>JAPTYO010000018.1:0-5648605 GCA_036873135.1 Clarkia xantiana subsp. parviflora
ACGTTATACAAGGTAATGGGTTTTAATTTAACCGGCGATGCCCATGATTGTGGAAAAATGAATGACGCCCGGGTAGAGATTTTCTAACGGACGCTGGGATAACACCCTTCCGTTCAACAGATTCGTCTCTCATACTATTTTGCAAGGTGAAGACTCCGCTACAAATCCATTAGTATAACTGATGCAGCGTGATAGGTGAGGGATAAAAAAAAAACGTCGATTCTAGGGGAATGCCGAGAATTTGTTGGATAGAGGCGCACGAATTCGTTGATTCATAAGAATACCGAAGAATTGACGCAGGGTTTGAGGAAAACCTCGATTTTTAATTAATAATCTCAAAAACTAAATTCGTCTAACAGAGTTTAAATAGCTAGAGCGAAAACCCTAATTCTAATATATATCCGAAATTAACAATTAAATCCAAACAAAATGAAAAATTGCAAAAAGATCAAAAAAGCACAAAACGCAATTAAACACTCTAAACGATGGAATTTGGCCTCCGCGTCGGATTCCATGGCAGAGCTATGGATCTTGAATAGAATGCCGTTATCGCACGAAAAACTCTATTCCTACGCCAAAATCCGAAACTTGAAATTTCGGGGTCGAAAATCGCAGAATTAATAAATCCCGGGGCCGCATCAGTAACGATCGCGGATTCGAAGCTATCACCATTCTTATTCCATAAAGATATTCGAAACATCATGCCAATCAAACTATACCCTTACATGTGTCTAGACTTGGCTTCCTAAATTATCATACGTAAAGAATATGCTCCGCCTAGCAACATCACATAGACTGTACTCGATCAAATTTTTTAATTTTCGAAAGGGCGTTAATGCGAATATTTATTGTAATCTCTACCGAATTTCTGTATCCGCCTGAATAACATTCTTTGCACCTTCTCAAGTTGTATCCCAAAATACCATCAAATTATAAGATTGAAAGTAGGAGATGTTTTTTTTAAAGATAGGTAAGGCCTGCGTTGAATATAAAATGATAAGTAAACCAATTTGTATCTTCTGTATATTCTCTAGATTAACTAAATTAATGG
Source organism: Clarkia xantiana subsp. parviflora (assembly GCA_036873135.1). Lineage (NCBI taxonomy): Eukaryota > Viridiplantae > Streptophyta > Magnoliopsida > Myrtales > Onagraceae > Clarkia > Clarkia xantiana. The sequence continues at coordinate 1,052 of JAPTYO010000018.1, forward strand.
AAACTAAAGCTCGAATACCGAAACCGAGATTGATAATATATGCAATAAATAATGTATAAACATCTCGTTCACTTTACATTAATCACACGACTTGCTAGAATTGGACCGTATGTCGATTCCACCTCGACATTGATAAGTGCATAAGCAATAAAAGTCATCTCCTGAACCGATGCGAAGACAATTCCCCGAGTTTCTCTTTATGTTTCAAAAAACATGCCTTTTTGCAATCGTAAAGGACACAGTTTTTCGGTTGTAACACTTCCGTGCATCTATCTTGTGCTTTGGTTGAGGCAGTACTGCTGTGAAAAAGATAATAAAACAATTGCCAAAAATACCGTCAAAATTTTACCCAACATCTGCTTTATAACAGTATCAGAAGTCACACAAACCGTTTTCGAATTAATTAGTTCAAAAATTTCTTTCAAAAACCCTATCCAAGACTTGTTACCCTCGCTAATTAAATGTAAACAAAAATGTATTTATCGATGAAAAATAAAAGAAAATGAATTAGTGTAAGAACGTGAACCACTCAGCCGGTACGAAATCCAACTCTCTTCCGTCTGTCTCTTTTATTTTTCATTTCTTATTAAAAAGAGAACTCAATACGTTATTCGAATTGAAACAATATAGCATACCCGAAATTATTAGAAGGACCACCACAAACTTCGTGAAAGAGCTTGCCGCCATTTTGAAGATAGCGTTGAATAATTTACTAGAATGGTGTTATTGATCGAGATCGGTTGTTAGGGATGCAATGAATAAGAGAAGTAGATCGAAACAGCTATTTATAATAATTACATAGAGGGATGAAAGAAAAGTTAAGTAACTATAGCGGTACAACATTAGACTTTTAGGTTGTAACTTCTAACCGACTTCAATATGCTTACTCTGTGGTATATGTTATTCTAAATACAAAATGCAACAAAATTTTAGTTTAAAAAGTATTTTGCTCGAAAGAAACTTTGAACTGCCATGCTCACGATGCGAATGATCTATTGAAAATGGTATGTCCATCTTTTCTGTTTATAATCAACGTTGCAACTATATAAAGACGCGGTACCAATCGACATTGTTTTTGCTAGATAAGATACAAAATGTTAGATCATTTTTCCGTGCTTCTGTTCACGCAAGCATATCAAATCATATAATAACATACATCTTACGAAAATATAGTCCCAACTTAAGACACTCACAGATGCGGAAGGGATATCGAACTACTAATGGACACCCGAGAACATATATATATGTACATATCCTCGGGGGCTAGAAAGAACCTGAACTTGACGAGGGCGGAATATTTATAGAGCTCGTAATGAAAAGACCTGGATGCGTTCCTTCATTATTGAAGGTTCACTGATATTTAATTCCCCTCCCCCACTCAAAATAAGTAGAGGGAATGAAAAGAAAAAAATGCGTATGTGAGATCGAGGGATGTTGCGGAGATCCTAAGTGCGGAGCTACTAATTAACGGAAAAAATAATTATTTTCCACATGAAAGATAACGATGGAATTCCTTACGACGCACGAAATTCCGTTATACATTTGAAATTTATTGGAGAGTTCCAAATCTAATAAAAGACGTTATACAAGGTAATGGGTTTTAATTTAACCGGCGATGCCATGATTGTGGAAAAATGAATGACGCCCGGGTAGAGATTTTCTAACGGACGCTGGGATAACACCCTTCCGGTTCAACAGATTTCGTCTCTCATACTATTTTGCAAGGTGAAGACTCCGCTACAAATCCATTAGTATAACTGATGCAGCGTGATAGGGTGGAGGGGATAAAAAAACCGTCGATTCTAGGGGAATGCCGAGAATTTGTTGGATAGAGGCGCACGAATTCGTTGATTCATAAGAATACCGAAGAATTGACGCAGGGTTGAGGAAAACCTCGATTTTTAATTAATAATCTCAAAAACTAAATTCGTCTAACAGAGTTTAAATAGCTAGAGCGAAAACCCTAATTCTAATATATATCCGAAATTAACAATTAAATCCAAACAAAAATGAAAAATTGCAAAAAGATCCAAAAAAGCACAAAAACGCAAATTAAACACTCTAAACGATGGAATTTGGCCTCCGGACGTCGGATTCCATGGCAGAGCTATGGATCTTGAATAGAATGCCGTTATCGCACGAAAAACTCTATTCCTACGCCAAAATCCGAAACTTGAAATTTCGGGGTCGAAAATCGCAGAATTAATAAATCCCGGCCGCATCAGTAACGATCGCGGATTCGAAGCTAATCACCATTCTTATTCCATAAAGATATTCGAAACATCATGCCAATCAAACTATACCCTTACAGGTGTCTAGACTTGGCTTCCTAAATTATCATACGTAAAGAATATGCTCCGCCTAGCAACATCACATAGACTGTACTCGATCAAATTTTTTTATTTTCGAAAGGGCGTTAATGCGAATATTTATTGTAATCTCTACCGAATTTCTGTATCCGCCTGAATAACATTCTTTGCACCTTCTCAAGTTGTATCCCAAATACCATCAAATTATAAGATTGAAAGTAGGGAGATGTTTTTTTTAAAGATAGGTAAGGCCTGAGTTGAATATAAAATGATAAGTAAACCAATTTGTATCTTCTTTATATTCTCTAGATTAACTAAATTAATGGAAACTAAAGCTCGAATACCGAAACCGAGATTGATAATATATGCAATAAATAATGTATAAACATCTCGTTCACTTTACATTAATCACACGACTTGCTAGAATTGGACCGTATGTCGATTCCACCTCGACATTGATAAGTGCATAAGCAATAAAAGTCATCTCCTGAACCGATGCGAAGACAAGTCCCCGAGTTCTCTTTATGTTTCAAAAAACATGCCTTTTTGCAATCGTAAAGGATACAGTTATTCGGTTGTAACACTTCCGTGCATCTATCTTGTGCTTTGGTTTGAGGCAGTACTGCTGTGAAAAAGATAATAAAACAATTGCCAAAATACCGTCAAATTTTACCCAACATCTGCTTTATAACAGTATCAGAAGTCACACAAACCGTTTTTCGAATTAATTAGTTCAAAAATTTCTTTCAAAAACCCTATCCAAGACTTGTTACACCTCGCTAATTAAATGTAAACAAAAATGTATTTATCGATGAAAAATAAAAGAAAAATGAATTAGTGTAAGAACGTGAACCACTCAGCCGGTACGAAATCCAACTCTCTTCAAGTCTGTCTCTTTTATTTTTCATTTCTTATTAAAAAGAGAACTCAATACGTTATTCGAATTGAAACAATATAGCATACCCGAAATTATTAGAAGGACCACCACAAACTTCGTGAAAGAGCTTGCCGCCATTTTGAAGATAGCGTTGAATAATTTACTAGAATGGTGTTATTGATCGAGATCGGTTGTTAGGGATGCAATGAATAAGAGAAGTAGATCGAAACAGCTATTTATAATAATTACATAGAGGGATGAAAGAAAAGTTAAGTAACTATAGCGGTACAACATTAGACTTTTAGGTTGTAACTTCTAACCGACTTCAATATGCTTATCTCTGTGGTATATGTTATTCTAAATACAAAATGCAACAAATTTTAGTTTAAAAAAGTATTTTGCTCGAAAGAAACTTTGAACTGCCATGCTCACGATGCGAATGATCTATTGAAAATGGTATGTCCATCTTTTCTGTTTATAATCAACGTTGCAACTATATAAACGCGGTACCAATCGACATTGTTTTTGCTAGATAAGATACAAAATGTTAGATCATTTTTCCGTGCTTCTGTTCACGCAAGCATATCAAATCATATAATAACATACATCTTACGAAAATATAGTCCCAACTTAAGACACTCACAGATGCGGAAGGGATATCGAACTACTAATGGACACCCGAGAACATATATATATGTACATATCCTCGGGGGGCTAGAAAGAACCTGAACTTGACGAGGGCGGAATATTTATAGAGCTCGTAATGAAAAAGACCTGGATGCGTTCCTTCATTATTGAAGGTTCACTGATATTTAATTCCCCTCCCCCACTCAAAAAGTAGAGGGAATGAAAAGAAAAAAATGCGTATGTGAGATCGAGGGATGTTGCGGAGATCCTAAGTGCGGAGCTACTAATTAACGGAAAAAATAATTATTTTCCACATGAAAAGATAACGATGGAATTCCTTACGACGCACGCAAATTCCGTTATACATTTGAAATTTATTGGAGAGTTCCAAATCTAATAAAAGACGTTATACAAGGTAATGGGTTTTAATTTAACCGGCGATGCCCATGATTGTGGAAAAATGAATGACGCCCGGGTAGAGATTTTCTAACGGACGCTGGGATAACAACCCTTCCGGTTCAACAGATTTCGTCTCTCATACTATTTTGCAAGGTGAAGACTCCGCTACAAATCCATTAGTATAACTGATGCAGCGTGATAGGGTGGAGGGGATAAAAAACCGTCGATTCTAGGGGAATGCCGAGAATTTGTTGGATAGAGGCGCACGAATTCGTTGATTCATAAGAATACCGAAGAATTGACGCAGGGTTGAGGAAAACCTCGATTTTTAATTAATAATCTCAAAAACTAAATTCGTCTAACAGAGTTTAAATAGCTAGAGCGAAAACCCTAATTCTAATATATATCCGAAATTAACAATTAAATCCAAACAAAAATGAAAAATTGCAAAAAGATCCAAAAAAGCACAAAAACGCAAATTAAACACTCTAAACGATGGAATTTGGCCTCCGGACGTCGGATTCCATGGCAGAGCTATGGATCTTGAATAGAATGCCGTTATCGCACGAAAAACTCTATTCCTACGCCAAAATCCGAAACTTGAAATTTCGGGGTCGAAAATCGCAGAATTAATAAATCCCGGCCGCATCAGTAACGATCGCGGATTCGAAGCTAATCACCATTCTTATTCCATAAAGATATTCGAAACATCATGCCAATCAAACTATACCCTTACAGGTGTCTAGACTTGGCTTCCTAAATTATCATACGTAAAGAATATGCTCCGCCTAGCAACATCACATAGACTGTACTCGATCATATTTTTTTTTTCGAAAGGGCGTTAATGCGAATATTTATTGTAATCTCTACCGAATTTCTGTATCCGCTGAATAATATTCTTTGCACCTTCTCAAGTTGTATCCCAAAATACCATCAAATTATAAGATTGAAAGTAGGGAGATGTTTTTTTTAAAGATAGGTAAGGCCTGCGTTGAATATAAAATGATAAGTAAACCAATTTGTATCTTCTTTATATTCTCTAGATTAACTAAATTAATGGAAACTAAAGCTCGAATACCGAAACCGAGATTGATAATATATGCAATAAATAATGTATAAACATCTCGTTCACTTTACATTAATCACACGACTTGCTAGAAATTGGACCGTATGTCGATTCCACCTCGACATTGATAAGTGCATAAGCAATAAAAGTCATCTCCTGAACCGATGCGAAGACAAGTCCCCGAGTTCTCTTTATGTTTCAAAAAACATGCCTTTTTGCAATCGTAAAGGACACAGTTTTTCGGTTGTAACACTTCCGTGCATCTATCTTGTGCTTTGGTTTGAGGCAGTACGGCTGTGAAAAGATAATAAAACAATTGCCAAAAATACCGTCAAAATTTTACCCAACATCTGCTTTATAACAGTATCAGAAGTCACACAAACCGTTTTCGAATTAATTAGTTCAAAAATTTCTTTCAAAAACCCTATCCAAGACTTGTTACACCTCGCTAATTAAATGTAAACAAAATGTATTTATCGATGAAAAATAAAAGAAAAATGAATTAGTGTAAGAACGTGAACCACTCAGCCGGTACGAAATCCAACTCTCTTCCGTCTGTCTCTTTTATTTTTCATTTCTTATTAAAAAGAGAACTCAATACGTTATTCGAATTGAAACAATATAGCATACCCGAAATTATTAGAAGGACCACCACAAACTTCGTGAAAGAGCTTGCCGCCATTTTGAAGATAGCGTTGAATAATTTACTAGAATGGTGTTATTGATCGAGATCGGTTGTTAGGGATGCAATGAATAAGAGAAGTAGATCGAAACAGCTATTTATAATAATTACATAGAGGGATGAAAGAAAAGTTAAGTAACTATAGCGGTACAACATTAGACTTTTAGGTTGTAACTTCTAACCGACTTCAATATGCTTATCTCTGTGGTATATGTTATTCTAAATACAAAATGCAACAAAATTTTAGTTTAAAAAAGTATTTTGCTCGAAAGAAACTTTGAACTGCCATGCTCACGATGCGAATGATCTATTGAAAATGGTATGTCCATCTTTTCTGTTATAATCAACGTTGCAACTATATAAAGACGCGGTACCAATCGACATTGTTTTTGCTAGATAAGATACAAAATGTTAGATCATTTTTCCGTGCTTCTGTTCACGCAAGCATATCAAATCATATAATAACATACATCTTACGAAAATATAGTCCCAACTTAAGACACTCACAGATGCGGAAGGGATATCGAACTACTAATGGACACCCGAGAACATATATATATGTACATATCCTCGGGGGGCTAGAAAGAACCTGAACTTGACGAGGGCGGAATATTTATAGAGCTCGTAATGAAAAAGACCTGGATGCGTTCCTTCATTATTGAAGGTTCACTGATATTTAATTCCCCTCCCCCACTCAAAAAGTAGAGGGAATGAAAAGAAAAAAATGCGTATGTGAGATCGAGGGATGTTGCGGAGATCCTAAGTGCGGAGCTACTAATTAACGGAAAAAATAATTATTTTCCACATGAAAAGATAACGATGGAATTCCTTACGACGCACGAAATTCCGTTATACATTTGAAATTTATTGGAGAGTTCCAAATCTAATAAAAGACGTTATACAAGGTAATGGGTTTTAATTTAACCGGCGATGCCCATGATTGTGGAAAAATGAATGACGCCCGGGTAGAGATTTTCTAACGGACGCTGGGATAACAACCCTTCCGGTTCAACAGATTTCGTCTCTCATACTATTTTGCAAGGTGAAGACTCCGCTACAAATCCATTAGTATAACTGATGCAGCGTGATAGGGTGGAGGGGATAAAAAAACCGTCGATTCTAGGGGAATGCCGAGAATTGTTGGATAGAGGCGCACGAATTCGTTGATTCATAAGAATACCGAAGAATTGACGCAGGGTTGAGGAAAACCTCGATTTTTAATTAATAATCTCAAAAACTAAATTCGTCTAACAGAGTTTAAATAGCTAGAGCGAAAACCCTAATTCTAATATATATCCGAAATTAACAATTAAATCCAAACAAAAATGAAAAATTGCAAAAAGATCCAAAAAAGCACAAAAACGCAAATTAAACACTCTAAACGATGGAATTTGGCCTCCGGACGTCGGATTCCATGGCAGAGCTATGGATCTTGAATAGAATGCCGTTATCGCACGAAAAACTCTATTCCTACGCCAAAATCCGAAACTTGAAATTTCGGGGTCGAAAATCGCAGAATTAATAAATCCCGGCCGCATCAGTAACGATCGCGGATTCGAAGCTAATCACCATTCTTATTCCATAAAGATATTCGAAACATCATGCCAATCAAACTATACCCTTACAGGTGTCTAGACTTGGCTTCCTAAATTATCATACGTAAAGAATATGCTCCGCCTAGCAACATCACATAGACTGTACTCGATCATATTTTTTTATTTTCGAAAGGGCGTTAATGCGAATATTTATTGTAATCTCTACCGAATTTCTGTATCCGCCTGAATAATATTCTTTGCACCTTCTCAAGTTGTATCCCAAAATACCATCAAATTATAAGATTGAAAGTAGGGAGATGTTTTTTTTAAAGATAGGTAAGGCCTGCGTTGAATATAAAATGATAAGTAAACCATTTGTATCTTCTTTATATTCTCTAGATTAACTAAATTAATGGAAACTAAAGCTCGAATACCGAAACCGAGATTGATAATATATGCAATAAATAATGTATAAACATCTCGTTCACTTTACATTAATCACACGACTTGCTAGAAATTGGACCGTATGTCGATTCCACCTCGACATTGATAAGTGCATAAGCAATAAAAGTCATCTCCTGAACCGATGCGAAGACAAGTCCCCGAGTTCTCTTTATGTTTCAAAAAACATGCCTTTTTGCAATCGTAAAGGACACAGTTTTTCGGTTGTAACACTTCCGTGCATCTATCTTGTGCTTTGGTTTGAGGCAGTACGGCTGTGAAAAAGATAATAAAACAATTGCCAAAAATACCGTCAAAATTTACCCAACATCTGCTTTATAACAGTATCAGAAGTCACACAAACCGTTTTCGAATTAATTAGTTCAAAAATTTCTTTCAAAAACCCTATCCAAGACTTGTTACACCTCGCTAATTAAATGTAAACAAAAATGTATTTATCGATGAAAAATAAAAGAAAAATGAATTAGTGTAAGAACGTGAACCACTCAGCCGGTACGAAATCCAACTCTCTTCCGTCTGTCTCTTTTATTTTTCATTTCTTATTAAAAAGAGAACTCAATACGTTATTCGAATTGAAACAATATAGCATACCCGAAATTATTAGAAGGACCACCACAAACTTCGTGAAAGAGCTTGCCGCCATTTTGAAGATAGCGTTGAATAATTTACTAGAATGGTGTTATTGATCGAGATCGGTTGTTAGGGATGCAATGAATAAGAGAAGTAGATCGAAACAGCTATTTATAATAATTACATAGAGGGATGAAAGAAAAGTTAAGTAACTATAGCGGTACAACATTAGACTTTTAGGTTGTAACTTCTAACCGACTTCAATATGCTTATCTCTGTGGTATATGTTATTCTAAATACAAAATGCAACAAAATTTTAGTTTAAAAAAGTATTTTGCTCGAAAGAAACTTTGAACTGCCATGCTCACGATGCGAATGATCTATTGAAAATGGTATGTCCATCTTTTCTGTTTATAATCAACGTTGCAACTATATAAAGACGCGGTACCAATCGACATTGTTTTTGCTAGATAAGATACAAAATGTTAGATCATTTTTCCGTGCTTCTGTTCACGCAAGCATATCAAATCATATAATAACATACATCTTACGAAAATATAGTCCCAACTTAAGACACTCACAGATGCGGAAGGGATATCGAACTACTAATGGACACCCGAGAACATATATATATGTACATATCCTCGGGGGGCTAGAAAGAGCCTGAACTGACGAGGGCGGAATATTTATAGAGCTCGTAATGAAAAAGACCTGGATGCGTTCCTTCATTATTGAAGGTTCACTGATATTTAATTCCCTCCCCCACTCAAAAAAAGTAGAGGGAATGAAAAAAAAAAAAATGCGTATGTGAGATCGAGGGATGTTGCGGAGATCCTAAGTGCGGAGCTACTAATTAATGGAAAAAATAATTATTTTCCACATGAAAAGATAACGATGGAATTCCTTACGACGCACGAAATTCCGTTATACATTTGAAATTTATTGGAGAGTTCCAAATCTAATAAAAGACGTTATACAAGGTAATAGGTTTTATTTTAACCGGCGATGCCCATGATTGTGGAAAAATGAATGACGCCCGGGTAGAGATTTTCTAACGGACGCTGGGATAACAACCCTTCCGGTTCAACAGATTTCGTCTCTCATACTATTTTGCAAGGTGAAGACTCCGCTACAAATCCATTAGTATAACTGATGCAGCGTGATAGGGTGGAGGGGATAAAAAAACCGTCGATTCTAGGGGAATGCCGAGAATTTGTTGGATAGAGGCGCACGAATTCGTTGATTCATAAGAATACCGAAGAATTGACGCAGGTTGAGGAAAACCTCGATTTTTAATTAATAATCTCAAAAACTAAATTCGTCTAACAGAGTTTAAATAGCTAGAGCGAAAACCCTAATTCTAATATATATCCGAAATTAACAATTAAATCCAAACAAAAATGAAAAATTGCAAAAAGATCCAAAAAGCACAAAAACGCAAATTAAACATTCTAAACGATGGAATTTGGCCTCCGGACGTTGGATTCCATGGCAGAGCTATGGATCTTGAATAGAATGCTGTTATCGCACGAAAAATTCTATTCCTACGCCAAAATCCGAAACTTGAAATTTCGGGGTCGAAAATCGCAGAATTAATAAATCCCGTCCGCATCAGTAACGATCGCGGATTCGAAGCTAATCACCATTCTTATTCCATAAAGATATTTGAAACATCATGCCAATCAAACTATACCCTTACAGGTGTCTGGACTTGGCTTCCTAAATTATCATACGTAAAGAATATGCTCCGCCTAGCAACATCACATAGACTGTACTCGATCATATTTTTTTATTTTCGAAAGGGCGTTAATTCGAATATTTATTGTAATCTCTACCGAATTTCTGTATCCGCCTTAATAACATTCTTTGCACCTTCTCAAGTTGTATCCCAAAATACCATCAAATTATAAGATTGAAAGTAGGGAGATGTTTCTTTTAAAGATAGGTAAGGCCTGCGTTGAATATAAAATGATAAGTAAACCAATTTGTATCTTCTGTATATTCTCTAGATTAACTAAATTAATGGAAACTAAAGCTCGAATACCGAAACCAAGATTGATAATATATGCAATAAATAATGTATAAAAATCTCGTTCACTTTACATTAATCACACGACTTGCTAGAAATTGGACCGTATGTCGATTCCACGTCGACATTGATAAGTGCATAAGCAATAAAAGTCATCTCCTGAACCGATGCGAAGACAAGTCCCCGAGTTCTCTTTATGTTTCAAAAAACATGGCTTTTTGCAATCGTAAAGGACACAGTTATTCGGTTGTAACACTTCCGTGCATCTATCTTGTGCTTTGGTTTGAGGCAGTACGGCTTTGAAAAAGATAATAAAACAATTGACAAAAATACCGTCAAAGTTTTAATCAACATCTGCTTTATAACAGTATCAGAAGTCACACAAACCGTTTTCGAATTAATTAGTTCAAAAATTTCTTTCAAAAACCCTATCCAAGACTTGTTACACCTCGCTAATTAAATGTAAACAAAAATGTATTTATCGATGAAAAATAAAAGAAAAATGAATTAGTGTAAGAACGTGAACCACTCAGCCGGTACGAAATCCAACTCTCTTCCGTCTGTCTCTTTTATTTTTCATTTCTTATTAAAAAGAGAACTCAATACGTTATTCGAATTGAAACAATATAGCATACCCGAAATTATTAGAAGGACCACCACAAACTTCGTGAAAGAGCTTGCCGCCATTTTGAAGATAGCGTTGAATAATTTACTAGAATGGTGGTATTGATCGAGATCGGTTGTTAGGGATGCAATGAATAAGAGAAGTAGATCGAAACAGCTATTTATAATAATTACATAGAGGGATGAAAGAAAAGTTAGTAACTATAGCGGTACAACATTAGACTTTTAGGTTGTAACTTCTAACCGACTTCAATATGCTTATATCTGTGGTATATGTTATTCTAAATACAAAATGCAACAAAATTTTAGTTTAAAAAAGTATTTTGCTCGAAAGAAACTTTGAACTGCCATGCTCACGATGCGAATGATCTATTGAAAATGGTATGTCCATCTTTTCTGTTATAATCAACGTTGCAACTATATAAAGACGCGGTACCAATCGACATTGTTTTTGCTAGATAAGATACAAAATGTTAGATCATTTTTCCGTGCTTCTGTTCACGCAAGCATATCAAATCATATAATAACATACATCTTACGAAAATATAGTCCCAACTTAAGACACTCACAGATGCGGAAGGGATATCGAACTACTAATGGACACCCGAGAACATATATATATGTACATATCCTCGGGGGGCTAGAAAGAACTTGAACTTGACGAGGGCGGAATATTTATAGAGCTCGTAATGAGAAAGACCTGGATGTGTTCCTTCATTATTGAAGGTTCACTGATATTTAATTCCCCTCCCCCACTCAAAATAAGTAGAGGAAACGAAAAGAAAAAAATGCGTATGTGAGATCGAGGGATGTTGCGGAGATCCTAAGTGCGGAGCTACTAATTAACGGAAAAAATAATTATTTTCCACATGAAAAGATAACGATGGAATTCCTTACGACGCACGAAATTCCGTTATACATTTGAAATTTATTGGAGAGTTCCAAATCTAATAAAAGACGTTATACAAGGTAACAGGTTTTAATTTAACCGGCGATGCCCATGATTGTGGAAAAATGAATGACGCCCGGGTAGAGATTTTCTAACGGACGCTGGGATAACAACCCTTCCGGTTGAACAGATTTCGTCTCTCATACTATTTTGCAAGGTGAAGACTCCGCTACAAATCCATTAGTATAACTGATGCAGCGTGATAGGGTGGAGGGGATAAAAAAAACCGTCGATTCTAGGGGAATGCCGAGAATTTGTTGGATAGAGGCGCACGAATTCGTTGATTCATAAGAATACTGAAGAATTGACGCAGGGTTGAGGAAAACCTCGATTTTTAATTAATAATCTCAAAAACTAAATTCGTCTAATAGAGATTAAATAGCTAGAGCGAAAACCCTAATTCTAATATATATCCGAAATTAACAATTAAATCCAAACAAAAATGAAAAATTGCAAAAAGACCCAAAAAAGCACAAAAACGCAAATTAAACACTCTAAACGATGGAATTTGGCCTCCGGACGTTGGATTCCGTGGCATACCTATTTTGGGATCTTGAATAGAATGTCGTTATCGCACGAAAAACTCTATTCCTACGCCAAAATCCGACACTTGAAATTTCGGGGTCGAAAATCGCAGAATTAATAAATCCCGGCCGCATCAGTAACGATCGCGGATTCGAAGCTAATCACCATACTTATTCCATAAAGATATTCGAAACATCATGCCAATCAAACTATACCTTTACAGCTGTCTAGACTTGGCTTCCTAAATTATCATACGAGAATATGCTACGCCTAGCAACATCACATAGACTGTACTCGATCATATTTTTTATTTTCGAAAGGGCGTTAATGCGAATATTTATTGTAATCTCTACCGAATTTCTGTATCCGTGTGAATAATATTCTTTGCACCTTCTCAAGTTGTATCCCAAAATACCATCAAATTATAAGATTGAAAGTAGGGAGATGTTTTTTTAAAGATAGGTAAGGCCTACGTTGAATATAAAATGATAAGTAAACCAATTTGTATCTTCTGTATATTCTCTAGATTAACTAAATTAATGGAAACGAAATCTCGAATACCGAAACCGAGATTGATAATATATGCAATAAATAATGTATAAACATCTGATTCACTTTACATTAATCACACGACTTGCTAGAAATTGGACCGTATGTCGATTCCACCTCGACATTGATAAGTGCATAAGCATAAAAGTCATCTCCTGAACTGATGCGAAGACAAGTCCCCGAGTTCTCTTTATGTTTCAAAAAAACATGCCTTTTTGCAATCGTAAAGGACACAGTTATGCGGTTGTAACACTTCCGTTTATCTATCTTGTGCTTTGGTTTGAGGCAGCACGGCTGTGAAAAAGATAATAAAATAATTGCCAAAAATACCGTCAAAATTTTACCCAACTTTTTCTTTATAATAGTATCAGAAGTCACACAAACCGTTTTCGAATTAATTAGTTCAAAAATTTCTTTTGAAAAACCCTATCCAATACTTGTTACACATCGCTAATTAAATGTAAACAAAAATGTATTTATCGATTAAAAATAAAAGAAAAATGAATTAGTGTAAGAACGTGAACCACTCAGCCGGTACGAAATCCAACTCTCTTCCGTCTGTCTCTTTTATTTTTCATTTCTTAATAAAAAGAGAACTCAATACGTTATTCGAATTGAAACAATATAGCATACCCGAAATTATTAGAAGGACCACCACAAACTTCGTGAAAGAGCTTGCCGCCATTTTGATGATAGCGTTGAATAATTTACTAGAATGGTGTTATTGATCGAGATCGGTTGTTAGGGATGCAATGAATAAGAGAAGCAGATCGAAACAGCTATTTATAATAATTACATAGAGGGATGAAAGAAAAGTTAAGTAACTATAGCGGTACAACATTAGACTTTTAGGTTGTAACTTCTAACCGACTTCAATATGCTTATCTCTGTGGTATATGTTATTCTAAATACAAAATGCAACAAAATTTTAGTTTAAAAAAGTATTTTGCTCGAAAGAAACTTTGAACTGCCATGCTCACGATGCGAATGATCTATTGAAAATGGTATGTCCATCTTTTTTGTTTATAATCAACGTTGCAACTATATAAAGACGCGGTACCAACTGACATTGTTTTTGCAATATAAGATACAAAATGTTAGATCATTTTTCCGTGCTTCTGTTCACGAAAGTGATGGATATACGCCCAATTTGAACCCGTTGACTTCCGAATCGTCTTATTTTTATCATCCCGTTAATGATTGTAAATCGAAACTTCAACCCGAACACTTCGCGAAAACACCAACGGTCCGGACGAGGCCGAAGCGCTCGTCCGGCCGAGTTAGACTCACCTAGGTGAGGTCGGGTGGCCACACCCGACCTCCACTAGGGGAGATAGGGTTGGCCAACCCTATCTCCCCTAGGAGGGGTTGGGTGGCCTCACCCAACCCCTACCCTTGGGGGTCGGATTTTCCTCCCCCCCAAGGGCCCCGGCACCATTCATGGACTCCCATACTCGGTTTATTCCGCCGACCTTCTCCGTATCCTAAGGTCTTAATTATGTACTTAAAGGTTAATTAACTGTGTTTAAAGGTTAACGATGTCATTAAGCCACCTTAATGACACAGTTGCCTATAAATACCACACCTCCACTATTCATTTGATCATCTTGGCAAGTTGGATAATTTTGCTCTGACATCTCTCTAGCTTTATCTCTCTAAAACCGTACTGACTTAGGCATCGGAGAGGGTTCATCAGGCACCACCCCCCCCCCCTTCTATGCCTGGTATTGCCCCTTCTGCAGGACGAAAGGAGAAGAGAAGCTAAGGACGGAAGGACGCGAGCTAGGAAAGCGTAACCCGAGAGTATCGAATCCACAACATCTCCAGTGAGGAACGAGACTTGAGTCGACTGCCCGTTGACTCTAGACTCGGAACCTAACACTTGGCGCCGTCCGTGGGTTTCGAATAGAAAGCCTAATTATCACCAGCCAGATGGCAAGCGTATATGTCATTCATGGAGGTTATGGAGCTGGAGGAGAGTCAGCGAATGCTAGAGAAGCATATATGGCACAGTTAGAGGACCCTAAGCCAAGGGAAGAACAAGCAGAAGGAAAGAGAGAAGATGTAATACAATTTTCAAGAAGAGACATGGACACAGTTAGAGGACCCTAAGCCAAGCCAACAAGGATGCCCTAGTCATAACAATGAAGATCACTGATATGGACATTGGAAGAATCTTGGTAGACAGTGGAAGCTCACCCAACATCATTACCAAGAAAGTTCTCAACATACTGGGAGTAAGGCCAAGTAGCATAAAACAGGTTCACTCCCCCTTGGTGGGATTTTCAGGAGAGCCAACATACCCACTGGGGGCAGTCACACTACCTGTGACACTGGGCATAGGCCAGAGGCAGTTAAAGATAGATGTCTCATTCTTCATCACAGAAGAAATGGAGGAATACAATGGAGTCCTGGGTACCACTACAATCAACAAGTGGGGTATGGTGCCATCAACACTATATCAGAAAATGAAATTCCCCACAAGCCAAGGAATAGGAGAAGTAAAGGGTAACCAGAAGGTAGCAAGGAAATGTGCAAGGATCGCACTAAGCAAGAAGAAGAAAACAAGAGAGGTCCTACTAATAGATGAGGACCCAAGAGAAGATCACGGGAGACCAGCCCCCATGGAGGAACTAAAAGAAATACTCATAGAAGAACCCGATAGGAAGGCCAAAATCGGGACCGCCTTATCTCAGGAAGAGGAAAACCACTTAGTAGCTTTACTAAGGGAATACAAGGATCTATTCGCCTGGTCACCAAGCGATATGCCAGGAATATCAGAGGAAGTAATCTCACACAAGCTCAATATAGACGCGGCAACGCGACCAATAACACAAAAGGTAAGGCCAATGGGAGGAAGCAAAAAGATAGCTATCCAGGAAGAAGTGGAAAAGCTATTGAAGGCAAATTTCATCAAAGAAATTAGATTCCAAACATGGGTGGCAAACCCAGTACTGGTAAAGAAGGCGGGAGGAAGTTGGAGAATGTGCATCGATTATCGCGACTTAAACAAAGCATGCCCTAAGGACTCATATCCACTACCAAGAATAGATCAGTTAGTGGATGCAACATCAGGTCACCAACTAATGAGCTTCATGGACGCATACTCAGGATATAACCAGATAAAAATGGCCCCTGAGGACGCCCCTCACACAGCATTCTACGCTGATAGCGAGATATACCATTACACAGTGATGCCTTTCGGACTCATAAATGCTGGAGCAACATACCAAAGAATGGTCAACAAAATCTTCGGGGACATGATAGGAAAGACAATGGAGGCATATGTGGACGACATGATCGTCAAATCCAAAGAGAAGAAAGACCATGTGGAGAACCTTCGCTCAACGTTTGAGAGAATGAGGCAATACCAAGTCCGCCTAAACCCGAAAAAATGTGCATTTGGGGTACAATCAGGGAAGTTTTTAGGCTTCATGGTAAGTCAGCGGGGCATAGAGGTAAACCCCGAAAAACTACAAGCAATTGAAGAAATGCAGTCACCTACGAAGCACAAAGAGGTTCAACGATTGAACGGGAGGTTAGCAGCTCTTAACAGATTCCTATCCAAAATAGGAGACAAGGCATTACCCTTCTTTGAGGTACTAAGGGCAAATAAGAAATTCAAATGGACACCAAGATGTGAAGAAGCCTTTCAACAGCTCAAACAACATCTAAAGACACTACCACCCCTAGCAAAGCCTACACCAGGGGAGCCCCTCTACCTCTACATCTCCGTAAGCAACGTGGCAGTAAGCTCAGTGCTAATAAAAGAAGTAAACGCTGCACAATTGCCGGTGTACTTCGTAAGCAAAACATTGGCAAAGTATGAGATCAACTACTTGCCAATAGAAAAATACCTCTATGCACTATTATATCAGCAAGAAAGTTGAGACCGTATTTTCATGGGCATGAAGTAACAGTCCTCACAGACCAACCATTGAAACACCTCCTCCAAAGACCAGACACATCGGGGAGACTGACCAAGTGGGCAATTGAGCTAAGCGAGTTTCGGATTCACTTTGCCCCCAGAACAACCATAAAAGGGCAAGCTCTAGCAGATTCTATTGCCGAATTCACCGGAATTAATCCAGACGAAGACTTGGGAGAAGTCAAAACTACAAGCGAGGCAAGTAGTAGTCAGGAGAAACAACCAGAAGAATTATGGGAGATGCATACCGATGGGTCATCCAATGGGGGAGGTTCAGGTGCAAGCCTCTTACTATACCCACCAAACAGCGATACACCTCTGCGATATGCCATGGCACTCACCTTTAAGGCAACGAACAATGAGGCTGAATACGAAGCACTGATAACAGGCCTGAGAATAGCCAAAGGAGTAGGGGCAAAGCATCTAAGAGTTAAGTGCGATTCTCAACTAGTTGTCAATCAAGTGAAAGGAATCTACACTGCAAAGTCCGAAAACATGCAGAAGTACTTGCAGCAAACCAGGGACCTAATAAAGAGCTTTCAAAGCTTCGATATTGAGTCAGTCCCAAGAGAACAAAACCAAGAGGCAGATGCCTTAAGCAAACTAGCCCTAGGGGTAGAAGCAGGCAAAGAGGTTCACTTTGTAGAGCAAAGAATGCAATCAGTGATAGAACAAATGGAGGTTCTAGTAATAGATGAAGCAAAAGCCTGGATGACTCCAATGCGTCAATACATCATGGAAGGAAAACTCCCAAAGGATAAAGTAGAGGCAGTCAAGATCGAAAGGATGGCTAGAAATTATGCAGTGATGGATAATGAACTCTACAAGAAAGGGTACTCCACACCCTTCCTCAAATGCATAACATACCCAGAAACAGAGAGAGTACTTGCAGAACTCCATGAAGGAGATGCGGGGTGCCATGAAGGAGCACGATCAATAATCCGAAAGGTCTACAACCTAGGATACTATTGGCCATCAATGAGCAAAGAAGCAGCAGACTTGGTGCAAAAATGTGATCACTGCCAAAGGTACTCCAGAAATATAACAGCCCCAGCAGCAAAGCTAAGTTCCATCTCGGGAGCTTGGCCATTCGCGCAGTGGGGGATCGATCTGATAGGTCCCCTACCAAGAACAAAAGGGCAGAAAACTTGCATAATAGTAGCAATAGACTACTTCTCCAAGTGGATAGAGGCAAAGGCAATGGGAAAGAAAACAGACGATCAAGTCGTTAACTTCATTCAATCTCACATCGTCTCGAGGTACGGAGTCCCAAAGGCAATAATAAGTGATAATGGCCCACAATTCAAGAGCAAGAAATTGCAATGGTGTTGCGAAAGGCTGAATATAGAACACCGCTTCGCATCAGTAAAGCATCCTCAGACAAATGGGCAAGTAGAGTCAGCAAATAAAATAGTACTAGACGGCCTAAAGAAACGACTCCATACTACCAAGGGAAGTTGGGTAGATGAGCTGGAAAATGTTCTATGGGCAGTGCGGACAACACCAAAGATAGCCACAGGAGAAACACCATTTGGCCTGGTATACGGGACCGAGGCGGTAGCACCAGCAGAAATAGCAGTATCATCTCTAAGAACCACGTACTTTGAAGAGCATGAGAACAACAAAGCAAGGCTCTTAGACTTAGACATGGTGGAGGATAAAAGATGGAATTCAGAAGAAGCACAGGCACGAATGCGCCTTGTATCCGCAAGATATTACAACCGCCAAGTCAAGGAGAGGCAATTCCACATAGGAGAACTAGTACTCAGAAAGAACGAGTTCTCACACTTAGACCAAGTCAGAAAATTATCTCCAAAATGGGAAGGGCCGTATAAGATAGCATCAGTTCCATACGCGAATGCTTACCGCCTAGAGGATGGGGATGGGTATATCTCCACAAACACCTTCAGTGGGGAACACCTAAAGAAGTACTACGTCTAGGAAGGCGGCACAAGCAAAAGACCATATCCTTGAAGTTATTTCAAGTCATTACATATAATGGTTTAAGTTTTCAAAAACAACTTTTGAGAAGGAGAGCTCACGAAGTTACTCCAACTCTACAACTATCTTTGTTTTCCTCCAAAGGGTGTCTGGATCCCCCAAAGCACCCCATGTGTACAAAAAACATGAATGCTCTTAAGGGAGTAGGATTTCTTTCAAAGGTATTTTCCAATGAATGTGATGATATAATCATGAAGTTATCCTTACATAGATATGACTCCAAGTCAACAACAGATTCGACGCCCCCAAGAGCGTATCTTGAGAGTAGTTTTTATACTACGACCCTCGACGCCCCCAAGAGCGTATCTTGAGAGTAGTTTTTATACTACGACCCTTGACGCCCCCAAGAGCGTATCTTGAGAGTAGTGTTCATACTACGACCTTCGACGCCCCCAAGAGCGTATCTTGAGAGTAGTGTTCATACTACGACCTTCGACACCCCCAAGAGCGTATCTTGAGAGTAGTTTCTATACTACGACCTTCGACGCCCCCAAGAGCGTATCTTGAGAGTAGTGTTCATACTACGGCCTTCGACGCCCCCAAGAGCGTATCTTGAGAGTAGTTTCTATACTACGACCTTCGACGCACCAAGAGCGTATCTTGAGAGTGGTTTCCAAAAACTACGAATTTCGACGCCCCCAGGAGCGTATCTTGAGGTAGATTTGCAACCTACCAGATTCGACGCCCCCAAGAGCGTATCTTGAGGTAGAAAAAACACTACCAGATTCGACGCCCCCAAGAGCGTAACTTGAGGTAGATTTCAAACTACCAGTTTCGACGCCAACCAGGAGCGTATCTTTGGTCTAACATGTGCCCTCCGGGAGCCTATCCTACGAAACGTTAAGTGCCCTCCGAGAGCCAGTCTCGTGAACAGATTTCGACGCCAACCAGGAGCGTATCTTTGGTCTAACATGTGCCCTCCGGGAGCCTATCCTGCGAAACGTTAAGTGCCCTCCGAGAGCCAGTCTCGTGAACAGATTTCGACGCCAACCAGGAGCGTATCTTTGGTCTAACTACTGGTGCCCTCCGGGAGCGTATCTCGTGAACAGTTTCGACGCCCTCCGGGAGCGTATCTCGTGAACAATTTCAACGCCCACCAAGAGCGTATCTTTGGTCTAACTACTGGTGCCCTCCGGGAGCGTATCTCGTGAACAGTATTCAACGCCCACCAAGAGCGTATCTTTGGTCTAGCAACACCATACATACCATTCAAAGGGTATCAGAAGAGATCATTACACCATACTAAGAAGGATCCCATGAGAAAGTAATTTCAAAGTAAAGTGATACGAAGAACAAATAATGTTTTTTCTTGATGAAATAGCAGGTATGGCATGAAGGAAAACACGAAAGAAGGATAAGTAAAGGAAACACACCAAGAGAAGAGTCCATAACCAAAGAACTACACACTAAGGCACAGGAAATATCATGAGAAAAAGATAATCACCCTGCCGTATGTACCATGAATAAAGACAAGTGCATCAAACAAAGTTGGCAAAACCAGGAAAAGGGGAGTTTTCAAACTCTAAGAAGAACCTCAATCCACAAACTCGCGAGACCACCATAAGAGACAGGTGTATTACTTCCTCATCTTAGCAATATGCCTAACAGCGAAGTCAGACAAATCACCAAGCTGAGAAAAAGGAAAGTCAGGAGCAATCATGTACATACGCTCGAGAATCGCCTTTAAAGAAATACGCTTAGCCACAGAGCAGCGTACATCAATAGCAGCCTGATAAGAGGAAGAAGCCTTATACTCAGCAATAGCACACCCTTTCGCCTCCACACGAAACATCTCCTCAAGGGAGACCAACTCAGCAGCCCGAAGTACTTCATCACGATAAGACCTTTGTCTCAAGGCCTCAACCTCTTCCTCGAGAAGAGCAATATGACCCTCCAAATCTCGGCACCGCAAATATGTGATACGACTATGCTCCAAACAACTAATAAGCTTGGAGTTAAGGGAGACACAAGTGTCCTCGTACACCTTTCTCTCCTCAGCAAGGTCAATAACAAGGGTGGACAAATTAACAAGGTCGGCCATACCCTGCAACAAAAACAAAGGATGAGACAGATAATGCACGAAAAAGAAATATACTAAAGGATAACACGGTTAACAAAAGTTACAGAAGCATAGCGAGCCAACACATCACGAGCCAATTCATAAGTTGCCTCCGACCCTTTAGACGGGGACACACGATCGGCAGGAGGAACAGCAGACTGCAGAACACGAACTCCAACCTCAGGAGTTCGCAAAGAAGATTGATTGTCAAAACGAGCCCCACGCCCATAATAAGGCGCCCACTCAGACCCAACAATTCCATCAACAGGAGGACGAGACAGCTCCTTCCGACTCAGACGCGGAAGACGAAGTCTACCTATAACAAGGTACAGAGTAAATACCCATATACACTAAGGAAACTCAGATATTCGAGGACTCACCAAACAAGGAAGAAGGAAAAGATGGCTCCCGGACCCTCGATTGGGGGGCATCAATATAGAAAGAAGATGGCACCCTAACATCACCACCACCCTTACCTCCAATTAGAGGACACCTCCTCGACCATAAAAAACCGATCTTTTCGCAATCGAAGGTCCGGTCCCAGAGTTAACTACTCCCACCCGTACTGGCCTCTTACTCCTCATCAATCACCAGGGAGTTCTGCTGATCGAAAAAACACAAGTTTAGACCAAGGAAAACAGAAAGCGGACAGTGGACATAAGATATAAACTCATTTTCCTAAAACGACGAATACAAAGCCAAAAGGTAAGAATAGAAAGACGACAAGGAAAACCCCACTGGCCAACAAACAGGGGCAGGGGGCAAGGGGAGACAGTTATAACCCCCACCGTAGAGAAACCCCACTGGCCAACAAACAGGGGCAGGGGGCAAGGGGAGACAGTTATAACCCCCACCGTAGAGAGACCCCACTGACCAACAAGCAGAGGCAGAGGGCAAAGGGAGACAATCATAATCTCAGTATAGAAAACCCCACACGCCAGCAAGCGGAAACACGGGGGCAAAAAGATGAAAAAGGATGAACCAAACAGGACTATATCACCATGAAGATGCGCAAATCAAAGATGAGACAAGTAAAGAAACAATCGGTAAGTAGAGAAACTATCAAGGGAGAGGCGGGATTACACCTCCCAAAAGCAATGCTTACACAAAAGAAAAGGCACGTACCTCAATGCGACACGCGTCCCGAGAAGCAAGTCCGACCAAGAATCCCACCGTCAAAAAGAAAAGAAGAGAAAAGGACAACGAGAATAAGGTAATCACTTACCCTTTTATAGTACAAAAGATTAGGGTTTTTTCCAAAGCCGCCAAATCGACACTGTTGATTTTTAGAAAAGAAAAATTCAAGGGTCAGATTTAAAAAACTGATACCCCTAGTTCCCATTAACCGTGGTTAAACTCACACCTACCACAGTTAATATTCTATGGGTATATTTTTTAAGCATCCCATACTTGGAAAAAAATTTAGGCCAAAATTAAATTTTTCTCCACTTAAGTAAAATCCCGGCATGAAATTGAAGTATGAATCGCTTAGCCATATTCGTATTGCATCCCTATGCGAGCGTGTATTTTTCGAAGTATACGTCCATAGCAAGGAAAGATTTATTATTCCCACCTCAGACGGACGCGTTCTTAGACACGTGTCCGTACTGCTCTGACGTTTACAATTCCTCTATCTTATAAGGCAGGGGGCGGAGTCAGAGTCACACATCCAGGGGTAAGTAAGCATTCAGATAAGAAGGTAAAATCCCGGTTTCAAATTGCGCGTGTCATACCATCCTAAAATAGAGTCAATCAAGGGTCACACCATTGGTTGACTCGGGGGCATGTGATGGATATACGCCCAATTTGAACCCGTTGACTTCCGAATCGTCTTATTTTTATCATCCCGTTAATGATTGTAAATCAAAACTTCAACCCGAACACTTCGCGAAAACACCAACGGTCCGGACGAGGCCGAAGCGCTCGTCCGGCCGAGTTAGACTCACCTAGGTGAGGTCGGGTGGCCACACCCGACCTCCCCTAGGGGAGATCGGGTCAGCCAACCCGATCTCCCCTAGGGAGGGGAGATCGGGTCGGCCAACCCTATCTCCCCTAGGAGGGGTTGGGTGGCCTCACCCAACCCCTACCCTTGGGGGTCGGATTTTCCTCCCCCCCAAGGGCCCCGGCACCATTCTTGGACTCCCATACTCGGTTTATTCCGCCGACCTTCTCCGTATCCTAAGGTCTTAATTATGTACTTAAAGGTTAATTAACTGTGTTTAAAGGTTAACGATGTCATTAAGCCACCTTAATGACACCGTTGCCTATAAATACCATACCTCCACTATTCATTTGATCATCTTGGCAAGTTGGATAATTTTGCTCTGACATCTCTCTAGCTTTATCTCTCTAAAACCGTACTGACTTAGGCATCGGAGAGGGTTCATCAGGCACCACCCCCCCCCCCCTCTGTGCCTGGTATTGCCCCTTCTGCAGGACGAAAGGAGAAGAGAAGCTAAGGACGGAAGGACGCGAGCTAGGACAGCGTAACCCGAGAGTATCGAATCCACAACATCTCCAGTGAGGAACGAGACTTGAGTCGACTGCCCGTAGACTCTAGACTCGGAACCTATAAGAAAGCATATCAAATCATATAATAACATACATGTTACAAAAATATAGTCCCAACTTAAGACACTCACAGATGCGGAAGGGATATCGAACTACTAATGTACACCCGAGAACATATATATATGTAAATATCCTCGGGGGCTGAAAGAACCTGAACTTGACGAGGGCGGAATATTTATAGAGCTCGTAATGAAAAAGACCTGGATGCGTTCCTTCATTATTAAAGGCTCACTGATATTTAATTCCCCTCCCCCACTCAAAAAAAGTAGATGGAATGAAAATAAAAAATGCGTATGTGAGATCGAGGGATGTTGCGGAGACCCTAAGTGCGGAGCTACTAATTAACGGAAAAAATAATTATTTTCCAAATGAAATGATAACGATGGAATTCCTTACGACGCACAAAATTCCGTTATACATTTGAAATTTATTGGAGAGTCCAAATCTAATAAAAGACGTTATACAAGGTAATGGGTTTTAATTTAACCGGCGATGCCCATGATTGTGGAAAAATGAATGACGCCCGGGTAGAGATTTTCTAACGGACGCTGGGATAACAACCCTTCCGGTTCAACAGATTTCGTCTCTCATACTTTTTTGCAAGGTGAAGAATCCGCTACAAATCCATTAGTATAACTGATGCAGCGTGATAGGGTGGAGGGGATTAAAAAGTCGTCGATTCTAGGGGAATGCCGATAATTTGTTGGATAGAGGCGCACGAATTCGTTGATTCATAAGAATACCAAAGAATTGACGCAGGGTTGAGGAAAACCTCGATTTTTAATTAATAATCTCAAAAACTAAATTAGTCTAACAGAGTTTAAATAGCTAAAGCGAAAACCCTAATTCTAATATATATCCGAAATTAACAATTAAGTCCAAACAAAAATGAAAAATTGCCAAAAGACCCAAAAAAGCAAAAAAACGCAAAGTAAACACTCTAAATGATGGAATTTGGCCTCCGGACGTTGGATACCAAGGCGGAGCTATGGATCTTGAATAGAATGCCGTTATCGCACGAAAAACTCTACTCCTACGCCAAAATCCGACACTTGAAATTTCAGGGTCGAAAATCGCAGATTTAATAAATCCCGGCCGCATCGGTAACGATCGCGGATTCGAATCTAATCACCATTCTTATTCCATAAAGATATTCGAAACATCATGCCAATCAAACTATACCCTTACATGTGTCTAGACTTGGCTTCCTAAATTATCATACGTAAAGAATATGCTCCGCCTAGCAACATCACATAGACTGTACTCGATCATATTTTTTTATTTTCGAAAGGGCGTTAATGCGAATATTTATTGTAATCTCTACCGAATTTTTGTATCCGTGTGAATAATATTCTTTGCACCTTCTCAAGTTGTATCCCAAAATACCATCAAATTAGAAGATTGAAAGTAGGGAGATGTTTTTTTAAAAGATAGGTAAGGCCTACGTTGAATACAAAATGATAAGTAAAACAATTTGTATCTTCTGTATATTCTCTAGATTAACTAAATTAATGGAAACGAAAGCTCGAATACCGAAACCGAGATTGAAAAATATATGCAATAAATAATGTATAAACATCTCGTTCACTGTACATTAATCACACGACTTGCTAGAAATTGGACCGTATGTCGATTCCACCTCGACATTGATAAGTGCTGTCGGACCCTAAAAATCTGACCTAAGGCGAATTACGTTTTGAAAACGTGGATTTTGAAAAGAGTCGCCACTAGTTAATTATTAGGCTAACTAGAATCCTAAATTACCTAAATGAATAACGAATTAAACACCAGGTATTAAATCAGTCTGCGATCAGAAATACGAGTTCGGGGGTTCTGTTACGAATTAAAACTCATGGAATTAATCACGCCCTTTCGGTACTCAATTCACAAATTTGCCAATTTCACTATTTAAATAAACATAATACATTAATCATATTATTATATTACAACATTATAATATTATTCATAATATAATAATAATAAATAACAATATAGGATTATAGGATTACCTGATAATGGGATGGTCCAATCTGTCAAAAGTCCCCTTTTTTACAACATGGTCGGTGCTGGTGCTGCGATCTTCTTGTTCATTCATCAACCCAAACATCAATACAGACACAGGCAAACAGAAAGTAGAGTCGAGGACAGGGATAGTCGGGTGAGCGGAGCTGCAGCAGCCGAGGGATGACGAGCTTGTCCAGGGGCAACGGATAGCTTCGACTCGGACGGGAGTGGTCGCTGCGGTGGAGCTGTGGTGGCCGGACGGGATTGACGGGGATGAGGTCGGAGCTACGGCACTCTCTTCCGGCGAGGATCAGTGCGGGAGTTTTGAAGACTGAAATTTACAGGAGAGAGAGGGAGAGAGAGAGAGAGAGAGAGAGAGAGAGAGAGAGAGAGAGAGAGAGAGAGAGAGAGAGATGGCGAGGTTAATGAATCTGACACGGGACGATAACGAAGGCCAGGCTGAGCTCCGGTCGGGGGACTCGGTGGTGGTAGGAGAAGTGCTGCGAAATCACGGTGGCTGGAAACGGAGCAGAGCGACGTCGGAATCGAGCATGGTGGCAGTCAAGTCAAGCTCCGGTCGGACGGGGCGAATCTGGATGGTACATGGCCGTGGTGGACGGCTGTAGTGTCGATGCAGGTGATGAAGGTCCGATGGAGATTGGGATTGATAGATGTGGTCGGAGGAGCGTCCGATGAAGAAGGAACAAATCGATAGCGATAGTGCGAGTCAAGCGTCCGGGTGGTGCGAGCCGAGCGTCGTCGAGATGGAGATCCCGGGGTGATGGGTTCGACTATAGCCGTCAGGCCCTTTAACGGTGAGGAAACGGCAAACAGGCCCACCAGGCCCAAAATGAAGGTCAAGATGACCTAAGGAGAAGGGTCCCGACAAAGGGAGTCTCGACGATGAAAGGTCCCGACGGAGTCGGTCCCGACAGTGGAGCTGGAAGCTCCCGATGAGAAGCCTCTAAGTAGGCCCCGATGATGAATCCCTGAGAATGATTGGCCCTGTCAGGATGACGAGGGGCCCCGAGCGGTGACACAACGAGACAACTCTGGAGTCCCCGAAAGAAGTCGGGACTCGTTATCAGAGGATAAGGCCAAGATACGCGGGGCGTGGCCGAGATACGCGGAACGTGTTTAAGATACACGGAGCGTGGCCGAGATACGCGGGGCGTGGCCGAGATACACGAGATCATGGCCTAGATAGGCGGGATCACGTCCGAGATATGCGGGATACGGGCTAACCACCCCAACGGTTCATCAGGTACCTGAGGCATCTCTTCGCCTATAAAAGGGCAAGAGGTCACCTCAGATAACTTACGTTGAATTCAATACACTTTGAGATTACTTGCTTGCCAGTCATACGAGACACTCATTTAAGCATCAGAGAGGGATTCTGGGTCACCGCCCGGTCTATCCCCTCTTGCAGGATTGCGTGGAGCAAAGGAGCTAGGATTGCCGTCAAAGTCCGTACCGGAGTTCTACGTGATCCAACATTGGCGCCGTCTGTGGGAATCAAACAAAAAGCTGATATGCCTTCTACTCGATCAATGGCGGCTGGCAAGCACAGAAGACAGGGACAATCCGGTGGTTCCCGTCACCCCGCTGCAACAAATCTGGATCAGTACCAGAACAGGAGGAAAACTAGAACCATCCCCGGCTGAGCTCTCCCGGACAGGGGGGCACAATGGAGATCCCGAAGATATTGCTCCTCAGCACCAGGGCAATAGGGGGCAGGAGGCTCCCCCAGCTGCAGACTTGACAAGGGCCGTGGCGGAAGCCATGCCCATGTTCCTGGCAGCCGTAGAGGCTCTCTTGGATCGGAGAGAAGCTGCGAGGAGGCAGGAGGAGATGCCCCCGTTGGAGGAAGTGGCCCCGCCAACAGAGGGTCGGAACGCACAGGAAGCCCCGCCCCGAGGCCAGGACGGGAGTAGGGCAACCGGTCAGCCGGAGAGGTTCGTGGTTGATGGGCCAGGACCAGTACAGCACAGGACCATTCCCCTGAATGGTCCCGTCACTCCCGACCAGGTGGTAAAAATCGTGAACATTTGTATGGGAGAACATAAGCCACTGGTGTCGGAGCTAAGGGATCGATCCACTCATCCCTTCGTCCCCCGACTCATCGACACCCTAGCCCCGCCTGGGCTAGGCATCCCCACGAACAAGGAGTACGATGGCGAAGGAGATCCAGTTCGCCATGTCCAGAAGCACCTCATGGCGTGTTTGGGAAGAGCCACGAGCGAGGACATAGTGTGTACGTTGTTCCCGAACACACTGGGAGAAAGAGCCCTGACCTGGTTCTTTAGTCTGCCCCCAGGCTGCATCACTTGCTGGGCAGACATGCACGACCGATTCATTCAGCAGTACCAGGGTCGGAGGCGTCTATTGAAGAGCGTGAGGTCCCTGACCCAGGTGGTGCAGAGGCCCGACGAATCACTGGCTCACTATTACCAGCGGTACACAGCCAGCGTAGCAGAGATAGACGAGGAAATCTCAGAGGGCGAAACCATCCGCACCTTTATTCGGAACCTGACAGCCCCCTATGGTTCCGACCTGATGCACAGCGTGGCTGAGAAAGCAGTGTGGAATATGGAGGCGCTACAAAAAAGGGTGAAACGGAAAATCGATATCCAGGAGTTGAAGATAGCCGCAGGAGAGTTGGAGCCCCCAAAGTCGAACAAAGGAAAGCCGTCGGTTAAGCCCTTCGACGATCGTAAGTCAAAGGGCAAACCTGAGAGTAGTCGAAACCGAGGACGACCTGATCGAAGGGACGATAAACGTTCTTCCAGGAAGGATAGGCGGGAGGCTGATCTCGACATCCCTCTCAACTGCTCCATGGCGGAAGTGCTGACAGTCATGGAACGACAAGATATCTCCAGGTACCCCCCAAAGAAGGATGGAGAATTCTTGGGATCACGCACGGATCGCTACTGCCGATTTCACCGCGCGAACGGTCATGACACCAACCACTGTCGAGAACTGAAGAAGGAGATCGAAAAGCTGATCCAGAAGGGGAAGCTCAAAGAATTTGTCGGGGATAAGCGGTGTCGATCTCGCTCTCGGTCCCGATCGCGGTCCCGTTCCTGATCCCGCGATCGGTCCCCAAAGAAGAAGAGAACCGATCCAGAGTCGTCCGGTGCTCGCAAGGAGAGACGGGGCACTATCAATGTGATCCACGGAGGATTTGCTGCTGGAGGTGATACCTCATCCGCCCGAGAAGTCTATGCTTCTAGAATCCCTACTGCGGTGGTGCTGGGTAAGAGGTCCCGATCCTGGACCTTGAAAGAAGAGATGGTAATCTCCTTTTCGTCGGAAGACCTCATAGGCGTAGAGACTCCGCACGACGATGCCTTGGTGGTTACCTTGGATGTAGTTGGGTTCGAAATGAAGAGAATTCTAATCGACGGGGGGAGCTCCTCCGACATCCTATTCATGGACGCGCTGGAGGCTATGGGGAAAACGAAGAAAGATCTGAAGGAGGCCAACTTCCCGATGGTCGGATTCTCTGGCTCAACCTCCTATCCGCTAGGAGTAATCACCTTACCAGTGGAGTTTGGTAGCGGGTGGAAATCAGAAAGGAGGAACGTAGAGTTCGTGGTAGTCGATTCTGCGGGGACCTACAACGCGATTATCAGGAGGACCACTATTAATCCCCTGATGGCGGTCGCCTCGATAGTGCACCAGAAGATGAAGTTCCCGACCGACCACGGAGTCGGAGAGGTTAAGGGTGACCAGGTGGCTTCTCGAAAATAAACGCCACCCGAAGAAGGAGACGAGAGGCCATGACTGTCCTCCAGACAGACACAGATCCCAGAGAAGAGTTTGGGCGTCCCGCCCCCGTAGAGGATCTGAAAGAAGTCGAGATCGACGGGCCCCAGAGGAAGGTGAAAATCGGGTCTGCTCTGACCGAGGAGACAGCCCAAAAATTGGTGGAGTTGCTGAAGGAGTTCAAGGAGCTATTTGCCTGGTCCCCGAGCGATATGCCAGGAATAAGCCCCGATGTGATCGTACACGAGCTGAAGATAGACCCCGCGATCAAGCCTATCACGCAGAAAAGGCGTCAGATGGGCTCGGACAAGAAGATCGCGATCCAGCAGGAGGTGGGCAGGTTGCTCGATGCTGGGTTCATTAAGGAGCTCCGATTCCAGACTTGGGTTGCTAATCCAGTGCTGGTGAAGAAGACTAACGGGAAATGGCGAATGTGTGTGGACTTCCGCGACTTAAACAAGGCTTGCCCAAAGGACTGTTATCCACTCCCGAGAATCGACCAGTTGGTGGATGCCACGTCGGGACATAAGCTGTTGAGTTTCATGGATGCGTATTCAGGCTACAACCAGATCAAGATGGCCAAGGAAGACGCTCCCCATGTAGCATTCTATGCGGACAGTGACATCTATCACTACGATGTCATGCCTTTCGGGTTGATCAATGCTGGGGCCACCTACCAACGGATGGTGAACAAGCTGTTTGGGGATATGCTGGGAGAAACCATGGAGGCTTACGTGGATGATATGCTGGTGAAGTCCCGACAAGCCGAGGATCACGTGCACAACCTAACCATGGCATTTGAGCGGATGAGGCTCCACCAAGTTCGCTTGAACCCGACGAAATGCGCCTTCGGAGTCCACTCAGGGAAATTTTTGGGCTTCATGGTGAGCCAAAGAGGAATTGAAGTGAATCCTGAGAAGCTGAGGGCAATCGAGGAGATGCGGTCTCCGATAAACCATCGGGAGGTACAAGTGCTGAATGGCCGACTAGCTGCAATGAATCGCTTCTTGTCCAAAGCCAGCGACCGATCAATGCCGTTTTTTGAAGTCCTTAGGGCCAACAAGAAATTCGAATGGACCGCCAAGTGTGAAGAGGCGTTTCAAGCACTCAAGCAGCACCTTCGCACCCTCCCACCGTTGGCGAAACCGGTCCCAGGCGAGCCGCTCTACCTTTATTTGGGTGTTTCTGAATTTGCCATTAGCTCTGTGTTAGTAAAAATTGTCGAGGGTAATCAAGTCCCCGTTTATTATGTAAGCAAGGCGTTTGCCAAGTCTGAATTAAACTATCCCGCCGTTGAGAAGTACCTATTTGCGTTGATTATTACTGCTCGGAAGCTAAGGCCTTATTTTCACGCACACGAGATTACTGTGCTGACAAACCAGCCTCTGAAGCATTTCTTGAACCGACCGGACGCATCGGGAAGATTAGTGAAGTGGGCAGTAGAGCTTAGTGAGTTTCGAATACACTTTGCTCCAAGAACGGCAATTAAGGGCCAGGCATTGGCGGATTTTATTGCAGAATCTACAGCCCCCGATCTGAAAGATGCGGGCCCTGTAGAGGGGGCAGCCGTGGAGGTCCCGATAAAAGAACAACCAGAGAGGGCAGAGCAATCAGAACAACCAAATAAGGAAAATACCTGGGAGATATATACGGATGGCTCCTCGAGTTCTGACGGATCAGGAGCAGGCTTTTTGTTGATACCACCGGGCGAAGGTGAACCGCTCCGATACGCCTTGGCTTTAACATTCAAGGCCACAAACAACGAAGCGGAGTATGAAGCTCTTATCACGGGCCTAAAAATTGCTAAAGGCACTGGAGTCGATCACTTGAGAGTGAAGTGTGACGCAGCTTTAATCGTGAACCAGGTTCAAGGGCGATACGAAGCGAGGAGTCCGATAATGAAGAAGTATCTACGAGAGGTACAAACCTTGAAGGAGAGCTTTAAAAGCTTCGACATCGAGGCAATCCCGAGGGAGGAAAACGTAGAGGCAGACGCCTTGAGCAAATTTGCCCTGGGGGCACCCTTGGAGGAAAATCGGAAGGTGCACTTCCTAGAAAAGGTGATCTTATCGACCATCGACCCGACACAGGTGTGTGCCATTGAAGCGAGATCAGAGGAGGAGCCAACTTGGATGACCCCGATAGTCGCGTACCTGACTACGGGGGCAGTCCCCGATGATCAAGTAGCAGCGGACAGGATACGTCGAATCGCGGCCAATTATCTAATGTTGGATAATCAGCTATACAAGAAGGGCTGGTTCTCGACTCCGTACTTGAAGTGTGTGGCAGAACCCGACACCAATCGGATTCTGAAGGAGGTGCACGAAGGGATCGCGGCTTGCCATGAAGGGGCTCGATCCATCATGAGAAAAGTGCTGAATTTGGGCTATTATTGGCCCACGATGAACAAAGAAGCGACGGAGATGGTCCGATCCTGCGACGCGTGCCAGAGGTACGCCCCGAGTATCGTGGCTCCGGCCGCTAATCTGACATCCATCAAGAGCGCGTGGCCCTTCGCACAGTGGGGCATCGAATTGGTGGGACCTCTTCCACAAGCACAAGGTCAATGTAAGTATTTACTTGTAGCTATCGATTATTTTTCGAAATGGATAGAGGCAAAGGCATTGGCCAGAACGACGGGGAACCAGATCGTCAAGTTCCTCCAAACCCACATCGTGTCCAGATACGGGATTCCTAAGGTGGTGATCAGCGACAATGGTCCGCCGTTTAACGGCTCTCAGGTGAGGGAGTATCTGGAGGAGTTGAACATTGAGCATCGGACCGCCTCCGTACGCCATGCTCAGACTAATGGCCAGGTGGAGTCAGCCAACAAAATCGTGATGGACGGCCTCAAGAAGAGGGTCTATGCTTTGAAGGGCAAGTGGCTGAACGAACTGGAGAACGTGCTTTGGGCCGTTAGAACGACACCCAAACGATCAACGGGGGAGACTCCGTTTGGCCTTGTTTATGGCACGGAAGCTGTCGCCCCTGTGGAGGTAGCTGTGGCGTCCCATCGGATGAGATATTACGAGCCCCTGACGAACGATGAAATGAGACGTCTGGACTTGGACTTACTCGAAGAGAAGAGGCGGGAAGCCGATGAAGTCCAAGCTCGAATGCGTTTGGCGACGGCCAGGTACTACAATCGGCGAGTGAAGTCCCGACAGTTCTTCGTCGGGGAGCTGGTTTGGCGTCGCAACGAGTTCACCCTTTTGGATCGAATCAACAAGATGTCACCAAAATGGGAAGGACCTTATAAGGTCGTAGGGATGCCAGCTCCAAATGCGTACAAGTTGGAAGACCTCGATGGCAGAATATTAAAGCATTCTTTTAGTGGCGAACACTTGACGAAACACCATGCTTGAAGAAAAGTCGCCTTAAGTGGTGCCCGATGAAAGTCGCCTTAAGTGGTGCCCGATGAAAGTCGCCTTAAGTGGTGCCCGATGTAAAATCGACTTAAGTGGTGTATGTTGTTTATCGTTTAATTCGATGTAAGCCAATTTTATATCATCAATAAATAAAGAGGTTGCTTCCAGTTAGAGTTATTCTTAGATTTATTCTAAGTGTTAAAGCCGCCTTGAGTGGTGCACGAGAAAGTCGCCTTGAGTGGTGCACGAGAAAGTCGCCTTAAGTGGTGCACAATCCTTAGATTTATTCTAAGTATCAAAAGTCGCCTTGAGTGGTGCACGATATTAAGTCGCCTTAAGTGGTGCACAATCCTTAGATTTATTCTAAGTACCAAAAAGTCGCCTTAAGTGGTGCACGATACTAAGTCGCCTTGAGTGGTGCACAATCTTTAGGTTTATCCTAAGTAATAATTAAGTCGTCTTAAGTGATGCACGGAACTAAGTAGCCTTAAGTGGTGCAAGTTATTAAATCGTCGGGAAGGACGTATGAGAATGTCAAGTGTCGAGGTTTCGACCTAAGCGCGTATAGTAAAGTCACTCGGAGAAGTGCAACGACAGAATCAGAACTAAAGAAGTCTGATATTGATAAGGGCTCAAGGGCCCGACGACGACAAAAGCGAAGAAGATACAAGGACTCTAAAAGTAAACATTCAAGCTTGGTCCTTGTCGGCAGCGTTGGCAGCAGCTGGGTCCGCAGAGTCGATAACAGAAGGATCCACAGGGTTGACTTCGGGAGGATTGGCTATCGGGGCATCCGCACTTGGAAGTTCAGAAGCGTCTTCGACAATTACCGGGGTACTCCCCCCATCACTCTCCTCGGAAAGAGCAAAATACTTCTTCGCAAAGGGAGCGAGGGAAGGAGACTTGTCGAAATTGATAGCGGCCCCGTACTCCAGGTGGAGCTCTTCAACAGCATTAAAGAGAGTGTTCTCCACCTCCGCGCCAAAGAACTTCATGGCATCGGCTTGGAAGTCCCCGGACCTCCGATAGTCCTCCCGACCCTTCACCTCCGCCTCGGCCAGCTGCACAGGAAATCCCGCGATTTGCTCCTCCAGAGCCTTCTTCTCGAGGACCAGTTTGTCCTCGGCAGCCTTCTTCTCCTGAGTCAGCCTGTCCACAGCTGCCTCCCGCTCCTCCCGCTCCTGCCGCTCTTGCCTCAAGAGCCCCTCGAAGTCCCCGATCTGCCGCTGGAGGTCCTGAACCTTCTGATTGAGGACAGCCTGTTCCTTGACAAGCTTTCCCCGCGAAGATTGGGAGGCCTTGAGATCCTCCTGAAGCTGCTCGCGGATCCCTCGGTCCCGCTCCCGGGACTCATCATAGGCAATGACATACCCGATGAGGCGGTTGTAGTCCCGGAGCTCCTGCAATAAGAAGGAAAAGTGTTAATGGGTAAACGACCCGATTTATCATAAAAAAGAAAGAAGCGAAGTTTTACCTCTATGCGGCGCACGGCCATATCCCTGACATCCCGCTGCATATGCGTCCGATTGAGGCAAATCGGATGCCGCATAGTAGGCAGGATCGAGCCTGCCAGCAGATGCAGGGCCAGTGATTCTTCACAAGAGAATGCCCCCTGGACTCCTATCCAGACGCTTCAAGGAGTCCCGCTCACACAAGGGGAGCAGGATCGGGAGCTGGCCCCCAGAGACAATATCGAGGAGTCGGATCCCGGCTTGCACCAGGTCCCGCTCCACAAGTGAGTTGGCGTTGAGAGGAGTATAAGACTCCCCCCATCGATAAAGCTGTATAAGTTGAAGAGTTTCGAAATCCTCGTCGGCGTAAGTATGGAAAGCAGGCGGAGGGTCTGCTGCCACCTCCCACCGAGGCCAGGGAATCGAAGAGTGTCGGATAAATAAGTAGCTCTTCTTCCAGCTACTGTTGTCGGACCCTGTATCAACCAGGAGTCCTCGACCCTTGACCACCTTCCAGGTGTCATTGGTCCAACCACATCGGGCAAGCTGCTGCTTACTCCACTTAGGCATCCGGGGGTAGAAGGCGCAAACCCCCGCCTCATTGCACTTCATCCCATAAAAGGTTCTGAAGAGCTAGAGGCTGTAGACCCACTTCTGTCGGAAGCAGAGGACTTGAAAGGCGTTCCAGAGACGGATGGCATGGGGAGAAAAGGTGGTGGGATGTGTCTTGTAATGCTGGCACATCTCGACCAGATTACCACAAAAGGGGAATCTGATCCCCGCTGATACTTGTCCCGTAGAGACAAATACCTCCCCTTTCTGGGGACGAGTAACCTCAGGATTACTCGAGGGGCGAGGCCAAGGATAAGGGAAACGAGGTTCCCAGGTGATGGTGATACAACCCTCTCGGAGGGCTGCATCATAAGCAGTATTGGAGATCTCATTTGGAGCATAATCAAAATTAAAGGGTTTTCTCCCCTCAGAGCTGGAACCGCTGTCTGAAAAGCAACCATGGCAAGAAAAATACAGTGGGACTCTTGGAAAGCTATAAAAAAGGAAAAGACGAACAAGCAACAAAGGGGAATCCCTTACCAGACATGATGAAGTAGAGGTTGAAGGAGATGAACGAAACGTCGCCGGAAAGAGGATTGGAGAAACTCCAAAGACCTTCGAAACCACAGAACTTGGAATCGCAGAGGAGTCGCAGAGAAATCGCAGAGGAATCGCAGAGAGCTCTGGAGAATTCGAAGACGGTAAAAGTTAAATTATGGCCCTGGCTAGGGTTTTATAGTCGAAGAAGACGATTGAAAGGACACTTCGATCCGAGTCGTCGAAGTCGAAGAGTCTTAATCTGGACCGTTGAGATGAAACGTGCAGAAGGACAACGGACGTAATGATGAAACGGCCTGAAAAGCACTTTTCAGAAAAAGACAGGCGCGAAAAATCAGGCACGTGGGCTGGAAACGTCACTCCATTATCTACTGCATTTAATGCACTGGGGAACCGAGGAGACCCCTAGGATTTAACAGTTATCTACAAAACATTGAGGAAACGTGAAGGAGAAGACTGATAATTGAGTAACTGAACCAAGGGAAAGATCCCCGATTCCAATATCGGAAGATCGGGAGTTGGAAGACACGACGAACTAAAAGTCCCTCATGTCTTGGGGGCAAATGATGGGTTCGACTATAGACGTCAGACCCTTTAACGGTGAGGAAACGGCAAACAGGCCCACCAGGCCCAAAATGAAGGTCAAGATGACCTAAGGAGAAGGGTCCTGACAAAGGGAGTCCCGACGATGAAAGGTCCCGACGGAGTCGGTCCCGACAGTGGAGCTGGAAGCTCCCGATGAGAAGCCTCTAAGTAGGCCCCGATGATGAATCCCTGAGAATGATTGGCCCTGTCACGATGACGAGGGGCCCCGAGCGGTGACACAACGAGACAACTCTGGAGTCCCCGACAGAAGTCGGGACTCGTTATCAGAGGATAAGGCCAAGATACGCGGGGCGTGGCCGAGATACGCGGAACGTGGTTAAGATACACGGAGCGTGGCCGAGATACGCGGGGCGTGGCCGAGATACACGAGATCATGGCCTAGATAGGCGGGATCACGTCTGAGATATGCGGGATACGGGCTAACCACCCCCAACGGTTCATCAGGTACCTGAGGCATCTCTTCGCCTATAAAAGGGCAAGAGGTCACCTCAGATAACTTACGTTGAATTCAATACACTTTGAGATTACTTGCTTGCCAGTCATACGAGACACTCGTTTAAGCATCGGAGAGGGATTCTGGGTCACCGCCCGGTCTATCCCCTCTTGCAGGATTGCGTGGAGCAAAGGAGCTAGGATTGCCGTCAAAGTCCGTACCGGAGTTCCACCGTGATCCAACACGGGGGTTGTTGGAACTGGTGATCCGATCGGAGGTGATTGAGCTTGAAGGAGGTGCTGTCCGGGAGAAGATGGTTCAGTCACTGTGAATGGGAAAAAGACAAACAATTATAATTTAAATAATAATAATAATTCTAACTATTGAAGAATCAGAACACTTTAGTTTAAACAAATATTATTAAAAGAGATAATATAGAATTGTAAGCACGAAGTTTCGGAATCTGTCTTTTATTTCCTCCCCTTTACAATGTAACAATACTAGCTATTTATAATACCTATCACTAGTCTAATCCAAGCAGTAAATAATACTGATTTATTCTCCTAATATACCCTAAATATTCTAAATACTTATACAAATATTCAGAAAATATACACTGCAATAAATATATAAACTATCCTAATTTTGCACTGAAGCATTCTTGGAAGCTTCTTGACTTGCCATATTTATACATTTCCTCATTTAGCACGCCACATGTCACGTGTGTCGCGCGTGGTCCAAAATTAGGTGTTTACAGTTTGCCCCTCTTTGGGCGGATTTCCGTAGAACTTGTTCGAGGGAATTCGTCCAAAGACAAGGAAACACCGGATTTTGGATGAGAAGTCTGTCTTTCTTTTGATTCTTCGAGTATTCGAGTCTTCAAGGGAGTTCCTGGCTTGTTAGAGATGATGCGAAAAAAGTAGAGCCTCTGTCGGCGGTGCCCCTGTTGGCGGTGCCTCCATTGGTCGTGCAGAAAATAGAACCTCCGTCGGCGGTGCCCCTGTTGGTGTTGCCTCCATTGGTAGTGCAGAAAGTAAAGCTTCCAGTGGCATGCGGAAAAGTAAAGCCTCTAGTGGCGTGCAGAAAAGTAAAGCCTCCAGTGGCATGCGGAAAAGTAAAGCCTCCAGTGGCGTGCAGTAAAGTAAAACCTCAATCGACGTTGCCTCCAGTGGCGAGCGACAAGGAAAAGCCTCCAGTGGCGTGCAATAAAGTAAAACCTTTGGTGATGAATGGTAACAGATGACCTCTACGTCAGACAGTACCAACAACCTCTGGTGACGCCTCTAGTGGCGAGTGATAACGGAAAAACCTCTACGTCAGACCGTACCGGAAAACCTCTGGTGATATCTCTGGTGGCGGAAGACCTCTACATTAGACCGTACCGGAGATCCTTTGGCGATGCCTCTAGTGGCGAGTGGTAACGGAAGACGTCTACGTCAGGCCGTACCGGAAAATCTCTGGTGATATCTCTGGTTCCGGAAGACCTCTACGTCAGACCGTACCGGAGACCCTTTGGCGATGCCTCTAGTGGCGTATGTCGGAGAAGAGCCTCTAGTGGCGTCCGTTGGGGAAGTGCCTCTAGTGGCGTGACTTGCGAAGGCTGGATACTAAGGCTTCGTTCGTCGGGGGTGACTCTCAGAAAGCTGGACCACTTCAGATCCCGATTGTCGGTTGATTTGTAGGAACAGACTGTAACAGTCCTACTCATCCTTGGAATGCGACATGCGAGTGCAGACTGTAACCGTCTCGTGAATTTGACTTTGGAAGACGCTGTTTGCGCATGAGTGTTTGTCCCTAATTTTTGCCTAAATTGTGCATTGTGCGACAACCTAGCGGGATCTTTTTTATTTTCTTTTTTCTCTTTTTTTTTTTTTTGTTGAGAATTTCTCTTCTTCCTCTCCTTTTGCCACGGCCAATTGAGAGATTTTCGACCGTGCCCCTCGGTTTTTTATTTTCTCTCCTTTTGCCATGATTGCAATTTCTGAACTTGCAACCATGCCTCTCATTTCCTGATTTTGCCTAGGCCGCCCTTTCGGGTTTTCAACCTAGCGGAAGCACTCTTTATTTGGTAGCCGATTAAACGGTGGCTGTGACCCGTACTTTATTTTCTGCCTCGACGCAGGAGTATTTGTAGCCCTTTGGAGGGTGACTGTGACATTTTCAACACCGTCTTCAATGTTGCGGGAGCTCTTTTGATTGTAGCCATTTGGGAGGGTGGCTGTGGCCCTTCATTCCTCGTCTCTGATTCGGGAAACACTCTTTGTATGTAACCATTTTGAGGGTGGTTGTGGCCCTTTCACTTAATATCCGCCATCGACATTGATAAGTGCATAAGCAATAAAAGTCATCTCCTGAACCGATGCGAAGACAAGTCCCCGAGTTCTCTTTATGTTTCAAAAAACATGCCTTTTTGCAATCGTAAAGGACACAGTTATGCGGTTGTAACACTTCCATGCATCTATCTTGTGCTTTGGTTTGAGGCAGCACGGTTGTGAAAAAGATAATAAAACAATTTCCAAAAATACCGTCAAAATTTTACCCAACATCTGCTTTATAACAGTATCAGAAGTCACACAAACCGTTTTTGAATAAATTAGTTCAAAAATTTCTTTCAAAAACCCTATCCAAGACTTGTTACACATCGCTAATTAAATGTAAACAAAAATGTATTTATCGATGAAAAATAAAAGAAAAATGAGTTAGTGTAAGAACGTGAACCACTCAGCCGGTACGAAATCCAACTCTCTTCCGTCTGTCTCTTTTATATTTCATTTCTTATTAAAAAGAGAACTCAATACGTTATTCGAATTGAAACAATATAGCATACCCGAAATTATTAGAAGGACCACCACAAACTTCGTGAAAGAGCTTGCCGCCATTTTGAAGATAGCGTTGAATAATTTACTAGAATGGTTTTATTGATCGAGTTCGGTTGTTAGGGATGCAATGAATAAGAGAAGCAGATCGAAACAGCTATTTATAATAATTACATAGAGGGATGAAAGAAAAGTTAAGTAACTATAGCGGTACAACATTAGACTTTTAGGTTTTAACTTCTAACCGACTTCAATATGCTTATCTCTGTGGTATATGTTATTCTAAATACAAAATGCAACAAAACTTTAGTTTAAAAAAGTATTGAAAATGGTATGTCCATCTTTTTTGTTTATAATCAACGTTGCAACTATATAAAGACGCGGTACCAACTGACATTGTTTTTGCAATATAAGATACAAAATGTTAGATCATTTTTCCGTGCTTCTGTTCACGCAAGCATATCAAATCATATAATAACATACATGTTACGAAAATATAGTCCCAACTTAAGACACTCACAGATGCGGAAGGGATATCGAACTACTAATGGACACCCGAGAACATATATATATGTAAATATCCTCGGGGGGCTGAAAGAACCTGAACTTGACGAGGGCGGAATATTTATAGAACTCGTAATGAAAAAGACCTGGATGCGTTCCTTCATTATTGAAGGCTCACTGATATTTAATTCCCCTCCCCCACTCAAAAAAGTAGAGGGAATGAAGAGGAAAAAATGCGTATAACAGATCGAGTGATGTTACGGAGACCCTAAGTGCGGAGCTACTAATTAACGGAAAAAATAATTATTTTCCACATGAAAAGATAACGATGGAATTCCTAACGACACACGAAATTCCGTTATAAATTTGAAATTTATTGGAGAGTTCCAAATCTAATAAAAGACGTTATACAAGGTAATGGGTTTTAATTTAATCAGCGATGCCCATGATTGTGGAAAAATGAATGACGCCCGGGTAGAGATCTTCTAACGGACGCTGGGATAACAACCCTTCCGGTTCAACAGATTTCGTCTCTCATAATTTTTTGCAAGGTGAAGAATCCGCTACAAATCCATTAGTATAACTGATGCAGCGTGATAGGGTGGAGGGGATAAAAAAATCGTCGATTCTAGGGGAATGCCGAGAATTTGTTGGATAGAGCCGCACGAATTCGTTGATTCATAAGAATACCAAAGAATTGACGCAGGGTTGAGGAAAACCTCGATTTTTCATTAATAATCTCAAAAACTAAATTAGTCTAACAGAGTTTAAATAGCTAAAGCAAAAACCCTAATTCTAATATATATCCGAAATTAACAATTAAGTCCAAACAAAAATGAAAAATTGCCAAAAGACCCAAAAAAGCACAAAAACGCAAATTAAACACTCTAAACGATGGAATTTGGCCTCCGGACGTTGGATACCATGGCGGAGCTATGGATCTTGAATAGAATGCCGTATTCCTACGCCAAAACCCGACACTTGAAATTTCATGGTCGAAAATCGCAGAATTAATAAATACCGGCCGCATCAGTAAATATCGCGGATTCGAAGCTAATCACCATTCTTATTCCATAAAGATATTCGAAACATCATACCAATCAAACTATACCCTTACAGGTGTCTAGACTTGGCTTCCTAAATTATCATACGTAAAGAATATGCTCCGCCTAGCAACATCACATAGACTGTACTCGATCATATTTTTTTATTTTCGAAAGTGCGTTAATGCGAATATTTATTGTAATCTCTACCGAATTTCTGTATCCGTGTGAATAATATTCTTTGCACCTTCTCAAGTTGTATCGCAAAATACATCTAATTATAAGATTGAAAGTAGGAAGATGTTTTTTTTAAAGATAGGTAAGGCCTACGTTGAATATAAAATGATAAGTAAACCAATTTGTATCTTCTGTATATTCTCTAGATTAACTATATTAATGGAAACGAAAGTTCGGATACCGAAACCGAGATTGATAATATATGCAATAAATAATGTATAAACATCTCGTTCACTTTACATTAATCACACGACTTGCTAGAAATTGGACCGTATGTCGATTCCACCTCGACATTGATAAGTGCATAAGCAATAAAAGTCATCTCCTGAACCGATGCGAAGACATGTCCCCGAGTTCTCTTTATGTTTCAAAAAAAATGCCTTTTTGCAATCGTAAAGGACACAGTTATGCGGTTGTAACACTTCCGTGCATCTATCTTGTGCTTTGGTTTGAGGCAGCACGGCTGTGAAAAAGATAATAAAACAATTGCCAAAAATACCGTCAAAATTTTACCCAACATCTGCTTTATAACAGTATCAGAAGTCACACAAACTGTTTTTGAATTAATTAGTTCAAAAATTTCTTTCAAAAACCCTATCCAAGACTTGTTACACATCACTAATTAAATGTAAACAAAAATGTATTTATCGATGAAAAATAAAAGAAAAATGAATTAGTGTAAGAACGTGAACCACTCAGCCGGTACGAAATCCAACTCTCTTCCGTCTGTCTCTTTTATATTTCATCTCTTATTAAAAAGAGAACTCAATACGTTATTCGAATTGAAACAATATAGCATACCCGAAATTATTAGAAGGACCACCACAAACTTCGTGAAAGAGCTTGCCGCCATTTTGAAGATAGCATTGAATAATTCACTAGAATGGTGTTATTGATCGAGATCGATTGTTAGGGATGCAATGAATTAGAGAAGCATATCGAAACAACTATTTATAATAATTACATAGAGGGATGAAAGAAAAGTTAAGTAACTATAGCGGTACAACATTAGACTTTTAGGTTGTAACTTCTAACCGAATTCAATATGCTTATCTCTGTGGTATATGTTATTCTAAATACAAAATGCAACAAAAGTTTAGTTTAAAAAAGTATTTTGCTCGAAAGAAACTTTGAACTGCCATGCTCACGATGCGAATGATCTATTGAAAATGGTATGTCCATCTTTTTTGTTTATAATCAACGTTGCAACTAATCAACGCGGTACCAACTGACATTGTTTTTGCAATATAAGATACAAAATGTTAGATCATTTTTCCGTGCTTCTGTCCACGCAAGCATATCAAATCATATAATAACATACATGTTACGAAAATATAGTCCCAACTTAAGACACTCACAGATGCGGAAGGGATATCAAACTACTAATGGACACCGGAGAACATATATATATGTAAATATCCTCGGGGGGCTGAAAGAACCTGAACTTGACGAGGGCGGAATATTTATAGAGCTCGTAATGAAAAAGACCTGGATGCGTTCCTTCATTATTGAAGGCTCACTGATATTTAATTCCCCTCCCCCACTCAAAAAAAGTAGAGGGAATGAAAAGAAAATAATGCGTATAAGAGATCGAGTGATGTTACGGAGACCCTAAGTGCGGAGCTACTAATTAACGGAAAAAATAATTATTTTCCACATGAAAAGATAACGATGGAATTCCTTACGACGCACGAAATTCCGTTATACATTTGAAATTTATTGGAGAGTTCCAAATCTAATAAAAGACGTTATACAAGGTAATGGGTTTTAATTTAACTGGCGATGCCCATGATTGTGGAAAAATGAATGACGCCCGGGTAGAGATTTTCTAACGGACGCTGGGATAACAACCCTTCCGGTTGAACAGATTTCGTCTCTCATACTTTTTTGCAAGGTGAAGAATCCGCTACAAATCCATTAGTATAACTGATGCAGCGTGATAGGGTGGAGGGGATAAAAAAATCGTCGATTCTAGGGGAATGCCGAGAATTTGTTGGATAGAGGCGCACGAATTCGTTGATTCATAAGAATACCAAAGAATTGACGCAGGGTTGAGGAAAACCTCGATTTTTCATTAATAATCTCAAAAACTAAATTCGTCTGACAGAGTTTAAATAGCTAAAGCGAAAACCCTAATTCTAATATATATCCGAAATTAACAATTAAGTCCAAACAGAAATGAAAAATTGCAAAAAGACACAAAAACGCAAATTAAACACTCTAAACGATGGAATTTGGCCTCCGGACGTTGGGTACCATGGCGGAGCGATGGATCTTGAATAGAATGCCGTTATCGCACGAAAAACTCTATTCCTACGCCAAAATCCGACACTTGAAATTTCGGGGTCGAAAATCGCAGAATTAATAAATCCCGGCCGCATCAGTAAAGATCGCGGATTCGAAGCTAATCACCATTCTTGTTCCATAAAGATATTCGAAACATCATGCCAATCAAACTATACCCTTA
This sequence comes from Clarkia xantiana subsp. parviflora, assembly GCA_036873135.1. Lineage (NCBI taxonomy): Eukaryota > Viridiplantae > Streptophyta > Magnoliopsida > Myrtales > Onagraceae > Clarkia > Clarkia xantiana. Next base: position 44,621 of record JAPTYO010000018.1, read on the forward strand.
CAGGTGTCTAGACTTGGCTTCCTAAATTATCATACGTAAAGAATATGCTCCTCCTAGCAACATCACATAGACTGTACTCGATCATATTTTTTTATTTTCGAAAGGGCGTTAATGCGAATATTTATTGTAATCTCTACCGAATTTCTGTATCCGTGTGAATAATATTCTTTGCACCTTCTCAAGTTGTATCCCAAAATACCATCAAATTATAATATTGAAAGTAGGGAGATGTTTTTTTAAAAGATAGGTAAGGCCTACGTTGAATATAAAATGATAAGTAAACCAATATGTATCTTCTGTATATTCTCTAGATTAACTAAATTAATGGAAACGAAAGCTCGAATACCGAAACCGAGATTGATAATATATGCAATAAATAATGTATAAACATCTCGTTCACTTTACATTAATCACACGACTTGCTAGAAATTGGACCGTATGTCGATTCCACCTTGACATTGATAAGTGCATAAGCAATAAAAGTCATCTCCTGAACCGATGCGAAGACAAGTCCCCGAGTTCTCTTTATGTTTCAAAAAACATTCCTTTTTGCAATCGTAAAGGACACAATTATGCTGTTGTAACACTTCCGTGCATCTATCTTGTGCTTTGGTTTGAGGCAGCACAGCTGTGAAAAAGATAATAAAACAATTGCCAAAAATACCGTCAAAATTTTACCCAACATCTGCTTTATAACAGTATCAGAATTCACACAAACCGTTTTTGAATTAATTAGTTAAAAAATTTCTTTCAAAAACCCTATCCAAGACTTGTTACACATCGCTAATTAAATGTAAACAAAAATGTATTTATCGATGAAAAATAAAAGAAAAATGAATTAGTGTAAGAACGTGAACCACTCAGCCGGTACGAAATCCAACTCTCTTCCGTCTGTCTCTTTTATTTTTCATTTCTTAATAAAAAGAGAACTCAATACGTTATTCGAATTGAAACAATATAGCATACCCGAAATTATTAGAAGGACCACCACAAACTTCGTGAAAGAGCTTGCCGCCATTTTGATGATAGCGTTGAATAATTTACTAGAATGGTGTTATTGATCGAGATCGGTTGTTAGGGATGCAATGAATAAGAGAAGCAGATCGAAACAGCTATTTATAATAATTACATAGAGGGATGAAAGAAAAGTTAAGTAACTATAGCGGTACAACATTAGACTTTTAGGTTGTAACTTCTAACCGACTTCAATATGCTTATCTCTGTGGTATATGTTATTCTAAATACAAAATGCAACAAAATTTTAGTTTAAAAAAGTATTTTGCTCGAAAGAAACTTTGAACTGCCATGCTCACGATGCGAATGATCTATTGAAAATGGTATGTCCATCTTTTTTGTTTATAATCAACGTTGCAACTATATAAAGACGCGGTACCAACTGACATTGTTTTTGCAATATAAGATACAAAATGTTAGATCATTTTTCCGTGCTTCTGTTCACGCAAGCATATCAAATCATATAATAACATACATGTTACGAAAATATAGTCCCAACTTAAGACACTCACAGATGCGGAATGGATATCGAACTACTAATGGACACACGAGAACATATATATATGTACATATCCTCGAGGGGCTAGAAAGAACCTGAACTTGACGAGGGCGGAATATTTATAGAGCTCGTAATGAAAAAGACCTGGATGCGTTCCTTCATTATTGAAGGTTCACTGATATTTAATTCGCCTCCCCCACTCAAAAAAAGTAGAGGGAATGAAAAGAAAAAAAATGCGTATGTGAGATCGAGGGATGTTGCGGAGACCCTAAGTGCGGAGCTACTAATTAACGGAAAAAATAATTATTTTCCACATGAAAAGATAACGATGGAATTCCTTACGACGCACGAAATTTCGTTATACATTTGAAATTTATTGGAGAGTTCCAAATCTAATAAACGACGTTATACAAGGTAATGGGTTTTAATTTAACCGGCGATGCCCATGATTGTGGAAAAATGAATGACGCCCGGGTAGAGATTTTCTAACGGACGCTGGGATAACAACCCTTCCGGTTCAACAGATTTCGTCTCTCTTACTTTTTTGCAAGGTGAAGAATCCGCTACAAATCCATTAGTATAACTAATGCAGCGTGATAGGGTGGAGGGGATAAAAAAATCGTCGATTCTAGGGGAATGCCGAGAATTTGTTGGATAGAGGCGCACGAATTCGTTGATTCATAAGAATACCGAAGAATTGATGCAGGGTTGAGGAAAACCTCGATTTTTAATTAATAATCTCAAAAACTAAATTCGTCTAACAGAGTTTAAATAGCTAGAGCGAAAACCCTAATTCTAATATATAACCGAAATTAACAATAAAATCCAAACAAAAATGAAAAATTGCAAAAAGACCCAAAAAAGCACAAAAACGCAAATTAAACACTCTAAACGATGGAATTTGGCCTCCGGACGTTGGATACCATGGCGGAGATATGGATGTTGAATAGAATGCCGTTATCGAACGAAAAACTCTATTCCTACGCCAAAATCCGACACTTGAAATTTCGGGGTCGAAAATCGCATAATTAATAAATCCCGGCCGCATCAGTAAAGATCGCGGATTCGAAGCTAATCACCATTCTTATTCCATAAAGATATTCGAAACATCATGCCAATCAAACTATACCCTTACAGGTGTCTAGACTTGGCTTCCTAAATTATCATACGTAAAGAATATGCTCCGCCTAGCAACATCACATAGACTGTACTCGATCATATTTTTTTATTTTCGAAAGGGCGTTAATGCGAATATTTATTGTAATCTCTACCGAATTTCTGTATCCGTGTGAATAATATTCTTTGCACCTTCTCAAGTTGTATCCCAAAATACCATCAAATTTTAATATTGAAAGTAGGGAGATGTTTTTTTAAAAGATAGGTAAGGCCTACGTTGAATATAAAATGATAAGTAAACCAATTTGTATCTTCTGTATATTCTCTAGATTAACTAAATTAATGGAAATGAAAGCTCGAATACCGAAACCGAGATTGATAATATATGCAATAAATAATGTATAAACATCACGTTCAATTTACATTAATCACACGACTTGCTAGAAATTGGACCGTATGTCGATTCCACCTCGACATTGATAAGTGCATAAGCAATAAAAGTCATCTCCTGAACCGATGCGAAGACAAGTCCCCGAGTTCTCTTTGTCTTTCAAAAAACATGCCTTTTTGCAATCGTAAAGGAAACAGTTATGCGGTTGTAACACTTCCGTGCATCTATCTTGTGCTTTGGTTTGAGGCAGCACGGCTGTAAAAAAGATAATAAAACAATTGCCAAAAATACCGTTAAAATTTTACCCAACATCTGCTTTATAACAGTATCAGATGTCACACAAACCGTTTTTGAATTAATTAGTTCAAAAATTTCTTTCAAAAACCCTATTCCAGACTTGTTACACATCGCTAATTAAATGTAAACAAAAATGTATTTATCGATGAAAAATAAAAGAAAAATGAATTAGTGTAAGAACGTAAACCACTCAACCGGTACGAAATCCAACACTCTTCAGTCTGTCTCTTTTATTTTTCATTTCTTATAAAAAGAGAACTCAATACATTATTCGAATTGAAACAATATAGCATACCCGAAATCATTAGAAGGACCACCACAAACTTCGTGAAAGTGCTTGCCGCCATTTTGAAGATAGCGTTGAATAATTTACTAGAATGTTGTTATTGATCGAGATCGGTTGTTAGGGATGCAATAAATAAGAGAACCAGATCGAAACAGCTATTTATAATAATTACATAGAGGGATGAAAGAAAAGCTAAGTAACTATAGCGGTATAACATTAGACTTTTAGGTTGTAACTTCTAACCGACTTCAATATGCTTATCTCTGTGGTATATGTTATTCTAAATACAAAATGCAACAAATTTTTAGTTTAAAAAAGTATTTTGCTCGAAAGAAACTTTGAACTGTCATGCTCACGATGCGAATGATCTATTGAAAATGGTATGTCCATCTTTTTTGTTTATAATCAACGTTGCAACTATATAAAGACGCGGTACCAACTGACATTGTTTTTGCAATATAAGATACAAAATGTTAGATTATTTTTCCGTGCTTCTGTTCACGCAAGCATATCAAATCATATAATAATAACATACCTGTTACGAAAATATAGTCCCAACTTAAGACACTCACAGATGCGGAAGGGATATCGAACTACTAATGGACACCCGAGAACATATATATATGTAAATATCCTCGGGGGGCTGAAAGAACCTGAACTTGACGAGGGCGGAATATTTATAGAGCTCGTAATGAAAAAGACCTGGATGTGTTCCTTCATTATTAAAGGCTCACTGATATTTAATTCCCCTCCCCTACTCAAAAAAAGTAGAGGGAATGAAAAGAAAAAAATGCGTATGTGAGATCGAGGGATGTTGCGGAGATCCTAAGTGCGGAGCTACTAATTAACAGAAAAAATAATTATTTTCCACATGAAAAGATAACGATGGAATTCCTTACGACGCACGAAATTCCGTTATACATTTGAAATTTATTGGAGAGTTCCAAATCTAATAAAAGACGTTATACAAGGTAATGGGTTTTAATTTAACCGGCGATGCCCATGATTGTGGAAAAATGAATGACGCCCGGGTAGAGATTTTCTAACGGACGCTGGGATAACAACCCTTCCGGTTCAACATATTTCGTCTCTCATACTTTTTTGCAAGGTGAAGAATCCGCTACAAATCCATTAGTATAACTGATGCAGCATGATAGGGTGGAGGGGATAAAAAAAAGCCGATTCTAGGGGAATGCCGAGAATTTGTTGGATAGAGGCGCACGAATTCGTTGATTCATAAGAATACCGAAGAATTGACGCAGGGTTGAGGAAAACCTCGATTTTTAATTAATAATCTCAAAAACTAAATTCGTCTAACAGAGTTTAAATAGCTAGAGCGAAAACCCTAATTCTAATATATATCCGAAATTAACAATTAAATCCAAACAAAAATGAAAAATTGCAAAAAGACCCAAAAAAGCACAAAAACGCAAATTAAACATTCTAAACGATGGATTTGGCATCCGGACGTTGGATACCATGGCGGAGATATGGATCTTGAATAGAATGCCGTTATCGCACGAAAAACTCTATTACTACGCCAAAATCCGACACTTGAAATTTCGGGGTCGAAAATCGCAGAATTAATAAATCCCGGCCGCATCAGTAAAGATCGCGGATTCGAAGCTAATCACCATTCTTATTCCATAAAGATATTCGAAACATCATGCCATTCAAACTATACCCTTACAGGTGTCTAGAATTGGCTTCCTAAATTATCATACGTAAAGAATATGCTCCGCCTAGCAACATCACATAGACTGTACTCGATCATATTTTTTTATTTTCGAAAGGACGTTAATGCGAATATTTATTGTAATCTCTACCGAATTTCTGTATCCGTGTGAATAATATTCTTTGCACCTTCTCAAGTTGTATCACAAAATACCATCAAATTATAATATTGAAAGTAGGGAGATGTTTTTTTAAAAGATAGGTAAGGCCTACGTTGAATATAAAATGATAAGTAAACCAATTTGTATCTTCTGTATATTCTCTAGATTAACTAAATTAATGGAAACGAAAGCTCGAATACCGAAACCGAGATTGATAATATATGCAATAAATAATGTATAAACATCTCGTTCACTTTACATTAATCAAACGACTTGCTAGAAATTGGACCGTATGTCGATTCCACCTCGACATTGATAAGTGCATAAGCAATAAAAGTCATCTCCTGAACCGATGCGAAGACAAGTCCCCGAGTTCTCTTTATGTTTCAAAAAACATGCCTTTTTGCAATCATAAAGGACACAGTTATGCGGTTGTAACACTTCCGTGCATCTATCTTGTGCTTTGGTTTGAGGCAGCATGGCTGTGAAAAAGATAATAAAACAATTGCCAAAAGTACCGTCAACATTTTACCCAACGTCTGGTTTATAACAGTATCAGAAGTCACACAAACCGTTTTTGAATTAATTAATTCAAAAATTTCTTTCAAAAACCCTATCCAAGACTTGTTACACATCGCTAATTAAATGTAAACAAAAATGTATTTATCGATGAAAAATAAAAGAAAAATGAATTAGTGTAAGAACGTGAACCACTCAGCCGGTACGAAATCCAACTCTCTTCCGTCTGTCTCTTTTATATTTCATTTCTTATTAAAAAGAGAACTCAATACGTTATTCGAATTGAAACAATATAGCATACCCGAAATTATTAGAAGGACCACCACAGACTTCGTGAAAGAGCTTGCCGCCATTTTGAAGATAGCGTTGAATAATTTACTAGAATGGTGTTATTGATCGAGATCGGTTGTTAGGGATGCAATGAATAAGAGAAGCAGATCGAATCAGCTATTTATAATAATTACATAGAGGGATGAAAGAAAAGTTAAGTAACTATAGCGGTACAACATTAGACTTTTAGGTTGTAACTTCTAACTGACTTCAATATACTTATCTCTGTGGTATATGTTATTCTAAATACAAAATGCAACAAAATTTCAGTTTAAAAAAGTATTTTGCTCGAAAGAAACTTTGAACTGCCATGCTCACGATGCGAATGATCTATTGAAAATGGTATGTCCATCTTTTTTGTTTATAATCAACGTTGCAACTATATAAAGACGCGGTACCAACTGACATTGTTTTTGCAATATAAGATACAAAATGTTAGATCATTTTTCCGTGCTTCTGTTCACGCAAGCATATCAAATCATATAATAACATACATGTTACGAAAATATAGTCCCAACTTAAGACACTCACAGATGCGGAAGGGATATCGAACTACTAATGGACACCCGAGAACATATATATATGTACATATCCTCGAGGGGCTAGAAAGAACCTGAATTTGACGAGGGCGGAATATTCATAGAGCTCGTAATGAAAAAGACCTGGATGCGTTCCTTCATTATTGAAGGTTCACTGATATTTAATTCCCCTCCCCCACTCAAAAAAAGTAGAGGGAATGAAAAGAAAAAAATGTGTATGTGAGATCGAGGGTTGTTTCGGAGACCCTAAGTGCGGAGCTACTAATTAACGGAAACAATAATTATTTTCCACATGAAAAGATAACGATGGAATTCCTTACGACGCACGAAATTTCGTTATACATTTGAAATTTATTGGAGAGTTCCAAATCTAATAAAAGACGTTATACAAGGTATTGGGTTTTAATTTAACCGGCGATGCCCATGATTGTGGAAAAATGAATGACGCCCGGGTAGAGATTTTCTAACGGACGCTGGGATAACAACCCTTCCGGTTCAACAGATTTCGTCTCTCATACTTTTTTGCAAGGTGAAGAATCCGCTACAAATCCATTAGTATAACTGATGCAGCGTGATAGGGTGGAGGGGATAAAAAAATCGTCGATTCTAGGGGAATGACGAGAATTTGTTGGATAGAGGCGCACGAATTCGTTGATTCATAAGAATACCGAAGAATTGACGCGGGGTTGAGGAAAACCTCGATTTTTAATTAATAATCTCAAAAACTAAATTCGTCTAACAGAGTTTAAATAGCTAGAGCGAAAACCCTAATTCTAATATATATCCGAAATTAACAATTAAATCCAAACAAAAATGAAAAATTGCAAAAAGACCCAAAAAAGCACAAAAACGCAAATTAAACACTCTAAACGATGGAATTTGGCCTCCGGACGTTGGATACCATGGCGGAGATATGGATGTTGAATAGAATGCCGTTATCGAACGAAAAACTCTATTCCTACGCCAAAATCCGACACTTGAAATTTCGGGGTCGAAAATCGCATAATTAATAAATCCCGGCCGCATCAGTAAAGATCACGGATTCGAAGCTAATCACCATTCTTATTCCATAAAGATATTCGAAACATCATGCCAATCAAACTATACCCTTACAGGTGTCTAGACTTGGCTTCCTAAATTATCATACGTAAAGAATATGCTCCGCCTAGAACCATCACATAGACTGTACTCGATCATATTTTTTTATTTTCGAAAGGGCGTTAATGCGAATATTTATTGTAATCTCTACCGAATTTCTGTATCCGTGTGAATAATATTCTTTGCACCTTCTCAAGTTGTATCCCAAAATACCATCAAATTATAATATTGAAAGTAGGGAGATGTTTTTTAAAAAGATAGGTAAGGCCTACGTTGAATATAAAATGATAAGTAAACCAATTTGTATCTTCTGTATATTCTCTAGATTAACTAAATTAATGGAAACGAAAGCTCGAATACCGAAACCGAGATTGATAATATATGCAATAAATAATGTATAAACATCACGTTCACTTTACATTAATCACACGACTTGCTAGAAATTGGACCGTATGTCGATTCCACCTCGACATTGATAAGTGCATAAGCAATAAAAGTCATCTCCTGAACCGATGCGAAGACAAGTCCCCGAGTTCTCTTTGTGTTTCAAAAAACATGCCTTTTTGCAATCGTAAAGGACACAGTTATGCGGTTGTAACACTTCCGTGCATCTATCTTGTGCTTTGGTTTGAGGCAGCACGGCTGTAAAAAAGATAATATAACAATTGCCAAAAATACCGTCAAAATTTTACCCAACATCTGCTTTATAACAGTATCAGATGTCACACAAACCGTTTATGAATTAATTAGTTCAAAAATTTCTTTCAAAAACCCTATCCAAGACTTGTTACACATCGCTAATTAAATGTAAACAAAAATGTATTTATCGATGAAAAATAAAAGAAAAATGAATTAGTGTAAGAACGTAAACCACTCAGCCGGTACGAAATCCAACACTCTTCAGTCTGTCTCTTTTATTTTTCATTCCTTATTAAAAAGAGAACTCAATACGTTATTCGAATTGAAACAATATAGCATACCCAAAATTATTAGAAGGACCACCACAAACTTCGTGAAAGTGCTTGCCGCCATTTTGAAGATAGCGTTGAATAATTTACTAGAATGGTGTTATTGATCGAGATCGGTTGTTAGGGATGCAATGAATAAGAGAACCAGATCGAAACAGCTAATTATAATAATTACATAGAGGGATAAAAGAAAAGTTAAGTAACTATAGCGGTATAACATTAGACTTTTAGGTTGTAACTTCTAACCGACTTCAATATGCTTATCTCTGTGGTATATGTTATTCTAAATACAAAATGCAACAAAATTTTAGTTTAAAAAAGTAATTTGCTCGAAAGAAACTTTGAACTGTCATGCTCACGGTGCGAATGATCTATTGAAAATGGTATGTCCATCTTTTTTGTTTATAATCAACGTTGCAACTATATAAACACGCGGTACCAACTGACATTGTTTTTGCAATATAAGATACAAAATGTTAGATCATTTTTCCGTGCTTCTGTTCACGCAAGCATATCAAATCATATAATAATAACATACCTGTTACGAAAATATAGTCCCAACTTAAGACACTCACAGATGCGGAAGGGATATCGAACTACTAATGGACACCCGAGAACATATATATATGTAAATATCCTCGGGGGGCTGAAAGAACCTGAACTTGACGAGGGCGAAATATTTATAGAGCTCGTAATGAAAAAGACCTGGATGCGTTCCTTCATTATTAAAGGCTCACTGATATTTAATTCCCCTCCCCCACTCAAAAAAAGTAGAGGGAATGAAAAGAAAAAAATGCGTATGTGAGATCGAGGGATGTTGCGGAGACCCTAAGTTCGGAGCTACTAATTAACGGAAAAAATAATTATTTTCCACATGAAAAGATAACGATGGAATTCCTTACGACGCACGAAATTTCGTTATACATTTGAAATTTATTGGAGAGTTCCAAATCTAATAAAAGACGTTATACAAGGTAATGGGTTTTAATTTAACCGGCGATGCCCATGATTGTGGAAAAATGAATGACGCTCGGGTAGAGATTTTCTAACGGACACTGGGATAACAACCCTTCCGGTTCAACAGATTTCATCTCTCATACTTTTTTACAAGGTGAAGAATCCGCTACAAATCCATTAGTATAACTGATGCAGCGTGATAGGGTGGAGGGGATAAAAAAATCGTCGATTCTAGGGGAATGCCTAGAATTTGTTGGATAGAGGCGCACAGATTCGTTGATTCATAAGAATACCAAAGAATTGACGCAGGGTTGAGGAAAACCTCGATTTTTCAGTAATAATCTCAAAATCTAAATTCGTCTAACAGAGTTTAAATAGCTAAAGCGAAAACCCTAATTCTAATATATATCCGAAATTAACAATTAAGTCCAAACAAAAATGAAAAATTGCAAAAAGACCCAAAAAAGCACAAAAACGCAAATTAAACACACTAAACGATGGAATTTGGCCTCCGGACGTTGGATACCATGGCGGAGCAATGGATCTTGAATAGAATGCCGTTATCGCACGAAAAACTCTATTCCTACGCCAAAATCCGACACTTGAAATTTCGGGGTCGAAAATCGCAGAATTAATAAATCCCGGCTGTTGCGTCCTAGATGAACTGGGTCGTGGGGACGCGTATGTTCGTATGGTTGAGCGGGTTTTTGGGCTGTAACCCTTCGTCTGAAAGAGGTTCTGTGCCACTGACGAGTGTTCGGTTGGGTCCCGGAAAGTTCTGTGTCTCAAGGCGCGGTTGTGTCTCAAGGGGTTGTCTGAGTCTCGGAAGGCGGTGGTCTGTGCACAAATCCGGATGTCTGGACGACGATTCCTGCACAAAGGACCGATGCTAGCACGGAGAGGGGGGGGGGGTGGTGCTAGCGGAGCATTCTCCGAAGCTTACGTCACTATAGGGCTAAAAGAGTAATTCTAGAGAGAGAAAATATTTCTAGAGGGAAGTCAGAGCTCAAAATACCAAAGTTGGGCAAATGAGAGGATGTGTGAAAATGGGTGGCCAAGGCCTCCTATTTATAGGCTTCCTTGGGACCGGACCCGGTTTTAAAGCGGTTTGATGGCGGTTCAAGAAAACAAGCGGTAACCGTCACCCATATTGGCAATGCGCGAACTTGACTTCTCTACACGTATTGGTAATCGCGGAAACGGTAATCGCACGATACCCGCAATGCAATCCGGACCTCGTCGAATTTGGGCAATTCGGCGAGGTCCGGATTTCCGCGCAACCCGGACGTCCGGGTTGCTGCAATCCGGATGTCCGGGTTGCAATGCAATCCGGAGGTCCGGTCCGGACGCGGGTAACGCACTTCCGGACCGTTTTGAACCTTTGGGAGACGTTTTCCGAGTCGAGATGTAATTTTGACGTGTTTACGAGGCCCGAGATATAAATACGAACTCGAATTGAGCACATATCCATCACTTGCCCCCGAGTCAAGTAACGGTTAAAAACCTTTCTTGACTCTATTTTAAGTTAGGATACGTGTCCAATTTGAGCTTGACACTAACCTTCCGGTTTTGATTATTGGTTGGACGTTGGAGTCTTGATTTCGTCCGTCCTTTGATTTTCCAACCGAGTGACTTTATTTCCTGTCATTACGGTTAGTGCAATAGGGAATGCGCATATTGTAACGTACAAACATGATTATCGTTAGGGACACGTCATGCAGACATGCTTCTATCAACGTACATGCATAAATAACGCTCATGGCAAGAGCGTAATTATTTGACGTAAGAAATATTATCCGTATACTTCTCAAATGACTTAGCGATTATTAAATCATGAATCATGCGATATGTAAACATGCATGTAAAATGACGGATTCGATACGTGTAACACCAAAACAATCATGTATGTAGAGATAAATACTTAGAAGAGGGCGTTGTATACCGTAAGTACTTGTAGGTGCATTACTCCTTTGATCCTTATCATCAAGGAGTCTCTTGGAAGTAGTCGTTTGTTGCTTTGATGCCTTAGAGAAATATTTCCTTAAGTGTTGTCGTATATTCTCTTCGCGGTTCGTCATATTAGTCGCATCGCTTGCATGATAGCTTCTTGAGATGTTGGTCCTTTTTATTTGCACGTACCAACTTTGCTATGCACGTTGACTTTGGCTATGTGCGTTGACTTTTGCTATGCGCGTTGACTTTTGCTATGCGTGTTGACTTTTACTATGCGCGTTGACTTTGATGGTTGAGCATCAGGTATAGACTGTTGGTCATTGCCTGCAAGTATGTTAAAACACTTAGGAAATATTTAAGTGATATCTAATACTTGTTACCATAGATGTCGTCGTATGAGCTTTGTCGATGAGCGTCGTAGGTGTGATTAGGAGCCATAGCTACTTGCTGTATGCAATCCATCTTTGTCGACATGTATGTATGTACATGGAAATACTTAGAAAATATTTTCTCCTTGTCGACATGTATGTACGTACATGGAAATACTTAGAAAATATTTTTCTCCTTGTTGACATGCATCCTTGTCGACATGTATGTACGTACATGGAGACACTTAGAAAATATTTTTCTCCTTGCCGACATGCATCCTTGTCGACATGTATGTACGTACATGGAAACACTTAGAAAATATTTTCTCCTTGTCGACATGCAACCTTGTCGACATGTATGTACGTATATTGTGTGTGCGTATTTACCCCCGAACTTAGAATCTTTTCACCATCTCCGGCTATGTATGCTGTATCCGTATGCTTGATGCGAACATAGGTTATATGCCAACTCCTGATAATATGCTGACACGTGGTTGTATGCCGACAGCTTGCAATATGCTGACTGTCGTCCTGAGCCAAGTACTTAGAAAATATTCCACCATTGTAATCTTGTATGCTGCGAGTATGAGCTCGATGTCGTCATACAAGGTTAATGTGTTGAAGAGGTTGCCTCCCTTACGTGATGCTTGTTACTTGTTGCACGAAGACTAATAAGTCTTGTACGTACGTGGTTGTCTCACATGGAGCGTCTGTTGCATAAGTACTTGAATAAGTGTTGGTGCGTGTTTGCGCACTGACTGGATTGTTGATAGCATTTTCCAGGATATCAGATCTTGCTGTCCTCTTGTCAGAATTAGTCTTCCCACGGTTGTTACCATGAGTAAGTCCACTATCTCCATCTTGATGGGAAAAAGCTTGTCTTTACGGATAGCTGATGTGTATAGAAATCCATTTGTTGAGAAGAATGTTCATACAAGTGCCCCCGCTACTCTGGAGTCTTTGGACACGGTGGCGGTAAAGGGCTTGTGAGTAAGACGTCTCATTGTATCTTCTTTGAGCTTGTTAATTTTCCAAGTTATCGCTGGCTGCAGCTTCTGTTTTTAGCATAATCTTCTAAAGATCCGACGCAGGGGCGCGTTCCTCGAGCGATTCTTAGTTCTTTATGCCGAGCATGACCGTGCTACTTCCTTCTTGTGATAAAGGAAATAGAGTTGAGGGTTGCGCGGTGGTGTTTTTTGCCCCCCGGTCGAGGGACCGGCACAAGGAGGAGCGTTATTCCTACTAAGGTAAATATTTGTTGATTGCTGATTTTGATGCCCGTATTGCTGACTGTCGCCCTTATGTTGAAGAGCTATGTTGTGCTGACTGTTGAAACAATCATTCTTGTCCCGTCTTTTGCGTGGATGATGACATTGCATTTGATGTTGACATTATGAACTTTTGCCATAGGACTTTAGAGATGATGTCCACTCTTGGTTAGTGTAGGGCTGTTTGCTTCCAGCATGTTGAACCCTTTGTGAATGGGTTGATGTTGTGTTGATAATTCTTTGCTCATGCCTTTGCTTGCATGATACTTTATCACCTGGACCTGTTTTCAATAATAATCATGTGATAACTTGTTAGTAATATTTCATACCTTGAGTTATCTATGCTGTCCATATGCTTTTGACTTGGAAAATAGGATATATATCCTTAGATGATGATCATGATGTCCGTAGTTGCGATTGTATTTCGCTCATTGTTAAGTGTTATGATCGCCCCTCTTGGTTAGATTCCAAGGCATGGCGAGATGGGTAGAGCATAGGATGTTGCGACTTGCGCATTGTAGGTTTTTGTTTGGAGAAGACGGTGGTGACACTAATGTGCAACTTCTGCCTGTTCCGCCCAGTTCTGTCAGAGATGATGGCATTCTTTAATCTGTGCCATCTTTTGGATATGTAAAACTTGTTTCTGAGTCTGTTTGCCCCCCGGCTTCTATGCTTGGACACTTGTTGTAGTTGTTCCTTAGTTTTTGCTTACGACTTGTTCGTTTTGAACTACGTCGTTTGAACCTGCTTTATACATAGTAGTTTGCATGATAACTTGTTAGTAATATTTCATACCGTTATCACTTACTGTGTTTATTGAATGTGGATGACTAGTAACGTAGACATAGTCCCTGCAGTCGTGACCGATAGCCACTTCCTGATTGATAAGTTGAGATGCTCTTCTGATTGCTTGCATGATTCATTATGCATATTGCCCTTCTTTCCTGAATAGCTTGCCGCTATATGTGTTGCAACCTGCCAAGTATTTTTGCGTATAGCAATATTTCTCAACAAGTAGTGTATTTGAAAGGTGTTATCTTGGCTAAGCAAGATACTAGTTTATACCGTCTCTTAGCTCCACTCTAAGGCGACGTTGTACAAGACTCGACTTGTAAATTTTATGAGTTTTAAATAGGGTGCGCACCTGCCAGCGTGTATCAACCTGCGTTGGGGAAGCATACGTAGAAACATTTTAGTATTTGAAAGGTGTTATCTTGGCTAAGCAAGATACTAGTTTATACCGTCTCTTAGTTCCACTCTAAGGTGACGTTGTACAAGACTCGACTTGTAAATTTTATGAGTTTTAAACAGGGTGCGCACCTGCCAGCGTGTATCAACCCGCGTTGGGGAAGCATACGTAAAAACAATTTAGTTTTTGAAGAAGTATTTTGTGAACCTTAAAAAGCTTGTTGATAAAATATTTGAAAAAAAATATTTTGGCATTGAATGTGATACACCCAAAAAACCGTGTTGATAAAATATTTGGAAAGGTGTTTGATACATAAAATATTTGATAAAATATTTGACAAAATATTTGGTAAAATATTTGAAAAAATATTTGTGATACATGATTCCTGCTTCCAGGGAACATGTAACACTTTTTTGAAAATATGAATTGTGATGCATGTTTTCTGCGTCCAGGAACCATGCAACACGGTTTGAAAATCTGTAATACGGAATTGTCATCTAACCAGAGGACTTTTGCCGTATAAAGCGAACCCTGAACAGGAATTCGCAGTATGGGATTGTCGTCTATCAAGAGGACATTCGCCATAAAGAGTGAACCCTTTAAACAGGAATTCACACTTGTTATAATGTGGGGTCGTTGTCTAACCAGAGAACTTCCGCCACTTATGGGGTGATCAGTCCCGTATGCCCATCCTGTTCTGAATCCAGGGAATAGCTTTGAACATGAGGATTTTCCTCTAACCAGAGATGTCACAGCATGTCATTTTTTAGAAGTAAACATGGGGCTTGTCTTTTTAAAAAAGAGGATACCTCAACATGCTATTTTGATAGTAGGCCTTGGTGTTAATCCAAGATGTTGCTTGTAGTTGACGCCTTTGAATAGTCGTCGTTTTGATAGTAGGTCTTGGTGTTAATCCAAGATATTGCTTGTAGTTGACGCCTCTGAATAGTCGTCGTTTTGATAGTAGGTCTTGGTGTTAATCCAAGATATTGCTTGTAGTTGACGCCTCTGAATAGTCGTCGTTTTGATAGTAGGTCTTGGTGTTAATCCAAGATATTGCTTGTAGTTGACGCCTCTGAATAGTCGTCGTTTTGATAGTAGGTCTTGGTGTTAATCCAAGATATTGTTTGTAGTTGACGCCTTTGAATAGTCTTCGTTTTGATAAATAATCCGCAGGTTGTCATTGCGACATATAAGTTGATTGTGCACATAGCTTGATGGCTTTGTGTTGCGGGCACCTTCTTGAGATAGACGCCTATATTATGAATGGAGAAATAAACTCCTTGTTGGTGTAGATAATAGATATGTTGGTGTTGTATACCATAAATCCCTCCTTGAACACAATGCTTAGCTTGTATTGTTGAAGTAGATTTTCGTGCAGAGGTTACTACTTGGCGTAATTCCTGAGTAGTAATCGTAGTGTAGCATGTACCTACGAGCAGAGTTACTTTTGTCAGATAATCGCCATTTTTATAAGTTTGCAAAAGTATGAAGTCATGAATTTTTTTTATTTAGTTATGCATATAATTTTTTTTATTTAGTTATGAATTTTATTTATTCAGTATAGATCGCGGATTCGAAGCTAATCACCATTCTTATTCCATAAAGATATTCGAAACATCATGCCAATCAAACTATACCCTTACAGGTGTCTAGAATTGGCTTCCTAAATTATCATACGTAAAGAATATGCTCCGCCTAGCAACATCACATAGACTGTACTCGATCATATTTTTTTATTTTCGAAAGGGCGTTAATGCGAATATTTATTGTAATCTCTACCGAATTTCTGTATCCGTGTAAATAATATTCTTTGCACCTTCTCAAGTTGTATCCCAAAATACCATCAAATTATAAGATTGAAAGTAGGGAGACGTTTTTTTAAAAGATAGGTAAGGCCTACGTTGAATAAAAATGATAAGTAAACCAATTTGTATCTTCTGTATATTCTCAAGATTAACTAAATTAATGGAAACGAAAGCTCGAATACCGAAACCGAGATTGATAATATATGCAATAAATAATGTATAAACATCCCGTTCACTTTACATTAATCACACGACTTGCTAGAAATTGGACCGTATGTCGATTCCACCTCGACATTGATAAGTGCATAAGCAATAAAAGTCATCTCCTGAACCGATGCAAAGACAAGTCCCCGAGTTCTCATTATGTTTAAAAAAACATGCCTTTTTGCAATCGTAAAGGACACAGTTATGCGGTTGTAACACTTCCGTGCATCTATCTTGTGCTTTGGTTTGAGGAAGCACGGCTGTAAAAAAGATAATAAAACAATTGCCAAAAATACCGTCAAAATTTTACCCAACATCTGCTTTATAACAGTATCAGAAGTCAGCCAAACCGTTTTCGAATTAATTAGTTCAAAAATTTCTTTCAAAAACCCTATCCAAGACTTGTTACACATCGCTAATTAAATGTAAACAAAAATGTATTTATCGATGAAAAATAAAAGAAAAATGAATTAGTGGAAGAACGTAAACCACTTAGCGGGTACGAAATCCAACTCTCTTCCGTCTGTCTCTTTTATTTTTCATTTTTTATTAAAAAGAGAACTCAATAAATTATTCGAATTGAAACAATATAGCATACCCGAAATTATTAGAAGGGCCACCACAAACTTCATGAAAGAGCTTGCCGCCATTTTGAAGATAGCGTTGAATAATTTACTAGATTGGTGTTATTGATCGAGATCGGTTGTTAGGGATGCAATGAATAATAGAAGCAGATCGAAACAGCTATTTATAATAATTACATAGAGGGATGAAAGAAAAGTTAAGTAACTATAGCGGTACAACATTAGACTTTTAGGTTGTAACTTCTAACCGACTTCAATATGCTTATCTCTGTGGTATATGTTATTCTAAATACAAAATGCTACAAAATTTTAGTTTAAAAAAGTATTTTGCTCGAAAGAAACTATGAACTGCCATGCTCATGATGCGAATGATCTATTGAAAATGGTATGTCCATCTTTATAGTTTATAATCAACGTTGCAACTATATAAAGACGCGGTACCAACTGACATTGTTTTTGCAATATAAGATACAAAATGTTAGATCATTTTTCCGTGCTTCTGTTCACGCAAGCATATCAAATCAAATAATAACATACATGTTACGAATATATAGTCCCAACTTAAGACACTCACTGATGCGGAAGGGATATCGAACTACTAATGGACACCCGAGAACATATATATATGTCATGTCCTCGAGGGGCTAGAATGAACCTGAACTTGACGAGGGCGGAATATTTATAGAGCTCGTAATGAAAAATACCTGGATGCGTTCCTTCATTATTGAAGGTTCACTGATATTTAATTCCCCTCCCCCACTCAAAAGAAGTAGAGGGAATAAAAAGAAAAAAAATGCGTATGTGAGATCGAGGGATGTTGCGGAGACCCTAAGTGCGGAGCTACTAATTAACGGAAAAAATAATTATTTTCCACATGAAAAGATAACGATGGAATTCCTTACGACGCACGAAATTTCGTTATACATTTGAAATTTATTGGAGAGTTCCAAATTTAATAAAAGACGTTATACAAGGTAATGGGTTTTAATTTAACCAGCGATGCCAATGATTGTGGAAAAATGAATGACGCCCGGGTAGAGATTTTCTAACGGACGCTGGGATAAGAACCCTTCCGGTTCAACAGATTTCGTATCTCATATTTTTTTGCAAGGTGAAGAATCCGCTACAAATCCATTAGTATAACTGATGCAGCGTGATAGGGTGGAGGGGATAAAAAAATCGTCGATTCTAGGGGAATGCCGAGAATTTGTTGGATAGAGGCGCACGAATTCGTTGATTCATAAGAATACTGAAGAATTGACGCAGGGTTGAGGAAAACCTCGATTTTAATTAATAATCTCAAAAAATAAATTCGTCTAACAGAGTTTAAATAGCTAGAGCGAAAACCCTAATTCTAATATATATCCGAAATTAACAATTAAATCCAAACAAAAATGAAAAATTGCAAAAAGACCCAAAAAAGCACAAAAACGCAAATTAAACGCTCTAACGATGGAATTTGGCCTCCGGACATTGGATTCCATGGCAAAGCTATGGATCTTGAATAGAATGCCGTTATCGCACGAAAAACTCTATTCCTACGCTCCTACGCCAAAATCCGACACTTGAAATTTCGGGGTCGAAAATCGCAGAATTAATAAATCCCGGCTGCATCAGTAACGATCGCGGATTCGAAGCTAATCACCATTCTTATTCCATAAAGATATTCGAAACATCATGCCAATCAAACTATACCCTTACAGGTGTCTAGACTTGGCTTCCTAAATTATCATACGTAAAGAATATGCTCCGCCTAGCAACATCACATAGACTGTACTCGATCATATTTTTTTATTTTCGAAAGGGTGTTAATGCGAATATTTATTGTAATCTCTACCGAATTTCTGTATCCGTGTGAATAATATTCTTTGCACCTTCTCAAGTTGTATCCCAAAATACCATCAAATTATAAGATTGAAAGTAGGAAGATGTTTTTTTAAAAGATAGGTAAGGCCTACGTTGAATATAAAATGATAAGTAAACCAATTTGTATCTTCTCTATATTCTCTAGATTAACTAAATTAATGGAAACGAAAGCTCGAATACCGAAACCGAGATTGATAATATATGCAATAAATAATGTATAAACATCTCGTTCACTTTACATTAATCACACGACTTGCTAGAAATTGGACCTCATGTCGATTCCACCTCGACATTGATAAGTGCATAAGCAATAAAAGTCATCTCCTGAACCGATGCGAAGACAAGTCCCCGAGTTCTCTTTATGTTTCAAAAAACATGCCTTTTTGCAATCGTAAAGGACACAGTTATGCGGTTGTAACACTTCCGTGCATCTATCTTGTGCTTTGGTTTGAGGCAGCACGGCTGTGAAAAAGATAATAAAACAATTGCCAAAAATACCGTCAAAATTTTACCCAACATCTGCTTTATAACAGTATCAGAAGTCACCCAAACCGTTTTTGAATTAATTAGTTCAAAATTTTCTTTCAAAAACCCTATCCAAGACTTGTTACACATCGCTAATTAAATGTAAACAAAAATGTATTTATCGATGAAAAATAAAAGAAAAATGAATTAGTGTAAGAACGTAAACCACTTAGCCGGTACGAAATCCAACTCTCTTCCGTCTGTCTCTTTTATTTTTCATTTCTTATTAAAAAGAGAACTCAATACGTTATTCGAATTGAAACAATATAGCATACCCGAAATTATTAGAAGGACCACCACAAACTTCGTGAAAGAGCTTGCCGCCATTTTGAAGATAGCGTTGAATAATTTACTAGAATGGTGTTATTGATCGAGATCGGTTGTTAGGGATGCAATGAATAAGAGAAGCAGATTGAAACAGCTATTTATAATAATTACATAGAGGGATGAAAGAAAAGTTAAGTAACTATAACGCTACAACATTAGACTTTTAGGTTGTAACTTCTAACCGACTTCAATATGCTTATCTCTGTGGTATATGTTATTCTAAATGCAAAATGCAACAAAATTTTAGTTGAAAAAAGTATTTTGCTCGAAAGAAACCTTGAACTGCCATGCTCACGATGCGAATGATCTATTGAAAATGGTATGTCCATCTTTTTTGTTTATAATCAACGTTGCAACTATATAAAGACGCGGTACCAACTGACATTGTTTTTGCAATATAAGATACAAAATGTTAGATCATTTTTCCGTGCTTCTGTTTACGCAAGCATATCAAATCATATAATAACATACATGTTACGAAAATATAGTCCCAACTTAAGACACTCACAGATGCGGAAGGGATATCGAACTACTAATGGACACCCGAGAACATATATATATGTAAATATCCTCGGGGGGCTGAAAGAACCTGAACTTGACGAGGGCGGAATATTTATAGAGCTCGTAATGAAAAAGACCTGGATGCGTTCCTTCATTATTAAATGCTCACTGATATTTAATTCCCCTCCCCCACTCAAAAAAAGTAGAGGAAATGAAAAGAAAAAATTGCGTATGTGAGATCGAGGGATGTTGCGGAGACCCTAAGTGCGGAGCTACTAATTAACGGAAAAAATAATTATTTTCCACATGAAAAGATAACGATGGAATTCCTTACGACGCACGAAATTCCGTTATACATTTGAAATTTATTGGAGATTTCCAAATCTAATAAAAGACGTTATACAAGGTAATGGGTTTTAATTTAACCGGCGATGCCCATGATTGTGGAAAAATGAATGACGCCCGGGTAGAGATTTTCTAACGGACGCTGGGATAACAACCCTTCCGGTTCAACAGATTTCGTCTCTCATACTTTTTTGCAAGGTGAAGAATCCGCTACAAATCCATTAGTATAACTGATGCAGCGTGATAGGGTGGAGGGGATAAAAAAATCGTCGATTCTAGGGGAATACCGAGAATTTGTTGGATAGAGGCGCACGAATTCGTTGATTCATAAAAATACCGAAGAATTGACGCAGGGTTGAGGAAAACCTCGATTTTTAATTAATAATCTCAAAAACTAAATTCGTCTAACAGAGTTTAAATAGCTAGAGCGAAAACCCTAATTCTAATATATATCCGAAATTAACAATTAAATCCAAACAAAAATGAAAAATTGCAAAAAGACCCAAAAATGCACAAAAAAGCAAATTAAACACTCTAAACGATGGAATTTGGCCTCCGGACGTTGGATACCATGGCGGAGCTATGGATCTTGAATAGAATGCCGTTATCGCACGAAAAACTCTATTCCTACGCCAAAATCCGACACTTGAAATTTCGGGGTCGAAAATCGCAGATTTAATAAATCCAGGCCGCATCGGTAACGATCGCGGATTCGAATCTAATCACCATTCTTATTCCATAAAGATATTCGAAACATCATGCCAATCAAACTATACCCTTACAGGTGTCTAGACTTGGCTTCCTAAATTATCATACGTAAAGAATATGCTCCGCCTAGCAACATCACATAGACTGTACTCGATCATATTTTTTTATTTTCCTAATTTGCCCAACTTTAGCATTTTGAGCTCTGACTTCTCTCTAGAAATATTTTCTCCCTCTAGAGCTGTTTTTCTCTCTTTGGCCCAATTGTGACTTAAGTATCGGAGAGGGCTCCACTAGCACCACCCCCCCCCCCCCCCCTCTCCGTGCTAGTACTGGCCCTTTGTGCAGGAACGGGCCCCGAAGCTATGGCGAGGAAGGGAAATAGGAGTAAGATGTGCCCAGACGCTAAGGCTCGTGCCCAGACAGCCGTTTCATGAGACACAGCCGTTTCCTGAGACACAGACTTCTCCTGAGACACAGATTTTTTCCGAGACACAGCGTAAAAACCAAACACTCGTCATCGGCATTTGGCGAATACCTCTTCCAGGCTAAGGGTGTCAGCCCAAAAACCCGAACAACCCCATCAGACAGATGCGTCCATCCGACCCAGTTCAGCCAGGACGCAACATTTGGCGCCGTCTCCGTGATTCGAACAAAAGCTACCATACCGCAAAGACATGACGAGTGATCGCAACCCTCCCAAAGAGGTTAACGCGAGAAATGCAAGGAAAAGGCATGGACGTCCTAAGAAGTTTCCGGCACGCAAAAGAGCAGGAGGTCAGAAGCCAGCTGGAAGCCAGCCGAGACCTTCCCACATTCATAGAGCTACTTCCGTAGCTTCATCCATGCCAACCGAGGATGTGCCCGACGCACAGCACAACCTCCAAGAACCAAATGACGAGCATCGTCCACCCCCACCTGGTATTGTGCCAGAGATGCATGATGATGATGAATTTCAGTCAGAAATGCCACAAGGTAAACAACAAGGAACGGGAGTAAACCCGATGCCTTCGGTTACTCCAGCAATGATGGCTGCGCGGGAAGACTTACTCGCATCCCGCGAGTCGCTGAAAAATCAAGGATATGCGGCCCCAACCACCTCCAACCGCCCAGGAACACGCTGAATGTCGCAAGACACTACCCGCCAAGGCAGTCCATTCCAGGGCAGGGACCAACATGTAGAAAATGCCTTCTAGCATACAAGATATGAAGCCGCACGTTCATACACTTCTTCCCAAGGAGCCCGTCATTGGAGGAATGCAAGAGACTTTGACGCTGAAAGCGAGAATTCATACGAGCAAGAAGTGTACATTGCAAAGACAATGCACAAGACCGATGACACCAACTTGGAGTATGTCGAAATAAAGGATGCCGCCTTTGAAGATGTCATTAATTTTTCATCAAAGGACAAGGAGCACGTTGCATACCACGACGCCTTGCCCATAACCTCGCACAAACCGATAAGAAGACAACTTGGATCCTTCCACATCCCTGTTGCCACATCCAATGCTTTCTTCACGCCAACAAGAAATGCATCCTTCGCTCAATACGACCAAGGAATCCTCCAATACAAATGTGTCAACCCGCCACCACCTGTCACTCCTACCATGACGACCGCACTCGAAGAATCCTTCGCATTCCGAAAGATATCAACGAACCAAGGATACGCCCTGCCATCACCACCTCTGCCTCCAATCAACGGACAAGTCGAGGCGACAGGAACAAAGTCTCGAGTCACAAGTCATCAAGACACACTGCACCAAAAAATAGAGGGGCAATGCACGGAAGATACCTTCCAATACCAACAACCAAGGCAAGGAGCTGCACGCTCATGCAACCCGTACGTGATAGCACAACACCAAAAAGAGGCATGGAAACAACCTCCAAAGCAGAATCAAGCAAAACCGCCCTCAAGCGGTCAGCAAGGAAGAAATTGGCAGCCTCAGCAGAAAAGGCCTTTCCAAAGAGATTTCCATAAACAAAGAGAAGTAAAGCTCGCTGACTGTATTCCATTGAATGCATCGCTATCCGTGATATTGAAGGAAATGAAGGATGCGAACATATGGAAAGAGCCGAACAATTTCAGAAAAGGTCCGCTGGGAAAGACAAGGACAAGTGGTGTGAAAACCACGAGGTCTTCGGCCACGAAACGGACAGCTGTGTCAGCCTGCGTTCCCGCATTAACAACTTCTTCCTCAAAGGCGAATTTAAGCAATTCGTCAATCAAGGCGACAGCCCCCCAAAGAAGACTCAAGCAGAGTCATCAAAAATACACAAAGGAAGGTCCTTCCACAAGGACAAGCCAAGACGATGCTGACATCTGTCACAAGGAGGTACGGGAAAAACCTGTTAGTGACAATGACGTCCCAATCACGGAACTGACAACAAGGACCTTGAAGGCAATAATTGAAAAAGAGATACACGTTTCCTGGGAAAAGAGACAACCGCAACAAAAGAGGCTGTTCCAGTCAGATGCCCAAAGGCTCAAAGAGACCAATCTCGCCATATGTGTTCCATTGAACACACCTCTGTCTGTCATCTTGAGAGAAATGAAGGAGACCAAGCTGTGGAAAAAGCCCTCGAAATTCCGCAAGGGCCCATTGGGAAAAGATGAAAGCAAATGGTGCGAAAATCACGAAGTATATGGCCATGAGACGGACAGCTGTGTCAGCTTAAGATTTCACGTAGACAGCTTCATCATAAAAGGAGAAATGAAGAAGTATATCGACCAAAGCGATAAGAATCAAAGGAAGCTTCATGTGAAGTCTTCAGAAAAAGGCAAGGGAAAAGAAAAGGCGAATGATAATCCACCTATCGCCAAACGCCAGAAAAACAACGTCACTTATGGAACCAATTGTGACGACTTATACAATCCTTGGAGTATGAAGGTGGAAGAAACAAATTTCAAACTCCCGGAAAACAAACTTCACCGCCCACTTGAGCCAACGACTGCCTTCCTTGGCAAAAATGTTGAAGAACAACGCAAGCAACGTAAAACTGGGGGCATGTCATCAACATTTGTTCATCCCCAAAGGTGGAGATTGAAGAGCTCAACACGCTCGATGCACTGAGGAACTATGTGGCACGTGGTGAGTCAACTAGCCAACAAATCACTTATGAAGACGTCAAACACATCAGCAATCCCTTTATCTCCTTTATCTCCTTTTTCGCATATCTATTTTAAATCTTTTTAGATTAAGTACAACTTATGCTTATTAGCCTTAGTACTTTTCAAAAGAAGTGATCAGTAGACGCTTTCTTATAATCCGTTGTACGAACTCCAAATTTCTAATAGAGTTTAAATCTACTTTCGAAGGTACATTATTATATGACGCATACTACCTTGGAATAACGCCAAGTAACAACTACGCACATATTAATCGCGTCAACAACACAAGCTATTTCACTAAGGACAACAAACGGCTTAGGTACATGCTACACTATGATTACTACATGGGAATTACGCCAAGTAGTAACCTATGCACAAAAATCTACTTCAACAATACAAGCTAAGCATTGTGTTCAAGGAGGGATTTATGGTATACAACGCCAACATATCTATTATCTACACCAACAGGGAGTTTATTTCTCCATTCATAACACTGGCATCTATCTCAAGAAGGTGCCGGCAACACAAAGCCATCGCGCTATGTACACAGTCAACTTATATGTCGCAATGACAACTTGCGGATTATCTACAAAAAGGGACTTATAAAAATTCTCTACTCAAAGTAACGACTATTCCAAAGGCGTCAGCTACAAGCAATATCTTGGAAAAACACCAAGGACTACTATCAAAATGACGACTATTCCAAAGGCGTCAGCTACAAGCAATATCTTGGAAAAACGCCAAGGACTACTATCAAAATGACGACTATTCCAAAGGCGTCAACTACAAGCAATATCTTGGATAATCACTAAGATTTACTATCAAAAGTAGCATGTTGAGGTATCCTCTTTGTAAAGACAAACCCCGTGTTTACTTCTAAAAGATGACATGCTGTGACATCTCTTGTTAGAGGCAAATCCTCATGATTCATCACCATTCCCTAGATTCAAAACAGGATGGGCAAATACAATACGGGACTGATCACCCCATAAGTGGCGGAAGTTCTCTTGTTAGACAACGACCCCACGCTACAACAAGTGTGTATATCATGTTTAAGGGTTCACTCTTTATGGCGAATGTCCTCTTGTTAGATGACAATCCCATACTATGAATTCCTGTTTAAGGGTTCACTCTTTATGGTGAATGTCCTCTTGTTAGATGACAATCCCATACTATGAATTCCTGTTTAAAGGGTTCACTCTATACGGCGAACGTCCTCTTGTTAGATGACAATCCCGTACTACGAATTCCTGCTTAAGGGTTCACTCTTTACGGCAAAAGTCCTCTTGTTAGATGACAATTCCGTACTACAGATTTTCAAACTGTGTTGCATGGTTCCTGGACGCAGAAAGCATGCATCACAATACATATTTTCAAAAAGTGTTACGTGGTCCCTGGACGCAGGAATCATGTATCACAAATATTTTTTCAAAAACCAAAATGTTTTTACGTATGCTTCCCCAACGCGGGTTGATACACGCTGGCAGGTGCGCACCCTGTTTAAAACTCATAAAATTTACAAGTCGAGTCTTGTACAACGTCGCCTTAGAGTGGAACTAAGAGACGGTATAAACTAGTATCTTGCTTAGCCAAGATAACACCTTTCAAAAACACTACTTGTTAAGAAAATCGCTATACGCAAAATACTTGACAAGTTACAACATATATAGCGGCAAGCTATTCAGGAAAGAAGGGAAAAATGTGTAATAATTCATGCAAGCAATCTTGAGAACATCTCAAGTCATCAATCAAGAAGTGGCTAATGGTCACGGCTGCGGAGACTACATCTATGATTACTAGTCATCCACATTCAACAAAAACCTACAATGCGCAAGTCTCAACATCCTATGCTCTATCCATCTTGCCATGCCTTGGAATCTAACCAAGAGGGGCGCTCATAACACTCAACAATGAGCGACATACAGTCGCAACTACGGACATCATGTTCATCATCTAAGGATATCTATCCTATCTTCCAAGTCCAAAGCATACGGACATCATAGATAACTCAAGGTATGAAATATTACTAACAAGTTATCACATGATTATTATTGAAAACAGGTCCAGGTGACGAAATATCATGCAAGCAAAGGCATGAACAAAGAATTATCAACACAACATCAACCCATTCACAAAGGGTTCAACATGCTGGAAGCAGACAGACTGACACCAACCAAGAGTTCACATCATCTCTAAGGACCTATGGCAAAGAGTTCATAATGTCAACATCAAATGCAATGTCGTCATCCACACAAAGAACACGACAAGAATGGTTGTTTCAACATTCAACACAACATATCTCTTCAACATAAGCGCGACAATCAGCAATATGTGCATCAAAATCAGCAATCAACAAATACTTACCTCAATAAGAGTAACGCTCCTCCTTGGGCCGGTCCCCCGACCGGGGGGCAGAAGACACCACCGCACGATCCTCAACTCAATTCCCTTTATCACAAGAAGGAATTAGCACGGTCGTACTCGGCATAAAGAACTAAGAATCGCTCGAGGAACGCGCCCCTGCGTCCGATCTTTTGAGAATTGTGCTAAGAACAAAAATTGCAGCCACGCGTTCAACAACATGAAAGCAATAACATGGAAAATTAACAAGTTCAAAGAAGATACAATGAGACATCTTACTCACAAGCCCTTTACCGCGACCATGTCCGAAGACTCCAGAGTAGCGGGAGCACTTGTACGGACATTCCTCCCAACAAACGGATTACTGTACACATCGGCTATCTGCAAAGACAAGCTTTTGCCATCAAGTACAACCTACATTACAACATGATACAAGTCATAAAAGACATCAACATCTACACTTGGTGCATTATTTAGCTGCTCAAACTATGTCGACATCCGAACACAGATTTACTCGCAGGATGGATATAGTGGACTTACTCATGGTAACAGCCGTGGAAAGACTAATTCTGACAAGAAGATAGCAAGATCTGATATCCTGGAAAATGCAACCAACAATCCAGTCAGTGCGTAAACACGCATCAACACTTATGCAAACATTTATGCAACGGACGCTCCATGTGAAGACAACTATGAACGTATAAGACTCGTTAGTCTTCACGCAACAAGTAACAAGAATCACGCAAGGGGGGCAACCTCTTCAACACATTAACCTTGCATGATAACATCGAGCTCATACTCGCAGCATACAAGATTACAAGGGTGGAATATTTTCTAAGTGTTTTGCTCAGGCTGACAGTCAGCATATTGCAAGCTGTCAGCATACAACTATGTGTCAGCATATTATCAGGAGTTGGCATATAGCCTATGTTCGCATCAAGCATACGGATACAGCGTACATAGCCAGGGATGGTGAAAAGATTCTAAGTGTGGGGGCAAATACGCACATACGTGTACATTCATACATGTCGACAAGGATGCATGTCGACAATGAGTAAATATTTTCTTAAGTGTTTCCATGTACGTACATACATGTCGACAAGGATGCATGTCGACAAGGAGAAAATATTTTCTAAGTGTTTCCATGTACGTACATACATGTCGACATGGATGCATGTCGACAAGGAGAAAATATTTTCTAAGTGTTTCCATGTACGTACATACATGTCGACAAGGATGCATGTCAACAAGGAGAAAATATTTTCTAAGTATTTCCATGAACGTACATACATGTCGAGAAGGATGCATGTCGACAAGGAGAAAATATTTTCTAAGTGTTTCCATGTACGTACATACATTTCGACAAAGATGGATTGCATACAACAAGTAGCTATGCCTTCTAAGCATTCCTACGACGCTCATCGACAAAGCTCATACAACGACATCTATGGTAACAAGCATTAGATATCGTTCAAATATTTTCTAAGTGTTTTAGCATGTTTGCAGACAATGACCGACAGTGTATACATGATGCTCAACAATACATCGCCTAAACTATCATTACCAACGTACAACCATTAACGGCCATGTACGTACAACTACCTATTAAAAGGCCATTACGCGAAGGCATGAGGTCAATTACTTGCAAAGAAGGATGAAGAATGAATTCCTAAAAAGCTGGAAGAATGATTGGGGATTAGTGTAATCACATATCCCAAAAAGATTCCTTGATGATAAGGATCGAAGGAGTAATTCATCTACACCCACGCCTAAGTGCTTTCGGTATACTCCACCCTCTTCTAAGTATTTATCTCTACTCGCATGATTATTTTAGTACTACGCGTATCAAGTCCATCATTTCACATGCATGTTTGCATATCGCATGATCCATGATTTATTAATCGCTAAGTCATTTTAGAGTATACGGATTATATTTCTAGCATCACTTAATTACGTTCTTGCCATGACCGTTACTTTTACATGCATGTTGATAAAAAGCATGTCCGCATGACATATTACTAATCGCTTATATCCCTAGCGGTAATCATGTTTGCATGTTATATATGCGCATTCCCTATTGCACTAACCGCGATGACAGGAAATAAAGTCACTCGGCCAAAAATTCAAACGACGGACGAAATCAAGACTTCTACGTCCAACCGACAATCAAAACCGGAAGGTTAGCGTCAAGCTCAAATTGGACATTTACCCTAACTCAAAATAGAGTCAATAAAGGTTTTGAACTGTTACTTGACTCGGGGGCAAGTGATGGATATATGTCCAATTCGGGTTCGTATTTATATTTCGGGCCTCATAAAAACGTCAAAAATCACATCACGGTTCAAAAAACGCCTCCTAAGGGTCAAAACGGTCCGGAAGTGCGGTACACGGGTCCGGACAGGACCTCCGGATTGCATAAACAATCCGGAGGTCCGGGTTGCACGGCAAGCCGGACCTCGCCGAATTGCCCAAATTCGACGAGGTCCGGATTGCTCTACGGGTATTACGCGATTACCGTTACGTGTAGAGAAGTCGAGTTCGCGCATTGCCAATATTGATGACGGTTACCGCTTGCTTTTGAACCGTCATCAAACCGCTTCAAAACCGGGTCCGGTCCCAAGGAAGCCTATAAATAGGAGGCCTTGGCCACCGATTTTCACACAACCTCTAATTTGCCCAACTTTGGCATTTTGAGTTCTGATTTCTCTCTCTAGAGTTGTTTTTCTCTCTTTAGCCCAAACGTGACTTAAGCATCAGAGAGGGCTCCACTAGCACCACCCCCCCCCCCTCTCCGTGCTAGTACTGGCCCTTTGTGCAGGAACGGGCCCCGAAGCTAAGGCGAGGAAGAGAAATAGGAGTAAGTTGTGCCCAGACGCTAAGGCTCGTGCCCAGACAGCCGTTTCCTGAGACACAGCCGTTTCCTGAGACACAGACTTCTCCTGAGACACAGATTTTTTCCGAGACACAACGTAATAACCGAACACTCGTCATCGGCATTTGGCGAATACCTCTTCCAGGCGAAGGGTGTCAGCCCAAAAACCCGAACAACCCCATCAGACAGACTCGTCAATCCGACCCAGTTCAGCCAGGACGCAACATATTCCATGGCGGCGCTATGGATCTTGAAAATAATGCCATTATCGCACGAAAAACTCTATTCCTATGCCAAAATCCGACACTTGAAATTTCGGGGTCGCAAATCGCAGAATTAATAAATCCCGGCCGTATCAGTAACGATCGCTGATTCGAAGCTAATCACCATTCTTATTCCATAAAGATATTCGAAACATCATGCCAATCAAACTATACCCTTACATGTGTCTAGACTTGGCTTCCTAAATTATCATACATAAAGAATATGCTCCGCCTAGCAACATCACATAGACTGTACTCGATCATATTTTTTTTTATTTTCGAAAGGGCGTTAATGCGAATATTTATTATAATCTCTACCGAATTTCTGTATCTGTGTGAATAATGTTTTTTGCACCTTCTCAAGTTGTATCCCAAAATACCATCAAATTATAAGATTGAAAGTAGGGAGATGTTTTTTTAAAAGATAGGTAAGGCCTACATTGAATATAAAATGATAAGTAAACCAATTTGTGTCTTCAGTATATTCTCAAGATTAACTAAATAAATGGAAACGAAAGCTCGAATACCGAAACCGAGATTGATAATGTATGCAATAAATAATGTATAAATATCTCGTTCACTTTACATTAATCACACGACTTGCTAGAAATTGGACCATATGTCGATTCCACCTCGACATTGATAAGTGCATAAGCAATAAAAGTCATCTCCTGAACCGATACGAAGACAAGTCCCCGAGTTCTCTTTATGTTTCAAAAAACATGCCTTTTTGCAATCGTAAAGGACACAGTTATGCGGTTGTAACACTTCTGTGCATCTATCTTGTGCTTTGGTTTGAGGCAGCACGGCTGTGAAAAAGATAATAAAACAATTACCAAAAATACCGTCAAAATTTTACCCAACATCGGCTTTATAACAGTATCAGAAGTCACACAAACCGTTTTCGAATTAATTAGTTCAAAAATTTATATCAAAACCCTATCCAAGACTAGTTACACCTCGCTAATTAAATGTAAACAAAAATGTATTTATCGTTGAAAAATAAAAGAAAAATGAATTAGTGTAAGAACGTGAACCACTCAGCCGGTACGAAATCCAACTCTCTTCCGTCTGTGTCTTTTATTTTTCATTTCTTATTAAAAAGAGAACTCAATACGTTATTCGAATTGAAACAATATAGCATACCCGAAATTATTAGAAGGACCACCAAAACTTCGTGAAAGAGCTTGCCGCCATTTTGAAGATAACGTTGAATAATTTACTAGAATGGTGTTATTGATCGAGATCGGTTGTTAGAGATGCAATGAATAAGACAAGTAGATCGAAAAAGCTATTTATAATAATTACATAGAGGGATGAAAGAAAAGTTAAGTAACTATAGCGGTACAACATTAGACTTTTAGGTTGTAACTTCTAACCGACTTCAATATGCTTATCTCTGTGGTATATGTTATTCTAAATACAAAATGCAACAAAATTTTAGTTTAAAAAAGTATTTTTCTCGAAAGAAACTCTGAACTGCCATGCTCACGATGCGAATGATCTATTGAAAATGGTATGTCCATCTTTTTTGTTTATAATCAACGTTGCAACTATATAAAGACGCGGTACCAACCGACATTGTTTTTGCTAGATAAGATACAAAATGTTAGATCATTTTTCCGTGCTTCTGCTCACGCAAACATATCAAATCATATAATAACATACATTTTACCATCCCTAGCAGTGACATTCAAGGGTCCATATACGCCGGAATGTAATAAATGGAAAGGATATTCGGCTCGAAGTGCGTCAGCGAATGGTTTGCGGGTGGACTTTCCAGCTAGACAGCCCTCAAGTGGTTTTCACCACATGAGTTGCGCTGGGTAAAAGCCCTCTATAAGCTAGAGTTTGAATTCTGTCAGAGCCTATATGTCTCAACCGGGCATGCCATCCGGCTGCATCAGTCTCTATTTTCCTAGATGATATTGAAAATATTATGTTTGAATTCTTCCTTTCACTTAAATTCATAACAATGAGTCCATGGGAAGAATTTGCATATCCATAAAAGACGTTGCCTTTATTGATCGTAACCAAGGAGTTCTCAAATGATAAATTGAAACCAATATTCTTAGGAGAAGTAACAGAAATAACATTTCTACGAATTCTAGGTGCAAAGAGGACATTTTCCATAAGTAAGGTCATGTCGTTGCGCATGGGCAACTTGTAGTTCCAATTCCCTCGACTTCAACTTGTGAGTTGTCGCCTAAATATATCCACCTCGAACCCTTCGGCATACGTCTGAACATGGAAAATAACCATGTGTCATTGGTTATGTGGTCTGTTGCACCTGAGTCAAGAATCCATGAAGAATTTGAATCAACTAACATAACACTAGACGAAACAAAAATTTCAATAACATTTCCAATATCACATACCTTGGTATGCGGGTTGCAAGAACTTCCGCCCTCACTTGGGTGGTGACGACTAGAGTTCTCGCCAGCTTTCACCGGTTTTACAGGGAGATTGCCTTGTATAGACTTGGTCTACATTTTACGGTCAACAACCTGTTGTTTCTTATTCTTATTCTTCCACTTACTTTTCTGTCCAGGAGAAGGTCCTAGCAATTTAACTACACACGCAACAATTTCTAATCGAGTTTCTTCCATCTCAATTTTTTTCAGGACTGACGCAAGGTCCAGCAGAGAGATTACTGACAATCAACAGAGTCCTGGTGGCTCTCCAGAACTTTGGGAGAACCCTGATTATGGCCAGAATTTTATCCCATTTTGCCAGCTGACCTTCAACTTCAAGAGGTTTAACAATGTTGAGTAGGTGGTATACTTTCTCCAGTACAGTTATGCTATTGTTCTTTAGACTTTCATCTAGAGATGTTATCAGTGGGTGCAACTGAGCTGCAATGCAATTCCATATTTCAGGAATAAGGCATCCCATATATCCTTTGTTAGTAAAGTATCCTTGTACTGGTCTTTAATTTCCTTGAACATTTCATATAGAAAAGTATCTCTTGCTCTTATGTAATCCCGCTCCCACTTGAAGTGACTGTATACTAACCCTTTGTTCAGGCATGCATCTGGACAACTTATTTTTTTTCAAATGCGTTCAATCAATCCCTTATCATCTAGCAGTACATTGATGTGTTTGCACCACGTGTCATAGTTCGTCTCATTCAAAATCTATTTGGCGCTAGATGAATCCATCGATGCCATTTGAAACTAACACAAATACAAGCTATTGCGAAAATCAGGGTAACAATTAAAAATATTTTGAAAAGATTTGCTTGCATTAGATATCTATGAGATAGGAAGCGATAGACAATGATTCCTCAGTCATCTAGCCTAACCGACTGCAAATAAACCAATGGAAGGGGGCCGTGTAAAGAGTTCACACTGCCGACGTCGCATTTCTAATAGATCAGTCTCTTTGAAAACGGTTTAATTGTTATTTTAACCATAACATGGTGTTTTTACATACACCCAATCTTGGCTTTCCCAAGGCCCTATTAAAATGTTTCGAGGATTTCGCATGCAAGCATACATAATTCTACTTCACTAGCAAATTATCGCATGTGACAATATCATTAACCTATCATGCATACGCATCATGCGTAGTCATTCCACATCAAACATGCATATTTTGTAACTTAATATCATTTTAAAATATTTGGGACTGACTTGCCATTCTAGCTTTCAAAATAATGTGTACATCTAAACATGGATCCTATAAAGATCACTCAGCATAACATGTCTATCCTAGTGCGCAACTCATTAATTGACAACAGGGCTCTGCCCCCAAGCATGCAGTATCCGACTAGCTTGATATAGTCAATATTCAAATCTAACATGCATTTATATCAATATATAACAATTGCAATTCAGCCCTCTAAATGATTCACTCCAATAATCATTTAATTTCTGAGATCCATCCCCATAACCGAAATTAGGCATCAGGTTTGATTAAAACGTGTAAATATCAAACGATTTCACATTGTTTAGGTAACTTTAACGTTCAAAATCATTTGGATTTTAAATTTGACCCGACCTAAATTCAGTCGACCAAAACCGGTCCGGTCAAACCGGTCAGGTTCAGTCAACCCAGTCCGTCCGTTTGACCCGGCCTGATCCTATCTGGTTGGACCCGGTCCTGTCCTATCCATTTGGTTCCTATGTAGTTAAAAACTTGTTTATAGGTCGTAAAAACGCACATTTTTACGTATTTACCTTAAAAAACGAGTTAAAACGTAACAAAATCGTTTTCAGATTAGAAACGGGTAGAAACACATGTAGAGTCGTAAAAACGTGTAGAAACGGGTAGAAACGTAAGTTTCTACCGTTTCTAGAATTTTTACCATAATTTGCTAAAAAAATTCCAAATCTAATAAATTATGCAAAACCCAAAAAACTTATCAACCAAAACAAGAAAATTTTGTCATGGATTGTATTTATGTGGCAAATCAATTTTTTTTACTACGTTCTGTTTTTACGACCCGACTTTACCTATCAATTTCCGTCTCTACGTAGAAACTCGTTTTTGACTGCATAGGTTGGTTCGATTCGGTTTTACTCGAACTGGGTCGAGTTTGACCCGACCCATTAGCCCACCTGGTCCGACCCAACCCGGGTCGGACCGATTGAGAATTCTGGGTCGGGTTGGCCCGACCCGATGGAACCCGATCCGAACCGATTCGATTCGGATCCAACTTTGGTTATCCGGGTCAGTCGACCCGACTCGGTTGCGCATTTTTGTTCCGACCCAAACCAACCTGGTCAGGAACCCTAATTACTTGGTGGCTAAGTATGGTTTTGTATCTGCCAAAAACTTAACTTAGCCATCAAGTAACGTTAATTATAATAGATATTTCCCTATAGATAGTAAATGCGCAATATATCTATAATTGATTTGATTCTCCATTAAAGATAAAATCTATCAATAAATATATATTATCAATATTTTAAGGTAAATTATTATCTCCAAATATTTCAATATTCCTAAAATTATGCACATAATATATCGGTAATTATTATTGTGATTTGACCTCGCGATGGCCAACCATGACCGCCCCATATTCCGCCGTCGTCGTGGGAGGCCACCGCCGCCTGTGGCTTGGCCATGGCCATCATGGCTAGCCACGTCCAAGCCATGGCTAACGTCTTGGCTTGGTCTAGGCTAGCCGCGGCCCTTAGGGGTTGGTGGACAATTTTCTAGATCAAATTTTACCTCGATTAAAATTCAAAGTCCAATTTTGAAAGAAAAAAATCACGTTTTTATTAAAATCATGAACACCCTATACAGGTCTGATACCAATATTGGTTTTAGGGAGAATTAATAAGGATCGAAACTAGATACATGCCAGGTAACTAATACGCTGCGGAAAGGGTGCACATACCTATATCGTAATCCCTAGCCGAAAATGTCAACGGGAGTTCACGAAATGTCGGACGGTTTCCTTCGGTGACTCTTCTTAAGGAGGCAATCTGAAGGCAATGGTTTGATCCAGCAAAGCCTCTATCAGTCTGGTTGCTGGATGGATCTTCGAGGTGAATTACTTGAATTAATTCGGCACCTACTCTTGGTGTAGTAGGTTGCTAGATGGATCTCCGGGGTGAATTACTTGAATTAATTCGGCACCTACTCTTGGTGTAGTAGGTTTGACTGAAACTTCTTGTTCTAAGGAGAGGGAATTCATTGTAACTAATAAAAGAGAGAGAATGACCAATCCCAAGAAATCCCTAACAGTTCATATTTATAAGAGGAAGTTAACAAAACCCTTGGTGGGTTTCTCACTATTTCGGCCGCACCATGTGATGGATATGTGTCCAATTCGTGTTCGTATTTATATTTCGGGCCTCGTAAACACGTCAAAATTACATCACGACTTCAAAAACGTCTCCCAAGGGTCAAAACAGTCCGGAAACGCGTTACGCGCGTCCGGGTTGCACGGCAAGCCGAACCTCGGCGAATTGCCCAAATTCGACGAGGTCCGGATTGCACTACGGGTATTGCGCGATTACCGTTTACGCGATTACCGTTACGTGTAGAGAAGTCAAGTTCGTGCATTGCCAATATTGATGACGGTTACCGCTTGCTTTTGAACCGTCATCAAACCGCTTTAAAACCGGGTCCGGTCCCAAGGAAGCCTATAAATAGGAGGCCTTGGCCACCCATTTTCACACATCCTCTCATTTGCCCAACTTTGGTATTTTGAACTCTGACTTCTCTCTAGAAATACTTTCTCTCTCTAAGATTACATTTTTAGCCCTATAGTGACTTAGGCATCGGAGAGGGCTCCACTAGCACCACCCCCCCCCCCTCTCCGTGCTAGTACTGGCCCTTCGTGCAGGAACCGGCATCCCGGACGCTCGGACTTGTGCACAGACCACCGTTTCCCGAGACTCAGACGCCTCCTGAGACACAACCGCCTTTTGAGACTCAGACGCCTCCTGAGACACAACCGCCTATCGAGACACAGACCTTTCCGAGACACAGCATTAAAACCGAACACTCGTCACCGATCAGGGCGAAAACCTTTTTCAGACGAAGGGTGACTGCCCAAAAACCCGCTCAACCACTCAGACAGACGCGTCCACACGACCCAGTTCATCCAGGACGCAACATTGGCGCCGTCTATGTGATTCGAACAAAAAGCTTCCATACCGCAATGTCATGACGAGTGATCACAACGCTCTCAATAAGGCCAATCTGTCAGAAACCAGGAAGCGCCTTGGACGGCGTAAAAAGTCTATGATGTCTTCCGTGCCAGCAAGCAGCGTGCCATCCGCACAACACGGCCCAAAATTTCCAGGCATCCACGTGATACATGGAGGCTTTGGAGCAGGAGGCGAAACATCATACGAAAGAGAAATATACGCTTCCCTGATGATCCATGAGTCCAAAGGCAGTCAGCAAGGAGACGTTGTCATAGAAGACGCCATTGACTTTTCTTCAGAAGACAAGACGCACATAACATTTCCGCATAATGACGCCTTAGTCATAACCATGACAATCGACGGCATGGACATCAAGCGTGTCTTGGTCGACGGAGGAAGTTCGCCCAACATCATCACAAAAGACGTCATCCTAGCTCTGGGGAGAAAGAAGAATGTCAACAGAATGAATTCACCCTTAGTGGGATTCATGGAAGATGCAAGTTACCCATTGGGATCCATAACACTGCCAGTTATACTGGGAAAAGGCAACTCACGTCTCCAAATAGAAGTACCATTTGTGGTAGTGCAAAAGCTTGACGCATACAATGGTATCTTAGGATATGCAACCATGAACGCGTGGGGAATGGTGCCATCAACGGCACACCAGAAGATCAAATTCCCAACTGCAGCCGGAGTCGGTGAAGTCAAAGGAGACCAACTGTTATCAAAGGATTGTTACAATGTGGCAATCCAAAATAACGTCAAGCCAAACAAGGATGACATGCCCATCATTGATGATGATCCAAGAGAAAGCCGTGCCCGACCGGCCCCGGTAGAAGAGTTAAAGCAAATAAAGATCGAAGAGCCAGTCAGAATGGTCCAAATTGGAGCATCCTTGTCAGAAGATGAAGTGATAGAAATCACAGCACTCCTCAGAGAGTACAAAGAGTTATTCGCATGGTCGCCAAGCGACATGCCCGGAATAAGCGCAAACGTCATTTCCCATAAGCTCAACATCAAGCCGGGAACTCGAGCAGTAGCCCAGAAACTTCGACCCCTCGGGGGCAACAAGAAATTGGCAATTAGAGAAGAAGTGGGAAGACTGCTTGACGCAGGATTCATTGAAGAATCAAGATACCAAACATGGGTGGAAAACCCGGTATTGGTACCTAAATCAAGTGGCAAATTAAGAATGTGCGATTACAGAGATTTCAACAACGCATGCCCCAAGGATTCATACCCTCTCCCAAGAATCGACCAACTAGTCGATGCCACCGCCGGCCACGAATTAATGTCCGTAATGGATGCATACTCAGGATACAACCAGATCCCGATGTTCAAAGATGATGCGCCGCACACTGTATTCTATGCAGATAGCGAAATATACAACTACACGGTGATGCCATTCGGCTTGATCAATGCGGGAGCAACATACCAGCGAATGGTCAATACCATCTTCGACGATTTAATCGGAACGAAAATGGAGGCATACGTGGATGACATGGTCGTGAAGCCAACCAAAAGGCGCAACCATGTTGACGACCTACGAGCAATCTTCAAAAGAATGCGTGAATATCAAGTCCGCCTAAATCCAACAAAGTGTGCTTTCGGCGTACAATCAGGAAAAATCCTGGGATTCATGGTGAGCCAGAGAGGGATAGAGGCTAACCCAGAGAAGGTGCGGGCAATTGAAGAAATGGAGTCCCCAAAGAAACATAAGGAAGTCCAGCAACTAAATGGCCGCCTAGCAGCTTTAAACAGATTCCTTGCCACGATAGGCGACAAGGCACTTCCTTTCTTTGAAGTCTTGTGTGCAAACAAGAAGTTTGAATGGACACGAGTGTGTGAAGAGGCCTTACAGCAATTAAAGCAACACTTACGCACATTGCCAGGATTGGCAAAACTGATACAAGGCGAGCCCCTCTTCCTGTACATATCAGTGAGCAACACGGCAGTCAGCTCAGTCCTTGTCAAACAAAAAGGGACTACCCAGCTCCCAATATACTATGTAAGCAAGATACTCGCGAAGTACGAGATAAACTACATGCCAATCGAGAAATACCTGTACGCGCTTATAATAGCAGCAAGGAAACTGAGGCCATACTTCCACGCACACGAAGTAACAGTCTTCACAGACCAACCCTGAAGCACATCCTGTCAAAGCCAAACATGTCAGGAAAACTAACAAAATGGTCGGTGGAGTTAAGTGAATTCCGCATTCATTTTGCTCCTCGAACGGCGATCAAGGGGCAAGCATTGGCAGACTTCATTGCAGAATTCACTGGGATAACACCTGAGACTGATGCCCAAGTCGAACCTCAACAAATTGAAGAACATACTGAAGTATGGCAAATGTACACCGACGGATCTTCAAATGTAGGAGGATCAGGTGTCGGATTCCTCCTGATACCACCCGACGGATCCAATCCATTGAAGTATGCTCTAAACTTAACATTTAGAGCAACAAACAACGAGGCGGAGTACGAGGAATTGATATATGGCTTAAGAATTGCAAAAGGTGTTGGAGTTAAACACCTAAGAGTGAAGTGCGATTCGCAGTTAGTCGTCAATCAAGTTAAAGGCGAATACGCGGCAAAGTCAGAAAATATGCAAAAATACCTGGGGCAAGCAAAAGACCTCATCACAAGCTTCGATACCTTCGACATCATCGCGGTGCCTAGAGATGAAAATCAAGAAGCCGATGCCTTGAGCAAGTTCGCACAAGGCAATGAACAGGGCAAAGAAACGCATTTCGTGGAAAACAGAATCTTGACAGTAATTGACAAATTCGAAGTCTTGTGCATCAATCCAGATCCGGATTGGATGACCCCAATATTGGCATATCTGAAAGACCACAAGCTCCCCGAAGACAAAGTTCAAGCCCAAAAAATCCAGAGACAAGCTGTCAATTACGCGTTGATAGATGACGAGCTATACAAGAGAGGATTTTCAACCCCATACCTAAAGTGCATCACCTTCCGGGAAGGCCAGAAAGTGTTAGAGGATTTGCATAAAGACCAAGCAACTTGCCATGAAGGTGCGAGATCTCTAATACGCAAGACACTGAGCTTAGGATACTATTGGCCAACCATGAAGAACCAAGCTACACACTTGGTCGCAGAATGCGAATCTTGCCAACTTTATTCAAGAAGTATCACGGCACCAGCCGCGGAGCTAAGCCCAATTGCAAGTTCTTGGCCATTCGCACAATGGGGGATCGATTTGGTGGGCCCACTTCCAAAATCAAAAGGCCAAACCAAGTACATTGTCGTCGCAATCGACTACTTTTCAAAGTGGATCGAGGCAAAGCCATTGGCACGAACAACCGATGCACAAATAATGGATTTCATCCGAAATCACATCATCTCACGATACGGAAAAGGTTCTAATCAGCGACAACGGACCACAGTTCAAGAGTTCAAGGCTTCAAACATTTTGCGAAAGGCTCAACATTAACCACCGTTTCGCATCAGTCCGCCATGCTCAAACCAATGGACAAGTCGAAGCCGCCAACAAGACCGTCCTAGACGGTCTCAAGAAGAGAGTGCATGCATTAAAAGGAGGATGGGCAGAAGAGCTTAGCAGTGTGCTGTGGGCACTACGAACAACTCCAAAGGAGTCAACCGGAGAAACACCATTCAGTCTGGTGTATGGAACGGAAGCAGTCGCTCCCATCGAAATCGCTGTCTCATCCTACCGCACAACCCATTTCAACGCCCAAGCCAATGAAGTAGACATGCGTCTAGACCTAGACCTGGCAGAAGAAAAAAGGCGTAACTCTGAACATAATCAGGCACGCATGCGTTTGATAACTGCAAGATATTACAACAGGAAGGTGAAAGAAAGACAATTCCATGTCGGAGAAATGGTGTGGAGAAAGAATGAGTTCTCACATCTCGATCAGATAAACAAAATGTCTCCAAAATGGGAAGGCCCTTACAAGGTCATATCCATCCCGTATATCAACGCATATCGCCTTGAAGATGCAAATGGCAATGCCTCTACGAACACATTTAGTGGAGGACACTTGATGAAATTCCACGGATGAAAGGATAATCTTCTATCACAAAAGGAGCTGTCGTATCAAGCCCTTTTGCTCTTATTTCCATAACGCATCTACTTGTTGAAAAGTCCACACTCTCATATAAAGTGGCATCTTTGTAATAATCTCATGAACCTAATGAAGTTGTTCTATCTTCGTAGGAACATCACTATTCTATATACGTTAATTGGAAGCAAAACAAAGTAACTACAACAACTATTATCTACACCAACAAGGAGTTTATTTCTCCATTCATAAAATTGGCATCTATCTCAAGAAGGTGCCGGCAACACAAAGCCATTGCGCTATGTACACAGTCAACTTATATGACGCAATGACAACTTGCGGATTATCTACAAAAAAGGGACTTATAGAAATTCTCTACTCAAAATGACGACTATTCCAAAGGCGTCAACTACAAGCAATATCTTGGATTAACACCAAGATTTACTATCAAAAGTAGCATGTTGAGGTATCCTCTTTATAAAGACAAACCCCATGTTTACTTCTAAAAAATGACATGTTGTGACATCTCTTGTTAGAGGTAAATCCTCATGTTCATAGCCATTCCCTGGATTCAGAACAGGATGGGCAAATACAATACGGGACTGATCACCCCATACTATAAATGGCGGAAGTTCTCTTGTTAGACAATGACCCCACGCTACAATAAGTGTGTATATCCTGTTTAGGGTTCACTTTTTATGACGAACGTCCTCTTATTAGACGACGATCCTATACTATGAATTCCTGTTAAAGGTTCACTCTATACGGAGAATGTCCTCTTGTTAGATGACAATCCCGTACTATGAATTCCTATTCAAGGGTTCACACCTTACGGCAAAAGTCCTCTTGTTATATGAAAATTTCGTACTACAGATTTTCAAACCGTGTTGCATAATTCCTGGACGCAGAAATCATGCATCACAATACATATTTTCAAAACGTGTTACGTGGTCGCTGGACGCAGAAATAACGTATCACAAATATTTTTTCAAAAACCAAAATGTTTTTACGTATGCTTCCCCAATGCGGGTTGATACACGCTGGCAGGTGCGCACCCTGTTTAAAACTCATAAAATTTACAAGACGAGTCTTGTACATCGTCGCCTTAGAGTGGAACTAAGAGACGGTATAAACTAGTATCTTGCTTAACCAAGATAACACCTTTCAAATATACTACTTGTTAAGAAAAATCGCTATACGCGAAACACTTGACAGGTTACAACATATATCGGCAAGCTATTCAGGAAAGACGGGCAACATGCGTAACGCATCATGCAAGCAATCTTGAGTGCATCTCAAGTCATCAATCAAAAAGTGGCTATCGATCACGACTGCGGGGACTATGTCTACATTACTAGTCATCCACGTTCAGTAAACACAGTAAGTGATAACGGTATGAAATATTACTAATAAGTTATCGTGCAAACTGCTATGTATAAAGCAGGTTCAAACGACGTAGTTCAAAGCGAACAAGTCACAGGCAACAACCAAGGAACAACTCCAACAAAGTTCCAAACACAAACAGAAGCAAAGTGGAAAAGAGCCCAACATACTCAAAATAAAACATCAACGAGCAGTTCAAATAGCGGCACCACCTGCAGAAGGCCCGGGGGCAACCTCCATAAACTCAGGAGAAGTAACAATGACGTTTACATCTCCGCTATCATCAACCAACATCTCATAGTTGGGAAGTCCACGCTCCAAAAGGCTTAACGCCTCAATGCGAGAAAGGGCATAACTCGCATATGGCCCTAACTCGCCAAAAGGGAACTCAGGGTCAAGATCCTTCACCCGAGTGAAGTAATCTTCGGAACGCTCGCTCATCAACTGGTTCACCTTCCCCTCAACAGCAGCTTCAAATTAAGAAGTTCCCAAGTACTTGGTAAAACCCACTTGTACACCTTTCTCCCGACTCTCCTTACCGAGAGCAATTAATTCCGCTCCTTGCGCATGAAGATTGTCTGTGACCTTCTTCTCAAGAGCGATCATCTCAGATTCAAGCTTTGATAAGCGAATATGGCGAGCCTCATAACGGCCCTCAGAAGCAGTGACCTTCGAACTCATCAAACGAGTCTCCTCCTTTGTTCGTGACAACTCTTGACAAAGAGCATCACACTTGT
The DNA here is from genome assembly GCA_036873135.1 of Clarkia xantiana subsp. parviflora. Lineage (NCBI taxonomy): Eukaryota > Viridiplantae > Streptophyta > Magnoliopsida > Myrtales > Onagraceae > Clarkia > Clarkia xantiana. The sequence continues at coordinate 87,494 of JAPTYO010000018.1, forward strand.
CCATAGTGCCTGCTTCGCGCTTACCAGCTCCATGACAAAAGACGACATGTTCACCATGTCGGCAACAACCTTCACACATCAATGCGATTAGCCAAACATAAATCGCAAAAACAACAAACTTGGTAAAAAGAAACAAGATACTTACGGGAGCAAACCGGGATAAGGCGCTCTGCGCATAAGCCTCAGCCTCCTCATCAGTCGATGGACAAGAATGCCTATCACCCGGGGGAACACATCTGCGCAATACGCGAACTCCAACCTCTGGAGTGCGAAGTGAAGACTCCTTGGGAAAATAGACTCCACAATTACCAAAAGGTGCCCAAGTGTCCCCAGTAATATCCAATCCAACTGGGCAGACCAGATTGTCACACCTAAGAGGAGGAACCGCTACAACAAAGAAGGAAAGCGATTATCAACAAATAACAAAACCACGGAATACAATCATCAAAAGTATACTAACAGAGTCTGTGGACTTCCACAAGTCGGTTTCCCGACTGGGGGGCAGATGGCGCTACATTGCGACTCGCGACTTCCTTGCCTTTATGAGTTGAAGTAGCCGCATTTGGCTTCAAGCGCTTGGGATCAGTCGGGACACGCGCCACTGTGTCAGTCCGCTTGGAAGAAACGCGAGAATCAGACACTGGGGGAGTATCCCCGGTCACATGTGTCGAAAACCCTTTGCCAGGACCATGCCCCGAATTGGCAGGAGTGATGGGGGCAGGGGCCGCCAAAGCCTGATCGGCACGAGAAGCAACACGCGAAGCCGCTGCGTGGAGAGACGAACTCTTTCCGGCAAACCAACCTGCAATATGAATTCCATAAAAGACATAGAGCCGTTTAATAGGCTATCCATCATGAGTATCAAGATGCTCAAAAAATTTCAAAGTAAGTATGAAGGACTTACTCATAGCTGCAATTCAATCAAAAAGAAAGGAGTTCCGCAAGAGTTCACTACGACTTCACAATCTGCAAGAACCAAACATAAGTCAACGCGCATAGCAAAAGTCAACGCGCGTAGCAAAAGTCAACGCGCATAGCCAGGTCAACGCGCATAGCGAAGTTGGTACGTATAACAAAAGTGGCCAACATCCTAAGAAGCTATCATGTAAATGGTGTGACTAACGTGGCAAACCGCGGGGAGCAAACACGACAACACTTAGGAAAAATATTTTTCTAAGGCATCAAGACAATAAACGGCTACTCCCAAAGACGTTTGGCAATTCCCGTCAACCAACGAACCCGTCATGGGAAAAACTATACGTACCAACCAAAAGGCCTTTACGCGAAAGCACGGGGGCAATATGTTCAATGGGGGATTTTACCACAACTATCCACGGAAGTAAAAAATCGTCTAAGGCATGAACTAACGACGATAGCAACGACAACCAACCAGCAATTATTCAACATACAAACACCAATAAGCAGCTCTATACGACAACAACGACAAATAGTTCAAACGAACAACAATACGACAACATTCAAAAATCAAGTCGAAGCTGTCCTGTAAAATCGAGTTTTCAGACTACCTCAAAATGTGACGAAGAGTATCACAATGGACTCCACTCGTCGAGACGATTCCAGAAAGGTAAGGACCGTGGCGAACGGAGCACGGGAAGGCGGCGCGTGGGTTACACGCGCCGGCCAAGCAATACTCACGCAGCGGCGCGTGAGGGCGCGTCCGGCGTCGTCTGGTAATTCCGAAGGCAGCGCTGGAATCCTAGTGATGATCTGAGTCGATTGGTGGTGTCAATTTATGAAAACAAGTCAAGGATCAAACACGAAACTTTCGGGATGAACCTAAGGTTTACGACGGTGAAGAAACTATGAACACACAAATGGTTTCTAGAAATGGTGAAGCAATTACCTGCAAAGAAGAAGGAAGAATGAATTCCCAAAGAGCTGGAAGAATGATTGGGGATTAGTGTAATTACATATCCCAAAAGATTCCTCGGTGATAAGGATTAAAGGAGTAATTCATCTACACCCACGCTTAAGTGCCTACGGTACACTCCACCCTCTTCTAAGTATTTGCTTCTACATACATGATTATTTTGGTATTACGCGTATCAAACTCATCATTCTACATGCATGTTTTCATATCGCGTAATTCATGATTTAATAATAGTTAAGTCATTTTAGAAGTATACGGATTATATTTCTAACATCACGTAATTACGTTCTTGCCATGACCATTACTTGTGCATGAACGTTGATAAAAGCATGTCCGCATGATGTATTACTAATTGCTTATATCCCTAACGGTAATCATGTTTGCACGTTACATATGCGCATTCTCTATTGCACTAACCGTGATGACAGGAAATAAAGTCACTCGGTCGGGAAATCAAAGGACGGATGAAATCAAGACTTCTACGTCCAACCAACAATCAAAACCGGAAGGTTAGCGTCAAACTCAAATTGGACGCGTATCCTAACATAAAATAGAGTCAAGAAAGGTTTTAAACCGTTACTTGACTCAGGGGCAAGTGATGGATATGTGTCCAATTCGAGTTCGTATTTATATTTCGGGCCTCGTAAACACGTCAAAATTACATCACGGCTTCAAAAACGTCTCCCAAGGGTCAAAATGGTCCGGAAACGCGTTACGCGCGTCCGGGTTGCAGCAACCCGAACGTCCGGACCTCCGGATTGCGAGCAATCCGGAGGTCCGAGTTGCACGGCAAGCCGAACCTCGCCGAATTGCCCAAATTCGACGAGGTACGGATTGCACTATGGGTATTGCGCGATTACCGTTTACGCGATTACCGTTACGTGTAGAGAAGTCAAGTTCGCGCATTGCCAATATTGATGACGGTTACCGCTTGCTTTTGAACCGTCATCAAACCGCTTTAAAACCGGGTCCGGTCCCAAGGAAGCCTATAAATAGGAGGCCTTGGCCACCCATTTTCACACATCCTCTCATTTGCCCAACTTTGGTATTTTGAGCTCTGACTTCTCTCTAGAAATACTTTCTCTCTCTAAGATTACCTTTTTAGCCCTATAGTGACTTAGGCATCGGAGAGGGCTCCACTAGCACCACCCCCCCCCCCCCTCTCCGTGCTAGTACTGGCCCTTCGTGCAGGAACCGGCACCCCGGACGCTCGGACTTGTGCACAGACCACCGTTTCCCGAGACTCAGACGCCTCCTGAGACACAACCGCCTTTTGAGACTCAGACGCCTCCTGAGACACAACCGCCTTTCGAGACACAGACCTTTCCGAGACTCAGCGTTAAAACCGAACACTCGTCACCGATCAGGGCGAAAACCTCTTTCAGACGAAGGGTGACTGCCCAAAAACCCGCTCAACCACTCAGACAGACGCGTCCACACGACCCAGTTCATCCAGGATGCAACACCATGTGTCTAAATTGGGACAGCCCGTATAGGCCGCACATGGCTCATGGGGATTTCGACCTGACCCGAAATCCTTTTTGTCATACCCCAATTGTACTTAGCATGTTAGGCTTATATTAATGGACTCCTAGTACAATGTCCCATTTAATATAAATGTCAACACCAACCATGGGTCAGACCCTTGCTAAGTCAATTTGACTTAGGGTGTGATTGAAATTTTTTAGGGACTAACTTGTAAATTGTGAATAGAAAAATTGGGGAATTAAACTGAAAATAAGGGCTGGTCACATGCAAAAGACGTGCTACTTAACGAACAAAACTACCAGTCAACTATCAGATTCACCAAAAGTTTACAAACTGCAAATGTATTGCACAAAAATCTAAAAAAAATATGCTACAGCAAAAAAACAGTTTTGGTTAAATATGTTATAACAAAATGCTGTTTTAACCGTCGAAGAAAATATTTGTGTAAACAACAACACGGCTTACGTAAGTTAAAGGGGACGGACCATAGAAGACGAGATTAGAAATCCAAGCTTATCCAATAATAATAATAATAATGCATAACGTGGAATCATTGTTTACCTAATAGAAGCTATTGGTGTTGAAGTGGAACAATTTGGTGAAGGGTAGTTAAACAACCTGGTATCGTATGACACTTTTCCACAAATCAAACTTGGCTACCTAGCTATAAATAAATTCATTCATCCAATAATAATAATAATAATAATACATTACATCAGTTTACAAACACCAATCTTTCTTAATAACACTATATGAAAATGAGTGTTTTATTGATGGGAGTGGTGGTTGCACTGGCAACGGTGGGAAATGGGCAGAGCCAGATGGTGACACCATGTTCAGCAACGATGATTTCCAGCTTCGCCCCGTGTTTTAACTTTGTGACCAATAATAATACTGGTTCGGCTAATAATGGGACTACACCTAACACTGACTGCTGCAACTCCATCAAATCGCTTGCCAACACGAGTGTGAGCTGTTTTTGCCTCATTGCAACCGGCACCGTCCCGTTCCAACTACCTGTTAATCGGACACTCGCCCTCGCTCTTCCCCGCGCTTGTAACATGCCAGGCATTCCCTTTCAGTGCAAAGGTAATTAATTACCTACAATTCTCAACACATGCACGCCTTCATCCATTACTTACTTGTGTTTGACACCATCAATTCTTCTTATTTGTATAATTTCCCAGCTGCAGCTGCACCAATTCCATCTCCTGGTACCAATTTCATTTTCTCATCTCTCTCTCTCTCTCTTATACATAATAACCCTCTATATTTATAGCTTTAATTAATTACTTATATGTTTGCCAATCTTAATTTATAAAAAAAAAATACATACATATATATATATATATATGATTAAAATTTTATTTTTTGTCTATGTCTTAATTTCTTTTGTTCTCGTAGCACTGTAACGGGAAATTGAATGGAATGTTAACAAAGTAACCACTTATTAATATCTTGATGTTTAAGTAAATCATAATCAGCGCAAGATACTTGTAACCAAAATTCAACATGGAACAACCATAACTAACTAAATATGTGATTTTTTTTGCCAAAACTTAATTGTAATTATTAATTAATCCTCTATGTATATGTGCTGTTAATTAACACTAGCGAGGTACCTTAATGACTGACTACTTATATATAGGTCCATCACAACTTGGGCCATCTCCCTCTCCTGTAATTTCCCCATCTGCTAACCCTCAAGGTAAACATGAATATTTCAGTTGCAGATCATCAAACTTACAAACAAATTATGGTTACAATTAAGTGGGTAGACGTTGTACATCTTCAATATTCTAACTACTTCTTCATCAAAAAAAAATAATAATATATATTCTAACTACTTTATTTATGATGATATTAGGAAGTGCAGGACCGAGCCCGAGTGTTTTTCCGGGAGCTGGGACACCCGATACTCCACCGTCGTCACCGCCCCCTCCAGAAGCCGATTCAGGGTCCCCGCCGAGCTCTACTACTCCGGGAAGTAGTACACCATCTTCAGCAAATGGACTACTTTCTTATTCTGCGGCCTTCACACCTTCACTGCTGATGATTGTTTATGGATTTGGTGTGTAGATTTAATTACTTGTATCAATGACTTGAGTGAAGCCTATTTCATTTATTTGGTTATTATTATAAACTTCTTGTATGTAGTATCTATCTATACGGGGGATTTATTGAGAAGTTTTATTATCAACACGTATGGAATTAATACACTATCCGAATACTACGTGACGAATTGGACTAAAATTGCAACTCATTAAGGTACTAGGTTTTTTTTTAATTATTATGAAATTAGTTTATTTTCCATTTCCAATATTACCCAGATTATCTTTTCTACAAGTTCATCCTAAAAACGCTAAATTGGACGAATAGTTTGACCGAATGAACCCTACAAGACCAAAATTGAACGAACTATTCACCCAATTTTAGCCATCTAGAATTCACGTTGTCAAACTATCTACTCATTCTAAAAGATCCGAGGGAACTCACCGGAGAAATGTCAAAGGGTGGTCGATGACGATGTCACCGAACTCCAGAAGATCTTAGAGATATAAAGGAATATAAAGATTCTAGAGAGAAAGAGCTCGAAAGAAATATTGAAGAGATGAATACTAAAGTGAAGCTCTCTCCTTTTTTAGGGTTAATAACCTATGAGAGGTTTGAAGTTTACCCCAGGTTAACGGGAGAGGTCTGAAGTTTAAAATGTTGATTTGAGAGGTCTGAAGTTTCAACTTTTTTATTTGAGGTTTTCCGTCCATTTTTAGGGTTAAATTTAACAGAATTGTGTGAAATGACATTTTTGCCCCTTTAATATTTTGTTTTATTTAACATTTTATTTAAGGAAATGTGAAATGACAATTTTACCCCTAAAGTCAAATTAAAACCACCAAGCTCCGGCGACCACCACCCGACTTCTGCGACCACCACCTCGACTCCGACGACCACCACCGGCTCCGGCGACCCGGCTCCGGCCACCATCTCAGCCAAAAAAGCTCTGATCGGAGCTTTGTGGCTCCGACCAGAACTCCGACTTGAGCCACAAAGCTCCAATCGGGGCTGGTGGCTCCGATTTGGGTCCCAATCGGAGCCGTGGTCACTACAAGAAATCTATCCATTTGTGAGGGTCAGTTTTTTGAGGGATTTTCGAAAATCCCTCAAAAAAATCATTTTGTGAGGAATTTTGTAAGAGACATGCTTCTAGCAAATAGACCCGCCAGAAAAAATGAGGTTTAAAAGGGAAATCCCTTAAAAACGTTTGTGAGGGATTTCCCTTGAAAAATCTGATACTGCTGCACCAAGATAGAACATTGCACGAGCCTCGATAGTTTTCCCTGCTGTTGCAATCATCTGCAACAATAGACCAACCAACTAAATACTGCCAATTTGGTTTTAATTACAATTCAAATTAGCAACAGTGTTGATGAATCGACTACTTGATGATACTTACTCAATGGAACTACATTCACTGGAGAGGTAATCTGAATGAATTCTGAACAAAGTTGTTTATTCAACTAATTACCTCAATGACTTCGAATCCTGATCAGTCACCGGAGTGCGTTTTGGCTGGAGAGAAGCTTTGCCTCCGGCAGCTATATCCATCGGTGCTGCATGGACATCCGACAACCTCGAGAAGAAACTATCTGTAGTCGATTATGCAGCTTTGATCACTGAAATTGTAGTGAATTTCCAGTCAGATGAGGAAATCTTCCTTCTTAGGCTGCTCATCATTGTCTTCCTCAATGTTCAATCTACCCCACTTTTGCCCAGATGACCTAGCAAAAAGCATAAAAGAAGTGATCTTTTCCCAAATAAACTGACATTTACTGATAGGGCAAACACCAATTTTATGAACCCCACCTAATGCCTTGTCGTGGTATCATGCCATGAAGTAAAAATATCAATATGTTTGCAAGAGATTCAAGTCTCTTATACTAGAAGTCCTCCCTAGTTGTGCATGGACAATAGCATATCAAACTGTCCATCTGCATAATTAAGGAATAAAAGTATCAGAGGAAGACAATAAGTAGAAAACAATATATCACCAAAAAATATTAAATTAAACAGGTCGTCACTAAGAATAAGAAATAAGAATGAACAATCTTCACCTAATCCAATATCAACAGGAAATGAATTTTTAATGTGGTGTTGATGGTTGTCCAAGCAAAAAATTATGGCTTTACATCTTTATGCACATAACTGAGATCACAACACAAAATTCAAACAGTTAAAAATCAAAGTTGACATCTGAGGTAATTGAAGAAAAATATTGAACGCTATAACCTAAACTGTGTTCTGCTACAGGTGCAAGATAGAAAGGTAAAAGGTAATACCCCTTATGAGTGCATCTTCTCTAGGATTGATAGGGACTCGGTTGCTATACATGCTACCATTTCAGCAGACATCCTGTTGAATGTAGTCATAAATCAATGAATGACATTAATAATAAACCTAAAAAGTAAATGAAAAGACGAGTAAAATGAAAGGAAATCCACAGGCATCTATACCATGTAAATACCATATGGTATTGCTTGCAACTATCCCTTTTCTAAGCAAATGATACATCACTTCATCAAACATTATTGCAGCTAACACATGGGCATCTAATTTTACCATTGGTAACATCTAGATTATTAAAAGAAAAGTTTATGAATTTACATTCAAGTACTCATCAATTTTCTAGAAGCTCGCATCCATGTTTTATCCATACCATTCTTGGAGAAAAGTACAGTCTAAAGTTTAGAAGACCTCACGAGGTGCTAATTCTGCGTATATAACAAGAAATTATATGGTTAGTTAGGCATGACATGCATTTAGAAGCTGCAAAAAATCGTAACACGTCACATGCAAAGCTTCAATAAGATATTTAAGTCATAGAATTCCAGAAAATTATGATGATATTCATCAACCCCAAAACGATTCATCGAAGATGTCATTCCTTACTTAGATTGAGTAAGGCACATACATATATAGTGGAGGGAGATGGAGAACTGTAACGAATCTATCAGAAACAAGAAGAATAATATGCTTGTAGCTGTCTAATTCAAAAAGGAGTGAAACATACAGAGCATGAACTTGCAAATCAAGCAGAACCACACTATCAATGACCAATCGAATCTAAGATAGAAAATAAAACCATCTTCACAGTAAGCTAATAGAAAATGCATCTCAACAGCTGAGAATAAACACAAAAAAGCGATTGGATCAAATAAATATACCTCCAAATGGAAGAGGAAACTCTGTTTGGATAAGCTGCCGAGGAAATGAAGCTCCGCGAAGTTACGATCGGTATGACCAAAAGTCGGAAAAAAAGCTTGACTAAGGTGACCTGAGTTCAAGCCGCTGCGGTTCGGAAACGAAGACGGATAAGGAAGCTGCGGAATCCATGAATTGGGGAAGAATTGAGAGTTGATTAGGTGAAGTTAGGGCATCAAGCTCAATTTGTGGAAGAAGAGAAGACACTGAGTTGGGAGCTCCTTTGCGTTTCACGTTTTTGTTATAATTTTTTACAGATCTGGAAATTAAAATAAATGGGTATTTATGAGAGTTTTTTACTAAATTAGACCCAAATAAACAACCAAATACCAATATAGGCCACATAATATTTTTTTTACAAAAATAGGTCTGGCCTGGTGGCCAACTGAATAATTTTTTTTTTTTTTGTACTGAAAAAAATAATAATAATAATTTATTCGGTTGGCCGGGTTGCCCCAACCCGACCAACTGAATAAATTTTTTTTTTTTTCGGCCAACTGAAAAAAAAAAATAATAAAAATAATAATAATAAAAAAATAAATTGGCCGGGTTGCCCCAACCCGGCCAAATGTGTTTTTTTTTTTCATTTTTTTTTCTTTTTTTAATCGAAGTTGTAAAAATTAATGGTTTGGTAATTTTTTTCTAAAAACCTATTGGACATGGTGAATCCTAGAGGGCAAATTGACACATTTGTCTTCTAGGATTCACCATGTCCAATAGGTTTTTAGAAAAAAAAAAAAAATTTACCCTACGAAATGTCAATTTTCTCTCTAGGTTCACCATGTTTAAATAGATTTTTAGGAAAAAAAAATTAAAATTAGTAGTTTTGTAATTTTTTTACGAAAACTGGTAAACGGAAAATGTCTGTCAATTTGCCCTCAAGGGTTCACCATGTCCAATAGGTTTTTTTAAAAAAAATTACAAAACTATTAGTTTTTACAACTTCTATTAAAAAAAGCAAAAAAAAACGAAAAAAAAAAAAAAGAAAAAAAAACGAAAAAGAAAAAATTGAGTTGGCCGGGTTGCCCCAACCCGGCCAGGCCTATATTTGTAAAAAAAAATTATGTGGCCTATATTGGTATTTGGTTGTTTATTTGGGTCTAATTTAGTCAAAATCTCATTTATTGAGCTGGTCCACACTTATTTATTACTTTGTAGTGCAATAGTTGGGCTATCGTTCCTATCTGGTTCAAACCGATTCGAACCGGACGAACCGGAAACTAGACCCCTAACTGTTTCGAGGTCCGGTTATGACTTCTGATAACACTGGTTCGAAGTCGGTGTTAGATTAGCTTAAGAGGCCGTGAATCGTGATTATCTTTTCTCATCTACACCGCCGCTCTTCTATTTAATTTTTTATCATTAAATATTATTTTTTAGGGAAAATCCCTCACAAATAAAATAACTTTTTGAGAAATTTAAATCCCTCACAAAACTTCATGTTAGCTGATGGGTTTCGACATAGCCATTAGGCCCATTAACGACGACTAAACGATGAAGTAGGCCCACTGGGCCCCAAAAGAGGCTTAGAAGACCAATACGAGAGGACCCAACAAGGCCGGTCCCGACATACGAGCTGAACGCTCCCGATCCTATGCCTTTAAGTAGGCCCCGACGATACTCCTTTAAGTAGGCCCCGATGATATGCCTTTAAGTAGGCCCCGACGATATGCCTTTAAGTAGGCCCCGATATTGAATCCCTGAGAATGCTGGCCCTGTCCCGATGACGAGGGGCCCCGAGCGGTGACCAAAGGAGATAACTCTGGAGTCCCCGACATCCGTCGGGACTTGCCACCAGAGGACGAGGCCGAGAAACACGCCCATTATCAGCGTAGTGGGGGAGTGGCCTGAAATGACGGAACGTGGGCTACTGGCCGAGATAAATGGAACGTGGCAGTTATCCCAACAGGTAACTGAGGTAACCCCTCCCCTATATAAAGGAAGGAGCTACCTCAGGATTGATACTGTTAGGTTCCGAGTCTAGGGTCAACGGGCGGTCGACTTAAGTCTCGTTCCTCACTGGAGATGTTGTGGATTCGGTGCTCTCGGGTTGTGCTATCCTAGTTTGTGTCCTTTCGTCCTTAGCTTCTCTTCTCCTCTCGCCCTGCAAGAGGGGCAATACTATGCACAGAGGGGGGGGGGTGGTGCCTGATGAACCCTCTCCGATGCCTAAGTCAGTACGGTTTTAGAGAGATAAAGCTAGAGAGATGTCAGAGCAAAATTATGCAACTTGCCAAGATGATCAAATGAATAGTGGAAGGGTTGTATTTATAGGCAACGGTGTCATTAAGGTGGCTTAATGACATCGTTAACCTTTAAACACAATTAATTAACCTTTAAACACATAATTAAGACCTTAGGATACGGAGAAGGTTGGCGGAAATAAACTGAGTATGGGAGTCCAAGAATGGTGCCGGGACCCTTGGGGGGGGAAGGAAAATCCGACCCCCAAGGGTAGGGGTTGGGTGAGGCCACCCAACCCCTCCTAGGGGAGATAGGGTTGGCCAACCCTATCTCCCCTAGGGGAGATCGGGTTTGTGGACCCTATCTCCCCTAGGGGAGATCGGGTTGGTCCACCCGATCTCCTCTAGGGGAGATCGGGTTGGTCCACCCGATCTCCTCTAGGGGAGATCGGGTTGGCTGACCCGATCTCCCCTAGGGGAGGTCGGGTGTGGCCACCCGACCTCACCTAGGTGAGTCTAACTTGGCCGGACGAGCGCTTCGGCCTCGTCCGGACCGTTGGTGTTTTCGCGAAGTGTTCGGGTTGAAGTTTCGATTTACAATCATTAACGGGGTGATAAAAATGGAACGATTCGGAAGTCAACGGGTTCAAATTGGGCGTATATCCATCACATGCCCCCGAGTCAATCAATGGCCTGACCCTTGATTGACTCTGTTTTAGGATGGTATGACACGCGCAATTTGAAGCCGGGGTTTTACCTTTCGTCTGAATGCTTACTTACCCATGGATGTGTGCCTCTGACTCTGCCCCCTGCCTTATGAGATAGAGGAATTATAAACGTCAGAATAGCACGGACACGTGCCTAAGCACGCGTCCGTCTGAGGTGGGAGTAATAAATCTATCTTTGCTACGGGCGTATATTCGAAAAATGCACGCTCGCATAGGAATGCAATACGAATACAACTAAGCGATTCATGCTTCAATTTCATGCCGGGATTTTACCTAAGTGGAGAAAAATTTAATTTTGGTCTAAATTTTTTTCTAAGTATGGGATGCTCAAGAATAAACCTATGGGATGTTAACTATGGTGAGTGTGAGTTTAACCGTGGTTAATGGGAACTAGTTTTTGAATCTGTCCCTTAAAATTTTCCTTTCTAAAAATCAACGGTGTCGATTTGGCGGCTTTGGAAAAACCCTAATTCTTTGTACTATAAAAAGGGTTAGTGATTACCTCATTTTCGTTGTCCTTTTCTCTTCTTTTCTTTTTGACGGTGGGATTTCTGGTCGGATTTACTTTTCGGGGCGCGCGTCGCATTGAGGTACGTGTCTTTTCTTTTGTGTAAGCATTGCTTTTGGGGGACTTAATCCCACTTCTCCCTCGATTGTTTCTTTACTTGTCTCGTTTTTGATTTGTGGGTCTTCATGGTGATACAGTCCTGTTTGATTCATCCTCTTTCCATCTTCTTGCTCCCATGTTTCTACTTACTGGCGTGTGTGGTCATCTAACCTGGGATTATGACTATCTCCCCTTGCCCCTTGCCTCTGCCTGTTGGCCCGTGGGGTCTCTCTATGCTGGGGGTTATAACTATCTTCCCCTGCCCCCTGCCTCTGCCTGTTGGCTGGTGGGGTCTCTCTATGCTGGGGGTTATAACTATCTCCCCTGCCCCCTGCCTCTGCCTGTTGGCTGGTGGGGTCTCTCTATGCTGGGGGTTATAACTATCTCCCCTTGCCCCCCTTCCCCTGCTTATTGGCCAGTGGGGTCTCTTTATACCCTCTTTCTATTCTTACCTTTTGATTCTGTATTTGTCGTTTTAGGAGAGTGAGTTTCCTCTTGTCCCTACTATCCCTTTTCTGTTTTTCTTGGGCTGAGCTTGCGTTTTGACAGATTTCCCCGTTGATTGATGAGGAGTAAGAGGCCGGTACGGGTGGGAGTAGTTAACTCCGGGACCGGACCTTCGATTGCAAAAAGATCGGTTTTTTATGGTGCGGGGAGGTGTCCTCTAATTGGAGGTAAGGGCGGTGGTGATGTTAGGGTACCATCTTCTTTCTATATTGATGCCCCCCAATCGAGGGTCCGGGAGCCATCTTTCCCTTCTTCTTTGTTTGGTAAGTCCTCGAATGTCTGAGTTTCCTTAGTGTATATTGGTGTTTACTCCATACCTTGTTGTAGGTAGACTTCGTCTTCCGCGCTTGAGTCGGAAGGAGTTGTCTCGTCCTCCTGTAGATGGAATTGTTGTGTCTGAATGGGCGCCTTATTATGGGCGTGGTGCTCGTTTTGACAACCAATCTTCTTTGCAAACTCCTGAGGTTGGAGTTCGTGTTCTGCAGTCTGCTGTTCCTCCTGTTGATCGTGTGTCCCCTTCTAAAGGGTCGGAGGCTACTTATGAATTGGCTCGTGATGTGTTGGCTCGCTATGCTTCTGTAACTTTTCTTAGTCGTGTTATCCTTTAGGACACTTCTCTTTCGTGCGTTATCTGTCTCATCCTTTGTTTTTGTCGCAGGGTATTGCCGACCTTGTTAATTTGTCCACCCTTGTTACTGATCTTGCTGAGGAGAAGAAGGTGCACGAGGACACTTGTGTCTCCCTTAATTCCAAGCTTGTTAGTTGTTTGGAGCATAGTCGTATCACAGATTTGCAGTGCCAAGATTTGGAGAGTCGTATTGCCTTTCTTAAAGAAGAGATTGAAACCCTGAGACAAAAGTCTTATCGCGATGAAATACTTCGGGCTGCTGAGTTGGTGTCCCTTGAGGAGATGTTTCGTGTGGAGTCGAAAGGGTGTGCTATCGCTGAGTATAAGGCTTCTTCCTCTTATCAGGCTTCTATCGATGTTCGCTGCTCTGTAGCTAAGCGTATTTCTTTAAAGGCGATTCTTGAGCGTATGTACATGATTGCTCCTGACTTTCCTTTTTCTCAACTTGGTGATTTGTCTGACTTCGCTGTTAGGCATATTGCAAAGATGAGGAAGTAGTACACCTATCTTTTGTGGTGGTCTTGTGAGTTTGTGACTTGAGGTTCTTCTTGTGGTGTCTTCTTACTACTGCTTTTGTTTGTGGGTTGCGGTTGTCTTTAGAGTTTGAAACTCCACCTTTCCTAGTTTTGCCATCTTTGTTTGATACACTTTTCTTTACTCATGGTATACATGGCAGGGTGATTATCTCTCTTCTCACGATAACTCCCTATGCCTTAGTGTGTAGTTCTTTGGTTATGGACTCTTCCCTTGGTGTGTTTCCTTTACTTATCCTTCTTTTGTGTTTTCCTTCATGCCATACCTGCTATTTTATCAAGAAAAAACATTATGTGTTCTTCATATCACTTTACTTTGAAATTACTTTCTCATGGGGTCCTTCGTAGTACGGTGTAATGCTCTCTTCTGATACCCTTTGAATGGTATGTATGGTATTTTTAGACCAAAGATACGCTCTTGGTGGGCGTCGAGTCTGTTCACGAGACAGGCTCTCGGAGGGCACCTAACGTTTCACAGGATAGGCTCCCGGAGGGCACAGGTTAGACCAAAGATACGCTCCTGGTGGGCGTCGAAATCTGTTCACGAGACTGGCTCTCGGAGGGCACTTAACGTTTCACAGGATAGGCTCCCGGAAGGCACAAGTTAGACCAAAGATACGCTCCTGGTTGGCGTCGAAATCTGTTCACGAGACTAGCTCTCGGAGGGCACTTAACGTTTCACAGGATAGGCTCCCGGAGGGCACAAGTTAGACCAAAGATACGCTCCTGGTTGGCGTCGAAATCTGTTCACGAGACTGGCTCTCGGAGGGCACTTAACGTTTCACAGGATAGGCTCCCGGAGGGCACAAGTTAGACCAAAGATACGCTCCTGGTGGGCGTCGAAACTGGTAGTTTGAAATCTACCTCAAGATACGCTCTTGGGGGCGTCGAATCTGGTAGTGTTTTTTCTACCTCAAGATACGCTCCTGGGGGCGTCGAAATTCGTAGTTTTTGGAAACCACTCTCAAGATACGCTCTTGGTGCGTCAAAGGTCGTAGTATAGAAACTACTCTCAAGATACGCTCTTGGGGGCGTCGAAGGTCGTAGTATGAACACTACTCTCAAGATACGCTCCTAGGGGCGTCGAAATTCGTAGTCTTTGGAAACCACTCTCAAGATACGCTCTTGGTGCGTCGAAGGTCGTAGTATAGAAACTACTCTCAAGATACGCTCTTGGGGGCGTCGAAGGTCGTAGTATGAACACTACTCTCAAGATACGCTCTTGGGGGCGTCGAGGGTCGTAGTATAAAAACTACTCTCAAGATACGCTCTTGGGGGCGTCGAATCTGTTCGCGGGATAGGCTCCCGGAGGGCACAGGGTTCGTAGTTTTTAGAACTACTCTCAAGATACGCTCTTGGGGGCGTCAAAATTTGTTGTTGACTTGAAGTCATATCTGTGTAAGGATAACTTCATGATTATATCACCATATTCATTGGAAAATACCTTTGAAGGAAATCCTACTCCCTTAAGAGCATTCATGTTTTTTGTACACATGGGGTGCCTTGGTGGGATCAAGACACCCTTTGGAGGAAATCAAGGATAGTGTAAAGCTGGAGTAACCTCTTGAGTTCCCCTTCTCGAAAGTTGTTTTTGGAAAACTTAAACAATTATATATAATGACTTGAAATAACTTCAAGGATATGGTCTTTTGCTTGTGCTTTCTTCTTAGACGTAGTACTTCTTTAGGTGTTCCCCACTGAAGGTGTTTGTGGAGATATACCCATCCCCATCCTCTAGGCGGTAAGCATTTGCGTATGGAACTGATGCTATCTTATACGGCCCTTCCCATTTTGGAGATAATTTTCTGACTTGGTCTAAATGTGAGAACTCGTTCTTTCTGAGCACTAGTTCTCCTATGTGGAATTGCCTCTCCTTGACTTGGCGGTTGTAATATCTTGCGGATACAAGGCGCATTCGTGCTTGTGCTTCTTCTGAATTCCATCTTTTATCCTCCACCATGTCTAAGTCTAAGAGCCTTGCCTTGTTGTTCTCATGCTCTTCAAAGTACGTGGTTCTTAGTGATGATACCGCCATTTCTGCTGGTGCCACCGCTTCGGTCCCGTATACTAGGCCAAATGGTGTTTCTCCTGTGGCTATCTTTGGTGTTGTCCGCACTGCCCATAGAACATTTTCCAGCTCATCTACCCAACTTCCCTTGGTAGCATGGAGTCGTTTCTTTAGGCCATCTAGCACTATTTTGTTTGCCGACTCTACTTGCCCGTTTGTCTGAGGGTGCTTTACTGATGCGAAGCAGTGCTCTATATTCAGCCTTTCGCAATACCACTGCAGTTTCTTGCTCTTGAATTGTGGGCCATTGTCACTTATTATTGCTTTTGGCACCCCGTACCTCGAGACAATGTGAGATTGGATGAAATTGACGACTTGGTCGTCTGTTGTCTTTCCCATTGCCTTTGCTTCTATCCACTTGGAGAAGTAATCTATTGCTACTATTATGCAAGTCTTCTGGCCTTTTGTTCTTGGTAGGGGGCCTATCAGATCAATCCCCCACTGCGCAAATGGCCAGGCTCCCGAGATGGAGCTTAGCTTTGCCGCTGGTGCTGTTATATTTCTGGAGTACCTTTGGCAGTGATCACATTTTTGCACCAAGTCTGCTGCTTCTTTGCTCATTGATGGCCAATAATATCCCAGGTTGTAGACTTTCCGGATTATTGATCGTGCTCCTTCATGGCATCCCGCATCTCCTTCATGGAGTTCTGCAAGTATTCTCTCTGTTTCTGGGTATGTTATGCATTTGAGGAAGGGTGTGGAGTACCCTTTCTTGTAGAGTTCATTATCCATCACCGCATAATTTCTAGCCATCCTTTCAATCTTAACTGCCTCTACCTTATCCTTTGGGAGTTTTCCTTCCATGATGTATTGACGCATTGGGGTCATCCAGGCTTCTGCTTCATCTATTACTAGAACCTCCATTTGTTCTATCACTGATTGCATTCTTTGCTCTACAAAGTGAACCTCTTTGCCTGCTTCTACCCCTAGGGCTAGTTTGCTTAAGGCATCTGCCTCTTGGTTTTGTTCTCTTGGGACTGACTCAATGTCGAAGCTTTGAAAGCTCTTTATTAGGTCCCTGGCTTGCTGCAAGTACTTCTGCATGTTTTCGGACTTTGCAGTGTAGATTCCTTTCACTTGATTGACAACTAGTTGAGAATCGCACTTAACTCTTAGATGCTTTGCCCCTACTCCTTTGGCTATTCTCAGGCCTGTTATCAGTGCTTCGTATTCAGCCTCATTGTTCGTTGCCTTAAAGGTGAGTGCCATGGCATATCACAGAGGTGTATCGCTGTTTGGTGGGTATAGTAAGAGGCCTGCACCTGAACCTCCCCCGTTGGATGACCCATCGGTATGCATCTCCCATAATTCTTCTGGTTGTTTCTCCTGACTACTACTTGCCTCGCTTGTAGTTTTGACTTCTCCCAAGTCTTCATCTGGATTAATTCCGGTGAATTCGACAATAAAATCTGCTAGAGCTTGCCCTTTTATGGCTGTTCTGGGGGCAAAGTGAATCCGAAACTCGCTTAGCTCAATTGCCCATTTGGTCAGTCTTCCCGATGTGTCTGGTCTTTGGAGGAGGTGTTTCAATGGTTGGTCTGTGAGGACTGTTACTTCATGCCCATGAAAATACGGTCTCAACTTTCTTGCTGATATAATCAGTGCATAGAGGTACTTTTCTATTGGCAAGTAGTTGATCTCATACTTTGCCAATGTTTTGCTTACGAAGTATACCGGCAATTGTGCAGCGTTTTCTTCTTTTATTAGCACTGAGCTTACTGCCACATTGCTTACAGAAATGTAGAGGTAGAGGGGCTCCCCTGGTGTAGGCTTTGCTAGGGGTGGTAGTGTCTTCAGGTGTTGTTTGAGTTGCTGGAAGGCTTCTTCACACCTTGGTGTCCATTCGAATTTCTTGTTTGCCCTTAGTACCTCAAAGAAGGGTAATGCCTTGTCTCCTATTTTGGATAGGAATCTGTTAAGAGCTGCCAACCTTCCGTTCAGTCGTTGAACCTCTTTGTGCTTCGTAGGTGACTGCATTTTTTCAATTGCCTATAGTTTTTCGGGGTTTACCTCTATGCCTCGCTGGCTTACCATGAAGCCTAAAAATTTCCCTGATTGTACCCCAAATGCACATTTTTTCGGGTTTAGGCGGACTTGGTATTGCCTCATCCTCTCAAACGTTGAGCGAAGGTTCTCCACATGGTCTTTCTTCTCTTTGGATTTGACGATCATGTCGTCCACGTATGCCTCCATTGTCTTTCCTATCATGTCCCCGAAGATTTTGTTGACCATTCTTTGGTATGTCGCTCCAGCATTTATGAGTCCGAAAGGCATCACTGTGTAATGGTATATCTCGCTATCAGCGTAGAATGCTGTGTGAGGGGCATCTTCAGGGGCCATTTTTATCTGGTTATATCCTGAGTATGCATCCATGAAGCTCATTAGTTGGTGACCTGATGTTGCATCCACTAACTGATCTATTCTTGGTAGTGGATATGAGTCCTTAGGGCATGCTTTGTTTAAGTCACGATAATCGATGCACATTCTCCAACTCCCTCCCGCCTTCTTTACCAGTACTGGGTTTGCCACCCATGTTTGGAATCTAATCTCCTTGATGAAATTTGCCTTCAATAGTTTTTCCACTTCTTCCTGGATAGCTATCTTTTTGCTTCCTCCCATTGGCCTTACTTTTTGTGTTATTGGTCGCGTTGCCGCGTCTATATTGAGCTTGTGTGAGATTACTTCTTCTGATATTCCTGGCATATCGCTTGGTGACCAGGCGAACAGATCCTTGTATTCCCTTAGTAAAGCTACTAAGTGGTTTTCCTCTTCCTGAGATAAGGCGGTCCCGATTTTTGCCTTCCTATCGGGTTCTTCTATGAGTATTTCTTTTAGTTCCTCCATGGGGGCTGGTCTTCCGTGATCTTCTCTTGGGTCCTCATCTATTAGTAGGACCTCTCTTGTTTTCTTCTTCTTGCTTAGTGCGATCCTTGCACATTTCCTTGCTATCTTCTGGTTACTCTTTACTTCCCCTATTCCTTGACTTGTGGGGAATTTCATTTTCTGATGTAGTGTTGATGGTACCATACCCCACTTGTTGATTGTAGTGGTACCCAGGACTCCATTGTATTCCTCCATTTCTTCTGTGATGAAGAAAGGGACATCGATCTTTAACTGTCTCTGGCCTATGCCCAATGTCACAGGTAGTGTGACTGCCCCCAGTGGGTATGTTGGCTCTCCTGAAAATCCCACCAAGGGGGAGTGAACCTGTTTTATGCTACTTGGCCTTACTCCCAGTATGTTGAGGACTTTCTTGCTAATGATGTTGGGTGAGCTTCCACTGTCTACCAGGATTCTTCCAATGTCCATATCAGTGATCTTCATTGTAATGACTAGGGCATCTTTGTTGTCTGGTAACACATGCTCCATATCTCTTCTTGAAAATTGTATTACATCTTCTCTCTTTCCTTCTGCTTGTTCGTCCTTTAGTTTATGGTCCTCTAACTGTGCCATATACGTTTCTCTAGCATTCGCTGACTCTCCTCCAGCTCCATAACCTCCATGAATGACATATACGCTTGCCATCTGGCTGGTGATAATTAGGCTTTCTGTTCGAAACCCACGGACGGCGCCAAGTGTTAGGTTCCGAGTCTAGGGTCAACGGGCGGTCGACTTAAGTCTCGTTCCTCACTGGAGATGTTGTGGATTCGGTGCTCTCGGGTTGTGCTATCCTAGTTTGTGTCCTTTCGTCCTTAGCTTCTCTTCTCCTCTCGCCCTGCAAGAGGGGCAATACCAGGCACAGAGGGGGGGGGGGGGGTGGTGCCTGATGAACCCTCTCCGATGCCTAAGTCAGTACGGTTTTAGAGAGATAAAGCTAGAGAGATGTCAGAGCAAAATTATGCAACTTGCCAAGATGATCAAATGAATAGTGGAAGGGTTGTATTTATAGGCAACGGTGTCATTAAGGTGGCTTAATGACATCGTTAACCTTTAAACACAATTAATTAACCTTTAAACACATAATTAAGACCTTAGGATACGGAGAAGGTTGGCGGAAATAAACCGAGTATGGGAGTCCAAGAATGGTGCCGGGACCCTTGGGGGGGGGAGGAAGGAAAATCCGATCCCCAAGGGTAGGGGTTGGGTAAGGCCACCCAACCCCTCCTAGGGGAGATAGGGTTGGCCAACCCAATCTCCCCTAGGGGAGATCGGGTTGGCCCACCCGATCTCCCCTAGAGGAGATCGGGTTGGTCCACCCGATCTCTCCTAGGGGAGATCGGGTTGGCTGACCCGATCTCCCCTAGGGGAGGTCGGGTGTGGCCACCCGACCTCACCTAGGTGAGTCTAACTTGGCCGGACGAGCGCTTCGGCCTCGTCCGGACCGTTGGTGTTTTCGTGAAGTGTTCGGGTTGAAGTTTCGATTTACAATCATTGACGGGGTGATAAAAATGGAACGATTCGGAAATCAACGGGTTCAAATTGGGCGTATATCCATCAGATACGTTCATACTTACATACTGATACTTGCTTGTCTGCATCGAGATACTCATTTAAGCCTCGGAGAGGGATTCTGGGTCATCGCCCGGTCTATCCCCTTCTTGCAGGATTACTTGGTGCGAAGGAGTTCGGACTTCCGTCAAGAACATACCGGAGTTCCAACCGTGATCCAACATTGGCGCCATCTGTAGGAATCAAGCAAAAAGAAAAAATGGCTTCTACCCTGATGGGTTCGACTACAGCCGTCAGGCCCTTTAACGGTGAGGAAACGGCAAACAGGCCCACCAGGCCCCAAATGAAGGTCAAGATGACCCAGGAGAAGGGTCCCGACGAAGGGAGTCCCGATGATGAAAGGTCCCGACAGAGTCGGTTTTGACAGATGAGCTGGAAGCTCCCGATGAGAAGCCTTTAAGTAGGCCCCGATGACGAATCCCTGAGAACAATTGGCCCTGTCACGATGATGAGGGGCCCCGAGCGGTGACACAACGAGATAACTCTGGAGTCCCCGACGGGAGTCGGGACTCGTTATCAGAGGATAAGGCCAAGATACGCGGGGCGTGGCCGAGATACGCGGAACGTGGTTAAGATACACGGAGCGTGTTGCGTCCGGATGAACTAAGTCGTGGGGACGCGTCTATTCGTGTTGTTGTGCGGGCCTTTGTAACCCTTCCGTTGGGAGGAGGTTGGGCCACTGACGAGTGTTCAAGCTTGCTCCCGTACGAAGTCTGTGTCTCGATATGGCTGTGACTCGGCAAGGTTGTGACCCGACGAGGTTGTGACCCGGCAAGGTTGTGACTCGGAAAGGTTGTGACCCGGCAAGGTTGTGACCCGGCAAGGTTGTGACCCGGCAAGGTTGTGACCCGGCAAGGTTGTGACTCGGAAAGGTTGTGACTCGGGTGTCGGATCCTGCACAAAGGACCAATGCTAGCACGGAGAGGGGGGGGGGTGGTGCTAGCGGAGCCCTCTCCGATGCTTAAGTCACTATAGTGGCAAAAAGGTAATTTCTAGAGAGAGAGAATTTCTAGAGAGAAGTCAGAGCTCAAAATACCAAAGTTGGGCAAATGAGAGAATGTGTGAAAATGGGTGGCCAAGACCTCCTATTTATAGGCTTTCTTGGGACCGGACCCGGTTTTTAGGCGTTTCGATGACGGTTCAAGATCATGCGGTAACCGTCATCCATGTTGGTAATGTGCGAACTTGACTTCTCTACGCGTAACGGTAATCGCGGACACGGTAATAGCGCGATACCCGTAAGGCAATCCGGACCTCGTCGAATTTGGGCAATTCGGCGAGGTCCGAATCGCCACGCAACCCGGACCTCCGGATTGCTGCAACCTGGACGTCCGGGTTGCTATGCAACCCGGACGCGCGTAAACGCGCTTCCGGACCGTTTTGATACCGTGGGAGATGTTTTTAAACCGAGATGTTATTTTCGACACGTTTACGAGGCCCGAAATATAAACACGAACCCGAATTGGACATTTATCCATCACTTGCCCCCGAGTCAAGTAACGGTTTAGAACCTTTCTTGACTCTATTTTAAGTTAGGATATTTGTCCAATTTGAATTTGACGCTAACCTTTCGGTTTTGATCGTTGGTCGGACGCAAGCATCTTGATTTCGTCCGTCGCTTGATTTTCCGGCCGGATGGCTTTGTTTCCTAACATCATGGTTAATGCAATAGGAAATGTATATGCGCGGATATGATTATCGTCAGAGACATGAGCAAAAGGTAATGTGCTATGCGAACATGTATCTATCCATATGCGTACATAAGTAATAGTCATGGCAAGATTGTAATTACGCAATGCAAGAAATAGAAATCGTACGTTTCTAAAATGACTAAGTGATTATCGAATCATGAATCATGTGATTGCAACATACGAGTATAGTAATGGACTTGATACGTGCAATATCAAGACATGTATAGGAATAGATATTTTAGAAGGAGAGGGTAGAGTATACCGTAGGGGTTTAGTCTTGAGTGTAGGTAAACTAATCCTTTGATCCTTATCCATAAAGCATCTCTTTGGGATTAGTAAATACACACATCCCCATTTATCCTTCCAGCATCCTAGGAATTCATCATTCCACTCCCTTTGCAGGTAATTCATTCATCCTTTCCCGAAATTGCTTTTGTGCTTTAAGGTTTCTTCGCCGTCGTGGAGCTTAGATACGTTTTGACAGTTTCGAG
Organism: Clarkia xantiana subsp. parviflora; assembly: GCA_036873135.1. Classification (NCBI taxonomy): domain Eukaryota; kingdom Viridiplantae; phylum Streptophyta; class Magnoliopsida; order Myrtales; family Onagraceae; genus Clarkia; species Clarkia xantiana. The sequence continues at coordinate 110,017 of JAPTYO010000018.1, forward strand.
TCTGATTTTTGGCTTGTTTTTGGAGGTTGATACCACCATTCGACTCGGTTCGTCGCAAGGATTCCAGCGCCGCCTTCGGAGCCGCCAGAAGACCTCGCACGCGCCCTCACGCGCCGCCGCGAGTGGAGTGACTTCGCCGGAGCGTGTGGCCCACGCGCCGCCTTCCCGGGCTCGCCTCGTTTCGGTCCACACCTTTCCGGAATCGTCTCGACGAGGGGAGTCCATTGGGATACTTTTCGTCACGTTTTGAGGTAGTTTGGAAACCCAATTTTAAAAGATAGCTTCGACTTGACTTTGGATGTCGCCGGATTGTTGTTCGTTTGAGCTATTTTTCGTTGTTGATGTATGGAACTGTTTGTTGATGCTTGTATGTCGAATAATTGCTGATTGATTGCCGTTACTATCGACGATAGTTCATAACTTAGACGATTTTCACTCCCGTGGGTAGTTGAGGTAGAATTCCCCGTTCGGACATAGTGCCCCCGTGTCTTTGTGTAGGAGTTTTTGGTCGGTATGCATAATTTTTCCTCTTGGCTGGTTTTTGGTTGACGGGGATTGCCCAATAACTTTAGGTATAGTCACTAGTCGTCTTGACGCCTTAGAGAAAAATTTCCCTTAAGCGTTGCCACGTTCGATCCTTACGGTTTGTCGCGTTTATTCCATCGTTTGCATGATAGCTCCTTAAGTCGTTAGTCCCTTCTTTGGTACATACCAATTTTACTATGTGCGTGGAACTTGGCTACGTGCGTTGACTTTTTGATACGTGCGTTGACTTTTTGATACGTGCGTTGATGTTGATACGCGCATTGATGTTGATACGCGCGTTGATGTTGATACGCGCATTGATGTTGATATGCGCGTTGATGTTGATACGCGCGTTGATGTTGATACGCGCGTTGATGTTGATACGCGCGTTGATGTTGATATGCGCGTTGATGTTGATACGCGCGTTGATGTTGATACGCGCGTTGATATTGAGCGTCAGGTATAAACTGTTGGTTATTACCTGCAAATATGCTAAAAAACTTAGAAAATATTTAAACGATATCTAATGCTTGTTACCATAGATGTCGTCGTATGGGCTTTGTCGATGAGCGTCGTAGGTGTGTTTAGGGGGCATAGTTACTTGTCGTATGCCATCCATCATGTATGTGCGTACATGGAAACACTTGGAAAATATATATTTCTCCTTGTCGACATGCAACCTTATCGACATGTATGTATGTACATGGAAACACTTAGAAAGTATTCTCCCCTTGTCGACATGCAACCTTGTCGACATGTATGTACGTACATGGAAACACTTAGAAAATATTTTCTCCTTGTCGACGTGCATCCTTGTCGACATGTATGTACGTACATGGAAACACTTAGAAAATATTTTCTCATTGTCGACGTGCATCCTTGTCGACATGTATGTACGTACATGGAAACACTTAGAAAATATTTTCTCCTTGTCGACATGCATCCTTGTCGACATGTATGTACGTACATGAAAATACTTAGAAAATATTTTCTCCTTGTCGACGTGTATCCTTGTCGACATGTATGTACGTGCATGGAACCATGATACGCGCGTTAACTTTGATACGCGCATTGATGTTGATACGTGTGTTAACCTTGATACGCGCGTTGATGTGTTGAAGAGGTTGCCCCCCTTGCGCGATGCTTGTTACTTGCTGCACGAAGACTTGATAAGTCTTGTACGTTTGTGGTTGTTCTCACATGGAGCGTCTGTTGCATAAGTGCTTGAATAAGTGTTGGTGCATGCTTGCGCACTGACTGTATTGTTGATAGCACTTTCCAAGATATTAGATCTTGTTGATTTTCCCAGTTATCGCCGGCTGCAGTTTCTGTTTTTAGCATAATTCTCGAAAGATCCGACGCAGGGGCGTGTTCCTCGAGCGATTCTTGGTTCTTTATGCTGAGCATGACCGTGCTAACTCTTTCTTGTGATAAGAGAAATAGAGTTGAGGGTTGTGTAATGGCGTCTCCTGCCCCCCGGTCGAGGGACCGGCCTAAGGAGGAGCGTTACTCCTACTGAGGTAAGTGTTTGTTGATAATTCTTTGTTCATGCTTTTGCTTGCATGAAATTTCGTCACCTGGACATTGTTAAGTGCTGTGATTGCCCCTCTTGGCTAGACTCCAAGGCATGGCGAGATGGGTAGAGCATAGGATGTTGCGACTTGCGCATTGTAGATTTTGTTTGGAGAAAACGGCGGCAACTTCTGCTTGTTCCGCCGAGTCCTGTTAGAGATGATGGCATTTTTTTAATCTGTGCCATCTTTTGGATATGTTGAACTCATTTCTGAGTCTGTTTGCCCCCCGGCTTCTATGCTTGAAGACTTGTTGTAGTTGTTCCTTAGCTGTTGCTTACGACTTGTTCGCTTTGAACTACGTCGTTTGAACCTGCTTTATACATAGTAGTTTGCATGATAAATTGTTAGTGATATTTCATACCGTTATCACTTACTGTGTTTATTGAATGCGGATGACTAGTAACGTAGACATAGTCCCTGCGGTCGTGACCGATAGCCACTTCCTGATTGATAAGTTGAGATGTTCTCCTGATTGCCTGCCTGATGCATTATGCATATTGCCCTTCTTTCCTGAATAGCTTGCCGCTATATGTGTTGCACACTGCCGAGTATTTTTGCGTATAGCAATATATCTCAACAAGTAGTGTATTTGAAAAGTGTTATCTTGGCTAAGCAAGATACTAGTTTATACCGTCTCTTAGTTCCACTCTAAGGCGACGTTGTACAAGACTCGACTTGTAAATTTTATGAGTTTTAAACAGGGAGCGCACCTGCCAGCGTGTATCAACCCGCGTTGGGGAAGCATACGTAAGAATATTATTTGAGAGGAGTTATCTTGGCTAAGCAAGATACTAGTTTATACCGTATCTTAGTTCCACTCTAAGGCGACGTTGTACAAGACTCGACTTGTAAATTTTATGAGTTTTAAACAGGGAGCGCACCTGCCAGCGTGTATCAACCCGCGTTGGGGAAGCATACGTAAGAATAATATTTGAGAGGAGTTATCTTGGCTAAGCAAGATACTAGTTTATACCGTCTCTTAGTTCCACTCTAAGGCGACGTTGTACAAGACTCGACTTGTAAATTTCATGAGTTTTAAACAGGGAGCGCACCTGCCAGCGTGTATCAACCCGCGTTGGGGAAGCATACGTAAGAACATTTTTGTTTTTGAAGAAGCATTTTGTGAATCCTAAAAAGCTTGTTGGTAAAATATTTGAGAAAATATTTTGGCATTGAATGTGATGCATCCAAAAAACCGTGTTGATAAATTTTTTTGGAAAGGTGTTTGATACATAAGATATTTGATAAAAAATTTGGCAAGAATTTTTGGTAAAATGTTTGAAAAAATATTTGTGATACATGATTCCTGCGTCCAGGGACCATGTAACACTTTTTTGAGAATATGAATTGTGATGCATGCTTTCTGCGTCCAGGAACCATGCAACACGGTTTGAAAATTTGTAGTACGGAATTGTCATCTTAACCAGAGGACTTTTTCCGTATTAAACGAACCCTGATGGCGTTCGTAATATGGGAATGCCGACTAGACAGAGGACATTCGCCATAAAGAGTGCACCCTGAACCGGATATACGCACTTGTTATATAGTGGGGTCTTTGTCTAAACAAAGAACTTTTGCTGTATAAAACGAACACTGATGGCGTTCGTAATATGGGAATGCCGACTAGACAGAGGACATTCGCCATAAAGAGTGCACCCTGAACCGGATATACGCACTTGTTATAGAGTGGGGTCGTTGTCTAAACAGAGAACTTCCGTCACTTGAGGGGTGATCAGCCCCGTATACCCATCTTGTTCTGAATCCAGGGAATGGCTATGAACATGAGGATTTGCCTCTAACCAGAGATGTCACAGCATGTCCTTTTTTAGAAGTGAACATGGGGCTTGTCTTTTAAAAAAGAGGATACCACAACATGCTATTTTGATAGTAGGCCTTGGCGTTATTCCAAGGTATTTTTGTAGTAGGTCTTGGTGTTAATCCGAGACATTGCTTGTAGCTGACGCCCTGAATAGTCGCCGTTTTGATAATAAATCCGCAGGTTGTCATTGCGGTATATAAGTTGATTGTGCACATAGCTTGATGGCTTTGTGTTGCTGGCATCTTCTAGAGATAGGCGCCTATGTTATGAATGGAGAAATAAACTCCTTGTTGGTGTAGATAACAGATATGTTGGTGTTGTATACCATAGATCCTTCCTTGAACACAATGCTTAGCTTGTATTGTTGAAGTAGATTTTTGTGCATAGGTTACTACTTGGCGTAATTCCTGAGTAGTAATCGTAGTGTAGCATGTATTTCCAATTTTTTGATTCCATGATGACGCCTTTGATGTAGTCGTCAATATGAGTAGGTTGTTGTTGATAAGCGTTGTCATAACGCGTAATAGATTTTGCTTGCATATGCCATAATTTCTTGGATTATTGAAGTAGATAATAGGCGCGTAGTTTTGTTGCTTCGCGTTTAATCCAAAAAATAGCGTGCAAGAGATAAGTATGTACCTACAAACGTAGATTGACTTTATTAGATACTTGCGCGTATTTACATTGATTATACTAGAAATAGTAGGAATGCGCAAAGTAATCTAAAAGAGAGTTGTTTCTCCCGTTTCGTCATGGCTGGTTTGATGACGATGTCGCGTAGTTGGTTGCAACAAATCGCCTCAATGCACCTAGCGTGATGCATTCTTCAATTTCCCAGTTTAATGGTGGACACATGTTTGTGTTGTGCCACCAAGTTTTATGGTACTTGCACCATTCTCTGATGTCGTTGCCCAAGAAAGCTGTCTCCGGGGCAAGCGGACTTGGGAGCTTGTTTTCCAGCAGGTTAACGTAAATGTCTTCGGCCACCGTGTTTAGCGGTGTGAAGATGTTGTTGATATCAAAGCTTGCGTCTTCCTGATTGTTCGTTTTTGCTTGAACTCCTTTGTCCCAACTGAGGGGTGTACCCCACCTCAATTCTTGCTCGCATAAGACTGCTGTCTCAAGCTTATCCTTTAGATCCGCCATGGTTTTTGTTGTTTGCCATCCATGAGTTCGTCCAAAGAGAAGGAAAGATTTGGCGTTCATGTTTGCATAGAACACGCTTATCACTTCTTCTCTTGTTGCTTTCGCGGTTGAGGCGTTGGAGGCAAATTTGATGAAGTATTCCAAGATTGGCTCGTCTTCTCCCTGCTCAACGAGCCAAATCTGGTGCCATGGTGAGAACTGGATGCTTTCTTGCGGGTTCCAGATTGTAATGGCTTGTTCCATCGGTTGCTTCTTTCTTTCATCGACCACTTTCTGCCTCTTGAAGGAATTTATCATGGCCACATGGTATTGGTGCTTTGCTCTCAAGGCATTGACGTAACAACGCCTTGCGGTTATCTGATCGCCAAGCACTTCTCCAATCCCATGTTCTGTCGGGAACTTCATCTTTTGATGGACGGTGGAGGGCACGATCACATAGGGATTGATCGTTGTTCGTCCCAAGATTCCGTTGTAGGCTCCGAGGGATTCGACAACTACGAAAGTGACGTTGATATGCAGTGCTCTCCACCCCTGGCCAAGGATGACAGGAAGTGTGATTGTACCCAAGGGTTGTGTAGCTGCTCCTGCGAAGCTAACTAATGAGAAGGTTCCTGGGGACAAGTCCTTGACAGATTTTCCTAGTTGCTCCAGGACTCTGATATGTAGAATGTCAGCAGAGCTTCCACCATCCACAAGAATTCTTTTCACATCGTACCCGTCAATGTCCATAGTAATGACTAAAGCATCATCGTGGGGGTAGACGATATGCTTCAAGTCTTCCCTGGAGAATTAGATGACTGTGTCTTCTTGCTCGGGTTGCTTGCGTTTTCCGTACTTTGGCAGTGTTGCTGCTTGGGATGCATAAATGTCCCGAGCATTAGATACTTGTCCTCCGGCGGCAGGCCCTCCGTGTATGACATTGATTACTCCTCGTTTGGCTGGCGGAGGGTTGTCATGGACCTTCTCTTTTCCCTTGTTTGTTCTTTTTGACGACTCTGGTTGAGTCTTTCTTGGGGGGTTGTTGCCCTGATCAACAAATTGCTTCAATTCGCCCTTGAGGACGAAGTTGTTGATTCGGAAGCGTAGACTGACGCAGCAATCGGTTTCATGTCCGAAGACTTCGTGGTTTTCACACCACTTATCCTTGTCTCTTCCCAATGGGCCTTTCCTGAAGTTGTTTGGCTCCTTCCACATATTCGCGTCTTTCATTTCTTTCAAAATTACAGACAGCGGGGCATTCAGAGGGATGCAGTCGGCAAGATTCACTTCCTTTGGCTTCTGAAAATCCCCTTGGAAAGGTCTTTTTGGCTGAGGTTGCCAATCTCTTCCTTGATGACCACTTGAGTGTGGTTTTGGCTGGTTTTGTTTTGGATTATCTTTCGCCTTGGCTGCAGCGATTTTTGCCTTGTTCTGGCTTCTGAACCTTTCAAGGTCTATGTACTCCTTGACTCTTGCGGCTAATTCTTCCATGGATTCCGCTGGGCGCTTTGCCATTTTCTCAGCTAGGGCATTGCCTCTTCGTCCGAGATTTCGAATGAATGCTCGAACGATTTCTCCTTCGGTCAGGTTCCCCTGAATGTCAGAAATGTTCTGATTGAAGCGGACGTAGTAGTCGGCCAGGGACTCTTCGTTTTGTTGTTGGACGTCGTCCAAAGCGTTTGCCCCTTTTAACAACGTGCGCTCGCCCATGTACCGCTGAATGAACTTGGCCTTTAGGTCCGCCCATGAAGTAATACTTCCGCATGGCAGTGAGAAGAACCAGTGCGCTGCAGACCCGGCAAGAGTTTGTGAAAACGTCATTGCGAAATGGTGTGGGTTCTTTGTCCTGCCTAGCAGAGAGGCCTCGTGCTTTTGCACGTGTTCAATTGGGTCTCCTTTTCCACGGTAGGGGTCACCTCCAATTCGATACAGTGCGTCTGGGACGCGACTGTTCACCAAATGGTCAGCGAATGGGTGAGACGCCCTTTCTTCAAGAGCGTGCATTCCTTTCATTTTTGCCTCCATCTTCTTCTCCACCATTTCTTCTAACATCTCGGCGGTAAATCCTTTTACCGGTTCAGCATAACCTGTTGAAGGATTTTGCTGACCATTGTTGCGGTAGATGTCAGATTGATCCCTGCTTGTGGCCTGACAAGGATCGTCTCTTGTTGGTTGCTGTGGGTGGTAGATTGGGGGCTGCCTTTCGTTCCTCCACTGTTTGGCTCCTTGGAAAGGAGTGTATGACCGTGCAGGTTCATATCTTGCTTGTTGGTGTTCGCCCTGGAAAGGATTGCCATAGCGAGTAGTGTCTTGCGACATCTCTCTTGCTGGCGCAGCATACTGTTGGTTGGCCGGAGGTGGCTGAGCTGCGTATCCTTGGTTTTTTAGAGACTCACGGAATGCGAGTAACTCTTCCAGCGCTGCCATCATTGCTGGAGTAACGGTGGGCATCGGGTTTGCCCCCGGTCTTTGTTCACCTTGCGGCATCTCCGTTTGGGATTCATCCTCGTGCATTTCTGGCTCGAAACCAGGTGGATGTGTGTGGTGTTTGTCTTTTGGCTCTCTGTGCTGTGCGTTGGGCACATTGTCAGTCGGTATGGATGAAGCTACGGAAGTAGCTCTTGGGATGTGGGAGGGTCCCGACTGGCTCCCAGCTGGAGCTTGGCCTCCTGCTCTTTTGTTTGCCGGGGATTTCCTGGGACGCCCTGGCCTTTTCCTTGGGTTTTTCACCTCGTCGGGAGGGTTGTGATCACTCGCCATGACTTCTGTGGTATGGTAGCTTGTTGTTCGAATCACGTAGACGGCGCCAATGTTGCATCCGGATGAACTAAGTCGTGGGGACGCGTCTATTCGCGTGGTTGTGCGGGCCTTTGTAACCTTTCCGTTGGCAGGAGGTTGGGCCACTGACGAGTGTTCAGGCTTGCTCCCGTACGAAGTCTGTGTCTCGGTATAGCTGTGACTCGGCAAGGTTGTGACCCGGCGAGGTTGTGACCCGGCAAGGTTGTGACTCGGAAAGGTTGTGACCCGGCAAGGTTTTGACCCGGCAAGGTTGTGACCCGGCAAGGTTGTGACCCGGCAAGGTTGTGACTCGGAAAGGTTGTGACTCGGGTGTCGGATCCTCCACAAAGGACCAATGCTAGCACAGAGAGGGGGGGGGGGGTGCTAGCGGAGCCCTCTCCGATGCTTAAGTCACTATAGTGGCAAAAAGGTAATTTCTAGAGAGAGAGAATTTCTAGAGAGAAGTCAGAGCTCAAAATACCAAAGTTGGGCAAATGAGAGAATGTGTGAAAATGGGTGGCCAAGACCTCCTATTTATAGGCTTTCTTGGGACCGGACCCGGTTTTTAGGCGGTTCGATGACGGTTCAAGATCATGCGGTAACCGTCATCCATGTTGGTAATGTGCGAACTTGACTTCTCTACGCATAACGGTAATCGCGGACACGGTAATAGCGCGATACCCGTAAGGCAATCCGGACCTCGTCGAATTTGGGCAATTCGGCGAGGTCCGAATCGCCACACAACCCGGACCTCCGGATTGCTGCAACCTGGACGTCCGGGTTGCTGCAACCCGGACGCGCGTAAACGCGCTTCCGGACCGTTTTGATACCGTGGGAGATGTTTTTAAACCGAGATGTAATTTTCGACACGTTTACGAGGCCCGAAATATAAACACGAACCCGAATTGGACATTTATCCATCAGAGCGTGGCTGAGATACGCGGGGCGTGGCTGAGATACGCGAGATCATGGCCTAGATAGGCGGGATCACACCCGAGATACGCGGGATACGGGCCAACCACCCCTAACGGTTCACCAGGTAACTGAGGCATCTCTTCGCCTATAAAAAGGGCAAGAGGTCACCTCAGATCACTTACGTTGAATTACACACCCTTTGAGATTATTGCTTGCCAGTTCGTATTAGGCACTCATTTAAGCATCAGAGAGGGATTCTGGGTCACCGCCCGGTCTATCCCCTCTTGCAGGATTGCGTGGAGCGAAGGAGCTAGGTTGCCGTCAAAGTCCGTACCGGAGTTCCACCGTGATCCAACATTGGCGCCGTCTGTGGGAAACAAACAAAAAGCTGATATGCCTTCTACTCGATCGATGGCGGCTGGCAAGCAGAGAAGACACAATCTGGTGGTTCCCGTCACCCCGCTGCGACAACTCTAAATTCGTTACCAGAACAGGAGGAAAACCAGAACCATCCCCCAGCTGAGCTCTCCCAGACAGGGGGGCACAATGAAGGTCCCGAAGAGATTGCTGTTCAGCACCAGGGCAACAGGGGGCAGGAGGCTCCCCCAGCTGCGGACCTAACAAGGGCAGTGGCAGAAGCCATGCCTATGTTTTTGGCAGCCGTGGAGGCTCTTTTGGATCGGAGAGAGGCTGCGAGGAGGCAGGAGGAGATGCCCCCGTTGGAAGAAGCACCTCCACCAGCAGAGGTTCGGAACGTACAGGAGGCTCCGCCCCGAGGTCAGGACAGGAGTAGGGTGTCCATTCAGCCAGAGAGATTCGTGGTTGATGGGCCAGGACCAGTACAGCACAGGACCATTCCCCTGAATGGTCCCATCATCCCCGATCAAGTGGTAAAGATCGTGAACATCTGCATGGGAGAGCAGAAGCCGCTGGTATCGGAGCTGAGGGATAGATCTACTCATCCCTTCGTTCCCCGACTAATAGACACCCTAGCCCCACCAGGGCTGGGTATCCCCACGATAAAGGAGTACGATGGTGAAGGAGATCCAGTTCGTAATGTCCAGAAGCACCTCATGGCATGTCTGGGAAGAGCCCCGAATGAAGACATAGTGTGTACGCTGTTCCCGAACACACTTGGAGAAAGAGCCCTGACCTGGTTCTTTAGTCTGCCCCCAGGCTGCATCACTTGCTGGGCAGATATGCACGACCGGTTCATTCAGCAGTACCAGGGTCGAAGACGTTTGCTGAAGAGTGTGAGGTCCCTGACCCAGGTGGTACAGAGGCCCGACGAATCGCTGGCGCACTATTACCAGCGGTACACTGCCAGTGTGGCAGAGATTGATGAGGAGATCTCGGAGGGAGAAACCATCCGTACCTTTATCCGGAATTTAACGGCCCCCTACGGTTCCGACCTAATGCACAGTGTAGCTGAAAAAGCTGTGTGGAATATGGAGGCACTACAGAAGAGGGTAAAACGGCAAATCGATGTCCAGGAGTCAAAGATAGCCGCGGGAGAGTTGGAGCCCCCAAAGTCGAACAAAGGGAAACAGTCGGTTAAACCTTTAAACGATCGTAAGTCAAAGGGTAAACCCGAAAGTAGTCAGAATCGAAGCCACCCTGATCGGAGGGACGATAGGCGTTCTTCAAAGAAGGATAAGCGGGAGGAGCTTGACATTCCTCTCAACTGCTCCATGGCAGAGGTACTGACGGTCATGGAACGACAAGGCATCTCCAGGTACCCCCCAAAGAAGGATGGAGAATTCTTGGAATCTCGCACGGATCGCTACTGCCGGTTTCACCGCGCAAATGGTCACGACACCAATCATTGTCGGGAGCTGAAGAAGGAGATCGAAAAGCTGATCCAGAAAGGGAAGCTCAAGGAGTTCGTCGGGGATAAGCGGTGTCGATCCCGGTCTCGGTCCCGATCGCGGTCCCGTTCCCGATCCCGCGATCGATCCCCAAAGAAGAAGAGAACCGACCCAGAGTCATCCGGTGCTCGCAAGGAGAGACGGGGCACTATCAATGTGATTCACGGAGGATTTGCTGCTGGAGGTGATACTTCATCCTCCCGAGAGGTTTACGCCTCTAGAATCCCTACGGCGGTGGTGTTAGGTAAGAGGTCCCGATCCTGGACCCTGAAGGAAGAAATGGTGATCTCCTTTTCGTAGGAGGATCTCATAGGCGTGGAAACTCCGCACGACGACGCCTTGGTGGTAACCTTGGATGTAGACGGGTTCGAAATGAAGCGAATTCTAATCGACGGAGGGAGCTCCTCCGACATTCTATTCATGGACGCGCTGGAGGCTATGGGGAAAACAAAGAAAGATCTGAAGGAGGCGAACTTCCCGATGGTCGGGTTCTCTGGCTCTACCTCCTATCCGCTAGGGGTAATCACCTTACCAGTGGAGTTTGGTAGTGGGTGGAAATCAGAAAGGAGGAACGTGGAGTTCGTAGTAGTTGATTCCGCGGGGACTTACAACGCGATTATCGGGAGAACCACCCTCAACCCCCTGATGGCGGTTGCCTCAATAGTGCATCAGAAGATGAAGTTCCCGACTGACCACGGAGTCGGAGAGGTCAAGGGCGACCAGGTGGCTTCCAGAAAATGCTATGTCAATGCCACCCGAAGGAGGAGGCGAGAGGCCATGACTGTCCTCCGGACAGATACAGATCCTAGAGAGGATTTCGGGCGTCCCGCCCCCGTAGAAGATTTAAAAGAAGTCGAGATTGACAGACCTCAAAGGAAGGTGAAAATCGGGTCTGCTTTGACCGAGAAAACAGCCCGAGAATTGATTGAGTTGCTGAAGGAGTTCAAGGAGCTGTTTGCCTGGTCCCCAAGCGATATGCCAGGAATCAGTCCCGATGTGATCGTACACGAGCTGAAGATAGATCCCGCGATCAAACCTATCACGCAGAAAAGGCGTCCGATGGGCACGGACAAGAAGATCGCGATCCAGCAGGAGGTGGGCAGGTTGCTCGATGCTGGGTTTATTAAAGAGCTCTGATTCCAAACTTGGGTTGCTAATCCAGTGCTGGTGAAGAAGACTAACGGGAAATGGCGAATGTGTGTGGATTTCCGCGACCTGAATAAGGCTTGCCCGAAGGACTGTTATCCACTCCCGAGAATCGACCAGCTGGTGGATGCCACGTCGGGAAATGAACTGTTGAGTTTCATGGATGCGTATTCAGGCTACAACCAGATCAAAATGGCCAAGGAAGACGCTCCCTATACAACGTTCTACGCAGACAGTGACATCTATCATTACGATGTCATGCCTTTCGGGTTGATCAATGCGGGGGCCAGCTACCAGCGGATGGTGAACAAGCTATTCGGAGATATGCTGGGGGAAACCATGGAGGCTTACGTGGATGATATGCTGGTGAAGTCCCGACAAGCCGAGGATCATGTGCACAACCTAACCATGGCGTTTGAGCGGATGAGGCTTCATCAAGTTCGCTTAAACCCGACGAAATGCGCTTTCGGAGTCCACTCAGGGAAATTTTTGGGCTTTATGCTGAGCCAGAGAGGAATTGAGGTGAATCCCGAGAAGCTGAGGCGATTGAGGAGATGCAGTCTCCGATAAACCATCGGGAGGTACAAGTGCTGAATGGCCGACTAGCTGCAATGAATCGCTTCCTGTCCAAAGCCAGCGACCGATCAATGCCATTTTTTGAAGTCCTGAGGGCCAACAAGAAATTTGAGTGGACCGCCAAGTGTGAAGAGGCGTTCCAAGCACTCAAGCAGCACCTTCGCACCTTCCCGCCGTTGGCGAAACCGGTTCCAGGCGAGCCGCTCTATCTTTATTTGGCTGTTTCTGAATTTTCCATTAGCTCTGTGTTAGTGAAGGTTTTCGAGGGTAATCAAGTCCCCGTCTATTATGTAAGCAAGGCGTTTGCCAAGTCCGAATTAAATTATCCTGCCGTTGAGAAGTACCTCTTTGCGTTGATTATTACTGCTCGGAAGCTAAGGCCTTATTTCCATGCACACGAGATTACTGTGCTGACGAACCAGCCTTTGAAGCATTTTTTGAACCGACCGGATGCGTCGGGGAGATTAGTGAAGTGGGCAGTAGAGCTTAGTGAGTTTCGAATACACTTCGCTCCAAGAACGGCCATTAAGGGCCAGGCATTGGCGGATTTTATAGCAGAATCTACAGCCCCCGATCTAGAAGAAGCGGGCCCTGTAGAGGGGGCAACCACGGAGGTTCCGACAGAAGAACAACCAGAGAGGGCAGAGCAATCAGAACAGCCAAACGAGGAAAATACCTGGGAAATGTACACGGATGGCTCCTCGAGTTCGGACGGATCAGGAGCGGGCTTTTTGTTGATACCACCGAGTGAAGGTGAACCGCTCTGATACGCCTTGGCTTTAACATTCAAGGCCACAAACAACGAAGCGGAGTATGAGGCTCTTATCACGGGTCTGAAAATTGCTAGAGGCACGGGAGTCGATCACTTGAGAGTGAAGTGTGATGCAGCTTTGATCGTAAACCAGGTTCAAGGGCGATACGAGGCAAGGAGCCCGATAATGAAGAAGTATCTACGAGAGGTACAAACCTTGAAGGAGAGCTTTAAAAGCTTCGACATCGAGGCAATCCCGAGGGAGGAAAAAGTAGAGGCAGACGCCTTGAGCAAATTTGCTCTGGGGGCACCCTTGGAAGAAAATCGGAAGGTGCACTTCTTAGAAAAGATGATCTTATCGACCATCGACCCGACACAGGTGTGTGCCATTGAGGCAAGATCGGAGGAGGAGCCAACTTGGATGACCCCGATAGTCGCGTACCTGACTACGGGGGCAGTCCCCGATGATAAAGTAGCAGCCGACAGGATACGTCGGATCGCGGCTAATTATGTGATGCTGGACAATCAGCTATACAAGAAGGGCTGGTTCTCAACTCCGTACTTGAAGTGTGTGACAAAGACCGACACAAATCGAATCCTGAGGGAGGTGCATGAAGGGGTCGCGGCTTGTCATTAAGGGGCCCGATCCATTATGAGGAAAGTGCTGAACTTGGGCTATTATTGGACTACGATGAGCAAGGAAGCAACGGCGTTGGTCCGATCCTGTGACGCGTGCCAGAGGTACGCCCCGAGTATCGTGGCTCCGGCTGCTAATCTGACATCCATCAAGATCGCGTGGCCTTTCGCGCAATGGGGCATCGACTTGGTGGGACCTCTTCCACAAGCACAAGGTCAATGTAAGTATTTACTTGTAGCAATCGATTATTTTTCGAAATGGATAGAGGCAAAGGCGTTGGCCAGAACGACGGGGAACCAGATCATCAAGTTCCTCCAGACCCATATTGTGTCCAGATACGGGATTCCTAAGGTGGTGATCAGCGACAATGGTCCACCGTTTAACGGCTCTCAGATGAGAGAGTATTTGGAGGAGTTGAACATTGAGCATCGGACAGCTTCTATACGCCATGCTCAAACTAACGGTCAGGTGGAATCAGCCAACAAAATCGTGATGGATGGCCTGAAGAAGAGGGTCTATGCCTTGAAGGGCAAATGGCTGAACGAACTGGAAAACGTGCTTTGGGCTGTTAGAACGACACCCAAACGATCAACGGGGGAGACTCCGTTTGGCCTTGTTTATGGCACGGAGGCTGTCGCCCCCGTGGAGGTAGCTGTGGCGTCCCATCGGATGAGATATTACGAGCCTCTGACGAATGATGAAATGAGACGTCTGGACTTGGACTTACTCGAAGAAAAAAGGCGGGAAGCCGATGAAGTCCAAGCTCGAATGCCTTTGGCGACAGCCAGGTACTACAATCGGCGAGTGAAGTCCCGACAGTTCTTCGTCGGGGAGCTGGTTTGGCGTCGCAACGAGTTTACCCTTTTGGATTGAATCAACAAGATGTCACCAAAATGGGAAGGACCTTATAAGGTCGTGGGGATGCCAGCTCCAAATGCGTACAAGTTGGAAGACCTCGATGGCGGAACGTTAAAGCATTCTTTTAGTGGCGAACACTTGAAGAAACATCATGCTTGAAGAAAGTCGCCTTAAGTGGTGCCCGATAAAGTCGCCTTAAGTGGTGCCCGATAAAGTCGCCTTAAGTGGTGCCCGATGTAAAGTCGCCTTAAGTGGTGTATGCTGTGTATCGTTTAATTCGATGTAAGCCAATTTTGTGCCATCAATAAATAAAGAGGTTGCTTCCAATCAGAATCGTTCTTAGATTTACTCAAGCATTATAAAGTCGCCTTGAGTGGTGCACGAGAAAAGTCGCCTTAAGTGGTGCACGATTCTTAGATTTACTCTAAGTAATATAAAGTCGCCTTAAGGGGCGCAAGTTGAAAAGTCGCCTTAAGTGGTGCACGATGTAAAGTCGCCTTAAGTGGTGCATGATGATAAGTCGCCTTAAGTGGCGTGAGTCGAAAAGTCGCCTTAAGTGGTGCAGGGAAAAAGTCGTCTTAAGTGATGCATGATTCTTAGATTTAATCTAAGTGTTGTTAAAAGCCGTCTTAAGTGATGCACGAGATTAAGCCGCCTTAGGTGGTACGTGAAGGTAAGTCACCATAAGTGGTGCAAGTTGGTAAGTCGTCTTAAGTGATGTGTGATTCTTGGATTTATTCTGAGTATTGGAGAGTCACCTTAAGTGGTGCATGATGATAAGTCGGCTTAAGTGGTGCAAGTTAGTAAATCGTCTTAAGTGATGAACGAGAATATCTTAAGTGTCGAGGTTTCGACTTAAGAAAGTATAGTAAAGCCACTGGGAGAAGTGCAATGAAAGAATCGGAACTACGAAAGTCTGATATTAATGGGGCTCGAAGGCCCGACGATTACAAAAGGAGGAGAATACAAAGATTCTATCGATAAGCAGTTAGGCCTAATCCTTGTTAGCGGCATCAACGAGAACAGGGTCCGCAAGGTCTGCGGCAGAAGGCTCCACAAGGTCAGCCGTTGGAGGATTGGCTATCGGGGTCATGGGATCGAGGAGTTTCCGATGAAGAAGTAGCTCCTCTTCACTCTGAACTTGTGCTATGCATTTCCGGCCTTGAGCATCGGCTTCTCTGGTGGAAATGATACATTCTTCCCGGAGAGCTGCATCATAAGCAGTGCTGAAAATTTCGTTCAGAACATAGTCAAAATTAAAAGGCTTTCTCCCCTCAGAGCTGGACCCGCTGTCTGAAAAGTAACAATGGCAAGAAAAACACAGTGGGATTCTCGGAAAGCTATAAATAAGGAAAAGACGAACAAGCAATGAAGGAAAAATCCTTACCAGACATGATGAAGTGGAAGTTGAGGGAATGAACTGGGCGTCGCCGGAAAGATGACCGGAGAAACTCTGAGACCTTCGGAATTACAGAGCTTGAATTCACAGAGAAGTTGCAGAGAGCTTTTGAGAATTCGGAAACGGTAAAAGTTAAACTGTGACCATGGCTAGGGTTTTATAGGCGAAAAGGACAGTTGAAGGGACACTTCGATCCGAGTCGTCGAAGTCGAAGAGTTTTAATCTGGACCGTTGAGATGAAACGTGCAGAAGGACAACAGACGTAATGATGAAACGGCCTGAAAAGCACTTTTCAGAAAAGAACAGGCGCGAAAAATCAGGCACGAGGGTCGAAAACGTCGCTTCACTATCTACTGCATTTAATGAACTGGGGAATCGAGGAGACCCCTGGGATTTGGCAGTTACCCACAAAACGCTGAGGAAACGTGAAAGAAAAGATTAGTACTGAATGACCATGTCAAGGGAAAGATCCCCGATTCCAATATCGGGAGGTTGGGAGTTGGAAGACACGACGAACTAAAAGTCCCTCATGTCTTGGGGGCAAATAATGGGTTCGACTACAGCCGTCAGGCCCTTTAACGGTGAGGAAACGGCAAACAGGCCCACCAAGCCCCAAATGAAGGTCAAGATGACCCAGGAGAAGGGTCCCGATGAAGGGAGTCCCGATGATGAAAGGTTCCGACAGAGTCGGTTTCGACAGATGAGCTGGAAGCTCCCGATGAGAAGCCTTTAAGTAGGCCCCGATGACGAATCCCTGAGAACGATTGGCCCTGTCACGATGACGAGGGGCCCCGAGCGGTGACACAACGAGATAACTCTGGAGTCCCCGACGGGAGTCGGGACTCGTTATCAGAGGATAAGGCCAAGATACGCGGGGCGTGGCCAAGATACGCGAAACGTGGTTAAGATACACGGAGCGTGGCCGAGATACGCGGGGCGTGGCTGAGATACGCGAGATCATGGCCTAGATAGGCGGGATCACACCCGAGATACGCGGGATACGGGCTAACCACCCCTAACGGTTCACCAGGTAACTGAGGCATCTCTTCGCCTATAAAAAGGGCAAGAGGTCACCTCAGATCACTTACGTTGAATTACACACCCTTTGATATTATTGCTTGCCAGTTCGTATTAGGCACTCATTTAAGCATCAGAGAGGGATTCTGGGTCACCGCCCGGTCTATCCCCTCTTGCAGGATTGCGTTGAGCAAAGGAGCTAGGATCGCCGTCAAAGTCCGTACCGGAGTTCCACCGTGATCCAACATACCCGATCGATGGCTGGCAAGCAAAAGAAGAGACAAGGACAATCCGGTGGTTCCCGTCACCCTGCTGGAACTCTGAATTCAGGGCCGCCGGAGCGCACTGTTGATCGGAATGATCCTCCCCCTGCTGTTTCCCAGACAAGGGGCCATCATGATGATCGCGAAGATTCCATTCGAAACTCGTCGGAGAGCCGGGAAGAAATCCTGAGGAGGGACCAGGATGCACCTGCAAAGCCGGATTTAGCAAAGGCTGTGATGGATGCCATGCCAGTATTTTTTGAAGCTATGGAGGCTCTCCTGGACCGAAGGGAGGCCGCCAAGAAGAAGGGGGAGGAGTTGCCTCCGCCTCCGCCGATGGAGAATCGGGACGGGCAGGAGGCCCAACCCGAGCACCAGGACAAGGGCAAGGAGCCCGCTCAGTTGGAGCAGTTCGTGATTGATGGGCCTGGACCGGTGCAACACAGGACCATCCCTCTTAGTGGTCCTATCACCCCCGACCAGGTGGTGAAGATTGTGAACATCTGTATGGGAGACCAGAAGAAGATGATGTCGAAGCTGAGGGATCGATCCACTCACCCCTTTGTTCCCCGATTGGTGAACACCACTGCCCCGCCGGGGCTTGGTATCCCGATAATCAAGGAGTATGATGGCGAGGGAGATCCAGTTCGTCATGTCCAGAAGCATGTCATGGCTTGTCTAGGCCGAGCCCCGAATGACGATATAGTGTGCGTTTTGTTCCCAGGCACACTTGGTTAGAGGGCCCTGACGTGGTTCTTCAGCCTTCCCCCAGGGTGCATCTCTAGCTGGACCCAGATGCATGATCGGTTCATCCAACAATACCAGGGCCGTCGGCGTCTCCTGAAAAGCGCGAGGTCCCTGGCTGAGGTGGTACAGAGGCCCGACGAGTCGCTGGCGCATTACTACCAGAGGTACACTGCCATTGTGGCCGAGATTGATGAGGAACTGTCGGAGGGAGAGACCATCCGCACCTTCATTCGGAACCTGACAGCACCATATGGTTCCGACCTGATGCACAGCGTGGCTGAGAAGGCTGTGTGGAACATGGAGGCGTTGCAGAAAAGGGTGAAGCAACAAATCGACGTACAGGAGTCGAAGATAGTTGCCGGAGACCTGGATCCTCCGAAATCAAACAAGGGGAAGCAGTCGTTCAAACCCTCGGACGATCGCAGGAGGAAAGATAAACCCGACGGCAGTCGGGGTCGAGGCCGTCCCGATCGGAGGGAAGACAAGCGTTCCTCGAAGTCGGACAAGCGGGAGGACCACTACACTCCTCTCATTTGTTCCATGGGTGCTGTGTTGGCGGTGATGGACCGACAGGGTATCGCCAGGTATCCCCCGAAGAAGGATGGAGAGTTCATGGGAGCTCGCACCGATCGTTTTTGTCGTTTCCATCGTGCCAACGGTCACGACACCAACCATTGTCGGGAGTTGAAGAAGGAGATTGAGAAGCTGATCCAGCGGGGGAAGCTCAAGGAATTTGTGGCTGGGCAACGGGGCCGATCCCGTTCCCGGTCCCGATCGCGGTCCCGTTCCCGATCCCGTGGTCGATCCCCGAAGAAGGACAAACCTGAGTCTTCCAATGCCCGCAAGGAGAAACGGGGGACCATTAACGTGATTCATGGGGGACTTGCTGTGGGAGGAGATACCACGGCATCTCGGGAGGTCTATGCTTCTCGGATTCCCATTGCTGTAGTGCTGGGCAAGAGGGCTCGAAATTGGACTCCGAAAGAAGAAATGGTGATTCCCTTCTCAGCGGAGGACCTGATAGGTGTGGAGACCCCGCACGATGATGCTTTGGTCGTGACCCTGAACGTGGATGGGTACGAGATGAAGCGAATCCTGATTGATGGAGGGAGCTCCTCCGATATTCTGTTCATGGATGCACTGGAGGCCATGGGAAAAACCAAGAAGGACTTGAAGCCTGCGGACTTCCCGATGGTCGGATTTTCGGGCTCTACCTCTTACCTGGTGGGGATGATCACCTTACCGGTCGAGTTTGGAAGTGGTTGGAAGTCGGAGAAGAGGAATGTGGAGTTCGTGGTGGTCGAGTCGGCAGGAACCTACAACGCCATTATCGGGAGGACTACCATCAACCCGCTGGGGGCAGTTGCCTCAACTGTCCATCAAAAGCTGAAGTTCCCGACCGACCATGGAATCGGGGAGGTCCAGGGCGATCAGATAGCCTCCAGGAGGTGCTACGTCAATGCCACTCGAAGGAGGAATCGGGATGCTATGACTGTTTTCCTGACTGATGCTGATCCCCGAGAGGAGTTTGGGCGTCCCGCCCCGATGGAGGATTTGAAGGAGGTCGAGATCGATGGACCTCAAAGAAAGGTAAAAATCGGGTCCGCTCTGTCTGAGGAGACGGCCCGAGAACTGATTGATTTGCTGAAGGAGTTCAAGGAGCTATTTGCCTGGTCCCTGAGCGACATGCCAGGAATCAGCCCCGATGTAATTACTCACGAGCTGAAGATTGATCCCGCGATTAAGCCGATCACACAAAGAAGGCGCCCGATGGGCGCCGACAAGAAGATCGCGATCCAGCAAGAGGTGGGCAGGTTGCTCGATGCTGGATTCATTAGGGAGCTCCAATTCCAGACCTGGGTCGCCAACCCCGTCCTGGTGAAGAAGAGCAACGGCAAGTGGCGGATGTGTGTTGATTTCCGTGACCTAAACAAAGCATGCCCGAAGGATTGTTATCCGCTCCCGAGGATCGACCAGCTGGTGGATGCCACATCGGGACATGAGTTGCTGAGCTTTATGGATGCCTATTCCGGCTACAATCAGATTAAGATGTCCAAGGAGGATGCCCCCCACACCGCCTTTTATGCTGATAGTTACATCTATCACTATGATGTTATGCCCTTTGGACTGATCAATGCAGGTGCAACTTATCAAAGGATGGTGAACAAGCTGTTTGGGGACATGTTGGGGAAAACAATGGAGGCCTATGTGGACGACATGCTGGTGAAGTCCCGACAGGCCGAGGATCATGTTCACAACTTAGCCACAGCGTTCGAGCGAATGAGGCTTCATCAAGTTCGCTTGAACCCGACCAAGTGTGCCTTCGGAGTGCACTCAGGGAAGTTTTTGGGCTTCATGGTGAGCCAGAGGGGAATCGAGGTGAACCCTGAGAAGTTGAAGGCAATCGAGGAGATGAAGTCCCCGACGAACCATCGGGAGGTGCAGGTGCTGAATGGACGATTGGCCGCGATGAATCGCTTTCTGTCCAAAGCAAGTGATCGATCCATGTTGTTCTTTGAAGTGCTGAGGGCCAACAAGAAGTTTTAGTGGACTGCCAAGTGCGAGGAGGCGTTCCAGGCACTCAAGCAGCACCTCCGCACCCTCCCGCCATTGGCGAAGCCCATCCCAGGCGAGCCACTCTATCTGTATTTGGTTATTTATGAATTTGCTGTTAGCTCTGTCTTAGTGAAAGTTGTAGAGGGTAGCCAAGTCCCCGTCTATTATGTAAGCAAGGCACTCGCCAAGTCTGAAATGAATTATCCCGCCGTTGAGAAGTATCTTTATGCGTTGATTGTTACTGCTCGGAAGCTGAGACCTTACTTCCATGCGCATGAGATTACCGTTTGGACGAATCAGCCCTTGAAACATTTTTTGAACCGACCTGATGCGTCGGGGAGATTAGTGAAATGAGCAGTCGAGCTTAGTGAGTTCCACATTCACTTTGCTCCGAGAACGGCTATTAAGGGCCAGGCGTTGGCGGATTTCATAGCAGAGTCTACAGCCCCCGATCTAGAAGAAGCGGGCCCTATAGAGGGGGCAACTATGGAAGTCCCGATAACAGAGCAGTCAGAACAGCCCTACGCCGAAAATATTTGGGAGATGTATACCGATGGCTCCTCAAATTCAGAAGGATCGGGAGCAGGTTTCGTACTGATACCACCGGACGGAGGCGAGCCCCTCCGATATGCCTTGGCTCTGACATTTAGGGTCACCAACAATGAAGCTGAATATGAGGCTCTCATCACTGGCCTCAAGATTGCTAAAGGAACGAGAGTTGGTCACTTAAAGGTGAAGTGCGACGCTAGCCTGATCGTGAACCAAGTCCAGGGGCGATACGAAGCAAAGAGCCTGATGATGAAAAAGTATCTTCACGAGGTGCAAACCCTGAAGGAGAGTTTCAAGAGCTTCGATATTGAGGCGATCCCGAGGGAGGATAATATGGAAGCAGATGCCTTGAGCATGTTCGCCTTGGGGGCACCCCTTGATGAAAGTCGGAAGGTGCATTTCTTGGAGAAGGTGATCCTGTAAACCACCGATCAATCGGAGGTATGCGCCATTGAGATCGGATCGGAGGAGCCCACTTGGATGACCCCGATAGCCGCGTATCTGACTCCGGGGGCAGTCCCCGATGATAAAATAGCAACCGGCAAAATACGCCGAATAGCGCCCAATTATGTGATGGTGGACAATCAGTTGTACAAAAATGGGTATTTAACTCCTTATCTGAAATGCGTGGCCGAGCCCGACACAGGTCGGATCCTCATGGAGGTGCACGAAGGATATTTGGCTTGTCATGAAGGGGCCCGATCCATCGTGAGGAAAGTGCTGAACCTGGGCTATTACTGGCCCTCGATGAACAAGGAGGCAATGATGCTAGTCCGATCCTATGACGCTTGCCAGAGGTACGCCCTGAATATCGTGGCTCCAGCTGCCGATCTGACGTCCATCAAGAGTGCTTGGCCCTTCGCGCAATGGGGAATCGACTTTGTGGGATCCCTTCCAGTTGCAAAAGGTCAGTGCCGATATTTAGTCGTGGCTATTGATTATTTTTCGAAATGGATAGAAGCTAAGGCATTGGCCAAGACAACGGGGAGCCATATCCTCAAATTCCTTCAGACCCATATCATATCCCGATACGGGATCCCCAAGGTGGTGATCAGTGATAATGGCCCTCCGTTTAACGGGGCCCAGTGGAATGAGTACCTGGAGGAACTGAAAATTGAGAATTGAACAGCCTCTGTCCGTCATGCGCAAACCAATGGAAAGGTGGAGTCAGCCAACAAGATCGTGGTGGATGGCCTGAAGAAGAGGGTCCATGCCTTGAAGGGCAAATGGCTGGATGAGCTGGAAAATGTGCTTTGGGCTGTTAGAACAACACCCAAACGATCGACTGGGGAAACTCCGTTTGGCCTTGTTTATGGCACGGAAGCAGTTGCTCCCATCGAAATAGCTGTGGCATCCCATCGGACGAGGTACTATGAACCTTTGTCGAATGATGAAATGAGGCGTCTGGACTTGGACTTGGTCGAAGATAAGAGGCGGAGTGCCGAGGAGACCCAGGCTCGGATGCGCTTGACAACAACCCGATATTATAATCGACGAGTCAAGTCTCGACAGTTCTTTGTCGGGGAACTGGTCTGGCGTCGGAACGAATTTACCCTTTTGGATCGAATCAACAAGATGTCGCCAAAATGGTAAGGGCCTTATAAGGTCGTGGGGATGGCAGCTCGAAATGCGTATAAGTTGGAAGACCTCAATGGCAATGTGTTGAAGCATTCTTTTAGTGGCGAACACTTGAAGAAATGTCATGCTTGATGTTATGTCGCCTTCAGTGGTGCAAGTTGTTTGTTAAGTCACCTTCAGTGGTGCAAGTTATTAAGTCGCCTTCAGTGGGGCAAGTTGTTTATCGAAGTCACCTTCAGTGGTGCAAGTTATTTATCGTTTTGAGTCGAAATAAACAGGTTTTGACCCATCAATGAATAAAGAGGTTGCTTCCGACCAGATTGTGCTTAGAGTTATCGTTCTAAGTATGCTTTAATCGCCTTAAGTGGTGTAGTCAAATCGCCTTAAGTGGCGTGGTTTCGCCTTAAGTGGCGTGGTTTCGCCTTAAGTGGCGTGGTTTCGCCTTAAGTGGCGTGGTTTCGCCTTAAGTGGCATGATTTCGCCTTAAGTGGCGTGGTTTCGCCTTAAGTGGCATGATTTCGCCTTAAGTGGCGTGGTTTCGCCCTAAGTGGCGTGGTTTCGCCTTAAGTGGCCCGATTATATCGCCTTAAGTGGTGTGGATAAAATGCCTTAAGTGGCACGATTAAACCGCCTTAAGTGGTGTGGATAAAATGCCATAAATGGCACGATTAAATCGCCTTAAGTGATGTGGGTAAAATGTCTTAAGTGACGCGTCGAAATCACTCTAAGTGGTATGATCGAATTGCCTTAAGTGGCGTGGTTAATTCACCTTAGGTGGTGTAGCGATAATCGCAACCAAAAAAGATTGATATTATAAAGATCTAAAAGGTTCACGACAAAAGAAGGAAAGTACAAGGATTCGAAAATAAAGCAATTAAGCTTGATCCTTGGCAGCGTCGAGGGGAGCAGGGTCCACGAGATCTGTGCAGAAGGCTCCGTGATCGGAGGATCGGATCCTGGAAGATTGACCGCAGGAGGATCGGACCCTTGGAGGTCGACCGGTGAAGAGTCGATTATCGGGGGATCGGCTGTTGGGAGATCTGCACTTGGAGGCTCCACCGTGCCTTCAGCACCCGCAGCCCCCTCGGGGGTGTTGGCCCCGTCGCTCTCCTCGGAAAGGTTGAAATACCTCTCCGCGAAGGGGGCGAGAGTCTGAGACTTGGAGAAGTCGATGGCACCACCATACTCCAAATGGAGCTCCTCGACAGCGTTAAGCAGGGTGGTCTCCACCTCCGCCGTACAGAACTTCACTGCATCTAATTGGAAAGCCTCAGAGCCCCGATAATCTTCTCGTCCCTTGGCCTCAGCATCGGCCAGCTTGGTGGGAAACTCAGCGAGTTCCCGCTCCATCTGTCGGGACCGATTGGCGAGAAGGACTTTCTCAGCCTCCAGCCCCGCCTTGGCATCCTCAAGGGCCTTCTTCTCGAGGACAAGCCTGTCTCGATCCTCCGTGCGCTCCTACTTCTCTTCTTGGAGCTATTGTCGCTCCTGCTTCAACAGCCGCTCGAAGTCGTGAACCTGCCTCAGGAGGTCCCAAGTCTTCTGATTAAGGAGGGCCTGCTCCTTAACCAACTTCCCCTTCGCTGATTCGGAGGCAGCCAGATCCTCCTTGAGACTGGCCAAGACCTCGGGGGCCGCCTTGGCTCGCTCCTGCTCCAGGGCCTCCTCCAGGGCCAGGACGTACCCGAAATAGCGGTGTTGGTCCGCTTTTTCCTGCGAAGAAGAAAGGAAGAGGTCAGTACACGAGAATATTCTGCCTTATATATACTAAGTGTAAAAATAGGAAACCTTACCTCTACACGGCGAACGGCCATGGCGCGAATGTCCGCGTGGATGTCCTCTCGAGCCAGCGAGAGCGGAAGCTTCATAGAGGGCGGAACTGAACCTGCCAGCAGGTGCAGACCCAGTTCCGAGGATACATCATCCCGACGCAGCGGGACCCCCCGCAATGACTCCATCGGAGTCCAGGGAGCCGCCGCCTGGTCGGGGGTGTAAACCTGGTAGAAGCTCCCGTCTAAGAGGAGAGGGGAACGACGCCCTGAATGTCGGAGGTGCGGGCCTCCGAGCCTCCATGAGAACCCGTCGCCCCCTCAGGAGTCAGGCTCAAGACCGGCGAAAGCTGCTGCGCCAGAGAAGATGGAGGCAGCCCTTCGGGAGTCGGCTCCAGCGGGATCTGCCTCGCCCCTGTTGGATCACGGTGGAACTCCGGTACGGACTTTGATGGCAATCCTAGCTCCTTTGCTCCACGCAATCCTGCAAGAGGGGATAGACCGGGCGGTGACCCAGAATCCCTCTCCGATGCTTAAATGAGTATCTCGTATGACTGGCAAGCAGTAATCTCAAAGTATATTGAATTCAACGTAAGTGTTCTGAGGTGACCTCTTGCCCTTTTATAAGCGAAGAGATGCCTCAGGTACCTGGTGAACCGTTAGGGGTGGTTAGCCCGTATCCCGCGTATCTCGGATGTGATCTCGTTTATCTCGGCCACGCCCCGCGTATCTCGGCCACGCTCCGTGTATCTTAACCACGTTCCGCGTATCTCGGCCACGCCCCGCGTATCCTGGCCTTATCCTCTGGTAACGAGTCCCGACTCCCGTCGGGGACTCCAGAGTTATCTCGTTGTGTCACCGCTCGGGGCCCCTCGTCATCGTGACAGGGCCAATCATTCTCAGGGATTCATCATCGGGGCCTACTTAAAGGCTTCTCATCGGGAGCTTCTAGCTCCACTGTCGGGACCGACTCTGTCGGGACCTTGCCTTGTCGGGACTCCCTTCGTCGGGACCCTTCTCCTAGGTCATCTTGACCTTCATTTTGGGCCTGGTGGGCCTGTTTGCCGTTTCCTCCCCGTTAAAGGGCCTGATGGCTGTAATCGAACCCATCATTTGCCCCCAAGACATGAGGGACTTTTAGTTCGTCGTGTCTTCCAACTCCGATCTTCCGATGCTGGAATCGGGGATCTTTCCCTTGGTTTAGTTACTCAATTATCAGTCTTCTCCTTCACGTTTCCTCAATGTTTTGTAGATAACTGTTAAATCCTAGGGGTCTCCTCGGTTCCCCAGTGCATTAAATGCAGTAGATAATGGAGTGACGTTTTCAGCCCACGTGCCTGATTTTTCGCGCCTGTCCTTTTCTGAAAAGTGCTTTCAGGCCGTTTCATCATTACGTCCGTTGTCCTTCTGCACGTTTCATCTCAACGGTCCAGATTAAGACTCTTCGACTTCGACGACTCGGATCGAAGTGTCCTTTCAACCGTCTTCTTCGACTATAAAACCCTAGCCATGGTCATAATTTAACTTTTACCGTCTTCGAATTCTCAAGAGCTCTCTGCGATTCCTCTGCGATTTCTCTGCGATTCCAGGCTCTGTGATTTCAAGCTTTGTGATTTCGAAGGTCTTTGGAGTTTCTCCGATCATCTTTCCGGCGACGCTTCATTCATCTCCTCAATCTCTACTTCATCATGTCTGGTAAGGGATTCCCCTTTGTTGTTTGTTCGTTTTTTTTCTTGTTTATAGCTTTCCAAGAGTCCCACTGTATTTTTCTTGCCATGGTTTCTTTTCAGACAGCGGTTCCAGCTCTGAGGGGAGAAAACCCTTTAATTTTGATTATGCTCCAAATGATATCTCCAATACTGCTTATGATGCAGCCCTCCGAGAGGGTTGTATCACCATCACCTGGGAACCTCGTTTCCCGTATCCTTGGCCTCGCCCCTCGAGTAACCCTGAGGTTACTCGTCCCCAGAAAGGGGAGGTATTTGTCTCTACGGGACAAGTATCAGCGGGGATCAGATTCCCCTTTTGCGGTAATCTGGTCGAGATGTGCCAGCATTACAAGACACATCCCACCACCTTTTCTCCCCATGCCATCCGTCTCTGGAACGCCTTTCAAGTTCTCTGCTTCCGACAGAAGTGGGTCTACAGCCTCCAGCTCTTCAGGACCTTTTATGGGATGAAGTGCAATGAGGCGGGGGTTTGCGCCTTCTACCCTCGGATGCCCAAGTGGAGTAAGCAGCAGCTTGCCCGGTGTGGTTGGACCAATGACACCTGGTAGGTGGTCAAAGGTCGGGGACTCTTGGTTGATACGGGGTCCGACAACAGTAGCTGGAAGAGGAGCTACTTCTTCATCCGACACTCTTCAATTCCCTGGCTTCGGTGGGAGGTGGCAGCAGACCCTCCGCCTGCCTTCCACACTTATGCCGACGAGGATTTTGAAACTCTCCAACTTATCCAGCTTTATCGATGGGGGGAGTCTTACACTCCTCTCAACGCCAACTCACTTGTGGAGCGGGACCTGGTGCATGCCGGGATCCGACTCCTCGATATTGTCTCTGGGGGGCAGCTCTTCGACGGCCCTTCTAATATGGTTCCTTGGGTAAACTTCTAACTCTTCTTTGTTTACTGTTTGCAGCCAAGAAGGTATCTGTGCTGACCGATCTATTCCTTAAGCAGGGGGAGACTGATGATGTCCGCCCCTCGCGGAAGAGGAAGTCCGCCAAGAAGGCTGCTGCTCGGTCGGGGTCTCCTTCAGCGGAGCAACCCAAGCGGAAGCGGGTGGATCTGGACCAGCTCTTTGATGTCCAGAATGCTGAAGAAGGTAAAAAGCTCCGACTTGCTATAAAATCGTACAGGAGGATGGTCTCGAAGGATTTGATACCTTCAACCAAAGAGGCCCGCATTGCTGACGTTAATCGGATCCTTCGAGGCGAAACTCCTCGTGTCATGAAGGCGGGCTACTTTCATTATCGCGGGAAGGATCAATACGTCTCCCGACGTATCATTTGGTGTAAGAATCCCGATGAACTTCCTGACTACATTTCTGAAGCTTCTCATCCTCCAGGTGCAGGTCGCTCGGGAGCTCCGTCAGGTGCCGCAGCTTCCGCGGACACACCGTCTTCAGCAAGGGTGCCTTCCTCAGCTGGAGAGAAGGCTCCGACTGGCGAACAATTTCGTCAGGTGGAAACCTTGGACTCCTCCGAGGAGACTGACGAGGGTGGCTCCCTTCGTCAGCGTCGGAAGACGGGGCAATCCCCCTTGAAACCAACCCCTCAGGGACCGCCTCCCTCATCTTCTGCGCAGCAGCGGCAGCCCTCGCCCATCCATGACTTCACTCCTTCCCCTGTTCGGGCCGAGACGGAGGCATGCCCTTCCACTCATCGTCCTCTTTCTCCTCTTGCTCTCGATGGGAACTTCTACAGGCCCTTCGATCCTTCACAAGAGAATGCCCCCTGGACTCCTATCCAGACGCTTTAAGGAGTCCCGCTTACACAAGGGGAGTAGGACCGGGAGCTGGCCCTGCATCTGCTGGCAGGTTCGATCCTGCCTACTATGCGGTATCCGATTTGCCTCAATCGGACGCACATGCATCGGGAGGTCAGGGATATGGCCATGCGCCGTATAGAGGTAGGACTTCGCTTCTTTCTTTTTGATGATAAATCGGGTCGTTTGTTCCGTTAACACTTTTCCTTCTTATTGCAGGAGCTCGGGGACTTCAACCGCCTCCTCGGGTATGTCATTGCCTACGATGAGTCCCGGGAGCGGGACCGAGGGATCCGTGAGCAGCTTCAGGAGGATCTCAAGGCCTCCCAGTCTTCGCGGGGAAAGCTTGTCAAGGAACAGGCTGTCCTCAATCAGAAGGTTCGGGACCTCCAGCAGCAGATCGGGGACTTCGAGGGGCTCTTGAGGCAAGAGCGGCAGGAGCGGGAGGCAGCTGTGGACAGGCTGACCCAGGAGAAGAAGGCTGCCAAGGACAAACTGGTCCTCGAGAAGAAGCTCTGGAGGAGCAAATCGCGGGATTTCCTGCGCAGCTGGCCGAGGCGGAGGTGAAGGGTCGGGAGGACTATCGGAGGTCCGAGGACTTTCAAGCCGATGCCATGAAGTTCTTTGGCGCGGAGGTGGAGAACACTCTCTTCAACGCGGTTGAGGAGCTCCACCTGGAGTACGGGGACGCCATCAATTTCGACCAGTCTCCTTCCCTCGCTCCCTTTGCGAAGAAGTATTTTGCTCTTTCCGAGGAGAGTGATGGGGGGAGTACCCCCGTAATTGTCGAAGTCGCTTCTGAACTTCCAAGTGTGGACGCCCCGATAGCCAATCCTCCCGAAGCCAACCCTGTGGATCCTTCTGTTACCGACTCCGCGGACCCAGCTGCTGCCAACGCTGCCGACAAGGACCAAGCTTGAATGTTTACTTTTAGAGTCCTTGTATCTTCTTCTCTTTTGTCGTCGTCGGGCCCTCGAGCCCTTATCAATATCAGACTTTTTTAGTTCCGATTCTTTCGTTGCACTTCTTCGAGTGATTTTACTATACGCGCTTAGGTCGAAACTTCGACACTTAAGACATTCTCGTACGTCCTTCACCCGACAATTTAATAACTTGCACCACCTAAGGCGGCTTTGTTCCGTGCATCACTTAAGAAGACTTACTTAGGATAAACCTAAAGATCGTGCACCACTCAAGGCGACTTAGTATCGTGCACCACTCAAGGCAACTTTTTGATACTTAGAATAAATCTAAGGATCGTGCACCACTCAAGGCGACTTAGTATCGTGCACCACTCAAGGCGACTTTTTGATAGTTAGAATAAATCTAAGGATCGTGCACCACTCAAGGCGACTTTGTTCCGTGCATCACTTAAGACGACTTAATTATTACTTAGGATAAACCTAAAGATCGTGCACCACTCAAGGCGACTTAGTATCGTGCACCACTCAAGGCGACTTTTTGATACTTAGAATAAATCTAAGGATTGTGCACCACTCAAGGCGGCTTAGTCCCATGCATCACTTAAGACGACTTGATTATTACTTAAAGTAAATCTAAGAGTCACGCATCACTTAAGACGACTTTTCTCGTGCACCACTGAAGGCGACTTTTCTCGTGCACCACTGAAGGCGACTTTTCTCGTGCACCACTGAAGGCGACTTTTCTCGTGCACCACTGAAGGCGACTTTGACACTTGGCATAAATCTAAGGACAACTCTTATTGGAAGCAACCTCTTTATTTATTGATGGCATAAAATTGGCTTACATCGAATTAAACGATAAACAGCATACACCACTTAAGGCGATTTTTACATCGGGCACCACTTAAGGCGACTTTATCGGGCACCACTTAAGGCGACTTTATCGGGCACCACTTAAGGCGACTTCATCGGGCACCACTTAAGGCGACTTTATTCAAGCATGGTGTTTCTTCAAGTGTTCGCCACTAAAAGAATGCTTTAACGTTCTGCCATCGAGGTCTTCCAACTTGTATGCATTCGGAGCTGGCATCCCCACGACCTTATAAGGTCCTTCCCATTTTGGTGACATCTTGTTGATTCGATCCAAAAGGGTGAACTCGTTGCGACGCCAAACCAGCTCCCCGACGAAGAACTGTCGGGACTTCACTCGCCGATTGTAATACCTGGCCGTCGCCAATCGCATTCGAGCCTGGACTTCATCGGCTTCCCGCCTCTTCTCTTCGAGTAAGTCCAGGTCCAGACGTCTCACTTCATCGTTCGTCAGGGGCTCGTAATATCTCATCTGATGGGACGCCACAGCTACCTCTACGGGGGCGACAGCTTCCGTGCCATAAACGAGGCCAAACGGAGTCTCCCCCGTTGATCGTTTGGGTGTCGTTCTAACAGCCCAAAGCACGTTTTCCAGTTCGTTCAGCCACTTGCCCTTCAAGGCATAGACCCTCTTCTTCAGGCCATCCTTCACGATTTTGTTGGCTGACTCCACCTGGCCATTAGTCTGAGCATGGCGTACGGAGGCGGTCCGATGCTCAATGTTCAATTCCTCCAGATACTCCCTCACCTGAGAGCCGTTAAACGGTGGGCCATTGTCGCTGATCATCACGTTAGGAATCCCGTATCTGGACACGATGTGGGTTTGGAGGAACTTGACGACCTGGTTCCCCGTTGTTCTGGCCAGTGCCTTCACCTCTATCCACTTCGAAAAATAATCGATTGATACAAGTAAATACTTACATTGTCCTTGTGCTTGTGGAAGAGGTCCCACCAAGTCGATGCCCCACTGCGCGAAGGGCCACGCGCTCTTGATGGATGTCAGATTAGCGGCCGGAGCCACGATACTCGGGGCGTACCGCTGGCACGCGTCACAGGATCGGACCAACGCTGTTGCTTCCTTGTTCATCGTGGGCCAATAATAGCCCAAGTTCAGCACTTTCCTCAAGATGGATCGGGCCCCTTCATGACAAGCCGCGACCCCTTCGTGTACTTCCTTCAGAATCCGATTGGTGTCAGGTTCTGCCACACACTTCAAGTATGGAGTCGAGAACCAGCCCTTCTTGTACAGCTGATCGTCTAGCATCAAATAATTTGCCGCGATCCGACGTATCCTGTCCGCTGCTACTTGATCATCGGGGACTGCCCCCGTAGTCAGGTACGCGACTATCGGGGTCATCCAAGTTGGCTCCTCCTCTGATCTCACTTCAATGGTGCACACCTGTGTTGGGTCGATGTTTGATAAGATCACCTTCTCCAAGAAGTGCACCTTCCGATTTTCTTCCAAGGGTGCCCCCAGGGCAAATTTGCTCAAGGCATCTGCCTCTACATTTTCCTCCCTCGGAATTGCCTCGATATCGAAGCTTTTGAAGCTCTCTTTTAGGGCTTGTACCTCTCGCAGATACTTCTTCATTATCAGACTCCTTGCTTCGTATCGCCCTTGAACCTGGTTCACGATTAAAGCTGCGTCGCACTTCACTCTTAAGTGATCGATTCCCGTGCCTTTAGCAATTTTTAGGCCCGTGATAAGAGCTTCATACTCCGCTTCGTTGTTTGTGGCCTTGAATGTTAAAGCCAAGGCGTATCGGAGCGGTTCACCTTCGCCCGGTGGTATCAACAAAAAGCCTGCTCCTGATCCGTCCGAACTCGCGGAGCCATCCGTGTACATCTCCCAGATATTTTCCTTGTTTGGCTGTTCTGATTGCTCTGCCCTCTCTGGTTGTTCTTCTATCGGGACCTCCACGGTTGCCCCCTCTACAGGGCCCGCTTCTTCCAGATCAGGGGCTGTAGATTCTGCTATAAAATCCGCCAATGCCTGGCCTTTAATTGCCGTTCTTGGAGCAAAGTGTATTCGAAACTCACTAAGCTCTACTGCCCACTTCACTAATCTTCCCGACGCGTCCGGTCGGTTCAAAAAATGCTTCAAAGGCTGGTTTGTCAGCACAGTAATCTCGTGTGCGTGGAAATAAGGCCTTAGCTTCCGAGCAGTAATAATCAACGCAAATAGGTACTTCTCAAAGGCGGGATAGTTTAATTCAGACTTGGCAAACGCCTTGCTTACATAATAAACGGGGACTTGATTACCCTCGACAACCTTCACTAACACAGAGCTAATGGCAAATTCAGAAACAGCCAAATAAAGATAGAGCGGCTCGCCTGGAACCGGTTTCGCCAACGGCGGGAGGGTACGAAGGTGTTGCTTGAGTGCTTGGAACGCCTCTTCACATTTGGCGGTCCACTCGAATTTTTGTTGGCCCTCAAGACTTCAAAAAACGGCATTGATCGGTCGCTGGCTTTGGACAAGAAGCGATTCATTGCAGCTAGTCGACCATTCAGCACTTGTACCTCCCGATGGTTTATCGGAGACTGCATCCCCTCGATTGCCCTCAGCTTCTCAGGATTCACTTCAATTCCTCTTTGGCTCACCATGAAGCCCAAAAACTTCCCTGAGTGGACTCCGAAGGCGCATTTCGTCGGGTTCAAGCGAACTTGGTGGAGCCTCATCCGCTCAAATGCCATGGTTAGGTTGTGCACGTGATCCTCGGCTTGTCGGGACTTCACCAGCATATCATCCACGTAAGCCTCCATGGTTTCTCCCAGCATATCTCCGAACAGCTTGTTCACCATCCGCTGATAGGTTGCCCCAGCATTGATCAACCCGAAAGGCATGACATCGTAGTGATAGATGTCACTGTCTGCATAGAACGCTGTATGGGGAGCGTCTTCCTTGGCCATCTTGATCTGGTTGTAGCCTGAATACGCATCCATGAAACTCAACAGCTCATGTCCCGATGTGGCATCTACCAACTGGTCGATTCTCGGGAGTGGGTAACAGTCCTTTGGGCAAGCCTTGTTCAAGTCGCGGAAGTCCACACACATTCGCCATTTCCCGTTAGTTTTCTTCACCAGCACCGGATTAGCAACCCAGGTTTGGAATCGAAGCTCTTTAATAAACCCAGCATCGAGCAACCTGCCCACCTCTTGCTGGATCGCGATCTTCTTGTCCGTGCCCATCAGACGCCTTTTCTGCGTGATAGGCTTGATCGCGGGATCTATTTTCAGCTCGTGTACGATCACATCGGGGCTGATTCCTGGCATATCACTGGGGGACCAGGCAAACAGCTCTTTGAACTCCTTCAATAATCCAATTAATTTTTGGGCTGTCTCTTCAGTCAGGGCAGACCCGATTTTCACCTTCCTCTGGGGTCCGTCGATCTCGACCTCTTTCAGATCTTCTACAGGGGCGGGACGCCCAAACTCTTCTCTAGGATCCGTGTCTGTCTGAAGGACAGTCATGGCCTCTCGTCTCCTCCTTCGGGTGGCATTAACATAGCATTTTCGGGAAGCCACCTGGTCGCCCTTAACCTCTCCGACTCCATGGTCGGTCGGGAACTTCATCTTCTGGTGCACTGTCGAGGCAACCGCCATCAGGGGGTTAATGGTGGTTCTTCCGATGATCGCGTTGTAGGTCCCCGCGGAATCGACTACCACGAACTCCACGTTCCTCCTTTCTGATTTCCACCCGCTACCAAACTCCACTGGTAAGGTGATTACTCCTAGCGGATAGGAGGTTGAGCCAGAGAAACCGACCATCGGGAAGTTTGCCTCCTTTAGATCTTTCTTCGTTTTCCCCATAGCCTCCAGCGCGTCCATGAATAGAATGTCGGAGGAGCTCCCTCCGTCGATTAGAATTCTCTTCATTTCGAACCCGTCTACATCCAAGGTTACCACCAAGGCATCGTCGTGCGGAGTCTCCACGCCTATGAGGTCTTCCGACGAGAAGGAGATTACCATCTCTTCTTTCAAGGTCCAGGATCGGGACCTCTTACCCAACACCACTGCTGTAGGGATTCTAGAGGCATAGACCTCTCGGGCGGATGAGGTATCACCTCCAGCAGCAAACCCTCCATGAATCACGTTGATAGTGCCCCGTCTCTCCTTGCGAGCACCGGATGACTCTGGATCGGTTCTCTTCTTTATTGGGGACCGATCACGGGATCGGGAACGGGACCGCGATCGGGACCGAGAGCGAGATCGACACCGCTTATCCCCGACAAATTCTTTGAGCTTCCCCTTCTGGATCAGCTTTTTGATTTCCTTCTTCAGTTCTCGACAGTGATTGGTATCGTGGCCATTTGCGCGGTGAAATCGGCAGTAGCGATCCGTGCGAGATCCCAAGAATTCTCCATCCTTCTTTGGGGGGTACCTGGAGATACCTTGTCGTTCCATGACTGTCAGCACCTCCGCCATGGAGCAGTTGAGAGGAATGTCGAGATCCTCCCGCTTATCCTTCCTTGAAGAACGCCTATCGTCCCTCCGATCCGGACGGCCTCGATTCTTGCTACTGTCGGGTTTACCCTTTGTCTTACGATCGTCGAAGGGTTTAACCGACTGCTTTCCTTTGTTCGATTTTGGGGGCTCCAACTCTCCTGCGGCTATCTTCGACTCCTGGACATCGATTTGCCGTTTCACACTTTTTTGTAGTGCCTCCATATTCCACACAGCTTTCTCAGCCACGCTGTGCATCAGGTCAGAGCCATAGGGGGCTGTCAGGTTCCGAATGAAGGTACGGATGGTTTCGCCCTCTGAGATTTCCTCGTCTATCTCTGCTACACTGGCTGTGTACCGCTGGTAATAGTGAGCCAGTGATTCGTCGAGTGGGTCAGGGACTTCACGCTCTTCAATAAACGTCTCCGCCCCTGGTACTGCTGAATGAATCGATCATGCATGTCCGCCCAGCAAGTTATGCAGCCTGGGCAGACTAAAGAACCAGGTTAGGGCTCTTTCTCCAAGTGTGTTCGGGAACAGCGTACACACTATGTCTTCACTCGGGGCTCTTCCCAGACACGCCATGAGGTGTTTCTGGACATGGCGAACTGGATCTCCTTCTCCATCGTACTCCTTGATCGTGGGGATGCCTAGCCCAGGCGGGGCTAGGGTGTCGATGAGTCGGGGAACGAAGGGATGAGTGGATCGATCCCTTAGCTCCGACACCAACGGCTTCTGTTCTCCCATGCAGATGTTCACGATCTTTACCACCTGGTCGGGAGTGATGGGACCATTCAGGGGAATGGTCCTGTGCTGTACTGGTCCGGGCCCATCAACCACGAACCTCTCCGGCTGACCGGATGCTCTACTCCCGTCCTGGCCTCGGGGCGGGGCTTCCTGTGCGTTCCGACCCTCTGTTGGCGGGGTCACTTCCTCCAACAGGGGCATCTCCTCCTGCCTCCTTGCCGCCTCTCTCCGATCCAAGAGAGCCTCTACGGCCGCCAGAAACATGGGCATGGCTTCCGCCACGGCCCTTGTCAAGTCTGTAGCTGGGGGAGCCTCCTGCCCCCTATTGCCCTGGTGCTGAGGAGAAATATCTTCGGGATTTCCATTGTGCCCCCCTGTCTGGGAGAGCTCAGCCGGGGGATTGTTCTGGTTTTCCTCCTGTTCTGGTACTAAATCCAGATTCGTTGCAGCGGGGTGACGGGAACCACCAGATTGTCCCTGTCTTCTGTGCTTGCCAGCCGCCATTGATCGAGTAGAAGGCATATCAGCTTTTTGTTTGCTTCCCACAGACGGCGCCAATGTTGGATCACGGTGGAACTCCGGTACGGACTTTGATGGCAATCCTAGCTCCTTTGCTCCACGCAATCCTGCAAGAGGGGATAGACCGGGCGGTGACCCAGAATCCCTCTCCGATGCTTAAATGAGTATCTCGTATGACTGGCAAGCAGTAATCTCAAAGTATATTGAATTCAACGTAAGTGTTCTGAGGTGACCTCTTGCCCTTTTATAGGCGAAGAGATGCCTCAGGTACCTGGTGAACCGTTGGGGGTGGTTAGCCCGTATCCCGCGTATCTCGGATGTGATCTCGTTTATCTCGGCCACGCCCCGCGTATCTCGGCCACGCTCCGTGTATCTTAACCACGTTCTGCGTATCTCGGCCACGCCCCGCGTATCCTGGCCTTATCCTCTGATAACGAGTCCCGACTCCCGTCGGGGACTCCAGAGTTATCTCGTTGTGTCACCGCTCGGGGCCCCTCGTCATCGTGACAGGGCCAATCATTCTCAGGGATTCATCATCGGGGCCTACTTAAAGGCTTCTCATCGGGAGCTTCCAGCTCCACTGTCGGGACCAACTCTGTCGGGACCTTGCCTTGTCGGGACTCCCTTCGTCGGGACCCTTCTCCTAGGTCATCTTGACCTTCATTTTGGGCCTGGTGGGCCTGTTTGCCGTTTCCTCCCCGTTAAAGGGCCTGATGGCTTTAACGGGGAGGAAACGGCAAACAGGCCCACCAGGCCCAAAATGAAGGTCAAGATGACCTAGGAGAAGGGTCCCGACAAAGGGAATCCCGACAAGGCAAGGTCCCGACAGAGTCGGTCCCGACAGTGGAGCTGGAAGCTCCCGATGAAAAGCCTTTAAGTAGGCCCCGATGATGAATCCCTGAGAATGATTGGCCCTGTCACGATGACGAGGGGCCTCGAGCGGTGACACAACGAGATAACTCTGGAGTCCCCGACGGGAGTCGGGACTCGTTACCAGAGGATAAGGCCAGGATACGCGGGGCGTGGCCGAGATACGCGGAACGTGGTTAAGATACATGGAGCGTGGCCGAGATACGCGGGGCATGGCCGAGATAAACGAGATCACATCCGAGATACGCGGGATACGGGCTAACCACCCCCAACGGTTCACCAGGTACCTGAGGCATCTCTTCGCCTATAAAAGGGCAAGAGGTCACCTCAGAACACTTACGTTGAATTCAATATACTTTGAGATTACTGCTTGCCAGTCATACGAGATACTCATTTAAGCATCGGAGAGGGATTCTGGGTCACCGCCCGGTCTATCCCCTCTTGCAGGATTGCGTGGAGCAAAGGAGCTAGGATTGCCATCAAAGTCCGTACCGGAGTTCCACCGTGATCCAACAGCCCCCGGACGACGAACCAGGGGCTGACCCTCGCTCACTTCCTCAGAAGAATGAGAGACATCCAGGTCCATCACCCGACGGAACTGGCCGTCCGTCGGGGCGTCTTCAGTCCCCGATCCTCCTGGGGCTGGAAGAGAAAGGAGGGGCTCTCCGACCTGGGCGTCGGAGGGTGGCACCTCCGCCAAAGCTCCAGCTCCCGATTGACCTGCAGCTGGAGGACGAGAAGCTTCAGAAAGAAAAATCAGGAAGTTGATCAGGATCCTTACACCAGATGACGCGACGGGAAAGATACTGGTCCTTCCCGTAATAATTGTAGTAACTCGCTTTGAGGATGCGGGGAGTTTCTCCTTGCAGGATGCGTTTGATCCCTTCGATCCTGGCTCCCTTATCGGAGGGGATTAACTCCTCAGGAATACGCCTCCTGTATAATCGAATTGCTAAGCGGAGCTGTTTACCTTCCTCGAGAGTCTTGGTGTTGAAGATCTGCTCCATCTTCTCCACCCGGGCCCGCTTGATCTTCTCCGAAGTGGGAGGTGCCGACGAGGAGGTGGCCCTCTTTGAAGACTTCCTCTTCCTCGCGGGACGTTAGACAGCATCGGTCTCCGCCTGCTTAAGCACGAGATTGGTCAGCAATGATACCTTCTTAGCTTCAAAGACGAAAACGAAAAGTGCAGTTAGAATATTACCCAAGGAACGAGGTTAGAAGGGCCGTCAA
The DNA here is from genome assembly GCA_036873135.1 of Clarkia xantiana subsp. parviflora. Lineage (NCBI taxonomy): Eukaryota > Viridiplantae > Streptophyta > Magnoliopsida > Myrtales > Onagraceae > Clarkia > Clarkia xantiana. Next base: position 147,555 of record JAPTYO010000018.1, read on the forward strand.
AGAGTTGACCCCCGGAGGCGACATCAAGGAGTCGGATCCCAGTCAGAACCAGGTCCCGCTCCCCAATGGAGTTGGCGTCGAGGGGAGCGAAAGAGTCCCCCCAACGATAAAGCTGGATGCAGTGCAGAATCTGGAAATCCTCCTCGGAGTAAGTGTGAAAAGCGGGAGCAGGGTCCGCTTCAACCTCCCATCGGGGCCACGGAATAGAGCTGTTTCGGATGAACAAATAGTTCCTCTTCCAGCCACTGTTGTCGGGCCCCGAGTCAGTGATGAGCCCCCGACCCTTGGCGACCTTCCAGGTGTCACCATTCCAGCTGTATCAAGAGAGCTGCGCCTTGCTCCATTTAGGCATCCGCGGGTAGAAGGCGCAGACCCCGGCATCATTGCATTTCATCCCGTAAAAGATCCGAAAGAGTCGGAGGCTGTAGGTCCACTGTTGGCGAAGGCAGAGAACAAGGAAGGCATTCCACACATGGATGGCGTGGGGGGAAAAAGTGGTCGGATGTGTTTTGTAATATTTACACATCTCAACCAAATTCCCGCAGAAGGGGAATCGGATCCCTGCCGATATTTTCCCGGTGGAGACAAATACCTCCCCTTCCCAGGGACAAGTGACCACAGGATCACCCGGGACGCGAGGCCAGGCAAAAGGGAAGCGAGGCTCCCAGGTGGAAGTAATACACCCCTCCCGGAGAGCTGCATCATAGGCGGTGTCTGAAATCTCATTACAAGCATAATCGAACTTGAAGGGCTTCCTCCCCCCGGAACTGGACTCACCGTCTGGAAAGTAATCATGGCAAGAAACGGCACAGATGATTTCCGCAAAAGTTGGGTAAGTTGATTGAGATAAAAGGAAAAACTATGCTAACAAGTTTCTTCGGAATCGAAGGAGGAAATCTTACCAGACATGTTGAATCGGAGAAGAAAGGACGATCTTGATGGACGGAGATCCTGGTTGCCGGAGTGTTGATCAGAGATAGAAAGGAGAGCTTGAGCTTTTGAAAACACAGAGAATGAAACGGCAAAGGAGAACTGAATAGTGCCAAGATTTGGGGTTTTATAGGAGAGAGGACAGCCAAAGAGACGTTGCGATCTGGACCGTTGAAGACGAAACGCCTCAACCTGAATCGTCGAAACACTAGGGACAGAACGGCTAGAAAGCGCTTTTTCAGAAAAGCAGGCACGGGCACCCAAGCCGTCACTTCATCACCCATCGCATTTAATAGTTGAGTAATAGAGACATCTTTTCGGATTCGGTGGTTATCCTCGGAATATCGAGAGGTCCGGAGTTGGAAGACACGACGAACTATAAGTCCCTCGTGTCTTGGGGGCAAATGATGTGTTTCGACATACGAGCTGAACGCTCCCGATCCTATGCCTTTAAGTAGGCCCCGACGATACGCCTTTAAGTAGGCCCCGATGATATGCCTTTAAGTAGGCCCCGACGATATGCCTTTAAGTAGGCCCCGATATTGAATCCCTGAGAATGCTGGCCCTGTCCCGATGACGAGGGGCCCCGAGCGGTAACCAAAGGAGATAACTCTGGAGTCCCCGACTTCCGTCGGGACTTGCCACCAGAGGACGAGGCCGAGAAACACGCCCACTATCAGCGTAGTGGGGGAGTGGCCTGAAATGACGGAACGTGGGCTACTGGCCGAGATAAACGGAACGTGGCACTTATCCCAACAGGTAACTGAGGTAACCCCTCCCCTATATAAAGGAAGGAGCTACCTCAGGATTGATACGTTCATACTTACATACTGATACTTGCTTGCCTGCATCGAGATACTCATTTAAGCATCGGAGAGGGATTCTAGGTCATCGCCCGGTCTATCCCCTTCTTGCAGGATTACTTGGAGCGAAGGAGTTCGGACTTCCGTCAAGAACGTACCGGAGTTCCAACCGTGATCCAACATTAGCTAGGGCTATTATTAACGGATTTCTCCTAAAAAAAATATTTACGGAAAACCTAGTAAAAACCCTTAATTATCCCTTTGAAATTTCCCCTCACAAATCTCTCGGTAGTTTATTTAGGAAAATTTAAATTGTGAGGGAATTTCCCTTAAAACAGTTTCCCTAACCAAACCCTAACAAACCCCTTACTGAAACTAATAAATTTTGAGGGATTTAGTCCCTCACAAAAGAGCCGTCACAAATTGCAGATTTTCTTGTAGTGGGTGTTGGTCGCAGGAGTACGGTGGTGGTCGTCGGAGCTGGATTGGTAGTCACCGGAGCCGGAGTAGTGGTTGCCGGAGTCGGGTGGTGGTCGCCGGAGCCAGGTGGCGGTGGCCGGAGCCATGGTGGCCTTAAGGGCATTTTGGTATTTTCACTTCAAGCATGTGAGGGGCACACTTGATAGAAGGGCATTTTTGGAAATTTATTTTATTTCCGGTCACATGCCAAGCATGTGAGAAACTTCCGTCAATTAACGGTAAAAACAGACGGAGACCGTTGTTATCAAGAAAATTGAAACTTCGGACCTCTTAAATCAACATTTTAAACTTCAGACATTTCCCATTAACATGAGGTAAATTTCAGACCTCTCTTAAGTTATTAACCCTTTTTTTTATATAGGGAAGGTACAAACACTCCCAAAATCCAAGCCGTTGAATCAACCGTTGCATGATGTCGACCGTAGGATGCGAGAACCTGAACGGTCACTTAATTGGCATTGTTAGATTTAATGATCTAAAAGGTCAATTAATCCCACCTGTCATATAATATTATTGAGGTGAAAAGTCATCCAACTGCTGGATCAATTAGATGGAACGTCATTGGATCTCAACCGGCAGAAGATCACGGATCCCCAGAGATTTAACGCTCCAATAAGGAATCCAACGATCATTGGGTCATCATCCAATAAGGAGCACGTTGAGCGATCATCATCAATGGTCTGCGCCCAAAAGCCACATTCATATCCAACCAACAGCAGACTCTTCCTTGGATTGGGGCAATGATGGATATAATCGGTCACATGCCTGCTACATAAAAATGGGTATGTCCGATGACCGTCGACTAGGGGCACCAACATTGGTCTCCTAGCTCGTCGCCAGTCATAAATGGGGGTATGAATATTTAGGTCGTCGCCCTAGTCATGGTTGGGATCATGAACAATTGGGTCGTCGCCCCTATAGGTTGTCACACATCACGTATCTTACTTGAGCCCAAGATAGGATGTGACTATGTCATTTACCACTCTCTAACCTCACGAGTTAAGCTGTTATCTGGGCAATAGCTTCATCTCTGAAGAGGTGAGCGCTCCGAATTGGGTAATTTCCTTGCCCATACACCTCGTTCTAGGGAGGTCCACTACAAGTAACCGGGTAATGAAAGGAAAGCCACAATCAAGTAATGAAGTTGTCCAATGGACCTGCCCAATTTCCCTATAAATACCCGTTTATTGAGTTCACCAATATTTACATTCATTCTCATTTGATTCTCAAATATAATGATCGCTTTTCTCACGTTAGCATAAGAGAGGGATCTCCCGAGAAAACCATTGGCCAAATATGTTGTGCAGGTGAACATAGCATAGAACAGAGCCACCCATGTTGTTCAGATTCCATCAATGCAATGAACCTTGTTTGACATGGTTTCACCAAACCAAGCCATATATCAGGAGATTAATCCCAGCTTTAAAAGACCAAGGTCATGCCCAATCTCAGAGGTACACACCAGATTAGCCCCAAGGACTTCCACCAAAGACTGCTAAGACTGATAGCCTAAAGAAACTAGGGGCGATACATATAGCATAACAATAGGCGACGCCCAGAAGTCTGTCTTGTTCAATTAAATACGACTTTGAGACAATATAGCAAGTCATTAGTAAGGGTGACACCTCATTGATCCTCGTCTTGCCAGGAACCAGTAAAATTGATCGATAGTAACTCCTCCTTAACATGCATGCCAGAGGCGACGCCCCAGAACGCCTGACAACATCCTTGTGAAGCAATTATTGTACTTGAGGATAAGAATTTATACTCAAAATACGGAAATGTCAATTTTGGTAATCATGGTCAAGCTGGTTAGCCTCTTTGATTTATGGCATTTTTAGCTACGTTGTTTTAGGTTCAGCTATGGAAACCCTAGAACTGTATGAAAAAGAGACGCTTCCGAGCAAAAGAAAAAACACGCATAGACTCAAGGGATCTTTATTGAGAATTCCTTCATCTAGCATCACCTCCCCCTCAGCCCTAGATCTATATAGGAATTATAGCTAGTTACAACCAAAACTAACTAAGATGGACACAAAGGCCCCTAAACAATAAAATGGGCTGACAACAAATTAAGTCCAATCAACCGACAACATAATAATAGATCTAGGAAAACATAAAAACCCAAGCCTACAAACATCAGCTTGCACCAAGCCCTCCTCCTCAAGCAGGAAGACTCTTCTCAAAACAGCAATTCTCAGTAACATCTGAAAAACTGAACAATCCAAAGAAACAACCAAGAACCACAACCTGTAAAACAAAATTGCACTAACAATCAACTTGCATCACCATCAACCATTTCATCAACACTTTTTTTAAATATATTGTTCAAACCAACTCTGCCAGAGAAATAATGATTCTTTCAGCACCTAAAGGCTTTGTAAATATATCAGCTAGTTGATCACCAGTACACAAGTAAACCAACTCAACTGTACCATCAACAACCTTATCCCTAACAAGTTGACAATCAATTTCTATGTGATTTGTTCTCTCATGAAAAACCGGGTTATTGGCAATCTGAATGGCTGCTTTATTATCACAAAATATCTTAGTTGGTTCAACTTGTGAAAAACCTAATTTAGATACCAATCCCCTCAGCCAAAGCACTTCTTTCAACAAATGACTTATACTTCTATATTCAGCTTATGCAGAAAAAGTTGACTGTGGTCTGTTTTTTTTTTTTTTTTTCCAAGAAATAATAAACTCTCCTAACTTAACACAATATTTTGTAGTGAGTTTTCGACTTTCAACATATCTTCCCCAATTAGCATCACAGTAACCAACTAGTTCAATAGAGGAATTAGAAGATAACATAATGCATTTACCTAGTTCCTGTTTTAAAACATGATTATCCTTAATGCTGCATCCCAATGAGATTTTTTTGGTTTCTGCATAAATTGGGAAAAGTATGTAAAACATACAACGTATTTGAAAAAGATGGTATTATGGACCAGTATGTTTTAAAATGTACAACATGTTTGCAAAAGCTGGTAAAATAATACTTTGTCCACGTGCAATTAAATATTGCGTTAGAAGAACATGTGTTGGTCACGTGTGAAAATTATAATAATAAAATAATTAAAAAAGAAATAGAAGAACATTCAGAGAAGAGCCGATCTCCATCGTCTTCTCCGTCCTATCTGGCTGCACATTCTGACGACACATCCTAGCTTCGACCTTGGCCTCTCCTCCCGCCTCTGCCGAAGCCTTACCACTGTCTCAGCCAGACCACCGGAGTTCCACCAGATATTTACAATTATGATTAGAAAAACAAGGCAACCATGAAAAGATTCATTTCCAAACCTAGTCACTGTGAATTTCACGATTCATGAAGTAACGACAGACATGCAATGGTCTCTCTCTTGATGAATGAAGATACAGTGAAAATCTTCCTTCGTGACCCTACCAGAAATCTTTAGGCTATCAAGTGAATTCAACCAACTATTACAAGTAATAACAATCTCAAACCATTAAGCATCAGACATGTGCATTGAAGAACCCACATATTCGACATAAACATAAAACATAAAACATGTGTAAATTAAACCCATAGGGATACCTTTAAAGGAAAGTATCTTTATACTCTTGGTTTCACTTTCTTGCAAAATAGAAGGTAAGAGCAACACATTGGATGATTATATCCAGCCAACTAGTAAGATTCAAATGCATGACATCAGCACATCGACGATGCTACAGCTCTATTGAAGATTTCAATCTTCGTAATTCTAATCCAGAATCACCTGAACACAAGCAAAATTTCTAAATATATAACGATAAGGCTCCGACAGAGGCGAGATGAGCAACTAAGGTCGAAGTGTATGAGGTGTCGTCGGAATGTGCAACCAGGCCGGACTATAAAATACGATAGAGAACACCGGCGTTGAGCGGGAAGATGAAAACGAAGCCCTTCTATGAATGTACTTTTATTTCTTTTTTAATTATTTTATTATTATTGTTTTCAAAAACACGTGACCAACACATGTGCTTCTAACGATATATTTAACTGCACGTTGACAAAATAATATTTTACCATTTTTTGCAAACATGTTGTACATTTTAAAACATACTGGTCCATAAAACCATCTTTTTCAAACATATTGTATGTTTTACATACTTTTCCCTCATAAATTCACTGAGATGTCTAATAGCAAATGAAATGTCAGGTCTAGTAACACTTAAATATAGGAACTTTCTGATGGATATACGCCCAATTTGAACCCGTTGACTTCCGAACCGTTGTATTTTTATCATCCCATTAACAATTGTAAATCGAAACTTAAACCCGGACACTTCGCGAGAACATCAACGGCTCGGACGAGGCCGAAGCGCTCGTCCGGCCAAGGTAAACTCACCTAGGTGAGGTTGGGTGGCCACACCCGACCTCCCCTAGGGGAGATCGGGTAAGCCAACCCGATCTCCCCTAGGGGAGATCGGGTGGACCAACCCGATCTCCCCTAGGAGAGATCGGGTGGACCAACCCGATCTCCCCTAGGAGAGATCGGGTTGGCCAACCCGATCTCCCCTAGGAGAGATCGGGTCGGCCAACCCGATCTCTCCTAGGAGAGATCGGGTCGGCCAACCCGATCTCTCCTAGGAGGGATGGGGTCGGCCAACCCCATCCTCCCTAGGAGGGGTTGGCCAACCCCATCCTCCCTAGGAGGGGTTGGGTGCCCTCACCCAACCCCTACCCTTGGGGGTCGGATTTCTCCTCCCCCCAAAGGGCCCCGGCACCATTTTTGGACTCCCACACTCGGTTCACTCCGCCTACCTTCTCCGTATCCTAAGGTCTAAATTATGCGCTTAAAGGTTAATTAATTGTGTTTAAAGGTTAACGATGTCATTAAGCCATCTTAATGACACCGTTGCCTATAAATACCCCACCTTCACAATTCATTTGGACATCTTGGCAAGTTGCACAATTTTGCTCTGACCTCTCTCTAGCTTTATCTCTCTAAAACCGTACTGACTTAGGCATCGGAGAGGGTTCATCAGGCACCACCCCCCCCCCCCTCTGTGCCTGGTATTGCCCCTCTTGCAGGGTGGCAAGGAGAAGAGCCAAGGAAGCAGAAGTGCATAGAGCAGTAGGACAAGCCCCAGGGTAAGAAGTACAAGCCTCAGGAGGTCAGAAGGAGAGAAGGAAAGGAGATCAGAAGGAGAGAAGAGAATGACATATATCAGAACGACTACCCTAAGGGAGCAGAAGGGCATGTATCAGAATGACTAGTCCTAGGAACACTGAACCCGACATTTCATTAGTGAGAGATAAATTCTAGATTGACGACCCGTTGACCTAGACTTTATAACCTAACACTTGGCGCCGTCTGTGGGCTTCGAACAGAAAGCCTGGCAATAACAAGAGCGATGACGAACAGCTTAGTATCTAGGCATCACCGCCCACCTGGGGGCAATAGGCGAGGGAGACAGCCTATACCTCCAGCAAGGCAGCCTAACCCAGAGAAATAGCCTGCACACCAGAGCCTCAGGTAGCCCCACAGGCACCCCAGCCTAACAAGCAGGGAGGAGGCTTCCACAGCTCCAACTCCATTGACTAGGAAGCCACAGGGACAGGGGGCAACAAGGAGTGCCATCCCAATACACGGCACCTCCACAGGGGTACTACTATGAGGCACAACTTCAAGGGTATCCATATGGAATACTAACTCAAAGGAACGACAATCGTGCCCACACAACCAACATAAGGCCCGCATACTCGCAAGGAGCACAGACAGTGACTCCGAGGTTGATGAACGCATTGGATGAGCTGCTAGCTCATATAGAGACTCTGAGGAACAGGCAGAGAAGGCAACACCGACAGGAAGGAGAAGAAGCTCATGAAGAGGAGCAAATCCCAACGGAAGAACGCCACTCGCACCCTCGAACAGGGCAGCGAGGAGAACAAAGGAGAGACAACCAAAGGCCACCCCCAGGGGAAGGCAGCAGTCTGTGCCTCCAAGGCAGCAACAGACACAACAGGATGCCAGGGCATACACACCTCTGGGGGCAGACAGATAAGCAAGACCTCCAAGGAGGCATGAATTCAACCAAGTACCCCAACAGGGACATACACCGCACTAAGGGAGGACATACATGCCAGACCAACAAGGATATAGGAGTTCCAACATCCACCCTGGCAATGAACACATACAGTCCGCATCACCACAGACATGACTAAGGGACATACCAAGGAAAGCTCAAAGGGAGGGACATAGTCCCAACAACACAACAAGGAAACCACCTACCCATGATACAGCACGACAGGTCCAAACCCCTCATGCATTACAACCCTTGGCACACAGCACCCTAGGACAGGGGAGGAGTTGAAAAGACAAGGATTTGAACAGAGGACTCATAGAGTACCACACCACGTCAGCACATAGCTACTACAATGGGAAGTCTCATGGAGAGACATAGTAGAGTGAAATCGCACATAGCATACATGAAGGATACACCTCCACATAGTCCACCTTGCAAGGATGCGACCTTATATCCCTCAAGTGGAAGAAATACACACAGACTAACGGAGGAAAACAGTTACATTACCAAGGAAGCAGGGGATATCAACACCCACACCCATATCCTCCCCATATCCTCTTATTTAATTTAACTGCATAACAAGTCAACTCCCTAAAAGGGGTAGATTTTGATACTTGATATCAACATGTTTTCCAAGAATGACCATACCGGACGTCTTCGGGCTCCGTGATATATATATACACAGGTGGACCACTAGAAGAATCAGTAAAAGGCCGTCGCCAATCAAGAGATGCACAAGCAACAGATTCCTCAATCCCAAAGAACACCTATAAGGTCAAGTTTCTAGGAAAGATCACAAGATGGAAGGCTCACTTACAAAAATAAGTCGAGCACTCCCAACACCCTATAGAGGAACTACCATGAAGGTCACAAAGGATTACCCCTACTACAACCTTCCACTAAGCATCCTAGGGCCAGGCCCGTCAAAGGATCCCATCTGGCATTGGTATGCAAGGGGGGCACCAGTCACAACATGCCCTCCCCACAAACGCCCATTAGCACAAGAGGGGGTAGCCGCGAACACATCCCTCCAAAAATAGAGGAAACCATATCACATGGGCAACACCCACCATCAGAGACAAACACCTCCAGCGGATCTTTATGACTTCACCTAGTAAGCTCATCCCAGGTAATGGAATACACTTCCATCAAAAATGCTCAAGGACACCAAACCTAGCAAAGGAAGAATGGCGACACCATCATCAAGCTTTTAAAAAAGGGATATGGAAAACATAGTATTTCCACACAATGATATATTAGTCATAAGAGAGGGAATCACCAACTTTGACATGAAGAGAACCATAGTGCATGAAGGGAGTCCGTCAGACATCTCCCATGACCAACCATTGATGATACTAGAGAAGAGTCAGGCATACCTAATACCAAGGGACCCCCTACTAGTAAAGGTGGTCAGAACATCAACACACCCATTAGGGACACGGCACTGCAAATGAACCAGGAAAAGGATGGAACACATATCCTTACAAGTATCCTTACAAGTATCCTTGCATTTATCCTTGCAAAAATAAACTCCGTAGATAAAGAAGTCATCTAATAGATGACTATGTCTCTGTTCTCAAAATATGATCCTAACCCGGAGATACTTGGACTCCGTATCATATATGCAATGAATAACATGTTCATCAAAGATAGGTACACGAAGATTCAAGACAGCGCCATAAAGATTAGGCGCATACCTCTACCAAGTACGACACATTTGAGTGTTCACAATCACTCCTTCGCCATCTCACAAGAAAGGAAGGCAACCGAGGATACAAGTCCTAATAGAATAAACATCGGTAGAAAATCCTGTCATTGAAGTCATGCACCAAGAGAGAAACTCTAAAGATACAAGATTAGCAAAAGAGATAGTGCAACAACTAGAGTATGAAAAAGGAGATACATCTCCTATCAAGAGCCTTAAGGCAGGATAATAGTTCTACAAGATCAACCAAAGAAGAGCTCAAAAGCTTGGGGAGTAAGGTTTCAAGATTGACCATCACACTAGACGCACATCCCGATCAACCACCTTGTCTGCAAATGATAAGACATTTGACTCTGGCATCCCATCAAGAGGAGAACCCCGATAAAAGGGGCACTAGAAAAATATCCCGCCTTTAAGGCCATACGCCGAATACATGATGAATGAAGGTTATGACAAAACAAAAAAGGAGGGACTTGTCAGCTCAACACACCTCAAACACGTATACGTACGCAACACAAATGCAGCCCCTAATGAAGTCATCCAACAAGGAATAGCCAATACAGGGGCAAAACCATGGAAAATCATGCAGCATCACCGGCAAACCTAAAGAAAAACGCCCTTTTTAGATTCAAGTCCTAATGCAAAGGAAGACTATAATCAACATTCAAGGTAGGAGGAGCATGACCAATGTGACACCCCCTAAAGGCATTGAAGAATACTCCAATGTGAAGTGATGGATATACGCCCAATTTGAACCCGTTGACTTCCGAACCGTTGTATTTTTATCGTCCCATTTATGATTGCAAATCGAAACTTCAACCCGGACACTTCGCGAGACCATCGACGGCTCGGACGGGGCCGAAGCGCCCGTCCAACAGGGCGAACTCACCTAGGTGAGGTTGGGTGGCCACACCCGACCTCCCCTAGGGGAGATCGGGTTGGCCAACCCGATCTCTCCTAGGAGAGATCGGGTTGGCCAACCCGATCTCTCCTAGGAGAGATCGGGTCAGCCAACCCGATCTCTCCTAGGAGAGATCGGGTCGGCCAACCCGATCCCTCCTAGGAGGGATGGGGTTGGCCAACCCCACCCTCCCTAGGAGGGGTTGGGTGTCCTCACCCAACCCCTACCCTTGGGGGTCGGATTTCTCCCCCCCAAGGGCCCCGGCACCCCTTTAAGACGCCCATGCTCGGTCCACTCCGCCTACCTCCTCCGAATCCTAAGGTCTTAATTATGTACTTAAAGGTTAGTTAATTGTGTTTAGAGGTTAACGATGTCATTAAGCCACCTTAATGACACCGTTGCCTATAAATACCCCACCTTCACAACTCATTTGAACATCTTGGCTATTTGGACAATTTAGCTCTGACATCTCTCTAGCTTTATCTCTCTAGAAGTATAGTTCTGACTTAGGCATCGGAGAGGGTTCACCAGGCACCACCCCCCCCTCCTCCGTGTCTGGTATTGCCCCTTTTGCAGGGCAAAGGGAGAGAAGAAGAGAAGGAACCAAGGGAAGAAGGAACGGAAGAAGGACATAGGAAAAGACAAGGCGACTTGAGAAGACCGGATCACACACACCCCCTATAAGGAGTGGGATTAAAGCCGACATCCCGTTGACTGAGATCCCATAACTTAACACTTGGCGCCGTCTGTAGGCTTCGGACAGAAAGCCTGGCTATTACACGAGCTATGACGAATAGTAGGGTGTCCAGGCCCCAACACCCACCCGGGGGCAATGGGCGGAGAAGAGAACCCATACCTCCAGGGAGGCGGCCTGACCCTGGGAAGCAGCCAATGCATCCAGAGCCCCAAGAAATACCACAACCTCCTCAGCAACAGAACAACCAGGAGGGAGGACCTTCACGCCCAGCTGGGGCTGAGTCCTCCACAGCCTCCACCCCCCGGGCAAGAAGGCCACAGAGAGCAAGAGGACAACAGGGAGTGCCTTCCCACAACACGGCACCCCCTGAGGGATACTATTATGAAGAGCAACCCCAAGGGTACCCGTATGGGATGCCAGCACAGAGAGGTGGCAACCGCGCCCACACAGCATATGCAAGGCAGGCATACACCCAAGGGACTTACACTGAAGCTCAGGAGGAGGAGCAGATCCCAGCAAAGAGCACTACTCGCACCCTCAAGCAGGGCAGCGAGAGGAACAAAGAAGATATCACCAGGAGCCACCCCCAGAAGGCAGGCAACAATTTGTGCCTCCTAGGCAACAGCAGAACAACAGGGCTTACACCCCGCTTGGGGAGGAAAGACAAGCAAGACCTCCAAGGAGGCAGGACTTCTATGAAGCACCCCAGCAGGCGTATCAAGAGTACACCTACAGTCCATACCAGCAGGGACAAGGGAACCCAGTAAGCCCAGTCTACAACTACAATGGATATCAGAGGGATTATACTCCGGCACAGGTGATGATCACCCCGGAGGAGATAGAAGCCATGATAACCCGGAAATTGAATGAGTCAAAGAAACCCAGCCTGCATTGTCTAAGTGACAAGACGAACCACCCTTTCACAAGGGAACTGGAGATGAACAGGGTGCCAGACTCCCTGCACACTGTGCAAATTGCAAAGTACAACGGGAAAGGAGACCCCCTAGAGCATATCCAACAGCATGAGGCCTCTCTATTCGGGAGGACAACTGATGAAAGATACAAGGCACTCCTTTTCCCAAACACCCTATCAGGGGTGGCCTCACATTGGTTCTTCAGCCTGCCCTCTGAGAGCATCCACTCATGGGAGCAGCTAAAAGCTAAGTTTCTGCAGAGATACCTAGGGGAGAGGAAACTCCTCAAGGGAACAGGCTCCATTGATGACATAAAACAAGAATACGATGAAACCCTGGCCAGCTACTACACTAGGTTCAACCAGAATATTGCAGACATCCAGGGAGACATTACTGAAGGGGAGATAATCCGAGCCTTTATCAGAAACTTAGGTCGCTTTGGGTCAACATTGGCTGAAAAGATGGCCAAAAGCCAGCAAGCACCTTGGAGGAGCTTGCAGGGAGAGTTAAAACGCATATTGACCTTGAGAGGCACAGGGCAAGCAAGAAGGCCAAAATCCAGGCAGCCAAGGAGGATAATCAAAGGCCAAACAAAGGCAAGCCACCCCAGGCACCACATCAGCAAGGCAACAAGAGTGGCGTCCGCCACAGCAAAGAAACCAAATGGGTGAACCCTTAAAGGCTAGAGAAATCAATGTCATTAAGTTCATCCCACTGAACGCCACTCCAGCCACCGTACTTAGAGAGATGCGGAACCAAAAGCTATGGTCACCCCCTGCAAGGTGGAGAGCCCCAATGGTAGGAAATCACAAGGATAGATGGTGTGATAACCACGAGGCTTATGGTCACGACACAAATGAATGCTTTAGCTTAAAGCTAAGCATAAACAACATCGTCCAGAGGGGAGAACTGAAGCAGTTCGTAGACCATGGGGGCAATAGTATGCAGCTGGGGCCACCACAGAAAGACAAGGGCAAGGAAAAGGTAGACTATAACCCTCCACCTAACAAAAGAGGAGTCATCAATATGATACATGGAGGAGCAGCATCAGGTGGCCCAACTGCTAATGCAAGAGAAGTCTATGCATCCAAGCTAAGCTCAGTGCCAAGGTGGAGAAAAAGACCAAGAGAAGGAGAAGAAGTGAAGATAGAGTTCTCGGAGAAGGACAAGAGCCACATCGTCTTTCCACATGACGATGCTCTAGTTATTACTTTAGATATTGATAATTTTGATGTAAAGAGAATTTTGGTGGATGGGGGCAGCTCAGCTGACCTCCTAAGCCTGAGAGTGTTGGAAGAGATAGGGAAAACCAAAGCAGACATCAATCCGGTCAACTTCCCCCTAGTTGGCTTCTCAGGGGCAACAAGCTACCCCCTGGGGATGATAACATTGCCAGTGACCATGGGCCAAGGATGGACCCAGCTGAAGGTAAATGTCAATTTCTTGGTGGTTGAAAGCCTGGGAGCCTACAATGGGATCCTAGGAAGGACAACCATAAATCCATATGAAATAGTGCCATCCACTGTTCACCAGAAGCTGAAGTACATCACGGAGAACGGAGTGGGAGAGGTCCTGGGTGATCAACGCACTGCAAGACAATGCTATGTCAATTCAATGAGACATGGATCACACAGGACAGATACAGTGGCTATGGTCATGGCAGGAGGCAACCAGGAAAGAAGAAAGAGGGGAGGAAGACAAAGGCAAGGAAGGAGGAGGAGTGGAGTGACACTCCGCCTGAGCAGGCAGTTTTTTCAAACAGTGCCTACAAGGAAACACAGGGGCAAGGCTGTGAAGGTGACATCCATACCTTGGCAGCCAGACACCATAATAGGGAGCAGGACAAGGGACTCCATCCTAAGAGGCTTCCGCCACATAGATGATATCAAGCAAATGCCGCAGGAGCCCATATCAAGCTATTTCCAGAGATTCTTCAATTATGGTGCCAACATGGACATCACAAGGGGAGAAGCAGTCAGAGCATTCATCAGACACATGCATCCAAGCTCATTCGAGGCCTATGGAGGGCTCTATGAGATGGTCATGACGAGCACAATGAGAGAGCTCAAGGCAAAGCTGGACAGGGCATTTGAACAAGAGGCGGAACAGTTGGATGAAGTTCCAGAGAAAAGAAGAGAAGCAGACACATTGGGAGGAGGTGTCAATTTCACATTCACACCCCTCACACTCAGCATAGAAGAAATTTTCCACAAGCGCCTCAAGCAAGAGCTGCCAGCATGCAGGGAGGAAGGCAAGGCCTTCCTAGGTAGAGATGCACAGGGTTGGTGTGAGTACCATGGGACCTGGGGGCATCAAACCAACAACTGCATGGTGTTGAAGGTGGAAGTGGAAGAAATGATCTACAATGGAAGCTTCAAGGAGTATGTGGCAACAGACACAGTGACCACCCCATATCCTTAGTTTCATATCTAGCATTTCGCATATTTTAGCTTTACAAGCTTTTCAAAAAACAACTCTTGAGAAGGAGAACTCACGAAGTTACTCCAACTCTACAACTATCTTCATTTCCTACAAAGGATGTCTTGGTGCACCAAGGCATCCCGAGTGTACAAAAACATGAATGCTCCTAAGAGAGTAGTAGTTATTCAAAAGCATTTACCAGTGAATGTGATGTTACAATCACCAAGTTATCCTTACACAGATATGACTTCAAGTCAACAACCTTCGACGCCCCCAAGAGCGTATCTTGAGAGTAGTCTTCGTACTACGACATTCGACGCCCCCAAGAGCGTATCTTGAGAGTAGTGTTCATACTACGACCTTCGACGCCCCCAAGAGCGTATCTTGAGAGTAGTTATCATACTACGACCTTCGACGCACCAAGAGCGTATCTTGAGAGTGGTTTCCAAAAACTACGAACTTCGACGCCCCCAAGAGCGTATCTTGAGAGTAGTGTTCATACTACAACCTTCGACGCCCCCAAGAGCGTATCTTGAGAGTAGTTATTACACTACGACTTCGACGCACCAAGAGCGTATCTTGAGAGTGGTTTCCAAAAACTACGAATTCGACGCCCCCAGGAGCGTATCTTGAGGTAGATTTGCAACCTACCAGATTCGACGCCCCCAAGAGCGTATCTTGAGGTAGAAAAAACACTACCAGTTCGACGCCCCCAAGAGCGTATCTTGAGGTAGATTTCAAACTACCAGTTCGACGCCCACCAAGAGCGTATCTTTGGTCTAACCTGAGCCCTCCGGGAGCCTATCCTGTGAAACGTTAAGTGCCGTCCGAGAGCCTGTCTCGTGAACAGTTTGACACCCGTCAAGAAGGTATCGGTGGACTAACCTGTGCCCTCCGGGAGCCTATCCTGTGAAACGTTAAGTGCCGTCCGAGAGCCTGTCTCGTGAACAGTTTGACACCCGTCAAGAAGGTATCGGTGGACTAACCTGTGCCCTCCGGGAGCCTATCCTGTGAAACGTTAAGTGCCGTCCGAGAGCCTGTCTCGTGAAAAGATTTCGACGCCCACCAAGAGCGTATCTTTGGTCTAACAGTACAACGTATACCGTGTAAGGGGTATCAGAAGAGATAATCACACCATGTTTGAAAGGATACCATGTTTGAAAGGATACCATGCTCAGAAGGATACCATGCTCGGAAGGGTAACATGAGAAAGAAATTTCTAAGTAAAGTAATGTGAAGAACAAGTAATGTTTTTTCTTTATGAAATGGCAGGTAAGACACGAAGGAAAACACGAAAGAAGGATAAGTAAAGGAAACACACCAAGTAAAGAGTTCATACCCAAAGAGCCATACACAAGGCATAGGGAGCCATCATGAGAAGAGATATATACAAAAGCATGAGAAGCACTAATGTAAAGGCAAACGAACCACGTAGTCAACAACATAATGCGGCAAAGGAAAGTAACAACAAACACCATCACAATCTCAAAGGACACTCAACCCATGCAAGGGGAGAAGGAGTGTAATTATATACAAGGATAGCATGAGATAAACAAGTCAGTCAGAACCCTCGGGGGAGTCACCCTCACCCCCTGAAGCTGAACCGCCAGCGGAAATGGATGAAGAGGAGGAGTCTGAGGTACCAATCTCCACAGGTGTAGCATCCACCTGGGCAGGGGCAGGCTCGTCTGCAACGGCAGCCTGACCCATCAGAACAGTCGCGTAGCCAGTGGCATATGGCCCAAAGTCACCAAGGTCACCAAAGGGGAACTGAGGATCAATCCGGTATATGTGATCAACCAGATACTCACCGAACTGGTTCATCTCCTGGGTGAGACGCGTGCTATAGTCGGCGGTGAAGGCAGAGGAGGCCTTGTATTCAGATACCGCGACAGCCCTCTCCTCCGCCCGACACTTAGTCTCCAACCTCCGCAGCTCCTCAGAATGGACAGACGCGGCAACCTCAGCTTCCCGGCGCAAACTGCCCACAGTGGTTTCAAGCAAGGACACCTGGTCCTGGAGCTCCTGCAGTCTCAAATCAGATATACGCGCCTTCTCGGCAGCAGTGGCGACCTCCGCCTTGAGAGAAACCTGGCTGTCTTCAAGGGTCTTCCTCTCGTCAGATAACTCGAGTACGAGCGAGGACATGTTCACCATGTCAGATATGCCCTAACAATTCAAACAAGGGATGAATAACCGAAAGATAGACATTATGAAAGAAATAAGAGGAAAGCAAAGAACAACTTACAGGTGCATAACGAGAAAGTACCCCTTGAACAAAGCGCCGAGTCTCCCCAGGAGACTTGGGCGGAGCAACACGATCCCCAGGGGGAACGGCACCGCGGAGTACGCGGACACCAACCTCAGGAGTCCGCAAAGAGGAAGTGCTATCGAGGTGGAACTCCTTCAGACCAGCGAAGGGAGTCCACTCAGACCCAATAACATCTTCATCAGTGAGCCGTGCGAAATCCTTCCGACTTAAAGTCGGAGGCCCACCTACACAAGCAAAGCAAGTCAAAGGAGAGTATAAACATACAAGGATCAGTACAAGGTAGAGATCATACCTGAGGACCGTGCCCTCGGCTGGGGGGCAGGGGAACCACCACCAGCAGGTCGCTTCCCTTTGTCAGCCAGGGAAGGCACCTCTTCGACCACCATCTCCTTATCACGAGATAGGGTCGGAGGACGAGCAGTAGGCGAAGCAGGATCCACAGCCTTCTTCCTCTTAGCAGCCGAGGCCCCGGCCTCAGAATCAGATCGCCGCGGCTTGGACTTGGAAGGTCCAGAATCTCTGCCAACGGAGACGACCCTCTCAGTCACCAAGGGGGAGTGCACTAGCAAGGTAAGAAAAACAAGATAAGGAAAACATAAGTTACATCATAAAGAAGCAAATAGGAGAAAGCATACCAGAGGCCCCAGCCTTCTTCCCAGGCAGGGGGGATTTCTTCAAAGCAGAACTAGAAGGAGCCTTCCTCTTGCTCAGGTCAACAGGGGCTCCCTGCATGTTATAGGTTTTTCCATGAAACCAACCTACAAAGGAAGAGCAGAAGGTAAATAAAGATGGAAAGACCAAGTGACATACCGAACCCCCGGAGTCAGGAGTCAGACTGATCCCGGCCTCGTAAAGATCCGTCTCAGTTATTAAAGACACGGGGCAGTAAGACCGGGTCCTGTTGCTCTCGTGAATGATCTTCATAGTCTTCAAATCATCCGAAGAGAACTCTCCAAAAGCAGGCCAACCATCGGACCGATCCTCATTCAGGACCGACCAAGTGACGTATCGGTCCGTAATGAAGAAGTAGTGCTTAGCCCAGTGACTGGCCGAATTGTCAATCTGGGTCACAAAACGGAGGGAGGTATCCCACTCGACCCCACTCAACCCGAAATCAGAGAATCGGGGATCTTTGAAGGTCGGATGGCGAGTTACGAAACTCGCAAACCCCACCCTCGTCCGGTACTGGAACCGATAAAAACATCGGAATAGAACGAGAGAGTACTTCCAGGAGTACCAATGGCACAATACCCGGAAGCCCACCCAGACGCGGAGGGCACTGGGGGCAAGGTTCACAGGAGAAATCCTGAAAAACCTGCTCAACTCTATAAGCTCGTCACAGTAAGGCAGTCTCAGCCCGAATCGGATCTGAGAGGGGTACACGGCGACCTTCCCTATAGGAGGCTCCGTCGCCGTCCCGCGAGTATTCCCCAAGGAGGGGAGAAAAGGATACAAAGGCTCATCTAGGGGACTGATATCTCCTAGGGTGACATGTTCGTTGTAATCGGACCTAGTGATATGGTTCTCTGACAGAATAGCAAGACCTAAGGCAAAGATAGCAAGAAACCCCAAAGCACGAATCAAATTTCGACTAACACCCCAATGAAGGTCACGACACTAAGCTAGCAATAGGAAAGAAAGTAACGCGACCAAAGAGGAAGAGAAAGAGGAACTCACTCATCCTTCGAAGAATACGGCGCCTCTGAAGAGTCTGCGTACGTGGACACCACCAAGAGTATAGTACCTGCCACGACACGACAAATATCAAGACAAGGAAAATTTCCGAAGAACCGGAAATACTCCGACTCCCGACTAACGACAACAATCAAAGATCCAAAGACACTCAACCAACGACAACAACCAAGTCAAATAATTTTATCCAAGCCTAAGGTCGGGTTTTGGAAAAAATTACCTTTATACCCTCCAACAAAGATTAACACACCAACGGCGGCACGACATCAAATTCAAGACCGGGATAGCCCAATCGGACAAGAAACCATATCCGGACAACCGACAAACATTTTTCCCCAAAATCTACAACTACCAACGGCTATCTACGGTAATCCCACATTTAATCAAATTTCGGCAATCAAACATCGGCAATCAAGCATCGGCAATCAAATATCAACGATTCAAAAATCAACGTTTTACACGGTAATGGAAAAGAAAAGAGCGGACCTTCGGAAAACCCGACCCGATATGGTAAACGGGTCCGGAAATTGAAGTTTGAAGACCGCCGGAATCAGTTCTCCGCCGGAGCCTCGATTCTCCCGCCGCCGGAGTTGAATTTCGCCTAGCCCCGTCCTTCCCGCCGCCGTGGCTGTCCGCCGTAGCCACAGAAGGCCTCGCCGTCGCGAATAACGGCCTCCGCTGCCTCAGCCGGGGTCTGCGCTGCCGTGGGACGTCGCTCGCCGGAGGTCACGTCGCCGTTCGCCGGGGACTGTGACGTCGTCGTCAGCTGGGCCTCCTCTCACCGGAATCGCTGGTCGGATTTCTGTCTCGTGGTGGAAATTCCGGCCGGCCCTTACCTTGGGGGTGCTCTCCAACCTTTTCTTGCTCTCCAAGGGTAAGTGGAAAAGAAAGATGGTGGCTATGGTGACTCTTGGAGGTATTTTTCTAACTCTCCTCTTTTATGTTAAAAGGATGATAGGGTTTTTTAGGGGTTTTAATCACCACCATCCATCTAGCCTTAAGTAAAATCTAAGGGCCAAGGAAAGATCATCTTTTTTATCCCTTTCACCTATAGCTAAGTATATTCCCATACTTAGAAAAATTATCAAGATAGCTTTATTTTTGAGCATTTCATACTTAGGAAAATTTTTGGCCAAAATTAAAATTTCTCCTTATCTAGATGGAATCCCGGCACGAATTTGAAGCGTAAGTTTTTTAGTTGCATTCGTATCACATCCCTGTGCAAGTTTGTATTTTTTTTGAGTATACTCCTGTAGCAGAGATAAGTTTATTACTCCCGCCTCAGACGGACGCATGCCTCGGCACACGTCCGTGCTACTCTGACGTTTACAATTCCTCTATCTCATTAGGCAGGGGGCAAAGTCAGAGGCACACATCCATGGGTAAGCAGACATTCAAACAAAGAAGGTAAAATCCCGGTTTCAAATTGCGCGTGTCATACCATCCTAAAATAGAGTCAATCAAGGGTTAGGCCATTGGTTGACTCGGGGGCATGTGATGGATATACGCCCAATTTGAACCCGTTGACTTCCGAACCGTTGTATTTTTATCGTCCCATTTATGATTGCAAATCGAAACTTAAACCCGGACACTTCGCGAGACCATCGACGGCTCGGACGGGGCCGAAGCGCCCGTCCAACAGGGCGAACTCACCTAGGTGAGGTTGGGTGGCCACACCCGACCTCCCCTAGGGGAGATCGGGTCAGCCGACCCGATCTCCCCTAGGGGAGATCGGGTTGGCCAACCCGATCTCCCCTAGGGGAGATCGGGTTGGCCAACCCGATCTCTCCTAGGAGAGATCGGGTTGGCCAACCCGATCTCTCCTAGGAGAGATCGGGTCAGCCAACCCGATCTCTCCTAGGAGAGATCGGGTCGGCCAACCCGATCCCTCCTAGGAGGGATGGGGTTGGCCAACCCCACCCTCCCTAGGAGGGGTTGGGTGTCCTCACCCAACCCCTACCCTTGGGGGTCGGATTTCTCCCCCCCAAGGGCCCCGGCACCCCTTTCAGACGCCCATGCTCGGTCCACTCCGCCTACCTCCTTCGAATCCTAAGGTCTTAATTATGTACTTAAAGGTTAGTTAATTGTGTTTAGAGGTTAACGATGTCATTAAGCCACCTTAATGACACCGTTGCCTATAAATACCCCACCTTCACAACTCATTTGAACATCTTGGCTATTTGGACAATTTAGCTCTGACATCTCTCTAGCTTTATCTCTCTAGAAGTATAGTTCTGACTTAGGCATCGGAGAGGGTTCACCAGGCACCACCCCCCCTCCTCCGTGTCTGGTATTGCCCCTTTTGCAGGGCAAAGGGAGAGAAGAAGAGAAGGAACCAAGGGAAGAAGGAACGGAAGAAGGACATAGGAAAAGACAAGGCGACTTGAGAAGACCGGATCACACACACCCCCCTATAAGGAGTGGGATTAAAGCCGACATCCCGTTGACTGAGATCCCATAACTTAACATGAAGGAAAAGGCAAACCACACTAAGTGCCACAACACTCCAAGAAGATTATCACAGCCCGGTCAGACCTCCCCATGCACGAGCAAAGAGCATGGATTAGATTGACTAGTCTGAAACACACCTACGAGATTAACAACTCAAGACGCCATTCTATGAGAGAGCTTTTCAACCTAAAACACAAGGAAGGGGGGGAAAGAATTTACAAGCACCCCTAGGATACAAACAGTGCCACATCCTAGTTATCAAGAGAAGGAAATCCACCCCCACCCACCCAAAGCAAAAGCTCTTCCACCCAACCTCCAAAGACACATCCGACAAAGGCACCATCCAAACCATGCCTATGACTGAAACAAGCAAGCATGAGAAAGAGTAAATCCTACAAGGGACACTCATCGCATTCAAACAAGCAGACAAGGGAGCCCCGAGCATAAGGGGTACCCAACCAAGAAAATGAACGAGGGGCCTTCAACGGCCAAATATGAAAGGCGGTGTGACCACCAAGCAACTTGGGGGGCACCAAACGAATAAGTGCTTGGTAGTCCACCTAAGTGTAAAAGAAGAGATTAGAGGCAGAAGATCACAAGAACATGCAATACCACTTTTCCTAGAAGAGGTCACATAAGAGGAAACATCATCAACTCCCTATACGAACTCGTCCTAAGTTGGCAACACACAAACATCGCCCTCGAGAGGTGATCTCCCACATTGAAGGAAAAGCGTGGTAGCATGCAATATCATAGAAGGAAAAGTCAAGTAAAGACTCGAAAAGCATACCAAAGACGCACCCTACATGAGAAAGGACACAAGATAAGGTAACATTATGAGCCCTCCGGGAGCCAATCCCGCGAACACATTCGACGCCCCCAAGAGCGTATCTTGAGAGTAGTTCTAAAACTACGAACCCTGTGCCCTCCGGGAGCCTATCCCGCGAACAGATTCGACGCCCCCAAGAGCGTATCTTGAGAGTAGTTTTCATACTACGACATTCGACGCCCCCAAGAGCGTATCTTGAGAGTAGTGTTCATACTACGACCTTCGACGCCCCCAAGAGCGTATCTTGAGAGTATTTATTACACTACGACCTTCGACGCACCAAGAGCGTATCTTGAGAGTGGTTTCCAAAAACTACGAACTTCGACGCCCCCAGGAGCGTATCTTGAGAGTAGTGTTCATACTACGACCTTCGACGCCCCCAAGAGCGTATCTTGAGAGTAGTTATTACACTACGAACTTCGACGCACCAAGAGCGTATCTTGAGAGTGGTTTCCAAAAACTACGAATTCGACGCCCCCAGGAGCGTATCTTGAGGTAGATTTGCAACCTACCAGATTCGACGCCCCCAAGAGCGTATCTTGAGGTAGAAAAAACACTACCAGTTCGACGCCCCCAAGAGCGTATCTTGAGGTAGATTTCAAACTACCAGTTCGACGCCCACCAGGAGCGTATCTTTGGTCTAACCTGAGCCCTCCGGGAGCCTATCCTGTGAAACGTTAAGTGCCATCCGAGAGCCTGTCTCGTGAACAGTTTTCGACGCCCACCAAGAGCGTATCTTTGGTCTAACAGTACAACGTATACCGTGTAAGGGGTATCAGAAGAGATCATCGCACCATACTGAGAAGGATTCCATGAGAAAATAATTGCAAAGTAAAGTTGTATAAAGAACACATAATGTTTTTTCTTGATGAGATAACAGGTATGATGTGAAGGAAAGCACAAAAGAAAGATAAAGAAAGGAAAGCATATTGGAGAAGTCCATGACCAAAGGATCATATACAGAAGCACAAGAGGTTATCATGAAAAGTAACGAGTTATCCTACCACCCATATCACAAGTCAAGAGAAGTATCTCAAAGGAACCCAACACCACCAAGAAGGATAGCAAAGACATGAAATCCGAAGGTCAAAGCTCTCAAAATAAGCTCGACCCATCAAGAAGAGAATTGCCTTACAAGTCACACAAATCAACCTCCGACAAATATTATTGTCATACATGTCGCCCTCGCGTGACCTATGCTCGTATCAGACTTGAACATCGTCAAGCACAACTCATGAAGGAGACATCTAAAGAGCATAAAAGATACAACATCCGACAAGACGAGACATCGGGACCTAACCCAACAAACATAGCCTAAACAAAAGGCAAGTATAGCAATGAGGCTCTCCAATGAGAAAGGAATACTAAAGCACAACTCCATACATCGTGATGTGGCTATCATGTCCACATACACTGAAGTGGCTATCATGTCCACATATCTTGAAGTGGCTATCATGTCCACATATCTTGAAGTGGCTATCACGTCCACATACCTTGAAGTGGCTATCATGTCCACATACCCTGAAGTGGCTATCATGTCCACACACTACAAAAGGGCTATCACTCCCACACATCAT
Source organism: Clarkia xantiana subsp. parviflora (assembly GCA_036873135.1). Classification (NCBI taxonomy): domain Eukaryota; kingdom Viridiplantae; phylum Streptophyta; class Magnoliopsida; order Myrtales; family Onagraceae; genus Clarkia; species Clarkia xantiana. The sequence continues at coordinate 171,260 of JAPTYO010000018.1, forward strand.
GAAGTGGCTATCATGTCCACATACCTCGAAGTGATTATCATGGCAGCACATCATAAAACATATGCATTGTAAAGACACCATCCCGACCACGAACATCAAAAGGCTACGCCTAGCCCTAGGAGGAGGTTCAAGAAAAAGGGAAAAACAACACCCTTCGTACGCTCATCAAAGGTAGGCACTTATATTTCAACCCACTGGGCGATACTAGGAAGGAGACGTCCTCATTATGAAGACAACCTCCATATCTCACGAAACCAACCATGAAGCAAAAAATCACGACAAGCACCATTGAGGGCATATAACAAAACGATCCCCACAACGATCACAACTACGATACTAGTAGAGGCTAACTCAGAGCCATGTCAAGAGAAAGGAACCTCAATGAAAGGTGATGATCACACCCATCACCAAAAGAAAAATCTTCAACGCAGGGGTTAATAACATAACCCATAGGAAAGACAAAAACACCTTCAAAAGTCGTCAAATCTACATGAAGATGAAATAAACTTGAGACTCGGCCCCTCGGCTGAGGGGCAGGGGATAGAGAAGAGACATCAAGACCTATGATCACCCCATCGCCAGCCACAGGTTGTTTCCTTTTGTCAAGCAAAGAGGGTGCCTCTTCAACCACTACCTCCTTATCATGGGAGGGAGTCAGCAAGGGGGCACTTGAAGGAGAGCCTCTCGCGGTTTCCTTCTCCTTGACAGCCGAGGGCCCGACCTCAGAGTCAGGTTTCCGTGCCTTGGATTTAGATTGACTTGAACTCTCACCCACCACAAGAATCATTCGGTAACCAGGGAAGAACGCTCTAACAACAAGAAGGAAGCAGCATGAGAACAATCATAAGTATATCACAAAGAAAAAAGAAGGGAAAAAGAACATACTGGAAGCATTAGCAGCCACCCCTGACTTAGAAAATTTCTTGGCCTGATAAGCAGAACTAGAGGGTTCTTCCCTCTCATCTGATTCAACGGACGGTCAGATTTGGTCTGACTACCTTGGAAAACGATCTTCAAGGTCCCCCTGTCTGAAGAAGAAAGCTTCCCAAAAGTGAGTAATCTATACGAGCAACCAACGCAAAGATCGACCCTTACTCATGGAGAGGCGAAATACGCCTACTACGGGGGCAACCTTAACACCAAGGGAAGAGGGCGAACTTTTAGTTTCCCCAAATGGAGCAACGCTCCAGCACATCCGAAGGAAGGGTCAACCCTTAACACATGTCAATAGACCCCTTCGCTCGCGGCGGTAAGAAGAAAGCTTGCAAGCTTTTTCACCCTCACTTTTATGGGGAACAAATTGCAGGGTAAAGGTCAAGAGCTATACACACGCTCCAACGAATGAAGGAAAAATGTTACACGTGCCGAAAGTCGAGATTAATGGACAATGCTCACGCTAGTACGAGGGAGGCTGAACGTTGTGTCCCATTGAGTGGCAGAGTTCCCACCCTCAAGTAAAGGAGAGGTCTATGCTCTCACCTTTGCACTTATGCTCATATTCATGATTAACATCTACAGGTACATCAATGTCATCACTCATGCTTATACTCACAACCCATCCATACATACATACATGTTCATGCTTGCACTCATATGCATGCCCACATACACACTCCCATGTGTTCAAACATTTAGACGTCCATGCACATGGCCGCCATATATTCATGCATACATTCATGACTACAATCGCATCATGTCTCTACTCACTCCCATCCTTATGTTCCTACTTGCATATATGCTAGTACACATCCTCATGTTCATGATATGTCCATGTTCACTCCTAGTTAACATCCTATAGGCATATTTTCTAGTATCCCATACTTAGAAAAATTTCGGACCAAAAGTGAAATTTTTCTCCACTTAGGCAAATCACGGCATGAAATTGAAGCATAAGTCACTTAGTTGCATTCGTATTGCATCCCTACGCAAGCATGTATTTTTAGAAATATACGTCCGTAGCAAGGAAAGATTTATTATTACCACTTCAGACGGACGCGTGCTTAGGCACGTGTCCGTACTGCTCTGACGTTTACACTTCCTCTATCTTATAAGACAGGGGGCAGAGTCAGAGGCACGCATCCATGAGTAAGTAAACATTCAGATAAAAGGTAAAACCCCGGTTTCAAATTGCGCGTGTCATACCATCCTAAAATAGAGTCAATCAAGGGTTAAGCCATTGGTTGACTCGGGGGCATGTGATGGATATACGCCCAATTTGAACCCGTTGACTTCCGAACCGTTGTATTTTTATCATCCCATTAACAATTGTAAATCGAAACTTCAACCCGGACACTTCGCGAGAACATCAACGGCTCGGACGAGGCCGAAGCGCTCGTCCGGCCAAGGTAAACTCACCTAGGTGAGGTTGGGTGGCCACACCCGACCTCCCCTAGGGGAGATCGGGTCAGCCAACCCGATCTCCCCTAGGAGAGATCGGGTCGGCCAACCCGATCTCTCCTAGGAGGGATGGGGTCGGCCAACCCGATCTCTCCTAGGAGGGATGGGGTTGGCCAACCCCATCCTCCCTAGGAGGGGTTGGGTGCCCTCACCCAACCCCTACCCTTGGGGGTCGGATTTCTCCTCCCCCCAAAGGGCCCCGGCACCATTTTTGGACTCCCACACTCGGTTCACTTCGCCTACCTTCTCCGTATCCTAAGGTCTTAATTATGCGCTTAAAGGTTAATTAATTGTGTTTAAAGGTTAACGATGTCATTAAGCCATCTTAATGACACCGTTGCCTATAAATACCCCACTTTCACAATTCATTTGGACATCTTGGCAAGTTGCACAATTTTGCTCTGACCTCTCTCTAGCTTTATCTCTCTAAAACCGTACTGACTTAGGCATCGGAGAGGGTTCATCAGGCACCACCCCCCCCCCCCCTCTGTGCCTGGTATTGCCCCTCTTGCAGGGTGGCAAGGAGAAGAGCCAAGGAAGCAGAAGTGCATAGAGCAGTAGGACAAGCCCCAGGGGTAAGAAGTACAAGCCTCAGGAGGTCAGAAGGAGAGAAGGAAAGGAGATCAGAAGGAGAGAAGAGAATGACATATATCAGAACGACTACCCTAAGGGAGCAGAAGGGCATGTATCAGAATGACTAGTCCTAGGAACACTGAACCCGACATTTTATTAGTGGGAGATAAATTCTAGATTGACGACCCGTTGACCTAGACTTTATAACCTAACACTTTCCAATTAGCCTTATAAACAGAGTGGCATCATCTAGGAGATTATCCTCATAAATTATTCCTAAATAATCATCATAGGACTTGCTAGTCAACTTAAGATTTAACTCCATAGGAGTTTCAACAACACGACAGCCAGCCACACCAACTGAAGTAGTAAGATCCAAAACATATTTCCTTTGAGATAGAAAAAAATCATCAGCACATCTGGCAACCTCAATTCCTAGGAAGTAATTCAACTCAACAAACATGTTTCAGTTCAGCAACCAGTTTGTCACTATTGCCAGAAATAAGCAAGTCATCGACATAAACAAGAAGGATAACAATGCTACCATTGTCATGCTTAGTAAACAAGAATAATCCTGCTTAGACTGAATGTAACCAGCATGAACAAGAGCATTAGTCAGTTTTAAATTCCATTGTCTACTAGCTTGTTTAAGTCCATATAGGGATTTGAGTAATCGACAGGCCTTTTTGTCACTTTTCCCCCTTGGTTTTCAAATCCCTCAGGCAAATACTATTAGCATATGGTGATAGGGCGCCGTAAATGGAAGCCCGTTAATATGTATATGTTACATGAGACAATTGGGTAAATGTCACATTAGGGAAATTCGGCCAGACCTAAATCCCAATTGACATGAGAGGCCCAAATTGGGCCTCCCTTATACACTAGGCCGGCCGAAATATAGTGAGTGGGCAAAGTGGACTTTTGTACACTTTTCTCCTCCTATAAATAAGGAGTGTTATGTTATTATGCTAAATCTATGGTAGAATCCAAAGTACCATATTAGTACTAAACACATTGATTTGAAATATAATTATGCTAAATCAATGGTAGAAGACAATATAATCATTTTATAATACTCGCCCTCTGACGACATGGTAGCGGACCCATTAACTAAACCATTACGCAAATAGACATTTGAAAAGCACGATAAACTGCTTGGATTGCGTAGGGTTTAAAAGTGGGCATGTATCTGTGATAACATTTTGATAATTGAAAGTTACATTTTTAATAAATGAGAGAATTACAAATCGAGTTTATGATTCATTGATGTCATAATGTTTGATTACATCGGATTTTACGGTCTATAAAATAAGTCGTAGGAGAACGCAATCCTATGCCTAAATTATGTCGAATATGGGCCTTGCCTCGTCACACGAGCACGGTCGTCTTGTAGGATAGGGGGACCTCTACTGTAACAAGACATGCTAAGAACTAGGGGATAAACTTGGTTACGCAAAACGATCATTTGGTTTCGAAGTAACACGGACGATCTTCGTTTTGCACATCGTCGTGATGAACTTTGTTCGTCATTAACCACATTCTGGGCCAAATGAAAATTCCGCGATAGCATTGTTGACATATCCCACTCCTGATAATGTTCGGGTATGCTATCGACGCGTGCTTCATACTATGCGTGCCATGTTCGACCACGGGGTCATGCTCGGTTGTGCTAGGTAAAATCCTCGAGATTCGGAGGGGCGCAAACATCTTCTCATGCATGTGATTGATCCCGAGAGCTTTATGAAGAGGCACCTGAATTATCTTTATGGACTTAGGACTCATATCTAAGGTCAGGCTCAATGTTCGCTTCCCGACGTACGAGCGTAGTGGTGAAGAAAAAGGCCTAGTGATGACCACATCTTTGGAAACCGGTTGGGTTTGACTAAGGGTATGAACAATGGGGATGGTCAAGTTCACATTTAATTCACCGACTCTTGTATTCACTAGGTGGCCACCAGGCAGATATTAGTTGAAGGTTGCGAATACTTGTACGGATGCCTTGGAGAAGTATTCCTATGTGGAAACTAGGCAATTGGAGAATTAACAGTTGACCTAGGATACATCGCGATACAATTTAATGTTTTTAACAAGTTGATTGGAAATAGGGAATCAACGTTCCGCGTGCGCTACAACACTCCTAACAGATGAGTAGCACGATGCCTGTCGTATCCGCCGATCGCACGGCAAACCTCGTATGAACTATTCGGAAGCATGGGCAAGATAGAAAGAATGAAATGTTTATGCGATTTGGACAACAATACATTAACAGGCACCCTCACATTCCGGCGAGTGGGAGATGTTAGCATATGGTGATATGGCGTCGTAAATGGAAGCCCGTTAATATGTATATGTTACCTGAGACAATTGGGTAAATGTCACATTAGGGAAATTGGGCTAGACCTAAATCCCAATTGACATGAGAGGCCCAAAATTGGGCCTCCCTTATATACTAGGCCGACCTAAATATACTGAGTGGTCAAAGTGGACTTTTGTCCACTTTGCTCCTCCTATAAATAGGGAGTGTTAGGGGTTTCATTATGTTGAATCCTAATTCCTCATTTTCTTTAATTTAAGAGAAAACCCTCCTCCCTGTACTCTCTAGTTTCGGCCGAACCACCTACTCACCAAGGGTGTGCCAATTTTCTTTGAGCAAACACTCTGAAGATCTGTCCCTGCCAAGAATCGATCAGAGGCTTTGCTGTGGAGACTATACAACGTAAGGCTTCCTTAACATGAACCTCTGCGGGTTCCGTCCGGTGGATCGAGAACTCTCTCAGCAAGATCTTGGGACTACGGAAAGCGATTAAGGTATGTGCACATCTTCCGCTGCGTAATCGTGATTACTAGCATGTACCGTATTTAGGTTTCCTTAGTATTTAGCCCTGTAATCCAAAAAATACATATAAACTTCCTCATTTAAATCGCCCTCAAGGAAGGAATCATTTGAAAAAGAGTTCAACCATCTAAGGTAGCGAGTGATAAAATAACACGAACAATATTCATTTTAACAATAGGGGAAAAGGTTTCAAAATAATCTACACCATACTTCTGTTTAAAACCCTTAGCCACCAACCTAGCCTTATAATGTTCTAAACTCCTATCATAATTATATTTCAACCTATAAACCCATTTACATCCAATAGGTACATTACCATGAGGAAATAAACTACCTCCCAAGTTCCATTTTGTTCTAAAGCAGTATCCATACTGGATTTTTGGAAGCTTCTTCAAAACTGTTAGGTTGTACCAACTTAGAAAATGTTTGGATAATTGACAACAATTCACATGTTTCTGAATAAGATATAGAACAGAATGTCTGTCCATAATGTAATCTGAAGAGCATATTGATGGTCTAATAGCTCTCTCTGATTTGGTAGTCTGGAAATGAGGGTTAGCATCAACAGGAATAATATCAACATGATCATCATAACTAATATGAGATTGTTCATCATCTGAAATAGGATTCTCCACATGAGCATGCTCATTGCCAACATCAGGATCAATAGGGTGAACATCATCCTCAGTTAATCATTATCAAGAGTATTAACATCATTGGAATCATCATCCATGCTATACTAAAAAAATGGGCATTTGATCAAATTGCTTCCTTTTGAAATGAATTTTGTTTTCTTTGAAATGTATATCTCTATTTACAACAAAAAAAAATTATCTTTTAACTATATCATAGAGTCTGTACCCTTTCTAAGAATTAGAATACCCCATGAAAACAGAGGGAATGGCTCCTGAAGCAAATTTGCTAGTCACCATCAGATTTTTAGCATAGCATAAACAACCATACACACGTAAGTTTGAAATATCAGGGACTTTAGCATTGAAAACCTCTATAGGAGATTTACCATCAAGAACAGTGCTAGGTAAGAGGTTGATAAAATAACAAGCTGTAAGAACACATTCACCCCAAAAAGAGTCAGGTATGTAACCTTGCAGTTTTAAAGCTCGAGCAACTTCAAGTAAGTGCCTATGTTTTCGTTCAACCCTACTGTTTTGTTGAGGGGTATATGGACAAGAGCATTGATGCAAAATACCTTTTCCAGTTATTTTTTTTCAAATGATCATTGAAAAATTCACGACCATTATCAGTCCTGAAACATTTGACAATTTTTTGAAATTGAGTTTCAATCATGGAAACAAAGTTTCTTATAACAACAACCACATCATATTTAAATTGCATTAAATGCACCCAAGTAACTCTAGACTAATCATCAACTATAGTAAAATATATATATTTATTTTCATCATAAATGTCACAAGCATAGGGTCCCCACACCTCACAGTGGACCAAATCAAAACAGTATTTGGCCCTAGAAGTAGAAATAGGAAATGACTTTCTAAAAAAAATTTCGTTAGGGAAAACGGGACATTGACTCAAAAGATCTTTGTCATTATTGGTAATACTGACATACTCAATATGTTGCAAATTTTTGCTTAAGGGTGATCAAAATGTTTGTGCCAAAGGGTGGCATTTTTGGAAAAGAAGGAAACAGGTGCAGAGCTCAACTCAGTAGTATCTGAACTTTGAAGAAAATATAAACCTGAGTTGGCCTTACCCTTGCTAAGACCCTCCCACTTGAGAGGTCCTGTGTAACAGCCCACATTGAATTGAAAATAGCACAACAATTTAGCTCGCCAGTTAACTTTGCAACATATAGCAAGTTTTATTTAAAATAAGGAATATAAATAACTTTTTTCAACTTGTTTGTTTTGTCAATAAATAAAGTCCCTATGCCCAAAATTTTGAAGAATCCCCATTTGGTAAAATGACTTTAGTGGCAGAAATATCTTTGAAATCATGTAGTCATTCCTTTTAATTAGTCATGTGATTTGTTGCACCCGTATCTAAAATCCAATTGTTGCGACAGGAATTCAGAAAAGAAGATAGAGATATACTAGATGTGGTGGTAGAAGTGTTCATGGCAACAGTGGTAGCATCTGCTGATGTTGCAGTCCTTCCAGCCTGCTTTATCACACGAAGAAACTTCTCAAATTGAGAAGTGGTAAAAGTAACAAGATTCCCATCACCAGATCTCCTTGAACATTAGTAGCAACATTCGGAGCAACTGAATTGGCAGTGTTTGCCTTGGTGCCCCCTCATTTTTCTCTCATTTGATCTCTTCTCTTGAAACAGATGTCTCTGTAATGTCCTTTCTTATGGCAAAAATCACACCCCACAACGATCAACAGTGTGACCTTTCTAATGACAGAAAGTGCATTCTAGACTAAGGTTGGCCCTTTGCTTCTCAGTATTGGTAAAAACATTTCTAGAAAGGACATCCACGGAACCAGTAATGCAAGAACTAACTCCCCTATGATTCTCCTCTTGAATCAAAATATTATTAGCATTATCAACAGAAGGAAGAGGCTTTTGCATCAACAGATTACTCCTGATTGTAGAGTAATTGTCATTCAAGCCTATTTGAAATTGGAAAATAAGAATATTGTCTTTATGATCCACATATTTATGAAAACCTTCGGAAAATGTTGGCAGAGCACATACTGCATCGAATTCCGCCTTTAACAGTCTAAGTTCATAAAGAAACTAGATACAGAATCAAGACCTTGACGAGTCAAGACAATATCTCTGTGAAGCTGATATATTCTAGAGCTATTAACCTTATCTTAACATTTTTTAAGCTCTTCCCAAGCAAGTAGGGCAGTTTATGTGTACATGATGGTGCTAGCAATCACTTTTGAAACATAAATCATTATCCAACCAAACAAACCACAACGTTACATCTATCGAGAGATCATAAAGAGCAGTATCATACTTGTCACGCATACATGCACCATTTACAAACCCTAATTTGTTTCTACCAATCAAGATAAATCGTAAAGCATGGCTCCATATAGGGTAATCAGAAATACCAGTCAAGATGTGGGAAGTGACACAAGTTCCAGGGTTGTCACTAGAATGAAGAAAGAGCGGGTGATGCGAGTCTACCACGACCATCAGATTGCCGCCTTCATTCTGTAGAGATAATTCTTTTGCCATGGAGATCGAAGCGAAAGGCGAAGAAACGAAACAAACTCATTAGAAGATGAGGCAGCGACGAAAGCCGGCAAACAAGATCAGATCCAGTACAACGAAGGCACAGAGAGGTCTCCAGTTGTAGTGAACAACAAAACTCAAGAAGATACGATCAATTCCGTTAGAGAGAAGATGAAACGAATCACATGCAAGTAGCGAAAAAAGGACCGAGAGGCGAAGGAGAAAAGGATTTATCGGTGGAGTGGTGTCTGTGGTGGTGAAAAAAGGAAGCGGAAAGAGGCCAAGATTGAAGAGAAGACTGCTATGATACCATTTTCGTTTCAGCAATGGAAACCCTAGAACGGGAAGAAGAAGAAGAAGAGACGCTTCAGAGCAAAAGGAAAAAGACGCACAAATTTAAGAGATCTTTAGTGAGAATTACTTCATCTGGTCTCACCTCCCCCTCAGTCCAAGATCTATATAGGAATAATAGTTAGTTAATGCCAAAACTAACTATCTTGGCCAAAAAAAAAAAATGCCAAAACTAACTAAGATGGACACAAAGCTCCTAAACAATAAAATTGGCTGACAACAAATTAAGCCCAATCAACCAACAACATAATAACAGATCTAGGAAAACATAAAAGACCCAAGCCCACAAAGACTAGCTAGCACCAGGCCCTCAATGTGTTGATTGGTAGAAAATAATATGCAAGCATGTATGTATGTATGTATATAATATGCTTCTCAGGTTGATTTTGTAATGATTCTAATCATTGACTAAGTAACTATATATATCCTCAGCCTCAGGGGAAAAGAATGTTGCAGAGAGATAGACACCCAACCCAGGAAAAGGAGCTCGCCTTGAATGTGTTTACTTGAAAACCCAGTCCTTAATTTCTCAGGTAATTAAGCATAGATAAATTCTGGGGAGTTTGGTGTTAGTAAAGACGCGGGATATATATTTTCATTAAATTATATATTATTACAGTACCAGTACGAAATGAGTCGTATATAAATAAAAACATAGAGAATTGATGATACTAGCTAGCTAGGGAGGCAGAGAAGAAAGAAACTGGTAAACAGAATAATTAATAATGCGGTGGTACGTATAGGTTACTTTGGTTTTGGTTGGTTGTCTCTTTTAATTGATAGGAACCATGCAACCGGCAATAAGAAGATATGCATGGGCTGGCTTTTAGGGATGCAGTGCACCGCGGCCATGGGTCACATCCACAATATTTGCTTTTACTTCATCATCTGCATGCATTCAACAACCAATTAATTAATAATAATGTCTTGAATTGAATAAACTAGCTAGCTAGGATGTATTAAATAAATAGGTTAATTAATTAATTACCAACGCCTTCCTTGATGGCACAGTCTTGGTCGCATTTCAACATGCAGAAGGTGGGGCCCATTCCATCGCCCTCGCAGTGGCTTTCGCAGATATCGAAGCATTCCCTGTAGGAGGCTGTATCAATTTGTGCCTCCACTCTCACCCACAACATCATCATCATCATGCACAACACCAGCACCACACCAAATCTGCAGCTCCCCATTGTGTATGTAATTAGTTTGTAAGAAGAATAATTGTTTGTAGCGATCCAGAGTGAATAATAGTATTTGTAGGGAACAACAAGGGAATTCTATTTAGTCTTCCTCTTCTGTATTACTAATTTAAGAGGTGCCCCTTACAACAAGGGAATTCTGTGGCTTCACTTAGTCTTCCTCTTTCTGTTTTACTTACTATTTTATTACGTACAATACGACCCGATGCTTGCTTGCTTGCTTCGTATTACTATTCTTGTTTCATCTTCTATATACTTGAATTGCCCAAAATATATTATCTTCTATACTTGTATTTTTTATATCCACAATATTACAGGTACAAATCATCTCTTCCATTTTTAAATTTCTCATGAAACCTATTGGGGTTTCATCGTTGAAGTCTTCAAACAGTAGCCTGTTAACGTCGGATCCCTAATTTCGTCGAGCATTCGATCTCGACCTTGATGCAACAGATCCAATCAAGCAACCTGCAAAAAGAGTGTGCCGAGGGACTCGGCAAACCCTCTCCGATGCTTAACTAAGAATACGATTTTAGAGAGAGAAAATAGAGAGAAGTCAGAGCTCAAAGTTGAGAGAGCACAAGATACATTCAAATGAGCAACCATGAGTCTTATTTATAGAGTTCAAGAGGATTAAAATGGTTAAAGACAATATTGCCCTCATAATCACGCTTAATTGGCAAGTAACGACATGTTTAAGTCCTGTTTAGCATCGGGAGGGTCCGTAGAGTAGGTAAAAAAAAATTAAAGTATTGGGAGAGTGACGGAGTATCAAAATAGCATCAACGGGGCCTCGAGAGGCACGGCTAGGACGAGGGTCGTCTGGACCAAAGAGGGTCTCAATATCGGACAAAATCTGATACAGAGACACTCCAACCGGACAAGTCCGATTTGGAGTGTTCCAATCAGCTAGTCGAGACGTTTTAGTGTCCGAAAATGTTCGCAGGTCAAAGTTTCGATTTGCAATCACTTATAAAACCCGAATTTTGCTAAGTATGGAGACTTGGTGCGCATCGATTGGGTGTATTTCCATCATTTTCCCCCGAGTCAAGTAATGCTTTACTCCTTACTTAACTCTATTTTTTTTGGATGGGAGATACACCCAATTAAGTTCACTATTTCTATTACTTTGACAGGAACACCGACTTCGGTAGTCGTGAGTAGCACAATGTTGTTTCCCCTTATACTTGGGAGTAAGACAATGTAGACATTAGCATAGTCATTGACAGATAAACAAATATGAGTGTGTCAAAGTAATGATCATGAATAAACAAGTGATATTGTAACGCACGTGTCATGCTTGTGCGTGTCAAATTTGTACGTTTCATACTTGCTCGTGTGAATATTGTGTAATCATAAACATGGAAATATTTAAATATGAGCATGTCATAATTCTAATTCATGATGTAAAGGATGCACATGAATGAAAAACTTGTGAAAAATTGCACTAGGTATAGAATTACCATAGGTGATAATTGAAATAGATATGATTATAAACCACTTTTACTTATAGCCTGTTGCGTCCTGGTTGAATTGGGTTGGATGGACGCGTCTGTCTGATTGGGTTCTTCGGGTTTTTGGGCTGACACCCTTCGCTTGGAAGAGGTATTCGCCTAATGCCGGTGACGAGTGTTCGGTTTTAACGCTGTGTCTAAGGAAATGTCTGTGTCTCAGGGAAAGTCTGTGTCTCAGGAAGCGTCTGTGTCTTGGCTAAGCAAGATACTAGTTTATACCGTCTCTTAGATCCACTCTAAGGCGACGTTGTACAAGACTCGACTTGTAAATTTTATGAGTTTTATAAACAGGGTGCGGACCTGCCAGCGTGTATCAACCCGCGTTGGGGAAGAATACGTAAAAACATTTTGGTTTTTGAAAAAATAGTTGTGATACATGATTCCTGCGTCCAGGGACCACGTAACACGTTTTGAAAATATGTATTGTGATGCATGATTTCCGCGTCCAGGAACCATGCAACACGCTTTGAAAACCTGTAGTACGAAATTGTCATCTAACAAGAGGACTTTTGCCGTAAAGTGTGAACCCTTAAGCAGGAATTCATAGTACGGGATTGTCATCTAACAAGAGGACGTTCGACGTATAAAGTGAACCCTTAAGCAGGAATTCGTAGTACGGGATTGTCATCTAACAAGAGGACGTTCGTCGTATAGAGTGAACCCTTAAACAGGAATTTATAGTATGGGATTGTCATCTAATAAGAGGACATTCGCCATAAAGAGTGAACCCTTAAACAGGATATACACAGTATGGGATTGTCATCTAAGAAGAGGACATTCGCCATAAAGATTGAACCCTTAAACAGGATATACACACTTGTTGTAGCGTGGGGTCGTTGTCTAACAAGAGAACTTCCGCCACGAAGAGTGAACCCTTAAACAGGATATACACAGTATGGGATTGTCATCTAACAAGAGGACATTCGCCATAAAGAGTGAACCCTTAAACAGGATATACACACTTGTTGTAGCGTGGGGTCGTTGTCTAACGAGAGAACTTCCGCCCCAAAGAGTGAACCCTTTAACAGGATATACACAGTATGGGATTGTCATCTAACAAGAGGACATTCGCCATAAAGAGTGAACCCTTAAACAGGATATACACACTTGTTGTAGCGTGGGGTCGTTGTCTAACAAGAGAACTTCCGCCACAAAGAGTGAACCCTTAAACAGGATATACACAGTATGGGATTGTCATCTAACAAGAGGACATTCGCCATAAAGAGTGAACCCTTAAACAGGATATACACACTTGTTGTAGCGTGGGGTCGTTGTTTGACAAGAGAACTTCCGCCACAAAGAGTGAATCCTTAAACAGGATATACACAGTATGTGATTGTCATCTAACAAGAGGACATTCGCCATAAAGAGTGAACCCTTAAACAGGATATACACACTTGTTGTAGCTTGGGGTCGTTGTCTAACAAGACAACTTCCGCCACTTATGGGGTGATCAGTCCCGTATTGTATTTGCCCATCCTGTTCTGAATCCAGGGAATGGCGATGAACATGAGGATTTGCCTCTAACAAGAGATGTCACAGCATGTCATTTATATGTCATCAATAGGACATTGTAGATAGGACGTCGTTGGTATGACGCTTTTGATGTAAGAGGTTGCAATTATGTCTTTGCAAATATGTTGTTGCAGCATGCTGACTTTGAATATATCTTGGTTTAATTCCAAGTTGTTGATTCCTTGATGACGCCTTTTGATATAGTCGTCAATATGAGTAAGTTGTTGTTGATGATGAGCGTTGTCATAACGCGTAGTAGATTTTTGCTTGCACATAGCATAATATCTTGAATTGTTGATGTAGATAATAGTTGTTGTAGTTACTTTGCTTTGCTTCCAAGTAACGTATATATAGAATAGTGATGTTCCTACGAAGATAGAACAACTTCATTAGGTTCATGCGATTATTGCAAAGATGCCACTTTATTTGAGAGTGTGGACTTTTCAACAAGTAGATGCATTATGAAAATGAGAGCAAAAGGGCTTGATACGACAGCTCCTTTTGTGACAGAAGATTATCCTTTCATCCATGGAATTTCTTCAAGTGCCCTTCACTAAACGTGTTTGTAGAGGCATTGCCATTTGCATCTTCAAGGCGATATGCGTTGATATATGGGATGGATATGATCTTGTAAGGGCCTTCCCACTTTGGAGACGTTTTGTTAATTTGATCGAGATCTGAGAACTCATTCTTTCTCCACACCATTTCTCCGAAATGGAATTGTCTTTCTTTCACCTTCCTGTTGTAATATCTTGCAGTTATCAAGCGCATGCGTGCCTGATTATGCTCCGAGTTACGCCTTTTTTCTTCAGCCAGGTTTAGGTCTAGAAGTATGTCTACTTCATTGGCTTGGGTGTCGAAATGGGTTGTGCGGTAGGATGAGACAGCAATTTTGATGGGAGCGACTGCTTCCGTTCCATACACCAAACTGAATGGTGTTTCTCCGGTTGGCTCCTTTGGAGTTGTTCGTAGTGCTCATAGCACACTGCTAAGCTCTTCTGCCCACCCTCCTTTTAGTGCATGCACTCTCTTCTTGAGACCGTCTAGGACGGTCTTGTTGGCGGCCCGACTTGTCCGTTGGTTTGAGCATGGCGGACTGATGCGAAACAGTGGTTGATGCTGAGCCTTTCGCAAAATGTTTGAAGCCTTGAACTCTTGAATTGCGGTCCATTGTTGCTGATTAGCACCTTTGGAACCCCGTATCGTGAGATGATGTGATTTCGGATGAAATCCATTATCTGTGCATCGGTTGTTCGTGTCAATGCCTTTGCCTCGATCCACTTCGAAAAGCAGTCGATTGCGATGACAATGTACTTGGTTTGGCCTTTTGATTTTTGAAGTGGGCCCACCAAGTCAATCCCCCATTGTGTGAATGGCTAGGAACTTGCAATTGAGCTTAGCTTTGCGGCTGGTGCCGTGATACTTCTTGAATAAAATTGGCAAGATTCGCATTCTTCGACCAAGTGCGTAGCTTGGTTCTTCATGGTTGGCCAATAGTATCCTAAGCTCAACGTTTTGCGTATTAGAGATCTCGCACCTTCATGGCAGGCCGTTTGGCCATTATGCGAATCTTCTAACACTTTCTGGCCTTCTTGGAAGGTGATGCACTTTAGGTATGGGGTTGAAAATCCTCTCTTGTATAGCTGGTCATCTAACAATGCGTAGTTGATAGCTTGCTTCTGGATTTTATGGGTTTGAACATTGTCTTCGGGGAACTTTGCCACACTTTGGTATGTTCTGCAATTTGTTGAGTTCCGTCTTGGACATCTGTCTCGGGTGTTATCCCGGTGAATTCAGTAACGAAGTCTGCCAATGCATGCCCCTTGATCGCCGTTCGAGGAGCGAAATGAATGCGGAATTCACTTAACTCCACCGACCACTTTGCTAACTTTCCTGGCACGTTTGGCTTGACAGGATGTGGTTCAGGGGTTGGTCTGTTAGGACTGTTACTTCGTGTGCCATATTCTTCCCGTTTAAATCGCCGAAAATGGTATTGACCATTTGCTGGTATGTTGCTCTCGCATTGATCAAGCCGAATGGCATCACTGTGTAGTTGTATATTTTGCTATCTGCATAGAATGTAGTGTGCAATGCATCATCTTTGAACATCGGGATCTGGTTGTATCTTGAGTATGCATCCATTACGGATATTAACTCATGGCCGGCGGTGGCATCGACTAGTTGGTTGATTCTTGGAAGAGGATATGAATCCTTGGGGCATGCGTTGTTGAGATCTCTGTAATCAAAGCACATTCTCAATTTGCCACTTGATTTAGGTACCAATACCGGGTTTGCCCCCCATGTTTGGTATCTTGACTCTTCAATGGATCTTGCGTCAAGCAGTCTTCCATGTTTGGTATCTGTTTGTGGCCTGGAAGGGATCATCCTTCGTTGGCTGCTGTGGGCGGTGGTGTGGGGGTTGGCGGTGGTTGGGCCGCATATCCTTGATTTTCAGTGACTCGCGGAATGCGAGTAATTCTTCCAGCGCAGCCATCATTGCTGGAGTAACCGAAGACATCGGGTTTGCTCCCGTTCCTTGTTGTTCGCCTTGCGGCGTTTCTGTCTGAAATTCGTCATCATTGATGGGTTCGATTACACCCGTCAGGCCCTTTAACGGGGAGGAAACGGCAAACAGGCCCACCAGGCCCAAAATGAAGGTCAAGATGACCTAGGAGGAGGGTCCCGACAAAGGGAGTCCCGATGATGGAAGGTCCCGACAGAGTCGGTCCCGACAGATGAGCTGGAAGCTCCCGATGAGAAGCCTTTAAGTAGGCCCCGATGATGAATCCCTGAGAATGATTGGCCCTGTCACGATGACGAGGGGCCCCGAGCGGTGACATAACGAGATAACTCTGGAGTCCCCGACGGGAGTCGGGACTCGTTACCAGAGGATAAGGCCAAGATATGCGGGGCGTGGCCGAGATACGCGGGACGTGGTTAAGATACACGGAGCGTGGCCGAGATACGCGGGGCATGGCTGAGATACGCAAGACCACACCCGAAATACGCGGGATACGGGCTAACCACCCCTAACGGTTCCCCAGGTACCTGAGGCATCTCTTTGCCTATAAATGGGCAGGAGGTCACCTCAGAACACTTACATTGAGTTCAATACACTTTGAGATTACTGCTTGCCAGTCATACGAGATACTCATTTAAGCATCGGAGAGGGATTCTGGTTCACCGCCCGGTCTATCCCCTCTTGCAGGATTGCGTGGAGCAAAGGAGCTAGGATTGCCGTCAAAGTCCGTACCGGAGTTCCACCGTGATCCAACATTGGCGCCGTCTGTGGGAAGCAAACAAAAAGCTGATATGCCTTCTACTCGATCAATGGCGGCTGGCAAGCACAGAAGACAAGGACAATCCGGTGGTTCCCGTCACCCGCTGCAACGAATCTGGATTCAGTACCGGAACAGGAGGAAAACCAGAACCTCCCCCCGGCGGAGCTCTCCCAGACAGGAGGGCACAATGGAGATCCCGAAGATATTGCTCCTCAGCACCAGGGCAATAGGGGGCAGGAGGCTCCCCCAGCTACAGACTTGACAAGGGCCGTGGCGGAAGCCATGCCCATGTTTCTGGCGGCCGTAGAGGCTCTCTTGGATAGGAGAGAGGCTGCAAGGAGGCAGGAGGAGATGCCCCCGTTGGAGGAAGTGGCCCCGCCAGCAGAGGGTCGGAACGCACAGGAAGCCCCGCCCCGAGGCCTGGACAGAGGTAGAGCATCCGGTCAGCCGGAGAGGTTCGTGGTTGATGGACCAGGACCTGTACAGCACAGGACCATTCCCTTGAATGGTCCCATCACTCCCGACCAGGTGGTAAAGATCGTGAACATCTGCATGGGAGAACAGAAGCCGCTGGTATCAGAGCTAAGGGATCGATCCACTCATCCCTTCGTTCCCCGACTCATCGACACCCTAGCCCCGCCTGGGCTAGGCATCCCCACGATAAAGGAGTACGATGGCGAAGGAGATCCGGTTCGTCATGTCCAGAAACACCTTATGGCGTGTCTGGGAAGAGCCCCGAGTGAAGACATAGTGTGTACGCTGTTCCCGAACACACTTGGAGAAAGAGCCCAAACCTGGTTCTTTAGTCTGCCCCCAGGCTGCATCACTTGCTGGGCGGACATGCATGATCGATTCATTCAGCAGTACCAGGGTCGGAGACGTTTATTGAAGAGCGTGAGGTCCTTGACCCAAGTGGTGCAGAGGCCCGACGAATCACTGGCTCATTATTACCAACGGTACACGGCCAGCGTGGCAGAGATTGACGAAGATATCTCGGAAGGCGAAACCATCCGTACCTTCATTCGGAACCTGACGGCCCCCTATGGCTCCGACCTGATGCACAGCGTGGCTGAGAAAGCTGTGTGGAATATGGAGGCATTACAGAAGAGGGTGAAACGGCAGATCGATGTCCAGGAGTCGAAGATAGCCGCGGGAGAACTGGAGCCCCCAAAGTCGAACAAAGGAAAGCAGTCGGTTAAACCTTTCGACGATCGTAAGTCAAAGGGTAGACCCGACAGTAGCAAGAATCGAGGCCGTCCGGATCGGAGGGACGACAGGCGTTCTTCAAGGAAGGATAAGCGGGAGGATCTCGACATTCCTCTCAACTGCTCCATGGCGGAGGTGCTGACAGTCATGGAACGACAAGGTATCTCCAGGTACCCCCCAAAGAAGGATGGAGAATTCTTGGGATCTCGCACGGATCGCTACTGCCGATTTCACCGCGCAAATGGTCACGACACCAATCACTGTCGGGAACTGAAGAAGGAGATTGAAAAGCTGATCCAGAAGGGGAAGCTTAAGGAATTCGTCGGGGATAAGCGGTGTCGATCCCGCTCTCGATCCCGATCGCGGTCCCGTTCCCGATCCCGCGATCGGTCCCCAAAAAAGAAGAGAACCGATCCAGAGTCATCCGGTGCTCGCAAGGAGAGGGGGCACTATCAATGTGATTCATGGAGTGTTTGCTGCTGGAGGTGATACCTCATCCGCCCGAGAGGTCTACGCCTCTAGAATCCCTACAGCAGTAGTGTTGGGTAAGAGGTCCCGATCCTGGACCTTGAAAGAAGAGATGGTAATCTCCTTCTCGTCGGAAGATCTCATAGGCGTGGAGACTCCGCACGACGATGCCTTGGTGGTAACCTTGGATGTAGACGGGTTCGAAATGAAGAGAATTCTAATCGACGGAGGGAGCTCCTCCGACATTCTATTCATGGACGCGCAGGAAGCTATGGGGAAGACGAAGAAAGATCTAAAGGAGGCAAACTTCCCAATGGTCGGGTTCTCTGGCTCAACCTCCTATCCGATAGGAGTAATCACCTTACCAGTGGAGTTTGGTAGCGGGTGGAAATCAGAAAGGAGGAACGTGGAGTTTGTTGTGGTTGATTCCGCGGGGACCTACAACGCGATTACCGGGAGGACCACTATTAATCCCCTGTTGGCGGTCGCCTCGACAGTGCACCAGAAGATGAAGTTCCCGACCGACCATGGAGTTGGAGAGGTCAAGGGCGACCAGGTGGCTTCCCGAAAATGCTATGTTAATGCCACCCGGAGGAGGAGGCGAGAGGCCATGACTGTCCTCCAGACAGACACAGATCCCAGAGAAGAGTTTGGGCGTCCCGCCCCCGTAGAAGATCTAAAAGAAGTCGAGATCGACGGACCCCAGAGGAAGGTGAAAATCGGGTCTGCTCTGACTGAGGAGACAGCCCAAAAATTGGTGGAATTGTTGAAGGAGTTCAAGGAGCTGTTTGCCTGGTCCCCGAGCGATATGCCAGGAATCAGCCCCGACGTGATCGTACACGAGCTGAAGATAGACCCCGCGATCAAGCCTATCACGCAGAAAAGGCGTCTGATGGGCACGGACAAGAAGATCGCGATCCAGCAGGATGTAGGCAGGTTGCTCGATGCTGGGTTCATTAAAGAGCTCCGATTCCAGACTTGGGTTGCCAACCCAGTGCTGGTGAAGAAGACTAACGGGAAATGGCGAATGTGTGTGGACTTCCGCGACCTGAACAAGGCTTGCCCAAAGGACTGCTATCCACTCCCGAGAATCGACCAATTGGTGGATGCCACATCGGGACACGAACTGTTGAGTTTCATGGACGCGTATTCAGGCTACAACCAAATCAAGATGGCCAAGGAAGATGCTCCCCACACAGCATTCTACGCAGACAGTGACATCTATCACTACGATGTCATGCCTTTCGGGTTAATCAATGCCGGGGCAACCTACCAACGGATGGTGAACAAAATGTTTGGAGATATGCTGGGAGAAACCATGGAAGCTTACGTGGATGATATGCTGGTGAAGTCCCGACAAGCCGAAGATCATGTGCACAACCTAACCATGGCATTTGAGCGGATGAGGCTCCATCAAGTTCGCTTGAACCCGACGAAATGCGCCTTCGGAGTCCACTCAGGGAAGTTTTTGGGCTTCATGGTGAGCCAAAGAGGAATTGAAGTAAATCCCGAGAAGCTGAGGGCAATTGAGGAGATGCAGTCTCCGATAAACCATCGGGAGGTGCAAGTGCTGAATGGTCGACTAGCTGCAATGAATCGCTTCTTGTCCAAAGCCAGCGACCGATCAATGCCATTTTTTGAAGTCTTGAGGGCCAACAAAAAATTCGAGTGGACCGCCAAATGTGAAGAGGTGTTCCAAGCACTCAAGCAGCACCTTCGCACCCTACCACCGTTGGCAAAACCGGTTCCAGGCGAGCCGCTCTACCTTTATTTGGCTGTTTCTGAATTTGCCATTAGCTCTGTGTTAGTAAAGATTGTCGAGGGTAATCAAGTCCCCGTTTATTATGTAAGCAAGGCGTTTGCCAAGTCTGAATTAAACTATCCCGCCGTTGAGAAGTACCTCTTTGCGTTGATTATTACTGCTCGGAAGCTAAGGCCTTATTTCCACGCACACGAGATTACTGTGCTGACGAACCAGCCTTTGAAGCATTTTTTGAACTGACCGGATGCGTCGGGAAGATTAGTGAAATGGGCAGTAGAGCTTAGTGAGTTTCGAATACACTTTGCTCCAAGAACGGCAATTAAGGGCCAGGCGTTGGCGGATTTTATAGCAGAATCTACAGCCCCCGATCTAGAAGAAGCGGGCCCTGTAGAGGGGGCAACCATGGAGGTCCCGATAGAAGAACAACCAGAGAGGGCAGAGCAATCAGAACAGCCAAACAAGGAAAATACCTGGGAGATGTACACGGATGGCTCCGCGAGTTCAGACGGATCAGGAGCGGGCTTTTTGTTGATACCACCGGGTGAAGGTGAACCGCTCCGATACGCCTTAGCTTTAACATTCAAGGCCACACACAACGAAGCGGAGTATGAAGCTCTTATCACGGGCCTAAAAATTGCTAAAGGCACTGGAATCGATCACTTGAGAGTGAAATGCGACGCAGCTTTAATCGTGAACCAGGTTCAAGGGCGATACGAAGCAAGGAGTCTGATAATGAAGAAGTATCTGCGAGAGGTACAAGCTCTGAAAGAAAGCTTCAAAAGCTTCGATATCGAGGCAATTCCGAGGGAGGACAATGTAGAGGCAGATGCCTTGAGCAAATTTGCCCTGGGGGTACCCTTGGAAGAAAATCGGAAGGTGCACTTCTTGGAGAAGGTGATCTTATCAAACATCGACCCAACACAGGTGTGCACCATTGACACAAGATCGGAGGAGGAGCCAACCAGGATGACCCCGATAGTCGCGTACCTGACTACGGGGGCAGTCCCCGATGATCAAGTGGCAGCGGACAGGATACATCGGATCGCGGCCAATTATGTGATGCTGGACAACCAGCTATACAAGAAGGGCTGGTTCTCGACTCCGTACTTGAAGTGTGTAGCAGAACCCGACACCAGTCGAATCCTGAAGGAAATGCATGAAGGGGTCGCGGCTTGTCACGAAGGGGCCCGATCCATTATGAGGAAGGTGTTGAACTTAGGCTACTATTGGCCCACGATGAACAAAGAAGCAACGACGTTGGTCCGATCCTGCGACACGTGCCAGAGGTACGCCCCGAGTATCGTGGCTCCGGCCGCTAATCTGACATCCATCAAGAGCGCATGGCCCTTCGCGCAGTGGGGCATCGACTTGGTGGGACCTCTTCCACAAGCACAAGGACAATGTAAGTATTTACTTGTAGCTATCGATTATTTTTCAAAATGGATAGAGGCAAAGGCGCTGGCCAGAACAACAGGGAACCAGATCGTCAAGTTCCTCCAGACCCATATTGTGTCCAGATATGGGATTCCTAAGGTGGTGATCAGCGACAATGGTCCACCGTTTAACGGCTCTCAGGTGAGGGAGTATCTGGAGGAGTTGAACATCGAGCATCGGACTGCTTCTGTACGTCATGCTCAGACTAACGGCCAGGTAGAATCAGCCAACAAAATTGTGATGGATGGCCAAAAGAAGAGGGTCTATGCCTTGAAGGGCAAGTGGCTGAACGAACTGGAAAACGTGCTTTGGGCTGTTAGAACGACACCCAAACGATCAACAGGGGAGACTCCGTTTGGCCTCGTTTATGGCACGGAAGCTGTCGCCCCCGTAGAGGTAGCTGTGGCGTCCCATCGGATGAGATATTACGAGCCCCTGACGAACGATGAAGTGAGACGTCTGGACTTGGACTTACTCGAAGAGAAGAGGCGGGAAGCCGATGAAGTCCAAGCTCGAATGCGTTTGGCGACGGCCAGGTACTACAATCGGCGAGTGAAGTCCCGACAGTTCTTTGTTGGGGAGCTGGTTTGGCGTCGCAACGAGTTCACCCTTTTGGATCGAATCAACAAGATGTCACCAAAACGGGAAGGACCTTACAAGGTCGTGGGGATGCCAGCTCCAAATGCGTACTAGTTGGAAGACCTCGATGGCAGAACGTTGAAGCATTCTTTTAGTGGCGAACACTTGAAGAAACACCATGCTTGAAGAAAGTCGCCTTAAGTGGTGCCCGATAAAGTCGCCTTAAGTGGTGCCCGATAAAGTCGCCTTAAGTGGTGCCCGATGTAAAAATCGCCTTAAGTGGTGTATGCTGTTTATCGTTTAATTCGATGTAAGCCAATTTTATGCCATCAATAAAGAGGTTGCTTCCAATAAGAGTTTTCCTTAGATTTATGCTAAGTGTCAAAGTCGCCTTAAGTGGTGCACGAGAAAAGTCGCCTTAAGTGGTGCACGAGAAAAGTCGCCTTAAGTGGTGCACGAGAAAAGTCGCCTTAAGTGGTGCACGAGAAAAGTCGCCTTAAGTGGTGCACGAGAAAAGTCGCCTTAAGTGGTGCACGAGAAAAGTCATCTTAAGTGATGCGCGGGACAAAGTCGCCTTGAGTGGTGCACAATGCTTAGATTTATTCTGAGTATCCAAAAGTCATCTTAAGTGATGCGCGGGACTAAGTCGCCTTGAGTGGTGCACAATGCTTAGATTTATTCTGAGTATCCAAAAGTCATCTTAAGTGATGCGCGGGACTAAGTCGCCTTGAGTGGTTCACGATACTAAGTCGCCTTGAGTGGTGCACGATCTTTAGGTTTATCCTAAGTATCAAAAAGTCGCCTTGAGTGGTGCACGATCTTTAGGTTTATCCTAAGTATCAAAAAGTCGCCTTGAGTGGTGCACGATACTAAGTCGCCTTGAGTGGTGCACGATCTTTAGGTTTATCCTAAGTATCAAAAAGTCGCCTTGAGTGGTGCACGATACTAAGTCGCCTTGAGTGGTGCACGATCTTTAGGTTTATCCTAAGTAATAATTAAGTCGTCTTAAGTGATGCACGGAACTAAGTCGCCTTAAGTGGGACAAGTTATTAAATCGTCGAGAAGGACGTGCGAGAATGTCTTAAGTGTCGAGGTTTCGACCTAAGCACGTATAGTAAAGTCACTCGGAGAAGTGCAACGAAAGAATCGGAACTAAAGAAGTCTGATATTGATAAGGGCTCAAGGGCCCGACGACGACAAAAGAGAAGAAGATACAAGCACTCTAAAAGTAAACATTCAAGCTTGGTCCTTGTTGGCAGCGTTGGCAGCAGCTGGGTCCGCGGAGTCGGTAACAGAAGGATCCACAGGGTTGGCTTCGGGAGGATTGGCTATCGGGGCGTCCGCACTTGGAAGTTCAGGAGCGTCTTCAACAATTACGGGGGTACTCCCCCCATCACTCTCCTCGGAAAGAGCAAAATACTTCTTCGCAAAGGGAGCGAGGGAAGGAGACTTGTCGAAATTGATAGCGTCCCCGTACTCCAGGTGGAGCTCCTCAACCGCGTTGAAGAGAGTGTTCTCCACCTCCGCGCCAAAGAACTTCATGGCATCGGCTTGAAAGTCCTCGGACCTCCGATAGTCCTCCCGACCCTTCACAACCGCCTCAGCCAGCCGCGCAGGAAATCCCGCGATCTGCTCCTCCAGAGCCTTCTTCTCGAGGACCAGTTTTTCCTCGGCAGCCTTCTTCTCCTGGGTCAGCCTGTCCACAGCTGCCTCCCGCTCCTGCCGCTCTTGCCTCAAGAGCCCCTCGAAGTCCCCGATCTGCTGCTGGAGGTCCCGAACCTTCTGATTGAGGACAGCCTGTTCCTTGACAAGCTTTCCCCGCGAAGACTGGGAGGCCTTGAGATCCTCCTGAAGCTGCTCACGGATCCCTCGGTCCCGCTCCCGGGACTCATCGTAGGCAATGACATACCCGATGAGGCGGTTGTAGTCCCCGAGCTCCTGCAATAAGAAGGAAAAGTGTTAATGGACAAACAACCCGATTTATCATCAAAAAGAAAGAAGCGAAGTCTTACCTCTATACGGCGCACGACCATATCCCTGACATCCCGCTGCATGTGCGTCCGATTGAGGCAAATCGGATGCCGCATAGTAGGCAGGATCGAGCCTGCCAGCAGATGCAGGGCCAACTCCCGATCCTGCTCCCCTTGTGTGAGCGGGACTCCTTGAAGCGTCTGGATAGGAGTCCAGGGGGCATTCTCTTGTGAAGAATCAAAGGGCCTGTAGAAGTTCCCATCAAGAGCAAGAGGAGAAAGAGGACGATGAATGGAAGGGCATGCCTCCGTCTCGGCCCGAACAGGGGAAGGAGTGAAGTCATGGATGGGCGAGAGCTGCCGCTTCTGCGGAGAAGATGAAGGAGGCGGCCCCTGAGGGGTTGGTTTCAAGGGGGATTGCCCCGTCTTCCGATGCTGAAGAAGGGAGCCACCCTCGTCAATCTCCTCGGAGGAGTCCAAGGTTTCCACCTGACAAAATTGTTCGCCAGTCGGTGCCTTCTCTCCAGCTGAGGAAGGCACCCCCGCTGAAGACGGTGTGTCCGCGGAAGCTGCGACACCTGATGGAGCTCCCGAGCGACCTGCACCTGGAGGATGAGAAGCTTCAGAAATGTAGTCAGGAAGTTCATCGGGATTCTTACACCAAATGATACGTCGGGAGACGTATTGATCCTTCCCGCGAAAATGATAATAGCCCGCCTTCAAGACACGAGGAGTTTCGCCTCGAAGGATTCGTTTGACGTCAGCGATACGGGCCTCTTTGGTTGAAGGTATCAAATCCTTCGGGACCATCCTCCTGTATGATTTTATAGCAAGTCGGAGCTTTTTACCTTCTTCAGCATTCTGGACATCAAAAAGCTGGTCCAGATCCACCTGCTTCCGCTTAGGTTGCTCCGCTGAAGGAGACCCCGACCGAGCAGCAGCCTTCTTGGCGGACTTCCTCTTCCGCGAGGGGCGGACAGCATCAGTCTCCCCCTGCTTAAGGAATAGATCGGTCAGCACAGATACCTTCTTGGCTGCAAATAGTAAACAAAGAAGAGTTAGAAGTTTACCCAAGGGACCATATTAGAAGGGCCGTCGAAGAGCTGCCCCCCAGAGACAATATCGAGGAGTCGGATCCCGGCGTGCACCAGGTCCCGCTCCACAAGTGAGTTGGCGTTGAGGGGAGTATAAGACTCCCCCCATCGATAAAGCTGTATAAGTTGAAGAGTTTCGAAATCCTCGTCGGCGTAAGTATGGAAAGCAGGCGGAGGGTCTGCTGCCACCTCCCACCGAGGCCAGGGAATCGAAGAATGTCGGATAAAGAAGTAGCTCTTCTTCCAGCTACTGTTGTTGGACCCCGTATCAACCAAGAGTCCCCGACCCTTGACCACCTTCCAGGTGTCATTGGTCCAACCACATCGGGCAAGCTGCTGCTAACTCCACTTAGGCATCCGAGGGTAGAAGGCGCAAACCCCCGCCTCATTGCACTTCATCCCATAAAAGGTTCTGAAGAGCTGGAGGCTGTAGACCCACTTCTGTCGGAAGCAGAGGACTTGAAAGGCGTTCCAGAGACGGATGGCATGGGGAGAAAAGGTGGTGGGATGTGTCTTGTAATGCTGGCACATCTCGACCAGATTACCGCAAAAGGGGAATCTGATCCCCGCTGATATTTGTCCCGTAGAGACAAATACCTCCCCTTTCTGGGGACGAGTAACCTCAGGGTTACTCGAGGGGCGAGGCCAAGGATACGGGAAACGAGGTTCCCAGGTGATGGTGATACAACCCTCTCGGAGGGCTGCATCATAAGCAGTATTGGAGATCTCATTTGGAGCATAATCAAAATTAAAGGGTTTTCTCCCCTCAGAGCTGGAACCGCTGTCTGAAAAGCAACCATGGCAAGAAAAATACAGTGGGACTCTTGGAAAGCTATAAAAAAGGAAAAGATGAACAAGCAACAAAGGGGAATCCCTTACCAGACATGATGAAGTAGAGGTTGAAGGAGATGAGCGAAACGTTGCCGGAAAGATGATTGGAGAAACTCCAAAGACCTTCGAAATCACAGAGCTTGGAATCGCAGAGGAGTCGCAGAGAAGTCGCAGAGAGCTCTTGAGAATTTGAAGACAGTAAAAGTTAAATTATGACCATGGCTAGGGTTTTATAGTCGAAGAAGACGGTTGAAAGGACACTTTGATCCGAGTCGTCGAAGTCGAAGAGTCTTAATCTGGACCGTTGAGATGAAACGTGCAGAAGGACAATAGGCGTAATGATGAAACGGCCTAAAAAGCACTTTTCAGAAAAGGACAGGCGCGAAAAATCAGGCACGTGGGCCGAAAACGTCACTCCATTATCTACTGCATTTAATGCACTGGGGAACCGAGGAGACCCCTAGGACTTAACAGTCATCTACAAAACACTGAGGAAACGTGAAGGAGAAGACTAATAATGGAATAACTGAACCAAGGGAAAGATCCCCGATTCCAGTATCGAAAGATCGGGAGTTGGAAGACACGACGAACTAAAAGTCCCTCATGTCTTGGGGGCAAATGATGGGTTCGATTACACCCGCCAGGCCCTTTAACGGGGAGGAAACGGCAAACAGGCCCACCAGGCCCAAAATGATGGTCAAGATGACCTAGGAGGAGGGTCCCGACAAAGGGAGTCCCGATGATGGAAGGTCCCGACAGAGTCGGTCCCGACAGATGAGCTGGAAGCTCCTGATGAGAAGCCTTTAAGTAGGCCCCGATGATGAATCCCTGAGAATGATTGGCCTTGTCACGATGACGAGGGGCCCCGAGCGGTGACATAACGAGATAACTCTAGAGTCCCCGACGGGAGTCGGGACTCGTTACCAGAGGATAAGGCCAAGATATGCGGGGCGTGGCCGAGATACGCGGGACGTGGTTAAGATACACGGAGCGTGGCCGAGATACGCGGGGCATGGCTGAGATACGCAAGATCACACCCGAAATACGCAGGATACGGGCTAACCACCCCTAACGGTTCCCCAGGTACCTGAGGCATCTCTTTGCCTATAAAAGGGCAGGAGGTCACCTCAGAACCCTTACGTTGAGTTCAATACACTTTGAGATTACTGCTTGCCAGTCATACGAGATACTCATTTAAGCATCGGAGAGGGATTCTGGGTCACCGCCCGGTCTATCCCCTCTTGCAGGATTGCGTGGAGCAAAGGAGCTAGGATTTCCGTCAAAGTCCGTACCGGAGTTCCACCGTTATCCACAATCATCATGCATTTCTGGCTCAAAACCAGGTGGGGGTGAACGATGCTTGTCGTTTGGTTCTTGGTGGTTGTGCTGTGCGTCGGGCACATCCTCGGCGATGTGTTGAAGGAGTTGCCCCCCTTGCATGATGCTTGTCACTTGTTGTGTGAAGACTAACAAGTATATGGAGCGAACACTGCTTAGGTGTTTGCATGTTGTCGTTCTAGGTTGCAGGGTTGAGGTGCTAGCATTTTGACCCAAGCACTCGGTGCAAGGACACTTGGCATTGGCTCTTGACACGGGCACTTGACGCCTGGCGTTCTAGGCTTGAACCCGGGCGGGGGTGTTACGTGCACTGCATTGTGGTCTCTGGGACCGTGCTGTGTGGCGGGCACGCTTCTGGTTGGTATGGAGGATGCAGCGGACATGTCTTTGTGCATGTGCGAAAGATCCTGCTGACTTGTTGTCGACTTCTGCTTGTAGGCTACGGTCTTCTTCCAACAAACATGTTCTCTTCTTTCTTCCGGTGGACTGACGTCATCAGGAAGAGGTTGAGTGCGTGCCATAGCTTGTTGCTACACTTCGTCAGCTGGCATCCCGAATGGGAACTCTTCATTCATCTTCGTCCTTCGCTCGAACTCGTGCACTGGTGCATTTTTCTGAACTTGGGGACCGCGTTGTGCGGAGGGCATACTGCTTGCTGGCACGGGTGACGTCATAGACTTTTACACCGTCCAAGGCGCTTCCTGGTTTCTGACAGGTTGGCATTATTGAGAGCGTTGTGATCACTTGTCATTACTTTGCGGTATGATAGCTTTTTGTTCGAATCACGGAGATGGCGCCAAATGTTGCGTCCTGGTTGAATTGGGTAGGATGGAAGCGTCTGTCTGATTGGGTTGTTCGGGTTTTTGGGCTGACACCCTTCGCTTGGAAGAGGTATTTGCCTAATGTCGGTGACGAGTGTTCGGTTTTAACGCTGTGTCTCAGGAAATGTCTGTGTCTCAGGGAAAGTCCGTGTCTCAGGAAGCGTCTGTGTCTCAGGAAATGACTGTTTGAGCACAAGTCTTAGCGTCTGGGCACATCTTACTCCTATTTCTCTTCCACGCCTTAGCTGCGGGGCCCGTTCCTGCACAAAGGGCCAATACTAGCACGGAGGGGGGGGGGTGGTGCTAGTGGAGCCCTCCCCGATGCTTAAGTCACAATTGGGCTAAAAGGAGAAAGAAGACTCTAGAGAGAGAAAATATTTCTAGAGAGAAGTCAGAGCTCAAAATGCCAAAGTTGGGCAAATGAGAGGATGTGTGAAAATGGGTGGCCAAGGTCTCCTATTTATAGGCTACCTTGGGACCAGACCCGGTTTTAAAGCGGTTTGATGGCGGTTCAAAGGCAAGCGGCAAACTCGACTTCCCTATGCGTAACGGTAATCGCGTAATACCCATAGAGCAATCCGGACCTCGTCGAATTTGGGCAATTCGGCGAGGTCCGGCTTGCCGTGCAACCCGGACCTCCGGATTGCCGCAACCCGGTCGTCCGGACATCCGGGTTGCTCCAACCCGGATCTCCGGATTGCTTAGGCAATCCGGAGGTCCGGTCTGGATGCGTGTACCGCGCTTCCGGACCGTTTTGACCCTTAGGAGGTCTTTTTCTAAACCGTAATGTGATTTTTGACGTGTTTACGTGGCCTGAAATATAAATACGAACCCGAATTGGATACATAGCCATTTGATCTCATCTTTTGTAATCCAAGGTGGAGGTGAAAAGATGATAGAAAAACCCTAAACATCCATTATAAAAGAGGGAGAGTGTATTACCTCACCTAGGTAGCCTCCATTTGAGGTTGTCATATTCCCCACCAAAAAATCCATTCTTGAAGCTCAAGAAAAATCATTTCTTGGAGAGTAAGTAGAGCACTTCATCACTTTTCTTGACAATCAAGCAATCAATCATGGAGGGGTTCACGTAGAGGTCTCGATCGGACCAATCTGAGACGGATTTCGGCCCAGCCAAGTGGAGAGGAGTACGGCGGCGAAGCGGCAAGACCCACGGTGGGGCTCGTGGTGGTCTTACATGCGAAGTGGTCGGCGAGGTCTTCACCAAGAGCGGAACGCGGCTGGGCTCGCAGCTCGTCACAGCGAGGCGAGCCTCTCAGCGCTGACGGGGGCCCTATGGCATACGTGAGCCCGATGGCTCGACGTGGTCCGGCGGAGCGGGGTCCATCATCTTCCATCAAAAAATCTCGGTGCTCCCGCCATGGTGAGGAGAGGTTATCGTGATGGGCTGCATCACAAGACGACAGCAAAGGAGCGACGAGGTAATCGTGGCGGCGGCGCGTGGTGATTGCACCGGCGGTGCGTGGGGAGTTCCGGTGGATCTTGGTTCAACTCGGCTATGTTGGATTACGAAGTATATACTACGGAAACTTAAATACGGTACATGCTAGTAATTAAGATGAAGTAGCGGAAGATGTGCACATACCTTAATCGCTTTCCGTAGTCCCAAGATCTTGCTGATGGAGTTATCGATCCACCGGACGGCACCCGTAGAGGTTCTTGTTAAGGAAGCCCTACGCGGTATAGTCTCCACAAAAAATCCTCTGATCGATTCTTGGCAGGGATAGATCTTCGGAGTGTTTGCTCAACGCAAATTGGCACACCCTTGGTGTTCTATGTGGTTCGGCCGAACTAAGAGAGTATTAGGGAGGAGGGTTTTCTATTAAATTACCACAAAGGAGGAATTAGGATTCTCTTTAATAAAACCCCTAACACTCTCTATTCATAGGAGGAGCAAAGTTGACAAAAGTACACTTTGCCCTACCTATAATATTCAGCCAGCCTAGTGTATAAGGGAGGCCCAAATTTGGGCCTCACATGTCAATTGGGATTTAGGTCTACCCCAATTTCCCTAATGTGACATTTACCCAATTGACTCAGGTAACATATACATAATTACGGGCTTCCATTTACGGCGCCCTATCACCATATGCTAACAGCTCCCACTCGCCGGAATGAGAGGGTGCCTATTAATGTATTGTTGTCTAAATCGCATCAACATTTCATTCTTCCGATCTTGTCCATGCTTCTGAATAGTTCATACGAGGTTTTCCGTACGACCGGCGGATACGACGGGTATCGTGCTACTCATCTGTTAGGAGTGTTGTAGCGCCCGCGGAAAGTCGATTCCCTATTTCCAATAAACCTGTTAAAAAACATTAAATTGTATCGCGTTGTATCCTAGGTCAACTGCTAATTATCCAATTGCCTAGCTTCCACATAGGAATACTTCTCCAAGGCATCCGTACAAGTATTCACAACCTTCAACTAATATCCGGCTAGCGGCCACCTAGTGAAATACAAGAGTCGGTGAATTAAAGGTGAACTTGACCATCCCCATCACTCATACCCTTAGTCAAACCCAACCGGTTTCCAAAGACGTGGTCACTTGGCCTTTTTCTTCAGCACTACGCTCATACGCCGGGAAGCAAACATTGATCCTGACCTTAGATATGAGTTTTGAGTCCATGAGGATACTTCGGGTGCTTCTTCATAAGGCTCCCGGGATCAATCACACGCTCGAGGTGATGAAGTTTGCGCCCATCCGAATCTTGAGGATTCTACCTAGCACAACCGAGTCTGACCCCGTGGTCGAACATGGCACGCGTAGTATGAAGCACGCGTCGATAGCATACCCGAGCCTTGTCAGGAGTGGGATATTTCAAAAATGCTATCGCATAATTTTTTTCTGGCCCAGAATGTGGTTAATGACGAAAATAGTTCATCACGACGATGTGCAAAACGAAGATCATGCCGTGTTACTCCGAAACCAAATGATCGTTTTGCGTAACCAAGTTTGTCCCCCTGGTTCTTAGCCAGTCTTGTTACGGTAGAGGTCCCTCTCTCCTACAAGACGACCGTGCCAGTGTGACGAGGAAAGGCCCAGATTCGACATAATTTAGGCAAAGGATTGCGTCTTCCTACGACTTAGTTTATAGACCGTAAAATCCAATGTAATCAAACAATATGACGTCGATGAATCATGAACTCAATTTGCAATTCTCTCATTTATTAAAAATGTAACTTTAAATTATCAAAATATTATCACAGATACATGCCCACTTTTAAACCCTACGCAATCCAAGCAATTTAACGTGTTTTTCAAATGTTTCCCTGAGTAATGGTTTAGTTAATGGGTCCGCTACCATGTTGTCAGTGGGTAAGTATTCTAAAGTGATTATATTTTCTTCTACCACGGATTTAGCATAATTATATTTCACATCAATGTGTTTAGTCCTACTATGGTACTTTAGATTCTTAACTGCTGCAATAGCTGCCTGACAGTCAGAGTACACCTAAACAGGCTTACTCCCGACATCGACACCGAGCAGTGCAGTAAGAAGCATTTTCAGCGAGACCGCTTCTTGCGCATTTTTTGGAGAGAGCAACGAATTCCGATTCTATCGTAGATAGCGCGACACTGGATTGTTTCTTACTCGTCCATGAGATGGCGACATTAGAAAGGAGAAAGACTCCTCTTGTGGTGGACTTACGATCGTCTGGATCGCCACCAAGGTCGGCGTCACTGAATCCGGTCAATTCTAACTTCTAACCCTCATAGCACAGTACGTAGTCGGTAGTACCTTTCAGATAACGTATGATATGTTTTACAGCCTTTAACAATACTAGACGCCTGTTGGCATTCCAGCCTTCCTTCTCCTTTCAGGGCCTATCCGAATGTTAATAGGCAGGGTCTGATTGGAATCTTGCTACTAGGCCCACAGCATAACAGATGTCCGGACGAGTGTAAAGCATGGCGTACATGAGACTTTCAACCATGCTTAAATACTCTGCACTCCTCACCTGTTCACGTTCTTGCTGGTTCTTTGGGCCGTCACGTTTTGACAACGCTCACCCAAATACTACCTGCGTCTCCACAGGTTTGGCATCTTGTAATCTGAACCTTTTCAAGAGTTTGTTGATATAGGCTTCCTGGGGCAGACATAACCTCCGGGTGGCACGATCTCTAACAATTTTAATGCCCAAGATGTACGTAGCCTCTCCCAAGTCTTTCATCTCAAATACAGATGCTAACCAGGACTTTTATTCATTCATGAAACTCACATCGTTTACAACAATGAGAATGTCATCCACATATAAGGTTAAGATGACGTACTTAGACTCAAAGGTCTTAGTATACACGCATGGATCCTCTTGGAGGTTCACGAATCTATTTCCAACGATTTCCTCGTGGAATCAGCGGTACCATTGACGAGACGATTGTTTAATACCGTAAATGGATCTTTGGAGTTTACAAACTTTTCATTCGTTACCAGGAGTAATGAAACCCTCTGGTTGCTCCTTATAAATCTCTTCCTCCAGGTTTCTGTGGAGGAATGCGGTCTTAACATCCATTCGTTGCAGCTCCAGGTCGAGGCATGCGACGAGGGCTAGGATGGCGCGGACTGTGGTGTAACACACAGTCGATGAGTATGTTTCATCAAAGTCCACTCCATGAAGCTGGGTGTATCCAATCGCAACTAGTCGGGCTTTGTACCGCTCGACATTTCCATCAGCAGTGAGTTTCAGCTTTAGAACCCACTTAGCCCCTATGGCTTTGCCGTTAACAGGTAAATCAACTAAAGAACATACAAAATTGGCTTTCATTGAGGCGATCTCTTCCTCTATTGCTTTCCTTCATTCCTTCGCTTGAGGTCCTTTCAATGCTTGTTGAACCGTTACCGGTTTGGCAACAGAAGTTAGGGTGAAAATTTCACCCTTCTCGATGGGTTACTTCTTGGGAGAAGTTCGATGCCTTTGACTTCGTCTAGGCTCGTTAATCCCATCTTGAGTCTGAACGTTGCTCCCACTCAGAATAATGCTTCTTATCGGAGCATCAATCCCACTAGGAAGAAGGGCAGTGGTAGAACCTGTTAGCATATGGTGATAGGGCGCCGTAACTAGAAGCCCGTTAATATGTGTATGTTACCTGAGACAATTGGGTAAATGTCACATTAAGAAAATTGGGATAGAACTAAATCCCAATTGACACGAGAGGCCCAGAATTGGGCCTCCCTTATATCCTAGGCCGGTCGAAATATTGGAGTGGGAAAAGTGGACTTTTGTCCACTCGTTCCTCCTATAAATAGAGAGCCGTTAGGGGTTTTATTAGTTTGAATCCTAATTCCTCATTTGTGGTAACTTAAGAGAAAACCCTCCTCCCTAAACACCCTATTTCGGCCGAACCTTACTACTCACCAGGGGTGTGCCAATTTGCTTTGAGCATACACTACGAATATCTGTCCCTGCCAAGAATCGATCAGAGGCTTTTCTGTGGAGACTATACCGCGTAGGGCTTCGTTAACAAGAACCTCTAAAGGTGTCGTCCGTTGGATTGAGAACTCCCGCTGCAAGATCTTGGGATTACGGAAAACGATTATGGTATGTGCGCATCTTCGGCTGCGTAATCTTGATTACTAGCATGTACCGTCTTTAAGTTTCCCTAGTATTTAGCCCTGTAATCCAACAGTGGTATCAGTGTTAGATTACAGGGAGCAATCACTACGGATACTTTAAACATGGTACATGCTAGTAATCAATATTACGCAGCGGAAGGTTCGCACATACCTTAGACGTAATCGGTAGTCCCAAGATCCTGCAACAAGGAGTTCACGGTCCTCCGGTCGTCACCTGTAGAAGTTCTTGTTAAGGAAGCCCTACGCTGTATATTCTCCACAGTAAAGCCGCTGATCGATTCTTGGGAGGGACGGATCTCCGAAGTGTTTGCTCGAAGGCAAATTGGCACACCCTTGGTGTTATGTGGTTCGACCGAATTGGTGTTATGGGGAGGAGGGTTTTTTCTCTCTAAAACACTCTTAGGAGGGATTAAGGATTCACCTAATAAAACCCATAACACCTCTTCTTTATAGGAGGAGTAAAGTGGAAAAAAGTCCATTTTACCCCTTAACTCCTTTGATCTCGTCCTTGCTTCCGAATAGTTCATACGAGGTTTGTCGTGCGACCGGCGAACACGACAGGCATCGTGCTACTCCTCTGTTAGGAGTGTTGTAGCGCCCGCGGAACGTTGATTACCTTTCTTCAATCACCTGTTATAAACAATATAGTGTCGCACTGTATCCTAGGTCAACTTTTAATTCTTCATTTGCCTAGTCTCTGCATAGGAGCATTTCTCCGAGGCATCCGTACAAGTATTCACAATCTTCAACTAATATCCGGTTGGTGGCCACCTAGTGAATACAAGAGTCAGTGAATTACAGGTGAGCTTGACCATCCCCATCGCTCATATCCTTAGTCAAACCCAATCGGTTTCCAAAGACGTGGTCACTGGGCCTTTTTGTTCAGCACTACGCTCGTACACCGAGAAGCGAACATTGAGCCTGCCTTGGATATGAGTTCTGAGTCCGTGAGGATACTTCGGGTGCCTCTTCATAAGGCTCCTGGGATCAATAAAACGGTCGAGGTGAAGAAGTTTACGCCCGTTAGAATCACGAGGATTCTTATCTAGCACAACCGAGCTGTGACCCCGTGGTCGAACATGGCACGCGTAGTATGAAGCATGTGTCGATAGTATACCTGAACTTTTAAGTTGGCAGGAATGGGATATGTCAATAATGCTACCGCAGATTTTCATCTGGCCCATAATGTGGTTTAATGACGAACGGAGTTCATCACGGCGAATTGCAACGAATATCATGTCGAGTTACTTCGAAACTAGATAATCGTCTTGCGGAATCATGTTTATCCCCCTGATTCTTAGCCAGCCTTGCTTTGTAGAGGCCTCTCTCCACCACAAGACGACCGTACCTGTGTGACTAGGTAAGGCCCACATTCGACATAGTTTTCCAGAGGATCGCGTCCTCCTACGATTTACTTTATAGACCGTAAATCTGAAGTATTCAAACATTATGACGTCGATGGATCATAAACTCGATTGTAATTCTCTCTTTTATTAAAAATGTAACTTTCAATTATGAAAATGTTATCACAGATACATGCCACTTTTAACCCTACGCAATACAAGCATTTTTACGTGCTTTTCGAATATCTCCCTACGTAGTGGTTTAGTTAATGGGTCTGCAACCATATTATCAGTGGACATGTTGGATTACGGAGACGTAATACTACGGAATGCTAAACGTGTACTTGTAAGTAATCTAATTACGCAACGGAATAATGTACACATACCTCAATAGCTTTCCTGCCCAAGAACGTTGTGGAGGGAGTTCTGATCCTCCGGTCGGAACCCGTACAAGTTCTTCGTGAGAAGAAGTCCTACGCGGTACAAGCTCCACAGCAAATCCTCTGATCGATTCTTCAACGGGGAAAGAACCTCGGACTGAATGCTCATAAGCAATTTGGCACACCAATGGTGGTGTTAGGGGGCCGGCCGAAATATGCTTGTAGAGAGAAAAGTGATTTCTCTCAAATCACAACTTAGAAGGAGTTGTGATCAAGGTGTGTTTTGGGAGTGACCCCAAGACCTCCTTATATAGTGGGAGGAGGAGAAAATCCTCCTCCCTACTATTAGGGTTTCGGCCGACTATGCTACGTGGGTGGGAGGCCCAATTTTGGGCCTCCCATGTCACATGGGAATTGGGTCTGGCCCAATTAGCCCTAATGTGACATTTACCTAATTATCTTAGGTAACCACATATATTAACGGGCTACAAATTACGGCGCCACGTCACCATATACTAACAGCTCCCACTCGCCGGAATGGGAGGGTGCCTGTTAATGTATTGTCATCCAATAACATCAACTTTTCAGTCTCCAGTTATTGTCTCCTTCCGCGAATAGTTCATACGAGGTTTGCCGTGCGACCAGCGGATACGACGGGCATCGTGCTACTCATCTGTTAGGAGTGTTGTAGCGCCCGCAGAACGTTGATTTCCTTTCGCAAATCAATCCTGTCCAAAATAAAATATGTACCGCACTGTATCCTTGGTTAACTGATAATTCTCCAATTGCCCAGTTTTCCACATAGGAATACTTCTCCAGGGCATCCGTAAACTAATATTCGGTTGGTGGCCACCTAGTGAACACAAGAGTCGGTGAATTATAGATGAACATGACCATTCCCATCGCTTATACCCTTGGTCTAACTCAACCGGTTTCCAAAGACGTGGTCACTTGGCCGTTTTCTTTGGCTCTACGCACGTACGCCGGGAAGCGAACATTGAGCTAGACATTAGCTATAAGTTATGAGTTTGAGAGGATACTTTGGGTGCCTCTTCATAAGACACCCGGGATCAATCACACGCTCAAGGTGAAGAAGTATGCGCCCTTTGAATCACAGGGATTCTAGCTAGCACAACCGAGCATGACCCCGTGGTCGAACATGGCACACGTAGTATGAAGCACGCGTCGATAGCACACCTGGACAAGCCAGGGGTGGGATATGTCAATCATGCTATCGCAGAGTCTTTCATCTGGCCCTGAATGTGATTTTAATGATGGACAGAGTCCAACACGGCGATTTACAAAACGAAGATTAAGTCATGTTTTAAGCGTGACCAAGGTATCGTTTCATTTAACCAGGTTTATCCCCTGGTTCTTAGCCAATCTTGCTGTGGTAGAGGTCCCCCTCTCCTACAAGATGACTGTGCCTGTGTGATGAGGCAAGGTTCACATCCGACATAATTTTGGTGGAAGAGTTTTACTTCTTCCTACGACTTAGTTTATAGACCGAAAAATCTGATGTTATTTATCATTATGACGTCGATAGATCATATACTCAATTTGCAATTCTTTTATTCAATCGAAATATTATTTCAAATGTCAAAATGCCATCACTTATACAAGCCACTTATTAAGCCCTACGTAATCCAAGGATTTTTACGTGTTTTTCGAAAATTTCTCTACGTAATGGCTAAGTTAATGGATCTGCGACCATATTGTCTGTGGGCAAGTATTCTAAAGCGATCATATTGTCTTCCACAACTGATTTGGCATAATTGTATCTCACATCAATGTGTTTGGTCCTACTATGGTACTTTGGATTCTTAACTGCTGCAATGGCTGCCTGACTGTCAGAGTATACCTTCACAGGTTTGCTCTTCTTGTCAGTGCCAATTAATGCAGTAAGAAGCCTTTTCAGCCCGACTGCTTCTTGTGCGATTTTAGAAAGGGCAACGAATTCTGATTCCATAGTGGAAAGCGTGACATATGATTGCTTCTTTCTTACCCATGATATGGGAGCATCGGCAAGGAGGAAAACTCCCCCTGTAGTGGACTTACGATCATCCGGATCGCAACCGTGGTCGGCGTCACTATAACAAGTCAATTCGATTTGCCTGCCCTTATAGCACAGAACATAGTCGGCAGTACATTTCAGATATCTTATAATTCGTTTTACGGCCTTTAAATGTTGATAGCCAGGATCTGATTGGAATCTTGCTACTAGGCCCACAGCGTAACAGATGTTTGGCCGAGTACATAGCATGGCGTACATTAAACTTCCTACCATGCCGAGACGATTGTTTAAGACCGTAAATAGATCTTTGGAGTTTGCAAACTTTACCTTCTTTTGCCAGGAGTAATAAAACCCTCCGGCTGCTCCATATAGATATCTTCCTCCAGGTTTCCATGGAGAAATGCGGTCTTTAACATCCATTTGATGCAGGCTCATGATCGAGGCTTGAAATAAGGGCAAAGATGGCCCTAACTGTGGTGTAACGCACAGTTGGTGAGTATGTTTCATCAAAGTCCTCTCTATGAATTTGGGTATATCCATCAGTAGTGAATTATAAAATTTCACTTTCTAGCTATGTGGTTAGCAGGTTAATCAACTGAATACCAAAACCGAATACATTCTAATTTAGGCATTTTCATCCTCCATTGTTTTCCTCCATTCCAACGTTTGAGGTTCTTCCAATAATTGTCGAACCGTCACTGGATGGGATACTTCTTAAAAGAAGTTCGTTGCCTTAGACTAAGTCTAGGCTCGATAA
Source organism: Clarkia xantiana subsp. parviflora (assembly GCA_036873135.1). Taxonomy (NCBI): domain Eukaryota; kingdom Viridiplantae; phylum Streptophyta; class Magnoliopsida; order Myrtales; family Onagraceae; genus Clarkia; species Clarkia xantiana. The sequence goes on from JAPTYO010000018.1 coordinate 209,691, forward strand.
TCTCATCTTAAGTCTGATCGTTACTGCCACTCGGAATAATGCTTCTTTCGGAGCATTACTCCCACTGGGAACAATGGCGGTGCTTGAACTTTTTGTCTACAACTTTCTTAGAATGACCTCTTGGCCTCAGGATTTTACCTCCGAGATTTATTCCTTGATCACTAGGATCTGGAATCAAGTTAGTCATTTCCTCCCACTAGGAATAATGGGCAGTTGCGACGACTATTGGATTTTCATCAAATGGTTCAGCATTATGATTATCAGGTCCGACTTGATTCGCATTAACATTTAGTGATGATTATGTGAGGGGGAGTGAGCCCTCCCACTGGCTTTATTACGAGGACGTTTCCATCATCATTTACCATGTCATTCACTAATGCTATCATTCTCCCACTCGAAGTAAGTGGGACCTAAGAATCTATGTTATCCATTTTAATCCGATCAGTACTTTAGTTCGTTTCGTTCAGCAAAGTATTGGAAGTCCATCCTCAAATTTCTATAATGTGTTATGTTCGACCACGTTACCATTAATCCAAGCTAATTTTAAACTTGTATCTTTTAAGAGTAGACCGTACTCTTAATAAATACTTGTTTAATGCGCAAATTAATTCTACTTTATGATAAGGTTTCACCCGTATCATTTCTTAGCTTTTAAGGTAACGTTCCAACCGATCTTATTGGAAGATAGTTTTACATTAATATGAAATCAACTTAATTTCATTCCATAGGAACAATTAATGTTGAGTTCTAACATAATGTAATTGTAAACTATGTTTCTCGAAGTATTTAATAATATGATTGCTTAGCCAAACTTTTCGTTAAAAGGCCTGTAGTGGGAGTGTCATTTTACTGGCTACTTCCTTTCGTTTATTAACTCATCCAGAGACTTATCCACCTCATGGACCATGCATTTGAGCTTGTGCTTAATGCTATAGTTGATGTACTACTCGATCGTAGTAGCATTAAAGCGTACTTCTAACCATGGTAGTCATCAATGGGTTATTTCCAAGGAATCATAAACGAAAAATTAGTATTCATGCATTAAAACACTTCATTATTAAATTTGTACTTTAAAACGACATGTTCCGTCTTTCGAGGTACACGCGCGTACGGCGCATAAAACCAGTTTTATCCGTGGTTTAAATTGTTTCATATTCAAATTTAATATAATCGGTTTTGAACATGTTTAATTATTAGGCAAATAATCATTTTAAATGTAGTACTAACAAATAAGAATTACTAAATCTTTAGATCTAGCTACGCAATCGATGGGTATATTCAGGCAGTTGTACCGACTGAGATGACGGAGTATGTGAGTCGTTTCGTTTTATTCGTCCACTTTTACCTTCTCGAAATTTTGGTCCTAACCCGTAGGTTTGTAATTTCATTTCTGATCGTTCTCGTTCAACCGAGACGTTAAATTGATTAAGCAGATTGAGCTTCGAATCGAGCAAAAATTACTTTATTCAATAACTCCGAATCCCAAAATAACCAAACATTTTTAGAAACGGACAACGTACGATAAATGACAATAGTATAGTTCTTGATCTGAAGTTTGCATATTTGATCCATGATTCTGGCGCATATAGTCAACAACTTTGAGTCATGTTGAACATTTCGTCTGAGTAAATTCACGAGTGAATCACTTCAAATGATCTGTGTCCGTATAAAACATTTTACAGCTTCATACACATGACCTACGAGGCGTATTTGAGACGCACTTTATCAACGGGGTTTAACCCACCGGTTTATCGTATAGGACTTATTCGGTCCAGTTCTCTTCTTGCTATGCGGATCATGGTTCACTTCTTTCGAACTCATTATGGTGAGCAGATAGGTTTCCCTTTCACTGCCGTGGTTACTGTATTGGATTAGGCTCAAGGTTATTGAGTCCTGTAAATATCAGAAAACCATATACATCCTTTCCATGTTGACCTTCCATCCTGAAGACCCGATGTGGGTTTTACGCCGACATCCATGGAAAGAGAGAAGATCATCTCATTCAAACGAAACATTTCTAGCGTTTGCATCCTTGCTTCCACCGAGGCGGATGCGAAGGAATACTAAAAGATAATATTGTCTGGTTTCATTTGATGTCTTCTTCAACCCCTTTTTGCCAAGGTCGAATGTATCACCATATATGCGTTCAGATAAACAAAGAACCTACTACAATTCTTAGGGAAACAAATTATCACATTCATTTCTCATTGTCAAAATCATACAGATTACTATATTCATCCGTAGTTGTCCTCTCCACTTTTTGGAATCGTAGTGGAGAGTTCAACAAACACTCCAATTTATTCATCATAATTAATACCATCAAGATTGCGAGTAATATCGAATCGCACTAATTGAGACAACTCTCACATTGATGATTATGCAAATCAGGAATACAGTTACATTTTGACAAAATTGCAAACATCGAATTAACTATTAAGGTGGAATACGACGAATAGTGATCCTCCAGTCACTAAACCAAACCGACCGCCAGTAAACCGAGGGAAGGGGGTGTTATGAAAGTGTTCACACTATTTCGTCTTCAATCCAATAAATCAGTCTTTTGAAAACGGTTATTATATTGCAAATTACCAGAACAGGAATTTTCAAATAAGCATACCCGATCTTGGCTTTCCCATTGCCCTTTTGATATTGTAAAATTATCCGATAATTAGGGGTTGACTTGCAATTCATTCTTACAATCAATCATGCGAAATTTCTAGACATTGATTATAGGCAATTTCAATCAGCATAGCATGTCTATCCTATTGCGCACAACATGTATTTAAATCCCAGAGCTCAATGCTCGCAATTTATTATCCATCTAGCTTGACTAAGTCAAGACGACAGTTCTAATATATGTTGCAGAAAGTAAACAATTGCAATTCAGCCCACTAATTTAATCCAGTCCCAAAAACATGCATATCCGAGATCCATCCCCATAATCGTAACTAGGTATTAGGGTTTTATCCGAAAACGTGTTAAAACGTAAACCCTAAGAGCACTGTTTAGGTTAACTTTTAAAGTTCGAAAAAAATTTGGATCTAAAATTTGACATCCTATTTTATTGGACATTTAAATTTCCGAAAAATTTTAAAAATTTAGTTCAGTCCAATTTAAAAATCCGGTCTGAGTCGGTCCGATTTTAAAAATTCGGTTTGGTCCGAAATGGTTCAATAAAATAAGATTGTGGTTCGGTTCATCACTCGAAACCGGTTCGGTTTAGATTCACTTAGTTACTTTGGTCCGACCCGACCCGACTAGGTCGACCCGATTAAGAAAAACCCGGATTGGTTTAACCTATTCCGGTTTTGTAAATTGGACCGGCCTAATAAACCCATAGGGTTCGACCGAAAAATTTCTTTTGGGCTAAATAGAGTCTTAAAGTCCACTAAAAACTTAACTTAGCCCACAAGAAACATTAATTATGTAAAATAATTTCCAATATTGCTAATATATATAAAATTCGGCACTTATATATTATTAATATATATAAATACTGTCAAGATTCTAACTTTAAGATGTAAATCAATTAACAATATAAATATATATATATATAATTTTCGGCAAAATATATATATATATATATATATAATTATTGTCAAATATATATTTAGGGATAAAATATATAGACAATATATCTTCTTAATCTTTTTAAGTAACCAAATCCTGTCAATATATATTTATCCCTAACTTTTAGCTAAATATATTAATAGTTTATATATTTTACTATATAATGTTAATCTTCCTTATCTTTCCAATTTATAGATATATTTTCTCCTTTTAATAAAATTAAAATATGGTAACAAATAAATCTATTATTTTAGGCCGGCCGAATTTTACTACTTGCACACTAGGAAATTAAAAATTTTACCTAATAATTCACCTAGGGTTTCGGCCATAGTACCAAAAATTGGAAAAATTGTCAAATTTTAAGATCAAACACTATTTTGATTATGAATCCAAAAAAGGTTCTTGATAAAACTCATGGTGTTCTTAAATTTAAACAAGAATTTTCGGTTTTGATCTATAAAAACATGTAAATTTAAAAAAACATTAAGTTTTTAAAGATCAAACATATGAAATTTTTTTTTTAAATTTCGGATTACTCATGGTGTTAATCATAAAAAATTCGGTTTTTATAAAATTTTCCAGAATATCATTTTATCAAAATTTCTTGAACTCCTAACACTTGCTCTGATACCACTGTTGGATTACGGGGACGTAATACTACGGAATGCTAAACGTGTACTTGTATGTAATCTAATTACACAGCGGAATAATGTACACATACCTCAATAGCTTTCCTGCCCAAGAACGTTGTGGAGGGAGTTCTGATCCTCCGGTCGGAACCCGTACAAGTTCTTCGTGAGAAGAAGTCCTACGTGGTATAAGCTCCACAGAAAATCCTCTGATCAATTCTTCAACGGGGACAGAACCTCGGACTGAATGCTCGGAAGCAATTTGGCACACCAATGGTGGTGTTAGGGGGCCCGCCGAAATATGATTGTAGAGAGAAAATGGATTTCTGTCAAATCACAACTTAGGAGGAGTTCTGATCAAGGTGTGTTTTGGGAGTGACCCCAAGACCTCCTTATATAGTGGGAGGAGGAGAAAATCATCCTCCCTATTATTAGGGTTTCGGCCGAATATGCTATGTGGGTGGGAGGCCCAATTTTGGGCCTCCCATGTCACAAGGGAATTGGATCTGGCCCAATTAGCCCTAATGTGACATTTACCTAATTATCTTAGGTAACCACATATATTAACAGGCTACCAATTACGGCGCCACGTCACCATATGCTAACATGACAGGTATTCCAAAGTGATTGTATTGTATTCTACCATAGATTTAGCATAAAAATATTCACATCAATGTGTTTAGTCCTACTATGGTACTTTGGATTCTTAACCCCCGCAATAGGTGCCTGACTGTCAGAGTATACCACGACGGGTTTACTCCCGTCTTTGACATCAAGCAATGCAGTAAGAAGCCTTTTCATCCAGACCGCTTCCTGTGCGTTTTTAGAGAGAGGTACGAATTCCGATTCCATTGTAGACAGCGTGACACAGTTTTGATTCTTGCTCGTCCATGAAATGGCAGCACTAGCAAGGAGAAAGACTCCTCTTGTGGTGGACTTACGATCCTCCGGATCACCACCATGATCGGTGTCACTGTAACCGGTCAATTCTAACTTCCTGTCCTCCTGGCACAGTGCGTAGTCGGCAGTATCTTTCAGATATCGAATAATTCGTTTTACAACCTTTAAATGTTGATAGCAAGGATCTGATTGGAATCGTGCTATTAGGCACACGGCGTAACAGATTTCCGGACGGGTGCATTGCATGGCGTATATGAGACTACCGACCATGCTTAAATACTCTGCACCCTTCATCTGTTCTCGCTCTGCCTGGTTCTTGGGGCCGTCACGTTTTGATAGTGCACACCCAAATATTACCGGCGTATCTACGGGTTTGGCATCTTGTAATCTGAACCTTTTCAACAGTTTGTTGATATAAGCTTCTTGAGACAGACATAATTTCCGGGTAGCGCAATCTCTAGCAATTTTAATGCTTAAGATGTACGTGGCCTCTCCCATGTCTTTCATCTCGAATACAGATGCCAACTGTTAGGTTATAAAGTCTAGGTCAACGGGTCGTCAATCTAGAATTTATCTCCCACTAATGAAATGTCGGGTTCAATGCTCCTAGGACTAGTCGTTCTGATCCGTGTCCTTATACTCCCTTGGGGTAGTCGTTCTGATCCCTGCCCTTATACTCTCTTGGGATAGTCGTTCTGATATGTGTCCTTCTCTTCTCTCCTTCTGACCTCCTTTCCTTCTCTCCTTCTGACCTCCTTTCCTTCTCTCCTTCTGACCTCCTTTCCTTCTCTCCTTCTGACCTCCTGAGGCTTGTACTTCTTACCCCTGGGGCTTGTCCTACTGCTCTATGCTCTTCTGCTTCCTTAGTTCTCTTCTCCTTGTCACCCTGCAAGAGGGGCAATACCAGGCACAGAGGGGGGGGTGGTGCCTGATGAACCCTCTCCGATGCCTAAGTCAGTACGGTTTTAGAGAGATAAAGCTAGAGAGATGTCAGAGCAAAATTGTGCAACTTGCCAAGATTCTTAAATGAGTTGTGAAGGTGGGGTATTTATAGGCAACGGTGTCATTAAGATGGCTTAATGACATCGTTAGCCTTTAAACACAATTAATTAACCTTTAAGCACATAATTAAGACCTTAGGATTCGGAGGAGGTAGGCGGAGTAGACCGAGCATGGGAGTCCGAAAATGGTGTCGGGACCCTTGGGGGGGGGGAGAAATCCGACCCCCAAGGGTAGGGGTTGGGTGAGGACACCCAACCCCTCCTAGGGAGGGTGGGGTTGGCCAAAGATACGCTCCTGGTAGGCGTCGAACTGGTAGTTTGAAATCTACCTCAAGATACGCTCTTGGGGGCGTCGAACTGGTAGTGTTTTTTCTACCTCAAGATATGCTCTTGGGGGCGTCGAATCTGGTAGGTTGCAAATCTACCTCAAGATACGCTCCTGGGGGCGTCGAATTCGTAGTTTTTGGAAACCACTCTCAAGATACGCTCTTGGTGCGTCGAAGTCGTAGTGTAATAACTACTCTCAAGATACGCTCTTGGGGGCGTCGAAGCCGTAGTGTAATAACTACTCTCAAGATACGCTCTTGGGGGCGTCGAAGGTTGTAGTATGAACACTACTCTCAAGATACGCTCCTGGGGGCGTCGAAGTTCGTAGTTTTTGGAAACCACTCTCAAGATACGCTCTTGGTGCGTCGAAGGTCGTAGTGTAATAACTACTCTCAAGATACGCTCTTGGGGGCGTCGAAGGTCGTAGTATGAACACTACTCTCAAGATACGCTCTTGGGGGCGTCGAATGTCGTAGTATGAAAACTACTCTCAAGATACGCTCTTGGGGGCGTCGAATCTGTTCGCGGGATAGGCTCCCGGAGGGCTCATAATGTTACCTTGTCTTGTGTCCTTTCTCATGTAGGGTGCGTCTTTGGTATGCTTTTCGAGTCTTTACTTGACTTTTTCTTCTATGATATTGCATGCTACCACGCTTTTCCTTCAATGTGGGAGATCACCTCTCGAGGGCGATGTTTGTGTGTTGCCAACTCAGGACGAGTTCGTATAGGGAGTTGAGGATGTTTTCCTCTTATGTGACCTCTTCTAGGAAAAGTGGTATTGCATGTTCTTGTGATCTTCTGCCTCTAATCTCTTCTTTTACACTTAGGTGGACTACCAAGCACTTATTCGTTCGGTGCCCCCCAAGTTGCTTGGTGGTCACACCGCCTTTCATATTTGGCCGTTGAAGGCCCCTCGTTCATTTTCTTGGTTGGGTACCCCTTATGCTCGGGGCTCCCCTGTCTGCTTCTTTGAATGCGATGAGTGTCCCTTGTAGGATTTACTCTTTTTCATGCTTGCTTGTTTCAGTCATAGGCATGGTTTGGATGATGCCTCTGTCGGATGTGTCTTTGGAGGCTGTGTGGAAGAGCTTTTGCTTTGGGTGGGTGGGGGTGGATTTCATTCTCTTGATAACTAGGATGTGGCAATGTTTGTATCCTAGGGATGCTTGTAAATTCTTTCCCCCTTTCCTTGTGTATGTTGAAGAGCTCTCTCATAGAATGGTGTCTTGAGTTGTTAATCTCGTAGGCGTGTTTCAGACTATTCAATCTGATCCATGTTCTTTGCTCGTGCATGGGGAGGTCTGACCGGGCTGTGATAATCTTCTTAGAGTGTTGTGGCACTTAGTGTGGTTTGCCTTTTCCTTCACATTGAAGTATTCTTCAATGCCTTTAGGGGGTGTCACATTGGTCATGCTCCCCTCACCTTGAATGTTGATTATAGTCTTCCTTTGCACTAGGACTTGAATCTAAAAAGGGCGTTTTTCTTTAGGTTTGCCGGTGATGCTGCATGATTTTCCATGGTTTTGCCCCTGTATTGGCTATTCCTTGTTGGATGACTTCATTAGGGGCTGCATTTGTGTTGCGTACGTATACGTGTTTGAGGTGTGTTGAGCTGACAAGTCCCTCCTTTTTTGTTTTGTCATAACCTTCATTCATCATGTCTTCGGCGTATGGCCTTAAAGGCGGGATATTTTTCTAGTGCCCCTTTTATCGGGGTTCTCCTCTTGATGGGATGCCAGAGTCAAATGTCTTATCATTTGCAGACAAGGTGGTTGATCGGGATGTGCGTCTAGTGTGAGGGTCAATCTTGAAACCTTACTCCCCAAGCTTTTGAGCTCTTCTTTGGTTGATCTTGTAGAGCTATTATCCTGCCTTAAGGCTCTTGATAGGAGATGTATCTCATTTTCACACTCTAGTTGTTGCACTATCTCTTTTGCTAATCTTGCATCTTTAGAGTTTCTCTCTTGGTGCATGACTTCAATGACCGAATTTTCTACCGATGTTTGTTTTGTTAGGACTTGTATCCTTGGCTGCCTTTCTTTCTTATGCGACGGCGAGGGAGTGTTTATGAACACTCAAATGTGTCGTACTTGGTAGTGGTATGCGTCTAATCTTTATGGCGCTGTCTTGAATCTTCGTGTACCTATCTTTGATGAACATGTTATTCATTGCATATATAATACGGAGTCCAAGGATCTCCGGGTTAGGATCATATTTTGAGAACAGAGACATAGTCATCTATTAGATAACCTCTTTATCTACGGAGTTTACTTTTGCAAGAATAAATGCAAGGATACTTGTAAGGATACTTTTAAGGATATGTGTTCCATCCTTATTCCTGGTTCATTTGCAGTGCCGTGTCCCTAATGGGTGTGTTGATGTTCTGACCACCTTTACTAGTAGGGGGTCCTTTGGTATTAGGTATGTCTGACTCTTCTCTAATATCGTCAATGGTTGGTCACGGGAGATGTCTGACGGACTCCCTTCATGTACTATGGTTCTCTTCATGTCAAAGTTGGTGATTCCCTCTCTTATGACTAACATATCATTGTGTGGAAATACTATGTTTTCCATATCCCTTTTTAAAAGCTTGATGATGGTGTCACCGTTCTTCCTTTGCTAGGCTTGGTGTCCTTGAGGGTTTTTGATGGAGGTGTATTCCATTATCTGGGATGAGCTTTCTAAGTGTAGTTGTATCTCCTGGCTATTTTGTGAAATCATAAAGATCCGCTGGAGGTGTTTGCCTCTGATGGTGGGTGTTACCCATGTGATATGGTTTCCTCCATTTTTTGAGGGATGTGTTCGCGGCTACCTCCTCTTGTGCTAATGGGCGTTTGTGGGGAGGGCATGTTGTAACTGGTGCCCCCCTTGCATACCAATGCCCGATGGGATCCTTCGACGGGCTTGGCCCTAGGATGCTTAGTGGAAGGTTGTAGTAGGGGTAATCCTTTGTGACCTTCATGGTAGTTCCTCTATAGGATGTTGGGAGTGCTCAACTTATTTTTGTAAGTGAGCCTTCCATCTTGTGATCTTTCCCGGAAACTTGACCTTATAGGTGTTCTTTGGGATTGAGGAATCTGTTGCTTGTGCATCTCTTGATTGGCGACGGCCTTTTACGGATTCTTCTAGTGGTCCACCTGTGTATATATATACCACGGAGCCCGAAGGCGTCCGGTATGGTCTTTCTTGGAAAACATGTTGATATCAAGTATCAAAATATACCCCTTTTAGGGAGTTGACTTGTTATGCAGTTAAATTAAATAAGAGGATATGGGAAGGATATGAGTGTGGGGTGTTGATACCCCTTGCTTCCTTGGTAATGTAGCTGTCTTCCTCCAGTAGTCTGTGTGTATTCCTTCCACTTGAGGAATATAAGGTCGCATCCTTGCAGGACGGACTAGGTGGAGGTGTATCCTTCATGTATGCTATGTGCGATCTCACTTTACTACGTCTCTTCATGAGACTTCCCATTGTAGTAGCTATGTGCTAACGTGGTGTGGTACTCTATGAGTCCTCTGTTCAAATCCTTGTCTTTTCAACTCCTTCCCTGTCCTAGGGGGATGTGTGCCAAGGGTTGTCATGCACAAGGGGTTTGGATCTGTCGTGCTGTATCATGGGTAGGTGGTTGCCTTGTTGTGTTGTTGGGACTATGTCCCTCCCTTTGAGCTTTCCTTGGTATGTCCCTTAGTCATGTCTGTAGTGATACGGACTGTATGTGTACATTGCCATGGTTGATGTTGGAACTCCTATATCCTTGTTGGTCTGTCATGTATGTCTTCCCTTAGTGCGGTGTATGTCCCTGTTGGGGTACTTGGTGGAATTCTTGCCTCCTTTGAGGTCTTGGCTGTCTGTCTGCCCCCAGTGGGGTGTAGGCCCTGGCGTCCTGTTGTGTCTGTTGTTGCCTAGGAGGCAAAAATTGCTGCCTTCCCTCTGGGGGTGGCTCTTGATAATTTCTTCTTTGTTCTTCTCGCTGCCCTGCTCTAGGGTGCGAGTCGTGTTCTTCTTCTGGGACTTGTTCTTCCTCATGAACTTCTTCTTCTTCATGCTGGTGTTGCCTTCTCTGCCTGTTCCTCAGGGTCTCCCTATAAGCTAGCAGCTCATCCAATGCGTGCATCAACCTCGGAGTCACTGTCTGTGCTCCTTGCGAGTATGTGGGGCTTATGTTGGTTGTGTGGGCACGATTGTCGTTCCTTTGAGTCATTATTTCATATGGATACCCTTGAGGTTGTGCCTCATAGTAGTACCCCTGTGGAGGTGCCGTGTATTGGGATGGCACTCCTTGTTGCCCCCCTGTCCCTGTGGCTTCCTAGTCAATGGAGTTGGAGCTGTGGAAGCCTCCTCCCTGCTTGTTAGGCTGGGGTGCCTGTGGGGCTATCTGAGGCTCTGGTGTGCAGGTTGTTTCTCTGGGTTAGGCTGCCTTGCTGGAGGTATAGGATGTCTTTCTTGCCTATTGCCCCCAGGTGGGCAATTATCTCTAGACACTAAGTTGTTCGTCTTCGCTCTCGTGATTGTCAGGCTTTCTGTTCGAAGCCCACGGACGGCGCCAAGTGTTAGGTTATAAAGTCTAGGTCAACGGGTCGTCAATCTAGAATTTATCTCCCACTAATGAAATGTCGGGTTCAATGCTCCTAGGACTAGTCGTTCTGATCCGTGTCCTTATACTCCCTTGGGGTAGTCGTTCTGATCCCTGCCCTTATACTCTCTTGGGATAGTCGTTCTGATATGTGTCCTTCTCTTCTCTCCTTCTGACCTCCTTTCCTTCTCTCCTTCTGACCTCCTTTCCTTCTCTCCTTCTGACCTCCTGAGGCTTGTACTTCTTACCCCTGGGGCTTGTCCTACTGCTCTATGCTCTTCTGCTTCCTTGGTTCTCTTCTCCTTGTCACCCTGCAAGAGGGGCAATACCAGGCACAGAGGGGGGGGTGGTGCCTGATGAACCCTCTCCGATGCCTAAGTCAGTACGGTTTTAGAGAGATAAAGCTAGAGAGATGTCAGAGCAAAATTGTGCAACTTGCCAAGATTCTTAAATGAGTTGTGAAGGTGGGGTATTTATAGGCAACGGTGTCATTAAGATGGCTTAATGACATCGTTAGCCTTTAAACACAATTAATTAACCTTTAAGCACATAATTAAGACCTTAGGATTCGGAGGAGGTAGGCGGAGTAGACCGAGCATGGGAGTCCGAAAATGGTGTCGGGACCCTTGGGGGGGGGAGAAATCCGACCCCCAAGGGTAGGGGTTGGGTGAGGACACCCAACCCCTCCTAGGGAGGGTGGGGTTGGCCAACCCCATCCCTCCTAGGAGGGATCGGGTTGGCCAACCCGATCTCCCCTAGGGGAGATCGGGTCGGCTGACCCGATCTCCCCTAGGGGAGGTCGGGTGTGGCCACCCAACCTCACCTAGGTGAGTTCGCCTCTGTCGGACGGGCGCTTCGGCCCCGTCCGAGCCGTCGATGTTCTCGCGAAGTGTCCGGGTTGAAGTTTCGATTTACAATCATAAATGGGACGATAAAAATGTAACGGTTTGGAAGTCAACGGGTTCAAATTGGGCGTATATCCATCACCAACCAAGACTTTGACTTATTCATAAAACTCACATAGTTTGCAGCAGTGAGTATGTCGTCCACGTATATGGTTAAGATGACATACTTAGACCCGGAGGTCTTATAATACACGCATGGATCCTCGTGAAGCCGAGACGACTGTTTAAGACCGTAAAGGGATCTCTGGAGTTTGCAAACTTTACGTTCGTTACTAGGAGTAATGAAACCCTCCGGCCGCTCCATATAGATTTCTTCATGAGGTCTTAACATCTATTTGGTGCAGCTCGAGATCGAGACATGCGACTAGGACCATAAATGGCCCTAACCGTGGTTTTACGCACAGTTGGTGAGTATGTTTCGTCAAAGTCCACTCCGTGAAGTTGGGTATGTTCTTTCGCAATAAGTCGGGTTTGTACCGCCCGATCGTTTCCATTAGTGGTGAGTCTCCTTTCAGGACTCACCATATCCTTGTGCCCTTGTTATTAGCAGGTAAATCAACTGTAGACTATAATGGTTTTCATTTAGGCGATATCTCTCTTCTATTATTTTCCGTCATTTCCCCACTTGAGGCCTTTCCAATGCTCGTCAACAGTTGTTAGAGTGAGGTTTTCACCCTTCTCGATGGGATACTTCTTGGGAGAAGTTCGATACCTTTGACTTTCGGCTAGGCTTATTAATCCCATCATGAGTCTGAACGTTTCTCCCTCTCGGAATAATGCTTCTTGTTAGAGCATCACTCCCACTGGAGCAAAAGCAGTGCTTGAACCTTCACCTACAACTTTCCTCAGACGACCTCTCGGTCTCTGGGTTTTACTTCCGAGATGAATTCATTGATCACTAAGACCTGGAACCAAGTTGGTCGGATCACTCCCACTGGGAACAATGGCTAGTATAGGTAGTTGTGACATTATTGGATTTTCAGTAACATGACTATCAGGTTCAACTTGATTCGTCTCTGCAGCAACAGTGATTACGTGTGGTAGGGTTTATACCTCCCACTGGATTTACTATGAAAATGTTTCCATTATCATTTTCCATGTCATTCACTTGAGTTGCTGGTTCAAATATCCCACTCGAAAGTAAGTGGGACCTGATTGTCAGTGTAATCCTCCTGCTCCGGTTCAATCAAGACTACATCTGTTTGAAACTGACCATGAATTGGAAATTTGTCCTCAAGTGATGTAATGTCTCATGTTCGACCACGGTACCACTTTCCCAAGCTGTAAACAAGTATTTTCTAAGAGCAGTTAACGTACTCTAGGTCCAAATATTTGTCTAATGCCCAAATTAATGTTGCATGATGATATGATTTAACTCATTATCATTCTTTAGCTTTTATGGCGACGTGTCTTACCGATTTCATTGGAACACAGTTTTACATATATGTAAATCACCATTCTTCATCCAATAGGGAACGTCTGATAGATTGACTTTAACATTATTTTATAAACTGTGCTTCTTGAAGTGTGTCATTTGATTTGAATGTCTAGCTTGACTTATTGTTCAAGGCGTATAGAAGGAAAACCGTTTAACCGACTTCATCCATCTTCGTTTGCAAACTTATCTCAGAGATTTTATCCCACCTCTGAAATGAGCATTTTGGGTTTTCACCTTATGCGTCAGTTGATACTTTTCAAGGTTGTTGTAGCTTATGTAGCATACTCCTTACCGATGTAAACGTTATCAATAAATTGTTTACGAAGGGATGCAAACGAAAATTCAGCACTTAATCATTAAAAACACTTTATCATTAAACTCGTATTTTGAAACGATGTGTTCCGTCTTTCAAGGTCCACACGCGCGTGGCGCTATTTACCGAAGTTTAACCCATGGTTAAATCATTTCATTTCTGAATTTAATTCAATTTAATCGAGTCGGTTTTGCACATGTTTATCATTACTGATTATTTGATTCAATGGAGTACTAATAATTAAGAAAGAATTATAATCGGTTCATTCTTAGAGCTACGCAGTCGATGGGTTTTAATGGCATTTTGATTTTACCCAAGAATTAGATGTATGAGAAGATGTACGGATTTTTTTGATTCGTCCATTTCAAATAGCCTTAATACTTTGGTTTAGTTACATTTCGGATCGATCCTGTTTAACCGAGTCAATTTATCTTGATAAGCAGAACTCATTTCGAATCGAATGGTAACTACTTTGTTCAATAAATCCGAAACATTATCAACCAAAATTCAAACATAACATTGAACAATAGGAAATCCAATATAAACAATACCGGGGTCTCAGATCTCAAACTTGAAGCAATCATGAAAAAGAATGATGGACAGGTTGTCATAACCACGTTCAACAGCTCACCTAAAAATAAATTCACAAGTGAATTGTATCAGATGACTTGCGTCAAATAAAACGTTTCACGTTTTATATATGTGGTAAACGAGTCGTACCTTGAAGGTATAGTTATCATTGTTGTTATCGCTTCGGATCATCGTTTCAAACTTTTGTTTCCGGGGGTTGCCAAGCTTTTCAGCATATCAATTAATTTGTCCTCGAATGCCTCGGTTTCTTTCGTAATGTTTCCTTCTTTATGATCCGCTTCGAATAGGTCTATTATCGTCTTATTCGATGTGATCAGACGTGTGAGCCATTTTTCGTCAACAAACCATTAAAGAGGAAACATCCTCATTACTTTCTGACCCCTTGTCCATACGTCTAACTCGTCAGTGGGATCATGAATGGCTATTACACCGTCATCACTGCATAGAATAATGTAGTTTTCTGCCATTAAGGCTCTTGCTTCAGCGGCCTTACCTTTCCCGAAGCGAAGGTATATGACACACCAAAGATGCAATGCGCTGAGTTGTATAAACTCTCATTCTACTTCAGTTGACAGTTGCGAGAGAATTAACTCTCGTGCACTATGATCCTTCCTCAACCTTTTCTTGCTGTTGCTCTCATGCGGGTTTCCATATTCGTCCAAGCTCATCTTTTTGCTTTCGGATTGACTTGATCGTCAAGATCCGCAGCGATCAGGAGCTCCATAACATTGTCTCTCCATGCATCATAATCCATGCCGTCCAGATTTCGAGGTTCATAGAACTATATCGGTTCAGCCATGAAAACTGACACATTGATGATCACGCAAAATCAGGGAGAAAATAACATTTTGAGAAAGAATTGCATACATCAAATATCTATTAAGATGGAATACGACAAGTAACGAATCCTCAGTCATCTAAACCAACCGACCACCAGTAAACCAATGGATGATGGCTATGAAAGAGTCCACATCACTGTCGTCTTCAATCCAATAGATCAGTCTTTTAAAACGGTTTTTCTAATCGTAAATTACCTGAACGGGAAATTTTAAAACAAGCGTACCCGATCTTGGCATTCCCAAAGGCCATTTTTATTTTGGAAAAATATCCGATGAACTTACTCATGCATATATAATTCTACCATCCATGTAAATCATCATACGCAAGTAACATTCACCACACAAACCACACTCATGCTTACGTGTCATGCGTCTAATGTTCCAAGGAACTCATGCTTGCATAAATAATTCTACTTCCAAGTAAATTATCAAATGCGGCTACATCCTCAAAATTCTAGCATACGTGTCAAATAGGAAACTTCCACATCAATCATACATATTTGGCGACTGGTTTTTTTATTTTAAAATATTTTTAACATTACGGGCTGATTTTCAATTCATGCTTATATTCAATTAGGCATCATTCTAGACATGAATCCTAGGCAATTTCAACCATCACAACATGTCTATCCTATATATTTAACCAGGGCTCTGCCCCCAATATGCAATGTCCAGCTAGTTTGACTCAGTCAAGTCGATAGTTCTAATCATGCATAAATATATATATTGAATAGTAAACAATTTCAATTAAGCCCACTAATTAATCCAGTCCCAAAAGCATGTATCTCCGAGATCCATCCCCATAATCGAAACAATGCATCAAAGATTTAATTGTTATATGAATAATAATAAAACCTCGAGCACTATGTAGGCCATTTAAGGTTCAAAACATTTGGATTTTAAAACTTGACTACTCTATTTTATTTAATTTACTTGAATTGGGTTTTGAAAATTCGGTTCGGTTTAGTCGATTTCGGTCCGGTTTGGCTCGGTCTAGAAAAATCCAGTTCGGGTCCGGTTTAGCAAAATACGGTTCGATCCGGTTTTATTTTCAAAATCTGGTTAGGTATAAACCGGTCTAATAAAAATAGGGTTTGGTTCGGTTCAACACTCAAAACCGGTTCAGTTAGATCCACTTAGTTACCACGGTCCGACCTAACCCGACAAGGTCGAACCGATTAAGAAAACTCGGTTCGGTTTAAGCGTCCCGGTTTGGTATATTGGACCGGCCCATTATTTAATCCAAAGGGTATGGGCCGAAATGTTTACTTGTGGGTTAAGCAGGGTTTTGATGTCCACTAAAAACTTAACTTAGCCACCAAGTAACATTAATTATATAAAATAATTCCAATATTATATATCTATATATTAAATTCGGCATTTTTAATATATATATATATACTTATTTATTTTCAATATCTTAAATAGGGTAACAAATATACTGACAATATATTTTTTTAATCTTTTTGGTAACTAAATCTATCAATAATATCTTTAACCCTATTAATTATCTAGATATATTGATAGTTATATATATTTCTATATATTAATGTGAATCTATCTTTATGTTTCAAATTATAGATATATTGTTACCTAGAGTAAAAATTAAAATATGGCAAACAATATCTCTAAAAATTTCGGCCGAATTTTTGAATGTTGGTGCCTAAAAATTAAAAATTTTACCTTGTGATTTACTTAGGGTTTCGGCCAAAAACACATTATTAGAAACAAGTGGTCAAATTTCAAGATCAAATTTTTAATAAGATCTACAATCCAATGTTCGATTTTGATAAAAATTATGTTTTTCTTGTAGATCATGAACATCAAATTTTCCTAAGAACATCATGAAAATTTCGGACCACTCATAACTTAAAATTCGAAAATTTTCATTATTCTTTCTTTAAAATTTTCGGCCCAAAATAATAATTCTCAAGAACATAAAATTATCAAAATCATGAACGCCTAACACAGGCTCTGATACCACTGTTAGATTACGGGGAGTAATAACTATAGATACTATAAACATGGTACATGCTAGTAATCAATATTACGCAACGGAAGGTTCGCACATACCTCAGACGTAATCCGTAATCCCAAGATCCTGCAACAGGGAGTTCACGATCCTCCGGTCGGCACCGAAGTTCTTGTTAAGGAAGCCCTACGCGGTATATTCTCCACAAAAAGACTCTGATCTATTCTTGGCAGGGACGGATCCCCGAAGTGTTTGCTCGAAGGAAAATTGGCACACCCTTGGTGTTATGTGGTTCGTCCGAAATTGGTGTTATGGGTGTTGGATCAGGAATAAACCTGACATCGCAGCTTATAAAGTCGAGCACATTTTAAATATAAGTCGACGACCTTTCTTGTTCGTGCTGATAAAGTAGAGATAAAATGTCGACAAGCACTATTCGAGGAAATCGACTAAATCACGAAGATCAGTCGACATAAGTTCAACCGGAGAAACGAGGGATCTAAATCGAGGAGACGGGTCGAGGTCGACTACAAAAACTTAGGGAAAACTTTTAAGATAGGCAGCGACCTGCTTCCAACCATCTCCGAGAAGAAACCTTCCCTCTTAAGTAAAGACAGGTAGCGACCTGCTTGTCACCTGCTTAAAAGGAAAACCTTCCTCCGATGTAAACATGAGGTGGTGACATGCTTGTCACCTGCTTAAAAGGAAAACCTTCCCTTGAAGTAAACATGAGGTGGCGACCTGCTTGTCACCAGCTGACTGACAACCGCTTCTATCAGCCAATCACAAAGGGCTGATTGCCACCCCTAGGCAACCAATCAGAGGCCAGTAGCCGCCTCTACAAAGTCGGTAAACTCCTTCCTATAAATAGGGGGCTATCTCCTTCAATAAAAAACAATCTGATCTGAATACTTATATATTACACTCTCAAATACATTACTGACTTAAGCTTCGGAGTGGTAGAAAAACATGACTTTTATATTACACTCTCAAATACATTACTTATATATTCATGATCTTCAAGAAAAACGTGACTTTTATCAAAATCAAACATTGGATTGTAGATCTTAGTAAAATTTGTTCTAGAAATTAGACCACTTGTTTCCAATTTGATTTTTCGGCCGAACCCTAATTGAAATTACAAGGTAAATTTTTTAACTTCTTACTCCCCAAGTTATCTATGTTTCGGCCGAAATATATATATTAATATTATTTACCATATTTTAATTTTTATTAAAGGTAACAATATATATATAATTGGAAATATATGGATAGATTCACACAATATATAGAAATATATATAAATATCAACATATCTAGATAAATTATAGGGATAAAGATATTATTGATAGAATTAGTTGCCAAAAAGATTAACAAAATATATTGTCAGTATATTTGTTTCCCTATTAAAGATATTGACAATAAATATATATTTATATATATATATATGTTAGCCGAAATTTGTATATATGTATATATATTGTTGATTGGTTTATATCTTATAGATAGAATCTTGACAATAAATAAATATATATATAGATGTAGCCGAATTATATTTATATATATATATATAAATATATATATGCAATATTGAAAATTATTTTACATAATTAATATTTCGTGGTGGCTAAGTTAAGTTTCTAGTTGATTTTAAAACCCTACTTAGCCCATGAGAAATATTTCGGCCGAACCCTATGGGTTTAATGGGTCGGTCCAATTAGCAAAACCGGAGCGGGTTAAACCAATCCGGGTTTCTTAATCGGTTCGACCTAGTCGAGTCGGGTCGGACCGGGGTGATTAAGTGGATCTAACCAAACCGGTTTGAGTGATGAACCGAACCGAAATCCTATTTTATTGAACCATTTCGGACCGATACGTGTTTTAAAATAAAACCGACCTGAACCGAATTTATGGAACCAAACCGAACCAAATTGAACCGAACCAGATTTTTCAAAATCGAATTCAAGTCAATCGATAAAATGGGATGGTCAAATTTTAAAATCCAAATGTTTTCGAACTTTAAATTAGTCTACACAGTGCTCGAAGGTTTAAAATTTTCACGTTTTAGTTAAATCATAATGCCTAGTTTCGATTATGGGGATGGATCTCGGAAATGCATGACTTTGGGACTTGATTAATTAGAGGGCTGAATTGCAATTGTTTACTTTTCGTCACATATATTTATTAGAACTGCCTTCTTGACTATGTCAAGCTAGCTGAAAATTACATGTTGGGGGCAGAGCCCTGGTAAAATATATGGTTTGCGCACTAGGATAGACATGTTATGATGGTTGCAATTGCTTAAGATTAATGTCTAGAAATTTGCATGATTGACTGTAAGCGTGAATTGCAACTCAGCGCCTAATATTTTAAAATGTTTTAAAAACAAAAACCAGTCGCCAAATATGCATGTTTGATGTGGAAGTTTAATGTATGACACATATGTTTGAATGTTGAGGATGTAGCCGCATGTAATAGTTTACTTAGAAAGTAAAATTATGTATATGGTAGCATGAGTTCCTCAGAACATTAGACGCATGACGCGTATGCATGATGTGTGGTTTGGATTATGGATTTGGCTTGCTATGATGATTTGCTTCTGAAGTAGAATTGTGTATGCATGCGTAAATTCATCGGAATATTTTTTTAAAAACAGAAGGGGCTTGGGAAAGCCAAGATTGGGTACGCTTATTTTTATAATTCCCATTCTGGTAATTTGAGATCAAAAGCGTTTTAAAATACTCATATATTGGATCGACGACGACGGTAATGTGAAATGTTTCACAACCCCGTTCCCTCGGTTTACTGGCGGTTGGTTGGTTTAGATGGCTGAGGAATCATTATTTTTCGTATTCCATCTTAATAGATATCCGATGTATGCAATTATTTCACAAAATGTTATTGTCTCCCTGATTGTGCATGATTATCAATGTGTTAGTTTTCATGGTTGGGTCGGTGCACTTCTATGAACCTCGGAATCTGGATGGTAAGAGTTATGATGAATGGAAAGACCGTGTTTAAGATATCCTTATTGCTGCGAACGTTTATGACCGAATCAATCCGAAAGCAAAGAGGATCGAGACGGACGAATATGGAAAACCATACATCTACAACAGCAAGAAAAGGTTGAGGAAAGATCAGACAGCACAATAATTAATTTACTCAAAACTGTTAGTTGAAGTAGAGGAAGAGTTTATGGAGAACAACGAATTGCATCTTTGGTGTGCCATACCCCTTCACTACGGTGGAGGAAAGGCCGCTGAAGCAAAAGACCTCATGGCAGAATACTACAGCATTCTATGCAATGATGACGGTGCTATAACCATTCATGATCCCTTCTGACGAAATAGACTTATAGACAAGGACTTAGAAAGTAATGAAGATGTTTCCTCTCTCATGGTTTGCTAACGATAATGGACTCACACGTCTAATCAAATCTATTAAGACAGTCGTGGATCTGTACGAGGCTGACCATGGAGAATGAAACATCTCCAAAGAACCCAAGGCAACCGATGACAGATTCAATGGTCTTCGGAAATGCTTGGCTAACCCCAGCAACAAAAAGTCTAAACGATGATCTGGTGCGACAACCATAGTTGATACATGTGCCATAAAAGGCACGCCTCGTTTTCCACACATACATAGAACCATAAAATGTTTTATTTGATGCAAGACATCTGATGAATTCACTTGTGAATTCTTTTCAGGTGAAATGCTGAACGTGGTTGAGACTGCTTGTCTATCTTACCTTCATTATAGCTTCAATCTATGATCTGAGACCTTATTATTGTTATTGATTGATTTCCTATTGTACATTTAATGTTTGAATTTTGGTTTATTGAGATTCGGATTTATTGAATAAAGTAGTTTCCATTCGATTCGACAAGTGATCTACTTATCAAAATTAATCAACCCAGTTAAACGGGATCGATCCGAAAAGTAATTAAAACCGAAAAATCCGCAAAGTGCAATTGGTTGGATCAAACAAATATACACACTCTCTTTCATCTAATATCGTGAATATCGAAATACCGTTAATATCCATCGATTGCGTAGTTCTAAGTGCAACCTGATTTAACTCTTTCTTATTTTTTGGTACTCCATTATATAAAATTTGTAGTGATGAACATGTGCGAAACCGATTGGATTGAAATAAATAGAATTTTGGAAACGAAATGATTTATACCATGGGTTAAACCTGGTAATAGGCGCCACACGCGCGTGTATCTCGAAACACAGAACACATCATTTAAAAGTACGAATTTAATGATGAAGTGTTTTATGAATGAATGCTGAAATTCCATTTTCCTCCCTTCAGAAATAACTCATTTAGTACTTATACGACTAAAAGAGGTATGCTTCACAAGCTACCACGAACTCGTAAAATACCAGCTGACGCATAAGGCAGAAGCCCAATGCACAGTTCAGAGATGGATAAAGTCTTTGAGATGAGTTAGCAAATGAAAAGGATGATGTTGGTAAAATGACTCTCCCACTATATGCCTTGAACGGAAAGTCTGGCAAGGCATTCATATCGATAACACACTTCAACAGGCATGGTTTGAAAACATAATGTTAGAGTTCAACAACCGACGTTTCCTATGGAATGAAAAGCATTTGACTCACATCAATTTAGGACTATGTTCCAATAAAATCTGTCAAACACGACTCCATAAAATCTAAAATGAATGATAACGAGGTAAAGCTTATCATCATGAGACGTTAATTTGCGCATTAAACAAGTATTCAAATCAAGAGCACGACAACTACTCTTAGAGGATACATGTTTAAATTAGCTTGGAATAATGGTGCCGTGGTCAAACATGAGACGTTACATTCCTTGAGGACGAAATTCCAACGCTTGGTGAAATCAAAACAGACGAAGTCTTGATCGAAATGGAGAAGGATGACTATGATAGTCAGGTCCCACTTACTTCGAGTGGGAGATTTGAGGCAGCAACGCAAGTGAATGACATGGTAAATGAAGATGGAGATATTTTCATAGTAAATCAAGTGGGAGGAGACAATCCTGCCTCACTGTTGCTGCAAGTGCGAATCAAGTTGAACCTGATAATTATGTAGCCGGACCGCTGGATGAAAATCCAATAATACCGCAACTACCCATTGTTCCCAGTGGGAGTGGATCAACCAACTTGGTTCCAAATCCTAGTGATCAAGGAATTCATCTCGGAGGTAAAATCCCAAGACCGAGAGGTCGTCCAAGAAAAGTTATAGGTCAATGTTCTAGCACTACCCTTTTTCCCAGTGGGAGTGATGCTCCGATAAGAAGCATTATTCCGAGTGGGAGAAATTTTCAGCCTCAAGATGGGATTAACGAGCCTAGACGAAGTCAAAGTCATCGAACTCCTCCCAAGAAGTATCCCATCAAGAAGGGTAAAATTTTCACCGTAACTTCTGTTGACGAACCGGTAACAGTTCAACAAGCATTGAAAGGACCTCAAGCGAAGGAATGGGGAAAAGCAATGGAGGAAGAGATCGCCTCAATGATAGCCAATTATGTTTGGTCTTTAGTTGATTTACCTGCTAACCGCAGAGCCATAGGGGCTAAGTGGTTTCTGAAGCTGAAACTCACTGCTGATGGAAATGTCGACCAATACAAAGCCTGCCAGTTGCGAAAGGATACACCCAGCTTCACTGAGTGGACTTTGATGAAACATACTCACCGGCTGTGCGTTACACCATAGTCCGGGCCATCCTAGCCCTAGTCGCATGCCTCGATCTGGAGATGCACCAAATGGATGTTAAGACCGCGTTCCTCCACGAAAACATGGAGGAAGAGATCTATATGGAGCAATCAGAGGGTTTCATTACTCCTGGTAACGAACGAAAAGTTTGTAAACTCCAAAGATCCATTTATGGTCTTAAACAATCGTCTCTGCAATGGTACCGCAGATTCCATGAGGAAATCGTTGGAAATGGATTCGTGAACCTCCATGAGGATCCATGTGTTTATACTAAGACCTCTGAGTCTAAGTACGTCGTCTTAACTTTATACGTGGATGACATACTCATTGTTGTAAACGATGTGAGTTTCATGAATGAATCAAAGTCCTGGTTAGCATCTGTATTTGAGATGAAAGACATGGGAGAGGCTACGTACATCTTGGGCATTAAAATTGCTAGAGATCGTGCCTCCCGGAGGTTATGTCTATCTCAGGAAGCCTATATCAACAAATAGTTGAAAAGGTTCATTTTACAAGATGCCAAACCTGTGGAGACGCCGTAGTATTCGGGTGCGCCTTGTCAAAACGTGGCGGTCCGAAGAACCAGCAAGAGCGTGAACAAATGAGGATTGCGGAGTATTTAAGCATGGTCGGAAGTCTCATGTACGCCATGCTTTGAACTCGGCCGGACATCTGTTACGCTGTGGGCCTAGTAGCAATATTCCAATCACACCCTGGCTATCAACATTTAGAGGCTGTAAAACGGATCATAAGTTATCTGAAGGGTACTGCCGACTACGTACTGTGCTATGAGGGCTGGAAGTTAGAATTGACCGGTTTCAGTGACGCCGACCATTGTCGCGATCCAGACGATCTTAAGTCCACCACAGGAGGAGTCTTTCTCCTTGCTAATGCCGCCATCTCATGGACGACCAAGAAGAAATCATGTGTCGCGTTGTCTATATATGATGGTATCAGAATTCGTTGCTCTCTCCAAAAATGCGCGGGAATCAGTCTGGCTGAAAAGGCTTCTTACTGCACTGCTTGATGTCGATGTCGGGAATAAACCAGTAAAGGTGTACTCTTACAGTCAGGAAACTATTGCGGCAGTTAAGAATCCAAAGTACCATAGTAGGACTAAACACATTGATGTGAAATATAATTATGCTAAATCCATGTTATAAGACAATATAATCACTTTAAAATACTTGCCCACTAACAACACGGTAGCGGACCCATTAACTAAACCATTACGCAGGGAGACATTTGCAAAGCACGTTAAACTGCTTGGATTGCGTAGGGTTTAAAAGTGGGCCTGTATCTGTGATAACCTTTTGATAAGGGCTAATAACCAAATTTCTACCTGAACTTTGGCCCTCTTACAAATCGCTACCTCAACTTTTAATTTTGAAAATTAGATACCTCAACTTTGAAATTCAGATCAAATCGCTACCTCAGTCAATTTTTTGTCAGTTTAGACAGAATTGAACCACATGTGTTTTTTTCAAATATTTTTGTTACAAAAATGCCATTGTCTCTCTTCCTTGCCTCCTTGCGTGAACATACTTCAACATATTCTCTCTGTTATCATCATTTCTTTATTATTTTATTCTATGTCGTATGTATATCTTCAATTCCAAAAGTTCAGACAAACTTCTACATTACTAATTAACAATTCCTCCATCAAAACAAGCTGCAGAATCTAAAAGTTGTTTTGCTGTTGTTTTGATGCAGTATTGGTGTTGTTTCATTATTGTTTTTATTTCCGCTTTTGCTTATGCAATTTTTAGTTCGCTTTTAATTATATTACGTTTAGGTTATGTATTATCTTGCTGCAGTAAATATGTTGTATCATTGTTGGTTTTTTTTCACTTTTTGCTGCTGCAATTTTCAGTATTACAACGTATACTTTTTGTTATTTTGTTGTTGAATCATAGCGAATATTTTTCGTTATTCTGTTGTCCAATTACTTCCAACGAAAGGGGTCTGGGTATTTGTGGATCAAAGTCATAAAAAGTAACACATCCTTAAAATATAAAAAAAATTTAAGTTAAATTCACTCCACCTACTAGTATTTTCAGCATTTGCACAAAAAGATAAAAGATAAGATAATAATAAGAGATAAAAGAAAAGTTTAAACACTTGAAAGAGACAACTTTAAATCTGTATCTATGTTTGGTATACTTGGAACTATCATCAAAACAATTTGAATTCCGTTATATTTTCATTAGGATATATATGATATTTGAAAATTCCATACATAATTTTCAGGTGAACAGAGCAAGTAGAGCGGCGAAGATAACCTTTTTTTATGGTGGAGTTGTTAATTAGTAATATAGAAGTTTGTCTAAAATCTTGGAATTGAAGATATATATACGACATGGAAGATAATAATAAAGCAAAGATGATAATGGAGAGAAGATGGTGAAGTATGTTCACACAAGGAGGCAAGGAATAAAGACAAGGGCATATTTGGAAGAAAAATATTTTAAAAAAAATGTGGTTCAATTCTGTCTAAATTGACAAAAAATTGACTGAGGTAGCGATTTGATCTGAATTTCAAAGTTGAGGTAGCTAATTTTCAATATCAAAAGTTGAGGTAGAGATTTGTAAACGGGCCAAAGTTCAGGTAGCAATTTTGTTATTAACCCTTTTGATAATTGAAAGTTATAATTTTAATAAATGAGAGAATTGCAAATGGAGTTTATGATTCATCGTCGTCATAGTGTTTGATTACATCGGATTTTAATGTCTATAAACTGAGTCGTAGGAGAACGCAGTCATCTGCCTAAATTATGTCGAATGTGGGCCTTGCCTCGTCACACGGGCACGGTCTTCTTGTAGAAGAGGGGGACCTCTACCAGAACAAGATTGGCTAAGAACCAGGGGGATAAACTTGGTTACGCAAAACGATCATTTGTATTCGGAGTAACACGATATAGTCTTCATTTTGCATATCGTCGTGATGAACTCTGTTTATCATTAACCCCATTCTGGGCCAGATGAAAATTATGCGATAGCATTGTTGACATATCCCACACCTGACAGTGTTTAGGTATGCTATCGACGCATGCTTCATACAACGCGTGCCATGTTCGTGTTGGATTACGGGGACGTAATACCACGGAATGCTAAACCTGTACTAGCAAGAAATCTAATCTACGCAGCGGAATCAGTACACATACCGTTTAACTTTCCTGCCCAAGAACGATGTGGAGGGAGTTCTTATCCTCCGGTCGGAACCACGTGCAAGTTCTTCGTTAGTAGAAGTCCCACGCGATGTAGCTCCACAACAAGACCTCTGATCGATTCTTCAACGGAGATGGAACCTCAGACCAGATGTGATGGTGCCGAAATTTAACGAAGGGAAACAAGTGTTCTCAATGGAGATCCTTGTTATTATGAATGAGTGAATAAACCCTTAGCAAACACCCCTGTATATAGTATTGGTGGAGTTGCCAAAAGGCAACTCCAACCAATGTGGTACTATAGGCCGGCCGAATTGCATGTTAAAGGGGGAGGCCCAATTTTGGGCCTCCCTTGTCAATTACTAATTGGATTTGGCCAAATTAGCCTAATATGACAATTACCCAATTTAACTTAGGTAAATCCTTAATTAACGGGCTCCTATTACGGCGCCACGTCACCATATGCTAGCATCTCCCACTCGCCGGAATGGGAGGGTGCCCGTTAATCTATACGGTTACGCAATAGTATCAACATCTTAGTCTTCAGTTCTTCGTCTCCGTCTCCGAATAGTTCATACGAGGCTTGTCGTCCGACTGGCGGATATGACGGGCATCGTGCTACTCATCTGTTAGGAGTATTGTAGTGCCCGCAGAATGTTGATTCCCTTTCATGAACCAAACCAGTTTGAATTAAAACTATGTACCGCACTGTATCCTTGGTTAACTGTTAATTCTCCAATTGCCCAGTTTTCCACAAAGGAATACTTCTCCAGGGCATCCGTACAAGTGTTCACAACCTTCAACTAATATCCGGTTGGCGGCCACCTAGTGAACACGAGAGTCGATGAATTAAAGGTGAACTTGACCATCCAAATTGCTTATACCCTTAGTCTGACTCAACCGGTTTCCAAGACGTGGTCACTTGGCTGTTTTCTTTGGCACTACGCTCGTACGCCGGGAAGCGAGCATTGAGCTAGACCTTAGGTATAAGTTCTGAGTCCGTGAGGATACTTTGAATGCCTCTTCATAAGGCATGCGGGATCAATCACACGCTCAAGGTGAAGAAGTATGCGCCCTTTTAATCACAAGGATTCTAGCTAGCACAACCGAGCATGACCTCGTGGTCGAACGTGGCACGCGCAATATGAAGAACGCGTCGATAGCACACCTGGTAAAGTCAGGGATGGGATATGTCAATAATGCTATCGCATAATCTCTCACTGGCCTTGAATGTGATATATAGTGATGGACAAAGTCCAACTTGGCGATTTACAAAACGAAGATTAAGTCATGCTGTTAAGCTTGACAATGTTATCGTTTTGTTTAATCAGGTTTATCCCCCTTGATACTTAGCCAATCTTGTTATGGTAGAGGTCCCTATCTCCTTGCAAGATGATCGTACCTGTGTGACGTGGCAAGGTTCACATTCGACATAATTTTGGTGGAAGAATTTTACTTCTTCCTACGACTTAGTTTATAGACCGTAAAATCCGATGTTGTTAATCATTATGACGTCGATAAATCATAAACTCAAATTTTAATTCTGTTATTCAATTGAAATATCATTTCAAATGTCAAAATGTTATCACTTTTATAAGCCACACAGTTTAAGCCCTACGTAATCCAAGCAGTTTTACGTGCTTTTCAAAAATTTCCCTACGTAACGGCTTAGTTAAAGGGTCTGCGACCATATTGTCTGTAGGCAAGTATTCTAAAGAGATTATGTTGTCTTCCAGAACAGATTTAGCATAATTCTATTTCACATCAATGTGCTTTGTCCTACTATGGTACTTTGGATTCTTAACTGATGAATGGCCGCCTGACTGTCAAAGTACACCTTCACAGGTTACTCTTCTTGTCGGTGCCAATTAATGCAGTAAGAAGCCTTTTCAGCCAGACTGCTTCTTGTGTGTTTTTGGAGAGGGCAACAGATTCCGATTCCATAGTGGAAAGCGCGACACACGTTTGCTTCTTGCTTACCCATGATATGGCAGCATTTGCAAGGAAGAAAACTCCTCATGTGGCGGACTTACGATCATCCGGATCGCCACCGTGGTCGGCGTCACTATAACCGGTCAATTCAAGCCGATCGCCCTCATAGCATAGAACGTAGTCGGCAGTACCTTTCAGATATCTGATAATTCATTTTGCGGCCTTTAGATGTTGATAACTAGGATCTGATTAGAATCTTGCTACTAGGCCCACAACGTAACAGATGTCTGGGCGAGTACAGAGCATGGCGTACATTAGACTCCCTACCATGCTCAGATACTCTGCATTCTTCATCTGTTCACGCTCCTGCTGGTTTTTCGGGCCATCAAGCTTTGATAGCGCGCACCCGAACACAGTCGGCGTATCCACGGGTTTAGCATCCAGCATTCTGAATCTTTTCAACAGTTTGTTGATATATGATTCCTGAGATAAAATAATCTCCGGGCGGCACGAACTCAGGCAATTTTGATGCCTAAGATGTACGTGGCCTCTCCCATGTCTTTCATCTTGAATGCTGATGCTAACCAGGACTTTGATTTATTCATGAAACTCATATCGTTCGCAGCAATGAGTATATCATCCACGTATAGTGTTATGATGACATACTTAGACTTGGAGGTCTTAGTGTATACGCAGGGATCCTTGTGAAGATTCACGAATCCGTTTCCAACGATTTCCTCGTGGAATCTGCGATACCATTGCCAAGACGATTGTTTAAGACCGTATATAGATCTTTGGAGTTTGCAAACTTTGCGTTCTTTACCAGGAGTAATGAAACTCTCCGGCTGCTCCATATAGATCTCTTTCTCCAGTTTTACTTGGAGAGGTTTGGTCTTAATGTCCATTTGATGCATGCTCGAGTTTGAGACTTGCAGTCATGGGCAAGGACGGCCCTGACTATGGTGTAACGCATAGTCGGTGAGTCTGTCTTTATCAAAATTTGCTCCGTGAATTTGGGTATATCCTTTCGCAATTATTCGAGTTTTTCACCACTCGAAATTTCCACCAGAAGTGAATTCTAAGATTTCACTTTCTAGTTTTGTGGTTAATAGATAAATCAACTAAAGACTTAAAACGAATTAGTTCTTATTTAGGCATTTTCATCCTCCATTGTTTTCCTCCATTCTCTCGTTTTGAGGTCTTTCCTTTGCTTGATGAACCGTTACTGGTTCAAGAACGAATACCAAGATGTGTAACACATCTTATTTGATGGGACACTTCTCGAGAGAAGTTCGTTGCCTTTGACTATGTCTAAGCACGTTAATCTCATGTTTTAGTCAGATCGTTACTCCCACTCGGAATAATGCTTCTCATCGGGGCATTACTCCCACTGGGAAAAATGGTGGTGGTTGAACTTACTTGGAATATCCTCTCGGTCTCGGGTTTTTACCTCCGAGATGTATTCCTCGATTACTAGGATCTGGAACCAAGTTGGTTATTCCACTCCCACTAGGAAAAATGGGTAGTTGAAATAGTTAATTATTATGATTATCAGGTCCGACTTGATTCACATTTTGAAATTTAGTGATGATTATGTGTGAGGGGGAGTGAGCCCTCTCACTGGATTTATTATGAAGACGTTTCCATCATCATTTACCAAATCAATCACTTATGCTATATCAATTCTCTCACTCGAAGTAAGTGGGACCTGAGAATCTCCATCAACCATCTGTTAACTCAATCAGTACTAGCTTGTTTCGTTCTGCAAAGCGTTGGAAATTCATCCTCAAACCTTTATAATGTGTCATGTTTATCCACGAAACCATTGTTCCAAGCTAATTTTAAAACTCGTATTCTTCGCGAGTATTGCGTACTCTTAATGAATACTCGTTTTAATGCGCAAATTAATGCGTCTTTGTGATAAGGTTTTACCCGAAACATTCATTAGCTTTTATGGTAATGTGTTAACCGATTTTGTCAGAACATAGTGTTTTACATTAATGTGAGTTAAATTATTCTCATCCCGCAGGAACAATTAATGTGTAACTCTAACATTATGTAATTCTAAGCTATGTTTATTGAAATGTTTTAATGAATGCCTTTTAGCCAAACTCTTCGTTCAAGGCTAAGGGTGGGAGAGTCGTTTTACCGACTACTTCTTTTCGTTTACTTAACTCATCCATAGATATATCTATCTTATGGACCATGCATTTAAGCGTTCGCTTTAATGCCATAGTTGATGTTCTTACTAGATTGTAGTAGCTTTGAAGCATATCTCTAACCACAGTAGTCATCATTGAGTTATTTCCAAAGAATTACAAACGAAAAATTAGCATTCAATTATTAAAACACTTCATTATTAAATGTGTACTTTGAAACGATGTGTTTCTTCTTTCGAGGTACACGCGCGCGTGGCGCCTAAAACCAGTTAATCCCGTGGTTTAAATTGTTTCATTTCCAAATTTAAAATCAAATCAGTTTTACATGCAGATTATTTCGGAATATGTCATTTAATAGAGTACTAACAAACAAGATGAGTTAAGTCGGTCTGCCCTTTTAGAACTACGCGATCGATTGATTTATTCAGTTCAGTTTGACCTGACTGAGATGACAGTTCAGTTCAGTTCAGTTTTACTTATTCGACCACTTTTACCTGGCCGAAATTTTGGTTCTAACCCGTAGGTTTGAATTATCGTTTCGGATCATTCCCTTTGACCAGAACGTTAAATTGATAAGCAAATTGTGCTTCAAATCGAGCAAAAATTTCTTTATTCAATATCTCCAAATTTAAAAATAACCAAAAAATTTAGTAATTCAGACGAACAACGAACAATAAATGACAATAGTAGGGTTCTTGATCTGAAAGTCTCATGTTCGATCCATACATACCTGAATTTTAAGTCATGCTGAACATCACATCTGATTAAATTCACTAGCGAACCAAACTCCTATTTTATATAACCGGTTCGGACCGAACCAGATTTTATTCAAAAACTGGGTTTGCAAAACCGGACCGAACCGAACTGAATTTTTCTGAACCGGACCGAACCGGATTTATTCAAAATTGACTGAACTGAACCGGATTTTCAAAATCGAATTCAAGTCAATTAATAAAATAGGATGGTCAAGTTTTAAAATCCAAATGTTTTTTTAACTTTAATTAGTTTACACTGTGCTCGAGGTTTAAACCTTAACGCCTTGTTTTGATTATGGGGATGGATCTCGGAAATGCATGATTTCAGGAGTGGATTAATTAGAGGGCTGAATTGCAATTGTTTACTTTTATCGCATATAGTTATTAGAACTGTTGTCTTGACTATGTCAAACTAGCTGGCTGTTGAGGGCGGAGCCCTAGTTAAATATATGGTTTCCGCAATAGGACAGACATGTTTAGAAACATATTTCGCATGCCAAGGTGTTGGCGTCCCGGAGTGTTAGCACACTATTCCTTGTTATATGTGTACGCGCATGTGCTGTGGTGTATGCATGTACGTGCGCCCAGCTGAATATGCGCGTATCCTTCCTAACACCTGCACACGGTGCAATATCGAGACGACGGAGATGGGGTGGTACTTGATGAACCCTCTTTGATGCTTCAATGAGAGCAATTCTATATAGATAGAGTAGAGATAAGTCAGAGCCCCTAAGCCAATCTTGAAGTGACTTAAAAAGAAATGGGTGGCCAAGATTCCAATATATAGGAGCTCCTGAACCGAAGCCCAGTTTGGTGCGGTTCACCTCCGGTTTAATATAAAATGTGATCCGGAGTCGTTTTAACTAAAGTTGGCTATCGGAAAACTCAGACTTAGTGTAAAATACGTCGGTAAAGGTACGTGCGTCGCGGGCGGCAATCCAGACCACGTCGGATTTGGACATTCCGGACCCCCTCCGGATTGTCTTTGACAATCCGGACGCGCGTATTGTCCGTCCGGACCGTTTTGACTCGCAGGTATAGCGTTTCGATATGTTTATGTGGGTTTGACATTTTTGCGAGGTCCGAAATATAACTACAAACCCGAACTGGGCACATATCCATCACTTGCCCCGAGCCAAGCAATCGCTTGACCCTTGCTTGACACTATTTTAAGATAGGATAGATGCCCAATTTAGGTCCAGCACTGACCTCTGAGGTCGTCTTACTGAAAGCTGGGCACGCGGGCCTTGAAATTATCTATCTTCAAATTTCTGAGCGAGTATTTATCTGCTGACATGGTTATTGCAGCATATGTACAGATATAATAAATATATATAAGTAGTGGTGAACACGTGTGACACCGATATCGATACTGATGTGTGTGTAGACATGACTCATACACGTAAGTAAATAATCATGTGACATATAATGATATGTTAATACAACCATGAACTTAATCATGTCATGAAATAAATATGAAACATGAATTTAATCAATGATGTGGTCCCAAATAAATCATGGATATGCAAAATTTTAAAGACGGACACGTGTGTGTGTGTACATGAGTCAACGTATAGGGAATCATGGGTAAACACTTAGAGTGTGCAGTTTAGGACTTAGAAAAAATAAGGAGGAGACAATAGTTACCCACATATATAAATACCACGGGGGTATGGAAGGAGAGCATGTCCTCTTATAGAATCCACGCTTAGTCGTAATAATGATCTCCTTTATTTCTTGAAAAGTAGAACATTTGGGGTCTCTTTTCCATGACCACCAAGTAATCTCGGCCGACCAACCATCCACCATCCACGGCGGGAGCAGACGGCGACGCGTGGAGTTCGTGTAGGTGAGTCCATTTCCAGGTTTGTCTTAGTCCTTAGCCCTCTTGACTAGATCCAATTTGAATCAAATTGAGTCTTGAAAATATTTGAATTAGAGTGCCCACAATGTGTTTAATGAAATTCCTACACCATGTTAGTTTAACAAAATAGGAAAAAATTTGGCTAAGTGTTGGATACATATGAACATGATATAAGAAGTACTACTTCCCCCATGTGTAGTAGTTGTTGGCGACATGGCACTCCATGACATACATAGTGTGAGAATATACGTTCGATGACGATGGTTGTTGTACCAAACATGTTGAATCATTTAGATGATAGTTCTTTGTTCCACATAGTTGCATGATGATGCTTTTATAGTTATTTGCATGATGTTGAATCTTTGTACGTGCGGGCTTCGCGCGTATGAGCTTGGTACATACACACATGGTAGTATGATGTCGCGCGTTATAGTGTTAAGTACTTAGACTCTTTTCTGAGCCTGTTCTGAGCATGTTCCAAGCTTGTTGATGCGTGTATGTAATCTGACAATTGGGCGCGCGGGCCTTGATGTCGCCTTTCCTTATTTTCTTGGTGAACGTGTGTATAACATCTTCCTCACGCTATATAGAAGAGTGTGTGTTACGGATGCGCGGGTCCCAAGACTGGGAGGCGTCATGTATCCGTCGTGTCGCTGACGAACACCTCATAAAAGGAGTATGTTCGCAACGTGTATGTTGAGAGACAAGGCCTTTATCGATACAGTATTGCCCCCGGAGTGGGAGTGTCTGTAGTGAAGTGGCCGAGTACGTACATGTATGTGCCGTATAGGCGCGTAGAACATGTAGGAGTATGTAGGTACCGATTAGGACCATAGGCTTACAAGTCCCTTAGTCGCGAGGTGTTAGGCCTCCGACGTGTTGTCGATGAACGTCCCGTGATAGACATGTGTTAGGTCGCGCCGACGCGCGTATTGTTGAGTCGCGCAGACGGGCGTAGTATTGGGTCGTGCAAACGCGCGTATTGTTGGGTCGCGCAGACGCGCGTAGTACCATATATGCTGTATAAGTGTCGGGACGAGACCCTTATTGATATAGAGTTGCCCCTGTATCGAGGATGTTTGCTATGTATTAGTTGTGAACTTATAAGTCCGTAGGTTTGGAATTGCCCCCGCAGTGAGGATATTCGCCACATAGTTGTCTCAGACACGGGGTGTTGACACTTTTGCCGATTGCTACTTGGGTTTTCCAAAGTAGGGTATGTTCTAAAGCTGTTACTTGGTTTTTCCCAGGTAGGGTGCATTTGGCGCCTGCTACTTGATGTTTCCATGGTAGGGCGTAGATCAGAGGTCGACGAGGCGACGTGTTTTGTAACGCAGGTCAGAGGTCGATGAGGCGACGTGCCTTGCGGTATAGGACAGAGGTCGACGAGGCGACGTGCCTTGTAGTATAGGACAGAGGTCGACGAGGTGACGTGCCTTTCCATGTTGTTGCCGCTACCAGGTGTTTTCAAGATAGAGTGCTTTCTGCGACCGCTACTTGCGAACACGATAATTGTTAGACACTGTATGGACATGATAGCCGCTCCAAGATATGCGAACATGATAGGTGCTTCGAGATGTGCAGACATTATAGTTGCTCTGAGATATGCGGACGTGATAGCCGCTCCGAGATATGCGGACATGATAGCCGCTCCGAGATATGCGGACATGATAGCCGCTTCGAGATGGACATGATAGTCGCTCTGGGATATGCGGACATGATAGCCTCTTCGAGATGTGTGGACATGATACTCACTTAGTGTATCCGTTAAGCGCTTTGTAATTGAGGTGATAGATCCCACATTGATATCTCGACGCACGTGCGTGCAACATTACGTCTATGTTGCTATACTATTACACCTCATGTTGATGTGTCGAAGCATGCGCGCGTTGCGCCATGTCTACTCCTACTATACTTAGCTCCTTAGCGAGAGGTGTTACTCTTTCTCTTAGAGTGTCATCGTGTGCGTGCTTTGAGAGCGTGTGCGCTTCGAGGATGCCCATGTTTTGGAGGCGCGTATGCTTTGGAGGCACACCTACTTAAGAAGTGCGCACGTTTGGTAAGAGGTGTGCGTGCTTGACACGACTCTCCCGAATCTTGTAAACTGGTGATCTTAGAATAACAGTGGCATGTTATGACTTTTTGTAGCATTCCTCGCAGAGTTGTCGTAACATGGTCGACGTCTGCACGGATTGGTGAAAGTTTTCTTTCTTGTATTGTAGATGCTCTTATCGTGATGGTGCAACGGAGTATGGCGCTCCGATTCTGGAATTGGTTGGGTTAACCTTTATTTTTTTGTCGGCTTTGGATGAAAGAATAAGTCATCCGGCTCTACTCTTCGCGTTACTTTGTCTTTCTGAGTCCGAGTCAGACTCGAGGTTGACTTAGTGTCAATTCTTCCTTCTGGCTCGGGCGTGAGTCCCAAGTCCAAGGGTGTCGGCGCCCCCTCAAGTATAACAAAGTGGAATCTTAAGTTGTAACCTGTGACCACGCGTGTCATCTCAGTCAACAATACTCTTAATTGACTTGGAATAAAGCGGTCCTATTCCGAGATTCGTCCCTCGCGCAACTCTAAGCAATCTGGATCTACTGTTGGTGGCGAGTCGTCGAAGGCTCTTTCCCACAACAAAGGGAAAGATGTTGAGGTTTGGACTCGTCCGCCTACCCTTTCTGCCCCCGTGTCGAGGGACGAGATCTCGGCGGAGGAGCCGATTGGAGTTGGAACGTTGTTTATATTGTTGATCCTCCGTTGAACTCGTTGCATCTATCCTTCTTGTTTGCTTATTTGATGGTAGTATTGCAGGTGACATTTTGCTTAGGATTTTCGTTTGGGCACTCCCGAGGTAGGAGTGCATATGCTACATATGGTTGTTTCTCCTGTGGTTCTCGTGCGTGCCGGGGGTTCGCGCGCGTGCTGGGGGTGCACGCGTGTGTCGGTTCGTTTTGCCCTCGTGGGTATCATTCTTTACTCTTGTTATGGGTTCTTTGTTTATGCCTCGATCCTTGTTGCATATGAAACTAGTTTTGAATTGGAGGGTTATGCCACTGTTTAGTGGGCTCAAGTTGTTACTCCCAAGTCCGAGATGACTACCCTTCGCAAGAAGGTTGTTGATGATGGTGGGGTACACGCACTTTCCCTGCAGGCTCTGCAGGAGAGTGCTTATAAAGAGGAGGAGACCTCCCTTGCAGGATTAAGACTTCGTTGTTACTCCGCAAGATGTCCAAACAAGTGTTGGCGTCTTGATGTATAATTTTCCGGAAGGTGTGTATACCCTTGTTTTTGCTCTTAGTTTGATCAGCTTTGTGTATTTGCTAATTCTGCCACCGGACGTGTGGCGCCATTGCACACTCAAAGTGTGGTTGCACATCCTGTTAATATTGTGTTTGATACTGACGATGATGTTTATATTGCAATTTGTATGATTTTAGCCCTTATATAAATAGGCTTGGTATTGTTGTATTGTTCGCGACAATGGTCGAACCTTGAGGCTCTTCATAGAATATATAAATAGACATGTATGCCCTGTAAACATTGACTGATATATATGTATAGGCGTTAGTACAATAATTATATATGTACTGTTACCCCTCATAGTCGCGTAGTGCCATGTTGGACATGCGTGTAGATGCCGTGTAGGCGCGTACATAAGGGCCGCGTGGGCGCGTACGTATGGGCCGTATAGGCTATGTAGTTGTTGAGTGGAGGATACCACTTGCATGTGGTATTAGCTTGATTGTGTTTGCTTTACCATGCTTTGTACATAGTTTTTGCTCCCCGTGTCTGGGTTAAGGTTACGTTGGGTGTTGTCCCTTGAACCTTATGTTTATATTTTGGTTGCCTTTCCTTTTGTCGTATAGACCTGCAATGGAAACATTGAGAATGCATGATAACTTATTAGTATTATTTCATACATTTGTTATCGTATTTGTCTGTATGCGTTGGTCTTGTATGATAGTATTGATAATCCATGCTTGATTATATGTAGCATCCATAGTTGTAGTACTAGGACGTATGTTTGTTGTATGTCGCGCGCCTCTCTTGGTTGTCACCAAGGAATGGCACTTGGCGCTTGGTACTTTTTTTTTTTTGTTTACCGCGGGGTGGTCCTAGGGGGGCCCTCATCAGAAGGGCAGCACCAGTAGCATGCTTGCTCCACACCTAGACTAATCCCCACTCGCACCGGGTCAGCTCGTAAGGGGTAAAGTGTTGGCCATGAACAATTTTCCATTCGTCATTTGGCGCTTGGTTTATACCTAGACTTAGTTGTCATTTGGCACTTGGAACTCGGCGCTTGGCACTTGTCACTCGGCACTTGGCGCTTGGTTTCTACCGTCTCTTAGTCCACTCTAAGGCGACGTTGTGGCTAGACATGACTTGCTAATTTGGATGTGTTTTTCCATCTGTCACTCAGGCACGCCCTTAGTGACGTTGTTGTGGGGTTTTCCATGAATATTCCAGTACTCACCCTGCGATGCCACCACACCTCAACTTGGTTATCCCAAGGGGTCGGACAGAGGTCGTATCAATACGCCTTGTAGTTTTTACCGTCTCTTGAACCACTTCAAGGCGACGTTGCCACAAGACGCTACTTGTTAACTCTAATGCTTTTTTCCATCTGTTACTCAAGAACACCTCTTGTAACGTTGTTGCAAGATATTTCCGTGGATATTCCAGTACTTATCTTGCGATACTACTACCCTTCTGCTTGGTTACGCCAAGTGGTT
Source organism: Clarkia xantiana subsp. parviflora (assembly GCA_036873135.1). NCBI lineage: Eukaryota > Viridiplantae > Streptophyta > Magnoliopsida > Myrtales > Onagraceae > Clarkia > Clarkia xantiana. The sequence goes on from JAPTYO010000018.1 coordinate 247,056, forward strand.
GCACAAGACCGTATCCATACCACTTGCAGTTTTTTCCGTCTCTTGGTCCATTCCAAGGCGACGCTGTGGCAAGACACGACTTGCTAATTTGGATGTGTTTTATCATCACTTATTTTCGTACTTCCCGAATACCATTGTACAAGACTCGACTTGTTAGTTTGGATGAGTTTTAGTATAGTGCGTATAGCGGCGACTGAAGGATTTCTCCTGGTTGATTTGTAGAGGGAAGCTTCCGGACTTTAAAAGTACGCAGTAGGTTGACATGTGGTTGCCCTCTTGCCCGGGTCCTATCATGTATTGAAGGATGGTCCCTAAATAGGGAAAGTCATGCCTTGTAGACATGGGGACGCCTCCGATAGAGAATGTCGCAGCTTGGCGGGGAGTCCCAGGCAGGGGAAGCTATGCCCGACTTTGTACATGGGGATGCCTCTGATAGAGGCTGTCGCACCTTGGCGGGGAGTCCCAGGATGGGGATGCTACGCCCGACTTTTGTACATGGGAACGCCTTCGATAGAGGATGTCGCGCCATGGCGGGGAGTCCCAGGAAGGGGATGTTACGCCCGAATTATACACGAGGATACCTCCGATAGAGGATATCACGCCATGTGGGGGTGATCAGCCCCTTATATGTGTAAAACGCCTTTATGTGCTCATTATCGATGTTGGTGATAGCCTTGTCGACATGTTGGTGGCGTATAATACAAGCCGTTTGTTGATCTTAATGTAATAGCTTGCGCTGTTTATGCAAAATAAATGCATATAATTCGCTATTTGGTATGATTCCAAAGTAGGAAGTATTGCTAATGTCGATAATATATGTGTCGGTGTTGTGAAACATAAACCAATTGTTGTAGCTAGCATAATAGCTTGTATTGTTGATGCAAATAGTATGCGTATAGTCCACTACTTGGCGTGATTCCATAGTAGGGTATGCCTTTGAGACATCTCTTGAATGTGCGTATAACCTGTCTAAAATTGGTTCGCAATGCTTCAAGATATATATTGGTTAGGAAATAAAATGGAGTTATAAATCTCCTCATACGGCTTTATCGCCTGCAATGCCAATTTGACTGGACTAGACTATTCGCGACTAGTCTGTTCCGTTCAGCTTGGATTTTGCCTCGAGTAAATCAGATTGTCCTGAGTAGTTATCTTACTCGAGTGGTCTGTTTTATTCATAATAATATTTTTGTAGAAATGTTATCTCATACCTGGGTTTACTCTTGGCAGTAATGCCTGTTACCTGGGACTTACTCAAGTAGAAGAGATCGTCTTTCGAGGGCGATGCCTGATGTTACCATCTTGAGGAAATCCGTATACGACTTTGAGTTTGTTTTCCTCGTTTGTGGCCTCCTCTTAGGAGGGGTGGTTTCGCTTGTTCGCGTGTTCGCATGTTCGCGTGTTCGTTCATTTTTTATCTCCTTCTCTGTAATTAGGTTGAGTGCCAAGCACTTGTTCGTTTGGTGCCCCCCAAGTTGCTTGGTGGTCGCACTGTTGTTCCTTACTCAAGCGTGGTACGTATCTCTTATAAGCAGGAGATCACTGAGTCTTTGAAAGAGTTGTAGTTCGCGATGTGCCCTCGTTGTTGCGACGAGTGTTGGGCATTTCCCTTGGTGACTGGTATATGGTAGCATCTGTACTTGAGGAGGACTTGTAAATTCCCTCCCTCCTATTCCTTGTATTTTGATGCAAGTGTATTTGTTAGTGGGATTGGATAAGAGTAACCCCTCCCTTCTTGAACGCGTGTCTTGCGCTATTGAGTAGAGTATGTACGTTATGCATTAGGTTGAAAGTTCTGTGCAGACTCTTCGTGGTGTTGTACCCTCGTGGTAGTTATGACTTGTAGCCTAACTTCCTATGAAGTTGTGCTTGTGACAAGGATGTATACATGGTTGAAGAATGTTGAACTGACAAGGTTCCCTGCTTTTCCTTTTGTTGTTACCGGAGGTAGTCCTTATGTTACCTTTTAACTTCCACATTAGGTCGTGCATGCATGGGTAGGTGAATGTAAGTGCGCGTAAGTGCATGTAAGTGAGCGTAGGCGCATGTAAATGCGCGTAGGCACATGTATTTCCGCCAGACTGTATAGGAACTTTCCATCCTTGTTAGAGTCACGTCGCTTCTTACTTGCTCAACGAGGGAGTATTTGTAGGATGTCGGAGATAGCTATCATGCCTTCTCCATGTGATGGGTTTGGCACAGATGTGCGTATAGTGCAGGAGTCGATATTGAATAACGTCCAACCGTGGTGGTGGGATTGTCCCTTGAATGGTGTCCCCCCATTTGTTCATTTGGTGGCGATGTTAAACTCCTTTGAGTTCCTTCATGGAGATGTAACCAGGGCATGCCCCCGGTTAGGGATTGTCGGGCATGCCCCTGTCATATTGCGCGTTGTTTGTGTGGGCGCGACAAAATGAGTTGTCGTATCGAAAACGGATGATGATCCTTGTCTCAATTGCATGTATTCCCTCCATTGGTGGGGTTTGAAAATATTGTCATTTCTTGCGTCATCCGTCATGGGCAGTCTTGTATACCTCCTATTTTGTGTCTGTCATGTTGCGCTGGTTGCTGCACCTTGTCCCCATGGGGTGTTGCTATGCCTAGCTTTGAGTGCGCTGTAAAGACATACGCACTTTTCATGTGTGTGCGTTTGATAGTTGTTCATTGAATGTAGCTTGCTGAGGTAATGCGTCTAAGGTCGTATCTTCCCCCTTTTTGTTCACTTTTATTCCTACTTTCCTTGTCATAGGATAGAAATTTATAATGCATAGAAATAGTTATAATCATTGAGTTTATAGTAAGGGGTTACTACCTGTATCAGTCGTGTGAGTTCCTTGGTTGGAGGTCTCGTCAATCTTGTGTTGAATATATACTTGCTTTGTATTGATCGTCCATAGGTACGACCTGCATTTATGTGATTGTATATATATAGTTGCTACTACAAATGATACGCTTGCGATGGGCACGATAGCGGACGTCTGAGGGATTCGCATTGTTGCCCCCACCATAAGGTCTGGACTATGTAGTCTTGTATATGGCTTCAGTTGATGACGGTTTCCGGCGTTAACAATCCCTTCGCGAGGCCGGAGTGGCAGCGACTCGTGCAACCTGTTGGTCGTATGTCAATGGTGGTAATAGGCGTCGCATCGGCAGTAGTGTTAGCGATTGTTGTTGTGGTGATAGCAGTGATTGCTGCAGGGCGGCGGTAAACAGAGTCACCGTGGCAGTGGTTGCGACGTTAGGGTAACGCAGCTTATCGCAGTGTAGCGCGACATAGTGCAGTGTAACGCATCAGCGTTGGCCTTTGCATGTCTTCTTGGGAAGGCTCTGTGAGTGCCTACGCTTGTATTGATTATTTAGCTCTTGAAGGCGAGTAATGGCTATTTGCTCGAATGTTTCGACCTGACCCGCGCGGACTAACGGGTTGTCGAATGGGTGTGTATAGTCCTAACTGAGGTGTCGGAACCCGCGGATGTCAGACTGTCGGAATATCGGACTATCGACGAGTCGGACTGTCGGCAAGTCGGACTGTCGGCGATCCACAAGCCATCAAAATGGCTAAGTGTTTGTATGTGTAGTTGTTCGCGTGCCAAGGCGTTGGCATCCCGGAGTGTTAGCACACTATTCTTTGTTATATCTGTACATGCATGTGCTGTGGTGTATGCATGTACGTCCGCCCAGCTGAGTATGCGCGTATCCTTCCTAACACATGCACACGGGGCAATATCGAGACCACGGAGAGAGGGGGTGGTACTCGATGAACCCTCTATGATGCTTAAATGAGAGCAATTCTAGAGAGATAAAGTAGAGATAAGTCAGAGCCCCCAAGCCAATCTTGAAGTGACTAAAAAAGAAATGGGTGGCCAAGATTCCAATATATAGGAGCTCTTGAACCGAAGCCCGGTTTGGTGCGCTTCGCCTCCGGTTTAGTATAAAAATGTGAACTGGAGTCGGGTTTGAGTAAAGTTGGCTATCGGATAACTCAGTCTTAGTGTAAAAATACGTCGGTAAAGGTACGTGCGTCACGGGCGGCAATCCGGACCACGTCGAATTTGGATAATCCGGACCACGTCAGATTTGGACAATCCGGACCTCCGGATTGTCCTTGACAATCTGGACGAGTTCGGTCCGGACGCACGTATTATCCGTCAGGACCGTTTTGAATCGCGGGTATAGTGTTTCGATCCGTTTACGTGGGTTTGACGTGTTTGCGTGGTCCGGAATATAAATACGAACCCGAATTGGGCACATATCCATCATGCATGATGTGTGGTTTGAATGATGAATTTGGCTTGCTATGATGATTTACTTGTGTAGTAGAATTATATATGCATTCGTAAGTTCATCAGAAAAATTTTTAATACAAAAGGGCCTTGGGAAAGCCAAGATCGGGTATGCTTATTTCAAAGTTTCCGTTCCGGTAAATTTGCGAATAAAACCATTTTTAAAGAGACTGATCAATTGGATTGAAGACGACGATAATGTAAACTTTTTCACGAACCCCCTTCCCTTGGTTTACTGGCAGTCGGTTGGTTTAGATGGCTAAGGAATCATTATTCGTCGTATTCCATCTTAATATATATCCGATGTATGCAATTCTTTTCTCAAAATGTTATTGTCTCCCTGATTATGCATGATTATCAATGTGTTAGTAACAAATTACAGCATAGATGGCTTCATCGTGTGCTAATGAGCTTTTGATTGAGACGAACTACGACTCGTGGAGCAAACGCGTCAGTACACTGCTGGAAGGACAAGGTCTCTTAGACCACATTCAAAAGAAAATGAGCTGCCGAGATAATGGTCTCACTAAGGGACTAGCATTCGCCCATTTTCAATGGGAGCAAGATGACAAGAAAGCAAAGGAGACCCTGCTGTCTGAGATGTCTCAGGACTTCCATGACGAGTATAAGGATGTTCCGATAACAAAGGACATCTGGGATGCTCTCTTCCTGAAATATGGAAATGGCATAGCATTTATACTGCACCCACTTATACCAACAATGGATGTTTGTCTAAACAACAACAACAAAAGTGTACTTGAAAAGGTATACGACCTCCTCCGCATATGGAAACCATTAGAAGAAGAAGGTCAGATGGGTGAATGGGATAAAATTCAAGACATCATCGGGATTCTCCGGAGATGGAAGAAGCTCGATTAGCATCAATGTTGGAAGACACAATGATGTCAGGATAAGCTGGGCAGAGAAAGAGGAAGAACATGAACAAGGGAAAGAAACAACAGGCTGTCGACGATAAAACGTTGACTAAGCCTAAACAAGGCAGTCTCAGATTAAAATTCGAGATAGTCTGCGGGAACTCCAGCCCATGCCACATAGGTGATGGTGCAGGGTCCAGCAAATCGTACCCTAAAAAGGTACGCGATGTTGGTTATGTAATGGAAGCTTTAGTTTCCTCGACCGTTATGTTAACTGACTCAAATCCTTCTTGGATTCTTGATTCAGGCGCAACGGACCACATAGAAAACGAAAAAGGACTATTTTCCAAGTTTAGACGATTGCCAAAGGATTCTAAAAGGATATACATTGGCGACAACTCACAAGTTGAAGTCTTAGGAGTATGGAACTGCAAGTTGTCTATGAACAATGGCAGGACCTTACTTCTTGAAAATGTCCTTTTTGCTCCTAGAATCCGTAGAAATGTTGTTTCGGTTTCCGCTTTTATGAATAATAACTTTGTTTTATCATTTGAGAAGACCCTTGTTCGGATAAATAAAGGCAACGTCTTATATGGACATGCCATTTCTTCTAATGGTCTCATTATCATGGATTTGAATGGAAGTATAAATTCGAATAGAATGTATGCATTGTCTTCTAGGGAAGCAGAAACTGACGCGACTGGATGGCATGCGAGGCTTTAACATATAAGCTATGACAGGATTCAGCCGTTAGCTCGACGTTGGATTTTTCCCGGAACTGACAACGTGGTTAAAAACACTTGTCATGACTGTCTAGCTGGAAAGTCAACCCGCAAGCCATTTGGCGACGCTCAACGAGTCGAGTATCCATTGCATCTAATTCATTTCGTCGTATGTGGACCAATGAATGTTGCCGCTAGGGGTGGTAAACGATACTTCATAACTTTCATTGACGACTTTACCTGTTATGGATTTACTCGTTTGATTACTCGCAAATCTGAAGCTATAGATTGCTTTATAAGTTTTCTAAAGCTCGTAGAGAATCAGTCGGAGCGAAAGGTGAAAACCCTACGCAGTGATAGAGGTGGAGAATATCTCTCTAATGAGTTTAATAACTTGTGAAAAGAAAGGGGAATTGCTCGTCAAACGACAATCCCAAACACACCACAGCAAAATTTTGTGGCTGAACGTCGTAATCGAACATTCCTGGACATGGTCAGAACTATGATGTCGCAGGCACTGTTAGATTACGGGGAGTAATCACTACGGATACTAAAACAAGGAACGTGCAAGTAATCGGAATTACGCAGTGGAAGATTCACACATACCTTTAAGATGATCCGTAGACCCAAGATCTTCTCTGAAGGGAGTTCACGATCCTCCGGTCAGGACCCGTAGAGATTCTTGTTAAACAAGCCCTACGTGGTGCAAGCTCCACAGCAAAGCCTCTGATCGATTCTTGGCACGGGGACAGATCTCTGGAGAGTTTGCTCGAAGGCAATTTGCACACTGTTGGTGAGGGCTATGGTTCGGCTGAAACTAGGTGTTAAGGAGGGGAGGGTTTTTCTCTCTAAAACACTATGATGATGGAATTGTTATTAACCCTAAAAATCTCATAACACCTCTTATTTATAGGAGGAGTAAAGTGAACAAAAGTCCACTTTACCCCACCTAGGGTTTCGGCCGACCTATGTAATTGGGGAGGCCCAATTTTTGGCCTCCCTTGTGAACTGGGATTTGGGTCTAGCCCAATTACCCTAATGTGAAATTTACCCAAGTTCATTAGGTAAACTATACATACTATGGGCTACAAATTACAGCGCCCATTACCATATGCTTACAGCTTCCACTCGCCGGAATGGGAGGGTGCCTGTTAATGTATTGTCGTCCAAATCTGCATCAACATTTCTCTCCTTGTATCAGCTCCTTGCTTCCGAATAGTTCATACGAGGTTTGTCGTTCGACGGCGGATACGACGGGCATCGTGCTACTCATCTGTTAGGAATGTTGTAGCGCCCACGGAACGTTGATTCCCTTTTCTCCAATCAACCTGTTATAAACAACATTTATATTGTAACGCGTTGTATCCTAGGTCAACTGACAATTCTCCATTTGCCTAGTTTCCACATAGGAACACTTCTCCAAGGCATCCGTACAAGTATTCACAACATTCAACTAATATCCGGTTGGTGGCCACCTAGTGAATACAAGAGTCGGTGAATTACAGGTGAACTTGACCATCCTCATCTCTCATATCCTTAGTCAGACCCAACCGGTTTCCAAAGACGTGGTCACTGGGTCTTTTTGTTCAGCACTACACTCGTACGCCGGGAAGCGAGCATTGAACCTAACCTTAGATATGAGTTCTGTGTCCGTGAGGATACTTTAGGTGCCTCTTCATAAGGCTCATGGGATCAATCACACACTCGAGGTGAAGAAGTTTTCGCCCTCCAGAATCACGTGGATTCCTTCCTAGCACAACCGAGCTGTGACCCCGTGGTCGAACGTGACACGCGTAGTATGAAGCACGCGTTGATAGCATACCTGAACCTTTTGGGTTGACAAGAAAGGAATATGTAATTCATGCTATCACAGATTCTCATATGGCCAAGAATGTGGTTAAATGACGAACGAGGTTCATCACGGCGATTTGCAAAACGAAGATCACGTCGAGTTACTTCGAAACTAGATAATCGTCTTGCTTAATCAGTGTTAAGTTTGCTTCAGCTTGGGTAACTTCGGGCTTCTCTTCCACGAACGGGCTCTGGATGTGTGCACAGGAACGGGTATCTGTCTACACGTTGCGGACTTTGAGACACGATCCTCGAACCGGTCTTCAACTTCCCGACTTTGATCTCTCGAACTCCGGGTCCTGCACAAGGGGCAGTAACCAGCGTGGAAAAGGGGGGATGCTGGTTGGGCCCTCTTCGACGCTCAAGTCACGATTTTTAGAGAGAGAAAGTCTTTAGAGAGAAGTCAGAGCTCAAAAAGCCAGAATGAGAGAGTTGTTTAAAATGGGAGGCCTAGGTCCCTATTTATAGGAAACCAAAGGACCGTGCCCGGTTTTGTACGGTTTGATGCCGGTTTAAAGGAAAATGTATACCGTCATCAAGGTTGGCTATGCACGCACTGACTTCTCATACTTAGCAAAATAATCGGGATAAGCGCGCGGAGCACGTCGGCAATCCGGAAGTCCCCCAGTCCGGGTACTGCGCGTATTCCGGACCGTTTTGTACTTGGGTGTTTGCGGAAGAGTTCTTTTACGGGTTTTGGAGTATTTTGCGAGGCCCGAAATGTAAATACGAACCCGAATTGGAGAGATATCTAACACTTGCCCCCGAGTCAAGTAGTGGTTCAAAACCCATGCTTGACTCTTTTTAAGATAAGATATTCGTCCAATTTAGGTTTGGTACTGACCTCAGGGGTGGCCTGTTTGTCAATTCGAGTGTAGGGATCATAAATTTGACCAACTTTAACTTTCCGCCGTATGTACGTAATCTGTTTACAGGGTTAGCGTAGCGGACAATATGCATATAACAACATGCAATTAACGATATATTCGTAATTATCATGTAATGAGTAACATACTTGTAATAATAAAGAATTATACAACGTGATAATATCATGGTATATGACGTAAGCATATAACACGTTGTCAACATGTAGATGACGATATAGGACGTAATCATGCAATAAGCAAAACACTTAGAACAATATAAAATTGGAGAGCATGTACGTAATCATGAAGCATGGTGTAAATGTGAGACATGATGTAAACATGAAATTCATACTTGGATTATTAAAAATAATCATGTAACAATCATAAATAAGAATCGGGCATAATAAATTCTATGTACGTAATATGTAATAATAATTACGTGTAGTGTGTCATGAAGCATGGCGTAGTATGTATGCAATATGAACATAGGAGAGATGCAAAGATGCTTGTAAAGGTTGCTAAGGACTTATATGAAATACATGAAAGTTTAGTCCTTAGCACATGGTGTAGACACTATTAGTGAAAATTAGGAGAGAGAATACTCATTATCTTACATCCTTCATAGATAAATCTCCAAGAAGCTCTCCACTCTTGATGAAGATGAAGCTTTTGAGATCATAAATTTGGAGTAGACACACCATAGTTGATATCAATTGGATTCCGGCCAAGGGAGGGAACAAGGTCGACGGCGCGTGGAAGAGGGATTGGCGGCGCGTGACTGGAACCACGGCGGCGCGTCATCTCGGTGGTGGCAGCGCGTGATTTTTCCGGTGTGGCACGTGTCAATTCGGACTCGCTTCGTGTTGGTGAGTTCAATTCCGTACATGGCTGGACATTTCGTGACTTCGTTTGGCCTTAATTTGATCTTGAAATCATCATGTGTGTAGTCACCTTAACATGCACATAAGGTGTTTGATAAAATGCATTAGAGTAATTAGCTTTCCAAATCGGCCAAAAAATTTCTAAGTGCTGGAAATTTTTAGAAAAGTATAAATGGATTGTTATACTTCCCTTGTGCATAGTATTCATTGCCGTCATGTTGTTCCATGCTTTAGTCATCGTTTTTGCATGCTTGATGTTGATGATGGATAGTTTTTCGGACATGATCGTTGATTGTTGTACATGGGTAATGGTAAGCTAGACAATGTGCTTTGAGCGTCGTATGTTGATCATCGGCCACTTTCTGCAAGCATGCTAAAACACTTAGAAAATATTTTAACAATATCTAATGCTTGTTACCATAGATGTCTTTGTATGAGCTTTGTCGATAAGCGTCGTAGAAATACTTAGGAGGTATTGTGTAGAAGTTGATAATAGCTACTTGATGCATGCAATCTATCCTTGTCGACATGTATGTATGTATGTACATGGAAAAACTTAAAAAATATTCTTCCCTTGTCGACATGTATGTACGTACATGGAAATACTTAGAAAATATTTTTCTCTTGTCGACATCCATCCTTGTCGACATGTATGTACGTACATGGAAACACTTAGAAAATATTCCTCACTTATCGACATCCATCCTTGTCGACATGTGTGTACGTACATGAAAACACTTAGGAAATATTCCTTGCTTGTCGACATCCATCCTTGTCGACATGTATGTACGTACATGGAAATACTTAGAAAATATTCTTCTCTTGTCGACATCCATCCTTTTCAACATGTATGTACGTACATGGAAACACATAGAAAATATTCCTCACTTGTCGACATCCATCCTTGTCGAAATGTGTGTACGTACATGGAAACACTTAGAAAATATTCCTCACTTGTCGACATCCATCATTGTCGACATGTGTTTACGTACATGGAAACACTTAGGAAATATTCCTCGCTTGTCGACATTCATCCTTGTCGACATGAAGGTACGTACATAGAAATACTTAGGAAATATTTCGTCCTTGTAATCATGTATGGTGCGAGTATGTCGATGTCTCCATGGAAGTCGATGTGTTGAGAGGGTTTCCCCTCCTTGTATGATGGTTGTTACTTGTTGTACGAAGATTATTAGGTCATTGCGTACATAGTTATCTCACATGGAGCGTCCATTGCATAAATGTTTGCACAAGTGTTGATGCGTGTTTGCGCACTGATTGGATTGTTGGTTGCATTTTTCAGGATATCAGATCTTGCTATCTTCTTGTCGGAATTAATCTTCCCACGGCTGTTATCATGAGTAACTCTACTATTTCCATTCTGCGAGTAACTCTGTGTTCGGATGTCGACATGGTTGAGCAGCTAAATAATACACCAAGTGTAGATGTTGATGTCCTTGCTTGATTAATTGATGTCCGTACACATATACGTCTTTCTGAAGATTTGGTATGTTGATGATCTTTATGACTTGTATCATGTTGTAATGTAGGTCGGACTGATGGAAAAAGCTCGTCTTTGCAGATAGCCAATGTATACAGTAATCCGCTTGTTGGAAGGAATGTCCGTACAATTGCCCCCGCTACTCTGGAGTCTCCGAACATGGTCGCGGTAAAGGACTTGTGAGTAAGGCACCTCCTTGTATCTTCTTTGAACTTGTTAATTTTCCAAGTTGTTGCTTTCATGTTGCTGAACGCGTGGTTGCAGTTCCTGGCTTTAGCACAATTCTCAAAAGATCGAACGCAGGGGCACGTTCCTCGAGCGATTCTAAGTTCTTAATGCCGAGTACGACCGTGCTAACTCCTTCTTGCGATAGAGTTGAGGGTCGTGCGGTGGTGCCTTCTGCCCCCCGGTCGAGGGACCGGCCCAAGGAGGAGCGTTCCTCCCATTGAGGTGAGCGTTGTTTACTTCTTCACACTTTAAACTTGATCTCGAAGACGTCTGATTTTGATGTACGCATTGCTGATTGTCACGCTTATGTTGAAGAGCTATGTCGTATTGAAGTTGAAGCGACCATTCTTGCCGTGTCTTTTGTGCGGATGATGACATTGCATTTGATGTTGACATTATGAACTCTTTGCCATAGATCCTTGGAGATGATGTTATCTCTTGGTTGGTGTCAGGTTGTCTGCTTCCAGCATGTTGAACCCTTTGTGAATGGGTTGATGTTGTTTTGAGGTTTTCGATAAATCTTTATTTATGCCTTTGCTTGCATGGTATTTCATCACTTGGACCTGTTTTCAATAATAATAAACATGTGATAACTTGTTAGTAATATTTCATACCTTGCGTTATTTTCATTGTCCGTATGTATTGGACTTGCATGATAGGATTGAACTCATTGTTGTGATGGATAGAACATACGATGTTGCGACTTTCGCATTGCAGGATGTTATGTACACTTGGTACTTGTAGCATTGCAGGTAGTAATGTACTTGGCACTTGGCCTTTGACATGTAGCAGTGTCGTCTTGACGTAGCAAGACTTAAGTTTATACCGTCTCTTTGTTCCACTCTAAGGCGACGTTGTTGCAAGATACTTCTTGCTGATTTTGTTGTTTTGGCGTTATATGCTAAAGAGCAAGATAACGTTATACAAGACTCAACTTGTAATTTTGATGAGTTTTGTACAAGTTTTACTTTTATAAGCGTATAACATGAAGCTATCCTTTTTCAGGCATAAGTCTTCATGGTGTATGAACCCTTAAGAGAGTATACATACTTTTAGTGTGTGGGGTTGTCGTCTATTAAGAGGATTTCCGCCACGGTGGGGTGATCAGTCCCATAATGTATTTGCCGCATCCTGTTTTTATTCAGGGAATGGCTATGAACATGAGGATTTGCCCAGAGGATTTCACAACATGCCATTTTTTAGAAGTAAACACGGGGTTTGCCCTTTTGAAGAGGATGTCGCAACATGTTACTTTTGAAAGATGTGAACATGGGTTTTTTCCCTAGAAGGAGGATATTGCACCATGTCACTTTTAGAATAGGTTTTGGTTTTCTTCCAAGGCATTGTATGTTGTTGACGTTGTTCCTGAGTGAACGCCTTCTTGAGATAGACGTCGTTATGGATGGAGAAATAAACTCCCTGTTGGTGTAGATAATAGGTATGTTGGCGTTGTATGCCATAAATCCCTCCTTGAACATAATGCTTAGCTTGTATTGTTGAAGTAGATATTATGTGCATAGGTTACTACTTGGCATAATTCCAATGTAGTAATCATAGTGTAGTATGTACCTACGAATAGAGTTGCGCTTTGTCAGATAGTTGCATTGTTTACAAGTTTGCAAAAATATGGAGTTATGAAATTTTCTATTTAGTAATGCATATAATAGATAAAGTAAAGGAGTCTGATACGAGGACTCCTTGTTTGTGCAGGAAACTTCCCTAAGTGTGGACGCGATAGGTGCGGGTCGTGACAGGTGCGCATATGTCGAGAGCGGAGCTTTTCCAAGTATCACCCGCTATATGTCATTGTGAGTATGTATGTATGAATAGCGACTATGCATTATTGTATGCGTCCTCTAGTTGATACGCGTTGATGCCTCCTTAGCATGATGTACATGCCTATATATGATCATTGCTTGGTGTTTCCTTCTTAGAAGAATGGTACCGCGTGTTCTTGCAATTATTCGTTTCTTCGCTTTGGTGGAATGCCGAGAACTTGTCAGCTTGGTGCCCCCCAAGTCGCTTGGCAGTCGTACCGCTGTTTCCTGATGGTTTCTATTACTTCATCTTCTGACAGTGATGCGCCTAATCTTGATTTCTTGTAATGCTTCAACAAGAGCAGGACGTGCATGATCTACCCTTGGGTTTTCATCAATGACGGGAATTCCGCTATTGTTTGTCTTGACATTATGTTGGAGTGCAACCTTGTAGCAGTCTTTTGATAGCTGCTGATCTCCCTTTATTTCACCAATTCCTGCCTTTGTTGGAAACTTGATCTTTTGGTGTTATGTTGACGCTTATCATACCCCACTTGTTCATGGTTGTATACCCTAGGATTCCATTATATGCGTCAAGCTTTTCTACCACGAATGGAACGCCGATTTGGAGTTGTTGCTCTCCTTCTTCTATTGCGCATTGCGCGGTGTTGAATTTAATGTGCTGGTTTTGCGATGTATGTTCATGTGTTCACTTTCAAGGGGCCTGGGTTTATTTGATGTGTTTCTTCATACACTTGTGACTCTTCCCGAGGTTGTGTCTGTGTGACGATTGTGCACATGGTTGAGAGATGTTATACTGGTGGAATCCTCATCTTCTCCTTTGTTTTGGATGAAGATTAGGTTTCGTTGTCGGCGTACGTTTTGAGTGGTACGATCTTTCTTGTGTTCTTGAGAAGGGTAAACTTGCTGGATGTTGGAAATAATACTCTAACTCTTTTCTCGTGATGGGTTTGGCACAGGTGTGCGTATAACATAGGAGCGTATCCTGAATTCCTATCTTCCACAATGTTGATGACGTTGTCACTTGGGTGATGCCCCCGTCTTGTTTATTATTGCAGCGCGATTTTTAGTCTTGTGCGTAGTTGTTACTTGGCGTTATTCCAAGGTAGTATGCATGATATAGTAATGTACCTACGAAAGTAGATTTAACCTTCATTAGATATTTGGAGTTCGTACAACGGATTACAGGAAGGCGTCTACTGATCGCTCCTTTTTAAAAGTACTAAGGCTAATAAACATAAGTTGTACTTAATCTAAGAAGACTTAAAGTAGATATGCAAAAATGGAGATAAAGGGATTGATGATGTGTTTAACGTCTTCATAGGTGATTTGTCGGCAAGTTGATTCTGCCACGTGCCACATAGTTCCTCAGTGCATCTAGCGTGTTGAGCTCTTCAATCTCCACCTTTGTGGATGAACAAATGTTGGTGTTATGCCCCCCAGTTTTATGGTGCTTGCATCGTTCCTCAACGTTCTTGCCAAGGAAGGCAGTCATTGGCTCAAGTGGACGGTGAAGTTTGTTTTCCGAAAGTTTGAAATTTGTTTCCTCCACCTTCGTGCTCCAAAGACTGTATAAGTTGTCGTAATTGGTTCCATGAATGACGTTGTTTTTTCCGCGCTTGGCGAGAGGTGGATTATCATTTGCCCTTTCTTTTCCTTTGCCTTTTCCTGAAGACTCCACATGAGACTTCTTTTGACGCTTATTGCCTTGGTCGATATACTTCTTCATTTCTCCTTTTAAGATTAAGCTGTTTACATGAAACCTTAATCCAACACAGCTTTCCGTCTCGTGGCCATACACTTCGTGATTTTCACACCATTTTCTTTCATCTTTTCCCAATGGGCCCTTGTGGAAATTAGAGGGATTTTTCCACAACTTGGTCTCCTTTATCTATTTCAAGATGACGGACAGCGGTGTGTTCAATGGAACACATTTGGCGAGACTGGTCTTTTTGAGCCTTTGGACGTCTGACTGGAATGGCCTCTTTTGTTGCGGTTGTCCCTTTTCCTAGGAAGCGTCTATCTTTTTCTCAATTATTGCCTTCAAGGTTCTTGTTGTAAGTCCCGTGATTGGGACATCATCGTCATTAACAGGTTTTTTCCGTCCCTCCTTGTGACGGATGTCAGCATCGTCTTGGCTTGTCATCGTGGAAGAACCTTCCTTGTGTATTTTTGAGTGGGAGGTTGGAAGGTATTTCCATGCCCCTTCTTGGTGTTGTGCTATCACATACGGGTTGTATGAGCTTGCAGCTCCTTGCCTTGGTTGTTGGTACTGGAAGGTACCTTCCGTGTATTGCCCCCCTATTCTTTGGTGCGGTGTGTCTTGATGACTTGTGACTCGGGACTTTGTTCTTGTCTCCTCGACTTGTCCGTTGATTGGAGGCAGAGGTGATGGTGGCGGGGCATATCCTTGGTTCCTTAACATCTTTCGGAATGCAAGCAGCTCTTCGAGTGCGATCATCATGGTAGGAGTGACAGGTGGTGGCGGGTTGACACCTTTGTATTGGTGAACTCCTTGGTCGTACTGTGCGAAGGATGCACTTCTTGTTGGCATGAAGAAAGCATTGGATGTGGCAACAGGCATGTGGGAGGATCCAAGTCGACTTCTTGTCGGCTTCTGCGTGGTTATGACCAAGGCGTCGTGGTACGCAATGTGCTCTTTGTCCTTTGATGGAAAAACCAATGACATCTTCAAAGGCTGAAGGCCTCCTTTATGTCGACATACTCCATGTTGGTATGATGGGACTTGTGCATTGTCTTTACAACGTACACTTCTTGCTCGTATGACTTCTCGCTTTCAGCATCAAAGTCTCCATGGATCATATGTACGTTTGCCATCTTTTCCGGATGGGATGCAATGTATGTTGTATTTTGGACTTTAAGGTCGTGTTGTGCGGAAGGCACACCGCTTGTTGGCATGGAGGATGCAACGAGCATGTCTTTATGCACGTGCAAGTGATCCTGCTGACTTGTTGCCTACTTCTGTTTGTTGACTGATGTTTTCTTCCAACGAACATGATTTCTTCTTTCTTCCGGTGGACTGACGTCATCAGGAAGAGGTTGATTGTGTGCCATAGCTTGCTGCTGCACTCTGTCAGCTGGCATCCCGTATGGGACTCTTCATTGATCCCCGTCCTTCGCTCGAACTCGTGTGCTGATGCATTATTTTGAACTTCGGGACCGTGTTGTGCGGAAGGCACGTTTGCGGTTGGCACGGATGAGGCGGTAGACTCTGCGTCTGAAATGTGAGAAGGTCTTGGTTGGCTTCTCGTTGGTTTCGGCTTGCTTGCACCCGCCTTCTTTGGTCGTCTTCCTGTCATAGCTTGCGGTATGGAACGACTTTTTGTTCGAATCACGCTGACGGCGCCAAATGTTAAGTTTGCTTCCACTTGGGTAACTTCAGGCTTCTCTCCAACGAACGGGCTCTGGATGTGTGCACAGGAACGGGTATCTGTCTGCACGTTGCGGACTTTGAGACACGATCCTCGAACCGGACTTCACCTTCCCGACTTTGATCTCTCGAACTCCGGGTCCTGCACAAGGGGCAGTTACCAACGTGGAAAAGGGGGGGATGCTGGTTGGGCCCTCTCCGACGCTCAAGTCACGATTTTTAGAGAGAGAGTCTTTAGAGAGAAGTCAGAGCTCAAAAAGCCAGAATGAGAGAGTTGTTTAAAAAGGGAGGCCTAGGTCCCTATTTATAGGAAACCAAAGGACCGTGCCCGATTTTGTACGGTTTGATGCCGGTTTAAAGGAAAACGTATACCGTCATCAAGGTTGGCTATGCGCGCACTGACTTCTCATACTTAGCAAAATAATCGGGATAAGCGCGCGGAGCACGTCGGCAATCCGGACCTACCCGGATTGTCTAGCAATCCGGACCGGGTCCGGATTGCCTTAGCAATCCGAACCGACCCGGATTGCCTTAGGGCAATCCGGAAGTCCCCCGGTCCGGGTACTGCACATATTCCGGACCGTTTTGGACATGGGTGTCTGCGGAAGAGTTCTTTTACGGGTCTTGGAGTATTTTTCGAGGCCCGAAAAGTAAATACGAACCTGAATTGGACAGATATCTAACAATCAGGTTTATCCCCCTGAGTCTTAGCCAGTCTTGTTTGGTGGAGGCCTCCCTCCACCACAAGACGACCGTACCTGTGTGACTAGGTAAGGCCCACATTCGACATAGTTTGGCAGAGGATTGGGTCCTCCTATGACTTAGTTTATAAACCGTAAATCTGATGTAATCAAAACATTATGACGTCGATTGATCATAAACTCAGTTGCAATTCTTTCGCTTACAAAATGTAACGTTCTAATATCAAAATGCTATCACAGATACATTCCGTTTCTAGACCCTACGCAATCCAAGCAGTTTTACATGCTTTTCGAATATGTCCCTGCATAGTGGTTTAGTTAATGGGTCAGTTACCAAGTTATTGGTGGACAAGTATTCCATAGTGATTATATTGTCTACTTCTATTAAAATTTAGCATGAAATTATTTCATATTAATGTGTCTGGTCCTACTATGGTACTTCGGATTCTTAACTGCCGTAATGGCTGCTTGACTGTCAGAGAAGACCTTCACAGGTTTATTCTTGACATCGCCACCAAGCAGCGCAGTTAGAATCCTTTTAAGCCAGACCGCTTTCTGTGCATTATTATAGAGAGCTACGAATTCTGATTCCATCGTAGACAGCGCGACTTATATTTGCATCTTGCTCATCCATGAAATGGCGGCATTAGAAAGGAGGATTGCATCTCCTGTGGTGGACTTACGATCATCTGGACTGCCACCACGGTCGGCGTCAATGTAATCGGTCAATTCTAACTACTTGCCCTCATATCATAGTTCGTAGTCGGCAGTACCTTTACAGATAACGAGTTCCTCGTTTTATAGTTTTAAATGTTGATGACCAGGATCTGATAGGAAACGTGCTACTAGGCCTACGACGTAACAAATATCCGGACGGGTGCATTACATGGCGTAGAAAAAACTACCGACCATGCTAAAACATCATGCATCCTTCATATGTTCACGCTCTTCCAGGTTCTTGGGGTCGTCACGTTTTGACAGTGCACACCCAAACACCATCGGCGTATCCACGGGTTTGGAATCCTGTAATCTGAATTTTTTCAGCAGTTTGTTGATATATGCTTCTTGAGACAGACACAATTTCCGGGTAGCCCGACCTCTGGCGATTTTAATGCCTAAGATGTACGTGGCCTTTCCCATGTCCTTCATCTCAAATACAGATGCCAACCAGGACTTTAGATTGTTCATGAAACTCATGTCGTTTGCGGCAATGAGTATGTCATCCACGTATAAAGTTAAGATGACATATTTAGACCCGTAGGTCTTATAATACACGCACAGATTCTCATGACGATTCACAAATCCGTTTCCTACGATTTCCACGTGGAATTTGCGGTACCATTGCCGAAACGACTGTTCAAGACCGTAGATGGACCTATGGAGTTTACAAACTTTTACATTCGTTACCAGGAGTAATAAAACCCTCAGGTTGCTCCATGTAGATCTCTTCATCCAAGTTTCCGAGGAGGAATGCGGTCTTTATACTCATTTGGTGAGGTTCGTAATCGAAACCTGCAACCAAAACCATGAATGGCCTTGCACCGTGGTTTTACGCGCAGGTGTTGAGTATGTTTTTTTCAAAGTCAACTCCGTGAAGTTAGGTATAGCCTTTCGCAACGAGTCGAGCTGTGTTTCGCTCGACTTTTTCATCAGTGGTGAGCCTTCTTTCAGGACTCACCTTATCCTTATGCCCCCGTGGTTAGCAGGTAAATCAACTATTGACTTTAATGGCTTTCATTCAGGTGATCTCTCTCATTTATTATTTTCTTCCATTTCTCCACTTGAGGTCTTTCCAATTCATGTTGACTGCCGATAGAGTGAGGTTATCACTCTTCCAGATGGGATACTTCTTTGGAGAAGTTTGATGCCTTTGACTTTCGTCTAGGCTTAATCATCCCATCTTTGAGTCATAATGTCTCTCCCACTCAGAATAATGCCTCTTATCGGAGCATTTCTTCCAATTGGGATCAATTCTCCCACTTGAGATGATGCTTCTCATTGGAGCAGCACTTCTATTGGTTACAAGAGGAGCGCTTTGACCATAATCAACAACTTTCCTTGTACGACTTCTTGGTCTTAGAATTTTACTTCCAAGATGAATTCCTTGATCTCTAGGATCTGGAACCAAGTTTGTCGGATCACTCCCACTGGGAACAATGGGTAGTATAGGTAGTTGTGGTATCCTTGGTTTAGCATTACGATAATCAAGTTCTACTTGATTCGTCCAAACAACAGTGATTACTTGTGGTAGGTGTTTAGACCTCCCACTGGATTTATTATGAAAATGTTCTCATTATCATTTACCATGTCATTCGCTTGAGTTGCTGGTTCAAATCTCTCCCACTCGAATTAAGTGGGACCTGATGTCAGTAATATCCTCTTCTGTCTGATTAAGATTCATGTTTACGCATCGGAAAATTCGTCCTCAAGTATGTAATTTCACTTGTTCGACCACGGTACCGTGTCTTATAAGCTGTAAACATGTATTTTCAAAGAGTAGTTACATACTCTTGGTCCAACTACGTGTTTAATGCGCAAATTAATGCCGCATGATGATATGAGTAGCTCATTGTCATTCTTCAGCTTTTATGGCGACGTGTCTTACCGATTATAATGGAACATAATTTTACATTAATGTGAATCATTTTCTCATCATCCCTTAGGGAACGTGTGAAGAAATGACTACAACATTTATGTTTACAAACTATGCTTATAGAAGTGTGTCATTTGATTTGAATGCTTATCCTGACTTATCGTTCAATGCGTACGGAAGAAAAATCGTGTAACCGACTTCATCCTTCTTCGTTTGCTAACTTATTTCAGAGATTTAATCGCTTCTCCGATCTTAGCATTTTAGGTGTTGACCTTATGCGTCAGTTGATACTTTTACAAGGTCGTAGTAGCTTTCGAAGCCTACTTCCTACCAATTTAAATGTTATCAGTAAGTTATTTCCAAAGGAATGCAAATGAAAATTCAGCACATCATCATTTTAAACACTTCTGTATTAAACTCATACTTTGAAACGATGCGTTCCTCTTTCGAGGTCCACTTGCTCGAGGCGCAACTTACCCTAGTTTAACATTCGGTCAAATCGTTTCATTTCTGAATCTAATATAATTTAATCCTATCGGTTTCGCATATGATTATCATTCAATGGAGTAATAAAGAAAGATATAAGCAATATACTTATAAGAAATGCATCAAACAACTAATTAAAAGGATCGAAAAGCTTGAGAAACGGTAATTAATACTTTCTTTGAGCATTGTCACATGCTCAAAATAAATTGTTTCCTGTATTTCAAGGAACATTGTCAAGTATCCTTTAAACTGAATATTTAGAAGAGGTTTATTAAGAAAAGCAAGTAAAGATAAAAAATTTCATTCAATCTTTATATCTTCGGGGCAAGTTCCTCAGATTTGTGCTTGTTCTCCTTCTCGGTTCTGTAATCTAAAAGAATGAATTGAATTACTATCGAGTAAGAGGAGTCCAAGAAGAACTTATGAGTTTATCATTATTCTTCCGCACGTACCTTGGGAGGATTGGTACAGGCATTAGCAAGGTTTCCTTTCACGCCACACCTAAAACACGTTCGAGTTTCCTCTTTACGTGTCTGTTTTGCTTTGCCTTTCTTACCACTAAATTGCTTTCGCTTGAACTTATTCTGAGGTTTCGGAGCTAGAGGCTTATTAGCCTTGACCTGGAGATTCTTTCCCTTCCTCTTGCGCTTACCCTTTTGCTCAGCTGGAAATGAGGATGTGATATGCATTTCCGCCCTAGGCTTTTCAGCCCTGAGGCGATCCTCTTCCAGCTCGAGATGAACTCGCACTTTCTCGAGGTTATCGAGTTGAGTGGCATGGATAAGGTGCATTTTCATGCTACTCCAAGAGTCAGGTAAGGATCGGATCACGCATTGGACTTTATGTTCCTCCGTCAGGATTTCTCCTGCTTCCTTGTGTTCAGCAAGCATGTTAGACATGTGTCTGATATGCTCTTTCATTGTATGCTTTGGATTCATTTGTATGAGTCTAAAGCGATGTTTAACGATTCTGGGCAGTGGTGTAAACACCAAACCCTGCCTTAAGACCATCCCATAGATCCTTGGCAGACTCATAGTGATCATACCCATAGAGTATGTCATACTCAAGCACTGACAGCAAGGCGGAACGGATCTCCAGTTCAACCGTGAGGTCTCCCTCTGGCCTAACTTTCTTCGTTGTCAGATGCTCCAAACCTCTCATTTCAGTAATTACCATTTTCGCTCGCTTATTCCAGATCTTATAACTGTTGCTGTTCAATCTACTCCCTTGTTCATTTGGGAGATTACATTGCTGATCGCAACCATTGCTAACACTTTGATAATCATGAAAAAATTAGGTAGACAATAACATTTTGAGAAAGAATTGCATAAATCAGATATCTATTAAGATTGAATCTGGAAAATAATGATTCCTCAGTCATCTAAACCAACCAACCACCAGTAAACCAATGGAAGATGGTTGTGAAAGAGTTCACATTAACGCCGTTTTCAATCTAATAGATCAGTCTTTAAAACGGTTTTAATCGCAAATTACCGGAACAGGAATTTTAAAACAAGCATACCCGATCTTGGCTTTCCCAAGGCCCTTTGTTATTTTGGAAAATATTCCGATGAATTTACTCATGCATATATAATTCTACTAACCACGTAAATTATCATATGCAAGTAACATTCATCAAACAAATCACACTCATGCTTACGCGTCATGCGTCTTATGTTCCGAGGAACTCATGCTTGCATACATAATTCAACTTATAAGTAAATTATCAAATGCAACTACATCCTCAACATTCTAGCATATGTGTCAAACATGAAAATTCCACAACAATCATAAATATTTGGCGACTGGTTTTCGGTTTTAAAATAATTTTAAACATTAGGGGTTGATTTGCACTTCATGCTTATATTCAATTACGTAAAATTCTAAACATGAATCCTAGGCATTTACAACCATCACAACATGTCTATCCTAGTACACATTCCATATATTAAACCAGGGCTTCGCCCACAACATGCAATGTCCAGCTAGCTTGACTATGTCAAGACAACATTTCTAATCATGCATTAATATATATTGAATAATAAACAATTGCAATTCAGCCCTCTAATTAATCCAGTCCCAAAAACATGTATCTCCGAGATCCATCCCCATAATCGAAACAAGGCATTAAGGTTAGCAACCCTATGAGCACGGTGTAGTCCATTTAGAGGTTAAAAAATATTTGAATTTTAAAATTTGACCACCCTATTTTATTTAATTAACGTGAACTCGGTTTTGAAAATCATTTCGGTTCAGTCTGGTCCGGTTCGGTCCGATTCAGAAAATCCGGTTCGGCCCGGTCCGGCAAATCCGGTTCGTTCCAGTAAATCCGGTTCGGTTCGTCCGGTTTTAAATTTTAAAATATGGTTCGGTCTGAACCGCTCAATTAAATAGGGTTTCGTTCGGTTCAACACTCAAAATCGGTTCGGTTATATCCACTTAATCACCCCGGTTCGACCCGACCCGATTAGGTCGAACCGATTGAGAAAACCTGGTTCGATTTAAATCCGTCCCGGTTTAATATATTGGACCGGCCCAATAATTTAAATTTTAAAGGTTGGGCCGAAATGTTTACTTGTGGCCCAAGTAGGGTTTTAAAGTCCAAAAATAATTAACTTAACCACCAAGTAACATTAATTATATAAAATAATTTCCAATATTAGATATATATATATATATATATGTAAAAATCGGCTACTATATATAATATATATATTTATTATTGTCAATATTTTTAATAGGGTAACAAATACACTGACAATTTATTTTCTCAATCTTTTAGGCAATAAAATCTATCAATAATATCTTTAACCATATTAAATATTTAGATATATTGATAGTAATATATATATTTCTATATATTATTGTGAATCTATCCTAATGTTCCCAATTATAGATATACTGTTACATTAAAAATTAAAATATGGTAAACAATATTATTTTAATGTGGTGGCCAAAATATTTGTCCCTTGGTGCTTAAAAAATTTAAAATTTTACCTTGTAATTTACCTAAGATTTCGGCCAAAACACTAAAATTGGGAACAAGTGGTCAAATTTTAAGATCAAATTATAATAAGATCTACAATCCAATGTTTGATTTTGATGAATATTACTCTTTTCTTGAAGATCATGAATATCAAATTAACCAAGAACATCATGAAAATTTCGGTTTCATCAAGAATCCTATAAATTGAAAATTTTAAAAACTTTCTTTTAAAATTTCGGTTTTCATATTTAAATTTCAAGAACATCAATTTATCAAATCATGAACTCCTAACACAGGCTCTGATACCACTGTTAGATTACGGGGAGTAATCACTACGGATACTAAAACAAGGTATATGCTAGTAATCAGAATAATGCAGCGGAAGATTTACACATACCTTTAAGATGATCTATAGACCCAAGATCTTCTCTGGAGGGAGTTCACGATCCTCCGGTCGGGACCCGTAGAGGTTCTAGTTAGAGAAGCCCTACGTGGTGCAAGCTCCACAGCAAATCCTCTGATTGATTTTTGGCACGGGGACAGATCTCTGGAGAGTTTGCTCGAAGGCAATTTGGCTATGGTTCAGACGAAACTAGGTGTTAAGGGTGGGTTTAGGATTTTTCTCTCTAAAACACTCTGATGAGGGGAGTGTGATTAACCCTAAAAATCCCCTAACACATCTTATTTATAGGAGGAGTAAAGTGAACAAAAGTCCACTTTACCCCACCTAGGATTTCGGCCGGCCTATGTAATTGGGGAGGCCCAATTTTGGGCCCCCCATGTCAATTGGGATTTGGGTCTAGCCCAATTACCCTAATGTGACATTTACCCAAGTTCATTAGGTTAACTATACATATTATGGGCTAGCAATTACGGCGCCCATTACCATATGCTTACGGGCACAACTTCCAATCTTCTTTTGGGGAGACGTGTTGTTGAGTGCAACTCATATAGTAAACCTTGTTCCAACAAAGGCGGTAGACACGACACCATATGAGCTATGAACTGGAAGAGATTTAGACCTCACCAGGGTGCGACCATGGGGTTGCGCGGCCTATACACATGCAACTGATAGCCGTTTTGGCAAATTGGGACCAAGAGGACTCAAGAGTATCTTCATAAGAAATTCGGAGAACTCTAAAGGTTATGTGTTTGTGTCGGCTCAGGAAAATGTTAGCGTGGTCGAACATGAGTCCAGAGACGTCCATTCCTTGAGGACAAATTTCCAACGCTTGGTGAAATCAAAACAGACGAAGTCTTAATCAAATTGGAGCAGGATAACGATGATAGTCAGGTCCCACTTACTTCGAGTGGGAGATTTGAGGCAGCAACGCAAGTGAATGAATTGGTAAATGAAGATGGGGACATGTTCATAGTATCCAGTGGGAGGAGCCAATCCTACCACACAAACCACTGTTGCTGCAGGTGCGAATCAAGTTGAACCTGATAATCACGTTGCTGAATCGCTGGATGAAAATCCAAGAATGCCACAACTACCCATTATTCCTTGTGGGAGTGGGTTAACCAACTTGGTTCCGAGGCCGAGAGGTCGTCCAAGAAAAGTTATAGGTCAAGGTTCTAGCACCGCCCTTGTTCCCAGTGGGAGTGATGCTCCGATAGGAAGCATTATTCCGAGTGGGAGCAACGTTCAGACTCAAGATGGGATTAACGAGTCTAGACGTAGTCAAAGGCATCGAACTTCTCCCAAGAAGTTTCCCATCGAGAGGGATGAGATATTCACCCTAACTTCTGTTGATGAACCGGTAACAGTTCAACAAACGTTGAATGGAACTCAAGCGAAGGAATGGAGGAAAGCAATGGAGGAAGATATTGCCTCAATGAAAGCCAATTCGGTATGGTATTTATTTGATTTACCTGCTAACCGCAGGTCCATAAGGGCAAAGTGGGTTCTGAAACTGAAACTCACCGATGATGGAAATGCCGAGCGACACAAAGCTCGACTAGTTGCGAAAGGATACACCCAGCTTCACGGAGTGGACTTTGATAAAACATACTCACTGATTGTGCGGTACACCACTGGTCACATGCCTCGATCTAGAGCTGCACCAAATGGATATTAAGACTGCATTCCTCCATGAAAACCTGGAGGAAGAAATCTATATGGAGCAAGCGGAGGGTTTCATTACTCCTGGTAACGAACGTAAAGTTTGTAAACTCAAAAGGTCTATTTACGGTCTTAAATCGTCTCGGCAATGGTACCGCAGGTTCCACGAGGAAATCGTTGGAAACGGATTCGTGAATCTCCACGAGGATCCGTGCGTGTATACAAAGACCTCCTGGTCTAAGTATGTCATCTTAACTTTATACTTGGATGACATACTCATTGCTACGAATTTGAGGATTTGAGGATGAATTTCCAACGCTTTTCAGAATGAAACAAGCTAGTACTGATTGAGTTAACTGATGGTTGATGGATATTCTCAGGTCCCACTTACTTCGGGTGGGAGAATTGATATAGCATAAGTGATTGATTTGGTAAATGATTAGGGAAACGTCTTCATAATAAATCCAGTGAAAGGGCTCACTCCCCCTCACACATAATCATCACTAAATTTCAAAATGCGAATCAAGTCGGACCTGATAATCATGATAATGAACTATTTCAACTACCCATTTTTACTAGTGGGAGTGGAACAACCAACTCGGTTCCAGATCCTAGTGATCGAAGAATACATCTCGGAGGTAGAATCCCGAGACCGAGAGGTTATTCCAAGTAAGTTCAACCACCACCATTGTTTACAGTGGGAGTAATGCCCCGATAAGAAGCATTATTTCGAGTGGGAGTAACGATCAAACTAAAACATGGGATTAACGTGCCTAGACATAGTCAAAGGCAACGAACTTCTCTAGAGAAGTGTCCCATCAAATGAGATGTGTCTCACATCTTGATGTTCGTTCTTGAACCAGTGACAGTTCAGCAAGCAAAGGAAGGACCTCAAAACGAGGAAATGAACCAGTGGGCTTCCATTTACGGCGCCCATCACCATATGCTTACAGCTCCTTCTCGCTGGAATGGGAGGGTGCCTGTTAATGTATTGTCGTCCAAATCAGCATCAACATTTCACTCCTTTAATCTCGCCCTTGCTTCTGAATAGTTCATACGAGGTTTGCCGTGCGACCGGCGAACACGACGGGCATCGTGCTACTCATCTGTTAGGAGTATTGTAGCACCCGCGGAACGTTGATTCCTTTTCTTCAATCAACCTGTTATAAACAACATAGTGTCGCGCTGTATCCTAGGTCAACTGTTAATTCTCCATTTGCCTAGTCTCCACATAGGAGCACTTCTCCAAGGCATCCGTAGAAGTATTCACAACCTTCAACTAATATCCGGTTGGTGGCCAACTAGTGAATACAAGAGTCGGTGAATTACAGGTGAACTTTACCGTCCCCATCGCTCATATCTTTAGTCAAACCCAACCAGTTTCCAAAGACGTGGTCACTAGGCCTTTTTGTTCAGCACTACGCTCGTACACCGGGAAGTGAACATTGAGCATGACCTGATATGAGTTCTGAGTCCGTGAGGATACATCGGGTGCCTCTTCATAAGGCTCCGGGATCAATCACACGCTCGAGGTGAAGAAGTTTGCGCCCGTTAGAATCACGAGGATTCTTATCTAGCACAACCGAGCTGTGACCCCGTGGTCAAACATGGTACGCGTAGTAAGAAGCACGCGTCGATAGCATACCTGAACTTTTAAGTTGACATTAATGGGATATGTAAATCATGTTATCGCAGATTTTCATCTGGCCCAGAATGTGGATTATTGACGAACGTAGTTCATCACGGCAATTTGCAAAACGAAGATCATGTCGAGTTACTTCGAAACTAGATAATCGTCTTGCGTAAGCAGGTTTATTCCCCTTATTCTTAGCCAGTCTTTCTTGGTAGAGGCCTCCCTCCACCGCAAGACGATCGTACATGTGTGACTAGGTAAGGCCCACATTCGACATAGTTTGGCAGAGGATTGCGTCCTCCTACGACTTAGTTTATAGACTGTAAATCTGATGTATTCAAACATTATAACGTCGACGGATCATAAACTCGATTGCAATTCTCTTGTTTATTAAAAATGTTATCACAGATACATGCCACTTTTATCTCTCGTTCAATTATCAAAATGTTATCACAGATACATGCCACTTTTAAACCCTACGCAATCCAAGCAGTTTTACGTGCTTTTCGAATGTCTCCCTGCGTAGTGGTTAAGTTAATGGGTCTGCAACCATGTTATCAGTGGGCAAGTATTCCAAAGTGATTGTATTGTCTTCTACCATAGATTTAGCATAAAAAATATTTCATATCAATGTGTTTAGTCCTACTATGGTACTTTGGATTCTTAACTGCCGCAATAGCTGCCTGATTGTCAGAGCATACCACGATGGGTTTACTCCCGTCTTTGACATCAAGCAGTGCAGTAAGAAGCCTTTTCAGCCAGACCGCTTCCTGTGCGTTTTTAGGGAGAGCTACGAATTACGATTCCATTGTAGACAGTGCGACACAGGTTTGCTTCTTGCTCGTCCATGAAATGGCGGCATTAGCAAGGAGAAAGACTCCTCATGTGGTGGACTTACGATCATCCGGATTGACAACATGGTTGGCGTCACAGTAACCGGTCAATTCTAACTACCTGCCCTCATAGCATAGTGCGTAGTCGGCAGTACCTTTCGGATAACAAATAATTCATTTTACAGCCTTTAAATGATGATAGCCAGGATCTGATTGGAATTGTGCTACTAGGCCCACGGTGTTACAGATGTCCGAACGGGTGCATTGCATGGCGTACATGAAACTAGCAACCATGCTTAAATACTCTACACCCTTCATCTGTTCTCGCTCTGCCAGGTTCTTGGGACCGTCATGTTTTGACAGTGCGCAGCCAAGTACTACCGGCGTATCCACGGGTTTGGCATCTTGTAATCTGAACTTTTTCAACAATTTGTTGATATAAGCTTCTTGAGATAGACATAATTTCCGGGTAGCGCGACCTCTAGCAATTTTAATGCCTAAGATGTATCTGGCCTCTCCCATGTCTTTAATCTCGAATACAGATTCCAACCAGGACTTTGACTTGTTCATAAAACTCAGGTCGTTTACGGAAATGAGTATGGCGTCCATGTATAAGGTTAAGATGACATACTTAGACCCGGAGGTCTTATAATACACGCACGGATCCTCGTGAAGATTCACGAATCCGTTTCCTACGATTTCCTCGTGGAATATGTGGTACCATTTCCGAGACGACTGCGTAAGACCATAAATGGACCTCTGGAGTTTACAAACTTTACGTTCGTTACCAGGAGTAATTAAATCCTCTGGTTGCTCCATGTAGATCTCTTTCTCCAAGTTCCGAGGAGAAACGCGAACTTTAACATTTATTCGGTGCAGCTCGAAATCGAGACCTGCGACCAGGACCACGAATGGCCCTAACCGTGGTTTTACGCACAGTAGGTGAGTATTTTTCGTCAAAGTCCACTCTGTGAAGTTGGTATGTCCTTTCGCAATAAGTCGGGTTTTGTACCGCCCGACCTTTTCCATCAGTGGCGAGTCTCCTTTTCAGGACTCACCGTATCCTTGTGCCCTTGTAGTTAGCAGGTATATTAATTGTAGACTATAATGTTTTACATTTAGGCGATCTCTCTCTTTTATTGTTTTCCTCCATTCTCCACTTGAGGCTTTCCAATGCTCGTCAACAGTTATTAGAGTGAGATTTTCACCCTTCTCGATGGGATACTTCTTGGGAGAAGTTCGAAGCCTTTGACTTTCGTCTAGGCTTGTTAATCTCATCTTGAGTATGAACATTTCTCCCACTCGGAATGATGCTTCTTGTTGGAGCATCACCCCTGATGGATAAATGTCCAATTCGGGTTCGTGTTTACATTTCGGGCCTCGTAAACGTGTCGAAAATTACATCTCGGTTTAAAAACACCTCCAACGGTATCAAAACGGTCCGGAAGCGCCTTTACGCGCGTCCGGACCGGACCTCCGGGTTGCGCGGCAATCCGGACCTCGCCGAATTGCCCAAATTCGACGAGGTCCGGATTACCTTACGGGTATCGCGCGACTATCGTATCCGCAATTACCGTTGCGTGTAGAGAAGTCAAGTTCGCACATTACCAATATGGATGACTGTTACCGCATGATCTTGAACCGTCATCAAACCGCTTTAAAACCGGGTCCGGTCCTAAGAAAGCCTATAAATAGGAGGTCTTGGCCACCCATTTTCACACATTCTCTCATTTGCCCAACTTTGGTATTTTGAGCTCTGACTTCTCTCTAGAAATTCTCTCTCTCTAGAAATTACCTTTTTGCCACTATAGTGACTTAAGCATCGGAGAGGGCTCCGCTAGCACCACCCCCCCCCCTCTCCGTGCTAGCATTTGTCCTTTGTGCAGGATCTGACGCCCGAGTCACAACCTTGCCGGGTCACAACCTTGCCGGTTCACAACCTTGCCGGGTCACAACCTTGCCGAGTCACAACCTTACCGGGTCACAACCTTGCCGGGTCACAACCTTGCCGGGTCACAACCTCGCCGGGTCACAACCTTGCTGAGTCACAGCCGTACCGTGACATAATCCTCATACGAGAGCAAGTCTGAACACTCGTTAGTGGCTCAACCCCCGACAGAAGGATCACAGCCCGCACAATCACAGACGCATCCTCGCGACCTTGTTCAATCCGGACGCAACATTGGCGTCGTCTGAGCGATTCGAACAACAAGCTACCGTACCGAAGAAATCATGACGAGTGATCACAACGCTCTCGCTAAGGTCAATCCGTCAAAAACCAGGAAGCGCTTTAGACGCCATAAAAGATCCATAATGACAACAGTGCCAACAAGCAGTGTGCCTTCCGCACAGCACGGTCCAAAATTTCCAGGCATCCACGTGATACATGGAGGTTTCGGGGCAGGAGGCGAAACATCATACGGGAGAGAAATATACGCTTCCTTGATGATCCATGAATCTAGGGGCAGTAAGCAGGGAAACGCTGTCCTAGAAGACGCCATCGGCTTTTCTTCGGAAGACAAGTCACACATAACATTTCCACATAATGACGCCTTGGTCATAACCATGACAATCGACGGCATGGACATCAAGCGCATCTTGGTTGATGGAGGAAGTTCGCCAAACATCATCACGAAAGACGTCATCCTAGCTTTGGGAAGGAAGAAGGACGTCAACAAAATGAATTCACCCTTAGTGGGGTTCATGGAAGATGCAAGTTACCCATTGGGGTCCATAACACTGCCAGTTATACTGGGAGAAGGCAACTCACGTCTCCAAATTGCAATACCATTTATGGTAGTGCAAAAGCTTGACGCATACAATGGTATCTTAGGATACGCAACCATGAATGCGTGGGGAATGGTTCCATCCACAGCTCATCAGAAGATCAAATTCCCAATTGCATCCGGAATCGGTGAAGCCAAAGGAGATCAACTGTTGTCAAAAAATTGCTACAACGTGGCAATCCAAAATAACGTCAAGCCTGATGACATGCCCATCATTGATGATGACCCAAGAGAAGGCCGTGCCCGACCAGCCCCAGTTGAGGAGTTAAAACAAATAAAGATCGAAGAGCCAGACAGAATGGTCCAAATCGGAGCATCCCTGTCAGAAGATGAAGTGATAGAGATCACAGCACTCCTTAAAGAGTATAAAGAGCTATTCGCATGGTCACCAAGCGATATGCCCGGAATCAGTGCAGAAGTCATTTCCCATAAGTTAAACATCAAGCCAGGAACTCAAGCAATAGCCCAGAAACTTCGACCCCTCGGGGGCAACAAGAAACTGGCAATCAGAGAAGAGGTGGGAAAACTGCTTGTTGCAGGATTCATCGAAGAGTCACGATACCAAACATGGGTCGCAAACCCGGTGTTGGTTCCTAAGTCAAGTGGGAAGTTAAGAATGTGCATCGATTATAGAGATCTCAACAACGCATGCCCAAAGGATTCATATCCTCTCCCAAGAATCGACCAACTAGTCGATGCCACTGCCGGCCATGAATTAATGTCCGTAATGGATGCATACTCAGGGTACAACCAAATCCCGATGTTCAAGGATGATGCGCCGCATACTGCATTCTATGCAGACAGCGAAATATACAACTACACGGTGATGCCATTCGGCATAATCAATGCGGGAGCGACATACCAGCGAATGGTCAATACCATCTTTGGCGATCTAATCGGAACCAAAATGGAGGCATACGTGGACGACATGGTCGTGAAGTCAACCAAAAGGCGCAATCATGTTGATGACTTGCGGGAAATCTTCAAAAGAATGCGCGAATATCAAGTCCGCCTAAATCCAACAAAATGCGCTTTCGGCGTACAATCAGGAAAAATCCTTGGATTCATGGTGAGCCAGAGAGGGATAGAAGCTAACCCAGAGAAAGTGAAGGCGATTGAAGAAATGGTGTCCCCAAGGAGACATAAGGAAGTCCAGCAACTAAATGGCCGCCTAGCTGCTTTAAACAGGTTCCTTGCCAGAATAGGCGACAAGGCACTCCCGTTCTTTGAAGTCTTGCGTGCAAACAAGAAGTTCGAATGGACACCAGCGTGTGAAGAGGCCTTCCAGCAACTAAAACAACACTTGCGCACATTGCCGGGATTGGCAAAACCAATACCAGGAGAGCCCCTCTTCCTATACATATCAGTGAGCAACACGGCTGTCAGCTCAGTCCTTGTCAAACAAAAGGGAACTACCCAGCTCCCAGTCTACTACGTGAGCAAGATACTTGCAAAGTACGAGATAAACTACATGCCAAACGAAAAATACCTGTACGCGCTAATAATAGCAGCAAGAAAGCTGAGGCCATACTTCCACGCACACGAAGTAACAGTTTTAACAGACCAACCCCTGAAGCACATCCTGTCAAAGCCAAATATGTCAAGAAAGCTAACAAAGTGGTCTGTAGAGCTAAGTGAATTCCGCATTCACTTTGCCCCTCGAACGGCAATCAAGGGGCAAGCGTTGGCAGATTTCATTGCAGAATTCACCGGGATAACTCCCGACCCAGATCCCCAAGTTGGACCTCGACAAATTGAAGAACATACCGAAGTATGGCAAATGTACACCGACGGATCTTCAAATGTAGGGGGATCAGGTGCCGAATTCCTCCTAATACCTCCCGATGGATCTAATCCGTTGAAGTACGCTCTAAACTTAACATTTAGAGCGACAAACAACGAGGCGGAATACGAAGCATTGATAACTGGCTTAAGAATTGCAAAAGGTGTTGGAGTTAAACATCTACGAGTGAAATGCGATTCACAATTAGTCGTCAATCAAGTTAAAGGCGAATACGCGGCAAAGTCAGAAAATATGCAAAAGTACTTGGGGCAAGCAAAAGACCTCATCACAAGCTTCGATACCTTCGACATCAGCGCAGTGCCTAGAGAAGAAAATCAAGAAGCTGACGCCTTGAGCAAATTCGCACAAGGCAATGAACAAGGCAAAGAAACACATTTCGTGTAAAACAGAATCTTGTCAGTAATTGTAAAACATAACGGATGTCCTCTGTCTAGACGACAATCCCATGATACGAATTCCTTTTATGGGTTCACTCTGCATAACGGATGTCCTCTGTCTAGACGACAATCCCATGATACGAATTCCTTTTATGGGTTCACTCTGCATAACGGATGTCCTCTGTCTAGACGACAATCCCATGATACGAATTCCTTTTATGGGTTCACTCTGCATAACGGATGTCCTCTGTCTAGACGACAATCCCATGATACGAATTCCTTTTATGGGTTCACTCTGCATAACGGATGTCCTCTGTTTAGACGACAATCCCATGTTGCAAATTCCTGGTATGGGTGCACCCTTTACAGCGGAAGTCCTCTTACTAGACGACAATGCCGTACTACAGACTTTCAAAGCCGTGATGCGTGATTCCTGGACGCAGAAAACATGCATCACAATTCATACTCTCAAAAGTGCTACATGGTCCCTGGACGCAGGTATCATGTATCACAAATATTTTTACCAAATATTTTGTCAAACACTTTATAAAATATTTCATGTACCAAACACCTTGCCAAACATTTTATCAAACAAGAATTTCAAGGTTCGAAAAACACTTTTTCAAAAACCCAAAAGTTTTTACGTATGCTTCCCCAACGCGGGTTGATACACGCTGGCAGGTGCGCACCCTGTTTAAAACTCATAAAATTTACAAGTAGAGTCTTGTACAACGTCGCCTTAGAGTGGAACTAAGAGACGGTATAAACTAATATCTTGCTCAAGCAAAGATGACACATTGCGAACATACTACTTGTTAAGTCGCTATACGCGAGTCACTTGACAGGTTTCAACTGATATAGTGTCAAGCTATGCATGAAGACGTACAACATGCACAACGCATCGTACAAACAACCTTGAATCAAAAGTGGCTATCGGTCACGATTGCGGTGACTACCTTTACACTACTAGTCATCCACGTTCAGTAAACACAGTAAGCGATAACGGTATGAAATATTACTAACAAGTTATCATGCAAACTACTGTGTATAAAACAGGTTCATACGACGTAGTTCAAAGAGAACAAGTCACAAGCAACAGTCAAACAACAACTCCAACAAGTTTCTAAACATAGAAGCCAGGAGACAAGCGAACTCATAAACGAGTTCAACATGCTCAATGCAAAACGAGCAGTTCAAATAACAGAACCACCAGGAGGCCCGGGGGCAACCTCCATAAACTCGGGAGAAGTGACAATGACGTTCACATCTCCGCTATCATCGACCAACACCTCGTAGTTTGGACGACCACACTCCAAAAGGTTCAGCGCCTCAATGTGAGAAAGGGTGTAATTCGCATACGGCCCCAACTCGCCAAAAGGAAACCCAGGGTCAAGATCTTTCACACGGGTGAAATAATCTTCAGAACGCTCGCTCATCAGGTTTTTTATCTTCTCCTCAACAGCAGCTTTAAAATCTGAAGTTCCCAAGTACTTAGTGAAACCCACTTGTACGCCCTTCTCCCGACTCTCCTTACCGAGAGCAGCTAGCTCCGCTCCTTGAGAATGAAGATCATCTGTAACCTTCTTCTCGAGAGCGATCATATCAGACTCAAGCTTTGACAAGCGAGTATGGCGCGCTTCATAACGACTCTCAGAAGCTGTAGCTTTCAAACTCAACACGCGAGCCTCTTCTTTGGTTCGCAGCAACTCTATGCGCACAGCGTCACACTTATCCATAGCCGCCTGCTTCGCGCTCACCAACTCCATGACAAAAGATGACATGTTCACCATGTCGGCTACAACCTGCACATATCAACGCGATAAGTTAAACATAAATCCAAAAAGCAACAAACTTGGCAGAAAAATCAAGTTACGTACAGGGGCAAATCGGGATAAGGCACCACGTGCATACGCCTCAGCCTCCTCATCAGTTGTCGGGCAAGAATGCCTATCACCTGGCGGAACACACCTACGCAACACGCGAACTCCAACCTCTGGAGTGCGAAATGAAGACTCCTTGGGGAAATAAATTCCACCATTGTCAAAGGGTGCCCAAGTGTCCCCGGTAATGTCCAATCCTACGGGACACACCAAATGGTCGCGCCTGAGAGGGGGAACCGCTACAACAAAGAAAGAAAAGTGGTTAACAACAAATGACAAAACCGCGAAACACACTCATCGAAGTGTACTTACAAAGTCCGCGGCCTTCCACAGGTCGGTTTCCCGACTGGGGGGCAGATGACGCTACATTGCGACTCGCGACTTCCTTGCCTTTACGAGTGGAAGTAGTCGCATTTGGCTTCAAGCGCTTGGGATCAGTCGGTCCACGCGCCACTGTGTCAGTTTGCTTGGAAGACACGTGAGAATCAGACACGGGAGGAGTATTCCCGACCACATGAGTAGAAGTCCCCTTGCCAAGATCACGCCCTGAATTGGCAGGAGTGACGGGGGCAGGGTCACCAAAGCCGGATCGGCATGGGAAGCAATACGCGAGGCCGCTGCATGAAGCGACGAACTCTTTCCAGCAAACCAACCTGCAATATGAATTCACAAAAGGCATAATGCCATTCGAAAAGCTATCCATCATGAGTATCAAAATGCCCAAAAAACGTTCAGAGAAAGAATGAGGGGTTTACTCATAGCAACAACTCAGCCGAAAGGAGGGGGATTCCGCAAGAAGCTACTACGACTTCACAACCTGCACAACATCAATGCGCGTATCAAGGTTAACGCGCGTATCAACATCAATGCGCGTATCAAGGTTAACGCGCGTATCAACATCAATGCGCGTATCAAGGTTAACGCGCGTATCAACATCAATGCGCGTATCAAGGTTAACGCGCGTATCAACATCAATGCGCGTATCAAGGTTAACGCGCGTATCAACATCAATGCGCGTATCAAGGTTAACGCGCGTATCAACATCAATGCGCGTATCAAAGTTAACGCACGTATCAACATCAATGCGCGTATCAAGGTTAACGCGCGTATCAACATCAATGCGCGTATCAAGGTTAACGCGCGTATCAAGATCAATGCGCGTATCAAGGTTAACGCGCGTATCAACATCAATACGCGTATCAAGGTTAACGCGCGTATCAACATCAATGCGCGTATCAAGGTTAACGCGCGTATCAACATCAATGCGCGTATCAAAGTTAACGCACGTATCAACATCAATGCGTGTATCAAAGTTAAGGCGCGTATCAACATCAATGCGCGTATCCAAATCAACGCACGTATCAAAAGTCAACGCACGTATCAAAAGTCAACGCACATGACCAAGTTTCACACGCATAGTGAAATTGGTACGTACCATGGAAGGGACTAGCATCCTAAGGGGCTATCATGCAAACGGGGGATTAACGCGATAAACCGTAAGAATCGGATACGGCAACGCTTAAGGAAATTTTTTCTCTAAGGCATCAAGACGACAAGTGACTATGTCCAAAGTTATTGGGCAATCCCCGTCAACCAAAAAACCCGCCAAGAAGGAAAATCATGCATTTCGACCAAAAAAGCTTCTACACGAAGATACGGGGAATTCTATATCAAATACCCATGGAAATGGAAAATCGCCTAAATTATGGACAAACGACGATAATGATGGCAATCAATCAGCAATTACTCGACGTATAAGCCTCAGCAAGCAGTCCCACATGCCGACAACGAAAAATGACTTGAACAAGCAACAACACGGTGACATCGACATTCAAGTCGAAGCTGTCCTAAGAATTCGAGTTTCCAAAGTACCTCAAAAAGTGACGAAAGGTATTCCAATGGGCTCCCCTCGTCGAGACGATTCCGGAAAGGTGTGGACCGAAACGAGGCGAGCCCGGGAAGGCGGCGCGTGGGCCACACGCTCCGACGAAGCCACTCCACTCGCGGCGGCGCGTGAGGGCGCGTGCGGGGTCCTCTGACGGCTCCGAAGGTGGCGCTGGAATCCTTGGGACGAACCGAGTCGAATGATGGTGTCAACTTCCAAAAACAAGCCAAGAATCAGACTCGAAATTGTCAAAACGTATCTAGGCTCCACGACGGCAAAAAAAAAAAATTTGCACACAAAAGCAATTTCGGGAAAGGGTGAATGAATTACCTGCAAAGGGAGTGGAATGATGAATTCCTAGGATGCTGGAAGGATAAATGGGGATGTGTGTATTTACTAATCCCAAAGAGATGCTTTGAGGATAAGGATCAAAGGATTAGTTTACCTACACTCAAGACTAAACCCCTACGGTATACTCTACCCTCTCCTCCTAAAATATCTATTCCTATACATGTCTTGACATTGCACGTATCAAGTCCATTACTATACTCGTATGTTGCAATCACATAATTCATGATTCGGTAATCACTTAGTCATTTTAGAAACGTACGATTTCTACTTCTTGCATTGCGTAATTACAATCTTGCCATGACTATTACTTATGTACGCATATGGATAGATACATGTTCGCATAGCGCATTACCGTTTGCTCATGTCTCCGACGATAATCATATTCGCGCATATAAATTTCCTATTGCACTAATCATGATGATAGGAAACAATGCCATTCGGCCGGAAAATCAAGCGACGGACGAAATCAAGATGCTTGCGTCCGACCAACGATCACAACCGAAAGGTTAGCGTCAAACTCAAATTGGACAAATATCCTAACTTAA
Organism: Clarkia xantiana subsp. parviflora; assembly: GCA_036873135.1. Lineage (NCBI taxonomy): Eukaryota > Viridiplantae > Streptophyta > Magnoliopsida > Myrtales > Onagraceae > Clarkia > Clarkia xantiana. The sequence goes on from JAPTYO010000018.1 coordinate 284,357, forward strand.
AATAGAGTCAAGAAAGGTTCTAAACCGTTACTTGACTCGGGGGCAAGTGATGGATAAATGTCCAATTCGGGTTCGTGTTTACATTTCGGGCCTCGTAAACGTGTCGAAAATTACATCTCGGTTTAAAAACACCTCCCACGGTATCAAAACGGTCTGGAAGCGCCTTTACGCGCGTCCGGGTTGCTTGCAATACGGACCTCGCCGAATTGCCCAAATTCGACGAGGTCCGGATTACCTTACGGGTATTGCGCGACTATCGTATCCGCGATTACCGTTGCGTGTAGAGAAGTCAAGTTCGCACATTACCAATATGGATGACGGTTACCGCATGATCTTGAACCGTCATCAAACCGCTTTAAAACCGGGTCCGGTCCTAAGAAAGCCTATAAATAGGAGGTCTTGGCCACCCATTTTCACACATTCTCTCATTTGCCCAACTTTGGTATTTTGAGCTCTGACTTCTCTCTAGAAATTCTCTCTCTCTAGAAATTACCTTTTTGCCACTATAGTGACTTAAGCATCGGAGAGGGCTCCGCTAGCACCACCCCCCCCCCCCTCTCCGTGCTAGCATTGGTCCTTTGTGCAGGATCCGACGCCCGAGTCACAAGCTTGCCGGGTCACAACCTTGCCGGGTCACAACCTTGCCGGGTCACAACCTTGCCGAGTCACAACATTGCCGGGTCACAACCTTGCCGGGTCACAACCTCGCCGGGTCACAACCTTGCCGAGTCACAGCCGTACCGTGACATAATCCTCATACGAGAGCAAGTCTGAACACTCGTTAGTGGCTCAACCCCCGACAGAAGGATCACAGCCCGCACAACCACAGACGCATCCTCGCGACCTTGTTCAATCCGGACGCAACAACCCCCATTGGGAATAAGAGCAGTGCTTGAACCTTTACCTACAGTTTTTCCTCGGACGACATCTTGGTCTCGGGGTTTTACTTCCGAGATGAATTACTTGATCCCTAGGACCTGGAACCAAGTTGGTCGAATCACACCCACTGGGAACAATGGGTAGTATAGGTAGTTGTGGAATTATTGGATTTTCAGCAACATGACTATCAGGTTCAACTTGATTCGTCTCTGCAACAACAGTGATTACATGTGGTAGGGTTTATTCCTCCCACTGGATTTACTAGGAAAATGTTTCCATTATCATTTATCATGTCATTCACTTGAGTTGTCGGTTCAAATCTCCCACTCGAAGTAAGTGGGACCGATTTTCAGTGTAATCCTGCTCCAGTTTGATCAAGACTACATCTGTTTGAAACTGACCATGCATTGGAAATTCGACCTCAAGTGATGTAATGTCTCATGTTCGACCACGGCACCATTTTCCCAAGCTGTAAACGGGTATTTTCTAAGAGCAGTTAACGTACTCTTGGTTCAAATACGTGTTTAATGCGCAAATTGATGTCACATGATGGTATGATTTAAAACATTATCATTCTTTATCTTTTATGGCGACGTGTCTTACCGATTTCATTGGAAACCAGTTTTACATATATGTGAATCATTTCTCTTCATCCCATAGGAACATCTGATAGATTCACTCTAACATTATGTTTATAAAATGTGCTTCTTGAAGTGTGTCATTTGATTTGAATGCCTAGTCAGACTTATCGTTTAAGGCGTATAGACGGAAAATCATTTAACCGACTTCATCCTTCTTCGTTTGCAAACTTATCTCAGAGATTTTATCCCATCTCCGAACTGAGCATTTTAGGTTTTCACCTTATGCGTCAGTTGATACTTTTAGAAGGTTGTGGTAGCTTATGAAGCATACTTCTTATCGATGTAAATGTTATCAGTAAGTTGTTTACGAAGGGATGCAAACGAAAATTCAGCACTTAATCATTTAAAAACATTTCTTCAATAAAGTCGTATTTTGAAACAATGTGTTCCGTCTTTTGAGGTCCACGAGCGGGTGGCGCTATTAACTGAAGTTTAACCCATGGTTAAATCGTTTCATTTCTGAATTTAATTTAATTTAATCCAATCGGTTTCGCACATGATAATCATTACTGATTATTTCATTCAATGGAGTACTGATAATAAAGAAAAGGTTATAATCGGTTCATTCTTAGCGCTACGCAATCGATGGATTTTAATGGCATCTTGATTTTAATCAAAGAATTAGATGAAGGAGAAGATGTCTGGATTTGTTTGATTCGGCCATTCCAAACAGCCTCAGTTCTTCGTTTTAATTACATTTCGGATCGATCCCGTTTAACTGAGTCGATTAATCTTGATAAGCAGAACGTATTTCGAATCGAATGGTAACTACTTTATTCAATAAATCTGAAACATTATCAACCAAAATTCAAACATAAAATTGAACAATAGGAAATCCAACATAGACAATATTGGGGTCTCAGATCTCAAACTTGAAGCAATCACGAAGAAGAATGATGGACAAGTTGTCATAACCACGTGCACCAGCTCACCTGAAAAGAAATTCACAAGTGAATTGTATTAGATGACTTGCGTCAAATAAAACGTTTCACGTTTTATATATGTGGTAAACGAGTCGTACCTTGAAGGTACAGTTATCATGGTGGTTATCGCACCGGATCATCGTTTAGACATTTTGTTGCCGGGGGTGCCAAGCTTTTCGGCATATCAACGAATCTGTCATCGAATGCCTCGGGTTCATTCTGAAAGTTTCCTTCTTTATGATTTGCTTCGAATTGGTCTATTGTCGTCTTAATCGATGTGATCAGACGTGTGAGCCCTTTTTCGTCAACAAACCATAAAAGAGGAAACATCCTCATTACTTTCTGAGCCCTTGTCCATACGTCTAACTCGTCAGCGGGATCATGAGTGGCTATTACACCATCATCAATGCATAGAATACTGTAGTATTCTTTCATTAAGGCTCTTGCTTCAGTAGCCTTACCTTTACTGTAGCGAAGGTATATGGCACACCAAAGATGCAATGCGCTAAGTTGTATAAACTCTCCTTCTACTTCAGTTGACAGCTGCGAGAGAATTAACTCTCGTGCACTATAATTCTTCCTCAACCTTTTCTTGTTGTTTCTCTCATGCGGGTTTCCAGTATCGTCCAAGCTCGTCCTTTTCGCTTTCGGATTGACTTGGTCGTCAAGATCTGTAGCGATCAGGAGCTCCATAACATTATCTCTCCATGCATCATAATCCTGTTAGATTACCGGAAGTAATCACTACGGATACTAAAACAAGGTAAATGCTAGTAATCGGAATAACGCAACGGAGATTCACACATACTTTTAGGATGATCCGTAGACCCAAGATCTTCTCTGGAGGGAGTTAACGATCCTCCGGTCGGGACCCGTAGAGGTTCTTGTTAGAGAAGCCCTACGTTGTGCAGGCTCCACAGCAAAGCCTCTGATCGATTCTCGGCACGGGCACAGATCTCTGGAGAGTTTGCTCGAAGGCAATTTGGCACACCCTTGGTGAGGGATATGGTTCGGCCAAACTAGATGTTATAGGGGGGAGGGTTTTTTTCTCTAAAACACTCTAATGAGGGAATTATGATTAACCCTAAAAATCCCTAATACCTCTTATTTATAGTAGGAGTAAAGTGTACAAAAGTCCACTTTATCCCACCATAAACTTTCGGCCGGCCTATGTATTTGGGGAGGCCCAATTTTGGGCCTCCCATGTCAATTGGGATTTGGGTCTAGCCCAATCACCCTAATGTGACATTTACCCAAGTTCATTAGGTAAACTATACATATTATGGGCTACCAATTACGGCGCCTAATTACCATATGCTTACAGCTCTCACTCGTCGGAATGGGAGGGTGCCTGTTAATGTATTTTCGTCCAAATCTGAATAAATATTTCTCTCATTTGATCTGCTCCTTGGTTCCGAATATTTCACACGAGGTTTGCCGTGCGACCGGTGGATACGACAAGCATCGTGCTACTCATCTGTTAGGAGTATTATAGCGCCCGCGGAACGTTGATTCCTTTTTCTCCAATCAACCTGTTATAAACAACATTTATATTGTACCGCGTTGTATCCTAGGTCAACTGATAATTCTCCACTTGCCTAGTTTCCACATAGGAACACTTCTTCAAGGCAGACGTACAAGTATTCACAACCTTCAACTAATATTCGGTTGGTGGCCACCTAGTGAATACAAGAGTCGGTGAATTACAGGTGAACTTGACCATCCCCATTGCTCATATCCTTAGTCAGACCCAACTAGTTTCCAAAGACGTGGTCACTGGGCCTATTTGTTCAGCACTACGCTCGTACGCCAGGAAGCGAGCATTGAGCCTGACCTTAGATATGAGTTCTGAGTCCGTGAAGATACTTTAGGTGCCTCTTCATAAGGTTCCTGGGATCAATCACACACTCGAGGTGAACAATTTTGCGCCCGCCAAAATCACGAGGATTCCTTCCTAGCACAACCGAGCTGTGACCCCGTAGTCAAACATGGCACGCTTAGTATGAAGCACGCGTTGATAGCATACCTGAACCTTTTTTTGTTGACAGGAAAGGGATATATCAATCATGCTATCAAAGATTATCATCTGGCCCAGAATGTGGTTAAATGACGAACGAAGTTCATCACGGCGATTTGCAAAACGAAGATCAAGTCGAGTTACTTCGAAACTAGATAATCGTCTTGCTTAATCAGGTTTATCCCCTGACTCTTAGTCAGTATTGTTTGGTGGAGGCCTCCCTCCACCGCAAGACGACCGTACCTGTGTGACTAGGTAAGGCCCATATTCGACATAGTTTATAGACCGTAAATCTGATGTAATCAAAAAATTATGACGTCGATTGAACATAAACTCAGTTGCAATTCTTTCGCTTACAAAATGTAACTTTATAATATCAAAATGTTATCACAGATACATGCCATTTCTAAACCCTACGTAATCCAAGCAGTTTTACATGCTTTTCGAATTTCTCCCTGCGTAGTGGTTTTGTTAATGGGTCCATTACCAAGTTATTGGTGGACAAGTATTCCATAGTGATAATACTGTCTACCACCACAAATTTAGCATTAATTATTTCATATCAATGTGTCTGGTCCTACTATAGTACTTCAGATTCTTGACTACCACAATGGTTGCTTGACTGTCAGAGAAGACCTTCACAGGTTTATTCTTGACAACGCCACCAAGCAGCGCAGTTAGAAACCTTTTAAGCCGGACCACTTTCTGTGAATTATTAGAGAGAGCTACGAATTCTGATTCCATCGTACACAGCGCGACTCATATTTGCTTCTTGCTCATCCATGAAATGGCAGCATTAGCAAGGAGGATTGCTCCTCCTGTGGTGGACTTACGATCATCTGGATTGCCACCACGGTCGGCGTCAATGTAATCGGTCAATTCTAACTTCCTGCTCTCATAGCATAGTTCATATTCAACCAAGATCTTATAGGAAACGTGCTACTAGGCCTACGGCGTAACAGATATCCGGACGGGTGCATTATAGCATAGTTCCTGCTTTAATAGCATAGTTCATAGAACAAACTACCGACCATGCTAAAACATCCTTCACTCTATATCTATTCACGCTCAGGTTCTTGGGGGCCGTCACGTTCTGACAGTGCACACCCAAACAACATTGGCATTTCCACGGATTTCGGCATCATGTAATCTGAATCCTTTTCAACAGCGTGTTGATATAGGCTTCTTAAGACAGACACAATTTCCAGGTAGCCCGATCTCTAGTAATTTAAATGCCCAAGATGTACATGGCATTTCCCATGTCTTTCATCTCAAATACAGATGCCAACCAGGACTTTGACTTATTCATTAATCTTATGTTGTTTACAGCAATGAGTATGTCATCCACGCGTAAGGTTAAGATGACATGCTCAGACCCCGGAGGTCTTATAATACACGCACGGATTCTCATGAAGATTCACAAATCCGTTTTCTACGATTTCCTCGTGGAATTTGCGGTACCATTGCCGAGACGACTGTTCAAGAGCGTAGATGGACCTATGGAGTTGACAAACTTTTACGTTCGTTACCAGGAGTAATAAAACCCTCCGGTTGCTCCATGTAGATCTCTTCATCCAAGTTTTCGAGGAGGAATGCGGTCTTTATACTCATTTGGTGAGGTTCGTAATCGAAACCTGCAAACAGGACCATGAATGGCCCTGCACCGTGGTTTTACGCACAAGTGTTGAGTATGTTTTGTCAAAGTCCACTCCGTGAAGTTAGTTGTAGCCTTTCGCAACGAGTCGAGCTTTGTATCGCTCAACCTTTTCCATCAGTGGTGAGCCTTCTTTCAGGACTCACCTTATCCTTATGCCCATGTAGTTAGCAGGTAAATCAACTTACTGACTTTAATGGCTTTCATTCAAGCGATCTCTCTCATTTATTATTTTCTTCCATTTCTCTACTAGAGGTCTTTCCAATGCATGTCGACTGTCGATGGAGTAAGGTTATCACTCTTCCAGATGGGATACTTCTTTGGAGAAGTTCGATGCCTTTGACTTTTGTCTAGGCTTAATTATCCCGTCTTTGAGTCTTAATGTCTCTCCCACTCGAAATAATTCCTCTTATTGGAGCATTTCTTCCAATTGGGATCAATACTCCCAATCGAGATGATGCTTCTCATCGGAGCATCACTTCTATTGGGTATAAGAGGAGTGCTTTAGCCATAACCGACAACTTTCCTTATACGACTTCTTGGTCTCATAATTTTACTTCCAAGATGAATTCCTTGATCACTAGGATGTGGAACCAAGTTTGTCGGATCACTCCCACTAGGAACAATGGGTAGTATAGGTAGTTGTGGCATCCTCGGTTTAGCATTACGATAATCAGGTTCTATTTGATTCGTCCAAACAGCAACAGTGATTACTTGTGGTAGGTGATTAGGCCTTCCCACTGGATTTATTATGAAAATGTTCACATTATCATTTACCAAGTCATTCACTTGAGTTGCTGGTTCAAATCTCTCTCACTCGAATTAAGTGGGACCTGATGTCAGTAATATCCTCTTCTGTCTAATCAAGACTCATTATTCTGAACTGTCAAAGCATCGGAAAATCCGTCCTCAAGTATGTAATGTCATATGTTCAACCACGATACCATGTCGTTAAGCTATAAACATGTATTTTCATAGAGTAGTAACATACTCTTGTCCTAAATACATGTTTAATGCGCAAATTAATGCTACATGATGATATGAGTAGCTCATTATCATTTTTCAGCTTTTATGGCAGTTTGTCTTACCGATTACAATGGACCATAGTTTTACATTAATGTTAATCATTTTCTCATCATTCCGTATGGAACGTGTGGCGAAATGAATACTACATTTATGTTTACAAACTATGCTTATAGAAGTGTGTCATTTGATTTGAATGCTTAGCCTGACTTATCGTTCAAGGCGTACGGAAAGAAAATCGGTTAACCGACTTAATCCTTCTTCGTTTGCTAACTTATTTCAGAGATTTTATCCCATCTCCGAACTGAGCATTTCAGGTTTTCACCTTATGTGTCAGTTGATACTTTTACATGGTCGAAGTATCTTTCGAAGCCTACTTACTACCGATGTAAACGTTATCAATAACTTATTTCCGTAGAAATGCAAACGAAAATTCAGCACAGCATCATTTTAAACACTTCTGTATTAAACTCATACTTTGAAACGATGTGTTCCTCTTTCAAGGTCCACTTGCGCGAAGCGCAACTTACCCTAGCTTATCCTTCGGTCAAATCGTTTCATGTCTGGATTTAATACAATTTAATCCAATCGGTTTCGCACATGATTATCAATACAATTTATTTCATTCAATGGAGTAATAATAATAAAGAAAAAGTTTTAATCGGTTAATTCTTAGAACGACGAAATTAATGGATTTAATGGCATTATCTAGTCCATAGACTTAGATGTAGGACGAAATGTATGGATTTGCTTGATTCTGTCATTTATGAAGTCAAATTCATTTTTGGTTATTTACTTATTTCGGATCGATCCCGTTTTTAACCTAGTCGATTAATCTTGATAAGCAGAACACTTTTCGAATCGAAAGGTAACTACTTTATTCAATGAAAACCGAAACAATGTATTCCAAATTCATAAATTAAACAAATAGAAAAACCAACATTGAACATACTGGGGTCTCAGATCTCAAACTCGAAGCATTCATGAAGAAACTTGATGAACTAGATGTCTTAACCGAAATGTACCAAAAAGGTACTGATATCATGGTGAGTAAAGCACCGGATCATCGTTTAGACTTCTTTTTGTTGGGGGTTGCCAAGCATTTTAGCATACCGATGATTCTTTCATCGAATGCCTCGGACTCCTTTGGAAAATTTCCTTCTTACTCATCTGTTTCGTATAGGTCTATCGTCGTCTTGATCGATTTGATCAAACGCGTTAGGCCTTTCTCGTTAACACACCATGAAAGAGGAAACAATCTCATTACTTTCTGAGCCCGAGTCCATACGTCCAACTCATCAGCGGGATCATGATAGGCTATTATGTCGTCATCAATGCATAGAATACTGAAGTATTCCGCCATTAAGTCTCTAGCTTCAGCGGCTTTACCCTAACCGAAGCGAAGGTATATGGCACACCAAAGATGCAATGCGCTGAGTTGCGTAAACTCTTCTTCTACTTCAGTTGAAAGCCAGGAGAGGATCAACTCTCGTGCATTTCGATCATTCCTCAACCTTTACTTGTTGTTGCTTTCATGTGGGTTTTTGTATTCGTCCAAGCTCAGCCTATCCGCCGTCGGATTGACCTGATCGTCAAGATCCGCAGCGATCAGAAGATCCATAACATTATCTCTCCATGCATCGTAATCCATGCCGTCTAGATTGCATGGCTCGTAGAACTGTACCGGGTCAGCCATGAAAACTAACACATTGATGGTTATGCAAAGTTAGGTAGACAATAACATTTCGAGAAAGAATTGCATACATCATATATCTGTAAAGATTGAATCCGACAAATAATGATTCATCAGTAATCTAAACCAACCGACTACAAGTAAACCAATGGAAGATGGCTGTGAAAGAGTTCACATTACCGCCGTTTTCAATCCAATAGATCAGTCTTTTAAAACGGTTTTAATCGCAAATTACCGGAACGGGAATTTTAAAACAACCATTCCCGATCTTGGCTTTCCCAAGGCCCTTTTTATTTTGGAAAATATTCTGATGAATTTACTCATACATATATAATTCTACTAACCATGTAAATTATCATACGCAAGTAACATTCATCAGACAAATCACACTCATGCTTACGCGTCGTGCGTCTAATGTTCCGAGGAACTCATGCTTACATATACAATTATACTTCCATGTAAATTATCAAATGCAATTACATCCTCAACATTCTAGCATACGAGTCAAACATGAAAATTCCACAACAATCATACATATTTGGCGACTGGTTTTCGGTTTTAAAATAATTTTAAACATTAGGGGCTGATTTGCAATTCATGTTTATATTCAATTACGCAACATTATATACATGAATCTTAGGCATTTACAACTATCACAGCATGTCTATCCTAGTGCGCATTCCATATATTTAACCAGGGCTCCGCCCACAACATGCAATGTCCAGCTAGCTTGACTATGTCAAGACAATATTTCTATTCATGCATTAATATATATTAAATAATAAACAATTGCAATTCAGGCCTCTAATTAATCAAGTCCCAAAAACATGTATCTCCGAGATCCATCCCCATAATCGAAACAAGGCATAAAGGTTATCAACCCTATGAGCATTGTGTAGTCCATTTAGAGGTTCAAAAACATTGGGATTTTAAAACTTGACCACCCTATTTTATTTAATTGACGTGAATTCGGTTTCAAAAATCATTTCGGTTCAGCCAATTTCGGTTCGGTTTGGTCCAGTTCGGCCAAGTCCTGCAAATCCGATTCGTTTGGTCCGGTAAATCCGGTTCGGTTCGGTCCAGGTTTAAAATTTTAAAATCCGGTTCGGTTCGGTCCAGATTTAAAATTTTAAAATCTGGTTCGGTCCGAACTAGTTTAATAAAATAGGGTTTGGTTCAGTTTTACACACAAAACTGGTTCGGTTAGATCCACTTAATTACCCCGGTTCGACCCGACCCGATTAGGTCGAACCGATTGAGAAAACCCGGTTCGATTTAAATCCGTCCCGGTTTAATATATTGGACCGGCCCAATAATTAAAATTTTAAAGGTTGGGCCGAAATGTTTACTTGTGGCCTAAGTGGGGTTTTAAAGTCCAAAAATAATTAACTTAACCACCAAGTAACATTAATTATATAAAATAATTTCCAATATTAAATATATATATTTCGGCCAAATCAAGACTGTAAACACCTAATTTTGGTACGCGCGACACGTTCAAAAATGTTATGTGTAACGCGTTTAAAAAAGGAAGTATTTAAATATGGAAGGTCACGGCCTCACGGGGTTGCTAAAAATAGGCTTAGTTTAAATTTGGTTAGTGTAGATGCATTTAATATTGTGTAATATTCAGAAAATATATGATGAATATTTATGACAATATGCAATAAATATTTATTCATAATTTTCGGAATTAATTAGTGCATATTAGGGAAAATATTGTTTTCCTAATTTTATGTGTTAATCTAGCTATAAAAGGACCTCTTGTCAATGTAAAAACACCACCAGCAATAATAATAAATCAGTTCTTGAAAATCACACTATTTTGTCTTCTAGTGAAAAAGTTTTTTTTTTTTTTTATTAATTTGTTTATTTATTTATACATATTTAATTATTTACTGATTATATATTGTTATTATTATTGTGGGTATTATTGTACCATGTTAATTGGATAGTTAGATGTAACTTAATTAGATAGCATGTGTTATTGTACATATGTATGTGACATATAACTGTTTGTCATAATTTTGAGCATGTTTAATTTCGTCTAGATTTTAAATAAATTAGGAGTTTTAGATGTTTAATAGATTTGTCATTGATAATAATTTCGCTTAAAATTAGTTTAGTTTTTTTTATTATTAGATTAATTCGACATAACACATGTTTAAATTTTAAAGTGGCAATTAAGTGAATTGAGTACCGAAAGGGCGTAATTAAAGATCTATATTTTTAATTCGTAATAGAACCCCCGAACTTGAATTTCTGATCGAAGACCGATTTTATACCTAGGTGTTTAATTCGTTATTCGCTTTGGTGATTTAGGATTCTAGTTAGCCTAATAATTAACTAGTGGCGACTCTTTTCAAAATCCACGTTTTCAAAACGTAATATCGCCTTAGGTCAGATTTTAGGGTCCGACAATTTGGCGACTCTGCTGGGGAGAATTTAGAGGGTTCGGGCTCAGTATGTTCACTTTTTGCCATGTTAGAATTTTGTAATTTTTATTTTTATTTCACAAATCTAACTTGTTTTTTTTTTTTTTTGTGATTTCAGGTGTGGAGTTAAGTTTTTATTATGACTAACTATTTTTCTTTATTGTGTATGTATTATTTTAAATTTGCACACACCCACTTTAGTGTAATCTCCAAAACGCCTAAAACCCAGGGCGACTAGGAACCCCAGAGGTTTAGTACGGTACGACCGGAGCGGCTGGGCCACCGGTACGGCTCGGAAAAACTCTACTCGCTTGTGAAGGTCTTATGATCCCTATAATGAGGTGAGGAAACCACCTTGTCGGGAACCTATCAGTGGAACCTACCTTGTAGAGCAAAGCCACACATTTTTTACCCCCCTAACATGATCTGTTTTTTGTTGTAAATGCTGTCATTACTGTTTCTATAACTTTTATTTCTCATGCATTCATCTCATTGCATTTTTAAAAAAAAAACAAAAAAACTTTTTTTTTTCCAGCTAATTGTTAGTTATTTAGTTGTATACATTTTCTTTTCAAACTTGCATTTCTCATGCATTGTTTTTTTTTAAAACCTCATACCTGAATTTTTTTATTTTAAACTGGGACCATGGTAGAATAGGGCTTTTGGTTTGGGGCTACGCACCTTGGTTCTAGCAGCACCATCTCCATACCTTCCTTCCGTATCCGAGGCTCTTATTTGTTTGCCAGATAAGAAGATCTTTTGCCAATTCTAACAATCTCACTCACCTCCTGATTCAATAGATGCTGATTCTAGAGCAAGTTATATCCGTATCCAAGACTACAAAAGTGATTTTCAACAGGGGATAGGAAAAAGAGCTAGGAAAGAAGGCGGCATAAACTTGCATTTCTTTGAGCTTGCGTTTCATACGCATTGTTTTTTCTTAAAAAAAACCCTTCAGGTAAGTTGTGATTTTGGTTAGCGCGTCGCGCATGCAAAAAAAACATTTTAGGAAAAATTGTAATTCCTCTTTAGCTATTAGAGCTTCTAATTTTGAACGTGCATTCCATATGTATCATTTCAAAAAACTTTTTAACTGAATTGTTTTATTTTTAATTAATGCATCCAATGTGCATTAATTTTTTTAAAAAAAACTTTTGGATAAATCGTAAGCTCTCTTAGTTTTAGGGCTCGTTGTTTAAAAATCCTTTTACCTGATTTTTTTAAAAGATGTGCATCTCATATGCATTATTTTCGAAAAAACCTTTCAGGTAAATTGTAATTTTTCTTAGTTGTAGAACTTTCATTTATAAGTTTGCATCTTGTATTTTTTTTTTTTTTTTTTTTTGTGCATCTCATATGCATTTTTTTTTAAGAAAAAAACTTTTCACTCGATTTTTTTTTTTAATTTTGAGCAACTAGGATGCATTGATTTTTTTTCCCTCATAAAAAAACAAAAATATTCAAGTAGCTTGTAAGTTTTCTTAACTGTACAACTTTCATCTCATGTACATCTAATAGACATTGTTTTAGAAAAAAGATTTTTTGATAGATTGTAAATCTTCTCTTAGTTGTTGAGAATTGCACTTGCATTTGTTTTTATAAAAAAATGTTTACCTGAATTTTTCATTTTGTACATATGCATCATTCAGGTAAACTGGTTGTAAGTTGTAAATTTCTTATCAGTAAAACTTTAACTTTTCGAGCATGCATGAGCATTTTAAAAAAATCAAAGTGTCATTCTTTTTATCCAAGGTGTATTGCACTTTTTCGGCAAGATCGTCTCAACCTTTGCATGAGCTAGCATTTTGAAAAAGAGATTTGATTCTGATTTTGATTTTTTGAAAAAAACAGTTTAAATGTTTAGTTGAGTGTGACTATTCGAGCTTAAACAAAGGACGAGAAAATCATTTTGAAAAAACTTCATTTTGAACATCTATCGTGCGTTCGAGCCAGATAGTGCACTTAGCGAACTCATTAAACTCCAAACTAGTGCAAAACACCTTAGATCATAAATTTTGATTCTTTCTGAAATGTAATCAAAATTATGAAATGAATGATATTAGAAGTTTTCCGAAAAATCATGCATGACTTCTTTTATTCTTTATACTAATTTTCGTGTTTGGTATTTTCAGGTATCCTTGGATAGGTATTTGTATCTGGTACATACGAGTGGTGTCAGCCAAATGGGGCAACATAAAAGGAACGTGCAGCCATCCAGTTGCACGAAGAACAAATTGCGCACTCGGAATATCCGATGCTCAGGTATGATGAATTGTACTTGATTTTTTCCTTGAGATTTGAGTGTCCCTACTCTTTTTGCAGATAAGACGACCATTTCGACCGAGGTCGCAACCACGTGAAATGTGACTGCTTCAAAGAACTCCCATTCCAAAATTCCACATACGATGTGTGTAATTCATACGCGTCCCCGAACCAAACCATACGTCTGTTTTACGGTGAGGTCTAAAACGGTCGGTGGTAACCAAGGGGAATCTCCTATTGAGATCGGTCATGTCCGAAGATGGGAAAATATCGAGAAATCATCGAGGGTCTCGTGAAGATTCAACGTGCTGATCAATGAACATTTTGGATGTCAAGCAAAGAAAAACATTATTGTTGGTGCCTTCCATCAGAGGTCCAGGGGTATTTACTTTCCGGCAGGTGTTCATATACAAGTTTTGATTTTTAGATGGAGCAGGAAAATCAGGACATGCAACAGATCTATTCACATATGGAGCAAATTTCCATTAAAGATGTCAGGCACCCAGGTAAGAGAAGTCGTGATCAATTTTCTCCCTGATATTTGAACTTTTCCTTACTCATTGTGCAGCTCGGCTAATCATCTAAATAAAAGCCTCTGAAGAGCACATCTCGTGCACGGCCCTTTGCTCGCCAACCATTCGTGTGTCAATATATGTGCCCCAATGCGGACTACTCCACGTCATCCATGTGTGTTCATTGACAAGGTCATTCATCCTAAATGCGACGAGCCTAACCCGGTAGGTGCTAGCCATGGGGCATCCCCAGACGAGTGAGCAATAACCGGGGCACTTGAGAAGCCGAGATTAGAAATCACTGTCTACGTCATCCATCGGTTGTAAGGTCCATCCAGGGCGTCGACACGATCGACATATTTTCAATCACCTGAGTCCTTCTCAAGAAAATGTTTTGAACTAAAATTTTTCAGATTTGCCACTAGGGGCATGTACATAATTGTTGTTGATTATTTTCGTTAAATTTTCTTTTTCAAAAAAAAAAAGCAAAAAAAGCAAAAAAAATAAATAAAAAAAAGCAGAAAAAAAAAACTCATTTTTTAGGGGTCACAGCCGCCCTTTAATTGGCTACCGATAAAAATAAAGAGAGTTTTTATTTAAATTTTGTGAGCAGTGAAAGAATAGAAGGGTCACAGTTGTCCCTAAATCAACTACAAATAAAAAGGGTCACAGTCGTCCCTAAAACGACTACAAATAAAGGGTCACAGCCACCCTTCAAATGGCTACAGATAAAGAGCGCTCATGCATCGTCAAAGGCGGGAAATAGGTGAAAGGGCCACAGCCACCCACAAACGGCTACAAATAAAAGAGTGACCCCGCGAACCCTGTGAGGGCGAGAGAATAAAAAGGACCACAGCCTTAAAATGGCTACACAAAAAGAGTGATCTCGCAAACCCGGTGAGGGCGGGAAAATAAAAGAAAGGGTCACAGTCGTCCCTCAAACGGCTATAGTCAAAAGAGCAATCCTGAAACATCGATGGCGGATATTAAGTGAAAGGGCCACAACCACCCTCAAAATGGTTATTTACAAAGAGTGTTTCCCGGATCAGAGACGAGGAATGAAGGGCGACAGCCACCGCAACATTAAAGACGGTGAGAAAAGGGTCAGAGCCACCCTCTAAATGGCTACAAATACTCCCGCATCGAGGCGGAAAATAAAGTACGGGTCACAGCCACCGTTTAATCGGCTACCAAATAAAGAGTGCTTCTGCTAGGTTGAAAACCCGAAAGGGCGGCCTAGGCAAAATCAGGAAATGAGGGGCATGGTTGCAAATTCAGAAATTGCAATCATGGCAAAAGGAGAGAAAATAAAAAACCGAGGGGCACGGTCAGAAATCTCTCAATCGGCCGTGGCAAAAGGAGAGAAAAAAGAGAAATTCTCAACAAAAAAAGAAGAAAAAAGAAAAATGAAAAATGAAAAATGAAAAAGAAAAAAGATCCCGCTAGATTGTCGCGCCGTGCACAATTTAGGCAAAAATTAGGGACAAACATTCATGCGCAACACAGCGCCTTCCAAAGTCAACTTCATGACAAGCGGGACGGTTACAGTCTGCTCTCGCGAGTCGCCATCCAAGGATGAGTAGGACTGTTACAGTCTGTTCCTACGAGTCAACTTCATGACAGGCGGGACGGTTACAGTCTGCTCTCGCAAGTCACCATTCAAGGATAAGTAGGACAGTTACAATCTGTTCCTGCGAGTCAGCTTCATGACAGGCGGGACGGTTACAGTCTGCTCTCGCGAGTTACCATTCAAGGATGAGTATGACAGTTACAGTCTGTTCATACAAGTCAATTTCACGGCAAACGGGACGGTTACAGTCTGTTCTCGCGAGTCATCACTCAAAGGATGAGTAGGACTGTTACAGTCTGTTCCTACAAGTCACAACCGATAATCAGGATTTGAATTTTTCCAGCTTCCTGAGAGTCAACCCCGACGAACGAAGCCTTAGTATTCAGCCTTCGCAAGTCACGCCACTAGAGGCACATCTCCAACGGACACCGCTAGAGGCTCTTCTCCGACATACGCCGCTAGAGGCATCGCCAAAGGGTCTCCTGTACGGTCTGACGTAGAGGTCTTCCGCCACCAGAGATATCACCAGAGGTTTTCCGGTACGGCCTGACGTAGAGGTCTTCCGTTACCACTCGCCACTAGAGGCATCACCAAAGGTTCTCCGGTACGATCTGACGTAGAGGTCTTTCGCCACCAGAGATATCACCAGAGGTTTTCAGTTACGGTCTGACGTAGAGGTTTTTCCGTTCCACTCGCCACTAAAGGCGTCACCAGAGGTTGTTGGTACTGTCTGACGTAGAAGTCTTCTGTTACCAATCATCACCAAAGGTTTTACTTTATTGCACGTCACTGGAAGCTTTTCCTTGTCGCTCGCCACTGGAGGCATTGTCGATTGAGGTTTTACTTTACTGCACGCCATTGGAGGCTTTACTTTCCCGCATGCCACTGGAGGCTTTACTTTCTGCAACGCCAACGGAGGCACTGCCAACAGGGGCACCGCCGACCGAGGCTTTACTTTTCCGCACGCCACTGGAGGCTTTACTTTTTTGCGCTACCAATGGAGGCACTGTCAACAGGGACACCGCCGACAGAAGTCTAACTTTTTTTTCGCATCGTTAATAAAGCCAAAGGCTACCTTGGAGACTTGAAGACGAAAGAAGATATACTTCCTAACCAAAATTAGTGTTTACTCGTCTTTGGACAAACCTCCTCGAATGCATTCTACGGGAGTCCGCCCAAAGAGGGGCAAACTGTAAACACCTAATTTTGGTACGCGCGACACGTATATAACACGTTAAAAATGTTATGTGTAACGCTTTTTAAAAAGGAAGTATCTGGATATAGAAGGTCACGAGGTTGCTAAAAATAGGTTTAGCTCAAATTAGGATAATATATATGCACTAAATATTATGTAAAATTCAGAAAATATATAATATATATTTATGGCAATACTCATAAATATATATTGTGTAATTTTCAGATTTATTGTGTATATTAGAGCAAATATGTTGTTTTCCTAATATTAGGGTCTAGACTAGCTATAAAAGGACCCCTTGTCAATGTAAAAATACACAGAAAATTAATTCAGCAATAAGAATAATACTTTTCTAGTAACCTGTGCATTTTTGTCTTGTAGTGTAAAAGTTTTTTTTTTCTTTTCTTTTCTTTCCCGTGTTTTCCGCCGGTGGCAGTCTGGTTTTTTTTTTTTTTTTTTTCCGGTGACCGCACCCGCCACCTGATTCTGACCTCCGGCCGCCTGATTGGCCAACCAACCACCATCCACCCTAGGTGAGCCGTGTGAAGTTCTTTTTTTAATTTTTTTAATATTTATTTATTATATTTTTCTGTCATTATTTTTTTATTAGGTGATTTAGTTGTGTGAATTATGTATGTATATGTTAGGTAATGTTTCGATTTAAGCATGTTAGATAATTTTACTATTTTAGATTTCATTATAAATAAGAGTTTTAGATAATAATTTATTTTTAGACTTAGATAATATTTTGCACATGATAGAAATTTAATTAAATCTTGGCATCGTTAGATTAATTTGTGACATGTGTTCAAATAGTGAAATTGGCAAATTTGTGAATTGAGTACCGAAAGGGCGTGATAAATTCCATGAGTTTTAATTCGTAATAGAACCCCCGAACTCGTATTTCTGATCGTAGACCGATTTAATACCTATGTGTTTAATTAGTTTTTCGCTTAGGTAATTTAGGATTCTAGTTAGCCTAATAATTAACTAGTGGCGACTCTTTTCAAAGTTCACGTTTTCAAAACGTAATCGCCTTAGGTTAGATTTTAGGTCCGACAAAGACATATATATATATATTGCCAAGATTCTATCTTTAAGATTAAATCAATCAACAATATATATATATATATATATATATGTAAAAATCGGCTACTATATAATATATATATATATATTGTCAATATCTTAAATAGGGTGACAAATATACTGACAATATATTTTCTCAATCTTTTAGGCAATAAAATCTATCAATAATATCTTTAACCCTATTAAATATTTAGATATATTGATAGTGATATCTATTTCTATATATTTAAGTGAATCTATCCTAATGTTCCCAATTATAGATATATTTTTACCTTAATTAAAAATTAAAATACGGTAAGCAATATTATTTTGATAGTGGCCGAAATTTCCTAGCTTGGAGACCAGGAAAATTAAAAATTTTACCTTGTAAATCACTAGAGTTTCGGCCAATAACATTAAATTGGGAACAAGTGGTTAAATTTCAAGATCAAATTTTAATAAGATCTACAATCCAATATTCGATTTTGATAAATATTACACTTTTCTTGAAGATCATGAACATCAAATTAACCAAGAACATCATGAAAATTTCGGTTTCAACAAAACAACCATAAAAATCGAAAATTTAAAATTTTCTTTTTAAAATTTTCGATTTTTATTTTAAATTTTCAAGAACATCAATATATCAAAATCATGAACTCCTAACACAGGCTCTGAAACCACTGTTAGATTACGGGGAGTAATCACTTCGGATACTAAAACAAGGTACATGCTAGTAATCGGAATTACGCAACGGAAGATTCACACATACCTTTAGGATGATCCGTAGACCCAAGATCTACTCTGGAGGGAGTTCACGATCCTACGGGAGGTTCTTGTTAGAGAAGCCCTATGTGGTGCAAGCTCCACAGCAAAGCCTCTGATCGATTCTTGGCATGGGGACAGATCTCTGGAGAGTTTGCTCGAAGGCAATTTGGTACGCCCTTAGTGAGGGATATGGTTCGGCCGAACTAGGTGTTATAGGGGGAGGGTTTTTCTCTCTAAAACACTCTAATGAGGGAATTATGATTAACCCTAAAAATCCCCTAACACCTCTTATTTATAGGAGGAGTAAAGTGGACAAAAGTCCACTTTACCCTACCATAAACTTTCGGTCGGCCTATGTATTTGGGGAGTCCCAATTTTGGGCCTTCTATGTCAAATAGGATTTAGGTCTAGCCCAATTACCCTAATGTGACATTTACCCAAGTTCATTAGGTAAACTATACATATTATGGACTACCAATTACGGCACCCAATTACGATATGCTTAAAAATCCATGCCGTCCCGATTGTGAGGTTCATAGAACTGTACCAGTTCAGCCATAAAAACTAACATATTGATAATCACGCAAAATCAGGGAGACAATAACATTTTGAGAAAGAATTGAATACATCAGATATCTATTAAGATAGAATGCGACAAGTAACGATTCCTCAGTCATCTAAACCAACCGACCACAAGTAAACCAATGGAAGATGGCTGTGAAATAGTTCACATTACCGTCGTCTTCAATCCAATAGATCAGTCTTTTAAAACGGTTTTAATCGCAAATTACTGGAATAGGAATTTTAAAACAAGCATACCCGATCTTGGCTTTCCCAAGGCCATTTTATTTTGGAAAAAAATATTTCGATGAATTTACTCATGCATATACAATTCTACCATTCATGTAAATCATCATACGCAAGTAACATTCATCACACAAACCATACTCATGCTTACGCGTCATGCGTCTAATTTTCCGAGGAACTCATGCTTGCATACATAATTCTACTTCCAAGTAAATTATCAAATGTGGTTGTATCCTCAATATTCTAGCATACGTGTCAAACATGAAACTTCCACATCAATCATACATATTTGTGTTAGCATATGGTGACATGGCCCCGTAATAGGAGCCCGTTAATTAAGGTAATTACGTAAGTTAATTAGGTAATTGTCAATCTGGGCTAATTGGGCCAAAATCCAATTAGTAATTGACAAGGGATGCCAAAAATTGGGCCTCCCCCTTATATATGCAATTTGGCCGGCCACCCTATACCACATTGGTTGGAGTTTCCTTTTGGCAACTCCACCAATACTATATATAGGGTGTCTGCTAAGGGTTTATTCACTCATTCATAATAACAAGGATCTCCATTGAGAACACTTGTTTCCCTTAGTTAAATTTCGGCACTATCACATCTGGTCTGAGGTTCCATCTCCGTTGAAGAATCGATCAGAGGTCTTGTTGTGGAGCTACATCGCGTGGGACTTCTTCTAACGAAGAACTTGTACGTGGTTCCAACCGGAGGATCAGAACTCCCTCCACATCGTTCTTGGGCAGGAAAGCTAAAAGGTATGTGTCCTAATTCCGCTGCGTAGATTAGATTTCTTGCTAGTACACGTTTAGCATTCCGTAGTATTACGTCCCCGTAATCCATCAGTGGTATCAGAGCCTGTGTTAGGAGTTCTTAAAATTTTGATAAACTGATGTTCTTGATGTTCATAAAAACCGTTTTTTTTTTTTTTTTGATATTCATGAACACCATGAAGAATCCATAATTTTTAAGTAGATTTCATGTGTTTGATCTGTAAAAACTTAAAATTTTCAAATTTACATGTTTTTCTAGATCAAAACCGAATTTTTCATGATCAATTTAAGTTTGATGTTCATGATCTTCAAGAACACCATAAGTTTTATCAGGAACATGTTTTGGATTCATGATCAAGTTAGAGTTTGATCTTAAAATTTGACAACTTTTCCAACTTTCTTGTTAGTGCCGGAAATTCCTAGGGGTGTAGTAGGTAAAAAGTTTAATTTTCTTGGCCACCAAGCAATTAAAAATTCGGCACAATCTATAATAGATATAGGTTGCCATTTTTAAATTTTATTAATAGGTAACTGATGGATATATGTCTAATTCGGGTTCGTATTTATATTTCGGGTCTCGTAAACACGTCAAAAATCACATTACGGTTTAGAAAACACCTCCTAAGGGTCAAAACGGTCCGGAAGCGCGGTACACGCGTCCAGACCGGACCTCCGGATTGCCTAAGCAATCCGGAGGTCCGGGTTACAGCAATCCGATGTCCGGTTTGCTTACCGCTTTCCTTTGAACCGTCATCAAACCGCTTCAAAACCGGGTCCGGTCCCAAGGTAGCCTATAAATAGGAGACCTTGGCCACCCATTTACACACGTCCTCTCATTTTCCTAACTTTGGCATTTTGAGCTCTGACTTCTCTCTAGAAATATTTTCTCTCTCAAGAATTATCTTTCTCCTTTTAGCCCAATCGTGACTTAAGCATCGGAGAGGGCTCCACTAGCACCACCACCCCACCCCCCCCCCCCCCCCCCCCCCCCGCCTCTCCGTGCTAGTATTGGCCCCTTGTGCAGGAATGGGCCCCGCAGCTAAGGTGTGGAAGAGAAATAGGAGTAAGATGTGCCCAGACGCTAAGACTTGTGCCCAGCCAGCCGTTTCCTGAGACACAACATTAAATCGAACACTCGTCATAGGTATTAGGCGAATACCTCTTCCAGGTGAATGGTGTCAGCCCAAAAACCCGAACAACCCAATCAGACAAACGCGTCCATCCGACCCATTTCAACCAGGACGCAACATTTGGCGCCGTCTCCGTGATTCGAACAAAAGCTATCATACCGCAAAGACATGACGAGTGATCGCAACCCTCCCGAAGAGGTTGACGCGAGAAATGCAAGGAAAAGCCCTGGACGTCCTAAGAAGTCTCCGGCAAGCAAAAGAGCAGGAGGTCTGAAGCAAGCTGGAAGCCAGCCGGGACCTTCCCACATACCAAGAGCTACTTCCGTAGCTTCATCCATGCCAACCGAGGATGTGCCCGACGCACAGCGCAACCACCAAGAACCAAATGACGAGCATCGTTCACCCCCACTTGGATTTGAGCCAGAGATGCATGATGATGAATTTCAGACAGAAATGCCGCAAGGCGACCAAAAAGGAACGGGAGAAAACCCGATGCCTTCGGTTACTTCAGCAATGATGGCTGCGCTGGAAGAATTACTCGCATTCCGCGAGTCACTGAAAAATCAAGGATATGCGGCCCAACCACCTCCAACCGCCCAGGAACACGCTGCGCCGACAAGAGAAATGTCGCAAGACACTACCCGCCAAGGCGGTCTATTCCAGGGCAGAGACCAACATGCAGAAAATGCTTTCCAGCATACAAGATATGAAGCCGCACGTTCATACACTCCTTCCCAAGGAGCCCGTCATTGGAGGAATGCAGAAAGGCAACCCCCACACCACCACTCACAGCAGCCAACGAAGGATGATCCCTTCCAGGCCACAAGCAGAGATCAATCTGACATCCACCATAACACTGGTTGGCGAATTCCTGCAACGGATTATGATGCACCTGTAAAAGGGTTTACTGCTGAGATGTTATAAGAAATTGTGGAGAAAAAGATGAAAGAAGCGAAGATGAAGGGTATGCACACGCTTGAGGAAAAGGCGTCACATCCGTTCGCGGACCACCTTGTAAACACTCGCGTCCCAGACACACTGTACCGGATTGGAGGTGATCTCTATCGCGGAAATGGAGATCCAGTGGAACACGTCCAGAAGCACGAGGCCTCTCTGCTAGGTAGAACAAAGAACCCACACCACTTTGCAATGACGTTTTCACAAACTTTTGCCGGAACAGCAGCACACTGGTTCTTCTCGCTGCCATGAGGAAGCATCACCTCATGGGAAAACCTGAAGGCTAAGTTCATTCAGCGATATATGGGCGAACGCACATTGCTGAAAGGAACAAATGCTCTGGACGACGTCCAACAGCAAAATGAAGAATCTCTCGCTGAGTATTACGTTCGCTTCAACCAGAATATCTTTGATATTCAGGGGAACCTGACGGAAGGAGAGATAGTACGAGCGTTCATCCGAAACCTCGGACGGAGAGGCTACGCCTTAGCAGAAAAGATGGCAAAGCGCCCAGCTGAAACTCTAAAAGAGTTACCCGCGAGAGTTAAAGAGTTCATGGACCTAGAAAGGTTCAGGAACTAGAACAAGGCGAAAGTCTCTGTTGCAAAGGCGAAAGAAAACCCAAAGCAGAATCAAGCAAAACCGTCCTCAAGCGGTCAGCAAGGAAGAAATTGGCAGCCTCAGCCGAAATGGCCTTTTCAAGGAGATTTCTAGAAACCAAGAGAAGTAAACCTCGCTAACTGCATTCCATTGAATGCGCCGCTGTCCGTGATATTGAAGGAAATGAAGGATGCGAACATGTGGAAAGAGCCTAATAATTTCAGAAAAGGTCCGCTGGGGAAAGACAAAGACAAGTGGTGTGAAAACCACGAGGTCTTCGGCAACGAAACGGACAGCTGTGTCAGCCTACGTTTCCGCATTAACAACTTCGTCCTCAAGGGCGAATTGAAGCAATTCGTCGATCAAGGCGACAGCCCCCCAAAGAAGACTCAAGCAGAGTCATCAAAGAAAGGAAGCAAAGGCAAAGAGAAAGTCAACGACAACCCTCCGCCGGCCAAGCGAGGTGTTATCAATGTCATCCACGGGGGACCTGCCGCCGGAGGTCAAGTGTCAAATGCTCGGGACGTTTATGCATCCCAAGCAGCAACATTGCCAAGATATGGAAAGCGCAAGCAACCGGAACAAGATGACGTGGTTATCCAATTTTCCAGGGAGGACTTAAAGCACATCGTTTACCCTCACGACGATGCTTTAGTCATAACCATGGACATCAACAGATATGATGTGAAGAGAATCCTCGTTGATGGTGGAAGCTCCGCTGACATTTTACATGTCAAAGTCCTGGAGCAACTGGGAAAATCAGTTAAAGACTTGACTCCGGGAACTTTCTCGTTAGTCAGCTTTGCCGGGGCAGCCACATACCCTCTGGGAACGATCACACTTCCTGTCATCCTAGGCCAAGGGTGGAAAACATTGCGCGTCAACGTCACTTTTGTCGTTGTGGAATCTCTTGGGGCCTATAATGGAATTTTAGGGAGAACAACGATCAACCCTTACGTGATTGTGCCCTCTACTGTCCATCAGAAGATGAAATTTCCTACTGACCACGGGATATGGGAAGTACTAGGCGACTAGATATCCGCAAGACGATGTTACGTCAACGCCCTAAGAGCAAGGAAGCATC
The DNA here is from genome assembly GCA_036873135.1 of Clarkia xantiana subsp. parviflora. NCBI lineage: Eukaryota > Viridiplantae > Streptophyta > Magnoliopsida > Myrtales > Onagraceae > Clarkia > Clarkia xantiana. Next base: position 308,357 of record JAPTYO010000018.1, read on the forward strand.
TCCATGTGGCGATGGTGAATTCTTTCAAGAAGCAAAAAATTGTTGATTGTGGAAAGCGTGAGCAAGCTGTTATAGTTTGGAATCCACAAGAGTACGTTCAGTATTCATCATGGAACCAGATATGGCCCGTCAAACAGGGTGAAGGCGATCCAGTCATGAACTACTTCAACAGATTCGCTGCCAACGCCTCTTTGGCAAAAGCAACAAGAGAGGAAGTGATAAGCGTGTTCTTTGCACATGAACGCCAGATCCTTCCTTCTCTTCGGAAGAACTCATGGATGGCGAACAACCAGGACCATGGCAGATCTAAAAGACAAGCTCGAGACGGCAGACTTGTGTGAACAAGAACTGAGGTGGGGTACACCCCTCAGTTGGGACAAAGAAGTTCAAGCTGAAACGAACAAACAGGAAGGCGCGAGCATCAATATGGACAACATCTTCACACCGCTAAACACGTTTGTTGAAGACATTTACGTCAACCTACTCGAAAACAAGCTCCCGAGTCCACTTGTTCCAAAGACTTCTTTCTTGGGCAACAACGTTAAGGAATGGTGCAAATACCACAAAACCTGGGGACACAACACAAACAAGTGTCTGCCACTAAGATGGAAGATAGAAGAATGCATCGCGCTGGGCGCGTTAAGACGATTTGTTGCAACTGACTCTGCGACGTCATCACCAAACCAACCATGAAAGAGACGGGAGAAATAACTACCTTTCTGTTTACTTTGCGCATTTCTATTCTAAGTGTTTTTAGAATCATCGCATCTAGTTTCTTTACATGTTTTAAGAAGGAATGATCGGTTGACGCCTTCTAAAAAAAACAATGTAAATACGCGCAAGTATCCAATGAAGTCAATCTACCTTCGTAGGTACATATCTATGTCTTGCATGCTATTTTGGATTGAACGCGAAGTAACAAAACTATGCACTTATTATCTACATCAAGAATTCAAGATATTATGTTATGTGCAAGCAAAAATTCTACTTCACGTTATGACAACGCTTATCATCAACAACAACTTACTCATATTGACGACTATATCAAAAGCGTCATCAAGGAATCAACAACTTGGAATTAAACCCAAGATATATTCAAAGTCAGCATGCTACAACAACATATTTGCAAGGAGATAATTGCAACCTTTTATTTCAAAGCGTCATTCCAACGACGTCCTGCTTCAAACATCATATTAACGACGTTCTACTTCAAAGCGTCATACCAACGACATCCTGCTTCAAATGTCATATCAATGACGTTCTATCTACAATTTCCTATTGACGACATACAAATAACATGCTGGGACATCTCTTGTTAGAGACAAATCTTCATGTTCATCGCCATTCCCTGGATTCAGAACAGGACGGGCAAATACAATACGGGACTGATCACCCCATAAGTGGCGGAAGTTCTCTTGTTAGACAACGACCCCACGCTACAACAAATGTGTATCTCCTATTAAGGGATCATACTCATCAAAGACTATACCTTAATCGGATAACTTCAATCAACTACTACGAATTCCTGCTTAAGGGTTCACACTTTACGGAAAACGTCCTCTTGTTAGATGACAATCCCGTACTACGAATTCCTGCTTAAGGGTTCACACTTTACGGCAAACGTCCTCTTGTTAGATGACAATCCCGTACTACGAATTCCTGCTTAAGGGTTCACACTTTACGGAAAACGTCCTCTTGTTAGATGACAATCCCGTACTACGAATTCCTGCTCAAGGGTTCACACTTTACGGCAAACGTCCTCTTGTTAGATGACAATCCCGTACTACAGATTTTCAAAGCGTGTTGCATGGTTCCTGGACGCGGAAATCATGCATCACAATACATATTTTCAAAAACGTGTTACGTGGTCCCTGGACGCAGGAATCATGTATCACAAAAAAAAAATTCAAAAACCAAAATGTTTTTACGTATGCTTCCCCAACGCGGGTTGATACACGCTGGCAAGTGCGCACCCTGTTTACAAAACTCATAATATTTACAAGTCGAGTCTTGTACAACGTCGCCTTAGAATGGAACTAAGAGACGGTATAAACTAGTATCTTATTTAGCCAAGATAACACCTTTCAAATATCAAAGGCCAGCGTCAAGGCCTTTGTGCCAAGTACCCTCGCCAATTACACTACTTTTTAAGAAAAGTCGCTATACACGAAATACTTAACAGGTTACGACATACATAGCGGCGAGCTATTCAGGAAAGAAGGGCAACACGCGTAATGCATCATGCAAGCAATCTTGAGAACATCTCAAGTCATCAACCAAGAAGTGGCTAACGGTCACGGCTACAGAGACTACATCTATGTTACTAGTCATCCACATTCAACAAAAACAGTAAGTGATAACGGTATGAAATATTACTAACGAGTTATCATGCAAACTGCTATGCGTAAAGCAGGTTCAAAAGACATAGTTCAAAGCAAACAAGTCACAAGCAATAACCAAGGAACAACTCCAACAAAGTTCCAAACATAGAAGCCGGGGGGCAAACAGACTCGGAAACGAGTTCAACATACCCAAGAGCAATAAACATGGCACAGATCAAAGAACGCCATCATCTCTGACGGGACTGGGTGGAACAAGCAGAAGTTGCACATTAATGTCATCACCATCTTCTCCAAACAAAAAGGCAAACTGAGCTGCTGCAGCATCCAAACGACGGAGCTCGGCAACGTGCCCAACCGCAAACTCCGCATACGGCCCTAACCTGTTAAAGGGAAAGCCGGGAGCAAGAATGCTCACCCTACGAACAAAGTCTTCAGCAAACTCGCTAAGCATACGAGCGGCCTTCGCCGTAGCAGCAGCAGTAACCGCGCTGTCAAACTCAGGAGTAGTAGGGAACTTTCCAAGTCCCTCCTCAATGCCGGCCTTCATTTCCTCTTCGCGCACCTTCCGACAGGCAACCTTGTGGTCACCCGCATTGTCAGAAATCGCCTTCTCAATAGCAACATTCTCAGCTTCAAGCTGAACAAGGCGGGAATGATCAGAATTGTAACGGGCATCAAAATTGCCATCTTCAAAGTAAGACGGCGCACTTCATCCTTAGCTTCCTTAAGCTCGCCAGACACAACGGCAGCTTTATCGGCGATAGCACGCTTCTCCTGGACAAGTTCCAACATGAAGGAGGCCATGTGCACCATGTCAGAAACAACCTAAAAACAACAAGACAATAAGCATACATGTTCGGAAACAACGAGCATAGCAAAGCAAAGAAAGACACTTACTGGTGTGAATCCAGACAGTGATCTCTCAACAAAGGTTCGCGCCTCTTCGTCGCTCGATGGCCGAACAATTCGATCACCAGGAGGAACGAATCGATGAAGAACACGCACACCAACTTCTGGCATGCTAAGCCGGGAACTCTTTGGGAAAGTGAGATCACCTGTCATATACGGCATCCACTTATCATCCGAAATATCGCCTTCCAAAGGACGAAGCAGATCCGCACGTCCAAGTGGCGGGAGCACTACATGCAAACCAACTAGAGTTATGCAAAGACCAAAAACAAAGCACACAAAAGCGCACAGACAAGTGTTCAGCTCATACTAGAAGGAATGGCACGTTCCACCTCGGGCCGCTCCTTCGAGCGGGGGGCAGACAGCGCATCCTTGCAACCGTCACCTTCCTTCCCTTTATGGCAGGAAGGAGTAGGAACGGTCACAGCAGTCTTCGGGCGCTTCGAACTGCTCAAAGGACGCGTCCCAGCGGCGGACCGTTTGGCAGAATCAGGAGCGGCAACGACGCAATCAGTAACAAGCGTCTTGCGACCTGCAAACAGCACACAAAGCTACAATCAAAATACAACTAAACTAAAACAGCGTACAAGGAAGACTGTTTATTAAAACCGTTTACCTTTTCCATGCCCGGAAGCCACCGATGCTCCGGGAGCAAGAGATGGAGCAATCCTTCCGTTAGAAGCAATCCTGCGAGCGGCTGTCGTCTGCTAAGACGAGCTTTTTCCGTCAAACCAACCTACATTGCAACACGATAAAAGTTATAAAAACGCTTAACATACCGAAGCCGCAGAAGGGAGCACATGAATCCCAGCATATACCAACTCCTGATCAGATGCGCGCAGCGAACAAGTAAAACCACGTGATCGCTGACAATGATATATCTGCTTTATCACCTCCCTATCCAGCAAGGAGAGCTCTCGAAAAGCAGGCGCGGGATCAGGTTTCTGAATACACTCGACGTCCCAAGTCATGCCCGCATCATGCGTAAAAAAGTAATGGTGCCTCCAATGATCGGCAGAGCGATCCGCGGCGGCAACCAATCGATGACTGGAATCCCACTTGGCTTCACCAAGGCCAAGTTCCTCAAACCCATCACCTTGCAAGTTCGGCCAGCGTACTTTCACGCTACACAACCCCGCGGAGTCCGGACTCTTAAGCTGATAGAAGCAGCGAAAGATGGTGGGAGAATAATGCCATGACTGCCTGTGAAACAGCACCCTAAAGCAAGTCCACACCCGAATTCCATTGGGCGCAAGATCTAAGGGGGAAATCCCATAGCCGCTACAAAGCTCAATCAGGTCAGGGCAATAAGGAAAGCGCAAACCCTCCCTAACATGAGATGTATAAACGACGGAAAAGTCTATAGGCGGAGGGGTAGCATCTCCTAAACTACTCTTACGAAGCACATCAAAGGGGTAAACAGCCTCTACGCGAGGGTCAAGTCCAGAAGCACTCGAATACAGTACAAACAAGGGCCTATCCAAACGGTTAGTGTAACACCTAACCAATACTTCCGTCTCTTCGACGGGAGGTGCCTCAGCAGAAGGCTCAGCAACTACGCCCTCATCAGTGCCCAAAACACTATCTACTTGTGTAACCAAATCTACTTCCGAGTCATCCTCAAAGTCAGAATTAAAAGGAATCTACGATAGAGGAGTGGTGGACTTACTCATAGCGGCAATTCGATCAAAAAGGAAGGATTTCCACAAAATATTACTGTTGCGTCCTGGATGAAATGGGTCGTGGGGACGCGTCTGTCTGAATGGTTGAGCGGGCTTTTGGGCTGTAACCTTTCGTCTGAAAGAGGTTTTCGCCTTGTTCCACTGACGAGTGTTCGGTTTTAACGCTGAGTCTCGGAAAGGTCTGTGTCTCGAAAGGCGGTTGCGTCTCAAGAGGCGTATGTGTCTCAAAAGGCGGTTGTGTCTCGGGAGAGCGAATGTGTCTCAGGAAAGCGGATGGCAGTCTGTGCACACGTCTGAACGTCTGGAGCCCTGGTTCCTGCACGAAGGGCCAGTACTAGCACGGAGAGGGGGGGTGGTGCTAGTTGAGCCCTCTCCGATGCCTAAGTCACAATAGGGCTAAAAAGGTAATATTAGAGTGAGAAAGTATTTCTAGAGAGAAGTCAGAGCTCAAAACACCAAAGTTGGGCAAATGAGAGGATGTGTAAAAATGGGTGGCCAAGGCCTCCTATTTATAGGCTTCATTGGCAATGCGCGAACTTGACTTCTCTACATGTAACGGTAATCGCGTAATCGGTAATCGCGCAATACCCGTAGTGCAATCCGGACGTCCGGGTTGCAATGCAATCCGGACCTCCGGATTGCTTTGCAACCCAGAGGTCCGGTCCGGATGCGCGTAACACGCTTCCGGACCGTTTTGACCCTTTGGGAGACGTTTTTCAAGTCGAGATGTAATTTTGACGTGTTTACGAGGCCCGAAATATAAATACGAACTCGAATTTGGCACATATTCATCACTTGCCCCCGAGTCAAGTAACGGTTTAAAACCTTTCTTGACTCTATTTTAAGTTAGGATACGCGCCCAATTTTAGTTTGACGCTAACCTTCCGGTTTTGATTGTTGGTTGGATGTAGAAGTCTTGATTTCATCCGTCCTTTGATTTTCCGACCGAGTGACTTTATTTCCTGTCATCACGGTTAGTGCAATAGAGAATGCGTATATATAACGTGCAAACATGATTACCGCTAGGGACATAAGCTATTAGTAATACGTCATGCGGACATGCTTTTATCAACGTGCATGCATAAGTAACGATCATGGCAAGAATGTAATTACGCGATGTTAGAAATATAATCCGTATACTTCTCAAACGACTTAGCAATTATTAAATCATGAATCATGCGATGTGCAAACATGCATGTAAAATGGCGAATTTGATATACGTAATACCGAAATAATCATGTGCGTAGAGATAAATACTTAGAAGAGGGCGGAGTATACCGTAGGCACTTAGGTGTGGGTGTAAGTGCATTACTCCTTTGATCCTTATCGTCAAGGAATCTCTTGGAAGTAGTCGTTTGTTGCCTTGATGCCTTAGAGAAATATTTTCTTAAGTGTTTTCGTGTTTGCTCTTCGCGGTTCGTCACATTAGTCGCACCGCTTGCATGATAGCTTCTTGGGACGTTGGCCACTTTTGTTGCACGTATCCATTTTGCTATGCGCGTTGACTTTGCTATGCGCGTTGACTTTACTATGTGCGTTTACTTTACTATGCGCGTTTTCTTTGCTATGCGCGTTGACTTTAATGGTTGTATGTTGGTAATGATAGCTTAGGCGATGTATTGTTGAGCATCATGTATAGACCGTCGGTCGTTGCCTGCAAACATGTTAAAACACTTAGAAAATATTTAAACGATATCTAATGCTTGTTACCATAGATGTCGTCGTATGAGCTTTGTCGATGAGCGTCGTAGGTGCGCTTAGGAGGCATAGCTACTTGTTGTACGCAATCCATCTTTGTCGACATGTATGTACGTACATGGAAACACTTAGAAAATATTTTCTCCTTGTCGCCATGCATCCTTGTCGACATGTATGTACGTACATGGAAACACTTAGAAAATAATTTCTCCTTGTCGACATGCATCCTTGTCGACATGTATGTACGTACATGGAAACACTCAGAAAATATTTTCTCCTCGTCGACATGCATCCTTGTCGACATGTATGTACGTACATGGAAACACTTAGAAAATATTTTCTCCTCGTCGACATGCATCCTTGTCGACATGTATGTACGTACATGGAAACACTTAGAAAATATTTTCTCCTTGTCGACATGCATCCCTGTCGACATATATGTACGTACATGGAAACACTTAGAAATTATTTTCTCCTCATCGACATGCATCCTTGTCGACATGTATGTGCGTACACTGTATGTGCGTATTTGCCCACGCACTTAGAATCTTTTCACCATCCCTGGCTATGTACGTTGTATCCGAATGCTTGATGCGAACACAGGTTATATGCCAATTCCTAATAATATGCTGACACATAGTTGTATGCTGACAGCTTGCAATATGCTGACTGTCATCTTGAGCAAAACACTTAGAAAATATTCCACCCTTGTAATCTTGTACGCTGCGAGTATGAGCTCGATGTTGTCATGCAAAGTTAATGTGTTGAAGAGGTTGCCCCCCTTGCGTGATGCTTGTTACTTGTTGCATGAAGACTAACGAGTCTTGTAGGTACATGGTTGTCTCACATGGAACGTCTATTGCATAAATGCTTGCATAAGTGTTGATGCGTGTTTACGCACTGACTGGATTGTTGGTTGCATTTTCCAGGATACCAGATCTTGCTGTCTTCTTGTCGGAATTAGTCTTCCCACGGCTGTTACCGTGAGTAAGTCCATTATCTCCATCTTGATGGGAAAAAGCTTGTCTTTGCGGATAGCTGATGTGTACAGAAATCCATTTGTTGGGAGGAATGTCCATACAAGTGCCCCCGCTACTCTGGAGTCTTCGGACATGGTGGCGGTAAAGGGCTTGTGAGTAAGACGTCTCATTGTATCTTCTTTGAACTTGTTAATTTTTCAAGTTATTGCTGGCTGCAGCTTCTGTTTTTTGCATAATTCTCGAAAGATCCGACGCAGGGGCGCGTTCCTCGAGCGATTCTTAGTTCTTTATGCCGAGCATGACCGTGCTAATTCCTTCTTGTGATAAAGGAAATAGAGTTGAGGGTTGTGCAGTGGTGTCTTCTGCCCCCCGGTCGAGGGACCGGCCCAAGGAGGAGCGTTACTCCTATTGAGGTAAGCATTTGTTGATTGCTGATTTTGATGCCCGTATTGCTGATTGTCGCCCTTATGTTGAAGAGCTATGTTGTGTTGAAAGTTGAAACAATCATTCTTGTCGTGTCCTTTGTGTGGATGACGACATTGCATTTGCTGTTGACATTATGAACTCTTTGCCATAGGTCCTTAGAGATGATGTTAACTCTTGGTTGGTGTCGGGCTGTCTGCTTCCAGCATGTTGGACCCTTTGATGTTGATAATTCTTTGTTCATGCCTTTGCTTGCATGATATTTCGTCACCTGGACCTGTTTTCAATAATAATCATGTGATAACTTGTTAGTAATATTTCATACCTTGAGTTATCTATGATGTCCATATGTTTTGGACTTGGAAGATAGGATAGATATCCTTAGATGATGAACATAATGTCCGTAGTTGCGACTGTATGTCTCTCATTGTTAAGTGTTATGATCGCCCCTCTTGGTTAGATTCCAAGGCATGGCAAGATGGATAGAGCATAGGATGTTGCGACTTGCGCATAGATGTAGTCTCCGCAGACGTGACCATTAGTCACTTCTTGATTGATTACTTGAGATGCTCTCCTGATTGCTTGCATGATGCATATTGTAACCTGCCAAGTATTTTACGTATAGCAATTTTCCTTAACAAGTAGTGTATTTGAACCTGCCAAGTATTTGAAAGGTGTTATCTTGGCTAAGCAAGATACTAGTTTATACCGTCTCTTAGTTCTACTCTAAGGCGACGTTGTACAAGACTCGACTTGTAAATTTTATGATTTTTAAACAGGGTGCGCACCTGCCAGCGTGTATCAACCCGCGTTGGGGAAGCATACGTAAAAACATTTTGGTTATTGAAGAAGTATTTTGTGAACCCTAAAAAGCTCGTGATACACGCAAAAAATCGTGTTGATAAAATATTTGGAAAGGTACTTGATACATAAAATATTTGATAAAATATTTGATAAAATATTTGATAAAATATTTGACAAAATATTTGATAAAATATTTGTGATACATGATTCCTGCGTCTAGGGATCACGTAACACTTTTTGAAAATACGAATTGTGATGCATGCTTTCTGCGTCCAGGAACCATGCAACACGGTTTGAAAATTTGTAGTACGGAATTGTCATCTAACAAGAGGACTTTTGCCGTAAAGAGTGAACCCTTTAAAAAGGAATTCATAGTACGGGATTGTCATCTAACCAGAGGACATTCGCCATAAAGGGTGAACCCTGATGGGTTTGGCTATAGCCGTTAGGCCCTTTAACGGTGAGGAAACGGTGAATAGGCCCACTGGGCCCTAAATGGAGGTCAAGATGACCCAGGCGAAGGGTCCCGACAGAGTCGGACCCGATAGGCAAGCTAGGCGCTCCCGACGAGATGCCTTTAAGTAGGCCCCGAGATGAATCCCTGAGAATGATTGGCCCTGTCACGATGACGAGGGGCCCCGAGCGGTGACACAATGAGATAACTCTGGAGTCCCCGATATTGGTCGGGACTTGCTATCAGAGGTTGAGGACGAGATACGCGGGGCGTGGCCGAGATAAGCGAGATCGTGGCCTAGATAGGCGGGATCGTGTCCGAGATACGCGGAATATGGGCTAACCACCCCAACGGTTCACCAGGTAACTGAGGTACCTCTCCGCCTATAAAAGGGCAGAGGTTACCTCAGATCACATTACGTTTTGGACATACGATACTTGAGATTACTGCTTGCCAGTCCATACGAGATACTCATTTAAGCATCGGAGAGGGATTCTGGGTCACCGCCCGGTCTATCCCCTCTTGCATGATTACGTGGAGCGAAGGAGCTAGGATCGCCGTCAAAGATCGTGCCGGAGTTCCACCGTGATCCAACATTGGCGCCGTCTGTGGGAACGTAACAAAAAGCTGATATGCCTTCTACTCGTTCAATGGTGGCTGGCAAGCAAAGAAGACAAGGACAATCTGGTGGTTCCCATCATCCTGCTGCGACGACTCTGAATTCACCACCAGAGCATGCTGAGGACCAGAATCTCCCCGCGGAGGTCTCTCGGACAGGGGGGCATAATGAAGCTCCTGAAGATACTGCTGCTCAACACCAGGGGAATAGGGAGCAGGTGGCTCCTCCAGCTGCGGACCTGACGTTGGTTGTGGCGGAAGCCATGCCAATGTTTTTGGCAGCTGTGGAGGCCCTCTTAGATCGGAGAGAGGCTGCGAGGAGGCAAGAGGAGATGCCTCCGCTAGAAGAGGAAGCGCCCCCGCCAGTAGAGGTTCAGAATGTTCGGGAGGTTCAGCCCCGAAACCTGGGCAGGAGTAGGGAGTCCACCCAACCAGAACGATTCATGGTCGATGGGCCAGGACCAGTGCAGCATAGGACCATTCCCCTTAATGGTCCCATCACCCCCGATCAGGTGGTGAAGATCGTGAACATCTGCATGGGAGAGCAGAAGCCGCTGGTGTCGGAGCTGAGGGATCGATCCACCCATCCCTTCGTTCCTCGACTCATATACACCCTCACCCCGCCGGGACTGGGTATCCCCACGATCAAGGAATATGATGGTGAGGGAGATCCGGTTCGTCATGTCCAGAAGCACCTCATGGCGTGTCTGGGCAGAGCCCCGAATGAAAGATATCGTGTGTACGTTGTTCCCGAACACACTGGGCGAGAGAGCCCTAACCTGGTTCTTCAGTCTGCCCCCAGGCTGCATCACTTGCTGGGCAGATATGAACGACCGCTTTATTCAGGAGTACAAGGGTCGCAGACGTTTGCTGAAGAGTGTGAGGTCCCTGACCCAGGTGGTACAAGGGCCCGACGAGTCGCTAGCGCACTATTACCAGCGGTACACTGCCAGCGTGGCGGAGATTGATGAGGAGATTTCGGAGGGTGAAACCATCCGTACCTTCATTCGGAACCTAACAGCCACCTACGGTTCCGACTTGATGCACAGCGTGGCTGAAAAGGCTGTGTGGAATATGGAGGCACTGCAGAAGAGGGTGAAGCGGCAAATCGATGTCCAGGAATCGAAGATAGCCGCTGGAGAGCTTGAGCCCCCGAAGTCGAATAAGGGAAAGAAGTCGGTCAAACCATTAGACGAGCGTAAGTCGATGGATAAAGCCGAGGGCAGTCGGGGTCGAGGTCGCTCCGATCGGAGGGATGATAAGCGTTCCTCGAAAAAAGACAGGCGGGAGGATCATGACATTCCTCTCAATAGCTCTATGGCGGAGGTGTTGACGGTCATGGAGTGACAGGGTATCTCTAGGTACCCCCCGAAGAAGGAAGGAGAGTTTTTGGGATCCCGCACCGACCGCTATTGTCGATTCCATCGCGCGAATGGCCACGACACCAATCATTGTCGGGAGCTGAAGAAGGAGATCGAAAAGCTGATCCAGAAGGGGAGGCTTAAGGAGTTTGTCGGGGAGAAGCGGTGTCGATCCCGTTCTCGATCCCGATCACGGTCTCGTTCCCGATCCCGTGATCGGTCCCCAAAGAAGAAGAGGTCCGACCCGGAGTCTTCCGGTGCCCGTAAGGAGAAGCGGGGCACTATCAATGTGATTCACGGAGGATTTTCCGCGGGAGGTGATACCTCGTCCTCCCGGGAGGTTTATGCCTCTAGAATTCCAGCTGCTGTAGTACTGGGTAAGAGGTCCCGATCCTGGACCCTGAAGGAAGAGATGGTGATCTCCTTTTCGTCGGAGGATCTTGTAGGCGTGGAGACTCCGCACGATGACGCTTTGGTCGTGACTTTGGATTTGGATGGGTACGAGATGAAGCGGATTCTGATCGATGGAGGGAGCTCCTCCGATATTCTATTCATGGATGCGTTGGAGGCCATGGGGAAAACGAAGAAGGACCTGAAGGAGGCGGACTTCCCGATGGTCGGATTCTCTGGTTTTACCTCCTATCCGCTAGGAGTGATCACCTTACTAGTGGAGTTTGGTAGTGGGTGGAAATCGGAAAGGAGGAACGTGGAGTTTGTGGTAGTTGAGTCGGCGGGGACCTACAACGCGATTATCGGGAGAACTACCATCAACCCCCTGATGGCAGTTGCCTCGACTGATCACCAGAAGATGAAGTTCCCGGCCGATCATGGAGTTGGAGAGGTCAAGGGCGACCAGGTGGATTCCAGGAAATGTTATGTTAACGCCACCCGAAGGAGAAGACGGTAGGCTATGACTGTCCTTCAGACAGATGCTGATCCCAGAGAAGAGTTTGGGCGTCCCGCCCCCGTGGAGGATTTGAAGGAGGTTGAGATTGATGGGCCTCAGAGGAAGGTGAAAATCGGGTCTGCTCTGACCAAGGAGACAGCCCGAGAATTGATCGATCTACTGAAGGAGTTCAAGGAGCTGTTAGCCTGGTCCTCGAGTGACATGCCAGGAATCAGCCCCGATCAGGAGCACGAGTTAAAGATTGATCCCGTGATCAAGCCTATCACGCAGAAAATACTTGGGAGATGTACACGGATGGCTCCTCGAGTTCAGACGGATCAGGAGCAGGCTTTCTATTGATACCACCAGGCGGAGGTGAGCCGCTCCGATATGCTTTGGCCTTAACATTTAGGGCCACGAACAACAAAGCTGAGTACGAAGCTCTTATCACGGGCTTGAAAATTGCCAAAGGTACGGGAGTTGCTCACTTAAAGGTGAAGTGTGACGCGGCCCTGATCGTAAACCAGGTCCAAGGGCGATACGAAGCGAAGAGCCCGATTATGAGGAAGTACCTTCACGAGGTGCAAGTCTTGAAGGAGAGCTTTAAAAGCTTCGACATCGAGGCGATCCCGAGGGAGGAAAATGTGGAGGCAGATGCCTTAAGCAAATTTGCCTTGGGGGCACCCCTGGAGGAAAATCGGAAGGCGCACTTCCTGGAGAAGGTGATCTTGTCGACCACCGACCCGACACAGGTGTGTGCTATTGAAGCGGGATCGGAGGAGGAGCCCATTTGGATAACCTCGATAGTCGCGTACCTGACTACGGGGGCAGTCCCCGATGATAAAGTAGTAGCTGACAGGATACGTCGGATCGCGGCTAATTACGTGATGCTGGACAATCAGCTATACAAGAAGGGCTGGTTCTCGAATCCGTACTTGAAGTGTGTGGCTGAGCCCGACACAAGTCGAATCCTGAAAGAGGTGCATGAAGGGGTCGCGGCTTGTCATGAAGGGGCCCGATCCATTATGAGGAAAGTGCTGAACTTGGGCTATTATTGGCCTACGATGAGCAAGGAGGCGACGGCGTTGGTCCGATCCTGTGATGCGTGCCAGAGGTACGCCCCGAGTATTGTGGCTCCGGCTGCTAATCTGACATCCATTAAGAGCGCTTAGCCCTTCGCGCAATGGGGCATCGACTTGGTGGGACCTCTTCCGCAAGCACAAGGTCAGTGTAAGTATTTGCTCGTAGCTATCGATTATTTTTCGAAATGAATTTTGGCAAAAGCGTTGGCCAGGACGACGGGGAACCAGATCGTCAAATTTCTCCAGACGCATATGAAGTCCAGGCTCGAATGCGTTTGGCGATGGCCAGGTATTACAATCGGCGAGTTAAGTCCCGACAATTCTTTGTCGGGGAGCTGGTTTGGCGTCGGAACGAGTTTACCCTTTTGGATCGGATCAACAAGATGTCACCAAAATGGGAAGGACCTTACAAGGTCGTGGGGATGCCAGCTCCGAATGCGTACAAGTTGGAAGACCTCGATGGCAGAGTATTCTTTTAGTGGCGAACACTTGAAGAAGTGGTGCACGATGAAAGTCGCCTTAAGTGGTGCACGATGTAAAGTCGCCTTAAGTGGTGCACGATGAAAGTCGCCTTAAGTGGTGCACGACGTAAAGTCGCCTTAAGTGGTGCACGATGAAAGTCGCCTTAAGTGGTGCACGATGTAAAGTCGCCTTAAGTGGTGCACGATGAAAGTCGCCTTAAGTGGTGCACGATGTAAAGTCGCCTTAAGTGATGCACGAAATTAAGTCGCCTTAAGTGGTGCACGATGATGAAAGTCGCCTTAAGTGGTGCACGAGATTAAGTCGCCTTAAGTGGTGCACGATGAAAAGTCGCCATAAGTGGTGCCCGATGTAAAGTCGCCTTAAGTGGTGCACGAGATTAAGTCGCCTTAAGTGGTGAACGAGGTTAAGTCGCCTTAAGTGGTGCACGAGGTTATGTCGCCTTAAGTGGTGCACGATGTAAAGTCGCCTAGTGCACGAGATTAAGTCGCCTTAAGTGGTGCACGATGAAAAGTCGCCTTAAGTGGTGCATGAGGTTAAGTCGCCTTAAGTGGTGCACGATCTAAAGTCGCCTTAAGTGGTGCACAAGGTTAAGTCGCCTTAAGTGGTGCACGATGTAAAGTCGCCTTAAGTGGTGCACGAGACTAAGTCACCTTAAGTGGTGCACGATAAAAAGTCGCCTTAAGTGGTGCACGATCTAAAGTCGCCTTAAGTGGTGCACGATGTTAAGTCGCCTTCAGTGGTGCAAACACGATTAAATCGCCTTAAGTGGTGTAGTTTCGCCTTAAGTGGCGTGGTTTCGCCTTGAGTAGTGTGAGTAATTCACCTTAGGTGGTGCAGCGATAATCAGAACCAAAAGAGATTGATATTATAAAGATCTAAGAGGTTGACAACAACAGAAGGAAATTACAAGGATCGGACTCTTGGAGGTCAGCCGGTGAAAAGTCGATTATCGAGGAATCGTGGACGAGAAGATTTGTATCAAGTGACTGTATCAAGGGAAAAGTCCCCGACTCCGACGTCGGGAGGTCGGGAGTTGAAAGACACAACGAACTGTAAGTCCCTCATGTCTTGGGGGCAAATGATGGGTTTGGCTATAGCCGTTAGGCCCTTTAACGGTGAGGAAACGGTGAATAGGCCCACTGGGCCCTAAATGGAGGTCAAGATGACCCAGGCGAAGGGTCCCGACAGAGGGAGTCCCAAAGATGAGAGGTCCCGACAGAGTCGGACCCGATAGGCGAGCTAGGCGCTCCCGACGAGATGCCTTTAAGTAGGCCCCGATGATGAATCCCTGAGAATGATTGGCCATGTCACGATGACGAGGGGCCCCGAGCGGTGACACAATGAGATAACTCTGGAGTCCCCGATATTGGTCGGGACTTGCTATCAGAGGTTGAGGCCGAGATACGCGGAGCGTGGTTGAGATACGCGGAGCGTGGCCGAGATACGCGGGGCGTGGCCGAGATAAGAGAGATCATGGCCTAGATAGGCGGGGTCGTGTCCGAGATACGCGGAATATGGGCTAACCACCCCAACGGTTCACCAGGTAACTGAGGTACCTCTCCGCCTATAAAAGGGCAGAGGTTACCTCAGATCACATTACGTTTTGAAAATACGATACTTGAGATTACTGCTTGCCAGTCCGTACGAGATACTCATTTAAGCATCGGAGAGGGATTCTGGGTCACCGCCCAGTCTATCCCCTCTTGCAGGATTACGTGGAGCGAAGGAGCTAGGATCGCCGTCAAAGATCGTGCCGGAGTTCCACCGTGATCCAACAAACCCTAAACAGGAATTCATAGTATTGGATTGTCGTCTAACAAGAGGACATTCTCCATAAAGAGTGAACCCTTTAAGCAGGAATTCACACTTGTTGTAGCGTGGGGTCGTTGTCTAACAAGAGAATTTCCGCCACTTATGGGGTGATCAGTCCCGTATTGTATTTGCCCATCCTGTTCTGAATCCAGTGAATGGCTATGAACATGAGGATTTGCCTCTAACAAGAGATGTCACAGCATGTCATTTTTTAGAAGTAAACATGGGGTTTGTCTTTACAAAGAGGATACCTCAACATGCTACTTTTGATAGTAGATCTTGGTGTTAATCCAAGATATTGCTTGTAGTTGACGCCTTTGGAATAGTCGTCATTTTGATAGTAGACCTTGGTGTTAATCCAAGGTATTGCTTGTAGTTGACGCCTCTGGAATAGTCGTCATTTTGATAGTAGACCTTGGTGTTAGTCCAAGGTATTGCTTGTAGTTGACGCCTCTGGAATAGTCGTCATTTTGATAGTAGACCTTGGTGTTAATCCAAGGTATTACTTGTAGTTGACTGTGCACATAGCGCGATGGCTTTGTGTTGCCGGCACCTTCTTGAGATAGACGCCAATGTTATGAATGGAGAAATAAACTCCCTGTTGGTGTAGATAATTGATATGTTGGCGTTGTATACCATAAATCCCTTCTTGAACACAATGCTTAGCTTGTATTGTTGAAGTAGATTTTTGTGCATAGGTTACTACTTGGCGTAATTCCCATGTATTAATCGTAGTGTAGCATGTACCTACGAACAGAGTTGCTTTTGTCAGATAATCGCAATTTTTATAAGTTTGCAAAAGTATGAAGTCATGAAATTTTCTTTTTAGTCATGCATAAAATAAAGTAAAGGAATCTGATACAAGGATTCCTTGTTTGTGTAGGAAACTTCCCTGAGTGCGGACGCGATAGGTGCGGATCATGATAGGTATGTATATATGTTAGGTAAAATGCCGAGCACTTGTCAGCTTGGTGCCCCCCAAGTAGCTTGGTAGTTGTATCGCTGTTTCCTGATGGTTTTTATTGTTTCATCTTCTAATAGTGCATGATCTGCCCTTGGGTAATGCCTACGCCTTATTTATTATTGCGACACGATTTTTAGTCTTGCGTGTATAGGATGCTTGAGGCTTTGTGTTGTTGACGCGGTTAATATGTGCGTAGTTGCTACTTGGCATTATTCCAAGGTAATATGCGTCATAATAATGTACCTACGAAAGTAGAT
This sequence comes from Clarkia xantiana subsp. parviflora, assembly GCA_036873135.1. NCBI lineage: Eukaryota > Viridiplantae > Streptophyta > Magnoliopsida > Myrtales > Onagraceae > Clarkia > Clarkia xantiana. Next base: position 325,112 of record JAPTYO010000018.1, read on the forward strand.
TTAACCTTTATTAGATATTTGGAGTTCGCACAACGGATTACAAGAAAGCGTTTACTGATCACTTCTTTTGAAAAGTACTGAGGCTAATAAGCATAAGTTGTACTTAATCTAAAAAGATTTTAAAATAGATATGCGAAAAAGGAGATAAGGGAGATAAAGGGATTGCTGATGTGTTTGACGTCCTCATAAGTGATTTGTTGGCCAGTTGACTCTGCCATGTGCCACATAGTTTCTCAATGTATCTAGCGTGTTGAGCTCTTCAATCTCAACCCTTGGGGATGAACAAATGTTGATGTCATGCCCCCAGTTTTACGTTGCTTGTGTTGTTCTTCAACATTTTTGCCAAGGAAGACAGCCATTGGCTCTAGTGGGCGGTGAAGTTTGTTTTCCGGGAGTTTGAAATTTGCTTCTTCCGCCTTCATGCTCCAAGGATTGTATAAGTCGTCACAATTGGTTCCATAAGTGACGTTGTTTTTCTGGCGTTTGGCAATAGGTGGATTATCATCCGCCTTTTCTTTTTCTTTGCCTTTTTCTGAAGACTTCACACGAGGTTTTCCTGGATGCTTATTGCCTTGGTCGATATACTTCTTCATTTTTCCTTCTAAGATCAAGCTGTTTATGTGAAACCTTAGTCCAACACAGCTTTCGGTTTCGTGGCCGTATACTTCATGATTTTCACACCATTTGCTTTCATCTTTTCCCAATGGTCCCTTGTGGAATTTTGAAGGCTTTTTCCACAGCTTGGTTTCTTTCATTTCTTTCAAGATGACAGATAACGGTGTGTTCAATGGAACACATTTGGCGAGATTGGTCTCATTGAGCCTTTGGGCATTTGACTGGAATGACCTCTTTTGTTGCGGTTGTCTCTTTTTCCAGGAGACGTGTATCTCCTTTTCAATTATTGCCTTCAAGGTTCTTGTTGTCAATCCCGTGATTGGGACGTCATCGTCACTAACAGGTTTTTCCCGTCCCTCCTTGTGACAGATGTCAGCATCGTCTTGGCTTGTCTTTGTGGAAGGACCTTCCTTGTGTATTTTTGATGACTCTGCTTGAGTCTTCTTTGGAGGGTTGTCGCCTTGATCGACGAATTGCTCCAATTTGCCTTTGAGGACGAAGCTGTTAATGCGGGAACGTAGGCTGACACAGCTGTCCGTTTCGTGGCCGAAGACCTCGTGGTTTTCACACCACTTGTCTTTGTCTTTCCCCAGCGGACCTTTTCTGAAATTGTTCGGCTCTTTCCATATGTTCGCATCCTTCATTTTCTTCATTATCACGGATAGTGGTGCATTCAATGGAATGTAGTCTGTGAAATCTTCTTGGAAAGGCCTTTTCGGCTGAGGCTGCCAATTTCTTCCTTTCTGACCACTTGAGGGCGGTTTTGTTTGATTCTGCTTTGGAGGTTGTTTCCATGCCTCTTTTTGTTGTTGTGCTATCACTTAGGGATTGCATGAGCGTGCAGCTCCGTGCCTTGATTGTTGGTACTGGAAGGTACCTTCCGTGCATTGCCCCTCTATTCTTTGGTGCAGTGTGTCTTGATGACTTGTGACTCGATAATTTGTCCCTGTCGCCTCAACTTGTCCGTTGACTGGAGGCAGAGGTGGTGATGGCAGGGCGTATCCTTGGTTCGTTGATATCTTTCGGAATGCAAGGAATTCTTCGAGTGCGGTCATCATTGTAGGAGAGACAGGTGGAGGTGGGTTGACACCTTTGTATTGGAGGACTCCTTGGTCGAATTGTGCGAAGGATGCATTTCTTGTTGGCGTGAAGAAAGCATTTGATGTGGCAACAGGGATTTGGAAGGATCCCAGTTGTCTTCTTATTGGCTTCTGCGCGGTTATGGGCAAGGCGTCGTGGTATGCAACGTGCTCATTAACCTTTGATGAAAAATCAATGACATCTTCAAAGGCGGCATCCTTTATGTCAGCATACTCCAAGTTGGTGTCATCGGTCTTATGCATTGTTTTTGCAATGTACACTTCTTGCTCATATGAGTTCTCGCTTTCAGCGTCAAAGTCTCTTGCATTCCTCCAATGACGGGCTCCTTGGGAAGGAGTGTATGAATGTGCGGCTTCATATCTTGTATGTTGGAAGGCATTTTCTGCATGTTGGTCCTTGCCTTGGAATGGATGGCCTTGGCGGGTAGTGTCTTGCGACATTTCTCTTGTTGGCGTAGCGTGTTCATGGGCGGTTGGAGGTGGTTGGGCCGCATATCCTTGATTTTTCAGTGACTCGCGGAATGCGAGTAAGTCTTCCAGCGCAGCCATCATTGCTGGAGTAACCGAAGGCATCGGGTTTGCTCCCGTTCCTTGTTGTTTGTCTTGGGGCATTTCTGACTGAAATTCATCATCATCATGTATTTTTGGCTCAAAACCAGGTGGAGGTGAACGATGCTAGTCATTTGTTTCTTGGAGGTTGTGCTGTGCGTCGGGCACATCCTTGGTTGGCATGGATGAAACTACGGAAGTAGCTCTCGGTATGTAGGAAGGCCCCGGCTGGCTTCCGGCTGGCTTCTGTCCTCCTGGTTTTTTGCTTTCCGGAGACGTCTTAGGATGTCCAGGCCTTTTCCTTGCACTTCTCGCATTAACCTCTTCGGGAGGGTTGCGATCACTCGTCATGTCTTTGCGGTATGATAGCTTTTTGTTCGAATCACGGAGACGGCGCCAATGTTGCGTCCTGGATGAACTGGGTCGTGGGGACGCGTCTGTCTGAATGGTTGAGCGGGCTTTCGGGCTGTAACCCTTCGTCTGAAAGAGGTTTTCGCCTTGTGCCACTGACGAGTGTTCGGTTTCAACGCTGAGTCTCGGAAAGGTCTGTGTCTCGAAAGGCGGTTGCGTCTCAAGAGGCGTCTGTGTCTCAAAAGGCGGTTGTGTCTCGGGAGAGCGGATGTGTCTCAGGAAAGCGGATGGCAGTCTGTGCACACGTCTGAACGTCTGGAGCCCTGGTTCCTGCACGAAGGGCCAGTACTAGCACGGAGAGGGGGGGTTGGTGCTAGTGGAGCCCTCTCCGATGCCTAAGTCACAATAGGGCTAAAAAGGTAATTCTAGAGAGAGAAAGTATTTCTAGAGAGAAGTCAGAGCTTAAAATACCAAAGTTGGGCAAATGAGAGGATGTGTAAAAATGGGTGGCCAAGGCCTCCTATTTATTGGCATCCTTGGAACCGGACCCGGTTTTAAAGCGGTTTGATGACGGTTCAAAAGCAAGCGGTAACCGTCATCAATATTGGCAATGCGCGAACTTGACTTCTCTACATGTAACGGTAATCGCGTAATCGCGTAATCGGTAATCGCGTAATCGGTAATCGCGTAATCGGTAATCGCGCAATACCTGTAGTGCAATCCGGACCTCGTCGAATTTGGGCAATTCGGCGAGGTCCGGATTGCTTTGCGCAACCCGGAGGTCCGGTTAGGACGCGCGTAACGCGCTTCCGGACCGTTATGACCCTTTGGGAGACGTTTTTCAAGTCGAGATGTAATTTTGACGTGTTTACGAGGCCCGAAATATAAATACGAAATCGAATTGGGCACATATCCATCAATTACTACGACTTCACAATCTGCAAGAACCAAACAAGAAGTCTACACGTCAAAATCATGCGATCATAAAGCGCCAATGCACATAACAACATGTGTAAGCAAAATCAACGCGCATAGCAAAGCCAGTACATGCAACAAAAGTGGCCAACGTCCCAAGAAACTATCATGCAAGTGGTACGACTAACGTGATGAGCCGCGAAGAGCAAACGCGACAACACTTAGGAAAAATATTTTTCTAAGGCATCAAGACAACAAACGACTACCCCCAAAGACGTTTAGCAACTTCCTGCAACCAACAAACCCGTTAAGGGAAAAACAACACGTACCGATCAAAAGACCGTTACGCGAAGGCATGGGGGCAATATATCAAATGGTGGAATTTTACCACGACTATGCACGGAGGTAAAAAATTGTCTAAGGCATGAGCTAACAACAATAACAACAACAACCAACCAGCAATTTCCAACATACGGACACCATTGAGCAGCTCTGTGCAACGACAACGACAAATAGTTCAAAGGAACAACAACATGGCAACATCCAAAAATCAAGACGAAGCTGTTCTATAAAATTGAGTTTTCAGACTACCTCAAAATGTGACAAAAAGTATCACAATGGACTCCACTCGTCGAGACGATTTCAGAAAGGTAAAAACCGCGGCGAACGGAGCACGGGAAGGTGGCGCGAGGGTTACACGCGCCGGCAAAGCGACGCACACGCGACGGCGCGTGAGGGCGCGTCCGGCGTCGGCTGGCGATTCTAAAGGCGGCGCCGGAATCCTAACGGTGTTCTGAGTCGATTGGTGGTATCAATTTCTGAAAACAGGCCAAGAATCAAACACGTAACTTTCGGGATGCACCTAAAGTTTACGGCAGTGAAGAAACTATGAACAAGCAAATGGTTTCTAGAAATGGTGGAGCAATTACCTGCAAAGAAGGATGAAGAATGAATTCCTAAAAAGCTGGAAGAATGATTGCGGATTAGTGTAATCACATATCCAAAAGATTCCTTAATGATAAGGATCGAAGGAGTAATTCATCTACACCCACTCCTAAGTGCTTACGGTATACTCCACCCTTTTCTAAGTATTTACTAATCTCTACGCATATGATTATTTTAGTGCTACGCGTATCAAGTCCATCATTTTACATGCATGTTCGCATATCGCATGATTCATGATTTGTTAATCGTTAAGTCATTTTAAGGTATACAGATTATATTTCTAGCATCGTGTAATTACGTTCTTGCCATGACCGTTACTTGTACATGCATGTTGATAGATAGCATGTCCGCATGACATATTACTAATCGCTTACATCCCTAGCGGTAATCATGTTTGCACATTATATATGCGCATTGTCTATTGCACTAACCGTGATGACAGGAAATAAAGTCACTCGGTCAAAAAATCAAAGGACGGACGAAATCGAGACTTCTACGTCCAACCGACGATCATAACCAAAAGGTTTGCGTCAAGCTCAAATTGGACATGTACCCTAACTTAAAATAGAGTCAAGAAAGGTTTTGAACCGTTACTTGACTCGGGGGCAAGTGATGGATATATGTCTAATTCGGGTTCGTATTTATATTTCGGGTCTCGTAAACACGTCAAAAATCACATTATGGTTTAGAAAACACCTCCTAAGGGTCAAAACGGTCCGGAAGCGCGGTACACGCGTCCGGGTTGCACGGCAATCCGGACCTCCCTGAATTTTCCAAATTCGACGAGGTCCGAATTGCTCTATGGGTATTACGCGTACCCCCGATTACCGTTACACGTAGAGAAGTCGAATTCGCGCATTGCCAACATTGATGACGGTTACCGCTTCCTTTGAACTGTCATCAAACCGCTTGAAAACCGGGTCCGGTCCCAAGGTAGCCTATAAATAGGAGACCTTGGCCACCCATTTACACACATCCTCTCATTTGCCCAACTTTGGCATTTTGAGCTCTGATTTCTCTCTAGAAATATTTTCTCTCTCTAGAGTTATCTTTCTCCTTTTAGCCCAATCGTGACTTAAGCATCGGAGAGGGCTCCACTAGCACCACCCCCCCCCCCCTCTCCGTGCTAGTATTGCCCCTTGTGCAGGAACGGGCCCCGCAGCTAAGGTGTGGAAAAGAAATAGGAGTAAGATGTGCCCAGACGCTAAGACTTGTGCCCAGACAGCCGTTTCCTGAGACACAGACTTTTCCTGAGACACAGCATTAAACCGAACACTCGTCACCGGTATTAGGCGAATACCTCTTCCAGGCGAAGGATGTCAGCCCAAAAACCCGAACAACCCAATCAGACAAACGCGTCCATCCGACCCATTTCAACCAGGACGCAACAGTAACTATATCTAGAAGTTGGAAATAAGGATAGGTTCTAATATAATATTGTAAAAGATATTAACTATCAATATATATGGATTAAAATAGGTTTAATATATATATTGATAGATTTAGTTACTATTAAACAATTAATAAGATATATAGTCCACATATTTTAATCCCTAAAAGATATATTTGACAATATATATATATAATTCGGCTGAAAATATATTAATATATATATTTATATTGTTGATTGATTTATATCTTAAAGATAGAATCTTGACAATATATATATAAGTACCGAATTTGTATATATATATATAAGTACCGAATTTATATATATATATATATATATATATATATATATATATATATATATATATATATATATATATATATATATATATATATATATATATATATATATATATATATATATAATTCGGCCAAAATTGTATATTAATATATATTTATATTGTTGATTGATTTACATCTCAAAGATAGAATCTTGACAATATTTATATAAATATATATACATATGCCGAATTTTTATATATATATAAGTGTTATTGGAAATTATTTTATATAATTAATAATTCTTGATGGCTAAGTTAAGTTTTATGGTGGATTTCAAAACCCTACTTAAACTATAGAATTATTTCGGCCGAACCCTAGGGTTCATGGGACGGTCCAATTACTAAACTGGATCGAGAAAAACCTATCCGGGTTTTCTTAATCGGGTTGGGGCGGACCATAGTAACTAAATTGAACCTAACCTAATCGGTTTTGAGTGACAAACCGAACCACTATCTTATTTTATTGAACAGTTTCGGACCAAACCGGAATTTAAAAAAAAAAAAACAGACCGAGTTGAACCGGATTTTAAAATTTGGACCGAACCTCTTTAAAATTTTCGGAAATTTTAAAATTGTTCAATAAAATAGGATGTCAAATTTTAAATCCAAAATGTTTTCGAACTTTAAAATTAGCCTAAACAGTGCTCTTAGGGTTTGTGTTTTAATACACGTTTCAATCAAAACCCTAATGCCTAGTTTCGATTATGGGGATGGATCTCGGACTTGCATGTTTTTGGGACTGGATTAAATTAGTGGGCTGATTTGCAATTGTTTACTTTCTGCATCATATATTTTGATATAATTAGAACTGTCGTCTTGACTTAGTCAAGCTAGGTGGATATTATATTGCGAGCATTGAGCTCTGGGATTTAAATATATGGTTTGCGCAATAGGATAGACATCTATGCTGATTGAAAGTGCCTAGAATCCATGTCTAGAAATTCGCATGATTGATTGTAAGCATGAATTGCAAAACAGCCCCTAATATTTTCAAAGCGTATTATAAAACCGAAAATTCCAGTCGCCAATTATGCATGATGTGTGTGGATATTGCATGTTTTGCCGCGTATGCTAGGATGTTCGCAATACAACGCATGTGATAATTTACTTTACGTATAATTATGTATGCTATGAACATTAGACGCATGACGCGTAAGCATGTTGTGTTCGATATTTATGGCATGGTATGATGATTTGCTAGATGTAGTATAATTATAAATATGCATGCGTAAATTATCGGATAATTTTACAAAATCATAAGGGCCTTGGGAAAGCCAAGATCGGGTATGCTTATTTGAAAATTCCCGTTCCGGTAATTTGCAATAGAATAACCGTTTTCAAAAGACTGATCTATTAGATTGAAAACGACAATAGTGTGAATTCTTTCACGACACCCCCTTCCTCGGTTTACTGAAGGTTGGTTTGGTTTAGTGACTGAAGAATCACAATTCGTCGTATTCCATCGTAATAGATAATCCGATGTTTGCAATTCTGTCAAATGTTGTTCTCTTCCTAACTTTACATGATTGTCATCATAATAGTTCTAAATGGCTCGGTCGGATCGTTTTAAGAAAATATGCAAACTGGATAACATTAATTATGATGATTGGACAACTAGAGTTAAAAATGAACTAATTCCCGCGGGAGTTGAGGATCGCGTTGATCCCAAGGACAAACGGATATATGTGGATGAGAATTGGGAGCCAAACAAATACAACGGTGCAAACAGGTTATGGAGGGATCAAAAAGCACGCGAGATTATTCGCTCGCATATTACAACTGAAACGGAAGAAAGCATCGTCAAAAGGAGCGCATTGCATCTTTGGTTCACCTTAGACCTTCGCTACGGCAAGGGAAAGGCGGCTGAAGCAAGAGAACTAATGGCCTCGTACCATGAAATTCTATGCAAGGAGAATGGGATAGAAACCGTTCTAGACTCCGCAGATAAATTGGCAGAAATTCGGAAGGTGATGGACATGTTTCCTCTTTCATGGTTTGCTGATGATAGCGGACTTACACGTCTGATCACAGCAATTAAAATGGCAATAGACTTGTATGATGTCGACCATAAAGATAGAAATATCTCCAAACTTCCTGATGTGTCGGAGACCAGATTTGCTGGACTTCGGGATTCTTTGGCTAAACCCAACAAAAGGTATAAACGATGATCCCGTGCGACAACCACTATTGATTCATGTGCCATAAAAAGTACGCCTCGTTTACCACAATACATAAGACGGTTACACGTTTTAATTGATGCAAAAACATCTGACATAATTCAATTCTTGAATTAATTTTCAGGTGGACTGCTCAAAGTGGTAAAGACTTCCTGCCATATATATATGTGACTTTCTTTGCTTAGTTGTAATTATTGATCCGTGAAATCTGTCGTTGTTTTTGTTGGGATCCTTATTTCTCGTCTATTTGTTGAACGTAATTCGGAATTATTGAATGAGGTAGTAATTATTCATTTTTTTTAAAATGGTCTGCTTTCGAAATTAATCGGCCCGGTTAAACGGGATCGATCCGGAACAAGTAACTAAAATTCCATCACTAGAATGATTGGATTAAACATTTATCCGAACTCATATCATCATTTTAAACACATCCATAACTCGCATAACAAACGTGAAACGAACCGATCGATATTAATTCTTATGTGTTAAAATACTCCATTATAAATTGTATCCCAAGATAATATGCATGTTAAAACCGATTTGCTTTTAAATTTCGAGACTAAAATGATTCTCAAAACCACGATTTTTAACCGGGTATGCGCGTGGCGCATGTCACCTCGAAAGACGAGACACATCGTTTTAGAATCGAATTTAAAAATCAAGTATTTTTATGAATGCGGAATTTTCGTTTGCAATTCTTCAGATATAACTCATTGGTAACTACTTAGATTTTATGTAAGCCTTCCAGCTACTACAATCTAATTAGAATATCAACCATGGCATTAAAAGCGACAGCTTAAATGCATGGTCCATAAGATAGATAAATCTATGAATGAGTTAAATAAACGAAAAGAAGTAGTCGGTAAAAACGACTCTCCCACCCATAGCCTTGAACGAAGATTTTGGCTAAGAGGCATTCATTAAAACACTTCAATAAACATAGCTTAGAATTATATAATGTTAGAGTTACACATTAATTGTTCCTGCGGGATGAGATTAATTCAACTCACATTAATGTAAAACACTATGTTCTGACAAAATCGGTTAACACATTACCATAAAAGCTAATGAATGATTCGGGTAAAACCTTATCACAAAGACACATTAATTTGCGCATTAAAACGATTATTCATTAAGAGTACGCACTACTCATGAAGAAACGAGTTTTAAAATTAGCTTGGAACAATGGTTTCGTGGATAAACATGACACATTATAAAGGTTTGAGGATGAATTTCCAATGCTTTGCAGAACGAAACAAGCTAGTACTGATTGAGTTAACAGATGGTTAATGGAGATTCTCAGGTCCCACTTACTTCGAGTGGGAGAATTGATATAGCATAAGTGATTGATTTGGTAAATGATGATAGTAACGTCTTCATAATAAATCCAGTGAGAGGGCTCACTCCCCCTCACACATAATCATCACTAAATTTCAAAATGCGAATCAAGTCGGACCTGATAATCATGATAATGAACTATTTCAACTACCCATTTTTCCTAGTGGGAGTGGAATAACCAACTTGGTTCCAGATCCTAGTGATCGAGGAATACATCTCAGAGGTAAAAACCCGAGACCGAGAGGATATTCCAAGTATTTTCAACCACCACCATTCTTCCCAGTGGGAGTAATGCCCCGATAAGAAGCATTATTCCGAGTGGGAGTAACGATCTGCCTAGACATAGTCAAAGGCAACGAACTTCTCTCGAAAAGTGTCTCATCAAATAAGATGTGTTACACATCTTGGTATTCGTTCTTGAACCAGTAACGGTTCATAAAGCAAAGGAAGGACCTCAAAACGAGTGAATGGAGGAAAACAATGGAGGATGAAATTGCCTAAATAATCCGTTTTTAGGCTTTAGTTGATTTTTCTGTTAACCACAGAACTAGAAAGTGAAATCTTAGAATTCACTTCTGGTGGAAATTTCGAGTGGTGCAAAACTCGAATAATTGTGAAAGGATATACCCAAATTCACGGAGTAAACTTTGATAAAGACGGACTCACCGTCTATGCGTTACACCATAGTCTGGGTCGTCCTTGCCCATGACTGCAAGTCTCGAACCCCGAGCATGCATCAAATGGACATTAAGACCAAACCTCTCCAAGTAAACCTGGAGAAAGAGATCTATATGGAGCAGCCGGAGAGTTTCATTAGTCCTGGCAATGAACGCAAAGTTTGCTAACTCCAAAGATCTATTTACGGTCTTAAACAATCATCTCGGCAATGGTATAGCAGATTCAACGAGGAAATCGTTGGAAACGGATTCGTGAATCTTCACAAGGATCCCTGCGTATACACTAAGACCTCCGGATCTAAGTATGTCATCATAACACTATACGTGGATGATATACTCATTGCTGCGAACTATATGAGTTTAATGAATAAATCAAAGTCCTGGTTAGCATCAGCATTCGAGATGAAAGATATGGGAGAGGCCACGTACATCTTAGGCGTCAAAATTCCCCAAGATCGTGCCGTCCGGAAATTATGTCTATCTCAGGCATCATATATCAACAAACTGTTGAAAAGATTCAGAATGCTGGATGCTAAACCCGTGGATACGCCAGTTGTGTTTAGGTGCGCGCTATCGAAGCGTGATGCCCCGAAAAACCAGCAGGAGCGTGAACAGATGAAGAATGCAGAGTATCTGAGCATGGTAGGGAGTCTAATGTACTGCATGCTCTGTACTCGGCCAGACATCAGTTACGATGTGGGCCTAGTAGCAAGATTCCAATTAGATCCTAGTTATCAACATCTAAAGGCCGTAAAACGATTTATTAGATATCTAAAAGGTACTGCCGACTACATCTGTGCTATGAGGGCGATCGGCTCGAATTGACCGATTATAGTGACGCCGACCACGGTGGCGATCCGGGTGATCGTAAGTCCACCACAGGATGAATTTTCCTCCTTGCTAATGCTGCCATATCATGGGAAAGCAAGAAGCAATCTTGTGTCGCACTTTCCACTATGGAATCATAATTCGTTGCCCTCTCCAAAAATGCACAAGAAGCGGTCTGACTGAAAAGGCTTCTTATTACATTAATTGACACTGACAAGAAGAGTAAACTTGTGAAGGTGTACTCCGTGTTAGAATATGGTGACGTGGCGCCGTAATAGGAGCCCGTTAATTAAGGGAATTACCTAAGTTAATTAGGTAATTGTCAATCTTGACTAATTGGGCCAAATCTAATTAGTAATTGACAAGGGAGGCCCAAAATGGGCCTCCCCCCTTTTTGCATGGTTCGGCCGAAACCCTAGTACCACATAGGGTGGAGTTGCCTTTTGGCAACTCCACCCAATAATATATATAGGGGTGACTCCTAAGGGTTTAAAACACACAAATAATAACAATGATCTCCATTGAGAACACTTGTATCCCTTAGTTAAATTTCGGCACCATCACATCTGGTCTAAGGTTCCATCTCCGTTGAAGAATCGATCAGAGGTCTTGTTGTGGAGCTACATCACGTGGGACTTCTTCTAACGAAGAACTTGCACGTGGTTCCGACTGGAGGATCATAACTCCCTCCACATCGTTCTTGGACAGGAAAGCTAAAAGGTATGTGTACTAATTCCGCTGCGTAGATTAGATTTCTTGCTAGTACACGTTTAGCATTCCGTAGTATTACGTCCCCGTAATCCAACAGTGGTATCAGAGCCTGAGTTAGGAGTTCTTAAAATTTTAGATAAACTGATGATCTTGAATCTATGAAAAATCCGAAATTTTTAGGTTGATGAACATCAATATGTGTTCCAAAATTTTCAACATGAAATCATGTATTTGATCTTTAAAAACTTATAATTTTCGAAATTTATGTGTTTTTGAGGATCAACACCGAAAATTTTGTTATGAATTTGAGTTTGATGTTCATAATCTTCAAGAACACCATGAGTTGTATCAAGAACACAATTTGGATTCTTGATCAAGTTAGTATATGATCTTAAAATTTGACAACTTTTCCAACTCTTTGTGTTTGTGCCGAAAACCCTATGGGTATTTTAGGTAAAAAAAATTAATTTTCTTGGTCACCAAGACTTTAAAATTTTGGCACTAATATAAAAATATATATGTTGCCATTTTTAAATTTTATTAGTAGGTAACTATATATCTATAAGTTGGAAAATAAGGATAGGTTCTAATATAATATTGTAAAGGATATTAACTATCAATATATGTGGATTAAAATAGGGATAATATATATATATATTGATAGATTTAGTTACTATTAAACAATTAAGAATATATATTGTCTACATATTTTAATCCCTAAAAGATATATTTGACAGTAATATATATATATATATATGGTTTAGCCGAGTTTTATATATTTATATTATATATTGTTAATTGATTTACATCTTAGTGATAAACTCTTGACAATATATATATATATATATATATATATATATATATATATGTTTAGCCGAATTATATATATATATATATATATATATATATATATTAGCAATATTGGAAATTATTTTAAATAATTAATATTTCTTGGTGGTTAAGTTAAGTTTTTAGTGGACTTTAAAACCCTACTTAGCCCACACGACATATTTCGGCCATACCCTAGGTTTTATGGGTCGGTCAAATCGCTAAACCGGAACGGATAAAACCAATCTGGGTTTTCTTAATTGGGTCGACCTAGTCGGGTCAGGTCGGACCGTAGTAAATAAATTGAACCTAACCTAACCGGTTTTGAGTGATAAACCGAACCACTATCTCATTTTATTGAACCGTTTCGGACCAAACCGAAATTTTTAATCAAACCGAATTGAACCGAATTTTAAAATTTGAACCGAACCACTTTAAAATTTTCGGAAATTTTAAATTGCTCAATAAAATAGAATGTCAAATTTTAAATCCAAGATGTTTTCGTACTTTAAAATTAGCCTAAACAGTGCTCTTAGGGTTTGTGTTTTTACACACGGTTTCAGTCAAAACCCTAAATGCCTGGTTTCGATTATGGGGATGGATCTCGGACTTGCATGTTTTTGGGACTTGATTAAATTAGTGGGCTGATTTGCAATTGTTTACTTTCTGCATCATATATTTTGATATAATTAGAATTGTCGTCTTGACTTAGTCAAGCTAGCTGGATATTATATTGCGAGCATTGAGCTCTGAGATTTAAATATATGGTTTGCGCAATATGATAGACATGCTATGCTGAATGAAAGTGCCTAGAATCCATGTCTAGAAATTCGCATGGTTGATTGTAAGCATGAATTGCAAAACAGGCCCCTAATATTTTCAAAACGTTTTATAAAACCGAAAATTCCAGTCACCAATTGTGCATGATGTGTGCGGATGTTGCATGTTTTGACGCATATGCTAGGATGTTCATGATAGAACGCATGTGATAATTTACTTTATGTAGAATTATATATGCTAGGAACATTAGACGCATGACGCGTAAGCATGTTGTGTTCGATATTTATGGCATGCTATGATGATTTGCTAGATGTAGTATAATTATAAATAGGGTTAATAACTAAAAAATTGTCCAAGGTTTACCCTATGTTAAAATTAGGTGTCTGAAGTTTGAAATGTTAAAATGAACTGTCCCAAGTTTCATTTTTGTTAAAATTTGGTGTCTCAGAGTGATTACTTTAAAGAAGTCAATTCCGACGAAACCGTCTGGCGAATTCGAGCTCTCATACACACTCCATTATCCTCATCTTGCCGGGACCTTCACCTAAAAAGTAGGTCACATCCGGGCAAGTAAATCTCGCTCTAATGTCCTTAGAAAATGTCTCCACACCACTCTTCTAGAAACTTTTTTTTTAATGTTCAATTTTTAGGTGAAATTTGACGATTTTGTGAAAAAGTAAAGAGTGATGGATTATGAGTGGGTTGGTGGGTTGATGAAAATGATTGAATGGAGATGAAAAGACGCACATAGACACCAAATTTCAACAAAAATGAAACTTGGGACAGTTCATTTTAACATTTCAAACTTCAGACACCTAATTTTAACATAGGGTAAACCTTGGACAGTTTTTTAGTTATTAACCCTTATAAATATGCATGCGTAAATTATAGGATAATTTTACAAAATCATAAGGGTCTTGGGAAAGCCAAGATCGGGTATGCTTATTTGAAAATTACCCTTCCGATAATTTGCAATAGAATAACCGTTTTCAAAAGACTGATCTATTAGATTGAAAATGACAATAGTGTGAATTCTTTCACGACACCCCCTTCCTCGGTTTACTGAAGGTTGGTTTTGTTTAGTGACTAAAGAATCACTATTCGTCGTATTCCATCATAATAGATAATCTGATGTTTGCAATTCTTTCAAAAATGTTGTTTTCTTCCTAATTTTACATGATTGTCATCATAATAGTTCTAAATGGCTCGATCAGATCGTTTTAAGAAATTATGCAAAATGGATAACATTAATTATGATGATTGGACAACTAGAGTTAAAAATGATCTAATTCCCGCAGGAGTTGAAGATCGCGTTGATCCCAAGGACAAACGGATATATGTGGACGAGAATTGGAAGCCCTACAGATACAACGGCGCAAACAGGTTATGGAGTGATCAAAAAGCACGCGAGATTATTTGCTCGCATAATACAACTGAAACGGAAGAAAGCAACGTCAAAAGGAGTGCATTGCATCTTTGGTGCACCTTACACCTTCGCTACGGCAAGGGAAAGGAGGCTGAAGCAAGAGAATTAATGGCCTCGTACCATGAAATTCTATGCAAGGAGAATGGGATAGAAACCGTTCTAGACTCCGCGGATAAATTGGCAGAAATTCGGAAGGTAACGGACATGTTTCCTCTTTCATGGTTTGCTGATGATAGCAGACTTACACTTCTGATCACAGAAATTAAAACGGCAATAGACTTGTATGATGTCGACCATAAAGATAGAAATATCTCCAAACTTCCTGATGTGTTGGAGACCATATTTGCTGGACTTCGGAATTATTTGGCTAAACCCAACAAAAGGTCTAAACGATGATCCAATGCGACAATCACTGTTGATTCATGTGCCATAAAAGGTGCGCCTCGTTTACCACAATACATAAGACGGTTACACGTTTTAATTGATGCAAAAACATCTGATATAATTCAATTCTTGAATTAATTTTCAGGTGGACTGCTCAAAGTGGTGAAGACTTCCTGCCATATATATATGTGACTTTCTTTGCTTAGTTGTAATTATTGATCCGTGAAATCTGTCGTTGTTTTTGTTGGGATCCTTATTTCTCGTCTATTTGTTGAACGTAATTCAGAATTATTGAATGAGGTAGTAACCATTCATTTTTTTGAAATGGTCTGCCTTTCGAAATTAATTGGCCCGGAACAAGTAACTAAAAATCCATCAGTAGAATGATTAGATTAAACATTTATCCGAACTCATATCATCATTTTAAAAACAACCATAACTCGCATAACAAACGTAAACCGAACTGATCGATTGATCATTATTTGTTAAGTACTTCATTAAAATGATAAAGCTCCCGAAATAATATGCATGATAAAACTGATTTTTAATTTGGAGACTAAAACGATTCTCAAAACCACGGATTTTAACCGGGTATGCGCGTGGCGCATGTCACCTCGAAAGACGGGACATATCGTTTTAGAATTTAATTATTTTTATGAATGCAGAATTTTCCTTTGTAATTCTTCAGATATAACTCACTGATAACTACTTAGATTTTATGTAAGCCTTCCAGCTACTACAATCTAATTAGAATATCAACCATGGCATTAAAAGCGACAGCTTGAATACATGGTCCATAAGATAGATAAATATATGGATGATTTAAATAAACAAAAAGAAGTAGTCGGTAAAACGACTCTCCCACCCTTAGCCTTGAATGAAGAGTTTGGCTAAAAGGCATTCATTAAAACACTTCAATAAACATAGCGTAGAATTACGTAATGTTAGAGTTACACATTAATTGTTCCTGCGGGATGAGATTAATTTAACTCACATTAATGTAAAACACTATTTTCTGACTAAATCGGTTAACACGGTACCATAAAAGCTAATGAATGATTCGGGTAAAACCTAATCACAAAGACGCATTAATTTGCGCATTAAAACGAGTATTTATTAAGAGTACGCGCTACTCTCGGAGAATGCGAGTTTTAAAATTAGCCTGGAACAATGGTTTCGTGGATAAACATGGCACATTATAAAGGTTTGAGGATGGATTTCCAACACTTTGCAGAACGAACGAACTAGTACTGATTAAAGTTAACAGATCGATGATGAAGATTCTCAGGTCCCACTTACTTCGAGTGGGAGAATTGATACAGCATAAGTGATTGATTTGGTAAATAATGATGGAAACATCTTCATAATAAATCCAGTGAGAGGGCTCACTCCCCCTCACACATAATCATCACTAAATTTTGAAATGCAAATCAAGTCGGACCTGATAATCATGATAATGAACTATTTCAACTACCCTCTTTTCTTAGTGGGAATGGAACAACCAACTCGGTTCTAGATCCTAGTGATTGAAGAATACATCTCGGAGGTAGAATCCCGAGACCGAGAGGTTATTCCAAGTAAGTTGAACCACCACCATTGTTTCAAGGGGGAGTAATGCTCCGATAAGAAGCATTATTCCGAGTGGGAGTAACGATCAGACTAAAACATGGGATTAACGTGCCTAGACATAATCAAAGGCAACGAACTTCTTACGAGAAGTATCTCATCAAACGAGATGTGTTAAACATCTTGATGTTCGTTTTTGAACCAATGGCAGTTCAGCAAGCAAAGGAAGGACCTCAAAACAAGGGAATGGAGGAAAACAATGAATGATGAAATTGCCTAAATAAGAAATAATTCAGTTTAAGTCTTTAGTTGATTTATCTGTTAACCACAGAACTAGAAAGTGAAATCTTAGAATTCACTTCGGGTGGAAATTTTGAGTGATGCAAAACTCGAATAATTGCGAAAGGATATACCTAAATCCACAGAGTGCACTTTGATGAAACATACTCACCAACTGTGCGTTACACCACAGTAAGGGCCATCCTTGCCCTAGTTGCTAGTCTTGATCTAGAGCTACATCAAAAGGATGTTAAGACCGCATTCCTCCATGGAAACCAGGAGGAAGAGATCTATATGGAGCAGCCGGAGGGTTTCATTACTCCTGGCAAAGAACGTAAAGTTTGCAAACTCCAAAGATCTATATACGGCCTTAAACAATCGTCTCGGCAATGGTATCGCAGATTCCACGAGGAAATCGTCGGATACGGATTCGTGAATCTTCATGAGGATCCCTGCGTATACACCAAGACCTCTGGATCTAAGTATATCATCATAACACTATACGTGGATGACCTACTCATTGCTGCGAACAACGTGAATTTCATGAATAAATCAAAGTCCTAGTTAGCATCAGCATTTGAGATAAAAGAAATAGGAGAGGCTACGTACATCTTAGGCATCAAAATTGCCCGAGATCGTGCCACCCGGAGATTATGTCTATCTCAGGAATCATATATCAACAAACTGTTGAAAAGATTCAGAATGTTGGATGCTAAAACCCGTGGATACGCCGGTTGTGTTCGGGTGCGCGCTATCGAAGCATGATGGCCCGGAAAACCAGCAGGAGAGTGAACAGATGAAGAATGCAGAGTGTCTGAGCATGGTAGGGAGTCTAATGTACGCCATGCTCTGTACTCGGCCAGACATTTGTTACGCTGTGGGCCTAGTAGCAAGATTCCAATCAGATCCTAGTTATCAACATCTAAAGGCCGTGAAACGAATTATCAGATATCTGAAAGGTACTGCCGACTACGTTCTGTGCTATGAGGGCGACCGGCTCGAATTAACCGGTTATAGAGACGCCGACCACGGTGGCGATCCGGATGATCGTAAGTCCACCACAGGAGGATTTTTTTTCTCCTTGCTAATGCTGCCATATCATGGGTTAGCAAGAAGCAATCTTGTGTCGCGCTTTCCACTATGGAATCGGAATTCGTTGCCCTTTCCAAAAACGCACAAGAAGCGGTCTGGCTGAAAAGGTTTCTTACTGTATTAATTAGCACCGACAAGAAGAGTAAACCTGTGAAGGTATACTCCGAAATTCAGGCGGCCATTGCGGCAGTTAAGAATCCAAAGTACCATAGTAGGACAAAAGCACATTGATGTGAAATACAATTATACTAAATCTATTTTGGAAGACAACATAATCGTTTTAGAGTACTTGCCTACAGACAATATAGTCGCAGACCCTTTAACTAAGCCGTTACTTAGGGAGATTTTTGAAAAGCACGTAAAACTGCTTGGATTACGTAGGGCTTAAACTCTGTGGCTTGTAAAAGTGATAACATTTTGACATTTGAAATTATGTTTAAATTTAAATAAAGGAATTGCAATTTGAGTTTATGATTTATCGACGTCATAATTATTAACAACATCGGATTTTACGGTCTATAAACTAAGTCGTAGAAAGAAGTAAAATTCTTCCACCAAAATTATGTCGAATGTGAACCTTGCCTCGTCACACAGGAACGGTCATCTTGTAAGGAGAGAGGGACCTCTACCATAACAAGATTGGCTAAGAATCAGGGGAGTAAACCTGATTAAGCAAAACGATAACATTGTCACGCTTAACAGCATGACTTAATCTTCGTTTTGTAAATCGCCGAGTTGGACTTTGTCCATCACTGTATATCACATTCAAGGCCAGATGAGAGATTTTGCGATAGCATCGTTGACATATCCCATCCCTGGCTTTACCAGGTGTGCTATCAACGTGTGCTTCATACTGCACGTGCCACGTTCGACCACGGGGTCATGCTCAGTTGGGCTAGCTAGAATCCTTGTGATTCAAAGGGCGCATACTTCTTCACCTTGAGCGTGTGATTGATCTCGGATGCCTTATGAAGAGGCATCCAAAGTATCCTCACGGACTCAGAACTTATACCTAAGGTCTGGCTCAATGCTCGCTTCCCGGCGTACGAGCGTAGTGCCAAAGAAAACAGCCAAGTGACCACGTCTTGGAAAC
The DNA here is from genome assembly GCA_036873135.1 of Clarkia xantiana subsp. parviflora. Classification (NCBI taxonomy): domain Eukaryota; kingdom Viridiplantae; phylum Streptophyta; class Magnoliopsida; order Myrtales; family Onagraceae; genus Clarkia; species Clarkia xantiana. The sequence continues at coordinate 344,496 of JAPTYO010000018.1, forward strand.
CGGTTGAGTCAGACTAAGGGTATAAGTGATGGGGATGGTCAATTTCACCTTTAATTCACCGACTCTCGTGTTCACTAGGTGGCCGCCAACCGGATATTAGTTGAAGGTTGTGAACACATGTACGAATGCCCTGGAGAAGTATTCCTTTGTGGAAAACTGGGCAATTGGAGAATTAATAGTTGACCAAGGATGCAGTGCGGTACACAATTTCATTTCAAACAGGTTTGGTTCATGAAAGGGAATCAACGTTCTGCGGGCGCTACAATACTCCTAACAGATGAGTAGCACGATGCCCGTCGTATCCGCCGGTCTCACGGCAAGCCTCATATGAACTATTCGGAGACGGAGACGAAGACTAAAGACTGAGATGTTGATACTATTGCGTAATCGTATAGATTAACGAGCACCCTCCCATTCCGGCGAGTGGGAGCTGTTAGCTTATGGTGGCGTGGCGCCGTAATAGGAGCCCGTTAATTAAGGGAATTACCTAAGTTAATTAGGTAATTGTCAATATGGGCTAATTGGGCCAAATCCAATTAGTAATTGACAAGGGAGGCCCACCCCCCCCCCCCCTTTTTTGCATGGTTCGGCCAAAACCCTAGTACCACATAGGGTGGAGTTGCCTTTTGGCAACTCCACCCAATACTATATATAGGGGTGACTCCTAAGGGTTTAAATCACATAAATAATAACAAGGATCTCCATTGAGAACACTTGTTTCCCTTAGTTAAATTTCGGCACCATCACATCTGGTCTGAGGTTCCATCTCCGTTGAAGAATCGATCAGAGGTCTTGTTGTGGAGCTACATCGCGTGGGACTTCTTCTAACGAAGAACTTGCACGTGGTTCCGACCGGAGGATCAGAACTCCCTCCACATCGTTCTTGGGAAGGAAAGCTAAAAGGTACGTGCACTAATTTCGCTGCGTAGATTAGATTTCTTGCTAGTACACGTTTAGCATTCCGTAGTATTACGTCCCCGTAATCCAACACTCCGACAGTCAGGAGGCCAATGCGGCAGTTAAGAATCCAAAGTACCATAGTAGGACTAAACACATTGATGTGAAATACAATTATGCTAGGTCGGTTCTGGAAGACAACATAATCGCTTTAGAATACTTGCCTACAGACAATATGGTCGTAGACCCTTTAACTAAGCCGTTACGTAGGGAAATTTTTGAAAAGCACGTAAAACTGCTTGGATTATGTAGGGCTTAAACTCTGTGGCTTGTAAAAGTGATAACATTTTGACATTTGAAATTATGTTTCAATTGAATAAAAGAATTGCAATTTGAGTTTATGATTTATCGACGTCGTAGTGATTAACAACATCGGATTTTACGGTCTATAAACTAAGTCGTAGGAAGAAGTAAAATTCTTCCACCAAATATATGTCGAATGTGAACCTTGCATCGTCACACAGGCACAGTCATCTTGTAAGGAGAGAGGGACCTCTACAATAACAAGATTGGCTAGGAATCAGGGGGTAAACCTGATTAAGCAAAACGATAACATTGTCACGCTTAACAGCATGACTTAATCTTCATTTTGTAAATCGCCGAGTTGGACTTTGTCCATCACTATATCACATTCAAGGCCTGATGAGAGATTCTGCGATAGCATTATTGACATATCCCATCCCTGGCTTTACCAGGTGTGCTATCGACGCGTGCTTCATACTGCGAGTGCCATATACGACCACGGGGTCATGCTCGGTTGTGCTAGCTAGAATCCTTGTGATTCAAAGGGCGCATACTTCTTCACCTTGAGCGTGTGATTGATCCCGGATAACTTATGAAGAGGCATCCAAAGTATCCTCATGGACTCATAACTTATACCTAAGGTCTGGCTCAATGCTCGCTTCCCGACGTACGAGCGTAGTGCCAAAGAAAACGGCCAAGTGACCACGTCTTGGAAACCAGTTGAGTCAGACTAAGGGTATAAGCGATGGGGATGGTCAAGTTCACCTTTAATTCACCGACTCTCGTGTTCACTAGGTGGCCGCCAACCGGATATTAGTTGAAGGTTGTGAACACTTGTACGGATGCCCTGGAGAAGTATTCATTAGTGGAAAACTTGGTAATTGGAGAATTAACAGTTGACCAAGGATACAGTGCGGTATATAGTTTTATTTCAAACAGGTTTGGTTAATGAAAGGGAATCAACGTTCTGCGGGCGCTACAATACTCCTAACAGATGAGTAGCACGATGCCCGTCGTATTTGTCGGTCGCATTGCAAGCCTCATATGAACTATACGGAGACGAAGACTGAAGACTGAGATGTTGATACTATTGCGTAACCGTATAGATTAACGAGCACCCTCCCATTCCGGCGAGTGGGAGCTGTTAGCATATTGTGACGTGGCGTCGTAATATGAGCCCGTTAATTAAGGGAATTACCTAAGTTAATTATATAATTGTCAATCTGGGCTAATTGGGCCAAAATCCAATTAGTAATTGACAAGGGAGGCCCAAAATTGGCCGGCCCCCTTATACATGCAATTCGGCCGGCCACCCTATACCACATTGGTTGGAGTTGCCTTTTGGCAACTCCACCAATACTATATATAGGGGTGTCTGCTAAGGGTTTATTCACTCATTCATAATAACAAGGATCTCCATTGAGAACACTTGTTTCCCTTAGTTAAATTTCGGCACCATCACATCTGGTCTGAGGTTCCATCTCCGTTGAAGAATCGATCAGAGGTCTTGTTGTGGAGCTACATCGCGTGGGACTTCTTCTAACGAAGAACTTGCACGTGGTTCTGACTGGAGGATCATAACTCCCTCCACATCGTTCTTGGGCAGGAAAGCTAAAAGGTATGTGTACTAATTCCGCTGCGTAGATTAGATTTCTTGCTAGTACACGTTTAGCATTCCGTAGTATTACGTCCCCGTAATTCATCAATTTGGCGACTGGTTTTCAATTTTAAAATATTTTAAATATTAGGGGCTTATTTGCAATTCATGCTTATATTCAATTACGCATCATATTAGACATGAATCCTAGGGAATATACCAACACATCATGTTTATCCTAGTGCGCATACCATATATTTAACCAGGGCTCAGCCCCCAACATGCAATATCCAGCTAACTTGACTCAGTCAAGTCGACAGTTCTAATCATGCATAACTATATCGAATAATAAACAATTGCAATTCATCCCACTAATTAATCCAGTCCCAAAAACATGTAACTCCGAGATCCATCCCCATAATCGAAACAAGGCATAAAGGTTTAATTGTTATGTGAATAATAATAAACCATTGAGCACTGTGTAGGCCATTTAAGGTTCAAAACATTTTGATTTTAAAACTTGACATCCCTATTTTATTTAATTGACTTGAATTTGAAAATTCGGTTCGGTTCAGTCAATTTCGGCCCGGTTTGGTTCGGTTCAACACTCAAAACCGGTTCGGTTAGATCCACTAAGTTACCCCGGTCAGACCCGACCCGACCCGACAAGGTCGAACCGATTAAGAAAACTCGGTTCGGTTTAAGCGTCCCGGTTCATTATATTGGACCGGCCCATTAAATCCATAGGGTTTGGGCCGAAATGTTTACTTGTGGGCTAAGTAGGGTTTTGATGTCCACTAAAAACTTAACTTAGCCATCAGGTAACATTAATTATGTAAAATAATTTATAATATTATATATATATATATAATTCGGTACTTTATAAATATATACACATTTATTGCTAAGATTCTATCTTTAAGACAAAATCAATCAACAATATATATATATGTATATAAAAATTCGGCACAATTAATATATATATATACTTATTTATTGTCAATATCTTAAATAGGGAAACACATACTGACCATATATTTTTCTTAATATTTTAGGCAACTAATATCTATCAATAATATCTTTAACCATATTAATTATCTAGATATATTGATAGTTATATATATTTCTATATATTAATGTGAATCTATCCTTATGTTTCCAATTATAGATATATTGTTAACTAGAATAAAAATTAAAATATGGTAAACAATATATTAATTAATTTTGGCCGACTTTTTGAAACTTGGTCCCTAAGAAATTAAATTTTTTACCTTGTAATTCCTAGGGTGTGGCCGAAACTAACACCTACTTGAAAACAAGTGGTCAAATTTCAAGAACAAATTTTAATAAGATCTACAATCCAATTTTCGATTTTGATTAAAAAAAAAACATGTTTTTCTTGAAGATCATGTACATCAAATTTTCCTAAGAACATCATGAAAATTTCGGACCATAAACAACTTGAAAATTCGAAAATTTTAAACTTTTTCCTTTTAAAATTTTCGGTCCAATTTTAAAACTTTCAAGAACACCAATTTATCAAAATCATGAACTTCTAACAAAGGCTCTGATACCACTTTTAGATTACGGGGAGTAATCACTACGGATACTATAAACATGGTACATGCTAGTAATCAATATTTCGCAGCGGAAGATTCGCACAAACCTCAGACGTAATCTGTAGTCCCAAGATCCTACAGCAGGGAGTTCACGGTCCTCCAGTCGGCACCTGTAGAGGTTCTTGTTAAGGAAGCCCTACGCGATATATTTTCCATAGCAAAGCCTCCGATCGATTATTGGCAGGGACGCATCTCCGGAGTGTTTGCTCGAAGGCAAATTGGCACACCCTTGGTGTTATGTGGTTCGGCCGAATTAGTGTTATGGAGAGGAGAGTTTTTCTCTCTAAAACACTCTAAGGAGGGATTAATGATTAACCCTAATAATCCCCTAACACCTCTTATTTATAGGAGGAGCAAAGTGGACAAAAGTCCACTTTACCCACCTTATAAGTTTCGGTCGGCCTATGCATAAGGGATGCCCATATTTTGGGCTTCTCATGTCAATTGGAATTTGGGTCTAGCCCAATGTCCTAATGTGACATTTACCCAATTGTCTTAGGTAACATATACATATAATGAGCTTCCATTTACGGCGCCCATCACCATATGCTTACAGGTGGCGCTAGGCAAAGCGCGTCGGAGGTGGATGCGAGGGAACGTAGTGGTCGCTGGTTTCTGTCGGAACTGAAGTGGCTCCGGCAAGGGAGGAGGTCTGTTGCCAGGGAAAACGGGGGGGAGAGAGAGAGAGAGAGAGAGAGAGAGAGAGAGAGAGAGAGAGAGAGAGAGAGAGACGCCGACGACGTGGGTTGAGTGGGTCCTTCGGTGGGCAGGGCGGACCGGCGGGAAAGCAGGGCGGAGCCGAGGGGCGGTCACCGGCGGGTGGAGCCAGGCGCCGACGAAAACGAGAGTTGCAGCAAAGAAGAAAAAAAAGTTTTTTTAAGCACAAGAAGAAAAAATTTGCACGGATTCCGAGGAGAGTTGTTTATTATTTTCTGTTGTGTATTTTACATTGTATTATGACCCTATTTATAGCTAAACTAGGTCCCAAAAATAGGAAAGTAAAATCTGAAAAATATGCACCATTAATATTCCGAAAATATACATATATATTTATGCATTTTACCATAAATACGCATAATATATTTTCTGAATATTTTACAATAAATATGCATATACAGTATCCTATTTTAAGTCAGTCCTATCTTTAGAAACTTCGTGACCTTCCATATTTAAATACGTCATTTTTTAGCGTGTCACATATGACATTTTTGAATGTGCTACGCGCAGACCAAAATTAGTTGTTTACAATATGTACAAATCATAAAAATGTAAATGGTTAGTTAATGATATTTTACATTTTTTTATGAATTCAATTTTAATTTTATATCAAATATTTGGGTTCTGAATTTGACTTACGTGTGTTGTCATCTCAAAATTCAAAACTCGACGTCGTTGGGGTTAATTCAATTATTTACGTACTATAAATTTAAAAATAATTACGATTATTTTGGTATTTAAAAAATTAAATTTATTCTACGAATATAATACATAAATGAGCAAATATAGTTTAAAATAATTACGACAACAATTTAAAAATTACATTACAAAGATGTAAAAATAATATATTAAAATTTTACAAATATAATGTAAATGAGCAACATGAACCAATGTTATCAGAACCAGACCAGACATCGAACCGGCCAGTGCTTCGGTTTTCGGTTCGCTCGATTCGACCCGGTTCGAACCCGGTCTGACCGGTTTTCAACTAAATACGTTATATATAATATAAATTAAATAAGTCAGCCCAATTCGACCCAAAAAAAGTAGCTCAGCCCAATAGTTTGACCCTAAAATCAGCCCAACAAATCCTTCTAAACGTCTTTATATGTGGACCAGTGTTATCAGAACCGGACCGGGGCCTGAACCGGCAGGGCCACCGGTTCCCGGTTCGGCCGGTCGGACCCGGTCCGAACCGGGTCTGACCGGTTTTGGTAAAAAAATGCAGATTTGCATAGCCTCTTTGTAAGTTAACATTTCTGTAGGTTTTAGTCCGGACCGGGGCCTGCCTCTCTATAAGTTTACCCTAAATTTTTTTAATTTTTTTAAACATTTTTTTAATGAAAAGAGTCCAAACCGGCGAAACGGCGGACTTCAGAACCGGGTTCGCTTACATCCTCCGGAAATAAGCAAACCGGACCGTTGAGGGGTCCGTCCGACCGCGGTCGGACCGCCGGTCCGGTCCGGTTCTGATAACACTGATGTGGACAATTGTGCCCAACAGTTTCAAAAAAAACTCAGCCCAACATTTTCTCTGTAACTAGGAATTGGAAGTGCTCTTAGGAGGCGTTTGGATGGACGTAACGTGACATTAATTGAAATGTGAGATTACAAGTAATATGAGCTGTAAAGTGAAATTACTTGAAATGTTAGATTACAGTGTTTGGTTGAGCTGTAACGTGGAGTGTAATGTTGAATTACAGTGTTTGATATGTGTTGTAATGTTCATTATAATGTGATTTTATTATTATTATATTAATTTATAGAGAGTATACACTACAACAAATTTGACATCTTGTGATGAAAAATATTTTGTCACGGTGAACTTCATCACCATATATACTTTTCTTATGACGAATAAATTATTTGTCACAACAAAATGATAATCGTGACAGTTTTTTATATCACGATTTGTTTTGTCATTACATATATTAAATCGTGACGGATGAAAATGGTAAAACTATAATTCATCACAAGTTATTTGCAGGAAAATTTGACGTTGAAATACTAAACGTGTATCTTGACGAATCAATCGTCACAAAACTAGCAATTGTGACAATTCTTAGTAAAAATAAAATAATCACGTGTCAGGTAAAAACAAATATTATGTAAATTGATATTCCAAAATCATTATTAATATGGTTTAGATTATATCCATATCTATATGATAGATAATGTGTATTCTATTATCATATTTTCTACTTGTTACTATTTAAAAATGAATACCTTACTAGCCTAACGATTAGGCTTTTTATCTTGACGATAATTTTAATCGATTACGATTAATCTAGTATATATATTTATTTAGTCCTTACCTTAGTAGGTAGAAAAAAAAATATATTTAAACTTATGATTTTTTTTTAAATTTTCCAAACCAATAATTGTTCAAAATAAAGTTTGTTACATGATTTTAGATTCGGTTTCGTTTAATCTAGTAAATATTGATTTGGTCCTTATAATAGTAGCTAGAAAGAGACATTTAAATTTGTAAACCGATATTTGTTTAAAATTAATTTTTTTTAACTATAATTTATTAATGGGTTAAGTCCTTATATGGTCTTTCAACTTGTACAGTTTTCGCAATTTGGTCATCGACCTCCAATTTCGCAATTTGGTCATCGACCTCCAACTATTTAATATCGTCATTTTGTTAAAACCACCGTCAATTTAAAAGATTTAATAAATTAAAAGAAATGATTTTACCCTGAATAGAACCGGTTTAGCTATTTAATATTATTAAACCAGTTATTATGTGATTAATAATTATTATGACAAAAAAAATGAATTGCATATACAAAACTCAAAGATAGTTGTTGCAATTCAGGTTTTTTATTTTCTTTAATTGTAATAATAATTATAAATTTACATAATAACTGATTTAATAATGTTAAATAGCTAAACCAGTTCTATTGATGGTAAAATCATTTTTTACCTTATTAAATCGTTTAAATTGACGGTGGTTTTAACAGAAGGATGAAATCAAATAGTTTGTGTGAGTTTGAGGACCAAATTACGTGAAATTGGAGGTCGATGACCAAATTGCGAAAACTTTACAAGTTGAAGGACCATATAAGAACTTAACCCATTAATAACTTATAGTTTTAAAAAAATTATTAGTATTAGTGTATTACTACTACATGAAAGAAATATTTTTATCCAAAAAAATTGAAAAATGCCGGATGATAATCCCTAAAATTGTGGGGAAGTTATCAACAAATCTTCATAATCACGTTCAAAGAACTAATTCTATAAACGTGCATTTAAAAACAACCAATTATAAAGATGCTCCTAGTTATAATAGTGCCGGTAGTTTTTTCTCTCATAGTATGCGTTCTCAGGTCGACGAATGCACTTTAAATCACCCAAGGCCTCATGGTGATGAAACTTCCTTCATGATGATGGATGCGGTATGAAACTTCCTTCAAGTCATTCCTTTCAACTTCCCTTCCACTGCTTGCTTGGCTAATCTATGTCGCTCCACAGGCCGAGGAATTTTGACTAGCCGATTGAAGCACTCTCTGTTGTCTTCCTCTCCACTGATTTCATGTTTAATCACTCTTTAATTTTCCAAGAGAAATCCTTGTTGAATTTCACAATATACGTAAGCCCTCATCTATCTAACTCTCAGTTCTCTTCTAATTTGGTATGGTTTATATTGCTTGAATAAATTATTCCTTTCACAAATTATATTTATTTATTTATTTGAACTCATTATTTTTCTAATCCTTCTTTAACTGATTGTAACTCGTATTTCCCGTAGAGCTTCTCAATCGTTGGTGATTTGCAGCGTACTTTCCTTTACTGGAAATTGCTGAAGAATGCAGCTTGGACATGGTTGAAGGAATTAGATCGATGAGTGTGATTTGTTTGGATAAAATCATTTTGTCAATCTACTGTATAACGCCAGTTCATGATATACACGGATGTGATTGTACTTAAATGTTAATGATATAATTGTAGTTGAACCATTTTAATGGATATAATTATATATGCAATGTGTTCATTTTGATGGTTATTCATATATATTATTGTTTTGAATTTTTTGTAATACTTATGTATGACTAAATATCTAAAATATAGAAGAATAGGGTCATAATGTGATTTTAATAATAATATGACCAGATTTTAATTATGCAGAATTCCACGGCCAAAATGTGATTTTAATAACTATATGACTATTTTTTTAAAATCTAGAAATCTAGGCCCAAAATGTGATTTTAATAGTTATAGGACTAAACTTTTATAATACATAATTCTAGGGTCAAAATGTGAATTTAATGATTATATGACTGATATTTTAAAATGCAATCGTGACAAATATTAAACTAAAACTATGACATAATTTTTGTAACAAAAAAAAGTTTGGTGATGACTTGAAATTCGTCATAAGAAAGTCTATTACGTGACAAAATTATCATTTTGTCATAATAAAATTTATTAAGACGAGATTTTGTGACGACGCTCGTGATAAATCGAATCTATCACAATTTTATGTGTTGTGATAAAAATTGGCTTTATTATGACAAATTCATTCGTCACACAATTTTAAATTTGTTGTAGTGATATTATATCTCAATATGATAAGATTTAAAAAAGAAAATATGTTTTGACAACAACTATTTCTTAAAGTTTATGTTTTGTGGTTATTACTATAGTCATTTATGAATTCTAAAAATAAAATAGGTAAACTCAATCTGCACAACTATTAAAATTCTAATAGTTAAAACATTATATGTAGTTTTATAAGATATTTTTCATAAAAAATGCATTGAAAATACTTTACTTATTTTATACGAACATCATATGCATTATTATTTATTATATTATAATAATGAGTTATGAAGTAGATAAAAAATGAAAAACGACTAATAATAACAAAATTATTATCATAATAAGCTATAGTGATAATACAAAGGATTTTTTCTATTTAATAAATAATAATAAAATAATAACAATCCATAATGTTAGACGTAATCACGCATTACATCCGTTTTTGGATGTAATCTCACATTACGTTGAATGTAGTTTGGACGTAATTTGAGATTACAATGGACATTACATTACAATGCACATTACGTCGTTTGACAAACGAAACAACGTAATGTTGATGTAATGTGAGACGTAAATTACCACCCACATTACATCAACATTACGTCACTGTGGGATTATATCCCCTAAGACACAGTCAGAGTTTATTTACTCGCAGTCGCAAACTCGCAAAGCTTGGTCACTAGGTCGGATATTCTACTGGATCATATTTAGGGGTGGCAATTTGTGCGGCCGTGCGGGTTCGTGTCGTGCAAGCTTCGTATCGTATTCTGGGGGTCAGCCCAAACACAACCCAACATGAAAAACTGGCACAAAAAACCTATAATAAATTAATATTTAATCATTTAAGTTTAAAACATCATGTTATATTGTGTTATCGTGTCGTACCGTGTCACTAATATCAAATCCAAACTCATAATTTTCGTGTCTTGTTTGTTGCTCATCTTGCCGAACCTTAATTGACAGCCCTAATCATCATATTCCGGGTTTGTTTACCGAAGCTGATAATTTCCCCTTCTTCTTCTTCCGGACGACTTGATGTGGTTCGGACAGAGTTCCCTCCGGAAGATTCACTGCTGTGCTTCATTTCCTTCTCAAACAATTCCTCGCGGAAGATAAGCTGAGTCGAGAGGGCTACCCAAGTCAACAGTTATCGCACTCGAGGAGTCTTGATTGCTATAATTTCTTCATCCAAGGAAAAGAGGTGCGCTGCTGCATCGCTTCGATTCAATTACTTTTTGTTTGATCCTCAGCATCAATCCTTTACCTGCTGCCATCTCTTCCAGCTTCTTTTTGGCCCTCCAGTTTTCGGATTTTTGCTTCAAGGATCTTCCCATAGAAGAATATTTTCCGATGAAGAGTACCAAGAAAGTGAGCAAATTATCATGGAAGTGGATAGAACTTCCATTTTTGATCCTCTACGCAATTGGATTTTACGTGGTCATTATTCGTCACTCACTCCAACTCTCTCATGGTAATGAATTTTTCGTTTGTTACTTTCCCCACAAACCTGTTCTTTTCCTATATACTTAGTTAACTCATGTTGCATTTTCATAGATCATTACTTCAAACTCCACGGTTTGCGACCTGGCTGGCTTGCGGGTCGATTCAATGTATGTTTCTTTTCCTTGCCTAAATTTTTTTGTTCATTTAACTTTTTTTTTTAAACTTTAAATTGTAACAGTAGCGGTAGACATTTGCTAAAAGGATAATTATACATTCTAGGCTTGTTGTCATGCTATGAAATTTGGTTGCTTCAGTTGAGAATAGTGTTTGGCTTGCTTACTAAGGCTGTGACTGGAAATAGCACAAAAGAAGTCTGTAACAGTCATGGAGGGCCATGCCCTTTTATGGAATTGTTAAGGCTTAAGATGGTGGGAAAATACTTAGGACTATCTATCTAGAAAGTTAATGGTATTTCATCTCTAGTTGGCTATGTCTAGTCTGATCTGATCAATCGAGAATGGATGGACTCGCTAAGTATACCTATGGTACTATGGTTGCAATTGCATTTCATTCCCTTCTGATTTCCTTGGAATTTATTTTCAGATTTGTAAAACTTGCACTCGTTCTTTTGCTGCACGTAGTATTAAATTTTTAAGGATAGCTTTTAGATTGAAGGCTTCCATACTGATAGTCTTTTGTTGTACCAAATAAGTATTTCTCACACAAATCAAATAGCACGTGTTCGTATGGTGATTTGTTTCTAACAGCATTAAGTTCGGGCAGGATGCTTCCAGCAAAACCACTTTTCACAATGAAACTTCTTGTAGTTCTCTGTTTCAGTGTACTCAAGTGGTCCTATTTTGCTTTAACAGAAAACCATTAGGCACCAATATAAAAAAGGCTTAGAGAAAATTTTACTGAAAAGATTTCCCGACACCAAATGCTTCTTCCTCGGTCACGAGTTCACGTATGTCATTTCAGCAGTTGCCTTTTGGTTTCTGTATCTATGTATTTCCTCTTCCTGTTCTTATCCTACTTCGATGTACTATATGCAGGATGCTTCAGATTCCCAGTGGAGAAATTTCCGTGGGAACTTGCCTATTCTCACTACTGTTTTTGGAACTTTTGCATTGGTTGCTACCACATTGAGAGCATACTTTCAGCTAAAAGCAAGGGGAATGTCATATGTCTGGCTTTTCATTTCTTTAATTTACTTGTTCTACCTGCATGGAGCTTGGTAGGCATCTCTTAACTAGTTTTCTTGATTCATATTTTAATGCTTGTCTTCTCTGTTTAGCTAACGAGTAGTTTCCCCATGAATTGCAGTGTTATGTTCATCCTTGCAATTGCTTCCCTAAATTATCTTCTTGTCAAGGTTTGAATTATGTTTTTTAGATTTCCCATTTTCATAGTGAATAGCGGTGAACTAGCCTTACATTCTCCATTTATATATTTTTTGAGCCTATGATCGTGTTTCATTTAGGTGCTATTGATATGTTCAAGATTGAAATTGAAGTGATTCTGTATTTTTAGAATGTTATAGGTCAGATTTTCTGCATCATCATCATAGCATTAACTCAGGTTTGTGTTTGTGCAGAAATTTGCACAGATGAAGCACTTCTTAGTAGTATTATGGATATTCAACGTATTTTTCCTTATAAGTAATCGTGTTTACGAAGGGTATTCGTTCTCCATGTTCGGGTGAGTCTAGACAATGCATGCCAGTAAACTGCTGTACCAAATAAATGGCCTACTGCATTTGGTAAAGCGAAGCTTGGTGTTTTTATAGGGGGCGTTGGTCTTATTTGGACAACTTCAGGGGAACATTTCGATGGCAAATTTGCTTTAACTTTGGTAGGTTCCTTCATTTATCTAATTGTCTTTGTAAGTGGTGTATTGGTTTCTTTTTTCTCAATTAGTGGTATATTAGTTACGTGTTCCAGTTCGATACAAATCAATATGAAGTGTTTAAACAAATGAGAAGAGATCGGTGAGGCAAACTTAAAAGGATTTGAGGGAAACCAAACAGAAAAAAAGCAACACTTAAGCTTCATTTCTTGATTATTATTAAAAAAAATTTTCCAGAAGACAGACTTGTTTCTACTTCAATGTATCCTCACTTCTTTGCGTTTCTTATTGTAAGTATAAGAACCTCATTGATAAATGTTCCACAATCATGACTTTAGAGTATGAGGGGGATTCTCCACTTGTCTTCTTTGTATATCTTCTTTCATGTTTCCATTATTGACACTTCAAATTACTTACGTCTATGTGTTAAGTAATAGCACACTAGGTGGCAGTCCACGAAGTCCTAAGCCCAGGTGGGTGTATGCTATCCGCGAGGAAACTGATATAGATGACTCCAAGTTATAACACCCTAAAGACAAATTCGTTGCATAGGGAGTAGTGTTTAGAACTGTATTTACAAATGCAGGTCCTCAAAAGCCTAAGTTTTTTTTACAGCGGAGATTATTTTAATATAAGATAGTTGGGGCAAATACATGCTCCTAATTGATATTAGAATGTGCCCATATACATTAGTGTCCAGTATAGTTGTCAAGCTTTTTTACTTAAGGATTTATCTACACAAAGAATAACTTAGTTTCATGAACTTTTGCAGAACAATAGTACTTGTACTTCTGGATGTTTATTGAAATTCAGGAACATTGCTAAATATTATTAAGAGCAAGATGACTTTTTTTTTTTTTTTTGCATTCCGTGGAAAAGAAAACAAGATAATATTTGAAGGATCTTTGTCATTGTATAATTGGAGATGAGAGTATACTACCTGTGCAGCTAAAGGTGCTATCAATTTTACCAATATTAAAAATATGTAAGATAGTATTAGGACATTGCACTCTATTAATGATATTTTCCTTTTAGCATTTATAAAAATGCCGAAGACAGCAAAGTTGAATCAATGACTCTGAGGAAGCATGTTATTCTATTAGAAAAATAAAATGGCAATTTGGATGAAAATTTGATGAACTATCTTTACAATGTTCTTTGATTCATCCATGCCTTTGAACTATTTATACCATATTCATTGATTCGTCCATGCCTTTGAACTTAATTTTCTGTTTTAACAGTTATTTTACGCATGATCAGCTTCGGATATGATTATTTGTGGGCAACTAATGGTTCCTGCTTTGACTACGAGGTAAACACTACTGGATCTATGCGAGGGGATTGTGCCTAAATTATCCGTTGTACCTTATGCTTTGACTTATGGTGTCCAGAAGTATTAACATTTTGTTTATAAAATCACAATAAATTTTGAACTTCAGAGTTTTGTTGGCTTAAGTATAACATAGCACGAGAGTCATCTTAGATGCTAGCCTTTACAATAGTATTAGGACGTTTTCATGCATCTTCATGGATTACTTACTATATATTATATATATAATAATTTAATTCATATTTGTGTTGTGGTATTCTATAATTTGAATTACGCTACTCATATGAAATGCGTACATTTTACTAAACATTTTCACTTCTACTGAATGCAGAAGCATGTAGAAAGATGCTACATCTGTAAATCAGGAAAGACATGCTACCAACTCTTACAGGTCAGTTGCTACGCATTTCAGATTCCTAATGCCACTTCCATCTTCTATTCTTCTCTTTTTTTTCATAGTTTTTTGGCTGTGCATGTCTAGCTATCTCTCCTACACGATCTTTTACTTGTATATCCAGGGCAGAAGTGTTGAAAGTGGGAAGTTCAGTTTCAGCATCTACCTTTCTTATTTGACATATGCACCCCTTTACATTGCGGGGCCAATCGTAAGCTTTAATGCTTTTGCTTCTCAGGTCGGTATCTTTAATAGCTCAACTTTACATCTTTGAGTTTTTTATGTACTTTGTTCCATCTTTTGGTATGGCTAATCGTTAGTGGTATTCTATATCAATTTCTAAGCAATTATTCCAACCCTGACTTTCTTTACAATCAACTTATGGGGTCTTTGATTTTCTTGTTTAGTTAATAATAATAATTTTCAACTTCAGAGGGATCATTAGTATTATAAACTGAAATTTGTGGTTCTGCTGTCTGCAGATGCAGATTAACAATTTTCAAGCACTTTGTCGCCAAGATACGACAATTGATTTTTCAATTGAATTAGTAGTTACCTGAATTTACGATTTACAATGCGTAAATTTGGTTTCTGCAGAATTATTCTGAAATTGATCGAGCATATGCCTTGTTGTAGTCTTGGTATTGCATGTTTATATATATAGCATTCATTACTTCACATTTACTAGCCATACAGTCAGTATTACATTAAGCGTTTTTTCCTTGGTAATCTTAAAAAGTACAGAATCATTATCTAAACAAACATACCAAGAGGGTGCACTGATTACAAAAGCTAGGGAAAAGATAAAGATAAACAAAACATATTGACATGCCAAAAATGAAATGTGTCCTCATTTGTCCTCATATGTACTCATAGTACAAAAACAGATGTACAAGTCTAACCCTATTTTCTATATCATGGTATCATGGGTTTTGATACCCTCTAAGGCTCTTCTCTCATCTCTTTCTTCCCCTCAAATCTCTCCAAAAATAATTGGAACGATCATCTTATCTTCTGAACTTACCATGTATTTTCTAGCTGCTGAACTTTCCTATACATTTGTGCAGCTGGAGATACCTCAGAGAAACTACTCGGTAAAGGATATTGTCTTGTATGGGTGTCGTTGGTTATTTAGCCTTTCCTTGATGGAAGTTATGACTCACTTTCTCTACTATAATGCTTTTGCAAATAGGTCAGTCCTCAATCCTTAATTCAGAAAGTACAGGATCTATTTATTATTTAACTGCCTAGGAAGTAATCAAATTTCTTATTTCGATTAGTGGTTTATGGAGACAATTATCGCCCATGGATGTGTTTATCATCGGATATGGAGTAAGTATTCTTGCATAGCTCTCTTAAATCGGCTAATAAGATTGTTGCATAAAAATAAGGAAAAAAAATCTATTTTGTGTCTTAGGTTTGCTTCATGTGTCAGTTTGGTGTCTAAAAAAAATTGTTAATATTTGGTTGTCCCAGGTTTCAACTTTGTTGCGATTTGGTTTTCCGTCCATTTTCAGGGTTAAATTTGACAGAGTCAGATGAAAACACGATTTTGCCCCTTATACTTTTTGTTTTTTGCAAAGCCACCCGTCCGATTCCGGCCACCCACCTCCGATTCCGGCCACCCAACTCCGATTCTGACCCACCCACCTCCGATTCCGGCCACCCACCTCTGATTCCGGCCACCCACCTTCGATTCCGACCCACCCACCTCCGATTACGGCCACCCACCTCTGATTTCCGAGCCACCCACCTCCGATTCCAGCAACCTACCTCCGTTATGAGCCACCAACCTCCGAATCCGAGCCACCAACCTTCGTTTCCGGCCATAAATAGAGATAAAGAGAAAAAAAAAAAAAAACAAAACATCCCAAGGCAGGCGAATGGACGACATCTACAATTTAGCGGCATATATGGAAGTCAAAATCAAAACCCAGATAAATAATCTCTTCATTTCTTCAGGGCTATCATCTAAATGGGACGATTTACAGCACATTCTAATTGCAAATATGTGGAAAGAGCTTCGACGAAATGGTGAGTTTCTGTTTGAAGCTGGAAATATTGGTTGAAACGGAAATGGCAGCTGAGGGCGTTCAATGGGAGAGATAAAGATGGGTGATTACGTCGGACGGGCGTTGGCGGCGGCGGAGCTGCTAGGGCGGGGTATAGTGACCTAATTTAGGCAATGAGGGTAATTTGGCCATTTTCAAATTTATTCGGTCATGTGCTGGTCATATGATCGAGTTCGGTCAAATTTAACGTCTAAATTTGACGGTGACACCAAATGGCAACGTAATTGAATCCTCGGACACCAAATATTAACAATTCTTTTTTAGACACCAAACTGACACATGGGGTAAACCTGAGAAACCAAATTGGTTCTTTTCCCTAAAAATAAATACAAAAACTAAAAATAAAAAATCAATCATGCTTCTTGCTTACCTTAAAGGGATTGTTGTGTTGAAGTTTCTGATTTTTCATCTAAAATAAAATAATTTTTGAAATTGAATTTTAATTCGAAGTCACATTTTGAGTTATAGTTAGTTAGTACACTACAATCTTACATACAGTAAATAACACCTCTATGTTTATTAATAGAAGGTTTAAGATTTACAGGTACAAGAATTAAAGAAGTTTTTTTTTTGTTAAGTTGTCCAGGTATATGATATATGAAAAACAAGTCATCTGGGAAATATTTAGTTATTTTCATTGGTTCTAGTGTATCTATTCTATTACCAAAAGAATTGGGTTTTGTCTTTTGTTAGAGCGTGTCATGCTGCTGTTACAGGTTTTGAACTTTATGTGGCTGAAGTTTTTCTTGATTTGGCGCTACTTCCGGCTCTGGTCTTTGGTATGTTTTCTAATCTGTGTTATCAGTCCAATCCAATCCAATCCAATCCAATCCAATCCAATAGCTCTTGCTGTCTCACCCCACCAAAACAAGAAGAAGAAAAAAAAGTTTCCTTTCGGCATTAATATTTTTTGGATCTGTCCATGCACTGATTTTGATTGTAGATTTGTGGCATTGAGGTCCCAGAGAATATGCCAAAGTGCGTAAATAATTGTCACGACTTGGAAGGATTTTGGAAAAGCTGGCATGCCTCGTACAATAAATGGCTAGTGAGGTACAACTTTTTGTTACTGTTTATATATATCCTTGTTTTGGTGCTGCACCTGACTTGTATATTTGAACTTCCTCTCTGGAGGTACTTATACATTCCTCTTGGAGGTACAAAGAGAAAGCTGCTCAACGTCTGGGTCGTCTTCACATTTGTTGCACTGTGGCATGACTTAGAATGGTAACTCAAACTACTTTATGGGCTTTCTTAATTTTGTTTATTTAATTATTGTTATTCTGACTGAAAGGAATATATATTGCGGAAGATGGTGGAAATCATCATCAATTTGATGAATGTGTCATGTATATTGATTGTATGAACAGGAAGCTTTTCTCATGGGCATGGTTGACTTGCTTGTTCTTTGTCCCTGAAATGTTGATGAAGTCCGCAGCAAATGCATTCCAGGTATATTATATGATTTTATGTATGTGTCCACTGGTTGACTTGTGCATGCAGTTGATGTGATCCCATCAATGGCTTGCTTATTCAGGCAGGGTTTTGCCTTTTAGCATTATATATATTATATATATTGTGTCTCGTTTTATTTAGGTTGAAAGTAGCCTTGGAGAGGTGATATTCCTTGAAGTTCGTGCAGTTGCAAGTTCTATTACGATAACTTGCCTCATGGTGTGTTCCTTGTTGCTCTAGCTTAATCATGTGTGTACTTGTTTATAGTAAAACAGAAGGAATGAAGTTTGCTCCCTCTATATATATATATATATATAATAATAACAGATGTAATCTTCCTCCTCCTTCTCCTCAGGTTGCCAATCTTGTTGGGTTTGTTGTTGGACCGTCAGGCATCAATTGGTTGGTTTCTCGGTTCATGTACAGAGAAGGTATTGTTTGCAACTTGCTTCCAAGTTTAATATATTTATTGATTATAGTA
This sequence comes from Clarkia xantiana subsp. parviflora, assembly GCA_036873135.1. Taxonomy (NCBI): domain Eukaryota; kingdom Viridiplantae; phylum Streptophyta; class Magnoliopsida; order Myrtales; family Onagraceae; genus Clarkia; species Clarkia xantiana. The sequence goes on from JAPTYO010000018.1 coordinate 363,203, forward strand.
ATTGATTGATGATATGTATGTGTAGGACTGCCCGTTGTTTGTGGGATGTTGTTTACGTTTTATGTGGGAGCAAAGGTACAAACAAGATGATGAAATTGAGAGGGGATGTAATTTTAGGGCTTGAATCTCTGATTATTTGTGTGTTGCATTGCAGCTTATGTTTCATATCGAGGAATCAAAACAACAAACTAGAAGCTAACTGGTAGGTTTTGTTTCTTCTTGTTATCTTAACTAGCCTAGTACTAATGTCGTCAGCTTGAGTTTATGGAAAGTGAGTCATAATAAATATAATTTGGTGACTGACAAAGTATTATATTGAAGGTGAACATTAAGAAATACGACGACAAGAGTTTCCTTATTATAAGAGCGAGCAAGAAAAGGATAGTATGCAGAAATCAATTTATATAGGGAAAACAACCTCTATTTGGTGTCTTAGGATTAATTACCCCATGTTTGGTGTCTAAATTTTGTTTTTTTTGTTGATATATGTTGTCCCAGGTTTCAACTTTGTTGCGATTTAGTTTTCCTCGGAGTTAAATTTGACAGATTCAGATAAAATGACGATTTTGCCCCTTGTACTTATTATTTTTTGCAAAGTCACCTGTCCGATTTCGGCCGCCTACCTCTGATTCCGGCCATCGACCTTCTATTTCGGCCACCCACCTATTTCAGCCACTCACCGTCCTGGACCGCCCTTCTTCCACTTCGGCGACATCTGTGTAGGTCGATGTGCGGTGTCCAGTTTTCGGCCAATTCCGACCAATTCCGGCCGTTCTGATGTAGGATTTAGGGTTGCGGTGGAGCAGCTAATGAGGGTGGGTATTAGGAGGGTAATTGGGCGTTATCAATTTTATTTAGTCATGTGTTGGTCACATGACCGAATTCTGTTAAATTTAACCCCATAATTTGACGGAGACACCAAATCGCAACAAGATTGAATCCTGAGACACCATATATTAACAAAAATTTTAGACACCAAACTAACACAGGGTAAACTTGAGACACCAAATATGTTCTCTTCCATTTATATATATATATATATATATATATATACTAGTTATTTCTGCATGTGCTTTGCACATGCATATTTCTAAGATTGTTATTTATATAAGTTGTTAAAGTATAACTATGATAATTACGTTTAATATAATAAGTCTATTTTTATTTAGCAACATGTATAGAATTTAGTGATCATTATGGAAAAAAAATCAGAGTTTTTGCATGATTGTCTCTTGATAGTTTGGACATCATATGTAATTAAACGGGTAGTTTCACTGTGATTTTTTCAAATTCTGAACCGCATACATAAAAATAAACGTACGACCCTAAATATGTTGAAACTTTAATGCATCACATATCATATATTAAATCATAGTTTAGTGCTATAACAGTTACAGATTTCTTCGGCTTATCGGTGTTTATAACTGTCCCAGTTTGGTTCTATATTCAAAGGCCCTGTTTTTTTCATAGATTGTACCAGCTCGGTAAGATTTCGGTCTAAGCCGGTTTGATAACAAAATTTAATCCAAATAGAACGAAATAGGTTGGTTTAAACTTTAGAATATAGGTGACCTTTGGAAAGTATGTGTGGAACCTTTTGAAAGGTAAGTGACTTTTGGGGGTGAGGACCCAACACAAATAATATATTGGTATATAGATATATATATTTGTCTGGCTGGCTAATGTACTAAAACATTATTGTTTTCTAATCTGAGTCTGGTGTTTGTTCTTCTTGCTCCCCTAACACTAGTTTTATTATAACAAATCTTGCTCTGGACGAACCAGCCAGCCTTGTTGGAGAATCCTCCTAACAACTCATAAAAAGGAACTTCAAAAGCCTTGCCGAAACACCTTTTGTCATGACACTCGACACAAACCAGTTGTCAAGTATTTTGTCATCACCAAAACCATTGAGATAAACCTCTCTAAAACCATAAACTCCAAATGTATAATTATCTGATGCCAAGAGACTGAGTAGACGGGTTTCTTGGTTTGACCGTTGATCACAAGTATGTTGGAAAATCCCCGTAACACTAAAGACATGTTTGATTGCATGTATTATATACTAATACATGTCTTATCTAATACTTTATTTGTTTTGCTTTGACATTGGTATTGGTATTAGCTAATACATGAGTATTAGCTAATACTCATTTCTATAGTAAATCATGTATTAGCTAGTACACTTAAAAAATCACGTATTAACTAACACATGGTACCTAATGACCAAAATACCCATAGCCTTACTTAATATATGATAACTACACAAACTTCAGCTCATAACATCGGCCACCGGCCGAACTCCGGCGACCTCCATCCGGACTCCGGCGACCCCCGTCCGGACTCCGGCGACTCCCGTCCGAACTCCGGCGTCCCCCGTCCGGACTCCGGCGTCCCCCGTCCGGACTCCGGCATCCCCCGTCCGGACACAATTATTATAATAAGGGATACGGGTTCCTTTAGTACCACTTCTTTGGGCAAAATCCACTTTTAGTACCACTTCTTTTTTTTTTGTACACTTTTGGTACCAACGTTTTCCATTTTGTACCCTTTTGGTACCTCCGTTAGAATTCCGTCCAAAATGGTCGTTAAACTCCCATGTGAGCTGCACGTGACCAAAAACTAAATTTGGCTGGACGGATTTACCCTTAGGGTTAAGGGTTCCTTTGGTACCACTTCTTTGGGCAAAATCCACTTTTGGTACCATTTTTTTTTTTTTTTGTATATATACTTTGTTTTGCAGTCGGTGGACCTTATGTTAATTACATAACTTCTATTGTCACCATACAACTCTTCCTTAGACTCTTCTTTTGTATACTTTGTGTCTGACACATTCGAAGAAATTTTATATGTCGTTGTAAAAACCAATATTGTAATGTATGTATGTATGTTTCATGTATCAGTTGATATATGATAATAATGCGGTGCATAGTATGATAGATATGTTTGTAAGTATTAGAATTTCGTGCAATATATAAGAAAATTATTTGTTCATGGCGTTAAAATTAACTTTTTGTATTGTGAAAAGTATCACTATGAATTTAATAACGTTTTCTATAAACACAAATAGATACGTCATTCCTTACCACTCTAGAATAAACATTTCGACACTCTGCAACAATAATATAAACTTTTAAAGATGCGACGTTTCCTTTTGTTAGATCGAAAATATAAGTTGCAACATTACTAAGTAGGGCTCTGAACAAAGTTGGAAATGTATATATGGGACAATTCTATATCGAATCCATATAAATCCGACTGCAAAACAAAGTATATATACAAAAAAAAAAAGTGGTACCAAAAGTGGTTTTGCCCAAAGAATTGGTACCAAAAGAACCCTTATCCCTAAGGGTAAATCCGTCCAGCCAAGTTTAGTTTTTGGTCACGTGCAGCTCACATGGGGATTTAACGGCCATTTTGGACGGAATTCTAACGGAGGTACCAAAAGGGTACAAAATGGAAAAAATTGGTACCAAAAGTGTACAAAAAAAAGTGGCACCAAAAGTGGATTTTGTCCAAAGAAGTGGTACCAAAGGTACCCTTATCCCTTATAATAATTAAAAAATGTACATATATATTTAGGGGCATTTAGGTCTTTTAGTAATTGTATTAGGATATCCTAATACAAAATGCATCCAAACATTGTATTAGGATATGCTAATACATGGTTCGTGCAAACATAGTATTAACTAAGTACCGATTATGATATCGTAATCGCCGCTTAGCTAATACATGTAATCAAACGTGCCTTAAATGAAGAAATCTGAGACACGCTTAAGGGTCCCAAAGTCTTAACATGACCGTAACAAAGTCCACTAGAAGCATAGATAATGAAAACAACCCATAAACAAAACAGTTCTTACCAGAAACAAGATAGCCAGGCCCAAACCAATAACAAAACTAAACGGAACCAGAGAACCCAACTAGCCTGCAGGTTGCAACCCAAGCAACTAACTCTCCACACTTGCCTCCCTCAAGTTGGAGACACATCAACATCATCTCACCCTTATTCAAAATGACAATCTGGGCCCCTTGGTTCTGTTTTGTTGGTTTCTGTTGCTTTGGGCTTTAGGCCTTGTTTGCTGATTAATTGGGGTATGTTCAATCTGTTGCTTGGCTAGTTTGATGTTGTATTGTTTGTTTGAGGACGTTTATGGATGTTTGGATGATAAGGAGACCCGTGTAGCTTTTGCTCGGATCCCGCTCATATTTATAGGTGAGGATTATGGGAAATCTTAATCCGATGAGCTGCAAGACACATTCAAATTTTTTTTTCTCTCCTTCTGTTCTTTGTTGTTCATTTGATGATGTTAGAGTTTGTGAAGTTATGTCAAACTTCATGCAATCAGAGCTTCATAGATGAGTTAATTCATATGTTCTTCGATCTTTTTTGCACCGCGTGATCTTTGACGATCTTGTTCGTCCTTGTTTTCAAAGAAACGATTCGTCTTCTCCGTGACGATTTCTTTTTTCTCTTTGGTCCCCTTCTCGCTGAAGCCAAGCATCAGGATTCTCCTGTTTCGTCTCTCGTCTGAGCCACCTCGCATTGCATTTTCTCCGATCTTCAAGCGATTACGAAGGATCTAGAGGAAACGTCTAACTCGAAGGAGGCACTTCTGCATGCAACCGAGAAAGATGAAACCCTGGTCATGATGAAAATCGACGCCAGGAATCCACTTTACCTACATGCAAGTGATCATCCTAGTTCGCATACTAGTTCTCATGTCCTTACTGGTATTGATGATTATCCGATGTGGAGCCGTGCCTTGAGATTTGCTTTAGTTGGTAGAAATAAACACGGTTTTGTTACTGGAACCTGCATTATGCAGAACTATACTTCTCCGCTTGATGAACTTTGGGATCAGTGCGATGTCGTTTTTTACTGGATCATGAATTCAGTGTCTAAAGAGATAGGGAGAATGATCATGTATACTGATAATGCTTTTATTGCTTGGAAGTATTTGAAACAAAGGTTTAATAAGCAAAATGGATCTAGAACTTACCAGTTGCATAGAGAAATTTTGCTAACAAGGCAGTGACAGGATTCCGTTTCTGTTTTCTTTACCAAATTGAGAGTTCTCTCGGCTGAGTTCGATATTGTTTGTGGCTTACCCTATATTGACCATGATCTCTTCAACAAACATGTTGTCCATAAGGAGAAATTAAGACCTTTTCAATTCTTGATGGGGCTGAACAACAACTACCCTGGTGTGACGAGTAACTTGCTTCTCTGGGATCATTTACCTACTGTCAATCAGGCTTATAACCTGCTTAAACATGAATAAAGACAGAAGTATGTTCCTCCTCTGCTTCTGTTGACATGGTTTCTGCTAATACTTTTGAGAAATCTGAGAAGCCTAAAGGAAATTCTAATCTTGAATGCTCTTATTGCCACAAGAAAGAGAATTCTGTTGATCGTTGTTACTCTAAAGACTGTAAATTCTGCAAAAGGAATGGGCATGTCAATGATAACTGCTTTAAGTTGAGAGATCAATCTAAAAGCAAAGCTGGAGGAACAAAAACTCTTCTCAGAATGGTGATGGAGGTTCATTCAACCAAGCCTCTTCTCAGGATTCTTCTTCTTCTCTTGAGGGTTTAATAACCTTCACTACTTAGCAAGCAGCTTATGCAGAACCTAGGACACCATGGAAGGACTGCTACTCAGGCAGGTTCTACTGGTGGGAACGAACCTAGGGTTAACACTGCATATATATCTCTTTTATCTAAAATGTATAGCATCTGTGATTCTTGGATTTTAGATTAGAAAAATGCTAAAAGGTTCGATCATTTTTATTGACATTTTGGTTCGACGTAAAAAATTACTGACATGTGCAACTCAAAAGCGGATAAAATATTATTTTAATTATGATGTTTGTCTTTTAGTGTGTAGAGTTTCATTTTCACCCTTGAGTGCCTTTAACAAGAATTGACCCTCATCTTTTAAAATTATATTTTCTATTTAACCGTTTTGAACTGAATTTTTTTACTGTGGTTGTTTGGCAGTATTTTTTTTTTCCAATCCACTATTCCATTTATTGCTCCTTGAAAATTGAAATAATTATAGCTTCGTCGCTATAGTGTGTTGGTTCATGAAGAAGACAATCATGCAGTGTTATCAGAACCGGACCGGACCGGCAGTTCGACCGGGTTCGAACCGGAACCGGTGCCTCCAACGGTCCGGTTCAAGTAATTTCGGAGGATGTAAGCGAACCCGGTTCGATAGCCGGTTTTTTTTTTAACCGGCCGGTTCTTAGCGGACCGGACGGTTCTCCGGTCCACCTGTTCGGGAAAAAAAAAGAAAGAAAAATATAATCCCTACATCTTCAGATCTGCCGCCTCAACAACGTGTACACCATCAACCAGTTCTCGATCGGCTGAGGAGCCTCCCGTTCTCGATTGGCCAAGCACCACCAACTTCCGCCCTCCCTTTCTGTATATGCTTCGATTCGCGGAAGGTGTAGAGGCGAAAGGTGGAGTGGAATTGGACCACTCTTCGGCCGCGACCATGATTGCCACAGTGCCACCTCCGACGTGGGGGAAGGGAAAGGTGGGTTGGGGGTGGGATGGTGGAAGGGAGAGGTTGGATGAGAAATGGGGAGAAGAGAAGGATAGGTTTTTCTGTTTTTCGCCGATAGAGAGAATGAGAGATTGGAGAGATTGGAGAGAGAGAGAGAGAGGAGAGATGGAGAGAGAAGAATGTCATGCCTGCAAGTGTGGTAAAAGGAGATGGAGGAATTGGGATGAAGGAGATGGGGCACGGGAGGTGGATGGGAAAGGAGGGGAGGTGTGGTCAGCCCATGAGGGCTCAATGGAAGATAATTGGCCCATGAAAGAGAAAACGGTATGGAAAGAACGGGAAAGAATAAATAGAGTAGAAAACAGAGTAAACACTCGGACCGGGTTCGAGCCGGGTCGGACTGGTCGAACCGTGAACCGGTTGCCTTGCCGGTCTGATGCACGGTCCGGTTCTGATAACATTGCAATCATGTACTTCAAATATTTCAAAGTATTAAATATATATATAAAAAAAAAAAAATTTAGCACGTTGAAAAAATATTTAGGATCTTTTTCTTAAAAAAACAAAAATATAAATAAAAGTATAGAGAAAATATATAAGTCTCGACATCAGGATTCCGATTTGTTCCGATTCAGTCTGAATAAGTATTTGACATAAACGTTTGCAGTATTTACAGATAGTGCCACTATCTCTGTTTTGCGACTTTTCGAAATACTGCTGTCGGTATATCAAAGCTGAAAATTATAATAGTAATATTTTTATTAACATATTAAAATAATATAATATTATTGGATAATATGTTTTTTTTAATATATCAGAATTTATAAATATACAAAACATGAAAAATAAATATTGAAATATTAGAATTGTTAATTCTTTTTTGGCCAACATTATTAGAATTGTTAATTATATAGAGCTTTTAGGTCTAAATTTTTAATATTATATTTAGTCGTATTAATAATTAAGTATAAAATTTCATCAATTATTATGTATATTTTGAATAAGGGTTTAACTCGTTAGACAAAAAATAAGGGTAAACTCCTAATCTACCGAATTAGGAAAGATATAAATTAATGGAGAGGGCAGACACAGGAGAGATGTATGTAAATGGTAAACGACTCGATCTCCACGTGTCATTGTTTCCAGCGTCGAACAAAAGGACCGTCCAAAATTACCGGTCATTTTAGCGGTGCTCTTTAGATTATGGTGCTACCAATTATATGACCGGTAGGAAAGATTGGCTTATTGATTTTAAAATTGTCTCTGGAACTAGAGTTAATTTACCAAATGAAAAATTTTCTGAAATTAATTAAGGGGATTGGTACACATTCCTTGACAACTGATAAGCAGTTAAATAATGTTTTATGTATTGCTTATTTTTATCCAAATTATTTCACCTTACAGGATCTCTCAATTGGGAGGGTCTTTGCGAGAGGAAATGAACATTCAAATCTTTATTTTCACAGAATTTCCATTCAGCATGACCCTTCTATTGTTTAGGCTTTTACTGTTAATAAGGTTGCTCTATGGCACCAACTTTTTTGGCATGTACCTTTACAACCTGTGCAACACATTCAATCCTTTGCTTTACCTAAGAATGAATCAGTTGTAATAGATAATTGTGATGTTTTCTCCAAACCAAATAATAAGAAACTCATTTCCTATCTCTATTTTCAGAGTTAATTCTATCTTTGATTTGTTGTATTGTAATGTTTGGGGCCCCTACAAAACTCCAACTTATATTGAAAAAAGGTTCTTCTTAACCATTGTTGATGATCACTCTAGAGTTTGTTGGGTTCACTTGATGCAATTCAAATTAGACGTTTTTCTTATCCTCAGGTCATTCATTACTATGGTAGAAAATCAATTAAAAAAAGGAATCAAATTTTTTCGAACTGATAATGGTTGAGAATTCTTTAATGATCAAATTAAAAACATTTTTATGTCCAAAGGAATTTCCACCAAAACTCATGTGCTTATACTTCTCAGCAAAATGACCGAGTAGAGAGAAAGCACAGACATCTTCTTGAAGTTTCTAGGTCTATTAAGATTCAAGCTTCTGTCCCTATTCAGTATTGGGGGGATTGTGTGTCAACCTCCTGTTATCTTATATACTTGATGGCTACAAAAGATTTAAATGGGAAAAGCCCTATTGAGGTGTTTAGTGGAAAACCTCATGTTGTTTCACATCTGAGTGTCTTTGGATGTTTGTGTGTGTAAAAATCTGTTGATGACAGACAAGTTTGCTTCTAGGGCCGTACCATATGTTTTCATAGGGTATTCTGAAACAAAAAAGGGATACAGACTCTATGGTCTTATAAAGAAATTTTTTTTTCATAAGTAGATATGTTATTTTTAAAGAGAATATATATCCCTTTGCCTCTAGCAAACTTGACCAGATGCCCAGTTTTAGCAGTTCTGATCAGGCTTTCAATGATGATGAAATCTTCTCTTCTAACCAATTTAAGGAACGTGATCATGATGATGATAACTCTCAGTATGAAAATTTTATTGAGTTTAAAATGACTCTGATGAATATGTTCAAAATTTATTTAGACATTTGTCCTACATATTTTAGAATATTGCATTTTATCCCTGTATCGACCAACAAATTGTAACTTCGTTACTGATTTGGCTAAGCTAACTTTGAGGTAAATACCTTATGTGTATTGGTGATAGCATCCTCTGTAAGTGTACATGTGACTGGATAGTACAACATCAGATAGTTTGAAGAGTTGAAACACTAAATAAGCTTAATGAGTTACTCCTAATATCACCAATTGGTTTTAGTAAGGAACCTCAACGGGCTTATGTAGTGGGCTTCGGCTTAGGCTCGCACCCCAAATTTTATCTCCAAACAACCGGTTTTAGAGCCGGTGGCTCGGTCCTGGAAGTTTGAGAAGGCCCAAAGTGGTGAGTCCCGATAAGGGCGGTGACACGTCGTACTTGCAGGTTTGAGTTTGCGCCTTGAATCGGGACATGGCGCGTGACCATTCGAATGGCTGGTTTGAAAATTCCACAGTTTGGTGACGTGGACTTCCTGGGGGGGAGAGGGGGAGTTACGATGTGGATACACTTCCGGCTAAGGGGGACTCATATGTAAGTGGGAGATTGAAGGGTACATGTGAGTAGATAGTATCACATCAGATAGTTTGAAGAGTTGAAACACTATATAATCTTAATGGGCTACTACTTCAATCGCCAATTAATTTTAATAATGAATCTCAATAAACTTATGTACCAGACCTTGGCTTGAATGCTCCCCAAATATTCTTCGGAATTTTATCACCTAACATCATATATATCATGGTGTGCGCTACTGTTGAATTTTACGTGATTTCTTTTGTTCCAATTCTCTCGGTAGATTCTTTTTACTGAAGCCTTCTACTATGGTACCTAATATTGATAGTCAAAAGCCAAAACGACTTTCATTTTGACAAAATGTGCCCACTATGGGCAACATTTTCAAAGCCAAAATTGGCTTTGCCAAAATGAGATACCCATATTTGGGTATCATATATAGCTATAAAGCCAAAATGGCATTCAATAATTTTTGGAGGACCCCACTAAGCACATGAGTGCAAAATTGAACACCTCTCCCTCACACAAGCACATTTGAGCTGTTCATTTGCACAAGCACGAGATCTTTGTACTATTTGTTTGTTTAATTATTATTTAAATAAAAAATTAAAAAAAAAATCTAAAAAATTAGAAAAAATTCAAAAAATTATTTTAGTTTTGTTGTTTCCATTATGTATTCTTTTTGTGTTTTTTAGGTGTGTTTGTGTGTTTTTGTGAAATAAAATAATTTATGTTGTGTAAACAAATAAAATATTGAAATATAGTCAATATTGACCTTGAATTATAAATATTTTTCTAAATATAACTAATAGTATAATTTTCATAAATAATTAAATTTTAAATATTAAATTATAAGCCACTTAATTCATAATAGACATTTATTTAGATAGAAAATTTTGATACCCAAAGTATCAGCAACATAGTGCAACTGATACAGAAAAGACACTATTCACACACTCAAATTGACTTCTGGCAATCAAATATAACTTTTATCATAGTAGAAGGCCTAACCGACCAGAAAGTAGTTTCTTATAATATTAGAGATTATATAAATTGTAAATTTATACTGACTAAAACTTATTTCTGATTAAAGCAATACATCATGATATATTTAATTTATTTTGGCCAGTGATATATTATTTAATTAGATACATCAAATTGTAAAGGAAATACTCAGTGTAGAGAGGAAAAAAAAAAATCATAATCTTCTTCATTCGAGAGTTCATTTTCGCAAAATGTCAGGCCGTGGTAGGTGCGCGGATTATCATTATTAGTATGATTATATCAGCATAACCTGATCTCATCGGTTTATTAGTTCACCAAGAAATAACCAGCGATACGTATACTAATTGATCCCCTGCTCTATATAATATAGAGAAAAACTTGTCACTAACTTATTAGCCCTGCTTTGTGCGACATTCGACTTCGAAGAAAAAGTATGTTATAATACCATTATCACGTCTTTTGTGTACAAAATTTGTTTGTTTGTTTTTTTTTTTTCAATTAATCTATTAAAATGACGGATGTTTTTTTATTGTTGATTAATTTATAGATACTAGGGTGCATAACCCGCGCATCGCGCGAGCGAATAAAAAAAAATTAAAACTAATTTATAAAACATAATTTTTTACAAATCATGGTTTGAATATTTGTGTTTAGGTGTTTCTGAATCGAAATGAAAGGAAAATGATGGAATTCGGCTGCGTGCAGATTCATAAACCTTCGATGATACATCCCCTCTTATAGAATGTGAATTTGAATAAACGAAGAGATTTACACTTAATCTTGAAGAAATGAAGAGATTTCCATTGAATTGTTGCAGAAGTTTTCGCCTTGGAAATTGAACGGACTATCTTCCGAACATTAAATCGGACTTTTGCGTTTAAATGTTGTAAACTTAATTTTTTAAATTTAAATTTATGATATTTGTTATTCTCCTTCCATGATTTCAGTGTGATAATTTGCTTAGTTTATTGATTTTGGATTTGGTTCCAAGATAGAATCAGAGATTGATTTGCAGACTTTTTTTCTCTGTTAAAGATCTTATTGTTTCCTTTCAGCTCATTAATTTGCATCTTGGAATTGTGATATCAATGCATCGATTATAACACTCGAAAAACCCTCAGCTCATCATTCAGTATGTTATTATCATACCTTCATAATTTATATAATATATAGATTATGATATTTGTTATTCTCCTTCCATGATTTCGGTGTGATAATTTGCTTAGTTCACTGAATTTGGATTTGGTTTCATGATAGTATCGGAGATTAATTTGCATACTTTTTTTCTCTGTTAAAGATCTTCTTATTGTTTCCTTTCAGTTCATTAATTTGCATTTGGAATTGTGAGCTCAATGCATCGATTATAATACTCAAAAAACCTTCAGCTCCTCATTCACTCTGTTATTATCTTTCATTCAAAATTTATATAATATATAGATTTGTACATAAAATAGGAACATATGACCTCACTTATTATATATTTAGAAAGTTTTACTTCTACTTTCACATATATAAAAAATTGTAAATCCGAATACTTTAGAAAAAATTATGTCTTTGATTATTGATAGGTTTCGCTATGGCCGTTAGGCCCTTTAACGGTGAGGAAACGGTGAACAGGCCCACTGGGCCCTAAAAAGGAGGTCAAGAAGGCCAAGGCGAAGGGTCCCGATAGAGGGAGTTCCGATGATGGAAGGTCCCGACAGAGTCGGTCCCGATAGGCGAGCTAGGCGCTCCCGATGAGATGCCTTTAAGTAGGCCCCGATGATGAATCCCTACGATGACGAGGGGCCCCGAGCGGTGACACAATGAGATAACTCTGGAGTCCCCGATATTAGTCGGGACTTGCCATTAGAGGTTGAGGCCGAGATACGCGGAGCGTGGCCGAGATAAGTGAGATCATGGCCTAGATAGGCGGGATCGTGGCCGAGATACGCGGAGCGTGGCCGAGATAGGCGAGATCATGCCCGAGATAGGCGGGATCGTGGCCGAGATAAGCGGAATATGGGCTAACCACCCCAACGGTTCACTAGGTAACTGAGGTACCTCTTCGCCTATAAAAGGGCAGAGGTTACCTCAGATCACATACGCTTTGACGATTACATACTGAGACTCTTGCTACCAGTTCATACGAGATACTCATTTAAGCATCGGAGAGGGATTCTGGGTCACCGCCCGGTCTATCCCCTCTTGCAGGATTACGTGGAGCAAAGGAGCTCGGATCGCCGTCAAGACCGTACCGGAGTTCCACCGTGATCCAACATTGGCGCCGTCTGTGGGAACGTGACAAAAAGCTAGTATGACTTCTACTCGTTTAATGGCGGGACGACTCTGAATTCACCACCGGAGCGTGCTGAGGACCAGAATCTCCCTGCTGAGGTCTCCCAGACAGGGGGGCACAACGAAGTCCCCGAAGATGCTGCTCAGCACCAAGAGAATAGGGAGGAGGAGGCTCCTCCAAATACGGATCTGGCGAAGGCTGTGGCGGATGCCATGCCGATGTTTTTGGCGGCTGTGGAAGCTCTCCTAGACCGAAGAGAGTCGGCCAAGAGGCAGGAGGAAGTGCCCCCGCCAGCAGAGGTTCAGAATGTGTAGGAGGCCCAACCCAGAAGCCAGGATAAGGGAAAGGAGCCCGCTCAATCAGAGCGATTTGTGGTCGACGGGCCAGGACCAGTGCAGCACAGGACCATTCCCCTCAATGGTCCCATCACCCCCGATCAGGTGGTGAAGATCGTGAACATCTTCCTGGGGGAGCAGAAGCCGATGATGTCGGAACTGAGGGATCGATCCACCCATCCCTTCGTTCCCCGACTAATAGACACCCTCGCCCCGCCAGGGCTGGGTATCCCCACAGTGAAGGAGTATGATGGCGAAGGAGATCCAGTTCGTCATGTTCAGAAGCACCTCATGGCATGTCTTGGCAGAGCACCGAACGACGATATCGTGTGTGTGCTGTTCCCGAACACACTGGGTGAGAAGGCCCTAACCTGGTTCTTCAGCCTGCCCCCAGGGTGCATCACCTGCTGGGCTGACATGCACGACCGTTTCATTCAGCAGTACCAGGGTCGTCGACGTCTCCTGAAGAGTGTGAGGTCCCTGGCCCAAGTGGTGCAAAGGCCCGACGAGTCGCTGGCGCACTATTACCAGCGATACACTGCCAGCGTGGCGGAGACTGATGATGAGATATCGGAGGGAGAAACCATCCGTACCTTCCTTCAGAACCTGACAGCCCCCTACGGTTCCGACCTGATGCACAGCGTGGCTGAGAAGGCTGTGTGGAACATGGAGGCACTCCAGAAGAGGGTGAAGCAGCAAATCGACGTGCAAGAGTCGAAAATAGCTGCCGGAGAGCTTGAACCCCCGAAGTCGAACAAGGGGAAGCAGTCACTCAAGCCAGTGGACGACCATAAACGGAAGGATAAGTCCGAGGGCAGTCGGACTCGAGGTCGTTCTGATCGAAGGGAGGACTGGTGTCCCCCGAGGAAGGATAAGCGGGAAGATTATAGCATCCCTCTAAATAGCTCCATGGCGGAGGTGCTAGCAGTCATGGATCGACAGGGTATCTCTAGGTACCCCCCCCCCCCCCCGAAGAAGGAAGGAGAGTTTATGGGATCCCGCACCGATCGTTACTGTCGGTTCCACCGCGCCAGCGGTCATGACACTAACCACTGTCGGGAGTTGAAGAAGGAGATTGAGAAGCTGATCCAGAAGGGGAAGCTTAAGGAGTTTGTGGCTGAAAGGCGGTGTCGTTCCCGCACTCGACCTCGATCGCGGTCCCGTTCCCGATCCCGCGATCGGTCCCGTTCCCGATCCCGCGATCGGTCCCCGAAGAAGAAGAAGTCTGAGCCAGAGTCTTCTGGTTCCCGTAAGGATAAACGGGGCACCATCAATGTGATTCACGGAGGATTTTCCGCTGGAGGTGACACCACAGCCTCTCGGGAGGTTTATGCCTCTAGAATTTCTGCTGCTGTGGTGTTGGGTGTTAGGTTCCGAGATCGGGGTCAACGGGTGGTCGGCTCAAATCTCGTTCCTCACTGGAGATGTGGAGGATCCGGTACTCTCGGGTTGCACTGCCTTAGCTTGCGTCCTTCCTTCCTTAGCTTCTCTTCTCCTTTCGCCCTACAGAAGGGGCAGTACCAGGCACAGAGGGGGGGTGGTGCCTGATGAACCCTCTCCGATGCCTAAGTCAGTACGGTTTTTAGAGAGATAAAGCTAGAGAGATGTCAGAGCAAAATTATCCAAATTGCCAAGATGATCCAATGAATAGTGGAGATGGGGTATTTATAGGCAACGGTGTCATTAAGGTGGCTTAATGACATCGTTAACCCTTAAACACAATTAATTAACCTTTAAACACATAATTAAGACCTTAGGATACGGAGAAGGTAGGCGGAATAAACCGAGTATGAGAGTCCAAAAAAAAATTGTGCCGGGGCCCTTGGGGGGAGGAAAATCCGACCCCCAAGGGTAGGGGTTGGGTGAGGCCACCCAACCCCTCCTAGGGGGGATAGGGTTGGCCAACCCTATCCCCCTAGGGGAGATCGGTTTGGCCGACCCGATCTCTCCTAGGGGAGATCGGGTTGGTGGACCCGATCTCTCCTAGGAGAGATCGGGTTGGTCCACCCGATCTCCCCTAGGGGAGGTCGGATGTGGCCACCCAACCTCACCTAGGTGAGTTTGACTCGGCCGGACGAGCGCTTCGGCCTCGTCCGGGCCGTTGGTGTTCTCGCGAAGTGTTCGGGTTGAAGTTTCGATTTACAATCATTATCGGGGTGATAAAAATAAAACGATTCAGAAGTCAACGGGTTCAAATTGGGCGTATATCCATCACATGCCCCCGAGTCAACCAATGGCCTAACCCTTGATTGACTCTATTTCAGGATGGTATGATACGCGCAATTTGAAACCGGGGTTTTACCTTCTTGTCTGAATGCTTGCTTACCCATGGATGCGTGTCTCTGGCTCTGCCCCCTGCCTTATGAGATAGAGGAATTGTAAACGTCAGAGTAGCACGGACGTGTGCCTAAGCACGCGTCCGTCTGAGGTGGGAGTAATAAATCTATCTTTGCTACGGGCGTATACTCAAAAAATACATGCTCACACAGGGATATGATACAAATATGGCTAAGTGACTCATGCTTCAATTTCGTGCCGGGATTTTGCCTAAGTGAAGGAAAATTTAATTTTGGCTTAAATTTTTTTCCTAAGTATGGGATGCTCAAGAATAAGTCTAACTTGATGGTTTCTCTAAGTATGGAGATATACTTAGCCATAGTTAAAAGGGATAAAAGTGATGGTTTTTCATTAGCCCTTAGATCTCACTTAAAAATAAATGGAGGGTGATGATTAAAACTCTTTAAAAAACCCTACCATCTTTCAAATATATAGGAGAGTTAAGAAAATACCTTAGTTAGTCACCATAGCCACCCTTTTCCCTCTTTTCTCACCCTTGGAGAGCAAGAAAAAATTAGGAGCACACCCAAGGTAAGGGCCGGCCAAAATTCCGGTGGAAAACCCGAAATTCCGGCCAGCAGCTCCGGCGGGAAGTGACCACCAGCACGAAGCGGAGACGGCGAGTGGGCCAGCGGCTCGAGACGGCGGCGCGACCTCCAGCAGCTGATGGACGGGGACGGCGCGGCACGAGCAAGGCCAGTGGAGGGTGGTGGCTGGACGGACGGCGACGTTGGCGACGCGGAGCAGACCTCAGACTACGCCGGAGCTGAGCGAGGTCGTGGAGGGACGGCAGGACGACGGCCAGGCTGCTGTTGGCGGAGGCGACGTCGGATCCAGCAAGGGCGAAGGACGGCGAGGTGGGACGACTCCAGCGCGACGTGAGGCGTTCTCCGGCGACGGTGGGGCGACTGGAATCAGCTCCGGCGACGACAAAATTGGGGCTCCGGCGAGGGGCTGATTTCCGGCGGTCTCAAAATTTGAATTCCGGACCCGTTTATCACATCGGGTCGGGTTTTCCGAAGGTCCACTCTTTTCCTTTCCGTTACCGCGTAAAATGTTGATTTTTGAATTGCCGATACTTGATTGCCGAAATTTGATTGCCGATACTTGATTGCCGATGCTTGATTGCCGAAATTTGATTGTATGTGGGATTGCCGTGGATAGCCGTAGATAGTTGTGGATTTGGGAAAAATTTTTGCCGGTCGTCCGGAGATAGTTTCTTGTCCGATTAAACTATCCCGGTTTTGAATTTGATATTGTATCGCCGTTTGTGTGTTGATTTCCGTTGGAGGGCGTAACAGTAATTTTGTCTGAAAACCGACTTTAGGTTCGGATAAAATTATTCGATTTGGTTGTCGTGGTGTCCTTGGCTCATGTTTGTTATCTTTGTTGCGTGTCTTCGAATCTTTGGTTGTTGTCGTTGGTTGAGTGTCGGAGTACTCCCGGTTTTTTGGAAATTTCCTTGTCTTGATATTCGTCATGTCGTGGCAGGTACTGTATTCTTGGTGGTGTCCCCGCACACAGACTCTACAGAGGCGTTACATCCTCCGAAGGATGAGTGAGTTCCTTTTCTCTTCTTTTTGTCGCATTACTTCCTTTCCTATCATTAGCTTAGTGTTGCGATCTAAGCTGGGGTGTTAGTCGAAACTTGATTCGAACTTTGGGATTTCCTGCTACCTTTGCCTTAGGTCTCGCTGCTCTGTCAGAGAACCACCTAACTAGGTCTGATTACAATGAGCACGTTACCTTAGGAGATATCTGTCCCTTAGATGAGCCTTTATATCCTTTCCTCCCTTCCTTGGGGAATACCCGCGAGACGGTGACGGAGCCTCCTAGGGGGAAGGTCGTCGTTTACCCCTCCCAGATTCGATTTGGGTTGAGGTTGCCTTACTGCGATGACCTCATAGAGTTGAGCAGGTTCTTCAGGATTTCTCCTGTGAACCTTGCCCCCAGTGCCCTCCGTGTCTGGGTGGGCTTCCGGGTGTTGTGCCATTGGTACTCATGGAAGTACTCCCTAGTTCTGTTCCGATGCTTCTACCGGTTCCAATACCAGAAGAAGGTGGGCTTTGCGAGTTTTGTAACTCGCCACCCGACCTTCAAGGATTCCCGATTTTCTGACTTCGGGTTGAGTGGGGTCGAGTGGGATACCTCTCTTCGCTTCGTGGCCCGGAGTGACAACTCGGCCAGTCACTGGGCCAAGCATTACTTCTTCATTACGGATCAATACGTCACTTGGTCGGTCTTGAATGAGGATCGGTCGGATGGTTGGCCTGCTTTCGGGGAGTTCTCTTCCGTTGATTTAGAGACTATGAAGATCATTCATGAGAGCAACAGGACCCGGTCATACTGCCCCGTGTCCTTAGTGACTGAGACGGATCTTTACGAGGCAGGGATCAGTTTGACTCCTGACTCCGGGGGTTCGGTATGTTACTTAGTCTTCTCATCTTTATTTACTTTCTGCTCTTCCTTTGTAGGTTGGTTTCACGGAAAAACCTATAACGTGCAGGGAGCACCTGTTGACCTGAGCAAGAGGAAGGCTCCTTCTAGCTCCACTCTGAAGAAATCCCCCATGCCTGGGAAGAAGGCTGGGGCCTCTGGTATGCTTCCTCCTATTTGCTTCTTTATGGTATACTTTGTGTTTTCCTTATCTTATTTTTCTTACATTGCTAGGGCGCTCCCCCTTGGTGACCGAGAGGGTTGTTTCCGTAGGCAGAGACTCTGGACCTTCCAAGTCCAAGCCGCGGAGATCTGATTCTGAGGCCGGGGCCTCAGCTGCTAAGAGGAAGAAAGCTGCGGATCCTCCTTTGCCTGTTGCTCGTCCCCCGACCCTATCTCGCGATAAGGAGATGGGTCGAAGAGGCGCCTTCCCACACTGACAAAGGGAAGCGACCTGTTGGTGGTGGTTCCCCTGCCCCCCAGCCGAGGGCACGGTCCCCAGGTTTGATCTCTACCTTATCACTGATGCTTCTACGTTTATATTTTTCGTTGACTTGCTTCACTTGTATAGGTGGGCCTCCGACTTTGAGTCGGAAGGATTTCGCACGTCTTACTGATGAAGATGTCGTTGGGTCTGAGTGGACTCCTTTCGCTAGTTTGAAGGAGTTCCACCTTGATAGTGGCTCCTCTTTGCGGACTCCTGAGGTTGCATCCGCGTACTTCGCGGTGCCATCCCCCCTGGCGATCGTGTTGCCCAGCCTAGGTCTCCTGGGGAGACTCGGCGCTTTGTTCAGGGTGTACTCTCTCGTTATGCGCCTGTGAGTTGTTCCTTGCTTTCTTCTTTATACTTTTATGTGGTTGGTTTTTCGGTTACTCATCCCTTGTTTAAATTATTAGGGTATGTCTGACATGGTGAACATGTCATCACTCGTGCTCGAGTTATCTGACGAGAAGAAGACCCTTGAGGACAGCCAGGTCTCTCTGAAGGCGGAGCTCGCCACTGCGGCTGAGAAGGCGCGCTTATCTGATCTGAAGATGCAGGAGCTCAGGGACCAAGTGTCCTTACTTGAGACTACCGTAGGTAGCTTACGCCGGGAGGCTGAGGTTGCATCTTCACTTCACTCTGAGGAGTTGCGAAAGTTGGAGGCTAGGTGTCGGGCGGAGGAGAGGACTGTCGCAGTGTCTGAGTACAAGGCGTCCTCTGCCTTCACTGCTGATTATAGCGCGCGGCTCACTCAGGAGATGAACCAGTTTGGTGAGTATCTGGTTGATCATATTTTCCGCATTGATCCTCAGTTTCCAGTTGGTGATCTTGGTGATTTCGGGCCATATGCTACTGGCTACATGGCTGTCCTTAGGGGTCAGGCTGCTGTTGCAGACGAGCCTGCCCCTACACAGGTGGATGCTACACCTGTGGAGATCGATACCTCAGACTCCTCCTCTTCATCCATCTCTGCCGGTGGTTCAGCCTCAGGGGGTGAGGGTGACTCTCCCGAAGGCTCTGATTGATGTGTTTACATCTTGCTATCTTTGTGTATATAACCATACTCCTTCTCCCCTTTAATGGGTTGAGTATCTTTTGGGATTGTTGTGGGGTTTTATGTTGCTTTCCTTTGTCGTATTGTACTGTTGACTATGTGGTTTACTTGGCTTTACATTGGTACTTCTCATGCTTTTGTATATATCCCTTTGATTATGGACTCTTCTATTGGTGTGTTTCCTTTACTTATCCTTCTTTCGTGTTTTCCTTCATGCCATACCTGCTATTTCATCAAGAAAAAACATTATGTGTTCTTCATACCACTTTACTTTGAAATTACTTTCTCATGGGATCCTTCTTAGTATGGTGCGATTATCTCTTCTGATACCCTTTAAATGGTATACGTGGTACTGTTAGACCAAAGATACGCTCTTGGTGGGCGTCGAATTTGATCACAAGACAGGCTCTCGGAGGGCACTTAACGTTTCACAGGATGGGCTCCCGGAGGGCACAGGTTAAACCAAAGATACGCTCTTGGTCGGCGTCGAAAACTATTCACGAGACAGGCTCTCGGAGGGCACTTAACGTTTCACAGGATAGGCTCCTGGAGGGCACAGGTTAGACCAAAGATACGCTCCTTGTTGGCGTCGAAAACTGTTCACGAGACAGGCTCTCGGAGGGCACTTAACGTTTCACAGGATAGGCTCCTGGAGGGCACAGGTTAGACCAAAGATACGCTCCTGGTGGGCGTCGAAGCTGGTAGTTTGAAATCTACCTCAAGATACGCTCTTGGGGGCGTCGAATCTGGTAGTGTTTTTTCTACCTCAAGATACGCTCTTGGTGGCGTCGAATCTGGTAGGTTGCAAATCTACCTCAAGATACGCTCCTGGGGGCGTCGAAATTCGTAGTTTTTGGAAACCACTCTCAAGATACGCTCTTGGTGCGTCGAAGGTCGTAGTGTAATAACTACTCTCAAGATACGCTCTTGGGGGCGTCGAAGGTCGTAGTATGAACACTACTCTCAAGATACGCTCATGGGGGCGTCAAAATTCGTAGTTTTTGGAAACCACTCTCAAGATACGCTCTTGGGGGCGTCGAGGGTCGTAGTATGAATACTACTCTCAAGATACGCTCTTGGGGGCGTCGAGTGTCGTAGTATGAAAACTACTCTCAAGATACGCTCTTGGGGGCGTCGAGTGTCGTAGTATGAAAACTACTCTCAAGATACGCTCTTGGGGGCGTCGAACCTGTCGTTGACTTGACGTCATATCTGTGTAAGGATAACTTCATGATTATATCACCACATTCATTGGAAAATGCCCTTGAAGGAAATTCTACTCTCTTAAGAGCATTCATGTTTTTTGTACACATGGGGTGCCTTGGGTGGGTCAAGACACCCTTTGGAGGAAATCAAAGATAGTTGTAGAGTTGGAGTAACTTCTTGAGTTCTCCTTCTCAGAAGTTGTTTTTGAAAAACTTGGAAAGCTTGAACATGCAAAGTGCTAAATATGAAACTAAGGATATGGGGTGGTCAATTTGTCTCTTGCCACGTACTCCTTTAGGCCTCCACTGTGAATCATTTCCTCCACTTCTATCTTCAGCACCATGCAGTGGTTGGTCTGATGCCCCCAGGTCCCATGGTATTCACACCATCCCTGTGCATCTCTTCCTAGGAAGGCCTTGCCCACCTCCCTGCATGTGGGTAGCTCCTCCTTGAGGTACTTCTGAAAAATTTCTTCTATGCTCACTGTAAGGGGTGTGAATGTGAAGTTTACACCTCCTCCCAGTGTGTCAGTCTCTCTTTCTTTCTCCGGGCCTTCATCCCGTTGCTCCATCTCCTTTGCAAATGCCTTGTCCAGCTTTTCTTTGAGCTCTCTCATCGTGCTCGTCATGATCAACTCATAAAGCCCTCCATAGGCCTCAAATGAGTTTGGATGCATGTTTCTAATGAATGCTTTGACGGCTTCTCCTCTTGTGATGTCCATATTGGCACCATAACTGGAGAATCTCTGGAAATAGCTTGATATTGGCTCCCGCGGCATTTGCTTGATATCATCAATGTACCGAAAGCCTCTTATGATGGAGTCCCTTGTTCTTTTCCCCTCTATGGTTTCTGGCTGCCAAGGTATGGCTGTCACCTTCACAGCCTTGCTCATGTGTCTCCTTTTAGGTACTGTTTGAAAAAACTGCTTGCTCAAACGGAGTGCCACTCCATTCTTCATCTTTCCTTGCCTTTGTCTCCTTCCCCTCTTCTTTCTGTCTTGGTTGGCTCCTACCATGACCATTGCCACCGTGTCCGTCCTGTGTGATCCACGTCTCATGGAGTTGACGTAGCACTGCCTTGCAGTGCGTTGATCACCCAAGACTTCTCCGACTCCATTCTCAGTGATGTACTTCAACTTCTGGTGTACGGTGGATGGCACGATTTCGTATGGGTTTATGGTTGTCCTTCCTAGGATCCCATTGTAGGCTCCCAGGCTTTCAACCACCAAGAAGTTAACATTCACCTTCAGCTGTGTCCATCCTTGGCCCATGGTCACCGGCAGGGTTATCATTCCCAGGGGGTAGCTTGTTGCCCCTGAGAAGCCAACTAGAGGGAAGTTGACTGGTTTGATGTCTGCCTTGGTTTTCCCTATTTCTTCTAGGACTCTCAAGCTTAGGAGGTCAGCCGAGCTGCCCCCATCCACCAATATTCGCTTTACATCAAAATTATCAATGTCTATTATGATGACTAACGCATCGTCATGTGGGAAGACAATGTGGCTCTTGTCCTTCTCCGAGAATTCAATCTTCACTTCTTCTCCTTCTCTTGGTCTTTTTCTCCACCTTGGCACTGAACTCAATTTGGAAGCGTAAACCTCCCTTGCATTAGCAGTTGGGCCACCTGACGCTGCTCCCCCGTGTATCATATTTATGGTCCCTCTCTTGTTGGGTGGAGGATTGTAGTCTACTTTGCCTTTGCCCTTGTCTCTGTGTGATGGCCCTAGCTGCATGCTGTTGCCCCCATGATCCACGAACTGCTTTAGGTCTCCCCTTTGGATGGCATTGTTGATGCTTAGCTTTAAGCTGAAGCATTCGTTCGTGTCGTGCCCGTAAGCTTCATGGTTGTCACACCATCTATCCTTGTGATTCCCCACCATTGGGCTCTCCATCTTGCAGGAGGTGACCAGAGTTTCTGATTCCGCATCTCTTTGAGGACAGTAGCTGGGGTGGCGTTCAATGTTACGAACTTGATGACATTTATTTCTCTAGCCTTTAGTGGTTCGCCCATTTGGTTTCTTTGCTGGGGCGGACGCCATTCCTGCTGCCTTGCGTGCTGAGGTGCCTGGGGTGGTTTACCTTTGTTCGGCTTTGCATTGTCTTCCTTGGCTGCTTGAATCTTGGCTTTCTTACTTGCCCTGTGCCTCTCCAGGTCTATATGAGTTTTTACTCTTCCTGCAAGCTCCTCTAAGGTGCTTGCTGGCTTCTTGGCCATCTTTTCTGCCAGTGTGGACCCGAAGCGGCCTAGGTTTCTGATGAAGGCTCGTATTATCTCACCCTCAGTGATGTCGCCCTGGATGTCTGCGATATTTTGATTGAACCTAGTGTAGTAATTGGCCAGAGATTCGTAATATTCTTGTTTCACATCATCGATGGAGCCTGTTCCTTTGAGGAGTTTCCTCTCCCCTAGATATCTCTGCAGAAACTTCGCCTTTAGCTGCTCCCATGAGTGGATGCTTTCAGAGGGTAGGCTGAAGAACCAGTGTGAGGCCACCCCTGATAGGGTGTTTGGGAACAGGAGTGCCTTGTATCTTTCATCAGTGGTCCTCCCAAATAGAGAGGCCTCATGCTGTTGAATATGCTCTAGGGGGTCTCCCTTCCCATTGTACTTTGCAATTTGCACTGTGTGCAGGGAGTCTGGCACCCTGTTCATCTCCAATTCCCTTGTGAAAGGGTGGTTCGTTTTGTCACTTAGACAATGCAAGCTGGTTTTCTTTGACTCATTCATTTTCCGGGTTATCATTGCCTCTATTTCTTCTGGAGTGATCAATATCGGTGTCGGAGTGTAATTTCTCTGATAGCCTCCGTAGTTATAGATGGGGCTTGCCGGGATCCCTTGTCCGTATTGATACGGACTGTAGGTGTATCCTTGGTGTCCCTGCTGGGGTGCTTCATAGAATTCTTGCCTCCTTGGAGGTCTTGTTTGTCTTTCCTCCCCCAGTGGGGTGTGAGCCCTGGCGCTCTGCTGTTGCCTAGGAGGCACGAATTGTTGCCTTCCCTCTGGGGGTGGCTCCTGGTAATTTCTTCTCTGCTCCTCTCGTTGCCCTGCCCGAGGGTGCGAGTGGTGCCCTTCCGTTGGGATCTGTTCCTCTTCATGAGCTTCAGTGTGTGTCCCCTGGGTGTATGCCGGCCTTGCGTATGTTGTGTGGGCGCGGTTGCCATTCCTTTGGGCCGGCATCCCATACGGGTACCCCTGGGGTTGTGCCTCATAATAATATCCCTCAGGGGGTGCCGTGTGCTGGGATGGCACTCCCTGTTGTTCTCTTTCCCTCTGTGGCCTTCTTGCCAGGGGGGTTGAGGCTGTGGAGGACTCAGCCCCAGCTGGGCGTGAGGGTCCTCCCTCCTGGTTGTTCTGTTGAGGCGGCTGTGGGGTTCCTTGTGGTTCTGGTTGCATTGGCTGCTTTCCCGGGTTAGGCTGCCTTCCTGGGGGTATAGGCTCTCTCCTTCGCCCATTGCCCCCTGGTGGGCGGTGGTGCCTAGACACCCTGCTGTTCGTCATTGCCCTTGTTATAGCCAAGCTTTCTGTCCGAAGCCCACTGACGGCGCCAAGTGTTAGGTTCCGAGATCGGGGTCAACGGGTGGTCGGCTCAAATCTCGTTCCTCACTGGAGATGTGGAGGATCCGGTACTCTCGGGTTGCACTGCCTTA
The DNA here is from genome assembly GCA_036873135.1 of Clarkia xantiana subsp. parviflora. NCBI lineage: Eukaryota > Viridiplantae > Streptophyta > Magnoliopsida > Myrtales > Onagraceae > Clarkia > Clarkia xantiana. The sequence goes on from JAPTYO010000018.1 coordinate 387,580, forward strand.
GCTTGCGTCCTTCCTTCCTTAGCTTCTCTTCTCCTTTCGCCCTACAGAAGGGGCAGTACCAGGCACAGAGGGGGGGGGGGGGGGTGGTGCCTGATGAACCCTCTCCGATGCCTAAGTCAGTACGGTATTTAGAGAGATAAAGCTAGAGAGATGTCAGAGCAAAATTATCCAAATTGCCAAGATGATCCAATGAATAGTGGAGATGGGGTATTTATAGGCAACGGTGTCATTAAGGTGGCTTAATGACATCGTTAACCCTTAAACACAATTAATTAACCTTTAAACACATAATTAAGACCTTAGGATACGGAGAAGGTAGGCGGAATAAACCGAGTATGAGAGTCCAAAAAATGGTGCCGGGGCCCTTGGGGGGAGGAAAATCCGACCCCCAAGGGTAGGGGTTGGGTGAGGCCACCCAACCCCTCCTAGGGGGGATAGGGTTGGCCAACCCTATCCCCCTAGGGGAGATCGGTTTGGCCGACCCGATCTCTCCTAGGGGAGATCGGGTTGGTGGACCCGATCTCTCCTAGGAGAGATCGGGTTGGTCCATCCGATCTCCCCTAGGGGAGGTCGGGTGTGGCCACCCAACCTCACCTAGGTGAGTTTGACTCGGCCGGACGAGCGCTTCGGCCTCGTCCGGGCCGTTGGTGTTCTCGCGAAGTGTTCGGGTTGAAGTTTCGATTTACAATCATTATCGGGGTGATAAAAATAAAACGATTCAGAAGTCAACGGGTTCAAATTGGGCGTATATCCATCACTGGGCAAGAGGTCCCGATCCTGGACCGCGAAGGAAGAGATGGTGATTTCCTTTTCCGCGGAGGACCTGATAGGAGTGGAGACTCCACATGATGACGCTTTGGTCGTGACCATTGACGTAGATGGGTACGAGATGAAGCGGATTTTGATCGACGGAGGGAGCTCCTCCGACATTCTGTTTATGGAAGCACTGGAAGCCATGGGGAAAATGAAGAAGGATCTGAAGGAGGTGACCTTCCCGATGGTTGGGTTCTCTGGTATTACCTCCTATCCGCTGGGAATGATCACCTTACCAGTGGAGTTTGGTAGCGGGTGGAAGGCGGAGAGGAGAAACGTGGACTTTGTGGTGGTTGAGTCCGCGGGGACGTACAACGATTATCGGGAGAACCACCATCAACCCCCTGATGGCAGTTGCCTCGACTGTGCACCAGAAGATGAAGTTCCCGACTGACCACGGAGTCGGGGAGGTCAAGGGGGACCAGGTGGCTTCCAGGAGGTGCTATGTTAATGCCACCCGACGGAAGAGACGGGAGGCCATGGCTATCCTCCAGACCGATGCCGATCCTAGAGAGGAGTTTGGGCGTCCCGCCCCCATGGAGGATTTGAAGGAGGTCGAGATTGACGGACCTCAGAGGAAGGTGAAAATTGGGTCCGCCTTGTCTGACGAGAGGGCCCAAGAATTGATAAGCTGTTGAAGGAGTTCAATGAGCTGTTTGCCTGGTCCTCGAGTGACATGCCAGGAATCAGTCCCGATGTGATCGTGCACGAGTTGAAGATTGATCCCGCGATCAAGCCTATCGCGCAGAAAAGGCGTCCGATGGGCGCAGACAAGAGGATCGCGATCCAGCAGGAGGTGGGCAGGTTGCTCGATGCTGGGTTTATCAAGGAGCTCCGATTCCAGACTTGGGTCGCTAACCCGGTGCTGGTGAAGAAGAGCAATGGGAAATGGCGGATGTGTGTTGATTTCCGCGATCTGAATAAGGCTTGCCCGAATGACTGTTACCCGCTCCCGAGAATCGACCAGTTGGTGGATGCCACGTCGGGACATGAGTTGTTGAGCTTCATGGATGCGTACTCGGGCTATAATCAGATCAAGATGGCTAAGGAAGATGCCCCCCACACTGCCTTTTATGCCAACAGTGACATTTATCATTACGATGGCATGCCTTTCGGATTGATCAATGCCGGGGCAACCTACCAGCGGATGGTGAACAAGCTGTTCGGAGATATGCTGGGGAAAACCATGGAGGCTTACGTGGAAGATATGCTGGTGAAGTCCCGACAAGCTGAGGATCATGTACACAACCTAGCCACGGCGTTTGAGCGGATGAGGCTTCATCAGGTTCGCTTGAACCCGACCAAGTACGCCTTCGGGGTCCACTCGGGGAAGTTTCTGGGCTTTATGGTGAGTCAAAGAGGAATTGAGGTGAACCCCGAGAAGCTGAGGGCGATCGAGGAGATGCAGTCTCTGACAAATCATCGAGAGGTGCAAGTGCTGAATGGCCGACTGGCTGCAATGAACCACTTCATGTCCAAGGCAAGTGACCGATCCATGCCGTTTTTTGAAGTTCTGAGGGCCAACAAGAAGTTTGAGTGGACTGCCAAGTGTGAAGAGGCGTTCCAAGCACTCAAGCAGCACCTTCGCACCCTCCCGCCGTTAGCAAAACCGATCCCAGGCGAGCCGCTCTATCTATATTTGGCTGTTTCTGAATTTGCCATTAGCTCTGTGTTAGTGAAGGTTGTCGAGGGGAATCAAGTCCCCGTTTATTATGTAAGCAAGGCATTTGCCAAATCTGAAATGAATTATCCCGCCGTTGAGAAGTACCTCTTTGCGTTGATTATAACTGCTCGGAAGCTGAGGCCTTACTTCCATGCGCATGAGATTACTGTGCTGACGAATCAGCCTCTGAAGCATTTTTTGAACCGACCTGATGCGTCGGGGAGATTAGTGAAATGGGCAGTCGAGCTTAGTGAGTTTCGCATACACTTTGCTCCGAGAACGGCTATTAAGGGCCAGGCGTTGGCGGATTTCATAGCAGAGTCTACAGCCCCCGATCTGGAAGAAGCGGGCCCTGTAGAGGGGGCAACCAGGGAGGTCCCGATAGCAGAACAACCAGAGATGGCAGAGCAATTAGAACAGCCAAATGAGGAAAATACTTGGGAAATGTACACGGATGGCTCTTCGAGTTCAGATGGGTCAGGAGCAGGGTTCGTGTTGATACCGCCATGCGGGGGTGAGCCCCTTCGATATGCTTTGGCCTTAACGTTCAGAGCCACGAACAACGAAGCTGAATACGAGGCTCTTATCACAGGCCTGAAAATTGCGAGAGGTACGGGAGTTGCTCACTTAAGGGTGAAATGTGACGCGGGCCTGATTGTGAATCAAGTCCAAGGGTGATATGAGGCGAAGAGCCCGATGATGAAAAAGTACCTTCGCGAGGTGCAAGTCTTGAAGGAGAGCTTCAAAAGTTTCGACATCGATGCGATCCCGAGAGAGGAAAACGTGGAAGCGGATGCCTTGAGCAAATTCGCCTTGGGGGCACCCCTGGAGGAAAATCGGAAGGTGTACTTCTTGGAGAAGGTGATCTTGTCGACCACCGACCCGTCGGATGTGTGTGCCATTGAAACAGGATCAGAGGAGGAGCCCACTTGGATGACCCCGATAGTCGCGTACCTGACTATGGGGGCAGTCCCCGATAATGAAGTGGTAGCTGACAGGATACGTCGGATCGCGGTTAACTACGTGATGCTGGACAATCAGCTATACAAGAAGGGCTGGTTCTCGACTCCGTACTTGAAATGTGTGGCTGAGCCCGACACAAGTCGAATCCTGAGGGAGGTGCATGAAGGGGTCGCGGCTTGTCATGAATGGGCCCGATCCATTATGAGGAAAGTGCTGAATCTAAGCTATTACTGGCCTACGATGAGCAAGGAGGCGACGGCGTTGGTCCGATCCTGTGACGCGTGCCAGAGGTATGCCCCGAATATCACGGCTCCGGCTGCCAATTTGACGTCCATCAAGAGTGCTTGACCCTTCGCGCAGTGGGGGATCGACTTGGTGGGACCTCTACCGCAGGCACAAGGTCAGTGTAAATATCTGCTTGTGGCTATCGATTATTTTTCGAAGTGGATAGAAGCTAAGGCGTTGGCCAAGACGTCGGGGAACCAGATCGTCAAGTTTCTTCAGACTCATATTGTATCCAGATACGGGATTCCTAAGGTGGTGATCAGCGATAATGGTCCACCGTTTAACGGGGCTCAAGTGAAGGAGTATCTGGAGGAGTTGAACATCGAACATCGGACAACCTCTGTCCATCATGCTCAGACTAATGGCCAGGTACAGTCAGCCAACAAAATTGTGATGGATGGCCTGAAGAAGAGGGTCTATGCCTTGAAGGGCAAATGGCTGAACGAGCTGGAAAACGTGCTTTGGGCTGTTAGAACGACACCCAAACGATCAACTGGGAAGACTCTGTTTGGCCTTGTTTATGGCACGGAGGCTGTTGCTCCCGTGGAGGTAGCTGTGGCGTCCCATCTGATGAGATATTACGAGCCTTTGACAAATGATGAAATAAGACGCCTGGACTTGGACTTGCTTGAAGAGAAGAGGCGGGAAGCCGATGAAGTCCAGGCTCGAATGCGTTTGGCGACGGCCAGATATTACAACCGGCGAGTTAAGTCCCGACAATTCTTCTTCGGAGAACTAGTTTGGCGTCGGAATGAGTTTACCCTTTTGGATCGGATCAACAAGATGTCACCAAAATGGGAAGGACCTTACAAGGTCGTGGGGATGCCAGCTCCGAATGCGTACAAGTTGGAAGACCTCGATGGCAGAGTATTGAAGCATTCTTTCAGTGGCGAACACTTGAAGAAATGTTATGCTTGATGAAAGTCGCCTTAAGTGGTGCACGAGATTAAGTCGTCTTAAGTGATGCACGAGAAAAGTCGCCTTAAGTGGTGCACGAGATTAAGTCGTCTTAAGTGATGCATTGTTCTTAGATTTATTCTAAGTGTTGAAAAGTCGCCTTAAGTGGTGCACGTTATTAAGTCGCCTTAGGTGGTGCAAATGGTTAAATCGTCTTAAGTGATGTGTTGAAATGTCTTAAGTGGCGAGGTTCCGCCTTAAGTGACATAGTTAAGTCGCTTTGAGAAGTGCAATGGAAAATTAGAACTAAAAAGTCTGATATTAATGAGGGCTCGAAGGCCCGAGGATTACAAAATGAGGAAAAATACAAGGACTCTAAAGATAAAGCGTTTAGGCTTGGTCCTTGTCGGCGGCATCAGCGGGAGCAGGGTCCACAAGATCTGTGGCAGAAGGCTCCATAGGTTCAGCTGCTGGAGGGTCGATTATCGGGGCATCAGCACTTGGAGTCTCCGTGGGAGTGTTCCCCTCATCACTCTCCTCCGAGAGGGCAAAGTATTTCTTCACGAAGGGAGCGAGAGACGGAGACTTCTCGAAGTTAATGGCGTCGCCATACTCCAGGTGGAGTTCCTCGACTGCGTTGAAGAGGGTGTTCTCCACCTCCGCGCTGCAGAACTTCACCGCATCAGCTTGGAAGTCCTCGGACCCCCGATAATCCTCCCGGCCCTTGGTCTCGGCCGCGACCAGCTGCGCAGGAACCCCAGCGATTTGCTCCTCCAGAGCCTTCTTTTCAAGGACAAGTTTGTCCTCAGCAATCCGCCGCTCCTGCCGCTCCCGCTTCAGGAGCCCCTCGAAGTCACGAACCTGCTTTTGGAGGTCCCGAGTCTTTCGGTCGAGGATGGCCTGCTCCTTGGCCAGTTTTCCCCGCGAAGACTCGGAGGCCGCGAGATCCTCCTCAAGCTTAGCTATGACCGCGGGAGCCCCCTTTGCCCACTCCTGCTCCAGGGCTTCCTCGAAGGCGAAGATGTACCCGAAGCAGCGGTTGATGTCCCCCATCTCCTGCGAAGGAAGGAAGAGAAGTGTTAGCAGATGAATAGCTTGTCTTATTGACGGAGGAGCGAAAAGTAGAAGTCTTACCTCTATCCGACGAATGGACATCTCTTGGACATCCCGACGGATCTCCTACCGATCCAAGGAAATATGATACCTCAGAGAAGGCAGGATTGAGCCTGCTACCAGATGTGAAGCCAGCTCTGGGTATGCGTCCCCTTGTCGGAGCTGGACCCCCTGCAGCGTTTGGATCGGGGTCCAGGGAGCCTCCTTCTGTGCGGGGTCGAAGGCCTTGTAGAAACTCCCGTCGAGGGGGTGAGGGGAAGGGCCGACTCGAGTCGTGGAGGGGCGCGCCTCCGACTCGCCCCGAGCCGGAGAAGGAGTGAAGTCATGGATGGGCGACGGCTGTCGCTGTTGTGAAGAAGCGAGGGGGGCAGCCCCTTGGAGGTTGGTTTCAGTGGGGACTGCCCCGCCCTTCGACGAGGAATCAGGGAGCCACCCTCATCAGTCTCCTCGGAGGAGTCCATGTTCTCCACCCGACGAAATTGATCGCCGGTCGGGGTCTCTCCAGCAGAGAAAAGTGGTGCCCCCGCTGAAGGAGGCACCCCTGCTGAAGGTGGTGCACCTGCTGAGGCTCCAGCACCCGACGGAGCTCCCGAGTGACCTGCACCTAAAGGACGAGAGGCTTCAGAAACATAATCAGGAAGTTCGTTAGGGCCCTTACACCAAACGATGCGCCGAGAAACATATTGGTCCTTCCCGCGGTAGTTGTAGTAGCCCGCCTTCAGGACACGAGGAGTTTCTCCTCGGAGGACACGTTTGACATCTGCGATGCGGGCCTCCATGGTCGAAGGAACCAACTCCTTGGGAACTAGCTTCCTGTACGATTTAATAGCTAGGCGGAGCTTTTTACCTTCTTCAGCAGTCTGGACATCGAAGAGTTTCTCCACCTCCACGCGGATCCGCTTCGTCCTCTCCGTGGAGGGAGATCCCGACGGGGCAGCAGCTTTCTTGGCTGACTTCCTCTTCCGCGCGGGGCGGACAGCGTCGGTCTCCCCTTGCTTAAGGATCAGATTGGTCAGCACGGATACCTTCTTAGCTGCAAACAAATGGAAACAGAGATTAGAAACTTTACCCAAGGAACCCTATTGGAGGGGCCGTCGAAGAGTTGACCCCCGGAGACTATGTCGAGGAGTCGGATCCCGGCATTCACCAGGTCCCGCTCCGTCAGAGAATTGGCATCGAGGGGAGTATAGGACTCCCCCCATCGGTAAAGCTGGATAAGGTGAAGGGTCTGGAAGTCGTCATCGGAGTAGGTATGGTAAGCGGGAGGAGAGTCCGCTTCCACCTCCCATCGGGGCCACGGGATCGAGGAGTTCTGGATGAAGAAGTAGCTCCTCTTCCACCCACTGTTATCGGACCCCGTGTCGATCAGGAGTCCCCGACCTTTGACAACCTTCCAGGTGTCATTGGTCCAACTACACAACGCGAGTTGCGTCTTGTTCCACTTGGGAATTCTGGGGTAGAAGGCACATACCCCCGCCTCGTTGCACTTCATCCCGTAGAAGGTTCTGAAGAGCTGGAGGTTGTAAACCCACTTCTGTCGGAAGTAGAGGACTTGGAAGGCGTTCCATAGGCGGATGGCGTGGGGAGAGAAAGTGGTTGGATGCGTCTTGTAGTGTCGACACATCTCGACCAGGGTGCCGCAGAAGGGGAATCGAATTCCCGCCGATATTTGCCCCGTAGAGACAAATACCTCCCCTTTCCGGGGACGGGTAACCTCAAGGTTACTCGAGAGGCGGGGCCAAGGATATGGGAAGCGAGGTTCTCAGGTAGAGGTGATGCATCTCTCCCGGAGAGCTGCATCGTAAGCAGTGCTGGAAATCTCGTTGACTGCATAGTCAAAATTGAAGGGCTTTCTCCCCTCGGAACTAGATCCACTGTCTGAAAATCAGCCACGGCAAGGAAAGGCACATTGGGTTTTTCGGAAAATGGCAAACGAACTAAGCAAAGATGAAGGAAAAGATGTACAAGCAACAGGGAAGAAATTCTTACCAGACATGATGATTTGGAGCAGGAAGAATGAACTTGATGTTGCTGGAAAGGTTGTTCGGAGAACAGGAGGCCGGAGAAGCACTTGAGTCTTCGAAATCGCAGAGCTTGAGTTCTCAGAATTGCAGAGAGCTTTTGGAATTTTGGAAACGGTAAAGGGGAAACAGTGCCCAGGTTTAGGGTTTTATAGGAGAAGATGACAAGTGAAAGGACATTCTGATCTGAATCGTCGAAGTCGAAGCGTTTTAATCTGAACCGTTGAGATGAAACGTGCAGAATGGCAACGGGCGTAATGATGAAACGACTTGAAAAGCACTTTTTCAGAAAAAGCAGGCACGAAAAATTAGGCACGAGTGCAAAGATGTCGCTTCGTTATCTGTTGCATTTAATGGCTGGGGAACCGAGGAGTCTTCTCCGATTTGGTGGTTATCCCCAAGATATCGAGGAAACGTGAACGAGAAGATTCGTATCAAGTGATTGTACCACGGGAAAGCTCCCCGACTCCGATGTCGGGAGGTCGGGAGTTGAAAGACACGACGAACTGAAAGTCCCTCATGTCTTGGGGGAAAATGATGGGTTTCGCTATGGCCGTTAGGCCCTTTAACGGTGAGGAAACGGTGAACAGGCCCACTGGGCCCTAAAAAGGAGGTCAAGAAGGCCAAGGCGAAGGGTCCCGACAGAGGGAGTCCCGATGATGGAAGGTCCCGACAGAGTCGGTCCCGATAGGCGAGCTAGGCGCTCCCGATGAGATGCCTTTAAGTAGGCCCCGATGATGAATCCCTGAGAATGATTGGCCCTGTCACGATGAAGAGGGGCCCCGACCCGATATTAGTCGGGACTTGCCATCAGAGGTTGAGGCCGAGATACGCGGAGCGTGGCCGAGATAAGTGAGATCATGGCCTAGATAGGCGGGATCGTGGCCGAGATACGCGGAGCGTGGCCGAGATAGGCGAGATCATGCCCGAGATAGGCGGGATCGTGGCCGAGATAAGCGGAATATGGGCTAACCACCCCAACGGTTCACCAGGTAACTGAGGTAACTCTTCTCCTATAAAAGGGCAGAGGTTACCTCAGATCACATACCCTTTGACGATTACATACTGAGACTCTTGCTTACCAGTTCATACGAGATACTTGATGGATATACGCCCAATTTGAACCCGTTGACTTCCGAACCGTTGTATTTTTATCGTCCCATTTATGATTGCGAATCGAAACTTCAACCCGGACACTTCGCGAGAACATCGACGGCTCGGACGGGGCCGAAGCGCCCGTCCGATAGAGGCGAACTCACCTAGGTGAGGTTGGGTGGCCACACCCGACCTCCCCTAGGGGAGATCGGGTCAGCCGACCCGATCTCCCCTAGGGGAGATCGGGTTGGCCAACCCGATCTCTCCTAGGAGAGATCGGGTCAGCCAACCCGATCTCTCCTAGGAGAGATCGGGTTGGCCAACCCGATCTCCCCTAGGGGAGATCGGGTCGGCCAACCCGATCCCTCCTAGGAGGGATGGGGTTGGCCAACCCCACCCTCCCTAGGAGGGGTTGGGTGTCCTCACCCAACCCCTACCCTTGGGGGTCGGATTTCTCCCCCCCCCCCCCAAGGGTCCCGGCACCCCTTTCAGACGCCCATGCTCGGTCCACTCCGCCTGCCTCATCCGAATCCTAAAGTCTTAAGTATGCGCTTAAAGGTTAATTAATTGTGTTTAAAGGCTAACGATGTCATTAAGCCACCTTAATGACACCGTTGCCTATAAATACCCCACCTTCACAACTCATTTGATCATCTTGGCCATTTGAACAATTTAGCTCTGACATCTCTCTAGCTTTATCTCTCTAGAAATATAGTTCTGACTTAGGCATCGGAGAGGGTTCACCAGGCACCACCCCCCCCTCCTCCGTGTCTGGTATTGCCCCTTTTGCAGGGCAAAGGGAGAGAAGAGGAGAAGGAACCAAGGGAAGAAAGGAAGGAAGAAGGATATAGACAAAGGCAAGACAACTCGAGAAGACCGGATCATACACATCCCCCGTAAGGAGTGAGATCAAAGCCGACACCCCGTTGACCTAGATCTCATAACTTAACAATACTCATTTAAGCATCGGAGAGGGATTCTGGGTCACCGCCCGGTCTATCCCCTCTTGCAGGATTACATGGAGCAAAGGAGCTCGGATCGCCGTCAAGACCGTACCGGAGTTCCACCGTGATCCAACAATTATGATATTTTGTTTGGCCAAATTTAATTATGATATTAAAGAGTGAATAGTATTATAGTAAATTAAAAAAAAAAAAACAAGTATATATTTATTATATAGATAGACACTTCATATACTATCATTTAAAACGTAGTTTTTCTTATATATTTTAAAGCTCAAAATTACGGATTTTGAAACATAGCATAATAACACGCAGTTAGGACATGAGGTTCTAGAATCCATTTTAAAAGTTGGAGTTGGGACGTAGTATGATCCAATTTAATAAAGTAGGATATAAATTTTAGAGAGGAAAGATAGTATAAATACCCCCTATTTGCCGTAAAGTTGAAAGCGTGCCACTTACAATAATAGATCCAAAACCCTAAGATAGCTAGCTAGCTAATGGCACCATCATCAGCAAGTGGAAGAATGAAGAAGGGTTTAGTAATTAGCATAGTAGTTGTGGTGGTATTAGGTGGGTTGGAATTAGGTATGGGTGAATCTGGGTGTACCAGTGTGCTCATCACCCTAGCCCCCTGCCTCAACTACGTGAGCGGGAGCGCGTCAACCCCCTCAACCTCATGCTGCTCCCAGCTCGGCACCGTCGTCCAATCACAGCCGCGCTGCCTCTGCATGCTCCTCAACGGTGGGGCCACTTCTCTTGGAGTCACACTCAATGAAACCCTAGCACTCGCTCTCCCTGCCGCCTGTAATGTGGAGACACCTCCTGTCAGTCGCTGCAACGCTGGTAACTAATAATTATAATAATTACTCTCTTTTTATTTATTTAGGAATTTGATGCGTTAATGTATTGGTCAGGTGCCGGTGATGGACCTGCGATTGTGTCTCCAGCCTCCTCTCCCACTGCAGCTTCACCTTCTGGTTCGTTAATTCGTCTCCCTCCGATGCACCGTATATCTTATTCTCTAACTTTGGAACCCATGACATCCATCTTTTCCTAGAGTGAGAAACAACTAAACAGAATGAATAATCAAGGATTTACGATGATGATAATGCAGGAGGAGGATCTAATGCTGCAGAATCAGCTTCCACCAGCCAAGCAAGTGCCAACTCCATGAAGAACAAGTACCTTCACTTTTTCACAGCCACCCTTACACTGTTGGTAGCCATGCCCATGGTGGGAGGAGGAGGAGGATCATAACCCGCCCCTATCCTATCCTATCCGTTCCGTATCCAACAACACACACTTATGTTCCTGATATATAATTACCTATACCTACTACTCTTATAATATAATTAATGCTTGTTCTATGTATGACAAGTATAATATATATACGTCAATGCCTATGAAGAGCAACAACCATGTTAGCGTGCTTATATTTCCCTCGTCTGTATTGTGTTTGGAATAATAATATTGTAATCCTTTCTTGGTTGCATCCACTTATATGAATTGTAAACTTCTCCATCTCCATGGAATTGGATTCCAAGTTATTAATTCTTTTTTTTACCTAAATGGGATCTAATAAGTTAAAAATACCAAAATGTGAAACATTCACCGCAAAATACCAAAATGGGGTTCGGGGCACTCTCAAAGTACCCCGAGCACTATGCTCCGCTCTTTGAGAGACCGGAGCAGCAGGGAACAGTGTTCGCAGGGAACACTGTTCCCTGCCACGTCGCTCCGCTCTTTCAAAGAGCGGAGCGACGTGTCTGCTGAGGGAATCTTTCCCTCAGCATGTCACGGCAAGCATGCTTGATATTTTTTTTTACTGAGTAAGCAAGCCAAGCATTACCCCTAATTCTCTTCTTGATTTGAAAATGATCTATATAAGTACAACAAATGAAGTAATGTGTACGGAGTTTTGTTACGTAAATATATTATTTACATATTTTCTATGATAATTACTAAATTTAAAATCCAAGTTATATCCTAATTAACCGTTTGAAACATTTGCTGCTTCATAAGAATATACTAATTTATAAACCTCATAAATTAGTGTTTTTTTTTATGCAAAGACCATAAATATAGTGTTTATTTATTCAAATAGTTTCTACCATTTTAAAATATGTACATAAGCACCGTATAATTATGAAAGTACCTTAACTGTAGAGGCCAATAAGACTTTTAAAGTGCTCCAAATGTAGCCGGAAGTGAAATGTAAACCTTGAATCCGAATAAAAATGAGATCTCCAAATACTCTGTTGATTCGTTTTTTTTTAACGAATTTTAAGAGGTAAAAATGAGATTGGGCAAGGCTTGCTTAAATAGCAAGCCTTGCCCAGGACGCCTGCTCAGGGAAGTCCCTGAGCAGTACACATCGCAGCGCTCTTTGAGAGAGCGCTGCGATGTGACGCAGCAGGGAACGGCACTGTTCCCTGCTTTAAAGCACGGAATAGTGCCGTTCCCAGCTGGCTCCGCTCTTTGAGAGAGCGGAGCACAGTGTTCGGGGCACTCTCAAAGTGCCCCGAACCCCATTTTGGTATTTTACGGTAAATGTTTCACATTTTGGTATTTTTAACTTATTAGATCCCCATTTAGGTAAAAAAATTCAAGTTATTATGCTATGGAAGTACATAGGATTATTGTTTTATAAACTGGACCGGTCCTTGAACCGGACTTGTGGCCAGTTCGCGGTCCGACTAGTTCAAACATATTCAGTGGCGGTTCACTAAAAAGCATTAAAATATCCCATGTGCTTTTTACCGTCGAAGTACGTTTGTCGGTGATACATGTTTGGACAAGCCAAAAAATATGTCGACGAATTTTTTTGTCAGCAAAAACATGTTCGGACCACGATAATGTGATCCCAAAGGTATCGTCGTGTGGAAACACTGTATGCTCCGTGTCCTTATCTGAAAACTGGATGACCTATTCTTTCTCTGATCTTGACCTTTTTCCCCATGTAGCCATTGACTCTTCTTGGGAAGCATATATTTCTCTTGCATTTGATAATTGTCCTCCTGCAGCTGGTCCTCCGTGGATCACATTTATCGTTCCCTTCTTGGAGGAAGGGGATTATTTGCCATCTTCTCTTTTCCTTTGCTTTTGAGGAACGGTCCGGGTAGTGGACTCTACTATTCTCTATGTCCTTTTTCAGGTTGAAACAACTGTCTGTATGATGCCCCATGCTTCATAATGTTCGTAACACTAATCTCGCATCAGACCTATCAGACCATCATGCCTTTTTATTGGGGGTACCCATAGTCTTTGGCTCTTCAATACTTGAAGGATGATGAAGGTACAAATTTGATATTGTTTATGCCCCTTGGATTTTGTGCTTCATTAGCCCTCATTCCTTCTTGAGGAGGTGGTCCTTGGGGAGGTTTGTCATTTCCAACTTTATTGTTTTCTTCGTTTCCAATCACTGTATTTCCTTTGGCTCTTCTATGCGCTCGAGACCTCTCTAGGTCTATTTACGATTTCACTCACGATGCCGGTCCCTTTAGGGTGTGGATTGGCTTTAAAGCCATATTGTCCCCATCTATGTCCGACAAGTTTTGATTGAAGTGAGTGTAGTAACTTGCTAAAGTATCATCATGTTCTTTTCAGACGTCATCTATATAGTTTGAGCCTTTAAGGAGTTGATGTTCACCCAAGTAGCGTTGCAGGAATTTGGCTTTTAGGTATCTCCAAGACGTTACTGGTCCATTTGGTAATCCGAAGAACCAATGTGAAGCCGCTCATGCCAAAGTGCTCGGGAATAATAAGACTATGTGGTTATCATCATTTGTTCTACCTAAAAGAGAAGCATCGTGCTGCTGTATGTGCTCCATCAGATCTCCCTTTTCAGTGTAACAGGCTATTTTTTTGCTGGAGCCAAACCATCTGGGACATGGATGTTAATTAATTCATGTGCAAATGGATGTAAAGCTTTATCCCTTAGGTTACGCATCACATTGGCCTTCGATTCTTCCATCTTCGTTGTTATCATTACTTCCACCACTTTTGGAGTTAATTCCAGTGATGATGGGTTATGACCTCGATGGGGTATGACCGAACTCATGTTCCGACTAGCTAGAGAGGGGAGTGGTTGGAATGTCTGGTAATATGGATTGTAAGGATGTTGCGATTGATAATGTTGATATTGTTGAGGAGGTGGAGGGGATTGTTGTTGGGGGGAGGGGAGGGCGAGGCATCCCTCCTTCTTGGATTGTGGGTGATGACGACAACATATATGTGTACTGTAAAAGTTCGTAGCGGAAGAGCAAGAGTCGAAACCCTAACAGAGAACGACAGAGAAAGAGTCGCAGTGGAGGGATCACGGGAACAATTCCTTCACCTGGCCATTCCTCACCCTTTAAATAGACCACATCAACAACGAATTTACAACTTGGTCTACAATGTTTTTAGTGAAGGTAAAATAACCCCAAAATAACAATACAAAGTACAGATTGCACCAAGCCATCACAATAAGGCTTTAAAACAAGAGATTCGGGCCCAAAGCCCAACTACCACCGAAAATACAAAGTGGGCTGCTGCAACTTGGGCTTGGACTTAAACTCAGCCTCTGGGTTTTAACACTCCCCCTCAATCTGAACTTTGTGGAAAAATATTAATCATCTTCAGCTTTCCCAAGAGATGTCGATGTTGAGCCTTGGAAAGAGCCTTCGTGAAAATGTCAGCAACTTGATTTGTTGTCTTCAAATAACCCAGCTTGATAAAACCTGCAGTAACTTGATCTCTAACAAAATGACAATCAACTTCAATGTGTTTGGTACGTTCATGAAAAACAGGATTATTACCTATCTGAATAGCAGCTTTATTATCACAAGAAAGCAAAACAGGTTTTTCAGAAAAATATCCCAATTAAGATAACAAACCCTTTAACCAAATAAGCTCACCTACTGTATCACGCATACTACGATATTCGGCCTCAGCTGATGAACAAGAAACAGTAGGTTGCTTTTTTACTTTCCACGAGACTAATGAATTACCAATAAACACACAATAACCAGTAACAGACCTTCTTGACTCAATACATCTTGCATAATCAGAGTCACAATAAGCAGTAATATCTAAACCTCCACTTGAAGACAATAAAATTCCCAAACCAGGCTGCAATTTTAAATACCTTAAAATGCGGATAACAGCATCAAAATGGGATTTCTTAGGACTTTGCATGTATTGACTAAGATATTGAACAGAATAAGCAATGTCTGGTCGGGTAATCCCTAAATAAAGAAGCTTTCCAATTAACTTCCTGTAAACAGTTGGATCAGATAGCAATTCATCATCTTTGTTAAGACCAAGGCTTTCATCATATCCTTTAGAAGTGAACCTAGCATTCTGCTCCATAGGAGTGTTGCTAGGTTTTCCTCCTAATAAACCAACCTCAGATAACAATTCAAGCACATATTTTCTTTGGCAGAGCACAATACCATCAGATGATCTTGCTACCTCGATGCCAAGAAAGAATTTTAAATCACCTAAATCCTTCATCTTGAAGTTGGTTTCTAAAACAACCTTTAATTCGTTAACTAAAGAAGAACTATTTCCAGTTATCAACAAATCATCAACATATATAAGCAGCACCACAATTTCCTTACCCTTGTTTTTTGTAAACAAAGAGTAATCTAAATGACTTTGCTGATAACCATTCGAAATGAGAGCTTCTGTTAACTTTAAATTCATTGTCTAGATGCCTGTTTTAATCCATAAAGGGATTTGTGCAATCGACAAACAAGGTTAGAAGGAACATGACACAACTCCCCCTCATTGCCAAATCCTGAAAGGTCTGAACTATCACCCATGTTAACGGGAGAGGTCTGAAATTTAAAAAGTTAATAACAGAGGTCTGAAATTTCAATTTTGTTGATTTGAGGTTTTCCGTCCATTTTTAGGGTTAAATTTAACAGAATTGTGTGAAATGACATTTTTGCCCCTTGTCTTATTTAATATCTTATTTAAGGAAATATAAAATGACAATTTTACCCCTAAAGTCAAATTAAAACCACCCAACTCCGGCCACCGCCACCCGACTCCGGCGACCACGACCTCGACTCCGACGACCACCACCTCGGCTCCGGCGACCCAACTCCGGCCACCACCTCAGCAAAAAAGCTCCTATCGGAGCAAAAAATCGGAGCTCTGTGGCTCCGACCAGAGCCTCAAAGCTTCGATCGGAGCTTTTTTGGCTCCGATCGAAGCCCAATCGGGGGCGGTGGCTCCGATTTGGGCCCAATCGGAGCCTTGGTGGTCGCCGGAGTACGGTGGTGGTCGCCGGAGTACCGTGGTGGCTTCAAGGGCATTTTGGTCTTTTCACTCCAAGCATGTGAGGGGCACACTTGATAGAAGGGCATTTTTAGAAATTTATTTTATTTCCGGTCACATGCCAAGCTGTGACCAACTTTCGTTAGTTTTAACGGAAAAAACTAACGGAGACCGCTATTATCAACAAAACTGAAATTCCAGACCTCCGTTATTAACTTTTTAAATTTCAGACCTCTCCCGTTAACACGGGTGATAGTTCAGACCTTTCATAGGTTCTCATCTCTAAATCCATATAAACTTCTTCTAAAAGATCACCTTGTAAGAAAGCATTATAAACGTCCATCTGGAATAAAGGCCAGTTGTTTAAAGAAGAAATAGTTAACACAATTCTGACAGTACCAATCTTAGCAACGGGCGAAAAAGTTTCACTAAAATCAATGCCTTCTTTATGTTTAAAACCCTTGGCAACAGGTCTAGCTTTATATCGTTCTAAAGAACCGTCAGAATTATATTTAACTTTAAACACCCATTTGCATCCAATAGGTTTTCGACCAATCGGTAAAGAAACAAGTGACCAAGTCTTATTAGACTCTAAAGCATCAATTTCGTCCTTCATAGCCTTAACCCAATTGGGATTTTGACAAGCATCAGAAAAATGTAATGGCTCGGGAATCTTATCAACCATGCTTAAAAAGGATTTATGGTCACGTGTAATTTTATCAAAACTAAAATAACGTGATATAGGATGCAACGTAGAGCAATGAGTGGACATATCATAATCATGGGTCCAAACATGTGGTTTTAAGGATCTAACAGGCCTAGTTCTAGGTTCAGTGACAGTTAAATCATGATCGTCAGCATGCAAAGGACTGTCATCATCACTACCTGTGCCATCAGACTCACCACTTAAATCTGAAGATCGAACATCTGAAACATCATTATCAGAATCTGTGAGGGGTTGTCCAGGAGCATCATGATGGTCCTGAGAACTTGGATCAAAATCATTGAATTTGATGGGATCTGAAACAAAACCAGGAACACTGTTAGGAGTAAAGACAGGCAAAGCCTGATGTCTACTAGCTTTAAAAGGGAAGAAAGTTTCATTGAACTTTACATCTCTGCTAACAAAAAACTCTTGGAGGTTAGATTATAAAGCCTGTAGCCCTTTTGTGTCAAAGAATAGCCCATCATAACAGAGCCAATCGCCCTAGGTGCAAATTTATCAACAATCGGCAAAACCTTTGCATAACAAAGACAGCCAAATACTCTCAGATGATCTAAAGAAGGGCCTTACCATATAACTTCTCAAAAGGAGACATTCCATTCAGAACATCTGTTGGAATTAAGTTTATCAAATAGCAAGCTGTCAAAATAGCCTCACCCCAGAACTTACCAGGTAAAAAACGTTGAAATTTTAAGGATCTTGCTACTTCAAGAAGATGTCTATGTTTTCGTTCAACAATTCCGTTTTGCTGAGGTGTATAAGAACATGTGCTTTCATGAATAATCCCATTGTTTAAAACTAAGGAAGCACATTTGTCATTAAAAAACTCACCACCATTATCAGAACGAAATTTTTTTTTTCTGTTGAATTGAGTCCCAATCATCAGAAAAAAAATGTTTTAAGATAACGATAACATCAGATTTCAAAATAAGTAAGTAAACCCAAGTAGCCCTGGAAAAGTCATCCACAATGGTAAGAAAATACCTTTTATTATTTATGGATATACGCCCAATTTGAACCCGTTGACTACCAAATTTTTTTATTTTTATCACCCCGTTAATGATTGTAAATCGAAACTTTTGGCCCAAGTATGTTACCCACAAAAAGAAACGGTCCGAACCAGAAAAAACGCGCCAACCCAAACTTTCGAATTTTCCGACCCGGTCAAACCATGGTTTGACCGGGTGGGTGCACCCGGTCAAACCAAGGTTTGACTGGGTGGGAGCACCCGGTCAAACCTTGGTTTCACCGGGTGGGAGCACCCGGTCAAACCTTGGTTTCACCGGGTGGGAGACCCTCCCAATCTCTCAGTTGAGAGATTGGGAGGAGGGAGAGGTTCCCAGTCAAAAGTTTGACTGGGAGGCCTCTCCCACCCGATCTCTCAGTTGAGAGATCGGGTCCTCCCACCCGATCTCTCAACTGAGAGATCGGGTCCCCCCACCCGATCTCTCAACTGAGAGATCGGGTCCCCCCACCCGATCTCTCAATAGAGAGATCGGGTGGAAGGGGAAAGGGAGGGGGGCTCCCAGTCAAACTTGGTTTGACTAGGAGACCCCCCTCACCCGGTCAAACTTGTTTGACCGGGCCCATTCACCCGACCCCAAATCCTCGGGGTCGGATCCTCGACCCGACCCCGAAGGTTCCGACACCCGGTCCCTGCCCTTAGGGGTCGGATTTTTCATCCGCCCCAAGGGCCCCGGCACCATTTTGCGACTCCCTTACTCGGTTTATTTCCGCCAACCTTCTCCGTACCCTAAGGTCTTAATTACGTGTTTAAAGGATAATTAATTGTGTTTAAAGGTTAACGATGTCATTAAGCCACCTTAATGACACCGTTGCCTATAAATACAACTCTTCCACCATTCATTTGAACATCTTTGATCATCTTGACAAGTTGCATAATTTTGCTCTGACATCTCTCTAGCTTTATCTCTCTAAAACCGTACTGACTTAGGCATCGGAGAGGGTTCATCAGGCACCACCCCCCCTCTGTGCCTGGTATTGCCCCTCTTGTAGGGCGAGAAGAGAAGAGAAGCTAAGGACGGAAGGACACAAGCTAGGACAGCACAACCCGAGAGCACCGAATCCGCAACATCTCCAGTGAGGAACGAGACTTAAGTCGACCGCCCGTTGACCCTAGACTCGGAACCTAACACTTGGCGCCGTCTGTGGGCTTCGAACAGAAAGCCTGGCAATCACGAGAGCGATGACGAACAACTTAGTGTCTAGAGATAATCGCCCACACGGGGGCAATAGGCAAGAAAGACAGCATATACCTCCAGCAAGGCAGCCTAACCCAGAGAAACAGCCTGCACACCCAGAGCCTCGGTAGCCCCACAAGCACCCCAGCCTAACAAGCAGGGAGGAGAACCTTCACGCCCGGCTGGCTAGGAGGCTTCCACAACTTCGACTCCATTGACTAGGAAGCAACAGGGACAGGGGGGCAACAAGGAGTGCCATCCCAATACACGGCACCTCCACAGGGGTACTACTATGAGGCACAACCTCAAGGGTATCCATATGGAATACTGACTCAAAGGAACGACAATCGTGCCCACACAACCAACATAAGGCCCGCATACTCGCAAGGAGCACAGACAGTGACTCCGAGGTTGATGAACGCATTGGATGAGTTGCTAGCCTATAGAGAGACCCTGAGGAACAGGCAGAGAAGGCAACACCAGCATGAAGAAGAAGAAGTTCATGAGGAAGAACAAGTCCCAGAAGAAGAACACCACTCGCACCCTCGAACAGGGCAGCGAGGAGAACAAAGGAGAGACAATCAAAGGCCACCCCCAGGGGGAAGGCAGCAGTCTGTGCCTCCAAGGCAGCAACAGACACAACAGGATGCCAGGGCATACACCCCTCTGGGGGCAGATAGACAGGCAAGACCTCCAAGGAAGCGGGAATTCAACCAAGTACCCCAACAGGGGCATACACCGCACTAAGGGAGAACATACATACCAGACCAACAAGGATATAGGAGTTCCAACATCCACCCTGGCAATGTACACATACAGTCCGTATCACAACGGACATGACTAAGGGACATCCCAAGGAAAGCTCAAAGGGAGGGACATAGTCCCAACAACACAACAAGGCAACCACCTACCCATGATACAGCACGACAGGTCCAAACCCCTTGTGCATGACAACCCTTGGCACACATCCCCCTAGGACAGGGGAGGAGTCGAAAAGACAAGGATTTGAACAGAGGACTCATAGAGTACCACACCACGTTAGCACATAGCTACTACAATGGGAAGTCTCATGGAGAGATGTAGTATAGTGAGATCGCACATAGCATACAAGAAGGATACACCTCCACCTAGTCCGCATTGCAAGGATGCGACCTTATATCCCTCAAGTGGAAGGAATACACACAGACTAATGGAGGAAGATAGTTACATTACCAAGGAAGCAGGGGATATCAACACCCCCACACCCATATCCTTCCCATATCCTCTTATTTAATTTAACTGCATAACAAGTCAACTCCCTAAAAGGGGTAGATTTTGATACTTGATATCAACATGTTTTCCAAGAATGACCATACCGGACGCCTTCGGGCTCCGTGATATATATATACACAGGTGGACTACTAGAAGAGTCCATAAAACGCTGCCGCCATCCAAAAGATACACAAGGAACAGATTTCTCAATCTCAAAGGGCACCTATAAGGTCAAGACTCTGGGAAAGATCACCAAGATGGATGGTTCACTTCCAAAAATAAGTCGAGCACTCCCAACAATCTATAGAGGAACTACCATGAAGGCCACAAAGGATTACCCCTACTATAACCTTCCACTAAGCATCCTAGGGCCAAGTCCGTCAAAGGATCCCATCTGGCATTGGTATGCAAGGGGGGCACCAGTCACAACATGCCCTCCCCACAAACGCCCGTTAGAATAAGAGGGGGTAGCCGCGAACTCACCCCTCCAAGAATGGAGGAAACCATATCACATGGGCAACGCCCACCATCAGAGGCAAACACCTCCAGCGGATCTTTATGATTTCACAAAATAGCCAGGAGATACAACTACACCTAGTAAGCTCATCCCAGGTAATGGAATACACTTCCATCAAAAACTCTCATGGACACCAAGCCTAGCAAAGGAAGAATGGCGACACCATCATCAAGCTTTTAAAAAGGGATATGGAAAACATAGTATTTCCACACAATGATATATTAATCATAAGAGAGGGAATCACCAACTTTGACACGAAGAGAACCATAGTGCATGAAGGGAGTCCGTCAGACATCTCCCATGACCAACCATTGATGATACTAGAGAAAAGTCAGGCATACCTAATACCAAAGGACCCCCTACTAGTAAAGGTGGTCAGAACATCAACACACCCATTAGGGACACAGCACTGCAAATGAACCAGGAATAAGGATGGAACACATATCCTTACAAGTATCCTTGCAAAAATAAACTCCGTAGATAAAGAGGTTATCTAATAGATGACTATGTCTCTGTTCTCAAAATATGATCCTAACCTGGAGATCCTTGGACTCCGTATTATATATGCAATGAATAACATGTTCATCAAAGATAGGTACACGAAGATTCAAGACAGCGCCCTAAAGATTAAGCGCATACCTCTACCAAGTACGACACATTTGAGTGTTCATAAACACTCCTCCGCCATCTCACAAGAAAGGAAGGCAACCAAGGATACAAGTCCTAACAGAACAAACATCGGTAGAAAATCCTGTCATTGAAGTCACGCACCAAGAGAGAAACTCTAAAGATGCAAGATTAGCAAAAGAGATAGTGCAACAACTAGAGTATGAAAAAGGAGATACATCTCCTATCAAGAGCCTTAGGGCATGATAACAGTTTTACAAGATCAACCAACGAAGAGCTCAAAAGCTTGGGGGGTAAGGTTTCAAGATCGAACCTCACACTAGACGCACATCCTGATCAACCACCTTGTCTGCAAATGATAAGACATTTGACTATGGCATCCCACCAAGAGGAGAACCTCGATAAAAGGGGCACTAGAAAAATATCCCGCCTTTAAGGCCATACGCCGTACACATGATGAATGAAGGTTATGACAAAATACAAAAGGAGGGACTTGTCAGCTCAACACACCTCAAACACGTATACGTACGCAATACAAATGCAGCCTCTAATGAAGCTATCCAGCAAGGAATAACCAACACGGGGGCAAACCCATGGAAAATCATGGAGCAGCACCTGCAAACCTAAAGGAAACGCCCTTTTTATATTCAAGTCTTAATTCAAAGGAAGTCTATAATCAACGATCAAGGTGGGAGGAGCATGACCAATGTGACACCCCCTAAAGGCATTGAAGAACACTCCAATGTGAAGGAAACGGCAAAGCACACTAAGTGCCACAACACTCCAAAGAAGATTATCACAGCCCGGTCAGACCCCCCCATGCACGAGCAAAGAGCATGGATTAGATTGACTAGTCTGAAACACACCTACGAGATTAACAACTCAAGACACCATTCTATGAGAGAGCTTTTCAACCTAAAACACAAAGAAGGGGGAGGAAAGAATTTACAAGCACCCCTAGGATACAAACACTGCCGCATCCTGGTTATCAAGAGAATGAAAATCACCCCCACCCACCCAAAGCAAAAGCTCTCCACCCAACCTCTAAGGATACATCCGACAAAGGCATTATCCATACCATGCCTATGACTGAAACAAGCAAGCATGAGAAAGAGTAAATCCTACAAGAGACATTCATCGCATTCAAACAAGCAGACAAGGGAGCCCCGAGCATAAGGGGCACCCAACCAAGAAAATGAACGAGGGGCCTTCAACGGCCAAATATAAAGGCGGTATGACCACCAAGCAACTTGGGGGGGGGCACCAAACGAATAAGTGCTTGGTAGTCCACCTAAGTGCAAAAGAAGAGATTAGAGGAAGAAGATCACAAGAACATGCAATACCACTTCTCCTAGAAGAAGTCACATAAGAGGAAAACATCCTCAACTCCCTATACGGACTCGTCCTAAGTTGGCAACACACAAACATCGCCATCGAAAGGTGATCCCCCACATTGAAGAAAAAGCGTGGTAGCATGCAATATCATGGAAAGAAAGCTCAAGTAAAGATCTAAAAGGCGTATCAAAGACACACCCTGCATGGGGAATAACCCAAGGTAAAGTAATATTCTGAGCCCTCCGGGAGCCAATCCCGCGAACACATTCGACGCCCCCAAGAGCGTATCTTGAGAGTAGTTCTAAAACTACGAACCCTGTGCCCTCCGGGAGCCTATCCCGCGAACAGATTCAACGCCCCCAAGAGCGTATCTTGAGAGTAGTTTTTATACTACGGACTTCGACGCCCCCAAGAGCGTATCTTGAGAGTAGTTTTTATACTACGACCTTCGACGCCCCCAAGAGCGTATCTTGAGAGTAGTTTTTATACTACGACCTTCGACGCCCCCAAGAGCGTATCTTGAGAGTAGTTTTTATAATACGACCTTCGACGCCCCCAAGAGTGTATCTTGAGAGTAGTGTTCATACTACGACCTTCGACGCCCCCAAGAGCGTATCTTGAGAGTAGTTTCTATACTACGACCTTCGACGCACCAAGAGCGTATCTTGAGAGTAGTTTCCAAAAACTACGAATTTCGACGCCCCCAAGAGCGTATCTTGAGAGTAGTTTCTAAAACTACGACCTTCGACGCCCCCAGGAGCGTATCTTGAGGTAGATTTGCAACCTACCAGATTCGACGCCCCCAAGAGCGTATCTTGAGGTAGAAAAAGCACTACCAGATTCGACGCCCCCAAGAGCGTATCTTGAGGTAGATTTCAAACTACCAGCTTCGACGCCCACCTAGAGCGTATCTTTGGTCTAACTACTGGTGCCCTCCGGGAGCGTATCTCGTGAACAGTTTCGACGCCCTCCGGGAGCGTATCTCGTGAACAGTTTCAACGCCCACCTAGAGCGTATCTTTGGTCTAACTACCGGTGCCCTCGGGGAGCGTATCTCGTGAACAGTTTCAACGCCCACCTAGAGCGTATCTTTGGTCTAACTACTGGTGCCCTCCGGGAGCGTATCTCGTGAACAGTTTCAACGCCCACCTAGAGCGTATCTTTGGTCTAACTACTGGTGCCCTCCGGGACTCGTGAACAGTTTCAACGCCCACCTAGAGCGTATCTTTGGTCTATCTACTGGTGCCCTCCGGGAGCGTATCTCGTGAACAGTTTCAACGCCCCCCTAGAGCGTATCTTTGTCTAACTACTGGTGCTCTCCGGGAGCGTATCTCGTGAACAGTTTCAACGCCCACCTAGAGCGTATCTTTGGTCTAACTACTGGTGCCCTCCGGGAGCGTATCTCGTGAACAGTTTCAACGCCCACCTAGAGCGTATCTTTGGTCTAACTACTGGTGCCCTCCGGGAGCGTATCTCGTGAACAGTTTCAACGCCCACCTAGAGCGTATCTTTGGTCTAACTACTGGTGCCCTCCGGGAGCGTATCTCGTGAACAGTTTCAACGCCCACCTAGAGCGTATCTTTGGTCTAACTACTGGTGCCCTCCGGGAGCGTATCTCGTGAACAGTTTCAACGCCCACCTAGAGCATATCTTTGGTCTAACTTGTGCCCTCCGGGAGCCTATCCTGTGAAACGTTAAGTGCCCTCCGAGAGCCTGTCTCGTGAACAGATTTGACGCCCACCAAGAGCGTATCTTTGGTCTAACAGTACCATATATACCATTTAAAGGGTATCAGAAGAGATCATCGCACCATACTGAGAAGGATTCCATGAGAAAATAATTGCAAAGCAAAGTTGTATGAAGAACACATAATATTTTTTCTTGATGAGATAGCAGGTATGATATGAAGGAAAACACAAAAGAAAGGTAAGGAAAGGAAAGCATATACAAAGGAGAAGTCCATGACCAAAGGATCATATACAGAAGCACAAGAGGTTATCATGAAAAGTAACGAGTTATCCTACCATCCATATCACAAGTCAAGAGAAGTATCTCAAAGGAACCCAACACCACCAAGAAGGATAGCAAAGACATGAAATCCAAAGTTCAAGGCTCTCAAAATAAACTCGACCCATCAAGAAGAGAATTGCCTCACAAGTCGCACAAATCAACCTCTGACAAACGTTATTGTCTTGCATGTCGCCCTCGCGTGACCTATGCTCGTATCAGACTTGAACATCGTCAAGCACAACTCATGAAGGAGACATCTAAAGAGCATAAAGGATACAACATCCGACAAGACGAGACATCGGGACCTAACCCAACAAACATAGCCTAAACAAAAGGCAACTATAGCAATGAAGGCTCTCCAATGAGAAAGGAATACTAAAGCACAACTCCATACATCGTGATGTGGCTATCATGTCCACATACCCTGAAGTGGCTATCATGTCCACAAGAGCAATCTCCACCAAACTCCCAAGCAAGAATTTGCTATCTTAATCAGAGCCATGGCAAGAGAAAGGAACCTCAATAAAAGGCGATGATCACACCCATCACCAAAAGGAAAATCTTCAACGCAGGGGTTAATAACATAACCCATAGGAAAGCCAAAGACACCTTCGAAAGTCGTCAAATCTACATGAAGATGAAATGAACCTGAGACTCGGCCCCTCGGCTGGGGGGCAGAGGATAGAAAGGAGACATCAAGACCTATGATCACCCCATCGCCAGCCACAGGTTGTTTCCCTTTGTCAAGTAAGGAGGGCGCCTCTTCAACCACTACCTCCTTATCATGGGAGGGAGTCAGCAAGGAGGCACTTGAAGGAGAGCCCCTCGCGGTTTCCTTCTCCTTGGCAGCCGAGGGCCCGACCTCAGAGTCAGGTTTCCACGCCTTGGATTTAGATTGACTTGAACTCTCGCCCACCGCAAGAACCCATTCGGTAACCAGGGGCGAACGCCCTAACAACAAGAAGGAAGCAACATGAGAACAATCATAAGTATATCACAAAGAAAAGAGAATGGAATTAGAACATACTGGAAGCATTAGCAGCCTTCCCTGACTTAGAAAATTTCTTGGCCTGATAAGCAGAACTAGAGGGTTCTTCCCTCTCATCCGATTCAACGGTCTCCCTGTCTGAAGAAGAAAGCTTCCCAAAAGTGAGTCATCTATACGAACAACCAACGCAAAGATCGACCCTTACTCATGGAGGGGCGAGATACACCTACTACGGGGGCAACCTTAACACCAAGGGAAGAGGGCGAACTTTTAGCTTCCCCAAATGAAGCAAAGCTCCAACACATCCGAAGGAAGGGTCAACCCTTAACACATGTCAATAGACCCCTTCGCTCGCGGCGGTAAGAAGAAAGCTTGTAAGCATTTTCACCCTCACTTTTATGGGGAACAAATTGCAGGGTAAAGGTCAAGAGCTATACACACGCTCCAACAAATGAAGGAAAAAGGTTACACATGCCGAAGGTCGAGGCTAATGGACAATGCTCACGCTAGTACGAGGGAGGCGGAACGTTGTGTCCCATTGAGTGGCAGAGTTCCCACCCTCAAGTAAAGGAGAGGTCTATGCTCTCACCTTTGCACTTATGCTCATATTCATGATTAACATCTACAGGTACATCAATGTCATCACTCATGCTTATACTCACAACCCGTCCATACATACATACATGTTCATGCTTGCACTCATATGCATGCCCACGTACACACTCCCGTGTGTTCAAACATTTAGACGTCCATGCACATGGCCGCCATATATTCATGCATACATTCATGACTACAATCGCAGCATGTCTACACCCACTCCCATACTTGTGTTCCTACTTGCATGTATGCTAGTACACATTTTCATGTTCATGACACATCCATGTTCACTCAAGGCAATATCCTATAGGCATGTTTTTTAAGTATCCTATACTTAGAAAAATTTTGGACCAAAATTGAAATTTTTCTTCACTTAGACTTATCCCGGCATGAAATTGAAACATGGACTTGTTTAGCTGTGTTCATGTTGCATCTCCACATGAGCATACATTTTCCGAGCACACACTCATGACAGTGTTAAATTTATTATTTCCACCTCGGACGGACACGTGCTTGGACACGTGCCCGTGCTATTCTGACATTTGCAATTCCTCTATCTTATAAGACAGGGGGCATAGTCAGAGACACACATCCATGGGTAAGTAAGGACTCCGACAAAAGGTAAAATCCCGGCTTCAAATTGCGCGTGTCATACCATCCTAAAATAGAGTCAATCAAGGGTCAGGCCATTGGTTGACTCGGGGGCATGTGATGGATATACGCCCAATTTGAACCCGTTGACTACCAAATCGTTTTATTTTTATCACCCCGTTAATGTTTGTAAATCGAAACTTTTGGCCCAAGTATGTTACCCACAAAAAGAAACGGTCCGAACCAGAAAAAACGCGCCAGCCCAAACTTCCGAATTTTCCGACCCGGTCAAACCATGGTTTGACCGGGTGGGAGACCCTCCCAATCTCTCAGTTGAGAGATTGGGAGGAGGGAGAGGCTCCCAGTCAAAAGTTTGACTGGGAGGCCTCTCCCACCCGATCTCTCAGTTGAGAGATCGGGTGGAAGGGGAAAGGAGGGGGGCTCCCAGTCAAACTTGGTTTGACTGGGAGACCCCCTTCACCCGGTCAAACTTGTTTGACCGGGCCCATTCACCCGACCCCAAATCCTCGGGGTCGGATCCTCGACCCGACCCCGAAGGTTCCGACACCCGGTCCCTGCCCTTAGGGGTCGGATTTTTCATCCGCCTCAAGTGCCCCGGCACCATTTTGCGACTCCCATACTCGGTTTATTTCCGCCAACCTTCTCCGTACCCTAAGGTCTTAATTACGTGTTTAAAGGATAATTAATTGTGTTTAAAGGTTAACGATGTCATTAAGCCACCTTAATGACACCGTTGCCTATAAATACAACTCTTCCACCATTCATTTGAACATCTTTGATCATCTTGACAAGTTGCATAATTTTGCTCTGACATCTCTCTAGCTTTATCTCTCTAAAACCGTACTGACTTAGGCATCGGAGAGGGTTCATCAGGCACCACCCCCCCCCCCTCTGTGCCTGGTATTGCCCCTCTTGCAGGGCGAGAAGAGAAGAGAAGCTAAGGACGGAAGGACACAAGCTAGGACAGCACAACCCGAGAGCACCGAATCCGCAACATCTCCAGTGAGGAACGAGACTTAAGTCGACCGCCCGTTGACCCTAGACTCGGAACCTAACACTTATCATAAGTGGGGTGTTGATAAGGTCCCCATACATCAACATGTAGAAGATCAAAACAATCTTGACTGACAGACATACTAGCAGGGAAAGGCATCCTAGTCTGTTTAGCTAAGGGGCAAATACTACAATCAGAAATGCCTTTATTTTTTAAAGAAACAGACTCCAAAGATTTTATTTTGATCAAGGTATTAAACGGTACATGACCCAAACGATGATGCCACAGAATGGTTTGAGGATGATCAACTACAGAACTCAGTGCTACATGGATAAAAGAATCTGGTTTAAAAAAAATATAGCCCTGCAGCTTCATGACCAGTCCCCAATACCATTCCACTGCAAGAATCCTGCAATATTACAGAATTTTGATGAAAAATAGCACAACAAGATATATCCCTAGTTAGCTTAGCAACAGATATCAGATTGAACTTAAATTCTGGAACATATAGGACATCAGTTAACACTTTGGATTTGCCAAGATTAAAATTCCCTATGCTGTGAACTTTGGATTTAAAACCATTAGGTAACTGAACATGCCTATCACCAGATTTAACATTAAAAAGCCAATCCAATCTGCAAGTTATGTGATGCGTAGCACCGGTATCTAAAATCCATTGCGAATCAGACAAAGGTATACCTGAGGAAGCAACGTTAGCACGTGCTTCAACAGCCTCAGATCCAGCTTGTTGTGACCTGACCATCGATCGAGAAAAAAGTTCTAATTGCTCCGCTGTAACCATCATTGGCTGGCCTTTGGGCAGATCCAGAGGGGTGGATGCTTTAGTACCGCCGACCTCCAAACCTGTAGAAGCATTGTTAACAGCAGAGTTAGCTTGAGGAGTTCTGTTTTGATCAGAACGAAACTTCCAACCAGGAGGATAGCCCTTTCTCTTGAAGCAGTGATCATAGTCGTGGCCTTTGAGTTTGCAAAAATCACAAGTTAAATTCAGATTCCTTTTCTGAACACGACCCTTGCTCCCAGAGACATCAGCAGGCTTTATATCAGAAACACTGCTAGCAACAGAGAGACTCCTTTGGTTTTCCTCTTGAATGAGGACGGAATAAGCTTGGGACACCGAAGGTAAAGATTCTCGCATCAGTAAATTCGATCAGACATTAGAATAGGAGTCATTTAATCCGTTCAAGAATTGAAAGAGCTTAAGGTTGTTTGCATGGACAATGTGCTTTTGAAATTCAGGACAACCACAGTTGGGCAAGTTGCAAATAGCATCAAACTCTTCCCACATGGTTCTAAGCTTCGAAAAATAGGTCGAAACAGAGTCAACCCCTTGCTGAGCTAGACAGATATCTCGGTGTAATTGAAAAACTCTAGAGCCATTGACCTTATGCAAACTTTCTTTGAGATCATTCCAGACAGAAAAAGCACTTTCAGTATAAATGTTGCCAGACATAAGTTCTCTGGACACAGAGTTCATAATCCAAGCAAGAACGAGAGCATTGCAACGATCCCATTGATCATGCAGGTTTTGTTCAAAGTTTTCCTTCTTGCATGCACCAGTGACAAATCCCAATTTGTTTTTGGAAATAAGGCAGATCCTCATGGCCTTACTCCAGAAGCCATAATCCTCAGAACAGGTCAGCTTCTCAGAGACCAAAGAAAGACCAGCGGAATCCGAAGAATGCAAAAAGAGAGGATGATTGTGATCAAGTTTCGGCATAGACTCAACAACATATGTCAATGGAGGAATCTCTGTTGCCTTAGGAAGATCCTCTTGATCCTTGTTTGTTTCGGACGTCATCGTGAATTAGCGAAACAAATTCACTTAAAAGGATGACAGATCTACAGAAAACAAACAGGATCTGAGAAGATCTAAAAAAATCCTCAAATAAAAGGTGCATTCAACAGGATCTCTGATTCAACAAATCATTATCAGATATAATACGGCCTCTGATTCAAAGAATCATCATCGGATCTTTTGTATAAGCATGCAAGAAGGTATATGAGGTATAACAGCAAATCTACGACGATTCGAAAACGAAGAACGCAGATCTATTTCTTTTCAATAAGATCTAATTGAAAAATAAAGATCTGAAAGAGAAGAAAACAGATTTGTGATAAAATCAGATAGATCGAAAGAAATCGTTTAAGTAAAACGAAGCGTCACATAAAAATTTGTCAGCGAATACGTCTGATCTACCACAATCATTAATCGATTAGGTAAGATTAAGTCACCGCGTTTCAGAAAAACGAATCGTCATGTAAAAATTTATCAGCGAGTTCGTCAGATCTACAACAATCATTAAAGATTGAGAGATCGTTCAAGACAGAACCTCTGAAAAACACAGAAGAAGATGAATCACCAGAAAATCAACAGATTCGTCTCGTAACCAAAAAGTGAGCGAACAAAAACTTCGTAGACAAAAGTTACGGGACGATTCCTAACATGCAAAGGGTGAAGAACAGAGAAAACTCAGTTTCAAGAACGAAAAGAAGAACAGAGTACCACAGAAGAATCAAAATCGTAAAATCGGAGCAAGAAGAGCTTCGAAAAGCTCTGATACCATGTAAAAGTTCGTAGCGGGAGAGCAAGAGTCGAAACCCTAACAGAGAACGGCAGAGAAAGAGTCGCAATGGAGGGATCACGGGAACAATTCCTTCACCTGGCCATTCCTCACCCTTTAAATAGACCACATCAACAACGAATTTATAACTTGGTCTACAATGTTTTTAGTGAAGGTAAAATAACCCCAAAATAACAATACAAAGTACAGATTGCACCAAGCCATCACAATAAGGCTTTAAACAAGAGATTCGGGCCCAAAGCCCAACTACCACCGAAAATACAAAGTGGGCTGCTGCAACTTGGGCTTGGACTTAAACTCAGCCTCTGGGTTTTAACATGTACTGGGGTTGATGGGTTGGTGGTACTGGGATGCCTCATTGGTTCCTCATTGCTTCCCGATATGTTAGGAAATCATCCAGAGCGGACATAAGTTCCGGTGTTACCAGATGGTTTTGTGGTGCACCTCTACGTGGGACATTGGGCGAGGAGGAACTTCATAATGAGGAGGTCCATAGGAGGGAATTTCATAGAGAATTCTATGAGATGACATCTCATAAGAGGGCACTCCATAGGGCATTCCATAGGATGGCATGTCATGAGAGGGCATCCCATAAAAGGAATTCGTGAGATGGTGGTGGACCACGCGGTGGAACTCCTTGATCGGGATGTCGAGGATCTAGAGGAATCGATGTCGTAGAGGAAGCATCTCTTTGTGGGTGTGACGGTCCAGCATGATTATTGGTTGGGTGTGTTGGACGATTTGGGGGAACCGGTGGTCGAGCAGGATTAGGTGGATGATCCCCTCCAGTGGGTGGATGCAATTCATTTCGTGGATCCCCCATGGTATTTGGCTAGCTGACATTGAGGGGGTGACAGCCACGATTTTTTGTTTGATCTCACAAGATGGTGCCAATGATAGAACCTAGTGCTTCCAATTGCTCTGTTGATGTAGTGTATTTCGATGTGATTTTCCTCTCTATTGGTCGCCTCCTACTCTAGATTGGACCTGCAAGAAGGGGTAAACCGGCGGATGTCCCGCTAAACCACTCTAAGGCCTAACTTAGTCCCGATTTAGAGACATAAATGAGCAAATGTATTTCTTAGAGAAATAGATATCAAACCCGTTAATGATGAAGTGAATGAGTATTTATAGAGAGTTAGGCTTCTTAATCACGGATATGATTTAAATTGGGATAGATTTGTCTTATCCCGGTAAAGAATTAGGTAAACCGGGTTTGAGGGACTATATTGGGCTAGGCTCACTTAATTGGTTGGTCCGTACCGGTCGAGCTGGGCATGTCTGATGAGTTTATCTAGACCAACCAGATTAGGTGAGTCTGATTGGTCGGACCGGACAAGTCCGACTAAACTGAATCAGACGGATTGGTTTGTCCGGATCATTCGGACTGGCTGGTCCGGGCAAGTCCAGCTGATTCGCGGGCTCATCTGGACTGGCTCAGTCCGACTGGGTCGGATTAGCCGAACTTGGTCAATTTGATTAGTTCAGATCATCGGGCTAGGCGAGTGATCCATGTGTCGATTGTCTTGGAAATTAGACGGTCTTCCTTGATAAGAGGTAAGAGGTTTGGAAAGAGGTTTAAAAAAACAATGCATGTGGAATGCACGTTTGGAAAGAAAAAATCTACAACTAAATGACTAACTACTTAGCTGAAAAAGTTTTTTTATTTTTTTTTTAAATGCAATGAGATGAATGCATGAGAAAAAAAGTTATACAAACAGTACTATTTACCTGATAACCTTTACAACAAAAAAATACGGATATAACACGACATGTTAAGGGGGTAAAAAATGTGTGGCTTTGCTCTACAAGGTAAGTTCCACTGACAGGCTTCCGACACGGTGGTTTCTTCACCCCATCATAGGGATCACAGGACCTTCACGAGCGGTGGAGTTTTTCTGAGTCATTCCGGCGGCTCGGCCGCGCGGTCGTACCCTTACTAACTCTCTGGGGTTCCTACTTGCCCTGGGTTTATGCATTTTGAATATTACACTAAAGTGGTGTGTGCGAATTCAAACAATGCCACAAAAAAAAATTGTATAAATTCTACTCTTTGTACCTGTAAAAAAAAAAGTTATATTAATCAAGAAAAAAATTAAATTAAAAAAAACAAAACATGGCAAATAAGCGAATATAATGAGCCGGAACCCTCAATATTCCCAGCAGAGTCGCCAAATTGTCATGCCTAAAATCTGACCTAAGGCAATTTACGTTTTGAAAAACGTGAATTTTGAAAAGAGTCACCACTAGTTAATTAAGGCTAACTAGAATTATAAATTACCTAAACGAATAACGAATTAAACACACAGGTATAAAATCGATCTACGATTAGAAATTCGAGTTCGGGGGGTTCTATTACAAATTAAAAAATGTAACTTTAACTACGCCCTTTCGGTACTCAGTTCACTTAATTTTCCAATTTCATCGTTAATGAACTACAATTTAATTATACACACCTGATAATACTAATGATTGTCATAAATAATTAAATCGACGCGAACTATATAACATATATACACGATTAACCATTTATCATGAATTAATCTAAACTAATCAAAATTTGGACTAATTATGTTAAAATAAATCTAATAATATATAAAACAATAAAAATATAAATATTACAACATGTGATTATTATTTCCCAAAACTAAATTGCACTCAACCTAATTATCTAATAATAACAATACAAATAAAATAAAATAACTAAAAAACAATTATAGAATAATTAAATAGATAATAAATAAAAAAATAAATAAATAAGCAAAATAAGAGAATAAGATGAAGACCTTACCTGCGGTGGCGCGGTGCTCACGGGAGGATCGCTGGTTGGTGGGCGGTCGACGATACGGCGGCGGTAGCAGCGGCGGGGACTCTGGCAAGGACAGCAGATGAAGCAGCGGTGCAGCAGACAGCGACCGGCCACCGGTGAATGATGGGAAACTCCGCACAGTCACAGCAGGAGCGGGTTTTTGCAGAAGCCGGTGGATCTGATGCGGCGGCGGACGGCCTGCGAGGCGGAGCAGACGGGACGAAGTCACGGTGGTGCTGTCGGGCGGAGGTGCTGCGGGTCACCGGTGGCCAGGAGATACCAGGAGCGGGATTGGAGAAAAAAAAAAAATTAATTCACTCGAAGACGAAATAGTACGAATTTCGAGGAAAAAAACTGATTTATTAATGTTGTTGTGGTGTTTTTTTGTGTGTCCCTTTACATGTAAATTCTACTATTTATACTAATCTAGGCCTAGTCTAATCTAAGTAACAAATATTGTTGATTTATTTTACTAATAAATGCTAAATATTCAGAAATTTAATACTAAATATTCCACAAATATTTTCTGCAATAAATACTAATAACTATCCTAAAATTGCATTGAGCACTCTTGAAAGTTTCGCTACTTGCCATATTTGAACATTTCATCATTTAGCGGCACATGTCATGCGTGTCGCGCGTGGTCCAAAATTAGATATTTATACCGTGCCTTCCCTACTGCAGTCTCGAAGCTCCGCCCGCCTAGCTTGCTGTTGGCTGGTCTTCATCTTTTCCGTTGGTATGTGGTGCTTTCTTTTTTTTATTATTTTTCTATAGTATAGATTATATTAACTTTAATTAGATAGTCTAGATGTAGTTTGGGTAAAAATTAAATGCAACCTTATTTAATTTTAATTTTATTTTTTATTATAGTAACTTTAATTAGGCAGTTTAGATTGATTAGTTACGGTCTGAATGTTTAGATGTAAGTACGTATATGTTGAATTCTGATTTAAGCATGTTAAATAATTTTGGTATTTTAAATTTCGTTTTTATTAAGAGTTAAAGATTATAATTAGTTTTTAGATTTAAGTTAATATTTGATAATTATTTTCATATAAGATAAAAATTTGATTAAATCTTGACATCGTTAGATTAATCTGATATAATATATATTAAAAATTGGAAAATTAAGTGAATTGAGTACCGAAATGGTGTAATAAAAAAAAATTAAATTCGTAACAGAACCTCTGAACTCGAATTTCTAATTTATACCTAGGTTTTAATACGTTATTCGTCTAGGTAATTTAGGATTCTATTTAGTCTTAATTAACTAGTGGCGACTCTTTAAAAATCCATGTGCCTTCAAAACGTTTATCGTCTTAGGTTCGATTTTAGGTATGACAACATCAATACGTGGTTTAACTTTTAAAGTTTGTCAATTATATACTAGAAAATTATAACAAATTAATTCATACGTTTTTTTGTTATATAGGTAACTTATTTTGATTTTTACTTAAAATATCTTATATAGGCATGTATAATTGGATAACTTAACACAATACGATAGCATGACATAAATATGCACGCAAAAATTCCGTGTTGTGTTGGTATTTATAAAAATGTGGTACTATACAATAGAACGAAATGGCAATGTACACGAGGTTTAAGGAACCAGACAGAATTCGCAACTAGGGAGTAGAAATGGGGATTATTATGGGGGCAGAAAAAGTATGATGTAGGACAGCTCACTATTCAAAAGAAGAGAAAAATGAACCTCTCAACTCAAGCAGCGATGGTCGTGGACAGCTTGTTGAAGAAGGAACTATAGAAGGGGAAAACTCAAATAGTGATCGTTTTAGCAATGGCAGCAACACAATCCACGATGACAGACAGCAACATTCGCTCTTGTCAGTTGTGGCAGCTACTGCTGCTGAATCGAGCGAGCTCAGGCTGCAACAATGTGATGATTAGCCTATCTCAATTACATCACCCCAAACTCCTCCTCCTCAATGGAGAAGAGGGTAGCTCACATCAACCAAACCCAGGCCATGGCTCTTCCCACTGAGGGAGGGAGATGGTTGGTTCATCATCACACGGAATAAAGTGCTTGTGTTACATTATGTTTTCATCGTCCCCAGAGGCAGCAACTACTTTAAATCTTTAACAGAATTCAACTTCCATGCTGATTATTTGTCAAAGGAGTAAACAACCAAATGTTCATGCAACTAACCATTAAGTAAGGACCAACAAAATTGACTACATAAAGCACAACATGATTTCTTAGATTCAAACCTGTAGCAGATACAATCTCGTCCAACAACTTGCAGTATCCTCAAGTAGCAAGGAATCAAACAATACTAAGCCAACCCACACTAACAACAGTGGAAGCTTAAGATCACCAGCATCCATTACGGAAGACCTAAAACTAGGAAATCTGTCACAATCATACATGGGTGCGTGCATCAGTAACAACAGACTTTTGAAGATATGGTACATGTCAAGGCAACTACATTTCTCGTATCATATCATTGATTTCTGAAGTTGAAAGCATTTAATTACTGTGTCTTAACTAGGTCTAAATTAACTTAACAATAATGCACTACTGCATTTGCACAGGGCTAAAGCAACTCACCCTTGGCAACACATTTACTTCTTGTTGTCTATGAAAACTCTGGCCGTATCAAGCATGTGATCTTGACCTTACAAATTCTTCTAGCCTGTCCCACACCTCAAGGGCTGCAGCCCGATCCTGATGTCTCTTATTCTTGCTGATCTGCAGGTCAATTCACAATTTTCACTTAGTTCAGCAATACAGACAACAGCTTTGATATGACAAAATCTTGATTCCGCCATTTGTAAACTCAGCTACAACAGAGTTCAATTGAACGAATGGAATAGCTAGCAAGAGAGAAATGTAACCGACCGAGATAATTTTTACATTCCACTGCTTCACAGTCTTTGCTGACTCAACACTGTCATCTTCAAATCGCATAAAGAATCCGATAACTGAGTTACATACAGAAAGATCAACCAGTTAATGCAAAACAAAAACTAGCTAACATGCAGAAAAAAAAAATATAACTCCTTGCATCATTCTAACTGTTTTAAATCAAACGATCCACTTCAATGCTTATTCAAATTAGATTTAAACAATGCAAGTAAAGAACAGAACTTACTCTTGTTAAAAATCTCAACATGGTCTTTATAAGGCCAGTCTTTGAACTGCCACTCCTTCCCTAATACAAAAACTGCAACCACCCTGTCCCAGTCCTCTGGCTTGAGGGATGAGGGTTTATCCCTAACCTCATAAGCTGTTACTACTCTATCTCTACTGAACTTCTTCTGAACTGTCACACAATCTGGCTTTGGTCCTTTCATCTGCTTCACCTTAACATCCGTAGGAATATAAATACCATCCTCC
Source organism: Clarkia xantiana subsp. parviflora (assembly GCA_036873135.1). Taxonomy (NCBI): domain Eukaryota; kingdom Viridiplantae; phylum Streptophyta; class Magnoliopsida; order Myrtales; family Onagraceae; genus Clarkia; species Clarkia xantiana. Next base: position 424,296 of record JAPTYO010000018.1, read on the forward strand.
AAAAACTCTTTTACATTGTATATGGTAATCAGTGTTTGAAATGCACTTGGCACAAAAATTATAGGTACTCCGTCACCAAGCTTACCACCTTTCATGTTTAATTTCGGGTTAAGGGAAGAATCATTGAATCCTAACTCTTCACTATAACCTAAACCCCTATCTTCTGCACCCATTAACCTACTTTTCGCAACTAACCCATCCTTTCTCTGCTGTGATTCCAACTTCTGCCTCTCCTCTTCACGTTTCGTGGAATTCACAAGCACACTATGGAAATCTCTATTCTTGCACTCCAACAGTGATTCACGGTCCTTCAAAGGCCTCTCAACAGCTCTGATCATGGAGATGAAATCTTCAATCATGTTTTCTGAAGGCTCATCAACAAGTCTAGCAAAAAGAATATATTAGCTTATCAGAGACATGAACTCAACAAGTTATACTTTCACTAGTTTAACAGATATAGCAAATAACGAGCCAAAAAGCAAAGAATATGATGGGATTCAAAAACATATCAGAGGTTTTTTTTTGTTTGAAACAGGTCGCTGAATCTGATTCACATTAACAACGGTTCCAATTTCTTTCTCATCATCCATATAGCAACAGACTCCCAGTCTTTAAATTTTGTATACATCATTACTGTTCATAATCTTCACTGTTTTTGGATTCTTTGTTTGGGTCAATTCGTACAGAATGCAATGCCATCAGTTTAGATTTACAAGGAAGATGACACATTTTAGGGTTCTACCTCAGGGTTTGCTTTTACAATGTCATTAAAGTAACAACTTCAGTAAAAATAAAGGTACAATACTGAGTCAACCAGCACCATTTCCAAAAAGAAAAATCTCCATTCAAGCAATTTAAATGAAACTGGTTATACAGCGGCGAAAGATCGCTAACTTGAAAAATCTTGCACCTGGATCCAGTGGCGGCGTCAGGCATGGCAACGTCATCAGCGATAGGTGGACCAGCCGCGGTTGGAAAAAACTCAATTGCATCAGTGGATGCAACCTTGCCCTGGAGATACTCCAGCAAGGGCTTGCGATCAATGAACGTGACGGTGGGGATCTGCTGAGTGCGGGCAATCTGGATGTACTCAGTGTGCTTGAGGTGGTGATGCTTGATGTAGAAGACTAGGGTTTCAAGGGTGTAGAGGTTGCCCTGCTTGGAGCGATAAGCCGTGTCGGCTGAACAAGGAAAAGCATAGTCGGAGCCGAATCGAAACTCGTCGTTGAATCGGACGACCTTGTCGAGCTCATTCCTCATCGTGTAGTCGCGGAGGGCGGAGAGAGGATCCATGATCGGTAGGACAAAAGCCGCGGCGACTGAAAATTCTCGCCTGCGGAGTCGAGAAGAAGTACGGGAACCGGAGTAGTACTGGTTCTTTTCGGTTTAGGCAAAAGCGCAATGTCTTCGGAGGCCGGAGCGAGGCAGCGACCGAGTGGGTTGGAAAAATTGTGCCATTATAGGGTGAAACCGATTCAGTCGGATAGGATTTTTAGCTATTTCGGTCGGAGTCCGAATTATTCGGACTGGATTTTTTTAACGAAAAATTCCGACTAAAATTCATATGCAAAAAAATAAACTATTTATGTTTAGTAAGGTTTTTTCAGTTCGGATTTCGGTTTAAATCGAAAATCCGAACGTAACAATGAATATTTAAAATATCTCCAATTTTACATGTTTACCACATTAACGTACCCATTAATTATGTTGAATATACTAATTAAAATTTCATACAAGTTCCAAAATTAATAAAAAGAGAAATTTAAAACTACCGTAAATTGAAACGTAAAAAATATAAAGAAATAGAGAAGAAAATAATTTAATTAACACTAATAAAGATGAAAGTAATAATAATAATAAAAGAAAATATTTGATTTTCTTAAGAAAAACTTTAAATTATCTTATTATAATATATATCATATTATATTATATTATAATATTGGATAACTTCGGTCTTCGCGCTTTTTAAAACATGAGGACCGAACCGAAAAACTGAATAATACCTAAACAATCCGACCACACACAAAACGGTCTGTTAGCATTTGGACAATGGGCCGCCGTAATTGGGAGTCAATTAATTAGAGATTGGCACCTAAGAAATTGGGTAATGTCACATTAGAGATTTTTTGCTAGGCCTAAAATCTCAATTGACATGAGAGGCTCAAAATTAGGCCTCCCTTTCTCTAGCTAAGCCGGCCGACTTTATAGAGGGCAAAGTGGACTTTTGTCCACTTTGCTCTTATAAATAGGGAGTGCTAGGTGATTTATTTAAGGCTAATGCTCTCCTCCTTTGTGGTGAGATTAAAAGAAACTCCTCCTCCCTATAGATACATAGTTCGGCCGAAACCACCATCAACCTAGGAGGTAACAAATTGTGTCAAGCAATTTACTCCATTGATCCATCCCTGAGAAGAATCGACTGAGACTTTACTGTGGAGCATAATCCGCGTAGGGGTTCTCTAACAAGAGCTTCTACGGGAACCGTCCGGCGGATCGAGAACTCCCCTCAAGCGATCCAAGGTACAAGGAAAGCAAAGTAGGTATGTGCATTATCTTCCGCTGTGTATTAGTTACCATGTATGTATCTTATTTTTGTTTCCATTGTATTTAGCCCCGTAATCCAACAGTGGTATTAGAGCCTGTGTTAGAGAGTTCATGATTTTGATAAAATTGGTGTTCTTGAGGTTTTACAAATCCGGGCAAAAAATTTAAAAGAAAAGTTTTAAATTTTTTTATTTTTACAATCACCATGGCCGAAATTTACATGATGTTCATAATAAAATTTGATGTTCATGATCCTCAAGAAAAACGTGACTTTTATCAAAATTAAACATTGGATTCTCGATCTTTGCAAGATTTGATCTTGAAATTTGTCCACTAGCCCTAATCTAGTGTTTCGGCCGAACGTACTTTAGGTGTGCAATGTGAAATTTTTAATTTCTTAGTCCACAAGTAACCCTAAAGATGGCGAAATTTTTAAGTAAATTACCCTAATTATTTCGGCCGAAACTTTTACCTAGGAGAATTAGTTCAAAATTAGGGCTAGGTTCACAAGATAATGGTGGATAGAGACTATCAATATATCTAGCACAAATTTAGGGATGTAGATATTATTGATAAATAGTTGCCTAAAATATTGGGAAAATATATTGTTGATAGATTTTATATCCCTAATATAGAATATTGACAATAAATATATATGTATAATAGTGCTACATATATATATATATATATATACTTGTGCCGAATTTTATATATATATATATATATATGCGCAAATATTGAAAATTATTTTATAATTAATTGTTACTTGGTGGTTAAGTAAATTTTTTTGTGGATTTTAAAACCCTACTTAGCCCACAAGTCACAATTTCGGCCGCACCCTATGGGTAATGGGCCGGTCCAATTTAGCACATCCGGGTTGGGTCAACCGAACCGGAAGACTAAGGGAACCCGACTGGACCGAACCGGGTCGGGTCGGGTTCACAGGTCCAAAACCAGTGCGGGTCAACCAAACCGCGTTTTCACAATCGGTCCAGCCCACCCGGGTCGGGTCGGACCAGGTCAACTAAAATGGGTCAAACCGACCCGGTTTGAGTGACGAACCGAACCGAATTCCTTTTTTTTAATCACAAATTACAAATTTAACTTAACATTCAAATATTAATCACTAAACTCGTTAAAACTTTTGTTATTTTGACTATGTATTATATTACACGATAGTTTTATATATTATTACATAGTTTATATACATATGTATAACACATGCACGGGGTGGGTCGGCGGGGCCCCGCGACCGCAAACCCGGACCCGCCCCACGGATCGCGGGTCACAGGTCGGCGGGGTAAAAACGGGGCGGGTACCCGCGGGTCGACGGGTACCCGTGACCCGTTGCCACCCCTAATAAATATATGTGACGAAAAGTAAACAATTGCAATTCAGCCCTCTAATTATTCCAGTCCCAAAGTCATGCATTTCCGAGATTCATCCCCATAATCGAAACTAGGCATTAAGGTTTAATTAAAACGTGAAAATTTTAAACCTTCGAGCACTGTGTAGACTATTTTAAAGTTCGAAAATATTTGGATTTTAAAATTTGACCTCTGCTGGTGGGGGTGCTTCTTCCAGCGGGGGCATCTCCTCTTGCCTCCTCGCAGCCTCTCTTTGATCCAAGAGAGCCTCCATGGCTGCCAAAAACATCGGCATGGCTTCTGCCACAGCCCTCGTCAGGTCCGCAGCTAGGGGAGCCTCCTGCTCCCTATTCCCCTGGTGCTGAGCAGCAACATCTTCGGGACCTTCATTATGCCCCCCTGTCTGGGAGAGCTCAGCAGCGGGATGGTTCTGGTTTTCCTCCTGTTCTGGTAGTGAATTCAGAGTCGTCGCAGCGGGATGACGGGAACCACCAGATTGTCCTTGCCTTCTTTGCTTGCCAGCCGCCATTGAACGAGTAGAAGGCATATTAGCTTTTTGTTAGCTTCCCACAAACGGCGCCAATGTTGGATCACGGCGGAACTCCGGTACGATCTTTGACGGCGATCCTAGCTCCTTCGCTCCACGCAATCCTGCAAGAGGGGATAGACCGGGCGGTGACCCAGAATCCCTCTCCGATGCTTAAATGAGTTTCTTGTACGGACTGGCAAGCAGTAATCTCAAGTAATGTAATTCAACCTAATTGATCCGAGGTGACCTCTGTCCTTTTATAGACGAAGAGGTGCCTCAGTTACCTGGTGAACCGTTGGGGGTGGTTAGCCCGTATCCCGCGTATCTCGGGTGTGATCCCGCCTATATAGGCCATGATCTCGCTTATCTCGGCCACGCCCCGCGTATCTCGGCCACGCTCCGTGTATCTTAACCACGTTCCGCGTATCTCGGCCACGCCCCGCGTATCTCGGCCTTATCCTCTGATAACGAGTCCCGACTAACGTCGGGGACTCCAGAGTTATCTCGTTGTGTCACCGCTCGGGGCCCCTCGTCATCGTGACAGGGCCTATTGTTCTCAGGGATTCATCATCGGAGCCTACTCAGAGGCAGCTCGTCGGGAGCGTTCATCTCGCTTGTCAGGTCCGACTCTGTCGGGACCTCTCATCCTCGGACTCCCTTCGTCGGGATCCTTTGCCTGGGCCATCTTGGCCTTCGTTTAGGGCCCACCGGGCCTATTTGCCGTTTCCTCACCGTTAATAGGGCCTAATGGCTGTAGTCGAACCCATCATTAAGCATCTAAAATTCATAATTGAGATAAAATCTAAATAAAAACAAAGCATGTTCAAAGTCATGATACAATTTAATAATTACATGTCGTACACATATACATACAATAAAACATGTCATCCAGTTGGGTCTACATCTAAACTATCCAATTAACATGGTACAATTAATAATAATAATAATAATAATAATAATAATAATAATAATGTTAAATAGATAACAGAAAAAAATAACTAAATAATTAAATAAACTAAAAAAAAAACAAAACATAAAAAAAAAGAACTAAACAGCAATGGCGGGACTCACCTGCAAGCAACAATGGAGGAACTCGCCGGCACCGGGGCAGCGAGGTCGACGGCAACGGTGGCGACCGGACGAGGGCGGACGGTCTCGCAGGTGGAGCAGCAACTTACTGGCTGGGGCGAACGGCGAAGTGAGGGCGGCGCGAGACAGAGCTCCGGACGTGGTCGGAGACGCGCGGATCTGGTGGCTAGGCGATCGAATTCCAGTGGCTGAGCAGACGAACTGGACGGCGGTGGTTGTGGATCGGAGCGAGAGGTGGAAGAGTTGGGCTGGAGATGGAGGTCACCTTGCCGACTGCAGTGGAGGGAAGAGAGATATATATATATATGCGGACGGTGGAGAGGGTCGCCGGCGCGGCGTGGCCACCGGCAAGCGGAGCCGGGGTGCAGTGGTCCGGAGCTGGGTGGGCCGTCGGGGCGACCACCGGCGGCAAAGCCAGCACCGGCGGGCTGTGTGCAGCAGTAATAAAAAAAAAACTTTACAGAAAATGACAAATTACATACGGAAATCGAGATCTGCTGGTAATATTATTGATGTTTTTTTTACATATAAAATGAGTCTATTTATAACTAAACTAAGACCCCAAACTAGGAAAATAAAATCTTAAAAATATGCATCATCAATATTCCGAAAATATATTTTATGTATTTTACCATAAATACACATAATATATTTTCTAAGTATTTTACAATAATTAATGCATATATACTATCCTATTTTGACTAGTCTCATCTTTAGAAGCTTCGAGACCTGCCATATTTTAAATACTTCCCTTTTTTTTAAGGCGTCACATATGACATTTTTGGACGTGTTATGCGCGGACCAAAATTAGGTGTTTACAACGATTACGTAACGGAAGATGTGCACATACCTTAATCGTTTTCCGTAGTCCCAAGATCTTGCTGAGGGAGTTCTCGATCCACCAGACGGAACCCGTAGAGATTCTTGTTAAGGAAGCCCTACGCGGTATGTTCTCCACAGTAAATCCTCTGACCGATTTTTTGTAAGAGGACAGATCTCTAGACTGTTTGCTCGAAAGCAAATTGGCACACCCTGCCACACTGTCTTCAAAGTCCAAGTTTTTCTTACTTGTGTATACAGCAATCGTAGCTAAGAGCTGGTCACGCGCAAAAATAAACAGCAATAAATGTGTTAATTTAAGTAATTTCTCGACCGACAACAACTGGATCGCCGAATAATAGCATAATGAATTGATTATATATAGATTAATGCAAGTATGCAATAATTTATTGGGGAATCGTTCATCGGGACAGGTCAAAAGAATTGAAAAAATTGGTCCTGAGGGAACTATTTATATATTGCTTGAGAGAGAAAACAGCTTATTTTATGCTGAGAATGTTTTGGTTTTACCAAAGTTAGGACATAAGAGCTCATTATATTATGTTGACGGATTATTAAGTTTTGGTCAACTCCTAGGTTTGCATTAGTGTTTAGTTTTTGCAGCTCTCACATGTTTTGGCAACAAAAACAGTATTTCCAAGTAATTTAAAAGCAAGAGCATTTATATTGTCGATTCTTCCAACAATAAGCTTTGCACTACTTGAGGTGCACGCTATCTTGGTTTTGCATTAAAGGGATAGAGAAACATGCTGAGGCATAATTATGGAAAGAATCGCATAATTCTCTACCAAGTGGTTCTTTACTTATAAGAACTTAGCTTCATCAAGCAACTTAGGAAAAGTTGAGGCGAAATAAGAAAGAGGGTTGGAGCTAGAGAACAAATCTATATAATCTGATAATTTCTTCAACCGGTAATGAGGAGCCACCTATTAATTTGGCCAATGTAGCATCCAGCTTCTCTCCAATATACGCTATCCATGTCTGCAAGGTAGATGCACTTGTATAAACATCGACAAAAGAACAAATATCTCTAAAGATTACTTGTTTCACCTCCAAGTAATCAGAAGTCTGGATTTTCAGTTGCAGTGATCTACTTGTGATAGGGTCAAAAAGACCCAATGCACCACCCAAATTGCAGGTTGAAAGTAAAATTGTTTAGGAGGATTCCGGCATTGACTAACAGAAAAGAGGACAAGAACAAGAACCTGATCATTCTAACTTTTGAAAACAAATCATACAGAAACATACTAGAAGTCTTTAAACTAATTTGGGCATCTTCGCCAAGTTTATCTCATGATCTACGGCAAACTAACATAGAAGCAATAAGTTTATCTGAAAGGAGAATTATAGAAAGACCTGGGTATTCGTTGGCAAAAAGGGCAACTCAGATCTCCCAGGATAAAGTGCTAAATTGGCCAAGTAGTTTTCTGCAAATTTTGATCTCTATCTTCAGATGTCTTATTAGATAACGATATGTACAGTGAGCTGATACAATCTCTCAGGGAAAAGACTTACGAGCTTTGGATCTCATAACACTTTGATAAAGTGTACCCTGCATTAGCTTCTGCGCATCCACAGCTATCGGTTCACTAGGTTCTGCAGGAGATATGGCCACTACACCAATCTGCAATATGTTTTCTCCGTCATAAATGACAACCAAAGAATGGCAGCATGTTGCAGTTGACAGAGATTCCCATGCCCTAGGATAAACACAATCTCTTTAGTAAATAGAAAGTTCTGCTCCTTCATGTATGAAATAAGCCGAATTTGAGCTCAGACTCTATAATAAGTCATATGTGGGTCTGGAGAATTCCTCAGAAACATTCATTTTTTAAACATCCACTGGACTGGAGAATTGAGTGTTCACAATTATATCACTTTGCACAGAAGTAGAATACCACATCAACTCAGTTGTTTACAAGTTGTATTCATTCATTCAATAAGTTGAAGAAAAAAAGGATGATTGATGACAATAATAACAAGGAAGAATGATGGTTAAGGTGGAATTGGATCCGTGGACAAGAAACTGTAGATAACCATGTCCCGAGTCCTGCCCTTGAGGATGACGTACTTCCTAAGCACACCTTCCCTCTTGAACCCTGCCTTCTCCAACACCCTCTGCGACCCCACGTTTTCAATATCAACCAGCGCCTCCACTCTCTCCAACTCCTCCCTCTCCCTAAATACAGCCCCCACCCCCATCTTCACCGCCTCCGTCATTATCCCCTTCCCCCAGTACTTTGAACCCAACACGTAACCTAGCTCCCCACGGCACCGTTCGCCGCTGCTTTTGTTCTCTGTCACCGATATTGATCCCACCGGCCCCTCATCATCCACCCAGATGCCCCGGAACCACCACCTTGTTGATGAACTCTACACCTTCCTCCTTACTCTGATACGCCTCCCATGTGCAGAACCGCGCAACCTCGCCTTCGGTGGCCCACACCATGAAGGCGTCTATGTCGGCGAGCGTCAGTGGCCGGAGCGATATTGCCGGAGCAGGTATGGGAATGTCTACGGATTCATTCATGCTTTCTAACTAATTAGCTAGGAGGGAGTAGCTAGCTAGTGAGTAAAGCGATATATATGAGCTTGCTTGCATTCTCTCTATTTTTATTAAACATATATATATTGGGAACCCTTTCTAAATAAATGGTTGACCATTTGACCACCAGAAGTTGCTCGGAAATTTACAGTCAAATCTGATAGTGTTCAAATCCGACTTTTTCCGATACCACTGAACACTCCAGTCTCCAGTCAACTAATCCATTGGTCGCCATGTTTATTGGTGGTATCACTATTACGTACTGTTGTTAGTGGTGGATCCCGTGGATGAGGATGATATGAATTTATTTATTTTACTGCTTGATTCTTATCAAATATTTATATTAATTAATATAACTTATGGTCCACTTATATGCTGCAAGTTGCACATGTATATATATTAACAAGGGTTAAAGGACTAAACTATGGAACGGCCGCTGCTTCATGCGGCCTAATTTCCACCAATGAGCGGCCTGTATTTAATGGCAAACTTGTAATTTCGTAAAAAGAGAAAAAATGCGGTTTAGTGGTTCTTGTCACATCATATCGCATCACTTAAGTGAATTAGACCACGGTTCGAAGATTTATCCAGACCGGATGTGAAGTTTTAACAGACGTTTGAACTTGCCGTTTACTATAAGTTACGTTTTGGGTCTGTAGTCTAGTTCGACGGAGCTACCCTTATCCTTCTTCACCCGCTTTCCCTTACCTCCTTCCCTACCTCCATTGCTGAATCATTCAGCTGCGCTGCGGTCGCTTCTCGAAGGAGGGCATATGAAGGAGGGATTTCAATGTCGTTGCTCCATTTCACAGGCCAGACAAGTCCATTTTGAAGCATCTTTTCATCTTGCATTATGAAGCTTCAATTGTCTGTGTGTTGATATTTATGAGACGTGTTGTTGGTTGTATATGGATACGTGGATAGTGATATTGATGAATTGAACCTCTATTACTGTTGTATTGTGTTAATTTGCTGTTCAATACAACCATAGCCATTCATTTTCGGACATTGCATTCTGTTTTAATGCAATCCTGATGAATTGAATTTGAATGTTGTTTAACAAGAAACAGTATTTGAAAGAGTAGATACATACATTTGTGTTTCGTGCAAAATGATTTTTCAATCAGTTTAGGTTTCATTCAATTTATGGTTGAGTGACTAAAAAATTCCAGCGAAGGAGAGAATTGGTTGGACACGTTTTGCTTATGTAAAATAATCTGCAAGGTTAACGTGAATCTGATACATACAACAGCTGTGTTGAGCAGTATATGAAATTACAAATTGGTTAATTTCGATAAGAGCGGAGAAGAACAGAGGGTCATTGGCTTCCTTTCCGGACATATAGCTTAACGCTCGATCCGCATCATTCTGCCCAGTCAATTTCTTCTGTATCATGTTTAGGTAGTTGTTTCAAGGAGTCTTATCGAGGTATGTGTTTCAAGGAGTCTTATCGAGCTCTAATGCTTGGTAAATACCAGACACCAGAAGCTGTTGAGCTAGCTGATTTTGATGTATCCGTTTGGGAACGTGCATCCGGTTCTGGAAGAAACAAGGGATGGATATATGGGATAATTCAGAACAGGAAATGGGACAGCCATACAGCCGTTATTGGAAATGTGTGTCAAGTTGCTCGATCTGAGCAGTTTAATACACAAGGCAAACTTCTGATGGTTTTATTCATGGTTCCTGCATTATTGAATGATTTTTATATTAACAATCTTTGCATTCAGATTCTAGCTAATAGATATGTATAAGCATAATTTGCTTCTGCTGAATTATTAGTACTGGATTCAATATCCTCGATGGCTTTTCTTTAGTCGTTATTTCCTTTTATTAACCATTTTTTAAACATCCACACAAGGGGACACATATATCCCCATTACGAAGAAAACCAGGAAATAAGTTTGATGAACACCCATTGCAACATTCAGTCGTACATATTGGGAAACATACATCCCTAATAGTTTGTAAACCCCAAAAAAAGACATAATACACGCCCAATGGGCTCCAATGTTCTGTCATTTAACGCGTTTGATTTTATTAGGAACGGAAGACTCCCACAAACACCATGTCTTCACCAGCAAACACAACAGTCAGCTCATCTGACTCCTTTAGTCCAGCTCTGGTGTAAAAATCTGCCCACCCATTCCTTATGCTGTATCGCCATGGGTTTGAACCCAATGGACAGCAATTAGTGACATAGTGTTTAGCAAGCTGCATCGGCTTTACCAGGTGAGACTGGTCCATTACAAGGAGCGTTTGACGGTTCTCCAGATGTGCATCTTGGATAAACTCATTCGGGATAGCCTACATAATTCGGTTAAAGTACAATTTAATTGAACCATCAAACAAACAACAAGTATCCAATCCACTGAGCCAATATCATCACATCAAAAGATGAATTGTTGATTTCACTTACTAATTTTGTTTTCGTGTCCTCATCTACTGTTACTCGAAATGAAATATTAGTTCGAGACAGGAAATAATCCAACATCTGATCCTCATCTGCAAGTCCCATTTTAAACTGCTTGTTTACTAAAGGCATATCAATTTAAAAAAACCACAACCAATAAGAAAGACAACTTGTTACCGTCGAAGTCACCGTGATCAGCCATTTTTATATCTGAAACACATCGAATCGTAGAACTATCAGCTATTTAACTAAAAATTAACACAAACACATGAATTCCAAAAAGAATTACAGTTTCAATTATTCAACTGCAGTAAATCTAACCTAAAATCGATGAAGTGCAAAGAAGATTGACAATTAGATGATGATATTGAAAATCTAACCTAACATAGAATGATTATATTACCTAGAGATGCAACAAAAGACAGTCGAGTCGACGCGACGAAGCCGATGGACCTGTTGCATTTCGCCGTTTCCTTGATGTGTCTTCTAGGGTTTCTGCAGAATGGAGAGTAATGGACGGCAAGGTCCAAATTATAGACAATCCAACCTAGCAACTATAAACCAATTATTTGTGTATTTAGTAAATGTATATGATATCAAACTAAGTTTTCAATTCAGCCTAGTGGTAGCACGCTAGTTAATTGGTGACACGTCCTAGGTTCAATCCGTGGTAACTGCATGTTAATTCAATGTTTTTCCTCCTCTACAGGATTTTTTGTTATGATAAATCAGCTGCCTAAAATAACAGGTCCAACATGAATTTCAATTGTGTCCGTCAGCATGCTGATTGATAAAACATGTGTTTGCTAAGAAATACGCATGCTGTTAGGAAACTGCAGCATATTGGTTTTGCTGTCTGTGTTAGAACCTATTTTACACGTTTTGCTTAGGTAACATAATCTGCAAGGTTAACGGGAATCTGATTGATACACCAGGTGTGTTGAGCAGTATATGAAATTACAAGTTGGTTAATTGCGATAAGAGCGGAGGAAACTAAACGATGGGTAGTAGAAATTTGGATTGTTGTTCACCGACCAAGCAGAAGTATAAGGGCTGGCATAAATATTGTGGACATCAGTAATTGTGTCTTCTTGGCTGGGTGGTATGTTAGTTGTAGTTTCTTCTTGGGTGTTAGGTACATCAGTTGTAGTTTCTTCTTGGGTGGGTAAATCATCATAGTTGTAACCAGGGGGAACTTCATTTCTGTTGGGTAGATGATTAGAGCGCAGACCAGTATATTCTTTACCTGTATTCTTATTGTCTGGTCTTTTACGACTAGATTTATTCTTCCTGGCAGTTCGTTTCTTAGTTGAATTCCTGGGATTTTCAGCAGTCTTCTTGGGCGATGTTGTAGTCTCTCGAGGTGTATGACGGGGCAGGTCTCCTAAATTGTTCAATTCATGCAGTGCCTTTTTAAACGTGGCATCATCACCTGCTGCTACTGCCGCTGATAAAATCGAGGCGTAGTGAGAGTGTATGCTGCGTGGGGCCTCGGACGGAATGCCTGTTGGTATACTTGGACTATTGATTGGCCTCATCGTCCATCTATTGTTCACCAAATTGTCGGGAATTTGCTGCAGATGCTCGTATTTCATTACTGCAAACGAGTGTTCACAAGGCAAGCCGACAGTCTCAAAATACAGGCAATCACAATTGAGCTCGGTCGTGGCTTCACAATATTGAACCGTCCATTCACCTATAAAAAATTTGTCGTAGTCTTTGACGGAATACACGGTGCTTGTCTCTGATCTCACCGGGCCGTTGACTATCGTTGCACCCACCAGTCCGATCAGTTTGACTATCCTCACCATCGAAGCTGGAGTGTAAATCTTGCGTGCGTTCTTCTCAATTTGTTTTAGGACTGTTACAGAACTCTGCACTAGTGTCGATATTGCCGTATACTCGGCTTCAAAATTTGTCTGCCTTGACTTTTGCAACAGGATGTCGGCATACTTGAGCAACACTATCAGGCGCATCGACGTCCCCCTGACTAGCTGGTTCTTGAATTTAGCATTGAGACCTTCTATACGTTGCGTCGTCCTAGCCTCACCGCAGAAAACTCCCCTAAAGTAAGTAGCTGCCCACTTCGAGCGACGACGGTACTGGGCCCTCAGCCACCTCTTTGCTTTCTCCAACGGGTCCTTCTCAAACCCCCCCTCTCCTTCCTCCAACCCCCCCTCTCCGCCCTCCAACCCCCCTCACCTCCCAACTCTCTATCCAACCCCCCCTCTCCATCCATCCCGTATTTAGCTAAAAATTTACGCCACTCATTTTCGAAAGCCATTTCTGTCATAGGGGTATAGACCAACTGGTGGAACTCCTTTTGGAATCCTGGAATTTTGATATGGCTGTCTGCGTTCCTAGATAAGTGCCATCCACACAATCGATGTCTCGTCTCAGGGAAGACCTGCTCTATTGCCAACGCCATTGACGTGTCGTCGTCTGTTATCAGGCATTTCGGGGCAGAGTTACCCATACCTTCACGAAAGTTTTGCAAAAACCATACGTAACTGGCTTCTGTTTCGTCATGCAGAAGACTGGTGGCAAATATGAGCGTATTGTGGTGGTTGCTTACTCCGCCGATTACAATCAAGGGTTGGCCATATATGTTTGTTTTGTAGGTTGCATCCATTAGAGCTACATCGCCGAAAGATGTGTAGTCAGACCTACATCCAACATCCATCCAAATCAATCTGGATAGCTGCTGTTGTTCGTCCAAGTCGATGGCGTAGAAGAATTGAGGGTCATTGACCTCCTTTCCGGACATATAGCTTAACGCCCAATCCGCATCATTCTGGCCAGTCAATTTCTTCTGTATCATATCTAGGTAGTTGTACAAATCCCGCTTCCTATACCCCAACTTCTCGTATCCACCCTCCCTAACTGCTAGGAAGTCGAAGACTCTGGTTGCGGGTATTCCTACATGTTTCATTGTCTCCGTTAGTGTAGTGTCAGCCGCTGGAACACGTTTGTTAAAACCGGAGATGAACTGACTGTAAGTATTCGGAAGTAATTCATGGTTGTGGTCATTGTGGAATGCGTCGATACACCACTTCATATTTACTGGTACTAATTTACATGATAGCCTTGCCTTACAACCGACACGCGTTTCTGTTGTGGCTTCTCTCTTGCGGTCAGGTCGATTTCTGTACACCTCTCTACGTTTGCCCTCCCGGTTGCAAGCAAAGACACACTGTATTACTGCTCCATTTGGGTCTTTATGACTATAGTGCCTTTTTACCCTAAACCCACATTCCTGACCGTATGCAGTGTACCACGACAGTACATGATCAAGTGAGTCGAAGAATTTTGGCGGGTCATCTTCTTTGCTTGGGGGAATCGGATCATTGAACTCGTCGAAATGTATAGGGTTCTCGTACTGCAAACCTATAGTCATACCAATTGTGTCAGGACAACAGTCAGGTTCAGTCTACGGATCCAACTTAAAGCTCGAGTACATAGTCTCTGCCAACTCACAAACAAAGCAATAAATCAAACATACAAGTTATCATCCAGAAAATGAGGCCCGGCTTAAGGCCCAAGCCACCAAGGGTAGGGCTTTGGGCCTCACAATTTTCTAGGCCTCGTTTTAACTTGGTGTACGTTATAAACATTTAACAAATATTTCGTAATTATAACCAGATGCATTTGTATGTTAGTGGAACGAGAGTGTGTCTTTTTCTTAAGCAGTAACGGTGTCGATTCCAGTCTGTAACATTTATTTTCACGTTTTGTCTTTTTTATTTTTTGTCATATATCTTTTCCAAAATAAATTAAAATCAGCAGAAAATTATAATGCACTTTTCGTCGAATTGAATTTTACAATCTAAAGTTAGTTAACGTTTTTATGAATTAAGTCATACGAAAATAAAGTTAGTTGAAAAAAAAAGTGAACAGTTTCACTAATGTAATAAGAAAACTTAAATGAACTACTGTAAGTTTTAACTATATTTATCAACTAAAAATGAAATTTTAGGAATTAATATTTTATAAGATTCCTTTAACTAGGGACTTCACGTATACATATGATAAATTAAAAAAAAAAATAACAACATAAAAAAAAAATAACAATATCAAAAGGCGTCAAATTAAATTCTGGGTTTAGGTGTCAACTTCTGTTGAGACGGCCATGCTGCAGAAAATGTATACTTAAGATGACAATACTAATGTATAGTTATTTTTTTTGGCGAAGTAGTCAAAATGTATGAACACTCAGTGGGGGCAAATTAATGAACATGCAGTACTGAAGCATTGTCAAGTTAAAACAATCTTGAGGGCTGAAAGAAGTAGATGAAAACAAGGGTTTGGAGCTAACCTTCAGAATCTCCGTTTCTAGGTTGATTATCGTTGGCTGACATGGTTGGGACGACCAATTATCAAAGGGTATTTTCCTTAAAGTTGAAGGTAGATAGAGAGGAGATGAAGGGTTCGAGGATACAAGTTTGGACGTCACGATGAAGATTACCTGTGCCAGTTCCCTTATTGTAATAGTTTAACTTCCCTTGGCCTATATTCAACAGTACACTGTACAGTCTAGGGGTCGGATAATTAATTATATACTAAATAATTCACTAGTTGGTACTTTTTGGTTTTAGTCCGCTAATAATATGATCGTTTGGCAAAAACAACCAGATAATAAATTCTAAAAATATTTCGTGACAAAGTAAAATTAGAAAAACAAATTCCATAAAGA
Source organism: Clarkia xantiana subsp. parviflora (assembly GCA_036873135.1). Lineage (NCBI taxonomy): Eukaryota > Viridiplantae > Streptophyta > Magnoliopsida > Myrtales > Onagraceae > Clarkia > Clarkia xantiana. The sequence continues at coordinate 440,316 of JAPTYO010000018.1, forward strand.
AACAAATATACTTAATAAAATCTATGTAAATGTCAACTATATACTTAATAGTTGATGTATTTTATTAATTTGTAAGGTCACCACTCATATACACAAGTGTATATATTTAAGAAACCTTAGATACTTATTTATAAGTGAAACCATTAAAATTTTATTATACAAATATAACTGTCGTATATATATAGTACATATAGTACATTTGATTAGTTTATTCAATACATATATTTCCATATATTTAAACATAGAATTCCATATACTTAAATGTATAATTTTAGTTATGATTGGTCCGAGAAAAATTATTCATCAAGTCATACTCTATTTCTCTTTCAATTACGTCACCGTTCCCCATGTGCAACCACGTCGGCTAGACTGCTGCATGCAAGTTTAATCATATGTTTATGTAAAAAATCTTGGTTAGACGACTGTCCACTCCAATGTGTTTGCCTTCACTTTTAGCTATGTAGCATTAATTTCATCCGACAGATTTTTGTTCTCACACAAAGATACGGTATAGTTTTTTATTATGTGGACAGTATTAACTCCACCATGTAGGATGTGGTGTAATTCATTAAAAATGTAACTAATATTTTATCGACATTATGTTATTAGTTAGGCCTTGTATAGTTGAATATAATATTTGAATTAGTCATTACAATTTAGTCGCAGAATACTTATTAAATTTTTTTTCCCATGAATAATTGTTTTCAACGAAATCCAAAAAAAACTCCAGTAATACAACTGTAGTCGGTGTAACTAATAATTTATATGATCCTTATTTCAGACATTGTTTATCTCTAATCTATGATACTTATGTCAGACATCTCTCATTAATTTGTTGTCATTTTTTGGGGTTTAGGGTTAAGGGTTTAGTCATTTGGGGTTCAGTGTTTTGGGTTTAGGGTTCAGTTATTTCTCATTATATACGGGTCATCACTAAATAACTAGTAGGGATTAATTAAGTTGTCAAACAATACATAGATGTTATGTACCTTGAAATGGTACAAACAAGCCCTACAGTTTATGTATCGATGATGCCTGATAGATAGATCCAAATGGCCTCCTATAATGTCGATTTATTTGGATAAAATAATTTGTTTATAAGAAAATATTTATTTCGAATGAATGTTGTATACTTTTATTGGCCAATTATTAAGTGCACCTACTATAATAACCACAAGTGACTCTCTGTTAACAAATTTAACAATACAAACTGATGTATCATTCTTGGACTGCTCTCATTATAAGACATTGTTTCAGCTTCATTATAATACATTGTTTCATCTTCATTAAAACGAAACATTAATTTCAAATACAACTTTTTTGGAATTTCACTTTTTGTAATTGGACTTTGAATGACATATATATGGCCTGATAAGACATGAATAATCATATCTTTATCCCGCAGTAGCATTTAATGCGGGGTTGCAACTGTTATACAACTGACCCCTATCGGGAAGTTAGCTCTGCAAGTCTACTAACCATACCCTAAACCTTAAACCATAGTCAGATTTTAACTTATTGGACATTTAATAATTTAAATAAGTTGTACATAAAATATTTAGAATGCACAGCAAATGAAAATTTAGTTCACAGTCATCTCATAACAATTAGAACAGACATAATAAAATTATACACAACATTCTAAATGATTTAACCACTAGGTATAGTTGAAAGAAATAAACACTATTCAACTATACTGTAAACCTTAACCATACCCTAAACCTTAAACCACAGTCAGTTTTTAACTTATTGGACATTTAATAATTTAAGTAATTTCTATGTAATATTATCATAATGCAGTTCAAATGAAAAATTAGTTCAAATTTATTAACTGAACACTGAAGGGGGATTCAAAAAGGTGTACTAGTAGGGATTAATTAAGTTCTCAAACAATACATATACGGTATGTATCTCGAAATCATACAAACAATCCCTACAGGTTATTGTTGGATCACGGCAGGAACTCTGGTTACGGTGACGGATTCCTTAGCTCCTCGCAATCCTGCAGAAGGGGAATAGAGGGCGGTGGCCCAGAATCTCTCTCCGATGCTTAACGTAAGTACGGTGATCAACAGGGCAAGCAAGCAGTATGTGTATGTGTGTAAAAACGTAACCTTAACCTGGGATAACTTCCCTCCTTTTATAGGGGGAAGGCTATCCCAGTTACCTGATTAGGCGGTTGGATTGTGATCCACTATCCCACATATCTCGCTGTATATCTCGCCACGTATCTGTACAGTTATACGTATCCCACATATCTCGCCCATTATATCACTACTGTAATCATAGCGAGATTTCCGGGATTGTGCTCTTACTGGCGAGTCTCGATCATTATCGGAGACTCCCAAGTTGCATCATTGAGGATTCGGTGTCGGGGAGTGGTGTCAACTCCCATATCGGGACCGACCACGTCCAGGTCCGATATCTTCGGGGCTTTCCCCTATCGAGGCTATACTCACTCGGGGCTATTCCATGTCGGGGCCTCCGTCCGTCGGAGCCCTTAGCCTTCCAGCAACCCAGCTCCTAGCCCAACGGGCCTAGTCGCCGTTTGTCAATCGTTAAGGGGCCTAACGGCCTTAGCCGGGGCCCATCATTTGCCCCCAAGACGTGAGGGACTTATAGTGCGTCGCGTCTTCCAATATCGACCCTTCAACATCCCTGTCGGGGGTCTTTATTTAAAACATCGGAGGCCTTTGCCCTACTTTCGTCGGAGGCCTTTGCCTCGGATCTCTTCAAGATCTTTTGGGATCCTGCTTGGATTCGAGAGGGTTTCTCGATCAGACCAGCATTAAATGCTGATAGAAGGTGAAGGAACGCCTCGGGTTATGCACGCCTGCTTTCTGAAAAAGCACTTTTCAACCACCACGGTACGTCATCATTCCTGTCTTATCTGTCTTCCATGCGTCCCGGCGGTTCAAATCAAAATCGTTTCGCCTTCTTCAGATTAGCACGTTTCACTTTGGACGATTCCGATTGAATCGTTTTGAATTCTATGGCTCAGATTGCCCGCCCCTTCAGTTCTCTCTTCCTTCTCTTATAAAACCCTAAACCCAGACATTGTTTCACTTTTCCTCTACTCCTTCTTCTCTGCGATCCCAAGAGCCTTGATCCTCCATACTTTAAGTTTTCACCGGCGCTTCAAGCACTCAAGCTTTTCCGATCAAGACTTCAGTCACCATGTCTGGTAAGATTTTTCACCTTATTACCATTTTTCCTCCATTTTTGATCTTCTTAGGTTTCAATTTCCCCTCCTTCCTTCCATCGACGATTTTCAGCCGAGGGATCTGCCACCAACAGCGGGTCTTCCCATGATGGACCACCTTTTGTCTTCAAGTATCTCAAGAACTCGCTTGCACCTATTAACTACGATAGGGCTTGCCGAGAAGGTGGTATCTTCGAGTCCTCCTTCGGGGCTCGCTATCCCTATGAGCAATTCAATCCTCGCGAAACCCGGGTTACACTCCCTAATGAAGGCGAGGTGTTCATCTCCCCAGGGCAGATCCGTGCGGGAATCCGACTCCCGTTTTGTCCGAGTTGGGTGGAGCTATGTAACCACTACAAGACTTACCCCACGACCTTCTCTCCACACGCAATCCGCACATGGATTGCCTTTCAAGTGTGGTGTGATCTTAACAAAGAGGACTGGAGCTATACTCTGGAGCTCTGGCGGGTCCTCTATAAGATGACCTGCAACAAAGATGGGATCTGCTCCTTTACCCCCCGCCAACCCGAGGGGACCGACGAGCAATATAAGGAGATGGGTTGGGATAGGAAGGTGTCCTGGAGGATTTGCAAGGAACGGGCCATCATCCACGACAAGGGGCATGACAATGCCAACTGGAAAGAACAGTACTTTTTCATCAAGCCTGGTCCCATCGAATGGCCGAAGACCGCCGTAGAAGCTGACCCTCCTGTGCCCTTCCGTAAATGGTCGGAACAGACTAAGAGGGCTTTGATGCTCATCCAAGCCCGTCGCTGGGAGGAGGGTTATCAGCCCTTCGAGGCCACTTCTGTTTCTGACCGACAACGGATAAAAATTTCCATCATGCTGATTGATCCCCGAGCCGGGGGAAAAATTCGTGATGGCCGTTCCAATGTAATTCTCTGGGTAATCTTCTAATTATTTCTTGTTTTCATTGCTTACAGCCCATCGATCATCGTTGACCGCCCATCTGTTTCAGGAGGATACCGATGCCTCCCACTCGCTGAAACGTAAGAAGAAGTCATCGTCCAGGAGAAAGTCCTCCGACACGTCGGAGCCGTCTCAGAAGAAGAAGAAGACCTCCGAGGCATCGAGGTCTGCCCCCACACCCGAGGGGCAGACTAATGCGGACGTGGTTAGGGCCGCCTTCGGCGTCCGCTCCGAAAAGGAAGGTAAGGAAGTTTTTCGTGCTATAAAAAGATATAGACAGTTGGTTCCTCAGGACCTTCAGGCCCCCGACATGGAAGGGCGGATCAGGGACGTCAAGCTCGTCCTTCGAGGGGAAACTCCACACGTCCTCGAAGCGGGTTATTACAACTTTTTCGGCTGCGAGGAATATGTGGAGCGTTGTCTATTTTGGTATACCGATATCAATAATCTTCCTCACCTTGTTCGTCCCGCTGCAGGTCACACGGACGTCGCACCTACTGCATCTGCCTCAGACCCCGTGCCTGCAGCGGAGCCGGGGGTAGATGACGCCCCGACAGAAGTCCATGGCCAATTCAGTCGGGTGGTCAACTTGGAGGACTCCCTCTCCGAGGACCAAGCTGAGGAGGAAGGCCTAGTCCTCCGACGAAAATCGAGGCCGATTCCTGCTGAGTCATCTGTTAAGGAGACGTCCCCACTCCCCCTCGCGCTAACATCGGCACCTGTTAGGAGCGCGACCCCCGAAGCTCGGACAAGTGAGGATGGGGGAGCCCGTCTGGTAGTACCTCCATTCCCCTTGGATGGAGACTATTACCAGGCCTTCTCCTCGGACCAGAGTGCGGAGCCTTGGAAACCGGTGGAGTCTCTGCAGGAGATTTCTCTACATCGGGGGTGCCAGGAGGAGAACTTGGCCTTGCACTTGATGTCAGGCTCGATCCCGCCATCACTGAGGCGTCCCCTTTCACTGGAAGGGGAGGACATCAGGGCGGACATCCGTCAAATGGCCGTCCGTCGGATAGAGGTAGGTTATACTTTGCTTTACTCATCTGAAAGTATTCCGACTATCAAATACTAAGCTATATTTGTCCTCAGGAAATGGCGGACCAGAATCGTTGCTTCGGCTACATCCTGTCCCTGCAGGAGGCTTTGGAGCAAGAACGGGCCAACTCCAACATCGAGAGCTTGACTAAGCTCCAGGAGGACCTGGCCACCTCCGAGGCGTCAAGACTCCGAGCGGAAGAGGGTAGAAGGCAAGCCGAAGAAGGTAGGCAGCAGGCTGAGGAGGGTAAGGCCAAGCTTGTTCAAGAGGCTCAATCCCAGCAAAGGCGGATTCAAAGCCTTGAGAGCTCGCTTAGGCGGGAGCAGCAAACGGCCCTAGCCGATCGGAATCAGGCTGCCTTTGATAAAGCGGAATTGAAGGAAACTGCTGATCGGCTGAAGCTTGAGAAGCAAAGGGCTATCGCGGAGCTGGAGGAGGAAAAGGCGGACCGTTCCGCCCAAATAGCAAACGCGAAGGTCCAGGGCCGCGAAGAATATCGGAGCTCGGAGGATTTCAAAGCGGATGCGGCGAAGCATTGTCAGGAAGACTTGCAGAATGCCTTCCTTGACATTGTCGAAGAGCTTAACGAAACTTACGGGGAATCCATCGACCTGAGGAAGTCCAAGATTCTCGGCCGAGCCGTATAAAGGTACTTTAGCCTCCCGTCGGAGAGCTCCTCCGAAGATGCCGACGACCCCCCTGCAGATCCCTCCGATCCTACCTCTCCGAAGCCCTCTGAAAATCCAGCATCCGACCCTAAGGCATCCGAGGACCGAGCTTAATATTTTATAACTCAAGTCCTTGTAGTCCTTCATCATTATCTCTCTTGTATTGAACCTCTTAGGCCTTCGAGCCTTTTATTAATATCATTTCCGATTACATTATGTTCTTCATAACGCTTTTATCGGACCCTAAGAGCCTTAAGGCTTTCCGTCGTCCTAAGACGCTTTTTAATCGAACCTTAAAAACTTAAGGATTTTTCGGACGTCCTATGACGCTTTTTAATCGAACCTTAAAAACTTAAGGATTTTTCGGACGTCCAATGACGCTTTTTAATCGAACCTTAAAAACTTAAGGATTTTTCGGACGTCCTATGACGCTTTTTAATCGAACCTTAAAAACTTAAGGATTTTTCGGACGTCCAATGACGCTTTTTAATCGAACCTTAAAAACTTAAGGATTTTTCGGACGTCCAATGACGCTTTTAATCGGACCTTAAAAACTTAAGGATTTTTCGGACGTCCATTGACGCTTTTTATGTATCGAGAACAACTTAGGAATACTTTGATCAGAAGTAGCCTCTTTATTGATCGATGTCTTTTACATAGCATGCACCACTCAGGGCGACTTAATTACATCTTTGCGCCTCTACGGACGACTTATTTGTCAAACATGACATTTCTTCAGATGTTCACCACTAAAGGTGTTTCTTAATACATTGCCATCGAGGTCTTCTAACTTATAAGCATTCGAGGCCGGCATGCCTACGATCTTGTAAGGCCCTTCCCATTTCGGGGACATCTTGTTGATCCGATCTTGTAGGGCGAACTCATTCCGACGCAGGACCAGTTCTCCCGCGTAGAACTGTCGCGACTTGACCTTCCGATTATAGTACCTGGCCGTCGCCAAGCGCATCCGAGCTTGCACTTTATCGGCCTCCAGCCGTTTTTCCTCTAGCAAGGATAACTCCAGGCGCCTTGTTTCGTCATTCGTCAAAGGTCCTATCCTGGCTCTTTCTGGACTTGTCGAGGGCTCATAGCTTCTGGTCCGATGGGACGCCACAGCGATTTCCACGGGAGCGACCGCCTCCGTCCCATAAACAAGTGCAAACGGGGTTTCACCTGTTGACCGCTTGGGTGTCGTTCGGACCGCCCACAACACGTTCTCCAGTTCGTCCAGCCATTTTCCGTCCAAAGCATAGACCCTCTTCTTCAAACCCTCCATCACGATTTTGTTGGCAGCCTCCACCTGCCCATTGGTCTGAGCGTGATGGACGGATGCTGTCCGATGCTCGATACCAAACTCGTCCAGGAACTTCTCCACCTGGGCCCCATTAAACGGAGGACCATTGTCGCTGATTATCACCTTCGGCACCCCATATCTCGACAAAATTCGGGTCTGAAGGAACTTGATAATATGTCCCGCTGTTGTCTTGGCTAACGGCTTAGCCACGATCCACTTCGAGAAGTAGTCAATCGCGACAAGCAAATGTGTGCACTGGCCTTTTGCTTTCGGAAGGGGTCCCACCAGGTCAATGCCCCACTGCGCGAAGGGCCAAGCACTCCCAATGGGCATCAAATCGGCAGCGGGGGCTGTGATATTCGGAGCATATCTCTGACACGCGTCACAGGATCGGACAAGCGCCGTTGCTTCCTTATTCATCGTGGGCCAATAATATCCCAAGTTCAGCGCCTTCCTCAGGACAGACCGAGCGCCTTCGTGACATGCCGCGACTCCTTCATGCAACTCCCTCAGAATCCGAGTCGTATCGGGTTCGGCCACGCATTTCAGGAAAGGAGTCGAAAGCAGACCCTTCTTGTACAACTGGTTATCCACCATCGCGTAATTAATTGACATTCGTCGCAGTCGCTCCGCTGCCACTTTATCTTCAGGGAGTGCCCCCGTAGTTAAGTACGCGATTATCGGGGTCATCCAAGTGGGTTCTTCCTTCGATCCCGTTCCGATGGCACACACCTCCGACGGATCGGTGGTCGATAGAATCACCTTCTCCAAGAAGTGTACCTTCCGACTCTCTTCCAAAGGTGCCCCCAAGGCAAATTTGCTCAAGGCATCAGCCTCTACATTCTCTCCCCTCGGAATTGCCTCGATATCAAAGCTTTTGAAGCTTTCCTTCAAGGTCCGAGCCTCCTGAAGGTACTTCTTCATGATCGGGTTCTTTGCTCCATACTGCCCCCGGACCTGATTTACAATCAGGCTAGCATCACACTTCACCTTCAAATGTTCGATTCCAGTGCCCTTTGCGATTTTCAGCCCCGTTATAAGAGCCTCATACTCCGCCTCGTTATTGGTGGCTCTAAATGTTAGGGCCAATGCATATCGAAGTGGCTCCGCCCCGCCTGGCGGAATCAATACGAACCCCGCACCGGATCCATCCGAGCTTGAGGAGCCATCCGTGTACAACTCCCAGGTGTTCTCCTTATTTGGCTGTTCCGACTGCTCCGCCGTCGGGACCTCTTCAGTATTCCCGGTTGCCCCCTCTACTGTTTCCGTTGCTTCAGGATCGGGAACAGTAGATTCAACTATAAAGTCGGCCAATGCCTGCCCTTTGATAGCTGTTCTCGGAGCGAAATGAATCCGAAACTCGCTAAGTTCCACGGCCCACTTTACTAGTCTCCCCGACGCATCAGGCCGGTTCAAGAAGTGTTTCAATGGCTGATCAGTCAGCACCGTAATTTCATGCGCATGGAAGTAAGGCCGTAACTTTCTAGCGGTAATAATCAACGCAAAGAGGTACTTCTCAATCGGAGGGTAATTCATTTCACTCTTGGCAAACGCCTTGCTTACATAATAGACGGGGATTTGATTGCCCTCGACAGCTTTAACTAAAACAGAGCTTATTGCAAACGAAGAAACAGCCAAGTAAAGATAGAGCGGCTCGCCTGGAGCTGGCTTTGCTAGTGGTGGGAGGGTGCGGAGATGTTGTTTGAGCGCTTGGAACGCCTCCTCACATTCGGCGGTCCATTCGAACTGTCGGTTGGCCCTCAGCACATTGAAAAATGGCATCGCCCGGTCGCTTGCCTTGGATAGGAAGCGATTCATCGAAGCCAGTCGACCGTTCAGCACTTGCACCTCCCTATGGTTTGTCGGGGACTGCATCTCCTCTATCGCCCTTAGTTTTTCGGGATTCACCTCGATCCCCCTCTGGCTCACCATGAAGCCTAAGAACTTCCCTGAATGTACTCCGAAGGCACATTTGGCTGGATTCAGGCGGACTTGGTGGAGCCTCATCCTCTCGAAGGCCATTGCCAAGTTACCAACGTGGTCCGATGCTCGTCGGGACTTCACCAGCATGTCATCTACATAGGCTTCCATGGTACTTCCAAGCATATCCCCGAACAGCTTGTTCACCATTCTCTGATAGGTCACCCCCGCATTCACCAGGTCGAAAGGCATGACATCGTACTGGAAGACTTCACTGTCAGCGTAGAAGGCGGTGTGTGGGGCATCCTTTTTCGCCATCTTTATCTGGTTATAACCAGAATAAGCATCCATAAAGCTTAGCAGCTCATGCCCCGATGTAGCATCCACCAATTGGTCGATCCGCGGGAGCGGATAACAGTCCTTCGGGCAAGCCTTGTTCAGGTCGCGGAAGTCGACACACATCCGCCACTTCCCGTTGCTTTTCCTCACCAGCACTGGGTTGGCTACCCAAGTCTGGAATCGGATCTCCCTAATAAACCCAGCGTCGAGCAACCTGCCAACCTCCCGCTGGATTGCGATCCTCTTGTCTGTCCCCATCGGACGTCTCTTCTGCGCGATCGGCTTGATCGTAGGGTCGATATTCAGTTCATGCTCGATCACGTCACGGCTGATTCCTGGCATATCGCTCGGGGACCAGGCAAACAACTCCTTGAATTCTTTCAAGAGCGCGATCAACTCCTGAGCCCTTTCCTCGGTTAGGGCGGATCCGATCTTTACCCTCCTCTCGGGCCCATCTATCTCGACTTCTTTTAGGTCCTCCATGGGGGCGGGGCGCCCAAACTCCTCTCGAGGATCAGTGTCTGTCTGGAGAACCGACATAGCCTCCCTCCTCGATCTCCTTGTGGCGTTGACATAACACCGTCTCGACGCCACCTGGTCGCCTTTTACTTCACCGACCCCATTCTCAGTCGGGAACTTCATTTTCTGATGGACAGTCGAGGCCACTGCCATCATCGGGTTGATGGTGGTTCTCCCAATAATCGCATTGTACGTCCCTGTGGATTCGACCACCACGAATTCCATATCTCTCTTCTCCATTTTCCAGCCACTGCCAAACCACACAGGCAGCGTAATAACCCCCAACGGATAAGAGGTTGTGCCGCAAAATCCTACCATCGGGAAGTTAACCTCCCGTAGGTCTTTCTTCTTCTTCCCCATCTGCTCCAGGGCGTCGGAGAAGAGGATGTCGGAGGAGCTTCCTCCATCAATGAGGATCCTCTTCATTTCGAATCCACCTACATCCAGTGTCACGACTAGGGCATCCTCGTGGGGAGTCTCTACTCCCTCCAGATCCTTCGCCGAGAAGGTAATCTCCATTTCCTCCTTCGAGGTCCACGACCGGGACCTTTTTCCCAAAGCCACTGCTACGGGCACCTGGTTGGCGTAACGCTCCCGAGAAGACGATGTGTCTCCTCCCGCAGCGAACCCTCCATGGATCACATTAATGACCCTCTTCTGTCGGGACCCTGATGGGCCCTCCGAAGGCTCCGCTTCGGACCTTCTCTTCCTTGGGGACCTCGATCGAGATTTGGATCTCGACCGAGATCGGGAATGGGGCTTGCAGCGCGAATCCCCCACGAACTCCTTCAGCTTACCCCTCTGGATAAGCTTCTCTACTTCCTTCTTCAGCTCCCGACACTGGTCAGTGTCGTGACCAGTGGCCCGATGGAATCGGCAGTAACGGTCGGTGCGGGAGCCCAACTTTTCGCCTTCCTTCTTTTTGGGGAAACGAGCGAGGCCTTGCCTCTCCATTACGGCCAAGACCTCTCTCAAAGGCCTGTTGAGGGGGGTAAACTCCTCCCTCTGACTGTCTTTCTTTGTCGGACGCCTATCCACCCTTCGATCAGGGCGTCCACGACTCCGACTACTCTCGGAGCTATCCTTCTTGTTTTGGTTGTCCAATGGTTTGAACAACTGCTTTCCTCCGCGCCCCTTGGGAGGAGCCAACTCTCCAGCAGCGATCTTCGACTCTTGGACGTCGATTTGCTGTTTCACCCTCGCCTGAAGCGCCTCCATGCTCCAGACGTTTTTGGCCGCGACGCTGTGCAGTAAGTCGGAGCCGTAGGGGGGATTGAGGTTTTTCAAGAAGGTACGGACGGCCTCGCCCTCCGATATCTCCTCATCCAGCTCGGTCATGCCAGCCGTGTAACGCTGGTAGTATTGGGCCAGCGATTCGTCGGGCCTCTGGACCACCTCATGCAGGGTCCGAACACTCTTCAGCAGCCGTCGACGCCCTTGGTACTGGGCGATGAATCGCTGATGCATATCCTCCCAACAGGTTATGCATCCGGTGGGCAGACTGTAGAACCATGTCAAAGCCTTCTCTCCCAAGGTACTCGGGAACAACGCGCAGATAACATCCTCATCTGGGGTCCTGCCCATGCACGCTGTCAGGTGCTTCTGTACGTGGCGGACCGGGTCCGCGTCCCCGTCGTACTCCTCTATCTTCGGGATACCCAAGCCTGGAGGGGCCAGGGTATTGATCAGCCTGGGAACGAAGGGATGGGTCTCCCGACTCCTCAACTCCGACATCATGGGCTTCTGATCTCCCATGCAAATACCCACAATCTTCACCACCTGATCAGCAGTGAGGGGACCATTCAGGGGAATAGTCCTTTGCTGTACTGGCCCTGGTCCATCGACCACAAAATTCTCTGCCGGTGCTGGATTCGGATGCCTGGGGGGAACGGGCTGTTCCCTCAACGGGGGAGGTGGCGGCAGATTGTCGTCCACCTGCCTTCTGGAAGCATCTCGCCGCGGAGGGAGCGGCGGTAGATCTACGGCCTGCCTTCTGGCAGCCTCTCTTCGGTCTAAGAGGGCCTCCATGGCCTCCATGAATAGGGGCATGGCCTCTGCCACTACCCTGGCCAGCTCTGGGCTCTGGGAAGGCGCCTCGTTCCTGGATCCACCAGGGAGCTCGTTCCTGGTCATCGACCTGGTTTCTCTTCGCGGAGGAACAACCTCCCTGGTGGTGTCATCTCGGTGAGTGCTGTCACCATCGTCTCTCAGATCCTGATGCTGTGTATCATCCTCAGGGGGATTGCTGGTGGTCTGCACCTGCTTGCCTGATCGTTGCGGCCTGTTGCCAGCCATGGTATGGAGTCAAAGGGAAGCAAACTTACTTTGGCTTTTTGTTGCGTTCCCACAGACGGCGCCAATGTTGGATCACGGCAGGAACTCTGGTTACGGTGACGGATTCCTTAGCTCCTCGCAATCCTGCAGAAGGGGAATAGAGGGCGGTGGCCCAGAATCCCTCTCCGATGCTTAACGTAAGTACGGTGATCAACAGGGCAAGCAAGCAGTATGTGTATGTGTGTAAAAACGTAACCTTAACCTGGGATAACTTCCCTCCTTTTATAGGGGGAAGGCTATCCCAGTTACCTGATTAGGCGGTTGGATTGTGATCCACTATCCCACATATCTCGCCGTATATCTCGCCACGTATCTGTACAGTTATACGTATCCCACATATCTCGCCCATTATATCACTACTGTAATCATAGCGAGATTTTCGGGATTGTGCTCTTACTGGCGAGTCTCGATCATTATCGGAGACTCCCAAGTTGCATCATTGAGGATTCGGTGTCGGGGAGTGGTGTCAACTCCCATATCGGGACCGACCACGTCCAGGTCCGATATCTTCGGGGCTTTCCCCTATCGAGGCTATACTCACTCGGGGCTATTCCATGTCGGGGACTCCGTCCGTCGGAGCCCTTAGCCTTCCAGCAACCCAGCTCCTAGCCCAACGGGCCTAGTCGCCGTTTGTCAATCGTTAAGGGGCCTAACGGCCTTAGCCGGGGCCCATCAGTTATGTATCGATGATGCCTGATAGATTGATCCCAATGGCCTCCTGCTGGGCCACGTGAACAATAACCCATGTCGCCCAACCAACATTGTTGATGTACAGCGTGTAGAGTTATCATTTTCATTGCTGTGGCACGGGTCTCTAAGAACACCCGTTCCTGTTCTGTTCCTATTTCTAGTGAAACATCAGACGCATGCATCAACGGTGGAGGTGTGCAGAGCCTCATCCTCGCGAGTATGTTAGCTGTATACTCGGCGAGTGGGTCATCAGTTAGCACAAACACCTTGTTCAGCAACATAACACCTCCTTGGACATTACCTTGGTACAGGCCTTTGTGCACCCCGATCATGATGCCAGCATCAGGGTTGTTAAATGTTCCCCACATTTTCTCAATGCTTCCCAGCAACTTTTGAGGCATGTTGGGAACCCTTACAAAAAGGTGTTTCAGAGACAAAAGTGGGTATAATCTTCGTGCGACTACAGCAGCCCCCCTAGCGCTGCATAAATGAAAACAACAAGCAGCACACTTACATACTTCAACTCTGAATAAATATAAATAATGAATGCATTACTTTCAAAATCAGTGTTAAGTAATAATTTATTCTGTGCGTTATACCAGCAGCCGAATGAACCGACCGATGAAGGGTGTGTTTGGCCAACCCTTCCTACATTTCTTTCGGCAGTGGGACCATTCAGTTTCATTGAACAATCTGCAAAGAGCAGAGGAAATTCAGTTATAATAATCTATTCTTAATATAACGAGCTGAACCTTAAATGATCCGCTTAATAATCTAGTCAATAAAATTTGCCTTTTGGTGGCCGTTTCCCTGAAGGCATCTCGAGTTGCCTTCAGTTGGGGGATCACCGGACTTGTCCTAGTATGGGAGGTAGATGAACCCTTTGACGGGGTCGCTGAAAGTTGATTTGTAGCTTCAGATGAGGTATCGTCTTTGGAAAAAGATGTCACCTTCTTTATCCATTCGTATGAGTCTGCCTTCTTCTGTTGCTTGTCTTGTTTGCTCATTTCGGAATATAGCTCTTTTTGATTCTTGTTTTTTTTTATTAATATATATCTGATGAGGTTCTCGATATTTCCCTCCTTTATATAGGCCAACATGGTGTACACATTCCCGCGTGGATAGGTATTTTCCCGCGCCAGATAGGTATATAAAGCTTGTGAATTGGATTTCCGAAGTATTCCGATATTAGGGCCTATTTCAAAAGGTCAAAAAGCTGCTAGAATTTACTATCTTGTCATACTTACAATCAAATTGGACATTTAGATATTTAATTAAATGTAGGGAATATAATTATAATGCAACTATAATAAACTAAGTTCCTATTTATTATATACAAATAAAATCAAATATAATAAAATAAATAATTACATTTTATTAACTAACTGTGTTTAGTTGAAACCACTAACCTCTCTCCAACATTCACTGTAAACCTTATCCATACCCTAAACCTTAAACCACAACCATAGTTACAATCAAATTGGACATTTAGATATTTAATTAAATGTAGGAATATAATTATAATGCAACTATAATAAACTAAGTTCCTATTTATTATATACAAATAAAATTAAATATAATAAAATAAATAATTACATTTTATTAACTAACTGTGTTTAGTTGAAACCACTAACCCCTCTCCAACATTCACTGTAAACCTTATCCATATTTATAAACCTTAAACCATAACCATAGTTACAATCAAATTGGACATTTAGATATTTAATTAAATGTAGGGAATATAATTATAATGCAACTATAATAAACTAAGTTCCAATTTATTATATACAAATAAAATTAAATATAATAAAATAAATAATTACATTTTATTAACTAACTGTGTTTAGTTGAAACCACTAAGCCCTCTCCAACATTAACTGTAAACCTTATCCATATTTATAAACCTTAAAACACAACCATAGTTACAATCAAATTGGACATTTAGATATTTAATTAAATGTAGGGAATATAATTATAATGCAACTATAATAAACTAAGTTCTTATTTATTATATACAAATAAAATTAAATATAATAAAATAAATAATTACATTTTATTAACTAACTGTGTTTAGTTGAATCCACTAACCCCTCTCCAACATTCACTGTAAACCTTATCCATATTTATAAACCTTAAACCACAACCATAGTTACAATCAAATTGGACATTTAGATATTTAATTAAATGTAGGGAATATAATTATAATGCAACTATAATAAACTAAGTTCCTATTTATTATATACAAATAAAATTAAATATAATAAAATAAATAATTACATTTTATTAACTAACTGTGTTTAGTTGAAACCACTAACCCCTCTCCAACATTCACTGTAAACCTTATTCATACCCTAAACCTTAAACCACAACCATAGTTACAATCAAATTGGATATTTAGATATTTAATTAAATGTAGGGAATATAATTATAATGCAACTATAATAAACTAAGTTCCTATTTATTATATACAAATAAAATTAAATATAATAAAATAAATAATTACATTTTATTAACTAACTGTGTTTAGTTGAAACCACTAACTCCTCTCCAACATTCACTGTAAACCTTATCCATATTTATAAACCTTAAACCACAACCATAGTTACAATCAAATTGGACATTTAGATATTTAATTAAATGTAGGGAATATAATTATAATGCAACTATAATAAACTAAGTTCCTATTTATTATATACAAATAAAATTAAATATAATAAAATAAATAATTACATTTTATTAACTAACTGTGTTTAGTTGAAACCACTAACCCCTCTCCAACATTCACTGTAAACCTTATCCATATTTATAAACCTTAAACCACAACCATAGTTACAATCAAATTGGACATTTAGATATTTAATTAAATGTAGGGAATATAATTATAATGCAACTATAATAAACTTTTTTTTGGCCAAGCAACTATAATAAACTAAGTTCCTATTTATTATATACAAATAAAATTAAATATAATAAAATAAATAATTACATTTTATTAACTAACTGTGTTTAGTTGAATCCACTAACCCCTCTCCAACATTCACTGTAAACCTTATCCATATTTATAAACCATAAACCACAACCATAGTTACAATCAAATTGGACATTTAGATATTTAATTAAATGTAGGGAATATAATTATAATGCAACTATAATAAACTAAGATCCTATTTATTATATACAAATAAAATTAAATATAATAAAATAAATAATTACATTTTATTAACTAACTGTGTTTAGTTGAAACCACTAACCCCTCTCCAACATTCACTGTAAACCTTATTCATACCCTAAACCTTAAACCACAACCATAGTTACAATCAAATTGGATATTTAGATATTTAATTAAATGTAGGGAATATAATTATAATGCAACTATAATAAACTAAGTTCCTATTTATTATATACAAATAAAATTAAATATAATAAAATAAATAATTACATTTTATTAACTAACTGTGTTTAGTTGAAACCACTAACTCCTCTCCAACATTCACTGTAAACCTTATCCATATTTATAAACCTTAAACCACAACCATAGTTACAATCAAATTGGACATTTAGATATTTAATTAAATGTAGGGAATATAATTATAATGCAACTATAATAAACTAAGTTCCTATTTATTATATACAAATAAAATTAAATATAATAAAATAAATAATTACATTTTATTAACTAACTGTGTTTAGTTGAAACCACTAAGCCCTCTCCAACATTCACTGTAAACCTTATCCATATTTATAAACCTTAAAAAACAACCATAGTTACAATCAAATTGGACATTTAGATATTTAATTAAATGTAGGGAATATAATTATAATGCAACTATAATAAACTAAGTTCTTATTTATTATATACAAATAAAATTAAATATAATAAAATAAATAATTACATTTTATTAACTAACTGTGTTTAGTTGAATCCACTAACCCCTCTCCAACATTCATTGTAAACCTTATCCATATTTATAAACCTTAAACCACAACCATAGTTACAATCAAATTGGACATTTAGATATTTAATTAAATGTAGGGAATATAATTATAATGCAATTATAATAAACTAAGTTCCTATTTATTATATATAAATAAAATTAAATATAATAAAATAAATAATTACATTTTATTAACTAACTGTGTTTAGTTGAAACCACTAACCCCTCTCCAACATTCACTGTAAACCTTATTCATACCCTAAACCTTAAACCACAACCATAGTTACAATCAAATTGGATATTTAGATATTTAATTAAATGTAGGGAATATAATTATAATGCAACTATAATAAACTAAGTTCCTATTTATTATATACAAATAAAATTAAATATAATAAAATAAATAATTACATTTTATTAACTAACTGTGTTTAGTTGAAACCACTAACTCCTCTCCAACATTCACTGTAAACCTTATCCATATTTATAAACCTTAAACCACAACCATAGTTACAATCAAATTGGACATTTAGATATTTAATTAAATGTAGGGAATATAATTATAATGCAACTATAATAAACTAAGTTCCTATTTATTATATACAAATAAAATTAAATATAATAAAATAAATAATTACATTTTATTAACTAACTGTGTTTAGTTGAAACCACTAACCCCTCTCCAACATTCACTGTAAACCTTATCCATATTTATAAACCTTAAACCACAACCATAGTTACAATCAAATTGGACATTTAGATATTTAATTAAATGTAGGGAATATAATTATAATGCAACTATAATAAACTTTTTTTTGGCCAAGCAACTATAATAAACTAAGTTCCTATTTATTATATACAAATAAAATTAAATATAATAAAATAAATAATTACATTTTATTAACTAACTGTGTTTAGTTGAATCCACTAACCCCTCTCCAACATTCACTGTAAACCTTATCCATATTTATAAACCTTAAACCACAACCATAGTTACAATCAAATTGGACATTTAGATATTTAATTAAATGTAGGGAATATAATTATAATGCAACTATAATAAACTAAGTTCCTATTTATTATATACAAATAAAATTAAATATAATAAAATAAATAATTACATTTTATTAACTAACTGTGTTTAGTTGAAACCACTAACCCCTCTCCAACATTCACTGTAAACCTTATTCATACCCTAAACCTTAAACCACAACCATAGTTACAATCAAATTGGACATTTAGATATTTAATTAAATGTAGGGAATATAATTATAATGCAACTATAATAAACTAAGTTCCTATTTATTATATACAAATAAAATTAAATATAATAAAATAAATAATTACATTTTATTAACTAACTGTGTTTAGTTGAAACCATTAACCCCTCTCCAACATTCACTGTAAACCTTATCCATATTTATAAACCTTTAACCACAACCATAGTTACAATCAAATTGGACATTAGATATTTAATTAAATGTAGGGAATATAATTATAATGCAACTATAATAAACTAAGTTCCTATTTATTATATACAAATAAAATTAAATATAATAAAATAAATAATTACATTTTATTAACTAACTGTGTTTAGTTGAAACCACTAACCCCTCTCCAACATTCACTGTAAACCTTATCCATACCCTAAACCTTTTTTTAACATTAAGATAATAGCATTACATTTACGGAATATAATGTTAAGGCACAAAATTATACTTATAATTAATATGTCATATATTGTATACCAATACAAATGTCATTAATACAGAACCATACATGTGTTATAATTAAAGACTGAACGTAACCTTATTTGTTAAATCGGACTATCATTTAGTATCTGAATTAATGAAAGGAAATTATGGGTCCGGCTAATGTAATATCAACTTTCAGTAAACTTGAAATCTGAACCATTGGTTATCACTGTTTGAATTCAGGGTTCATTTTGATATACGAGTCCCCTTCAGATGGTTGGATCTATCCCCGAAACAGTAATCGAAGGGTCCAAAATGTAGGTTAATATACACTCGAAGTACGTTAGCTGGCAACCTACGTTAATTGGTGGCTCCGACGATCCGACATGGCACCTTTTACAATCTCACAAGGAGATATTTGGTACTGTATTAGGACCCACATGTGTATTATATGACGGTTCCCGATACACGGAGGGTTAACCATTTAAAAGACTGTTTTTTAGTTTTCATTAACCTGTCTGTTCAAAAACCTTTTTCATCTGGGTCCATCTGCTTTATCTTCATCGCTGCAAGTTGGGATACATCTAACTGTCTGCCAAAGTTCAACTAGTAAGCTTCCGAAATTATCGTCGTTAATATAAACCATTGATTATCCTCTTATGTTTCTAAAAATGTATTTGGATTTTTATATATCTTCTGTTTATTATTTTTTTGTTTGCAGAAACAATTCCTAAGCCATGAATCCATCTAGGTTGATGTCACTGCCTGATGAGATGATTATGCTCATCATGATTGTTGTTATGTCTGGATCGATCACGGACTTCATAAGGTTCAGATCATGGTACGAATGAAAAATTTCATTGTCTAGATGTCCTTATTTAGTATGTGTTAAGTACATTTCTAACATGAGATGAATTTTGAATGTCCAGTTGCAGAAGGCTTCACGGGATTGGTTCAAGCACAGACATGGTGCATACCCTGGTACCACGTAACATCGTACCCCGCAATTTGCCGGTGTTATGTGGACCTTTTGTTCAAATCTTCATGGACAAACGTAACCCAGATGCTCTGTATCGGCTTGGAATGCATACCTTTTTTAGACAATTACCCAGGCAATTAAATCTTGGTCTTGCACAATTGAAGGCAGCAGCACATCGGGGACATGATGTAGCTAAATATGCTGTAGCAATGATCCGTATCTTCAATTGGCCAAGCGATGAAAATGTGCTGGACGACGCGTTCAACATGCTGGGATTAGTGGTCGCTACGAGACGCGCGATGAATGTCCGGACAGTTTTCATCGATGCTGTTAGGCGATTAACCAATTACCGCCAAGGTAGGCCATCACACCCACCGGCCCCTCGTCGTCGATGCAACCAGCACAACTTAAATGTGGTTTATCGTATCAACGAGGTCCGGATTTATTTTCCCGTCCAGTGGTGCTTTAGATGTTATTGTGACGCTGAAGTCATTCGTTTTCGCTACTATAACTGCTGGGCAGCATTTCCTCACCAGAAACCTGGCTAGTAATGTCAGGGATAGGGTTTCTGGGTTTAGGTTGTCCCCTCTTTTTATATGTGTAACCCTTGTGTGTCTGGTCCAACTGTTGAATATATTATATTAAGCTGTCCATGATATACCATAAAATCACTCTTTTGATCACTTAAATTTCCGTTGAAGTAGTCACTTTTTGGTAATTTATGTGCTGTTGAATATGAAGCTCATTTCAGTTTTCTTGAAAATAATTAAAAGAATTCATATGCTGCGTCAAAACAGTTGCAGAGACATGGTTATGGAAGAACAAGTAAAATGAAGAAGATGAACAGTACAACATTAAATAAAAAAGTATATTTCGACATGTACCCTGACAACTGACAAGCAATAATCATTTCTCTTTACTATTATATATATATATGGAGAGACAGCCCTAAAACCCCTATATATATATATATATAGATTTAGAGAGAAAGGTGATAGTGTCCACTTCTTACTAATCTATATTATGTTTTTTTACTAAACAGAAAGCAATTTTTATTTTCTATAATTCGCATTTAACTAAATGTACGTTTAGTTTAATAATAAGATCAATGTAGCATTACTTTAATTTTTTTTTGGTCAACAATTTCTAAGTGTATTTTGTTATAATAGTTGTGTATTTTAATTTTTTTACTAAAAAGTTTATGTTTGTTTATCACATACTATTGTATAAATATAGCATGATGTAAAATTTCAACGATAAAAAAAACTGTTTTTTTTTTAATAAACTATCATGTACTTTAGCAGTGTGCAGTTACTAGTATGTCCCTGTAATTATTACCGATATGTAATTATATTATTCAATTTTGTAATTTATCCTGTCGAAATGAAATCTTCAAAGTTAACCCTAGTTTGTTTAACAACATATCTTGCCCACAATGAGTCAAATTACTGGCCGCGTGCTTGACAAGCTTCATTCATATCCACGTCCTGTCATAAATCTGTCACTTTCCACTAAGTTCTTACTGTTCCAATGAACTTTATTTAATTTGTTTGTTTTGTACAAAAAATAACTTACAAGTAAATATAAAATGTTAAGTCTGATTATAAAGTAATTTGATTCTAGGAACGTTATCATATATTGGTGTCTTTGATTGAAATTAGAAATGTCCTACTCAAAATAGGGTTAGACAGCTGACGTGGCTGATATAATTTATTAGGGTTTTCCACAGTTTAATGAATCATACATACATGTGGGAACTCCTTGAAGCTTTAACTAATTGACAGCTCCCTCAATTTTTATGTGTACCCATAAAATGTTAGAATATGCAATTGTCAAATCTTGAACTCGTGCCCTTGTAATACTGATATAACGCAAAAGTCTTAAGCAAAGAAACACTGTATTACTGCTAAATGCTATATACACATTACAATAAATAAATATAAATGTATAAGCCATTTCCGTTTTAAGAAATTTATTTCAAAGGTAGCTTCACATTGCCGGCTACGGCTCTGCATATCCCATCCTCTATGTATCCTAAAGTAAATTGCCAACAATACAGACAGACATAAGAGTAATCAATATATTTTTCACCTTAATTGAACACTTACTATTTACTACTCCTAATTGATAAACCAGAAAACATAATATAATCCTAGTTCAGAAAGCCAAATTCTATTAACCAAAATTGAACACTTAATTGGTATGTACTACCCCTTATTGACAAACCATAAAACCTAATTCAGTCAAATCTAATATCAATCCAGGAAACCCCAATTCAGCACTAAATCAAATCCCTAATTGAATATTGGAGAGCAATATCGTACAAAAATTGAGTTGTTCACCGTGAAAGTCGTAAAAGCCATGAACACTAAGCAGCAATACCTTCCAGTAAGGGCACCGATGAAACCTCCTGGTAAAATTCTCCCACGTATATGACATCACCACTGTGCAGAATGCTCCGCAAAAGCACCTCCGTAATTCAGTTGGAGGAATATCGCCCGTGTATTGGGAAGGTGGCGGGTGCGACAGCAGAGAGCTCCCGTTCATCTTTATGGTCTTCGAGATTGTAGGCGGGAAGAAGGGAAGCAGAAGACGAGGTTCAAAATGGTGTAATATCGTATGTTGAAGTTTCGGTTTTTCAATATACACAAAAAAAGGGTCACGTGCTGTGCACGTCGCCATGTTTTCGATTATAAAACACTCGAAATTAACGGAGGTATCTTAATGTTACAAGTTGGGAAAATTTGGCCAGGATTTCAAGTCTTCACAGTATCATAATTGAAATATTTTTTTGGAAATAAATATTTGGGAATTTCAATTACAAACAATGTCAAGTGGGATAATTCAATTAATTTAGGAATAAATTGTACGTGTCATATTTTAATAGCGCGTTTAATTAGCGTTTTTGTCAAATAATATACAACTAATGTGGGATTAATTAGGCTTTACAAATGGAACATACTTAAACGCTATAATTGTTTCGGATATTTTCTTCAATGGGACCATCCCAACAAATGGCACCTAAGTATATAATTTGAATTTCATTTTATAAATAACTGTCGAGTTATTTGAAATAAGTAATTTATTTAGAAGAAGAGACATAATTTGAATGTGCATTGCATACTTTTATTGGCCAATTACTAACTGCACCTACTATAATAACCAGAAGTCAGTAGCTGTTAACAAATTTAACAATACAAAATGATGTATCTTTTAATTACTGGTGTCATTATAAAACACTGTTTCACCTTCATTATAAAACATTGTTTCATCTTCATTATGAAACATTTTCTCAAAAAAATTATAACGAAACAGTGATTTGAATTACCATTTTGTTGGAATGTAATCTTATTAAGTAAAATTTAATTCACATATATATGGCCTGATAAGACATGGACAATCATACCTTTATGCCGCAGTGGCATTTAATGCGGGGTTGTAGCTTTGACAAAACTGACCCCTGTCGGGAAGTTAGCTCTACAACTCTACTAACCATACCCTAAACTTTAACCACAGTCAGATTTTAACTTATTAGACATTTAATAATTTAAGTAATTTGTATGTAAAATAATCATAATGCATTTCAAATGAAAAATTAGTTCATAGTTATTCCTATAACCGGTATAACATATATATATATAATAAAATTAAGCACAACATTAGAAGTGTTTTTACAACTAAGTATGGTAGAATGCAATAAACACTATTCAACTTTACTCTAAACCATAACCATACCCTAAACCTTAAACCACAGTCAGATTTTAACTTAGTGGACATTTAATAATTTAAGTAATTTGTATGTAATATATATAATTATAATGCACTTCAAATGAAAAATTAGTTCATGGTTATTCCTATAACAGTTATAACATATATATAATAAAGTTAAGCACAACATTTGAAGTGATTTAACAACTAAGTATGGTCGAATGCAATAAACACTCTTCAACTTTACTGTAAACCTTAACCATACCCTAAATCTTAAACCACAGTCAGATTTTAACTTATTCGACATTTAATAATTTAAGTAATTTTTATGTAATATATAATTATAATGCACTTCAAATGAAAAATTAGTTGATAGTTATTCCATAACAGTTAGAACATATGTATAATAAAATTAAACACAACATTTGAAGTGATTTAACAACTAAGTATGGTTGAATGCAATAAACACTCTTCAACTTTACTGTAAACCTTAACCATACCCTAAACCTTAAACCACAGTCATATTTTAACTTATTGGATATTTATTAATTTAACTAATTTGTATGTAATATATAATTATAATGCACTTCAAATGAAAAATTAGTTGATAGTTATTCCATAACAGTTAGAACATATGTATAATAAAATTAAACACAACATTTGAAGTGATTTAACAACTAAGTATGGTTGAATGCAATAAACACTCTTCAACTTTACTGTAAACCATAACCATACCCTAAACCTTAAACCACAGTCAGATTTTAACTTATTCGACATTTAATAATTTAAGTAATTTGTATGTAATATAATCATAATGCACTTCAAATGAAAAATTAATTGACAGTTATTCCTATAACAGTTAGAACATATATATAATAAAACTAAGCACAACATTAGAAGTGTTTTTACAACTAAGTATGGTTGAATGCAATAAACACTCTTCAACTTTACTGTAAACCTTAACCATACCCTAAACCTTAAACCACAGTCAGATTTTAACTTATTGGATATTTAATAATTTAAGTAATTTGTATGTAATATATATAATTATAATGCACTTCAAATGAAAAATTAGTTCATAGTTATTCCTATAACAGTTAGAACATATATATAATAAAATTAAGCACAACATTAGAACTGTTTTTACAACTAAGTATGGTCGAATGCAATAAACACTATTCAACTTTACTGTAAACCTTAACCATACCCTAAACCTTAAACCACAGTCAGATTTTAACTTATTTGATATTTCATAATTTAAGCAATTTGTATGTAATATATAATTATAATGCACTTCAAATGAAAAATTAGTTGATAGTTATTCCATAACAGTTAAAACATATATATAATAAAATTGAACACAACATTTGAAATGATTTTATAACTAACTATGGTTGAATGCAAGAAACACTATTCAACTTTACTCTAAACCATAACCATACCCAAAACCTGAAACCACAGTCAGATTTTAACTTATTGGACATTTAATAATTTAAGTAATTTGTATGTAATATATAATTATAATGCACTTGAAATGAAAAATTAGTTCATAGTTATTCCATAACAGTTAGAACATATATTTAATAAAATTAAGCACAGTTGGACGGAGTAATAGAATTAATTACGCTTTACAAATGGACAAATAATTACGCCCTATACTTGATTCAGAGTAATTCTTAAATGGAACGGACCATCCCAACAAATGATACAATGTGGTGCCATGTGGTAAGAGACAAAAAATGCTATAACACGTGCTATCAAACCAGTGGCCAAAGAGCCACCACATATTTGCCAGCTGTAAACACGGCTGTAGAGAATCATTTTCTCCTTGATTCAATGGACCGTCGTCAAAACTTACTTTATTTTCCCAAATTCATCTATCTTCTTCCTCAAGTCCGAAGCAGTTTTCCTCATTCGTCTCTCTCACTTCCCTCTGCGCTTCGATCGTCTCTCTCGGTGTTCTCTAAGTTTCTTCGTTCAAACAAGCAATCCCCCTTTGTTAACAGGTACGTTTCCTATAGTGCAGTACTAACCATGGTGAACCACTTACGTTTCGTAACTAATTTCTTCCTCTTTCTCCAAGATGGCTGCATGCAAAACACTACTAGACCTACCCACGGAGATGCTGTGGTTTATCATGCTCTGTGTTGGAGCTGATTCGACACACGATTTAGTCAAGATGAAGCTATGGTAATTTTCTGGAAATTCCCTATATAAATTTAAACATTTCTTCACTACATTAAGTCCGAGTTTCTTCACTGATTTCACTGCTTTCTCTAATTTTTTGTCTAATTTTGCAACGACATTTGTTTTATTTGTTATATATAGACAACTAGGATTGTGTATATATATATATCTTTTGTCAGAAAAACTAAAAAGCTAACATATCTGCTATATATATATAACAGATATCTTAGTTTTTTTGTTTTTTCTGCCAAAAGATGTATATATATTTGTTTTTTTTTTTTGGGAAAAAACAAAAAAACGAAGACATCTGCTATATATATTGTTATGTATATGACAGCGTTATACATCTTTTGTTTTATATATTCGTCATATTTCTGCTAGGTTATATATATGGAATCGAATGACTGTATTTGGAAAAAAAAAAAAACGACTGCTATTAGAACTATTGTTGTTCAAATGAGTTAGGGTTTATATGTTGCGAAAATCAGATTGACCACCATATAGTATTCTATAGTTGTGTTTGTCTTCAACATCCCTTGTATAAAACTTTTGAACTGCAATCTATTTGTTTGGGTTCACAATTGCTTCAATGTATGGAAATTATGTTTAGGGTTAATACTGAGCAGAAACACTGGAGTTCTGCGGAACAAATTTGCAATTCTGCAGAACTGAACTTAGATATTCTCCATATGTTGTGTGGTAATGAACATTGAGGAATATTTTTATGATGTTATATAGTAGTTAGCCCTCATAAACCATAACTAGTTGATAACATAAAGATTATGCTGTGGTATACTCAACTAATGACTAACTTTTTGAAACTGTTCATGTACCCTATAATTTCACGCAATGCGCGATATAATAATTAACTTTTATATATAATAAATGTTTCAAAATTATTCATCTTTGGTTGAATGATAACTTTTTACTAAATGCAATTGTTCCCCGTTAAATCAGCTGCAAAAGGTTGAAGGAGCTAGGTGAGCATCCTTACATTTGGCGCAGCATTTCACTCCGAGGGATGGGCTATCACTACAATACCGGGAAACACGCTTCGTTTCTCCGGCAATGCCTTGCTAACTCCAACCCCGAAGCTCTATACAGGGCAGGAGTAGCCAATTTTGTTGGAGGAAATTATCCAATAAATTATGGAGGTGCAGTTGGTCTACAGTTGAGGGCTGCTTCAGATGCGGACCATCTGTACGCTACTTACACTCTAGGATTCCTCAAAATCTTCAATTGGGACGGTGATGTTCCATTAGTGGAAGAAGGCTACAGACTCCTCGGAAAGGTTTGCAGAGCCGGCAAGGAGCTAGAACGTCGGAAAAATTTGATTGGGCATATGAGATGTTTCTGGCCTGCCAGAAAATCGACGGATCCACCACCATTACCTCAAGCACAATGCAGAAAAAACCACTGGAAGGCCGTATATAACTGGTCGCAAGAATATGAGCACTTTGAAGATCCAACTTGCATCGACTGTCGATGCGATGGTGAGGTTCAAAGGCTGTATCAAACATTCAACTGGTCCAGCTTACCTGTTCATAGTTATAAGTAGAAACTCCAACATGTTTAGTTTTGACCTTGTGTGTAATTAATTTTTTTATTGCCTAAATACCTTTTAACTTGTGTTTGGAAAGACTAAAGTGTGTTATCCTTTTGTTCTGATAATTAGAACAGGGCCGGCCTAAGTGTTGGCCACTAAACAAAGGGTTTTAGGCCTCATGTTTTAGGAGGCCTCATTTATGATACTGGGCTTTTATATTTGCTGTGTTCAGGTGAATGTTTTATACGATTAAAGTCATAATCATGAAAACAAGCGGAATTGAAAGTTTAAAAAACAATTTTTAAAAAATTAAACAATTTACGTTTACTCTTCACTTTAATATGTTTGGAAAATTTTTAACCTTCATCGAAAAGGCCCCAAATTAAAATGAGGCTTTAAGCCTCAAATTCTCTTGGGTCGGCCCTGGTTCTGAACCTTTAGCTCTTTGTTGTCATATCATACGCGTGTCCCTTTTTTTACAATATGTTTTACATTTTTTCCCTGAAATTCACTTTTAATGGGACAAAACTACCCCTTAACCTATTTAGTCATCTTGTAAAATCACCGTTGTTCCCTCCATTTTCAGGTACTGTGCTCTGCTCTTTCTCTTCTTCTAATCCTTTGCTCTACTCCCCTTACGAAGCTAGCTGGACCAATGCTCTTGCAAACAAGTTAGGTCTTCAAACAGTCCTCCGTACGAAGCGAGCCGATGCAACAACGATGCGATATGCACAGGCTTATTCGTGGAAGGACTTCTCCGGGATGTACCGTGGGTGCCCCTATTTCCAGGTTCTTTTGCCTATTTCTTATTATTTCATGTGTGGGCGGGTCGAATTAGATACTAATTAATCCAATTTTGTAATAACGGTGTCTCCATTACAATTAGGGTTTGCCTCAATAAGGGGTTCTATTCAAAATGTAAATCAACGTCCAATTGATGTGTGGGTGTGTCGAATTAGACAGTTATTAGTCCAATTTTGTAAATACGAATTCTCAGTTGAAAGTCTGGTTAACCTGAATTAGGGGTTTAATTCAAACTGTCAATTAACGTCCCAATACGCCAAAATCGTGGTTCAAACAGTCAATTAAGGTTCCATGCTATAAACCTTAGGGTTTCTGAACTGGACTAATTTCTATTTCCTGAATTAGGGTTCTTATAATTAAGGTCTAACACAACGAATTACTCTTTCTTTTATGTTCAATTAGGCATTCAAACAGTCATTTAAGGTTCAAATTAACGTATACTTGTTATTGCTGTAAATTCCGACAGCTTGAGCCGGATTGAGTATGTAATTTTTTTTACAGGGAACATCCGGCGATGTGTGGTTATGGGGAAAGACCAGTGGAGAAATTCAAATCAATGTACCAGCATTTGACCAGCAACTGTTCAAACTTGGAGATGGGGGTTGTGAAATTGAACATGGACAGTGCAAAGCATGATCTCGAGAATGCCAAATTCAAGATTCAGAATGCAAAGTTTAAGCTCGAGAATGTTAATTTCACGATGCAGAAGGATAGTCTTGAGGTGGAGAATGGAACACTGTTGATGGGGAATGCTCACTTAGACAGTGAGTGAAGGTTCTGGTGGTTGTGTCCACTAAATCAATCACAAAGCATCAATGTGTCGTTAATGTATACCGCATTACAGTTTAACGAATTGGTGATCCTGTGTTCTTTTTTTTTTTTCCATCAACGCAAGCTATTACGAGATAATTGTGTTAAATGAAGCCATGTCATATAACAAAACAGCATTATCAATTCAACGGAGACTTGGCCATTTAGCTTTCAAGCCGAAAAACAAATTAAACCACCAACGCTCGCGAATTCTTCTGTACATCGGATCCAAAACGTGGATCCGATGTGCTGACCAATCAACCAATCGGAATCCGACATCTACCATAGATAGGATCTAAAATATCTGTTGTATTCCACAGATCAGTCAGAAATATAAGTCTACTATACAAACACGCACAGAACGATAATTAGAGCTTTCTTAGTTTTTTTTGTTCCTCATCCACACTTCGTTCGCAGCCAACTCAAGTCAAACTGTCCCGTGGATTATATGGACGCCAACACACCCCTACACCACTGCATCATAATAAAGACAAAACAACTTACATTGACTCAGTTCCTTCGTAGTTCCTACTACTCCAACAGTTTTTACAGCCACAACTAACGACAGTATATACGCGCTCGTCCTTCCACGGTAAATCTCATCGTGTTATTCTTCGCTAGTATCAAAGAAGCAATCATCGACATCCGATGTCTTGGAGTTAAAACTTGTAGACAATATTCAATTGGATAACTTGGAGATTTAAATATAGATCACAATCTACCAATATTGAGGGGACGATCTGACCGTTCGAGGTGTTATGTTTGGAATTTGATCGTGGGCGGTCATGAAATGCATAACATACATGCCACGGTTACTCCTGAATAATAAAACTGCATTAACACATCTTCATAATATGACAACTCAATCTTTCTAATTATGCGATAGTACTGGCCAATAAAAATAATTCTTCTGCACTCTGTACTACTTTCTCACCCATCACCCAAATATGCTTGATTTGGTACGTTCTCAGGAATTTTAATCTCCCATTCACACGGCCTATAACGGGTTGTTGAATTGGGATTGCTGGTCTCATGCAGCATAAAGTATTCCTGGATCCAATATACCTGCTCTTCCCTATGTTAAATCCTAATAAAATACTTAGGGTATATCATAAATGACCTTACAATGCTACAAGTTCATTTACTAACCACTCGGGCACACTCATCAATTCTTTTACTTGAATTACCAGGTAGCGTATCGACATAATAAACAGCTCTCTCTTTTAGTAATATCACCAGTAAGTACCAGTGTGTTGATTCTTCATTCATTGGAATGTATATCTGGATATATATATATATATATATATATATGTGCATAAAAAACTATGATCACCATCATCTCTAAGTATAACATAGCCTATACAATGTCCCAAATCATATAATCATCTTACCCGTTCACATTTCGCAATACCAACTCCCAACCAGGATGGGCTAAGTGATGTCATCCTAGATTGACGTCTGGCATCCATAGCAGCGAAATGCTGTAAATTTAACATTGAACAACATTGGATCCTCCCGTTAATGTTACATTACGCTGTACTGCAACGACATCCACTAGTTAATCAAACCTGAGACCACGTGGGTAGGCACCAAATACGCCAGTTATGTTCTGATCTTTGTTTGCAGTTCACAATATTCGCTACACTGTTGATTACCTGCATCAATCAGATAGACATACCAACGCATAATCATCACTTCGTGTACTACTACAAACAAATCCAATCTAACGGAAACTTACATCATCAATAATCCATGCTCGGGGACGAAGCGTCAACATAAAACGACGACTGGCTGATATCACCGCGTTCTGCGTGAGCACCTCTCTGTTAAACACAAACCACTACTCAAATAACGAATTTCACTTTTCGAATTAAACTTTGACTCCCCAAATTCTCACCTTTCATATTCTTCTTCGCTTACGCCACTCTGAGCTTGGGCAAAAACATAATTTAGAACCATTTGCTCTTCTTTGTTAATCTCAGGACCCCTACAGGCGTCCATATACCTTAAGACTGCTACTTTCCCATTGACGTCCTATTCAGTGTTTTTTTATAGCATCGTTACATGATGAACATTATGCACGTCAATATCGGCTGTAATATTGCAACATACCTGGACCCGGTTCTCGTGTTTCAACCACTCGTCATACCAAGTCTACAAACATTATAAATCATCAACCTATCAACGGTTACTTCTACATTTAAACTGAAATGAGCAGTTACACATTATAAAAAAACAGACCTTCTGACTTGTACTCGAAGATGTTTGTTCTCTTAAAGGGTTAGCCATATTCTTGAAATTGGAGATCCTGTTGCTTTGAAATGGTTAGTCATATGCCAGCGAATAATATTCAAATTTTTTACTGTGCTAATCACTATTGCAAAGGACTCTTGCAAGAATGTCTCGTTGAGGAATTTCGTAAAAAATGTTAGATGCAAGAGCTAAATACACTCGTAACATCAGTGCAGATGACAAGGGATACAAAGACACCCACGAGATAAATCCAACACCAATGGACAAACGACTGATTAATCACATCGCTACTGCAGGATTAACCTAAGTACGAAGGAAACCGATTCAATCAATTAAACAAGAAGAACCATACCACAAATGCACTACACTAGATACAGATCCGACCGTAAGAGCGGACTTGGAATATGAAGGGGAGATGATCCTTCACTGGCCATCAATGAAGCTTGAGACGAACAAAAACGTCGGGATTTTATGTGAAGGTTGAAAGGTGCGGCCACTACTATGCCGTTGGGACACGGTACATCCAAACAAAATTTAACGGGACATCCTAACGCTGTTAAACCGGAATTACTCGAACCAGACCAGGCCGAAAATCATTAAACCAGAAATTCAGATTAAAATACATTATTAATACGCCGCATGAAGCGGTGGCCGTTCCATAGTTTAGTCCAGGGTTAAAGGTCCTTTTGGTACCATATGTTTGCAAAAATTACACTGTTCATACCACTAGTATTTTTTCGTACCGAATTGGTACCATATGTTTCCAAACCTTACTGTTTTGGTACCTCCGTTAGGGTTCTGTCAAAAACAGCCGTTAAATGGCATGTGCCATGCACGTGACCAGCCCAAAACTTTCAATTTTGTTACAATTTAGTCCATCTAATACATCCCTAACTTTTATTTTGTTCAATTTAGTCCTAAAACTTCAAAACCAAACCATTTTCCCAAATTGACCTAGCCGGACCTAGCCTAGGGCTAGGTCTAACCCTGGGTCATGGTCGCCGGACCCAGGCGACCCCGAACCAGGGTCGGACCTAGCCCTAGGCTAGGTCCGGCTAGGTCAATTGGGACCTAGCCCCAATTGAGTTAAATTGGGGCTAGGTCCAATTGACCTAGCCGGACCTAGCTTAGGGCTAGGTCCGACCCTGGGTCAGGGTCCCCTGCGTCCGGTGACCCCGACCCAGGGTCGGACCTACCCCATGGCTAGGTCCGGCTAGGTCAATTTGGAGAAATGGTTTGATTTTGAAGTTTTAGGACTAAATTGAACAAAATAAAAGTTATGGATGTATTAGATGGACTAAATTGTAACAAAATTGAAAGTTTTGGGCTGGTCACGTGCATGGCACATGCCATTTAACGGCCGTTTATTACGGAACCCTAACGGAGGTACCAAAACAGTAAGGTTTGGAAACATATGGTACGAAAAAATACTAGTGGTATGAACAGTGTAATTTTTGCAAACATGTGGTACCAAAATGACCTTTAACCCTATTAACAAATAATGTCATTGGGAGGGATCACTTGGACTGTATTTTGTTATATTCGGGTGAACCAAATACCATCTAAAATATCATAAGTTTAAGGGTTAATAGGTTTTTTTGGTGCAACATTTTTTTTTTATACTTTTGATGCTATATGTTTGGACTTTGTGCGCTTTTGGTGTAACCGTTAAATTTCCATCCAATTTCTCTGTTAAACCAACATGTGACCTAAAAAATTAATAAAGAATCAAAATTTAATTAGGAAAAGACGAAACTAGCCCTTAGAGTTCTCTTCCTCAAAGAAGAAAGAAGCATGTCGTCGTGGTTGTGGTGGTGCCAGATTCCTCGGAGTTCATGGACGGGCTACGAGCCCGCCGCCAAGTTGCTTCTCTCTTTTTAAAAGGCGCTGTCATCGACAGCCTTGACGTTAATTTCAAGTCTAGATCAATCTGCTGCACTGATCGAACGACGGCAGCGGCATCAGTGGATATTTCCTCCATCTTCTTCCTCTTCGATCTGGAGGTCGAGAACCGTCACATGTCGGGGAACGAGACTTCAACCTCGTCGGAGAGGAGAAGATTCGTCCATTAGCTCTGGCATCGGCCTAAGAGTTTCGCCACAGAGCACCGTCTCGACCGCCGCCTGGAAAATACTCAGTTCCCCGTCCACATGAGTTCCACCACGTCGTTCACCGGATTCACTGTTCTTCCCAGATTGTGACTTAACTGAATTACAACATAGAAAAGTTTCAAGTCTTCATACATACCAACCAGTTCACCAAAGGTGGCAAACTGGTTAAGATAAAGACCCCAATCTAATTGATTCTTCTCATTTGGGGCTCAATTGATTCCTAATTGATGAGGGTTTAGGGTTTATCCTTAAGAGAGAAGGTGAGGCCCTCGAGGGTCCTCACTTAGACACCCAACCCTACCCTAGTTCGGTTCAAATCAAGCTCTGATCGAGTCGTTCAATTTGAAAGGTTTTTGAGAGTTTAATTGTGAATGTTTGTGTCAAGAAAAGATTTCTAATTTATTTCATAAAGATCAAAATCAGAATAGTTAGTGTCTACGGAAAAATCCAAAAGTTAAAGAGAAACAAGAGGAAAATGAAGTATGAAAGCTCAATTGATTGAGCTTATACATATTTTTGAATTGTGGTGCGTACAAAACATACATAAATGAACACACTCTTTTAGTACTCTTTCATAAAGACGTTATCTTCTTCTTCTTCTCTATTACATTGTTATTGCCTTTTTCCTGGAATACTATTGATCCCTAAATGAAATGAGATGTATTTAATCAGAAGTAATTGATGATTGATTGTTGGGGGTGGGGGGGAGATGGTCAGTGGACAAGAAACTGAACAAGACAAAGTCCCGTGTCCTTCCTTTGAATCTATAGTGTTTCCTTAGCACACCCTCCCTGGTGAAGCCAGCCTTCTCCAGCACCCTCTGCGACCCTACATTATCTAACTCCGCAAAAGCCTCCACCCTCTCCACCAACTCCTTAAACTCCTCCAAAACCTCAACAACCCCCAATTTCACCGCCTCCGTCACTATCCCTCGCCCCCAATACTTTGACCCCAGATGGAAGCCCAGTTCCACACGGCACTGATCTCCCATGTTTTTGTTCACCGTCGCCATGATCGCTCCGACGGCCACATCCTCCACGCAGATGGCGCGGAACCATGGATGAGGCAGCACTGAGCGCTTGATGAACTCTACACCTTCCTCCTTACTCTGTAATGGGTCCCACGTGCAGAAGCGCGCCATCTCCCTGTCGCTGGCCCACACCATGAAGGCATCTATGTCGGCGAGCGTCAGTGGCCGGAGCGATATTGCCGGAGCAGGTACGGGGATGTCTACGGATTCATTCATGCTTTCTAACTAATTAGTGAGTGAGTAATGCGAGGAGCTTGCTTGCATTCTCTCTCTCTTCTTATTCTTATATATTGGGAAGGAACCAACCCTTTCCAGGTTGACCACCAGAAGTTGCTCGGAAATCGACTTTACATTTACAGTCAAATAAATAAATGGACAGACAGACAGTGTTCAAATCTGACTTTTCCACTTACATTCTGGAAGTTGCACATGTGTAACAAATAATGTCATTGGGAGGGATCACCTGAAATGTATTTAATTATATATATGCGGGTGAACCAAACACCATCTAAAATATCATAAATTTAAGGATTAAAGATACTTTTCTTAAATTTGATATAATCTGATTTTTGGTACAAGATGTAATTTTGTATACTTTTAATAATAAATGTTTGAAAAAAAAATGTGGATTTTATATATCTGTTAGTTGGCCGTTAAATAACATGTGCAAGTCACGTGACCCTCCCTCAACTTTTTTTTTTTTCAACTTAGTCACTTAAATATATCCCTAACTTTTATTATTTTGTTTAATTTAGTTCTAAAATTGTAAAATCTAACACAATTGAACCCAATTGATCTAGTCGGACCTAGTCGACCCTGACCCAGGGTCAATCATAGCCCTAAGCTAAGTTTGGCTAGGTCAATTCGAACCTAGCCCCAATTGGGTCCAATTGACCCAATTGGTCCGGCTACCCCGACCCAGGGTCGGACCTTACCCCAATTGGGTCAACTGGATACAATTAGGGCTAAGTCCCAATTGACCTAGCTGGAGCTAGCTTTTGATTAGGTCCGACCCTAGGTCAATGTCAGCTAGGTCCGCGACCTCAATCAAGGGAATACAAATGTCACTTGTTGCAATAAAGTGAATAAAAAAAAGCAAAATGCTCTTTTGTGATAATTTTTTATTTATATCTTCAGAAATGAATTAAAAGATCCACGGAATATGTATACCTATTGCGGTCATATTTTTTTATACGTGTCGTCAAAATAGGATTATCAAATCCTCGCAATATGGACATCAATTGCAATAATAGTTTCAAATTTGATGTCGAAATAGAATTAATAAATCCTCAGAATGTGTACCTACTGTGATAATATCTTTAAGTGTATCGTCGCAATATAATTATCAAATCATCACCAATAAGGAAACTAATTGCGGTAGTAATTTAAATTATTCATCGTAATAGAATAGATGAATCCTCATAATACATGTGTACCTACTGCGACAATAATTTTGAATTTTTCATCACAATAGGGTTATCACATTTTACTACAGATAAATCAATTACGACAACGAATGTTGCGAATGTGTTGATAATCATCCTCGCAATAGAGTGTACTCTATTGACTCTATTGCGATGACAGCTTATTTTGTTTCAATAAGGACCTATTGTTAGTGGTCTATAGCGACGAAGCTATTGCGATGATTTGTCGTCGCAACATACATATAGCTACGATTTTAGGGGTTATTGCAACGATTTTGGTCATCGCAATAATCCTTAATTCTTGTAGTGATAAATTTTTCATTTTTTTTTTAATTAAGCATGTCCAAAACCTAAATCTCATTTACTGGTTTGTTCTTGTTCACATTTTTAAAAATATAAATATTTAATTTATATATAGTGATTTTTTATTTAAAAAATATATATTAGGAGTATAAATTATGCGGGCCCTAATATAGAAGTGGAACTTAGTCTCCACTATTCGAGAGAGATTCAATTTAATGTAGTAGCTACTATAGTGGTTCCCCTTTGATGAGTTGTCAGTGACGTGACAAGTGAGGTGAAGGAACTAAGAACTCACCATTGGAAGTGCTCTAAATATCATTTACCTTTTTATTAACCTCCAAAGCTAAACAATTCCTAACTAGAATAATTCGTTTCGTACAGCAAAACATAATTATCGTTTAAATCATAGTTATTAGTGAATAATTTTTTTTATGTTATAAAACATACCAAAGACAAGAGAAAGATGATATGAAGAGAGTAAATTGGGATGTCTTATTCTCATGTACAAGAGCCCTTTATATAGGGTTACACATTCTTGAAGAACAAGAATAATTAATACAAGGAAAGTGTAAATAAGGAAGTTGATATATACATAAATATTGAACATCCATTTAATTCTCTAAAACATATATTCATAACACTCCCCCTTGGATGTTCATAAGGGAATTGTGCCTCGTTAAAACCTTACTAGAAAAAACCCTGTGGGAAAAAATCTAATAAGGAAAAAGAGTACACAATTAATGATCCCTTTTGTAAGCTGCCTCGTTAAAAACCTTACCAGGAAAACCCGATGGGACAAAACCTTGGCTAAGGGAAAAAGAGTGCAGCGCTTGTAGATTCTCCCCCTGATCACATAATCTCTTTTAGTCGACGCAATCCAATTTTGTTCACCAGTCTCTCGAATGTCGCAGTTGGTAAAGCCTTCGTGAATAAATCTGCTAGATTATCACTGGAACGGACTTGTTGGATGTTGATGTCGCATTTCTTCTCAAGATCATGGGTGAAGAATAGTTTAGGGGAAATGTGCTTCGTCCTGTCTCCTTTGATGTAGCCTTCCTTCATCTGAGCAATACATGCTGCATTATCCTCATACAATATAGTAGGTACCTTTTCATCTAAAGGTAAGTTGCACATCTTCTGAATATGGTGTGTCATCGATCTTAACTAGACACACTCCCGGCTTGCCTCATGCAATGCGATTATCTCTGCGTGGTTTGAGGATGCAGCTGCTAATGATTGCTTCATTGACCGCCATGATATAGTTGTACCGCCACATGTGAATAAATAAACTGTTTGAGATCGGCCCTTGTGTGGATCAGATAAATACCCTGCATCTGCAAAACCAATTAATCCAGATATTGAATTATTTTGATAAAATAAGCCCATGTCATTCGTTCCTCGAAGATATCGGAATATCTGTTTAACTCCATTCCAGTGTCTTTGTGTTGGGGAAGAGCTGAATCTTGCTAATAAGCTTATAGCAAATGAGATATCGGGCCTCGTGTAATTTGCAAGATACAATAGTGCTCCCACAGCACTAAGATAAGGTACTTCAGGACCAAGGGGTTCTTCAATAATCTCACGAGGGCGGAAAATATCTTTATCAACATTTAGCGACCTTACAACCATCGGGGTACTCAATGGATGTGCTTTATCCGTGTAGAATCGCTTTAACACTTTATCTATGTAAGATGATTGATGGACGAAAATTCCATCTTTCAAGTGCTCAATTTGTAAGCCAAGACAAAACTTTGTTTTTCCAAGGTCTTTCATTTCAAATTCTTTTGTCAAGCAATTTACTGTGTCTTGAAGCTCTTCGGGAGTTCCAATAATATTTAAATCATCAACATACACAGCAATAATTACGAACTTTGGACCAGATCGCTTTATAAAGACACATGGACATATTTGATCATTCTTATACCCCTCTTTTAGCAAATATTCACTAAGACGATTATACCACATTCGTCCAGATTGCTTTAGCCCATACAACGATTTATTTAATTTGATTGAGCAGCTTTCCCGGGAATTTTTGCATGCTTCAGGCATCCTAAATCCTTCAGAGATTTTCATGTAGATTTCACTATCTAATGAGCCATATAAATAGGCTGTAACAACATCCGTTAGACGCAAATCAAGCTTTTCAGTTACTGCCAAACTTATAAGATATCTGAAGGTAATTGCATCCACCACTGGAGAGTAACTCTCCATATAATCAACGCCAGGCCTCTGCGAAAATCCTTGTGCAACCAATCTTGCTTTATATCTGACGATTTCATTATTCTTGTTTCTTTTTCGCACACAAACCCATTTGTACCCGACTGGCTTAATTTCTTCAGGCGTCTGGACTATAGGTCCAAATACTTCACGCTTGTTTAGTGAAGTTAATTCAGCTTGAATTGCATCTTTCCATTTTGGCCAATCATCTCTCTGTTTGCATTATGCAACAGATTTTGGTTCCAGATCCTCGTCTTTTCTTAGAATTTCACAAGCAACATTATATGCAAAGACGTTGTTGACAACTGTATATTTTCGGTTCCACTTTTTCCAGAATGGACATAACTTACTGAGATCTCATTTGTTATGTCATTTTCTTCTTCTAAGGCAGTTACCTCCATAATACTTCCATTTTCAGTTGTTGCTCCTTTTCTTTTTCTAGGATTTTTATCCTTGGAACCGATTGGCCTCGCTCGCTTTTGGCGGGGATTGCTTTCTTTTGCACTTAAAGATTTCCCTACTGGGACATCAATTCTAATCAGAGCATTTTCAGCTGGTATATGAGATTTAATAACTCGTTTGGGGTCAGTAAATGCATCTGGCAGTTGATTGGCAATGTTTTGTAAATGAATTATCTTTCGCACTTTATATTCACATTGATTTGTGCGAGGATCTAAATAAGATAATGTCAATGTATTCCACTCAATCTCTTTTACCAGCTCCTTATTTTCTCCCCCTAATGCTGGAAAATCTGACTCATTGAAGTGACAATCAGCAAATCTTGCTGTGAATAAGTCTCCAGTCATTGGTTCAAGATATTTTATTATTGAAGGGGACTCATATCCAACATATATTCCCACCCTTCGTTGTGGTCCCATCTTCATGCGTTGTGGTGGAGCAATTGGAACATATACCGCACATCCGAAAATTCTTAGATGGGAAATATTTGGCTCCTGACCAAAAGCCAATTGTAACGGAGAGAATTTATGATAACCAGTTGGCCTGATGCGCAAAAGTGCTGCTGCGTGCATAATAGCATGCCCCCATGCTGATACGGGGAGTTTTGTTCTCATCAATAAAGGTCTAGCTATTAATTGAAGGCGCTTTATTAGTGATTCTGCTAGACCATTTTGTGTATGAACATGCGCGACTGGTTGTTCAACAATTATTCCAGTTGCCATACAATAATCATTAAAGGCATGTGATGTAAATTCACCAACATTATCTAGACGAATCTTCTTTATTGTAAAGTCTGGGAATTGTGCTCTCAATTTAATTATCTGAGCAAGCAATCTTGCAAATGCTAAATTTCTGGTAGACAATAAGCACACATGGGACCATCTTGTTGATGCATCTATCAAAACCATAAAATATCTGAATGGTCCATGTTGGATCACGGTCGAAGCTCCGTTACGTTCTTGACGGAAAGCTTGAACTCCTGGGCTCCGCGTAATCCTGCAAAAGGGGATGACCTGGGTGGTGACCCAGAATCCCTCTCCGATGCTTAAATGAGAGTATGAACGATGGGGTGGAAAGCAGTAATCTAAGTTCGTATTAGAATGTGTGTTTTCTGAGGTAACTTCCTCCTTTATATAGGAGGGGAAGTTGCCTCAGTTACTTGTAACCGCGCCTGGCAGTTTTACCCACGTTCCGTATATCTCGTTCGGGATTCCGTGTATCTCGCCCCACACTCCGCGTATCTCGCCCACGCTCCGCGTATCTCGCCCACGCTCCGCGTATCTCGGGCACGCCCTGCGTATCTCGGGGGAGTTTATCCGTATCTCAACCGTTTCCCCACTACCCTATTTAGTAGGCGGGTTTCTTGGTCTTATCCTCTGATCACAAGTCCCAATCCATATCGGGGACTCCAGAGTTATCTCATTCTAGGTCACCACCCAGGACCCCTCGTCCCACGGGACAGGGCCAGCTTTCTCGGGGCTTTATTATCGGGGCCTTCTCAAAGGCATATCGGGGCCTACTCAGAGGCTTCTCGTCGGGAGCATTCAGCTCATATATCGGGACCGATCTCGTCGGGACCCTTCATACTGGGCTTCTGGACCTTCCAGGTCTTTCACAAGGCCCACTGGGCTTACCCGCCGTTTATTGACTGTTAACGGGGCTAACGATTACATCAGAACCCATCATTTGCCCCCAAGACATGGGGGACTTGCAGTCCTCGTGTCTTCCAATTCCGAACCTCCCGACCTCATCGTTGAAGGCTTTCATCTTCAGACCTCCCGA
Source organism: Clarkia xantiana subsp. parviflora (assembly GCA_036873135.1). Classification (NCBI taxonomy): domain Eukaryota; kingdom Viridiplantae; phylum Streptophyta; class Magnoliopsida; order Myrtales; family Onagraceae; genus Clarkia; species Clarkia xantiana. The sequence goes on from JAPTYO010000018.1 coordinate 480,490, forward strand.
CCTCATCGTCGAAGGCTTTCATCTTCAGACCTCCCGATATTACCATCGGAGGCTTAAATCTAGGGTACAACTCTTGAATTACAGAGCTCCTCACTCACACTTCCTCGAGACTGCAAGGACAGTTGCCAAATCCGAGGAGACTCCTCGGTTACTGCACCATTAAATGCTAGGGATAATGAAACGACGCCTAAACCGGCGTGACTGTTGCTTTCTGAAAAAGCAATATTACGTCACTAACGTCTCTTCCGTACTGTCCCCTATAATCTCGGCGATTCAGATTGAGTCGTTTCATCTTCAACGGTCCAGATTTGAATCTGTCCAGCTGTCTTTTACCTATAAAAGCCAAAACCCTGGCACTATTTACTTCTCCCTTGCCGTTTTGATTTCTGCGAACTCTGCCATTGTTAAGCCTCAAAGCTTTTCTCTCCCGGTCTCACTTGATTCTCCGGTGATCCAAGGCCTCCAGCCGTCAAGATCTTTCTTCATCTTCTCCGATCAACCACTCACTATGTCTGGTAAGATTTTCCTTCTTGGTCCCCGCGATTTACTGAATTTGTCTTCTTTTCCTTTCCTGAATTTTCCCGTTATGGCCGTTTTTAGACGAGGCCAGTTCCAGAGGAAGGAACCCCTTTATCTTTGAGCTTGCTACTAACGAAATCTCAGAGACTCTGTACGAAGCTGCTCTCCGGGAAGGCTGCATCACTTCGGCCTGCGAACCCCGCTTTCCCTATGATTCCCAGCCAACAACCAGGAGGAGACACATAGTTACCCGCCCCCGTGAAGGAGAGGTGTTCACCTCCGATTCCCTTTTTGCGGGAATCTGGTTGAGATGTGCAACTTCTATCAGACGCATCCAACCACCTTCTCCCCACACGCTATCCGCGTGTGGAACGCCTTCCAGGTTCTATGCCTCCGCCAACAATGGACGTACAGCTTGCTGCTCTTACGCACCTTCTACGGGATAAAGTGTAACAAGGCTGGCGTCTGTTCCTTCACCCCACGACTCCCCAAATGGACCAGGGAGCAGCTTTCTCGATTCGGCTGGGATGGCGAGACCTGGAAGTTTAACAAGGATCGGGGGCTCATTGTGACTCAGGGTCCGACAATAGTGGATGGAAGAAGCACTACTTCTTCGTTCAAAACAGATCCATCCCATGGCTCCGATGGGAGGTTGTGGCGGACCCTGCCCCCAAGTTTGAAGTCTACACCGAGGATGACTTCAACACTCTTCAACTGGTCCAGCTTTACCGTTGGGGGGAATCCTTCACTCCCCTCGATGCCAACAAGCTCGTGGAGGGGGACCTGATCCAGATCGGGGTCCAACTCCTCGATTCAATTTCTGACAACCTGGTTCTTTGGGTAACACTTCTAACTGCCTTTTATTTTCATTTTTGCAGCCAAGAAGGCATCTCTGCTGACCCATCTCGTGTTGAAGCAGGGGGAGACCGATGCTGTCCAGGGCTCCAAGCGAAAGCGGAAGTCCTTGAAGAGGGGAGCCTCCTCGTCTGCGGCTCCTCCGACTGAGGAGCAGGTCGGGATGGCCAAGCGGTCCAGAAGAGAGGAGGTGGACAAAGCCTTCGGTGTCACCACTGCCGAGGAAGGTAAGCGCGTTCACCGAGCTATTAAAAAATATAGGAGGTTGGTTCCCGAGGAGTTTATCCCTGCTGACCGGGAGTCGCGGGTCCGAGAAATCAAATATATAATTCGAGGGGAAACCCCCCGCGTCCTCAAGGCGGGATACTACAACTTCTTTGGAAAGGACCAGCACGTCCCGCGCCAAATCATCTGGTGCCCGAATAATACACTTCCTGACTTTATTCGTCCCGCAACCGCAGGTCCATCGGAGGCTCTCACTCTGACAAAGGCTGCCACTCCAGCGAGGGCTGCGACCCCACAGGAGCCGACGACTGAGGATGCCCCGACGGAAGCTTATTTCCGTCAGGTGACTAACTTGGAGGCTTCCCCCTCCTCCGAGGAGCCAACTGAAGGCCTGATCCCCCGCCAAAGACCAGGGCGGAGCATCCTGAGGCCAACTGTGGAGGACGTGTCTCGGAGTCCTCCCCTGGATCTGCGCTCTCCAACTCCGGAGCCCCCGACCGAGGCTCCTCCGACTGAGGCTTCCAAGGTCATCCCTCCTCTCCCCGTGGATGGGAACCTTTACAAGGTTTACACCCCCGATCAAGAGACGGTTCCCTGGAACCCGATCGAGTCTCTTCAAGGGGTCCCACTCCATCGGGGAGACCTTCAGCCAGAATTGGCCCTGCATCTGCTGGCAGGGTCAATTCCACCAGCCTTGAGACGCCCGATCTCCTTGGCTGGCGAAGATATCGAGGAGGATATTCGCGACATGGCTATCCGTCGGATGGAGGTAAAACTTTACTCTCGCTTTTGTTCTTGCCTTCGTTGTTCTTGCCTTCAATTATCGGACCTTAATCTCTTTTCCTTTTGCCTTAGGAAACTGCGAACCAACAGCGCTGCTTTGGTTACATCCTTGCTCTGAAGGGTGCTTTGGAGGAGGAGCGGGCCAGTTCGGACCCCAAAGCCTTGGCCAAGCTCCAGGAGGACCTTGCCAACGCTGTGGCGGCAAGGGAGAAGATAGCCAAGGAGCAGTCCCTCCTCGGCCAGAAGGCTATGGACTTACAAAAGCAGGTCCATGATCATGAAGCCGTGCTGCGTCGGGAGCGGAGGATGCTTAAAGAGGAACAGCAGCGGCACGAGGCGGAGAAGAGGCAATTCGCCCTTGAGAAGAACATTCTCGAGGAAGCTAAGGCGGGACTCGAGGCCGAGAAGGCTGAATTTCCTGCCAGGCTGGCTGAGGCAAAGGCTCAAGGTCGTGAGGAGGGTCGCCAGGAGGGTCGTGAGGAGTATCGGAACTCCGATGATTTCAAGGCGGATGCCGTGGGGTTCTGCAAAACCGAGGTGGAGAACGTTCTGTTCAATGCCGTCGAGGAGCTTTACACGGTATACGAGGATGCCATTGACTTCAAGAAGTCCGAGACCCTCGCCCCCTTTGCGGAGAAATACTTCAGCCTCCCCGCGGAAAGTGATGAGGCCGATGCCCCTGAAGGTGCCGCGGACCCGACTCCACAAACTGCGGAGCCTTCTGCCCAGGACCCCGCGAATCCTGCTCCCTCCAAAGCTGCTGAGGACCCAACTTCCAACAAGGACCAGGCTTAATGCTTTATTCTTTAAGTCCTTGTACTTTCCTCTTTGTATCCTCCTTGTATCGGAACCTTTAGGCCTTCGAGCCCTTATAAAAATTCCTTTCATCTACTTTAGTCTCAACCATTATTGCACTACTTAAAGCGACTTAGACTCGTTACTTAAAACGTTCCGATGCATCACTTAAGATGACTTTATACATCCTTCCGATGCTTCACTCGGGACTTTACCACTTAAGGTTTCTCATCCATGCCGTTCAAGGCAATTTTGTACATCACTTAAGATGATTTTTTCGCACCCTTTAAGGCTTTTTATCGCGTCATTCTAGACGACTTAATCATACCCCTTAAGGAATTTATCGCGTCATTCCAGACGACTTAATCGTACCCCTTAGGGCTTTTATCGCGTCGTTCCAGACGACTTAATCATACCCCTTAAGGCTTTTTGCTGCATCATAAAGACGACTTACGCGCACCCCTTAGGGCTTTTATTCATACCTAGGCTTTTGGTTGCATCATAAAGACGACTTACTCATACCTCGTAAGGCTTTTGTCCGTACCTCGAAAGGCTTTTTATCGCGCCATAAAGGCGACTTAATCGTACCTCGTAAGGCTTTTATCGCGTCCTTTAGGACGTCTTACTCGTACCTCGGAAGGCTTTTATCGCGTCCTTTAGGACGACTTACTAACAGTTAGAATAAATCTAAAAGCAATTTGATCGGAAGCAACTTCTTTTATTCATTAATAACTCAAAGTTTTGCTTACATCGTCTCGATAGATAACTTGCGCCATTCGCGGCGTCTTAACATCACGCACCACTTAAGGCGACTTCGGGTCAAACATGACATTTCTTCAAGTGTGCGCCACTAAAAGAATGTTTCAATGTCTTGCCATCAAAGTCTTCTAACTTGTACGCATTTGGGGCTGTCATCCCTACGTTCTTGTAAGGTCCCTCCCATTTCGGTGACAGCTTGTTGATCCGATCTTGATGGACGAACTCATTCCTCCGCCAAACAAGTTCTCCAAAGAAGAATTTTCGGGACTTGACCCGCCGATTATAGTACCTGGCTGTTGCCAGACGCATCCGAGCCTGAACTTCATCATCCTTCCACCTTTTCTCTTCGAGCAAGTCCAAGTCCAGACGTCTCATTTCTTCATTCGTCAGAGGCTCATAATACCTCCTGCGATGGGACGCCACCGCTATCTCCACGGGAGAAACTGCCTCCGTGCCATAAACGAGGCCAAACGGAGTCTCCCCCGTCGATTGCTTGGGTGTTGTTCTAACAGCCCACAGCACGTTTTCAAGCTCGTCTAGCCAATGACCCTGCAAGGCATAGACTCTCTTCTTCAAGCCATCCATTACGATCTTGTTGGCTGACTCGACTTGGCCATTAGTCTGAGCATGGTGGACGGAGGCTGTCCGATGCTCGATGTTCAATTCCTCCAGGTACTCCTTCAACTGAGCCCCATTGAACGGATGGCCATTATCGCTGATCAACACTTGAGGAACCCCGTACCGGGATACGATCTGAGTCTGGACTTGAGGATATGCCGCCCCGTCGTCTTGGCCAAGGCCTTAGCCTCTATCCACTTCGAAAAGTAATCAATGGCTACAAGTAAATACTTGCACTGACCTTTGGCTTGTGGAAGGGGTCCCACCAAGTCGATGCCCCACTGCGCGAAGGGCCAAGCACTTCTGATGGACATCAAGTCCGCGGAAGGAGCCACGATATTCGGAGCGTACCTCTGGCATGCATCACAAGATTGGACCATCGCTGTCGCTTCCTTGTTCATCGAAGGCCAATAGTAGCCTAAATTCAACGCTTTCCTCACAATGGATCGGGCCCCTTCATGACAGGTCGCGACTCCTTCGTGCAACTCTCTCAGGATCCGATTCGTATCAGGCTCCGCCACACATTTCAGAAAAGGCTTTACATGCCCCCTCTTGTATAACTGGTTGTCCACCATCACGTAGTTGCTCACGATTCGACGCAACCTAACAGCTGCCGCTTCATCGTCGGGGAGTGCCCCCATAGTCAGGTATGTGACTTTCGGGGTCATCCAGGTGGGTTTCTCTTCTTCCTCCGATCCTGCTTCAATAGCGCATACCTCCGACGGATCGATGGTTGAGATAATTACCCTCTCCAGAAAATGTACCTTTCGATTCTCCTCGGGGGCTACACCTAGGGCAAACTTGCTTAAGGCGTCTGCCTCCACGTTTTCTTCCCTCGGGATTGCCTCAATGTCGAAGCTTTTGAAGCTTCCCTTCAAAGTCTGCACCTCGTGCAAATACTTCCTCATTGTCGGGTTCTTCGCCTCGTAACTCCCCTGGACTTGATTCACGATCAGGCTAGCATCACACTTCACCTTTAAATGTTCAACTCCCGTACCTTTGGCGATTTTAAGGCCCGTGATGAGAGCCTCATACTCAGCTTCATTGTTGGTGGCCCTAAACATCAAGGCCAAAGCATATCGCAGGGGCTCGCCTCCACCGGGCGGTATCAATACAAATCCTGCCCCCGATCCTTCTACACTTGAAGAACCATCGGTGTACATTTCCCAGGTGTTCTCCTCATTTGGCTGTTCTGATTGCTCTGCTATCTGCTCTGCTATCGGGACCTCCATGGTTGCCCCCTCTACAGGACCTGCTTCTTCCAGATCGGGTGTTGTAGACTCTGCTATGAAGTCTGCCAATGCCTGGCCCTTAATAGCCGTTCTCGGAGCAAAGTGGATACGGAACTCCGTAAGCTCAACTGCCCATTTCACCAATCTCCCCGACGCCTCCGGTCGGTTCAAAAAGTGCTTCAAGGGCTGATTAGTTAACACCGCAATCTCGTGGTCATGGAAGTAAGGCCGCAGCTTTCGAGCAGTAACAATCAACGCAAAGAGATACTTCTCAATAGCGGGATAATTCATTTCAGATTTGGCAAACGCCTTGATTACATAATAAACAGGAACTTGGTTGCCTTTGACAATCTTTACTAACACAGAACTAACAGCAACTTCAGAAACAGCCAAATAGAGATAAAGCGGCTCGCCTGGAACCGGTTTCGCCAACGGCGGGAGGGTACGGAGGTGTTGCTTGAGCTCTTGAAAGGCCTTCTCGCACTTGTCGGACCATTCAAACTTCTTGTGGGCCCTTAGCACATCAAAAAATGGCATGGCTCGGTCACTCGCCTTGGATAGGAAACGATTCATCGCGGCTAATCGTCCATTCAACACCTGGACCTCCCGATGGGTTTTCGGAGACTGCATCTCCTCGATTGCTCTCAGCTTCTCAGGATTCACCTCGATTCCTCTTTGGCTCACCATAAATCCCAGGAATTTCCCCGAGTTGACTCCGAAAGCACACTTGTCCGGATTTAAACGAACCTGATGAAACTTCATCCGCTCAAACGCTACCGCCAAGTCGCGGACATGGTCTCCTGCCTGTCGGGACTTCACCAGCATGTCATCCACATAAGCCTCCATGGTCTTTCCCAGCATGTCCCAGAACAACTTGTTCACCATCCTCTGGTAAGTTGCTCCAGCATTGATCAGCCCAAAGGGCATAACATCATAGTGATAGACATCGCTATCAGCATAGAAAGCTGTGTGAGGGGCATCCTCTTTCGCCATCTTGATCTGGTTGTAACCGGAATAAGCATCCATGAAGCTCAGCAGCTCATGTCCCGACGTGGCATCCACCAGCTGGTCTATTCTTGGGAGCGGATAACAATCTTTTGGGCAAGCCTTGTTCAAGTCGCGGAAATCGACACACATCCGCCACTTCCCGTTACTCTTCCTCACCAGGACCGGGTTAGCGACCCAAGTCTGGAATTGGACCTCCTTAATGAACCCAGCATCGAGCAATCTGCCCACCTCCTGCTGGATCGTGATCCTCTTATCCGCGCCCATCAGACACCTCTTCTGCGCGATAGGCTTGATCGCGGGATCGATCTTCAACTCGTGCACTATCACGTCGGGGCTGATACTTGGCATATCGCTCGGGGACCAGGCAAACAGTTCCTTAAACTCCTTCAGGAGCTCGATTAATTATCGGGCTCGTTCCTCCGACAAAGCAGACCCAATCTTTACTTTCCTAGTGACTTAAGCATCGGAGAGGGCTCCACTAGCACCACTCCCCCTCTCTGTGCTAGTACTGGCCCTTTGTGCAGGAATCGACGCCCCAGACGTTCGGACTTGTGCACAGACCACCGCCTTTTGAGACTCAGACGCCGCCTGAGACACAACAGCTTTTTGAGACACAGACCTTTCCGAGATTCAACCGAACACTCGTCAGTGGCACAAACCTCTTTCAGACGAAGGGTTACAGCCTGAAAACCCGCTCAACCATCCAGACAGACGCGTCCCCACGACCCAGTTCATCCAGGACGCAACAGTGAGCAGAAGAGCTCGAACATTACGTAGCTGGATGGGCCTAGGGTCGTCACTATTAGCCAATTCTTTTATATGGCAAAAAAAATTCCACTACTTTATACTACTACATTTGAATTAATAACACGCTACTTAAATAATATGTCAAAAATGTTAAATTAGTAAAAATTAACTATAACATTTTGTAAGATAGAAAACATGAGCACAAAGAAATGAAATATTAAAATATGTCTATAGTATAACAAAAATATTTAAAATTATTTACAAGTAAGTTTAGTTAATATATAAAATGTTATGAATATATGTTTTAGAGAATTAAATGGATGTTCAATATTTATGTATATATCAACTTCCTTATTTACACTTTCCTTGTATTAATTATTCTTGTTCTTCAAGAATGTGTAACCCTATATAAAGGGCTCTTGTACATGAGAATAAGACATCCCAATTTACTCTCTTCATATCATCTTTCTCTTGTCTTTGGTATGTTTTATAACACGTTATCAGCACGTAATTGCTCTATTTTTCTGTTATATACATCCACGTATATTTTCATGTTTCATCCACGTAATTTCTCTCCATGTTTCATCCACGTTATATTTACATGTTTCAATTACGGAACAATGATGTTTCATCCATGTTTCATACAAGAGCCATCTCGATGTATATTATCATAATTATCTCCATGTTTCATCCGTGTTTCTTCCACGTTATATACATCCACGTATATTACTCTCCATGTAATATTTGACACTATGTACTTTACCTCACGTATGATTTAACTACGTGTATAATATACAATACCTTGTCTTTACATATGCATCGTAATCAATGATAATTATATTATTAACATCATTATTAAAGTTCATACTATCACGTAAACATGATTTAATAGTTCGTACTTATTATACTTCACCATCATAATTGTTATTATTATCAATTATATTTTTAATTTAATGTTGTATACTAATTATTATTTTTTTTGAATCATGTCGAATTTAGTTAAGCTCGAATTTGCTGCCCTCGACATTACTGGAAAAAATTATTTGGGATGGGTGCTTGATGCTGAGATACACCTAGACGCGAGGGGTCTGGGCAATGCTATTAAAAAAGACAGACAAGCATCGAGTCAAGACAAAGCGAAAGCAATGATATTTCTCCGTCACCACTTGCATGAAGGCTTAAAGGCGGAATACATCACCGTCAAAGACCCTCTTGAATTATGGAATCATATAAAAGAAAGGTACGAGCACCAAAAAACAGTGATTCTCCCTAAAGCTCGTTATGATTGGATGCACTTACGGTTCCAAGATTTTAAAACCGTAAGTGAATGCAATTCCGCAATTTTCAAAATAAGTTCTCAATTAAAATTATGCGGAGAAAAGATAACTGATGAGGACTTACTGGAAAAAACATTTTCAACTTTTCATGCCTCTAATTGTTGTTACAACAACAATATCGAGAAAAAGGTTTTAAGAAATATTATGAATTGATTTCATGCCTCCTTGTGGCTGAGAAAAATAACGAGCTTTTGATGAAAAATCACGTGGCCCGCCCAAGTGGATCCGCTGCACTCCCAGAAGCGAATGCAGCAATAGCTCGTAATAATAATTCGTCCGGAAGCCAAAATTTCAAAATTTATCTTGGTCCAAATCTTGGTAAAGGTCGTGGTCGTGGACGTGGGCGTGGGCGTGGCAGGGGAGGAAATAATTACCGCAACAACAATATGCAGGAATACAAGGAGGATTCCAGAAGAAATCCTTCTAGAGGCAATGGCAATGCATGTCACCGATGCGGTTTGAAAAATCACTGGGCACGTATCTGCCGTACACCTAAGCACTTTGTTACTCTCTATCAAAATTCCAAGAAAGGAATCAATGTTGAAGCAAATTTAACCATTCCCAATGGTGAAGTCAATAAATGTGCAAGTGCTGAAGCAAATCTCGTCTACAACAATGATGCTGATATTTACAATGGTCTTGATACTATTACCAATTTAGATGTTGCAGATTTTATTGAGGAAAAATAAAATATATGAGAATGCTATCTATGTGTAATAGAATAAAGGGTCAAGAAATATCATAATAAATTCTGATCCAATGAATGAATAAAGGGTCATAAAGATCCTATTTATTTTCCTCATGTACTGCACATCATTATAAAGACCTATATTATGAATAAAGCGATCCAGAAGATCAAGAATTTTATTTATGCGTTTACTTATTATTTATTATATCGCATTTTTATTACAGTTATTTATTTATTTATTTTACCGCACTTTATTTCAAGTTATTTACTATACTGCATTTTAATTAAGTTTATTTCAGTTATTTATTACACCGCATTTTATTTCAATTATTTACTATTCATCACTTTATTTCAGTATTTATTTACTTCATTTATTTTCGGGTTAATAACTAAAAAACTGTCCAAGGTTTACCCTATGTTAAAATTAGGTGTCTGAAGTTTTAAATGTTAAAATGTAGTGTCCAAGATTTCAATTTTGTTAAAATGTGGTGTCTCGGTGTGATTACTTTAGAGAAGTCAATTCCGACGAAACTGCATGTCAAATTCGAGTTCTCATACACACTCCCTTCTCGTCATCTTGCCGGGACCGTCACCTAAGAAGTTGGCCACATCCAGGCAAGAAAATCTCACTCTGTTGTCCTTGGAAAAGGGCTCCACACCACTCTTCTAGAAACATTTTTTTTAATGTTCAATTTTTGGGTGAAATTTGACGATTTTGTGAAAAGTAAAGAGTGATGGATTATGAGTGGGTGGGTGGGTTGATGAAAATGATCGAATGAAGATGAAAAGACGCGCAGAGACACCAAATTTCAACAAAAATGAAACTTGGGACAGTCCATTTTAACATTTCAAACTTCAGACACCTAATTTTAACACAGGGTAAACCTTGGACAGTTTTTTAGTTATTAACCCTTTATTTTCTTTATGAAGAATATGAATATTTCGCAATCATCAATTGTATCCAAGACCGTTCATGAGGATATATGTCTTGCGGATTGCGCCAGTACGCATACTATATTAAGAGATGCCAAATATTTTTCTCACCTGAAGATGAGAAATGGTGATATTACTACTATATCAGGTAGTACAAATTTGATCGAAGGTTGTGGAAAAGCCAATTTGTTAATGGCCGGAGGAACAAATTTGGAAATAAATGATGCACTTTATTGCAGAAAGTCTCAAAGAAATTTACTGAGTTTTAAAGATATCCGCCAAAATGGCTATCATATTGAGACTATGAATGATGGAAATAATGAATATCTATATTACTACAACTAAGTCGGGTAATAAATGTATCTTGGAGAAATTGCCCGCTCTTTCATCTGGTTTATACTACACTACTATAAGTGTAATTGAAACACATAACACAGTAAACCGGAAGTTTACCAATACAAATGAGTTTATAATTTGGCATGACCGGTTAGGCCATCCCGGTTCATATATGATGCGAAAGATAATAGAAAATTCTCATGGACACCCATTGAAGAACCAAAAGATTCTGCAATTTAAAGAGTTCTCTTGTGCTGCTTGTTCTCAAGGAAAATTAATTACAAGGCCTTCACATGCTAAAATTGGGTTTGAGTCCCCTATGTTTTTGGAAAGGATACAAGGAGATATATGTGGGCCTATTCACCCTTCATGTGGACTGATGGGTTCCGATGTAATCGTTAGCCCCGTTAACAGTAAACGGCGGGTAAGCCCAGTGGGCCTTGTGAAAGACCTGGAAGGTCCAGAAGCCCAGTATGAAGGGTCCCGACGAGATCGGTCCCGATATATGAGCTGAATGCTCCCGACGAGAAGCCTCTGAGTAGGCCCCGATATGCCTTTGAGAAGGCCCCGATAATAAAGCCCCGAGAAAGCTGGCCCTGTCCCGTGGGACGAGGGGTCCTGGGTGGTGACCTAGAATGAGATAACTTTGGAGTCCCCGATATGGATTGGGACTTGTGATCAGAGGATAAGACCAAGAAACCCGCCTACTAAATAGGATAGTGGGGAAACGGTTGAGATACGGATAAACTCCCCCGAGATACGCAGGGCGTGCCCGAGATACGCGGAGCGTGGGCGAGATACGCGGAGTGTGGGGCGAGATACACGGAATCCCGAACGAGATATACGGAACGTGGGTAAAACTGCCAGGCGCGGTTATAGGTAACTGAGGCAACTTCCCCTCCTATATAAATGAAGAAGTTACCTCGGAAATCACACATTCTAATACGAACTTAGATTACTGCTTTCCACCCCATCGTTCATACTCTCATTTAAGCATCGGAGAGGGATTCTGGGTCACCACCCAGGTCATCCCCTTTTGCAGGATTACGCGGAGCCCAGGAGTTCAAGCTTTCCGTCAAGAACGTAACGGAGCTTTGACCGTGAGGTCCTTGACCCAGGTGGTGCAGAGATCTGACGATCGTTGGCGTATTACTGCCAACGGTTCACTGCTAGTGCCGCGGAGATTGACGAGGAGATATCGGAGGGAGAGACCATCCACACCTTCCTTCGGAACCTAACTGCTCCGTGTTCTAATCTGATGCACAGTGTAGCCGCGAAGGCTGTGTGGAGTATGGAAGCCCTGCAAGCGAGGGTGAAGCAGCAAATCGACGTGCAAGAGTCGAAGATTGCTGCCGGAGAGCTTGATCCTCCGAAGTCAAGAAGAAGTAAGCCATCGTCCAAGCTGTCGGATGATCGCAAAGGGAGCGACAAATCGGAGGGAAGTAGGAGCCATGGTCGCCCCGATAGAAGGGAGGACAAGCGTCCTCCAAGAAAGAATAACCGAGAGGGTCGTAATGTTCCCCTCAACAGTTCGATGACCTCCGTGCTAGCAGTGATGGATCGGCAGGGTCTCGCCCGATACCCCCGAGGAAAGAAGGTGAATTCTTGGGAGGTCGCTCTGATCGTTACTGTCGGTACCACCGAGCTAATGGTCACGACACAGATAACTGTCGGGAGCTGAGAAGGAGATAGAGAAGCTGATCCAGAAGGGGAAGCTTAAGGAGTTTGTTGGTAGGGGACGGTGCCGATCCCGTTCCAAGACTCGATCGCGGTCCCGTTCCAAGTCCCGCGATCGATCTCCGAAGAAGAAGAAGGTTGAGCCAGAATCCTCCGGTGCCCGTAAGGAGAGGCGGGGAACTATTAACGTTATTCATGGAGGAATGGCGGCGGGAGGTGATACCTCCGCTTCTCGGGAGAATTATGCTTCCCGTATTTCTGCCGCTGTGGTGTTAGGAAAGAGGATTCGATCGTGGACTGTAAAGGAAGAAATGGTGATTTCTTTCTCAGCGGAGGACCTGATAGGCGTGGAGAGCCCCCACGATGACGCCTTGGTCGTGACCTTGGATGTGGATGGATTCGAGATGAGGCGGTTCCTGATAGACGGAGGGAGCTCCTCCGACATTCTGTTCATGGACGCCTTGGAAGCCATGGGAAAGACAAAGAAGGACCTGACGCAAGTGAACTTCCCGATGGTGGGATTCTCTGGTTCTACTTCCTATCCGTTAGGAATGATTACCTTACCGGTGGAATTCGGTAGTGGGTGGAAAGTGGAAAGGCGGAACGTGGATTTCGTCGTGGTAGAGTCTGCGGGGACGTACAACGCTATCATCGGGAGGACCACCATCAACCCTCTCGTGGCAGTTGCCTCGACCGTCCACCAGAAGATGAAGTTCCCGACTGAAAATGGGGTCGAGGAGGTCAAGGGTGACCAGGTGGCATCCAGAAGGTGTTATGTTAACGCCACTCGAAGGAGAAGGAGGGAAGCCATGGCTGTCCTTCAGACTGACGCCGATCCTCGAGAGGAGTTTGGGCGTCCCGCCCCCATGGAGGATCTGAAAGAGGTTGATAGGGCTAAAAGAGTAATTCTAGAGAGAGAAAATATTTCTAGAGAGAAGTCAGAGCTCAAAATACCAAAGTTGGGCAAATGAGAGGATGTGTGCAAATGGGTGACCAAGGCCTCCTATTTATAGGCTTCCTTGGGACCGGACCCGGTTTTAAAGCGGTTTGATGACGGTTCAAAAGCAAGTGGTAACCGTCATCAATATTGGCAATGCGCGAACTTGACTTCTCTACACGTAACGGTAATCGCGTAATCGGTAATCGCGCAATACCCGAAGTGCAATCCGGACCTCCGGATTACTTTGCGCAATCCGAAGGTCCGGTCCGGACGCGCGTAACGCGCTTCCGGACCGTTTTGACCCTTTGGGAGACATTTTTCAAGTCGAGATGTAATTTTGACGTGTTTACGAGGCCTGAAATATAAATACGAACTCGAATTGGGCGCATATCCATCAGTTGCCCCCGAGTCAAGTAACGATTTAAAACCTTTCTTGACTCTATTTTAAGTTAGGATACGTGTCCAATTTGAGTTTGACGCTAACCTTCCGGTTTTGATTGTTGGTTGGACGTAGAAGTCTTGATTTCGTCCGTCCTTTGATTTTCCGACCGAGTGACTTTATTTCCTGTCATCACGGTTAGTGCAATAGAGAATGCGTATATGTAACGTGCAAACATAATTACCGTTAAGGACATAAGCAATTAGTAATACGTCATGCGGACATGCTTTTATCAAAGTGCATGCACAAGTAACGGTCATGGCAAGAACGTAATTATGTGATGCTAGAAATATAGTCCGTATATTCTAAAATGACTTAGCGATTAGTAAATCATGAATCATGCGATATGCAAACATGCATGTAAAATGACGAATTTGATATGCGTAATACCGAAATAATTATGTGCGTAGAGATAAATACTTGGAAGAGGGCGGAGTATACCGTGGGCACTTAGGTGTGGGTGTAGGTGCATTACTTCTTTGATCCTTATCATCAAGGAATCTCTTGGAAGTAGTCGTTTGTTACCTTGATGCCTTAGAGAAATATTTTCTTAAGTGTTGTTGTGTTTGCTCTTCGCGGTTCGTCACATTAGTCGCACCGCTTGCATGATAGCTTCTTGGGACGCTGGCCACTTTTGTTGCACGTATCCATTTTGCTATGCGCGTTGGCTTTGCTATGCGCGTTGACTTTGCTATGCGCGTTGACTTTGCTATGCGCGTTGACTTTGCTAATGGTTGTATGTTGGTAATGATAGCTTAGGCGATGTATTGTTGAGCATCATGTATAGTCTGTCGGTCGTTGCCTGCAAACACGTTAAAACACTTAGAAAACATTTAGACGATATCTAATGCTTGTTACCATAGATGTCGTCATATGAGCTTTGTCGATGAGCGTCGTAGGTGTGCTTAGGAGGCATAGCTACTTGTTGTATGCAATCCATCTTTGTCGACATGCATGTACGTACATGGAAACACTTAGAAAATATTTTTTCCTTGTCGACATGCATCCTTGTCGACATGTATGTACGTACATGGAAACACTTAGAAAATATTCTCCCCTTGTCGACATGCATCCTTGTCGACATGTATGTACGTACATGGAAACACTTAGAAAATATTTTCTCCTTGTCGATATGCATCCTTGTCGACATGTATGTACGTACATGGAAACACTTAGAAAATATTTTCTCCTTGTCGACATGTATGTACGTACACTGTGTGTGCGTATTTGCCCCCGCACTTAGAATCTTTTCACCATCCCTGGCTATGTATGCTGTATCCATATGCTTGATGTAAACACAGGTTATATGCCAACTCCTGATAATATGCTGACACATAGTTGTATGCTGACAGCTTGCAATATGCTGACTGGATTGTTGGTTGCATTTTCCAGGATACCAGATCTTGCTGTCTTCTTGTCGGAATTAGTCTTCCTACGGCTGTTACATGAGTAAGTCCACTATCTCCCTCTTGATGGGAAAAAGCTTGTCTTTGCAGATAGCTGATGTGTACAGAAATCCATTTGTTGGGAGGAATGTCCATACAAGTGCCCCCGCTACTCTGGAGTCTTCGGACACGGTCGCGGTAAAGGGCTTGTGAGTAAGACGTCTCATTGTATCTTCTTTGAACTTGTTAATTTTCCAAGTTATTGCTGGCTGCAGCTTCTGTTTTTAGCATAATTCTCGAAAGATCCGACGCAGGGGCGCGTTCCTCGAGCGATTCTTAGTTATTTATGCCGAGCATGACCGTGCTAATTCCTTCTTGTGATAAAGGAAATAGAGTTGAGGGTTGTGCAGTGGTGTCTTCTGCCCCCCGGTCGAGGGACCGGCCCAAGGAGGAGCGTTACTCCTATTGAGGTAAGTATTTGTTGATTGCTGATTTTGATGCCCGTATTGCTGATTGTCGCCCTTATGTTGAAGAGCTATGTTGTGTTGAATGTTGAAACAATCATCCTTGTCGTGTCCTTTGTGTGGATGACGACATTGCATTTGATGTTATGAATTCTTTGCCATAGGTCCTTAGAGATGATGTTAACCCTTGGTTGGTGTCGGGTTGTCTGCTTCCAGCATGTTGAACCCTTTGATGTTGTGTTGATAATTCTTTGTTCATGCCTTTGCTTGCATGATATTTCGTCACCTGGACCTGTTTTCAATAATAATCATGTGATAACCTGTTAGTAATATTCCATACATGATATCTATGCTGTCCATATGCTTTGGACTTGGAAGATAGGATAGATATCCTTAGATGATGAACATGATGTCCGTAGTTGCGACTGTATGTCGCTCATTGTTGAGTGTTATGATCGCCCATCTTGGTTAGATTCCAAGGCATGGCAAGATGGATAGAGCATAGGATGTTGCGACTTGCGCATTGTAGGTTTTTGTTTGATGTGGATGACTAGTAATCATAGATGTAGTCTTCGCAGCCGTGACCATTAACCACTTCTTGATAACTTGAGATGCTCTCCTGATTGCTTGCATGATGCATTACGCATGTTGCCCTTCTTTCCTGAATAGCTTGCCGCTATATATGTTGCAACCTGCCAAGTATTTTGCGTATAACAATATTTCTTAATAAGTAGTGTATTAGGTGTTATCTTGGCTAAGCAAGATACTAGTTTATACCGTCTCTTAGTTCCACTCTAAGGCGACGTTGTACAAGACTCGACTTGTAAATTTTATGAGTTTTAAACAGGGTGCGCACCTGCCAGCGTGTATCAACCCGCGTTGGGGAAGCATACGTAAAAACATTTTGGTTTTTGAAAAGATGTTTGTGAACCCTAAAAAAGCTCGTGATACACGCAAAAACCGTGTTAATAAAATATTTGAAAAAATATTTGATACATAAGATATTTGATAAAGTATTTGAAAAAATATTTGTGATACATGATTCCTGCGTCCAGGGACCACGTAACACTTTTGAAAATATGAATTGTGATGCATGCTTTCTGCGTCCAGGAACCATGCAACACGGTTTGAAAATCTGTAATACGGAATTGTCGTCTAACAAGAGGACTTTTGCCGTAAAGAGTGAACCCTCAAGCAGGAATTCATAGTATGGGATTTTCATCTAACAAGAGGACATTCGCCATAAAGAGTGAACCCTTTAAACAGGAATTCACACTTGTTGTAGCGTGGGGTCGTTGTCTAACAAGAGAACTTCTGCCACTTATGGGATGATCAGTCCCGTATTGTATTTGCCCATCCTGTTCTGAATCCAGGGAATGGCTATGAACATGAGGATTTGCCTCTAACAAGAGATGTCACAGCATGTCATTTTTTAGAAGTAAACACGGGGTTTGTCTTTACAAAGAGGATACCTCAACATGCTACTTTTTTAGAAGTAAACATGGGGTTTGTCTTTACAAAGAGGTATTGCTTGTAGTTGACGCCTCTGGAATAGTCGTCATTTTGATAGTAGACCTTGGTGTTATTCCAAGGTATTGCTTGTAGTTGACGCCTCTGGAATAGTCGTCATTTTGATAGTAGACCTTGGTGTTTTTCCAAGGTATTGCTTGTAGTTGACGCCTCCGGAATAGTCGTCATTTTGATAGATAATCCGCAAGTTGTCATTGCAATATATAAGTTAACTGTGCACATAGCGCGATGGCTTTGTGTTGCCGGCACCTTCTTGAGATAGACGCCAATGTTATGAATGGAGAAATAAACTCCCTGTTGGTGTAGATAATTGATATGTTGGCGTTGTATACCATAAATCCCTCCTTGAACACAATGCTTAGCTTGTATTGTTGAAGTAGATTTTTGTGCATAGGTTACTACTTGGCATTATTCCCATGTAGTAATCGTAGTGTAGCATGTACCTACGAACAGAGTTGCTTTTGTCAGATAATCACAATTTTTATAAGTTTGCAAAAGTATGAAGTCATGATATTTTCTTTTTAGTCATGCATATAATAAATAAAGTAAAGGAATCTGATACAAGGATTCCTTGTTTGTGTAGGAAACTTCCCTGAGTGCGGACGCGATAGGTGCGGATCATGATAGGTATGTATATATGTTAGGTAAAATGCCGAGCACTTGTCAGCTTGGTGCCCCCCAAGTCGCTTGGCAGTTGTATCGCTGTTTCCTGATGGTTTTTATTGTTTCATCTTCTGATAGTGAATGATCTGCCCTTGGGTAATGCCCATGCCCTATTTATTATTGCGACACGATTTTTAGTCTTGCGCGTATAGAATGCTTGAGGCTTTGTGTTGTTGACGCAATTAATATGTGCGTAGTTGCTACTTGGCGTTATTCCAAGGTAATATGCGTCATAATAATGTACCTACGAAAGTAGATTTAACCTTTATTAGATATTTGGAGTTCGCACAACGGATTACAAGAAAGCGTCCACCGATCACTTCTTTTGAAAAGTACTGAGGCTAATAAGCATAAGTTGTACTTAATCTAAAAAGATTTTAAAATAGATATGCGAAAAAGGAGATAAGGGAGATAAAGGGATTGCTGATGTGTTTGACGTCCTCATAGGTGATTTGTTGGCCTGTTGACTCTGCCACGTGCCACATAGTTTCTCAATGCATCTAACGTGTTGAGCTCTTCAATCTCCACCTTTGGGGATGAACAAATGTTGATGTCATGCCCCCCAGTTTTACGTTGCTTGTGTTGTTCTTCAACATCTTTGCCAAGGAAGGCAGTCGTTGGCTCAAGTGGGCGGTGAAGTTTGTTTTCCGGGAGTTTGAAATTTGCTTCTTCCTCCTTCATGTTCCATGGATTGTAAAATTCGTCACAATTGGTTCTACAAGTGACGTTGTTTTTCTGGCGTTTGGAGATAGGTGGATTATCATCCGCCTTTTCTTTTCCCTTGCCTTTTTCTGAAGACTTCAAACGAGGCTTCCTTTGATGCTTATTGCCTTGGTCGATATACTTCTTCATTTTTCCTTCTAAGATCAAGCTGTTTACATGAAGCTTTAATCCATCACAGCTTTCTGTCTTGTGGCCAAATATTTCATGGTTTTCACACCATTCGCTTTCATCTTTTCCTAGTGGGCCCTTGCGAAACTGGAGGGTTTTTTCCACAGCTTGGTTTCTTTCACTTCTTTCAAGATGACAGATAACGGTGTGTTCAATGGAACACATTTGGCGAGATTGGTCTCTTTGAGCCTTTGGGCATTTGACTGGAATGGCCTCTTTTGTTGCGGTTGTCTCTTTTTCCAGGAGACGTGTATCTCCTTTTCAATTATTGCCTTCAAGGTTCTTGTTGTCAATCCCGTGATTGGGACGTCATCGTCACTAACAGGTTTTTCCCATCCCTCCTTGTGACAGATGTCAGTATCGTCTTGTCTTGTCCTTGTGGAAGGACCTTCCTTGTGTATTTTTGATGACTCTGCTTGAGTCTTCTTTGGAGGGTTGTCGCCTTGATCGACGAATTGCTTCAGTTCGCCCTTGAGGACGAAGTTGTTAATGCGGAAACGTAGACCGACACAGCTGTCCGTCTCGTGGCCGAAGACTTCGTGGATTTCACACCACTTGTCTTTGTCTTTCCCCAACGTGCCTTTTCTGAAATTGTTCGGCTCTTTCCACATGTTCGCATCCTTCATCTCTCTCAATATCACGGATAGCGGGGTATTCAAAGGAATGCAGTCAGCGAGGTTTACTTCTTTTGGCTTCTGGAAATCTCCTTGAAAAGGTCTTTTCGGCTGAGGCTGCCAATTTCTTCCTTTTTGACCGCTTGAGGGCGGTTTTGTTTGATTCTGCTTTGGAGGTTGTTTCCATGCCTCTTTTTGGTGTTGTGCTATCACGTACGGATTGCATGAGCGTGCAGCTCCGTGCCTTGATTGTTGGTACTGGAAGGTACCTTCCGTGCATTGCCCCTCTATTCTTTGGTGCAGTGCGTCTTGATGACTTGTGACTCGAGACTTTGTCCCTGTCGCCTCAACTTGTTCGTTGACTGCAGGCAGAGGTTGTGATGGCAGGGCGTATATTTGGTTCGTTGATATCTTTCGGAATGCAAAGGATTCTTCGAGTGCGGTCGTCATGGTAGGAGAGACAGGTGGTGGTGGGTTGACACCTTTGTATTGGAGGACTCCTTGGTCGTATTGTGCGAAGGATGCATTTCTTGTTGGTGTGAAGAAAGCATTGGATGTGGCAACAGAGATTTGGAAGGATCCCAGTTGTCTTCTTATTGGCTTATGCGCGGTTATGGGCAAGGCGTCGTGGTATGCAACGTGCTCATTGTCCTTTGATGAAAAATCAATGACATCTTCAAAGGCGGCATCCTTTATGTCAGCATACTCCAAGTTGGTGTCATCGGTATTGTGCATTGTCTTTGCAATGTACACTTCTTGCTCCTATGAGTTCTCGCTTTCAGCGTCAAAGTCTCTTGCATTCCTCCAATGACGGGCTTCTTGGGAAGGAGTGTATGAATGTGCGGCTTCATATCTTGTATGCTGGAAGGCATTTTCTGCAGTCCTTGCCTTGGAATGGATGGCCTTGGCGGGTAGTGCTTTGCGACTTTTCTCTTGTCGGTGCAGCGTGCTCCTGGGCGGTTGGAGGTGGTTGAGCCGTATATCCTTGATTTTTCAGTGACTCGCGGAATGCGAGTAAGTCTTCCAGCGCCGTCATCATTGCTGGAGTAACTGAAGGCATCAGGTTTACTCCCGTTCCTTGTTGTTCACCTTGCGGCATTTCTGACTGAAATTCATCATCATCATGCATCTCAGGTTCGAAACCAGGTGGGGGTGAACGGTGCTCGTCATTTGGTTTTTGGAGGTTGTGCTGTGCGTCGGGCACATCCTCGGTTGGCATGGATGAAACTACGTAAGTAGTTTTCGGTATGTAGGAAGGCCCCGGCTGGCTTCCGGGTGGTTTCTGACCTCCTGCTTTTTTGCTTGCCGGAGACGCTTTAGGATGTCCAGGCCTTTTCCTTGTACTTCTCGCGTTAACCTCTTCGGGAGGGTTGCGATCACTCGTCATGTCTTTGCGGTATGGTAGCTTTTTGTTCGAATCACGGAGACGGTGCCAATGTTGCATCCTGGATGAACTGGGTCGTGGGGACGCGTCTGTCTGGATGGTTGAGCGGGTTTTCGGGCTGTAACCCTTCGTATGAAAGAGGTTTGTGCCACTGACGAGTGTTCGGTTGAATCTCGGAAAGGTCAGTGTCTCAAATAGCGGTTGTGTCTCAGCCGGCGTCTGAGTCTCAAAAGGCGGTGGTCTGTGCACAAGTCCGAACGTTTGGGGCGTCGATTCTTGCACAAAGGGCCAGTACTAGCATGGAGAGGGGGGGGGGGGTGGTGCTAGTGGAGCCCTCTCCGATGCTTAAGTCACTATAGGGCTAAAAGGGTAATTCTAGAGAGAGAAAATATTTCTAGAGAGAAGTCAGAGCTCAAAATACCAAAGTTGGGCAAATGAGAGGATGTGTGAAAATGGGTGGCCAAGGCCTCCTATTTATAGGCTTCCTTGGGACCGGACCCGGTTTTAAAGCGGTTTGATGACGGTTCAAAAGCAAGCGGTAACCGTCATCAATATTGGCAATGCGCGAACTTGACTTCTCTACACGTAACGGTAATCGCGCAATACCCGTAGTGCACTCCGGACCTCGTCGAATTTGGGCAATTCGGCGAGGTCCGGATTGCTGCAACCCGGAGGTCCGGTCCGGACGCGCGTAACGCGCTTCCGGACCGTTTTGACCCTTTGGGAGACGTTTTTCAAGTCGAGATGTAATTTTGACGTGTTTACGAGGCCCGAAATATAAATACGAACTGGAATTGGGCACATATCCATCACTCACGGTCTGGGTTTTTTCCGACCCGACTTAGCGAACATGTCACCGCGAGGTGACGCCTCTGATGAGTTTCGAACTTCTGACTTCGAAGCCAAATCACATGGGAGTATGCTATCTTGACCACTCGACCACCACTGTTGGTGGTAAATAGTCTAAATTTAATAATTCAATTTTATATTTTCCACTTTTTAAAGATATTTAAGATTTTTTTTGATCTATTTGATTTCCTAGTTACAAAATAAATTACCAATGTCATCGCCATCTCATTATGATTATTATTATTTTAAATTTTAAAAATATGTATTCATATATGTTAATGGCAAGAGACAATACCCAATAGTATCTAGCATGTTGGTTGACTATTCAACTAGGTTTTGTCCCCGCGTAACGTGCATGGTGACTTGTTACATGTCTAACAATTAAAATAATTGATGAAATTATAATGAATTTGTGATACTGAATAACTAAGTACTAGGTGCTGACTCCGTGCTACGCGTGGGCGACCTGCTAAATTGTATATATTTAAATAGAAGATTGAAATCAAGATAAACCGTAATTTTAAAAGTAAGAGACTTGTTGAAATGTAATTTGGATTGTTGTGTCAGATTCGAGTTAAGTGATAAGAGTAATCATATATCACTTTTCAAAGGTTATAAAGAAGGTTAACAAAAGCATAACTATTTTATGAATAAAATATGGGGATTTAAATTAAATTGGTACCTGGGATAACAGCCCAAAACAAATTGGTACCTCCACTAAATTTTGTTACTTTTTGGTACCCGAGTTATTCTGGGTGTTGCACCGTTAGAATTTCTGGTTAAAACTAACAGAATCCCATTTTTGGCGCATGAAAAGACCAAAATACCATTTTTGCATATTAGCAACTCAAAACTTTGGAACCCAATATCTCACTCATTTCTTCATATTTTTGGACAAATTTTTTTTTTGAAACCGCATAACTTTTCGAGATCTATGCAACCCAAATAGCCTTAAAGTGATTTGCCCAGTTTTTTTTTCCCCATAAACACCGTTTTCCATGTTAATTCATTCTTTTTTGTATCAAACTCCACCGCATTCGAATACTTATCACCCTTGATCACCCACTTTTTTTACTAATTGAATTCCAATACTACAATCAAACTGTTGCTCTTGGATTTCAACACTTCTGTTTAAGAACCAAATTGATATTATACCTTTCATCCAATATAAAACAAAAAACGAAAGTCTGTCAAATTAATTATTATGCAATATATAATTTACTGTAATTTTTCTTGATGTCTCCAATAAACTATACTGGTGTCTCTCTAAATCAATAAACGCCACTACAAGAGAACATATGGATCTTAGCATGATAAGCTACCAATTTTTTGTTTATATATTTTGTGGACATGCTGAAAATTGACCAGTTCGGCAGGTCTTCGATTTTAAAAGCTTGACATGGTTCTGCATAAAATTGCAAATGGAAGCAGTTTCTGGCAATAAATCGAAAGAAAATTTATTGGTTGTCTCTAGCCACATAATGGTAAAATTTTTTTGTGTGGTTATGTTAATGCAAGTTCATCTTATTTTCTCACATTATGGTCTTCCCTCATGATACTGAGAGTATCAATTTCCACATGTAGATTAAATGGAAAAATAAACTATTTCTTCTTGGTGTCCATTCTAAAAGTTCTTCCAATACCCTTAACATTATTTTTCCTATGTTCTACTTCAAGTATGAAACATCTTTATGTATCTAAGATCCATATGTTCTCTTCCAGTGACGTTTATTAATTTAGAGACACACTAGTATAGTTTATTGGATACATCAAGAAAAATTCCAGTAAGTTATATATTGCATAACAATTAATTCGACAGAATTTCATTTTTTGTTTTCTTTTGGATGAAAGGTATAACATCAATTTGGTTCTTAAAAAGAAGTGTTGGAATCCAAGAGCAACAGTTTGATTGTAGTATTGGAATCCAATTAGTAAAAAAAGTGGGTGATCAAGGGTGATAAGTGTTAGAATGCGGTGGAGTTTGATACAAAAAAGAATGAATTAACATGGAAAACAATGTTTATTGAAAATAAAAACTGGGAAAATCACTTTACGCTATTTGGGTTGCATAGATCTCGAAAAGTTATGCGGTTTCAAAAATAAATCCGTCCAAAAAGATGAAGAAATGAGTGAGATATTGGGTTCCAAAGTTTTGAGTTGCTATTATGCAAAAATGGTATTTTGGTCTTTTCATGTGCCAAAAAATGGGATTCTGTTAGTTTTAACTAGAAATTCTAACGGTGCAACACCCAGGATAACTCGGGTACCAAAAAGAAACAAAATTTAGTAGAGATACCAATTCGTTTTGGGCTGTTAACCCATGTACCAATTTGATTTAAATCCATAAAATATATAGTCAATAAAATGAATAAACGGTTCATTATGAGAAACTCATGCCTTCCTAACAAAGAATAGAGAAAAGATATACATGATCAAATTTTATGAATTATTTAATTACAAAAGTATGAAATGTTGAACTTTATAATAAAAAAATGTTTGCCGTTTTCATTTTATGAAAGTTAGTTTCATTATCATTAATACACAAAAGGCTGGCTTACGTCTCTTATATCGAGCGATTTTCAACCGCCCGTGGGAGATTTTTCCTGTGTCACAGGTGTAGGTAATAACGGAAGCTTGCTTGCATTAATAGGAGGAGTACCCTTAGGTGGAAGAGGCACAGATCTGGAATAAGAGGAGACTGATCTTCCCATCGAATTTTCCAGTGCTGCATTTGTTATCTCCAGAGCTCTTGCTAAGGAATAGGCATCCCTAAGATTTTTTGGCCTAAACATCTTGATTGGACACCTAATCTCAGTAATCAATCCCCTTAGAAAAATTCCTACAACATATTATTCATATATAGACACCTTATTCAATAAAGCATCAATGATCTGCAATAGTCTTTGAGATAACCAGTTTGATACAATGTCGTAAGTTCCTCCACGGCATCCTCAAAGAATGAATAAGAGAAACGTGTTGTAATGACTCGTACATACACAGTCCAAGGAAACTCAGCTATGGACATACCTCTCGTCTTCATATACGCTTGATGCCATTGAAGAGCATCTCCGTCCAAGTGAATGACAGTGTAACGAAGTTTGAGATCGGTAGGAGTTTCATCCTTTGTGAAAAATGATCGCAACGATATAGCCAACCTTTTAAATCCTCTCCATCGAAGCGAGGGAAATCCACTCTTCCAAATCGAATTGCTCGCGTATGCTGCGGTTGGAATTGCATTTGAGGAGCCATCTCAGCATTTCGAGCTAGAGCTGGATTTGAAGTTTCTCCCGTCTGAATTCATTTGATCTGAGAAATTTGCAGAGAGATCTCCTTCAATTGTGACGTTATCTCAGTCTGCTGAGCTGCCATTACTGATTGCTGCTCCGCCATGGTCGTCCGTTGCTCCGCCACCACAGCGTACTTCACATTAATTCGTTAACTAATTCACGCGTTTCCAAAGTAGCCTGATCCACTCTGTGAACCGCCTTGTCCTGATCTCGTAATTGCGCCTCTAACTTTTTAGTTTCTGGTGCATGAGTGTTTTCCGCCATAATTCCGTCTTCGAAGAGCTGATTTTCGTCAGAGAACTAATCGAAATCGCGAGCGTCGCCAGAGGAAGGAGGGTATCGCCGCTCTGATACCAATTGTTAAGGAGAAACACAAATTGATCGATTCATTCGATGAAAATCTGAAGATTACAAATCGTTTCCCTATATAGGAAGCTAACTAACTAGTCGTTATAATTATGTTATTTAACAACCCAAGTACTGATAATTGCACAAAGGTCCTCAAACTTCTAAAGTGAATTATTTAAACCCTCAAACTCCTAATTCCGAGACAGGGGAGATGCAGAGTTTTGTTCTTCGTCAGATGTAACACAATCAAGCATGAAACTTCCGTCAACATCTAACCAAGTTCAGTTATAGTAAAGCTCGGTTCCCACCAAATGGTATATGTGAGACCCAAATCTAACATAAGGCGAATTATATTTCGAAAACGTGGATTTTGAATAGAGCCGCCACTAGTTAATTAAGAAAAACTAGAATCCTAAATTACCTAAGTGAGAAACAGATTAAACACCTAGGTATAAGACAAATCTACGATCAGAGATTTGAGTTCGGGGGTTCTGTTACGAATTAAAAGAAAAAATATTTAATTACGCCCTTTTGGTACTTAGTTTCGCTAATTTTCCAATTTCGTCACTAATCAAGTATAAAGTAATTATACACATGAACGACGACGAAACCTAGTAAATATTAACGATTTATTATACATAATTAAATTGACGCGAACTAACATAACGAATACACACAATTAACTATTGTTATTTAATTAACCTAAAACTTATCAAACTATGATGAAAAACATGCATAATTAAGCCTTTATTATTTAATTAATTAATCGATATTCGTATTATTTATGTCATGTTAAATCTAATAATCTACCATGATGCAACATGTAATTAGCATTATTTACCTACAACTAATTAAACTCAACATAACCATCGTGATAATAACAATAAATAAAAATATAAAAAAAAAACTAAAAAAAAATGGTTTACTGATTAAATAAATAATAATGAAATAAATAAAATAGAATAATAAATAAAAAATAAAAAACCTAACCTGCAAAGGATCTCTACGTTGATGGTGGCTGGCACGGAGGGGAACGGGACTGCCGGGGTTGGTCAACGGCGGACAACAGCAGCACTGAGGAGCTCCGGCAGGCACGGCAGGTGGTTAGAATTGATCGGATTCAGTGACGCCGACCATGGTGGCGATCCAGACGATCGTAAGTCCACCACAGGAGGAGTGTTTCTCCTTGCTGATGCCGCCATTTCATGGACGAGCAAGAAGCAATCATGTGTAGCGATGTCTACGATGGAATCAGAATTCGTTACTCTCTCCAAAAATGCACAGGAAGCGTTCTGGCCGAAAAGGCTTCTTACCGCGCTGCTTGATTGCGATGTCCGGGGTAAATCTGTGAAGGTGTTCTCTGACAGTCAAGCAGCGATTGCGGCAGTAAAGAATCCGAAGTACCATAGTAGGACTAAGCACATTGATGTGAAATATAATTATGCTAAATCTATGGTAGAAGATAATATAATCACTTTAGAATACTCGCCCACTGATAATATGGTGGCGGACCCACTAACTAAACCATTACGCAGAGAGACATTTGAAAAACGTGTTAAACTGCTTGGATTGCGTAGGGTTTAAATATGGGCATGTATCTGTGATAACATTTTTATGAATTGAAAGTTACTTTTGATAAATGAGAGAATTGCAATTTGATTTTATGATTCATCGACGTCATAATGTTTGATTACATCGGATTTTACGGTCTATAAACTAAGTCGTAGGAGGACGCAATCTTCTGCATAAATTATATCGAATGTGGGTCTTGCCTTATCACACGGGCACGATCGTCTTGTAGGAAAGGGGACCTCTTCCGAAGCAAGACTGGCCAAGAACCAGTTGGGAAACTTTGTTATGCAAAACGATCATTTGGTTTCGGAGTAACACGATATGATCTTCGTTTTGCACTTCGCCGGTGATGAGCTATGTTCGTCATTAACCACATTCTGGGCAAGATGAAAGTCTGCGATAGCATCATTGACATATCCCACACCTGACGATGTTTGGGTATGCTATCGACGCGCGCTTCATACTACGCGTGCCACGTTCGACCACGGGATTATGCTCGGTTGTGCTAGATAGAATCCTCGCAATTCGGATGGGCGCAAACTTCTTCACCTCGAGCATCTGTTTGATTCCGGAAGCCTTATGAAGAGGCACCCAAAGTATCCTCATGGACTTAGAACTCATACCTAAGGTCAGGCTCAATGTTCGCTTCCCGGCGTATGAGCGTAGTGCTGAAGAAAAAGGCCAAGTTGCCACGTCTTTGGAAACTGGTTGGGTTTGACTAAGGGTATGAGCAATGGGGATGGTCAAGTTCACCTGTAATTCACCGACTCTTGTATTCACTAGGTGGCCACCAACCAGATATTAGTTGAAGGTTATGAATACTTTTGCGGATGCCCTGGAGATGTATTCCTATGTGAAAACTGGGCAATTGGAGAACTATCATTTGACCTAGGATACAAGGCGATACAAATTGATATTTTTAACAAGTTGATTTGAGATAGGGAATCAACGTTCCGCGGGCGCTACAACTCATAACAGATGAGTGGCACGATGCCCGTCGTATCCGCCGGTCGCACGGCAAACCTCGTATGAACTATTCGGAAGCAGGGGCAGGATCAGAAGAGTGAAATGTTGATGCGATTCGGAGAACAATACATTAACAGGCACTCTCCCATTCCGGCGAATGGGAGCTGTTAGCATATGGTGATTGGGCGTCGTAATTGGTAGCCCATTAATATGTATACGTTACCTAAGAAATTGGGTAAATGTCACATTAGGGAAATTGGACTTGACCCAAATCCCAATTGATATGATAGGCCCAAAATATCGGGCCTCCCTTATACATGGCCGGCCGAATATTGATGGTGAGGGCAAAGTAAAATTTTGTCCACTTTGCTCCTCCTATAAATAAAGGGTGTTAGGGTTTTATTTGGGGTAATTCACAATTCCTCATAAGTGGTGATATGACAGAAAACACTCCCCCCTAGAACACAAGTTTCGGCTGAACCGCCTCACCACCAAGGGTGTGCCAATTTGCTTAAAGCATAACACTTCGGAGATCCGTCCCTACCAAGAATCGATTAGAGGCTTTGACGTGGAGCTAATACCGCGCAGGACTTCCTTAATAAGAACTTCTACGGGTTCCGTCCGGTGGGTCGTGAACTCCCTCAGCAGGATCCTTGGGGACTACGGAAAGGGTTCAAGGTATGTGCATATCTTCCGCTGCGTAATTCTGATATCAATCATGTACCTTGTTTATGTTTCCATAGTGATCTTCCCTATAATCCAACACCCGACACGGTGGTTTCCTCCCCCTAAAAAGGGATCTCGGGACCTACACGAGCGAGTGAGTTTTTTAGAGTCGTACCGGCGGCCTAGCCGCTCCAGTCGTACCCTTACTAAATCTCTGGGGTTCCTAGTCGCCCTGGTGTAAACACCTAATTCTGGTCCGCGCATGACACATTCAAAATGTCATATGTGACGCGTTAAAAAATGGGAAGTATTTAAATATGGAAGGTTGCGAAGTTTCTAAAGATAGGACTGGCTTAAGTTAGGATAGTTATTTGTATTTATTGCAGATAATATTTGTTGAACATTTAGAGTATATTTTCTAAATATTTAGCATTTATGGTTAGAATAAATCTATAATATTTATTTCCTAGTTAGCTTAGGCCTAGATTAGTATAAATAGATGTGATTTACAATATAATGGACATAAAAAAAAGAACAAAAAAATAATAAATCAGCTCTTCTCGGGATTCGTGCGATTTTTGTCATATAGTGGAAAAAAAGTTTTTTTTTTTTTTTGTTTGTTCTTCTCCCGTCGGAGATGTAGTTCTCCGGAGTGACGTCCGACCGCCGTCCCTGCTGCTCGCCGGACCACCGCCCCTCCACCGCTGGTCCTCGTCCTCACCATCTCTCTCTCTCTCTCTCTCTCGTCGTGAGGACTCCCGCCAGCCCCTGCTCGGCCATGACCTGCCTCGCCGGACTGCCAGCTCCGACTATCACTGCCACAGTCGCTCCGCCCTGAACCACCGTCTGTGTCGCACCGCTGTTGACTGCCGCCCCGATGCTGTGGCCCTTCCTCCTTCCGAGATGCATCGTCCCAGGTAAGTCCGCTGGTTTTTTTTTTTAAAAAAATTATTATTATTTATTATTATTATTATTTCTATTATTTATTTATTATATTTTATGTTTTACATTATTATTATTATTATTATTATTATTATTATATTTGATTAGGCAATTTAAATGTAGTTGATTTTATTTAACTGTGTAGAATGTTTAATTGCTCAAGATGTATGTATGTTATTTAAGCATGTTTGATAATTTTTGGTGTTTTAGATTTCGTTTTAATTAGGAGTTATAGATTTTAATTAGTTTGTAGGTTTAGATTAATATTTGATAACTATTTTCATAGGATGAACGTTTGATTAAACTTTGACATCGTTAGATTAATCTGATGTAACATGTATTAAAAATAAATTGGCAAATTAACTGAATTGAGTATCGAAAGGACGTAGTTAATTTTTTTTTAAATTCGTAATAGAACCCCCGAACTGGAATTTCTGATCGTAGATCGATTTTATACCTAGGTGTTTAATTTTTTTATTCGCTTAGGTAATTTAGGATTCTTGTTAGCCTAATAATTAACTAGTGGCGACTCTTTTCGAAATCCACGTTTTCAAAACGTAATCGCCATAGGTCAGATTTTAAGTCCGACAATTTGGCGACTCTGCTGGGGACTTGAGGGTTCGGGCTCATTATATTCGCTTATTGCCATGTTTTTTGAGTTTTTATATTTTATTATCTTCACCATTCTAACTTTGTTTTTTTGTGTGACAGGTACATTTTTTTAGAGTTACAATTAACATTTTTTTTGTGTGGCATTATTTGAACTCGCACACACCGCTTTAGTGTAATACCCAAAATGCCTAAAACCCAGGGCAACTAGGAACCCCGGAGAGTTAGTAAGGGTACGACTGCGCGGCCGAGCCGCCGGAACGACTCAGAACAACTCCACTCGCTTGTGAAGGTCCCGTGATCCCTAGGATGGGGAGAGGAAACCACCTTGTCGGGAGCCTATTAGTGGAACCTACCTTGTAGAGCAAAGCCACACTTTTTTTTAGACCCTAACATGTTGTTTTTGTCCATATTTTTTGTTGTAAATGTTATCAGGTAAATAGGATTGTTTGTATAACTTTATTTCTCATGCATTCATCTCATTGCATTTAAAAAAAAAAAAAAAAAAAAATCAGCTAAGTAGTTAGTCATTTAGTTGTAAAAATTTTCTTTTCAAACATGCATTTCGTATGCATTATTTTTTTTTTAAAAAAACATCTTATCTGAAATTTTTATTTTAAACTTGCGTTTCATACGCATTATTTAAAAACAAAAACTCTCTTCAGGTAAGTTGTAATTTTGGTTAGCGCGTCACGTATTTCTTTAAAAAAATTAGGAAAAGTTGTAGTTTCTATTTAGCTATTTGAGCTTCTATTTTCGAACGTGCATTCCATATGCATCATTTCAAAAAAACTTTTACCTGAATTGTTTTATTTTTAATAATGCATCCAATATGCATTAATTTAAAAAAAATTATTTAGATAAATAGTAAGCTGTCTTAGTTTTAGGGCTCTTTTAAAAAAAAAAACCATTTACCTGATTTTTTTTTAAATCAATAGACGTGCATCTCATATGCATTATTTTCGAGAAAAAAACCTCTCAGGTAAATTGTAGTTTTTCTTCGTTGTAGAACTTTTATTTTTAAGTTTGCATCTTGTGTTTATTTTTGTGCATCTCATGTGCATTCTTTTCAAAAAAAAAAAAAACTTTTCACTTGAATTTTTATTTGTGAGCAACTAGGATGCATTGATTTTTTTCCCCTCTTTCAATGCATGCATTGATTTTTTTAGGTAGCTTGTAAGTTTCTTAACTGTAAAACTTTCATCTCATGTACAGCTCATAGGCATTGTTTTATGAAAAACATTTTTTAGATAGATTGTAAATCTCTTTTTAGTTGTTGAGCTTTTAACTCCAAGCATGCATTGCATTTGCATTTCTTTTTATAAAAAAATTTACCTGAATTTTTCATTTTGTACATACATTCCATATGTATCATTCAGGTAAACTGGTTGTAAGTTGTAAGTTTCTTATCAGTAGAACTTTAACTTTCGAGCATGCATGAACATTTAAAAAAACTCAAAGTGTCATTCGTTTTTTACCCAAGGTGTATAACACTTTTTCGAAAGGATCTTCATTTCAACCTTCGCATAAGCTAGCGTTTTAAAAAAGAGATTTGATTCTATTTTTTGAGAAAATAGTTTAACTGTGCAGTTGAGTGCAATTATTTGAGTTCAAATAAAGGACGAGAAAATATTTTTGAAAAAAACTCTGTTTTTGAGCATTTGTCCTGCGTTCGAGTCAAATGGTGCACTCAGCAAACTCAGTAAACTCCATGATGATGCAAAACACCTTAGATCATAAATTTGAGATAGGACAAAGGGGCATCTCCAATTGAGATAGGACATGTCCGAATATGAAAAATATCAAGAGATCATCAATGGTCCCCAGAAGATTCAATGTGTCGATCAATGATCGTTTGAGATGTCTAGCAAAGAAAAAATTATTGTTGGTGCCTTCCATCAGAGGTCCAGGGGCATTTACTTTCCGGCAGGTGTTCATATACAAGTTGTGTTTTCTAGATGGAGCAGGAAAATCAGGACATGCAGCAGATCCAGTCGCATAGCAAGCACATTTCCCACTAGAAAAAATTCAACACCCAGGTAAGAAAAGTTGTCATCATTTTTATCCCCGAAATTTGAGTTTTTCCTTAATCAATATGCAGTTTGGATAATCATCCAAATCAAATTCCCTGAAGAGCACATCTCGTGCACGGCCCTTTGCTCGCCGACCATTCTGATGTCAACCGCCAAGTTTGTCCCAGAGAGTTTTCATACCTCTGAAGCTCCAGTTACCATTTGGGCCTTCCGGACCAAGTTTCACACCATCCATGTGCGTTCCTAGGTTATTCATCAAGCATGTGGCTAACCCAAAGGGTGCTGACCATGGGACATCTCCCGTTGAGATCGACTGCAACCGAAGATGAGAAAATGTCAAGAGATGAAGAGATCATTCAAAGGGATTAATAATCCCATGACGATCGAATATGCTAATGAGGAAGCATTGAGAAGTCGATAGAAGAAATCATCATTGTCGATGTCTTCCATTGGAGGGTACTCAACCCAAGACATCGACACAATCAGCTTGTTCTGACTCGAGTCATCATCAAGAAAAAGGTCATTTGTATTTGGAATTTTCCATCTGCCACTAAGGGCATGTAAATAATTGTTATTAATTATTTTCGGTAAATTTATTTTAAAAAAAGAAGAAAAAAAAAAGTAAGAAAGCAAAAAAAAAAAAAAAGCAAAAAAATGCAAAAAAAAAGAGAGAAATTCCCGCTAGGCAAAAGTTAGGGAGAGGGGCATGATTGAAAACCCGCAGGGGAATTCATGGCAAAAGGTGAGCTGAAAAAAGAGAAAAAAAAAACTCATTTTTCTTTAGGGCCACAGCCACCCTTCAAATGACTACAGATAAAGAGCGCTCTTGCAACATCAAAAGCGGGAAATAGGTGAAAGGGCCACAGCCACCCTCCAAACGGCTACAAATAAAAGAGTGACCCCGCAAACCCCGTGAAAGCGGGAGAATAAAAAGGGCCACAACCACCCTTAAAAAAATGGCTACAAATAAAATATTGACCCCGCAAACCCCGTGAAGGCAGGAGAATAAAAAGGGCCACAGCCACCCTTAAAAAGATAGCTAAATAAAAAGAGTGATCCCGCGAACCCGGTGAGGGCGGGAAAATAAAAGAAAGGGTCACAGCCGTCCCTCAAACGGCTACAGTCAAAAGAGCGATCCCGGAACATCGATGGCGGATATTAGGTGAAAGGGCCACAACCACCCTCAAAACGGTTACATACAAAGAGTGTTTCCCGGATCAGAGACGAGGAATGAAGGGCCACATCCACCCTCCAAATGGCTACAAACAAAAAGAGCTCCCGCAACATTGAAGACGGTGAGAAAAAGGTTACAGTCACCCTCCAAATGGCTACAAATACTCCCGCATCGAGGCGGAAAATAAATTACGGGTCACAGCCACCTTTTATTCGGCTACCAAATAAAGAGTGCTCCCGCTAGGTTGAAAACCCGAAAGGGCGACCTAGGCAAAATCAGGAAATGAGAGGCATGGTTGCAAGTTTAGAAATTGCAATCATGGAAAAAGGAGAGAAAATAAAAACCGAGGGGCACGGTCTGAAATCTCTCAATCGACCGTGGCAAAAGGAGAGAAGAAAAGAGAGATTCACAAAAAAAAAAAAAAAAAAAAAGAGAAAGATCCCGCTAAGTTGTCGCACCATGCGCAATTTAGGCAAGAATTAGGGACAAACATCCGTGCGCCTGTGTATTATCTAACGGTACAGCGTTTTCCTATGAGTCAGCTTCACGGCAAGCGGGACAGTTACAGTCTGCTCTGGCAAGTCACCATTCAAGGATGAGTAGGACTGTTACAGTCTGTTCCTACGAGTCTCATGAAAAACGGGATAGTTACAGTCTTCTCTCGCAAGTCACCATTCAAGGATGTGTAGGACTGTTACAGTCTGTTCCTACGAGTCAATTTCACGACAAACGGGACGGTTACAGTCTGCTCTCGCAAGTCACCATTCAAGGATGAGGAGGACTGTTACAGTCTGTTCCTACAAGTCACAAACCAGCAATCAAGATTTGAAGTTTTCCAGCTTTCTGAGAGTCACCCCCGACGAACGAAGCCTTAGTATTCAGCCTTCGCAAGTCACGCCACTAGAGCCACTTCTCCAACGGACGCCACTAGAGGCTCTTCTACGATACACGCCACTAGAGGCTTTTTCTTATCGCTCGCCACTGGAGGCATCGTCGATTAAGGGTTTACTTTATTGCACGCCACTGGAGGCTTTTTCTTATCGCTCGCAACTGGAGGCATCATCGATCAAGATTTTGCTTTACTGCACGCCACTGGAGGCTTTACTTTTCCACACGCCACTGGAGGCTTTACTTTTCCGTACGCCACTGGAGGCTTTACTTTCTGCACTACCAATGGAGGCACCGCAAACAGGGGCACCGCCAACAGGGGCACCGCCGACGGAGGTTCTATTTTCTGCACTACCAATGGAGGCACCGCCAACAGGGGCACCGCCGACGGAGGTTCTATTTTCTGCACGACCAATGGAGTCACCACCAACAGGGGCACCGCCGACGGAGGTTCTATTTTCTGCGCTACCAATGGAAGCACTGCCAACATGGGCACCGCTGACAGATGTTCTACTTTTTTGCACTTTTCGAAATAAGCCAGGAGTTTCCTTGAAGATTCGAAGACTCGAAAGAAGATCTACTTCCCAACCAAAATTAGTGTTTACTCGTCTTTGGACAAATCCCCTCGAACTTGTCCTACGAATCGCCCAAAGAGGGGCAAGCTGTAAACACCTAATTTTGGTCCGCGCATGACACATTCAAAATGTCATATGTGACGCGTTAAAAAAGGGGAAGTATTTAAATATGGAAGGTTGCGAAGTTTCTAAAGATAGGACTGGCTTAAGTTAGGATAGTTATTTGTATTTATTGCAGATAATATTTGTTGAACATTTAGAGTATATTTTTTTGAATATTTAGCATTTATGGTTAGAATAAATCTGTAATATTTATTTCCTAGTTAGCTTAGGCCTAGATTAGTATAAATAGAGGTGATTTACAATGTAATGGACAGAAAAAAAGAACAAAAAAAATAATAAATCAGCTCTTCTCGGGATTCGTGCGATTTTTGTCATATAGTGGTCAAAAAGTTTTTTTTTTTATTTTTTTTATTTTTTTTCTGTTCTTCTCCCGTCGGAGATGTAGTTCTCCGGAGTGACGTCCGACCACCGTCCCTGCTGCTCGCCGGACCACCGCCCCTCCACCGCTGGTCCTCGTCCTCACCATCTCTCTCTCTCTCTCTCTCCCTCCCTCCCCCCTCTCTCTCTCTCTCTCTCTCTCTCTCTCTCTCTCTCTCTCTCTCTCTCTCTCTCTCTCTCTCTCGTCGTGACAACTCCCGCCAGCCCCTGCTCGGCCATGACCTGCCTCGCCGGACTGCTAGCTCCGACTATCACTGCCACAGTCGCTCCGCCCTGAACCATCGTCTGTGTCGCACCGCTGTTGATTGCCGCCCCGATGCTGTGGCCCTTCCTCCTTCCGAGATGCATCGTCCCAAGTAAGTCCGCTGGTTTTTTTTATTTTTATAATTATTATTTATTATTATTATTATTATTTCTATTATTTATTTATTATATTTTATGTTTTACATTATTATCATTATTATTATTATATTTGTTTAGGCAATTTAAATGTAGTTGATTTAATTTAACTGTGTAGAATGTTTAATTGCTCAAGATGTATGTATGTTATTTAAGCATGTTTGATAATTTTTGGTGTTTTAGATTTCGTTTTAATTAGGAGTTATAGATTTTAATTAGTTTGTAGGATTAGATTAATATTTGATAACTATTTTCATAGGATGAAAATTTGATTAAACTTTGACATCGTTAGATTAATCTGATGTAACACGTATTAAAAATAAATTGGCAAATTAAGTGAATTGAGTACCGAAAGGACGTAGTTAATTTTTTTTTTAATTCATAATAGAACCCCCGAACTCGAATTTCTGATCGTAGATCGATTTTATACCTAGGTGTTTAATTTTTTTATTCGCTTAGGTAATTTAGGATTCTAGTTAGCCTAATAATTAACTAGTGGCGACTCTTTTAAAAATCCACGTTTTCAAAACGTAATCGCCATAGGTCAGATTTTAGGTCCAACACCTGGGTTTGAGGCGTTTTGGACATTATGCTAAAGTGAGTGGGTGCGATTTCAAACGACATATTATAAAATCCAAAACGATAAAATTGTCAGTGAAACATAAAATTGAACAAAATGCCTTTGTACCTATAAAAAAAAAGTTAGAATAACGACGAAAAATGTGTTTAAATTAAAACATGGAAAATAAGCAAACATGATAAGCCCGAACCCTCAAATGTCCCCAGCAGAGTCACAAAATTGTTAGACCTAAATCTAACCTAAGGCGAATTACATTTCGAAAACGTGGATTTATAATAGAGCCGCCACTAGTTAATTAAGGCTAAATAGAATCCTAAATTATCTAAGCGAGTAACAGATTAAACACCTAGGTATTAGACAGATCTACGATTAGAGAATCGAGTTCGGGGGTTCTGTTCCGAATTAGAAGAACAAATTTTTAATTACGCCCTTTCGGTACTTAGTTTCGCTAATTTGCAAATTTCGTGATTAATCAATTATAAAGTAATTATACACATGAACGACGACGAAACCTAGTAAATATTAACGATGTATTATACATAATTAAATTAACTCGAACTAACATAACGAATACACACAATTAACCTAAAACTAATCAAAATATGATGAAAAATATGCATAATTAAGCCCTTAACTAATTAATTAATTAATATCCGGATTATTTATGTCATGTTAAATCTAATAATCTACCATGATGAAACATGTAATTAGCATTATTTACCTACAACTAATTAAACTCAACATAACCATCATGATAATAACAATAAAAAAATATATTAAAAAAAACTAAAAAACAAATTGTATACTGATTAAATAAATAAAATAGAATAAATAGAAAAAAAAATAAATTAAAAAAAAACCTAACCTACAGAGGATCTCTACGTTGATGGTGGCTGGCACGGAGGGGAACGGGACTGCCGGGGTTGGTCAACGGCCGACGACAGCAGTAGTGAGGAGCTCCGGCAGGGACGGCGGGAGGCGCAGCAACAGCAAATGTAGCGGACGGAAGCCGGCGACGGACGGGAAACTCTGGCACAGTCACAACAGAGGCAGGCCGTGGCAGAAATCGGCGGGTCTGACGCGACGTGAAGGGCGGCACGGCAGCAGACGGTCCACACGGTGGAGCGGACAGGGCGGAGGCGAGGTGGGTTGCCGGTGGTCGTAAGGGCTGTGTATTGCCGGCGGTCGGAGCTTTGGCAGGAACGGAAGGAACAAAATCTGAATTTCACTAAAAGACGAAATAGTGTGAATTTCGAGAAAAAAACCGATTTATTAATATTGCTGTGGTGTTTTTTTTGTGTGTGTTTACATGTAGAATTGGACCCGTATTTATAGCAAACCAACCTAAATTACAGATAAGATATCCTAAATATTAAAATGATAAAAATAACTGACAGATAAATTCCTACGGATAAATATCTACAAATAATTATCCCTAAATAATAGGAGATAAATACCTATAGATAATTGTCTTACCGATAAATAATTACGGATAAATCCCTTACAAATAATTTATGTAGATAATTATCTTACAGATAAATAACTATTACATATAAATATATATCTTTATATATTTCGAATATATCCGATGTTTACACACAAGTGTCCTTCGTGGGCTTCTCCTTCCTTAATATCCTTCTTCCTGGGCTTCTCCTTCTAGCATTCCCGCCTGTGGGCTTCTTCTTCTGGTGTTCCCGCCTCGTGGGCTTCTTGTTCTTGTATACCTGTAGATGGGCATCGGGGAGGAAGTTCCCGATAAGCCCATTGTTTCCATACGACGTCCTGAATGTATTTTTACTTCGGACCTCCGCCATTCCTTCTCCTCGTGATACCTGCAAAAGGGGCAATACCGATACCAAGGGGGGTGGTTCTCAGTGTTCCCTCTCCGAAGCTTAAATGAGTATACGCTCTTAGAGACATAAAGTAGAGAGAAGACAGAGCTTGAGTGAGTGATAGCAAGATTGGTCTCAAATGAGGAGAGGAGGTCTCTATTTATAGAGTTCTTATTGGACCGCCTCAGTTCCAGTGGTTTCCTGTTCCGATTGTGGAAGGTTCGTAATATAAGTTGGCCTTGACCGTAAATAAGGTGCCCTTGACCCCGGTTCGACCATAGATGAGCATAATGTGTTTAAGTGTGCGGAATGGCCTCCAAAGGCGAGCCCCAGGTCAAACATCGCCTGGGGGTGGGGGTCCGGACGAGGGGGACTAGTCCGGACGGAGGTGGGATACCCGGACGGGTATCCCCATGGTCCTGCTCGGGTTACTCGAGCAAGGGGATCCTTGCTCGGGTAACCCAAGCAAGGGTCCCTTGCTTGGGTTGCCCCCCTGGTGGTATTTCCACCCGGGGTCTTCCCGAGTGGATTTCGCCACTCGGGGTGTTTTTCCGGGCCTCGGGTGTCCATGTTTTAAGTTTCGAATTATATTCGGTTATGGCCCATTTCTCGGGTCCAATTAGTGATAGCTTGGGCGTATATCCACCATTTGCCCCCGAGTCAAGGAATGGTTTCACCTTTTCTTGATTCTATTTTTTGTGGAATATCGCCCAAGCGAGTTGCGAAGTGTACCTTCATGACGATCCCAGCCTTTATCGAGTGCTCGAGGAACGTTGTAATTTTCCTTGTCCCGTGTTTAAAGGAGCTTTAAGATGGTCCTGACCTCCATTGAGTGTTTAAGGAACGTTGTAATTTTCCTCTCCCCTTGTTCAAGGAGCTTTAAGACTGTCCCGACCTTTGTTGAGTGCTTGAGGAACATTGTAATTTTCCTTGCCCCATGTTATTAGATTACAGGGAGTAATCACTACGGAAACTAAATCATGGTAGGTGCTAGTAATAGTAATTACGCAGCGGATGATTTACACATACCTCAACAGTAACCGTAATCCAAGATCCTTGCTCGAGGGAGTTCGCGATCCTCCGGTCGGAACCCGTAGAAGTTCTTGTGAAAGAAGCCCTACGCGGTATAAGCTCCACAGCAAAGCCTCTGATCAATTCTTGGCAAGGGGAGAGATCTCTGGAGAGTTTGCTCGAAAGCAATTTGGCACACCCTTGGTGAGGGATATGGTTCGGCCGAAACACATGGTTTGGGAATTATGATTAACCCTAAAAATTCCCTAACACCTCTTATTTATAGGAGGAGTAAAGTGGACAAAAGTCCACTTTACCCCACACTATAGTTTCAGCCGGCCTATGTATTTGTGGAGGCCTAATTTTGGGCCTCCCATGCTAATTGGGATTTGGGTCTAGCCAAATTACCCTAATGTGACATTTATCCAAGTTCATTAGGTAAACTATACATATTATGGGCTACCAATTACGGCGCCCATTACCATATGCTTACAGCTCCCACTCGCCGGAATGGGAGGGTGTCTGTTAATGTATTTTCGTCCAAATCTGCATCAACATTTCTCGTCCTTCCTAGTCTTGCGGTGGATGGAGGCCTCTACCAAGCAAGACTGGCTAAGAGTCAGGGTGATAAACCTGATTAATCAGGACGATTATCTAGTTTTGAAGTAACTCGACACGATCTTCGTTTTGCATATCGCCGTGATGAATTTCGTTCGTCATTTAACCACATTCTGGGCCAGATGAGAATCTATGATAGCATGATTCACATATCCCTTTCCTGTCAACCCAAAAGGTTCAGGTATGCTATCAACGCGTGCTTCATACTACGCGTGCCACGTTCGACCACGGGGTCACAACTCGGTTGTGCTAGGAAGGGATCCTCGTGATTCTAGCGGGCGCAAACTTCTTCACCTCGAGCGTGTGATTGATTCCATGAGCCTTATGAAGAGGCACCTAAAGTATCCTCACGGACTCATAACTCATATATAAGGTCAGGCTCAATGCTCGCTTCCCGGCGTACGAGCGTAGTGCTGAACAAAAAGGCCCAGTGACCACATCTTTGGAAACCGGTTTGGTCTGACTAAGGATATGAGTAATGGGGATGGTCAAGTTCACCTGTAATTCACCGACTCTTTTATTCACTAGGTGGCCACCAACCGGATATTAGTTGAAGGTTGTGAATACTTGTACGGATGCCTTGGAGACGTGTTCCTATGTGGAAACTAGGCAAAAGGAGAATTAACAGTTGACTTAGGATACAACGTGGTACAAGATATAAATGTTGTTTATAACACGTTGATTGGAGAAAAGGGAATCAATGTTCCGCGGGCGCTACAATACTCCTAACTGATGAGTAGCACGATGCCCGTCGTATCCGCCGGTCGCACGACAAACCTCGTATGAACTATTCGGAAGTAAGGAGCAGATCAAATGAGAGAAATGTTGATGCAGATTCGAACGACAATACATTAACAGACACCCTCCCATTCCGGCGAGTGGGAGCTGTAAGCATATGGTAATGGGCGCCGTAATTGGTAGCCCATATAATATGTATACTTTACCTAATGAACTTGGGTAAATGTCACATTAGGGTAATTGGGCTAGACCCAAATCCCAATTGACATGGGAGGCCCAAAATTGGGCCTCCCCAAATACATAGGTCGGCCGAAACCCTAGGTGGGGTAAAGTAGACTTTTGTCCACTTTACTCGTCCTATAAATAAGAGGTGTTAGGGGATTTTTAGGGTTAATCATAATTCCCTCATTAGAGTGTTTTAGAGAGAAAAACCCTCCCCCCATAAACCCTAGTTCGGCCGAACCATATCCCTCACCAAGGGTGTGCCAAATTGCCTTCGAGCAAACTCTCCGGAGATCTGTCCCCGTGCCAAGAATCGATCATAGGCTTTGCTGTGGAGCTTGCACCACGTAGGGATTCTCTAACAAGAACCTCTACGGGTCCCGACCGGAGGATCGTGAACTCCCTCCTGAAGA
This sequence comes from Clarkia xantiana subsp. parviflora, assembly GCA_036873135.1. Lineage (NCBI taxonomy): Eukaryota > Viridiplantae > Streptophyta > Magnoliopsida > Myrtales > Onagraceae > Clarkia > Clarkia xantiana. The sequence goes on from JAPTYO010000018.1 coordinate 521,535, forward strand.
AGATCCTGAGTCTACGTATCATCCTAAAGGTATGTGTGAAACTTCCGTTGCGTAATTCTAATTACTAGCATGTACCTTGTTTAAGTATCCGTAGTGATTACTCCCAGTAATCTAACACTGTGACCCCGTGGTCGAACGTGGCACGCGTAGTATGAAGCACGCGTTGATAGCATACCTGAACCTTTTGGGTAAACAGGAATGGGATATGTCAATCATGTTATCACAGATTCTCATTTGGCCCAGAATGTGGATTTATGACAAATGAAGTTCATCACGGCGATTTGCAGGACGAAGATCATGTCGAGTTACTTCGACTATTTACCCCCTGATTCTTAGCCAGCCTTCCATAGTAGAGGCCTCTCTCCACCGCAAGACGACCGCACATGTTTACACACGAGTGTTTGTCACGGGCTTCCCCTTCCTGACTCTCCTTCTTCCTAGGCTTCTCCTTCTAGTATTCCCGCTTTGTGGGCTTCTCCTTCTAGTATTCTCGCCTCGTGGGCTTCTCGTTCTCGTATACCCGCAGATTGGTATAGGGGAGGGATTTCCCGATAAGCCCCTTGTTTGCATACGACGTCTGGAGTGTCTTCTTACTTTGGACCTCCGTCCTTCCTTCTCCTCGTGATACCTGCAAAAGGGGAAATACCGAGACCAAGGGGGGGGGTGGTTCTCGGTGTGCCCTCTGCGATGCTTAAATGAGTATAGGCTCTTAGAGAGATAAAGTAGAGAGAAGGCAGAGCTTGAGTAAGAGATAGATAGATTGTCCTCAAATGAAGAGATGAGGTCTCTATTTATAGAATATCTATCGGACCGCCCCGGTTCCAGTGGTTTCCTGGCCCGGTTGTGGCAGGTTCGTAATATAAGTTGGTCTTGACCGTAAATAATGTGCATTTGACCTCGGTTCGACCGTAGATGAGCATAATGTGTTTAAGTGTGTGGGAGTGGCCTCCAAAGGCGAGCCCTGGGCGAAATATCGCCCGGGGGTGGGGTTCCGGATGAGGGGGAACTCGTCCAGACAGAGAGGGGGGGGGGGGGGGGGGTACCCGGTCGGGTACCCTCAAGGTCTTGCTCGAGTTACCCGATCAAGACACGTTGCTCAGGAAACCCGAGCAGGGGCAACCCTTGCTCGGGTACCCAAGCAAAGTGTCCCTTGCTCGGGTACCCGAGCAATGGGCAGCCCTTTCTCGGGTACCCGAGCAAGTGGGAGCAAGGGGGTCCCTTGCTCGGGTAACCCAAGCAAGGGTCCCTTGCTTGGGTTGCCCCGGGTGGTTTTTTCCACCCAGGGCCTTCTCGAGTGGTTCTCGCCACTCGGGGTGTTTTTCGGGCCCACGTGCTGGGCCTCGGGTGTCCGTGTTTTAAGTTTCGAGTTATATTTGGTTATGGCCCAATTCTTGCTTGGGCGTATATCCACCATTTTCCCCCGAGTCAAGGAATGATTCCACCTTTTCTTGACTCTATTTTTAGCGGAGTATCGCCCAAGCGAGTTGCGAAATGTACCTTCGTGACGATCCCGACCTTTATCGAGTGCTCGAGATGTCGTAATTTTCCTTGCCCCGTGTTTAAGGTAGCTTTAAGACGGTTCTAACCTCCATTTAGTGCTCGAGGAGCGTCGTAATTTTCCTTGCCCCGTGTTTAAAGAAGCTTTAAGATGGTCCGGCCTTCATTGAGTGCTCGAGGATCATTGTAATTTTCCTTGCCCCCTGTTCAAGGAAGCTGTATACACGAAATACTATTTCTAATTTAATCAAATTTATACCATGTGTAGATATTATATAAAGGTAAGAATTACGTGCCTTTGTCTCGTTTTACTTAGCCTTAGGACTGTGTCCTTTAATTTGAGTCTACGTTTCATTGGAGTTCCTTGTAGAAGCGCTTGACACAACTATACATAAGAGAGTCTATAGGTCATCCCCTGTTGGAAGGATGTTCATATAACATGTGAGTATTAGTCGACGTAAATGTGTATTTTAGTCCAAGTACTTATATGGATGACGTAAATGATTATAAGTATGAAATATGGGCCTTAGTCCCATTTCACTTAGCCTTAGAACCGTGTCCTTATTGGAGGAACCTCCTTTTTAGGCTGTCGAAGTCGATAGGATGCTTTGGAAGTGGTGTTGCACTCCGTTTGGGAGAGTGCGAGTATGATCTTCTAGCTTTGGTCTTCAATGGACATGGCGTTTTTCTCCCCGTTTGTCGGAGTATGGGCATGGTCCATTAACCTTATCCCTGCAATTCACTATATATAGATGGAGGTGAGAGTGGTTAAAATTCCCCATCTTACCTTTCGTATAAAAGAGTTTTCATAAATATATGTAGAAGGTTGTTTCCTTCATATATGTTGGAGCGTTACTCCCTTTGTGTAGATTAAGGGGCTTCTCCCCTGGTAGATATTCTTGTAATTTGGTCTCGGGGCTCCCCGGACGGTGATTTTGCCTTCGTGGCTCAGTGTTGAGGTTACTTTCACGGTATGCATATCTTGCACATCCATAAGAGGGGGTTTGGCCCTTGTGTTACTCATGCTCTGTGGCCTGTGCATATAGAGTTGTATGTATATGGTTGCCCCCGTAGTGGGCATGCTTCAGACGAGTGGAGGTGTGGACACGTTGTTGTATGTAGAGGGATACTGGATACGCTTGGTAGCTCGTATATAAGGCTGTTCCTTCCAAGCCACTGGTTGATACATAACTTGTAGTAGGTGTTTGGTCCCTCCTCCGACTACCTTGGGTGGTGTCGGGATGGTTTTGCTTATCTCCCCCTTGGGGTGCTTGTAATGTTTGTTTATCCGTCATAGTCCTTCCTTTAGTAAGTAGTATCATACATGCACGTGTCTTTGCCCCCGTAGTAAGCATTTGATCTTTTTGCATTTTGGAACGTACTCCTGGGTAGGTTGGCGTTGATGGCTTAGCATAGTGCGTCGTGGCAGGGTTAATACTACCTGACGTGTTGTTGCTCCTCTTCCTGGGGTACTTTTTGCTATGTGCTTTGTTCCTCTGGTTTGCTATGGCTGGCGGTCTCCTTGTGTTTGATTGCTACTTCCTTGAAGTTTCCTTACTTGCTTGTGGGGTGGGCTGGAGGGTGTCTGTTGCTTAATTGGGCGCGTATCCCGCTTTGCCCCCCCTACGAGTTAAGCAATGGTCTTAGTTTGTCTCTTCGACCTCCGACCTTGCGATTGTTGGTAGAGATGATTTTTTCATGGTGACTGTATATGGGTATGGTACCCTCCTTTGAGATATATGGACATGATAGCCATTGTCGATGTTTAGGGGGATGGTATCTTTCTTTGATATATGGGCATGATAGCTATTGTTGATATGTACGGGGATGGTATCCTCATTTGATATATGGGCGTGATAACCGTTTTTGATGTATAGGGGGGGTGGTATCCTCCTTTGATATATGGACATGATAGACATTGTTGATGTATAGAGGGATGGTCTCCTCCTCTGATATATTGACATGATAGCCATTGTTGATGTATAGGGGGATGATATCCTCCTTTGATATATGGACATGATAGCCATTGTTGATGTATAGGGGGATGGTATCCTCCTTTGATATATGGACATGATAGCCATTGTTGATGTATAGGGGGATGGTATCCTCCTTTGATATATGGACATGATAGCTATTGTTGATGTATAGGGGGATGGTATCCTCCTTTGATATATATGGACATGATAGCCATTGTTGATGTATAGGGGGATGGTATCCTCCTTTGATATATGGACATGATATCCGTTGTTGATGCATAGGGGGATGGTATCCTCCTTTGATATATGGACATGATAGCCATTGTTGATGTATAGGGGGATGGTATCCTCCTTTGATATATGGACATAATAGCCATTGTTAATATGTAGGGGGATGGTATCCTCCTTTGATATATGGACATGATAGCCATTGTTTATGTATAGGAGGATGGTATCCTCCTTTGATATATGGACATTATAGCCATCTGTTTGAGTACTTACATTCTATATCTTGTTTGATGAGTTGCCCTTTGATTGGGGGATTTATATCTCATATCATGTTGGAAGGGTGGCCCTGTGGGTCTTATATCCCTTTTCTGTTGGAAGGGTGGCCTTATGGGTCTTATGTCCATTTTCGGTTGTAAGGGTTGTCCTTATAGATCTTCCTCTTTCCATATGCAAGGGTTGTTGATCGCCTTATCATATTTCAAAGTTGTCTTTTTGGATCTTCCCCTTTTCGGTTGGTAGGGTGGCCCTATGGTTCTTATGTCCCTTTTCGGTTGTAATGGTTGTCCTTATAGATCTTCTAATGTTCATATGTTAAGGTTGTCGATCGCTTTATCATATGTCAGGGTTGTCCTTTTGGATCTTCCCATTTTCGGTTGTAAGGGTGGCCCTGTGGGTCTTATGTCCCTTTTCGGTTGTAATGGTTATCCTTAGATCTTCCCTTGTTCATATGTAAAGGTCTTCGATCGATTTATCATATCAGGGTTGTCCTTTTGGATCATCCCATTTTCAGTTGGAAGGGTGGCCCTATGGGTCTTATCTCCCTTTTCAGTTGTAATGGTTGTCCTTATAGATCTGCCTCTTTTCATATGTAAAGGTTGTCGATCGCTTTATCATATGTTAGGGTTGTCCTTTAGGATTTTCCCATTTTCGGTTGGAAGGGTGGCCCTATGGGTCTTATGTCCCTTTTCGGTTGTAAGGGTTCTCCTTTTAGATCTTCCTATTTCCATATGTAAGGGTTGTCGATCGCCTTATCATATTTCAGAGTTTTCTTTTTGGATCTTCCCCTTTTTTGTTGTAGATGACGCCTCCTCTTTGTGAGTGATGGTGCCTTTCTTCTTTCCTCTTGTGCCCTGAAAAGCATTTGGTTCATTTAGTGCTATTATAATTTCTTACAGAAAGGAAAGTTTAAGTGGAGTCTGTAGATCTCCTATTGGTAATATTAAATTAGATAATGGAAGTGTATATTCCCTTTTCCCTTCGGGGCTTTCGATTTTGATATTCGTTAATGTTTCTTCCCTTGACGCGGTGCCCCCAACCTTGTGTTGTTCTTACCGTTAGGTGTAGAATGTTGGTTCCCTCGCACTTTTAGGTATAATATGCTTGATAAGAGGTGCCCCTTAAGGCGGGAAATAAGAGAACGTGCACTAGCCGCTCTGGTAGTATTAAGTTCCTTTTTTCCTTCTTCAAGAAATGTTTGTGGTGCCCCCACCCTTCTAACGGGATGATGGGAGTGACTTTCATCACCACCTAAGTGTTATTCCATTGGTGGAGGTATGCACCCATTGCGGGGGTTGCTTTAAGCCTTGTTATTCCTCTTCTCCTTCTCATGTAATGGTGGTTGCTGATGGATATCTGTCCAATTCGGGTTCGTATTTACGTTTCGGACCTCACAAACACGACGAAACCTATAAACGGATTTTACCGCTGACAAACCGAGTCCAAAATGGTCCGGATACGCGTAGCACCCGAACCGGGACTTCCGGATTGCCACAAGGCGACCCAGAGGTCTGGACTGGTCCGGTTCGCCCGGCAGTCCGGACCATGTCTGACATCCGACATGGTCCTGACTGTCGACTGTCACCGCGCGCTTACCCCTATTATTTTTACAAAGTATGAGAAGTCAGTGCGCACATAGCCAACCTCGATGTTGGTAAGCGTTTTTCTTTAAACCGGTATTGAACCGCATAAAACCGGGTACGGTTCTCGAGTTTCCTATAAATAGGGACATAGACCTCCCATTTGACAACTTAACTCGAAACTCTCTCAAATTGGCGATTTGTGCTCTGACCCCTCTCTACACACTTTCTCTCTCTAGATTGTGACTTAAGCATCGGAGAGGGTTCAACCAGCACCACCCCCTTCTCCATTCTGGTTATTTCCCGTTTTCCAGGACCCGACGTGTAGGAGACCGAGATTGGAGCCAAAGCCAAGTTCGGGGTTCAGGGTTCGAGGATCGAGGTTCGCAAATTGTGGATCGTGACGTACTGACAGGAGACCGTTCCTGCGTGCACATCCAACCCGTTCGCGAAGAGCAACTCGAGGTGTCTCAGGTGGAACCGACCTCAACACTTGGCGCCGTCAGCATGATTTGATCAAGAAGCCGTTCCATACCGCAAGCTATGACAGGCAGACGTACGAAGAAGGCAGGTCCGAGCAAGCCGAAGTCGACGAGAAGCCAACCAGGACCTTCTCCCATTCCAGATGATACTCCATGCCAACCGCAAATGCGCCTTCCGCGCTGCATGGTCCCGACGTCCAGAACGAGGTGCCAGTGCACGAGTTCGAGCAAAGGACGGAAAGGAACGAAGAGTTCCCATACGGGATGCCAGCTAACGGAGTGCAGCAGCAAGCAAGAGGCGCAAGCAACCTGCCACCAGTCACACCTGCCATGATGGCCGTACTGGAAGAGCTCCTCGCATTCAGGGAGACTCTAAAGAACCAGGGATACATGGCACCCTCGCCACCACCTCCGCCAGCTTGCGAGCATGTTGCACCTATGAGGGAGATGTCGCATGATGTCAACCATCAAGAGCCGCAGCATCCAGTAGGCAAAGGATATTCTGAAGGTACCTACCAGTACCGGCAGGCAAGGCAGGAAGCAACACATTCATACACTCCAAGTGTTGGTGTGAAGCAGGAGCAGCAATGAGTAAGATGGAAGCAACCCCCTGTGAACAACTCACAACGGCCACAAGAGGAAGGCAACTTCAAGTCAGCAAGCCATGCCGACATGTACAAGGAAGGCAACTTCAAGGAAGCAATCCGTGCTCATACATACAATGAAGGGTGGAGGAAGCCCGCATGCAACAGTGACATCCCATTTACGGGACTTACGGCTAAGGCCTTGGAAGAGATGATCGAGAAGAAGATGAAGCAGTCAAAGATGAAGGGAATGCATACCCTTGAAGAGAACGCGTCGCATCCGTTCTCCGACGAGCTAGTGTACAGCCGCGTCCCAGACGCTCTCTACCGAATTGGAGGAGAGAAGTACAGAGGAAAAGGAGATCCGATCGAACATGTTCAACAACATGAAGCCTCCTTGCTGGGACGAACTGACAATCCGCATCATGTCGCCATGACATAACCCAACACCCTTGTGGGAACTGCCGCACACTGGTTCTTTTCACTACCATGCGGAAATGTTACATCGTGGGCATACCTGAAGGCGAAGTTCATTCAAAGATACATGGGAGAACGCGCACTCCTGAAAGGGCCAAACACATTGAACGAGGTGGTACAACAAAATGATGAGTCGTTAGTGGATTACTACATCTGTTTCAACCAAAATGTCGCAGACATTCAGGGCAACCTCACTGAAGGAGAGATCGTGCGTGCTTTCATCGGGAACTTAGGCCGAAAAGGGTATTCCCTAGCAGAAAAGAAGTCGAAGCGCCCCGCGGAGACACTTGAAGAACTGGCAGCAAGAGTCAAAGAGTTCGTGGGTCTAGAAAGATTCAGAGACCAGCATAAAGCGAAAGTCAGCGCAGCCCGCGCTAAAGAGAAGCAGGCGAGACCTCAACAAGGTTCGCAACAAGCAAGGCAATTCCAGCTGCAAAAAAGGCCGTTCCACCCGGAATTCCAAAGACTGAAGGAAGAGAACTTGGCAGACTGTGTTCCCTTGAGTACACCACTCTCCGTGATCCTGAAAAAGATGAAGGAAGACAACATGTGGAGGGAGCCGACAAACTTCCGAAAAGGTCCACTTGGAAAGCAAAAAGACAAATGGTGCGAGAACCATGAAGTCTATGGCCACGAGACGGAAACCTTTGTCAGCCTAAGATTCCGTGTAAAAAACCATCCTCAAAGGAGAACTCAAGCAATACGTAGATCAAAGCGACAAGCGCCAAAAGAAGAACCATGCTGAGCCATCCAGAAAGATGAACAATGGAAAGGAGAAAATGAACGACAATCCGCCACTTGCGAAGCGTGGCGTCATCAATGTGATTCATGGAGGGCCAGCTGCAGGAGAAAGCATTTCTAATGCTCGTGATATCTATGTTGCGCAACTACAAGTTTTGCCCAAGTATGAAAAAGATGCCAACCAGAGAGGGAAGACGTGGTCATCCCATTCTCAAATGCTGACAAGAAGCCCATAGTCTACCCCCACGATGATGCTCTTGTCATTACAATGGATGTCAACGGATACGATGTGCGAAGGATATTGGTGGATGGTGGAAGTGCCGCATACTTATTGCATGTAGAAGTTCTCAAGAAATGGGGAAAAACGGAAGTCGATCTTTCGCCAAGCACATTTCCGCTAGTCAGCTTCGCAGGAGCTGCAACTTACCCGTTGGGTATGATCACACTTACCAGTCATCCTGGGAGAAGGTTAGAAGGCGCTTTATATCAATGTCACATTTGTAGTGGTGAGCACCCTAGGAGCATACAACGGCATCCTAGGAAGAACGACAATCAACCCGCACGACATCGTGCCGTCCATCGAAAGATGAAGTTCCTAACTCCTTATGGGATCGACGGGGTGCTAGGCGACCAAACAGCTGCACGGAAGTGCTACGTCAATGCTCTATGGAAGACGAAGCAAGTGTCCATTTCCATGATATAAGTTGGCGTGAAAAGAAAGCTGTTCGTTTCAAGTGATGATGATGAAGGAAAAAAGAAGGAGTTAACACCAAGAGCTGGACTCGACAGGATGCTCTTCCCAACAAGACGAAGCGTTCTAGATGTAAGTCAAGGACAAGAAGAGTCCATTACAGCTTACTTCAGGAGGTTCGCTCAAAATGCAACCGCACTAAGGGCAACCAAAAAAGAAGTCATCACTGCGTTTTACATGAACATGAACGCGCCAACGTTTTTGCTGTTTTGAAGAATCCATGGATGGCATACAACCAAAACGATGACATGCCTGAAAGATAAGCTGGAAACCGCAATCTCTTGTGAACGTGAGCTGGGATGGGGTACACCTCTCAGCTCAAATCAGGAAGCTCAGACTTCAAGAAAACCAGGAAGCTCAAGCGTCAAATACGCCGATATCTTCACTCCCTTAAACACGAAGGTTGAAGAGATATACATTAAGCTCCTGGAAAACAAGCTTCCGGGTCCACTCAAGCCGATGGCTGCCTTCCTAGGTAGAAGCGTCGAAGATTGGTGCCGATACCACCAAACATTGGGGAACCATACTAACAGCTGCTTAACTTTGAGAATGGAGATCGAGGAGTTCATTGCACATGGAGCTTTAGGAAGCTATGCTGCAAGTGACGATGCTCGTCCGCCACCAAGACATCTCAAATGGAGATAGACTATCCACTCTTTATCTATCTTTACATCTTTGTCAACATATCTATTATAGCTGAGAACTTAAGTGTTGTTTACGCTTCTGTACTTAGAAATATTTCGGAAAGAGCGATCAGTAGACGCCTTCCTGCAATTGATTGTACGCATAACAAAATTCTAATGAAGATTAATCTACTTTCGTAGGTACATCTCTATAATACTCATTTTACTTCGGATTAACACCAAGTAACAAGCAACATACATATTAATCACGTCAACAACACAAGCTATCGCACTAGGAAAGACAAACGGCTTAGGCCATACAACACCCATATGTCTATTACCAACACCAAGCATCGCCCTCAAAAGACAATCTCTTCTACTTGAACAAGGTCCAGGTAACACGCGTTACTGCCAAAGGTAAACTCAGGTATAAGGTAACAACTCCACAACAACAATACTATGAATAAAGCAGACCACTCGAGTAGGACATCTACTCAGGGTAGCCTGATTTAGTCAAAACAAAATCCAAGATGAACGGAACAGACTAGTTGCAAATAGTCTGATCCAGTCATATTGGCATTGCAGGCGATAGATCCATATGAGGAAACTTATAACTCCATTCTATTCCCTAACCAGTATATATCTGAAAGTATTGCGACTAATTTGAGACAGGTTAAATGTACATCCAAGAGATGTCTCAATGACACACCCTATCTAGAGAGCAACACTAGGAGGAGCTGTATGCAACACTCCCTGGAATTCTCTATCTATGGACATTCTACTTAGGCATCTAAGCCAAGTAATGGTCGCGTATATATCATTTGCATCATCACAACAAGTCTCCAAGTTAATTATAACTCGCGACATCTCAGCGAATATTCTACTCAAACATCAGATCTTCCCTTGGAAACAATACCTATCAATGATCATATATACGTATGTGCATCATACTAAGGAAGCATCGACGCGTATCGGCTAAAGGATGCATACAGCAATGCATAGTCTCTCTTTGTACGTACATATTCACAAACACTTACAGTGGGTGGTATTTGAAAAGCTCCGCTCCCGACATGTGCGCACCTGTTGCGTCCGCACCTGTTGCGTCCGCACCTATCACATCTGCACTAAGGGAAGTTTCTTACACAACGAAGGGATACTTGTATCAGATTCCTTTACTCTATTTATTATATGCATTAGTTTAAAGGAAATTCATAACTCTATATTTTTACAAACTTGCAAACATTGCAACTATCTGACAAAGCGCAACTTTGTCGTAGGTACATACTACACTATGATTACTACATTGGAATTGCGCCAAGTAGCAACCTATGCACATAATATCTACTTCAACAATACAAGCTAAGCACTATGTTCAAGAAGGGACTTATGGCATACAACGCCGACATACCTATTATCTACACCAACAAGGAGTTTATTTCTCCATCTATAACGGCGTCTATCTCAAGAAGATGTCGACAACACAAAGCCATCGCGCTATGTGCACAGTCAACTTATATGTCGCAATGAAAACTTGCGGATTATCTACAAAAATGGAATTATAAAAATTCTCTACTCAAAGTGACGGCTATTCCAAAGACGTCAAATACATGCAATATCTTGAAAAAACACCAAGGTCTACTATCAAATTGACGACTATTCCAAAGGCGTCAACAACAAGCAATATCTTGGATAAACACCAAGATTTACTATCAAAAGTGACATGCTGCGACATCCTCCTTGCAAGGGCAAACCCCATGTTCACATCTATCAAAATGGCATGCTGCGAAATCCTCTTAGAGCCAAATCCTCATGTTCATAGCCATTCCCTGCATACAAACCAGGATGCGGCACTTAGGTGGGACTGATCACCCCATCGTGACGGAAGTCCTCTTTTTAGACGACCCCACACATCTACAAAGTATGTACATCCCTCTTAAGGGTCCATACGCCATGAAGATACATTCCTTGATAGGATAGCTTCATGTACACTCAAAAACTATACATATCCTCTTAAGGATGCAGACATAATGAAGACCTATACCTTAAGTGGGCAGGCTTCATTAAAAAACGCTAGCTGGAGCGCACCCTGTTTGAAAAACTCACCAAACTTACAAGTCGAGTCTTTTACAACGTCGCCTTAGAGTGGAACTAAGAGACGGTATAAACTTAAGTCTTGCTTCGTCAAGACTGTTGGATCACGGTTGGAACTCCGGTACGGTCTTGACGGAAATCCAAGGTCCTTCGCTCCACATAATCCTGCAAGAGGGGAATAGACCGGGCGGTGACCCAGAATCCCTCTCCGATGCTTAAATGAGAATCTCGTGGCAGACAAAGCAAGCAAAAGTATTCGTATGTCATCGTCTGTGATCTGAAGTAACTTCTTCCTTTATATAGGAGGGGAGTTACCCCAGTTACCTGGTGAACTGCCAGGGCAGTTAGCCCACGCTCCGCGTATCTCGGCCACGCTCCGCGTATCTCAGCCACCTTCCGTTTATCTCGTCCCGTTCCGCTTATCTCGGGCCACTCCCCCACTACTCTGATAGTGGGTGTGTTTCTCGGCCTCAACCTCTAATAGCAAGTCCCGACCAATATCGGGGACTCCAGAGTTATCTCATTGTGTCACCGCTCGGGGCCCCTCGTCATCGTAACAGGGCCAACATCCTCAGGGATTCAACATCGGGGCCTACTTAAAGGCACATCATCGGGGCCTACCTAAAGGCATCTCATCGGGAGCGTTCAGCTCGCCTATCGGGACTGACCTTGTCGGGACCCTTCACCATCGGGACTCCTCTTGTCGGGGCCCTTCGCATTGGTCGTCTTGACCCCTTTTAGGGCCCAGTGGGTCTATTCACCGTTTACTCGTCGTTAAAGGGCCTAACGGCTATAGCGAAACCCATCATTTGCCCCCAAGACATGAGGAACTTACAGTTCGTCGTGTCTTTCAACTCCCGACCTCCCGATATCGGTATCAGAGGTTTTTCCCTTGACAAAATTCCTTGACATGGATCTTCTCGTCCACGATTCCTTGATACTTCGAGGATAGTCACTAAATCCGAGAAGACTCCTCGGTTACTCGGCCATTAAATGCAGCAGGTGACGAAGCGACGGTTTTGGCACCCGTGCCTGATTTTTCTGAAAAAGCACTTTTCAGGCCGTTTCATCATTAACGTCTCTTTCCATTCTGCCCCCTTTTATCTCAACGGCTCAGATTGAAACGCTTCGCCTTTAACGTTCCAGATTAGAATGTCCTTTCGACTGTCCCTTCCTCTATAAAACCCTAATCCTGGGCAATGTTCTTCTTTTACCGTTTCTGCAATTTCAAAAGCTCTACAACTTCGAAAGCACAAGTTCTTCTCCGGCTTCCTGTTTTCCGATCAGCCTTCCGGCGACCGTCAAGATCATCCTCTCGCTTCAATTCACCATGTCTGGTAAGAATTCCTTTTCTAATTTTAGCGTAGCCTTTCCCTTATCTTTGATCAGTTTGCTTGCATTTTTTCCGAAAACCCACTACGCCTTTTCTTGCCATGGCTAATTTTCAGACAGCGGATCCAGTTCTGAGGGGAGAAAACCCTTCAACTTCGATTACGCTCCCAACGAAATCTCGGTGACTGCCTATGATGCAGCTCTCCGAGAAGGATGCATTACCCAAACCTGGGAGCCTCGCCTTCCTTTCTCTCGCCACCGTGCCTCCGGTGACCCTGTGGTCACTCGTCCCGAGGAAGGGGAGATATTTGTCTCTACCGGACAAATATCGGCAGGGATCCGATTCCCCTTTTGCGGGAATTTGGTTGAGATGTGCGCCTTACAAGACGCATCCAACTATCTTCTCCCCACATGCCATCCGCGTGTGGAACGCTTTTCAAGTCCTCTGCTTCCGACAGAAATGGGTCTACAGCCTCCAACTCTTCCGAACTTTCTACGGGATGAAGTGCAACGAGGCTGGGGTTTGCGCCTTCTATCCTTGGATGCCCAAGTGGAATAAGCAGCAGCTTGCGCGGTGTAGTTGGACCAGGGACACCTGGAAGGTTGTCAAGGGTCGGGGGCTCCTCATCGACACAGGGTCCGACAACAACGGGTGGAAGAGGAGCTACTTCTTCATTAAGAACAGTTCTATCCCATGGCCCCGATGGGAGGTGGAAGCGGACTCTCTTCCCGCTTATCATACTTACTCTGATGAAGATTTCCAAATCCTTCACTGCATCCAGCTTTACCATTGGGGGGAGTCTTACACTCCCCTCGATGCTAACTCCCTAACGGAGCGGGACCTGGTGAATGCCGGGATCCGCCTCCTCGATACAATCTCTCGGGGTCAACTCCATGAAGGCCCCTCCAATATGGTTCCTTGGGTAATATTTCTGACCATGTCTTTGTTTTCCATTGTTTGCAGCTAAGAAGTTATCACTGCTGACCAATCTCATCCTTAAGCAGGGAGAGACCGACGCCGTCCAACGCCCCGCGCGGAAGAGGAAGTCGGCAAAGAAGGCCACCGCTCCGTCGGCATCTCCCTCCGCGGAGAGGACTAAGCGGGCCCGAGTAGAGGAGGTGGACAAACTCTTCAATGTCCAAAATGCTGAAGAAGGTAAACAGCTTCGCCTAGCTATTAAATCGTACAGGAAGCAAGTTCCTAAGGAGTTAATCCCCTCCAGCAAGGAGGCCCGAATCAAAGAGATCAAACGCTTCCTCCGAGGGGAAACTCCCCGCATCCTCAAAGCGGGTTACTACAACTACCACGGGAAAGACCAATATGTTTCTCGGCGCGTCATTTGGTGTAAGGATCCTGACCAACTTCCTGACTATCTCTCTGAAGCATCTCGTCCTCTAGGTGCAGGTCACTCGGGAGCTCAGTCGAGGGCTGAAGTTTCAGCAGGGGCACCACTATCCGTTGCTCGAGTTGGAGAGGGTCTACCTCAACTTCCTGCCCCGATGGGATCGGGGGCTGGAGAAACCCCGACGGGCGATCAGTTTCGTCGGGTGGGAAATCTGGTCTCTTCTGAGGAGACGGACGAGGGCCTCACCTTAATTCATCGTCGGAGGACGAGGCAGTCCCCGCTGAAGCCAACCTCCAGTGGACTGCCCCCCTCACCTCCTTTGCAGCAGCATTCGCCCATCCGCAGCTTGACTCCCTCTAGGTCCCAGGGCGACTCGGAGATGCGCTCCTCCACGACTCCAGTCGGTCCTCCTCCTCTCCCCTTAGACAGGAGCTTCTACAAGGTTTACGACCCCAACCAAAAGGCGGTTCCCTGGACCCCGATCCAGACGATGCAAGGGGTCCAGCTCCGACAGGGTGATACATACCCGGAGCTGGGTCTGCATTTGGTGGCAGGCTCGGTTCTGCCATCTCTGAGGCTTCCGCTCTCCCTGGATCGGGAGGACATCCGCGCGGATATCCGTGGAATGGCTATTCGTCGGGTGGAGGTAAGGTTCCCATTTTCTCCCTTTAATCGACACGGCAATATATTCATATGCTAACCTTTTCCTCTTTTCTTCACAGGAGATGGCGGACATAAACCGCTGCTTCGGGTACATCCTGACCCTCGAGGAGGCTCTGGAGCAGGAGCGGGCCAAGGGGGCTCCCGCGGTTGTAGCCAAGCTTGAGGAGGATCTCGCGGCCTACGAGTCTTCGGGGGGAAAATTGGCTAAGGAGCAGGCCCTCCTCAATCGAAAGACTCGGGACCTCCAAAAGCAGGTTCATGACTTCGAGGGGCTGCTGAAGCGGGAGCAGCAGGAGCAGAAAAAGGACGCGGAGGCTCGGGACAAACTTGTCCTCGAGAAGAGGGCTCTCGAGCAGGAAATTGCTGAGGTTCCTTCCAAGCTGGCCGCGGCTGAGACCAAGGGTCGGGAGGATTATCGGGGCTCTGAGGACTTCCAAGCTGACGCGGTGAAATTCTGCACCACGGAGGTGGAGAACACCCTCTTCAATACGGTCGAGGAGCTCCATCTGGAGTATGGCGACGCCATCAACTTCGTTAAGTCTGCGACTCTCGCTCCTTTTGCGAAGAGGTATTTCGACCTCTCGGAGGAGAGTGATGAGGGCAACACTCCCGCGGGTGTTGAAGACGTGGCGGAGCTTCCAAGTACCGATCCCCCGACAGTTGATTCCCCGATAATCGACCCTCCAGTAGTTGAACTTGTGGAGCCTTCTGCCACAGATCTCGTGGATCCTGCTCCCGCTGATGCCAACAAGGACTAAGCTTAATGCTCTATCTTTATAGTCCTTGTAATTTTCCTCTCTTTGTAATGTATCCTTGGGGCTTTGAGCCCTCCAAATATCAAACTTTTTTAGTTCCGATTTACCGTTGCACTTCTCAAAGCGACTTAATTACACTTAGAATAAATCTAAGAACCACGCACCACCTAAGGCGACTTAACTACACTTAGAATAAATCTAAGAACCACGCACCACCTAAGGCGACTTAAGAACTTGCACCACTTAAGGCGACTTAACAACACTTAGAATAAATCTAAGAACCATATGATCGGAAGCAACCTCTTTATTCATTGATGGCTCAAAATCTGCTTACATCGAATCAAACGATAGATAACTTGCACCACTTAAGGCGACTTAATAACATCGTGCACCACTAAAGGCGACTTAATATCAAACATGACATTTCTTCAAGTGTTCACCACTGAAAGAATGCTTCAATACTCTGCCATCGAGGGCTTCCAACTTATACGCATTTGGAGCTGGCATCCCTACGACCTTATAAAATCCTTCCCATTTTGGTGACATCTTGTTGATCCGATCCAAAAGGGTAAACTCGTTCCGACGCCAAACCAGTTTTCCGACAAAGAACTGTCGGGACTTAACTCGCCGATTGTAATATCTGGCCGTCGCCAAACGCATTCGAGCCTGGACTTCATCAGCATCCCGCCTCTTTTCCTCGAGCAAGTCCAGTTCCAGACGTCTCATTTCATCATTCGTCAAAGGCTCGTAATACCTCATCCGATGGGACGCCACAGCTATTTCCACGGGAGCCACGGCCTCCGTGCCATAAACAAGACCAAACGGAGTCTCCCCAGTTGATCGTTTGGGTGTCGTTCTAACAGCCCAAAGCACATTTTCCAGCTTGTTCAGCCATTTGCCCTTAAAGGCATAGACCCTTTTCTTCAGGCCATCCATCAAGATTTTGTTGGCTGACTCCACCTGTCCATTAGTTTGAGCATGATGGACAGAGGCTGTCCGATGCTCGATATTCAGTTCCTCCAGATACTCATTCACTTGAGCCCCGTTAAATGGAGGACCATTATCGCTGATCAACACCTTAGGAATCCCGTATCTGGATATAATATGGGTCTGGAGAAACTTGACGATTTGGTTCCCCGTTGTCTTGGCCAATGCCTTAGCTTCTATCCATTTCGAAAAATAATCAATGGCCACAAGCAAATATTTACACTGACCTTGTGCCTGTAGGAGGGGTCCCACCAAGTCGATACCCCACTGCGCGAAGGGCCAAGCACTGTTGATGGACGTCAGATTAGCAGCCAGAGCCACGATATTCGGGGCATACCTCTGGCACGCGTCACAAGATCGGACTAACAACGTCGCCTCCTTGCTCATCGAAGGCCAGTAATAGCCCAAATTCAGCACTTTCCTTGCAATGGATCGGGCCCCTTCGTGACAAGCCGCGACCCCATCATGCACCTCCCTAAGGATCTGATTTGCGTCGGGCTCAGCCACACATTTCAAGTAAGGAGTCGAGAACCACCCCTCTTTGTATAGCTGATTGTCCACCACCACGTAATTAACCGCGATCCGACGTATCCGGTCATCATCGGGGACTGCCCCCGTGGTCAGATACGCGACTATCGGGGTCATCCAAGTGGGCTCCTCCTCCGATCCTGCTTCAATAGCACAGACCTCCAATGGATCGGTGGTCGATAAGATCACCTTCTCCAAGAAATGCACCTTCCGATTTTCCTCGAGGGGTGCCCCCAAGGCAAATTTGCTCAAGGCATCCACTTCCGCGTTTTCCTCCCTCGGGATTGCCTCGATGTCGAAACTTTTGAAGCTCTCCTTCAAGACTTGTACCTCACGAAGGTACTTTCTCATCATCGGGCTCTTCGCCTCATATCGTCCTTGGACTTGATTCACAATCAGGCCCGCGTCACATTTCACCCTTAAGTGACCAACTCCCGTACCTTTGGCAATTTTGAGGCCTATGATAAGAGCCTCATACTCAGCTTCATTGTTGGTGGCCCTAAACGTTAAGGCCAAAGCATATCGAAGGGGCTCGCCTCCGCCTGGTGGTATCAATACAAACCCTGCTCCTGATCCGTCTGAACTCGAAGAGCCATCAGTGTACATTTCCCAAGTATTTTCGTCATTTGGCTGTTCTGATTGCTCTGCCATTTCTGGTTGCTCTGCTATCGGGACCTCCATAGTTGCCCCCTCTACAGGGCCCGCTTCTTCCAGATCGGGGGCTGTAGACTCTGCTATGAAATCCGCCAACGCCTGGCCCTTAATAGCCGTTCTCGGAGCTAAGTGAATGCGGAACTCACTAAGCTCGACTGCCCATTTCACTAATCTCCCCGACGCATCAGGTCGGTTCAAAAAATGCTTCAATGGCTGATTCGTCAACACAGTAATCTCATGCACATGGAAGTAAGGCCTCAGCTTCCGAGCAGTAATGATCAACGCAAAAAGATACTTCTCAACGGCGGGATAATTCATTTCAGATTTGGCAAACGCCTTGCTTACATAATAAACGGGGACTTGATTACCCTCGACTATCTTCACTAACACAGAGCTAATAGAAAACTCAGAAACAACCAAATATAGATAGAGCGGCTCGCCCGGGATCGGTTTCGCCAACGGCGGGAGGGTGCGAAGGTGCTGCTTGAGTGCCTGGAATGGCTCTTCACACTTGGCAGTCCACTCAAACTTCTTATTGGCCCTCAACACTTCAAAAAATGGCATGGATCGGTCACTCGCCTTAGACAGGAAGCGATTCATTGCAGCTAGTCGGCCATTCAGCACTTGCACCTCCCGATGGTTTGTCGGAGACTGCATCTCCTCGATTGCCCTCAGCTTCTCGGGATTTACCTCAATTCCCCTTTGGCTTACCATAAAGCCCAAAAACTTTCCCGAGTGCACTCCGAAGGCACACTTGGTTGGGTTCAAGCGAACATGATGAAGCCTCATCCGCTCGAACGCCGTAGCTAAGTTGTGAGCATGATCCCCGGCCTGTCGGGACTTCACCAGCATATCGTCCACGTAAGCCTCCATGGTTTTCCCCAGCATGTCTCCGAACAGCTTGTTCACCATCCTTTGATAAGTTGCCCCGGCATTAATCAATACGAAGGGCATGACATCGTAGTGATAGATGTCACTATCAGCATAAAAAGCAGTGTGGGGGGCATCCTCCTTAGCCATCTTGATCTGATTATAGCCCGAGTAAGCATCCATGAAGCTCAGCAATTCATGTCCCGACGTAGCATCCACCAACTGGTCGATCCTCGGAAGCGGGTAACAATCCTTCGGGCAAGCCTTATTCAAGTCGCGGAAATCAACACACATCCGCCATTTCCCATTGCTCTTCTTCACCAGAACCGGGTTGGCAACCCAAGTCTGGAATCGAAGATCCTCTTGTCTGCGCCCATGGGACGCGTTATCTGCGCGATAGGCTTGATCACGGGATCAATCTTTAACTCATGCTCAATCACATCGGGGCTGATTCCTGGCATGTCACTCGGGGACCAGGCAAATAGCTCCTTGAACTCCTTCAGCAACTCGATCAATTCTCGGGCCCTCTCGTCAGACAGGGCGGACCCGATTTTCATCTTCCTCTGAGGTCCGTCAATCTCGACCTCCTTCAAATCCTCCATAGGGGCGGGACGCCCAAACTCCTCTCTAGGATCAGCATCGGTCTGGAGGATAGTCATAGCCTCCCGTCTTCTCCTTCGGGTGGCATTAACATAGCACTTCCTGGAAGCCACCTGGTCACCCTTGACATCCCCGACTCCATGGTCAGTCGGGAACTTCATCTTCTGGTGAATAGTCGAGGCAACTGCCATCAGGGGGTTGATGGTAGTTCTCCCGATAATTGCATTATAAGCCCCCGCGGACTCAACTACCACGAACTCCACATTCCTCTTCTCCGCTTTCCACCCACTACCGAACTCCACTTGTAAGGTGATCATTCTCAACGGATAGGAGGTAAAACCAGAGAATCCAACCATCGGGAAGTTCACCTGCTTCAGATCCTTCTTCGTTTTCCCCATGGCCTCTAGCGCGTCCATAAACAGAATATCGGAGGAGCTCCCTCCGTCGATCAAAATTCGCTTCATCTCGTACCCATCCACGTCCAAGGTCACGACCAAAGCATCATCGTGTGGACTCTCCACACCTACCAGGTCCTCCGCTGAAAAGGAAATCGCCATCTCTTCTTTCGCGGTCCAGGATCGGGACCTCTTGCCCAACACCACAGCAACGGAAATTCTAGAGGCATAGACCTCCCGAGAGGCTGTAGTATCACCTCCTGCTGCCAATCCTCCATGAATCACATTAATGGTGCCCCGCTTCTCCTTACGGTCACCAGAAGGCCCTGGCTCCGACTTCTTCTTCTTTGGGGACCGATCGCGGGATCAGGAACGGGACCGCGATCGAGATCGGGAGCGGGAACGACACCGCCTTTCAGCCACAAACTCCTTAAGCTTCCCCTTCTGGATCAGCTTCTCAATCTCCTTCTTCAACTCCCGACAATGGTTAGTGTCGTGACCGCTAGCGCGGTGGAACCGACAGTAACGATCGGTGCGGGATCCCAAAAATTCTCCTTCCTTCTTCGGGGGGTACCTGGAGATACCCTGTCGATCCATCGCCGCTGATGGATATACGCCCAATTTGAACCCGTTGACTTCCAGATCGCTTTATTTTTATCACCCCGCTAATGATTGTAAATCGAAACTTCAACCCGAACACTTCGCGAGAACACCAACGGCCCGGACGAGGTTGAAGCGCTGGTCCGGCCAAGTCAAACTCACCTAGGTGAGGTTGGGTGGCCACACCCGACCTCCCCTAGGGGAGATCGGGTCAGCCAACCCGATCTCCCCTAGGGGAGATCGGGTGGACCAACCTGATCTCTCCTAGGAGAGATCGGGTCCACCAACCCGATCTCTCCTAGGAGAGATCGGGTCGGCCAACCCGATCTCCCCTATGGGAGATCGGGTCAGCCAACCCGATCTCCCCTAGGGGGGATGGGGTTGGCCAACCCCATCCTCCCTAGGAGGGGTTGGGTGCCCTCACCCAACCCCTACCCTTGGGGGTCGGATTTCCCTTCCCCCCAAGGGCCCCGACACCATTCTTGGACTCCTATACTCGGTTTATTCCGCCTACCTTCTCCGTATCCTAAGGTCTTAATTATGTGTTAAAGGTTAATTAACTGTGTTTAAGGGTTAACGATGTCATTAAGCCACCTTAATGACACCGTTGCCTATAAATACCCCACCTCCAGTATTCATTTGATCATCTTGGCAATTTGGATAATTTTGCTCTGACATCTCTCTAGCTTTATCTCTCTAAAAACTGTACTGACTTAGGCATCGGAGAGGGTTCATCAGGCACCACCCCCCCCCCCCCCCCCCTCTGTGCCTGGTACTGCCCCTTCTGCAGGGCGAAAGGAGAAGAGAAGCTAAGGAAGGAAGGACGCAAGCTAAGACAGTGTAACCCGAGAGTACCGGATCCTCCACATCTCCAGTGAGGAACGAGATTTGAGCTGACCACCCGTTGACCCCGATCTTGGAACCTAACACTTGGCGCCGTCTGTAGGCTTCGAACAGAAAGCCTGGCAATAACAAGAGCGATGACGAACAACTTAGTATCTAGGCATCACCGCCCACCTGGGGGCTATAGGCGAGGGAGACAGCCTATACCTCCAGCAAGGCAGCCTAACCCAGAGAAACAGCCTGCACACCAGAGCCTCAGGTAGCCCCACAGGCACCCCAGCCCAACAAGCAGGGAGGAGGCTTCCACAGCTCCAACTCCATTGACTAGGAAGCCACAGGGACAGGGGGGCAACAAGGAGTGCCATCCCAATACACGGCACCTCCACAGGGATACCACTATGAGGCACAACCTCAAGGGTACCCATATGGAATACTGACTCAAAGGAACGACAATCGTGCCCACACAACCAACACAAGGCCGGCATACACACAGGGAGCACATACAGTGACTCCAGGGCTGATGAGTGCCTCGGACGAGCTACTAGCTTACAGAGAGACCCTAAGGAATAGGCAGGAAAGGCAACACCAACAGGAAGGAGAAGAAGCTCATGAAGAGGAGCAAATCCCAACGGAAGAACACCACTCGCACCCTCGAACAGGGCAGCGAGGAGAACAAAAGAGAGACAACCAAAGGCCACCCCCAGGGGGAAGGCAGCAGTCTGTGCCTCCAAGGCAGCAACAGACACAACAGGATGCCAAGGCATACACCCCTCTGGGGGCAGATAGACAGTCAAGACCTCCAAGGAGGTATGAATTCAACCAAGTACCCCAACAGGGACATACACCGCACTAAGGGAGGACATACATGCCAGACCAACAAGGATATAGGAGTTCCAACATCCACCCTGGCAATGTACACATAAAGTCCGTATCACCACAGACATGACCAAGGGACATACCAAGGAAAGCTCAAAGGGAGGGACATAGTCCCAACAACACAACAAGGCAACCACCTACCCATGATACAACACGACAGGTCCAAACCCTCATGCATTACAACCCTTGGCACACATCCCCCTAGGACAGGGGAGCAGTCCAAAAGACAAGAATTTGAACAGGGGACTCATAGAGTACCACACCATGTTAGTACATAGCTACTACAATGGGAAGTCTCATGGAGAGACGTAGTAGAGTGAGATCGCACATAGCATACATGAAGGATACACCTCCACCTAGTCCGTCCTGCAAGGATGCGACCTTATATTCCTCAAGTGGAAGGAATACACACAGACTAATGGAGGAAAACAGTTACATTACCAAGGAAGCAGGGGATGTCAACACCCCCACACCCATATCCTTCCCATATCCTCTTATTTAATTTAACTGCATAACAAGTCAACTCCCTAAAAGGGGTAGATTTTAATACTTGATATCAACATGTTTTCCAAGAATGACCATACCGGACGCCTTCGGGCTCCGTGATATATATATATACACAGGTGGACCACTAGAAGAGTCCATAAAACGCCGCCGCCATCCAAGAGATACACAAGGAACAGATCTCTCAATCTCATAGGGCACCTATAAGGTCAAGACTCTGGGAAAGATCACCAAGAGGGATGGTTCACTTCCAAAAATAAGTTGAGCACTCCCAACAACCTATAGAGGAACTACCATGAAGGCCACAAAGGATTACCCCTACCATAACCTTCCACTAAGCATCCTAGGGCCAAGTCCGTCAAAGGATCCCATCGGGCATTGGTATGCAAGGGGGGCACCAGTTACAACATGCCCTCCCCACAAACGCCCATTAGCATAAGAGGGGGTAGCCGCGAACACATCCCTCCAAAAATGGAGGAAACCATATCACATGGGCAACGCCCACCATCAGAAGCAAACACCTCCAGCGGATCTTTATGATTTCACAAAATAGCCAAGAGACACAACTACACTTAGTAAGCTCATCCTAGGTAATGGAATACACTTCCATCAAAAACTCTCAAGGACACCAAGCCTAGCAAAGGAAGAATGGTGACACCATCATCAAGCTTTTAAAAAGGGATATGGAAAACATAGTATTTCCACACAAGGATATATTAGTCATAAGAGAGGGAATCACCAACTTTGATATGAAGAGAACCATAGTGCATGAAAGGAGTCCGTCAGACATCTCCCATGACCAACCATTGATGATACTAGAGAAGAGTCAGGCATACCTAATACCAAAGGACCCCCTACTAGTAAAGGTGGTCAGAACATCAACACACCCATTAGGGACACGACACTGCAAATGAACTAGGAATAAGGATGGAACACATATCCTTACAAGTATCCTTACAAGTATCCTTACAAGTATCCTTGCATTTATTCTTGCAAAAATAAACTCCGTAGATAAAGAGGTTATCTAATAGATGACTATGTCTTTGTTCTCAAACTATGATCCTAACCCGGAGATCCTTGGACTCCGTACTATATATGTAATGAATAACATGTTCATCAGAGATAGGTACACGAAGATTCAAGACAGCGCCATAAAGATTAAGGCGCATACCTCTACCAAGTACGACACATTGGAATGTTCACAAACACTCCTTCGCCATCTCACAAGAAAGGAAGGCAACCAAGGATACAAGTCCTAATAGAATAAACATCGGTAGAAAATCCTATCATTGAAGTCATGCACCAAGAGAGAAACTCTAAAGATGCAAGATTAGCAAAAGAGATAGTGCAACAACTAGAGTATGAAAAAGGAGATACATCTCCTATCAAGAGCCTTAGGGCAGGATAATAGTTCTACAAGATCAACCAAAGAAGAGCTCAAAAGCTTGGGGAATAAGGTTTCAAGATCGACCCTCACACTAGACGCACATCCAGATCAACCACCTTGTCTGCAAATGATAAGACATTTGACTCTGGCATCCCATCAAGAGGAGAACCCCGATAAAAGGGGCACTAGAAAAATATCCCGCCTTTAAGGTCATACGACGAACACATGATGAATGAAGGTTATGACAAAATACAAAAGGAGGGACTTGTCAGCTCAACACACCTCAAACACGTATACGTACGCAATACAAATGCAGCCTCTAATGAAGCTATCCAGCAAGGAATTGCCAATACGGGGACAAACCCATGGAAAATCATGGAACATCACCTGCAAACCTAGAGGAAGACATCCTTTTTAAGTTCAAGGCCTAATTCAAAGGAAGTCTATAATCAAGATTCAAGGTGCGAGGAGAATGACCAATGTGACACCCCCTAAAGGCATTGAAGAATACTCCAATGTGAAGGAAAAGGCAAACCACACTAAGTGCCACAACACTCCAAGAAAATTATCACAGCCCGGTCAGACCCCCCCATGCACGAGCAAAGAGCATGGATTAGATTGACTAGTCTAAAACACACCTACGAGATTCACAACTCAAGACACCATTCTATGAGAGAGCTTTTCAACCTAAAACACAAAGAAGGGGGGAAACAATTTACAAGCACCCCTAGGATACAAACACTGCCGCATCCTGGTTATTAGGAGAATGAAAATCACCCCCACCCACCCAAAGAAAAAGCTCTCCACCCAACCTCTAAAGATACATCCGACAAAGGCATTATCCAAACCATGCCTATGACTGAAACAAGCAAGCATGAGAAAGAGTAAATCCTACAAGGTACACTCATCGCATTCAACCAAGCAGACAAGGGAGCCCCGAGCATAAGGGGTACCCAACAAGGAAAATGAACGAGGGGCCTTCAATGGTCAAATGTGAAAGGCGGTATGACCACCAAGAAACTTGGGGGGCACCAAACGAATAAGTGCTTGGTAGTCCACCTAAGTGTAAAAGAAGAGATTAGAGGCAGAAGATTACAAGAACACACAATACTACTTCTCCTAGAAGAGGTCACATAAGAGGAAAACATCCTCAACTACCTATGAGAAGGAACACAAGGTAAAGTAATATTCTGAGCCCTCCAGGAGCCAATCCCGCGAACACATTTGACGCCCCCAAGAGCGTATCTTGAGAGTAGTTCTTAAACTACAAACCCTGTGCCCTCCGGGAGTCTATCCCGCGAACAGATTCGACGCCCCCAAGAGCGTATCTTGAGAGTAGTATTCATACTACGACCTTCGACGCCCCCAAGAGTGTATCTTGAGAGTAGTATTCATACTACGACCTTCGACGCCCCCAAGAGCGTATCTTGAGAGTAGTTTCAATACTACGACCTTCGACGCCCCCAAGAGCGTATCTTGAGAGTAGTTTCAATACTACGACCTTCGACGCCCCCAAGAGCGTATCTTGAGAGTAGTTTCAATACTGCGACCTTCGACGCATCAAGAGCGTATCTTGAGAGTGGTTTCCAAAAACTACGAATTTCGACGCCCCCAGGAGCGTATCTTGAGAGTAGTGTTCATACTACGACCTTCGACGCCCCCAAGAGCGTATCTTGAGAGTAGTTTCTATGCTACGACCTTCGACGCACCAAGAGCGTATCTTGAGAGTCGTTTCCAAAAACTACGAATTTCGACGCCCCCAGGAGCGTATCTTGAGGTAGATTTGCAACCTACCAGATTCAACGCCCCCAAGAGCGTATCTTGAGGTAGAAAAAACACTACCAGATTCGACGCCCCCAAGAGCGTATCTTGAGGTAGATTTCAAACTACCAGCTTCGACGCCCACCAGGAGCGTATCTTTGGTCTAACTTGTGCCCTCCGGGAGCCTATCCTGTGAAACGTTAAGTGCCCTCCGAGAGCCAGTCTCGTGAACAGATTTCGACGCCCACCAGGAGCGTATCTTTGGTCTAACCTGTGCCCTCCGGGAGCCTATCCTGTGAAACGTTAAGTGCCATCCGAGAGCCAGTCTCGTGAACAGATTTCGACGCCCACCAGGAGCGTATCTTTGGTCTAACCTGTGCCCTCCGGGAGCCTATCCTGTGAAACGTTAAGTGCCCTCTGAGAGCCAGTCTCGTGAACAGATTTCGACGCCCACCAGGAGAATATCTTTGGTCTAACCTGTGCCCTCCGGGAGCCTATCCTGTGAAACGTTAAGTGCCCTCCGAGAGCCTGTCTCGTGAACAGATTCGACGCCCACCAAGAGCGTATCTTTGGTCTAGCAATACCATACATACCATTCAAAGGGTATTAGAAGAGATCATTGCACCATACTAAGAAGGATCCCATGAGAAAGTAATTTCAAAGTAAGGTTGTATAAAGAACACATAATGTTTTTTCTTGATGAGATAGCAGGTATGGCATGAAGGAAAACACAAAAGAAGGATAAGTAAAGGAAAGCATATACAAAGGAGAAGTCCATGACCAAAGGATCATATATAGAAGTACAAGAGGTTATCATGAAAAGTAACGAGTTATCCTACCATCCATATCACAAGTCAAGAGAAGTATCCCAAAGGAACCCAACACCACCAAGAAGGATAGCAAAGACATGAAATCCAAAGTTCAAGGCTCTCAAAATAAACTCGACCCATCAAGAAGAGGAATTGCCTTACAGGTCGCACAAAGCAACCTCCGACAAATATTATTGTCTTGCATGTCACTCTCGCGTGACCTATGCCCGTATAAGACTTGAACATCGTCAAGCACAACTCATGAAGGAGACATCTAAAAAGCATGAAGGATACAATATCGGGCAAGACGAGACATCGGGACCTAACCCAACAAACATAGCCTAAACAAAAGGCAACTACAGCAATGAAGGCTCTCCAATGAGAAAAGAATACTAAAACACAACTCCATACATCGTGATGTGGCTATCATGTCCACATACCTTGAAGTGGCTATCATGTCCACATACCTTGAAGTGGCTATCATGTCCACACACTACAGAAGGGCTATCACTCCCACACATCACGAAGTGGCTATCATGTCCACATACCTCGAAGTGATTATCATGGCAGCACATCGTAAAACATCTATCAAAGACATACATTGTAAAGACATCATCCCGACCACGAACATCAAAAGGCTACGCCTAGCCTTAGGAGGAGGTTCAAGAAAAAGGGAGAAACAACACTCTTCATACGCTTATCAAAGGTAGGCACTTATATTTCAACCCACTGGGTGGTACTAGGTAGGAGACGTCCTCATTATGAAGACAACCTCCATATCTCATGAAATAAACCATGAAGCAAAGAATCACGACAAGCACTATTGAGGGAACATAACAAAACGATCCCCACAACGATCACAACTACGATACTAATAGAAGCTAACTCAAGAACAGTCTCCACCAAACTCCCAAGCAAGAATTTGCTATCTTAATCAGAGCCATGGCAAAAGAAAGGAACCTCAACAAAAGGCGACGATCACACCCATCACCAAAAAAAAAAAAAATTCAACGCAGGGGTTAATAACATAACCCATAGGAAAGCCAAAGACACCTTCGAAAGTCGTCAAATCTATATGAAGATGAAATGAACCTGAGACTCGGCCCCTCGGCTGGGGGGCAGAGGATAGAGAAGAGACATCAAGACCTATGATCACCCCATCGCCAGCCACAGGTTGTTTCCCTTCGTCAAGTAAAGAGGGCGCCTCTTCAACCACTGCCTCCTTATCATGAGAGGGAGTCAGCAAGGAGGCACTTGAAGGAGAGCCCCTCGCGGTTTCCTTCTCCTTGGCAGCCGAGGGCCCGACCTCAGAGTCAGGTTTCCACGCCTTGGATTGACTTGAACTCTCGCCCACTGCAAGAACCCATTCGGTAACCAGGGGCGAACGTTCTAACAACAAGAAGGAAGCAACATGAGAACAATCATAAGTATATCACAAAGAAAAGAGAATGGAATGAGAACATACTGGAAGCATTAGCAGCCTTCCCTGACTTAGAAAATTTCCTTGCCTGATAAGCAGAACTAGAGGTTTCTTCCCTCTCATCCGATTCAACGGTACGTTCGGAACGCTCTGCCTACACCTTATATGTTTCTCCATGAAATCAACCTACAAGGGGTCATACGAGTCCCCGCCTCATACGAGTCCACCTCGGACACCCAAGACACAGGACAGTCAGATTTGGTCTGACTACCTTAGAAAACGATCTTCAAGGTCTCCCTGTCTGAAGAAGAAAGCTTTCCAAAAGTGAGTCATCTACACGAGCAACCAATGCAAAGATCGACCCTTACTCATGGAGGGGCGAGATACGCCTACTACGGGGGCAACCTTAACACCAAGGGAAGAGGGCGAACTTTTAGTTTCCCCAAATGGAGCAACGCTCCAACACATCCGAAGGAAGGGTCAACCCTTAACACATGTCAATAGACCCCTTCGCTCGCGGCGGGTAAAGGTCAAGAGCTATACACACGCTCCAACGAATGAAGGAAAAATGTTACACATGCCGAAGGTCGAGGTTAATGGACAATGCTCACGCTAGTACAAGGGAGGCGGAACGTTGTGTCCCATTGAGTGGCAGAGTTCCCACCCTCAGGTAAAGGAGAGGTCTATGCTCTCACCTTTGCACTTATGCTCATATTCATGATTAACATCTACAGGTACATCAATGTCATCACTCATGCTTATACTCACAACCCGTCCATACATACATACATGTTCATGCTTGCACTCATATGCATGCCCACATACACACTCCCGTGTGTTCAAACATTTAGACGTCCATGCACATGGCCGCCATATATTTATGCATACATTCATGACTACAATCGCAGCATGTCTCTACTCACTCCCATCCTTATGTTCCTACTTGCATGTATGCTAGTACACATCCTCATGTTCATGATGTGTCCATGTTCACTCCTAGTTAACATCCTATAGGCATATTTTCTAGTATCCCATACTTAGAAAAATTTCGGACCAAAATTGAAATTTTCTTCACTTAGACTTATCCCGGCATGAAATTGAAACATGGACTTGTTTAGCTGTGTTCATGTTGCATCTCCACATGAGCATACATTTTCCGAGCACACACTCATGGCGGTGTTAAATTTATTATTTCCACCTCAGACGGACACGTGCTTGGACACGTGCCAGTGCTATTCTGACATTTGCAATTCCTCTATCTTATAAGACAGGGGACAGAGTCAGAGATACATATCCATGGGTAAGTAAGGACTCCGACGAAAGGTAAAACCCCGGTTTCAAATTGCGCGTGTCATACCATCCTAAAATAGAGTCAATCAAGGGTTAGGCCATTGGTTGACTCGGGGGCATGTGATGGATATACGCCCAATTTGAACCCGTTGACTTCCGGATCGCTTTATTTTTATCACCCCGCTAATGATTGTAAATCGAAACTTCAACCCGAACACTTCGCGAGAACACCAACGGCCCGGACGAGGTTGAAGCGCTCGTCCGGCCAAGTCAAACTCACCTAGGTGAGGTTGGGTGGCCACACCCGACCTCCCCTAGGGGAGATCGGGTCAGCCAACCCGATCTCCCCTAGGGGAGATCGGGTGGACCAACCTGATCTCTCCTAGGAGAGATCGGGTCGGCCAACCCGATCTTCCCTATGGGAGATCGGGTCGGCCAACCCGATCTTCCCTATGGGTGATCGGGTCGGCCAACCCGATCTCCCCTAGGGGGGATGGGGTTGGCCAACCCCATCCTCCCTAGGAGGGGTTGGGTGCCCTCACCCAACCCCTACCCTTGGGGGTCGGATTTCCCTTCCCCCCAAGGGCCCCGACACCATTCTTGGACTCCTATACTCGGTTTATTCCGCCTACCTTCTCCGTATCCTAAGGTCTTAATTATGTGTTTAAAGGTTAATTAACTGTGTTTAAGGGTTAACGATGTCATTAAGCCACCTTAATGACACCGTTGCCAATAAATACCCCACCTCCACTATTCATTTGATCATCTTGGCAATTTGGATAATTTTGCTCTGACATCTCTCTAGCTTTATCTCTCTAAAAACCGTACTGACTTAGGCATCGGAGAGGGTTCATCAGGCACCACCCCCCCCTCTTTGCCTGGTACTGCCCCTTCTGCAGGGCGAAAGGAGAAGAGAAGCTAAGGAAGGAAGGACGCAAGCTAAGACAGTGCAACCCGAGAGTACCGGATCCTCCACATCTCCAGTGAGGAACGAGATTTGAGCCGACCACCCGTTGACCCCGATCTCGGAACCTAACAGCCGCCAACACAGAGGCCATAGAACTGTTGAGAGGAATGTGATGATCCTCCCGCTTGTCCTTCCTCGGGGGACGCTTGTCCTCCCTTCGATCAGAACGGCCTCGACTCCGACTGCCCTTGGATCTATCCTTCCCCTTATGGTCGTCTAATGGTTTGAACGACTGCTTCCCGTATTTGACTTCGAAGGATTAAGCTCTCCGGCAGCTATCTTCGACTCTTGCACATCGATTTGCTGCTTCACCCTCTTCTGCAGTGCCTCCATGTTCCACACAGCCTTCTCAGCCACGCTGTGCATCAGGTCGGAACCATAGGGGGCTGTCAGGTTCCGAAAGAAGGTGCGAATAGTCTCTCCCTCCGATATCTCCTCATCGATCTCAGCCACACTAGCAGTGTACCGCTGGTAATAATGTGCCAACGATTCGTCGAGCCTCTGCACCACCTGGGCCAGGGATCTCACGCTTTTCAAGAGGCGCCGACGACCCTGGTACTGCTGAATAAAACAGTCGTGCATATCAGCCCAGCTGGAGATGCATCCTGGGGGCATGCTGAAGAACCACGTCAGGGCCCCCTCACCCAGTGTACCTGGGAATAACACACACACAATATCGTCATTCGGGGCTCTGCCTAGACAAGCCATGAGGTGCTTCTGGACATGACGAACTAGATCTCCCTCACCATCATACTCCTTAATCGTGGGGATACCCAGCCCTGGCGGGGCGAGGGTGTCTATCAATCGGGGAACAAAGGGATGGGTGGATCGATCCCCCAGTTCCGACATCATCTGCTTCTGGTCCCCCCATGCAGATGTTCACGATCTTCACCACCTGGTCGGGGGTGATGGGACCATTAAGGGGAATGGTCCTGTGCTGCACCGGTCCAGGCCCATCGATCACAAATCGCTCCGACTGAGCGGGCTCCTTGCCCTTGTACTGGTTTCTGGTTTGGGCCTCCTGTACATTCTGAACCTCCCTCGGTAGAGGCACCTCCTTCTGCCTCTTGGCAGGCTCTCTCCGCTCTAGGAGAGCCTCCATGGCCTCCAAGAACATCGGCATGGCATCCGCCACAGCCTTCGCCAGGTCCGCGTTTGGAGGAGCATCCTCCTCCCTATTCTCTTGGTGTCTAGCAGTATCCTCAGGAACTTCGTTGTGCCCCCCTGTTCGGGAAACCTCAGTAGGGAGATTTTGATCCACAGCACGCTCCGGCGGCCCCGAATTCAGAGTTTCAGCGGGGTGACGGGAACCACCAGATTGTCCTTGTTTCTTCTGCCTGCCAGCCGCCATTGAACGAGTAGAAGTCATTGTTGCTTTTCGTTACGTTTCCCACAGACGGAGCCAATGTTGGATCACGGTTGGAACTCCGGTACGGTCTTGACGGAAATCCAAGGTCCTTCGCTCCACGTAATCCTGCAAGAGGGGAATAGACCGGGCGGTGACCCAGAATCCCTCTCCGATGCTTAAATGAGAATCTCGTGGCAGACAAAGCAAGCAAAAGTATTATATAGGAGAGGAGTTACCCCAGTTACCTGGTGAACTGCCAGGGCAGTTAGCCCACGCTCCGCGTATCTCGGCCACGCTCCGCGTATCTCGACCACCTTCCGTTTATCTCGGCCCGTTCCGCTTATCTCGGGCCACTCCCCCACTACTCTGATAGTGGGCGTGTTTCTCGGCCTCAACCTCTGATAGCAAGTCCCGACCAATATCAGGGACTCCAGAGTTATCTCATTGTGTCACCGCTCGGGGTCCCTCGTCATCGTGACAGGGCCAACATCCTCCGGGATTCAACATTGGGGCCTACTTAAAGGCACATCAGCGGGGCCTACCTAAAGGCATCTCATCGGGAGCGTCCAGCTCGCCTATCGGGACCGACCTTGTCGGGACACTTCACCATCAGGACTCCTCTTGTCGGGGCCCTTCGCATTGGTCGTCTTGACCCCTTTAGGGCCCAGTGGGCCTATTCACCGTTTACTCGTCGTTAAAGGGCCTAACGGCTATAGCGAAACCCATCAAAGACGACACTGCTACATGTCAAGGGCCAAGTGCCAAGTACATTACCACCTGCAATGCTACAAGTACCTAGTGTACGCATCTTGCCATGCCTTAGAATCTAACCAAGAGTGGCGCTCATAACACTCAACAATGCGCGACATACAGTCGCAACTACGGACATCATGTTCATCATCTAAGGATATCTATCCTATCTTCCATGTCCAAAGCATACAGACAGCATAGATAACGCAAGGTATGAAATACCACTAACAAGTTATCATGCAATTGTACTATTATTAAAAGGAGGCCCAAGTGACGAAATACCATGCAAGCAAAGGCATAAACAAAGATTTATTGAAAACCTCAAATCAACATCAACCCGTTCACAAAGGGTTCAACATGCTGGAAGCAGACAACCTGATACCAACCAAGAGGTAACGTCATCTCCAAGGAACTAAGGCAAAGAGTTTATAATGTCGACATCAAATGCAATGTCGTCATCCTCACAAAAAAAAAAAAACACAGCAAGAATGGCCGCTTCAATTTCAATGCGACATAACTCTTCAACATGGGCGCGACAAGCAGCAATGCATGCATCAAAATCAGCCATATTCAAGTTCAAGCTTCAAGTGTGAAGAAGTAAACAACGCTTATCTCAATGGGAGGAACACTCCTCCTTGGGCCGGTCCCTCGACCGGGGGGCAGAATGCGCCACCGCACGACCCTCAACTCTATTCCCTTTATTGCAAGAAGGAGTTGGCACGGTCGCACTCGGCATAAAGAACTTAGAATCGCTCGAGGAACGCGCCCCTGCGACGGATCTTTTGAGAATTGTGCTAAAGCCAGGAACTGCAACCACGTGTTCAGTCACATGCACGGAGCCACTTGCAAACAAAAGCAACACAAAAGCAACAACTTGGAAAATTAACAAGTTCAAAGAAGATACAATGAGGCGCCTTACTCACAAGTCCTTTACCGCGACCATGTCTGGAGACTCTAGAGTAGCGGGGGCAATGGTGTGGACATTCCTTCTAACAAGCGGATTACCGTGTACATCGCCTGTCTGCAAAGACGAGCTTTTTCCATCAGTCCGACCTACATTGCAACATGATACCAGTCATAAAGATCATCAACATACCAAATCTTCAGAAGGAAGTATATGTATACCGACATCAATTGATCAAGCAAGGACGTCAACATCTACACTTGGTGTATTGTTTAGTTGCTCAACCATGTCGACATCCGAATATAGAGTTACTCGCAGAATGGGAATAGTGGACTTACTCATGATAACAGCCGTGGAAAGATTAATTCCGACAACAAGATAGCGAGATCTGATATCCTGAAAAGTGCAACCAACAATCCAATCACTGCGCAAGCACGCATCAACACTTATGCAAACATCTATGCAATGGATGCTCCATGATAGATAACTATGTATGCATCGACTTAATAGTCTTCGTGCAACAAGTAACAAGCATCATGCAAGGGGGGAAACCCTCTTAACACATCGAATTACATGTCGACATCAAGCTCATACTCGCAGCATACATGACAACAAGGGTGAAATATTTTCTATGTGTTTTGTTCAAGATGACAGTCAGCATACTACAAGCTGTCAGCATGTTACTAAGTGACAGTATACAACAAGCTGTCAGCATAATACCAAGTGTTAGCATACGACAAGGTGTTTACATACAACCTATGTTTACATCAAGCATATGGATACATCGTACATAGTCAGTGCGCACATACAAGCGCGTACATACGAGCACGCGCATACAGCTGTCGACATACAACGAGATGTCGGCTATCAGGAATATTCTCCAAGTGTTCCAACCATATCGGCTGTCAACATATGAGGAGAAGCCAGCTGTCAAGGATATTATCTAAGTGTTCCACCATGTCAGTAATCAACAAGCTGTCAGCATACTATCAAGTATCAACGTGCGACAAGGTGTCGGCATGCAACAAAATATGGCTGAATATAGAGTGTAGTATATGTTGATGGTTCATATTGTCTACACTCACTCTTAGTTGCATACATAGTATAAGTGTCTACACTTATAATTACTTGTATACACCCGGCCACTAGTAAACCTAGCATAGTCCTAGTTGGTGAGCCTAGTCTCACTTAGTATATATAGTGCACTCTTTAGCTTGTAATCCCTAATCATCAATGAAAAATGATTCAAGCTTATATGGTATCAGAGCCATCCCTAATGGCGGCGTACCCATCTAGTTGAAGAAACTTGATCTTCTTCAACATTGGCCTTCAAAGTTCGCCTTGTTCTTGTATAGCCTTACAAGATAAGCTTCGTGGATCTTCATCTCAGCTTGAAATTTCCATTTCTTGAGCAAGAATGGATGTCAAGTAAGTAAAATTTCAAGAAATCATACCACTAATCAAAGATGAGCATAGACTAAGGATAGCCAACATACCTTAGTACTAGTTTGCTTAGTTCTTGTTGATTTCAGCCTTGTTAAGCTGATTGCGTGATTGTTCTTGTTATACTTGATGGGTTTCGATATAGCTGTTAGGCCCATTAACGATGAGTAAACGGTGAAGTAAGCCCACTGGGCCCCAAAAGAGGCCTAGAGGGCCAATGTGAGGGGTCCCGACAAGGTCGGTCCCGACATATGAGCTGTACGCTCCCGATGAGATGCCTTTAAGTAGGCCCTGATGATATGCCTTTGAGTAGGCCCCGATGATATGCCTTTAAGTAGGACCCGATGTTGAATCCCTGAGGATGTTGGCCCTGTCCCGATGACGAGGGGCCCCGAGCGGTGACCAAAGGAGATAACTCTGGAGTTCCCGACTTCCGTCGGGACTTGCCACCAGAGGATGAGGCTGAGAAACACGCCCACTATCAGCATAGTGGAGGAGTGGCCTGAAAAGACGGAACGTGGGCTAACTGCCCCTGTTAGTTACCTCGACTGGTAACTGGGGTAACTCCTCCCCTATATAAAGGAAGGAGTTACCTCAGAACTGAGATACGCTGATTTACACAATCATACTTCCATACTTGCTTGCCTACATCGAGATACTCATTTAAGCATCAGAGAGGGATTCTGGGTCACCGCCCGGTCTATCCCCTTCTTGCAGGATTACTTGGAGCAAAGGAGTTCGGACTTCCGTCAAGAACGTGCCGGAGTTCCAACCGTGATCCAACATTGGTGCCGTATGTGGGAACGTAACAAAAAGCAAAGATAGCTTCTACCCAATCGATGGCTGGCAAGCAGAAGAAGAAGCAAGGACAATCCGGCGGTTCCCGTCATCCTGATGGAACTCTGAATTCAGAGCTGCCCGAACGCAGTGTTGATCAGAATGATCCCCTCCCTGCTGGTTCCCAAACAGGGGGGCATCATGACAATCGTGAGGATTCCGTTCGAAACTCGTTGGAGGACAGCGAAGAGGTCCCAAGGAGGGACCAGGATGCTCCTACAAAGGTGTACTTGACGAAGGCTATGATGGATGCCATGCCGATATTCCTAGAGACTATGGAGGCTCTCCTGGACCGAAGGGAGGCCGCCAAGAAGAAGGAGGAAGAGTTGCCTCCGCCTCTGCCGAGAGAGAATCGGGAAGGGCAGGACGCCCAACCCGAGCACCAAGGCAAGGGCAAGGAGCCCGCTCAGTTAGAGCAGTTCGCGGTTGATGGGCCTGGACCGGTGCAGCATAGTACCATCCGTCTCAATGGTCCTATCACCCCCGACCAGGTGGTGAAGATCGTGAGCATCTGTATGGGGGACCAGAAGAAGATGATGTCGGAGCTGAGGGATTGATCCACTCATCCCTTTGTCCCCCGATTGGTGAACACCACTGCCCCGCCAGGACTTGGTATCCCGACAATCAAGGAGTATGATGGCGAGGGAGATCCAGTTCGCCATGTCCAGAAGCATATCATGGCTTGTCTAGGCAGAGCCCCGAATGACGATATAGTGTGCGTTCTGTTCCCGTGCACACTTGGTGAGAGGGCCCTGACGTGGTTCTTCAGCCTTCCTCCAGGATGCATCTCTACCTGGACCCAGATGCATGATCGTTTCATCCAGCAGTACCAGGGCCGTCGACGTCTCCTGAAAAGCGCGAGGTCCCTGGCTGAGGTGGTACATAGGCCCGATGAGTCGCTGGCGCATTATTATTAGAGGCACACTGCCAGCGTGGCCGAGATTGATGAGGAGATGTCGGAGGGAGAAACCATCCGTACATTCATTCAGAACCTGACTGCACCATATGGTTCCGACCTGATGCACAGCGTGGCTGAGAAGGCTGTGTGGAACATGGAGGCGCTGCAGAAGAGGGTGAAGCAGCAAATCGACGTACAGGAGTCAAAGATAGCTGCCGGAGACCTCGATCTTCCGAAATCGAACAAGGGGAAGCTATCGTTCAAGCCCTCGGACGATCGCAGGAGGAAAGATAAACCCGAGAGCAGTCGGGGTCGAGGCCGTCCTGATCGGAGGGAAGACAAGCGTCCCTCGAAGTCGGACAAACGGGAGGACCGTTACACTCCTCTCATTTGCTCCATGGGTGCTGTGTTGGCGGTGATGGACCGGCAGGGTATCACCAGGTACCCCCCGAAGAAGGATGGAGAGTTCATGGGAGCCCGCACCGATCGTTATTGTCGTTTTCATCGCGCCAGCGGTCACGACACTAACCACTGTCGGGAGTTGAAGAAGGAGATTGAGAAGCTGATCCAGAAGGGGAAGCAAAAAGAATTTGTGGCTGGGCGACGGAGCCGATCTCGTTCCCGGTCCCGATCGCGGTCCCGTTCCCGATCCCGCGACCGGTCCCCAAAGAAGGAGAAGCCCGAGTCTTCCAATGCCCGCAAGGAGAAGCGGGGAACCATTAATGTGATCCATGGAGGATTTGCTGCAGGAGGTTATACCACGGCATCACGGGAGGTCTATGCTTCTCGAATTCCTATTGCTGTGGTGCTGGGCAAGAGGGCCCGAACTTGGACTCCGAAGGAAGAGATGGTGATCCCCTTCTCAGCAGAGGACCTGATAGGTGTGGAGACCCCGCACGATGATGCTTTGGTCGTGACCCTGAACGTGGATTTGTACGAGATGAAGCGAATCTTGATTGATGGAGGGAGCTCCTCCGACATTTTGTTCATGGATGCGTAGCAGGCCATGGGAAAAACCAAGAAGGACTTGAAGCCTGCGGACTTCCGATGGTCGGATTTTCTGGCTCTACCTCTTACCCGGTAGGGATGATTACCTTACCGGTCGAGTTCGGTAGTGGTTGGAAGTCATAGAAGAGGGACGTGGATTTCGTGGTGGTCGAGTCCGCGGGGACCTACAATGCAATTATCGAGAGGACCACCATCAATCCGTTGGGGGCAATTGCCTCAACTGTCCATCAGAAGATGAAGTTTCCAACCGACCACGGAGTCGGGGAGGTCCAGGGCGATCAGGTGGCCTCCAGGAAGTGCTATGTCAATGCCACTCGAAGGAGGAATCGGGAGGCTATGACTGTTTTCCAGACTATTTTCTCAGCGACCTCCTGCTCCATTTGTTGGGACCGATTGGTGAGAAGGACCTTCTCAGCCTCCAGTCCCGCCTTGACGTCCTCAAGGGCCTTCTTCTCGAGGACGAGCCTGTCCCGATCCTCCTCGCGCCCCTGCTGCTCCACCTTGAGCTTTTGTCGCTCCTGCTTCAGCAACCGCTCGAAGTCGTGGACCTGCCTCAGGAGGTCCCGAGTCTTCTGGTTAAGGAGGGCCTGCTCCTAAACCAGCTCGCCCCTCGACGATTCGGAGGCAGCCAGATCCTCCTTGAGCTTGGCCAAGACCTCGGGGGCCGCCTTGGCTCGCTCCTGCTCTAGGGCCTCCTCCGGGGCCAGGGTGAACCCGAAACAGCAGTGTTGGTCCACCATTTCCTGTGAAAAAGAAAGGAAGAAGTTAGTACATGAGAATATTTTACCTTATATACTAAGTGTAAAAACAGGAAGCCTTACCTCCACGCGACGAATGTCCATTTCGCGAATTTCCGTGTGGATGTCTTCCCGGGCCAAGGAAAGCGGAAGCTTTAAAGATGGCGGAACTGAACCTGCCAGCAGGTGCAGACCCAGTTCCGGTGGTGTATCACCCCGACGGAGCGGGACCCCTTGCAATGACTTGATCGGGGTCCAGGGAGCCGCCGCCTGGTCGGGGGTGTAAAGCTGATAGAAGCTCCCGTCTAAGGGGAGAGGAGGAAGGATGACTTGAGTGTCGGAGGTGCGCGCCTCCGAGCCGCCATGAGACCCAGTCGTCCCTTCAGGAGTCAGGCTCAAGATCGGCGAATGCTGTTGTGGCGGAGAGGATGGAAGCAGCCCCTCGGGAGTCGGCTCCGATGGGGTCTGCCTCACCCCCCGACGATGAATCAGGGCTGGACCCTCGCTCGCCTCCTCAGAAGAGTGAGAAACGTCCAGGTCAACCACCCGACGGAACTGACCGTCCGTCGGGGCATCTTCAGTCCCCGATCCTCTCGGGGCAGGAATTGAAAGGAGGGGCTCTCCGATCCGGGCGTCGGAGGGTGGCACCCCCGCTGAAGCTCCAGCTCCCGATTGACCTGCAGCTGGAGGACGAGAAGCTTCAGAAAGATAATCAGGAAATTGATCGGGATCCTTACACCAAATGACGCGACGGGAGAGATACTGGTCCTTCCCGTAATAATTGTAATAACCCGCTTTAAGAATGCGGGGAGTTTCTACTTGCAGGATGCGGTTGATTCCTTCGATCCTGGCTCTCTTATCGGAGGGGATTAACTCCTCGGGAATACTCCTCCTGTATAATCGGATTGCTAATCGGAGCTGCTTACCTTCTTCGGGAGTCTGGGTGTTGAAGATCTGCTCCATCTTCTCCACCCGGGCCCGCTTGACCTCCTCCGATCGAGGACTTCCTCTTCCTTGCGGGGCGTTGGACGGCATCGGTCTCCGCTTGCTTAAGCATGATATTGGTCAGCAATGATACCTTCTTAGCTGCAAAGACGAAAACAAAGGTGCGATTAGGATATTACCCAAGGAACGACATTGGAGGGGCCGTCGAAGAGTTGATCCCCGGAGGCAACATCAAGGAGTCGGATCCCGGCTAGAACCAGATCCTGCTCCCCGATGGAGTTGGCATTGAGGGAAGCGAAGGAATCCCCCCAGCGATAGAGTTGGATGCAGTGGAGAATCTGAAAATTCTCCTCGGAGTATGTATGATAAGCGGGAGGAGGGTCTGCCCCAACCTCCCATCGGGGCCACGGAATGGAGCTGTTCCGAATGAAGAAGTAATTCTTCTTCCAGCCACTGTTGTCGGGCCCCGAGTCGGTGATAAGCCCCCGACCTTTGGCGACTTTCCAGGTGTCACCATTCCAGCTGTATCGGGAAAGCTGCGCCTCGCTCCATTTAGGCATCCGCGGGTAGAAGGCACAGACCCCGGCATCATTGCACTTCATTCCATAGAAGGTCCGGAAAAGTCGAAGGCTATAGGTCCACTGTTGGCGGAGGCAAAGGACATGGAAGGTGATCCACACACGGATGGTGTGGGGGGAAAAAGTAGTCGGATGTGTTTTGTAATATTCACACATCTCGACCAGATCCCCACAGAAAGGGAATCGGATCCCCGCCGATACTTGCCCGGCGGAGACAAATACCTCCCCTTCCCGGGGACGAGTGACCACAGGGTCGCCCGGGATGCGGGGGCGAGGAAAGAGGAAGCGAGGCTCCGAAGTGGAAGTAATACATCCTTCCCGGAGAGCTGCATCGTTGGCGGTTTCCGAAATCTCATTACAACTATAATTAAACTTGAAGGGCTTTCTCCCGCCGGAACTGGATTCACCGTCTGGAAAAATGATCATGGCAAGAAAAGGCACAGTTGATTTTTGGAAAAGTCCGGGTAAGACTGATTGAGATAAAAGAAAAACTATGCTAACAGTTTTTTCGGAATCAGAGAAAGAAGTCTTACCAGACATGTTGAATCGGAGAAGAAAAGATGATCCTGGTGGTCGGAGATCCTGGTTGCCGGAACACTGATCAGAAATCAGAAGGGAAAGCTTGAGCTTTTGAAATCACAGAGGATGAAACGGTGGAGGTGAACTGAATAGTGCTAAGATTTGGGATTTTATAGGAGAGAAGACAGCCAAAGAGACGTTACAATCTGGACCGTTGAAGATGAAACGCCTCAACCTGAGTCGTTGATACGCTAGCGACAAAACGGCTAGAAAGTGTTTTTTTAGAAAAAACAGGCACGGGTACCCAAGCCGTCGCTTCATCACCCATCGCATTTAATATTTGAGTAACCGAGAAATCCTTTCGGATTCGGTGGTTATCCTCGGAATATCGGGGACCCATCGATAAGAAGATCCGCGTCAGAAGTTAGAAGGTCCGAAGTTAAAAGCCTCTGATGCCGATATCGGGAGGTCTGGAGTTGAAAGACGCGACGAACTATAAGTCCCTCATGTCTTGGGGGCAAGTGATGGGTTTCGATATAGCCGTTAGGCCCATTAACGACGAGTAAACGGTGAAGTAGGCCCACTGGGCCCCAAAAGAGGCCTAGAGGGCCAATGTGAGGGGTCCCGACAAGGTCGGTCCCGACATATGAGCTGTACGCTCTCGATGAGATGCCTTTAAGTAGGCCCCGATGATATGCCTTTGAGTAGGCCCCGATGATATGCCTTTAAGTAGGCCCCGATGTTGAATCCCTGAGGATGTTGGCCCTGTCCCGATGACGAGGGGCCCGAGCGGTGACCAAAGGAGATAACTCTGGAGTCCCCGACTTCCGTCGGGACTTGCCACCAGAGGATGAGGCCGAGAAACACGCCCACTATCAGCATAGTGGAGGAGTGGCCTGAAAAGACGGAACGTGGGCTACCTGCCCCTGGCAGTTACCTCGACAGGTAACTGGAGTAACTCCTCCCCTATATAAAGGAAGGAGTTACCTCAGAACTGAGATACGCTGATTTACACATTCATACTTCCATACTTGCTTGCCTACATCGAGATACTCATTTAAGCATCGGAGAGGGATTCTGGGTCACCGCCCGATCTATCCCCTTCTTGCAGGATTACTTGGAGCAAAGGAGTTCGGACTTCCGTCAAGAACGTGCCGGTGTTCCAACCGTGATCCAACAATACTCTGGGGTTTGCTTTGTTTCCCTGGATTTGGGTATGAATTATGAGCTTGTTCAAGCTGCGCATACTGCTTGGAAGTTGTGATTTCACTACGTTACATTGTTTGCATACACTTTGCTCGGCTGAGGAGTCATTGTGTCTTCTTTGAGTTTTCACTCCATATCTTGAAGATTTCAGAGCTTTCTTCAATGGAGGATTGATCCTAATCCATTCCTAGTGATTTGTGAACATTGAACTTGGAGTAATTTGTTGCGGAGTAGTACGGATTGTACTGAAGAGTGAGCTAGAATTTGTCTTACTCTCAACAAACTTGGTGTGCTAGTTTTGTTGCTAGTGCATACATTGTGTGCGTTTTCTTTGGAATTCTTTGCATCTGAATTTCCCCTGCTTTGAATCTTCAAGCTCCTTGTGTTAATCTGCTTGCAAGATGGATCAGGAAACTGATGGGTTCGACTACAGCCGTCAGGCCCTTTAATGGTGAGGAAACGGCAGACAGGCCCACCAGGCCCAAAATGAAGGTCAAGATGACCTAGGAGAAGGGTCCCGACGAAGGGAGTCCCGATGATGAAAGGTCCCGACAGAGTCGGTCCAGACAGCTGAGGTGGAAGCTCCCGATGTGAAGCCTTTAAGTAGGCCCCGATGACGAATCCCTGAAAACGATTGGCCCTGTCACGATGACGAGGGGCCCCGAGCGGTGACACAATGAGATAACTCTGGAGTCCCCGACGGGAGTCGGGACTCGTTACCAGAGGATAAGGCCAGGATACGCGGGGCGTGGCCGAGATACGCGGAACGTGGTTAAGATACACGGAGCGTGGCCGAGATACGCGGGGCGTGGCCAAGGTAAGCGAGATCATGGCCTAGATAGGCGAGATCACGTCCGAGATACGCGGGATACGGGCTAACCACCCCCAACGGTTCACCAGGTACCTGAGGCATCTCTACGCCTATAAAAAGGCAAGAGGTCACCTCAGAACACTTACGTTGAATTACATACCCTTTGAGATTACTGCTTGCCAGTTCGTATTAGACACTCATTTAAGCATCGGAGAGGGATTCTGGGTCACCGCCCGGTCTATCCCCTCTTGCAGGATTGCGTGTAGCGAAGGAGCTAGGATTGCTGTCAAAGTCCTTACCGGAGTTCCACCGTGATCCAACATTGGCGCCGTCTGTGGGAATCAAACAAAAAGCTGATATGCCTTCTACTCGATCGATGGCGGCTGGCAAGCACAGAAGACAGGGACAATCCGGTGGTTCCCGTCACCCCGCTGCAACAAATCTGGATTCAGTACCAGAACAGGAGGAAAACCAGAACCATCCCCCAGCTGAGCTCTCCCAGACAGGGGGGCACAATGAAGGTCCCGAAGATATTGCTCCTCAGCACCAGGGCAATAGGGGGCAGAAGGCTCCCCCAGCTACAGACTTGACAAGGGCCGTGGCAGAAGCCATGCCCATGTTTCTGGCAGCCGTGGAGGCTCTCTTGGATCGGAGAGAAGCTGCGAGGAGGCAGGAGGAGATGCCCCCGTTGGAAGAAGTGGCCCCACCAACAGAGGGTCGGAACGCACAAGAAGCCCCGCCCCGAGGCCAGGACAGAAGTAGGGCATCCGGCCAGCCGGAGAGGTTCGTGGTTGATGGGCCAGGACCAGTACAGCACAGGACCATTCCCCTGAATGGTCCCATCACTCCCGACCAGGTGGTAAAGATCGTGAACATCTGTATGGGAGAGCAGAAGCCGCTGGTGTCGGAGCTTAGGGATCGATCCACTCATCCCTTCGTTCCCCGACTCATCGACACCCTAGCCCCGCCTGGGCTAGGTATCCCTACGATAAAGGAGTACGATGGCGAAGGAGACCCGGTTCGCCATGTCCAGAAGCACCTCATGGCGTGCCTGGGAAGAGCCCCGAATGAAGACATAGTGTGTACATTGTTCCCAAACACACTCGGAGAAAGAGCCCTGACCTGGTTCTTCAGTCTACCCCCAGGCTGCATCACTTGTTGGGCAGATATGCACGACCGATTCATTCAGCAGTACCAGGGTCGGAGACGTTTATTGAAGAGCGTGAGGTCCCTAACCCAGGTGGTGCAGAGGCCCGACAAATCGCTGGCGCACTATTACCAGCGGTACACTGCCAGTGTGGCGGAGATCGATGAAGAGATCTCGGAAGGTGAGACCATCTGTACCTTCATTCGGAACTTAACGGCCCCCTATGGTTCCGATCTGATGCACAGCGTGGCTGAGAAAGCTGTGTGGAATATGGAGGCACTACAGAAGAGGGTGAAACGGCAAATCGATGTCCAGGAGTC
The DNA here is from genome assembly GCA_036873135.1 of Clarkia xantiana subsp. parviflora. Classification (NCBI taxonomy): domain Eukaryota; kingdom Viridiplantae; phylum Streptophyta; class Magnoliopsida; order Myrtales; family Onagraceae; genus Clarkia; species Clarkia xantiana. The sequence continues at coordinate 564,879 of JAPTYO010000018.1, forward strand.
GAAGATAGCCGCGGGAGTGCTGGAACCCCCTAAGTCGAATAAAGGGAAGCAGTCGGTTAAACCTGTCGATGATCGCAAGTCAAAAGGTAAAACCGAAAGCAGTCGGAATCGAGGCCGACCTGATCGAAGGGATGATAGGCGTTCTTCAAGGAAGGATAAGCGGGAGGATCTCGACATCCCTCTCAACTGCTCCATGGCAGAGGTACTGACGGTCATGGAACGACAAAGTATCTCCAGGTACCCCCCAAAAAAGGATGGAGAATTCTTGGGATCTCGCACGGATCGCTACTGCCGATTTCACCGCGCAAATGGTCACGACACCAATCACTGTCGGGAACTGAAGAAGGAGATCGAAAAGCTGATCCAGAAGGGGAAGCTCAAAGAATTTGTCGGGGATAAGCGGTGTCGATCCCGCTCTCGGTCCCGATCGCGGCCCCATTCCCGATCCCGCGATCGGTCCCAAAGAAGAAGAGAACCGATCCAGAGTCATCCGGTGCTCGCAAGGAGAGACGGGGCACTATCAATGTGATCCACGGAGGATTTGCTGCTGGAGGTGATACTTCATCCGCCCGAGAGGTCTATGCCTCTAGAATCCCTACGGCGGTGGTGCTGGGTAAGAGGTCCCGATCCTGGACCTTGAAAGAAGAAATGGTGATCTCCTTTTCATCGGAAGATCTAATAGGCGTGGAAACACCGCACGACGACGCCCTGGTAGTGACCTTGGATGTAGACGGGTTCGAAATGAAGAGAATTCTAATCGACGGAGGGAGCTCCTCCGACATTTTATTCATGGACGCATTGGAGGCTATGGGGAAAACGAAGAAAGATCTGAAGGAGGCGAACTTCCAGATGATCGGGTTCTCGGGCTCTACCTCCTATCCGCTAGGCGTAATCACCTTACCAGTAGAGTTTGGTAGCGAGTGGAAATCAGAAAGGAGGAACGTGGAGTTCGTAGTAGTTAATTCCGCGGGAACTTATAACGCAATTATCGGGAGAACCACCATCAACCCTCTGATGGCGGTTGCCTCGACAGTACACCAGAAGATGAAGTTCCCGACCGACCACGGAGTCGGAGAAGTCAAAGGGGATCAAGTAGCTTCTCGAAAATGCTATGTTAATGCCACCCGGAGGAGGAGGCGAGAGGCCATGACTGTCCTCCAGACAGACACAGATCCTAGAGAAGAGTTTGGGCGTCCCGCCCCCGTAGAGGATCTGAAAGAAGTCGAGATCGACGGACCCCAGAGGAAGGTAAAAATCGGGTCTGCCTTGACTGAAGAGACAGCCCAGAAATTAATTGATTTATTGAAGGAGTTCAAGGAGCTGTTTGCCTGGTCCCCAAGCGATATGCCAGGAATCAGCCCCGATGTGATCGTACACGAGTTGAAGATAGATCCCGTGATCAAACCTATCACGCAGAAAAGGCGCCCGATGGGCACAGACAAGAAGATCGCGATCCAGCAGGAGGTGGGCAGGTTGCTCGATGCTGGGTTTATTAAAGAGCTCCGATTCCAAACTTGGGTTGCTAATCCCGTGCTGGTGAAGAAGACTAACGGGAAATGGCGAATGTGTGTGGATTTCCGCGACCTAAATAAGGCTTGCCCGAAAGACTGTTATCCACTCCCGAGAATCGACCAGCTGGTGGATGCCACGTCGGGACATGAGCTGTTGAGTTTCATGGATGCGTATTCAGGCTACAACCAGATCAAGAAGGCCAAGGAAGACGCTCCCCACACAGCGTTCTACGCAGAGAGTGACATCTATCACTACGATGTCATGCCTTTCGGGTTGATCAATGCTGGGGCAACCTACCAGCGGATGGTGAACAAGCTGTTCGGAGATATGCTGGGGAAAACCATGGAGGCTTACGTGGATGATATGTTGGTGAAGTCCCGACAAGCCGAAGATCATGTGCACAACCTAGCCATGGCGTTTGGGCGGATGAGGCTTCATCAAGTTCGCTTAAACCCGACGAAATGCACCTTCGGAGTCCACTCAGGGAAATTCTTGGGCTTTATGGTGAGCCAGAGAGGAATTGAGATGAATCCCGAGAAGCTGAGGGCAATCGAGGAGATGCAGTCTCCAATAAATCATCGGGAGGTACAAGTGCTGAATGGCCGACTAGCTGCAATGAATCGCTTCTTGTCCAAAGCCAGCGACCGGTCAATGCCGTTTTTTGAAGTCCTAAGGGCCAACAAGAAATTTGAATGGACCGCCAAGTGTGAAGAGGCGTTCCAAGCACTCAAGCAGCACCTTCGCACCCTCCCGCCGTTGGCGAAACCGGTTCCAGGCGAGCCGCTCTACCTTTATTTGGCTGTTTCTGAATTTGCCATTAGCTCTGTGTTAGTAAAGATTGTCGAGGGTCTGAAACCGGTTCCAGGCGAGCCCCGTCTATTATGTAAGCAAGGCGTTTGCCAAGTCTGAATTGAACTATCCTGCCGTTGAGAAGTACCTCTTTGCGTTGATTATTACTGCTCGGAAGCTAAGGCCTTATTTCCACGCACATGAGATCACTGTGCTGACGAACCAGCCTTTAAAACATTTCTTGAACCGACCGGATGCGTCGGGAAGATTAGTGAAGTGGGCAGTAGAGCTTAGTGAATTTCGAATACACTTCGCTCCAAGAACGGCTATTAAAGGCCAGGCATTGGCGGATATCATAGCAGAATCTACAGCTCCCGATCTAGAAGAAGCAGGCCCTGTAGAGGGGGCAACTATGGAGGTCCCGATAGAAGAACAACCAGAGAGGGCAGAGCAATCAGAACAGCCAAACGAAGAAAATACCTGGGAAATGTACACGGATGGCTTCTCGAGTTCAGACGGATCAGGGGCGGGCTTTTTGTTGATACCACCGGGTGAAGGAGAACCGCTCCGATACGCCTTGGCTTTAACATTCAAGGCCACAAACAACGAAGCGGAGTATGAAGCTCTTATCACGGGCCTGAAAATTGCTAAAGGCACGGGAGTCGATCACTTGAGAGTAAAGTGTGATGCAGCCTTAATCGTGAACCAGGTTCAAGGGCGATATGAAGCGAGGAATCCGATAATGAAGAAATACTTACGCGAGGTACAAGCCTTGAAAGAGAGCTTCAAAAGCTTCGACATCGAGGCAATCCCGAGGGAGGAGAACGTAGATGCAGACGCCTTGAGCAAATTTTCCCTGGGGGCACCCTTGGAAGAAAATCGGAAGGTGCACTTCTTGGAGAAGGTGATCTTATCGACCATCGACCCGACGCAGGTATGCACCATTGAAGCAAAATCGGAGGAGGAGCCCACTTGGATGACCCCGATAGTCGCGTACCTGACTACGGGGGCAGTCCCCGATGATAAGGTAGCGGCAGACAGGATATGTCGGATCGCGTCTAATTATGTGATGCTGAACAATCAGCTATACAAGAAGGGCTGGTTCTCCACCCCGTACTTGAAGTGTGTAGCAGAACCTGACACCGATCGAATCCTGAAGGAAATGCATGAAGGGGTCGCGGCTTGTCACAAAGGGGCCCGATCCATTATGAGGAAGGTGTTGAACTTAGGCAACTATTGGCCCACGATGAACAAGGAAGCCACGGCGTTGGTCCGATCCTGTGACGCGTGCCAGAGGTACGCCCCGAGTATCGCGGCTCCGGCCGCTAATCTGACATCCATCAAGAGCGCGTGGCCCTTCGCGCAGTGGGGAATCGACTTGGTGGGACCCCTTCCACAAGCACAAGGTCAATGTAAGTATTTACTTGTAGCTATCGATTATTTCTCGAAATGGATAGAGGCAAAGGCGTTGGCCAGAACAACGGGGAACCAGATCGTCAAGTTCCTCCAGACCCATATTGTGTCCAGATACGGGATTCCTAAGGTGGTGATCAGCGACAATGGTCCACCGTTTAACGGCTCTCAGGTGAGGGAGTATCTGGAGGAGTTGAACATCGAGCATCGGACTGCTTCTGTGCGCCATGCTCAGACTAACGACCAGGTGGAATCAGCCAACAAAATCGTGATGGATGGCCTGAAGAAGAGGGTCTATGCCTTGAAGGGCAAGTGGCTGAACGAACTGGAAAACGTGTTTTGGGCTGTTAGAACGACACCTAAACGATCAACGGGGGAGACTCCGTTTGGCCTCGTTTATGGCACGGAGGCTGTCGCCCCCGTGGAGGTAGCTGTGGCGTCCCATCGGATGAGATATTACGAGCCTCTGACGAATGATGAGATGAGACGCCTGGACTTGGACTTGCTTGAAGAGAAGAGGCGGGAAGCCGATGTAGTCCAAGCTCGAATGCGTTTGGCGACGGCCAGATACTACAATCGGCGAGTGAAGTCCCGACAGTTCTTCGTCAGGGAGCTGGTTTGGCGTCGCAACGAGTTCACCCTTTTGGATCGAATCAACAAGATGTCACCAAAATGGGAAGGACCTTATAAGGTCGTGGGGATGCCAGCTCCAAATGCGTACAAGTTGGAAGATCTCGACGGCAGAACGTTAAAGCATTCTTTTAGTGGCGAACACTTGAAGAAACACCATGCTTGAAGAAAGTCGCCTTAAGTGGTGCCCGATAAAGTCGCCTTAAGTGGTGCCCGATGTAAAATCACCTTAAGTGGTGTATGCTGTTTATCGTTTAATTCGATGTAAGCCAATTTTGTGCCGTCAATAAATAAAGAGGTTGCTTCCAATCAGAGTTATCCTTAGATTTATGCTAAGTGTCAAAGTCAGCTTGAGTGGTGCACGAGAAAGTCGCCTTAAGTGGTGCACGAGAAAAGTCGCCTTAAGTGGTGCACAATCCTTAGATTTATTCTAAGTATCAAAAAGTTGCCTTGAGTGGTGCACGATATTAAGTCGTCTTAAGTGATGCACGAGAAAAGTCGCCTAAAGTGGTGCACAATCCTTAGATTTATTCTAAGTATAAAAAAGTCGCCTTGAGTGGTGCACGATATTAAGTCGTCTTAAGTGATGCACGAGAAAAGTCACCTTAAGTAGTGCACAATCCTTAGATTTATTCTAAGTATCAAAAAGTCGCCTTGAGTGGTGCACGATGTTAAGTCGTCTTAAGTGATGCGTGATCCTTAGATTTACTCTAAGTAATAATTAAGTCGTCTTAAGTGATGCACGGAACTAAGTCGCCTTAAGTGGTGCGCGGAATTAAGTCGCCTTGAATGGTGCACGATATTAAGTCGTCTTAAGTGATGCATGATTCTTAGATTTGCTCTAAGTAATATTAAGTCGCCTTAAGTGGTGCAAATTAAAGTGTCGACCCAGGCAAGTATAAAGCCACTTGAAGAAATGTATTAAGAAAATCGGAACTGAGAAAGTCTGATAGTTGATAAGGGCTCAAAGGCCCGACCATGACAAAAAAAAGGAGAAGATACAAGGACTCTAAAGATAAACGTTCAAGCTTGGTCCTTGTCGGCAGCATCGGCAGCAGCTAGGTCCGCGGAGTCGGTAGCAGAAGGATCCACAGGGTTGGCCACGGGAGGATCGACTATCGGGGCGTTTGCACTTGGAAGCTCAGAGACGTCTTCGACAATTACGGGGGTACTCCCCCCATCACTCTCCTCGGAAAGAGCGAAGTACTTCTTTGCAAAGGGAGCGAGGGAAGGAGACTTGTCAAAGTTGATGGCGTCCCCAGACTCCAGGTGAAGCTCCTCAACCGCGTTGAAAAGAGTGTTCTCCACCTCCGCGCCGAAGAACTTCATAGCGTCGGCCTGGAAGTCCCCGGACCTCCGATAGTCCTCCCGACCCTTTGCCTCTGCTTCAACCAGCTGCGCAGGAAACCCCGCGATTTGCTCCTCCAGAGCCTTCTTCTCAAGGACCCGTTTGTCCTCTGCCGCCTTCTTCTCCTGGACCAGCTTGTCCACAGCAGCCTGCCGCTCCTGCCGCTCTTGCCTCAAGAGCCCCTCGAAGTCCCCGACCTGCTTCTGGAGGTCCCGAACCTTCTGATCGAGGACAGCCTGTTCCTTGACAAGCTTTCCCCGCGAAGACTGGGAGGCCTTAAGATCCTCCTTGAGCTGGTCGAGGGCCCCTCGATCCCGCTCCCGGGACTTGATGGATATACGCCCAATTTGAACCCGTTGACTTCCGAACCGTTATATTTTTATCGTCACATTTATGATTGTAAATCGAAACTTCAACCCGGACACTTCGCGAGAACATCGACGGCTCGGACGGGGCCGAAGTGCCCGTCCGGCCGGGGCGAACTCACCTAGGTGAGGTTGGGTGGCCACACCCGACCTCCCCTAGGGGAGATCGGGTGGACCAACCCGATCTCTCCTAGGAGAGATCGGGTCGGCCAACCCGATCCCTCCTAGGAGGGATGGGGTTGGCCAACCCCACCCTCCCTAGGGGGGGTTGGGTGTCCTCACCCAACCCCTACCCTTGGGGGTCGGATTTCTCCCCCCCCAAGGGCCCCGACACCACTTTCGGACTCCCACGCTCGGTCCACTCCGCCTACCTCCTCCGAATCCTAAGGTCTTAATTATGTGCTTAAAGGTTAATTAATTGTGTTTAAAGGCTAACGATGTCATTAAGCTACCTTAATGACACCGTTGCCTATAAATACCCCACCTTCACAACTCATTTGGGAATCTTGGCCATTTGGACATTTTAGCTCTGACATCTCTCTAGCTTTATCTCTCTAGAAAAGTACTGACTTAGGCATCGGAGAGGGTTCACCAGGCACCACCCCCCCCCCCCTCCGTGTCTGGTATTGCCCCTTCTGCAGGGTAGAAGGAGAGAAGAAGCAAAGGAAGGAAGGAAGGAAAGAAGAAGATAGGCTAAGGTAGAGCAACTCAGGAACATCGGATCGCACACATCCCCCGTAAGGAGTGAGATCAAAGCCGACCCCCCGTTGACCTAGATCTCATAACTTAACAGGACTCATCGTAGGCGATGACGTACCCGATAAGACGATTGAAGTCCCCGAGCTCCTACAATAAGAAGAAAAAGTGTTAATAGACAAACAACCCGATTTATCATCAAAAAGAGAGAAGCGAAGTCTTACCTCTATACGACGCATGGACATCTCTCTAATATCCCGTTGCATGGGCATCCGATTAAGGGAAATCGGATACCACATATTAGGCAGGATCGAGCCTGCCAGCAGATGCAGGGCCAGATCCTGGTCCTGCTCCCCTTGTGTAAGCGGGAATCCTTGCAGCGTCTGGATAGGAGTCCAGGGGGCATTCGCTTGTGAAGGGTTGAAGGGCCTGTAGAAATTCCTATCAAGAGCAAGAGGAGGAGGAGGAGGATGATAAGTGGAGGGGCATGCCTCCGTCTCGGCCCGAACGGTGGAAGGAGTGAAGTTATGGATGGGCGATGGCTTCCGCTGCTGCGGAGAAGATGAAGGAGGCGGCCCCTGAGGAGTTGGTTTCAAGGGGGATTGCCCCGTCCTCCGACGATGACGAAGGGAGCCACCCTCGTCAGTCTCCTCGGAGGAGTCCAAGGTTTCCATCTGACGAAACTGTTCGCCAGTCGGAGCCTTCTCCCCAGCTGAGGGAGGGCCTCCTCCTGAAGATGGTGCATCCGCGGAAGCTTCAGCACCCGATGGAGCTCCTGAACGACCTGCACCTGGAGGATGAGAGGCTTCAGAAATGTAATCAGGAAGTTCATCAGGATTCTTACACCAAATGATACGTCGGGAGACGTATTGATCCTTCCCCTGATAATGGTAGTAGCCCGCCTTTAGAACGCGTGGAGTTTCGCCTCGAAGGATCCGATTAACGTCAACAATGCGGTCCTCCTTGGTTGAAGGAATCAAATCCCTCGGGACCATCCTCCTGTATGATTTTATAGCAAGTCGGAGCTTTTTACCTTCTTCAGCATTCTGGACATCGAAGAGCTGGTCCAGATCCACCCGCTTCCGTTTGGGCTGCCCCGCAGAAGGAGACCCCGACTGAGCAGCGGCCTTCCTTGCGGATTTCCTCTTCCGTGAGGGGCGGACAGCATCAGTCTCCCCCTGCTTAAGGAATAGATCGGTCAGCACAGATACCTTCTTGGCTGCAAACAAGTAAATGAAGAAGAGTTAGAAGTTTACCCAAGGAACCATATTAGAAGGGCCGTCGAAGAGCTGCCCCCCAGAGATAATATCGAGGAGTCGGATCCCGGCGTGCACCAGGTCCCGCTCCACGAATGAATTGGCATTGAGGGGAGTGTAGGACTCCCCCCATCGGTAAAGCTGGATAAGTTGAAGAGTTCCAAAATCCTCGTCGGTATAAGTGTGGAAGGCGGGCGGAGGGTCTGCTGCCACCTCCCACCGAGGCCAGGGAATCGAAGAGTGTTGGATGAAGAAGTAGCTCCTCTTCCAACTACTGTTGTCGGACCCCGTGTCAACCAGGAGACCCCGACCCTTGACCACCTTCCAGGTGTCATTGGTCCAGCTACACCGGGCAAGCTGCTGCTTACTCCACTTGGGCATCCGAGGGTAGAAGGCGCAAACCCCCGCCTCGTTGCACTTCATCCCATAGAAGGTTCTGAAGAGCTGGAGGCTGTAGACCCACTTCTGTCGGAAGCAGAGAACTTGAAAGGCGTTCCATAGGCGGATGGCATGTGGAGAAAAGGTAGTGGGGTGCGTTTTGTAATGCTGGCACATCTCGACCAGATTACCACAAAAGGGGAATCTGATCCCCGCTGATACTTGTCCCGTAGAGACAAATACCTCCCCTTTTTGGGGACGAGTAACCTCGGGGTTACTCGAGGGGCGAGGCCAAGGATACGGGAAACGGGGTTCCCAGGTAGAAGTGATACAACCCTCTCGGAGGGCTGCATCATAAGCAGTATTGGAGATCTCATTCAGAGCATAATCAAAATTAAAAGGTTTTCTCCCCTCAGAGCTGGTCCCGCTGTCTGAAAAGAAACAAGTGCAAGAAAAACACAGTGGGATTCTCGGAAAGCTATAAATAAGGAAAAAACGAACAAGTAATGAAGGAAAAACCCTTACCAGACATGATGAAGTAGAAGTTGGGAAATGAACGAGGCGTCGCCGGAAAGATGATCGGAGAAACTCCAAGGCCTTCGGAATTACAGAGCTTGAATTCGCAGAGAAATTGCAGAGAGCTTTTGAGAATTCGGAAACGGTAAAAGTTAAATTGTGACCATGGCTAGGGTTTTATAGGCGAAGAAGACAGTTGAAGGGACACTTCGATCCGAGTCGTTGAAGTCGAAGAGTTTTAATCTGGACCGTTGAGATGAAACGTGCAGAAGGACAACAGACGTAATGATGAAACGGCCTGAAAAGCACTTTTTAGAAAAGGACAGGCGCGAGAAATCAGGCACGAGGGCCGAAAACGTCGTTTCACTATCTACTGCATTTAATGAACTGGGGAACCGAGGAGACCCCTGGGATTTGGCAGTTATCTACAAAACGCTGAGGATACGTGAAGAAGAAGACTGATAATTGAGTGACTACACCAAGGGAAAGATCCCCGATTCCAATATCGGGAGGTCGGGAGTTGGAAGACACGACGAACGAAAAGTCCCTCGTGTCTTGGGGGCAAATGATGGGTTCGACTACAGCCGTCAGGCCCTTTAACGGTGAGGAAACGGCAGACAGGCCCACCGGGCCCAAAATGAAGGTCAAGATGACCTAGGAGAAGGGTCCCGACGAAGGGAGCCCCGATGATGAAAGGTCCCGACAGAGTCGGTCCAAACAGCTGAGCTGGAAGCTCCCGATGTGAAGCCTTTAAGTAAGCCCCGATGACGAATCCCTGAGAACGATTGGCCCTGTCACGATGACGAGGGGCCCCGAGCGGTGACACAATGAGATAACTCTGGAGTCCCCGACGGGAGTCGGGACTCGTTACCAGAGGATAAGGCCAGGATACGCGGGGCGTGGCCGAGATACGCGGAACGTGGTTAAGATACACGGAGCGTGGCCGAGATACGCGGGGCGTGGCCGAGGTAAGCGAGATCATGGCCTAGATAGGCGGGATCACGTCCGAGATACGCGGGATACGGGCTAACCACCCCCAACGGTTCACCAGGTACCTGAGGCATCTCTTCGCCTATAAAAAGGCAAGAGGTCACCTCAGAACACTTACGTTGAATTACATACCCTTTGAGATTACTGCTTGCCAGTTCGTATTAGACACTCATTTAAGCATCGGAGAGGGATTCTGGGTCACCGCCCGGTCTATCCCCTCTTGCAGGATTGCGTGGAGCGAAGGAGCTAGGATCGCCGTCAAAGTCCTTACCGGAGTTCCACCGTGATCCAACAGAAACCAATGTTGATGATCCCCTATACATTCACCCCTCAGACACCACTGGCCATATGCTCATTCCTTTTCAACTTCAAGGAACATCCAACTATCATGTTTGGAGCACCTCAATCAGGGAAGGCTTGTTGGTGAAGAATAAGCTTGGTTTTATAGATGGCACATTCACAAGATTGGATGTTGGTGTCAATGATAGGGTGAGATGGGATAGGGCAAATGCAATTGTCAAGGCATGGTTAAGGAACACTGTGGCCAAGTATTTGGTCAATGGCTTCATCTACAACCCTACAACTTCTTCCATTTGGAATGACCTAAAGGAGATGTTTTACAAAGTGGATGGCACTCAAATCTTTCAATTGACAAGGGAGATTTACCAAACATCTCAAGGTGTGCTCTCAATCACTGAATACTTTGCCAAGATGAAACAACTATGGGAAGCTCTTGCTTCCATTGATAATTTGGTTCTCCAATGTGCTGGGGACATTGCAATTGTCAATGAACACAAAGAGAAGCAGAAGCTGATGGCATTTCTCTTGGGGCTAAATGATTCCTATGGACACATTAGGAGCAACTTGCTTATGAGGCAGCCCCTTCCTACCCTTAGCATTGCCTTCTCTTTGTTAGTACAAGAAGAGAGCCAAAGGACCATCTCTGGTTCCATTGGTGATGTGGGTGAGGCAACAACCTTATTCACTGGGAAGAATCCATCTTATGGAGGAGGTAGAGCCAATGGAAGAGGATATGCAAGGGGTAGAGGTTTTGGAAGAGGCAATGACATTGGAAGAGGCAGAGGCAACTTCAATGCTACAAGTGGCAAACCACTTCCTACTTGCACCTATTGTGGCAAGAGGGGTCACAATGAGGATGTTTGCTACACCAAGCATGGCTACCCATATGATCATCCAATCCATCAAAACAATCCAAATGCTCCTAAGAGGAATTGGAACTCAGAAAACATTGTTGAAGATGGTGGAACCTCAAGTGCAATTGAACATGTGGCAGCCAAAGACAAGAGGATCTTCCATGGCACAGCTGACAAAAGGATTCAACATGTTGCTGCCCATGATGATCATTTTGATCATACACCTCTATGCTTTGAAGATGTGGATCAAGCTCATGTCAACATGGAAGGTATATCTAGTGATCCTATGGTTTAGATAGTTGACTCAGGTGCAACTAACCATATCACTCATCAAATTGAATGGCTACATGATTTGAAGAAGAGTGACTCTGATCACCAATATGTGTACTTTCTAAATGGTCACAAGTGCAAAGTGACCCATATTGGTTCTTGCTCTTTCTCAAGTGGATTGACATTGACTAACATCCTTTTGGTCCCTGATTTCAAGTTCAATTTGATCTCAGTCTCTAGGTTGCCTAGCCAGTTAAATTGCAAAGTGATCTTTACTTGTGATCATGTGTTGCTTCAGGGCCAGAGTGGCAAGTCCATGGTGATTGGGAAATGGAATAAATGATTGTACACCTTGAAGGATGTGGTGCATTCAAGCCCAAGGAAGATATCAGCTACTTGCTTGGGGAATAAGGATGAAGTATTGAGATGGCATAGGCGTTTGGGTCATGTCTCAGAACAATATTTGAACCATTTGGATGTTTTAGGCTTGAATAAGACCTATGGTTGTATCAAACAATGCACTATTTGTCCTCTTGCAAAGCAATCTAGATTTTCATTTCCATCAGTGATTCAATTGCTTCAAAGCCTTTTGATTTGATTCACATGGATCTATGGGGTCCATACAAGGTACCTACCTTCAAGAACAATCAATATTTCTTGACTATTGTTGTTGATCATTCAAGAGCAACTTGGGTCTATTTGATGAGACACAAGAGTGACACTTTCTTGCACATCAAGAATTTCTTGATCATGGTCAAGAATCAGTTTGGTACAATGGTCAAGACTTTGAGCAGTGAAAATGGGACTGAGTTCATCAACTCAGTTTGCAAAGACTCACTTCTTCAATTTGGGATTCTTCATCAAACAAGTTGTGTGCATACACCACAACAAAATGGCAGGGTTGAACGCAAGCATAGGGACATCCTCAACATTGCTAGAGCTATAAGTTTTCAAGCTTCTATGCCATTGAGGCATTGAGGATATTGCATACTCAATGCTTGTTACTTGCTCAACAGGCTACCCACCTCTATCTTGAAGTTCAAGTCACCTATGGAAGTGTTATATGGAAAAACACCTTCTCTACTTCATTTGAGAACCATAGGTTGCTTATGTTTTGCAACCAAATTGAACAACCATGACAAGTTTAGCCCAAGGGCTGAACCATGCATCCTTATGGGGTATTCAACCTCACAAAAAGGGTACCTTGTGATGAACATTTCTAATTCAATATTTCATGTTTCAAGGGATGTTATCTTTCATGAAGACATCTTCCCATTTAGCATGTCCAAGGATGCTTTAAAGTCTCTTATTCCATCTTGTTTGGGAGCCAAGAAATCCATTGAAGCCTTCCCACCAGAGAATCCAACTTACTTTGATGAGGATGTACAAAGATACAATCCAATCAATTAAGTCCCACAAGTCCCACCACCTCAACAAATTCCAACACCTCAACAACCCATTGTGGATGATCCACCCCAACCCTCTAATCTAAGGAGGAGTCTTAGAATTGTACAACTCAACCCACCACCACCAAGGAGAAGTGCAAGGATTGCTGAGCTTCAACAAAGGTCAAGTTCCAATGCCACTTTTGGCATGGAAAGGTATGTGTCATCTAACACTTTGGGTCCTCAATACAAATGCTTCTTGGCTGCCATTGACAAAATCAAGGAACCAAGCTCCTACAAGCAAGCAATCAAGGATCCCAATTGGATTTTGGCCATGAAGAAAGAGATACAAGCCCTTCAAGCCAACAACACTTGGCAACTAATGGAACTTCCTCAAGGCAAATCATCAATTGGTTGAAAATGGGTGTTCAAGGTCAAGTACAACTCTGATGGATCCATTGAAAGGTATAAGGCAAGATTGGTTGCCAAAGGATTCAATCAAGTGGAAGGGAGTGATTTCAATGAGACATTCTCCCATGTGGTTAAAATGGACACAGTGAGGATCATCTTAGCATTGGCAGCTGCCAAATCTTGGGGATTGTACCATATGGATGTAAACAATGCTTTTCTTCAAGGTGACTTAACTGAGGAAGTCTACATGGACATCCCACAAGGTTTTGATCCTTCCAGGTCTATTGAGGGGTCTACTATACGTGTATGAAAGCTTAAGAAGTCCCTATATGGCCTTAAACAAGCTTCAAGGCAATGGAACATCAAGCTCACCCAAACCTTGTTGAAGAATGGTTACACACAATGTGCCTCAGATCATTCTTTGTTCACCAAGATACAAGGTAATGACAAAGTTTTTCTCCTAATCTATGTTGATGATCTTCTAATCACTGGTTCTAATACCAAGATGATCAATCAATTGAAACACACACTTCAAATTGAAGGATTTGGGGGGACTTGAGGTACTTTTTGGGTTTGGAGATTGCAAGATCAAATCAGGGACTTGTGATCAATCAAAGAAAATATGCTATGGAGCTCATTGAGGAGGCTGGCTTAGGGGCTGCAAGGCCATCTGAAACTCCTATGGAATTCAATGTCAAGCTCACCACACATGAGTATGACAAAGCATCCAACTCCAACACTGATGATGTGCTATTAGAGGATGCTACTTCATATAGAAGACTTATTGGAAAATTGCTATATCTTACCATGACAAGACCAGACATTAGCTTTTCAGTCCAAAGACTAAGTCAATTTGTTGACAAGACAAAGAAGTCTCACTATGAAGCTGCCATAAGGATAATCAAGTACATCAAGGGAACCACAGGCCAAGGTTTGATCTATCCTTCCAACAACAACCTTAATTTGAGCTTGTTTTGTGACTCTGATTGGGCTGCTTGCCCTATTAGTAGGAAGTCAGTGAGTGCCTATTGTGTTAAGCTTGGTGCAGCCATGGTAGCTTGGAAGGTCAAGAAGCAAGATACCATTTCCCTATCAAGTGCTGAAGTAGAGTATCGATGCCTTAGAGTTGCTATTCAAGAGGCACTTTGGGTAGGCAGAATTCTCAAGGAACTTAGTTTGCAAGTAAACATTCCTATCCCAATATACACAGATAGTCAAGCAGCTGTGAAGATTGCTAAAAATCCAATGTTTCATGTGCGTACCAAACACATTGAATTGGATTGTCATTTCACAAGACACCACATTGCACAAAGCAGGATTGGTGTTCATTACATTCCTTCAAAGGATCAACTAGCTGACTTGCTAACCAAGGCTTTAGTGAAGAACCAACACTTGGCTTTGTTGAAGCTATATGGGATCAAGGATGTCTTCCAAGAAAGAAAAGAAGAAGAAGAAAAGGATGGGAGAATGTAGAGTGTAGTATATGTTGATGGTTCATATTGTCTACACTCACTCTTAGTTGCATACATAGTTGCATACATAGTATAAGTGTCTACACTTATAGTTACTTGTATACACCCGGCCACTAGTAAACCTAGCATAGTCCTAGTTGGTGAGCCTAGTCACACTTAGTATATATAGTGCACTCTTTAGCTTGTAATCCCTAATCATCAATGAAGAATGATTCAAGCTTATACTGAAATATTTTCTAAGTATTTCACTTACGACATGGGACTATATGCGACAAGAAACCAACCGTTAGAAAATATTGTCTAAATATTTCCTTGATGTCAACAATCAACAAGCGGCATGGAATCAACTATCTAGGAGCATTCTCCAAGTATACTAGCATGATGACGGATAACATACATCAAGTGGCAAACATCAACTACTACGATATTTTCTAAGTGTTTCTATGTCGGCGGTCGACAAGAGTCATATAACGACATCAATGGTAACAAGCACTAGATATTATTGAAATATTTTCTAAGTGTTTTAGCATGTTTGCAGATAGTGACCAACGATCAATACATGCTCATCGCACATTGCCTAAGTTATCACTACCAACATACAACCATTGACGACCATGTACGAACAACTACCGTTCGTCAACATCGAGCATACTAAAACAACGGCTAAGGCATGGAGCAACATGCCGGCAATGAATACTATGCATAAGGGAAGTGTAACAATTCATTTACACTTTTCTGAAATTTTCAGCACTAAGAAAAATTTTGGCCGATTTGGGGATAAGTATCCTAATGCATTTCATCAAACACCTTGTATGCATGTTAAGGTGACTAAGCACATAGTGATTTCAAGACTGAATCAAGGCCAAACGAAGTCACAAAATGTCCAGCCATGTACGGAATTGGACTCACCAACACGAAGCGAGTCCGATTTGTCACATGCCGTCATCGGAGCTCCACATGCCACCCAGAGACGCCGCACGCGCTGCTGCTGTGTCTGTCACGCGCCTCCGCTGATTGCCACGCGCCGTCGACTTCCACTTCTAGCTTGGCCGGAATTTAATTGATGTCAAGTATGATGTGACTACTCCAAATTTACACCTCCATAAGCTCCTTCTTCAATAAGCAATGAGAGCTTCTTGGAAAACTATCAATGGAGGATGTAAGCTAATGACTATTCTCTCTCCTAACTTTGTCTACACCATGTGCTAAGGAGTAAACTCATATCTATTTTCGCACAAGTCTCCTAGCATCTTCTATGAGCATGTTTACATCTCTCCTATGCTTACGTTACATACATGCTCCCTAATGTTGTATGACGCGTTACATACAATTATTATTGCGTGTTATGTACACATAGGCTATTACGCGTGATATTATTTTTATATATGCATGATTCTAACTTATGATTGCTGCATGATTATTTTTATAATCTAAGTATGTATTGCATGTTTACATCATATTACATGCTTACATCATATTCTATGTTTACATCATGCTTCATGTTGACAAGCATGCTCTCCAATTTTATATTGCTCTAAGTATTTTGCTTATTGCGCGATTACGTCATCCATATGCTATGTCGTCATCTCCATGTTAACATCATGTTACACGTTTACGTCACGTACCATGATGACACCACGTTGCATGATTATTTATTATTACAGGTATTTCGCTTATTGCATGTTATTACGAATATGTCATTAATTGCACGATGTTATATATATACCGTCTGTTACGCTAACCCCGTGAACAGATTACACACGTTCGTCAAAAATGTAAAGATGGACGAATTTGTGCTCCGCGTATTCGATTGACAAACAGGCCACCCCTGAGGTCAGTACCGAACCTAAATTCGACGAATATCCTATCTTAAATAGAGTCAAGCATGGGTTTTGAATCGCTACTTGACTTGGGGTCAAGTGATGGATATCTGTCCCATTCTGGTTCGTATTTACGTTTCGGACCTCACAAACACGACGAAACCCATAAACGGATTTTACCGCGGACACCCTGAGTCCAAAATGGTCCGGATGCGCGCAGCACCCGGACCAGGACTTCCTGATTGCCACAAGGCGACCCGGAGGTCCGGATTGCCTCGACAGTCCGGACCATGTCGGACATCCGACATGGTCCGGACTGTCGACTGTCACCGCGCGCTAACCCCTATTATTTTTACTAAGCATGAGAAGTCAGTGCGCACATAGCCAACCTCGATGTCGGTAAGAGTTTTCCTTTAAACCGTCATTGAACCGCATAAAACCGGGTACCGTTCTCGGGTTTCCTATAAATAGGGACCTAGACCTCCCATTTGACAACTTAACTCGAAACTCTCTCAAATTGGCTATTTGTGCTCTGACCTCTCTCTACACACTTTCTCTCTCTAAATTGTGACTTAAGCATCAGAGAGGGTTCAACCAGCACCACCCCCCCTCTCCATGCTGGTTATTGCCCATTTTGCAAGACCCGACGTGTAGGAGACCGAGATTGGAGCCAAAGCCAAGTTCAGGGTTCGAGGATCAAGGTTCGCGGATCGTGGATCGTGACGTGCTGATAGGAGACCGTACATGCGTGCACATCCAACCCGCTCGCGAAGAGCAACCCGAGGTGTCCCAGGTGGAACCGACCTCAACAGTTGCATAATTCCCAATATTTGTTCCCCCATAATATTTGTTCTTCCTTCCGGTGTGATAGACCCGTATTGCAGAGGGCTCTTTTATGTGGCTATTTAATATAGGGCAGATGTGGGAGTGGTGATATCCCTAGCATCTTGGTTGATATGATTACTCTTCGTGTGTAGGGAGTTGGTTTTACGAATCCGCCCTCCTTGCGATTGGCATAGGTTTGGTGTTGCCCCCTCATTTAGTGCTACCCTTCCTTGGATGTAGAAGTGGTTTTGGCTAAAAAATGAGTATTGTGTTAGTGGGAGGAGAGTGAGGTGTTTTCCTTGCATGCTGGGTTGGAGTGGTATTCCCTACTTTCACAGTGTGTTGTCCCGTCCTTTGGACAGGCGGGCGTCTTTTGGGTGTAACTTCTGTACATGGATATATTGTAGGATGGGATTCTATCTGATGGCACTCCTCTCCATGGAAATGCATATCATATTGGAACCCCTTGAATGGCATTTTCTCAAGGTAGGTGATGTAGTCCATGTTGGTAGTAGTGGCCCTCATTGTTTGGGGTTATCCTTTTGCTCGTGGAGGGGGAGGTGTATGCATGCACCCTCGTTGTTATCATTGGCGATGCTTGCCCCCCCCCCCCCAGTGTATGTGGTTGTTCTTACTAATACCATATTCTTCTGGGGATGGAGTTATTGATCATTTCTTCCCCTAGTGTTTCCATGTCCTTCACAGAGTGGCTGTTGTTCAGTGGTCACCTCCAGGTGCGTCCTAAAGATATGCTCTGGAAGAGCTACTCTAGGTGTATTCATGAAGGGATGTGAGGATGTTGCTCCTCGTGGAGAGGTTATTGTTCTGCTCCCTCCTCATTTTGCCCCTATTGGTATACTCTGGAAGAGCTGCCATTGTAGCCACTTTTTTGGCATTCTGGCATGTTCTTGGGAGTTTGGTTGTTGCCCCCACTAGGGGCTTGTCTTTCATTAGGGGTGAGGGGGGGTAGTTGTTGCTTGACTACCGACCGTGGTGTCTTGGAGCTTGGTGTGGTGTTATCCATGGGGTGTTGTTCTCCATTGGACGATGGTTGCTTAGCATCCTTTAGTTGTTGCCATCGGATGCTAGGCTCCTGGAGACCCACGGTAGGTACCTTACTAAGCCGCCATCTTGTTCTCTTGGACCCCCTTATTTATATATTTCCATCGAGCACAAGTAGTAGGCTACGTGCTTTTTGCTCGAAGCCGTAGACGGCACCAGTGTTTACACACGAGTGTTTGTCATGGGCTTCCCCTTCTTTACTCTCCTTCTTCCTAGGCTTCTCCTTCTAGTATTCCCGCTCTGCGGGCTTCTTCTTATAGTATTCTCGCCTCGTGAGCTTCTCGTTCTCGTACCTGCAGATGGGTATCGGGGAGGGAGTTCCCGATAAGCCCCTTGTTTGCATACGACGTCTGGAGTGTCTTCTTACTTCGGACCTCTGTCCTTCCTTCTCCTCGTGATACCTGCAAAAGGGGCAATACCGAGACCAAGGGGGGGGGGGGGGGTTCTCAGTGTGCCTTCTCTGATGCATAAATGAGTATAGGCTCTTAGAGAGATAAAGTAAAGAGAAGGCAGAGCTTGAGTACGAGATAGATAGATTGTCCTTAAATGAAGAGAGGAGGTCTCTATTTATAGAGTTCCTAACGGACCGCCCCGGTTCCAGTGGTTTCCTGGTCCGGTTGTGGCTGGTTCGTAATATAAGTTGGTCTTGACCGTAAATAAGGTGCATTTGACCTCGGTCCGACCGTAGATGAGCATAATGTGTTTAAATGTGTGGGAGTGGCCTCCATGGGCGAGCCCCGAGTGGAATATCGACAGGGGGTGGGGTTCCGGACGAGGGGGAACTCGTCCGGACAGAGGGGGGGGGGGGTACCCGGTCGGGTACCCCCAAGGTCTTGCTCGGGTACCCGAGCAGGGGGCAGCCCTTTCTCGGGTTACCCGAGCAAGGGGATCCCTTGCTTGGGTTGCCCCGGGTGGTTTTTTCCACCTGGGGCCTTCCCGAGTAGTTCTCGCCACACAGGGTGTTTTCCGGGCCCACGTGCCGGGCCCCGGGTGTCCGTGTTCTAAGTTTCGAGTTATATTCGGTTATGGCCCAATTCTTGCTTTAATTTATCCATCAGTACCTGTGTGACTAGGTAAGGCCCACATTCGACATAGTTTTGGCAGAGGATTACGTCCTCCTACGACTCAGTTTATAGACCGGAAATTTGATGTAATTAAAAAGATTATGATGTCGATGGATCATAAACACAATCGCAATTCGTTCGTTTCAAAAACGTAACTTCCGATTATCAAAATGTTATCACAGATACATGCCATTTCTAAACCCTACGCAATTCAAGCAGTCTCGCATGCTTTTCTAATATCTCCCTGCGTAGTGGTTTAGTTAATGGGTCTGCAATCATATTATTAGTGGACAAGTATTCAACAGTGATTATATTGTCTTCTAGCATAGATTTAGCATAGAAATATTTCATATCAGTGTGTTTGGTCCTACTATGGTACTTCGGATTCTTAACTGCCGCAATAGCTGTCTGACTATCGGAGAACACCTTCACAGGTTTAGTCTCGACGTCACCACCAAGCAGGGCAGTAAGAAGCCTTTTCAGCTAGACTACTTCCTGTGCATTCTTAGAGAGAGCTACGAATTCCGATTCCATCTTTGACAGCGCGACACAGGTTTGCTTCTTGCTCGTCCATAAAATGACGGCATTAGCAAGGAGGAACACTCCTCCTCTGGTGGACTTACGATCATCCGGATCGCCACCATGGTCGGCGTCACTGTAACCAGTCAATTCTAACTTCTCGCCCTCGTAGCACAGAGCATAGTCGACAGTACCTTTCAGATAACGAATTATTCGCTTTACAACCTTTAAATGTTAATAGCCAGGATCTGATTGGAAACGTGCTAGTAGGCCCACGGCGTAACAGATATCCGGACGGGTGCATTACATGGCGTACATCAAACTCCCAACCATGCTTAAATATTCCGCACCCTTCATCTGTTCACGCTCCGACAGGTTCTTGGGGTCGTCACGTTTTGACAGTGCGCACCCAAACACCACCAGCGTATCCACGAGTTTGACATCCAGTAATCAGAACCTTTTCCACAGCTTGCTGATATAGGCTTCCTGAGACAGACATAATTTCCTGGTAGCCCGATCTCTAGCAATCTTAATGCCCAAGATATACGTGGCCTCTCCCATACCTTTCATCTCAAATACAGATGCTAACAAGGACTTTGACTTATTCATGAAACTCACGTCGTTTGCAGAAATGAGTATGTCGTCAACGTATAAGGTTAAGATGACATACTTAGACCCAGAGGTCTTATAATACACGCACGGATCCTTGTGAAGATTCACAAATCCGTTTCCTACAATTCCTCATGGAATTTGCGGTACCATTACCGTGACCACTGTTTAAGACCGTAGATGGACCTTTGGAGTTTACAAAATTTACGTTTGTTACCAGGAGTAATGAAACCCTCCGGTTGCTCCATGTAGATCTCTTCCTCCAGGTTTCCGTGGATAATGCGGTCTTAACATCCATTTGGTGCAGCTCGAGACTTGCGACCAAGACCATAAATGGCCCAAACCGTGGTTTTACACATAGCCAGTGAGTTTCTCCTATCAAAGTCCACTCCATGAGTTGGGTAAGTCCTTTCGCAACAAGTCGGGTTGTCCGACCTTTTCCATCAGTGGCGAGCCTTCTTTCAGGGCTCACCTTATCCTTGTGCCCCTGTGGTTAGCAGGTAAATCAACTATAGTCTATAATGGCTTTCATTTAGGCGATCTCTCTCATTTATTATTTTCCTCCATTTCTCCACTTGATGTCTTTCCAGTGCATGCCAACAGTTTTAGTGAGGTTTTCACCTTACCCGATGGGATACTTGCCTTTGACTTTCGTCTAGGCTTTATGAGTCCCATCTATTAGTCTGGTCTTTCCTCCCACTCGGAAAAACGTTTCTTATCGTAGCATCATTTCTATTGGGAACAAATCTCCCACTCGGAACAATGCTTCTTATCGGAGCATCGTTTCCTTTTGGGAACAGGAGCAATGCTGGAACCTTGACCTGCAACTTTCCTATGACAACCTCTTGGTCTCGGGATTTTACTTCCGAGATGCATTCCTTGATCAATAGGATCTGGAACCAAGTATGGTTGGATCACTCCCACTGGAAAAAATGGGTGGTATAGGTAGTTGCGTCATTCCTGGTTTAGCAATATGACCATCAGGTTCAACTTGATTCGTCTCAACAGCAACAGTGATTACGTGTGGTAGGGGTTATTCCTCCCACTGGATTTACTATGAAAATGTTCTTATTCTTATTTACCATGTCATTCACTTGAGTTGCTGGTTCAAATCTCTCCCACTCGAATTAAGTGGGACTTGATTGTCAGTGATATCCTGCTCCGTTTTGATCTTGACTACATAGATTGAAACTGTCCATGCATTTGGAAAATTCGCCCTCTAAGTGTGTAATGTCTCATGTTCGACCACGGCACCATTTGCCTCAAGCTTTAAACATGTATTTTCTAAGAGTAGGAATCAAACTCTTGTCCTAAATAAGTGTTCAATGCACATTTTAACGTCGCACAATGATATGATTTAACTCAATATCATCCTTTAGCTTCTATTGGCAGCGTGTCTTACCGATTCACTGGAACACAGTTTTACATGTATGTGAATCATCTTTCATCATCCCATAGGGAACGTCTGATAGACTGACTCCAACATTGTGTATATAAACTATGTTTCTTGAAGCGTGTCATTTGATTTGAATGCCTAGCCTTACATATCGTTCAAGGCTTATGGAAGGAAAATCATTTAACTGACTTCATCCTTCTTCGTTTGCCGACTTATCTCAGAGATTTTATCCCATCTCCGAACTGAGCATCTTAGGTTTTCACCTTATGTGTCAGTTGATGCTTTTACAAGGTCGAGGTAGCTTACGTAGCCTACCTCATACCGATGTAAATGTCATTAATAAGTCGTCATCTTTTCAAAGGAATGCAAACGAAAATTCCGCACATCATCATTCAAACACTCCATTATTAAACTCATATATTGAAACGATGTGTTCCGTCTTTCGAGGTCCACTTTCGTGAGGCGCAACTATCTCTAGTATTAACCCTTGGTTAAATCGTTTCATTTCTGAATTTAATTCATTTTAATCCAATCGGTTTTGCACATGATCAACATTACAGATTATTTCATTCAACGGAGTACTAACAATTAAGAAATACTAAATATTTCGATCTAGTTACGCAATCGATGTGTATGTTCAGTTCAGTTGTCCCGACTGAGATGACGGAGTACGTGGATCGTTTCGTTTTATTCGACCACTTTTACCTGGCCGAAAATTTGGTTCCAAACCCGTGGGTTTGAATTTTCGTTTCGGATCATCCCCTTTCACTGGGCCGTTAAACTGATAAGAAAATTGTGCTTCGAATCGAGCTACAATTACTTTATTCAATAACTCGGAATCTCGAAATAACCAAAATTTTAGTTATTAAAACGAACAATGATTGATATATGACAATGGTATGGTTCTTGATATGAAGATCTCGTATTTGATCCATGATTGTCGCATAGATAGTCGAGAACTTTAAGCCAGGTTGAACATCACATTTGATTAAATTCATGAGTGAATCACGTCAAATGATCTGTGTATGTATAAAAAAAATTACCACTTCATACACATGACCTACGAGGTGTCCTTGAGACGCACTTTATCAACATGGTTTAACCCACCGGATTATCGTATAAGACCTTTATGGTCTAGTTCTCTCTATAATATGCGGATCATGGTTGACTTCTTTCGAACCCAGTGTGGTGAGCAAAGAAGGTGTCCCTTGTTGTGGTTACTGTACTTGATTAGGCTCAAGATCATTGAGTCCTGTCAATATCAGACAACCATTGACAACCATATGCATCTTTTCCATGTTGACCTTTCATTCTGAAGATCTGATGTGGGATTTACGCCAACATCCATGAAAATAGAGAAGACCATTACGTTTAACCGAAATGTTTAGCTTTTGCATCCTTGCTTCCATCGAGACGGATGCAAAGGGATACTAAGGTGCAACATTTCCTGTTGCAATTGAAGTCTTCTTCAACCCCTTTTACCAAGGTTGAACGTATCACCACTTATGCGTTCAGATTATAAAAGAACCTACTCCCATGCTTGGTGAAACAAATTATTACATTCGTTTCTCATCAAAATCATACAGACTACTATATTCATCCGTAGTTGTCCTCTCTACTTTTCAGAATCGTAGTAGAGAGTTCAACACGTACTCCTTATATTCATCAGGATTCATACCATCAAGATTGCGAGGAATATCGAATCGCACTAATTCAACCAATTCATACTAACACATCGATGATTATGCAAAAATCAGGGAGACAATAACATTTTGCGAAAGAATTGCATACATCAAATATCTATTAAGATAGAATTCGACAAATAGTGATTCCTCAGTCATCTAAACCATCCGACCACCAGTAAACCAATGGAAGATGGCTGTTGATGGATATCTGCTCAATTCGGGTTCGTATTTACATTCCGGACTTCGTAAACACATCGAAAATCACATAACGGATCCAAACGCGTCACCCGAGGTTTAAAACGGTCCGGAAGCGCGGCATGCGCGTCCGGGCCGGACCTCCGGATTGCTGGCAATCCGGACGGCCCGGATTGTCCACAGACAATCCGAACCCCGTCGAATTGCCTAAGTCCGACGGGGTTCGGACTGCTGTCTAGGTACTGCGTGCTACCCTGCTTACGAACACCGAGCAAGGAGTCTCCCAAAGCCAAACTTAATCAAACCAGACGACGGTTCCTATCTTCCTTTAAGACCGGCGTTGAACCGCACAAAAACCGGGCTCGGTTATAAGGTTGCCTATAAATAGGGGACCTTGTCCACCCATTTCAAGGGATATATTCACAAGAGATTGGCTTTGGAGCTCTGACCTCTCTCTAGAAACTTTCTCTCTCTAGACTCTTATTTAAGCATCGGAGAGGGCTCAACCAGCACCACCCCCCTCTCCCTGCTGGTTATCGTCCTTTGCGCAGGTAAGGACTACGTAAAGCCGGCGAAGTGCATATTGCTGACAACTCGCTACCGTCATCCGACAACCCGCATTCGTCATCCGACAACCCGACACGAGCACAACCAGAAGTGCCGAAGAGTCCGACTCCCCGCTTGGATTTGGACGCAACACTTGGCGCCGTCTGCGAGATTCGAACAAAAATCTATATCACACTACGAGCTATGACAAGCAATGAACCTCCTCCCAATGATGTTAACCCGCAGGGGAAGAAGAGAGGCCCTGGCCACCCGAAGAAAGCAGCAACCACAAATCGGAAGCCGACGAGAAGTCAGCCTGGACCTTCTTACATCCCCGAAGCTACATCCACTGCTTCCTCCGTGCCAACTAGAAGCGTGCCTGCCACACAGCACAGTCTGGAAATCCAGAATGCAGCACACATAACAGCCCCTCCCGAGTTCGAGACTAGGGCGCACACCAGCTGAAGGAGTTCAGCAACAAGAAGGAGGTGCAAACCCACCGCCACCAGACACACCCCCATGATGGCTGCACTTGAAGAGTGGTTAGCATTCAGAAAATCAAGGATATGCTCCACCACCTCCTCCACCACCGCCACCTCCGCCGCCAATCTCCAGACAGGCCGCGCCGGCAAGGAGGACAGTATTCTGAAGGTACATGTTGAGATCGTTTCCACTTGGGATATCTCGAACTTCTTTTCAGGGGCCTCGATCCTCGATCCACGAACTAACTTTGGCTCCCACCTCGATCCTCGATCTGACTTTGATCTTTGCCTCCGCCTTCTAAACGCCGGGTCCTGCAGAGCGGGCGATAACCAGCATGGAGAGGGGGGGTGGTGCTGGTTGTGCCCTCTCCGATGCTAAAGTCAGTATTTTAGAGAGAGAGAGAAAGTTCTAGAGAGAGGTCAGAGCACAAATAGCCAATTTTCCAGAGTTCCGAGTTAACTTGTAAATGGGAGGTCTAGGTCCCTATTTATAGGAAACCCAAGAACCGTACCCGATTTAATGCCAGTTTACAGGAAAACGCTTACCGACATCGAGGTTGGCTATGTGCGCACTGACTTCTCATACTTATAAAAAAATAGGTGTATAGGCGCAGTACGAGTAGGTAATCCGGAAGTCCCCGATCCGGGTGCGGCGCGCATCCGGACCGTTTTGACCTGGGGTAATTACGGTAGGATCCGTTTTTGTGGTTCTGGCGTGTTTGCGAGGTCCGAAATGTAAATACGAACCCGAATTGGACAGATATCCAACACTTGCCCCCGAGTCAAATAGCAGTTCAAAACCCCTGCTTGACTCTATTTAAGATAGGCTATTCGTCCAATTTAGGTTCGGCACTGACCTCAGGGGTGGCCTGTTTGTCAATCGAATGCGTGGAACACAAATTCGTCCATCTATATTTTTTCGATGAACGTACAAAATCTGTTCACGGGGTTAGCGTAACGGACGGTATACATATAATAATGTGCAATTAACAACTTATTCATAATAACATGCAATAAGCAAAATACTTGTAATAATAAATAATTATGCAACGCTGGTGTTATCATGGTACGTGACATAAACGTGCAGCATGATGTTAACATGGAGATGACAACATAGCAGATGGATGACATAATTGTGTAATGAGAAAAATACTTAGAGCAATTTAAAATTGGAGAACATGCTTGTCAACATGAAGCATGATGTAAACATAGAAAATGATGTAAGCATGTAATACGATGTAAACATGCAATACATACTTAGATCATAAAAATAATCATAGCAATCATAAGTTAAAATTATGCACACATAAAAATAATAACATGCAATAATAGCCTATACGTACGCAACATGCGATAATGATCGTACGTAGCGCGTCATGCAACATTAGGGAGCATGTATGTAATGCAAGCATAAGAGAGATGTAAACATGCTTATACATGATGCTAGGGACTTATGCGAAAATAGATATTAGGAGAGAGAGTAGTCATTAGCTTACATCCTCCTTTGATAGTTTTCCAAGAAGCTCTCATTATTTGTTGAAGAAGGAGCCTATGGAGGTGTAAATTTGGAGTGGTCACCTTAATATGCATATAAGGTGTTTGATGAAATGCATTAGGATACTTAGCCTCAAATCGGCCAAAAAATTTCTAAGTGCTGAAAATTTTAGAAAAGGGCAAATGAATTGTTATACTTCCCTTATGCATAGCATTCATTGCCGACATGTTGCTCCATGCCTCAGCCGTTGTTTTAGCATGCTCGATGTTGACGATCGGTAGTTGTTCGTACATGGTCGTCAACGGTTGTGTGTTGGTAGTGATGCCTTAGGCAATGTGCGTTGAGCATCATGTATTGATCATTGGTCCCTCTGTCTGAAAGCATGCTAAAACAGTTAGAAAATATTTCAATAATATCTAGTGCTTGTTACCATTGATGTAGTCATATGATTCTTGTCGACCGCCGGCATAGAAACACTTTAGAAAATATTTCGTAGTAGTTGATGTTTGCCACTTGATGTACGTTATCCGTCGTCATGCTAATATACTTGGAGAATGCTCTTAGATAGTTGATTCAATGGCGCTTGTTGATTGTTGACATAAAAGAAATACTTAGACAATATTTTCTGACGGTTGATTTCTTGTCGCATATAGACCCATGTCGTATGAGAAATACTTAGAAAATATTTTAGCCATGTCTTGCTGCATGCCGGCACCTTGTCGTACATAGATATTTGATAGTATGCTGACGGCTTGTTCTATGTTGACACGTAGTAGCATGATGACACTTAGTAGCATGCTGCCCGCTTGCAATATGCTGACTGTCATCCTGAGCAAAACACTTAGAAAATATTCCTTGATGGTCGACACCTTGTTATGTGTCGATTGCTGACATAGTGGAACACTTAGAACATATCACTTGATAGTAGACACCTTGCCATATGTCGACAGCTGTATGCGCGTGCTCGTATGTACACGCTTGTATGCGTGCACTTGCCCCCACACTTAGAATCTTTTCTATATCTATTGCTATGCGTGTTGTATCCATAGACTTTGATGTAGAGATATGGTGCATGTCGTCGGCTGTCATAGTAAAACACTTAGAAAATATTTCGTCCTTGTTATCATGAGTAAGTCCACTATTCCCATTCTGCGAGTAATTCTATGTCCGGATGTCGACATGGTTGAGTAGCTAAACAATGCACCCAGTGTAGATGTTGACGTTTTTGCTTGATTAATTGATGTCGGTATTCATATACTTCCTTCCGAAGATTTGGTATGTTGATGATCTTTATAACTTGTATCATGTTGCAATGTAGGCCGGACTGATGGTAAAGGCTCGTCTTTGCAGACAGCCGATGTACACGGTTATTCGCTTATTGGAAAAGATGTCCGCCCCATTGCCCCCGCTACTCTGGAATCTCCAGACATGGTTGCAGTAAAAACTTGTGAGTAAGGAACCTCCTTGTATCTTCTTTGAACTTGTTAATTTTCCAAGTTGTTGCTTTCATGTTGCTTTTGTTCGCAAGTTGCTCCGTACATGCGACTGAACGGATGGTTGCAATTCCTGGCTTTAGCAAAGTTCAAAAGATCCGTCGCAGGGGCGCGTTCCTCGAGCGATTATTAGTTCTCTATGCCGAGTGAGACCGTGCCAACTCCTTCTTGCGATAAAGGGAATAGAGTTGAGGGTCGTGCGGTGGCGCCTTCTGCCCCCCGGTCGAGGGACCGGCCCAAGGAGGAGCGTTCCTCCCATTGAGGTAAGCGTTGTTTACTTCTTCACACTTGAAGCTTGAAATTCAAGATGGCTGATTTTGATGCATGTATTGCTGCTTGTCGCGCCCATGTTGAAGAGTTATGTCGCACTCCTGGTTGGTATTAAGTTGTATGCTTCCAGCATGTTGAACCCTTGAGTTATCTTCACTGTCCGTATGTATTGGGATTGCATGATAAGATATATATCGTTAGATGATGAGCATGATGTCCGTAGTTGTGACTGTATGTCGCGCATTGTTGAGTGTTATGAGCGCCCCTCTTGTTTAGATTCCAAGGCATGGCAAGATGTGTACACTAGGTACTTGTAGCATTGCATGTAGTAATGTACTTGACACTTGGCCCTTGACATGTAGGAGTGTTGTCTTGATGATGCAAGACATAAGTTTATACCATCTCTTAGTTCCACTCTAAGGCGACGTTGTACAAGACTCGACTTGTAAGTTTGGTGAGTTTTTCAAACAGGGTGCACTCCTGATGGCGTTTTTGAATGAAGCCTGCCCACTTGAGGTAGATGTCTTCCTTATGTCTGCATCCTTAAGAGGATATGTATAGTTTGAGTGTACATGAAGCCATCTTAACAAGGAATGTATCTTCATGGCGTATGAACCCTTAAAAGGGATATACATACTTTGTAGATATGTGGGGTTATCGTCTAACAAGAGGACTTCCGCCACGATGGGGTGATCAGTCCCACCTAAGTGCCGCATCCTGGTTTGTATGCAGGGAATGGCTTAAGAACATGAGGATTTGCTTCTAAGAGCATTTCGCAGCATGCCATATTTTAGAAATAAACATGGGTTTGCCCTTGCAAAGAGGATACCACAGCATGCTACT
This sequence comes from Clarkia xantiana subsp. parviflora, assembly GCA_036873135.1. NCBI lineage: Eukaryota > Viridiplantae > Streptophyta > Magnoliopsida > Myrtales > Onagraceae > Clarkia > Clarkia xantiana. The sequence continues at coordinate 593,768 of JAPTYO010000018.1, forward strand.
TTTGATAGTAAATCTTGGTGTTTATCCAAGATATTGCTTGTTGTTGACGCCTTTGGAATAGTCGTCACTTTGAATAGAGAATTTTTATAAGTCCCTTTTTGTGGATAATCTACAAGTTGTCATTGCGACATATAAGTTGACTGTGCAAATAGCGCGATGGCTTTGTGTTGCCGACATCTTCTTGAGATAGACGCCGTTATAAATAGAGAAATAAACTCCTTGTTGATGTAGATAATAGGTATGTCAGCGTTATGCCATAAGTCTTTCCTTGACCATAATGCTTAGCTTGTATTGTTGAAGTAGATATTATGCGCATAGGTTACTACCTGGCGCAATTCCAATGAAGTAATCATAGTGTAGTATGTACCTACGAACAAGGTTACGCTTTGTCAGATAGTTGCAGTAAAAATATGGAGTTATGAATTTCTTTTTAACTAACAAATAGAGTAAAGGAATCTGATACGAGGATCCCTTCGTTGTGTAGGAAACTTCCCTTAGTGCAGATGTGATAGGTTCGGACATGCCGGGAGCAGAGCTTTTCAAGTACCACTCACTGTATGTGTTTGTGAATATGTACGTACAAGGAGAGACTATGCATTGCTGTATGCATCCTTTAGTCGATACACGTCGACGCTTCCTTAGTATGATGCACATACATATATATGATCGTTGATTTGTATCGTTTCTAAGGGAAGAGCTGATGTTTGAGTAGAATATTCGTTGAGATGTCGCGAGTTATAATTATCTTTTAGATTTGTTGTGATGATGCAAATGATATATACGCGACCATTACTTGGCTTAGATGACTAAGTAGAATGTCGATAGATAGAGAGTTCCAGAGAGTGTTGCATACAGCTCCTCCTAGTGTTGTTCTCCAGATAAGATGTGTCATTGAGATATCTCTTGGATGTACATATAACCTGTCTCAAATTAGTCGCAATACTTTGAGGTATATATTGGTTAAGGAATAAAATGGAGTTATAAAACTCCTCATATGGCTCTATCGCCTGTAATGCCAATATGACTGGATCAGACTATTCGCGACTAGTCTGTTCCGTTCAGCTTGGATTCTATTTTGACTAAACCAGGCTACCCTGAGTAGTTGTCCTACTTGAGTGGTCTGCTTTATTCATAGTAGTGCTGTTGTGAAGTTGTTATCTCATACCTGAGTTTACCTTTGGCAATAACGCGTGTTACCTGGAACTTGTTTTAATAGGAGATCGTCTTTTGAGGGCGATGCTTGGTGTTGATAACAGACATATGGGTGTTATATGGCCTAAGTCGTTTGTTGTTCCTAGCGCGATAGCTTGTGTTGTCGACGCGATTAATATGTGCGTTGCGTTTGGTTTTATTCCAAAGTAATGAGCATATAGCAATAAGGTACCTACGAAAGTAGATTTAACCTTCATTAGATATTTTGGAGTTCATACAACGGATTACAGGAAGGTATCAACTGATCGCTCTTTTAGAAAAGTACTAAGGCTAATAAGCATAAGTTGTACATAATCTAAAAAGACTTAAAGTAGATATGCAAAAAAGGAGATAAAGGGATTGATGATGTGTTTGACGTCTTCATAGGTGACTTGTCGGCAAGTTGATTCTGCCACATGCCACATAGTTCCTAAGTGCATCTAGCGTGTTAAGCTCTTCAATCTCCACCCCTGGGGATGAAAAAATGTTGGTGTTATGCCCCCCAGTTTTATGGTGCTTGCATCGTTCTTCAACGTTCTTGCCAAGGAAGGCAGTCATTGGTTTAAGTGGACGGGGAAGCTTGCTTTCCGGAAGTTTGACATTTGTTTCTCCCACCTTCATGCTCCAAGGACTGTAGAAGTCGTCATAATTGGTTCCATGAATAACGTTGTTTTTCCCACGCTTCGCGAGAGGTGGATTATTATTCGCCTTTTCCTTTGCCTTTTTCTGAAGACTCCACGTGAGACTTCTTTTGATGCTTATTGCTTTGGTCGATATACTTCTTCATTTCTCCTTTTTTTAAGATAAAGCTGTTTACACGGAATCTTAGGCTGACACAGCTGTCCGTCTCGTGGCCATACACTTCGTGATTTTCACACCATTTGCTTTCATCTTTCCTCAATGGGCCCTTGCGGAATTTAGAGGGCTTTTTCCAAAGTTTGGTCTCCTTCATTTCTTTCAAGATGACAGACAGCGGTGTGTTCAATGGAACACATTTGGCGAGATTGGCCTCTTTGAGCCTTTGGATGTCTGACTGGAAAGGCCTCTTTTGTTTTTGTTATCTCTTTTCCCAGGAAGCGTCCACATTTTCCTCAATTATTGCCTTCACGGTTCTTGTTGTAAGTCCCGCGATTGGGACATCATCGCATCAACAAGTTTTCCCCATCCCTCCTTTTGAAGGATGTCAGCGTCGTCTTGGCTTGTCATCGTGGAGGAACCTTCCTTGTGCATTTTTGAGCGAGAGGTTGGAGGTTGTCTCCATGTCCCTTCTTGGTGTTGTGCTATCATATACAGATTGTATGAGCGCGCAACTCCTTGCCTTGTTTGTCGGTACTAGAGGGTACCTTCCTTGAATTGCCCCTACTCCTTGGTGCGGTATGTCTTGATGACTTGTGTTTCGGGACATTGCTCTATTCCCCTCGGTTTGTCCGTTGTCTGGAGGCGGAGGTGGTGGTGGCGGGGCATATCCTTGGTTCCTTTGCATCCTTTGGAATGCAGGCAGCTCTCCGAGCACGGCCATCATGGTAGGAGTGATAGGTAGTAGCGGGTTGACACCTTCATATCGGGGGACTCCTCTTCTGGCATCCCATAAGGAAATTCTTCATTGATGTGCTTCTTAGGCTCAAATCCCAGCGGGGGTCTAAAGTGTTTTGCATTGTAGACTCCTTGGTCATACTGTGCGAAGGGCGCACTTCTTGTTGACATGAAGAAGGCATTGGATGTGGCAACAGGTATGTGAGACTTGTGCACTGTCTTTGCAACGTACCCTGCTTGCTCGTATGACTTCTCGCCTCCAGCATCAAAGTCTTCATGGATCATATGTACGTTTGCCATCTTTTCCGAATAGGATGCAATGTACATCGTACTCTGGACTTCAAGACCATGCTGTGCGGAAGGCACATTGCTTGTTGGCATGGTGGATACGGCGTATCCTTGATTCTTTAGAGTCTCCCTGAATGCTATAAGTTCTTCAAGCGCATCCATCATGGCTGGTGTGACTGGTGGCATGTTGCTTGCGCCTCCTGCTTGCTGCTGCACTCCGTCAACTGGCATCCCGTATGGGAACTCTTCATTCCTTTCCGTCCTTTGCTCGAGATCATGCACAGGTACCTCGTTCTGGACGTCGGGACCATGCTGCGCGGAAGGCGCATTTGCGGTTGACATGGAGGAGGCGGTAGACTCTGCATCTGGAATGTGAGAAGGTCCTTGTTGGCTTCTCGTCGGATTCGGCTTGTATGCCCCCGCCTTCTTCGTACGTCTGCTTGTCATAGCTTGCGGTATGGAACGGCTTCTTGTTCGAATCACGCTGACGGCGCCAAGTGTTGAGATCGTTTCCACTTGGGATATCTCGAACTGCTTGTCAGGGGCCTCGATCCTTGATCCACGAACTAACTTTGGCTCCCACCTCAATCCTCGAACTGACTTTGATCTTTGCCTCAGCCTTCTAAACGTCGGGTCCTGCAGAGCGGGCAATAACCAGCATGGAGGGGGGGTGGTGCTGGTTGTGCCCTCTCCATTGCTAAAGTCAGTATTTTAGAGAGAGAAAGTTCTAGAGAGAGGTCAGAGCACAAATAGCCAATTCTCCAGAGTTTTAACTTATAAAATGGGAGGTCTGGGTCCCTATTTATAGGAAACCCAAGAACCGTACCCGATTTAATGCCGGTTTACAGGAAAACGCTTACCGACATCGAGTTTGGCTATGTGCGCACTGACTTCTCATACTTAGAAAAAATAGGTGTATACGCGCAGTACGAGTAGGTAATCCGGAAGTCCCTGATCCGGGTGCGGCGCGCATCCGGACCATTTTGACCTGGGGTAATTACGGTAGGATCCGTTTTTATAGATCTGGCGTGTTTGCGAGGTCAGAAATGTAAATACGAACCCGAATTGGACAGATATCCAACAGTACATACCAGTACCAACAGCCAAGGCATGAAGCAACGCACTCATACACTCCGTACGTAGAAGTACGTCATCAAGAAGAAACATGGGGACAACCTACACATCCATGTTCACTTCCTACCAAGGATTCCTTTACGATCATTAAAGGTACGCATTCGTACTGATCTACCAATCAAGCAACGTTAAAATGCACTGACACGCACATTTCTAAAGTGCGCACATTTCAAGGGTGCGTACAGTTCCAAAGCGCACATAGCCCCAACTTGCGGTGTACCCTAATCAATACCTGGCTAGCACGCGCATCCCCATCCTTACAACAAACCCAAGTCATGGGTATACAAGAGTTCGACCTCCGACGATGCGCAGATAGGAAACTAAAATGCAACACTTCCTACGAAGGATGTTCCAACACTCGATAATCAAAGATAGCCTCAATACCGGGAGAAGGAAATTGTAGCACAACACCGCACCCGACGTGTCCGCACCCGACGCGTCCGCTCCTGACAGGTCCGCACCTGACGCGTCCGCTCCCGACGTGTCCGCACCAAACGCGTCCGCTCCTAACATGTCCACACCCGATGCGTCCGCACTCGACGTGTCCGCTCCCGACGCATCCGCACAAATCCCGAATTTTCCCGAAAATCCCCAACGGGGGCATGCACCAACTACACACATGCAATGGAGCCTCAAGCGTTTTATGCGCACAAAACTAAAAATCGCACTTCGGTAATAAACAAGGCGGGGACATCACCCAAGTGACAACGCCACCACCATTGCGGAAGATAGGAATTCAGGAGGGACTCCTATGTTATACGCACGCCTGTGCCAAACCCATCACGTGAGAAGAGTTAGAGAATTATTTCCAACATCCAGCAAGTTTACCCTTGTCAAGCACACAAGAAGGGTCGTACCACTCAAAACGTACGCTGACAGAAAAACATCATCTTTGGCCACAACAAAGGAGAAGATGAGGATTCAACCAGTTTAACATCTCTCAACCATGTGCACAACCGTCACACAGACACAACTCCGTGAAGAGTCACAAGTGTATGAAGGAACACATCAAGTATACTCAGGCCCCTTGGAAGTGAACACATGAAGCATACAACGCAAAGCGTACACACTATATTCAACAGCGTGCAACGCGCGTCAGAAAGGGAAAAATTTACCCACTCCCAACAACAAACACACTTGCATCAAAATGCAAGAACATAGGAGAACGAAATCGCAAGTCTTCCCCAAGTAAGGGCACTGCCGTATGACAGTCTCCAAAAGACATGCTCAACACTCGACGCAAGAGCGGGGGCATCTTGCTGAACCCCTCGTACAAGATATAATCACTATACTCCATCAAGAAACAACGTACGGCTACCAAGAGAGTTGGGGGGCACCAAGCTGACAAGTGCTCGGCATTCCACAGAAGTGAAGAAGCGAATAATTGCAAGAACACGCGGTACCACTCTTCTAAGAGAAGGCACAAAACGAGGAACACAAATTCAATACCTTATACGGATTAGCCGCAATAAGGAAACACCAAGCAACGATCATATAATGTACATCACGCTAAGGAGGCATCGACGCGTATCAACTAGAGGACACATACAACAATGCATAGTCGTTGTTTATACGTACATATTCACAAACACATATAGCAGGTGGTACTTGAAAAAGCTCCGCTCCCGACATGTGCGCACCTGTCGCGTCCGCACCTATCGCGTCCGCACTTAGGGAAGTTTCCTGCACAACCAAGGAGTCCTCGTATCAGACTCCTTTATTCTATATATTATATGCATTACCTAAAAGAAACATAACTCCATATTTTTGCAAACTTGTAAATATTGCAACTATCTGACAAAGCGCAATCCTCTTCGTAGGTACAAACTCAACTATCAAAACAGCAATGTACTCACTTAGAAACAACATCGAGTATTGATGCAATCTATATCCAAACAACCACAATCGCCATCAAGCCAACCACGAAGGCGGCGGAAAAACCATTAATCCCTTTATCTTCATTTTTGCATATCTACTTTAGGTCTTCTTAGATTAAATGCAACTAGCACTCTAAGTGTAGTTTATGTTTACTAGCCTTGCTACATTTCAGAAGGAGCGATCAGTTGACGCCTTCCCGCAACCCATAGTACATACACCAAGTATTTAATGAAGTTAATCTACTTTCGTAGGTACATACTACATTATGCTTACTACCTTGGAATTACGCCAAGTAGCAAACTACGCGCATATTACTCGCATCAACAATACAAGCTATCACGCCATGTACAACAAACGACTTATATCATACGACAACATATCTGCTATCAACATCAACAATGAGCATATAAACGCTCTCTATCTATAACGACGACTACCCCGAATAGCGTCGACAACATACTACATCTTCAGTTCAAACCAAGATTTATCAAAGTGACATGCTGCGACATCCTCCTTAGAGGGAAACCCCCATTTTGACAACTACAAAGTAACATGTTGCGACATCCTCCTTAGAGGGCAACCCCCATGTTCACAACTACAAAATGGCATGCTGCGAAATCCTCTTGTTAGAGGCAAATCCTCATGTTCGTAGCCATTCCCTGAGTTCAAAACAGGATGCGGCAACAGGTGGGACTGATTTACCCCATCGTGGCGGAAGTCCTCTTGTTAGACGACAACCCCACAAATCTACAAAGTATGTATATCCTCTTTAGGGTTCATACTCCATGAAGACTTATTCCATGTTAGGGCAGCTTCATGCACTCTCAAAGTATGTATATCCTCTTAAGGGTTCATACGCCATGAAGACGTATTATTTGTTAGGATAACTTCATGTATATACGCTAGCAGGAGCGCACCCTGTTCGAAAAACTCTCCAAACCTACAAGTCGAGTCTTGTACAACGCTATCTTGCCCGTGAGCATATAACGGAATAAAACACACCAAACTCAGCAAGTAGTGTTTTGCCACAACGTCGCCTTGGAGTGGACCAAGAGACGGGAAACACTACAAGTCATTTAAACACAGTCTTGTACAACCCTTCTGGACTAACCATGGATAGGTGCAGTAGCATGCAGGGTAAGTACTGGAATAGCCAAGGAAAGCCTTGCAACAACGTCACGCGGGGTGTGCCCATACGACGGATGGAAAAACGCATAGCATAGAGTAAGTAGCGTCTTGCCAAAACGTCGCCTTGAAATGGTTCAAGAGACGGTAAAAACTACAAGGCGTGATCATATGACCTTTGTCCCGCCCCTTGGGTTAACCAAGTCGAGGCGTAGTAGCATCACATGGTAAGTACTGGATTAGCCACGGAAAGCCTTGTAACAACGTCACGCGGGGCGTGCCCAACTGACGGATGGAAAAACACACCAAATACAACAAGTAGCGTGTTGTCACAACGTCGCCTTAGAATGGAACTAAGAGACGACATAAACTAATGTCTTGCCCCGTCAAGAGGACTCTTCTACATGTCAAGCGCCAGCACCAAGTACATCACATTACAACACTACAAAGTACCTAGTGTACGCATCATGCCATGCCTTGGAATTTAACCAAGAGGGGCACTCATGACAATCAACAACGCACGACATACAGTCGCAACTACGGACATAATGTTCGTTATAGAAGGATGCCTATCCTATCATTCAAGTCCAATGCACACGTACAACATAGACAACGCTGTTGGATCACGATGGAACTCCGGTACGGATCTTGACGGCAATCCTAGCTCCTTTGCTCCCGCAATCCTGCAAGAGGGGATAGACCGGGCGGTGACCCAGAATCCCTCTCCGATGCTTAAATGAGTACTTCGTCTGACTGGCAAGTAACAGATATCAAAGTGTATTCAACTCAACGTAAGTGATCTGAGGTGACCTCTTGCCCTTTTATAGGCAAAGAGATGCCTCAGGTACCTCGCGAACCGTTACGGGTGGTTAGCCCGTATCCCGCATATCTCGTACGTGATCTCGCGTATCTTAGCCATGCCCCGCGTATCTCGGCCACGCTCCGTGTATCTTAACCACGTTCCGCGTATCTCGGCCACGCCCCGCATATCTTGGCTTTATCCTCTGATAACGAGTCCCGACTCCCGTCGGGGACTCCAGAGTTATCTCGTTGTGTCACCGCTCGGGGCCCCTCGTCATCGTGACAGGGCCAATCATTCTCAGGGATTCAACATCGGGGCCTGCTTAAAGGCTTCTCATCGGGAGCTTCCAGCTCCACTGTCGGGACCGACTCTGTCGGGACCTTGCTTCGCCGGGACTCCCTTCATCGGGACCCGTCTCCTAGGTCATCTTGACCCCTATTCTGGGCCTGGTGGGCCTGTTTGCCGTTTCCTCGCCGTTAAAGAGCCTGACGGCTGTAGTCGGACCCATCATTTGCCCCCAAGACATGAGGGACTTTTAGTTCGTCGTGTCTTCCAACTCCCGATTTTCCAATACTAGAGTCGGGGATCTGTTCCTTGGTTCAGTTACTTAATTTATCAGTCTTCTCCTCCACGTTTCCTCAGGGTTTTGTAGATAACTGCTATATCCCAAAGGTCTTTTCGGTTTTCTAGTGCATTAAATGCAGCAGATAATGGAGTGACGTTTTTGACCCACGTGCCTGATTTTTCGCGCCTGTCCTTTTCTGAAAAGTGCTTTTCAGGCCGTTTCATCATTGCGCCTGTTGTCCTTCTGCACGTTTCATCTCAATGGTCCAGATTAAGACTATTCGACTTCGACGACTCGGATCGAAGTGTCCTTTCAACCGTCTTCTTCGACTATAAAACCCTAGCCATAGTCATCCTTTAACTTTTACCGTCTTCGAATTCTCAAAAGCTCTCTGCGATTCCTCTGCAATTCCAAGCTCTGCGATTTCGAAGGTCTTTGGAGTCTCTCCGATCATCTTTCCGGCGACATCTCGTTCATCTCCTCCAACCTCTACTTCATTATGTCTGGTAAGGAGACTCTCTTTGTTGTTTGTTTGACTCTTCCTTTCCAATTTTTCCCAGAATCCCACTGTATTTTCTTGCCCTAGTTGCTTTTCAGACAGCGGTTCCAGCTCCGAGGGGAGAAACCCTTTAAATTTGACTATGCTCCAAATGAGATTTCCACTACTGCTTATGATGCAGCTCTCCGAGAGGGTTGCATTACCATCACCTGGGAACCTCGTTTCCCGTATCCTCGACATCGTCCCTCGAGTGACCCTGAGGTTACTCGTCCCCAGAAAGGGGAGGTATTTGTCTCTACGGGACAAATATCAGCGGGGATCAGGTTCCCCTTTTGCGGTAGCCTGGTTGAGCTGTGCCAACACTACCAAACACACCCCACTACCTTCTCTCCTCATGCCATCCGCATCTGGAACGCCTTTCAAGTCCTCTGTCTCCGACAGAAGTGGGTCTACAGCCTCCAACTTTTCCGGACCTTCTATGGGCTGAAATGCAACGAGGCGGGGGTTTGCGCCTTCTACCCTCGGATGCCCAAGTGGAGTAAGCAGCAGCTTGCCCGGCACGGTTGGACCAGTGACACCTGGAAGGTGGTCAAGGGTCGGGGACTCTTGATCGATACAGGGTCCGACAACAGTAGCTGGAAGAAGAGCTACTTCTTCATCCAACATTCTTCTATTCCTTGGCCTTGGTGGGAGGTGGCAGCAGATCCTCCGCCTCTTTCCATACTTAAACCGATGAGGACTTCGAGACTCTCCAACTAATCCAGCTTTATCGTTGGGGGGAGTCTTACACTCCTCTCAATGCTAACTCTCTGGTGGAGCGGGACCTGGTGCACGCCGGGATCCGACTCCTCAGTATTGTCTCTGGGGGGCAGCTCTTCGACGGCCCTTCTAACATGGTCCCTTGGGTAAATTTCTAACTTTTCTTCGTTTATTGTTTGCAGCCAAGAAGGTATCTGTGCTGACCGATCTATTCCTTAAGCAGGGGGAGACCGATGCTGTCCGCCCCTCGCGGAAGAGGAAGTCTGCTAAAAAGGCTGCTGCCAGGTCGGGGTCTCCTGCAGCGGAGCAGCCCAAGCGGCCACGGGTGGACCTGGACCAACTCTTCGAGGTCCAGAATGCTGAAGAAGGTAAACAACTCCGACTTGCTATTAAATCGTATAAAAGGATGGTTCCGTCGGACTTGATTTCCTCGACCAAGAAAGGCCGCATTGCTGATGTCAAAAGGATCCTTCGAGGCGAAACTCCCCGAGTCTTGAGGGCAGGCTACTATCATTACCGCGGGAAGGATCAATACGTCTCCCGACGTATCGTTTGGTGTAAGAATCCCGATGAACTTCCTGACTACCTATCTGAAGCTCTTCATCCTCCAGGTGCAGGTCGCTCGGGAGCTTCCTCGGGTGCTGCAGCTTCAACAGATGCACCGCCTTCAGCGGGGGTGCCTTCCTCAGCTGGAGAGAAGGCACCATCTGGCGAACAATTTCGTCAGGTGGAGACTCTGGACTCCTCCGAGGAGACCGGCGGGGTTGACCCCCCTCAGCAGCGTCGGAAGGCGGGGCAATCCCCCTTGAAACCAACCCCTCAGGGGCCTCCTCCTTCGTCTTCTCCACAGCAGCGGGAGCTCTCACCTATCCATGACTTCTCTCCCTCCCCTGTCCGGGCCGAGACGGAGATGTGCCCTTCTCTTCCTCGTCCTATCTCTCCCCTTGCTCTTGATGGGGACTTCTACAGGCCCTTCAACTCTTCACAGGCCGATGCCCCCTGGGCTCCTATCCAGACACTCCAGGGAGTCTCGCTCACACAAGGGGAACAGGACCAAGAACTGGCCCTGCATCTGCTGGCGGGTTCCATCCTGCCTTCTATGCGACATCCGATTCACCTCAATCGGACGCATATGCAGCGGGACGTCAGGGGTATGGCTGTGCGCCGCAACGAGGTGAGACTTCGCTTTTTTCTTGTTGATCGATAAATCGGGTTTTTTTCCTTTTAACGTTTTTCCTTTTGATTGCAGGATCTTGGTGACTACAACCGCCTCATCGGGTATGTCATTGCCTATGATGAGGCCCGGGAGCGGGACCGAGGAGTCCGTGAGCAGCTTCAGGCGGATCTCAAGGCCTCCCAGTCTTCACGGGGGAAGCTCGCCAAAGAGCTGGCTGTCCTCAATGAGAAGATTCGGGGCCTTCAGCAGCAGATCGCGGACTTCGAGGGGCTCTTGAGGCAAGAGCGGCAAGAGCGGGGGGCAGTCGTGGACCGGCTGACCCAGGAGAAGAAGGCTGCCGAGGACCAGTTGGTCCTTGAGAAGAAGGCTTTGGAGGAGCTGGTCGCGGGATTCCCTACACGGCTGGCCGAAGCGGAGGCCAAGGGTCGGGAGGACTATCGGAGGTCGGAGGGCTTCCAAGCTGATGCCATGAAGTTCTTTGGCGCGGAGGTGGAGAACACTCTCTTCAACGCCGTTGAGGAGCTCCACCTGGAGTACGGGGACGCCATCAACTTCGACAAGTCTCCTTCCCTCGCTCCCTTTGCGAAGAAGTATTTTGCTCTTTCCGAGGAGAGTGATGGGGGGAGTACCCCCGTAATTGTCGAAGACGCCTCTGAGTTTCCAAGTGCGGACGCCCCGATAGCCAATCCTTCCGAAGTCAATCCAGTGGACCCCTCTGCTACCAATGCCGCTGACAAGGACCAAGCTTGAATACTTTTATCTTTCTGAATCCTTGTATTTTCTTCTCTTGTGTCGTCGTCGGGCCTTTGAGCCCTTTATCAATATTAGACTCCTTTAATTCCGATCTCTTGTTGTCTTTCGTCTTTCCTGACTTTTTAACAACCCGCACCACTTAAGGCGACTTAGCATCGAGTGTATCACTTAAGACGACTTAGTCTTTAGCAGTCGAAATTTCGATACTTACGAATTTCTCATACGTCCTTCCCGACGATTTAATAACGTGCACCACTTAAGGCGACTTAATATCGTGCACCACTGAAGGCGACTTTCATCGTGCACCACTGAAGGCGACTTTCGGATACTTAGAATAAATCTAAGTATTGTGCACCACTTAAGGTGGCTTTATCGGGCATCACTAAAGTTGACTTTCATCGTGCACCACTGAAGGCGACTTCCATCGTGCACCACTGAAGGCGACTTCCATCGTGCACCACTGAAGGCGACTTTCGGATACTCAGAATAAATCTAAGTATTGTGCACCACTTAAGGCGGCTTTCATCGTGCACCACTGAAGGCGACTTTCGGATACTCAGAATAAATCTAAGTATTGTGCACCACTTAAGGCGGCTTTCATCGTGCACCACTGAAGGCGACTTTCGGATACTCAGAATAAATCTAAGTATTGTGCACCACTTAAGGCGGCTTTCATTGTGCACCACTGAAGGCGACTTCCATCGTGCACCACTGAAGGCGACTTTCGGATACTCAGAATAAATCTAAGTATTGTGCACCACTTAAGGCGGCTTTCATCGTGCACCACTGAAGGCGACTTTCGGATACTCAGAATAAATCTAAGTATTGTGCACCACTTAAGGCGGCTTTCATCGTGCACCACTGAAGGCGACTTCCATCGTGCACCACTGAAGGCGATTTTACATTGGGCACCACTTAAGGCGACTTTATCGGGCACCACTTAAGGCGACTTTCTTCAAGCATGGTGTTTCTTCAAGTGTTCGCCACTGAAAGAATGCTTTAACGTTCTGCCATCGAGGTCTTCCAACTTGTATGCGTTCGGAGCTGGCATCCCCACGACCTTATAAGGTCCTTCCCATTTTGGTGACATCTTGTTGATTCGGTCCAAAAGGGTGAACTCGTTGCGACGCCAAACCAGCTCCCCGACGAAGAACTGTCGGGACTTCACTCGCCGATTATAGTACCTGGCCGTCGCTAAGCGCATTCGAGCTTGGACTTCATCGGCTTCCCGCCTTTTCTCTTCGAGTAGGTCCAAGTCCAGGCGTCTTATTTCATCGTTCGTCAGGGGCTCATAATATCTCGTTCGATGGGATGCCACAGCTACCTCCACAGGAGCGACAGCTTCCGTGCCATAAACAAGGCCAAACGGAGTCTCCCCTGTTGATCGTTTGGGTGTCGTTCTAACAGCCCAAAGTACGTTTTCCAGTTCGTTCAGCCATTTGCCCTTCAAGGCATAGACCCTCTTCTTCAGGCCATCCATCAGGATTTTGTTGGCTGACTCCACCTGGCCATTAGTCTGAGCATGGCGTACGGAGGCGGTCCGATGCTCAACGTTCAGTTCTTCCAGATACTCCCTCACCTGAGAGCCGTTAAATGGTGGGCCATTGTCGCTGATCACCACCTTAGGAATCCCGTATCTGGACACGATGTGGGTTTGGAGGAACTTGACGATCTGGTTCCCCGTTGTTCTGGCCAATGCCTTCGCCTCTATCCATTTCGAAAAATAATCGATAGCTACAAGTAAATACTTACATTGTCCTTGTGCTTGTGGAAGAGGTCCCACCAAGTCGATGCCCCACTGCGCGAAGGGCCAAGCGCTCTTGATGGATGTCAGGTTAGCAGCCGGAGCCACGATACTCGGGGCATACCTCTGGCACGCGTCGCATGATCGGACCATCGCCGTTGCTTCTTTGTTCATCGTGGGCCAATAGTAGCCTAAGTTCAACACCTTCCTCAAAATGGATCGGGCCCCCTCGTGACAAGCCGCGACTCCCTCATGCATTTCCTTCAGGATTCGATTGGTGTCGGGTTCTGCTACACACTTCAAGTACGGAGTCGAGAACCAGCCCTTCTTGTACAGCTGATTGTCCAGCATCACGTAATTAGACGCGATCCGACATATCCTGTCTGATGCTACCTTATCCTCGGGGACTGCCCCCGTAGTCAGATACGCGACTATCGGGGTCATCCAAGTGGGCTCTTCCTCCGATTTTGTCTCAATGGCGCACACCTGTGTTGGGTCGATGCTCGATAAGATCACCTTCTCCAGGAAGTGCACCTTCCGATTTTCTTCCAAAGGTGCCCCCAGGGAAAATTTGCTCAAGGCGTCTGCCTCTACGTTCTCTTCCCTCAGGATAGCCTCGATATCGAAGCTTTTGAAGCTCTCTCTCAAGGCTTGTACCTCTCGCAGATACTTTTTCATTATCGGGCTCCTTGCTTCGTATTGCCCTTGAACTTGGTTCACAATTAACGCTGCGTCGCACTTCACTCTCAAGTGATCGATTCCAGTGCCTTTAGCAATTTTTAGGCCCGTGATAAGAGCTTCATACTCCGCTTCATTGTTTGTGACTTTGAATGTTAAAGCCAAGGCGTATCGGAGAGGTTCACCTTCACCTGGTGGTATTAATAAAAAGCCCGCTCCTGACCCGTCTGAACTCGCGGAGCCGTCCGTGTACATCTCCCAGGTATTTTCTTTGTCTGGCTGTTCTGATTGCTCTGCCCTCTCTGGTTGTTCTACTGTCGGGACCTCCATGGTTGCCCCCTCTACAGGGCCCGTTTCTTCTAGATCGGGGGCTGTAGATTCTGCTATAAAGTCCGCCAATGCCTGGCCCTTGATGGCCGTTCTTGGAGCAAAGTGTATTCGAAACTCACTAAGCTCTACTGCCCACTTCACCAATCTCCCGACGCATCCGGTCGGTTCAGAAAATGCTTCGAAGGCTGGTTCGTTAGCACAGTGACCTCGTGTGCGTGGAAATATGGTCTTAGCTTCCGAGCAGTAATTATCAACGCAAAGAGGTACTTCTCAACGGCGGGATAGTTCAATTCAGATTTGGCAAATGCCTTGCTTACATAATAGACGGGGACTTGATTGCCCTCGACAACCTTTACTAACACAGAGCTAATGGCAAATTCAGAAACAGCCAAATAAAGGAAGAGCGGCTCGCCTGGAGCCGGTTTTGCTAGCGGCGGGAGTGTGCGAAGGTGCTGCTTTAGTGCTTGGAACGCCTCTTCACATTTGGCGGTCCATTCGAATTTTTTGTTGGCCCTCAAGACTTCAAAAAACGGCATTGATCGGTCGCTGGCTTTGGACAAGAAGCGATTCATTGCAGCTAGTCGGCCATTCAACACTTGCACCTCCCGATGGTTGATCGGAGACTGCATCTCCTCGATTGCCCTTAGCTTCTCAGGATTCACTTCAATTCCTCTTTGGCTTACCATGAAACCCAAAAATTTTCCTGAGTGGACTCCGAAGGCGCATTTCGTCGGGTTCAGACGAACTTGATGGAGTCTCATCCGCTCAAATGCCATGGTCAGGTTGTGCACGTGGTCCTCGGCTTGTCGGGACTTCACCAGCATATCATCCACGTAGGCTTCCATGGTTTCTCCTAGCATATCTCCAAACAGCTTATTCACCATCCGCTGGTAGGTTGCCCCGGCATTGATCAACCCGAAAGGCATGACATCGTAGTGATAGATGTCGCTGTCTGCATAGAACGCTGTATGGGGGGCGTCTTCTTTGGCCATCTTGATCTGGTTGTAGCCTGAATACGCGTCCATGAAACTTAACAGCTCATGCCCCGATGTGGCGTCTACCAGCTGGTCAATCCTCGGGAGTGGATAGCAATCCTTTGGACAGGCCTTGTTCAAGTCGCGGAAGTCCACGCACATTCGCCACTTCCCGTTAGTCTTCTTCACCAGCACTGGGTTGGCAACCCAAGTCTGGAATCGGAGCTCCTTAATGAAACCAGCATCGAGCAACCTGCCCACCTCCTGCTGGATTGCGATCTTCTTATCCGTGCCCATCGGACGCCTTTTCTGTGTAATAGGCTTGATCGCGGGGTCTATCTTTAGCTCGTGCACGATCACGTCGGGGCTGATTCCTGGCATATCCCTGGGGGACCAGGCAAACAGCTCTTTGAACTCTTTCAGTAACTCCACCAATTTTTGGGCTGTCTCTTCAGTTAGAGCAGACCCGATTTTCACCTTCCTCTGGGGTCCGTCGATCTCGACTTCTTTCAGATATTCTACGGGGGCGGGACGCCCAAACTCTTCTCTGGGATCTGTGTCTGTTTGGAGGACAGTCATGGCCTCTCGCCTCCTCCTCCGGGTGGCATTAACATAGCATTTTCGGGAAGCCACCTGGTCGCCCTTGACCTCTCCGACCCCGTGGTCAGTCGGGAACTTCATCTTCTGGTGCACAGTCGAGGCAACCGCCATCAGGGGATTGATGGTGGTTCTCCCGATTATTGCGTTGTAGGTCCCCGCGGAATCAACCACGACAAACTCCACGTTCCTCCTTTCTGATTTCCAACCGCTACCAAACTCCACTGGTAAGGTGATTACTCCTAGTGGGTAGGAAGTTGAGCCAGAGAACCCGACCATCGGGAAGTTTGCTTCCTTCAGATCTTTCTTTGTTTTACCCATAGCTTCTAGCGCGTCCATAAACAGAATGTCGGAGGAGCTCCCTCCGTCGATTAGGATTCTCTTCATTTCGAACCCATCTACATCCAGGGTTACCACCAGGGCATCGTCGTGTGGAGTCTCCACGCCTATGAGGTCCTCCGATGAGAAGGAGATCACCATCTCTTCCTTCAGGGTCCACGATCGGGACCTCTTACCCAGCACCACCGCCGTAGGGATTCTAGAGGCATAGACCTCTCGGGCGGATGAGGTATCACCTCCAGCAGCAAATCCTCCATGAATCACGTTGATGACTCGTCTTTCTTTGCGAACACCGGATGACTCCGGATCAGTTCTCTTCTTCTTCGGGGACCGATCGCGGGATCGGGAACGGGACCGCGATCGGGATCGAGAGCGAGACCTGCATCGTTTGTCCCCAACGAACTCCTTGAGCTTTCCCTTCTGGATTAGCTTTTCAATCTCCTTCTTCAGCTCCCGACAGTGATTGGTGTCGTGGCCATTCGCGCGGTGAAACCGGCAATAGCGATCTGTGCGGGACCCTAGGAATTCTCCATCTTTCTTCGGGGGGTACCTGGAGATGCCTTGTCGTTCCATGACTGTCAGCACTTCCGCCATAGAGCAGTTGAGAGGAATGTCAAAATCCTCCCGCTTGTCTTTTCTTGAAGAACGTCTGTCGTCCTTCCGATCCGAACGTCCTCGATTCTTACCACTGTCGGGTTTACCTTTTGACTTACGATCGTCGAAGGGCTTACTCGACTGCTTCCCTTTGTTCGACTTTGGGGGCTCCAGTTCTCCTGCGGCTATTTTGGATTCCTGGACATCGATCTGCCGCTTCACCCTCTTCTGCAAAGCCTCCATATTCCACACAGCCTTCTCAGCCACGCTGTGCATCAGATCGGAGCCATAGGGGGCTGTCAGGTTCTGAATAAAGGTGCGAATGGTCTCGCCCTCCGATATTTCCTCGTCTATCTCGGCTACGCTAGCGGTGTACCGCTGGTAATAGTGTGCCAGCGACTCGTCGGGCCTTTGCACCACCTGGGTTAGGGACCTCACGCTCTTCAACAAACGTCTGCGGCCCTGGTATTGTCAGATGAAGCGGTCGTGCATGTCCGCCCAACAGGTAATGCAGCCTGGGGGCAGGCTAAAGAACCAGGTCAGGGCTCTTTCTCCAAGTGTGTTTGGGAACAGTGTACACACTATATCTTCATTCGGGGCTCTACCCAGACACGCCATAAGATGCTTCTGGACATGACGAACTGGATCTCCTTCGCCATCATATTCCTTAATCTCGGGGATACCCAGCCCAGGCGGGGCAAGGGTGTCTATTAGTCGGGGAACAAAGGGATAAGTGGATCGATTCCTTAGCTCCGACACCAGCGGCTTCTGTTCTCCCATACAGATGTTCACGATCTTTACCACCTGGTCGGGAGTGATGGGACCATTCAGGGGAATGGTCATGTGTTGTACTGGTCCTGGCCCGTCAACCACGAACCTTTCCGGCTGACTAGTTGTTCTGCCTCTGTCTTGGCCTTGGGGCGGGGCTTCCTGCGCGTTCCGACCCTCTGTTGGTAGGGTTGCTTCCTCCAGTGGGGGCATCTCCTCCTGCCTCCTCGCAGCCTCCCTTCGGTCCAAGAGAGCCTCTACAGCCGCCAGGAACATGGGCATGGCCTCTGCCACGGCTCTCGTCAAGTCTGCAACCGGGGGAGCCTCCTGCCCCCTGTTATCCTGGTGTTGAGGGGCAACATCTTCGGGATGCGATCCATTGTGCCCCCCTGTCTGGGAGAGCTCAGCCGGGGGATGGTTCTGGTTTTCTCCTTGTTCTGGTACCTAATTCAGGTTCGTTGCAGCGGGGTGACGGGAACCACCGGATTGTCCCCTTCTGTTCTTGCCAGCCTCCATCGATCGAGTAGAAGGCATATCAGCTTTTTGTTTGATTCCCACAGACGGCGCCAATGTTGGATCACGATGGAACTCCGGTACGGATCTTGACGGCAATCCTAGCTCCTTTGCTCCACGCAATCCTGCAAGAGGGGATAGACCGGGCGGTGACCCAGAATCCCTCTCCGATGCTTAAATGAGTACTTCGTCTGACTGGCAAGTAACAGATATCAAAGTGTATTCAACTCAACGTAAGTGATCTGAGGTGACCTCTTGCCCTTTTATAGGCAAAGAGATGCCTCAGGTACCTGGCGAACCGTTAGGGGTGGTTAGCCCGTATCCCGCATATCTCGTACGTGATCTCGCGTATCTTAGCCATGCCCCGCGTATCTCGGCCACGCTCCGTGTATCTTAACCACGTTCCACGTATCTCGGCCACGCCTCGCATATCTTGGCTTTATCCTCTGATAACGAGTCCCGACTCCGACTCCAGAGTTATCTCGTTGTGTCACCGCTCGGGGCCCCTTGTCATCGTGACAGGGCCAATCATTCTCAGGGATTCAACATCGGGGCCTGCTTAAAGGCTTCTCATCGGGAGCTTCCAGCTCCACTGTCGGGACCGACTCTGTCGGGACCTTGCTTCGCCGGGACTCCCTTCATCGGGACCCGTCTCCTAGGTCATCTTGACCCCTACTCTGGGCCTGGTGGGCCTGTTTGCCGTTTCCTCGCCGTTAAAGAGCCTGACGGCTGTAGTCGGACCCATCAAACGCAAGGTATGAAATACTACTAACGAGTTATCATGCATTCTACTATGATCAAAACAGGTCTACACAACAAAATCCCAAGCGAGAAGAATATAAACAAAGGTTCCAGGGACAACTCCCAAACCAACCTCAACTCAGACACGTGGGGCAAAAGATATATACAAAAGATCGATATGCTCAAAATGATCAGCCTGATGCCACTCGAGAGGTGCCACCACCTCCAGCAGGCTCAGGTACAGCCTCCATAAACTCGGGAGAAGTAAACACAAGGTTGACACCACCTTCGTCATCAACCAACATCTCATAATTAGCTGGCTGAAGCCCCAAGTCGCGCAGTGCATCAACATGAGTAACAACATAATGCGCATAAGGTCCCAGCTGATCAAACGGAAAACTTGGGGCAAGAATACTCACACGGCGTAAGTAATCCTCCGCACTCTCCCTCATCAATCTATCCGTCTTGTCCTCAATAGAAGAACTAAAGGTAGGGGTACTCAGATACTCAACAAAGCCTGCTTCCACTCATTCCTTACGAGCGGTCTCACGTACAACAACCAACGCTGCCTCGCGCGCATTAAGATCATCAGTGACCTTCTTCTCAAGAGCAATCATCACAGTCTCGAGCTCTGAAATTCGAGCCTGACGTGTGTTGAAACGAGCTTCAGAATCGGCGGCCTTTGAACCAAGTACACGCACCTTCTCTTCAAACTGTGTAAGTTCACGACATGTGGCATTACACTTGTCAACAGCTGCCTTCTTCTGACTTGAAAGTTCCATCACAAAGGACGACATGTTAACCATGTGTGCAACAGCCTGAAAAATAGTATGATAAAAACAAAGGCATAAGACTTACACAGCCAAGGAACAAATTGACACAAGTAACAAAATGGAGAAGTTTGGTTACTCACAGGAGCAAACCCAGCCAAAGAACTCTCCACATAGGCCTCAGCCTCTTTGTCAGTCGACGTACAGGTATGTTGGTCACCTGGAGGAATGCACCTACAAAGCACATGCACACCAACTTCTGGTGTGCTAAGCTTGGAATCCTTTGGGAAATGAACACCACCATTGGCAAAGGGAGTCCATTCATCCCCAGGGATATCGCCCGCCAAAGGACGAATCAAGTGGTCACGCCTCAATGCAGGAAGTGCTGAAAGGAAAGAAACAAGGAAATATGAGAGCCATAAACAGAAAAACACGAAAAAAATACAACAAAGTATGCAATACACACCTCGACGAGAAGGACGCTCCTCCGTGGGCCGCTCCCTCGACCGGGGGCAGAAGGCGCCACCGCACGATCTTCAACTCCTTTCCCTTTTTCACGAGAAGGAGTTTGGACAATCGCACTCGGCTTGGAGCGCTTAGGATCGCTCGAAGTATGCGCCCCAGCGGCGGACCTTTTGGCAGGAGCAGTGGAGATAGGAACTGCGACAGCACGCTCAGTCACGTGCGCTGAGCGACCTACGAACAAAGGCAATGTGAAAGTAACGAATCAAGAAAATAACAAAGTTAGAGGAAGCCATAAGGATACATCTTACCCATAATTCCCTTCCCGCGACCGTATCCAGAGGCCGCAGGGGTCACAGGGGCAGGGGACGGAGTAGTCCCGCCAGCAGGAGAAGTACCGCGTGCAGACACCGCATACAAAGTCAAACTTTTTCCAAGAAACCAATCTGCAACTCGACACCATGAAAAGTTACAAAGGTTTTGGACATCCGACTCATCACTGTCATCAAAACATAAATTAGCCTACGGGGTGGGAAGAAGAAACTTACTCATAATGGTAACTTCAACGAAGGGACTAATGCAAGTAAAAACCACCTTGACCCTGCAATCTGAAAATACAACCAACAGTCAGATCATTGCTCATTAGTCTATAAACGACGAACACTCTGCATACACCAACCACTATGACTACATCGGGCCTATGGATACAACACGCATGGAAATGGATAAAGAAAAAATTCTAAGTGTTGGAGCAAGCGCGCGCATACAAGCGCGCACATACAAGCGCGCATATACAAGCGCGCACATACAAGAGCGCACATACAAGCGTGCACATATAAGCGCGCGCATACAAGCGCGCGCATACTCAGCTAGCACGCGTATGGATGGTAGTATGGTCATGAAACAAAGAGCCGAACAAGGAATATTTCTAAGTGTTCCCCCATGTCAGCTATCCACATATGACGAGGTGTCGACTATCAATGAATATTTTCTAAGTGTTCCACCATGTCAGCAGTCGACATATGACAAGGTGTCGACTATCAAGGAATATTTTCTATGTGTTCCACCATGTCAGCAGTCGACATATGACAAGGTGTCAACTACCAAGGAATATTTTCTAAGTGTTCCACCATATCAGCAGTCGACATATGACGGGGTGTCGACTATCAAGGAATATTTTCTAAGTGTTCCACTATGGCAGCAGTCGACATATGACAAAGTGTCGACCATCAAGAAATACTTTCTAATTATTTTTCCTATGTCGGAAATCAATGGCAGTCGACAAAGATCAAATAACTACAATCATGGTAACGAGCATTAAATATCTTAAAAATATTTGTTAAGTATTTTATCATGATTGCAGACAGCGTACGATGCTCAATGAACAATGAGCAATATGCAATAACCAACATACAACGGCCAACAACTATGTCCAGACATCGACTAACAATCAACATTAGGCATGCCAAAACATCATTCAAATCATGGTGCAACATGTTGACAATGATCACTATGCATAAGGGAAGTTTAACAACTTACTTACATTTTTCTAAAAATTTCAGCACTTAGCAAATTTTTGGCCGATTTGAGAAGCTAACTACTATTGGGAATTTTATCAAACACCTTATGTGCATGTCAAGGTAATAAAATTCATGAAGGTTTCAAGAGTAAATCAACACTAAGCAAGGTCATAAAAGGCTATCCATACACGGAATTGGAATCACCTCGTCGAGACAATCGAACCACCACGAACCACCGCCCGAAGCCTCACGCGCCGCCGTCAAGGAAATCACGCGCTGCCACCGGTGGTGAAGCCGGTGCCGTCGTTCCGTCCGAGATCGCCGCCGCACCGCCGGAGTCCGCCTTGCTCGGTCTCGCCGTGATCGGGTGGATTAATGGTGGCCGGCCTAAGTTTTTTGGTGGCCAAGTCTTTTACTCCAAAGTGTCTTCTTCTTCAAGAAATGAGAGGATTCTAAAAACTACTAAGGGTGGAGGATTAACTAGTGGATATTCTCTCTCCTATATCTATCCACAATTATCTATGGGTATTTCCTAAAACTTTCACTATTTCTTGTTAAGTCCCTAAAATGGCATGACTACGTGTTGTTATCTCCTTTTTACAACACTTAGGATTTTCTAGACTCAATTTAGCAATCACGACTACATGCTATGCGCACATAATCTAGCGCGCGCTACGTCATTTCATAATGCATGATGCATATCATTACATGATCATTTTCATGACTCAATTATTGATTATATGCTTATATCATGTCATCACATTCATGTTAGCATCATAGACCATGATTGCACATATCCATGAGAATTATTGCTTAAGTCCATTATCATGTGCGCACTGTCCGCTGTTCACAGCTATATGTGCACTGTCTATTGTTCATTGTTATATGCATACTGCTTGTTGCACTATCCCTGTCAGCAGTTAATAAGTCTCCCGACAAGATTTAAAGTGGAGCAAAATCAAGGCCTCCGCGCCCAATTATCAAACAAGCCACCCCTGAGGTAAGCACCGAACCTAAATTGGGCTTATATCCTATCTTAAAATAGAGTCAATTATGGTCTGAACCGTTACTTGACTCGGGGGCAAGTGATGGATATCTGCCCAATTCGGGTTCGTATTTACATTCCAGACTTCGTAAACACGTCGAAAATCACATAACGGATCCAAACGCGTCACCCGAGGTTCAAAACGGTACGGAAGCGCGGCATGCGTGTCCGGATTGCATCAGCAATCCAGACCGTCCGGGTTGCATCAGCAATCCAGACCGTCCGGGTTGCCCTTAGGCAATACGGACGACCCGGATTGTCCACAGGCAATCCGAACCCCGTCGAACTGCCTAAGTCCGACGGGGTTCAGACTGCTGTCTAGGTACCGCGCGCTACCCTGCTTACGTACACCGAGCAAGGAGTCTCCCAAAGCCAAACTTAATCAAACCAGACGACGGTTCCTATCTTCCTTTAAAATCGGCGTTGAATCGCACAAAAACGGCGCTCAGTTCTAAGGTTTCCTATAAATAGGGGACCTTGGCCACCCATATCAGAGGATATTTTCACAAGAGATTGGCTTTGGAGCTCTGACCTCTCTCTAAAAACTTTCTCTCTCTAGACTCTTATTTAAGCATAGGAGAGGGCTCAACCAACACCACCCCCCCTCTCCGTGCTGGTTATTGTCCTTTGCGCAGGTAAGGACTACGTGAAGCCGGCGAAGTGCACATTGTCAACAACCCGCTACCGTCATCCGACAACCCGTAGTCGTCATCCGACAACCTGACACGAACACAACCCGAAGTGCCGAAGAGTCCGACTCCCCGGTTGGATTTGGACGCAACAGCTGTGAAAGAATTCACACTATCGTCGTCTTCTATCTAATAGATCGGTCTCTTAAAACGGTTTTAATATCAAATTAACGGAACGGGAATTTTAAAATAAACATACCCGATCTTGGCTTTCCCAAGGCTCTTTTTGTTTTGGAAAATCATTCTGATGAATTCACTAACGCATACATAATTCTACTATCCATGTAAATTATCATATGCCAGTAACATTCATCATACATACCATACTCATGCTTACGTGTCATGCGTCTAATGTTCCGAGGAACTCATCCTTGCATTCATAATTCTACTTCCAAGTAAATTATCAAATGCAATTACATCCTCAACATTCTAGCATACGTGTCAAACATGCATCATTCATATCAATCATACATATTTGGCGACTGGTTTTCGGTTTAAAATAATTTTAAACACTAGGGGCTGATTTAAAATTCATGCTTACATTCAATTACGCAAACTTCTAGACATGAATCCTAGGCATTTTCAACCATCACAGCATGTCTATCCTAGTGCGCATTCCATATATTTAACCAGGGCTCCGCCCACAACATGCAATATCCAGCTAGCTTGACTCAGTCAAGACAACACTTCTAATCATGCATAAATATATATTGAATAATAAACAATTGCAATTCAGCCCACTAATTTAACCAGTCCCAAAAACATGTATCTCCGAGATCCATCCCCATAATCGAAACACATTAAGTTTAGCAACCCTATGAGCACTGTGTAGTCCCTATTTTAATTGACTTGAATTTTGTTTTGAAAACTCTGCCCGGTTCAGTCAATTTTATTCCGTTTTGGTCCAGTTCGGTCCAGAAAATACGGTCCGGTCCGGTAAATCCGGTTCGATTCGGTCCGAGAAAATCTGGTTCAGTTCGGTCCGGTTTTGAACTTTAAAATCTGGTTCGGTCCGAACTGGTCCAATAAAATAGGGTTCGGTTCGGTTCAACACTCAAAACCGTATCAATTAGATCCACTTAGTTACCCCGGTCCGACCCGACCCGACTAGGTCGAGCCGATTGAGAAAATCCGGTTCGATTTAAATGTGTCTCGGTTTGACATATTGGACCGGCCCAATAATTAAAATTTCAAAGGTTGGGCCGAAATGTTTACTTGTGGCCCAAGTAGGGTTT
This sequence comes from Clarkia xantiana subsp. parviflora, assembly GCA_036873135.1. Taxonomy (NCBI): domain Eukaryota; kingdom Viridiplantae; phylum Streptophyta; class Magnoliopsida; order Myrtales; family Onagraceae; genus Clarkia; species Clarkia xantiana. Next base: position 618,471 of record JAPTYO010000018.1, read on the forward strand.
TAAAGTCTAAAAATATTTAACTTGACCACCAAGTAACACTAACTATGTGAAATAATTTCCAATATTAAAAATATATATATAATTTCAGACCATTATTAAACATATATATATTTATTGCTAAGATTCTATCTTTAAGATTAAATCGATCAATCAACAATATATATATATATATATATATATATATATATATATGTAAAATTCGGTTCTTATATATATAATATATATTTATTTATTGTCAATGTTGCGTCCTGGGTGAACTGGGTCGTGGGGACGCGTCTGTTTGTATGGTTGAGCGGGTTTTCGGGCTGTAACCCTTCGTCTGAAAGAGGTTTGTACCACTGAAGAGTGTTCGGTTGAATCCCGAAAAGTTCTGTGTCTCAAAGCGCGGTTGTGTCTCAGGCGGCGTCTGAGTCTCAAAAGGCGGTGATCTGTGCACAAGTCTGGACGTCTGGGCGTCGATTCCTGCAGAAAGGACCGGTGCTAGTCGGAGAGGGGGGGGGGTGGTGCTAGCGGAGCCCTCTCCGAAGATTAAGTCACTATAGGGCTAAAAGGGTAATTCTAGAGAGAGAAAATATTTCTAGAGAGAAGTCAGAGCTCAAAATACCAAAGTTGGGCAAATGAGAGGATGTGTCAAAATGGGTGGCCAAGGCCTCCTATTTATAGGCTTCCTTGGGACCGGACCCGGTTTTAAAGCGGTTTGATGACGGTTCAAAAGCAAGCGGTAACCGTCATCCATATTGGCAATGCGCGAACTTGACTTCTCTACACGTAACGGTAATCGCGAAAACGGTAATCGCACAATACCCGTAATGCAATCCGGATGTCCGGGTTGCAATGCAATCTGGATGTCCGGGTTGCAATGCAATCCGGAGGTCCGGTCCAGACGCGCGTAACGCGCTTCCGGACCGTTTTGACCCTTTGGGAGACGTTTTTCAAGTCGAGATGTAATTTTGACGTGTTTACGAGGCCCGAAATATAAATACGAACCCGAATTGGACACATATCCATCACTTGCCCCCGAGTCAAGTAACTGTTTAAACCTTTCTTGACTCTATTTTTAAGTTAGGATACGCGTCCAATTTGAGCTTGACGCTAACCTTTCGGTTTTGGTCGTTGGTTGGACGTAGACATCTTGATTTCGTATGTCCTTTGATTTTCCGACCGAATGACTTTGTTTCCTGTCATCACGGTTAGTGCAATAGAGAATGCGCATACGTAGCGTGCAAGTATGGTTACCGTTAGGGATATAAGTAATTAGTAATACGCCATGCGAACATGCTTTTATCAACATGCATGCACAAGTAACGGTCATGGCAAGATCGTAATTACGCGATGCAAGAAATATAATCCGTACACTTCTAAAACGACTTAGCGATTATCAAATCATGAATCAAGCGATATGAAAAAATACGCGTAGAATGACGGGTTTGATACGTGCAATACCAAAATAATCACGTACGTAGGAGTAGATATTTAGAAGAGAGGGTGGAGTATACCGTAAGTGCTTAGGCGTGAGTGTAGATGAGTTACTCCTTTAATCCTTATCACCAAGGCATCTTTTGGGATATGTAATTACACAAATCCCCAATCATTCTTCCAGCACTTTGGGAATTCATCATTCCTTCTTCTTTGCAGGTAATTACTTCACCATTTCCAGAAAGCATTTGTGTGTTCATAGTTTCTTCACCGCCGTAAAGCTTAGGTGCATCCCGAAAGTTTCGTGTTTGATTCTTGACTTGTTTTCAGAAATTGACACCACCAATCGACTCAGATTGCCACGAGGATTCCAGCGCCGCCTTCGGAATCACCAGGAGACGTCGGACGCGCCCTCACGCGCCGCCGCGTGAGTTTCGCCTTGCCGGCGCGTGTAACCCACGCGCCGCCTTCCCGGGCTCCGTTCGTCGCGGTCCTTACCTTTCTGAAATCGTCTCGACGAGGGGAGTCCATTGTGATACTTTTCGTCACATTTTGAGGTAATTTGGAAACTCGATTTTACAGGACAGCTTCGACTTGATTTCGAATGTCGCCGTATTGTTTTTTGTTTGAGCTATTTGTCATTGTTGTCGTATGGAACTGCTTATTGGTGCTTGTATGTCGAATAATTGCTGATTGGTTGCCGTTATTATCGTCGTTAGTTCATGCCTTAGACGATTTTTCACTTCCGTGGATAGTTGAGGTAGAATTCCACGATTGGACATGTTGCCCCCGTGTCTTTGTGTAGAGGCTTTTTGATTGGTTTGCGTAGTTTTTTCCCTTGGCGGGTTTGTTGGTTGACGGGGATTGCCAAACGACTTTTAGGAGTAATCGTTTGTTGTTTTGACGCCTTAGAAAAATATTTTTCCTAAGTGTTGCCGCGTTTGATCCTCGCGGTTCGTCGCATTAGTCCCACTGTTTGTATGATAGCCTCTTAAGACGTTAGTCCCTTTTACTGCATGTACCAACTTTGCTATGCGCGTTGACTTTGGCTACGCGCGTTGACTTGGCTATGCGCGTTGACTTTTACTATGCGCGTTTTTCTTTTGCTATGCGCGTTGGATTTTGCTACGCGCGTTGACTTTTGCTACGCGCGTTGACTTTTGCTATGCGTGTCGACTTTCGCTACGCGCGTTGACTTTTGCCATGCGCGTTGACTTGGTTATGCGCATTGACTTTTGCCACGCGCGTTGACCTTTGCTTGGTTCTTGCAGATTGTGAAGTCGTAGTAACCTCTTGCGGAATTCCCTTCCTTTTGATCGAGTTGTCGCTATGAGTAAGTCCTTCATTCTTACTTTGACAATTTTTGAGCATCTTGACACTCATAATGGATAGTTTCTTAAACGGCTATATTTCTTTCGTGAATTCATATTGCAGGTTGGTTTGCCGGAAAGAGTTCGTCTCTCCATGCGGCGGCTTCGCGTATTGCTTCTCGCGCAGATCAGGCTTTTGTGGCCCCTGCTCCCATCACTCCTGCCAATTCGGGGCGTGATCCTGGCAAAGGGTCTTCTACTCATGTGACCGGGGATACTCCCCCAGTGTCTGATTCTCGCGTTTCTTCCAAGCGGACTGACACAGTGGTGCGTGGACCGACTGATCCCAAACGCTTGAAGCCAAATGCGGCTACTTCCACTTGTAAAGGCAAGGAAGTCGCGAGTCGCAATGTAGCGCCATCTGCCCCCCAGTCGGGAAACCGACTTGTGGAAGTCCGCGGACTCTGTAAGTATACTTTTGATGAATGTATTCCGTGGTTTTGTTATTTGTTGTTAACCACTTTCCTTCTTTGTTGTAGCGGTTCCTCCTCTTAGGCACGACCATCTGGTCTGCCCAGTTGGATTGGATATTACTGGGGACACTTGGGCACCTTTTGGCAATGGTGGAGTTTATTTTACCAAGGAGTCTTCACTTCGCACTCCAGAGATTGGAGTTCGCGTGTTGCGTAGATGTGTTCCACCAGGTGATAGGCATTCTTGTCCATCGACTGATGAGGAGGCTGAGGCTTATGCGCAGAGTGCCTTATCCCGGTTTGCTCCCGTAAGTAACTTGATTCTTTTGCCAAGTTTGTTGTTTTTGCGATTTATGTTTGGCTTATCGCATTGATGTGTGCAGGTTGTTGCCGACATGGTAAACATGTCGTCTTTTGTTATGGAGCTGGTAAGCGCGAAGCAGGCAGCTATGGATAAGTGTGACGCTCTATGTCAAGAGTTGTCGCGAACCAAGGAAGAAGCTCGCGTGATGAGTTCGAAGGTCACTGCTTCTAAGGGCCGTTATGAGGCGCGTCATACTCGCTTATCAAAGCTTGAGTCTGAGATGATCGCTCTTGAGAAGAAGGTTACAGACGATCTTCATTCTCAAGGAGCGGAATTACTTGCTCTCGGTAAGGAGAGTCGGGAGAAGGGCGTACAAGTGGGTTTTACCAAGTACTTGGGAACTTCTGATTTTGAAGCTGCTGTCGAGGAGAAAGTGAACCACTTAATGAGTGAGCGTTCCGAAGATTACTTCACCCGTGTGAAGGATCTTGACCATGGGTTCCCTTTTAGCGAGTTAGGGCCATATGCGAGTTACGCCCTTTCTCACATTGAGGCGTTGAACCTTTTGGAGTGTGGCCTTCCCAACTACGAGATGTTGGTTGATGATAGCGGAGATGTAAACGTCATTGTTACTTCTCCTGAGTTTATGGAGGTTGCCCCCGGGCCTTCTGGAGGTGGTGCCGCTATTTGAACTGCTCGTTTTATTTTGAGCATGTTGGGCTCGTTTCCACTTTGCTTCTGTTTGTGTTTGGAACTTTGTTGGAGTTGTTCCTTGGTTGTTGTTTGTGACTTATTTGCTTTGAACTACGTCATTTGAACCTGCTTTATACATAGCAGTTTGCATGATAACTTGTTAGTAATATTTCATACCGTTATCGCTTACTGTGTTTACTAAGTGTTGATGACTAGTAACGTAGACATAGTCCCTGTAGTCGTGACCGATAGCCACTTTTGATTCAAGATTGCTTGCATGATGCGTTATGCATGTTGCTCGTCTTTCCTGCATAGCTTGTTGCTATATCTGTTGAAACCTGTCAAGTGATTCGCGTATAGCGACTTAACAAGTAGTATGTTTGAAATGTGTTATCTTGGCTTGGGCAAGATACTAGTTTATACCGTCTCTTAGTTCCACTCTAAGGCGACGTTATACAAGACTCGACTTGTAAATTTTATGAGTTTTAAACAGGGTGCGCACCTGCCAGCGTGTATCAACCCGCGTTGGGGAAGCATACGTAAAAACATTTTGGTTTTTAAAGAAGTATTTTGTGAACCCTAAAAAGCTTGTTGATAAAATATTTGGAAATGTGTTTGATACATAAAATATTTGTGATACATGATTCCTGCGTCCAGGGACCATGTAACACTTTTGAAAATATGAATTATGATGCATGTTTTCTGCGTCCAGGAACCATGCAACACGGTTTGAAAATCTGTAGTACATTCGCCATGAAGGGTCATCTAACAAGAGGACTTCTGCCGTATAGAGTGAACCCTAAACAGGAATTCGTAATATGGGATTGTCATCTAACAAGAGGACATTCGCCATGAAGGGTGAACCTTAAACAAGAGTTCGTAATATGGGATTGTCATCTAACAAGAGGACATTCGCCATGAAGAGTGAACCCTAACCAGGAATTCGTAATATGGGATTGTCATCTAACAAGAGAACATTTGCCATGAAGAGTGAACCCTAACCAGGAATTCGTAATATGGGATTGTCATCTAACAAGAGGACATTCGCCATGAAGAGTGAACCCTAACCAGGAATTCGTAATATGGGATTGTCATCTAACCAGAGGACATTCGCCATGAAGAGTGAACCCTAACCAGGAATTCGTAATATGGTATTTTCATCTAACAAGAGGACATTCGCCATGAAGAGTGAACCCTAACCAGGAATTCGTAATATGGGATTGTCATCTAACAAGAGGACACTCGCCATGAAGAGTGAACCATAACCAGGAATTCACACTTGCTGTAGCGTGGGGTCATTGCCTAACAAGAGAACTTCCGCCACTTATGGGGTGATCAGTCTCGTATTGTATTAGCCCATCCTGTTCTGAATCCAGGGAATGGCTATGAACATGAGGATTTGCCTCTAACAAGAGATGTCACAGCATGTCATTTTTTAGAAGTAAACATGGGTTTTGTCTTTACAAAGAGGATACCTCAACATGCCACTTTTGATAGTAGGTCTTGGTGTTAATCCAAGATATTGCTTGTAGTTGACGCTTCTTGAATAGTCGTCATTTTGATAGTTAATCCGCTGGTTGTCATTGCGACATATAAGTTGATTGTGCACATAGCGCAATGGCTTTGTGTTGTCGGCACCTTCTTGAGATAGATGCCAATTTATGAATGGAGAAATAAACTCCTTGTTGGTGTAGATAATAGTTGTTGTAGTTACTTTGTTTTGCTTCCAAGTAACGTACATAGAGTAGTGATGTTCCTACGAAGATAGAACAACTTCATTAGGTTCATGAGATTATTACAAAGATGCCACTTTATATGAGAGAGTGGACTTTTCAACAAGTAGATGCGTTATGGAAATTGATGGGTCTGATTATAGCCGTCAGGCCCTTTAACGGCAAGGAAACGGCAAACAGGCCCACCAGGCCCAGAGTAAAGGTCACGATGACCTAGGAGAAGGGTCCCGATGAAGGAAGTCCCGACGAAGCAGGGTCCCGACAGAGTCGGTCCCGACAGTGGAGCTAAAAGCTCCCAATGAGAAGCCTTTAAGTAGGCCCCGATGATGAATCCCTGATAATGATTGGCCCTATCACGATGACGAGGGGGCCCGAGCGGTGACACAATGAGATAACTCTGGAGTCCCCGACGGGAGTCGGGACTCGTTACCAGAGGATAAAGCCAAGATATGCGGGGCGTGGCCGAAATATACGGAACGTGGTTAAGATACACGGATTGTGGCCGAGATACGCGGGGCATGGCTAAGATACGCGAGATCGTGTACGAGATAAGCGGGATACGGGCTAACCACCCCTAACGGTTCGCCAGGTACCTGAGGCACCTCTTTGCCTATAAAAGGGCAGGAGGTCACCTCAGATCACTTACGTTGAAATTCTATACTTTTGATATATGTTGCTTGCCAGTCAATCGAGAAACTCATTTAAGCATCGGAGAGGGATTCTGGGTCACCGCCCGGTCTATCCCCTCTTGCAGGATTGCGTGGAGCGAAGGAGCTAGGATTGCCGTCAAGATCCGTACCGGAGTTCCACAGTGATCCAACATTGGCGTCGTCTGTGGGAAACAAACAAAAAGCTGATATGCCTTCTACTCGATCGATGGCGGCTGGCAAGAACAGAAGAGGACAATCCGGTGGTTCCCGTCACCCCGCTGCAACGAACCTGAATTCAGTACCAGAACAAGGGGAAAACCAGAACCATCCCCCGGCTGAGCTCTCCCAGACAGGGGGGCACAATGGATCGCATCCCGAAGATGTTGCCCCTCGACACCAGGATAACAGGGGGCAGGAGGCTCCCCCAGCTGCAGATTTGACGAGGGCCGTGGCAGAAGCCATGCCCATGTTTCTGGCGGCTGTAGAGGCTCTCTTGGACCGAAGAGAGGCTGCGAGGAGGCAGGAGGAGATGCCCCCGCTGGAGGAAGCAACCCTACCAACAGAGGGTCGGAACGCGCAGGAAGCCCCGCCCCAAGGCCAAGACAGAGGCAGGGCAACTAGTCAGCCGGAGAAGTTCGTGGTTGACGGGCCAGGACCAGTACAGCACAGGACCATTCCCCTGAATGGTCCCATCACTCCCGACCAGGTGGTAAAGATCGTGAACATCTGTATGGGAGAACAGAAGCCGCTGGTGTCGGAGTTGAGGGATCGATCCACTCATCCCTTCGTTCCCCGCCTAATAGACACCCTCGCCCCGCCAGGGCTGGGCATCCCCGAGATCAAAGAGTATGACGGAGAAGGAGATCCAGTCCGTCATGTCCAGAAGCATCTTATGGCGTGTCTGGGTAGAGCCCCGATAGAGGACATCGTGTGTACCCTGTTCCCTAATGCACTGGGAGAAAGAGCCCTGACCTGGTTCTTTAGTCTGCCCCCAGGCTGCATCACCTGTTGGGCTGACATGCACGACCGTTTCATTCGACAGGCGTACCAGGGTCGCCGACGTCTGCTGAAGAGTGTGAGGTCCCTCACCCTGGTGGTACAGAGGCCCGACGAATCACTGGCACATTACTACCAGCGGTACACGGCCAGTGTGGCGGAGATAGACGAGGAGATCTCGGAGGGCGAAACAATTCGTACCTTCATTCGGAACCTGACGGCCCCCTATGGTTCCGACCTAATGCACAGCGTGGCTGAGAAACCTGTGTGGAATATGGAAGCATTACAGAAGGTGTGAAGCGGCAGATCGATTTCCAGGAGTCAAAGATAGCCGCAGGAGAACTGGAGCCCCCAAAATCGAACAATGGGAAGCAGTCGAGCAAGCCTTTCGACGATCGTAAGTCAAAAGGCAAACTTGAAGATAGTCGGGGCCGAGGTCGCTCTGGTCGGGGGGAGACGTCCTCCAAGGAAGGATAAGAGGGAAGATCTCGACATTCCTCTCAACTGCTCCATGTCGGAAGTGCTGACAGTCATGGAACGACAAGGTATCTCCAGATACCCCCCGAAGAAAGATGGAGAATTCCTGGGGTCCCGCACAGATCGCTATTGTCGGTTTCACCGCGCAAATGGCCATGACACTAATCACTGTCGAGAGCTGAAGAAGGAGATTGAAAAGCTAATCCAGAAGGGAAAGCTCAAGGAGTTTGTTGGAGACAAACGATGCAGGTCCCGCTCTCGGTCCCGATCGCGGTCCCGCTCCCGATCCCGCGATCGGTCCCCGAAGAAAAAGAGAACTGATCCAGAGTCATCCGGTGTTCACAAAGAAAGACGAGTCATCAATGTGATTCATGGAGGATTTGTTGCTGGAGGTGATACCTCATCCGCTCGAGAGGTTTACGCCTCTAGGATTCCTACTGCGGTGGTACTGGGTAAGAGGTCTCGATCTTGGACCTTGAAAGAAGAGATGGTGATCTCCTTCTCGTCGGAAGACCTCATAGGTGTGGAGACCCCGCACGACGATGCCTTAGTAGTAACTCTGGATGTAGACGGGTTCGAGATGAAGAGAATTCTGATTGACGGAGGAAGCTCCTCCGACATTCTATTCATGGACGCGTTGGAAGCCATGGGGAAGACGAAGAAAGATCTGAAGGAGGCAAACTTCCCGATGGTCGGGTTCTCTGGCTCAACTTCCTACCCGTTGGGAGTAATCACCTTACCAGTAAAGTTTGGTAACCGGTGGAAGTCAGAAAGGAGGAACGTGGAATTTGTTGTGGTCGATTCTGCTGGGACCTACAACGCAATTATCGGGAGAACAACCATCAATCCACTAATGGCAGTTGCCTCGACTGTGCACCAGAAGATGAAGTTCCCGACCGACCACGGAGTCGGGGAGGTCAAAGGTGACCAGGTGGCTTCCCGAAAATGCTATGTTAATGCCACCCGGAGGAGGAGGCGAGAGGCCATGACTGTCCTCCAGACAGACACAGATCCCAGAGAAGAGTTTGGACGTTCCGTCCCCATAAAAGACCTGAAAGATATGTTGGGAGAAACCGTGGAAGCCTACGTGGATGATATGCTGGTGAAGTCCCGACAAACTGAGGATCACATGCACAACATCACCATGGCGTTTGGGCGGATAAAGCTCCGTCAAGTTCGCTCGAACCCGACAAAGTACGCCTTTAAAGTCCATTCAGGGAAGTATTTGGGCTCCAGGATGAACCAAAGAGGAATTGAAGTAAACCCAGAGAAACTGAGGGCAATCAAGGAAATGCAGTCTCCGATAAACCATCGGAAGATGCACTTCCTGGAAAAGGCTTCTCGTATGTTGAACTTGGGCTATTACTGGCCCACGATGAACAAAGAAGCAACGGCGTTGGTCCGATCATGCGACGCATGCCAGAGGTACGCCCCGAGTATTGTGGCCCCAGCTGCCAACCTGACATCCATCAAAAGCGCTTGGCCCTTCGCGTAGTGGGGCATCGACTTGGTAGGACCTCTCCCACAAGCACAAGGACAATGTAAGTATTTACTTGTAGCTATCGATAATTTTTCAAAATGGATAGAGGCGAAGGCATTAGCCAGAACAACGGGGAACCAGATCGTCAAGTTCCTCCAAACCCACATCGTGTCCAGATACGGGATTCCTAAGGTGGTGATCAGCGACAATGGCCCACCGTTTAACGACTCTCAGGAGAAGAAGTATCTGGAAGACCTCGATGGCAGAGCGATAAAGCATTCTCAGTGGCGAACACTTGAAGAAACACCATGCTTGAAGAAAGTCGCCTTAAGTGGTGCCCAAGAAAGTCGCCTTAAGTGGTGCCCGATAAAGTCGCCTTAAGTGGTGCCCGATAAAGTCGCCTTAAGTGGTGCCCAATAAAGTCGCCTTAAGTGGTGCCCGATGTAAAATCGCCTTAAGTGGTGTATGCTATTTTCGATTCGATGTAAACCTATTTTATGCCAATAAATAAAAAGGTTGCTTCCAAACAAGAGTTGTCCTTAGATTTATGTTAAGTATAAAAGTCGCCTTCAGTGGTGCACGACGAAAGTCGCCTTCAGTAGTGCACGATGAAAGTCGCCTTCAGTGGTGCACGATGAAAGTCGCCTTCAGTGGTGCACGATGAAAGTCGCCTTCAGTGGTGCACGATGAAAGTCGCCTTCAGTGGTGCACGACGAAAGTCGCCTTCAGTGGTGCACGACGAAAGTCGCCTTCAGTGGTGCACGATGAAAGTCGCCTTCAGTGGTGCACGATGAAAGTCGCCTTCAGTGGTGCACGACGAAAGTCGCCTTCAGTGGTGCACGATGAAAGTCGCCTTCAGTGGTGCACGACGAAAGTCGCCTTCAGTGGTGCACGACGAAAGTCGCCTTCAGTGGTGCACGATGAAAGTCGCCTTTAGTTGTGCACGACTCTTAGATTTACTCTAAGTAATATAAAGTTGTCTTAAGTGATGCCCGAGAAAAGACGCCTTAAGTGGTGCACAATACTTAGGTTTATTCTAAGTATCCGAAAGTCGCCTTCAAGGGTGCACAATATTAAGTCACCTTAAGTGGTGCGCGACCTTTAGGTTTATCCTAAGCCACGATTAAAGTCGTCTTAAGTGATGCGCTCGACATTAAGTCGCCTTAAGTGGTGCAAGTTATTAACGATTAAAGTCGTCTTAAGTGATGCGCTCGACATTAAGTCGCCTTAAGTGGTGCAAGTTATTAAATCGTCAGGAAGGACGTATGAGAAATTCATATGTGTCGAAGTTTCGACTGCTAAGAACTAAGTCGTCTTAAGTGACGCACTCGATGTTAAGTCGCCTTAGGTGGTGCAAGTTGTCAAATAGTCGGGAAAGACGAAAGACAACAAAAAGATCGGAACTAAAGGAGTCTAATATTGATAAAGGGCTCGAAGGCCCGACGACGACACAAGAGAAGAAAATACAAGGACTCTGAAAGATAAAAACATTCAAGCTTGGTCCTTGTCAGCAGCAGCAGAGGGGTCCGTAGGATTGGCCTCGGGAGGATTGGCTATCGGAACGTCTGCACTTGGAAGCTCAGAGGCATCCTCGACAACTGCCGGAGTACTCCCCCCATCACTCTCCTCGGAAAGAGCGAAGTATTTCTTCGCAAAGGGAGCTAGGGAAGGAGACTTGTCGAAATTGATGGCGTCCCCGTACTCCAGGTGGAGCTCCTCAACGGCGTTGAAGAGAGTGTTCTCCACCTCCGCGCTGAAGAACTTCAGGGCATCAGCCTGGAAGCCCTCCGACTTCCGATAGTCCTCCCGACCCTTGGCCTCCGCTTCGGCCAGCCGTGCCGGGAACCCCGCGATCAGCTCCTCCCGAGCCTTCTTTTCGAGGACCAGCTGGTCCTCAGCGGCCTTCTTCTCCTGGGTCAGCCGATCCACGAGAGCCCCCCGCTCTTGCCGCTCTTGCCTCAAGAGCCCCTCGAAGTCCGCGATCTGCTGTTGAAGGCCCCGAATCTTCTCATTAAGGGCAGCCAGCTCTTTGGCCAGCTTCCCCCGCGAAGACTGGGAGGCCTTGAGATCCGCCTAAAGTTGCTCGCGGACTCCTCGGTCCCGCTCCCGGGCCTCATCATAGGCAATGACATACCCGATGAGGCGGTTGTAATCCCCGAGCTCCTGCAGTCAAAAGGAAAAGTGTTAGAAGGACAAAAGACTCGATTTATTGATCAATAAGGAAAAAGTGAAGTTTCACCTCGATGCGGCGCACAGCCATATCCCTGACGTCCCGCTCCATATGCGTCCGATTGAGGTGAATCGGATGTCGCATAGAAGGCAGGATGGAACCCGCCAGAAGATGCAGGGCCAGCTCTTGGTCCCGTTCCCCTTGTGTGAGCGGGACTCCCTGGAGCGTCTGGATCGGAGCCCAGGGGGCATCGGCCTGCGAAGGGTTGAAGGGCCTATAGAAGGCCCCGTCGAGAGCCATGGGAGAGATGGGACGGGGAAGAGAAGGGCACATCTCCGTCTCAGCCCGGACAGGAGAGGGAGAAAAGTCATGGATGGGAGAGAGCTCCCGCTGCTGTGGAGAAGACGAGGGAAGCGGCCCCTAAGGGGTTGGTTTCAAGGGGGATTGCCCCGCCTTCCGACGCTGCTGAGGGGGATCAACCCCGCCGGTCTCCTCGGAGGAGTCCAGGGTCTCCACCTGGCGAAACTGTTCACCAGATGGTACCTTCTCTCCAGCTGAGGGAGGCACCCCCGCTGAAGACGGTGCATCTGTAGAAGCTGCAGCACCCGAGGAAGCTCCCGAGGGACCTGCACCTGGAGGATGAAGAGCTTCAGATAGGTAGTCAGGAAGTTCATCGGGATTCTTACACCAAATGATACGCCGGGAGACGTATTGATCCTTCCCACGGTAGTGATAATAGCCCGCCTTCAAAACTCGGGGAGTTTCGCCTCGAAGGATCTTTTTGACATCAGCAATTCTGCCCTCCTTGGTCGAGGAAATCAAGTCCGACGGAACCATCCTTTTATACGATTTAATAGCGAGTCGAAGTTGTTTACCTTCTTCAGCATTCTGGACCTCGAAGAGTTGGTCCAGATCCACCCGTGGCCGCTTGGGCTGATCTGTTGAAGGAGACCCCGACCTGGCAGCAGCAGCCTTCTTGGCAGACTTCCTCTTCCGCGAGGGGCGGACAGCATCGGTCTCCCCCTGCTTAAGGAAGAAATCGGTCAGCACAGACACCTTCTTGGCTGCAAACGATAAACGAAGAAAAAGTTAGAAATTTTACCCAAGGGACCATGCTAGAAGGGCCGTCGAAGAGCTGCCCCCCAGAGACGATACTGAGGAGTCGGACCCCAGTATGCACCAGGTCCCGCTCCACCAGAGAGTTAGCATTGAGAGGAGTGTAGGACTCCCCCCAACGATAAAGCTGGATCAATTGAAGGGTCTCGAAGTCCTCATCAGCATAGGAGTGGAAAGCAGGCGGAGGGTCTGCTGCCACCTCCCACCGAGGCCAAGGGATAGAAGAATGTTGGATGAAGAAGTAGCTCCTCTTCCAGCTGTTGGATCACGGTGGAACTCCGGCACGGATCTTGACGGCAATCCTGGCTCCTTTGCTCCACGCAATCCTGCAAGAGGGGATAGACCGGGCGGTGACCCAGAATCCCTCTCCGATGCTTAAATGAGTACCTCGTCTGACTGGCAAGCAACAGATATCAAAAGTATTCAATTTCAACGTAAGTGATCTGAGGTGACCTCCTGCCCTTTTATAGGCAAGGAGGTGCCTCAGGTACCTGGCGAACCGTTAGGGGTGGTTAGCCCGTATCCCGCTTATCTCGTACATGATCTCGCGTATCTTAGCCATGCCCCGCGTATCTCGGCCACGATCCGTGTATCTTAACCACGTTCCGTATATCTCGGCCACGCCCCGCATATCTTGGCTTTATCCTCTGGTAACGAGTCCCGACTCCCGTCGGGGACTCTAGAGTTATCTTGTTGCGTCACCGCTCGGGGCCCCTCGTCATCGTGACAGGGCCAATCATTCTCAGGGATTCATCATCGGGGCCTACTTAAAGGCTTCTCGTTGGGAGCTTTTAGCTCCACTGTCGGGACCGACTCTGTCGGGACCCTGCTTCGTCGGGACTCCCTTCATCGGGACCCTTCTCCTAGGTCATCGTGACCTTTACTCTGGGCCTGGTGGGCCTGTTTGCCGTTTCCTCGCCGTTAAAGGGCCTGACGGCTATAATCGGACCCATCACCAGCTACTATTATCTGACCCCGTATCAATCAAGAGTCCCCGACCCTTGACCACCTTCCAGGTGTCACTGGTCCAACCGTGCCGGGCAAGCTGCTGCTTACTCCATTTGGGCATCCGAGGGTAGAAGGCGCAAACCCCCGCCTCGTTGCATTTCAGCCCGTAAAAAGTCCGGAAAAGCTGGAGGCTGTAGACCCACTTCTGTCGGAGACAGAGGACTTGAAAGGCGTTCCAAATGCGGATGGCATGAGGAGAGAAGGTAGTAGGGTGTGTTTGGTAATGTTGGCACAGCTCGACCAGGTTACCGTAGAAGGGGAACCTGATCCCCGCTGATATTTGTCCCGTAGAGACAAATACCTCCCCTTTCTGGGGACGAGTAACCTCAGGGTCACTCGAGGGACGATGTCGATCATACGGGAAGCGAGGTTCCCAGGTGAGGGTGATGCAACCCTCTCGGATAGCTGCATCGTAAGCAGTGGTGGAAATTTCATTTGGAGCATAGTCAAATTTAAAAGGTTTTCTCCCCTCGGAGCTGGAACCGCTGTCTGAAAAGCAACCAGGGCAAGAAAATACAGTGGGATTCTGGAAGAAATTAAAAAGGAAAAGATGAACGAGCAACGAAGAGTGTTTCCTTACCAGACATGGTGGAGTAGAGGTTGAAAGAGATGAACGAAGTGTCGCCGGAAAGATGATCGGAGAAGATTCCAAGGATCTTCAAAAGCACAGAGCTGGGAATTGCAGAAGAATCGCAGAGAGCTTTTGAGAATTCGAAGACGGTAAAAGTTAAATTGTGACTGCAGCTAGGGTTTTATAGTCGAAGAAGACAGTTGAAAGGACACTTCGATCCGAGCCGTCAAATTCGAAAGGTCTTAATCTGGACCGTCGAGATGAAACATGCAGAAGGACAACGGGCGTAATGATGAAACGGCTTGAAAAGCACTTTTCAGAAAAGGACAGGCGCGAAAAATCAGGCACGTGGGTCGAAAACGTCACTCCATCATCTGCTGCATTTAATGCACTAAGAAAACCGAAGAGACCCTTGGGATATAGCAGTTATCCATAAAACCCTGAGGAAACGTAGAGGAGAAGACTGATAACTTTAAGTAACTGAACCAAGGAGTAGATCCCCGACTCTAGTATTGGAAAAATCGGGAGTTGGAAGACACGACGAACTAAAAGTCCCTCATGTCTTGGGGGCAAATGATGGGTCTGATTATAGCCGTCAGGCCCTTTAACGGCAAGGAAACGGCAAACAGGCCCACCAGGCCCAGAGTAAAGGTCACGATGACCTAGGAGAAGGGTCCCGATGAAGGAAGTCCCGACGAAGCAGGGTCCCGACAGAGTCGGTCCCGACAGTGGAGCTAGAAGCTCCCAATGAGAAGCCTTTAAGTAGGCCCCGATGATGAATCCCTGATAATGATTGGCCCTGTCACGATGACGAGGGGCCCCGAGCGGTGACACAACGAGATAACTCTGGAGTCCCCGACGGGAGTCGGGACTCGTTACCAGAGGATAAAGCCAAGATATGCGGGGCGTGGCCGAAATATACGGAACGTGGTTAAGATACACGGATCGTGGCCGAGATACGCGGGGCATGGCTAAGATACGCGAGATCGTGTACGAGATAAGCGGGATACGGGCTAACCACCCCTAACGGTTCGCCAGGTACCTGAGGCACCTCTTTGCCTATAAAAGGGCAGGAGGTCACCTCAGATCACTTACGTTGAAATTCTATACTTTTGATATCTGTTGCTTGCCAGTCAATCGAGAAACTCATTTAAGCATCGGAGAGGGATTCTGGGTCACCGCCCGGTCTATCCCCTCTTGCAGGATTGCGTGGAGCGAAGGAGCTAGGATTGCCGTCAAGATCCGTACCGGAGTTCCACAGTGATCCAACAGAAATAAGAGCAAAAGGGCTTGATACAACAGCTCCTTTTGTGATAGAAGATTATCCTTTCATCCGTGGAATTTCTTCAAGTGTCCTCCACTAAATGTATTTGTAGAGGCATTGCCATTTGCATCTTCAAGGCGATATGCGTTGATATACGGGATGGATATGACCTTGTAAGGGCCTTCCCATTTTGGAGACATCTTGTTGACTTGATCGAGATGTGAAAACTCATTCCTTCTCCACACCATTTCTCCGACATGGAATTTTCTTTCTTTCACCTTCCTGTTGTAATATCTTGCGGTTATCAAACGCATTCGTGCCTGAATATGCTCGGAGTTACGCCTTTTTTCTTCAGCCAAGTCTAACTCTAGACGCATGTCTACTTCGTTGGCTTGAGCGTTGAAATGGGTTGTGCGGTAGGATGAGACATCAATTTCGATGGGAGCGACTGCTTCTGTTCCATACACCAGACTGAATGGTGTTTCTCCAGTTGACTCCTTTGGAGTTGTTCGAAGTGCCCACAGTACACTGCTAAGCTCTTCTGCCCATCCTCCTTTTAATGCGTGCACTCTTTTCTTGAGACCGTCTAGGACGGTCTTGTTGGCGGCTTCGACTTGTCCGTTTGTTTGAGCATGGCGGACTGATGCGAAACGGTGGTTAATGTTGAGTCTTTCGCAAAATGTTTGAAGCCTTGAACTCTTGAATTGTGGTCCGTTGTCGCTGATTAGCACCTTCGGAACTCCATATCGTGCGA
Organism: Clarkia xantiana subsp. parviflora; assembly: GCA_036873135.1. Taxonomy (NCBI): domain Eukaryota; kingdom Viridiplantae; phylum Streptophyta; class Magnoliopsida; order Myrtales; family Onagraceae; genus Clarkia; species Clarkia xantiana. The sequence goes on from JAPTYO010000018.1 coordinate 634,886, forward strand.
TGATGTGATTTCGGATGAAATCCATTATTTGTGCATCGGTTGTTTGTGCCAATTCCTTTGCCTCGATCCACTTTGAAAAAAAATCGATTGCGACGACGATGTATTTGGTTTGGCCTTTTGATTTTGGAAGTGGACCAACCAAATCGATCCCCCATTGTGCGAATGGCCAGGAGCTTGTAATTGGGCTTAGCTCGGCGGCTGGCGCCGTGATACTTCTTGAATAAAGTTGGCAAGATTCGCATTCTGTGACCAAGTGCGTAGCTTGGTTCTTCATGGTTGACCAATAGTATCCCAAGCTCAATGTCTTGCGTATTAGAGATCTCGCACCTTCATGGCAGGCTGCTTGGCCTTTATGCAAATCCTCTAACACTTTCTGGCCTTCCCGAAAGGTGATACACCTTAGGTATGGGGTTGAAAATCCTTTCTTGTAAAGCTCGTCATCTATCATAGCGTAATTGACGGCTTGTCTCTGGATTTTTTGGGCTTGAACTTTGTCTTCGGGGAGCTTGTGGTCTTTGAGATATGCCAATATTGGGGTCCTCCAATCTGGATCTGGATTGATGCACAAGATTTCGAATTTTCCAATTACTGACAAGATTCTGTTTTCCACGAAATGCGTTTCTTTGCCTTGTTCATTGCCTTGTGCGAATTTGCTCAAGGCATCAGCTTCTTGATTTTCTTCTCTAGGCACTGCGATGATGTCGAAGGTATCGAAGCTTGTGATGAGGTCTTTTGCTTGCCCCAAGTATTTTTGCATATTTTCTGATTTTGCCGCGTACTCGCCTTTGACTTGATTGACGACTAACTGCGAATCGCACTTCACTTTTAGGTGTTTAACTCCAACACCTTTTGCAATTCTTAAGCCAGTTATCAATGCTTCGTACTCCGCCTCGTTGTTTGTTGCTCTAAATGTTAAGTTTAGAGCATACTTCAACGGATTAGATCCATCGGGAGGTATTAGGAGGAATCCGGCACCTGATACTCCTACGTTTGAAGATCCGACGGTGTAAATTTGCCATACTTCGGTATGTTCTTCAATTTGTTGAAGTCCAACTTGGGCACCTGTGTCGGGTGTTATCCCGGTGAATTCTGCAATAAAGTCTGCCAATGCTTGCCCCTTGATCGCCGTTCGAGGAGCAAAGTGAATGCGGAATTCACTTAACTCCACCGACCACTTTGTTAGCTTTCCTGACATGTTTGGCTTTGACAGGATGTGCTTCAGGGGTTGGTCTGTTAAGACTGTTACTTCGTGTGCGTGGAAGTATGGCCTCAGTTTCCTTGTTGCTATTATAAGCGCGTACAGGTATTTCTCGATTGGCATGTAGTTTACCTCGTACTTTGCGAGTATCTTGCTTACGTACTAGACTGGGAGCTGGGTAGTCCCTTTTTGTTTGATAAGGACTGAGCTAACCACTGTGTTGCTCACTGATATGTGCGCAGATGTTGTTTTAATTTCTGAATGGCCTCTTCGCACACTGGTGTCCATTCAAACTTCTTGTTTGCACGCAAGACTTCAAAGAAAGGGAGTGCCTTGTCGCCTATCCTGGCAAGTAATCTGTTTAAGGCTGCTAGGCGGCCATTCAGTTGTTGGACTTCCTTATGTTTCCTTGGGGATTCCATTTCTTCAATTGCCCTCACTTTTTCTGGGTTAGCCTCTATTCCCCTCTGGCTCACCATGAATCCCAGGATTTTTCCTGATTGTACGCCGAAAGTGCATTTTGTTGGATTTAGGCAGACTTGATATTGACGCATTCTTTTGAAGATTGCTCGCAGGTCCTCAACATGGTTGCGCCTTTTGGTTGACTTCACGACCATGTCATCTACGTATGCCTCCATTTTCATTCCGATTAAATCGCCAAAGATGGTATTGACCATTCGCTGGTATGTTGCTCCCGCATTGATTAGGCCGAATGGCATCACCGTGTGGTTGTATATTTCGCTATCTGCATAGAATGCAGTGTGTGGTGCGTCGTCTTTGAACATCAGGATCTGGTTGTATCCTGAGTATGCATCCATTACGGACATTAATTCATGGCCGGCAGTGGCATCGACTAGTTGGTCGATTCTTGGGAAAGGATATGAATCCTTGGGGCATGCGTTGTTGAGATCTCTGTAATCGATCCACATTCTTAACTTGCCACTTGATTTAGGTACCAACACCGGGTTTGCCACCCATGTTTGGTATCTTGATTCTTCAATGAATCCTGCGTCAAGCAGTTTTCCCACTTCTTCTCTGATTGCCAGCTTCTTGTTGCCCCCGAGGGGTCAAAGTTTCTGGGCAATTGCTCGAGTTCCCGGCTTGATGTTGAGCTTATGGGAAATGACGTCTGCGCTTATTCTGGGCATGTCGCTTGGTGACCATGCGAATAACTCTTTGTACTCTTTGAGGAGTGCTGTGATTTCTATCACTTCATCTTCTGACAGGGATGCTCCAATTTGGACCATTCTGTCTGGCTCTTCGATCTTTATTTGTTTTAACTCTTCTACTGGGGCCAGTCGGGCACGGCCTTCTCTTGGATCATCATCAATGATGGGCATGTCATCCTTGTCTGGCTTGACGTTATTATGGATTGCCACATTGTAACAATCCTTTGATAACAGTTGTCTCCTTTGACTTCACCGATTCCGGCTGCAGTTGGGAATTTGATCTTCTGGTGTGCCGTGGATGGCACCATTCCCCACGTATTCATGGTTGCGTATCCTAAGATACCATTGTATGCGTCAAGTTTTTGTACTACCACAAATGGTACTGCAATTTGGAGACGTGAGTTGCCTTCTCCCAGTATAACTGCAGTGTTATGGATCCCAATGGGTAACTTGCATCTTCCATGAATCCCACTAAGGGTGAATTCATTTTGTTGACATCCTTCTTTCTCCCCAGAGCTAGGATGACGTCTTTTGTGATGATGTTGGGCGAACTTCCTCCATCGACCAAGATACGCTTGATGTCCATGCCGTCGATTGTCATGGTTATGACTAAGGCGTCATTATGCGGAAATGTTATGTGCGTCTTGTCTTCTGAAGAAAAGCCAATGGTGTCTTCTAGGACAACATCTCCTTGCTGACTGCCTCTGGGCTCACGGATCATCAGCGAAGCGTATATTTCTCTTTCGTATGATGTTTCGCCTCCTGCTCCAAAGCCTCCATGTATCACGTGGATGCTTAGAAATTTTGGGTCGTGCTGTGCGGATGGCACACTGCTTGCTGGCACGGGAGACATTATGGACCTTTTAAGACGTCTAAAGCGCTTCCTGGTTTTGACGGATTGGCCTTAGTGAGAGCGTTGTGATCACTCGTCATGACTTTGCGGTACGGTAGCTTCTTGTTCGAATCACGTAGACGGCGCCAATGTTGCGTCCTGGGTGAACTGGGTCGTGGGGACGCGTCTGTTTGTATGGTTGAGCGGGTTTTCGGGCTGTAACCCTTCGTCTAAAAAAGGTTTGTGCCACTGACGAGTGTTCGGTTGAATCCCGGAAAGGTCTGTGTCTCAAAGCGCGGTTATGTCTCAGGCGGCGTCTGAGTCTCAAAAGGCGGTGATCTGTGCATAAGTCTGGACGTCTGGGCGTCGATTCCTACACAAAGGACCGGTGCTAGCACGGAGAGGGGGGGAGTGGTGCTAGCGGAGCCCTCTCTGAAGCTTAAGTCACTATAGGGCTAAAAGGGTAATTCTAGAGAGAGAAAATATTTCTAGAGAGAAGTCAGAGCTCAAAATACCAAAGTTGGGCAAATGAGAGGATGTGTCAAAATGGGTGGCCAATGCCTCCTATTTATAGGCTTCCTTGGGACCGGACCCGGTTTTAAAGCGGTTTGATGACGGTTCAAAAGCAAGCGGTAACCGTCATCCATATTGGCAATGCGCGAACTTGACTTCTCTACACGTAACAGTAATCGCGAAAACAGTAATCGCACAATACCCGTAATGCAATCCGGACCTCTTCGAATTTGGGCAATTCAACGAGGTCCGGATTGCAAGCAACCCGGACGTCCGGGTTGCAAATGCAATCCGGACGCGCGTAACGCGCTTCCGGACCTTTTTGACCCTTTGGGAGACATTTTTCAAGTCGAGATGTAATTTTGACGTGTTTACGAGGCCCGAAATATAAATACGAACCCGAATTGGACACATATCTATCAGTCAATATCTTAAATATGGTAACAAATATACTGACAATATATTTTCTCAATCTCTTAGATAACTAAATCTATCAATAATATCTTTAACCCTATTTAAATATTTAGATATATTGATAGTGATATATATTTCTATATCTTAACGTTCCCAATTATAGATATATTTTTACCTTAATTAAAAATTAAAATATAGTAAAAAATATTCTAATGTGAGTGTGCCGAAATTCACTTGCTTGGAAACCATGAAATTAAAAAATTTACCTTGAAAAAGCATTAAAATTTTCGGCACAAACACCAAATTAGGAACAAGTGGTCAAATTTCAAGATCAAATTTTAATAAGATCTACAATCCAATGTTTGATTTTGATAAATTTCACCTTTTTCTTGAAGATCATGAAAATCAAATTAACCAAGAACATCATGAAAATTTCGGATTTTACCGATAACCCATAAACTCGAAAATTTTAAAATTTTTTGTTTTGTTTAAATTTTCAAGAACAACAATTTATCAAAATCATGAACTCCTAATACAGGCTCTGATACCACTGTTAGATTACGGGGAGTAATCACTATGGAAACTAAATCATGGTACGTGCTAGTAATAGTAATTACGCAGCGGATGATTTACACATACCTCAACAGTAATCATAATCCAAGATCCTTGCTCGAGGGAGTTCGCGATCCTCCGGTCGGAACCTGTAGAAGTTGTTGTGAAAGAAGCCCTACGCGGTATAAGCTCCACAACAAAGCCTCTGATCAATTCTTGTCACGGGGACAGGTCTCTGGAGACTTTGCTCGAAAGCAATTTGGCACACCCTTGGTGAGGGATATGGTTCGGTCGAAACACTAGGTGTGGGAGGAGGGTTTTTCTCTCTAGAACTCTTTTGTGAGGAATTATGATTAACCCTAAAAATTCCCTAACACCTCTTATTTATAGGAGGAGTAAAGTGGACAAAAGTCCACTTTACCCCACACTATAGTTTCGGCCGGCCTATGTATTTGGGGAGGCCCAATTTTGGGCCTCCCATGTCAATTGGGATTTGGGTCTAGCCCAATTACCCTAATGTGACATTTACCCAAGTTCATTAGGTAAACTATACATGTAGGTAGGGTTACCAATTACGGCGCCCATTACCATATGCTTACACCTGTTCAAGGAGCTTTAATACGGTCCCGGCCTTCGTTGAGTACTCGAGGAACGTTGGAATTTTCCTTGCTGTTGGATATCTGTCCAATTCGGGTTCGTATTTACGTTTCGGACCTCGCAAACATGCCAGAACCACAAAAACGGATCTTACCGCAGTTACCCCGGGTCAAAACAGTCTGGATGCGCGCCGCACCCGGACCGGGGACTTCCGGATTACCGACTAGTACTGCGTTTTTACTCCTATTTTTTCTAAGTATGAGAAGTTACTGCGCATATAGCCAACCTCGATGTCGGTAAGAGTTATCGTGTAAACCAACATCAAACCGGGCACAGTTCTCAAGATTCCTATAAATAGGGGCCTAGACTTCCCATTTTAGGAGGTTAACTCGAAACTCTGGAGAATTGGCTATTTGTTCTCTGACCTCTCTCTAAAATCCTGACTTTAGCATCGGAGAGGGCACAACCAGCACCACCCCCCCCCCCCCCTCTCCATGCTGGTTATCGCCCGCTTGCAGGACCTGGCGTATAGAAGATTGAGATAGAGATCAAAGTTAGCTCGGGATCGAGGTAGAAGCCGAAGTCAGTTCGTGGATCGAGGTCCCTGAAAAGCAGTTCGAGATATCCCAAGTGGAAACAATATCAACACTTGGCGCCGTCAATGTGATTCGAGCAAGAAGCCGTTCCATACCGCAAGCTATGACAGGCAGACATACGAAGAAAGGACATTCTCACATTCTAGATGCAGAGTCTACCGCCTCCTCCATGTCAACCGCAAATGCGCCTTCCACGCAGCATGGTCCCGGCGTCCACACCAGTGCACGAGTTCGAGAAAAGGACAGAAAGGAACGAAGAGTTCCCATACGAGATGCCAGCTGACGGAGTGCAGCAGCAAGCAAGAGGCACAAGCAACATGCCACCAGTCACACCAGCCATGATGGATGCACTTGAAGAACTTATCGCGATCAGGGAGACTCTAAAGAATCAAGGATATGCCGTATCCTCCATGCCAACAAGCAATATGCCTTCCGCACAGCATGGCCTTGAAGTCCAGAGTACGATGTACATTGCATCCTATTCAGAAAAGATGGCAAACGTACATGTGATCCATGAAAACTTTGATGCTGGAGGTGAGAAGTCATACGAACAAGCAGGGAACGTTGCAAAGACAATGCACAAGTCCCAGTATGCCGTCGTGAAATATGATGACATGAAGTATGCCGACATAAAGGATGCCGTCATGAAGGATGTTGTTGCGTCCTGGATGAACTGGGTCGTGGGGACGCGTCTGTCTGAATGGTTGAGCGGGTTTTCGGGCTGTCACCCTTCGTCTGGAAGAGGTTTTCGCCTTGTGCCACTGACGAGTGTTCGGTTTTATCGCTGAGTCTCGGAAAGGTCTGTGTCTTGAAAGGCGGTTGCGTCTCAAGAGGCGTCTGTGTCTCTTAAGGCGGTTGTGTCTCGGGAGGCATCTGAGTCTCGGGAAACGGTAGTCTGTGCACAAGTCCAAGCGTCCGGGGTGCCGGTTCCTGCACGAAGGACCAGTACTAGCACGGAGAGGGGGGGGGGGGTGGTGCTAGTGGATCCCTCTTCGATGCCTAAGTCACTATAGGGCAAAAAGGTAATCTTAGAGAGAGAAATTATTTATAGAGAGAAGTCAGAGCTCAAAATACCAAAGTTGGGCAAATGAGAGGATGTGTGAAAATGGGTGGCCAAGGCCTCCTATTTATAAGCTTCCTTGGGACCGGACCCGGTTTTAAAGCGGTTTGATGACGGTTCAAAAGCAAAAGCGGTAACCGTCATCAATATTGGCAATGCGCGAACTTGACTTCTCTATACGTAACGGTAATCGCGTAATCGGTAATCGCGCAATACCCGTAGTGCAATACAGACCTCGTCGAATTTGGGCAATTCGGCGAGGTCCGGCTTGCCGCGCAACCCGGACCTCCGGAGGTCCGGTCCGGACGCGCTTAACGTGCAATCCGGAGGTCCGGTCCGGACGCGCGTAACGCGCTTCCGGACCGTTTTGACCCTTTGGGAGACGTTTTTTCAAGCCGTTATGTAATTTTGACTTGTTTACGAGGCCCGAAATATATACGAACCCGAATTGGACACATATCCATCACTTGCCCCCGAGTCAAGTAACGGTTTAAAACCTTTCTTGACTCTATTTTAAGTTAGGATACGCGTCCAATTTGAGCTTGACGCTAACCTTCCGGTTTTGATTGTTGGTTGGACGTGGAAGTCTTGATTTCGTCCGTCCTTTGATTTTCCGACCGAGTGACTTTATTTCCTGTCATTACGGTTAGTGCAATAGAGAATGCGCGTATATATCGTGCGAACATGATTACCGCTAAGGATATAAGCTATTAGTAATACGTCATGCGGACATGCTTTTATCAACGTGCATGCACAAGTAACGGTCATGGCAAGAACGTAATTACGCGATGTTAAAAATATAATCCGTATACTTCTAAAACGACTTAGTGATTATCAAATCATGAATCATGCGATATGAAAACATGCATGTAGAATGACGAGTTTGATACGCATAATACCAAAGCAATCATGTATGTAGAAGTAAATACTTAGAAGAGGGTGGAGTATACCGTAAGCACTTAGGCGTGGGTGTAGATGAATGACTCCTTTAATCCTTATCACCAAGGAATCTTTTGGGATATGTAATTACACTAATCCCCAATCATTCTTCCAGCTCTTTGGAAATTCATTATTCCTTCTTCTTTGCAGGTAATTACTTCACCATTTCTAGAAACCATTTGTGTGTTCATAGTTTCTTCACCGTCGTAAACCTTAGGTTCATCCCGAAAGTTTTGTGTTTGATCCTTGACTTGTTTTCAGAAATTGACACCACCAATCGACTCAGATCGTCACGAAGATTCCAGCGCCGCCTTCGGAATCGCCAGACGACGACGCGCCGTCGCGTGAGCACTGCCTTGCCGGCGCGTGTAACCCACGCGCCACCTTCCCGTGCTCTGTTCGCCGTGGTCCTTACCTTTCTGAAATCGTCTCGACGAGTGGAGTCCATTGTGATACTTTTCGTCACATTTTGAGGTAATCTGGAAACTCGATTTTACAGGACAGCTTCAACTTGATTTTGAATGTTGTCGTATTGTTGTTCGTTTGAACTATTTGTCGTTGTTGTCGTATAGAGCTGCTCATTGGTGTTTGTATGTTGAATAATTGCTGGTTGGTTGTCGTTGCTATCTTTGTCGGTTCATGCCTTAGACGATTTTTCACTTCCGTGGATAGTTGTGGTAAAATTCCCCAATTGGACATATTGCCCCCATGTCTTCGCATAGAGGCATTTTTGGTCGGTATGCGTAGTTGGCCACTTTTGTTACACGTATCAAATTTGCTATGCGCGTTGACTTGGCTATGTGTGTTGACTTTTGCAACCCGCGTTGACTTTTGCTATGCGCATTGACTTTTGCTTGGTTCTTGCAGATTGTGAAGTCGTAGTAACCTCTTGCGGAACTCCTTTCTTTTTTGAACGACCTACCGCTATGAGTAAGTCCACCACTCCTCTATCGCAGACTCCTTTTAATTCTGACGTTGAGGATGAATTGGAGGTAGACTTGGTTTTACCAGTAGATAGTGTTTTGGACACTGATGAGGGTGTAGTTGCTGAGCCTTTTGTTGAGGCATCTCCTGTCGGAGAGACAGAGATGTTGGTTAGGTACTTCACTAACCGCTTGGATAGATCCTTGTTTACCCTGTACGCGAGTGCTTCCGGACTTGACCCTTGTGTAGAGGCCGTTTACCCCTTTGACGCACTCCGTGAGAGTAGTTTAGGAGATGCTACTCCTCCACCTATAGATTTGTCCGTCGTGTATACATCTCACATTAGGGAGGGTTTGCGGTTTCCCTATTGCTCTGACTTGATAGAGCTTTGTAGCGGTTATGGGATTTCCCCCTTAGATCTTGCGCCCAAAGGGATTCGGGTATGGACTTGCTTTAGAGTGCTGTTTAACAAGCATTCCTAGCATTACTCTCCCACCCTCTTTCGCTGCTTCTATCAGCTTAAGAGTCCGGACTCTGCAGGATTGTGCAGTGTGAAAGTTCGCTTGCCGAACTTACAAGGTGATGGTTTTGAGGAACTTGGTCTTGGTGAAGCCAAGTGGGATTCTAGTTACCGATTGGTAGCCGCCGCGGATCGGTCAGCCGATCATTGGAGGCACCATTACTTTTTTGCTCACGATGCGGGTACGACTTGGGATGTCGAGTATATTCGGAAATCTGATCCCGCGCCTGCTTTTCGGGAACTCTCCTTGCTGGATAGGGAGGTGATAAAGCATATATATCACTATCATCCATCGCGCGGCTTTACTTGTTTGCTGCGCGCATCTGATCAGGAGTTGGTCGATGTTGGGATTCATGTGCTCCCTTCTGTGGCTTCGGTATATTAATCATTTTTATAACTTTTTACCGTGTTGCACTGTAGGTTGGTTTGACGGAAAAAGCTCGTCTTTGCAGACGGCAGCCGCTCGCAAGATTGCTTCTAGCGGGAGGATTGTTCCACCTCTTGCTCCTGGAGCATCGGCGGCTTCCAGACATGGAAAAGGTAGACGGTTTGAATAAAAAATCTTCCTTGTGTACTTTCTTAGTTGGGTTGTAACTTTGTGTGTTATTTGCAGGCCGCAAGACGCTTGTTACTGATCGCGTTGTTGCCGCTCCTGATTCTACCAAACGGTCCACCAATGGGACGCGTTCTTCGAGCAGTTTGAAGCGCCCGAAGACTACTGTGACCGTTCCTGCTCCTTCCTGTCATAAAGGGAATGAAGTTGACGGTTGCAAGGATGCGTTGTCTGCCCCCCGCTCGAAGGAGCGGTCCGAGGTGGAACGTGCTCTTCCTTCTGGTATAAGCTGAACACTTGACTGTGTGCTTTTGTGCGCTTTGTTTTTGGCTTTTGCATAACTCTAGTTGGTTTGCATGTAGTGCTCCCGCCACTTAGACGTGCGGATCTTCTTCATCCTTTGGAAGGTGATATTTCGGATGATAAGTGGATGTCATATGTGACAGGAGATCTCACTTTTCCCAAGAATTCCCAGCTGAGCATGCCGGAAGTTGGTGTGCGCGTTCTTCATCAATCCGTTCCTCCAGGTGATCGACTTGTTCGACCCTCGAGCGACGAAGAGGCGCGAACCTTTGTTGAGAGATCGCTATCTGGATTCACTCCAGTGAGTATCTTTCTTTGCTTTGCTATGTTCGTTGTTTCCGAACATGTATGCTTATTGTCTTGTTGTTTTCAGGTTGTTTCTGATATGGTGCACATGGCTTCCTTCATGTTGGAGCTTGTCCAGGAGAAGCGTGCTATTGCTGATAAAGTTGTCGCTGTGTCCAGGGAGCTTAAGGAAGCTAAGGATGAAGTGCACCGTCTATCTTTGAAGATGACGGATTTTGATGCCCGTTATGATTCTGATCATGCCCGCCTTGTTCAGCTTGAATCTGAGAATGCTGCCATTGAGAAGGCAATTTCTGACAATGCGGGCAAGCACAAAGTTGCCTGTCGGAAAGTACACGAAGAGGAAATGAAGGCCGGCATAGAAGAGGGACTTGGAAAGTTCCCTTCTACTCCTGATTTTGACAGCGCGGTTACTGCTGCTGCTACGGCGAAGGCCGCTCCTATGCTCAGCGAGTTTGCTGAGGACTTTGTTCGTAGGGTGAGCATTCTTGCTCCTGGCTTTCCTTTTGAAAGGTTAGAGTCGTATGCGGAGTTTGCTGTTGGGCAAGTTGCCGAGCTCCGTCGTTTGGATATTGCAACATCTCAGTTTGCATTTTTGTTTGGAGAAGACGGTGGCGGCACTAATGTGCAACTTCTGCCTGTTCCGCCCAGTCCTGTCAGAGATGATGGCATTCTTTGATCTGTGCCGTCTTTTGGATATGTTGAACTCGTTTCTGAGTCTGTTTGCCCCCCGGCTTCTATGTTTAGAAACTTGCTGGAGTTGCTCCTTGGTTGTTGCTTGTGACTTGTTCGCTTTGAACTACGTCGTTTGAACCTGCTTTATACATAGCAGTTTGCATGATAACTTGTTAGTAATATTTCATACCGTTATCACTTACTGTGTTTATTGAATGTGGATGACTAGTAACGTAGACATAGTCCCTGCAGTCGTGACCGATAGCCACTTTTGATTCAAGATTGCTTGCATGATGCGTTATGCATGTTGCCCGTCTTTCCTGAATAGCTTGCCGCTATATATGTTGTAACCTGTCAAGTGGTTCTCGTATAGTGACCTAACAAGTTGTATGTTTGAAAGGTGTTATCTTGGCTAAGCAAGATACTAGTTTATACCGTCTCTTAGTTCCACTCTAAGGCGACGTTGTACAAGACTCGACTTGTAAATTTTATGAGTTTTTAAACAGGATGCGCACCTGCCAGCGTGTATCAACCCGCGTTGGGGAAGCATATGTAATAATATTTTGGTTTTTTGAAAAAATCTTTGTGATACGTGATTTCTGCGTCCAGCTACCACGTAACACTTTTTTTTTTAAAATATGTATTGTGATGCATGATTTCTGCGTCCAGGAATCATGCAACACGGTTTGAAAATCTGTAGTACGGAATTCTCATCTAACAAGAGGACTTTTTCCGTAAAGTGTGAACCCTTGAACAGGAATTCATAGTACGGGATTGTCATATAACAAGTGGACGTTCTCCGTATAGAGTGAACCCTTAACAGGAATTCATAGTACGGGATTGTCATCTAACAAGAGGACGTTCGCCATAAAGAGTGAACCCTAAACAGGATATACACACTTATTGTAGAGTGGGGTCGTTGTCTAACAAGAGAACTTCCGCCATTTATAGTATGGGGTGATCAGTCCCGTATTGTATTTGCCCATCCTGTTCTGAATCCAGGGAATGGCTATGAACATGTGGATTTGCCTCTAACAAGAGATGTCACATCATGTCATTTTTTAGAAGTAAACATGGGGTTTGTCTTTACAAAGAGGATACCTCAACATGCTACTTTTGATAGTAAATCTTGGTGTTAATCCAAGATATTGCTTGTAGTTGACGCCTTTGGAATAGTCGTCATTTTGAGTAGAGAATTTCTATAAGTCCCTTATTTATAGATAATCCGCAAGTTGTCATTGCGTCATATAAGTTGACTGTGTACATAGCGCAATGGCTTTGTGTTGCCGACACCTTCTTGAGATAGATGCCAATGTTATAAATGGAGAAACAAACTTCCTGAGTGCGGACGTGCAAGTATCATCCGTTATATGTGGTTGCAGCATGCTGTCTTTGAAAATATCTTGGGCTTAACTCCAAGTTTTTGATTCCATGATGACGCCTTTTGATGTAGTCATCAATATGAGTAAGTTGTTGTTGATGATAAGCGTTGTCATAACGCGTAATAGATTTTTTTCTTGCACATGGCATAATATCTTGGAATGCTGATGTAGATAATAAGCGCGTAGTTTTGTTACTTCGCGTTTAATCCAAAAATAGCGTGCAAGACATAGATATGTAGCTACAAATGTAGATTGACTTTATTAGATACTTGCGCGTATTTACATTGTTTTCTTTGAGAAGGCGTCAACCGATCATTCCTTCTTAAAACATGTAGATGCGATGATATTAAAAACACTTAGAATAGAAATGCGCAAAGTAACCGGAAAGATAGTTATTTCTCCCGTCTCTTTATGGTTGGTTTGACGATGATGTCGCGGAGTCGGTTGCAACAAATCGCCTTAATGCGCCTAGCGCGATGCATTCTTCAATCTACCATCTTAGTGGTAGACACAAGTTTGTGTTGTGCCCCCAGGTTTTGTGGTACTTGCACCATTCCTTAATGTTGTTGCCCAAGAAAGCTGTCTTTGGAACAAGTGGACTCGGGAGCTTGTTTTCGAGTAGGTTGACGTAAATGTTTTCGGCAACCGTGTTTAGCGGTGTGAAGATGTTGTCGATATTGATGCTTGCGCCCTCCTGTTTGTTCGTTTTAGCTTGAACTTCTTTGTCCCAACTGAGGGGTGTACCCCACCTCAATTCTTGTTCGCACAAGTCTGCTGTCTCGAGCTTGTCTTTTAGATCTGCCATGGTTTTGGTTGTTCGCCATCCATGAGTTCTTCCGAAGAGAAGGAAGGATCTGGCGTTCATGTTTGCATAGAACACGCTTATCACTTCCTCTCTTGTTGCTTTTGCCAGAGAGGCGTTGGCAGCGAATCTGATGAAGTAGTTCATGATTGGCTCGCCTTCACCCTGCTTGATGAGCCATATCTGGTTCCATGGCGAATACTGGATGTACTCTTGTGGCTTCCACACTGTAACAGCTTGTTCCTGCCTTCCATCATCAACGACTTTCTGCTTCTTGAAAGAATTTATCATCGCCACATGGAAATGGTGCTTTGCTCTTAGGGCGTTGATGTAACAACGTCTTGCGGTTATCTGGTCGCCCAGTACTTCCCCGATCCCGTGGTCCGTAGGGAACTTCATCTTTTGGTGGACAGTAGAGGGCACGATCACATAAGGGTTGATCGTTGTTCGTCCCAAAATTCCATTATAGGCCCCAAGAGATTCCACAACGACGAAAGTGACGTTGACGTGCAATGCTTTCCACCCTTGGCCAAGGATGACAGGAAGCGTGATTGTTCCCAGGGGGTGCGTAGCTGCTCCGGCAAAACTGACTAGCGAGAAAGTTCCCGGAGTCAAGTCTTTAACTGATCTTCCCAGTTGCTCTAGGACTTTGACATGTAGAATGTCAGCGGAGCTTCCCCCGTCAACAAGGATCCTTTTCACATCATATCCGTCGATTTCCATGGTTATGACTAAAGTGTCATCGTGAGGGTAAACGATATGCTTTAAGTCTTCCCTGGAAAATTAGATGACCACGTCTTCTTGCTCCGGTTGCTTGCGCTTTCCGTATTTCGGCAAAGTTGCTGCTTGGGATGCATAAATATCCCGAGCATTAGATACTTGTCCTCCGGCGGCAGGTCCTCCGTGGATGACGTTGATGACACCTCGCTTGGTTGGCGGAGGGTTGTCGTTGACCTTTTCTTTGCCTTTATTTCCTCTTTTTGATGACTCTGCTTGAGCCTTCTTTGGGAGGTTGTCGCCTTGATCGACGAATTGCTTTAATTCGCCCTTGAGGACGAAGTTGTTAATGCGGAAACGTAGGCTGACGCAGCTGTCCGTCTCGTGGCCGAAGACCTCGTCGTTTTCACACCACTTGTCTTTGTCTTTCCCAAACGGTCCTTTTCTGAAATTGTTCGGCTCTTTCCACATGTTCGCATCCTTCATCTCTCTTAATATCACGGATAGCGGGGCATTCAAAGGAATGCAGTCAGCGAAGTTTACTTCTTTTGGCTTCTGGAAATCTCCTTGAAAAGGCCTTTTTGGCTGAGGCTGCCAATTTCTTCCTTGTTGACCACTTGAGTGTGGTTTTGCTTGATTCTGCTTAGTAGAGAGGCCTCGTGCTTCTGCACGTGCTCCACTGGATCTCCTTTTCCGCGATAGAGATCTCCTCCAATCCGGTACAGTGCGTCTGGGACGCGGCTGTTCACAAGGTGGTCCGCGAACGAATGCGACGCCCTTTCTTCAAGCGCGTGCATACCCTTCATCTTTGCTTCTTTCGTCTTTTTCTCAACCATTTCTTCCAACATCTCGGCAGTAAACCCTTTTACAGGTTCAGCATAATCCATTGAAGGGTTTTGTCGACCAGTGTTATGGTAGATGTCGGATTGATCTCTGCTTGTGGCCTGGAAGGGATCATCCCTCGTTGGCTGCTGTGGGCGGTGGTGTGGGGGTTTCCTTTCATTCCTCCAATGATGGGCTCCTTGGGAAGGAGTGTATAAACGGGCGGCTTCATATCTTGCATGATGGTTTCTACCCTGGAAAGGATTGCCTTGGCGTGTAGTGTCTTGCGACATTTCTCTTGTCGGCGCAGCGTGCTCCTGAGCGGTTGGAGGTGGTTGAGCCGCATATCCTTGATTTTTTAGTGACTCGCGGAATGCGAGTAACTCTTCCAGTGCAGCCATCATTGCTGGAGTAACGGTAGGCATCGGGTTTGCTCCCGTTCTTTGCTGTTCGCCTTGCGGCATTTCTGTCTGAGATTCATCATCATCATGCATCTCTGGCTCGAAACCAGGTGGGGGTGAGCGATACTCGTCCCTTGGCTCTTGGTGGTTGTGCTGTGCGTCTGGCACATCTTCGGTTGGCATGGATGAAGCTACGGAAGTAGCTCTTGGTATGTGGGAAGGTCCCGACTGGCTTCCAGCTGGCCTCTGACCTCCTGCTCATTTGTTTGTCGGAGACTTCTTAGGACGTCCAGGCCTTTTCCTTGTGTTTCTCGCGTTAACCTCTTCGGGAGGGTTGCGATCACTCGTCATGTCTTTGCGGTATGGTAGCTTTTGTTCGAATCACGGAGACGGCGCCAATGTTGCGTCCTGGATGAACTGGGTCGTGGGGACGCGTCTGTCTGAATGGTTGAGCGGGTTTTCGGGCTGTCACCCTTCGTCTGGAAGAGGTTTTCGCCTTGTGCCACTGACGAGTGTTCGGTTTTCTCGCTGAGTCTCGGAAAGGTCTGTGTCTCGAAAGGCGGTTGCGTCTCAAGAGGCGGTTGCGTCTCAAGAGGCGTCTGTGTCTCGAAAGGCGGTTGTGTCTCGGGAGGCGTCTGAGTCTCGGGAAACGGTAGTCTGTGCACAATTCCGAGCGTCCGGGGTGCCGGTTCCTGCACGAAGGACCAGTACTAGTACGGAGAGGGGGGGTGGTACTAGTAGAGCCCTCTCCGATGCCTAAGTCACTATAGGGCTAAAAAGGTAATCTTAGAGGGAGAAAGTATTTCTAGAGAGAAGTCAGAGCTCAAAATACCAAAGTTGGGCAAATGAGAGGATGTGTGAAAATGGGCGGTCAAGGCCTCCTATTTATAGGCTTCCTTGGGACCGGACCCGGTTTTAAAGCGGTTTGATGACGGTTCAAAAGCAAGCGGTAACCGTCATCAATATTGGCAATGCGCGAACTTGACTTCTCTATACGTAACGGTAATCGCGTAATCGGTAATCGCGCAATACCCGTAGTGCAATCCGGACCTCGTCGAATTTGGGCAATTCAGCGAGGTCCGGTCCGGACGCGCGTAACGCGCTTCCGGACCGTTTTGACCCTTGGGAGACGTTTTTTCAAGCCGTGATGTAATTTTGACGTGTTTACGAGGCCCGAAATATAAATACGAACCCGAATTGGACAAATATCCATCAAATGTTGCCATAAAAGATGTAATTGGTGTCTCATAAAAGGACAAAGAGCACAATGTTCACTACAACGCTTTGGTCATAACCGCAGAAGTCGACAAGAAGTCAACTTGGATCCTCCCACATGCCTATTGCCACATCCAATGCCTTCTTCATGCCAACAAGAAGTGCGCCCTTCGCACGGTATGACCAAGGAGTCCACAATGCAAAGCACGTTACACCCCCGTTGGGATTTGAGCCTTAGAAGCACATCAACAAAGAATTTCCTTACGGGATGCCAGAACAGGGAGTCCCCCGATATGAAGGTGTCAACCCGCCACTATCTATCACTCCTACCATGATGGCTGCGCTCGAAGAGCTGCTTGCATTCCGAAGGATGCAAAGGAACCAAGGATATGCCCCGCCACCACCACCTCCGCCTCCAAACAACGGACAAACCGAGGGGAAAAGAGCAATGTCCCGAAACACAAGTCATCAAGACATCCGTCACAATGAGGGATGGGGAAAACCTGTTGATGACGATGATGTCCCAATTGCGGGACTTACAACAAGAACCTTGAAGGCAATAATTGAGGAAAATATGGACGCTTCCTGGAAAAAGAGACAACAAAAACAAAAAAGGCCATTCCAGTCAGACGTCCAAAGGCTCAAAGAGACCAATCTCGCCAAATGTGTTCCATTGAAAACACCGCTCTCTGTCATCTTGGAAGAAATGAAAGAGACCAAGCTGTGGAAAAAGCCCTCTAAATTCCGCAAAGGCCCATTGGGAAAAGATGAAAGCATGGTGTGAAAATCACGAAGTCTACGGCCACGAGACGGACAGCTGTGTCAGCCTAAGATTCCATATAAACAGCTTCATCTTAAAAGGAGAAATGAAGAAGTATATTGACCAAAGCGATAAGCATCAAAAGAAGTCTCATGTGGAGTCTTCAGGAAAAGAAAAGGCGAATAATAATCCACCTCTCGCGAAGCGTGGGAAAAACAACGTTATTCAGGGAACCAATTATGACGACTTCTATAGTCCTTGGAGCATAATGGCGGAAGAAACAAATGTCAAACTCCCGGAAAACAAGCTTCCCCGTCCACTTGAGCCAATGACTTCCTTCCTTGGCAAGAACGTTGAAGAACGATGCAAGCACCATAAAACTGGGGGGGGGGGGGGGGGGGGGCATAAAACCAACATTTGTTCATCCCCAAGGGTGGAGATTGAAGAGCTTAACACGCTAGATGCACTGAGGAACTATGTGGCACGTGGCAGAATCAACTTGACGACAAGTCACCTATGAAGACGTCAAACACATCATCAATCCCTTTATCTCCTTTTTTGCATATCTACTTTAAGTCTTTTTAGATTAAGTACAACTTATGCTTATTAGCCTTAGTACTTTTCAAAAATAGCGATCAGTTGACGCCTTCCTGTAATCCGTTGTATGAACTCTAAAATATCTAACGAAGGTTAAATCTACTTTCGTAGGTACCTTATTGCACTATGCTCATCACTTTGGAATAAAACCAAAAGCAACGCACATATTAATCGCGTCAACAGCACAAGCTATCGCAATAGGAACAACAAACAACTTAGGCCATATAACATCCATATGCCTATTATCAACACCAAGCATCGCCCTCAAAAGACGATATCTCCTACTTAAACAAGGTCCCGGTAACACGCGTTATTGCCAAAGGTAAACTCAGGTATGAGGTAACAACTTCACAACAGCACTATTATGAATAAAGCAGACCACTCGAGTAGAACATCTACTCAGGGTAGCCTGATTTAGTCAAAGCAAAATCCAAGCTGAACAGAACAGACTAGTCGCGAATAGTTGATCCAGTCATATTAGCATTGCAGGCGATAGAGCCATATGAGGAGATTTATAACTCCATTCAATTCCTTAACCAATATATATCTTAAAGTATTGCGACTAATTTGAGACAGGTTATATGTACATCCAAGAGATGTCTCAATGACACATCTTATCTAGAGAGCAACACTAGGAGGAGCTGTATGCAACACTCTCTGGAATTCTCTATCTATGGACATTCTACTTAGGCATCTAAGCCAAGTAATGGTCGCGTATATATCATTTGCATCATCACAACAAGTCTCCAACTCGCGACATCTCAGCGAATATTCTACTCAAACATCTGCTCTTCCCTTAGAAGCAATACCAATCAACGATCATACATACGTATGTGCATCATGCTAAGGAAGCATCGACGCGTATCGTCTAAAGGATGGATACAACAATGCATAGTGTCTCTTTGTACGTACATATTCACATACACTGGGTGGTACTTGAAAAGCTTTGCTCCCGACATGTGTGCACCTGTTGCGTCCGCACTTATCACATCTGCACTAAGGGAAGTTTCCTGCACAACGAAGGGATCCTCGTATCAGATTCCTTAACTCTATTATTTATATGCATTAGTTAAAAGGAAATTCATAACTCCATATTTTTACAAACTTGCAAACATTGCAACTATCTGACAAAGCGCAACCCTATTCGTAGGTAAATACTACACTATGATTACTACATTGGAATTGCGCCAAGTAGCAACCTATGCGCATAATATCTACTTCAACAATACAAGCTAAGCATTATGTTCAAGGAAGGACTTATGGCATACAACGCTGACATACCTATTATCTACATCAACAAGGAGTTTATTTCTCCATCTATAACGACGTCTATATCAAGAAGATGTCGACAACACAAAACCATCGTGCTATGTGCACAGTCAACTTATATGTGGCGATGACAACTTGCGGGTTATCTACAAAAAAGGACTTATAAAATTCTCTACTCAAAGTGACGACTATTCCAAATGCGTCAACAACAAGCAATATCTTGGATAAACACCAAGATTTACTATCAAAAGTAGCATGCTGCGGTATCCTCTTTGTAAGGGCAAACCCCATGTTTACTTCTAAAAAATGGCATGCTGCGAAATGCTCTTAGAGGCAAATCCTCATGTTCATAACCATTCCTTGCATACAAACCAGGATGCGGCACTTAGGTGGGACTGATCACCCCATCGTGGCGGAAGTCCTCTTGTTAGACGACAACCCCACATATCTACAAAGTATGTACATCCCTCTTAAGGGTTCATACGCCATGAAGATACATTCCTTGTTAGGATGGCTTCATGTACACTCAAACTATAAATATCCTCTTAAGGATGCAGACATAAGGAAGACCTATACCTTAAGTGGGCAGACTTCATTCAAAAACGCTAGCAGGAGCGCACCCTGTTTGACAAACTCACCAAACTTACAAGTCGAGTCTTGTACAACGTCGCCTTAGAGTGGAACTAAGAGACGGTATAAACTTAAGTCTTGCTTCGTCAAGACAACACTGCTACATGTGAAGGGCCAAGTGCCAAGTACATTACTACATGCAATGCTACAAGTACCTAGTGTACGCATCTTGCCATGCCTTGGAATCTAACCAAGAGGGGCACTCATAACACTCAACAATGCGCGACATACAGTCACAACTACGGACATCATGCTCATCATCTAACGATATATATCTTATCATGCAATCCCAGTACATACGGACAGTGAAGATAACTCAAGGATTCAACATGCTGGAAGCAGACAACTTAATACCAACTAGGAGTGCGAGATAACTCTTCAACATGAGCGCGACAAGCAGCAATGCATGCATCAAAATCAGCCATCTTCAAGTTCAAGCTTCAAGTGTGAAGAAGTAAACAACGCTTACCTCAATGGGAGGAACGCTCCTCCTTGGGTCGGTCCCTCAACCGGAAGGCAGAAGACACCACCGCACGACCCTCAACTCTATTCCCTTTATCGCAAGAAGGAGTTGGCACGGTCGCACTCGACATAGGGAACTAAGAATCGCTCGAGGAACGCGCCCCTGCGACGGATCTTTTGAATTGTGCTAAAGCCAGGAATTGCAACCATGCGTTAAGTCGCATGTACGGAGCAACTTGCAAACAAAAGCAACATGAAAGCAACAACTTGGAAAATTAACAAGTTCAAAGAAGATACAAGGAGGTGCCTTACTCACAAGTTCTTTACTGCAACCATGTCTGGAGACTCCAGAGTAGCGGGGGCATTGGGGCGGACATCTTTTCAAATAAGTGGATTACCATGTACATCGGCTGTCTGCAAAGACGAGCTTTCTCCATTAGTCCTACCTACATTGCAGCATGATACAAATTATAAAGATCATCAACATACCAAATCTTCAAAAGGAAGTACATGAATACCGACATCAATTTATAAGGCAAGGACGTCAACATCTACACTTGGTGTATTGTTTAGCTGCTCAACCATGTCGACATCCGGACATAGAGTTACTCGCAGAATGGGAATAGTGGACTTACTCATGATAACAAGGACGAAATATTTTCTAAGTGTTTTACCATGACAGCCGACGACATGCACCATATCTCTACATCAAGTCTATGGATACAGCGCGCATAGCAATGGATATAGAAAAGATTCTAAGTATGGGGGCAAGTGCACGCATACAAGCGTGTACATACGAGCACGCGCATACAGCTGTCGACATATGGCAAGGGGTCGACTATCAAGTGATATGTTCTAAAGCGTTCCACTATGTCAGCAATCGACACATAACAAGGTGTCGACCATCAAGGAATATTTTCTAAGTGTTTCGCTCAGGATGACAGTCAGCATATTGCAAGCGGTCAGCATGCTACTAAGTGTCAACATACTACTACGTGACAACATACAAAAAGCCGCCAGCATACTATCAAGTATCTATGTACGACAAGGTGCCGGCATGCAGCAAGATATGGCTGAAATATTTTCTAAATATTTCACTTACGACATGGGACTATATGCGATAAGAAATCAAACGTCAGAAAATATTGTCTAAGTATTTCCTTGATGTCAACAATCAACAAGCGCCATTGAATCAATTATCTAGGAGCATTCTCCAAGTATACTAGCATAACGACGGATAACGTACATCAAGTGGCAAACATCAACTACTACGAAATATTTTCTAAGTGTTTCTATGAAGGCAGTCGACAAGAATCATATGACTACATCATTGGTAACAAGCACTAGATATTATTGAAATATTTCTAAGTGTTTTAGCATGCTTGCAGACAGGGACCAATGATCAATACATGATGCTCAACGTACATTGCCTAAGGCATCACTACCAACACAGAACCATTGACGACCATGTACGAACAACTACCGATCGTCAATATCGAGCATGCTAAAACAACGGCTGAGGCATGGAGCAACATGTCGGTAATGAATACTATGCATAATGGAAGTGACCACTCCAAATTTACATCTCCATAGGCTCCTTCTTCAACAAACAATGAGAGCTTCTTGGAAAACTATCAAAGGAGGATGTAAGCTAATGACTATTCTCTCTCCTAATTTTCACTAATAGTGTCTACTCCATGTGCTAAGGACTAAACTCATATCTATTTTCGCACAAGTCCCTAGCATCATGTATGAGCATGTTTACATCTCTCTGATGCTTGCATTACGTACATGCTCCCTAATGTTGCATGACGCGCTACGTACGATCATTATCGCATGTTGCGTACATATAGACTATTATGCATGTTATTATTTTTATGTGTGAATAATTTTAACTTATGATTTCTTATTGATTATTTTTATGATCAAAGTATGTATTGCATATTTACATCGTATTACATGCTTACATCATTTTCTATGTTTACATCATGCTTCATGTTGACAAGCATGCTCTTCAATTTTAAATTGCTCTAAGTATTTTGCTCATTGCACGATTATGTCATCCATGTGCTATGTTGTCATCTTTATGTTAACATCATGTTACACGTTTACATCACGTACCATGATGACACCACGTTGCACGATTATTTATTATTCCAAGTATCTCGCTTATTGCATGTTATTACGAATAAGTCGTTACCTACACATTATTATATGTATACCGTCTGTTACGCTAAGCCCGTGAAAAGATTATGTATGTTCATCCTAAAAAATAAAGATGGACAAATTTGTGCTCCACGCATTCGATTAACAAACAGGCCACCCCTGAGGTCAGTGCCGAACCTAAATTGGACGAATATCCTATCTTAAATAGAGTCAAGCAGGGGTTTTGAACCTCTATTTGACTCAGGGGCAAGTGTTGGATATCTGTCCAATTCGGGTTCGTATTTACGTTTCGGACCTCGCAAACATGCCAGAACCACAAAAACGGATCTTACCGCAGTTACCCCGGGTCAAAACGGTCCGGATGCGCGCCGCACCCGGACCGGGGACTTCCGGATTACCGACTAGTACTGCGTGTTTACTCCTATTTTTTCTAAGTATGAGAAGTTAGTGCGCATATAGCCAACCTCGATGTCGGTAAGCATTTTCCTGTAAACCGACATCAAACCGGGCACAGTTCTCAGGATTCCTATAAATAGGGGCCTAGACTTCCCATTTTAGGAGGTTAACTCGAAACTCTGGAGAATTGGCTATTTGTGCTCTGACCTCTCTCTAAAATCCTAACTTTAGCATCGGAGAGGGCACAACCAGCACCACCCCCCCCCCCCCTCTCCATGCTGGTTATCGCCCGCTCTGCAGGACCTGGTGTATAGAAGATTGAGACAGAGATCAAAGTTAGCTCGGGGATCGAGGTAGAAGTCGAAGTCAGTTCGTGGATCGAGGTCCCTGAAAAGCAGTTCGAGATATCCCAAGTGGAAACGATCTCAACACTTTCCCCCTGTTCAAGGAAGCTGGATACAGAAAACACTATTGCTAATTTAAGCAAATTTATGCCATGTATATATATTGTGTAACGTAAGAGTTGCGAGTCTTGGTCTCGTTTTACTTAGCCTTAGGACTGTGTCCTTTCATTTGAGTCTCCATTTCATTAGGGTTTCTTGTAGAGGCACTTGAAACACCTCCATATAAGAGAGGCTACAGGTCATCCCCTGTTGGAAGGATGTTCATGTAACATGTGAGTGTTAGTCCACGTAAATGTGGATGTTAGTCCAAGTACGTATATGGATGATGTAAATGATTATAAGTATAAAATATGGGCCTTAGTCCCATTTCACTTAGCCTTAGGACCGTGTCCTTATTGGAGGAACCTCATTTTTGGGCTCTCGAAGCCGATATGGTGCTTTGGAAGCGGTGTTGCACTCTGCTTGGGAGAGTGCGAGTATGATCTTCTAGCTTTGGCCTTCAATGGGCGTGGCGTTTTTCTCCCCGTTTTTCGGAGTATGGGCATGTTCCTTCAACCTTATGTAAGCATATGGTAATGGGCGCCGTAATTGGTAGCCCATAATATGTATAGTTTACCTAATGAACTTGGGTAAATGTCACATTAGGCTAATTGGGCTAGACCCAAATCCCAATTGACATTGGAGGCCCAAAATTGGGCCTCCCCAAATACATAGGCCGACCGAAACCCTAGGTGGGGTAAAGTGGACTTTTGTCCACTTTACTCCTCCTATAAATATGAGGTGTCAGGGGATTTTTAGGGTTAATCATAATTCCCTCACAACAGTGTTTTAGAGAGAAAAACCCTTAACCCCACACCCTGACATTTTCGGCCGAACCATATCCCTCACCAAAAATTGCCTTCGAGCAAACTCTCCAGAGATCTGTCCCCGTGCCAAGAATCGATCAGAGGCTTTGCTGTGGAGCTTGCACCACGTAGGACTTCTCTAACAAAATCATCTATGGGTCCCGACCGGAGGATCGTGAACTCCCTCCAGAGAAGATCTTGGGTCTACGGATCACCTTAAAGGTATGTGTGAAACTTCCGCTGCGTAATTCCAATTACTAACATGTACCTTGTTTAAGTATTCGTAGTGATTACTCCCCGTAATCTAACAGTGGTATCAAAGCCTGTGTTAGGAGTTCATGATTTTGATAAATTGGTGTTCTTGAAAATTTAAATGAAATCCGAAAAAAATTTAAATTAAAATTTCGAAATTTTTTATTTTTTATGGTTGTTGGTAAAACCGAAATTTTCATGATGTTCTTGGTAAAATTGATGTTCATGATCTTCAAGAAAAGTGTAATATTTATCAAAATCAAACATTGGATTGTAGATTTTATTAAAGTTTGATCTTAAAATTTGACCACTTGTTCTTAATTTTAGTGTTTTGGCCGAAACCCTAGGTAAATTACAAGGTAAAATTTTAAATTTTTTAAGCACCAAGGGACAATTTTCGGCCACTATATTAAAATAATATTGTTTACCATATTTTAATTTTAATTAAGGTAACAGTATATCTATAATTGGGAACATTAGGATAGATTCACAATAATATATAGAAATATATATATATCGCTATCAATATATCTAAATATTTAATAGGTTAAAGATATTATTGATAGATTTTATTGCCTAAAAGATTGAGAAAATATATTGTCCGTATATTTGTTACCCTATTTAAGATATTGACAATAAATAAATATATATATTGTATGTTGTGCCAATTTTTACATATATATATATAAATATATTGTTGATTGATTTAATCTTATAGATAGAATCTTACTAATAAATATATATATGTTTTTATATGGTTCGAAATTTATATATATATATTTAATATTGGAAATTATTTTGTATAATTAATGTTACTTGGTGGCTAAGTTAGATATTTTTGGACTTTGAAACCCTACTTGGGCCACAGGTAAACATTTCGGCCCAACCTTTAAAATTTTTAATTATTGGGCCGGTCCAATATATTAAACCGGGACAGATTTAAATCGAACCGAATTTTCTTAATCGGTTCGACCTAATCGGGTCGGGTCGAACCGGGGTAATTAAGTGGATCTAACCGAACCGGTTTTGTGTGTTGAACCAAACAAAACCCTATTTTATTGGACCGGTTAGGACCGAACCAGATTTTAAAATTTAAAATCGAACCGAACCGGATTTACCGGACCGGGCCGAACCGGATTTTCTAAACCGGACCGAACTGGACCAAACCGAACCGAAATGATTTTCAAAACCGAATTCACGTCAATTAAATAAAATAGGGTGGTCAAGTTTTAAAATCCAAATGTTTTTGAACCTCTAAATGGACTACACAGTGCTAATAGGGTTGCTAACATTTATGCCTTGTTTTGATTATAGGGATGGATCTCGAAGATACATGTTTTTGGGACTGGATTAATTAGAGGGCTGAATTGCAATTGTTTATTATTCAATATATATTAATACATGATTAGAAATGTTGTCTTGACATAGTCAAGCTACCTGGACATTACATGTTGTGGGCGGAGCCCTGGTTAAATATATGGAATGCGCACTTGGATAGACATGCTGTGATGGTTGTAAATGCCTAGGATTCATGTCTAGAATGTTGCGTTATTGAATATAAGCATGAATTGCAAATCAACCCCTAATGTTTAAAATTATTTTAAAACCGAAAACCACTCGCCAAATATGTATGATTGTTGTGGAATTTTTCATGTTTGACACGTATGCTAGAATGTTGAGAATGTAGTTGCATTTGATAATTTACTTGTAAGTAGAATTATATATGCAAGCATGAGTTCCTCAGAACATTAGACGCATGACGCGTAAGAATGAGTGTGATTTGTTTGATGAATGTTACTTGCGTATGATAATTTACATGGTTAGTAGAATTATATATGCATGAGTAAATTCATCGGAATATTTTCCAAAATACAAAAGGCCTTGGGAAAGCCAAGATCGGGTTGTTAAATTACGGGGAGTAATCACTACGGATACTTAAACAAGGTACTTGCTAGTAATCGGAATTACGCAGCGGAAGTTTCACACATACCTTTAAGATGATCCGTAGACCCAAGATCTTCTCATGAGGGAGTTCACGATCCTCCGGTCGGGACCCGTACAGGTTCTTGTTAGAGAATCCCTACGTAGTGCAAACTCCACAGCAAAGCCTCTGATCGATTCTTGGCACGGGGACAGATCTCTGGAGAGTTTGCTCGAAGGCAATTTGGCACACCCTTGGTGAGGGATATGGTTCGGCCGAACTAGGTGTTATGGGGGGAGGGTTTTTCTCTCTAAAACAGTCTATTGAGGGAATTATGATTAACCCTAAAAATCCCCTAACACCTCTTATTTATAGGTGGAGTAAAGTGGACAAAAGTCCACTTTACCCCACCTAGGGTTTCGGCCGGCCTATTTAATTGGGGAGGCCCGATTTTGGGCCTCCCATGTCAAATGGGATTTGGGTCTAGCCCATTACCCTAATGTGACATTTACCCAAGTTCATTAGGTAAACTATACATATTATGGGCTACCAATTACGGCGCCCAATTACCATATGCTTACAGCTCCCACTCGTCGGAATGGGAGGGTGCCTGTTAATGTATTGTCGTCCAAATCTTCATCAACATTTCTCTCCTTTAATCTGCTCCTTTCTACCGAATAGTTCATACGAGGTTTGCCGTGCAACCGGCGGATACGACGGGCATCAGGCTACTCATCTGTTAGGAGTATTGTAGCGCCCGTGGAACGATGATTCCCTTTTCTCCAATCAACCTGTTATAAAAAACATTTATATTGTACCACGTTGTATCCTAGGTCAACTGATAATTCTCAATTTGCCTAGTTTCCACGTAGGAACACTTATTCAAGGCATCCGTACAAGTATTCACAACCTTCAACTAATTTTCGGTTGGTGGCCACCTAGTGAATACAAGAGTCGGTGAATTACAGGTGAACTTGACCATCCCCATTTCATATCTTTATTCAGACCCAACCGGTTTCCAAAGACGTGGTCACTAGGCCTTTTTGTTCAGCACTACGCTCGTACGCCGGGAAGCGAGCATTGAGCCTGACCTTAGATATGAGTTCTGAGTCCGTGAGGATACTTTAGGTGCCTCTTGGAAAGGCTCCTAGGATCAATCACACGCTCGAGGTGAAGAAGTTTGCGCCCGCCAGAATCACGAAGATTCCTTCCTAGCATAACCGAGTTGTGACCCTGTGGTCTAACGTGGCACGCGTATTATGAAGCACGCGTTGATAGCATACCTGAACCTTTTGGGTTGACAGGAAAGGGATATGTCAATAATGCTATCACAGATTCTCATCTGGCCCATAATGTGGTTAAATAACGAACGAGGTTCATCACGGCGTTATGCAAAACGAAGATCACGTCGAGTTACTTCGAAACTAGATAATCGTCTTGCTTAATCAGGTTTATCCCCCTGACTCTTAGCCAGTCTCGTTTGGTGGAGGCCTCCCTCCACTGCAAGACGACCGTACCTGTGTGACTAGGTAAGGCCCACATTCGACATAGTTTGGCAGAGGATTGCATCCTCCTACGACTTAGTTTATAGACCGTAAATTTGATGTAATCAAAACATTATGACGTCGATTGATCATAAACTCAGTTTCAATTCTTTCGCTTACAAAATGCAACTTTCTAATATCAAAATGCTATCACATATACATTCCATTTCTAGACCCTACGCAATCCAAGCAGTTTTACATGCTTCTCGAATATGTCCCTGCGTAGTGGTTTAGTTAATGGGTCTGTTACCAAGTTATTGGTGGACAAGTATTCCATAGTGATTAAATTGTCTGTTACTATTAAAATTTAGCATGAAGTTATTTCATATCAATGTGTATGGTCCTACTATGGTACTTCAGATTCTTAATTGCCGCAATGGCTGCTTGACTGTCAGAGAAGACCTTCATAGGTTTATTCTTGACATCGCCACCAAGCAGCGCAGTTAGAATCCTTTTAAGCCAGACCGCTTTCTGTGCATTCTTAGAGAAAGCTACTCATATTTGCTTCTAGCTCATCCATGAAATAGAGGCATTAGCAAGGAGGATTGCCCCTCCTGTGGTGGACTTAGGATCATCTGGATTGCCACCACGGTCAGCGTCAATGTAACCGGTCAATTCTAACTTCCTGCCCTCATAACACAGTTCGTAGTCGGTAGTACCTTTTCGGATAACGAGTTCCTCGTTTTATAGTCTTTAAATGTTAATGACCAGGATCTGATAGGAAACGTGCTACTAGGCCTACGTCATAACGGATATCCGGACGGGTGCATTACATGGCGTAGAACAAACTACTGATCATGCTAAAACATCATGCACCCTTTATCTATTCACGCTCTGCCAGGTTCTTGGGGGTCATCACGTTCTGACAGTGCGCACCTAAAAAACATTGGCTTTTCCAGGGATTTTGGCATCCTGTAATCTGAATCCTTTTCAACAGCTTGTTGATATACGCTTCTTGAGACAGACACAATTTCTAGGTAGCCCGATCTCTAGCAATTTTAATGCCCAAGATGTACGTGACCTCTCCCATGTCTTTCATCTCAAATACAGATGCCAACCAGGACTTTGATTTATTCATTAATCTTATGTCGCTTACAACAATAATTATGTCATCCACGCGTAAGGTTAAGATGACATACTCAGACACGGAGGTGTTATAATACACGCACAGATTCTCATGAAGATTCACAAATCCGTTCCCTACGATTTCCTCGTTGAATTTGCGGTACCATTGCCAAGACAACTCTTCAAGACCGTAGATGGACCTATGGAGTTTACAAACTTTTACGTTCGTTACAAGGAGTAATAAAACCCTCTGGTTGCTCCATGTAGATCTCTTCATCCAAGTTTCCGAGGAGAAATGCGGTCTTTATACTCATTTGGTGAGGTTCGTAATCGAAACCTGCAACCAGGACCATGAATGGCCCTGCACCGTGGTTTTACGCACATGTGTTGAGTATGTTTTGTTAAAGTCCACTCCGTGAAGTTAGGGATAGCCTTTCGCAACGAGTCGAGCTGTGTATCGCTTCGACCTTTTTCATCAGTGGTGAGCCTTCTTTCAGGACTCACCTTATCCTTATGCCCCTGTGGTTAGCAGGTAAATCAACTATTGACTTTAATGGCTTTCATTCAGGCGATCTCTCTTGTTGGATATGATTCGAGGCAACCTAGTACAAGTCGACAGAATAAAAGTTGAGATCTCAAAAAAAACATATGGTCGACCATTCGAGTCTAGAATAAGGAGATGAAGATGAATGGTCGACTATCCTACAAACAGAAGTCGACTTCCTAGACAACAACCATAAGGGACAAGGCGAAAAGGTCGTCCAGGGCTCCCCTCTTAAAAGAGTAAGTCGAGATGAAGACCAAAGCTTCCCTTCTCAAGGTGTGAGTCAAGTCGAGTCGATCATCAGGAATTTATGAGAAACCTTCCCTCTTAAGGAAAGGACAGGTGGAGACCTACTCGCCGCCTCTAGAAGACTTCCCTCTGAAGGAAGAGGCACCAGCTGGCAACCTGCTCACCGTTCTCCATACCACGAAACCTTCCTCCTAAAGAAGAGGCGCCATTTGGCGACGTGCTTGTCACCTACTGACTTCTCACCGTCTCTCCCAAACCAACCAGAGAAAGGTAGCCACCGCCATTAAACAGCCAATCAGGGGCACAGTAACCGCCACTTGAAGTTGGTAAATATTTTCCTATAAATATGGGAACCCTCTCAATACTTAAAAAAGTTTTGCTTAATACTTCATATTATTCTCTCCAAATCCATTACTGACTTAAGCTTAGGAGTGGAATCAGGGAGGGGCAATCCCTACCCCTTTTCAGGTCCTCGCCTCACACAAAGCCTCAAAAGGAAACTAAGTACCCAAGAGGTCAAAAAGATACCTAAGAGAGCTAGCCTACGGCAATATCTCGAAGTCCGTTACCCGAAGTTCAAGGCCACGTCATTTTGATCCCAACATTTGGCGCCGTCTGTAGGAACAAAGATAAAACAGTCATGGCACCACCAAGGAATCGAGCAAGACAAAATCAAGCACGGATAGCCGAAATTCCAATGACCAAATGAAACCTTGGAAAATTACTTTAGGAATTTTCAAGGAGGATATACCGGAGGTGAACTCTCGGAGAGAGAAGCCATCTGGGTATTCTTCAGAGGATTGGGATCTCAACCCCGATCCTTAGCCATCACTTAATACACGGAACCAGTGGGAAGTTTAGAAGAAATGATGCAACGAGCGACTCTCCACGTAGAGGTGGAGCGAGCCCGGATGAATCACCACCATCAGCAAGAGCCACCACGAGGTCAAGGCGAGAGCTCGTCCATGCAAGAAGCCTCTTCAAGAGAATTCCGACAAACTCAACAAAGGTTAGAAAGACTTCACCTAAATAAAGAAAGTCGTCAGCATACTCCTTGTTGTTAATATCGTCAACAGGAGGGGCATGATATCGAAGACTGTCTCCTCGAAAGGAGAGAGTTGGAAATTATGCAAGAAGAGATTCAACGTCACCATCGCCATCGTTCTCATGAACAAAAGAGATGGAGGACACCCCCGGATGATGGCATTAATGTCTTGTTCGGAGGACTCACAGCCGGAGGAGAGTCGAGCTCGGCTCGAGATGCTTATGCGGCTCAAGACATCGCCTCGATCGGTACTCACAAAAGACCAAGGGCGTTGGAACCGATGACAATCGCCTTCTCAACTGAATATTTTTCTGATGCTTTTCAACCTCATGAAGACGCCTTGGTAATCACAACTCGAATCAATGACTTTGAAATAAAGAGGGTACTCGTAGATGGAGGAAGTTCTACTGATGTAATCGCTTTTAAGGTCATCGCTGCAATGGGGTACAAAAGGAAAGATCTGCAAGAAATGACCTCCCCATTGGTAGGATTCGCTGGAAGAAAAACCTATCCTCTGGGGGCAATTCAGCTTCCAGTGGTTCTGGGTCAAGGCTGGAAGACCCTACACTTAACAACCCGTTTTGTGGTGGTCGACCATATCAATGCTTACAATGCACTATTGGGAAGAACCACCCTCAACCCCAATTACATCGTTCCTTCCACCGTTCATCAAGTCATGCGGTTTCCTACTCATCACGGAATGGGAGAAGTATGGGGCGACCAAGAGGCATCTCGACAATGTTACGCTAATTTCCTCCGGAGGTGTAACTAAAAGGAAACCCTCTCTATTGTTACAGATGAGGATCCTCGAGAGGAAGGAGGAAAACCCGCCCCTATGGAAGAATTGATAGAAGTCGCCTTGGAAGGAGAGGAAAGAAATGTTAAAATTGGAGTCGCTCTACCCCCAGAATTAGCTAAGAGGGTAATCGCCCTTTTAAGGGAATATAAGGAGCTATTTGCTTGGGAACCCAGCGACATGCCAGGAATAAGCCCAGAAATCATCTCCCACGAGTTAAGAATAGATCCCGCCATAAAATCCATAGCCCAGAAAAGAAGATCTATGGGAGCAGAGAAAAAGCCGGCAATTCACCAAGAGGTGGGAAAGCTAGTTGAAGCTGGTTTTGTTAAGGAAATACGATTCCAGACCTGGGTCGCCAATCCATTCTTGGTGAGAAAATCTAACAAGAGGTGGAGGATGTGTGTGGATTTTCGAGATCTCAACAAGGCATGTCCAAAAGACTCCTATCCTCTTCCAAGAATTGATCAGTTGGTCGACGCTACTTCAGGACATGATTTCCTGAGTTTCATGGACGCGTACTCGGGGTACAACCAAATACGAATGCATCCCAAGGACGAGGCCCATACCGCTTTCTACGTCGACAGTGATATTTATCACTATAAGGTTATGCCTTTTGGCTTGATAAAGGCGGGAGCTACTTATCAACGTATGGTTAACAAACTCTTCAAACACATGATAGGAAGGAATATAGAGGCATACGTCGACGATGTGTTGGTTAAGACTAAGAGGGGGCAGGACCACGTCCAAAATTTGGAAGAGGCTTTTGCTTGCATGAGACTTCACCAAGTAAGACTGAATCCCACTAAATGTGCTTTTGGGGTTCAGTCGGGAAAGTTTTTGGGTTTTATGGTTAGTCAAAGAGGGATCGAAGCTAACCCTGACAAAGTGATTGCCATAGAAGAAATGTCCCTCGCCTACCTGCCATAGAGAAGTACAAAGTCTCAATGGGAGACTAGCCTCGTTGGAGAGATTCTTGGCAAGATTAGGTGACAAATCTCTTCCCTTCTTCAAAATTCTAAGAGCCAATAAGAAATTTGAATGGACACCCGAGTGCGAAGAAGCCTTCCAGCAATTGATGAAA
Source organism: Clarkia xantiana subsp. parviflora (assembly GCA_036873135.1). Classification (NCBI taxonomy): domain Eukaryota; kingdom Viridiplantae; phylum Streptophyta; class Magnoliopsida; order Myrtales; family Onagraceae; genus Clarkia; species Clarkia xantiana. Next base: position 667,405 of record JAPTYO010000018.1, read on the forward strand.
CATCTCCACTCGCTCCTCGCCTTGGCAAAGCCACTACCGGAGGATCCCTTATTCCTGTATTTGAGTGTCAGCTCAGCGGCGGTGAGCTCGGTCCTCATTAAAGAGACTTGCAACATTCAATTTTCGGTATAATATGTCAGCAAGCTCTTTGGCGTTGCTGAAGCTAACTATATGGAGATCGAGAAATACTTGTATGCTCTGTTAATAGCGGCCAGGAAACTTCAACCTTACTTCCACGCTCATGAAATCACGGTGCTCACCAACCAACCTTTGAAGCAACTGCTACAGAAGCCCGACGTTTCAGGAAGAATGGTTATTATAGCCGAGAATATGGTAACACCAGATGCTAAACCCATTATTCTCCCACAAGAAGAACATGTAAAGGCTACACTAGAAAGCACAGCTAACGACACAATGCCATGGTCGCTATACACTGATGGATCATCCTCTGCCTTGGGATGTGGGGCAGGTTTAATGCTAACACCACCTGATGGGGAGCCACTCCGCTATGCCTTGGCTTTAACTTTCCGAGAAACCAATAATGAGGCTGAGTATGAAGCTTTACTCACAGGTCTTTGAATAGCCAAAGGTATGGGAATCACTAACCTAAGAGTACGATGCGACTCTGAATTGATTGTTAATCAGACAAACGGAACCTATGTTGCCAAAGGGGAATATATGAAAAAGTACGCAGAGGAGGTACGAAGACTCGTCCGAGATATGCCCCATTTCCGAATAGAAGCTATTCCTCGTGAGGAAAATCAAGAGGCGGACACCCTCAGCAAATTCGCCTTGGGAAATACTCCACCAGTGGCAGTACACTTCATTGAAAGACCTCTCTATTCAGCCGTGGAAGCAGGAGCTGAAGTCCTCAACATTCAAGCTCCCGACTCATGGATTACTCCCATCCAGAATTATCTGGAAAAGGGAACTCTTCCAGAAGATCCTATAGAAGCAACCAAAATCCAAAGGGCGACGGGGCGTTTTGTAATCTTGGATGGATATCTCTATAAAAGAGGATACTCCACCCCTTATCTCCGGTGCATAGCCACCCCTCAGACTGAAAGGATAATAGAAGACTTGCATGGAGGTGATGCAGGATGTCATGAGGGAGCCAAAACCTTGGTGTTAAGAGCCTTACGACAAGGGTTCTACTGGCCGACAATGCATATAAAAGCGACAACATTAGTGCAAGTATGCCCCGCCTGTCAAATTTATGCCCCTAGAATCGCAAAGCCACCGGCAAATCTTAATCCTATGATGAGTACTTGGCCTTTTGCACAGTGGGGGATTGATCATATTGGACCTCTACCTCAATCCACAGGTCAACGAACACAATCATGGTCGCCATTGATTATTTCTCCAAATGGATAGAAGACGAAGCTCTAGCATCAACGACCACTTTCCAAATGATTAAGTTCATACGAGAACAAATCATATGTCGATACGGAGTCCCTAAGATCCTCATCAGTGACAATGGCCCTCAATTCGCCAGCGACGAGCTTGCCGACTTTTGTGAAGAAATGTTGATCAACCATCAATTTGGTTCTGTTTATCATGCTCAAACAAATGGACAAGTAGAGGCGGCCAACAAAACATTCCTCAACTGATTAAAGAAGAGGGTGGCCTCTCTGAAGGGAAAATTGGTTGAAGAGTTAGATCAAGTACTATGGGCGCTCTGAACCTCACCCAAGAGAGCCGCTGGTGAGACCCCCATTAGCATGGTTTACGGATCGGAAGTCATCTCGCCTATTGAAGTAGTCAATATCTCCCAATGAGTCGGCGCATACCAAGTCGACCAAAATGACGAACAAAGGAACATCGACTTAGAATTAGCCGACGAGAGAAGATGGGCCTCTGAAGAAATCCAGGGAAGAATAAAGCTCGCCACTGCTAGATATTTTAATCGAAAAGTGGGACGACGCCAGTTCTTTCTAGGGGAAAAAGTCCTACGAAGAAATGAATTCCTAACAGTTGATCAAAGAGGAAAGATGGTCCCAAAATGAGAAGGTCCCTACGTAGTTGTCGGTATACCATGCCCCAATGCTTACAAGTTGAAGGATCCGCAGGGACAACGCCTCAACAGAACTTTGAACGCGGAACACTTGAAAAAATTCTATGTTTAGAAGGATCCTTTTTTATGTATTTCGAGTACAATAAAATAATAAATAAAGATGTGATTTCTTTCCTCTTAATGTACTAGAAACAGGACTCCCCCCGACTTCCGAAAGTCGCCATCTACAAAGGAGATCAGTCATAACACTGACTCCTCGACTACATATAATTGGCGAAGATTCAGGAGATCAGTCATAAAACTGACTCCCACGACTTCCGAAAGTCGTCATCTACAAAGGAGATTAGTCATAACACTGACTCCTCGACTTCAAATAGTCGGCGACGATCCAGGAGATCAGTCATAATACTGACTCCTTCAACTATCTACAAAGGAGATTAGTCATAACACTGACTCCTCGACTTCATATAGTCGGCGACGATCCAGGAGATCAGTCATAATACTGACTCCTTCAACTATCTACAAATGAGTAGTCTTAATTGACTCCTCGACTTCCTACAGTCCACAGCAACCAAGAGATCAGTTGTAACACTGACTCCCCTTGCCACCGACTTCCGAAAGTCGCCCCTAAAAAAGATATCATCTAGTATCTACAGGGTATAAAAGAACAGTCTTAATTGACACCTCAAAACTAAAAGGTCATCTCGATGAAGGAGGTCAGTCTCTACTGACTTATCGATTCTATCAACGCCAAATGACGGAAAGGAACCTAAGTGCTAAGAAAGCCGAGGGGCAAAATTCTTTTCATCAAATAAGGTACTCGACATAACTCCTTCCCCTTTATTTTAAAGACTAACGACTTATGTCTCGAGGGCAAGTGTTGGATATGATTTGAGGCAACCTAGTACAAGTCGACAGAATAAAAGTCTAGATCTCAAAAGAACATATGGTCGACCATTCGAGTCTAGAATAAGGAGATGAAGATGAATGATCGACTATCCTACAAACAGAAGTCAACTTCCCAGACAGCAACCATAAGGGACGAGGCGAAAAGGTCGTCCAGGGCTCCCCTCATAAAAGAGTAAGTCGAGTCGAAGACCAAAGCTTCCCTTCTCAAGTTGCGAGTCAAGTCGAGTCGATCATCAGGAATTTATGAGAAACCTTCCCTCTTAAGGAAATGATAGGTGGAGACCTGCTCACCGCCTCTGAAAGACTTCCCTCTGAAGGAAGAGGCACCAGCTGGGGACCTGCTCGCCGTTCTCCATACCACGAAACCTTCCTCCTAAGGAAGAGGCACCAACTGGCGACGTCCTTTATCACCTACTGACTTCTCACCGTCTCTCCCAAACCAATCAGAGAAAGGCAGCCACCGCCATTAAACAACCAATCAGGGCACAGTAGCCGCCACTTGAAGTCGGTAAATCTTTTCCTATAAATATGGGAACCCTCTCAAAACTTAAAAAAGTTTTGCTTAATACTTCATATTATTCTCTCCAAATCCATTAGTGACTTAAGCTTCGGAGTGGAATCAGGGGCCATCCCCACCCCTTTTCAGGTCCGCGCCTCACACAAAGCCTCAAAAGGAAACTAAGTACCCAAGAGGTCAAAAAGATAACTAAGAGAGCTAGCTTGCGGCGATATCTCGAAATCCGTTACCCGAAGTTCAAGGCCACGTCATTTTGATCCCAACATATCTCATTTATTATTTTCTTCCATTTCTCCACTTGAGGTCTTTCCAATGCATGTCGACTGTGTAGAGTGAGGTTATCACACTTCCAGATGGGATACTTCTTTGGAGAATTTTGATGCCTTTGACTTTCGTCTAGGCTTGATCATCCCGTCTTTGAGTCTTAATATTCTCCCATTCGGAATAATGCCTCTTATCGGAGCATTTCTTCCAATTGGGATCAATTCTGCTACTCGAGATGATGCTTCTCATCAGAGCATCACTTCTATTGGGTACAAGAGGAGCGCTTTGACCATAATTAGCAACTTTCCTTGTACGACTTCTTGGTCTCATAATTTTACTTCCAAGATGAATTCCTTGATCACTAGGATCTGGAAACAAGTTTGTCGGATCACTCCCACTGGGAACAATGGGTTGTATAGGTAGTTGTGGTATCCTTGGTTTAGCATTACGATAATCAGGTTCAACTTGATTCGTCCAAACAGTAACAGTGATTACTTGTGGTAGGTGATTAGACCTCCCACTGGATTTATTATGAAAAATGTTTCCATTATTATTACCATGTCATTCACTTGAGTTGCTGGTTCAAATCTCTCCCACTCAAATTAAGTGGGACCTGATGTCAATAATATCCTCTTATGTTTGATTAAGACTCATGTTAATGCATCGGAAAATTCGTCCTCAAGTATGTTATGTCATATGTTCGACCACGGTACCATGTCTTTTAAGATGTAAATATGTGTTACATACTCTTGTCCTAAATACGTGTTTAATGCGCAAATTAATGTCGCATGATGATATGAGTAGCTCATTATCTTTCTTCAGCTTTTATGGCGGCGTGTCTTACCGATTATAATGGAACATAGTTTTACATTAATGTGAATCATTTTCTCATCATCCCATATGGAACGTGTGAAGAAATGACTACAACATTTATGTTTACAAACTATGCTTATAGAAGTGTGTTATTTGATTTGAATGCTTAGCCTGACTTATCGTTCAAGGCGTACAGAAGGAAAATCGTTTTACTGACTTCATCCTTCTTCGTTTGCTAACCTATTTCAGAGATTTTATCCCATCTCCGAACTGAGCATTTTAGGTTTTCACCTTATGCGTCAGTAGATACTTCTACAAGGTCGTAGTTGTTAGGTTCCGAGATCAGGGTCAACGGGTGGTCGGCTCAAATCTCGTTCCTCACTGGAGATGTGGAGGATCCGGTACTCTCGGGTTGCACTGTCTTAGCTTGCGTCCTTCCTTCCTTAGCTTCTCTTCTCCTTTCGCCCTGCAGAAGGGGCAGTACCAGGCACAGAGGGGGGGTGGTGCCTGATGAACCCTCTCCGATGCCTAAGTCAGTACGGTTTTTAGAGATATAAAGCTAGAGAGATGTCAGAGCAAAATTATCCAAATTGCCAAGATGTCCAAATGAATAGTGGAGGTGGGGTATTTATAGGCAACGGTGTCATTAAGGTGGCTTAATGACATCGTTAACCTTTAAATACAGTTAATTAACCTTTAAACACGTAATTAAGACCTTAGGATACGGAGGAGGTAGGCGGAATAAACCGAGTATGGGAGTCCAAGAATGGTGTCGGGGCCCTTGGGGGAAGGGAAATCCGCCCCCCAAGGGTAGGGGTTGGGTGAGGGCACCCAACCCCTCGTAGGAGAGATCGGGTTGGCTGACTCGATCTCCTCTAGGGGAGGTCGGGTGTGGCCACCCAACCTCACCTAGGTGAGTTTGACTCGGCCGGACGAGCGCTTCGGCCTCGTCCGGGCCGTTGGTGTTCTCGCGAAGTGTTCGGGTTGAAGTTTCGATTTACAATCATTAATGGGATGATAAAAATACAACGATTCGGAAGTCAACGGGTTCAAATTGGGCGTATATCCATCACATGCCCCCGAGTCAACCAATGGCCTAACCCTTGATTGACTCTATTTCAGGATGGTATGATACGCGCAATTTGAAACCGGGGTTTTACCTTTCGTCTGAATGCTTGCTTACCCATGGATGCGTGCCTCCGACTCTGCCCCCTGCCTTATGAGATAGAGGAGTTGTAAACGTTAGAGTAGCGCGGACGTGTGCCTAAGCACGCGTCCGTCTGAGGTGGGAGTAATAAATCTATCTTTGCTACAGGCGTATACTCAAAGAATATATGCTCGCATAGGGATGCAATACGAATGAAACTAAGTGACTTATGCTTCAATTTCGTGCCGGGATTTTGCCTAAGTGAGGAAAAATTTAATTTTGGCCAAAATTTTTTCCTAAGTATGGGATGCTCAAGAATAAGCCTAACTTGATAGTTTTTCTAAGTATGGAGATATACTTAGCCATAGTTAAAAGGGATAAAAGTGATGGTTTTTCTTTAGCCCTTAGATCTCACTTAAAAATAAATGGAGGGTGGTGATTAAAACTCTTTAAAAAACCCTACCATCTTTCAAATATAGAGGAGAGTTAAGAAAATACCTTAGTTAGTCACCATAGCCACCCTTTTCCCTCTTTTCTCACCCTTGGAGAGCAAGAAAAAATTAGGAGCACACCCAAGGAGGAGGGCTGGCCAAAATTCTGGTGGTGTACCAGAAATTCTGACCGGCACAGGAGAGGAGGAACCACCGGCGCGGCAAGGAGCTAGGTCGACGACAGCGGCTCCCGGCAGCACGGCAGAGGCGGGGCGGTCCGACGGCTTGAGGCGGCGTGGACCGAGGCAGGGACAGCAGTCGACGGCGAGTTTGTCCCCGACGACGACAGCGCCAGGTCCGGCAAGGGCTGTCGACAGCGAGGCCAAGCAGCTCCGGCGTGACCTGGGGCGGCTTCCGGCGACGGAGGGACGGCTGAGATCAACTCCGGCGACGACAGAATTGGGGCTCCGGCGAGGGGCTGATTCCGGCCAACTTCGAAATTCGAATTCCGGACCCGTTTATCACATCGGGTCGGGTTTTCCTAAGGTCCATTCTTTTCCTTTCCGCTACCGCGTAAAATGTTGATTTTTGAATCGTCGATACTTGATTGCCAATACTTGATTGCCGATGCTTGGTTGCCGAAATTTGATTGAATGTGGGATTACCGTGGATAGCCGTTGATAGTTGTGGATTTGGAAAAATTTTGCCGGTCGTCCGGAGATAGTTTCTTGTCCGATTAAACTATCCCCGTTTTGAATTTGATATTGTATTGTCGTTGGTGTGTTGATTTCCGTTGGAGGGCGTAATGGTAATTTTGCCCGAAAACCGACTTTAGGTTCGGATAAAATTATTCGATTTAGTTGTCGAGGTGTCCTTGGCTCATGTTGGCTATCTTTGTCGGGTGTCTTCGAATCTTTGGTTGTTGTCGTTGGTCGAGTGTCGGAGTACTCCCGGTTTTTCGGAAATTTTCTTGTCTTGATATTTGTCATGTCGTGGCAGGTACTGTATTCCTGGTGGTGTCCGCGCACACAGACTCTACAGAGGCGTTACATCCTCCGAAGGATGAGTGAGTTCTTTTTCTCTTCTTTTTTGTCGCATTACTTTCTTTCCTATCATTAGCTTAGTGTTGCGATCTGAGCTGGGGTGCTAGTCGAAACTTGATTCGAACTTTGGGATTTCCTGCTACCTTTGCCTTAGGTCTCGCTGCCCTGTCGGAGAACCACCTAACTAGGTCCGATTACAATGAGCACGTTACCTTAGGAGATATCTGTCCCTTAGATGAGCCTCTATATCCTTTCCTCCCCTCCTTGGGGAATACCCGCGAGACGGTGACGGAGCCTCCTAGGGGGAAGGTCGTCGTTTACCCCTCCCATATTCGATTTGGGTTGAGGTTGCCTTACTGCGACGACCTCGTAGAGTTGAGCAGGTTCTTCAGGATTTCTCCTGTGAACCTTGCCCCCAGTGCCCTCCGTGTCTGGGTGGGCTTCCGGGTGTTGTGCCATCGGTACTCCTGGAAGTACTCCCTCGTTCTGTTCCGATGTTTCTACCGGTTTCAATACCAGACGAAGGTGGGGTTTGCGAGTTTCGTAACTCGCCATCCGACCTTCAAGGATCCCCAATTTGATGATTTCGGGTTGAGTGGGGTCGAGTGGGATACCTCTCTTCGCTTCGTGGCCCGGAGTGACAACTCGGCCAGTCACTGGGCCAAGCATTACTTCTTCATTACGGATCGATACGTCACTTGGTCGGTCTTGAATGAAGATCGGTCGGATGGTTGGCCTGCTTTCGGGGAGTTCTCCTCCGTTGATTTAGAGACCATGAAGATCATTCATGAGAGCAACAGGACTCGGTCATACTGCCCCGTGTCCTTAGTGACTGAGACGGATCTTTACGAGGCCGGGATCAGTTTGACTCCTGCCTCCGGGGGTTCGGTATGTTACTTATTCTTCTCATCTTTATTTACCTTCTGCTCTTCCTTTGTAGGTTGGTTTCATGGAAAAACCTATAACGTGCAGGGAGCACCTGTTGACCTGAGTAAGAGGAAGGCTCCTTCTAGCTCCATTCTGAAGAAATCCCCCATGCCTGGGAAGAAGGCTGGGGCCTCTGGTATGCTTCTTCATGTTTTCTTCTTTATGGTATACTTTGTGTTTTCCTTATCTTGTTTTTCTTACATTGCTAGGGCGCTCCCCCTTAGTGACCGAGAGGGTTGTCTCCGTAGGCAGAGACTCTGGACCTTCCAAGTCCAAGCCGCGGAGATCTGATTCTGAGGCCGGGGCCTCGGCTGCTAAGAGGAAGAAAGCTGCGGATCCTGCTTCGCCTGTTGCTCGTCCCCCGACCCTATCTCGCGATAAGGAGATGGTGGTCGAAGAGGTGCCTTCCCTGGCTGACAAAGGGAAGCGACCTGTTGGTGGTGGTTCCCCTGCCCCCCAGCCTAGGGCGCGGTCCTCAGGTTTGATCTCTACCTTGTTACTGATTCCTCTATGTTTATATTTTCCTTTGACTTGCTTTGCTTGTATAGGTGGGCCTCCGACTTTGAGTCGGAAGGATTTCGCACGTCTTACTGATGAAGATGTCGTTGGGTCTGAGTGGACTCCTTTCGCTGGTTTGAAGGAGTTTCACCTTGATAGCGGCTCCTCTTTGCGGACTCCTGAGGTTGGTATCCGCGTACTTCGCGGTGCCATTCCCCCTGGCGATCGTGTTGCTCAGCCCAAGTCTCCTGGGGAGACTCGGCGCTTTGTTCAGGGTGTACTCTCTCGTTATGCACCTGTGAGTTGTTCCTTGCTTTCTTCTTTATACTTTTATGTTGTTGGTCTTTCGGTTACTTATCCCTTGTTTAAATTATCAGGGTATGTCTGACATGGTGAACATGTCATCACTCGTGCTCGAGCTATCTGACGAGAAGAAGACCCTTGAGGACAGCCAGGTCTCTCTGAAGGCGGAGCTCGCCACTGCGGCTGAGAAGGCGCGCTTATCTGATCTGAAGATGCAGGAGCTCAGGGACCAAGTGTCCTTACTTGAGACTACCGTAGGTAGCTTACGCCGGGAGGCTGAGGTTGCATCTTCACTTCACTCTGAGGAGTTGCGGAAGTTGGAGGCTAGGTGTCGGGCGGAGGAGAGGACTGTCGCAGTGTCTGAGTACAAGGCGTCCTCTGCCTTCACTGCTGATTATAGCGCGCGGCTCACTCAGGAGATGAACCAGTTTGGTGAGTATCTGGTTGATCATATTTTCCGCATTGACCCTCACTTTCCAGTTGGCGATCTTGGTGATTTCGGGCCATACGCTACTGGCTACATGGCTGTCCTTAGGGGTCAGGCTGCTATTGCAGACGAGCCTGCCCCTACACATGTGGATGCTACACCTGTGGAGATCGATACCTCAGACTCCACCTCTTCATCCATCTCTGCCGGTGGTTCAGCCTCAGGGGGTGAGGGTGACTCTCCCGAAGGCTCTGATTGATGTGTTTACATCTTGCTATCTTTGTGTATATAACCATACTCCTTCTCCCCTTTAGTGGGTTGAGTATCTTTTGGGATTATTGTGGGGTTTTATGTTGCTTTCCTTTGTCGTATTGTGTTGTTGACTACGTGGTTCACTTGGCTTTACATTGGTACTTCTCATGCTTTTGTATGTATCTCTTTGATTATGGACTCTTCTGTTGGTGTGTTTCCTTTACTTATCCTTCTTTCATGTTTTCCTTCATGCCATACCTGCTATTTCATCAAGAAAAAACATTATGTGTTCTTCATATCACTTTACTTTGAACTTACTTTCTCATGGGATCCTTCTCAATATGGTGCGATTATCTCTTCTGATACCCTTTAAATGGTATATGTGGTACTGTTAGACCAAAGATACGCTCTTGGTGGGCGTCGAATCTGATCACGAGACAGGCTCTCGGAGGGCACTTAACGTTTCACAGGATAGGCTCCAGGAGGGCACAGGTTAGACCAAAGATACGCTCCTGGTTGGCGTCGAAAACTATTCACGAGACAGGCTCTCGGAGGGCACTTAACGTTTCACAGGATAGGCTCCTGGAGGGCACAGGTTAGACCAAAGATACGCTCCTGGTTGGCGTCGAAAACTGTTCACGAGACAGGCTCTCGGAGGGCACTTAACGTTTCACAGGATAGGCTCCTGGAGGGCACAGGTTAGACCAAAGATACGCTCCTGGTTGGCGTCGAAAACTGTTCACGAGACAGGCTCTCGGAGGGCACTTAACGTTTCACAGGATAGGCTCCTGGAGGGCACAGGTTAGACCAAAGATACGCTCCTGGTGGGCGTCGAAGCTGGTAGTTTGAAATCTACCTCAAGATACGCTCTTGGGGGCGTCGAATCTGGTAGTATTTTTTCTACCTCAAGATACGCTCTTGGTGGCGTCGAATCTGGTAGGTTGCAAATCTACCTCAAGATACGCTCCAGGGGGCGTCGAAATTCGTAGTTTTTGGAAACCACTCTCAAGATACGCTCTTGGTGCGTCGAAGGTCGTAGTGTAATAACTACTCTCAAGATATGCTCTTGGGGGCGTCGAAGGTCGTAGTATGAATACTACTCTCAAGATACGCTCCTGGGGGCGTCGAAATTCGTAGTTTTTGGAAACCACTCTCAAGATACGCTCTTGGGGGCGTCGAGGGTCGTAGTATGAATACTACTCTCAAGTTACGCTCTTGGGGGCGTCGAGTGTCGTAGTATGAAAACTACTCTCAAGATACGCTCTTGGGGGCGTCGAGTGTCATAGTATAAGAACTACTCTCAAGATACGCTCCTGGGGGCGTCGAACCTGTCGTTGACTTGACGTCATATCTATGTAAGGATAACTTCATGATTATATCACCACATTCATTGGAAAATGGCTTTGAAGGAAATTCTACTCTCTTAAGAGCATTCATGTTTTTTGTACAGATGGGGTGCCTTGGATGGGTCAAGACACCCTTTGGAGGAAATCAAAGATAGTTGTAGAGTTGGAGTAACTTCTTGAGTTCTCCTTCTCAAAAGTTGTTTTTGAAAAACTTGGAAAGCTTGAACATGCTAAGTACTAAATACGAAACTAAGGATATGGGGTGGTCAATTTGTCTGTTGCCACGTACTCCTTCAGGCCTCCATTGTGAATCATTTCCTCCACTTCTATCTTCAGCACCATGCAGTTGTTGGTTTGATGCCCCCAGGTCCCATGGTATTCACACCATCCCTGTGCATCTCTTCCTAGGAAGGCCTTGCCCTCCTCCCTACATGTGGGTAGCTCCTCCTTGAGGTCCTTGTGAAAGATTTCTTCTATGCTCACTGTAAGGGGTGTGAATGTGAAGTTTACACCTCCTCCCAGTGTATCAGTTTCTCTTTCCTTCTCCGGGACTTCATCCAGTTGCTCCATCTCCTTTGCAAACGCGTTGTCTAGCTTTTCCTTGACCTCTCTCATCGTGCTCGTCATGACCATCTCATAAAGCCCTCCATAGGCCTCAAATGAGTTTGGATGCATGTTTCTAATGAATGCTTTGACGGCTTCTCCTCTTGTGATGTCCATATTGGCACCATAACTGGAGAATCTCTGGAAATAGCTTGATATTGGCTCCCGCGGCATTTGCTTGATATCATCAATGTACCGAAAGCCTCTTATGATGGAGTCCCTTGTTCTTTTCCCCTCTATGGTTTCTGGTTGCCAAGGTATGGCTGTCACCTTCACAGCCTTGCTCATGTGTCTCCTTTTAGGCACTGTTTGAAAAAACTACCTGCTCAAACGGAGTGCCACTCCATTCTTGATCTTTCCTTGCCTTTGTCTCCTTCCCCTCTTCTTTCTATCTTGATTGGCTCCAACCATGACTACTGCCACTGTGTCTGTCCTGTGTGATCCACGTCTCATGGAGTTGACGTAGCACTGCCTTGCAGTGCGTTGATCACCCAGGACTTCTCCGACTCCATTCTCGGTGATGTACTTCAGCTTCTGGTGTACGGTGGATGGCACGATTTCGTATGGGTTTATGGTTGTCCTTCCTAGGATCCCATTGTAGGCTCCCAGGCTTTCCACCACCAAGAAGTTAACATTCACCTTCAGCTGTGTCCATCCTTGGCCCATGGTCACCGGAAGGGTTATCATTCCCAGGGGGTAGCTTGTTGCCCCTGAGAAGCCAACTAGAGGGAAGTTGACTGGTTTGATTTCTGCCTTTGTCTTCCCTATTTCTTCTAGGACCCTTAGGCTCAGGAGGTCTGCTGAGCTGCCCCCATCTACTAGTATTCTCTTTACATCAAAATTGTCAATGTCTATCGTGATGACTAGAGCATCGTCATGTGGGAAGACGATGTGGCTCTTGTCCTTCTCTGAGAATTCGATCTTCATTTCTTCAACTTCTCTTGGCCTTTTTCTCCACCTTGGCACTGAACTCAATTTGGAAGCGTAAACCTCCCTTGCATTAGCAGTTGGGCCACCTGACGCTGCTCCCCCGTGTATCATATTTATGGTCCCTCTCTTGTTGGGTGGAGGATTGTAGTCTACTTTGCCTTTGCCCTTGTCTCTGTGTGATGGCCCTAGCTGCATGTTGTTGCCCCCATGATCCACGAACTGCTTTAGGTCTCCCCTTTGGATGGCATTGTTGATGCTTAGCTTTAGGCTGAAGCATTCGTTCGTGTCGTGCCCGTAAGCTTCATGGTTGTCACACCATCTATCCTTGTGATTCCCCACCATTGGGGCTCTCCATCTTGCAGGGGGTGACCAGAGTTTCTGATTCCGCATCTCTTTGAGGACAGTAGCTGGAGTGGCGTTCAATGGAACGAACTTGATGACATTTATTTCTCTAGCCTTTAGTGGTTCGCCCATTTGGTTTCTTTGCTGGGGTGGACGCCATTCCTGCTGCCTTGCGTGCTGAGGTGCTTGGGGTGGCTTACCTTTGTTCGGCTTTGCATTGTCTTCCTTGGCTGCTTGAATATTGGCTTTCTTACTTGCCCTGTGCCTCTCCAGGTCTATATGAGTTTTTACTCTTCCTACAAGCTCCTCTAAGGTGCTTGCTGGCTTCTTGGCCATCTTTTCTGCCAGTGTGGACCCGAAGCGGCCTAGGTTTCTGATGAAGGCTCGTATTATCTCACCCTCAGTGATGTCGCCCTGGATGTCCGCGATATTTTGATTGAACCTAGTGTAGTAACTGGCCAGAGATTCATCATATTCTTGTTTCACATCATCGATAGAGCCTGTTACTTTGAGGAGTTTCCTCTCCCCTAGATATCTCTGCAGAAACTTCGCCTTTAGCTGCTCCCATGAGTGGATGCTTTCAGAGGGTAGGCTGAAGAACCAGTGTGAGGCCACCCCTGATAGGGTGTTTGGGAACAGGAGTGCCTTGTATCTTTCATCAGTGGTCCTCCCAAATAGGGAGGCCTCATGCTGTTGGATATGCTCTAGGGGGTCTCCCTTCCCATTGTACTTTGCAATTTGCACTGTGTGCAGGGAGTCTGGCACCCTGTTCATCTCCAGTTCCCTTGTGAAAGGGTGGTTCGTTTTGTCACTTAGACAATGCAAGCTGGTTTTCTTTGACTCATTCATTTTCCGGGTTATCATTGCCTCTATTTCCTCTGGAGTGATCAATATCGGCGTCGGAGTGTAATTTCTCTGATGGCCTCCGTAGTTGTAGATGGGGCTCGCCGGGATCCCTTGTCCGTATTGATATGGACTGTAGGTGTATCCTTGGTGTCCCTGCTGGGGTGCTTCATAGAATTCTTGCCTCCTTGGAGGTCTTGCTTGTCTTTCCTCCCCCAATGGGATGTAAGCCCTTGCGCTCTGCTGTTGCCTAGGAGGCACGAATTGTTGCCTTCCCTCTGGGGGTGGCTCCTGGTAATTTCTTCTTTGCTCCTCTCGCTGCCCTGCCCCAGGGTGCGAATGGTGCCCTTCTGTTGGGATCTGTTCCTCTTCATGAGCTTCAGTGTGTGTCCCCTGGGTGTATGCCGGCCTTGCGTATGTTGTATGGGCGCGGTTGCCATTCCTTTGGGCCGGCATCCCATAGGGGTACCCTTGGGGTTGCGCCTCATAATAATATCCCTCAGGGGGTGCCGTGTGCTGGGATGGCACTCCCTGTTGTTCTCTTTCTCTCTGTGGCCTCCTTGCCAGGGGTGTGGAGGCTGTGGAGGACTCAGCCCCAGCTGGGCGTGAGGGTCCTCCCTCCTGGTTGTTCTGTTGAGGAGGGTGTGGGATTTCTTGTGGTTCTGGTTGCATTGGCTGCTTTCCCGGGTTAGGCTGCCTTCCTGGGGGTATAGGCTCTCTCCTTCGCCCATTGCCCCCTGGTGGGCGGTGGTGCCTAGACACCCTGCTGTTCGTCATTGCCCTTGTTATAGCCAGGCATTCTGTCCGAAGCCCACAGACGGCGCCAAGTGTTAGGTTCCGAGATCAGGGTCAACGGGTGGTCGGCTCAAATCTCGTTCCTCACTGGAGATGTGGAGGATCCGGTACTCTCGGGTTGCACTGTCTTAGCTTGCGTCCTTCCTTCCTTAGCTTCTCTTCTCCTTTCGCCCTGCAGAAGGGGCAGTACCAGGCACAGAGGGGGGGGGGGTGCCTGATGAACCCTCTCCGATGCCTAAGTCAGTACGGTTTTTAGAGAGATAAAGCTAGAGAGATGTCAGAGCAAAATTATCCAAATTGCCAAGATGTCCAAATGAATAGTGGAGGTGGGGTATTTATAGGCAACGGTGTCATTAAGGTGGCTTAATGACATCGTTAACCTTTAAATACAGTTAATTAACCTTTAAACACGTAATTAAGACCTTAGGATACGGAGGAGGTAGGCGGAATAAACCGAGTATGGGAGTCCAAGAATGGTGTCGGGGCCCTTGGGGGGAAGGGAAATCCGCCCCCCAAGGGTAGGGGTTGGGTGAGGGCACCCAACCCCTCCTAGGGAGGATGGGGTTGGCCAACCCCATCCCCCCTAGGGGAGATCGGGTTGGCCGACCCGATCTCTCCTAGGAGAGATCGGGTTGGTCCTCCCGATCTCCCCTAGGGGAGATCGGGTTGGCTGACCCGATCTCCTCTAGGGGAGGTCGGGTGTGGCCACCCAACCTCACCTAGGTGAGTTTGACTCGGCCGGACGAGCGCTTCGGCCTCGTCCGGGCCGTTGGTGTTCTCGCGAAGTGTTCGGGTTGAAGTTTCGATTTACAATCATTAATGGGATGATAAAAATACAACGATTCGGAAGTCAACGGGTTCAAATTGGGCGTATATCCATCAGTAGTAGCTTTCGAAGCCTACCTCCTACCGATGTAAATGTTATCAATAAGTTATTTCCAAATGAACGCAAACGAAAATTCAGCACTTCATCATTTTAAACACTTATGTATTAAACTCATACTTTGAAACGATGTGTTTCTCTTTCGAGGTCCACTTGCGCGAGGCGCAGCTTACCCCAGTTTAACCTTTGGTTAAATCGTTTAATTTCAGAATCTAATATAATTTAATCCTATCGGTTTCGTATATGATTATCATTACAATGTATTTCATTCAATGGAGTATTAATTATAAAGAAAGAGATTTATTCAATTAATTCTTAGAACGACGCAATCAACGGATTTAATGGCATGATCTAGTCAGTAGACTTAGATGTAGGAGGAAATGTATGGATTTGCTTGATTCTGTCATTTATGAAGTCAAATTCATTTTGGTTATGTACTTATTTCAGATTGATCCCGTTTTTAACTGAGTCGATTAATCTTGATAAGCAGAAAATTTTTCGAATCGAAAGGTAACTACTTTATTCAGTGAAAACTGAAACAATGTATTCCAAATTCATAAATTAAACAAATAGAAAAACCAACATTGAACAATACTGGGGTCTCAGATCTCAAACTCAAAGCAGTCATGAAGAAGCTTGATGGACTAGCTGTCTTAACCGAAATGTACCAAAAAGGTACTGATATCATGGTGAGTAAAGCACCGGATCATCGTTTAGACTTCCTTTTTGCTGGGGTTTGCCAAGCATTTTAGCATACCGATGAATCTTTCATCGAATGCCTCGGGCTCCTTTGGAAAATTTCCTTATTTCCATCTATTTCGTATAGGTCTATCGTCGTCTTGATCGATTTGATCAAACGTGTTAGGCCTTTCTCGTTAACAAACCATGAAAGAGGAAACATTCTCATTACTTTTTGAGCCCGAGTCCATACGTCCAACTCATCAGCGGGATCATGATAGGCTATTATGCCATCATCACTGCATAGAATACTGAAGTATTCCACCATTAAGGCTCTAGCTTCGGCGGCCTTACCCTTACCGAAGCGAAGGTATATGACACACCAAAGATGCAATGCGCTGAGTTGCGTAAACTCTTCTTCTACTTCAGTTGACAGCCGCGAGAGGATCAACTCTCATGCATTTCGATCCTTCCTCAACCTTTTCTTGCTGTTGCTTTCATGTGGGTTTTTGTATTCGTCCAAGCTCATCCTATCCGCCGTCGGATTGACCGGATCGTCAAGATCCGCAGCGATCAGAATATCCATAACATTATTTATCCATGCATCGTAATCCATGCCGTCCAGATTGCATGGCTCGTAGAACTGTACCGGGTCAGCCATGAAAAACTAACACATTGATGGTTATGCAAAGTTAGGTAGACAATAACATTTTGAGAAAGAATTGCATACATCAGATATATATTAAGATTGAAACCGACAAATAATGATTCATCAGTAATCTAAATCAACCGACCAACAGTAAACATATGGAAGATGGTTGTGAAAGAGTTCACATTACCGCCGTTTTCAATCCAATAGACCAGTATTTTAAAACGGTTTTAATCGCAAATTACCGGAACGGGAATTTTAAAACAACCATACCCGATCTTGGCTTTCCCAAGGCCCTTTGTATTTTGGAAAATATTCCGATGTATTTACTCATGCATATATAATTCTACTAACCATGTAAATTATCATACGCAAGTAGCATTCATCAAACAAATCACACTTATGCTTACGCGTCATGCGTTTAATGTTCCGAGGAAATCATGCTTGCATATATAATTCTACTAACCATGTAAATTATCAAATGCAACTACATCCTCAACATTCTAGCATACGTGTCAAACATGAAAATTCCACAACAATCATACATATTTTGCTAATGGTTTTCGGTTTTAAAATAATTTTAAACACTAGGGGTTGATTTGCAATTCATGCTTATATTCAATTACGCAACATTATAGACATGAATCTTATGTATTTACAACCATCACAGCATGTCTATCCTAGTGCGCATTCCATATATTTAACTAGGGCTCCGCCCACAACATGCAATGTCCAACTAGCTTGACTATGTCAAGACAACATCTCTAATCATGCATTAATATATATTGAATAATAAAAAATTGCAATTCAGCCCTCTAATTAATCCAGTCCCAAAAACATGTATCTCCGAGATCCATCCCCATAATCGAAACAAGGCATAATGGTTAGAAACCCTATGAGCACTGTGTAGTCCATTTAGAGGTTCAAAAACATTTGGATTTTAAACTTGACCACCCTATTTTATTTAACTGACGTGAATTCGGTTTTGAAAATCATTTTGGTTCATTCAATTTCGGTTCGGTTTGGTCCAGTTCGGTCCGGTTCAGAAAATCCGGTTCGGCCCGGTCAGGTAAATCCAGTTCGGTTCGGTCCGATTTTAAATTTTAAAATCTGGTTCGATCTGAACTGGTCCAATAAAATAGGGTTTGGTTTGGTTCAACACACAAAACCGGTTCGGTTAGATCCACTTAATTACCTCGGTTCGACCCGACCCGATTAGGTCGAACCGATTGAGAAAACCCGGTTCGATTTTAATCCGTCCCGGTTTAATATATTGGACCGGCCCAATAATTAAAATTTTATAGGTTGGGCCGAAATGTTTACTTGTGGCCCAAGTAGGGTCTTAAAGTAAAAAATATCTAACTTAACCACCAAGTAACATTAATTATATTAAATAATTTCCAATATTAAATATATATATATATATATATATATATATATATATAATTTCGGACCATATTAAAACATATATATATTTATTGCCAAGATTCTATCTATAAGATTAAATCAATCAACAATATATATATATATATATATATATATACATATATGTAAAAATCGGCACAATATATTATACATATATTTATTTATTGTCAATATCTTAAATAGGGTAACAAATATACTGACAATATATTTTCTCAATCTTTTAGGCAATAAAATCTATCAATAATATCTTTAACCCTATTAAATATTTAGATATATTGATAGTGATACATATTTCAATATATTACTGTGAATATATCATAATGTTCCCAATTATAGATATATTGTTACCTTAATTAAAAATTAAAATATGGTAAACAATATTATTTTGATAGTGGTCGAAATTTCCTTGCTTGGAGACCAAGAAAATTAAAAATTTTACCTTGTAAATCACTAGGGTTTTGGCCAAGAACATCAAATTGGGAACAAGTAGTCAAATTTCAAGATCAAATTTTAATAAGAACTACAATCCAATGTTTGATTTTGATAAATATTACAGTTTTCTTGAAGATCATGAACGTCAATTTTACCAAGAACATCATGAAAATTTTCGGTTTTACCAACAACCAAATTGCCTTCGAGCAAACTCTCCAAAGATCTGTCCCCGTGCCAAGATTCGATCAGAGGCTTTGCTGTGGAGCTTGCACCACGTAGGGCTTCTCTAACAAGAACCTCTATGGTCCCGACCGATGGATCGTGAACTCCATCTAGAGAAGAACTTGGGTCTACGGATCACCTTAAAGGTATGTGTGAAACTTCCGCTGCGTAATTCAAATTACTAGCATGTACCTTGTTTAAGTATCCGTAGTGATTACTCCCCGTAATCTAACACCTTATCCCTACAATTCCCTCTATATAGATGGAGGTGAGAGTGGTTAAAATTCATGCTCTTACCCTTTCGTATAAAAGAGTTTTTATGGATATATGTAGAAGGTTGTTTCCTTCATATATGTTGGACCGTTACTACCTCTGTGGTATGCATACCTTGCACATCCACAAGTGGGGGCTTGGCCCTTATGTTACTCGTGCTCTGTGACCTGAGCATATAGAGTTGTATGTATATGGCTGTCCCCGTAGTGGGCATGCTTCGGACGTTGGGGGATTAGCCCTTGCGTTAGTCACGAAACCTGCATGTATGAGATTGTATATGTATAGTTGTCCCTTACAATGGATATGTTTGGCGTTTTGGACGCGCGCGCTGGGGGGGGGGTAACCCATGAGTTGACTATGGTTGGTAGACATGTATGCATGCCCCCGTAGTGGACACGTTGTTGTAAGTAGATGGATACTCCTCGTATTAGCTACGCTTGGTAGCTGATATATGTGTGCCCTGCCCCCATAGTGGACACGTTGTTGTTTGTAGAGGGATACTCCTCGTATTGGCTACGCTTGGTAGCTTATGTATAGGGTTGTTCCTTCCCTGTCACTGGTTGATATATAGTTTGTTGTAGGTGTTTGGTCCCTCCCCCAACTACCTTGGGTAGTGTTGGGATGGTCTTGCTTATCTCCCCCTTAGGGGTGCTTGTGATGTTTGTTTATCCACCATAGTCCTTCCTTTAGCAAGTAGTATCATCCATGCACATGTCTTTGCCCCCTTAGTAAGCATTTGATCTTTGTGCACTTTGGGACGTACTCCTAGGTAAGTTGGCGTTGATGAATTAGCATAGTGCATCGTGGCAGGGTTAATAGTACTTGATGTGTTATTGCTCCTCTTCCTGGGGTACTTTTTGCTATGGATGACGGTCTCCTTGTGTTTGATTACTACTTCCTTGAAGTTTCCTTACTTGCTTGTGGGGTGGGCTGGAGTGTGTCTGTTGCTTAATTGGGCGCGTATCCCGCTTTGGCCCCCCGAGTTAAGCATTGACCTTAACCTTTGCTTGACTCTATTATGGTCGGTTAGGCGTCCGATTAGGCTACCGATAGTTGTTCGAGAGCTTGGTGGAGGCTATTTCCTTAGTTTTTCTATTCGACCTCTAACCTTGTGGTTGTTGGACTTTGTAAAATAGAGAGGATGTCATCATGGTGATTTTATATGGGTAGTGGAGGATTGTCTTTGAGGTGAGTATTTGATATAGGTGTTGCTCCCTTTGGAACTTGGTAGTAGCTTGTTGTTTGGGGTGTCTTAGTGTTTTGCTTAGGCCATCCCATGCTTGTTTAGTTGATACATACCCCTATGGAGGATGTTTTGTTCTTCTTTTCACTCCCTTAGGTAGTGTTGAGGTGTTTTTACTTATTCTTCCCCTTTAGGATTGTTTTCCATGCTTTTATTCAGTATAGTCCTCCCTTTGACAAGTAGTATCGTCCATGCGTGTGTCTTTTGCCTCCATAGTAGGCATTTGATCTTTATGCACTTTGGGACGTACTCTTGAGTGGGTCGGTCTTGATGGATATTGTATAATGTCTTGAGGTGGGCTTGGTAATTTCTGACGGACCGTCGTTTTTCTATTGTCAGGCGTGCTTTAGGAGCTAAAGGTCGTCGCATCATTCTCTTCCTACCATGATTAAGCCTTCTTCTTCTAAGGTTCCCTGTGGTGGCCTCGCTTCTAATGCTCCCATAATCCGTTGTCCGCCCAAGGTGTTTTTTATGGGAAAGCGGATTCCGCCTCCCGACTTGAGCCCGGACTACGATGTCTGATTCTGATTCGGATTCGGAGGTTGAGTTGCAGCCCATCCTTGAGGATGAGCTGGTTTTTCTTCGTGCCCCCGTGTTCTTATTTGAGGTCCCCTCGTCATGCCGCATCGCTATAATGGAAGCTCCGTTACCCCACCTTTGGATGGGATGACGGTGGTGTATATTTATCAGATTAAGGCGGGGCTTCGCTTCCCTTATTGTGCCGAAATTTGAGAGGTTTGCAAGCATTACCGAATTTTCCTTCTTGATCTTGCCCTTTCTGCTATCCGTGCTTGGGTCGGAGTTAGAGTGTTGTGTTACCACCAACTCTGGGCTTACTCCCTTCGTCTCTTCCGATGCTTCTATTGTATCCAACACGGTGGTGAGTCAGGATTCTGTTCCTTAGCGATCTAGTACCCCTTGTTGTCTCATAAGGGGTTCTCTGGATTGGGTGATGTTAAATGGAATAGAAAACGTCGATTCGACTTTGCCTTTGAAAATGGTATTGGTCATTGGGATAAATGTTACTTTTTCCTTGAGGGTCGTGATGTTCCTTGGTCTTTCGACTCCCTTCTCGTGAAGGATGCGCGTCCCGCGTTGTACCAACTCTCCATGTCCGACAAGAAAGCCTTGAAACTGATATATATATTGGGAACACGACAGCTTCTTTTGAGTCTGTGTATCATTTCTCAGAGGAGGAGGTATGTGCTACGGGGATTCAAACGGCCCGCTCCGTCCCTCCTTCGGTATGTGAGTCTTCGAGTTTTTAATACTTGTGATTTTACTGCTTTGCCTTGTAGGTTGGCTTCAATATCAGTCTTCCCTGTTTCAGGAGAACGACGGTGTTTAAGATGACATTCTTTCAGAGAGGGAAGTCTCGGATTTCTTCCCCCTAATTTGTCGGTGGTTGGCCCTCTTGCTGATGATTTGATGGCACAGGTGAGGATGAAGGACACCCTTCGGCCTGCTCGCGAAGAGGGTAGGATATCCGGTCTAGCCGAGGGTGAGGCTGCTGGAGTTGCGAGGGGCGAAGCCATTGACGTCGATAAAGGTAAATATATTAGAGTTTAGGATTTCCTAGTTTCCAAGGATTTTGGCACCCGTGCTGAGAAGCATTGCCAGGACACAACTCTTTGATATATGGACGTGATAGCCCTTTTTGATGTATAGGGAGATGGTATCCTCCTTTGAAATATGGTCATGATAGCCATTGTTGATGTATAGGGGGATGGTATCCTCCTTTGATATATGGACATGATAGTAATTTGATGATGTATAGGGGGATGACACCCTCCTTTGATATATATAGACATGATAGTCACCTGTTGGAGTACTTACATTCTATATCTTGTTTGAATAGTTGCCCTTTGATTGGGGGACTTATATCTCATATCATGTTGGAAGGGTGGCCATGTGGGTCTTATATCCCTTTTATGTTGGAAGGGTGGCCCTATGGGTCTTATGTCCCTTTTCGGTTGTAAGGGTTGTCCTTATAGATCTTCCTCTTTCCATATGTAAGGGTTGTCGATCCCCTTATCATATTTCAGAGTTGTCTTTTTGGATCTTCCCCTTTTCGGTTGGAAGGGTGGCCCTATGGGTCTTATGTCCCTTTTCAGTTGTAATGGTTGTCCTTATAGATCTTCCCATGTTCATATGTAAAGGCTGTCGATCGCTTTATCATATGTCAGGGTTGTCCTTTTGGATCTTCCCATTTTCGGTTGTAAGGGTGGCCCTGTGGGTCTTATTTCTCTTTTCGGTTGTAATGGTTGTCCTTATAGATCTCCCCCTATTCATATGTTAAGGTTGTCGATCGCTTTATCATATGTCAGGGTTGTCCTTTTGGATCTTCCCATTTTCGGTTGTAAGGGTGGCCATGTGGGTCCTATGTCCCTTTTCAGTTGTAATAGATGTCCTTATATATCTTCTCATGTTCATATGTAAAGGTTGTCGATCGCTTTATCATATGTCAGGGTTGTCCTTTTGGATCTTCCCATTTTCGGTTGTAAGGGTGGCCCTGTGGGTCTTATGTCCCTTTTCGGTTGTAATGGTTGTCCTTATAGATCTTCCCCTCATATGTAAAGGTTGTCGATCGCTTTATCATATGTCAGGGTTGTCCTTTTGGATCTTCCCATTTTCGGTTGGAAGGGTGGCCCTATGGGTCTTATGTCCATTTTCGGTTGTAAGGGTTTTCCTTATAGATCTTACTCTTTCCATATGTAAGGGTTGTCGATCGCCTTATGATATTTCAGAGTTGTCTTTTTGGATCTTCCCCTTTTTGGTTGTAGATGACGCCTCCTCTTTGTGAGTGATGGTGCCTTTCTTCTTTCCTCTTGTGCCCTGAAAAGCATTTGGTTCATTTAGTGTTATTATCATTTCTTACAGAAGGGAAAGTTTAAGTGGAGTCCGTAGATCTCCTATTGGTAATAATAAATTAGATAATGGAAGTGGATATTCCCTTTTCCCTTCGGGTGTAGAACTTCTTCCAATGTTCTCCACTGAAAGTGTCAGTTGATATCTGTCTTTCCGCATCTCCCAGTCGGTATAAGTTGTGGGTGTCGCCTTATGAGGGCGGTCATTGTGGCTTCCACCATAGGAGTGAATCCTTGTATTGGGCTTGTATTGTATCCCTCCTTTGTTGTTTCCATTGGAAGGAATCATGCCTCATATTTGCGTCGTCTTCTATTTCCGGGTGGACTATCAAGCACTAGATCAGGTGGTGCCCCTCTAGTTGCTTGGTAGTTGCACCGTTTTCTCTTGTTTAGCCTGTTAAGGCTTATCTTAATTTTTCTCGGTTGGGTGACGAGCACTTGTTCGTTTGGTGCCCCCCAAGTTGCTCGGTCTCCTTATTCTTTTTTGTTATTTGAGCATGCTTTTTTTATATGCATCTTCCAGAATTGGTGAGGGGGTGGTGGGGTCTTTTGATTTTGATCTTCGTTACGGTTTCTTCCATTGAATCTTCGTAGGTGTTGGTTTGGCGCGGTGCCCCCATCCCTGTGCTGGGCATGGCCATTAAATGATTGACTGTAGACTTATCGTTGCCCCCTGTGATGGCTTTTAACAATTCGGGTTCATGATGGTGGTAATTTTAGTTTGGAGTGTCTCCTCATTTTTCCGTTTGACATTGTTTATCATTGAGTTGTCCTTAAGCAGTTCTTGGTTATAGTGACACAGCTACTTGTTTATCAAGTATGGTGTTTTACCTCAATGACGACACAATCACTCTTGTTTGTCAAGTAGAGTGCGCTTCTCATGCATCTTTGGAAATTAAGAGAACGTGCACTAGCCGCTCTGGTAGTATTAAGTTCCTTTTTTCCTCTTCTATAAAATTTTTGTGGTGCCCCCACCCTTTTCTGACGGGATGATGGGAGTAAATTTCATCATCGCCTAAGTGTTACTCCATTGGTGGAGGTGTGCCCCCCTCGCGGGGGTTGCTCTAAGCCTTGATATTCCTATTCTCTTCAGGAGGAGTCTATGTGCTCTTCTATGCCCATGGAAGCACTAGACATATGTTGGTGTGATGCCTCCACGTGACGCAGTGGTTGCATAGTACCCAATATTTGTTCCCCAAGAATACTTGTTCTTCCTTCCGAGGTTATAGGCTAACATTGCCGAGGGCTCTTCAACATGGCTATTTAATATGGGGCGGATGTGGGAGTGATGATATCCCTAGCATCTTGGTTAATATGACTTATCTCCATGTATAGGAAGTTGGTTTTGCGAATCCACTATCCTTTTAATATTGAAGTCAATGATGACCCTTGCGATGAGCATAGGTTTGGTGTTGCTCCCTCCTATAGTGCTATCATTTCTTGGATGTAGAAGTGGCTTTTGTTTCAAAAATGAGTATTGTGTTGGGTAGGAGGAGAGGGGGGCTTTTTCTTGCAGGCTGGGTTGTAGTGGCATTCCCTACTTTTGCAGCGTGTTGTCCCGTCCCTTGGGCGAGCGTCTGGTGGTTGTAATTGTTTTACATAGGTATATTGTAGGATGGGATTCCATATGGTTTTCCATTGAAATGCATATCATATTAGAACCCTTGGATGGTATTCTCTTAAAGTAGGTGCGACAGGCCCTGCTGGTTGTAGTGGCCCTCCTTGTTTGGGGTTATCCTTTTTGCTCATAGTGGGAGGATGAGTATGCATGCACCCTCCTTTGCTATCGTTGGTGATGCTTGCCCCCCCAGTGTACGTGGTTGCTCTAACTAATGCCGTATTCTTCCGGGGATGGAGTTATTGACCATCTCTCCCTCCAGTGTTGCCATATTCTTCATCCAGTGGCTGCTTTTCAGTGGTAACCCCCAGTTGCCTCCTATAGATGTGCTCTGGAAGAGCTACTCTAAGTGCATTTATGAAGGGATGTGAAGATGGTGCTCATCCCTGTGGAGATGTTGTTGTTCTGCTTCCTCCTCATCTTGCTTCATATTGGTATACTTTGGAAGAGCTGTCATGGGTGCATTTTGTTATAACCCCTTCTTTGGCCTTATGGCATGTTCTTGGGTGTTTTATTGTTGACCCCACTAGGGGCCTGTCTTTCATTAGGGGTGGGGGAGGTAGTTGTTGAATGACTACCGATTGTGGTGTCTTGGAGCTTGATGGAGTGTTATCCTCCATTGGACTCCCGGATGCTGGACTTCTGGAGACCCACGGTAGCTACCTTAATATGTCGCCCCCTAGTTCTCTGATTCTTCTTTATCTATTGCCATCGAGCACAAGTAGTAGGCTACATGCGTTTTGCTCGAATCCGCAGACGGCGCCAGTGTTTACACACGAGTGTCCTTCGTGGGCTTCTCCTTAGTATCCTTTTTCCTGGGCTCTTCCTTCTAGTGTTCTCACTCTGTGGGCTTCTCCTTCTAGTATTCCCACCTCGTGGGCTTCTTGTTCTCGTATACCTGTAGATGGGCATCGGGGAGGGAGTTCCCGATAAGCCCATTGTTTCCATACGACGTCCTGAATGTCTTTTTACTTCGGACCTCCGCCCTTCCTTCTCCTCGTGATACCTGCAAAAGGGGCAATACCGAGACCAAGGGGGGTGGTGCTCGGTGTGCCCTCTCCGATGCTTAAATGAGTATACGCTCTTAGAGAGATAAAGTAGAGAGAATACAGAGCTTGAGTGAGTGATAGCAAGATTGGTTTCAAATGAGGAGAGGAGGTCTCTATTTATAGAGTTCCTATCGGAGCGCCCCGGTTCTAGTGGTTTCCTGGTCCGGTTGTGCCAGGTTCGTAATATAAGTTGGCCTTGACCGTAAATAAGGTGCCCTTGACCCCGGTTCGACCGTAGATGAGCATAATGTGTTTAAGTGTGCGGAATGGCCTCCAAGGGCGAGCCTCGGTGAAATATCGCCCGGGGATGGGGGTCCGGACGAGGGGGACTAATCCGGACGGAGGGGGATACCCGGACGGGTATCCCCAAGGTCCCGCTCGGGTTACCCGAGCAAGGGGATCCTTGCTCGAGTATCCGAGCAAGTGGATCCTTGCTCGGGAACCCGAGCAAGAGGATCCTTGCTCGGGAACCCGAGCAAGAGGATCCTTGCTCGGGTAACCCAAGCAAGGGTCCCTTGCTTGGGTTGCCCTCCGAGTGGTATTTCCACCCGGGGTCTTCCCGAGTGGATTTCGCCACTCGGGGTGTTTTCCGGGCATCGGGTGTCCATGTTTTAAGTTTCGAATTATATTCGGTTATGGCCCATTTCTCGGGTCCAATTAGTGATAGCTTGGGCGTATATCCACCATCCAAGATATTTCGAATATATCCTAGATATTTTAAAAATATATATTTATTTATTTATGCTAATATGCACATGAGCATTTTGAACACTTCGTAACGTGACACATCTGAAGAGTTTATCTTTTTCACAAAGAGAAACTCCCCGCAGTAAGAGCAAGCTCTGCCACACATCCGTATCCAACAATGGCTAGCAACATCTAAAGCACCCCAGAGGCATGAGGAACACCTTAATCAATTAACGAACACAATCAAGAGAAATTAGGGTTTATTATCTTATTATTAAAAATAGCAAAAAATATATAAATTTATTAAAAATTTTAAATATAATTTAGAATAACTGTATGTCAACAAATTAAAAAACTGTAAAAAAAGAATAAAAAACTATATTTTTATTTAAAAAAAAAACCTAATATTTAGTGTTTTATTTATGTAACAAATAATTTTCTTTTTTGAAAAATATTTATAATAATTTTTCTATAGAACTTATTTTTAAATTTATTTTCCATTTATTTAATAGGTTATCTAATTTTTTTTTATTTTTTTTTTAAAAATAGAACTTAAAAGAGTAACTTAGTAAATTATTATTATTATATAATAAATGTGTGGACTATAAAAATTAATTAGTGGTTGTTATTTATTAATATTAATCCTACCCTTAGACCAACCAATGGTAGATATTTTTGTTTATGACATTATTATTATTATCATTAGGGAAAATAACTTAAATGGTCCTCGAACTTAACAGATTTTTCTATTTATGTCATTTAACTTTAATTTTTTCTATTGAGGTACTTGAACTCATAAAACTCATTCAGTCATAGTTCTGCTGTTAAATTCTATTATTAATTGTGGTGATAAGGCGCTAATTAGACGAAAATTGATAACATGGACAAACTGACATGACATATTTAGGGTCACGTCATATTTTTGTTAATATATATCAATAACTATAAAATAAATAAATAAATAAATAAAGAAAAAAAAAACAACTAAAAAAACAACAAAAGAACATGAAACTGAAGGCACTAAACATGAAGTTGTCATAAACAATAACACGCCAGTTTGTCCATGTCAATATTTTTTGCTTAATCAACATCTAATCACCACAATTAACAATAAAATTTAACGACGGAACCATAACAGAATGGATTTGACGAGTTCAAGTACATCAATAGAAAAAAAATAAAGTTCAACGACAGAAACAGAAAAATAAATAAAATTCGAGGAACATTTATGTTATTTTCCTTTATTATTATTATTAAATTAAATTAAATTAAATTAAATTAAAGAAAAGAAAAGAAAAACGCTTTGGATAGCAGCAGGTAGGTGCAAAACCAGAGGTTTCTTCCCTTCTCTCCAAAACAACATTGTTCCTCTGAATCTGACTGTGTGCCTTGCCAGTCGAGAGCTTCAATTCTAGCCTCTAGGGACTGTGATGCCAAGCAGTTATGGGGGATGCTCTATTCGATCTTGAACGACTTCTTCTGTCTAAACAGCCTAAACAGGTAAGAGTTTTGAAACGCCCAATACCCTCTCTTCACATTTCTAAATGTTTTGATTGAACTGTGGATCTTTCTTAAAATTGAAATTAGAACTCAACTCGGCCTTCAATTACGACTCAAATTGGGATTTCTGTATCTTGGTGTTATGTCTAATTCCTCCTTTAACTGCATTTAAGTTATTACAATTAAAATTTTGACCTGGGTTTGACAAAATTTAGGCTGATTTTAGTTCATGGCTATCTGTTTGGTGGATCTTCTTGGTGCACTTATGAATGAGGATGCACGAGAGGCGATTTTGTGTCATTTTCAGCTGGTATTTGTGTACTGGGCGTTTCAGTGATTAGAAATTTCGAAGGCACTGTCTTTTGCCTTCACCTGCCATCCCTAGTCTGATGATTCAACCCGCGTCAATGGGTGGGACATTTTTTTATTAGTGCTGACAATTTTTTACACTGTAACATGACATGATCACACACGTAAAACTGTTTTCGTGCAAGCATTTGAAAGTTTGATAACACAAACATGATTTAATTTTCGTGTTGTGTTCGAGTTTGGGTATCACAACAAGACACACGTTAAAGTTATGCTAGTTAGTCTGATTCTTGTTTACTTTTTTTGGATAAGTCTGATTCTTGTAATTTTTTTGGATAAGTTTTGTTTAGTAGCTTTGAAACTCCAATTAAATTGTTTTAAGTTTTAGAGTTTGTCAACTTCATATTAAGGGCCTCGGCCTATAACACAACACGGTAGCACAAAATGAGCACGCACGGAAAATTGCATGTCCTGTTGTGTCTGTGTTTGTAGAACATGACACGATAAGCTTATCATGCGTGTTCAATGTTCATACATAGTAAGTTTAACACAACAAGATTATTGACACGCATGATCCTAAACACGAAAGCACGAAGTGCCACCCCTTTTAGAGAATAGACCGGTAGCAGATAGAAATGAATAATGAATTCATTCATAGTGAATTTTCTAAGCTGACGTTGTTTTTGGAATTTTTTTTAAATATTTTTAATGACCACATTGCGCAGGAAAAAATCACAGCTGAAGAAGTGAAGGTCCTGTCTTCATGCAAGTCAAAAGCACTAAAGGATTTCACAATTGGAGCTGCGGTTGGTTCTGGACTAGTCTGGGCAGGTTTGTGTTCTGCTGCAGCTTTAGTCACAATATATTCATTTGTTACGTTGAAGGATTAGCACTTTAAGTAATTGATGTATATTCAGTTATGATTTATTTGTTTACCAATTATCTGAATTCCGAGGTCCTTTTGATCTTACAGAGTTTTGGAATACTCGGAGATAAAAATAAAATAATAGTAATATTCGTTATTACCTTCAATTCTCCCCGAACTGTTGACTTATACACTCAAACTAGACAAAATAGTTGTTCCTCTTGATCAGCTGTTGGTGTTTGTGTTTTCTAATTATGTGCGACTTTTGACAGCTACTTGGAAGCTTTCTCGATTTATCAGGGTTAACGTTGCAGGAGGTAATTGTCTAATTTCTCATATTTTCTGTTACCATTCTAGCGTTTGGTTCTATAGTAGTACAATCCGAAATTACTTGGCTTCTTAAAACTAAAATAAAAAAAATTCTGCAGGGGCTGCTATTTCTTGTGGTTTGTGGACTTTTGGTAAGTCACTGGATTCATGTGTGGATCATATTCTTGGACTTGATGGAACGCGAATGCAAACAGAATTAGCAAACATGTATGTCCCTCAACATTTTTCCTGAATGTTATGTTGGGTAGTCAAAACTGTGCATCTCCTTATTAAAACATACTGTTATGAAGGTCAATAGTTTCTTTTCAAGCTATCTGCAACAAGACTTTACTTGGTTGCTTTAGTTCCAAGTTCGTTATATATATTCCACCATTTAAGTTAGGCCGTAAAGGTTGTTAAAAACTTATTGATACATCTCATTAACTTATGAGCTTGGTATAAACACCCAGCTTACCCAATAATTAACCCCATTTAGCATATACCCTTCTGGGGAATCCTTGTGCCTTATCAAGCTCAGCCTGGATGTTTGCATTTGATGTTAAGTTCCGGTGCATGTTCATTTTCAAGTTAACGATGGGATTGATAATAAGGTCAATCATGTTAATATCCATTTAAAAGTGTTAGCATTTTGCACAAAAGCTGAAATATGGCTAAGTGTATAAACACGATTTAAAAAAAAAAAACATTCTTTTGATTATGTTGCGCGGCTTGCTGTTGAGTATGAATTTTTCCTGGTTAATAGAAAAAACTTAGTAGTAAAACACGAGCATATATATATATACCAGTGTAAAAGGTTCAGTCACCTTTAGGTTTGAGCTCTGAAGCTATACCATATAAACTTATCCAATTTGTAAGTCCATGAATGGTAAATTTGAAAAATGTTTAACCTTCTAACTTGTGTATAAATAAAGAAATGATACGTCATAACTGCAAGTCATTCATTTTTAATCCCAAGGTAAGATCAGTTAGTTATGTAGTTCCTTAACTTAGAAAGAACGTAAAGCTCCCAAAACATTAATTTCAAGTGTTTTGGGACTTATACCTTAATATTACATATAAGATGTCTTTTATTTATTTGCATATATAGCTTATATTTACATGTATAGCAATAAAATGTAAGTAGCAAGTTGTTGCAGTACTTGACGACTATTTCTTGTCATAAATCTCAGAATAGCGCAGAAGTATCGGGACAATGCTGTCAAAATGAAGCTAGTATCCAAGCATTTCTACTCTGAGGAAGTCTTTGATGCTTCCACTACTGACAGACCAAACATAAGGTTGCGTCACCGCAATTTCTTCAGCGAGAACCTCTCTCTTAGTGGAAGGACAAGTGATACTGATGACTATGGCAATTATTCTGATCAGCTGCCTCATGAGAAAGATCCCTCCAGTAATGTGCACCAGCACAAATCTTTAAGAGACCTCTCTTCAAAGAGGTCTGTTGGCTTAAAGGAGACCGGATCTGAAGTCAAGAAATCACCTGTGAGGAAACTTTATTGCCTCTTACTGCTGTATAGTCAAATAATAAGCTTTTAACATGCCTGAAATTATACTATAGCCATGCATGAACTCACTTTAAGAAAGAATGGAGGACAACAAAACTCCATAGAAATATTGGGAGATAATATGTTCCGTGTCTAGGTTGTTTATAAATTAAATCAAGTTATAATGGATAGATGGATATTAGGTAGGTGCATTTGTTTCCTGGAATGGAAGAAGAAGGGTCATGCCAGTTCTTCCCTAGCAAGTAGCACTCATTGAGGAAACTGACCATGGATGCCAAAAGCTGTATAATTTAGTTTAGGACCAATTGGCCTTGTCTCGATTTTCCATCACAATGAGAAAAGGATGATAGCTAGCTAGCATCAGTGAAAATATTAGTTAGTCAATGTTGAATCTTAGTAAAGTTGTATTTGATGATTATAGGTTCCCTGGATGTGGTATTTGTGAGTAAGCCTTTTCTTGGACAGCAGTAGATGGAGAGGAAGTCCTATACTTGTTTGTATGCACATAAAAATGGAGAAGGAAGGAAAATATTATCCTACTATTTTATTCCTCTTTGTATTAATGAGTTGTTTATATCCAGAAGATATGTCTCTCCTTTCATTTTCGTCACTGTGTCTAAACAAAGTGTTAATGTTTTTATCGTTTTAGAATAATACTCCATGGCTAGGGCACGAAACTTGCCAGATAAAATGAATGACAGTCTCTGTGGGATGGAACTTTACATGTATTCTAGACGAATGTAATGAATGATAATGGAATCTCTGTTGTTAGCAGGTGAACTCTGCCGGAGTATTGCCGGATATATTGGAAGACCCACTTGCTTTTGTGTTTGGTACTTCAACAACAACCGGTGGTACTAACCATCAAACTGCATCATCGACAAAAAGCAGCAGCAGAAGCTATAGTAGAAGATCTCATCGACGGCGCCGACGTCGTCAT
The DNA here is from genome assembly GCA_036873135.1 of Clarkia xantiana subsp. parviflora. Taxonomy (NCBI): domain Eukaryota; kingdom Viridiplantae; phylum Streptophyta; class Magnoliopsida; order Myrtales; family Onagraceae; genus Clarkia; species Clarkia xantiana. The sequence goes on from JAPTYO010000018.1 coordinate 699,284, forward strand.
CATGAACTTGAGGAGGAAGATCCTTTGGATTAAGTATCGCCGGGTCTTTCTTCTGTATCTGGAACTAAATAGTATTGCATCTTTAATTTCGTTCAAGTGGCTAAGATAAATCATCAAAAGTTGTGGTCCTGCTGAGTTTTACGCAAACATCTTTTGTTTTGCACAACATTCAGTTATCCCTGCCCTGCAGATGAAACTTTAACATGGGGATACCAATAAATGTGTTGAATTATTGTTAGTTCTCAAAAGGAAGCACAACTACTTACTACTTTGTAACATGAAACCGAACCCGACTTACGTGATGAAATAAATCTTGTGGTACAGAAAGGAAGATGTTTTGTTTTCACAGGGTTAGGTCTGATGTGATGTCAAAAATTTGTTGGTTTGCTCGGGAAGGTGATTTCAATGCCATCTTCATTGGGAAGTTAGTTGGTTGTGGCCATGCCTGAAGAAAGAAAGATTTGTTTGTTTGTTTAATTTGATTGGATTGGATTCATCAACATTATGGAAAGGAGGATCCTTCTCTGAAGCTTCTTCGTCTGTTTTTTACTAGCAAAAATATTGCCTCTATAATGATGCAACTGTCTGTCATCATCTTCATACTACAATAATGATAGATCGATCAATCTGTCATCATAGTAATTTTTTTTACTATGTTACTAACCATGATTTACGTAAGTATATGTATTTGTTTACATATCAATAAAATATCAAACACTTATATTGACTATGTAAAAGTTTTATGGATGTACCCGGTTCTAAATGGTACCCGGAACCGATTGGTTCTAAACGGTTATGGAACAGTTTCGGTCTAAACGGTTCAGGTACAGGTCTAGGTAATGAATATTAAGAACCGTTTGATTTTAGTCCGGTTTTGAAGTATCCTAAAATTACAGGGTATCCGGATCTGTCAATTCCTAATATAAATTTGGAAAGAAAAAAGAACAGGTTATTTGTTAGAAGTTTCTTAGAAAGTGCGGGCCAAAATGTAACTAGTATTCTGTTACCCATTTATTTTGTGTTCCATTAATTAATTATTATGGTTCTGGGGTTGGGCAAAGATAGATTAGATTTGTTGTCAAGCAAGCTTTCTTCCGCAATCTACCATTTTTCATCAATTTTCAATCAGAGAGAGAGATCTCTCACTTTCGTTCGTATATGACCAAATTGTATTGCGAATAAGATTACAAGGAAAGAAGAATAAGTGGAATGTCTCCTTCCTTCATTCTTCCCCCACTCTGAAAAGCAAGTTAGGTTTTGATTGATTTTCCTTATCTTTATCCTTTTCATGTCCGTTCCTTCTCCATCCACTTCTTCCGTCCTCTCTGTTGAATCTCCCTCCATCTTCTTAGTATGAAGGTCCATCCAATCCCCAGTAAGAAGAGAAACATCACAATCCAGTACGATGCAAGGATCAATTCTTCTTCTTCTTCCTCTCAACACAAGAAGAAGCTCCGCAGGCTGCCCCACATATTCAGCCGCGTCCTAGAGTTGCCGTTTCGGTCGGATGCGGATGTTGAGGTGGAGGAAGGTCCTGGATTCTTCCGATTCGTTGCGTCGGAAACAGAGGGGATCGGCGTTGATGTTCAGACCCACACCATCGAGATCCATCCAGGAGTGACCAAGATTGTAGTCAGGCCAAATCTAGGGCCTCTGGAGCTGCTGCTGCCTCTCGACCAATTAGAGATTGACATGTGGAGGTTCAGGCTACCTGACTCCACACGACCTGAGCTTGCTAGTGCGGTGTGCGTGGATGGAGAGTTGATTGTGACCGTCCCCAAGCAAGATGAAGATGAAACAGAGGATGAAGATGCCTGGGGAGGTAATGCAAATACACTTGTAACTACTGTACACTAAATATGAAATTGACCCTTTTATTCCCATCTTCTCTCTCGTGCCCGGGTCAATTCACTTTTGGTTGGGGCACTTTTACTTTCAAGTTAGCTTCTTGATAATTTTCCCGAAGACAAGGGACCAAGTTTCTCTATGTTAGTTCATTCTCCTGAATTACGGGTAATAATAATAAACAAGTAATGTTTGTCCATTCTGTTTAAGATTGTTGCTTCTTATATCAGGTTAGTTTAGTTGGTTAGTAGTAGTAGATGTTAGAGGTTAGAATTCGATTGCTACTTTCTTTATCATAATTGTGCATTGGCGTATGTGTACTGTAGTATGCATTCTGTGTTTCTTCCGCGAATGTGTAGTGCACAATGCATTTTGTGTTTTTTCGGCAAATGTGTACTGTACAATGCATTCTTCATTTCATTGAAGAAAAAAAGTCACAAAAGTTTTTTAATTCTCCATCATCTTACATTGTGCAAAGTAATTGATACCGTTCTTGTTTTTTGCCTACATGAATTCTAAATATCGAAACTACTTCAGTACATATAGCATGGTAGTTTAATAATCTTTTGTGTGTTACTAGAACAATTTCTCTCAGGTAGGATATAATATTTAAGACAAATTTCATATATTTCCGTATTTACAAAGAGATTGACTAGCATTTTGCTCCTGCATGACCTTATTTATCCACGTTGTTAGCATTCTAGAATTGTGTTGTGCCTCTCTTGTACATTATTAGAGTTTATTGACGAAGAACTTTAACTCTGCCAATAATCTCATCACATAGACTTACACTTAAACTATGCCAATAAATCCTTTTAAACTTTAGCTATGCCAATAGTTCTTTTACGGATGATGCTGTGATTCATCTTTTTGTGGTTTTGTGCTTTTATGGCTGCAAAAAGGAGTAGATACTTTATTCTTTCAAAATATATAAAGTTTGATTGCTGCATTTAGGGGTGAGCAAATTACCCAGTTGGAATTGGAACCGGACCGGAACCAGTCATTTGGGTAGGTTCAGGATAGATTTAAACGGGTCTGGTACGGTTTTGGGATAAAAATTCAAGAACCAGTAGTTTCGATTCCGGTTCCGGGATAAGGGTTTGGGTACCCAAATACCCAGAACCGGAACCGTTTTAAACTAACTAGGAATTTTGATGATTATTTAAAGATTTGAAATCATATTATTTGTGGAAAATGTGGGATTTTTTTTTATAAATTCATTAGGAACAATACATGTTTCAGTTTCAACTGGGTACCCAGAACCTGGTCCCAACTGGGTATCCAAACCCGGTTCCAACTAGTACCCATAATTAGATTATTTAGTTTGAAAATTTTGTAATCGGTTCTTTAACGGGTACCCGGAACCGATTAGGAACCGTTTAGTACTGATCTGATTCTAGGATACCCAAAAAGTACAGGGTACCCGGAACCGTTCACCCCTAGCTGCATTACACTTTTTATGTCGAATTTCTTTAACTTGCTATTTGCCTATTGTATGTTTATTAAATTATGACAAACAGCGATTGGAATCCACGCCCCTTTGTAGCCAATCATGCGTATTATACGTGAAGTCTTGAGAAATATAATTATAATTGGAATCGACGTTCCCTTGCAGCCACTCCTATGTCTTATACGTAAAGTTTTGAGCAATTTCAAAGCAAGCAAGATAGGTTTCATCACTTTTTGGTCCTTAGAATGATATAAAGTTGTAGCAGTTCTATAAAATTAAGTAATGGAGAATTGTAATAAAAGTGATAAATAATTGTAATGCTGAACTTTAAATAATTGTTGTGCGGTGATATGGGCGAAGAGCATCTTCCCCTTTATTTATATATATATATAAGAGCACTTGCAATGGTGAGTTCCTAGTTCCTCCATGTCACCCGCCATGTTACTGCCAACTCATCAAAATAGGAACAGTAAATGTTACAGTAAAATAAGAACTCTCTCCAATAGAGTTAGGTCTGATGTGATGTCAAAAATTTGTTGGTTTGCTCGAGAAGGTGATTTCCATGCCATCTTCACTGGGAAGTTAGTTGGATGTGGCCATGCCTGAAGCAACATCAGAACAAAACAAGCAGGATGAAAAAAGAAAGAAAGAAAAATTTGTCTGTTTGTTTAATTTGATTGGATTGGATTCATCAACATTATGGAAAGGAGGATCCTTCTCTGAAGCTTCTTCGTCTGTTTTTTACTTGCAAGAATATTGCCTCTATAATGATGCAACTTTCTGTCATCATCTTCATACTATAATAATGATAGATCGATCTATCTGTCATCATCGTCATATTCAAAGGAGTGTTTGTTTGGATGGATGCAATCTCACATTATGTCATACACTACTTGTATATTACTTTGTTTGGTAAATCAAACAATGTAATGTAAAGTTCATTCTAATATGAGATTATATATAAAAGGGTTAAGAACCTATGAAAAGTCTGAACTATCACCCATGTTAACCGGAGAGATCTGAAATTTAAAAAGTTAATAACGGAGGCCTAAAATTTCAGTTTTGTTGATAACAGCGGTCTCCGCTAGTTTTTTCAGTTAAAACTAACGGAAGTTGGTCACATGCTTGGCATGTGACCGGAAATAAAATAAATTTCCAAAAATGCCCTTCTATCAAGTGTGCCCCTCACATGCTTGAAGTGAAAAGACCAAAATGCCCTTGAAGCCACCACGACTCCACCAACCGTACTCCGGCGACCACCAACCGTACTCCGACGACCACCAATCGTACTCCGGCGACCACCAACCGTACTCCGGCGACCGCCACCAAGGCTCCGATCGGAGTTTTTTTGGTGAGGTGGTGGCCAGAGTCGGGTCGCCGGAGCCGAGGTGGTGGTCGTCGGAGTCGAGGTGGTGGTCGCCGGAGTCGGGTGGTGGTGGCCGGAGTCGGGTGGTGGTGGCCGGAGTCGAGTGGCGGTGGACGGAGTTGGGTTGTTTTAATTTGACTTTAGGGGTAAAATTGACATTTCACATTTCCTTAAATAAGATATTAAATAAAACAAAATATTAAAGGGACAAAAATGTCATTTCACACAATTCTGTTAAATTTAACCCTAAAAATGCACGGAAAACCTCAAATCAACAAAATTGAAATTTTAGACCTCCGTTATTAACTTTTTAAATTTCAGACCTCTCCCGTTAACATGGGTGATAGTTCAGACCTTTCATAGGTTCTTAACCCTATATACAAACTTTATTCACTGTAATGTGAACTTGCATTAAAAAACGAATATAATGTGAGATATTCACCATTACTACATTATGTTTATTATCAAATAAATAATGTACTTTATAATTTATTAGGTTATTATTATTATTATTCTATTTTTATTTTTATCGATTTCATGACTTAATATTATAACAATGAGTAGTAATACACATAAAATTTGTACAAACAGTAAAGTTTTTTAGGAAGATTTTCTTATAAAACTATACAAAATGTTTTAATCAATAGAATTTTAATAGTTAAGCGAATTTAGTTTTAATATTTTAACCGTTAGTTTTTATAGTTCTGAATAAAGTTTACATATTGAAAACAAAATATAAAATTAAAAATAAGTTAGTTATTCTCAAATAAATATTCATTTAATCTTTTTTATATTATTAACATATAGTATACTCTCATCTACTATATTATATCTATTGTATTATATTAATTCGGCACCGGAAGCCCTCTGACTGACACGTGGTCGGTTATTCCAGTCAGCGTTTCTAATTTTATCGGCATTTAATTGGAGGTTGGTAAATTTAGACATAAAATATTGATTGGATGTAAATTAAGAAAATTTTTATTTCCTATTTTAGTCTCTAAGCAATATAAAGAAACAAATTAAATAAAAGTTTCCATTTAAATAATAAATCTCTACAGTTTGGTTACGAAAGAGCTTAAGACGCCACGTAAGCAATCTATATATAGATAATAAATAATGAGAAACTTCAATTAATTTCTTTACACGTAATTAATTAATTGTGTAAATTATATTTAAGTTATTATATATATATATATATATATATATATATATATATATATATATATATAGTCAGTGGCAGATGCATTAATGATAATGTGGTTACGAACGTAATCACATTATCGAGTATTTTTATTGAGACCCTAGGTTTATTCCTGAAGAAAATTATATCTCGATCCTCATTATTTTGTTGTAAGATCCACATTATTTTAGTGTGAGAGAATGAGCCCTCTCTAATATTTTGTAAGACTTCATTATTATTTTGTAACATTATTATTCAATCCATTCGGAAAAAAAATTCATCAATTTTAAATCTGGGGCTTTTCACTTAAATAATATGTTTGTACGTTTTATTAATCATCACTCTTTTGTTAAACTATAAATTTTAGTTACTCTAACCAAATGTATTATAATATGTGGTTCAATAAGAACAAATATATAAAGAGTAAAATATGTTTGAAAAATATCATTTTTAGTATCAATATGTTTTAAAATGCACAACATGTGTTTCAAAACAATTATAATTGATACTCTTTTCAATCACTCGTCCAAATTTGTCGTCAAATATGTTTTGTAATTAATATTTTGTAACACTATTATTCAATCCATTCGGAAAAAAGTTCATCAATTTTAAATTTGGGGCTTTTCACTTAAATACTATGTTTGTACGTTTTATTATTATCACTCTTTTGTTATAACTATAAATTTTAGTTACTCTAACCTAATGTATTACAATATGAGGTTTAATAAGAACAAATATATAAACCATAAAATATGTTTGAAAAAATGGTTTTTAGTACCAATATGTTTTAAAATATACAACATGTTTCAAAACAATAGTAATTGATACTCTTTTCAATCACTCATCCAAATTTGTCGTCAAATACGTTTTAAACTTACAAAATTAGCCAAATATTTTTCTAAATATCTAAATCAAGATCTAATAACTTGTATAAGTGTTATAATAGTGTATTGACTCGATTGAGACTCAATTGACCCACAAATGGTTCTAGTCTAATTTGACTAAATTGTAACATTTGCATAAGCAAGTACGATTTATTTGTGCTTAGTTAATATTGTTCATTTGAAAAGTATTTAACGACAATTTTGAATAAGTAGTTTAAGAAAGTACTAATTTTCATCGTTTTAAAACATGCATTTTTACCCAACAAAAAAAAAAAAAACTTAAAAGAAGTTGTTAATTTAAAAAAAAAAATTGCATAACGTAACCCCATTATGAACCTGCTGGATCCGCCACTGTAGATAGTCCCGTTGATTTATCAAGTTATTTTTGGAATTGAATATGTTTTTCAAGTCCCAGCTCTGCAATAACGTGGAAGTTGTACATGTCTTAATGAAACACACAAGATTCATGAAAATAAAAGATTTTAGAAGTTTATTTATGGGTCACAGCAATTAAATTAAAATATTAAACTATAGGGGAGCCATAATGTGAACTAGATTATGAAGTTTGGCTTCATTGATGTAGAAGTTAAATACGTGAATATTTTTATTATATAACTCTAACCCACAATAAATATATAAATCTCTTTTGGTTTAATATATGTCGAATTATGAATTTATAACCGTATATATATATATGATTACAAGAATATTTGACCGATATATAATCAATAAATCAAGGTTTCCTTATAATAATAATAAAAATATATTTGACCGATATATAATCAATAAATCAAGGTTTCCTTATAATAAAAAAACAAGAATGTTTGGCGGGTACAGATAGAACTTAGATTAGATATTTAATTCAGACAATATACGATGTGAGTAATAGTTAGAAATGACAATATTTTTTACCATTGTTTTTATAATTAAAGCATCTATATATATTGTGTGTGATTTGAAGAACAAGAATGGCGTGTGCTGAAGGTGAGGTTCGACACCAAGGTGAGAGTGAAGACAAGTCTTAGGATCATCAGAAAATGTCATCCACTTTTTTTTTTTTTTTTTTTTTTTTTTTTTTTTTAAATTTATGTTTTGTAAATAGTTGAGAATTTTTATTGTCAAATTGTTTATCAATGGCAGGAGGAGCAGTTGATCGGGCATGGACTTTCGAAACAAAGCCAAAGTTTGTGTTCTTCGGTTTTTTTTCTTTTTCCACTTTCCAGAGTTTGATTTGGAGTTCTTGGACATTTATTTTCATCTAGAGCGCTGGAAGTTTTTTTTTTCTTATTGAAGACGCTAATGCATTTCTGCAGACGTTTGGACCTGTAACTGTAAATGACTCAAAGAAGCTACCTAAGTGGAACTATGATGACTATAACACTGGTCAAGCCTCTGAGAAAGACTTGGAGAGTCTCTGAAGTCGACATATAGTATGCTTTCTATTTCTAGGGTTTAGGGTGAAGAGATAAAAAAAATAAAATAATTTAAAATAAAATAAAAAATCGATGTTAGCGATGTTACATTTATGTTTTTTTGTTGCATTGTAAATGTAAGTGTTGATATTAGTTAAAATATTTAGTGTTTTTATTGCAAGAGGAGCTTTTGAATACAAAAATATATTTACTACTAGGTAGGTACTAAACGAGCACTGCGACTTTGAGCTCGACCTTATTTACTGACGCCAATGCATGCAGAGCCCATTATGAGATCAAGTACACACAATCAATTTTATGCAACAATTGAGTCGTGTCTACCATTTTAACAGAACGTGTGCCGACTCAACTATTTATGACTATATTAATGGCGCGTAGTGCAACCTGTCCGATGCCCATTTTGATATATCAATTTGTTTGTTTATATTTATTTTAGATAAATATACGCCTTAAAAAATATTCTTATAATTACATAAATAAATTAGGTTATGCGTCCTAAACCTAATCACAATTAAACCAGGTTTGAATGGGTATACACATTTTTTTGTTTATATAGAAAATGGGTGTAGACTTAGATTGGTAATTAGTGAGCATATTAATAAAATATTATGTAATTTCAATTATTATATTATTTTCATGTGCATATAATTATTATTATAAAACATAGCATAATATTTTATACTACTATAATATATATTTTACATTAAATTGCACATCTTGAATTAATATTTACATGAATATTTATTTGATTTATCAGCTTTTATTTTCAAGATATAATTTTGATAAGATGTGTTATTTACTTTACTTATCTATAACATTTACACTAAAAACCTAGAAAAAGTGTACCTTACTTATCTATTACATTTACACTTTAAAAAACCTAGAAAAAGTTAATACAAGAAAAATATATTACATTTATATATATTTAGATTTTCCCCCGCGCGGTGTGCGGGGCTAGCCGCTAGTATATATTAATCTATAATAATAAAGTCACATTACAATTCACATTATAAAGTATATCAAACACTGTAATCTAAACATTATACTCTACATTACAGCACAACCAAACACTGTAATCTAACATTACATTCAATAGTTCACATTATTTGTAATCTCATATTACTTGTTACTACACACAAACACGACCACACAATCTTCATCATATTATTTAAAAAAATTAATATATCAATTGGTCTATTTACCAATGTATCTTTTGGTATTAACATGTAATTTTTAATTATTTATATTTGATAATGTGTTCATTTGGTTAGATTGAAATGGAATTACCAAAATATTGTTTATACATGTGTTCATTGTGTAGTTGATTAAAAAAACTTTATTTTTTCAAAATATCTAAATCAAGATCTAATAACTTGTATAAGTGTTATAATAGTGTATTGACTCGATTGAGACTCAATTGACCCACAAATGGTTCTAGTCTAATTTGACTAAATTGTAACATTTGCATAAGCAAGTACGATTTATTTGTGCTTAGTTAATATTGTTCATTTGAAAAGTATTTAACGACAATTTTGAATAAGTAGTTGAAGAAAGTACTAATTTTCATCGTTTTAAAACATGCATTTTTACCCAATAAAAAAAAAAACTTAAAAGAAGTTGTTAATTTTAAAAAAAAAATTGCATAACGTAACCCCATTATGAACCTGCTGGATCCGCCACTGTAGATAGTCCCGTTGATTTATCAAGTTATTTTTGGAATTGAATATGTTCTTCAAGTCCCAGCTCTGCAATAACGTGGAAGTTGTACATGTCTTAATGAAACACACAAGATTCATGAAAATAAAAGATTTTAGAAGTTTATTTATGGGTCACAGCAATTAAATTAAAATATTAAACTATAGGGGAGCCATAATGTGAACTAGATTATGAAGTTTGGCTTCATTGATGTAGAAGTTAAATACGTGAATATTTTTATTATATAACTCTAACCCACAATAAATATATAAATCTCTTTTGGTTTAATATATGTCGAATTATGAATTTATAACCGTATATATATATATGATTACAAGAATATTTGACCGATATATAATCAATAAATCAAGGTTTCCTTATAATAATAATAAAAATATATTTGACCGATATATAATCAATAAATCAAGGTTTCCTTATAATAAAAAAACAAGAATGTTTGGCGGGTACAGATAGAACTTAGATTAGATATTTAATTCAGACAATATACGATGTGAGTAATAGTTAGAAATGACAATATTTTTTACCATTGTTTTTATAATTAAAGCATCTATATATATTGTGTGTGATTTGAAGAACAAGAATGGCGTGTGCTGAAGGTGATGTTCGACACCAAGGTGAGAGTGAAGACAAGTCTTAGGATCATCAGAAAATGTCATCCACTTTTTTTTTTTTTTTTTTAATTTATGTTTTGTAAATAGTTGAGAATTTTTATTGTCAAATTGTTTATCAATGGCAGGAGGAGCAGTTGATTGGGCATGGACTTTCGAAACAAAGCCAAAGTTTGTGTTCTTCGGTGTTTTTTCTTTTTCCACTTTCCAGAGTTTGATTTGGAGTTCTTGGACATTTATTTTCATCTAGAGCGCTGGAAGTTTTTTTTTTCTTATTGAAGACGCTAATGCATTTCTACAGACGTTTGGACCTGTAACTGTAAATGACTCAAAGAAGCTACCTAAGTGGAACTATGATGACTATAACACTGGTCAAGCCTCTGAGAAAGACTTGGAGAGTCTCTGAAGTCGACATATAGTATGCTTTCTATTTCTAGGGTTTAGGGTGAAGAGATAAAAAAAATAAAATAATTTAAAATAAAATAAAAAATCGATGTTAGCGATGTTACATTTATGTTTTTTTGTTGCATTGTAAATGTAAGTGTTGATATTAGTTAAAATATTTAGTGTTTTTATTGCAAGAGGAGCTTTTGAATACAAAAATATATTTACTACTAGGTAGGTACTAAACGAGCACTGCGACATTGAGCTCGACCTTATTTACTGACGCCAATGCATGCAGAGCCCATTATGAGATCAAGTACACACAATCAATTTTATGCAACAATTGAGTCGTGTCTACCATTTTAACAGAACGTGTGCCGACTCAACTATTTATGACTATATTAATGGCGCGTAGTGCAACCTGTCCGATGCCCATTTTGATATATCAATTTGTTTGTTTATATTTATTTTAGATAAATATACGCCTTAAAAAATATTCTTATAATTACATAAATAAATTAGGTTATGCGTCCTAAACCTAATCACAATTAAACCAGGTTTGAATGGGTATACACATTTTTTGTTTATATAGAAAATGGGTGTAGACTTAGATTGGTAATTAGTGAGCATATTAATAAAATATTATGTAATTTCAATTATTATATTATTTTCATGTGCATATAATTATTATTATAAAACATAGCATAATATTTTATACTACTATAATATATATTTTACATTAAATTGCACATCTTGAATTAATATTTACATGAATATTTATTTGATTTATCAGCTTTTATTTTCAAGATATAATTTTGATAAGATGTGTTATTTACTTTACTTATCTATAACATTTACACTAAAAACCTAGAAAAAGTGTACCTTACTTATCTATTACATTTACACTTTAAAAAACCTAGAAAAAGTTAATACAAGAAAAATATATTACATTTATATATATTTAGATTTTTCCCCGCGCGGTGTGCGGGGCTAGCCGCTAGTATATATTAATCTATATTAATAAAGTCACATTAAAATTCACATTATAAAGTATATCAAACACTGTAATCTAAACATTATACTCTACATTACAGCACAACCAAACACTGTAATCTAACATTACATTCAATAGTTCACATTATTTGTAATCTCATATTACTTGTTACTACACACAAACACGACCACACAATCTTCATCATATTATTTAAAAAAATTAATATATCAATTGGTCTATTTACCAATGTATCTTTTGGTATTAACATGTAATTTTTAATTATTTATATTTGATAATGTGTTCATTTGGTTAGATTGAAATGGAATTACCAAAATATTGTTTATACATGTGTTCATTGTGTAGTTGATTAAAAAAACTTTATTTTTTCAAAATATCTAAATCAAGATCTAATAACTTGTATAAGTGTTATAATAGTGTATTGACTCGATTGAGACTCAATTGACCCACAAATGGTTCTAGTCTAATTTGACTAAATTGTAACATTTGCATAAGCAAGTACGATTTATTTGTGCTTAGTTAATATTGTTCATTTGAAAAGTATTTAACGACAATTTTGAATAAGTAGTTTAAGAAAGTACTAATTTTCATCGTTTTAAAACATGCATTTTTACCCAACAAAAAAAAAAAAAAACTTAAAAGAAGTTGTTAATTTAAAAAAAAAAATTGCATAACGTAACCCCATTATGAACCTGCTGGATCCGCCACTGTAGATAGTCCCGTTGATTTATCAAGTTATTTTTGGAATTGAATATGTTTTTCAAGTCCCAGCTCTGCAATAACGTGGAAGTTGTACATGTCTTAATGAAACACACAAGATTCATGAAAATAAAAGATTTTAGAAGTTTATTTATGGGTCACAGCAATTAAATTAAAATATTAAACTATAGGGGAGCCATAATGTGAACTAGATTATGAAGTTTGGCTTCATTGATGTAGAAGTTAAATACGTGAATATTTTTATTATATAACTCTAACCCACAATAAATATATAAATCTCTTTTGGTTTAATATATGTCGAATTATGAATTTATAACCGTATATATATATATGATTACAAGAATATTTGACCGATATATAATCAATAAATCAAGGTTTCCTTATAATAAAAAAACAAGAATGTTTGGCGGGTACAGATAGAACTTAGATTAGATATTTAATTCAGACAATATACGATGTGAGTAATAGTTAGAAATGACAACATTTTTTACCATTGTTTTTATAATTAAAGCATCTATATATATTGTGTGTGATTTGAAGAACAAGAATGGCGTGTGCTGAAGGTGAGGTTCGACACCAAGGTGAGAGTGAAGACAAGTCTTAGGATCATCAGAAAATGTCATCCACTTTTTTTTTTTTTTTTAATTTATGTTTTGTAAATAGTTGAGAAACCCGCCTACTAAATAGGGTAGTGGGGAGACGGTTGAGATACGGATAAACTCCCCCGAGATACGCAGGGCGTGCCCGAGATACGCGGAGCGTGGGCGAGGTACGCGGAGCGTGGGGCGAGATACACGGAATCCCAAACGAGATATACGGAATATGGGTAAAACTGCCAGGCGCGGTTACAGGTAACTGAGTAACTTCCCCTCCTATATAAAGGAGGAAGTTACTCAGAAAACACACATTCTAATACGAACTTAGATTACTGCTTACCACCCCATCGTTCATACACTCATTTAGGCATCAGAGAGGGATTCTGGGTCACCACCCAGGTCATCCCCTTTTGCAGGATTACGCGGAGCCCAGGAGTTCAAGCCATTCTGTCAAGAACGTAACGGAGCTTCAACCGTGATCCAACATTGGCGCCGTCTGTGGGAATCTTACGAAAAGCCAAAATAGTTTCTACTAGATCGATGGCTGGTGGTGGCAAGAAGAAGCAAGTCCAGGCCGGCAGTTCTCGCCCTGCTGGAACTGTGAATTCCCCGTTGCTGGAGCATGCTGCTGAACAAGGTGAGCACCCTGCTGTTTCTCAGACAGGGAGGCATGGTGAAGATTATGAGGTCTCAGTCCGAGACACGGCGGTGAACAGGGAGGGTGTCCCGAGAAGAGAGGTGGATGCTCCTCCAAATCCGGTGGTGCACAGAGAAGAAATCCTGCGGAGGGAGGTAGGTGCTTCCTCAAATTCGGAGTTGGCTAAGGCAGTAGCAGATGCTATGCCCATGTTCCTAGCTGCCATGGAAGCTCTGCTGGACAAAAGAGAGGCTGCCAAGAGGGCAGAGGAGTTGCCTCCACGGGAAGAGTTGCCTCCACCTCCTCCAAGGGAGGTTCAAGAAGAACAGGAGGTTCAGGAGGTTCAGTCCAGGAATAAGGGTAAGGAACCCGCGCACCCGGAGAAGTTCGTGGTTGATGGTCCCGGACCAGTGCAACACAGGACCATTCCCCTAAATGGCCCCATTACCCCCGATCAGGTGGTGAAAATCGTCAACATATGCATGGGCGATCAGAAGCATATGACATCGGAGCTGAGGGATCGATCCACTCACCCTTTTGTTCCACGGCTGCTGGATACTGTCGCCCCGCCAGGGCTAGGCATCCCGACCATCAAGGAGTACGATGGTGAAGGAGACCCGGTCCGCCATGTTCAGAGGCATGTGCAGGCCTGTATGGGTAGGACCTCGAATGATGACCTCGTGTTCGCTGTTCCCGATCACCTTGGGAGAAAGGGCCATGACATGGTTTTTCAGCCTACCACCGGGAAGAATTACTTGCTGGGCTGATATGCACGACCGCTTCATCAAGCAGTATCAGGGTCGTAGGCGTCTCTTGAAGAGCGTGAGGTCTTTGACCCAGGTGGTGCAGAGGTCTGACGAATCGTTGGCATACTACTACCAACGGTTCACTGCTAGTTCCGCGGAGATCGATGAGGAGATATCGGAGGGAGAGACCATCCGCACTTTCCTTCGGAACCTGACTGCTCCGTATGGCTCCGATCTGATGCACAGTGTAGCCGCGAAGGCTGTGTGGAGTATGGAGGCCTTGCAAGCGAAGGTGAAGCAGCAAATCGACGTGCAGGAGTCGAAGATTGCTGCCGGAGAGCTTGATCCTCCGAAGTCAGGAAGAGGAAAGCCATCGTCCAAGCTGTCGGATGATCGCAAGGGGAGTGATAAATCGGAGGGAAGTAGGAGCCGTGGTCGCCCCGAGAGAAGGGAGGACAAGCGTCCTCCGAGGAAGGATAACCGCGAGGGTCGTAATGTTCCCCTCAACAGTTCAATGACCTCCGTGCTAGCCGTGATGGATCGGCAGGCTCTCGCCCGATACCCCCCGAGGAAAGAAGGTGAGTTCTTGGGAGGTCGCTCTGGTCGTTACTGTCGGTACCATCGAGCCAATGGTCACGACACAGATAACTGTCGGGAGCTGAAGAAGGAGATAGAGAAGCTGATCCACAAGGGGAAGCTTAAGGAGTTCGTCGGAAGGGGAAGGTGCCGATCCCGTTCCAAAACTCGGTCACGGTCTCGTTCCAAGTCCCGCGATCGGTCCCCAAAGAAGAAGAAGGTTGAGCCGGAATCCTCCGGTGCCCGTAAGGAGAGGCGGGGAACCATTAACGTCATTCACGGAGGAATGGCGGCGGGAGGTGATACCTCCGCATTTCGGGAGAATTATGCTTCCCGCATCTCTGCTGTTGTGGTGTTAGGAAAGAGGTCCCGGTCGTGGACTGTAAAGGAAGAAATGGTGATTTCTTTCTCAGCGGAGGATTTGATAGGCGTGGAGAGCCCCCACGATGACGCCTTGGTCGTGACCCTGGACGTGGATGGATTCGAGATGAAGCGGATCCTGATAGACGGAGGGAGCTCCTCCGACATTCTTTTCATGGACGCCCTGGAAGCCATGGGAAAGACAAAGAAGGACCTGACACAGGTGAACTTCCCGACGGTGGGATTCTCTGGTACTTCCTATCCGTTGGGAATGATTACCTTACTGGTGGAGTTCGGTAGTGGCTGGAAGATGGAAAGGCGGAACGTGGATTTTGTCGTGGTAGAGTCCGCGGGGACGTATAACGCTATTATCGGGAGGACCACCATCAACCCTCTCATGGCAGTCGCCTCGACCGTCCACCAGAAGATGAAGTTCCCGACTGACAATGGTGGCGTCAAGAAGGTGTTATGTTAACGCCACCCGAAGGAGAATGAGGGAAGCCATGGCTGTCCTGCAGACTGATGCCGATCCTCGAGAGGAGTTTGGGCGTCCTGCCCCCATGGAGGATCTGAAAGAGGTCGAGATTGACGGACCTCAAAGGAAGGTGAAGATCGGGTCTGCTTTGTCGGAGGAAAGAGCCCGAGAATCGATCGAGCTCCTGAAGGAGTTTAAGGAACTGTTTGCCTGGTCCCCGAGCGATATGCCAGGAATCAGCCCCGACGTGATAGTGCACGAGCTGAAGATTGATCCCGCGATTAAGCCTATCGCGCAGAAGAGGCGTCCGATGGGCGCGGATAGGAGGATCGCGATCCAGCAGGAGGTGGGCAGGTTGCTCGACGCTGGATTCATCAAGGAGCTCCGATTCCAGACTTGGGTCGCTAACCCAGTCCTGGTGAGAAAGAGTAATGGGAAGTGGCGGATGTGTGTCGATTTCCGCGACTTGAACAAGGCCTGCCCGAAGGATTGTTATCCGCTCCCGAGGATTGATCAGTTGGTGGATGCCACATCGGGACACGAGCTGTTGAGATTCATGGATGCTTATTCCGGTTACAACCAGATCAAGATGGCGAAGGAGGATGCCCCCCAAACAGCCTTCTATGCTGATAGTGACGTCTATCACTATGACGTTATGCCCTTCGGACTGATCAATGCTGGAGCAACTTACCAGAGGATGGTGAACAAGTTGTTCGGAGACATGCTGGGAAAGACCATGGAGGCTTATGTGGATGACATGCTGGTGAAGTCCCGACAGGCAGGGGACCATGTCCGCGATTTGGCGGGGGCGTTTGAGCGGATGAAGTTTCATCAGTTTCGTTTGAACCCGGACAAGTGCGCTTTTGGAGTAAACTCGGGGAAATTCCTGGGATTCATGGTGAGCCAAAGAGGGATCGAGGTGAATCCTGAGAAGCTGAGAGCAATCGAGGAGATGCAGTCTCCGAAAACCCATCGGGAGGTCCAGGTGCTGAATGGACGATTGGCCGCGATGAATCGTTTCCTATCCAAGGCGAGTGACCGAGCCATGCCATTTTTTGATGTGCTAAGGGCCCACAAGAAGTTTGAATGGTCCGAAAAGTGCGAGGAGGCATTCCAGGCACTCAAGCAACACCTCCGTACCCTCCCGCTGATGGCGAAACCGGTTCCAGGCGAGCCGCTTTATCTCTATTTGGCTGTTTCTGAAGTTGCTGTTAGTTCTGTTTTAATAAAGATTGTCAAGGGCAACCAAGTTCCTGTTTATTATGTAAGCAAGGCGTTTGCCAAATCTGAAATGAATTATCCCGCTATTGAGAAGTATCTCTTTGCGTTGATTGTTGCTGCTCGAAAGCTACGACCTTACTTCCATGCCCACGAAGTTACGGTATTAACTAATCAGCCCTTGAAGCACTTTTTGAACCGACCGGAGGCGTCGGGGAGATTGGTTAAATGGGCCATCGAGCTTACGGAGTTCCGTATCCACTTCGCTCCGAGGACAGCTATTAAGGGCCAGGCTTTGGCAGATTTTATAGCAGAGTCTACAGCACCCGATCTGGAAGAAGCAAGTCCTGTAGAGGGGGCAACCATGGAGGTCCCGATAGCAGAACAGCCAGAACAGCCAAATGAGGAGAACACCTGGGAGATGTACACTAATGGTTCATCAAGCGTAGAAGGATCGGGGGCAGGATTTGTGTTGATACCGCCCGGTGGAGGCGAGCCCCTGCGATATGCCTTGGCCTTGATGTTTAGGGCCACCAACAATGAAGCTGAGTATGAGACTCTCATCACGGGCCTTAAAATCGCCAAAGGTACGGGAGTCGATCATTTAAAAGTGAAGTGTGATGCCAGCTTGATCGTGAATCAAGTCCAGGGGAATTATGAAGCCAAGAGCCCGACAATGAGGAAGTATTTGCACGAGGTGCAGACTTTGAAGGGAAGCTTCAAAAGCTTCGACATTGAGGCAATCCCGAGGGAAGAAAATGCGGAGGCAGACGCCTTAAGCAAGTTTGCCCTGGGAGTGGCCCCCGAGGAGAATCGGAAGGTGCACTTTCTGGAGAAAGTAATTATCTCAACCATCGATCCGTCGGAGGTATGCGCTATTGAAGCAGGATCGGAGGAAGAAGAGAAACCCACCTGGATGACCCCGATGGTCACATACCTGACTACGGGGGCACTCCCCGATGATGAAGTGGCAGCTGTTAGGTTGCGTCGAATCGTGAGCAACTACGTGATGGTGGAAAACCAGTTATACAAGAGGGGGCATGTAAAGCCTTTTCTGAAATGTGTGGCGGAGCCTGATACGAATCGGATCCTGAGAGTTGCACGAGGGAGTCGCCGCCTGTCATGAAGGGGCCCGATCCATTGTGAGGAAAGCGTTGAATCTAGGCTACTAGTGGCC
Organism: Clarkia xantiana subsp. parviflora; assembly: GCA_036873135.1. Classification (NCBI taxonomy): domain Eukaryota; kingdom Viridiplantae; phylum Streptophyta; class Magnoliopsida; order Myrtales; family Onagraceae; genus Clarkia; species Clarkia xantiana. The sequence continues at coordinate 717,670 of JAPTYO010000018.1, forward strand.
TTCGATGAATAAGGAAGCGACATCGATGGTCCAATCCTGTGATGCGTGCCAGAGGTACGCTCCGAATATCGTGGCTCCTGCCGCAGACTTGATGTCCATCAGAAGTGCTTGGCCCTTCGCACAGTGGGGCATTGACTTGGTGGGACCTCTTCCACAAGAAAAAGGTCAGTGCAAGTATTTACTCGTAGCCATCGATTACTTTTCGAAGTGGATAGAGGCTAAGGCGTTGGCCAAGACGACGGGGCAGCAGATCCTCAAGTTTCTCCAAACTCAGATCATATCCCGGTATGGGGTTCCTCGAGTGCTGATCAGCGTTAATGGCCCTCCATTTAATGGGGCTCAATTGAAGGAGTATCTGGAGGAATTGAACATCGAGCATCGGACAGCTTCCGTCCACCATGCTCAGACTAATGGCCAAGTCGAATCAGCCAACAAGATCGTGATGGATGGCTTGAAGAAGAGAGTCTACGCCTTGCAGGGTCATTGGCTAGATGAGCTGGAGAACGTGCTGTGGGCTGTTAGAACAACACCCAAGCAATCGACGGGGGAGACTCCGTTTGGCCTTGTTTATGGCACGGAGGCAGTTGCTCCCGTGGAGATAGCGGTGGCGTCCCATCGCAGGAGGTATTATGAGACTCTGACGAACGAGGAAATGAGACGTCTGGACTTGGACTTGCTCGAAGAGAAAAGATGGAAGGCTGATGAAGTTCAGGCTCGGATGCGTCTAGCAACAGCCAGGTATTATAATCGGCGTGTCAAGTCCCGACAATTCTTCGTTGGAGAACTTGTCTGGCGGAGGAACGAGTTCATTCATCAAGATCAGATCAACAAGCTATCACCGAAATGGGAGGGACCCTACAAGATTGTAGGGATGCCAGCCCCGAATGCGTACAAACTAGAAGACCTTGACGGCAAGACGCACTTGAAGAAGTATCATGTTTGATATTAAGTCGCCGCGAATGGCGCAAATTGTCTATCGATTGATCCGATGTAAGCCAGCTTTGAGTTGTTAATGAATAAAAGAAGTTGCTTCCGATCAAATTTCTTTTGGATTATTCTAACTGTTAGTAAGACGTCCTGAAGGACGCGACAAAAGCCTTCTGAGGTATGATTAAAAGCCTTCCGAGGTACGATAAAAGCCTTACGAGGTGCGAGTAAGTCGCCTTTATGGCGCGATAAAAAGCCTTTTCGAGGTACGGACAAAAGCCTTACGGGGTATGAGTAAGTCGTCTTTATGATGCAACCAAAAGCTTAGGTATGAAAAAGCCCTAAGGGGTCCGCATAAGTCGTCTATATGATGCAGCAAAAAGCCCTAAGGGGTACGATTAAAGTCGTCTAGAATGGCACGATAAAAGCCCTAAGGGGTACGATTAAGTCGTCTAGAATGGCGCGATAAAAGCCCTAAGGGGTACGATTAAGTCGTCTTGAATGGCGTGATAAAAGCCTTAAAGGGTGCGAAAAAATCATCTTAAGTGATGTGTGAAATTGCCTTGAATGGCATGGATGAGAAACCTTAAGTGGTAAAGTCCCGAGAAAAATGTCGCGAAGGACATACGAAATTACATTAAGTGATATGGATGAGAAACCTTAAGTGGTGAAGTCCCGAATAAAGCATCGGAAGTATGCGTTGGAACGTTTTAAGTAACGAATCTAAAGTCGCTGTAAGTAGTGCAATGATTATCGAGACCAAAAAAGATGAAAGGAATTTCTTCTAAGGGCTCGAAGGCCTAAGGGTTCCGATACAAAGAGACAAGGAGGATACAAGGAGAAAAATTACATGGACTTAAAGAATAAAACATTAAGCTTGGTCCTTGTTGGAAGTTGGGTCCTCAGCAGCTTTGGAGGGAGTAGGATTCGAGGGGGCCTGGGCAGAAGGCTCCGCAGTCCGTGGAGTCGGGTCCGCGGCATCGACCTCATCACTCTCCGTGGGGAGGCTGAAGTATTTCTCCGCAAAAGGGGCGAGGGTCTTGGACTTCTTGAAGTCGATGGAGTCCTCGTATGCCGTGTAAAGTTCCTCGACGGCATTGAACAGAACGTTCTCCACCTCAGTTTTGCAGAACCCCACGGCATCCGCCTTGAAGTCATCAGAGTTCCGATACTCCTCGCGGCCCTCCTCGCGACCCTTTTGGCGACCCTCCTCGTGGCCTTGAGCCTTTGCCTCAGCCAGCTTGGCAGGAAATTCAGCCTTCTCGGCTTCAAGTCTTGCCTTGGCTTCCGCGAGAATGTCCTTCTCGAAGATGAGCTGCCTCTTCTCCGCCTCGTGCCGCTGCTGTTCCTCCTTGAGTATCCTCCGCTCCCGACGTAGCACGACTTCATGATTTTGAACCTGCTTGTGCAGGCTCATAGCCTTCTCGCCAAGGAGGGTCTGTTCCTTGGCTATCTTCTCCCTGGCCGCCACAGCGCTGGCAAGGTCCTCCTGGAGTTTGGCTAAGGCCCTGGGGTCCGACCTGGCTTGCTCTTCCTCCAAAGCACCCTTCAGAGCCAGGATGTAACCAAAGCAGCGCTGCTGGTCCACAGTTTCCTAAGACGAAAGGGAAAAAGGATTAAAATCCGATAATCTAAGGCAAGAACAATGAAGGCAAAAATAAAAGCGAGAGTAAAGTTTACCTCCATCCGACGGATAGCCATGCTGCGAAGCTCTTCCTCGATGTCCTCCCGTGCCAAGGAGATTGGGCGTCTCAAGGCTGGTGGAATTGACCCTGCCAGCAGATGCAGGGCCAATTCGGGCTGAAGGTCTCCCCGATGGAGTGAGACCCCTTGGAGAGACTCGATCGGGTTCCAGAGAACCGTCTCTTGGTCGGGGGTGAAAACCTTGTAAAGGTTCCCATCCACGGGGAGAGGAGGGATGACCTTGGAAGCCTCAGTCGGAGGAGCCTCGGTCGGAGGCTCCGGAGTTGGAGAGCGCAGATCCAGGGGAGGACTCCGAGACACGTCCTCCTCCACAGTTGGCCTCAGGATGCTTCGACCTGGCCTTTGGAGGGGAAGCAAGCCGCCTTCATTTGGCTCCTCGTAGGAGGGGGAAGCCTCCAAGTTGGTCACCTGACGGAACTAAGCTTCCGTCGGGGCATCCTCAGTCATCGGCTCCTGTGGAGTCGCAACCCTTGCTGGAGTGCCGGCCTTCTTCGGAATAAGAGCCTCCGATGGACCTGCGGTTGCGGGACGAATGAAGTCAGGCAGAATATTATCTGGGCACCAGATGATTTGGCGCGCGACGTGTTGGTCCTTTCCGAAGAAGTTGTAGTATCCCGCCTTGAGGACGCGGGGAGTTTCTCCTCGAAGTATATATTTAATTTCTCGGACCCGCGACTCCCGATCAGCGGGGATAAACTCCTCGGGAACCAACCTTCTGTATTTCTTAATAGCGTGGCGAACACGCTTAACTTCCTCAGCATTGGTGACACCGAAGGCTTGGTCCACCTCTCCTCTTCTGGCCCGCTTGGCCATCCCGACCTGCTCCTCAGTCGGGGGAGCAGCAGAAGAGGAAGCTCCTTTCTTCAGGGACTTCCGCTTCCGCTTGGAGCCACCCTGGACGGCATCGGTCTCCCCTTGCTTCAAATGAGATGGGTCAGCAGAGATGCCTTCTTGGCTGCAAAAATAAAAACGAAAGACAGTTAGAAGTGTTACCCAGATAACCAAATTCTCAGAAACGGAATCGAGGAGTTGGACTCCGATTTGGATCAAGTCCCCCTCCACGAGCTTGTTGGCGTCGAGGGGAACGAAGGATTCCCCCCAACGGTAGAGCTGGACCAGCTGAAGAGTGTTGAAGTCATCCTCAGTGTAGACTTCGAGCTTGGGGGCAGGGTCCGCCACAACCTCCCATCGAGGCCATGGGATAGAACTGTTCTGGACGAACAAGTAATACTTCTTCCATCCGCTATTGTCGAACCCCGAGTCACGAATGAGCACCCGATCCTTGTTAAACTTCCAGGTCTCACCATCCCAGCCGAACCGTGAAAGTTGCTCCTTTGTCCATTTGGGGAGTCGGGGAGTGAAGGAGCAGACACCAGCCTTATTGCACTTCATCTCGTAGAAGGTGCGGATGAGTAGCAAGCTGTACGTCCACTGCTGGCGGAGGCACAAAACCTGGAAGGCATTCCACATGCGGATAGCGTGTGGAGAGAAGGTGCTTGGATGCGTTTTATAGAAGTTGCACATCTCCACCAGATTCCCGCAAAAAGGGAATCGAATCCTAGCGTTTATCTGTCCGGTGGAGACAAACACCTCTCCTTCCCGAGGACGCGTGACAATATGCCTTCTCCTGGTGGTTGGATGAGACTCGTAGGGGAAGCGGGGTTCCCAGGCTGAAGTAATGCAGCCTTCTCGGAGAGCAGCCTCGTACGAGGTTTCAGAGATTTCGTTAATAGCAAGCTCAAAGATAAAAGGTTTCCTTTCCCCGGAACTGGCCTCGTCTAAAAACGGCCACAAACAGGAAAACTTAAAAGAGGAAGGGAAGGTAATGTCAGTAAATCATACAAGCAAAGAAGGAAACCTTACCAGACATAGTTGATGGTTGCTTGGAATAGACGAAGAAAGATCTGGAGGGCTGGAGGCCTTGGATCACTAGAAGAGCAAACGAAACTTGGAGAAGAAGCTTCGAGGTTTGAAAATGGCAGAATTTCCAGAAATCAAAACGGTAGGGAAGGAGTGAATAGTGCCAGGGTTTTGGCTTTTATAGGCAAAAGGACAGCTGGACGGATTCAATCTGGACCGTTGAAGATGAAGCGACTCAATCTTGATCGCCGAGATTATAGGGACGGTACGGAAGAGACGTTAGTGAAGTAATGAGTACTTTTTCAGAAAGCAGCAGTCACGCCGGTTTAGGCGTCGTTTCATTATCCCTACCATTTAATGCTGCAGTAACCGAGGAGTCTCCTCGGATTTGGCAACTGTCCTTGGAGTCTGAGGAATTATGAGTGAGAAGCTCTGTTATTCAAGAATTGTGCCTAAGGCAGAAGCCTCCGAAGGTGATATCGGGAGGTCTGAAGATAAAAGCCTCCGATGGCAATATCAGGAGGTCTGGAGATAAAAGCCTCCGATGATGAGGTCGGGAGGTCTGGAATTGGAAGACACGACGGACTGCAAGTCCCCCATGTCTTGGGGGCAAATGATGGGTTCCGATGTAATCGTTAGCCCCGTTAACAGTCAATAGACGGGGAGTAAGTCCAGCGGGCCTCGTGAAAGGCCTGGAAGGCCCAGAAGCCCAGTATGAAGGGTCCCGACTTTAGCGGTCCCGATATATGAGCTGAATGCTCCCGACGAGAAGCCTTTGAGAAGGCCTCGATAATAAAGCCCCGAGAAAGATGGCCCTGTCTCGTGAGACGAGGGGTCCTGGGTGGTGACCTAGAATGAGAAAACTCTGGAGTCCCCGATATGAATTGGGACTTGTGATCAGAGGATAAGACCAAGAAACCCGCCTACTAAATAGGGTAGTGGGGAGACGGTTGAGATACGGATAAACTCCCCCGAGATACGCAGGGCGTGCCCGAGATACGCGGAGCGTGGGCGAGATACGCGGAGCGTGGGGCGAGATACACGTAATCCCGAACGAGATATACGGAATATGGGTAAAACTGCCAGGCGCGGTTACAGGTAACTGAGTAACTTCCCCTCCTATATAAAGGAGGAAGTTACTCAGAAAACACACATTCTAATACGAACTTAGATTACTGCTTACCACCCCATCGTTCATACACTCATTTAGGCATCGGAGAGGGATTCTGGGTCACCACCCAGGTCATCCCCTTTTGCAGGATTACGCGGAGCCCAGGAGTTCAAGCCTTTCCGTCAAGAACGTAACGGAGCTTCGACCGTGATCCAACAATGACTAACGCGAAAACCACTTAGATTGAATGGAATAGTAAAACTGTCATTTTATAACTACTTAAACACATTAGTTCAAATATAATTGATTAAATGAAATAAGTTTAAACCATTTAATCACATTCTGAAATGTATGGTAATCATTTAATATAATATAAAAAAATGTAACTATTAATAATTGTCGTATATCAATCAATAGACATTTTTGAATTGAACATAAAAACAAGATAACAAATTATTGTTGTCACATCTTGACTATACTAGGCTGCTGGTGGGGCTATGTTGACAAGACCAGTGCGTGCACTGGTTGCTCGCTAAGTCAAGTCAGAAAAAACAAACTATGAATAGGAGAGCTCGAACATTACGTAACAAGGCAAGTCTATAATCGTCACTCCTATCCCATTCCTTTTACTTGGCAAAAAAAAGAAAAAAAAATTATCATCGAATCTTCTACATTGAGGTCTGAGGTACTACTACATCCCAATATCGTATAAAATACGGACATAAATATGAAAAAAAATAATAATATTCAAGAATAATATATATTTATATATACTAATCATTGTGTTCGAGTTTTGCGTGAGATTTTGTTTATACATCCTTTTTAAAATTTTCATCTCTACTTAGAAAAAATATGTTCGTAAATTAAAGTATTGTAAAAAAGTTATGACTCTTTAATTATACTATCCAATAGCAAAATAAATAAATAGAAATAAAAGAAAATAAATAAATTTTTTAGAAATTAAAGTTATAAAGTATTACTTAATGACGTATTACTCTTGTAACTCCTATACATTTTAAAACTTAAATTCATTAATTTTATGGCATTTCATATTTTAACTGAATCAAGAAGAATTATAATTCTCTTTATAGGTTCAGTGATGATATGTTAATTGAAGTTTGAGCGTTTCAATAAATGGTTAGTTGTAGTTTTTTTCTTAGATTTTTCAACAAGTTACTAGCTTAAATTTTATTTGTAGAAATAATTGCAATTCTATCTAATATTCTGTCTAGTTTGAAAAAGAGAATTAGTTTTGTAGCTGGCATGTGATTAAGAATATAAGAATCTAGCTTAAAATGACGTAATTTCCCTAATCCATATAGACATTCATAAATATCCACATTACCGAAATTAAAAAATTTCATCCTAACTTGAAAAACATTCTAAGAAGCAGCTTTTCTATATAAGAAATTCTTTCATTTTATGTGAGTTTCCCAAATTTTTTAATTACGAGAAAATCACGTAACTGATTCGTCCAAATTAGTCGGGATATTTGATAGAACTGGAAATTTTTACCAAGTAAAATTCGATTTAGTAAATTGTTAAAAAAAACTCTATTAATTTGATGGAGTTATTCTTTAATAATTAACCCTACATATTTATATTTAAAAAAAAATTGCCAGAACCAATATATTGATCAATTATCATCTATTACAACAAGGGGTGAGCAAAATATCCGATTAAAATCGGAATCGGCCCTTTAGGTAGGTTTCGGGCAGAGGTAAACAGTTCTGGTACGATTTTGGATAAGATTCTATAGGAACCAGTCTTTTCAATTTTGGTTTCAGGATAAACATTTGAGTACCCAAATATCCGAAACAGGAACCGTTTATTATATATATATATATATATATATTAATAATTAAATGTTTGTTTTTTCAAAAGTAATTTTTTTTACTATGTTACTAACCATTTCTATTCAATTACGATACATAATTTACGTAAGTATATGTATTTGTTTACATATCAATAAAATATCAAACACTTATATTAACTATGTAAAAATTTCATGGATATACCCGGTTCTAAACGGTACCCGGAATCGATTGGTTCTAAACAGTTATGGAACAGTTTCAGTCCAAACGGTTCAGGTACAGGTCTAGGTAAAGAATATTAAGAACAGTTTGATTTTAGTACGGTTCTGAAGTATCCTAAAATTACAGGATATCCGGATCTGTTAATTCCTAATATAAATATGAAAAGAAAAAAAAAACAGGTTATTTGTTAGAAGTTTCTTAGAAAGTGCGGGCCAAAATGTAACTAGTATTCTGTTACCCATTTATTTTGTGTTCCATTAATTAATTATTATGGTTTCTGGGGTTGGGCAAAGATAGATTAGATTTGTTGTCAAGCAAGCTTTCTTCCGCAATCTACCATTTTTCATCAATTTTCAATCAGAGAGAGAGAGAGATCTCTCACTCTCGTTCGTATATGACCAAATTGTATTGCGAATAAGATTACAAGGAAAGAAGAATAAGTGGAACGTCTCCTTCCTTCATTCTTCCTCCACTCTGAAAAGCAAGTTAGGTTTTGATTGATTTTCCTTATCTTTATCCTTTTTATGTCTGTTCCTTCTCCATCTACTTCTTCCGTTTCCGTTCTCTCTGTTGAATCTCCCTCCATCTTCTTAGTATGAAGGTCCATCCAATCCCCAGTAAGAAGAGAAACATCACAATCCAGTACGATGCAAGGATCAATTCTTCTTCTTTTTCCTCTCAACACAAGAAGAAGCTTCGCAGGCTGCCCCACATATTCAGCCGCGTCCTAGAGTTGCCGTTTCGGTCAGATGCGGATGTTGAGGTGGAGGAGGGTCCTGGATTCTTCCAATTCGTTGCATCGGAAACAGAGGGGATCGGCATTGATGTTCAGACCCACACCATCGAGATCCATCCAGGAGTGACCAAGATTGTAGTCAGGCCAAATCTAGGGCCTCTGGAGCTGCTGCTGCCTCTCGACCAATTAGAGATTGACATGTGGAGGTTTAGGCTACCCGACTCTACACGACCTGAGCTTGCTAGTGCGGTGTGCGTGGATGGAGAGTTGATTGTGACTGTCCACAAGCAAGATGAAGATGAAACAGAGGATGGAGATGCCTGGGGAGGTAATGCAAATACACTTGTAACTACTGTACACTAAATATGAAATTGACCCTTTTATTCCCATCTCTTCTCTCTCGTGCCCGGGTCAATTCACTTTTGGTTGGGGCACTTTTACTTTCAAGTTAGCTTCTTTATAATGTTCCCGAACACAAGGGACCAAGTTTCTCTTTGTTAGTTCATTCTCCTGAATTACGGGTAATAATAATAAACAAGTAATGTTTGTCCATTCTGTTACAGATTGTTGCTTCTTTTATCTGGTTAGTTTAGTTGGTTAGCAGTAGTAGATGTTAGAGGTTACATTTCGATTGATACTTTCTTTATCATAATTGTGCATAGGCGAATGTGTACTGCAGTATGCATTCTGTGTTTCTTCCGCGAATGTGTAGTGCACAATGCATTTTGTGTTTCTTCGGCGAATGTGTACTGTACAATGCATTCTTCATTTCATTGAAGAAAAAAAGTCACAAAAGTTTTTTAATTCTCCATCATCTTACATCGTGCAAAGTAATTGATACCGTTCTTGTTTTTTTATCTACATGAATTGTAAATAAAGAATAGAGTAGGAATGGATGAAATTGCAATTTTGAGTGTAAATAAACTAACACTCCCGAGACAACGTTTTTGTATCGAAACTAATTCAGTACATATAGCATGGTAGTTTAATAATCTTTTGTGTGTTACTAGAACAATTTCTCTCATGTATGATATAATATTTAAGACAAATTTTATATATTTCCGTATTTACAAAGAGATTGACTAGCATTTTGCTCCTGCATGACCTTATTTATCCACATTGTTAGCATTCTAGAATTGTGTTGTGCCTCTCTTATACATTATTAGAGTTTGTTGACGAAGAACTTTAACTATGCAATAATCCCATCACATTGACTTACACTTAAACTATGCCAATAAATCCTTTTAAACTTTAACTATGCCAATAGTTCTTTTACGGATGATGCCGTGACTCATCTTTTTGTGGTTTTGTGCTTTTATGGCTGCAAAAAGGAGTCATTAGATAATTTATTCTTTCAAAATATATAAAGTTTGATTGCTGCATTACACTTTTTATGTCGAATTTCTTTAACTTGCTATTTGCCTTCTTTAGAGAAAGTCGGTTACTTTATGTATTGCATGTTTATTAAATTATGACAAACACCTATTGGAATCCACGCCCCGTTGTAGCCAATCATGCGTATTATACGTGAAGTCTTGAGAAATATAATGATAATTGGAATCGACGTCCCCTTGCAGCCACTCCTATGTCTTATACGTGAAGTTTTGAGCAATATCAAAGCAAGCAAGATAGGTTTCATCACTTTTTGGTCCTTAGAATGATATAAAGTTGTAGCAGTTCTATAAAATTAAGTAATGGAGAATTGTAATAAAAGTGATATATAATTGTAATGCTGAACTTTAAATAATTGTTGTGTGGTGATATGGGCGAAGAGCATCTTCCCCTTTATATATAAAAGCGGTTAGTAATGCACAATTGTAATGATATATTCGGTTGTCACATTTAATGAGATGTGAAGCAACATGTTATTTTCATTTCCATCCCTTTGGTTTGTAACTTGAGTATCACAAGCATTCATTTAGAGGTTACATTGCTCTATCGCGTCAATATTGGTTTGCTTTACACTATTGTAGTTTTTTTTTGGCTAACTTACACTATTGTAGTTAAAGACGTCCAAAATCATGGCACGGGAAATAATAACCAAATTCATGTGTGGAGTAGAGTGATAATATAATGAGTTTAGTACTAATATTGTAACTCGCCCAGCTGTGCAGCAGGGTGGCATGCTAAATTGTAAACTTTAACATATAGTAACAAATGATATTGAGTATAAGAAATCTGAATGTCATTTAAAAAGGGAAAAAATAAGGGTTAATAACCAAATTGTTACCTGAACTTTGGCCTTCTTACAAATCGCTACCTCAACTTTTAATTTTGCAAATTAGCTACCTTAACTTTGAAATTCAGATCAAATCGCTACCTCAGTCAGTTTTTTGTCAATTTAGACAGAATTGAACCACATGTGTTTTTTTTCAAATATTTTTCTTCCAAAAATGCCCTTGTCTCTCTTCCTTGCCTCCTTGCGTGAACATACTTCACTATATTCTCTCTGTTATCGTCATTGCTTTATTATTTTATTCTATGTCGTATGTATATCTTCAATTCTAAAAGTTCTAACAATCTTCTACATTACTAATTAACAATTTCTCCATCAAAACAAGCTACAGAATCTAAAAGTTGTTTTGATACAGTAATGGTGTTGTTTCATTGTTGTTTTTTTTCCCGCTTTTGCTTATGCAATATTTAGTTCGGTTTTAATTATATTACGTTTAGATTAAGTGTTATTTTGTTGTGTTATCTTGCTGCAGTAAATATGTTGTATCATTGCTTTTTTTTTTTTTTTTTTTTGCACTTTTTGCTGCTGCAATTTTCACTATTACGACGTTTACTTTTTATTATTTTGTTGTTCAATCATAGCGAATATTTTTTCGTTATTCTGTTGTTCAATTGCTTCCAACGAAAGGGGTTTGGGTATTTGATCAAAGTCATAAAAAAGTAATACGTCCTTAAAATATAATACAAATTAAGTTAAATTCACTCCACCTACTAGCATTTTCAGCATTTGCACAAAAAGATAAAAGATAAGAGATAAAAAAGAAGTTGAAACACTTGAAAGAGACAACTTTAAATCTGTATCTATGTCTGGTATACTTGGAACTAACATCTAAACAATTTGAATTCCGTTATATTTTCATTAGGATATATATGACATTTTCAAATTCCATACATAATTTTCAGGTGAACAGAGCAAGTAGAGCGGCGAAGTTAACCTTTTTTTATGGTGGAATTGTTAATTAGTAATATAGAAGTTTGTCTGAAATCTTGGAATTGAAGATATATATACGACATAGAAGAAAATAATAAAGCAAAGATGATAATGGAGAGAAGATGGTTAAGTATGTTCACAAGGGAGGCAAGGAATAAAGACAAGGGCATTTTTGGAAGAAAAATATTTGAGAAAAACACATGTGGTTCAATTCTGTCTAAATTGAAAAATAATTGACTGAGGTAGCGATTTGATCTGAATTTCAAAGTTGAGGTAGCTAGTTTTCAAAATCAAAAGTTGAGGCAGCGATTTGTAAATGGGCCAAAGTTCAGGTAGTAATTTGGTTATTAACTCAAAAAATAAATAGATTTTGTAAAAATCAAATAACCCCATGCAAGAATCCACCATTAATGAAATTTGTCAATAATATTTAAGTACTTTCACTACCATTTGAATAAAGCAGTGTTATCAGAACTGGACCGGCGGTTCGAACCGGAACCCTCTCCGGTCCGGTTCGAGTAATTCCGAAGGATGCAGGCGAACCCGGTTCGAAAAGCCTGTTTTCAGTGAACTGGCCGGTTTTGTGCTAACCGGACGGTTCACCGGTTCGCCGGTTCGGACGACTTCTTTAAAAAAAAATTAGGTATTTAGGTTTTGTGATCGCCGCAGCAGAAGTAGGAAATTGGAGCGCCGCAGCAAAAGTAGGAAACTGGAGCGCCTCGACAGCACCGGAGCCACCACAGCACTCCGGTGGACCAGCTGCCGAGGATCGATGCAACAAGTATAGGTGAGTGGATTTGTGAGGGGCGGTTAAGGGAGGGGTAAGGGGGGTCTCTGGAGAAATCACGAAACAAATGGGGAGGTGAGGGGGCTAGTGATGACAGGGGGATGAAAGGAAGTGTGAGTGGGCTAGGTGGGAAGGGGGGTCTCACGAGAGGGAGGTGAGTGGCTAGTGACGAGAGGGAGGTGAGTGAAGGGGTTTGTGAGGTCGGACCGGGAATCGGCACCCTTGCCGGTCCGATATCCGGTCCGGTTCTGATAACACTGGAATAAAGTACTCTAAACTCTTAAAAACAGTTTGCGAGCTATTAAGTGGACCATCTTGCTCTTCTCTAATTTTCATCATCCTGCATGCACCATATCATTTATAATTATTCTCACAATTTTCACCTTCCGGCTCATATTTTCATTGATTCAAATAAATTGAACATTAAACCCTAAAAATAGTAATACTACATGGAACTTCAAGTCAAATCAATAATCAAGTAAGAAGCAATATTTGAGTACATAATTAATGAAATCATCACAAGTTAACCTAACGAATTGTAAACACTTCTGATTGAAGAAATATTTGAAAGACAACATTGGAATCATACATTTAATTCATTCTGAAATGTTAGCATGCATATATTGTTAGGAAGTACGTATCGGGTTAACTGGATGTCGACCAGAATGCTTGTCCCACAGGTGAAATATGTCTTCCTTCGATCTAATCCTTCCAAATCTTCTCTTGATCCGTCTTCTTGCCGACCTGCACGAGGGGTAAGCCGGTGGTGGAGCCGGAGAACCCTCTCTGATGCTTAAATTAGTACAGTACTCTAGAGAGAGAAACTAGAGAGAAGGCAGAGCTCAAAGTGTGTAATAAGATATCATGTGTAGAATGAGAAGAACTTGGGCACTATACATAGGCCTGAAGGGAGATTAAGGCAGTTAATAACGTCGTTAACTCCTAAACGTGCTTCATTAGTGGATAACGAAGGGTTAAAGCCCCTGTTAACATGGGAGAGTTCGTGGTATTATGTAAGGGTTGGACGTGAAAAAAAGTGTCGGGCCTCAGCGAGGCGCGACCCGGACGGTTGTCTCCTGAACGTCGCGTACACCCATTGGCGGGGCGTATTACGTCGTCCGGATGTGGTACTGAGATCTTAGAGGTCGGATGGAAAAATCTGACCTCCAAGACCTGAGGTCGGACAGCTGGTCCGATCTCCCTTAGGGGAAATTGGACCAGTGGCAGGTCCGAACGGGTGTTTTTCCCGTCCGGTCCTTTTCCTGTTGCGGGTGACATGTTCGGTTCAATGTTTCGATTTATAATTGAGTGTGGGGTTATTGTGATAATATAATCCGAGCTAAAATGGGTCCAAATAGGGCGTATATCCATCATTTCCCCCCGAGTCAACCAATGGCCTGACCCTTGATTGACTCTATTTTTCGATGGGATGATACACTCAATTTGGATCCGTTGTCTTACCTCCTGCCGAGTCTACCGTATATCCATAAGCCTGTCGTAACACTCCATTTTTTTCTCTCAATGATAGAGGAAACTTAGACATTAGTGTAAACATGTATATATTCAGACATGTATCCGGAAAACGAGGGTATGACAAAAATCATGTCTTCCTACATTTATGTCTAAAGGTGTGAACATGGTTAGTGGTATGACGTGATCATGATCATAGATAAGTGAAATTTTAAACCATGCCGACGTGTACGTGTAAAATGATTCCATGTAAAAATGTGTCTAATCATATATAAAAATTCCTAAGTATCAAATTTGTGAGATGAGTGCACAAATGTGTTGATATGAATATAAACATGGTAATTATAGTTGAAAATGGAAGAGATGTTATGAGTTGATTTTAACCTTTGGATCTTTTTGGTTTTGAAATCGATGGTGGGGATCAAGAGATTTTGAAGAAACCCTAGTTTTTTTTACTATAAAAAGGGGTAATTATTTCAATTTGCAATCATTATTCTTCTTTCTTCTTTAGGGAACGGGCTACTTACTTGGTGTTTACTCCCTCCGGAGATTATTGACCCTTAACTTTTCAGCGGCCGATAGGGGTGGTTGATTGCCCCCGAGTTTAGGTGTTTTCTGATCTCTTTGAGGGATGAGTGATTTCTTTCATTTCCAATCCTTCTCTACCTGTCTTTTCATTTTCAGTTTGTCACCTTCTTTTTCTGCACGTTCCTTCCTTTTTTGATCACCTCTCGATGTCCTTCCATGCTTGATTCTTCTCATTTGTTCCATCTCATAGGTTGGTTTAATAAGAAAATTTATCACGCGCAGGAGGATTCTACTGATTGGGTTGCAGATACTAGGTGGAGTGACCCTCCTTATGCCTCTCCAAAAATGGTTAAGTCTTTGAAAGCACGATTGATGACTAGAGCCTCAAGTATGCTCTCTTATTTATTTTTTCTTTCTTCGTATGGAATTACTGTAGTCATCCTCGCATCCTTTTCATTGTTTGTTAGTGTCAGTCTGCATTGTCACGACTGGTGAACCTCCTGGGGAGTTGATGATAAATGGATTATCAAAAGTAAGGAAGTCTAATTTCGGGACAGGATCCTCGATTGTTCATGTGATAGGGGTTGTTCCTTCTAAGGGAGATCAGTCTATTGATAAAGATGAGGCTCATACTGGTGTCAATGTGTTGCCCTTATCTCTTGCCTCCCATTCGAGGGGACGAGTGCTGATGACCAAGTCGATTTTAGCAGGTATGTTTCTAATTTGGTGTTTGTTTCTTAATTTTTTTTTTTTTTTTTTTGATTTTGTTGTGTCCATTGTAGGCAGAATCCGACTTCCTATGTTAGGTCGAAATGACTTGAAACGTCCTCTTCATGATGATGTTGTTTGTTCTAAGTGGGTTCCCTTTTCTTCCGGGGATAAGTGTCGTTTTGACAAACAATCTTCTTTACTCGTTCTTTAAGTCGGGGTTCGAGTATTGCAAGCCGTCGTTGCTCCTGGTGATCGTGTGCTGCCTTTTAGTGAATCAAGTGAAATTCACGAGTTGGTGGACGGGGTTTTATCTCGCTATGCTCCTGTAATTATCTTCTTATCTCCCATCCTTGCTACTTTATGTTTGCCTATCTTTTGACGTGTGTTCTTTGTATTAGGGTATTGATGATATTGTGAACATGTCATCTTTCGTTGTTGAGCTTGCGGAAGATAAAAAATTACTTCAGGATGCGCAGGTTTCACTTAGTGCCGAGCTTGTCGAGGCATTGGAAGATGGTCGTGTCCTAGATGCGGACTTTCGTGATTTACGGGATCGTATTATGTTTATTGAGGCCAAGATTCTAACTTTACAGCGTAAGGCTGCGAGTGATAACATGTTGCGTATTGCTGAGATGGAGTCTGTTTGGACACAGGATTCCTTCGTGGGCTTCTCCTTCTGTTCTCTTCTTGTTACTGGGCTTCTTCTTACCGTTTTCATACTTCATAGACTTCTCCTTCTAGTATTCCCGCTTTGCGGGCTTCCTCTTCCTATATGTCCGCCCCGTGGTCTTCTTCTTCTCATATATCTATAGATGGGCACTGGGGAGGGGTTCCCGGGAAGCCCACTACTTGCACGTGGTGTCCTGAGTGCCTTCTTGCTTGGGACCTCCGCCATTCCTTCTCCTCGTGATACCTGCAAAAGGGGCAATACCGAGACCAAATGGGGTGTGGTGCTCGGTGTGCCCTCTCTGATATTTAATGAGTATAGACATTTTAGAGAGATAAAGTAAAGAGAAGGCTGAGCTTGAGTGAGAGATAACAAGATTGTTCTCAAATGAGGAGAGGATGCCTCTATTTATAGAGTTCCTATCGGACCGCCCGGTTCCAGTGGTTTCCTTGTCCGGTTGTGGCAGGTTCATAATATAAGTTGGCCTTGACCGTAATTATGGTGCACTTGGCCTCGGTTCGACCGTAGATGAGCACAATGTGTTTAAGTGTGTGGGAATGGCCACCAAGGGTGAGCCCCGGGCTAAATATCGACCGGGGCTAGGGGTCCGGACGAGGGAACTCGTCCGGACGGAGGGGGGGATACTCGAATGGGTATCCCCGAGCGGGAGGACCCTGCTCGGGTTACCCGAGCGGGATGACCCTCGCTCGGGTAACCCAAGCGAGGTTACCTCGCTCGGGTCTCCCCCGAGGGAATTTTTCCCTCGGGGCCTTCAGGGTGGGCATCGTCACCCGTGTCGCTCTTGGGCCTAAATGATGGGCCTCAGGTGTCTGTTTTCTAAGTTTCGAATTATAGTCGGCCGCGGCCCAATTATCGAGGTCCAATTTATAATAGCTTGGGCGTATATCCAACATTTGCTCCCGAGTCAAGAAATGGTTTAACCTTTAATTGACCCTATTTTTGTGGAGTATCGCCCAAGCAAGTTGTGAAATGTAACTTTATGACGATCCCGGCCTTTATCGAATGCTCGAGGAACGTCGCGATTTTCCTTGCCCCGTGTTTAAAGGAGCTTTAAGACGGTCCCGGCCTTCATTGAGTGCTTCGAGGATCGTTGTAATTTTCCTTGCCCCCTGTACAAGGAAGCTGGATACACAAAATGCTATTGCTGATTTAAGCAAATTTATGCTATGTACAGATATTGGATAAGGGTAAAATTGACATGAGCCTTGGTCTCGTTTTACTTAGCCTTAGGACTGTGTTCTTTTTGGAGGAACCTCCTTTTTAGGCTCTTAGAGCCGGTAGGGCACTTTAGAATCGGTGTTGCGCTTCGTTTGCGAGAGTGCGAGTATGATCTTCTAGCTTTAGCCTTCAATGAGCATGTCATTTTTCTCCCCGTTTGTCGGAGTGTGGGCATGGTCCTTTAACCTTATCCCTGCAATTCACTCCATATAGATGGAGGTGAGAGTGGTTAAAATTCTTCTTCTTACCCTTCGTATAAAAGAGTTTTTATAAATATATGTAGAAGGTTGTTCCCTTCATATATGTTGGAGCGTTACTCCCTTTGTGTAGGTTAAGGGGCTTCCCGGACGGTGATTTTGCCTTCGTGGCTCATTGCTGAGGCTACCTCCGCGGTATGCACACCTTGCACCTCCACAAGTGGGGGCTTGGCCCTTGTGTTACTCATGCTCTATGACTTGAGCATATAGAGTTGTATGTATATGGTTG
Organism: Clarkia xantiana subsp. parviflora; assembly: GCA_036873135.1. NCBI lineage: Eukaryota > Viridiplantae > Streptophyta > Magnoliopsida > Myrtales > Onagraceae > Clarkia > Clarkia xantiana. The sequence goes on from JAPTYO010000018.1 coordinate 735,098, forward strand.
CCCGCGTAGTGGGCATGCTTCAGACGCTGGGGGGTTAGCCCTTGCGTTAATTGCGAAACTTGCATGTATGAGATTGTATATATATAGTTGTCCCTTACAGTGGGTGTTCTTGGCGTTTTGGACGCGGGGAGGGGGGGGGGGGGTGGGGGTTAACCCTTGAGGTGACTACGCTTGGTAGCCCATATATGTGTGGGCCCGTAGTGGACACGTTGTTGTACGTAGATGGATATTCAACGTATTGGGTAAGCTTGGTAGCTCATATATGCGTGCCCCCATAGTGGACACGTTGTTGTATGTAGATGTTGTTTGGGTGCCTTAGTGCCATGCCTAGGTCCCTTGTTTGTATAGATGATATATGCTCTCCTGGAGGATATTTGGTTCCACCTTTCATTACCTTACGTAGTGTTGAGATGATTTTATTTGTCCCTCTTGTAGGATTATTTTCCATGCTTTATCCATTATAGTCCTCCCTTTGACAAGTAATATCGTCCCTGCACGTGTCTTTCGCCCCCGTAGTAAGCACTTTATCTTTATGCACGTTGGGACGTATCCTTGGGTAGGTTGGTCTTGATGGATTCATATGGTGTCATGACAGCCGCTGTTTTCTCCTGACGGACCGCTGTTTGACTGTTACTTCTTTAAAGTTTCTTTACTTGCTTTTGAGGTGGGATGGGGGATGTCCGTTGCTTAATTGGGCGTGTATCCCGCTTTTCCCCTCCGAGTTAAGCAATGGCCCTAACCTTTGCTTGACTCCATGATGGTCGGATAGGCGTCCGATTAGGCTATTGATAGTTGTTTGAAAGATTGGAGGAGGCTCTTTCCTTGATTTGCCTCTTCGACCACCAACCTTGCGGTTGTTGGACTTTGTGGAATAAGGAGGATATCTTCATGGTGATGGAGCCTCACGCTTGTCTAACCCGAGTATTGTTGGATCTAGGGTACAAGCCTTTGTGATATAAGGGTATGGTTTCATCCTTTGATATATGGACATGATAGCCATTGTTGATATATAGGGGGGGGGGATGGTACCCTCCTTTGATATATGGGCATGATAGCCATTTGATGAAGTATAGGGGGATGGAGCCCTCCTTTGATATATTGACATGATAGCCACCTGTTGAAGTGTAGGGGGTTGTACCCTTCTTTGATATATGGACATGATAGCCATTTGATGAAGTATAGGGGGGATGGTGCCCTCCTTTGATTTATGGACATGATAGCCATTTGATGATGTATAGGGGGGGATGGTACCCCCCTTTGATATATGGGAATGATAGCCATTTGATGAAGTATAGGGGGGATGGTACCCTCCTTTTATATATATGGACATGATAGCCACATGTTGAAGTATAGGGGGGATGGTATCCTCCTTTGATATATGGACATGATAGTCACCTGTTGAAGTACTTACATTCTATATCTTGTTTGATGAGTTGCCCTTTGATTGAGGACTTATTTCTCATATCATGTTGGAATGGTGGCCATGTGGGTCTTATGTCCCTTAATTGGGCGTGTATCCCGCTTTTCCCCTCCGAGTTAAGCAATGGCCCTAACCTTTGCTTGACTCCATGATGGTCGGATAGGCGTCCGATTAGGCTATTGATAGTTGTTTGAAAGATTGGAGGAGGCTCTTTCCTTGATTTGCCTCTTCGACCACCAACCTTGCGGTTGTTGGACTTTGTGGAATAAGGAGGATATCTTCATGGTGATGGAGCCTCACGCTTGGCTAACCCGAGTGTTGTTGGATCAAGGGTACAAGCCTTTGTGATATAAGGGTATGGTTTCATCCTTTGATATATGGACATGATAACCATTGTTGATATATAGGGGGGGATGGTACCCTCCTTTGATATATGGGCATGATAGCCATTTGATGAAGTATAGGGGGATGGATCCCTCCTTTGATATATTGACATGATAGCCACCTTTTGAAGTGTAGGGGGTTGTACCCTTCTTTGATATATGGACATGATAGCCATTTGATGAAGTATAGGGGGGATGGTGCCCTCCTTTGATTTATGGATCATTTGATGATGTATAGGGGGGATGGTACCCCCCTTTGATATATGGGCATGATAGCCATTTGATGAAGTATAGGGGGGATGGTACCCTCCTTTGATATATATGGACATGATAGCCACATGTTGAAGTATAGGGGGGATGGTATCCTCCTTTGATATATGGACATGATAGTCACCTGTTGAAGTACTTACATTCTATATCTTGTTTGATGAGTTTCCCTTTGATTGGGGACTTATTTCTCATATCATGTTGGAAGGGTGGCCATGTGGGTCTTATGTCCCTTTTCTGTTGGAAGGGTGGCCCTATGAGTCTTATCTCCATTTTCGGTTGTAAGGGTTGTCCTTATAGATCTTCCTCTTTCCATATGTAAGGGTTGTCGATCGCCTTATCATATTTCAAAGTTGTCTTTTTGGATCTTCCCCTTTTCGGTTGAAAGGGTGGCCCTATGGGTCTTATGTCCCTTTTTGGTTGTAAGGGTTGTCCTTATAGATCTCCCTCTTTCGATATGTAAGGGTTCGCCTTATCATATTTCAGAGTTGTCTTTTGATCCTCCCCTTTTCGGGTGGAAGGGTGGCCCTATGGGTCTTATGTCTCTTTTCGGTTGTAAGGGTTGTCCTTATAGATCTTCCTCTTTCCATATGTAAGGGTTTTCGATCGCCTTATCATATTTCAGAGTTTTCTTTTTGGATCTTCCCCTTTTCGGTTGGAAGGGTGGCCCTATGGGTCTTATGTCCCTTTTCGGTTGGAAGATGTCCGTCCACTAGTCGATGCCTCGACATAACGTTGTTGGCAAGACGCTACTTGCGTTGTGTTGACACGTTTTATGACCGCATATCCGATGCCTCGGGATAGCGTTGTGAACAAGACGCTACTTGTTAGATTGACGCGTTTTAACTACTTACCCGATGCCTTATGGTAGTGTTAAGGCAAGACGTTACATGCGTGATTTGGTACGTTTTATTCCGCTTACTCAATGCCTTGAGATAGCGTTGGGGCGAGACGCAACTCGCGATATGCACTTTATCGCCCACTTGAGGACTCAAGGTGGCGTTTGAGGCAAGACGTTACTTGCTTAATTTGGTACGTTTTATTCCGCTTACCAAATGCCTTGAGGTAGCGTTGTGGCGAGACGCGACTCGCAATCTTAATTACTAAAGTTAGTGCGTTTTTCGTCGCTTGGAATTCCAAGATGTGACGTTATGGCAAGACGTTACTTGCTTGGTTTGGTACGTTTTATTCCGCTTACTCGATGCCTCGAGATAGCGTTTTGGCAAGGTGCTACTTGCAAATGCGTTTTTCCGCCTCTTGGAGTTCCAAGATTTGGCGTTATGGCAAGACTTTACTTGCTTGGATTGGATGCATTGTAGATGACGCATCCTTTGTGATTGATGCTGTCTTTCTTCTTTCCCATTGTGTCCTGAAAAGAATTTGACTCATTTAGTTTTATTGTCATTTCTTACAGAAAGGAAAGTTTAAGTGGAGTCTGTAGATCTCCTTTTGGTAATAACAAATTATGTAATGGAAGTGGATATCCCTTCGGGTGTAGAACTTCTTCAAATGTTCTCCATTGAAAGTGTTAGTTTATATCTGCCTTGCCGCATCCTCTAGTCGGTATAAGTTTTGGATGTCGCCTTATGAGGGCGGTCACTGTTGCCTCCCACACAGGAGCTAGTCCTTGTAGTGGGTTTACGTTGTATCATTTCTTTATGGTTTCCATTGGAAGGAGTGATGCCACATATTTGCGTGGACTTTTATTTCCGGGTGGACTATCAAGCACTAGCTCTCATGGTGTCCCCCTAGTTGCTTGGTAGCTGCACCGTTTCTTATTGTTTAGCCTGTTAAGGCTTATCCTCCGGTTTCTCGGTTGGGTGCCGAGCAGTTGTTCGTTTGGTGCCCCCCAAGTTGCTTGCTCTCCTTACTCCTTTATGCTCTTTGAGCATGCCTTTCTTGTATGCACCTTCCAGAATTGGCGAGGTAGGTGGGGTGTGGAGGGAGGATTCAATTTTGATCTTCGTTACTGTTTCTTCCCTTTACTCTTTGTAGGTGTTGGTTTGGCGTGGTGCCCCCAACTCTGTCCTGTTAGCAACCTTGTGTGTAGAATGTTTGTTTTGCAAATCCAATATCCTTTTAACGTTGGAGTTATTGATGATCCTTGCGATGAGCATAGGTTTGGTGCTGCCCCCTCATTTAGTGCTACCCCTCCTTGGATGTAGATGCGGTTTTTGTCTCAAAAATGAGCATTGTGATGGGAAGGGGAAAATGGAGGTGTTTGCCTTGCAGACTAGGTTGGAGTGGTATTCTCTGCTTTCACATCGTGTTGTCTAGTCCTTTGGACGGTCAGGCGTCTTGTGGGTGTAACTTCTGTACATAGATATATTGTAGGATGAGATTCTATATGATGACACTCCATATGGTTCTCCATGGAAATGCATATCGTATTGGAACCCCTTGAATGGTATTTTCTCAAGGTAAGCGATGTAGGCCCAGCTGGTTGTAGTGACCCTCCTTGTTTGGGGTTATCATTTTGCTCATAAAGGGGGGAGGTGTATGCATGCACCTTCCTTGCTATCATTGGCGATGCTTGCCCCCCCAGTGTATGTGGTTGCTCTTTCTAATGCCATATTTTTCTGGGGATGGAGTTATTGATCTTTTCTCCTAGTGTTGCCGTATTCTTCACAGAGTGGCTGCTTTTCAGTGGTAACATCCAGTTGCCTCCTATTGATGTGCTCTAAAGGAGCTACTCTTGGTTAATTCGTGAAGGGATGGGTGGGTGGTGCTCATCCTTGTAGAGAGCTTGATGTTCTGCTCCATCCTCATCTTGCCCCCAATTGGTATACTCTGAAAGAGCTACCATGGGTGCATTTCGTTTTAGCCACTTCTTTGGCCTTCTGCCATTTTCTTGGGTATTTGATTGTTGCCCCCACCAGGGGCTTGTCCTTTATTAATGGTGAGGGAGGTAGTTTTTGATTGACTACCGACCGTGGTGTCTTGGAGCTTGATGGAGTGTTATCCAATGAGTGTTGTTCTCCGTTGGACGTCGGTTGCTTAGTATCCTTTGGTTGTTGCCTCCGGATGCTAGGCTCCTGGAAACCCACAGTAGGTACCTTACTATGCCACCCCCTTGTTCTCTTGGACCCCCTATTATTGCCATCGAGCACAACTAGTAGGCTACGTGTTTTTTGTTCGAATCCGCAGACGACGCCAGTTTTTGCACACGAAGATTCCTTCGTGGGCTTCTCCTTCTGTTCTCTTCTTCTTACTGGGCTTCTTCTTCCAGTTTTCCTACTTCGTAGACTTCTCCTTCTAGTATTCCCGCTTTGTGGGCTTCCACTTCCTATACGTCCGCCCAGTGGGCTTCTTCTTCTCATATATCTATAGATGGGCACCGGGGAGGGGGTCCCCGGTAAGCCCACTACTTGCACGTGGTGTCCTGAGTGCCTTCTTGCTTGAGATCTCCGCCTTTCCTTCTCCTCGTGATACCTGAAAAAGGGGCAATACCGAGACCAAAGGGGTGGGGGGGTGGTGCTCGGTGTGCCCTCTCTGATGCTTAAATGAGTATAGGCATTTTAGAGAGATAAAGTAGAGCTTGAGTGAGAGATAAAAAGATTGTTCTCAAATGGGGAGAGGATGCCTCTATTTATAGAGTTCCTATCGGACCGCCCCAGTTCCAGTGGTTTCCTATTCTGGTGTTGGCAGGTTCGTAAAATAAGTTGGCCTTGACCGTAAACATGGTGCACTTGGCCTCGGTTCGACCGTAGACGAGCACAATGTGTTTATGTGTATGGGAATTGCCACCAAGGGCGAGCCCCGGGCGAAATATCGTCCGCGGGTTGGGGTCTGGACGAGGGAACTCGTCCAGAAGGAGGGGGGGGGATACCCAGATGGGTATCCCCGAGGTCCCAATCGGGTTACCCTAGCGAGGGGACCTCGCTTGGGTAGCCCGAGCGGGATGGCCCTCGCTCGGGTCTCCCCCGAGGGAATTTTTCCCTCGGGGCTTTTTGGGTGAGCTTCTCCACCCGTGTCGCTCTTGGGCCTAAATGTTGGGCCTCGGGTTTCCGTTTTCCAAGTTTCGAATTATAGTCGGTCGCGGCCCAATTATCGAGGTCCAACTTATAATAACTTAGGCGTATATCCATCAAAGTCTATTGAGGATGTGTGTCGTGTGGAGGAGAAGATGTTTGTTGTTCTTGAGTACAAGAATTCTCCTTCTTTTCAGGGTGATCTTGAAGTTCAGTGCAACGCCACCCTACAGGCTTTTGAAAAGACACTCGTTGAGCGAATGTACATGGCTGTCCCTGATTTTCCATTTGCCCTGCTTGGTAATCTTTCTAGCTTTGCTGTTAAGCATGTTGCTAAGTTAAATGAGCAGTCTTGTTCTCCCAGTGGGGTGGTCACCTTTGGTGTTGTTCCTCCCATTTAATTGAGATGGCTTTCTGTTCTCAAACTTGTTGCTCATGGCTTGCTATTGGATGTATATCTCGTGGCTTTTCTATCTCATGTCGTTCCTGCATTTATTGCATAGTATGATTATCTTTATAACTTGTTATGTTTAGTAACTTTGTTGTTATGGTTGTTTTTCCATGTTATCCACGCTCAGGAGATTGCATCCTTTCTTATGCTTGTCGTTGTAGAATGGTCTGCTTGTCGTTCATAGTATCTTTGATCATTCTATCACAACTTTGATCCTTGTAGATAACTTCTTTTGTTGGAGTTTCCCTGTTGTCATTCCCATTTCGTCATACCTGTATTGGCATCATATTCATTCTTGTGAATATCATATAACCTTGCTTGTATAAAAGAAGGTTTTCTAAAGATATGTTCTTGGGGACGTTGTAAATTTTTCTGAGGATACGCCCTTCGGGGCGTCGAGTGTGTGTACATGATATGCTCTTGGGTGTGTTTAAAATTGTTTATAAGATAAGCTTTTGAAAATAATCGCGTGATCACAAGATATGCTCTTGGTGGCGTCGAAGGTGTTCACAATATACGCTCCTGAAGGCGTCTAAAATGATCGCAAGATACGCTCTTGGGGGCGTCAATAGTGTTCGCAAGATATGCTATTGGAGGCGTCGAAAGTGTTCGCAAGATATGATCTTGGGGGCGTCGAAAGTGTTCGCAAGATACGCTATTGGGGGCGTCGAAAGTGCTCTCAAGATACGCTATTGGGGGTGTTGAAAGCTGTTAGCAGGATTCGCTCCTGGATGGCACAGGATGTGGTCGTAGTATAGAACTGCTCTCAAGATACGCTCTTGTGGACGTCGAAAGCTGTTCGTAGGATTGGCTCCTGGATGGCACATAATGTGGTCACAGTATAGAACTGCTCTCAAGATACGCTCTTGGGGGCGTCGAAAGATGTTCGCAGGATTGTCTCCTGGATGGCACAGAATGTGGTCGTAGTATAGAACTGCTCTCAAGATACGCTTTTCGGGGGCGTCGAAAGCTGTTCGCAGGATTGGCTCCTGGATGGCACAGAATGTGGTCGCATTATAGAACTGTTCTCAAGATACGCTCTTGGGGGGCGTCGAAAGATGTTCGCATGATTGGCTCCTGGATGGCACAGAATGTGGTCGCAGTATAGAACTGCTCTCAAGATACGCTCTTGGGGCGTCGAAAGCTGTTCACATGATTGGCTCCTGGATGGCACATAATGTGGTCGCAGTATATAACTGCTCTCAAGATACGCTCCTGGGGGCGTCGAAAGTAGTCTTTACCTGGTGTTGTTCCCATGTAAGGCATTTATGTTGGATAAATGTATTTGCATTTTGGAACGTTTATATGAATAGTCTCTTGCAACATTATTTGACTTGAAACTTTTGGATATTCTTCTAGTAGAGTAAATAGGGCGAAAGCTTGATTTGCACTCTTTTCTCAGGTAGTCACTTATTTTGCCTTTGTTGTGGAATTTCAAACGTGGAACTTCTTCAGATGTCCTCCATTGAACTTTCTTGTTGAAATATTCCCATCGCCATCTTCCAGGCGGTATGCGTTTATGTATGGTACTGATGCTATCTTGTACGGTCATTCCCATTTTGGAGATAGCTTTTTTATCCGGTCGAGGTGCGGGAACTCGTTTCTTCGTAGTACGAACTCACCCACATGAAATACTCATTCTCTTACTTGCCGGTTGTAATATCTAGCTGATGCGAGGCGCCTTCGTGCTTGTGCTTCTTCCAGGTTCCATCTTTTTTCGTCTGCTAGGTCTAGATCTAGGCGTATAGCCTTGTCATTCTCTTGACTATCGAAGTAACTTGTCATGAGTGATGCTACCGCCATTTCCGCTGGTGCCACTGCTTCTGTCCCATATACAAACCCGAATGGTGTTTCCCCTGTTGATACTTTTGGTGTTGTTCGTACTGCCCACAAGACGTTTTCTAATTCGTCTACCCAGCTTTCCTTTGAAGCGTGAATTCTCTTTTTGAGTCCATCTAATATAATTTTGATAGCTAATTCCATCCGTTTGATTGGGAGTTTTTCACTGATGCAAAGCGGTGCTCTATATTTAGCTTCTTGCAATACCAGTCCATCCTCTTGCTTTTGAATTGTGGTCCATTTCCATTTATCAGAACCTTCGGTACACCGCCTTGCGACGATATGTGATTTGATGAAACTGAGGACTTGTTCATCTGTCGTTCTTCCCAGTGCTTTTGCTTCTATCAATTTGGTGAAGTAATCTATTGCTACTAGTATGAATGTTTTTTGCCCTTTTGTTCTTGGTATGGGCCTATCAGATCAATCCCCCATTGAGCGAATGGCCAGGCGCTTGATATTGAACTTAGATCTGCTGCAGAAGCTGTGATTTTTCGAGAATACATTTGGTAATGTTCGCATTTTTGCACCATATCATTTGCCTCTCTGTTCATTGTTGGCCAATAGTAACCAAAGTTGAAAACTTTTCGAATAATTGATCGTGCTCCCTCATGGCATCCGACACTTCATTCATGGAGCTCTTTCAGGACTGTTTCTGTTTCTGGGTATGCTATACACTTTAGAAATTGTGTGGAGTAACCTTTTTTGTAGAGCTCGTTGTCTATTATTGCATAGTTTACCGCAAGTCTTTCGATCTCGGTTGCCTCTACTTGTCTTCCGACAGTGTTCCTTCTGTGATGTACCGACGGACTGGAGTCACCCAAGTGCCTCCTTCATCGATGGCTAAAACTTACATTTTTTCTATGACAGATAGTATTCTGTGCTCTACGAAATGAACCTCATTGTTTGATTCTGACCCTAAGGAAAATTTGCTTAAGGCGTCCACCTCTTGATTCTGCTCTCTTGGGACTGATTCGATGTCGAAGCTATAAAAGCTTGTGATCAACTCATTTTCTTGTTGCATATACTCTAGCATGTTTTCAGATTTGGCTTTGTAATCCCCTTTCACTTGATTGACAACTAGTTGGGAGTCGCACTTTACCCTTAGGTGTTTTACCCCTACTCCTTTAGCTATCCTCAGGTCTGTTATCAGAGCCTCATACTCTGCCTCGTTATTTGTCGCCTTAAAGGTTAATACCATGGCGTAGTGCACTGGTGTTCCTTTGTCTGGTGGAAACAGGAGGAGGCCCGCGACTGATCCCCCTGCATTAGATCAGCCAGCAGTGTACATTTCCTAAATACTACTTGGTTGGATCTCTTGCCTGATTTCTGCTTAAGTGGTGCTCGTTGTTGCTTGGAAATCGTTTTCTAGACTGATTCCTGTGAACTCTGCAATAAAATCTGCCAAAGCTTGCCCTTTGATGTCTGTCATTGGTGCAAAATGAATGCGGAATTCACTTAGCTCAATTGCCCATTTTCAGTCTTCCTGACATATTTGGATTTTGTAAGAGATGCTTTAAAGGTTGGTCTGTGAGTACCATTATTTCATGAGCATGGAAATACGGTCTCAACTTTCGTGCTGATATGATCAATGCATAGAGGTATTTTTCTATTGCCATGTAGTTGATATCTTACTTAGCCAGTGTTTTGCTGACGAAATAGACTGGTAGTTGTGCATTGTTCTCCTCTTTGATCAGTACTAAACTTACCACAACATTGCTTACGGATATGTAGAGGAAAATGAGTTCTCCAGGAGCTGGCTTTGCCAAAAGAGGTAACGTCTTCATATGTTGTTTTAGGTTTTGGAAAGCCTCCTCACACCTTGTGTCCATTCGAATTTTTGTTGGATCGTAATACCTCAAAGAAGGGTAGGGCATTGTCCCCGATTTTGGCCAAAAATCTATTCAATGCTGCCAACCTTCCATTGAGCTGTTGTACCTCTTTGTGTTTCGTCTGGGACTTCATCTCTTCTATTGCTCGCAATTTCTCTAGGTTCACTTCAATCCCCCTTTGACTCACCAGGAACCCCAAGAATTTTCCTGATTGTACCCCAAATGCGCATTTTGTTGGATTCAGGCGGACTTGATACCAACGCATCCTTTCGAATGTCATGCGTAGATCTCCGACGTGGTTGCTCCTCTTTTTCGACTTTACAATCATATCATCCACGTATGCTTCCATTTTCTTTCCTATCATGTCCCCGAAGAGCTAGTTTACCATCCGTTGGTAAGTAGCTCCTGCATTTATCAGTCCAAATGACATTACTCTGTAATGGTAGACATCGTTGTCGCCTGTCAGCATAGAATGCTGTGTGTGGGGCATCTTTTGCGGACCTCTTGATTTGATTATATCCAGAATATGCATCCATGAAGCTCATCAGTTCGAGGCCTGATGTTGTATCAACCAGTTGGTCTATTCTTGGTAGGGGGTACGAATCCTTTGGGCATGCCTTGTTGAGGTCTCGTTAATCTATGCACATTCTCCAGTTTCCATTGGCCTTCCTTACCAAAACTGGGTTTGCAACCCATGTTTGGTGATCTCCTTAATGAAATTTGATTTCAGCAACTTGTCTACCTTCTTTCGGATAGTTATTTTCTTGCTACCACTAATTAATCTCACCTTTGTGTTACTGGCTGTTTTGCTGTTTCTATGTTCAACTTGTGAGATATCACTTCCTTGGTTATCCCAGGCATGTCACCTGGTGACCATGCAAGTAAGTCTTTGTATTCCCTTAGGAGAAACGTTATTTGTGATTCCTCTTCTTTTGTCAATGAAACCCCGATTTTCACTTTCCTATCTGAGTCGTCAATCTGTACCTCCTTTAATTCTTCTATAGTTGTGGGTCTGCCGTGCTCCTCACTCGGTTCTTCATCTATGGACAGAATCTCATTGTCCATCTTTTCCTCCTTTTGAGTGCTATCGCGTAGCATTTCCTTGCCATTTTCTGATTACCTTTAACCTCCCCAATTCCTGCTCTTATGGGGAATTTCATCTTTTGATGCGGTGTCGATGGTACTGTGCCCCACTTGTTCATTGTGGTTATACCCAAGATGCCGTTGCACGCATTCATGCATTCCACCACTGTGAAAGGAACATCAATTTGCAATTTTCTTTGATCCGCCCCCAGTATTACTGGTAGTGTAATTGTTCCAATGGGATAACTTGGCTATCCTGTAAAACCTATGAGGGGAGAGTGCACTGGCTTTATGCCTTTTGGTTGCACACATAAGGAACCAATGACTTTTTTGGTTATGATACTGGCTGAACTTCCTTCATCTACTAGGATTCGACCAATCTCCATGTTATTGATCTTCATTGTTATAACCAGAGCGTCATTGTGTGGATGTGACACGTGTTCCATGTCTCTTTTTGAAAACTGGATCGTGTCTTCTCTTGTTTTCTGCTCTGTGCATTCTCTCTGGATTTTCTTACTTCCTTCTTGGAGCATGTACGCTTCTCTTGCATTTGACGCCTCTCCTCCTGCTCCGAATCCTCTATGAATGACGCACGAGTTTTCCATCTGTCTCGTGATAGTTAGGCTTGTTTGTTCAAAACCCACAGACGGCGCCAAGTGTTAGGACGTACGTATCGGGGTAACTAGATGTCGACCCGAATGCTTGTCCCACGGGTAGAGTCTGTCTTCCTTCGATCCGTTCCTTCCCAATCTTCTCGTGATCCGTCTCCTTGCTAACCTGCACGAGGGGTAAGCCAGGGATGGAACTGACGAACCCTCTCCGATGCTTAAATTAGTAAAATACTCTAGAGAGAGAAACTAGAGAGAAGGCAGAGCTCAAAATGTGTAATAAGATATCTAGTGTAGAATGAGAAGAACTTGGGCACTATATATAGGCCTTAAGGGAGATTAAGGCCGTTAATGGCGCCGTTAACTCCTAAACGTGCTTCATTAGTGGATAACAAAGGGTTAAAGCCCTTGTAAACATAGGAGAGTTCGTGGTATTATGTAAGGGTTGAACGTGAAAAAGTAGTGTCGGGCCGCAGCGAGGCGCGACCCGGACGGATGTCTCCTGAACATCGCGTACACCCTTTGGCGGGGCGTATTACGTCGTCCGAGGTGGTATTGAGGTCTTAGAGGTCACATGGCAAAATCCAACCTCCAAGACCTGAGGTCGGACAGCTGGTCCGATCTCCCCTAGGGGAGATCGGTCAAGCTGGACCGATCACCCTAGGGGAGATCAGACCAACTAGTCTGATCTCCCTTAGGGGAAATTGGACCAGTGGCAGGTCCGGACAGGTGTTTTTCCCGTCCAGGCCTTTTCCTGTTGCGGGTGACGTGTTCGAGTCAATGTTACGATTTATAATCGAGTGTGGGGTTATTGTAATAATATAATCCGAGCTAAAATGGGTCCAAATCGGGCGTATATCCATCATATATCAAATTGCCAGACTTGAATGTTGGATAAAAAGAATATCAAATTTGTTAGAGATATATTCTCTATTATTAAGAGATATTCAGTTGCCTAATATAGTGGAGCTACACATCTATATATATCTTCATTCCTATCAAAGAGATTCATGGAGAACAATTCGTAATTTGGTTTCAGAGCCTAACCTAGGTTATTCAGTCGTCAGTTTCTCCTAGGGTATTCAGTCATCAATTTCTCCTGCTTGCACCCGTTCCAGCAAGCCTATTATCAGTCTCCGATAGACCCCTTCAAATTTAGGGTTTATCATTTAAAATTCTCATCGCCAGTCACCTCGGAAGCTGTCGGCCGTCGTATTTAGCTTTCCACCGGCGCCGTATTCCACCGCACGCGCCTCCACGCGCGGCTGTCGTTCGTAGCTTCGTTGGCGCGTGTAGTCCACGCACTGCCTTTCTGGCCACACTCACTCTCCGTGATTCCACCGTTCGAATCGCCGGCCCTTTTCGACTATATTCAATAGGTTTCGGCTGATTTCTCCGACCCACGCACCGTTGCCTCTGACCTATGCGCCGCCGCTGCCGTTACACGCGCCGCCTCCGCTCTCTTTCTATTCTCCGTATTCCGGCCCCCATTGCTGTCTGTCTGGCTGCTGTTGTTTATCCGGATTCCGTTCAGTCGCTCCGGGATTTATTGGCCAGCAATTGCTTTAATCGGTCTGGTCTGTCAGTTGCTTCGGCCAATTTTCTCTTAACCATGTCTATTGATGGCTCGAAATCAGCCTTTTCATTTCAATATGCTTTTTCTAGAGAACCCACAGTAGTTTCAGAAAAGTTTAATGGAGAGAACTTTCCTGGACGTGTTGGCTCAAAGGTGGACGTCGACGTGTTCGACCTTAATGCTCTTATTGCGGGAAGATGGGCCACACTGTCGATACCTGTTATCAACTTAAGGGATTTCCAGAGAATCACACGTCTAATGTCAGACTTACTAATTAAAGAAATGTCACTAATCTAATGGAGTCGACATATGTCACTATTTCTCTAGGTGAGTACTGTGAGTTCCTGAAGATGAAGAGAGCTCAACAAGTCTTATCAACAGCGGCTACCAGTTCCACTGCTTGCGTCTATCAATCTGGTAACAATCAGACTCGATGGATTATTGATCCAGGTGCTTCATATCATATTGCAGGTAACCATTCTAGTTTCACTTCAATTTCTCCGCTAAATTCCACGCACCAAATTAGTCTTGCATGTGGCTCAAGAGTTGCAGCCAAAGGAATTGGTAGTGCCTCCCCAAGCTCATCTTTAAACTTAGAATCTGTCTTATACATCCATGGCTGTCCCTTTAATCTGATATCTGTCAGTAAGTTGGTTCGTTCCTTTAAATGTTTGGTAACTTTTATTAAGGATTCCTTTGTTATATATGAACGTGGGACGGGTCGGACGATCGCTGTGGGATATGAATCAGGAGGACTCTACTATTTACAATCACAATCAGTTATTTGTGCCGCAGAGTCTCCAAACCTACTTCATCAACGTTTTGGTCATCCCAGTTTTCAAACTTTAGCAAATGGTTCCTAGCTTGGTCAAGCTAAAAGAGCTGAATTGTGAGTTTTGTCAGTTAGGGAAACATGTTAGGTCTAATTTTCCTAGTCATGATGGAACTAGAGTTGATTCCCCTTTTTCAATAATACATTCAGATGTTTGGGGTCCTAGTCGAGTATCTACTTCTGCTAGATACAATTTTTTTTTTTACTTTTATTGATGAATTTTCTCATTGCACTTGGGTCTATTTAATGAAAGAACGCTCTGAGTTGTTCCCTATTTTTTCAGTCTTTTCATGCTGAAATTAGGACCCAATTTGGTCAAAATAACAAAGTTCTTCGTAGTGATAATGCATATGAATATTTGTCGGGAACTTTTTTTTATCATTTTTTACTCGACATGGCATCCTACACTAGTCCACATGTCCTCATACACCTCAGCAAAATGGCATCGCCGAGCGCAAAAACAGGAATCTTATTGACACTACATGTACATTGCAACTTTATGCGCATGTGCCTGTTCGTCATTAGGGTGATGCACTGTTAACATTATGTTAATTGATCAATAGGATGCCTTTTGCCTCTCTGAATAATCAGGTTCCGTTTTCTATTTGTTTCCTAAGGAACCACTGTTTCGCATGCTTCCTCGTGTCTTTGGTTGTACCTGTTTTGTTCATGACCTTTCTCATGGACTAGATAAGCTTTCTGCTCGATCTATCAAATGCATATTTCTTGGATACTCTAGATTGCAGAAAGGGTTCCGATGTTTCTCTCCGGTTAATAACCGATACTATATGTCTTCCGTTGTTACTAGATGTTTATGTTGGATTACGGGGACGTAATACTACAGAATGCTAAACGTGTACTAGTAAGTAATCTAATTACGCAACGAAATAATGTACACATACCTCAATAGCTTTCCTGCCGAAGAATGTTGTGGAGGGATTTCTGATCCTCCCGTCGGAACCCGTACAAGTTCTTCATGAGAAGAAGTCCTACGCGGTATAAGCTCCACAGAAAATCCTCTGATCGATTCTTCAACGGGGACAGAACCTCGGACTGATGTGCACCGAAAATCTCAACTAAGGGTGAGAGGGTTTCTCACAAGTTCCTCAATGGAGGGACTTATTAATTTTGATTGATGTATTAAACCCCTTAGGAGACCCCCTATATATAGCATTGGTGGAGTGGACAAAAGTCCACTTCAACCAATGTGGTACATGGTTCGGCCGAACCATGCTTATTAAGGGGGAGGCCCAATTTTGGGCCTCCCATGTCAATTAGGGATTGGGTCTGGCCCAATTAACCTAATGTGACAATTACCTAATTAACTTAGGTAATTTCCTTAACATTGACGGGCTAACAATTACGGCACCACGTCACCACATGCTAACAGCTCCCACTCGCCTGAATGGTATGGTGTCTGTTAATGTATTGTCATCCAATAGCATCAACATTTCAGTCTTCAGTCGTTGTCTCCGTCTCTGAATAGTTCATACGAGGTTTGCCGTGCGACAGGCTGATACGACGGGCATCGTGCTACTCATCTGTTAGGAGTGTTGTAGCGCCGGCAGAACATTGATTCCCTTTCGTAAATCAATCATGTCAAAAATAAAATATGTACCACACTGTATCCTTGGTCAACTGATAATTCTCCAATTGCCCAATTTTCCACATAGGAATACTTCTCCAGGGCATCCGTACAAGTGTTCACATCCTTCAACTAATATCCGGTTGGTGGCCACCTAGTGAACACAAGAGTCGGTGAATTATAGGTGAACGTGACCATCCCCATTGCTTATACCCTTGGTATAACTCAACCGGTTTCCAAAGACATGGTCACTTGGCCGTTTTCTTCGGCTCTACGCTCGTACGCCGGGAAGCGAACATTGAGCTAGACCTTAGGTATAAGTTATGAGTCCGAGAGGATACTTTGGGTGCCTCTTCATAAGACACCTGGGATCAATCACACGCTCAAGGTGAAGAAGTATGCGCCCTTTGAATCACAAGGATTCTAGCTAGCACAACCGAGCATGACCCCGTGGTCGAACATGGCACGCGTATTATGAAGAACGCGTCGATAGCACACCTGGACAAGCCAGGGATGAGATATGTCAATCATGCTATCGCAGAGTCTTTCATCTGGCCTTGAATGTGATTTTAATGATGGACATAGTCCAACACGGCGATTTACAAAACGAAGATTAAGTCATGCTATAAGCGTGACCAAGTTATCGTTTCATTTAACCAGGTTTATGCCCCTAGTTCTTAGCCAATCTTGTTGTGGTAGAGGTTCCCCTCTCCTACAAGATGACCATGCCTGTGTAACGAGGCAAGGTTCAAATTCGACATAATTTTGGTGGAAGAGTTTTACCTCTTCCTATAACTTAGTTTATAGACCGAAAAATCCGATGTTATTTATCATTATGACGTCGATAGATAATATACTCAATTTGCAATTATTTATTCAATCGAAATATTATTTCAAATATCAAAATTCTATCACTCATACAAGACACTTATTAAGCCTTACGTATTCCAAGCAATTTTACGTGCTTTTCGAAAAATTTCTCTACGTAATGGCTTAGTTAATGGGTCTGCGACCATATAGTCTGTGGGCAAGTATTCTAAAGCGATTATATTGTCTTCCGCAACTGATTTGGCATAATTGTATTTCACATCAATATGTTTGGTCCTACTATGGTACTTTGGATTCTTAACTGCTGCAATGGCTGCCTGACTGTCGGAGTATACCTTCACATGTTTGCTCTTCTTGTCAGTGCCAATTAATGCAGTAAGAAGCCTTTTCAGCCAGACTGCTTCTTGTGCGGTTTTAGAAAGGGCAACGAATTCTGATTCCATAGTGGAAAGCGCGACACATGATTGCTTCTTGCTTACCCATGATATGGCAGCATCAGCAAGGAGGAAAACTCCCCCTGTGGTGGACTTACGATCGTCCGGATTACCATCGTGGTCGGCGTCACTATAACCAGTCAATTCGATTTTCCTGCCCTTATAGCACAGAACATAGTCGGCAATACCTTTCAGATATCTAAATTTCGTTTTACGGCTTTAAATGTTGATAGCTAAGATCTGATTGGAATCATGCTACTAGGCCCATAGCGTAACAAATGTATGGCCGTGTACATAGCATGACGTACATTAAACTTTCTACCATGCTTAGATACTCTGCATTCTTCATCTGTTCACGCTCCTGCTGGTTTTTCAGACCATCACGCTTCGACAGCGCCCACCCGAACATAACCGGCGTATCCACGGGTTTGGCATCGAGCATTCTGAATCTTTTCAACAATTTGTTGATATATGATTCTTGAGATAGACACAATCTCCGGGCGATACGATCTCGGGAAATTTTAATCCCTAAGATGTACGTGGCCTTTCCCATGTCTTTCATCTCAAATGCTGATGATAACCAGGATTTTGATTTGTTCATGAAACTCACATCGCTCGCAGCAATGAGTATGTCATCCACGTATAAGGTTATGATGACATACTTAGACCCGGAGGTCTTGGTGTAAACGTAGGGATCCTTGTGAAGGTTCACAAATCCGTTTCCGACGGTTTCCTAGTGGAATCTGCGATACCATTGCCGAGACGATTGTTTAAGACCGTAAATAGATCTTTGTAGTTTGCAAACTTTATGTTCTTTGCCAGGAGTAATAAAACCCTCTGGCTGCTCCATATAGATCTCTTCCTCCAGGTTTCCATGGAGAAATGCGGTCTTTAACATCCATTTGATGCAGGCTCGTGATCGGGGCTTGCAATAAGGGCCCTAACTGTGGTGTAACGCACAGTTGGTGAGTATGTTTTATCAAAGTACACTCCGTGAATTTGGATATATCCTTTCACAATCTTTGAGTTTTGCACCACTCAAATTTTTCATCAGTAGTGAATTATAAAATTTCACTTTCTAGCTCTGTGGTTAGCAGGTAAATAAACTGAAGACCAAAAACGAATTCGTTCTAATTTAGGCATTTTCATCCTCCATTGTTTTCCTCCATTCCAACGTTTTAGGTTCTTCCAATGCTTGCTGAACCGTCACTGGTTCGTGAACGAATGTCTCACTTGATGGGATACTTCTTAAAAGAAGTTCATTGCCTTAGACTAAGTCTAGGCTCGATAATCTCATCTTAAGTCTGATCGTTACTCCCACTCGGAATAATGCTTCTTCTCGGAGCATTACTCCCACTGGGAACAATGGCGGTGCCAGAAGATTGGTCTACAACTTTCTCAGGATGACCTCTTGGTCTTGGGATTTTATCTCTGAGATTTATGCCTTGATCACTAGGATCTAGAATCAAGTTAGTCATTTCCTCCCACTAGGAATAAAGGGCAGTTGCGACGACTATTGGATTTTCATCCAATGGTTTAGCATTATGATTATCAGGTCGACTTGATTCGCATGAACATTTAGTGATTATTATGTGAGGGGGAGTGAGCCCTCCCACTGGATTTAGTGATGATTATGTGAGGGGGAGTGAGCCCTCCCACTGGATTTATTATGAGGACGTTTCCATCATCATTTACCATATCATTCACTAATGCATTCACTAATGCTATATCATTCTCCCACTCGAAGTAAGTGGGACCTGAGAATCACCGTTATCCATTTTAATCCGATCAGTACTTTAGTTCGTTTCGTTTCGCAAAGCATTGGAAGTCCATCCTCAAATTTCTATAATGTGTCATGTTAGACCATGTTACGACTAATCCAAGATAATTTTAAACTTGTATGTTTTAAGAGTAGACCGTACTCTTAATAAATACATGTTTAACGTGCAAATTAATGCTGCTTTATGATAAGGTTTCACCCGTATCATTTCTTAGCTTTTAAGGTAACGCTCCAACCGATTTTATTAGAACATAGTTTTACATTAATATGAAATCAACTTAATTTCATTCCATAGGAACAATTAATGTTGAGTTCTGACATAATATAATTTTAAACTATGTTTCTTGAAGTATTTAATAATATGATTGCTTAGCCAAACTTTTCGTTAATGGCCTATAGTGGAAGTGTCATTTTACTGACTACTTCCTTTCGTTTATCAACTCATCCAAAGACTTATCCACCTCATGGAATATGCATTTGAGCTGACGCTTAATGCTATAGTTGATGTACTACTCGATCGTAGTATCATTAAAGCGTACTTCTAACCATGGTAGTCATCAATGGGTTATTTCCAAGGAATCATAAACGAAAATTAGCATTCATATTTTAAAACACTTCATTATTAAATTTGTACTTTAAAACGATGTGTTCCGTCTTTCGAGGTACACGCGCGTATGGCGCATAAAACCAATTTTATTCTGTGGCTTAAATCGTTTTATTATCAAATTTAACTTAATCAGTTTGAACATGTTTCAATTATTACGCTAATAATTGTTTTAAATGGAGTACTAATAAATAAGGATGAAATTAACGGTCGCTTTGCTTTTGAAATTTTGCAATCGATGGATGTTTGATTAGGTGAGTGAATGTTTTATTTGATCCAACCGTTTTACTGGAGGATTTACAGATTAGTTATTTATTTCGGATCAGTCCCGTTTAATCGGGTCGATTAATTTTGATAAGTAGGCCAAATCATGAACTAAATGGTTACTACTTTATTCAATAATTCCGAATCATCATTAACTAAACATAAACATTTATTGATAATAAGAGAACATGTATACATTGATACTGCACTGAGATACATTACAAAGATTTTAGAGGTAAAGGAAAAGTAAAGTCGAAAACGAAAACTCCAGCCAGCTTCACCAACGTCCCTGAAAGAAATCACAAGTGAATCATATCAGTAGACTTAGCGATATAAAACGTTTAACGGTTTTATATATATTTGGCAAACGAGGTGTACCTTTTGTAGTACTTCATCAGTAGTATTTGTCATACTACGGATCTAGTTTGAGGACCAATTCGATCCTGTTACCTCTGCAATTTCCTTAGTCCTCTTGCAGTGGCGCACAGGGGAACTTTTCAGTCTCTTTTGGTTGCTTTCCTATAATAGGAACATGGAGTACTTAATTGAATCAATTAAGTATCCTAGTCCATCATCGTCAGCAAACCATGATATTGGATATCCCTGTGCGATATTGATTATCTTTCTCCAATTGGATATTTGATCTTTCGGTTACACACAGGTTTTACTCTGGTGTTGTTTGAAAGTATGCATCATACTCTATTATTACTTTTCTTGCTTTGGCTTCCTTTCCACTGCCAAAACGGAGTTTAAGGGCAGCCTAAAGCTGAACAGCAGAATAATTGAGCGTGAAGTCCTCTGCAACCTCTTTATCCAAGGATGCCAATATCACCTAGTAAGCTTTCTTATCTCCCAAGCCTATGTTTCCTATTCTGGGAACTAGGTTTTGGTATGGCGGTACCAACATTTTCTCTCTTATAGTCATGATACAGCCGTGTGTATCACATGCTATAAGACATTCTCTTACCATCTCACTCCATGCTTCGTAATCCATACTGTAAACACTCGATTTTGACCCGGACGTAACAACGTTACACATGATACGTCAAATTCCGGACGCGTCAAGCCGCAAAGTCTCCAAAAATGCTCAAGGGCACATTAGGGAAATTATTATAAAATATATTTTAAATTATTTCGAATTTAATTATTATTTTCGGATTTTTTAAAAATATATATATAATAATTAGTTTTTTTTATTTTAGAAGATTATCTGTAAGATATTTATCTCCAGATATTATTTTTTTATTAAAAAAAAAAATTATCTGTAAAGATAAATATCCTTAGGAATATTCTCTAGAATAATTATCTGTTAGCATCTTTTATTTGGATTTTATCTTTAATCTAGACTAGGTTTTTAGTATAAATAGGGGTCTAGGTTTACATTGTAACACACAGAAACACAGAAAAACACCAAAAAGAAGTAATAATACTTTATTCATCGGGTTCTGTGCGATTTTTGTCTTCTAGTGAATTAGTTTTTTTTTTTTCCGTTGGTCAAAGCTGCCATCTCAGACCGGCCACCTCCGGCAGCCCGACTTCAGCCGCGTCAGCCACCCGCCAGGCGCCCTCCGCCATCTTCCTTCGCCGGCGCCGCCCCTACAGCCACTAGGCTCCCTCTCTCTCTCTCTCTTTCTCTCTCCTCTCTCTCTCTGTAATTTTCTTCAGACCTCCAGGGATCCGACCACCAGCCAACCAGATCGACCCCGCCCCGAACCACCTCGCCAGACGCCGGAGCTGCCGCCTTCATCTCACCGGTCCGCTGCTTGCTGCGGTATAGTTCCGCTGCCCAGATTCCGAACGCCCAGATCCCGACCGCCCTGTTCCGCCCTGACTGGCTCCCCGCTCTCCAGGCCGCCGCCACACCTCGGCTCGCTCTGACGTCGCCATCCACCGCACCTCCGGCCTCCATTCAATCGACCCTGACGCCGTCCGTCCGCCTGCAGCCACGTCCGCCTCTGCCCCTGCCGGTGCCGCCCTTCCCCTGCGCATGTCTGTTTTTTTTTTTTTTTTTTTAATTTATTTATTTATTTATTATTAATATTTAATTATTAGGTTTTCTTTTTTAAATTATTATTATATTATAATTAATTAAAAATTAAAATATAATTAGTTAGATTTAATTAATAGTTTAGATGTAATTGATAAAATTTAATTAGTAATTTAATTGTAATTGACTAATTTTAATTTAATAGCACGTGGAAAGTTTTTTTTTTTAGTATTTTAGATTTCATTTTTACTAGGAGTTATAGGTTATAATTAACTTTTTAGATTTAGGATTATATCTGATTAATTTTGACATTTTTAGATTAATTGGGCGTAATGTATGTAAATGATAAAATTGGCAAATTAAGTAAATTGAGTACCGAAAGGGCCTAATTAAAAATTATATTTTTAATTCGTAACAGAACCCCCGAACTCGAACTTCTGATCGTGGACCGGTTCTATACCTAGGTGTTTAATCCATTATTCGCTTAGGTAATTTAGGATTCTAGTTAGCCTTACAATTAACAAGTGGCGACTCTTCCAAAATTGCACGTTTTCAAAACGTAATTCGACGTAGGTCAGATTTTAGGTCTGACAATTTGGCGACTCTGCTGGGGACAATCGAGGGTTCGGGCTCTTTATATTTGCTTATTTGCCATGTTTTATTTTTCATTCATATTTGACTTTGTTATTCTAACTTGATTGTTTTTGTGTAATTTCAGGTGTGGAGTTAATTTTTTATGACTAACTATTTTTCTTTGTTGGATTATGCATTATTCGCATTTTCACACACCAATTTAGTGTAATGACCAAAACGCCTAAAAGCCAGGGCGACTAGTAACCCCGGAGGTTTAGTACGGTACGACCGGAGCGGCTGGGCCGCCGGTACGGCTCGGAAAAACTCTACTCGCTTGCGAAGGTCTTATGATCCCTATAATGGGGTGAGGAAACCACCTTGTCGGGAACCTATCAGTGGAACCTACCTTGTAGAGCAAAGCCACACATTTTTTTAACCCCCTAACATGATCTGTTTTTTGTTGCAAATGTTATCATGCGACTTTTTGTATAGATTTTATTTCTCATGCATTCATCTAACTGCATTTAAAAAAAAAAAACCTCTTACCTAAATTTTCGTTCTAAATATGTGTCTCATGCACATTATATAAAAAAAAATTCTCAGGTAAGTTGTAATTTTGTTAGTGCGTTACGTATGGATTACTTCAAAAAAAAACATTTCAGAAAATTTAATTTCTTTAGCTATTAGAGCTTCCTTTCGAACATGCATTTCATATGCATTTTTTTCTAAAACACCTCTTACCTGAATTTTTATTTTTAACATGTGTTTTGTATGCATTATTTTTGAAAAAAACTTTTCAGGTAAGTTGTAATTTTGGTTAGTGTATTGTATATGCATTGCTAAAAATACAAAAAAAAAAAAAACAAATTTTTTTTTCCGCTTTAAATGTTAGGGCTTCCTTTCGAACATGCATTTCATATGCATTTTTTTTGAAAAACCTCTTACATGAATTTTCATTTTTAAACATGTGTTTTGTACGCATTATTTTTGAAAAAAACCTTTCAGGTAAGTTGTAATTTTAGGAAAATTTGTAATTTTGCTTTTACTTTTAGAGTTTCTAATTTCGAACGAGCATTCCATATGCATCATAAAAAAAAAAAAAAAAACAAAAATACTTTTTAACTGAATTGTTTTATTTTTAATAATGCATCCAGCATGCATTGATTTAAAAAAACTTTTTAGATAAACCGTAAGCTCTCTTAGTTTTAGGGCTCTTTGTTTAAAAAACATTTTATCTGAATATTTAATCAAAAAACGTGCATATCATATGCATTATTTTCCAAAAAAATTTTCAGGTAAATTGTAATTTTTCTCAGTTATATAACTTTTATTTTTTTTGCATCTTGTATTTATTCTATGCATCTCATATGCATCCTTTTAAAAAAAACTTTTCGCCCGATTCTTAATTTTGAGCAACCGAGATGCATTGTTTTTTTCCTCATTAAAAAAACAAAAAAACAAAAAATCTTTTCAGCTAACTTGTAAATTATCTTGACTGTAGAACTTTCATCTCAAGTATGCATCTCATGTGCATCGCATGTGCATTGTTTTAGGAAAAATAATCTATTGATAGACTGTACACGTTCTTAGTCGTATAACTTTTAGTTTCAAACATGTACTCCATGTGTTGTTGTCAAAATTACTTACCAGAATGTTTTATTTCAAGCATGTGTTTCATACGCATTATTTTTTGGAAAAAACTTTTCATGTAAGTTGTAAAATTATGTTAGTTCATTCAATGTGCATCATTTTTTTTATATATTCTTAAAAAAATTAGGAAAATTTGCAGTTCCTTTTTGGCTCTTAGAGTTTTTTTAATTCAAACATTAATTGCATATGCATCATTTTCAAAAAACCTTTTTACCTGATTTTTTTAAAGCATGCATTCAGTATGCATTATTATTTTTTTATATAAAAAAACATTTCAGGTAAATTGTGAGTTTTTTTTTTAGCTATAGAGCTTTCAAATTCACGCATGCATCTCAGTTGCATTATTTTAAAAAAAAAATCCACCTGAAATTTTCATTTCAAAATATGCATTTCATATGCATTATTCAGGTAAACTATTGTAAGTTGTGAATTTCTTAGAATAGAAATTTAACTTTCAAAAATGCATTTCATATGCGTCATTCAGGTAATATAATGTAAGTTGTAACTTTCTTAACGTTAGAATTTTAACTTTCGAGCATGCAGGAGCATTTAAAAAAAAAAAACTCAAAGTGTCATTCGTTTTTATCCAAGGTGTATTGCACTATTTTGGCAAAATCGTCATTTCAACATTCGCATGAGCGAGCATCTAAAAAATGGGAGTTTTTGAGAAAATAGTTTAACTGTGCAGTTGAGTGCTACTATTCGAGTTTAAACAAAGGACGAGAAAAACTTTTTGAAAAAAAACTTTGTTTTGAGCATTTGTTCTGCGTTCGAGCCAGATAATGCACTTAGCAAACTCAGTAAACTCCATGATGGTGCAAAACACATTTGATCATAAATTTTGATTCTTTTTCAAAAAAGTAATCAAAATTATGAAATGAATGACATTAGAGTTTTCAAAAAAAATCATGCATGATTTCTCATATTCTCTACACTGATTTTTCATTCACTCTTTTCAGGTACCCTTGGTTAAGGTATCATGTACACATAAGTCAGGCCGGCTAAATGGGGCAACAAAAAAAAGAACTTGCAGTCATCTAGTTGCACAACGAACAAATTGCACACTCGAGAGATCTAACTCTGAGGTGCGTTAAATTGTACTTAATTTTTTCCTTGAGATTTGAGTGTCCCTACTCTTTTGCAGGTCGGATGACCACTTCAACCAATGCCCCAACCGTGTGAAACGGGAGTGCTTCGAAGAGTTTCTATAGAAAAATTCACCCACCATGTGTGAATTCATACGCTTTCCTAGACGAGGTATACAACCGTTATGTGGCCAGGTTTAAACCATTCAGTGGTAACCAGGGGGCATCTCCCATTGAGATCAGACATGTCAGGAGATGAGAAAATTTCAAGAGATCATCGAGAATCCCGTAAAGGTTCAATGTGCCGATCAATGTAGCTTGACTCGATCAACCGAATCCTTTTCCGAAAAAGTTCTGAGATTTCCAGTTTGCCACTAGGGGCATGTACTTTTCAGCATGTGTACATACACAAGTTGTGGAGCAAGAGAATCAGGACATGCAGCAGGTCCAGTCGCATAGCGAGCACATTGCCCATTGAAAAATCCAACTCCCAGCTTGGATAATCATCCAAATCAAAACTCCTGAAGAGCACATCTCGTGTACGGCCACTCGCTCGCCGAGCATTCTTATGCCAGTTATCAAATTTATCCCAAATACCTCGGACGATATCTATGCCTAAGTTATCATTTGCGGAATACTGTGCCAAACTCAACACCATCCATGGGCGTTCATTAATCAGGCCATTCGTCCAACATGCGACGAATTATGAGCCAGTCAGATGTAGCCGTGGGGCATTCCTGTTAATAAGATCAAGCATGGTTGAAGATAGAAGACATCCAGAGATCTTCCTATTAAAAAAGATCGAGCTTCCAAGAAGATCGACCGTGCTAATGAAAGAGCATTTGAGAGGAAGAAGAAGAAGAAGAAATTATTGTCGGTGTCGTCCACCTATTGAAAGGATCCTCCATTCAAGACATCGAAATAATAAATTATTTTACAAGTTTTCCTCCGGAGAGGTTCTGAGAAATTAAAAGGTTTAATCTGCTATTAGGGGGATGTAACATAGTTGTTGTTGATTAGTTTCTGTAGATTTTCTTTCCATTTGAAAAAAGAAAAAAGAGAAAAAAAATAAATTCCCGCTAGGTTGAAAAGCTAGGCAAAAGTCAGGGAGAGAGGCATGATTGAAAACCCGCAGGGGCAATCATGGCAAAAGGTGAGATGAAAAAAGCAAAAAAGAAAAAAAAAGAGAAGAGCAAAAAAAAAAAATAGCAAAAAGGAAGAGCAAAAAAAAAAAAAAAACTCAGTTTTCTTTAGGGTCACAGCCGCCCTTTAATCGGCTACAGGAAAATGAAGGGAGTGTTTGTGCTAATATTGTGAGAGCAGTAAAGAAATAAAAGGGTCACAGTTGTCCCTAAATCAACTACGAATAAAAAGGGCCACAGTCACCCTTCAAATGACTACATATAAAGGGTATTCCCATGAATCTTGTGAGACTGGGAAATCAATTCAAAGGGCCACAGCCACCCTTAAAACGGCTACAAAGAGCTCCTGCAACATCAAAAGCCGGATGAAAAGGGCCACAGTCACCCTTCAAATGACTACATATAAAGAGCGATCCCCGCGAACCCTGAGAGGGCGGGTGAATTTTTGAAAGGGCCACAACCACCCTTCAAATGGTTACATATAAAGAGCGCTCCCGCAACATCAAAAACGGAGAATAAGGAAAGGGCCACAACCACCCTCCAAACGGCTAAAGATAAAAGAGTGACCCCGCGAATCCTGTGAGAGCGGGAAAATAAAAAGGGTCACAGTCGTCCCTAAAACGACTACAAAATAAAGGGCCACAGCCACCCTCCAAACGGCTACAGATAAAAGAGTGACCCCGCGAATCTTGCAAGGGCGGGAAAATAAAAAAGGGTCACAGTCGTCCCTAAAACGACTACAAAATAAAGGGCCACAGCCACCCCTAAAATGGCTACCTACAAAGAGTGTTCCTCGAATCCTGAGAGGATAGGAGATTGTTGAAAGGGCCATAGCCACCCTCAAAATGGCTACATATAAAGAGTATTCTCATGAATCTTGTGAGGCCGGGAAATCATTTGAAAGGACCACAACCACCCTTAAAACGGCTACAAATCGAAAGAGCACTCCCGGAACATCGACGATGGAAATAAATGAAAGGGCCACAGCCACCCTCCAAATGGCTACAAATCAAAAGAGCTCTCGCGACATTGAAGACGGTGAGAAAAGGGTCACAGCCACCCTCCAAATGGCTACAAATACTCTCGCATCGAGACAGGAAATAAAGTATGGGTCACAGCCACCGTTTAATCGGCTACCAAAAAATAAAGAAGACGCTTCCGTTAGGTTGAAAACCCGAAAGGGAAGCCTAGGCAAAATTAGGAAATGAGGGGCATGATAGCTGATGGGTTTCGTTATAGTCGTTAGGCCCTTTAACGACGAGTAAACGGTGAATAGGCCCACTGAGCCCATAAAAGAGGTCAAGAAGACCAATGCGAAGGGTCCTGACAAGATGGGTCCCGATGGTGAAGGGTCCCGACAAGGTCGGTCCCGATATGCGAGCTGGACGCTCCCGATGATATGCCTTTAAGTAGGCCCCGATATTGAATCCCTAAGAACGATTGGCCCTGTCACAATGACGAGGGGCCCCGAGCGGTGACCTAATGAGATAACTCTAGAGTCCCCGATATTGGTCGGGACTTGCTATCAGAGGTTGAGGCCGAGAAACACGCCCACTATCAGAGTAGTGGGGAAGTGGCCCGAGATAAGCGGAACGTGGGCAAGTGGCCGAGATAAGCGGAACGTGGGCTAACTGCCCTGGCAGTTCATCAGGTAACTGGGGTAACTCCTCTCCTATATAAATGAGGAAGTTACCTCAGATCACACATAGGCACCTACATACTAATACTTTTGCTTGCCTTGCCTGCCACGAGATTCTCATTTAAGCATCGGAGAGGGATTCTGGGTCACAGCCCGGTCTATTCCCTTCTTGCAGGATTACGTGGAGCGAAGAATTTCGGATTTCCGTCAAGACCGTACCGGAGTTCCAACCGTGATCCAACATTGGCGCCGTCTGTGGGAATCTAACAAAAAGTCAAAGATAGCTTCTACTCGTTCAATGGCGGCTGGCAAGCAGAAAAAGCAAGGGCAGACTAGTGGTTCTAACCTCCCTGCTGGAATTCAGAATTTAGAGCTGCCCGAGTGCAGTGTGGATCAAAATCCCCCTGCTAAGGTTTCCCGAACAGGGGGGCACAATGAAGTTCCTGAGGCGTACCAAGGTCGAAGGCGTCTTCTGAAGAGTGTAAGGTCCCTGACTCAGGTTGTACAGAGGCCTGATGAATCGTTGGCATACTACTACCAACGGTTCACTGCTAGTGCTGCGGAGATTGATGAAGAAATTTCGGAGGGAGAAACAATCCGTACTTTCCTGCGGAACTTGAGCGCTCCGTACGGCTCTGATATGATGCACAGCGTAGCCGCGAAGGCCGTGTGGAGCATGGAGGCCCTGCAAGCGAGGGTGAAACAGCAAATCGACGTCCAGGAGTCGAAGATTGCTGCTGGAGAGCTCGATCCCCCGAAATCGGGGAGAGGAAAGCCATCGGCCAAGCTGTCGGATGATCGCAAAGGGAGCGACAAGTCGGAAGGAAGTAGGAACCGTGGTCGTCCCGATAAAAGAGAAGACAAGCGTCCTCCGAGGAAGGACAACCGAGAAGGTCGGGCTGTTCCCATCAATAGCTCGATGACCTCTGTGTTAGCTGTGATGGACAGACAGGATCTCGCTCGATACCCCCCGAGGAAAGAAGGCGGATTCCTAGGAGGCCGCCCTGACCGTTACTGTCGCTACCATCGAGCCAATGGTCACGACACCGAAAACTGTCGGGAGTTGAAGAAGGAAATTGAGAAGCTGATCCAGAAGGGGAAGCTAAAAGAATTCGTCGGGAAGGGGCGGTGCCGATCCCGTTCCAGAAGTCGGTCACGATCCCGCTCCAAATCCCGCGACCGATCCCCGAAGAAGAAAAAGATTGAGCAAGAAGCTTCAGGTTCAGGTGCCCGTAGGGAGAGGCGCGGAACTATCAACGTCATCCACGGAGGGATGGCAGCGGGAGGTGATACCTCTGCTTCTAGGGAGAACTACGCTTCCCGCATATCTGCCGCGGTGGTGCTAGGCAAAAGGTCCCGGTCGTGGACCCTGAAGGAGGAAATGGTAATTTCTTTTTCGGCGGAGGATTTAGTAGGCGTGGAGAGCCCTCACGATGACGCCTTGGTCGTGACCCTAGACGTAGACGGATTCGAGATGAAGCGGATCCTGATAGACGGAGGGAGTTCCTCCGATATTCTCTTCATGGACGCTCTGGAGGCCATGGGAAAGACGAAGAAGGACCTGACGCAGGTGGACTTCCCGATGGTGGGATTCTCTGGTTCCACCTCTTACCCGCTGGGAATGATTACCTTACCGGTGGAGTTTGGTAGTGGCTGGAAGATGGAGAAGCGAAATGTAGATTTCGTTGTCGTGGAGTCTGCGGGGGCATACAACGCCATTATCAGAAGGATCACTATCAACCCTCTTATGGCAGTCGCCTCGACGGTCCACCAGAAGATGAAGTTCCCGACTGACAATGGGGTTGGAGAGGTCAAGGGTGACCAAGTGGCATCGCGGAAATGCTACGTTAACGCCACCCGACGGAGAAGGAGGGAGGCCATGACCGTCCTTCAGACTGATGCCGATCCTCGAGAGGAGTATGGGCGTCCCACCCCTATGGAGGATTTGAAGGAAGTTGAGATCGATGGACCTCAAAGGAAGGTGAAGATCAGGTCTGCTTTATCGGAGGAAAGAGCCCGAGAGTTGATCGAGCTCTTGAAGGAGTTTAAGGAGCTGTTTGCCTGGTCCCCGAGTGATATGCCAGGAATCAGCCCCGATGTGATAGTGCACGAGCTGAAGATAGACCCCGCGATCAAGCCTATCGCACAGAGAAGGCGTCCGATGGGCGCAGATAAGAGGATCACGATCCAGCAAGAAGTCGGCAGACTTCTTGACGCTGGATTCATTAAGGAGCTCCGATTCCAGACTTGGGTGGCTAACCCAGTCCTGGTACGAAAGAGTAATGGAAAGTGGCGGATGTGTGTCGACTTCCGCGACTTGAACAAAGCCTGCCCGAAGGACTGCTACCCGCTCCCGAGGATTGACCAGTTGGTGGATGCCACATCGGGACACGAGCTGCTGAGCTTCATGGATGCCTATTCCGGGTACAACCAGATCAAGATGGCAAAGGAGGATGCCCCCCGTACGGCTTTCTATGCCGACAGTGACGTCTACCATTACGACGTGATGCCCTTCGGATTGATCAATGCCGGAGCAACTTACCAGCGGATGGTGAACAAGTTGTTCGGAGACATGTTGGGGAAAACCATGGAGGCGTATGTGGATGACGAGTGTGAGGAGGCGTTCCAGGCACTCAAGCTGCACCTCCGTACCCTCCCGCCGTTGGCGAAACCAGTTCCAGGCGAGCCGCTCTATCTCTATTTGGCTGTTTCTGATGTGGCTGTTAGTTCTGTTTTGATTAAAATTGTCAAGGGCAACCAAGTGCCTATCTATTATGTAAGCAAGGCGTTTGCCAAGTCTGAAATAAACTATCCCGCTATTGAGAAGTATCTCTTCGCGTTGATTATTGCCGCTCGAAAACTACGACCTTACTTCCATGCCCATGAAGCCACGATATTGACTAATCAGCCCTTGAAACACTTTTTGAACCGACCGGAGGCGACGGGGAGATTGGTGAAATGGGCCATCGAGCTGACAGAATTCCGCATTCATTTCGCTCCGAGAACCGCTATTAAGGGCCAGGCATTGGCAGATTTTATAGCTGAGTCTACGGCACCCGATCTGGAAGTAACGGGTCCCGCAGAGGGGGCAACCATGGAGGAAGTCCCGACAACAGAACAGCAGCCAGAACAGCCAAATGAGGAGAATACTTGGGAGATGTACACTGATGGTTCATCGAGTGTAGAAGGCTCGGGGGCAGGATTCGTATTGATACCGCCCGGTGGAGGCGAGCCCCTGCGATATGCCTTGGCGTTGACGTTCAAAGCCACCAACAACGAAGCGGAGTATGAGGCCCTCATCACAGGCCTTAAGATTGCCAAGGGTACAGGGGTCGACCATTTGAAAGTAAAATGCGATGCCAGCTTGGTTGTAAACCAAGTCCAGGGGAACTATGAAGCCAAGAGCCCAACAATGAAGAAGTATTTGCACGAGGTGCAGACTTTGAAGGGAAGCTTCAAAAGCTTCGATATCGAGGCGATCCCGAGGGAAGAGAATGCGGAAGCAGATGCCTTGAGCAAGTTCGCTCTGGGAGTGGCCCCCGAGGAGAATCGGAAGGTACATTTTCTAGAAAAGGTGATTATCTCAAACATCGATCCGGCGGAGGTCTGTGCTATTGAGACAGGATCGGAGGAGGAAGAAAAGCCCACGTGGATGACCCCGATGGTCACGTATCTGACTACAGGGACACTTCCCGATGATAAGGTGGCAGCTGTCAGGTTGCGGCGAATCGCGGACAACTATGCGATGGTGGACAACCAGTTATACAAAAAAGGGTATGTAAAGCCTTTTCTAAAATGCGTAGCAGAGCCTGACACAAATCGGATCCTGAGGGAGCTACACGAAGGAGTCGCGGCCTGCCATGAAGGGGCCCGATCTCTAGTGAGGAAGGCATTGAACTTGGGCTACTACTGGCCTTCGATGAATAAGGAGGCGACAGCAATGGTCCGATCCTGTGATGCATGCCAGAGGTACGCCCCGAACATCGCGGCTCCCGCCGCGGACCTAATGCCCATCAGGAGTGCATGGCCCATCGCGCAATGGGGGATTGACTTGGTGGGACCTCTTCCCCAAGCGAAAGGTCAGTGCAAGTATTTACTCGTGGCTATCGACTACTTTTCAAAGTGGATAGAGGCTAAGGCATTGGCTAGAACGACGGGGCAGCAGATCCTCAAGTTCCTTCAAACTCAAATCGTATCCCGGTACGGGGTTCCTCGAGTGTTGATCAGCGACAACGGCCCTCCGTTCAATGGGGCTCAGTTAAAGGAGTACCTGGAGGAACTAAACATCGAGCATCGGACCGCTTCAGTCCGTCACGCTCAGACCAATGGCCAGGTAGAGTCAGCCAACAAGATCGTGATGGATGGCCTGAAGAAGAGAGTCTATGCCTTGCAGGGCCATTGGATGGATGAGCTCGAGAACGTGCTGTGGGCTGTGAGAACAACACCCAAGCAATCAACAGGAGAAACTCCGTTTGGCCTGGTCTATGGCACGGAGGCAGTCGCTCCCGTGGAAATAGCGGTGGCGTCCCATCGCGCGAAATATTACGAGCCTCTGACAAACGAGGAAATGAGACGTCTGGACTTAGACCTACTCGAGGAAAAGAGGTGGAAGGCTGATGAAGTCCAGGCCCGAATGCGTCTGGCAACAGCCCGATATTACAATCGGCGTGTCAGGTCCCGACAATTCTTCGTGGGAGAACTTGTCTGGCGGAGGAACGAGTTCGTTCATCAAGATCGGATCAACAAATTATCGCCAAAATGGGAGGGACCTTACAAGATCGTAGGGATGCCAGCACCCAATGCATACAGACTAGAGGACCTCGATGGCAAGACATTGAAGCATTCCTTCTGTGGCGAACACTTGAAGAAGTATCATGTTTGATATTAAGCCGCCGTGAAGGGCGCAAATTGTCTATCAATAAGATCCGATGTAAGCCTATTTTGAGTTATTTATGAATAAAAGAAGTTGCTTCCGATCAAATTGCTTTTAGATTTATTCTAACTGTTAGTAAGACGTCCTGAAGGACGCGACAAAAGCCTTCCGAGGTATGATAAAAGCCTTCCGAGGTATGCATAAGTCGTCTATATGATGCGGCCAAAAGCCTTAACGGGTATGGACAAAAGCCCTACGGGGTACACGTAAGTCGTCTATATGATGCAACCAAAAGCCTAGGTATGAAAAGGCCTTGATGGGTCCGCGTAAGTCGTCTATATGATGCGGCCAAAAGCCTTAACGGGTACGGAAAGAAAACGAATTTTAAGCCGCTTTAGATAAAGTGCAAACGAATATCGGTGCCAAAACAGATGGAAAGAAAACTATTTATATAAAGGCCAGAAGGCCAAAGGAGTTCGTTACAAGAAACCAAGAAGAAAGATAACAAGGACTAAAAGATGTAAGCATTAAACTTGGTCCTTGTTGGAAGATGGATCCTCAGCAGCGTCGGTGGGAGTAAGGTTAGGAGGGGCCTGGGCAGAAGGCTCCGCAGCTGGCGGAGTCGGGTCCACGGCAGCAGCCTCTTCACTCTCCGCGGGGAGGTTGAAGTACTTCTCCGCAACGGGGGCAAGAGTCTCGGACTTCGTGAAGTCAATGGAATCCGCATAGGCTGTGTAGAGTTCCTCGACAGCGTTGAACAAAACGTCCTCCACCTCGGACTTGCAGAACTCCACAGCAGCCAGCTTGAATTCTTCAGAGTTCCGATACTCCCCGCGACCCTCCTCGCGACCTTGCTGGAGACCCTCCTCACAGCCCTGAAGGCGACCCTCCTCGAGGCCTTGAGCCTTTGCCTCAGCCAGCTTGGCAGAGAACTCTGCCCTTTCCGCTTCAAACTTGGCTTTGGCCTCCGCCAGAAGATCCGCGAAGACGTTCTTCTCGCGAATGAGTTGCTGCTTCTCCCCCTCGTTCCGCTGCTGCTCCACCTGAGCCATCTTCCGCTCTCGACGCATGACAGCCTCATGGTCGTGGACCTTCTTGAGCAGGTTTGAGGACATATCATCGAGGAGAGCCTTCTCCTTGGCCATCTTGTTCTTGGCCTCCACCGCCTCGTCGAGTTCCACCTGAAGCTTGGCTAAGGCTTCAGGGTTCGACTTGGCTTCAGCCTCTTCCAAAGCGCTCTTCAGAGCTAAGGTGATGGCAAAGCTACGCTGCTGGTCCGCTGTTTCCTAAGGCGAAGGGAAAAAAGATAAAAGAATTCAGCGGTCGAAAGTAGGAATAAAGAAGAAAACGAGAAACGGTAAAGTATTACCTCCATCCGACGGACGGGCATGGCACGGAACTCCTCTTCAATATCCTCCCGCGAAAGGCAAAGTGGCCGTCTCAAAGCAGGAGGAATTGACCCTGACAGCAGATGCAGGGCCAAGTCAGGCTCAAGATTGTCCCGACGGATCGAAAACTCGTGGAGGGATTCGATCGGACGCCAAGGGATCGCCGCCTGGTCGGAAGTGTAAATCTTGTACACATCGTCCATCGGGATAGGCTCGACCCCGGTGGTGGGAGGAGCTATTCAGTCGGAGGCGTCGGAGGCTCGGGAGTTGGGGTGCGAAAAACAGGAGGAGGACTTCGGGACACGTCCCTCACAGCAGGCCTCCTGCTCCTTGACCTCGACCTGCCACGGGGAAGCAGGCCCCCCTCATCAGGCTCCTCGACAGAAGGAGAAGCTTCCAAATTGGTCACCTGGCGGAACTGAGCTTCCGCCGGGACGTCCTCCAGCAGCAGTTCTTGCGGAGCTGCAGTCTCCGCTGGAATGATAGCCTCCGTCGGGGCAGGAGTCTCCAAGGGACCTGCGGTGGCGGGACGAATAAAGTCAGGAAGGGTACCACCAGGGCACCCGATGATTTGACGACCGAAGTATTGATTCTTCCCAAAGACGTTGTAATATCCCGCCTTGAGAACACGGGGGATCTCTCCTCTAAGGATGTACTTGATCTCTTGAACCCGCGTTTTCCGATCAGCGGGGATAAATTCCTTGGGAACTAATTTTTTATATCGTTTAATTGCACGATGAACGCGCTTACCTTCCTCGACGGTGGTGGCCCCGAAGGCCCGATCTATCTCCTCCCGCCTGGCCTTCTTGGCCCCGACTTGCTCGTCGGTAGGAGGAGCAGCAGATAAGGGAGTGGAGGAGGAAGCACCCTTCTTCACCAGCTTGCGCTTCCGCTTGGAGCCACTCTGGACGGCATCAGTCTCGCCCTGCTTCAGAATGAGATGAGTCAACAGAGAAGCCTTCTTGGCTGCAAAGGTAAAAATAAGATAGTTAGAAATATTACCCAGATGACTAAATCTTTGGAAACAGAGTCAAGGAGTCGGACTCCGATAGTAATCAGGTTCCTCTCCTGGAGTTTGTTGGCATCGAGGGGTATGAAGTTGTCTCCCCAGCGATAAAGTTGAACCATCTGGAGGGTGTTGAGGTCATCCTCGGTGTAGTCCTGGAGCTTGGGGGCAGGGTCCGCCACGACCTCCCATCGAGGCCAGGGGACAGAGCTGTGCTGGACGAAGAAGTAGTACTTCTTCCATCCGCTGTTGTCGGATCCTGAGTCACGGATTAGCACCCGATCCTTGTGGAACTTCCAAGTTTCGCTATCCCAGCCGAAACGTGAAAGTTGCTCCTTTGTCCACTTGGGGAGTCGGGGGGAGAAGGAGCAGACACAGGCTTTGTTGCACTTCATGCCGTAGAAAGTGCGGAACAGCAGAAGACTGTACGTCCACTGCTGGCGGTGGCATAAGAGTTGGAAGGCATTCCACACGCGGATGGCGTGTGGAGAGAAGGTACAGGGGTGCGTTTTGTAGAAGTTGCACATCTCCACCATGTTTCCACAGAAGGGGAACCGAATCCCCGCGCTTATTTGTCCGGCGGAGACAAACACTTCCCCTGCCCGAGGAGGCGTAATGATGTGCTTCCTTCTAACGGCAGGCTGAGACTCATATGGGAAGCGAGGCTCCCAATCCGAGGTAATACACCCCTCTCTAATGGCGGCCTCATACGAGCCCTCAGATATCTCATTGACAGCAAACTCGAAAACGAAAGGAGCCCTAACCTCAGAACTAGCTTCGTCTAAAACGATTGCAAACGAAGGGATTTGAGAAAACAAGAACAAACAGCAAGTAAGTTACGAAAAACTCAGAAGAAAGCCCTTACCAGACATGATCGGTGGTCACAGAGGTGAAGCGAAGGAAGATCGGAAGGGTTGAAGGCCTTGGATCACTTGAACAGCAGGAGGAGCTGGGAGAGGAAGCTTCGAATGCAAGGATGATCGAAGAGAATGCAGAAGAAGTGAGAGTGCAGAAGAAGTGAATAATGCCAGGGTTTTAGCCTTTATAAGCAAAAGGGCAGCTGAGGGAGTTTAATCTTGACCGTTGAAGACAAAACGACTTGATCTCGATCGTTGAAATGGTGGAGACGATACGGAAGAGACAGCTGGATGGGCACGATCTGTACCGTTGAAGAGGAAACGACACGATCCTAATCGCCGAGATCACAGGTACGGAAGAGACGTGCGTGACGTCACAGCTGCTTTTCAGAAAACAACAGTCATGCCGGTTTAAACGTCGTTTCCTTATCCCTAGGCATTTAATGCTACAGTAACCGAGGAGTCCCCTCGGATTTGGCAACTGCCCATGGGGCCTAGTGGGCCCAAGGCAATCATGAGTAAGAGACTCTATTATACAAACAATCACACGCAAGGCAAAAGCCTCCGACGGTGGTATCGGAGGGCATGAAAACAAAAGCCTCCGACGGTGGTATCGGAAGGTATGCAAACGGGAACCTCCGACAACGAGGTCAGAAGAGCTGAATTAAAAGACATGACGAACTAAAAGTCCCCCATGTCTTGGGGGCAAATGATGGGTTCCGATGTAATCGTTAGCCCCATTAACAGCCAATGGACGGCGAGTAGGTCCAGTGGGCCTCGTGAAAAGCCTGGAAGGCCCAGAGGCCCAGCATGAAGGGTCCCGACTTTAGCGGTCCCGATGTATGAGTTGAATGCTCCCGATGAGAAGCCTCTGAGTAGGCCCCGATATGCCTTAGTAAAGGCCCCGATAGTAAAGCCCCGCAAAGGCTGGACCTGTCCCGCGGAGACTGAAGGTCCTGGGTGGTGATCTAGAATGAGACAACTCTGGAGTCTCCGACAGGAGTCGGGACTTGTGATCAGAGGATAAAGACCGAGAAACCCGCCTACTAGATAGAGTAGTGGGAGACGGTTAGAGATAGAGATAAACTCCCCGAGATACGCAGGGCGTGCCCGAGATACGCGGAGTACGGGTAAGATACGCGGAGCGTGGGGCGAGATATATGGAATCCCAACCGAGATATGCGGAATCGTGGCAAGATACACTGAATCATGGGCAAAACTGCCAGGCGCAGTAACAGGTAACTGAGTAACTTCCCCTCCTATATAAAGGAGGAAGTTACCTCAGAAAACCATCATCTAATACGAACTTAGACTTTTGCTTACCACCCCATTAATCACCATACTCATTTAAACATCGGAGAGGGATTCTGGGTCACCACCCAGGCAATCCCCTTTTTGCAGGATTACGCGGAGCCCAGGAGTCCAAGCTTTCCGTCAAGGACGTAACGGAGCTTCGCCCGAGATCCAACAGCCTGTCTGGGCAGAGCCCCGGATGATGATACTGTGTGTGTGTTGTTCCCGGCCACATTGGTAGAAAGGGCCCTGAAGTGGTTCTTCAGCTTGCCCCCAGGGTGCATCTCTAGCTGGGCTGATATGCACGACCGTTTTATTCAGCAGTATCAGGGTCGTCGGCGCCTCTTGAAGAGCGTGAGGTCCCTGGCCCAGGTGGTGCAGAGGCCCGACGAATCGCTGGCGCATTATTACCAGCGGTACACTGCTAGTGTGGCCGAGATCGATGAGGAGATATCGGAGGGAGAGACTATCCGCACCTTCCTTCGGAACCTGACAGCCCCCTATGGTTCCGACCTGATGCACAGCGTGGCCGCGAAGGCCGTGTGGAGCATGGAGGCGTTGCAGACGAGGGTAAAGCAGCAAATCGATGTGCAGGAGTCGAAGATAGCTGCCGGAGAGCTTGATCCTCCGAAGTCAAATAAGGGGAAGCAGTCGTTCAAATCATTGGACGAACGTAAGTGGAAGGACAAATCCGAGGGCAGTCGGAGTCGAGGCCGCTCTAATCGAAGGGAGCACAGGCGTCCCCCGATGAAGGACAAGCGGGAGGATCATCACATTCCTCTCAATAGTTCTATGGCTGCCGTGTTAACGGTGATGGATCAACAGGGTATCTCCAGGTACCCCCCGAAGAAGGAAGGAGAATTTTTGGGAGCTCGCACCGATCGTTACTGTCGGTTCCACCGTGCCAGCGGTCACGACACTAACTATTGTCGGGAGTTGAAGAAGGAGATTGAAAAGCTGATCCAGAAGGGGAAGCTTAAGGAGTTTGTGGCTAGGAGGCGGAGTCGATCCCGCTCCCGATCTCGATCGCGGTCCCGTTCCCGATCCCGCGATCGGTCCCCAAAGAAGAAGAAGTCCGAGCCGGAGTCTTCTAGTGTCCGTAAGGAGAAGCGGGGCACCATTAATGTGATTCATGGAGGATTGGCTGCAGGAGGTGATACCACAGCCTCTCGGGAGGTCTATGCCTCTAGAATTTCCGCTGCTGTGGTGCTGGGCAAGAGGGACCGATCCTGGACCGCGAAGGAAGAGATGGTGATTTCCTTTTCAGCGGAGGACCTGGTAGGTGTGGAGACTCCACACGATGATGCTTTGGTCGTGACCCTGGACGTGGATGGGTACGAGATGAAGCGAATTTTGATCGACGGAGGGAGCTCCTCCGATATTCTGTTTCTGGATGCGATGGAGGCCATGGGGAAACGAAGAAGGACCTGAAGCAGGTGAACTTCCTGATGGTTGGATTCTCTGGTTCTACCTCCTATCCGCTGGGAATGATCACCTTACCAATGGAGTTCGGTAGTGGGTGGAAAGTGGAGATGAGGAATGTGGAGTTCGTGGTGGTTGAGTCCGCGGGGACCTATAATGAGATTATCGGGAGAACTACCATCAACCCGCTGATGGCAGTTTCCTCGACTGTTCACCAGAAGATGAAGTTCCCGACTGACCACGGAGTCGGGGAGGTCAAGGGCGACCAGGTGGCTTCCAGGAAGTGCTATGTTAATGCCACCCGAAGGAGAAGACGGGAAGCTATGACTATCCTCCAGACCGATGCTGATCCCAGAGAGGAGTTTGGGCGTCCCGCCCCTATGGAGGATTTGAAGGAGGTCGAGATTGACGGACCTCAGAGGAAGGTGAAAATTGGGTCCGCCCTGTCTGACGAGAGGGCCCGAGAATTGATTGAGCTGCTGAAGGAGTTCAAGGAGCTGTTTGCCTGGTCCCCGAGTGACATGCCAGGAATCAGTCCCGATGTGATTGTGCATGAGTTGAAGATTGATCCCGCGATCAAGCCTATCGCGCAGAAAAGGCGTCCGATGGGCGCAGACAATAGGATCGCGATCCAACAGGAGGTGGGCAGGTTGCTCGATGCTGGATTTATCAAGGAGCTCCGATTCCAGACTTGGGTCGCCAACCCGGTTCTGGTGAAGAAGAGCAATGGGAAATAACGGATGTGTGTTGATTTCCGCGACTTGAATAAGGCTTGCCCGAAGGATTGTTACCCGCTTCCGAGGATCGACCAGTTGGTGGATGCCATGTCGGGGCATGAATTGCTGAGCTTCATGGATGCTTACTCTGGCTATAATCAGATCAAGATGGCTAAGGAGGATGCTCCCCACACTGCCTTTTATGCTGATAGTGACATCTATCACTACGATGTCATGCCCTTTGGATTGATTAATGCCGGGGCAACTTATCAAAGGATGGTGAACAAGCTGTTCGGGGACATGCTGGGGAAAACCATGGAGGCTTACGTGGACGATATGCTGGTAAAGTCCCAACAGGCCGAAGATCATGTAAGCAACTTGGCGGTGGCGTTTGAGCGGATGAGGCTTCATCAAGTTCGTTTGAACCCAGCCAAGTGCGCCATTGGAGTGCACTCGGGGAAGTTTTTGGGCTTTATGGTAAGCCAAAGGGGAATTGAGGTGAACCCCGAGGAGCTGAGGGCAATCGAGGAGATGCAGTCTCCGACAAATCATCGGGAGGGGCAAGTGCTGAATGGCCGACTAGCTGCAATGAATCGCTTCCTGTCTAAGGCAAGCGACCGATCCATGCAATTTTTAGAAGTGCTGAGGGCCAACAAGAATTTGAGTGGACTGCCAAGTATGAAGAGGCATTCCAGGCACTCAAGCAGCACCTCCGCACCCTCCCACCATTGGCGAAACCGATTCCAGGTGAGCCGCTCTATCTATATTTGGCTGTTTCTGAGTTTGCTATTAGCTCTGTGTTAGTGAAGATTGTCGAGGGTAACCAAGTCCCCGTTTAATATGTAAGCAAGGCGTTTGCCAAATCTGAAATGAATTATCCCGCCGTTGAGAAGTATCTTTTTGCGTTGATCATTACTGCTCGGAAGCTGAGGCCTTACTTCCATGCGCATGTGATTACTGTGTTGACGAATCAGCCTTTGAAGCATTTTTTTAACCGACCTGATGCGTCGGGGAGATTAGTGAAATGGGCAGTCGAGCTTAGTGAGTTCCGCATTCACTTTGCTCCGAGAACGGCTATTAAAGGTCAGGCGTTGGCGGATTTCATAGCAGAGTCTACAGCCCCCGATCTGGAAGAAGCGGGTCCTGTAGAGGGGGTAACCATGGAGGTCCCGATAGCAGAGCAATCAGAAGTGGCAGAGCAATCAGAACAACCAAATGAGGAAAATACTTGGGAAATGTACACTGATGGCTCTTCGAGTTCAGACGGATCAGGAGCAGGGTTCGTATTGATACCACCTGGCGGAGGCGAGCCCCTTCGATATGCTTTGGCCTTAATGTTTAGGGCCACCAACAATGAAGCTGAGTATGAGGCTCTTATCACAGGCCTCAAAATTGCCAAAGGTTTGGGAGTTGGTCACTTAAGGGTGAAATGTGACGCTAGCCTGATTGTGAATCAAGTCCAAGTACGATATGAGGCAAAGAGCCCGGTGATGAGAAAGTAACTTCATGAGGTGCAAGTCTTGAAGGAGAGTTTCAAAAGTTTCGATATTGAGGAAATCCCGAGGGAGGAAAACGCGGAAGCGGATGCCTTGAGCAAATTTGCCTTGGGGGCACCCCTCGAGGAAAATCGGAAGGTGCACTTCTTGGAGAAGGTGATCTTGTCGGCCACCGATCCATCGGAGGTGTGTGCCATTGAAGCAGGATCGGAGGAGGAGCCCACTTGGATGACCCCGATAGCCGCGTACCTGACCA
Organism: Clarkia xantiana subsp. parviflora; assembly: GCA_036873135.1. Lineage (NCBI taxonomy): Eukaryota > Viridiplantae > Streptophyta > Magnoliopsida > Myrtales > Onagraceae > Clarkia > Clarkia xantiana. The sequence continues at coordinate 776,235 of JAPTYO010000018.1, forward strand.
CAGGGGCGGTCCCCGATGATGAAGTAGTAGCTGACAGGATACGCTGGATCGCAGTTAATTACGTGGTGGTGGATAATCAGCTATACAAAAAGGGGTGGTTCTCAACTCCTTACTTGAAATGTGTGGTTGAGCCCGACGCAAATCGGATCCTTAGGGAGGTGCACGAAGGGGTCGCGGCTTGTCACGAAGGTGCCCGATCCATTGCGAGGAAAGTGCTGGATTTGGGCTATTACTGGCCTTCGATGAGCAAGGAAGCGACGATGTTAGTCCGATCTTGTGACGCGTGCCAGAGGTATGCCCCGAATATCGTGGCTCCGGCTGCTAATCTAACGTCCATCAAGAGTGCTTGGCCCTTCGCGTAGTGGGGTATCGACTTGGTGGGACCCCTCCCACAAGCAAAAGGTCAGTGCAAATATTTGCTTGTATCCATTGATTATTTCTCAAAATGGATAGAAGCTAAGGCATTGGCCAAGACAACGGGGAACCAAATCGTCAAGTTTCTCCAGACCCATATTATATCCAGATACGGGATTCCTAAGGTGTTGATCAGCGATAATGGTCCTCCGTTTAACGAGGCTCAAGTGAAGGAGTATCTGGAGGAGCTGAATATCGAGCATCAGACAGCCTCTGTCCATCATGCTCAAACTAATGGACAGGTGGAGTCAGCCAACAAAATCGTGATGGATGGCCTGAAGAAAAGGGTCTATGCCTTGAAGGGCAAATGGCTGAACGAGCTGGAAAATGTGCTTTGGGCTGTTAGACTCAAACGATCAACTGGGGAGACTCCGTTTGGCCTAGTTTATGGCACGGAGGCAGTTGCTCCCGTGGAAATAGTTGTGGCGTCACATCGGATGAGGTACTACGAGCCTTTGACGATTGATGAAATGAGACGTCTGGAATTGGACTTGCTCGAGGAAAAGAGGCGGGATGCCGATGAAGTCCAGGCTCGAATGCGTTTGGCGACGGCCAGATATCACAATCGGCGAGTTAAGTCCCGACTGTTCTTTTTCGGAGAACTGGTTTGGCGTCGGAACGAGTTCACCCTTTCGGATCGGATCAACAAGATGTCGCCAAAATGGGAAGGACCTTATAAGTTCGTGGGGATGCCAGCTCCAAATGCGTATAAGTTGGAAGACCTCGATGGCAAAGTATTGAGGCATTCTTTCAGTGGTGAACTCTTGAAGAAATGTCATGTTTGATATTAAGTCGGCTTTAGTGGTGCAAGTTGTTATTAAGTCGCCTTCAGTGGTGCATGATGTTATTAAGTCGCCTTTAGTGGTGCAAGTTGTTATTAAGTCGCCTTCAGTGGTGCACGATGTTATTAAGTCGCCTTAAGTGGTGCAAGTTATCTATCATTTGATTCGATGTAAGAAGATTTTGAGCCATCAATGAATAAAGAGGTTGCTTCCGATCAGATTGTTCTTAGATTTATTCTAAGTGTTGTTAAGTCGCCTTAAGTGGTGCAAGTAAATGGCCTTAAGTGGCAAAGTCGCATTAAGTGGTGCGTGGTTCTTAGATTTATTCTAAGTGTGGCTAAGTCGCCCTAGGTGGTGCGAATTGAATTGCCTTAGTTGGCATGATTAAATCGCCTTAAGTGGTGTGGGCTAAATCGTCTTAAGTGATGTGTTGAAATGTCTTAGGTGACGTGCTAAATCGCCTTAAGTGGCATAGTTAAGTCGCTTTAAGAAGTGCAACGATAAATCGGAACTAAAATAGTTTGATATTTGTGAGGGCTCAAAGGCCCGATGATTCATTACAAAGAGAGAAAAATTACAAGGACTATAAAGATAGAGCATTAAGCTTGGTCCTCGTCAGCATCGGCGGAAGCAGGATCCACGAGTTCTGTGGCAGAAGGCTCCACAGGATCGGACCCTTGGAGGTCAGTCGGTGAAGGTTCTGTTGCTGGAGGGTCGATTATCGGGGGATCAACTGTCGGGAGATCGGCACTTGGAAGCTCCGCCACGTCTTCAATACCCGCGGGGGTGTTTCCCTCATCACTCTCCTCCGAGAGGTCGAAATACCTCTTCGCAAAGGGGGCGAGAGTCGCAGACTTATCGAAGTTAATGGCGTCGCCATACTCCAGATGGAGCTCCTCGACCGCGTTGAAGAGGGTGTTCTCCACCTCCGTGGTGCAGAATTTCACCGTGTCAGCTTGGAAGTCCTCAGAGCCCCGATAATCTTCCCGACCCTTGGTCTCAGCCTCGGCCAGCTTGGCAGGGACCTCAGTAATTTCCCGCTCCAGCCCCACCTTGGCGTCTTCTAGAGCCTTCTTCTCGAGGACAAGTCTGTCCCGAGCCTCCGCATCCTTTTTCCGCTCCTGCTGCTCCCGCTTCAGCAGCCCCTCGAAGTCCTAAACCTTCTTTTGGAGTTCCCGAGTCTTTCGATTAAGGAGGGTCTGCACCTTAGCCAATTTTCCCCTCGAAGACCCGGAGGCGGCGAGATCCTCCTCGAGCTTGGCTACAACCGCGGGAGCCCCCTTGGCCCACTCCTGCTCCAGAGCCTCCTCGAGGGCCAGGATGTACCCGAAGCAGCGGTTTATGTCCGCCATCTCCTGCGAAGAAAAGAGGAAAAGGTTAGCACATGAATATCCTGCCTTATCGATTAAATGGTGAAAATAGGAACCTTACCTCCACTCGACGAATGGCCATTCCACGGATATCCACGTAGATGTCCTCCCGAGCCAGGGAGAGCGGAAGCTTCAGAGACGGCAGAACCGAGCCTGCCACCAAATGCAGACCCAGCTCCAGGTATGTATCACCCTGTCGGAGCTGGACTCCTTACAGCGTCTGGATCGGGGTCCAGGGAGCCGCCTCCTGGTCGGGGTCGTAGACCTTGTAGAAGCTCCCGTCCAAGGGGAGAGGAGGAGGACCGACTGGAGTCGTGGAGGTTCGTATCTCCGAGTCGCCCTGGGACCCAGAGGGAGTCAAGCTATGAATGGGCGAGTGCTGCTGCGAAGGAGATGAGGGGGGCAGCCCCCTGGGGGTTGGCTTCTGTGGGGACTGCCTCGTCCCCCGACGACGAACCAAGGCGAGGCCCTCGCCTGTCTCCTCGGAGGAGTCCAGATCTTCCACCCGACGAAACTGATCGCCTGTCGGGGTTTCTTTAGCCCCTGATCCCATCGGGGCAGGAAGTTGAGGGAGACCCTCTCCAACTTGAGCACCGGAAGGTGGTGCCCCTGGTGAAACTCCAGCCCCCGACTGAGTTCCCGATTGACCTGCACCTGGAGGATGAGATGCTTCAGAAAGATAGTCAGGAAGTTGGTCAGGATCCTTACACCAAATGACGCGCCGAGAGAGGTATTGGTCTTTCCCGTGGTAGTTGTAGTAACCCTCTTTGAGGATGCGGGGAGTTTCCCCTCGGAGGATGCATTTGATCTCTCTGATTCTGGCTTCCTTGCTGGAGGGGATTAACTCCTTAGGAATTTGCTTCCTGTACGACTTAATAGCTAGGCGGAGCTGTTTACCTTCTTCGACATTTTGGACATTGAAGAGCCTGTCCATCTCCTCTACTCGGGTCCTCTTAGTACTCTCCGCGGAGAGAGATGCCGACGAAGCGGTGGCCTTCTTTGCCGACTTCCTCTTCCGCGCGGGGCGCTGGACAGCGTCGGTCTCTCCCTGCTTAAGGAGGAGATTGGTCAGCAGTGATACCTTCTTAGCTGCAAACAATGGAAAACAGAGACATGATCAGAAATATTACTCAAGGAACCATATTGGAGGGGCCGTCGTGGAGTTGACCCCCGGAGATCGTATCGAGGAGGCGGATCCCGGCATCCACCAGGTCTCGCTCCTTGAGGGAGTTAGCATCGAGGGGAGTGTAAGATTCCCCCCAACGGTAAAGCTGGATGCAGTGAAGGATTTGGAAATCTTCATCGGAATAGGTGTGATAAGCGGGAGGAGAGTCCGCTTCAACCTCCCATCGGGGCCATGGGATAGAACTGTTCTTAATGAAGAAGTAGCTCCTCTTCCACCCGCTGTTGTAGGACCCTGTGTCAGTGAGGAGCCCCCGACCCCTGACAACCTTTCAGGTGTCGCTGGTCCAACTACACCGCGCAAGCTGCTGCTTATTCCATTTAGGCATCCGAGGATAGAAGGCGCAAACCCCAGCCTCATTGCAATTCATTCCGTAGAAGGTCCGGAAGAGTTGGAGGCTGTAGACCCAGTTTTGTCGGAAGCAGAGGACTTGAAAAGCATTCCACACGCGGATGGCGTGGGGGGAGAAGGTAGTCGGATGCGTCTTGTAATGGGCGCACATCTCGACCAAATTCCCACAAAAGGGGTATCGGATCCCTGCCGATATTTGTCCGGTGGAGACAAATACCTCCCCTTCCTCGGAACGAGTGACCACACGGTCGCTCGAGGCACGGTAGCGAGAGTAAGGAAGGCGAGGCTCCCAGGTTAAGGTGATGCATCCTTCTCGGAGAGCTGCATCATAGGCAGTCACCGAGATTTCATTGGGTGCGTAATCGAAGTTGAAGGGTTTTCTCCCCTCAGAACTGGATCCGCTGTCTGAAAATTAGCCATGGCAAGAAAAGGCGTGGTGGGTTTTCGGAAAAATGCAAGCAAACTGATCAAAGACAAGGGAAAAGCTACGCTAACATCAGAGAAGGAAGTCTTACCAGACATGATGAATCGGAGCGAAAAGGATGATCTTAACGGTCGCCGGAAGACTGATCGGAAAAGAGGAAGCCGAAGAAGAACTTGAGCTTTCGAAGTTGCAGAGCTTTTGAAATCGCAGAGAGTGAGACGGTAAAAGAGAAAGAAGAACAGTGCCCAGAATTGACGGTTTTATAGGAGAAGGGATAGTCGAAAGGGCATTCTAATCTGCACCGTTGAAGGTCAAACGTTTCAATCCGAGCCGTTGAAATAAAAGGGGGCAGAACGGAAAGAGACGTTAATGATGAAACGGCCTGAAAAGTGCTTTTTCAGAAAAAGCAGACACGAGAACCCAAACCGTCGCTTCGTTACCCGCTGCATTTAATGGCCGAGTAACCGAAGAGTCTTCTCGGATTTGGTGACTATCCCCGAGGTATCGAGGAATCGTGGACGAGAAGATCCGTGTTAATAAATTTTGTCAAGGGAAAATCCTCCGATACCGATATCGGGAGGTCGGGGGTTGAAAGACACGACGAACTGTAAGTCCCTCATGTCTTGGGGGCAAATGATGGGTTTCGCTATAGCCGTTAGGCCCTTTAACGACGAGTAAACGGTGAATAGGCCCACTGGGCCCATAAAAGAGGTCAAGAATGTTGCGTCTTGGGTGAACTGAGTCGTGGGGACGCGTCTGTCTGAATGGTTGAGCGGGCTTTTGGGCTGTAACCCTTCGTCTGAAAGAGGTTTTCGCCTTGTGCCACTGACGAGTGTTCGGTTTTAACGCTGGGTCTCGGAAAGGTCTGTGTCTCAGGAGGCGTCTGCGTCTCAAAAGGCGGTTGCGTCTCAAGGGGTGTCTGTATCTCGCAAGGCGGTTGTGTCTCGGGAGAGCGGATGTGTCTCAGGAAAGCGGATGGTAGTCTGTGCACATGTCTGAACGTCTGGAGCCCTGGTTCCTGCACGAAGGGCCAGTACTAGCACGGAGAGGGGGGGGGTGGTGCTAGTGGAGCCCTCTCCGATGCCTAAGTCACAATAGGGCTAAAAAGGTAATTCTAGAGAGAGAAAATATTTCTAGAGAGAATTCAGAGCTCAAAATACCAAAGTTGGGCAAATGAGAGGATGTGTCCAAATGGGTGGCCAAGGCCTCCTATTTATAGGCTTCCTTGGGACCGGACCCGGTTTTAAAGCGGTTTGATGACGGTTCAAAAGCAAGAGGTAACCGTTATCAATATTGGCAATGCGCGAACTTGACTTCTCTACACGTAACGGTAATCGCGTAATCGGTAATCGCGCAATACCTGTAGTGCAATCCGGACCTCGTCGAATTTGGGCAATTCGGCGAGGTCCGGATTGCATGCAACCTGGAGGTCCGGGTTGCAATGCAATCCGGACGCGCTTAACGCGCTTCCGGACCGTTTTGACCATGTGGGAGACGTTTTTCAAGTCGAGATGTAATTTTGACGTGTTTACGAGGCCCGAAATATAAATACGAACTCGAATTGGGCACATATCCATCACTTGCCCCCGAGTCAAGTAACGGTTTAAAACCATTCTTGACTCTATTTTAAGTTAGGATACGTGTCCAATTTTGAGTTTGACGCTAACCTTCCGGTTTTGATTGTTGGTTGGACGTAGGAGTCTTGATTTCGTCCGTCCTTTGATTTTCCGACCGAGTGACTTTATTTCCTGTCATCACGGTTAGTGCAATAGAGAATGCGCATATATAACGTGCAAACATGATTATCGTTAGGGACATAAGCTATTAGTAATACGTCATGCGGACATGCTTTTATCAACGTGCGTGCGTAAGTAACGATCATGGCAAGAACGTAACTACGCGATGTTAGAAATATAATCCGTATACTTCTCAAACGACTTTAGCGACAATTAAATCATGAATCATGCGCTATTCAAACATGCATGTAAAATGACGAATTTGATATGTGTAATACCAAAACAATCATGTATGTAGAGATAAATACTTAGAAGAGGGCGGAGTATACCGTAAGTACTTAGGTGTGAGTGTAGGTGCATTACTCCTTTGATCCTTATCATCAAGGAATCTCTTGGAAGTAGTCGTTTGTTGCCTTGATGCCTTAGAGAAATATTTTCTTAAGTGTTGTTGTGTTTGCTCTCCGCGTTGACTTTGCTATGCGCGTTGACTTTGCTATGCCCGTTGACTTTGCTATGCGCGTTGACTTTGCTATGCGCGTTGACGTTGCTATGCGCGTTGACTTTGCTATGTGCGTTGACTTTCCTATGCGCGTTGACTTTGCTATGTGCGTTGGCGCTAATGGTTGAGCATCAGGTATAGACTGTCGGTCATTGCCTGCAAGTATGCCAAAACACTTAGGAAATATTTAAACGATATCTAATGCTTGTTACCATAGATGTCGTCGTATGAACTTTGTCGATCAGCGTTGTAGGTGTGCTTAGGAGGCATAGCTACTTGTTGTATGCAATCCATCTTTGTCGACATGTATGTACGTACATGGAAACACTTAGAAAATATTTTCTCCTTGTGGACATGCATCCTTGTTGACATGTTTGTACGTACATGGAAACACTTAGAAAATATTTTCTCCTTGTCGACATGCATCCTTGTTGACATGTATGTACGTACATGGAAACACTTAGAAAATATTTTCTCCTTGTCGACATGCATCCTTGTCGACACGTATGTACGTACATGGAAACACTTAGAAAATATTCTCTCCTTGTCGACATGCATCCTTGTCGACACGTATGTACGTACATGGAAACCCTTTGAAAATATTCTCCCCTTGTCGACATGCATCCTTGTCGACATGTATGTACGTACATGGAAACACTTAGAAAATATTTTCTCCTTGTTGACATGCATCCTTGTTGACATGTATGTACGTACATGGAAACACTTAGAAAATATTTCTCTTTGTCGACATGCATCCTTGTCGACATGTATGTACGTACATGGAAACCCTTAAAAAATATTCTCCCCTTGTCGACATGCATCCTTGTCGACATGCATCCTTGTCGACATGTATGTACGTACATGGAAACACTTAGAAAATATTTTCTCCTTGTCGACATGCATCCTTGTCGACATCTATGTACGTACATGGAAACACTTAGAAAATATTTTCTCCTTGTCGACATGCATCCTTGTCGACATGTATGTACGTACATGGAAACACTTAGAAAATATTTTCTCTTTGTCGACATGCATCCTTGTCGACATGTATGTACGTACATGGAAACACTTAGAAAATATTTTCTCCTTGTCGACATGCATCCTTGTCGACATGTATGTACGTACATGGAAACACTTAGAAAATATTCTCCCCTTGTCGACATGCATCCTTGTCAACATGTATGTACGTACACTATGTGTGCGTATTTGCCCCCGCATTTAGAATCCTTTCACCATCCCTGGCTATGTATGCTGTATCTGTATGCTTGATGCGAACACAGGTTATATGCCAACTCCTGATAATATGCTGACACATGGTTGTACGCTGACAGCTTGCAATATGCTGACTGTCATCCTGAGCCAAGTACTTAGAAAATATTCAACCATTGTAATCTTGTGCTGCGAGTATGAGCTCGGTGTTGTCATGCATGTTTAATGTGTTGAAGAGGTTGCCCCCCTTGCGTGATGCTTGTTACTTGTTGCACGAAGACTAACAAGTCTTGTACGTACATGGTTGTCTCACATGGAGCGTCTGTTGCATAGATGCTTGCATAAGTGTTGGTGCGTGCTTACGCACTGACCGGATTGTTGGTAGCATTTTCCAGGATATCAGATCTTGTTGTCCTCTTGTCAGAATTAGTTTTCCGACGGTTGTTACCATGAGTAATTCCACTATCTCCATCTTGATGGGAAAAAACTTGTCTTTGCAGATAGTTGATGTGTACAGAAATCCATTTGTTGGGAGGAATGTCCATACAAGTGCCCCCGCTACTCTGAATTCTTCAGACACGGTCGCGGTAAAAGGCTTGTGGGTAAGACATCTCATTGTATCTTCTTTGAACTTGTTAATTTTCCAAGTTTTTGCTGGCTGCAGCTTCTGTTTTTATCATAATCTTCGAAAGATCCGACGCAGGGGCGCGTTCCTTGAGCGATTCTTAGTTCTTTATGCCGAGCATGACCGTTCTAATTCCTTCTTGTGATAAAGGAAGTAGATTTGAGGGTTGTGCAGTGGTATCTTCTGCCCCCCGGTCGAGGGACCGGCCCAAGGAGGAGCGTTACTCCTACTAAGGTAAGTATTTGTTGATTGCTGATTTTGATGCCCGTATTGCTGATTGTCGCTCTTATGTTGAAGAGCTATGTTGTGCTGAATGTTGAAACAATCATTCTTGTGGTGTCTTTTGTGTGGATGACGACATTTGATGTTGACATTATGAACTCTTTGCCATAAGTCCTTAGAGATGATGTTAACTCTTGGTTGCTGTCGCGCTGTCTGCTTCCAACATGTTGAACCCTTTGTGAATGGGTTGATGTTGATAATTCTTTGTTCATGCCTTTGCTTGCATGATATTTCGTCACCTGTACCTGTTTTCAATAATAATCATGTGATAACTTGTTAGTAATATTTCATACCTTGAGTTATCTATGCCGTCCATATGCTTTGGACTTGGAAGATAGGATAGATATCCTTAGATGATGAACATGATGTCCGTAGTTGCGACTGTATGTCGCTCATTGTTGAGTGTTATGATCGCCCCTCTTGGTTAGATTCCAAGGCATGGCAAGATGGATAGAGCATAGGATATTGCGACTTGCGCATTGTAGGTTTTTGTTTGATGTGGATGACTAGTAATCATAGATGTAGTCTCCGCAGTCGTGACCATTAGCCACTTCTTGATTGATGATTTGAGATGTTCCCCTGATTTCTTGCATGATGCATTACGCATGTTGCCCTTCTTTCCTGAATAGCTTGCCGCTATATATGTTGCAACCTGCCAAGTATTTTGCGTATAGCAATATTTCTTAACAAGTAGTGTATTTGAAAGGTGTTATCTTGGCTAAGCAAGATACTAGTTTATACCGTCTCTTAGTTCCACTCTAAGGCGACTTTGTACAAGACTCGACTTGTAAATTTTATGAGTTTTAAACAGGGTGCGCACCTGCCAGCATGTATCAACCCGCGTTGGGGAAGCATACGTAAAAACATTTTAGTTTTTGAAGAAGTATTTTGTGAACCCTAAAAAGCTTGTTGATAAAATATTTGAAAAAATATTTTGGCATTGAATGTGATACACCCAAAAAAAAAAAAAACGTGTTGATAAAATATTTGGAAAGGTGTTTGATACATAAAATATTTGATAAAATATTTGACAAAATATTTGTGATACATGATTCCTGCGTCCAGGGACCATGTAACACTTTTTTGAAAATATGAATTGTGATGCATGTTTTCTGCGTCCAGGAACCATACAACACGGTTTGAAAATCTGTAGTACGGAATTGTCATCTAACAAGAGGACTTTTGCCGTATAAAGTGAACCCTAAACAAGAATTCGTAATATGGGATTGTCATCTAACAAGAGGACATTTGTCATAAAGAGTGAACCCTAAACAGGAATTCGTAATATGGATTGTCATCTAACAAGAGGACATTCGCCATAAAGAGTGAACCCTAAACAGGATATACACACTTATTATAACGTGGGGTCGTTGTCTAACAAGAGAACTTCCGCCACTTATGGGGTGATCAGTCCCGTATTGTATTTGCCCATCCTGTTCTGAATCCAGGGAATGGCTATGAACATGAGGATTTGCCTCTAACAAGAGATGTCACAGCATGCCATTTTTTAGAAGTAAACATGGAGTTTATCTTTACAAAGAGGATACCTCAACATGCTACTTTTGATAGTAGGCCTTGGTGTTAATCCAAGATATTGCTTGTAGTTGACGCCTCTTGAATAGTCGTCATTTTGATAGATAATCCGCAGGTTGTCATTGCGGCATATAAGTTGATTGTGCACATAGCTTGATGGCTTTGTGTTGCCGGCATCTTCTTGAGATAGACGCCTATGTTATGAATGGAGAAATAAACTCCATGTTGGTATAGATAATAGATATGTTGGTGTTGTATACCATAAATCCCTCCTTGAACACAATGCTTAGTTTGTATTGTTGAAGTAGATTTTTGTGCATAGGTTACTACTTGGCGTAATTCCTGTGTAGTAATCGTAGTGTAGCATGTACCTACGAGCAGAGTTACTTTTGTCAGATAATCACAATTTTTATAAGTTTGCAAAAATATGAAGTCATGAAATTTTCTTTTTAGTCATGCATATAATAAATTAAGTAAAGGAATCTGATACAAGGATCCATTGTTTGTGTAGGAAACTTCCCTGAGTGCGGACGCGATAGGTGCAGATCATGATAGGTATGTATATATGTTAGGTAGAATGCCGAGCACTTGTTAGCTTGGTGCCCCCCAAGTCACTTGGCATTTGTATCGCTGTTTCCTGATTGTTTATATTGTTTCATCTTCTAATAGTGCATGATCTGTCCTTGTGTAATGCCCCTACCTTGTTTATTATTGCGACACGATTTTTAGTCTTGCGCGTATAAAATGCTTGAGACTTTGTGTTGTTGACGCGAGTAATATGTTAGTAGTTGTTACTTGGCGTTATTCCAAGGTAATATGCGTCATAATAATGTACCTACGAAAGTAGATTTAACCTTTATTAGATATTTAGAGTTCGCACAACGGATTACAAGAAAGCGTCTACTGATCACTTCTTTTGAAAAGTACTGAGGCTAATAAGCATGAGTTGTACTTAATCTAAAAAGATTTAAAATAGATATGCGAAAAAGGAGATAAGGAAGATAAAGGGATTGCTGATGTGTTTGACGTCCTCATAGGTGATTTTTTGGCCAGTTGACTCTGCCATGTGCCACATAGTTTCTCAATGCATCTAGCGTGTTGAGCTCTTCAATCTCTACCTTTGGGGATGAACAAAAGTTGATGTCATGCCCCCAAGTTTTACTTTGCTTGTGTTGTTCTTCAACATATTTGCCAAGGAAGGCAGTCGTTGGCTCAAGTGGGCGGTGAAGTTTGTTTTCCGGGAGTTTGAGATTTGCTTCTTCCGCCTTCATACTCCAAAGATTGTATAAGTCGTCACAATTGGTTCCATAAGTGACGTTGTTTTTCTGGCGTTTGGCGATAGGTTGATTATCATCCGCCTTTTCTTTTCCCTTGCCTTTTTCTGAAGATTTCACACGAGGCTTCCTTTGATGCTTATTGCCTTGGTCGATATACTTCTTCATTTTTCCTTATAAGATCAAGCTGTGTACATGAAATCTTAAGCTGACACAGCTGTCTGTCTCATGGCCATATACTTCGTGATTCTCGCACCATTTGCTTTCATCTTTTCCCAATGGGCCACTGCGGAATTTAGAGGGTTTTTTCCACAGTTTGGTCTCCTTCATTTCTTTCAGGATGACAGACAGCGGTGTGTTCAAAGGAACATATATGGCGAGATTGGTATCTTTGAGCCTTTAGGCATCTGACTGGAACGGCCTCTTTTGTTGCGGTTGTCTCTTTTCCCAGGAAACGTGTATCTCTTTTCCAATTATTGCCTTCAAGGTTCTTGTTGTCAATCCCGTGATTGGGACGTCGTCGTCACTAACAGGTTTTTTCCGTCCCTCCTTGTGAAAGATGTCAGCATCGTCTTGGCTTGTCCTTGTGGAAGGACCTTCTTTGTGTATTTTGGATGACTCTGCTTGAGTCTTCTTTGGAGGGCTGTCGCCTTGATCGGTGAATTGCTTTAATTTGCCTTTGAGGAAGAAGCTGTTAATGCGGAAACGTAGACTGGCACAGCTGTCTGTCTTGTGGCCGAAGACCTCGTGGTTTTCACACCACTTGTCTTTGTCTTTCCCCAACGGGCCTTTTCTGAAATTGCTCGGCGCTTTCCACATTTTTGCATCCTTCATCTCTCTCAATATTATGGACTGATGGGTCCGACTATAGCCGTTAGGACCTTTAACGGTGAGGAAACGGCAAATAGGCCCGGTGGGCCCTAAACGAAGGCCAGGATGGCCCAGGCAAAGGATCCCGACGAAGGAAGTCCGAGGATAAGAGGTCCAGACAGAGTCGGACCTGACAAGCGAGTTGAATGCTCCCGACGAGATGCCTCTGAGTAGGCCCCGATGATGAATCCCTGAGAACAATAGGCCCTGTCACGATGACGAGGGGCCCCGAGCGGTGACACAACGAAATAACTCTGAAGTCCCCGACGTTAGTCGGGACTCGTTATCAGAGGATAGGGCCGAGATACGCGGGGCGTGGCCGAGATACGCGGAACGTGGTTAAGATACACGGAGCGTGGCCGAGATACGCAGGGCGTGGCTGAGATAAGCTAGATCATGGCCTAGATAGACGGAATCACACCCGAGATACGCGGGATATGAGCTAACCACCCCCAACGGTTCATCAGGTAACTGAGGTACCTCTTCGCCTATAAAAGGGCAAAGGTTACCTCAGATCGATTACGTGAAAAATAAATTCTGAGATTACTGCTTGCCAGTTCATACGAGATACTCATTTAAGCATCGGAGAGGGATTCTGGGTCACCGCCCGGTTTATCCCCTCTTTGCAGGACCACGTGGAGCAAAGCAGCTAGGATCGCCGTCAAAGATCGTACCAGAGTTCCACCGTGATCCAACATTGGCGCCGTCTGTGGGAAACTAACAAAAAGCTGATATGCATTCTACTCGTTCAATGGCGGCTGGCAAGCAGAGAAGGCAAGGACAATCTGGTGGTTCCCGTCATCCCGCTGCGACGACTCTGAACTCACTACCAGAACAGGAGGAAAACCAGAACCATCCTGCAGCTAAGCTTTCCCAGACAGGGGGGCATAATGAAGGTCCCAAAGATGTTGCTGCTCAGCACCAGGGGAATAGGGAGCAGGAGGCTCCCCCAGCTGCGGACCTGACGAGGGCTGTGGCATAAGCCATGCCGATGTTTTTGGCAGCCGTGGAGGCTCTCTTGGATCGGAGAGAGGCTGCGAGGAGGCAAGAGGAGATGCCCCCGCTAGAAGAAGTGCCCCCACCAGCAGAGGTTCGGAACGTACGGGAGGCTCAACCCCGAGGCCAGAGCAGGAATGGAGAGTCCGTTCAGCCAGAGAGATTCGTGGTTGATGGGCCAGGACCAATACAGCACAGGACCATTCCCCTTAATGGTCCCATCACCCCCGATCAGGTGGTAAAGATCGTGAACATCTGCATGGGAGAGCAGAAGCCGCTGGTGTCGGAGCTGAGGGATCGATCTACTCATCCCTTCGTTCCTCGACTCATAGACACCCTATCCCCGCCAGGATTAGGTATCCCCACAATAAAGGAATACGATGGTGAAGGAGATCCGGTTCGTCATGTCCAGAAGCACCTCATGGCGTGTCTGGGAAGAGCCCCGAATGAAGATATAGTGTGTACGCTGTTCCCGAACACACTTGGGGAAAGAGCCCTGACCTGGTTCTTTAGTCTGCCCCCAGGCTGCATTACTTGCTGGGCAGATATGCACGACCGGTTCATTCAGCAGTACCAGGGTCGTAGACGTTTGCGGAAGAGTGTGAGGTCCCTGACCCAGGTGGTACAGAGGCCCGACGAATCGCTGGCGCACTATTACCAGCGGTACACTGCCAGTGTGGCGGAGATTGATGAGGAGATCTCGGAGGGTGAAACCATCCGTACCTTCATTCGGAACCTAACGGCCCCCTACGGTTCCGACCTAATGCACAGCGTGGCTGAGAAAGCCGTGTGGAATATGGAGGCACTACAGAAGAGGGTGAAACGGCAAATCGATGTCCAGGAGTCGAAGATAGCCGCTGGAGAGCTGGAGCCCCCGAAGTCGAATAAAGGGAAGCAGTCGGTTAAACCTTTCGACGATTGTAAGTCAAAGGGTAAACCCGAGAGCAGTCGGAATCGAGGCCGCTCTGATCGGAGAGATGATAGGCGTTCTTCAAGGAAGGACAAGCGGGAGGATCTCGACATTCCTCTCAACTGCTCCATGGCGGAGGTACTAACGGTCATGGAACGACAAGGTATCTCAAGGTATCCCCCAAAGAAGGATGGAGAATTCTTGGGATCCCGCACGGATCGCTACTGGCGATTTCACCGCGCAAATGGTCACGACACCAACCATTGTCGAGAGCTGAAGAAGGAGATCGAAAAGCTGATCCAGAAGGGGAAGCTCAAGGAGTTCGTCGGGGAAAAGCGGTGTCGATCCCGCTCTCGGTCCCGATCGCGGTTCCGTTCTCGATCTCGCGGTCGGTCCCCAAAGAAGAAGAGGTCCGATCCGGAGCCGTCCAGTGCCCGCAAAGAACGACGGGGCACCATCAATGTGATTCACAGAGGATTTGCTGCTGGAGGTGATACCTCGTCCTCTCAAGAGGTTTACGCCTCTAGAATTCCTACTGCTGTGGTGCTGGGTAAGAGGTCCCGATCCTGGACCCTGAAGGAAGAGATGGTGATTTCCTTTTCCTCGGAGGACTTAATAGGCGTGGAGACCCCGCATGATGACGCTTTGGTCGTGACCTTGGATGTGGACGGGTACGAGATGAAGCGGATTCTGATCGATGGAGGGAGCTCCTCCGATATTCTCTTCATGGATGCGTTGGAGGCCATGGGAAAGACAAAGAAGGATCTGAAGGAGGCAAACTTCCCGATGGTCGGGTTCTCTGGCTCTACCTCCTTTCCGCAAGGATTAATCACCTTACCAGTGGAGTTTGGTAGTGGGTGGAAATCAGAAAGGAGGAACGTGGAGTTGGTGGTAGTTGATTCCGCGGGGACTTACAACGCGATTATCGGGAGAACCACCATCAACCCCCTGATGGCAGTTGCCTCGACAGTGCACCAGAAGATGAAGTTCCCGACTGACCATGGAGTCGGAGAGGTCAAGGGCGACCAGGTGGCTTCCAGAAAATGTTACGTCAATGCCACTCGAAGGAGGAGACGAGAGACCATGACTGTCCTCCAAACAGATACTGATCCCAGAGAGGAGTTTGGGCGTCCCGCCCCCATAGAAGATCTAAAAGAAGTCGAGATTGACGGACCTCAGAGGAAGGTAAAAATCGGGTCTGCTTTGACCGAAAAGACAGCCCGAGAATTGATCGATTTGCTGAAAAAGTTCAAGGAGCTGTTTGCCTGGTCCCCAAGCGACATGCCAGGAATCAGCCCCGATGTGATCGTACACGAACTAAAGATAGATCCCGCGATCAAACCTATCACGCAGAAAAGGCGTCCGATGGGCACAGATAAAAAGATCGCAATCCAGCAGGAGGTGGGCAGGTTGCTCGATGCAGGGTTTATTAAAGAACTCCGATTCTAGACTTGGGTAGCTAATCCGGTACTGGTAAAGAAGACTAATGGGAAATGGCGGATGTGTGTGGATTTCCGCGACCTGAATAAGGCTTGCCCGAAGGACTGCAACCCGCTCCCGAGAATCGACCAGCTGGTGGATGCTACATCGGGACATGAACTGTTGAGCTTCATGGATGCGTACTCGGGCTACAACCAGATCAAGATGGCTAAGGAGGACACTCCTCACACAGCGTTTTATGCGGACAGTGACATCTATCACTACGATGTCATGCCTTTCGGGTTAATCAATGCGGGGGCAACCTATCAGCGGATGGTGAATAAGCTGTTCGGAGATATGCTGGGAGAGACCATGGAGGCTTACGTAGACGATATGCTGGTGAAGTCCCGACAGGCTGAGGATCACGTGCACAACCTAGCCGTGGCATTTGAGCGGATGAGGCTTCATCAGGTTCGCTTAAACCCGACGAAATGCGCCTTCGGAGTCCACTCAGGGAAATTTCTAGGCTTTATGGTGAACCAGAGAGGAATTGAGGTGAATCCCGAAAAACTGAGGGCGATTGAAGAGATGCAGTCTTCGATAAACCATCGAGAGGTGCAAGTGCTGAATGGCCGACTGGCTGCAATGAATCGCTTCCTGTCCAAAGCAAGCGACCGATCTATGCCATTTTTTGAAGTCCTGAGGGCCAACAAGAAGTTTGAGTGGAACGCCAAGTGTGAAGAAGCGTTCCAAGCACTCAAGCAGCACCTTCGCACCCTCCCGCCGTTGGCGAAACCGGTTCCAGGCGAGCTGCTCTATCTTTACTTGGCTGTTTCTGAATTTGCCATTAGCTCTGTGTTAGTGAAGGTTGTCGTGGGTAATCAAGTCCCCGTCTATTATGTAAGCAAGGCGTTTGCCAAGTCTGAATTGAATTATCCTACCATTGAGAAGTATCTATTTGCGTTGAATATTACTGCTCGGAAGCGAAGGCCTTATTTCCACGCACACGAGATTACTGTGTTGATGAACCAGCCTTTGAAGCATTTTTTGAACCGACCGGATGCGTCGGGAAGATTAGTGAAATGGGCAGTAGAGCTTAGTGATTTTCGCATACACTTTGCTCCAAGAACGGCCATTAAGGGCCAGGCATTGGCGGATTTCATAGCAGAATCTACAGCGGGCCCTGTAGAGGGGGCAACCATGGAGGTCCCGACAGAAGAACAACCAGAGAGGGCAGAGCAATCAGAACAGCCAAACGAGGAAAATACCTGGGAAATGTACACGGATGGCTCCTCGAGTTCGGACGGATAAGGAGCAGGCTTTTTGTTGATACCACCGGGTGGAGGTGAGCCGCTCCGATATGCCTTGGCTTTAACATTCAAGGCCACAAACAACGAAGCGGAGTATGAGGCTCTTATCACGGGCCTGAAAATTGCTAAAGGCACTGGAGTCGATCACTTGAGAGTGAAGTGTGACGCAGCTTTAATCGTAAACCAGGTTCAAGGGCGATACGAAGCGAGGAGCCCGATAATGAAGATGTACCTACGCGAGGTACAAACCTTGAAGGAGAGCTTTAAAAGCTTCGACATCGAGGCAATCCCGAGGGAGGAAAACGTAGAGGCAGACGCCTTGAGCAAATTTGCCCTGGGGGCACCCTTGGAAGAAAATCGGAAGGTGTACTTCTTGGAGAAGGTGATCTTGTCGACCACCGACCCGACACAGGTGTGTGCTATTGAAGCAAGAACGGAGGAGGAGCCCACTTGGATGACCCCAATAGTCGCGTACCTGACCACGGGGGCAGTCCTCGATGACAAGGTAGTAGCTGACAGGATACGTCGGATTGCGGCTAATTACGTGATGCTAGACGGTCAGCTGTACAAGAAGGGCTGCTTCTCGACACCATACTTGAAGTGTGTGGCTGAGCCCGACGCAAGCCGAATCCTAAAGGAGGTGTATGAGGGAGTTGCGGCTTGCCATGAAGGGGCCCGATCCATTATGAGGAAAGTGCTAAACTTGGGCTATTATTGGCCTACGATGAGCAAGGAAGCGACGGCGTTGGTCCGATCCTGTGACGCGTGCCAGAGGTACGCCCCGAGTATCGTGGCTCCGGCCGCTAATCTGACATCCATCAAGAGCGCTTGGCCCTTTGCGCAATGGGGCATCGACTTGGTGGGACCTCTTCCACAAGCACAAGGTCAATGTAAGTATTTACTTGTAGCTATCGATTATTTTTCGAAATGGATAGAGGCGAAGGCGTTGGCCAGAACGACGGGGAACCAGATCGTCAAGTTCCTCCAGACCCATATTGTGACCAGATACGGGATTCCTAAGGTGGTGATCAGCGACAATGGTCCACCGTTTAACGGCTCTCAAGTGAGGGAGTATCTGGAGGAGTTGAACATCGAGCATCGGACAGCTTCCGTACGCCATGCTCAGACTAATGGCCAGGTGGAATCAGCCAACAAAATCGTGATGGATGGCCTGAAGAAGAGGGTCTATTCCTTGAAGGGCAAGTGGCTGAACGAACTGGAAAACGTGCTTTGGGCTGTTAGAACGACACCCAAACGATCAACAGGGGAGACTCCGTTTGGCCTCGTTTATGGCACGGAGGCTGTCGCCCCCGTGGAGGTAGCTGTGGCGTCCCATCGGATGAGATATTACGAGCCTCTGACGAATGATGGGATGAGACTTCTGGACTTGGACTTGCTCGAAGAGAAGAGGCAGGAAGCCGATGAAGTCCAAGCTCGAATGCGTTTGGCGACGGCCAGGTATTACAATCGGCGAGTTAAGTCCCGACAATTCTTCGTCGGGGAGCTGGTTTGGCGTCGCAACGAGTTTACCCTTTTGGATCGAATCAACAAGATGTCACCAAAATGGGAAGGACCTTATAAGGCCGTAGGGATGCCAGCTCCAAATGCGTACAAATTGGAAGACCTCGATGGCAGAGTATTGAAGCATTCTTTTAGTGGCAAACACTTGAAGAAACACCATGCTTGATGAAAGTCGCCTTAAGTGGTGCCCGATGAAAGTCGCCTTAAGTGGTGCTCGACGAAATTCGCCTTAAGTGGTGCCCGATGAAAGTCGCCTTAAGTGGTGCTCGACGAAAGTCGCCTTAAGTGGTGCCCGATGTAAAATCACCTTAAGTTGTGTATGTTGTTTATCGTTTAATTCGATGTAAGCCAATTTTGTGCCATCAATAAATAAAGAGGTTGCTTCCGATCAGAATTGTTCTTAGATTTACTCTAAGCATTATAAAGTCGCCCTGAGTGGTGCACGAGAAAATTCGCCTTGAGTGGTGCACGAGAAAAGTCGCCTTAAGTGGTGCACGATTCTTAGATTTATTCTAAGTACAGAAAAGTCGCCTTAGGTGGTGCACGATACCAAGTCGCCTTGAGTGGTGCATAAGAATTAAGTCGTCTTAAGTGATGCACGAAAAAGTCGTCTTAAGTGATGCACGAAAAAGTCGTCTTGAGTGATGCATGATTCTTAGATTTATTCTAAATATTGAAAAGTCGTCTTAAGTGATGCACGAGATTAAGTCGTCTTAAGTGATGCATGTTTTTTGGATTTATTCTAAGAATTGAAATGTCGCCTTAAGTGGTGCATGATGGTAAGTCACCTTAGGTGGTGCAAGTTAGTAAATCGTCATGAGTGATGTACGAGAATGTCTTGAGTGTTGAAGTATCGACCTAAGCAAGTATAGTAAAGCCACTTGAAGAAGTGCATCGAGAAAATCGGAACTAAGAAAGTCTGATAATTGATAGGGGCTCAAAGGCCCGACGATTACACAAGCGAGGAGAATACAAGGACTTTAAAGATAAGCAGTTAGGCTTGGTCCTTGTCAGCGGCATCTACAGGAGCTGGGTCCACGAGGTCGGTGGCAGAAGGCTCCACAGGGTCAGCCGCGGGAGGATCGACTATCGGAGCATCAGCACTTGGAAGCTCTGCTGCGTCTTCGACAATTGCGGGAGTACCCCCCCCCCCCCCCCCATCACTCTCCTCCGAAAGGGCAAAGAATTTCTTCGTGAAGGGAGCAAGAGAAGGAGACTTGTCGAAGTTGATGGCGTCGCCATACTCCAGGTGGAGCTCCTCAACCGCATTGAAGAGAGTGTTCTCCACCTCCGCGCTGCAGAACTTCATAGCATCAGCCTGGAAGTTTTCAGACCTCCGATAATCCTCCCGGCCCTTGGTCTCGGCCGTGATCAGCTGCGCGGGAACCCCCGCAACTTGCTCCTCCAGAGCCTTCTTCTCGAGGACCAGCTTGTCCTCAGCAGTCTGCCGCTCCTGTCGCTCCCGCCTCAGGAGCCCCTCGAAGTCGCCAACCTGCTTTTGGAGGTCCTGAACCTTTCGGTCGAAGATGGCCTGCTCCTTGGCAAGTTTCCCCCGCGAAGATTTGGAGGCCGCAAGATCCTCCTTAAGCTTGGCGATGGCCGCCCGGTCCCGCTCCCGGGACTCCTCATAGGCAAAGAGGTACCCAAAGAGACGGTTGAAGTCCCCGAGCTCCTACGATAGAAGAAAGAAAATTGTTAATGGACAAGCAACCAGTCTTACCGATGAAGAGGGAGAAGCGAAGTTTTACCTCTATCCGACGCAGAGACATCTCTCGAACATCCCGACGCATCGCCTCCCGATTCAGGGAAATCGGATACCGCATGGTGGGCAGGATCAAGCCTGCCAGCAGATGCAGAGCCAGTTCTTCATGGGCATCCCCTTTTCGAAGCTGGACCCCTTGCAGTGTTTGAATTGGGGTCCAGGGAGCATCCACCTGCGCGGGGTCGAAGGCCCTGTAGAAACTCCCGTTGAGAGGGAGAGGAGGAGGGCCAGCACGAGTCGTGGAGGGGCGCACCTCCGGCTCGACCCGGGCGGGGGAAGGAGTGAAGTCGTGGATGGGCGACGGTTGACACTGCTGCGGAGAAGACGAGGGGGGCAGCCCCTGAGAGGTTGGTTTCAAGGGGGACTGCCCCGTCCTCCGACGATGACGAAGGGAGCCACCCTCATCAGTCTCCTCGGAGGAGTCCAAGGTTTCCACCCGACGAAATTGTTCGCCGGTTGGGGTTTCCTCCCCAGTTGAGGGAGGCGCCCCTGCTGAGGGTGGTGCACCCGCGGAAGCTTCAGCGCCCGACGGAGCTCCTGAGCGACCTGCACCTAGAGGACGAGAGGCTTCAGAAACGTAATCAGGGAGTTCATCAGGATTCTTACACCAAACAATACGTCGGGAGACATATTGGTCCTTCCCGTGGTAATTGTAGTAGCCCGCCTTCAGGACACGAGGAATTTCCCCTCGAAGGACTCGTTTGACGTCAGCAATGCGGGCCTCCATGGTCGAAGGAATCAACTCCTTCGGGACCATCCTCCTGTACGATTTAATAGCGAGACAGAGCTTTTTACCTTCTTCAGTGTTCTGGACGTCGAAGAGCTGGTCCACCTCCACACGCTTCCGCTTCGGGTGCTCCGCAGAAGGAGACCCCGACGGAGCAGCAGCCTTCTTGGCGGACTTCCTCTTCCGCGAAGGGCGGACAGCGTCGGTCTCCCCCTTCTTAAGGAACAGATTGGTCAGCACGGATACCTTCTTGGCTGCAAACAGTAGAAGAAAAAGGGTTAGAGATGTACCCAAGGAACCATATTGGAGGGGCCGTTGAAAAGCTGCCCCCCGGAGATTATATCGAGGAGTCGGATCTCGGCGTTCACCAGGTCCCGCTCCACGAGAGAATTGGCGTCGAGGGGAGTGTAGGACTCCCCCCATCGGTAGAGCTGGATGAGTTGAAGAGTTTGGAAATCTTCGTCAGTATAGGTGTGGAAGGCAGGAGGAGAGTCTGCTTCCACCTCCCATCGGGGCCATGGGATCGAAGAGTTTTGGCTGAAGAAGTAGCTCCTTTTCCATCCGCTGTTGTCGGACCCCGTGTCGACTAGGAGTCCCCGACCCTTGACCACCTTCCAGGTGTCAGTGGTCCAGTTGCACAACCCAAGTTGCGCCTTGTTCCACTTCGGCATCCAGGGGTAGAAGGCGCAAACCCCCACCTCGTTGCACTTCATCCCGTAGAAGGTCCTGAAGAGCTTGAGGCTGTATACCCACTGCTGTCGGAAGCAGAGGACCTGGAAGGCGTTCCACAGGCGAATGACGTGCGGAGAGAAGGTGGTCGGATGAGTTTTGTAATGCCGGCACATCTCGACCAGATTACCACAGAAGGGGAATCTGATCCCCGCCGATACTTGCCCCGTAGAGACCAATACCTCCCCTTTTCGGGGACGAGTAACCTCAAGGTTACCCGAGGGGCGAGGCCAGGGATACGGGAAACGAGGTTCCCAAGTAGAAGTGATGCATCCCTCCTGGAGAGCTGCATCATAAGCGGTGCTGGAGATTTCATTCAGAGCATAATCAAAGTTGAAGGGCTTTCTTCCCTCAGAGCTAGATCCACTGTCTGAAAGGTAGCAATGGCAAGGAAAGCACATTGGGATTTTCGGAAAGCTGCAAACAAGGAAAAGATGAGCAAGCAACGAAGAAGAAATCCTTACCAGACATGACGATTGGAAGTTGAAGGAATGAACTTGGCGTTGCCGGGAAGATGATCGGAAAAGCACTAAGGTCTTCGGAATCGCAAGAGCTTGAATTCACAGAGGTTACATAGAGCTTTTGAAAATTCGGAGACGGTAAAAGTGGAACTGTGCTCACAGTTAGGGTTTTATAGGCGAAGAGGACAGTTGAAGGGACGCTTCGATCTGAGTCGTCGAATTTGAAGCGTTCTGATCTGGACCGTTGAGATGAAGCGTGCAGAATTGCAATGGGCGTAATAATGAAACGGCCTAAAAAGCACTTTTCAGAGAAAGCAAGCGCGAAAAATTAGGCACGAGTGCCGAAGACGTCGCTTCACTATCTGCTGCATTTAATGACTGGGGAACCGAGAAGTCCTCTCGGATTTGGCAGTTATCCACAAGGCATCGAGGAAACGTAAATGAGAAGACTAGTATTGAGTGACTATGCCAAGGGAAAGACCCCCGACTTCGATGTCGGGAGGTCGGGAGTTGAAAGACACGACGAACTAAAAATCCCTCATGTCTTGGGGGCAAATGATGGGTCCGACTATAGCCGTTAGGACCTTTAACGGTGAGGAAATGGAAAATAGGCCCGGTGGGCCCTAAACGAAGGCCAGGATGGCCCAGGCAAAGGATCCCGACGAAGGAAGTCCGAGGATAAGAGGTCCCGACAGAGTCGGACCTGACAAGCGAGCTGAATGCTCCCGACGAGATGCCTCTGAGTAGGCCCCGATGATGAATCCCTGAGAACAATAGGCCCTGTCACGATGACGAGGGGCCTTGAGCGGTGACACAACGAAATAACTCTAGAGTCCCCGACGTTAGTCGGGACTCGTTATCAGAGGATAAGGCCGAGATACGCGGGGCGTGGCCGAGATACGCGGAACGTGGTTAAGATACACGGAGCGTGGCCGAGATACGCGGGGCGTGGCCGAGATAAGCGAGATCATGGCCTAGATAGGTGGAATCACACCCGAGATACGTGGGATACGGGCTAACCACCCCCAACAGTTCACCAGGTAACTGAGGTACCTCTTCGCCTATAAAAGGGCAAAGGTTACCTCAGATCGATTACGTGAAAAATACATTCTGAGATTACTGCTTGACAGTTCATACGAGATACTCATTTAAGCATCGAAGAGGGATTCTGGGTCACCGCCCGGTCTATCCCCTCTTTGCAGGACCGCGTGGAGCAAAGGAGCTAGGATCGCCGTCAAAGAACGTACCAGAGTTCCACCGTGATCCAACACGGACGGCGGGGCTTTCAAAGGAATGCAGTCAGCGAGGTTTACTCCTTTTGGCTTCTGGAAATCTCCTTGAAAAGGTCTTTTCGGCTGAGGCTGCCAATTTCTTCCTTGCTGACCGCTTGAGGGCGGTTTTGCTTGATTCTGCTTTGGGGTTTGTTTCCATGCCTCTTTTTGGTGTTGTGCTATCACGTACAGGTTGCATGAGCGTGCATCTTCGTGCCTTGGCTGTTGGTACTGGAAGGTACCTTCCGTGCATTGCCCCTCTATTCTTTGGTGCAGTGTGTCTTGATGACTTGTGACTCGAGACTTTGTCCCTATCGTCTCAACTTGTCCGTTGATTGGAGGCAGAGGAGGTGATGGGTTGACACCTTTGTATTGGAAGGCTCCTTGGTCGCATTGTGCGGAGGATGCATTTCTTGTTGGAGTGAAGAAAGCATTGGATGTGGCAACAGGGATGTGGAAGGATCCAAGTTGTCTTCTTATCGGCTTCTGCGAGGTTATGGGCAAGGCGTTGTGGTATGCAACGTGCTCCTTGTCTTTTGATGATAAATCAATGACATCTTCAAAGGCGGCATCCTTTATGTCAACATACTCCAAGTTGGTGTCATCGGTCTCGTGCATTGTCTTTGCAACGTATACTTCTTGGTCGTATGTATTCTTGCTTTCAGCGTCAAAGTCTCTTGCATTCCTCCAATGAAGGGCTCCTTGGGGAGGAGTGTATAGATGTGCCTCTTCATATCTTGTATGCTGGAGAGTATTTTCTGCCTGTTGGTCCTTGCCTTGGAATAGATGGCCTCCAGTTGGTTTCTGACCAAGGTCCGAATGTTGCCTTCGGGTTGGTTTCTGACCTCCTGTTTTTTTGCTTGCCGGAGACGTCTTAGGATGTTCAGGCCTTTTCCTCGCGTTAACCTCTTCGGGAGGGTTGCGATCACTCGTCATGTCTTTGCGGTATGGTAGCTTTTTGTTCGATTCCCACAGACGGCGCCAATGTTGCGTCCTGGGTGAACTGAGTCGTGGGGATGCGTCTGTCTGAATGGTTGAGCGGGCTTTTGGGCTGTAACCCTTCGTCTGAAAGAGGTTTTCGCCTTGTGCCACTGACGAGTGTTCGGTTTTAACGCTGGGTCTCGGAAAGGTCCGTGTCTCAGGTGGTGTCTGCGTCTCAAAAGGCGGTTGCGTCTCAAGGGGTGTCTGTATCTCGCAAGGCGGTTGTGTCTCGGGAGAGCGGATGTGTCTCAGTAAAGCGGATGGTAGTCTGTGCACATGTCTGAACGTCTGGATCCCTGGTTCCTGCACGAAGGGCCAGTACTAGCACGGAGAGGGGGGTGGTGCTAGTGGAGCCCTCTCCGATGCCTAAGTTACAATAGGGCTAAAAAGGTAATTCTAGAGAGATAAAATATTTCTAGAGAGAAGTCAGAGCTCAAAATACCAAAGTTGGGCAAATGAGAGGATGTGTCAAAATGGGTGGCCAAGGCCTCCTATTTATAGACTTCCTTGGGACCGGACCCGGTTTTAAAGCGGTTTGATGACGGTTCAAAAGCAAGCGGTAACCGTTATCAATATTGGAAATGCGCGAACTTGACTTCTCTACACGTAACGGTAATCGCGTAATCGGTAATCGTGCAATACCCGTAGTGCAATCAGGACCTCGTCGAATTTGGGCAATTCGGCGAGGTCCGGATTGCAAGCAATCCGGATGTCCGGTCCGGACGCGCGTAACGCGCTTCCGGACCGTTTTGACCCTGTGGGAGACGTTTTTCAAGTCGAGATGTAATTTTGACGTGTTTACTGATGGATATACGCCCAATTTGAACCCGTTGACTTCCGAATCGCTTTATTTTTATCACCCCGTTAATGATTGTAAATCGAAACTTCAACCAGAACCCTTCGCGAAAACACCAACGGCTCGGACGAGGCCGAAGCGCTCGTCCGGCCGAGGCCGAAGCGCTCGTCCGGCCGAGTCAGACTCGCCTAGGTGAGGTTGGGTGGCCACACCCGACCTCCCCTAGGGGAGATCGGGTCAGCCAACCCGATCTCCCCTAGGGGAGATCGGGTGGACCAACCCGATCTCTCCTAGGAGAGATCGGGTCAGCCAACCCGATCTCTCCTAGGAGAGATCGGGTCGGCCAACCCGATCTCCCCTAGGGGGGATGGGGTTGGCCAACCCCATCCTCCCTAGGAGGGGTTGGGTGCCCTCACCCAACCCCTACCCCTGGGGGTCAGATTTCTCCTCCCCCCAAGGGCCCCGGCACCATTTTCGGACTCCCACACTCGGTCCACTCCGCCTACCTTCTCCGAATCCTAAGGTCTTAATTATGTGCTTAAAGGTTAATTAATTGTGTTTAAAGGTTAACGATGTCATTAAGCCACCTTAATGACACCGTTGCCTATAAATACCCCACCTTCACAACTCATTTGATCATCTTGGCAAGTTGCACAATTTTGCTCTGACATCTCTCTAGCTTTATCTCTCTAAAACCGTACTGACTTAGGCATCGGAGAGGGTTCATCAGGCACCACCCCCCCCTCTGTGCCTGGTATTGCCCCTCTTGCAGGGTGGCAAGGAGAGGAGAATCAAGGAAGCAGAAGAGCATAGAGCAGTAGGACAAGCCCCAGGGGTAAGAAGTACAAGCCTCAGGAGGTCAGAAGGAGAGAAGGAAAGGAGGTCAGAAGGAGAGAAGGAAAGGAGGTCAGAAGGAGAGAAGGAAAGGAGGTCAGAAGGAGAGAAGAGAAGGACACATATCAGAACGACTACCCCAAGAGAGTATAAGGGCACGGATCAGAACGACTAGTCCTAGGAGCACTGAACCCGACATTTCATTAGTGGGAGATAAATTCTAGATTGACGACCCGTTGACCTAGACTTTATAACCTAACACTTGGCGCCGTCTGTGGGCTTCGAATAGAAAGCCTGGCAATAACAAGAGCGATGACGAACAGCTTAGTATCTAGGCATCACCGCCCACCTGGGGGCAATAGGCGAGAGAGACAGCCTATACCTCCAGCAAGGCAGCCTAACCCAGAGAAACAGCCTGCACACCAGAGCCTCAAGTAGCCCCACAGGCACCCCAGCCTAACAAGCAGGGAGGAGGCTTCCACAGCTCCAACTCCATTGACTAGGAAGCCACAGGGACAGGGGGGCAACAAGGAGTGCCATCCCAATACACGGCACCTCCACAGGGGTACTACTATGAGGCACAACCTCAAGGGTATCCATATGGAATATTAACTCAAAGGAACGACAATCGTGCCCACACAACCAACATAAGGCCCGCATACTCGCAAGGGGCATAGACAGTGACTCCGAGGTTGATGAACGCATTGGATGAGCTGCTAGCCCATATAGAGACTCTGAGGAACAGGCAGAGAAGGCAACACCAGCATGAAGAAGAAGAAGTTCATGAGGAAGAACAAGACCCAGAAGAAGAACACCACTCGCACCCTCGAACAAGGCAGCGAGAAGAACAAATGAGAGATAACCAGGGCCACTCCTAGAGGGAAGACAGCAATTTGTGCCTCCAAGGCAGCAACAGACACAGCAGGATGCCAGGGCATACACCCCCATGGGGGCAGATAGACAGGCAAGACCTCCAAGGAGGCATGGATTCAACCAAGTACCCCAACAGGGACATACACCGCACTAAGGGAGGACATACATGCCAGACCAACAAGGATATAGGAGTTCCAACATCCACCCTGGCAATGTACACATACAGTCCGTATCACTACAGACATGACTAAGGGACATACCAAGGAAAGCTCAAAGGGAGGGACATAGTCCCAACAACACAACAAGGCAACCACCTACCCATGATACAGCACAACAGATCCAAACCCCTTGTGCATGACAACCCTTGGCACACATCCCTCTAGGACAGGGGAGGAGTTGAAAAGACAAGGATTTGAACAGGGGACTCATAGAGTACCACACCACGTCAGCACATAGCTACTACAATGGGAAGCCTCATGGAGAGACATAGTAGAGTGAGATCGCACATAGCATACATGAAGGATACACCTCCACATAGTCCACCTTGCAAGGATGCGACCTTATATTCCTCAAGTGGAAGAAATACACACAGACTAACAGAGGAAAACAATTACATTACCAAGGAAGCAGGGGATATCAACACCCCACACCCATATCCTTCCCATATCCTCTTATTTAATTTAACTGCATAACAAGTCAACTCCCTAAAAGGGGTAGATTTTGATACTTGATATCAACATGTTTTCCAAGAATGACCATACCGGACGCCTTCGGGCTCCGTGATATATATATACACAGGTGGACCACTAGAAGAATCAGTAAAAGGCCGTCGCCAATCAAGAGATGCACAAGCAACAGATTCCTCAATCCCAAAGAACACCTATAAGGTCAAGTTTCTGGGAAAGATCACAAGATGGAAGGCTCACTTACAAAAATAAGTTGAGCACTCCCAACATCCTATAGAGGAACTACCATGAAGGTCACAAATGATTACCCCTACTACAACCTTCCACTAAGCATCCTAGGGCCAAGCCCGTCAAAGGATCCCATCTGGCATTGGTATGCAAGGGGGGCACCAGTCACAACATGCCCTCCCCACAAACGCCCATTAGCACAAGAGGGGGTAGCCGCGAACACATCCCTCCAAAAATGGAGGAAACCATATCACATGGGTAACACCCACCATCAGAGGCAAACACCTCCAGCGGATCTTTATGATTTCACAAAATAGCCAGGAGATACAACTACACTTAGAAAGCTCATCCCAGATAATGGAATACACCTCCATCAAAAACCTTCAAGGACACCAAGCCTAGCAAAGGAAGAACGGTGACACCATCATCAAGCTTTTAAAAAGGGATATGGAAAACATAGTATTTCCACACAATGATATGTTAGTCATAAGAGAGGGAATCACCAACTTTGACATGAAGAGAACCATAGTACATGAAGGGAGTCCGTCAGACATCTCCCATGACCAACCATTGATGATATTAGAGAAGAGTCAGGCATACCTAATACCAAAGGACCCCCTACTAGTAAAGGTGGTCAGAACATCAACACACCCATTAGGGACACGGCACTGCAAATGAACCAGGAATAAGGATGGAACACATATCCTTAAAAGTATCCTTACAAGTATCCTTGCATTTATTCTTGCAAAAATAAACTCCGTAGATAAAGAGGTTATCTAATAGATGACTATGTATCTGTTCTCAAAATATGATCCTAACCCGGAGATCCTTGGACTCCGTATTATATATGCAATGAATAACGTGTTCATCAAAGATAGGTACACGAAGATTCAAGACAGCACCATAAAGATTAGGCGCATACCTCTACCAAGTACGACACATTTGAGTGTTCATAAACACTCCCTCGCCGTCGCACAAGAAAGAAAGGCAGCCAAGGATACAAGTCCTAACAAAACAAACATCGGTAGAAAATTCGGTCATTGAAGTCATGCACCAAGAGAGAAACTCTAAAGATGCAAGATTAGCAAAAGAGATAGTGCAACAACTAGAGTGTGAAAATGAGATACATCTCCTATCAAGAGCCTTAGGGCAGGATAATAGTTCTACAAGATCAACCAAAGAAGAGCTCAAAAGCTTGGGGAGTAAGGTTTCAAGATCGACCTTCACACTAGACGCACATCCCGATCAACCACCCTGTCTGCAAATGATAAGACATTTGACTCTGGCATCCCATCAAGAGGAGAGCCACGATAAAAGGGGCACTAGAAAAATATCCCGCCTTTAAAGCCATACGCCGAATACATGATGAATGAAGGTTATGATAAAACAAAAAAGGAGGGACTTGTCAGCTCAACACACCTCAAACACGTATACGTACGCAACACAAATGCAGCCTCTAATGAAGCTATCCAGCAAGGAATAGCCAATACGGGGACAAACCCATAGAAAATCATGGAGCATCACTTGCAAACCTAAAGGAAAACATCATTTTTAGGTTCAAGTCCTAATTCAAAGGAAGTCTATAATCAAGATTCAAGGTGGGAGGAGCATGACCAATGTGACACTCCCTAAAAGCATTGAAGAATACTCCAATGTAAAGGAAAAGGCAAAGCACACTAAGTGCCACAGCACTCCAAGATTATCACAGCCCGATCAGACCCCCCATGCACGAGCAAAGAGCATGGATCAGATTGACTAGTCTGAAACACACCTACGAGACTAACAACTCAAGACACCATTCTATGAGAAAGCTTTTCAACCTAAAACACAACGAAGGGGGGGAAAGAATTTACAAGCACCCCTAGGATACAAACAATGCCACATCCTAGTTATCAAGAGAATGAAATCCACCACCACCCACCCAAAGCAAAAGCTCTTCCACCCAACTTCCAAAGACACATCCGACAAAGGCATCATCCAAACCATGCCTATGACTGAAACAAGCAAGCATGAGAAAGAGTAAATCCTACAAGGGACACTCATCGCATTCAAAGAAGCAGACAAGGGAGCCCCGAGCATAAGGGGTACCCAACCAAGAAAATGAACGAGGGGCCTTCAACGGCCAAATATGAAAGGCGGTGTGACCACCAAGCAACTTGGGGGGCACCAAACGAATAAGTGCTTGGTAGTCCACCTAAGTGTAAAAGAAGAGATTAGAGGCAGAAGATCACAAGAACATGCAATACCACTTCTCCTAGAAGAGGTCACATAAGAAGAAAACATCATCAACTCCCTATACGAACTCGTCCTAAGTTGGCAACACACAAACATCGCCCTCGAGAGGTGACCTCCCATATTGAAGGAAAAGCGTGGTAGCATGCAATATCATAGAAGGAAAAGTCAAGTAAAGACTCGAAAAACATACCAAAGACGCACACTACATGAGTAAGGACACAAGATAAGGTAATATTATGAGCCCTCCGGGAGCCTATCCCGCGAACACATTCGACGCCCCCAAGAGCGTATCTTGAGAGTAGCTCTAAAACTACGAACCCTGTGCCCTCCGGGAGCCTATCCCGCGAACAGATTCGACGCCCCCAAGAGCGTATCTTGAGAGTAGTTTTTATACTACGACCTTCGACGCCCCCAAGAGCGTATCTTGAGAGTAGTGTTCATACTACGACCTTCGACGCCCCCAAGAGCGTATCTTGAGAGTAGTTATTACACTACGACCTTCGACGCACCAAGAGCGTATCTTGAGAGTGGTTTCCAAAAACTACGAACTTCGACGCCCCCAGGAGCGTATCTTGAGAGTAGTGTTCATACTACGACCTTCGACGCCCCCAAGAGCGTATCTTGAGAGTAGTTATTACACTACGAACTTCGACGCACCAAGAGCGTATCTTGAGAGTGGTTTCCAAAAACTACGAATTCGACGCCCCCAGGAGCGTATCTTGAGGTAGATTTGCAACCTACCAGATTCGACGCCCCCAAGAGCGTATCTTGAGGTAGAAAAAACACTACCAGTTCGACGCCCCCAAGAGCGTATCTTGAGGTAGATTTCAAACTACCAGTTCGACGCCCACCAGGAGCGTATCTTTGGTCTAACCTGAGCCCTCCGGGAGCCTATCCTGTGAAACGTTAAGTGCCGTCCGAGAGCCTGTCTCGTGAACAGATTTCGACGCCAATCAGGAACGTATCTTTGGACTAACCTGAGCCCTCCGGGAGCCTATCCTGTGAAACGTTAAGTGCCATCCGAGAGCCTGTCTCGTGAACAGTTTTCGACGCCCACCAAGAGCGTATCTTTGGTCTAACAGTACAACGTATACCGTGTAAGGGGTATCAGAAGAGATCATCACACCATGCTCAGAAGGATACCATGAGAAAGAAATTTCTAAGTAAAGTAAGGTGAAGAACAAGTAATGTTTTTTCTTTATGAAATGGCAGGTATGACATGAAGGAAAGCACGAAAGAAAGACAAGTAAAGGAAACACACCAAGAGAAGAGTCCATGACCAAAGGATCATATACATAAGCACAAGAGGTTATCATGAAAAGTAACGAGTTATCCTACCACCCATATCACAAGTCAAGAGAAGTATCTCAAAGGAACCCAACACCACCAAGAAGGATAGCAAAGACATGAAATCCGAAGGTCAAAGCTCTCAAAATAAGCTCGACCCATCAAGAAAAGAATTGCCTTACAAGTCACACAAATCAACCTCCGACAAATGTTATTGTCATGCATGTCGCCCTCGCGTGACCTATGCTCGTATCAGACTTGAACATCGTCAAGCACAACTCATGAAGGAGACATCTAAAGAGCATAAAGGATACAACATCCGACAAGACGAGACATCGGGACCTAACCCAACAAACATAGCCTACACAAAAGGCAACTATAGCAATGAAGGCTCTCCAATGAGAAAGGAATACTAAAGCACAACTCCATACATCGTGATGTGGCTATCATGTCCACATACACTGAAGTGGCTATCATGTCCACATACCTTGAGGTGGCTATCATGTCCACATACACTGAAGTGGCTATCATGTCCACATACCTTGAGGTGGCTATCATGTCCACATACACTGAAGTGGCTATCATGTCCACATACCTTGAAGTGGCTATCATGTCCACATACCTTGAAGTGGCTATCGCGTCCACATACCCTGAACTGGCTATCATGTCCACACACTACAGAAGGGCTATCACTCCGACACATCACGAAGTGGCTATCACGTCCACATACCCCGAAGTGATTATCATGGCAGCACATCATAAAACATCTGTCAAAGACATGAATTGTAAAGACACCACCCCGACCACGAACATCAAAAGGCTACGCCTAGCCCTAGGAGGAGGTTCAAGAAAAAGGGAAAAACAACACCCTTCGTACGCTCATCAAAGGTAGGCACTTATATTTCAACCCACTGGGTGATACTAGGAAGGAGACGTCCTCATTATGAAGACAACCTCCATATCTCACGAAATCAACCATGAAGCAAAGAATCACGACAATCACTATTGAAGGGCATATAACAAAACGATCCCCACAACGATCACAACTACGATACTAGTAGAGGCTAACTCAAGAGCAGTCTCCACCAAACTCCAAAGCAAGAATTCGCTATCTTAATCAGAGCCATGGCAAGAGAAAGGAACCTCAATGAAAGGTGATGATCACACCCATCACCAAAAGAAAAATCTTCAACGCAGGGGTTAATAACATAACCCATAGGAAAGACAAAAACACCTTCAAAAGTCGTCAAATCTACATGAAGATGAAATAAACTTGAGACTCGGCCCCTCGGCTGGGGGGCAGGGGATATAGAAGAGACATCAAGACCTATGATCACCCCATCGCCAGCCACAGGTTGTTTCCTTTTGTCTAGCAAAGAGGTCGCCTCTTCAACCACTACCTCCTTATCAGGGGAGGGAGTCAGCAAGGGGGCACTTGAAGGAGAGCCTCTCGCGGTTTCCTTCTCCTTGGCAGCCGAGGGCCCGACCTCAGAGTCAGGTTTCCGCGCCTTGGATTTAGATTGACTTGAACTCTCACCCACCACAAGAACCATTCGGTAACCAGGGAAGAACGCTCTAACAACAAGAAGGAACCAGCATGAGAACAATCATAAGTATATCACAAAGAAAAAAGAAGGGAAAAAGAACATACTGGAAGCATTAGCAGCCACCCCTGACTTAGAAAATTTCTTGGCCTGATAAGCAAAACTAGAGGGTTCTTCCCTCTCATCTGATTCAACGGACGGTCAGATTTCATCGGACCACCTCGGAAAACGATCTTCAAGGTCTCCCTGTCTGAAGAAGAAAGCTTCCCAAAAGTGAGTCATCTATACGAGCAACCAATGCAAAGATCGACCCTTACTCAGGGAGGGGCGAGATACGCCTACTACGGGGGCAACCTTAACACCAAGGGAAGAGGGCGAACTTTTAGTTTCCCCAAATGGAGGAACGCTCCAGCACATCCGAAGGAAGGGTCAACCCTTAACACATGTCAATAGACCCCTTCGCTCGCGGCGGTAAGAAGAAAGCTTGTAAGCTTTTTCACCCTCACTTTTATGGGGAACAAATTGCAGGGTAAAGGTCAAGAGCTATACACACGCTCCAACGAATGAAGGAAAAATGTTACACGTGCCGAAAGTCGAGATTAATGGACAATGCTCACGCTAGTACGAGGGAGGCGGAACGTTGTGTCCCATTGAGTGGCAGAGTTCCCACCCTCAAGTAAAGGAGAGGTCTATGCTCTCACCTTTGCACTTATGCTCATATTCATGATTAACATCTACAGGTACATCAATGTCATCACTCATGCTTATACTCACAACCAATCCATACATACATACATGTTCATGCTTGCACTCATATGCATGCCCACGTACACACTCCCATGTGTTCAAACATTTAGACGTCCATGCACATGGCCGCCATATATTCATGCATACATTCATGACTACAATCGCATCATGTCTCTACTCACTCCCATCCTTATGTTCCTACTTGCATGTATGCTAGTACACATCCTCATGTTCATGATATGTCCATGTTCACTCCTAGTTAACATCCTAGGTGTATTTTCCAGTATCCCATACTCAGAAAAATTTCGGACCAAAATTAAATTTTCCTTCACTTGGGCAGAATCCCGGCACGAAATTGAAGCATGAGTCACTTAGGTGTATTCGTATTGCATCCTTATGCAAGCGTGTATTTTTCGAGTATACGCCTGTAGCAAAGATAGATTTATTACTCCCACCTCAGACGGACGCGTGCCTAGGCACAAGTCCGTGCTACTCTGACGTTTACAATTCCTCTATCTCATAAGGCAGGGGGCAGAGTCAGAGGCACGCATCCATGGGTAAGCAGGCATTCAGACAAGGAGGTAAAACCCCGGTTTCAAATTGCGCGTGTCATACCATCCTGAAATAGAGTCAATCAAGGGTTAGGCCATTGGTTGACTCGGGGGCATGTGATGGATATACGCCCAATTTGAACCCGTTGACTTCCGAATCGCTTTATTTTTATCACCCCGTTAATGATTGTAAATCGAAACTTCAACCCGAACCCTTCGCGAAAACACCAACGGCTCGGACGAGGCCGAAGCGCTCGTCCGGCCGAGTCAGACTCGCCTAGGTGAGGTTGGGTGGCCACACCCGACCTCCCCTAGGGGAGATCGGGTCAGCCAACCCGATCTCCCCTAGGGGAGATCGGGTGGACCAACCCGATCTCTCCTAGGAGAGATCGGGTCGGCCAACCCGATCTCCCCTAGGGGGATGGGGTTGGCCAACCCCATCCTCCCTAGGAGGGGTTGGGTGCCCTCACCCAACCCCTACCCCTGGGGGTCAGATTTCTCCTCCCCCCAAGGGCCCCGGCACCATTTTCGGACTCCCACACTCGGTCCACTCCGCCTACCTTCTCCGAATCCTAAGGTCTTAATTATGTGCTTAAAGGTTAATTAATTGTGTTTAAAGGTTAACGATGTCATTAAGCCACCTTAATGACACCGTTGCCTATAAATACCCCACCTTCACAACTCATTTGATCATCTTGGCAAGTTGCACAATTTTGCTCTGACATCTCTCTAGCTTTATCTCTCTAAAACCGTACTGACTTAGGCATCGGAGAGGGTTCATTAGGCACCACCCCCCCCCTCTGTGCCTGGTATTGCCCCTCTTGCAGGGTGGCAAGGAGAGGAGAATCAAGGAAGCAGAAGAGCATAGAGCAGTAGGACAAGCCCCAGGGGTAAGAAGTACAAGCCTCAGGAGGTCAGAAGGAGAGAAGGAAAGGAGGTCAGAAGGAGAGAAGGAAAGGAGGTCAGAAGGAGAGAAGGAAAGGATGTCAGAAGGAGAGAAGAGAAGGACACATATCAGAACGACTACCCCAAGAGAGTATAAGGGCACGGATCAGAACGACTAGTCCTAGGAGCACTGAACCCGACATTTCATTAGTGGGAGATAAATTCTAGATTGACGACCCGTTGACCTAGACTTTATAACCTAACATTTACGACGCCCGAAATATAAATACGAGCTCGAATTGGGCACATATCCATCAAAGAAGACCAATGCGAAGGGTCCTGACAAGATGGGTCCCGATGGTGAAGGGTCCCGACAAAGTCGGTCCCAATATGCGAGCTGGACGCTCCCGATGATATGCCTTTAAGTAGGCCCCGATATTGAATCCCTAAGAACGATTGGCCCTGTCACGATGACGAGGGGCCCCGAGCGGTGACCTAATGAGATAACTCTGAAGTCCCCGATATTGGTCGGGACTTGCTATCAGAGGTTGAGGCCGAGAAACACCCCACTATCAGAGTAGTGGGGAAGTGGCCCGAGATAAGCGGAACGTGGGCAAGTGGCCGAGATAAGCGGAACGTGGGCTAACTGCCCTGGCAGTTCATCAGGTAACTGGGGTAACTCCTCTCCTATATAAAGGAGGAAGTTACCTCAGATCACACATACACACCTACATACTAATACTTTTTCTTGCCTTGCCTGCCACGAGATTCTCATTTAAGCATCGGAGAGGGATTCTGGGTCACAGCCCGGTCTATTCCCTTCTTGCAGGATTACGTGGAGCGAAGGATTTGGGATTTCCGTCAAGACCGTACCGGAGTTCCAACCGTGATCCAACAATAGAAAATTCAGAAATTGCAATCATGGCAAAAGGAGAGAAAATAAAATCCCGATGGAATGAAAACCCCAAGGGGAAATCCATGCAAAATTAGGAAAACCGAGGGGCACGGTCTAAAATTCTGACCGTGGCAAAAGGAGAGAATATGAGAGATAAAAAAGAAAAAAGAAAGAAAAAGATCCCGCTAAGTTGTCGCGTCATGCGCAGTTTAGGAAAAAATTAGGGACATGCATTCAAGTCGTCAAGCCACTCGAGGCCTTATCTAACGGACGCCACTAAAGGCATTCCTCCGACATATGCCACTAGAGGCTCTCCTCCGACACATGCCACTAGAGGCTCTTCTCTAAACGGACGCCACTAGAGGCATTTCTCAGACATATGAGGCTTTACTTTCTGCACCGCCACTAGAGGCTTTTCGTTGTCGCACGCCACTGGAGGCATCGTCGATCGAGGTTTTTCTTTTCTGCAAGCCACTG
The DNA here is from genome assembly GCA_036873135.1 of Clarkia xantiana subsp. parviflora. Lineage (NCBI taxonomy): Eukaryota > Viridiplantae > Streptophyta > Magnoliopsida > Myrtales > Onagraceae > Clarkia > Clarkia xantiana. Next base: position 812,912 of record JAPTYO010000018.1, read on the forward strand.
GAGGCGTTACTTTTCCGCACGCCACTGGAGGCTTTGCTTTTCCGCACGCCAGTGGAGGCTTTACTTTTCCGCACGCCACTGGAGGCTTTAATTTTCCGCACGCCACTGGAGGCTTTACTTTTCCGTACGCCACTGGAGGCTTTACTTTTCCGCACGCCACTGGAGGCTTTACTTTTCCGCACGCCACTGGAGGCTTTACAGTTCCGCACGCCACTGGAGGCTTTACTTTTCCGCACGTCACTGGAGGCTTTACTTTCCCGCACGCCACTGGAGGCTTTACTTTTCTGCACGCCACTGGAGGCTTTACTTTTCCGCACGCCACTGGAGGCTTTACTTTTCCGCACGCCACTGGAGGCTTTACTTTCCCGCACGCCACTGGAGGCTTTACTTTCCCGCACGGCACTGGAGGCTTTACTTTTCTGCATGCCACCGGAGGCTTTACTTTCCGCACCGCCACTGGAGGCTTTTCCTTGTCGCACGCCACTGGAGGCATCGTCGATTGAGGTCTTTACTTTCTGCACCGCCAACGGAGGCACCGCCAACAGGCGTCCCGCCGACAGAGGTTTTATCCTTCCGCACCAGAATAAGCATATGAGCCACCTTGAAGACTTTGAAGAATTGGAAGAGAATATACTTTCTGGTCAAAATCAGTGTTTCCTTGTCTTTTGACACACCCCTTAGAACACGTTCTACGGGAGTTCGTCCAAAGAGGGGCAAACTGTAAACACTCGATTTTGACCCGGACGTAACAACGTTACACATGATACGTCAAATTCCGGACGCGTCAAGCCACAAAGTCTCCAAAAATGCTCAGGGGCACATTAGGGAAATTATTATAAAATATATTTTAAATTATTTCGAATTTAATTAATATTTTCGGAATTTTTAGAAATACATATATAATAATTAGTTTTTTTATTTTAGAAGATTATCTGTAAAATATTTATCTCCAGATATTATTTTTTTATTCAAAAAAAATAATTATCTGTAAAGATAAATATCCTTAGGAATATTCTTTAGAATAATTATCTGTTAGCATTTTTTATTTTAATTTTATCTGTAATCTATACTAGGTTTTTAGTATAAATAGGGGTCTAGGTTTACATTGTAACACACAGAAACACAGAAAAACACCAAAAAGAAGTAATAATACTTTATTCATCGGGTTCTGCGCGATTTTTGTCTTCTAGTGAATTAGTTTTTTTTTCCGTTGGTCAAAGCTGCCATCTCAGACCGGCCACCTCCGGCAGCCTGACTTCAGCCGCGTCAGCCACCCGCTAGGCGCCCTCCGCACTCTTCCTTCGCTGGCGCCGCCCCTACAGCCACCAGGCTCTCTCTCTCTCTCTCTCTCTCTCTCTCTCTCTCTCTCTCTCTCTCTCTCTCTCTCTCTCTCTCTCTCTCTCTCTCTCTCTCTCTCTCTCTCTCTCTCTCTCTCTCTGTGTGTAATTTTCTTCAGACCTCCAGGGATCCGACCACCAGCCAACCAGATCGACCCCGCCCCGAACCACCTCGCCAGACGCCGGAGCTGCCGCCTTCATCTCGCCGGTCCGCTGCTTGCTGCGGTATAGTTCCGCTGCCCAGATTCCGAACGCCCAGATCCCGACCGGCCTGTTCCGCCCTGACTGGCTCCCCGCTCTCCAAGCCGCCGCCACACCTCGACTCGCTCCGACGTCGCCATCCACCGCACCTCCGGCCTTCATTCAATCGACCCTGACGCCGTCCGTCCGCCTGCAGCCACGTCCGCCTCTGCCCCTGCCGGTGCCGCCCTTCCCCTGCGCAGGTCTTTTTTTTAAATTTATTTATTTATTTATTATTAATATTTAATTATTCGGTTTTCTGTTTTAAATTATTATTATTATATGATAATTAATTAAAAATTAAAATGTAATTAGATAGATTTAATTAATAGTTTAGATGTAATTGGTAAAATTTAATTAGTAATTTAATTGTAATTGACTAATTTTAATTTAATAGCATGTGGGAAGTTTTTTTTTTAGTATTTTAGATTTCATTTTTACTAGGAGTTATATGTTATAATTAACTTTTTAGATTTAGGATTACATCTGATTAATATTTGATTAATTTTGACATTTTTAGATTAATTGGGCGTAATGTATGTAAATGATAAAATTGGCAAATTAATTAAATTGAGTACCGAAAGGGCGTAATTAAAAATTATATTTTTAATTCGTAATAGAACCCCCGAACTCGAACTTCTGATCGTAGACCGGTTCTATACCTAGGTGTTTAATCCATTATTCGCTTAGGTAATTTAGGATTCTAGTTAGCCTTACAATTAACTAGTGGCGACTCTTTCAAAATTGCACGTTTTCAAAACGTAATTCGCCGTAGGTCAGATTTTAGGTCTGACACATACCATCCAGATTGCATGGTTTATAAAAGCGTACCGACCCAGCCATTAGGACTATTACAATTATAATCATGCTAACTTAGGGAGACATTAACATTTTGACAGAATTGCAAACATCGGATTATCTATTAGGATGGAATACGACGAATAGTGATCCTTCAGTCACTAAACCAAACCGACCGCCAGTAAACCAAAGGAAGGGGGTGTTGTGAAAGAGTTCACACTATTGTCGTCTTCAATCCAATAGATCAGTCTTTTGAAAACGGTTATTGTATTGCAAATTACCGGAACGGGAATTTTCAAATAAGCATACCCGATCTTGGCTTTCCCATGGCCCTTTTTGATTTTGTAAAAATTATCTGATAATTTACGCATGCATAATAGTATATCACCCCATTAACATAGATCAAACCAAAACAACATGCTTACGCGTTATGGGTCTAATGTTTCTTAGCATACCAGGTCAAGGCTGATAAGCCTCTAGCTCCAAAACCTTAGAAAAATTTCAAGCGAAAGCAATTCGGTGATAAGAAAGGCAAAGCAAAATAGACACGTAAAGAGGAAACTCGAACGTGTTTTAGGTGTGTTGTAAACACCTAAATTTGGTACGCACGACACGTATATAACACGTTAAAAATGTTAAGTGTAACGCGTTTAAAAAAAAGAAGTATCTAGATATGGAAGGTCACGGGGTTGCCAAAAATAGACTAAGTTTGAATTAGGATAGTATATGTGTATTAAGTATGGTGTAATATTCAGAAAATATATAATGTATATTTATGACAAGATTCTTAAATATATATATATATATATATATATATATATAATTTTCGGAATTTAGATGTGTATATTCTGGCAAATATTGCTTTCCTAATATAAGGGGTGTAGTGTAGCTATAAATAGGTCTCTAGTGCTATGTAAAAGAGGACAGCAACACAACAATAAAATATTATTACTCTCAAAATCCGTGCATCTTTAATTTCCCTCTCCCTTTCCGTTTTTTTAATTAGCCTTGCAGCTGCCATCACCGGCAGAGCTCCACCCCGACCTGCATCTCCGGCACGGCTCCCGTTCCAGAAGCTACGTCGTCCTTCGCCGGAGGTCCACCCTCGCTTTCCTGCCGGAGTCGGGTCGCTGCTGTCCAAACCCTCAGGCTACTGTCGTTGCCGTGACCCGGCCTCTGCTCAGTCCGCCCCAGCTCCCGCCGTGACAGAAGCTCGCCTCGCCGGGTTCTCTGTCCTCCGCCGGTGTCGATTCGCTGCCGCCGAGTTGCCGTGACCCTCGTTGTCGCCGTTGCTTTTTTGGTCTGTTTGCTGCGTCGTTCCTTCTGTGCATTGGCAGGTACTCCCTCTCTCTATCCCTTACTATATTCTTTTCGTTTTTTTTGTTTATTTAATTAGTTTTTCTTTTGTTTTTTTCTTTTTTGGCCAATTGTTTATTTAATTAGTTAACTATTTTTTTTAGTTACGTATCTATTGTTATTATAAAATGTTGGTTCTATAATTTGGACATAAATTTAATTAGATGTAGATTTAATTAAACAACATGTTTTGTAGTACATATATATATATATATATATATGTATGCTAGATAATTATTAAATTGAATCATGATCTGAGCATGTTTAGACTTATTTAGATTCTATCTTAATTAGGGGATTTAGATGCATAATAGAGTTTTTTTTTTGTAGGCTTAAGTTTGTTATTAATAGTAATTCAGTGTAAAATTAGTTTATTTTGTGATATCATTAGGTTAATTAGTCGTGATGCATGTTTAAATTCTAAAACTGACAAATAGGTTAATTAAGTACTGAAAGGGCGTGATTAGATATTTTTTTTATTTGTAACAGGACCCCCGAACTCAAATCATAGATCGCAGACCGATTAATTTACCTAGGTGTTTAATTCGTTATTTACCTAGGTAATTTAGGTTTCTAGTTAACAGTAATTATCTAGTTGCGACTCTTTAAAAATTCAATGTTTTCAAAACATTTATTCGCCTAGGTTAGATTTAGGTCTGACATGTGGAGTGAAAGGACACCTTGCTAATGCCTGTACCAATCCTCCCAAAGTACGTGCTGAAGAATAATGATAAACTCATAAGTTCTTCTAGGACTCCTCTTACTCGAAATTAATTCAGTTCATTCTTTTGGATTACAGAACCGACAAGGAGAACAAGCACAAACCTGAGGAACTTGCCCCAAAGGTATAAAGATTGAATGAAAGACTTTATCTTTATTTTCTTTGCTTAATAAAACTCTTCTAAATTCTTCAGTTTAAAGGATACTTAATAATGCTCCTTGAAATACAAGAAACATTTTATTTTGAGCATGTAACCATGCTCAGAGAAAGTATTAATTACCTTTCTGAAGCTTTTCGATCCTTTTAATTAGCGTTCGATGCATTTCTTATAAGTATATTGCTTATATCTTTTTTATTATTATTACTCCGTTGAATGAAATAAACTGTAATGATAATCATGTGCGAAACCGATTGGATTAAATTGTATTAAATTCAGACATGAAACGATTTGACCGAAGGTTAAATTAGGGTAAATTGCGCCTCGCTCATGTGGACCTTGAAAGAGGAACACATCGTTTCAAAGTATTTGTTTAATACACAAGTTTTTGAAATGATGACGTGCTGAATTTTCGTTTGCATTCCTTCAGAAATAACTTATTGATAACATTTACATCGGTAGAAAGTAGGCTTTGAAAGCTACTACGACCTTGTAATACTATGAACTGAAGCATAAGGTGAAGTACTGAAATGCTCAGTTCGGAGATGGGATAAAATCTCTGAAATAAGTTAGCAAACGAAGAAGGATTAAGTCGGTTAAATGATTTTCCTTCCGTACGCCTTGAACGATAAGTCAGGCTAAGCATTCAAATCAAATGACACAATTATATAAGCATAGTTGTTGGTAAGACTATGTTCCATTGTAATCGGTAAGACACGCCACCATAAAAGCTGAAGATGATAATGAGCTACTCATATCATCACGCGACATTAATTTTCGCATTAAACACGGACTTAGGACAAGAGTATGTTACTAATCTTTGAAAATACATGTTTATAGCTTAAAATCATGGTATCGTGGTCGAACATATGACATTACATACTTGAGGATGAATTTTCTGATGCACTGACAGTTCAGAATAATGAGTCTTGATCAAATCAGGAGCAGGATATTACTGACATCAGGTCCCACTTAATTCAAGTGGGAGAGATTTGAACCAACAACTCAAGTGAATGACATAGAAAATGATAATGGGAACATTTTTTTATTATAAACCCAGTGGGAGGTCTAAACACCTACCACATGTAATCACTGTTGCTGTTTGGACGAATCAAGTAGAACCTGATTATCGTAATGCTAAACCGAGGATACCACAACTACCTATACTACCCATCGTTCCCAGTGGGAGTGATCTGACAAACTTGGTTTCAGATCCTAATGATCAAGGAATTCATCTTGGAAGTAAAATTCAAAGACCAAGAAGTCGTACAAGGAAAGTTGTTGGTTATGGTTAAAGCACTCCTCTTGTACCCAATACAAGTGATGTTCCGATGAGAAACATCATCTCGAGTGGGAAAATTGATCTGATTGGAAGAAATGCTCCGCTAAGAGGCATTATTCCGAGTGGGAGAGACATTAAGACTTAAAGACGGGATAAACAAGCCTAGACGAAAGTCAAAGGCATCGAGCTTCTCCAAAGAAGTATCCCATCTGGAAGAGTGATAACCTCACTCTATCAATAGTCGACATGCATTGGAAAGACCTCAAGTAGAGAAATGGAAGAAAATAATAAATGAGAGAGATCGCCTGAATGAAAGCCATTAAAGTCAATAGTTGATTTACCTGCTAACCACAGGGGAATAAGGATACGGTGAGTTCTGAAAGAAGGCTCACCACTGATGGAAAAGGTCAAACGATACAAAGCTCGACTTATTGCGAAAGGCTGTACCCAACTTCACGGAATGGACTTTGACAAAACATACTCACCGTGGGTAAAACCACGGTAAGGGTCATTTATGGTCCTGGTCGCAGATATCGATTTCGAACCTCAACAAACGAGTTAAGACCGCATTCCTCCTCGGAAACCTGGAGGAAGAGATCTACATGGAGCAACAAGAGGGTTTCATTACTCCTGGTAACAAACGTAAAGTTTGTAAACTCCAAAGGTCCATTTACGGTCTTAAACAGTCGTCTCGGCAATGGTACCGCAGCTTCCACAAGAAAATCGTAGGAAAAAGATTTGTGAATCTTCAAAAGGATCAGTGCGTGTATTATAAGACCTACGGGTCTAAGTATGTCATCTTAACCTTATACATGGACGACATACTCATTGCCGCAAACGACGTGAGTTTTATGAACAAGTCAAAGTCATGGTTAGCATATGTATTTGAGATTAAAGACATGGGAAAGGCCACATACATCTTGGGCATTAAAATTGCTAGAGATTGGGCTACCCGAAAATTGTGTCTATCTCAAGAAGCCTATATCGACAAGTTGTTGAATAGGATTCAGATTACAGGATGCCAAAATTCGTGGAAAGGCCAATGTATTTGGGAGCGCACTGGCAGAACGTGACGGCCCCAAGAACCCGGCAGAGCGTAAACAGATAAAGGGTGCAGGATATTTTAACATGTTCCTTAGTTTGTCCTACGCCATGCAATCCACCCGTCCGGGTATCTGTTACGCCGTGAGCCTAGTAGCACGTTTCCTATCAGATCCTAGCCATCAACATTTAAAGACTATAAAACGAATAACTCGTTATCTAAAAAGGTACTGCCGACTACAAACTGTGCTATGAGGGTAGGAAGTTAGAATTGACCGATTACATTAACGCCGACTGTGGTGGCGATCCGGATGATCATAAGTCCACCACAGGGGGAGTGATCCTCCTTGCTAATGCCGCCATTTAATGGACGAGCAAGAAGCAAACCTCTGTCTCGTTGTCCACGATGGAATCGGAATTCGTAGCTCTCTCTAAGAATGCACAGGAAGCGGTCTGGCTTAAAAGGCTTAAAACTGCGCTTCTTGGTGGCAATGTTGAGAATAAACCTGTGAAAGTCTTCTCTGACAGTCAAGCAGCCATTGCGGCAGTTAAGAATCCAAAGTACCATAGTAGGACCAGACACATTAATATGAAATAATTTTATGCTAAATTTTAATAGTAGTAGACAATATAATCACTATGGAATACTTGTCCACCAATAACTTGGTATCGGACACATTAACTAAACTACTACGCAGGGACATATTCGAAAAGCATGTAAAACTGCTTGGAATGCGTAGGGTCTAGAAATGGAATGTATATGTGATAACATTTTGATATTAGAAAGTTACATTTTTGGAAGCGAAAGAATTGGTACTGAGTTTATGATCAATCGACGTCATAATGTTTTGATTACATCAGATTTACAGTCTACATACTAAGTCGTAGGAGAACCCAATCCTCTGCCAAACTATGTCGAATGTGGGCCTTACCTAGTCACACAGGTACGGTCGTCTTGCGGTGGAGGGAGGCCTCCACCAAGCAAGACTGGCTAAGAGTCAGGGGGATAAACCTGATTAAGCAAGACGATTATCTAGTTTCGAAGTAACTCGACGTGATCTTCGTTTTGCATATCGCCGTGATGAACTTCGTTTGTCATTTAACCACATTCTGGACTACGCGTGCCACGTTCGACCACGAGGTCACAAATCGGTTGTGCTAGGAAGGAATCCTCGTGATTCTGGCGGGCGCAAACTTCTTCACCTCGAGCGTGTGATTGATCCCAGGAGCCTTATAAAGAGGCACCTAAAGCATTCTCACGGACTCAGAACTCATATCTAAGGTCAGGCTCAATGCTCCCTTCCCGGCGTACGAGCGTAATGCTGAACAAAAAGGCCTAGTGACCACGTCTTTGGAAACCGGTTGGGTCTGACTAAGGATATGAGCGATGGGGATGGTCAAGTTCACCTGTAATTCACCGACTCTTGTATTCACTAGGTGGCCACAAAGCAGATATTAGTTTAAGGTTGTGAATACTTGTACGGATGCCTTGGAGAAGTGTTCCTATGTGGAAACTAGGCAAATGGAGAATTAACGGTTGACCTAGGATACAATGCGGTACAATATATAAATGTGTTTATAACATGTTTGATGGGTTCGATTACACTCGTCAGGCCCTTTAACAGGGAGGAAATGGCAAACAGGCCCACCAGGCCCAAAATGAAGGTCAAGACGACCTAGGAGAAGGGTCCCGACGAAGGGAGTCCCGACACGGTAAGGTCCCGACAGAGTCGGTCCCGACAGTGGAGCTGGAAGCTCCCGATGAGAAGCCTTTAAGTAGGCCCCGATGATGAATCCCTGAGAATGATTGGCCCTGTCACGATGACGAGGGGCCCCGAGCGGTGACACAACGAGATAACTCTGGAGTCCCCGACGGGAGTCAGGACTCGTTACTAGAGGATAAAGCCAAGATATGCGGGGCGTGGCCGAGATATACAGAACATGGTTAAGATACACGGATCGTGGCCGAGATACGCGGGGCATGGCTAAGATACGCGAGATCGTGTACGAGATAAGCGGGATGCGGGCTAACCACCCCTAACGGTTCGCCAGGTACCTGAGGCACCTTTTGCCTATAAAAGGGCAGAAGGTCACCTCAGATCACTTACGTTGAGTTCGATATACTTTTGAGATTGTTGCTTGCCAGTCATACGAGAGACTCATTTAAGCATCGGAGAGGGATTCTGGGTCACCGCCCGGTCTATCCCCTCTTGCAGGATTGCGTGGAGCAAAGGAGCCAGGATTGCCGTCAAGATCCGTACCGGAGTTCCACCGTGATCCAACATTGGCGCCGTCTGTGGGAAACTAACAAAAAGCTGATATGCCTTCTACTCGCTCGATGGTGGCTGGCAAGAACAGAAGGGGACAATCTGGTGGTTCCCGTCACCCTGCTGCAACAAACCTGAATTCAGTACCAGAACAAGGAGAAAACCAGAATCATCCCCCGGCTGAACTCTCCCAGACAGGAGGACACAATGGATCGCATCCCGAAGACTTTGCCCCTCAACACCAGGATAACAGGGGGCAGGAGGCTCCCCCAGCTGCAGATTTGACGAGGGCCGTGGCCGAAGCCATGCCCATGTTTCTGGCGGCTGTCGAGGCTCTCTTGGACCGAAGGGAGGCTGCCAGGAGGCAAGAGGAGATGCCCCCGCTGGAGGAAGCAACCCTACCAACAGAGGGTCAGAATGCGCAGGAAGCCCCGCCCCGAGGCCAGGACAGAGGTAGGGCAACTGGTCAGCCGGAAAAGTTCGTGGTTGATGGGCCAGGACCAGTACAGAACAGGACCATTCCCCTGAATGGTCCCATTACTCCCGACCAGGTGGTAAAGATCGTGAACATCTGTATGGGAGAACAGAAGCCGCTGGTGTTGGAACTGAGGGATCGATCCACTCATCCCTTCGTTCCCCGACTAATAGACACCCTCGCCCCGCCTGGGCTGGGTATCCCCGAGATTAAGGAATATGATGGCGAAGGAGATCCAGTCCGTCATGTTCAGAAGCATCTTATGGCGTGTCTGGGTAGAGCCCCAAATGAAGATATAGTGTGTACGCTGTTCCCAAACACACTCGGAGAAAGAGCCCTGACCTGGTTCTTCAGCCTTCCCTCAGGCTGCATTACCTGTTGGGCGGACATGCACGACCGCTTCATTCGACAATATCTGGGCCGCAGGCGATTGTTGAAGAGCGTGAGGTCTCTGACCCAGGTGGTGCAGAGGCCCGACGAGTCACTGGCACACTATTACCAGCGGTACACAGCCAGCGTAGCAGAGATAGACGAGGAAATCTCGGAGGGCGAGACCATCTGCACCTTTATTCGGAACCTGACAGCCCCTTATGGCTCCGACTTGATGCACAGCGTGGCTGAGAAGGCTGTGTGGAATATGGAGGCTTTGCAGAAGAGGGTGAAACGACAGATTGACGTCCAGGAGTCTAAGATAGCCGCGGGAGAACTGGAGCCCCCAAAGTCAAATAAAGGGAGGCAGCCGAGTAAACCTTTCGACGATCGTAAGTCAAAGGGTAAACCCGACAGCAGCAAGAATCAAGGTCGTCCGGATCGGAGGGACGACAGACGTTCTTCAAGAAAGGACAAGCGGGAAGATCTCGACATTCCTCTCAATTGCTCCATGGCAGAAGTGCTGACACTCATGGAACGGCAAGGTATCTCCAGATACCCCCCGAAGAAAGATGGAGAATTCCTCGGGTCCCGCACAGATCGCTATTGCCGATTCCACCGCGCAAATGGCCACGACACCAATCACTGTCGGGAGCTGAAAAAGGAGATTGAGAAGCTAATCAGAAGGGAAAGCTCAAGGAGTTTGTCGGGGACAAACGCTGCAGATCCCGCTCTCGGTCTCGGTCGCGGTCCCGTTCCCGATCCCGCGATCGGTCTCCGAAGAAGAAGAGAACTGACCCAGAGTCATCTGGTGTTCGCAAAGAAAGACGAGTCATCAACGTGATTCATGGAGGATTTGCTGCTGGAGGAGATACCTCATCCGCTCGAGAGGTCTATGCCTCTAGAATCCCTACGGCGGTGGTGCTGGGTAAGAGGTCCCGATCCTGGACCCTGAAGGAAGAGATGGTGATCTCCTTCTCATCAGAGGACCTCATAGGCGTAGAGACTCCGCACGACGATGCCCTAGTGGTAACCCTGGACGTAGATGGGTTCGAGATGAAGAGAATCCTAATCGACGGAGGGAGCTCCTCCGACATTCTGTTCATGGACGCGCTAGAGGCCATGGGGAAGACGAAGAAGGATCTGAAGGAAGCAAACTTCCCGATGGTCGGGTTCTCTGGCTCAACTTCCTACCCGCTGGGAGTGATCACCTTACCAGTGGAGTTTGGTAGCGGGTGGAAATCAGAAAGGAGGAACGTGGAATTTGTCGTGGTTGATTCTGCGGGGACCTACAACGCGATTATCGGGAGAACCACCATCAATCCCCTGATGGCGGTTGCCTCAACTGTGCACCAGAAGATGAAGTTCCCGACTGACCACGGGGTCGGAGAGGTCAAGGGCGACCAGGTGGCTTCCCGAAAATGCTATGTTAATGCCACCCGAAGGAGGAGGCGAGAGGCCATGACTGTCCTCCAGACAGACGCAGATCCCAGAGAAGAGTTTGGGCGCCCCGCCCCAGTAGAGGATCTGAAGGAAGTCGAGATCGACGGACCTCAGAGGAAGGTGAAGATCGGGTCCGCTCTAACTGAGGAGACAGCCCAAAAATTGGTGGAATTGCTGAAAGAGTTCAAGGAGCTGTTTGCCTGGTCCCCCAGCGATATGCCAGGAATCAGCCCCGACGTGATCGTACACGAGCTGAAAATAGATCCCGCGATCAAGCCTATCACGCAGAAGAGGCGTCCGATGGGCACGGATAATAAGATCGCGATCCAGCAGGAGGTGGGCAGGTTGCTCGATGCTGGTTTCATCAAGGAGCTCCGATTCCAGACTTGGGTCGCCAACCCAGTGCTGGTGAAGAAGACTAACGGGAAGTGGCGAATGTGCGTGGACTTCCGCGACCTGAACAAGGCTTGTCCAAAGGATTGCTATCCGCTCCCGAGGATTGACCAGCTGGTGGATGCCACATCGGGACATGAGCTGCTGAGTTTCGTGGATACGTATTCAAGCTACAACCAGATCAAGATGGCCAAGGAAGACGCCCCCCACACTGCGTTTTATGCAGACAGCGACATCTATCATTATGATGTCATGCCTTTCGGGTTGATCAACGCCGGGGCAACCTACCAACGGATGGTGAACAAGCTGTTTGGGGATATGCTAGGAGAAACCATGGAAGCTTACGTAGATGATATGCTGGTGAAGTCCCGACAAGCCGAGGATCACGTGCACAACCTTACCATGGCATTTGAGCGGATGAGGCTTCATCAAGTTCGCTTGAACCCGACGAAATGCGCCTTCGGAGTCCACTCAGGGAAATTTTTGGGCTTCATGGTGAGCCAAAGAGGAATTGAGGTGAACCCAGAGAATCTGAGAGCAATCGAGGAGATGAAGTCTCCGATAAACCATCGGGAGGTGCAAGTACTGAATGGCCGACTAGCTGCAATGAACCGCTTCTTGTCCAAAGCCAGCGACCGATCAATGCCGTTTTTTGAAGTCTTGAGGGCCAACAAAAAATTCGAATGGACCGCCAAGTGTGAAGAGGCATTCCAAGCACTAAAGCAGCACCTTCTCACACTCCCGCCGCTGGCAAAACCGGTTCCAGGCGAGCCGCTCTTCCTTTATTTGGCTGTTTCTGAATTTGCCATTAGCTCTGTGTTAGTAAAGGTTGTCGAGGGTAATCAAGTCCCCGTCTATTATGTAAGCAAGGCATTTGCCAAATCTGAATTGAACTATCCCGCCGTTGAGAAGTACCTCTTTGCGTTGATAATTACTGCTCGGAAGCTAAGGCCATATTTCCACGCACACGAGATCACTGTGCTAACGAACCAGCCTTTGAAGCATTTTTTGAACCGACCGGATGCGTCGGGGAGATTGGTGAAATGGGCAGTAGAGCTCAGTGAGTTTCGAATACACTTTGCTCCAAGAAAGGCCATCAAGGGCCAGGCATTGGCGGACTTTATAGCAGAATCTACAGCCCCCGATCTAGAAGAAACGGGCCCTGTAGAGGGGGCAACCATGGAGGTCCCGACAGAAGAACAACCAGAGAGGGCAGAGCAATCAGAACAGCCAAACAAAGAAAATACCTGGGAGATGTACACGGACGGCTCCGCGAGTTCAGACGGGTCAGGAGCGGGCTTTTTGTTGATACCACCAGGTGAAGGTGAACCTCTCCGATACGCCTTGGCTTTAACATTCAAGGCCACAAACAACGAAGCGGAGTATGAAGCTCTTATCACGGGCCTAAAAATTGCTAAAGGCACTGGAATCGATCACTTGAAGTGCGACGCAGCGTTAATCGTGAACCAAGTTCAAGGGCGATACGAAGCAAGGAGTCCGATAATGAAGAAGTATCTACGAGAGGTACAAGCCCTGAGAGAGAGCTTCAAAAGCTTCGATATCCAGGCTATTCCGAGGGAGGAGAACGTAGAGGCAGACGCCTTGAGCAAATTTGCCCTGGGGGCACCCTTAGAAGAAAGTCGGAAGGTGCACTTCCTGGAGAAGATGATCTTATCAAACATCGACCCCACGCAGGTGTGCACCGTTGAAGCAAAATCGGAGGAAGAGCCCACTTGGATGACCCCGATAGTCGTGTATCTGACTACGGGGGCAGTCCCCGAGGATAAGGTAGCAGTAGACAGAATATGTCGGATCGCGTCTAATTATGTGATGCTGGACAATCAGCTGTACAAGAAGGGCTGGTTCTCGACTCCGTACCTGAAGTGTGTAGCAGAACCCGACACCAACCGAATCCTGAAGGAAATGCATGAGGGGATCGCGGCTTGTCACGAAGGGGCCCGATCCATTTTGAGGAAGGTGTTGAACTTAGGCTATTATTGGCCCACGATGAACAAAGAAGCAACGACGTTGGTCCGATCATGCGACGCGTGCCAGAGGTACGCCCCGAGTATCGTGGCTCCGGCTGCTAACCTGACATCCATCAAGAGCGCTTGGCCCTTCGCGCAGTGGGGCATCGACTTGGTGGGACCTCTTCCACAAGCACAAGGACAATGTAAGTATTTACTTGTAGCTATCGATTATTTTTCGAAATGGATAGAGGCGAAGGCATTGGCCAGAACAACGGGGAACCAGATCGTCAAGTTCCTCCAAACCCACATCGTGTCCAGATACGGGATTCCTAAGGTGGTGATCAGCGACAATGGCCCACTGTTTAACGGCTCTCAGGTGAGGGAGTATCTGGAAGAACTGAACGTTGAGCATCGGACCGCCTCCGTACGCCATGCTCAGACTAATGGCCAGGTGGAGTCAGCCAACAAAATCGTGATGGATGGCCTGAAGAAGAGGGTCTATGCCTTGAAGGGCAAATGGCTGAACGAACTGGAAAATGTACTTTGGGCTGTTAGAACGACACCCAAACGATCAACAGGGGAGACTCCGTTTGGACTCGTATATGGCACGGAAGCTGTCGCCCCTGTGGAGGTAGCTGTGGCGTCTCATCGGATGAGATATTACGAGCCCCTAACGAACGATGAAGTGAGACGTCTGGACTTGGACCTACTCGAAGAGAAAAGGCGGGAAGCCGATGAAGTCCAAGCTCGAATACGCTTAGCGACGGCCAGATACTACAATCGGCGAGTGAAGTCCCGACAATTCTTTGTCGGGGAGCTGGTTTGGCGTCGCAACGAGTCCACCCTTTTGGATCGAATCAACAAGATGTCACCAAAATGGGAAGGACCTTATAAGGTCGTGGGGATGCCAGCTCCAAATGCGTACAAGTTGGAAAACCTCGATGGCAGAACGTTGAAGCATTCTTTTAGTGGCGAACACTTGAAGAAACACCATGCTTGAAGAAAGTCGCCTTAAGTGGTGCCCGATGAAAAGTCGCCTTAAGTGGTGCCCGACGAAAAATCGCCTTAAGTGGTGCCCGATGTAAAGTCGCCTTGAGTGGTGCACGATCCTTAGATTTATTCTAAGTATCAAAAAGTCGCCTTGAGTGGTGCACGATACTAAGTCGCCTTAAGTGGCGCAAGTTGAAAAGTCGCCTTAAGTGGTGCACGATGAAAGTCGCCTTAAGTGGTGCACGATATTAAGTCGCCTTAAGTGGCGCAAGTTGAAAAGTCGCCTTAAGTGGTGCACGATGTAAAGTCGCCTTCAGTGGTGCACGATATTAAGTCGCCTTAAGTGGTGCACGATGTAAAGTCGCCTTAAGTGGTGCACGATGAAAGTCGCCTTAAGTGGTGCACGATATTAAGTCGCCTTAAGTGGTGCACGATGTAAAGTCGCCTTAAGTGGTGTGCGATGAAAGTCGCCTTAAGTGGTGCACGATATTAAGTCGCCTTAAGTGGTGCACGATGTAAAGTCCCCTTAAGTGGTGCACGATGAAAGTCGCCTTAAGTGGTGCATGATGTTAAGTCGCCTTAAGTGGCGTGGTTTCGCCTTAAGTGGAATAAAGCGATTGAACTTGATCCTTGGCAGCGTCGAGGGGAGCAGGGTCCACGAGGTCTGAGGCAGAAGACTCCGCAGCAAGATGATCGGATCCTAGAAGATTGACCGCGGGAGGATCGGACTCTTGGAGGTCAACCGATAAAACGTGAATGATCGATGAAGAGCCGACTATCGAGGAATATTGGAGGAGTCTTCTCGGATTTTCTGGCTATCCTCGAGGTATCGAGGAAACGTGAATGAGAAGACTAGTATTGAGTGACTATGCCAAGGGAAAGATCCCCGGTTTCGATGTCGAGAGGTCGGGAGTTAAAAGACACGATGAACTAAAAGTCCCTCATGTCTTGGGGGCAAATGATGGGTTCGATTACACCCGTCAGGCCCTTTAACAGGGAGGAAACGGCAAACAGGCCCACCAGGCCCAAAATGAAGGTCAAGACGACCTAGGAGAAGGGTCCCGACGAAGGGAGTCCCGACACGGTAAGGTCCCGACAGAGTCGGTCCCGACAGTGGAGCTGGAAGCTCCCGATGAGAAGCCTTTAAGTAGGCCCCGATGATGAATCCCTGAGAATGATTGGCCCTGTCACGATGACGAGGGGCCCCGAGCGGTGACACAACGAGATAACTCTGGAGTCCCCGACGGGAGTCGGGACTCGTTACCAGAGGATAAAGCCAAGATATGCGGGGCGTGGCCGAGATATATGGAACGTTGTTAAGATACACGGATCGTGGCCGAGATACGCGGGGCATGGCTAAGATACGCGAGATCGTGTACGAGATAAGCGGGATGCGGGCTAACCACCCCTAACGGTTCGCCAGGTACCTGAGGCACCTTTTTGCCTATAAAAGGGCAGAAGGTCACCTCAGATCACTTACGTTGAGTTCGATATACTTTTGAGATTGTTGCTTGCCAGTCATACGAGAGACTCATTTAAGCATCGGAGAGGGATTCTGGGTCACCGCCCGGTCTATCCCCTCTTGCAGGATTGCGTGGAGCAAAGGAGCCAGGATTGCCGTCAAGATCCGTACCGGAGTTCCACCGTGATCCAACAATGTTGATTGGAGAAAAGGGAATCAACGTTCCGCGGGCGCTACAATACTCCTAACAGATGAATAGCACGATGCCTGTCGTATCCGCCGGTCGCACGGCAAACCTCGTATTAACTATTCGGAAGCAAGGAGCAGATTAAAGGAGAGAAATGTTGATGCAGATTTGGACGACAATACATAATTAGGCACCCTCCCATTCCGGCGAGTGGGAGCTGTAAGCATATGGTAATGGGTGCCGTAATTGGTAGCCCATAATATGCATAGTTTACCTAATGAACTTGGGTAAATGTCACATTAGGGTAATTGGGCTAGACCCAAATCCCAATTGACATGGGAGGCCCAAAATTGGGCCTCCCCAGATACATAGGCCGGCCGAAACCCTAGGAGGGGTAAATTGGACTTTTGTTCACTTTACTCCTATAAATAAGAGGTGTCAAGGGATTTTTAGGGTTAATCCCAATTCCCTAATTATAGTGTTTTAGAGAGAAAAACCCTCCCCCATAAACCCTAGTTTCGGCCGAACCATATCCCTCACCAAGGGTGTGCCAAATTGCCTTCGAGCAAACTCTCCAGAGATCTGTCCCCGTGCCAAGAATCGATCAAAGGCATTGCTGTGGAGCTTGCACCACGCAGGGATTCTCTAACAAGAACCTCTACGGGTCCCGACCGGAGGATCGTGAACTCCCTCCAGACAAGATCTTGGGTCTACGGATCACCTTAAAGGTATGTGTGAAACTTCCGCTGCATAATTCTTATTACTAGCATGTACCTTGTTTAAGTATCCATAGTGATTACTCCCCGTAATCTAACACTCACAAGATCTGGATGCATTTTGTAGTCGATTAAAGGGCGGCTGTAACCCTAAAGAAAAATGAGTTTTTTTTTTTCCATGCTCACCTTTTGCCATGACTGCCCCTGCGGGTTTTCCCTCATGCCCCTCAATTCCTAAATTTTGCCTAGGCCGCCTTTACAAGTTTTCAACCTAGCGGAAAATTGTTTTTTCTCTCTCTTTTTTTTTTTAATTACAGAAAGTAATCAACAACAATAATTTACATGCCCCTAGTGGTAGATTGAAAATTTCAAATTCTCGTAACTTCTTCTGAAGAAGGACTCGGCCAATCGAGTCAGAATATGTCAATTGTGTCGACGTATTGGGTTGAGTACCCTCTGACGGAAGACACCTACAATAATAGTTTCTTCGCTTGACTTCTTAGATGCTCATTCATCGGCACATTCAATCTTGGTGGGATTCTCGATAATTTTGAATGATCCCTTCATCTCTTGATATTTTCCTATCTCCGGTCAAGCTCTATATCAGCGGGAGATTCCCCTTGGTTACCGCTGAATGGTTTAAACCTCGTCGTAAAACGGGTGTACGGCTTGGTTCGGGGTCGTATATGAATTCCACACATGGTAGGTGGAATTTTGGTATGGACGTTCTTTGAAGCATTCACGTTTCACATGCTTGCGACCTCGGTCGAAGTGGTCGCCTTATTTGAAAAAGAACTAGGGACATTCAAATCTTAAGGAAAAACTCAATGTACAATTCATCGCACTTGGGCATTAGATATCCCGAGGGCGGAATTTGTTTTTCGTGCAACTGGATGACGACATGTTTTTTTTATGTTGCCCCATTTGGCCGGCAGAACTTATATGTGCAGGATACCTACCATTTTTAAACGCTTGCTCTATGAATGTTGAAATGACGCTCTTGCCAAAAAAAGTGTAATACACATTGGATAAAAACGAATGACACTTTGAGTTTTATTAAAATGCTCATGGATGCTCGGAAGTTAAAGTTCTAACGCTAAGAAACGTACAACTAACAACAAGTTTACCTGAATAATGCATATGGAATGCATATTTTGAAATGAAAATTTCTGGTGGATTTTTTTTTTAAATAATGTAAGTGCGATGCATGTTCGAAATTAAAAGTTCTACGACCAATAACGTGTACAATCTATCTACAAATCGTTTTTCCTAAAACAATGCATATGAGATGAGTATGAGATGCATATTTGTAATGAAAGTTCTATAGTTAAGAAAACATACAAATTACCTGAATTTTTTTTTGTTTTAAAAGAGGAAAAAATCAATGCATTTGGTGGCTCAAATTTTAAAAGTGAGATATGAGATGCACAAAAAAAGATGCAAACTTTAAAATGAAAATTCTACAACAAAACAATTACAATTACCTGAATTTTTTTTCTCGAAAATAATATATGTGAGATACATGTCTTTAATTAAAATTCACGTAATTTTTTTTTTAAACATAAGAGCCCTAAAATTAAGAGAGCGTACTATTTATCTAAAAAGTTTATTTTAAAAAATTAATGCATACTGGATGCATTATTTAAAATAAAACAATTTAGGTAGAAAGTTTATTGAAATGATACATATGGAATACATGTTCGAAATTAGAAGCTCTAATACCTAAAGAGGAATAAAAAATTCCTAATTTTTTTTAAATAATGCATATTTGACGCACTAACTAAAATTACAACTGACCTGATGAGTTTTTTTTTTTAATAATGCGTATAAAACTCATGTTTGAAATTAAAAATTCAGGTAATAGTTTTTTTTTTTTTTTAAATGCGTATGAAATGTATGTTTGAAAATAAAATTTCTACAACTAAAAGTGACTAATTACTTAGCTGAACTTTTTTTTATTTTTTTTAAATGCCCGAGATGCATGCTTGAGAATAAAGCTATACAACCCGAAATTTAAATATTTACCTGATAGCCTTTAACAACAAAAAAACATGGACAAATCGACATGTTAGGTGTCTAAAATAAAAGTGTGCCTTTGCACTACAAGGTAGGTTCCACTAATAGGCTCCCGACAAGGTGGTTTCCTCCCCCCATCATAGGGATCACAAGACCTTTACAAGCGAGTGAAGTTTTTTTGAGTCATTTCGGCGGCTTGGACGGGCGGTTGTACCCTTACTAATTCTTTGGGGTTCCTAGTTGCCCTGGGTTTTAGGCGTTTTGGATACAATTCTAAAAGTGGTGTGTGCGAATTCAAACGATACATAAGACAATGAAGAAAAGTAGTCAGATATAAAAAAATAATTCCACACCTGAAATCACACAAAAACAACCAAGTTAGATCATTTCAGTCAAAATAAAATAATAAAAATCTACAAAACTCCAACATGGTAAAAAGTGAACGTACTGAGCTCGAAACCTCTAATATCCCCAGCAGAGTCGCCAAATTGTCAGACCTAAATATAACCTAAGGCGAATTACGTTTTAAAACGTGGGATTAGAAAGAGTCGCCACTAGTTAATTAAGACTAACTAGAATCCTAAATTACCTAAGCGAATAACGAATTAAACACCTTGGTATAAAATCGTCCTACGATCATAAATTCGAGTTCGGAGTTTCTACTACGGAAACAAAAAAAACATAATTTTTAGGGATAAGGGTTCCTTTGGTACCACTTCTTTGGGCAGAATCCACTTTTGGTACCACTTCTTTTTTTTTTTTTACACTTTTGGTACCAACGTTTTCCAATTTGTACCATTTTGGTACCTCCGTTAGAATTCCGTCCAAAATGGCCGTTAAACCCCCATGTGCCATGCACGTGACCAAAAACTAAACTTGGCTGGATGGATTTACCCTTAGGGATAAGTGTTCTTTTGGTACCACTTCTTTGAGTAGAATCCACTTTTGGTACCACTTTTTTTCCGTATATATGATATTTATATATAAAATATAAATTTATTTCATGAAGTAATTTTTTTAATGCGTTTTAAAATTTAAAATTGTCAATTATGCCTATACTATAATTGAGTTTAAACTTAGATAGTTTCACAACGTGTCCAATATATTTAACTCTTTTTTGGCCATATCAATAATATCTAACCATTTCACAAAAAAAAAAGTCTAACTTTTTTTGGCCAAGTGAAGTCATTAATATTCAAAGAATATTGTTCAAATACATCAAGGTGGGAAAAAATTCCGATCCTTATTAGCTAAAAATAAAAGAGAGAGCGGGGGTTGGGAAACCCAATTATCACTACACGATCTCTTTTTGCACTGTATCGCAATCCAGTTTGCACATTCATTTGTCTTCCTTGGGATAGCATTTAGCACGCCAAAAGATCCGGGGAATCTGAGATGCTATGATGTTTTCCACAACTGGGGCTATTCTCCACGGGATTTGGTGTGACTCTTCCATTAAACCCCCACTTTTGAGCTTGAACTTGTTCTTTCAAATTCAACTCAGCTCGTAAGTCCATTATGCATCACAAACTACACAAATCGTAGTCAAACACAGTTCTGTAAGCTCGGTTGTTTATTTTTGTTTAGCTCAGCTTTATACAAGGAAGAGAAGTACATGAGCAAGAAGAGACATTTGATGATATTGTAAATGGCCAAGTCTATACAAAACAAACAAGGCAGATTCGAAACCTATACATATATTATAGGGATAAGGGTTCTGTTAAACTCGCTCTGGGCCAAAAGTGTAAAAAAAAAAAAAGTGATACCAAAAGTGAATTCTACCCAAAGAAGTGGTACCAAAGGAACCATTATCCATAAGGACAAATCCGTCCAGCAAAGTTTAGTTTTTGGTCACGTGCAGGGCACATGGGGTTTTAACGGCCATTTTGGACGGAATTCTAATGGAGGTACCAAAGGGTACAAAATGGAAAACGTTGGTACCAAAAGTGTACAAAAAAAAAGAAGTGGTACCAAAAGTGGATTCTGAAGAAGTGAAACCAAAGGAACCCTTATCCCTAATTTTTAATTCCGCCCTCTCGGTACTCAATTAACTTATTTTGCCATAGATGTATCTAATTTAACTTAATTCATATTAAATTTCTTAGCGAGTATGACTATAAATAAGATATGTAACAAAACGAGCTTTCATACTTCCATTCACCTCTATTACATCATGAATCTACGATATATATATATATATATATAAAAGTAAACAAAAAGATTAATCAGCATATAAATCAAAAACTATATACAGCCACATGTATACATGAATAAACAAAAAAAGATTAATATACCCTAGATTATGTACTGCCATACATATACGATACAATAGAATTTTACCACTTAAACAACTCAACATACATATTTAACCAAAATCGAATTAGAGGTTGGCATGTTATCTGAAACCAGTGTTATGTTTATATTGATTAAGTTGTGGCAGCGGAACTTGACAGACAGCACGGACGGGCAGCAGGGACAACAACAGGCGAAGCAAGTAGCGGATCGAACGATGATCGACGGTAAAGCTGGGACGTGTGGTGCTCGGGAAGGCTTGCTCGAATCGGAGGTTGGGTCACCATGATCGGAGCTGGGTCAGGCGGCGGCTCCTGAGAGAGTGATGAAGAAGAAAACACTAATGTTGATAAAAATAACAATAATATAAAATAGACGAAAAATAAAAAAATTTAACAATTAATATGAACAAGACACAAGAAAGCCCCTGTGATTTTTAAAAGAAGCTCGAGCTATTTTATTATTTTTGATTGTGTTTTTGTCCCCTTTCATATGTAGAACTAAACTCCTATTTATAGTAAAACTAATCTAGATTACAGATAAGATATTCTAAATATTAAAATGATAATTAACTTACATATTTATTCCTACATATAAAAACCTTACAGATAATTATCCCTAAATAATAGGAGATAATATATTTAGATAATTATTTTACAGATAAATAACTATTACATATATATATATATATATATATATATATATATAAACATTTAAGATATATCTGAGATATTTTATAAATATATATTTATTTACTACCCTAATATGCACATGGGCATTTTTGAACACTTCTTGACTTGACACATCTGGAAATGACGCGTCATGTATAGTGACGTTACGTCCGAGTCAAAATCGAGTGTTTACAATTTGTCCCTCTTTGGAAATGCCATCGTAGAACTTGTTCGAGGGGGTTTATCCAAAGACGAGGAAACACTGATTTTGGCATGAAAGTATTTATTCTTCTGTTTCTTTGAAGTCTTCAAGGCAACTCATGTTCTTATTTGTCTGGTGCAAAAAAGTAGAGCCTCTGGTGGCTTTGATGAAATGGCAAACATCTTGTGGCGGCTGGTAATGGAAGAACTCTAACGTCGAACCGTACTGGAAAACCTCTGGTGGGGCCTCTGGTGGCGGGCGGTAACAGAAGACCTCTATAGTCGAACCGTACCTGAAAACCTCTCGTGGTGCCTCTGTGGCGGGCAGTAACGGAAGACCCCTGGCGTCTGATGGATATACGCCCAATTTGAACCCGTTGACTTCCGACTCGTTTTATTTTGATCACCCCGTTAATGATTATAAATCGAAACTGCGACCCAAACACCCCGCCGAAACACCAACGGTCCGGACGAGGCGAAAATACTCGTCCGGACCGCGACGAACTCACCTAGGTGAGGTCGGGTGGCCACACCCGACCTCCCCTAGGGGAGATCAGGTCAGCCAACCCGATCTCCCCTAGGGGAGATAGGTTTGGCCAACCCTATCTCCCCTAGGGAGGGGTTGGGTGGCCACACCCAACCCCTACCCTTGGGGGTAGGATTTTCTCCCCACCCCCCAAGGGCCCCGGCACCATTTTCCGACTCCCACACTTGGATTATTCCCGCCAACCTCTCCGTGCTTTAAGGATTTAATTATGTGATCAAGGACTAATTAATTGTGTTTAAAGGTTAACGATGTCATTAAGCCATCTTAATGACACCGTTGCCTATAAATACAACATTTCCACCATTCATTTGATCATCTTGGTTAAGTGTGCAATTTAGCTCTGACTTCTCTCTAGCTTTATCTCTCTAAAAGCGACGTTCTGACTTAAGCATCGGAGAGGGTTCATCAAGCACCACCCCCCCTCCGTGCTTGATATTGCCCCTATTGCAGGGTCGCGTGGAGAAGAGAAGGAGGAGAGCAGAAGGACAAGCATCAGAACGACTGGCCCTTAGAGTTCTGAATCCTTCATGGTAGCATGGAGAAGAGAAGGAGGAGAGCAGAAGGACAAGCATCAGAACGACTAACCCCGAGAGTTCTGAATCCGTTGGTTCACCAGTGAGGAATAAGCCTTAGATCGACAACCCGTTGACCGAGGGCTTAGAACCTAACACTTGGCGCCGTCCGTGGGTTTCGAATAGAAAGCCTGGCAATCACAAGAGCGATGACGAATAGCTTAGCGTCTAGACATAATCGCCCACCTGGGGGCAATAGGCGAGAGAGACAGCCTATACCTCCAGCAAGGCAGCCTAACCCAGAGAAACAGCCTGCACACCCAGAGCCTCAGGTAGCCCCACAGGCACCCCAGCCTAACAATCAGGGAGGAGGACCTTCACGCCCAGCTGGCTAGGAGGCTTCCACAGCTTCAACTCCATTGGCTAGGAGGCCACAGGGACAGGGGGGCAACAAGGAGTGCCATCCCAATACACAGCACCTCAACAAGGGTACTACTATGAGGCACAACCTCAAGGGTATCCATATGGAATGCCGACTCAAAGGAACGACAATCGTGCCCACACAACCAACACAAGGCCCACATACTCGCAAGGAGCACAGACAGTGACTCCGAGGTTGATGAACGCATTGGATGAGCTGCTAGCCTATAGAGAGACTCTGAGGAACAGGCAGGGAAGGCAACACCATCATGAAGAAGAAGAAGTTCATGAGGAAGAACAAGTCCCAGAAGAAAAACACTACTCGCACCCTCCAACAGGGCAGCGAGAAGAACAAAGGAGAGAAGAGCAAGGGCCACCCCCAGATGGGAAGGCAACAATTTGTGCCTCCAAGGCAATAACAAACACAGCAAAGAGCTGGGACATACACGCCACTAAGGGAGGACATGCAAGTCAATACCACCAAGGATATAAGAGTTCCAACATCCACATCAGCAAGGTACACATATAGTCCGTATCACCACGGACATGACTAAGAGACATTCCAAGGAAAGCTCAAAGGGAGGGACATCGCCCCGACAACACAACAAGGCAACCACCTACTCATGATACAGCACGACAGGTCCCAACCTCTTGTGTATGACAACCCTTGGTACACATCCCCCTAGGACAGGGGAGAAGTCGAAAATATAAGGATTTGAAAAGGGGACTCATAGAGTACCACACCATGTTAGTACATAGCTACTACAATGGGAAGTCTCATGGAGAGACGTAGTAGAGTGAGATCACACATAGCATACATGAAGGATACACCTCTACCTAGTCCGCCTTGCAAGGATGCGACCTTGTATTCCTCAAAGGGGAAGGAATACACACAGACTAATGGAGGAAGACAGTTACATTACCAAGGAAGCAGGGGGTATCAACAACCCCACACCCATATCCTTCCCATATCCTCTTATTTAATTTAACTGCATAACAAGTCAACTCCCTAAAAGGGGTAGATTTTGATACTTGATATCAACATGTTTTCCAAGAAAGACCATACCGGACGCCTTCGGGCTCCGGGGTATATATATACACAGGTGGACCACTAGAAGAATCCATAAAAGTCTGTCTCCAATCAAGGGATGCACAAGCAACAGATTCCTCAATCTCAAAGAACACCTATAAGATCAAGTTTCTGGGAAAGATCACAAGATGGAAGGCTCACTTGCAAAAATAAGTTGAGCATTCCCAACATCCTATAGAGGAACTACTATGAAGGCCACAAAGGATTACCCCTACTATAACCTTCCACTAAGCATCCTAGGGCCAAGTCCGTCAAAGGATCCCATCTGGCATTGGTATGCAAGGGGGGCACCAGTCACAACATGCCCTCCCCACAAACGCCCATTAGCATAAGAGGGGATAGCCATGAACACATCCCTCCAAAAATGGAGGAAACCATATCACATAGACAACGCCCACCTTCAAAGGCAAACCATTGATGATACTAGAGAAGAGTCAGGCATACCTAATACCAAAGGACCCCTACTAATAAAGGTGTTCAGAACATCAACACACCCATTAGGGACACGACACTGCAAATGAACCAGCAACAAGGATGGAACACATATCCTTACAAGTATCCTTACAAGTATCCTTGCATTTATCCTTGCAAAAATAAACTCTGTAGATAAAGAGGTTATCTAATAGATGACTATGTCTCTGTTCTCAAAATATGATCCTAACCCGGAGATCCTTTGACTCCGTATTATATATGCAATGAATAACATGTTCATCAAAGATAGGTACATGAAGATTCAAGACAGCGCCCTAAAGATTAGGCGCATACCTCTACCAAGTACGACACATTCGAGTGTTCATAAACACTCCTTCGCCATCTCACAAGAAAGGAAGGCAACCAAGGATACAAGTCTTAACAGAACAAACATCGGTAGAAAATCCTGTCGTTGAAGTCATGCACCAAGAGAGAAACTCTAAAGATGCAAGATTAGCAAAAGAGATAGTGCAACAACTAGAATATGAAAAAGGAGATATATCTCCTATCAAGAGCCTTAGGGCATGATAATAGTCCTATAAGATCAACCAAAGAAGAGCTCAAAAGCTTGGGGAGTAAGGTTTCAAGATCGACCCTCACACTAGACGCACATCCTGATCAACTACCTTGTCTGCAAATGATAAGACATTTGACTCTGGCATCACATCAAGAGGAGAACCTCGATAAAAGGGGCACTAGAAAAATATCCCGCCTTTAAGGCCATACGCCGAACACATGATGAATGAAGGTTATGACAAAATAAAAAAGGAGGGACTTGTCAGCTCAACACACCTCAAACACGTATACGTACGCAATTCTAATGCAGCCTCTAATGAAGCTATCCAACAAGGAATAGCCAATACGGGAGAAAACCCATGGAAAATCATGGAGCATCACCTGCAAACCTAAAGGAAAACATCATTTTTAGGTTCAAGTCCTAATTCAAAGGAAGTCTATAATCAAGATCCAAGGTGGGAGGAGCATGACCAATGTGACACTCCCTAAAGGCACTGAAGAATACTCCAATGTAAAGGAAAAGGCAAAGCACACTAAGTACCACAACACTTCAAGAAGATTATCACAGCCCGGTCAGACCCCCCCCCCCCCCCCCATGCCCGAGCAAGAAGCATGGATCAGATTGACTAGTCTGAAACACACCTTCGAGATTAACAACTCAAGACACCATTCTATGAGAAAGCTTTTCAACCTAAATACAATCCCTTCCAAGATACGTTACTCCTGCTCTATCATCACTGCAAAAGTGTTTTTTCTAAAAAACACAAGGAAGGGGGGAAAGAATTTACAAGCACCCCTAGGATACAAACACTGCCATATCCTAGCTATCAAGAGAATGAAAATCACCCCCACCCACTCAAAGCAAAAGCTCTCCACCCAACCTCCAAAGATACATCCGACAAAGGCATTATCCAAACCATGCCTATGATTGAAACAAGCAAGCATGAGAAAGAGTAAATCCTACAAGGGACACTCATCGCATTCAAACAAGCAGACAAGGGAGCCCCGAGCATAAGGGGTACCCAACTAAGAAAATGAACGAGGGGCCTTCAACGGCCAAATATGAAAGGCGGTATGACCACCAAGCAACTTGGGGGGCACCAAACGAATAAGTGCTTGGTAGTCCACCTAAGTGTAAAAGAAGAGATTAGAGGCAGAAGATCACAAGAACATGCAATACCACTTCTCCTAGAAGAGGTCACATAAGAGGAAAACATCCTCAACTCCCTGCACGAACTCGTCCTAACTTGGCAACACACAAACATCGCCCTTGAAAGGTGATCTCCCACATTGAAGTAAAAGCGTGGTAACAAGCAATATCATAGAAGGAAAAGTCAAGTAAAGACTCGAAAAGCATACCAAAAACGAACCCTACATAAGAAGGGACACAAGGTAAAGTAATATTCTGAGCCCTCCGGGAGCCAATCCCGCGAACACATTCGACGCCCCCAAGAGCGTATCTTGAGAGTAGTCCTAAAACTACGAACCCTGTGCCCTCCGAGAGCCTATCCCGCGAACAGATTCGACGCCCCCAAGAGCGTATCTTGAGAGTAGTGTTAATACTACGACCTTCGACGCCCCCAAGAGCGTATCTTGAGAGTAGTGTTCATACTACGACCTTCGACGCCCCCAAGAGCGTATCTTGAGAGTGGTTTCTAAAAACTACGAACTTCGACGCCCCCAAGAACGTATCTTGAGAGTGGTTTCTAAAAACTACGAACTTCGACGCCCCCAAGAGCGTATCTTGAGAGCGGTTTCTAAAAACTACGACCTTCGACGCCCCCAAGAGCGTATCTTGAGGTAGATTTCAAACTACCAGATTCGACGCCCTCAAGAGCGTATCTTGAGGTAGATTTCAAACTACCAGATTCGACGCCCACCAGGAGCGTATCTTTGGTCAAACTTGTGCCCTCCGGGAGCCTATCCTGTGAAACGTTAAGTGCCCTCCGAAAGCCAGTCTCGTGAACAGTTTTCGACGCCCACAAGGAGCGTATCTTTGGTCTAACTTGTGCCCTCCGGGAGCGTATCCTGTGAAACGTTAAGTGCCCTCCGAGAGCCAGTCTCGTGAACAGTTTTCGACGCCCACCAGGAGCGTATCTTTGGTCTAACTTGCGCCCTCCGGGAGCCTATCCTGTGAAACGTTAAGTGCCCTCCGAGAGTCTGTCTCGTGAACAGATTCGACGCCCACCAAGAGCGTATCTTTGGTCTAACAGTACCATATATACCATTTAAAGGGTATCAGAAGAGGTCATTACACCATACTAAGAAGGATTCCATGAGAAAATAATTGCAAAGCAAAGTTGTATGAAGAACACATAATGTTTGTTCTCAATGAGATAGCCGGTATGATGTGAAGGAAAACACAAAAGAAAGATAAGGAAAGGAAAGCATATACAAAGGAGAAGTCCATGACCAAAGGATCATATACAGAAGCACAAGAGGTTATCATGAAAAGTAACGAGTTATCCTACCATCCATATCACAAGTCAAGAGAAGTATCTCAAAGGAATCCAACACCATCAAGAAGAGGAATTGCATTACAAGTCGCACAAAGCAACCTCCGACAAACGTTATTGTCTTGCATGTCGCCCTCGCATGACCTACGCTCGTATCAGACTTGAACATCCTCAAGCACAACTACATACATCGTGATGTGGCTATCATGTCCACATATCCTGAAGTGGCTATCATGTCCACATACCCTGAAGTGGCTATTATGTCCACATACCCTGAAGTGGCTATCATGTCCACATACCCTGAAGTGGCTACCATGTCCACACACTGCGAAGTGGCTATCATGTCCACACACTGCGAAATGACTATCATGTCCACACACCAAGAGGTGGTTATCATATCCACACAAAACAAAAAGACCATCAAGTCCACCACAAACCTAAAGAGCCAACACCTAACCTCAAAAGGTGATTCAAGAAAAAGGGAAAAACAACACCCTTCATACGCTCATCAAAGGTATGCACTTATATTTCAACCAACTAGATGATACTAGGTAGGAGACGTCCTCATTATGAAGACAACCTCCATATCTCATGAAATCAACCATAAAGCAAAGAATCACGACAAGCACTATTGGGGGCATATAACAAAACGATCCCCACAACGATCACAACTACGATACTAGTAGAGGCTAACTCAAGAACAGTCTATACCAAACTCACAAGCAAGAATTTGCTATCTTAATCAGAGCCATGGCAAGAGAAAGGAACCTCAATGAAAGGCGATGATCACACCCATCACCAAAAGAAAAATCTTCAACGCAGGGGTTAATAACACAACCCATAGGAAAGCCAAAGAAACCTTCAAAAGTCGTCAAATCTACATGAAGATGAAATGAACCTGAGACTCGGCCCCTCGGCTGGGGGGCAGAGGATAGAGAAGAGACATCAAGACCTATGATCACCCCATCGCCAGCCACAGGTTGTTTCCCTTTGTCAAGCAAAGAGGGCGCCTCTTCAACCACTACCTCCTTATCATGAGAGGGAGTCAGCAAAGGGGCACTTGAAGGAGAGCCTCTCGCGGTTTCCTTCTCCTTGGCAGCCGAGGGCCCGACCTCAGAGTCAGGTTTCTGCGCCTTGGAATTAGATTGACTTGAACTCTCGCCCACCGCAAGAACCCATTCGGTAACCAGGGGCGAACGCTCTAACAACAAGAAGGAAGCAACATGAGAACAATCATAAGTATATCACAAAGAAAAGAGAATGGAATGAGAACATACTGGAAGAATTAGTAGCCTTCCCTGACTTAGAAGATTTCTTGGCCTTATGAACAGAAATAGAGGATACCTTTCTCTTATTCAAATCAACGATGCCTTCGAGATGCTCCGCCGGCACACTACACAATTTTCCATGAAACCAACCTACAAGGGAAAAACGGAAGACGAATGAAGACAAGAGGATTAATGATATACCAAGCTCATGGGAGGAGGGGTCATGCGAGTCCCCGCCTCATACGAGTCCACCTCAGACACCCAAGACACGTGACAGTGAGATTTGGTCTGACTGCCTTGGGAAACGATCTTCAAGGTCTTCTTATCCGAAGAAGAAAGCTTCCCAAAAATGAGTCACTCATACGAGCGACCGACGCGAAGGTCGACCCTCACTCATGGAGGGGCGAGATACGCCTACTACGGGGGCAACCTTAACATCAAACAAGTTACGGAAGCAAAACCACAACCCAGGAGATCTAACCAAAGGGAGCAGCGCTCCGACGCATCCGAAAGGAGGGTCAACCCTTAAGACATGCCGATAAGCCCCTTCGCACGCGATAGGGAGAGGGTCAAGAGCTATACACACGCTCCAACGAATGAAGGAAAAAAGTTACACATGTCGAGGGAAGAATTTAAAGGACAATGCTCGCGCTAGTACGAGGGAGACAGAACGTTGTGTTCCATCGAATGGCAGAGTTCCCACCCTCGGGTAAAGAAGAGGTCTATACTCTCACCCTTGCACCTATGCTCATATTCATGATTTACATCTACAGGTACATCAATGTCAACACTCATGCTTATACTCACAACCCGTCCATACACACATACATGTTCATGCTTGCACTCATATGCATGCCCACGTACACACTCCCGTGTGTTCAAACATTTAGACGTCCATGCACATGGCCGCCATATATTCATGCATACGTTCATGACTACAATCACAACATGTCTACACCCACTTCCATACTTGTGTTCCTACTTGCATGTATGCTAGTACACATTTTCATATTCATGATACATCCATGTTCACTCAAAGTAACATCCTATAGGCATATTTTCTAGTATCCCATACTTAGAAAAAATTTGGACCAAATTCAGAATTTTTCCCCACATAGGCCCACCCCATCATGAAATTGAAGCATGTACTCACCTAACCATATTCATTTTGCATCCCCAAGCATGCGTATATTTTATGAGTATGAGCTCGGGACAATATTGAATTTATTACTTCCATCCCAGACGGACACGTGCTTGGACGCGTGTCCGCGCTATACTGACGTTTGCAATTCCTCTATCTTAGAAGACAGGGGGCAGAGTCAGAGACAGACACCCAAGGGTAAGTAAGGATTCCGACAAAAGGTAAAATTTCGGCTTCAAATTGCGCGTGTCATACCATCCTAAAATAGAGTCAATCAAGGGTCAGGCCATTGGTTGACTCGGGGGCATGTGATGGATATACGCCCAATTTGAACCCGTTGACTTCCGACTCGTTTTATTTTGATCACCCCGTTAATGATTATAAATCGAAACTTCGACCCAAACACCCCGCCGAAACACCAACGGTCCGGACGAGGCGAAAATACTCGTCCGGACCGCGACGAACTCACCTAGGTGAGGTCGGGTGGCCACACCCGACCTCCCCTAGGGGTCGGATTTTCTCCCACCCCCCAAGGGCCCCGGCACCATTTTCCGACTCCCACACTTGGATTATTCCCGCCAACCTCTCCGTGCTTTAAGGATTTAATTATGTGATCAAGGACTAATTAATTGTGTTTAAAGGTTAACGATGTCATTAAGCCATCTTAATGACACCGTTGCCTATAAATACAACCTTTCCACCATTCATTTGATCATCTTGGCTAAGTGTGCAATTTAGCTCTGACTTCTCTCTAGCTTTATCTCTCTAAAAGCGACGTTCTGACTTAAGCATCAGAGTGGGTTCATCAAGCACCACCCCCCCCCCCCCCCTCCGTGCTTGATATTGCCCCTATAGCAGGGTCGCGTGGAGAAGAGAAGGAGGAGAGCAGAAGGACAAGCATCAGAACGACTGGCCCTTAGAGTTCTGAATCCTTCAGGGTAGCATGGAGAAGAGAAGGAGGAGAGCAGAAGGACAAGCATCAGAACGACTAACCCCGAGAGTTCTAAATTCGTCGTTTCACCAGTGAGGAATAAGCCTTAGATCGACAACCCGTTGACCGAGGGCTTAGAACCTAACAGCGTCGAACCATACCGGAAAAGCTCTGGTGGTTCCTTTGGTGGCGGGCGGTAACAGAATACCTCTGGCGTCGAACCATACCGAAAAACCTCTGGTGGCGGGCGGTAACGGAAGACCTATGTCGTCGATCCGTACCGGAAAACCTCTGGTGGTGCCTCTGGTGGAGGGCGATAACGGAAGACTTCTAGCTAAAAAGCGTACCAGAAAACCTCTGGTGGTGCATCTAATGACGGGCGGTAACGGAAGACCTCTGGCGTCGAAGCGTATCAGAAAACCTCTGGTGGCGGGCGGTAACAGAAGACTTCTTGTGTCGCCGTACCGAAAACCTCTGATGATGGCTCTGGTGGCAGTGACTAAAACGTCGTCTTAAATGATACCTGGATTGGCATGGCAACTAACAGCAAAACATGAATCTGTTGGAGGTCGTCTGGAGTGGTTCTTCGACTGGCATGACAACTAGCAATGTAATCACAAAGCTGCTGGAGACCGTCTGGAGTTGTGCCTGGACTAGCATGGCAACTAGCAGCGTAGTCACGAAGCTGCTGGAGGCCGTCTGGAGAAGAGTTTGTGCATGCATGGTGACTTGCATATCTGCAACTGCATTGCGTCATATAAAATACACGTACAATCTGTACATGAAACATGTGTCCCTTATTTTTTCCTAAGTTGTGCATAGTGCGACAACCTAGCCGGATTTTTTTTTTTTAATCTCTCTTTTTACCACGGTCAAATTTGAGAGATTTTCGACCGTGCCCTTCGGTTTCCCTAAATTTTGCATGGAATGCATCTTGATGTTTTCATTCCATCTGGAGCTTATTTTCTCTCTTTTTGCCATGATTGCAATTTCTGGATTTTGCAATCATGCCCCTCATTTCTTGATTTTTTCTAGGCCACCCTCTCGGGTTTTCAACCTATAGGAAGCACTCTTTTATTTGGTAGACGATAAAAGGGTGGCTGGGACCCTCTTGAATGTTTTCCACATTCTCCATTGCGGAAGCTCTTTTTCAGTATTCAATTTCGGGTTGACTGAGGCCCATTCTTTATTTTCCTACCTTGGTGAGGGAATACCTCTAGTCTGTAGCAGTTTGGAGGGTGGCTGAGACCCTTTCTTCCCAATCTTCGATGCTGTGGGAGCTCTTTTGATTTGTTGCCATTTTAGGGACGACTATGGTGCTTTCATTTGTTTTCCCGCCCTCAAAAGTTTGCATGATCAATCTCTTTGCGTAGTCATTTTAAGGGTGGCTATGGCCATTTTAAATAATTTCCCGGCCTCACAAGATTCACGGGAATACTCTGTCTATGTAGCCATTTCGAGGGTGGTTGTGGCCCTTTCTTTTATTTTCCCGCCCTCACCGGGTTCGCGGGATCACTCTTCTTGCGTATCCATTTTAAGGGTGGCTGTGACCCTTTTTATTCTCCTTCCCTCACAGGGTTCGCGGGAACTCTCTTTATTTGTAGCCATTTTAAGGGTGGTTGTGGCCCTGTTTGTAGTCCATTTAGGGACAACTATGACCCTTATATTTCTTCACTGCTCTCACAATATCTGCATGAACACTCTCTTTATTTTTCTGTAGCCGATTAAAGGGTGGCTTTGACCCTAAAGAAAAATTAGTTTTTTTTTTTCTTTTTCGGCTCACCTTTTCCATGACTGCCCCTGCGGGTTTTCCGTCATGCCCCTCAATTCCTAAATTTTTCCTACGCTGTCTTTACAAGTTTTCAACCTAGCGAGATATTGTTTTTTTTCTCTTTTTTATTTTTTTTAATTGCAGAAAGTAATCAACAACAACAATTTACCTTCCCCTAGTGGCAGATTCAAAATTTCAAATTATCGTAACTTCTTCTAAAGAAGGACTCGGCTGATCAAGTCAGAATGTGTCAATTGTGTTGACGTCTTGGGTTGAATACTCTCTAATGGAAGACACCGACGATAATAGTTTCTTCGCTTGACTTCTTAGATGCTCATTCATCGGCACATTCAATCTTGGTGGGATTTTCGATCCTTTTGAATGATCCCTTCATCTCTTGATATTTTCCTATATCCGGTCAGGCTCTATATCAACGGGAGATGACCCTTGGTTACCGCTGAATGATTTAGACCTCGTTGTAAAACGGATGTACGGCTTGGTTCGGGGCTGTATATGAATTCCACTCATGGTATGTGGAATTTTGGCATGGACGTTCTCTGAAGCAGTCACGTTTCACGTGCTTGCGACCTCGGTCGAAGTGGTCGTCTGATTTGTAAAAAAAGTAGGGACACTATCAAGTAAAAAATCAATGTGCAATTCATCGCATCTGAGCGTTAGATATCCCGAGGGCTTAATTTGTTCTTCGTGCAACTGGATGACTGCGTGTTTTTTTTTATGTTGCCCCATTTGTCCGGCAGAACTTATATGTGCAGGATACCTAACCAAGTGTACCTGGAAAGAGCAAATGAAAAATTAGTATAAAGAATAAAAGAAGTCTTGCATGATTTTTTAAAAAAAATTCTAATATCATCCATTTCATAATTTTGATTTAATTAAAAAAAAAATTCAAAGTTTATGATCTAAGGTGTTTTGCACTATCATGGAGTTTACTTAGTTCACTGAGTGCACTATCTGGCTCGAACGCATAACAGATGCTCAAAACAAAGTTTTTTTTTTTCTCAAAACGTTTTTCTTGTCTTTTGTTTAAACTTGAATAGTCGCACTCAACTGAACGATTAAACTTATTTTTCAAAAATTAGGATCAGATCTACCATTTTTAAACGCTTGCTCATGTGAATGTTGAAATGACGATCTTGCCGAAAAAGTGTAAATTTCCGCTTGCCTTTCTTACCAACATTGGGTCTGTGACCCATGTTTGGAATCTGATTTTCTTGATGAAATTTGCTTTTAGCAACTTTTCCACCTCCTCTTGGATGGCTATCTTTTTACTACCACCCATTGTTCTTATTTTCTGTGTTATTAGACGCTTTGCTAGGTCTATGTTAAGCTTGTGGGATATTACCTCTTCTGCTATTCCTGGCATGTCACTTGGTGACCATGCGAATAGCTCTTTGTACTCTCTCAGAAGTGATGTTATTTGTGCCTCTTCTTCCTCTGTTAATGAGACCCCAACTTTCACATTCCTTTCGGGTTCTTCAATTAGCACTTCTTTTAGATCTTCCATGAGCGCGGGTCTACCATGCTCTTCTCTTGGGTCTTCATCTATTGAAAGGATCTGCTTTTCAACTTTGCCTTTTTTCATGAGTGCTATTCTGCCACATTTCCTACCGATCTTTTGGTTACCCTTTACTTCACCAATTCATGCACTTGTAGGGAACTTCATTTTTTGGTGTAGTGTTGATGGTACCATACCCCACTTGTTGATTTTGGCTACCCCGATGACTCCATTGTATTCTTCCATGGTATCTACAACTAGGAAAGGAACGTCAATCATCAATTGCTTCTGACCTGTCCCTAGTGTTACAAGTAGTATTATTCTTCCCATTGGGTAACTTGGTTCTCCTGAGAATCCTCTGAGCGGGGAGTGTACTGGTTTTATGCCACTTGGTGGTACACCAAGAATGTCGGTCACTTTTTTTTTCAAGATGTTAACTCAGCTTCCTCCATCCACCAGGATTCGGCCAATGTCCCTATCAGTGATTCTCATTGTTATGACTAGTGTATCACTGTGTGGGTGTGTCACGTGATCCATATCATGTCTTGATAATTTGATTTTTTCTTCTTTTATCTGCTCCTGACCTTTGTTCTTGATTGTCTTATCTTCTAGTTCAATCATGTATGCTTCCCTTGCATTTCCCGACTCTCCGCCTGATCCAAATCCCCCATGTATGACATATGTGTTTGCCATCTGCTTTGTGATAGTTAGGCTTATTTGTTCAAAACCCAAGGACGGCGCCAAGTGTTAAGTCTTGCGTATCGGGTCGACGGGCTGTCTACGAATGACCAACCTACGGGTAGATTTATTTCCTTTGTAATTCGACGGTCCCTTTTTGCAATCCGTTTCCTCTCACCTTCTTCGCGATCCATCTTCTCGCAGACCTACACGAGGGGTAAGCCGGGGGTGGTAACGGCGAACCCTCTCCAATGCTTAAATTAGTACAATGTAGAGAGAAGGGAGAGCTCAGATCATGCAAGTGATATCAACTTAGAAATGAATAGGGGTGGAGTTCTATATGTAGGCTCAAAAGAGATTAAGGCGGTTAATGACACAGTTAACTCTTATATGAGCTCAGTTAACAAATAATGATGAGATTAAGCCCTTAGCAAGCATGAAAGGGTTCGTGATATTTTCTAAATGTCGGATGTGCAAAGTGAGGTCGGGTCGTCACGAGGGACGGTTTGGATGATGGTGTTCCAGACGCCCCGCACACCCCTTGGGCAGTAATATCGCGTGTCGGCGGAACGTCGGGACCTCCGGGGTTGGACGGGAGGTCCGACCCTGGAGGTTTGGGATCGGACCCGGCTTTGTTTTCGGACAGGCGTTTTTTTCCTCGTCCGGACCATTTCGCCGCATGTGACGTGTTCGAGTCAAAGTTTTGATTTACAATCATTCATGGGGTAATTAAAATAATACAGTCTGAATGAAAATGGGTCTAAATTGAGCGTATATCCATCATGATATGTCAATAATGCTATCACAGATTTTCATCTGGCCTAGAATGTGGTTATTGACGAACGGAGTTCATCACCGGCAATGTGCAGAATGAAGATCATGTCGTGTTACTCCGAAACCAAATGATTGTTTTGCGTAACCAAGTTTATCCAACTGTTTCTTAGCCAGTCTTGCCGCGGCAGAGGTCCCCCTCTCCTACAAGACGATCCTGCCCGTGTGACAAGGTAAGGCCCACATTCGACATAATTTAGGCAGAGGATTGCACTCACCTACGACTTAGTTAATAGACCGTAAAATCTGATGTAATCAAACATTATGACGCTGATGAATCATAAACTCGAATTGCAATTCTCTCATTTATAAAAAATGTAACATTCAACTATCAAAATGTTATCACAGATATACTTCCGCTTTTAAACCCTACGCAATCCAAGCAGTTTAACATGCTTTTCAAATGTCTCTTTCCGTAATGGTTTAGTTAATGGGTCCTCTACCATGTCATC
The DNA here is from genome assembly GCA_036873135.1 of Clarkia xantiana subsp. parviflora. Taxonomy (NCBI): domain Eukaryota; kingdom Viridiplantae; phylum Streptophyta; class Magnoliopsida; order Myrtales; family Onagraceae; genus Clarkia; species Clarkia xantiana. Next base: position 849,896 of record JAPTYO010000018.1, read on the forward strand.
AGTGGGCGAGTATTCGAAAGTGATTATATTATCTTCTACCATTGATTTAGCATAATTATATTTCACATCAATGTGTTTAGTCCTACTATGATACTTTGGATTCTTTAATGCCGCAATGGTTGCCTAACTGTCAGAGAACACCTTCACAGGCTTACTCCCGACATCGTCATCAAGCAGCGCAGTAAGAAGCCTTTTCAGCCAGACCACTTCCTGTACATTTTGGAGAGAGCGACGAATTCTTATCCCATCGTAGACAGCGCGACACATGATTGCTTCTTGCTCGTCCATGAAATGGCGGCATTAGCAAGGAGAAATACTTCTCCTGTGGTGGACTTACGATCGTCTTAATCACCACCATGGTCGGCGTCACTGAATCCGGCCAATTCCACCATGGCCAGCCCTCATAGCTAGTACGTAGTCGCCAGTAACTTTTAGATATTGTATGATCCGCTTTACAGCTTTTAAATTTTGATATCCAGGGTCTGATTGGAATGTTGCTACTAGGCCCATAGCGTAACAAATGTCCGGACAAGTGCAAAGCACGGCGTAAAAGAGACGTCTGACCATGCTTAAATACTCTGCACTGTTCATCTTTTCACGCTCTTGCTGGTTCTTTGGGCCGTCACGTTTTTGACAACGCGCACCCGAATACTACTGGCGTCTCCACGGGTTTGGCCTCTTTAATCTAAACCTTTTCAACCGTTTGTTGATGTAGGCTTCCTGAGATGAGTTTTTGACCATAGTAGGTCCATATTAACAACCAAAGATAAATATAGGCCAAGTGAACAATTAATTACCAATATAAGCCTAGCCGGGTTTGGGGAACCCGGCGTACTGAATTTTTTTTACTTGGCCGGGTCCCCCCAATCCGGCCTATTGATAATTTTTTTTATCTTTAGGGTAACGGGGTCACCGGTCAGCCCCGTGCAGCAACTTTTTCAAAAAGTTGCTGCACAGCTGTCGGTGCTGTCACACCGACAGCTGACAGCACCGACATCACGGTAACTTTAATTATTTTTTTTTTCATTTACTTCTTTCTCTATATATTTAACTTTCATCTATCATACAAACATATATTCATCTATATATGTGATATACAATAAAATTGACAAATTGTAAATTTCGTCCGTTCAAATATGTTAAAATATTAATATGAATTGAACTAATTTTTTTTTAAAAAAAAATTAGTGTGTATTTTTTTTACGATAATACTTTTTAAAACTATACAGATACTGAAAAACAAATATTTTGAAATTATACATGAAGATAAATTTTTTTTATCATATCGATTTAACTATTTCAGGTGGATGCACATTTTATCAGGATAATATAATCTTCGTGGTTTATCTAAATGATTGAAACAAATTATGATGACATAATTGAGAAACTTTTGAGAATGTTGAATGTAAGGAGAGAAAATGGTTGTTGAATGTAAGAGATGGATATATGATTGTATGATAGATGTATGTTAAATATATAGAGAAAGAAGTAAAAAAAAAAATAAAAAAGTAAACACTGTGATGTCGCTGTCGGTGCTGTCAGCTGTCGCTGTGATAGCACCGACAGCTGTGTACCAACTTTTTGAAAAGTTGCTGCACGGGTAACGGGGCTGACCTGTGACCCCGTTACCCTAAAGATAAAAAAAAATTATCAACAGGCCGGGTTGGGGGGACCCGACCAAGTAAAAAAAAATCAGTACGCCGGGTTCCCCCAACCCGGCTAGGCTTATATTGGTAATTAATTGTTCACTTGGCCTATATTTGTGTTTGGTTGTTAATATGGACCTACTATGGTCAAAAACTCTCCTGAGATAGACACAATCTCTAGGCGGCACGATCTCTACCCAAGATGTACGTTGCCTCTCCCATGTCTTTCATCTCAAATACAGATGCCAACAAAGACTTTGATTCATGCATGAAACTCATATCGTCCGTAGCAATGAGTATGTCATCTATGTATAAAGTTAAGATGACGTACGTAGACTCAAATGTCTTTGTATACACGAATGGATTCTCGTAGAGATTCACGAATCCATTTCCAACAATTTCCTCGTGGAATCTGCGGTACCATTGCCGAGACGATTGTTTAAGACCGTAAATGGATCTTTGGAGTTTCCAAACTTTACGTTCGTTACCTGTAGTAATGAAACCCTCTGGTTTCTCCATATAGATCTCTTCCTCCAGGTTTCCGTGGAGGAATGAGGTCTTAACAGCCATTTGGTGTAGCTCTAGATCGAGGCATGCGACCAGGGCTAGGATTTCCCTGACTATGGTGTACCGCACAGTCAGTGAGTATGTCTCATCAAAGTCCACTCTGTGAAGCTGGGTGTATCCTTTCGCAACTAGTCGAGCTTTGTATCGCTCGACATTTCCATCCGCAGTGAGTTTCAGTTTCAGAACCCACTTAGGCCCTATGGCCCTGCGATTAGCAGGTAAATCAACTAAAGACCATACGGAATTGGCTTTCATTGAGTCGATCTCTTCCTCCATTCCTTCGCTTGATGTCCTATCAACGCTTGTTGAATCGTTACCGGTTCGTCAACAGAAGTTAGGGTGAATATCTCACCCTTCTCGATGGGATACTTCTTGGGAGAAGTTCGATACCTTTGACTTTGTCTAGGCTCGTTTATCTCATCTACAGTCTGAACATTGCTCCCACTCGGATAATGCTTTCTATTGGAGCATCACTCCCTTTGGGAACAAGGGCAGTGCTAGAACTTTAACCTACAACTTTTCTTGGACGACCTCTCGGTCTCGGGATTTTACCTCCGAGATTAATTCTTTGATCACTAGGACCTGGAACCAAGTTGGTTGATCCACTACTATTGGGAACATTGGGTAGTTGTGGCACTACTGGATTTTCATCCAGCGGTCCGACTACGTGATTATCAAGTTTAACTTGATTCGCACCTTCAGCAACAGTGATTTGTGTGGTAGGATTGTGTCCCCCCACTGGATTTAATATGAAAATGTCTCCATCCTCATTTACCATTACATTCACTTGCGTTGCTGCCTCAATTCTCCCACTCAAAATATGTGCGACCTGACCATCATCGTTATCCTGCTCCTATTCGATCAAGAATTCGTCTTTTTTCATTTCACCAAGCGTTGGAAATTCGTCCTCAAGGAAGGTAACGTATCATGTTCGACCACGACACCACTATCGCAAGCTAATTTAAACATGTATCCTAAGAGTAGTAATCATATTATCGGTTCAAATACTTGTTTAATGCACAAGTCAACATCGCATGATGATAAGATTTAACTCGTTATCATTCCCTTTTAGCTTTTATGGTGTCGTGTTTGACCGATTTAATTGGAACATAGTTCTACATAGATGTGAGTCAACTGCTTTTCATCCCATAGGTAACAACAGTTGTTGAACTCTAACATTATGTTTTCAAACCATGCTTGTTGAAGTGAGTTATCGATATGAATGTCTTGCCAATCTACTCGTTCAAGGCATTTAGTGGGAGAGTCATTTTACCGACATCATCCTTTTCATTGGCTAATTCATCTCAAAGACTTATCCATATATGAACAGTGCATTGGGCTTTCGCCTTATTCGTCAGTTGATACTCTACGCGTTCGTGGTAGCTGTGAAGCATACCTCTTTTCGTCGTGTAAGTATAGAATGAATTATTCCCAAAAGGAAGGCCAATGAAAATTTCAACATTCATTCAGTAAAAAACTTCATCATATAATTCGTACTCTGAAAACGATGTGTTCCGTCTTTCGAGGTACATGCGCCCGTGGCGCCTATTCCAGGTTTAACCCATAGTATAAATCGTTTCATTTAAAAAATTCAATTTAAATTTAATCCAGTCGGTTTCGCACATGTTCATCATTACGGAATTTATCATATAATTGAGTACTAACAAGTAAGAAAAACATAAATAGGTTCGCTCTTAGAACTATGCAATCAATGGATATTAATGGTATTTCGATGTTCCCGATATAAGATGAAGGAGAGTGAGTATATTTGTTTGATCCGACCAATTGCACTTGGCGGATATTTCGGTTTCAACTTCATTTCGGATCGATTCCGTTTAATTGGGTTGATTAATTTTGAAAAGTTGATCCCATTTCGAATCAAATGGAATTTATTCAATAAATCTGAATCTTAATCAACCAAAATTCAAACATTAAACGAACAATATGAGAAATAACGACAATGTGTCTAATTTCATATCATCTACGAATCCATAAGAGATAAAGGTAAAACTACAAAGAGAACTCTTGTCATCTCGACCAACGATCCTGAAAGAAATATTCACAATTAAATTTCATCAGGTGACATTAGTCATATAAAACGTTAACGACTTTATATGTGTGGCAAACGAGGAGTACCTGTTTAGGGCACTAATAAACAGTGTTTGTACACCGGATCTCGTTTATGGACCGATTTGATCCTGTTCCCTCTGCTGATTCCCTCGATCTCTTGCGGTGATGCACAGCGAAACCTTCCGGCTCCTTTTGGTTTCTTTCGGCGAATAGGACCACGGTAAACCTAATCAATTCGATCAAGTAACCTAATCCTTCATCGTCAGCTAACCATGATAGCGGGTATCTCTTTGCTATATTGAGTACTTTTCTCCAATTGAATCTTTCATCCTGAAGTTCCGACGCAGGTTTTACTCCAGAATCTTGGGAAAGTAGGGCAACATACTCTAACAAAACTTATCTGGCTTCGGCTGCCCTCCCTTTGCTGAATCGGAGTCTGAGGGCAACCCAAAGCTGAAGAGCAATGTAGTTGAGTTTGAAGTCCTCTGCAACCTCTTTGTCTAAGGCTGCCAATATCATCTTACAAGCTCTCCGATTCTCAAGGCCTCTAATCTTTTGACGGGTTTTAAGATTGCCATACTCATCCACCAATGTCCTTCCCATTTCAGCACCAATACATACGTGTGTATTTTCAGCCATGAGAAGTTCCCTTACATGTTCACTCCATGCATCATAATCCATACCATCCAGATTGCGAGGTTCATAGAAGCGTACTAACCTAGCAATGAAAACTAACACATTGATAATCATGCACAATCAAGGAGACAATAACATTTTGAGAAAAAATTGGAGACATCGGATATCTATTAAGATGGAATACGACAAATAATGATTCATCAGCCATCTAAACCAACCGACAGCCAGTAAACCAAGGGAAGGGGGCTCGTGAAAGAGTTCACATTACTATCTTATTCAATCCAATAGATCAGTCTCTTAAAAAAGTTTTATTCCAAATTACTGGAACGGGAATTTTAAAATAAGCATACCCGATCTTGGCTTTCCCAATGCCCTTTTGTATTTGAAAAATATTTCGATGAACTTACGCATGCATATACAATTCTACTTCACAAGTAAATCATCATAGCAAGCAAAATTCATCATCCACACCACACATCATGCATACGCGTCATGCGTCTAATGTTCCGAGGAACTCATGCTAGCATATATATAATTCTACTTTCTAAGTAAACTATAACATGCAGCTACATCCTCAACATTCAAGCATACGTGTCATACATGAAACTTCCACATCAAACATGCATATTTGGCGACTAGAATTTGTTTTTAAATCATTTTAAAATAATAGGGGTTGACTTGCGATTCATGCTTACAATTAATCATCTGTGTTCCTAGACATGAATCCTATGCAATCGCAACCATCACAACATGTTTATCTTAATGTACAAACCATATATTTAACTAGGGCTCTGCCCCAACATCCAGCTAGCTTGACGTAGTCAAAACAACAGTTCTAATAAATATATGTGACGAAAAGTAAACAATTGCAACACAGCCCTCTAATTATTCCAATCCCTAAATCATGCATTTCCGAGATCCATCCCCATAATCGAAACTAGGGATTTAGGTTTAATAAAAATGAGAAAATTTTAAACCTTCGAGCACTGTGTAGACTATTTAAAGTTCGAAAAAAATTTGGATTTTAAAACTTGACCATCCCATTTTATTAATTGACTTGAATTCGATTCTGAAAAATCCGGTTCGGTTCAGTCAATTTCGGTTCAATCCGGTTTGGTCTGGTTCCATAAATTCGGTTCGGGTTCGGGTCGATTTTATTTAAAATCTGGTTCGGTCCGAACCGGTTCAATAAAATAGGAGTTTGGTTCGGTTCAACACTCAAAACCGGTTCGGTTCAACACTCAAAACCGGTTCGGTTAGATTCACTTAGTTACCCCAGTTTGACCCGACCCGACTAGGTCGAACCGATTAAGAAAACTCGGTTTGGTTTAATCCGTATAAACTTGGTGGATTTTAGACTGAATATGAAGTGTATTAATCAACTCAAATTAAGTGTTACAATGTATAGAACTAGTATATATACTAGGAAGGAGATCTAACTAACTAAACTAACTTAGTACACAAGCTAAGCTAATCTAGTAACCTAGTATGCACAAGTATGCTCAGATACATGTATGTGGAAAGCTATACATTCCTATATGCTCCCATCTTTTTCTTCTCCTTTCTTTTCATGAAATACATCCTTGATTCCATAGTGCTTGAGGAGGGCAATATGTTGCTTATTGACAAGCGCCTTGGTGAGCAAGTCTGCCAATTGGTCCCGAGAAGCAACATGGTTAGCTGAAATTTGCCCTGATTGAATGTGATGCCTAGTGAAATGACAATCTAACTCAATCTGTTTTGTGCGTTCATGAAACATAGGGTTCTTGGCAATCTTCACAGCAGATTCACTATCTGTGAAGATGGGTTTGGGCAAGTGCAAATGCATCCCAAGTTCCTTCAAGAGTCTAGCAACCCAAAGAGCTTCTTGTGTAGCCACCCTTAAGCACCTATATTCAGCCTCTGCACTGGAAAGGGAAATTGTGTCTTGCTTCTTTACTTTCCAACCCACCATAGCTCCTCCAAGCCTCACACAATATGCACTCACTGACTTCCCACTAAAGGGGCAAGCTGCCCAATCTGAATCACAGTAGAGACTCAAGTCAAGTGCATTATTTGAAGGATAAAGCAAACCTTGGCCAGGGCTTCCTTTGATGTATCTAATGATCCTCATGGCTGCATCATGGTGAGACTTCTTAGGCTTATCAACAAATTGACTTATCCTTTGAACTGAGAAGCTAATATCTGGCCTTGTCATGGTCAAGTAAAGAAGCTTGCCTACAAATTTTCTATAAGCAGTGGCATCCTCCAAGAGCAAATCATCAGAAGAAGTCTTTGTAGCCTCATCATACTCATAAGTAGTGAGATTAATGTTGAACTCCATAGGAGTCTCAGTTGGCCTAGCAGCTCCCAATCCAGCCTCTTCAATGAGCTCAAGCGTATACTTCCTTTGATTGATGACTAAACCCTCCTTAGACCTAGCAATTTCCAAACCCAAGAAATATCTTAAGTTGCCCAAATCTTTGAGCTTAAAATGGGATTTGAGAGTGGACTTCAATTGGTCAATCATACAGGCATTTGAACCTATGATAGGTAAATCATCCACGTAAATGAGGAGAAATAATCTATCCTTGCCATCTACCTTGGAGAACAAGGAATGATCAGAAACGCTTTGAGTGTATCCATTCTTCAACAAAGTATTGGTGAGCATGATGTTCCATTGTCTAGAAGCTTGTTTCAGCCCATAAAGAGACTTCAAAAGTTTGCATACACGCTTTGGAGATCCTAGATCAGACTTTGTAGAATCAAAGCCTTGTGGAATATCCATATAGACCTCCTCATGCAAGTCACCCTGAAGGAAAGCATTGTTCACATCCATGTGAAACAAGCCCCAAGAATATGAGGCTGCCATTGCCAAAACAATCCTCACAGCTGTCATCTTCACCACAGGGGAAAAGGTTTCATTGAAGTCAGTCCCTTCCACTTGAGTAAAGCCCTTATTAACCAACCTTGCTTTGTATCTCTCAATGGAAATATCAGAATTGTACTTCACCCTAAACACCCATTTACAACCAACAGATGACTTACCATGAGGCAGATCCACAATCCTCCATGTGTTGTTATCTTGCAAAGCTTTGATCTCATCCTTCATTGCCACCACCCAATTTGAGTCCTTGACTGCTTGCTTGTAAGTAGAAGGCTCCCTAACTTTGTCAATGGAGACCAAGAAGCAAGTGAAGTTAGGATTCAGGTGATCATAAGTGATATATTTCTCCAAACCAAAGACATCATTGGAAGTAAAAGGTCCCTTAAGGTGGCTGAGGAGGTGGCTGAGGAGCAATGAACTCATCAAGAATAGGGGAGAAACCAAAGGAGCTCTATCAAGAGAGCATTGATCATCAGAAGAAGGCTCTTCAACCACTAACTTGGACTCCAAGCAAGTAGGCAACATAGATCTCAGATCTGCTTTAGACATGCCAAATAGAAAGATGTGCTCATGAAAAACAACATCTCTTGATACTTGGAAAGTGGAATTAGAGATCTTCATCACAAGATAGCCTTTTTGTGAAGTTGAATATCCCATTAGAATGCAAGGCTCAACTCTTGAACCAGACTTATCCAAGTTGTTCAATTTGGTGGCAAAACATAGGCATCAAATGATTCTTAGATGGTTGATGGAAGGTTGTTTGCCATATAATACCTCCATTGGAGATTTGAATTGCAAAGAGGATGAAGGTATGCGGTTGATCAAGTAACAAACAGTAAGCACACAATGACCCCAATATTTGATTGGCATAGAAGCCTTAAAACGTAATGCCCTTGCTTGCGCTCCACTCTTCCATTCTGCTGAGAAGTGTAAGCACAACTAATTTTGGTGTTGAATTCCCAAATGAAGGAAATGATTCTTGCAAATGGAATTGTCGAACTCAGATCCATTGTCACTCCTAGCAGTCTTGACCATAGCCCCAAACTGATTCTGAACCATCAATAAAAAGCTTTGAATGTGGATGAAAGTATCACTCTTATGCTTCATCAAGAAAACCCAGGTAGCCCTTGAGAAGCCATCCACAACTGTAAGGAAATATTGGTAGCCTTTGATGGTTGGAACTTTGTATGGACCACAAAGATCCAAATGTATTAAGGCAAAAGGAGTAGAGGGATGTGATTGACTAATAGGAAATGATAATCTGGTTTGCTTGGCCAAAGGGCAAATGGTACATTGTTTGACACAATTTCTAGAAGAATCACTTAAACACAACACATCATTCAAATGACTCAAATGTGTAGCTGAAATGTGTCCCAAATGCCTAAGCAAGGTCCAAGCATTCTCATTATTTGTTTTAGAAATGGTATGGGCTGCCACCACCTTGCTTGAGCTTGAAGGCACTGAATCCCTGAGTGTGTAAAGCCCCTTAGATCTCTCACCAATCACCATTGGCTTCCCAAAATGGCCCTGAATCAACACATTGGTAAAAGTGAATATAACTTTGCAATTCAATTGAGTTGGGAGTTTAGGCACTGAAATCAAGTTGAACATGAAATCAGGCACATAGAGGATGTCATCCAAGGTGAAACCAGAAGAGAAGGAGCAGCTCCCAATATGAGTAACCCTACACTTGTTACCATTAGGAAAATGAACAAATTGATGATTGGAATCAGTCTTCCTCAAGTTGTGTAGCCAGCTCAAATGATGAGTGATGTGGTTTGTAGCACCTGAGTCTACAATCCATATCATAGAAGGGGTAGATGGATTGGATATACCTGCCATGTTCACACGTACAAGTTCATCCTCCTCATTAGAAAGAGGCTCAAAATCATCTTGAATTGCCTAATGTTGGACCCTCCTATCCAAACAAGTGTGCAAAACCCTCTTCTCACATGTCCCATGGAAAATCCTCTTATCCCCAGCAGCTACATGCTCAACCAAGTTAGATTGAGGACTCTCATCAATACTAACATTAGCTGAATTCCATGGACGCTTCAAAGCAGAAGAAGGTGTAAGTTGTGGATGCTTCTTCCAACAAGTGTCCACTTTGTGCCTCATCTTGCCACAATAGGTGCATAACCAATTTTACTTATCAGGCTTGGCTGCTTTCCCAACTGAAGCATTAGAAGCCCCATTGAAACCTCCATAAGAAGAAATCCCCCCATTGGAATTGTAGTTTCTTGGAAAAGAAGCATTAGGCCTTGAACCATTGCCTCCATTGCCTGAGCCATTGTCCTATCTAGAACCTCTTGAATTGAGGAAGTTCATTTGAGAGTATAAAGCAATAGCACGTTGACTCTCTTCTTGTAACAACACAGAAAAAGCCACTCTGAGTGAAGGGAGTGGTTGCCTCATCAATAAGCTATTTCTCACATGAGCAAATGACTCATTCAGTCCAAAGAGGAAAGCAATCAGCCTTTGCTTCTCCTTATGTTCATTGATAATCTTGCTATCAGCTGAGCACCTAAGCCTCAAACCATCAATGGAACCCAACGCATCCCACAACTGCTTCATCTTCCCAAAGTACCCAGTGATTGAAAGAGCACCTTGTGAGAATTGGTATATTTCTCTTGTGAGCTGGAAGATTTGAGTACCATCAACTTTGTCAAACATTTCTTTATGATCATTCCAAATGGACAAAGCTGTGTTGTTGTAAACCAAACCATTGACCAGCTCCTTAGAAACTGTGTTCCTAAGCCACGCCTTAACAATGGCACTAGCCCTATCCCATCTCACATGTTGTGCCACAGGGACACTCAATCTTGAGAAGCTGCCATAAATAAATCCAATCTTGTTCTTGACAGGAAGTCCTTCCTTGATAGCTGTACTCCAAGCATGGTAGTTGCTGGATCCTTGAAGCTGAAATGGAATCAGCAAGAAGCCAGTGGTGTCCGATGGATGTAAATAGAGAGGATCCTCAATGGTGTTATCAGCCATAATCCAGCTCCAAATCCACGGATATTATGATTCAAATAGATGTGAATTGCAAGGAAATCCAGCAAACTATCAACCACAGCCACACAATTCCAACGGAAATGGCCAAAAGAGTACAATTATGCAAGCTGGACAATTGGACAAAAGATGCCAGCCAAATTCAGCAATACGCAACTATACAGATCGAATGAAGGCAGCAATCCAAACCAAAAGTGCTCAGAATTGAATAAAGATCACGAAATCCATAATCGTAATCAAGAAAACTGGCTAAGTAGTTACAATCTGAATTAAAACTTGTAAACGAAGCAAATGTGGTGAAGAAACTTGGCCGGAAAGCAAGAACTAGCAATGCTACGCAGAATTGATCCAAAAGCAAATCCAATTGAGCTGAAAATCAATTCAGTTCATGATCCAAGAGACTTACTAAGAGTCGAAATCAAGCGGAATCAAGAATGGAAGCACAAATCCAATCTCAAATCGAAGAATCGAAGCCAAAGATCCACCGGAAACCAGCTGAATCCAGGTTGCTTGATCTTCAAGAAACGTACATTGACTCTGATACCATATAAACTTGGAGGATTTAGATTGAATATGAAGTGTATTAATCAACTCAAATTAAGTGTTACAGTGTATAGAACTAGTATATATACTAGGAAGGAGATCTAACTAACTAAACTAACTTAGTACACAAGCTAAGCTAATCTAGTAACCTAGTATGCACAAGTATGCTCAGATACATGTATGTGGAAAGCTATACATTCCTATAATCCGCTCTGGTTTGGAAAATTGGACCGGCCCACTCAACACCTAGTGTTCGACCGAATATGTCTTTCCTTTGGCTACACTATCGTATTCAATCCAATAGATCAGTCTCTTAAAACAGTTTTATTCCAAATTACCGGAACGGGAACTTTAAAATAAGCATACCCGATCTTGGCTTTCCCTTAGCCCTTTTGTATTTGATAAATATTCTGATGAACTTACGCATGCATATACAATTCTACTTCACAAGTAAATTATCATAGCAAGCAAAATTCATCATCCAAACCACACATCATGCATACGCGTGTGTGTCTAATGTTCCGAGGAACTCATGCTAGCATATATATAATTCTACTTTCTAACTAAACTATAACATGCAGCTACATCCTCAACATTCAAGCATACGTGTCATACATGAAACTTCCACATTAAACATGCATATTTGGCGACTAGCTTTTGTTTTTAAAGCATTTTAAAATTTTAGGGGTTGACTTGCGATTCATGCTTACAATTAATCATTTGTGTTCCTAGACATGAATCCTATGCAATCGCAACCATCACAACATGTCTATCTTAATGTGCAAACCATATATTTAACTAGGGCTCTGCCCCAACATCCAGCTAGCTTGACGTACTCAAGACAACAGTTCCAATAAATATATGTGACGAAAAGTAAACAATTGCAACTCAGCCCTCTAATTATTCCAATCCCTAAATCATGCATTTCCGAGATCCATCCCCATAATCGAAACTAAGGATTTAGGTTTAATAAAAATGAGAAAATTTTAAACCTTCGAGCACTGTGTAGACTATTTAAAGTTCGAAAAAATTTGGATTTTAAAACTTGACCATCCAATTTTATTAATTGACTTGAATTCGATTATGAAAAATCCGGTTCGGTTCAGTCAATTTCGGTTCAATCCGGTTCGGTCTGGTTCCATAAATTCGGTTCGGGTCGATTTTATTTAAAATCTGGTTCGGTCCGAGCCGGTTCAATAAAATAGGATTTTGGTTAGGTTCAACACTCATAACCGGTTCGGTTAGATCCACTTAGTTACCCCGGTTTGACCCGATCCGACTAGTTTGAACCGATTAAGAAAACTCGGTTTGGTTTAATCCGTATATACTTGGAGGATTTAGACTGAATATGAAGTGTATTAATCAACTCAAATTAAGTGTTACAATGTATTGAATTAGTATATATACTAGGAAGGAGATCTAACTAACTAAACTAACTTAGTACACAAGTTAAGCTAATCTAGTAACCTAGTATGCACAAGTATGCTCAGATACATGTATGTGGAAAGCTATACATTCCTATATTCTCCCATCTTTTTCTTCTCCTTTCTTTTCATGAAATACATCCTTGATTCCATAGAGCTTGAGGAGGGCAATATGTTGCTTCTTGACAAGCGCCTTGGTGAGCAAGTCTGCCAATTGGTCCCGAGAAGTAACATGCTTAGCTGAAATTTGCCCTGATTGAATGTGATGGCTAGTGAAATGACAATCTAACTCAATATGTTTTGTGCGTTCATGAAACATAGGGTTCTTGGAAATCTTCACAGCAGATTCACTATCTGTGAAGATGGGTATGGGCAAGTGCAAATGCATCCCAAGTTCCTTCAAGAGTCTAGCAGCCCAAAGAGCTTCTTGTATAGCCACCCTTAAGCACCTATATTCAGCCTCTGCACTGGAAAGGGAAATTGTGTCTTGCTTCTTTACTTTCCAACCCACCATAGCTCCTCCAAGCCTCACACAATATGCACTCACTGACTTCCTACTAAAGGGGCAAGCTGCCCAATCTGAATCACAGTAGAGACTCAAGTAAAGTGCATTATTTGAAGGATAAAGCAAACCTTGGCCATGGCTTCCTTTGATGTATCTAATGATCCTCATGGCTGCATCATGGTGAGACTTCTTAGGCTTATCAACAAATTGACTTATCCTTTGAACTGAGAAGCTAATATCTGGCCTTGTCATGGTCAAGTAAAGAAGCTTGCCCACCAATCTTCTATAAGCAGTGGCATCCTCAAGAGCAAATCATCAGAAAAAGACTTTGTAGCCTAAGCATACTCATAAGTAGTGAGCTTCATCTTGAACTCCATAGGAGTCTCAGTTGGCCTAGCAGCACTCAATCCTGCCTCTTCAATGAGCTCAACCGCATACTTCTTTGATTGATGACCAACCCCTCCTTAGACCTAGCAATTTTCAAACCCAAGAAATATCTTAAGTTGCCCAAATCTTTGAGCTTAAAATGGGATTTGAGAGTGGACTTCAATTGGTCAATCATACAGGCATTTGAACCTGTGATGAGTAAATCATCCACATAAATGAGGAGAAATACTCTATCCTTGCCATCTACCTTGGCGAACAAGGAATGATTAGAAACGCTTTGAGTGTATCCATTCTTCAACAAAGTATTGGTGAGCTTGATGTTCCATTGTCTATAAGCTTGTTTCAGCCCATAAAGAGACTTCAAAAGCTTGCATACACGCTTTGGAGATCCTAGATCAGACTTTGTAGAATCAAAGCCTTGTGGAATATCCATATAGAACTCCTCATGCAAGTCACCCTGAAGGAAAGCATTGTTCACATCCATGTGAAACAAGCCCCAAGAATATGAGGCTGCCATTGCCAAAACAATCCTCACAGTTGTCATCTTCACCACAGGGGAAAAGGTTTCATTGAAGTCAGTCCCTTCCACTTGAGTAAAGCCCTTAGAAACAACCTTGCTTTGTATCTCTCAATGGAACCATCAGAATTGTACTTCACCCTAAACACCCATTTACAACTGTTGGATCACGGGCGAAGCTCCGTTACGTCCTTGACGGAAAGCTTTGGACTCCTGGGCTCCGCGTAATCCTGCAAAAGGGGATGACCTGGGTGGTGACCCAGAATCCCTCTCCGATGCTTAAATGAGTATGGTGACCAATGGGGTGGTAAGCAGAAGTCTAAGTTCGTATTAGATGATTAGCGTTTTCTGAGGTAACTTCTTCCTTTATATAGGAGGGGAAGTTACTCAGTTACCTGTGACCGTGACTGGCCGTTGTACTCATGATTCCGCATATCTCGTTCGGGATTCCGTATATCTCGCCCCACGCTCCGCGTATCTCGCCCATACTCCGCGTATCTCGGGCACGCCCTGCGTATCTCGGGGGAGGTTATCTATATCTTTAACCGTCTTCCCACTACTTTATCTAGTAGGCGGGTTTCTCGGTCTTATCCTCTGATCACAAGTCCCAACTTCTGTCGGGGACTCCAGAGTTGTCTTCATTCTAGGTCACCACCCAGGACCCCTTGTCCACGGGACGGGTCCAGCCTCTGCGGGGCTTTATTATTGGGGCCTTTACTAAGGCATATCGGAGCCTACTCAGAGGCTTCTTGTCGGGAGCATTCAGCTCATACATCGGGACCACTAAAGTCGGGACCCTTCATACTGGGCCTCTGGGCCTTCCAGGCTTTTCACGAGGCCCACTGGACCTACTCGCCGTCCATTGGCTGTTAACGGGGCTAACGATTACATCGGAACCCATCATTTTCCCCCAAGACATGGGGGACTTAAAGTTCGTCGTGTCTTTCAATTCCAGACCTCCTGACCTCATCGTCGAAGGCTTTTGTCTCTATACCTCCCGATACCGCCGTCGGAGGCTTTTATCTTCACACCTCCCGATACTGCCGTCGGGAGCTTTTGTCTTCGTACCTCCCGATACTGCCGTCGGAGGCTTTTGTCTTCATACTTCCCGATACTGCCGTAGGAGTCTTTTGTCTTCATACCTCCCGATACTGCCGTCGGAGGCTTTTGTCTTCATACCTCCCGATACTGCCGTCGGAGGCTTTTGTCTTCATACCTTCCGATACTGCCGTCGGAGGCTTTTATCTGTTTTGGTCTCGATACTCGTTTGCACTTATCCAAAGCGGCTTTAAATTCGTTACTCTGAACGTTCCGATGCACTATTTAAGATGACTTCATACGTCCTTCAGACGCTTTACTCGAGACTTTACCATTTGAGGTTTCTCGTCTTATCGGGATTTCACCACTTAAGGTTTCTTATCCAGTCGGGACTTCACCACTTAAGGTTTCTCATCCAATCGGGACTTTACCACTTAAGGTTTCTCGTCCAATCGGGACTTCACCACTTAAGGCTTCTCGTCCAATCGGGACTTCACCACTTAAGGCTTCTCGTCCAATCGGGACTTCACCACTTAAGGCTTCTCGTCCAATCAGGACTTCACCACTTAAGGTTTCTCGTCAAAAATTGGGACTTCACCACTTAAGGTTTCTCGTCCCCGCCTTTCAAGGCCATTTTTCACACCCTTTAGGGCTTTTGTCGCGCCAACTCCGACAGCTTCAATCGTACCCTTAAAGGGCTTTTATCGCGTCTTTGTCAGACGACTTTCGCGGACCTGTTAAGGCTTTTTCATACCCGTTAAGGCTTTTGGTTGCATCATATAGACGACTTACGTGTACCTGTTAAGGCTTTTTCGTACCCGTTAAGGCTTTTGGCCGCATCATATAGACGACTTACGCAGACCTGTTAAGGCTTTTTCATACCCGTTAAGGCTTTTGGCCGCATCATATAGACGACTTACGCGGACCCATTAGGGCCTTTTCGTACCTAGGCTTTTGATTGCATCATAAAGACGACTTACACATACCCCGTAGGGCTTTTGTCCGTACCTGTTAAGGCTTTTGGCCGCATCATATAGACGACTTACGCATACCCCGCAGGGCTTTTGTCCGTACCTGTTAAGGCTTTTTGTCGCGCCATAAAGGCGATTTACTCGTACTTCGTAAGGCTTTTCCCGTACCTCGGAAGGCTTTTGTCGCGTCCTTCAGGACGTCATCGGATTGATAGATAACTTGCGCCATTCGCAGCGACTTAATATCAAACATGATAATTCTTCAAGTGTTCGCCACTGAAGGAATGCTTCAACGTCTTGCCATCAAGGTCCTCTAGCTTGTATGCATTGGGTGCTGGCATCCCTACGATCTTGTAAGGTCCCTCCCACTTCGGTGATAGCTTGTTGATCCGATCTTGATGAATGAATTCGTTCCTCCGCCAGACAAGTTCTCCAACAAAGAACTTTCGGGACTTGACACGCCGATTGTAATATCGGGCTGTTGCCAGACGCATCCGAGCCTGGACTTCATCAGCCTTCCACCTCTTTTCCTCGAGTAAGTCTAAGTCTAGACGTCTCATTTCCTCGTTTTTCAGAGGCTCGTAGTATTTTGCGCGATGGGACGCCACCGCTATCTCCACGGGAGCGACTGCCTCCGTGCCATAGACCAGGCCAAACGGAGTTTCTCCCGTCGATTGCTTGGGTGTTGTTCTAACAGCCCACAGCACGTTCTCGAGCTCATCCAGCCAGTGGCCCTGCAAGGCGTAGACTCTCTTCTTCAAGCCATCCATCACGATCTTGTTGGCTGATTCCACTTGGCCATTAGTCTGAGCGTGGCGGAATGAAGCGGTCCGATGTTCAATGTTTAGTTCTTCCAGGTACTCCTTCAACTGAGCCCCATTGAACGGAGGGCCGTTGTCGCTGATCAACACTCGAGGAACCTCGTACCGGGATACGATCTGAGTTTGAAGGAACTTGAGGATCTGCTGCCCCGTCGTTCTAGCCAATGCTTTGGCCTCTATCCACTTTGAGAAGTAGTCGATAGCCACGAGTAAGTACTTGCACTGACCTCTCGCTTGGGGAAGTGGTCCCACCAAGTCAATTCCCCATTGCGCGAAGGGCCATGCACTCCTGATGGGCATTAGGTCCGCGACGGGAGCCACGATATTTGGGGCGTACCTCTGACATGCATCACAGGATCGGACCATCGCGGTCGCTTCCTTGTTCATCGAGGGCCAATAGTAGCCTAAGTTCAATGCCTTCCTCACAAGAGATCGGGCCCCTTCGTGGCAGGCCGCGACTCATTCATGTAGCTCCCTCAGGATCCGATTTGTGTCAGGCTCTGCTACGCATTTTAGAAAAGGCTTTACGTACCCTTTTTTGTACAACTGGTTGTCCACCATTGCGTAGTTGTCCGCAATTCGCCGCAACCTGACAGCTGCTACTTTATCATCGGGGAGTACCCCCGTAGTCAGGTACGTGACCATCGGGGTCATCCAAGTGGACTTCTCTTCTTCCTCCGATCCTGTCTCAATAGCACAGATCTCTGCTGGATCGATGTTTGAGATAATCACCTTCTCTAGGAAATGCACCTTCCGATTCTCCTCGGGGGCCACTCCCAGGGCAAATTTACTCAAGGCATCTGCTTCCGCGTTCTCTTCCCTCGGGATCGCCTCGATATCAAAGCTTTTGAAGCTTCCCTTCAAAGTCTGCACCTCGTGCAAATATTTCTTCATTGTCGGGTTCTTAGCTTCATAGTTCCCCTGGACTTGATTTACAACCAAGCTAGCATCGCATTTTACCTTTAAATGGTCGACCCCCGTACCCTTGGCAATCTTAAGGCCTGTGATGAGAGCCTCATACTCCGCTTCGTTGTTGGTGGCTTTGAATGTCAACGCCAAGGCATATCGTAGGGGCTCGCCTCCGCCGGGCGGTATCAATATGAATCCTGCCCCCGAGCCTTCTACACTCGATGAACCATCAGTGTACATCTCCCAAGTATTCTCCTCATTTGGCTGTTCTGGCAGCGGTTCTGTTGTCGGGACCTCCTCCATGGCTGCCCCCTCTGCGGGACCCGTTACTTCCAGATCGGGTGCCGTAGACTCAGCTATAAAATCTGCCAATGCCTGGCCCTTAATAGCGGTTCGCGGAGCAAAATGAATGCGGAATTCCGTCAGCTCGATGGCCCATTTTACCAATCTCCCCGACGCCTCCGGTCGGTTCAAAAAGTGTTTCAGGGGCTGATTAGTCAGTACCGTGACTTCATGGGCATGGAAGTAAGGTCGCAGTTTTCGAGCGGCAATAATCAACGCGAAGAGATACTTCTCAATAGCGGGATAGTTTATTTCAGACTTGGCAAACGCCTTGCTTACATAATAGATAGGCACTTGGTTGCCCTTGATAATTTTAATCAAAACAGAACTAACAGCCACATCAGAAACAGCCAAATAGAGATAGAGCGGCTCGCCTGGAACTGGTTTCGCCAACGGCGGAAGGGTACGGAGGTGCTGCTTGAGTGCCTGGAACGCCTCCTCGCACTTGTCGGTCCATTCGAACTTCTTGTTGGCCCTCAGTACATCCAAAAATGGCATAGCTCGGTCACTCGCCTTGGATAAGAAGCGATTCATCGCGGCCAACCGGCCATTCAGCACCTGGACCTCCCGATGAGTCCTCGGGGACTGCATCTCTTCGATTGCTCGCAGCTTCTCAGGGTTCACCTCGATTCCTCTCTGGCTCACCATGAACCCTAGGAACTTCCCCGAGTTCACCCCGAAAGCACATTTGTCGGGGTTCAGCCGAACCTGATGGAACTTCATCCGCTCAAATGCCGCCGCCAAATTCTGGACATGGTCTCCTGCCTGTCGGGACTTCACCAGCATGTCGTCCACATATGCCTCCATGGTTTTCCCCAGCATGTCCCCGAACAACTTGTTCACCATCCGCTGGTAAGTTGCTCCGGCATTGATCAATCCGAAGGGCATCACGTCGTAATGGTAGACGTCACTGTAAGCGTAAAAAGCTGTGTGGGGGGCATCCTCCTTCGCCATCTTGATCTGATTGTACCCGGAGTAGGCGTCCATGAAGCTCAGCAGCTCATGTCCCGATGTGGCATCCACCAACTGGTCAATCCTCGGGAGCGGGTAGCAGTCCTTCGGGCAGGCTTTGTTCAAGTCGCGGAAGTCGACACACATCTGCCACTTTCCGTTACTCTTTCGCACCAGCACTGGGTTAGCCACCCAAGTCTGGAATCGGAGCTCCTTGATGAATCCAGCATCGAGCAGTCTGCCCACCTCTTGCTGAATCGCAATCCTCTTGTCCGCGCCCATCGGACGCCTTCTCTGCGCGATAGGCTTGATAGCGGGGTCTATCTTTAGCTCGTGCACTATCACGTCGGGGCTGATTCCTGGCATATCACTCGGGGACCAGGCAAACAGCTTCTTAAACTCCTTCAAGAGCTCGATCAACTATCGGGCTCTTTCCTCCGACAAAGCAGAGCCGATCTTTACCTTCCTCTGAGGCCCATCGATCTCCACTTCCTTCAAATCCTCCATGGGGGCGGGACGCCCATACTCCTCTCGAGGATCAGCATCAGTCTGAAGGACAGTCATGGCCTCCCTCCTTCTCCGTCGGGTGGCGTTAACGTAGCATTTTCGCGATGCCACCTGGTCACCCTTGACCTCTCCGACCCCGTTATCAGTCGGGAACTTCATCTTCTGGTGGACTGTCGAGGCGACTGCCATAAGAGGGTTGATGGTGGTCCTCCCGATGATCGCGTTGTATGCCCCCGCGGACTCCACGACGACGAAATCCACGTTTCGCTTCTCCATTTTCCAGCCACTACCAAACTCTACTGGTAAGGTAATCATTCCCAACGGGTAGGAAGTGGAGCCAGAGAATCCCACCATTGGGAAGTCCACCTGCGTCAGGTCCTTCTTCGTCTTTCCCATGGCTTCCAGAGCGTCCATGAAAAGAATATCGGAGGAGCTCCCTCCGTCTATCAGGATCCGCTTCATCTCGAATCCGTCCACGTCCAGGGTCACGACCAAGGCATCGTCGTGAGGGCTCTCCACGCCTACTAGATCCTCCGCCGAGAAAGAAATTACCATTTCCTCCTTCAGGGTCCACGACCGGGACCTTTTTCCTAGCACCACCGCGGCAGATATGCGGGAAGCGTAGTTCTCCCGGGAAGCGGAGGTATCACCTCCCGCCGCCATTCCTCCGTGGATGACGTTGATAGTTCCCCGCCTCTCCTTGCGGGCACCTGATCCTGAAGCCTCATGCTCGACCTTCTTCTTCTTCGGGGATCGGTCGCGGGACTTGGAACGGGATCGTGACCGACTTCTGGAACGGGATCGGCACCGCCCCTTTCCGACGAATTCTTTTAGCTTCCCCTTCTGAATCAGCTTCTCAATTTCCTTCTTTAGCTCCCGACAGTTTTCGGTGTCGTGACCATTGGCTCGATGGTAGCGACAGTAACGGTCAGGGCGGTCTCCTAGGAATTCGCCTTCTTTTCTCGGGGGGTATCGAGCGAGACCCTGTCTGTCCATCACAGCTAACACAGAGGTCATCGAGCTATTGATGGGAACAGCCCGACCTTCTCGGTTGTCCTTCCTCGGAGGACGCTTGTCTTCTCTTTTATCGGAACGACCACGACTCCTACTTCCTTCCGACTTGTCGCTCCCTTTGCGATCGTCCGACAGCTTGGATGATGGCTTTCCTCTCCCCGATTTCGGGGGATCGAGTTCTCCAGCAGCGATCTTCGACTCCTGGACGTCGATTTTCTGTTTTACCCTAGCTTGCAGGGCCTCCATACTCCACACAGCCTTCGCGGCTACGCTGTGCATTAGGTCGGAACCGTACGGAGCGCTTAAGTTCCGCAGGAAAGTGCGGATGGTCTCTCCCTCCGAGATTTCTTCATCAATCTCCGCAGCACTAGCAGTGAATCGTTGGTAATAGTATGCCAACGATTCATCGGGTCTCTGCACCACCTGGGTCAAGGACCTCACACTTTTCAAAAGACGCCTCCGACCTTGGTACTGCTTGATGAAGCGATCGTGCATATCAGCCCAGCACGTGATGCATCCTGGCGGGAGGCTGAAGAACCAAGTCATGGCCCTTTCTCCCAGGGTTATCGGGAACAATGAGCAGATGAGGCCATCGTTCGAAGTTCGACCCATGCAGGCTTGGACATGCCTCTGAACATGACGAACTGGGTCCCCTTCACCATCGTACTCCTTGATGGTCGGGATGCCTAGCCCAGGCGGGCTACGGTATCTATCAGCCGTGGAACGAAAGGATGGCTGGACCGATCCCTTAGCTCCGATGTCATCTGCTTCTGATCACCCATGCAGATGCTAACGATCTTCACCACCTGATCGGGGGTGATGGGGCCATTCAAGGGAATGGTCCTATTTTGCACCGGTCCCGGGCCGTCGACCACGAACTTCTCCGGGTGTGCTGGTTCCTTATCCTTGCTCCTGGGCGGAACCTCCTGTTCCTCGGGGTCCACCCTCGGCGGGGGTGGTGGTAGTTCTTCTCGCGGAGGCAACTCCTCCGCTCTTCTGGCGGCCTCTCTCTTATCCAGCAAGGCCTCCATGGCGGCCAAGAACATGGGCATAGCCTCCGCTACTGCCTTGGCCAACTCCGAGTTCGAAGACGACCCTTCTTCCCTTCGCGGGACTCCTTCTCTTCCATGGCCCACCGGGTTTGGGGGAACCTCATCTTCCTCCCTACGCGGGACATCCTGCCTGTTCGTCTCAGCGTCTCGGACTGAGACCTCATAGCCATCACCTTGCCCCCCTGTCTGGGAAAGAGCAGGGTTCTCACCTTGTTCAGCAACACGTTCCGGCAACGGGGAGTTCACAGTTCCTGCGGGACGAGAACTGCCAGCCTGAACTTGCTTCTTCTTGCCACCACCGGCCATTGATCTGGTAGAAGCTATCTTGACTTTTCGTAAGCTTCCCACAGACGGCGCCAATGTTGGATCACGGGCAAAGCTCCGTTACGACCTTGACGGAAAGCTTTGGACTCCTAGGCTCCGCGTAATCCTGCAAAAGGGGATGACCTGGGTGGTGACCCAGAATCCCTCTCCGATGCGGAATCATGAGTACAACGGCCAGACGAGAAACCTTAAGTGGTGAAGTCCCGATTTTGGACGAGAAACCTTAAGTGGTGAAGTCCCGATTGGACGAGAAGCCTTAAGTGGTGAAGTCCCGATTGGACGAGAAGCCTTAAGTGGTGAAGTCCCGATTGGACGAGAAGCCTTAAGTGGTGAAGTCCCGATTGGACGAGAAACCTTAAGTGGTAAAGTCCCGATTGGATGAGAAACCTTAAGTGGTGAAGTCCCGACTGGATAAGAAACCTTAAGTGGTGAAATCCCGATAAGACGAGAAACCTCAAATGGTAAAGTCTCGAGTAAAGCGTCTGAAGGACGTATGAAGTCATCTTAAATAGTGCATCGGAACGTTCAGAGTAACGAATTTAAAGCCGCTATGGATAAGTGCAAACGAGTATCGAGACCAAAACAGATAAAAGCCTCCGACGGCAGTATCGGAAGGTATGAAGACAAAAGCCTCCGACGGCAGTATCGGGAGGTATGAAGACAAAAGCCTCCGACGGCAGTATCGGGAGGTATGAAGACAAAAGACTCCGACGACAGTATCGGAAAGTATGAAGACAAAAGCCTCCGACGGCAGTATCGGGAGGTACGAAGAAAAAAGCTCCCGACGGCAGTATCGGGAGGTGTGAAGATAAAAGCCTCCGACGGCGGTATCGGGAGGTATAGAGACAAAAGCCTTCGACGATGAGGTCAGGAGGTCTGGAATTGAAAGACACGACGAACTAAAAGTCCCCCATGTCTTGGGGGCAAATGATGGGTTCCGATGTAATCGTTAGCCCCGTTAACAGCCAATGGACGACGAGTAGGTCCAGTGGGCCTCGTGAAAAGCCTGGAAGGCCCAGAGGCCCAGTATGAAGGGTCCCGACTTTAGTGGTCCCGATGTATGAGCTGAATGCTCCCGACAAGAAGCCTCTGAGCAGGCCCCGATAATAAAGCCCCGCAGAGGCTGGACCCGTCCCGTGGACAAGGGGTCTTGGGTGGTGACCTAGAATGAAGACAACTCTGGAGTCCCCGACAGAAGTTGGGACTTGTGATCAGAGGATAAGACCGAGAAACCCGCCTACTAGATAGAGTAGTGGGAAGACGGTTAAAGATATAGATAACCTCCCCCGAGATACGCAGGGCGTGCTAGAGATACGCGGAGTATGGGCGAGATACGCGGAGCGTGGGGCGAGATATACGGAATCCCGAACGAGATATGCGGAATCATGATTACAACGGCCAGTCACGGTCACAGGTAACTGAGTAACTTCCCCTCCTATATAAAGGAAGAAGTTACCTCAGAAAACGCTAATCATCTAATACGAACTTAGACTTCTGCTTACCACCCCATTGGTCACCATACTCATTTAAGCATCGGAGAGGGATTCTGGGTCACCACCCAGGTCATCCCCTTTTGCAGGATTACGCGGAGCCCAGGAGTCCAAAGCTTTCCGTCAAGGACGTAACGGAGCTTCGCCCGTGATCCAACAACAACCAACATATGACTTACCATGAGGCAGATCCACAATCCTCCATGTGTTGTTATCTTGCAAATCTTTGATCTCATCCTTCATTGCCACCACCCAATTTGAGTCCTTGACTGCTAGCTTGTAAGTAGAAGGCTCCCCAACTTTGTCAATGGAGGCCAAGAAGCAAGTGAAGTTAGGATTCAGGTGATCATAAGTGATATATTTCTCCAAACCAAAGACAACAATGGAAGTAGAAGCTCCCCTTTGTTGAGCAATCCTTTCACTCCTCCTTAAGGTTGGGTCTTGTGGAGGCATGACTTCAACCATTGGTGGCTGAGGAGGTGGCTGAGGAGCAATGAACTCATCAAGAATAGGTGGAGAAACCAAAGGAGCTCTATCAAGAGAGCATTGATCATCAGAAGAAGGCTCTTCAACCACTAACTTCGACTCCAAGCAAGTAGGCAACAGTGATCTCAGCTCTGCTTTAGACATGCCAAATGAAAAGATGTGCTCATGAAAAAAAACATCTCTTGATACTTGGAAAGTGGAATTAGAGATCTTCATCACAAGATAGCCTTTTTGTGAAGTTGAATATCCCATTAGAATGCAAGGCTCAACTCTTGAACCAAACTTATCCAAGTTGTTCAAGTTGGTGGCAAAACATAGGCATCCAATGATTCTTAGATGGCTGATGGAAGGTTGCTTGCCATATAATACCTCCATTGGAGATTTGAATTGCAAATAGGATGAAGGTATACGGTTGATCAAGTAACAAGCAATAAGCACACAATGACCCCAATATTTGATTGGCATAGAAGCCTGAAAACGTGATGCCCTTGCTATATTCAAAATTTGTCTATGCTTGCGCTCCACTCTTCCATTCTGCTGAGGAGTGTAAGCACAACTAGTTTGGTGTTGAATTCCCAAATGAAGGAAATGATCCTTGCAAATGGAATTGATGAACTCAGATCCATTGTCACTCCTAGCAGTCTTGACCATAGCCCCAAACTGATTCTGAACCAACAATAAAAAGCTTTGAATGTGGATGAAAGTATCACTCTTATTCTTCATCAAGAAAACCCAGGTAGTCCGTGAGAAGTCATCCACAACTGTAAGGAAATATTGGTAGCCTTTGATGGTTGGAACTTTGTATGGACCCCAAAGATCCAAATGTATTAAGGCAAAAGGAGTAGAGGCATGTGATTGACTAATAGGAAATGATAATCTGGTTTGCTTGGCCAAAGGGAAAATGGTACATTGTTTGACACAACTTCTAGAAGAATCACTTAAACACAACACATCATTCAAATGACTCAAATGTGTAGCTAAAATGTGTCCCAAACGCCTATGCCAGGTCCAAGCATTCTCCTTATTTTTTTTAGAAATGGTATGAGCTGCCACCACCTTGCTTGAGCTTGAAGGCACTGAATCCCTGAGTGTGTAAAGCCCCTTAGATCTCTCACCAATCACCATTGGCTTCCCAAAATGGCCCTGAATCAACACATTGGCAAAAGTGAATATAACTTTGCAATTCAATTGAGTTGGGAGTTTAGGCACTTAAATCAAGTAGAACATGAAATCAGGCACATAGAGGATGTCATCCAAGGTGAAACCAGAAGAGAAGGAGCAGCTCCCAATATGAGTAACCCTACACTTGTTACCATTAGGCAAATGAACAAATTTATGATTGGAATCAGTCTTCCTCAAATTGTGTAGCCAGCTCAAATAATGAGTGATGTGGTTTGTAGCACCTGAGTCTACAATCCATATCAAGAGGTAGATTGATTGGATATACCTGCCATGTTCACACGTACAAGCTCATCCTCTTCATTAGAAAGAGGCTCAAAATCGTCTTGAATTGCCACATGTTGGACCCTCCTATCCAAACCAGTGTGCAAAACCCTCTTCTCACATGTCCCATGGAAAATTCTCTTATCCTCAGCACCTACATGCTTAACCAAGTTAGATTGAGGACTTTCATCAATGCTAACATTAGCTGAATTCCATGGACGCTTCAAAGCAGAAGAAGGTGCAAGTTGTGGATGCTTCTTCCAACAAGTGTCCACTTTGTGCCCCATCTTGCCACAATAGGTGCATAACCAATTGGACTTATCAGGCTTGCCTGCTTTCCCAGCTGAAGCATTAGAAGCCCCATTGAAACCTCCCTCCATAAGAAGAAATCCCCCCATGGAATTGTAGTTTCTTGGAAAAGAAGCATTAGGCCTTGAACCATTGCCTCCTTTGCCTGAGCCATTGTCCTATCTAGAACCTCTTGAATTGAGGAAGTTCCTTTGAGAGTATAAAGCAGTAGCTTCTCCCACATCCCCAATTGAACCAGCAATAGCACGTTGACTCTCTTCTTGTAACAACACAGAGAAAGCCACACTGAGTGAAGGGAGTGGTTGCCTCATCAATAAGCTACCTCTCACATTAGAAAATGAATCATTCAGTCCCAAGAGGAAAGCAATCAGCCTTTGCTTTTCCTTATGTTCATTGATAATCTTGCTATCAGCTGAGCACTCAAGCCTCAAATCATCAATGGAAGCCAACGCATCCCACAACTGCTTCATCTTCTCAAAGTACTCATTGATTGAAAGAGCACCTTGTGAGCATTGGTATATGTCTCTTGTGAGCTGAAAGATTTGAGTACCATCAACTTCGTCAAACATTTCTTGAAGATCATTCCAAATGCACAAAGCTGTGTTGTTGTAAACCAAACCATTGACCAGCTCCTTAGCAACTCTGTTCCTAAGCCACGCCTTAACAATGGCATTAGCCCTATCCGATCTCACATGTTGTGCCACAGGGACACTCAATCTTGAGAAGCTGCCATCAATAAATCAAATCTTGTTCTTGACAAGAAGTCCTTCCTTGATAGCTGTACTCCAAGCGTGGTAGTTACTGGAACCTTGAAGCTGAAATGGAATCAGCAACAAGCCAGTGGTGTCCGATGGATGTAAATAGAGAGGATCCTCAATGGTGTTATCAGCCATAATCCAGCTCCAAATCCACATATATTATGATTCAAATAGATGTGAATTGCAAAGAAATCCAGCAAACTATCAACCACAGCCACACAATTCCAACGGAAATGGCCAAAAGAGTACAATTATGGAAGCTGGACAATAGGACAAAAGATGCCAGCCAAATCCAGCAATACGCAACTATACAGATCGAATGAAGGCAGCAATCCAATCCAAAAGTGCTCAGAATTGAATCAAGATCACGAAATCCATAATCGTAATCAAGAAAACTGGCTAAGTAGTTACAATCTGAATCAAAACTTGTAGACGAATCAAATGTGGTGAAGAAACTTGGCCGGAAAGCAAGAACTAGCAATGCTACGCAGAATTGATCCAATAGCAAATCCAATTGAGCATAAAATCAATTCAGTTCATGATCTAAGAGACTTACTAAGAGTCAAAATCAAGCGGAATCAAGAATGGAAGCACAAATCCAAGCTCAAATCGAAGAATCGAAGCCAAAGATCCACCGGAAACCAGCTGAATCCAGGTTGCTTGATCTTCAAGAAACGTACATTGGCTCTGATACCATATAAATTTGGAGGATTTAGATTGAATATGAAGTGTATTAATCAACTCAAATTAAGTGTTACAATGTATAGAACTAGTATATATACTAGGAAGGAGATCTAACTAACTAAACTTAACTTAGTACACAAGCTAAGCTAATCTAGTAACCTAGTATGCAAAAGTATGCTCAGATACATGTATGTGGAAAGCTATACATTCCTATAATCCGCTCTGGTTTTGCAAATTGGACCGGCCCACTAAACACCTAGGGTTCGGCCGAATATGTCTTTTGAGCTAAGTAGGATTTTAAAGTCCACTAAAAACTTAACTTAGCCTCCAAGAATTATTAACTATGTAAAATAATTTACAATATTGCATATATATATATATATATATATATATATATATATATATATATATATATATATAAATTTCGGCTAGATCTACATATATATATTTATTGCCAAGATTCTATCTATAAGACATAAATCAATCAACAATATATATATATAAATTTCGACACATCGAATATACATATATATTTATTTATTATCAATATCTTTAATAGGGAAACAAATATATGAAACTATATTTTCTTAATCTTTTAGGTAACTAAATTTATCAATAATATCTTAATCCCTATAAATTAGCTAGATATATTGATATTTATATATATTTCTATTTATTAATGTGAACCTATCCATATAAAAATAATATTCGGCCGAAACTAGCATACTTGGGGCATAAGAAATTAAAAAATTTACCTTGTAAATTCCTAGTGTTTCGGCCGAAACACATGTAATTGGAAAAAGTGGTCAAATTTCAAGAAGATCATGAACATCAAATTTTACTAAGAACATCATGAAAATTTCGGCACTAACAATTATTAAAATCGGAAATTTTAAATTTTCACTATTCAGAATTTCGGCCAACATTGTTAAAAATCAAGAACACCAATTTATCAAAATCATGAACTCCTAACATAGGCTCTGATACCACTATTTGATTACAAGGCTAAATACTACGGAAACATAAACAAGGTACATGCTAGTAATCACTATTACGCAGCGGAAGATGTGCACTTACCTTAAACCTTTTCCGTAGTCCCAAGATCTTGTTGAGGGAGTTCTCGATCCACCGGACAGAACCCGTAGAGGTTCTTGTTAAGGAATCCCTACGCGGTATAGTCTCCACATCAAAGCCTCTGATCGATTTTTGGAAGGGACAGATCTCCCGAGTGTTTGCTCAAAGCAAATTGGCACACACTTGGTGTTGTGCAAGGTGCGGCCAAAGTGTGTAAGTATTAGGGAGGAAGGTTTTCTCTCAAATCATTACCAAGGAGGAATTGTGAATTACCCTAATAAAATCCCTAACACTCTCCCTATTTATAGGAGGAGCAAAGTGGAAAAAAGTCCACTTTACCATTTCCTAATTTCGGCCGGCCTATGTTTTATAAGGGAGGCCCAATTTTGGGCCTCTCATGTCAATTGGGATTTGGGTCAAGCCCAATTTCCCTAATGTGACATTTACCCAATTTCTTAGGTAACATATACATATTTATGGGCTTCAATTTACGGCGCTCAATCACTATATGCTAACAAGCCGCTCTTTAGAGGTCCATTGGGTTTCCATGCTTTTTATCAATCCTGCAACACCATAACCAACACAAATCAATCATGCACCAACATAACCTATTAGGGTTGCTGCTAAAATTGCCAATGGTGAGACGATTCAGATACATGGGGAAGTCTTAAGCGGGTTCGAAGGCCACAAAAATTTCCCCCTCCTACGCTTTTGAAGATTAGAGCAGTTTTCAGGCCACCGTAGTCAGCGGTTACAGTGCAGAGATATCACCGTACAAGTCACCTAGATTGATGTTCAAAACTTTCTTGTCAACTGTATATCATCTTTGTTTATTTCCGGCCCTCTCTTTAAGGAACACCGTGCCACTTGGAAAATTGAGAGAGCGTCGCTTCTCCGGTTCTTCTTTCTCTTCCTCCATCAAAGCCTATAATTGCTATCTTGTAGATCAGAGTCTGCCCCCCCTTAACTCTACTCCTATGACTCCGCTCCATTTAGCTACACTTCCACGCCTCTACTCCACAAATTTGCAGATTACATCTCCTTAAATTTGCTATCAGCATGACTGTGGAGGAGGACGTCGTGTACAGGTACTGCAATTGAAATTTCTTCCACCATTTAAGAGATCTGAATCTAACTAATGTTATTGTTTAATTGTAAACGATTCTGGGTGGAATTGACACAGTTAGGGTTTGGTCATTGTGTTGGATTACAGGGCTAAATACTACGGAAACTCAAATAGGGTACATGCTAGTTATCACAATTACGCAGCGGAAGATGTGCACATACCTTAAACGCTTTCCGTAGTCCCAAGATCTTGCTGATGGAGTTCTCGATCCACCGGACGCAACCCGTATAGGTTCTTTTTAAGGATGCCCTACGCGGTATAGTTTCCACAGCAAATCCTCTGATCGTTTCTTGGCAGGGACAGATCTCCGGAGTGTTTGCTCAAACCAAATTGGCATACGCTTGGTGAGTATGTAGTTCGGCCGAAGTATATGTATTTAGGGAGGATGGTTTTTCTCTCAAATCGACACAAATGGGGAACTGTGAATTACCCTAATAAAACCCCAAACACTCCATATTTATAGGAGGAGCAAAGTTGACAAAAGTCCACTTTACCCACACCTAATATTCGGCCGGCCATGGTGTATAAGGGAGGCCCAATTTTTGGCCTCTCATCTCAATTGGGATTGGGTCTAGCCCAATTTCCCTAATATGACATTTACCCAATTGTCTCAGGTAACATATACATATTAATGGGCTTCCATTTACGGCGCCCAATAACCATATACTAGCAGCTCCCACTCGCCTAAATGGGAGGGTGCCTGTTAATGTATTGTTGTCCAAATCGCATCAACATTTCATTCTTCTGATCTTGCCCCTTCTTCAGAATAGTTCATACGAGGTTCGCCGTGCGACCGGCGGATACAACAGGCATCGTGCTACTCATATGTTAGCAGTGTTGTAGCCCCCACGGAACGTTGATTCCCTATTTCCAAATAATATGAATGAGAATGCTTCATTAATCAACTAGGTATTACAAAGCAAGTGTTACAATATATATACTAGGCAAAACTAGGATCACCAACTAAGGCTATACAATAAACTATGATCCAGGTGCATACATAGTGAACCAGGTGCATACATAGTCTAGTGTGTATGCATTGTGTAATTAGGTGCATACATAGAGTGTGGAATACACTTCTATATTCTCCCATCCTTTTCTTCTTCTTCTTTTCCTTCTTGAAACACATCCTTGATTCCATAAAGCTTCAATAAGGCAAGATGCTGATTCTTGACTAATGCCTTGGTGAGTAAGTCAGCCATTTGATCTTTAGATGAAATATGATAGACACCAATCATTCCTGAGTTGATGTGGTGTCTTGTGAAGTGGCAGTCAAGTTCAATATGCTTGGTGCGCTCATGGAACGTGGGGTTTTTGGCAATCTTTAAGGCTGCCTCACTATCTGTATGGATCGGGATTGGCAAGGTAACTTGCAATCCAAGTTCCTTGAGGATTCTGTTCACCCAAAGTGCTTCTTGAATAGGAACCCTCAAGCATCTATATTCAGCTTCAGCACTTGATAAAGAAATGGTGTCTTTCTTCTTGACCTTCCATCCTATCATAGCTGATCCAAGCTTCACACAATATGCACTCACTGACTTTCTTTTGAAAGGCAAGCTGCCCAATCTGAGTCACAAAAGATACTCAACTTGAGAGAATTGTTGGAGGGATAGATCAAACCTTGACCTGGAGTGCCTTTGATGTATTTAACCACCCTCATTGCTGCATCATAATGGGACTTCTTGGGCTTGTCCACAAATTGACTAAGCCTTTGAACTGAGAAACTTATGTCTGGTCTTGTCATGGTAAGATATAGCAATTTACCAATGACCCTTCTATAAGAAGTGGCATCTTCCAAGAGTATATCATCATGATTGGAGTTGGTGGCTTTGTCATACTCATGTGTGGTGAGCTTGATGTTGAATTCCATTGGAGTTTCAGCTGGCCTAGCAGCTCCTAAGCCTGCGTCCTCTATAAGCTCCATAGCATACTTCCTTTGATTGATGACAAGGCCTTGTTTTGATCTTGCAACCTCCAAGCCTAAAAAATACCTCAAGTCTCCCAAATCCTTCAATTTGAAGTGTGTTTGGAGTGTGCACTTCAGTTGATTGATCATCTTGGCATTTGAACAAGTGATTAAGAGGTCATCAACATAGATGAGTATGAACACTTTGTCATTACCTTGTATCTTGATAAACAAGGAATGATCTGAGGCACATTGCTTGTAGCCAGTCTTCAACAAGGTTTGGGTGAGCTTGATGTTCCATTGCCTTGATGCTTGTTTGAGCCCATATAAGGACTTGTTGAGCTTGCATACTCTTTTGGGGGATGCTTCAATGGACCTAGATGGATCAAATCCTTGAGGAATGTCCATGTATACTTCCTCAGCTAGATCACCTTGGAGGAATGCATTGTTTACATCCATGTGATACAATCCCCATGATTTGGCAGCTGCCAATGCCAAGACAATCCTCACTGTGTCCATCATGACTACAGGTGAGAATGTCTCATTGAAATCAGTACCTTCCACTTGATTGAATCCTTTGGCAACCAATCTTGCCTTGTACCTTTCAATAGATCCATCAGAGTTGTACTTGATTTTGAAGATCCATTTGCAACCAATTGAGGATTTTCCTTGAGGTAGGTCTACTATCTTCCATGTGTTGTTGTCTTGAAGAGCTTGTATCTCCTCCTTCATAGCCACAATCCAGTTTGGATCCTTGATGGCTTGCTTGTAAGTGCTTGGTTCTTTAATCTTGGCAATGGCAGTCAAGAAGCATTTGAATTGGGGGCCTAGAGTATCATAAGATACATATCTTTCCATTCCAAAAGTGGCATTGGAACTAGGCTTGTTTTGAAGGGCAGCAAGCCTTGCACTCCTCCTTAATTTTGGAGAGTTTCTTTGGGAAATTCTGAGGCTTCTTCTTATGGAAGAAGGTTGTGGGACTTCCTCTTCCACTTCCTCTGTTGATTGGGGAGGTTGGGGAGAAGAACTTTGTTGAGGAGATGTAATTTGTTGTGGTGATGCACCTCTTGCTCCTTGTAGTGGGACTACCTCTTCTTCTATTGATTGGGGAGGTTGTGAATGTCCAGTATTAGGAGCATTAGTCCCAACAGTGGGAGCATGGCTTGGGGTAAGTTCATCAAAGAGCATTGGCAACTCTGGTGAGGAGTCAATCATAGGTGGCTTGGGTGCCAAGCAAGAAGGTATCAAGGCTCTTAGGGCCTCTTTGGACATGCTAAATGGAAATATGTCTTCATGGAAGAGTACATCTCTTGAAACATGAAAGACTGAATCAGAAATATTCATTACAAGGTACCCTTTTTGTGATGTGGAGTACCCCATAAGTATGCATGGTTCATCTCTTGGACCAAACTTGTCATGGTTGTTTAGCTTTGTTGTGAAGCAAAGACAACCAATAACTCTCAAATGATGAAGAGAAGGCACCTTCCCATACAAAACTTCCATAGGTGACTTGAACTTCAAGATAGAGGATGGTAGCCTATTAAGCAAGTAACAAGAATTGAGAATGCAATATCCCCAGTGTCTCAAAGGCATTGATGCTTGAAACCTAATTGCTCTAGCAATGTTTAGGATGTCTCTATGCTTGCGTTCCACTCTTCCATTTTGTTGTGGTGTATGCACACAACTAGTTTGGTGATGGATGCCAAATTGGAGAAGCAACTCCTTGCATACTGAGTTAGTGAACTCAGTGCCATTATCACTCCTTAAGATCTTAACCATAGTACCAAACTGATTCTTCACCATGAGTAGGTAGTTCTTGATGTGCAAGAAAGTGTCACTCTTGAACTTCATTAAGTAGACCCAAGTTGCTCTTGAACAATCATCTACTATTGTCAAGAAATACTGATTGCCCTTAAAGGTTGGCACTTTGTAGGGACCCCATAAGTCCATGTGAATAAGATCAAAAGGCTTAGAAGCAATAGAGTCACTTATTGGAAATGAAAATCTAGATTGCTTGGCAAGAGGACAAATTGTGAACTGTTAGATAAAACCATAAGGTTTATTCAAATTCAAAACATCTAAATGGTTGAGGTTAGTCTCAGAGACATGGCCCAAACGCCTATGCCATCTCAACACCTCTTCCTTATTCCCCAAGCAAGTGGCTGCAATCTTCCTTGAGCTTGAAGGCACCACATCCTTTAAGGTGTATAGACCTATATTCCATTCACCAATAACCATGGACTTGCCACTCTGGCCTGGAGCAACACATGATCAGAAGTAAAGATCACCTTACAATTCAATTGGCTAGGAAGCCTAGATATTGAGATCAAATTGAATTTGAAATCAGGGACCAATAAGATGTTGGTCAGAGTGAATCCACTTGAGAAAGAGCAAGAACCAACATGAGTTACTTTGCATTTGTGACCATTTGGTAAATGAACATATTTATGATCAGAGTCACACTTCTTCAAATCAAATAACCACTCAATTTGATGTGTGATGTGATTAGTTTCACCTGAGTCAACTATCCAAACCATAGGGTCACTAGATATACCTGCCATATTGACATGAGCTTGATCAACATCTTCAAAGTTCAAAGGTGAATGCTCAAAGTAATCATCATGAGCAGCTACATGTTGGATTCTCTTGTTGGCTGTGCCATGAAAAATCCTCTTGTCCTTGGCTGCCACATGCTCAATGGCACTTGAGCTACCACCATCTTCAACAATGTTGGCTGAGTTCCAATTCCTCTTAGGAGCATTTGGGTTGTACATTGGATGACCTTGTGGATATCCATGCTTGCTATAAAATTGATCCTCTATGTGACCTCTCTTGCCACAATAGGTGCAAATAGGAGGGGGAGGTCTCTCATTGGGACCATTTGGAATGCCTCTGCCCCTGCCATTGCCATTGCCATTGCTTCTTCCATAGCCTCTGCCTCTTCCATAGCCTCTTCCATAGCCTCTTCCATTACCTCTTCCACCATAAGATGGATTGTTTCTTGTGTATAAGGCAGTTGCCTCACCCACATCTCCAATAGAACCAGAAATGGTCCTTTGACTTTCTTCTTGTACCAAAACAGAGAAGGCAATGCTAAGAGAGGGAAGTGGTTGCCTCATGAGCAAGCTACTCCTAATGTGTCCATAAGACTCATAGTTCCAAGAGAAAAGCCATCAACTTTTGCTTCTCTTTGTGTTCATTGACGATAGCAATATCTCCAGTGTTGGATCACGGTTGGAACTCCGGTACGTCCTTGACGGAAATCCGAACTCCTTCGCTCCAAGTAATCCTGCAAGAAGGGGATAGACCTGGTGGTGACCCAGAATCCCTCTCTGATGCTTAAATGAGTATCTCGATGCAGGCAAGCAAGTATGAGTATGTAAGTATATGAACGTAACAATCCTGAGGTAACACCTTCCTTTATATAGGGAAGGGGTCACCTCAGTTACCTGTGGACATAACTGCCACGTTCCGTATATCTCGGCCAATAGCCCACGTTCCGTCTTTTTGGGCCACTTCCCCACTATGTTGACAGTGGGCGTGTTTCTCGGCCTCGTTCTCTGGTGGCAAGTCCCGACGGATGTCGGGGACTCCAGAGTTATCTCCTTTGGTCACCGCTCGGGGCCCCTCGTCATCGGGACAGGGCCAGCTTCTCAGGGATTCGATATCGAAGCCCACCCAAAGGCATATCACCGGGGCCTACTCAAAGGCATATCATCGGGGCCTACTCAAAGGCATCGGGGCCTACTCAAAGGCATATCATCGGGGCCTACTCAAAGGCATATCATCGGGGCCTACTTAAAGGCATGTCATCGAGAGCGTTCAACTCGTATGTCGGGACCGACCTTGTCGGGACCTCTCGTATTGGTCTTCTAAACCTCTTTTGGGGCCCAGTGGGCCTACTTCGCCGTTTAGTCGCCGTTAATGGGCCTGACGGCTATATCGAAACCCATCATTTGCCCCCAAGACCCGAGGGACTTAAAGTTCGTCGTGTCTTCCAACTTCGGACCTTTCGATATTCCGAGGATAACCACCGAATCCGAAAAGATTTCTCGATTACTCACCTATTAAATGCGATGAGTGATGAAGTGACGGCTTGAGTGCCCGTGCCTGCTTTTCAGAAAAGCGCTTTATAGCCGTTTTGTCCCTAGTGTTTCGATGATTCAGGTTGAGGCGCTTCATCTTCAACGGTCCAGATCGCAACGTCTCTTTGCCTATCCCCTCTCCTATAAAAACCCAAATCTTGGCACTATTCAGTTCTTCTCTACCGTTTCATTCTCTGTGTTTTCAAAAGCTCAAGCTCTCCTTTCTAGTCTCTGATCAGCACTCCGGCGACCAGGACCTCCGACCATCAAGCTCATCCTTTCCTCTCCGATTCGACATGTCTGGTAAGATTTCCTCTTTCGATTCCGAAGAAACTTGTTAGCATAGTTTTTCCTTTCATCTCCATCAACTTACCCGAACTTTTGCGGAAATCATCTGTGCCTTTTCTTGTTCTGATCCTTTTCCAGACGGTGAATCAAGTTCCGGGGGGAGGAAACCCTTCAAGTTCGATTATGCTTGTAATGAGATTTCGGACACTGCCTATGATGCAGCTCTCCGAGAGGGGTGCATTACTTCCACCTAGGAGCCGCTCTTCCCTTATCCTTGGCCTCGCGTCCCGGGTGACTCTGCAGTCACTCGTCCCCGGGAAGGGGAGGTATTTGTCTCCACCGGGCAAATATAGGCGGGGATCCGCTTCCCCTTCTGCGGGGACATGGTCGAGATGTGTAGATATTACAAAACACATCCGACTACTTTCTCCCCCATGCCATCCGTGTGTGGAATGCCTTCCGCGTGATTTGCCTCCGCCAACAATGGCCGTATAGCCTCCGACTCTTCCGGACCTTCTATGGGCTAAAGTGCAATGATGTCGGGGTCTGTGCCTTCTATCCGCGGATGCCTAAGTGGAGCAAGGCGCAACTCTCTCGGTACAGCTGGAATGGCGACACCTGGAAGGTCGCCAAGGGTCGGGGGCTCATCACTGATTCGGGGCCCGACAACAGTGGCTGGAAGAGGAATTATTTCTTCATCCGAAACAGCTCCATCCCATGGCCCCGATGGGAGGTTGAGGCGGACCCTGCCCCCGCTTTCCACACTTACTCCGAGGAGGATTTCCAGATTCTCCACTGCATCCAGCTTTATCGTTGGGGGGACTCTTTCGCTCCCCTCAACGCCAACTCCATCGGGGAGCGGGACCTGGTTCTGACCGGGATCCGACTCCTTGATATCGTCTCCGGGGGTCAACTCTTCGACGGCCCTTCTAACCTCGTCCCTTGGGTAATATTCTAATTGTTCTTTCATTTTCATCCTTGCAGCTAAGAAGGTATCACTGCTGACCAATCTCGTGCTTAAGCAGGCGGAGACTGATGCTGTCCCACGCCCCGCGAAGAAGAGGAAGTCTTCAAAGAAGGCCACCTCCTCATCGGAACCTCCCATCTCAGAGAAAATCAAGCAGGCCCGGGTGGAGAAGATGGAGCAAATCTTCAACACCAAGACTTCCGAGGAAGGTAAACAACTCCGCTCCGTAATTCGATTATACAGGAGGCGTATTCCCGATGAGTTAATCCCCTCCGATAAGGGAGCCCGGATCGAAGGGATCAAACGCATCCTGCAAGGGGAAACTCCCCGCATTCTCAAAGCGGGTTACTACAATTATTACGGGAAGGACTAGTACCTCTCCCGTCGCGTCATCTGGTGTAAGGATCCCGATCAACTTCTTGATTTTCTTTCTGAAGCTTCTCGTCCTCCAGCTGCAGGTCGATCGGGAGCTGGAGCTTCTGCGGGGACGCCACCCTCCGACGCCCGGGTTGGAGAGCCCCTCATGTCACTTCCTGTCCCGACAAGATCGGGGACCGAAGACACCCCGACGGACGGCCAGTTCCGTCGGGTGATGGACCTGGATGTCTCCCATTCTTTTGAGGAGGCAAGCGAAGGCCAGCCCCTGGTTCGTCGTCGGGGGGCGAGGCAGACCCCGCTGGATCCGACACCCGAAGGGCTGCCTCCATCTTCTCCGGCGCAGCAGCCTTCGCCGGTCTTGAGCCTGACTCCCGAGGAGCCGGCGGGTTCTTATGGCGGCTCGGAGGCACGCACCTCCGCCACTCAAGGGGTCGTTCCCCCTCTCCCCTTGTACGGAAGCTTCTGCCAACTTGACTCTCCCAACCAGGCGGCGGCTCCTTGGACTCCGATCGAGTCGTTGCGAGGGGTCCCGCTGCGTCGGGATGATGTGTCCTCGGAACTGGGTTTGCACCTGCTGGCAGGCTCAGTTCCCCCATCTATGAAGCTTCCGCTCTCCTTGGCCCCAGAGGACATCCACGGGGACCTTCGCAATATGACCGTTCGTCGTGTGGAGGTAAATCTTCCTGTTTTCACACTTAGTAAATAATGTAAAATACTCTATTGTACTAACCTCCCTTCTTTTCTACAGGAAATGGCGGACCAGCACCGCTGCTTCGGGTACATCCTGGCCCTGGGGGAGGCCCTGAGGAGGAGCGAGCCAAGGCGGCCCCCGAGGTCTTGGCCAAGCTCGAGGAGGATCTGGCTGCCTCCGAGTCGTCAAAGGGGAAGTTGGTTAAGGAGCAGGCCCTCCTTAACCAGAAGACTCGGGACCTCTTAAGGCAGGTCCACGATTTCGAGAGGTTGCTGAAGCAATAGCGCCAAAGGCTCCAGGAAGAGCAGCAGGGGCGCGCGGAGGATCGGGACAGGCATGTCCTCGAGCAGAAGGCTCTGGAAGATGCCCAGGCGGGGCTGGAGGCTGAGAAAGTCCTCCTCGCCAACCGGTCCCGACAGCTGGAGCGGGAGGTTGCTGAGTTCCTTGCCAGGCTGGCTGAAGCTGAAGCCAAAGGTCGGGAGGATTATCGGGGCTCCGAGGCTTTTCAAGCGGACGCGGTGAAGTTCTGTACGGCGGAGGTGGAAAAAACCCTGCTTAATGCTGTCGAGGAGCTCAATCTGGAGTATGGTGGTGACGTCTACTTCACCAAGTCTCAGACCCTTGCCCCTTTCGCGGAGAGGTATTTCTGCCTTTCTGAGGAGTGACGGGGGCAACACCCCCGAGGGGACTGTGGGTACTGAAGGCACGGTGGAGCCTTTAAGTGCAGACATCCCGACGACAGAGCCCCTGATGATCGATCCTCCGTAGCTAATCCTTCAGAGTTTGATCCTCCCGCGGCCAATCTTCCAGGGTCCGATCCTCCGGTCGCGGAGCTTTCTGCCAGAGATCTCGTGGACCCTGCTCCCCTCGATGCTGCCAAGGATCGAGCTTGATTGCTTTATTTTCGAATCCTTGTAATTTCCTTGTTTGTTGCGAACCTCCCAGATCTTTATAATATCAATCTTTTTTGGTTCCGATCATCACTTGCACCACTTAAGGTGAATTAACTACGCCACCTAAGGCAATTCGATCATATCACTTAAGAGTAATTTCGACGCGTCACTTAAGACATTTTACCCACACCACTTAAGGCGATTTAATCGTACCCTTTAAGGAAACTTTTCCACACCACTTAAGGCGATTTAATCGTGCCCCTTAAGGCAACTTTTCCACGCCATTTAAGGCGATTTAATCGTGCCATTAAGACGGAACCACGCCACTTAAGGCGATTTAATTGTGCCACTTAAGGCAACTTATCTACACCACTTAAGGCGATTTAATCATGCCATTTAAGGCGGAACCACGCCACTTAAGGATATTTAATTGTGCCACTTAAGGCAACTTATCTACACCACTTAAGGCGATTTAATCGTGCCATTTAAGGCGGAACCACGCCACTTAAGGCGATTTAATTGTGCCACTTAAGGCAACTTATCTACACCACTTAAGGCGATTTAATCGGAAGCAACCTCTTTATTCATTGATGTCTTAACACGATAAACAACTTGCACCACTGAAGGCGACTTAATAAACAACTTGCACCACTGAAGGCGACTTAATAGATAACTTGCACCACTGAAGGCAACTTAATAGATAACCTGCACCACTGAAGGCGACTTAATAGACAGCTTGCACCACTGAAGGCGACTTTAATTGGAAAACTTGCACCACTGAAGGCGACTTAATAGACAACTTGCACCACTGAAGGCGACTTAATATCAAACATGACATTTCTTCAAGTGTTCGCCACTTAAAGAATGCTTCAACACATTGCCATCGAGGTCTTCCAACTTATACGCATTCCGAGCTGGCATCCCCACGACCTTATAAGGCCCATCCCATTTTGGTGACATCTTGTTGATCCGATCCAAAAGGGTAAATTCGTTCCGACGCCACACCAGTTCCCCGACAAAGAACTGTCGAGACTTGACTCGTCGATTATAATATCGGGTCGTTGCCAAGCGCATCCGAGCCTGGGTCTCCTCGGCACTCCGCCTCTTTTCTTCGACCAAGTCCAAGTCCAGACGCCTCATTTCATCATTCGATAGAGGTTCATAATACCTCGTCCGATGGGATGCCATAGCTATTTCGATGGGAGCCACTGCTTCGGTGCCATAAACAAGGCCAAACGGAATCTCCCCAGTTGATCGTTTGGGTGTCGTTCTAACAGCCCAAAGCACATTTTCCAGCTCATCCAGCCATTTGCCCTTCAATGCATGGACCCTCTTCTTCAGGCCATCCATCACGATCTTGTTGGCTGATTCCACCTGTCCGTTGGTTTGAGCATGACGGACAGAGGCTGTCCGATTCTCAATTTTCAGTTCCTCCAAGTACTCCTTCCACTGGGCCCCGTTAAACGAAGGGCCATTATCGTTGATCACCACCTTGGGGATCCCGTATCGGGATATGATATGGGTCTGGAGGAATTTGAGGATATGGTTCCCCGTTGTCTTGGCCAATGCCTTGGCTTCTATCCATTTCGAAAAATAATCAATAGCCACAACTAAATATCGACACTGACCTTTTGCAACCGGAAGGGGTCCCACCAAGTCGATTCCCCACTGCGCGAAGGGCCTACCACTCGGCAGCTGGAGCCACGATGTTCGGGGCGTACTTCTAGCAAGCGTCACAGGATCGGACTAGCATCGTTGCCTCCTTGTTCATCGAGGGCCAGTAATAGCCGAGGTTCAGCACATTCCTCACGATGGATCGGGCCCCTTCATGACAAGCCAAATATCCTTCGTGCACCTCTCTAAGGATCCGACCTATGTCGGGCTCACCCACGCATTTCAGATAAGGAGTTAAATACCCATTTTTGTACAGTTGATTGTCCACCATCACATAATTGGGCGCGATTCGGCGTATTTTGCCAGCTGCTACTTCATCATCGAGGACTGCCCCCGTAGTCAGATACGCGGCTATCAAGGTCATCCAAGTGGGCTCCTCTGATCCGATCTCAATGGCGCATACCTCCGACTGATCGGTGGTTGACAGGATCACCTTTTCCAAGAAATGCACCTTCCGACTTTCATCGAGGGGTGCCCCCAAGACGAACTTGCTCAAAGCATCTGCTTCCGCGTTATCCTCCCTCGGGATCGCCTCAATATCGAAGCTCTTGAAACTCTCCTTCAGGGTTTGCACCTCCCGAAGGTATTTCTTCATCATCGGGCTCTTTGCTTCGTATCGCCCTTGGACTTGGTTCACGATTAGGCTAGCATCGCACTTTACCTTTAAGTGACCAACTCCCGTTCCTTTAGCAATCTTAAGGCCAGTGATGAGAGCCTCATACTCAGCTTCATTTTTGGTGGCCCTAAATGTCAAGGCCAAGGCGTATCAGAGGGGCTTGCCTCCGTCTGGAGGTATCAGTACGAAACCTGCTCCCGATCCTTCTGAATTTGAGGAGCCATCGGTGTACATCTCCCAAATATTTTCGGCATCAGGTTGTTCTGACTGCTCTGTTATCGGGACCTCCGTGGTTCCCCCTCTACAGGGCCTGCTTCTTCTAGACCGGGGGCTGTAGACTCTGCTATGAAATCCGCCAACACCTAGCCTTTAATAGCCGTCCCCGGAGCAAAGTGAATGCGGAACTCACTAAGCTCGACTGCCCATTTCACTAATCTTCCCGACGCATCAGGTCGGTTCAAAAAATGTTTCAAGGGCTGATTCGTCAAAACGGTAATCTCATGCGCGTGGAAGTAAGGCCTTAGCTTCCGAGCAGAAATAATCAACGCATAGAGATACTTCTCAACGGCGGGATAATTCATTTAAGACTTGGCGAGTGCCTTGCTTACATTATAGACGGGGACTTGGCTACCCTCTACAACTTTTACTAAGACAGAGCTAACTGCAAATTCAGAAACAGCCAAATACAGATAGAGTGGCTCGCCTGGGATGGGCTTTGCCAGCGGCGGGAGGGTACGAAGGTGCTGCTTCAGTGCCTGGAACGCCTCCTCGCACTCGGCAGTCCACTCGAACTTCTTATTGGCCCTCAGCACTTCAAAGAATGTCATGGATCGGTCGCTTGCCTTGGACAGGAAGCGATTCATCGTGGCCAATCGGCCATTCAGCACCTGCACCTCCCGATGGTTCGTCGGGGACTTCATCTCCTCGATTGCCCTCAGCTTCTCAGGGTTCACCTCAATTCCCCTCTGGCTCACCATAAAGCCCAGGAACTTCCCTGAGTGCACTCCGAAGGCGCACTTGGTCGGGTTCAGGCGAAATTGATGGAGCCTCATCCGCTCGAATGCTGTGGCCAGGTTGTGAACATGATCCTCGGCCCGTCGGGACTTCACGAGCATGTCGTCCACATAGGCCTCCATTGTTTTCCCCAACATGTCCCCGAATAGCGTATTCACCATCCTCTGGTAAGTTGCACCTGCATTGATTAGTCCAAAGGGCATAACATCATAAAGATAGATGTC
Organism: Clarkia xantiana subsp. parviflora; assembly: GCA_036873135.1. Taxonomy (NCBI): domain Eukaryota; kingdom Viridiplantae; phylum Streptophyta; class Magnoliopsida; order Myrtales; family Onagraceae; genus Clarkia; species Clarkia xantiana. Next base: position 892,104 of record JAPTYO010000018.1, read on the forward strand.
ACTATCAGCGTAAAAGGCGGTGTGAGGGGCATCCTCCTTGGACATCTTGATCTGGTTGTAGCCAGAGTATTCATCCATAAAGCTCAGCAACTCATGTCCCGATGTGGCATCCACCAGCTGGTCGATCCTCGGGAGGGGATAGCAATCTTTCGGTCATGCTTTGTTCAGGTCGCGTAAATCCACGCACATCCGCCACTTGCCATTGCTCTTCTTCACCAGGACTGGGTTGGAAACCCAGGTCTGGAATCGGAGCTCCTTAATAAATCCAGCATCGAGCAGCCTGCCCACCTCCTACTGGATCGCGATCTTCTTGTCGGCACCCATCGGGCGCCTTCTCTGTGTGATCGGCTTGATCGCGGGATCGATCTTTAGCTCGTGAGTAATTACATCGGGGCTGATTCCGGGCATGTCGCTCGGGGACCATGCAAACAGCTCCTTGAACTCCTTCAATAGATCAATCAGTTCTCGGGTCGTCTCCTCTGACAGAGCGGACCCGATTTTCACCTTTCTTTGAGGTCCGTCGATCTCGACCTCCTTCAAATCCTCCATCGGGGCGGGACGCCCAAACTCCTCTCGGGGATCGGCATCAGTCTGGAAAACATTCATAGCCTCCCGATTCCTCCTTCGAGTTGCATTGACATAGCACCTCCTGGAAGCTATCTGATCGCCCTGGACCTCCCCGATTCCGTGGTCAGTCGGGAACTTCAGCTTCTGATGGACAGTTGAGGCAACCGCCCCCAGCGGGTTGATGGTAGTCCTCCCGATAATTGCATTATAGGTCCCCGCGGACTTGACCACCACGAATTCCACGTTCCTCCTCTCCGACTTCCAACCACTTCCGAATTCAACCGGTAACGTAATCATCCCCACCGGGTAAGAAGTAGAGCCAGAAAATCCGACCATCGAGAAGTCTACGGGCTTCAAGTCCTTCTTGGTTTTTCCCATAGCCTCCAGTGCGTCCATGAACAGAATATCGGAGGAGCTCCCTCCATCAATCAGGATTCGCTTCATCTCGTACCCATCCACGTTCAGGGTCACGACCAAAGCATCATCGTGCGGGGTCTCCATACCTATCAGGTCCTCCGCTGAGAAGGGAATCACCATTTCTTCTTTCGGAGTCCAATTTCGGGCCCTCTTCCCCAGTACCACAACAATGGGAATTCGAGAAGCATAGACCTCCCGAGCTGCCGTAGTATCTCCTCCTGCAGCGAGTCCTCCGTGAATCACATTAATAGTTCCCCGCTTCTCCTTGCGGGCATTGGAAGACTCGGGCTTATCCTTCTTCGGGGATCGACCACGGGATCGGGAAAGGGACAGCGATCGGGACCGGGAACGGGATCGGCCCCGCTGTCCAGCCACTAATTCCTTGAGCTTCCCCTTCTGGATCAGCTTCTCAATCTCTTTCTTCAACTCCCGACAATGGTTAGTGTCGTGACCGTTGGCATGGTGAAAGCGACAATAACGATCAGTGCGGGCTCCCATGGACTCTTCATATTTTCTCGGGGGATACCTGGTGATACCCTGTCGGTCCATCACCGCCAACACAGCACCCATGGTCCATCACCGCCAACACGGCCCCGACCCCGACTGCTCTCGGGTTTATCTTTCCTTTTGCGATCGTCCGAGGGTTTGAATGACTGCTTCCCTTTGTTTGATTTCGGAGGGTCAAGGTCTTTGGCAGCTATCTTCGACTCCTGGACGTCAATTTGTTGATTCACCCTCTTCTGCAGCGCCTCCATGTTCCACATAACCTTCTCAGCCACGCTGTGCATCAGGTCGGAACCGTATGGTGCTGTCAGGTTCCGAATGAAAGTGCGGATGGTCTCTCCCTCCGACATTTCCTCGTCAATCTCGGCCACGCTAGCAGTGTACCTCTGGTAGTAATGCGCCAGAGACTCGTCGGGCCTCTGTACCACCTCAGCCAGGAACCTCGCGCTTTTCAGGAGGCGCCGACGGCCCTGGTACTGCTGGATGAATCGATCATGCATCTGGGTCCAGCTGGAGATGCACCCTGGGGGAAGGCTGAAGAACCACGTCAGGGCCCTCTCACCGAGTGTGTCTGGGAACAAAACGCACACGATATCATCATTCGGAGCTCTGCCTAGATAAGCCATGACATGCTTCTGGACATGACGGACGGGATCTCCCTCGCCATCATACTCCTTAATTGTTGGGATGCCCAGTCCTGGTGGGGCAGTGGTGTTCACCAATCGGGGGACGAAGGGATGAGTGGATCGATCCCTCAGCTTCGTCATCATCTTCTACTGGTCCCCCATGCAAATGTTCACAATCTTCACCACCTAGTCGGGGGTGATAGGGCCATTGAGAGGAATGGTCCTATGCTGCATAGGTCCAGGCCCATCGACCACGAACTGCTCCGATAGGGCAGGCTCCTTGCCCTTGTCCTGGTGCTCGGGATGGGCCTCCCGCCCGTCCCGATTCTCCATCGGCGGAGGTGAAGGCAAATCCTCCTCCTTCTTCTTGGCGACCTCCCTTCGGTCTAGGAGAGCCTTCATAGCTTCTGAAAACACTGGCATGGCATCCATCACAGCCTTTGCCAAGTCCGGCTTTGCAGGTGCATCCTGGTCCCTCCTTGGGATCTCTTCCCGGCTCTTCGACGAGTTTCGGATGGAATCTTCGCGATCATCATTATGTCCCCTTGTTTGAGAAACAACAGGGGGGATCATTCCGATCAACAGTGCGCTCCGGCGGCCCTGAATTCAGAGTCCCGGCAGGGTGGCGAGAACCGCCGGATTGTCCTTGTCTCTTCTTTTGCTTGCCAGCCATCGAACGGGTAGAAGTAATTTTTGCTTTTTGCTTCGTTCCCACAGACGGCGCCAATGTTGGATCACGGTTGGAACTCCGGTACGTCCTTGAAGGAAATCCGAACTCCTTCGCTCCAAGTAATCCTGCAAGAAGGGGATAGACCGGGCGGTGACCTAGAATCCCTCTCCGATGCTTAAATGAGTATCTCGATGCAGGCAAGCAAGTATGAGTATGTAAGTATATGAACGTAACAATCCTGAGGTAACACCTTCCTTTATATAGGGAAGGGGTCACCTCAGTTACCTATGGAGATAACTGCCACGTTCCGTATATCTCGGCCAATAGCCCACGTTCCGTCTTTTTAGGCCACTTCCTCATTATGTTGATAGTGGGCGTGTTTCTCGGCCTCGTTCTCTGGTGGCAAGTCCCGACGGATGTCGGGGACTCCAGAGTTATCTCCTTTGGTCACCGCTCGGGGCCCCTCGTCATCGGGGCAGGATTAGCTTCTCAGGGATTCGATATCGGAGCCTACTCAAAGGCATATCATCGGGGCCTACTCAAAGGCATATCATCGGGGCCTACTCAAAGGCATATCATCGGGGCCTACTCAAAGGCATATCATTGGGGCCTACTTAAAGGCATGTCATCGAGAGCGTTCAGCTCGTATGTCGGGATCGACCTTGTCGGGACCTCTCGTATTGGTCTTCTGAACCTCTTTTGGGGCCCAGTGGGCCTACTTCGCCGTTTAGTCGCCGTTAATGGGCCTGACAGCTGTATCGAAACCCATCTTCCAATACATTGAAGATTCAAGTCATCAACTGAAGCAAGAGCATCCCAAAGTTGTTTCATCTTTGCAAAGTATTCAGTGATGGATAGAACCCCTTGAGATGTTTGGTAAATCTCCCTTGTCAGTTGGAAGATTTGAGTGCCATCCACCTTGTCAAACATTTCTTTAAGGTCATCCCAAATGGAAGAAGCAGTGGATATTGTAGATCAAACTAGTGACCAAGTCTTTGGCTACAGAATTCCTCAACCAAGCCTTGACAATTGCATTGGCCCTATCCCATTTCACCCTGTCTGCCACACCAACACATGTTCTAGTGAATGTGCCATAAATGAAACCCAACTTATTCTTCACTAACAAGCCTTCCTTGATTGAGGTACTCCAAACATGATAGTTGGAGGTACCCTGCAGCTGAAAAGGTATGAGCATATGGCCAGTGGTGTCAAATGGGTGTATGTAGAGAGGGTCATCCACATTGGATTCATGAGCCATTTTGCAAGTCAGTCAAGTTGAAAGAGCTTGTTGAATGAGATGTGAACTTAATTCCCATGAGACCACTAGAAGAAATGGCAAAGAAATCCCCATGGAAATAGCTGGTAATATAGACAAAACTGGCAAACCAAATCTGTTGAGAATAGGACAAATCCAGCTAGTAGATAGTACAATCCGTACCACTACGCATCAAAATGAGCAAAACCAATGATTGGCAATCATCAAAAACTTGATAATAATCAGTTCTCCATTGATGGAAGCACGAAATTCTTCAATAGAATCAAAGAATATACTGAAGAATACCCAAGAACTCACAATGGTCCCTCAGCCGGGTAAGGATGAAGTAATCCACTAAACGGGTAAGATCCAAGTGTTATAATCAACGAGACTAGTTCAAACAATCTCAGAATCCATCAATGATACTAGAGGAATGACACACACTTCAGTGAATACCAAAATCAAGCACGCAAGTAGCTCAATCTGAGCTAGAACAAGTAGAACTAGGCAAATCAAGTGCTATGACCTATGAGCAATACTAGCACTGTCCTCAGTTACTTGTGTGCGTGAATGAGCATGAGATGAGACTTACTAAGAGTCCATTGTTGGATGTAAAGTGAGAATTCAAGCTGAGTTGATGAATCCTGAAGCGTAATAAGGTAAATCCACACAAGACTAAGCTGGCAGGTTGAAGCAAATGGGGAAAACTTCAAGTTCCTTAATCCATTGCATACGCCGCTATGAATGTCCTTGTGCTTTGATACCATGTGAATGAGAATGCTTCATTAATCAACTAGGTATTACAAAGCAAGTGTTACAATATATATACTAGGCAAAACTAGGATCACCAACTAAGGCTATACAATAAACTATGATCTAGGTGCATACATAGTAAACCAGGTGCATACATAGTCTAGTGTGTATGCATTGTGTAATTAGGTGCATACATAGAGTGTGGAATACACTTCTATAAATAACCTGTTAAAAACATTAAATTTAACACGTTGTATCCTAGGTCAATTGTTAATTCTCCAATTGCATAGTTTCCACATAGGAATACTTCTCCAAGGCATCCGCACAAGTATTCACAACCTTCAACTAATATCCGGCTGGTGGCCACCTAGTGTATACAAGTTCGGTCAATTACATGTGAACTTGACCATCGCCATCGCTCATAACCTTAGTCAAACTCAACCGGTTTCTAAAGACGTGGTCACTTGGCCCTTTTCTTCAGCAATACGCTCGTACACCGGGAAGCGAACATTGAGCCTGACCTTAGATATGAGTTCTGAGTCCATAAGGATACTTCATGTGCCTCTTCAAAAGGCTCTCGGGATCAATCACATGCTCGAGGATCAATCACATGCTCGAGCCTCTTCAAAAGGCTCTCGAGGATTCTACCTAGCACAACCGAGCATGACCCCGTGGTCGAACATGACACTCGTAGTATGAAGCACGCTTCGATAGCATACCTAAACATTGTCAGGAATGGGATGTGTCTGTAAATATATGGTGATGAGCGCCATAATTGGTAACCCATAATATGTATAGTTTACCTAATGAACTTAGGTAAATGTCACATTAGGGTAATTGAGCTAGACCCAAATCCCAAATGACATGGGAGGCCCAAAATCGGGCCTCCCCAAATACATAGGCCGGCCGAATATTTGTGGTGGGGAAAAGTGGACTTTTGTCCACTTTACTCCTATAAATGAGAGGTGTTAGGGAACTTTTAGGGTTAATCATAATTCCCTCACAAGAGAGTTTTAGAGAGAAAAACCCTCCTCCCACACTAAAGGTTCGGTCGAACCACATATCATCACCAAGGGTGTGCCAAATTACTTTCGAGCAAACTCTCCAGAGATCTGTCCCCGTGCCAAGAATCAATCAGAGGCTTTGCTGTGGAGCTGCACCACGTAGGGCTTCTCTAACAAGAATCTCTACTGGTACCGACCGGAGGACCGCGAATTCCCTCGAGGAAGGATCTTGGACTATGGTTACTCTTGAGATATGTGTAAACTTTCCGCCGCGTAATTAATATTGCTAGCACATACCATGTTTAAGTTTTCGTAGTGATTACTTCCCGTAATCTAACAGTAGTATCAGAGCCCGTGTTAGGAGTTCATGATTTTGATAAATTGATGTTCTTGGGATTTTTAATTTTGGACCGAAATTTTAAAGTGAAAAGATTTAAAATTTTAATTTTTAAGGGTTTTATACTAGGTCCGAAATTTTCATGTTCTTGGTAATTTGATGTTCATGATATTCAAGAAAAGTGTAATATTTATCAAAATCAAACATTGAATTGTAGATCTTATTAAAATTTGACCACTTGTTCCTAATTAGTTGTTTGTGCCGAATTTTTGATGAAATTACCATGTAAAAATTTTAATTTTCTTAAACAAAAGGGAATAAATTCGGCACAATATTTTAAAATTATATTGTTTACCATATTTTAATTTTAATTAAGGTAACAATATATCTATAATTAGGAACATTAGGATAGATTCACAATAATATATAGAAATATATATCACTATCAATATATCTAAATATTTAAATATGGTTATAGATATTATTGATAGATTTAGTTACCTAAAAGATTGAGAAAATATATTGTCAATATATTGTTACCCTATTAAAGATATTGACAATAAATAAAATATATATATATATATATATATATTATATATGTACCGAATTTTATATATACATATATATATATTGTTAATTGATTTTGTCTTATAGATAGAATCTTGGCAATAAATATGTATATATTTAAATTAGTGCCGAAATATATATATATATATATATATATATATATATATATATATATATATATTTGACATTGGAAATTATTTTATATAATTAATGTTACTTGGTGGCTAAGTTAAATATTTTTGGCCACAAGTAAGGATTTCGGCACAACTTTCAAAATTTTAATTATTGAGCCGGTCCAATATGTTCAACCGGGACGGATTTAAATCGAACCGACCTATTCGGGTCGGGTCGGAACGGGGTAATTAAGTGGATCTAACAAAACCGGTTTTGAGTGTTGAACAGAACCGAACCCTATTTTCTTGGACCGGTTCGAACTGAACCAGATTTTAAAATTAAAAACCGAGCCGAAATGAACCGGATTTTGCCGAACCGAACCGGATTTTCCGGACCGAACTGGATTTTTTGAACTGAACCGAACCGGACCAAAACGGACTGAAATTGACTGAACCGAACAATGTTTTCAAACCGAATTCAAGTCAATTAAAATAGGGAGGTCAAGTTTTAAAATCCAAATGTTTTTTAACCTCGAAATGGACTACACAGTGCTCATAGGGTTGCTAACATTTATGCCTTGTTTCGATTATGGGGATGGATCTCGGAGATACATGTTTTTGGGACTGGATTAATTAGAGGGCTGAATTGCAATTTTTTATTATTCAATATATATTTATGCATGATTAGAATTGTTGTCTTGAGATAGTCAAGCTAGCTGGAAACTGTATATTGTGGGCGGAGCCCTAGTTAAATATATGGAATGCACACTAGGATAGACATGCTGTTGTTGGTTCACGGGCGAAGCTCCGTTACGTCCTTGACGGAAAGCTTTGGACTCCTGGGCTCCGCGTAATCCTGCAAAAGGGGATGACCTGGGTGGTGACCCAGAATCCCTCTCCGATGCTTAAATGAGTATATGATCAATGGGGTGGTAGCAGTAATCTAAGTGCCTATTAGATGATGTGTTTTCTGAGGTAACTTCCTCCTTTATATAGGAGGGGAAGTTACTCAGTTACCTGTGACCGTGATTGGCCGTTTTGCCCATGATTCCGCATATCTCGCTACGATTCCGTATATCTCGTTCAGGATTCCATATATCTCGCCCCACGCTCCGCGTATCTTGCCCACTCTCCGAGTATCTCGGGCACGCCCTGCGTATCTCGGGGGAGTTTATCTATATATTTAACCGTCTTCCCACTACTCTATCTAGTAGGCGGGTTTCTCGGTCTTATCCTCTGATCACAAGTCCCAACTTCTGTCGGGGACTCCAGAGTTGTCTTCATTCTAGGTCACCATCCAGGACCCTTTGTCTCACGAGACAGGTCCAGCCTCCGCGGGGCTTTATTATCAGGGCCTTTACTAAGGCATATCGGGGCCTATTCAGAGGCTTCTTGTCGGGAGCATTCAGCTCATGTATCGGGACCGCTGAAGTCGGGGACCCTTCGTACTGGGCCTCTGAGCCTTCCAGGCTTCTCACGAGGCCCACTGGACCTACTCGCCGTCCATTGGCTGTTAACGGGGTTGACGATGACATCGGAACCCATCATTTGCCCCCAAGACATGGGGGACTTTTAGTCCGTCGTGTCTTCCAATTCCAGGTCTTCTGACCTCGCTGTCGGAGGCTTTTTCGTTCATACCCCCCGATATTGTCATCGGAGGCTCTTGCCTTTATGCCTCTTGATACCTCAATCGGAGGCTTTTGCCTTGCGCGTGATTATCGTATGGCAGAGTTTCTTACTCATGATTACCTTGGGCCCACTAGACTCTATGGGCAGTTGCCAAATCCGAGGAGACTCCTCGGTTACTGTAGCATTAAATGTTAGGGATTGTGAAACGACGCTTAAATCGGCGTGACTGTTACTTTCTGAAAAGGCACTTATTACGTCACCACGTCTCTTCCGTACCGTCCTCTTAATCTTGACGATCAGGATCGAATCGTTTCATCTTCTACGGTACAGATTAAATCCTTCCAATTGTCTTCTTGCTTATAAAAGCTAAAACCCCGGCATTATTCACTTCTTCTTCACCCTCTCAGTTTCTGGAAATTCCGCCATTCTCGAGTTAAAAGTTTTCTTCTCCAAAGTTCTTCTGCTCTTCAAGTGATCCAAGGCCTTCAATCTCCCCGATCCTTCTTCATCTTCACCGAGCATCTATCGACAATGTCAGGTAAGGCTTCCTTTCTTTGTTCTCGTGATTTGCTGATATTATCTTCTCTTCCTTTCTTGAATTTTTCTGTCTGTAATCGTTTTTAGACGAGGCTAGTTCTGAGGCTAGGACCCCTTTCACCTTTGAACTTGCTGTTAATGAGATTTCTGAGACCTCGTATGAGGTTGCTCTCCGAGAGGGCTGCATTACCTCGGATTGGGAGCCTCGCTTCCCCTATGAATCTCAGCCGGCTGTCAAGAGGAAGCATATCGTCACGCGTCCTCGAGAGGGTGAAGTATTCGTCTCCGCCGGACAGATAAGTGCGCGGATTCGATTCCCCTTATGCGGGAACCTGGTTGAGATGTGCAACTTCTACAAGACGCACCCTTGTACCTTCTCTCCACACGCCATCCGCGTGTGGAATGCCTTCCAGCTTCTGTGCCTCCGCCAGCAGTGGACGTACAGTCTACTACTCTTCCGCACCTTCTACGGAATGAAGTGCAATAAGGCTGGTGTTTGCTCCTTCTCCCCCCGACTCCCAAAGTGGACAAAGGAACAACTTTCACGTTTTGGCTGGGATAGCGAGACCTGGAAGTTCCACAAGGATCGGGTGCTGATTCGCGACTCGGGGTCGGATAACAGCGGATGGAAGAAGTATTACTTCTTCGTCCAAAACAGCTCTGTCCCATGGCCCCGATGGGAGGTCGTGGCGGACCCTGCCCCCAAGCTCGAGGTCTACAGCGAGGATGACCTCAACACGCTCCAGCTGGTTCAGCTTTATCGTTGGGGGGACTGCTTCATACCCCTCGACGCCAATAAGCTCATGGAGAAGGACTTGATTCATATCGGAGTCCGGCTCCTCGACTCTGTTTCCAAAGATTTAGTCGTCTGGGTAATTCTTCTAACCGCTTTGTCTTTTTATTTTTGCAGCCAAGAAGGCTTCTCTGCTGACTCATCTCATGTTGAAGCAGGGCGAGACTGATGCCGTCCCAGGTGGCTCCAAGAGGAAGCGAAAGTCGCTGAAGAAGGGAGCTTCTTCTTCCGCCACTCCTTCTGCTGCCCCTCCGACCGAGGAGTAGGTCGTGGCCAAGCGAGCCAGGAGGGAGGAAATTGACCAAGCCTTCGGGGTCACTACCGCCGAGGAAGGTAAGCGTGTCCGTCGTGCTATTAAAAGATATAAAAAGCTGGTTCCCGAGGAGTTTATCCCCGCTGATCGGGAATCGCGGGTTCGAGAAATCAAATACATCCTTCGAGGAGAAACCCCCCGCGTTCTCAAGGCGCAGTACTACAACATCTTCGGAAAGAACCAACACCTCGATCGTCAAATCATCTGGTGTCCTCGTGGTACTCTTCCTGACTTTATTCGTCCCGCCACCGCAGGTCCATCGGAGGCTGTCACTCCGCGACGAGCTGCTACCCCAGCACGGGCCGCGACTCCACCGGCACCGGTGACGGAGGAAACCCCGACGGAAGCTCAGTTCCGTCAGGTGACTGATTTGGAGGCTTCTCCTTCCTCCGAGGAGCCCAATGAAGGTGGCCTGCTCCGCCGCAAGCCAGGCCGGAGCATCCTGAGGCTTGTCGTGGAGGATGTGTCCCGGAGTCCTCCTCCCGAGCTCCGCACTCCGACTCCCGAGCCACCGGCCGAGGTGGCTCCTCCGGCTGAAAGTTCCGGGGTCATCCCCCCTCTCCCCGTGGATGAAAATCTTTACAAGATTTTCACCCCGACCAGGGGACGGTTCCCTGGAACCCGATCGAGTCTCTCCGAGGGGTTCCACTCCAGCGGGGAAACCTTGAGCCTGAATTGGCCCTGCATCTGCTGGCGGGGTCAATTCCTCCAGCCTTGAGGCGGCCCATATCCTTGGCGCGGGAGGACATCGAGGAGGAGCTCCGTGTTATGGCCATCCGTCGGATGGAGGTAAAACTTTACCTTTGCTTTATTTTCGTCATTGTTCTTTGCTTTCGACCATCGGATTCTAATCCTTTTTCCCTTCCATCTTAGGAAACCGCGGACCAGCTGCGCTGCTTCGGCTTCATCCTGGCTCTCAAGAGTGCTTTGGAGGAAGCTCAAGCTAAGTCGGACCCCGACGCGCTGGCCAAGCTCCAGGTGGACCTCGATGAGGCTGTGGCGGCCAGGAATAAGATGGCCAAGGAGAAGACTCTCCTTGACGAGATGGCTTCGGGCCTGCTCAAGCAGGTTCAGGATCACGAGGCTGTCATGCGTCGGGAGCGGAAGATGGTCCAAGCGGATCAGCAGCGGAACGAGTCGGAGAAGAGGCAGCTCATCCATGAGAAGGGTGTTCTCGCGGAAGCTCTCGCGGAGGCCAAGGCGGGGCTCGAGGCCAAGCTGGCTGAGGCCAAGGCCCAGGGCCACGAGGAAGGTCGGCTGCAGGGTCGCGAGGAGGGTCGTCTGCAAGGCCGCGAGGAGTATCGGAATTCTGAAGACTTCAAAGTGGATGCTGTAGGGTTCTGCAAGTCCGAGGTGGAGAACGTCCTGTTCAATGCCGTCGAAGAACTCTACACAGCCTACGAGGATTCCATCGACTTCAAGAAGTCCGAAACTCTCGCTCCTTTCGCGGAGAAGTACTTCAACCTCCCAGCGGAGAGTGAAGAGACTGATGCCGTGGACCCGACTTCGCGGACTGCGGAGCCTTCTGCCCAAGCCCCTCCGAACCTTGCTCCCTCCAACGCTGCTGAGGACCCGACTTCCAACAAGGACCAAGCTTAATGCTCTATCTTTTAGTCCTTGTAGTTTTTCTCCTTTATCTCTTTGTATCGGAACCTTCAGGCCTTTGAGCCTTTATATAAGCAATTTCTTCCATCTATTTTAGTTCCGATAATCGTTTGTGCTATTTAAAGCGACTTTAGACTCGTTACTCAGAACGTTCCGATGCACTATTTAAGATGACTTCATACGTCCTTCCAACGCTTTACCCGAGACTTTACCATTTAAGGTTTTCTCGTCCTATCGGGATTTCACCACTTAAGGTTTCTCTTCCAATCGGGACTTCACCACTTAAGGTTTCTCATCCAATCGGGACTTCACCACTTAAGGTTTCTCCTCCAATCGGGACTTCACCACTTAAGGTTTCTCATCCAATCGGGACTTCACCACTTAATGTCTACTCGGGACTTCACCACTTAATGTCTTTCGTGACATTTTGCTCGGGACTTCACCACTTAAGGTTTCTCGTCCACATTACTTAAGATGATTTACTTTGCACCCCTTAAGGCTTTTACCGCGCCAAACCAGACGACTTTAATCGTACCCCTTAAGGGCTTTTATCGCGCCTAACCAGACGACTTTAATCGTACCCCTTAAGGGCTTTTATCGCGTCCTTCTAGACGACTTAATCATACCCTTTAAGGATTTTGGCCGCATCATATAGACGACTTACGCGGACCCGTTAGGGCTTTTTCGTACCCGTTAAGGCTTTTGGCCGCGTCATATAGACGACTTACGCGGACCCGTTAGGGCCTTTTCGTACCTAGGCTTTTGGTTGCATCATAAAGACGACTTACTCATACCCCGTAAGTCTTTTGTCCGTACCTCGAAAGGCTTTTTGTCGCGCCATAAAGGCGACTTACTCGTACCTCGTAAGGCTTTTTATCGTACCTCGGAAGGCTTTTTATCGTACCTCGTAAGGCTTTTTATCGTACCTCGGAAGGCTTTTTATCGTACCTCGGAAGGCTTTTTTATCGACCCTCGGAAGGCTTTTGTCGCGTCCTTCAGGACGTCTTACTAACAGTTAGAATAAACCTAAAAGCAATTTGATCGGAAGCAACTTCTTTTATTCATAAATAATTCAAAGCTTCGCTTACATCGGATTGATAGATAACTTGAGCCATTCGCAGCGGCTTAATATCAAACATGATACTTCTTCAAGTGTTCGCCACTGAAGGAATGTTTCAACGTCTTGCCATCAAGGTCCTCTAGCTTGTATGCATTCGGGGCTGGCATCCCTACGATCTTGTAAGGTCCCTCCCATTTCGGTGATAGCTTGTTGATCCGATCTTGATGAGCGAACTCGTTCCTCCGCCAGACAAGTTCTCCAACGAAGAATTGTCGGGACTTGACACGCCGATTATAATATCGGGCTGTTGCCAGACGCATCCGAGCCTGAACTTCGTCAGCCTTCCACCTTTTCTCCACTAGCAAGTCTAAGTCTAGACGTCTCAGTTCTTCGTTCGTTAGGGGCTCATAATACCTCCTGCGGTGGGACGCCACCGCTATCTCCACGGGGGCAACTGCTTCCGTGCCATAGACAAGGCCAAACAGAGTCTCCCCCGTCGATTGCTTGGGTGTTGTTATAACAGCCCACAACACGTTTTCGAGCTCATCCAGCCAATGACCCTGCAAGGCGTACACTCTCTTCTTCAAGCCATCCATCACGATCTTGTTGGCTGATTCGACTTGGCCATTAGTCTGAGCATGGCGGACGGATGCTGTCCGATGCTCAATGTTCAACTCCTCCAGGTACTCCTTCAACTGGGCCCCATTGAACGGAGGGCCATTATCGCTGATCAACACCCGAGGAACCCCATACCGGGATATGATCTGGGTTTGAAGGAACTTGAGGATCTGCTGCCCCGTCGTCTTGGCCAACGCCTTAGCCTCTATCCACTTTGAGAAATAATCGATGGCTACGAGCAAGTACTTGCACTAACCTTTCGCTTGGGGAAGAGGTCCCACCAAGTCAATGCCCTATTGCGCGAAGGGCCAGGCACTCCTGATGGGCATCAAGTCCGCGGCGGGAGCCACGATATTCGGAGCGTACCTTTTGCATGCATCGCAGGATCGGACCATCGCTGTCGCTTCCTTGTTCATCGAAGGCCAATAGTAGCCTAGATTCAACGCTTTCCTCACGATGGATCGGGCCCCTTCATGACAGGCCGCGACTCCTTCGTGCAGCTCTCTCAGGATCCGATTTGTATCAGGCTCCGCCACACATTTCAGAAAAGGCTTTACATGCCCCCTCTTGTATAACTGGCTGTCCACCATCACGTAGTTGTCCACAATCCGACGCAACCTGATAGCTGCCATCTTATCATCGGGGAGTGCCCTCGTAGTCAGGTACGTGACTATCGGGGTCATCCAGGTGGGCTCTTCTTTTCCGTCCGATCTTGCCTCAATAGCACATACTTCTGAGGGATCAATGGTCGAGATAATCACCTTCTCCAAGAAGTGCACCTTCCGATTTTCCTCGGGGGTTACTCCCAGAGCAAACTTGCTTAAGGCGTCTGCCTCCGCATTCTCTTCCCTTGGGATCGCCTCGATGTCAAAGCTTTTGAAGTTTCCCTTCAAAGTCTGCACCTCGTGCAAATACTTTCTCATTGTCGGGCTCTTGGTTTCATAGTTCCCCTGGACTTGATTCACGATCAAGCTGGCGTCACACTTCACTTTTAAATGATCGACCCCCGTACCCTTGGCAATCTTAAGGCCCGTGATGAGCGCCTCATACTCCGCTTCATTGTTGGTGAGCCTAAACGTCAAGGCCAGGGCATATCGCAAGGGCTCGCCTCCACCGGGCGGTATCAGTACGAATCCTGCCCCCGATCCTTCTACACTTGATGAACCATCAGTGTACATCTCCCAAGTGTTCTCCTCATTTGGCTGTTCTGGCTGTTCTGCTATCGGGACCTCCATGGTTGCCCCCTCTGCGGGACCCGTTACTTCCAGATCGGGTGCCGTAGACTCAGCTATAAAATCCGCCAATGCCTGGCCTTTAATAGCGGTTCTCGGAGCAAAATGTATACGGAATTCCGTAAGCTCGATGGCCCATTTCACCAATCTCCCCGACGCCTCCGGTCGGTTCAAAAAGTGCTTCAAGGGCTGATTTGTCAACACTGTAACTTCGTGAGCATGGAAGTAAGGTCGGAGCTTTCGAGCGGCAACAATTAACGCAAAGAGATACTTCTCAATGGCGGGATAGTTCATTTCTGATTTGGCAAATGCCTTGCTTACATAATAGACAGGCACTTGGTTGCCCTTGACAATCTTAATCAAAACAGAACTAACAGCAACATCGGAAACAGCCAAATAGAGATAAAGCGGCTCGCCTGGAGCCGGTTTCGCTAACGGCGGGAGGGTACGGAGATGCTGCTTGAGTGCTTGAATGCCTCCTCGCACTTGTCGTACCATTCAAACTTTTTGTGAGCCCTTAGCACATCAAAAAATGGCATGGCTCTGTCACTCGCATTGGATAAGAATCGATTCATCGCGGCCAACCGGCCATTCAACACTTGGACCTCCCGATGAGTCTTCGGGGATTGCACCTCTTCGATTGCCCGCAGCTTCTCAGGATTCACCTCGATTCCTCTCTGGCTCACCATGAACCCTAGGAACTTCCCCGAGTTCACCCCGAAAGCACACTTGTCTGGGTTCAACCGAACCTGATGAAGCCTCATCCGTTCAAACGCCGCCGCCAAGTTTTGGACGTGGTCTCCTGCCTGTCAGGACTTCACGAGCATGTCATCAACATAAGCCTCCATGGTCTTCCCTAACATGTCTCCGAACAACGTGTTTACCATCCTCTGGTAAGTTGCTCCGGCATTGATCAATCCGAAGGTCATCACGTCGTAGTGGTAGACGTCACTGTCAGCGTAAAAGGCCGTATGGGGGGCATCCTCCTTTGCCATCTTGATCTGGTTGTACCCGGAGTAGGCATCCATGAAGCTCAGCAGCTCATGTCCTGATGTGGCATCCACCAACTGGTCAATCCTCGGGAGTCGGTAGCAATCCTTCGGGCAGGCCTTGTTCAAGTCGCGGAAATCGACACACATCCGCCACTTCCCATTACTCTTTCGCACCAAGACCGGGTTAGCTACCCAAGTCTGGAATCGGAGCTCCTTGATGAATCCAGCGTCGAGCAGCCTGCCCACCTCTTGCTGGATCGCGATCCTTTTATCCGCGCCCATCGGACGACTCCTCTGCGCGATAGGCTTTATCGCGGGATCAATCTTCAGCTCGTGCACTATCACGTCGGGGCTGATTCCTGGCATGTCACTCGGGGACCAGGCAAACAGCTCCTTGAACGCCTTCAGGAGCTCGATCAACTCTCGGGCTCTTTCCTCCGACAAAGCAGACCCGATCTTCACCTTCCTTCGAGGTCCATCAATTTCAACCTCCTTCAGATCTTCCATGGGGGCGGGACGCCCAAACTCCTCTCGAGGATCGGCATCGGTCTGCAGGACAGCCATGGCTTCCCTTCTTCTCCGTCGAGTGGCGCTAACATAGCACTTTCGTGACGCCACCTGGTCGCCCTTAACCTCTCCGACACCATGGTCAGCCGGGAACTTCATCTTCTGGTGGACAGTCGAAGCAACTGCCATGAGAGTGTTGATGGTGGTCCTCCCGATAATGGCGTTATATGTTCCCGCCGATTCAACTACGACGAAATCCACGTTCAACTACTACCGAACTCCACTTGTAAGGTAATCATCCCCAACGGATAGGAAGTCGATCCAGAGAATCCCACCATCGGGAAGTTCACCTGCGTCAGGTCCTTCTTCGTCTTTCCCATGGCCTCCAAGGCATCCATGAAAAGAATGTCGGAGGAGCTCCCTCCGTCTATCAGGATCCTCTTCATCTCGAATCCATCCACGTCCAGGGTTACAACCAAGGCGTCATCGTGGGGGCTCTCCACGCCTATCAAATCCTCTGCTGAGAAAGAAATCACCATTTCCTCCTTTAGAGTCCACGACCGGGACCTCTTGCCTAGCACCACAGCAGCGGAGATGCGAGAAGCATAATTCTCCCGAGAAGCGGTGGTGTCACCTCCCGCTGCCATTCCTCCATGAATGACGTTAATAGTCCCTCGTCTCTATTTACAGGCACCGGAACCAGAGGGCTCTGACTCAACCTTCTTCTTCTTCGGGGATCGATCACGGGACTTGCAACGGGACCGTGACCGACTTTTGGAGCGGGATCGGCACCTTCCCCTTCCGACGAACTCCTTAAGCTTCCCCTTCTGGATCAGCTTCTCTATCTCTTTCTTCAGCTCCCAACAGTTATCTGTGTCGTGACCATTGGCTCGATGGTACCGACATAACGATCAGAGCGGCCTCCCAAGAACTCTCCTTCCTTCCTCGGGGGGTACCGAGCGAGACCCTGCGGATCCATTACAGCTAGCACGGAGGTCATCGAGCTGTTGATGGGAACAGTACGACCTTCGCGGTTATCCTTCTTCGGAGGACGCCTGTCCTCCCTTCTCTCGGGGCGACCACGGTTTCTACTTCCCTCCGATTTTTCGCTCCCTTTACGATCATTCGACAGCTTGGACGATGTCTTTCCTCTTCCCGAATTCGGAGGATCAAGCTCTCCGGCAGCAATCTTCGACTCCTGGATGTCGATTTGTTGTTTCACCCTCGCTTGCAGGGCCTCCATACTCCACACAGCTTTCGCGGCCACGCTATGCATCAAATCGGAGCCATAAGGAGCAGTCAAGTTCCGAAGGAAAGTTCAGATGGTCTCTCCCTCCGATATCTCCTCGTCAATCTCTGCGGCACTGGCAGTGAACCGTTGGTAGTAGTATGCCAACGATTCGTCGGATCTCTGCACCACCTGGGTCAAGGACCTTACACTCTTCAGGAGGTGCCTACGGCCTTGATATTGCTTAATGAATCGATCATGCATGTCAGCCCAGCACGTAATACTCCCCGGTGGTAGGCTGAAAAACCATGTCATGGCCCTTTCTCCCAGGGTGATCGGGAATAGTGAGCATACGAGTTCATCATTCGAGGTCCTTCCCATGCAAGCCTGGACATGTCTCTGAACATGGCTGACCGGGTCTCCTTCACCATCGTACTCCCTGATGGTCGGAATGCCTAGCCTTGGCGGGGCGACAGTATCCAGCAGCCGTGGAACGAAAGGATGGCTGGATCGATCCCTCAACTCCGATGTCATCTGCTTCTGGTCACCCATGCAGATGCTGACAATTTTCACCACCTGATCGGGGGTGATGGGACCATTCAGGGGAATGGTCCTGTGCTGCACTGGTCCGGGACCATCAACCACGAACTTCTCCGAGTGCGCGGGCTCCTTACCCTTATTCCTGGGCTGAACCTCTTGAACCTCCTGTTCTTCTGGAACCACCCTCGGAGGGGGTGGGGGCAGCTCTTCTCGTGGAGGCAACTCCTCCGCCCTCCTGGCGGCCTCTCTCTTGTCCAACAGAGCCTCCATGGCTGCCAAGAACATAGGCATAGCATCTGCCACTGCCTTGGCCAACTCCGAGTTTGAAGAAGAGCCTACTTCCCTTCGCGGGACTTCCTCTCTGTGCCCCACCGGGTTTGAGAGAGCATCCACCTCCCTTCGCGGGATATCTTGCCAGTTCAGCGTCGTGTCTCGGACTGAGACCTCATCATCACCATGCCCCCCTGTCTGAGAAACAGCAGGGTTCTCACCTTGTTCGGCAACATGCTATAGCAACGGGGAATTCACAGTTCCAGCGGGGCGAGAGCTGCCGGCCTGAACTTGCTTCTTCTTGCCACCACCGGCCATTGATCTGGTAGAAACTATTTTGGCTTTTTGTTAGGTTCCCACAGACGGCGCCAATGTTGGATCACGGGCGAAGCTCCGTTACGTCCTTGACGGAAAGCTTTGGACTCCTGGGCTCCGCGTAATCCTGCAAAAGGGGATGACCTGGGTGGTGACCCAGAATCCCTCTCCGATGATTAAATGAGTATATGATCAATGGGGTAGGAGCAGTAATCTAAGTGCCTATTAGATGATGTGTTTTCTGAGGTAACTTCCTCCTTTATATAGGAGGGGAAGTTACTCAGTTACCTGTGACCGTGATTGGCCGTTTTGCCCATGATTCCGCATATCTCGCTACGATTCCGTATATCTCGTTCAGGATTCCATATATCTCGCCCCACGCTCCGCGTATCTTGCCCACTCTCCGAGTATCTCGGGCACGCCCTGCGTATCTCGGGGGAGTTTATCTATATCTTTAACCGTCTTCCCACTACTCTATTTAGTAGGCGGGTTTCTCGGTCTTATCCTCTTATCACAAGTCCCAACTTCTGTCGGGGACTCCAGAGTTGTCTTCATTCTAGGTCACCATCCAGGACCCTTTGTCTCACGAGACAGGTCCTGCCTCCGCGGGGCTTTATTATCGGGGCCTTTACTAAGGCATATCGGGGCCTATTCAGAGGCTTCTTGTCGGGAGCATTCAGCTCATGTATCGGGACCGCTGAAGTCGGGGACCCTTCGTACTGGGCCTCTGAGCCTTCCAGGCTTTTCACGAGGCCCACTGGACCTACTCGCCGTCCATTGGCTGTTAACGGGGTTGACGATGACATCGGAACCCATCAGCTGTGATGGTTGTAAATGCCTAGGATTCATGTCTAGAAGCTTGCGTAAATTTATATAAGCATGAATTGCAAATAAGCCCCTAAATTTTAAAATTATTTTAAAACCGAAACCTGTCGCCAAATATGTATGATTGATGTGAATGTTACATGTTTGACACGTATGCTAGAATGTTGAGGATGTAGTTGCATTTGACGATTTACTTCTAAGTAGAATTATGAATGCAAGCATGAGTTCCTCAGATCATTAGACGCATGACGCGTAAGCATGTGTGTGTGGTATGATGAATGATACTGGCCTATGATAATTTACATGGATAGTAGAATTATGTTTGCATGAGTGAATTCATCGGAATGATTTTCCAAAACAAAAAGGGCTTTGGGAAAGCCAAGATCGGGTATGCTTATTTTAAAATTCCTGTTCCGGTAATTTGCGATTAAAACCGTTTTAAGAGACTGATCTATTAGATAAAAGACGGAGATAGTGTGAACTCTTTCACAGCCATCTTCCATTGGTTTACTGGTGGTCGGTTGGTTTAGATGACTGAGGAATCATTATCTGTCGGATTCCATCTTAATAGATATCTGATGTATGCAATTCTTTCTCAAAATGTTATTGTCTCCCTGATTCTTGCATATCCATCAATATGTTAGTTTTCATGGCTTACCCGGTACAGTTCTACGAGCCATGCAATATGGACGGCATGGACTACTATGCATGGAGAGAAAATGATATGGATCTTCTGATCGCTGCGAATCTTGACGATCAGATCAATCCGACGATGGATAGGCTGAGCTTGGATGAATACAAAAACCCACATGATAGCAACAACAAGAAAAAGTCGAGGAAGGATCGAAATGCACGAGAGTTGATCCTCTCGCGGCTGACAAATGAAGTAGAAGAAGAGTTTACGCAACCCAGCTCATTGCATCTTTGGTGTGCCATATACCTTCGCTTCGGTAAGGGTAAGGCCGCTGAAGCAAGAGCCTTGATGGCGGAATACTTCAGTGTTCTATGCAATGATGACGACATAATAGCCTATCATGATCCCGCTGATGAGTTGGACGTATGGACTCGGGCTCAGAAGGTAATGAGGATGTTTCCTCTTTCATGGTTTGTTAACGAGAAATGCCTAACGTGTTTGATCAATTCGATCAAGACAACGATGGACCTATTCGAAACAGATGAGAAAGAAGGAAATTTTCCAAAAGAACCCGAGGCATTCGATGAAAGATTCATCGGTATGCTGAAATGCTTGGCAACCCCCGGGAAAAAGAAGTCTAAACGATGATCCGAAGCTTTATTCACCATGATATCAGTACCTTTGGGTACATTTCGGTTAAGACATCTAGTCCATCAAACTTCTTCATGATTGCATCGAGTTTGAGATCTGAGACCCCAGTATTGTTCAGTGTTGGTTTTTCTGTATGTTTAATTTATGAATTTGGAATACATTGTTTCAGTTTCATTGAATAAAGTAGTTACCTTTTGTTTCGAAAAGTATTATGCTTATTAAGGTTAATCGACTCGGTTAAGAACGGGATCGATCCGAAATAAGTAAATAACCAAAATGAGAATGACATCATAAATGACAGAATCAGGCAAATCCATACATTTCCTCCTACATCTAAATCTATGGACTAAACATGCCATTAAAATCCATCGATTGCATAGCTCTGGGAATTAACCGATTAAAACTCTTTCTTTATTACTCCATTGAATGAAATAAACTGTAATGATGATCATGTTTGAAACCGATTGGATTAAATTGAATTAAATTCAGAAATAAAACGATTTAACCAAGGGTTTAAACCCCAGGGTATATTGCGCCTTGCACAAGTGGACTTCGGTAGACGGAACACATCGTTTTCACAAAAGAATTTAACAATGAAGTGTGTGAAAAATGATGTGCGGAATTTTCGTTTGCATTCCCTCGGAAACAACTTATTGATAACATTTACATCGGTAGAGGCTTTGAAAGCTACCACGACCTTGTAAAAGTATCAGCTGACGCATAAGGTGAAAACCTAAAACGCTCAGTTCAGAGATGGGATAAAATCTCTGAAATAGATTAACAAACGAAGAAGGATGAAGTCGGTTAAACGATTTTCCTTCCATAAGCCTCAAACGATAAGTCAGGCTAGGCATTCAAGAAGCACAGTTTGTATAATGTTGGAGTAATTCTATCAAAGGTTCCCTATGGGATGAAGAAAGATGATTCATATAAACGTTACACTTTGTTCCATTGATATCGGTAAGGTACGCCGCCATTTTAGCTGAAAGGTGATAATGAGTTAAATCATATCACCATGCGACATTAATTTGCGCAATAAACATGTATTTAGGAAAAGAGTATGTCTTGTTCACAGCTTGATCATAAATTGGTGTCGAGGTCGAACATGAAACGTTACATCACTAAGAGGGTGAATTTTCCAAATGCATGAACAGTTTCAATCAACGAAGTCATGATCAAAACGGAGCAAAATAACGATGACAATCAAGTCCCACTTAATTCGAGTGGGAGAGATTTTAACCAGCAACTCAAGTAAATGACATGGTTAATGAGAATGGAAACATTTTCATAGTAAATCCAGTGGGAGGAATAAACCCTACTACACCTAAACAGTGTTGCTGTTGAGACGAATCAAATTGAAGCTAATGGTCATATAGCTAAACCAGGAATGACACAACTACCTAAAATACCCATTGTTTCCTGTGGGAGTGAACCAACCATACTTGGTTCCTGATCCTAATGATCAAGGAATGCATCTCAGAAGTAAAACCCCGAGACTAAGAGGTTTTCATAGGAAAGTTGCAAGTCAAGGTCCTAGCACTGCTCTTGTTCCCAGTAGAGACAATGCTCTGATAAGAAGCATTGTTTCGAGTGGAAGGATCGTTCCCAACATAAATGATGCTACGATAAGAAGCATTATTCCGAGTTGGAGAAAGACCAGACTAATAAATGGGACTCGCAATGCCTAGACGAGAGTCAAAGGAAAGTATCCTATTAAGTATGGTATAAAACTGTTGACAAGCATTGGAAAGACCTCAAGTGAAGAAATGGAGGAAAATAATAAATGAGAGAGATCACCTAAATAAAAGCCATTATAGTCTATAGTTGATTTACCCGCTAACCACAGGAGCGCAAGGATAAGGTGAGCCCTGAAGTAAGGCTCACCACTGATGGAAAAAGGTCGAAAACCCAACTTATTGCGAAAGGACTTACCCAATTCACGGAGTGGACTTTGATAAGAGAAACTCACTGACTGTGCGTGAAACCACGGTTATGGCCATTAATGGTCCTGGTCGCAAGCCTCGATCCCGAGCTGCACCAAATGGATGTTAGGACCGCATTCCTCCACGGAAACCTGGAGGAAGAGACCTACATGGAGCAACCAGAAGGTTTCATTACTCCTGGTAACGAACGTAAAGTTTGTAAACTCCAAAAGGTCCATCTACGATCTTAAACAGTCGTCTCGCCAATGGTACCGCAGATTCCACGAGGAAATTGTAGGAAACGGATTTGTGAATCTTCTCGAGTATCTGTGCGTGTGTTATAAGACCTTCGGGTCCAAGTATGTCATCTTAACCTTATACGTGGACGACATACTCATTGCTGCAAACGACATGAGTTTCATGAATAAGTCAAAGTCCTGGTTAGCATCTGTATTTGAGATGAAAGACTTGGGAGAGGCCACGTATATCTTATCTTAGGCATTAAAATTGCTAGAGATCGGGCTACCCAAAAATTATGTGTGTCTCAATAAGCCTATATCAACAAGTTGTTGAAGAGGTTGAAATTACAGGATGACAAACCCGTGCATACACCGATGGTATTTGGGTGCGCACTGTCAAAGCATGGTTGGTAGCTTGATGTACTCCATCCAATGCACCTGTCCTGATATCTGTTATGCCGTGGGTCTATTAGCACGTTTACAATCAGATCCTGGCTATCAACATTTAAAGGCTGTAAGACGAATAATTCGTTATCTGAAAGGTACTGCCTGATGGGTTCTGCTATGGCCGTTAGGCAACGGCGAGGAAACGACGAACAGGCCCACTAGGCCCCAAATGAAGGTCAAGGTGACCCAGGTGAAGGGTCCCGATGTAGGGAGTCCCGATGATGAAAGGTCCCGACAGAGTCGGTCCCGATAAGTGAGCTGGAAACTCCCGGTGAGAAGCCTTTAAATAGGCCCCGATGACGAATCCCTGAGAACGATTGGCCCTCTCACGATGACGAGGGGCCCCGAGCGGTGACATAACGAGATAACTCTAGAGTCCCCGATGTTAGTCGGGACTTGCCATCAGAGGTTAAGGCCGAGATACGCGGGGCGTGGCCGAGATACGCGGAGCGTAGTTGAGATACGTGGAGCGTGGCCGAGATACGCGGGGAGTGGCCGAGATAAGAGAGATCTGGCCTAGATAGGCGGGATCGTGCACGAGATACACGGGATACGGGCTAACCACCCCAACGGTTCACCAGGTAAGTGAGGTACCTCTCCGCTTATAAAAGGGCAGAGGTCACCTCAGGTCATTTACGTTGTGTTATGCACTTTGAGATTACTGCTTGCCAGTCCATACGAGATACTCATTTAAGCATCGGAGAGGGATTCTAGGTCACCGCCCGGTCTATCCCATCTTTGCAGGACCACGTGGAGCAAAAGAGCTAGGATCGCCGTCGAAGACCGTACCGGAGTTCCACCGTGATCCAACATTGGCGCCGTCTGTGGGAAGCGTAACAAAAAGCTGATATGCCTTTTACTTGTTCAATGGTGGCTGGCAAGAAAAGAAGACAAGTACAATCTGGTGGTTCCCGTCATCCTGCTGCGACGACTTTGAATTCACCACCAGAGCATGCTGAGGACCAGAATCTCCCCGCGGAGGTCTCTCAAACTGGGGGCATAATGAAGCTCCTGAAGATACTGCTGCTCAACACCAGGGGAATAGGGAGCAGGTGGCTCCTCCATCTGCGGACCTGACGAGGGCTGTGGTGGTAGCCATGCCAATGTTTTTGGCAGCTGTGGAGGCCCTCTTAGATCGGAGGGAGGCTGCAAGGAGGCAGGAGGAGATGCCTCCGCTAGAAGAGGAAGCACCCCCGCCACCGGAGACTCAGAATGTTCGCGAGGCTCAACCCCGAGGCCAGGGCAGGAGTGGAGAGTCCGTTCAGCCAGAGAGATTCGTGGTTGATGAGCCAGGACCAGTGCAGCACAGGACCTTTCCCCTTAATGGTCCCATCACCCCCGATCAGGTGGTGAAGATCGTGAACATCTGCATGGGAGAGCAGAAGCCGCTGGTGTCGGAGCTGAGGGATTGATCTACTCATCCCTTCGTTCCACGACTCATTGATACCCTCGCCCCGCCAGAGCTGGGTATCCCCACGATAAAGGAGTATGACGGTGAGGGAGATCCGGTTCGTCATGTCCAGAAGCACCTCATGGCGTGTCTGGGCAGAGCCCCGAATGAAGATATTGCGTGTACACTATTCCCGCACACACTTGGCGAGAGAGCCCTGACCTGGTTCTCCAGTCTGCCCCCAGGCTGCATCACCTGCTGGGCTGATATGCACGACCGGTTTGTTCAGCAGTACCAGGGTCGTAGACGTTTGCTGAAGAGTGTGAGGTCCCTGACCCAGGTGGTACACAGGCCCGACGAGTCACTGGCACACTACTACCAGCGGTACACGGCCAGCTTGGCGGAGATTGATGAGGAGATTTCGGAGGGTGAAACCATCCGCACCTTTATTCGGAACCTCACAGCCCCCTACGGTTCCGACTTGATGCACAGCGTGGCTGAGAAGGCTGTGTGGAATATGGAGGCGTTGCAGAAGAGGGTGATGCGGCAAATCGATGTCCAGGAATCGAAGATAGCCGCTGGAGAGCTGGAGCCCCCGAAGTCGAATAAGGAAAAGCAGTCGGTCAAACCCTTAGACGAGCGTAAGTCGAAGGATAAAGCCGAAGGAAGTCGAGGTCGAGGTCGCTCTGATCGGAGGGATGATAGGCGTTCCTCAAAAAAGGACAGGCGGGAGGATCATGACATTCCTCTCAACAGCTCCATGGCGGAGGTGCTGACGGTCATGGAGCGACAGGGTATCTCTAGGTACCCCCCGAAGAAGGAAGGAGAGTTTTTGGGATCCCGCACCGACCGCTACTGTCGATTCCATCGCGCGAATGGCCACGACACCAACCATTGTCGGGAACTAAAGAAGGAGATTGAGAAGCTGATCCAGAAGGGGAAGCTTAAGGATTTAGTCGGGGAGAAACGGTGCCGATCCCGTTCACGATCCCGATCACGGTCCCGTTCCCGATCCCGTGATCGGTCCACAAAGAAGAAGAGATCCGACCCGGAGTCTTCTGGTGCCCGTAAGGAGAAGCGGGGCACTATAAATGTGATTCATGGAGGATTTGCCGCAGGAGGTGATACCTCGTCCTCCCGGGAGGTTTACGCCTCCAGAATCCCGGATGCTGTGGTGCTGGGCAAGAGGTCCTGATCCTGGACCCTGAAGGAAGAAATGGTGATCTCCTTCTCGTCGGAGGATCTCATAGGCGTGGAAACTCCGCACGATGACGCTCTGGTCGTGACCTTGGATGTGAACGGGTACGAGATGAAACAGATTCTAATCGACGGAGGGAGCTCCTCCGATATTCTGTTCATGGATGCACTAGAGGCCATGGGGAAAACGAAGAAGGACGTGAAGGAAGCAAACTTCCTGATGGTCGGATTCTCTGGCTCCACCTCCTATCCGCTAGGGGTGATCACCCTATCAGTGGAGTTTGGTAGCGGATGGAAATCAGAGAGGAGGAACGTGGAGTTTGTAGTAGTTGATTCCGCGGGGACTTACAACGCGATCATCGGGAGAACTACCATCAATCCCCTTATGGCGGTTGCCTCGACTGTACACCAGAAGATGAAGTTCCCGACTGACCATGGAGTCGGAGAGGTCAAGGGCGACCAGGTGGCTTCCCGAAAATGTTATGTCAACGCCACCCGAAGGAGGAGACGAGAGGCCATGACTGTCCTGCAGACAGATACTGATCCCAGAGAGGAGTTTGGGCGTCCCGCCCCCGTGGAGGATCTAAAAGAGGTCGAGATTGATTGGCCTCAGAGAAAGGTGAAAATCGGGTCTGCTCTGACTAAGGAGACAGCCCGAAAATTGATTGAGCTGCTGAAAAAGTTCAAGGAGTTGTTTGCCTGGTCCCCGAGCGACATGCCAGGAATCAGCCCCGATGTGATCGTGCACGAGTTGAAGATAGATCCCGCGATCAAACCTATCACGCAGAAATGGCGTCCGACGGGCACAGACAAGAGGATCGCGATCCAGCAGGAGGTGGGCAGGTTGCTCGATGCTGGGTTTATCAAAGAGCTCCGATTCTAGACTTGGGTTGCTAATCCAGTACTGTTAGAGAAGACCAATGGGAAGTCGCGGATGTGTGTTGACTTCCGCGACCTGAATAAAGCTTGCCCGAAGGACTGTTACCCGCTCCCAAGAATCGACCAGCTGGTGGATGCCACGTCGGGATATGAGCTGTTGAGCTTTATGGATGCGTATTCGGGCTATAACCAGATTAAAATGGCTAAGGAAGATGCTCCTCACACAGCATTTTATGCAGACAGTGACATCTATCACTACGATGTCATGCCTTTTGGGTTGATCAACGCCGGGGCAACCTACCAGCGGATGGTGAACAAGTTGTTCGGAGATATGCTAGGGGAGACCATGGAGGCTTACGTGGATGACATGCTGGTGAAGTCCCGACAGGCTGAAGATCATGTTCACAACCTAGCCATGGCGTTTGAGCGGATGAGGCTTCATCAGGTTCGTTTAAACCCAACAAAATGCGCCTTCGGATTCCACTCAGGGAAATTTTTGGGCTTCATGGTGAGCCAAAGAGGAATTGAGGTGAACCCCGAGAAGCTGAGGGCGATCGAGGAGATGTAGTCTCCGATAAACCATCGGGAGGTGCAAGTGCTGAATGGCCGACTGGCTGCAATGAATCGCTTCCTGTCCAAGGCAAGTGACCGATCGATGCCATTTTTTGACGTCCTAAGGGCCAACAAGAAGTTTGAGTGGACCGCCAAATGTGAAGAAGCGTTCCAGGCACTCAAGCAGCACCTCCGCACCCTCCCGCCGTTGGCTAAACCGGTTCCAGGCGAGCCGCTCTATCTTTATTTGGCTGTTTTTGAATTTGCCATTAGCTCTGTATTAGTGAAGGTTGTCGAGGGTAATCAAGTCCCCGTCTATTATGTAAGCAAGGCGTTTGCCAAGTCTGAATTGAATTATCCTGCCGTTGAGAAGTATCTCTTTGCGCTGATTATAAATGCTCGGAAGCTGAGGCCTTATTTCCATGCACACGAAATCACTGTGCTGACGAACCAACCTCTGAAGCATTTTTTGAACTGACCGGATGCGTCGAGGAGATTAGTGAAGTGGGCAGTCGAGCTTAGTGAGTTTCTCATATACATTGCTCCGAGAACGGCTATTAAGGGCCAGGCATTGGCGGATTTCATAGCAGAATCTACAGCCCCCGATCTAGAAGAAGCGGGCCCTGTAGAGGGGGCAACCATGGAGGTCCCGACAGAAGAATAACCAGAGAAGGCAGAGCAATCAGAACAGCCAAACGAGGAAAATACCTGGGAGATGTACACGGATGGCTCCTCAAGTTCAGACGGATTAGGAGCAGGCTTTGTGTTGATACCACCAGGCCAAGGTGAGCCGCTCCGATATGCCTTGGCTTTAACGTTTAAGGCCACGAACAACGAAGCGGAGTATAAGGCTCTTATCACGGGTCTGAAAATTGCCAAAGGTACGGGAGTTGCTCAGTTGAAAGTAAAGTGTGACGCAGCCCTGATCGTAAACCAGGTTCAAGGGCGATACGAAGCGATGAGCCCGATAATGAAGAAGTACATGCGCGAGGTACAAGCCTTGAAGGAGAGCTTTAAAACCTTCGACATCGAGGCGATCCCGAGGGAGGAAAATGTGGAGGCAGACGCCTTGAGCAAATTTGCCCTGGGTGCACCCTTGGAGTAAAATTGGAAGGTGCATTTCTTGGAGAAGGTGATCTTATCGACCACCGACCCGACACAGGTGTGTGCCATTAAAGCAAGATCGGAGGAGGAGCCCACTTGGATGACCCCGATGGTCGCGTACCTGACTACGGGTGCAGTCCCCGATGAAAAAGTAGTAGCCGACAGGATACGTCGGATCGCGGCCAATTACGTGATGCTGGACAATCAGCTATACAAGAAGGGCTGGTTCTCGACTCCGTACTTGAAATGTGTGGCTGAGCCCGACACAAGTCGAATCCTGAAAGAGGTGCATGAAGGGATCACGGCTTGTCATGAAGGGGCCCGATCAATTATGAGGAAAGTGCTTAACTTGGGCTATTATTGGCCTACGATGAGCAAGGAGGCGACGACGTTGGTCCAATCCTGTGACGCGTGCCAGAGGTACGCCCCGAGCATTGTGGCTCCGGCTGCTAACCTGACATCCATCAAGATTGCTTGGCCCTTCGCGCAGTGGGGCATCGACTTGGTGGGACCTCTTCCACAAGCACAAGGTCAATGTAAGTATTTACTTGTAGCTATCGATTATTTTTCGAAATGGATAGAGGCAAAGGCATTGGCCAGAACGACAGGGAACCAGATCGTCAAGTTCCTCCAGACCCATATTGTGTCCAGATACGGGATTCCTAAGGTGGTGATCAGCGACAATGGTCCACCGTTTAACGGGTCTCAAGTGAAGGAGTATTTGGAAGAGTTGAATATCGAGCATCAGACAGCTTCTGTACGCCATGCTCAGACTAATGGCCAGGTGGAATAAGCCAAAAAAATCGTGATGGATGGCCTGAAGAAAAGGGTCTATGCCTTGAAGGGCAAGTGGCTGAACTAGCTGGAAAACGTGCTTTGGGCCGTTAGAACGACGCCCAAACGAGCAACTGGGGAGACTCCGTTTGGCCTAGTTTATGGCACGGAGGCTGTTGCTCCCGTGGAGGTGGCCGTAGGATCACATCGGATGAGATATTATGAGCCTCTGACGAACGATGAAATGAGACGTCTGGACTTAGACTTACTCGAAGAGAAGAGGCGGGAAGCCGACGAAGTCCAGGCTCGAATGCGTTTAGCGACAGCCAGGTATTACAATCGGCGAGTTAAGTCCCGACAATTCTTCGTCGGGGAGCTGGTTTGGCGTCGCAACGAGTTTACCCTTTTGGATCGGATCGGCAAGATGTCACCAAAATGGGAAGGACCTTACAAGATCGTGGGGATGCCAGCCCCGAATGCATACAAGTTGGAAGACCTCGATGGCAGAGTATTAAAGCATTCTTTTAGTGGAGAACACTTGAAGAAACACTATGCTTGATGAAAATTCGCCTTAAGTGGTGCCCGATGAAAAGTCGCCTTAAGTAGTGCCCGATGAAAAGTCGCCTTAAGTGGTGCCCGATGTAAAATCGCCTTAAGTGGTGTATGTTATTTATCGTTTGATTCAATGTAAATGAATTATTGTGCCATCAATAAATAAAGAGGTTGCTTCCAAACAGAGCTATTCTTAGATTTATTCTAAGCGTTATAAAGTCACCTTGAGTGGTGCGTGAAAAAAGTTGCCTTAAGTGGTGCACGAAAAAAGTCGCCTTGAGTGGTGCACGAAAAAAGTCGCCTTGAGTGGTGCACAAGAAATAGTCGCCTTAAGTGGTGCACGAGATAAAGTCATCTTAAGTGATGCACGAGATAAGTCATCTTGAGTGATGCGCGAGATAAAGTCGTCTTAGGTGATGCACGAGATTAAGTCGTCTTAAGTGATGCACGAGATTAAGCCGTCTTAATTGATGCATGATTCTTGGATTTATTCTAAATCTTGGAAAGTCGCCTTAAGTGGTGCATGATGGTAAGTCGCCTTAAGTGGCGCAAGTTAGTAAATCATCTTCAGTGATGTATGAGAATATCTTAAGTGTCGAGGTTTCGACTTAAGAAAGTATAGTAAAGCCACTGGGAGAAGTGCAATGAAATAATCGGAACTAAAAAAGTCTGATATTAATAGGGCTCGAAGGCCCGATGATTACAAAAAGAGGAGAATACAAGGACTCTAAAGATAAGCAGTTAGGCTTGGTCCTTGCTGGCGGCATCAACGGGAGTTGCGTCCACGAGGTCGGTGGCAGAAGGCTCCACAGGTTCAGCCGCTGGAGGGTCGATTATCGGAGCATCGGCGCTTGGAGGCTCTGCTGCATCTTCAACAATCGCGGGAGTGCTCCCTCCATCACTCTCCTCCGAGAGAGTAAAGTACTTCTTCGCGAAGGGAGCAAGAGAGGGAAACTTGTCGAAGTTGATGGCGTCGCCATACTCCAGGTAGAGTTCCTCGACTGCGTTGAAGAGGGTGTTCTCCACCTCCGCGCTGCGGAACTTTACAGCATCAGTCTGGAAGACTTCAGACCCCCGATAATCCTCCCGGCCCTTGGTCTCGGCCGCGACCAGCTGCGCAGGAACCCCCGCAACTTGCTCCTTCAGAGCCTTCTTCTCGAGGACCAACTTGTCCTCAGCAGCCTGCCGCTCCTGTTGCTCCCGCCTCAGGAGCTCCTCGAAGTCACCAACCTGCTTTTGGAGGTCCCGAGCCTTTCGATCGAGGATGGCCTGCTCCTTGGCCAGTTTCCCCCGCGAAGAATTGGAGGCCGCGAGATCCTCCTTGAGCTTGGCGATGGCCGCTCGGTAGAGACGGTTGATGTCCCCGATCTCCTGCGATAGAAGAAAGAGAAGTGTTAACGGATAAACAACCAGTTTTACTGATGAAAGAGAGAAGCGAATCTTACCTCTATCCGACGCATGGATATTTCTCGAACATCCCGATGCATCAACTCCCCATTCAAGGAAGTCGGATACCGCATGTTGGGAAGAATCGAGCCTGCCAGCAGATGCAGAGCCAGCTCCGGGTGGGCATCCCCTTGTCGATGCTGGACCCCTTGCAGCGTTTGGATCGGGGTCCAGGGAGCATCCACTAGCGCGGGGTCGAAGGCCCTGTAGAAACTCCCGTCGAGAGGGAGAGGAGAAGGGAAAGCACGAGTCGTGGAGGGGCGCGCCTCCGGCTTGCCCCGGGCGGGGGAAGGAGTGAAGTCGTGGATGGGCGACGGCTGTCGCTGCTGCGAAGAAGACAAGGGGGGCAGCCCCTTGGAGGTTGGTTTCAGGGGGGGACTGCCCCGTCCTCCAACGATGACGAAGGGAGCCACCCTCATCTGTCTCCTCGGAGGAGTCCAAGGTTTCCACCCAACGGAATTGTTCGCCGGTCGGGGTTTCCTCCCCTGTTGAGGAAGGTGCCCCTGTTGAGGGTGGTGCACCCGCTGAAGCTCCAGCACCCGACAGAGCCCCTGAGCGACCTGCACCTAAAGAACGAGAAGAGGCCTTAGAAATTTAATCAAGAAGTTCATCAGAGCCCTTACACCAAACAATACGTCGGGAAACATATTGGTCCTTCCCGCGATAGTTGTAGTAGCCCGTCTTCAGGACACGAGGAGTTTCCCCCCGAAGGACTCGTTTGACATCAGCGATGCGGGCCTCCATGGTCGAAGGAATCAAATCCTTCAGGACCATCCTCCTGTACGATTTAATAGCAAGACGGAGCTTTTTACCTTCTTCAGCGCTCTGGACGTCAAAGAGCTTATCCACCTCCACGCGGCTCCGCTTTGGTTGCTCCGCGAAAGAGATCCCGATGAAGCAGCAGCCTTCTTGGCTGACTTCCTCTTCCGCGTGGGACAGACAGCATCGGTCTCCCCCTGCTTAAGGATCAGATTGGTCAGCACGGATACCTTCTTGGCTGCAAACAGTAAAGGAAAAAGGGTTAGAGATTTACCCAGGAAACCATATTGGAGGGGCCGTCGAAGAGCTGCCCCCGGAGATTATGTCGAGGAGTCGGATCCCGGCATTCACCAGGTCCCGCTCCACGAGAGAATTGGCATCAAGGGGAGTGTAAGACTCCCCCCACCGGTAAAGCTGGATGAGCTGAAGAGTCTGGAAGTCTTCGTCGGTGTAGGTGTGGAAGGCGGGAGGAGAATCCGCTTCCACCTCCCAATCGGGGCCATGGGATCGAGGAGTTTTTGATGAAGAAGTAGCTCCTCTTCCACCCGCTGTTGTCGGACCCCGTATCGACCAGGAGTCCCCGACCCTTGACCACCTTCCAGGTGTCAGTGGTCCAGTTGCACAACCCGAGTTGCGTCTTGTTCCACTTCGGCATCCGGGGATAGAAGGCGCAAACCCCTGCCTCGTTACACTTCATCCCGTAGAAGGTCCTGAAGAGCTTGAGGCTGTATACCCACTGCTGTCGGAAGCAGAGGACCTGGAAGGCGTTCCACAGGCGTATGGCATGCGAAGAGAAAGTGGTCAGATGGGTTTTGTAGTGCTGGCACATCTCGACCAAATTACCACAGAAGGGAAATCTGATCCCCGCGGATACTTGTCCCGTAGAGACAAACACCTCCCCTTTCCGGGGACGAGGAACCTCATGGCTACCCGAGGGACGAGGCCAGGGATAGGGGAAACGAGGTTCCCAGGTAGAGGTGATGCATCCCTCCCGGAGAGCTGCATCGTAGGCGGTGCTGGAGATTTCGTTCAGAGCATAGTCAAAGTTAAAGGGCATCCTTCCCTCGGAACCGGATTCACTGTCTGAAAGCAGCCATGGAAAGGGACATTGGGTTTTCCGGGAAATTGCGAACAAATCAAGCAGAAATTAAGGGAAAAGATAAGCAAACAACAAAGAAGAAACCCTTACCAGACATGATGATTGAAGGTTGAAGGAGTGAACTTGGCATTACTGGAAAAATGACCGGAGGAACACCAAGATCTTCAGAATCGCAGAGCTTGAATTTGCAGAGAAATTGCAGAAAGCTTTTGAAAATTCGGAGACGATAAAAGTGAAAATAGGCCCATGGTTAGGGTTTTATAGACGAAGAGGACAGTCGAAGGGACGCTTCGATCTGAATCGTCGAAGTTGAAGTGTTCATATCTGAACCGTTGAGATGAAACGTGCAGAATGGCAACGGACGAAATGATGAAACAGCCTGAAAAGAACTTTTCGGAAAAAGCAGGCGCGAAAAATCAGGGACGAGCACTGAAGACGTCGCTTCGTTATCTGCTGCATTAAATGGCTGGGGAACCGAGGAGTTCTCTCGGATTTGGCAGTTACCCAAAGGTAGTGAGGAAACGTAAACAAGAAGACTCACACTAAGTGACCATGCCAAGGGAAAGATCCCCGACTTCGACGTCGGGAAGTCAGGAGTTGAGAAGACACGACGAACTGTAAGTCCCTCATGTCTTGGGGGCAAATGACGGGTTCTGCTATGGCCGTAGGCCCCTTAACGGCGAGGAAACGACGAACAGGCCCACTGGGCCCCAAATGAAGGTCAAGATGACCCAGGTGAAGGGTCCCGATGTAGGGAGTCCCGATGATGAAAGGTCCCGACAGAGTCGGTCCCGATAAGTGAGCTGGAAGCTCCCAATGAGAAGCCTTTAAATAGGCCCCGATGACGAATCCCCGAGAACGATTGGCCCTGTCACGATGACGAGGGGCCCAGAGCGGTGACATAACGAGATAACTCTGGTGTCCCCGATGTTAGTCGGGACTTGCCATCAGAGGTTAAGGCCGAGATAAGCGGGGCGTGGCCGAGATACGCGGAGCGTAGTTGAGATACGCGGAGCGTGGCCGAGATACGCGGGGCGTGGCCGAGATAAGCGAGATCTGGCCTAGATAGGCGGGATCGTGCACGAGATACACGGGATACGGGCTAACCACCCCAACGGTTCACCAGGTAACTGAGGTACCTCTCCGCCTATAAAAGGGCAGAGGTCACCTCAGGTCATTTACGTTGTGTTATGCACTTTGAGATTACTGCTTGCCAGTCCATACGAGATACTCATTTAAGCATCGGAGAGGGATTCTGGGTCACCGCCCGGTCTATCCCCTCTTTGCAGGACCACGTGGAGCAAAGGAGCTAGGATCGCCGTCAAAGACCGTACCGGAGTTTCACCGTGATCTAACACTGCTGACTATGCTCTGTGCTATGAGGGCGGGAAGTTAGAATTGACCGGTTACAGTGACGCCGACAATGGTGGCGATCCGGATGATCGTAAGTCCACCACAGAGGGAATGTTCCTCCTTGCTAAAGCCGTCATTTCATGGACGAGCAAGAAGCAAATATGTGTCGCCCTGTCAACGATGGAATCAGAATTCGTAGCTATCTCTAAGAATGCACAGGAAGCAGTCTGGCTGAAAAGGCTTCTTACTGCGTTGCTTAATGGTGACGTCGAGAATAAACCTGTGAAGGTGTTCTCTGAGAGTCAGGCAGCCATTGTGGCAGTTAAGAATCTAAAGTACAAACATATTGATGTGAAATATTTTTATGCTAAATCTATGGTAGAAGACAATATAATAACTATGGAATACTTGCCCAATGATAATATGATTGCGGACCCATTAACTAAGTCACAACGCAGGGAGATATTCGAAAAGCATGTAAAACTGTTGGATTGCGTAGGGTTTAGAAATGGCATGTATCTGTGATAACATTTTGATATTAGGAAGTTACATTGTGTAAGCGAAAGAATTGCAACCGAGTTTATGATCAATCGACGTACTTATGTTTTGATTACATCAGATTTACGGTCTATAAACTAAGTCGTAGGAGGACGCAATCCTCTTCCAAACTATGTCGAATGTGGGCCTTACCTAGTCACACAGGTACGGTCGTCTAGTGATGGAGGGAGGCCTCCACCAAACAAGACTGGCTAAGAGTCAGGGGGATAAACCTGATTAAGCGAGATGATTATCTAGTTTCGACGTAACTCGACATGATGAGAATCTGTGATAGCATGATTGACATATCCATTTTCTGTCAACCCAAAAGCTTCAGGTATGCTATCAACGCGTGCTTCATACTACGCGTGCCACGTCCGACCACGGGATCACAACTCGGTTGTGCTAGGAAGGAACCCTCGTGATTTTGGCGGGCGCAAACTTCTTCACCTTGAGCGTGTGATTGATCCCAGGAGCCTTATGAAAAGGCACCCGAAGTATCCTCATGGCCTCATAACTCATACCTAAAGTCAGGCTCAATGCTCGCTCCCGGCGTACGAGCGTAGTGTTGAACAATAAGGCCCAGTGACCACGTCTTGGAAACCGGTCGGGTTTGACTAAGGGTATGAGCAATGGGGATGGTCAAGTTCACCTGTAATTCACCGATTCTTGTATTCACTAGGTGGCCACCAGCCGGATATTAGTTGAAGGTTGTGAATACTTGTACGGATGCCTTGGAGAAGTGTTCCTATGTGGAAACTAGGCGAATGGAAAATTATCAGTTGACCTAGGATATAGCGCGGTACAATATATAAATGTTGTTTATAACAGGTTGATTAGAGAAAAGGGAATCAACGTTCCGCGGGCGCTACAATACTCCTAACAGATGAGTAGCACTTTGCCCGTCGTATCTGCCGGTCGCACGGCAAACCTCGTATGAACTATTTGGAAGCATGGAGCAGATCAAATGGGAGAAATGTTGATGCGGATTTGGACAACAATACATTAACAGGAACCCTCCCATTCCGGCGAGTGGGAGCAGAAAGTATTTGGTGATGGGCGCCGTAATTGGTAGCCCATAATATGTATAGTTTACCAAATGAACTTGGGTAAATGTCACATTAGGGTAATTGGGCTAGACCCATATCCCAATTGACATGGGAGGCCCAAAATTGGGCCTCCCCAAATACATAGGCCGGCCGAATATTTGTGGTGGGGAAAAATGAACTTTTGTCCACTTTACTCCTCCTATAAATAAGAAGTGTTAGGGAAATTTTAGGGTTAATCATAATTCCCTCACAAGAGAGTTTTAGAGAGAAAAACCCTCCACACACACTAAAGGTTCGGGCGAACCACATATCAAAACCAAGGGTGTGCCAAATTGATTTAGAGCAAACTCTCCAGAGATCTGTCCCCGTGCCAATAATCGATCA
Source organism: Clarkia xantiana subsp. parviflora (assembly GCA_036873135.1). Classification (NCBI taxonomy): domain Eukaryota; kingdom Viridiplantae; phylum Streptophyta; class Magnoliopsida; order Myrtales; family Onagraceae; genus Clarkia; species Clarkia xantiana. The sequence goes on from JAPTYO010000018.1 coordinate 928,349, forward strand.
GAGGCTTTGCTGTGGAGCTGCACCACGTAGGGCTTCTCAAACAAGAATCTCTACGGGTCCCGACCGGAGGATCACGAACTCCCTCGAGCAAGGATGTTGGACTACGGTTACTCTTGAGGTATGTGTAAACTTTCCGTTGCGTAATTGATATTACTAGCACATACCATGTTTAAGTTTCCGTAGTGATTACACCCGGTAATCTAACAATGTCAACAATGCTATCGCATAATTTTCATCCGGCCTAGAATGTGGTAAATGACAAACATAGTTCATCACGGCGATGTGGAAAACGAAAATCATGTCGTGTTACTCCAAACCAAATGATTATTTTGCGTAACAAGTTTATCCCTCTGGTTCTTAGCCAGTCTTGTTATGGTAGAGGTCCCCCACTCTTACAAGACGACCGTGTCCAAGTGATAAGGCAAGGCCCACATTCGACATAATTTAGGAAAAGGATTGCGTCCTCCTACGACTCAGTTTATAGACCGTAAAATCCGATGTAATCAAACATTGTGACGTCGATGAATCATAAACTCAATTTGCAATTCTCTCAATTATTAAAAATGTAACTTTCAATTATCAAAAATATTATCACAGATACACGCCCACTTTTAAACCCTACGCAATCCAAGCAAATTAACATGCTTTTCAAATGTCTCTTTGCATAATGGTTTAGTTAATGGGTCCGCTACCATGTCATTAGTGGGCGAGTATTCTAAAGTGATTATATTGTATTCTACCATAGATTTAGCATAATTATATTTCAAATCAATGTGTTTAGTTCTACTATGGTACATTTGATTCTTAACTGCCGCAATAGCTGCCTGACTGACAGATTACACAGATAGGTTTTGATATAGCCGTTAGGCCCATTAACGACGACTAAACGACGAAGTAGGCCCACTGGGCCCCGAACGAGGCTTAAAAGACCAATACGATGGGACCCGACAAGGTCGGTCCCGATATATGAGCTGATCGCTCCCGATGATATGCCTTTAAGTAGGCCCCGATGATACGCCTTTGAGTAGGCCCCGACGATACGACTTTGAGTAGGCCCCGATGATACGCCTTTGAGTAGGCCCCGACGATATGCCTTTGAGTAGGCCCCGATAGTAAATCCCTGAGAATACTGGCCCTATCCCGATGACGAGGGGCCCCGAGCGGTGACCAAAGGAGATAACTCTGGAGTCCCCGACTTCCGTCGGGACTTGCCACCAGAGCACGAGGCCGAGAAATACGCCCACTATCAACATAGTGGGGAAGTGGCCGGAAAAGACGGAACGTTGGTTACTGGCCGTGATAAACGGAACGTGGCAGTTATCCCAACAGGTAGCTGAGGTAACCCCTCCCCTATATAAAGGAAGGAGTTACCTCAGGGTTAAGAGGTTCATATACTTACATACCGATACTTGCTTGCCTGCATCGAAATACTCATTTAAGCATCAGAGAGGGATTTTGGGTTACCGCCCGGTCTATCCCCTTCTTGTAGGATTACTTGGAGCGAAGGAGTTCGGACTTCCGTCAAGAACATACCGGAGTTCCAACCGTTATCCAACATTGGCGCCGTCTGTGGGAAACGTAACGAAAAGCAAAAATGACATCTACCAGATCGATGGCTGGCAAGCAAAAGAAGAGACAAGGACAATCCGGTGGTTCTCGTCACCGTGCTGGAACTCTGAATTTAGGGCCGCCGGATCGCACTGTTGATCGGAATGATCCTCCCCCTGCTGTTTCCCAAACAAGGGGTCATCAAGATGATCGCGAAGATTCCATTCGAAACTCGTCGGAGAGCCGGGAAGAGATCCTAAGAACGGACCAGGATGCACCTGCAAAGCCGGACTTGGCAAAGGCTGTGATGGATGCCATGCTAGTATTTTTGGAAGCTATGGAAGCTCTCCTGGACCGGAGGGAGGCCGCCAAGAAGAAGGAGGAGGAGTTGCCTCCGCCTCCGCCGATGGAGAATCGGGACGGGCAGGAGGCCCAACCCGAGCACCAGGACAAGGGCAAGGAGCCTGCCCTATCGGAGCAGTTCGTGGTCGATGGGCCTGGACCGGTGCATCATAGGACCATCCCTCTCAATGGCCCTATCACCCCCGATCAAGTGGTGAAGATCGTAAACATCTGCATGGGGGACCAGAAGAAGATGATGTCGGAGCTGAGGGATCGATCCACTCATCCCTTTGTTCCCCGATTGGTGAACACTACTGCCCCGCCAGGACTGGGCATCCCGACAATCAAGGAGTATGATGGCGAGGGAGATCCAGTTCGTCATGTCCAGAAGCATGTCATGGCTTGTCTAGGCAGAGCCCCGAATGATGATATAGTGTGTGTTTTATTCCCAGGTACACTTGGTGAGAGGGCCCTGACGTGGTTCTTCAGCCTTCCCCCAGGATGCATCTCTAGCTGGACCCAGATGCATGATCGCTTCATCCAGCAGTACCAGGGCCGTCGGCGTCTCCTGAAAAGCGCGAGGTCCCTGGCTAAGGTGGTACAGAGGCCCGACGAATCTCTGGCGCATTACTACCAGAGGTACACTGCCAGCGTGGCCGAGATTGATGAAGAAATTTCGGAGGGAGAGACCATCCGTAGCTTCATTCGGAACCTGACAGCACCATATGGTTCCGACCTGATGCACAGTGTGGCTGAGAAGGCTGTGTGGAATATGGAGGCGCTGCAAAAGAGGGTGAAGCGGCAAATCGACGTCCAGGAGTCGAAGATAGCTGCTGGAGACGTCGATCCTCCAAAATTGAACAAGGGGAAGCAGTCGTTCAAACCCTTGGACGATCGCAGGAGAAAGGATAAACCCGAGAATAGTCGGGGTCGAGGCCGCCCCGATCGAAGGTAAGACAAGCGTCCCTTGAGGTCAGACAAGCGGGAGGACCATTACACTCCTCTTATTTTCTCCACGGGTGCTGTGTTGGCGGTGATGGACCGACAGGGTATCGCTAGGTACCCCCCGAAAAAAGATGGAGAGTCCATGGGAGCCCGTACTGATCGTTATTGTCGCTTTCATCGTGCCAACGGTCACGACACTAACCATTGTCGGGAGTTGAAGAAGAAGATTGAGAAGTTGATCCAGAAGGGAAAGCTCAAGGAATTTTTGGCTGGCCAACGGAGCCGGTCCCGTTCCCGGTCCCGATCGCGGTCCCGTTCCCGATCCCGTGGTCGATCCCCGAAGAAGGATAAGCCTGAGTCTTCCAATGCCCGCAAGGAGAAGCGGGGAACCATTAATGTGATTCATGGAGGACTTGCTGTGGGAGGAGATACCACGGCATCTCGGGAGGTCTATGCTTCTCGGATTCCCATTGCTGTGGTGCTGGGCAAGAGGGCCCGAAATTGGACTTCGAAAGAAGAAATGGTGATTCCCTTCTCAGCGGAGGACCTGACAGGTGTGGAGATCCCGCACGATGATGCTTTGGTCGTGACCCTGAACGTGGATGGGTACGAGATGAAGCGGATCCTGATTGATGGAGGGAGCTCCTCCGATATTTTGTTCATGGACGCACTGCAGGCCATGGGGAAAACCAAGAAGGACTTGAAGCTGCGGACTTCCCGATGGTCGGATTTTCTGACTCTACCTCTTACCCGGTCGGGATGATTACCTTACCGGTCGAGTTCGGAAGTGGTTGGAAGTCGGAGAGGAGGAACGTAGAGTTCGTGGTGGTCGAGTCAGCGGGGACCTATAATGCCATCATTGGGAGGACTACCATCAACCCGCCGGGGGCAGTTGCTTCAACTGTCCATCAGAAGCTGAAGTTCCCGACCGACCACGGAATCGGGGAGGTCCGGGGCGATCAGATAGCCTCCAGGAGGTGCTATGTCAATGCCACTCGAAGGAGGAATCGGGAGGCTATGACTGTTCTCCAGACTGACGCTGATCCCCGAGAGGAGTTTGGGCGTCCCGCCCCGATGGAAGATTTGAAGGAGGTCGAGATTGATGGACCTCAGAGGAAGGTGAAAATCGCGTCCGCTTTGACCGAGGAGACGGCTCGAGAATTGATCGATCTGTTGAAGGAATTCAAGGAGCTATTTGCATGGTCCCCGAGTGACATGCCAAGAATCAGCCCCGATGTGATTACTCACGAGCTCAAGATTGATCCCGCAATTAAGCCGATTACACAGAGAAGGCGCCCGATGGGTTCCGACAAGAAGATCGCGATCCAGCAGGAGGTGGGCAGTTTGCTCGATGCTGGATTCATTAAGGAGCTTCGATTCCAGACCTGGGTTGCCAACCCAGTCCTAGTGAAGAAGAGCAATGGCAAATGACGGATGTATGTTGATTTCCGCGACCTGAACAAGGCATGCCCGAAGTATTGCTACCCGCTCCCGAGGATCGACCAGCTGGTGGATGCCACATCGGGACATGAGCTGTTGAGCTTTATGGATGCCTACTCTGGCTACAATCAAATCAAGATGTCCAAGGAGGATGCCCCCCACACCGCCTTTTACGCTGATAGTGACATCTATCATTATGATGTTATGCCCTTTGGATTGATAAATGCAGGTGCAACTTATCAGAGGATGGTGAATAAGCTGTTTGGGGACATGCTGGGGAAAACAATGGAGGCCTATGTGGACGATATGCTGGTGAAGTCCCGACAGGCCAAGGATCATGTTCACAACTTGGCCACAACGTTTGAGCGGATGAAGCTTCATCAAGTTCGCTTGAACCCGACCAAGTGTGCCTTCGGAGTGCACTCAGGGAAGTTCCTGGGCTTTATGGTGAGCCAGAGGGGAATCGAGGTGAACCCTGAGAAGCTGAACGCGATCGAGGAGATGAAGTCCCCGACGAACCATCGGGAGGTGCAGGTGCTGAACGGCCGATTGGCCGCGATGAATCGCTTCCTATCCAAGGCAAGCGACCGATCCATGCCATTCTTTGAAGGGTTGAGGGCCAATAAGAAGTTTGAGTGGACTGCCAAGTGCGAGGAGGCGTTCCAGGCACTCAAGCAGCACCTCCGCACCCTCCCGCCATTGGCGAAGCCCATCCCATGTGAGCCACTCTATCTGTATTTGGCTGTTTCTGAATTTGCTGTTAGCTCTGTCTTAGTGAAAGTTGTAGAGGGTAGCCAAGTTTTTGTGTTGGGAGATGTACACCGATGGCTCCTCAAATTCATAAGGATCGGAAGCAGGTTTCGTACTGATACCACCAGACGGAGGCGAGCCCCTCTGATATGCCTTGGCCTTGACATTTAGGGCCACCAACAATGAAGCTGAATATGAGGCTCTCATCACTGGCCTCAAGATTGCTAAAGGAACGGGAGTTGGTCACTTAAAGGTGAAGTGTGATGCTAGCCTGATCGTGAACCAAGTCCAGGGGCGATACGAAGCAAAGAGCCCGATGATGAAAAAATACCTTCGGGAGGTGCAAACCCTGATGGAGAGTTTCAGGAGCTTCGATATTGAAGCGATCCCGAGGGAGGATAATGTGGAAGCAGATGCCTTGAGCAAGTTCGCCTTGGGGGCACCCCTCGATGAAAGTCGGAAGGTGCATTTCTTGGAGAAGGTGATCCTATCAACCACCGATCAGTCGGAGGTTTGTGCCATTGAGATCAGATCGGAGGAGCCCACTTGGATGACCCCGATAGCCGCGTATCTGACTACGGGGGCAGTCCCCGATGATGAAGTAGCAGCCGGCAAAATACGCCGAATCACGCCCAATTATGTGATGGTGGACAATCAGCTGTACGAAAAGGGGTATTTAACTCCTTATCTGAAATGCGTGGCCGAGCCCAACACAGGTCGGATCCTTAGGGAGGTGCACGAGGGATATTTGGCCTGTCATGAAGGTGCCCGATCCATCGTGAGGAAAGTGCTGAACCTGGGCTATTACTGGCCCTCGATGAACAAGGAGGCAACGATGCTAGTCGATCCTATGACGCTTGCCAGAAGTATGCCCCGAATATCGTGGCTCCAGCTGCCGATTTGACGTCCATCAAGAGTGCATTGCCCTTCGCGCAATGGGGAATCGACTTGGTGGGACCCCTTCCAGTTGCAAAAGGTCAGTGCCGATATTTAATTGTGGCTATTGATTATTTCTCGAAATGGATAGAAGCTAAGGCATTAGGCAACACAACGGGGAACCATATCCTCAAATTACTCGAGACCCATATCATATCCCGATACGGGATCCCCAAGGTGGTGATCAGTGATAACGGCCCTCCGTTTAACAGGGCCCAGTGAAAGGAGTACTTGGAGGAACTGAAAATTGAGAATCGGACAGCCTCTGTCCGTCATGCTCAAACCAATGGACAGGTGGAGTCAGCCAACAAGATCGTGATGGATGGCCTGAAGAAGAGGGTCCACGCCTTGAAGGGCAAATTGTTGGATGAGCTGGAAAATGTGCTTTGGGCTGTTAGAACAACACCCAAACGATCGACTGGGGAGACTCCGTTTGGCCTTGTTTATGGCACGGAGGCAGTTGCCCCCGTCGAAATAGTTGTGGCATCCCATCGGACGAGGAATTACGAACCTCTGTCGAATGATGAAATGAGGCGTCTGGACTTGGACTTGGTCGAAGAGAAGAGGCGGAGTGCCGAGGAGGTCCAGGCTCGGATGCGCTTGGCAATGGCCCGATATTATAATCGACGAGTCAAGGCTTGACAGTTCTTTTACGGGGAACTGGTCTGGTGTCGGAACGAATTTACCCTTTTGGATCGGATCAACAAGATGTCACCAAAATGGGAAGGGCCTTATAAGGTCATGGGGATGCCATCTCGGAATGCGTATAAGTTGGAAGACCTCGATGGCAATGTGTTGAAGCATTCTTTTAGTGGCGAACACTTGAAGAAATGTCATGTTTAATATTAAGTCGCCTTCAGTGGTGCAAGTTGTTTGTTAAGTCGCTTTCAGTGGTGCAAGTCTTTATTAAGTCACCTTCAGTGGTGCAAGTTATTTATTAAGCCGCCTTCAGTGGTGCAAGTTATTTATTAAGCCGCCTTCAGTGTTTAGTTGACATAAACAGGTTTTGAGCCATCAATGAACAAAGAGGTTGCTTCTGACCAGATTGTGCTTAGACTTATCGTTCTAAGTATGCTTAAATCGCCTTAAGTGGTGTAGCTAAATCGCTTTAAATGGCACGATTAAATCGCCTTAAGTGGCGTGGTTCCGCCTTAAATGGCACGGTTAAATCGCCTTAACTGGTGTGGATAAGTCGCCTTAAATGGCACGATTAAATCACCTTAAGTGGTGTGGATAAGTCGCCTTAAATGGCACGATTAAATCACCTTGAGTGGTGTGGATAAGTTGTCTTAGGTGGCACGATTAAATCGCCTTAAGTGGTGTGTTGCCTTAAGGGGAACGATTAAATCGCCTTAAGTGGTGTGGGTAAAATGTCTTAAGTGACGCGTCCAAATTACTCTAAGTGATATGATCGAATTGCCTTAAGTGGCGTAGTTAATTCACCTTAAGTGGTGCAATGGTAATCGGGACCAGAAGGGATTGATATTATAAAGATCCAAAAGCTTCACGACAAAAAGGAAATTACAAGGATTCGAAAAAAAGCAATTAAGCTTGATCCTTGGCAGCGTCGAGGAGAGCAGGGTCCACGAGGTCTGTGGCAGAAGGCTCCTTGATCGGAGGATCGGATCCTGGAAGATTGGCCGCAGGAGGATCGGACCCTTGGAGGTCAGCCGGTGAAGAGTTGATTATCGGGGGATCAGTTGTTGGGAGATCTGCACTTGGAGGCTCCACCGCGCCTTCAGCACCCGCAGCCCCTCGGGGGTGTTGGCCCCGTCGCTCTCCTCGGAAAGGTTGAAATACCTCTCCGCGAAGGGGGCGAGAGTCTGAGACTTGGTGAAGTCGATGGCACCACCATACTCCAGATGGAGCTCTTCGACAGCATTAAGCAGGGTGGTCTCCACCTCCGCCGTACAGAACTTCACCGCATCCACTGGAAAGCTTCGGAGCCCCGATAATCTTCCCGTCCCTTGGCCTCAGCCTCGGCCTCAGTCTCAGCCTCCAGCCCCGCCTTGGCGTCCTCCAGGGCCTTCTTCTCGAGGACAAGACTGTCCCGATCCTCCACGCGCCCCTGCTGCTCTTCCTAGAGCTTTTGACGCTCCTGCTTCAGCTGCCTCTCAAAGTCGTGGACCTGCCTCAGGAGGTCCCGAGTCTTCTGATTAAGGAGGGCCTGCTCCTTAACCAACTTCCCCTTCGACGATTCGGAGGTCGCCAGATCCTCCTTGAGCTTGGCCAAGACCTCAGGGGCCGCCTTGGCACGCTCCTGCTCCAGGGCCTCCTCCAGGGCCAGGACGTACCGGAAACAGCGGTGTTGGTCCGCTATTTCCTGTGAAGAATAAGGGAAGAGGTCAGTACACGAAAATATTCTGCCTTATATATACTAAGTGTAAAAACAGGAAACCTTACCTCCACGCGACGAACGGCGATGGCGCGAATATCCGCGTAGATGTCCTCTCGAGCCAGGGAGAGCGGATGCTTCATAGATGGTGGAACTGAGCCTCCCAGCAGGTGCAGACCCAGTTCCGAGGACACATCATCCCGACGCAGCGGGACCCCCCGCAACGACTCGATCGGAGTCCAAGGAGCCGCCGCCTGGTCGGGGGAGTAAAGCTGGTAGAAGCTCCCGTCTAAGGGGAGAGGGGGAACGACGCCCTGAGTATCGGAGGTGCGGGCCTCCGAGCCGCCATGAGAACCCGCCGGCTCCTCGGGAGTCAAGCTCAAGACCGGCGACAGCTGCTGTGCAGGAGAAGATGGAGGCAGCCCTTCGGGAGTCGGCTCTAGCGGGGTCTACCTCGCCCCACGACGACGAACCAGGGGCTAAACCTCGCTCGCCTCCTCCGAAGAGTGAGAGATGTCCAGGTCCATTACCCGACGCAACTGGCCGTCCGTCGGGGCGTCTTCAGTCCCCGATCCTCCTGGGGCTGGAAGAGAAATGAGGGGCTCTCCAACCCAGGCGTCGGAGGGTGGCACCTCCGCCGAAGCTCCAGCTCCCGATCGACCTGCAGCTGGAGGACGAGAAGCTTCAGAAAGAAAATCAGGAAGTTGGTCAGGATCCTTACACCAGATGACGCGATGGGAGAGATACTGGTCCTTCCCGTAATAATTGTAGTAACCCGCTTTGAGAACGCGGGGAATTTCCCCTTGCAGGATGCGTTTGATCCCTTCGATCCTGGCTCCCTTATCGGAGGGGATTAACTCCTCGGAAATACGCCTCCTGTACAATCGAATTGCTAAGCGGAGCTGTTTACCTTCCTCGGGAGTCTTGGTGTTGAAGATCTGCTCCATCTTCCCCACCCTGGCCCGCTTGATCTGCTCCGAGGTGGGAGGTGCCGATGAGGAGGCGGCCCTCTTCGAAGACTTCCTCTTCCTCGCGGGGCGTGGGACAGCATCAGTCTCCGCCTGCTTAAGCACGAGATTGGTCAGCAATGATACCTTCTTAGCTGCAAAGACGAAAACGAAAGTGCAGTTAGAATATTACCCAAGGAACGAGGTTAGAAGGGCCGTCGAAGAGTTGAACCCCGGAGACGACATCAAGGAGTCGGATCCCGGTCAAAACCAGGTCCCGCTCCCCGATGGAGTTGGCATCGAGGGGAGCGAAAGAGTCCCCCCAACGATAAAGCTGAATGCAGTGGAGAATCTGGAAATCCTCCTCAAAGTAAGTGTGAAAAGCTGGAGCAGGGTCCGCCTCAACCTCCCATCGGGGCCATGGGATGGAGCTGGTTCGGATGAAGAAATAGCTCCTCTTCCAGCCACTGTTGTCGGGCCCCGAGTCAGTGATGAGCCCCCGACCCTTGGCGACCTTCCAGGTGTCACCATTCCAGCTGTACCGAGAGAGTTGCGCCTTGCTCCATTTAGGCATCCGCGGGTAGAAGGCGCAGACCCCGGCATCATTGCATTTCAGCCCGTAGAAAGTCCGGAAGAGTCGGAGGCTGTAGGTCCACTGTTGGCGAAGGTAGAGGACAAGGAAGGCATTCCACACACGGATGGCGTGGGGGGAAAAAGTAGTCGGATGTGTTTTATAATATTCACACATCTCGACTAAATTCCCGCAGAAGGGGAATCGGATCCCTGCCGATATTTGCTCGGTGGAGACAAATACCTCCCCTTCCCGGGGACGAGTGACCACAGGGTCACCCGGGACGCGAGGCCAAGGAAAATGGATGCGAGGCTCCCAAGTGGAAGTAATGCAGCCCTCCCGGAGAGCTGCATCATAGGCGGTGTCGGAAATCTCATTACAAGCATAATCGAACTTGAAGGGCTTCCTCCCCCCGGAACTGGACTCACCGTCTGGAAAGTAATCATGGCAAGAAAAGGCACAGTTGATTTCCGCAAAAGTTCGGGTAAGTTGATTGAGATAAAAGGAAAAACTATGCTAACAAGTTTTTTCGGAACCGAAGGAGAAAATCTTACCAGACATGTTGAATCGGAGAAGGAAGGATGATCTTGATGGTCGGAGATTCTGGTCGCCGGAGTGTTGATCAGAGAAAGAAAAGAGAGCTTGAGCTTTTGAAAATACAGAGAATGAAACGGTAAAGGAGAACTGAATAGTGCCAAGATCTGGGGTTTTATAGGAGAGAGGACAGCCAAAGAGACGTTGCAATCTGGACCGTCGAAGATAAAACACCTCAATCTGAATCGTCGAAACACTAGAGACAAATCGGCTATAAAGTGCTTTTTCAGAAGAAAAAAAACAGGCACGGGTACCCAAGCCTTCGCTTCGTCACCTGCTGCATTTAATAGTTGAGTGACCGAGAAATCTTTTCGGATTCGGTGGTTATCCTCGGAATATCGGGGAATCTTGGAAGTGGAGATCTGCTTCAGAAGATTTTTCGTAAAGTCAAAACCCTCCGATACCAATATCGGGAGGACCGAAACTGGAAAACACGACGAACTATAAGTCCCTCATGTCTTGGGGGCAAATGATGGGTTTTGATATAGCTGTTAGGCCCATTAACGACGACTAAACGACGAAGTAGGCCCACTGGGCCCCGAGCACGGCTTAGAAGACCAATACGATGGGACCCGACAAGGTCGGTCCCGATATATGAGCTGAACGCTCCCGATGATATGCCTTTAAGTAGGCCCGATGATACGCCTTTGAGTAGGCCCAGACGATACGCCTTTGAGTAGGCCCCGATGATACGCCTTTGAGTAGGCCCCGACGATACGCCTTTGAGTAGGCCCCGATATTAAATCCCTGAGAATACTGGCCCTGTCCCGATGACGAGGGGCCCCGAGCGGTGACCAAAGGAGATAACTCTGGAGTCCCCGACTTCCGTCGGGACTTGTCACCAGAGCACGAGGCCGAGAAATACGCCCACTATCAACATAGTGGGGAAGTGGCCGGAAAAGACGGAACGTGGGTTACTGGCCGAGATAAACGGAACGTGGTAGTTATCCCAACAGGTAACTGAGGTAACCCCTCCCCTATATAAAGGAAGGAGTTACCTCAGGGTTGAGAGGTTCATATACTTACATACCGATACTTGCTTGCCTGCATCGAGATACTCATTTAAGCATCGGAGAGGGATTCTGGGTCACGGCCCGGTCTATCCCCTTCTTGCAGGATTACTTGGAGCGAAGGAGTTCGGACATCCGTCAAGAACGTACCGGAGTTCCAACTGTGATCCAACATACACCTTCACAGGGTTACTCCCGACATCGTCATCAAGCAGCGCAGTAAGAAGCCTTTCAGATAACATATGATCTGTTATACAGCCTTTAAATGTTTATAGCCAGGGTCTGATTGGAATCTTGCTACTAGGCCCACCGTGTAACAGATGTCCGGACGAGTGCAAAGCATGCGGACATGAGACTTCCGACCATGCTTAAATACTCTACACTCCTCATATGTTCATGCTCTTGCTGGTTCTTCGGGCCGTCACGTTTTGAGAACGCGCACCCGAAGACTACCGGCGTCTCCACAGGTTTGGCATCTTGTAATCTGAACCTTTTCAACAGTTTGTTGATATAGGCTTCCTGAGATAGACATAACCTCCGGGCGGCACGATCTCTAGCAATTTTAATGCCCAAGATGTACGTAGTCTCTCCCATGTCTTTCATCTCAAATACAGATGCCAACCAGGACTTTGATTCATATATGAAACTCACATCGTTTGCAGCAATGAGTATGCCATCCACGTATAAGGTTGAGATGACGTACTTAGACTCAGAGGTCTTTGTATACACGCATGGATCCTCGTGGAGGTTCATGAATCCATTTCCAACGATTTCCTGTGGAATCCGCTGTTCCATTGCCGAGATGATTGTTTAATAACGTAAATGGATCTTTATAGTTTACAAACTTTCCGTTCGTTACCAGGAGTAATGAAACCCTCCGGTTGCTCCATATAGATATCTTCCTCCAGGTTTCCATGGGGGAACGCGGTCTTAACATCCATTTGGTGCGGCTCTAGATCGAGGCATCCGAACAGGGCTAGGATGGCCCTAACTGTGGTGTAACGCACAGTCGGTGAGTATGTTTCATCAAAGTCCACTCCGTGAAGCTGGGTGTATCCTTTCGCAACTAGTCGGGCTTTGTATCGCTCAGCATTTCCATCAGCATTGAGTTTCAGTTTCAGAACCCACTTAGCCCCTATGGCTCTACTGTTAGCAGGTAAATTAACTAAAGAACATACGGAATTGACTTTTTTCTAGACGTTCTCTTCCTCCATTGCTTTCGTCCATTCCTTCGCTTGATGTCCTTTGTGTTAGATTACGAGGAGTAATCACTATGGATATATAAATAAGGTACATACCTTAGACGTAATCCGTAGTCCCAAGATCCTGCAGCAGGGAGTTCACGGTCTTCCGGTCGGCACCCGTAGAGGTTCTTGTTAAGGAAGCCCTACGCGGTATATTCTCCACAGCAAAGCCTCTGATCGATTCTTGGCAGGGGTGGATCTCCGGAGTGTTTGGTCGAAGTGTAGTAAGAAGCCTTTTCAGGCAGACCGCTTCCTGTGAGTTTTGGAGAGAGCAACGAATTCTGATTCCAACGTAGACAGCGTGACACAAGTTTACTTCTTGCTCGTCCATGAAATGGCAGCATTCGCAATGAGAAATACTCCTCCCGTGGTGAACTTACGATCATCCGGATCGCCACTATGGCCGGCGTCACTGTAACAGGTTAATTCTAACGTCTTTCCCTTATAGCATAGTGTGTAGTCGGCAGTACCTTTCAGATAACGAATAATTCGTTTTACAGCCTTTAAATGTTGATAGCCAGAATCTGATTGGAATCGTGCTACTAGGCCCACGGCGTAACAGATGTCCAGACGGGTGCATTGCATGACATACATGAGACTACCGACCATGCTCAAATACTCTGCACCCTTCATCTATTCTCGCTCTGCCAGGTTCTTAGGGCCGTCACTTTTCGACAGTGCGCACCCAAAAACCACCGGCGCATCCATGAGTTTGGCATCTTGTAATCTGAACCTTTTAAAAAACTTGTTGATATAAGCTTCTTGAGATAGACATAATTTCCGGGTAGCCCGATCTCTAGATTTTTAATGCCTAAGATGTACGTGGCTTCTCCTATGTCTTTCATCTCGAACACAGATGCCAACCAGGACTTTGACTTGTTCATAATACTCACATCGTTTGCGGCAATGAATATGTCGTCCATGTAAAAGGTTAAGATGACATACTTAGACCCGGAGGTCTTATAATACTCGCACGGATCCTCGTGTAGATTCACGAATACGTTTCCTATGATTTCCTCGTGGAATCTGCGGTACCATTGCCGAGACGACTGTTTAAGACCGTAAATGGACCTTTGGAGTTTACAAACTTTACGTTCGTTATCAGGAGTAATGAAACCCTACAGTTCTCCATGTAGATCTCTTCCTCCAGGTTTCCGTGGAGGAATGTGGTCTTAACATCCATTTGGTGCAGCTCGAGATCGAGACATGCAACCAATGCGAGAATGGCCCGGACTGTGGTGTAACACACAGTTGGTGAGTATGTTTCGTCAAAATCCACTCTGTGAAGTTGGGTATATCCTTTCGCAACAAGCCAGGCTTTGTATCACTAAACCTTTCCATCCCCAGTGACTTTCAATTTCAGAACCCACTTCGCCCTTATGGCCCTGCGGTTAGCAGGTAAATCAACAAAAGACCATACCGAATTGGCTTTCATTGAGGTGATCTCTTCCTCCATTGCCTTCCTCTATTCCTTCGCTTGAGGTCCTTCCAACGCTTGTTGAACCGTTACCGGTTCGTCAACAGATGTTAGAGTGAGGATTTCACCCCTCTTGATGGGATACTTCTTAGGAGAAGTTCGATGCCTTTGACTACGTCTAGGCTTGTTAATCCCATCTTGACTCTGAACGAATCTCCCACTCGGAATAATGCCTTTTTTCGGAGCATCACTCCCACTGGGAATAAGAGCAGTGCCTGAACCTTCACCTACAACTTTCCTTGGATGACCTCTTGGTCTCGGGATTCTATTTCCAAGATTATTTCCTTGATTACTAGGACCTGGAACCAAGTTGGTTGATCCACTCCCACTGGGAACAATGGGTAGTAGTGGTGGTTGTGGTATTATTGGATTTTCATCCAGCGGTCCGGCTATATGGTTATCAGGTTCAACTTGATTCGTCCCTCCAGCAACAGTGATTTGTGTGGTAGGGTTTGGTCCTCCCACTAGATTTGTGAAAATGTTTCCATTATCATTTACCATGTCACTCTCTTTAGTTGCTGGTTCAAATCTCCCACTCGAAGTAAGTGGGACATGATCATTAATGTTATCCTGCTTTAGTTCGATAAATACTTCATATGTTTTAATTTCACCAAGCGTCGGAAATTCGTCTTCAAGGAAAGTAACGTCTTTGGACTCATGTTCGACCACGCCACCATTTTCTTGAGCAGACATGAATACGTAACCCTTGTTCTTTGAATACTTGATAAAGATACTCTTTGGTCCTCTGGGTGCCAACTTGCCAAAACTGCTGTCAGTTGTATGTGTATAGGCTGCGCAATATGGTGAGATCCAACTCTCTACCATGACACAGCTCATATGGCGTTGTATGTACTGCCTTTGTTGGGACAAGGTTTACTACATGAGTGGCAGTCAATAACGCATCACTCCAATTGGAGATAGGTAATTGTGCCTGTGACATCATGGTTCTGACCATGTCTAGAAGTCTTCGATTACGACGTTCAGCCAAACCATTTTGCTGTGGTGTGTTGGGGATTTTCGTTTGACGGGCTATCCCTATTTCTTTGCACAGCTTATCAAACTCATTAGAGAGATATTCTCCACCTCTTTCAGTGTGCAGGGTTTTCACCTTTCGCTCCTGCTGATTCTCTACGAGGTTTAGAAAGTTTCTAAAGCAATCTATTGCCTAGGATTTACGAGTAATCAGTTGAGTAAATCCATAACGGGTAAAGTCGTCAAAGAAAGTGACGAAGTATCATTTTTTACTCCTAGCGGTTATACTCATTGGTCAACAGACGTCGGAGTGAATTAGCTGCAATGGATACACTACTCGTTGAGCTTCTCCGAATGGTTTGCGGGTGGACTTTCCTACTATAAAATCGTGGCAAGTTTGTTTAACCACATTGCTGGTACCAGGCAAAATCTTTATTTGGAATAATAAATGTACCCTATCGTAGCTTATATGTCCCAGCCTCGTATGCCATCCGGCTGCGTCAGATTCTGCTTTCCTGGAGGATAATGCATACATTCTATTCGAATCTATACTTTCATTCAAATCCATGATAAATAGACCATAAGAGGAATAAGCATGCCCAAAGAAGAAATTTCATTTATTTAAGCGAACAAAGTTCTTATCAAATGATAAAATGTAATTATTATTCATAAGAGCAGAAACAGAAACAACATTTCTACGGTTTCTTGGAGCAAAAAGGACATTTTCAAGTAGTTTTGTCCTGCCATTGTTCATAGATAACTTGCAGTTCCTCACTCCTATGACTTCAACTTGTGAGTTGTCACCAATGTATATCCTCTTAGAATCCTTTGTCAATCGTCTAAACTTGGCGAACAATCCTTTGTCATTGGCTATGTGGTCCGTCACACCTGATTCAAGAATCCAAGAAGCATTTGAGTCAGTTAACATGACAATGGAGGAAACTAGAGCTTCCACAACATAACCAACGTCACATACCTTTTCAGGATGCAATTTAATGGACCCTGTACCTTCGCCTATTCGGCTTTGGACTGGAGTTCCTGCGGACTATCTCTGATTTAACTCGGAGATTGCCTGGTTTAGGCGTTGTCAACATTTTACCGTCGACAGCCTGTTGTCTCTTTCCTTTGTTCATCCTTTTTCTCTTTCCTTGCCCAGCTCGTCCCGGTATTGATTTCAGTCGAGTTCGTTATATCTTGATGAATTTCAGGACAGATGCAAGATCTAGCACGAAACCACTGGCCGTCAGTAAACCTTGGCTGCTCTCCAAGACTTCGGGAGAACCCCGATAATGGCTTGAATTTTATCCCATCCACCCACCTGATCTTCTTCTTCCAGTGGTTTCAACATGCTAAGGAGATCGTATACCTTTTAAAGTACACTTTTGTTGTAGCTGTTTAAGCTTTCTTCCATAATTGGTATAAGTGGGTGCATAATTGCTGCCATGTCATTTCCATATTTAAGGAAGAGAGCATCCCAGATGTCCTTTGTAATCGGAACATCCTTATATTCATCATGGAAGTTCAGAGACATTACAGACAGCAATATCTCCTTTGCGTTCTTGTCATCTTGTTCCAATTGGAAATGGGCAAATGCTAGGTCTTTGGTTAGACAAACATCTGGCCAGCTTATGGACTTCTGAATGTGACCTACAAGGTCATGATCCTCCAACAGTGCATTGACACGTTTGCTCCACGAGTCGTAGTTTGTCTCAATCAAAATCTCATTAGCACAAGATGATGCCATCTATGCTGAAATTCGTTACTAATCATGTTGATGATTATGTAAAATCAGGGAGACAATAACATTTTGAGAAATAATTGCATACATCAAATATCTATTAAGATGGAATGCGACAAGTAATGATTCCTCAGTCATCTGTACCAACCGACCACCAGTAAACCAATGGAAGATGGCTGCGAAAGAGTTCACATTACTGTCGTCTTCAATCCAATAGATCTATTTTTTAAAACATTTTTAATCGCAAATTACCGGAACGAGAATTTTAAAACAAGCATACCCGATCTTGGCTTTCCCAAGGCTCTTTTTATTTTGAAAAAATTATTCCGATGAACTTATTCATGCATATACAATTCTACCATTCGTGTAAATCATCATACGCAAGTAACATTCATCACAGAAACCACACTCATGCTTACGCGTCATGCGTCTAATGTTCCGAGGAACTCATGCTTACGTACAAAATCTTAATTTCAAGTAAATTATCAAATGTGGCTACTGTTAGATTACGGGGACGTAATACTACGGAATGCTAAACGTGTACTAGTAAGTAATCTAATTACGCAACGGAATAATGTACACATACCTCAATAGCTTTCCTGCCCAAGAATGTTGTGGAGGGAGTTCTGATCCTCCGGTCGGAACCTGTACAAGTTCTTCGTGAGAAGAAGTCCTACGAGGTATAAGCTCCACAACAAATCCTCTGATCGATTCTTCAACGGGGACAGAACCTCGGACTGATGTGCACCGAAAATCTCAACTAAGGGTGAGCAGGTTTCTCTCAAGTTCCTCAATGGAGGGACTTATTAATTTGATTGATGTGTTAAACCCCTTAGGAGACCCCCTATATATAGCATTGGTGGAGTGGACAAAAGTCCACTCCAACCAATGTGGTACATGGTTCGCCCGAACCATGCTTATTAAGGGGGAGGCCAAATTTTGGGCCTCCCATGTCAATTAGGGATTGGGTCTTGCCCAATTAACCTAATGTGACAGTTACCTAATTAACTTAGGTAATTTCCTTAACATTGACAGGCTACCAATTACGGCGCCACGTCACCACATGCTAACAGCTCCCACTCGCCGGAATGGAAGGGTTCCTATTAATGTATTGTCATCCAATAGCATCACAATTTCAGTCTTCAATCATTGTCTCCGTCTCCGAATAGTTCATACGAGGCTTGCCGTGCGACTGGCGGATACAACGGGCATCGTGCTACTCATCTGTTAGGAGTGTTGTAGCGCCCGCAGAACGTTTATTCCCTTTCGTAAATCAATCCTGTCAAAAATAAAATATGTATCGCACTGTATCCTTGGTCAACTGATAATTCTCCAATTGCCCAGTTTTCCACATAGGAATACTTCTCCAGGGCATCCGTACAAGTGTTCACAACCATCAACTAATATCCAGTTGGTGGCCACCTTGTGAACACAAGAGTCGGTGAATTATAGGTGAACATGACCATCCCCATAGCTTATACCCTTAGTCTAAATCAACCGGTTTCCAAGACGTTGTCACTTGGCCGTTTTCTTTGTCTCTACGCTCGTACGCCGGGAAGCGAACATTGAGCTAGACCTTAGGTATAAGTTTTGAGTCCGAGAAGATACTTTGGGCGCCTCTTCATAAGACACCCGGGATCAATCACACTCTCAAGGTGAAGAAGTATGTGCCCTTTAAATCACACGGACTATAGCTAGCACAACCGAGCATGACCCTGTGGTCGAACATGGTACGCGTAGTATGAAGCACGTGTCGATAGCACACCTGGACAAGCCAGGGGTGGGATATGTCAATCATGCTATCGCAGAGTCTTTCATCTGGCCCTTGATGTGATTTTAATGATGGACAGAGTCCAACACGGCGATTTACAAAACAAATATTAAGTCATGCTATAAGCGTGACCAAGTTATTGTTTCGTTTAACCAGGTTTATGCCTCTGGTTCTTAGCCAATCTTGTTGTGGTAGAGATTCCCCCCTCCTACAAGATGACCGTGCCTGTGTGACCAGGGAAGGTTCACATCCGACATAATTTTGGTGGAAGAGTTTTACCTCTTCCTACGACTTAGTTTATAGACCGAAGAATCCGATGTTATTTATCATTATGACGTCGATAGATCATATACTCAATTTGCAATTATTTTATTCAATCGAAATGTTATTTCAAATGTCAAAATGCCATCCCTCATACAAGCCACTTATTAAGCCCTACGTAATCCAAGCAATTTACGTGCTTTTCGAAAATTTCTCTACGTAATGGCTTAGTTAATGGTTCTGCGACCATATTGTCTGTGGGAAAGTATTCTAAAGCGGTTATATTGTCTTCCACAACTGATTTGGCATAATTGTATTTCACATCAATGTGTTTGGTCCTACTATGGTACTTTGGATTCTTATTTGTTGCAATGGCTGTCTGACTTTCGAAGTATACCTTTACAGGTTTGCTCTTCTTGTCAGTGCCAATTAATGCAGTAAGAAGCCTTTTCAGCCAGACTGCTTCTTGTGCGTTTTTAGAAAGGGCAACGAATTCTGATTTCATAGTGGAAAGTGCGACACATGATTGCTTCTTGCTTACCCATGATATGGCAGCATCAGCAAGGAGGAAAACTCCCCCTGTGGTGGACTTACGATCGTCCGGATCGCCACCGTGGTCGGCGTCACTATAACCAGTCAATTCGATTTGCCTGCCCTTATAGCACAAAACATAGTCGGCAGTACCTTTCAGATATCTTATAATTCGTTTTACGGCCTTTAAATGTTGATAGCCAGGATCTGATTGAAATCTTGCTACTAGGCCCACAGTGTAACAAATGTCTGGCCGAGTACATAGCATGGCGCACATTAAACTTCCTACCATGCTTAGATACGCTGCATTCTTCATCTGTTCATGCTCCTGCTGGTTCTTCGGGCCATCACGCTTCGACAGCGCGCACCTGAACACAACTGGCGTATCCACGGGTTTAGCATCGAGCATTCTAAATCTTTTCAACAGTTTGTTGATATATGATTCTTGAGATAGACATAATCTCTGGGCGGCACGATCTCGGGCAATTTTAATCCCTAAGATGTACGTGGTCTCTCCTATGTCTTTCATCTCTAATTCTGATGATAACCAGGACTTTGATTTGTTCATGAAACTCACATCGTTTGCAGCAATGAGTATGTCATCTACGTATAAGGTTATGATGACATATTTAGACCCAGAGGTCTTGGTGTAAACGCAGGGATCCTCGTGAAGATTCACAAATCCGTTTCCGAGGATTTCCTCGTGGAATCTGCAATACCATTTCCGAGATGATTGTTTAAGACCGTAAATAGATCTTTGGAGTTTGCAAACTTTACGTTCTTTTCCAGGAGTAATAAAACCCTCTGGCTGCTCCATATAGATCCCTTTCTCCAGGTTTCCATGGAGGAATGCGGTCTTAACATCCATTTGTTGCAGCTCTAGATCGAGACATGCAACAAGGGCAAGGATGGCCCTAACTGTGGTGTAACGCACAGTTAGTGAGTATGTTTCATCAAAGTCCACTCCGTGAATTTGGGTATACCCTTTCACAACCAATCGAGCTTTGTATCGCTCGACTTCTCCATCAGTAGTGAGTTTGAGTTTCAAAATCCACTTAGCTTCTATTACTCTGCGGTTAGCAAATAAACCAACTAAAGACCATACCGAATAGCTTTCATTGAGGCGATTTCTTCTTCCATTTCTTTTCTTCATTCTTTTGTTTGAGGTCCTTCCATCGCATGTTTAACCGATACCAGTTCATGAATAGACGTGAGAGTGAAAATCTCACCTCTCTCTATATGATACTTCTTGGGAGAAGTCCGTTGCCTTTGACTGCGTCTAGGCTCATTTGTCCCATTTTGAGTCTGATCCATACTCCCACTGGAAATAATGCTTCTTATCGGAGCATTACTCCCACTGGGAATAATGGTGGTACTAGAGCTTTGAGCAACAATTTTCCTAGGACGACCTCTTCGTCTCGGGATTTCACCTCCGAGATTAGTTCTTTGATCGCTAGGACCTGGAACCGAAGTGATCGATCCGCTCCCATTTGGAATTACATAAACAATAGGTAGTTGTGTGACATGATTATCGGTTTCTACTTGATTCGCAATCCCACCAATAGTGATTTGTGTTAGGGGGGAGTGAGCCCTCCCACTGGATTTATTATGGGGATTATATCCTCATTAACCGAATCACTTGTTGTTGTGTCAAATCTCCCACTCGAAGAAAGTGGGACCTGAGAATCATTGTCATATTGTTCTAGTTCGATCAAGAAATCGTCTATTTTTATTCTCGAAGCGATGGAAATTCGTTCTCAATAAAAGTAACGTCTCTAGACTCATGTTCGTACACATTACCGTTCTCAAGGGCTGACACAAATACATAACCTTTTGAGTTCTCAGAGTATCTGATGAAGGTACTTTTGAGTCCTCTGGGGCCTAACTTGACAAAACGGCTGTCAGTTGTATGTGTGTAAGCCGTGCACCCCCAAGGTCGCAGCTTGGTGAGATTTAACTTTCTATCAGTCCAGAGTTCATACGGTGTTGTGTTAACTGCTTTTGATGGGACAAGGTTTACTATATGAGTAGCAGCAAGCAACGCATCTCCCCAATAAGAAATTGGTAATTGTGCTTTTGACATCATTGTTTTTACAATGTCAAGGAGAGTTCGATTACGTTCACCCACACCATTTTGCTGTGTGTTGAGGATCGTCGTTTAACGGGCGATCCACTTTCTTTAAACAACTTATCAAACTCATCAGAGAGATATTCTCCACCTCTATCGGTGCGTAGGGTTTTAACCTTTCGCTCCTGTTGATTCTCTACGAGCTTTAGAAATATTTTGAAGCAATCTATTTCTTCCGATTTACGAGTAATCAAATGAGTAAACCCGAATCGGGTGTAGTCGTCGATGAAAGTTACGAAGTATCGCTTTCCATTTCTAGCAGTTAGGTTCATTGGTCCACAAACGTCAGAATGGATTATTTGTAATGGAAATTCGGCTATTTTTGCTTCACCGAATGGCTTGCGGGTGGATTTTCCAGCTAGACAGTCATGACAAGTGTGTTTTACCACATTGTTTGTTCCGGGCAAAAGCCATCGTTTTGCTAACGATTAAACTCTGTCGTAGCCTACATGTCCAAGCCGCGAATTCCATCTGGTCGTGTCAATTTCTACTTCTTTGGAGGACATTGCATACATTCTATATGAATTTACGTTTCCATGCAAATTCATGATAAATAGACCGTTATAAAAAAAGCATATCCAAATAAAGTATCCCCTTTATTTATGCGAACCAAGGATCCCTCAAATGATAAAACAAAGTTCTTATTCATAAGAGCAGAAACAGAAACAACATTCCTACGGATTCTAGGAGCATAAAGGACATTTTCAAGAATTAAGGATTTGCTATTGCCCATTGGCAATTTGCAAGTATCTATTCCTATGACTTCAACTTGTGAGTTGTCGCCTATGAATATCCTTTTAGAATCCTTCAGCAATCGTCTAAACTTGGCAAATAGTTCTTTATCGTTGGGTATGTGGTCCGTTGCACCTGAATCAAGAATCCAAGATGGATTTGAGTCAGTTAACATGACAGTTGAGGAAACTAAAGCTTCCTCTACATAACCAAGGTCGCATACCTTCTCAGGGTGCGATCTGCTGGAACATGCACCATCGCTTATTCGGCGTGGGCTGGAATTCCCGCATACTATCTCAGATTTTAATCCGGGACTGCCTTGTTTAGGCGTAGTCAACGTTTTACTGTCGACCGCCTGTTGTTTCTTTCCCTTGTTCCTGAATTTTATTTTCTTACAGCCAGATTGTGCTGCCACTTTCCGTTCTTTCGACACCGAAGTTAATCGAGATTCTTCCAACTCGATTAGTTTCATGACAGATGCAAGATCAAGCACGGAACTGCTAACAGTGAATATGGCCTTGGTTTCTCTCCAAGACTTCGGGAGTATCCCTATTATGGCTTGAATTTTATCCATTCAGTCATTTGACTGTCATCTTCCAATGGTTTGAATAAGTGAAGGAGACCGCATACTTTTTCAAGTATGCTTTTACTGTTGTTGTTCAGACAGGTTTCTAATGTTGGTATAAGTGGGTGTAGTGTAACCGCCATGCCACTTCCATATTTAAGAAAGAGAGCATCCCAGATGTCCTTTGAAGTCGGATCATCCTTATATATGTCATAGAAATCCTGTGACATTTCAGACAGTATCATTTCCTTAGCTTTCTTGTCATCTTACTCCCATTGAAAATGGGCGAATGCTAGATCCTTTGTTAACCGGGCATTTGGGCAATTCATGGTCATTTGAATGTGGTCAATTAGACCATGTCCTTCCAATATTGTAACGACGCGTTTGCTCCACGAGTCATAATTCGTCTCAACTAATAGCTCAGATGATAATGCCATCTATTCATTGTTAACAATTCAAGGTTGGGAAGACAACAACATTTTGACAGAATTGCAAACATCAGATTATCTATTAGAATGGAATACAGAATAGTGATCCTTCAGTCACTAAACCAAACCGACCGCCAGTAAACCAAGGAAGGGGGTGTTGTGAAAGAGTTCACACTATTGTCGTCTTCAATCCAATAGATCAGTCTTTTGAAAACAGTTATTATTTTGCAAATCACCGGAACGGGAAATTTCAAATAAGCATACCCGATCTTGGCTTTCCCATTGCCCTTTCTGATTTTGTAAAAATTATTCGATAGTTTATGCATGCATAATAGTATCTCACGCCACAAACATCGAAAAAACCAAAACAACATGCTTACGCGTCATGCGTCTAATGTTCATTAGCATACATAATTATACTTAAAGTAAACTACCACATGCTATAATTCATGAACATTCTAGCATACGTGTCAAAACATGCAACTTCCGCATACATCATGCATAATTGGCGACTGGTATTTTCAGTTTTAAAAAACGTTTTGAAAATATTAGGGGTTGACTTGCAATTCATGCTTTCAATCAATCATGCAAATTTCTAGACATGGATTCTAGGCAATTTCAATAAGCATAGCATGTCTATCCTATTGCGCATACCATATATTTAAATCCCAGAGCTCAATGCTCGCAATTTATTATCCAGCTAGCTTGACCGAGTCAAGACGACAGTTCTAATATATGTTACAGAAAGTAAACAATTGCAATTCAGCCCACTAATTTAATCCAGTCCCAAAAACATGCATATCCGAGTTCTATCCCCATAATCGTAACCAGGTATTAGGGTTTTATTCGAAAAGTGTTAAAACGTAAACCCTAAGAGCACTGTTTAGGTTAACTTTTAAAGTTCAAAAAAAATTTGGATTTAAAATTCGACATCCTATTTTATTGAACATTTTAAAATTTCCGAAAATTTTTAAAATCTGGTTCGGTCCAATTTAAAAATCCGGTTCGAGACGGTCCGATTTAAAAATCTGGTTTTGTCCGAAACGGTTCAATAAAACAAGATTGTGGTTTGGTTCATAACACAAAACCGGTTTGGTTAGCTTCTATTTAATTGCTCTGGTTTGACCCGACCTGAAAAGTCCCACCCGATTAAGAAAACCCGGATTGGTTTAACCCGTTCCGGTTTAGCAATTGGACCGGCCCATAAACCCATGGGGTTCGGCCGAATGGCTTTCTTGTGGGCTAAGTAGGGTTTTTATGTCCACTAAAAACTTAACTTAGCCACCAAGAAACCTTAATTATATAAAATAATTTCCAATATTGCTAATATATATATAAAAATTCGGCACACATATAAATATTGTAAAGATTCTATCTTTAAGATGTAAATCAATCAACAATATAAGTATATATATATACATATATATATTCGGCAATATATAATTATATATATATAATTATTGTCAAATATACCTTTAGGGATTAAAATATATGTAGACAATATATTTTCTTAATCTTTTATAGCAGTTAAATCTATCAATATATATTAATCCCTAGATCTTAGCTATATATATTGATAGTTAATATATGTTTCAATATTATATTGTGAACCTATCCATATTTTCCAACTTATAGATATATAGTTACCTTTTAATAAAATAAAAATATGGCAAACTATGTCCCTAACCTAGGCCGGCCGAAATTACCTTGCTTGGACCCTAAGAAATTAAAAATTTTACCTAATATTTTACTAGGGTTTTCGGCACTAACACCCTGAATTGGAAAAATTGTCAAATTTTAAGATCAAACCATAACTTGATCATTAATCCAAAAAGTGTTCTTGATAAAACTTATTGTTTTCTTGAAGATTATGAACATCAAACTCAAATTCAAACCTAAAATTCAGTTTTGATCTATAAAAATATGTAAATTCCGAAAATTTTAAGTTTTTAAAGATCAAACACATGATTTCTTGTTTAAATTTTCGGAAATACCTTGGTGTTCATAAACATAAAAATTTCGGTTTTTCAAGGTTCAAGAACATCAGTTTATAAAAAATTTAAGAACTCCTAACCTGGCTTTGATACCACTGTTGGATTACGGGGACGTAATACTATGGAATGCTAAACGTGTACTAGTAAGTAATCTAATTACTCAGCGGAATAATATACACATACCTCAATAGATTTTCCGCCCAAGAACGTTGTGGAGGGAGTTCTGATCCTCAGGTCGGAACCCGTACAAGTTCTTCGTGAGAAGAAGTCCTACGCGGTATAAACTCCACAGCAAATCCTCTGATCGATTCTTCAACGGGGACAGAACCTCGGACCGATGTACACCGAAAATCTTAACTAAGGGTGAAAGGGTTTATCTCAAGTTCCTCAATAGAGGGACTTATTAATTTTATTGATGTGTTAAACCCCTTAGGAGACCCCCTATATATAGTATTGGTGGAGTGGAAAAAAGTCCACTCCAACCAATGTGGTACAGGGTTCGGCCGAACCATGCTTATTAAGGGGGAGACCCAATTTTGGGCCTCCCATGTCAATTAGGGAATGGGTCTTGCCCAATTAACCTAATGTGACAATTAACTAATTAACTTAGGTAATTTCCTTAACATTGACGGGCTACCAATTACAGCGCCACATCACCAAATGCTAACAGCTACATCCTCAACATTCTAGCATACCTGTCAAACATGCAACTTCCACATCAATCATACACATTTGGCGACTGGTTATCGATTAAAAAATATATTTTAAACATTAGGGGGTGATTTGCAATTCATGCTTATATTCAATTACGCATCATTCTAGACATGAATCCTAGGCAATTTCAACCATCACAACATGTCTATCCTAGTGCGCATACCATATATTTAACTAGGGCTTCGCCCCCAACATGCATTATCCAGCTAGCTTGACTCTTTTGGCCAAAAAAAAAGCTAGCTTGACTCAGTCAAGACGACAGTTCTAATCATGTATAAATATATATCGAATAATAATAATTGCAATTCAGCCCACTAATTAATCCAGTCTCAAAACCATGTATCTCCGAGATTCATCCCCATTATCGAAACAAGGCATTAAGGTTTAATCGTTATGTAAATAATAATAAACTTTTTGAGCATTGTGTACGCCTTTAGAGGTTCTAAAAATTTGGATTTTAAAACTTGACCATTAATTGACTTGAATTCTGTTTTGAAAAATTCGGTTCGGTTCAGTCAATTTCGGTCCGGTTTGGTTCGGTCCAAAAAAAAACTGATTCGATTCGGTCCGGTTTTATTTTCAAAATTTGGTTCGGTCCGAACCGGTCCAATAAAATAGGGTTCGGTTCGGTTAGATCTACTTAGTTACCCCTGTCCGACCCGATCCGACTAGGTCGAACCGATTAAGAAAACCCGGTTCGATTCAATGCGTCCTAGTTTGATATATTGGACCGGCCCAATAATTAAATTAAAAGGGTTTGGGCCGAAATTTTTACTTGTGGCCTAAATAGGGTTTTGAAGTCCACTAAAAATTTTAACTTAGCCACCAAGTAACATTAATTTTATAAATTAATTTCCAATATTGCTAATATATATATATATATATATTTCGGCCAAAACTAAACATATATATATATTTATTGCCAAGACTCTATCTTTAAGACTAAATCAATCAACAATATATATATATATACGTAAAATTCGGTTCAATTAATATATATATATATATATATATATATATATATATATATATATATATATATATATATATATATTGTCAATAACTAAAATAGGGTAACAAATATACTGACAATATATTTTCTTAATCTTTTAGGTAACTAAATCTATCAATAATATCTTTAACCCTATTAAATATTTAGATATATTGATAGTTATATATATATTTCTATATATTAATGTGAATATATCCTTATGTTTCCAATTATAGATATATTGATACCTAGAATATAAACTAAAATATGGTAAACAATATACCTTAAAATTTCGGCCGAATTTTTATTACTTGGTGCCTAAGAAATTAAAATTTTCACCTTGTAATTTAGCTTAGGGTTCGGCCAAAATCACCAAATTGGAAACAAGTGGTCAAATTTCAAGATCAAATTTTAATAAGATCTACAATCTAGTGTTCGATTTGATAAAAATCTTGTTTTTCTTGAAGATCATGAACATCAAATTTCCTAAGGACATCATGAAAATTTCAGACCACTTAACAACTTAAAATTCGAAAATTTTAATTTTCTTATGTTAAAATTTTCGGTCCAAATTTTAAAACTTTCAAGAATGCCAATTTATCAAAATCATGAACTCCTAACACAGGCTCTGATACCACTATTAGATTATGGGGAGTAATCACTATAGATACTATAAACATGGTACATGCTAGTAATCGATATTACGCAGCGGAAGATTCGCACATACATCAGACGTAATTCGTAGTCCCAAGATCCTGCAGCAGGGAGTTCACGGTCCTCCGGTCGGCAACCTTAGAAGTTCTTGTTAAGGAAGCCCAACGCGGTATATCCTCCACAGCAAAGCCTCTGATCGATTCTTGGCAGGGACGGATCTCTAGAGCGTTTGCTCGAAGGCAAATTGGCACGCCCTTTAGTGAATGTGGTGGTTCGGCCGAAGTGTAGGTGTTATAAGGAGGGTTTTTCTCTCTAAAACACTCCAAGGAGGGATTAAGGATTAGACTAATAAAAACCCTTAAAACATCTTATTTATAGGAGGAGCAAAGTGAACAAAAGTCCACTTTGCCCACCTAATAAGTTCGGCCGACCTATGCATAAGGGAGGCCCATATTTTGGGCCTCGCATGTCAATTGGAATTTGGGTCTGGCCCAATTTCCTAATGTTATACTTACCCAACTGTCTTAGGTAACATATACATATAATGGGCTTTCATTTACGGCGCCCATCACCATATGCTTATACTTTCAACGCTTGTTGAACCACTACTGGTTCGTCAATAGAAATTAGGGTCAATATTTCACCCTTCTCGATGGGATACTTCTTAGGAGAAGTTCGATTCCTTTGACTTCGTCTAGGCTCGATTATCCCATCTTGAGTCTGAACATTGCTCCCACTCGGAATTATGCTTCTTATCGGAGCATCACTCCCACTGGGAACAAGGGCAGTGCTAGAACCTTGACCTACAACTTTTCTTGGACGAACTTTCGGTCTCGGGATTTTACCTCCGAGATGAATTCCTTGATCACTAGGATCTAGAACCAAGTTGGTTGATCCACTCCCACTGGGAATAATGAATAGTTTTGGTATTATTGGTTTTTCATTCAGCGGTCCGACTACATGATTATCAAGTTAAACTTGATTCGCACTTGCAGCAACATTGATTTGTGTGGTAGGATTGTCTCCTCCCACTGGATTTACCATGAAAATGTCTCTATCTTCGTTTAACATGTCATTCACTTGCGTTGCTGCCTCAATCTCCCACTCGAAGTAAGTAGGACCTGATTATCATTTTCATCCAGCTCCATTTCCATCAAGACTTCGTCTGTTTTGATTTCAGCAAACGTTGGAAATTCGTCCTCAAGGAATGTAACGTCTTATGTTCGACCACGACATCATTATCCCAAGCTAATTTAAACATGTATCCTCTAAGAGTAGTTATCGTACTCTCGGTTCGAATACTTGTTTAATACGCAAATTAATGTCGCATGATGATTAGCTTTACCTTGTTATCATTCCTTTTAGCTTTTATGTCGTCGTATTTAACCGATTTTATTGGAACATAGTTCTACATTGATGTGAGTCAACTTCTTTTCATTCAATAGGGAACGTCGGTTGTTGAACTCTAACATTAAGTTTTCAAACCATGCCTGTTGAAGTATGTTATCGATAAGAATGCCTTGCCAGACTTGTCGTTCAAGGCATTTAGTGGGAGAGTCATTTTAACGACATCATCCTTTTCATTTACTAATTCATCTCAAAGACTTATCTATCTCTGAACTGTGCATTGGGCTTTCGCCTTATGCGTCAGTTGATACTTTACGAGTTCGTGGTAGCTTGTAAAGCATACCTCTTTTCGTTGTATAAGTATTAAATGAGTTATTCCCAAAGGAGGCAAAAAAAAAAAAATTCAGCAATTATTCATTAAAACACTTCACTATTAAATTCGTACTCTGAAACGATGTCTTCCGTCTTTCGAGATACACGCGCGCGTGGCACCTATTCCAGGTTTAACCCATGGTATAAATTGTTTCGTTTCCAAAATTCAATTTAATTTAATCAAATCGGCTTCGCACATGTTCATATTTACAGAATTTATCATACAATGGAGTACTAACAAATAAGGAATACTAAATCTTTCGATCTAGCTACGCAATCGATGGGTTTATTCAGTTCAGTTGTCCTGACTGAGATGACGAAGCATGTGTGTCGTTTTGTTTCATTCAAGCTCTTTTACCTGGCCGAAAAAAATTTGGTTCCAAACCCGTGGGTATGAATTTTTGTTTCAAATCGTTCCCTTTTACCGGGTCGTTAAATTTATAAGAAAATTGTGCGACGAGTCGAGCTACAATTACTTTATTCAATAACTCTGAATCTCAAAATAACCAAAATTTTAGTAATTGAAACGGACAAAGAACGATCAATGACATTGGTATGGTTCTTGATCTGGAAGTCGCATATTTGATCCATGCTTGTCGCACAGATAGTCGAGAACTTTGAGTCATGTTGAACATCACATATCAGTAAGTTCACGAGTGAATCACATCAAATGATTTGTGTCCGTATAAAACATTTTGCAGCTTTATACTCATGACATACGAGGCGTACTTGGGACGCACTTTATCAACGGGGTTTAACCCACCGGATTATCGTATAGGATCTATTCGGTCCAGTTCTCTTCATGATATGCGGATCATGGTTGGCTTCTTTCGACCCATTGTGATGAGCATAGAAGGTTGTCCCTTCACTGTTGTGGTTACTATACTTGACTAGACTCATGGTAAGTGAGTCCCTTCAACGTCAGACAACCATATACATCTTTTCCATGTTGACCTTTCATCGCCAAGGTCTCGAGTGGCTTTTACACCAGCATCCATGGAAAGAGAGAAGACCATCACATTCAACCAAAACATTTCTAGCTTTAGCATCCTTACTTCCACCGAGGTGGATGTAAAGGGATACCAAGCTGTAACATTGTCTGGTTGCAATTGAAGTCTTCTTCAACCCCTTTGACTAAGGTTGATGTATCACCACATACGCGTTCAGATCATCAAAGAACCTACTCCCATTCTCGGGGAAACAAACTATCACATTCATCTCTCATTGTCAAAATCATACAGACTACTATATTCATCCGTAGTTGTCCTCTTCGCTTTTCGAAATCGTAGTAGAGAGTTCAACACATACTCCTTTTATTCATCATAAGTCATACCATCAAGATTGCGAGGAATGTCGAATCGCACTCATTCAACCAACTCATACGAACACATTGATAATCATGCATAATCAGAGAGACAATAACATTTTGAGAAATAATTTCATACATCGGATATCTATTAAGATGGAATACGGCAAATAATGATTCCTCAGCCATCTAAACCAACCGACCGCCAGTAAACCGAGGGAAGGGGGTTGTGAAAGAGTTCACATTACCCTCGTCTTGTATCCAATGGACCAGACTTTTAAAACGGATTTATTCGCAAATCACCGGAACCGGAATTTCGAAATAAGCATACCCGATCTTGGCTTTCCCAATGCCCTTTTTGTTTTTAAAAAATATTCCGATGAATTTACGCATGCATACACAATTCTACTTCACAATCAAATCATCATAGCTAGCCAAATTCATTATACAAACCGCATATCATGCATACACGTCATGCGTCTAATGTTCCGAGGAACTCATGCTTGCATATAAATAATTCTACTTTCTAAGTAAACTATTACATGCTGCTACATCCTCAACATTCAAGCATACGTGTCATACATGAAACTTCCACATCAAACATGCATATTTGGCAACTGGTTTTTATTTTTAAAACATTTTAAAATATTAGGGGCTGAGTTGCAATTCATGCTTACAGTCAATCATGCGAATTTCAAGACATGGATCTGTTAGCATATGGTGATTGGGCGTCGGAATTGGAAGCTCATTAGATGTATATGTTACCTAAGAAATTGGGTAAATGTCACATTAGGGAAATTGAGATGGACCTAAAATCCCAATTGACATGAGAGGGAAAAAAATCGGGCCTCCCTTATACATGGCCGACTGAATATTACTAGTGGGGACAAAGTGGACTTTTGTCCACTTTGCTCCTCCTATAAGTAAGAGGTGTTAGGGTTATCATCAAGGTAATTCAAAATTCCTCCTAAGTGGTGATTTAAGAGAAAACCCTCATCCCTAAATACATAGTTCGGCCGAACCATGTACTACACCAAGCGTGTGCAAATTTGCTCGAGCAAATCACTCCGGAGATCCGTCCCTGCCAAGAATCAATCAGCGGCTTTGCTTTGGAGCTAATATCGCGTAGGACTTCCTTAACAAGAACTTCTACGGGTTCCGTCCGGTGGATCGTGAACTCCCTCAGCAGGATCCTTGGGACTACGGAAAATGTTTAAGGTATGTGCACATCTTCCGTTGCGTAATTCTGATTACAAGCATGTACCTATGTTTATGTTTTTGTAGTAATCTGCCCCGTAATCCAACAGTTGTATCAGAGCCTGTGTTAGGAGTTCATGATTTTGATAAATTGATGTTCTTGAAAATTTAAAATTCTGGCTGAAAATTTAAAGATGTAAGATTTTAAAATTTTTGAAAATTTAAATTTGGTAGTGCCGAAATTTTCATGATGTTCTTAATAAAATTTGATGTTCATGATCTTCAAGAAAAACTAACTTTCATCAAAATCAAACATTGGATTGTAGATCTTATTAAAATTTGATCTTGAAATTTGACCACTTGTCTCCAATTTCATGTTTTTGGCCAAACCCTATAGGAATTACAAGGTAAATTTTTTAATTTCTTTGGCCCCAAGTAATGTGTATTTCGGCCGAAACAATTAGGGATATTGTTTACAATATTTTAATTTTTATTAAGGGTAACAATATATCTATAATTGTAAACACGAGGATAGATTCACATTAATATGTAGAAATATATATAACTATCAATATATCTAGGTAATTAATAGGGATAAAGATATTATTGATAGATTTAGTTGCCTAAAAGATTGAGAAAATATATTGTCAGTATATTTGTTTCCCTATTAAAGATATTGACAATAAATAAAATATATATAGTAGCCGAAATTTACATATATATACATAATGTTGATTGATTTTGTCTTATAGATAGAATATTGGCAATAAATATATATATATATATATATATGTTTAATATGTGCCGAAATATATATATATATATATATTAATAATATTGGTAATTATTTTACATAATTAATATTTCTTGGAGGCTAAGTTAAGTTTTTAGTGGACATTAAAACCCTACTTAGCCCACAAGAATATTTTGGCCGAACCCTAGGGTTAATGGGCAGGTCCAATATGTTGAACCCGTCTAATTAAAACCAGACCGGGTTTTCTTAATCTGTTCGATCTTGTCAAGATTGGGCCGAACCGGGGTAACTAAGTGAATCTAACTGAACCGTTTTTGTGTTGAACCGAACGAAACCCTATTTTATTGGACCGGTTCTGAACGAACCAGATTTTTGAAATAAAACCGGACCAAACCGAACCGGATTTACTGGACCCGAACCGAACCATACCTAAATTGACTAACCGAACCGGATTTTCAAAATCGAATTCATTTCAATTAATAAAAAGGATGGTCAATTTATAAAATCCAAATGTTTTCGAACTTTAAATTAGTCTACACAGTGCTCGAAGGTTTAAAACTTTCATTTTTTTTATTAAACCTTAATGCCTAGTTACGATTATGGGGATGGATATCGGAAATGCATGATTTAGGGATTGGTTTAATTAGAGGGCTGAGTTGCAATTGTTTACTTTTTATCATATATATATTTATTAGAACTGTTGTCTTGACTATGTCAAGCTAGCTGGATGTTGGGGGCAGAGCCCTGATTAAATATATGGTATGCGCACTAGGACAGACATGCTGTGATGGTTGCAATTGCCTAGGATTCATGTCTAGAAACACGCATGATTAACTGTAAGCATGAATTGAAAGTTAGACCCTAATATTTAAAATGTTTTTAAAACAAAAGCCAGTCGCCAAATATGCATGTTTGATGTGGAAGTTTCATGTATGACACGTATGCTTGAATGCTGAGGATGTACCTGCATGTGATAGTTTACTTAGAAAGTAGAATTATAAATGTGCTAGCATGAGTTCCTCGAAACATTAGACGCATGATGCGTATGCATGATATGTGGTTTGGTTGATGAATTTGGCTTGCTATGATAATTTACTTGTGAAGTAGAATTGTATATGCATGCATCAGTTCATCAGAACTTTTTCAAATACAAAAGGACCTTGGGAAAGCCAAGATCGGGTATGCTTATTTTTAAATTTCCCGTTCCGTTAATTTGCGAATAAAATCATTTTAAGAGACTGATCTATTGGATTGAAGACGAGGTAATGTGAACTCTTTCACAAACCCCCTTCGCTCAGTTTCTTGGCGGTCGGTTGGTTTAGATGACTGAGGAATCATTATATGTCGTATTCCATCTTAATAGATATCTGATGTATGCAATTCTCTCTCAAAATGTTATTGTCTCCCTGATTATGAATGATTATCAATGTGTTCGTATGAATTGGTTGAATGAGTGCGATTCGATATTCCTCTCAATCTTGATGGTACGAATTATGATGAATAATAAGAGTATGTGTTGAACTCTCTACTACGATTTTGAAAAAGCGAAGAGGATAACTACAAATGAATATTGTGGTCTGTATAATTTTGACAATGAGAGATGAATGTGATAATTTTTTTCCCCAAGAATGGGAGTAGGTTCTTTGTTGATCTGAACACGCATGTGGTGATACATTCAACTCTGGATAAAGGGGTTGAAGAAGACTTCAAATGCAACCAGACAATGTTAGAGCTTGGTATCTCTTTGCATCCGCCTTGGTAGAAGCAAGGACGCTAAAGCTAGAAATGTTTTGGTTGAATGTGATGGCCTTCTCTCTTTCCATGGATAATGGTGTAAAAGCCGCTCGAGACCTTCGCGATGAAAGGTCAACATGGAAAAGATGTATATGGTTGTCTAACGTTGACGGGGCTCACTTACCATGATTCAAGTCAAGTACAGTAACCACAACAGTGAAGGGACAACCTTCTCCGTTCATCTCAGTGGGTCGAACGAATCCAATCATGATCTGCATGTCAATAAGAGAACTGGACCGAATAGATCCAATACGATAATCCGGTGGGTTAAACCTCATTGATGTGTGCATCCCAAGCACGCCTCGTATGTCATGAGTATAAAGCTATAAAATGTTTTATACGGACACAAATCATTTGATGTGATTCACTCGTGAATTTACTCAGGTGTAATGTTCAACATGACTCAAAGTTCACGACTATGTGTGCAACAAGTATGCATCAAATACGCGACGTTCAGATCAAGAACTATACCATTGTCATTTATCGTTCGTTGTTCGTTTCAATTACTAAAATTTTGGTTATTTTTAGATTCAGAGTTATTGAATAATGTAATTGTTGCTCGATTCGTAGCAGAATTTTCTTATCAATTTAACGGCCCAGTAAAAAGGGAACGATCCACGAGTTTTGAACCGAATTTTTCGGCTAGGTGAAAGAAGCTGAATGAAATGAAACGACACACATGCTCCGTCATCCAGAGACGTAACTGAACTGAATAAACCCATCGATTGCGTAGCAAGATCGAAAGATTTACTATTTCTTATTTGTTAGTACTCCATTATATTATAAATTCCATAATGATGAACATATGCGACAAGGATTGGATTAAATTAAATTGAATTTTGGAAACGTATTGATGTATACCATGGGTTGAACTCGGAATAGGCGCCACAGGCGCGTGTACCTCGAAAGACGGAACACATCGTTTTCAGAGTACGAATTTAATGATGAAGCTTCTTAATGAATGAATGTCCAAATTTTCATTTGCCTCCCTTTTGGGAATAGTTCATTCAATAATTTCACGATGAAAAGAGGTATGCTCCACGAGCGACCACGAACTCGTAAAGTATCAACTGTCGCATAAGGCGAAACCCCTATGCACAGTTCAGAGATGGATAAGTCTTTGAGATGAATTAGCTAATGAAAAGAATGATGTTGGTAAAATGACTCTCCCACTAAATGCCATGAATGAGAAGTTTGACAAGGGACGTTAGAGTTCAACAACGGCCGTTCCCTAAGGGATGAAAAGCAGTTGACTCACATTAATGTAGAACTATGTTCCAACAAAGTTGGTCAAACACGACGCCATAAAAGCTAAAAAGAATGATAACAAGTTAAATCTTATCATCATGCGACATTAACTTGCGCATTAAACAAGTATTTGAACCTAGAGTACGATGACTACTCTTAGAGGATACATGTTTAAATTAGCTTGTGATAATGGTGTCGTGGTCGAACATGAGACGTTACATTCCTTGAGAATGAATTTCCAACGCTTGGTGAAATGAAAACATACGAAGTCTTGTTCGAATTAGAGCAGGATAATGATGATTGTCAGGTCCCACATACTTCGAGTGGGAGATTTGAGGTAGCAGCGCAAGTGAATGAAATAGTAAATGAAGATGGGGACATTTTCAAAGTAAATCCAGTGGGACAGTGGGAGGAGCCAATCCTACCACACAAATCACTGTTGCTGCAGGTGCGGATCAAGTTGAACCTGATAATCACGTAGTCGGACCACTAGAGGTTCTTGTTAGAGAAAACCTATGTGGTACAAGCTCCACATCAAAGCCTCTAATCGATTGTCGGCACAGGGACAGATCTCTGGAGAGTTTTCTCTAAGGCAATTTGGCACACCCTTGGTGAGGGCTATGGTTCGGCCGAACTAGGTGTTTAAGGGTGGAGGGTTTTTCTCTCTAAAACTCTCTAATGAGGGAATTGTGATTCACCCTAAAAATCCCCTAACACCTCTTATTTATAGGAGGAGTAAAGTGGACAAAAGTCCACTTTACCCCCACCTAGTAATTTCGGCCGGCCTATGTAATTGGGGAGGCCCAATTTTAGGCCTCCCATGTCAATTGGGATTTGGGTCCAGCCCAATTACCCTAATGTGACATTTACCCAAGTTCGTTAGGTAAACTATACATATTATGGGCTACCAATTACGACGCCCATTACCATATGCTTACAGCTCCCACTCGCTGGAATGGAGGGTGCCTGTTAATGTATTGTCGTCCGAATCCGCATCAACGTTTCTCTCCTTTGATCTGCTTCTTGCTTCCGAATAGTTCATAGGAGGTTTGCCGTGCGACCAGCGGATACGACGGGTATCATGCTACTCATCTGTTAGGAGTATTGTAACGCCCGCGGAACGTTGATTCCCTTTTCTCCAATCAACATGTTATAAACAACATTTATATTGTACGACGCTATATCCTAGGTCAACTGATAATTCTCCATTTGCAAGGCATCCGTACAAGTATTCACAGCCTTCAACTAGTTGGTGGCAACCTAGTGAATATAAGAGTCGGTGAATTACAAGTGTACTTGACCATCCCCATTACTCATATCCTTAGTCAGACCCAACCGGTTTCCAAAGACGTGGTCACTGGGCCTTTTTGTTCAGCACTACGCTCATACGCCGGGAAGCGAGCATTGAGCCTGACCTTAGATATGAATTCTAAGTCCGTGAGGATACTTTAGGTGCCTCTTCATAAGGCTCCTGGGATCAATCACACGCTCGAGGTGAAGAAGTTTGCGACCGCCAGAATCAGGAGGATTCCTTCCTAGAACAACCGAGTTGTGACCCCGTGGTCGAACGTGGCACGCGTAGTATGAAGCACGCGTTGATAGCATAGCTGAATCTTTTGGGTTTACAGGAAAGGGATATGTCAATAATGCTATCACAGAATCTCATCTGGCCCAGAATGTGGTTAAATAAAGAACGAAGTTCATCAAGACGATATGCAAAACGAAGATCACGTTGAGTTACTTCGAAACTAGATAATCGTCTTGGTTAATCATGTTTATCCCCCCTAACTCTTAGCCAGTCTTGTTAGGTGGAGGCCTCCCTCCACCGCAAGACGGTCGTACCTGTGTGACTAGGTAAGGCCCACATTCGACATAATTTGGCAGAGGATTGCGTCCTCCTACGACTTAGTTTATAGACCGTAAATCTGATGTAATCAAAACATTATGACGTCGATAGATCATAAACTCAGTTGCAATTCTTTCTCTTACAAAATGTAACTTTCTAATATCAATATGCTATCACAAATACATTCCATTTCTAGACCCTACGCAATTTAAGCAGTTTTACATGCTTTTCGAATATGTCCCTGCGTAGTGGTTTAGTTAATGGGTCCGTTAACATATTATCAGTGGACAAGTATTCCATAGTGATTGTATTGTCTTCGACCATCGATTAAGCATAGAAATATTTCACATCAATGTGTTTGGTTCTACTATGGTACTTCGAATTCTTAACTACCGCAATGGCTGCTTGATTGTCATAGAAGACCTTCACAAGTTTATTCTCAACATCACCACCAAGCAGTGCAGTTAGAAGCCTTTTGAGCCAGGCCACTTCTTGTGCATTCTTAGAGAGAGCTACGAATTCCGATTCCATTGTGGACAGTGCGACAAAGGTTTGGTTCTTGCTCGTCCATGAAATGGCGGCGTTGCTCGTCCCTGTTGTGGAATTACGATCATCCGGATCGCCACCATGGTCGGCGTCACTGTAACCGGTCTATTCTAACTTGTTACCCTCATAGCACAGCGCGTAGTCGACAGTACCTTTCAGATAACGAATTATTCGTTTTACAGCCTTTAAATGTTGATAGACAAGATCTGATTGGAAACATGCTACTAGGCCCACGACGTAACAGATATCCGGACGGGTGCATTGCATGGCATACATCAAACTACCGACCATGCTTAAATACTCTGCACCCTTCATATGTTCACGCTCTACCAGGTTCTTGGGGCCGTCACGTTTTGACACTGCGCACCCAAACACCACCGGCGTATCCACGGGTTTGGCATCCTGTAATCTGAATCTTTTCAACAGTTTGTTGATATAAGCTTCTTGAGACAGACACAATTTCCGGGTAGCCTGATCTCTAGCAATTTTAATGCCTAAGATGTACGTGGCCTCTCCCATGTCCTTCATCTCAAATACAGATGCCAACCAGGACTTTAACTTGATCATTAAACTCATGTTGTTTGCGGCAATGAGTATGTCGTCCACGTATAAAGTAAAGATGACATACTTAGACCAGGAGGTCTTGTAATACACGCACGGATCCTCGTGAAGATTCACAAATCCGTTTCCTACGATTTCCTCGTGGAATCTGCGGTACCATTGCCGAGACGACTGTTTGAGACCGTAAATCGACCTTTGGAGTTTACAAACTCTATGTTCGTTGCCAGGAGTAATGAAACCCTCAGGTTTCTCCATGTAGCTCTCTTCCTCCAGGTTTCCGTGGAGGAATGCGGTCTTAACATCCATTTGGTGCAGCTCGAGATCGAGAATTGCAACCAAGGTCAGAATGGCCCGTACTGTGGTGTAACTTATAGTTGGTGAGTATATTTCGTCAAAGTCCACTCCGTGAAGTTGGGTATATCCTTTTGCAACAAGTCGCGCTTTGTATCGCTCGAGTTTTCCATCAGCGGTGAGTTTTAGTTTAAGAAACCACTTTGCTCTTATGGCTCTGCGGTTAGCAGGTAAATCAACCAAAGACCATACCGAATTGGCTTTTATTTATGAGATCTCTTCCTCCATTGCATTCCTCCATTCCTTTGCTTGAGGTCCATCCAACGCTTGCTGAACCGTTACTGGATCATCAACATATGTTAGAGTGAAGATTTATCCTCTCTTGATGGGATACTTAATAGGAGAAGTTTGATGCTTTTGACTACGTCTAGGCCCGTTCCCCCCATCTTGACGTTGAACGCTACTCCCACTCGGGACAATGCTTCCATTCAGAGCATCACTCCCACTGGGAACAAGAGCAGTGTTAGAACCTTAACCTACAACCTTTCTTGGACGGCCTCTTGGTCTCGGGATTCTATCCCCGAGATGAATTCCTTGATTACTAGGACCTGGAACCAAGTTGGTCGGAGTACTCCCACTGGGAATAATGGGTAGTGTTGGTGGTTGTGGTATCGGTCCAGCTACATGATTTTCAGGTTCAACTTGATTCGTCTCTGCGGCAACAGTGATTTGTGTGGTTGGGTTTAAACCTCCCACTGGATTTATAATTATAATGAAAATGTTTCCATTATCATTAACCATGCATTCACTTGTGTTTCCGGTTCAAATCTTCCACTCGAAGTAAGTGGGACCTAATCATCAATGTTATCCTGCACTAGTTTAGTCAATATTTCATCTGTTTTAATTTCGCCAAGCGTTGGGAATTCGTTCTAAATGAAAGTTACGTCTCTTGATTCATGTTCGACCATGCCACCATTTTCTTGAGCTGACACAAATACGTAACCTGTAGAGTTATCTGAGTACCTTATAAAGACACGATTTAATCCTCTAGGTCCTAACTTGCCAAAACGGTTGTCAGTCGTATGTGTATAGGCAGCGCAACCTCAAGGTCGCAATCTGGTGAGATCTAATTCTCTTCCATACCACAGCTCATATGGTGTTGTGTCTAAAGATTTGGTTTGGACAAGGTTTATTACATGAGTGGCAGTCAACAACGCATCATTCCAATAGGAGATAGGTAATTGAGCCTGCGACATCATGGTTCTAACCATGTCAAGGAGTGTTTGATTACGACGTTCAGCCACACCATTCTGCTGTGGTGTGCTGGGGATTGTCGTTTGACGGACTATCCCTCTTTCTTTGCACAACTTTTCAAACTCATTAGAGAGATAATCTCCACCTCTATCAGTGCGTAAGGTTTTCACCTTTCACTCATGTTGATTCTCTACGAGGTTTAGAAAGTTTCTAAAGAAATCTATTGCCTCGGATTTACGAGCAATCAAATGAGTAAACCCATAACGGGTGTAGTCGTCATTGAAAGTTACGAAGTATCGTTTCCCATTCCTAGCGGTTACACTCATTGGTCCACATACGTCGGAGTGAATCAACTGCAATGGATACTCGGCGAATTGAGCTTCTCCATATGGTTTGCAGGTGGATTTTCCAGTAAGACAGTCATGGCAAGTGTGTTTAATCACATTGCTGGTACCAGGAAAAAGCTCTCTTTGAGCCAATGAATGAACCCTATCTTAGCTTATATGTCCCAACCTCGCATGCCATCCGCCTGCGTCAGTCTCTGCTTCCCTTGAGGATAATGCATACATTCTATTCGAATTGATACATCCATTCAAATCCATGATAAAGAGACCATAAGAGGAGTAAGCATGCCCAAAGAAGACATCGCTTTTATTGATAAGAATAGATTTCTTCTAAAAAAATTAAATGTAGCTATTATTCATAAGAGCGGAAACAGAAACAACATTTCTACGGATTCTATGAGCAAAAAGGACATTCTCAAGTAGCATGGTCCTCCCATTGGTCATAGACAATTTGCAGTTCCCTACTCCAATGACTTCAACTTGTGAGTTGTCGCCAATGTATATCCTCTTAGAATCCTTTGGCAATCATCTAAACTTGGCAAACAGTCCTTTGTCGTTGGCTATGTTGTCCGTCGCACCTAGATCAAGAATCCATGAAGGATTTGTGTCAGTTAACATGACAGTTGAGGAAAATAGAGTTTCTATTACACAACCAATCTCGCATACCTTTTCAGGATGCATTTTTCTGGACCCTATACCTTCGCCTATTCATCGTGGACTGGAGTTCCCGCGGACTATCTCTGATTTCAATCGGAGACTGCCTGGTTTAGGCTTCGTCAACATTTTACCGTCTACTGCCTGTTGTTTCTTTCCTTTGTTCATCCTCTTTCTCTTTCCTTTCCCAGCTGGTATAAGTATTGATTTCAGCCGAGGTTGTTCCATCTCGATGAACTTCAGTACCGATGCAAGATCCAACACAAAACCACCGGCGGTCAATAAAGCCTTGGCTGCTCTCCAAGGCTTGAATTTTATACCATTCACTAACCTGACCTTCTTCCACCAGTGGTTTTACCATGTCATTCACTTGAATGTTATCCCATTCTCCACCACTTTTGTTGTAGCTGTTAAAACTTTCTTCCATAAAGGGTATAAGTGGGTGCAGGATTGCTGCCATGCCGTTTCCATATTTCAGAAACAGGGAATCCCAGATATCCTTTGTAATTGGAACATCCTTATATTCATCATGGAATTCCTGAGACATCTCAGCCAGCAATATCTCCTTTGCTTTCTTGTCATCTTGCTCCCATTGAAAATGAGCATACGTCAGGTCTTTGGTCAGACTTACATCTGGCTAATTTATGAATTTCTGAATGTGATCCACAAGGCCATTATCCTCCAACAGTGCACTGACGTCTTACTCCACGAGTCGTAGTTAGTCTCAATCAAAAGCTCATCAGCACAAGATGATCTCATCTAGGCTGTAATTCGTTACTAAACACGTTGATTATTATACAAAATCAGGGAGACAATAACATTTTGAGAAAGAAATGTATACATCAGATATCTATTAAGATTGAATCCGAAAAATAATGATTCCTCAGTCATCTAAACCAACCGACCACCAGTAAACCAATGGAAGATGGTTGCGAAAGAGTTCACATTATCGCCGTTTTCAATCCAATAGATCAATCTTTTAAAACGGTTTTAATCGCAAATCACCGGAACGAGAATTTTAAAACAAGCATACCCGATCTTGGCTTTCTTAAGGCCCTTTGAATTTTGGAAAATATTCTGATGAATTTACTCATGCATATATAATTCTATTAACCATGTAAATTATCATACACAAGTAACATTCATCAAAAAAATTACACTCATGCTTACGCGTCATGAGTCTAATGTTCCGAGGAACTCATGCTTGCATACATAATTCTACTTACAAGTAAATTATCAAATGAAACTACATCCTCAACATTCTAACATACGTGTCAAACATGAAAATTCCACAACAATCATACATATTTGGCGACTGGTTTTCGGTTTTAAAATAATTTTAAACATTAGGGGCCGATTTGCAATTCATGCTTATATTCAACTACGCAACATTCTAGAAATGAATCCTAGGCATTTACAACCATCACAGCATGT
Organism: Clarkia xantiana subsp. parviflora; assembly: GCA_036873135.1. Lineage (NCBI taxonomy): Eukaryota > Viridiplantae > Streptophyta > Magnoliopsida > Myrtales > Onagraceae > Clarkia > Clarkia xantiana. Next base: position 970,915 of record JAPTYO010000018.1, read on the forward strand.
CTATCCTAGTGCGCATTCCATATATTTAACCAGGGCTCCGCCCACAACATGCAATGTCCAGCTAGCTTAACTATGTCAAGACAACATTTCTAATCATGCATTAAAATATATTGAATAATAAACAATTGCAATTCAGCCCTCTAATTAATCCAGTCCCAAAAACATGTATCTCCGAGATTCATCCCCATAATCTAACCAAGGCATTAAGGTTAGCAACCCTATGAGCACTATGGGTAGTCCATTTAGATGTTCAAAAACATTTAGATTTAAAAACTTGACCACCCTATTGTATTTAATTGACGTGAATTCGGTTTTCAAAATCATTTCGGTTCAGTCAATTTCGGTTCGGTCTGGTCCGGTTTGGTTCGGTTCAGAAAATCCGGTTCGGCCCGGTCTGGCAAATCCGATTCGGTTCAGTCCGGTTTTAAATTTAAAAATATGGTTCGGTCCGAACCGGTCTAATAAAATAGGGTTTGGTTCGGTTCAACACTCAAAACCGGTTCGGTAGATCCACTTAATTACCCCGGTTCGACCCGACCCGATTAGGTCGGACCGATTGAGAAAACCCGGTTCGATTTAAATCCGTCCCGGTTTTAATATATTGGACCGGCCCAATAATTTAAATTTTAAAGGTTGAGCCGAAATGTTTACTTGTGGCCCAAGTAGGGTTTAAAAGTCCAAAAATAATTAACTTAGCCACCAAGTAACATTAATTATATAAAATAATTTCCAATATTAAATATACATATATATATATGTAAAAATCAGCTACTATATATAATATATATATTTATTTAGTGTTAATATCTTTAATAGGGTAACAAATATACTAACAATATATTTTCTCAATCTTTTAGGCAATAAAATCTATCAATAATATATTTAACCCTATTAAATATTTAGATTTATTGTTAGTAATATATATATTTCTATATATTATTGTGAATCTATCCAAATGTTCCCAATGATAGATATATTGTTACCTTAATTAAGAATTAAAATATGGTAAAGAACATAATTTTCAAATAGTGGCCGAAAATTCTGTTCCCTTGGTGCTTAAAAAAATTTAAAATTTTACCTTGTAATTTACCTAGGGTTTTCGGCCAAAACACCAAAATTGGGAACAAGTGGTCAAATTTTAAGATCAAATTTTAATAAGATCAACAATCCAACGTTTGATTTTGATAAATATTACACTTTTCTTGAAGATCATGAACATCAATTTTACCAAGAACATCATTGTTGGATCACGGTGGAACTCCGGCACGGACTTTGACGGCGATCCTAGCTCCTTCGCTCCACGCAATCCTGCAAGAGGGGATAGACCGGGCGGTGACCCAGAATCCCTCTCCGATGCTTAAATGAGTATCTCGTATGGACTGGCAAGCAGTAATCTCAAGTAAGTATTTTCAACGTAAGTGATCTGAGGTGACCTCTTGCCCTTTTATAGGCGAAGAGATACCTCAGTTACCTGGCGAACCGTTAGGGGTGGTTAGCCCGTATCCCGCGTATCTCGGGTGTGATCCTGCTTATCTCGGCCACGCCCCGCGTATCTCGGCCACGCTCCGTGTATCTTAACCACGTTCCGCGTATCTCGGCCACGCCCCGCGTATCTCGGCCTTATCCTCTGATAACGAGTCCCGACTCCCGTCGGGGACTCCAGAGTTATCTCGTTGTGTCACCGCTCGGGGCCCCTCGTCATCGTGACAGGGCCTATTCTTCTCAGGGATTCATCATCGGGGCCTACTCAAAGGCACTTCGTCGGTAGCGTTCAGCTCGCTGGTCAAGTCCGACTCTGTCGGGACCCTTTGTCTGGGCCATCTTGGCCTTCGTTCCGGGCCCACCGGGCCTACTAGCCGTTTCCTCACTGTTAATGGGCCTAACGGCTGTAATCGAACCCATCAATCATGAAATTTTTTTTGTTTCACTAACAACCTTAAAAATCAAAAATTTAAAATTTCCTTTTAAAAATTTTCAGTTTTTAATATTAAATTTCAAGAACATCAATTTATCAAAATCATGAACTCCTAACACAAGCTCTGATACCACTGTTAGATTACGGGGAGTAATCACTAAGGATACTAAAACGAGGTACATGCTAGTAATCGGAATTACGCAGCGGAAGTTTCACACATACCTTTAAGATGATCCGTAGACCCAAGATCTTCTCAATAGGGAGTTCGCGATCCTCCGGTCGGGACCCGTAGTGGTTCTTGTTAGAGAAGCCCTACGTGGTGCAAGCTCCACAGCAAAGCCTCTGATCGTTTCTCGACACGGGGACAGATCTCTGGAGAGTTTGCTCCAAGGAAATTTGGCACACTCTTGGTGAGGGCTATGGTTCGACCGAACTAGGTGTTAAGGGGGGAATTTTGATTAACCCTAAAAATCCCCAAACACCTCTTATTTATAGGAGGAGTAAAGTGGACAAAAGTCCACTTACCCCACCTAGTAATTTCGGCCGGTCTATGTAATTGGGGAGGCCCAATTTTGGGCCTCCCATGTCAATTGGGATTTAGGTCTAGCCCAATTACCCTAATGTGACATTTACCCAAGTTCATTAGGTAAACTATACTTATTATGTGCTACTAATTACGGCGCCCATTACCATATGCTTACACCATTTTCCTGTTAGTATATAGAGATTGGGCGCCGTAATTAGGAGCCCATTAATATGTATACGTTACCTAAGAAATTGGGTAAATGTCACATTAGGGTAATTGGGCTTGACCCAAATCCCAATTGACATGAGAGGCCCAAATATTGGGCATCCCTTATACATGGTCGGCCGAAACTTTCTGATAGGGGCAAAGTGGACTTTTGTCCACTTTGCTCCTCCTATAAATAAGGGGTGTTTGGGTTTTCTTAAGGGTAATTCACAATTCATCTTAAGTGGTGATTTGAGAGAAAAACCCTCCTCCCTAATACTAGTTTCGGCCGAACCATATTCCTAAACCAAGGGTGTGCCAATTTGTTTAGAGCAAAACACTCTGGAGATCCGTCCCTGCCAATAACCGATTAGAGTCTTTGCTGGGGATACTATACCGTGTAGGACTTCCTTAACTAGAACTTCAACGAGTTCCGTCCGGTGGGTCGTGAACTCCCTCAGCAGGATCTTTGGGAATTACAGAAATGGTTTAAGGTATGTGCACATCATCCACTGCGTATTTTTAATTACTGGCATTTACATGTTTGATTACGGGGAGTAATCAATACGGATACTATAAACATGGTACATGCTACTAATCAATATTACGTAGCGGAAGATTCGCACGTACCTCAGACGTAATCAGTAGTCCCAAGATCCTGCAGCAGGGAGTTCATGGTCCTCCGGTCGGCACCCGTAGAGGTTCTTGTTAAGCAAGCCCTACGCGGTATATTCTCCACAGCAAAGCCTCTGATCGATTCTTGGCAGGGCGGATCTCCGGAGTGTTTGCTCGAAAGCAAATTGGCACACCCTTAGGTGGTGGTGAGGTTCGGCCGATGTGGTGTTATGGGGATGAGGGTTTTTCTCTCTAAAACACTCTAAGGAGGGATTAAGGATTAACCTAATAAAACTCCTAAAACCTCTTATTTATAAGAGGAGTAAAGTGGAAAAAAGTCCATTTTACCCCCTACTAATAAGTTCGGTCGGCCACATGTATAGGGAGGCCCAATTTTGGGCCTCTCATGTCAATTGGGATTTGGGTCTGGCCCAATGTTCTAATGTGACATTTACCCAATTATCTCAGATAACATATACATATAATTGGCTTCCATTTAAGGTGCCCATAACCATATGCTTACAGCTCCCACTTGCCGGAATGGGAGGGTGCATGTTAATGTATTTTCGTCCAAATCAGCATCAACATTTCACTTCGTTGATCTCGCCTTTGCTTCCGAATAGTTCATACAAGGTTTGCCGTGCGACCGGCGAACACGATGGGGATCGTGCTACTCATATGTTAGGAGTGTTGTAGAGCCCGCGGAACGTTGATTCCCTTTCTTCAATCAACCTTTTATAAACAATATAGTGTCGCGCTGTATCCTAGGTCAACTGTTAATTTTCGATTTGCCTAGTTTCCACATAGGAACATTTCTCCAAGGCATCTGTACAAGTATTCACAACCTTCAACTAATATCCGGTTGGTGGCCACCTAGTGAATACAAGAATCAGTTAATTACAGGTGAGCATGACCATCCCCATCGCTCATATCCTTAGTCAAACCCAACCGGTTTCAAAAGAGGTGGTCGCTGGGCCTTTTTGTTAAGCACTACGCTCGTACGCCGGTAAGCGAACATTGATCCTAACCTTGGATATGAGTTCTGAGTCCGTGAGGATACTTCGGGTGCCTCTTCTTAAGGCTCCCGAGATCAATCACACGCTCGAGGTGAAGAAGTTTGCGCCCGTTAGAATCACGTGGATTCTTATCTAGCACAACCGAGCTGTGACCCCGTGGTCGAACATGGCACGCGTAGTATGAAGCTTGCGTCGATAGCATACCTGAACTTTTAAGTTGACAGGAATGGGATTTGTCAATCATGCTATCGCGAATTTTCATCTGGCTCGGAATGTTGTTTAATGACGAACGGAGTTCATCACAACGATTTTCAAAACGATGATCATGTCGAGTTACTTCGAAACTATATAATCGTCTTGCGTAATCAGGTTTATCCCCTGATTCTTAAACAGACTTGCTTGGTAGAGGCCTCCCTTCACCGCAAGACGACCGTACCCGTGTGACTAGGTAAGGCCCACAATTGACATAGTTTGGCAGAGGATTGCGTTCTCCTACGACTTAGTTTATAGACCGTAAATCTGATTTATTCAAACATTATGATGTCGATGGATCATAAACTAGATTTCAATTCTATTGTTTAATAAAAATGTAACTTCCAATTATCAAAATATTATCACAGATACATGTCACTTTTAAACCCTACGCAATCCAAGCAGTTTTATATGCTTTTCGAAGATCTCCCTGCGTAGTGGTTTAGTAAATGGGTCCGCAACCATGTTATCAGTGGAAAAGTATTCCAAAGTGATTGTATTGTCTTCTACCATAGATTTAGCATAAAAATATTTCACATCAATGTGTTTAGTCGTACTATGGTACTTTGGATTCTTAACTGCCTCAATAGCTGCCTGACTATTAGAGTACACCACGACGGGTTTACTCTCGTCTTTGACATCAAGCAGTGCAGTAAGAAGCCTTTTCAGCCAGACCGCTTCCTGTGCGTTTTTAGAGAGAGCTACGAAGTCCGATTCCATTTTAGACAGCGCTACACAGGTTTGCTTCTTGCTCGTTCATGAAATGGCGGCATTAGCAAGGAGAAAAACTCCTCCTGTGGTGGACTTAAGATCATCCGGATCACCACCATGGTCGGCGTCACTTCAACCGGTCAATTCTAACTTCTTGCCCTCATAGCACAGTGCGTAATCGGCAGTACCTTTCAGATAACGAATAATTATTTTTACAGCCTTTAAATGTTCATAGCCAGGATATGATTGGAATCGTGCTACTAGGCCCACGGCGTAACAGATGTCCGGGCGGGTGCATTTCATGGCATACATGAGACTACCGACCATGCTTAAATACTATGCACCCTTCAATCTGTTCTCGCTCTGCCAGGTTCTTGGGGCCGTCACGTTTTCACAGTGCGTACCCATATACTTCCGGCGTATCCACGTATTTTGCATCCTGTAATATGTATCTTTTTAACAGTTTGTTGATATAAGTTTCTTGAGACATACAAAATTTCCGGGTAGTGCGATCTCTTGCAATTTTAATGCCTAAGATGTATGTGGCCTCTCCCATGTCTTTCATCTTGAATACAGATTCCAACCAGGACTTTGACTTATTCATAAAACTCACGTCATTTGCGGCAATGAGTATGTCTTCCACATATAAGGTTAAGATGACATACTTAGATCCGAAGGTCTTATAATACATGCACGGATCCTCGTGAAGATTCATGAATCCGTTTCCTACGATTTCCTCATGGAATCTGCGGTACCATTTCCGAGACGACTGTTTAAGACCCTAAATGGATCTCTGGAGTTTGGAAACTTTACGTTCGTTACCAGGAGTAATGAAACCCTCCGGCTGCTCCATATAAATATCTTCCTCCAGGTTTCTGTGGAGAAATGTGGTCCTAACATCCATTTGGTGCAGCTCGAGATCGAGACATCCGACCAATGCCAGAATGGCTCGGACTATGGTGTAACGCACCGTTGGTGAGTATGTTTCGTAAAAGTCCACTCCGTGAAGTTGGGTATATCCTTTCGCAACAAGTCAGGCTTTGTATTGCTCGACCTTTCTATCAACAGTGAATTTAAATGTAAGAACCCACTTTTCCCCTATGGCCCTGCGGTTAGCAGGTAAATCAACCAAAGACCATACCAAATTGGCTTTCATTGAGGCGGTCTCTTCCTCCATTCCTTCGCTTGAGGTCTTTCTAACGCTTGTTGAACCGTTACCGGTTCGTCAAACGATATTAGAGTGAGGATTTCACCCCTCTCGATGGGATATTTCTTAGGAGAAGTTCGATGCCTTTGACTACGTCTAGGCTCGTTGACCCCGTCTTGACTCGGTACGATACCCCCACTCGGAATAATGCTTCTTATCGGAGCATCCCTCCCACTGTGAACAAGAGCAGTGCCTGAACCTTCACCTACAACCTTCCTTGGACGACCTCTCGGTCTCGATATTCTATCTACAAGATTATTTCCTTGATCACTAGGACCTGGAACCAAGTTGGTTGTTCCACTCCCACTAGGAACAATGGGTAGTACTGGTGATTGTGGTATTATTGGATATTCAACCAGCGGTCCGGCTGCATGATTATCAGGTTCACCTTGATTCGTCTCTGCAGCAACAGTGATTTGTGTGGTAGGATTGGTCCTCCCACTGGATTTATTATTCAAATGTTCTCATTATCATTTACCATGTCATTCACTTGAGTTGCTTGTTCAAATCTCCCACTCGAATCAAGTGGGACATGATCATTAATGTTGTCCTGCTCCAGTTCGATCAATACTTCATCTGTTTTAATCTTACCAAGCGTCGGAAATTTGTCCTCAAGGAAAGTTACGTCTCTGGATTCATGTTCGACCACGCCACCAGTCTCCTGAGCTGACACGAATACGTAACCCTTAGAGTTCTCTAAATACCTGATAAAATTACTATTTATTCCTCTGGGTCCCACTCCCAACTTGCCGAAACGGCTGTCAGTTATATGTCTATAGGCTACGCAATCCCAAGGTCGCTATCTGGTGAGATCAAACTCTCTACCATGCCACAGCTCATATGGCGTTGTGTCTACCGCCTCTGATGGGACAAGGTTTACTACATGAGTGGTAGTAAATAACGCATCACTCCAATAGGAGATAAGTAATTGTGCATGTGACATCATGGTTCTGGCCATGTCTAGGAGTGTTCGATTACGACGTTCAGCCACACCATTTTGCTGTGGTGTGTTAAGGATTGTCGTTTGACGGGCTATCCCTCTTTCTTTGCACAACTTATCAAACTCATTAGATAGATATTCTCCACCTCTATCAGTGCGTACGGTTTTCACCTTTCACTCATGCTGATTCTCTCTACGAGGTTTAGAAACTTTCTAAAGAAATCTATTGCCTCGGATTTACGAGTAATCAGATGAGTAAACCCATAACGGGTAAAGTCGTCAATGAAAGTTACGAAGTATCGTTTTCCACTCCTAGTGGTTACATTCATTGGTCCACAGACGTTGGAGTGAATTAGCTGCAATGGATACTCGACTCGTTGGGCTTCTCCGAATGGTTTGCGGGTGGACTTTCCAGCTAGACAATCATGTTAAGTCGTGCTACTCATCTTTTAGAAGTGTTGTAGTGCCCGCAGAACGTTGATTCCCTTTTCTCCAATCAACTTTTTACAAACAACATTTATATAGTGTCGCGCTGTATCCTTGGTCAACTGATAATTCTCCTTTTGCCTAGTTTCCTTATAGGAACACTTCTCCAAGGCATCCGTACAAGTATTCACAACCTTCAACTAATATCCGGTTGGTGGCCACCTAGTGAATACAAGAGTCGTTGAATTACAGGTGAACTTGACCATCCCCATCGCTCATATCCTTATTCAAACCCAACCGGTTTCCAAAGACGTGGTCACTGGGCCTTTTTGTTAAGGACTATGTTCGTACGCCGGGAAGCGAACATTGAGCCTGACCTTAGATATGAGTTCCGAGTCCGTGAGGATACTTAAGTGCCTCTTCATAAGGCTCTCGGGATCAATCACACGCTCAAGGTGAAGAAGTTTGCGCCGCCAGAATCACGATGATTTTTATCTAGCACAACCAAGCTGTGACCCCGTAGTCGGACGTGGCACCCATAGTATGAAGCACGTGTCGATAGCATACCTGAATGTTTAAGTTCAAAGGAATGGGATATGTAAAATCATGCAATAGCAGATTTTCAACTGGCCCAGAAATAGGGATTAATGATGAACAAAGTTCATCACGGCGATCTGCAAAGGGAAGATCATGTTGAGTTACATCGACATTAGATGATTGTTCTGCGTAATCAAGTTTACCCTCCTGATTCTTAGTTAGCCTTGCTTGGTAGAGGCCTCCCTCCACCACAAGACGACCGTACCTGTGTGACGAGGTAAGGACCACATTCGACATAGTTTTGGAAGAGGATTGCTCCCTCCTACAACTTAGTTTATAGACCGAAAATTTGATGTAATCAAAACATTATGACGTCGATATATCATAAACTAGGTTGCAATTATTTCTCTTACACAATGTAACTTTCTAATATCAAAATGTTATCACAGATACACGCCACTTCTAAACCCTACGCAATCCAAGCAGTTTTACATGCTTTTCGAATATCTCCCTGCGTAGTGGTTTAGTTAATGGGTCCGCAATCATGTTATCAGCGGACAAGTATTCCATAGTGATTATATTGTCTTCTACCATAGCTTTAGAATAAAAATATTTCACATCAATGTGTTTGGTCCTACTATGGTACTTCGGATTCTTTACTGCCGCAATGGCTGCCCGACTATTAGAGAACACCTTCACAAGTTTACTCCCGACGTCACCATCAAGCAGCGCAGTAAGAAGCCTTTTAAGCCAAACCGCTTTCTGTGCGTTCTTAGAGAGAGCAACGAATTTTGATTACATCGTGGACCGCGCGACACAGGTTTGGTTCTTGCTCGTCAATTAAATGGCAGCATTAGCAAGGAGAAACACTCCTCTCTTGGTGGACTTACGATCATCCGGATCTCCACCATGGTCGGCGTCACTGTAACCGGTCAATTTTAACTTCCCGCCCTCATAACACAGTGCGTAGTAGGCAGTACCTTTCAGATAACGAATAATTCGTTTTACAGCCTTTAAATGTTGATAGCCATGATCTGATTGGAAACGTGCTACTAGGCACACAGCGTAACAGAAATCCGGACGGGTGCATTGCATGGCGTACATCAAACTACCGACCATGCTTAAATACTCCGCACTCTTCATCTGTTCACGCTCTGCCAGGTTCTTGGGGTCGTCACGTTCTGACAGTGCACACCCAAACACCACCTACGTATCCACGGGTTTGGCATCCTGTAATCTGAATCTTTTCAACAGTTTGTTGATATAAGCTTCTTGAGACAGACACAATTTCCGAGTTGCCCGATCTCTACCAATTTTAATGCCCAAGTTGTACGTGGCCTCTCCCATGTCTTTCATCTGAAATACAGATGCCAACCATGACTTTTACTTGTTCAAAAACTCACATCGTTTGCGGCAATGAGTATGTCGTCCACGTATAAGGTTAAGATGACATACTTAGACCCGGAGGTCTTATAATACAAGCACGGATCCTCGTGATGATTCACGAATCTGTTTCCTGCGATTTCCTCGTGGAATCTGCGGTACCATTGCCGAGACGACTGTTTAAGACCGTAAATGGACCTTTGGAGATTACAAACTTTACATTCGTTACCAGGAGAAATGAAACCCTCCGGTTGCTCCATGTAGATCTCTTCCTCCAGGTTTCCATAGAGGAATGCGGTGTTTGTAAGCATATGGTGATGGGCGCCGTAATTGGTAGCCCATAATATGTATAGTTTACCTAATGAACTTGGGTAAATGTCACATTAGGTTAATTGGGCTAGACCCAAATCCCAATTGACATGAGATGCCCAAATTGGGCCTCCCCAATACATAGGCCGGCCGAAACATTAGTGAGGGGTAAAGTGGACTTTTGTCCACTTTACTCCTCCTATAAATAAGAGGTATTAGGGAATATTTAGGGTTAATTATAGTTCCCTCACAATAGTGTTTTAGAGAGAAAATCCTCCTCCCACACCTCACTAGTTTGGCCGAACCATACTTTCACCAAGGGAGTGCCAAATTGCTTTCGAGCAACTCTCTGAAGATCTGTCCCTGTGCCAAGAATTGATCTGAGGCTTTGCTGTGGAGCTAACACCACGTAGGGCTTCTTTCACAAGAACATCTACGGGTTCCATACGGTGGATCGAGAACTCCCTCCTACAATGGATCATGGACTACGGTAACTGTTGAGGTATGTGTAACTCTTCCGCTGCGTAATTTTGATTATATGCACGTACCATGTTTTGTGTTTCCGTAGTGATTACTCCTCGTAATCTAACAGTGGTATCAGAGACTGTGTTAGGAGTTCGTGATTTAGATAAATTGGTGTTCTTGAAAATATAAATTTTGGACCAAAATTTTTTAAAAGAAAATTTAACAGTTTCGAATTTTTAGGGTTTATATGATAGGTCCGAATTTTTCATGTTCATGGTAAAGTTGATGTTCATGATCTTCAAGAAAAGTGTAATATTTATCAAAATCAAAAATTGGATTGTAGATCTTATTAAAATTTGATCTTACAATTTGACCACTTGTTCCCAATTAGTGTTTGTGCCGAAATTTTAATATTTTTCAAGGTAGATTTTTAAATTTCTTGGTCACTAAGCAAAGAAATTTCGGCCAAACATATAAAATTGTCTAAAATTATATTGTTTACCATATTTTAATTTTTAATTAAGGTAACAATATATCTATAATTGGGAACATAAAGATAGATTCACATTAGTATATATAAATATATATATCACTATCAATATATCTAAATATTTAAATAGGGTTAAAGATATTGTTGATAGATATAGTTACCTAAAAGATTGAGAAAATATATAGTCAGTTATTTGTTTCCCTATTAAAAATATTGACAATAAATAAAATATATATAATATATATTTTGTGCCGATTTTACATATATATATATATATATTGTTGATTGATTTAATCTTAGAGATATAATCTTAGCAATAAATATATATATGTTTTATATAGTGCCGATATATATATATATATATATATATATATATATTTTATATTGGAAATTATTTTATATAGTTAATGTTACTTGGTGGCTAAGTTTAATATTTTTAATGGATTTAAACCCTACTTGGGCCACAAGTAAACATTTAAGTCCAACCTTTAAAATTTTAATTATTGGGCCGGTCCAATATTGTAAACCGGGGAGAAATTAAATCGAACCTGATTTTCTCAATCAGTTCGACCTATTCGGGTCGGGTCGGACCGGGGTAATTCAGTGGATCTAACCGAACCGGTTTTGAGTGTTTAACCGAACCCTATTTTATTGGACCGGTTTGGACCGAACCAGATTTTAAATTTAAAACCGGACCGAACCGGATTTTTGCCGGATTGGACAGAACCAGATTTTCCGGACCGGACCGAACCGGATTTTCTGAACCGGACCAAAACGGACTGAAATTGACTGAAACGAACAATGTTTTCTAAACCGAATTCAAGTCAATTAAAATAGTGAGGTCAAGTTTTAAAACCGAAATAATAGTGAGGATTCATGTCTAGAAGCTTGCGTGATTGAATATAAGCATGAATTTCAAATCAGCCCCTAATGTTTAAAGTTATTTTAAAACCGAAAACCAATCGCCAAATATGTATGATTGATGTGGATGTTACATGTTTGGTTAGTATGCTAGAATGTTAAGGATTTAGTTGCGTTTGGTAATTTACTTAACGGTAGAATTATAAATGCAAGCATTAGTTCCTTGGAACATTAGATACATGACACGTAAGCATGTATATGGTATGAATGATGAATGTTACTAGCATTTGATAATTTGCATGGATTGTAGAATTGTGTATGCATGAGTGAATTCATCGGAATGATTTTCCAAAACAAAAAGGGCATTGGGAAAGCCACGATCGGGTATGCTTATTTTAAAATTCCCCTTCCGGTACTTTGTGATTAAAACCGTTTTTAAGAAACTGATCCATTGGATAGAAGACGACGATAGTGTGAACTCTTTCACAGCCATCTTCCATTGGCTTACTAGTGGTCGGTTGGTTTAGATGACTGAGGAATCACTATCTGCCGGATTATATTTCAATGGATATTTGATGTATGCAATTCTTTCTCAAAATGTCATTGTCTCCTTGATTTTTGCATAATCATCGATGTGTTAGTATAAATTGGTTGAATTAGTGCGATTCGATATTCCTCACAATCTCGATGGTATGAATAATGATGAATAAATAGAGTACGTGTTGAACTCTCTACTACAATTCCGAAAAGTGGAGAGGACAACTACATATGAATATGGTAGTCAGTATGATTTTGAAAATGTGAAACGAATGTATTAATTTGTTCCACCATGAATAGGAGTAGGTTCTTTGATGAACTCAACACGCATGTGGTGATACATTCTACCTTGGTAGAATGGGCTTGAAGAAGACTTCAATAGCGACCAAACAATGTTACAGCTTGATATTCCTTTGCATCCACCACAGTGGAAGCAAGTATGCAAAAGCAAGAAATGTTTCGGTTGAATGTGATGGTCTTCTCTCTTTTCATGGATGTAGGAGTAAAACCCGCATCAGATCTTCATAATGAAAGGTCAACATGGAAAAGATGTATATGGTTGTCTGATATTGACAGGACTCAATGACCTTGAGCCTAATCAAGTATAGTAACCACAGTAGTAAAAGGGAAACCTTCTCTGCTCAACATACTGGGTTCGAATGAAATCGACCATGGTCCGCATATTATAGAAAGAACTGGACCATAAAGGTCTTATATGATAATCCAGTGGGTTAAACCATGTTGATAAAGTGCGTCTCAAGTACGCCTCATAGGTCATGTGTATGAAGCGATAGAATGTTTTATACAGACATAGATCATTTGACTTGATTCACTCGTGAATTTACTCAGATGTGATGTTCAACATGGCTTAAAGTTCTCGACTATCTATGCGACAATCATGAACGATCTTCAGATCAAGAACCCTACCATTGTCATTTATCGTTCGTTTGAGTCACTAAATTTTTTGTTATTTCGAGATTCGGATTTATTGAATAAAGTAGTTTCCGTTCGATTTGAAATGTGATCTACTTGTCAGAATTAATCGACCCGGTTAAGAGGGATCGATCCGAAACGAAATTTCGGCCAGGTAAAAGTGGTCGAATGAAACGAAACGATTCACGTACTCCGTCATCTCATTCAGCACAACCAAGCTGAACTTTATAAACCCATCGATTGCGTAGCTAGATCGAATAATGTAACTTTTTCTTTATTATTATCATTCCATTGAATGAAATAAATTGTAATGATAATCATGTTTGAATCTGTTAAAACCGATTAAATTGAATTAAATTCAGAAATGAAACGATTTATCCAAGGGATTAACCCCAGAGTAGATTGCGCAACGCGCAAGTGGACCTCGATAGACGGAACACATCGTTTCATTACATGAGTTTAATATTGAAGTGTTTATATGATGACGTGCTGAATTTTCGTTTGCACTCCTTCGGATATATGACTTACTCATAACATTTACATCGGTATGAAGTAAGCTACATAAGTTACAACGACCTTGTAAAAGTATCAACTGACACATAAGGTGAATACCTAAGATGCTCAGTTCGGAGATGGGATAAAATCTCTGATATAAGTCAGCAAACGAAGAAGGATAAAGTCGATTACACAATTTTCCTTCCAAACGCCTTGAACGATAAATCAGGCTAGGCATACAAGTTAAATAACACACTTCAAGAAGCACAGTTTATATATTTACATGATGTTGGAGTCGTTCTATAAGACATTCCTTATGGAATGATGACAGATGATTCACATAAATGTAAAACTGTGTTCCATTAAGATCGGTAAGGTAGGTAACCATCATAGCTGATTGGAGAAAAAATGTGGTATAATATGTATAAATGTTTAACTGTGGTATAATATGTATAAATGTTTTTTATAACATGTTGATTGGAGAAAAGGGAATCAACGTTCCGCGGGCACTACAACACTCCTAACAGATGAGTAGTACGATGCCCGTCGTATCCGTCGGTCGCACGGCAAACCTTGTATGAACTATTCGGAAGCACGGAGCAGATCAAAGGGGAGAAATGTTGATGCGGATTTGGATAACAATACATTAACAGACACCCTCCTATTCCGACGAGTGGGAGCTGTAAGCATATGGTGATGGGCGCCGTAATTGGTAGCCCATAATATGTAAAGTTTACCTAATGAACTTGGGTAAATGTCAAATTAGGGTAATTAAGCTAGACCCAAATTCCAATTGACATGGGAGGCCCAAATTTGGGCCTCCCCGATACATAGGCCGGCCGAAGCATTAGTGAGGGGTAAAGTGGACTTTTGTCCACTTTACTCCTCCTATAAATAAGAGGTGTTAGGGAATATTTAGGGTTAATCATAATTCCCTCACAAGAGTGTTTTAGAGAGAAAACCCTCCTCCCACACCTCACTAGTTCGGGCGAACCATACTTTCACCAAGGGTGTGCCAAATTGCTTTCGAGAAACTCTCCGAATATCTGCCCCCGTGCCAACAATTGATCTGAGGCTTTGCTGTGGAGCTAACACCACGTAGGGATTCTTTCACAAGAACCTCTACGGGTTCCGTCCGATGGATCGAGAATTCCCTCGTACAAAGGATCTTGGACTAACTGTTGAGGTATGTGTAACTCTTCCGCTGTGTAATTTCGATTACATGCACGTATCATGTTTTGTGTTTCCGTAGTGATTACTCCCTGTAATCTGACAGTGTTAACATCCATTTGGTGTAGCTCGAGATCGAGACTTGCGACCAGGGCCAGAATGGCCCGGACTGTGGTGTAACGCACAGTGGGTGAGTATTTTTTGTCAAAGTCCACTCCGTGAAGTTGGGTATATCCTTTCACAACAAGTCGAGCTTTGTATCGCTCGACCTTTCCATCAGCAGTGAGTTTCAGTTTGAGAACCCACTTCGCTCCTATGGCCCTGCGGTCAGCAGGTAAATCAACCAAAGACCATACCGAATTTTCTTTCATTGATGAGATCTCTTCCTCCATTGCATTCATCCATTCCTTCGCTTGAGGTCCTTCCAACGCTTGTTGAACCGTTATTGGTTCGTCAACATATGTTAGAGTAAAGATTTCTCCTTTCTCGATGGGATCCTTCCTAGGAGAAGTTCTGTGCCTTTGACTACGTCTAGGCTCGTTGATCCCATCATTACTTAGAACGGTACTGCCACTCAGAAAAATGCTTCTTATCGGAGCATCACTCCCACTGGGAATAAGGGCAGTGCTTGAACCTTCACCTACAACCTTCCTTGGACGACCTCTTGGTCTCAGGATTCTATCTCCGAGATAAATTCCCTGATCACTAGGACCTGGAACCAAGTTAGTCGGATGACTCCCACTGGAAACAATGAGAAGTATTGGTGGTTGTGGTATCGGTCCGGCTACATGATTATCAGGTTCAACTTGATTCGTCCCTACAGCAATAGTGACTTGTGTGGTAGGTTTTGGACCCCACACTGGATTTACTATGAAAAATTTTCCATTATCATTAACCAAGTCATTCACTTGAGCTGCTGGTTCAAATCTCCCACTCGAAGTAAGTGGGGCCTGATCATCAATGTTGTCATGCTCCAATTCAATAAATACTTCGTCTGTTTTAATCTCTTCAAGCGTCGGAAATTCGTCCTCAAGGAAAGTTACGTCTCTGGATTCATGTCCGACCACGCCACCATTTTCTTGAGCTGACACAAATACGTAACCGTTAGAGTTCTCTGAATAGCTTATAAAGATACTCTTAAGTCCTCTAGGTCCCAACTTGCTGAAACAGCTGTCAGTTGTTTGTGTAAAGGCTGCGCAACCCCAAGGTCGCATTCTGGTGAGATCTAATTCTCTTCCATGCTACAGCTCATATGTCGTTGTGTCTACCGCTTTGGCTGGGACAAGGTTTACTACATGAGTGGCAGTTAATAACGTATCACTCCAATAGGAGATTGGTAATTGTGCCTGCGACATCATGGTTCTTACCATGTCTAGGAGTGTCCGAGTACAATGTTCAGCCACACCATTCTGTTGTGGTGTGTTGGGGATTGTCATTTGACGGGCTATCGCTCTTTCTTTGCAAGACTTATCAAACTCATTAGAGAGATAATCTCCACCTCTATCAGTGCGTAGGGTTTTCACCTTTCGCTCCTGTTGATTCTCTACGAGGTTTAGAAAGTTTCTAAAGCAATATATTACCTCGGATTTATGAGTAATCAAATGAGTAAAACCATAACGGGTAAAGTCGTCAATGAAAGTTACGAAGTATAATTTTCCATTCCTACCGGTTACATTCATTGGTCCACAGACGTCGGAGTGAATCAACTACAATGGATACTCGGCTCGTCGAGCTTCTCCAAACGATTTGCGGGTGGACTTTCCTGCTAGACAATCATGGCAAGTGAGTTTAATCACATTGCTGGTACCAGGCAAAATCTCTCTTCGTGCTAATGAATGGACCCTACCATAGTTTAATGTCCCAGCCTCGCATGCCATCCGGCTGCGTTAGTCTCTGCTTCCCTGGTGGATAATGCATACATTCTATTCGAATCCACACTTCCATTTAAATCCATGATAAAGAGACCATAAGAGGAAAGCATGCCAAAGAAGACATTGCCTTTATTTATGCGAACAAAGTTCTTCTCAAATGATAAAATGTAATTATTATTCAGAAGAGCGGAAACAGAAACAACATTTCTACGGATTCTAGGAGCAAAAAGGACATTTTCAAGTAGTATGGTCCTGCCATTGTTCATAGAAAACTTGCAGTTCCCTACTCCTTTGACTTCAAATTGTGAGTTGTCGCCAATATATATCCTCTTAGAATTCTTTGGCAATCGTCTAAACTTGGCGAACAGTCCTTTGTCGTTGGCTATGTGGTCCGTCGCACCTGAGTCAAGAATCCAATAAGGATTTGAGTCAGTTAACATGACAGTTCAGGAAACAAGAGCTTCCATTACATAACCAACGTCGCATACCTTCTCAGTTTGCGATTTGCTGGATCCTGTACCTTCGCCTATTCGGCGTGGACTGGAGTTCCCGCGGACTATCTCTGATTTTAGTCGGAGATTGCCTGGTTAAGGCATTGTCAACATTTTACCGTTGACAGCCTGTTGTTTCTTTCCTTTGTTTGTCCTCTTTCTCTTTCCTTGCCCAGCTTGTCTCGGTATTGATTTCAGTCGAGCTTGTTCCATCTCGATGAATTTCAGGACTGATGCAAGATCTAATACAGAACCACTGGCAGTCAGTAAAGCCTTGGCTGCTCTCCAAGACTTAAGGAGGACCCCGATGATGGCTTGAATTTTACCCCATTCACCCACATGACCTTCTTCTTCTAGTGGTTTCAACATGCCAAGGAGATCATATACCTTTTCAAGTACACTCTTGCTGTAGCTATTTAAGCTATCTTCCTTTGTTGGTATAAGTGGGTGCAGGATTGCTGCCATGCCGTTTCCATATCTCAAGAAGAGGGCATCCCAAATGTCCTTTGTAATCAGAAAATCCTTATACTCATCATGGAATTCCTGAGACATCTCATTCAGCAATATCTCCTTTGCTTTCTTGTCATCTTGCTCCCATTGAAAATGGGAAAATGCTAGGTCTTTTGTTAGACCAGCATTTAGGCAATTCATGGACTTCTTAATTTGACCTATTAGGCCATTATCCTCCAACAGTGCACTGACGCGCTTGCTCCACGAGTCGTAGTTGGTCTCAATCAAAAGCTCATTAGCACAAGATGGTGTCATCTATGCTGGAATTCGTTACTTAACACGTTGATAATCACGCATAATCAGGGAGACAATAACATTTTGAGAAAGAATTGCATACATCAAACATCTATTAAGATGGAATCCGAAAAATAATGATTCCTCAGTCATCTAAACCAACTGATCACCAGTAAACCAATGGAAGATGGTTGTGAAAGAGTTCACATTATCGTCGTCTTCCATCCAATAGATCAGTCTTAAAAAAACGGTTTTAATCGCAAATTACCAAAACGGGAATTTTAAAACAAGCATACCCGATCTTGGATTTCCCAAAGCCCTTTTATTTTGAAAAAAAAAATTCCGATGAATTCACTCATGCATATATAATTCTACTATCCACGTAAATTATCATACGCTAGTAACATTCATCACATAAACCACACCCATGCTTACGCTTCATGCGTCTAATGTTCCGAGGAACTCATGCTTGCATATATAATTCTACTTCCAAGTAAATTATCAAATGCGGCTACATTCTCAACATTATAGCATACGTCTCAAACATGAAACATTCACATCCATCATACACATTTGTCGACTGGTTTTCGATTTTAAAATAATTTTAAACATTAGGGGCTAATTTGCAATTAATGCTTATATTCAATCATGCAACATTCTAGACATGAATCCTAGGCATTTCCAACCAACACAGCATGTCTATCCTAGTGCGCATTTCATATATTTAACCAAGGCTCAGCCCACAATATGCAATATCCAGCTAGCTTGACTCAGTCAACACAACGTTTCTAATCATGCATAAATATATAAATTGAATAATAAAAAATTGCAATTCAGCCCACTAATTATACCAGTCCCAAAAACATGTATCTTCGAGATCAATCCCCATAATCGAAACAAGGCATAAAGGTTATCAACCCTTAAGCACTGTGTAGGCCTATTAAGGTTCAAAACATTTGGATTTTAAAACTTGACCTCCCTATTTTAATTGACTTGAATTCAATTTTGAAAATACGGCTCGGTTCAGTCAATTCCAGTCTAATTTGGTCTGGTTCGATTCGGTCCGGTAAAATCAGGTTTTGTTCGGTCCGATTTTAATTCTAAAAATCTGGTTCGGTCCGAACCGGTCCAATAAAAATAGGGTTCGGTTCAACACTCAAAACCGGTTCGGTTAGATCCACTTAGTTACCCCGGTCCGACCCGACCCGACCCGATTAGGTCGAACCGATTGAAAAAATCCGGTTCAGTTTTAATTCGTTCCGGTTTGCCATATTGGACCGTCCCAATAATTAAAATATAAAAGGTTGGGCCGAAATGTTTACTTGTGGCCCAAGTAGGGTTTTAAAGTCCAAAAATATTTATCTTAGCCACCAAGTAACATTGATTATATAAAATAATTTCTAATAATATATATATATATATATATATATATATATATATATATATATATATATATATCGGTCATAACTATAACATATATATATTTATTGCCAAGATTCAATCTTTAAGACTAAATCAATCAATCAACAATATATATATATATATATATATACATGTAAAATTCGGCACACATATATAAATATATATTTTATTTATCGTCAATATTTTAAATAGGGAAACAGATATCAACAATATATTCTCTCAATCTTTTAGGTAACTAAAATCTATCAATAATATCTTTAACCTATTTAAATATTTAGATATATTGATAGTTATATATATTCCTATATATTAATGTGAACCTATCTTAATGTTCCCAATTAAAGATATATTGCTACCTAAAACAAAAATTAAAAATGGTAAACAATATTATTAAAAAAATTCGGCCAAAATTTTTTCTTTGGTGACTAAGAAATTAAAAAATTTACCTTGAAATTCACCTAGGATTTCGGCCAAAAACACAAATTGGGAACAAGTGGTCAAATTTCAAGATCAAATTTTAATAAGATCTACAATCCAATGTTTGATTTTATTAACGTTTATAATTGTTGGATGGTTGGAGAGTATGAAGAGAGCAATCCTTTCATTATACTAAACATGATATGAGAAGGTTGCTTCCCCATTACAATAGTGGAGGCTCCTTTATATAGGAGACCTCATTGGCTAATATGAAAACCCTAGTAAACATTAGGGACTAGAATGTAAATACTAGAACTAAGACAACTTAGCATAATTAGATATTAGTCCCCATACATATAATATCCCAATATTCCCCCATCTTCTTCTTCTTCCTTCTTCAATCCGAAGCACATCCCAATCTTTGACAATTTATGCTCAATCTTCAGAATGAATCTTCAAGGTCCACCGTGCTCTCAGAGGTGAACATCCACTTGTAGCCTTCATGGTCTCTCAGAGGTGTGATAATCCACGTGTAGCAACAATCGGTTGGTCTTCATCATGCTCTCAGCGGAGTGATGACAGATGCCACCTATGGCCTTGAAGTATTCAGAAAACAAAATGGTTGAACGGAAGATGAAGTTCCAATGTCTCAGTCTTACTGCGAAGCTGAGGTTCCTATGTTTCAATCTTCCAGAAGGTGAAGTTCCGATGTCTCAGTCTTTCTGCGAAGCTGAGGTTCCTATGTTCCACTCTTCTATAATGTTCAACCGAAGATGAAGCTCCACACTCCAATCTTCAACAAATTCAACCGAAAACAGTTGAAATCCAACAATCAAGCTATGTATAGCTCGAATCTATCATAATACCATCAAAACCACAGCATATCCATCACGGCACACTAAATTTCAGCAATTTCAGCTAAAAACAGCAATTTTCTGCACATTTCTGCATTTTCCAGCAATTTCCAGCCGATTTTCAGCAATTTCAGCAGAATTTCAGCATTTACAGCAGCAAATCCAGCAAAAACAGCATCTAAACCGCAGCAAAAAGAACGATTCCAGCCATAATACTCAACCCGGGACAGCAGATTTCAGCAATGATGAACAGATGCAAACAACAGCAGCAAAATCCAATGAAACAGTAGCAGAATTGCATCAATTCAGCTGAATTTTAACAGTAAGATTCGAACAACCAAATCACCTCGGAATTTGACGTATAATATATCAATGGAATCGTGAGACCGAGACGATTCCGAAAAACTAAATTTCGCGGCGATTGGACATCGGGAAGGTGGCGCGTGGCCTGCACGCGCCTGCGGAGCTCAACTCACGCGGTGGCGCGTGAGAGCGCGTGCGGTGGTTTCTGACGGCGCCGGAAACTGCAGAATGTTCGCCGGAGGTTGCTGGGTCGATTGGTGATGTCAATTTTGGAAGAAGAGGTGTAAATCAAATGGGTATTTTTCGGGGCTAGGGACTTAACCTACGGCAGGAAGATTTCTGGGGAAATTCTGAAAAACGAAATTGAAATTAAAACACCAAAATCGAAACTAGCTCTGATACCATATTAACGTTTATAATTGTTGGATGGTTGGAGAGTATGAAGAGAGCAATCCTTTCATTATACTAAACATGATATGAGAAGGTTGCTTCCCCATTACAATAGTGGAGGCTCCTTTATATAGGAGACCTCATTGGCTAATATGAAAACCCTAGTAAACATTAGGGACTAGAATGTAAATACTAGAACTAAGACAACTTAGCATAATTAGATATTAGTCCCCATACATATAATATCCCAATAGATTTTGATAAATGTCACATTTTTCTTGAAGATCATGAGCATCAAATTTCCTAAGAACATCATGAAAATTTCGGACCTCCTTAACCATAAAAATTCGAAAATTTTAAAATTCCTTTTTAAAATTTCGGTCCAAAGTTTAAATTTTCAAGAACACCAATTTATCAAAATCATAAACTCCTAATACAGGCTCTGATACCACTGTTAGACTACGGGGAGTAATCACTACGGAAACTAGAACCATGGTACATGCTAGTAATCGAAATTACGCAGCGGAAGATTCGCACATACCTCTACAGTTGTCCATAGTCCCAAGATCTTTGCAGGAGGGAGTTCAGGATTCTCCGGTCGGCACCCGTAGGGGTTCTTGTGAAGGAAGCCCTACGTTGTATATTCTTAACAGCAAAGCCTCTGATCGATTATTGACGAGGGACGGATCTCCGCAGTGTTTGCTCTAAGGAAAATTGGCGCACCCTTGGTGGCGGTGATGTGGTTCGGCCGAATATGTGGTGTCTCTGGGGAGGAGGGTTTTTCTTTCTAAAACACTCCAAGGAAGGATTAAGGATTAACCTAATAAAACCCCTAACACAACATATATATAGGAGAAGTAAAGTGGACAAAAGTCCACTTTACCCACCTACATAATTCGGCCGGCCACTATGCATAGGGAGGCCCAATTTTGGGCCTCTCGTGTCAATTGGGATTTGGGTCTAGCCCAATGTCCTAATGTGACATGTACCCAATTAACTTAGTTAACATATACATATAATGGGCTTCCATTTAGGGCGCCCAACACCATATGCTTACACTTGGTGCCTAAGGAATTAAAAATTTTACCTTGTAATTCCTAGGGTTTGGCCGTAACTAACACCTAATTGGAAACAAGAGGTCAAATTTTAATAATATCTACAATCTAATGTTTGATTTGATAAAAATCATATTTTTCTTGAAGATCATGAACATCAAATTTTCCTAAGAACATCATGAAAATTTCGGACCATAACCAACTTAAAAATTCAAAAATTGAAACTTTTTCTTTTAAAATTTTTGGTGAAATTTTAAAACTTTAAAGAACACCTATTTATCAAATTCATGAACTCCTAACACAGGATCTGATACCACTGTTAGATTACGGGGAGTAATCACTACGTATACTATAAACATGGTACATGCTAGTAATAAATATTACACAGCGGAAGATTCGCACATACCTCAGACGTAATACGTAGTCCCAATACCCTGTAGCAGGAAGTTCACGGTCCTTCGGTTGGCACCCGTAGAGGTTATTTTTAAGGAAGCATTACGCGGTATATTCTCCACAGCAAAGCCTCTGATCGATTCTTGGCAGGGATGGATCTCCGGAGTGTTTGCTCGAAAGCAAATTGGCACACCCTTAGGTGGTGGTGAGGTTCAGCCGATGTGGTGTTATGGGGAGGAGGGTTTTTCTCTCTAAAACATTCTAAGGAGGGATTAAGGATTAACCTAATAAAACCTTTAACACCTCTTATTTATAGGAGGAGTAAAGTGGACAAAAGCCCACTTAACCCCCTACTAATAAGTTCGGCCAGCCACATGTATAGGGAGGCCCAATTTTGGTCTCATGTCGATTGGGATTTGGGTCTGGCCCAATGTCTTAATATGACATTTACTCAATTGTCTCATGTAACATATACATATAATGGGCTTCCATTTACGGCGCCCATCACCATATGCTTACAGTACCTCTGTTTAAGTTTCCGTAGTAGTCAACCCCGTAATCCAACAGTGGTATCAGAGCCTGTTGGATTATGGGGATTAACCATGCAAGAAGAAACACTAGACGTGCTAGATAACTAGTTACGCAACGGAAGAAAGTACACATACCTTAAACCTTTTTCGCAGCCCAAGATCTTTGAGGGGAGTTCTCAGTCCACCGACCGGTACCTCGTAGAGGTTCCAGTTAGAGAAGCCCTACGTGGTTTGATCTTCACAGCAAAGCGTCCTTCGATTCTCGCGGGATGGATCTACTTGGAGTAAATTGCTCGTCACAATTTGGCACCTCCTAGCTCATAGGGTGTTTCGGCCGAACCTATACTTTATTAGGGATGAGGGTTTTCTCTAAATCTCACAACTTGGGAGAGATTTATTAGCACTAGAAAATACCACCTTATGTCCCTGTTTATAAAGTGGAGGTGGGATTAAACTTATGTGGTTCGGCGCCGACCTTACTAAGGAGGGAGGTTCAATTTTGGGACTCCCATGTCATATGGAATTTAGGCCTAGCCCAAATACCCTAGTGTGACCCATACCTAATTTCTTAGGTTAATGGCCTTAATTAATGGGCTACCAATTACGGCGGCCCATAACACCAAATGCTAACAGCTCCCACTCGCCGGAATGGGACGGCGCCTATTAATATGTTGTCAACCAACACATCCGCATTTGGTCTTCTATCCAATCCCTGCTCCGAATAGTTCATACAAGGTTGGCCGTGCGACCGGTGGACACGACGGGCATCGTGCTACTCATCTATTAGGAGAATTGTAGCGCCCATGGAACGTTGATTCCCCATGTCTAATCAACCTGTTAAAAATAAAGTGTCGCGCTGTATCCTAGGTCAACAGCAAATTTTCCAATTTCCCAGTTCCCACTTTGGGACACTTCTCCAGGGCATCCGTACAAGTATTCACAACCTTTCAACTAATGTCAGGATGGTGGCCACCTAGTGAATACAAGATTCGGAAAAATTTAGGTGTACTCGACCATCCCGATCGCTCATACCCTTAGTCAAACCCAACCGGTTTCCAAGACATGGTCACTAGGCCTTTTTGTTCGGCACTGCGCTCAAACGCCAGGAAGCGAACATTGAGACTGACCTTAGGTATGAGTTCTGACTCCGTGAGGATACTTTGGATGCTCTTTCATATAGCATCCGGGATCAGTCACACACTCTAGGTGAAGAAGTTCGTACCCGTACGAATCTCGTGGATTCTATCTAGCACAACCGAGCATAACCCCGTGGTCGAACATGGGGATGCGTAGTATGAAGCACGCGTTGATAGCATAACCTAAGTTTAGTCAGAAAGTTGGGAAATGTCATATGCTATCGCAGATTCGTCATCTGGCCCAGAATGAGATTTCATTACGAACGTGGTTCGTAGCGGCGATCTGCAGAACTTTGATCATTGTCGTGTTACTACAAAACCAAATGATCGTTTTACTTAACCAGGTTTGCCACCGTGGTTCTTAGCCAATCTCGACTTAATATAGAATCCCTTCTCCGTCAAGACGACCGAGCATGTGTGACGAGGCTTGGTTCACATTCGACATTATTTTATTGTGGAGGTTCGCCCTCCTACCACTAGTTTATAGACCGTAAAATTACGATGAATATTTAAACATTATGACATCGTAATAATCATAAACTCAAACTGCAATTTATTTCTATCTCATTTCAAAAAGTTGTCATCACGATACTGTCTACTTAAACCCTACGCAGTCCCAGCATTTTAACATGCTTTTCGAAGACATCCATGCGTAGTGGTTTAGTCAATGGATCGGCCATAATAATTTTAGTAGACAAGTATTCTAAAGTGATGACATTGTCCTCGACCATGTTCTTAGAAAAATTATATTTTATGTCAATGTGTTTTGTCTTGTTATGGTACTTGGGGTTCTTAAGTGCTGCAATTTCTACTCGACTGTCAGAGTATACCTTCACAGGTTTACTCTTGTCCTCGATGCCAAGAATGCAGTTAGAAGCCTTTTAAGCCAGACCGCTTCTTGTGCGTTCTTAGAAAGGACCACGAATTCTGGTGGAGCGTAAACAGATGGAGAGTGCAGAATACTTAAGTATGGTTGGCAGCTTAATGTATGCCATGCAGTGCACTCGACCGGACATCTGTTATGTTGTTGGCCTATTAGCACGATTCCAATCAGACATGTTTGCTTCTTGCTCATCCATGAAATGGCGGCATTAGCAGGGAGGAATACTCCTCCTGAAATGGACTTACGATCATCAAGATCACCACCATGGTCGGCGTCACTATATCCTAACAATTCGAGATTTCCACCCTTATAGCATAGAGCGTAGTCGGCAGTACCTTTCAGGTATCGATCGAATTATCTATTTCACAGCCTTTAGAAGTTGAGTACCAGGATCTGATTGGAATCGTGCTACTAGGCCAACAGCATAACAGATGTCTGGTCGAGTGCATTGCATGGCATACATTAAGCTGCCAACCATACTTAAGTATTCTGCACTCTCCATCTGTTTACGCTCCACCAGGTTCTTCGGGTCGTCACGCTTCGACAGCGCGCACCCGAGCGCAACCGGCGTATCTACGGGTTTGGCATCCTGTAGTCAAAACCTTTTCAACAATTTGCTGATATAGGATTCCTGCGATATACATAATTTACGAGCAACCCTATTCCTAGCAATCACAGTGCCTAGGATGTATGTGGCCTCTCCCATGTCTTTCATCTCAAATATAGATGCTAGACAGGGCTTTGATTCATTCATGTAGCTTACGTCATTTGCGGCAATCAGTATGTCATCGACATATAATGTCAGGATGACGTACTTAGACTTGGAAGTCTTCGTGTACACGCACGGATCCTCGTGAAGATTCACGAATCTGTTTCCAATTATTTCCTCATGGAATCTACGGTACCATCGCCGGTATGATTATTTAAGACCGTTAATAGATCTTTGGAGTTGACAAACTTTACGTTCGTTGCCACGGGTAATGAAACCCTCCGGCTGTTCCATATAGATCTCTTCTTCCAGGTTTCCATGAAGGAATGTAGTCTTAACATCCATTTGGTGTAGCTCCAGATCGAGGCTTCCAACCAAAGCCAATATGCCCGTACTGTAGTGTAACGCACAGTAGGTGAGTAAATCTCGTCAAAGTCCACTCCGTGGAGTTGGGTATATCCTTTCGCGACAAGTCGAGCTTTGTATCGCTCGACAGCTCCATCGGCAGTGAGTTTCAATTTCAAAACCCACTTGGCACCTATTGCTCTGCGGTTAGCAGGCAAATCAACTAAAGACCAAATAGAATTAGCTTTCATAGAGGCGATTTCATCTTCCATTGCTTTTCTCCATTATTACGTTTGAGGTCCTTCCATAGCTTGTTTAACCGTTACCGGTTCATCAACTGAAGTAAGAGTGGATAACTCGCCTCTTTCGATGGGATACTTCTTAGGAGAAGTTCGTTGCCTTAGACTTCGTCTAGGCTCGTTTATCCCATATTGAGATTGAACTTCACTCCCACTGGGAATAATGCTCATTGTCGGTGCAATACTCCCACTGGGAACAAGGGCGCTACTTGAACTTTCACCAACAACTTTTCTTGAACGACCTCTCGGTCTCGGATTTCCACCTCCAAGATTAATTCCACGGTTATTACGACCGGAAACCGAGTTGGTCGTACCAGTTCTACTTTGTACAGTAGGTGGTTATGGTAAAATTGGATTTTCATCCATGGGTTCAGTAATATGATCATCAGGTCTGACTTTATTCGCATCTGCAGCAACAGTGATTGTTGTGGTCGGATTAACTCCTCTAACTGGATTTACAATGAAAATGTCTCCATCTTCGTTTACCATATCATTCACTTGTGTTGCTGCCTCAATTCTTTCACTCGAATCGAGTGGGACCTGATCGTAATCGTCCTCTAGTTCAATCAAAAACTTCGTTCGTTGATTTCAACTAAGCTACGGAAAGTCAACTTTATAATGTAATGTCTCATGTTCGACCACGTCACCATTCTCCCAAGCTATTACACATATGTATGCTTTAGAGATACTTTTTAGTAGCTCATGTGGTACTATGTGTGTCTTAGCAACAATAACTTCACTATTTTGGTAAGATTTCACTCATTACCAATAGCTTATTTGGTGTGGTGTAACCGTTTGATCATTAATTAGGTTCACCACATGACTTGTAAATAATTCAATAACTCACCTTATGTAAGGGATGTTATAGGTTAGAATTTATTGTTCATGTTTTATTAATGGAGTGTGTATATCCTTTTAATAGCTTAGGCAATCATTTGTCGTTAGAGGCTAATAGTGGGAGACGTCGTTTAACGGACGTTCCTTTGCATTGCTCGCTCATACTCCAAGGTTTTAACCACCATGGAACGTGCATCCAAGTTTTCACCTAACGCTCGTTTAAAATTCTCTACGAGAATGTTGTATGAGTAGAACCCTTTAATGGGTATTCATGTAAATGAAAATTTATTTCCAGCGTTAAATCAAAGACACACTTAATGCTGAATTTTGTATTTCTAAACGTTGTATTCCATCTTTCGAGGAATACACGCGTCGCACGCGTATTTTACCTGGTGTAACCCAAGGTAATTCGTTTCGATTTTGAAAATTTAGCTTTAATCGGTTTCATACATGTTCATCATTACAAAATTTAACAATGAAGTACTAACAAATAAAGATAAATTCTATAATCGCGTTCTTTCTGACTTGTAGTAATTTTGAATTGGGTTACGTCTTTGTTGTTGTTTTATCCGATTAGATTGAATAAATTTGGTTTTAAGCCAGTAGACTTAGATTATCATTCAGATCGTTCCCCTTGACCGGGACGATGATTGATAAGTGAATTGTATTTCGATTCGAATAACAATTAATTTTATTCAATAACTCTGAATTTTATTAACCAATAATTCAACAACTCTATCGAACAAGTAAACACTTTACAACTAAATAGTACAGTCGCAAGAATTAAAGAATCAGAAAACGATAAATATACACATAGAGTCTTTTTCCATCTCGATCACAACACCTAAAAATAATTCACAAGTGAATTTTGTCAGACGTTTTGTTTCAAGCAAAGTGTTTTACGAATTTATTTGTCAAACGAGGCGTACATGAAACGCGCTTTAATTACGGAGTTTATCCCACCATATTTTGTTTCGACCTTTTACTGGCGGTTTTACCTATCAACTTAAGGAGATGATCGTAAAGATCTTCTGTTTCGGATTCGTCAGAGGTGCTTTCTCCTTGATGGTTCTTATGGAATAGCTCTATCGAAGTCTGAATGGTGTTATTCAGAAATGAGAGCCCATCGTTGACTGCGAACCGTGAAAGGGGAAACATTCTCATGACTTTCTGAATCCTCCTCCATATGTCTATTTGATTGTCTTGATCGACAGTGGTTAGTTCGCCTCTGTCTTTGCAAAGAATGCCATAATACCTAAGCATTAGGCTTCTTGCTTGTGCAGCCAGTCCTCCACCCTAGCGAAGGCGTATGGTGCACCAGAGGTCAAACGCAGTGACGCTCATGTCATTTTCCTCGACTTCTTCAATTCGGGTTGCACGAATTAAATCACGTGCAATTCAATCCCTTTGCAATACCTGACCGTACATTAGACTACCGAGTTCGTCTGTGTTTACCCTCCATGCAGTTGAGTCTATTCAATCCTCAACATTTGCAGCAAGGAGGATGTTCGTGACGTAAGTCTCCCATACTTCATAATTGCTTCCATCAGGTTCAGCGTAGAAACGCTTTCGATCTGCCATCTAAACTTTAACATTGACAATCTTGCATAAGAGGGAAGACAAACCTTTTAGAAAAAGAAATTGCATTCATCGGACATATATGAGATAGAAGATATCAAATAATGATTCCTCAGACATCTAACCCAACCGACTAACAGTAAAGCCCGAAGGAAGTGGGTCGTGAAAGAGTTCACATTACCTACTATCTTCTTTCTAATAGATCAGTGTTTTAAAAACGGTATAACCGCTTTAACCAGAACAGGAGATTTTAAAACACCCGTTCTTGGCTTTCCCAAGGCCCTTTTAAAAATGTTTTTAGGAACCATGGTTTGCACATATAGTTTTACTATCCCAGTAAATTATCATGGCATATCACATCCAAGAAACCAAACAAACCTCATGCATACGCGTCATGCGTATAATGTTCCGAGGAACTCATACTTAGCATATATAATTCTACTTCCTAAGTAAATTATCACATGCTAATACATCATGAACATTCATGCATACACATCATGCGTGATCAAACCATATAAACATGCATATTTGGCGACTGATTTCCGTTTTAAAAACATTTAGGGTTGATTTGCAATTCATGTTATAAATCGATCATGCGTACTTCTAGACATGAATCCTAGGCAAGTGCAACTATCACAGCATGTCTATCCTAGTGCGCAACTCATTAATTGAGAACCAGGGTGTTGGATCACGGTGGAACTCCGGTACGGACTTTGACGGCAATCCTAGCTCCTTTGCTCCACGCAATCCTGCAAGAGGGGATAGACCGGGCGGTGACCCAGAATCCCTCTCCGATGCTTAAATGAGTATTCTCGTATGACTGGCAAGCAGTAATCTCAAAGTGTATTAAACTCAACGTAAGTGTTTCTGAGGTGATCTCCTGCCCTTTTATAGGCAAAGAGATGCCTCAGGTACCTGGCGAACCGTTAGGGGTGGTTAGCCCGTATCCCGCATATCTCGGACGTGATCTCGTGTATCTCAGCCATGCCCCGCGTATCTCGGCCATGCTCCGTGTATCTTAATCACGTTCCGCGTATCTCGACCACGCCCCGCATATCCTGGCCTTATCCTCTGATAACGAGTCCTGAATCCCGTCGGGGACTCCAGAGTTATCTCGTTGTGTCACCGCTCGGGGCCCCTTGTCATCGTGACAGGGCCAATCATTCTCAGGGATTCATCATCGGGGCCTACTAAAAGGCTTCTCATCGGGAGCTTCTAGCTCCACCGTCGGGACCGACTCTGTCGGGACCTTGCTTCGTCGGGACTCCCTCCGTCGGGACCCTTCTCCTAAGTCATCTTGACCCTCATCTTGGGCCTGGTGGGCCTGTTTGCCGTTTCCTCGCCGTTAAAGGGCCTGACGGCTGTAGTCGAACCCATCACAGGGGTCAGCCCACAATATGCATAATCCAGCTAGCTTGACATAGTCAAGACGACAGTTCTAATCATGCAATAATATCAATTTAATAACAATTGCAATTCAGCCCACTAAATGATTCAGTCCCAAAATAATGTATTTCCGAGATCCATCCCCATAGTCGAAACTAGGCATCAGGTTTAATTAAATCATGAATAATTTAAACCTGTGAGCACTGTGTAGGTAATTTAAATATCGAAAACATTTGGATTTTAAAAATTTGACCATCCTATTTTAAATTAATCAAATCGATTTGGTTTGAAAATTACGGTTCGGACCGGTCCGGTACTAAGGTTCGGCCGGACCGGTTCGGTTTTAAAATAGGATTCGATTCGGTTCGTCACTCAAACTGGGTTGGTTCGACCCATATTAGTTACCTCGGTCCAACCTGACTCAAATGGGTCGGACCAATTGAGGAAACCCGGCGTTTGACCCGCTCCGGTTCTTACCCGCCTAGGTTCTTACCCGCCTAAACCGGTCCGGTTCGGTTTATTTGGTGTTCCAGGTTGGTTGACCCGACCCGGATATGCTAAAATTGAACCGATCCATAACCTATAAGGTTCGGGCCGAATAATTACTGGTGGGCCAAGTAGAATTTTAAAGTCCACTAAAAACATAACATGGCCTCCAAGTAATTACGAATAAATAAATATTGTCCAATTTTCTGCACATATATATGTATATCGGCCACATTATATATATATTTATTGTCAAGATTCTATATTTACAAATATATAATCAATCAACACAATATATATACATATATATATATATATATATATAGTAGGTAATATAATATATATATATCATCAATAATATATGTTTTCTTAATCTTTAGGCAACTAATATATATATATATGTATGTATCTATGTATGTATAATATATATCAATATTATCTATTTCCTAAATATATGCAAGATATATTGAATGCTAGATATATTGATAGTAAATATACACAATTATCTTGTGAATATTGTCCTAATTTTGGCAACATATATTTCGGCCGAAACATATAGTAAAATATTTTGAATATTTCGGTTTTAGTA
Source organism: Clarkia xantiana subsp. parviflora (assembly GCA_036873135.1). Classification (NCBI taxonomy): domain Eukaryota; kingdom Viridiplantae; phylum Streptophyta; class Magnoliopsida; order Myrtales; family Onagraceae; genus Clarkia; species Clarkia xantiana. The sequence goes on from JAPTYO010000018.1 coordinate 1,002,625, forward strand.
TAGGGTACTTGTGGACTAAGAAATAAAAAATTTCACATTGATCACCTATAGTAAGTTCGGCCGAAACTAACAAGCAAATTAGGGTTTATGTTCAAATTTCAAGATCAAATCCTTTCTAGATCAAGAATCCAAAGTTTCAATTTGATAAAAGTCTTGATTTTCTTTAAGATCATGAACATCAAGTTTTACTTTGAACATCACGAAAATCTCGGCCAACATTGGTGTTACCAGAAAATCGAAAATTATAAAACTTTGAAAACCTAATTTAAAAATTCGGTTCGGCCATGTTGTTGGAAAACCAAGAACACCAATTTTATCAAAATACGAACTCCCTAACACAGGCTCTGATACCACTGTTGGATTATGGTGATTAATTATGCAAGAAGAAACCCTAGGTACGTGCTAGGTAACTAGTTTCGCAGCGGAAGATAGTGCACATACCTTAAACCTTTCTTGCAGCCCGAGATCTTCGAGGGGAGTTCTCGGTCCACAGACCGGTACCCCGTAGAGGTTCCTGTTAGAGAATCCCTATGCGGTATGATCTTCACAGCAAAGCCTCATTCGATTCTCGCGGGATGGATCTACTTGGAGTAAATTGCTCGTCGCAATTTAGCACCTCCTAGCTCATAGGGTGTTTCGGCCGAACCTATACTTTATTAGGGAGGAGGGTTTTCTCTAAATCTCACAACTTTGGAGAGATTTATTAGCACTAGAAAGCACCACCTTAGGTCCCTATTTATAGAGTGAAGGTGGGATTAAAAATCCCACCTCCTTTTGTGGTTCGGTGCCGACTTACTACTAGGGAGGGAGGCGCCTAGCCCAGATACCCTATGTGACCCATACATAATTTCTTAGGTTAGTGGCCTTAATTAATGGGCTACTAATTACGGCCGCCAATAATCCCAAATGCTAACAGAGCCTGTGTTAGAAGTTCTTGATTTTGATAAATTGGTGTTCTTGATTTAAAGGTGATGGCCAAATTTTAAAGAATGAAAATTTAAAATTTCCGATTTTTACAATTGTTAGGGCCGAAATTTTCATGATGTTCTTAGTAAAATTTGATGTTCATGATCTTCAAGAATAAGTGGATTTTTATCAAGTCAAACATTGGATTGTAGATCTTATTAAAATTTGACCACTTGTTTCCAATCTGGTGTTTTTCGTCCGAACCCTAATGAGATTTACAAGGTAAATTTTTTTAATTTCTTAGGCGCCAAGATAAAAGTTTCGGCCGAATTTTTTGAGATTATTTTTACCGTATTTTAATTTTTATTAAAGGTAACAATATATATGTAATCGGAAACATAAGGATCGGTTCACATTAAATATATAAAAATATACAACTATCATTATATCTAAATAAATTATAGGGATTAAAGATATTATTGATAGATTTATAACCTAAAAGATTAAGAAAATATATTGTCAGTGTATTTGTTTCCCTATTAAAGATATTCACAATAAATAAATAAATATATATATATATATATATATATATATATATATATGATTGGACCGAAATTTACATATATATATATATTGTTGATCGATTTTGTCTTATAGATATAATCTTGGCAATAAATATATATATGTTTATGTGTGCTGATTTATATATATGCAATATTAGAAATTATTTTATATAGTTAATAATTCTTGGAGGCTAAGTTAAGTTTTTAGTGGACTTTAAAACCCTATATAGCCCACAAGATTATTTCGGCCCAACCCTTATGTAATTAATGGGCCTTCCAATTTGCTAAACCGGATAGGAATAAAATCAAACTGGATTTTCTTAATCGGTTCGACCTAGCCGGGTTGGGTCGAACCGGGGTAACTAAGTGAACCTAACCGAACCGGCTTTGAGTGATTAAATCCAACCCTATTTTATTGGACCGGTTCGGACCAAACCAGATTTTTGAAAATAAAACCGGACCGAACCAGATTTTCTGGACCGAACCAAACCAGATTTTTTGGACCGAACCGAACCGGACCGAAATTGACTGAACCGAACCGGATTTTTCAAAATCGGATTCAAGTCAATTAACAAAATAGGATGGTCAAGTTTTAAAATCCAAATGTTTTTGAACTTTAATTAGTCTACACAGTGCTCAAAGGTTTAAAACATTCATGTTTTTTATTAAACCTTAATGCCTAGTTTCAATTATGGGGATGGATCTCGGAAATGCATGATTTAGGGACGGGATTAATAAGAGGGCTAAATTGCAATTGTTTACTTTTTGTCTTGTCTTGACTATGTCAAGCTAGCTGGATGTTGGGGGCAGAACCCTAGTTAAATATATGGTATGCGCACTAGGACAGACATGTTGTGATGATTGTGATTGCCTAGGATTCATGTCTAGAAACACGCATGATTAATTGTAAGCATGAATTGCAAGTCAGCCCCTAATATTTTAAATTTTTTAAAAATAAAAGCCAGTCGCCAAATATGCATGATTGATATGGAAGTGTTCATGTATGACATGTATGCTTGAATGATGAGGATGTAGCTGCATTGGAAGGTAGAATTATATATGCTAGCATGAGTTCCTCGGAACATTAAACGCATGACGCGTATGCATGATGTATGGTTTGATTGATGAATCTTTTGGCTTACTATGATAATTTACTTGTGAAGTAGAATTATATAGACATGCGTAAGTTCATTGAAACATTTTCAAAATACAAAGGTCCTTGGGAAAGCCAAGATCGGGTATGCTTATTTCAAAGTTCTCGTTCCATTAATTTGCGAATAAAACCTTTTTTAAGAGACTGGTCTAATGGATTGAAGACGACGGTAATGTGAACTTTTTCACGAACCCCCTTCCCTCGATTTATTGGCGGTCGGTTGGTTTAGATGGCTGAAGAATCATTATTTGTCGTATTACATCTTAATAGATATCCGATGTATGCAATTCTTCCTCAAAATTTTATTATCTCCCTGATTATCAATGTGTTAGCATCAATGGATGCGATCAGCAATGTCGTCTCCCAAATGAATAAGATCTGGAATAAGCGCGCGAAGATGGTAGTTACTGAAATGAAAGGTTTGGAACATCTGACTACAAAGCATGTCAGGCCTGATGACGAATGGGATGCTACGGATCTGGAAATCCATTCTGCATTGTTGTCAATGTTGGAGGATGATATACTCTATGGGTACGATCACCTGTAATCTGCCATAGACCTCTGGGATGGTCTTAAGGCAGGGTTTGGTGTATACACCACAGCCCAGACGCGATCAATAAACATGTTTTAGACTCCTATAAGATGAATCCCAAGCATTCGATGAAGGAGCATATTATGCTTAAGACTAACATGCTTGCTGAACTCAATGAGGCAGGAGAAATCCTGTCTGATGAACAGAAAGTCCAATGTGTTATCCGTTCTTTTCCTGACTCTTGGAATAGCATGAAAATTCACCTTACCCATGCCACTCAACTCGATAACCTCGAGAAAGTGCGAGTTCGTCTCGAGCTAGAAGAGGATCGCCTCAGGGCTGAAAAGTCTAGGGCGGAAATGCATATTGTATCCTCCATACCAGTTGAGAAAAAGGGTAAGCGCAAGAGGAAAGGCAAAGGCCTTCAAAACAAGGCTGACAAGTCTATGGCTCTGAAACCTCAGAGAAAGTTCAAACGCAAGCAAACTGGCGGCAATAAAAGGCAAGCAAAACAAACACGTAGAGAGGAATCTCGAACGTGTTTTAGGTGTGGTGTGAAAAGGCACATGGCTGCTACCTGTACTAGTCCTCCCAAGGTACGCACTGAGATATAATAATGAAATTCATAAATTCTCCTCGGATTCTTCTTACTCGAGAGTAATTCAATTTACCGTTTTGGATTACAGAACCGAGAAGTGGAACAAACGCGGGCCTGAAGGAGGATTCCCCAAAATAATAAAGATTAGACAATAGTCTTTATCTTTACTTGTCAGAACTTTTCGAATTTTCAGTTTAAGATACTAATCGATAATAAGTTCCTTGAAACAAGGGAACAATTTCTTTTAAGCATGTGAAAAATGCTTGGATCGAGTATTGATTTTCCATCTTCACCGAGCTATTTGATCTCAATATTGATGTTCGATGCATTGCTTTAGTTCAAATTTAATTCTTTCTTATTTGTTAGTACTCCATTATATGATAAATTCTGTAATGATGAACATGTTTGACACCTATTGGATTAAATTAAATTAAATTTTGGAAACGATTTAAACCATGGGTTAAACCTGGAATAGGCGCCACAGGTGCGTGTGCCTCGAAAGATGGAACACATTATTTTCAAAGTACGAATTTAATGATGAAGTATAAATTAATGCTAATTTTTTTTCATTAGCCTCCCTCTTTTTGGGAATAATTCATTCAATGCTTACACGATGAAAAGAGGTATGCTTCACAAGCTACCAGGAACTCGTAAAGTATAAACTGACGCGTAAGGCGAAAGCCCATTGCACAGTTCAAAGATGACCAAGTCTTTGGGATGAATTAGCCAATGAAAATGACGATGTCGGTAAAATGACTCTCCCACTAAATGCCTTGAGCGAGAAGTTTGGCAAGACATTCACAGCGATAACACACTTCATCGACAAAATCGGTCATACACGGCGCCATAAAAGCTAAAGGAGTGATAATGAGTTAATTCTTATCATCATGCGACATTAACATGCGCATTAAACAAGTATTTGGACCGAGAGTATGGTAACTACTCTTAGACGATACATGTTTAAATTAGCTTATGATAATGGTGTCGTGGTCGAACATGAGACGTTACATGCCTTGAGGACGAATTTTCAACGCTTGGTGATATATAACAGATGAAGTCTTGATCGAATTGGAGCTGGATAACGATGATAGTCAGGTCCCACTTACTTCGAGTGGGAGATTTGAGGCAGCAACGCAAGTGAATGAAATGGTAATGAGGGCGGAGACATTTTCATAGTAAATCCAGTGGGAGGAGCCAATCCTACCACACAAATCATTGTTGCTGCAGGTGCGAATCAAGTGAACCTGATAATCACGTTGCCGAACCGCTGGATGAAAATCCAATAATGCCACAACTACCCATTGTTCCCAGTGGGAGTGAGTTAACCAACTTGATTCCGAGACCGAGAGGTCGTCCAAGAAAAGTTGTAGGACAAGGTTCCAGCACTGCCCTTGTTCCTAGTGGGAGTGATGCTCCGATAGAACGAATTATTCGTTTAACCCTTGGTTAAATCGTTTCATTTATTAATTTAATCCATTCGGTTTCAAACATGATCATCATTACAGCTTTTTTCATTCAATGGAGTATTAATAATAAAATAAGATTTATAAACGGTTCGTTCCTAGAACTACGCAATCAATGAATCTAATGGCATTTACTCAAAGAATTATATGTAGGATGAAATGTATGGATTTGTTTGATTTAGCTATTTCTAATAGTTTTATTGTTTCGGTTTGATCACATTTCAGATCGATCTCGTTTCTAACCGAGTCGATTAATCTTGATAAGTAGAACTCATTTCGAATCGAATGGTAACTACTTTATTCAACAATTCTACAACAATAATAATAACCAAAAATTTAAACAAATAAAATGAACAGTAAGAGAAATGACCACAATGGCATAAATTCTAGATCATCCACAAAGCTTTAAGAGATAAAGGTAGAGCTTTGGGAGGACATAAACGAGACATTTATTGTACTTTTATCACTGTCGTTCATCACACTGGATGTTCGTTTGAGGACCAAAATGATGATGTCGTTTCCTCTGCATCTCCCCTTGATCTCTTGCGGTAAAGCACAGAAGAACCCTCCGGTTTCTTTTGTTTGCTTTTAACAAACAGGACCGTGATAAACTTAATTGATTCAATCAAGTAACCAAGTCAGTCGTCGACGGCTAACCATGAAAAAGGGTACCTCTGTGCAATACTGAGTATCTTTCTCAAATTTGATCTCTCGTTCGTAAGATCTGATGTGGGTTTTACACCTGCATCTTGGGAAATAAGGGCAACATACTCAAACAGCACTCTTCTGGCTTCAGAAGCCCTTCCTCCGCCGAAGCGGAGTCTAATGGCACACCAAAGTTGAAGAGCACTTAAGTTAAGTTTGAAATCCTCTGCAACCTCTCTATCCAAGGTTGCCAGTAGCACCTTGCAAGCTCTCCGATCTTCAAGGCTCCTCACCTTATTCGGGTATGTAAGGACGCCTTGTTCATTCACCCATGTTCTGCCCTTATTCACATCAATACACTTGTGTATAATTTCAGCGAAATGGAGGTCTCTCACATATTCACTCCATGATCCCAATCCATGCCATCCAGATTGCGAGGCTCGTAAAAGCGAACTAACCCAGCCATGAAAACTAACACTTTAAGAATCACACATAATCAGGGAGACAATAACATTTCGAGAAAGAGTTGTATACATCAAATATCTATTAAGATGGAATCCGACAAATAATGATTCCTCAGTCATCTAAACCAACCTGCCACCAGTAAACCAATGTAAGATGGCTGTGAAAGAGTTCACATTACCTTCGTCTTCAATCAAATAGATCAGTCTTTTAAAACAGTTTTAATCGCAAAGTACAGGAACGGGAATTTTAAAATAAGCATACCCGATCTTGGCTTTCCCAATGCCCTTTTATTTTGGAAAAATATTCCGATGAATTCACTCATGCATATATAATTCTACTATCCATGTAAATTATCATACGCCAATAACATTCATCATACAAACCACACTCATGCTTACGCGTCATGCGTCTAATGTTCCCAGGAACTCATGCTTGCATATATAATTGTACTTCCAAGTAAATTATCAAATGCAACTACATCCTCAACATTCTAGCATACGTGTCAAACATGTATCATTCAGACCCAACATACACATTTGGCGACTGGTTTTCGATTTTAAAATAATTTTAAACATTAGGGGCTGATTTGCAATTCATGCTTATATTCAATTACGCAACATTCTAGACATGAATCCTAAGAATTTCCAACCATCACAGCTTGTCTATCCTAGTGCGCATTCCATATATTTAACCAGGGCTCCGCCCACAATATGCAATATCCAGCTAGCTTGACTCAGTCAAGACAACATTTCTAATCACGCATAAATATATATTGAATAATAAACAATTGCAGTTCAGCCCACTAATTAATCAAGTCCCAAAAACATGTACATCCGAGATCCATCCCCATAATCGAAACAAGGCATAAAGGTTAGCAAACCTTGAGCAATGTGTAGGCCTATTAAGGTTCAAATAATTTGGATTTTAAAACTTGACCTCCCTATTTTAATTGACTTGAATTCGGTTTTAAAATTACGGTTCGGTTTAGTCAATTTCGGTTCGGTCCAGAAAATCCGGGTTGGTTCCGGTTCGGTCCGGTAAAATCCGGTTCGGTTCGGTCCGGTCCGGTTCTAAATTTAAAATCTCGTTCGGTTCGAACCGGTTCAATAAAAATAGGGTTCGGTTCAAAACACAAAACCGGTTCGGTTAGATCCACTTAGTTACCCCGGTCCGACCCGACCCAGTTAGGTCGAACCGATTGAGAAAACCCGGTTCAATTTAAATTCGTCCCGGTTTGACATATCGGACCGGCCCAATAATTAAAATTTCAAAAGGTTGGGCCGAAATGTTTACTTGTGGCCTAAGTAGGGTTTTAAAGTCTAAAAATATTTAACTTAGCCACCAAGTAACATTAACTATATAAAATAATTTCCAATATTAATAATATATAGGGTTAAGGGTCCTTTTGGTACCACATGTTTGCACAAATTACACTTTTCATACCAATAGTATTCCCTACACCAGGACATGTTTTTTGTGGCTACTAGAAAGGTCACAAAAGACCGCAAAACAGTCACATATTAAATCAGTGACAAAAAAAATGTTTGTCACAGGTTGTCGCAGTAGATAAGGTTGCTAAATGAAATAGTGACCAAGTGAAAAACTAACCACTAAATAAAGCAGGAATTTGTGACTATGCCAAAGAGTCACTAATCATTAATTATGATATTTAATGATGCTTTTTTTTTGGTAAATAAAAGGGGCTAGTAGTGGCAACCCTAGGCCCATCCCGTTACGTAATGCCCGGACTTTCATGTTCATTTGCGAGCATATCATGCAATGGCCCCGTTACGTAATGCCCGGCCTTTACCAAGGCCCTTTTATTTTGGAAAAATATTCCGATGAATTCACTCATGTATATATAATTCTACTATCCATGTAAATTATCATACGCCAATAACATTCATCATACAAACCACACTCATGCTTACGCGTCATGCGTCTAATATTCCCAGGAACTCATGCTTGCATATATAATTGTACTTCCAAGTAAATTATCAAATGCAACTACATCCTCAACATTCTAGCATACGTGTCAAACATGTATCATTCGAACCCAACATAAACATTTGGCGACTGGTTTTCGATTTTAAAATAATTTTAAACCTTAGGGGCTAATTTGCAATTCATGCTTATATTCAATTACGCAACATTCTAGACATGAATCCTAAGCATTTCCAACCATCACAGCATGTCTATCCTAGTGCGCATTCCATATATTTAACCAGGGCTCCGCCCACAATATGCAATATCCAGCTAGCTTGACTCAGTCAAGACAACATTTCTAATCATGCATAAATATATATTGAATAATAAACAATTGCAGTTCAGCCCACTAATTAATCAAGTCCCAAAAACATGTACATCCGAGATCCATCCCCATAATCGAAACAAGGCATAAAGGTTAGCAAACCTTGAGCAATGTGTAGGCCTATTAAGGTTCAAATAATTTGGATTTTAAAACTTGACCTCCCTATTTTAATTGACTTGAATTCGGTTTTAAAATTACGGTTCGGTTTAGTCAATTTCGGTTCGGTCCAGAAAATCCGGGTTGGTTCCGGTTCGGTCCGGTAAAATCCGGTTCGGTTCGGTCCGGTCCGGTTCTAAATTTAAAATCTCGTTCGGTTCGAACCGGTTCAATAAAAATAGGGTTCGGTTCAAAACACAAAACCGGTTCGGTTAGATCCACTTAGTTACCCCAGTCCGACCCGACCCAGTTAGGTCGAACCGATTGAGAAAACCCGGTTCAATTTAAATTCGTCCCGGTTTGACATATCGGACCGGCCCAATAATTAAAATTTCAAAAGGTTGGGCCGAAATGTTTACTTGTGGCCTAAGTAGGGTTTTAAAGTCTAAAAATATTTAACTTAGCCACCAAGTAACATTAACTATATAAAATAATTTCCAATATTAATAATATATAGGGTTAAGGGTCCTTTTGGTACCACATGTTTGCACAAATTACACTTTTCATACCAATAGTATTCCCTGCACCAGGACATGTTTTTTGTGGCTACTAGAAAGGTCACAAAAGACCGCAAAACAGTCACATATTAAATCAGTGACAACAAAAATGTTTGTCACAGGTTGTCGCAGTAGATAAGGTTGCTAAATGAAATAGTGACCAAGTGAAAAACTAACCACTAAATAAAGCAGGAATTTGTGACTATGCCAAAGAGTCACTAATCATTAATTATGATATTTAATGATGCTTTTTTTTTTGGTAAATAAAAGGGGCTAGTAGTGGCAACCCTAGGCCCATCCCGTTACGTAATGCCCGGACTTTCATGTTCATTTGCGAGCATATCATGCAATGGCCCCGTTACGTAATGCCCGTCCTTTACCAAGGCCCTTTTATTTTGGAAAAATATTCCGATGAATTCACTCATGTATATATAATTCTACTATCCATGTAAATTATCATACGCCAATAACATTCATCATACAAACCACACTCATGCTTACGCGTCATGCGTCTAATATTCCCAGGAACTCATGCTTGCATATATAATTGTACTTCCAAGTAAATTATCAAATGCAACTACATCCTCAACATTCTAGCATACGTGTCAAACATGTATCATTCGAACCCAACATAAACATTTGGCGACTGGTTTTCGATTTTAAAATAATTTTAAACCTTAGGGGCTGATTTGCAATTCATGCTTATATTCAATTACGCAACATTCTAGACATGAATCCTAAGCATTTCCAACCATCACAGCATGTCTATCCTAGTGCGCATTCCATATATTTAACCAGGGCTCCGCCCACAATATGCAATATCCAGCTAGCTTGACTCAGTCAAGACAACATTTCTAATCATGCATAAATATATATTGAATAATAAACAATTGCAGTTCAGCCCACTAATTAATCAAGTCCCAAAAACATGTACATCCGAGATCCATCCCCATAATCGAAACAAGGCATAAAGGTTAGCAAACCTTGAGCAATGTGTAGGCCTATTAAGGTTCAAATAATTTGGATTTTAAAACTTGACCTCCCTATTTTAATTGACTTGAATTCGGTTTTAAAATTACGGTTCGGTTTAGTCAATTTCGGTTCGGTCCAGAAAATCCGGGTTGGTTCCGGTTCGGTCCGGTAAAATCCGGTTCGGTTCGGTCCGGTCCGGTTCTAAATTTAAAATCTCGTTCGGTTCGAACCGGTTCAATAAAAATAGGGTTCGGTTCAAAACACAAAACCGGTTCGGTTAGATCCACTTAGTTACCCCGGTCCGACCCGACCCAGTTAGGTCGAACCGATTGAGAAAACCCGGTTCAATTTAAATTCGTCCCGGTTTGACATATCGGACCGGCCCAATAATTAAAATTTCAAAAGGTTGGGCCGAAATGTTTACTTGTGGCCTAAGTAGGGTTTTAAAGTCTAAAAATATTTAACTTAGCCACCAAGTAACATTAACTATATAAAATAATTTCCAATATTAATAATATATAGGGTTAAGGGTCCTTTTGGTACCACATGTTTGCACAAATTACACTTTTCATACCAATAGTATTCCCTACACCAGGACATGTTTTTTGTGGCTACTAGAAAGGTCACAAAAGACCGCAAAACAGTCACATGTTAAATCAGTGACAAAAAAAATGTTTGTCACAGGGTGGTCACAGTAGATAAGGTTGCTAAATGAAATAGTGACCAAGTGAAAAACTAACCACTAAATAAAGCAGGAATTTGTGACTATGCCAAAGAGTCACTAATCATTAATTATGATATTTAATGATGCTTTTTTTTGGTAAATAAAAGGGGCTAGTAGTGGCAACCCTAGGCCTATCCCGTTACGTAATGCCCGGACTTTCATGTTCATTTGCGAGCATATCATGCAATGGCCCCGTTACGTAATGCCCGGTCTTTACCAAGGCCCTTTTATTTTGGAAAAATATTCCGATGAATTCACTCATGCATATATAATTCTACTATCCATGTAAATTATCATACGCCAATAACATTCATCATACAAACCACACTCATGCTTACGCGTCATGCGTCTAATATTCCCAGGAACTCATGCTTGCATATATAATTGTACTTCCAAGTAAATTATCAAATGCAACTACATCCTCAACATTCTAGCATACGTGTCAAACATGTATCATTCGAACCCAACATAAACATTTGGCGACTGGTTTTCGATTTTAAAATAATTTTAAACCTTAGGGGCTGATTTGCAATTCATGCTTATATTCAATTACGCAACATTCTAGACATGAATCCTAAGCATTTCCAACCATCACGGCATGTCTATCCTAGTGCGCATTCCATATATTTAACCAGGGCTCCGCCCACAATATGCAATATCCAGCTAGCTTGACTCAGTCAAGACAACATTTCTAATCATGCATAAATATATATTGAATAATAAACAATTGCAGTTCAGCCCACTAATTAATCAAGTCCCAAAAACATGTACATCCGAGATCCATCCCCATAATCGAAACAAGGCATAAAGGTTAGCAAACCTTGAGCAATGTGTAGGCCTATTAAGGTTCAAATAATTTGGATTTTAAAACTTGACCTCCCTATTTTAATTGACTTGAATTCGGTTTTAAAATTACGGTTCGGTTTAGTCAATTTCGGTTCGGTCCAGAAAATCCGGGTTGGTTCCGGTTCGGTCCGGTAAAATCCGGTTCGGTTCGGTCCGGTCCGGTCCGGTTCTAAATTTAAAATCTCGTTCGGTTCGAACCGGTTCAATAAAAATAGGGTTCGGTTCAAAACACAAAACCGGTTCGGTTAGATCCACTTAGTTACCCCGGTCCGACCCGACCCAGTTAGGTCGAACCGATTGAGAAAACCCGGTTCAATTTAAATTCGTCCCGGTTTGACATATCGGACCGGCCCAAAAATTAAAATTTCAAAAGGTTGGGCCGAAATGTTTACTTGTGGCCTAAGTAGGGTTTTAAAGTCTAAAAATATTTAACTTAGCCACCAAGTAACATTAACTATATAAAATAATTTCCAATATTAATAATATATAGGGTTAAAGGTCCTTTTGGTACCACATGTTTGCACAAATTACACTTTTCATACCAATAGTATTCCCTACACCAGGACATGTTTTTTGTGGCTACTAGAAAGGTCACAAAAGACCGCAAAACAGTCACATATTAAATCAGTGACAAAAAAAATGTTTGTCACAGGGTGGTCACAGTAGATAAGGTTGCTAAATGAAATAGTGACCAAGTGAAAAACTAACCACTAAATAAAGCAGGAATTTGTGACTATGCCAAAGAGTCACTAATCATTAATTATGATATTTAATGATGCTTTTTTTTTTGGTAAATAAAAGGGGCTAGTAGTGGCAACCCTAGGCCCATCCCGTTACGTAATGCCTGGACTTTCATGTTCATTTGCGAGCATATCATGCAATGGCCCCATTACGTAATGCCCGGCCTTTACCAATGCCCTTTTATTTTGGAAAAATATTCCGATGAATTCACTCATGCATATATAATTCTACTATCCATGTAAATTATCATACGCCAATAACATTCATCATACAAACCACACTCATGCTTACGCATCATGCGTCTAATATTCCCAGGAACTCATGCTTGCATATATAATTGTACTTCCAAGTAAATTATCAAATGCAACTACATCCTCAACATTCTAGCATACGTGTCAAACATGTATCATTCGAACCCAACATACACATTTGGCGACTGGTTTTCGATTTTAAAATAATTTTAAACATTAGGGGCTGATTTGAAATTCATGCTTATATTCAATTACGCAACATTCTAGACATGAATCCTAAGAATTTCCAACCATCACAGCTTGTCTATCCTAGTGCGCATTCCATATATTTAACCAGGGCTCCGCCCACAATATGCAATATCCAGCTAGCTTGACTCAGTCAAGACAACATTTCTAATCACGCATAAATATATATTGAATAATAAACAATTGCAGTTCAGCCCACTAATTAATCAAGTCCCAAAAACATGTACATCCGAGATCCATCCCCATAATCGAAACAAGGCATACAGGTTAGCAAACCTTGAGCAATGTGTAGGCCTATTAAGGTTCAAATAATTTGGATTTTAAAACTTGACCTCCCTATTTTAATTGACTTGAATTCGGTTTTAAAATTACGGTTCGGTTTAGTCAATTTCGGTTCGGTCCAGAAAATCCGGGTTGGTTCCGGTTCGGTCCGGTAAAATCCGGTTCGGTTCGGTCCGGTCCGGTTCTAAATTTAAAATCTCGTTCGGTTCGAACCGGTTCAATAAAAATAGGGTTCGGTTCAAAACACAAAACCGGTTCGGTTAGATCCACTTAGTTACCCCGGTCCGACCCGACCCAGTTAGGTCGAACCGATTGAGAAAACCCGGTTCAATTTAAATTCGTCCCGGTTTGACATATCGGACCGGCCCAATAATTAAAATTTCAAAAGGTTGGGCCGAAATGTTTACTTGTGGCCTAAGTAGGGTTTTAAAGTCTAAAAATATTTAACTTAGCCACCAAGTAACATTAACTATATAAAATAATTTCCAATATTAATAATATATAGGGTTAAGGGTCCTTTTGGTACCACATGTTTGCACAAATTACACTTTTCATACCAATAGTATTCCCTACACCAGGACATGTTTTTTGTGGCTACTAGAAAGGTCACAAAAGACCGCAAAACAGTCACATATTAAATCAGTGACAAAAAAAATGTTTGTCACAGGTTGTCGCAGTAGATAAGGTTGCTAAATGAAATAGTGACCAAGTGAAAAACTAACCACTAAATAAAGCAGGAATTTGTGACTATGCCAAAGAGTCACTAATCATTAATTATGATATTTAATGATGCTTTTTTTTTGGTAAATAAAAGGGGCTAGTAGTGGCAACCCTAGGCCCATCCCGTTACGTAATGCCCGGACTTTCATGTTCATTTGCGAGCATATCATGCAATGGCCCCGTTACGTAATGCCCGGCCTTTACCAAGGCCCTTTTATTTTGGAAAAATATTCCGATGAATTCACTCATGTATATATAATTCTACTATCCATGTAAATTATCATACGCCAATAACATTCATCATACAAACCACACTCATGCTTAAGCGTCATGCGTCTAATTTTCCCGGGAACTCATGCTTGCATATATAATTGTACTTCCAAGTAAATTATCAAATGCAACTACATCCTCAACATTCTAGCATACGTGTCAAACATGTATCATTCGAACCCAACATAAACATTTGGCGACTGGTTTTCGATTTTAAAATAATTTTAAACCTTAGGGGCTGATTTGCAATTCATGCTTATATTCAATTACGCAACATTCTAGACATGAATCCTAAGCATTTCCAACCATCACAGCATGTCTATCCTAGTGCGCATTCCATATATTTAACCAGGGCTCCGCCCACAATATGCAATATCCAGCTAGCTTGACTCAGTCAAGACAACATTTCTAATCATGCATAAATATATATTGAATAATAAACAATTGCAGTTCAGCCCACTAATTAATCAAGTCCCAAAAACATGTACATCCGAGATCCATCCCCATAATCGAAACAAGGCATAAAGGTTAGCAAACCTTGAGCAATGTGTAGGCCTATTAAGGTTCAAATAATTTGGATTTTAAAACTTGACCTCCCTATTTTAATTGACTTGAATTCGGTTTTAAAATTACGGTTCGGTTTAGTCAATTTCGGTTCGGTCCAGAAAATCCGGGTTGGTTCCGGTTCGGTCCGGTAAAATCCGGTTCGGTTCGGTCCGGTTCTAAATTTAAAATCTCGTTCGGTTCGAACCAGTTCAATAAAAATAGGGTTCGGTTCAAAACACAAAACCGGTTCGGTTAGATCCACTTAGTTACCCCGGTCCGACCCGACCCAGTTAGGTCGAACCGATTGAGAAAACCCGGTTCAATTTAAATTCGTCCCGGTTTGACATATCGGACCGGCCCAATAATTAAAATTTCAAAAGGTTGGGCCGAAATGTTTACTTGTGGCCTAAGTAGGGTTTTAAAGTCTAAAAATATTTAACTTAGCCACCAAGTAACATTAACTATATAAAATAATTTCCAATATTAATAATATATAGGGTTAAGGGTCCTTTTGGTACCACATGTTTGCACAAATTACACTTTTCATACCAATAGTATTCCCTACACCAGGACATGTTTTTTGTGGCTACTAGAAAGGTCACAAAAGACCGCAAAACAGTCACATATTAAATCAGTGACAAAAAAATGTTTGTCACAGGTTGTCGCAGTAGATAAGGTTGCTAAATGAAATAGTGACCAAGTGAAAAACTAACCACTAAATAAAGCAGGAATTTGTGACTATGCCAAAGAGTCACTAATCATTAATTATGATATTTAATGATGCTTTTTTTTTTGGTAAATAAAAGGGGCTAGTAGTGGCAACCCTAGGCCCATCCCGTTACGTAATGCCCGGACTTTCATGTTCATTTGCGAGCATATCATGCAATGGCCCCGTTACGTAATGCCCGTCCTTTACCAAGGCCCTTTTATTTTGGAAAAATATTCCGATGAATTCACTCATGTATATATAATTCTACTATCCATGTAAATTATCATACGCCAATAACATTCATCATACAAACCACACTCATGCTTACGCGTCATGCGTCTAATATTCCCAGGAACTCATGCTTGCATATATAATTGTACTTCCAAGTAAATTATCAAATGCAACTACATCCTCAACATTCTAGCATACGTGTCAAACATGTATCATTCGAACCCAACATAAACATTTGGCGACTGGTTTTCGATTTTAAAATAATTTTAAACCTTAGGGGCTGATTTGCAATTCATGCTTATATTCAATTACGCAACATTCTAGACATGAATCCTAAGCATTTCCAACCATCACAGCATGTCTATCCTAGTGCGCATTCCATATATTTAACCAGGGCTCCGCCCACAATATGCAATATCCAGCTAGCTTGACTCAGTCAAGACAACATTTCTAATCATGCATAAATATATATTGAATAATAAACAATTGCAGTTCAGCCCACTAATTAATCAAGTCCCAAAAACATGTACATCCGAGATCCATCCCCATAATCGAAACAAGGCATAAAGGTTAGCAAACCTTGAGCAATGTGTAGGCCTATTAAGGTTCAAATAATTTGGATTTTAAAACTTGACCTCCCTATTTTAATTGACTTGAATTCGGTTTTAAAATTACGGTTCGGTTTAGTCAATTTCGGTTCGGTCCAGAAAATCCGGGTTGGTTCCGGTTCGGTCCGGTAAAATCCGGTTCGGTTCGGTCCGGTCCGGTTCTAAATTTAAAATCTCGTTCGGTTCGAACCGGTTCAATAAAAATAGGGTTCGGTTCAAAACACAAAACCGGTTCGGTTAGATCCACTTAGTTACCCCGGTCCGACCCGACCCAGTTAGGTCGAACCGATTGAGAAAACCCGGTTCAATTTAAATTCGTCCCGGTTTGACATATCGGACCGGCCCAATAATTAAAATTTCAAAAGGTTGGGCCGAAATGTTTACTTGTGGCCTAAGTAGGGTTTTAAAGTCTAAAAATATTTAACTTAGCCACCAAGTAACATTAACTATATAAAATAATTTCCAATATTAATAATATATAGGGTTAAGGGTCCTTTTGGTACCACATGTTTGCACAAATTACACTTTTCATACCAATAGTATTCCCTACACCAGGACATGTTTTTTGTGGCTACTAGAAAGGTCACAAAAGACCGCAAAACAGTCACATGTTAAATCAGTGACAAAAAAAATGTTTGTCACAGGGTGGTCACAGTAGATAAGGTTGCTAAATGAAATAGTGACCAAGTGAAAAACTAACCACTAAATAAAGCAGGAATTTGTGACTATGCCAAAGAGTCACTAATCATTAATTATGATATTTAATGATGCTTTTTTTTGGTAAATAAAAGGGGCTAGTAGTGGCAACCCTAGGCCCATCCCGTTACGTAATGCCCGGACTTTCATGTTCATTTGCGAGCATATCATGCAATGGCCCCGTTACGTAATGCCCGGCCTTTACCAAGGCCCTTTTATTTTGGAAAAATATTCGATGAATTCACTCATGCATATATAATTCTACTATCCATGTAAATTATCATACGCCAATAACATTCATCATACAAACCACACTCATGCTTACGCGTCATGCGTCTAATATTCCCAGGAACTCATGCTTGCATATATAATTGTACTTCCAAGTAAATTATCAAATGCAACTACATCCTCAACATTCTAGCATACGTGTCAAACATGTATCATTCGAACCCAACATAAACATTTGGCGACTGGTTTTCGATTTTAAAATAATTTTAAACCTTAGGGGCTGATTTGCAATTCATGCTTATATTCAATTACGCAACATTCTAGACATGAATCCTAAGCATTTCCAACCATCACAGCATGTCTATCCTAGTGCGCATTCCATATATTTAACCAGGGCTCCGCCCACAATATGCAATATCCAGCTAGCTTGACTCAGTCAAGACAACATTTCTAATCATGCATAAATATATATTGAATAATAAACAATTGCAGTTCAGCCCACTAATTAATCAAGTCCCAAAAACATGTACATCCGAGATCCATCCCCATAATCGAAACAAGGCATAAAGGTTAGCAAACCTTGAGCAATGTGTAGGCCTATTAAGGTTCAAATAATTTGGATTTTAAAACTTGACCTCCCTATTTTAATTGACTTGAATTCGGTTTTAAAATTACGGTTCGGTTTAGTCAATTTCGGTTCGGTCCAGAAAATCCGGGTTGGTTCCGGTTCGGTCCGGTCCGGTTCGGTCCGGTCCGGTTCTAAATTTAAAATCTCGTTCGGTTCGAACCGGTTCAATAAAAATAGGGTTCGGTTCAAAACACAAAACCGGTTCGGTTAGATCCACTTAGTTACCCCGGTCCGACCCGACCCAGTTAGGTCGAACCGATTGAGAAAACCCGGTTCAATTTAAATTCGTCCCGGTTTGACATATCGGACCGGCCCAAAAATTAAAATTTCAAAAGGTTGGGCCGAAATGTTTACTTGTGGCCTAAGTAGGGTTTTAAAGTCTAAAAATATTTAACTTAGCCACCAAGTAACATTAACTATATAAAATAATTTCCAATATTAATAATATATAGGGTTAAGGGTCCTTTTGGTACCACATGTTTGCACAAATTACACTTTTCATACCAATAGTATTCCCTACACCAGGACATGTTTTTTGTGGCTACTAGAAAGGTCACAAAAGACCGCAAAACAGTCACATATTAAATCAGTGACAAAAAAAATGTTTGTCACAGGGTGGTCACAGTAGATAAGGTTGCTAAATGAAATAGTGACCAAGTGAAAAACTAACCACTAAATAAAGCAGGAATTTGTGACTATGCCAAAGAGTCACTAATCATTAATTATGATATTTAATGATGCTTTTTTTTTTGGTAAATAAAAGGGGCTAGTAGTGGCAACCCTAGGCCCATCCCGTTACGTAATGCCCGGACTTTCATGTTCATTTGCGAGCATATCATGCAATGGCCCCGTTACGTAATGCCCGGCCTTTACCAAGGCCCTTTTATTTTGGAAAAATATTCCGATGAATTCACTCATGCATATATAATTCTACTATCCATGTAAATTATCATACGCCAATAACATTCATCATACAAACCACACTCATGCTTACGCGTCATGCGTCTAATATTCCCAGGAACTCATGCTTGCATATATAATTGTACTTCCAAGTAAATTATCAAATGCAACTACATCCTCAACATTCTAGCATACGTGTCAAACATGTATCATTCGAACCCAACATAAACATTTGGCGACTGGTTTTCGATTTTAAAATAATTTTAAACCTTAGGGGCTGATTTGCAATTCATGCTTATATTCAATTACGCAACATTCTAGACATGAATCCTAAGCATTTCCAACCATCACAGCATGTCTATCCTAGTGCGCATTCCATATATTTAACCAGGGCTCCGCCCACAATATGCAATATCCAGCTAGCTTGACTCAGTCAAGACAACATTTCTAATCATGCATAAATATATATTGAATAATAAACAATTGCAGTTCAGCCCACTAATTAATCAAGTCCCAAAAACATGTACATCCGAGATCCATCCCCATAATCGAAACAAGGCATAAAGGTTAGCAAACCTTGAGCAATGTGTAGGCCTATTAAGGTTCAAATAATTTGGATTTTAAAACTTGACCTCCCTATTTTAATTGACTTGAATTCGGTTTTAAAATTACGGTTCGGTTTAGTCAATTTCGGTTCGGTCCAGAAAATCCGGGTTGGTTCCGGTTCGGTCCGGTAAAATCCGGTTCGGTTCGGTCCGGTTCTAAATTTAAAATCTCGTTCGGTTCGAACCGGTTCAATAAAAATAGGGTTCGGTTCAAAACACAAAACCGGTTCGGTTAGATCCACTTAGTTACCCCGGTCCGACCCGACCCAGTTAGGTCGAACCGATTGAGAAAACCCGGTTCAATTTAAATTCGTCCCGGTTTGACATATCGGACCGGCCCAATAATTAAAATTTCAAAAGGTTGGGCCGAAATGTTTACTTGTGGCCTAAGTAGGGTTTTAAAGTCTAAAAATATTTAACTTAGCCACCAAGTAACATTAACTATATAAAATAATTTCCAATATTAATAATATATAGGGTTAAGGGTCCTTTTGGTACCACATGTTTGCACAAATTACACTTTTCATACCAATAGTATTCCCTACACCAGGACATGTTTTTTGTGGCTACTAGAAAGGTCACAAAAGACCGCAAAACAGTCACATATTAAATCAGTGACAAAAAAATGTTTGTCACAGGGTGGTCACAGTAGATAAGGTTGCTAAATGAAATAGTGACCAAGTGAAAAACTAACCACTAAATAAAGCAGGAATTTGTGACTATGCCAAAGAGTCACTAATCATTAATTATGATATTTAATGATGCTTTTTTTTGGTAAATAAAAGGGGCTAGTAGTGGCAACCCTAGGCCCATCCCGTTACGTAATGCCCGGACTTTCATGTTCATTTGCGAGCATATCATGCAATGGCCCCGTTACGTAATGCCCGGCCTTTACCAAGGCCCTTTTATTTTGGAAAAATATTCCGATGAATTCACTCATGCATATATAATTCTACTATCCATGTAAATTATCATACGCCAATAACATTCATCATACAAACCACACTCATGCTTACGCGTCATGCGTCTAATATTCCCAGGAACTCATGCTTGCATATATAATTGTACTTCCAAGTAAATTATCAAATGCAACTACATCCTCAACATTCTAGCATACGTGTCAAACATGTATCATTCGAACCCAACATAAACATTTGGCGACTGGTTTTCGATTTTAAAATAATTTTAAACCTTAGGGGCTGATTTGCAATTCATGCTTATATTCAATTACGCAACATTCTAGACATGAATCCTAAGCATTTCCAACCATCACAGCATGTCTATCCTAGTGCGCATTCCATATATTTAACCAGGGCTCCGCCCACAATATGCAATATCCAGCTAGCTTGACTCAGTCAAGACAACATTTCTAATCATGCATAAATATATATTGAATAATAAACAATTGCAGTTCAGCCCACTAATTAATCAAGTCCCAAAAACATGTACATCCGAGATCCATCCCCATAATCGAAACAAGGCATAAAGGTTAGCAAACCTTGAGCAATGTGTAGGCCTATTAAGGTTCAAATAATTTGGATTTTAAAACTTGACCTCCCTATTTTAATTGACTTGAATTCGGTTTTAAAATTACGGTTCGGTTTAGTCAATTTCGGTTCGGTCCAGAAAATCCGGGTTGGTTCCGGTTCGGTCCGGTAAAATCCGGTTCGGTTCGGTCCGGTTTTAAATTTAAAATCTCGTTCGGTTCGAACCGGTTCAATAAAAATAGGGTTCGGTTCAAAACACAAAACCGGTTCGGTTAGATCCACTTAGTTACCCCGGTCCGACCCGACCCAGTTAGGTCGAACCGATTGAGAAAACCCGGTTCAATTTAAATTCGTCCCGGTTTGACATATCGGACCGGCCCAATAATTAAAATTTCAAAAGGTTGGGCCGAAATGTTTACTTGTGGCCTAAGTAGGGTTTTAAAGTCTAAAAATATTTAACTTAGCCACCAAGTAACATTAACTATATAAAAAATTTCCAATATTAATAATATATAGGGTTAAGGGTCCTTTTGGTACCACATGTTTGCACAAATTACACTTTTCATACCAATAGTATTCCCTACACCAGGACATGTTTTTTGTGGCTACTAGAAAGGTCACAAAAGACCGCAAAACAGTCACATATTAAATCAGTGACAAAAAAATGTTTGTCACAGGGTGGTCACAGTAGATAAGGTTGCTAAATGAAATAGTGACCAAGTGAAAAACTAACCACTAAATAAAGCAGGAATTTGTGACTATGCCAAAGAGTCACTAATCATTAATTATGATATTTAATGATGCTTTTTTTTGGTAAATAAAAGGGGCTAGTAGTGGCAACCCTAGGCCCATCCCGTTACGTAATGCCCGGACTTTCATGTTCATTTGCGAGCATATCATGCAATGGCCCCGTTACGTAATGCCTAGCCTTTACCAAGGCCCTTTTATTTTGGAAAAATATTCCGATGAATTCACTCATGCATATATAATTCTACTATCCATGTAAATTATCATACGCCAATAACATTCATCATACAAACCACACTCATGCTTACGCGTCATGCGTCTAATATTCCCAGGAACTCATGCTTGCATATATAATTGTACTTCCAAGTAAATTATCAAATGCAACTACATCCTCAACATTCTAGCATACGTGTCAAACATGTATCATTCAGACCCAACATAAACATTTGGCGACTGGTTTTCGATTTTAAAATAATTTTAAACATTAGGGGCTGATTTGCAATTCATGCTTATATTCAATTACGCAACATTCTAGACATGAATCCTAAGCATTTCCAACCATCACAGCATGTCTATCCTAGTGCGCATTCCATATATTTAACCAGGGCTCCGCCCACAATATGCAATATCCAGCTAGCTTGACTCAGTCAAGACAACATTTCTAATCATGCATAAATATATATTGAATAATAAACAATTGCAGTTCAGCCCACTAATTAATCAAGTCCCAAAAACATGTACATCCGAGATCCATCCCCATAATCGAAACAAGGCATAAAGGTTAGCAAACCTTGAGCAATGTGTAGGCCTATTAAGGTTCAAATAATTTGGATTTTAAAACTTGACCTCCCTATTTTAATTGACTTGAATTCGGTTTTAAAATTACGGTTCGGTTTAGTCAATTTCGGTTCGGTCCAGAAAATCCGGGTTGGTTCCGGTTCGGTCCGGTAAAATCCGGTTCGGTTCGGTCCGGTCCGGTTCTAAATTTAAAATCTCGTTCGGTTCGAACCGGTTCAATAAAAATAGGGTTCGGTTCAAAACACAAAACCGGTTCGGTTAGATCCACTTAGTTACCCCGGTCCGACCCGACCCAGTTAGGTCGAACCGATTGAGAAAACCCGGTTCAATTTAAATTCGTCCCGGTTTGACATATCGGACCGGCCCAATAATTAAAATTTCAAAAGGTTGGGCCGAAATGTTTACTTGTGGCCTAAGTAGGGTTTTAAAGTCTAAAAATATTTAACTTAGCCACCAAGTAACATTAACTATATAAAATAATTTCCAATATTAATAATATATAGGGTTAAGGGTCCTTTTGGTACCACATGTTTGCACAAATTACACTTTTCATACCAATAGTATTCCCTACACCAGGACATGTTTTTTGTGGCTACTAGAAAGGTCACAAAAGACCGCAAAACAGTCACATATTAAATCAGTGACAAAAAAAATGTTTGTCACAGGTGTCGCAGTAGATAAGGTTGCTAAATGAAATAGTGACCAAGTGAAAAACTAACCACTAAATAAAGCAGGAATTTGTGACTATGCCAAAGAGTCACTAATCATTAATTATGATATTTAATGATGCTTTTTTTTTGGTAAATAAAAGGGGCTAGTAGTGGCAACCCTAGGCCCATCCCGTTACGTAATGCCCGGACTTTCATGTTCATTTGCGAGCATATCATGCAATGGCCCCGTTACGTAATGCCCGGCCTTTACCAAGGCCCTTTTATTTTGGAAAAATATTCCGATGAATTCACTCATGCATATATAATTCTACTATCCATGTAAATTATCATACGCCAATAACATTCATCATACAAACCACACTCATGCTTACGCGTCATGCGTCTAATATTCCCAGGAACTCATGCTTGCATATATAATTGTACTTCCAAGTAAATTATCAAATGCAACTACATCCTCAACATTCTAGCATACGTGTCAAACATGTATCATTCGAACCCAACATAAACATTTGGCGACTGGTTTTCGATTTTAAAATAATTTTAAACCTTAGGGGCTGATTTGCAATTCATGCTTATATTCAATTACGCAACATTCTAGACATGAATCCTAAGCATTTCCAACCATCACAGCATGTCTATCCTAGTGCGCATTCCATATATTTAACCAGGGCTCCGCCCACAATATGCAATATCCAGCTAGCTTGACTCAGTCAAGACAACATTTCTAATCATGCATAAATATATATTGAATAATAAACAATTGCAGTTCAGCCCACTAATTAATCAAGTCCCAAAAACATGTACATCCGAGATCCATCCCCATAATCGAAACAAGGCATAAAGGTTAGCAAACCTTGAGCAATGTGTAGGCCTATTAAGGTTCAAATAATTTGGATTTTAAAACTTGACCTCCCTATTTTAATTGACTTGAATTCGGTTTTAAAATTACGGTTCGGTTTAGTCAATTTCGGTTCGGTCCAGAAAATCCGGGTTGGTTCCGGTTCGGTCCGGTAAAATCCGGTTCGGTTCGGTCCGGTCCGGTTCTAAATTTAAAATCTCGTTCGGTTCGAACCGGTTCAATAAAAATAGGGTTCGGTTCAAAACACAAAACCGGTTCGGTTAGATCCACTTAGTTACCCCGGTCCGACCCGACCCAGTTAGGTCGAACCGATTGAGAAAACCCGGTTCAATTTAAATTCGTCCCGGTTTGACATATCGGACCGGCCCAATAATTAAAATTTCAAAAGGTTGGGCCGAAATGTTTACTTGTGGCCTAAGTAGGGTTTTAAAGTCTAAAAATATTTAACTTAGCCACCAAGTAACATTAACTATATAAAATAATTTCCAATATTAATAATATATAGGGTTAAGGGTCCTTTTGGTACCACATGTTTGCAAAATTACACTTTTCATACCAATAGTATTCCCTACACCAGGACATGTTTTTTGTGGCTACTAGAAAGGTCACAAAAGACCGCAAAACAGTCACATGTTAAATCAGTGACAAAAAAAATGTTTGTCACAGGGTGGTCACAGTAGATAAGGTTGCTAAATGAAATAGTGACCAAGTGAAAAACTAACCACTAAATAAAGCAGGAATTTGTGACTATGCCAAAGAGTCACTAATCATTAATTATGATATTTAATGATGCTTTTTTTTGGTAAATAAAAGGGGCTAGTAGTGGCAACCCTAGGCCCATCCCGTTACGTAATGCCCGGACTTTCATGTTCATTTGCGAGCATATCATGCAATGGCCCCGTTACGTAATGCCCGGCCTTTACCAAGGCCCTTTTATTTTGGAAAAATATTCCGATGAATTCACTCATGCATATATAATTCTACTATCCATGTAAATTATCATACGCCAATAACATTCATCATACAAACCACACTCATGCTTACGCGTCATGCGTCTAATATTCCCAGGAACTCATGCTTGCATATATAATTGTACTTCCAAGTAAATTATCAAATGCAACTACATCCTCAACATTCTAGCATACGTGTCAAACATGTATCATTCGAACCCAACATAAACATTTGGCGACTGGTTTTCGATTTTAAAATAATTTTAAACCTTTGGGGCTGATTTGCAATTCATGCTTATATTCAATTACGCAACATTCTAGACATGAATCCTAAGCATTTCCAACCATCACAGCATGTCTATCCTAGTGCGCATTCCATATATTTAACCAGGGCTCCGCCCACAATATGCAATATCCAGCTAGCTTGACTCAGTCAAGACAACATTTCTAATCATGCATAAATATATATTGAATAATAAACAATTGCAGTTCAGCCCACTAATTAATCAAGTCCCAAAAACATGTACATCCGAGATCCATCCCCATAATCGAAACAAGGCATAAAGGTTAGCAAACCTTGAGCAATGTGTAGGCCTATTAAGGTTCAAATAATTTGGATTTTAAAACTTGACCTCCCTATTTTAATTGACTTGAATTCGGTTTTAAAATTACGGTTCGGTTTAGTCAATTTCGGTTCGGTCCAGAAAATCCGGGTTGGTTCCGGTTCGGTCCGGTAAAATCCGGTTCGGTTCGGTCCGGTCCGGTTCTAAATTTAAAATCTCGTTCGGTTCGAACCGGTTCAATAAAAATAGGGTTCGGTTCAAAACACAAAACCGGTTCGGTTAGATCCACTTAGTTACCCCGGTCCGACCCGACCCAGTTAGGTCGAACCGATTGAGAAAACCCGGTTCAATTTAAATTCGTCCCGGTTTGACATATCGGACCGGCCCAAAAATTAAAATTTCAAAAGGTTGGGCCGAAATGTTTACTTGTGGCCTAAGTAGGGTTTTAAAGTCTAAAAATATTTAACTTAGCCACCAAGTAACATTAACTATATAAAATAATTTCCAATATTAATAATATATAGGGTTAAGGGTCCTTTTGGTACCACATGTTTGCACAAATTACACTTTTCATACCAATAGTATTCCCTACACCAGGACATGTTTTTTGTGGCTACTAGAAAGGTCACAAAAGACCGCAAAACAGTCACATGTTAAATCAGTGACAAAAAAAATGTTTGTCACAGGGTGGTCACAGTAGATAAGGTTGCTAAATGAAATAGTGACCAAGTGAAAAACTAACCACTAAATAAAGCAGGAATTTGTGACTATGCCAAAGAGTCACTAATCATTAATTATGATATTTAATGATGCTTTTTTTTGGTAAATAAAAGGGGCTAGTAGTGGCAACCCTAGGCCCATCCCGTTACGTAATGCCCGGACTTTCATGTTCATTTGCGAGCATATCATGCAATGGCCCCGTTACGTAATGCCCGGCCTTTACCAAGGCCCTTTTATTTTGGAAAAATATTCCGATGAATTCACTCATGCCTACTATCCATGTAAATTATCATACGCCAATAACATTCATCATACAAACCACACTCATGCTTACACGTCATGCGTCTAATATTCCCAGGAACTCATGCTTGCATATATAATTGTACTTCCAAGTAAATTATCAAATGCAACTACATCCTCAACATTCTAGCATACGTGTCAAACATGTATCATTCGAACCCAACATAAACATTTGGCGACTGGTTTTCGATTTTAAAATAATTTTAAACCTTAGGGGCTGATTTGCAATTCATGCTTATATTCAATTACGCAACATTCTAGACATGAATCCTAAGCATTTCCAACCATCACAGCATGTCTATCCTAGTGCGCATTCCATATATTTAACCAGGGCTCCGCCCACAATATGCAATATCCAGCTAGCTTGACTCAGTCAAGACAACATTTCTAATCATGCATAAATATATATTGAATAATAAACAATTGCAGTTCAGCCCACTAATTAATCAAGTCCCAAAAACATGTACATCCGAGATCCATCCCCATAATCGAAACAAGGCATAAAGGTTAGCAAACCTTGAGCAATGTGTAGGCCTATTAAGGTTCAAATAATTTGGATTTTAAAACTTGACCTCCCTATTTTAATTGACTTGACTTCGGTTTTAAAATTACGGTTCGGTTTAGTCAATTTCGGTTCGGTCCAGAAAATCCGGGTTGGTTCCGGTTCGGTCCGGTAAAATCCGGTTCGGTTCGGTCCGGTCCGGTTCTAAATTTAAAATCTCGTTCGGTTCGAACCGGTTCAATAAAAATAAGGTTCGGTTCAAAACACAAAACCGGTTCGGTTAGATCCACTTAGTTACCCCGGTCCGACCCGACCCAGTTAGGTCGAACCGATTGAGAAAACCCGGTTCAATTTAAATTCGTCCCGGTTTGACATATCGGACCGGCCCAAAAATTAAAATTTCAAAAGGTTGGGCCGAAATGTTTACTTGTGGCCTAAGTAGGGTTTTAAAGTCTAAAAATATTTAACTTAGCCACCAAGTAACATTAACTATATAAAATAATTTCCAATATTAATAATATATAGGGTTAAGGGTCCTTTTGGTACCACATGTTTGCACAAATTACACTTTTCATACCAATAGTATTCCCTACACCAGGACATGTTTTTTGTGGCTACTAGAAAGGTCACAAAAACCGCAAAACAGTCACATATTAAATCAGTGACAAAAAAAATGTTTGTCACAGGGTGGTCACAGTAGATAAGGTTGCTAAATGAAATAGTGACCAAGTGAAAAACTAACCACTAAATAAAGCAGGAATTTGTGACTATGCCAAAGAGTCACTAATCATTAATTATGATATTTAATGATGCTTTTTTTTTGGTAAATAAAAGGGGCTAGTAGTGGCAACCCTAGGCCCATCCCGTTACGTAATGCCCGGACTTTCATGTTCATTTGCGAGCATATCATGCAATGGCCCCGTTACGTAATGCCCGGCCTTTACCAAGGCCCTTTTATTTTGGAAAAATATTCCGATGAATTCACTCATGCATATATAATTCTACTATCCATGTAAATTATCATACGCCAATAACATTCATCATACAAACCACACTCATGCTTACGCATCATGCGTCTAATATTCCCAGGAACTCATGCTTGCATATATAATTGTACTTCCAAGTAAATTATCAAATGCAACTACATCCTCAACATTCTAGCATACGTGTCAAACATGTATCATTCGAACCCAACATAAACATTTGGCGACTGGTTTTCGATTTTAAAATAATTTTAAACCTTAGGGGCTGATTTGCAATTCATGCTTATATTCAATTACGCAACATTCTAGACATGAATCCTAAGCATTTCCAACCATCACAGCATGTCTATCCTAGTGCGCATTCCATATATTTAACCAGGGCTCCGCCCACAATATGCAATATCCAGCTAGCTTGACTCAGTCAAGACAACATTTCTACTCATGCATAAATATATATTGAATAATAAACAATTGCAATTCAGCCCACTAATTAATCAAGTCCCAAAAACATGTACATCCGAGATCTATCCCCATAATCGAAACAAGGCATAGAGGTTAGCAAACCTTGAGCAATGTGTAGGCCTATTAAGGTTCAAAAAATTTGGATTTTAAAACTTGACCTCCCTATTTTAAATGACTAGAATTCGGTTTTAAAATTACGGTTCGGTTCAGTCAATTTCGGTTCGGTCCAGAAAATCCAGGCTGGTTCCGGTTCGGTCCGGCAAAATCCGATTCGGTTCGGTCCGGTTTTAAATTTAAAATCTCGTTCGGTTCGAACCGGTTCAATAAAAATAGGGTAAGATTCAACACACAAAACCGGTTTCGGTTAGATCCACTTAGTTACCCCGGTCCGACCCGACCCAGTTAGGTCGAACCGATTGAGAAAACCCGGTTCAATTTAAATTCGTCCTGGTTTGACATATTGGACCGGCCCAATAATTAAAATTTCAAAAGGTTGGGCCGAAATGTTTACTTGTGGCCTAAGTAGGGTTTTAAAGTCCAAAAATATTTAACTTAGCCACCAAGTAACATTAACTATATAAAAAAATTTCCAATATTAATAATATATAAGGTTAAGGGTCCTTTTGGTACCACTTGTTTGCACAAATTACACTTTTCAAACCATTAGTATTTACTACACCAGGACATGTTTTTTGTGGCTACTAGAAAGGTCACAAAAGACCGCAAAACAGTCACATATTAAATCAGTGACCTAAAAAATGTTTGTCACAGGGTGGTCACAGTAAATAAGGTTGCTAAATGAAATAGTGACCAAGTGAAAAACTAGCCACTAAATAAAGCAGGAATTTGTGATTATGTCAAAGAGTCACTAATCATTAATTATGATATTTAATGATGCTTTTTTTTGGTAAATAAAAGGGGCTAGTAGTGGCAACCCTAGGCCCATCCCGTTACGTAATGCCCGGACTTTCGTGTTCATTTGCGAGCATATCATGCAATGGCCCCGTTACGTAATGCCTAGCCTTTACCAAAGCCCTTTTATTTTGGAAAAATATTCCGATGAATTCACTCATGCATATATTATTCTACTATCCATGTAAATTATCATACGCCAATAAAATTCAACATACAAACCACACTCATGCTTACACGTCATGCGTCTAATGTTCCCAGGAACTCATGCTTGCATATATAATTGTACTTCCAAGTAAATTATCAAATGCAACTACATCCTCAACATTCTAGCATACGTGTCAAACATGTATCATTCAGACCCAACATACACATTTGGCGACTGGTTTTCGATTTTAAAATAATTTTAAACATTAGGGGCTGATTTGCAATTCATGCTTATATTCAATTACGCAACATTCTAGACATGAATCCTAAGCATTTCCAACCATCACAGCATGTCTATCCTAGTGCGCATTCCATATATTTAACCAGGGCTCCGCCCACAATATGCAATATCCAGCTAGCTTGACTCAGTCAAGACAACATTTCTAATCATGCATAAATATATATTGAATAATAAACAATTGCAATTCAGCCCACTAATTAATCAAGTCCCAAAAACATGTACATCCGAGATCCATCCCCATAATCGAAACAAGGCATAGAGGTTAGCAAACCTTGAGCAATGTGTAGGCCTATTAAGGTTTAAAAAATTTGGATTTTAAAACTTGACCTCCCTATTTTAATTGACTAGAATTCGGTTTTAAAATTACGGTTCGGTTCAGTCAATTTCGGTTCGGTCCAAAAAATCCGGGTTGGTTCCGGTTCGGTCCGGCAAAATCCGGTTCGGTTCGATTCGGTCCAGTTTTAAATTTAAAATCTCGTTCGGTTCGAACCGGTTCAATAAAAATAGGGTAAGATTCAACACACAAACCGGTTCGGTTAGATCCACTTAGTTACCCCGGTCCGACCCGACCCAGTTAGGTCGAACCTGATGGATAAATGTCCAATTCGGGTTCGTATTTACATTTCGGGCCTTGTAAACGTGTCGAAAAATTACATCTCGGATTAAAAATCTCTCCTAACGGGTCAAAACGGTCCGGAAGTGCGTTACGCGCGTCCGGACCGGACCGCCGGATTGCAATGCACGCTCCGGCGAAGCCGCTCCACTTGCGGCGGCGCGTGAGGGTGCGTGCGGTGGCTTCTGGCGGCTCCGAAGGCGGCGCTGGAATCCTTGCGACGAACCGAGTCGAATGGTGGTGTCAACTTCCAAATACAAGCCAAAAATCAGACTCAAACTGTCAAAACGTATCTAAGCTCCACGACGGCAAAGAAATTTTGCACACAAAAGCAATTTCGGGAAAGGGTGAATGAATTACCTGCAAAGGGAGTGGAATGGTGAACTCCTAGGATGCTGGAAGGATAAATGGGGATGTGTGTATTTACTAATCCCAAAGAGATGCTTTATGGATAAGGATCAAAGGATTAGTTTACCTACACTCAAGACTAAATCCCTACGGTATACACTACCCTCTCCTCTTAAAATATCTACTCCTATGCATGTCTTAACATTGCACATATCATATCGATTATTATACACGTATGTTGCAATCACATGATTCATGATTCGGTAATCACTTAGTCATTTTAGAAACGTACAATATTTCTTGCATTGCGTAATCACAATCTTGCCATGACTATTACTTATGTACGCATGTGGATAGATACATGTTCACATAGCGCATTACCATTTGCTCATGTCTCCGACGATAATCATATTAGCGCATATACATTTCCTATTGCACTAACCATGATGATAGGAAACAAAGCCATTCGGCCGGAAAATCAAGCGACGGACGAAATCAAGATGCTTGCGTCCGACCAACGATCAAAACCGAAAGGTTAGCGTCAAACTCAAATTGGACAAATATCCTAACTTAAAATAGAGTCAAGAAAGGTTCTAAACCGTTACTTGACTCGGGGGCAAGTGATGGATAAATGTCCAATTCGGGTTCGTATTTACATTTCGGGCCTTGTAAACGTGTCGAAAAATTACATCTCGGTTTAAAAACATCTCCTAACGGGTCAAAACGGTCCGGAAGTGCGTTACGCGCGTCCGGACCGGACCGCCGAATTGCAGCAATCCGGACGTCCGGATTGTTGCAACCCGGACGTTCGGATTGCGCGGCAACCCGGACCTCGCCGAATCGCCCAATTTCGACGAGGTCCGGATTGCCTTACGGGTATCGCGCTATTACCGTATCCGCGATTACCGTATCCGCGATTACCGTTACGCATAGAGAAGTCAAGTTCGCACATTACCAACATGGATGACGGTTACCGCTTGTTTCCTTGAGCCGTCGTCAAACCGCTTTAAAACCGGGTCCGGTCCCAAGGAAGCCTATAAATAGGAGGCCTTGGCCACCCATTTTCACACATTCTCTCATATGCCCAACTTTGGTATTTTGAGCTCTGACTTCTCTCTAGAAATTCTCTCTCTCTAGAAATTACCTTTTTGCCACTATAGTGACTTAAGCATCGGAGAGGGCTCCGCTAGCACCACCCCCCCTCTCCATGCTAGCATTGGTCCTTTGTGCAGGATCCGACGCCCGAGTCACAACCTTTCCGAGTCACAACCTTGCCGGGTCACAACCTTGCCGGGTCACAACCTTGCCGGGTCACAACCTTGCCGGGTCACAACCTTGCCGGGTCACAACATTGCCAGATCACAACCTCGCCGGGTCACAACCTTGCCGAGTCACAGCCATACCGAGACACAGACTTTGTACGGGAGCAAGCCTGAACACTCGTCGGTGGCTCAACCTCCTCCCAACGGAACGGTTACAAAGGCCCGCACTAACACGCGAATAGACGCGTCCCCACGACTTAGTTCATCCGGACGCAACATTGGCAACATCCGATAGCTGCGTCAGTCTACGCTTCCGAATCAACAATTTCGTCCTCAAGGGCGAATTGAAGCAATTTGTTGATCAGGGCAACAACCCCCCAAGAAAGGCTCAACCAGAGTCGTCAAAAAGAAACAAAGGAAAAGAGAAGGTCAATGACAACCCTCCGCCACCCAAGCGAGGTGTAATCAACGTCATACACGGAGGGCCTGCCGCCGGAGGACAAGTATCTAATGCACGGGACATTTATGCATCCCAAGCAGCAACACTGCCAAAGTACGGAAAGCGCAAGCAACCCGAGCAAGAAGATGCAGTCATCCAATTCTCAAGGGAAGACTTAAAGTATATCGTTTACCCCCACGATGATGTTTTAGTCATTACCATGGACATTGACAGTTAATATGTCAAAAGAATTCTTGTGGATGGTGGAAGTTCCGCTGACATTTTACATGTCAGAGTCCTGGAGCAATTAGGAAAATCTGTCAAGGACTTGTCCCCAGGAACCTTCTCTTTAGTCAGCTTCGCAGGAGCAGCTACACAACCCTTGGGTACAATCACACTTCCTGTCATCCTTGGCCAGGGGTGGAGAGCATTGCATATCAACGTCACTTTCGTAGTTGTAGAATCCCTCGGAGCCTACAACGGAATCTTGGGACGAACAACGATCAATCCCTATGTGATCGTGCCCTCCACCGTCCACCAAAAGATGAAGTTCCCAACAGAACATGGGATTGGAGAAGTGCTCGGCGATCAGATAACCGCAAGACGTTGTTACGTCAATGCCTTGAGAGCAAAGCACCAATACCATGTGGCCATGATAAATTCCTTCAAGAGACAGAAAGTTGTTGATGAAAGAAAGAAGCAATTGATGGAACAAACTGTTACAGTTTGGAACCAACAGGGAAGCATCCAGTTCTCACCATGGCACCAGATTTTGCTCGTTAAGCAGGGAGAAGATGAGCCAATCATGGAATACTTCATCAGATTTGCCTCCAACGCCTCAACCGCGAAAGCAACAAGAGAAGAAGTGATAAGCGTGTTCTATGCAAACATGAACGCCAAATCTTTCCTTCTCTTTGGACGAACTCATGGATGGCAAACAACAAAAACCATGGCGGATCTAAAGGATAAGATGAAGACGGCAGTCTTATGCGAGCAAGAACTAAGGTGGGGTACACCCCTCAGTTGGGATAAAGGAGTTCGAGCAGAGACGAACAACCATGAAGACGCAAGCTTTGATATCAACAACATCTTCACACCGCTAAACACGGTGGCCGAAGACATTTACGTCAACCTGCTGGAAAACAAGCTCCCAAGTCCGCTTGCCCCGGAGACAGCTTTCTTGGGCAACAACATCAGAGAATTGTGCAAGTACCATAAAACTTGGGGGCACAACACAAACATGTGTCTACCACTAAGGCAGGAAATTGAAGAGTGCATCGCATTAGGGGCATTAAGGCGATTTGTTGCAACCGACTCCGCAACATCGTCATCAAGACAGCTATAATGAAACGGGAGAAACAACTATCTTTTAGATTACTTTGCGCATGCCTACTATTTCTAGTATAATCAATGTAAATACGCGCAAGTATCTAATAAAGTCAATCTACGTTTGTAGGTACACACCTATCTCTTGCACGCTATTTTTTGGATTAAACGCGAAGCAACAAAACTACGCGCCTATTATCTACTTCAATAATCCAATAAATTATGACATGTGCAAGCAAAATCTATTACGCGTTATGTCAACGCTTACCATCAACAACAACCTACTCATATTGACGACTACATCGAAAGGCGTCATCATGGAATCAAAAACTTAGAAGTACACGCTACACTACGATTACTACTCAGGAATTACACCAAGTAGTAACCTGTGCACAAAAATCTGCTTCAACAATACAAGCTACGCATTGTGTTCAAAGAGGGACTTATGGTACACAACACCAACATATCTATCATCTACACCAACAAGGAGTTTATTTCTCCATTCATAATACAGGCGTCTATCTCAAGAAGGTGCCGGCAACACAAAGCCAGCAAGCTACGTGCACAATCAACTTATATCCCGCAATGACAACCTGCGGATTTATTATCAAAACGACGACTATTCAGGACGTCAACTACAAGCAATATCTTGGATTAACACCAAGACCTATTATCAAAACGACGGCTATTCAGGACGTCAACTACAAGCAATATCTTGGATTAACACCAAGACCTATTATCAAAACGACGGCTATTCAGGACGTCAACTACAAGCAATATCTTGGATTAACACCAAGACCTACTACTAAAATACCTTGGAATAACGCCAAGGCCTACTATCAAAATACCTTGGAATAACGCCAAGGCATACGGGGCTGATCACCCCTTAAGTGACGGAAGTTCTCTGTTTAGACAACGACCCCACTCTATAACAAGTGCGTATATCCGGTTCAGGGTGCACTCTTTATGGCGAATGTCCTCTGTCTAGTCGGCATTCCCATATTACGAACGCCATCAGGGTTCGTTTTATACGGCAAAAGTCCTCTGGTTAAGATGACAATTCCGTACTACAGATTTTTAAACCGTGTTGCATGGTTCCTGGACGCAGAAAGCATGCATCACAATTCATATTCTCAAAAAAGTGTTACATGGTCCCTGGACGCAGGAATCATGTATCACAAATATTTTTTCAAACATTTTACTAAAAAATTTATCAATACGGTTTTTTGGATGTATCACATTCAATGTCAAAATATTTTTTCAAATATTTTATCAACAAGCCTTTTAGGGTTCACAAAATGCTTCTTCAAAAACAAAATGTTTTTACGTATGCTTCCCCAACGCGGGTTAATACACGCTGGCAGGTGCGCACCCTGTTTAAAACTCATAAAATTTACAAGTCGAGTCTTGTACAATGTCGCCTTAGAGTGGAACTAAGAGACGGTATAAACTAATATCTTGCTTAACCAAGATAACACCTCTCAAATAATACCCTTACGTATGCTTCCCCAACGCGGGTTGATACACGCTGGCAGGTGCGCACCCTGTTTAAAACTCATAAAATTTACAAGTTGAGTCTTGTACAACGTCGCCTTAGAGTGGAACTAAGAGACGGTATAAACTAGTATCTTGCTTAGCCAAGATAACATCTCTCAAATAATATTTTTACGTATGCTTCCCCAACGCGGGTTGATACACATATAGCGGCAAGCTATTCAGGAAAGAAGGGAAATATGCATAATGCATCAGGCAAGCAATCAGGAGAACATCTCAACTTATCAATCAGGAAGTGGCTATCGGTCACGACTGCAGGGACTATGTCTACGATACTAGTCATCCACATTCAATAAACGCAGACTCGGCGGAACAAGCAGAAATTGCCACCGTCATCTCCAAACAAAACCTATAGTGCGCAAGTCGCAACATCCTATGCTCTACCCATCTCGCCATGCCTTGGAGTCTAGCCAAGAGGGGCGATCACAACACTTAACAATGCGCGACATATAGTCGCAACTACGGACATCATGTTCATCATTTAAGGATATATTTCCTATCTCTCAAGTCCAAAGCATATGGACAACATAGATAACTCAAGGTATGAAATATTACTAACAAGTTATCACATAATTACTATTGAAAACAGGTCCAGGTAACGAAATAACATGCAAGCAAAAGCATGAACAAAGAATTGTCAACATCGACCCATTCACAAAGGGTTCAACATGCTGGAAGCAAATAGCCCAACAGCAACCAAGAGTCTACATCATCTCTAAGGACTTATGGCAAAGAGTTCATAATATCAACAACAAATGCAAGAATGATTGTTTCAACATTCAGCACAACATAGCTCTTCAACATAAGGGCGACAATCAGCAATCAACAAACACTTATCTCAGTAGGAGTAACGCTCCTCCTTGGGCCGGTCCCTCGACCAGGGGGCAGAAGACGCCACTACACAACCCTCAACTCTATTTCTCTTATCACAAGAAAGAGTTAGCACGGTCATGCTCAGCATAAAGAACTAAGGATCGCTCGAGGAACGCGCCCCTGCGTCGGATCTTCCGAGAATTATGCTAAGAACAGAAACTGCAAGCCAACGATATCCTGGAAAGTGCTATCATCCAGTCAGTGTGCAAACACGCACCAACACTTGTTCAAGCACTTATGCAACAAACGCTCAATACAAGACTTATTAGTCTTCATGCAACAAGTAACAAGCATCGAGCAAGGGGGGCAACCTCTTCAACGGATCAATGCGCGTATCAAAGTTAACGCGCGTATCAACATCAATGCGCGTATCAAGGTTAACGCGCATATCAACATCAACGCGCGTATCAAGGTTAACGCGCGTATCAACATCAATACGCGTATCAAGGTTAACGCGCGTATCAACATCAATGCGCGTATCAAGGTTAACACGCGTATCAACATCAATG
This sequence comes from Clarkia xantiana subsp. parviflora, assembly GCA_036873135.1. NCBI lineage: Eukaryota > Viridiplantae > Streptophyta > Magnoliopsida > Myrtales > Onagraceae > Clarkia > Clarkia xantiana. The sequence continues at coordinate 1,039,443 of JAPTYO010000018.1, forward strand.
CGCGTATCAAGGTTAACGCGCGTATCAACATCAACGCGCGTATCAAGGTTAACGCGCGTATCATCATCAATGCGCGTATCAAGGTTAACGCGCATATCAACATCAACGCGCGTATCAAGGTTAACGCGCATATCAACATCAATGCGCGTATCAAAGTTAATGCGCGTATCATGTTTCCATGTACGTACATACATGTCGACGAGGATGCATGTCGACAAGGAGAAAATATTTTCTAAGTGTTTCCATGTACGTACATACATGTCGACGAGGATGCATGTCGGCAAGGAGAAAATATTTTCTAAGTGTTTCCATGTACGTACATGCATGTCGACGAGGATGCATGTCGACAAGGGGAGAATATTTTCTAAGTGTTTCCATGTACGTACATACATGTCGACAAGGTTGCATGTCAACAAGGAGAAAATATTTTCTAAATGTTTCCATGTACGTACATACATGTCGACGAGGATGCATGTCGACAAGGGGAGAATATTTTCTAAGTATTGCCATGTACGCACATACATGTCAACAAAGATGGATTGCATACAACGAGTAGCTATGCCCCCTAAGCACACCTACGACGCTCATCGACAAAGCTCATACAACGACATCTATGGTAACAAGCATTAGATATCGTTTAAATATCTCCTAAGTGTTTTAGCATACTTGCAGGTAATAACCAACAGTCTATACCTGACGCTCAACTATCAACATCAATGCGCGTATCAAAGTCAACGCGCGTATCAAAGTCAACGCGCGTATCAAAGTCAACGCGCGTATCAACATCAACGCGCGTATCAACATCAACGCGCGTATCAACATCAACGCGCGTATCAAAAGTTAACGCGCGTATCAACATCAACGCGCGAATCAACATCAACGCGCGTATCAACATCAACACGCATATCAACATCAACGCGCGTATCAACATCAACGCGCGTATCAACATCAACGCACGTATCAACATCAATGCGCGTATCAAAGTTAACGCGCGTATCAAAAGTCAACGCACGTATCAAAAAGTCAACCCACGTAGCCAAGTTCCACGCACATAGTAAAGTTGGTATGTACCATAGAAGGGACTAACGTCTTAAGGAGCTATCATGCAAACGGTGGAATTAACGCGACAAGCCGTAAGGATCGAACGTGGCAACGCTTAAGGGAAATTTTTCTCTAAGGCGTCAGGACGACTAGTGACTACGCCTAAAGTTATTGGGCAATCCCCGTCAACCAAAAACCCACCAAGAAGGAAAATCATGCATATCGACTAAAAAGCTTCTACGCGAAGATACGGGGAAATCTACATCAAAACACCCATGGAAATGGAAAATCGCCTAAATTATGGACAAACGACGATAATGATGGTAATCAATCAGCAATTACTCGACGTATAAACATCAACAAGCAGTCCCACATGTCGACAACGAAAAATGACTTAAACAAACAACAACACGGTGACATCGGCATTCAAGTCGAAGCTGTCCTAAGAATTCGAGTTTCCAAACTACCTCAAAACGTGACGAAAAGTATTCCAATAGACTCCCCTCGTCGAGACGATTCCGGAAAGGTGTGGACCGAAACGAGGCGAGCCCGGGAAGGCGGCGCGTGGGCCACACGCTCCGGGGAAGGCGGCGCGTGGGCCACACGCTCCGGCGAAGCCGCTGCACTTGCGGCGGCGCGTGAGGGCGCATGCGGTGGCTTCTGGCGGCTCCGAAGGCGGCGCTGGAATCCTTGCGACGAACCGAGTCGAATGGTGGTGTCAACTTCCAAAAATAAGCCAAAAATCAGACTCGAAACTGTCAAAACGTATCTAAGCTCCACGACGGCAAAGAAATTTTGCACACAAAAGCAATTTCGGGAAAGGGTGAATGAATTACCTGCAAAGGGAGTGGAATGGTGAACTCCTAGGATGCTGGAAGGATAAATGGGGATGTGTGTATTTACTAATCCCAAAGAGATGCTTTATGGATAAGGATCAAATGATTAGTTTACCTACACTCAAGACTAAATCCCTACGGTATACACTACCCTCTCCTCTTAAAATATCTACTCCTATGCATGTCTTAACATTGCACATATCAAATCCATTATTATACACGTATGTTGCAATCACATGATTCATGATTCGGTAATCACTTAGTCATTTTAGAAACGTACAATTTCTATTTCTTGCATTGCGTAAACACAATCTTGCCATGACTATTACTTATGTACGCATGTGGATAGATACATGTTCACATAGCGCATTACCATTTGCTCATGTCTCCGACGATAATCATATTCGCGCATATACATTTCCTATTGCACTAACCATGATGATAGGAAACAAAGCCATTCGGCCGGAAAATCAAGCGACGGACGAAATCAAGATGCTTGCGTCCGACCAACGATCAAAACCGAAAGGTTAGCGTCAAACTCAAATTGGACAAATATCCTAACTTAAAATAGAGTCAAGAAAGGTTCTAAACCGTTACTTGACTCGGGGGCAAGTGATGGATAAATGTCCAATTCGGGTTCGTATTTACATTTCGGGCCTTGTAAACGTGTCGAAAAATTACATCTCGGTTTAAAAACATCTCCTAACGGGTCAAAACGGTCCGGAAGTGCGTTACGCGCGTCCGGACCGGACCGCCGGATTGCAGCAATCCGGACGTCCGGATTGCGCGGCAACCCGGACCTCGCCGAATCGCCCAATTTCGACGAGGTCCCTTACGGGTATCGCGCTATTACCGTATCCGCGATTACCGTATCCGCGATTACCGTTACGCGTAGAGAAGTCAAGTTCGCACATTACCAACATGGATGACGGTTACCGCTTGTTTCCTTGAACCGTCGTCAAACCGCTTTAAAACCGGGTCCGGTCCCAAGGAAGCCTATAAATAGGAGGCCTTGGCCACCCATTTTCACACATTCTCTCATTTGCCCAACTTTGGTATTTTGAGCTCTGACTTCTCTCTAGAAATTCTCTCTCTCTAGAAATTACCTTTTTGCCACTATAGTGACTTAAGCATCGGAGAGGGCTCCGCTAGCACCACCCCCCCCCCCTCTCCGTGCTAGCATTGGTCCTTTGTGCAGGATCCGACGCCCGAGTCACAACCTTTCCGAGTCACAACCTTACTGGGTCACAACCTTGCCGGGTCACAACCTTGTCGGGTCACAACCTTGCCGGGTCACAACCTTGCCGGGTCACAACCTCGCCGGGTCACAACCTTGCCCAGTCACAGCCATACCGAGACACAGACTTCGTACGGGAGCAAGCCTGAACACTCGTCGGTGGCCCAACCTCCTCCCAACGGAACGGTTACAAAGGCCCGCACAAACACGCGAATAGACGCGTCCCCACGACTTAGTTCATCCGGACGCAACAGAACCGATTGAGAAAACCCGGTTCAATTTAAATTCGTCCCGGTTTGACATATTGGACCGGCCCAATAATATAAATTTCAAAAGGTGGGGCCGAAATGTTTACTTGTGGCCTAAGTAGGGTTTTAAAGTCCAAAAATATTTAACTTAGCCACCAATTAACATTAACTATATAAAATAATTTCCAATATTAATAATATATAGGGTTAAGGGTCCTTTTGGTACCACATGTTTGCACAAACTACACTGTTCATACCATTAGTATTCACTACACCAGGACATGTTTTTTGTGGCTACTAGAAAGGTCACAAAAGACCGCAAAACAGTCACATATTTAATCAGTGACTAAAAAAATGTCTGTCACAAGGTGGTCACAGTAGATAAGGTTGCTAAATGATATAGTGACCAAGTGAAAAAGTAGCCACTAAATAAAGCAGGAATTTGTGACTATGCCAAAGAGTCACTAATCATTAATTATGATATTTAATGATGCTTTTTTTTTTGGTAAATAAAAGGGGCTAGTAGTGGCAACCCTAGGCTTATCCCGTTACGTAATGCCCGGACTTGCGTGTTCATTTGCGAGCATATCATGCAATGGCTCCGTTACGTAATGCCCGAACTTTCCCAAGGCCCTTTTATTTTGGAAAAATATTCCGATGAATTCACTGATGCATATATAATTCTACTATCCATGTAAATTATCATACGCCAATAACATTCACCATACAAACCACACTCATGCTTACGTGTCATGCGTCTAATGATCCCTGGACCTCATTCTTGCATATATAATTGTACTTCCAAGTAAATTAATAATGCAACTACATCCTCAAAATTCTAACATACGTGTCAAACATGTATCATTCGAACCCAATATACACATTTGGCGACTGGTTTTCGATTTGAAAATAATTTTAAACATTAGGGGCTGATTTGCAATTCATGCTTATATTCAGTTACGCAACATTCTAGACATGAATCCTAAGCATTTCCAACCATCACAGCATGACTATCCTAGTGCGCATTCCATATATTTTACCAGGGCTCCGCCCACAATATGCAATATCCAGCTAGCTTGACTCAGTCAAGACAACATTTCTAATCATGCATAAATATATATTGAATAATAAACAATTGCAATTAAGCCTACTAATTAATCAAGTCCCAAAAACATGTACATCCGAGATCCATCCCCATAATCGAAACAAGGCATAAAGGTTAGCAAACCATGAGCAATGTGTAGGCCTATTAAGGTTCAAAAAATTTGGATTTTAAAACTTAACCTCCCTATTTTAATTGACTAGAATTCGGTTTTAAAATTATGGTTCGGTTCACTCAATTTCGGTTCGGTCCAGAAAATCCAGGTTGGTTTCGGTTCGGTCCGGCAAAATCCGGATCGGTTCGGTCCGGTTTTAAATTTAAAATCTCGTTCGGTTCGAACCGGTTCAATAAAAATAGGGTACGGTTCAACACACAAAACCGGTTCGGTTAGATCCACTTAGTTACCCCGGTCCGACCCGACCCAGTTAGGTCGAACTGATTGAGAAAACCCGATTCAATTTAAATTCGTCCCGGTTTGACATATTGGACCGGCCCAATAATTAAAATTTCAAAAGGTTGGGCCGAAATGTTAACTTGTGGCCTAAGTAGGGTTTTAAAGTCCAAAAATATTTAACTTAGCCACCATGTAACATTAACTATATAAAATAATTTTCAATATTAATAATATATAGGGTTAAGGGTCTTTTTGGTACCAAATGTTTGCACAAACTACACTGATCATACCATTAGTATTCACTACACCAGGACATGTTTTTGTGGCTACTAGAAAGGTCACAAAAGACCGCAAAACAGTCACATATTAAATCAGTGACCAAAAAAATGTTTGTCACAGGGTGGTCACAGTAGAAAAGGTTGCTAAATGAAATAGTGACCAAGTGAAAAACTAACCACTAAATAAAGCAGGAATTTGTGACTATGCCAAGAGTCATTAATCATTAATTATGATATTTAATGATGCTTTTTTTTTTTGTAAATAAAATGGGCTAGTAGTGGCAACCCTAGGCTCATTCCTTTACGTAATGCCCGGACTTTCGTGTTCATTTGCGAGCATATCATGCAATGGCCCCGTTACGTAATGCCCGGACTTTCCCAAGGCCCTTTTATTTTGGAAAAATATTCCGATGAATTCACTCATGCATATATAATTCTACTATCCATGTAAATTATCATACGCCAATAACATTCACCATACAAACCACACTCATGCTTACGCGTCATGCGTCTAATGATCCATGGAACTCATGCTTGCATATATAATTGTACTTCCAAGTAAATTATCAAATGCAACTACATCCTCAACATTCTAGCATACGTGTCAAACATGTATCATTCGAACCCAACATACACATTTGGCGACTGGTTTTCGATTTTAAAATAATTTTAAACATAAGGGGCTGATTTGCAATTCATGCTTATATTCAATTACGCAACATTCTAGACATGAATCCTAAGCATTTCTGTTGCGTCCGGATTGAACAAGGTCATGAGGATGCGTCTGTGGTTGTGCGGGCTGTGATCCTTCCATCGGGTGGAGGTTGGGCCACTGACGAGTGTTCAGACTTGCTCCCGTATGAGGGTTGTGTCTCGGTATGGCTGTGACTCGGTAAGGCTGGGACTCGGTAAGGCTGTGACTCGGCAAGGTTGTGTCTCAAGCGTCGGATCCTGCATCAAGGACCAATGCTAGCACGGAGAGGGGGGGTGGTGTTAGCGAAGCCCTCTCCGATGCTTAAGTCACTATAAGGGCAAAAAGGTAATTTCTAGAGAGAGAATATTTCTAGAGAGAAGTCAGAGCTCAAAATACCAAAGTTGGGCAAATGAGAATGTGTGAAAATGGGTGGCCAAGACCTCCTATTTATAGGCTTTCTTGGGACCGGACCCGGTTTTAGAGCGGTTTGATGACGGTTCAAGATCATGCGGTAACCGTCATCCATATTGGTAATGTGCGAACTTGACTTCTCTACACGCAACGGTAATCGCGGATACGGTAGTCGCGCGATACCCGTAGGGCAGTCCGGACCTCGTCGAATTTGGGCAATTCGGCGAGGTCCGGATTGCCGCGCAACCCGGACCTCCGGATTGCCGCGCAACCCGGACCTCCGGATTGCGAGCAACCCGGAGGTCCAGACGCGCGTAAATGCGCTTCCGGACCGTTTTGATACCGTGGGAGATGTTTTTAAATCGAGATGTAATTTTTGACATGTTTACGAGGCCCGAAATGTAAATACGAACCCGAATTGGACATTTATCCATCACTTGCCCCCGTGTCAAGTAACGGTTTAGAACCTTTCTTGACTCTATTTTAAGTTAGGATATTTGTCCAATTTGAGTTTGACGCTAACCTTTCGGTTTTGATCGTTGGTCGGACGCAAGCATCTTGATTTCGTCCGTCGTTTGATTTTCCGACCGAATGACTTTGTTTCCTATCATCAGGGTTAGTGCAATAGAAAATGTATATGCGCAAGTATGGTTATCGTCGGAGACATAGGCAATTGATAATACGTTATGCGAGCATGCCTCTATCAATACGCATGCATAGGTAATGGACACGGCAAGATCATAATTACGTAGTGCAAGAAATAGAAACCGTATGCTTCTAAAACAACTAAGTGATTACCGAATCATGAATCATGCGGTTGCAAGGTATATGTAAAATAGTGGGTTTGATACGTGTCATGTTAAGATACGCATAAGAGTAGATATTTTTAAAGGAGAGAATAGAGTATACCGTAGGGGTTTAGTCTTGAATGTAGGTAATCTAATCCTTTGATCCTTATCCATAAAGCATCTCTTTGGGATTAGTAAATACACACATCCCCATTTATCCTTCCAGCATCTTGGGAGTTCACCATTCCATTCCCTTTGCAGGTAATTCATTCACCCTTTCCCGAAATTGCTTTTGTGTTCAAAATTTCTTCGCCGTCGTGGAGCTTAGATACGTTTTAACAGTTTCGAGTCTGATTTTTGGCTTGTTTTTGGAAGTTGACACCATCATTCGACTCGGTTCGTCCCAAGGATTCCAGCGCCACCTTCGGAGCCTCCAGGAGCCACCGGACGCGCCCTCACGCGCCGCCGCGTGTGGAGCTCCTTCGCCGGAGCGTGTGGCCCACGCGCCGCCTTCCCGGCCTCGCCTCGTTGCGGTCCTTACCTTTCCGGAATCGTCTCGGCGAGGGGAGTCCATTGGAATACCTTCTGTCACGTTTTGAGGTAATTTGGAAACTCGAATTCTTAGGACAGCTTCGACTTGAATGCCGATGTCACCGTATTGTTGTCTGTTTAAGTCATTTTTCGTTGTCGACATGTGGGACTGCTTGTTGATGTTTATACGTCGAGTAATTGCTGATTGATTGCCGTCATTATCGTCGTTTGTCCATAATTTAGGCGATTTTCCGTTTCCGTGGGTATTTGATGTAGAATTCCCCGTATCTTCGTGTAGAAGCTTTTTTGGTCGATATGCATGATTTTCCTTCTTGGCGGGTTTTTTGGTTGACGGGGATTGCCCAATAACTTTAGGCATAGTCACTTGTCGTCTTGATGCCGTAGAGAAAAATTTTCCTTAAGCGTTGCCGCGTTCGATTCTTACGGTTTGTCGCGTTAATCCCCCGTTTGCATGATAGCTTCTTAGGACGTTAGTTCCTTCCATGGTACGTACCAACTTTACTATGTGCGTGGAACTTGGACACGTGCGTTGACTTTTTGATACGCGCGTTGACTTTTGATACGCGTGTTGACTTTTGATACGCGCGTTGAATTTTGATACGCGCATTGAAGTTGATATGCGCGTTAACTTTGATACGTGCATTGATGTTGATACGCACGTTAACTTTGATACGCGCGTTAACTTTGATACACGCGTTGATGTTGATACGCGCGTTAACTTTGATACGCGCGTTGATGTTGATACGCGCGTTAACTTTGATACGCGCGTTGATGTTGATACGCGCGTTAACTTTGATACGCGCGTTGATGTTGATACGCGCGTTAACTTTGATACGCGCGTTGATGTTGATACGCACGTTAACTTTGATACGCGCGTTGATGTTGATACGCGCGTTAACTTTGATACGCGCATTGATGTTGATACGCACGTTAACTTTGATACGCGCGTTGATGTTGATATGCGCGTTAACTTTGATACGCGCGTTGATGTTGATACGCATGTTAACTTTGATACGCGCGTTGATGTTGATATGCGCGTTAACTTTGATACGCGCGTTGATGTTGATACGCACGTTAACTTTGATACGCGCGTTGATGTTGATACGCACGTTAACTTTGATACGCGCATTGACTTTTTGCAGGTTGCGAAGTCGTAGTAGCTTCTTGCGGAATCCCCTTCCTTTCGGCCGAGTTGTTGCTATGAGTAAACCCTTCATTCTTTCTCTTAACGTTTTTTGAGCATTTTGATACTCATGATGGATAGCTTTTCGAACGGCTCTATGCCTTTTGTGAATTCATATTGCAGGTTGGTTTGCTGGAAAGAGTTCATCGCTTCATGCGGCGGCTTCGCGTATTGCTTCCCGTGCTGATCCGGCTTTGGTGACCCCTGCCCCCGTCGCTCCTGCCAACTCGGGGCGTGATCTTGGCAAAGGGTCTTCTACTCATGTGACTGGGGATACTCCCCCAGTGTCGGATTCTTGCGTGTCTTCCAAGCGGACTGACACAGTAGCGCGTGGACCGACTGATCCCAAGCGCTTGAAGCCAAATGTGACTACTTCCACTCGTAAAGGCAAGGAAGTTGCGAGTCGTAATGTGGCGTCATCTGCCCCCCAGTCGGGAAACGGACCTGTGGAAGGCCGCAGACTTTGTAAGTATATTTTTGATGAATGTATTCAGCGGTTTTGTTATTTGTTGTTAACTACTTTTCTTTCTTTGTCGTAGCGGTTCCCCCTCTTAGGCGCGACCATCTGGTGTGCCCCGTTGGGTTGGACATTACTGGGGATACCTGGGCTCCTTTTGGTACTGGTGGAGTTTATTTCCCCAAGGAGTCTTCACTTCGCACTCCAGAGGTTGGAGTCCGCGTTTTGCGTAGGTGTGTTCCACCAGGTGATAGGCATTCTTGCCCAAAGACTGATGAGGAGGCTGAGTCTTATGCACAGGGTGCCTTATCCCGATTTGCTCCTGTAAGTAACTTGATTTTTCTGCCAAGTTTGTTGCTCTTGCGATTTATGTTTGGCTTATCGTGTTGATATGTGCAGGTTGTAGCCGACATGGTGAACATGTCATCTTTTGTCAAGGAGTTGGTGAGCGCGAAGCAGGCGGCTATGGATAAGTGTGACGCTGTGCGCCAAGAGTTGCTGCGAACCAAAGAAGAGGCTCGTGTGTTGAGTTTGAAAGCTACTGCTTCTGAGAGTCGTTATGAGGCGCGCCATACTCGCTTGGCAAAGCTTGAGTCTGAGATGATCGCTCTTGAGAAGAAGGTTACAGATGATCTTCATTCTCAAGGAGCGGAGTTAGCTGCTCTTGGTAAGGAGAGTCGTGAAAAGGGCATACAAGTGGGTTTCACCAAGTATTTGGGAACTGTTGGATCACGGTGGAACTCCGGTACGGACTTTGACGACAATCCTAGCTCCTTTGCTCCACGCAATCCTGCAAGAGGGGATAGACCGGGCGGTGACCCAGAATCCCTCTCCGATGCTTAAATGAGTATCTCGTATGACTGGCAAGTAATAAACTCAGAGTGTATTCAACTCAACGTAACTCTTCCTGAGGTGATCTCCTGCCCTTTTATAGGCAAAGAGAGGCCTCAGGTACCTGGCGAACCGTTAGGGGTGGTTAGCCCGTATCCCGCATATCTCGGACGTGATCTCGCGTATCTTAGCCATGCCCCGCGTATCTCGGCCACGCTCCGTGTATCTTAACCACGTTCCGCGTATCTCGGCCATGCCCCGCATATCTTGGCTTTATACTCTGGTAACGAGTCCCGATTCCCGTCGGGGACTCCAAAGTTAACTCGTTGTGTCACCGCTCGGGGCCCCTCGTCATCGTGACAGGGCTAATCATTCTCAGGGATTCATCATCGGGGCCTACTTAAAGGCTTCTCATCGGGAGCTTCCAGCTCCACTGTCGGGACCGACTCTGTCGGGACCTTGCTTCGTCGGGACTCCCTTCATCGGGACCCTTCTCCTAGGTCATCTTGACCTTCACTTTGGGGCCTGGTGGGCCTGTTTTCCGTTTCCTCGCCGTTAAGGGGCCTGACGACTATAGTCGGACCCATCAGGACCCATCATTTGCCCCCAAGACATGAGGGACTTTTAGTTCGTCGTGTCTTTCAACTCCCGATCTTTCAAATACTAGAGTCGGGGATCTTTTCCTTTTCAATTTTTCCAAGAATCCCACTGTATTTTCTTGCCCTGGTTGCTTTTCAGACAGTGGTTCCAGCTCTGAGGGGAGAAAACCCTTTAAATTTGACTATGCTCCAAATGAGATTCCACTACTGCTTATGATGCAGCTCTCCGAGAGGGTTGCATCACCATCACCTGGGAACCTCGTTTCCCGTATCCTCGACATCGTCCCTCGAGTGACCCTGAGGTTACTCGTCCCCAGAAATGGGAGGTATTTGTCTCTTCGGGACAAATATCGGCGGGGATCAGGTTCCCCTTTTGTGGTAGCCTGGTCGAGCTGTGCCATCATTACAGAACACACCCCACTACCTTCTCCCCTCATGCCATCCGTATCTGGAACGCCTTTCAAGTCCTCTGTCTCCGACAGAAGTGGGTCTACAGCCCCCAACTCTTAAGGACCTTTTATGGGCTGAAATGCAACGAGGCGGGGGTTTGTGCCTTCTACCCTCGGATGCCCAAGTGGAGTAAGCAGCAGCTTGCCCAGCATGGTTGGACCAGTGACACCTGGAAGGTGGTCAAGGGTCGAGAACTTTTGATCGATACAGGGTCCGACAACAGTAGCTGGAAGAAGAGCTACTTCTTCATCCAACACTCTTCAATTCCCTGGCCTCGGTGGGAGGTGGCAGCAGACCCTCCGCCTGCTTTCCACACTTATACCGATGAGGATTTCGAGACTCTCCAACTTATCCAGCTTTATCGTTGGGGGGAGTCTTACACTCCTCTCAATGCTAATTCTCTTGTGGAGCGGGACCTGGTGCACGCCGGGATCCGACTCCTCAGCATTGTCTCTGGGGGGCAGCTCTTCGACGGCCCTTCTAACGTGGTCTCTTGGGTAAACTTCTAACTTTTCTTTGTTTATTGTTTGCAGCCAAGAAGGTATCTGTGCTGACCGATCTATTCCTTAAGCAGGGGGAGACCGATGCTGTCCGCCCCTCGCGGAAGAGGAAGTCTGCCAAGAAGGCTGCTGCTAGGTCGGGGTCTCCTTCGGCGGAGCAGCCCAAGCGGAAGCGGGTAGATCTGGACCAGCTCTTCGATGTCCAGAACGCTGAAGAAGGTAAACAACTCCGACTTGCTATTAAATCATACAAGAGGATGGTTCCGTCAGATTTAATTTCCTCGACCAAGGAGGGTCGTATTGCTGATGTCAAAAGAATCTTTCGCGGCGAAACTCCCCGAGTCTTGAAGGCAGGCTACTATCATTACCGCGGGAAGGATCAATACGTCTCCCGTCGTATCATTTGGTGTAAGAATCCCGATGAACTTCCTGACTACCTTTCTGAAGCTCTTCATCCTCCAGGTGCAGGTCGCTCGGGAGCTTCCTCGGGTGCTGCAGCTTCCGCAGATGCACCGCCTCCAGCGGGGGTGCCTTCCTCAGCTGGAGAGAAGGCACCATCGGGCGAACAGTTTCGCCAGGTGGAAACTCTGGACTCCTCCGAGGAGACTGGCGGGGTTGACCCCCCTCAACAGCGTCGGAAGGCGGGGCAATCCCCCTTGAAACCAACCCCTCAGGGGCCGCCTCCTTCGTCTTCTCCGCGGCAGCGGCAGCTCTCACCTATCCACGACTTCTCTCCTTCCCCTTTTCGGGCCGAGACGGAGGCGTGCCCCTCCATTCCTCGTCCTATCTCTCCCCTTGCTCTCGATGGGGACTTTTACAGGCCCTTCAACTCTTCACAGGCGAATGCCCCCTGGACTCCTATCCAGACGCTCCAGGGAGGCCCACTCACACAAGGGGAACAGGACCAAGAGTTGGCCTTGCATCTGCTGGCGGGTTCTATTCTAACTTCTATGCGGCATCCGATTTATCTCAATCGGACGCATATGCAGCGGGATGTCAGGGAGATGGCTGTGCGCCACATAGAGGTGAGACTTTTGCCTCTTTCTTGTTGATGATAAATTGGGTCGTTTGTCCTTTTAACATTTTTCCTTCTTGTTTGTAGGAGCTCGGGGACGTCAACCGCCTCATCGGATATGTCATTGCCTATGATGAGGCCCGGGAGCGGGACCGAGGAGTCCGCGAGCAGCTTCAGGCGGATCTCAAGGCCTCCCAGTCTTCACGGGGGAAGCTTGCCAAAGAGCTGGCTGTCCTCAATCAGAAGATTCGGGACCTCCAGCAGCAAATCGCGGACTTCGAGGGGCTCTTGAGGCAAGAGCGACAGGAGCAGGGGGCAGTCGTGGATCGGCTGACCCAATAGAAGAAGGCTGCCGAGGACCAACTGGTCCTTGAGAAGAAGGCTTTGGAGGAGCTGATCGCGGGATTTCCTGCGCAGCTGGCCGAAGCGGAGGCAAAGGGTCGGGAGGACTATCGGAGGTCGGAGGGCTTCCAAGCTGATGCCATGAAGTTCTTTGGCGCGGAGGTGGAGAACACTCTCTTTAATGCGGTTGAGGAGCTCCACCTGGAGTACGGGGATGCTATCAACTTCGACAAGTGTCCTTCCCTCGCTCCCTTTGCGAAGAAGTACTTTGCTCTTTCCGAGGAGAGTGACGGGGGGAGTACCCCCGTAATTGTCGAAGACGCTGGTGAACTTCCAAGTGTGGACGCCCCGATAGTCAATCCTCCCGAAGCCAATCCTGCGGATCCCTCTGCTACTGACTCCGCGGACCCAGCTGCTGCCGATGCTGCCGACAAGGACCAAGCTTGAATATTTTTATCTTTTAGGGTCCTTGTATTTTCTTCTCTTCTGTCGTCATTGGGCCTGTGAGCCCTTATTAATATCAAACTTCTCTGGTTCCGATCTTTTGTTGCACTTCTCAAAGTGACTTTACTTATATGCGCTTAAGTCGAAACCTCGACACTTAAGACATTCTCGTACGTCTTTCCCGACGATTTTAATAACTTGCACCACTTAAGGCGACTTAGTTCCGTGCATCACTTAAGACGACTTAATCCCGCGCATCACTTAAGACGACTTAATCGTTACTTAGGATAAACCTAAAGATCGTGCACCACTCAAGGCGACTTAGTCCCGCGCATCACTTAAGACGACTTTTGGATACATAGAATAAATCTAAGTATTGTGCACCACTTAAGGCGGCTTGATCCCGTGCACCACTGAAGGCGACTTTTGGATACTTAGAATAAATCTAAGTATTGTGCACCACTTAAGGCGGCTTGATCCCGCGCACCACTGAAGGCGACTTTTGGATACTTAGAATAAATCTAAGTATTGTGCACCACTTAAGGCGGCTTTCATCGTGCACCACTGAAGGCGACTTTCATCGTGCACCAATGAAGGCGACTTTCATCGTGCACCACTGAAGGCGACTTTTACACTTAGCATAAATCTAAGGACAACTCTTATTTGGAAGCAACCTCTTTATTTATTGATGGCATAAGATTGGCTTACATCGAATTAAACGATAAATAACATACACCACTTAAGGCGATTTTACATCGGGCACCACTTAAGGCGACTTTTTCGGGCACCACTTAAGGCGACTTTATCGGGCACCACTTAAGGCGACTTTATCGGGCACCACTTAAGGCGACTTTCTTCAAGCATGGTGTTTCTTCAAGTGTTCGCCACTGAAAGAATTCTTTAATGTTCTGCCATCGAGGTCTTCCAACTTGTATGCATTTGGAGCTGGCATCCCCACGGCCTTATAAGGTCCTTCCCATTTTGGTGACATCTTGTTGATTCGATCCAAAAGGGTGAACTCGTTGCGACGCCAAACCAGCTCCCCGACAAAGAACTGTCGGGACTTCACTCGCCGATTGTAGTACCTGGCCGTCGCTAAACGTATTCGAGCTTGGACTTCATCGGCTTCCCGCCTCTTCTCTTCGAGTAAGTCCAAGTCCAGACGTCTCACTTCGTCGTTCGTTAGGGGCTCGTAATATCTCATCTGATGGGACGCCACAGCTACCTCCACAGGGGCGACGGCTTCCGTGCCGTACACGAGGCCAAACGGAGTCTCCCCTGTTGATCGTTTGGGTGTCGTTCTAACAGCCCAAAGTACATTTTCCAGTTCGTTCAGCCACTTGCCCTTCAAGGCATAGACCCTCTTCTTCAGGCCATCCATCACGATTTTGTTGGTTGACTCCACCTGGCCATTAGTCTGAGCATGGCGTACAGAGGCGGTCCGATGCTCAATGTTCAGTTCTTCCTGATACTCCCTCACCTGAGAGCCGTTAAATGGTGAGCCATTGTCGCTGATCACCACCTTAGGAATCCCGTATCTGGATACGATGTGGGTTTGGAGGAACTTGACGATCTGGTTCCCCGTTGTTCTGGCCAATGCCTTCGCCTCTATCCATTTCGAAAAATAATCGATAGCTACAAGTAAATACTTACATTGTCCTTGTGCTTGTGGAAGAGGTCCCACCAAGTCGATGCCCCACTGCGCGAAGGGCCAAGCGCTCTTGATGGATGTCAGGTTGGCGGCCGGAGCCACGATACTCGGGGCGTACCTCTGGCACGCATCGCATGATCGGACCAACGCCGTTGCTTCTTTGTTCATCGTGGGCCAATAGTAGCCTAAGTTCAACACCTTCCTCAAAATGGATCGGGCCCCTTCGTGACAAGCCGCGACCCCCTCATGCATTTCCTTCAGGATTCGATTGGTGTCGGGTTCTGCTACACACTTCAGGTATGGAGTCGAGAACCAGCCCTTCTTGTACAGCTGATTGTCCAGCATAACATAATTAGACGCGATCCGACATATCTTGTCTGCTGCTACCTTATCCTCGGGGACTGCCCCCGTAGTCAGAAACGCGACTATCGGGGTCATCCAAGTGGGCTCTTCCTCCGCTTTTGTCTCGATGGTGCACACCTGTGTTGGGTCGATGTTCGATAAGATCACCTTCTCCAGGAAGTGCACCTTCCGATTTTCTTCCAAGGGTGCCCCCAGGGCAAATTTGCTCAAGGCGTCTGCCTCTACGTTCTCCTCCCTCGGAATAGCCTCGATATCAAAGCTTTTGAAGCTCTCCTTCAGGACTTGTACCTCCCGCAGATACTTTTTCATTATCGGATTCCTTGCTTCGTACTGCCCTTGAACCTGGTTTACGATTAACGCCGCGTCGCACTTCACTCTCAAGTAATCGATTCCAGTGCCTTTAGCGATTTTTAGGCCCGTGATAAGAGCTTCGTACTCTGCTTCGTTGTTTGTGGCCTTGAATGTTAAAGCCAAGGCGTATCGGAGCGGTTCACCTTCACCTGGTGGGATCAACAAGAAGCCTGCTCCTGCTCCGTCTGAACTCGCGGAGCCATCCGTGTACATCTCCCAGGTATTTTCCTTGTTTGGCTGTTCTGATTGCTCTGGCCTCTCTGGTTGTACTTCTGTCGGGACATCCATGGTTGCCCCCTCTACAGGGCCCGCTTCTTCCAGATCGGGGGCTGTAGACTCTGCTATGAAATCTGCTAATGCCTGGCCCCTAATGGCTGTCCTCGGAGCGAAGTGTATGCGAAATTCGCTAAGTTCTACTGCCCACTTCACTAATCTCCCCGACGCATCCGGTCGGTTCAAAAAATGCTTCAGAGGCTGATTCGTTAGCACAGTGATCTCGTGTGCGTGGAAATATGGCCTTAGCTTCCGAGCAGTAATAATCAACGCAAAGAGGTACTTCTCAACGGCGGGGTAGTTCAATTCAGATTTGGAAAATGCCTTGCTTACATAATAGACGGGGACTTGATTACCCTCGACAATCTTTACTAACACTGAGCTAATGGCAAATTCAGAAACAGCTAAATAAAGGAAGAGCGGCTCGCCTGGAACCGGTTTCGCCAGCGGCGGGAGTGTGCGAAGGTACTGCTTGAGTGCTTGGAACGCCTCTTCACATTTGGTGGTCCATTCGAATTTTTTGTTGGCCCTTAAGACTTCAAAAAACGGCATTGATCGGTCGCTGGCTTTGGACAAGAAGCGGTTCATCGCAGCTAGTCGGCCATTCAGTACTTGCACCTCCCGATGGTTTATCGGAGACTGCATCTCCTCGACTGCCCTCAGCTTCTCAGGGTTCACTTCAATTCCTCTTTGGCTCACCATGAAGCCTAAAAATTTCCCTGAGTGGACTCCAAAGGCGCATTTCGTCGGGTTCAAGCGAACTTGATGGAGCCTCATCCGCTCAAACGCCATGGTAAGGTTGTGCACGTGATCCTCGGCTTGTCGGGACTTCACCAGCATATCATCCACGTAGGCTTCCATAGTTTCTCCCAGCATATCTCCAAACAGCTTACCATCCGCTGGTAGGTTGCCCCGGCATTGATCAACCCGAAGGGCATGACATCGTAGTGATAGATGTCACTGTCTGCGTAGAACGCTGTGTGGGGGGCGTCTTCCATGGCCATCTTGATCTGGTTGTAGCCTGAATACGCATCCATGAAACTTAACAGCTCATGTCCCGATGTGGCATCCACCAGCTGGTCGATTCTCGGGAGCGGATAGCAGTCCTTTGGGCAAGCCTTGTTCAAGTCGCGGAAGTCCACACACATTCGCCATTTCCCGTTAGTCTTCTTCACCAGCACTGGGTTGGCAACCCAAGTCTGGAATCGGAGCTCCTTAATGAACCCAGCGTCGAGCAACCTGCCCACCTCCTGCTGGATCGCGATCTTCTTATCCGTGCCCATCGGACGCCTTTTCTGTGTGATAGGCTTGATCGCGGGGTCTATCTTCAGCTCGTGCACGATCACATCGGGGCTGATTCCTGGCATATCGCTGGGGGACCAGGCAAACAGCTCCTTGAACTCCTTCAGCAACTCCATCAATTTTTGGGCTGTCTCCTCAGTCAGAGCAGACCCGATTTTCACCTTCCTCTGGGGTCCGTCGATCTCGACTTCTTTCAGGTCTTCTACGGGGGCGGGACGCCCAAACTCTTCTCTGGGATATGTGTCTGTCTGGAGGACAGTCATGGCCTCTCGCCTCCTCCTCCGGGTGGCATTAACATAGCATTTTCGGGAAGCCACCTGGTCGCCCTTGACCTCTCCGACTCCCTTGTCGGTCGGGAACTTCATCTTCTGGTGCACAGTCGAGGCAACTGCCATCAGGGGATTGATGGTGGTTCTCCCGATAATCGCGTTGTAGGTCCCCGCAGAATCAACCACGACAAATTCTACGTTCCTCCTTTCTGATTTCCACCCGCTACCAAGCTCCACTGGTAAGGTGATTACTCCTAACGGGTAGGAGGTTGAGCCAGAGAACCCGACCATCGGGAAGTTTGCTTCCTTCAGATCTTTCTTTGTTTTCCCCATAGCCTCTAGCGCGTCCATGAACAGAATGTCGGAGGAGCTCCCTCTGTCGATTAGGATTCTCTTCATTTCGAACCCATCTACATCCAGGGTTACCACCAAGGCATCGTCGTGCGGAGTCTCCACGCCTATGAGGTCTTCAGACGAGAAGGAGATTACCATCTCTTCTTTCAAGGTCCAAGATCGGGACCTCTTACCCAGTACTACCGCCGTAGGGATTCTAGAGGCATAGACCTCTCGGGCGGATGAGGTATCACCTCCAGCAGCAAATCCTCCATGAATCACGTTGATAACTCGCCTCTCTTTGCGAGCACCGGATGAATCTGGATCAGTTCTCTTCTTTTTCGGGGACCGATCGCGGGATCGGGAACGGGACCGCGATCGAGACCGAGAGCGGGACCGGCATCGTTTATCCCCGACGAATTCCTTGAGCTTTCCCTTCTGGATTAGCTTTTCAATCTCTTTCTTCAGTTCCCGGCAGTGATTGGTGTCGTGGCCATTTGCGCGGTGAAACCGACAATAGCGATCTGTGCGGGACCCCAGGAATTCTCCATCTTTCTTCGGGGGGTACCTGGAGATACCTTGTCGTTCCATCACTGTCAGCACTTCCGCCATGGAGCAGTTAAGAGGAATGTCAAAATCCTCCCGTTTGTCTTTTCTTGAAGAACGTCTGTCATCCCTCCGATCCGGACGTCCTCGATTCTTGCTACTGTCGGGTTTACCTTTTGACTTACGATCATCGAAGGTTTTACTTGACTGTTTCCCTTTGTTCGACTTTGGGGGCTCCAGTTCTCCCGCGGCTATTTTTGACTCCTGGACATCGATCTGCCGCTTCACCCTCTTCTGCAATGCCTCCATATTCCACAAAGCCTTCTCAGCCACGCCGTGCATCAAGTCGGAGCCATAGGGGGCTGTCAGGTTCCGAATGAAGGTGTGGATGGTTTCGCCCTCCGAGATTTCTTCGTCTATCTCTGCTACGCTGGCTGTGTACCGCAGGTAATAATGAGCCAGCGATTCGTCGGGCCTCTGCACCACCTGGGTCAGGGACCTCACGCTCTTTAATAAACGCCTCCGACCCTGGTACTGCTGAATTAATCGATCGTGCATGTCTGCCCAGCAAGTGATGCAGCCTGGGGGTAGACTAAAGAACCAAGTCAGGGCCCTTTCTCCTAGTGTGTTCGGGAACAATGTGCACACTATGTCTTCACTTGGGGCTCTTCCCAGACACGCCATGAGGTGCTTCTGGACGTGGCGAACTGGATCTCCTTCGCCATCATACTCCTTTATCGTGGGGATGCCTAGCCCAGGCGGGGCTAGGGTGTCAATGAATCGGGGAACGAAGGGATGAGTGGATCGATCCCTCAGCTCCGACACCAGCGGCTTCTGTTCTCCCATACAGATGTTCACGATCTTTACCACCTGGTCGGGAGTGATGGGACCATTCAGGGGAATGGTCCTGTGCTGTACTGGTCCTGGCCCATCAACCACGAACCTTTCCGGCTGACCAGTTGCCCTACCTCTGTCCTGGCCTCGGGGCGGGGCTTCCTGTGCGTTCCGACCCTCTGTTGGCAGGGTTGCTTCCTCCAATGGGGGCATCTCCTCCTGCCTCCTCGCAGCCTCTCTTCGATCCAAGAGAGCCTCTACAGCCGCCAGAAACATGGGCATGGCCTCTGCCACGGCCCTCGTCAAATCTGCAGCTGGGGGAGCCTCCTGCCCCCTGTTGTCCTGGTGTTGAGGGGCAACATCTTCGGGATGCGATCCATTGTGCCCTCCTGTCTGGGAGAGCTCAGCCGGGGATGGTTCTGGTTTTCTCCTTGTTCTGGTACTGAATTCAGATTCGTTGCAGCGGGGTGACGGGAACCACCGGATTGTCCCCTTCTGTTCTTGCCAGCCGCCATCGATCGAGTAGAAGGCATATCAGCTTTTTGTTTGTTTCCCACAGACGGCGCCAATGTTGGATCACGGTGGAACTCCGGTACGGACTTTGACGGCAATCCTAGCTCATTTGCTCCACGCAATCCTGCAAGAGGGGATAGACCGGGCGGTGACCCAGAATCCCTCTCCGATGCTTAAATGAGTATCTCGTATGACTGGCAAGTAATAAACTCAGAGTGTATTCAACTCAACGTAACTCTTTCTGAGGTGATCTCCTGCCCTTTTATAGGCAAAGAGAGGCCTCAGGTACCTGGCGAACCGTTAGGGGTGGTTAGCCCGTATCCCGCATATCTCGGACGTGATCTCGCGTATCTTAGCCATGCCCCGCGTATCTCGGCCACGCTCCGTGTATCTTAACCACGTTCCGCGTATCTCGGCCACGCCCCGCATATCTTGGCTTTATACTCTGGTAACGAGTCCCGATTCCCGTCGGAGACTCCAGAGTTAACTCGTTGTGTCACCGCTCGGGGCCCCTCGTCATCGTGACAGGGCCAATCATTCTCAGGGATTCATCATCGGGGCCTACTTAAAGGCTTCTCATCGGGAGCTTCCAGCTCCACTGTCGGGACCGACTCTGTCGGGACCTTGCTTCGTCGGGACTCCCTTCATCGGGACCCTTCTCCTAGGTCATCTTGACCTTCACTTTGGGGCCTGGTGGGCCTGTTTGCCGTTTCCTCGCGGTTAAGGGGCCTGACGACTATAGTCGGACCCATCAGGACCCATCAGGAACTTCAGACTTTAAAGCCGCTGTTGAGGAGAAAGTGAACAACCTGATGAGCGAGCGTTCTGAAGATTACTTCACCCGTGTGAAGGATCTTGACCCTGGGTTCCCTTTTGGCGAATTGGGGCCATATGCGAATTACGCTCTTTCTCACATTAAGGCGCTGAACCTTTTGGAGTGTGGTCGTCCAAACTACGAGGTGTTGGTCGATGATAGCGGAGATGTGAACGTCATTGTCACTTCTCCCGAGTTTATGGAAGTTGCCCCCGGGCCTCCTGGTGGTCCTGTTATTTGAACTGCTCGTTTTGCATTGAGCATGTTGGACTCGTTTATGAGTTCGCTTGCCTCCTGGCTTCTATGTTTAGAAACTTGTTGGAGTTGTTGTTTGACTGTTGCTCGTGACTTGTTCGCTTTGAACTACGTCATATGAACCTGTTTTATACACAGCAGTTTACATGATAACTTGTTAGTAATATATCATACCGTTATCGTTTACTGTATTTCCTGAACCCGGATGACTAGTAGTGTAAACGTAGTCCCCGTAATCGTGACTGATAGCCATTTTCAATTTGAAATTGTTCGCACGATGCGTTATGCATGTCGTACGTCTTCCTGCATGGTTTGTTATTATATCCGTCGAAGCTTGTCAAGTGATTCGCGGATAGCGACTAAACAAGTAGTATGTTTGAAATGTGTTATCTTCGCTTCAGCAAGATATTAGTTTATACCGTCTCTTAGTTCCACTCTAAGGCGACGTTGTACAAGACTCTACTTGTAAATTTATGAGTTTTAAACAGGGTGCGCACCTGCCAGCGTGTATCAACCCGCGTTGGGGAAGCATACGTAAAAACTTTTTGGGTTTTGAAAGAGAGTTTTACAAATCTTGAAATCTTTGTTTGATAAAATGTTTGGAAAAATGTTTGATATATAAAATATTTTGCAAAGTATTTGTGATACATGATTCTTGCGTCCAGGGACCATGTAACACTTTTTTGAGAGTATGAATTGTGATGCATGTTTTCTGCGTCCAGAAACCACGCATCACGGTTCTGTAGTACGGAATTGTCGTCTAGTAAGAGGACTTCCGCCGTGTAGAGTGAACTCAAACTAGGAATTCGTAATATGGGATTGTCGTCTAAACAGAGGACATCCATCATGAAGAGTGAACCCTTATCAGGAGTACGTAGCGTGGGATTGTCGTCTAAACAGAGGACATCCGTTATGAAGAGTGAACCTTTACCAGGAGTTCGTAATATGGGATTGTCGTCTAAACAGAGGACATCCGTTATGAAGAATGAACCTTTACCAGGAGTTCGTAATATGGGATTGTCGTCTAAACAGAGGACATCCGTTATGAAGAGTGAACCCTTATCATGAGTTCGTAGCATGGGATTGTCGTCTAAACAGAGGACATCCGTTATGAAGAATGAACCTTTACCAGGAGTTCGTAATATGGGATTGTCGTCTAAACAGAGGACATCCGTTATGAAGAGTGAACCCTTATCATGAGTTCGTAGCATGGGATTGTCGTCTAAACAGAGGACATCCGTTATGAAGAATGAACCCTTATCAAGAGTTCGTAACAAAGGAGTGTCGTCTAAACAGAGGACATCCGTTATGAAAAGTGAACCCATACCAGGAATTCGTAACATGGGATTGTCGTCTAAACAGAGGACATCCGCTGTGAAGGGTGGTCAGCCCCGTTATTGTATTTGCCCATCCTGTTCTGAATCCAGGGAATGGCTTATGAACATGAGGATTTGTCTCTTTCCTCCACATGCTATTTTGATAGTAGATGACAGTTGTGAATCCAAGATATTGCTTGTAGATGACAGCTTCTTGAATAGTCGTCATCTTGAGCAAAGAATTGCTATAAGTTCCTTTTTTGTAGATAATCCGCAAGCTGTCCTTGCGTCATATAAGTTGGTTTTGGACATAGCGTAATTGCTTTGTGTTGCCGGTATCTTCTTGAGATAGATTCCAATTTTTGAAAGGAGAGGTAAACTCCTTGTTGGTGTAGATAATAGTTGTTGTAGTTACTTTGTTTTGTTTCCAAGTAGCGTACATAGAGTAGTCGTGTTCCTACGAAGATAGAACGACTTCATTAGGTTTCTGAGATTATTACAGAGATGCCACTTTATACAAGGGAGTGGTCTTTTAAACAAGTAGATGCATTATGGAAATAAGAGCAAAAGGGCTTGATACAACAGCTCCTTTTGTGATAGAAGATTATCCTTTTATCCGTGGAATTTCTTCAAGTGTCCTCCACTAAATGTATTTGTAGAGACATTGCCATCTGCATCTTCAAGGCGATATGCGTTGATGTACGGGATGGATACGACCTTGTAAGGGCCTTCCCACTTTGGAGACATCTTGTTGATTTGATCGAGATGTGAGAATTCATTCCTTCTCCACACCATTTCTCCAATGTAGAATTGCCTTTCTTTCACCTTCCTGTTGTAATATCTTGCGGTTATCAAACGCATACGTGCCTGATTGTGCTCGGAGTTACGCCTTTTTTCTTCAGCCAAGTCTAAGTCTAGACGCATGTCTACTTCGTTGGCTTGTGTGTTGAAATGGGTTGTGCGATAGGATGAGACAGCAATTTCGATGGGAGCGACTGCTTCCATTCCATACACCAGGTTGAATGGTGTTTCTCCAGTTGACTCCTTTGGAGTTGTTCGAAGTGCCCACAGAACACTGCTAAGTTCTTCTGCCCATCCTCATTTTAGTGCGTGCACTCTTTTCTTGAGACCGTCTAGGACGGTTTTGTTGGCGGCTTCGACTTGTCCGTTGGTTTGAGCATGGCGGACTGAGGCAAAATGGTGGTTAATGTTGAGTCTTTCGCAAAATGTTTGGAGCCTTGAGCTCTTGAATTGTGGTCCGTTGTCGCTGATTAGGACCTTCGGAACTCCATATCGCGCGATGATGTGATTTCGGATGAAATCCATTATTTGTGCATCGGTTGTTTGTGCCAATGCCTTTGCCTCAATCCACTTTGAAAAGTAATCGATTGCGACGACGATGTACTTGGTTTGGCCTTTTGACTTTGGGAGTGGTCCCACCAAATCGATCTCCCATTGTGCGAATGGCCAGGAGCTTGCAATTGGGCTTAGCTCGGCGGCTGGTGCCGTGATACTTCTTGAATAAAGTTGGCATGATTCGCATTCTATGACCAAGTGCGTAGCTTGGTTCTTCATGGTTGGCCAATAGTATCCCAAGCTCAGAGTTTTGCGTATTAGAGATCTTGCCCCTTCATGGCAGGCTGCTTGGCCTTTATGTAAATCTTCTAACACTCTTTGGCCCTCCCGGGAGGTGATGCACCTTAGGTATGGTGTTGAAAATCCTTTCTTATAGAGCTCATCATCTATCAATGCATAATTGACGGCTTGTCTCTGGATTTTTTGGGCATGAACTTTGTCCTCGGGGAGCTTGTGGTCCTTGAGGTATGACAATATTGGGGACCTCCAATCTGGATCTGGATCAATGCACAAGACTTTGAATTTGTCAATTACTGACAAGATTCTATTCTCCACGAAATGTGTTTCTTTGCCTTGTTCATTGCCTTGTGCGAATTTGCTCAAGGCATCAGCTTCTTGATTTTCCTCTCTAGGCACCGCGGTGATGTCGAAGGTATCGAAGCTTGTGATGACGTCTTTTGCTTGGCCCAAGTACTTTTGCATATTTTCTGACTTTGCCGCATATTCGCCTTTAACTTGATTGACGACTAATTGTGAATCGCACTTCACTCGTAGATGTTTAACTCCGACACCTTTTGCAATTCTTAAGCCAGTTATCAATGCTTCGTACTCCGCCTCGTTGTTTGTTGCTCTAAATGTTAAGTTTAGAGCATACTTCAATGGATTGGGTCTATCGGGAGGAATTAGGAGGAATCCGGCACCTGATCCCCCTACGTTTGAAGATCCGTCGGTGTACATTTGCCATACTTCGATATGCTCTTCAATTTGTTGAGGTCCAACTTGGGGATCTGGGTCGGGAGTTATCCCGGTGAATTCCGCGATGAAGTCTGCCAGCGCTTGTCCCTTGATCGCCGTTCGAGGAGCAAAGTGATTGCGGAATTCACTTAGCTCTACTGACCACTTTGTTAGCTTTCCTGACATGTTTGGCTTTGACAGGATGTGCTTCAGGGGTTGGTTTGTTAAGACTGTTACTTCATGTGCGTGGAAGTATGGCCTCAGCTTCCTTGCTGCTATTATAAGCGCGTACATGTATTTTTCGATTGGCATGTAATTTACCTCGTACTTTGCAAGTATCTTGCTCACGTAATAGACTGGAAGCTGGGTAGTCCCCTTTTGTTTGACAAGGACTGAGCTGACTGCCGTGTTGCTCACCGATATGTACAGGAAGAGGGGCTCTCCTGAAATTGGTTTTGCCAATGCCGGCAATGTGCGCAAGTGTTGTTTTAATTGTTGAAAGGCTTCTTCACACGCTGGTGTCCATTCAAACTTCTTGTTTGCACGCAAGACTTCAAAGAATGGGAGTGCCTTGTCGCCTATTCTGGCAAGGAACCGGTTTAAAGCAGCTAGGCAGCCGTTTAGTTGTTGGACTTCCTTATGTCTCCTTGGGGACACCATTTCTTCAATTGCCTTCACCTTTTCTGGGTTAGCTTCTATCCCCCTCTGGCTCACCATGAATCCAAGGATTTTCCCTGATTGTACGCCGAAAGAGCATTTTGTTGGATTTAGGCGGACTTGATATTCACGCATTCTTTTGAAGATTGCTCGCAAGTCGTCAACATGGTTACGCCTTTTGGTTGACTTCACGACCATGTCGTCCACGCATGCCTCCATTTTGGTTCCGATTAGATCGCCGAAGATGGTATTGACCATTCGCTGGTATGTTGCTCCCGCATTGATTAGGCCGAATGGAATCACCGTGTAGTTGTATATTTCACTATCTGCATAGAATGCAGTGTGCGGCGCATCATCCTTGAACATCGGGATTTGGTTGTACCCTGAGTATGCATCCATTACAGACATTAATTCATGACCGGCAGTGGCATCGACTAGTTGGTCGATTCTCGGGAGAGGATATGAATCCTTTGGGCAAGCGTTGTTGAGATCTCTGTAATCGATGCACATTCTTAACTTGCCATTTGACTTAGGAACCAACACTGGGTTTGCAACCCATGTTTGGTATCTTGATTCTTCGATGAATCCTGCATCAAGCAGTTTTCCCACCTCTTCTCTGATTGCTAGTTTCTTGTTGCCCCCGAGGGGTCGAAGTTTCTGGGCTATTGCTCGAGTTCCCGGCTTGATGTTGAGTTTATGGGAAATGACTTATGCGCTGATTCCGGGCATATCGCTTGGTGACCATGCGAATAGCCCCTTATACTCTTTGAGGAGTGCTATGATCTCTATCACTTCATCTTCTGACAGGGATGCTCCGACTTGAACCATTCTGTCTGGCTCTTCGATCTTTATGTGTTTTAATTCCTCTACCGGGGCCGGTCGGACGCGACCTTCTCTGGGATCATCATCAATGATGGGCATGTCATCTGGCTTGACGTTATTTTGGATTGCCACGTTGTAACAATTTTTTGATAACAGTTGGTCTCCTTTGACTTCACCGATTTCGGCTGCAGTTGGGAATTTGATCTTTTGGTGTGCTGTGGATGGCACCATTCCCCACGCATTCATGGTTGCGTATCCTAAGATACCATTGTATGCGTCAAGCTTTTGCACTACCATAAATGGTATTGCAATTTGGAGACGTGAGTTGCCTTCTCCCAATATAACTGGTAGTGTTATGGATCCCAATGGGTAACTTGCATCTTCCATGAACCCCACTAAGGGTGAATTCATTTTGTTGACGTCCTTTTTTCTCCCCAAAGCTAGGATGACGTCTTTCGTGATGATATTGGGCGAACTCCCTCCATCGACCAAGATACGCTTGATGTCCATGCCGTCGATTGTCATGGTTATGACCAAGGCGTCATTATGTGGAAATGTTATGTGCGACTTGTCTTCCGAGGAAAAGCCGATGGCGTCTTCTAGGACAGCGTCTTCTTGCTGACTGCCCCTAGGTTCATGGATCATCAGGGAAGCGTATATTTCTCTCCCGTATGATGTTTCGCCTCCTGCCCCGAAGCCTCCATGTATCACGTGGATGCCTGGACATTTTGGACCGTGCTGTGCGGATGGCACGCTGCTTGCTGGAACGGTTGACATTATGGACCTTTTGTGACGTCTAAAGCGCTTCCTGGTTTTTTACGGATTGATCTTAGTGAGAGCGTTGTGATCACTCGTCATAACTTCTGCGGCACAATAGCTTGTTGTTCGAATCACGTAGACGGCGCCAATGTTGCGTCCGGATTGAACAAGGTCATGAGGATGCGTCTGTGGTTGTGCGGGCTGTGATCCTTCCGTCGGGTGGAGGTTGGGCCACTGACGAGTGTTCAGACTTGCTCCCGTATGAGGGTTATGTCTCGGTATGGCTGTGACTCGGTAAGGTTGGGACTCGGTAAGGCTGTGACTCGGCAATGTTGTGTCTCAAGCGTCGGATCCTGCATCAAGGACCAATGCTAGCACGGAGAGGGGGGGTGGTGTTAGCGGAGCCCTCTCCGATGCTTAAGTCACTATAAGGGCAAAAAGGTAACTTCTAGAGAGAGAATATTTCTAGAGAGAAGTTAGAGCTCAAAATACCAAAGTTGGGCAAATGAGAATGTGTGAAAATGGGTGGCCAAGATCTCCTATTTATAGGCTTTCTTGGGACCGGACCCGGTTTTAGAGCGGTTTGATGACGGTTCAAGATCATGCGGTAACCGTCATCCATATTGGTAATGTGCGAACTTGACTTCTCTACACGCAACGGTAATCGCGGATACGGTAGTCGCGCGATACCCTTAGGGAAATCCGGACCTCGTCGAATTTGGGCAATTCGGCGAGGTCCGGGTTGCTGCAACCCGGAGGTCCGGTCCGTACACGCGTAAATGCGCTTCCGGACCGTTTTGATACCGTGGGAGATGTTTTTAAACCGAGATGTAATTTTTGACATGTTTACGAGGCCCGAAATGTAAATACGAACCCGAATTGGACATTTATCCATCAATTTCCAACCATCACAGCATGTCTATCGTAGTGCGCATTCCATATATTTAACCAGGGCTCCGCCCACAATATGCAATATCCAGCTAGCTTGACTCAGTCAAGACAACATTTCTAATCATGCATAAATATATATTGAATAATAAACAATTGCAATTCAGCCCACTAATTAATCAAGTCCAAAAAACATGTACATACGAGATCCATCCCCATAATCGAAACAAGGCATAAAGGTTAGCAAACCTTGAGCAAGGTTCAAAAAATTTGGATTTTAAAACTTGACCTCCCTATTTTAATTGACTTGAATTCGGTTTTAAAATTACGGTTCGGTTCAGACAATATCGGTTCGGTCCAGAAAATCCGGGTTGGTTCGGTTCGGTCCGGCAAAATTCGGTTCGGTTCGGTCCGGTTTTAAATTTAAAATCTCGTTCGGTTCGAACCGGTTCAATAAAAATAGGGTTCGGTTCAACACACAAAACCGGTTCGGTTAGATCCACTTAGTTACCCCGGTCCGACCCGACCCAGTTAGGTCGAACCGATTGAGAAAACCCGGTTCAATTTAAATTCGTCCCGGTTTGACATATTGGACCGGCCCAATAATTAAAATTTCAAAAGGTTGGGCCGAAATGTTTACTTGTGGCCTAAGTAGGGTTTTAAAGTCCAAAAATATTTAACTTAGCCACCAAGTAACATTAACTATATAAAATAATTTTCAATATTAATAATATATAGGGTTAAGGGTCCTTTTGGTACCACATGTTTGCACAAACTACACTGTTCATACTATTAGTATTCACTACACCAGGACATGGTTTTTGTGGCTACTAGAAAGGTCACAAAAGAACGCAAAACAGTCACATATTAAATCAGTGACCAAAAAAATGTTTGTCACAGGGTGGTCACAGTAGATAAGGTTGCTAAATGAAATAGTGACCAAGTGAAAAACTAGCCACTAAATAAAGCAAGAATTTGTGACTATGCCAAAGACTCACTAATCATTCATTATGATATTTAATGATGTTTTTTTTCTTTGTAAATAAAAGGGGCTAGTAGTGGCAACCCTAGGCTCATCCCTTTACGTAATGCCCGGACTTTCGTGTTCATTTGCGAGCATATCATGCAATGGCCCCGTTACGTAATGCCCGGACTTTCCCAAGGCCCCTTTATTTTGGAAAAATATTCCGATGAATTCACTCATGCATATATAATTCTACTATCCATGTAAATTATCATACGCCAATAACATTCACCATACAAACCACACTCATGCTTAAGCGTCATGCGTCTAATGATCCCTGGAAATCATGCTTGCATATATAATTGTACTTCCAAGTAAATTATCAAATGCAACTACATCCTCAACATTCTAGCATACGTGTCAAACATGTATCATTCGAACCCAACATACACATTTGGCGACTGGTTTTCGATTTTAAAATAATTTTAAACATTAGGGGCTGATTTGCAATTCATGCTTATATTCAATTACGCAACATTCTAGACATGAATCCAAAGCATTTCCAACTATCACAGCATGTCTATCCTAGTGCGCATTCCATATATTTAACCAGGGCTCCGCCCACAATATGCAATATCCAGCTAGCTTAACTCAGTCAAGACAACATTTCTAATCATGCATAAATATATATTGAATAATAAACAATTTCAATTCAGCCCACTAATTAATCAAGTCCCAAAAACATGTACATCCGAGATCCATCCCTATAATCGAAACAAGGCATAAAGGTTAGCAAACCTTGAGCAAGGTTCAAAAAATTTGGATTTTAAAACTTGACCTCCCTATTTTAATTGACTTGAATTCGGATTTAAAATTACGGTTCGGTTCAGTCAATATCGGTTCGGTCCAGAAAATCCGGGTTGGTTCGGTTCGGTCAGGCAAAATCCGGTTCGGTTCGGTCTGGTTTTAAATTTAAAATCTCGTTCGGTTCGAACCGGTTCAATAAAAATAGGGTTCGGTTCAACACACAAAACCGGTTCGGTTAGATCCACTTAGTTACCCCGGTCCGACCCGACCCAGTTAGGTCGAACCGATTGAGAAAACCCGGTTCAATTTAAATTCGTCCCGGTTTGACATATTGGACCGGCCCAATAATTAAAATTTCAAAAGGTTGGGCCGAAATGTTTACTTGTGGCCTAAGTAGGGTTTTAAAGTCCAAAAATATTTAACTTAGCCACCAAGTAACATTAACTATATAAAATAATTTCCAATATTAATAATATATAGGGTTAAGGGTCCTTTTGGTACCACATGTTTGCACAAACTACACTGTTCATACCATTAGTATTCACTACACCGAACATGTTTTTTGTGGCTACTAGAAAGGTCACAAAAGACCGCAAAACAATCACATATTAAATCAGTGACCAAAAAAATGTTTGTCACAGGGTGGTCACAGTAGATAAGGTTGCTAAATGAAATAGTGACCAAGTGAAAAACTAGCCACTAAATAAAGCAGGAATTTGTGACTATGCCAAAGAGTCACTAATCATTAATTATGATATTTAATGATGCTTTTTTTTTTTTGGTAAATAAAAGGGGCTAATAGTGGCAACCCTAGGCCCATCCCGTTACGTAATGCCCGGACTTTCGTGTTCATTTGCGAGCATATCATGCAATGGCCCCGTTACGTAATGGCCGGACTTTCCCAAGGCCCCTTTATTTTGGAAAAATATTCCGATGAATTCACTCATGCATATATAATTCTACTATCCATGTAAATTATCATACGCCAATAACATTGATCAAACAAACCATACCCATGCTTACGCGTCATGCGTCTAATGTTCCCAGGAACTCATGCTTGCATATATAATTGTACTTCCAAGTAAATTATCAAATGCAACTACATCCTTAACATTCTAGCATACGTGTCAAACATGTATCATTCGAACCCAACATACACATTTGGCGACTGGTTTTCGATTTTAAAATAATTTTAAACATTATGGGCTGATTTATAATTCATGCTTATATTCAATTACGCAACATTCTAGACATGACTCCTAAGCATTTCCAACCATCACAACATGTCTATCCTAGTGCGCATTCCATATATTTAACCAGGGCTCCGCCCACAATATGCAATATCCAGCTAACTTGACTCAGTCAAGACAACATTTCTAATCATGCATAAATATATATTGAATAATAAACAATTGCAATTCAGCCCACTAGTTAATCAAGTCCAAAAAACATGTACATCCGAGATCCATCCCTATAATCGAAACAAGGCATAAAAGTTAGCAAACCTTGAGCAATGTGTAGGCCTATTAAGGTTCAAATAATTTGGATTTTAATACTTGACCTCCCTATTTTAATTGACTTGAAATCGGTTTTAAAATTACGGTTCGGTTCAGCCAATTTCGGTTCGGTCCAGAAAATCTGGGTTGGTTCCGGTTCGGTTCGGCAAAATCCGGTCCGGTTTTAAATTTAAAATCTCGTTCGGTTCGAACCGGTTCAATAAAAATAGGGTTCGGTTCAACACACAAAACCGGTTCGGTTAGATCCACTTAGTTACCCCAGTCCGACCCGACCCAGTTAGGTCGAACCAATTGAGAAAAACCGGTTCAATTTAAATTAGTCGCGGTTTGACATATTGGACCGGCGCAATAATTAAAATTTCAAAAGGTTGGGCCGAAATATTTACTTGTGGCATAAGTAGGGTTTTAAAGTCCAAAAATATTTAACTTAGCCACCAAGTAACATTAACTATATAAAATAATTTCCAATATTAATAATATATAAGGTTAAGGGTCCTTTTGGTACCACATGTTTGCACAAATTACACTGTTCATACCATTAGTATTAATATGGTCCGAAAATTTATATATATATTAGGGTTAAGGGTTCTTTTGGTACCACATGTTTGCAAAAATTACACTGTTCATATCATTAGTATTTTTTTGTTCCGAATTGGTACCATATGTTTCCAAACCTTACTGTTTTGGTACTTCCTTTACCATTCCGTCAAAAACGGCCGTTAAATGGCATATGTGATGCACGTGAGCAGCCCAAAACTTTCAATTTTGTTACAATTTAGTCCATCTAATACATCCCTAACTTTTATTTTGTTCAATTTAGTCCTAAAATTTCAAAACCAAACCATTTTCCCAAATTGATCTAGCCGGACCTAGCCCTAGGCTAGGTCTGGCTAGGTCTATTGGGACCTAGCCCCAATTTAACTCAATTGGGGCTAGGTCAATTTGGGAAAAAAATTTGGTTTTGAAATTTTAGGACTAAATTGAACAAAATAAAAGTTAAGGATGCATTAGATGGACTAAATTGTAACAAAATTGAAAGTTTTGGGTTTTTCACGTGCATGGCACATGCCATTTAACAGCTGTTTTTTACGGAATGGTAACGGAAGTACCAAAACAGTAAGGTTTGGAAACATATGGTACCAATTCGGTACAAAAAAAATACTAGTGGTATGAACAGTGTAATTTTTGCAAACATGTGGTACCAAAAGAACCCTTAACCCTAATATATATATAAATTTCGGACCTTATAAACATATATATATATATATATATTTATTGCTAAGATTCTATCTTTAAGATTAAATCAATCAACAATATATATATATATATATATATATATATATATATATATATATATATATATATATATATATATATATATATATATAAATTTCGGCATGCATCTATAAATATATATATTATTTATTGTCAATATCTTAAATAGGTAAACATATATTAACAATATATTTTCTCAATATTTTAGGTAACTTATATCCATCAATATTATCTTTAACTTATTTAAAAATTTGGATATATTGATAGTTATATATATTTCTATATATTAATGTGAATCTATCATAATGTTCCCAATTAGAGATATATTGTTACCTAGAATAAAATTTAAAATATGGTAAACAATATAATTTAATAATATGGCCGAAATTTTGTTTGCTTGGAGACCAAGAAATTAAAAACTTTACCTTGTAATTTACCTAAAATTTTCGGCACAAACAAGTAATTGGGAACAAGTTGTCAAATTTTAAGATCAAATTTTAATAATATCTACAATCCAATGTTTGATTTTGACAAATAACATCATTTTCTTGAAGATCATGAACATCAAATTTCCTAAGAACATCATGAAAATTTCGGACCATCATAAACCCTAAAATTCGAAATTTTAAAATCCCTTTTAAAAATTTCGGTCCAAAATTATAAATTTTCAAGAACACCAATTTATCAAAATTATGAACTCCTAACATATGCTCTGATACCACTGTTAGATTACGGGGAGTAATCACTACGGAAACTAAATCATGGTACATGCTAGTAATCGAAATTACGCAGCGGAAGATTCACACATACCTCTACAGTTATCCGTAGACCCAAGATCCTCGCAGGAGGGAGTTCACGATCCTCCGATCAGCACCTGTAGGGGTTCTTGTGAAGGAACCCTACGTGGTATATTCTCCACAGCAAAGTTTCTAATCGATTCTTGGCAATGGACAGATCTCCATAGTGTTTGCTCGGAGGAAAATTGGCACATCCTTGGTGTTGATGTTGTTCAGCCGAAACTTAGTGTGGGGAGGACAGTTTTTCTCTCTAAAACACTCCAAGGAAGTGTTAGGTTCCGAGTCTAGGGTCAACGAGCGGTCGACTCAAGTCTCGTCCCTCACTGGAGATGTTGTGGATCCGGTGCTCTCGGGTTGTGCTGTCCTAGCTTACGTCCTTCCGTCCTTAGCTTTTCTTCTCCTCTCGCCCTGCAAGAGGGGCAATACCAGGCACAGAGGGGGGGTGGTGCCTGATGAACCCTCTCCGATGCCTAAATCAGTACGGTTTTAGATAGATAAAGCTAGAGAGATGTCAGAGCAAAATTATGCAATTTGCCAAGATGTTCAAATGAATAGTGGAGGTGTTGTATTTATAGGAAACGGTGTCATTAAGGTGGCTTAATGACATCGTTAACCTTTAAACACAGTTAATTAACCTTTAAGTACGTAATTAAGACCTTAGGATACGGAGAAGGTTGGCGGAAATAAACCGAGTATAGGAGTCCAAGAGAGGTGCCGGGGCCCTTGGGGGAAGGAAAATCCGACCCCCAAGGGTAGGGGTTGGGTGAGGCCACCCAACCCCTCCTAGGGGAGACAGGGTTGGCCAACCCTATCTCCCCTAGGGGAGACAGGGTTGGCTGACCCGATCTCCCCTAGGGGAGACAGGGTTGGTCCACCCGATCTCCCCTAGGGGAGGTCGGGTGTGGCCACCCGACCTCACCTAGGTGAGTCTAACCTTGGCCGGACGAGCGCTCCGGCCTCGTCCGGACCGTTGGTGTTTTCGCGAAGTGTTCGGGTTGAAGTTTCGATTTACAATCATTAACGGGGTGATAAAAATGTAACAATTCGGAAGTCAACGGGTTTAAATTGGGCGTATATCCATCACATGCCCCCGAGTCAACCAATGGCCTAACCCTTGATTGACTCTATTTTAGGATGGTATGACACGCGCAATTTGAAACCGGGGTTTTACCTTTCGTCTGAATGCTTACTTACCTATGGATGTGTGCCTCTGACTCTGCCCCCTACCTTATGGGATAGAGGAATTGTAAACGTCAGAATAGCACGGACACGTGTCTAAGCACGCGTCCGTCTGAGGTGGGAGTAATAAATCTATCTTTACTACGGGCGTATACTTGGAAAATACACACACGCATGGGGATGCAATATGAACATAGTTAAACGGATCCAAGCTTCAATTTCATGCCGGGATTTGTCTAAGTGGAGAGAAAAATTAATTTTGGTCTAAAATTTTTCTAAGTATGGGATGCTTGAAAATAAACCCATGGGATGTTAACTAGGAGTGAACATGGATGTATCATGAATATGAAAATGTGTACTAGCATACATGCAAGTAGGGGCACAAGTATGGGAGTGGGTGTACACATGCTGCGATTGTAGTCATGAATGTATGCATGAATATATGGCGGCCATGTGCATGGACGTCTAAATGTTTGAACACACGAGAGTGTGTATGTGGGCATGCATATGAGTGCAAGCATGAACATGTATGTATGTATGGACAGGTTGTGAGTATAAGCATGAGTGATGATATTGATGTACCTGTAGATGTTAATCATGAATATGAGCATAAGTGCAAAGGTGAGAGCATAGACCTCTCCTTTACTTGAGGGTGGGAACTCTGCCACCCAATGGGACACAACGTTCCGCCTCCCTCGTACTAGCGTGAGCATTGTCCATTAACCTCGACCTTCGGCATGTGTAACATTTTTCCTTCATTCGTTGAAGCGTGTGTATAGCCCTTGACCTTTACCCTGCAATTTGTTCCCCATAAAAGTGAGGGTGAAAAAGCTTACAAGCTTTCTTCTTACCGCCGCGAGTGAAGGGGTCTATTGACATGTGTTAAGGGTTGACCCTTCCTTCGGATGTGCTGGAGCGTTGCTCCATTTGGGGAAACTAAAAGTTCGCCCTCTTCCCTTGGTGTTAAGGTTGCCCCCGTAGTAGGCGTATCTCGCCCCTCCATGAGTAAGGGTCGATCTTTGCGTTGGTTGCTCGTATAGATGACTCACTTTTGGGAAGCTTTCTTCTTCAGACAGGGAGACCGTTGAATCGGATGAGAGGGAAAAAACCCTCTAGTTCTGCTTATCAGGCCAAGAAATTTTCTAAGTCAGGGAAGGCTGCTAATGCTTCCAGTATGTTCTCATTCCATTCTCTTTTCTTTGTGATATACTTATGATTGTTCTCATGTTGCTTCCTTCTTGTTGTTAGAGCGTTCTTCCCTGGTTACCGAATGGGTTCTTGCGGTGGGCGATAGTTCAAGTCAATCTAAATCCAAGGCGTGGAAACCTGACTCTGAGGTTGGGCCCTCGGCTGCCAAGGAGAAGGAAACCGCGAGGGGCTCTCCTTCAAGTGCCTCCTTGCTGACTCCCTCTCATGATAAGGAGGTAGTGGTTGAAGAGGCGCCCTCTTTACTTGACAAAGGGAAACAACCTGTGGCTGGCGATGGGGTGATCATATGTCTTGATGTCTCTTCTCTATCCTCTGCCCCCCAGCCGAGGGGCCGAGTCTCAGTTTCATTTCATCTTCATGTAGATTTGACGACTTTTGAAGGTGTCTTTGGCTTTCCTATGGGTTATGTTATTAACCCCTGCGTTGAAGATTTTTCTTTTGGTGATGGGTGTGATCATCGCCTTTCGTTGAGGTTCCTTTCTCTTGTCATGGTTCTGATTAAGATAGCAAATTCTTGGTTGGGAGTTTGGTGGAGACTGTTCTTGAGTTATCCTCTACTAGTATCGTAGTTGTGATCGTTGTGGGGATCGTTTTGTTATATTCCCTCAATAGTGCTTGTCGTGATTTTTTGCTTCATGGTTGATTTCATGAGACATGGAGGTTGTCTTCATAATGAGGACGTCTCCTACCTAGTATCCCCCAGTGGGTTGAAATATAAGTGCCTACCTTTGATGAGCGTATGGAGAGTGTTGTTTTTCCTTTTTCTTGAACCTCCTTCTAAGGCTAGGCGTAGCCTTTTGATGTTCGTGGTCAGGATGATGTATTTACAATGTATGTCTTTGACAGATGTTTTACGATGTGCTGCCATGATAATCACTTCGAGGTATGTGGACATGATAGCCACTTCGTGACGTGTGGGAGTGATAGCCCTTCTGTAGTGTGTGGACATGATAGCCGCTTCAAGGTATGTGGACATGATAGCCGCTTCAAGGTATGTGGACATGATAGCCACTTCAAGGTATGTGGACATGATAGCTGTTAGGTTATGAGATCTAGGTCAACGGGTGGTCGGTTTTGATCTCGCTCCTTACTGGGGATGTGTGTGATCTGGTATTTCTGAGTTGCCCTGTCTTAGCCTATCTTCTTCCTTCCTTCCTTCCTTCCTTCCTTCCTTCCTTCCTTCCTTCCTTCCTTCCTTCCTTTGTCTCTTCTCTCCGTCTACCCTGCAGAAGGGGCAGTACCAGACACGGAGGGGGGGTGGTGCCTGGTGAACCCTCTCCGATGCCTAAGTCAGTATTCTTTTTAGAGAGATAAACTAGAGAGATGTCAGAGCAAAATAATCCAAATTGCCAAGATGATCAAATGAGTTGTGAAGGTGGGGTATTTATAGGCAACGGTGTCATTAAGGTGGCTTAATGACATCGTTAACCTTTAAACACAATTAATTAACCTTTAAGCGCACAATTAAGACCTTAGGATACGGAGAAGGTAGGCGACGTGAACCGGGTGTGGGTGTCCGAAAATGGCGCAGGGGCCCTTGGGGGGGGAGAAATCCGACCCCCAAGGGTAGGGGTTGGGTGAGGGCACCCAACCCCTCCTAGGGGGGATGGGGTTGGCCAACCCCATCCCTCCTAGGAGAGATCGGTAATGGGACGATAAAAATACAACGGTTTGGAAGTCAACGGGTTCAAATTGGGCGTATATCCATCACATGCCCCCGAGTCAACCAATGGCTTAACCCTTGATTGACTCTATTTCAGGATGGTATGACACGCGCAATTTGAAACCGGGATTTTACCCTTGATACGAATGCAACTAAATGACTTAGGCTTCAAATTCGTGCCGGGATTCTATCTAAGTGAGGAAAAATTTAGTTTTGGCTAAAAATTTTCCTAAGTGTGGAATGCTCAAAAATAAAACTATCTTGATAATTTTTCTAAGTATGGAGATATATTTAGCTATAGTTGAAAGGGATAAAAATGATGGTTTTTCCTTGGCCCTTATATTTTATTTAAGGATAGATGGATGGTGGTGATTAAAACCCTCTAAAAAACCCTATCATCCTTTTAACATAGAAAAGGAGAGTTAGAAAAATACCTCCAAGAGTCACCATAGCCACCATCTTCCCTCTTCACTCACCCTTGGAGAGCATGAAAGATTGGAGAGCACCCCCAAGGAGGAGGACCGGCTAGAATTCTAGTGGTGGACCAGAAATTCCGACCGGCCAAGGAGAGGGAACGCCGGCGTCGGACGGAGGCGGCAGCTGGCTGGGACGGCAGCCCAATCATCAGCGGCGCAGAGGGACGGCCAGGTGACGGTGAGGTCGCTGCCGGCGGGGACGGCTGCTGGTCCATCGAGGGCAGTCGACAGCGAAGGGGGACGACTCCGGTGCGACGTGCAGGGCTCTCCGGCGACGGTGGGGCGGGCGAGATCACCTCCGGCGACGGCAAGGCCTAAATTCCGGCGAGGGACTGATTTCCGGGGGTCTTCAAATTCGAAATCCGGACCCGTTTACCATATCGGGTCGGGTTTTCCGAAGGTCCGCTCTTTTCTTTTCCCTTATCGTGTAAAACGTTGATTTTTGAATTGTTGATATTTGATTGCCGATGCTTGATTGCCGATGCTTGATTGTCGATGCTTGATTGCCGAAATTTAATTGAATGTGGGATTGCCGTAGATAGCCGTTGGTAGTTGTGGATTTTGGGGAAAAATGTTTGCCGGTCGTCCGTATATGGTTTTTTGTCCGATTGGGCTATCTCGGTCTTGAATTTGGTATTGTACCGCCGTTGGTGTGTTAGTCTTTGTTGGAGGGTATAACGGTAATTTTGTCCAAAACTCGACCTTAGGCTCGGATAAATTATTCAACTTGGTTGTCGTGGTGTCCTTGGCTCATGTTGACTATCTTTGTTGGGTGTCTTTGGATCTTTGATTGTTGTCATTGGTCGGGCGTCGGAGTATTTCCGGTTCTTCGGAAATTTTTCTTGTCTTGATATTCGTCGTGTCGTGGCAGGTACTATACTCCTGGTGGTGTCCGCGCACACAGACTCTTCAGAGGCGTCGTATCCTTCGAAGGATGAGTGAGTTCCTTTTCTCTTCTTTTTCGGTCGCCTTACTTCCTTTCCTATTGCTAGCTTAGTACCGTGGCCTTCGTTGGGGTGTTGGTCGAAATTTGATTCGTACTTTGGGATTTCCTGCTACCTTTGCCTTAGGTCTTGCTACCTTGTCGGAGAACCATCTCACTAGGTCCGATTACAATGAACATGTTACCCTAGGAGATATTTTCCCCTAGATGAGCCTCTGTATCCTTTTCTCCCCTCCTTGGGGAATACCCGCGAGACGGTGACGGAGCCTCCTATAGGGAAGGTCGCTGTGTACCCCTCCCAGATCCGATTTGGGCTGAGGTTGCCTTACTGTGACGAGCTTATAGAATTGAGCAGGTTCTTCAGGATTTCTCCTGTGAACCTTGCCCCCAGTGCCCTTCGTGTCTGGGTGGGCTTCCGGGTATTGTGCCATTGGTACTCCTGGAAGTACTCCCTCGTTCTATTCCGATGCTTCTACCGGTTCCAGTACCAAACGAAGGTGGGGTTTGCGAGTTTCGTAACTCGCCATCCGACCTTCAAGGATCCTCGATTTATTGATTTCGGGTTGAGTGGGATCGAGTGGGATACCTCCCTCCGTTTTGTGGCCCGGAGTGACAATTCGGCCAGTCACTGGGCTAAGCATTACTTCTTCATTACGGATCGATACGTCACTTGGTCGGTCTTGAATGAGGATCGGTCCGATGGTTGGCCTGCTTTCGGAGAGTTCTCTTCAGTTGATTTAGAGACTATGAAGATCATTCACGAGAGCAACAGGACCCGGTCATACTGCCCCGTGTCCTTAGTGACTGAGACGGATCTTTACGAGGCCGGGATCAGTTTGACTCCTGACTCCGGGGGTTCGGTATGTCACTTGGTCTTTCCATCTTTATTTACCTTCTGCTCTTCCTTTGTAGGTTGGTTTCATGGAAAAACCTATAACGTGCAGGGAGCCCCTGTTGATCTGAGCAAGAGGAAGGCTCCTTCTGGTTCTGCTCTGAAGAAATCCCCCCTGCCTGGGAAGAAGGCTGGGGCCTCTGGTATGCTTTCTCCTATTTGCTTCTTTATGATATAATCTGTGTTTTCCTTATCTTGCTTTTCTTATATTGCTAGGGCGCTCCCTCTTGGTGACTAAGAGGGTCGTCTCCGTTGGCAGAGATTCTGGACCTTCCAAGTCCAAGCCGCGGAGATCTGATTCTGAGGCCGGGGCCTCGGCTGCTAAGAGAAAGAAGGTCGTGGATCCTGCTTCGCCTAGTGCTCGTCCTCCGACCCTATCTCGTGATAAGGAGATGGTGGTCGAAGAGGTGCCTTCCCTGGCTGACAAAGGGAAGCGACCTGCTGGTGGTGGTTCCCCTGCCCCCCAGCCGAGGGCACGGTCCTCAGGTATGATCTTTACCTTGTTGCTGATCCTTCTATGTTTATATTCTTCTTTGACTTGCTTTGCTTGTGTAGGTGGGCCTCCGACTTTAAGTCGGAAGGATTTCGCCCGTCTTACTGATGAAGATGTTATTGGGTCTGAGTGGACTCCTTTCGCTGGTCTGAAGGAGTTCCACTTCGATAGCACCTCCTCTTTGCGGACCCCTAAGGTTGGTGTCCGCGTACTCCGCGGCGCCATCCCCCCTGGCGATCGTGTTGCTCCGCCCAAGTCTCCTGGGGAGACTCGGCGCTTTGTTCAGGGGGTACTTTCTCGTTATGCACCTGTGAGTTGTTCCTTGCTTTCATCTTATTACTTTCATAATGGCTATCTTTCGGTTACTCATCCCTT
Source organism: Clarkia xantiana subsp. parviflora (assembly GCA_036873135.1). Taxonomy (NCBI): domain Eukaryota; kingdom Viridiplantae; phylum Streptophyta; class Magnoliopsida; order Myrtales; family Onagraceae; genus Clarkia; species Clarkia xantiana. The sequence goes on from JAPTYO010000018.1 coordinate 1,079,691, forward strand.
GTTTGAATTGTTAGGGTATGTCTGACATGGTGAACATGTCCTCGCTCGTGCTCGAGTTATCTGACGAGAGGAAGACCCTTGTGGACAGCCAGGTCTCTCTCAAGGCGGAGGTCGCCACTGCTGCTGAGAAAGCGCGATTATCTGATTTGAGGATGCAGGAGCTCCGGGACCAGGTGTCCTTGCTTGAGACCACTGTGGGCAGTTTGCGTCGGGAAGCTGAGGTTGCAGCGTCGCTCCATTCTGAGGAGTTACGGAAGTTGGAGGCTAAGTGTCGTGCGGAGGAGAGGACTGTCGCGGTGTCTGAGTACAAGGCCTCCTCTGCCTTCACTGCCGATTATAGCGCGCGTCTCACTCAGGAGATGAACCAGTTCGGTGAGTATCTGGTTGATCACATTTTCCGTATTGATCCTCAGTTCCCAGTTGGTGACCTTGGTGACTTCGGGCCATATGCCAGTGGTTACATGGCTGTTCTGAGGGGTCAGGCTGCTGTTGCAGACGAGCCTGCCCCTGCCCAGGTGGATGCTACACCAGTGGAGATTGGTACCTCAGATTCCTCCTCATCATCCATCTCTGCCGGTCGTTCAGCTTCAGGGGGTGAGGGTGATTCCCCCGAAGGTTCTGACTGATGTGTTTATCTCATGCTATCCTTGTATATAACTACACTCCTTCTCCCCTTTAATGGGTTGAGTGTCTTTTGAGATTGTGATGGTGTTTGTTGTTACTTTCCTTTGCCGCGTTGTGTTGTTGACTACGTGGTTCGTTTGCCTTTACACTAGTGCTTCTCATGCTTTTGTATATATCCCTTTGGTTATGGGCTCTTCTCTTGGTGTGTTTCCTTTACTTGTCTTTCTTTCGTGTTTTCCTTCATGTGATACCTGCCATTTCATAAAGAAAAAACATTACTTGTTCTTCACATTACTTTACTTAGGAATTTCTTTCTCATGGTATCCTTCTGAGCATGGTGTGATGATCTCTTCTGATACCCCTTACACGGTATGCGTTGTACTGTTAGACCAAAGATACGCTTTTGGTGGGCGTCGAAATCTGTTCACGAGACAGGCTCTCGGACGGCACTTAACGTTTCACAGGATAGGCTCCCGGAGGGCTCAGGTTAGACCAAAGATACGCTCCTGGTGGGCGTCGAACTGGTAGTTTGAAATCTACCTCAAGATACGCTCTTGGGGGCGTCGAACTGGTAGTGTTTTTTCTACCTCAAGATACGCTCTTGGGGGCGTCGAATCTGGTAGGTTGCAAATCTACCTCAAGATACGCTCCTGGGGGCGTCGAATTCGTAGTTTTTGGAAACCACTCTCAAGATACGCTCTTGGTGCGTCGAATTCGTAGTGTAATAACTACTCTCAAGATACGCTCTTGGGGGCGTCGAAGGTCGTAGTATGAACACTACTCTCTAGATACGCTCCTGGGGGCGTCGAAGTTCGTAGTTTTTGGAAACCACTCTCAAGATACGCTCTTGGTGCGTCGAATTCGTAGTGTAATAACTACTCTCAAGATACGCTCTTGGGGGCGTCGAAGGTCGTAGTATGAACACTACTCTCAAGATACGCTCTTGGGGGCGTCGAATGTCGTAGTATGAAAACTACTCTCAAGATACGCTCTTGGGGGCGTCGAAAGTCGTAGTATAAGAACTACTCTCAAGATACGCTCTTGGGGGCGTCGAACCTGTCATTGACTTGAAGTCATATCTGTGTAAGGATAACTTTGTGATTGTACCACTACATTCACTGGAAAATACTTTTGAGTAACTACTACTCCCTTAGGAGCATTCAGGTTTTTGTACACTTGGGATGCCTTGGTGCACCAAGACATCCTTTGTAGGAATAAAAGATAGTTGTAGAGTTGGAGTAACTTCGTGGGTTCTCCTTCTCAAAAGTTGTTTTTTGAAAAGCTTGTAAAGCTGAAACATGCAAAATACGAAATATGAAACTAAGGATATGGGGTGGTCACTGTGTCTGTTGCCACGTATTCCTTGAATCCTCCATTGTAAATCATTTCTTCCACTTCCACCTTCAACACCATGCAGTTGTTGGTTTGGTGCCCCCAGGTCCCATGGTACTCACACCAACCCTGTGCATCTCTTCCTAGGAAGGCCTTGCCTTCCTCCTTGCATGTTGGTAGCTCTTGCTTGAGGTGCTTGTGGAAAATTTCTTCTATGCTGAGTGTGAGGGGTGTGAATGTGAAATTGACACTTCTTCCCAATGTGTCCCTTTCTCTTCCTCTCTTCGGAACTTCATCCAACTGCTCCGCTTCCTGTGCAAATGCCTTGTCCAGCCTTGCCTTGAGCTCTCTCATTGTGCTCGTCATGACCATCTCATAGAGCCCTCCATAGGTCCCGAATGAGTTTGGATGCATGTTTCTAATGAATGCCCTTACTGCTTCTCCCCTTTGTGATGTCCATGTTGGCACCATAATTGAAGAATCTTTGGAAATAGCTTGATATAGACTCCTGCGGCATTTGCTTGATATCATCTATGTAGCGGAAGCCTCTTAGGATGGAGTTCCTTGTTCTGCTCCCTATTATGGTGTCTGGCTGCCAAGGTATGGATGTCACCTTCACAGCCTTGCTCCTGTGTCTCCTTGTAGGCACTGTTTGAAAAAACTGCCTGCTCAGACGGAGTGTCACTCCACTCCTCCTCCTTCCTTGCTTTTGTCTCTCTTCCCTCCTTCTTCTATCCTGGTTGGCTCCTACCATGACCACAGCCACTGTGTCTGTCCCGTGTGATCCACGTCTCATTGAGTTGACGTAGCATTGCCTTGCGGTGCGTTGATCACCCAGGACCTCTCCAACCCCGTTCTCCGTGATGTACTTCAGCTTCTGGTGAACAGTGGATGGCACTATTTCATATGGGTTTATGGTTGTCCTTCCTAGGATCCCATTGTAGGCTCCCAGGCTTTCAACCACCAAGAAATTGACATTTACCTTCAGCTGGGTCCATCCTTGGCCCATGGTTACTGGTAGGGTTATCATTCCCAGGGGGTAACTTGTTGCCCCTGAGAAGCCAACCAGAGGGAAGTTGACCGGTCTGATGTCTGCTTTGGTTTTCCCTATCTCCTCTAACACTCTCAAGCTTAGGAGGTCAGCTGAGCTGCCCCCATCCACCAAAATTCTCTTTACATCAAAATTGTCAATATCTAAAGTAATAACTAGAGCATCGTCATGTGGAAAGACGATGTGGCTCTGGTCTTTCTCCGAGAACTCGATCTTCACTTCTTCCCTTCTCTTGGCCTTTTTCTCCACCTTGGCACTGAGCTTAGCTTGGATGCATAGACCTCTCTTGCATTAGCAGTTGGGCCACCCGATGCTACTCCTCCATGTATCATATTTATGACTCCTTTTTTGTTGGGTGGAGGGTTGTAGTCTGTCTTTCCCTTGCCCTTGTCTTTCTGTGGTGGCCCTAGTTGCATACTGTTGCCCCCATGGTCTATGAATTGCTTCAGTTCTCCCCTCTGGACAATGTTGTTTATGCTTAGCTTTAGGCTAAAGCATTCATTTGTGTCGTGACCATAAGCCTCATGGTTGTCACACCATCTATCCTTGTGATTTCCCACCATTGGGGCTCTCCACCTTGCAGGGGGTGACCAAAGCTTTTGGTTCCGCATCTCTCTAAGTACGGTGGCTGGAGTGGCGTTCAGTGGGATGAACTTAATGACGTTTATTTCTCTAGCCTTTAAGGGTTCACCCATTTGGTTTCTTTGCTGTGGCGGACGCCATTCCTGCTGCCTTGCATGCTGCGGTGCCTGGGGTGGCTTGCCTTTGTTTGGCTTTTGATTATCCTCCTTGGCTGCCTGGATTTTGGCCTTCTTGCTTGCCCTGTGCCTTTCAAGGTCAATATGCGTTTTAACTCTTCCTGCAAGCTCCTCCAAGGTGCTTGCTGGCTTTTTGGCCATCTTTTCAGCCAATGTTGACCCAAAGCGACCTAAGTTTCTGATGAAGGCTCGTATAATCTCCCCTTCGGTGATGTCTCCCTGGATGTCTGCAATATTCTGGTTGAACCTAGTATAGTAGCTGGCCAGGGATTCATCGTATTCTTGTTTGACGTCATCAATGGAGCTTGTTCCCTTGAGGAGTTTCCTCTCCCCTAGGTATCTCTGCAGAAACTTAGCTTTTAGCTGCTCCCATGAGTGGATGCTCTCAGAGGGCAGGCTGAAGAACCAATGTGAGGCCACCCCTGTTAGGGTGTTTGGGAACAAGAGTGCCTTGTACCTTTCATCAGTGGTCCTCCCAAATAAGGAGGCCTCATGCTGTTGGATATGCTCTAGGGGGTCTCCCTTCCCATTGTACTTTGCAATTTGCACTGTGTGCAGGGAGTCTGGCACCCTACTCATCTCCAGTTCCCTTGTGAAAGGGTGGTTCGTCTTGTCACTTAGACAATGCAGGCTGGGTTTCTTTGACTCATTCAATTTCCGGGTTATCATGGCTTCTATCTCCTCCGGGGTGATCATCACCTGCGCCGGAGTATAATCCCTCTGATACCCACTGTAGTTGTAGACTGGGCTTACTGGGTTCCCTTGTCCATGCTGGTATGGACTGTAGGTGTACCCTTGGTACGCCTGCTGGGGTGCTTCATAGAAGTCTTGCCTCCTTGGAGGTCTTGCTTGTCTTTCCTCCCCAAGCGGGGTGTAAGCCCTGTTGCTCTGCTGTTGCCTAGGAGGCACGAATTGTTGCCTTCCCTCTGGGGGTGGCTCCTGGTAATATCTTCTTTGTTCCTCTCGCTGCCCTGTTCGAGGGTGCGAGTAGTGCTCTTCTGTTGGGATCTGCTCCTCTTCATGAGCTTCAGTGTAAGTCCCTTGGGTGTATGCCGGCCTTGCATATGCTGTGTGGGCGTGGTTGCCATCTCTCTGTGCCGGCATCCCATACGGGTACCTTTGGGGTTTCTCTTCATAATAGTATCCCTCGGGGAGTGCCGTGTTGTGGGAAGGCACTCCCTGTTGTTCTCTTTCTCTCTGTGGCCTTCTTGCCCGGGGGGTGGAGGCTGTGGAGGACTCAGCCCCAGCTGGGCGTGAAGGTCCTCCCTCCTGGTTGTTCTGTTGTCGAGGAGGCTGTGGTATTTCTTGGGGCTCTGGATGCATTGGCTGCTTCCCAGGGTTAGGCTGCCTCCCTGGGGGTATGGGTTCTCTCCTCCGCTCATTGCCCCCGGGTGGGCGTTGGTGCCTAGACACCCTACTGTTCGTCATTGCTCGTGTAATAGCCAGGCTTTCTGTCCGAAGCCTACAGACGGCGCCAAGTGTTAGGTTATGAGATCTAGGTCAACGGGTGGTCGGTTTTGATCTCGCTCCTTACTGGGGATGTGTGTGATCCGGTATTTCTGAGTTGCCCTGTCTTAGCCTATCTTCTTCCTTCCTTCCTTCCTTCCTTCCTTCCTTTGTCTCTTCTCTCCTTCTACCCTGCAGAAGGGGCAGTACCAGACACGGAGGGGGGGGTGGTGCCTGGTGAACCCTCTCCGATGCCTAAGTCAGTATTCTTTTTAGAGAGATAAACTAGAGAGATGTCAGAGCAAAATAATCCAAATTGCCAAGATGATCAAATGAGTTGTGAAGGTGGGGTATTTATAGGCAACGGTGTCATTAAGGTGGCTTAATGATATCGTTAACCTTTAAACACAATTAATTAACCTTTAAGCGCACAATTAAGACCTTAGGATACGGAGAAGGTAGGCGACGTGAACCGGGTGTGGGTGTCCGAAAATGGCGCAGGGGCCCTTGGGGGGGGAGAAATCCGACCCCCAAGGGTAGGGGTTGGGTGAGGGCACCCAACCCCTCCTAGGGGGGATGGGGTTGGCCAACCCCATCCCTCCTAGGAGAGATCGGGTTGGCCGACCCGATCTCTCCTAGGAGAGATCGGGTTGGCCGACCCGATCTCTCCTAGGAGAGATCGGGTTGGTCCACCCGATCTCCCCTAGGAGAGATCGGGTTGGCTGACCCGATCTCTCCTAGGGGAGGTCGGGTGTGGCCACCCAACCTCACCTAGGTGAGTTTACCTTGGCCGGACGGGCGCTTCGGCCCCGTTCGAGCCGTTGATGTTCTCGCGAAGTGTTCGGGTTGAAGTTTCGATTTACAATCGGTAATGGGACGATAAAAATACAACGGTTTGGAAGTCAACGGGTTCAAATTGGGCGTATATCCATCAATAGCCACTTCCAGGTATGTGGACATGATAGCCACATCACGATGTATGGAGTTGTGCTTTAGTATTCTTTTCTCATTGGAGAGCCTTCATTGCTATAGTTGCTTTTTGTTTAGGCTATGCTTGTTGGGTTAGGTCCCGATGTCTCGTCTTGTCGGATGTTGTATCCTTTATGCTCTTTAGATGTCTTCTTCATGAGTTGTGCTTGACGATGTTCAAGTCTGATACGAGCATAGGTCACGCGAGGGCGACATGCAAGACAATAACGTTTGTCGGAGGTTGATTTGTGCGACTTGTAAGGCAATTCTCTTTTTGATGGGTCGAGTTTATTTTGAGAGCCTTGAACTTTGGATTTCATGTCTTTGCTATCCTCCTTGGTGGTGTTGGGTTCCTTTGAGATACTTCTCTTGACTTGTGCTATGGATGGTAGGATAACTCGCTACTTTTCATGATAACCTCTTGTGCTTCTGTGTATGATCCTTTGGTCATGGACTTCTCCTTTGTATATGCTTTCCTTTCCTTATCTTTCTTTTGTGCTTTTCTTCACATCATACCTGCTATCTCATCAAGAAAAAACATTATGTGTTCTTTATACAACTTTATTTTGAAATTACTTTTTCATGGAATCCTTCTCAGTATGGTGCGATGATCTCTTCTGATACCCTTTAAATGGTATATATGGTACTGTTAGACCAAAGATACGCTCTTGGTGGGCGTCGAATCTGTTCACGAGACAAGCTCTCGGAGGGCACTTAACGTTTCATAGGATAGGCTCCCGGAGGGCACAGGTTAGACCAAAGATACGCTCCTGGTGGGCGTCGAAATCTGTTCACGAGACTGGCTCTCGGAGGGCACTTAACGTTTCACAGGATAGGCTCCCGGAGGGCACAAGTTAGACCAAAGATACGCTCCTGGTTGGCGTCGAAACTGGTAGTTTGAAATCTACCTCAAGATACGCTCTTGGGGGCGTCGAATCTGGTAGTGTTTTTTCTACCTCAAGATACGCTCTTGGGGGCGTCGAATCTGGTAGGTTGCAAATCTACCTCAAGATACGCTCCTGGGGGCGTCAAAATTCGTAGTTTTTGGAAACCACTCTCAAGATACGCTCTTGGTGCGTCGAAGGTCGTAGTATAGAAACTACTCTCAAGATACGCTCTTGGGGGCGTCGAAGGTCGTAGTATGAACACTACTCTCAAGATACGCTCTTGGGGGCGTCGAAGGTCGTAGTATAAAAACTACTCTCAAGATACGCTCTTGGGGGCGTCGAAGTTCGTAGTATAAAAACTACTCTCAAGATACGCTCTTGGGGGCGTCGAAGCTCGTAGTATAAAAACTACTCTCAAGATACGCTCTTGGGGGCGTCGAATCTGTTCGCGGGATATGCTCCCGGAGGGCACAAGGTTCGTAGTTTTAGAACTACTCTCAAGATACGCTCTTGGGGGCGTCGAATGTGTTCGCGGGATTGGCTCCCGGAGGGCTCATAATATTACCTTATCTTGTGTCCCTTCTCATGTATGATGTGTCTTTGATACGCCTTTTAGATCTTTACTTGAGCTTTCTTTCCATGAAATTGCATGCTACCACGCTTTTTCTTCAATGTGGGGGATCACCTTTCGAGGGCGATGTTTGTGTGTTGCCAACTTAGGACGAGTCCGTATAGGGAGTTGAGGATGTTTTCCTCTTATGTGACCTCTTCTAGGAGAAGTGGTATTGCATGTTCTTGTGATCTTCTGCCTCTAATCTCTTCTTTTACACTTAGGTGGACTACCAAGCACTTATTCGTTTGGTGCCCCCCAAGTTGCTTGGTGGTCATACCGCCTTTCATATTTGGCCGCTGAAGGCCCCTCGTTCATTTTCTTGGTTGGGTACCTCTTATGCTCGGGGCTCCCTTGTCTGCTTGTTTGAATGCGATGAGTGTCCCTTGTAGGATTTACTCTTTCTCGTGCTTGCTTGTTTCAGTCATAGGCGTGGTTTGGATAATGTATTTGTCGGATGTATCTTTAGAGGTTGGGTGGAGAGCTTTTGCTTTGGGTGGGTAGGGGTGATTTTCATTCTCTTGATAACCAGGATGCGGCAGTGTTTGTATCCTAGGGGTTCTTCCCCCCCCCCCCCCCCCTTCTTTGTGTTTTAGGTTGAAAAGCTCTCTCATAGAATGGTGTCTTGAGTTGTTAATCTTGTAGGTGTGTTTCAGACTAGTCAATCTAATCCATGCTCTTTTCTCGTGCATGGGGGGGGTCTGACCGGGCTGTGATAATCTTCTTGGAGTGTTGTGGCACTTAGTGTGCTTTTCCTTTTCCTTCATATTGGAGTATTCTTCAATGCCTTTAGGGGGTGTCACATTGGTCCTGCTCCTCCCACCTTGAATGTTGATTATAGACTTCCTTTGAATTAGGACTTGAATCTAAAAAGGGCGTTTTCCTTTAGGTTTGCAGGTGATGCTCCATGATTTTCCATGGGTTTGCCCCCGTATTGTCTATTCCTTGTTGGATAACTTCATTGGAGGCTGCATTTGTATTGCGTACGTATACGTGTTTGAGGTGTGTTGAGCTGACAAGTCCCTCCTTTTTTGTTTTGTCATAACCTTCATTCATCAAGTATTCGGCGTATGGTCTTAAAGGCGGGATATTTTTCTAGTGCCCCTTTTGTCGGGGTTCTCCTCTTGATGGGATGCCCGAGTCAAATGTCTTATCATTTGCAGACAAGGTGGTTGATCTGGATGTGCGTCTAGTGTGAGGGTCGATCTTGAAACCTTACTCCCCAAGCTTTTGAGCTCTTCTTTGGTTGATCTTGTAGAACTATTATCCTGCCCTAAGGCTCTTGATAGGAGATGTATCTCCTTTTTCATACTCTAGTTGTTGCACTATCTCTTTTGCTAATCTTGCATCTTTAGAGTTTCTCTCTTGGTGCATGACTTCAATGAAAGGATTTTCTACCGATGTTTATTCTATTAGGACTTGTATCCTTGGTTGCCTTCCTTTCTTGTGAGATGGCGAAGGAGTGTTTATGAACACTCCAATGTGTCGTACTTGGTAGAGGTATGCGCCTAATCTTTATGGCGCTGTCTTGAATCTTCGTGTACCTATCTTTGATGAGCATGTTATTCATTGCATATATAATACGGAGTCCAAGGATCTCCGAGTTAGGATCATATATAATCGATCACATAGTCATCTATTAGATAACCTCTTTATCTACGGAGTTTATTTTTGCAAGGATAAATGCAAGGATACATGTAAGGGTACTTGTAAGGATATGTGTTCCATCCTTATTCCTGGTTCATTTGCAGTGCCGTGTCCCTAATGGGTGTGTTGATGTTCTGACTACCTTTACTAGTAGGGGGTGCTTTGGTATTAGGTATGCCTGACTCTTCTCTAGTATCATCAATGGTTGGTCATGGGAGATGTCTGACGGACTCCCTTCGTGCACTATGGTTCTCTTCATGTCAAAGTTGGTGATTCCCTCTCTTATGACTAATATATCATTGTGTGGAAATACTATGTTTTCCATATCCCTTTTTAACTCGTAAAAACGTACGATTTAACGTTTTTACAAAGAAAAACGACTTAAGTCGTAACTTAGTCGTAGTCAGAGTAGAAGCGTTGGAGTCGTACCGTGGACTCGTTAAATCGTATGGAAACGCGTCTATCATGCGTTTTCTACGTTTCTAACTTTCTATACATCATGTGGGCCATTTTTACATTTAATGAAACAGAGCCCAATAAAGCTCTCGATTTTTAAGCATTAAATTAATAATCAAATCAATATTGCTTTTGTCTTTATATGGAGTAGAAGAAAGAAACGCTTAGTTTACTAGATTGATTTTTTTTTTTTTTTTTTTTTTGCAAAGAGATAGAATTAGGTTTTTTCTTCATTATTCTTTACGTCAACCAGAAAATCCGAAACTTTAAACTTAGTAATAACTATTGAAGTTCATCTTAGACTCTTAAAATTAGTAACGGTCCCAAATTATTATTTTAAGAATGTGACTATGATTTTCTAAAAGATTAAACCATAGCTTGAATATTACACCATTTCAATATTCAATATAATTATTATTTATTTTTTTTACATTTCTCAAACTCTAAAATTTCAAATTCTCAATTCAATTTACTCGGCGATTCTTCTCACGAATCCATAACAATTGCTTATTGTGACGATTGATGTGACTATTGGGGTAGGTCCATATATTTTATTGAAAATATGTTAACAACTACTAATGAGTAAATTTATTATTTTGTATTTATGTTGCATAATTACATATATGTACATTATACACTTCGTTATTACAATTATTTTAGCATATATGTAGAAACTTACGTTTTTACGTTCCGTTTTTACGACTCGATTCTACCTACCATTTTCCGTCTCTAGATAGAAACTCGTTTTTAACTGCATAGGATGGTGTCGCCATTCTTCCTTTGCTAGGCTTGGTGTCCTTGAGAGTTTTTTATGGAAGTGTATTCCATTACCTGGGATGAGCTTACTAGGTGTAGTTGTATCTCCTGGCTATTTTGTGAAATCATAAAGATCCGCTGGAGTTGTTTGTCTCTGATGGTGGGTGTTGCCCATGTGATTTGGTTTCCTCCATTTTTGGAGGGGTGAGTTCGCGGCTACCCCCTCTTATTCTAACGGGCGTTTGTGGGAAGGGCATGTTGTGACTGGTGCCCCCCTTGCATACCAATGCCAGATGGGATCCTTTGACGGACTTGGCCCTAGGATGTTTAATGGAAGGTTATAGTAGGGGTAATCCTTTGTGACCTTCATGGTAGTTCCTCTATAGGATGTTGGGAGTGCTCAACTTATTTTTGTAAGTGAGCCTTTCATCTTGTGATCTTTCTCAGAAACTTGACCTTATAGGTGCCCTTTGAGATTGAGAAATCTGTTTCTTGTGCGTCCCTTGATTGGCGACGGCCTTTTACGGATTCTTCTAGTGGTCCACCTGTGTATATATATACCACGGAGCCCGAAGGCGTCCGGTATGGTCTTTCTTGGAAAACATGTTGATATCAAGTATCAAAATATACCCCTTTTAGGGAGTTGACTTGTTATGCAGTTAAATTAAATAAGAGGATATGGGAAGGATATGAGTGTGGGGTGTTGATACCCCTTGCTTCCTTGGTAATGTAGCTGTCTTCCTCCAGTAGTCTGTGTGTATTCCTTCCACTTGAGGAATATAAGGTCGCATCCTTGCAAGGCGGACTAGGTGGAGGTGTATCCTTCATGTATGCTATGTGTGATCTCACTCTACTACATCTCTCCATGAGACTTCCATTGTGGTAGCCATGTGTTAACGTGGTGTGGTACTCTATGAGTCCCCTGTTCAAATCCTTGTCTTTTCGACTCCTCCCCTGTCCTAGGGGGATGTGTGTCAAGGGTTGTCATGTACAAGGGGTTTGGATCTGTCGTGCTGTATCATGGGAAGGTGGTTGCCTTGTTGTGTTGTTGGGACTATGTCCCTCCCTTTGAGCTTTCCTTGGTATGCCCCTTGGTCATGTCTGTGGTGATACGGACTGTATGTGTACATTGCCAGGGTGGATGTTGGAACTCCTATATCCTTGTTGGTCTGGCATGTATGTCCTCCCTTAGTGCGGTGTATGTCCCTGTTGGGGTACTTGGTTGAATTTATGCCTCCTTGGAGGTCTTGCCTGTCTATCTGCCCCCAGAGGGGTGTATGCCCTGGCATTCTGCTGTGTCTGTTGCTGCCTTGGAGGCACAGACTGCTGCCTTCCCCCTGGGGGTGGCCTTTGGTTGTCTCTCCTTTGTTCTCCTCGCTGCCCTGTTCGAGGGTGCGAGTGGCGTTCTTCCGTTGGGATTTGCTCCTCTTCATGAGCTTTTTCTCTTTCCTGTCGGTGTTGCCGGCCTTGTGTATGTTGTGTGGGCGCGGTTGTCATTCCTTTGGGTCGGCATCCCATACGGATATCCTTGGGGTTGCGCCTCATAGTAATATCCCTCAGGAGGTGCCGTGTGTTGGGATGGCACTCCCTGTTGCTCCCTTTCTCTCTGTGGCCTCCTTGCCAAAGGGGTTGAGGCTGTGGAGGACTCAGCCCTAGCTGGGCGTGAGGGTCCTCCCTCCTGGTTGTTGGGTTGGGGAGCCTGTGGGGTTACTTGAGGTTCTGGTTGCACTGGCAGTTTCCCTGGGTTAGGCAGCCTTGCTGGAGGTATAGGCTCTCTCCCTCACCTATTGCCCCCAGGTGAGCGGTGGTGCCTAGACACCATGCTGTTCGTCATTGCTCTTGTTATTGCCAGGCTTTCTTTCCGAAGCCCACTGACGGCGCCAAATGTTAGGTTCCGAGTCTAGGGTCAACGAGCGGTCGACTCAAGTCTCGTCCCTCACTGGAGATGTTGTGGATCCGGTGCTCTCGGGTTGTGCTGTCCTAGCTTACGTCCTTCCGTCCTTAGCTTTTCTTCTCCTCTCGCCCTGCAAGAGGGGCAATACCAGGCACAGAGGGGGGGGGGGTGGTGCCTGATGAACCCTCTCCGATGCCTAAGTCAGTACGGTTTTAGAGAGATAAAGCTAGAGAGATGTCAGAGCAAAATTATGCAATTTGCCAAGATGTTCAAATGAATAGTGGAGGTGTTGTATTTATAGGCAACGGTGTCATTAAGGTGGCTTAATGACATCGTTAACCTTTAAACACAGTTAATTAACCTTTAAGTACGTAATTAAGACATTAGGATACGGAGAAGGTTGGCGGAAATAAACCGAGTATAGGAGTCCAAGAGAGGTGCCGGGGCCCTTGGGGGGAAGGAAAATCCGACCCCCAAGGGTAGGGGTTGGGTGAGGCCACCCAACCCCTCCTAGGGGAGACAGGGTTGGCCAACCCTATCTCCCCTAGGGGAGACAGGGTTGGCTGACCCGACCTCACCTAGGTGAGTCTAACATTGGCCGGACGAGCGCTCCGGCCTCGTCCGGACCGTTGGTGTTTTCGCGAAGTGTTCGGGTTGAAGTTTCGATTTACAATCATTAACGGGGTGATAAAAATGTAACAATTCGGAAGTCAACGGGTTCAAATTGGGCGTATATCCATCAGGAAGGATTAAGGATTAGCCCTAAAAATCCCCTAACACTATGTATTTATAGGAGGAGCAAAGTGGACAAAAGTCCACTTTGCCCACCTTAATAGTTCGGTTGGCCTATGCATAAGGGAGGCCCATATTTTGGGCCTCCCATATCAATTGGCATTTGGGTCTGGCCCAATTTCCTAATGTGACATTTACCCAATTAACTTAGGTAACATATACATATAACGGGCTTCCATTTACGGTGCCCATCACCATATGCTTACACAATATATATATATATATATATATATATACATATATAAATTTCGACAATAGGGAAATAAATATCAATATATATTATCAATATATATAAATTCCAATATATATATTATCAATATCTTTAATAGGGAAATAAATATACTGACAATATATTTTCTTAATCTTTTAGTAACTAAATCTATCAATAATATATTTATCCCTATAATTTAGCTAGATATATTGATAGTTATATATATTCCTATATATTACGTGAATCTATCTATATATTTCCAATTATAGATATATTGTTACCTTTAATAAAAATTAAAATATGGTAAACATTATTACATGTATATTTCGGCCGATGGGGCCTAAGAAATTAAAAAAATTTCTTCGTAATTTTCCTAGGGTTCGGCCGAAACTAGCAATTGGAAACAAGTTGTCAAATTTCAAGATCAAATTTTACTAAGATCTACAATATAATGTTTTATTTTGATAAAAGTCACGTTTTTCTTGAAGATCATGAACATCAAATTTTATTAAGAACATCATGAAAATTTCGGCACTTACAATTATAAAAAAATTAGAAATTTTCACTTGTTCAAATTTCGGCCAACATATAAAAACCAAGAACATCAATTTATCAAATCATGAACTCGTAACACAGGCTCTGATACCACTGCTGGATTACGGGGCTAAATACTATGAAAACTCAAATAGGGTTCATGCTAGTAATCACAATTACGCAGCGGAAGATGTACACATACCTTAAACGCTTTCCGTAGTCCCAAGATCTTGCTGAGTGAGTTCTCGATCCACCGGACGGGACCCGTAGAGGTTCTTGTTAAGAAAGCCCTACGCGGTATAGTCTCCACAGCAAAGCTTCTGATCGATTCTTGGCAGGGACAGATCTCTAGAGTGTTTGCTCAGAGCAAATTGGCACACCCTTGGTGAGTATGTGGTTCGACCGAAGTATGTGTATTTAGGGAGGAGGGGTTTACTCTCAAATTGCCACAAATGGGGAATTGTGAATTACCCTAATAAACCCCTAACACTCCCTATTTATAGGAGGAGAAAAGTGGACAAAAGAAAAAAGTCCACTTTGCCCACACCTAATATTCGGCCGGCCATGGTGTGTAAGGGAGACACAATTTTGGGCCTCTCATGTCAATTGGGATTTGGGTCTAGCCCAATTTCCCTATTGTGACATTTACCCAATTATCTCAAGTAACATATACATATTAATAGGCTTCCATTTACGGCACCCAATCAACATATGCTAACACCTTGTTGCTTTCATGAGCCAGAGAATCGCTCGTCTCCCGTGTCGTAACGCGGAAGTCATGGAATTGAATTGGGTGAATTGAAAACGAATTGAATTGCTGGGGTGAACGCAACTGAACAATGAATTGAATCGATTTAAACGGAAGGAAAGGGGGGATGGCGCTTGGGTTAATCGGTAGTGGATTGAAACAGATAAAGGAAAGGGGAGATGACGCTAGGGTTAATCGGAAGTTGGGGGAGTAGTAGAAGAGAGGTAGCGCGGTTGAAGGGAATGGAAAACGGAAAAATAGAAAATATAAAGGCGTGTGTAATGCACGCGCCAAAAAAAAAAAAAATTAAAAAGGCGTGTGCAATGCACCCGCGCCTTGGTCAGCCAGCTGACGTGTCAGCACCAGACATGACCTGTTAACCTATTTCATCTTGTTTTATTAATAGGGTTACGAACACAAGAAGGGCCTGAATTTTGGCCCATGTTGACGGGAGAGGTCTGAATGTTCAAATGTAAATATTAAGGGTCTAAATTTTCAACTTTGTTGATATAAGAGGTCTCCGTCAATTTTTGCCGTTAAAACTAACGGAATTTGGTCACATGCTTGGCATGTGACCGAAAATAAACTGAAATCCCGAAAATGCCCTCCGACCATAGTGTGCCCCTCACATGCTTGACCTGAAAAGACGAAAATGCCCTTAAAGCCACAACGGCTCCGGAAACCGCCACCCGGCTCCGGCGACCACCACCCAGCTCCGGTGACCACCACCCAACTCCGGCGACCTCCACCACGGCTCCGGTTGGGCCCAAATCGGAGCTACCGGCCCCGATTGGCCCGATCAGAGCCAAAAAAGCTCCTATCGGGCCAATCGGGGCCGGTAGCTCCGATTTGGGCCCAACCGGAGCCGTGGTAGCGGTCGCCGGAGTTGGGTGGTGGTCGCCGGAGCTGGGGTGCCGGGTGGTGGTCGCCGATGTTGGGGTGGCGGTGGCCGGAGCCGTGGTGGCTTTAAGGGCATAATTAGTGGGCAGGGGTATTTTAGACATTTCATATTTCATTAATTAAATTGCTAAATTGTTACAATAATTTCAAAGGGGTAATTCCGACATTTCACGTGGTTCTGTTAAATTTAACAGAAAATTTGGATGAAAAACCGAAAAACAACAAACATGATAATTCAGACCCTTAATATCAACATTTGAACATTCAAACCTCTCCCGTCAACATGGGTCATTATTCAGGCCCTTCTTGTGTTCTTAACCCTTATTAATATAATAGTTATATTTTTTCACTCATACCATAATCATAATAATTAATAATAGATTCAAGAGTCTAAAGACGGTGTAATTATAGTTCATCTTGCTAATCGCTGTCCTAAATTTAAAATGTTGATACTCGGTGCACTTACTATATTGGTTGATTTTCAATTTTGTTTTCTTTGAAATTAACGAAATAAAATATATTCTTTAACATCAAATAACCCTAAAACATGAGCAATATATCTAATATTTTAGATAAGTAGAAAACAATAAGATTTTGTTGCTTGAAACGCCAATTTTAATACCAAAATTAATAAAAAAAAATATAATGAAAAACAAAAAATCTGATAGTTGGGACACAAAATATCAACATATTAATTTGAGACATTAATTAGCTCCATGACCTATAATTCAGATTGTTTTTAGGTTCTTAACCCTTAATATTACTATAATAAACTTAACTGATTTTTCACTACGATTTAGCCATATTTCTTTTTAACCATATCCATAACGGAGATAACCATATAAGTAACAAAATCAACAACAATCTAATTTCAAATCCTACCGAATCCAAAAGTAATCCAAAAGAATACAACACTATTAAGAGTGGGATTGAGAAAGCAATATTGAATTACTGATACTGTCTATAATAAAGAACGGTTGAGGTTGCTAATGTTAGTATAGGAATAACAACTCATATTGTAAGGTTTTGAGTGAAAATGGGGTCTAAAGAACTAAAGGAGGGTAAAATGGGTGATAAGAAATTGAAAGTTTGGAATGGATACATATATAGTGGTGAGGTTATAATTATGAATATGAACTCACTAACACAATCATAACTATTATTAGTACAAAACTTATCACCATAATCACATCATATCATAATGGTATAGTTAATCATAACGGTAAATTGTGAAAAAAAAAATCACGGTTACTGAATTTGCACCGCATGATTGACGCCCAATGCGAAGTACATGATGCTCCAAGAGCATTGTAGAAAGGTCCATATTATGGATTTTTCTACTTTGCTTTGGGAGCACCATGCTTTTGGTTTTTTTAATACTATGGTGGACTTAATTGTAACATAAGTAAAACTTTAAAAGTATGAAAAAAATATGAATTTTTTTAACTACACCTAAGATGTGTATCATACTATTAATAATATCAATTTTCCTATGGAGTTCACCTTTAGGGCAATAGAAAAATAAAAAAATTAGTGGCAAAAGCATGATGCTCCAAGAGCATTGTAGAAAGGTCCATATATTATCCTAAATGAATTGCATACATATTTTGATTTGAGGATATTATGACTTGTTTGTGTAAATACGTGGTGTAATCCATCTTCTATGTTTGTCCAAATAAGATTGTGTTTGATTCTAGGGTAAATAATCTGGGAGAGGTCTGAAAATTGATCATTGTGAATTTGAGAGGTCTGAAGATTAAAATGGTGATAATTGAGGTCTGAAGTTTGGACTTTGTAATTTTAAGGTTTTCCGTCCAAATTTTCTGTCAAATTTAACAGAACAGCATGAAATGTCAAAAATACCATTTTGCAATATTTGAATTAATAAAAAGTTTAATTAATATAAAGATGAAATGACAAAAATACCAATGTCCATAATTTAAACATAACCCAACTCCGGCCACCACCACGGCTCCGGCCGGCCACCACCCAACTCCGGCGACCACCACTCACAACTCCGGCGACCGCCACCCAACTGCGACGACCGCCACCCAACTGCGACGACCGCCACCACGGACCCAATTGGGCCCAAATCGGAGCCACCGGCCCCGATTGGGCCCAAATCGGAGCCACCAGCCCCGATTGGGCCCAATCGGGATCGGGACCCCGGTTGTGGTCGCCGGAGTTGGGTGGCGGTCGCCAAAGCTATGAGTGGTGGTCGCCGGAGTTGGGTGGTGGCCTTAAGGGCATTTTCGTCTTTTCATTCAAGCATGTGAGATGCAAGAAGAGTATTTTTGGAATTGAATTTTATTTCTAGTCACATGTCATGCACATGACCAACTTTCGTCAATTTTAACGGAAAAAACTAACGGAGACCTCTATTATCTACAAGTCGAAACTTCAGACCTCTCAAATTCACAAGGGTCAATCTTCAGACCTCTCCCAGGTTATTGACCATTGATTCTATATTTTGCATAAACTTGAATTCACTCGACTTAACAAAAAAAAAAAAAAAAACAAATCTACATATGTATGTATGAATAAGATAGAAGCTTGGCAAGAATAGAAAATGGCATAGCTAATCTAAAATTATCATATCTAAATGCAACCAGAATTGGTATCTGATAATAATGGATACATTAGTCAAATCACATATAATGAATGCCTCAACTCACTTATTACAAGAACAAACCATCATAACTACTACTACACAAACAACTACCACATCACTACTTGTTATACAACTAACTAACTACTTGGATTTTTCTTCTACCTCTCGCTCTTTCTGACCATTAACATCATAAAAAATAGCTATAGAGGAGAATGCAATATGGGCGAGCATTTGTTTAACAAATGAACAAAACACCCTTATTCAAGACCAAAGTGTTCTCTCAAGATATCTTTTGAAGTCTTGGCAAACCCGTTGACGACAACTTGTTTCATTTGCTTGAGTTTCTTGAACTCCCGTTGTATCTGATCCTTTCTCTCTGACACAGCATCCATCAACTCATCAGCACTCGGAGATAATCTTCGTTTCCTTAGTTGAGAGCTCTCGTGCTCTAGTTGCTGGTACAGGTTATGCAGATAATCCTTTTGTGTGTGCAATCGTTCTTCTGCTATTTTGTATTCCAAAACTTGTGCCTCTTTCAGTGCTTGCAGTGCCTTATCTATCTCATTATCAAGTTGTAGAAATTGAATCTGAGAATCAACTGTGGACTTGCTTGGTGTGGATACTTCCTCACAATCTGCAGCTTCTTCATCTATTTTTCCCAGAGAGTTATAATCTCCATTGCTAATACCATTACCAGCGGCTGAACAACACATATTAAAATAGTTATCAAAAGGTCTTAATCTTACTTCACTTGTAAATTCAAAACCCATTCTTTCATTTTTAAACTTAACTTTC
The DNA here is from genome assembly GCA_036873135.1 of Clarkia xantiana subsp. parviflora. Lineage (NCBI taxonomy): Eukaryota > Viridiplantae > Streptophyta > Magnoliopsida > Myrtales > Onagraceae > Clarkia > Clarkia xantiana. The sequence continues at coordinate 1,098,712 of JAPTYO010000018.1, forward strand.
CAGTGTTGCAAAACTTTGGCCACGGTAAAGTAAGCAGTTTGATATAATATAGGAAAACGGTAAATTTCAACAACAAAACATTTTAACATTCATACTTCAAAGAAATATAAAGGGTTAAAGGTACTTTTCATTTAACATGTTTGACTGAATGTAACTTTAGGTAGATGATGTATTTTTTTGCATATTTTTGGTACCAAACGTTTTAACTTTACACTTTTGATCAATCCGTTAGTTGACCGTTAGTTTTTGCCGTTATGTGGCACATGCAAGTCGCGTAACTTGCCTATACTTTTGATTTTGTTCAATTTAGTCACTCTATTAAATTCCTATTTTATTTTTCAATTTAGTCCCAAAGAACTTAAATCGAGCAATTAGGCTCGATGGATCTAGCACTGAGCTAGCCTAGGGCTGGGTCCGACCCCGGTCGGGGTCGGTGGACCCTGGTGACCTCGACTGGGGTCGGACCCAACCCTGTGCTAGGTCCATCGAGCCTAGTGGTTCAATTTGGGTTCTTTGGGACTAAATTTAATAAAAAAAAAAGTTAGGAATGTAATAAATGTGCAAAATTGAACAAAATCAAAAGTATAGGGTAAGTCACGTGATTTGTATGTGCCACTTAACAAAAAAAAAAGTAACGACCAACTAACAAATGGACCAAAAGTCTACAAAGTTTAAACGTTAAGTAATAAAAAGGGTTAAGAACCTATAAAAGGTCTGAACTATCACCCATATTAACGGGAGAGGTCTGAAATTTAAAAAGTTAATAACGGAGGTCTGAAATTTCAATTTTGTTGATTTGAGGTTTTCCGTACATTTTTAGGGTTAAATTAAACAGAATTGTGTGAAATGACATTTTTGCCCCTTTAATATTTTGTTTTATTTAATATCTTATTTAAGGAAATGTGAAATGACAATTTTACCCCTAAAGTCAAATTAAAACCACCCAACTCCGTCCACCGCCACCCGACTCCGGCCACCGCCACCCAACTCCGGCGACCACCACCTCGACTCCTACGACCACCACCTCGGCTCCGGCGACCCGACTCCAGCCACCACCTCAGAAAAAAACTCCGATCGGAGCCAAAAAAGCTCCGGTCGGAGCCAAAAAAGCTCCGGTCGGAGCCACAGAGCTCCGATCGGAGCCCAATCGGGGCCGGTGGCTCCGATTTGGGCCCAATCGGAGCCTTGGTGGTGGTCCCCGGAGTACAGTGGTGGTCGCCGGAGTACGGTTGGTGGTCGCCGGAGTACGGTGGTGGTCGCCGGAGTACGGTTGGTGGTCGTTGGAGCTGGGTTGGTGGAGCCGTGGTGGCTTCAAGTGCATTTTGGTCTTTTCACTTCAAGCATGTGAAGGGCACACTTGATAGAAGGGCATTTTTGGAAATTTATTTTATTTCTGGTTACATGCCAAGCATGTGACCAACTTCCGTTAGTTTTAACGGAAAAAACTAACGGAGACCGCTGTTATCAACAAAACAGAAATTTCAGACCTCCGTTATTAACTTTTTAAATTTCAGACCTCTCCCGTTAACATTGGTGATAGTTCAGACCTTTCATAGGTTCTTAACCCTAATAAAATATACAAAAAAATACATCTTGAACCAAAAGTCATATTCGATCAAACATGTTGTATGAAAAATACCTTTAACCCAACAATAAATGATGCAATATTGAGGAAATTAAGTTAGCAAAAGGTCATTAAAAATAAGGTTATCAATTTGCAACCCAAATAAAGTTTAAGCGACAAAACTTTTTTACTACCCTGCTTCAACGAAAGGACAAGTGATGAGGCAGAAGAAGATAAGAGGGTACCTGATTGAGTGTCTTCATGCCAAATTTTTTCAAAAGCATACCCATTTTTTACCTAATAACGTAAAAACATAATATATCAGACACGGTTGAGTCACTGTAGACGATTAGGAAGATAAGTAATATAATCAGAGGACATTTATGGTTATTGATGTATACTTATATGGTCTAGAAAGGCCTACCTATTTGGTAATTTATTGTGGTTTCCCGCACAACCACATAACTTCTAGATAAATATCTAAGTTTGGGGGGGGGAAACAGCTCTAACAAAATACAATTTACCTTGGAAAGAATTAGATACAGACGGGCAAGTAATGCCTTTGCGCTAGTCTTATTTGATCCACGCAAGATACATACACCCACATTCAAGACTTTCACAAGATCATCACGGGAATGAATGGATTTACAAGTATGCAGCAGCTTTGCAACATGGGGAGTCAACTCAGTCTTGGCATCACATCGTCGGCAATAATATTCAGCATCCAACCTGATGCTTCCTCCCACAGTTCCAGCCATGTAAACTCGAATTGCACATTCAAGGTGCGCAACATGCCCACATATGCAATCCTCACTAAACAAGGCTTCACATTTGATATAGCTGTAACCTTCATAGGTATTATCGATCGTTTTACAACAGAGTATGCAACAACAGTCTCTGCAAAACCCAGGTTCAATGCAGCAAATGTCACAAATCATGGTTGCTACGATCGGTTTATCCTCCACAGTTAAGCTGCTGCACATTTTGTTATGAGCTTTGCATCCCAGAGTGCTAGAGTCTGTTGCTGCATCCTTGGGGGTTTCCTCATGTGTCAAAAAAGAGGGAATAGGTCTCTCCACACTTCCTGTGAAACGTTGAAACACTTTAAGGCTTAATCATAAATTCAGATATAGATAAATGCCAAACAATATGTTATTTCATTAACTGAAAGAAGCACTATGCATATAGCAGACAAGTTTGAGGTATGTAAATTCAATTTTATAATAGGAGAGTTTTTTGTTTACCGCAAGTTAACCAGATCGTGACATGTCTGCCATTTAGCCCTCCCTAGGTCTCACTCATATTCTATAGAGGGTTGTTTTTAGTTACACTTGCCACAGTTTGGCTTGGTGTAGATACCAGGCAGCCATTCATATGAGTATCGACTATCAAGCACACAACTACCTTAGTCTATGCAAAAGGGCCCCATATCCTAGAAACCATATAAATGCTCATTTCCTACAAACTATATAAATGCCCTCAACATATTCTTACTCCTAAAATAAGAATTAATGTGAAGAGGTATACCTCCAGACTTTAGATTCTTTGAGGGAACCTTCCATCTGAACGACGCAAAAAATGCATCAACATCTGCTTTAGGGAATGCCGTTTCAACGAATCGCTTCAGTGAGAGCTTGCTTCCAATGCCCGATCTCATAGACAATCCTTTTTCACAATACCTATACTTTTCGGGAGGATATATGTATCTATCCAAATAGTGTCCACTTGTGGCCACTCTCTTCCCAACTCTCCACCTCCAGTTATCACCCTCATTTGGAAAATTCTCAGGTGCATAAGGCAGGCCTTCGCCAGATGAATCATGCGGCACCGGTTCGAGATGATCGTTTTCCATTGATTGTGAGCTATTTCTATTTTCTTCACTAGAGATATCGACCTCCATAGAGTTGGCATATGATACAGAGGGTTGATGAGATAGCTTGACCTAACCCAACACCATTAATATTAACAGGTTGCTAGGACAGTTGGTTTACCTAAAAAGATCAGCACGCCGTTAAATCAGAAACTTTCAATAATACCTCATAATAATTTAACTGCCATAAACATAATAAAAGATGAAACACACAACTCCTTTAAGATATAATGTCCTTGAAGAGTCACAAATTGTTACGATAATACACATTAGGAAAAAAATAATCAAAGAGAATATGAGAAGTTAAAAGGATGAACACATAAGTCTAACTGGATCGGTCAATTCGACCAACGTTCACGAAACACAATTGGAAATATCATATAACAGATATAATCCCTAAAGAGAAAACTCACAAATCTGTCGTACAAGTGTGTAACTCCTTTTCTCCTTTAGCTTGTCAATGTATATATTTAAAGTTCTTCTGAATATATATACATATTAACCATGTGACTTCCATATCACACATACAAGATACGTAGATAGTCATATATTTTATATTTGTACATAATAGATATATATACTCTTCAACATATTTATATGTTGGCTCCATCTACATTACAAACTTGCATTGAAAAGTAATGTAAAAGGTATTTGAAAATTCAACAGTCAGGAAGCTAAAACAGTTTTCCTGGGAGATGAATGGTTAGTGAGATGCACTAATTCTAGCTTGGTGAGTAGCCAACTAGACAAAGGTTCGGTCCTACAGAGGAAGATCTAGCCTCCTCATCCATGAAGGCTTAAGTACCACTGAGGACCTTGTTTGAGCAAGCAAAGTATTAAATGCATGTCAAACGTTGCAGCTAGCTGTTAATGGGCGATGGATAGGATAAGGTGGATAGTTGAGCTCATCAAGGGGTGCGCTCATCAAGGGGAGCACAAACCCTGAACCTCGTTAGAAAGAACCCGATCTCTACAACCTAGGTTTCTGATTAATTTTCTGTTTTCCTCTTTATTCAATAGTAATCCCTTATATTCTCAGCTGATTAATCTAGGAAATAAAACATATAATAATTTCACATATTCTATTAATATAGAATAATATATTACAGAATATATATCCGTAACATCAGCTCTGAGAATTCTTGCTTCACCTGCAAGTACTAGATTTAGAAATCCGTTCTAAGTTACTCAACAGATGCCTCTCCCACAACTAGGAAGTTATCATCCTCCCCCTAGAGAGACTTGAGTGCTTTTATTGGGCCATGTCTTGAGTGCTTATTCATTACTCATATCTACTACTCTTCTATAGGTTCAACTCTTCAAACCCACAACTTGTATACGTGGTTCGCAATCCCAAGGGAAAACAAGGTTCAGATGAGGGCTTTAACCTAAACCCATCAATTTCAAAATTGCAGGAGCAAATAGATGAACCCAAATGAGTGGTATCATCGGGGCAGCCTTCGCCTCCATTGCAGGTAACCAAGGCAGTCCTACGAAATCGATCAGCCACACCTAGCTCATTTTTTCCACCAAATAACCCTAAAGCAAAACAAATTCCTACTCGTATAGTGTATTGAACCCATTTATCCCGAAATCTAATATTTCTTCATTCATTTGACAGTTGCTCAGTTCATTACTTCCTTTTAACTTCAAAGCTAGGAGCAAGATGGCATTCTTTTCCCTAAATTGATCAGGATAACCGAAGAAAACTACGCCTTTTAGATTAATTATAACAAAATAGTTTGGCACTCTACCTCTGATCAACCTGATCTCTCGAACCACCATCCAACCTCACACCGAAGCATCTAATCGACGTTATACTGGAATGCAAATCAAAAGAGCAAGAATCCAAGTGAACAAAGAGGCCTCGTGCGGTGCACCGTTGCTAGGATATAGATCCGACGAAGAATGAGAGGAATGGAAAACTATTAACTTTCTCCAAAATACTCGAATATTGTATACCACAAATTACTTTTCATAATTGGGTTAAATTACCAAATTGTTTTATATGTAATTTACACATGTACCCTTATTATTAAATTTAGAATCTAAAAAATACTTTCTAATAACCCCCGCCTGCCTTTGTCCATCACCATTCACCACCTGCCGCTGCTGTCTGCCGCATGCTATTATCGTCGCACTTTCAACGGGGCGGGTCGGGGTGGGTATCGCTTGCCCCGTACCCGCCCCGCGGGTCGAGATGGTCGATCCGTAACCGCCGACACAGTTTGCGGGGCGGGGCGGGTCGACCCACGGGTCACCTATTAGTGGTACATAATATATTACTAGCAATTTAAACCTTAAATTCTATATTTACCATATACAAATTCAATTTAAAATTTAAATCACAAATAATAAATTTAACTTCAAATCCAAATACAAGTCACAAATCCTAATTATTTGAACTATGTATTATATCACCTATATAGTTTTATATAAATACGTTTAATATATATATATATATAAAATTATCCACATACGGGGCGGATCAACGGGGCGGGGTGACCCCAAAACCGTACCCGCCGACATCACGGGTCAACGGATCAAAATCAGGGCGGGGCCCCGCGGGTCACGGAATATCCGTGACCCGTTGTCACCCCTACTCATCATCCATCTATTTTTTTAATTAATGTAATTCATGTCTATATTAAGATTGACACAATTTTGTTAACTTCCACATGAAATCAATCTTAATTTAGTGTTATAATCTTTGATCTAATGCCTAAAACATGGCTTACACCATAAACGGAATTGAGTAACAACAATGATAGATTCGAAAGGGCCCTACCGATTTTACGTATATAAATCGGCAAGGACCTTCCGATTTTACTTGACAAAATCATTATAACGTGTCAATTTTGCCGATTTCTATATATAAATTAGTAGAGTCATGGCGATTCCGCCATATTGGTTGCTCGCTACGCGATTTAAGGTTTATGGTGTAACTGTGTTTATACATAGAAGCGAAATAAATACCATTAGGTTTAGATTACTTCAATTTGAATTGTAGATGAGGACTTCACCTGCTAGAGAGAGACGATTGTGGCATGTGGCAGATGCAAGCGGTGACGTCGAGCGACAGCGAGCGGCGACAGAGGATATTTGTAGATATTGATTTTTATGTTTTAAATTTAATGACAAGGGTAAATATGTAAATAATATAAAGACAATTTAGTCTTTTAATGAAAAATGGTCTACAAAAAGCAATAGCTAGTCTACGAATAAAACTTCACATACTCAAACCATGTAGAATAATAACATAAATAGACATAACCCACGTAAAGATATTAAAATTAGGATAAATTGCTAGTCAAAATTAACCCAATTGAGTTACGTTGCTGACTGCATCAACCCGTAAAGGAGTTTAACCACAATTAAATTCATTTACGCAGCTGACAATCACGTAATGAATTAATAAAAATACCCATTCATTCACTATTTTCATTCGCCTCAATTGAACATTCATACCTTCCGTTTATGTTGTTAGCCTCAATCAAACAAAATGTCCCCTACTCACAAATTACACTTTAAAATCTTGTAATGACACATGGTAATGGCAAGACTTGCCACGTGGTGCTTGTGAAGATTCTTACAGTCCTAGCAAAGGCAGCACCCGCATAAGACGTACAATTGGTGAACGCTCCAGTAGTAGGTCATGATTGTTGGTTTTAGGGAGAAGTAATACGAATCAAAACTAGATATATGCCAGGTACCTATTACGCAGCGGAAATGTTGCACATACCTATATCGCAATTCGAAACCCAAGATCTCTACGAGAGTTCACGAAATTTCGGACGGTGTCCTTCGTTTGACTCTTGTTAAGGAGGCAATCTGAAGGAAATGGTCTCCACAGCAAAGCCTCTTTCAATCCGGTAGCTGGATGAATCTCCGAGGTGAATTACTTGAAGTAATTCAGCACTTACTCTTGGTGTATGTTTCGGCCGAACATTAGTGTCTAAGGAGAGGGAATTTCTTTGTGACTACTAAAAGGGAGAGAATGACCAACCCCAAGAAATCCCTAATTCCTCTTATTTATAAGAGGAGGTGAGCGAAACCCTTGGGGGTTTCTCACATGGTTCGGCTGAACCATGTGCCTAATTTGGCCGGCCCATTTGGGCCGTGCATGGCCCATAAGGATTTCGGCCTGACCTGAAAACCCCTATATGCCATACCCCAAATTAGACTTAGCATGTTGGGCTTATACTAATGACTCCTATTCTGACGACCATTTACTCTAAATGCCAATAGCTCCCACTCGCCGGAATGGGAGGGTGCCTATTAATATGTTGTTTCCCAACACATCAATATTTATTCATTGATCCAATCCAGTTCCCGTATTGTTCATACGAGGTTTGTCGTGCGACCGACAGACACAACAGACTTTACTCTACTCATTGGTTAAGAGAGCTGTAGCATCCGCGGAACATTGATTCCCAACATCTTACTTCTCCGTGCCGCGTTGTACCTCTGGTCAACTGTTATTCTCCTATTGTCTAGTTTCCCTTAAGGAATACTTCTCCAAGGCATCCGTACAAGTTTTCACAAACTTCAACTAATATCCGGCTGGTGGCCACCTAGTGAATACAAGAGTTGGAGAATTACAGATGTGCATGACCATCCCAATTGCTAATATCCTTAGTCAAACTCAAGCGGTTCCTAAAACGTGGTCACTTGGCCTTTTTGTTCGGCCACTACGCTCGTACGCCTGGCAACAAACAATGAGCCCAACCTTGGACATGAGCTTCGAGTGGTAAGGGTACTTCGGGTGCTGATTCCCTGGCAACAAAAGGTCTAAACGATGATCCGGTGCGATAACCACCATGATAACTGTACCTTCTAGGTACGAATCGGTTATGACAACCTGTCCATCAACATTCTTCTTCGAGATTGCTTCAAGTTTGAGATCTGAGACCCCAGTATTGTTTATGTTGGTTTTCCTATTTTTCAATTTTATGTTTGAATTTTGGTTATTATTGTTTCAGATTCATTGAATAAAGTAGTTACCATTCGATTTGAAATAAGTTCTGCTTATGAAGATTAATCGACTCGACTAGAAACGAGATCGATCCGAAATATAACTAAACCGAAGCAATAAGGCTATTGGATATGGCCGAATCAAACAAATCCATACATCTACTCCTACATTTAATTCTTTGAGTAAAATCAAAATTCTATTAAAATCCATCGATTGCGTAGCTCTAAGAATGAACCAGTTATAAATCTTTCTTTATTAATTAGTACTCCATTAAATGAAATAATCAGTAATGATGATGATGTGCGAAGTCGATTGGATTAAATTGAATTAATTTAAAAAATGAAACGATTACACCATGAGTTAAAACTTTGGTAATTAACGTCGCGAGCGTGTGGACCTCGAAAAACGGAACACGTCGTTTCAAAATACGAGTTTAATGATGAAGTGTTTTGATGATTTAGTGCTGAATTTTTCGTTTGCGTCCCTTCGTAAACAACTTAATGATACAGTTATATCGGAAAGAAGTATGCCTCATAAGCTACCACGACCTTGTAAAAGTATCAGCTGACGCATAGGGTTAAAACCCAAGATGCTCAGTTCGAAGATGGGATGAAATCCCTGAGATAAGTTTGCAAACGAAGAAGGATAAAGTCGGTTAAACGATTTTCCCATCCATACGCCTTGAACGATAAGTCATACTAGGCATTCAAATCAAATGACACACTTCAAGAAGCACAGTTCGTACACGTAATGTTAGATTCAATCTATCAGTACATTCCCAGTGGGATGAGAGGAGATGATTCACATTTACGTAAGCTAGTGTTCCAATGAAATCGGTAAGACACGAGCCATAAAAGCTAGAGAATGATAATGAGTTAAATCATATCATCATGCGACATTGATGTGCGCATTAAACATGTATTTGGACCAAGAGTACGATAACTGCTCTTAGAAATACCTGTTTAAAGCTTGGGAAAATGGTGTCGTGGTCGAACATGAGACATTACATCACTTGAAGACGAATTTCCAACGCATGGTCATTTTTCAAATTAACATAGTCTTGATTGAACCGGAGCAGGTTTACACTGACAATCAGGTCCCACTTACTTCGAGTGGGAGATTTAAACAGGCAACACCAGTGAATGACATGTTAAATGATAATGGAAACATTTTCATAGTAAACCCAGTGGGAGGAATAAACTCTACCATATAAAATCACTCTTGCTGCTGAGACGAATCAAGTAGAACCTGACAGTCATATTGTTGAACCAGTAATGTCACAACTACCTATACTACCCATTGTTTCTAGTGGGAGTGTATCCGACCAACTTGGTTCCAGGTCCTAGTGATCAAGGAATTAATCTCGGAAGTAAAACCAAGACCGAGAGGTCGTCTTAGGAAAGTTGTAGGTTAAGGTTCAAACACAGCTCTTATTCCCAGTGGGAGTGATGCTCCGATAAGAGGCATTATTCTGAGTGGGAGAAACGTTCAGACTCAAGATGGGATTAACTAGCCTAGACGAAAGTTAAAGACATCAAACCTCTCCCAAGAAGTGTCCCATCAAGAAGGGTGGAAATCTCACTCTAACGACTGTTGACGAGCATTGGAAAGGCCTCGAGTGGGGAAATGGAGGAAAATAATAAAAGAGAGAGAGATCGATTAAATGAAAGCCATTATAGTCTATAGTGGATTTACCTACTAACCACAGGGGCACAAGGATACGGTGAGTCATGAAAGAAGGCTCACCACTGATGGAATAGGTCGGGCGATACAAAGCTCGACTAATTGCGAAAGGATATAAACAACTTCAGGGAGTAGCCTTTGACGAAATAAACCCATTGACTATGCGTAAAAACCACGGTTAGGGCCAGTTATGGTCCTGGTCGCAGGTCTCTATCCCGAGCTGCAACAAATGGATATTAAGACCGCATTCCTCCACGAAAACCTGGAGGAAGATATCTACATGGATCAACCGGAGGGTTTCATTACTCCTGGTAATGAACGTACAGTTTGTAAACTCCAAAGGTCCATTAACGGATTTTAAAAAATCGTCTCGGCAAGGGTACCGCAGATTCCACGAGAAAATCGTAGGAAACGAATTCGTGAATCTTCACAATGATCCGTGCGTGTATTATAAGACATTCGGGTATGTCATCTTAACCTTATACGTGGATGACATACTCATTACCGCAAACGATGTGAGTTTTATGAACAAGTCAAAGTCCTGGACGCGTGCTTCTTTATGACACAAGAGGAGTCTTTCTCCTTGCTAATGTTGTCATTTCATGGACGAGCAAGAAGCAAACCTGTGTCGCGCTGTCCACGATGGAATCGGAATTCGTTGCTCTCTCCAAAAATACACAGGAAGCGGTCTAGCTGAAAGGCTTCTTACTGCACTGCCTGGTGACAAAGACATGAGTAAACCCGTCGTGGTACACTCTGACAGTCATGCAACTATTGCGGCAGTTAAGAATCCAAAGTACCATAGTAGGACTAAACACACTGATGTGAAATATTTTTATGCTAAATCTATGGTAGAAGACAATACAATCACTTTTGAATACTTGTCCACTTATAACAGGGTTGCAGGCCCATTAACTAAATCATTACGTAGGGAGATATTCGAAAAACATGTAAAACTGCTGTGATAACATTTTGATAATTTAAAGTTATGTTTTTTAATAAACGAGAGAATTGCAATTTAATTTATGATCCGCCGACGTCATAATATTTGCATACATCAGATTTACGGTCTATAAATTAAGTCGTAGGAGGACGCAATCCTCTGCCAAACTATGTCGAATGTGGGCCATACCTAGTCACACAGCTACGGTCGTCTTGTGGTGGAGGGAGGCCTCTACCAAGCAAGGATAGCTAAGAATCAAGGGGAGAAACTTGATTACGCAAGACGATTATCTAGTTTCGAAGTAACTCGACACGATCTTGGTTTTGCAAATCGCCGTGATGAACTCAATTCGTCATTAAACTACATTCTGGGCCAGATGAGAACCTGCGATAGCATGATTGACATATCACATTCCTGTCAACTTAAAATTTCAGGTATGCTATCGACGCGTGCTTCATACTGCGCGTGCCATGTTCGACCACGGGTTCACAGCTCGGTTGTGCTAGATAAGAATCTTCGTGATTCTAACGGGTGCAAACTTCTTCATCTTGAGCGTGTGATTGATCCCGGGAGCCTTATGAAGAGGCACCTGAAGTATCCTCACAGACTTAGAACTCATATATAAGGTCAGGCTCAATGTTCGCTTCCCGGCGTACGAGCGTAGTGCTGAACAAAAGGGCCCAGTGACCATGTCTTTGGAAACCAGTTGGGTTTGAATAAGGATATGATCGATGGGGATGGTCAAGTTTACCTGTAATTCACCGACTCTTGTATTCACTAGGTGGCCACCAACCGGATAGTAGTTGAAGTTTGTGAATACTTGTACAGATGCCTTGGAGAAGTGTTCCTATGTGGAAACTAGGCAAATGGAGAATTATCAGTTGACCTAGGATACAACGCTACACTATATTGTTTATGACAGGTTGATTGGAGAAAGGGAATCAACGTTCCGCGGACGTTACAACACTCCTAACAGATGAGTAGCACGATGCCCGTCGTGTTTGCCGGTCGCATAGAAAACCTCGTATGAACTATTCGGAAGCAAGGGCGAGATCGAAGGAGTGAAATGTTGATGCAGATTTGGACGACGATACATTAACAGGAACCCTCCCATTCCGGCGAGTGGTAGCTGTAAGCATATGGTGATGGGCGCCATAAATGGAAGCCCATTATACGTATATGTTATCTAAGATAATTGGGTAAATGTCACATTAGGACATTGAGCCAGACCCATATCCCAATTGACATGAGAGGCCCAAATATGGGCCTCCTTATACATAGTGGCCGGCCGAAATAGTATAGGTGGGTAATGTGGACTTTTGTCCACTTTACTCCTCCTATATAAAGAGGGTGTTAGGGGAGTGTTTTAGCGAGAAAAACCCTCCCCCCATAACACCCTAGTTCGGCGCAAACTTCACTACCACCAAGGGTGTGCTAATTTGCCTTCGAGCAGACACTCCGGAGATCCGTCCCTGTCAAGAATCGACCTGAGGCTTTGCCGTGGAGAATATACCGCATAGGGATTCCTTAAAAGAACCTCCACGGGTGTCAATCGGAGGACCGTGAACTCCATGCTGAAGGATCTTGGGACTATGGATTACGTCTGAGGTATGTGCGAATCTTCCGTTGCGTAATATCAATTACTAGCATGTACCATGTTTATAGTATCCGTAGTGATTACTCCCCGTAATCTAACATATTAATGAAATCATAATTTTTTGTCAAAATCGATGTTTGGATTTTTAATCGAGGTAATATTTGACCTTAGAATATCCCATAGGGCCGCGGCGTAGCCGCGCCTGGCCTAGGCCAAGCCACGGCGAAGTCGTGGCGTAGTAATTGGAAGAAAAAAAATTGTTTCCATCGTCGGCCTGGTGGTGGCCGGCGGCGACATATAGGTAGTCAACGGCAGTGGCCCTAGGGTGTAGTCAATGTAAAATCTTGACATTAATTACTGATATATTCTTTCCATGTTATTAGGAATATAGATATATTTGCTATTAATTTATTTCCTAATGATTGAGAAAATATATTGTTGATAGATTTATATCCCTAATATAGAATCTAATCAATTCAGTAAGTATCTATATATACATTATAGATTTGGCCGAAATATATATTAATATTGTGCAATATATTTGGAAATTATATCTTTTATAATTATTGTTTCTTGATGGTTAAGTTAGGTTTTTAGTGGATTTTAACACCCTACTTAGCGGGAACTAACCCTAAGGGTTATTGTTGGCATTTGGTGAATAGGCCGCCGTAATAGGAGCCTCTTAATATAAGGCCAACATCCTAAGTGTTAATTGGGTAATGTCACGTTAGGGATTTTGGGCTAGGCCTAAATCCCACTTGACATGCGAGGCCCAAAATTGGGACTCCACTTTAATCACTAATGGTCGGTCGAACTATAGGGTTAAATCCCTTGGTGGGTTTTAACCCACCACCATTTATAAATAGAGAGTGTTAGGGATTTCTTTAGGGTTAATCACTTTTTTCTTTTAGTTGAGTTAAAAGAAATCTCTCACCCTATTTACCAAGGAGATTCTGCCGAAACATCAACATCACGAGGAGGTTCCGAAATTGAGTGATCAATTTACCCTGGAGATCCATCCCAGAGACAATATTGAAAAGAGGCTTTGCTTTGGAGACCATTCCTCGTAGATTTCTCCTTCACAAGAGTTCCTACAGGCCCAGTTTTGGGCCTCTCATGTCAATTGAGATTTTAAACCTAGCCCAAAATTTCTAATGTGACATTACCCAATTTCATAGGTACGGGTCTCTAATTAATGGGCTCCCATTTATGGCTTCCCATTGTCCAAATGCTAACAAAATGGGTCGGTCCAATTTGCACATCTGGGTCGGGTCGACTGACCCGGATAACTAGTGGAACCTGAACCGGTCATACCGGGTCAAGCAGGTCGGGTTCTGATGGATATCTTTCCAATTCGGGTTCGTATTTACGTTTCGGACCTCACAAACACGACGAAACCCATAAACAGATTTTACCGCGGACACCCGAGTCCAAAATGGTCTGGATGCGCGCAGCACCCGGACTGGGACTTCCGGATTGCCTCGGCAGTCCGGACTGGTCCGGTTCGCCCGGCAATCCGGATCATGTCGGACATCCGACATGGTCCGGACTGTCGACTATCACTGCGCGCTTACCCCTGTTATTTTTACTAAGTATGAGAAGTTAGTGCGCACATAGCCAACCTCGATGTCGGTAAGCGTTTTCCTTTAAACCGGCATTGAACCGCATAAAATCGGGTACGGTTCTCGGGTTTCTTATAAATAGGGACCTAGACCTCCCATTTGACAACTTAACTCGAAACTCTCTCAAATTGGCTATTTGTGCTCTGACCTCTCTCTACATACTTTCTCTCTCTAGATTGTGACATAAGCATCGGAGATTCAACCAGAACCACCCCCCTCTCCATGCTGGTTATTGCCCGTTTTGCAGGACCCGACGTGTAGGAGACCGAGATTAGTGCCAAAGCCAAGTTCGGGGTTTGAGGATCGAGGTTTGCGGATCGTGGATCGTGACGTGCTGACAGGAGACTGTACTTGCGTGCACATCCAACCCGTTCGTGAAGAGCAACCCGAGGTGTCCCAGGTGGAACCGACCTCAACACTTGGCGCCGTCAACGTGATTCGAGCAAGAAGCCGTTCCATACTGCAAGCTATGATAGGCAGACGTACGAAGAAGGCGGGTGCGAGCAAGCCGAAGCCGACGAGATGCCAACCAGGACCTTCTCACATTCCAGATGCAGAATCTACCGCCTCCTCCATGCCAACCGCAAATGCGCCTTCCGCGCAGCATGGTCCCGACGTCCAGAACGAGGTACCAGTGCACGAGTTCTAGCAAAGGACGGAAAGGAACGAAGAGTTCCCATACGGGATGCCAGCTGACGGAGTGCAGCTGCAAGCAAGAGGCGCAAGCAACCTGCCACCAGTCACACCTGCCATGATGGCCGCACTGGAAGAGCTCCTCGCATTCAGGGAGACTCTAATGAACCAGGGATACATGACACCCCCACCACCACCTCCGCCAGCTAGCGAGCATGCTGCACCTACGAGGGAGATGTCGCATGATGTCAACCATCAAGAGCCGCAGCATCCAGAAGGCTGAGGATATTCTGAAGGTACCTACCAGTACCGGCCAGGCAAGGAGGGAAGCAACACATTCATACACTCCAAGTGTTGGTGTGAAGCAGCAACAACAATGAGTAAGATGGAAGCAACCCCCTGTGAACAACTCACAGCGGCCACAAAAGGAAGGCAACTTCAAGTCAGCAAGCCATGCCGACATGTACAAGGAAGGAAAATTCAAGGAAGCAAGCCGTGCTCATACATACAATGAAGGGTGGAGGAAGCCTGCATGCAATAGTGACATCCCAGTTACGGGACTTACGGCTAAGGCCTTGGAAGAGATGATCGAGAAGAAGATGAAGCAGTCAAAGATGAAGGGAATGCATGCCCTTGAAGAGAACACGTCGCATCCGTTCTCCGACGAGCTAGTGTACAGCCGCGTCCCAGACGCTCTCTACCAAATTGGAGGAGATAAATACAGAGGAAAAGGAGATCCAATCGAACATGTTCAACAAAATGAAGCCTCCTTGCTTGGGCGAACTGATAATCCACATCATGTGGCCATGACATTCCCCAACACCCTTGTAGGAACTGCCGCACACTGGTTCTTTTCACTACCATGCGGAAGTGTTACATCGTGGGCATACCTGAAGGCGAAGTTCATTCAAAGATACATGGGAGAATGCACACTCCTGAAAGGGCCAAATGCATTGAATGAGGTAGTACAACAAAATGATGAGTCATTAGCGGATTACTACATTCGTTTCAACCAAAATGTCGCAGAGGCAACCTCACTGAAGGAGAGATCGTGCGTGCTTTCATCGGGAACTTAGGCCGAAAAGGGTATTCCCTAGCGGAGAAGATGTCGAAGCGCCCCGCGGAGACACTTGAAGAACTGACAGCAAGAGTCAAAGAGTTCGTCGATCTAGAAAGATTCAGAGACCAACATAAAGCGAAAGTCAGCGCAGCCCGCGCTAAAGAGAAGCAGGCGAGACCTCAACAAGGTTCGCAACAAGCAAGGCAATTCCAGCCGCAAAAGAGGTCGTTCCAACCGAAATTCCAAAGACCGAAGGAAGTGAACTTGGCAGACTGCGTTCCCTTGAATACACCACTCTCCGTGATCCTGAAAAAGATGAAGGAAGACAACATGTGGAGGGAGCCGACAAACTTCCGAAAAGGTCCACTTGGAAAGCAAAAAGACAAATGGTGCGAGAACCATGAAGTCTATGGCCACGAGACAGACAGCTGTGTCCGCCTAAGATTCCGTGTAAACAACTTCATCCTCAAAGGAGAACTCAAGCAATACGTAGCCAAAAGAAGAATCATGTTGAGCCATCTAGAACGATGAACAAGGGAAAGGAGAAAATGAACGACAATCCGCCACCTGCGAAGCGTGGCGTCATCAATGTGATTCATGGAGGGCCTGCTGCAGGAGGAAGCATTTCTAATGCTCGTGATGTTTATGCTGCGCAACTACAAGTGTTGCCCAAGTATGGAAGAATACGCCAACCAGAGAAGAAAAACGTGGTCATCCCATTCTCAAATGCTGACAAGAAGCACATAGTCTACCCCCACGATGATGCTCTTGTCATTACAATGGATGTCAACGGATATGATGTGCGAAGGATACTGGTGGATGGTGGAAGTGCCGCAGACTTACTGCATGTAGAAGTTCTCAAGAAATTGGGAAAAACGGAAGTCGATCTTTTGCCAAGCACATTCCCGCTAGTCAGCTTCGCAGGAGCTGCAACCTACCCGTTGGGTATGATCACACTGCCAGTCATCCAGGGAGAAGGTTGGAAGGCGCTTTATATCAATGTCACATTTGTAGTGGTGAAAACCCTGATGGGTCCGACTATAGCCGTCAGGCCCTTTAACGGCGAGGAAACAGCAAACAGGCCTACCAGGCCCAGAGTAAGGGTCAAGATGACCTAGGAGAAGGGTCCCGATGAAGGGAGTCCCGACGAAGAAAGGTCCCGACAGAGTCGGTCCCGACAGTGGAGCTGGAAGCTCCCGATGAGAAGCCTTTAAGTAGGCCCCGATGATGAATCCCTGAGAATGATAGGCCCTGTCACGATGACGAGGGGCCCCGAGCGGTGACACAACGAGATAACTCTGGAGTCCCCGACGGGAGTCGGGACTCGTTATCAGAGGATAAAGCCAAGATGTGCAGGGCGTGGCCGAGATACGCGGAACGTGGTTAAGATACACGGAGCGTGGACGAGATACGCGGGGCACGGCTAAGATACACGAGATCATGTCCGAGATATGCGGGATACAGGCTAACCACCCCTAACGGTTCACCAGGTACCTGAGGCATCTCTTTGCCTATAAAAGGGCAAGAGATCACCTCAGAAAGACTTACGTTGAGTTGAATACACTTTGATATTTGTTACTTGCCAGTCAGACGAAGTACTCATTTAAGCATCGGAGAGGGATTCTGGGTCACCGCCCGGTCTATCCCCTCTTGCAGGATTGCGTGGAGCAAAGGAGCTAGGATTCCCGTCAAGATCCGTACCGGAGTTCCACCGTGATCCAACATTGGCGCCGTTTGTGGGAATCAAACAAAAAGCTGATATGCCTTCTACTCGATCGATGGCGGCTGGCAAGAACAGAAGAGGACAATCCGGTGGTTCCCGTCACCCCGCTGCAACGAACCTGAATTCAGTACCAGAACAAGGAGAAAACCAGAACCATCCCCCGGCTGAGTTCTCCCAGACAGGAGGACACAATGGATCGCATCCCGAAGATGTTGCCCCTCAACACCAGGATAACAGGGGGCAGGAGGCTCCCCCAGCTGCAGATTTGACGAGGGCCGTGGCCGAGGCCATGCCCATGTTTCTGGCGGCTGTAGAGGCTCTCTTGGACCGAAGGGAGGCTGCCAGGAGGCAGGAGGAGATGCCCCCGCTGGAGGAAGCAACCCTACCAACAAAGGGTCAGAATGCGCAGGAAGCCCCGCCCCGAGGCCAGGACAGAGGTAGGGCAACCGGTCAGCCGGAAAGGTTCGTGGTTGATGGGCCAGGACCAGTACAGCACAGGACCATTCCCCTGAATGGTCCCATCACTCCCGACCAAGTGGTAAAGATCGTGAACATCTGTATGGGAGAACAGAAGCCACTGGTATCGGAGCTAAGGGATCGATCCACTCATCCCTTCGTCCCCCGACTCATTGACACCCTAGCCCCGCCTGGGCTCGGCATCCCCACGATAAAAGAGTATGATGGCGAAGGAGATCCAGTTCGCCATGTCCAGAAGCACCTCATGGCGTGTCTGGGAAGAGCCCCAAGTGAAGACATAGTGTGTACGTTGTTTCCGAACACACTAGGAGAAAGGGCCCTGACTTGGTTCTTTAGTCTGCCCCCAGGCTGCATCACTTGCTGGGCAGACATGCACGATCGATTCATTCAGCAGTACCAGGGTCGGAGGCCTTTTATTGAAGAGCGTGAGGTCCCTGACCCAGGTGGTGCAGAGGCCCGACGAGTCGCTGGCTCATTATTACCAGCGGTACACAGCCAGCGTAGCAGAGATAGACGAAGAAATCTCGGAGGGCGAAACCATCCGCACCTTCATTCGGAACCTGACAGCCCCCTATGGCTCCGACTTGATGCACAGCGTGGCTGAGAAAGCTGTGTGGAACATGGAGGCATTGCAGAAGAGGGTGAAGCGGCAGATCGATGTCCAGGAGTCAAAGATAGCCGCGGGAGAGCTGGAGCCCCCGAAGTCGAACAAAGGGAAGCAGTCGAGTAAACCTTTCGACGATCGTAAGTCAAAGGGTAAACCCGACAGTGGCAAGAATCGAGGTCGTCCGGATCGGAGGGACGACAGACGCTCTTCAAGGAAGGATAAGCGGGAGGATTTTGACATTCCTCTCAACTGCTCCATGGCGGAAGTGCTGACAGTCATGGAACGACAAGGTATCTCCAGGTACCCCCCGAAGAAAGATGGAGAATTCCTGGGGTCCCGCACAGATCGCTATTGCCGGTTTCACCGCGCGAATGGCCACGACACCAATCACTGTCGGGAGCTGAAGAAGGAGATTGAAAAGCTAATCCAGAAGGGAAAGCTTAAGGAGTTCGTTGGGGACAAACGATGCAGGTCTCGCTCTCGGTCCCGATCGCGGTCCCGTTCCCGATCCCGCGATCGGTCCCCGAAGAAGAAGAGAACTGATCCAGAGTCATCCGGTGTTCGCAAAGAAAGACGAGTCATCAACGTGATTCATGGAGGATTCGCTGCTGGAGGTGATACCTCATCCGCCCGAGAGGTCTATGCCTCTAGAATTCCTACGGCGGTGGTGCTGGGTAAGAGGTCCCGATCTTGGACCTTGAAGGAAGAGATGGTGATCTCCTTCTCATCGGAGGACCTCATAGGCGTGGAGACTCCACACGACGATGCCCTGGTGGTAACTTTGGACGTAAACGGGTTCGAGATGAAGAGAATCTTGATTGACGGAGGGAGCTCCTCCGACATTCTATTCATGGACGCGCTGGAAGCCATGGGGAAGACGAAGAAAGACCTGAAGGAGGCAAACTTCCCCATGGTCGGGTTCTCTGGCTCAACTTCCTACCCGCTAGGAGTAATCACCTTACCAGTGGAGTTTGGTAGCGGGTGGAAATCAGAAAGGAGGAACGTGGAATTTGTCGTAGTTGATTCTGCGGGGACCTACAACGCGATTATCGGGAGAACCACCATCAATCCCCTAATGGCGGTTGCCTCGACTGTGCACCAGAAGATGAAGTTCCCGACCGACCATGGAGTCGGGGAGGTCAAAGGCGACCAGGTGGCTTCTCGAAAATGCTATGTCAATGCCACCCGGAGGAGGAGGCGAGAGGCTATGACTGTCCTCCAGACAGACACAGATCCCAGAGAAGAGGTTGGGCGTCCCGCCCCCGTAGAAGATCTGAAAGAAGTCGAGATCGACGGACCCCAGAGGAAGGTGAAAATTGGGTCTGCTCTAACTGAAGAGACAGCCCAAAAACTGGTGGAGCTACTGAAAGAGTTCAAAGAGCTGTTTGCCTGGTCCCCCAGCGATATGCCAGGGATCAGCCCCGACGTGATCGTGCACGAGCTGAAGATAGACCCCGCGATCAAGCCTATCACACAGAAAAGGCGTCCGATGGGCACAGATAAAAAGATCGCGATCCAGCAGGAGGTGGGCAGGTTGCTCGATGCTGGTTTCATTAAGGAGCTCCGATTCCAGACTTGGGTCGCCAACCCAGTGCTGGTGAAGAAGACTAACGGGAAGTGGCGAATGTGCGTGGACTTCCGCGACTTGAACAAGGCTTGTCCAAAGGATTGCTATCCACTCCCGAGGATTGACCAGCTGGTGGATGCCACATCGGGACATGAGCTGCTGAGTTTCATGGATGCGTATTCAGGCTACAACCAGATCAAGATGGCCAAGGAAGACGCCCCCCACACTGCGTTCTATGCAGACAGCGACATCTATCACTACGATGTCATGCCTTTCGGGTTGATCAATGCCGGGGCAACTTACCAGCGGATGGTGAATAAGCTGTTTGGAGATATGTTGGGAGAAACCATGGAAGCCTACGTGGATGATATGCTGGTGAAGTCCCGACAAGCCGAGGATCACGTGCACAACCTTACCATGGCGTTTGAGCGGATGAGACTCCATCAAGTTCGCCTGAACCCGACGAAATGCGCCTTCGGAGTCCACTCAGGGAAGTTTTTAGGCTTCATGGTAAGCCAAAGGGGAATTGAAGTGAACCCTGAGAAGCTGAGGGCAATCGAGGAGATGCAGTCTCCGATAAACCATCGGGAGGTGCAGGTACTGAATGGTCGACTAGCCGCAATGAACCGCTTCTTGTCCAAAGCCAGCGACCGATCAATGCCGTTTTTTGAAGTCTTGAGGGCCAACAAAAAATTCGAATGGACCCCCAAATGTGAAGAGGCGTTCCAAGCACTCAAGCAGCACCTTCGCACACTCCCGCCGCTAGCAAAACCGGTTCCACGCGAGTCGCTCTTCCTTTATTTGGCTGTTTCTGAATTTGCCATTAGCTCTGTGTTAGTAAAGATTGTCGAGGGTAATCAAGTCCCCGTCTATTATGTAAGCAAGGCATTTGCCAAATCTGAATTGAACTATCCCGCCGTTGAGAAGTACCTCTTTGCGTTGATAATTACTGCTCGGAAGCTAAGGCCATATTTCCACGCACACGAGATCACTGTGCTAACGAACCAGCCTTTGAAGCATTTTTTGAACCGACCGGATGCGTCGGGGAGATTGGTGAAGTGGGCAGTAGAGCTCAGTGAGTTTCGAATACACTTCGCTCCATGAACGGCCATCAAGGGCCAGGCATTGGCGGACTTTATAGCAGAATCTACAGCCCCCGATCTAGAAGAAACGGGCCCTGTAGAGGGGGCAACCATAGAGGTCCCGACAGAAGAACAACCAGAGAGGGCAGAGCAATCAGAACAGCCAAACAAAGAAAATACCTGGGAGATGTACACGGATGGCTCCGCAAGTTCAGACGGATCAGGAGCGGGCTTCTTGTTGATACCACCGGGTGAAGGTGAACCGCTCCGATATGCCTTGGCTTTAACATTCAAGGCCACAAACAACGAAGCGGAGTATGAAGCTCTTATCACGGGCCTAAAAATTGCTAAAGGCACTGGAATCGATCACTTGAGAGTGAAGTGCGACGCAGCGTTAATCGTGAACCAAGTTCAAGGGCGATACGAAGCAAGGAGCCCGATAATGAAGAAGTATCTGCGAGAGGTACAAACCCTGAGAGAGAGCTTCAAAAGCTTCGATATCGAGGCTACTCCGAGGGAGGAGAACGTAGAGGCAGACGCCTTGAGTAAATTTGCCCTGGGGGCACCCTTAGAAGAAAATCGGAAGAAGCACTTCCTGGAGAAGGTGATCTTGTCAAACATCGACCCCACGCAGGTGTGCACCGTTGAAGCAAAATCGGAGGAGGATCCCACTTGGATGACCCCGATAGTCGCGTATCTGACTACGGGGGCAGTCCCCGAGGATAAGGTAGCAGCAGACAGGATATGTCGGATCGCGTCTAATTATGTGATGCTAGACAATCAGCTGTACAAGAAGGGCTGGTTCTCGACTCCGTACCTGAAGTGTGTAGCAGAACCCGACACCAACCGAATCCTGAAGGAAATGCATGAGGGAATCGCGGCCTGTCACGAAGGGGCCCGATCCATTTTAAGGAAGGTGTTGAACTTAGGCTACTATTGGCCCACGATGAACAAAGAAGCAACGGCGTTGGTCCGATCATGCGACGCGTGCCAGAGGTACGCCCCGAGTATCGTGGCTCCGGCTGCTAACCTGACGTCCATCAAGAGCGCTTGGCCCTTCGCGCAGTGGGGCATCGACTTGGTGGGACCTCTTCCACAAGCACAAGGACAATGTAAGTATTTACTTGTAGCTATCGATTATTTTTCGAAATGGATAGAGGCGAAGGCATTGGCCAGAACAACGGGGAACCAGATCGTCAAGTTCCTCCAAACCCACATCGTGTCCAGATACGGGATTCCTAAGGTGGTGATCAGCGACAATGGCCCACCGTTTAACGGCTCTCAGGTGAGGGAGTATCTGGAAGAACTGAACGTTGAGCATCGGACCGCCTCCGTATGCCATGCTCAGACTAATGGCCAGGTGGAGTCAGCCAACAAAATCGTGATGGATGGCCTGAAGAAGAGGGTCTATGCCTTGAAGGGCAAATGGCTGAACGAACTGGAAAATGTACTTTGGGCTGTTAGAACGACACCCAAACGATCAACAGGGGAGACTCCGTTTGGCCTTGTTTATGGCACGGAAGCTGTCGCTCCTGTGGAGGTAGCTGTGGCATCCCATCGGATGAGATATTACGAGCCCCTAACGAACGATGAAGTGAGACGTCTGGACTTGGACCTACTTGAAGAGAAAAGGCGGGAAGCCGATGAAGTCCAAGCACGAATGCGCTTAGCGACGGCCAGGTACTATAATCGGCGAGTGAAGTCCCGACAGTTCTTCGTCGGGGAGCTGGTTTGGCGTCGCAACGAGTTCACCCTTTTGGATCGAATCAACAAGATGTCACCAAAATGGGAAGGACCTTATAAGGTCGTGGGGATGCCAGCTCCGAACGCATACAAGTTGGAAGACCTCGATGGCAGAACGTTAAAGCATTCTTTCAGTGGCGAACACTTGAAGAAACACCATGCTTGAGGAAAGTCGCCTTCAGTGGTGCACGATGAAAGTCGCCTTCAGTGGTGCATGATGAAAGTCGCCTTAAGTGGTGCCCGATGTAAAATCGCCTTAAGTGGTGTATGTTGTTTATCGTTTAATTCGATGTAAGCCTATCTTATGCCAATAAATAAAGAGGTTGCTTCCAAATAAGAGTTGTCCTTAGATTTATGCTAAGTGTAAAAGTCGCCTTCAGTGGTGCACGACGAAAGTCGCCTTCAGTGGTGCACGATAAAAGTCGCCTTCAGTGGTGCATGAGGAAAGTCGCCTTCAGTGGTGCACGATGAAAGTCGCCTTCAGTGGTGCACGATGAAAGTCGCCTTCAGTGGTGCACGATGAAAGCCGCCTTAAGTGGTGCACAATACTTAGATTTATTCTAGGTATCCAAAAGTCGTCTTAAGTGATGCACTCGATATTAAGTCGCCTTAAGTGGTGCGCGATCTTTAGGTTTATCCTAAGTA
Organism: Clarkia xantiana subsp. parviflora; assembly: GCA_036873135.1. Lineage (NCBI taxonomy): Eukaryota > Viridiplantae > Streptophyta > Magnoliopsida > Myrtales > Onagraceae > Clarkia > Clarkia xantiana. The sequence continues at coordinate 1,122,503 of JAPTYO010000018.1, forward strand.
ACGATTAAAGTCGTCTTAAGTGATGCACTCGATATTAAGTCACCTTAAGTGGTGCAAGTTATTAAATCGTCGGGAAGGACGTATGAGAAATTCGTAAGTATCGAAATTTCGATTGCTAAGAACTAAGTCGTCTTAAGTGATGCACTCGATGCTAAGTCGCCTTAAGTGGTGCGGGTTGTTAAATCGTCGGGAAAGACGAAAGACAACAAGAGATCGGAATTAAAGGAGTCTAATATTGATAAAGGGCTCGAAGGCCCGACGACGACACAAGAGAAGAAAATACAAGGACTCTGAAAGATAAAAGCATTCAAGCTTGGTCCTTGTTAGCAGCATTGGTAGCAGAGGGGTCCACAGGATTGACTTCGAGAGGATTGGCTATCGGGGCGTCCGCACTTGGAAGCTCAGAGGCGTCTTCGACAATTACGGGGGTACTCCCCCCATCACTCTCCTCGGAAAGAGCAAAATACTTCTTCGCAAAGGGAGCGAGGGAAGGAGACTTGTCGAAGTTGATGGCGTCCCCGTACTCCAGGTGGAGCTCCTCAACGGCGTTGAAAAGAGTGTTCTCCACCTCCGCGCCAAAGAACTTCATGGCATCAGCTTGGAAGCCTTCCGACCTCCGATAGTCCTCCCGACCCTTGGCCTCCGCTTCGGCCAGCTGTGCCGGGAATCCCGCGATCAGCTCCTCCAAGGCCTTCTTCTCAAGGACCAGTTGGTCCTCGGCAACCCTCTTCTCCTGGGTCAGCCGGTCCACAACGGCCCCCCGCTCCTGCCGCTCTTGCCTCAAGAGCCCCTCGAAGTCCGCGATCTGCCGCTGAAGGTCCCGAATCTTCTCATTGAGGACAGCCAGCTCTTTGGCAAGCTTTCCCCGCGAAGACTGGGAGGCCTTGAGATCCGCCTGAAGCTGCTCGCGGACTCCTCGGTCCCGCTCCCGGGCCTCATCATAGGCAATGACGTACCCGATGAGGCGGTTGTAGTCCCCGAGCTCCTGCAATCAAAAGGAAAAATGTTAGAAGGACAAACGACCCGATTTATCATCAAGATAGAGAAGCGAAGTTTCACCTCTATGCGGCGCACAGCCATCTCCCTGACATCCCGCTGCATATGCGTCCGATTAAGGTAAATCGGATGCCGCATAGAAGGCAGGATGGAACCCGCCAACAGATGCAGGGCCAGCTCTTGGTCCTGTTCTCCTTGCGTGAGCGGGACTCCCTGGAGCGTCTGGATAGGAGTCCAGGGGGCATTCGCCTGTGAAGAGTTGAAAGGCCTGTAGAAGTCCCCATCGAGAGCAAGGGGAGAGATAGGACGAGGAAGAGAAGGGCACGTCTCCGTCTCGGCCCGAACAGGGGAGGGAGAGAAGTCGTGGATAGGCGAGAGCTCCCGCTGCTGCGGAGAAGACGAGGGAGGCGGCCCCTGAGGGGTTGGTTTCAAGGGGGATTGCCCCGCCTTCCGACGCTGTTGAGGGGGGTCAGCCCCGCCAGTCTCCTCGGAGGAGTCCAGAGTCTCCACCTGACGAAACTGTTCGCCAGATGGTGCCTTCTCTCCAGCAAAGGAAGGCACCCCCGCTGGAGGCGGTGCATCTGCGGAAGCTGCAGTACCCGAGGAAGCTCCCGAGCGACCTGCACCTGGAGGATGAAGAGCTTCAGAAAGGTAGTCAGGAAGTTCATCGGGATTCTTACACCAAATGATACGTCGGGAGACGTATTGATCCTTCCCGCGGTAATGATAGTAGCCTGCCCTCAAGACTCGGGGAGTTTCGCCTCGAAGGATTCTTTTGACATCAGCAATGCGGCCTTTCTTGGTCGAGGAAATCAAGTCCGACGGGACCATACTTTTATACGATTTAATAGCAAGTCGGAGTTGTTTACCTTCTTCAGCATTCTGGACATCAAAGAGCTGGTCCAGATCCACCCTCGTCCGCTTGGGCTGCTCCGCTGAAGGAGACCCCAACCTGGCAGCAGCCTTCTTGGCAGACTTCCTCTTCCGCGAGGGGCGGACAGCATCAGTCTCCCCCTGCTTAAGGAATAGATCGGTGAGCACAGATACCTTCTTGGCTGCAAACAATAAACAAAGAAAAGTTAGAAGGTTACCCAAGAGACCATGTTGGAAGGGCCGTCGAAGAGCTGCCCCCCAGAGACAATACTGAGGAGTCGGACCCCGGCCTGCACCAGGTCCCGCTCCACCAGAGAGTTAGCATTGAGAGGAGTGTAAGACTCCCCCCAACGATAAAGCTGGATTAGTTGGAGAGTCTCGAAGTCCTCATCGGCATAAGTATGGAAAGCAGGCGGAGGATCTGCTGCCACCTCCCACCGAGGCCAAGGGATAGAAGAATGTTGGATGAAGAAGTAGCTCTTCTTCCAGCTACTGTTGTCGGACCCTGTATCAATCAAGAGTCCCCGACCCTTGACCACCTTCCAGGTGTCACTGGTCCAACCGTGCCGGGCAAGCTGCTGCTTACTCCACTTGGGAATCCGAGGGTAGAAGGCGCAAACCCCCGCCTCGTTGCATTTCAGCCCATAGAAGGTCCTGAAGAGTTGGAGGCTGTAGACCCACTTCTGTCGGAGACAGAGGACTTGAAAGGCGTTCCAGATGCGGATGGCATGAGGAGAGAAGGTAGTGGGGTGTGTTTGGTAATGATGGCACAGCTCGACCAGGCTACCACAAAAGGGGAACCTGATCCCCGCTGATATTTGTCCCGTAGAGACAAATACCTCCCCTTTCTGGGGACGAGTAACCTCAGGGTCACTCGAGGGACGATGTCGAGGATACGGGAAACGAGGTTCCCAGGTGATGGTGATGCAACCCTCTCGGAGAGCTGCATCATAAGCAGTAGTGGAAATCTCATTTGGAGCATAGTCAAATTTAAAGGGTTTTCTCCCCTCGGAGCTGGAACCGCTGTCTGAAAAGCAACCAGGGCAAGAAAATACAGTGGGACTCTAGGAAAAATTAGAAAGAAAAAGACAAACAAGCAACGAAGAGTGTTTCCTTACCAGACATGATGAAGTAGAGGTTGAAGGAGATGAACGAGATGTCGCCGGAAAGATGATCGGAGAAACTCCAAAGACCTTCGAAATCACAGAGCTCGGAATTGCAGAGGAATCGCAGAGAGCTTTTGAGAATTCGAAGATGGTAAAAGTTAAACGATGACTGTGGCTAGGGTTTTATAGTCGAAGAAGACGGTTGAAAGGACACTTCGATCCGAGTCGTCGAAGTCGAAGAGTCTTAATCTGGACCGTTGAGATGAAATGTGCAGAAGGACAACAGACGCAATGACGAAACGGCCTGAAAAGCACTTTTCAGAAAAGGACAGGCGCGAAAAATCAGGCACGTGGGTCGAAAACGTCACTCCATTATCTGCTGCATTTAATGCACTAGAAAACCAAAGAAACCTTTGGGATATAACAGTTATCTACAAAACCCTGAGGAAAAGTGGAGGAGAAGACTGATAAAATTAAGTAACTGAATCAAGGAACAGATCCCCGACTCTAGTATTGGAAAATCGGGAGTTGGAAGACACGACGAACTAAAAGTCCCTCATGTCTTGGGGGCAAATGATGGGTCCGACTATAGCCGTCAGGCCCTTTAACGGCGAGGAAACAGCAAACAGGCCTACCAGGCCCAGAGTAAGGGTCAAGATGACCTAGGAGAAGGGTCCCGATGAAGGGAGTCCCGACGAAGAAAGGTCCCGACAGAGTCGGTCCCGACAGTGGAGCTGGAAGCTCCCGATGAGAAGCCTTTAAGTAGGCCCCGATGATGAATCCCTGAGAATGATAGGCCCTGTCACGATGACGAGGGGCCCCGAGCGGTGACACAACGAGATAACTCTGGAGTCCCCGACGGGAGTCGGGACTCGTTATCAGAGGATAAAGCCAAGATGTGCGGGGCGTGGCCGAGATACGCGGAACGTGGTTAAGATACACGAAGCGTGGCCGAGATACGCGGGGCACGGCTAAGATACACGAGATCATGTCCGAGATATGCGGGATACAGGCTAACCACCCCTAACGGTTCACCAGGTACCTGAGGCATCTCTTTGCCTATAAAAGGGCAAGAGATCACCTCAGAAAGACTTACGTTGAGTTGAATACACTTTGATATTTGTTACTTGCCAGCCAGACGAAGTACTCATTTAAGCATCGAAGAGGGATTCTGGGTCACCGCCCGGTCTATCCCCTCTTGCAGGATTGCGTGGAGCAAAGGAGCTAGGATTCCCGTCAAGATCCGTACCGGAGTTCCACCGTGATCCAACACACCCTAGGAGCATACAACGGCATCCTAGGAAGAACGACAATCGACCCACACGAGATCGTGCCGTCCACCGTTCATCAAAAGATGAAGTTCCTAACTCCTCATGGGATCGGCGAGGTGCTAGGCGACCAAACAGCCGCACGGAAGTGCTACGTCAACGCTCTAAAGAAGACGAGGCAAGTTTCCATTTCCATGATAGAATTTGGCGTGAAAAGAAAGTTGTTCGCTTCAAGTGATGATGATAAAGGAAAAAAGAAGGAGTTAACACCAAGAGCTGGACTCGACAGGATGCTCTTCCAAACAAGACGAAGCGTCCTAGATGTTAGACAAGGACAAGAAGAGTCCATTACAGCTTATTTCAGGAGGTTCGCCCAAAATGCAACCGCACTAAGGGCAACCATAAAAGAGGTCATCACTGCGTTCTACTTGAACATGAATGCGCCAACGTTTTTTCTGTTCGGAAGAATATATGGATGGCGTACAACCAAGACGATGGCATGCCTGAAGGATAAGTTGGAAACTGCAATCTCTTGTGAATGCGAGCTGGGATGGGGCACAGCTCTTAGGACAAATCTGGAAGCTCGGACTTCAAGAAAACCAGGAAGCTCAAGCGTCGAATACGCTGATATCTTCACTCCCTTAAACACGGAGGTTGAAGAGATATACATTAAGCTCCTGGAAAACAAGCTTCTGGGTCCACTCGAGCCGATGACTGCCTTCATAGGAAGAAACGTCGAAGATTGGTGCCGATACCACCAAACATGGGGGCACCATACTAACAGTTGCTTAACTTTGAGAATGGAGATCGAAGATTTCATTGCACATGGAGCTTTGGGAAGCTATGTTGCAAGTGACGATGCTCGTCCGCCACCAAGACATCTCAAAGGGAGATAGGTTATCCACTCTTTATCTATCGTTACATCTTTGTCAACATGTCTATTCTAGCTGAGAACATAAGTGTTGTTTACGCTTCTGTACTTAGAAATATTTTGGAAAGAGCGATCAGTAGACGCCTTCCTGCAATTGATTGTACGCATAACAAAATTCTAATGAAGATTAATCTACTTTCGTAGGTACATCTCTATAATACGCATTTTACGTCGGATTAACACCAAGTAACAAGCAACACACATATTAATCGCGTCAACAACACAAGCTATCGCACTAGGAACAACAAACGGCTTAGGCCATACAACACCCATATGTCTATTACCAACAAGAATCGCCCTCAAAAGACGATCTCTTCTACTTGAACAAGGTCCAGGTAACACGCGTTACTGCCAAAGGTAAACTCAGGTATAAGGTAACAACTTCACAACAGCACAACTATGAATAAAGCAGACCACTCGAGTAGGACATCTACTCAGGGTAGCCTGATTTAGTCAAAACAAAATCCAAGATGAACGGAACAGACTAGTCGCGAATAGTCTGATCCAGTCATATTGGCATTGCAGGCGATAGAGCCATATGAGGAAACTTATAACTCCATTCTATTCCCTAACCAATATATATCTCAAAGTATTGCGACTAATTTGAGACAGGTTATATGTACATCCAAGAGATGTCTCAATGACACACCCTATCTAGAGAGCAACATTAGGAGGAGCTGTATGTAACACTCCCTGGAATTCTCTATCTATGGACATTCTACTTAGGCATCTAAGCCAAGTAATGGTCGCGTATATATCATTTGCATCATCACAACAAGTCTACAAGTTAATTATAACTCGCGACATCTCAGCGAATATTCTACTCAAACATCAGGTCTTCCCTTGGAAACAATACTAATCAACGATCATATATACGTATGTGCATCATACTAAGGAAGCATCGACGCGTATCGACTAAAGGATGCATACAACAATGCATAGTCTCTATTTGTACGTACATATTCACAAACACATACAGTGAGTGGTACTTGAAAAGTTCCGTTCCCGTCATGTGCGCACCTGTTACGTCCGCACCTGTTGCGTCCACACCTATCACATCCGCACTAAGGGAAGTTTCCTACACAACGAAGGGATCCTTGTATCAGATTCCTTTACTCTATTTATTATATGCATTAGTTAAAAGGGAATTCATAACTCCATAATTTTACAAACTTGCAAACATTGCAACTATCTGACAAAGCGCAACCCTGTTCGTAGGTACATACTACACTATGATTACTACATTGGAATTGCGCCAAGTAGCAACCTATGCGCATAATATCTACTTCAACAATACAAGCTAAGCACTATGTTCAAGAAGTGACTTATGGCATACAACGCCGACATACCTATTATCTACACTAACAAGAAGTTTATTTCTCCATCTATAACGGCGTCTATCTCAAGACGATGTCGACAAAACAAAGCCATCGCGCTATGTGCACAGTCAACTTATATGTCGCAATGACAACTTGCGGATTATCTACAAAAAGGGACTTATAAAGATTCTCTACTCAAAGTGACGGCTATTCCAAAGACGTCAAATACATGCAATATCTTGGAAAAACACCAAGGTTCACTATCAAAATGACGACTATTCCAAAGGTGTCAACAACAAGCAATATCTTGGATAAACACCAAGATTTACTATCAAAAGTTACATGCTATGACATCCTCCTTGCAGGGGCAAACCCCATGTTCACATCTATCAAAATGGCATGCTGCGAAATCCTCTTAGAGGCAAATCCTCATGTTCATAGCCATTCCCTGCATACAAACCAGGATGCGGCACTTAGGTGGGACTGATCACCCCATCGTGGGGGAAGTCCTCTTGTTAGACGACAACCCCACACATCTACAAAGTATGTACATCCCTCTTAAGGGTCCATACGCCATGAAGATGCATTCCTTGATATGATAGCTTCATGTACACTCAAACTATACATATCCTCTTAAGGATGCAAACATAATGAAGACCTATACCTTAAGTGGGCAGGCTTCATTCAAAAACGCTAGCAGGAGCGCACCCTGTTTGAAAAACTCACCAAACTTACAAGTCGAGTCTTGTACAACGTCGCCTTAAAGTGGAACTAAGAGACGGTATAAAATTAAGTCTTGCTTTGTCAAGACGACTCTGCTACATGTCAAGGGCCAAGTGCCAAGTACATTACTACCTGCAATGCTACAAGTACCTAGTGTACGCATCTTGCCGTGCCTTGGAATCTAACCAAGAGGGGCGCTCATAACACTCAACAATGCGCGACATACAGTCGCAACTACGGACATTGTTGCGTCCTAGATGAACTGGGTCGTGGGGACGCGTCTGTCTGAATGGTTGAGCGGGTTTTCGGGCTGTAACCCTTCGTCTGAAAGAGGTTTGTGCCACTGACGAGTGTTCGGTTGAGTCTCGGAAAGGTCTATGTCTCAAAAAGCGGTTGTGTCTCAGGCGGCGTCTGAGTCTCAAAAGGCGGTGGTCTGTGCACAAGTCCGAACGTCTGGAGCGTCGATTCCTGCACAAAGGGCCGGTACTAGCACGGAGAGGGGGGGGGGTGGTGCTAGTGGAGCCCTCTCCGATGCTTAAGTCACTATAGGGCTAAAAGGGTAATTCTAGAGAGAGAAAATATTTCTAGAGAGAAGTCAGAGCTCAAAATACCAAAGTTGGGCAAATGAGAGGATGTGTGAAAATGGGTGGCCAAGGCCTCCTATTTATAGGCTTCCTTGAACCGGACCCGGTTTTAAAGCGGTTTGATGACGGTTCAAAAGCAAGCGGTAACCGTCATCAACATTGGCAATGCGCGAACTTGACTTCTCTACACGTAACGGTAATCGCGTAAACGGTAATCGCGCAATACCCGTAATGCAATTTAGACCTCGTCGAATTTGGGCAATTCGGCGAGGTCCGGATTGCCGCACAATCCGGACCTCCGCTTTGCGCAATCCGGAGGTCCGGTCCGGACGCGCGTAACACGCTTCAGGACCGTTTTGACCCTTTGGGAAATGTTTTTCAAGTCGAGATGTAATTTGACATGTTTACGGGGCCCGAAATATAAATACGAACCCGAATTGGACACATATCCATCACTTGCCCCCGAGTCAAGTAACGGTTTAGAACCTTTCTTGACTCTATTTTTAAGTTAAGATACGCATCCAATTTGAGCTTGACGCTAACCTTCCGGTTTTGGTCGTTGGTTGGACGTAGAAGTCTTGATTTCGTCCGTCCTTTGATTTTCCGACCGAATGACTTTATTCCTGTCATCACGGTTAGTGCAATAGGGAATGCGCATATGTAGCGTGCAAATATGGTTACCGTTAGGGATATAAGCAATTAGTAATACGTCATGCGGACATGCTTCTATCAACGTGTATGCACAAGTAACGGTCATGGCAAGAACGTAATTACGTGACGTAAGAAATATAATCCGTATACTTCTAAAACAACTTAGTGATTATCAAATCATGAATCATGCGATATGAAAACATGCGTGTAGAATGACGAGTTTGATATGCGTAATACCAAAACAATCATGTAGGTAGAAGTAAATACTTAGAAGAGGGTGGAGTATACCGTAAGCACTTAGGCGTGGGTGTAGATGAATTACTCCTTTAATCCTTATCACTAAGGAATCTTTTGGGATATGTAATTACACAAATTCCCAATCATTCTTCCAGCTCTTTGGGAATTCATTACTCCTTCTTCTTTGCATGTAATTGCTTCACCATTTCTAGAAACCATTTGTGTGTTCATACTTTCTTCACCGTCGTAAACCTTAGGTGCATCCCGGCAGTTTCGTGTTTGATCCTTGACTTGTTTTCAAAAATTGACACTACCAATCGACACAGGACATCGCAAGGATTCCGGCGCCACCTTCAGAATCGCCGTTCGATGCCGCACGCGCCCTCACGCGCCGTCGCGTGCGTGATGCCCTGCCGGCGCGTGTAACCCACGCGCCGCCTTCCCGTGCTCCGTTCGCGGCGGTCTTTACCTTTCTGAAATCGTCTCGACGAGTGGAGTCCAATGTGATACTTTTTTTCACATTTTGAGGTAGTCTGAAAACTCGATTTTACAGGACAGCTTCGTCTTGATTTTGAATGTTGCCGTATTGTCGTTCGTTTGAACTATTTGTCGTTGTTGTCGTGTAGAGCTGTTCACTGGTGTTTGTATGTTGAATAGTTGCTGGTTGGTTGTCGTTTCTATCATTTTCGGTTCATGGCTTAGACGATTTTTCACTTCCGTGGACAATCATGGTAAAATTCCCCGATTGGGCATATTGCCCCCATGTCTTCGCGTAGAGGCTTTTGGTCGGTACGCGTAGTTTTTTCTCTTGACGGGTTTGTCGGTTGACGGGAATTGCCAAACGACTTTAGGAGTAGCCGTTTGTTGTCTTGATGCCTTAGAAAAATATTTTTCCTAAGTGTTGCCGTATTTGATCCTCGCGGCTCGTCACGTTAGTCTCACCGTTTGTATGATGGCTTCTTGGGACGTTGGCCAATTTCGTTGCATGTATCAACTTTGCTATGCGCGTTGACTTTGCTATGCGCGTTGACTTTGCTATGCGCGTTGACTTTGCTATGCACGTTGACTTTGCTATGCGCATTGACTTTTCTATGCGCGTTAACTTTGCTATGCGCGTTGACTTTGCTATGCGCGTTGACTTTGCTATGCGCGTTGACTTTGCTATGCGCGTTGACTTTGCTATGCGCGTTGACTTTGCTATGCGCGTTGACTTTGCTATGCGTGTTGGCGCTAATGGTTGAGCATCAGGTATAGACTGTCGGTCATTGCATGCAATTATGCTAAAACACTTAGAAAATAGTTAAACGATATCTAATGCTTGTTACCATAGATGTCGTCGTATGAGCTTTGTCGATGAGCGTCGAATGTGTGCTTAGGAGGCATAGCTACTTGTTGTATGCAATCCATCTTTGTCGACATGTATGTACGTACATGGAAACAATTAGAAAATATTTTTTCCTTGTTGACATGCATCCTTGTCGACATGTATGTACGTACATGGAAACACTTAGAAAATATTTTCTCCTTGTCGACATGTATGTACATACATGGAAACACTTAGAAAATATTTTCTCCTTGTCGACATGCATCCTTGTCGACATGTATGTACGTACATGGAAACACTTAGAAAATATTTTCTCCTTGTCGACATGCATCCTTGTCGACATGTATGTACGTACATGAAAACACTTAGAAAATATTTTCTCCTTGTCGACATGCATCCTTGTCAACATGTATGTACGTACATGGAAACACTTAGAAAATATTTTCTCCTTGTCGACATGCATCCTTGTCGACATGTATGTACTTACATGGAAACACTTAGAAAATATTTTCTCCTTGTCGACATGCATCCTTGTCGACATGTATGTATGTACATGGAAACACTTAGAAAATATTTTCTCCTTGTCGACATGCATCCTTGTCGACATGTATGTACGTACATGGAAACACTTAGAAAATATATTCTCCTTGTCGACATGCATCCTTGTCGACATGTATGTACGTACATGGAAACACTTAGAAAATATTTTCTCCTTGTCGACATGCATCTTTGTCGACATGTATGTACGTACACTATGTGTGCTTATTTGCCCCCGCACTTAGAATCTTTTCACCATCCCTGGCTATGTATGCAGTATCCGTATGCTTGATGCGAACACAGGTTATATGCCAACTCCTGATAATATGCTGACACGTGGTTGTATGCTGACAGCTTGCAATATGCTGATTGTCATCCTGAGCAAAGTACTTAGAAAATATTTCAGCATTGTAATCTTGTATGCTGCGAGTATGAGCTCGGTGTTGTGATGCAAGGTTAATGTGTTGAAGAGGTTGCCCCCCCCCCCCCTTGCGCGATGCTTGTTACTTGTTGCACGAAGACTAACGAGTCTTGTACGTACATGGTTGTTTCACATGGAGCATCTATTGCATAAATGCTTGCATAAGTGTTGGTGCGTGTTTACGCACTGACTGGATTGTTGATAGCATTTTCCAGGATATCAGATCTTGCTGTCCTCTTGTCAGAATTAGTCTTCCCACAGCTGTTACCATGAGTAAGTCCACTATCTCTATCTTGATGGGAAAAAGCTTGTCTTTGCAGATAGCTGATGTGTACAGAAATCCATTTGTTGGGAGGAATGTCCATACAAGTGCCCCCGCTACTCTGGAGTCTTCGGACAGGGTCGCGGTAAAAGGCTTGTGAGTAAGACGTCTCATTGTATCTTCTTTGAACTTGTTAATTTTCCAAGTTATTGCTGGCTGCAGCTTCTGTTTTTAGCATAATTCTCGAAAGATCCGACGCAGGGGCGCGTTCCTCGAGCGATTCTTAGTTCTTTATGCTGAGCATGACCGTGTGCAGTGGTGTCTTCTGCCCCCCGGTCGAGGGACCGGCCCAAGGAGGATCGTTACTCCTATTGAGGTAAGTATTTGTTGATTGCTGGTTTTAATGCCCGTATTGCTGATTGTCGCCCTTATGTTGAAGAGCTATGTTGTGTTGAAAGTTGAAACAATCATCCTTGCCGTGTCCTTGTGTGGATGACGACATTGCATTTGATGTTGACATTATGACTTATTTGCCATAGGTCCTTAGAGATGATGTTAACTCTTGGTTGGTGTCGGGTTGTCTGCTTCCAGCATGTTGAACCCTTTGATGTTGTGTTGATAATTCTTTGTTCATGCCTTTGCTTGCATGATATTTCGTCACCTGAACCTGTTCTCAATAATAATCATGTGACAACTTGTTAGTAATATTCCATACCTTGAGTTATCTATGCCGTCTATATGCTTTGGACTTGGAAGTTAGGATAGATATCCTTAGATGATGAACATGATGTCTGTAGTTGCGACTGTATGTCGCTCATTGTTGAGTGTTATGATCACCCCTCTTGGTTAGATTCCAAGGCATGACAAGACGGATAGAGCATAGGATGTTGCGACTTGTTGTAGGTTTTTGCTTGATGTGGATGACTAGTAATCATAGATGTAGTCTCCGCAGCCGTGGCCATTAGCCACTTCTTGATTGATGATTTGAGATGCTCCCCTACTTGCATGATGCATTACGCATGTTGCCCTTCTTTCCTGAATAGCTTGCCGCTATATATGTTGCAACCTTCCAAGTATTTTGCGTATAGCAATATTTCTTAACAAGTAGTGTATTTGAAAGGTGTTATCTTGGCTAAGCAAGATACTAGTTTATACCGTCTCTTAGTTCCACTCTAAGGCGACGTTGTACAAGACTCGACTTGTAAATTTTATGAGTTTTAAGCGTGTATCAACCCGCGTTGGGGAAGCATACGTAAAAACATTTTGGTTTTTGAAAAGATGTTTGTGAACCCTAAAAAAGCTCGTTATACACGCAAAAACCGCGTTGATAAAATATTTGAAAAAATATTTGATACATAAAATATTTGATAAAATATTTGAAAAAATATTTGTGATACATGATTCCTGCGTCCAGGGACCACGTAACACTTTTTGAAAATATGAATTGTGATGCATGCTTTCTGCGTCCAGGAACCATGCAACACGATTTGAAAATTTGTAGTACAGAATTGTCATCTAACAAGAGGACTTTTGCCGTAAAGAGTGAACCCTTTAAACAGGAATTCATAGTATGGGATTGTCATCTAACAAGAGGACATTCGCCATAAAGAGTGAACCCTCAAGCAGGAATTCAGAGTATGGGATTGTCATCTAACAAGAGGACATTCGCCATAAAGAGTGAACCCTTTAAATAGGAATTCCCACTTGTTGTAGCGTGGGGTCGTTTTCTGACAAGAGAACTTCCGCCACTTATGGGGTGATCAGTCCCGTATTGTATTTGCCCATCCTGTTCTGAATCCAGGGAATGGCTATGAACATGAGGATTTGCCTCTAACAAGAGATGTCACAGCATGTCATTTTTTAGAAGTAAACATGGGGTTTGTCTTTTCAAAGAGGATACCTCAACATGCTACTTTTGATAGTAGGTCTTGGTGTTAATCCAAGATATTGCCTGTAGTTGACGCCTTTGGAATATTCGTCATTTTGATAGATAATCCGCAAGTTGTCATTGCGATATATATAAGTTGACCGTGCACATAGCGCGATGGCTTTGTGTTGTCGGCACCTTCTTGAGATAGACGCCAATGTCATGAATGGAGAAGTAAACTCCATGTTGGTGTAGATAATTGATATGTTGGCGTTGTATACCATAAATCCCTCTTTGAACACAATGCTTAGCTTGTATTGTTGAAGTAGATTTTTGTGCATAGGTTACTACTTGTCGTAATTCCTATGTAGTAATCGTAGTGTAGCATGTACCTACGAGCAGAGTTACTTTTGTCAGATAATCGCAATTTTTATAAGTTTGCAAAAGTATGAAGTCATGAAATTTTCTTTTTAGTCATGCATATCATAAATAAAGTAAAGGAATCTGATACAAGGATCCCTTGTTTGTGTAAGAAACTTCCCTGAGTGCGGACGCGATAGGTGCAGATCATGATAGGTATGTATATATGTTAGGTAGAATTTCCGAGCACTTGTCAGCTTGGTGCCCCCCAAGTCGCTTGGCAGTTGTATCGCTGTTTCCTGGTTGATTTTATTGTTTCATCTTCTAATAGTGCATGATCTGCCCTTGTGTAATGCCCCCGCCTTATTGCGACACGATTTTTAGTCTTGCGCGTATAAAATGCTTGAGGCTTTGTGTTGTTGACGCGAGTAATATGTGCGTAGTTGTTACTTGGCGTTATTCCAAGGTAATATGTGTCATAATAATGTACCTACGAAAGTATATTTAACCTTTATTAGATATTTAGAGTTCGCACAACGGATTACAAGAAAGTGTCTACTGATCACTTCTTTTGAAAAGTACTGAGGCTAATAAGCATAAGTTGTACTAAATCTAAAAAGATTTAAAATAGATATGCGAAAAAGGAGATAAGGAAGATAAAGGGATTGCTGATGTGTTTGACGTCCTCATAGGTGATTTGTTGGCCAGTTGACTCTGCCACGTGCCACATAGTTTCTCAATGCATCTAGCGTGTTGAGCTCTTCAATCTCCACCTTTGGGGATGAACAAATGTTGATGTCATGCCCCCCAGTTTTACGTTGCTTGTGTTGTTCTTCAACATCTTTGCCAAGGAAGGCAGTCGTTGGCTCAAGTGGGCGGTGAAGTTTGATTTCCGGGAGTTTGAAATTTATTTCTTCCGCCTTCATGCTCCAAGGATTGTATAAGTCGTCACAATTGGTTCCATAAGTGACGTTGTTTTTCTGGCGTTTGGCGATAGGTGGATTATCATCCGCCTTTTCTTTTCCCTTGCCTTTTTCTGAAGATTTCACACGAGGCTTCCTTTGATGCTTATTGCCTTGGTCGATATACTTCTTCATTTTTCCTTCTAAGATCAAGCTGTTTACATGAAATCTTAAGCTGACACAGCTGTCTGTCTCATGGCCATATACTTCGTGATTCTCGCACCATTTGCTTTCATCTTTTCCCAATGGGCCATTGCGGAATTTAGAGGGTTTTTTCCACAGCTTGGTCTCCTTCATTTCTTTCAGGATGACAGACATCGGTGTGTTCAAAGGAACACATATGGCGAGATTGGTATCTTTGAGCCTTTGGGCATCTGACTGGAACGGGCTCTTTTGTTGTGGTTGTCTCTTTTCCCAGGAAACGTGTATCTCTTTTTCAATTATTGCCTTCAAGGTTCCTGTTGTAAATCCCATGATTGGGACGTCGTCGTCACTAACAGGTTTTTTCCGTCCCTCCTTGTGACAGATGTCAGCATCGTCTTGGCTTGTCCTTGTGGAAGGACCTTCTTTGTATATTTTGGATGACTCTGCTTGAGTCTTCTTTGGAGGGCTGCCGCCTTGATCGGTGAATTACTTTAATTTGCCTTTGAGGACGAAGCTGTTAATGCGGAAACGTAGGCTGACACAGCTGTCTGTCTTGTGGCCGAAGACCTCGTGGTTTTCACACCACTTGTCTTTGTCTTTCCCCAACGAGCCTTTTCTGAAATTGTTCGGCGCTTTCCACATTTTCGCATCCTTAATCTCTCTCAATATCACAGACAGCGGGGCTTTCAAAGGAATGCAGTCAGCGAGGTTTACTCCTTTTGGCTTCTGGAAATCTCCTTGAAGAGGTCTTTTTGGCTGAGGCTGCCAATTTCTTCCTTGCTGACTGCTTGAGGGCGGTTTTGCTTGATTCTGCTTTGGGGGTTGTTTCCATGCCTCTTTTTGGTGTTGTGTTATCACGTACGGGTTGCATGAGCGTGCAGCTTCGTGCCTTGGCTGTTGGTACTGGAAGGTACCTTCCGTGCATTGCCCCTCTATTCTTTGGTGCCGTGCGTCTTGATGACTTGTGACTCGAGACTTTGTCCCTGTCGTCTCAACTTGTCTGTTGATTGGAGGCAGAGGAGGTGACGGGTTGACACCTTTGTATTGGAAGGCTCCTTGGTCGCATTGTGCGAAGGATGCATTTCTTGTTGGAGTGAAGAAAGCATTGGATGTGGCAACAGGGATGTGGAAGGATCCAAGTTGTCTTCTTATCGGCTTCTGCGAGGTTATGGGCAAGGCGTTGTGGTATGCAACGTGCTCCTTGTCCTTTGATGAGAAATCAATGACATCTTCAAAGGCGGCATCCTTTATGTCAACATACTCCAAGTTGTTGTCATCGGTCTCGAGCATTGTCTTTCCGACGTACACTTCTTGGTCGTATGAATTCTTGCTTTCAGCGTCAAAGTTTCTTGTATTCTTCCAATGACGGGCTCCTTGGGAAGGAGTGTATGAATGTGCGGCTTCATATCTTGTATGTTGGAAGGCATTTTCTGCATGTTGGTCCTTGCCTTGGAATAGATGGCCTCCAGTTGGTTTCTGACCAAGGTCCGAATGTTGGCTTCCGGTTGGTTTCTGACCTCCTGCTTTTTTGCCTGCCGGAGACGTCTTAGGATGTCCAGGCCTTTTCCTCGCGTTAACCTCTTCGGGAGGGTTGCGATCACTCGTCATGTCTTTGCGGTATGGTAGCTTTTTGTTCGAATCACGGAGACGGTGCCAATGTTGCGTCCTAGATGAACTGGGTCGTGGGGACGCGTTTGTCTGAATGGTTGAGCGGGTTTTCGGGCTGTAATCCTTCGTCTGAAAGAGGTTTGTGCCACTGACGAGTGTTCGGTTGAGTCTCGGAAAGGTCTGTGTCTCAAAAAGCGGTTGTGTCTCAGGCGGCGTCTGAGTCTCAAAAGGTGGTGGTCTGTGCACAAGTCCGAACGTCTGGAGCGTCGATTCCTGCACAAAGGGCCGGTACTAGCACGGAGAGGAGGGGGGGTGGTGCTAGTGGAGCCCTCTCCGATGCTTAAGTCACTATAGGGCTAAAAGGGTAATTCTAGAGAGAGAAAATATTTCTAGAGAGAAGTCAGAGCTCAAAATACCAAAGTTGGGCAAATGAGAGGATGTTTGAAAATGGGTGGCTAAGGCCTCCTATTTATAGGCTTCATTGGGACCGGACCCGGTTTTAAATCGGTTTGATGACGGTTCAAAAGCAAGCGGTAACCGTCATCAACATTGGCAATGCGCGAATTTGACTTCTCTACACGTAACGGTAATCGCGTAAACGGTAATCGCGCAATACCCGTAATGCAATCCGGACAATCCGGACGCGCGTAACACGCTTCCGGACCGTTTTGACCCTTTGGGAAATGTTTTTCAAGTCGAGATGTAATTTTGACGTGTTTACGGGGCCCGAAATATAAATACGAACCCGAATTGGACACATATCCATCAGACATCATGTTCATCATCTAAGGATATCTATCCTATCTTCCAAGTCCAAAGCATACGGACAGCATAGATAACACAATGTATGAAATACTATAAACAAGTTATCATGCAATTATATTATTATTAAAAGCAGGTCCAAGTGACGAAATACCATGCAAGCAAAGGCATAAACAAAGATTTATTGAAAACCTCAAAACAACATCAAACTGTTCACAAAGGGTTCAACATGCTGGAAGCAGACAACCTGATACCAACCAAGAAGTAACGTCATCTCCAAGGAACTAAGGCAAAGAGTTCATAATGTCGATATCAAATGCAATGTCGTCATCCTCACAAAAAACACGGCAAGAATGGCCGCTTCAATTTCAATGCGACATAACTCTTCAACATGGGCGCGACAAGCAGCAATGCATGCATCAAAATCAGCCATCTTCAAGCTTCAAGTGTGAAGAAGTAAACAATGTTTATCTCAATGGGAGGAACGCTCCTCCTTGGGCCGGTCCCTCGACCGGGGGGCAGAAGGCACCACCGCACGACCCTCAACTCTATTCCCTTTATCGCAAGAAGGAGTTGGCACGGTCCCAATCGGCATAGAGAACTTAGAATCGCTCGAGGAACGCGCCCCTGCGACGGATCTTTTGAGAATTGTGCTAAAGCCAGGAACTGCAACCACGCGTTCAGTCACATGTATGGAGCAACTTGCAAACAAAAGCAACATGAAAGCAACAACTTGGAAAATTAACAAGTTCAAAGAAGATACAAGGAGGTGCCTTACTCACAAGTCCTTTACCGCGACCATGTCTGGAGACTCCAGAGTAGCGGGGGCAATGGTGCGGACATTCCTTCCAACAAACGGATTACTGTGTACATCGACTGTCTGCAAAGACGAGCTTTTTCCATCAATCCGACCTACATTGCAACATGGTACAAGTCATAAAGATCATCAACATACCAAATCTTCAGAAGGAAGTATATGTATACCGAGATCAATTAATCAAGCAAGGACGCTAACATCTACACTTGGTGTATTATTTAGCTGCTCAACCATGTCGACATCCGAACATAGAGTTACTCGCAGAATGGGAATAGTGGACTTACTCATGATAACAGCCGTGGAAAGATTATTTCTGAAAAGAAGATAGCGAGATCTGATATCCTGAAAAGTGCAACCAACAATTCAATCAGTGCGCAAACACGCATCAACACTTATGCAAACATCTATGCAATGAACGCTCCATGTGAGATAACTATGTACGCAATGACTTAATAGTGTTCGTGCAACAAGTAACAAGCATCATGCAAGGGGAGCAACCCTCTCAACACATCGACTTACATGTCGACATCAAGCTCATACTCACAGCATACATGATTACAAGGGCGAAATCTAAGTGTTTTACTCAGGATGACAGTTAGCATATTGCAAGTTGTCAGCATTCTACTAAGTGTCAGCATATTACTAAGTGTCGACATGCTACTAAATGTCAGCATGTTACTAAGTGTCAGCATACAACAAGCTGTCAGCATATTACCAAGTGTTAGCATACGACAAGGTGTTGACATACAACCTATGTTTACATCAAGCATATGGATACAGCGTACATAGCTAGGGATAGAGAAAAGATTCTAAGTGTGAGGGCAAGTGCGCACATATAAGCGCGTACATACGAGCACGCGCATACAACGGTCGACATACAACGAGATGTCGGCTATCAAGGATATTCTCCAAGTGTTCCAACCATATCGGCTGTCGACATATGACGAGAAGCCAACTGTCAATGATATTTTCTAAGTGTTCCACCATGTCAGCAATCAACAAGCTGTCAGCATACTAATAAGTATCAACGTACGACAAGGTGTCGGCATGCAACAAAATATGGCTGAAATATTTTTTAAGTATTTCGCTTACGACATGGGACTATACGCGACAAGAAACCAACCGTCGGAAAATATTGTCTAAGTATTTCCTTGATGTCAACAATCAACAAGCGGCATGGAATCAACTATCTAGGAGCATTCTCCAAGTATACTAGCATGATGACGGATAACATACATCAAGTGGCAAACATCAACTACTACGAAATATTTTCTAAGTGTTTCTATGCCGGCGGTCGACAAGAATCATATGACGACATAAATGGTAACAAGCACTAGATATTATTGAAATATTTTCTAAGTGTTTTAGCATGTTTGCAGACAGTGACCAACGATCAATACATGATGCTCAACGCACATTGCCTAAGTTATCACTACCAACATACAACCATTGACGACCATGTACGAACAACTACCGATCGTCAACATCGAGCATACTAAAACAACGGCTAAGGCATGGAGCAACATGTCGGCAATGAATACTATGCATAAGGGAAGTGTAACAATTCATTTGCACTTTTCTGAAATTTTCAGCACTTAGAAAATTTTTGGCCGATTTGGGGCTAAGTATCCTAATGCATTTCATAAAACACCTTGTATGCATGTTAAGGTGACTAAGCACATAGTGATTTCAAGATTGAATCAAGGCCAAACAAAGTCACAAAATGTCCAGCCATGTAAGGAATTAGACTCACCAACACGAAGCGAGTCCGAATTGTCACACACCGTCACCGGAGCTCCACACGCCACCCAGAGAAGCCGCATGCGCCGCTGCCGTGTGTGTCACGCGCCTCCGCTGATTGCCACGCGCCGTCGACTTCAACCTCTAGCTTGGCTGGAATTTAATTGAAGTCAAGTATGATGTGACTACTCCAAATTTACACCTCCATAAGCTCCTTTTTCAACAAGCAATGAGAACTTCTTGGAAAACTATCAAGGGAGGTTGTAAGCTAATGACTTTTCTTTCTCCTAATTTTCGCTAATAGTGTCTACACCATATGCTAAGTACTAAACTCATATCTATTTTCGCACAAGTCCCTAGAATCAGGTATGAGCATGTTTACATCTCTCCTATGCTTACATTACATGCATGCTCCCTAATGTTGCATCACGCGCTACATAAAAATATTATTGCATGTTACGTACACATAGGCTATTATGCGTTGCTGTGTTCGCTTCACCACTTGGGCAGCTTCGGGCTTTTTCCTTCACGAACAGGCTTCTTCCTTCATGATCGGGCTCGAGATGTATGTATAAGGACAGGAACGCCGCAATCCTTAATGTACAATCACCGAGCTAAACTCCCAATCCTCGACCTTGGACTCTTGATCTTCGGGTCCTGCACGAGGGGCAGTAACCAGCGTTGGAGGGGGGAATGCTGGTTGGGCCCACTCCGACGCTCAAGTTAGCACTTCTAGAGAGAGAAAGCCTTAGAGAGAAGTCAGAGCATTGCAAGTCCAAAAGTGAGGGAATTGTCTAAAATGAGAGACCTAGGCCCCTATTGTTAAGTTATGGGATCTCGGTCAACGGAGTGTCGGCTTTGATCCCACTTCTCACGGGGGATGTGTATGATCCGGTCTTCTCGGGTTGTCTTGTCTTTGTCTATGTCCTTCTTCCTTTCCTTCTTCCCTTAGTTCCTTCTCTTCTTCTCTCCCTTTGCCCTGCAAAAGGGGCAATACCAGACACGGAGGAGGGGGGGGGGTGGTGCCTGGTGAACCCTCTCCGATGCCTAAGTCAGAACTATATTTCTAGAGAGATAAAGCTAGAGAGATGTCAGAGCTAAATTGTTCAAATGGCCAAGATGATCAAATGAGTTGTGAAGGTGGGGTATTTATAGGCAACGGTGTCATTAAGGTGACTTAATGACATCGTTAGCCTTTAAACACAATTAATTAACCTTTCAGCACATAATTAAGACCTTAGGATTCGGAGGAGGTAGGCGGAGTGGACCGAGCATGGGCGTCTGAAAGGGGTGCCGGGGCCCTTGGGGGGGAGAAATCCGACCCCCAAGGGTAGGGGTTGGGTGAGGACACCCAACCCCTCCTAGGGAGGGTGGGGTTGGCCAACCCCATCCCTCCTAGGAGGGATCGGGTTGGCCGACCCGATCTCTCCTAGGAGAGATCGGGTTGGCCAACCCGATCTCTCCTAGGAGAGATCGGGTTGGCTGACCCGATCTCTCCTAGGAGAGATCGGGTTGGCCAACCCGATCTCCCCTAGGGGAGATCGGGTCGGCTGACCCGATCTCCCCTAGGGGAGGTTGGGTTCGGCCACCCAACCTCACCTAGGTGAGTTCGCCTCTGTCGGACGGGCGCTTCGGCCCCGTCCGAGCCGTCGATGTTCTCGCGAAGTGTCCGGGTTGAAGTTTCGATTTGCAATCATAAATGGGACGATAAAAATACAACGGTTTGGAAGTCAACGGGTTCAAATTGGGCGTATATCCATCACATGCCCCCGAGTCAACCAATGGCCTAACCCTTGATTGACTCTATTTTAGGATGGTATGACACGCGCAATTTGAAACCGGGATTTTACCTTCTTTGTCTGAATGCCTGCTTACCCATGGATACGTGCCTCTGACTCTGCCCCCTGTCTAATGAGATAGAGGAATTGTAAACGTTAGAGTAGCACGGACGTGTGCCTAGGCACGCGTCCGTCTGAGGCGGGAATAATAAACTTATCTTTGCTACAGGTGCCTACTCAAAAAATACAAACTTGCACAGGGGTGTGATACGAATGCAACTAAAAACTTATGCTTCAAATTCGTGCAGGGATTTTATCTAAGTGCGGAAAAATTAATTTTAGCCAAAAATTTTCCTAGGTATGGAATACTAGAAAATAAACCTTATGGGACGTTAACTAGGGTGAGCGTGGATTTAACCGTGGTTAATAGGAACTAGTTTTTTGAATCTTGTCCCTTGAAATTTTCCTCTCTAAAATTCAACGGTGTTGATTTGGCGATTTTGGAAAAACCCTAAACCTTTGTGTTATAAAAGGGGGAGTGATTACCTCATTCTCGTTGTCCTTTTCTCTTCTTTTTGACGGTGGGATTTCTGGTTGGGCTTACTTCTCGAGGCACGAGTCGCATTGAGGTATGCGTTTTTCTTCTTGTTTAAGCATTGTTCTTGTGGAATTCGATCCTGTTTTTCTTTCAGTTGTTTCCTTACTTGTCTCGTTTCGACTTACGTGTCTTCATGATAATATAGTTCTGCTTGATTTGTCTTTCCTCCATCTTCTTGCTTTCGTACTCCCGTTTACTGGCGTGTGGGGTTTTTTACATCGGGATTATGGCTATTTCTGTTTGCCCCCTTGCCTCTGTCTGTTGGGCTGAGGGGTCTCTTCCATGCTGGGGGTTATGACTATTTCCCCCTGCCCCCTGCCTCTGCCTGTTGGGCTGAGGGGTCTCTCTATGCTGGGGGTTATGACTATCTCCCCCTGCCCCCTGCCTCTGCCTGTTGGGCTGAGGGGTCTCTCTATGCTGGGGGTTATGACTATCTCCCCCTGCCCCCTGCCTCTGCCTGTTGGGTTGAGGGGTCTCTCCATGCTGGGGGTTATGACTATCTCCCCCTGCCCCCTGCCTCTGCCTGTTGGGCTGAGGGGTCTCCTTATACTGGGGGTTATGACTATCTCCCCCTGCCCCTTGCCTTTGCCTATTGGCTGGTGGGGTTTTTCTTGCCGTCTTTCTATTCTTGTCTTTTGACTTTGTATCTATCATTTTATGGAAATGAGTTCGTGTCTCTTGTCCATTGTTTGCTTTCTGTTTTTCTCGGATTGAGCCTGTGTTTTTTCCGGTTAGCAGAACTTTCTGGTGATTGATGAGGAGTAAGAGGCCAGTACGTGTGGGAGTGGTTACTTCCGGGACCGGATCTTCGATTGCAAAAAGATCGGTTTTCTATGGTGCGGGGGGGTGTTCTCTAACTGAAGGTAAGGGTGGTGACGTTGGGGTGCTATCTTCTTTCTATATTGATGCCCCCCAATCGAAGGTCCGGGAGCCGTCATTTCCTCCCTCTCTGTTTGGTGAGTTCTTGAGCGGCTGAGTTTCCTTAGTGTATATTGGTATTTACTCTGTGCTTTGTTATAGGTAGACTTCGTCTTCCGCGTCTGAGTCGGAAGGAGCTGTCTCGTCCGCCTGTTGATGGAATTGTTGGGTCTGAGTGGGCGCCTTATTATGGGCGTGGGGCTCGTTTTGACAATCAATCTTCTTTGCAAACTCCTGAGGTTGGAGTTCGTGTTCTGCAGTCTGCTGTTCCTCCTGCTGATCGTGTGTCCCTCTCCAAAGGGTCGGATGCAACTTATGAGTTGGCTCGTGATGTGTTGGCTCGTTATGCTCCTGTAATGTTATTAACCGTTTTATCCTTTGGCATACTTCTTCTCCATGCGTTATCCGTCTCATCTTTTGTTTTGGTTGCAGGGTATGGCCGACCTTGTTAATTTATCCACCCTTGCTATTCATCTTGCTGAGGAGAGGAAGGTGTACGAGGACATTTGTGTCTCCCTTAACTCCAGTCTTATTAGTTATTTGGAGCATAGTCGTATTACTGATTTGCGGTGCCGAGATTTGGAGGGTCGCATTGCTCTTCTCAATGAAGAGGTTGAGGCGTTGAAACAAAGGTCTTATCGTGATGGGACACTTCGTGCTGCTGAGTTAGTCTCTCTGGAGGAAATGTTTCGTATGGAGGCGAAAGAGTGTGCCATTGCTGAGTATAAGGCCTCTTCCGCTTATCAGGCTGCTATGGACGTTCGCTGCTCTGTGGCTAAACGTATTTCCTTTAAGGAGATTCTTGAACGTATTCACATGATTGCTCCTGACTTTCCTTTCTCTCGTCTTGGTGATTTGTCAGACTTTGCACTTAAGCATATTGCGAAGGTAAAGGAATAGTACCCCTATCTATTGTGGTAGTCTCATGTGCTTGTGAGTTGTGGTTGTCTTTAGAGTTTAAAACTCCACCTTTCTTAGTGTTGCCATCTTTGTCTGATACACTTGTTTATATTCGTTGTATATATGGCCGTGTGCTTATATCTCTTCTCATGATGTCTCCCTATGCCTTGTGTATGGCTCTTTGGGTATGGACCCTTTCATTGGTGTGTTTCCTTTACTTATCCTTCTTTCGTGCTTTCCTTCTTGCCTTACCTGCCATTTCATAAAGAAAAAACAATACTTGTTCTTCACATTACTTTACTTAGAAATTTCTTTCTCATGGTATTCTTCTGAGAATGGTATCCTTCTAAACATGGTGTGATGATCTCTTCTGATACCCCTTACACGGTATACGTTGCACTGTTAGACCAAAGATACGCTCTTGGTGGGCGTCGAAATCTTTTCACGAGACAGGCTCTCGGACGGCACTTAACGTTTCGCAGGATAGGCTCCCGGAGGGCACAGGTTAGTCCACCGATACCTTCTTGACGGGTGTCAAACTGTTCACGAGACAGGCTCTCGGACGGCACTTAACGTTTCGCAGGATAGGCTCCCGGAGGGCACAGGTTAGTCCACCGATACCTTCTTGACGGGTGTCAAACTGTTCACGAGACAGGCTCTCGGACGGCACTTAACGTTTCGCAGGATAGGCTCCCGGAGGGCTCAGGTTAGACCAAAGATACGCTCCTGGTGGGCGTCGAACTGGTAGTTTGAAATCTACCTCAAGATACGCTCTTGGGGGCGTCGAACTGGTAGTGTTTTTTCTACCTCAAGATACGCTCTTGGGGGCGTCGAATCTGGTAGGTTGCAAATCTACCTCAAGATACGCTCCTGGGGGCGTCGAATTCGTAGTTTTTGGAAACCACTCTCAAGATACGCTCTTGGTGCGTCGAAGTCGTAGTGTAATAACTACTCTCAAGATACGCTCTTGGGGGCGTCGAAGGTTGTAGTATGAACACTACTCTCAAGATACGCTCTTGGGGGCGTCGAAGTTCGTAGTTTTTGGAAACCACTCTCAAGATACGCTCTTGGGGGCGTCGAAGGTCGTAGTATGAAGACTACTCTCAAGATACGCTCTTGGGGGCGTCGAATGTCGTAGTATGAAAACTACTCTCAAGATACGCTCTTGGGGGCGTCGAATGTCGTAGTACGAAGACTACTCTCAAGATACGCTCTTGGGGGCGTCGAAGGTTGTTGACTTGAAGTCATATCTGTGTAAGGATAACTTCGTGATTATACCACTGCATTCACTTGAAAATACTCTTGAGTAACTACTACCCCCTTAGGAGCATTCATGTTTTTGTACACTTGGGATGCCTTGGTGCACCAAGACATCCTTTGTAGGAATAAAAGATAGTTGTAGAGTTGGAGTAACTTCGTGAGTTCTCCTTCTCAAAAGTTGTTTTTTGAAAAGCTTGTGAAGCTGAAGCGCGTAAAATGTGTAATATGAAACTAAGGATATGGTCTTTTGCTTGTGCTTTCTTCTTATACGTAGTACTTCTTTAGGTGCTCTCCACTGAAGGTGTTTGTGGAGATATACCCCTCCCCATCTTCGAGGCGGTACGCGTTTACGTAGGGAACTGACGCTATCTTGTATGGTCCTTCCCACTTTGGAGATAATTTTCTGACTTGGTCTAAGTGTGAGAACTCATTCCTTCTTAGTACTAGTTCTCCTACGTGGAATTGTCTCTCCTTGACTTGGCGGTTGTAGTATCTTGCTGAGACAAGGCGCATTCGTGTCTGTGCTTCTTCTGAATTCCACCTTTTGTCCTCCACCATGTCTAAATCTAAAAGTCTTGCCTTGTTGTTCTCATGCTCCTCAAAGTACTTGGTCCTCAGTGATTGTACAGCTATTTCTGCTGGTGCCACCGCCTCGGTTCCGTACACTAGACCAAATGGCGTTTCTCCTGTGGATATCTTTGGTGTTGTCCGCACTGCCCATAGAACATTTTCCAGCTCATCTACCCAACTTCCCTTGGTGGCGTGGAGTCGTTTCTTTAGGCCATCTAGCACTATCTTGTTTGCCGATTCTACCTGTCCGTTTGTCTGAGGGTGCTTTACCGATGCGAAACGGTGATCTATATTCAGTCTTTCGCAATACCACTGCAATTTCTTGCTCTTGAACTGTGGGCCATTGTCACTTATTATTGCTTTTGGCACCCCATACCTCGAGACAATGTGAGATTGGATGAAATTGACGACTTGGTCGTCTGTTGTCTTCCCCATTGCCTTTGCTTCTATCCACTTGGAGAAGTAGTCTATTGCAACAATTATGCAAGTCTTCTGACCTTTTTTTTTTGGTAGGGGGCCTATCAAATCAATCCCCCATTGTGCGAAAGGCCAGGCTCCTGAGATGGAGCTTAGCTTTGCTGGTGGGGCTGTTATATTTCTGGAGTACCTTTGGCAGTGATCACATTTTTGTACCAAGTCTGCTACTTCTTTGCTCAATGATGGCCAATAGTATCCTAGGTTGTAAACCTTTCGGCTTATTGACCGTGCTCCTTCATGGCACCCCGCCTCTCCCTCATGGAGCTCTGCAAGTACCCTCTCTGTTTCTGGGTATGCTATGCATTTGAGGAAAGGTGTGGAGTATCCTTTCTTGTAGAGCTCATTGTCCATCACTGCGTAATTCCTAGCCATCCTTTCAATCTTGACTGCTTCCACCTTATCTTTTGGGAGCTTTCCTTCCATGATGTATTGTCTCATTGGTGTCATCCAGACTTCTGCTTCATCTATTGCTAGAACCTCCATTTGTTCTATCACTGATTGCATTCTTTGCTCCACAAAGTGAACCTCTTTGCCTGCTTCTGCCCCTAAGGCTAGTTTACTTAAGGCGTCTGCCTCTTGGTTTTGTTCTCTTGGGACAGACTCAATGTCGAAGCTTTGGAAGCTTTTTATCAGGTCCTTGGCTTGCTGCAAGTATCTCTGCATGTTTTCGGACTTTGCAGTGTAGATTCCTTTCACTTGGTTGACAACTAGTTGAGAATCACACTTGACCCTTAAATGCTTTGCCCCTACTCCTTTGGCTATTCTCAGGCCAGTTATTAGTGCTTCGTACTCAGCCTCATTGTTTGTTGCCTTAAAGGTTAGTGCCATGGCATAGCGCATAGGTGTATCGCTGTTTGGTGGGTATAGTAAGAGACCTGCACCTGAACCTCCTCCGTTGGATGACCCATCAGTATGCATCTCCCATAATTCTTCTGATTGTGTCTCCTGACTACTACTTGCCTCGCATGTAGTTTTGATTTCTCCCAAGTCTTCGTCCGGATTAATTCCAGTGAATTCGGCGATAAAATCTGCTAGAGCCTGACCCTTTATGGCTGTTCTTGGGGCGAAATGAATGCGAAACTCACTTAGCTCGATTGCCCATTTGGTCAGTCTTCCCGATGTGTCTGGTCTCTGCAGGAGGTGTTTCAATGGTTGGTCTGTGAGGACTGTTACTTCATGCCCATGAAAATACGGTCTCAACTTTCTTGCTGATACAATCAGTGCATAGAGGTACTTTTCTATTGGCAAGTAGTTGATCTCATACTTTGCCAATGTTTTGCTTACGAAGTATACTGGCAATTGTGTAGCGTTTTCCTCTTTGATTAGCACTGAGCTAACTGCCACGTTGCTCACTGAGATGTAGAGGTAGAGGGGCTCCTCTGGTGTAGGCTTTGCTAGGGGTGGTAGTGTCTTTAGATGTTGTTTGAGTTAGTGGAAGGCTTCCTCACATCTCGGTGTCCATTCAAATTTCTTGTTTGCCCTTAGTACCTCAAAGAAGGGTAGTGCCTTGTCTCCTATTTTGGATAGGAATCTGTTAAGGGCTGCCAACCTCCCGTTCAGTCGTTGAACCTCTTTGTGCTTCGTAGGTGATTGCATTTCTTCAATTGCTTGAAGTTTTTCGGGGTTTACCTCTATGCCTCGCTGGCTTACCATGAAGCCTAAGAACTTTCCTGATTGCACCCCAAATGCGCACTTTTTCGGGTTTAGACGGACCTGATATTGCCTCATCCTTTCAAACGTTGAGCGAAGGTTTTCCACATGGTCCTTCTTCTCTTTAGATTTGACTATCATGTCGTCCACATACGCCTCCATTGTCTTCCCTATCATGTCCCCAAAGATTTTGTTGACCATTCTTTGGTATGTTGCTCCAGCATTTATGAGTCCGAAAGGCATCACTGTGTAATGGTATATCTCGCTATTAGCGTAGAATGCTGTGTGGGGGGCGTCCTCAGGGGCCATTTTTA
Organism: Clarkia xantiana subsp. parviflora; assembly: GCA_036873135.1. NCBI lineage: Eukaryota > Viridiplantae > Streptophyta > Magnoliopsida > Myrtales > Onagraceae > Clarkia > Clarkia xantiana. The sequence goes on from JAPTYO010000018.1 coordinate 1,150,460, forward strand.
TCTGGTTATATCCTGAGTATGCATCCATGAAGCTCATTAGTTGGTGACCTGATGTTGCATCCACTAACTGATCTATTCTTGGTAGCGGATATGAGTCCTTTGGGCATGCCTTGTTTAGGTCCCGATAGTCAATACACATTCTCCAACTTCCTCCCGGCTTCTTTACCAGTACTGGGTTTGCCACCCATGTCTGGAATCTGATTTCCTTGATGAACTTTGCCTTTAGTAGCTTTTCTACTTCTTCTTGAATAGCTATCTTTTTATTGCCTCCCATTGGTCTCACCTTCTGTGTTGTTGGCCGCGTTGCCGCGTCTATGTTGAGCCTGTGTGAGATCACATCTTCTGATATCCCTGGCATATCGCTCGGTGACCAGGCGAACAAATCCTTGTACTCCCTTAGTAAAGCGACTAAATGGTTCTCCTCTTCCTGAGATAAGGCAGTCCCAATTTTAGCCTTCCTATCGGGTTCTTCTATGAGTATCTCTTTTAGTTCCTCCATGGGGGCTGGCCTTCCATGATCTTCTCTTGGGTCCTCGTCTACTAGTAGGACTTCTCTTGTTTTCTTCCTTTTGCCTAGTGCAATCCTTGCACATTTCCGTGCTACCTTCTGGTTACCCTTTACTTCCCCTATCCCTTGGTCTGTGGGGAATTTCACTTTCTGATATAGCGTTGATGGTACCATACCCCACTTGTTGATTGTAGTGGTACCTAGGACCCCATTGTACTCCTCCATGTCTTCTGTAATGAAGAATGGGACATCAATCTTTAGCTGCCTCTGCCCTGTGCCCAGTGTCACAGGTAGTGTGACTGCCCCCAGTGGGTATGTTGGCTCTCCTGAAAATCCTACCAAGGGGGAGTAAACCTGTCTTATGCTACTTGGCCTAACTCCTAGTATGTTGAGGACCTTCTTGCTAATGATGTTGGGTGAGCTTCCACTGTCTATTAGGATTCTCCCAATGTCCATATCAGTGATCTTCATTGTTATGACCAGGGCATCCTTGTTGTCTGGTAACACATGCTCCATGTCTCTTCTTGAAAATTCTATTATGTCTTCTTTCTTTTCCTTTGGTTGTTCTTCTCTTGGCTTAGGAGTCCCTAACTCTGCCATATATGCTTCTCTGGCATTTGCTGACTCTCCTCTAGCTCCATACCCTCCATGGATGACATATACGCTTGCCATCTTGCTAGTGGTAGTTAGGCTTTCTGTCTGAAGCCCGCAGACGGCGCCAAGTGTTAAGTTATGGGATCTCGGTCAACGGAGTGTCGGCTTTGATCCCACTTCTCACGGGGGATGTGTATGATCCGGTCTTCTCGGGTTGTCTTGTCTTTGTCTATGTCCTTCTTCCTTTCCTTCTTCCCTTAGTTCCTTCTCTTCTTCTCTCCCTTTGCCCTGCAAAAGGGGCAATACCAGACACGGAGGAGGGGGGGGGGGGGTGGTGCCTGGTGAACCCTCTCCGATGCCTAAGTCAGAACTATATTTCTAGAGAGATAAAGCTAGAGAGATGTCAGAGCTAAATTGTTCAAATGGCCAAGATGATCAAATGAGTTGTGAAGGTGGGGTATTTATAGGCAACGGTGTCATTAAGGTGACTTAATGACATCGTTAGCCTTTAAACACAATTAATTAACCTTTCAGCACATAATTAAGACCTTAGGATTCGGAGGAGGTAGGCGGAGTGGACCGAGCATGGGCGTCTGAAAGGGGTGCCGGGGCCCTTGGGGGGGAGAAATCCGACCCCCAAGGGTAGGGGTTGGGTGAGGACACCCAACCCCTCCTAGGGAGGGTGGGGTTGGCCAACCCCATCCCTCCTAGGAGGGATCGGGTTGGCCGACCCGATCTCTCCTAGGAGAGATCGGGTTGGCCAACCCGATCTCTCCTAGGAGAGATCGGGTTGGCTGACCCGATCTCTCCTAGGAGAGATCGGGTTGGCCAACCCGATCTCTCCTAGGAGAGATCGGGTTGGCCAACCCGATCTCCCCTAGGGGAGATCGGGTCGGCTGACCCGATCTCCCCTAGGGGAGGTTGGGTTCGGCCACCCAACCTCACCTAGGTGAGTTCGCCTCTGTCGGACGGGCGCTTCGGCCCCGTCCGAGCCGTCGATGTTCTCGCGAAGTGTCCGGGTTGAAGTTTCGATTTGCAATCATAAATGGGACGATAAAAATACAACGGTTTGGAAGTCAACGGGTTCAAATTGGGCGTATATCCATCACCTATTTATAGGGAACCTAAGGATCATGCTCAATTTTTAATAGCTTGATGTCGGTATGTAGGAATACATATACCGTCATCAAGGTGGACTATGCATGCACCGACTTCTCGCAATCGGCAAAAATAATCGGGATGGGCGCGGAGAAAAACGGTAATTCGGACCTTCGGATTGCCTTAGGGCAATCCGGAAGTCCTTCGGCCCGGGAATTGCACGTATCCCGGACCGTTCTAGACTTGGGTGTCCGCGAAAGGGTTTTTTACGGGTTTTGGGATATTTTACGAGGCCCGGAATGTAAATACGGACCCGAATTGGAAATATATCTAACACTTGCCCCCGAGTCAATTAGTGGTTCAAAACCCGTGCTTGACTCTTTTTTAAAGATAAGATATTCGTCCAATTTAGGTTTGGTACTGACTTCAGGGGTGGCCTGTTTGTCAATTCAAATGTTGAGATCATAAATTTGACCAACTTTTAATTTTCCGTCGTACATACGTAATCTGTTTACAAGGTTAGCGTAACGGACAATATGTGTACAACGAAATGCAACTATATTCGCAATATATAATGAATGAAATACTTGAAATAATAAAGAAACATGCAATGTGATAATATCATGGTACACGATGTAAACATGTAACACGTTGTCAATATGTAAATGACGATATAAAAGACGGATGACATAATCATGTAATAAGTAAAACACTTAGAATAATATGAAATTGGAAAGCATGCTTATCAAAATTGAGCATGATGTAAACATAATAAATGATGCAAGCATGTAGTATGATGCAAACATGAATTATGATGTAAATGTGGGGCATGATATAAACATGAGATTCATACTTAGATTTAGGGCTGAGCAGGAAAACCCGAAAGCCCGAAAAACCCGTCCCGAGCCCGTCCCGAAAAACCCGGTCCCGAATAGGCCCGAGCCCGAGCGGGCGGGACTTTTATTTTCAATTCGGGCTCGGGCTTTTGTGCCAAAATCCCGAAATGCCCGAGCTCGTCCCGAATTTTTTTTAATACTATATAAATATATATATAATTATATATATTCCCCACTAACTATAGTTAGTATCTAACCATCTTCCTCCATATTCGATTTTTTTTTTTTTTTTTTTTTCAGAGTTTTTGTTAAAATTCGGGCTAGCCCGAGCCCGAGCCCCGAAGTCCCGGCTCGGGCGGGCCATTTTCCTCATTTTCGGGCTCGGGCTCGGGCTAAAAATTAGTGTCCCGAAAACTTCGGGCTCGGGCTCAGGTAAAAGCCCGCCCGTCCCGGCCCGAGCTCACCCCTACTTAGATTATAAAAATAATCATGTAACGATCATAAATAATACACGTGTATAATAAATTCTATGTACGTAATATGTAATAATAATTACGCGTAGTGTGTCATGATGCATTGTGTAGTATATATGCAATATGAACATAGGAGAGATGCAAAGATACTTGTAAAAGTTGCTAAGGACTTATATGAAAAAATATGAAAGTTTAGTCCTTAGCACATGGTGTAGACACTATTAGTAAAAATTAGGAGAGAGAATATTCATTATCTTACATCCTTCATAGATAAATCTCCAAGAAGCTCTCTATTCTTGATGAAGATGAAACTTTTGAGATCATAGATTTGGAGTAGACACATCATTGTTGATATCAATTGAATTCCGGTGTGGCACCTGTCAATTCGGACTTGCTTTGTGTTGGTGAGTTCATTTCCGTACATGGTTGGACATTTCTCGATTTCTTTTGGCCCTGATTCAATCTTGAAATCACTATGTACCTAGTTATCTTTACCATGCATACAAGGTGTTTGATAAAAGGCATTAGAATACTTAGCCCCAAATCAGTCAAAAAATTTCTAAGTGCTGAAAATTTTAGAAAAGTGTAAATGAATCGTTATACTTCCCTTATGCATAGTGTTCATTGCCGACATGTTGTTCCATGCCTTAGTCGTTGATTTAGTATGCTCGATGATGATCAGTAGTTGTACTTACATGGCCGTCAATGGTTTTATGTTGTTAATGATAGCTTAGGCAATGTACGTTGAGTATCATGTATAGACTGTCGGTCATTGTCTGCAAACATGCTAAAACAATTAGAAAAAATATTTTAACAATTTCTAATGCTTGTTACCCTAGATGTCGTCGTATGAGCTTTGTCGATAAGCGTCGTAGGAATGCTTAGGAGGCATTGTGTAGAAGTTGATAATAGCTACTTGATGCATGCAATCCATCCTTGTCCACATGTACGTACGTACATGGAAACTCTTAGAAAATATTCTTTACTTGTCGACATGTATGTACGTACATGGAAACACTTAGAAAATATTCTCCCCTTGTTGACATCCATCTTTGTTGACATGTATGTACGTACATGGAAACACTTAGAAAATATTCTCCCCTTGTTGACATCTATCCTTGTCGACATGTATGTACGTACATGGAAATACTTAGAAAATATTCTTCACTTGTCGACATGCATCCTTGTCGACATGTATGTACGTACATGGATATACTTAGACAATATTCTTCACTTGTCGACATGCATCCTTGTCGACATGTATGTACATGTATGTGCGCACTTGCCCCCACACTTAGAATCTTTTCTCTATCCCTGGCTATGTACGCTGTATCCATATGCTTGATGTAAACACAGGTTGTATGCCAACGCCTTGTTGTATGCTAACACTTGGTAATATACTGACACATAGTAACATGCTGACAGCTTGCAATATGCTGACTGTCAGCCTGAGCAAAACACTTAGAACATATTCCGCCCTTGTAATCATGAATGCTGCTAGTATGAACTCAATGTCGACATGTAAAGTTGATGTGTTGAAGAAGTTGCCCCCTTACCTGATACTCGTTACTTGTTGCGCGAGCCTTGTACGTACATAGTTGTCTTACATGGAGCGTCCATTGCATAAATTTTTGCACAAGTGTTGATGCATACATGCGCACTGATTGGATTGTTGGTTGCATTTTTCAGGATATCAGATCTTGCTATCTTCTTGTCGGAATTAATCTTCCCACGACTGTTATCATGAGTAAGTCCACTATTTCCATTCTGCGAGTAACTCTGTGTTCGAATGTTGATATGGTAGAGTAGCTAAATAATACACCAAGTGTAGATGTTGATGTCCTTTATGACTCGTATCATGTTGTTATGTAGGTCGGATTGATGGAAAAAACTCGTCTTTGCAGATAGCCGATGTATACCGTAATCCGCTTGTTAGAAGGAATGTCCGTACAATTGCCCCCGCTACTCTGGAGTGTTCGGACATGGTAACGGTAAAGAACTTTCCAAGTTGCTGCTTTCATGTTGCTGAACGCGTGGTTGCAGTTCCCGGCTTTAGCATAATTCTCAAAAGATCCGACGCAGGGGCGCGTTCCTCGAGTGATTCTAAGTTCTTTATGCCGAGTACGACCGTGCTAACTCCTTCTTGCGATAAAGGGAATAGAGTTGAGGGTCGTGCGGTGGTGCCTTCTGCCCCCCGGTCGAGGGACCGGCCCAAGGAGGAGCGTTCCTCCCATTGAGGTAAGCGTTGTTTATTTCTTCACACTTGAAAGTTGATATTGGAGACGGCTGATTTTGATGCACGCATTGCTGATTGTCGCGCTTATGTTGAAGAGCTATGTCGTACTGAAGTTGAAGCGACCATGCTTGCCATGTCTTTTGTGCGGATGACGACATTGCATTTGATGTTGACATTATGAACTCTTTGCCATAGATCCTTGGAGATGATGTTATCTCTTGGTTGGTGTCAAGTTGTCTGTTTTCATCATGTTGAACCCTTTGTGAATGGGTTGATGTTGTTTTGAGGTTTTCGATAAATCTTTGTTTATGACTTTGCTTGCATGGTGTTTCATCCCTTGGACCTGTTTTCGATAATAACAAACATGTGATAACTTGTTAGTAATATTTCGTACCTTGAGCTATCTTTATTGTCCGCATGTATTGGACTTGCATGATAAGATTGAACTTCTTGTTGTGATGGATAGAACATAGGATGTTGCGACTTGCGCATTGCAGGGTGTTATGTACACTTGGTACTTGTAGCATTGCAGGTAGTAATGTACTTGGCACTTGGCCTTTGATATGTAGCAGTGTCGTCTTGTCGTAGCAAGACTTAAGTTTATACCGTCTCTTAGTTTCACTATAAGGCGACGTTGTTGCAAGATACTTCTTGCTGATTTTGTTGTTTTGGCGTTAAATGCTAAAGAGCAAGATAACGTTATACAAGACTCAACTTGTAAGTTTGATGAGTTTTGTAAAAGGTTTGCTTTAAAAAGTGTATAACATGAAGTTATCCTTTTTCAGGCCTAAGTCTTCATGCTGTATGAACCCTTAAGAGAGTATGCATACTTTTGGTGTGTGGGGTTGTCGTCTAACAAGAGGACTTCCGCCACGATGGGTTGATCAGTCCCATCACTGCATTTGCCGCATCCTGTTTCTATTCAGGGAATGGCTATGAACATGAGGATTTGCTTCTAAGAGCATTTCGCAGCATGCCATTTTTTAGAAGTAAACATGGGGTTTGCCCTTACAAAGAGGATACCACAGCATGCTACTTTTGATAGTAAATCTTAGTGTTTATCCAAGATATTGCATGCTGTTGACGCCTTTGGGATAGTCGTCACTTTGAGTAGAGAATTTTTATAAGTCCCTTTTTTTGTAGATAACCTGCAAGTTGTCATTGCCACATATAAGTTGACTGTGGACGTAGCGTGATGGCTTTGTGTTGCCGACATCTTCTTGATATAGCCGCTGTTATGGAGAAATAAACTCCCTGTTGGTGTAGATAATAGATATGTTGGCGTTGTATGCCATAAATCCCTCCTTGAACATAATGCTTAGCTTGTATTGTTGAAGTAGATATTATGTGCATAGGTTACTACTTGGCATAATTCCCTTGTAGTAATCATAGTGTAGTATGTACCTACGAACAGAGTTGCACTTTGTTAGATAGTTGCAATGTTTACAAGTTTGCAAAAATATGGAGTTATGACATTTTCTTTTTAGTAATGCATATAATAGATAAAGTAAAGGAGTCTGATACGAGGACTCCTTGTTTGTGCAGGAAACTTCCCTAAGTGTGGACGCGGTAGGTGCGGATCGTGACAGGTGCGCTTATGTCGGGAGCGGAGCTTTTCCAAATATCACCCGCTATATGTGAATGTGAATATGTATGTATGAACAATGACTATGCATTATTGTATGCGTCCTCTAGTTGATTCACGTTGATGCCTCCTTAGCATGATGTACATGCCTATATATGATCATTGCTTGGTGTTTCCTTCTTAGAAGAATGGTACCGCGTGTTCTTGTAATTATTCGTTTCTTCACTTCGGTGGAATGTCAAGCACTTGTCAGCTTGGTGCCCCCCAAGTCGCTTGGCAGTCGTACCGTTGTTTCCTGATGGTTTATACTACCTCATCTTCTGACCGTGATGCGCCTACTTGGACCATCCTTTCTGGCTCATCTATCTTGATTTTTTGTAATTCTTCAACGAAAGCAGGACGTGCATGATCTACCCTTGGGTTTTCTTCAATGACGGGAGTTCCGCTATTGTTTGTCTTGACACTATGTTGGAGTGCAACCTTGTAGCAGTCTTTTGATAGCTGCTGATCTCCCTTCCTTTCACCAATTCCTGCCTTTGTTTGATCTTTTGGTGTGATGTTGACGCTATCATACCCCACTTGTTCATGGTTGTATACCTTAGGATTCCTTTATATGTGTCAAGCTTTTCTGCAATCACGAACTGAACGCCGATTTGGAGTTATTTCTCTCCTTCTCCTATTGCGCATTGCGCGGTGTTGAATTTAATGTGCTGGTTTTGGGATGTATGCTTCATGTGTTCACTTTCAAGTGGCCTTGGTTTATTTGATGTGTTTCTTCATACACTTGTGACTCTTTCCGATGTTATGTCTGTATGACGATTGTGCATATGGTTGAGAGATGTTATATTGGTGGATTCCTCATCTTCTCCTTTGTTTTGTCCGAAGATTAGGTTTCGCTGTCGGCGTACGTTTTGAGTGGTACGATTCTTCTTGTGATCTTGACAAGGGTAAACTTGCTGGATGTTGGAAATAATTTTCTAACTCTTTTCTCGTGATGGATTTGGAAAAGGCGTGCGTATAACATAGGAGCGTATCCTGAATTCATATCTTCCACAATGTTGATGACGTTGTCACTTGAGTAATGCCCCCGTCTTATTTATTATTGCAACGCGATTTTTAGTCTTGTGCATATAGAATGCTTGAGGTTCCGTTGCATGGGGGATGTTGTATGGCCTAAGCCGTTTGTTGTTCCTAGTGCGATAGCTTGTGTTGTTGACGCAATTAATATGTGTGTAGTTGTTACTTGGCGTTATTCCAAGGTAGTATGCATGATATAATAATGTAACTACGAAAGTAGATTTAACCTTCATTAGATATTTGGAGTTCGTACAAGGGATTACTGGAAGACGTCTACTGATCGCTCCTTTTGAAAAGTACTATAGCTAATAAACATAAGTTGTACTTAATATAAGAAGACTTAAAGTAGATATGTAAAAATGGAGATAAAGGGATTGATGATGTGTTTGACGTCTTCATAGGTGATTTGTCGGCAAGTTGATTCTGCCACGTGCCACATAGTTCCTCAGTGCATCTAGCGTGTTGAGCTCTTCGATCTCCTCCTTTGGGGATGAACAAATGTTGGTGTCATGCCCCCCAGTTTTATGGTGCTTGCATCGTTTTCAACGTTCTTGCCAAGGAAGACAGTCATTGGCTCAAGTGGACGGTGAAGCTTGTTTTCCGGGAGTTTGAAATTTGTTTTCTCCACCTTCATGCTCCAAGGATTGTATAAGCCTTCATAATTGGTTCCATGAATGACGTTATTTTTCCGGCGCTTTGCGATAAGTGGATTATCATTCGCCTTTTCTTTTCCTTTGCATTTTCCTGAAGACTTCACATGAGACTTCTTTTGATGCTTATATCCTTGGTCGATATACTTCTTCATTTCTCCTTTTAAGATTAAGCTGTTTACATGAAACCTTAATCCAACACAGCTTTCCGTCTCGTGGCAATACACTTCGTGATTTTCACACCATTTGCTTTCATCTTTTCCCAATGGGCCCTTGCGAAAATTGGAGGGCTTTTTCCACAGCTTGGTCTTCTTTATCTCTTTCAAGATGACGGACAACAAAGTGTTCAATGGAACACATTTGGCGAGATTGGTTTTTTTGAGCCTTTGGACGTCTGATTGGAATGGCCTCTTTTGTTGCGGTTGTCTCTTTTCCTAGGAAGCGTCTATCTTTTCCTCAATTATTGCCTTCAAGGTTCTTGTTGTAAGTCCCGTAATTGGGACATCATCGTCATTAACAGGTTTTTTCCGTCCCTCCTTGTGACGGATGTCAGCATCGTTTTGGCTTGTCCTCGTGGAAGAACCTTCCTCGTATATTTTTGAGCGGGAGGTTAGAGGTTGTTTCCATGCCTCTTCTTGGTGTTGTGCTATCACATACGGGTTGTATGAGCGTGCAGCTCCTTGCCTTGGTTGTTGGTACTAGAAGGTACCTTCCGTGCATTGCTCCCCTATTCTTTGGTGCGGTGTGTCTTGATGACTTGTGACTCGGACCTTTGTTCTTGTCTCCTCGACTTGTCCGTTGATTGGAGGCATAGGTAGTGGTGGCGGGGCATATCCTTGGTTTGTTGACATCTTTCTGAATGCAAGAAACTATTCGAGCGCGGTCATCATGGTCGGAGTGACAGGTGGTGGCGGGTTGACACCTTTGTATTGGAGGACTCCTTGGTCGTACTGTGTGAAGGATGCGCTTCTTGCTGGCATGAAGAAGGCATTGGATGTGGCAACAGGCATGTGGGAGGATCCATGTTGACTTCTTGTCGGCTTCTGCGTGGTTATGACCAAGGCGTCGTGGTACGCGATGTGCTCCTTGTCCTTTGATGAAAAACCAATGACATCTTCAAAGGCGGCCTCCTTTATGTCGACATACTCCATGTTGGTATCATGGAACTTGTGCATTGTCTTTGCAACGTACACTTCTTGCTTGTACGACTTTTCGCTTTCAACATCATAGTCTCCATGGATCATATGTACGTTTGCCATCTTTTTCGGATAGGATACAATGTATGCTGTATTCTGGGCTTTAAGGCCATGCTGTGCGGAAGGCACACTGCTTGTTGGCATGGAGGATGCAGCGAACATGTCTTTATGCACATGCAAATGATCCTGCTGACTTGTTGCCTGCTTCTGTTTGTTGGCTGACATCCCGTGTGGGAACTCTTCATTGATCCCCGTCCTTCGCTCGTACTCGTGTGCTGATGCATTATTCTGAACCTCGGGACCGTGCTGTGCGGAAGGCACGTTTGCGGTTGGCACGGATGAAGCAGTGGATCCTGTATCTTGAACGTGAGAACGTCCTTGGTTAGTTTCTTGTCGGCTTCGGCTTGCCTGCACCCGCCTTCTTTGGTCGTCTTTCAGTCATAGCTCGCGGTGCGGAATGGCTTTTTTTTTTAATCACACTGACGGTGCCAAATGTTGTGTTCGCTTCACCACTTGGGCAGCTTCGGGATTTTTCCTTCACGAACAGGCTTCTTCCTTCACGATCGGGCTCGAGATGTATGTATAAGGACGGGAACGCCGCAATCCTTAATACACAATCACTGAGCTAAACTCCCAATCCTCGACCTTGGACTCTTGATCTTCGGGTCCTGCACGAGGGGCAGTAACCAGCGTGGGAGGGGGGAAAGCTGGTTGGGCCCACTCCGACGCTCAAGTTAGCACTTCTAGAGAGAGAAAGCCTTAGAGAGAAGTCAGAGCATTTTCAAGTCCAAAAGTGAGGGAATTGTCTAAAATGAGAGACCTAGGCCCCTATTTATAGGGAACCTAAGGATCATGCTCAGTTTTGAATGGATTGATGTCGGTATGTAGGAATACGTATACCGTCATCAAGGTGGACTATGCATGCACTGACTTCTCGCAATCGGCAAAATAATCGGGATGGGCGCGGAGAAAAACGGTAATCCGGACCTCCGGATCGCCTTAGGGCAATCCTGAAGTCCTTCGGCCCGGGAATTGCGCGTATCCCGGACCGTTTTAGACTTGGGTGTCCGCGAAAGAGTTTATTACGGGTTTTGGGATATTTTACGAGGCCCAGAATGTAAATACGAACCCGAATTGGACAGATATCTAACATGCGTGATATTATTTTTATATATGCATGATTCTAACTTATGATTGCTACATGATTATTTTTATAATCTAAGTATGTATTGCATGTTTACATCGTATTACATGCTTACATCATATTCTATGTTTACATCATGCTTCATGTTGACAAGCATGCTCTCCAATTTTATATTGCTCTAAGTATTTTGCTTATTGCGCGATTACGTCATCCATATGCTATGTCGTCATCTCCATGTTAACATCATGTTACACGTTTACGTCACGTACCATGATGACACCACGTTGCACGATTATTTATTATTACAAGTATTTCGCTTATTACATGTTATTATGAATATGTCATTAATTGCACACTGTTATATGTACACCGTCTGTTACGCTAACCCCGTGAACAGATTACGCACGTTCCTCAAAAAAGTAAAGATGGACGAATTTTTGCTCCACGCATTCGATTGACAAACAGGCCACCCCTGAGGTCAAGGCCGAACCTAAATTGGACGAATATCCTATCTTAAATAGAGTCAAGCATGGGTTTTGAACCGTTACTTGAATCGGGGGCAAGTGATGGATATCTGTCCAATTCGGGTTCGTATTTACGTTTCGGACCTCACAAACACGACGAAACCCAAAAACGGATTTTACCGCGGACACCCCGAGTCCAAAATGGCCAGGATGCGCACAGCACCCGGACCAGGACTTCCGGATTGCCACAAGGCAACCTGGAGGTCCGGAATGCCCCATGGCAATCCGGATCTCCGGATTGCCTCGGCAGTCCGGACAGGTCCGGTTCGCCCGGCAATCCGGACCATGTCGGATATCCGACATGGTCCGGACTATCGACTATCACCGCGCGCTTACCCCTATTATTTTTACTATGTATGAGAAGTCAGTGCGCACATAGCCAACCTCGATGTCGGTAAGCGTTTTCCTTTAAACCGACATTGAACCGCATAAAACCGGGTACGGTTCTCAGGTTTCCTATCAATAGGGACCTAGACCTCCCATTTGACAACTTAACTCGAAACTCTCTGAAATTGGCTATTTGTGCTCTGACCTCTCTCTACATACTTTCTCTCTCTAGATTGTGACTTTCGAGGATCGAGGTTCGCGGATCGTGACGTGCTGAAAGGAGACTGTACTTGCGTGCACATCCAACCTGTTCGTGAAGAGCAACCCGAGGTGTCCCAGGTGGAACCGACCTCAACAGATTCTACCGATTCAACCAGGTCTGGTCGACCAACCCGGGTTTTCTCAATCGGTTCGACCCATTCGGGTAGGGACGAACCAGGTACACTAATAGGTCGAACCAAACCGACTCGGTTTTTGTAAAGATCCGAACCGAATTACATATTTGAACCGGACCGGTGGGACCGAATTTGACTGAACAAGACCAGAATTATCGGACCGACCGAGTCAGCTAAAAATAGGTTGGTCAAATTTTAAAATCCAAATGTTTTTCGAACTTTAAAGTTACCTACACAGTGCGAATTGGTTTGATATTTTTACATTTTATTCAAACCTGATGCCTAGTTTCGATTATGGGTATGGACCTCGGAATTGCATGATTATGGGACTGAATCATTTTGTGGGTTGAAATGAAATTGTTATATATGTTGATATAAATGCATGATTATAATTGCGTCTTGACCATGTCAAGCTTGCTGGATATTGCATGTTGGGGGCGGAGCCCTGTTTTCAATTAATGAGTTGCGCGCTAGGATAGACATGCTATGCTGAGTGATCTTGATTATGATCCATTTCTAGAAGTTCGCATGATCGATTGATAAAATGAATTTCAAGTCAGCCCCAAAACATTTTAAATTGAAATCCAGTCGCCAAATATGAATGATTGATGTGGTATGATTACGCATGATGCGTATGCATGATAGTTTCGGGATTTGGCCGCATATGATAATTTGCTAGTGTAGTATAATTATGTATGCTTGCATGAGAAATCCTCAGAACAATTTTAAAAAAGGGCATTGAGAAGCCAAGATCGGGCGTATTTGAAAATTCCATGGTCCTTTGAAAGTGACTAAACCGTTTTAAAAGACTGACCTATTAAAAAAAAGACTTCGGCAGTGTGAACTCTTTATGACCTCCTTCCATTGGTTTACTGGTGGTCGGGTTAGCTAGATGACTGAGGAATCATTGTTGATCGCCTTCTATCTGATAGATATTCGATGTAAGCAATTCTATTTTTCAAAATGTTTTAAATTGTCTCCCTAGCTGTCGCATGGTTGTTAATGTTAGATTACGGAGACGTAATACTACAGAATGCTAAACGTGTACATGCAAGTAATCTAACTACGCAGCGGAATAATGTACACATACCTTTTAGCTTTCCTGCCCAAGAACGTCGTGGAGGGAGTTCTGATCCTCCGGTCGGAACCACGTACAAGTTCTTCGTAAGAAGGGGTCCTACGCGGTGTAAGCTACACAACAAACACTCTAATCGATTCTTCAACGGGGACAGAACCTCGGACTAAGATGTGCACCGAAAATCACTACTAAGGGGGTGAGAGGGTTTCTCTCAAGTTCCTCAATGGAGGTACTTCTTATTCTGAATGAAATGAATAAACCCTTTAGGTGAGTTCCCTATATATAGGATTGGTGGAGTGGACAAAAGTCCACTCCAACCAATGTGGGACAAATCCGGCCGAACTATGCTATTAATGGAGAGGCCCAATTTTGGGCCTTCCATGTCAATTAGGGTTAGGGTTTGGCCCAATTACCCTAATGTTACAATTACCTAATTAACTTAGGTAATTTCCTTAGCATTAACGGGCTACCAATTACGGCGCCACCTCACCATATGCTAACAGCTCCCACTCGCTAGAATGGGAGGGTGCCTGTTAATATATAGTTATCCAATAGCATCAACATCTCAGTCTTCAGTCTTTGTCTCCATCTCCGAATAGTTCATACGAGGTTTGCCGTGCGACCGGCGGATACGACGGGCATCGTGCTACTCATCTGTTAGGAGTATTGTAGCGCCCGCAGAACGTTGATTCCCTTTCGTAAATCAATCCTGTTAAAATAAAATATGTACCGCACTGTATCCTTGGTCAACTGATAATTATCCAATTGCCCAGTTTTCCACATAGGAATACTTCTCCAGGGCATCCGTTACAAGTGTTCACAACCTTCAACTAATATCCGGTTGGTGGCCACCTAGTGAACACAAGAGTCGGTGAATTATAGGTGAACTTGACCATCCCCATCGCTTATACCCTTAGTCTAACTCAACTGGTTTCCAAGACGTGGTCACTTGGCCATTTTCTTTGGCTCTACGCTCGTACGCCGGGAAGCGAACATTGAGCTAGACCTTAGGTATAAGTTCTGATTCCGTGAGGATACATTCAATGCCTCTTCATAAGATATACGGGATCAATCACACGCTCAAGGTGAAGAAGTATGCGCCCTTTGAATCACTAGGATTCGAGCTAGCACAACCGAGCATGACCCCGTGGTCGAACATGGCACGCGCAGTATGAAGCACGCGTCGATAGCACACCTGGACTAGCCAGGATTGGGATATGTCAATCATGCTATTGCAGAATCTTTCATCTGGCCCTGAATGTGATTTTAATGATGGACTGGGCCCAACACGACGATGTACAAAACGAAGATTAAGTCATGCATTAAGCGTGACAAGGTTTTGTTTAACCAGGTTTATCCCCCTGGTTCTTAGCCAATATTGTTGGGGTAGAGGTCCCCCTCTCCTTGCAAGATGACCATGCCTGTGTGACGAGGCATGGTTCACATTCGACATAATTTTGGTAGAAGAGTTTTACCTCTTCCTACGACTTAGTTTATAGACTGTAAAATATGATGTTATATTTCATTATGACGTCGATAGATCATATACTCAGTTTGCAATTATTTTATTCAATCGAAATAATATTATTTGAAATGTCAAAGTGTTATCACTTATACAAGTCACTCACTTGAGCCCTACGTAATCCAAGCAGTTTTACGTGCTTTTTGAAGATCTCTCTACGTAATGGCTTAGTTAATGGATCTGCAACCATTTTATCTGTGGACAAGTATTCTAAAGCAATTATGTTGTCTTCCAGAAGAGATTTAGCATAATTGTATTTCACATCAATGTGTTTGGTCCTACTATGGTACTTTGGATTCTTAACTGCTGCAATGGCTGCCTGACTGTCGGAGTGTACCTTGACTGGATTACTCTCTTTGCCAGTGCCAATCAATGCAGTAAGAAGCCTTTTCAGCCAGACCGCTTCCTTTGCTTTTTTAGAAAGGGCAACGAATTCCGATTCTATAGCGGAAAGCGCGACACATGATTGCTTCTCACTTACCCATGATATGGCAGCATTAGCAAGAAGGAAAACTCCTGTGGTGGACTTACGATCATCTGGATCGCCACCGTAGTCGGCGTCACTATAACCGTTAATTCTATTTGCTTGCCCTTATAGCACAGAACATAGTCGGCAGTACCTTTCAGATACTTTATAATTCGTTTTACGGCCTTTGGATGTTGATAACTAGGATCTGATTGGAATCTTGCTACTAGGCCCATAGCGTAACAGATATCTGGTCGAGTACATATCATGGTGTACATAAGACTCCCTACCATGCCTAGGTACTCTGCCCCCTTCATCTGTTCACGTTGCTGCTGGTTTTTCGGTCCATCACGCTTAGACAGTGCGCACCCGAACACAACCGGCGTATCCATAGGTTTAGCATCGAGCATTCTGAATCTTTTTAACAGTTTGTTAATATAAGATTCTTGAGACACAATGTCAGGGTGGCACGATCTCGGGCAATCTTAATGCCTAAGATGTACGTGGCCTCTCCCATGTCTTTCATCTAAAATGCTGACGCTAACCAGGACTTTGATTTGTTCATGAAACTCACGTTGTTTGCAGCAATGAGTATTTCATCTACGTATAGTGTTATGAAGACATACTTAGACCCATAGGTCTTAGTGTATACGCAAGGATCCTCGTGAAGATTCACAAATTCGTTTCCGACGACTTCCTCGTGGAATCTGCGATACCATTGCCGAGATGACTGTTTAAGACCGTAAATAGACCTTTGGAGTTTGCAAACTTTACATTCTTTGCCAGGAGTAACAAAACCCTCTGGCTGCTCCATGTAGGTCTCTTCCTCCAAGTTTCCATGGAATTTGGTTATACCTTTTCACAATCACTTGAGTTTTGAACCACTCATCTTTCCATCAGTAGTGAATTCTAAAATTTTACTTTCTAGTTCTGCTGTTAGCAAATCAATCAACTAAGGACCATAACCGAATTTGTTCTTATTTAAGCATATTTCATCCTCCATTGTTTTCCTCTATTCCCACGTTTTGAAGTCCTTCCCTTGCTTTGCTGAATCGTCACTGATTCGAGAACGAATGTTAAGATGTTTAACACATCTTATTCGATGGGAGACTTCTCGAGAGAAGTCCGTTGATTTTGACTATGTCTAGACTCGTCAATCCCATCTATAGTCTGATTTGTAACTCCCACTCAGAATAATGCTTCTTATTGGAGCATCACTCCCACTGGTAAGAAAGGCAGTGCTTGATCTCTGATTAACAACTTTTCAGGATGACCTTTTGGTCTTGGAATTTTACCTCCGAACATTATTCCTTGATTACTAGGATCAGGAACCAGGTTGGTCGTTTTTCCCTCCCACTAGCTGTTAGCATATGGTGACGTGGCGCCGTAATAGGAGCCCGTTAATTAAGGGAATTACCTAAGTTAATTAGGTAATTGTCAATCTGGGCTAATTGGGCCAAATCCAATAAGTAATTAACAAGGGAGACCCAAAATGGGCCTCCCCCTTTATTACATGGTTCGTCCGAAACCCTAGTACCACATAGGGTGGAGTTTCCTTTTGGCAACTCCACCCAATACTATATATAGGGGTGACTCCTAAGGGTTTAAACACACAATTAAGAACAAGGATCTCCATTGAGAAAACTTGTCACCCTAGTCTAAATTTCGGCACCATCAATATCAAGTCCGAGGTTCCATCTCCGTTGAAGAATCGATCATGTTGTGGAGCTACATTGCGTGGGACTTCTTCTGATGAAGAACTTACATGTGGTTCCGACCGGAAGATCAGAACTCCCTCCATATCGTTCTTGGACAGGATAGCTAAATGGTATGTGTACTAATTCCGCTGCGTAGATTAGATTTCTAGCTTGTACTTGTGCAGCACTCTGTAGTATTACGTCCCCATAATCCAACAGTGGTATCAGAGCCTGAGTTAAGAGTTCTTAAATTTTTGATAAATTGATGTTCTTGATGTTATGAAAAATCCGAAATTTTCAAGTATATGAACACCATGAAGAAACCCGAAATTTTTAGCTACTTCTATGTTTTTGATCTTTAAACACTTTAAATTTTCAAATTTTACATGTTTTTATGGATCATAGCCGAAATTTTGGGTTTAAATATAAGTTTGATGTTCATGATCTTCAAGAACACCATGAATTTTATTAAGAAAACCTTTTGGATTCATGATCAAGTTAGGGTTTGATCTTAAAATTTGACAACTTTTCCAACTTTGCATGTTTGTGCCGAAAACCCTAGGGGTATTTTAGGTAAAAAAATTAATTTTCTTGGTCACCAAGACTTTAAAAAATCGGAACTAATATAAAAATATATATGTTGCCATTTTTAAATTTTATTAATAGGTAATTATATATCTATAAGTTGGAAAATATGGACAGGTTTATAATAAAATATTGTAAAAGATATTAACTATCAATATATATAACTAAAAGATAGGGATAAGGATATATTGATAGGATTTAGTTACTTAAAAAGATTAAGAAGATATATTGTCTATATATTTTATCCCTAAATATATTTTTGACAATATTTATATATATATATATTGATTTAGCCGAATTATATATATATATATATATATTGTTAATTGATTTACATCTTAGTGATAAAATCTTGACAATATATATATATGTATGTGTGTGTGTTTAGCCGAATTATATATATATATATATATATATATATATATATATATATATATTAGCAATATTGGAAATTATTTTAAATAATTAATATTTCCTGGTGGCTAAGTTAAGTTTTTAGTGGACTTTAAAACCCTACTTAGCCCACAAGACATATTTCGGCCGAACCCTAGGGTTTAGGAGCCGGTCCAATTGCTAAACCGGAACGGATAAAACCAATCCAGGTTTTCTTAATCGGGTCGACCTAGTCGGGTCGGGTCGGACCGTAGTAAATAAATTAAACCTAACTTAACCGGTTTTGAGTGATAAACCGAACCACTATCTTATTTTATTGAACCGTTTCGGACCAAACCGGAATTTTTAAAATAAGACCGGATTGAACCGGATTTTAAAATTTGGACCGAACCATTTTGAAATTTTCTGAAATTTTTAAATTGTTCAATAAAATAGATGTCAAATTTTAAATCCAAAATTGTTTTCGAACTTTAATATTAGCCTTAACAGTGCTCTTAGGGTTTGTGTTTTAATACATGGTTTCAATTAAAACCCTAATGCCTGGTTTCGATTATGGGGATGGATCTCGGACTTGCATGTTTTTTAGGACTGTATTAAATTGGTGGTCTGATTTGCAATTGTTTACTTTCTGCATCATATATTTTGATATAATTAGAACCGTCGTCTTAACTTTGTCAAGCTAGCGGGATATTATGTTGCGAGCATTGAGCTCTGGGATTTAAATATATGGTTTGCACAATAGGATAGATATGCTATGCTGATTGAAAGTGCCTAAAATCTATGTCTAGAAATTCGCATTATTGATTGTACGCATGAATTGCAAAACAGCCCCTAATATTTTCAAAACGTTTTATAAAACCGAAAATTCCAGTCGCCAATTATGCATGATGTGTGCGGATGTTGCATGTTTTGACGCGTATGCTACGATGTTCATAATAGACCGCATGTGAGAATTTACTTTACGTTGAATTATATATGCTAAGAACATTAGACGCATGACGCGTAAGTATGTTATGTTCGATGTTTATGGCATGATATGATGATTTGCTAGATGTAGTATAATTATAAAAATGCATGCTTAAATTATCGGATAATTTTATAAAATCATAAGGGCCTTGGGAAAGCCAAAATCGGGTATGCTTATTTGAAAATTCCCGTTCCGGTAATTTGCAATAGAATAACCGTTTTCAAAAGACTGGTCTATTAGATTGAAAACAACAATAGTGTGAATTCTTTCACGACACCCCCTTCCTCGGTTTACTGAAGGTTGGTTTAGTTTAGTGACTGAAGAATTACTATTCATCGTATTCCATCTTAATAGATAATCTGATGTTTGCAATTCTGTCAAAATGTTGTTGTCTTCCTAACTTACATAAAATATATGTGTTAGTTTTGATGGCTAGGTCGGTACGCTTTTATAAACCATGCAATTTGGATGGTATGGATTATGAGGCATGGAGTGAGATGGTAAGAGAACGTCTTATAGCATGTGACACACATATGTGCATCATGCCAATAAGAAACGAGATGTTGGTACAGCCGGACAACAACCTAATTCCAAGAAATGGGAATATAGGTTTGGGAGATAAGAAAGAATGCGAGGTGATATTGGCAGCCTTGGATAAAGAGGTTGCAAAGGACTTCACACTAAATTATTCAGCTGCTCAGCTTTGGGTTGCTCTTAAACTCCGCTTCGGAAGTGGAAAGGCAGCCGAAGCAAGACAGGTAATAATGGAGTATGATGACTTACTTTCAAACGACACCAGCGCAAAATCTGGGTCTAACCAAAGGATTGAAAGGTCCAATTGGAGAAAGATAATCAATATCGCACAGGGATATCCTATGTCATGGTTTGCTGATGAATTTGGACTAGGATACTTAATAACGGCTATTAAGTACTCTATGTACTTATTCACGGAAAGCAATCAAAAGAGACTGACATGTTCCCCGTTACACTATCGCAAGAGAATAAAGGATATAGCAGAGGAAACAGGATCAACTTGGTCCTCAAAAGAGATCCGTAGTATGATAAATGCTACTGATTTCGTACCTTAAAAGGTACGCCTCGTTTGCCACACATATAAAACTGTTAAACGTTTTATATCACTAAGTCTACTAATATGATTCACTTGTGAATTCTTTTCTGGGACGCTTGGTGAAGATGGCTGGAGTTTTCCTTTTCAACTTAATTTTCCTTTACCTCTAAAAGGCTTTATTATGTATCTCATTAACGTACCAATATCTATAATCTTACTATTAATAAATGTTTGATATTAGTTAATTATGATTCGAAATTATTGAATAAAGTAGTAACCATTCGCTCCATGATATTGTCTACTTATCTTAATCGGGCCTGTTAATAAAGCCCGATCTGAAACGAACAACTAATCTGAGATTCTTCCAATAAAACGGTTGAACCAGAAAACATTCACTCACCTAATCAATCATCCATCGATTGCGTAGTTCCAAAAGAGACCGACCAGAAAATTACATCCTTATTTGTTAAGTACTCCATTAAAATGATAAAGCTCCCGAAATAATATGCATGTTAAAACCGATTTGCTTTTAAATTTGGAGACTAAAACGATTCTCAAAACCACGGTTTTTAAACGGGTATGCGCGAGGCGCATGTCACTTCGAAAGACGGGACACATCGTTTTAGAATACGAATTTAATAATCAAGTATCTTTATGAATGCGGAATTTTCGTTTGTATTTCTTCAGATATAACTCATTGATAACTACTTAGATTTTAATGTAAGCCTTCTAGCTACTTCAATCTAATTAGAATATCAAGCATGTCATTAAAAGCGACATCTTAAATGCATGGTCCATAAGATAGATAAATCTATGGATGAGTTAAATAAACGAAAAGAAGTAGACGGTAAAACGACTCTCCCACCATTAGCCTTGAACGAAGAGTTTGGCTAAAAGCATTCTTTAAACACTTCGAGAAACATAGTTCAGAATTACATAATGTTAGAGTTACACATTAATTGTTCCTGCGGGATGAGATTAATTTAACTCACATTAATGTAAAACACTATGTTCTGACAAAATCGGTTAACACGTTACCATAAAAGCTAATGAATGATTCGGGTAAAACCTTATCACAAAGACGCATTAATTTGCGCATTAAAATGAGTATATATTAAGAGTACGCACTACTCTCGGAGAATACGAGTTTTAAAATTAGCTTGAAAAAATGGTTTCGTGGTCAAACATGGCACATTATGAAGGTTTGAGGATAGATTTCCAACGCTTTGCAGAACGAACAAGTTGGTACTGATTAAGTTAACGGATGGATGATGTAGATTCTCAGGTCCCACTTACTTCGAGTGGGAGAATTGATATAGCATAAGTGATTGATTTGGTAAATGATGATGGAAATGTCTTCATAATAAATCCAGTGAGAGGGCTCACTCCCCCTCACACATAATCATCACTAATTTTCAAAATGCGAATCAAGTCGGACCTGATAATCATGATAATGAACTATTTCACTACCCATTTTTCCTAGTGGGAGTGGAATAACCAACTTGATTCCAGATCCTAGTGATCGAGGAATACATCTCGGAGGTAAAAACCCGAGAGCGAGAGGATATTCCAAGTAAGTTCAACCACCACCATTGTTCCCAGTGGGAGTAATGCCCCGATAAGAAGCATTATTCCAAGTGGGAGTAACGATTAGACTAAAACATGGGATTAACGCGCCTAGACATAGTCAAAGGCAACAAACTTCTTTCGAGAAGTATCCCATCAAACGAGATGTGTTAAACATCTTGATGTTCGTTCTTAAACCATTGACGGTTCATCAAGCAAAGGAAGGACCTCAAAACGAGGGAATTGAGGAAAACAATGGAGGATGAAATTGCATGAATAAGAACTAACTCGTTTTTAGTCTTTAATTGATTTATCTGTTAACCACAGAATTAGAAAGTAAAATCTTAGAATTCACTTCGGGTGGTAATTTAGAGTAATGCAAAACTCGAATAATTGCGAAAGGATATACCCAAATTCACGGAGTAAACTTTGATAAAGACAGACTCACCAACTGTGCGTTACACCACAGTAAAGGTCATCCTTGCCCAAGTTGCTAGTCTTGATCTAGAGCTACATCAAATGGATGTTAAGACTGCATTCCTCCATGGAAACCTGGAGGAAGAGATCTATATGGAGCAGCCAGAGGATTTTCATTACTCCTGGCAAAGAACGTAAAGTTTGCAAACTCCAAAGATCTGTATACGGCCTTAAACAATCGTCTCGACAATGGTATCGCAGATTCCACGAGGAAATCGTCGGATACGGATTCGTGAATCTTCACGAGGATCCCTACGTATACACCAAGACCTCCGGGTCTAAGTATGTCATCATAACACTATACGTGGATGATATACTCATTGCTGCGAACGATATGAGTTTCATGAATAAATCAAAGTCCTGGTTAACATCAGCATTCGAGATGAAAGACATGGGAGAGGCTACGTACATCTTAGACATCAAAGTTGCTCGAGATCGTGCCACCCGGAAATTATGTCTATCTCGGGAACAATATATCAACAAACTTTTGAAAAGATTCAGAATGCTGGATGCTAAACCCGTGGATACGCCGGTTGTGTTCGGGTGCGCGCTATCGAAGCGTGATGGCCCTAAAAACCAATAGGAGCGTGAACAGATGAAGAATGCAGAGTATCTGAGCATGGTAGGGAGTCTAATATACGCCATGCTCTGTACTCGGCCAGACATCTGTTACGCTATGGGCCTAGTAGCAAGATTCCAATCAGATCCTGGTTATCAACATCTAAAGGCCGTAAAACGAATTATCAGATATCTGAAAGGTACTGCCGACTACTTTCTGTGCTATGAGGGCGATCAGCTCGAATTGATCGGTTATAGTGACGCTGACCAAGGTGGCGATCCGGATGATCGTAAGTCCACCACAGGAGGAGTTTTCCTCCTTGCTAATGCTGCCATATCATGGGTAAGCAAGAAGCAATCTTGTGTC
Organism: Clarkia xantiana subsp. parviflora; assembly: GCA_036873135.1. Lineage (NCBI taxonomy): Eukaryota > Viridiplantae > Streptophyta > Magnoliopsida > Myrtales > Onagraceae > Clarkia > Clarkia xantiana. The sequence goes on from JAPTYO010000018.1 coordinate 1,173,848, forward strand.
GCGCTTTCCACTATGAAAACAGAATTCGTTGCCCTCTCCAAAAACACACAAGAAGCGGTCTGGCTGAAAAGGTTTCTTACTGCATTAATTGGCACCGACAAAAAGAGTAAACCTGTGAAGGTGCACTCCAACAGTCAGTCGTCCATTGCGGAAGTTAAGAATCCAAAGTACCATAGTAGGACTAAACACATTGATGTGAAATACAATTATGCTAGGTCGGTTCTGGAAGACAACATAATCACTTTAGAATACTTGCCTACAGACAATATGGTCGCAGACCTTTTAACTAAGCTGTTACGTAGGGAGATTTTTGAAAAGCATGTAAAAATGCTTGGATTACGTAGGGCTTAAACTGTGTGGCTTATAAAAGTGATAACAGTTTGACGTTTGAAATTATGTTTCAATTAAATATAAGAATTTCAATTTGATTTTATGATTTATCGACGTCATAATGATTAACAACATCGATTTTACGGTCTATAAACTAAGTCGTAGGAAGAAGTAAAATTCTTCCACCAAAATTATGTCGAATGTGAACCTTGCCTAGTCATACAGGCACGGTCATCTTGTAAAGAGAGAGGGATCTCTACCATAACAAGACTGGCTAAGAATCAGGGGAGTAAACCTGATTAAGCAAAACGATAACATTGTCACGCTTAACAACATGACTTAATCTTCATTTTGTAAATCGCCGAGTTGGACTTTGTCCATCACTATATCACATTCAAGGCCAGATGAGAGATTCTGCGATAGCATTATTGACATTTCCCATCCCTGGCTTTACCAGTTGTGCTATCGACGCATGCTTCATACTGCGCGTGCCATATACGACCACGGGGTCATGCTCGGTTGTGCTAGCTAGAATCCTTGTGATTCAAAGGGCGCATACTTCTTCACCTTGAGCGTGTGATTGATCCCGGATGCCTTATGAAGAGGCATCCAAAGTATCCCCACGGACTCAGAACTTATACCTAATGTCTGGCTCAATGCTCGCTTCCCGGCGTACAAGCGTAGTGCCATAGAAAATAGCCACGTGACCACGTCTTAGAAACCGGTTGAGTCAGACTAAGGGTATAAACAATGGGGATGGTCAAGTTCAACTTTAATTCAACGACTCTCGTGATCACTAGGTGACCGCCAACCGAATATTAGTTGAAGGTTGTGAACACTTGTACGGATGCCCTGGAGAAGTATTCCTTTGTGGAAAACTGGGAAATTGGAGAATTTCCAATTGATCAAGGATACAGTGCGATACATAGTTTTATTTCAAACAAGTTTGGTTCATGAAAGGGAATCAACGTTCTGCGGGCGCTACAATACTCCTAACAGATGAGTAGCACGATGCCCGTCGTATCCGCCGGTCGCACGGGAAGCCTCGTATGAACTATTCGGAGACGGAGACGAAGACTGAAGAATGAGATGTTAATACCATTGCGTAGTCGTATAGATTAACGAGCACCCTCCCATTCCGGCGAGTTGGAGCTGTTAGCATATGGTGACGTGGCGCCGTAATAGGAGCCCGTTAATTAAGGGAATTACATAAGTTAATTAGGTATTTGTCAATCTGGGATAATTGGGCCAAATCCAATTAGTAATTGACAAGGGAGCCCAAAATGGGCCTCCCACCCCCCCTTTTTTACATGGTTCGACCGAAACCCTAGTACCACATAGGGTGGAGTTGTCTTTTGGCAACTCCACCCAATACTATATATAGGGGTGACTCCTAAGGTTTTAAACACACAATTAAGAACAAGGATCTCCATTGAGAAAACTTATCACCCTAGTCTAAATTTCGGCACCATCAATATCAAGTCCGAGGTTCCATCTCCGTTGAAGAATCGATCAGAGGTCTTGTTGTGGAGCTACATCGCGTGGGACTTCTTCTGACAAAGAACTTGCACGTGGTTCCGACCGGAGGATCAGAACTCCCTCCACATCGTTCTTGGACAGGAAAGCTAAAAGGTATGTGTACTAATTCCACTGCGTAGATTAGATTTCTAGCTAGTACTCGTTTAGCACTCCGTAGTATTACGTCCCCGTAATCCAACACTAGGAATAATGGGCAGTTGTATTAATTCAGCGTTTTGATTATCAGGTCCGACTTGATTCACATTTGTATTTAGTGATGATTATATGTGAGGGGGAGTGAACCCTCTCACTGGATTTATTATGAAGACGTTTGTATCATCATATACCATATCAATCACTTATGCTGTATCAATTCTCCCACTCGAAGTAAGTGGGACCTGATAATCTGTGTTAACCATTCATTGATTCGATCAATACTATGTTTGTTCGTTCCGCAAAATATTGGAATTCTATCCTCAAATCTTTATAATATTTCATGTTTGACCACAATACCATCAATCTAAGCTAATCTTAAACTTGTTTAAGAGTAGACCGTACTCTTAATAAATACTTGTTTAATGCGCAAATTAATTCTGTTAACGATAAGGTTTTACCTGTATCATTCTTTAGCTTTTATGGTGATGTGTCAACCGATTTTATTGGAACATAGAGTTACATTAATGTGAATCAACTTAATTTCATCCCGGAGAAGCAATTAATGTTGAACTTCATCATTATGTAACTTTGAACTATGTTGCTTGAAGTATTTGATAAAATGATTGCTTTAGCCAAACTTTTCGTTCAAGGCTTATAGTGGGAGAGTCGTTTTACTGACTTCTTCCTTTCGTTTGTTTAACACACCCAGAGACTTATTTATCTCAAGGGTTATGCATTTAAGCGTTTGCTTTAATGCCATAGTTGATGTTCTTACTAGATTGTAGTAGCTTTGAAGCATACTAATAATCTTAGAAGTTATCAGTGAGTTATATTCAAAGGATTACAAACGAAAATTTAGCATTCATTAAAATACTTCAGTATTAAATTCGGACTTTAAAACGACATGTCCCGTCTCTCGAGGTGACTTGCGCCACGCGCATACCAGGTTTAAACCATGGTTACGAAATCGTTCTAGTCTTCGAATTTTAAAATCGATTTTATCATGCATATTATTTCGGGATTTTTACCATTTTAATAGTGTACTTAACAAATAAGGATGTAATTTTAGATCGGTTCGTTTCACGACCTTATGCAATCGATGAATGCATTAAAATGATGATTCAGTTATTCATGAACCAGAGTTTAGTGTTTTATCTTAATCCAATCATTTTACTGATGGATTTTCTGTTTTAGTTATTCGTTCCGGATCAATCCCGTTTAACCGGGTCGACTAATTTTGATAAGTAGACCATGTCAAAAAAATTAATGGAGACTACTTTATTCAATAATTACGAATCACTTTTAACTAAATTTAAACATACAAACGAAAATAGGGATTTTACAATAATAATGACTGAGTTTCCGGATCAATAACTGCAGCTACACAAAGAAAGTTATATATAAGGCAGGTAGTCTTCACCACGTTTGAGCAAGCCACCTGAAAATTAATCCAAAATTGAACTATGTCATATGTATGTGCATCAACTAAAACGTTTTACCATTTTACGTATTGTGGTAAACGAGGCGTACCTTTTACGGTACTTGAATCAACAGTGGTTGTCGCACTGGATTATCGTTTAGACCTTTTATTGTTGGGTTTAAACAAGCAATTCCGAAGTCCAGGAAACCTGGTTTCGGAGAATTCAGGAAGTTTGGAGATGTTTTCATCTTTATGGTCGGCATCATATAAGTTAATTGCCGTTTTAATTGTTGCGATCAGACGTGCTAGTTTGTTATCATCAGCAAACCATGAAAGAGGAAACATTTCCATTACTTTCCGAATTCCTACCCATTCATCGGCGGCTTCGAGAACGGTTTCTATCCCACTCTCTTTGCATAGATTTCATGGTACGCGGCCATTAATTCTCTTGCTTCGGTTGCCTTTCCCTTGTCGTAGTGAAAGTGTAAGGTGCACCAAAGATGCAATGCGCTCTTTTGAACAGTCCTTTCTTCTGTTTCAGCTGTCAGATGCGAGTAGATTATTTTCCGAGCTCTTTGATCTCTCCATAACCTGTCTTTATTATTGTATTTGTAAGGTATCCCTTCTTCGTTTGTATGTATTCGTTGACCTTTTGGATCGATACGATCCTCGACTCCCGCAGGTATCAGGTCAATTTCAACACTAGTTTTCCAATCATCATAATTAATGTCATCCAATTTGCATATTTTGTTAAAACGATCCGATCGAGCCATTAGAACTATTACAATTGATAATCATGTAAAGTTAGGAAGACAACAACATTTTGACAGAATTGCAAACATCGGATTACCTATTAGGATGGAATACGACAAATAGTGATCTTTCAGTCACTAAACCAAACCGACCGTCAGTAAACCGAGGGAAGGGGGTGTCGTGAAAGAATTCAACTATCGTCGTGTTCAATCCAATAGATCAGTCTTTTGTAAACGGTTATTATGTGGTAAATTACCGGAACGGGAATTTTCAAACGAGTATACCCGATCTTGGCTTTCCCAAGGCCCTTATAATTTTAAAAGGAATTATCCGATAATTTACGCATGCATAATATAATACTATGCCATAAAAATCAAACAAACCATAACATGGTTACGCGTCATGCGTCTAATTTGCCTAGAATATATAATTCTACGTAAAGTAAATTATCACATGATTTCTATTCTTGAACATCCTAGCATACGTGTCAAAACATGCAACATCCGCACAAATCACGCATAATTGGCGACTGAAATTTTCAGTTTTAAAAACGTTTTGAAAACATTAGGGGCAGTTTTGCAATTTATGCTTACAATCAATCATGCGATATATCTAGACATGGATTCTAGGCACTTTCAATCAGCATAGCATGTCTATCCTATTGCGCATACATTTAAATCCAAGAGCTCAGTGATCGCAATTAATATCCAGCTAGCTTGACTGAGTCCAGACGACAGTTCTAATATATGTAGCAGAAAGTAAACAATTGCAATTCAGCCCACTAATTTAATCCAGTCCCAAAAAACATGCATATCCGAGATCCATCCCCATAATCGAAACTAGGTATTAGATTTTTAACCGAAAACTTGTTAAAACGCAAACCCTAAGAGCACTGTTTAGGCTAAATTTAAAGTTCGAAAACATTTTGGATTTAAAATTTGACATCAATTTTATTGAACATTTTAAAATTTCCGAGAAATTTAAAAATTCTTGTCCGGTCCAATTTAAAATCTGGTTCAAGTCGGTCCGATTTTAAAAATCCGGTTTGGTCCGAAACAGTTCAATAGAATAAGATTGTGGTTCGGTTTATCACTCAAAACCGGTTAGGTTAGGTTCAATTTAGTTACTACGGTCCGACCCGACCCGACTAGGTCGACCCGATTAAGAAAACCCGGATTGATTTTATCCGTTCCGGTTTAGCAATTGGACCGGCCCATAAACCCTACGGTTCGGCCGAAATATGTCTTGTGGGCTAAGTAGGGTTTTAAAGTCCACTAAAAACTTAACTTAGCCACCAAGAAATATTAATTATCTAAAATAATTTCCAATATTGCTAATACATATATATATATATATATATATATATATATATATATATATATTATTCGACATATTTAAATATATATATATATATATATATATATATATATATATATATATATATATATATATAAATATTGTCAAGATTCTATCTTTAAGATGTAAATCAATCAACAATAGATATATATACATAAAATATTCGGCATACATATATATATATATATATATATATATATATATATATATATATATATATATTTATTATTGTCAAATATATCTTTAGGGATTAAAATATGTAGACAATATTTTTTTTTTTAATCTTTTATAGTAACTAAATCTATCAATATATATTATCCCTATCTTTATATATATATATATTGATAGTTAATATCTTTTACAATATTATATTATGAACATATCCATATTTTCCAACTTATAGATATATAGTTAATTATTAATAAAATTTAAAAAGGGCAACCTATATCCTTTAAAAATTCGGCCGAACTAGGTAACTTGGTGTCCAAGAAAATTAAATTTATTTTACCTAAAATACCCCTAGGTTTTTCGGCACAAACATGCAAAGTTGGAAAAGTTGTCAAATTTTAAGATCAAACCCTAACCTGATCATGAATCCAAAAGGTGTTCTTGATAAAACTCATGGTGTTCTTGAAGATCATGAACATCAAACTTAAATTCGAATATAAAATTCGGTTTTAATCTATAAAAACATGTAAATTTCGAAAATTTTAAGTTTTTTAATATCAAACACATGAAATTTACTTAAAAATTTCGGATTACTCATGGTGTTCATGAACATGAAAATTTCGGATTTTTCAAACCTCAGGAACATCAATTTATCAAAAATTTAAGAAATCCTAACCATGTTTGATACCACTGTTGGATTACGGGGACGTAATACTACAGAATGCTAAACGTGTACATGCAAGTAATCTAACTACGCAGCGGAATAATGTACACATACCTTTTAGCTTTCCTGCCCAAGAACGTCGTGGAGGGAGTTCTGATCCTCCGGTCGGAACCACGTACAAGTTCTTCGTAAGAAGGAGTCCTACGCGGTGTAAGCTCCACAACAAAACCTTTGATCGATTCTTCAACGGGGACAGAACCTCGGACTAAGATGTGCACCGAAAATCACTACTAAGGAGGTGAGAGGGTTTCTCTCAAGTTCCTCAATGGAGGTGTACTTCTTATTATGAATAAAATGAATAAACCCCTTAGGTGAGTCCCCTATATATAGGATTGGTGGAGTGGACAAAAGTCCACTACAACCAATGTGGGACAAATCCGGCCGAACTATGCTATTAGGGGGGAGGCCCAATTTTGAGCCTCCAATGACAATTAGGGTTAGGGTTTGGATCAATTACCTTAATGTGACAATTACATAATTAACTTAGGTAATTTCATTAGCATTAACGGGTTACCAATTACGGCGCCACGTCACCATATGCTAACAGTCAATGTGTAAGTTTAGATGGCTGGTAGATCGTGTTTCTATACTCCTCTCAATCTTGATGGTGTTAAAAATAATGCTTGGAGTGTATATGTAAATGATCTCCTCGATGCAAGATACTTTTATCATTGTATTGATGCAAAAACTAAAAGAACAATGACGGATGAATATGGTAATCCGTGTCGTAGCCAAGGGGAGAGGTTCTATGATGATCTGGAAGCGACAATGATGATTCTCTCAGCCCTCACTCCTTAGGTTGCAGAAGCCTGCAGACACAACTATAATGCATTACATCTTTGGTGTACCCTTCGCATCTGCTATGGTGGAGGTAAGGCCGCTGAAGCCATAAATGCCTTAGTTGAGTATGATGCTCTTCTACCCATGGATGCTGGTGTAATTGCCGCTCAAGACCTTCCGGATGAAATGTCTATATGGAAGAGAATATTCATAATATTGAAGAGGTATCCTCTGTCCTAGTTTGCTGACGATGAAGGACTCACTTACTTGATTGAATTAATTGAGTATACCATGGGTCTCTTCAGGCATAGTAACCAAGATAGGAGGGAGACCAGCTTCATGAATCACCAAAGAACATCGAGGGAAGTCTACCATCATATTTATACATCGTGGGTTGAACCAGACCCCAAAGGTCACGAACGAATATCCGGTGATTCAAGGCACCGTTGATTAAGAGTGTCTCAGATACGCCTCGTTTGCCATATAAAGTCGTAAAACGTTTTATTGAACACAAATCATCTTATGTGATTCACTTGTGAATTTTTTCCAGGTGTGGTGATTCAACATGGCTAGAAGTTCAAGACTATTATATTCTCTCTCTTTGTTGTTGCTTTATGATTGAAACCTTGTTATTGTCCTTTTAATCGTTCTTTTAAATTATTAAATTCTGGTCATTTAAATTTTGGAATTATTGAATAAATTAATTATTATTGAGATTGAATACAATTTGATTCAAAGTACAATTTACTTATCAATTTATCGAACCGGTCGACGGGAACGATCCGAACAAAATCCAAATGTACGGATAAAGAGCCAAAATTTCGGCCATGACGAATTGTCGAATAAACGAAATGATTAACATGCTCCATCATAATTTTAAACCCATCGATTGTGTAGTTAGAAAGCAAACAATTAATCTTCCTTAATTTTTAGTACTCCATAAAATAACTAAATCGTAACGACGAACATGTGCGAAACCGATTAAATTAAATTAAATTTTGGAAACGAAACGATTACACCATGGGTAACACCTGCGTGTCGCAAATGTAGCGCCTATGTCCTTCGATAGACCGGACACATCGATTCGAAGTACAAATTTAATTAGAAATATTTGAGTTCAAGCTTGAAATAAACTTACATATGCAAAAATATCAATTTCGGATTTACACGTGTAATTTCTCGTGGAGAATAAATTCGAGCGAAAGGTTAGAACCCGATGCACGATTAGAGGTGGACAAAACCTCTGGAATGAGTATGCATTGAAAGTGGTATTGTCCGTTAAATGAAAATCCCTGATACACAATTACAGATACGGTAAGGCGGAGCATCTTAATAATACACTTCTTCGACATGGTTAGAACCATGATGTCGCAAACCCAAATTATGATCTCCTTTTGAGGATGATGCTTTGTTGACTACCACTCAAGTATTATACCTTTTTCCTTCAAAATCGGTTGACACGACACCATATGAGTTGTGGACTGGTAAATAAATGGATCTTACCAAGCTGTGCCCTTGGGGTTGCGCGGTATACATGCGTCAAACCGACAGTCGATTCGGCAAAAAGTATCTTCATAAGATACTTCGAACACTGTGAGGGATACGTGTTTGTGGCGGCTCAGGAGAATGGTGGCGTGGTTGAACGTGAGTCTAGAGACGCTACATTTCTTGAGAACGGATTTCCTAAGCTTGGCAACATCAAAACAAACGAAGTATTAATAGAACTTGAACAGGATGATGATAGCCAGGTCCCAATTACTTCGAGTGGGAGATTTGAGGTAACAACACTAGTGAACGACACGGTAAATGAGAATGGAGACATTTTCATAATAAATCCAGTGAGAGGAGTTAATCCAACCACACAGATCACAGTTGATGCATGTGCGAATCAAGTAGAACCTGATCATCATATTACTGAACCATTGGATGAGAATCCTTTAATTCCTCAAACAGCTATTGGTAACAGTGGGAGTAGGACAACCAACTTGGTGCCTTCTCCAAGTGACCGTGGAATTAATCTCGGAGGTAGAATCCCGAGACCAAGAGATCGCCCAAGAAAAATTGTAGGTGAAGGTTCAAGTAACGTCCTGATTCCCAATGGAAGTGTTGTTCCTAGTGGGAGCATTGATCCTAGTAGGAGTGTAGTTCTAGATGGGAATAATGAGCCTAAACGTAGTCTAAGGCAAAGAGCTTCTCCTAAGAAGTATCCCATCGAGAAGGGTGAGTTATTCACTTTGACTTCGATTGATGAACCGATAACGGTTAAACAAGCTTTGGAAAGGCCTCAGGCAAAGAATGGAGGAAAGAAAAGGAGGAAGAGATCGCCTCTATGGAAGCCTATTCGGTGTGGTCATTAGTTGATTTGCCTACTAACTGCGGATCTATAAGGGAAAAGTGGGTTCTAAAATTGAAACTCACTGGTTATGGAAACGTTGAGTGCTACAAAGCTTGATTGGTTGCGAAAGGATATACCCAACTCCACAGAGTGGACTTTGATGAGACATACTCACCGACTGTACATTACACCACAGTCCGGGCCATCATGGCCCTGGTCTCAAGCCTCGACTGGACCTGCACCAAATGGATGTTAACACCGCATTTCTTCATGGGAACTTGGAGGAAGAGATCTACATGGAGCAACCAGAGGGTTTCATATCCCATGGAAACGAACGTAGAGTTTGTAAACTCCAAAGATCCATCTATGGTCTTAAACAATCGTCTCGGAAATGGTACCGTAGTTTCCACCAGGAAATCATTGGCAACGGATTCATGAATCTTCACGAGGATCCCTACATGTACACTAAGACCTCTGATTTGAAGTATGTTATCTTGACGTTAAACGTCGATGACATACTCATTGCTGCAAACGATTTGAGTTATTTGAATGAATCAAAGTCCTAGCTATCATCTGTATTTGAGATGAAAGACATGTGAGAAGCCACGTACATCCTAGGCATTAATATTTTTAGGGATCAGGCTGCTCGTAAACTATGTCTTTCTCAAGAAGCCTATATCAACAAATTGTTGAGAAGGTTCAATATCTACATGGTAAACCCGTGGATACGCCGGTTGTGTTTTGGAGTACGCTGTCGAAGCGTGACGGTCCAAAAGACCAGGCTGAGTGTGAACAGATGAAAAGTGGAGAGTACCTCAGTATGGTAGGCAGTATGATGTACGCCATGCAATGCACTCGTCCAGATATCTGTTACGTTGTGAGCTTTGTAGAACGTTTCCAATCAGACCCTGGTTATCCACATTTACGAGCCGTGAAACAAATTATTCGATATCTAAAAGGTACAGCTGACTACAGACTGTGCTATGAGGGTAGTAAGCTTGAATTGACTGGGTATAGTGACGCCGACCATGGTGGCGATCCGGATGATCGTAAGTCCACCTCATGAGGAGTATTTCTCCTTGTTAATGCCGTCATTTCATTGATGAGCAAGAAGCAATCCTGTGTCGCACTGTCTACGATGGAATCCGAATTCGTAGCTCTCTCTAAGAATACACAGGAAGTTGTCTGGCTTAAGTGACTCTTGACTGCCCTGCTTGACGTCGAGAACGGGAGAAAGCCTTTGCGCATTTGCTCTGACAGTCAAGCAGCGATAGGGGCAATTAAGAATCCTAAGTACCATAGTAGAACGAAACACATTGATATTAAATACAACTATGCGAATATTATGGTAGAAGACAAGCTGATCACTATTGAATACGTGTCCTCTGAGAGTATGGTGGGAGACTCATTGACAAAAGCTTTATGCAAGGATGTTTTCGAAAAGAAAGTTAAAATGCTTGGACTGCATAAGGTTTAAGAGGCTTGTAATGTGTCAGTAACATTTTTGAAATTTGAAGTAATATTTGAATGAAATAATTTCAATTTGAGTTTATGGTCTTACTATGTCATAATAACTAAATTACATCGGATGCACGATATATAAAATAGTCGTAGGAGTGTAAAACCTCCAACAAAATATGTCAAATGTGGACCCTGCCTCGTCACATAGGCATGTTCTTGTTGACGGAGGGGGAACCTCAGCCATGTCAAGACCGGCTAAGAACCATGGTGTTTCGAAAGATAAACCTGGTTAAGCAAAACGATCATTTGGTTTCGGGGTTACACGACATGATCATTGTTTTGCGGATCGCCGTGATGAACTATGTCCGTCAATCACCACACTATGGGCTAGATGGGAATCTACGATAGCATATGACATTTCTCTTAACAATATGTAAGCTCGGGTTATGCTATCGACGCGCACTTCATACTGCGCGTACCAAGTTCGGCCATGGGGTCAGGCTCGGTTGTGCTAGGTGGAATCTTCTGAGATTCTGATGGGCGCAAACTTCTTCACCTTGAGCGTGTGACTGATCTCGGGTGCTTAATGAAGGAGCACCCGAAGTATCCTTACCACTCAGAAATCACATCCAAGATTATGCTCAATGTTCGCCTCCAGGCGTACGAACGCGGCACAGATAAGTAACATGTTGATAGCAGGTTGGGAATCAACGTTCCGCGGACGCTACAACACTCTTAACCGATGAGTAGCACGATCTCTGTTGTGTCTGCCGATCGCACGACATGAAGAATTCGGGAAATGGTGGATCGAAGAATAAATGTTGATGTCTTGGTTGACAACATATTAACAGGCACCATCCTATTCCGACGAGTGGGAGCTGTTGAATTTGGTGAATGGGCTGCCGTAATAGGAGTCCTTTAATATATGCCCAACATTCTAAGTGTTAATTGAGTAATGTCACATTAGGGATTTTGGGCTAGATCTAAATCCCTCTTGACATGAGAGGCCCAAAATTAGGCCTCCCCTTTAATCACTAGTGGCCGGTCGAACTATATTGTTACTTACCTTGGTGGTTTTAACCCACCACCTTTTATAAATAGAGAGTGTTAGGGATTTCTTTAGGGTTAATCACTTTCTCCCTTTTAGTTGAGACAAAAGAAATCCCTATCCTTACTTACCAAGGAGGTTCGGCTTAACACCACAAGGTGGTGCCGAAATTGAGTGATCAATTTACTCCGGAGATCCATCCCAGGGACAAGATTGAAAAGAGGCTTTGTTGTGGAGACCATTCCTCGTAGACTGCTCCTTCATAAGAGATCCTACAGAACCCGTCCGGCAAACCGTGAACTCCCCGTCACGTTCCTGCGACTACGGAAATCTTAATTGGTATGTGCATTCTTTCCGTTGTGTAATTTGTTACATAGCATGTACCATGTGATTTTTGTTTCCGTCGTAATATTCCCCTAATTCCAACAGTTATTGGGCCGGATACAATTGCACAACCTGGTCGGGTCGACCTACTCGGGTTTTCTCAATCGGTCAAACCTAGATCGCGTCGGGTCGGACCATGTGGGCTAATGGGTCGGGTTAAACTCATCTCGGTTTGATAAAGCCGTACTGAATTACCTAAACCGGACCAAACCGTTCGGACCTTTTCAATCGGACCGGACCGGTCAGTCCGGTTCAATCGGACCGGTCGGACCAGGTTGACCGAACAAGAACAGGTCCGGGTCAACTGAAAATAAGGTTGGTCAAATTTTAAATCCAAATTTTTTTTTCTTTAAAATTACCTACACAACGCGAATTGGTTTGATATTTTAACGTTTTAATCAAATCTGATGCCTAGTTATAGTTATGGGGATGGATCTCGGAAAATGCATGATTATGGGACTGAATCATTTTGTGGGCTGGATTTCAATTATTTGATATTGATATGAATGCATTTTAGAACTGCTTCTTGACTATGTCAAACTAGCTGGATATTACATGGTGGGGGTCGAGCCCTGCTTTTCAATTAATGAGTTGCATACTAGGAAACACATGTTGTGCTGAGTGATTTTGATTAGGGTCCATGTTTAGAAGTTCGCATGACTGTTATGACATGAATTGCAATTCAGCCCCAAATATTTTAAATTAATATTCAGTCGCCAAATATGCATGATTGATGTGCAGTGATTACGAATGATGCGTATGCATGATAGTTTCAGGATGTGATCGCATACAATAATTTACTTGTGTAGTAGAATTATGTATGCTGGAATGAGAAATCCTAGAAACGTTTTAAAAAGGGCCTTGAGGAAACCCAAGATTAGGTGTATGTAAAAACTCCCCGTTCCGGTTAAAGTAGCGATTAAACAGTTTTCAAAGAGTCTGATCTATTAGAAAGAAACGTCGACAGTGTGAACTCTTTACACGACCTCCTTCCATTGGTTTACTGGTGATCGGGTATGTTAGATGACTGAGGAATCATTGTTAGTCGCCTCCTATCTCATAAATATCCGATGTAAGCAATTCTTTTCAAAATGTTTTAAATTGTCTCTCTTATTGTCGCATGGTTTATCAATGTGTAAGTTCTAGATGGCCGTTAAAGTGCGATTCTATATTCCTCGCAATCTCGATGGATTTAGTTATGATGAATGGAAAGAATATATGTTGAATCTCCTCTCTGCTGCGGATGTTGACGAATTCTTAAATCCGTAAGCGAAGAGGACACCTACGGATAAATTTGGTAGTCCGTATTTCTTTAACAATGAATGTCGCGTAAAGATCATATTGTGAAAGGGTTGATCTATTCAACCCTGACAGCTGAAATTCAGGAGGAGATCATGAACATCAGTACATTATACCTTTGGTGTGTCTTACAACTTCGTTTCAATGAAGGAAAGGTCGTTGGATCTAGAAAACTCATGGTCAAAGATGACGGTATTCTCCGCATGGATGCCGGTGTAAAAGCCGTTCATGACCCTGATGACGAAGGGGATGCGTGGCAGTAGATTCATCTCATAATGATTGGGTTCTCTCTCTCTCGTGGTTCGCCGATGACAATGGACTCACATGTCTGATCAAATCGATTAAGACAACTGTTCATCTGTTCGAAGGTGTCTATGACAGAGAAACTTCCATCTCAGATGAATCCCATGAGTCGAAGGACAACTTCTCTCATATGCGCATGATGTTGAAAGAATCGAGCAATAAAAAGGTCAAAACAAAAATCCGGTAGGTCACAACGCCGTTGAAGAAGTGCGTCTCAGGGACGCCTCATTTTCCATGAACATAAGGTTATAAAAGGTTTTATTCTGACACAGATCATCTGATGTATTTCACTCGTGAATTTTTCAGATGTGGTGTACGACATGGCTCGGAGTTCTCGACTATCTTTTCCCTTTGTTGCTGCATTATGATTTATGATTAGAACCTCATCACTGTCGTTTCATCTTTCAATGTTCATTTGAATTGATGATTTTGGTTGTGTGCGTTTTAGATTATTGAATAAAATGATTGTCACTGAGATTGAATGCTATTCGATTCGAAGTACAATTTAATTATCAATCAATCAATCCGGTCAAAGGGATTGATCCGAACAAATCCGACAATGGGGATTGAAACCAAAATTTTCGACCAGGTCACAAAGGTCAAATAAATGAAACGATAAATACATAATCCAACATCGGTTGCATAACTAAAGCGAATGATTTAGTTATAATTATTTTTTAGTACTCCATAAATATAATTGATAACGTAACAACGAACATGTAAGAAACGGATAATTAAATTGGGGAAAAGAAACGATTTTAGGGTAAAAACCCAAAGGTGGTGCACGCGTAGCGCGTGGATCCTGATAAAATTGGATCACATCGGTTCGAAGTACAAATTTAATGTTAAGAAGTATAATTTTGAAGCTCAAAATAACTTTACTCATTTCGGGATAACTCAACTGATTAATCATAAATTCGAAGAAACAGACTGCTTTAAAAGCTTTCTCAACCTCTGAGAGAATCGGTTGGATCGTAAGGTGAAAACCTTGTGCACGGAAAGAGGTGGGGAGTACCTCTCGATTGAGTTTGATAAGTTATGAAAGGGGAATTTTCCGTCAAAAGATGACCCTTTATACGCCGCAACAGTACGGTGTGGTGAAGCGACGTAATCGTACACTCTTGGAAATGGTTAGAACCATTATGTCGCAAGCTCAACTTCCGATCTCCTTTTTGGGTGATACGCCGTTGACTGCTACTCATGTAGTAAATCGTGTTCCTACAAAATTGGTAAACACGACACCATATGAGTTTTTGACTGGTAAAGAGATGGATCATACATGGCTGCGACCTTGGAGTTGCGCGGCATACACGCATCAAAACCGATAGCCAAATCGGCAAGTTGGGACCTTGAGGATTAGAAAGTGCCTTTATAAGATATTCCAAAATTCTAAGGGATATGTTTTAGTGACGTCTCAAGAAATTGGTGGTATGGTCAAACATGAGTCCAGGGATGTTACGTTCCTTGAGGATGAATTTCCTAAGCTTGGTAACATCAAAACGAATGAAGTCTTAATAGAACTTGAAGATGATGAGCATGATCATGTCCCACTAACTTCGAGTGGGAATGGTAAATGAGAATGAGGACATTTTCAAAATAAATCTAGTTGGAGGAGTCAATCCATCCACATAAATCATAGTTGCTCCTGTTGGATCACGGTTGGAACTCCGGTACGTTCTTGATGGAAGTCTGAACTCCTTCGCTCCAAGTAATCCTGCAAGAAGGGGATAGACCGGGCGGTGACCCAGAATCCCTCTCCGATGCTTAAATGAGTATCTCGATGTAGGCAAGCAAGTATCAGTATGTAAGTATGAACATATCAATCCTGAGGGAACTCCTTCCTTTATATAGGGGAGGGGTCACCTCAGTTACCTGTTGAGATAACTGCCACGTTCCGTTTATCTCGGCCAGTAGCCCGCGTTTCGTCTTTTCAGGCCACTTCCCCACTATGTTGATAGTGGGCGTGTTTCTCAGCCTCGTTCTCTGGTGGCAAGTCCCGACGGATGTCAGGGACTCCAGAGTTATCTCCTTTGGTCACCGCTCGGGGCCCCTCGTCATCGGGACAGGGCCAGCCTCTCAGGGATTCAATATTGGGGCCTACTCAAAGGCATATCATCGGGGCCTACTCAAAGGCATATCGTCGGGGCCTACTCAAAGGCATATCGTCGAGGTCTACCCAAAGGCATATTATCGAGGCCTACTCAAAGGCATATTATCGGGGCCTACTTAAAGGCATGTCATCGGGAGCGTTCGGCTTGTATGTCGGGACCGACTTTGTCGGGTCCTCTCGTATTGGTATTCTAAGCCTCTTTTGGGGCCCAATGGGCCTACTTCGCCATTTAGTCGTCGTTAATGGGCCTAAAGGCTGTATCGAAACCCATCATTTGCCCCAAGACACGAGGGACTTATAATTCGTCGTGTCTTCCAACTTCGGATCTCTCGATATTCCGAGGATAACCACCGAATCCAAAAAGATTTCTCGATTACTCAACTATTAAATGCGATGGGTGATGAAGTGACGGCTTGGGTGCCCGTGCCTGCCTTTCTGAAAAAGCGCTTTCTAGCCATTTTGTCCCTAGTGTTTCGACGATTCAGGCTGAGGCGTTTCATCTTCAACGGTCCAGATCGCAACGTCTCTTTGCCTATCCTCCCTCCTATAAAACCCTCAAATCTTGAAACTATTCAGTTCTCCTCTACCGTTTCATTCTCTGTGTTTTCAAAAGCTCAAGTTCTCCTTTGTAGTCTCTGATCAGCACTCCGGCGACCAAGGCCTCCGACCATCAAGATCATCATTTCTTCTTCGATTCAACATGTCTGGTAAGATTTCCTCCTTCGATTCCGAAGAAACTTGTTAGCATAGTTTTTCCTTTTATCTCAATCAACTTACCCGGACTTTGCGGAAATCATCTGTGCCTTTTCTTGCCATGATTACTTTCCAGACGGTGAGTCCAGTTCCGGGGGGAGGAAGCCCTTCAAGTTCGATTATGCTTGTAATGAGATTTCAGACACCGCTTATGATGCAGCTCTCCGGGAGGGGTGCATTACTTCCACCTGGGAGCCTCGCTTCCCTTTTCATTGGCCTCGCGTCCCGGGTGACCCTGTGGTCACTCGTCCCCGGGAAGGGGAGGTATTTGTCTCCACCGAGCAAATATCGGCAGGGATCCGATTCCCCTTCTGTGGGGGCATAGTCGAGATGTGTACATACTACAAAACACATCCGACTACTTTCTCCCCCCCACGCCATCCGCGTGTGGAATGCTTTCCGCGTCCTTTGCTTCCGTCAACAATGGCCCTATAGCCTCTGACTTTTCCGGACCTTCTATGGATTGAAGTGCAATGATGCCGGAGTCTGTGCCTTCTTCCGGCGGATGCCTAAGTGGAGCAAGGGTGACACCTGGAAGGTCGCCAAGGGTCGGGGGCTCATCACTGACTCGGGGCCCGACAACAGTGGCTGGAAGAGGAGTTACTTCTTCATCCGAAACAGCTCCATCCCATGGCCTCGATGGGAGGTTGAGGCGGACCCTGCTCCCGCTTTTCACACTTACTCCGCGGAGGATTTCCAGATTCTCCACTGCATCCAGCTTTATCGTTGAGGGGACTCTTTCACTCCCCTCGATGCCAACTCCATCGGGGAGCGGGACCTGGTTCTGACCGGGATCTGACTCCTTGATGTCGTCTCCGGGGCCCAACTCTTCGACGGCCCTTCTAACCTCGTTCCATGGGTAATATTCTAACTGCACTTTCATTTTCGTCTTTGCATCTAAGAAGGTATCATTGCTGACCAATCTCGTGCTTAAGCAGGCGGAGACTGATGCTGTCCCACTCCCCGCGAGGAAGAGGAAGTCTTCAAAGAGGGCCGCCTCCTCATCGGCACCTCCCACCTCGGAGCAAATCAAGCGGGCCCGGGTGGAGAAGATGGAGCAGATCTTCAACACCAAAACTCCCGAGGAAGGTAAACAGCTCCGCTTAGCAATTCGATTATACAGGAGGCGTATTCCTAAGGAGTTAATCCCCTCCAATAAGGGAGCCAGGATCGAAGGGATCAAACGCATCCTGCAAGGAGAAACTCCCCGCATCCTCAAAGCGGGTTACTACAATTATTACGGGAAGGATCAATATCTCTCCCGTCGCGTCATCTGGTGTAAGGATCCTGATCAACTTCCTGACTTTCTTTCTGAAGCTTCTTGTCCTCCAGCTGCAGGTCAATCGGGAGCTGGAGCTTCGGCGGAGGTGCCACCCTCCGACGCCCAGGTCGGAGAGCCCCTCCCTTCTCTTCCAGCCCCAGGAGGATCGGGGACTGAAGACGCCCCGACGGACGGCTAGTTCCGTCGGGTGATGGACCTGGATGTCTCTCATTCTTCTGAGGAGGCAAGCGAGGGTCAGCCCCTGGTTCGTCGTCGGGGGGCGAGGCAGACCCCACTGGAGCCGACTCCCGAAGGGCTGCCTCCATCTTCTCCGGCACAGCATCTTTCGCCGGTCTTGAGCCAGACTCCCGATGGGCCGGCGGGCTCTCATGGCGGCTCGGAGGCCCGCACCTCCGATACTCAAGGATTCGTTCCCCCTCTCCCGTTAGACGGGAGCTTCTACCAGCTTTACTCTCCCGACCAGGCGGCGGTTCCTTGGACTCCGATCGAGTCGTTGCGGGGGGTCCCGCTGCGTCGAGATGATGTATCATCGGAACCGGGTCTGCACCTGCTGGCAGGTTCAGTTCCGCCATCCATGAAGCTTCCGTTCTCCTTGGCCCGAGAGGATATCCACGCGGACATTCGCGCCATGGCCAATCTTCGCGTGGAGGTAAGGTTTCCTGTTTTTACACTTAATACATATAAGGCGGAATATTTTCGTGTACTGACCTCTTCCTTTCTTCTTCACAGGAAATAGCGGACCAACACCGCTTCTTCGGATATGTCTTGGCCTTGGAGGTGGCCCTGGAGCAGGAGCGAGCCAAGGCGGCCCCCGAGGTCTTGGCCAAACTCAAGGAGGATCTGGCTGCCTCCGAGTCGTCGAAGGGGAAGTTGGTTAAGGAGCAAGCCCTCCTTAACAAGAAGATTCGGGACCTCCTGAGGCAGGTCCACGACTTTGAGAGGTTGCTGAAGCAGGAGCGCCAAAGGCTCAATGAGGAGCAGCAGGGGCGCGTGGAGGATCGAGACAGGCATGCCCTCGAGAAGAAGGCCCTTGAGGATGCCAAGGCGGGGCTGGAGGCTGAGAAAGTCCTTCTCGCCAATCGGTCCCGACGGATAGAGCAGGAACTCGCTGAGTTTCCCACCAAGCTGGCCGAGGCTGAAGTCAAGGGACGAGAAGATTATCGGGGCTCTGAAGCTTTCCAACTGGATGCAGTGAAGTTCTGTACGGCGGAGGTGGAGACCACCCTGCTTAACGCTGTCGAGGAGCTCCATCTGGATTATGGTGGTGCCATCGATTTCACCAAGTCTCAGACCCTCGCCCCCTTCGCGGAGAGGTACTTCAACCTTTCTGAGGAGAGCGACGGGGCCAACACCCCCGAGGGGGCTGCGGGTGCTGAAGGCACGGTGGAGCCTCCAAGTGTAGATCTCCCAACAACCGATCCCCCGATAATCGACTCTTCACCGGCTGACCTCCAAGGGTCCGATCCTCCTGCAGTCAATCTTCCAGGATCCGATCCTCCGATCACGGAGCCTTCTGCCACGGACCTCATGGACCCTGCTCCCTTCGACGCTGCCAAGGATCAAGCTTAATCGCTTTATTTTAGAATCCTTGTAATTTCCTTCCTTTGTCGTGAACCTCTTAGATCTTTATAATATCAAAGTCTTTTGGTTCCCATTATCGCTGCACCACCTAAGGTGAATTAACCACGCCACTTAAGGCAATTCAATCATACCACTTAGAGTGATTTCGACACGTCACTTAAGACATTTTACCCACACCACTTAAGGTGATTTAATTGTGCCCCTTAAGGCAACTTATCCACACCACTTAAGGCGATTTAATCGTGCCACATAAGGCGGAACCACGCCACTTAAGGCTATTTAATCGTGCCACTTAAGGCAACTTATCCACACCAAGGCGATTTACTCGTGCCACTTAAGGCAACTTATCCACACCACTTAAGGCGATTTAATCGTGCCACTTAAGGCGGAACCACGCCGCTTAAGGCGATTTAATCGTGCCACTTAAGGCAACTTATCCACACCACTTAAGGCGAAACCACGCCACTTAAGGCGATTTAGCTACACCACTTAAGGCGATTTAAGCATACTTAGAACGATAAGTCTAAGCACAATCTGGTCGGAAGCAACCTCTTTATTCATTGATGGCTCAAAACCTGTCTATATCGACTCAAAACGATAAACAACTTGCACCACTGAAGGCGGCTTCGATAAACAACTTGCACCACTGAGGGCGACTTAATAAACAACTTGCACCACTGAAGGCGACTTAATAAACAACTTGCACCACTGAAGGCGACTTAATAAACAACTTGCACCACTGAAGGCGACTTAATAAACAACTTGCACCACTGAAGGCGACTTAATAAACAACTTGCACCACTGAAGGCGACTTAATAAACAACTTGCACCACTGAAGGAGACTTAATAACAAGCATGACATTTCTTCAAGTGTTCGCTACTAAAAGAATGCTTCAACACATTGCCATCGAGGTCTTCCAACTTATACGCATTTCGAGCTGGCATCCCCACGACTTTATAAGGCCCTTCCCATTTTGGTGACATCTTGTTGATCCGATCCAAAAGGGTAAATTTGTTCCGACGCCAGACCAGTTCCCCGACAAAGAACTGTCGAGACTTGACTCGTCGATTATAATATCGGGCCGTTGCCAAGCACATCCGAGCCTGGACCTCCTCGGCACTCCGCCTCTTCTCTTCGACCAAGTCCAAGTCCAGACGCCTCATTTCATCATTCGACAGAGGTTCATAATACCTCGTCCGATGGTGATGGATATGCGTCCAATTCTGGTTCGTATTTACGTTTCGGGCCTCGCAAACATGCCGAAAATCACATCACAACTTGAAAAACGTCTCCCAAGGGGTAAAATCGGTCCGGAAGTGCATTTACGCTCATCCAGACCGGACCTCCGGATTGCATTGCGGGTACCGTGCGATTACCGTTTCCGCGATAGCCGTTACGTGTAGAGAAGTCAAGTTCGCGCATTACCAATATGGATGACGGTTACCGCTTGTTTTTGAACCGTCATCAAACCGCTTTAATACCGGGTCCGGTCCCAAGGAAGCCTATAAATAGAAGGCCTTGGCCACCCATTTTCACACATCCTCTCATTTGCCCAACTTTGGTATTTTGAGCTCTGACTTCTCTCTAGAAATATTCTCTCTCTAGAAATTACTCTTTTAACCCTATAGTGACTTAAGCTTCGGAGAGGGCTCCGCTAGCACCACCCCCACTCTCCGTGCTAGCATCGGTCCTTTGTGCAGGAATCGTCGTCCAGACATCCGGATTTGTGCACAGACTACCACCTTCTGAGACTCAGACGTCCCCCTGAGACACAACCGCGTTTCGAGACACAGACCTTTCCGGGATCAACCGAACACTCGTCAGTGGCACAAACCTCTTTCAGACGAAGGGTTACAGCCCGAAAACCCGCACAACCATACGAACAGACGCGTCCCCACGACCCAGTTCATCCGTTCGCAACATTGGCGCCGTCAACGTGATTCGAAAAAGAAGCTACCATACCGCAAAATCATGACGAGTGATCGCAAACCTCCCGAAGAGGTGAACACAAAAAACATAAGGAAAAGGCCCGGACATCCCAAGAAGTCCCCGGCAACCAAAAGAACAGGAGGCCAAATACCAGCTGCAAGTCAGTCGGGACCCTCCCACATTCCAAGAGCTACTTCCGTAGCTTCATCCTTGCCAACTGACAATGTGCCCGACGCATAGCACAAAGAGCCAAGGAACGAGCATCACTCACCTCCACCTGGTTTCGAGCCAGAGGTGAATGAAGAGGAATCTCAGACGGAAATGCCGCAAGGCGAGCAAAGAACGGGAGCAAACCCAATGCCCACCGTTACTCCAGCGATGATGGCTGCGTTGGAAGAGTTACTCGCATTCCGCGAGTCTCTAAAAAACCAGGGATATGCTGCTCAACCACCTCCAACTAACCAAGAGCACGCCGCGCCAGAAAGAGAGGTGTCTCAAGACACTACTCGCCACGGCAATCCTTCCCAGGACAGAAACCAACACACAAGATATGAAGCTGCACGGTCATACACTCCTTCCCAAGGAGCCCATCATTGGAGGAATGAAAGGCAGCCCCCATTCTACCACCCTCAGCACCCAACAAGGGATGATCCCTTCCAGGCCACAAGCAGAGATCAATCTGACATCTACCGCAACAATGGCCGGCAAAACCCTTCAACAGCTTACGCTGAACCTGCAAAAGGATTTACCGCCAAGATGTTAGAAGAAATGGTGGAAAAGAAGATGAAGGAAGCAAAAATGAAGGGTATGCACGCACTTGAAGAAAGGGCGTCACATCCATTCGCAGACCACCTTGTAAACAGTCGCGTCCCAGACGCACTGTACCGGATTGGAGGAGACCTCTATCGCGGAAAAGGAGATCCAGTGGAACACGTGCAAAAGCACGAGGCCTCTCTGCTAGGCAAAACAAAGAACCCACATCACTTCGCAATGACGTTTTCACAAACTCTTGCCGGAACTGCAGCACACTGGTTCTTCTCGCTACCATGCGGAAGCATCACTTCATGGGCGGACCTGAAGGCTAAATTCATTCAACGATACATGGGCGAGCGCACATTGCTAAAGGGGTCAGGTGCTCTAGTAGACGTCCAACAACAAAACGAAGAATCGCTCGCCGATTACTACGTCAGTTTCAATCAAAATATCTCTGATATTCAGGGGAACCTGACGGAAGGAGAGATTTTTCGAGCTTTCATCCGAAACCTCGGACAAAGAGGCTATGCCCTAGCAGAAAAGATGGCAAAGCGCCCAGCCGAAACCATGGAGGAGTTAGCCGCAAGAGTAAAAGAATACGTGGACCTCGAAAGGTTCAAAAGCCAGAGCAAGGAAAAAATCTCCGCGGCAAAGGCAAAAGAAAATCCAAAGCAGAAACATCCAAAACCACACTCAAGTGGTCAACAAGGACGACATTGGCAACCTCAGCCGAAAAGACCTTTTCAAGGAGATTTTCAGAAGCCAAAGGAAGTAAATCTTGCCGACTGCATTCCTTTGAATGCCCCGCTATCCGTAATATTGAGAGAGATGAAGGACGCAAATATGTGGAAAGAGCCGAACAATTTCAGAAAAGGCCCACTGGGGAGAGACAAGGACAAGTGGTGTGAAAACCACGAGGTCTTCGGCCACGAGACCGACAGCTGTGTCAGTCTACGCTTCCGCATTAACAACTTCGTCCTCACAGGCGAACTGAAGCAATTTGTCGATCAAGGCGACAACCCTCCGAAAAAGGCTCAAGCAGAGTCATCAAAAAGAGGAAACAAGGGAAAAGAGAAAGTCAGTGACAACCCTCCGCCAGCTAAGCGTTGTGTAATCAACGTCATACACGGAGGACCTGCCGCCGGAGGACAAGTGTCTAATGCTCGGGACATTTATGCATCCCAAGCAGCAACATTGCCAAAATACGGAAAGCGCAAGCAACCAGAGCAAGAAGACGCGGTCATCCAATATTCCAGGGAAGACTTAAAGCATATCGTTTACCCCCACGATGACGCTTTAGTTATAACCATGGACATTGATGGATACGATGTGAAAAGAATCCTCGTAGATGGTGGAAGCTCCGCTGACATCCTACATGTCAAAGTCCTAGAGCAACTGGGAAGATCTGTCAAAGACTTGACTCCGGGAACCTTCTCGCTAGTCAACATCGCCGGAGCAGCTACACAACCCCTGGGTACAATCACGCTTCCTGTCATCCTTGGCCAAGGGTGGAGAGCATTGCATGTCAACGTCACCTTCGTCGTTGTAGAATCCCTTGGGGCCTATAACGGAATTTTGGGACGAACAACGATGAACCCGCACGTGATCGTACCCTCCACTGTACACCAAAAGATGAAGTTCCCTACGGACCATGGGATTGGGGAAGTGCTAGGCGACCAGATAACTGCAAGACGTTGTTACGCCAATGCCTTGAGAGCAAAGCACCAATTCCATATGGCAATGATAAATTCTTTCAAAAGGCAGAAAGTTGTTGATAAAAGAAAGGAGAAAGTGGCGGAACAAGCTGTTACAGTTTGGAAGCCACAAGAATACATCCAGTATTCGCCATGGCACCAGATATGGCTCGTCAAGCAAGGAGAAGGCGAGCCAATTATGGACTACTTCATCATTTTCGCTTCTAACGCCTACTCGGCGAAAGCAACAAGAGAAGAAGTGATAAGTGTGTTCTATGCATACATGAACGCCAGATCTTTCCTTCTCTTCGGACGAACTCATGGATGGCGAACAACAAAAACCATGGCAGATCTAAAGGATAAACTTGAAACAGCAATCTTGTGCGAACAAGAATTGAGGTGGGGTACACCCCTCAGTTGGGACAAAGGAGTTCGAGCAAAAACGAACAAACAGGAAGGCGCAAGCATCGATATCGACAACATCTTCACACCGCTAAACACGGTTGCGGAAGACATTTACGTCAACCTACTTGAAAACAAGCTCCCAAGTCCACTTGTTCCCAGGACAGCTTTCTTGGGCAACAACATCAATGAATGGTGCAAGTACCACAAAACTTAGGGGCACAACACAAACATGTGCCTACCACTAAGGAGGAGAATGAAGAATGCATCACGCTAGGTGCATTAAGGCGATTTGTTGCAACCGACTCCGCGACATCGTCATCAAACCGGCCATAATGAAACGGGAGAAATAACTATCTTTCAGATTACTTTGCGCATTTCCATTCCAAGTGTTTCTAAGTATAATCGCATTTACATGTTTAAGAAGGAATGATCGGTTGACACCTTCTCGAAAAAACAATGTAAATACGCGCAAGTATCTAATAAAGTCAATCTGCGTTTGTAGGTACATATCTATGTCTTGCACGCTATTTTTGGATTAAACGCTAAGTAACAAAACTACGCGCTTATTATCTACATCAACAATCCAATATTTTATGCTATCAACAAGCAAAAAATCTATTACGCGTTATGACAACGCTTATCGTCTGTTGGATCACGGTGGAACTCCGGTACGGACTTTGACGGCAATCCTAGCTCCTTTGCTCCACGCAATCCTGCAAGAGGGGATAGACCGGGCGGTGACCCAGAATCCCTCTCCGATGCTTAAATGAGTATCTCGTATGACTGGCAAGCAGTAATCTCAAAGTGTATTGAATTCAACGTTAGTCTTTCTGAGGTGATCTCCTGCCCTTTTATAGGCAAAGAGATGCCTCAGGTACCTGGCGAACCGTTAGGGGTGGTTAGCCCGTATCCCGCATATCTCGGACGTGATCTCGCGTATCTTAGCCATGCCCCGCGTATCTCGGCCACGCTCCGTGTATCTTAACCACGTTCCGCGTATCTCGGCCACGCCCCGCATATCTTGGCTTTATCCTCTGATAATCGAGTCCCGACTCCCGTCGGGGACTCCAGAGTTATCTCGTTGTGTCACCGCTCGGGGCCCCTCGTCATCGTGACAGGGCCAATCATTCTCAGGGATTCATCATCGGGGCCTACTTAAAGGCTTCTCATCGGGAGCTTCTAGCTCAGCTGTCGGGACCGACTCTGTCGGGACCTTGCCTCGTCGGGACTCCCTTCGTCGGGACCCTTCTCCTTAGGTCATCTTGACCTTCATTTTGGGCCTGGTAGGCCTGTTTGCCGTTTCCTCCCCGTTAAAGGGCCTAACGGTCATAGCGGAACCCATCATTTGCCCCCAAGACATGAGGGACTTATAGTTCGTCGTGTCTTTCAACTCCCGACCTCCCGATATCAGTATCAGAGGCTTTTCTCTTGACAAAATTCCTTGACACGGATCTTCTCGTCCGCGATTCCTCGATACTTCGAGGATAGCCACAAAATCCGAGAAGACTCCTCCAATATTCCTTGATAATCGATTCTTTACCGGCTAACCTCCAAGAGTCCGATCTTCCCGCGGTCAATCTTCCAGGATCCGATCATTTTGCTGCGGACTTCGGCCTCAGACCTCTTGGACCCTGCTCCCCTCGACGCTGCCAAGGATCAAGTTCAATCGCTTTATTTTCAAATCCTTGTGATTTCCTGTTGTTATTGTGAATCTCTTGGATCTTTATAATATCAATCTCTTTTGACTCCGATTATCGCTGCACCACCTAAGGTGAATTACCCACACCACTTAAGGCGACTTAACATCGTGCACCACTTAAGGCGACTTAACCTCGTTCACCACTTAAGGCGACTTGACATCGTGCACCACTTAAGGCGACTTAACATCGTGCACCACTTAAGGCGACTTAATCTCGTTCACCACTTAAGGCGACTTGACATCGTGCACCACTAAAGGCGACTTAACATCGTGCACCACTGAAGGCGACTTAACATCGTGCACCACTTAAGGCGACTTCTCAACTTGCGCCACTTAAGGCGACTTAATATCGTGCACCGCTAAAGGCGACTTTACGTCGTGCACCACTTAAGGCGACTTCTCAACTTGCGCCACTTAAGGCTACTTAATATCGTGCACCCCTAAAGGCGACTTTACGTCGTGCACCACTTAAGGCGACTTCTCAACTTGCGCCACTTAAGGCGACTTAATATCGTGCACCACTGAAGGCGACTTTACATCGTGCACCACTTAAGGCGACTTAACATCGTGCACCACTGAAGGCGACTTAACATCGTGCACCACTTAAGGCGACTTAATATCGTGCACCACTGAAGGCGATTTTACATCGTGCACCACTTAAGGCGACTTTTCAACTTGCGCCACTTAAGGCGACTTAATATCGTGCACCACTGAAGGAGATTTTACATTGTGCACCACTTAAGGCGACTTGTCAGTACTTAGAATAAATCTAAGAATGGTGCACCACTTAAGGCGACTTTTCTCGTGCACCACTCAAGGCGACTTTCTCGTGCACCACTCAAGGCGACTTTACGTTGTGCACCACTTAAGGCGACTTTTCAACTTGCGCCACTTAAGGCGACTTAATATCGTGCACCACTGAAGGCGACTTTACATTGTGCACCACTTAAGGCGACTTGTCAGTACTTAGAATAAATCTAAGAATGGTGCACCACTTAAGGCGACTTTTCTCGTGCACCACTCAAGGCGACTTTCTCGTGCACCACTCAAGGCGAATTTACGTTGTGCACCACTTAAGGCGACTTCTCAACTTGCGCCACTTAAGGCGACTTAATATCGTGCACCACTGAAGGCGACTTTACATCGTGCACCACTTAAGGCGACTTTTCAACTTGCGCCACTTAAGGCGACTTAATATCGTGCACCACTGAAGGCGACTTTACATTGTGCACCACTTAAGGCGACTTTTCTTCAGGCATGGTGTTTCTTCAAGTGTTCGCCACTAAAAGAATGCTTTAATACTCTGCCATCGAGGTCTTCCAACTTGTATGCATTTGGAGTCGGCATCCCCACGACCTTATAAGGTCCTTCCCATTTTGGTGACATCTTGCTGATTCGATCAAAAAGGGTGAACTCGTTGCGACGCCAAACCAGCTTCCTGACGAAGAATTGTCGGGACTTAACTCGCCGGTTGTAATACCTGGCTGTCGCCAAACGCATTCGAGCCTGGACTTCGTCGGCTTCCCGCCTCTTCTCTTCGTGCAAGTCCCAGTCCAGACGTCTCATTTCATCGTTCGTCAAAGGCTCGTAATATCTCATCCGATGGGATGCCACGGCTACCTCCACGGGAGCAACAGCCTCCGTGCCATAAACAAGGCCAAACGGAGTCTCCCCAGTTGATCGTTTGGGTGTCGTTCTAGCAGCCCAAAGCACGTTTTCCAGCTCGTTCAGCCATTTGCCCTTCAAGGCATAGACCCTTTTATTCAGGCCATCCATCACGATTTTATTGGCTGACTCCACCTGGCCATTAGTCTGAGCATGTCGTACGGAGGCGGTCCGATGCTCAATGTTCAACTCCTCCAGATACTCCCTCACCTGAGAGCCGTTAAACGGTGGGCCATTGTCGCTGATCACCACCTTAGGAATCCCGTATCTGGACACGATATGGGTTTGGAGGAATTTGACGATCTGGTTCCCCGTTGTTCTGGCCAATGCCTTCGCCTCTATCCATTTCGAAAAATAATCGATAGCTACAAGTAAATACTTACATTGTCCTTGTGCTTGTGGAAGAGGTCCCACCAAGTCGATGCCCCACTGCGCGAAGGGCCAAGCGCTCTTGATGGATGTCAGGTTGGCGGCTGGAGCCACGATACTCGGGGCGTACCTCTGGCACGCGTCGCATGATCGGACCAACGCCGTTGCTTCTTTGTTCATCGTGGGCCAATAGTAGCCCAAATTCAACACCTTCCTCATAATGGATCGGGCCCCTTCGTGACAAGCCGCGACCCCTTCGTGCACCTCCTTCAGAATCCGATTGGTGTCGGGTTCTGCCACACACTTCAAGTACGGAGTCGAGAACCAGCCCTTCTTGTATAGCTGATTGTCCAGCATTACATAATTGGCTGCGATCCGACGTATCCTGTCCGCTGCTACTTGATCATCGGGGACTGCCCCCGTAGTCAGGTACGCGACTATCGGGGTCATCCAAGTTGGCTCCTCCTCTGATCTCGCTTCAATGGCACACACCTGTGTCGGGTCGATGGTCGATAAGATCACCTTTTCTAGGAAGTGCACCTTCCGATTTTCCTCCAAGGGTGCCCCCAGGGCAAATTTGCTCAAGGCGTCTGCCTCTACATTTTCCTCCCTCGGAATTGCCTCGATATCGAAGCTTTTGAAGCTCTCCTTCAAGGTTTGTACCTCTCGTAGATACTTCTTCATTATCGGGCTCCTCGCTTCGTATCGCCCTTGTACCTGGTTCACGATTAAAGCTGCGTCGCACTTCACTCTCAAGTGATCGATTCCAGTGCCCTTAACAATTTTTAGGCCCGTGATAAGAGCTTCATACTCCGCTTCGTTGTTCGTGGCCTTGAATGTTAAAGCCAAGGCGTATCGGAGTGGCTCACCTTCACCCGGTGGTATCAGCAAAAAGCCCGCTCCTGATCCATCTGAACTCGCGGAGCCATTCGTGTACATCTCCCAGGTATTTTCTTCGTTTGGCTGTTCTGATTGCTCTGCCCTCTCTGGTTGTTCCTCTATCGGGACCTCCATAGTTGCCCCCTCTACAGGGCCCGCATCTTCCAGATCGGGGGCTGTAGATTTTGCTATAAAATCTGCCAACGCCTGGCCCTTGATTGCCGTTCTTGGAGCAAAGTGTATTCGAAACTCACTGAGCTCCACTGCCCATTTCACCAATCTCCCCGACGCATCCGGTCGGTTCAAAAAATGCTTCAAAGGCTGGTTTGTCAGCACAGTAATCTCGTGTGCGTGAAAATAAGGCCTTAGCTTCCGAGCAGTAATAATCAACGCAAAGAGGTACTTCTCAACGGCTGGATACTTCAATTCAGATTTGGCAAATGCCTTGCTTACATAATAGACGGGGACTTGATTACCCTCGACAATCTTTACTAACACAGAGCTAATGGCAAATTCAGAAACAGCCAAATAAAGGTAGAGCGGCTCGCCTGGAACCGGTTTCGCCAACGGCGGGAGTGTGCGAAGGTGCTGCTTGAGTGCTTGGAACGCCTCTTCACACTTGGCGGTCCATTCAAATTTCTTGTTGGCCCTCAGGACTTCAAAAAACGGCATTGATCGGTCGCTGGCTTTGGACAAGAAGCGATTCATTGCAGATAGTCGGCCATTCAGCACTTGTACCTCCCGATGGTTTATCGGAGACTGCATCTCCTCAATTGCCCTCAGCTTCTCAGGATTCACTTCGATTCCTCTTTAACTTACCATGAAGCCCAAAAACTTCCCTGAGTGGACTCCGAAGGCGCATTTCGTCGGGTTTAAGCGAACTTGATGGAGCCTCATCCGCTCAAACGCCATGGTAAGGTTATGCACGTGATCCTTGGCTTGTCGGGACTTCACCAGCATATCATCCACGTAAGCTTCCATGGTTTCTCCCAGCATATCTCCAAACAGTTTGTTCACCATCCGTTGGTAGGTTGCCCCGGCATTGATCAACCCGAAAGGCATGACATCGTAGTGATAGATGTCACTGTCTGCGTAGAACGCTGTGTGGGGGGCGTCTTCCTTGGCCATCTTGATCTGGTTGTAGCATGAATACGCATCCATGAAACTTAACAACTCATGTCCCGATGTGGCATCCACCAGCTGGTCGATTCTCGGGAGTGGATAGCAGTCCTTTGGGCAAGCCTTGTTCAAGTCGCGGAAGTCCACACACATTCGCCATTTCCCGTTAGTCTTCTTCACCAGCACTGGGTTGGCAACCCAAGTCTGGAATCGGAGCTCCTTAATGAACCCAGCATCGAGCAACCTGCCCACCTCTTGCTGGATCGCGATCTTCTTATCCGTGCCCATCGGACGCCTTTTCTGGGTGATAGGCTTGATCGCGGGGTCTATCTTCAGCTCGTGCACGATCACATCGGGGCTGATTCCTGGCATATCGCTAGGGGACCAGGCAAACAGCTCCTTGAACTCCTTCAACAACTCCACCAATTTTTGGGCTGTCTCTTCAGTCAGAGCAGACCCGATTTTTACCTTCCTCTGGGGTCCATCGATCTCGACCTCTTTCAGATCTTCTACGGGGGCGGGACGCCCAAACTCTTCTCTGGGATCTGTGTCTGTCTGGAGGACAGTCATGGCCTCTCGCCTCCTCCTCCGGGTGGCATTAACATAGCATTTTCGAGAAGCCACCTGGTCGCCCTTGACCTCTCCAACTCCGTGGTCGGTCGGGAACTTCATCTTCTGGTGTACAGTCGAGGCAACCGCCATCAGAGGATTAATGGTGGTTCTCCCGATAATCGCGTTGTAGGTCCCCGCGAAATCAAACACGACAAACTCCACGTTCCTCCTTTCTGATTTCCACCCACTACCAAACTCCACTGGTAAGGTGATTACTCCTAGCGGGTAGGAGGTTGAGCCAGGGAACCCGACCATCGGGAAGTTTGCTTCCTTCAGGTCTTTCTTTGTCTTTCCCATAGCTTCCAGCGCGTCCATGAACAGAATGTCGGAGGAGCTCCCTCCGTCGATTAGAATTCTCTTCATCTCGAACCCGTCTACATCCAAAGTTACCACTAAGGCATCGTCGTGCGGGGTCTCTACGCCTATGAGGTCTTCCGACGAGAAGGAGATTACCTTCTCTTCTTTCAAGGTCCAAGATCGGGACCTTTTACCCAGTACCACTGCCGTAGGGATCCTAGAGGCGTAGACCTCTCGGGCGGATGAGGTATCACCCCCAGCAGCAAATCCTCCATGAATCACGTTGATAACTCGTCTCTCCTTGCGAGCACCGGATGACTCTGGATCAGTTCTCTTCTTTTTCGGGGACCGATCGCGGGATCGGGAACGGGACCGCGATCGGGACCGAGAGCGGGATCGACACCGTTTATCCCCGACGAATTCCTTGAGCTTCCCCTTCTGGATTAGCTTTTCAATCTCCTTCTTCAGTTCCCGACAGTGATTGGTGTCGTGACCATTTGCGCGGTGGAATCTACAGTAGCGATCCGTACGGGATCCCAGGAATTCTCCTTCTTTCTTCGGGGGGTACCTGGAGATACCTTGTCGTTCCATGACTGTCAGCACCTCCGCCATGGAGCAGTTGAGAGGAATATCAAGGTCCTCCCGCTTATCTTTCCTTGAAGAACGCCTATCGTCCCTCCGATCCGGACGGCCTCGATTCTTGCCACTGTCGGGTTTACCCTTTGACTTACGATCGTCGAAAGGCTTAACCGACTGCTTCCCTTTGTTCGACTTTGGGGGCTCCAGTTCTCCCGCGGCTATTTTTGACTCCTGGACATCGATCTGCCGCTTCACCCTCTTCTGTAATGCCTCCATATTCCACACAGCCTTCTCAGCCACGCTGTGCATCAAGTCGGAGCCATAGGGGGCTGTTAGGTTCCGAATGAAGGTACGGATGGTTTCGCCCTCCGAGATTTCTTCGTCTATCTCTGCTACGCTGGCTGTGTACCGCTGGTAATAATGAGCCAGCGATTCGTCGGGCCTCTGCACCACCTGGGTCAGGGACCTCACGCTCTTCAATAAACGCCTCCGACCCTGATACTGCTGAATGAATCGATCGTGCATGTCTGCCCAGCAAGTGATGCAGCCTGGGGGCAGACTAAAGAACCAAGTCAGGGCCCTTTCTCCCAGTGTGTTCGGGAACAACGTACACACTATGTCTTCACTTGGGGCTCTTCCCAGACACGCCATGAGGTGCTTCTGGATATGGCGAATTGGATCTCCCTCGCCATCATACTCCTTTATCGTGGGGATGCCTAGCCCAGGCGGGGCTAGGGTGTCAATGAGTCGGGGGACGAAGGGATGAGTGGATCGATCCCTTAGCTCCGACACCTGCGACTTCTGCTCTCCCATACAGATGTTCACGATCTTTACCACCTGGTCGGGAGTGATGGGACCATTCAGGGAAATGGTCCTGTGTTGTACTGGTCCTGGTCCATCAACCACAAACCTTTCCGGCTGACCTACCTCTGTCCTGGCCTCGGGGCGGGGCTTCCTGTCCATTCTGACCCTCTGTTGGTAGGGTTGCTTCCTCCAGCGGGGGCATCTCCTCCTGCCTCCTGGCAGCCTCCCTTCGGTCCAAGAGAGCCTCGACGGCCGCCAGAAACATGGGCATGGCTTCGGCCACGGCCCTCGTCAAATCTGCAGCTGGGGGAGCCTCCTGCCCCCTGTTATCCTGGTGTTGAGGGGCAACGTCTTCGGGATGCGATCCATTGTGTCCTCCTGTCTGGGAGAGCTCAGCCGGGGGATGGTTCTGGTTTTCCCCTTGTTCCGGTACTGAATTCAGGTTCGTTGCAGCGGGGTGACGGGAACCACCGGATTGTCCTCTCTTGTTCTTGCCAGCCGCCATCGATCGAGTAGAAGGCATATTAGCTTTTTGTTTGGTTCCCACAGACGGCGCCAATGTTGGATCACGGTGGAACTCCGGTACGGACTTTGACGGCAATCCTAGCTCCTTTGCTCCACGCAATCCTGCAAGAGGGGATAGACCGGGCGGTGACCCAGAATCCCTCTCCGATGCTTAAATGAGTATCTCGTATGACTGGCAAGCAGTAATCTCAAAGTGTATTGAATTCAACGTTAGTCTTTCTAAGGTGATCTCCTGCCCTTTTATAGGCAAAGAGATGCCTCAGGTACCTGGCGAACCGTTAGGGGTGGTTAGCCCGTATCCCGCATATCTCGGACGTGATCTCGCGTATCTTAGCCATGCCCCGCGTATCTCGGCCACGCTCCGTGTATCTTAACCACGTTCCGCGTATCTCGGCCACGCCCCGCATATCTTGGCTTTATCCTCTGATAATCGAGTCCCGACTCCCGTCGGGGACTCCAGAGTTATCTCATTGTGTCACCGCTCGAGGCCCCTCGTCATCGTGACAGGGCCAATCATTCTCAGGGATTCATCATCGGGGCCTACTTAAAGGCTTCTCATCGAGAGCTTCTAGCTCAGCTGTCGGGACCGACTCTGTCGGGACCTTGCCTCGTCGGGACTCCCTTCGTCGGGACCCTTCTCCTTAGGTCATCTTGACCTTCATTTTGGGCCTGGTAGGCCTGTTTGCCGTTTCCTCCCCGTTAAAGGACCTAACGGTCATAGCGGAACCCATCATCGTCAACAACAATTTACTCATATTGATGACTACATCAAAAGGCGTCATCATAGAATCAAAAACTTGGTGATAAGCTCAAGAGATTTTCAAAGACAACATGCTGCAAATACACATAATGGATGATATTTGCACATCTACACCAACAAGGAGTTTGTTTCTCCATTTATAAATTGACATCTATTTCAAGAAGGCGCCGACAACACAAAGCCGTTGCACTATGTGCACAATCAGTTTACATAACGCAATGACAACTTGCGGATTATCTACCAAGAAGGGACTTATAAAAATCCTCTACTCAAAATGACGACTATTCCAAAGACGTCAGCTACAATCAATTTCTTGGAATAATATCAAGGTCTACCTTCAAAATGACGATTATGCTAAAGGCGTCAACTACAAGCGATATCTTGGATTAACACCAAGATCTACTATAAAAAATAGCATGTTGTGGTATCCTCTTTTTTAAGAAAAACCCCATGTTTACTTCTAAAAAATGACATGCTGTGACATCTCTTATTAGAAGCAAATCCTCATGTTCATAGCCATTCCATGGATTCAGAACAGGATGGGCAAATTCAATACGGGACTGATCACCCTATTCAACGTATGCTTCCCCAACGCGGGTTGATACACGCTGGCAGGTGCGCACCCTATTCAAAACTCATAAAATTTACAAGTCGAGTCTTGTACAACGTCGCCTTAGAGTGGAACTAAGAGACGGTATAAACTAGTATCTTACTCAAGCCAAGATAACACATTTCAAACATACCACTTGTTAAGTCGCTATACGCGAATCACTTGACAGTTTTCAACATATATAGCGACAAGCTATGCAGGGAAAACAAGCAACATGCATAACACATCATGCAAACAATCTTGAATCAAAAGTGCTATCGGTCACGATTGCGGGGACTACGTCTACGTCACTAGTCATCCACGTTCAATAAACACAGTAAGCGATAACGGTATGAAATATTACTAATAAGTAATCATGCAAACTGCTATGTATAAAGCAGGTTCAAACGACGTAGTTCAAAGCGAACAAGTCACAAGCAACAATCAAAGAACAACTCCAACAAGTTTCTAAACATAGAAGCTGGGGGGCAAGCGGACTCATAAACGAGTTCAACATATCAAAAGATGGCACAGATCAAAGAATGCTGTTGGATCACGGTGGAACTCCGGTACGGATCTTGACGGTAATCCTAGCTCCTTTGCTCCACGTAATCCTGCAAGAGGGGATAGACCGGGCGGTGACCCAGAATCCCTCTCCGATGCTTAAATGAGTCTCTCGTATGACTGGCAAGCAACAATCTCCAAAGTATATCGAACTTAACGTAAGTGATCTGAGGTGACCTCCTGCCCTTTTATAGGCAAAGAGATGCCTCAGGTACCTGGCGAACCGTTAGGGGTGGTTAGCCCGTATCCCGCATATCTCGGACATGATCTCGCGTATCTTAGCCATGCCCCGCGTATCTCGGCCACGCTCCGTGTATCTTAATCCACGTTCCTATCTCGGCCACGCCCCGCATATCTTGGCTTTATCCTCTGATAACGAGTCCCGACTCCCGTCGGGGACTCCAGAGTTATCTCGTTGTGTCACCGCTCGGGGCCCCTCGTCATTGTGACAGGGCCAATCATTCTCAGGGATTTATCATCGGGGCCTACTTAAAGGCTTCTCATCGGGAGCTTCTAGCTCCACTGTCGGGACCTTGCCTCGTCGGGACTCCCTTCGTCGGGACCCTTCTCCTAGGTCATCTTGACCTTCCTTTCGGGGCCTGGTGGGCCTGTTTGCCGTTTCCTCGCCGTTACGGGGCCTGACGACTATAGTCGGATCCATCATTTGCCCCCAAGACATGAGGGACTTTTAGTTCGTCGTGTCTTTCAACTCCCGACCTTCTGATATCTGTATCAGAGGCTTTTCTCTTGACAAAATTCCTTGACACGGATCTTCTCGTCCGCGAGTCCTCGAAACTTTGAGGATAGCCACAAAATCCGAGAAGACTCCTCCAATATTCCTCGATAGTCGACTCTTCATCGGCTGACCTCCAAGAGTCCGATCCTCCCGCGGCCAATCTTCCAGGATCCGATCATCTTGCTGCGGAGCCTTCTGCCTCATACCTCGTGGATCCTGCTCCCCTCGACTCTGCCAAGGATCAAGTTCAATCGCTTTATTCCACTTAAGGCAAAACCACGCCACTTAAGGCGACTTTACATCGTGCACCACTTAAGGCGACTTTCATCGTGCACCACTTAAGGCGACTATACATCGTGCATCACTTAAGGCGACTTAATATCGTGCACCACTTAAGGCGACTTTCATCGTGCACCACTTAAGGCGACTTTACATCGTGCACCACTTAAGGCGACTTTTTGATACTTAGAATAAATCTAAGGATCGTGCACCACTCAAGGCGACTTTTCTCGTGCACCACTTAAGGCGACTTTATATCGTGCACCACTTAAGGCGACTTTTCAACTTGCGCCACTTAAGGCGACTTAATATCGTGCACCACTGAAGGCGACTTTACATCGTGCACCACTTAAGGCGACTTTTCAACTTGCGCCACTTAAGGCGACTTAATATCGTGCACCACTGAAGGCGACTTTACATCGGGCACCACTTAAGGCGTCTTTTCAACTTGCGCCACTTAAGGCGACTTAATATCGTGCACCACTGAAGGCGACTTTACATCGTGCACCACTTAAGGCGACTTTTCAACTTGCGCCACTTAAGGCGACTTAATATCGTGCACCACTGAAGGCGACTTTTTCGGGCACCACTTAAGGCGACTTTATTCAAGCATGGTGTTTCTTCAAGTGTTCGCCACTAAAAGAATGCTTTAACGGTCTGCCATCGAGGTCTTCCAACTTGTATGCGTTCGGAGCCGGCATCCCCACGACCTTATAAGGTCCTTCCCATTTTGGTGACATCTTGTTGATTCGATCCAAAAGGGTGAACTCGTTGCGACGCCAAACCAGCTCCCCGACGAAGAACTGTCGGGATTTCACTCGCCAATTGTAGTATCTGGCCGTCGCCAAACGCATTCGAGCTTGGACTTCATCGGCTTCCTGCCTCTTCTCTTCGAGTAAGTCCAAGTCCAGACGTCTCACTTCATCATTCGTCATAGGCTCGTAGTATCTCATCCAATGGGACGCCACAGCTACCTCCACAGGGGCGACAGCTTCCGTGCCATAAACAAGGCCAAATGGAGTCTCCCCCGTTGATCGTTTGGGTGTCGTTCTAACGGCCCAAAGCACGTTCTCCAGTTCGTTCAGCCACTTGCCCTTCAAAGCATAGACCCTCTTCTTGAGGCCGTCCATCACGATTTTATTGGCTGACTCCACCTGGCCATTAGTCTGAGCATGTCGTACGGAGGCGGTCCGATGCTCAATGTTCAACTCCTCCAGATACTCCCTCACCTGAGAGCCGTTAAACGGTGGACCATTGTCGCTGATCACCACCTTGGGAATCCCGTATCTGGACACGATGTGGGTTTGGAGGAACTTGACGATCTGGTTCCCCGTTGTTCTGGCCAATGCCTTCGCCTCTATCCATTTCGAAAAATAATCGATTGCTACAAGTAAATACTTACATTGACCTTGTGCTTGTGGAAGAGGTCCCACCAAGTCGATGCCCCACTGCGCGAAGGGCCGCGCGCTCTTGATGGATGTCAGATTAGCGGCCGGAGCCACGATACTCGGGGCGTACCTCTGGCACGCGTCGCAGGATCGGACCATCGCCGTCGCTTCTTTGTTCATCGTGGGCCAATAATAGCCCAAAGTACATTTTCCTCAAAATGGATCGGGCCCCTTCGTGACAAGCCGCGATCCCCTCATGCATTTCCTTCAGGATTCGGTTGGTGTCGGGTTCTGCTACACACTCCAGGTACGGAGTCGAGAACCAGCCCTTCTTGTACAGCTGATTGTCCAGCATCACATAATTAGACGCGATCCGACATATCCTGTCTGCTGCTACCTTATCCTCGGGGACTGCCCCCGTAGTCAGATACGCGACTATCGGGGTCATCCAAGTGGGCTCCTCCTCTGATTTTGCTTCAATAGTGCACACCTGCGTGGGGTCAATGTTTGACAGGATCACCTTCTCCAGGAAGTGCACCTTCCGATTTTCTTCTAAGGGTGCCCCCAGGGCAAATTTGCTCAAGGCGTCTGCCTCTACGTTCTCCTCCCTCGGAATAGCCTCGATATCGAAGCTTTTGAAGCTCTCTCTCAGGGCCTGTACCTCTCGCAGATACTTCTTCATTATCGGACTTCTTGCTTCGTATCGCCCTTGAACTTGGTTCACGATTAACGCTGCGTCGCACTTCACTCTCAAGTGATTGATTCCAGTGCCTTTAGCAATTTTTAGGCCCGTGATAAGAGCTTCATACTCCGCTTCGTTGTTTGTGGCCTTGAATGTTAAAGCCAAGGCGTATCAGAGAGGTTCACCTTCACCTGGTGGTATCAACAAAAAGCCCGCTCCTGACCCGTCTGAACTCGCGGAGCCGTCCGTGTACATCTCCCAGGTATTTTCTTTGTTTGGCTGTTCTGATTGCTCTGCCCTCTCTGGTTGTTCTTCTGTCGGGACCTCCATGGTTGCCCCCTCTACAGGGCCCGTTTCTTTTAGATCGGAGGCTGTAGATTCTGCTATAAAGTCCGCCCATGCCTGGCCCTTGATGGCCGTTCTTGGAGCAAAGTGTATTCGAAACTCACTGAGCTCTACTGCCCATTTCACCAATCTCCCCGACGCATCTGGTCGGTTCAAAAAATGCTTCAAAGGCTGGTTCGTTAGCACAGTGATCTCGTGTGCGTGGAAATATGGCTTTAGCTTCCGAGCAGTAATTATCAACGCGAAGAGGTACTTCTCAACGGCGGGATAGTTCAATTCAGATTTGGCAAATGCCTTGCTTACATAATAGACGGGGACTTGATTACCCTCGACAAC
Source organism: Clarkia xantiana subsp. parviflora (assembly GCA_036873135.1). Taxonomy (NCBI): domain Eukaryota; kingdom Viridiplantae; phylum Streptophyta; class Magnoliopsida; order Myrtales; family Onagraceae; genus Clarkia; species Clarkia xantiana. The sequence continues at coordinate 1,212,618 of JAPTYO010000018.1, forward strand.
CTTTACTAACACGGAGCTAATGGCAAATTCAGAAACAGCCAAATAAAGGAAGAGCGGCTCGCCTGGAACCGGTTTTGCTAGCGGCGGGAGTGTGCGAAGGTGCTGCTTTAGTGCTTGGAATGCCTTTTTCACATTTGGCGGTCCATTCGAAATTTTTGTTGGCCCTCAAGACTTCAAAAAACGGCATTGATCGGTCGCTGGCTTTGGACAGGAAGCGGTTCATTGCAGCTAGTCGGCCATTCAGTACTTGCACCTCCCGATGGTTTATCGAAGACTTCATCTCCTCGATTGCCCTCAGCTTCTCAGGGTTCACTTCAATTCCTCTTTGGCTTACCATGAAGCCCAAAAATTTCCCTGAGTGGACTCCGAAGGCGCATTTCGTCGGGTTCAGACGAACTTGATGGAGCCTCATCCGCTCAAATGCCATGGTCAGGTTGTGCACGTGATCCTCGGCTTGTCGGGACTTCACCAGCATATCATCCACGTAGGCTTCCATGGTTTCTCCCAGCATATCTCCAAACAGCTTATTTACCATCCGCTGGTAGGTTGCCCTGGCATTGATCAACCCGAAAGGCATGACATCGTAGTGATAGATGTCGCTGTCTGCATAGAACGCTGTGTGGGGGGCGTCTTCTTTGGCCATCTTGATCTGGTTGTAGCCTGAATACGCATCCATGAAACTTAACAGCTCATGTCCCGATAGCATCCACCAGCTGGTCAATCCTCGGGAGTGGATAGCAATCCTTTGGACAAGCCTTGTTCAAGTCGCGGAAGTCCACGCACATTCGCCACTTCCCGTTAGTCTTCTTCACCAGCACTGGGTTGGCAACCCAAGTCTGGAATCGGAGCTCCTTAATGAAACCAGCATCGGGCAACCTACCCACCTCCTGTTGGATCGCGATCTTCTTATCCGTGCCCATCGGACGCCTTTTCTGTGTGATAGGCTTGATCGCGGGGTCTATTTTCAGCTCGTGTACGATCACGTCGGGGCTGATTCCTGGCATATCGCTGGGGGACCAGGCAAACAGCTCTTTGAACTCTTTCAGCAACTCCACCAATTTTTGGGCTGTCTCCTCAGTTAGAGCAGACCCGATTTTCACCTTCCTCTGGGGTCCGTCGATCTCGACTTCTTTCAGATCTTCTACGGGGGCGGGACGCCCAAACTCTTCTCTGGGATCTGTGTCTGTCTGGAGGACAGTCATGGCCTCTCGCCTCCTCCTCCGGGTGGCATTAACATAGCATTTTCGGGAAGCCACCTGGTCGCCCTTGACCTCTCCGACCCCGTGGTCACTCAGGAACTTCATCTTCTGGTGCACAGTTGGGGCAACCGCCATCAGGGGATTGATGGTGGTTCTCCCGATAATTGCGTTGTAGGTCCCCGCGGAATCAACCACGACAAACTCCACGTTCCTCCTTTCTGATTTCCACCCGCTACCAAACTCCACTGGTAAGGTGATCACTCCTAGCGGGTAGGAGGTTGAGCCAGAGAACCCGACCATCGGGAAGTTTGCCTCCTTTAGATCTTTCTTCGTCTTCCCCATAGCTTCCAGCGCGTCCATGAATAGAATGTCGGAGGACCTCCCTCCGTCAATTAGAATTCTCTTCATCTCGAACCCGTCTACGTCCAAAGTTACTACTAAGGCATCGTCGTGCGGGGTCTCCACGCCTATGAGGTCCTCCGACGAGAAGGAGATCACCATCTCTTCTTTCAAGGTCCAGGATCGAGACCTCTTACCCAACACCACTGCTGTAGGGATTCTAGAGGCATACACTTCTCGGGCGGATGAGGTATCACCTCCAGCAGCAAACCCTCCATGAATCACGTTGATAGTGCCCCGTCTCTCTTTGCGAACACCGGATGACTCTGGATCGGTTCTCTTCTTCTTTGGGGACCGATCGCGGGATCGGGAACGGGACCGCGATCGGGACCGAGAGCGGGATCGGCACCGCTTATCCCCGACAAATTCCTTAAGCTTTCCCTTCTGGATCTGCTTTTCAATCTTTCTTCAGCTCCCGACAGTGATTGGTGTCGTGGCCATTTGCGCAGTGAAATCGACAATAGCGATCTGTGCGGGACCCCAGGAATTCTCCATCTTTCTTCGGGGGGTACCTGGAGATGCCTTGTCGTTCCATGACTGTCAGCACTTCCGCCATGGAGCAGTTGGGAGGAATGTCAAAATCCTCCCGCTTATCCTTCCTTGAAGAACGTCTGTCGTCCCTCCGATCCAGACGACCTCGATTCCGACTGCCCTCAGGTTTGCCCTTTGACTTACGATCGTCAAAAGGCTTGCTCGTCTGCTTCCCTTTATTCGATTTTGGGGGCTCCAATTCTCCCGCGGCTATCTTTGACTCCTGGACATCGATCTGCCGCTTCACCCTCTTCTGTAATGCTTCCATATTCCACACAGCTTTCTCAGCCACGCTGTGCATCAGGTCGGAGCCATAGGGGGCTGTCAGGTTCCGAATGAAGGTACGGATGGTTTCGCCCTCAGAGATTTCTTCATCTATCTCTGCTACGCTGGCTGTGTACCGCTGGTAATAATGAGCCAGCGATTTGTCGGGCCTCTGCACCACCTGGGTCAGGGACCTCACGCTCTTCAATAGACGCCTCCGACCCTGGTACTGCTGAATGAATCGATCGTGCATGTCTGCCCAGCAAGTGATGCATCCTGGGGGCAGACTAAAGAACCAAGTCAGGGCCCTTTCTCCTAGTGTGTTCGGGAACAACGTACACACTATGTCTTCACTTGGGGCTCTTCCCAGACACGCCATGAGGTGCTTCTGGACGTGGCGAACTGGATCTCCTTCGCCATCATACTCCTTTATCGTGGGGATGCCTAGCCCAGGCGGAGCTAGGGTGTCAATGAGTCGGGGGACGAAGGGATGAGTGGATCGATCCCTCAGCTCTGACACTAGCGGCTTCTGTTCTCTCATACAGATGTTCACGATCTTTACCACCTGGTCGGGAGTGATGGGACCATTCAGGGGAATGGTCCTGTGCTGTACTGGTCCTGGCCCGTCAACCACGAACCTCTCCGGCTGACTAGTTGCCCTGCCTCTGTCTTGGCCTTGGGGCGGGGCTTCCTGCGCGTTCCGACCCTCTGTTGGTAGGGTTGCTTCCTCCAGCGGGGGCATCTCCTCCTGCCTCCTCGCAGCCTCTCTTCGGTCCAAGAGAGCCTCTACAGCCGCCAGAAACATGGGCATGGCTTCTGCCACGGCCCTCGTCAAATCTGCAGTTGGGGGAGCCTCCTGCCCCCTGTTATCCTGGTGTCGAGGGGCAACATCTTCGGGATGCGATCCATTGTGCCCCCCTGTCTGGGAGAGCTCAGCCGGGGGATGGTTCTAGTTTTCCCCTTGTTCTGGTACTGAATTCAGGTTCGTTGCAGCGGGGTGACGGGAACCACCGGATTGTCCTCTTCTGTTCTTGCCAGCCGCCATCGATCGAGTAGAAGGCATATCAGCTTTTTGTTTGTTTCCCACAGACGGCGCCAATGTTGGATCACGGTGGAACTCCGGTACGGATCTTGACGGCAATCCTAGCTCCTTTGCTCCACGTAATCCTGCAAGAGGGGATAGACCGGGCGGTGACCCAGAATCCCTCTCCGATGCTTAAATGAGTCTCTCGTATGACTGGAAAACAACAATCTCCAAAGTATATCGAACTTAACGTAAGTGATCTGAGGTGACCTCCTGCCCTTTTATAGGCAAAGAGATGCCTCAGGTACCTGGCGAACCGTTAGGGGTGGTTAGCCCGTATCCCGCATATCTCGGACATGATCTCGCGTATCTTAGCCATGCCCCGCGTATCTCGGCCACACTCCGTGTATCTTAATCCACGTTCCGCGTATCTCGGCCACGCCCCGCATATCTTGGCTTTATCCTCTGATAACGAGTCCCGACTCCCGTCGGGGACTCTAGAGTTATCTCGTTGTGTCACCGCTCGGGGCCCCTCGTCATCGTGACATGGCCAAATGCTTATGCTTTATTCTTCTGAAGGTGGGAGAAAAGAGAAAACTAAAAATACGGATTATTAATCAAAATGAAAGTTTGGCTTCCTTCCAATCTTTCTGGCACCTGTGTGAGCTAGTTAGACTAGCAACTTGCTGTCTTCATATGCAACTCAGCTTGTCAATGCCACCTTATTAAGAAGTGGCGGAAGTTCCAGGGGCAGCTCTGGGGGCACAACATGCTTGCCTGAGACCTATACTACTGGGGAAATCGCCGTGGAGGGTAATTGATAACAAAGGAAATCAAGCAGTACAAGTACAATCTTGATACGGCCCCTGATGGCATGGGGCCTCTTCCGCTTGTGATTGCTCTTAGAGAAGTAGAGGTGGCACGAGCTGGAACAGAAAAGATTGAGTTGCCTTGTAGCCTATCGTCGTATAATGGAAGCTCTTACTGGGAAATATTTTTGTTCTCACAACAATGTCTTTATTTGGTTTGTTGTGCTAGTATGGTATAACGACCCTTAGGGCGGCTTTAGTTTGAGTTGTCGTCCGAACTGCGTTACCAAAGCGACTCCTCGTTCAGTTCACGAGAGCCCGTATCTTCACGACTGAATTGGGCTGCTCAACCTAACGGACACCTCTCGCCTCACTTAAACGCTTAGCTGCTGCCTTTCCCGCAGGACCTCTCTCCTGTCTGCAGTCCATCCTGCCCCTGTCTTTTACGCTAGTGGTGCTTTCACTTGGTCACCTAGATCTATTGCGGGGGGCTAAAGCACTGGTTTACCCGCTACTGGCTTTTCTATAGGTAGAACTACTGTTAGCGGTCTAAACTTCGACCCTTATTTCTTTCTTCATATTGGTTAGGGGAGCAAAGCCCATTTTTTTCTCCCCTATTGATAGATCAAAGGCCCTCCTGCCGTCGTTTCAGTGACTCATAGGGCTTCCCTCAGCTCAGTCTTTTTGGTTCTTGAGAATGGTCGCCACCTCTCCCAGGTGTCGAAGGAAGAGGCGCATTTTGAGCTGTGGGACTAGAAAGAATAGAATGCCCTCTTGGGGGAGGTGCTCTTCTTGCTCTTGTGGCAGTTCCTGAGTCCAGTCCGGTAGTGAATAATGCAACACGAAAGGGGATATCGTGAAAGGAAAGACCTTCAAAATAAGGCTTGATCAATCTTTGAAAGCGACCAGTCCTCCCACTACTGAACCCATGGTTGTTAGCCTCTGTGCAGCTATGCTTTCTTCCTTGCTTAGAGAGAACACGTTCTCTCTAGCTGCTGTTAATGGGCTTCTTAGCCAAAAGAAAAATCACAAAAAAGTCTCAATTCACCATTTCGAACTTTATACAGAAGGTTTTTCCGTACCAACTCCTTCTACCTATACTGCAGTTGAAGCACCTAAAGAGTCACAAGAAGAAAAGCCCCCCGGTGGTTGATCAGAGCGGGGGGGCCTCTTTCTCAGGGATTTATCATCGGGGCCTACTTAAAGGCTTCTCATCGGGAGCTTCTAGCTCCACTGTCGGAACCGACTCTGTCGGGACCTTGCCTCGTCGGGACTCCCTTCGTCGGGACCCTTCTCCTGGGTCATCTTGACCTTCCTTTCGGGGCCTGGTGGGCCTGTTTGCCGTTTCCTCGCCGTTACGGGGCCTGACGACTATAGTCGGATCCATCAAATGCCACCATCCCTTACTGGACTGGGCGGAACAGGCAGAAGTTGCACATTAGTGCCGCCACCGTCTTCTCCAAACAAAAATGCAAACTGAGATGTTGCAGCATCCAAACGACGAAGCTCGGCAACTTGCCCAACAGCAAACTCCGCGTACAGCCCTAACTTGTTGAAAGGAAAGCTAGGAGCAAGAATGCTCACCCTACGAACAAAATCCTCAGCAAAATCGCTGAGCATAGGAGCGGCCTTCGCCGTAGCAGCAGTAGTAACCGCGCTGTCAAATCCAGGAGTAGAAGGGAACTTGCTCAGTCCCTCTTCAATGCCAGCCTTCATCTCTTCTTCGCGCACCTTCCGACAGGCAACTCTGTGCTTGCCCACATTTTCAGAAATGACATTCTCAATGGCAGCGTTCTCAGATTCGAGCTGAACAAGGCTGGCATGATCAGCGTCATAACGAGCATCAAAATCTGTCTTCTTCAACGAAAGACGGCGCACTTCGTCCTTAGCTTCCTCAAGCTCCTTGGACAAAGTGGCAACTTTATCAGCAATCGCACGCCTCTCCTGGACAAGCTCCAACATGAAGGAGGCCATGTGCACCATATCAGAAACAACCTGAAAACAAAGAAACAATAAGCGTACACGTTCGAGAACAACGAAATTAAAAAAGTATACTCACTGGGGTGAATCCAGATAGCGATCTCTCAACGAAAGTTCGTGCCTCCTCGTCACTCGAGGGCCGGACAAATCGATCACCATGAGGAATAGATCGATGAAGAACGCGCACGCCAACTTCCGGCATGCTCAGCTGGGAGTCCTTGGGAAAAGTAAGATCTCCTGCCACATATGGCATCCACTTACCATCTGAGATATCACCGTCCAAAGGACGAAGCAAATCCGCACGTCCAAGTGGCGGGATAACTACATGAAAACCAAGCAGGGTTATGCAAAAGCTAAAAACAAATCGCACAAAAGCACACAGTCAAGTATTCAACTTATACCAGAAGGAAGAGAACGTTCCACCTCGGACCGCTCCTTCGAGCGGGGGGCAGACAACGCATCCTCGCAACCGTCAACTACCTTCCTTTATGGCAGGAAGGAGTAGGAACGGTCACAGTAGTCCTCGGACGCTTCAAACTGCTCGAAGAACGCGCCCCAGTGGTGGACCGTTTGGAAGAATTAGGAACGGCAACAACGCGATCAGTAACAAGCGTCGTGCGACCTGCAAGTAACACGCGAAGTTACAACCCAACCAAGAAAATACCTAAGGAAGATTGTTTTTTCAAAACCATCTACCTTTTCCACGTCCAGAAGTCGCCGATGCTCCAGAAGCAAGAGGTGGAACAATCCTTCCGCTAGAGGCAATCTTGCGAGCGGCTGGCGTCTGCAAAGACGAGCTTTTTCCATCAAACCAACCTACAGCACAACACGGTAAAAGTTATAAAAATGATTAACATACCGAAGCTGCAGAAGGGAGCACATGAATCCCAGCATCAACCAATTCCTAATCGGATGCACGCAGCAAGCAAGTAAAGTCGCGCGATTGTTGAGAGTGGTATATCTGCTTTATCACCTCCCTATCCGACAAAGAAAGTTCCCGAAAGGCTGGCGCGGGATCAGGCTTCCAAACATATTCGACATCCCAAGTCGTTCCCGCATCATGAACAAAAAACTAATGATGTCTCCAATGATCAGCAGACCGATCCGCTGCGGCGACTAATCGGTAACTAGAATCCCACTTGGCTTCTCCAAGACCGAGCTCCTCAAAACCATCGCTTTGCAAATTCGGCCAACGAACTTTTACACTGCACAATCCTGCATAGTCTGGACTCTTAAGCTGGTAGAAGCAGCGAAAGAGGGTGCGAGAGTAACGCCAAGATTGCTGGTGAAGCAACACTCTAAAACAAGTCCACACTCGAATCCCGTTGGGCGCAAGATCTAAAGGGGAAATTCCATAACCGTTACAGAGCTCAATCAAGTCAGAGCAGTAGGGAAACCGCAGACCCTCCCTAACGTGAGATGTGTACACAACGGATAAATCTACAGGCGGAGGAGTAGCATCTCCTAAACTACTATCAGGAAGTATCTCAAAGGGGTAAAAAGCCTCGGTACAAGCGTCGAGTCCGGAAGCACTCGCATACAAGGTGAACAGGGATCTATCCAAGCGGTTAGTGTAGTACCTAACCAACACCTCAGTCTCTCCAGCAGGAGACGCCCCAACAAAAGGATCAGCAGTTACACCCTCGTTGGTGTCTAAAACACTATCTACTGGTAAAACCGGGTCTACTTCCAAGTCGTCCTCTATATCAGAATTAAAGGGAGTCTGCGATAGAGGAGGAATAGACTTACTCATTGCAACAACTTGATCAAAAGGGAGGAAGCTCCACAAGAAGTTACCACGACTCCACAGTCTGCAAAAACCAAGCAAAAGTCAACACGCGTAGCAAAAGTCAACGCGCATAACGAAAGTCAACGCGCGTAGCAAAGTTGGTACATACGGTAAAAGGGATTAACGTCTTAAGAGGCTATCATGCAAACGGTAAATCTAACGGGACAAACCACAAGGATCAAATACGACGACACTTAAGGAAAATATTTTCCTAAGGCTTCAAAGGCAACAAAAGGCTACTCCTAAAGACGTTTGGCAATTCCCATCAACCAACGAACACATCAAAGGGAAAAAATTATGCATACCGGCCAAAAAGCCTCTACACAAAGGCACGGGGGCACTATGTCCAAACGGGGAATTCTACCTCAACTATCCACGGAAGTGAAAAGTCGTCTAAGTCATGCACTAGTGGCGATAATAACGGCAACTAATCAGCAAATATTCGACATACAAGCACCAACAAGCAGTTCCATACGACAACAACGACAAATAGCTCAAACGAACAACAATACGGCGACATCCGAAATCAAGTCGAAGCTGTCTTGTAAAATCGAATTTCCAGATTACCTCAAAACGTGACGAAAAGTATCACAATGGATTCCCCTCGTCGAGACGATTTCAGAAAGGTAAGGACCGCGACGAACGGAGCACGGGAAGGCGGCGCCTGGGCTACACGCGCCGGCAAGGCAGATCTCACGCGGCGGCGCGTGAGGGCGCGTCCGGCGTCTCCTGGCGATTCCGAAGGCTGCGCTGGAATCCTCGTGACAATCTGAGTCGATTGGTGGTGTCAATTTCTGAAAACAAGTCAAGGATCAAGCACGAAACTTTCTGGATATGTCTAAGCTTTACGACGGTGAAGAAATTCTGAACATCCAAACAATTTCGAGAAATGATGAAAGGATTACCTGCAAAGAAGAAGGAATAATGAATTCCCAAGATGATGGAGGAATGATTGGGGATTAGTGTAGTTACATATCCCAAAAGATGCTTTGGTGATAAGGATTAAAGGAGTAACTTGTCTACACTAACGCCTAAGCACTTATGGTACACTCCACCCTCTCTTCTAAATATCTATTCCTACATACATGATTATTTTGATATTGCACGTATCAAACCCGTCATTCTACGCGTATGTTTTCATGTCGCATGATGCATGATTTGATAGTTGCTAAGTCATTTTAGAAATTACGGATTATATCTCTTGCGTCGTATAATTACGATCTTGCCATAATCGTTACTTAGGCATGCATGTTGATAAAAACGTATTCGCATGGTGTATTGCTAATTGCTTATATCCCTAACGTTAACCATACTCGCACGCTACGTATATGCATTCTCTATTACACTAACCACGATGACAGGAAATAAAGTCATTTGGTCGGAAAATCAAAGGACGGACGAAATCAAGATGTCTACGTCCAATCAACGACTAAAACCGAAAGGTTAGCGTCAAGCTCAAATTGGACACGTATCCTAACTTAAGAATAGAGTCAAGAAAGGTTTTAAACCGTTACTTGACTCGGGGGCAAGTGATGGATATGCGTCTAATTCGGGTTCGTATTTACGTTTCGGGCCTCGCAAACATGCCGAAAATCACATCACAACTTGAAAAACGTCTCCCAAGGGGTAAAATCGGTCCGGAAGTGCATTTACGCACATCCGGACCAGACCTCCGGATTGCATTGCGGGTATCGTGCGATTACCGTTTCCGCGATAGCCGTTACGTGTAGAGAAGTCAAGTTCGCGCATTACCAATATGGATGACGGTTACCGCTTGTTTTTGAACCGTCATCAAACCGCTTTAAAACCGGGTCCGGTCCCAAGGAAGCCTATAAATAGAAGGCCTTGGCCACCCATTTTCACACATCCTCTCATTTGCCCAACTTTGGTATTTTGAGCTCTGACTTCTCTCTAGAAATATTCTCTCTCTAGAAATTACTCTTTTAGCCCTATAGTGACTTAAGCTTCGGAGAGGGCTCCGCTAGCACCACCCCCCTTCTCCGTGCTAGCATCGGTCCTTTGTGCAGGAATCGTCGTCCAGACATCCTGATTTGTGCACAGACTACCACCTTCTGAGACTCAGACGTCCCCCTGAGACACAACCGCGTTTCGAGACACAGACCTTTCCGGGATCAACCGAACACTCGTCAGTGGCACAAACCTCTTTCAGACGAAGGGTTACAGCCCGAAAACCCGCACAACCATACGAACAGACGCGTCCCCACGACCCAGTTCATCCGTTCGCAACAGATGGGATGTCACAGCTATTTCGACGGGAGCAACTGCTTCCGTGCCATAAACAAGGCCAAACGGAGTCTCTCCCGTTGATCGTTTGGGTGTCGTTCTAACAGCCCAAAGCACATTTTCCAGCTCATCCAGCCATTTTCCCTTCAAGGCATGGACCCTCTTCTTCAGGCCATCCATCACGATCTTGTTGGCTGATGATGGGTCCGATTATAGCCGTCAGGCCCTTTAACGGCGAGGAAGCGGCAAACAGGCCCACCAGGCCCAGAGTAAAGGTCACGATGACCCAGGAGAAGGGTCCCGATGAAGGGAGTCCCGACGAAGCAGGGTCCCGACAGAGTCGGTCCCGACAGTGGAGCTAAAAGCTCCCGACGAGAAGCCTTTAAGTAGGCCCCGATGATGAATCCCTGAGAATGATTGGCCCTGTCACGATGACGAGGGGCCCCGAGCGGTGACACAACGAGATAACTCTGGAGTCCCCGACGGGAGTCGGGACTCGTTACCAGAGGATAAAGCCAAGATATGCGGGGCGTGGCCGAGATATACGGGACGTGGTTAAGATACACGGATCGTGGCCGAGATACGCGGGGCATGGCTAAGATACGCGAGATCGTGTACGAGATAAGCGGGATACGGGCTAACCACCCCTAACGGTTCGCCAGGTACCTGAGACACCTCTTTGCCTATAAAAGGGCAGGAGGTCACCTCAGATCAGGTTACGTTAAGTTCAATATACTTTTGATATCTGTTGCTTGCCAGTCAGACGAGGTACTCATTTAAGCATCGGAGAGGGATTCTGGGTCACCGCCCGGTCTATCCCCTCTTGCAGGATTGCGTGGAGCAAAGGAACTAGGATTGCCGTCAAGATCCGTGCCGGAGTTCCACCGTGATCCAACATTGGCGCCGTCTGTGGGAAACTAACAAAAAGCTGATATGCCTTCTACTCGCTCGATGGTGGCTGGCAAGAACAGAAGGGGACAATCTGGTGGTTCCCGTCACCCTGCTGCAACGAACCTGAATTCAGTACCAGAACAAGAAGAAAATCAAAATCATCCCCCAGCTGAACTCTCCCAGACAGGGGGGCACAATGGACCGCATCCCGAAGAAGTTGCCCCTCGACACCAGGATAATAGGGGGCAGGAGGCCCCCCCGACTGCAGATTTGACAAGGGCCGTGGCGGAGGCCATACCCATATTCCTGGCGGCTGTAGAGGCTCTCTTGGACCGGAGGGAGGCTGCAAAGAGGCAGGAGGAGATGCCCCCGCTGGAAGAAGCAACCCTACCAACAGAGGGTCGAAACGTACAGGAAGCCCCACCCCAGGGCCAGGAAGGAGGTAAGATGACCAGTCAGCCGGAGAGAGAAAGACGAGTCATCAACGTGATTCACGGAGGATTTGCTGCTGGAGGAGATACCTCATCTGCTCGAGAGGTCTATGCCTCTAGAATCCCTACGACGGTGGTGCTGGGTAAGAGGTCCCGATCCTGGACCCTGAAGGAAGAGATGGTGATCTCCTTCTCATCGGAGGACCTCATAGGCGTGGAGACTCCACACGACGATGCCTTAGTAGTAACTCTGGATGTAGACGGACTCGAGATGAAGAGAATTCTGATTGACGGAGGAAGCTCCTCCGACATTCTATTCATGGACGCGTTGGAAGCCATGGGGAAGACGAAGAAAGATCTGAAGGAGGCAAACTTCCCGATGGTCGGGTTCTCTGGCTCAACTTCCTACCCGTTGGGAGTAATCACCTTACCAGTAAAGTTTGGTAGCGGATGGAAGTCAGAAAGGAGGAACGTGGAATTTGTCGTGGTTGATTCTGCTGGGACCTACAACGCAATTATCGGGAGAACAACCATCAATCCACTAATGGCAGTTGCCTCGACTGTGCACCAGAAGATGAAGTTACCGACCGACCACGGAGTCGGGGAGGTCAAAGGTGACCAAGTGGCCTCCCGAAAATGCTATGTTAATGCCACCCGGAGGAGGAGGCGAGAGGCCATGACTGTCCTCCAGACAGACACAGATCCCAGAGAAGAGTCTGGACATTCCGTCCCCATAAAAGATCTGAAAGATACGTTGGGAGAAACCGTGGAAGCCTACGTGGATGATATGCTGGTGAAGTCCCGACAAACTAAGGATCACGTGCACAACCTCACCATGGCATTTGAACGGATAAAGCTCCGTCAAGTTCGCTTGAACCCGAAAAAGTACGCCTTTAAAGTCCATTTAGGGAAGTGGTTGGGCTCCAGGATGAACCGAAGAGGAATTGAAGTAAACCCAAAGAAATTGAGGGCAATCAAGAAAATGCAGTCTCCGATAAACCATCGGAGCAAAGGAACAACGGCGTTGGTCCGATCATGCGACGCGTGCCAGAGGTACGCCCCGAGTATTGTGGCCCCAATGGCCAACCTGACATCCATCAAGAGCGCTGGACCCTTCGCACAGTGGGGCATCGACTTGGTGGGACCTCTTCCACAAGCACAAGGACAATGTAAGTATTTACCGATAGTTATCAATTCTTTTTCAAAATGGATAGAGGCGAAGGCATTAGCCAGAATAACGGGGAATCAGATCGTCAAGTTCCTCCAGACCCATATCATGTCCAAATGTGGGATTCCTAAGGTGGTGACCAGTGACAATGGCCCGCCTATTAACGGCTCTCGGGAGAGGAAATATCTGGAAGACCTCGATGGCAGAGCAATAAAGCATCTTCAGTGATGAACACTCGAAGAAACACCGTGCTCGAAGAAAGTCGCCTTAAGTGGCGCCCAATAAAGTCGCCTTAAGTGGTGCCCAATAAAATCGCCTTAAGTGGTGTATGCTATTTATCGTTTAAATTCAATGTAAACCTATTTTATGCCAATAAATAAAGAGGTTGCTTCCAAACAAGAATTGTCCTTAGATTTATGTTAAGTACAAAAGTCGCCTTCAGTGGTGCACGGTGAAAGTCGCCTTCAGTGGTGCACGACGAAAGTCGCCTTCAGCGGTGCACGATGAAAGTCGCCTTCAGTGGTGCACAATACTTAGGTTTTTTCTAAGTATCCGAAAGTCGCCTTCAGTGGTGCACGACAAAAGTCGCCTTCAGTGGTGCACGGTGAAAGTCGCCTTCAGTGGTGCACGACGAAAGTCGCCTTCAGTGGTGCACGATGAAAGTCGCCTTCAGTGGTGCACAATACTTAGGTTTATTCTAAGTATCCGAAAGTCGCCTTCAGTGGTGCACGAGAAAAGTCGCCTTCAGTGGTGCACGATGAAAGTCGCCTTCCGTGGTGCACGACGAAAGTCGCCTTCAGTGGTGCACGACAAAAGTCGCCTTCAGTGGTGCACGAGAAAAGTCGCCTTCAGTGGTGCACGACAAAAGTCGCCTTCAGTGGTGCACGAGAAAAGTCGCCTTCAGTGGTGCACGAGAAAAGTCACCTTCAGTGGTGCACGATGAAAGTCGCCTTCAGTGGTGCACAATACTTAGGTTTATTCTAAGTATCCGAAAGTCGCCTTCAGTGGTGCACGAGAATAGTCGCCTTCAGTGGTGCACGATGAAAGTCGCCTTCAGTGGTGCACGATGAAAGTCGCCTTCAGTGGTGCACGACGAAAGTCGCCTTCAGTGGTGCACGATGAAAGTCGCCTTCAGTGGTGCACGACGAAAGTCGCCTTCAGTGGTGCACGATGAAAGCCGCCTTAAGTGGTGCACAAATACTTAGGTTTATTCTAAGTATCCGAAAAGTCGTCTTAAGTGATGCGCTCGATGTTAAGTCGCCTTAAGTGGTGCAAATTATTAACTCGTCGGGAAGGACGTATGAGAATCGAAGAAAGTCACTCGGAGAAGTGCAACAAAAGATCGGAACTAAAAGAGTCTAATATTGATAAAGGGCTCAAAGGCCCGACAACAACGCAAGAGAAGAGGATACAAGGACTTTAAAAAGATAAAAGCATTCAAGCTTGGTCCTTGTCAGCAGCAGCAGAGGGGTCCGCAGGATTGGCCTCGGGAGGATTGGCTATCGGGGCGTCTGCACTTGGAAGCTCAGAGGCATCCTCGACAACTACTGGAGTACTCCCCCCATCACTCTCCTCGGAAAGAGCGAAGTACTTCTTCGCAAAAGGAGCTAGGGAAGGAGACTTGTCAAAATTGATGGCGTCCCCATACTCCAGGTGGAGCTCCTCAACGGCGTTGAAGAGAGTGTTCTCCACCTCCGCGCTGAAGAACTTCAGGGCGTCAGCTTGGAAGCCCTCCGACTTCCGATAATCCTCCCGACCCTTGGCCTCCGCTTCGGCCAGCCGTGCCGGGAACCCCGCGATCAGCTCCTCCAGAGCCTTCTTTTCGAGGACCAGCTGGTCCTCGGCGGCCTTCTTCTCCTGGGTCAGCCGATACACGACTGCCCCCCGTTCCTGCCGCTCCTGCATCAAGAGCCCCTCGAAGTCCGCGATCTGCTGCTGAAGGCCCCGAATCTTCTCATTGAGGACAGCCAGCTCCTTGGCCAGCTTTCCCCGCGTAGACTGGGAGGCCTTGAGATCCGCCTGAAGTTGCTCCCGGACTCCTCGGTCCCGCTCCCGGGCCTCATCGTAGGCAATGATATACCCGATGAGGCGGTTGTAATCCCCGAGCTCCTGCAGTCAAAAGGAAAAAGTGTTAGGACAAAAGACTCGATTTATCGATCAATAAGGAAAAAGTGAAGTTTCACCTCGATGCGGCGCACAGCCATATCCCTGACGTCCCGCTCCATATGCGTCCGATTGAGGTAAATCGGATGTCGCATAGAAGGCAGGATGGAACCCGCCAGAAGATGCAGGGCCAGCTCTTGGTCCTGTTCCCCTTGTGTGAGCGGGACTCCCTGCAGCGTCTGGATCGGAGCCCAGGGGGCATTGGCCTGCGAAGGGTTGTAGGGCCTATAGAAGTCCCTGTCGAGAGCCATGGGAGAGATGGGACGGGGAAGAGAAGGGCACATCTCCGTCTCAGCCCGGACAGGAGAAGGAGAAAAGTCATGGATGGGAGAGAGCTCCCGCTGCTGTGGAGAAGACGAGGGGAGCGGCCCCTGAGGGGTTGGTTTCAAGGGGGATTGCCCCGCCTTCCGACGCTGCTGAGGGGGATCAACCCCGCCGGTCTCCTCGGAGGAGTCCAGGGTCTCCACCTGGCGAAACTGTTCACCAGATGGTGCCTTCTCTCCAGCTGAGGGAGGCACCCCCACTGAAGGCGGTGCATCCGTAGAAACTGCAGCCCCCGAGGAAGCTCCCGAGCGACCTGCACCTGGAGGATGAAGAGCTTCAGATAGGTAGTCAGGAAGTTCCTCGGGATTCTTACACCAAATGATACGTCGGGAGACGTATTGATCCTTCCCGCGGAAGTGATAGTAGCCCGCCTTCAAGACCCGGGGAGTTTCACCTCGAAGGATCCTCTTGACATCAGCAATTCGGCCCTCCTTGGTCGAGGAAATCAAGTCCGACGGAACCATCCTTTTATATGATTTAATAGCGAGTCGGAGTTGTTTACCTTCTTCAGCATTCTGGACCTCGAAGAGTTGGTCCCAGATCCACCCGCGGTCGCTTGGGTTGCTCCGTTGAAGGAGACCCTGACCTGGCAGCAGCAGCCTTCTTGGCAGACTTCCTCTTCCGCGAGGGGCGGACAGCATCGGTCTCCCCCTGCTTAAGGAAGAAATCGGTCAGCACAGACACCTTCTTGGCTGCGAACAATAAACGAAGAAAAAGTTAGAGATTTTACCCAAGGGACCATGCTAGAAGGGCCGTCGAAGAGCTACCCCCCAGAAACAATACTGAGGAGTTGGACCCCAGTATGCACCAGGTCCCGCTCCACCAGAGAGTTAGCATTGAGAGGAGTGTAGGACTCCCCCCAACGATAAAGCTGGATCAATTGAAGGGTCTCGAAGTCCTCATCAGCATAGGAGTGGAAAGCAGGCGGAGGGTCTGCTGCCACCTCCCACCGAGGCCAAGGGATAGAAGAATGTTGGATGAAGAAGTAGCTCCTCTTCCAGCTACTGTTGTCAGACCCTGTATCAATCAAGAGTCCCCGACCCTTGACCACCTTCCAGGTGTCACTGGTCCAACCGTGCCGGGCAAGCTGCTGCTTACTCCATTTGGGCATCCGAGGGTAGAAGGCGCAAACCCCCGCCTCGTTGCATTTCAGCCCGAAAAAAGTCCGGAAAAGCTGGAGGCTATAGACCCACTTCTGTCGGAGACAGAGGACTTGAAAGGCGTTCCAAATGCGGATGGCATGAGGAGAGAAGGTAGTAGGGTGTGTTTGGTAATGTTTGCACAGTTCGACCAGGTTACCGCAGAAGGGGAACCTGATCCCCGCTGATATTTGTCCCGTAGAGACAAATACCTCCCCTTTCTGGGGACGAGTAACCTCAGGGTCACTCGAGGGACGATGCCGATCATACGGGAAGCGAGGTTCCCAGGTGAGAGTGATGCAACCCTCTCGGAGAGCTGCATCGTAAGCAGTGGTGGAAATTTCATTCGGAGCATAGTCAAATTTAAAAGGTTTTCTCCCCTCGGAGCTGGAACCGCTGTCTGAAAAGCAACCAGGGCAAGAAAATACAGTGGGATTCTGGAAGAAATTAAAAAGGAAAAGACGAACGAGCAACAAAGAGTGTTTCCTTACCAGACATGGTGGAGTAGAGGTTGAAAGAGATGAACGAAGTGTCGCCGGAAAGACGACCGGAGAAGATTCCAAGGATCTTCGAAAGCACAAAGCTGGGAATTGCAGAAAAATCGCAGAGAGCTTTTGAGAATTCGAAGACGGTAAAAGTTAAATTGTGACTGTGGCTAGGGTTTTATAGTCGAAGAAGACAGTTGAAAGGACACTTCGATCCGAGTCGTCAAATTCGAAAGGTCTTAATCTGAACCGTCGAGATGAAACGTGCAGAAGGACAACGGGCGTAATGATGAAACGGCCTGAAAAGCACTTTCCAGAAAAGGACAGGCGTGAAAAATCAAGCACGTGGGTCGAAAACGTCACTCCATCATCTGCTGCATTTAATGCGCTAGAAAGCCGAAGAGACCCTTGGGATATAGCAGTTATCCATAAAACCCTGAGGAAACGTAGAGGAGAAAACTGATAACTTTAAGTAACTGAACCAAGGAGTAGATCCCCGACTCTAGTATTGGAAAAATCGGGAGTTGGAAGACACGACGAACTAAAAGTCCCTCATGTCTTGGGGGCAAATGATGGGTCCGATTATAGCCGTCAGGCCCTTTAACGGCGAGGAAGCGGCAAACAGGCCCACCAGGCCCAGAGTAAAGGTCACGATGACCTAGGAGAAGGGTCCCGATGAAGGGAGTCCCGACGAAGCAGGGTCCCGACAGAGTCGGTCCCGACAGTGGAGCTAAAAGCTCCCGACGAGAAGCCTTTAAGTAGGCCCCGATGATGAATCCCTGAGAATGATTGGCCCTGTCACGATGACGAGGGGCCCCGAGCGGTGACACAACGAGATAACTCTGGAGTCCCCGACGGGAGTCGGGACTCGTTACCAGAGGATAAAGCCAAGATATGCGGGGCGTGGCCGAGATATACGGGACGTGGTTAAGATACACGGATCGTGGCCGAGATACGCGGGGCATGGCTAAGATACGCGAGATCGTGTACGAGATAAGCGGGATACGGGCTAACCACCCCTAACGGTTCGCCAGGTACCTGAGACACCTCTTTGCCTATAAAAGGGCAGGAGGTCACCTCAGATTAGGTTACGTTAAGTTCAATATACTTTTGATATCTGTTGCTTGCCAGTCAGACGAGGTACTCATTTAAGCATCGGAGAGGGATTCTGGGTCACCGCCCGGTCTATCCCCTCTTGCAGGATTGCGTGGAGCAAAGGAACTAGGATTGCCGTCAAGATATGTGCCGGAGTTCCACCGTGATCCAACAGCTGACTCCACTTGTCCATTGGTTTGAGCATGACGGACAGAGGCTGTCCGATTCTCAATTTTCAGTTCCTCCAAGTACTCCTTCCACTGGGCCCCGTTAAACGGAGGACCATTATCACTGATCGCCACCTTGGGGATCCCGTATCGGGATGATATGGGTCTGAAGGAATTTGAGGATATGGTTCCCCGTTGTCTTGGCCAATGCCTTAGCTTCTATCCATTTCGAAAAATAATCAATAGCCATGACTAAATATCGACACTGACCTTTTCCAACTGGAAGGGTCCCACCAAGTCGATTCCCCATTGCGCGAAGGGCCAAGCTTTCTTGATGGACGTCAGATTGGCAGCTGGAGCCACGATATTCGGGGCGTACTTCTGGCAAGCGTCACAGGATCGGACTAGCATCGTTGCCTCCTTTTTCATCGAGGGCCAGTAATAGCCCAGGTTCAGCACTTTCCTCACGATGGATCGGGCCCCTTCATGACAAGCCAAATATCCTTCGTGCACCTCCCTGAGGATCCGATCTGTGTTGGGCTCGGCCACGCATTTCAGATAAGGAGTTAAATACCCCTGTTTGTACAGTTGATTGTCCACCCTCACATAATTGGGTGCGATTCGGCGTATTTTTCCGGCTGCCACTTCATCATCGGGGACTGCCCCCGTAGTTATATACGCGACTATCGGGGTAATCCAAGTGGGCTCCTCCGATCTGATCTCAATGGCACACACCTCCGATTGATCAGTGGTTGACAGGTAGGGGTGAGCAAATATCCCGAGAGGCTCAAAATCCCGCCCGTCCCGCCCTAGCCCGTCCCAAAAATGTGCCCAAGCCCTAATGGGCGGGACTTTTCTTCTCAACTAGGGATAGGGCTAGGATTAGGGTTTTTTTACGAAGTCCCAAAAGACCCGTCCCGTCCCTTTTTGCTAACTAATCAGCTATAAACTATAGTTAGTTAAGTTAACTTTAGTGATATTTCAGGTTGAAGTTCCATTTGATCTGGGATTTGCATTTATAACTTGTTATGTCAGAATTGTTGGTGACTTTGTGTTAGAGTCTTGGTAAAACTTAGTTTTGGGGTCTTTGGTGAACTATTTTGGAGAACCAAGTTATGTGTTGAACTTGGTGTTCTTACAAGTGACAAAATGTTTGAGTGATTTTGGTATTTAATGGTGAAATTTGTGGTATGTGTTGAACTTTGTTGTTGTTCCGTGTTTAGTTATGGTTTAATTAATTGAGTTTGATTTTTTTTTTTTTAACTTGGATGGGAATTTGGGTTTGTCCCATTTGTCCCTAGTCCCTGTAGGCCCGTAGCGGGCGGGCCTTTTCCTACTAGCTAGGGCTTGGGATAGGGCTCGGGACATCCATTAAGTGGCCCTAGTTTTAGGGCTTGGGCCATTTTTTAGAAAAAGCCCGCTCATCTCTCCCATGCTCAGCCCTATTGACAGGATCACCTTCTCCATGAAATGCACCTTCCGACTTTCATCAAGGGTGCCCCCAAGGCGAATTTGCTCAAGGCGTCTGCTTCCACATTATCCTCCCTCGGGATCGCCTCAATATCGAAGCTCTTGAAACTCTCCTTCAGGGTTTGCACCTCGCCAAGATACTTTTTCATCATCGGGCTCTTTGCTTCGTATCGCCCCTGGACTTGGTTCACGATCAGGCTAGCATCGCACTTCACCTTTAAGTGACCAACTCCCGTTCCTTTGGCAATCTTGAGGCCAGTGATGAAAGCCTCATATTCAGCTTCATTATTGGTAGCCCTAAATGTCAAGGCCAAGGCATATCAGAGGGGCTCGCCTCCGTCTGGTGGTATCAGTACGAAACCTGCTCCCGATCCTTCTGAATTTGAGTAGCCATCGGTGTACATCTCCGAAATATTTTCGGCGTCGGGCTGTTCTGACTGCTCTGTTATCGGGACTTCCATAGTTGCCCCCTCTACAGGGCCCGCTTCTTCTAGATCGGGGGCTGTAGACTCTGCTATGAAATCCGCCAACGCCTGGCCCTTAATAGTCGTTCTCGGAGCAAAGTGGATGCGGAACTCACTAAGCTCGACTGCCCATTTCACTAATCTCCCCGACGCGTCAGGTCGGTTCAAACAATGTTTCAAGGGCTGATTCGTCAAAACACTAATTTCATGCGCGTGGAAGTAAGGCTTCAGCTTCCGAGCAGTAACAATCAACGCATAAAGATACTTCTCAACGGCGGGATAATTCATTTCAGACTTGGCGAGTGCCTTGCTTACAAAATAGACGGGGATTTGGCTACCCTCTACAACTTTCACTAAGACAGAGCTAACAGCAAATTCAGAAACAACCAAATACAGATAGAGTGGCTCGCCCGGGATGTGCTTCGCCAATGGCGGGAGGGTGCAGAGGTGCTGCTTGAGTGCCTGGAATGCCTCCTCGCACTTGGAAGTCCCTCAGCACTTCAAAGAACGGCATGGATCGATCACTTGCCTTGGACAGGAAGCGATTCATCGCGGCCAATCGACCATTCAGCACCTGCACCTCCCGATGGTTCGTCGGGGGCTTCATCTCCTCGATTGCCTTCAGCTTCTCAGGGTTCACCTCGATTCCTCTCTGGCTCACCATGAAGCCCAGAAACTTCCCTGAGTGCACTCCGAAGGCACACTTGGTCGGGTTCAAGCGAACTTGATGAAGCCTCATTCGCTCGAACACTGTGGCTAAGTTGTGAACATGATCCTCGGCCTGTCGGGACTTCACCAGCATGTCGTCCACATAGGCCTCCATTGTTTTCCCCATTATGTCCCCAAACAGCTTGTTCACCATCCTCTGATAAGTCGCGCCTGCATTGATTAATCTAAAGGGCATAACATCATAATGATAGATGTCACTATCAGCATAAAAGGCGGTGTGGGGGGCATCCTCCTTGGACATCTTGATCTGATTGTAGCCAGAGTAGGCATCCATAAAGCTCAGCAGATCATGTCCCGATGTGGCATCCACCATCTGGTCGATCCTCGGGAGCGGGTAGCAATCCTTCGGGCATGCCTTGTTCAGGTCGCGGAAATCAACACACATCCGCCATTTGCCATTGCTCTTCTTCACCAGGACTGGGTTGGCGACCCAGGTCTGGAATCGGAGCTCCTTAATGAATCCAGCATCGAGCAACCTGCCCACCTCCTGCTGGATCGCGATCTTCTAATCGGCACCCATCGGGCGCCTTCTCTGTGTAATCGGCTTGACCGCGGGATCAATCTTCAGCTCGTGAGTAATCACATCGGGGCTAATTCTTGGCATGTCACTCGGGGACCAGGCAAACAGCTCCTTAAATTCCTTCAACAGATCGATCAATTCTCGGGCCGTCTCCTCGATTAGAGCGGACCCGATTTTCACCTTCCTCTGAGGTCCGTCAATCTCGACCTCCTTCAAATCTTCCATCGGGGCGGGACGCCCAAACTCCTCTCGGGGATCAGCATCAGTCTGGAAAACATTCATAGCCTCCCGATTCCTCCTTCGAGTGGCATTGACATAGCACCTCCTGGAAGCTATCTGATCGCCCTGGACCTCCTCAATTCCGTGGTCAGTCGGGAACTTCAGCTTCTGATGGACAGTTGAGGCAACTGGCCCCAGCGGGTTGATGGTAGTCCTCCCGATAATGGCGTTGTAGGTCCCCGCAGACTCGACCACCACGAACTCCACATTCCTCTTCTCCGACTTCCAACCACTTCCGAACTCGACCGGTATGGTAATCATCCCCACCGGGTAAGAGGTAGAGCCCGAAAATCCGACCATCGGGAAGTCCGCGGGCTTCAAGTCCTTCTTGGTTTTTCCCATGGCCTGCAGTGCGTCCATGAACAAAATATCGGAGGAGCTCCCTCCGTCAATCAGGATTCGCTTCATCTCGTACCCGTCCACGTTCAGAGTCACGACTAAAGCATCATCGTGCGGGGTCTCCACACCTATCAGGTCCTCTGCTGAGAAGGGAATCACCATTTCTTCTTTTGGAGTCCAATTTCGGGCCCTCTTGCCCAGCACTACAGCAATGAGAATCCGAGAAGCGTAGACCTCCGGAGATGCCGTGGTATCTCCTCCCGCAGCTAGTCCTCCATGAATCACGTTAATGGTCCCCCGCTTCTCCTTGAGGGCATTGGAAGACTCGGGCTTATCCTTCTTCGGGGATCGACCACAGGATCGGGAACGGGACCGCGATCGGGACCGGGAACGGGATCGGCCCCGTTCCCACAGACGGCGCCAATGTTGGATCACGGTTGGAACTCCGGTACGTTCTTGAAGGAAGTCTGAACTCCTTCGCTCCAAGTAATCCTGCAAGAAGGGGAAAGACCGGGCGGTGACCCAGAATTCCTCTCCGATGCTTAAATGAGTATCTCGATGCAGGCAAGCAAGTATCAGTATGTAAGTATGAACATATCAATCCTGAGGTAACTCCTTCCTTTATAAAGGGGAGGGGTCACCTCAGTTACCTGTTGAGATAACTGCCACGTTCCGTTTATCTCGGCCAGTAGCCCACGTTCCGTCTTTTCAGGCCACTTCCCCACTATGTTGATAATGGGCGTGTTTCTCGGCCTCGTTCTCTGGTGGCAAGTCCCGACGGATGTCGGGGACTCCAGAGTTATCTGCTTTGGTCACTGCTCGGGGCCCCTCGTCATCGGGACAGGGCCAGCTTCTCAGGGATTCAATATCGGGGCCTACTCAAAGGCATATCATCGGGGCCTACTCAAAGGCATATCGTCGGGGCCTACTTAAAGGCATATCGTCGGGGCCTACTCAAACGAATATTATCGGGGCCTACTCAAAGGCATATTGTCGGGGCCTACTTAAAGGCATGTCATCGGGAGCGTTCAGCTCGTATGTCGGGACCGACTTTGTCGGGTCCTCTCGTATTGGTCTTCTAAGCCTCTTTTGGGGCCCAGTGGGCCTACTTCACCGTTTAGTCGTCGTTAATGGGCCTAACGGCTGTATCGAAACCCATCAGCTCCTGGTGCGAATCAAGTAGAACCTGATCATGTACTTGCTGAACCGTTGGATGAATATCCTATAATTCCTCAACTACCTACTGGTAACAGTGGAAGTGGGATAACCTACTTGGTTCATGGTCCAAGTGACCGTGGAACTCATTTTTGAAATAGAAACTCAAGACCAAGAGGTCGTCCAAGAAGAGTTGTAGCAGAAGGTTCTAGTAACGCCATGATTCCTAGTGGGAGCGTTGTTCATAGTGGGAGCATTGTTCCTAATGGAAGCGTAGTTCAAGATGAGAATAATGAGCCTAGACCTAGTCAAAGGCCTAGCAGTATCACATCGAATTCGGTTGATGAACCAGTAGCGGTTTAACAACTTTGGAAAGTCCTCAAGAAAATGTATGGAGGAAAAATTGGAGGAATAGATCATCCCTATGAAAGACAATTATGTTTGGATGTTAGTTGATTGCTTGCTAATCACAGAGCAATAGGGGCTAAGTGGGTTCTAAAATTGAAACTCACTGCTGATGGAAACGTTGAGCAATATAAAGCTCGACTAGTCACGAAAGGATATACCCAACTCCACGAAGTGTAATTTAATGAAACTTACTCACCAACTGTGTGTTA
Source organism: Clarkia xantiana subsp. parviflora (assembly GCA_036873135.1). Taxonomy (NCBI): domain Eukaryota; kingdom Viridiplantae; phylum Streptophyta; class Magnoliopsida; order Myrtales; family Onagraceae; genus Clarkia; species Clarkia xantiana. The sequence continues at coordinate 1,236,293 of JAPTYO010000018.1, forward strand.
CAACACAGTCCAGGCCATTTTGGCCTTGGTTTCTAGCCTCGATCTCGAGCGGCACCAGATGGATGTTAAGACCGCCTTCCTTCATGGGAATTTGGAAGAAGATATCTACATGGAGCAACCAGGGGTTTCATATCCCCTGGTAATAACGTAAAGTTTGTAAGCTCGAAAGATCGATCTATGGTCTTAAACAATCGTCCCGGAAATGGTACCGCGGGTTCCACGAGGAAATCGTTCGCAACGGATTCGTAAATCTTCACGAGGATCCCTGCGTGTACTCTAGGACATTAGGGTCAAAGTATGTTATCTTGACGTTATACGTCGATGACATCATTATTGCCGCGAACGATGTAAGTTATCTAAAGAAATCAAAGTCCTGGTTAACATCTGTATTTGAGATGAAGGACATGGGCGAGGCCACTTATATCCTAGGCATTAAGATAGCTAGAGATCGTGGTGCTCGGAGATTATGTTTTTCTCAGAATGCCTATATGAACAAGTTGTTGAGAAGCTTCAATCTCTATTATGCAAAACTCGTGGATACGCCATGATGGGTGTGCGTTGTCGTAGCATGATGACCCAAAGAACCTGGTAGAGCGTGAACAGATAAAATGTGCAACATACCTTAGTATGGTAGGAAATATGATGTACCCGATGCAATGCACTCGTCCTGATATCAGTTACGATGTGGGTTTAGTAGCGCGTTTCAAATCAGACCACGATTATAAACAGTTAAAAGTCATCAAATTGATTATGAGATATCTAAAAGGTACGGCGGACTCAGGACTGTGCTATGAGGGAAGTAAGCTAGAATTGATAGAATATAGTGACGCCGACCACAGTGGTTATCTAGATGATCGTAAGTCCACCTAAAGAGGAATGTTTCTCCTTTCTAATGCTGACATCTCATGGATGAGCAAGAAGCAATCCTGTGTTGCGCTGTCCACTATGGAATCCTAATTCGTAGTTCTCTCTAAGAAGCACAAGAGGTTGTCTCACTAAAGAGACTAATGACTACCCTGCTTGACAACGATGACGGGAGTAAGCCTTTGTGCATTTACTCTGACAGTCAAGCAGCGATAGGGACAATCAAGAATCCTAAGTACCATAGTAGGACAAAACCCATTGATATAAAATATAACCATGTTAAGAGTGTGATAGAGGACAAGCTGATCAGAGTGAATTCATGCCTTCAGAGGATATGATTGCGGATCCATTAACTAAAACCGTACGCAAAGATGTTTTCGAAAAGCACGTAAAAATACTTGGATTGCGTAGGATTTAGAAGGCTTGAATTGCGACAGTAACATTTTTTAATTTGAATTAATGTTTGAATAAAAGAATTGTTAATTGAGTTATGATATTTACGACGTCATGTTTGCATTATTACATCGGATGTACGGTCTATAAACTAGTCGTTGGAGAGTAAAACCTTCTAAATAAAATATGTCGAATGTGGACTCTACCATGTCATGTTGGCATTTGGATATTGGACCGCCGTAAATAGGAGCCCATTAATATGAGACTGTTACCTATGTCAATGGGTAATGTCACAGTAGGGACTTTGGGTTAGGCCTAAAATCCCAATGGACATGAGAGGCCCAAAATTGGGCCTCCCTTTCTCAATGTGGTCGGCCAAAATTAACAAGTGTGGTGATGTGGATTTTTCCCACCTCCTCTTATAAATAGGGAGTGTCAAGGTTTAATTTAAGGTTAATCACTTTCTTCATTTGTGGTGAGACAAAAAGAAATCCCTCCTCCCTATTACATAAGTGTTTCGGTCGAACCCCTCTAGAGCCATAAGAGGCGCCAAATTGCTTCATGCAATTACTCCAGAGATCCATCCCTGCTAAAGAATCAACAAAAGTTTTTTTTGTGGAGACCAAACCGCGTAGGTAATCCTTAACCAGAATCCTTACGGGAATCATTTGGCGGATCGAGAACTCCCCTAAATGATCTTGGGTCTACGGAAAGCATTGCAGGTATGTGCCATTTATTTCGCTGCGTAATTTTTTTAGATAGAATGTACCTTGTATGTTTCCGTAGTATTTATCCCCTATAATCTTATAGTGGTATCAGAGCCTGTGTTAGGGAGTTCATAATTTTGATAAATTAGTGTTCCTGAAATTTTAGTAAAACTGATGGTTTTAGTAAAATTGATATACATGAAATTGAGTGTTTTTGTTAAAACTGATGTTCATGATTTTTCCAGAAAAAAAGATTACCTTTATCAAAAATGAACATTGATTGTTGATCTTAGTAAAATTTTATCTTGAAATTTGACCACTAACCCTAATAACATGTTTTGGCCGAACCACTTAGGTTGATCAAGGTAAAAATTTAATTTCTTAATCCCTAAGTAACGAGGGTTTTCAGCCGAACCCTAGGTATTTTAAGTTTTAAAATTTCGGCTGAAAATTAATGCTAGGTGTTAAGTCACAATTAAGGTTAGATTCACAAGATAATTTTGATAATTTTTATTGATATATTCTAGCATGATTTTATGAATCTTGAATATTATTGATAGAGTTTAATTGCCTAACATTGAGAAAATACATATTGTAGATAGATTTTATCCTAATATAGAATCTTAAAAATAAATAATATATATATATATGTATATATATATTTAAATATTTTCGCCGATATATATTGAAAATTATTTTTATAATTAATGTTACTTGGTGGCTAAGTTAAGTTTTTTTTTTTTTTTGTGAATTTTAAAACCCTACTTAGCCCACAAGAAAGATTTTGACCGAACCCTAAAGGTTTTTTCGGCCTGTCCAATTGCACATCCAGGTCGGGCCAACCGGCCCAGAAGAGCTAGGGAACCCGGAATAGACTGAACCGGGTCAACCCAAATGAATCGGGTCGGGTCCCACGGGTCAACCAAACCGGATTTTCTCAATCTGTCCGACCCATCCGGGTTGGGTCGGACCGGGAAACTAAATGGGTCGAACCAAACCAACCCGGTTTGCGTGAAGAACTGAACAAAATTCCTATTTTAAACCGAACCGGTCCGTTTGAACCATTTTAATCTGGACCGGCTGAATCGGTTTAACCAGACCAAACTGAACCAGACCGTATTTGACTAAACTGGACCTTTTAACCGAACCGACCCGAGTAAACTGAAAATAGGATGGTCAAATTTAAAAATCCAATTGTTTTCAAATTTTAAAATTTCTTACAGAGTTCTCAATAGTTTAATATTTCACATTTTAATTAAACCTAATGCCTAGTTTCGATTATGGTGGTGGGTCTCAGAAATGCATGATTTTAGGACTGAGTCATTTAGTGGGCTGAATTGCAATTGCTATTTAATTGATATTATTGCATGATTAGAATTGTAGTCTTGACTATGTCAACCTAGCTGGATATTACATGTTGAGGGCGGAGCCCAGGATTTCAATTAATGAGTTACACATTAGGATAGACATGTTGTGATGGTTGCAAATTCCTAGGATTCATGTCTAGAAGTACGCATGTTTGATTGATAGCATGAATTGCAAATCAGCCTCCCAAATGTTTTTAAATCGAAAATCAGTCGCAAAATATGCATGTTTGATATGGTATGATCATGCATGATGTGTATGCATGAATGTTGAGGATGTAGCAGCATGTGATAATTTACTCAAGTAGTAGAAAACTATATGCAAGCATGAGTTCCTCGGAACATTAGACGCATGACGTGTATGCATGATGAATGGTTTGTTTCTTGGATGTGGCCTGCGTACGATGATTTTCTTGTGTAGTAGAATTGTGTATGCATGCATGTAATCCTCGAAGAGTTTTTAAAGGGTCTTGGGAAAGCCAAGATCGAGTGTGATGGGTCCGATTATAGCCGTCAGGCCCTTTAACGGCGAGGAAACGGCAAACAGGCCCACCAGGCCCAGAGCAAAGGTCACGATGACCTAGGAGAAGGGTCCCGATGAAGTGAGTCCCGACGAAGTAGGGTCCCGACAAGAGTCGGTCCCGACAGTGGAGCTAGGAGCTCCCGATAAGAAGCCTTTAAGAAGGCCCCGATGACGAATCCCTGAGAATGATTGGCCCTGTCACGATGACGAGGGGCCCCGAGCGGTGACACAACGAGATAACTCTGGAGTCCCCGACGGAAGTCGGGACTCGTTATCAGAGGATAAAGCCAAGATATGCGGGGCGTGGCCGAGATATACGGAACGTGGTTAAGATACACGGATCGTGGCCGAGATACGCGGGGCATGGCTAAGATACGTGAGATCGTGTACGAGATAAGCGGGATACGGGCTAACCACCCCCAACGGTTCACCAGGTACCTGAGGCACCTCTTTGCCTATGAAAGGGCAGGAGGTCACCTCAGATGACTGACGTTGAGTTCAATACACTTTGATATTTGTTGCTTGTCAGTCATACGAGAGACTCATTTAAGCATCGGAGAGGGATTCTGGGTCACCGCCCGGTCTATCCCCTCTTGCAGGATTGCGTGGAGCAAAGGAGCTAGGATTGCCGTCAAGATCCGTACCGGAGTTCCACCGTGATCCAACATTGGCGCCGTCTGTGGGAAACTAACAAAAAGCTGATATGCCTTCTACTCGCTCGATGGTGGCTGGCAAGAACAGAAGGGGACAATCTGGTGGTTCCCGTCACCCTGCTGCAACAAACCTGAATTCAGTACGAGAACAAGGAGAAAATCAAAATCATCCCCCAGCTGAACTCTCCCAGACAGGGGGGCACAATGGATCGCATCCCGAAGAAGTTGCTCCTCGACACCAGGATAACAGGGGGCAGGAGGCCCCCCCGACTGCAGATTTGACAAGGGCCGTGGCGGAGGCCATGCCCATGTTCCTAGCGGCTGTAGAGGCTCTCTTAGACCGAAGGGAGGCTGCAAGGAGGCAGGAGGAGATGCCTCCGCTGGAAGAAGCAACCCTACCAACAGAGGGTCGGAACGTACAGGAAGCCCCACCCCAGGCCCAGGAAGGAGGTAAGATGACCGGTCAGCCGGAGAAGTTCGTGGTTGATGGGCCAGGACCAGTTCAGCACAGGACCATTCCCCTGAATGGCCCCATCACTCCCGACCAGGTGGTAAAGATCGTGAACATCTGTATGGGAGAACAGAAGCCGCTGGTCTCGGAGTTGAGGGATCGATCCACTCATCCCTTCGTTCCCCGCCTAATAGACACCCTCGCCCCGCCAGGGCTGGGTATCCCCGAGATCAAAGAGTATGACGGAGAAGGAGATCCAGTTCGTCATGTCCAGAAGCATCTTATGGCGTGTCTGGGTAGAGCCCCGACAGAGGACATCGTGTGTACCCTGTTCCCTAATACACTGGGAGAAAGAGCCCTGACCTGGTTCTTTAGTCTACCCCCAGGCTGCATCACCTGTTGGGCTGACATGCACGACCGCTTCATTCGACAGTACCAGGGTCGCCGACGTCTGCTGAAGAGTGTGAGATCCCTCACCCTGGTGGTACAGAGGCCCGACGAATCACTGGCACATTACTACCAGCAGTACACGGCCAGTGTGGCGGAGATAGACAAGGAGATCTCGGAGGGCGAAACAATTCGTACCTTCATTCGGAACCTGACGGCCCCCTATGGTTCCGACCTGATGCACAGCGTGGCTGAGAAACCTGTGTGGAATATGGAAGCATTACAGAAGAGAGTGAAGCGGCAGATCGATGTCCAGGAGTCAAAGATAGCCGCGGGAGAACTGGAGCCCCCAAAATCGAACAAAGGGAATCAGTCGAGCAAGCCTTTCGACGACCGTAAGTCAAAAGGCAAACATGAAGGTAGTCGGGACCGAGGTCGCTCTGGTCGGGGGGATGATAGACGTCCTCCAAGGAAGGATAAGTAGGAAGATCTCGACATCCCTCTCAACTGCTCCATGGCGGAAGTGCTGACAGTCATGGAACAACAAGGTATCTCCAGATACCCCCCGAAGAAAGATGAAGAATTCTTGGGGTCCCGCACAGATCGCTATTGTCGGTTTCACCGCGCAAATGGCCATGACACTAATCACTGTCGAGAGCTGAAAAAGGAGATTGAAAAGCTAATCCAGAAGGGAAAGCTCAAGGAGTTTGTTGGAGACAAACGATGCAGGTCCCGCTCTCGGTCCCGATCGCGGTCCCACTCCCGATCCCGCGATCGGTCCCCGAAGAAAAAGAGAACCGATCCAGAGTCATCCGGTGTTCACAAAGAAAGACGAGTCATCAATGTGATTCATGGAGGATTTGCCGCTGGAGGGGATACCTCATCCGCTCGAGAGGTTTACGCCTCTAGGATTCCTACTGCGGTGGTACTGGGTAAGAGGTCTCGATCTTGGACCTTGAAAGAAGAGATGATGATCTCCACCCCGCACGACGATGCCTTAGTAGTAACTCTGGATGTAGACGGGTTCGAGATGAAGATAATTCTGATTGACGGAGGAAGCTCCTCCGACATTCTATTCATGGACGCGTTGGAAGCCATGGGGAAGACGAAGAAAGATCTGAAGGAGGCAAACTTCCCGATGGTCGGGTTCTCTGGCTCAACTTCCTACCCGTTGGGAGTAATCACCTTACCAGTAAAGTTTGGTAGCGGATGGAAGTCAGAAAGGAGGAACGTGGAATTTGTCGTGGTTGATTCTGCTGGGACCTACAACGCAATTATCGGGAGAACAACCATCAATCCACTAATGGCAGTTGCCTCGACTGTGCACCAGAAGATGAAGTTCCCGACCGACCACGGAGTCGGGGAGGTCAAAGGTGACCAGGTGGCTTCCCGAAAATGCTATGTTAATGCCACCCGGAGGAGGAGGCGAGAGGCCATGACTGTCCTCCAGACAGACACAGATCCCAGAGAAGAGTCTGGACATTCCGTCCCCATAAAAGATCTGAAAGATACGTTGGGAGAAACCGTGGAAGCCTACGTGGATGATATGCTGGTGAAGTCCCGACAAACTAAGGATCACGTGCACAACCTCACCATGGCATTTGAACGGATAAAGCTCTGTCAAGTTCGCTTGAACCCGACAAAGTACGCCTTTAAAATCCATTCAGGGAGGTGTTTGGGCTCCAAGATGAACCGAAGAAGAATTGAAGTAAACCCAGAGAAATTGAGGGCAATCAAGGAAATGCAGTCTCCGATAAACCATCGGAAGATGCACTTCCTGGAAAAGGCTTCTCGTATGGTGAACATGGGCTATTACTGGCCCACGATGAGCAAAGAAGCAATGGCGTTGGTCCGATCATGCGACGCGTGCCAGAGGTACGCCCCGAGTATTGTGGCCCCAGCTACCTGCCTGACATCCATCAAGAGCGCTGGGCCCTTCGCGCAGTGGGGCATCGACTTGGTGGGACCTCTTCCACAAGCACAAGGACAATGTAAGTATTTACTTGTAGCTATCAATTATCTTTCAAAATGGATAGAGGCGAAGGCATTAGCCAGAACAACGGGGAATCAGATCGTCAAATTCCTCCGAACCCACATCGTGTCCAGTTGTAGGATTCCTAAGGTGATGACCAGCGACAATGGCCCACCGTTTAACGACTCTCAAGTGAGAAAGTATCTGGAAGACCTCGATGGCAGAACGATGAAACATTCTCAGTGACGAACACTCGAAGAAACACCATGCTTGAAGAAAGTCGCCTTAAGTGGTGCCCAATAAAGTCGCCTTAAGTGGTGCCCAATAAGGTCGCCTTAGATGGTGCCCGATGTAAAATCGCCTTAAGTGGTGTATGCTATTTATCGTTTAATTCGATGTAAACCTATTTTATGCCAATAAATAAAGAGGTTGCTTCCAAACAAGGGTTGTCCTTAGATTTATGTCAAGTGTAAAAGTCGCCTTCAGTGGTGCATGAGGAAAGTCGCCTTCAGTGGTGCACGGTGAAAGTCGCCTTGAGTGGTGCACGATGAAAGTCGCCTTTAGTGGTGCACGAGGAAAGTCGCCTTCAGTGGTGCACGGTGAAAGTCGCCTTCAGTGGTGCACGGTGAAAATCGCCTTCAGTGGTGCACGGTGAAAGTCGCCTTCAGTGGTGCACGATGAAAGTCGCCTTCAGTGGTGCATGAGGAAAGTCGCCTTCAGTGGTGCACGATGAAAGTCGCCTTCAGTGGTGCATGAGGAAAGTCGCCTTCAGTGGTGCACGATGAAAGTCGCCTTCAGTGGTGCACGGTGAAAGTCGCCTTCAGTGGTGCACGATGAAAGTCGCCTTCAGTGGTGCATGAGGAAAGTCGCCTTCACTGGCGCACGATGAAAGTCGCCTTTAGTTGTGCACGATTCTTAAATTTATCCTAAGTAACTATTAAAGTCGTCTTAAGTGATGCATTCGATATTAAGTCGCCTTAAGTGGTGCAAGTTATCAGATCGTCGGAAGGACATCAGAAGAAATTCGTAAGTACCGAAGTTTCGACTGCCAAGCACTAAGTCGTCTTAAGTGATGCACTCAAGGTTAAGTCGCCTTAGGTGGTGCACGTTGTTAAATAGTCGGAAAAGACAAAAGACAACAAAAAAGATCGGAGTTAAAGGAGTCTAATATTGATAAAGGGCTCGAAGGCCCGACGACGAAGCAAGAGAAGAAAATACAAGGACTCTGAAAGATAAAAGCATTCAAGCTTGGTCCTTGTCAGCAGCAGCAGAGGGGTCCGCAGGATTGGCTTCGGGAGGATTGGCTATCAGGGCGTCTGCACTTGGAAGCTCAGAAGCATCCTCGACAACTACCGGAGTACTCCCCCCATCACTCTCCTCAGAAAGAGCGAAGTACTTCTTCGCAAAGGGAGCGAGGGAAGGAGACTTGTCAAAATTGATGGCGTCCCCGTACTCCAGGTGGAGCTCCTCAACGGCGTTGAAGAGAGTGTTCTCCACCTCCGCGCTGAAGAACTTCAGGGCGTCAGCTTGGAAGACCTCCGACCTTCGATAGTCCTCCCGACCCTTGGCCTCCGCTTCGGCCAGCCGCGCTGGGAACCCCGCAATCAGCTCCTCCAGAGCCTTCTTCTCGAGGACCAGCTGGTCCTCGGCGGCCTTCTTCTCCTGGGTCAGCCGATCCACGACCTCCCCCCGCTCTTGCCGCTCCTGCCTCAGGAGCCCCTCGAAGTCCGCGATCTGCTGCTGAAGACCCCGAATCTTCTCATTGAGGGCAGCCAGCTCCTTGGCCAGCTTCCCCCGCGAAGACTGGGAAGCCTGGAGATCCGCTTGAAGCTGCTCGCGAACTCCTCGGTCCCGCTCCCGGGCCTCATCATAGGCAATGACATACCCGATGAGGCGGTTGTAATCCCCGAGCTCCTGCAGTCAAAAGGAAAAAGTGTTAGAAGGACAAAAGACTCGATTTATTGATCAATAAGGAAAAAGTGAAGTTTCACCTCGATGCGGCGCACAGCCATATCCCTGACGTCCCGCTCCATATGCGTCCGATTGAGGTAAATCGGATGTCGCATAGAAGGCAGGATGGAACCCGCCAGAAGATGCAGGGCCAACTCTTGGTCCTGTTCCCCTTGTGTGAGCGGGACTCCCTGAAGCGTCTGGATCGGAGCCCAGGGGGCATTGGCCTGCGAAGGGTTGAAGGGCCTATAGAAGTCCCTGTCGAGAGCCATGGGAGAGATGGGACGGGGAAGAGAAGGGCACATCTCCGTCTCAGCCCGGACAGGAGAGGGAGAAAAGTCGTGGATGGGAGAGAGCTCCCGCTGGTGTGGAGAAGACGAGGGAAGCGGCCCCTGAGGGGTTGGTTTCAAGGGGGATTGCCCCGCCTTCCGACGCTGCTGAGGGGGATCAACCCCGCCGGTCTCCTCGGAGGAGTCCAGGGTCTCCACCTGGCGAAACTGTTCACCAGATGGTGCCTTCTCTCCAGCTGAGGGAGGCACCCCCGCTGAAGGCGGTGCATCTGTAGAAGCTGCAGCCCCCGAGGAAGCTCCCGAGCGACCTGCACCTGGAGGATGAAGAGCTTCAGATAGGTAGTCAGGAAGTTCATCGGGATTCTTACACCAAATGATACGTCGGGAGACGTATTGATCCTTCCCGCGGAAGTGATAGTAGCCCGCCTTCAAGACCCGGGGAGTTTCACCTCGAAGGATCCTCTTGACATCAGCAATTCGGCCCTCCTTGGTCGAGGAAATCAAGTCCGACGGAACCATCCTTATATATGATTTAATAGCGAGTCGGAGTTGTTTACCTTCTTCAGCATTCTGGACCTCGAAGAGTTGGTCCAGATCCACCCGCGGTCGCTTGGGTTGCTCCGTTGAAGGAGACCCCGACCCGGCAGCAGCAGCCTTCTTGGCAGACTTCCTCTTCCGCGAGGGGCGGACAGCATCGGTCTCCCCCTGCTTAAGGAAGAAATCGGTCAGCACAGACACCTTCTTGGCTGCAAACAATAAACGAAGAAAAAGTTAGAGATTTTACCCAAGGGACCATGCTAGAAGGGCCGTCGAAGAGCTGCCCCCCAGAGACAATACTGAGGAGTCGGACCCCAGTATGCACCAGGTCCCGCTCCACCAGAGAGTTAGCATTGAGAGGAGTGTAGGACTCCCCCCAACGATAAAGCTGGATCAATTGAAGGGTCTCGAAGTCCTCATCAGCATAGGAGTGGAAAGCAGGCGGAGGGTCTGCTGCCACCTCCCACCGAGGCCAAGGGATAGAAGAATGTTGGATGAAGAAGTAGCTCCTCTTCCAGCTACTGTTGTCAGACCCCGTATCAATCAAGAGTCCCCGACCCTTGACCACCTTCCAGGTGTCGCTGGTCCAACCGTTCCGGGCAAGCTGCTGCTTACTCCATTTGGGCATCCGAGGGTAGAAGGCGCAAACCCCCGCCTCGTTGCATTTCAGCCCGTAAAAAGTCCGGAAAAGCTGGAGGCTGTAGACCCACTTCTGTCGGAGACAGAGGACTTGAAAGGCGTTCCAAATGCGGATGGCATGAGGAGAGAAGGTAGTAGGGTGTGTTTGGTAATGTTGGCACAGTTCGACCAGGTTACCGCAGAAGGGGAACCTGATCCCCGCTGATATTTGTCCCGTAGAGACAAATACCTCCCCTTTCTGGGGACGAGTAACCTCAGGGTCACTCGAGGGACGATGTCGATCATACGGGAAGCGAGGTTCCCAGGTGAGGGTGATGCAACCCTCTCGGAGAGCTGCATCGTAAGCAGTGGTGGAAATTTCATTCGGAGCATAGTCAAATTTAAAAGGTTTTCTCCCCTCGGAGCTGGAACCGCTGTCTGAAAAGCAACCAGGGCAAGAAAATACAGTGGGATTCTGGAAGAAATTAAAAAGGAAAAGACGAACGAGCAACGAAGAGTGTTTCCTTAACGGACATGGTGGAGTAGAGGTTGAAGGAGATGAACGAAGTGTCGCCGGAAAGATGATCGGAGAAGATTCCAAGGATCTTCGAAAGCACAGAGCTGGGAATTGCAGAAGAATCGCAGAGAGCTTTTGAGAATTCGAAGACGGTAAAAGTTAAATTGTGACTGTGGCTAGGGTTTTATAGTCGAAGAAGACAGTTGAAAGGACACTTCGATCCGAGTCGTCAAATTCGAAAGGTCTTAATCTGAACCGTCGAGAAGAAACGTGCAGAAGGACAACGGGCGTAATGATGAAACGGCCTGAAAAGCACTTTTCAGAAAAGGACAGGCGCGAAAAATCAGGCACGTGGGTCGAAAACGTCACTCCATCATCTGCTGCATTTAATGCACTAGAAAACCGAAGAGACCCTTGGGATATAGCAGTTATCCATAAAACCCTGAGGAAACGTAGAGGAGAAGACTGATAACTTTAAGTAACTGAACCAAGGAGTAGATCCCCGACTCTAGTATTGGAAAAATCGGGAGTTGGAAGACACGACGAACTAAAAGTCCCTCATGTCTTGGGGGCAAATGATAGGTCCGATTATAGCCGTCAGGCCCTTTAACAGCAAGGAAACGGCAAACAGGCCCACCAGGCCCAGAGCAAAGGTCACGATGACCTAGGAGAAGGGTCCCGATGAAGGGAGTCCCGACGAAGTAGGGTCCCGACAAGAGTCGGTCCCGACAGTGGAGCTAGGAGCTCCCGATAAGAAGCCTTTAAGAAGGCCCCGATGACGAATCCCTGAGAATGATTGGCCCTGTCACGATGACGAGGGGCCCCGAGCGGTGACACAACGAGATAACTCTGGAGTCCCCGACGGAAGTCGGGACTCGTTATCAGAGGATAAAGCCAAGATATGCGGGGCGTGGCCGAGATATACGGAACGTGGTTAAGATACAAGGATCGTGGCCGAGATACGCGGGACATGGCTAAGATACGTGAGATCGTGTACGAGATAAGCGGGATACGGGCTAACCACCCCCAACGGTTCACCAGGTACCTGAGGCACCTCTTTGCCTATGAAAGGGCAGGAGGTCACCTCAGATGACTGACGTTGAGTTCAATACACTTTGATATCTGTTGCTTGCCAGTCATACGAGAGACTCATTTAAGCATCGGAGAGGGATTCTGGGTCACCGCCCGGTCTATCCCCTCTTGCAGGATTGCGTGGAGCAAAGGAGCTAGGATTGCCGTCAAGATCCGTACCGGAGTTCCACCGTGATCCAACAGAGTGTATGTAAAAACTCCCCGTTTTCGTAAAAGTTATTAAACCGTTTTAAAAGACCGATCTATTAGAAAGAAGACGTCGGTAATGTGAACTTTTTCACGACCCCCTTCCCTCGGTTAAATGACAGTCAGTTTGGTTATATGTATGTGGAATCATTACTTGTCGCCTTCTATCTCATAGATATCTGATGTATGCAATTCTTTTTAAAAATGTTATTGTCTCCCTGATTATGCATGATTATCAACGTGTTAGTATCAAATAACCGCACAGTTGGATTCATCATGTGCTAATGAGCTTTTGAATGAGACGAACTACGACTCGTGGTGCAAACGCATCAATGGTCTACTGGATGATAAGGGTCTCATAGACCACATTCGGAAGACGATGAGCTGTACAGATGCCGGCCTGACCAAAGGGCAAGCATACACCCACTTCAAGTGGGAGCAGGATGACAAGAGAGCTAATAAGATTTTGCTGTTTGAAATGTCTCTGGACTTTAAGGAAGAGTATAAGGATATTCCGGTCACAAAGGATATCTGGGATGCACTGTTCCTGAAATACGGAAACGACATTGTAGTTATACTGCACCCACTTATACCATCTTTCGATGTATGTCTTAAGAGAAACAACCCAATATGATTGAAAAAGTATATCAGCTCATCAGCATGATCAAACCATAATCGGGATCCTCCCGAAATCCTGGAGAGCAACCAGGACCCTACTGACTGTCATTGGTTCAATACTGGATCTTGCATTAGTCCTGAGATTAATCGAGTTGGAAGAGGCTCGATTGGCATCGGTACCGAAAGAAACCAAGATGTCAGGACAACCTGCTGGGTAGAAGAGGAAATACAGGAACAAGGGCAAGAAACAACAGGCTGTCGACAGTAAAACGTCGATAAAGTCTAAATAAGGAAATCTCCAGTTAAATTCGGAGATAGTTTGTTGGGATTCTAGCCCTCGTCGTATTGGTGATGGAGCTGGATCCAGCAAATCGCATGCTGCCAAGGTATGCGACATTGGATATGTTATGGAAGTGTTAGTTTTCTCAACTGTCATGTTAACTAATCCAAATCCTTCTTGGATTCTTGATTCAGGTGCGACGGACCACATAAATAATGAAAAATTATTATTTTCCATGTTCAGACGAATGCCAAAGGATTCAAAAAGGATATATATAGGCGACAACTCTCAAGTTGAAGTCAAAGTAATAAGGAGCTTTAAATTGTCCTTACGCAATGGCAGGACCTCACTTCTTGAAAATGTCATTTTTGCTCCTAGAATTCGAATAATGTTGTTTCTGTTACATCTCTTATGAATAATGGATTTGCTTTATCATTTGAGAACTCCCTTGTCCAAATAAATAAAGGCAATGTCTTTTATGGGCATGCAATTTCCTCTCAAGGTCTCAATGTCTTTTATGGATTTGAATGGAAATGAAAATTCGAATAGAATGTATTCAATAACATCCAGGGAAGCAGAAACTGATGAGGCCGGATGGCAACCAAGGTTAGGACATATAGGCTATGACATGGTACAAACTCTAGCTCGAAGAGGGTTTTTGCCCGGGGCAACTCAGGTGATGAAAACCACTTGTGAGGACTGTCTATCCGGAAAGTCTACCCGCAAGCCATTCGGTGAATCACTACGAGCCGAGTACCCATTGCAGTTAACTCATTCCGAAGTATGTGGACCAATGAACGTCACCGCTAGGGGTAATAAATGTTACTTCGTGACTTTCAGCGATGACTTTACCCGTTTTGAGTTTACTCATTTGATCTCTCGTATATCCGAGGCTATTGATTGCTTTTAGAGCTTTCTTAACCTCGTAGAGAATCAACAGGAGTGAAAGGTGAAAACCCTACGCACTGATAGATGTGGAGAATACCTCTCTAATGAGTTCAATAAGTTATGCAAAGAAAGAGGAATTGTACGACAAACTACAATATCTAATATGCCACAACATAATGGAGTGGCAGAGGGACGTAATTGTACACTCCTGGACATGGTCAGAACCATGATGTCGCAAGCTCAACTCTGATCTCCTTCGGGGGTGACGCATTGTTGACTGCCACGCATATAGTAAACCTTACCAGGCTGCGACCTTGGGGTTGCGCAGCATACATGCATCAAACCGACAGCCGTTTTGGCAAGTTAGGACCTAGAGGATTGAAAAGTATCTTTATAAGATACTCTGGGAACTCTAAGGGATACGTGTTCGTGGCAGCTCAGGATAATTGTGGCGTGGTATAACATGATCCAGAGACGTCACATTCCTTGAGGACGAATTTGCTACGCTTGGTAACATCAAAACCAACGAAGTATTGATTGAATTAGAGCAAGATGATGATGATCAGATCCCACTTAATTCGAGTGGGAGATTTGAGGCAGCAACGTCAGTGAACGATATGGTAAATGAGAATGGAGACATTTTCATAATAAATCCAGTAGGAGGAGTCAGTCCAACCACACAGATCACTGCTGCTGCATGTGCGAATCAAGTCTAACCTGATAATCATGTTGCTGAACCTTTGGATGAAAATACTATAACTCCTCAACTACCTACTAGTGACAGTGGGAGTGGCACTACGAACTTGGTTCATGGTCCTAGTAACCATGAAATTCATCTCAGAGGTAGAATCCCGAGACCAAGAGGTTGTCCAAGAAAAGTAGTTGGCAAAGGTTCAAGTAATGCTCTTGTTCCCAGTGGGAGTGTTGTTCCACTCAGGAGCATTATTCCTAGTGGGAGCGTTTTTCAAGTTCAAGATGGGACTCATGAGCCTATATGTAGTCAAAGGCATCGAACTTCTCCCAAGAAGTATTCCATCGAAAAGGGTGAGTTATTCACTCTGACTTCAGTTGATGATGTAAGCATATGGTGATGGGCGCCGTAAATGGAAGCCCATTATATGTATATGTTACCTAAGATAATTGGGTACATGTCATATTAGAACATTGGGCCAGACCCAAATCCCAATTGACATGAGAGGCCAAAAACTGGGCCTCCCTATACATGGGGCCGGCCGAAACTATTAGTAGGGGTAAAGTGGTTTTTTGTCCACTTTACTCCACCTATAAATAAGAGGTGTTAGGAGTTTTATTAGGTTAATCATTATTCCTTACTTGGAGTGTTTTAGAGAGAAAAACCCTCATCCCCATAACAGAATAGTTTCGGCCGAACAACTACCAACACCAAGGGTGTGCCAATTTGCATTCGAGCAAACACTCCGGAGATCCGTCCCTGCCAAGAATCGATCTGAGGCTTTGCTGTTGAGAATATACCGCGTAGGGATTCCTTAACCAGAACCTCTACGGGTGCCGACCGGAGGAACGTGAACTCCCTGCTGTAGGATCTTGGGACTACGGACTACGTTTGAGGTATGTGCGAATCTTCCGCTGCGTTATATCAATTACTAGCATGTACCGTGTTTATAGTATCCGTAGTGATTACTCCCCGTAATCTAACAGTGGTATCAGAGCTTGTGTTAGGAGTTCATGATTTTGATAAATTGGTGTTCTTGAAAATTTTAAGTTTGGACCGAAAATTTTAAAAGGGAAAGATTTAAAATTTTTGATTTTTTTTGTTAATGTTGGTCCGTAATTTTCATGATGTTCTTAGGAAATTTGATGTTCATGATCTTCAAGGAAACACATGATTTTTATCAAAATCGAACATTGGATAGTAGATCTCATTAAAATTTGATCTTGAAATTTGACCACTTGTTTCCAATTTAGTGTTTATTTCGGCCAAACCCTAAAATTACAAGGTAAAATTTTAATTTCTTAGGCTCCAAGAAAACTAATTTCGGCCGAAATTAATAAAAATATTGTTTACCATATTTTAATTTTTATTCTAGGTAACAATATACCTATAATTGGAAACATAAGGATAGATTCACATTAATATATAGAAATATATATATAACTATCAATATATCTAAATATTTAATAGAGTTAAAGATATTATTAATAGATTGAGTTACCTAAATTACTGAGAAAATATATTGTTAATATATGTGTTTCTCTATTTAAGATATTGACAATAAATAAAATATATATATTGTAGATTGATTTAGTCTTAAAGATAGAATCTTGGCAATAAATATATATATGTTTAGATTATGGCCGAAATTATATATATATATATATATATATATATATATATATATATATATATATATATTTAATATTGGAAATTATTTTATATAGTTAATGTTACTTAGTGACTAAGTTAAATATTTTTAATGGATTTCAAAACCCTACTTAGGCCACAAGTAAACATTTCGGCCCAAACTTTTTGGTTTTAATTATTGGGCTGGTCCAATATATCAAACGGGGACGAATAAAACCGAACCTGATTTTCTCAATCGGTTCAACCTAATCGGGTCGCGTCGGACCGGGGTAACTAAGTGGATCTAACCGAACCGGTTTTGTGTGTTGAACCGAACCCTATTTTATTGGACGGTTCGGACCGAACCATATTTTGAAATTAAAACCGAACCGAACCAGATTTACCGGACCCGAACCGGAATTTCTAGACCGAACCGAACCAAACCGGACCAAAATTGACTGAACCGAACCGAATTTTTGAAACCGAATTCAAGTCAATTAAAATAGGGATTTTAAAATCCAAATGTTTTTTAACCTTAATAGGCCTACACAGTGCTCATGGGTTTATAATTATTCACATAAGGATTAAACCCTAATGCCTTGTTTCGATTATGGGGATGGATCTCGGAGATACATGTTTTTGGGACTTGATTAATTAATGGGCTGAGTTGCAATGGTTTAGTATTCATTATATATTTATGCATGATTAGAAATGTTGTCTTGATTGAGTCAAGCTAGCTGGATATTGCATGTTGGGGGCGGAGCCCTGGTTAAATATATGGAATGCGCACTAGGATAGACATGCTGTGATGGTTGGAAATGCCTAGGATTCATGTCTAGAATGTTGCATAATTGAATATAAGAATGAATTGCAAATCAGCCCCTAATGTTTAAAATTATTTTAAAATCGAAAACTAGTCGCCAAATATGTATGATTGATGTGGAAGTTTCATGTTTGACACGTAGGCTAGAATGTCGAGGATGTAGCCGCATTTTATAATTTACTTGGAAGTAGAATTTTATATGCAAGCATGAGTTCCTAAGAACATTAGACGCATGACGCGTAAGCATGAGTGTGGTTTATGTGATGAATGTTACTGGCGTATGATAATTTACATGGATGGTAGAATTATATATGCATGAGTGAATTCATCGGAATATTTTTCCAAAATAAAAAGGGCCTTGGGAATGCCAAGATCGGGTATGCTTGTTTTAGAATCCCCGTTCCGGTAATTTGCGATTAAAACCGTTTTAAAATACTGATATGTCGGATAGAAGACGACGATAATGTGATCTCCTTCACAGCCATCTTCCATTGGTTTACTGGTGGTCGGTTGATTCAGATGACTGAGGGATTGTTATTTGCCGGATTCCATCTTAATAGATATTTGATGTATGCAATTCTTTCTCAAAATGTTATTGTCTCCCTGATTTTGCATAATCATCGATGTGTTAGTATGAATTGGTTGAATTAGTGCGATTCGATATTCCTTGCAATCTTGATGGTGTGAATCATGATGAATAAAAGGAGTACGTGTTGAACTCTCTACTACGATTACAAAAAGTGGAGAGGACAACTACAGCTGAATATAGTAGTCTGTATGATTCTGACAATGAGAAATGAATGTGATAATTTGTTTCTCCAAGCATGGAAGTAGGTTCTTTAATGATCTAAACGTGTATGTGGTGATACATTACACCTTGGTAAAAAGGGGTTGAAGAAGACTTCAATTGCAACCAGGCAATGTTGCAGCTTAATATCCTTTTGCATCCGCCTCGGTGGAAGCAAGGATGCAAAAGCTAAACGTTTCGGTTGAACATAATAACATTCTCTCTTTTCATGGATGTTGGTGTAGAACCCGCATCGAAATTTCAGAATGAAAGGTCAACATGGAAAAGATGTATATGGTTGTCTGGTGTTTACAGGACTCAATGACTTTGAGCCTAATCAAGTACAGTAACCATAGCAATAAAAAGGGAAACCTTCTCAGCTCACCACACTGGGTTCGAAAGATGTCAACCATGATCCGCATATTGTTGGATATATGTCCAATTCGGGTTAGTATTTACGTTTCGGAACTCGCAAACACGTCAGAACCACAAACGGATTTTACCGCGGTCACCCCGGGTCAAAACAGTCCGGATGCGCGCAGCACCCGGACCGGGACTTCCGGATTGCCTGCCGACTAGTACTGCGCGCTTACCCCTATTTTTACTAAGTATGAGAAGTCAGTGCGCACATAGACAACCTTGATGTCGGTAAGCATTTTCCTGTAAACCGGCATTAAACCGGGTACGGTTCTCGTGTTTCCTATAAATAGGGAACCTAGACCTCCCATTTGACAAGTTAACCTGAAACTCTCCCAAATTGGCTATTTGTGCTCTGACCTCTCTCTACACACGTGTCTCTCTCTAGATTGTGACTTAAGCATCGGAGAGGGCTCAACCAGTGCCACCACCCTCTCCATGCTGGTTATTGCCCGTTTTGCAGGACCCGACGTGTAAGAGACCGAGATTGGAGCCAAAGCCAAGTTCGGGGTTCGAGGATCGAGGATCGTGGGTCGTGACGTGCTGTCAGGAGACCGTATCTGCGTGCACATCCAGCCCGTTCGCGAAGAGCAACCCGAGGTGTCCCAGGTGGAACCGACCCCAACACTTGCCGTCGTCAGCGTGATTCGAGCAGGAAGCCGTTCCATACCGCAAGCTATGACAGGCAGGCGTACGAAGAAGGCGGGTGCGAACAAGCCGAAGCCGACGAGTAGCCAACAAGGACCTTCTCACATTCCAGATGCAGAGTCTACCGCCTCCTCCATACCAACCGCAAATGCGCCTTCCGCGCAGCATGGTCCCGACGTCCAGAACGAGGTACCAGTGCACGAGTTCGAGCAAAGGACGGAAAGGAACGAAGAGTTCCCATACGGGATGCAAGCTGACGGAGTGCGGCAGCAAGCAAGAGGCGCAAGCAACTTGCCACCAGTCACACCAGCCATGATGGATGCGCTTGAAGAGCTTATCGCATTCAGAAAGACTCTAAGGAATCAAGGATACGCCGTATCCTCCATGCCAACAAAGAGTGTGCCCTCCGCACAGCATGGCCTCGAAGTCCAGCATATGGCATACATTGAGGAGTTCCAGACTCCAGACATTCTGCGAAAGACTCAACATAGACCACCGCTTTGCATCAGTGTGTCATGCCCAAACAAATGGACAAGTTGAATCCGCTAAAAAGATTGTTTGGATGGTCTTAAGAAGAGAGTCCACGCCTTGAAGGGAGGATGGGCAGAAGAGCTTAGCAGCGTCTTATTGGGCTGTGCGCATAGCTCCAAAAGAGTCAACAGGTGAAACACCATTCAGCCTGGTATTTGGAACAGAGGCAGTTGCTCCAATCGAAATTGCTGTCTCATCATACCGCACAACCCACTTTGATTCCCAAGCCAACGAAGCAGAAATGCGTCTAGACTTGGAGCTGGCAGACAAAAGAAGGCGAAACGCGGAGCAAAGCCAAGCACGTATGCGCCTAATGACTGCAAGATATTATAACAGGAAGGTGAAAGAAATACAATTCCACGTGGGCGAAATGGTGTGGAGAAGGAACGAATTCTCACACTTGGATCAAATGAACAAACTATCTCCAAAGTGGGAAGGTCCATACAAGATTATTTCAATCAATCCCTTATGTCAGCGCTTACCGCCTTCAAGATGCGGAAGGCAACATCCTTACAAACACATTCAATGGGGGGCACTTGAAGAAACTTCATGGATAAAGGAAGAATACTATGTTACAAAGGAGCTATTGTATCAAGCTTTTTTGTCTTAAATCCTATATGCAAATAAAGGAGATTTATAACTCCATATATGTTTACAATCATGTAACTACATCAATCATCTAATGTAGTCAATTTACTCTCGTAGGTACCTCTCTACATTATACACTCTACTTTGGATTAACACCAAGTAACAAAAAACAAGCATATTACTCATATCAACAACTCAAGTCATTATCCTATGCAACAAGCTAAACACTATGTGTAACAAGGAACTTATGGCATACAACGCCAACATATCTATTATCTACACCAACAAGGAGTTTATTTCTCCATCTATAACGGCGTCTATCTCAAGAAGATGTCGGCAACACAAAGCCATCGCGCTATGTGCACAGTCAACTTATATGTCGCAATGACAACTTGCGGATTATCTACAAAAAGGGACTTATAAAAATTCTCTACTCAAAAGTGACGGTTATTCAGAAGACGTCAAATACATGCAATATCTTGGAAAAACACCAAGGTCTACTGTCAAAATGACGACTATTCCAAAGACGTCAACAACAAGCAATATCTTGGATAAACATCAAGATTTACTATGAAAAGTGACATGCTGCGACATCCTCTTTGCAAGGGCAAACCTCATGTTCACATCTATCAAAGTAGCATGCTGCGACTTCCTCTTTGCAAGGGCAAACCCCATGCTTACTTCTAAAAATGGCATGCTGTGAAATCCTATTAGAGGCAAATCCTCATGTTCATAGCCATTCCCTGCATACAAACCAGGATGCGGCACTTAGGTGGGACTGATCACCCCATCGTGGCGGAAGTCCTCTTGTTAGATGACAACCCCACACATCTACAAAGTATGTACATCCCTCTTATGGGTCCATAAGCCATGAAGATACATTCCTTGATAGGATAGCTTCATGTACACTCAAACTATTCATATCCTCTTAAGGATGCACACATAATGAAGAACTATACCTTAAGTGGGCAGGCTTCATTCAAAAACGCTAGCAGGAGCGCACCCTGTTTGAAAAACTCACCAAATTTATAAGTCGAGTCTTGTACAACGTCGCCTTAGAGTGGAACTAAGAGACGGTATAAACTTAAGTATTGCTTCGTCAAGACGACACTGCTACATGTCAAGTGCCAGTGCCGAGTGCAAAGTGCCCGCACCGAGTACATTACTATCTACAATGCTACATGTACCAAGTGTACATATCATGCCATGCCTTGGAAATTTTTTCAAGAGGGGCGCTAATAACACCCTGCAATGCGCAAGTCGCAACATTGGATGTTTATCCATTATAACAAGGAGATCAATCTTATCATGCAAGTCCAATACATACGGACAACGGAGATAACTCAATGTATGAAATATTACTAGCAAGTTATCACGTGTTTATTATTATTGAAAACAGGTCCAAGTGACAAAATACCATGAAAGCAAACGCATAAACGAAGGCTGGGACAAAAGCCTCAACATATGGACACCAGCATGATATTAGTTGAATGTTGTGAATACTTGTACGCATGCTTTGGATAAGTGTTCCTGTGTGGAAACTAGGCAATTGGAGAATTACAGTTGACTAAGAATACAACGCGGCACAATATTATTTTTACAGGTTGATTATAGATGGGGAATCAAGGTTCCGCGGGTGCTACAACACTCCTAACAAATACGTAGCACGATCCCTGTCGTGTTCGCCGGTCCCACGGAAAACCTCGTATGAACTATTTCGAAGCAGAGCTGATCAAAGAACAAATGTTGATGTGTTGGTTGACAACATATAACAGGCACCCTCCCATTCTGGCGAGTGGGAACTTTTGGCATTTGGATATTAGGCCGCCGTAAATCGGAGCCCATTATTATGAGACTGTTACCTAAGTCAATTGGGTAATGTCACATTAGGGATTTTGGGCTAGGCCTAAAATCACAATGGACATGACAGGCCCAAAATTGGGCCTCCTTTCTCAATGTGGACGGTCGAAATTAACAAGTGTGGTGAGGTGGGTTTTGCCCACCTCCTCTTATAAATAGGGAGTGTTAGGGTTTAATTTAAGGTTAATGACTTTCTTCCTATGTGGTGAGATAAAAAGAAATCCCTCCTCCCTATTCCTTATGTGTTTCGACCGAACCCCTCTAGAGCCATAGGAGTTGCTATATTGCTTCAAGAAATTACTCCGGAGATCCATCCCTGCTAAAGAATCGACAAGAGGCTTTAATGTGGAAACCAATCCGCGTAGGTATTCCTTAACCAGAATCCTTACGGGAACCGTACGGCGGATCGAGAACTCCCCTAGAAGATCTTGGGTCTACGGAAAGCATTGTAGGTATGTGCCATTTATTCTGCTGCGTAATTTGTTTACATAGCATGTACCTTGTATGTTTCCTAGTAATTATCCCCTATAATCTTACATGTCACACGGGCACAGTCGTCTTTGATGGATATCTATCCAATTCGGGTTCGTATTTACGTTACGGACCTCACAAACAAGACGAAAACCATAAACAGATTTTACCGCGGACACCCCGAGTCCAAAATGGTCCGGATGCGTGCAGCACCCGGACCGGGACTTCCGGATTGCCTCAGCAGTCTGGATTGGTCCGGTTCGCCCGGCAATCCGGACCATGTCGGACATCCAACATGGTCTGGACTGTCAACTGGCACCGCACGCTTACCCCTATTATTTTTATTAAGTATGAGAAGTCAGTGCGCACATAGCCAACCTCGATGTCGGTAAGCGTTTTCCTTTAAACCGGCATTGAACCGCATAACCGGTTACGGTTCTCGGATTTCCTATAAATAGGGACCTAGACCTCCCATTTGACAAGTTAACTCGAAACTCTCTTAAATTGGTTATTTGTGCTCTGAACTCTCTCTATATACTTTATCTCTCTAGATTGTGACTTAAGCATCGGAGAGGGCTCAACCAGCACCACCACCCCCCCTCTCCATGCTGGTTATTGCCCGTTTTGCAGGACCCGACGTGTAGAAGACCGAGATTGAAGCCAAAGCCAAGTTTGGGGTTCGAGGATCGAGGTTTGCGGATCGTGGATCGTGACGTGCTGACAAGAGACCGTACCTGCGTGCACATCCAACCCGTTGGCGAAGAGCAACCCGAGGTGTCCCATGTGGAACCGACCTCAACACTTGGCGCCGTCTGTGGGAATCGAGCAAGAAGCCGTTCCATACCACAAGCTATGACAGGCAGACGTATGAAGAAGGCGGGGGAAAGCAAGCCGAAGCCGACGAGAAGCCAACCAGAACCTTCTCAATTCCAGATGTAGAATCTACCGCCTCGCCAACCGCAAATGTGCCTTCCGCACAGCGCGGTCCCGGAGTTCAGAACAATGCACCAGTGCACAAGTCCCATGATGCCGACATGAAGTATGCTGACCTGAATTATGCCGACATAAAGGATGCCGTCATGAAGGATGCCGCCATAAAAGATGTCATTGGTTTCTCATCAAAGGAAAAAGAGCACATTGTACATCACGACGCCTTGGTCATAACCACGCAGAAGCCGACAAGAAGTCAACTTGGATCCTCCCACATGCCTGTTGCCACATCTGATGCCTTCTTCATGCCAACAGGAAGTGTGCCTTTCGCACAGTACGACCAAAGAGTCCATAATGCAGCGCGCGTAACACCTCCGCCCGGGTTCGAGCCTAGGACGCCAAGCGCCGAGTGCCAAGTACCAGTGCCGAGTGCCAGTGCCAACGCCAGCGCCGAGTGCCAGTACCGAGTACCAGCGCTAGGTGCCCGTGCCGAGTGTCCGTGCCGAGTGCCCGTGCCGAGTGCCCGTGCCGAGTGCCCGTGCCGAGTGCCCGTGCCGAGTGCCCGTGCCGAGTGCCCGTGTCGAGTGCTGGTGCCGAGTGTCCTTGTGCCGAGTGCCCGTGTCAAAGTGCTAGCGCCTCAACCCTGCAACCTGGAAATATAACAGACAGTCACGACAACGTGCATACACGCAACAGTCTCTCATACAGACATCTAAGCAGTGTACGCTCCATATGGAACAACTATGTACGTATAAGACTTGTTAGTCTTCTCACAACAAGTAACAAGCATCATGCAAGGGGGGCAACTCCTTCAACACATCGACCTTCTTGTCGACATCGAGCTCATACTCGCAACATACATGACAACAAGGGTGAAATATTTTCTAAGTGTTTTGCTCAAGATGACAGTCAGCATACTACAAGTTGTCAGCATGTTACTAAGTGTCAGCATACAACAAGCTGTCAGCATATTACCAAGTGTTAGCATACGACAAGGTGTTGACATAAAACCTATGTTTACATCAAGCATATGGATACAGCGTACATAGCCAGGGATAGAGAAAAGATTCTAAGTGTGGGGGCAAGTGCGCACATACAAGTGCGTACATACGAGCACGCGACATATGACGAGATGTCGACCATCAAGGAATATTTTCTAAGTGTTCCTCCATGTCAGCAGTCGACACATGACAAGAAGCCAGCTGTCAAGGATATTTTCTAAGTGTTCCACCATGTCAGCAATCAACAACCGTCAACATACAACAAGTTGGCGGCAGTCAACGACAGTCGACAAAGATGAAATAACGACAATCATACAGTCCATAAGTCTCACGACGAGAATTAAAATGGAGCAAAATCAAGGCTTTCGCGCCCAATTGACAAACAGGCCACCCCTGAGGTCTGTGCCGAACCTAAATTGGACGCATATCCTATCTTAAATAGAGTCAAGCATGGGTTTTGAACCGCTACTTGACTCGGGGCAAGTGATGGATATCTGTCCAATTCGGATTGGTATTTGCGTTTCGGACCTCACAAACACGACGAAACCCATAAACGGATTTTACCGCAGACACCCCGAGTCCAAAATGGTCAGGATGTGCGCAGCACCCGGACCGGGACTTTCGGATTGCCACAAGGCAACCCGGAGGTCCGGACTGTCAACTGGCACCGCGCGCTTACCCCTATTATTTTTACTAAGTATGAGAAGTCAGTGCGCACATAGCCAACCTCGATGTCGGTAAGCGTTTTCCTTTAAACCGGCATTGAACCGCATAAAACCGGGTACGGTTCTCGGGTTTCCTTTAAATAGGGACCTAGACCTCCCATTTGACAAGTTAACTCAAAACTCTCTCAGATTGGCTATTTGTTATATGACCTCTCTCTATATACTTTCTCTCTCTAGATTGTGACTTAAGCATCGGAGAGGGCTCAACCAGCACCACCCCCCTCTCCATGCTAGTTATTGCCCGTTTTGTAGAACCCGACGTGTAGGAGACCGAGATTGGAGCCTAAGCCAAGTTCGGGGTTCGAGGATCGAGGTTCGTGGATCGGGAAGTGCTGACAGGAGACCGTAACTGCGTGCACATCCAACCCGTTCGCGAAGAGCAACCCGAGGTGTTCCAGGTGGAGCCGATCTCAACAGTCTTGATGGAAAGGACTCCTCAGTCATATAAAAACCGGCTAAGAACCATGGTGTTTCGAAAGAGAAATCTGGCTATGCAAAACGATCATTTGGTTTCGGGTTAATACGACATGATCAAAGTTTTTCAGATCGTCTACGATAACATACGACATTCCCATTTTTTATATAAAATAAGTTTAGGTTATGCTATTGACGCGCACTTTATACTGGTCGTTCCATGTTCGACCATGGGGTCAGGCTCGGTTGTGTTAGACGGAATCTTCCGAGATTCTGAAGGACACAAAATCATTCACCTTGAGCGTGTGACTGATCCCGAGTGCTGAATAAAGCAGCACCCGAAGTACCCTTATCACTCGGAATTCATATCCAAGGTTGGGCTCAATGTCGCTCTAAGGCGTACGAGCGTAGCGCTGAACAAAAAGGCCAAGTGACAACGTTTTGGGCACCGGTTGAGTTTGACTAAGGATATGAACGATGGGGATGGCAATGCACATTTGTCATTCTCCGACTCTTGTATTCACTAGGTGGCCACCAACCGGAAATTAGTTGAAGGTTGTGAATACTTGTACGGATGTCTTGGCGAAGTATTCCTTTGTGGAAACTAGGCAATTTGAGAATAACAGTTGACCAGGGGTACAGCGTGGCACAGAGAAGTACCGGGTTGATAACAAATAGGGAATCAACGTTCCGCGGACGCTACCACACTCTTAACCGATGAGTAGCACGATGACCATTGTGGCTGCCGATCGCACGGCAAACCTCGTATAAACAATGCGGGAACTGGAGTGGATCATTGAATGGATATTGACGTGTTGGTCGACAACATATTAATAGAAACCCTCCCATTCCGACGAGTGGGAGTTGTTGGTGTTAGATATCGGTCCAATTTAGGTTCGTATTTACATTTCGGGCCTCGCCAAAAACTCTAAAACCCGTAAAAGAACTCTTCCGCGGACACCCAAGTCTAAAAACGGTCCGGAATGCGCGCAGTACCCAGATCGGAGGACTTCCGGATTGCCCTAAGGCAATCCGGACCTCCGGATTACCGATATTCTCCGCGCCCGCGCTCTCATCCCGATTATTTTGCCAAGTGCGAGAAGTCGGTGCACGCATAGTCCACCTTGATGACAGTATACGTCTTCCTTCATAGCGACATCAAGTCGTTCAAAACTGGGCTTGATCCATAGGTTCCCTATAAATAGGGGCCTAGGTCTCCCATTTTGGACAACTCCCTCATTTTTGGACATTGGATGCTCTGACTTCTCTCTAAAAGGCTTTCTCTCTTTAGAAGATTTTGACTTGAGCGTCGGAGAGGGCCCAACCAGCATCCCCCCCACTCCCACGCTGGTTACTGCCCCTTGTGCAGGACCCGGATTTCAAGAGATCAAAGCCGGGAAGTTGAAGACTAAGTTCGAGGATTGTGTTTCAGGGATTGCGGCGTACCCGTCCTTGTATACACATCTGGAGCCCGTTCGTGGAAAAGAAACCCGAGGCTACCCAAGTTGAAGCAGATTTAACATTTGGCGCCATCTGAGTGATCCGAACAAAAAGCCGTGCCGTACCGCAAGCCATGACAGGAAGACGACCAAAGAAGGCGGGTGCAAGCAAGATGAAACCAACGAGAATCCAACCAGGACCTTCTCATATTCCGAACGCAGAATCTACGGCTTCATCCATGCCCTCCACAAATGCCCCTCCATCACAATATGGGCCGGAAGATCAAAAAAATGTGCCTGCGTAAGAGCAAAGGACGAGGATGAATTAGGAATTCCCATCGGGGATGCCAGCTGAGGAAGCACAGCAACAACCAAGGAATGAAACCAACATGCCTCCAGTCTCACCGGCAATGATGGTGGCACTTGAAGAACTCCTTGCTCTCAGGGAGATTTTAAGGAGTCAGGGATATACTGCACCTCCGCCACCACCCCCGCATGCTAACGAACAAGCTGCACCAGCTAGGGAGGCGTCCCATGATGCAAACCATCAAAAGCCGCAACATCCAGAGGGAGTAGGAGACTCTGAAGATACCTACCGACAGGCCAGGAAGGAGCCAGCACGTTCATACACCCCAAGTGTTGGCGTGAAGCAACAACAATGAGTAAGATGGAAGCAACCTCCTGTGAGCAATTCACAACACCTACACAAGGAAGATAGCTTTAAGACAGCAAGCCATGCTGACACATGCAATGATGGGTGGAGGAAGCCCGCATACGAAAATGACATCCCAATCACGGGACTTACGGCTAAGGCCTTAGTAGAAATGATTGAGAGAAAGATGAAGCAGTCGAAGATGAAAGGAATGCATGCCCTTGAAGAGAATGCATCACACCCATTCTCTGATGAACTAGTACACAGTCACGTTCCAGATGCCCTGTACAGAATCGGTGGAGAAAAATATAGAGGAAAAGGAGATCCAATCGAGCATGTGCAACAACATGAAGCTTCTCTGCTGGGACGAACTGACAACCCGCATCAAGTTGCCATGACATTTGCTAATACTCTCGTTGAAACTGCCGCACATTGGTTCTTTTCGCTACCATGTGGAAGCGTTATGTCATGGGCATACCTACAGGCAAAGTTCATTCAAAGATACATGGGAGAGCGCACACTCCTTAAAGGGCCAAATGCGTTGAATGAGGTGACAAAATAAAACGACGAGTCGTTAGTAGATTATTACATCCGCTTCAACCAAAACATTTCAGACATTCAGGGAAACATCACCGAAGGAGAAATCGTGCGCGCCTTCATTGCAAATTTAGGCCGAAGAGGATATGCCATGGCTGAAAAGATGTCAAAGCGCCCAGGTGAGACACTTGAAGAATTGGCGGCAAGGGTAAAGAATTATTGGATCTGGACAGATTCAGAGAACATCATAAGGCGAAAGTTAGTGCAGCTCGCGTTAAGGAGAAGCAAGCAAAACCCCAACAAGGCCCGCAACAAGCAAGGCAATTCCATCCCCATAAGAGGCCATATCAGCCAGAATTCCAAAGACCAAAAGAAGTGAACTTGGTGATGGGTTCGACTACAGCCGTCAGGCCCTTTAACGGCGAGGAAACGGCAAACAGGCCCACCAGGCCCAAAATGAAGGTCAAGATGACCTAGGAGAAGGGTCCCGACGAAGGGAGTTCCGACGAAGCAAGGTCCCGACAGAGTCGGTCCCGACGGTTGAGCTAGAAGTTCCCGATGAGAAGCCTTTAAGTAGGCCCCGATAATGAATCCCTGAGAATGATTGGCCCTGTCACGATGACGAGGGGCCCCGAGCGGTGACACAACGAGACAACTCTGGAGTCCCCGACGGGAGTCGGGACTCGTTATCAGAGGATAAGGCCAAGATATGCGGGGCGTGGCCGAGATACGCGGAACATGGTTAAGATACACGGAGCGTGGCCGAGATACGCGGGGCATGGCTGAGATACGCGAGATCACGTCCGAGATATGCGGGATACGGGCTAACCACCCCTAACGGTTCACCAGGTACCTGAGGCATCTCTTTGCCTATAAAAGGGCAGGAGATCACCTCAGAAAGACTTACGTTGAGTTGAATACACTCTGAGATTATTTTCTTGCCAGTCATACGAAATACTCATTTAAGCATCGGAGAGGGATTCTGGGTCACCGCCCGGTCTATCCCCCCTTGCAGGATTGCGTGGAGCAAAGGAGCTAGGATTGCCGTCAAAGTCCGTACCGGAGTTCCACCGTGATCCAACACTTGGCAGAATGCGTTCCTTTGAATGCACCACTTTCCGTAATCCTGAAGAAGATGAAGGAGGATAACATGTGGAGGGAGCCAGCAAACTTCCGAAAAGGGCCACTGGGAAAGCATGAAGATAAATGGTGTGAAAACCATAAAGTCTACGGCCATGAAACGAACAGCTGTGTCAGATTGCGATTCCGCATAAACAACTTCATCTTTAAAGGAGAGCTCAAGCAATATGTAGATCAAGGCGACAAGCGCCAAAAGAATAACCATGCAGAGCCATCCGGAAAGGGGAACAAGGGAAAGGAGAAGATGAATGAGAACCCACCACCGCCTAAGCGTGGTGTCATCAACGTAATCCATGGTGGGCCAGCGGCACGAGGTAGCGTTTATAATGCCCGAGATGTCTATGCCTCGAAGCTGATGGATATATGTCCAATTCGAGTTCGTATTTATATCCCGGGCCTTGTAAACACGTCAAAATTACATCACGGCTTGAAAAACGTCTCCCAAGGGTCAAAACGGTCCGGAAGCGCGTTACGCGCGTCTGGGTTGCACGGCAAGCCAGACCTCGCCGAATTGCCCAAATTCGACGAGGTCCGGATTGCATTACGGGTATTGCGCGGTTACCGTTTACGCGATTACCGTTACGTGTAGAGAAGTCAAGTTCGCGTATTGCCAATATTGATGACGGTTACCGCTTGCTTTTGAACCGTCATCAAACCGCTTAACAACCGGGTCCGGTCCCAAGGAAGCCTATAAATAGGAGGCCTTGGCCACCCATTTTCACACATCCTCTCATTTGCCCAACTTTGGTATTTTGAGCTCTGACTTCTCTCTAGAAATACTTTCTCTCTCTAAGATTACCTTTTTAGCCCTATAGTGACTTAGGCATCGGAGAGGGCTCCACTAGCACCACCCCCCCCCCCCCCCCTCTCCGTGCTACTACTGGTCCTTCGTGCAGGAATCAGCGCCCCGGACGCTCAGACTTGTGCACAGACTGCCATCCGCTTTTCCGAGACACATCCGCTTTCCTGAGACTCAACCATTTCCCGAGACTCAGACGCCTCCTGGGACACAACCGTCTTTTGAGACACAGGCTTTTCCGAGACTCACTGACAAAACCGAACACTCGTCATCGACACAAGGCGAAAACCTCTTTCAGACGAAGGGTGACATCCCAGAAACCCGCTCAACCACTCAGACAGACGCGTCCACACGACCTAGTTCATCCAGGACGCAACATTGGCGCCGTCTGCGTGATTCGAACAAAAAGCTACCATACCGCAAAGACATGACGAGTGATCGCAACCCTCCCGAAGAGGTTAACGCGAGAAACATAAGGAAAAGGCCTGGACGTCCTAAGAAGTCTCCGGCAAACAAAAGAGCAGGAGGTCAGAGGCCAGCTGGAAGCCAGTCGGTACCTTCCCACATACCGAGAGCTACTTCCGTAGCTTCATCCATGCCAACCAAGGATGTGCCCAATGCACAGTACAACCACCAAGAGCCAAGGGACGAGCATCGCTCACCCCCCACCTGGTTTCGAGCCAGAGAAGCATGATGATGATGAATCTCAGACAGAAATGCCGCAAGGCGAACAACAAACGGGAGCAAACCCGATGCCTACCGTTACTCCAGAAATGATGGCTGCACTGGAAGAGTTACTCGCATTCCGCGAGTCACTAAAAAATCAAGGATATGCGGCTCAACCACCTCCAACCGCTCAGGAGCACGCTGCGCCGACAAGAGAAATGTCGCAAGACACTACCAGCCAAGGCGATCCTTTTCAGGGCAGAAAACCAACATGCAAGATATGAAGCTGCACGTTCATACACTCCTTCCCAAGGAGCCCGTCATTGGAGGAATGAAAGGCAACCCCCATACCACCGCCCACAGCAACCAACGAGGGATGATCCCTTCCAGACCACAAGCAGAGATCAATCTGACATCTACCATACCAATGGTAGGCAAAATCCTTCAACAGGTTATGCTGAACCTGTAAAAGGGTTTACTGCCGAGATGTTTGAAGAAATTGTGGAGAAGATGATGAAAGAAGCAAAGATGAAGGGTATGCACGCACTTGAAGAAAGGGCGTCACATCCGTTCGCGGACCACCTTGTGAACAGTCGCGTCCCAGACGCACTGTACCGGATTGGAGGAGATCTCTATCGTGGAAAAGGAGATCCAGTGGAACACGTGCAGAAGCAAGAGGCCTCTCTGCTAGGCAGAACGAAGAACCCACACCACTTTGCAATGAAGTTTTCAAAAACTCTTGTCGGGACCGCAGCACACTGGTTCTTCTCGCTGCCATGCGGAAGCATCACCTCATGGGCGAATCTGAAGGCTAAATTCATTCAACGATACATGGGCGAACGCACATTGCTAAAAGGAACAAATGCTTTGGACGACGTCCAACGGCAAAATGAAGAATCTCTCGCTGAGTATTACATTCGCATCAACCAGAACATCTCGGATATTTAGGGAAACCTGACAGAAGGAGAGATAGTGCGAGCATTCATCCGAAACCTCGGACGAAGAGGCTATGCCCTAGCAGAAAAGATGGCAAAGCGCCCGGCTGAAACTCTAGAAGAATTAGCCGCAAGAGTTAAAGAGTACGTGGACCTCGAACGGTTCAGAAGCCAGAACAAGGCAAAAGTCTCTGCGGCAAAGGAAAAAGAAAACCCAAAGCAGAATCAAGCAAAACCGCCCTCAAGCGGTCAGCAAGGAAGAAATTGGCAGCCTCAGCCGAAAAGGCCTTTTCAAGGAGATTTCCAAAAGCCAAAAGAAGTAAACCTCGCCGACTGCATCCCTTTGAATGCCCCGTTGTCCGTGATATTGAGAGAGATGAAGGATGCGAACATGTGGAAAGAGCCGAACAATTTCAGAAAAGGCCCGTTAGGGAAAGACAAAGACAAATGGTGTGAAAACCACGAGGTCTTCGGCCATGAGACGGACAGCTGTGTCAGCCTACGTTTCCGCATTAACAACTTCGTCCTCAAGGGCGAATTGAAGCAATTCGTCGATCAAGGCGACAACTCCCCAAAGAAGGCTCAAGCAGAGTCATCAAAAAGAGGAAATAAAGGCAAAGAGAAGGTCAATGACAACCCTCGCCAACCAAGCGAGGTGTAATCAACGTCATCCACGGAGGACCTGCCGCCGGAGGACAAGTATCTACTGCTCGGGATATTTATGCATCCCAAGCAGCAACATTGCCGAAATACGGAAAGCGCAAGCAACCGGAGCAAGAAGACGTGGTCATCCAATTTTCCAGGGAAGACTTAAAGCATATCGTTTACCCTCACGGTGACGCTTTAGTCGTAACCATGGACATCGATGGATATGATGTGAAAAGAATCCTCGTCGATGGTGGAAAGCTCCGCTGACATTCTACATGTCAAAGTCCTAGAGCAACTGGGAAGATCAGTCAAAGACTTGACTCCGGGAACCTTCTCGCTAGTCAGCTTTTCCAGAGCAGCTACACACCCCCTGGGAACAATCACGCTTCCTGTCATCCTTGGTCAAGGGTGGAAAGCATTGCACGTCAACGTCACTTTCGTCATTGTGGAATCTATTGGGGCCTATAATGGAATTTTAGGACGAACAACGATCAACCCTTACGTGATCGTGCCCTCTACTGTCCACCAAAAGATGAAGTTCCCTACGGACCATGGGATCGGGGAAGTACTGGGCGGCCAGATAACCGCAAGACGTTGTTACGTCAACGCCCTAAGAGCAAAGCACCATTTCCATGTGGCGATGATAAATTCTTTCAAGAAGCAGAAAGTCGTTGATGATGGAAGGCAGGAACAAGCTGTTACAGTTTGGAAGCCACAAGAGTACATCCAGTATTCGTCATGGAACCAGATATGGCTCGTCAAGCAGGGTGAAAATGAGCCAATCATGAACTACTTCATCAGATTCGCTGCCAACGCCTCTTTGGCAAAAGCAACAAGAGAGGAAGTGATAAGCGTGTTCTATGCAAACATGAACGCCAGATCCTTCCTTCTCTTCGGAAGAACTCATGGATGGCGAACAACCAAAACCATGGCAGATCTAAAAGACAAGCTCGAGACAGCAGACTTGTGCGAACAAGATCTAAGGTGGGGTACACCCCTCATTTGGGACAAAGAAGTTCAAGCTGAAATGAACAAACAGGAGGGCGCAATCATCAACATCGACAACATCTTCACACCGCTAAACACGGTTGCTGAAGACATTTACGTCAACCTACTCGAAAACAAGCTCCCGAGTCCACTTGTTCCGAAGACAGCTTTCTTGGGCAACAACGTTAAGGAATGGTGCAAGTACCACAAAACCTAGGGGCACAACACAAACATGTGTCTACCACTGAGATGGGAGATTGAAGAATGCATCGCGCTGGGCGCATTAAGGCGATTTGTTGCAACCGACTCTACGACATCATCGTCAAACCAACCATAAAAGAGACGGGAGAAATAACTATCTTTCTGATTACTTTGCGCATTCTATTCTAAGTGTTTCTAGTATCATCGCATCTAGTTCCTTTACATGTTTTAAGAAGGAAAAATCAGTTGACGCCTTCTTGGAAAAACAATGTAAATACACGCAAGTATCTAATGAAGTCAATCTACATTTGTAGGTACATATCTATGTCTTGCATGCTATTTTGGATTAAACGCGAAGTAACAAAACTACGCACTTATTATTTACATCAACAATCCAAGATATTATGCCATGTGCAAGCCAAAAATCTATTACGCGTTATGACAACGTTTATCATCAACAACAACTTACTCATATTGACGACTATATCAAAAGGTGTCATCATGGAATCAACAACTTGGTATTAAGCCCAAGATATTTTCAAAGTCAGCATGCTGCAACCACATATAGCGGATAATACTTGGAGAAGCTACGCTCCCAATATATACACACCTATCATGATCAGCACCTATCGCGTCCGCACTCAGGGAAGTTTCCTACACAAACAAGGAATCCTCGTATCAGATTCCTTTACTTTATTTATTATATGCATGACTAAGAAGAAAATTTCATGACTCCATACTTTTGCAAACTTATAAAAATTTCGATTACCTGACAAAAGCAACTCTGTTCGTAGGTACATGCTACACTACAATTACTACATGAGAATTACGCCAAGTAGTAACTTATGCACAAAAATCTACTTCAACAATACAAGCTAAGCATTATGTTCAAGGAGGGATTTATGGTATACAATGCCAACAAATCTATTATCTACACCAACAGGGAGTTTATTTCTCCATTCATAACATTGGCGTCTATCTCAAGAAGGTGCCGGCAACACAAAGCCATCACGCTATGTGCACAGTCAACTTATATGTCGCAATGACAACCTGCGGATTATCCATCAAAATGACGACTATACCAAAGGCGTCAGCTACAAGCAATATCTTGGATTAACACCAAAGATTTACTATCAAAAGTAGCATGTTGAGGTATCCTCTTTGTAAAGACAAACCCCATGTTTACTTCTAAAAAATGACATGCTGTGACATCTCTTGTTAGAGGAAAATCCTCATGTTCATAGCCATTCCCTGGATTCAGAACAGGATGGGCAAATACAATACGGGACTGATCACCCCACAAGTGGCGGAAGTTCTCCTGTTAGACAACGACCCCACGCTACAACAAGTGTGAATTCCTTTTTAAAAGGGTTCACTCTATACGGCGAACGTCCTCTTGTTAGATGACAATCCCGTACTATGAATTCCTTTTTAAAGGGTTCACTCTATACGGCGAACGTCCTCTTGTTAGATGACAATCCCGTAATATGAATTCCTTTTTAAAGGGTTCACTCTATACGGCGAACGTCCTCTTGTTAGATGACAATCCCGTAGTATGAATTCCTTTTTAAAGGGTTCACTCTTTACGGCAAAAGTCCTCTTGTTAGATGACAATTCCGTACTACAAATTTTCAAACCGTGTTGCATGGTTCCTGGACGCAGAAAGCATGCATCACAATTCATATTTTCAAAAAGTGTTACGTGGTCCCTGGACGCAGGAATCATGTATCACAAATATTTTATCAAATATTTTGTCAAATATTATATCAAATATTTTATGTATCAAATACCTTTCCAAATATTTTATCAACACGGTTTTTTGCGTGTATCACGAGCTTTTTTAGGGTTCACAAAATACTTCTTCAAAAACCAAATTGTTTTTACGTATGCTTCCCCAACGCGGCTTGATACACGCTGGCAGGTGCGCACCCTGTTTAAAACTTATAAAATTTACAAGTCGAGTCTTGTACAACGTCGCCTTAGAGTGGAACTAAGAGACGGTATAAACTAGTATCTTGCTTAGCCAAGGTAACACCTTTCAAATACACTACTTGTTAAGAAAAATTGATATGCGCAAAATACTTGGCAGATTACGACATATATAGCGGCAAGTTATTCAGGAAAGAAGGGCAACATGAATAATGCATCATGCAAGCAATCAGGAGAGCATCTCAAGTTTCAATCAACAAGTGGCTAATGGTCACGGCTGCGGAGACTACATCTATGATTATTAGTCATCCACATCCAACAAAAACCTACAATGCGCAAGTCGCAACATCCTATGCTCTATCCATCTTGCCATACCTTGGAGTCTAACCAAGAGGGGCGATCATAACACTTAACAATGAGCGACATACAGTTGCAACTACGGACATCATGTTCATCATCTAAGGATATCTATCCTATCTTCCAAGTCCAAAGCATATGGACAGCATAGATAACTCAAGGTATGAAATATTACTAACAAGTTATCACATGATTATTATTGAAAACAGGTCCAGGTGACGAAATATCATGCAAGCAAAGGCATGAACAAAGAGTTATCAACACAACATCAACCCATTCACAAAGGGTTCAACATGCTGGAAGCAAACAGCCAGACACCAACCAAGAGTTAACATCATCTCTAATGAAAAGAGTTCATAATGTCAACATCAAATGCAATATCTTCATCCACACAAAGGACATGACAAGAATGATTGTTTTAACTTTCAACACAACATAGCTCTTCAACATAAGGGCGACAATCAGCAATACGGGCATCAAAATCAGCAATCAACAAATACTTACCTCAATAGGAGTAACGCTCCTCCTTGGGCCGGTCCCTCGACCGGGGGGCAGAAGACACCACTGCACAACCCTCAACTCTATTTCCTTTATCACAAGAAGGAATTAGCATGGTCATGCTCGGCATAAAGAACTAAGAATCGCTCGAGGAACGCGCCCCTGCGTCGGATCTTTCGAGAATTATGCTAAAAACAGAAGCTGCAGCCAGCAATAACTTGGAAAATTAACAAGTTCAAAGAAGATACAATGAGACGTCTTACTCACAAGCCCTTTACCGCGACCGTGTCCGAAGACTCCAGAGTAGCGGGGGCACTTGTATGGACATTCCTCCCAACAAATGGATTTATGTACACATCAGCTATCTGCAAAGACAAGATTTTTCCCATCAAGATGGAGATAGTGGACTTAATCATGGTAACAGCCGTGGGAAAACTAATTCTGACAAGAAGACAGCAAGATCTGATATCCTGGAAAATGCAACCAACAATCCAGTCGGTGCGTAAACACGCACCAACACTTATGCAAGCATTTATGCAACAGACGCTCCATGTGAGACAACCATGTACGTACAAGACTTGTTAGTCTTCGTACAACAAGTAACAAGCATTACGCAAGGGGGCAACCTCTTCAACACATTAACCTTGCATGACAACATCGAGCTCATACTCGCAGCATACAAGATTACAATGGTGGAATATTTTCTAAGTACTTTGCTCAGGATGACAGTTAGCATATTGCAAGCTGTCAGCATACAACCATGTGTCAGCATATTATCAGGAGTTGGCATATAACCTGTGTTCGCATCAAGCATACGGATACAGCATACATAGCCAGGGATGGTGAAAAGATTCTAAGTACGGGGGCAAATACGCACATACAGTGTACATACATACATGTCGACAAAGATGCATGTCGACAAGGAGAAAATATTTTCTAAGTGTTTCCATGTACGTACATACATGTCGACAAAGGTGCATGTCGACAAGGAGAAAATATCTTCTAAGTGTTTCCATGTACGTACATACATGTCGACAAGGGTGCATGTCGACAAGGAGAAAATATTTTCTAAGTGTTTCCATGTACGTACATACATGTCGACAAGGATGCATGTCGACAAGGAGAAAATATTTTCTAAGTGTTTCCATGTGCGTATACTTGTCGACAAGGAGAAAATATTTTCTAAGTGTTTCCATGTACGTACATACATGTCGACAAGGGTGCATGTCGATAAGGAGAAAATATCTTCTAAGTGTTTCCATGTACGTACATACATGTCGACAAGGGTGCATGTCGACAAGGAGAAAATATTTTCTAAGTTTTTCCATGTACGTACATACATGTCGACAAGGATGCATGTCGACAAGGAGAAAATATTTTCTAAGTGTTTCCATGTGCGTACATACATGTCGACAAGGATGCATGTCGACAAGGAGAAAATATTTTCTAAGTGTTTCCATGTACGTACATACATGTCGACAAGGATGCATGTCGACAAGGGGAAAATATTCTCTAAGTGCTTCCATGTACGTACATACATGTCGACAAAGATGGATTGCAAACAACAAGTAGCTATGCCGCCTAAGCACACCTACGACGCTCATCGACAAAGCTCATACGACGACATCTATGGTAACAAGCATTAGATATCGTTTTAATATTTTCTAAGTGTTTTGACATGCTTGCAGAAAATGACCGACGGTCTATACATGATGCTCAACAATACATCGCCTAAGCTATCATTACCAACACACAACCATTAGCGTCAACGCGCGTAGCAAAGTCAACGCACATAGCAAAGTCAACGCGCATAGCAAAGTCAACGCGCATAGCAAAGTCAACGCGCATAGCAAAGTAAACGCGCATAGCAAAGTCAACGCGCATAGCAAAATCAACGCACATAGCAAAGTCAACACGCATAGAAAAGTCAACGTGCATAGCAAAGTCAACGCGCATAGCAAAATTGATACGTGTAACAAAAGTGGCCAACGTCCCAAGAAGCTATCATGCAAGCGGTGTGACTAATGTGACGAACCGCGAAGAGCAAACACGACAACACTTAAGAAAATATTTCTCTAAGGCATCAAGGCAACAAACGACTACTTCCAAGAGATTCCTTGATGATAAGGATCAAAGGAGTAATTCACCTACACCCACACCTAAGTGCTTACGGTATACTCCGCCCTCTTCTAAGTATTTATCTCTACGCACATGATTATTTCGGTATTACGCATATCAAATTCGTCATTCTACATTCATGTTTGCATATCGCATGATTCATGATTTAATAATCGCTAAGTCGTTTTAGAAGTATACGGATTATATTTCTAACATCACGTAATTACGTTCTTGCCTTGATCGTTACTTGTGCATGCACGTTAATAAAAGCATGTCCGCATGACATATTACTAATTGCTTATATCCCTAACGGTAATCATGTTTGCACGTCACATATGCGCATTCTCTATTGCACTAACCGTGATGACAGGAAATAAAGTCACTCGGTCGGAAAATCAAAGGACGGGCGAAATCAAGACTTCTACGTCCAACCAACAATCAAAACCGGAAGGTTAGCATCAAGCTCAAATTGGACGCGTATCCTAACTTAAAATAGAGTCAAGAAAGGTTTTAAACCAATACTTGACTCGGGGGCAAGTGATGGATATGTGTCCAATTCGAGTTCGTATTTATATCTCGGGCCTTGTAAACACGTCAAAATTACCGGCTTGAAAAACGTCTCTCAAGGGTCAAAACGGTCCGAAAGCGCGTTACGCACGTCCTGGTTGTTTGCAACCCGGACATCCGGGTTGCAATGCAAGTCGGACCTCGCCGAATTGCCCAAATTCGACGAGGTCCGGATTGCATTACGGGTATTGCGCGATTACCGTTTACGCGATTACCGTTACGTGTAGAGAAGTCAAGTTCGCGTATTGCCAATATTGATGACGGTTACCGCTTGCTTTTAAACCGTCATCAAACCGCTTTAAAACCGGGTCCGGTCCCATGGAAGCCTATAAATAGGAGGCCTTGGCCACCCATTTTCACACGTCCTCTCATTTGCCCAACTTTGGTATTTTGAGCTCTCACTTCTCCCTGGAAATACTTTCTTTCTCTAAGAATACCTTTTTAGCCCTATAGTGACTTAGGCATCGGAGAGGGCTCCACTAGCACCACCCCCCCTCTCCGTGCTAGTACTGGCCCTTCGTGCAGGAATCAGCGCCCCGGACGCTCAGACTTGTGCACAGACTGCCATCCGCTTTCCCGAGACACATCCGCTTTCCTGAGACTCAACCATTTCCCGAGACTCAGACGCCTCCTGGGACACAACCGTCTTTTGAGACACAGGCTTTTCCGAGACTCACTGACAAAACCGAACACTCGTCATCGACTCAAGGAGAAAACCTCTTTCAGACGAAGGGTGACAGCCCAAAAACCCGCTCAACCACTCAGACAGACGCGTCCACACGACCCAGTTCATCCAGGACGCAACAGCAGCTACAAGTTCTGTCCAAGTACGGGAAGAGGCGACAACCAGAGAAGGAAGACATAGTCATCCCGTTCTCAAATGCCGACAAGAAACACATAGTGTATCCCCACGATGATGCTTTGGTCATAACAATGGACATCAATGGATATGGCGTGCAAAGGATTCCGGTAGATGGTGGGAGTGCTACGGATTTAGTGCATATAGAAGTGCTCAAGAAGATGGGAAAAATGGAAGTCGATCTCTCGCCGAGCACGTTTCCGCTGGTTAGTTTCGCAGGAGCGGCAACCTACCCATTGGGCATGATTACACTTCCAGTTATCCTTGGAGAAGGTTGGAAGGCACTGCGTATAGACGTCACATTTGTGGTGGTGGATAACCTGGGGGCATATAACGGCATCCTAGGAAGAACGACAATCAACCCACATGACATTGTGCCATCTACAGCTCATCAGAAAATGAAGTTCCTAACTCCTCACGAAATTGCTACGTTAATGCCCTGAGGAAAATGAAACAAGTTTCAATTGCCATGGTAGGAGTTGGTGCAAAGAGAAAGTTGTTTTCCTCAAACGATGATGATAAAAGGAAGAAGAAAAAGTTATCGCCAAGATCTGAACTTGACAGGATGCTTTGTTCGCCTAAGCCGAGTGTGCTTGATGTCAGACAAGAAGAAGAAGAATCCATCATGACCTACTTCCGGAGGTTCGCTCAAAATGCAACTGCACTAAGAGCAATCAAGAAGGACGCCATCAACGCATTTTACCTGAACATGAATGCGCCAACATTTTTGCTATTCGGAAGGATATTTAGATGGCGTACAACTAAGACGATGGAATGCCTAAAATACAAGATGGAGACTGCGATCTCTTGTGAACATGAATTAAGATGGGGCACACCTCTCAGCGCAAGTATGGAAGCTCAAACTTCAAGGAAATCAGAAGGCTCAAGCATGGAGTATGCTAACATTTTCACTCCCCTAAACACGGAGGTGGAAGAGCTATACATCAAGCTTCTGGAAAACAAGCTTCCAAGACCACTTGAGCCGGAAACTTCCTTCTTAGGCAGGGATATTGAAGATTGGTGCCAATATACCCAAACTTGGGGGCACAATACAAATGGTTGTTTGACTTTGAGGATGGAGATCGAAGAATTCATTGCACATGGAGCTTTGGGAAGCTATGTTACAAACAACAGTGCCCGTCAGCCGCCAAGATATATTTAAGGGAGATAGACTTTCCACTTCTAATCTATCTTTTTCAGTGCACCTTTAGGAATATAAGTACAGATCATGCTTTTGTAATTAGAAGTATTTCGGAAGAAGCAGTCAATAGACGCCTTCCTGCAAAACTATTGTAAACACAACAAGTATCTAATGATGGTCAATTTACTTTCGTAGGTGTTAGGTTCCGAGTCTAGGGTCAACGGGCGGTCGACTCAAGTCTCGTTCCTCACTGGAGATGTTGTGGATCGGGTGATCTCGGGTTGTGCTGTCCTAGCTTGTGTCCTTCCGTCCTTAGCTTCTCTTCTCCTTTCGCCCTGCAGAAGGGGCAGTACCAGGCACAGAGGGGGGGTGGTGCCTGATGAACCCTCTCTGATGCCTAAGTCAGTACGGTTTTAGAGAGATAAAGCTAGAGAGATGTCAGAGCAAAATTATCCAACTTGCCAAGATGATCCAATGAATAGTGGAGGTGTGGTATTTATAGGCAACGGTGTCATTAAGGTGGCTTAATGACATCGTTAACCTTTAAACACAGTTAATTAATCTTTAAGCACATAATTAGGACCTTAGGATATGGAGAAGGTTGGCGGAATAAACCGAGTATGGGAGTCCGAGAATGGTGTCGGGGCCCTTGGGGGAAGGGAAATCCGACCCCCAAGGGTAGGGGTTGGGTGAGGCCACCCAACCCCTCCTAGGGGGGATAGGGTTGGCCAACCCTATCCCCCCTAGGGGAGATCGGGTTGGCCGCTTCTCGCGAAGTGTTCGGGTTGAAGTTTCGATTTACA
The DNA here is from genome assembly GCA_036873135.1 of Clarkia xantiana subsp. parviflora. NCBI lineage: Eukaryota > Viridiplantae > Streptophyta > Magnoliopsida > Myrtales > Onagraceae > Clarkia > Clarkia xantiana. The sequence continues at coordinate 1,278,374 of JAPTYO010000018.1, forward strand.
ATCATTAATGGGATGATAAAAATACAACGATTCGGAAATCAACGGGTTCAAATTGGGCGTATATCCATCAGTAGGTACATCTCTACATTATGCATTCTACTATGGACTAACAACAAGAAACAAAACAACATGCAATGCCTTGAGGAAAACCAAAACCTATTCTAAAAAGTGACATGGTGCAATATCCCCCTCGTAAGGACAATACCCATGTTCACATCTATCAAAAGTAACATGTTGCGACATCCTTTCCAAGAGGGCAAACCCCATGTTTACTTCTAAAAAATGACATGTTGTGAAATCCTTCGGACAAATCTTCATGTTCATGGTCATTCCCTGAATAAAAACAGGATGCAGCAAATGCATTATGGGACTGATCACCCCATCGTGGCGGAAATCCTCTTAATAGACGACAACCCCACACACTAAAAGTATGGATACTCTCTTAAGGGTTCATACAACATGAAGACTTAGGCCCGAAAAGGGATAGCTTCATGTTATACGCTTTTTAAAGCAAACCTTGTACAAAAATCATCAAACTTACAAGGTCTTGTATAACGTTATCTTGCTCTTTAGCATTTAACGAAAAAACAGCAAAATAAGCAAGAAATATCTTGCAACAACGTCGCCTTAGAGTGGAACTAAGAGACGGTATAAACTTAAGTCTTACTTCGTCAAGACGATACTGCTACATGTCAAGTGCCTGTGCCAAGTGCCAAGTGCCTGTGCCGAGTACATTACAATCTACAATGCTACAAGTACCAAGTGTACATATCATACCATGCCTTGGAAAAATTTTCAAGAGGGGCGCCAACAACACCCTACAATGCGCAAGTCGCAATATCGGATGTTTATCCATTATAACAACGAGATCAATCTCGTCATGCAAGTCCAATACATACGGACAACAAAGATAACTCAAGGTATGAAATATTACTAACAAGTTATCATGTGTTTATTATTATTGAAAACAGGTCCAAAGGACGAAGTACCATACAAAGCAAACGCACAAATAAAGATTTGGACAAAAGCCTCTAACATATCATCATCTCCAAAGGACTAAGACAGCATGTCCAGAAAATCAACACCAAGTTCAACATCAGCATTATCATATCCAAAGGTCAAAGCAATAGAAGCCGCTTCAGCTGCCTTACGTTGCAAATCCGCAACATGGTTAACAGCAAAAGAAGAATAAGGACCTAGCTTGTCGAACGGAAATCCGGGGGCAAGTGCATGTACTCTGCCAATATAATCTTTGGCAAACTCATCAACCAAAGGTGCAAGATCCGCTTTAGCAGCAGCAAGGACGGCAACAGAATGGGTAAGGGTACTAGGATATTCAGCAAGTCCCTTCTCAACACCCGCTCTATGTGCCTCATCACGAACAGAAGCAAGCGCGACATCATGAACACTGTTGTTCTCCGCAATTTGCTGCTTGATAGCAGCAATCTCGGCCTCAAGTTGTTCAACATGGACGCGACGAGTAGCAATGCGGGTATCAATATCAGCAACCTTTGAGTTCAAATTCTGCACTTCCTCCTCAGACTGTGCAAGCTCGCGAGAAATTGTATTGCTCTTCTTGATTGCAGCCTTCCTCTCACTCACAAGCTCCAACACAAAAGAAGACATGTTCATCATCCTCGAAATAGCCTGAGTACAACAAACAAGACGATCATGATCAACAACAAAGCACATGCTTACTACAACAGGAAGGCAAAAAGTTAGAACAAAGTCTACCGGTGCAAATTCAGCTAAGCCGCGCTCAACATATGCTTGCGCCTCCTCATCAGTAGATGGTTTGACATCATGATCACCAGGAGGAACACATCTTCGAAGCACCCGCTCACCAACTCCTGGAGTGCTAAGTTTGGAGTCCTTCGGAAAATGAAGACTACAAGTGGAGAAAGGCGACCAGTTTTCTCCGGATACATCAATCCTGTCAGACAGGATCAAATCATCGCGCTTAATGCGTGGCAACGCTACAATAAGGACAACATAAAATGAAGAAGACATCAGCAAAATATACTAAATATAAGAAGTATGTCAAATAAGAACAATGCACACCTCGGCGGGAAGAACGCTCCTTCTTGGGGCGGTCCCTCGACCGGGGGGCAGAAGGAACCATCGTGCGACTCTCAACTCTCTTCCATTTATCGCAAGAAGGAGCTGGAATAGCCGCACTTGGTTTAGAGCGCTTCGGATCACTCGAGGGACACGCCCCTGCGGCAGATCTCTTGGGAAGAACACTAGTGGCGGGCACTGCAACAACGCGCTCAGTCACATGCACGGAGTTACCTAAAGGAACAAAGACAACATGAATATAACAAAGCCCGGAAAATCAACAAGTCAGGAGGAGATACAAGAAGATGCCTCACTTCTAGGTCCTTTACCACGTTCATGTCCGGAGCCTTCAGGAATAGTGGGGGCAGTATTACGAGCACGACGCCTAACTGACGGGTTATCAAGATCATTCGCTGTCTGCAAAGACGAGCTTTTTCCATCAATACGACCTACATTGCAACATAGTACAGGTTATAAAAGTTATCAACATACCAAATCTTCAGAAGGAAGTATATGAATCCCGGCATCAATCAAATCCTGATCTGAAGCACGTAATAGACAACGATAGCGGCGCTCTTGCTGACATCGAAAAATACTCTTCACCGCCTCCCTATCATCCAAGGAAAGGTCAGAGAAAATAGGAGCAGGATCAGCTTTCTCCACACTCTCAACATCCCAAATAGTCCATACATCGCATACGAAGAAGTAGTGATGTCGCCAATGAGAACCAGAACGATCAGACGGGGCGGCTAGACGTTGTTTGTGATCCCACTCGGCATCTCCAAGACAAAGCTTCTTGAAACCCTTATCTTGCAAGTTTGGCCAACGCATCTTCATTCCACATAACCCCGTCGCATCTGGGCACATTAGTTGATAGAAGCATCGAAAAAGGGTGGTAGAATAGTGCCAAGATTGCCTGTGAAACAAAACCCGAAAGCAGCTCCATACACGGAGGCCAGCAGGAGATAGACTTAAGGCAGATATCCGGTAATAGCGACAAAGGTCCACCAAGTCAGGACAGTAGGGAAAACGCAGGCCTTCTTTAATCTGTGAGGTATAAACTGCGGACAGGTCACTAGGAGGAACGGTAACTTGCCCCTTTTCGGAGTCGGGCAGCACGTCATAAGGAAGAACACCCTCCAAAGCAGGATCAAGTCCACAACAAGTTGCGTACAACTCAAACATATCTTCATCAATATAGTTGAAGAAGTAACTCACATTCCTCGTTGAATCCTTAAGAGACTCAACTGTGTTGATACCCGGCTCGTCACCAACATCTGAACATAATGTTACTCACGGAACGAGGATAGAAGACTTACTCATAGTAACCGCGGCAAGAAGACTAACTCTGAAAAGGAGACTGCGTAACTTGGAATCCTGAAAATTACAAACAACAAATCAATCAGTGTGCAAACACTATGTATGTACACGCATATTGACATGGATACATGATTACCAGGGGCGGAATATTTTCTAAGTATTTTGCTCAAGATGACAGTCAGCATATTGCAAGCGGACAGCATGCTACTATGTGTCAGCTTATTACCAAGTGTTAGCATACAACAAGATGTTGGCATACAACCTACGTTTACATCAAGCATATGGATACAGTATACATAGCCAGGGATAAAGAAAAAAATTCTAAGTATGGGGGAAAATGCGCACATACAAGCACGTACGTACATGTCGACAAGGATGCATGTCGACAAGTGAAGAATATTTTCTAAGTATTTCCATGTACGTACATACATGTCGACAATGATGCATGTCGACAAGTGAAGAATATTTTCTAAGTATTTCCATGTACGTACATACATGTCGACAAGGATGCATGTCGACAAGTGAAAAATTTTTCTAAGTATTTCCATGTACGTACATACATGTCGACAAGGATGCATGTCGACAAGTGAAGAATATTTTCTAAGTATTTCCATGTACGTACATACATGTCGACAAGGATGCATGTCGACAAGGGGAGAATATTTTCTAAGTGTTTCCATGTACGTACATACATGTCGACAAAGGGAGAATATTCTCTAAGTGTTTCCATGTACGTACATACATGTCGACAAGGGGAGAATATTTTCTAAGTGTTTCCATGTACGTACATACATGTCGACAAGGATGAATTGCGTACATCAAGTAGCTATTACCAACCTCTACACAATACCTCCTAAGCACTCCTACGACGCTTATCGACAAAGCTCATACGACGACATCTATGGTAACAAGCATTAGATATTGTTAAAATATTTTCTAAGTGTTTTAGCATGTTTGCAGACAATGACCGACAGTCTATACATGATACTCAACGTACATGGCCTAAGCTATCATTACCAACATACAACCATTGACGGCCATGTACGTACAACTACCAATCATCAATATCGAGCATACTAAAACAACGGCTAACGCATGGAACAACATGTCGGCAATGAAAACTATGCATAAGGGAAGTATAACGATTCATTTACACTTTTCTAAAATTCTCAGCACTTAGAAAAATTTTGGCCGATTTGGGGCTAAGTATTCTAATGCATTTTATCAAACACCTTGTATGCATGGTAAGATAACTAGGTACATGGTGATTTCAAGACTAAATCAAGGCCAAACGAAGTCACGAAAAGTCCAGCCATGTACGAAATTGGACTCACCGACACGAAGCAAGTTCGAATTGCTACTCGCCCTCACCCGAAGACTCACGCGCCGCCGTCAAAACCTCACGCGCCGCCGCGGCAACCTCATGCGCCGTCCCTTCTTCCCCACGCGCCGGCTTGGCCTCCTCCTTGCTCGGATTCGATCTTGATCGATGTCAAATATGATGTGACTACTCCAAATTCACAACTCCATGAATTCCCTCTTCATCAAGAGTGGAGAGCTTCTTGGGGATTTATCTATGAAGGATGTAAGATAATGAGTATTCTCTCTCCTAATTCTCATTAATAGTTCCTACACCATGTGCTAAAGACTAAACTAATATCTATTTTCATGCAAGTCCTTAGTATCATGTATAAGCATACTTACATCCATCCTACGTTTGTTTTACATACACACTCCCTAGTGTTGCATGACGCGCTTCTTAGATTGTTACGCATGTTATTATTTTTATATGTACATGATACTAACTCATGGTTGTAATGTGATTATTTTTATGATCTAAGTTTGAATTGAATGTTTGCATCGTTTTCCAAGCTTACATCATACCACATGCTTGCATCATTTACTATGTTTACATAATGCTTCATGTTGACAAGCATGTTCTCCAATTTCATATTATTCTAAGTATTTTGCTTATTGCATGATTATGTTGTCCGTTTACTATGTCGTCATCTACATGTTGATAACGTTTTATATACTTACATCATGTACCATGATATTATCAAGCTGTATAAATCTTTATTTCACTCATTACATGATATTGCGAATATAATTGCATGTTATTATACATATATTGTCCGCTACGCTAGGCCTATAAACAGATTACGTACGTACGACGGAAAATTGAAGTTGGTCAAATTTATGATCCCAACACTCGAATTGACAAACAGGCCACCCTTGAGGTCAGTACCGAACCTAAATTGGACGAATATCTTATCTTAAAAAGAGTCAAGTATGGGTTTTGAACCGCTACTTGACTCGGGGGCAAGTGTTAGATATCGGTCCAATTCGGGTTCGTATTTACATTTCGGGCCTCGCCAAAAACTCTAAAACCCGTAAAAGAACTCTTCCGCGGACACCCAAGTCTAAAAACGGTCTGGAATACGCGCAGTACCCGGACCGGAGGACTTCCGGATTACCGATATTCTCCGCGCTCTCATTCCGATTATTTTTACAAGTGCGAGAAGTCGGTGCACGCATAGTCCACCTTGATGACGGTATACGTCTTCCTTCATACCGACATCAAGTCGTTCAAAACTGGGCATGATCCTTAGGTTCCCCATAAATAGGGGACTAGGTCTTCTATTTTGGACAACTCCCTCATTTTTGGACATTGGATGCTCTGACTTCTCTCTAAAAGGCTTTCTCTCTCTAGAAGATTTTGACTTGAGCGTCGGAGAGGGTCCAACCAGCATCCCCCCCTCTCCCACGCTGGTTACTGCCCCTTGTGCAGGACCCGGATTTCAAGAGATCAAAGCCGGGAAGTTGAAGACTAAGTTCGAGGATTGTGTTTCAGGGATTGCGGCGTACCCGTCCTTGTATACACATCCGGAGCCCGTTCGTGGAAAAGAAGCCCGAGGCTACCCAAGTGGAAGCAGATTTAACAGTTGGCATTTGGTGTATATGGGCCGTCGTAATTGGGAGCCCATTAAGCCCAACAAAATAAGAAGAATTGGGGTTAGGCACATAAGAGATTTTGGGTCAGGCCAAAATCCCTATGAGCCACATTTGGCCCAAAATGGGCCGGGCCCAATAAATATATAGTTCGGCCGAAATAGTGTAAACCCCTAGGTGGGCTTTGCTCACCTCCCCTTATAAAAAGGAGGTGTTAGGGAATTAACTGGGGTCAATCACTTTCTCCCTTTTAGTTGACTATATAAGAAATCCTTCTCCCTATTACCTAAGAGTTTAGGCTAAACCTATTCCTTCACAAGGAAGTGCCGAAATTGTGTCAACAATTTACCCCAGAGATCCATCTTGTCACCGTATTGAAGAGGCTTTGCTGTGGAGACCATTTCCTGCGGATTGCTCTCCAACAAAGGGTTCCCGTAGGACACCGTCCGGCAGATCGCGAACTCCCTCGTGACGATCTTGGGCTACGGAAATATAAACTGGTTAGTGCTCCTTATTCCGCTAAATCCGTGGCATGTACATGGCATGTACATGTGTTTATTCCGTAGTTATATCCTCTAAATCCAACATTAGGGTTACTTGCTCTAATTAACTTACACCATAACTGAGTTTGGTTTATGGGCTACCATGAAGGGCGGCCCAAATTCCCCAATTACCAATAACTCACATTCACCTGAATGGGAGAGTTGGGCGGGAAACTCTCCAGGGCCTTTTTGTCCATAGATCAAATTTTTTTCGTGTATTGGATTTCCACTAAAATGGGTTGAAATGCCTGTATGCCTAGCCTATGCAGAGTAGGCGCTCTATTCAGCAATACGGGATGCCCCTGCATAACTTGCTGCAGTATTTCCCATACAATCGGCTCTTTTTCCCTAATTTCAAACAATCCGATGTAAAGACGGTTTTCGGTGCTGGTTATCCAGTTACAGAAGCGGCCCCACTTCATTTTCTTCTTTTTTTTTTGTTCTCGGTTCAAAATTCGTTATGTTTTTTTTATTCATTCTATTCTTTCACAAAAGTATGCAAACCGATATTTTTTTCTATTAACACACGACTAGTGTTGTATGATGACGCCTATTTACATTTAACACAATTTCACCGTCTTTACTTCCATCCGCTTCATACGAGGTTAGCCCGTGCGACCTGCAAACACTAACTAGACTGTGCTACTCATCCGTTGAGAGTATTGTAGCACCTGGGCACAACTGTATGTACCTGTAAAAAAAAAATTATCCTTGATCAGTTGTGTAGTTTCGAAAGTATAATCCCATAGTATCATATACTCTAAGATGCTCCGCACAAATTTTCATAACCTAACACTCATATCAGGTTGGTGGCCACTTAGTGAACATAAGAGGTAGAAACTCACGATAAATACTGATCATCCTTCTCGTCCAATCCCTTTGAATCAATTCAATTCAGTATACCCAGATTTCTCATTACGAACGTTTTCTTTATGCAGGTGTTCCTAAACCAATGTGAAACATTGAATCGATCCTCAAGAAAAGGATTCAAGTAATAATGAAACTTTGATAAAATATCTTAGTTAGCTATCAGGATCAGTTTCACATGCTTGGTAGAGTAAATATTGTGTTTCAAGAATTTAATAAAATCCGCCTTACACATCCGAGCATTTGAACCATGTTGTCGAAATGGCACGTGCAATATGAACTGTGCGTCGATAGTACGACCCTTGTAAGGTTTAAGTATGTACGTACCATCGTACATCGAAAACCTAGCCTAAAAGAATGTGGTCTTTAACGGCACCTTTGAGCCACTAGGGCGATAAAAAATAGAAACTAGGCACTCAAAGCCCCAATTCTATATTGTTTAACATTGATGACAATGTTCTTAGCGATCATCTACGCCGAGCTAGTTAGGCTCTTGATGATCTTCGTGCATGTGTGAAGAGGCGATTTTCCACATTCAATATATTTTAATAACGGATTCTATTACGACTCACAACGAATATTATAGACCGCGCAGAAGTTATATGGATAACTCTTTCTTAAATGAGATTGTTACTTTGATTAAACATAAATAGGTATTTATGATCAATAACAGATAGTCATTAATTCATGTCATTCTAATATTATCCAGTACAAGCTTCAACGGGTCGTTGCAATCCCATCGACTCTACATTCTTCGATAATTTCTTAGCTAGCAGTGCTTTAGTCATGGGATTTGCAATCATATCGTCCGTACATATGTACTCCAAATCTAGTAGCTTTTCCTTTAACATTTCTCTTCCAAAATTGTATTTCACATCTATGTGGCGAATCCTTCTATGGTACTTATTTCGTTGTTGCTAAAGCTGACTAACTGTTAGTGCAAACTAAGACTGGTCGAACCATGTCCTTAGTTATTAGCAACGTTTCAAAGAGACGCTTCAGCCATATACAGCTTCCTTTACTGCAGAAAGAGCTACAAATTCGGCTTTCATAAAGAATAATGCTACACAAGTTTGCTTTTTACCACGCCAGGATATTGCACCACTTGCGAGTGTAAAAGCAAATTACGATGTGGACTTACTATCATCGTTGCCCCCAGCAAAATCATCACCACTATAGCCTACTAATATCAAGCTCGAATTTCAGTGATAGTATAGTGAGTTATCAGAAGTACCTTTCAGATATCGCATGATTTTCTTAACTGTTGTCCAATCCAAAGCCAGGTTTAGACTGGTATCTTGCGACTAAACCGATCTCATAAAAAATGTTTGTTCTTGTGCATACCTATGCATACATAATACTTCTGATCGTGCTTATGTACAACAAGTTGTTCATTTGTTCATGCTCTTGTTCGGTTATAAAGCAAAAAAATTTACTCAACTCACAACCAACTGCTGAAGGATATTTGTGGTTTACTATCTTTCATGCTAAACATCTTTAACACCTCATCGATGTAACTTTCTTGAGAGAGCCAAAGGCGCCGCGTCGCATGATCCCTAGTATTCTCAATGTCTAGGATTTATGTAGCTTCGCTCATGTCCTTAATCTCATAAAAGAAGCTAACCAAGACTTAAACTCGTGCAGAAAGCCTACATCGTTCGAAGCTAGTAATATGTTACCGACATATAACGTAAAGATCACAAATCTCGACTCCGATCTTTTAACATACACACAGGGGTCTTCAAAGCTTGCTTCGAATCTATTAGCCACAATTTCCTCATGTAATCTGAAGTGCCATTGCCTCAAGGATTGTTTAAGTCTATGAATAGATCTTAGGAACGTACAAACTTTTCGTTCGTTTCCAGTTGGACGAATCATTCTGGTTGCTCCATAAATATCTCTTCTTCCAACATATAATGAAGGAATGTTATTTTTAACATCCATCTAATGCAATTCAAGATCTAAACTAGTTGTAATTGCAAGTATGACTCGTATTGTAGTAAAAGACACAGTTGGTGAGTACGTTTCAACAAAATCAGTCCATTGTCGGTGAGTATAACCTATCATTAACTACCTACCAATATATGCGTTCAGGAATAATCAAATCTTTTTGTGTGATTTAGTATGTCAATAGAAGTTTTTTCCTCTATTCGAACAATTTCTTTTAAACACTTCAAATTCAGTGAATAAATTTAAACCATCAATATCAGAACAATCGTTATGTATGAATTAAAAATTGCTAAAAAAAATATAAGTAATAGATAAATATAATGACGGTCAAAACAAATTATACAGTATCTATTCAATTACTCAAATTGACCATAATTGAGTAATTATGGCCTTATCTTTTTTTTTTTTTTTTATGGCCTTATCACTCCCCAAAAATGATGGTATTATAAACAAAACTTCAACAAAAGAACTACTAAAGGGCTTATATTTTTTTGCTAATTTGGATCTAACTATGTAATGCAAATATATGAGGCCTCTAAAATTTAGGGGTCTAAAGTCTTATCTTTAGTAATCTTACCTTTGGGCCGGCCTTGATTAATGTAGTTTTCATTTTGAGAACCTTTTTCTGCAGCCATAGTAGTAATCATTTGTATAATGTTATCACGTTTTTTGTCGATTGAGTCAAACCTATCCCGAATGGACAAGGTGGTGGTTACCATTGAAATTTACTAAAATCTAGTCATAAGCTTTCCTAACATGCTCCTACTTCAACAATTTACACCCAATTTTTTCTAATATGCATTTTGACAAAGACCTTGTAGGCGCACTATTTTCCAACAGCATAACAACGCAGCAAGATACATCCTCATAAATAAATAACCAGCAGAAGTAATAGTAGAAGCGCCGACACGAGCTTTAGTGAACATGACTCCTGTTGGGTTTCGATTCAAGATAATCTAAGGTCGTCAACTAGCAAGTCGGGACCATCAAAGTTGGAACCACGAAGTAAAAGTCGACGACTATTTAGATCTGAAATAAAGAGGTAAAGACGAAAGGTCGGCACACTTTTTTAGGGATGACGATAACCAAGACGACATCTGAGCAAGGGTGACACCTCTCAACAAAACCCTTCCTCATAAGGAATCGGAATAGGCAGCGACCCAACACTCTTGAAGAAGACCCTTCCTCTTAAGGAAAAAAGGACCATGTAGCAACCTACTTGTCACCACCTCTCTGAAGAAACCCTCCTCTCCTAGGAATGATGAGGGGGCAAGTAGTTTATGCCGATTATATCAAACATCTCTTAAGGAACAATGAGGTGGCGACCTGCTTATCATCTGCTTCTGCTAACACAGGAAGAAACCCCTTCCAAAGAGTTACCGCCATTTAAAGTCGGTAAAACTTATCTATAAATACCTAAAAGTATTTTCATACATTTGCACATTATTATTCTCATAATCCATTACTGACTTAAGCTTCAGTGTGAAATCAGGAGTAAATCTCCATCCCTTTTTCAAGTTAACGTCACGAAACTCCATAAAGGAAACTAAGTACCCAATAAGGTCAAGATGGACACCTAAAAGAGTAATTTAAGGAGACTTCCTGAGATCCATTCCCGAAAACTATGGTTGGCAATCATTGATCCAACAACTCCAGCAGCTGATTCTAAAGTATTACATTTACCTCACACAAGCAGGCCATAATACTGCATCAGAGGATGAACAACAAGTGCCGGGTGGCGGAGAGAGTGGTGTCAGTCGGAGGTCGAGAGGCGACAGCGTGCTGGGAGAGGTGCGGTTGTGGCAAGAGGGTAACCTAACTCCGACGAGGCTCTAATACTAGTTATTAGAATTCAAATCGATCATAACGATAAATCGAGCAAGAAGAGGAAAACTCTAAGAAGTTGATCGGGATCAAAATGAAGATGAATTTCAGGTTGGATTAGAAGAAGAAATCAGATAGAGAATCAGGGGGAAAATAGTAGGAACAGTGGAGATAATTTTCATTCATTAAATATCCTACAAATTCCACATAAATATAAACCTAAATATTTAACCCATAACTATTACTTAATTTAACTTTTACCCTTAAACTATTAAAGTCACTAATCAACACCATATATTATATTCATCCCATGTCTCAGTATTAAGAGTTTCTCACTTTGAAGAGTTGAAAAAATTTCATGGCAAAGCACCAATTTTCCAAGCACATTGTACAAAGCAGTGTTGTCAAAGGCGAGCGCCTCGTCGCCTGAGGCGCTCGCCTGAGGCGATTTTGGGGTGTCCCGCCCCAGACCTGTCTGGGGCGGACACCTTCAAGGAGGCGCTCGCCTTTGAGCGCCTCTTTGCGCCTTTTTCTGAGGCGTTGAGCGAAGAGGCGCTCGCCTCGAAGGGTAGAGAGAGGAGAACCAAGGGTAGAGAGAGATGAACCAGATTTGTGAAGTTGAAGGACCAAGATTACATGATATTTGCAGAGCCGGCGGCCATGGAGGAGGAAGAACTAAGAAGAAGGCACAGAGGCTAGTGAAGAAAGAAGGTACGGGGGCTGGTGAAGAAGACACGTGAGTGAGGGGACATAGGGAAAGTGATGGCGGCTGATTAAAAAACTAGGGTTTAAGTTATATAACTTTTAAAAAATTATTTAAAGGTCCCTAAGTTTATCATACTGATTAAAATAGTTATCAAACTTGCACTTAGGGCCTAGACTCTTAGTTTTAAGGTTAAAAGTTTAGAATAAATAAAAAAACATATAAAAATATAAGAGAGTCTTCTTTCTCTTTAGTATTTACATGGTATATATATAGATTTTATAGCTATTTTAAGAAGCTCGCCTTTTTCAATGAGGCGAGCGCCTCATTGTCGCCTCAAATTTGAGGCGATATTTAGCCTCGTCGCCTCATATCGCCTTTTTCTTTTGACAACACTGGTACAAAGCACAAAAAAACTGCATAGTTTCATATAGTAAACAAAGTCCACTAACTTTCACACAGTAGAAGAGGTGCATAGCTACTACTACTTACTATATATCAAAGTCTCCAAAAACCAGTAGGTGAAAATATTACCCAAACAACCTCCTCAAAATGAGTAGTCCTTTAGATCTGCCCTGGAGTCATCCAAGTCCACGTCAGCCATGCACTCGTCAGCAGTGAGAGGAGGCAGCTGACGTGTCTTCCTCTTGAGATTGTGTTTGTGCCAATCGCTCTTGAAATGTTCTCTGTACTGCTTTGCATCACCAACGGCTGCATTGCATGTGCTACACTTGTTCTGTTTCACCTCGTCGCTCTGACCCGTCTTCTCTTTCCCTCCTCCTCCTGCAGAAATGCTCTGTTTCTGCATTTTCTCTCTAAGATGCAGCAGAGCGGATGAATCATCATCTGTGGATGATCCTTGTAGTTGTATCGAGGAGGACTCCTCGTGGTCATCATACAGATCCAGTTGGGTGTCTCCCTCAGCATGAACAGAGTACGCAAGCACTTCAACTCTACCCTGCAAGTTCCTCATTAAGGCTTCACAGTCACGGTAGAAACCTGGTTCTATTTCACAAATCTGCATCAGAAGAAGAACAAGGGAAATCCATCATCAATAACACATACCGGTTCAAATAGCAGAGGAGCCAATTTAGTGAAACCTAGAGCAGTTATGAAGAGGAAAAAAATAAATAAAGTAAGAAGAATGAGGCTTACAGTGGAAAACTGACTTCCAGATTCATCTTTGGAAACAACTACTGCATTCCAAGTATTCAGCTTTTCCAAAAGAGATGAAAAACTTGGACCTGGTGATACCATGAATCTCAGCCTCATTGGAGCTCTTTTTATCGGGAAGTGCTTCTGTAGTTCACGGATAACTTCTAGCGCCTGTACAGGTGCGATTAACATATTGGTATATTATATATGTTGGCAATTAAGGATATAAGATTTTTCTTCATGCTAATCCCGTGCCCAAGCCATTTTTGTGACAAAAAAGGTGAAGTCTGATAACTAGTAAAAAATTGATTACTACTTTTCATTCGTATATTTCGTAAGATTTTTAGGAAAGCAACTTGTACATTTGATTTGGAACAATACGTGCTCATTTTAGACTTCATAGTCATACGTACTTGATTTCCATTCAACCGCACTCCTAAAGGCAACCTTACCTTAATATAAGCAGAAATATACGATTACCTGTTTCTTGGAGTTGCTATTTGGATCGACAGCAAAATGGATTTCATGCATCAACCGCTCAATCATGCTAATAGTGTAGGGGCGCTGAGTTTCAGGGTTGATGGTCCTCTGCATAACAATTGTAGCAATATCCCGAAACTGACTTGCAAACTGAGCCTCTCTTTCCTTTCCAGCAACTTGAAGTTCTCCTTTGTCTAAGATCTACACTAAACAATAATCATGGTAACTACTCAGTTCAGAAAAGCCAAATATCAATGCAACCATGACTTGGCTGCAGGGCACTTACCTCCAAGCAATTTTTTGTCTGGTCATCAGTTCCGAAGGCTTTCACAAGATCTTTTGACTTCGCAAGAACTCCTTTTGAAACATTTGAGTAAACAGTATGAGACTGTAACACTTCATCTATATCCTTCTCTCTGTTCAGACATACAGGTGACTATTAATTAACGTTCCATAAAAGCATATACGAAGATAAATGCTCAAGATATACTTGAATTATTAGAAATAGAAACATACAATGATTGAGGCTTTATCAACAAAACAAAAGGAATCACGAGAGTTAATAAACGAGTTAAGTATAGAGCAGAATATTATAAGATAAATCCCAATAATTAGAATGACGCCCTTCGGGACACAACCATCTCCATCATTAAGAACAACTTCAATCATAGATTCATAGACGAGACCCTTCAAAGAGGTGTTTATGACTTTATGTAAACATATGGGTACCAAAAATATCTAATAAATACTCAAGTCCCTAAGCGTGAGAGGATTCATGAGTGAATGTGAATCAAACATGGAGTCGAGCAAAATGATTTCGGAAGAGCATAGATGGTATGTAGAGCCTGAGAACACCAAAAATCAGATCATAACTATGCTGAACAGCCGTATCAAATTAGATTGTTCATTCATTTAGTCATTACACTACGTTAATGTATAGAGTCCCAGCACTAGAAACACTATTCAAATTTCAACTCAATAATTCAGTTTGCTGCGAGAAACAACTAAAAATTTCAGATCATTCAAGCTAACTCTAAATAAATGCGTCTTAGTTCAATATGCACTTAGCTTATGAAAAACCATAAATAATAGATTTAGTAAATCAAGTCGCATTGGTTCATCTGATGGAGCTAGAAACCACTAACGTTATCAGCCAACAGAAATTGAAGTCCCAACAGAGGTCGGTCATATGAAATTCTTCTGTGCTTACAACTACATCAAGATAATAGCACTTACACGCCAGAGCGCCAAGATAGGACCTTATTCTTATAGCACGCAATCTCAAAGCGCATTCCATGCTTCTTAAGCCGAACGACAGCAACATTTGTTAGCCTCTTCTGTCCGACTGGCTGAACCAGTGTCTTCGACATCTCTTTGCCTTAGATCAATCAGTCCTCCCTTCTTTATGCCAAACCACCAACCACCATGACAGTAGCAATAAGCGAAAAAATCAGAGTCAAATCGTAATTTGTGATTTTTGGGGGAAAATGCATACCTGAGTGACTGCTATCTCCAAACGATTTCAGCGCAACGATTGAATCCAAAGACTCGCCGTAAAACTCTTCGTTGATCGTCCTCGAATATCCGTTATCTCTCTCTCTCAGGGAGGACTCGAAACTTCTATATATGAAGGAAGGAAGGAGAGCGTACAAGTCGGATACGGCGTGTTAGGTCGACGATGAGGACGACGAATAAAATGATGGTTAATCTGATTTAGAGCAGTTTGTATTTTTCAGTGAAGCCAGTCCAGTCCGCAGTCGAAATTTGGGCTAAATTGGTCCTCATCCATCCAAATATAAACTTCAATTCGGGCTTGGATAGGCGTATTACAAGTGGATACCCGTTTAGCCCAACCACAGGCCTTTTCTTGATATATATATTTATTTATACTATTAAAATTGATGTGGTTTTTGTAACTGTCAATTTTTTATTTAAAAAAAAATCCTTAGAAATATAGGTGACCTTGAATTATATAAGGATGTTTTAGTCCTTTCAAAAAATTCTTACTTTACTCTCATTTTATTCGATGTCTCTACTCTACATATTTCACCACTCCTTCAAAATGCCGCTAACCACAAGAACTGAAAGAGGAACTGAAACAATCATCACCGGCCGGTTCTCTTCTCAATCCGCAATCGACTCATATTGTGGCGAATCACGCAGTGGTGGCGGCTCCAACGGTTGTCGCGACAGTGGCGGCTCCGATTTTTTAACTGGCTCATCGTGGTAGTGCGTGTCTCTTGTCTCTTCTTGGTGGGTATAGGAGAGACTGAATCATCGACGATTCCATCTGCGTCGGCTCAAGAAATATTGGTGGCTCCAACAGCTGTCGCGGTAGTGACTGTCGCATTGGTGGCTCCAATTAGGTTCATCTGCTCCAATTTTTATTTCGGTGAAATTTATTAAGGTACTTTTAATTCAACGTTTCTTATACAATACAAAACGTATGTGTTATTCCATTTCTAACAATCGTTATTCCTTTTTAAGTTCTAGGTTTCTCTTTGTGGCGCTGATCGCCGGAGTCTTATACTCTGTTTAGACCGATTTCTCATAGCAACAGTTTCTCCTCTAGCATTAATATCCAGATCAGTAAAGGTAAAAACCATATCAGACAGTTTCTTGATTTTTTTTTTGTTGACATACTCAACTCCTTTTATCGATTGCTGCTCCCATTCACGCTAATTGTGCATTTGTATTTATTTTTATGTTTGTATTTTTATGCATATAATTTCGTATCTTTAGTACATCTAGGGATACATTCCAGATTTCAGTTTACTGCATTTTTATCTTATCTCTTAGTAAATTTATTTCTTTTATGTTTGATTTTTATTTTTTATACAGATTCTTTCTTATCTTTAGTAAATTTCTTTTATATTTCTTATGATCTGATTTTCTGTTTACTGCATTTCTATCTTATATATTAGTAAATTTCTTAACTGTAAGTAATTTCTTATTTATTAATTTCTTCTTCTATTCAAGACATCTCATTTTTAACTGGCTTATTAGCTTTTATTCTTGTAGGGTATTCTTTCAACATTCATTCGATTTTCTTCATTTTGAAGGAAGCCAAGCTGCTTGCTGAAGAAAGCAAATGTGCATTTTTTATTTTTCTTGAGCCGATGTGTTGAGTTTCTTGGTGTTAGAAAATTGGGCTAGTTTTAATTTTTTATTAAGTTAATTTGGGTTAGTTTTTAACAATTTTTTCTCAACCCAATTTTAGTGATTGAAAAATTGTGAAAAACTACTTTGTACAACATTGGTTAGCCAACCACTCATCCTCCCTTCTGATCTCCTATATAAAGGAGTCTCTACATTCATTTTTTGTACTTGAAAATGTGATATCTTCATTTTGGTTGAGTATACAATATTTTTCGGAATCCATATTTTTTAGAATCCAAGTAATATTTTTCTCCTCCTATGTTTTTCGTGTTGACGAATTGTAGAGTTCTTCCTAGGTTGATTTTGGCTTATGTCGTGTTCAACTTTTCTAGTAACTTATAGTCGTTGTCGTCAGCTTTCCTGTTCTTTGTTTGAGTTCAGGTATTGGTTCAGTTCGGTTGAACGAATTCTGTGCTAGATTCGATTCGATGACACTGTTGAATCCTAGGAGGTGATTTCCCCTTGATTAAAAATCGTGCACAGCCTGAGGGTGAGGTGGGGCGAAATTTCCTTAAGGTGACCGTAATCCGCACGGGCCTCAGTATAAAAAAAACGTATTCGTTTATGTGTCGATTTTACGTACAATTTCAGATTAACATATTTATTGCATGATAATTGGAGTTATTACTAGTAAGTAACCGAAATTTAACTAAATTGCATTTTAGTCATTGAATTTTAGAATATTGAGTTTTGATCATCAGACTTTGTAAATTTGCGTATTTACCCTCGATATTTCCAACAATCTTAAGGCAATTTATTTTGTTGGTTTTTATAAGAGGGTGATTAATTGAATTTTGAGATTCAATTTTTAGAGAAAAGTAATTATTTATTCTGTTCACAAATAGTGTTGAACCACGATGTGGAGAATGTCAACATGTTCGAGGGGAGAGCATATGGGACCGGAAAAATAGCGAAGGCCATTTAGGCCACCGAGACTAGTATAGTCGTCAAAGCCGTTAAGGCTGTTAGGATCGTTGAGGTCCCTAAGTCGTTGAGACTACTATGACCGATCGAGATGGTCAAGATTGTTAAACTTGTTAGGGCATCCGAAATTGATATATTCTCTAAAGTGACTTTGATCACTAAACCTAATTTAGCCGTTGAGGCTTATGGGGTCGTTGAATCCGTTGTTGAAAATGAGATTAAGAAATCGATTAAAGCCGATTTAGTGTGTATGACAATTGTTATGGAAATTTTTTTCATTGTCTAAACGCTAATTATTACATTTGACATGTATATAAGTGTGAATCAACGAATCGATTGCACAATCCTAGACCTTGGCACGTATGTACGTCGTGGCGTTAGTACAATGCAGTTAGCCTCCTGTGGGACTGGTTTTGTTAAAACCAAAACTAACTGTGCCTAGGTTTATTTTCTGTCCAACAGGAAAAAAATGATTTTTTTGTAACTGAAGTGATTAAACTTTAGTTACTAAAATCAGTAATTTGAATTTGATGTCCCGGATTACTATTTTAGGGTCAAGTACCAAATACTCAGACTTCTAAAAAAAATCCCAAGGAGTTGGTCATAGGTCCAATGTTTGAACGCTACTCAATAAGAATGTAGCTAGCACTTGGCGGACAACTCTAAAATTGGGAAAGACCATAATCTTATCGATGTGGTATATAAATGTTATCATTCACCGAGTTATGTTATCGCAGATACCGACGCATTGATTATCGGGATTGGACACTCGTCTAGGCCGCCGTCTATGATGCCGAGAAAGTCGCTGAGACTTACTTCAGAAGTTGAAGTCAAAAGATGGAATTCTTTTTTACAAAATCTGGAAAAAAAATATAATAATAATGAAGAGGAAGCGTTCATGTTGGGAGCACTCGAATTCGTTTAAAGAGCCGTACATTAAATACAGATAGACGACAACTTCAATTGAGATTAAGTGAGGTTATTTTATGTTTTTTTGGCTGTAGTGCCTAAAGTAAATGAATAAAATATTTTGTATTGGCCTTTGTGCCTAAAGTGAACATGAAAGAAGAATGTTCCTTTTGTGTTGAATTTGTGGCACAATAATTTAGAACATGCTAATTACGATACCTTGCAGAGGTTATCTAACGTGGTTCATATTCCTAAATTCAAAATAGTTCAAGAACTTAAATGTGAAGTTTGCGTTGAAGCGAAACTTATTCGGTCGAAAGGATTACCGAACTTCTTGGTCTAATACATAGCAATGTTTGTGACTTTAAATATGTCCAAACACGAAGCTGAAAGTAAATACTTCATTACTTTCATAGATGATAATATTAAATATTGCTATGTATACTTGATGAAGGGAAAATATGTCTAAACAATTTAAACAAATTCATGATTTACTAACAAAAACTTGAGTTTCAAATAAATAAGATATTAAATGTTTTCGCAATGATAAATCAACAACAATGATTCTCTGTTTATAGGATTTTTTACTTAAAATTGATTTAATCCGTAAATTCATTGCACCACATAAAACTCCGATTGAGTTGGGTCGCGGTTTCGATCCCACCCGGCAACGTTTTACGGATTAGTTTATTTTTATGATATTTAATTTTGGACTAATTAGTATTAATTACGTTGTCGACACTCAATGTTTCGGCTTAGTGAGTGAAATGGTTGTCATTAGGTATGTATTAGATACCGCAACCTTTACTTCCTAAAATTATGGGTAGTTTTGACACTTGAGGTGCAACGGGCCAAAGCCGTTTACTAGTCCGGGGGACATACCCGTTTTGAGAAAATCAACGGTCTAATGGCCGAATTTGATCTCATATTGGTTTAAGGAAAATGTTGATATTTTGACGGTCTGAAGACCTACATTGATAAAATGATGATCTTAGGATCAATGATGATGTTGTTGAGAGTTAGTAATAACTTCACACCGAACTCGTGTGTTAACACGTTAAACTTTTCTTGATGAAATTAAAATAAGGTGGTTGAGACCATGTTTATTTTAGAGTTATGAATAATAGCTATTTTAACTATCAATTACCTTTTGAATAAGGTACCCTATAAGAAGGAAGATAAAACTCAGTTTGAGTTGTGCCTTTGAATGTGGGGGGTCTTTTGCTAAAATTTAGGACACCTCTATGGAAAAGGTGCATACATGCCCTAAACTGTTGATTGCATTTCATAGGGTATGCTCAGAACATTAATGCGTATCAATTTCTTGTAATTGAATAGAAAGTGTCGGATATTCACAAAGATATGTTAATGCAATCAAGAAATGCATTTTTCTTTGAAAATGTATTTCTGGCTAAGTCTAGAGGAGGCAAGTTCTTCGAGACAAGCATATGAGACTATAGAGGAAAAATAGTCTAGACCGAGAACATGGAGTGCATGTTGAGGTCGAAACTGAGGTCGAGCCCATGAGAAGTAAAAGGGCGAGGATTGGAAAATCCTATGGTCCAAATTTTCTGACCTATACGCTTGAAGCATTTTCTGACCTATATGCTTGAAGCTGAACCTCATACTTACCACGAAATTGTAAACTCTCTGAGAAACTTCTATGAAAAGAGGCAATCAATAGTGAAATTGAATCCATCTTGCAGAACCATACGTGGAGCTAGTAGATCTTCCGCCCGGAAGAAAAAAGCTAGGCTACAAGTGGATATTCAAACATAAAATGAAAGAAGATGGATCATTTGATATTTACAAAGTCCGACTTGTCATCAAGGAATATAGACAAAATGAAGGGGCTGGATTATTTTGATAAAATATTCTCTAGTAACCAGAATTACTTCCATAATGATGGTACTTGCTATTGGAGCTTTGCGAAATCTAGAAGTACATCAAAAGGAAGTGAAAACAACTTTCTTGAATGGATATTTAGAGAATGAAATATACATTTAACAACCCGAGGGATTCTCTGCGCGAGGACATAAAAAGAAAGTCTGTAAGCTAGTCAGATTTCTGTATGATTTAAAAACAGGCGCCTAAAAAATGTCTTTATAAATTTGACTGTGTGTTATTGGAGAAATATTTCAAAAGAAATAAGTATTACAGGTGGGAGGACAAAATCCTACCACACAAATCACTGTTGCTGCAGGTGCGAATCAAGTTGAACCTGATAATCACGTTGCCGGACCGCTGGATGAAAATCCAATAATGCCACAACTACCCATTGTTCCCAGTAGGAGTGGGTTAACCAACTTGGTTCTAAGACCGAGAGGTCGTCCAAGAAAAGTTGTAGGTCAAGGTTCATGCACTGCCCTTGTTCCCAGTGTGAGTGATGCTCCGATAGAAAGCATTATTCCGAGTGGGAGCAATGTTCAGACTCAAGATGAGATTAACGAGCCTAGACGAAGTCAAAGGCATCGAACTTCTCCCGAAGTATCCCATCGAGAAGGGTGAAATCTTTACCCTAACTTCTGTTGACGAACCAGTGACGGTTCAACAAGCGTTGAAAGGACCTCAAACGAAGGAATGGAGGAAAGTAATGGAGGAAGAGATCGCCTCAAGATAGCCAATTCTCGTGTGGTCTTTAGTTTATTTACCTGCTATCCGCAGGGCCATAGGGGCGAAATGGGTTCTGAAATTGAAACTCACTAGTGATGGAAATGTCGAGCGATACAAAGCTCGACTGGTTGCGAAAGGATACACCCAGCTTCACGGAGTGGACTTTGATGAGACTTGCTCCTTGACTGTGAGGTATACCACAGTCAGGGCAATCCTAGCCTTGGTCGCAAGCCTCGATTTAGTGCTGCACCAAATGGATGTCAAGATTGCATTCCTCCACGGAAACCTGGAGGAGGGGATCTACATGGAGCAACCGGAGGGTTTCATTACTCCTGGTAACGAACGTAAAGTTTGTAAACTCCAAAGATCCATTTACGGTCTTAAACAATCGTCATGAAAATGGTACCGCAGGTTCCACGAGGAAATCGTTGGTAATAGATCCGTGAATCTCCACGAGGATCCATGCGTGTATACAAAGACCTCTGGGTCTAAGTACGTCATCTTAACTTTATACGTGGATGACATGCTCATTGCCGCGAACGCTGTGAGTTTTATGCATGAATCAAAGTTCTGGTTGGCATCTGTATTTGAGAGGAAAGACATGGGAGAGACTACGTACATCTTGGGCATTAAAATTGCTAGAGATCGTGCATTCCGGAGATTATGTCTATCTCAGGAAGCCTACATCAACAAACTGTTGAAAATGTTTAAATTACAGGACGCCAAGCCCGTGGAAACGCCGGTAGTACTCGGGTGCGCGTTGTCTAAGCGTGACGGCCCGAAGAACCAGCAAGAGCGTGAACAGATGAGGAGTGCAGAGTATTTAAGCATGGTTGAGAGTCTCATGTACACCATGCTTTATACCCGGCCGGACATCTGTTACGTTGTGGGCCTAGTAGCAAGATTCCAATCAGACCCTGGCTACCAACATTTAAAAGCTGTAAAGTGGATCATATGATATCTGATGGGTTTCGATATAGCCGTTAGGCCCATTAACGACGAGTAAACAGGGAAGCAGGCCCACCGGGCTCCAAAAGAGGCCTAAAAGGCCAATGTGAGGGGTCCCTGTCGGACCTAAAAATCCGACCTAAGGCGAATTACGTTTTGAAAACGTGCAATTTTGAAAAAGAGTCGCCACTAGTTAATTGTAAGGCTAACTAGAATCCTAAATTACCTAAGTGAATAGTGGATTAAACACCTAGGTATCTATTAAAATCGGTCTACGATCAGAAGTTCGAGTTCGGGGGTTCTATTACGAATTAAAAATATAATTTTTAATTACGCCCTTTTCGGTACTCAATTTGCTTAATTTGCCAATTTTGTCATTTACATATACGCACAATTAATCAAAAAATGTCAAAATTAATCAAATTTCATCATAAAAAATATTAATCAGATATAATCCTAAATCTAAAAAGTTAATTATAACCTATAACTCCTAGTAAAAATGAAATCTAAAATACTAAAAAAAAATTTCTCACATGCTATTAAATTAAAATTAGTCAATTACAATTGAATTACTAATTAAATTTTACCAATTACATCTAAACTATTAATTAAATCTAACTGATTACATTTTAATTTTTAATTAATTATAATAGTAATTTAAAACAGAAAACCTAATAACCAATATTAATAATAAATAAATAAATAAATAAAATAAAAAAAGAGAGACGTGGACCTCTTACCCGCAGGGAGGAATCAGCCATGGCCGGCACCGGCGACCTCGACAGCAGCGGCGGCAGGGGCGGTGGTAGCAGAGGGCGGAGCCGAAGGCAGGGGATGGAGCGGTGGTGAGCAGGTCGGAGATCTGGGCAGGTCGGAGATCTGGGCATGGGGCGATGCTGGGCAGGTCGGAGATCTGGGCAGGTCGGAGATCTGGGCAGGTCGGGGATTTGGTAGGCAGGGCGGCACCGGCGTGGCCACCGGTCATGGCCACCGGCGGGCTGCCCTGGCTGGACGGGGAAGAGGACCAGAAAAAAAAAATTAAATAAATAATGCACAATAAGACAAAATTCGCACAGATCCCGAGAGAGTGATGTATTATTGCTTTGTGGTGTTTTTTCTGTGTGTCCTTTACAATGTAACCTAGACCCCTATTTATACTAAAAACCTAGTCTAGATTACAGATAAAATTCAAATAAAAAAATGCTAACAGATAATTATTCTAGAGAATATTCCTAAGGATATTTATCTTTACAGATAATTATTATTTTTGAATAAAAAATAATATCTGGAGATAAATATCTTACAGATAATCTTCTAAAATAAAAAAAAAACTAATTATTATATATATATATATATATATTTAAATAATTCCGAAAATATTAAATAAATTCGAAATAATTTAAAATATATTTCATAATAATTTCCCTAATGTTCCCTTAAGCATTTTTGGAGACTTTGTGGCTTGACGCATCCGGAATTTGACGTATCATGTGTAACGTCGTTACGTCCGGGTCAAAATCGAGTGTTTACAGTTTGCCCCTCTTTGGACGAACTCCCGTAGAATGTGTTCGAAGGGGTTTGTCCAAAGACGAGGAAACACTGATTTTGACCAGAAAGTATATTCTCTTCCAATTCTTCAAAGTCTTCAAGGTGGCTCATATGCTTATTGGTGCGAGATAAAACCTCTGTCGGCGGGACGCCTGTTGGCGGTGCCTCCATTAGCGATGCAGAAAGTAAAGCCTCCAGTGGCGGTGCGGAAAAGTAAAGCCTCGGTCGGCGGTGCCCCTGTTGGCGGTGCCTCCGTTGGTGGTGCAAAAAGTAAAGACCTCGATCGACGATGCCTCCAGTGGCGTGCGACAAGGAAAAGCCTCCAGTGGCGATGCGGAAAGTAAAGCCTCCAGTGGCGTGCAGAAAAGTAAAGCCTCTAGTGGCGTGCGGAAAAGTAAAGCCTCCAGTGGCGTGCAGAAAAGTAAAGCCTCCAGTGGCGTGCGAGAAAGTAAAGCCTCCAGTGGCGTGCGGGAAAGTAAAGCCTCCAGTGGCGTGCGAACAAGTAAAGCCTCTAGTGGCGTGCGGAAAAGTAAAGCCTCCAGTGGCGTGCGGAAAAGTAAATCCTCCTGTGGCGTGCGGAAAAGTAAAGCCTCCAGTGGCGTGCGGAAAAGAAAAACCTCGATCGACGATGCCTCCAGTGGCGTGCGACAAGGAGAAGCCTCCAGTGGCGTGCGGAAAAGTAAAGCCTCCAGTGGCGTGCGGAAAAGTAAAGCCTCCAGTGGCGTGCAGAAAATAAAAACCTCGATCGACGATGCCTCCAGTGGCGTGCGACAAGGAAAAGCCTCCAGTGGCGTACAGTAAAGTAAAAACCTCGATCGACGATGCCTCCAGTGGCGTGCGACAAGGAAAAGCCTCATATGTCTGAGAAATGCCTCTAGTGGCGTCTGATGGAGAAGAGCCTCTAGTGGCGTGTGTCGGAGAAATGCCTCTAGTGGCGTCCGTTTGGAGAAGAGCTTCTAGTGGCATATGTCGGAGAAATGCCTCTAGCGGCGTCCGTTGGAGAAGGGCCTCGAGTGGCTTGACGACTTGAATGCATGTCCGTAATTTTTGCCTAAATTGCGCATGACGCGACAACTAAGCGGGATCTTTTATTTATTTATTTATTTATTTATTTTTATTTTTAAATCTCTCATATTCTCTCCTTTTGCCACGGTCAAAATTTTAGACCGTCTCGGTTTTCCTGATTTTTGCATGGATCGCCCCTTGGGGTTTTTATTCCATCAGGATTTTATTTTCTCTCATTTTGTCATGATTGCAATTTCTGAATTTGCTATCATGCCCCTCATTTCCTAATTTTGTCTAGGCTGCCCTTTCGGGTTTTCAACCTAACGGAAGCACTCTTTTTTTTTTGTAGCAGATTAAACGGTGGCTGTGACCTGTACTTTATTTCCTGTCTCGATGCGAGAATATTTGTAGCCATTTGGAGGGTGGCTGTGACCCTTTTCTCACCGTCTTCAATGTCGCGAGAGCTCTTTTGATTTGTAGCCATTTGGAGGGTGTCTGTGGCCCTTTCATTTATTTCCATCGTCGATGTTCCGGGAATACTCTTTCGATTTGTAGCCGTTTTACGGGTGGCTGTGGCCCTTTCAAATGATTTCCCGGCCTCATAAGATTCACGAGAATGCTCTTTATATGTAGCCATTTTGAGGGTGGCTATGGCCCTTTCAAGAATCTTCTCGGGATTCGAGGAACACTCTTTGTAGGTAGCCATTTTAGGGGTGGCTGTGACCCTTTCACTCATTTCCCGCCTTCAATGTTGCGAGAGTGCTTTTGATTTGTAGCCGTTTTAGGGACGACTGTGGCCCTTTATGTTGTAGTCGTTTTAGGGACGACTGTGGCCCTTTTTTTTTATTTTCCCGCCCTTACAAGATTCGCGGGGTCACTCTTTTATCTGTAGCCATTTGGAGGGTGGCTGTGACCCTTTATTTTGTAGTCGTTTTTAGGGACGACTGTGGCCCTTTTATTTTCCCGCCCTCACAGGATTCGCGGGGTCACTCTTTTATCTGTAGCCGTTTGGAGGGTGGCTGTGGCCCTTTATTTTGTAGTCGTTTTAGGGACGACTGTGGCCCTTTATTTCCCGCCCTCACAAGATTTGCGGGGTCACTCTTTTATCTTTAGCCGTTTGGAGGGTGGCTGTGGCCCTTTCACTTATTCTCCGCTTTTGATGTTGCGAGAGCGCTCTTTATATGTAGTCATTTGAAGGGTGACTGTGGCCCTTTTCATCCCGCTTTTGATGCTGCAGGAGCTCTTTGTAGCCGATTTAAGGGTGGCTGTGGCCCTTTGAATTGATTTCCCAGCCTCACAAGATTCATGGGAATACTCTTTATATGTAGTCATTTGAAGGGTGACTGTGGCCCTTTTTATTCGTAGTTGATTTAGGGACAACTGTGACCCTTTTATTTCTTCACTGCTCTCATAATATTAGCACAAACACTCTCTTCATTTTCCTGTAGCCGATTAAAGGGCGGCTGTGAACCTAAAGAAAACTGAGTTTTTTTGCTCTTCTCTTTTTTCTTCTTTTTTTTCTTTCTTTTTTCTCTTTTTTTTTTACTCTTTTTTTTTTTTTGCTTTTTTTCTTTTTTCATCTCACCTTTTTCCATGATTGCCCCTGCGGGTTTTCAATCATGCCCCTCTCCCTGACTTTTGCCTAGGTTTTCAACCTAGCGGGAATTTATTTTTTCTTTTTTCTTTTTTCAAATGGAAAGAAAATCTGCAGAAACTAATCAACAACAACTGTATTACACGCCCCTAATAGCAGATGAAACCTTTTAATTTCTCGGAACTTCTCCGGAGGAAAACTTGTCAAATAGGTTGATTATGTCGATGTCTTGAAATGAGGATCCTTTCAATAGGTGGACGATACCGACAATAATTTCTTCTTCTTCTTCTTCCTCTCAAATGCTCTTTCATTAGCACGGTCAATCTTCATGGAATCTCGATCCTTTTTAATAGGAAGATTTCTGGATGTCTTCTATCTTCAACCATGCTTGATTTTAACAGGAATGCCCCACGGCTACATCTTTCGAGTTAGGCTCGTCGCATGTTGGACGAATGGCCTGATTAATGAACACACACGAATGGTGTTGAGTTTGGCACAGTAGTCCGCGAATGGTAAACTTAGGCATAGATATCGTCCGAGGTATCTGGGATAACTAGCATAAGAATGGTCGGCGAGCGAAGGGCCGTACATGAGTAAGGAAAAACTCAGATTTCGGGGATAAAAATGATCACAACTTCTCTTACCTGGGAGTTGGATTTTTCAGTGGGCAATGTGCTCGCTATGCGACTGGACCTGTTGCATGTCCTGATTCTCTTGCTCCACAGCTTGTGTATGTACACCTCCTGAAAAGTACATGCCCCTAGCGGCAGACTGAAAATTTCAGAACTTTTTTGGAAAAGGATTCGGTTGATCGAGTCAAGCTACATTGATCGGCACATTGAATATTCACGGGATTCTCAATGATCTGTTGAAATTTTCTCATCTCCTGACATGTCCGATCTCAAAGGGAGATGCCTCATGGTTACCGCTGAATGGTTTAAACCTGGCCACATAACGGTTGTATACCTCGTCTTGGAAAGCGTATGAATTTCACACATGGTGGGCGAAATTTTTCATAGAAACTCTTCGAAGCGCTCACGTTTCACACGGTTGTGGCATTGGTTGAAGTGGTCATCTGACCTGCAAACGAGTAGGGACACTCAAATCTCAAGGGAAAAATTTAGTACAATTTAACGCACCTCAGCGTTAGCTATCTCGGGTGTGCAATTTGTTCCTTGTGCAACTGGATGACTGCATGTTCTCTTTTTTTGTTGCCCCATTTAGCCGGCATAACTTATGTGTACATGATACCTTAACCAAGGGTACCTGAAAAGATTGAATGAAAAATCAGTGTAGAGAACATGAGAAATCATGCATGATTTTTGAAAACTCTAATGTCATTCATTTCATGATTTTGATTAATTTTTTAAAAAGAATCAAAATTTGTGGAAAAATGTGTTTTGCACCATCATGGAGTTTACTGAGTTTGCTGAGGGCATTATCTGGCTCGAACGCGGGACGAATGCTCAAAACAAAGTTTTTTTCAAAAAGGTTTTCTTGTCCTTTGTTTAAACTCGAATAGTAGCACTCAACTGCACAGTTAAACTTTTTTAAAAAAAGAATCAAAACTCCCATTTTTTAAATGCTCGCTCATGCGAATGTTGAAATGACGATCTTGCCAAAAAAGTGCAATACACCTTGGATAAAAACGAATGACACTTTGATTTATTTTTTTTAAAAAAATGCTCATGCATGCTCGAAAGTTAAAATTCTACAGTTAAGAAAGTTACAACTTACGACATCTTACCTGATTGACGCATATGAAATGCATTCTGAAAGTTAATATTCTATTCTTAGAAATTCACAGCTTACAACAGTTTACCTGAATAATGCACATGAAATGCATATTTTGAAATGAAAATTTCAGGTGGATTTTTTTTTTTAAATAATGCAACTGAGATGCATGCGTGAATTTGAAAGCTCTATAGCTAAAAAAAAAAACTCACAATTTACCTGAAATGTTTTTTTTATAAAAAAAAATAATAATGCATGTTGAATGCATGCTTTAAAAAAATCAGGTAAAAAGGTTTTTTTAGAAAATGATGCATATGCAATTCATGTTTGAATTTAAAAAACTCTAAGAGCCAAAAGGAACTACAAATTTTCCTAAATTTTTTTTTAAAATGATCACATTGAATGCACTAACAAAATTTTACAACTTACATAAAAGTTTTTTTTCCAAAAAATAATGCGTATGAAACACATGCTTGAAATAAAACATTCTGGTAAGTAATTTTGAAAACAACACATGGAGTATATGTTTGAAACTAAATGCTCTACGACTAAGAATGTGTACAATCTATCAACATATTGTTTTTCCTAAAAGAATGCACATGCGATGCACATGAGATGCATACTTGAGATGAAAGTCCTACAGTCAAGATAATTTACAAGTTATCTGAAAAGATTTTTTTGTTTTTTTTTTTCTTTTTTAAATGAGGAAAAAAAAACAGTGCATCTTGGATGCTCAAAATTAAGAATCAGGCGAAAAGTTTTTTTTTTAAGGTTGCATATGAGATGTACAAAAATATATACAAGATGCAAAGTTAAATAAAAGTTCCACAACTGAGGAAAATTACAATTTACCTAAAAGTTTTTTTCGAAAATAATGCATATGACATGCACGTTTTTTGATTAAAAATTCAGATAAAATGTTTTTTTTTTTTTTAACAAAGAGCCCTAAAACTAAGAGAGCTTACGGTTTATCTAATTTTTTTTTTTAAAATTAATGCATATTGGATACATTATTAAAATAAAACAATTTAGTTAAAAAGTTTTTTTTTGTTTAAAAAAAAAACGATGCATATGGAATGCAAGTTCGAAATTGGAAGCTCTAACAGTTAAAGCGGCATTACAAATTTTCCTAAAATTTTTGTTTTTTTTTTTTTGTTTTTTTTAAGCAATGCATATACAATACACTAACCAAAATTACAACTTACATAAAAATTTTTATTAAAAAATAATGCGTACAAAACACATGTTAAAAAATGAAAATTCAGGTAAGAGGTTTTTAGAAAAAAATGCATATGAAATGCATGTTTGAAAGGAAGCTCTAATAGCTAAAGAAAAAAAATGTTTTTTAAGTAACGCATACGTAACGCACTAACAAAATTACAACTTACCTGAGAGTTTTTTTTTTTAAATGCGATGAGATGAATGCATGAGAAATAAAATCTATACAAACAATCGCATGATAACATTTACAACAAAACATATCATGTTAGGGGGTAAAAAAAATGTGTGGCTTTGCTCTACAAGGTAGGTTCCAATGATAGGTTCCCGACAAGGTGGTTTCCTCACCCCATTATAGGGATCATAAGACCTTCACAGGCGTGTAGAGTTTTTCCGAGCCGTAACGGCTGATGGATATGTGCCCAATTCAAGTTCGTATTTATATTTCGGGCCTCGTAAACACGTCAAAATTACATCTCGACTTGAAAAACGTCTCCCAAAGGGTCAAAACGGTCCGGAAGCGCGTTACGCGCGTCCGGATTGCAATGCAATCCGTAGGTCCAGATTGCATTGCAACCCGGACGTCCGGGTTGCTTGCAATCCGGACCTCGCCGAATTGCCCAAATTCGACGAGGTCCGGATTGCACTACGGGTATTGCGCGATTACCGATTACGCGATTACCGTTACGTGTAGAGAAGTCAAGTTCGCGCATTGCCAATATTGATGACAGTTACCGCTTGCTTTTGAACCGTCATCAAACCGCTTTAAAACCGGGTCCGGTCCCAAGGAAGCCTATAAATAGGAGGCCTTGGCCACCCATTTTCACACATCCTCTCATTTGCCCAACTTTGGTATTTTGAGCTCTGACTTCTCTCTAGAAATACTTTCTCTCTCTAGAATTACCTTTTTAGCCCTATTGTGACTTAGGCATCGGAGAGGGCTCCACTAGCACCACCCCCCCTCTTCGTGCTAGTACTGGCCCTTCGTGCAGGAACCAGGGCTCCAAACGTTCAGACGTGTGCATAGACTGCCATCCGCTTTCCTGAGACAAATCCGCTCTCCCGAGACACAACCGCCTTTCGAGACACAGACACCTCTTGAGACGCAACCGCCTTTCGAGACACAGACGCCTCTTGAGACGCAATCGCCTTTCGAGACACAGACCTTTCCAAGACTAAGCGATAAAACCGAACACTCGTTAGTGGCACAAGGCGAAAACCTCTTTAAGATGAAGGGTTACAGCCCGAAAACCCGCTCAACCATTCAGACAGACTCGTCCCCACAACCCAGTTCATCCAGGACGCAACATTGGCACCGTCTCCGTGATTCGAACAAAAAGCTACCATGCCGCAAAGACATGACGAGTGATCACAACCCTCCCGAAGAGGTTAACGCGAGAAACACAAGGAAAAGGCCTGGACGTCCTAAGAAGTCTCCGGCAAGCAAAAGAGCAGGAGGTCAGAGGCCAGCTGGAAGCCAGTCGGGACCTTCCCACATACCGAGAGCTACTTCCGTAGCTTCATCCATGCTAACTGAGGATGTGCCCGACGCACAACACAACCACCAAGAGCCAAGGGACGAGCATCGCTCACCCCCACCTGGTTTCGAGACAGAAATGCATGATGATGAATCTCAGTCAGAAATGCCGCAAGGCGAACAGCAAAGAACGGGAGCAAACCCGATGCCTACCGTTACTCCAGCAATGATGGCTGCACTGGAAGAGTTACTCGCATTCCGCGAGTCACTAAAAAATCAAGGATATGCGGCTCAACCACCTCCAACCGCTTAGGAGCACGCTGCGCCGACGAGAGAAATGTCGCTAGACACTACCCGCCAAGGCAATCCTTTCCAGGGCAGAAACCAACATGCAAGATATGAACCCGCCCGTTCATACACTCCTTCCCAAGGAGCCCGTCATTGGAAGAATGAAAGGCAACCCCCATACCACCGCCCACAGCAGCCAACGAGGGATAATCCTTTCCAGGCCACAAGCAGAGATCAATCTGACATCTACCATAACACCGGTCGACAAAATCCTTCAATGGATTATGCTGAACCTGTAAAAGGGTTTACTGCCGAGATGTTAGAAAAAATGGTGGAAAAGAAGATGAAAGAAGCAAAGATGAAGGGTATGCACGCCCTTGAAGAAAGGGCGTCACATCCGTTCGCGGACCACCTTGTGAACAGTCGCGTCCCAGACGCACTGTACCGAATTGGAGGAGATCTCTATCGCGGAAAAGGAGATCCAGTGGAACACGTGCAGAAGCACGAGGCCTCTCTGCTAGGCGGAACGAAGAACCCACACCACTTTGCAATGACGTTTTCACAAACTCATGCCGGGACCGCAGCACACTGGCTCTTCTCGCTGCCATGCGGAAGCATCACTTCATGGGCAGACCTGAAGGCTAAATTCATTCAACGATACATGGGTGAGCGCACATTGCTGAAGGGATCAAATGCTCTGGACGACGTCCAACAGCAAAATGAAGAATCTCTCGCTGACTACTACGTTCGCTTCAACCTGAATATCTCCGATATTCAGGAGAACTTGACGGAAGGAGAGATAGTTCGAGCATTCATTCGAAACCTCGGACGAAGAGGCTATGCCCTAGCAGAAAAGATGGCAAAGCGCCCAGCCGAAACTATGGAAGAAATAGCCACAAGAGTTAAAGAATACGTGGACCTCGAAAGGTTCAGAAGCCAGAACAAGGCAAAAATCTCTACGGCAAAGGCAAAAGAAAACCCAAAGCAGAATCAAGCAAAATCGCCCTCAAGCGGTCAGCAAGGAAGAAATTGGCAGCCTCAGCCAAAAGGCCTTTTCAAGGAGATTTCCAGAAGCCAAAAGAAGTAAACATCGCTGACTGCATTCCTTTGAATGCCCCACTATCCGTGATATTGAGAGAGATGAAGGATGCGAACATGTGGAAAGAGCCGAACAATTTCAGAAAAGGCCCGTTGGGGAAAGACAAAGACAAGTGGTGTGAAAACCACGAGGTCTTCGGCCACGAGACGGACAGCTGTGTCAGCCTACGTTTCCGCATTAACAACTTCGTCCTCAAGGGTGAACTGAAGGAATTCGTCGATCAAGGCGACAACCCCCCAAAGGAGACTCAAGCAGAGTCATCAAAAAGAGGAAACAAAGGCAAATAAAAGGTCAACGACAACCCTCCGCCAACCAAGCGAGGTGTCATCAACGTCATCCACGGAGGACCTGCCGCCGGAGGACAAATATCTAATGCTCGGGATATTTATGCATCCCAAGAAGCAACTTTGCCGAAATACGGAAAGCGCAAGCAACCGGAGCAAGAAGACGTGGTCATCCAATTTTCCAGGAAAGACTTAAAGCATATCGTTTACCCTCACGATGACGCTTTAGTCATAACCATGGACATCGATGGATATGATGTGAAAAGAATCCTCGTTGATGGTGGTAGCTCCGCTGACATTCTACATGTCAAAGTCCTAGAGCAACTGGGAAGATCAGTCAAAGACTTGACTCCGGGAACCTTCTCGCTAGTCAACTTTTCCGGAGCAGCTACACACCCCCTGGGAACAATCACGCTTCCTGTCATCCTTGGCGAAGGGTGGAAAGCATTGAACGTCAACGTCACTTTCGTCGTTGTGGAATCTCTTGGGGCCTATAATGGAATTTTGGGATGAACAACGATCAACCCTTACGTGATCGTTCCCTCTACTATCCACCAAAAGATGAAGTTCCCAACGGACCATGGGATCGGGGAAGTACTGGGCGACCAAATAACTGCAAGACGTTGTTATGTCAACACCCTAAGAGCAAAGCACCATTTCCATGTGGCGATGATAAATTCCTTCAAGAAGCAGGAAGTCGTTGATGGTAGAAGGCAGGAACAAGCTGTGGAACAAGCTGTTATAGTTTGGAAGCCACAAGAGTACACTCAGTATTCGTCATGGAACCAAATATGGCTCATCAAGCAGGGTGAAGGCGAGCCAATCATGAAATACTTCAACAGATTCGCTTCCAACGCCTCTTTGACAAAAGCAACAAGAGAGGAAGTGATAAGCGTGTTCTATGCAAACATGAACGCCAGATCCTTCCTTCTCTTCGGAAGAACTCATGGATGGCGAACAACCAGAACCATGGCAGATCTAAAAGACAAGCTCGAGACAGCAGACTTGTGCGAACAAGAACTGAGGTGGGGTACACCCCTCAGTTGGGACAAAGAAGTTCAAACTAAAACGAACAAACAGGAAGGCGCAAGCATCGATATCGACAACATCTTCACACCGCTAAACACGGTTGCTGAAGACATTTACGTCAACCTACTCGAAAACAAGCTCCCGAGTCCACTTGTTCCGAAGACAGCTTTCTTGGGCAACAACATTAAGGAATGGTGCAAGTACCACAAAACCTG
Organism: Clarkia xantiana subsp. parviflora; assembly: GCA_036873135.1. NCBI lineage: Eukaryota > Viridiplantae > Streptophyta > Magnoliopsida > Myrtales > Onagraceae > Clarkia > Clarkia xantiana. Next base: position 1,312,269 of record JAPTYO010000018.1, read on the forward strand.
GGGGCACAACACAAACATGTGTCTACCACTAAGATGGGAGATTGAAGAATGCATCACGCTAGGCGCATTAAGGCGATTTGTTGCAACCGATTCCGCGACATCATCGTCAAACCAACCATAAAGAGACGGGAGAAATAACTATCTTTCCGATTACTTTGCGTATTTCTATTCTAAGTGATTCTAGTATCATCACATCTACATGTTTTAAGAAGGAATGATCGGTTGACGTCTTCTCGAAAAAACAATGTAAATACGCGCAAGTATCTAATGAAGTCAATCTACATGTGTAGGTACATATCTATGTCTTGCATGCTATTTTGGATTAAACGCGATGTAACAAAATTACGCGCTTATTATCTACATCAACAATCCAAGATATTACGCCATGTGCAAGCCAAAAATCTATTACGCGTTATGACAACGCTTATCATCAACAACAACTTACTCATATTGACGACTACATCAAAAGGCGTCATCATGGAACCAAAAACTTGGAGTTAAGCCTAAGATATTTTCAAAGTTAGCATGCTGCAACTACATATAACGGATGATACTTGGAAAAGCTACATTCCCGATATATACATACCTATCATGATCCGCACCTATCGCGTCTGCACTCAGGGAAAGTTTCCTACACAAACAAGGAATCCTCGTATCAGATTCCTTTACTTCAGTTATCATATGCATGAATAAAAAGAAAATTTCATGACTCTATACTTTTGCAAACTTATAAAAAGTTGCGATTACCTGACAAAAGCAACTCTGTTCGTAGGTACATGCTACACTACGATTACTACATGGGAATTACGCCAAGTAGTTACCTATGCACAAATATCCACTTCAACAATACAAGCTAAGCATTGTATTCAAGGAGGGATTTATGTTATACAATGCCAACATATCTATTATCTACACCAACATGGAGTTTATTTCTCCATTCATAACATTGGCGTTTATCTCAAGAAGATGTCGTCAACACAAAGCCATCGCGCTATGTGCACAATCAACTTATATGCCGCAATGACAACCTGCGGATTATCCATCAAAATGACGACTATTCCAAAGGCGTCATCTACAAGCAATACCTTGGAATAACATCAAGGTCTACTATCAAAATGACGACTATTCCAAAGGCGTCATCTACAAGCAATACCTTGGAATAACATCAAGGTCTACTATCAAAATGACGACAATTCCAGAGGCGTCATCTACAAGCAATACCTTGGAATAACATCAAGGTCTACTATCAAATCTATTCCAGAGACGTCATCTACAAGCAATACCTTGGAATAACATCAAGGTCTACTATCAAAATGACGACTATTCCAAAGGCGTCATCTACAAGCAATACCTTGGAATAACATCAAGGTCTACCATCAAAATGACGACTATTCCAAAGGCGTCATCTACAAGCAACACCTTGGAATAACACCAAGGTCTACTATCAAAATGACGACTATTTCAGAGGCGTCAACTACAAGCAACACCTTGGAATAACACCAAGGTCTACTATCAAAATGACGACTATTCCAAAGGCGTCAACTACAAACAATATCTTGGATTAACACCAAGATCTACTATCAAAAGTAGCATGTTGAGGTATCCTCTTTGTAAAGACAAACACCATGTTTACTTCTAAAAAATGACATGTTGTGACATCTCTTGTTAGAGGCAAATCCTCATGTTCATAGCCATTCCCTGGATTCAGAACAGGATGGGCAAATACAATACGGGACTGATCACCCCATAAGTGACGGAAGTTCTCTTGTTAGACAACGACCCCACGTTGCAACAAGTGTGAATTCCTGTTTAAAGGGTTCACTCTTTATGGAGAATGTCCTCTTGTTAGACGACAATCCAATACTATGAATTCCTGTTTAGGGTTCACTCTTTATGGAGAATGTCCTCTTGTTAGACGACAATCCAATACTATGAATTCCTGTTTAAAGGGTTCACTCTTTAAGGAGAATGTCCTCTTGTTAGATGACAATCCAATACTATGAATTCCTGTTTAGGGTTCACTCTTTATGGAGAATGTCCTCTTGTTAGACGACAATCCAATACTATGAATTCCTTTTTAAAAGGGTTCACTCTATACGGCAAAAGTCCTCTTGTTAGATGACAATTTCGTACTACAAATTTTCAAACCGTGTTGCATGGTTCCTGGACGCAGAAAGCATGCATCACAATTCATATTTTCAAAAAGTGTTACGTGGTCCCTGGACGCAGGAATCATGTATCACAAACATTTTATCAAATATTTTGTCAAATATTTTATCAAATATTTTGTCAAATATTTTATCAAATATTTTATGTATCAAATACCTTTCCAAATATTTTATCAACACGGTTTTTTACGTATATCACAAGCTTTTTAGGGTTCACAAAATACTTCTTCAAAAACCAAAATGTTTTTACGTATGCTTCCCCAACGCGGGTTGATACACGCTGGCAGGTGCGCACCCTGTTTAAAACTCATAAAATTTACAAGTCGAGTCTTGTATAACGTCGCCTTAGAGTGGAACTAAGAGACGGTATAAACTAGTATCTTGCTTAGCCAAGATAACACCTTTCAAATACACTACTTGTTAAGAAAAATTGCTATACGCAAAATACTTGGCAGGTTACAACATATATAGCGGCAAGCTATTCAGGAAAGAAGGGCAACATGCATAATGCATCATGCAAGCAATCAAGAGAGCATCTCAAGTTATCAATCAAGAAGTGCCTAATAGTCACGGCTGCGGAGACTACATCTATGATTATTAGTCATCCACATCCAACAAAAACCTACAATGCGCAAGTTGCAACATCCTATGCTCTACCCATCTCGCCATGCCTTGGAATCTAACCAAGAGGGGCGTTCATAACACTTAACAATGAGCGACATACAGTCGCAACTACGGACATCATGTTCATCATCTAAGGATATATATCCTATCTTCCAAGTCCAAAGCATATGGACAGCGTAGATAACTCAAGGTATGAAATATTACTAACAAGTTATCACATAATTATTATTGAAAACAGGTCCAGGGACGAAATATCATGCAAGCAAAGGCATGAACAAAGAGTTATCAACACAAAATCAACCCATTCACAAAGGGTTCAACATGCTGGAAGCAAACAGCCCTACACTAACCAAGAGTTAACATCATCTCTAAGGACCTATGGCAAAGAGTTCATAATGTCAACATCAAATGCAATGTCGTCATCCACACAAAGGACACGACAAGGATGATTGTTTCAACTTTCAAGACAACATAGCTCTTCAACATAAGGGCGACAATCAACAATCAACAATCAACAAGTACTTACCTCAATAGGAGTAACGCTCCTCCTTGGGCCGGTCCCTCGACCGGGGGGCAGAAGACACCACTGCACAACCCTCAACTCTATTTCCTTTATCACAAGAAGGAATTAGCACGGTCATGCTCGGCATAAAGAACTAAGAATCGCTCGAGGAACACGCCCCTGCGTCGGATCTTTCGAGAATTATGCTAAAAACAGAAGCTGCAACCAGCAATAACTTGGAAAATTAACAAGTTCAAAGAAGATACAATGAGACGTCTTACTCACAAGCCCTTTACCGCGACCATGTCCAAAGACTCCAGAGTAGCGAGGGCACTTGTATGGACATTCCTCTCAACAAAGGGATTTCTGTACACATCAGCTATATGCAAAGACAAGCTTTTTCCCATCAAGATGGAGATAGTGGATTTACTCATGGTAACAGCCGTGGGAAGACTAATTTTGACAAGAGGACAGCAAGATTTGATGTCCTGGAAAATGCAACCAACAATCCAGTCAGTGCGTAAACACGCACCAACACTCATGCAAGCATTTATGCAACAGACGCTCCATGGGAGACAACCATGTACGTACAAGACTCGTTAGTCTTCGTGCAACAAGTAACAAGCATCACACAAGGGGGGAAACCTTTTCAACACATTAACCTTGCATGACAACATCGAGCTCATACTCGCAGCATACAAGATTACAATGGTGGAATATTTTCTAAGTACTTTGCTCAGGATGATAGTCAGCATATTGCAAGCTGTCAACATACAACCATGTGTCAGCATATTATCAGGAGTTGGCATATAACCTGTGTTCTCATCAAGCATACGGATACAGCATACATAGCCAGGGATGGTGAAAAGATTCTAAGTGCGGGGGCAAATACGCACATACAGTGTACATACGTACATGTCGGCAAGGAGACATGTCGACAAGGAGAAAATATTTTCTAAGTGTTTCCATGTACGTACATACATGTCGACAAAGATGCATGTCGACAAGGAGAAAATATTTTCTAAGTGTTTCCATGTACGTACATACATGTCGACAAAGATGCATGTCGACAAGGAAAAAATATTTTCTAAGTGTTTCCATGTACGCACATACATGTCGACAAGGATGTATGTCGACAAGGGGAAAATATTCTCTAAGTGTTTCCATATGCGTACATACATGTCGACAAGGATGCATGTCGACAAGTAGAAAATATTTTCTAAGTGTTTCCATGTACGTACATACATGTCGACAAGGAAAAAATATTTTCTAAGTGTTTCCATGTACGCACATACATGTCGACAAGGAAAAAATATTTTCTAAGTGTTTCCATGTACGTACATACATGTTGACAAGGATGCATGTCGACAAGGGGAAAATATTCTCTAAGTGTTTCCATGTACGTACATACATGTCGACAAAGATGGATTGCATACAACAAGTAGCTATGCCGCCTAAGCACACCTATGACGCTCATCGACAAAGCTCATACGACGACATCTATGGTAACTTGCATTAGATATCGTTTAAATATTTTCTAAGTGTTTTAACATGCTTGCAGAAAATGGCCAACGGTCTATACATGACGCTCAACAATACATCGCCTAAGCTATCATTACCAACACACAACCATCAGCGTCAACGCGCATAGCAAAAGTCAACGCGCATAGCAAAAGTCAACGCGCGTAGCAAAAGTTAACGCGCATAGCAAAAGTCAACGCGCGTAGCAAAAGTCAACGCGCATAGCAAAAGTCAACGCGCATAGCAAAGTTGGTACGTGTAACAAAAATAGCCTACATCCTAAGACAACTATCATGCAAACGGTGGGACTAACCTGACGAACCCCGAGGATCAAACACGGCAACACTTTGGGAAAATATTTCTCTAAGGTATCAAGGCAACAAACGACTACTTCCAAGAGATTCCTTGATGATAAGGATCAAAGGAGTAATGCACTTACACCCACACCTAAGTGCCTACGGTATACTCCGCCCTCTTCTAAGTATTTATCTCCACGCACATGATTATTTCGGTATTACGCGTATCAAATTCGTCATTTTACATGCATGTTTGCATATCGCATGATTCATGATTTAATAATCGCTAAGTCGTTTGAGAAGTATACGGATTATATTTATAACATCGCGTAATTACGTTCTTGCCATGATCGTTACTTATGCGTGCACGTTGATAAAAGCATGTCCGCATGACGTATTACTAATAGCTTATGTCCCTAACGGTAATCATGTTTGCACGTTATATATACGCATTCTCTATTGCACTAACCATGATGACAGGAAATAAAGTCACTCGGTCGGAAAATCAAAGGACGGACGAAATCATGACTTCTACGTCCAGCCAACAATCAAAACCGGAAGGTTAGCTTCAAACTCAAATTGGACGCATATCCTAACTTAAAATAGAGTCAAGAAAGGTTTTAAACCGTTACTTGACTCGGGGGCAAGTGATGGATATGTTCCCAATTCGAGTTCGTATTTATATTTTGGGCCTCGTAAACACGTCAAAATTACTTCTCGACTTGAAAAACGTCTCCCAAAGGGTCAAAACGGTCTGGAAGCGCATTACGCGCGTCCGGACCGGACCTCCGGATTGCGCAAAGCAATCCGTACCTCGCCGAATTGCCCAAATTCGACGAGGTCCGGATTGCACTACGGGTATTGCGCGATTACCGATTACGCGATTACCGTTACGTGTAGAGAAGTCAAGTTCGCGCATTGCCAATATTGATGACAGTTACCGCTTTCTTTTGAACCGTCATCAAACCGCTTTAAAACCGGGTCCGGTCCCAAGGAAGCCTATAAATAGGAGGCCTTGGCCACCCATTTTCACACATCCTCTCATTTGCCCAACTTTGGTATTTTGAGCTCTGACTTCTCTCTAGAAATACTTTCTCTCTCTAGAATTACCTTTTTAGCCCTATTGTGACTTAGGCATCGGAGAGGGCTCCACTAGCACCACCCCCCTCTCCGTGCTAGTACTGGCCCTTCGTGCCGGAACCAGGGCTCCAAACGTTCAGACGTGTGCACAGACTGCCATCCGCTTTCCTGAGACACATCCGCTCTCCCGAGACACAACCGCCTTTCGAGACACAGACGCCTCTTGAGACGCAACCGCCTTTCGAGACACAGACGCCTCTTGAGACGCAACCGCCTTTCGAGACACAGACGCCTCTTGAGACGCAACCGCCTTTCGAGACACAGACCTTTCCGAGACTCAGCGATAAAACCGAACACTCGTTAGTGGCACAAGGCGAAAATCTCTTTAAGACGAAGGGTTACAGCCCGAAAACCCGCTCAACCATTCAGACAGACTCGTCCCCACGACCGAGTTCATCCAGGACGAACACCGGCGGCCCAGCCACTCCGGTCGTACCGTACTAAACCTCCGAGGTTCCTAGTCGCCTTGGGTTTTAGGCGTTTTGGACATTACACTAAAGTGAGCGTGTGCGAATTTAAGTAATACATATACAACAAAGAAAAATAGTCAGTCATAGAAAAAAAAAATTCACACCTGAAATAACAAAAATAACCAAGTTAGAATTACAAAGTCAAATATATATATACAAAAAACTAAACATGGCAAATAAGCAAATAGAAAGAGCTCGAACCCTCAATTTTCTTAGCAGAGTCGCCAAATTGTCGGACCTAAAAATCCGACCTACGGCAAATTACGTTTTGAAAACGTGCAATTTTGAAAAAGAGTCGCCACTAGTTAATTGTAAGGCTAACTAGAATCCTAAATTACCTAATTGAATAGTGGATTAAACACCTAGGTATCTATTAAAATCGGTCTACGATCGGAAGTTCGAGTTCGGGGGTTCTATTACGAATTAAAAATATAATTTTTAATTACGCCCTTTTCGGTACTCAATTTGCTTAATTTGCCAATTTTGTCATTTACATATATTACGCCCAATTAATCTAAAAATGTCAAAATTAATCAAATTTCATCATAAAAAATATTAATCAGATATAATCCTAAATCTAAAAAGTTAATTATAACCTATAACTCCTAGTAAAAATGAAATCTAAAATACTAAAAAAAAAAATTTCCCACATGCTATTAAATTAAAATTAGTCAATTACAATTGAATTACTAATTAAATTTTACCAATTACATCTAAACTATTAATTAAATCTAACTGATTACATTTTAATTTTTAATTAATTATAATAGTAATTTAAAACAGAAAACCTAATAACCAATATTAATAATAAATAAATAAATAAATAAAATAAAAATAAAAGAGAGACGCGGACCTCTTACCCGCAGGGAGGAATCAGCCATGGCCGGCACCGGCGACCTCGACAGCAGCGGCGGCAGGGACGGTGGCAGCAGAGGGCGGAGCCGAAGGCAGGGGATGGAGCGGCGGTGAGCAGGTCGGAGATCTGGGCATGGGGCGATGCTGGGCAAGTCGGAGATCTGGGCAGGTCGGGGATCTGGTAGGCAGGACGTGGCCACCGGTCATGGCCACCGGCGGGCTGCCCTGGTTGGACGGGGAAGAGGACCAGAAAAAAAAAAATAATAATAAATAATTAAATAAATAAATAATGCACAAGAAGACAAAATTCGCACAGATCCCGAGAGAGTGATGTATTATTGCTTTGTGGTGTTTTTTCTATGTGTCCTTTACAATGTAACCTAGACCCCTATTTATACTAAAAACCTAGTCTAGATTACAGATAAAATTCAAATAAAAAATGCTAACAGATAATTATTCTAGAGAATATCCTAAGGATATTTATCTTTACAGATATTTATTTATTTTTGAATAATAAATAATATCTGGAGATAAATATCTTATAGATAATCTTCTAAAATAAAAAAACTAATTATTATATATATACTTTTAAATAATTCCGAAAATATTAAATAAATTCGAAACAATTTAAAATATATTTTATAATAATTTCCCTAATGTGCCCTTGATCATTTTTGGAGACTTTGTGGCTTGACGCGTCCGGAATTTGACGTATCATGTGTAACGTCGTTACGTCCGGGTCAAAATCGAGTGTTTACAGTCCCGACGGGGTCGGTCCCGACATATGAGCTGTACGCTCCCGATGATATGCCTTTGAGTAGGCCCCGATGATATGCCTTTAAGTAGTCCCCGATGATATGCCTTTAAGTAGGCCCCGATGATATGCCTTTGAGTAGGCCCCGATATTGAATCCCTGAGAACGCTGGCCCTGTCCCGATGACGAGGGGCCCCGAGGGGTGACCAAAAGATATAACTCTGGAGTCCCCGACACCCTTCGGGACTTGCCACCAGAGAACGAGGCCGAGAAACATGCCCACTATCAACATAGTGGGGAAGTGGCCTGAAAAGACGGAACGTGGGCAAGTGGCCGAGATAAACGGAACGTGGGCTAACTGCCCCCAGCAGTTATCGCAACAGGTAACTGGGGTAACCCCTCCCCTATATAAAGGAAGGAGTTACCTCAGGATTGGGACATTGACATTCACATACTGATACTTGCTAGCCTACATCGAGATACTCATTTAAGCATCGGAGAGGGATTCTGGGTCACCGCACGATCTATCCCCTTCTTGCAGGATTACTTGGAGCAAAGGAGTTCGGACTTCCGTCAAGAAAGTACCGGAGTTCCAACCGTGATCCAACATTGGCGCCGTCTGTGGGAATCTAACAAAAAGCAAAGATAGCTTCTACCCAATCGATGGCTGGCAAACAGAAGAAGAAACAAGGAAAATCCGACGGTACCCGTCATCCTGCTGGAACTCTGAATTCAGAGCTGCCAGAACGTAGTGTTGATCGGAACGATCCCCTCCCTGCTGGTTCCCAAACAGGGGGGCATCATGACAATCGCGAGGATTCCATTCGAAACTCGTCGGAGGACAGAGAAGAGGTCCCGAGGAGGGACCAGGATGCTCCTACAAAGGTGGACTTGACGAAGGCTATAATGGAGGCCATGCCGATATTCCTGGAGACTATGGAGGCTCTCTTGGACCGAAGGGAGGCCGCCAAGAAGAAGGAGGAGGAGTTGCCTCCGCCTCCGCCGAGAGAGAATCGGGACGGGCAGGTGGCCCAACCCGAGCACCAGGACAAGGGCAAGGAGCCCGCTCAGTCGGAGCAGTTCGTGATTGATGGGCCTGGACCGGTGCAACATAGGATCATCCCTCTTAATGGTCCTATCACCCTCGACCAGGTGGTGAAGATTGTGAACATCTGTATGGGAGACCAGAAGAAGATGATGTCGGAGCTGAGGGATCGATCCACTCATCCCTTTGTCCCCCGATTGGTGAACACCACTGCCCCGCCAGGACTTGGTATCCCGACAATCAAGAAGTATGATGGCGAAGGAGATCCAGTTCGCCATGTCCAGAAGCATGTCATGGCTTGTATAGGCAGAGCCCCGAATGACGATATAGTGTGCGTTCTGTTCCCGGGCACACTTGGTGAAAGAGCCCTGACGTGGTTCTTCAGCCTTCCTCCAGGGTGCATCTCTACCTGGACCCAGATGCATGATCGGTTCATCCAGCAGTACCAGGGCCGTCGTCGTCTCCTGAAAAGCGCGAGGTCCCTGGCTGAGGTGGTACAGAGGCCCGATGAGTCTCTGGCGCATTATTACCAGAGGTAAACTGCCAGCGTGGCCGAAATCTAAGAGGAGATGTCGGAGGGAGAAACCATCCATACCTTCATTCGGAACCTGACTGCACCGTATGGTTCCGACCTGATGCACAACGTGGTTGAGAAGGCTGTGTGGAACATGGAGGCGTTGCAGAAGAGGGTGAAGCAACAAATCGACGTAGAGGAGTCGAAGATAGCTGCCGGAGACCTTGATCCTTCGAAATTGAACAAGGGGAAGCAGTCGTTCAAGCCCTCGGACGACCTAAGGAGGAAAGATAAACCCGAGAACAGTCGGGGTCGAGGCCGTCCCGATCGGAGGGAAGACAAGCGTCCCTCGAAGTCGGACAAACGGGAGGACCGGTACACTCCTCTCATCTGTTCCATGGGTGCTGTGTTGGCGGTGATGTACCGACAGGGTATCGCCAGGTACCCCCCCGAAGAAGGATGGAGAGTTCATGGGAGCCCGCACCGATCGTTATTGTCGTTTTCATCGTGCCAGCGTTCACGACACTAACCACTGTCAGGAGTTGAAGAAGGAGATTGAGAAGCTGATCCAGAAGGGAAAGCTCAAGGAATTTGTGGCTGGGCGACGGAGCCGATCTCGTTCCCGGTCCCGATCGCGGTCCCGTTCCCAATCCCGCGGTCGATCCCCGAAGAAGGATAAGCCTGAGTCTTCCAATGCCCGCAAGGAGAAGCGGGGGACCATTAATGTGATTCATGGGGAACTTGCTGGGGGAGGAGATACCACGGCATCTCGGGAGGTCTATGCTTCTCGAATTCCTATTGCTGTGGTGCTGGGCAAGAGGGCTCGAACTTGGACTCCGAAAGAAGAAATGGTGATTCCCTTCTCAGCAGAGGACCTGATAGGTGTGGAGACCCCGCACGATGATGCTTTGGTCGTGACCCTGAACGTGGATGGGTACGAGATGAAGCGAATCTTGATAGATGGAGGGAGCTCCTCCGATATTGTTTTTCATGGATGCGCTGCAGGCCATGGGAAAAACCAAGAAGGACTTGAAGCCTGCGGACTTCCCGATGGTCGGATTTTCTGGCTCTACCTCCTACCCGGTGGGGATGATTACGTTACCGGTTGAGTTCGGTAGTGGTTGGAATTCGGAGAAGAGGAACGTGGAATTCGTGGTGGTCGAATTCCGCGGGGACTTATAATGCAATTATTGGGAGGACCACCATCAACCCGCTGGGGGCAATTGCATCAACTGTCCATCAGAAGATGAAGTTTCCGACCGACCACGGAGTCGGGGAGGTCCAGGGCGATCAGGTGGCCTCCAGGGAGTGCTATGTCAATGCCACTCGAAGGAGGAATCAGGAGGCTATGACTGTTTTCCAGACTGATGCTGATCCCCGAGAGGAGTTTGGGCGTCCCGCTCCGATGGAGGATTTGAAGGAGGTCGAGATTGATGGACCTCAGAGGAAGGTGAAAATCGGGTCCGCTCTAACTGAGGAGACGGCTCGAGAATTGATTGATCTGTTGAAGGAGTTCAAGGAGCTGTTTGCCTGGTCCCCGAGTGACATGCCAGGAATCAGCCCCGATGTGATTACTCACGAGCTGAAGATTGATCCCGCGATCAAGCCGATTACACAGAGAAGGCGCCCGATGGGTGCCGACAAGAAGATCGCGATCCAGTAAGAGGTGGGCAGATTGCTCGATGCTGGATTTATCAAGGAGCTCCGATTCCAGACCTGGGTCGCCAACCCAGTCCTGGTGAAGAAGAGCAATGGCAAGTGGCGGATGTGTGTTGATTTCCGCGACCTGAACAAATCATGCCCGAAGGATTGCTATCCGCTCCCGAGGATCGACCAGCTGGTGGATGCAACATCGGGACACGAGCTGCTGAGCTTTATGGATTCCTACTCCGGCTACAATCAGATCAAGATGTCCAAGGAGGATGCCCCCCACACCGCCTTTTATGCTGATAGTGACATCTATCACTATGATGTCATGCCTTTTGGACTGATCAATGCAGGTGCAACTTATCAGAGGATGGTGAACCGGCTGTTTGGGGATATGCTAGGAAAAACGATGGAATCCTATGTGGACGACATGCTGGTGAAGTCCCGACAGGTCGAGGATCATGTTCACAACTTGGCCACGGCGTTTGAGCAGATGAGGCTTCATCAAGTTCGCTTGAACCCGACCAAGTGTTCCTTCGGAGTGCACTCAGGGAAGTTTTTGGGCTTCATGGTGAGCCACAGGGGAATCGAGGTGAACCCTGAGAAGCTGAAGGCAATCGAGGAAATGAAGTCCCCGACAAACCATCAGGAGGTGCAGGTGCTGAATGGCCGATTGGCCGCGATGAATCGCTTCCTGTCCAAGGCAAGTGATCGATCCATGCCGTTCTTTGAAGTGCTGAGGGCCAACAAGAAGTTTGAATGGACTGCCAAGTGCGAAGAGGCGTTCCAGGCACTCAAGCAGCACCTCCGCACCCTCCCGCCGTTGGCGAAGCCCATTCCAGGCGAGCCACTCTATCTGTATTTGGCTGTTTCTGAATTGCTGTTAGCTCTGTCTTAGTGAAAGTCGTAGAGGGTAACCAAGTCCCCGTCTATTATGTAAGCAAGGCAGTCGCCAAGTCTGAAATAAATTATCCCGCCGTTGAGAAGTATCTTTATGCGTTGATTGTTATTGCTCGGAAGCTGAGACCTTACTTTCATGCGCATGAGATTACCGTTTTGACGAATCAGCCCTTGAAACATTTTTTGAACCGACCTGATGCGTTGGGGAGATTAGTGAAATGGGCAGTCGAGCTTAGTGAATTCCGCATTCACTTCGCTCCGAGAACGGCTATTAAGGGCCAGGCGTTGGCGGATTTCATAGCAGAGTCTACAACCCCCGATCTAGAAGAAGCGGGTCCTGTAGAGGGGGCAACCATGGAAGTCCCGATGGCAGAGCAGTCAGAACAACCTGATAACGAAAACACTTGGGAGATGTACACCGATGGCTCCTCAAATTCAGAAGGATCGGGAGCAGGATTTGTACTGATACCGCCAGGCGGAGGCGAGCCTCTTCGATATGCCTTGGCCCTGACATTTAGGGCCACCAACAATGAAGCTGAATATGAGGCTCTCATCACCGGCCTCAAGATTGTCAAAGGCACAGGAGTTGGTCACTTAAAGGTGAAAGTGCGATGCTAGCCTGATTGTGAACCAAGTCCAGGGGCGATACGAAGCTAAGAGCCCGATGATGAAAAAGTACCTTCGGGAGGTGCAAACCTTGAAGGAGAGTTTCAAGAGCTTCAATATTGAGGTGATCCCGAGGGAAGATAATGTGGAAGCGGATGCATTGAGCAGGTTCGCCTTGGGGGCACCCCTCGATGAAAGTCGGAAGGTGCACTTCTTGGAGAAGGTGATCTTGTCAACCACCGATCAATCGGAGGTATGTGCCATCGAGACCGGATCAGAGGAGTCCACTTGGATGACCCCGATAGCCGCGTACCTGACTACGGGGGTAGTCCTCGATGATGAAGTGGCAGCCGGCAAATTACGTCGAATCGCGCCCAATTATGTAATGGTGGACAATCAGCTGTATAAAAAGGGGTATTAACTCCTTACTTGAAATGTGTGGCTTAGCCCGACACAGATCGGATCCTTAGGGAGGTGCACGAAGGATACTCGGCTTGTCATGAAGGTGCCCGATCCATCGTGAGGAAAGTGCTGAACCTGGGCTATTACTGGCCCTCGATGAACAAGGAGGCAACGATGCTAGTCCGATCCTGTGACGCTTGCCAGAGGTACGCCCTGAATATTGTGGCTCTAGCTGCCGATCTGACGTCCATCAAGAGTGCTTGGCCCTTCGCGCAATGGGGAATCGATTTGGTGGGACCCCTTCCAGTGGCAAAAGTTCAGTGCCAATATTTAGTCGTGGCTATTGATTATTTCTCGAAGTGGATAGAAGCTAAGGCGTTGGCCAAGACAACGGGGAATAATATCCTCAAATTCCTCCAGACCCATATCATATCCCGATACGGGATCCCCAAGGTATTGATCAGCGATAACGGCCCTCCGTTTAACGGGGCCCAGTGGAAGGAGTACCTGGAGGAACTGAAAATTGAGAATCGCACAGCCTCTGTCCGTCATGCTCAAACCAATGGACAGGTGGAGTCAGCCAACAAGATCGTGATGGATGGCCTGAAGAAGAGGGTCCATGCCTTGAAGGGCAAATGGCTGGATGAGCTGGAAAATGTGCTTTGGGCTGTTAGAACAACACCCAAACGATCGACAGGGGAGACTCCGTTTGGCCTTGTTTATGGCACAGAAGCAGTTGCTCCCGTCGAAATAGCTGTGGCATCCCATCGGACAAGGTACTACGAACCTCTGTCGAATGATGAAATGAGGCGTCTGGACTTGGACTTGGTCGAAGAGAAGAGGCGGAGTGCCGAGGAGGCCCAGGCTCGGATGCGCTTGGCAACAACCCGATATTATAATCGACGAGTCAAGTCTCGATAGTTCTTTGTCGGGGAACTGGTCTGGCGTCGGAACGAATTTACCCTTTTGGATCGGATCAACAAGATGTCACAAAAACGGGAAGGACCTTATAAGGTCGTGGGGATGCCAGCTTGAAACGCGTATAAGTTGGAAGACCTCGATGGCAACGTGTTGAAGCATTCTTTTAGTGGCGAACACTTGAAGAAATGTCATGCTTGATATTAAGTCGCCTTCAGTGGTGCAAGTTGTTTATCGAAGTCGCCTTCAGTGGTGCAAGTTGTTTATCGAAGTCGCCTTCAGTGGTGCAAGTTGTTTATCGTTTTGATTTGATGTAAACAGGTTTTGAGCCATCAATGAATAAAGAGGTTGCTTCCGATTAAATCGCCTTAAGTGGTGTAGCTAAATCGCCTTAAGTGGCGTGGTTTCGCCTTAAGTTGCGTGGTTTCGCCTTAAGCGGCACGATTAAATCGCCTTAGGTGGTGTGGTTTCGCCTTAAGTGATGTGGTTCCGCCTTAAGTGGCGTGGTTCCGCCTTAAGTGGCTTGGTTTCGCCTTAAGTGGCGTGGTTTCGCCTTAAGTGGTGTGGTTTCGCCTTAAGCGGCACGATTAAATCGTCTTAAGTGGTGTGGATAAATTGCCTTAAGTGGCACGATTAAATCGTCTTAAGTGGTGTGGGTAAAATGTCTTAAGTGACGCGTCGAAATCACTCTAAGTGGTATGATCGAATCGCCTTAAGTGGCGTGGTTAATTCACCTTAAGTGGTGCAACGATGATCAAAACCAAAATGGATTGATATTATAAATGGAAATCAGGTTCACAACAAGAGAATGAAATTACAAAGGATCCTAAGATAAAGCGTTAAGCTTGGTCATTGGCAGCATCGGGGGGAGTAGAGTCCACGAGGTCCGTGGCAGAAGGCTCCGCGATCGGAGGATCGGATCCTGGAAGATTGGCCGCGGGAGGATCGGACTCTTGGAGGTCAGCCAGTGAAGGGTCGATCATCGGGGGATCAGTTGTCGGGAGGTCTGCACTTGGAGGCTCCACCATGCCTTCAGCACCCGCAGCCCCCTCGGGGGTGTTGGCCCCGTCGCTCTCCTCGGAAATGTTGAAATACCTCTCCGCGAAGGGGGCGAGAGTCTGAGACTTGGTGAAGTCGATGGCACCACCATACTTCAGATGGAGCTCCTCGACAGCATTAAGCAAGGTGGTCTCCACCTCCGCCGTACAGAACTTCACCGCGTCCACTTGGAAAGCCTCGAAGCCCCGATAATCTTCCCGACCCTTGGCCTCAGCCTCGGCCAGCTTGGTGGGAAACTCAGTGAGTTCCCGCTCCATCTGTTGCGACCGATTGGCGAGAAGGTCTTTCTCAGCCTCCAGTCCCGCCTTAGCGTCCTCAAGGGCCTTCTTCTCGAGGACAAGCCTGTCCCGATCCTCCGCGCGCCCCTGCTGCTCTTCCTGGAGCTTTTGTCGCTGCTGCTTTAGCAACCGCTCGAAGTCGTGGACCTGCCTCAAGAGGTCCCGAGTCTTCTGGTTAAGGAGGGCCTGCTCCTTAACCAGCTTGCCCCTCGACGATTCGGAGGGGGCCAAATCCTCCTTGAGCTTGGCCAAGACCTCGGGGGCCGCCTTGGCTCGCTCCTGCTCCAGGGCCTCCTCCAGGGCCAGGATGAACCCGAAACAGCGGTGTTGGTCCGCCATTTCCTGTGAAAAAGAAAGGAAGAGGTTAGTACATGAGAATATTTTGCCTTATATACTAAGTGTAAAAACAGGAAGCCTTACCTCCACGCGACGGATGGCCATTTCGCGAATTTCCTGGTGGATATGTTCCCGGGCCAAGGAAAGCGGAAGCTTTAAAGATGGTGGAACTGAACCTGCCAACAGGTGCAGACCTAGTTCCGGTGGTGTATCACCCCGACGGAGCGGAACTCCCTGCAATGACTCGATCGGGGTCCAGGGAGCCCCCGCCTGGTCGGGGGTGTAAAGCTGATAGTAGCTCCCGTCTAAGGGGAGAGGAGGAAGGATGACCTGAGGGTCAGAGGTGCGTGCCTCCGAGCCGCCGTGAGAAACCGTCGTCCCTTCAGGAGCCAGGCTCAAGATCGGCGAATGCTGTTGTGCCGGGGAAGATGGAGGCAGCCCTTCGGGTGTCGGCTCCAACGGGGCCTGCCTCACCCCCCGACGACGAACCAGGGGCTGACCCTCGCTCGCCTCCTCAGAAGAGTGAGAAACCTCCAGGTCAACCACCCGACGGAACTGACTGTCCGTCGGGGCGTCTTCAGTCCCCGATCCTCCTGGGGCAGGAAGAGAAAGGAGGGGCTCTCCGACCTGGGCGTCGGAGGGTGGCACCCCCACCGAAGCTCCAGCTCCCGATAGACCTGCAGCTGGAGGACGAGAAGCTTCAGAAAGATAATCAGGAAGTTGATCAGGATCCTTACACCAAATGACGCGACGGGAGAGATACTGGTCCTTCCCGTAATAATTGTAGTAACCCGCTTTAAGGATGCGGGGAGTTTCTCCTTGCAGGATGCGGTTGATCCCTTCGATCTTGGCTCTCTTATCGGAGGGGATTAACTCCTTGGGAATACGCCTCCTATATAATCGAATTGCTAATCGGAGCTGCTTACCTTCTTCGGGAGTTTGGGTGTTGAAGATCTGCTCCATCTTCTCCACCCGGGCCCGCCTGACCTGCTCCGAAGTGGGAGGTGCCGATGAGGAGGCGGCCCTCTTTGAAGACTTCCTCTTCCTCGCAGGGCGTTGGACAGCATCGGTCTCCGCCTGCTTAAGCACGATATTGGTCAGCAATGATACCTTCTTAGCTGCAAAGACGAAAACAAAGGTGCAATTAGAATATTACCCAAGGAACGAGGTTGGAAGGGCCGTGGAAGAGTTGACCCCCGGAGGCAACATCAAGGAGTCGGATCCCGGCCAGAACCAGATCCCGCTCCCCGATGGAGTTGGCATCGAGGGGAGCGAAGGAATCCCCCCAACGATAGAGCTGGATGCAGTGGAGAATCTTAAAATCCTCCTCGGAGTAAGTATGATAAGCGGGAGGAAGGTCTGCCCCAACCTCCCATCGGGGCCACGGAATGGAGCTGTTCCGAATGAAGAAGTAACTCTTCTTCCAGCCGCTGTTGTCGGGCACCGAGTCAGTAATGAGCCCCCGACCTTTGGCGACCTTCCAGGTGTCACCAGTCCAGCTGCATCGGAAGAGCTGCGCCTTGCTCCACTTAGGCATCCGCGGGTAGAAGGCACAGACCCCGACGTCATTGCACTTCAGTCCATAGAAGGTCCGGAAAAGTCGGACGCTATAGGTCCATTGTTGGCGGAGGCAAAGAAGACGGAAGGCATTCCACAATCGGATGGCCTGGGGGGAAAGGGTAGTCGGATGTGTTTTGTAATATTCACACATCTCGACTATATCCCCACAGAAAGGGAATCAGATCCCCGCCAATACCTGCCCGGTGGAGACAAATACCTCCCCTTCCCGGGGACGAGTGACCACAGGGTCACCTGGGATACGAGGGCGAGGAAAGGGGAAGCGAGGCTCCCAGGTGGAAGTAATACATCCTTCCCGGAGAGCTGCATCGTGGGCGGTTTCTGAAATCTCATTACAAGCATAATCGAACTTGAAGGGCTTTCTCCCCCCGGAACTTGATTCACCGTCTGGAAAATGATAAGAGCAAGAAAAGGCACAGTTGATTCTTGGAAAAATCCGGGTAAGTTGATCGAGACAAAAGAAAAACTATCCTAACAGTTTATTCAGAATTGAAGGAGAAATCTTACCAGACATGTTGAATCGGAGAAGAAAGGATGATCCTGGTGGTCGAAGGTCTTGGTTGCCGAATGCTGATCAGAAATCAGAAGGGAGAGCTTGAACTTTTGAAAACACAGAGAATGAAACGGTAGAGTAGAACTGAATAGTGCCAAGATTTCGGGTTTTATAGGAGAGAGGACAGCCAAAGAGACGTTGCAATCCGGACCGTTGAAGATGAAACGTCTCAACTTGAGTCGTTGAGATGCTAACGACAAAACGGCTAGGAAGTGCTTTTTCAGAATAAACAGGCACGGGTACCCAAGCCGTCGCTTCATCACCCATCGCATTTCGAATTCGGTGGTTATCCTCGGAATATCGGGGAATCATGGATGAGAAGATCCGCATCAGAAGCTAGAAGGTCCGAAGTTAAAAGCCTCCGATGCCGATATCGGGAGGTCCGGAGTTGAAAGACACGACAAACTATAAGTCCCTCATGTCTTGCGGGCAAATGATGGGTTTCGATATAGCCGTTAGGCTCATTAACGACGAGTAAACGGGGAAGCAGGCCCACCGGGCTCCAAAAGAGGCCTAGAATGCCAATGTGAGGGGTCCCGACGGGGTCGGTCCCGACATATGAGCTGTACGCTCCCGATGATATGCCTTTGAGTAGGCCCCGATGATATGCCTTTAAGTAGACCCCGATGATATGCCTTTAAGTAGGCCCCGATGATATGCCTTTGAGTAGGCCCCGATATTGAATCCCTGAGAACGCTGGCCCTGTCTTGATGACGAGGGGCCCCGAGCGGTGACCAAAAGAGATAACTCTGGAGTCCCCGACACCCGTCGGGACTTGCCACCAGAGAACGAGGCCGAGAAACACGCCCACTATCAACATAGTGGGGAAGTGGTATGAAAAGACGGAACGTGGGCAAGTGGCCGAGATAAACGGAACGTGGGCTAGCTGCCCCCAGCAGTTATCGAAACAGGTAACTGGGGTAACCCCTCCCCTATATAAAGGAAGGAGTTACCTCAGGATTAGGACATTGACATTCACATACTGATACTTGCTAGCCTACATCGAGATACTCATTTAAGCATCAGAGAGGGATTCTGGGTCACCGCCCGGTCTATCCCCTTCTTGCGGGATTACTTGGAGCAAAGGAGTTCGGACTTCCGTCAAGAACGTACCAGAGTTCCAACCGTGATCCAACAATAGCTGAAAGGTACTGCCGACTACGTACTGTGCTGTGAGGGCAGGAAGTAAGAATTGACCGAATTATGTGACGCCGACCATGGTGGCAATCCAGACGATCTTAAGTCCGCCACAGGAGGAGTGTTTCTCTTTGGTGATGCCGCCATTTCATGGACGAGCAAGAAGCAGTCTTGTGTCGCGCTGTCTACGGTAGAATCGGAATTCGTCGCTCTCTCTAAAATTGCACAGGAAGCAGTCTGACTGAAAAGGCTTCTTACTGCGCTGCTTGATGGCGATGTTGGGAGTAAACCTATGAAGGTGTTCTCGGACAGTCAAGCAGTGATTGCGGCAGTAAAGAATCCAAAGTACCATAGTAAGACTAAACACATTGATGTGAAATATAATTATGCTAAATATATGGTAGAAGATAATATAATCACTTTAGAATACTCGTCCACTGATAATATGGTGGCGGACCCACTAACTAAACCATTACGCAGAGAGACATTTGAAAAGCATGTTAAACCGCTTGGATTGCGTAGGGTTCAAATGTGGGCATGTATCTGTGATAACATTTTGATTAATTGGAAGTTACATTTTGGTAAATTAAAGAATTGCAATTTGAGTTTGATTCATCGACGTCATAATGTTTGATTACATCGGATTGTACAGTCTATAAAAACTAAGTCGTAGGAGGACATAGTCCTCTGCATAAATTGTGTCGAATGTGGGCCTTGCCTTGTCACACGGGCACGACCGTCTTGTAGGAGAGGGGGGCCTCTTCCGAAGAAAGATTGGCTAAGAACCAGTTGGGAAACTTGGTTATGCAAAACGATAATTTGGTTTCGGAATAACACGACATGACCTTTGTTTTGCACTTCGCTGGTGATGAACTATGTTCGTCATTAACCACATTCTGGACCAGATGAAAATCTGCGATAACATTATTGACATATCCCACACCTGACGATGTTCGGGTATGTATCGACGTGTGCTTCATACTACGCGTGCCACGTTCGACCACGGGGTCATGCTCGGTTGTGCTAGATAGAATACTCGAGATTCGGACGGGCGCAAACTTCTTCACCTCGAGCGTGTGATTGATCCCGGGAGCCTTATGAAGAGGCACTCGAAGTGTCCTAATGGACTCAGAACTCATACCTAAGGTCAGGCTCAATGTTTGCTTCCCGTCGTATGAGCGCAATGCTGAAGGAAAGGGCCAAGTTACCACGTCTTTGGAAATTGGTTGAGTTTGACTAAGGGTATGAGTGATGGGTATGGTCAAGTTCACCTGTAATTCACCGACTTTTGTATTCACTAAGTGGCCACCAACCAGATATTAGTTGAAGGTTGTGAATACTTGTGCGGATGCCCTGGAGAAGTATTCCTATGTGGAAAATGGGCAATTGGAGAATTATCAGTTGACCTAGGATACAGCGCGATACAATTTGGTGTTTTTAACAGGTTGCTTTGAGATAAGGAATCAACGTTCTGCGGGCGCTACAATGTAAGCATATGGTGATGAGCGCCGTAAATGGTAGCCCATTATATGTATAGGTTACCTAAGTAAATTGGATATATGTCACATTATGACATTGGGCCAGACCCAAATCCCAATAACATGAGAGGCCCAAAATTGGTCCTCCCTATACATCATGGCCGACCGAATTTAAGGAGGGGGTAAAGTAGACTTTTGTCCACTTTACTCCTCCTATATATATATATATATGCGGAGTTAGGGGTTTTATTAGGGTTAATCACAATTCCCTTTAAGTGGTGTTTTGAGAGAAACCCTTCCCCCAGAAACACATACATCTTGTGAACCACATATTCACCAAGGGTGTGCCAATTTGCTTTCTAGCAATGACTCCAGAGATCTGTCCCTTGGAAAGAATCGATCAGAGGCTTTGCTGTGGAGAATATACCATGTGGCTTCCTTCACAAGAACCCCTACGGGTGCCGACCGGAGGATCGTGAACTCCCTCCTGCAAGGATCTTGGGTCTACGGACAACTGTAGAGGTATGTGCGAATCTTCCGCTGCGTAATTTCGATTACTAGCATGTACCATGATTTAGTTTCCATAGTGATTACTCCCCGTAATCCAACAGTGGTATCAGAGCTTGTGTTAGGAGTTCATGAATTTGATATATTGGTGTTCTTGAAAATTTATAATTTTGGACCGAAATTTTTAAAAAGGGATTTTAAAATTTCGAATTTTAGGGTTTATGATGGTCCGAAATATTCATGACGTTCTTAGGTAATTTGATGTTCATGATCTTCAAGAAAAAGATGATATTTATCAAAATCAAACATAGGATTGTAGATCTTATTAAAATTTGATCTTAAAATTTGACCACTTGTTCCTAATTTTATGTTTTGGCCGAAAATCCTAGTAATTTACAAGGTAAATTTTTTAATTTTTTGGTCCCCAAGTAAGGAATTTCGGCCGAAAC
The DNA here is from genome assembly GCA_036873135.1 of Clarkia xantiana subsp. parviflora. NCBI lineage: Eukaryota > Viridiplantae > Streptophyta > Magnoliopsida > Myrtales > Onagraceae > Clarkia > Clarkia xantiana. The sequence goes on from JAPTYO010000018.1 coordinate 1,334,006, forward strand.
TTTTAAAATAATATTGTTTACCATATTTGAATTTTTATTCTAGGTAAATATATCTATAATTGGGAACATAAGGATAGATTCACATTAATATATATAGAAATATATATATATAACTATCAATATATCTAAATATTTAAATAGGTTAAAGATATTATTGATAGATTTTAGTTACCTAAAAGATTGAGAAAATATATTGTTAATATATGTTTCCCTATTTAAGATATTAACAATAAATAATATATATTTATAATGTGTGCCGATTTTTACACACACACACATATATATATTGTTGATTGATTTAATCTTAAAGATAGAATCTTAGCAATAAATATATATATGTTTACAATAGGTCCGAAATTTATATTATATTATTAATATCAAAAATTATTTTATATAGTTAATGTTACTTGGTGGCTAAGTTAAATATTTTTTGGACTTTAAAACCCTACTTGGGCCACAAGTAAACATTTCGGCCCAACCTTTTAAATTTTAATTATTGGGCTGGTCCAATATGTCAAACTGGGACGAATTTAAATTGAACCGGATTTTCTCAATCAGTTCGACCTAATTGGGTCGGGTCAGACCGGGGTAACAAAGTGGATCTAACCGAGCCGGTTTTGAGTGTTGTACCGAACCGAACCCTATTTTATTGGATCGGTTAGGACCGAACCAGATTTTAAAATTAAAACCGAACCGGACCAAACCGAACCGGACCAAACCGAACCGAAATTGACTGAACCGAACCGTACTTTTAAAACCGAATTCAATTCAATTAAAATAGGGAGGTCAAGTTTTAAAATCCAAATGTTTTGAACCATAATAGGCCTACACAGTGCTCAAGGTTTGCTAACACTTATGCCTTGTTTTGATTATGGGGATGGATCTCGGAGATACATGTTTTGGGGCTGGTTAAATTAGTGGGCTGAATTGCAATTGTTTATTATTCAATATATATTTATGAATGATGCGTGATTAAATATAAGCATGAATTGCAAATCAGCCCCTAATGTTTAAGATAATTTGAAAATTGAAAACCTGTCGCCAAATGTGTATGATGGATGTGAATGATACATGTTTGACACGTATGCTAGAATGTTGAGGATGTAGACGCATTTGATAATTTACTTGGAAGTAGAATTATATATGCAAGCATGAGTTCCTCGGAACATTAGACGCATGACGCGTAAGCATGAGTGTGGTTTGTATGATGAATGTTACTGGTGTATGATAATTTACATGGATAGTAGGATTATATATGCATGAGTGAATTCATCGGAATATTTTCCCAAAATATAAAGGGCCTTGGGAAAGCCAAGATCAGGTATGTTTGTTTTAAAATTCCCGTTCCGGTAATTTGTGATTAAAACTGTTTTAAAAGACTGATCTATTGGATAGAAGACGAAGGTAATGTGAACTTTTTCACGGCCATCTTCTAATGGTTTACTGGTGGTCGGTTGGTTTAGATGACCGAGGAATCATTATTTTTCGGATTCCATCTTAATAGATATTTGATGTATGCAATTATTTCTCAAAGTGTTAGTGTCTCCCTGATTATGCGTGATTATCAAAGTGTTAGTTTTCATGGCTGGATCGGTTCGATTTTACGAGCCTCGCAATCTGGATGGCATGGATTGGGATGCATGGAGTAAATATGCGAGATAACTCATTTTCGCTGAAAGTATACACAAGTGTTTTGATGTGAATAAGGGCAGAACATGGTGAATGAGCAAGGCGTCCTAACATATCCTAATAAGTTAAGGAGCTTTGCCGATTGGTGAGCTTGTAAGGTGATACTGGCAACCTTGGACAGAGAGGTTGCAGTGGACTTCAAACTCAAATTAAGTGCTCTTCAACTTTGGTGTGCCGTTAGACTCCGCTTCGGTGGAGGAAGGGCAGCCGAAGCCAGAGGAGTACTATTTGAGTATGTTGCCCATATTTCCCAAGATGCAGGTGTAAAACTCACATCAGATCTTACGAACGAGAGATCGAATTGGAGAAAGATACTCAGTATTGCACAGAGGTACCCTCTATCATGGTTGGCCGACGACAACATACTTGGTTACTTGATTGAATCAATTAAGTTTATCACAGTCCTGTTTGTTGAAAGCAAACAAAAGGAACCGAGGGGTCCTTCTGTGCTTCACCGCAAGAGGTAAAGGGAAGACGCGGAAGAAACGGGATCATCATTTTGGCCCTCAAACGAACATCCGGTGTGATGAACGCCAGTGATAAAGTACAATAAATGTCTCGTTTATATCCTCCCAACAATCTACCTTTTATCTCTTAAAGCTTCTTGGATGATCTGGAATTTATGTCATTGTGGTTATTTCTCTTACTATTCAATTTTTGTTTGAATTCTGGTTATTATTGTTTCAGATTTTTTTTGAATAAAGTAGTTACCATTCGTTCGAAATGATTTCTGCTTATCAAGATTAATCGACTCGACTAGAAACGAGAACGATCCGAAATGTGATCAAACCGAAACAATAAAGCTACTAGAAATAGCTAAATCAAACAACCCCATACATTCTCATACATCTAATTCTTTGAGTAAAATCAAAATGCCATTAAAATCCATTGATTGCATAGTTCTAGGAACGAACCGGTTATAAATCTTAATTTATTATTAATACTCCATTGAATGAAATAAACTGTAATGATTGTTGGATCACGGGCGAAGCTCCGTTACGTCCTTGACGGAAAGCTTGGACTCCTGGGCTCCGCGTAATCCTGCAAAAGGGGATGACCTGGGTGGTGACCCAGAATCCCTCTCCGATGCTTAAATGAGTATATGATCAATGGGGTGGCAGCAGTAATCTAAGTGCGTATTAGATAGATGTGTTTTCTGAGGTAACTTCCTCCTATATATAGGAGGGGAAGCTACTCAGTTACCTGTGACCGTGATTGGCCGTTTTACCCATGATTCCGCATATCTCGCTACGATTCCGTATATCTCGTTCAGGATTCCATATATCTCGCCCCACGCTCCACGTATCTTGCCCACTCTCCGAGTATCTCGGGCACGCCCTGCGTATCTCGGGGGAGTTTATCTATATCTTTAACCTTCTTCCCACTACTCTATCTAGTAGGCGGGTTTCTCGGTCTTATCCTCTGATCACAAGTCCCAACTTCTGTCGGGGACTCCAGAGTTGTCTTCATTCTAGGTCACCACCCAGGACCCTTTGTCTCACGAGACAGGTCCAGCCTCCGCGGGGCTTTATTATCGGGGCCTTTACTAAGGCATATCGGGGCCTAGTCAGAGGCTTCTCGTCGGGAGCATTCAGCTCATATATCGGGATCGCCGAAGTCGGGACCCTTCGTACTGGGCCTTTGAAACTTCCCGGCTTTTCACGAGGCCCACTGGACCTACTCGCCGTCCATTGGCTGTTAACGGGGCTAACGATTACATCGGAGCCCATCATTTGCCCCCAAGACATGGGGAACTTTTAGTTCGTCGTGTCTTCCAGTTCCAGATCTTCCGACCTCACCGTCGGAGGCTTTTATGTCCATACCTCCCGATATTGCCATCAAAGGCTTTTGTCTTCAAGCCTCTTGATACCTCAATCGGAGGCTTTTGCCTTGCGCGCAATTGTCGTATTGGCAGAGTTTCTTACTCATGATTGTCTTGGGCCCACTGGACTTTGCGGGCAGTTGCCAAATCCGAGGAGACTCCTCGGTTACTGCAGCATTAAATGCTGAGGATTATGAAAAGACGCTTAAATCGGCGCGACTGTTGCTTTCTGAAAAAGCACTTATTACGTCACCACGTCTCTTCCGTACCGTCCTCTTAATCTCGACGATCAGGATCGAATCGTTTCATCTTCTGCGGTCAAGATTAAATCCTTCCAGTTGTCTTCTTGCTTATAAAAGCTAAAACCCTGGCATTATTCACTTCTTCTTCACCCTCTCAGTTTCTGGAAGTTCTGCCATTCTCGAATTCGAAGTTTTCTTCTCCAAGGTTCTTCTGCTCTTCAAGTGATCCAAGGCCTTCAATCTCCCCGATCCTTCTTCATCTTCACCAAGCATCTATCGACAATGTCTGGTAAGGCTTCCCTTTTTTGTTCTCGTGATTTGCTGATATTATCCTCTCTTCTTTTCTTGAATTTTTCTGTCTGTAACCGTTTTTAGACGAAGCTAGTTCTGAGGCTAGGACCCCTTTCACCTTTGAACTTGCTGTTAATGAGATTTCTGAGACCTCATATGAGGTTGCTCTTCGAGAGGGGTGCATTACTTCGGATTGGGAACCTCGTTTCCCCTATGAGTCCCAGCCTGCTGTCAAGAGGAAGCATATCGTCACGCGTCCTCGAGAGGGAGAAGTGTTCGTCTCCGCCGGACAGATAAGCGCGGGGATTCGATTCCCCTTCTGCGGGAACCTGGTGGAGATGTGCAACTTCTACAAGACTCACCCTTGTACCTTCTCTCCACACGCCATCCGCGTGTGGAATGCCTTCCAGCTTTTATGCCTCCGCCAGCAGTGGACGTACAGTCTACTGCTCTTCCGCACCTTCTACGGAATGAAGTGCAACAAGGTTGGTGTTTGCTCCTTCTCCCCCCGACTCCCCAAGTGGACAAAGGAACAACTTTCACGTTTCGGCTGGGACAGCGAGACCTGGAAGTTCCACAAGGATCGGGTGCTGATTCGCGACTCGGGGTCGGATAATAGCGGATGGAAGAAGTATTACTTCTTCGTCCAAAACAGCTCTGTCCCATGGCCCCGATGGGAGGTCGTGGCGGATCCTGCGCCCAAGCTCGAGGCCTACAGCGAGGATGACCTCAACACACTCCAGCTGGTTCAGCTTTACCGTTGGGGGGACTCCTTCATACCCCTCGACGCCAACAAGCTCATGGAGAAGGATTTGATTCATATCGGAGTCCGGCTCCTCGACTCTGTTTCCAAAGATTTAGTCATCTGGGTAATTCTTCTAACCACTTTGTCTTTTATTTTTGCAGCCAAGAAGGCTTCTCTGCTGACTCATCTCATGTTGAAGCAGGGAGAGACTGATGCCGTCCCAGGTGGCTCCAAGAGGAAGCGGAAATCGCTGAAGAAAGGAGCTTCCTCTTCCGCCACTCCTTCTGCTGCCCCTCCGACCGAGGAGCAAGTCGTGGCCAAGCGAGCCAGGAGGGAGGAAATTGACCAAGCCTTCGGGGTCACTACCGCCGAGGAAGGTAAGCGTGTCCGTCGTGCTATTAAAAGATATATGAAACTGGTTCCCAAGGAGTTTATCCCCGCTGATCGGGAATCGCGGGTTCGAGAAATCAAGTACATCCTTCGAGGAGAAACCCACCGCGTTCTCAAAGCGGGATATTACAACATCTTTGGAAAGAACCAACACCTCGATCGTCAAATCATCTGGTGTCCCAACGATACTCTTCCTGACTTTATTCGTCCCGCCACCGCAGGTCCATCGGAGGTTGTCACTCCGAGGCGAGCTGGTACTCCAGCCCGGGCCACGACTCCACAGGCGCCGATGACGGAGGAAACCCCGACGGAAGCTCAGTTCCGTCAGGTTACTGATTTGGAGGCTTCTCCTTCCTCCGAGGAGCCCGCTGAAGGTGGCCTGCTCCGCCGCAAGCCAGGTCGGAGCACCTTGAGGCCCGTCGTGGAGGATGTGTCCCGGAGTCCTCCTCCCGAGCTCCGTACTCCTACACCCGAGCCTCCGGCTGAGGTGGCTCCTCCAGCTGATGATTCCAGGGTCATCCCTCCTCTCCCGGTGGATGAAAATCTTTACAAGATTTTCACCCCCGACCAGGAGACGATTCCCTTGCATCCGATTGAGTCTCTCCAAGGGGTCCCACTCCAACGGGGGGACCTTCAGCCTGACTTGGCCCTGCATCTGCTGGCAGGGTCAATTCCTCCCGCCTTGAAGCGGCCAATATCCTTGGCGCGGGAGGAATTGAGGAGGAGCTCCGCGCTATGGCCATCCGTCGGATGGAGGTAAAACTTTACCTTTGATTTATTTTCTTCACTCTTCTTTGCCTTCGACCATCGAATTCTAATCCTTTTTCCCTTCCATCTTAGGAAACCGCGGACCAGCAGCGCTGCTTCGGCTTCATCCTGGCTCTCAAGGGTGCTTTGGAGGAAACTCAAGCTAAGTCGGACCCCGACGCGTTGGCCAAGCTCCAGGTGGACCTCGATGAGGCTGTGGCGTCCAGGAATAAGATGGCCAAGGAGAAAGCTCTTCTTCACGAGATGGCTTCGGGCCTGCTCAAGCAGGTTCGGGATCACGAGGCTGTCATGCGTCGGGAGCGGAAGATGGTCTAGGCGGATCAGCAGCGGAACGAGTCGGAGAAGAGGCAGCTCGTCCACGAGAAGGGTGTTCTTGCGGAAGCTCTCGCGGAGGCCAAGGCGGGGCTTGAGGCTAAGCTGGGTGAGGCCAAGGCCCAAGGTCACGAGGAAGGTCGCTCGCAGGGTCGCGAGGAGGGTCGTCTGCAAGGCCGCGAGGAGTATCAGAATTCTGAAGATTTCAAGGCGGATGCTGTAGGGTTCTGCAAGTCCGAGGTGGAGAACGTCCTGTTCAATGCCGTCGAAGAACTCTACACAGCCTACGAGGATTCCATCGACTTCAAGAAGTCCGAGACTCTCGCTCCTTTCGCGGAGAAGTACTTCAACCTCCCAGCGGAAAGTGAAGAGACTGATGCTGTGGACCCGACTTCGCGGACTGCGGAGCCTTCTGCCCAGGCCCCTCCGAACCTTGCTCCCTCCAACGCTGCTGAGGACCCGACTTCCAACAAGGACCAAGCCTAATGCCCTATCTTTTTAGTCCTTGTAGTTTTTCTCCTTTATCTCTTTTGTATTGGAACCTTCAGGCCTTTGAGCCTTTATATAAGAAATTTCTTCCATCTATTTTGGTCCCGATAATCACTTGTGCTATTTGAAGCGACTTTAGACTCGCTACTCAAAACGTTCCGATGCACCATTTAAGATGACTTCATACGTCCTTCCGACGCTTTACTCCAGACTTTACCACTTAAGGTTTCCCGTCCTATCGGGATTTAACCATTTAAGGTTTCTCATCCAATCGAGACTTCACCACTTAAGGTTTCTCATCCAATCGGGACTTCACCACTTAAGGTTTCTCATCCAATTCGGGACTTCACCACTTAAGGTTTCTAATCCAATTCGGGACTTCACCTCTTAAGGTTTCTCATCCAATCGGGACTTCACCACTTAAGGTTTCTCATCCCTGCCTTTCAAGGCCATTTTACACATCACTTAAGATGATTTTTCACACCCCTTACGGCTTTTACCGCGCCAAAATCGGATGACTTTAATCGCACCCCTTAAGGGCTTTTATCGCGTCCTACCAGACGGCTTAATCGTACCCTTTAAGGCTTTTTGCCTCATCATATAGACGACTTACGCGGACCTGTTAAGGCTTTTTCGCACCCGTTAAGGCTTTTAGCCGCATCATATAGACGACTTACGCGGACCCATTGGGGCCTTTTCGTACCTAGGCTTTTGGTTGCATCATAAAGACGACTTATTCATACCCCGTAAGGCTTTTGTCCGTACCTCGAAAGGCTTTTTGTCGCGCCATAAAGACGACTTACTCGTACCTCGTAAGGCTTTTTCTCGTACCTCGGAAGGCTTTTTATCGTACCCCGGAAGGCTTTTATCATACCTCGGAAGGCTTTTTATCGTACCTCGGAAGGCTTTTGTCGCGTCCTTCAGGACGTCTTATTAACAGTTAGAATAAATCTAAAAGCAATTTAATCGAAAGCAACTTCTTTTATTCATAAATAACTCAAAGCTTCGCTTACATCGGATTGATAGATAACTTGCGCCATTCGCGGCGACTTAATATCAAACATGATACTTCTTCAAGTGTGCGCCACTGAAGGAATGCTTCAACGTCTTGCCATCGAGGTCCTCTAGCTTGTATGCATTGGGTGCTGGCATCCCTACGATCTTGTAAGGTCCTTCCCATTTCGGTGATAGCTTGTTGATCCGATCTTGATGAACGAACTCGTTCCTCCGCCAGAAAAGTTCTCCAACGAAGAATTGTCGGGACTTGACACGCTGATTGTAATATCGGGCTGTCGCCAGCCGCATCCGAGCCTGAACTTTGTCAGCCTTCCACCTCTTCTCCTCGAGCAAGTCCAAGTCTAGACGTCTCATTTCCTCGTTTGTCAGAGGCTCGTAATATCTCCTGCGATGGGATGCCACCGCTATCTCTACGGGAGCAACTGCCTCCGTGCCGTAAACAAGGCCAAACGGAGTTTCTCCTGTTGACTGCTTGGGTGTTGTTCTAACAGCCCACAGCACGTTTTCAAGCTCATCCAGCCAATGACCTTGCAAGGCGTAGACTCTCTTCTTCAAGCCATCCATCACGATCTTGTTGGCTGATTCGACTTGGCCATTAGTCTGAGCGTGACGGACGGAAGCTGTCAGATGCTCAATGTTCAATTCCTCCAGGTACTCCTTCAACTGAGCCCCATTGAACGGAGGGCCATTGTCGCTGATCAACACTCGAGGAACCCCATACCGAGATATGATCTGAGTTTGAAGGAACTTGAGGATCTGCTGCCCCGTCGTCTTGGCCAACGCCTTAGCCTCTATCCACTTTGAGAAGTAATCGATGGACACGAGTAAATACTTGCACTGACCTTTCGCTTGGGGAAGAGGTCCCACCAAATCAATGCCCCATTGCGCGAAGGGCCAGGCACTCCTGATGGACATCAAGTCCGCGGCGGGAGCCACGATATTCGGAGCATACCTCTGGCATGCATCACAGGATTGGACCATCGCTGTCGCTTCCTTGTTCATCGAAGGCCAATAATAGCCTAGAATCAACGCCTTCCTCACGATAGATCGGGCCCCTTCGTGACAGGCCGCGACTCCCTCGTGTAGCTCTCTCAGGATTCGATTCGTATCAGGCTCCGCCACACATTTCAAGAAAGGCTTTACATGCCCCCTCTTGTATAACTGGTTGTCCACCATCACGTAATCGTTCGCAATTCGATGTAGCCTGACAGCTGCCACTTCATCATCGGGGAGTGCCCCCGTAGTCAGGTATGTGACCATCGGGGTCATCCAGGTGGGTTTCTCTTCTTCCTCTGATCCTGCTTCAATAGCGCAAACCTCCGACGGATCGGTGGTTGAGAGAATTACTCTTTCCAGGAAATGCACCTTCCGATTCTCCTCAGGGGCCACTCCTAGAGCAAACTTGCTTAAGGCGTCTGCCTCCGCGTTCTCTTCCCTCGGGATTGCCTCGATATCGAAGCTTTTGAAGCTTCCCTTCAAAGTATGCACCTCGTGCAAATACTTCCTCATTGTCGGGTTCTTGGCTTTATAGTTCCCCTGGACCTGATTCATGATCAAGCTGGCATCGCATTTTACCTTCAAATGGTCGACCCCCGTACCCTTGGCAATCTTATGGCCCGTGATAAGAGCCTCGTACTCCGCTTCATGCCCTAGATCGGAGGCTTTACATGCCCCCTCTTGTATAACTGGTTGTCCACCATCACGTAATCGTTCGCAATTCGACGTAGCCTGACAGCTGCCACTTCATCATCGGGGAGTGCCCCCGTAGTCGGGTATGTGACCATCGGGGTCATCCAGGTGGGTTTCTCTTCTTCCTCCGATCCTGCTTCAATAGCGCAAACCTCCGACGGATCGGTGGTTGAGAGAATTACTCTTTCCAGGAAATGCACCTTCCGATTCTCCTCAGGGGCCACTCCTAGAGGAAACTTGCTTAAGGCGTCTGCCTCCGCGTTCTCTTCCCTCGGGATTGCCTCGATATCGAAGCTTTTGAAGCTTCCCTTCAAAGTATGCACCTCGTGCAAATACTTCCTCATTGTCGGGTTCTTGGCTTTATAGTTCCCCTGGACCTGATTCACGATCAAGCTGGCATCGCATTTTACCTTCAAATGGTCGACCCCCGTACCCTTGGCAATCTTAAGGCCCGTGATGAGAGCCTCGTACTCGGCTTCATTGTTGGTGGCCTTAAATGTTAAGGCCAAAGCATATCGCAGGGGCTCGCTTCCACCGGGCGGTATCAATACGAATCCTGCCCCCGATCCTTCTACACTTGATGAACCATCAGTGTACATCTCCCAAGTGTTCTCCTCAATTGGCTGTTCTGGCTGTTCTGTTATCGAGACCTGTTCTGCTGTCGGGACCCCCGTGGTTGCCCCCTCTGCGGGACCTGTTACTTCCAGATCGGGTGTCGTAGACTCAGCTATAAAATCTGCCAATGCCTGGCCTTTGATAGCAGTTCGCGGAGCAAAGTGAATACGGAACTCCGTAAGCTCGATGGCCCATTTCACCAATCTCCCCGACGCCTCCGGTCGGTTCAAAAAATGCTTCAATGGCTGATTAGTTAACACTGTAACTTCGTGGGCATGGAAGTAAGGTCGTAGCTTTCGAGCGGCAACAATCAACGCGAAGAGATACTTCTCAATAGCGGGGTAATTTATTTCAGACTTGGCAAACGCCTTGCTTACATAATAGACAGGCACTTGGTTGCCCTTGACAATCTTAATCAAAACAGAACTAACAGTAACATCGGAAACAGCCAAATAGAGATAAAGCGGCTCGCCTGGAACCGGTTTCGCCAACGGCGGGAGGGTACGGAGGTGCTGCTTGAGTGCTTGGAATGCCTCATCGCACTTGTCGGACCATTCGAACTTCTTGTGGGCCCTTAGCACGTCAAAAAATGGCATAGCTCTGTCACTCGCCTTGGATAGGAATCGATTCATCGCGGCCAACCGGCCATTCAATACTTGAACCTCCCGATGAGTCTTCGGGGACTGCAGCTCCTCGATCGCTCGCAGCTTCTCAGGATTCACCTCGATTCCTCTCTGGCTCACCGTGAACCCTAGGAACTTCCCCGAGTTTACCCCGAAAGCACATTTGTCTGGGTTCAACCGAACCTGATGAAACCTCATCCGCTCAAACGCCGCCGCCAAGTTTTGGACGCGTTCTCCTGCCTGTCGGGACTTCACGAGCATGTCATCCACATAAGCCTCCATCGTCTTTCCCAGCATATCCCCGAAAAACTTGTTCACCATCCGCTGGTAAGTTGCTCCGGCATTGATCAATCCGAAGGGCATGACGTCATAGTGATAAACATCACTGTCAGCGTAAAAAGCTGTGTGGGGGGCATCCTCCTTTGCCATCTTGATCTGGTTATATCCGGAGTAGGCATCCATGAAGCTCAGCAGCTCATGTCCCGATGTGGCATCCACCAACTGGTCAATCCTCAGGAGCGGGTAGCAATCCTTCGGGCAGGCCTTGTTCAAGTCGCGGAAATCGACACATATCCGCCACTTCCCATTACTCTTTCTCACCAGGACTGGGTTAGCGACCCATGTCTGGAATCGGAGCTCCTTGATGAATCCAGCGTCGAGCAGTCTGCCAACCTCTTGCTGGATCGCGGTCCTTTTGTCTGCGCCCATCGGACGCCTCCTCTGCGCGATAGGCTTGATCGCGGGATCAATTTTCAGCTCGTGTACGATCACGTCGGGGCTGATTCCTGGCATATCACTCGGGGACCAGGCAAACAACTCCTTGAACTCCTTCAGGAGCTCGATCAACTCTCGGGCTCTTTCCTCCGACAAAGCAGACCCGATCTTCACCTTCCTTCGAGGTCCATCAATCTCAACCTCCTTCAGATCCTCCATGGGGGCAAGCCGCCCAAACTCCTCTCGAGGATCGGCATCGGTTTGCAGGACAGCCATGGCTTCCCTTCTTCTCCTTCGAGTGGCATTAACATAGCACTTTCGTGACGCCACCTGGTCGCCCTTAACCTCTCCGACACCATGGTCAGTCGGGAACTTCATTTTCTGGTGGACGGTTGAAGCAACCGCCATGAGAGGGTTGATGATGGTCCTACCAATGATAGCGTTGTATGTTCCCGCGGATTCTACCACGACGAAGTCCACGTTCCGCCGTTCCATCTTCCAGCCACTACCAAACTCCACCGGTAAGGTAATCATCCCCAACGGATAGGAAGTCGATCCGGAGAAGCCCACCATCGGGAAGTTCACCTGTGTCAGATCCTTCTTCGACTTACCCATGGCCTCCAGGGCATCCATGAAAAGAATGTCGGAGGAGCTCCCTCCATCCTCCATGAATGACGTTAATGGTTCCCCGTCTCTCCTTACGGGCACCGGAACCAGAAGGCTCCGACTCAATCTTCTTCTTCTTTGGGGATCGGTCACGGGACTTAGAACGGGACCGCGACCGACTTTTGGAACGGGATCGGCACCTTCCCCTTCCGACGAACTCCTTAAGCTTCCCCTTCTGGATCAGCTTCTCTATCTCCTTCTTCAGCTCCCGACAGTTATCTGTGTCGTGACCATTGGCTCGATGGTACCGACAATAACGATCAGAGCGGCCTCCCAAGAACTCTCCTTCCTTCCTCGGGGGGTACCGGGTGAGACCCTGTCGATCCATCACAGCTAGCACGGAGGTCATCGAGTTGTTGATGGGAACACTACAACCTTCGCGGTTATCCTTCTTCGGAGGACGCCTATCCTCCCTTCTCTCGGGGCGACCACGGTTCCTACTCCCTTCCGACTTGTCGCTTCCTTTGCGATCATCCGACAGCTTGGATGATGGATTTCCTCTTCCCGACTTCGAAGGATCAAGCTCTCCGGCAGCAATCTTCGACTCCTGGACGTCGATTTGCTGTTTCACCCTCGCTTGCAGAGCCTCCATACTCCACACAGCCTTCGCGGCTACACTGTGCATCAGATCGGACCCATATGGAGCGGATAGGTTCCGAAGGAAAGTGCAGATGGTCTCTCCCTCCGATATTTCCTCATCGATCTCCGCGGCACTGGCAGTGAATCGTTGGTAGTAATATGCCAACGATTCGTCGGGTCTCTGCACCACCTGGGTCAGGGACCTTACACTCTTCAGGAGACGCCTCCGACCTTGATATTGCTTGATGAAGCGATCGTGCATATCAGCCCAGCACGTAATACTTCCTGGCGGTTGTTGGATCACGGTGGAACTCCGGCACGGACTCTGACGGCGATCCTAGCTCCTTTGCTCCACGCAATCCTGCAAGAGGGGATAGACCGGGCGGTGACCCAGAATCCCTCTCCGATGCTTAAATGAGTGTCTAGTACGGACTGGCAAACAGTAATCTCAAAGGGTATGTAATTCAACGTAAGTCATCTGAGGTGACCTCTTGCCCTTTTATAGGCGAAGAGATACCTCAGTTACCTGGTGAACCGTTGGGGGTGGTTAGCCCGTATCCCGCGTATCTCGGGTGTGATCCCACCTATCTAGGCCATGATCTCGCTTATCTCGGCCACGCCCCGCGTATCTTGGCCACGCTCCGTGTATCTTAACCACGTTCCGCGTATCTCGGTCACGCCCCGCGTATCTTGGCCTTTTCCTCTGATAACGAGTCCCGACTCCCGTCGGGGACTCCAGAGTTATCTCATTGTGTCACCGCTCGGGGCCCCTCGTCATCGTGACAGGGCCAATCGTTCTCAGGGATTCGTCATCGGGGCCTACTTAAAGGCTTCTTATCGGGAGCTTCCAGCTCATCTGTCAGGACCGACTCTGTCGGGACCTTTCATCATCGGGACTCCCTTCGTCGGGACCCTTCTCCTGGGTCATCTTGACCTTCATTTGGGGCCTGGTGGGCCTGTTTTCCGTCTCCTCACCGTTAAAGGGCCTGACGGCTGTAGTCGAACCCATCATTTGCCCCCAAGACATGAGGGACTTTTAGTTCGCCGTGTCTTCCAACTCCCGACCTCCCGATATTGGAATCGGGGATCTTTCCCTTAACATGGTCATTCAGTACTAATCTTTTCCTTCGCGTTTCCTCAGCGTTTTGTGGGTAACTGCCAAATCCCAGGGGTTTCCTCGATTCCCCAGTTCATTAAATGCAGTAAATAGTGAAGCGACGTTTTCGGCCCTCGTGCCTGATTTTTCGCGCCTGCTCTTTTCTGAAAAGTGCTTTTCAGGCCGTTTCATCATTACGTCTGTTGTCCTTCTGCACGTTTCATCTCAACGGTCCAGATTAAAAATCTTCGACTTCGACGACTCGGATCGAAGTGTACCTTCAACTGTCCTCTTCGCCTATAAAACCCATGCCACGGGCACAGTTTAATTTTTACCGTTTCCGAATTCTCAAAAGCTCTCTGCAACTTCTCTGCGAATTCAAGCTCTGTAATTCCGAAGGTCTCAGAGTTTCTCCGGTCATCTTTCCGGCGACGCCCAGTTCATTCCCTCAACTTCCACTTCATCATGTCTGGTAAGGGTTTTCCCTTCATTGCTTGTTCGTCTTTACCTTATTTATAGCTTTCCAAGAATCCCACTGTGTTTTTCTTGCCATTGTTGCTTTTCAGACAGCGGGTCCAGCTCTGAGGGGAGAAAACCTTTTAATTTTGATTATGCTCTGAATGAAATTTCCAATACTGCCTACGATGCAGCCCTCCAAGAGGGGTGTATCACTTCTACTTGGGAACCCCGTTTCCCATATCCTTGGCCTCGCCCCTCGGGTAACCCTGAGGTTACTCGTCCCCAAAAAGGGGAGGTATTTGTCTCTACGGGGCAAGTATCAGCGGGGATCAGATTCCTCTTCTGTGGTAATCTGGTCGAGATGTGCCAGCATTACAAAACGCATCCAACTACCTTCTCTCCCCATGCCATCCGCCTATGGAACGCCTTCCAGGTTCTCTGCTTCCGACAGAAGTGGGTTTACAGCCTCCAGCTCTTCAGAACCTTCTATGGGATGAAGTGCAACGAGGCGGGGGTTTGCGCCTTCTATCCTCGGATGCCCAAGTGGAGTAAGCAGCAGCTTGCACGGTGTAGCTGGACCAATGACACCTGGAAGGTGGTCAAGGGTCGGGGACTCCTGGTTGACACGGGGTCCGATAACAGTGGTTGGAAGAGGAGCTACTTCTTCATCCGACACTCTTCGATCCCCTGGCCCCGATGGGAGGTGGCAGCAGACCCCCCGCCTGCCTTCCACACCTATACCGACGAATATTTCGAAACTCTTCAACTCATCCAGCTTTACCGATGGGGGGAGTCCTACACTCCCCTCAACGCCAATTCACTCGTGGAGTGGGACCTGGTGAACGCCGGGATCCGACTCCTCGATATAATCTCCGGGGGGCAGCTTTTCGACGACCCTTCTAATATGGTTCCCTGGGTAAACTTCTAACTCTTCTTCGTTTATTGTTTGCAGCCAAGAAGGTATCTGTGCTAACCGATCTGTTCCTTAAGCAGGGGGAGACCGATGCTGTTCGCCCTTCGCGGAAGAGGAAGTCCGCCAAGAAGGCTGCTGCTCAGTCGGGGTCTCCTTCTGCGGAGCAACCCAAGCGGAAGCGGGTGGAGCTGGACCAACTCTTCGATGTCCAGAATGTTGAGGAAGGTAAAAAGCTCCGACTCGCTATTAAATCGTACAGGAGGATGGTCCCGAGGGATTTGATTCCTTCGACCAAGGAGGCCCGTATTGCTGACGTTAGACGGATCCTTCGAGGTGAAACTCCTCGTGTCCTGAAGGCGGGCTACTACCACTATCATGGGAAGGATCAATACGTCTCCCGACGTATCGTTTGGTGTAATAATCCTGATGAACTCCCTGACTACATTTCTGAAGCCTCTCATCCTCCAGGTGCAGGTCGTTCAGGAGCTCCATCGGGTGCTGAAGCTTCCGCGGATGCACCGTCTTCAACAGGGGTGCCTCCCTCAACTGGGGAGAAGGCCCCAACCGGCGAATAGTTTCGTCGGGTGGAAAGCTTGGACTCCTCCGAGGAGACTGATGAGGGGGGCTCCCTTCGTCATCGTCGGAGGACGGGGCAGTCTCCCCTGAAACCAACCTCTCAGGGGCCGCCCCCTTCATCTTCTCCGCAGCAGCGGCAGCCGTCACCTATCCACAACTTCACTCCTTCACCCGTCCGGGTCGATACGGAGGCATGCCCCTCCACGTATCGTCCTCTTCCTCCTGTTGCTCTTGATAGGAATTTTTATAGGCCCTTCAACCCCTCACAAGCGAATGCCCCCTGGACTCCCATCCAGACGCTGCAAGGAGTCTCGCTCACACAAGGGGAGCAGCACCAGGACCTGGCCCTGCATCTGCTGGCAGGCTCGATCCTGCCTACCATGCGGTATCCGATTTCCCTCAATCGGACGGTCATGCATCGGGATGTCAGAGAGATGTCCATGCGCCGGATAGAGGTAAAACTTCGCTTCTCTCTTTCGATGATAAATCGGGTTGTTTGTCTGTTAACATTTTTTCTTCTTATTGTAGGAGCTTGGGGACTTCAACCGTCTTCTTGTGTATATCATCGCCTGTGATGAGTCCCGGGAGCGGGATCGAGCAGCCCTCGACCAGCTCAAGGAGGATCTTTAGGCCTCCCAGTCTTCGCGGGGAAAGCTTGTCAAGGAGCAGGCTGTCCTTGACCAAAAGGTTCAGGACCTCCAGAAGCAGGTCGGGGACTTCGAGGGGCTCTTGAGGCAAGAGCGGCAGGTGGCTGTGGATAAGCTGGTCCTTGAGAAGAAAGCTGCTGAGGACAAACTGGTCCTCGAGAAGAAGGCTCTGGAGGAGCAAATCGCGGGATTTCCTGCGCAGCTGGTCGAGGCGGAGGCAAAGGGCCGGGAGGATTATCGGAGGTCTGGGGACTTCCAGGCCGACGCTATGAAATTCTTCGGCGTGGAGGTGGAGAATACTCTCTTCAATGCGGTTGAGGAGCTCCACCTGGAGTATGGGGACGCCATCAACTTTGACAAGTCTCCTTCCCTCGCTCCCTTTGCGAAGAAGTATTTTGCTCTTTCCGAGGAGAGTGATGGGGGGAGTACCCCCGTAATTGTCGAAGACGCCTCTGAGCTTCCAAGTGCGGATGCCCCGATAGTCGATCCTCCCGAGGCCAACCCTGTGGATCCTTCTGTTACCGACTCCGCGGACCCAGCTGCTGCCGATGTTGCCGACAAGGACCAAGCTTAAACGTTTATCTTTAGAGTCCTTGTATTTTCTCCTTTTTTGTCGTCGTCGGGCCTTTGAGCCCTTATCAATATCAGACTCTCTTAGTTCCGATTCTTTCGTTGCACTTCTCCCAGTGGCTTTACTATATTTCCATACATCACTTAAGACGATTTAATAACTTGCACCACTTAAGGCGACTTTTCCCGTGCACCACTTAAGGCGACTTAATATTACTTAGAGTAAATCTAAGAATCATGCATCACTTAAGACGACTTAATATCGTGCACCACTCAAGGCGACTTAATTTTACTTAGAGTAAATCTAAGAATCATGCATCACTTAAGACGACTTAATATCGTGCACCACTCAAGGCGACTTAATATTACTTAGAGTAAATCTAAGAATCATGCATCACTTAAGACGACTTAATATCGTGCACCACTCAAGGCGATTTAATATCGTGCACCACTCAAGGCGACTTTGTATCGTGCATCACTTAAGACGACTTTTGATACTTAGAATAAATCTAAGGATCGTGCACCACTCAAGGCGACTTTATATCGTGCACCACTTAAGGCGAGTTTTCTCGTGCACCACTCAAGGCGACTTTGACACTTAGCATAAATCTAAGGATAACTCTGATTGGAAGCAACCTCTTTATTTATTGACGGCACAAAATTGGCTTACATCGAATTAAACGATACACAGCATACACCACTTAAGGCGATTTTACATCGGGCACCACTTAAGGCGAATTTATCGGGCACCACTTAAGGCGACTTTATCGGGCACCACTTAAGGCGACTTTCTTCAAGCATGGTGTTTCTTCAAGTGTTCGCCACTAAAAGAATGCTTTAACGTCCTGCCATCGAGGTCTTCCAACTTGTACGCATTTGGAGCTGGCATCCCCACGACCTTATAAGGTCCTTCCCATTTGGTGACATCTTGTTGATTCGATCCAAAAGGGTGAACTCGTTGCGACGCCAAACCAGCTCCCCGACGAAGAACTGTCGGGACTTCACTCGCCGATTGTAGTACCTGGCCGTCGCCAAACGCATTCGAGCTTGGACTTCATCGGCTTCCCGCCTCTTCTCTTCGAGTAAGTCCAAGTCCAGACGTCTCATCTCATCGTTCGTCAGAGGCTCGTAATATCTCATCCGATGGGACGCCACAGCTACCTCCACGGGGGCGACGGCCTCCGTGCCATAAACGAGGCCAAACGGAGTCTCCCCTGTTGATCGTTTGGGTGTCGTTCTAACAGCCCAAAGCACGTTTTCTAGTTAGTTCAGCCACTTGCCCTTCAAGGCATAGACCCTCTTCTTCAGGCCATCCATCACGATTTTGTTGGCTGATTCCACCTGGCCATTAGTCTGAGCATGGCGTACGGAAGCAGTCTGATGCTCGATGTTCAACTCCTCCAGATACTCCCTCACCTGAGAGTCGTTAAACGGTGGACCATTGTCGCTGATCACCACCTTAGGAATCCCGTATCTGGACACAATGTGGGTCTGGAGGAACTTGACGATCTGATTCCCCGTCGTTCTGGCCAATGCCTTCGCCTCTATCCATTTCGAAAAAAAAATCGATTGCTACAAGTAAATACTTACATTGACCTTGTGCTTGTGGAAGAGGTCCCACCAAGTAGATGCCCCATTGCGCGAAAGGCCACGCGCTCTTGATGGATGTCAGATTAGCGGCCGGAGCCACGATACTCGGGGCGTACCTCTGGCACGCGTCACAGGATCGGACCAACGCCGTTGCTTCCTTGCTCATCGTAGGCCAATAATAGCCCAAGTTCAGCACTTTCCTCATAATGGATCGGGCTCCTTCATGACAAGCCGCGACCCCTTCATGCACTTCCTTCAGGATTCGATTTGTATCGGGTTCTGCCACACACTTCAGGTACGGAGTCGAGAACCAGCCCTTTTTGTACAGCTGATCGTCTAGCATCACGTAGTTAGCCGCGATCCGACGTATCCTGTCTGCTGCTACTTTATCATCGGGGACTGCCCCCGTAGTCAGGTACGCGACTATCGGGGTCATCCAAGTGGGCTCCTCCTCCGATTTTGCCTCAAAGGTACACACCTGCGTCGGGTCGATGGTTGATAAGATCACCTTTTCCAAGAAGTGCACCTTCCGATTTTCTTCCAAGGGTGCCCCCAGGGAAAATTTGCTCAGGGCGTCTGCCTCTACGTTTTCCTCCCTCGGGATTGCTTCAATATCGAAGCTTTTAAAGCTCTCCTTCAGGGCTTGTACCTCGCGTAGGTATTTCCTCATTATCGGACTTCTCGCTTCGTATCGCCCTTGAACCTGGTTCACGATCAAAGCTGCGTCACACTTTACTCTCAAATGATCAACTCCGGTGCCTTTAGCGATTTTTAGGCCCGTGATAAGAGCTTCATATTCCGCTTCGTTGTTTGTGGCCTTGAATGTTAAAGCCAAGGCGTATCGGAGCGGTTCACCTTCACCCGGTGGTATCAACAAAAAGCCCGCTCCTGATCCGTCTGAACTTGAGGAGCCATCCGTGTACATTTCCCAGGTATTTTCCTCGTTTGGCTGTTCTGATTGCTCTACCCTCTCTGGTTGTTCTTCTATCGGGACCTCCATAGTTGCCCCCTCTATAGGGCCCGCTTCTTCTAGATCGGGAGCTGTAGATTCTGCTATGAAATCCGCCAATGCCTGGCCCTTGATAGCCGTTCTTGGAGCAAAGTGTATGCGAAACTCACTAAGCTCTACTGCCCATTTCACTAATCTTCCCGACGCATCCGGTCGGTTCAAAAAATGCTTCAAAGGCTGGTTCGTCAGCACAGTGATCTCGTGTGCGTGGAAATAAGGCCTTAGCTTCCGAGCAGTAATAATCAACGCAAAGAGGTATTTCTCAACGGCAGGATAATTTAATTCAGACTTGGCAAACGCCTTGCTTACATAATAGACGTGGACTTGATTACCCTCGACAACCTTCACTAACACAGAGCTAAGTGCAAATTCAGAAACAGCCAAATAAAGATAGAGCGGCTCGCCTGGAACCGGTTTCGCCAACGGCGGGAGGGTGCGAAGGTGCTGCTTGAGTACTTGGAACGCCTCTTCACAATTGGCGGTCCACTCAAATTTCTTGTTGGTCCTCAGGACTTCAAAAAATGGCATTGATCGATCGCTGGCTTTGGACAGGAAGCGATTCATTGCAGCTAGCCGGCCGTTCAGCACTTGTACCTCCCGATGGTTTATCGGAGACTGCATCTCCTCAATCGCCTTCAGCTTCTCGGGATTCACCTCAATTCCTCTTTGGCTCACCATAAAGCCCAAAAATTTCCCTGAGTGGACTCTGAAAGCGCATTTCGTTGGGTTTAAACGAACTTGATGAAGCCTCATCCGCTCAAACGCCATGGTTAAGTTGTGCACATGATCCTCGGCTTGTCGGGACTTTACCAGCATATCATCCACGTAAGCCTCCATGGTTTTCCCCAGCATATCTCCGAACAGCTTGTTCACCATCCGCTGGTAGGTTGCCCCAGCATTGATCAACCCGAAAGGCATGACATCGTAGTGATAGATGTCACTGTCTGCATAGAACGCTGTGTGGGGAGCATCTTCCTTGGCCATCTTGATCTGGTTGTAGCCCGAATACGCATCCATGAAACTCAACAGCTCATGTCCCGACGTAGCATCCACCAGCTGGTCGATTCTCGGGAGCGGATAACAGTCCTTCTGGCAAGCCTTATTCAGGTCGCGGAAATCCACACACATTCGCCATTTCCCATTAGTCTTCCTCACCAGCACCGGATTAGCAACCCAAGTTTGGAATCGGAGCTCTATAATAAACCCAGCATCGAGCAACCTGCCCACCTCCTGCTGGATCGCGGTCTTCTTATCTGTGCCCATCGAACGCCTTTTTTGCGTAATAGGCTTGATTGCTGGGTCTATCTTCAGCTCGTGTACGATCACATCGGGACTGATTCCTGGCATGTCGCTCAGGGACCAGGCAAACAGTTCCTTGAACTCTTTCAGCAACTCCACCAACTTTTGGGCTGTCTCCTCAGTCAGAGCAGACCGGATTTTCACCTTCCTCTGGGGTCCGTCAATCTCGACTTCTTTCAGATCTTCTACGGGGGCGGGACGCCCAAACTCCTCTCTAGGATCTGTGTCTGTCTGGAGGACAGTCATGGCTTCTCGCCTCCTTCGGGTGGCATTAACATAACATTTTCGGGAAGCTACCTGGTCACCCTTGACTTCTCCGACCCAGTGGTCGGTCGGGAACTTCATCTTCTGGTGTACTGTCGAGGCAACCGCCATCAGAGGGTTGATGGTGGTTCTCCCAATAATCGCGTTGTAAGTCCCCGCGGAATCAACTACCACGAACTCCACATTCCTCCTTTCTGATTTCCACCCACTACCAAACTCCACTGGTAAGGTGATTACGCCTAGCGGATAAGAGGTTGAGCCAGAGAACCGACCATCGGGAAGTTTGCCTCCTTCAGATCTTTCTTCGTTTCTCCCATGGCCTCCAGCGTGTCCATAAATAGGATATCGGAGGAGCTTCCTCCGTCGATCAGAATTCGCTTCATTTCGAACCCGTCTACATCCAAGGTTACAACCAAGGCGTCATCGTGTGGAGTCTCCACGCCTATGAGATCTTCTGACGAAAAGGAAATTACCATCTCTTCTTTCAAGGTCCAGGATCGGGACCTCTTACCCAGCACCACCGCCGTAGGGATTCTAGAGGCATAAACCTCTCGGGCGGATGAAGTATCACCTCCAGCAGCAAATCTTCCATGAATCACATTGATAGTGCCCCGTCTCTCCTTATGAGCACCGGATGACTCTGGGTCGGTTCTCTTCTTCTTTGGGGACCGATCGCGGGATCGGGAACGGGACCGCGATCGGGACCGAGAGCGGGATCGACACCGCTTATCCCCGACGAATTCCTTGAGCTTCCCCTTCTGGATCAGCTTTTCGATCTCCTTCTTCAGTTCCCGACAATGGTTGGTGTCATGGACATTTGCGCGGTGAAATCGGCAGTAGCGATCCGTGCGAGATCCCAAGAATTCTCCATCCTTCTTTGGGGGGGGGGTACCTAGAGATACCTTGTCGTTCCATGACCGTCAGTACCTCCGCCATGAAGCAGTTGAGAGGAATGTCGAGATCATCCCGCTTATCCTTCCTTGAAGAGCGCCTATCGTCCCACCGATCCGGGCGGCCTCGATTCCGACTACTGTCGGGTTTACCCTTTGACTTACGATCGTCAAAAGGTTTAACCGACTGCTTCCCTTTGTTCGACTTTGGGGGCTCCAACTCTCCCGCAGCTATCTTTGACTCCTGGACATCGATTTGCCGTTTTACCCTCTTCTGTAGTGCCTCCATGTTCCACACAGCTTTTTCAGCTACACTGTGCATTAGGTCGGAACAGTAGGGGGCCGTTAAGTTCCGGATAAAGGTACGGATGGTTTCTCCCTCCGAGATCTCCTCATCAATCTCTGCCACACTGGCAGTGTACCGCTGGTAATAGTGCGCCAGCGATTCGTCGGGCCTCTGTACCACCTGGGTCAGGGACCTCACACTCTTCAGCAAACGTCTTCGACCCTGGTACTGCTGGATGAACCGGTCGTGCATATCTGCCCAGCAAGTGATACAGCCTGGGGGCAGACTAAAGAACCAGGTCAGGGCTCTTTCTCCAAGTGTGTTCGGGAACAGCGTACACACTATGTCTTCATTCGGGGCTCTTCCCAGACATGCCATCAGGTGCTTCTGGACATGACGAACTGGATCTCCTTCACCATCGTACTCCTTTATCGTGGGGATACCCAGCCCTGGTGGGGCTAGGGTGTCTATGAGTCGGGGAACGAAGGGATGAGTAGATTGATCCCTCAGCTCCGATACCAGCGGCTTCTGCTCTCCCATGCAGATATTCACGATTTTTACCACTTGATCTGGGGTGATGGGACCATTCAGGGGAATGGTCATGTGCTGTACTGGCCCTGGCCCATCAATCACGAACCTCTCCGGCTGACCGGATACCCCACTTCTGTTCTGGCCTCGGGGCGGAGCCTCCTGCGCGTTCCGAACCTCTGCTGGTGGGGCCACTTCCTCCAACGGTGGCATCTCCTCCTGCCTCCTCGCAGCCTCTCTCCGATCCAAGAGAGCCAAAAACATAGGCATGGCTTCTGCCACCGCCCTCGTCAGGTCCGCAGCTGGGGGGGCCTCCTGCCCCCTATTGCCCTGGTGCTGAGCAGCAATGTCTTCGGGACCTTCATTGTGCCCCCCTGTCTGGGATAGCTCAGCCGGGGGATGGTTCTGGTTTTCGTCCTGTTCTGGTAGTGAATTCAGAGTTGTTGCAGCGGGGTGACGGGAACCACCAGATTGTCCCTGTCTTCTGTGCTTGCCAGCCGCCATCGATCGAGTAGAAGGCATATAAGCTTTTTGTTTGATTCCCACAGACGGCGCCAATGTTGGATCACGGTGGAACTCCGGCACGGACTCTGACGGCGATCCTAGCTCCTTTGCTCCACGCAATCCTGCAAGAGGGGATAGACCGGGCGGTGACCCAGAATCCCTCTCCGATGCTTAAATGAGTGTTTAGTACGGACTGGCAAACAGTAATCTCAAAGGGTATGTAATTCAACGTAAATCATCTGAGGTGACCTCTTGCCTTTTTATAGGCGAAGAGATACCTCAGTTACCTAGTGAACCGTTGGGGGTGGTTAGCCCGTATCCCGCGTATCTCGGGTGTGATCCCGCCTATCTAGGCCATGATCTCGCTTATCTCGGCCACGCCCCGCGTATCTTGGCCACGCTCCGTGTATCTTAACCACGTTCCGTGTATCTCGGCCACGCCCCGCGTATCTTGGCCACGCTCTGTGTATCTTAACCACGTTCCGTGTATCTCGGCCACGCCCCGCGTATCTTGGCCTTATCCTCTGATAACGAGTCCCGACTCCCGTCGGGGACTCCAGAGTTATCTCATTGTGTCACCGCTCGGGGCCCCTCGTCATCGTGACAGGGCCAATCGTTCTCAGGGATTCGTCATCGGGGCCTACTTAAAGGCTTCTTATCGGGAGCTTCCAGCTCATCTGTCAGGACCGACTCTGTCGGGACCTTTCATCATCGGGACTCCCTTCGTCGGGACCCTTCTCCTGGGTCATCTTGACCTTCATTTGGGGCCTGGTGGGCCTGTTTGCCGTTTCCTCTGGTGGAGATGGGGACCCTTCTCCAGGGTCATCTTGACCTTCATTTGGGGCCTGGTGGGCCTGTTTTCCGTTTCCTCACCGTTAAAGGGACTGACGGCTGTAGTCGAACCCATCATTTGCCCCCAAGACATGAGGGACTTTTAGTTCGTCATGTCTTCCAACTCCCGACCTCCCGATATTGGAATCGGGGATCTTTCCCTTAACATGGTCATTCAGTACTAATCTTTTCCTTCGCGTTTCCCAAAGACGGCGCCAATGTTGGATCACGGTGGAACTCCGGCACGGACTCTGACGGCGATCCTAGCTCCTTTGCTCCACGCAATCCTGGAAGAGGGGATAGACCGGGCGGTGACCCAGAATCCCTCTCCGATGCTTAAATGAGTGTCTAGTACGGAATGGCAAGCAGTAATCTCAAAGGGTATGTAATTCAACGTAAGTCATCTGAGGTGACCTCTTGCCCTTTTATAGGCGAAGAGATACCTCAGTTACCTGGTGAACCGTTGGGGGTGGTTAGCCCGTATCCCGCGTATCTCGAGTGTGATCCCGCCTATCTAGGCCATGATCTCGCTTATCTCGGCCACGCCCCTCGTATCTTGGCCACGCTCCGTGTATCTTAACCACGTTCCGCGTATCTCGGCCACGCCCCGCGTATCTTGGCCTTATCCTCTGATAACGAGTCCCGACTCCCGTCGGGGACTCCAGAGTTATCTCATTGTGTCACCGCTCGGGGCCCCTCGTCATCGTGACAGGGCTAATCGTTCTCAGGGATTCGTCATCGGGGCCTACTTAAAGGCTTCTTATCGGGAGCTTCCAGCTCATCTGTCAGGACCGACTCTGTCGAGACCTTTCATCATTGGGACTCCCTTCGTCGGGACCCTTCTCCTGGGTCATCTTGACCTTCATTTGGGGCCTGGTGGGCCTGTTTTCCGTTTCCTCACCGTTAAAGGACCTGACGGCTGTAGTCGAACCTATCATTTGCCCCCAAGACATGAGGGACTTTTAGTTCATCGTGTCTTCCAACTCCCGACCTCCCGATATTGGAATCGGGGATCTTTCCCTTAACATGGTCATTCAGTACTAAAATTTTCCTTCGCGTTTCCTCAGCGTTTTGTTGGTAACTGCCAAATGTTGGATCACGGTGGAACTCCGGCACGGACTCTGACGGCGATCCTAGCTCCTTTGCTCCACGCAATCCTGCAAGAGGGGATAGACCGGGCGGTGACCCAGAATCCCTCTCCGATGCTTAAATGAGTGTCTAGTACGGACTGGCAAGCAGTAATCTCAAAGGGTATGTAATTCAACGTAAGTCATCTGAGGTGACCTCTTGCCCTTTTATAGGCGAAGAGATACCTCAGTTACCTGGTGAACCGTTGGGGGTGGTTAGCCCGTATCCCGCGTATCTCGGGTGTGATCCCGCCTATCTAGGCCATGATCTCGCTTATCTCGGCCACGCCCCGCGTATCTTGGCCACGCTCCGTGTATCTTAACCACGTTCCGCGTATCTCGGCCACGCCCCGCGTATCTTGGCCTTATCCTTTGATAACGAGTCCCGACTCCCGTCGGGGACTCCAGAGTTATCTCATTGTGTCACCGCTCGGGGACCCTCGTCATCGTGACAGGGCCAATCGTTCTCAGGGATTCGTCATCGGGGCCTACTTAAAGGCTTATTATCGGGAGCTTCCAGCTCATCTGTCAGGACCGACTTTGTCGGGACCTTTCATCATCGGGACTCCCTTCGTCGGGACCCTTCTCCTGGGTCATCTTGACCTTTATTTGGGGCCTGGTGGGCCTGTTTGCCGTTTCCTCACCGTTAAAGGGCCTGACGGCTGTAGTCGAACCCATCAGCGGTAGGCTGAAAAACCAAGTCATGGCTCTTTCTCCCAGGGTGATCGGGAACAGCGAACACACGAGGTCATCGTTCGAGGTCCTACCCATACAAGCCTGAACATGCCTCTGAACATGGCGGACCGGGTCTCCTTCACCATCGTACTCCTTGATGGTCGGGATGCCTAGCCCTGGCGGGGCGACAGTATCTAGCAGCCGTGGAACGAAAGGATGACTGGATCAATCCCTCAGCTCCGATGTCATATGCTTCTGGTCACCCATGCAGATGCTGACAATTTTCACCACCTGATCGGGGGTGATGGGACCATTCAGGGGAATGGTCCTGTTCTGCACTGGTCCCGGGCCGTCGACCACGAACTTCTCCAAATGCGCGGGTTCCTTACCCCTACTCCTGGGCTGAATCTCCTGAACCTCCTGTTCTTCTGGAACCACCCTCGGAGGGGGTGGGGGCAGCTCTTCTCGCGGAGGCAACTCCTCCGCTCTCCTGGCAGCCTCTCTCTTATCCAACAGAGCCTTCATGGCCGCCAAGAACATAGGCATGGCATCTACTACTGCCTTGGCCAACTCCGAATTTGAGGAAGAGCCTACTTCCCTTCGCGGGACTTCCTCTCCGTGCACCACCGGGTTTGGGGGAGCATCCACTTCCCTTCGCGGGATATCTTGCCTGTTCCGCGTCGCGTCTCGGACTGAGACCTCCTCATCACCGTGCCCCCCTGTCTGAGAAACAGCAGGGTACTCACCTTGTTCAGCAACATGTTCCGGCAACGGGGAATTCACAGTTCCAGTGGGGCGGGAACTGCCGGCCTGAACTTGCTTCTTCTTGCCACCACCGGCCATTGATCGGGTAGAAACTATTTTGGCTTTTTGTTAGTTTCCCACAGACGGCGCCAATGTTGGATCACGGGTGAAGCTCCGTTACGTCCTTGACGGAAAGCTTGGACTCCTGGGCTCCGCGTAATCCTGCAAAAGGGGATGACCTGGGTGGTGACCCAGAATCCCTCTCCGATGCTTAAATGAGTATATGATCAATGGGGTGGCAGCAGTAATCTAAGTGCGTATTAGATAGATGTATTTTCTGAGGTAACTTCCTCCTATATATAGGAGGGGAAGCTACTCAGTTACTTGTGACCGTGATTGGCCGTTTTACCCATGATTCTGCATATCTCGCTACGATTCCGTATATCCCGTTCAGGATTCCATATATCTCGCCCCACGCTCCGCGTATCTTGCCCACTCTCCGAGTATCTCGGGCACGCCCTGCGTATCTCGGGGGAGTTTATATATATCTTTAACCTTCTTCCCAATACTCTATCTAGTAGGCGGGTTTCTCGGTCTTATCCTCTGATCACAAGTCCCAACTTCTGTCGGGGACTCCATAGTTGTCTTCATTCTAGGTCACCACCCAGGACCCTTTGTCTCACGAGACAGTTCCAGCCTCCGCGGGGCTTTATTATCGGGGCCTTTACTAAGGCATATCGGGGCCTACTCAGAGGCTTCTCGTCGGGAGCATTCAGCTCATATACCGGGATCGCCGAAGTCGGGACCCTTCGTACTGGGCCTTTGAACCTTCCCGGCTTTTCACGAGGCCCACTGAACCTACTCGCCGTCCATTGGCTGTTAACGGGGCTAACGATTACATCGGAGCCCATCAATGATGATCACTTGAAACCGAATGGATTAAATTAAAATTAAATATAGAAATGAAACGATTTAACCAAGGGTTAATGTAAGCATATGGTGATGGGCGTTGTAATTGGCAGCCCATAATATGTATAGTTCACCTAAGGAAATTAGGTACATGTCCCATTAGGGTAATTGGGCTAGACTCAAATCTCAATTGACGTGAGAGGCCCAAAATTGGGCCTCCCTATGCATAGTGGCCGGCCGAATATTAGGAGTGGGCAAAATAGACTTTTGTCCACTTTGCTCCTCCTATAAATACATAGTGTTAGGGGATTTTTAGGGTTAATCATTATTTCCTCATTATAGTGTTTTGGAGAGAAAAACCCTCTACCCCACACAAGTTTCGGCTGAACATATAGTCACCCAAGGGTGTGCAAATTTGCTTTCTAAGCAAACACTGCAGAGATCTGTCTCCATGCCAAGAATCGATCAGAGGCTTTGCTGTGGAGTTTGTACTGTGTAGGGCTTCTCTAACAAGAACCTCTACGGGTCCCGACCGGAGGATCGTGAACTCCCTGCAGAAGGATCTACGGACTACGGATCATCTTTGAGGTATGTGCGAATCTTCCGCGACGTAATTTCGATTACTCCCCGTAATTTAACAGTGGTATCAGAGCCTGTGTTAAGAGTTCATGATTTTGATAAATTGATGTTCTTGAAATTTAAGATTAAAAACCGAAAATTTTAAATTTTTTATTTTTAGGGTTTTGGTGAAACCGAAATTTCATGATGTTCTTGATTAATTTGATGTTCACGATCTTCAGGAAAAGACCTATATTTATCAAAATAAAACATTGGATTGTAGATCTTATTATAATTTGATCTTGAAATTTGACCAGTTGTTCCCAATTAGATGTTATTAGCCGAAATTTTAATTAAAATTACAAGGTAAATTTTTTAATTTCTTTGTCACCAAGTAGAGAAATTTCGGCACATATTTTAAAAATATTTTTTTTACCATATTTTAATTGTTAATCAAGGTAACAATATATTTATAATTGGGAACATTATGATAGATTCACATTAATTTATATAAATATATAACTATCAATATATCTAAATATTTAATAGGGTTAAAGATATTATTGATAGATTTAGTTGCCTAAAAGATTGAGAAAATATATTGTCAGTATATTTGTTACCCTATTTAAGATATTGACAATAAATAAATAAATATATATATATTAATATATAAGCCGAATTTTACATATATATATATATATATATATATTGTTGATTGATTTAATCTTATAGATAGAATTTTGGCAATAAATATATATATGTTATGATGTTGGCCAATATATATATATATATATATATATATATATATATATATATATATATATATATATATATTTAATATTGGAAATTATTTTATATAATTAATCTTACTTAGTGGCTAAGTTAAATATTTTTGGACTTTAAAACCCTACTTGGGACACAAGTAAACATTTCGGCCCAACCTTTTAAATATTAATTATTGGGCCGGACCAATATGTCAAACCGGGTCGGACCGGGGTAATTAAGTGGATCTAACCGAACCGGTTTTGTGTGTTGAACCGAACCCTATTTTTATTGGACTGGTTCGGACCGAACCAGATTATAAAATTAAATTCGGACCGAACCGAACCGGATTTACCGGATTGAACCAAACCGAATTTTCTGGTCAGAACCGAACCAAAACGAACCAAAATTAACTGAACCGAACCGTATTTTCAAAACCGAATTCAAGTAAATTAAAATAGGGAGGTCAAGTTTTAAAATCCAAATGTTTTTGAACCTCTAAATGGACTACACAGTGTTCATAGGGTTGCTAACCTTTATGCCTTGTTTCGATTATGGGGATGGACCTCGGAGATACATGTTTTGGGACTGGTTAAATTAGTGGGCTGAATTGCAGTTGTTTATTATTCAATATATATGTGTGTATATATATATATATATATATATATATATATTTATGCATGATTAGAAATGTTGTCTTAACTGAGTCAAACTAGCTGGATATTGCATATTGTGGGCCGAGCCCTGGTTAAATATATGGAATGCGCACTAGGATAGACATGCTGTGATGGTTTGAAATGTCTAGGATTCATGTCTAGAATGTTGCGTGATTGAATATAAGCATGAATTGCAAATCGGCACCTAATGTTTAGAATCATTTTAAAATCGAAAACCAGTCGTCAAATGTGTATGATGGATGTGAATGATACATGTCTGATACGTATGCTAGAATGTTGAGGATGTAGCCGCATTTGATAGTTTACTTGGAAGTAGAATTATATATGCAAGCATGAGTTCCTTGGAACATTAGACGCATGACGCGTAAGCATGAGTGTGGTTTGTATGATGAATGTTAGTGGCGTATGATAATTTACATGGATAGTAGGATTATATATGCATGAGTGAATTCATCGGAATATTTTCCCAAAATAAAAAGGGCCTTGGGAAAGCAAACATCGGGTATTGTTGTTTTAAATTCCCGTTCCGGTAATATGCGATTAAAACCGTTTTAAAAGACTAATCTATTGGATGGAAGACGACGATAATGTGAACTCTTTCACAGCCATCTTCCATTGGTTTACTGGTCGTCGGTTGGTTTAGATGAATGAGCAATCATTATTTGTCGGATTCCATCTTAATAGATATTTGATGTATGCAATTTTTTTCTCAAAATGTTATTGTCTCACTTATTTTTTGCATAATCATCGACGTGTTAGTATGAATTGGTTGAATTAGTGCGATTCGATATTCCTCGCAAACTTGATGGTATGAATCATGATGAATAAAAAGAGTACGTACTGAACTCTCTACTACGATTCCGAAAATAGGAGAGGACAACTACAGATGAATATGGTAGTCGTATGATTTTGACAATGAGAAACGAATGTAATAATTTGTTTCACCAAGCATGGGAGCAGGTTCTTTGATGATCTCAATGCGTATGTGGTGATACTTTCAACCTTGGTAAACGAGGGCTGAAGAAGACTTCAATTGCAACCAAGCAATATTGCAGCTTAGTATCCCTTTGCATCTGCCTCGGTGGAAGCAAGGATGCAAAAGCTAAACGTTTCGGTTAATCGTGATGGTCTTTTCTTTTTCATGGATGTAGGCGTAAAACTCGCATCTGATCTTCAGAGTGAAAGGTCAACATGGAAAAGATGTATATGGTTGTATGATATTGACAGTACTCAATGATCTTGAGCCTAATCAAATACAGTAACCACAGGAGTAAAAGGGAAACCTTCTCAGTTCACCATACTAGGTTCGAAAGAAGTCAACTATGATCCGCATATTATAGAGAG
The DNA here is from genome assembly GCA_036873135.1 of Clarkia xantiana subsp. parviflora. Classification (NCBI taxonomy): domain Eukaryota; kingdom Viridiplantae; phylum Streptophyta; class Magnoliopsida; order Myrtales; family Onagraceae; genus Clarkia; species Clarkia xantiana. The sequence goes on from JAPTYO010000018.1 coordinate 1,364,915, forward strand.
AACTGGACCATAAAGGTCTTATACGATAATCCGGTGGGTTAAACTATGTTGATAAAGTGCGTCTCAAGTACGCCTCGTAGGTCATTTGTGTGAAGCGGTAAAATGTTTTACACAGACACATATCATTTGACGTGATTCAATCCTGAATTTAATTAGATGTGATGTTCAACATTGCTTAAAGTTCTCGACTATCTATGCGACAATCATGGATCAAATACGCGATCTTCAGATCAAGAACCCTATCATTGTCATCTATCATTCGTTTGAGTTACTAAAATTTTGGTTATTTCGAGATTCAGATTTATTAAATAAAGTAGTTTCCGTTCGATTCGAAATGTGATCTACTTTTCAAAATTAATCGACCCGGTTAAACAAGATCGATCCGAAACAAAATCTCGGTCAGGTAAAAGTGGTCGAATAAAACGAAATGATTCATGTACTCCGTCATCTCAGTCGGGACAACTGAACTGAACAGACACATCGATAGCATAGCTAGATCGAAAGATTTAGTATTTCTTAATTATTAAGTACTCCATTGAATGAAATAATATGTAATGATGATCATGTGCAAAACCGATTGGATTAAATTAAATTAAATTCAGAAATGGAACGATTTAACCAAGGGTCAAAACTTCAGTAAATAGCTCTACGCGCAAGTGGACCTCGATTGACGGAACACATCGTTTCAAAATACGAATTTAATGATGAAGTGTCTGAATGATGATGTGTTGAATTTTCGTTTGCATTCCCTTGTAAACAACTTATTGATACCATTTACATCGGTACGAAGTAGGCTTCGAAGCTACCACGACCTTGTAAAAGTATCAACTGACGCATACGGTGAAAACCTGAAATGCTTAGTTCGGAGTTGGGATAAAATCTCTGAGATAAGTCTGCAAACGAAGAAGGATGAAGTCGGTTAAACAATTTTCCTTCCGTACGCCTTGAACGACAAGTCAGGCTAGGCATTCAAATCAATTCACACACTTCTGGAAGCATAGTTTATAAACATAATGTTAGAGTCACTTAATCAGTTGTTCCCTAAGGGATGATGAGAAGTGATCCACATTAATGTAAAACTGTGTTCCACCGAAATCGGTAAAATCACGCCACCATAAAAGCTGAAGAGTGATAATGAGTTAAATCATATCACCATGCGACATTAATTTGTGCATTAAATACGTATTTAGGACAAGAGTATGTCAACTACTCTTTGAAAGTACATGTTTATATCTTAGAAACATGGTACCGTGGTCGAACATGTGACATTACATACATGAGAACAAATTTTCCGATGCATTGACAGTTCAGAATAATGAGTCTTGACAGAATCAGGAGCAAGATATTACAGATAGTAGGTCCCACTTAATTCGAGTGGGAGAGACGGTGTCGGGGGTGTTTGAATCCCTCCTCGCCCACAACCGGCCCAAAGGGGGAAGGACCTTGAACCAGCAACTCAAGTGAATGACATGGTAAATGATAATGGGAACATTTTCATAATAAATCCAGTGGGAGGAATAAACACCTACCACATGTAATCACTGTTGTTGTTTATAAATCAAGTTGAACCTGATTATCGTAATGCTGAACCAAGATTGCCACAACTACCTAAACTACCCACTGTTCCCAGTGGGAGTGATCCGACAAACTTGGTTCCAGATCCTAGTGATCAAGGAATTCATTGTAAAGTAAAACTCAGAGACCGAAAAATCGTCCAAGGAAAGTTGTTAGTTATGGTTCAAGCACTGCTCTTGTACCCAATAGAAAGTGATACTCCGATAAGAAGCGTTATTTCGAGTTGGAGAATTGATCCCAATTAGAATATATGCTCTGATTAGAGGCATTATTCCGAGTGGGAGAGACGTTAAGACTCAAAGAAGGGATAAACAAGCCTAGACGAAAGTCAAAGGCATCGAACTTATCCAAAGAAGTATCCCATCTAGAAGGGTGATAACCTCACTCTAACAACTGTTGGCCTGCATTGGAAAGGCCTCAAGTGAAGAAATGGAGGAAAATAATAAATTAGAGAGATCGCCCAAATGAAAGTCATTATAGTCAATAGTTGATTTACTTGTTAACCACATGGGCATAAGGATATGGTGAGTCCTGAAAGAAGGCTCACCACTGATGGAAAAGGTCGAGCGGTACAAAAGCTCGACTTATTGCGGAAGGCTGTACCTAAATTCACGGAGTAGATTTTGACAAAACAAACTCACTGACTGTGCGTAAAACCACGGTTAGGGCCAGTTATGGTCCTGGTCGCAAGTCTCGATCTCGAGCTGCACCAAATGGATGTTAAGACCGCATTCCTCCACGGAAACCTGGAGGAAGAGAACTACATGGAGCAACCAGAGGGTTCCATTACTCCTGGTAACGAACGTAAAGTTTGTAAACTCCAAAGGTCCATTTACGGTCTTAAACAGTCGTCTCGGCAATGGTACCGCAGATTCAAGGAGGAAATCGTAGGAAACGGATTTGTGAATCTTCACGAAGATCCGTGCGTGTATTATAAGACCTCCAGGTCTAAGTATGTCATCTTAACCTTATGCGTGGGCGACATACTCATTGCCGCAAACGACGTGAGTTTTATAAACAAGTCAAAGTCCTGGTTGGCATCTGTATTTGAGATGAAGGACATGGGAGAGGCCACGTACATATAATGCATTAATATTGCTACCCGGAAATTTTTTCTATCTCAAGAAGCTTATATCAACAAACTGTTGAAAAGATTCAAATTACAGGATGCCAAACCCGTGGATACCCTGGTGGTGTTTGGGTGCGCACTGTCAAAACGTGACGGCCCCAAGAACCTGGCAGAGCGTGAACAGATGAAGGGTGCGTAGTATTTAAGCATGGTCGGTAGTTTGATGTACGCCATGCAATGCACCCGTCCGGATATCTGTTACACCGTGGGCCTAGTAGCGCGTTTCCAATCAAATCCTGGCTATCTGAAAGGTACTGCCGACTACGCACTTTGCTATGAGGGTAATAAGTTAGAATTGACCGGTTACAGTGACGCCGACCATGGTGGCGATTCGGATGATCGTAAGTCCACCACAGGGGGAGTGTTCCTCCTTGCTAATGCCGCCATTTCATGGACGAGCAAGAAGCAAACCTGTGTCGCGCTGTCCACCATGGAATCAGAATTCGTAGCTCTCTCTATGAATGCACAAGAAGCGGTCTGGATCAAAAGGCTTCTAACTGCACTGCTTGGTGGTGATGTCGAGAATAAACCTGTGAAGGTCTTCTCTGACAGTCAAGCAACTATTGCGGCAGTTAAGAATCCGAAGTACCATAGTAGGACCAAACACATTGATGTGAAATATTTTTGTGCTAAATCTATGGTAGAAGACAATATAATCACTATGGAATACTTGTCCACTGATAATATGATTGCGGACCCATTAACTAAACCACTACGCAGGGAGATATTCGAAAAGCACGTAAAACTGCTTGGATTGCGTAGGGTTTAGAAATGGAATGTATCTGTGATAACATTTTGATATTAGAAAGTTACATTTTGTAAGCGAAAGAATTGCAACTGAGTTTATGATCAGTCGACGTCATAATGTTTTGATTACATCAGATTTACGGTCTATAAACTAAGTCGTAGGAGGACGCAATCCTCTACCAAACTATGTCGAATGTGGGCCTTACCTAGTCACATAGGTACGGTAGTCTTGCAGTGGAGGGAGGCCTCTACCAAGCAAAACTGGCTAAGAGTCAGGGGGATAAACCTGATTGAGCAAGACGATTATCTTGTTTTGAAGTAACTCGACATGATCTTCGTTTTGCATTTCTCCGTGATGAACTTTGTTCGTCATTAAACCACATTCTAGGCCAGATAAGAATCTGTGATAACATGATTGACATATACCTTTCCTGTCAACCCAAAAGGTTCAGGTATGCTATCAATGCGTGCTTCATACTACGCGTGCCACGTTCGACCACGGGGTCACAGCTCGGTTGTGCTAGGAAGGAATCCTCGTAATTCTGGCGGGCGCAAACTTCTTCAACTCGAGCGTGTGATTGATCCCAGGAGCCTTATGAAGAGGCACCTAAAGTATCCTCACGGACTCAGAACTCATATCTAAGGTCAGGCTCAATGCTCGCTTCCCGACGTACGAGCGCAGTGCCAAACAAAAATGCCCAGTGACCACGTCTTTGGAAACCAGTTGGGTTTGACTACGGATATGAGCGATGGGGATGGTCAAGTTCACCTATAATTCACCAAATCTTGTATTCACTAGGTGGCCACCAACCAGATATTAGTTGAAGGTTGTGAATACTTGCACGGATGCCTTGGAGAAGTGTTCCAATGTGGAAACTAGGCAGAAGGAGAATTATTAGTTGATCTAGGATACAGTGCGGTACTATATAAATGTTGTTTATAACAGGTTGATTAGAGAAAAGGGAATCAACGTTCCGCGGGCGCTACAATACTCCTAACAGATGAGTAGCACGATGCCCGTAGTATCAGCCGGTCGCACGGCAAACCTCGTTTGAAGTGTTCAGAAGCAAGGACCAGATCGAAGGAGTGAAACGTTGATGTAGATTTGGACGACAATACATTAACAGACACCCTCCCATTCCGGCGAGTGGGAGCTGTAAGCATATGGTGATGGGCGCCGTAATTGGTAGCCCATAATATGTATAGTTTACCTAAGGAAATTTGATACATGTCACATTGGGGTAATTGTGCTAGACCCAAATCCCAATTGACATGAGAGGCCCAAAATTGGGCCTCCTTATGCATAGTGTCCGGCCGAATATTAGGAGTGGGCAAAGTGTACTTTTGTCGACTTTGCTCCTCCAATAAATACATGGTGTTAGGGGATTTTTAGGGTTAATCACTATTTCCTCATTAGAGTGTTTTAGAGAGAAAAACTGTTTACCCCACACAAGTTTCGGCCGAACCTATAGTCACCCAAGGTTGTGCCAATTTGCTTTCTAAGAAAACGTTCCAGAGATCTGTCCCCATGCCAAGAATCGATCAGAGGCTTTGTTGTGGAGCTTGTACTGCATAGGGCTTCTCTAACTAGAACCTCTACGGGTCCCGATCGTGAACTCCCTGTAGAAGGATCTAGGGACTACTAATCATCTTTGAGGTATGTGCGAATCTTCCGCTGCGTAATTTCGATTACTAGCATGTACCCTGTTTGAGTATCCGTAGTGATTACTCCCCGTAATCTAACAATTAAAACTACAGCAAGTGGATCTCGAAAGACGGAACACATCGTTTCAATATATGAGTTTACTAATGAAGTGTTTGAATGCTGAATTTTCGTTTGCATTCCTTCGGAAATAACTCATTAATAACATTTACAACGGTACGAAGTAGGCTTGGAAAGCCACCACGACCTTGTAAAAGGTATGAACTGACGCATAAGGTGAAAACCTAAGATGTGCAGTTCAGAGATGGGATAAAACCTCTGAGATAAGTTTGCAAACGAAGAAGGATGAAGTCGGTTAAATAATTTTCCTTCCAGACGCCTTGAACGATAAGCCAGGCTAGGCATTCAAATTAAATTACACACTTCATGTCGCACAGTTTATATATATACTGTTGGAGTCACTCTATCAGACGTTCCCTATGGGATGATGAAAGATGATTAACATACATGTAAAACTGAGTTCCAATAGAATCGGTAAGATACGTCACCATAATAGCTGAAAAATGATAATGAGTTAAATCATATAACCATGCGAAATTAATTTGTGTATTAAACACGTATTTAGGACAAGAGTACGTTAATTACTCTTAAGTAAATACCTGTTTACAGCTTGGTAAAATGGCGATGTGGTCGAACATGAGACATTACATACTTGAGGAATAATTTTCCGATACATGAACAGTTTCAAAATAACGTAGTCTTGATCAAAACAGAGCAGGATATCACTGACAATCAGGTCCCACTTAATTCGAGTGGGAGAGATTTGAACTAGCAACTCAAGTGAATGACATGGTAAATGAGAAATAAACCCTACCACACGTAATCAATGTTGTTGTTGAGACGAATCAAGTTGAACCTGATGGTCAAATTGCTGAACCAGGAATGACACAACTACCTAAACTACCATTGTTTCCAGTGGGAGTGAACCGACCAAACTTGGTTCCAGATCCTAGCGATCAAGGAATTCATCTCGGAAGTGAAACCCTGTGACCAAGAGGTTGTCAAAGGAAAGTTGTAGGTAAAGGTTCTAGCACTGCTCTTATTCCCAATAGAAACTATGCTTCGGTAAGAAGCATTGTTCTGAGTGGGAGAATATTTCCCAATGGAAGTGATGCTCTGATAAGAGGCATTATTCCGAGTGGGAGAAACGTCCAGACTCAAGATGGGATAAACAAGCCTAGACGAAAGTCAAAGGCATCGAAGTTCTCCAAGAAGTATCCCATCGAGTAGGGTGAAAACCTAACTCTAATAATTGTTGACAAGCATTGGAAAGAACTCAAGTGGAGAAATGGAAGAAAATAATAAAAGAGAGAGATCGCCTTAAATGAAAGTCATTATAGTCTATAGTTGATTTACCTGCTAGCCACAGGGGCACATGGATAAGGTGAGCCCTGAAAGAAGGCTCACCACTGATGGAAAAGGTCGGATAACCCGACTTATTGCGAAAGGACTTACCCAATATCACGGAGTGGACTTTGATAAGACAAACTCACTGACTATGCGTAAAACCACGGTTAGGGCCATTTATAGTCCTGGTCGCAAGTCTCGATCGTGAGCTGCATTAAATGAATGCTAAGACCACATTCCTCCACAGAAACTTGGAGGAAGAGATCTACATGGAGCAGCCGGAGGGTTTCATTACTCCTGGTAACGAACGTAAAGTTTGTAAACTCCAAAAGTTCATCTACGGTCTTAAACAGTCATCACGGCAATGGTACCGCATATTCCACGAGGAAATCGTAGGAAACGGATTTTTGAATCTTCACGAGGATCCGTGCATGTATTATAAGACCTCCAGGTCTAAGTATGTCTTCTTAGCCTTATACGTGGACGACATACTCATTGCCGCAAACGACGTGAGTTTTATGAACAAGTCAAAGTCCTGGTTGGCATTTTTATTTGAGATGAAGGACATGAGAGAGGCCACGTACATATAATGCATTAAGATTGCTAGAGATCGGGCTACCCGAAAATTGTGTCTGTCTCAAGAAGCCTATATCAACAAGCTGTTGAAAAGGTTCAGATTACAAGATGCCAAACCTGTGGATACGCCGGTGGTGTTTAAGTGCGCACTGTCAAAACGTGACGGCCCCAAGAACTTGGTAGAGCGTGAACAAATGAAGGGTGCAGAGTTTTTAAGCATGGTTGGTAATTTGATGTACACCATGCAATGCACCCGTCTGGATATCTGTTACACTGTGGGCCTAGTAGCACGTTTCCAATCAGATCTTGGCTATCAACATTTAAAGGTTGTAAAACGAATAATTCGTTATCTGAAATGTACTGCCGACTATGCGTTGTGCTATGAGGGCGGGAAGTTAGAATTGATTGGTTACAGTGACGCCGACCATAGTGGCGATCCGGATGATCGTAAGTCCACCACAGGAGGAGTGTTTCTTCTTGCTAATGCCGCCATTTCATGGACGAGCAAGAAGCAAACATGTGTCGGGCTGTCAACGATGGAATCAGAATTCGTAGCTCTCTCTAAGAACGCACAGGAAGCGGTCTGGCTGAAAAAGCTTCTTACTGCGCTACTAGATGGTGACGTCGGGAGTAAACCTGTGAAAGTGTTATCTTACAGTTGTAAACACCTAATTTTGGACTACACGCGACACGCGTGACATGCGGCACGCTAATTTGGGAAGTGTCTAAATATAACAAGTCGAGAAGCTTCTAAGAATGCTCCGTGCAAAATTAGGATAATTTATATATTTATTACAGTGTATATTTTCTGAATATTTGTAATAAGTATTCAGAATATTTAGAGTATATTAGGAGAATAAATCAGTGTTATTTACTGATTAGATTAGACTAAACCCTAGGAACTATTAGAGCTATATATATGGGTTGGTATGGACATTGTAAGGGAGAAGATAATAGAAAAATAGTTTGTGGTCCACATCGTCTTCTTCTTCCTCGCATTATTCCCCTGAACTCTTCTCTTTTTGTTTAATTCTTTATTTTTTTTATTTTTTATTTTTATTTTTAGATTATTGTTATTAGTATTATATGTTGCTTGTTGTTCGATATCTTCTCCAATGTGTAGGTCATTCAGTGCCCTCTGTATTTCCCCGACCTCATAGCAGGACCTCCGTTGAACCGTCCTCACGATCTGCAGAGTCGACAACCCTTTACCACGACGTTCGCTCCGGCCACCATCTCGTTCGTCCGGTACGCAATGACCATCGGCCGCCGTCCTCACGTCACCGTGGAAGGAAGCTCCACCGATTCAGACCGGATGCTCCTTTCCACCACTACCCGGCTTCGCCCCAAGACCAACTCCGAGCATCACGCAGCCGCCGGTACTTCATTCACTCCCTCGGGCCGTTCCGACCTATAGTCCACCGCCCATTGACCCAACCCAGTCACTCCCGTCAATCCATCCCGGGCCGTCCCAGCCACTGCGGGTCGTTCATTCAGGTCACTGTTGGATCACGGTTGGAACTCCGGTACGGTCTTGACGGTGATCCGAACTCCTTCGCTCCACATAATCATGCAAAAGGGGAATAGACCGGGCGGTGACCCAGAATCCTTCTCCGATGCTTAGATGAGTGTCTCAATTATCTCAATAAAACTGGCAAGCAAGAGTATGAGTCTCAAAACGTATCGATCTGAGGTAACTTCTGCCCTTTTATAGGAGAAGAGCTACCTCAGTTACTTGGTGAACCGTTGGGGCAGTTAGGCCACGATCCCGCCTATCTCGGCCATGATCCCGCCTATCTCGGCCATGATCTCGCTTATCTCGGCCATGCTCCGCGATCTTGGCCACGATCCCGCCTATCTCGGCCATGATCTCGCTTATCTTGGCCACGCTCCGCGTATCTCGGCCTCATCCTCTGATAGCAAGTCCCGATCAATATCGGGGACTCCAGAGTTATCTCATTGTGTCACCACTCGGGGCCCCTCGTCATCGTGACAGGGCCAACATCCTCAGGGATTCATCAACGGGGCCTACTTGAAGGCATCTCATCGGGAGCGTCCAGCTCGCCTATCGGGACCGACCTTGTCGGGACCTTTCATTATCGGGACTCCTCCTGTCGGGACCCTTCGCATTGGCCTTCATGACCTCTTTTAGGGCCAAGTGGACCTATTCACCGTTTACTCGTCGTTAAAGGGCCTAACGGCCATAGCGAAACCCATCATTTGCCCCCAAGACATGAGAGACTTACAGTTCGTCGTGTCTTTCAACTCCCGACCTCCCGACATCGGAGCCGGGGACCTTTCCCTTAATAAAGTCACTTGATACGGATCTTCTCGTCCACGATTCCTCGATACCTCGAGGATAGTCACCAAATCCGAGAAGACTCCTCGGTTACTCAGCCATTAAATGCAGCAGGTGACGAAGTGACGGCTTTGGCACCCGTGCCTGATTTTTCGCGCCTGATTTTTCTGAAAATGTACTTTTCAGGCCGTTTCATCATTAACGTCTCTTTCCATTCTGCCCCCTTTTATCTCAACGGCTCAGATTGAAATGCTTCGCCTTCAACGGTTCCGATTAAAGTGTCCTTTCGACTGTCCCCTCTATAAAACCCTAGACCTGGGCACTGTTCTTCTTTTACCGTTTCCGCGATTTCAAAAGCTCTGCAACTTTGAGAACTCAAGCTCTTCCTTGGCTTTCCATTCTCCGATCAACTTTCCGGCAATCATCAAGACCACCCTTCCCACTTCGAATCATCATGTCTGGTAAGACCTCCTTCCCTGATGTTAGTGTAGCCTTTCCTTCATCTTCGATTAGTTTGCTTGCAATTTTCCGAAAAACCCAATATGCCTTTCCTTGCCATGGCTGATTTTCAGACAACGGATCCAGTTCCGAGGGGAGGAAACCCTTCCATTTTGACTATGCTCCCAACGAGATCTCGGTGACTGCCTACGACGCAGCTCTCCCAGAAGGATGCATTACCCAAACCTGGGAGCCTCGTCTTCCTTATTCTCGCCACCGTGCCTCGGGTGACCCTGTGGTTACTCGTCCCGAGGAGGGGGAGATATTTGTCTCTACTGGAAAGATATCGGCAGGAATCCGGTTCCCCTTCTGCGGGAACTTGGTTGAGATGTGCACCCACTACAAGACGCATCCAACTACCTTCTCCCCACATGCCATCCGCGTGTGGAATGCTTTCCAGGTCCTTTGCTTCCGCCAGAAATGGGTCTATAGCCTGCAGCTCTTCAGAACCTTCTACGGGATGAAGTGCAACGAGGCTGGGGTTTATGCCTTCTATCCTCGGATGCCCAAGTGGAATAAGGCGCAACTTGCGTTGTGCAGCTGGACCAGCGACACCTGGAAGGTTGTCAAGGGTCGGGGACTCCTAATCGACACGGGGTCCGATAATAGCGGGTGGAAGAGGAGCTACTTCTTCATCAAGAACAGTTCCATTCCCTGGCCCCGATGGGAGGTGGAAGCGGACTCTCCTTCCGCTTATCACACCTATTCTGATGAACACTTCCAAATCCTCCATCTTATCCAGCTTTACCGTTGGGGGGAGTCCTATACTCCCCTCGATGCTAACTCTTTAACGGAGCGGGACCTGGTGAATGTCGGGATCCGTCTCCTCGACATAATCTCTGGGGGTCAACTCTTCGGCGGCCCCTCCAATATGGTTCCCTGGGTAATGTTTCTGATCACGTCTCTGTTTTCCATTGTTTGCAGCTAAGAAGGTATCCGTGCTGACCAATCTCATCCTTAAGCAGGGGGAGACCGACGCTGTCCAACGCCCCGCGCGGAAGAGGAAGTCGGCGAAGAAGGCTGCTGCTTCGTCGGGATCTCCCTCCGCGGAGAGAACTAAGTGGAGCCGCGTGGAGGTGGACAGACTCTTCGATGTCCAAAATGCTGAAGAAGGTAAACAACTCCGCCTAGCTATTAAATCATACAGGAAGCAAGTTCCTAAGGAGTTGGTCCCTTCGACCATGGAGGCCCGCATCGAAGAGATTAAACGCGTCCTCCGAGGGGAAACTCCCCGCATCCTCAAGGCGAGCTACTACAACTACCACGGGAAAGACCAATACGTTTCTCGGCGCGTCGTTTGGTGTAAGGACCCTGATCAACTTCCTGACTATATTTCTGAAGCGTCTCGTCCTCTAGGTGCAGGTCACTCAGGAGCTCAGTCGGGTGCTGGAGCTTCAGCAGTGGCGCCTCCTTCAGCAGGGGCACCACTTTCTGGTGCTCGGGGTGGAGAAGACTTCCCTCAACCTCCAGCCCCGATGGGATCGGGGGCTGGAGAAACCCCGACCGGCGATCAATTTCGTCGGGTGGAAAGTCTGGACTCCTCCGAGGAGACAGACGAGGGCGCCGCCTTGATTCGTCGTCGGAGGACGAGGCAGTCCCCACTGAAACCAACCTCCAGGGGGCTGCCCCCTTCACCTTCTTCGCAACAGCGACAGCCGTCGCCCATTCACAACTTTACTCCCTCTCCGACCCAGGGCGAGTCGGAGATGCGCACCTCCACGACTCGAGTCGGTCCTTCCCCTCTCCCCTTGGACGGGAGCTTCTACAAAGTTTATGACCCCAGCCAGAAGGAGGCTCCCTGGACCCCGATCCAAACGCTGCAAGGGGTCCAGCTCCGACAGGGTGACACATACCCAGAGCTGGGTCTGCATCTGCTGGCAGGCTCAATTCTGCCATCTCTGAGGTTTCCGATTTCCTTGGATCGGGAGGGCATCCGCAGGGATGTTCACGAAATGTCTATTCGTAGGATAGAGGTGAGGTTCCCAATTTTAGCCCTTCATTAATAAGGCAGAATATTCGTATACTAACCTTTTCTTCTTTCCTTCGCAGGAGCTGGCGGACATAAACCGCTGCTTCGGGTACATCTTCGCCCTCGAGGAGGCCCTGGAGCAGGAGCGGGCCAAGGGGGCTCCCGCAGTTATAGCCAAGCTTGAGGAGGATCTCGCGGCCTCCGAGTCTTCGAGGGGAAAACTGGCCAAGGAACCGTCCCTCCTCGACCGAAAGACTCGGGACCTCCAAAAGCAGGTTCATGACTTCGAGGGGCTGCTGAAGCGGGAGCAGCAGGAGCGACAAAAGGATGTAGAGGCTCTCGACAAACTTGTCCTCGAGAAGAAGGCTCTGGAGGAGCAAATTGCTGAGGTCCCTGCGAAGCTGGTCGCGGCTGAGACCAAGGGCCGGGAAGATTATCGGGGGTCTGAGGACTTCCAAGCTGACGCGGTGAAATTCTGCACCGCGGAGGTGGAGAACACCCTCTTCAATGCGGTTGAGGAGCTCCATCTGGAGTATGGCGACGCCATCAACTTCGACAAGTCTGCGACTCTCGCTCCCTTTGCGAAGAGGTACTTCGCCCTCTCGGAGGAGAGTGATGAGGGGAACACTCCTGCGGGTGTTGAAGACATGGCGGAGCCTCCAAGTGCCGATGCCCCGATAATCGACCCTCCAGCAGCTGAACCCGTGGAGCCTTCTGCCACAGATCTCCTGGATCCTGCTCCCGCTGATGCCGACAAGGACCAAGCTTAAATGCTCTATCTTCATAGTCCTTGTAATTTTCCTTTCCTTGTAGTGCTTCCTCGGGCCTTTGAGCCCTCCAAATATCAAACTAACTTAGTTCCGATTTTCCATCGCACTTCTCAAAGCAACTTAACTATGCCACTTAAGGCGTTTCAACACATCACTTAAGACGATTTAGCACACACCACTTAAGGCGATTTCAACACTTAGAATAAATCTAAGAACCATGCATCACTTAGGACGACTTAATCTCGTGCACCACTTAAGGCGACTTTTTCTCGTGCACCACTTAAGGCGACTCAACAACACTTAGAACAAATCTAAGAATAATCTGATCGGAAGCAACCTCTTTATTTATTGATGGCACGAAATCTGCTTACATCAAATCAAACGATAAATAACTTACACCACTTAAGGCGATTTTACATCGGGCACCACTTAAGGCGACTTTACATCCGGCACCACTTAAGGCGACTTTTCATCAAGCATGACATTTCTTCAAGTGTTCGCCACTGAAAGAATGCTTCAATACTCTGCCATCGAGGTCTTCCAACTTATACGTATTCGGAGCTGGCATCCCCACGACCTTATAAGGTCCTTCCCATTTTGGCGACATCTTGTTGATCCGATCCAAAAGGGTGAACTCGTTCCGACGCCAAACCAGCTCCCCGACGAAGAACTGTCGGGACTTAACTCGCCGATTGTAATGTCTGGCCGTCGCCAAACGCATTCGAGCCTGGACTTCATCGGCTTCCCGCCTCTTTTCTTCGAGCAAGTCTAATTCCAGATGTCTCATTTCATCATTCGTCAAAGGCTTGAGTATCTAATCCGATGGGACGCCACAGCTATTTCCACGGGAGCAACAGCCTCCGTGCCATAAACAAGGCCAAACGGAGTCTCCCCAGTTGATCGTTTGGGTGTCGTTCTAACAGCCCAAAGCACATTTTCCAGCTCGTTCAGCCATTTGCCCTTCAAGGCATAGACCCTTTTCTTCAGGCCATCCATCACGATTTTATTGGCTGACTCCACCTGGCCATTAGTCTGAGCATGATGGACAGAGGCTGTCCGATGCTCGATATTCAGCTCCTCCAGATACTCCTTCACTTGAGCCCCGTTAAACGGAGGACCATTATCGCTAATCAACACCTTAGTAATCCCGTATCTGGATATAATATGGGTTTGGAGAAACTTGACGATTTGGTTCCCCGTCGTCTTGGCCAATGCCTTAGCTTCTATCCATTTCGAAAAATAATCAATGGCCACAAGAAAATATTTACACTGACCTTGTGCCTGTGGGAGGGGTCCCACCAAGTCGATACCCCACTGCGCGAAGGGTCAAGCACTCTTGATGGACATCAGATTAGCAGCCGGAGCCACGATATTCGGGGCATACCTCTGGCAAGCATCACAAGATCGGACTAACAACGTCGCCTCCTTGCTCATCGAAGGCCAGTAATAGCCCAAATTCAACACTTTCCTCGTAATGGACCGGGCCCATTCGTGACAAGCCGCGACCCCTTCATGCACTTCCCTAAGGATCCGACTTGTATCGGGCTCAGCCACACATTTCAAGTAAGGAGTCGAGAACCACCCCTTTTTGTATAGCTGATTGTCCAGCACCACGTAATTAACCGCGATCCGACGTATCCTGTCAGCTACCACTTCATCATCGGGGACTGCCCCCGTGGTCAGATACGCAACTATCGGGGTCATCCAAGTGGGTTCCTCCCCCGATCCTGCTTCAATAGCACAGACCTCCGATGGGACGGTGGTCGATAAGATCACCTTCTCCAAGAAGTGCACCTTCCGATTTTCCTCGAGGGGTGCCCCCAAGGCAAATTTGCTCAAGGCATCCGCTTCCGCATTTTCCTCCCTTGGGATTGCCTCTATATCGAAACTTTTGAAGCTCTCCTTCAAGACTTGCACCTCGCGAAGGTACTTTCTCATCATCGGGCTCTTCGCCTCATATCGTCCTTGGACTTGATTCACAATCAGGCCCGCGTCACATTTCACCCTTAAGTGACCAACTCCCGTACCTTTGGCAATTTTCAGGCCTGTGATAAGAGCCTCATACTCAGCTTCGATGTTCGTGGCCCTAAACGTTAAGGCCAAAGCATATCGAAGGGGCTCGCCTCCACCAGGTGGTATCAATACGAACCCTGCTCCTGATCCGTCTGAACTCGAAGAGCCGTCAGTTTACATTTCCCAAGTATTTTCTTCATTTGTCTGTTCTGATTGCTTTGCCATTTCTGGTTGTACTGCTATCGGGACCTCCATGGTTGCCCCCTCTATAGGGCCCGCTTCTTCCAGATCGGGGGCTGTAGACTCTGCTATGAAATCCGCCAATGCCTGGCCCTTAATAGCCGTTCTCGGAGCAAAGTGAATGCGGAACTCACTAAGCTCAACTTCCCATTTCACCAGTCTCACCGACGCATCAGGTCGGTTCAAAAAATGCTTCAAAGGTTGATTCGTCAACATAGTAACCTCATGCGCATGGAAGTAAGGCCTTAGCTTCCGAGCAGTAATGATCAACGCAAAAAGATACTTCTCAACGACGGGATAATTCATTTCAGATTTGGCAAACGCCGTGCTTACATAATACACGGGGACTTGATTACCCTCGACAATCTTCACTAACACAGAGCTAATAGCAAACTCAGAAACATCAAAATATAGATAGAGTGGCTCGCCTCGGATCGGTTTCGCCAATGGCGGGAGGGTGCGAAGGTGCTGCTTGAGTGCCTCTTCACACTTGGCAGTCCACTCAAACTTCTTGTTGGCCCTCAACACTTCAAAAAATGGCATAGATCGGTCACTTGCCTTGGACAGGAAGCGATTCATTGCAGCTAGTCGGCCATTCAGCACTTGCACCTCCCGATGATTTATCGGAGACTG
Organism: Clarkia xantiana subsp. parviflora; assembly: GCA_036873135.1. Taxonomy (NCBI): domain Eukaryota; kingdom Viridiplantae; phylum Streptophyta; class Magnoliopsida; order Myrtales; family Onagraceae; genus Clarkia; species Clarkia xantiana. The sequence goes on from JAPTYO010000018.1 coordinate 1,380,434, forward strand.
CATCTCCTCGATTGCCCTCAGCTTCTCGGGGTTCACCTCAATTACTCTTTGGCTTACCATAAAGCCCAAAAACTTCCCTGAATGCACTCCGAAGGCACACTTGGTCGGGTTCAAGCGAACCTGATGATGCCTCATCCGCTCAAACGCGTGGCTAAGTTCTGAACATGATCTTCAGCCTGTCGGGACTTCACCAGCATATCGTTCACATAAGCCTCCATGGTTTTCCCCAGCATATCCCCGAACAGCTTGTTCACCATCCTTTGATAAGTTGCCCTGGCATTGATCAATCCGAAGGGCATGACATCGTAGTGATAGATGTCACTATCAGCATAAAAAGCAGTGTGGGGGGCATCCTTCTTAGCCATCTTGATCTGATTATAGCCCGAGTAAGCATCCATGAAGCTCCGCAATTCATGTCCCGACGTGGCATCCACCAACTGATCGATCCTCGGAAGCGGGTAACAATCCTTCGGGCAAGCCTTATTTAAGTCGCGGAAATCGACACACATCCGCCATTTCCCATTGCTCTTCTTCACCAGAACCGGGTTGGCAACCCAAGTCTGGAATCGGAGCTCCTTGATAAATCCAGCGTCGAGCAACCTGCCCACCTCCTGCTGGATCGCAATCCTCTTGTTCGCGCCCATCGGACGCCTTTTCTGCGCGATAGGCTTGATCGCGGGATCAATCTTCAACTCATGCTCAATCACGTCGGGGCTGATTCCTGGCATGTCACTCGGGGACCAGGCAAATAGCTCCTTAAACTCCTTCAGTAACTCAATCAATTCTCGGGCCCTCTCGTCAGACAGGGCAGACTCGATTTTCACCTTCCTCTGAGGTCCATCAATCTCGACCTCCTTCAAATCCTTCATAGGGGCGGGACGCCCAAACTCCTCTCTGGGATCAGCATCGGTCTGGAGGATAGTCATAGCCTCCCGTCTTCTCCTTTGGGTGGCATTAACATAGCACTTCCTGGAAGCCACCTGGTCGCCCTTGACCTCCCCGACTCCATGGTCAGTCGGGAATTTCATCTTCTGGTGAACAGTCGAAGCAACTGCCATCAGGGGGTTGATGGTGGTTCTCCCGATAATCGCATTATAAGTCCCTGCGGACTCAACCACCACGAAGTCCACATTCCTCCTCTCCGCTTTCCACCCGCTACCAAACTCCACTGGTAAGGTGATCATTCCCAGCGGATAGGAGGTAAAACCAGAGAACCCGACCATCGGGAAGTTCACCTGCTTGAGAACCTTCTTCGTTTTCCCCATGGCCTCCAGCGCATCCATAAACAGAATATCGGAGGAGCTCCCTCCGTCGATCAAAATTCGCTTCATCTCGTACCCATCTACGTCCAGGGTCACGACTAAAGCATCATCGTGTGGACTCTCCACACCTATCAGGTTTTCCGCTGAAAAGGAAATCACCATCTCTTCCTTCGCGGTCCAGGATCGGGACCTCTTGCCCAGCACCACAGCAGCGGAAATTCTAGAGGCATAGACCTCACGAGAGGCTGTGGTGTCACCTCCTGCAGCAAATCCTCCGTGAATCACATTGATGGTGCCCCGCTTCTCCTTACGGGCACCAGAAGACTCTGGCTCCGACTTCTTCTTTTTCAAGGACCGATCGCGGGATCGGGAACGGGACCGCGATCGAGATCGAGAGCGGGATCGACACCGCCTCTCAGCCACAAACTCCTTAAGCTTCCCCTTCTGGATCAGCTTTTCGATTTCCTTCTTCAACTCCCGACAATGGTTAGTGTCGTGACCGCTGGCGCGGTGGAACCGACAGTAACGATCGGTGCGGGATCCCAAAAATTCTCCTTCCTTCTTCAGGGGGTACCTAGAGATACCCTGTCGATCCATCACCATTAACACCTCCGCCATGGAGCTATTTAGAGGAATGTGGTAGTCCTCCCGCTTGTCCTTCCTCGGGGGACGTCTGTCCTCCCTTCGATCAGAACGACCTCAACTCCGACTGCCCTCGGATTTATCCTTCCGCTTATGGTCGTCTAATGGCTTGAGCGACTGTTTCCCCCTATTTGACTTCGGAGGATCAAGCTCTCCGGCAGCTATTTTCGACTCTTGCACGTTGATTTGCTGCTTCACCCTCTTCTGCAGTGCCTCCATGTTCCACACAGACTTCTCAGCCACGCTGTGCATCAGGTCGGAACCAGAGGGGGCTGTCAGGTTCCGAAGGAAGGTACGAATAGTCTCTCCCTCAGATATCTCTTCATCGATCTCGGCCACACTGGCAGTATATCGCTGGTAATAATGTGCCAACGATTCGTCGGGCCTTTGCACCACTTGGGCCAGGGACCTCACGTCCTTCAAGAGGCGCCGACGACCCTGGTACTGCTGAATAAAACGGTCGTGCATATCGACCCAGCTGGAAATGCATCCTGGGGGCAGGCTGAAGAACCACGTCAGGGCCCTTTCCCCGAGCGTACCTGGGAACAACACAAACACAATATCGTCATTCAGGGCTCTGCCCAGACAGGCCATGAGATGCTTCTGGACATGGCGAACTGGATCCCCCTCGCCATCGTACTCCTTAATCGTGGGGATACCCAGCCCTGGCGGGGCGATGTTGTCTATCAATCGCGGAACAAAGGGATGGGTGGATCGATCCCTCAGTTCCGACATCATCGGCTTCTGGTCCCCCATGCAGATGTCACGATCTTCACCACCTGGTCGGGGGTGATGGGACCATTAAGGGGAATGGTCATATGCTGCACCGGTCCTGGCCCATCAATCACAAATCGCTCCGACTGAGCGGGCTCTTTACCCTTGTCCCGATTTCTGGGTTGGGCCTCCTGTACATTCTGAACCTCCCTTGGCGGAGGCACCTCTTCCTGCCTCTTGGCAGCCTCCCTTCGCTCTAGGAAAGCCTCCATGGCCTCTAAGAACATCGGCATGGCATCCGCCACGGCCTTTGCCAGATCCGCGTTTGGAGGAGCATCCTCCTCCCTATTCTCTTGATGTCGAGCAGTATCCTCGGGGACTTCGTTGTGCCCCCCTGTTCGGGAAACCTCAGCAGGGAGATTTTGGTCCTCAGCACGCTCCGGTGGCGAATTCAGTGTTCCAGCAGGATGACGGGAACCACCAGATTGTCCTTGCTTTCTCTGCTTGCCAGCCGCCATTGAACGAGTAGAGGTCATTGTTGCTTTTCGTTGCGATTCCCACAGACGGCGCCAATGTTGGATCACGGTTGGAACTCCGGTACGGTCTTGACGGCGATCCGAACTCCTTCGCTCCACGTAATCCTGCAAGAGGGGAATAGACCGGGCGGTGACCCAGAATCCCTCTCCGATGCTTAAATGAGTGTCTCAATTATCTCAATAAAACTGGCAAGCAAGAGTATGAGTCTCAAAACGTATCGATCTGAGGTAACTTCTGCCCTTTTATAGGAGAAGAGCTACCTCAGTTACCTGGTGAACCGTTGGGGCAGTTAGGCCACGACCCCGCCTATCTCGGCCATGATCCCGCCTATCTCGGCCATGATCTCGCTTATCTCAGCCATGCTCCGCGTATCTTGGCCACGATCCCACCTATCGCGGCCATGATCTCGCTTATCTTGGCCACGCTCCGCGTATCTCGGCCTCATCCTCTGATAGCAAGTCCCGACCAATATCGGGGACTCCAGAGTTATCTCATTGTGTCACCGCTCGGGGCCCCTCGTCATCGTGACAGGGCCAACATCCTCAGGGATTCATCATCGGGGCCTACTTGAAGGCATCTCATCGGGAGCGTCCAACTCGCCTATCGGGACCGACCTTGTCGGGACCTTTCATCATCGGGACTCCTCCTGTCGAGACCCTTCGCATTGCCCTTCTTGACCTCTTTTAGGGCCTAGTGGGCCTATTCACCGTTTACTCGTCGTTAAAGGGCCTAACGGCCATAGCGAAACCCATCAGTCACGAGTCCTCTACTGCTTGATTCACGAGAGCTACCTACCACTAGATGTCCTTCAAACTTCCGAGCCTTCCGTTGCCATCACCATCACAGCAGCAGTACGATCTCGTTCCTTTAAGGGAGGATATGGGAAGAGCACAATATATTGAACTTCGATTGTGCTTGGGTTCGTGAGGCATTTGCTAAGCTTGATAGGGCTGCACCTGGGCCAAAGTCAACAATTGATACAATGGAGTTGTTAACACAACGATGTGGTAGGGGAGCTGATGACATGAGGTATTTGTCTGTCTATCTGCATATATATATATATATATATATATATATATATATATATATATATATATATATGTACTTACATAACTTGTGGGGATTGATTTCTATGTAGTTGGATTCTCTTGCAATGCGTTTTGGACTTGAATGGCATTTTGGACTTGTCCATTGACTTTAAATAATTTCTTTCATAACCATGTTAAATTGTTTAGTTTACTAATAATTATTTCATTTGAAAACTAATTTGTAGTATAGTTCAATCTTGGTCTTTTTTTTAGACAACATAATTAAAAAAAACAAAGTGTATGTGATGTAAAAGAATAAAATAAGAGTGGCAAACTAGGTGAATTGAGTACCGTTAGGGCGAGATTATTACCATGCGTTTTAACTCGTAATTGAACCCCCGAACCTGAATCTCTGGACGAAGACCAATTATTTTACCTAGATGTTTAATCTGTTATTTATCTGGGTAATTTAGGATTCTAGTTAGTCTAATAATTAACTAGTGGCGACTCTTTCAAAATTACACGTTTTCAAAACGTATTCGCCTTAGGTCAGATCTTAGGTCCGACAATTTGGCGACTCTGCTGGGGAAGATTAGGGTTCGGGCTCATTATATTCGTTTATTGCCATGTTTTTTTTTTTAGTTTTTATATTTTATTATCTTCACCATTCTAACTTTTTTTTTGTGTGTGACAGGTACAAATTTTTAGAGTTATTAACTAACATTTTCTTTTTTGTGGTTGAATTTGCACACACTCCACTTTAAAATAATCTCCAAAACGCATAAAACCCAGGGCGACTAGGAATCCCGGAGGTTTAGTACGGTACGACCGGAGCGGCTGGGCCGCCGGTACGACTCCGAAAAACTCCACTCGCTTGTGAATGTCCTGTGATCCCTATAATAGGGTGAGGAAACCACCTTGTCGGGAGCCTATCAGTGGAACCTACCTTGTAGAGCAAAGCCACACATTTTTTACCCCCTAACATGTCGTATTTTATAAGTGGTTTTTTGTAAATGTTATTAGGTAAATAATACTGTTTGTATAACTTTTAATCTCAAGCATACATCTCATTGCATTTAAACCAAAAAAAAATTCAACTAAGTAGTTAGTCATTCAGTTGTAGAAATTTTCTTTTCAAACATGCATTTCGTATGCATTGTTTTTAAAAAAACCTCTTACCTGATTTCTTTATTTTAAACATGTGTTTCGTACGCATTATTTTCAAAATATTCAGGTAAGTTGTAATTTTGGTTATGCATCACATATGCATTACTTTTAAAAAAACATTTTAGGAAAAATTGTAATTCCTCTTTAGCTATTAGAGCTTCTAATTCCGAACGTGCATTCCATATGCATCATTTCAAAAACTTTTCACTTGAATTGTATTATTTTAAACAATGCATCCAGTATGCATTAATTTAAAAAAAAAACTTTTTAGAAAAATCGTAAGCTCTCTTAGTTTTAGGGCTCTTTGTTTGAAAAAACCTTTTACCTGAAATTTTTAATTAAAAACATGCATCACGTATGCATTATTTTCGGAAAAAAACCTTTCAGGTAAATTGTAATTTTTTAGTTGTAGAGCTTTTATTTTTTTAAGTTTGCATCTTATTTTTGTGCATCTCATATGCATCCTTTCAAAAAAAACCAAAAACTTTTCATCTGATTTTTTTTTTTTTTTTAATTTTGAGCAACCTAGATGCATTGTTTTTTTCCTCGTTAAAATATATATATATTTTCAGATAACTTGTAATTTTTCTTATATGCATCTCGTGTGCATCGCATGTGCATTGTTTTAAGAACAATAATTTGTTGATACACTGTACACATTCTTAGTCGTAGAACTTTTAAACATGCATCGCATTTGCATTAGCTTTATAAAAAAAATTTACCTGGGTTTTTCATCTCGTACATACATTTCATATGTATCATTCAAGTAAACTGGTTGTAAGTTGTAAGTTTATTAACAGTAGAACTTTAACTTTCGAGCATGCATGAGCATTTTTAAAAAAACTCGAAGTGTCATTCGTTTTTATCCAAGGTGTATTGCACTTTTTTCGGCAAGATCGTCTCAACCTTCGCATGAGCTAGTGTTTTAAAAGAAATGAGAGATTTGATTCTAATTTTTGAAAAAAAAAATAGTTTAAATGTTTCAGTCGAGTGCGACTATTTGAGTTTAAACAAATGATGAAAAAATCATTTTTGAAAAACCTTGTTTTGAACATCTATCCTGCGTTCGAGCCATATAGTGCACTCACCAAACTCAGTAAACTCCATGATGGTGCAAAACACCTTAGGTCATAAATTTTGATTCCTTTTAAAAAGTAATCAAAATTATGAAATGAATGACATTAGAGCTTTCAAAAAAACTATGCATGATTTCTCATATTCTCTAGACTTGTTTTTCATTCACTCTTTTCAGGTACCCTTGGTAAGGCATCCGGTACATATAAGTTCTGCCGACCAAATGAGGTAGCCAAAAAAACATGCAGTCATCCAGTTGCACGAAGAACAAATTGGGCACTCGGGATATCCAACACTCAGGTATGATGAATTGTACTTAATTTTTCATTGAGATTTGAGTGTCCCTACTCTTTTTGCAGATCAGATGACCACTTCGACGAGGTCATAACCACGTAAAATGTGACTGCTTCGAAGAACTTACGTGTCGAAATTCCACCTACCATTTGTGGAGTTCATACGCGTCCCCAAACCAAGCCGTACATCCGCTTTACAGGAGAGGTCTAAGCCGGTCAGTGGTAACCAAGGGGCATCCCCCATTGAAAGCAAGCACAACTGCTAGAGGGAAAAAAAATTTCGGAACATGCCGCAGGTCCAGTCGCATAGCGAGCACATTGCTCACTAGAAAAAAATCCAACTCCCAGGTAAGAGAAGTTGTGTTCATGTTTATCCCCGAATTTGAGTTTTTCCGTACTCATTGTGCAGCGTGGATAATCATCCAAATCAAAGCTCCTAAAAAGCACACCTCGTGCACGACCCATTGGTCGTCGAACGTTCTTGTGCCAGCTGTCGAACTTATCTAAGATGCCTCAGGCGATATCTATGCCCAAATTTATCATTTGTGGACTACTGTGCCAAACTAAACACCATCCATGTGTGTTCATTAACCAGGCCATTCATCCTGCATGCGACGAGCCTAACCCGATTGGTGCGAGCCATGGGGCATCCCCGGACAAAATTGGGCTATAGTCGGGGCACTTGAGAAGCCGAGAGAAGAAATCATTGTCTATGTCATCCATGGGTCGTAGGGTCCATCCAGGGCGTTGACACGACCGACGTATTTTGACTCAATCAACTGAGTCCTTCTCTAGAAGATGTTTTGGATTATAAATTTTCAATCTGCCACTAGGGGCATGTAAATAATTCTTGTCGATTATTTTCGGTAAATTTTAATTTAAAAAAAGAAAAAAGAAAAAAAAAAGGGTGCAAAAAAAAACATTTTGCTTTAGGGTCACAGCCGCCCTTTAATTGGCTACCGATAAAAATAAAGAGAGTGCTCACGCAAATTTTGTGAAGGCAATGAAGAAATAAAGGGTTACAGTTGTCTCTAAATCAACTACAAATAAAAAGGGTCTCAGACGTTCTTAAAACGACTACAAAGAAAAGGGCCACAACAACCCTTCAAATGGCTACAGATAAAGGGGCGCCTCCGCAACATCAAAAACGGGAAATAAGTGAAACGGCCACAGCCAACCCAAAATGGCTACACATACAGAGTGTTCCCGTGAATCTTGTGAGGCCGGGAAGTTATTTAAAAGGGCCACAGCCACCGTTAAAAGGGCTACATAAAAAGAGTGACCCCGCAAACCCTGTGAGGGCGGGAGAATAAAAAGGGCCACATTCGTCCCTTAAACGACTACAAAAGAAAGGGCCACAACCACCCTTCAAATGGCTACATACAAAGAGTGTTTCCCAGATCAGAGACTAGGAATGAAGGGCCACAGTCGACCCTCCAAATGGCTACAATCAAAAGAGCTCTCGCAGCATTGAAGACGGTGAGAAAACGGTCACAGCCACCCTCTAAACGGCTACAAATACTCCCGCATCGAGGCGGAAAATAAGGTACGGGTCACAGCCACCGTTTAATCGGCTACCAAATAAAGAGTGCTTCTGCTAGGTTGAAAACCCGAAAGGGAGGCCTAGGCAAAATCGGGAAATGAGGGGCATGGTTGCAAATTCAGAAATTGCAATCATGGCAAAATGAGAGAAAATAAAAAAATTCAAGGGGCATGGTCGGAAATCTCTCAAAACGACCGTGGCAAAAGGAGAGAATAAGAGAGAAATTCTAAAAACAAAATGAAGAAAGAGAAAGATCCCGCTAAGTTGTCGCACCATGCGCAATTTAGGAAAAAATTAGGGACAAACATTCATGCGCAACACAGCGCCTTCCAAAGTCAACTTCACGGCAAGCGGGACGGTTACAGTCTGCTCTCGCGAGTCACCGTTCAAAGATGAGTAGGACTGTTACAGTCTGTTCCTACAAATCAACCGACAATCGCGATCTGAAGTTGTCCAGCTTTCCGAGAGTCACCCCAACGATGCTGCGCTGTACCAGATATGCTAGTCATCACATTTATCCATTCAACGGTGTTGCGCTGCCCCAGGTATGCTAGTCACCACAACCGGTGTTGCACTGTCCCAGATATGCAAGTCACCACAACGATGCCGCGCTGCCCCAGGTATGCTAGTCACAAACCGACAATCAGGATCTAAAGTTTTCCAGCTTTCTAAGAGTCACCCCTGACGAACGAAGCCTTAGTATTCAGCCTTCGCAAGTTACGCCACTAGAGGCTCTTCTCCGACGGACGCCACTAGAGGCTCTTCTCCGACGGACACCACTAGAGGATCTTATCCAATGGACGCCACTAGAGGCTCTTCTCCGACAGATGCCACTAGAGGCTCTTATCCAACGGACGCCACTAGAGGCACTTCTCCAACGGACGCCACTAGAGGCTCTTCTCCGATACACGCCACTGGAGGCTTTTCCTTATTGCTCACCACTAGAGGCATCATCGATTAGGGTTTTACTATATTGCACGCCACTGGAGGATTTTTCTTGTCACTCGCCGCTGGAGGCATCATCGATCAAGATTTTACTTTACCGCACGCCACTGGAGGCTTTTCTCTTCCGTACGCCACTAAAGGCTTTACTTACTGCACGCCATTGGAGGCTTTTCTTTTCTGCACGCCACTGGAGGCTTGTTGTTACTGCACGCCACTGTAGGCTTTTCTTTACCGCACCAGGGGCACCGCCAACCGAGGCTCTACTTTTCCGCACCGCCAACGGAAGCACCGCCAACAGGGGCACCGCCGACAGAGGCTCTAATTTTTCGCACCGTCCGAAATAAGCCAGGAGCTCCCTTGAAGATTCGAAGACTCAAAAGAAGATACGTTTCTCACCCAAAATTCGGTGTTTCCTTGTCTTTGGACGAATCCCCTCAAACATTTTCTACGGGAATCCGCCAAAAGAGGGGCAAACTGTAAACACCTAATTTTGGACTACACGCGACACGCGTGACATGCGGCGCGCTAATTTGGGAAGTGTCTAAATATGACAAGTCGAGAAGCTTCTAAGAATGCTCCGTGCAAAATTAGGATAATTTATATATTTATTACAGTGTATATTTTCTGAATATTTGTATTAAGTATTCAGAATATTTAGAGTATATTAGGAGAATAAATCAGTGTTATTTACTACTTAGATTAGACTAAACCCTAGGAACTATTAGAGCTATATATATATATATATAGGTTGGTCTGGACATTGTAAGGGAGAAGATAATAAAAAAATAGTTTGTGGTCCACATCGTCTTCTTCTTCCTCGCATTATTACCGTGAAGTCTTCTCTGTTTGTTTAATTCTTTATTTTTTTATTTTATTTTTAGATTATTATTATTAGTATTATATGTTGCTTGTTCGATGTCTTCTCCAAAGTGTAGGTCAACCAGTGCCCTCTATATTTCCCCGACCTCATAGCAGGACCTTTGTTGAACCGTCCTCACGATCTGCAGAGTCGACAACCCTCCACCACGACGTTCGCTCCGGCCACCATATCGTTCGTCCGCTACGCAGCGACCATCGGCCACCGTCCTCACGTCACCGTGGAAGGAAGCTCCAACCGATTCAGACCGGATGCTCCTTTCCACCACTACCCGGCTTCGCCCCAAGACCAACTCCGAGCATCACGCAGCCGCCGGTACTTCATTCACTCCCTCGGGCCGTTCCGACCTATAGTCCACCGCCCATTGGCCCAACCCAGTCACTCCCGTCAATCCACCCCGGGCCGTCCCAGCCACTGCGGGTCGTTTATTCAGGTCACGAGTCCTCTACTGCTTGATTCACGAGAGCTACCTACCACTAGATGTCCTTCAAACTTCCGAGCCTTCCGTTGCCATCACCGTCACTACAGCAGTACGATCCCGTTCCTTGAAGGGAGGATATGGGCAGAGCACAATATATTGAACTTCGATTGTGTTTGGGTTCGTGAGGCAATTGCTAAGCTTGATAGGGCTGCACCTGGGCCAAAGTCAACAACTGATACAATGGAGTTGTTAACACAACGATGTGGTAGGGGAGCTGATGACATGAGGTATTTGTCTGTCTATCTGCATATATATATATATATATATATATATATATATATATATATATATATATATATATATATATATATATGTACTTACATAACTTGTGGGGATTGATTTCTATGTAGTTGGATTCTCTTGCAATGCATTTTGGACTTGAATGGCATTTTGGACTTGTCCGTTGACTTAAAATAATTTCTTGCATAACCATGTTAAATTGTTTAGTTTACTAATTATGCTATTAGTTTTTTTATAATAATAATTATTTCATTTGAAAACTAATTTGTAGTATAGTTCAATCTTGGTCTTTTTTTTTTTATGCAATATAATTAAAAAAAAACAAAGTGTATGTGATGTAAAAGAATAAAATAAGAGTGGCAAACTAGGTGAATTGAGTACCGTAAGGGCGAGATTATTATCATGTGTTTTAACTCGTAATTGAACCCCTGAACCTGAATTTCTGGACGAAGACCAAATATTTTACCTAGATGTTTAATCCGTTATTTATCTGGGTAATTTAGGATTCTAGTTAGCCTAATAATTAACTAGTGGCGACTCTTTCAAAATTCCACGTTTTCAAAACGTATTCGCCTTAGGTCAGATCTTAGGTCCGACAACAGTCAAGCAGCCATCGCGGCAGTAAAGAATTCGAAGTACCATAGTAGGACCAAACACATTGATGTGAAATATTTTTATGCTAAATCTATGGAAAAAGACAATATAATCACTATGGAATACTTGTCCACTGATAATATGATTGCTGACCCATTAACTAAACCCCTACGCAGGGAGATATTCGAAAAGCATGTAAAACTGCTTGGATTGCGTAGGGTTTAGATATGACATGTATCTGTGATAACATTTTGATAATTGAAAGTAACATTTTTGAAATGAAAGAATTGCAATTGAGTTTATGATCTATCGACTTCATAATGTTTTGATTACATGAAATTTTCGGTCTATAAACTAAGTCGTAGGAGGACGCAATCCTCTGCCAAAACTATGTCGAATGTGGGCCTTACCTCGTCACACAGGTATGGTCGTCTTGCGGTGGAGGGAGGCCTCTACTAAGCAAAACTGGCTAAGAATCAGGGGGATAAACATGATTACGCAAAACGATCATCTAGTGTCGAAGTAACTCGACATGATCTTCGTTTTGCAGAGCGCCGTGATGAACTTCGTTCGTCATTAATCCACATTCTGGGCCAGATGAGAATCTGCGATACCATGATTTGACATATCCCATTCCTTTGAACTCAAACGTTCATGTATGCTATCGACGCGTGCTTCATACTACGCGTGCCACGTTCGACCACGGGGTCACAACTCAGTTGTGCTAGGAAACGAATCCTCGTGATTCTAGCGGGCCTAAACTTCTTCACCTCGAGCGTGTGATTGTTCCCGGGATCCTTATGAAGAGGCACCCGAAGTATCCTCATCTTTTTGTTTTTCTTCCTATTCTTCTTTCTGAAAATGGGGGTTTCAAAAAAGGATTATTTCGTTCCTGATAGTCATTTTTTAATCTGTGGATAGGAGCCTACTCTGGATCGGAATCGCGAGGAGTACTGCTTGATAATTTCTACCAAACTTATCGAAAAAAAGCATTTGTATTCTCATAACTCAAGTTGGATAACTCTGAAATAGCGCCAATTCAACATCTTGTTCGTTCGGGTTTGATTGTGTCTTGGACTCAGAACTCATACCTAAGTTCAGGCTCATGCTCGCTTCCTGCCGTATGAGCGTAGTGCTGAACAAAAAGGCCCAGTGACCACGTATTTGGAAATCGGTTGGGTTTGACTAAGGGTATGAGCGATGAGGATGGTCAAGTTCACCTGTAATTCACCGACTCTTGTATTCACTAAGGTGGCCATCAACCAGATATTTGTTGAAGGTTGTGTATACTTGTACGGATGCCTTGGAGAAGTGTTCCAAGTGGAAACCGAATTATTGATTGTGTCATAAAGACCCTTATATAGGCAAATGGTGAATTATCAGTTGACCTAGGATATAGCGCGACACTATATAAAAGTTGTTTATAACAGTTTGATTGGAGAAAATGGAATCAACGATCCGCGGGCGCTACAACACTCCTAACAGATCAGTAGCACGATGCCCGTCGTGTCTGCCGGTCGCACGGCAAACCTCGTATGAACTATTCGGAAGAAAAGGACGAGATCGCAGGAGTGAAATGTTGATGCTGATTTGGACGACAATACATTAACAGACACCCTCCCATTCCGGCGAATGGGAGCTGTAAGCATATGGTGATGGGCGCCGTAAATGGAAGCCGATTATATGTATATGTTACCTAAGATAATTGGATACATGTTATATTAGGACACCGGGCCAGACCTGTTGGATCACGGTGGAACTCCGGTACGATCTTTGACGGCGATCCTAGCTCCTTTGCTCCACGTAATCCTGCAAGAGGGGATAGACCGGGCGGTGACCCACAATCCCTCTCCGATGCTTAAATGAGTATCTCGTATACGGTGGCAAGTAAGAATCTCAAAGTGTCTCTTTTTAAAACGTAATTGACCTGAGGTGACCTCTGCCCTTTTATAGACAGGGAGGTACCTCAGTTACCTGGTGAACCGTTGGGGTGGTTAGCCCGTATCCCGCGTATCTCGTGCACGATCCCGCCTATCTAGGCCAGATCTCTCTTATCTCGGCCACGCCCTGCGTATCACGGCAACGCTCCGCGTATCTTAACTACGCTCCGCGTATCTCGTCCACGCCCCGCGTATCTCGGCCTTAACCTCTGATGGCAAGTCCCGACTAACATCGGGGACTCCAGAGTTATCTCGTTGTGTCACCGCTCGGGGCCCCTCGTCATCGTGACAGGGCCAATCGTTCTCAGGGATTTGTCATCGGGGCGTACTTAAAGGCTTCTCATCGGGAGCTTCCAGCTCACCTATCGGGACCGACTCTGTCGGGACCTTTCATCATCGGGACTCCCTACGTCGGGACCCTTCACCTGGGTCATCTTGACCTTCATTTGGGGCCCAGTGGGCCTGTTCGCCGTTTCCTCGCCGTTAAGGGGCCTAACGGCCATAGCGGTACCCATCATTTGCCCCCAAGACATGAGGGACTTACAGTTCGTCGTGTCTTTTCAACTCCCGACCTCCCGATGTCGGAGTCGGGGATCTTTCCCTTGGCATAGTCACTTAGTACAAGTCTTCTCGTTTACGTTTCCTCAATACCTTGTGGATAACTACCAAATCCGAGAGGACTCCTCGGTTCCCCAGCCATTAAATGCAGCAGATAACGAAGCGACGTCTTCAGTACTCGTGCCTGATTTTTCGCGCCTGCTTTTTCTGAAAAGTGCTTTTCAGGCTGTTTCATCATTGCGTCCGTTGCCATTCTGCACGTTTCATCTCAACGGTTCAGATCAGAACGCTTCAATTTCGACGATTTAGATCAAAGCGTCCCTTCGACTGTCCTCTTCGCCTATAAAACCCTAGCCCTGAGCACAGTTTTACTTTTACTTGTCTCTGAATTTTTAAAAGCTCTCTGCAACTTCTCTGCTAATTCAAGCTCTTGCGATTCCGAAGACCTCAGTGCTTTTCCGATCACCTCTCCGGCAGCGTCGAGTTCGTCCTTCCAACCTCCAATCATCATGTCTGGTAAAGGTTTCTTCTTTATTGTTCGCCTGTTTTCTCCCTTTATTTCTGCTTGGTTTGTTTGCAATTTCCCGGAAAACCCAATGTCCCTTTCCATGGTTGATTTCAGACAGTGAATCTGGTTCCGAGGGAAGGAAGCCCTTCAACTTCGACTATGCTCTGAATGAAATTTCCAGCACCGCCTATGATGCGGCTCTCCGGGAGGGATGCATCACTTCTACCTGGGAACCTCGTTTCCCGTATCTCTGGCCCCGCCCCTCGGGTAACCTTGAGGTTACTCGTCCCCGGAAATGGGAGGTATTTGTCTCTACGGGGCAAATATCAGCGGGGATCAGATTCCCCTTCTATGGTAATCTGGTCGAGATGTGCCAGCATCACAAGACTCATCCGACCACCTTCTCTCCGCACGCCATACGCCTGTGGAACGCCTTCCAGGTCCTCTGTTTCCGATATAAGTGGGTATACAGCCTCAAGCTCTTCAGGACCTTCTACGGGATGAAGTGCAACGAGGCGGGGGTTTGTGCCTTCTACCCCCGGATGCCGAAGTGTAACAAGACACAACTCGGGTTGTGCAACTGGACCAATGACACCTGGAAGGTGGTCAAGGGTCGGGGACTCCTGGTTGACACGGGGTCGGACAACAGCGGGTGGAAGAGGAGCTACTTCTTCATCCAAAACTCCTCAATCCCGTGGCCCCGATGGGAGGTGGAGGCGGATTCTCCTCCCGCCTTCCACACCTATACCGACGAAGACTTCCAGACTCTTCAGCTCATCCAGCTCTACCGGTGGGGGGATTCCTACACTCCCCTCGATGCCAATTCTCTCGTGGAGCGGGACCTGGTGAATGCCGGGATCCGACTCCTCGACATAGTTTCCGGGGGGCAGCTTTTCGACGGCCCCTCCAATATGGTTTCCTGGGTAAATCTCTAACCCTTTTTCCTTTTACTGTTTGCAGCCAAGAAGGTATCCGTGCTGACCAATCTAATCCTTAAGCAGGGGGAGACCGATGCTGCCCGCCCCACGCGGAAGAGGAAGTTCGCCAAGAAGGCCGCTGCTCCATCAGGGTCTCCTTCCGCGGAGAGGCCAAAGCGGAGCCGTGTGGAGGTGGACAAGCTCTTCGACGTCCAGAACGCTGAAGAAGGTAAAAAGATCCGACTCGCTATTAAATCGTACAGGAGGATGGTCCCGAAGGAGTTGATTCCTTCGACCATGGAGGCCCGCATTGCTGACGTCAAACGAGTCCTTCGAGGGGAAACTCCTCGTGTCCTGAAGGCGGGCTACTATAATTATCGTGGGAAGGACCAATATGTCTCCCGAAGTATTGTTTGGTGTAAGGGCTCTGACGAATTCCCTGATTACGTTTCTAAAGCCTCTTCTCGTCCTTTAGGTGCAGGCCACTCTGGGACTCCGTCGGGTGCTGGAGCTTCAGCAGGCGCGCCACCTTCAGCAGGGGCGCCTCCTTCGGCAGGGGCACCACTTTTTTCCAGTGGTGGGACCCCGACCGGCGAACAATTTCGTCGGGTGGAGAGCTTGGACTCCTCCGAGGAGACTAATGAGGGTGGCTCCCTTCGCCATCGTCGGAGGACGGGGCAGTCCCCGCTGAAACCAACCTCCAAGGGGCTGCCCCCCTCGCCTTCTTCACAACCGCAGCGAACAACCGTCGCCTGCCCACGACTTTACTCCTTCCCCAGCCCGGGGTGGGTCGGAGGCACACCCCTCCTCGTCCCCAGGCGGCCCTTCTCCTCTTCCCCTCGACGGGAGCTTCTACAAGGCCTTCGACTCCGACCAGGAGGACGTTCCCTGGACCCCGATCCAGACGCTGCAAGGGGTCCAGCTCCGACGAGGGGACACATATTCGGAGCTGGCCCTACATCTGGTAGCAGGTTCGATCCTGCCTTCTATGAGGTATCCGATTACCTTAGATCGGGAGGAGATGCGCCGGGACGTCAAGGAGACGTGCATGCGTCGAAAAGAGGTAAGCTTTCCACCCTTCTTTTCTTCATCGATAAATCCGATTGTTCATCTACTAATACTTCTTTTCCTTTCTTCGCAGGAGATGGGGGACATCAACCGTTCCATCGGATACCTCCTCGCCTACGAGGAGGCTCTGGAGCAAGAGCGGGCAGTCACGGCCAAGCTTAAGGAGGATCTTGCGGCCTCCGAGTCTTCGCGGGGAAAGCTAGCCAAGGAGCAGGCCATCCTCGATCGAAAGACTCGGGACCTCCAAAAAAAGGTCCATGACTTCGAGGGGCTCCTGAAGCGGGAGCGGCAGGAGCGGCGGGTTACCGAGGACAAGCTGGTCCTTGAAAAGAAGGCTCTGGAGTAGCAAGTTGCGGGGGTTCCCGCGCAGCTGGTCGCGGCCGAGACTAAGGGCCGGGAGGATTATCGGAGGTCTGAAGACTTCCAGGCTGATGCTGTGAAGTTCTCTAGCGCGGAGGTGGAGAACACCCTCTTCAACGTGGTCGAGGAACTCCACCTGGAGTATGGCGATGCCATTAACTTCGACAAGTCTCCTTCCCTTGCTCCCTTCGCGAAGAAATATTTTGCTCTCTCGGAGGAGAGTGATGGGGGGAGCACTCCCGCGATTGTTGAAGACACAGTAGAGCCTCCAAGTGCTGATACTCCGATAGTCGACCCTCCAGCGGCTGACCCTATGGAGCCTTCTGCCACAGACCTCATGGACCCTGCTCCTGTTGATGCCGCCAACAAGGACCAAGCCTAACTGCTTATCTTTAGAGTCTTTGTATTCTCCTCATTTTGTAATCATCGGGCCTTCGAGCCCCATTAATATCAGACTTTCTCAGTTCCGATTTTTCATTGCACTTCTCAAAGCGACTTTACTATACTTACTTAAGTCGAAACCTCAACACTTAAGATATCCTCACACATCACTTAAGACGATTTATCAACTTGCACCACTTATGGTGACTTACCATCATGCACCACTTAAGGCGTCTTTCCAATACTTAGAATAAATCCAAGAGTCGCGCATCACTTACGACAACTTGATCTCATGCGTCACTTAAGACGACTTAATCTCGTGCATCACTTAAGACGACTTTAACAACACTTAGAGTAAATCTAAGAATCATGCATCACTTAAGACGACTTAATCTCATGCATCACTTAAGACGACTTAATCTCGTACATCACTTAAGACGACTTTAACAATACTTAGAGTAAATCTAAGAATCATGCATCAATTAAGACGACTTAATCTCATGCATCACTTAAGACGACTTTTCTCATGCACCACTCAAGGCGACTTTTCTCGTACACCACTCAAGGCGAATTTTCTCGTGCACCACTCAAGGCGACTTTTCTCGTGCACCACTCAAGGCGACTAAGTAACGCTTTAGAATAAATCTAAGAATAATTATGATCGAAGCAACCTCTTTATTCATTGATGGCACAAAACTCATTTACATCGAATCAAACGATAAATAACATACACCACTTAAGGCGATTTTTCATCGGGCACCACTTAAGGCGACTTTTCATCGGGCACCACTCAAGGCGACTTTTCATCGGGCACCACTCAAGGCGAATTTTCATCGGGCACCACTTAAGGCGACTTTTCATCAAGCATGGTGTTTCTTCAAGTGTTCGCCACTAAAAGAATGCTTTAACGCTCTGCCATCGAGGTCTTCCAACTTGTACGCATTTGGAGCTGGCATCCCCACGACCTTGTAAGGTCCTTCCCATTTTGGTGACATCTTGGTGATTCGATCCAAAAGGGTAAACTCGTTGCGACGCCAGACCAGCTCCCCGACGAAGAATTTTCGGGACTTGACTCGCCGATTATAATACCTGGCCGTCGCCAAACGCATTCGAGCCTGGACTTCGTCGGCTTCTCGCCTCTTCTCTTCGAGCAAGTCTAAATCTAGACGTCTCATCTCGTCATTCGTCAAAGGCTCGTAATATCTCATCCGATGAGACGCCACAGCCACCTCCACGGGAGCAACAGCCTCCGTGCCATAAACAAGGCCAAACGGAGTCTCCCTAGTTGATCGTTTGGGTGTCGTTCTAACAGCCCAAAGCACGTTTTCCAGCTCGTTCAGCCACTTGCCCTTCAAGGCATAGACCCTTTTCTTCAGGCCATCCATCACGATTTTGTTGGCCGATTCCACCTAGCCATTAGTCTGAGCATGGCGGACAGAGGCTGTCCGATGCTCGATGTTCAACTCCTCCAGATACTCCTTCACCTGAGACCCGTTAAACGGTGGACCATTGTCGCTGATCACCACCTTAGGAATCCCGTATCTGGATACAATATGCGTCTGGAGGAATTTGATGATCTGGTTCCCCGTCGTTCTGGCCAACGCCTTTGCCTCTATCCATTTTGAAAAATAATCGATAGCTACAAGCAAATACTTACATTGACCTTGTGCTTGTGGAAGAGGTCCCACCAAGTCGATGCCCCACTGCGCGAAGGGCCAAGCGCTCTTGATGGGTGTCATATTAGCACCTGGAGCCACAATACTCGGGGCGTACCTCTGGCACGCGTCACAGGACCGGACCAACGCCGTCGCCTCCTTGCTCATCGTAGGCCAATAATAGCCCAAGTTTAGCACTTTCCTCATAATGGATCGGGCCCCTTCATGACAAGCCGCGACCCCTTCATGCACCTCTTTCAGGATTCGACTTGTATCAGGCTCAGCCACACACTTCAAGTACGGAGTCGAAAACCAGCCCTTCTTGTGTAGCTGATTGTCCAGCATCACGTAATTAGCCGCGATCCAACATATCCTGTCAGCTACTACTTTATCATCGGGGACTGCCCCCGTAGTCAGGTACGCGACTATCAGGGTCATCCAAGTGGGCTCCTCCTCCGATCCTGCTTCAATAGCACATACCTGTGTTGGGTCGGTGGTCGACAAGATCACCTTCTCCAAGAAGTGCACCTTCCGATTTTCCTCCAAGGGTGCCCCCAGGGCAAATTTGCTCAAGGCATCTGCCTCCACATTTTCCTCCCTCGGGATTGCCTCGATGTCGAAGCTTTTAAAACTCTCCTTTAAGGCTTGCACCTCGCGCAGGTACTTCCTCATCATCGGGCTCTTCGCCTCGTATCGCCCTTGAACCTGGTTTACAATCAGGGCCGCGTCACACTTTACTCTCAAGTGAGCGACTCCCGTACCCTTGGCAATTTTCAGGCCCGTGATAAGAGCCTCGTACTCAGCTTCGTTGTTCGTGGCCCTAAATGTCAAAGCCGACGCATATCGAATCGGTTCACCTCCACCTGGTGGTATTAATACAAATCCTGCTCCTGATCCATCTAAACTCGAGGAGCCATCCGTGTACATCTCCCAGGTATTTTCCTCGTTTGGCTGTTCTGATTGCTCTGCCATCTCTGGTTGTTCTGCTATCGGGTCCTCCATGGTTGCCCCCTCTACAGGGCCCGCTTCTTCCAGATCGGGGGCTGTAGACTCTGCTATAAAATCCGCCAATGCCTGGCCCTTAATAGCCGTTCTCGGAGCAAAGTGTATGCGAAACTCACTAAGCTCGACTGCCCATTTCACTAACCTCCCCGACGCATCCGGTCGGTACAAAAAATGCTTCAGAGGCTGGTTCGTCAACACAGTAATCTCGTGTGCATGGAAGTAAGGCCTTAGGTTCCGAGCAGTTATAATTAACGCAAAGAGATACTTCTCAATGGCCGGATAATTCAATTCAGACTTGGCAAACGCCTTGCTTACATAATAGACGGTGACTTGATTACCCTCGACAACCTTTACTAACACAGAGCTAATGGCAAATTCAGAAACAGCCAAGTAAAGATAGAGCGGCTCGCCTGGAACCGGTTTCGCTAACGGCGGGAGGGTGCGGAGGTGCTGCTTGAGTGCCTGGAACGCTTCTTCACACTTGGCGGTCCACTCAAACTTCTTGTTGGCCCTCAGGACTTCGAAAAATGGCATTGATCGGTCACTTGCCTTGGACAGGAAGCGATTCATTGCAGCCAGTCGGCCATTCAGCACTTGCACCTCTCGATGGTTTATCGGAGACTGCATCTCCTCGATCGCTCTCAGTTTCTCGGGGTTCACCTCAATTCCTCTCTGGCTCACCATAAAGCCCAGAAATTTCCCTGAGTAGACTCTGAAGGCGCATTTTGTCGGGTTTAAGCGAACCTGATGAAGCCTCATCCGCTCAAACGCCATGGCTAGGTTGTGCACATGATCCTCAGCTTGTCGGGACTTTACCGGCATATCATCCACGTAAGCCTCCATGGTCTCCCCTAGCATATCTTCGAACAGCTTGTTCACCATCCGCTGGTAGGTTGCCCCGGCGTTGATCAACCCGAAAGGCATGACATCGTAGTGATAGATGTCACTGTCTGCATAGAATGCTGTGTGAGGAGCATCTTCCTTAGCCATCTTAATCTGGTTATAGCCCGAATATGCATCCATAAAGCTCAACAGCTCATGTCCCGACGTGGCATCCACCAGCTGGTCGATTCTCGGGAGCGGGTAACAGTCCTTCGGGCAAGCCTTATTCAGATCGCGGAAATCAACGCACATTCGCCACTTCCCGTTGCTCTTCTTCACCAGTACCGGATTAGCGACCCAGGTCTGGAATCGGAGCTCCTTGATAAACCCAGCATCAAGCAACCTGCCCACCTCCTGCTGGATTGCAATCCTCTTGTCTGTGCCCATCAGACGCCTTTTCTGTGTGATAGGCTTGATCGCGGGATCAATCTTCAGTTCGTGCACAATCACGTCGGGGCTGATTCCTGGCATGTCACTCGGGGACCAGGCAAACAGCTCCTTGAACTCCTTCAGCAGCTCAATCAATTTTCGGGCTGTCTCCTCGGTCAGAGCAGACCCGATTTTCACCTTTCTCCGAGGCCCATCAATCTCGACCTCCTTCAAATCCTCAACGGGGGCGGGACGCCCAAATTCCTCTCTAGGATCAGCATCTGTCTGGAGAACAGTCATGACCTCTCGTCTCCTCCTTCGGGTGGCGTTGACATAACATTTTCTGGAAGCCACCTGGTCGCCCTTGACCTCTCCGACTCCATGGTCAGTCGGGAACTTCATCTTCTGATGAACAGTCGAGGCAACTGCCATCAGGGGGTTGATGGTAGTTCTCCCGATAATCGCGTTGTAGGTCCCCGCCGACTCAACTACCACAAACTCCACGTTCCTCCTCTCTGATTTCCACCCGCTACCAAACTCCACTGGTAAGGTGATCACTCCTAGCGGATAGGAGGTGAAAACAGAGAATCCGACCATCGGGAAGTTCGCCTCCTTTAGGTCCTTCTTCGTTTTCCCCATAACCTCCAGCGCATCCATGAATAGAATATCGGAGGAGCTCCCTCCATCGATCAGAATCCGCTTCATCTCATACCCGTTCACATCCAAGGTCACGACCAGAGTGTCATCGTGCGGAGTCTACACGCCTATGAGATCCTCCGATTAAAAGGAGATCACCATCTCTTCCTTCAGGGTCCAGGACCGGGACCTCTTACCCAACACCACAGTAGCAGGAATTCTAGAAGCATAAACCTCCCGAGAGGACGAGGTATCACCCCCCGCGGCAAATCCTCCGTAAATTACATTGATAGTGCCCCGCTTCTCCTTGCGAGCACCAGAAGACTCCGGGTCAGACCTCTTCTTCTTTGGGGACCGATCACGGGATCGGGAACGGGACCGTGATCGGGATCGAGAACAGGATCGACACCGCTTATCCCCGCTTATCCCCGACAAACTCCTTAAGCTTCCCCTTCTGGATCAGCTTTTCGATCTCCTTCTTCAGCTCCCGACAATAATTGGTGTCGTGGCCATTCACGCGATGGAACCGACAGTAGCGATCGATGCGGGAACCCAAAAACTCTCCTTCCTTCTTCGGGGGGTACCTGGAGATACCCTGTCGCTCCATGACTGTTAACACTTATGCCATAGAGCTGTTGAGAGGAATGTCATGATCCTCCCGCCTGTCTTTTTTCGAGGAACGCCTATCATCCCTCCGATCGGAGCGACCTCGACCCCGACTGCCCTCGGCTTTATCCTTCGACTTGCGCTCGTCTAAGGGTTTGACCGACTGCTTTCCCTTATTCGACTTCGGGGGCTCAAGCTCTCCAGCGGCTATCTTCGATTCCTGGACATCGATTTGCCGCTTCACCCTCTTCTGCAGTGCCTCCATATTCCACACAGCCTTCTCAGCCACGCTGTGCATCAAGTCGGAACCGTAGGGGGCAGTTAGGTTCCGAATGAAGGTGCAGATGGTTTCACCCTCCGAAATCTCCTCATCAATCTCCGCCACGCTGGCAGTGTACCGCTGGTAATAGTGCGCCAGCGACTCGTCGGGCCTCTGTACCACCTGGGTCAGGGACCTCACACTCTTCAGCAAACGTCTGCGACCTTGGTACTGCTGAATGAAGCGGTCGTGCATATCAGCCCAGCAAGTGATGCAGCCTGGGGGCAGACTGAAGAACTAGGTTAGGGCTCTCTCGCCAAGTGTGTTCGGGAACAGCGTACACACAATATCTTCATTCGGGGCTCTGCCCAGACACGCCATGAGGTGCTTCTGGACATGACGAACCGGATCTCCCTCGCCATCATATTCCTTGATCGTAGGGATACCCAGTCCTGGCGGGGCGAAGGTGTCTATGAGTCGAGGAACGAACGGATGGGTGGATCGATCCCTCAGCTCCGACACCAGCGGCTTCTGCTCTCCCATGCAGATGTTCACGATCTTCACCACCTGATCGGGGGTGATGGGACCATTAAGGGGGATGGTCCTGTGCTGCACTGGTCCTGGTCCATCGACCACGAATCGTTCTGGTTGGGTGGATTCCCTACTTCTGCCCAGGTTTCGGGGCTGAACCTCCCGAACATTCTGAACCTCCGCTGGCGGGGGCGCTTCCTCTTCTAGCGGAGGCATCTCCTCTTGCCTCCTCTTCTAAGAGGGCCTCCACAGCTGCCAAAAACATTGGCATGGCTTCCGCCACAGCCCTCGTTAGGTCCGCAGCTGGAGGAGCCACCTGCTCCCTATTCCCCTGGTGTTGAGCAGCAGTATCTTTAGGAGCTTCATTATGCCCCCCCTGTCCGAGAGACCTTCGCGGGGAGATTCTGGTCCTCAGCATGCTCTGGTGGTGAATTCAAAGTCGTTGCAGCAGGATGACGGGAACCACCAGATTGTCCTTGTCTTCTTTGCTTGCCAGCCACCATTGAACGAGTAGAAGGCATACCAGCTTTTTGTTACGCTTCCCACAGACGGCACCAATGTTGGATCACGGTGGAACTCCAGTACGATCTTTGACGGCGATCCTAGCTCCTTTGCTCCACGTAATCCTGCAAGAGGGGATAGACCGGGCGGTGACCCACAATCCCTCTCCGATGCTTAAATGAGTATCTCGTATACGGTGGCAAGTAAGAATCTCAAAGTGTCTCTTTTTAAAACGTAATTGACCTGAGGTGACCTCTGCCATTTTATAGGCAGGGAGGTACCTCAGTTACCTGGTGAACCGTTGGGGTGGTTAGCCCGTATCCCGCGTATCTCGTGCACGATCCCGCCTATCTAGGCCAGATCTCTCTTATCTCGGCCACGCCCCGCGTATCTCGGCCTTAACCTCGGATGGCAAGTCTCGACTAACATCGGGGACTCCAGAGTTATCTCGTTGTGTCACCGCTCGGGGCCCCTCGTCATCGTGACAGGGCCAATCGTTCTCAGGGATTTGTCATCGGGGCCTACTTAAAGGCTTCTCATCGGGAGCTTCCAGCTCACATATCGGGATCGACTCTGTCGGGACCTTTCATCATCGGGACTCCCTACGTCGGGACCCTTCACCTGGGTCATCTTGACCTTCATTTGGGGCCCAGTGGGCCTGTTTGCCATTTCCTCGCCGTTAAGGGGCCTAACGGCCATAGGGGTACCCATCAAGACCCAAATCTCAATTGACATGAGAGGCCCAAAATTGGGCCTCCATATACATCATGGCCGGCCGAATTTAAGGAGGGGGTAAAGTGGACTTTTGTCCACTTTACTCCTCCTATATATATGGTGAGTTGGGGTTTTATTAGGGTTAATCACAATTACCTTTAAGTGGTGTTTAGAGAGAAAACCCTTCCCCCAGAAACACCTACATCAGCTGAACCACGTATTTACCAAGGGTGTGCCAATTTGCTTTCTAGCAATCACTCCAGGGATCTTTCCCTTGCCAAGAATCGATCAGAGGCTTTGCTGTGGAGAATATACCACATTCTGGGCCATATGAAA
Source organism: Clarkia xantiana subsp. parviflora (assembly GCA_036873135.1). Classification (NCBI taxonomy): domain Eukaryota; kingdom Viridiplantae; phylum Streptophyta; class Magnoliopsida; order Myrtales; family Onagraceae; genus Clarkia; species Clarkia xantiana. The sequence continues at coordinate 1,405,057 of JAPTYO010000018.1, forward strand.
ATCTGCGATAGCATTATTGACATATCCCACACCTGACGATGTTCGGGTATGCTACCGACGCGTGCTTCATACACACGTGCTACGTTCAACCACGGGGTCGTGCTCGGCTGTGCTAGATAGAATCCTCGAGATTCGGATGGGCGCAAACTTCTTCACCTCGAGCGTGTGATTGATCCCGGGAGCCATATGAAGAGGCACCCGAAGTATCCTCATGGACTCAGAACTCATACCTATGGTCAGGCTCAATGTTCGCTTCCCAGCGTATGAGCGCAGTAGTGAAGAAAAAGGCCAATTTACCACGTCTTTGGAAACCGGTTGAGTTTAACTAATGGTATGAGCGATGGGGATGGTCAAGTTCACCTGTAATCACCGACTCTTGTATTCACTAGGTGGCCACAAACCGGATATTAGTTGAAGGTTGTGAATACTTGTGCGGATGCCCTGGAGAAGTATTCCTATGTGGAAACTGGGAAATTGGAGAATTATCAGTTGGCCTTGGATACAACGCGATACAAATTGGTGTTTTTAACAGGTTGCTTTGAGATAATGAATAAACGTTCTACGGGCGCTACAATGTAAGCATATGGTGATGGGCGCCATAAATGGTAGCCCATTATATGTATAGGTTACCTAAGTAAATTGGATATATGTCACATTAGAACATTGGGCATGACCCAAATCTCAATTGACATGAGAGGCCAAAAATTGGGCCTCCCAATACATCGTGGCCGTCAGAATTTAAGGAGAGGGTAAAGTGGACTTTTGTCCACTTTATTCCTCATATATATATGGGGAATTAGGGGTTTTATTAGGGTTAATCACAATTCCCTAATTTCGACCGAAACTTTTAAAATAATATTGTTTACCATATTTTAATTTTTATTCTAGATAGCAATATATCTATAATTGGGAACATAAGGATAGATTCATATTAATATATAGAAATATATATATAACTATCAATATATCTAAATATTTAAATAGGTTAAAGATATTATTGATAGATTTTAGTTACCTAAAAGATTGAGAAAATATATTGTTAATATATGTTTCCCTATTTAAGATATTGACAATAAATAATATATATATTTATAGATGTGTGCCGATTTTTACATATATATATATTGTTGATTGATTTAATCTTAAAGATAGAATCTCAACAATAAATATATATATATATATATATATATGTTTACAATAGGTCCGAAATTTATTTATATATTATTAATATTGGAAATTATTTTATATAGTTAATGTTACTTGGTGGATAAGTTAAATTTTTTTGGACTTTAAAACCCCACTTGGGCCACAAGTAAATATTTTGGCCGAACCTTTTAAATTTTAATTATTGGGCCGGTCCAATATGTCAAACTGGGACGAATTTAAATTGAACCGGGTTTTCTCAATCGGTTCGACCTAATTGGGTCAGGTCGGACCGGGGTAACTAAGTGGATCTAACAGAACCGGTTTTAAGTGTTGAAGCGAACCCTATTTTTATTGGACTGGTTCGGACATAACCAGATTTTAAAATTGAAACCGGACTCAACCGAACCGGATTTTCGGACCGGAACCGAACCAGATTTTCTAGACCGAACCGAACTGGACCAAACCGAACTGAAATTGACTTAACCGAACCGTACTTTACAAACACTACAAGAAAATAGTATTTTAGCTGCAGCGTATACCCGCTGCTAATAGTCCCATATGCCGCTGCTAAACGTTTAGCAGCGGCAAATCGGTGTTTAGCAGCGAAAAATGGCACGGGCCTAAAAGTCTTGATGCTAAAGGTTTTAGCAACGACAATGATTCAACATTGCCGCTACTAAAACCTTACCGTTGCTGAAACTTTGCCGCTGCTATATATTTGCCACTGCTGAAACCTTACCGCTGCTGAAAATTTACCGTTGATGAAACCCTACGGTTGCTAAAACTTTGCCACTGCTAAAACTTCGATGTTGCTAAAGGTTTCATACTGCTAAATGTTTGTCGTTGCTAAACGATTTTTGTTAAAGCCAATAAATAACAATGACACATTGTCACTAGTATAAACCTATTTTTGCAACAATTTATTTCACTGCAAATTACTCTAATTTGTATCGACATGTTCGATATAAAATCCCCATTTTCATAATCGATTTTTACTTCTAAAAATGTATTTTAATAACGACAATAATGTGATGTTAAATGAGATGTTTTGCAGCGGGAACTATTTGATGTTGAATAAAAGATGTTTCATTGGTATCCCTTGATGTTAAATACAGTATTTTGCCACTGTAGTCTTTTAATGTAAAATATTTATTTTTTAGCAGCGGCTATTTGCTACTAAATAATATGTTTTGCAACGACAATTGTTAGATGCTAAGTAAAATGTTTTGCAGCAACAACATCTTAATGCTAAATAAGATGTTTTGCATGGCAAACTGCTATTTGATGATAAATGTTATTGTTAGTAGAGACATCTGTTGGATGCTAAACAAACAGTTTTGTAGCAACATACTTTACGATTGTTAGCATTTTATTTAACCATTTAGCTGCAAATAACAATTGTGTATTTGAAAATTGCCCGATAATATAAATAAAGATCGAATAATTTGCAAACACAAATAATTTATCACCACAAGAAGATCAAATTTCAATGTTAACAAAATAAAAGATAAGTTCTCACCCAAATAACATTTCATAAAATAAAAAACAAAAATATTATAAGACTTAACTACTCTTTTTATTCTCTTCACTTAATAAGCTTAAGTTTGCTCCAACCCTCTGTCTTCAAGCATTTGGATCTACATAATAAAAAATAAATACATCAATATGTATGATAGATCTAATAAAAATGTATTAGATTATATAAATTAAATAGTCATTTCAACATAGCACCGATCCGAATAGGAGTTATATAGCATATATCAATAAAACACTTAAAATAAAAAGTAGATATATCTAAACAAATTGTTATCTTACATTGAGTTTCAGAGCCATCATAAATAGGAAGAACGGACGAATAAATTATTTTTTTTCCATTAGTTCCATCTCTTTTTCAATTTTCAACATATTGGCTTCCACAAATCCTTCAGTTTGAATGTCGTGGCAACGAGTTTCACCCTCCAACGACTCAGAATTTTCTGTAATAAAAATTAATTCGTATGGAAAATACATATAATGAAAAAAACCAATTTAACTATGTCAATATAATAAGTCTACCATGAAAAATAGAAGGAACAAATTCGACTCTAGATTGACCATTATAACTAGTCCATTAAGAAGCCCCTACGGGATTACATGGTCGAACCCGTTTCAGTTTTCTATTCACTGGTGTTGGAAGGGTTTTTGTCTTCGAGTACTTGTCAATACACATAAAAACAAGAATCATTTTTTGTATAAACTAAAAAAACAATAAATTTTGAATAAGATTATTTGAACATAAATCTTTTTGGAATAAAGTGTCACTCATAATTATTTTCTCATTCTCAAAGCTTATCAAAGTTCGAATCATCTATAGCCTTAAATATTTTCTCATTCTCATAGCTCAACAGATTTATATCTAAGATTTCTAATTAATTGATGAAACACTAAAAATATACATTATATGCAACCTTATAACTTATTACTATTATGTTAGGAACTCATGTGTCGTGTTCTTGAGAAAACTGAGCATACTTTAATCGATTATTGTATTTTGTTTCATGTTAAAAATCAATATTCTATCGTATTGTTTTGTTATCACTTGTTCTCGAGAAAATAAAAATGTGCAACACAAACCAACTCCCTAATATAGAATTTGGGACATTTCCTTAGGCATAACCAAAACCGAATACAATTTTCAAAAAAGAAAAACCATCGAAACAGGGTGGGTCCACATTAGCAGACACATAGATATATTTTTCTTTGAAAATATAACAACTAAACAAAAATTCCTACTTAAAAAATGAACGAATTAGCAGGTTATCCCACGCTCCTCCCCAGAACAAACTAAACTTAGGAAAACTTGTAAACACCTTGTAGATGTCTCAGTTCATCGGTTTCATTGCAATAAAATTTAAGAGTATAATAATGAAAAAAACTAAGGTAATGAATAAACCAGTCTGTCTTGACTGAGCTGCATAAAAACTCAATCTACTTATATATTATCCAACGGATGTTATATTCAGAAATCCAAAATACGAAATACGAATTATTAATCAAATTACAAAATACGGATCCTAATCGTGCGTGCCTAAGGCTATTGAAGAAATGAGAAACAGACTGATGTTGTCGCTGTAATCAGACTCACGCCGGAGCTGCTGGAGTGAAACGCTCGCGGGTGCTGCTTCTAGATTCGGACGCCTGTTAGAACTACTACTGTAATCGGTGGACTACATAAAAACTGTTATGAAACTGCCATAGAAGAAAAAAATTGGCGTATATAAATGAGAAGTGCTGCATAAAAGAGTAATAAATGATGAAATTTAAAGAATATAATAAATGGTAAGTATATTTACTTTTTTACTATAATCATAATATATCGATATCTATTTTTTTGGTAAGAGTATATATAGATATCAAAGTATAATATATTATGTTAAAAAATCAAATATTAGGTACAAATATTTGAATGTTAAAATGATTTAAAAAAAGTGAATAATAAACATAATAGTTTTTTTCTCACTAGTACAAATAATATTTAACTTTTGTTCAAAAAAAATATAATGTAGTTAATGTTGGATCACGGGCGAAGCTCCGTTACGTTCTTGACGGAAAGCTTGAACTCCTGGCTCCGCGTAATCCTGCAAAAGGGGATGACCTGGGTGGTGACCCAGAATCCCTCTCCGATGCCTAAATGAGTATATGACCAATGGGGTGGTAAGCAGTAATCTAAGTTCGTATTACAGAATGTGTTTTCTGAGGTAACTTCCTCCTTTATATAGGAGGGGAAGTCACTCAGTTACATCTGACCGTGGCTGGTCGTTTTACCCATGATTCCGTATATCTCGTTCGGGATTCCGTATATCTCGCCCCACGCTCCGCGTATCTCGCCCATACTCCGCGTATCTCGGGCACGCCCTGCGTATCTCGGGGGAGGTTATCTATATCTCAGCTGTCTCCCACTACTCTTATCTAGTAGGCGGGTTTCTCGGCCTTATCCTCTGATCACAAGTCCCAACTCTTGTCGTGGACTCCAGAGTTATCTCATTCTAGGTCACCACCCAGGACCCTTTGTCTCACGAGACAGGTCCAGCCTCCGCGGGGCTTTATTATCGGGGCATTTACAAAGGCCTATCGGGGCCTACTCAGAGGCTTCTTGTCGGGAGCATTCAGCTCATATATCGGGACTGCTAAAGCGTCGGGACCCTTCGTACTGGGCTTCTGGGCCTTCCAGGCCTTTCACGAGGCCCACTGGACTTACTCGCCGTCTATTGACTGTTAACGGGGCTAACGATTACATCGGAACCCATCATTTGCCCCCAAGACATGGGGGACTTGTAGTCCATCGTGTCTTCCAATTCCAGACCTTCTGTCCACATCATCGGAGGCTTTTATCTCCATACCTCCCGATGTTACCATCGGAGGCTTTTGTCTTCATACCTCCCGATATTGCCACCGGAGGCTTTTGTCTTCATACCTCCCGATATTGCCATCGGAGGCTCTCGCCTTAAGCACAATTCTTGAATAACAGAGCTTTCCACTCCTGATTGCCTTGGGCCCACTGGACTCTAAGGGCAGTTGCCAAATCCGAGGAGACTCCTCGGTTACTGCAACATTAAATGCTGGTGATTATGAAATGACGCCCAAACCGGCGTGACTGCTGCTTTCTGAAAAAGCAATCATTACGTCACCAACGTCTCTTCCGTACCGTCCCCATAATCTTGACGATCAAGATTAAATCGTTTCGTCTTCAACGGTCCAGATTGAGTCCGTCCAGTTTGTCCTTTTGCTTATAAAAGCTAAAACCCTGGCACTATTCATTTCTTCTTCACCGTTTCAACTCTAGAAGTTCTGCCATTTTCGAACTCGAAGCTTCTTCCCCAAGTTTCTTTTGCTCTTCAAGTGATCCAAGGCCTTCAACCCTCCCGATCCTTCTCCATCTTCTCCAAGCACTCATCAACAATGTCTGGTAAGGTTTTCCTTCTCTGTTTTCATGGTTTGCTGATGTTACCTTCTCCTCCTTTCTCAAGTTTTCCTGTTTGTAATCGTTTTTTTTTTAGACGAATCTAGTTCTGGGGCAGGGACCCCTTTTACCTTTGAGCTTGCTGTTAATGAGATTTCTGAGACCTCGTATGAGGTTGCTCTCCGAGAAGGGTGCATCACTTCAGACTGGGAACCCTGCTTCCCTTACGAGTCTCAGCCAACCACCAGGAGGAAGCATATCGTCACGCGTCCTCGAGAGGGAGAAGTGTTCGTCTCCACCGGGCAGATAAACGCTTGGATTCGATTCCCTTTTTTCGGGAACCTGGTGGAGATGTGCAACTTCTACCAGACACATCCCTGCACCTTCTCTCCACATGCCATCCGCGTGTGGAACGCTTTCCAGCTTCTGTGCCTCCGCCAGCAGTGGACGTACAGTTTGCTGCTCTTCCGCACCTTCTACGGAATGAAGTGTAATAAGGCTGGTGTTTGCTCCTTCTCCCCCCGACTCCCCAAGTGGACAAAGGAGCAACTTTCACGTTTCGGCTGGGATAGCGAGACCTGGAAGTTCCACAAGGATCGGGTGCTTATTCGTGATTCAGGGTCCGACAATAGCGGATGGAAGAAGTATTACTTCTTCGTCCAAAACAGCTCTGTCCCATGGCCCCGATGGGAGGTTGTGGCGGACCCTGCCCCCAAGCTCGAGGTCTACACCGAGGATGACCTCAACACTCTCCAGCTGGTCCAGCTCTACCGTTGGGAGGAATCCTTCATTCCCCTCGACGCCAACAAGCTCGTGGAGAAGGACTTGATTCATATCGGAGTCCGACTCCTCGATTCCGTTTGCAAGGATTTAGTCATATGGGTAACAATTCTAACCACTTTGTCTTTTCATTTTTGCAGCCAAGAAGGCATCTCTGTTGACCCATCTCATGTTGAAGAAGGGGGAGACCGATGCCGTCCAGGGTGGCTCCAAACGGAAGCGGAAGTCGCTGAAGAAGGGAACTTCTTCTTCTGCTGCTCCCCCGACTGCAGAGCGGACGGAGGCCAAGCGGGCCCGAAGGGAGGAGATAGACCAAGCCTTCGGGGTCACTACCGCCGAGGAAGGTAAGCGTGTTCGCCGTGCTATTAAGAAATATAGGAAGCTGGTCCTCGAGGAGTTTATCCCCGCTGATCGGGAATCACGGGTTCGAGAAATCAAATACATCCTTCGAGGAGAAACCCCCCACGTTCTCAAGGCGGGATACTACAACTTCTTTGGAAAGGACCAACATCTCGAGCGCCAAATCATCTGGTGCCCCCATGATACTTTTCCTGACTTTATTCGTCCCGCAACCGCAGGTCCATCGGAGGCTCTCACTCCGAGGAAGGCTGCTACTCCAGCACGGGCCGCGACTCCACAGGCGCCGATGATGGAGGAGACCCTGACGGAAGCTCAGTTCCGTCAGGTGACCGACTTGGAGGCTTCTCCATCCTCCGAGGAGCCAAATGAAGGCGGCCTGCTTCCCCGCCGAAGGCCAGGTCGGAGCATCCTGAGGCCAACCGTGGAGGATGTGTCCCGGAGTCCTCCTCCAGAGCTCCGCACTCCGACTCCCGAGCCTCCGACCGAGGTGGCTCCTCCGGCTGAGGCTTCCAGGGTCATCCCTCCTCTCCCTGTGGATGAGAATCTTTACAAGGTTTTCACCCCTGACCAGGAGACGGTTCCCTGGAACCCGATCGAGTCTCTCCAAGGGGTCTCACTCCAACGGGGGGACCTTCAGCCTGAATTGGCCCTGCATCTGCTGGCAGGGTCAATTCCTCCAGCCTTGAAGCGGCCAATCTCCTTGGCGCGGGAGGACATCGAGGAGGAGCTCCGCAATATGTCCATCCGTCGGATGGAGGTAAAACTTTACCTTTGCTTTGTTCTCTTCATTGTTCTTGCCTTCGACCATCGGATTCTAATCCTTTTTCCCTTTCGTCTTAGGAAACCGCGGACCAGCAGCGCTGCTTCGGCTTCATCCTGGCTCTGAAGGGTGCTTTGGAGGAGGCACAAGCCAAGTCGGACCCCGACGCTTTGGCCAAACTCCAAGCGGACCTCGACGAGGCTGTAGCGGCCAGGGACAAGATGGCCAAGGAACGGACCCTCCTCGACGAGAAGGCTAAGGGCCTGCTCAAGCAGGTTCAAGATTACGAGGCCATCCTGCGTCGGGAGCGGAGGATGGTCCAGGAGGATCAGCGGCGGAGAAGAGGCAGCTTATCCACGAGAAGGGCGTTTTCGCGGAAGCTCTCGCGGAGGCCAAGGCGAGACCTGAAGCCGAGAAGGCTGAATTTTCTGCCAAGCTGGCTGAGGCAAAGACTCAGGGTCGCGAGGAGTATCGGAACTCCGATGATTTCCAAGCGGATGCCGTGGGGTTCTGCAAAACCGAGGTGGAGAGCGTTCTGTTCAACGCCGTCGAGGAGCTCTACACGGCATACGAGGATTCCATCGACTTCAAGAAGTCCGAGACCCTTGCCCCTATCGCGGAGAAGTACTTCAACCTCCCCGCGGAGAGTGATGAAGCTGATACCGTGGACCCGACTCCGCGGACTGCGGATCCTTCTGCCCAGGCCCCTACGAATCCTGCTCCCTCCGACGCAGCTGAGGACCCATCTTCCAACAAGGACCAAGTTTAATGCTCTATTCTTTAAGTCCTTGTAATTTTTCCTCCTTGTATCCTCCTTATCTTTTGTATCGGAACCTTTAGGCCTTTGAGCCTTTATATAAGAAATTTCTTCCATCTATTTTGGTCTTGATAATCATTGCATCATTTGAAAGCAACTTTAGATTCGTTACTTAAAACGTTCCGATGCACCACTTAAGATGACTTCGTATATCTTTCCGATGCTTTACTCGGGACTTCACCACTTAAGGTTTCTCGTCCATATTACTTAATGTAATTTCGTATGTCTTTCGCGACTTTTTCCTCGGGACTTTACCACTTAAGGTTTCTCATCCATGCCTTTCAAGGCAATTTTATACATCACCTAAGATGATTTTTCACATCCCTTAAGGCTTTTACCGCGCCAATTCAGACGACTTAATCGTACCCCTTAAGGGCTTTTATCGCGTCCTTCCAGACGACTTACGCGGACCCGCTAGGGCTTTTTCGTACCCTTTAAGGCTTTTTGCTGCATCATATAGACGACTTACGCGGACCCGTTAGGGCTTTTTCGTACCCTTTAAGGCTTTTTGCCGCATCATATAGACGACTTACGCGGACCCGTTAGGGCTTTTTCGTACCCTTTAAGGCTTTTTGCCGCATCATATAGACGACTTACGCGGACCCGTTAGGGCTTTTTCGTACCCTTTAAGGCTTTTTGCCGCATCATATAGACGACTTACGCGGACCCGTTAGGGCTTTTTCGTACCCTTTAAGGCTTTTTGCCGCATCATATAGACGACTTACGCGGACCCGTTAGGGCTTTTTCGTACCTAGGCTTTTGGTTGCATCATAAAGACGACTTACTCATACCCCGTAGGGCTTTTGTCCGTACCTTGAAAGGCTTTTTGTCGCGCCATAAAGGCGACTTACCCATACCTCGTAAGGCTTTTTTATCGTACCTCGGAAGGCTTTTGTCGCGTCCTTCAGGACGTCTTACTAACAGTTAGAATAAATCTAAAAGCAATTTGATCGAAAGCAACTTTTATTCATTAACAACTCAAAGCTGGCTTACATCGGATCTTTATCGATAGACAATTTGCGCCATTCGCGGCGACTTAATATCAAACATGATACTTCTTCAAGTGTGCGCCACTGAAGGAATGTTTCAACGTCTTGCCATCAAGGTCTTCTAGCTTGTACGCATTCGGGGCTGGCATCCCTACGATCTTATAAGGTCCCTCCCATTTTGGCGATAGCTTGTTGATCCGATCTTGATGAACGAACTCGTTCCTCCGCCAGACAAGTTCTCCAACGAAGAATTGTCGGGACTTGACACGCCGATTATAATATCGGGCTGTTGCAAGACGCATCCGAGCCTGAACTTCATCAGCCTTCCACCTTTTCTCCTCGAGTAAGTCTAAGTCTAGACGTCTCATTTCCTCGTTCGTTAGAGGCTCATAATACCTCCTGCGATGGGATGCCACCGCTATCTCCACGGGGGCAACTGCCTCCGTGCCGTAAACAAGGCCAAACGGAGTCTCCCCTGTCGACTGCTTGGGTGTTGTTCTAACAGCCCACAGCACGTTTTCAAGCTCATCTAGCCAATGACCCTGCAGGGCGTAGACTCTCTTCTTCAAGCCATCCATCACGATCTTGTTGGCTGATTCGACTTGGCCATTGGTCTGAGCATGATGGACGGAAGCTGTCTGATGCTCAATGTTCAATTCCTCCAGGTACTCCTTCAACTGGGCCCCATTGAACGGAGGGCCATTATCGCTGATCAACACTCGAGGAACCCCATACCGGGATATGATCTGAGTTTGAAGGAACTTGAGGATCTGCTGCCCCGTTGTCTTGGCCAACGCCTTAGCCTCTATCCACTTCGAGAAGTAATCGATGGCCACGAGTAAATACTTGCATTGACCTTTCGCTTGTGGAAGAGGTCCCACCAAGTCAATGCCCCATTGCGCGTAGGGCCAAGCACTCCTGATGGACATTAAGTCCGCGGTAGGAGCCACGATATTCGGAGCGTACCTCTGGCATGCATCACAGGATTGGACCATCGCTGTCGCTTCCTTGTTCATCGAAGGTCAATAGTAGCCTAGATTCAACGGCTTCCTCACAATGGATCGGGCCCCTTCATGACAGGCCGCGACTCCCTCGTGCAGCTCTCTCAGGATCCGATTCGTATCAGGCTCCGCCACACATTTCAGAAAAGGCTTTACATGCCCCCTCTTGTATAATTGGTTGTCCACCATCACGTAGTTGCTCGCGATTCGACGCAACCTAACAGCTACCACCTCATCATCGGGGAGTGCCCCCGTAGTCAGGTATGTGACCATCGGGGTCATCCAGGTGGGTTTCTCTTCTTCCTCCGATCCTGCTTCAATAGTGCAAACCTCCGATGGATCGATGGTTGAGATAATTACTCTCTCCAGAAAGTGCACCTTCCGATTCTCCTCGGGGGCCACTCCCAGAGCGAACTTGCTTAAGGCGTCTGCCTCCGCATTTTCTTCCCTTGGGATTGCCTCAATATCGAAGTTTTTGAAGTTTCCCTTCAAAGTCTGCACCTCGTGCAAATACTTCCTCATTGTCGGGCTCTTGGCTTCATAGTTCCCCTGGACTTGATTCACGATCAAGCTAGCATCACACTTCACTTTTAAATGATCGACTCCCGTACCCTTGGCAATTTTAAGGCCCGTGATGAGAGCCTCATACTCAGCTTCATTGTTGGTGGCCCTAAACGTCAAGGCCAAGGCATATCGCAAGGGCTCGCCTCCACCGGGCGGTATCAATACGAATCCTGCCCCCGATCCTTCTACACTTGATGAACCATCAATGTACATCTCCCAAGTGTTCTCCTCATTTGGTTGTTCTGGCTGTTTTGCTATCGGGACCTCCATGGTTGCCCCCTCTACGGGACCCGCTTCTTCTAGATCGGGTGCTGTAGACTCAGCTATAAAATCCGCCAATGCCTGGCCCTTAATAGCAGTTCTCGGAGCAAAATGAATACGGAATTCCGTAAGCTCGATGGCCCATTTCACCAATCTCCCCGACGCCTCCGGTCGGTTCAAAAAGTGCTTCAAGGGCTGATTAGTTAACACCGTAACCTCGTGGGTATGGAAGTAAGGCCGTAGCTTTCGAGCGGCAACAATCAACGCAAAGAGATACTTCTCAATAGCGGAATAATTCATTTCAGATTTGGCAAACGCCTTGCTTACATAATAGACAGGCACTTGGTTGCCCTTGACAATCTTAATCAAAACAGAACTAACAGCAACTTCAGAAACAGCCAAATAGAGATAAAGCGGCTCGCCTGGAACCGGTTTCGCCAACGGCGGGAGGGTACGGAGGTGCTGCTTGAGTGTCTGGAATGCCTCCTCGCACTTGTCGGACCATTCAAACTTCTTGTGGGCCCTTAGCACATCAAAAAATGGCATGGCTCTGTCACTCGCCTTGGATAGGAATCGATTCATCGCGGCCAACCGGCCATTCAACACTTGAACCTCCCGATGGGTCTTCGGAGATTGCACCTCCTCGATTGCTCGCAGCTTCTCGGGATTCACCTCGATCCCTCTTTGGCTCACCAACCCTAGGAATTTCCCGGAGTTCACCCCGAAAGCGCACTTGTCCGGATTCAAACGAACCTGATGAAACTGCATCCGTTCAACCGCCGCCGCCAAGGTTTGGACATGGTCTCCTGCCTGTCGGGACTTCACCAACATGTCGTCCACATAAGCCTCCATGGTCTTTCCCAGCATGTCTCCGAACAACTTGTTCACCATCCTCTGGTAAGTTTCTCCGGCATTGATCAATCCGAAGGGCATTACGTCGTAGTGATAGACATCACTATCGGCATAGAAGGCCGTATGGGGGGCGTCCTCCTTCGCCATCTTGATCTGGTTGTAACCAGAATAGGCATCCATGAAGCTTAGTAGCTCGTGTCCCGATGTGGCATCCACCAACTGGTCAATTCTTGGGAGCAGATAGCAATCCTTCGGGTAGGCCTTGTTCAAGTCGCGGAAATCGACACACATCCGCCACTTCCCATTACTCTTTCGCACCAGGACTGGGTTAGCGACCCAAGTCTGGAATCGGAGCTCCTTGATGAATCCAGCGTCGAGCAGTCTGCCCACCTCTTGCTGGATAGCGACCCTCTTATCCGCGCCCATCGGACGCCTCTTCTGTGCGATAGGCTTGATCGCGGGATCAATCTTCAGTTCGTGCACAATCACGTCGGGGCTGATTCCTGGCATATCACTCGGGGACCAGGCAAACAGCTCCTTGAACTCCTTCAGGAGCTCGATCAACTCTCGGGCTCTTTCCTCCGACAAAGCAGACCCGATCTTCACCTTCCTTCAAGGTCCATCAATCTCAACCTCCTTCGGATCTTCCATGGGGGCGGGACGCCCAAACTCCTCTCGAGGATCGGCATCAGTCTGCAGGACAGCCATGGCTTCCCTTCTTCTCCTTCTGGTGGCATTAACATAACACTTCCGTGAGGCCACCTGGTCACCCTTGACCTCTCCGACCCCATTATCAGTCGGGAACTTCATCTTCTGGTGGACGGTTGAAGCAACTGCCATGAGAGGGTTGATGGTGGTCCTCCCGATAATAGCGTTATAGGTTCCCGCCGATTCTACCACGACGAAGTCCACGTTCCGCCGTTCCATCTTCCAGCCACTACCAAACTCCACCGGTAAGGTAATCATTCCCAGCGGATAGGAAGTAGACCCAGAGAATCCCACCATCGGGAAATTCACCTGCGTCAAGTCCTTCTTCGTCTTTCCCATGGCCTCTAGGGCGTCCATGAAAAGAATGTCGGAGGAGCTCCCTCCGTCTATCAGGATCCGCTTCATCTCGAATCTGTTCACATCAAGGGTCACGACCAAGGCGTCATCATGGGGGCTCTCCACGCCTATCAAATCCTCCGCCGGGAAAGAAATCACCATTTCTTCTTTTATATTCCACGACCGGGACCTTTTCCCTAACACCACAGCAGCAGAGATGCGGGAGGCATAATTCTCCCGAGAAGCGGAGATGTCATCCCCTGCTGCCATTCCTCCGTGAATGACGTTAATGGTCCCCCGCCTCTCCTTACGGGCACCAGAACCAGAGGCTTCCGGCTCAACCTTCTTCTTCTTTGGAGATCGATCACGGGACTAGGACCGAGTTTTGGAACGGGATCGACACCGTCCCCTCCCGACAAACTCCTTCAGCTTCCCCTTCTGGATCAGCTTCTCTATCTCCTTCTTCAGCTCCCGACAGTTATCCGTGTCGTGACCATTAGCTCGATGGTACCGACAGTAACGATCAGAGCGACTTCCCAAGAACTCTCCTTCCTTCCTCGGGGGGTATCGAGCGAGACCCTGCCGATCCATCACAGCTAGCACGGAGGTCATCGAGCTATTTATGGGAACGCTACGAACTTCGCGGTTATCTTTCTTCGGAGGACGCTTGTCCTCCTGGCAGCCTCTCTCTTGTCTAACAGAGCCTCCATGGCAGCCAAGAACATAGGCATAGCGTCCGCTACTGCCTTAGCCAACTCTGAGTTTGAGGAAGAACCTGCTTCCCTCCGCGGGATCTCCTCTCTGTGCCCCACTGGGTTAGGGGGAGCATCTACCTCTCTTCGCGGGATATCTTGCCTGTTCACCTCTGTGTCTCGGACTGAGACCTCATAAGCATCACCATGCCCCCCTGATTGAGAAGCAGCGGGGTGTTCACCCTGTTCAGCAGCATATTCCGGCAACGGGGAATTCACAGTCCCAGCAGGGCGAGAACTGCCGGCCTGAACTTGCTTCTTCTTGCCACCACCGGCCATCGATCTGGTAGAAACTATTTTGGCTTTTCGTTACGTTTCCCACAGACGGCGCCAATGTTGGATCACGGGCGAAGATCCGTTACGTTCTTAACGGAAAGCTTGAACTCCTGGGCTCCGCGTAATCCTGCAAAAGGGGATGACCTGGGTGGTGACCCAGAATCCCTCTCTGATGCCTAAATGAGTATATGACCAATGGGGTGGTAAGCAGTAATCTAAGTTCGTATTAGAGAATGTGTTTTCTGAGGTAACTTCCTCCTTTATATAGGAGGGGAAGTCACTCAGTTACCTGTGACCGTGGCTGGTCGTTTTACCCATGATTCCGTATATCTCGTTCAGGATTCCGTATATCTCGCCCCACGCTCCGCGTATCTCGCCCATACTACGCGTATCTCGGGCACGCCCTGCGTATCTCGGGGGAGGTTATCTATATCTCAGCCGTCTCCCACTACTCTTATCTAGTAGGCGGGTTTCTCGGCCTTATCCTCTGATCACAAGTCCATACTCTTGTCGGGGACTCCAGAGTTATCTCATTCTAGGTCACCACCCAGGACCCTTTGTCTCACGAGACAGGTCCAGCCTCCGCGGGGCTTTATTATCGGGGCCTTTACAAAGGCCTATCGGGGCCTACTCAGAGGCTTCTTGTCGGGAGCATTCAGCTCATATATCGGGACTGCTAAAGCGTTGGGACCCTTCGTACTGGGCTTCTGGGCCTTCCAGGCCTTTCACGAGGCCCACTGGACTTACTCGCCGTCTATTGACTGTTAACGGGGCTAACGATTACATCGGAACCCATCAGTTAACGATATTAAATTGCTCTAGTTAACGATAGTGTAATCTCATAATATATATATATGAGATTACACTTTCACATTACAATAAAAATCTTTAACTAGTAAACAATTATTCATACTAATATAAATTTTTTTTATCATAGTCGGTTAGAGAATTTAATTTTACATTTTTAAGTTTATTTTTTTTATAACACTATATGTATTTAATTGATCTGGGTGTTGCACGGTAAGTAATTTTTATATAATTATTAGGGTATTACGGAACTTCAAATTTGATATCGATAATTAATTTGATTGGTATTTTATTTGAAATAATATATTCAATGCAAATGAAAACTATTATACTATTAAGGTGTATATGTGAACTCATTTAAATCTATCTTGGCTTGTATAAACATAATTTCTATTTGATATTATAATTTTTTGGGTATACTCATAACAAACCATCAAAATATTAAAACAAATAAAAAGTTACTTTTTATTTTTCCAAATAAAAAAAAAACTTACTAATTATTATTGTTTGTCACATATTCTTATGCTGGTAGTATTTGATAGATTTTTTATATATTGTATACATATCTTTAATAGTAATTTATACGTTTAATTTATAAAGAAAAATTTAATTAGTATTTTAGGTAATAAGTTTAAATATATTTTCTTATTGTTTGATTGACATATAATTTTTTATTTAGGTGAAAATACAGGATAATATAACATGATGGTTGAAAAAGTGTTTTATAAATTCATGAAACTAAATATAGTTATATATTAATTGTATTCACTAAAATATATTTAAAGTATTTTTTATTCTTTTAATTATATTTTAAATGTTATTTCATATGAATTGTCAATATTTGCATCTAATATTATTAGTTTTAACATATTTTTTTTTTATTTTTTATTTCCCAATGTTTTATGGTGAAATTGAAATTTTCTAATTTTAATTAGGATGCAAAGTGACTAACATGAAAATGAAAAAAAAAAATCAAAAGTGAAAAATATTTTTTGGCAAAAAAGTGAATGAGAGTGATAAAAAAAATAAATATTTAAACAAACATGTAAACTCAAATTATAAATTTATATTTCTTTACATACTCAATATGTATATATATCCATATCGAAATATTATTTTAATATTAAGATAATAGTTAAAAATGAAGCACAAGTGAATTTTATTTTACTTTAGGTTTTTAACGGATTATTAATTAGTATTATTATGTAACATACTAAAAAATGTGTAACCTATCAAGATTGAATCAGGAACTTCTGATGAATTTGACCATGTACACATAGGTACAAAATGATGTCATATATGTATATGTAAATCATAGATTATGTGGATGAGATTGCATAATTTTTTAAATTGATTATTTGTCCATAATGATGATAGTGATGTCATCATTATTGAGGTTTTATTCCAAAATATATTATATATAGATAAATGGTATATCATAAGAAAAGTTAATATTGTTTTGAGTATATGAGCCTCCGTAATAGAGAGTCCATTAATATAAGCCCAACATCCTAAACATAATTGGGGTGCGTCTTATTAGGATTTTGGGTCAGGCCAAAATATCAATGGACCATACGAGGCCCAAAATTGGGCCTACCCTATTATGTGGTTCGGCCGAACTTAAGGGAGCAAGCCCTTGGTGGGCTTTGCAGGTGTTAGGGGATTTGTTGAGGTTAATCACTTAATCTACTTTAGTTGAGACAAACGAAATCCATTCTTCCCTTACACTTCAAGAGGTGGCGAAATTGCTAAGACAATTTACCCCAGAGATCCATCCCAGCAACCGGATTGAAGATGCTTTGATGTGGAGATCATAGCATGTGGATTTCTCTTCCTCAAGGGTTCCCTCAAGACACCGTCCGACAGATCACGAACTCCCTCGTGAAGTTTCTAGGCTAGAAAAAGATAAACAGGTATGTGCTTCATTTCCGATGCGTAATTAGTTTACCAAGAATGTACACGTCTTTTATTCCGTAATTGTATCCCCTAAATCCTGCAAATATTTGCATCCTTATTATTTTTAACATATTTATTATATTTGTTTTAATTTTTTTTAGCGTCCCCGTATTTTAGTGCATTTGTTAATACTTTTATGGTGTAATTAAAACTTTCTTATGCGAGGATGCAAAATGACTAACATGTAAATGAAAGATAAATTGAAAGTGAATAATAGTTTTGGCAAAAAAAAAAAGGCGAATGACATTGAGAGTGAAAAAAAATAGTTAAACAAACATATAAATTCAGATTATATTATATTATTATTTTTATATTATATATGTATATATATTTATTCAAATATAAATATTATCTTAATATAAACATAATAGTGAAAAAAATGAAACATAAATGATTTTATTTTATTTTAGTTTTTAGTGGATTATTGTTTAATTTTGTTATGCAACATACAATTTTTTCTTAACTCCCATCAAGATTTTTAGTTTTTAGTGGATTATTAATTAATTTTTTTATGTTAACATACAAGAAAATTGTAACACCCATTAAGATTGAATAAGGAGCTTCAGATGAATTTAGCATGTCCATATATGCAAAAAAAAGTGATGTAACTCATGTATAAGTTGGACAAATAGATCTGTATTTTTTTTTTTCATTTTGAGTATTTTTCATCTTATAGAAGTTCTAACCCAAATTATATTAAATATTAAATATAGATATAGATATAGATGATAACTCAATGTGATCACCTATATATGAGATTACATTTTCACGTTATAATATACATATATGAGATAAAACTTTCACATTACAATAAAAATCCTTAACTTGTAAAAATAATATTAATACTAAATATATAAAAATTATGTATCATAATTCATAATTGGTTTGAGCGTTTAATTTTACATTTTGAAGTTTTTTTTAATAGCAATATATATGGATTATGACTCCGTTAATAGAAACCATATATAGCCCACCGATAAAGATTCATAGTAATCACATTAGTGCTAAAATTATTTGAATAAAAAAGTAGAATATCAAATAAGATTATACATTTTTATTCATATATATATATATATATATATATATATATATATATATATTATTTTACTATAATAGTAATATTATATTATTTAAACACTTGTAGATACATTTGTTTAAATGATATTCTAATTTATTTTCTACTTTTGTGAAAAATGGAAATTAACAGCTTTCTAATTTATATATATTAAAGATATGTTATATATATTTTTACTATATTCAACCAAAACAAACTTTACGTACAAGAAGGAAGGTTATTATTTATTATCATAGAAAAGTATCTACATAACACCATTGAAAATATACATCCTTAATAAAAAATTTAAAATAAATGTCAATTATACTAATCAATCCGTACAATTGATGAAGACGGAAAAATGAAATTAGATCAACTTTTCGACTTGGATAATTTGAAAGTTTCTGTGTGGAAGAAATAAACAATTCACATGAGAAAGAATATGTCTTCTTACTGATACAAAAATATTTTTTGGGCATGGATTGCTATGCAAAGAATGTATTTTCTATTCAACATGATCTTATGTTTTGTACAAAAAAGTTTGTCTTCTTTGGCATTCTAAAAAATTATAAACATTATTGATAAAATCTTTTTTCAGTTAAATATCACATTGGATTCTTTTAAAAATGTCACATTCTTTATCCTTTAAAAATTTGAAAAAAAAAACTTTATTTGGCCTCTAAAAACTTGGAAAATTAATAAATATTTTCTTCAATTTTAATAAAAATGTAACATTCTTTAACCTTCTAATAAGTTGGAAAAAAAGTAGAATTCTTTAGCATTCAATAAAGTTGGAAAAATAAAAATAAAAACATGTAGCATCTTTGGCATTCTAAAAAGTTTGGAAAAATAAAAAATGTAGCTTCTTTTAGTCTTCTAAAAGGTTTGGAAAAATAAAATATTTAGCATGTTTGGCATTTTAATAAGTTGAAAAATATTTCATAGAGGAAATAAGAAGAAAGTTAAAAAAAAAAAAAAGATAAGAATGTGTTTTTTTGTAAGAGGAGAGAAGAAGTTAAAGATAATAAAAATGAAGAAAGGTAATTCACAATGAAGGAGATAGAAGAAAGGAAGAAGAAAAAATAAACAAGTTGTATTCTTTAAAGTTGATTCATCATGAATGAGATATGCATGAAGAAAAAAAATAAAGACACAAGTTGTCCTCAATAGTAATTTGGGTTAAAGGTCATTTTGGTACCACATGTTTGCAAAAATTACACTGTTCATACCACTAGTATTTTTTCGTACCGAATTGGTACCATATGTTTCCAAACCTTACTGTTTTGGTACCTCCGTTAGGGTTCCGTCAAAAACGGCCGTTAAATGGCATGTGCCATGCACGTGACCAGCCCAAAACTTTCAATTTTGTTACAATTTAGTCCATCTAATACATCCCTAACTTTTATTTTGTTCAATTTAGTCCTAAAACTTCAAAACCAAAACATTTCCCCAAATTGACCTAGCCATGGGCTAAGTCCAACCCTGGGTCAGGGTCACCGGACCCAGGGGACCCTGACCCAGGGTCGGACCTAGCCCTAAGCTAGGTCCGGCTAGGTCAATTGGACCTAGCCCCAATTTAACTCAATTGGGGCTATGTCCCAATTGACCTAGCCGGACCTAGCTTAGGGCTAGGTCCGACCCTTGGTCAGGGTCCCCTAAGTCCGGCGACCATGACCCAGGGTTGGACTTAGCCCATGGCTAGGTCCGGCTAGGTCAATTTGGGGAAATGTTTTGATTTTGAAGTTTTAGGACTAAATTGAACAAAATAAAAGTTAGGGATGTATTATATGGACTAAATTGTAACAAAATTGAAAGTTTTGGGCTGGTCACGTGCATGGCACATGCCATTTAACGGCCGTTTTTGACGGAACCCTAACGGAGGTACCAAAACAGTAAGGTTTGGAAACATATGGTACCAATTCGGTACGAAAAAATACTAGTGGTATGAACAGTGTAATTTTTGCAAACATGTGGTACCAAAAGGACTTTTAACCCTAGTAATTTACCTCATAAGCAAAGGGAAGGAAGCTTCTCACCTTACCAGCATCACTAGCATGATTACTAAGTTATTTGGTGTCCTTTAAAATATTTAAAGGGTTCCTAAAAATATCACTTGAAAATATACCGTATATTAAAAAAAAAATCGTTAGCCAAGTTGTGTCTCAAGACCCCGCTTGGGGTACTGTGGATCCGCCCCTGCTTCTACGGGACTGAGTTAAGACAATTTTAAAAAAGTATGACATAATGATTTTGAAATCATAACAATTGAAAGATGAATTGATAGATGAAGCATACAACTATAGTTGGCAATTAAAAATTATAATTTTATTACTTTGTTTTTCTTTAATCCTTCTTGACGGCTGGGTCTTCCCAAACAGGATCTCCTCAAGGTTCTCTAACTGCTATTAAACTTCACTTCCCGTTAATCTTTTTGGCGCATGTCTAAACTCTTGCTTTCCATCAAACGAGCTCTTATTTATCCTCCAAGCATGTTCAGGAGAGGAGAGCTGAAGAGTACGTCCATTTGTAGCTCTTTTTGTTGAAAGCGGCGGTGTGGCTGAGTTGGCCCTTTTCTCGTTGGTATCTGTTAGTTTAACTTTTTAGAAGTTTTACTTTTCTAGCAGGAAAATATATTGTACAATATTAACTTAAAGTGTTGTTGGTTGCATGGGTTAATTTGACAATTTTCTTGTTCCTTTTCCAAAGTCAAGGTTTCAAATCTCACATGCTACAACTTATTATTGGATTTTTTCCTCAAAGATTAGTGTTACTAAAATTACAGAGTGTGTCATTTAGTTGGGTAACCATTTTTTTATGTGTTCTATAATGTCTTAATTATAGTACTCTATTATTTTATTCTCATATTTTTCTCTCTAAAATGTGGTCATTATTGTATAATTTTATTATTTAACCACTTTTTTATATGTTGTAACCAATATTTAAGGGAAAGCAACAATTCGCTGCAGAACGACTTCTAAACGATACTTTAAATAGCAACACTAACTTGCTGCAAAACATTACATTTTCCAGCGGTAGAGTATTTTTGTTAAATGATATCTTTTTAATAGCAGCGGTAAACTGTTTCTAAATGAAGCTTTATGCAGCAGCCGTAACTTGATGTAGAACTTTACATTTTGGAGCGGCAGCATATTGCTGCTGAATGATAGAGTTTTAGTAGCGGCATGTATCGATGCAAAAAACATCTTTCAACATTACCACACAATGCGTTACTAAAAGTGTCTTTCAATAGCGGCAATTTAATTGTAATGATGAAATTTTTTTTAGCAACGATGAAAACTGTTGTAGAAAGACGTCATTAGAAGCGGCATTTATTTCGCTACAAAATGCATATTTTAGTTTCGAAGATTTATGCCACTGGTAAAACTTACTTTTAGTATCGAATTATAGCAACGACAAATTAGATTTGCTGCTAAAGCCTAGTTTTCTTGTAGTGAAACCGAAATCAAGTCAATTAAAATAGGGAGGTCAAGTTTTAAAATCCAAATGTTATGAACCTTAATAGGCCTACACAGTGCTCAAGGTTTGATAACATTTATGCCTTGTTTCGATTATGGGGATGGATCTCGGAGATATATGTTTTGGGACTGGATAAATTAGTGGGCTGAATTGCAATTGTTTATTATTCAATATATATTTATGCATGATTAGAAATGTTTTCTTGACCGAGTTAAGCTAGCTGGATATTGATATTGTGGGCGGAGCCCTGGTTAAATATATAAAATGCGCACTAGGATAGACATGCCGTGATGGTTGGAAATGCCTAGGATTCATGTCTAGAATGCTGCGTGATTGAATATAAGCATAAATTGCAAATCAGCCCCTAATGTTTAAAATTATTTTAAAATCGAAAACCAGTTGCCAAATGTGTATGATGGATGTGAATGATACATGTTTGACACATATGCTAGAATGTTGAGGATGTAGTCGCATTTGATAATTTACTTGGAAGTAGAATTATATATGCAAGCATGAGTTCCTCGGAAAATTAGACGCATGATGCGTAAGCATGAGTGTGGTTTGTATGATGAATGTTACTGTCGTATGATAATTTACATGGATAGTAGAATTATATATGCATGAGTGAATTCATCAGAATATTTTTCCAAAATAAAAAGGGCCTTGGGAAAGCCAAGATCAGGTATGCTTGTTTTAAAATTCTCGTTCCGGTAATTTGAGATTAAAACCGTTTTAAAAGAATGATCTATTGGATAGAAGACGAAGGTAACATGAACATCTTCACAGCCATCTTCTATTGGTTTACTGGTGGTCGGTTGGTTTAGATGACTGAGGAATCATTATTTGTCGAATTCCATCTTAATAGATATTTGATGTATGCAATTCTTTCTCAAAATGTTATTGTCTTCCAGATTATCCGTGATTATCAAAGTGTTAGTTTTCATGGCTGGATCGGTTCACTTTTACGAGCCTCGAAATCTGGATGACATGGATTGGGATGCATGGAGTAAATATGTGAGATAACTCCTTTTCGCTGAAAGTATACACAAGTGTTTTGATGTGAATAAGGGCAGAACATGGGTGAATGAGCAAGGCGTCTTAACATATCCAAATAAGTTAAGGAGCATTGCTAATTGGAGAGCTTGTAAGGTGATACTGGCAACCTTGGACAGAAAGGTTGCAGAGGACTTCAAAATCAACTTAAGTGCTCTTCAACTTTGGTGTGCCATTAGACTCCGCTTCGGTGGAGGAAGGGCAACCGAAGCCAGAGGAGTACTATTTGAGTATGTTTCCCTTATTTCCCAAGATATAGGTGTAAAACCCACATTAGATTTTACGAACGAGAGATCGAATTGGAGAAAGATACTCAGTATTGCACAGAGGAACCCTCTATCATGGTTGGCCGACGATCAGAGATCTGTCCCTTGCCAAGAATCGATCAGAGGCTTTGCCGTGGAGAATATACCATGTAGAGCTTCCTTCACAAGAACCCCTACGGGTGCCGACCGGATGATCGTGAACTGCCTCCTGCAAGGATCTTGGGTCTACGCACAACTGTAGAGGTATATGCAAATCTTCTGCTGCGTAATTTCGAATACTAGCATGTACCATGATTTAGTTTTCATAGTGATTACTCCCCGTAATCTAACATACAATACTCTTAACAGATGAGTAGCACGATGCCCGTCGAATCCGCCGGTCGCACGGTAAACCTCGTATGAACTATTCGGAATCAGGGGCAAGATCAGAAGAGTGAAATGTTGATGCGATTTGGAGAACAATACATTAACAGACACCCTCCCATTCCGTTGAGTGGGAGCTGTTAGCATATGGTGACAGGGTGTCGTAATTAGTAGCCCATTAATATGTATATGTTACCTAAGAAATTGGGTAAATGTCACATTAGGGAAACTGGGCTTGACCAAATCCCAGTTGACATGGGAGGTCCAAAATATTGGGCCTCCCGTATACATGGCCGGCCGAAACTTAAGTGTAGGGGCAAAGTGGAATTTTGTCCACTTTGCTCCTCCTATAAATAAAGGGTGTTTGGGTTTTATTTGGGGTAATTCACAATTCCTCCTAAGTGGTGATTTGAGAGAAAACCCTCCCCCCTAGAACACAGTTTCGGCCGAACCATACTGCACCACCAAGGGTGTGCCAATTTGCTTGGAGAAAATCACTCCGGAGATCCTTCCCTGCCAAGAATCGATCAGAGGCTTTGCAGTGGAGACAATACCGCGTAGGAATTCCTTAACAAGAACTTCTACGGGTTCCGTCCGGTGGGTCGTGAACTCCCTCAGCAGGATCCTTGGAGACTACGGAAATGGTTTAAGGTGTTTGCACACGAGTTTCCTCTGTGTGCTTCTCCTTCTCGGCCTTCTTCTTCCCGGACTTCTACTTCTTGGGATTCTTTCTTCTCGGATCCTCTCCTTGGGTACCTGCAAATGGGCACCGTGGGGGGGGGGGGGGGGTCCTGGTAATCCCACTCTGGAGCTTAAGTGAGTATGAGCTTTAGAGAGAGGTAGTGAGCTTAGAGAGAGAGTGAGAGATTACCTTCAAATGAGGGGAGGAGGTCTCTATTTATAGAGCTCTTATTGAACCGCCTCGGTTCCAGTGGTTTCCTGGTCCGGTTGTGGCAGGTTCGTAATATAAGCTGGCCTTGACCGTAAATAAGGTGCATTTGACCCCGTTTCGACCGTAGATAAGTTTATCATAGCTAGGTGTTGGTGTGTAGCCTCCAAGGGCAAGTCACGGGCGAAATATCGTCCGGGGGTAGGGGTCCGGACGAGGGGGACTCGGCCGGACGGAGGGGGGAAACCGTCCGGGTACCCCTAAGGTCTTGCTTGGGTTGTCCCCGGGTGTTTTTTCCACTCGGGGCCTTCCCGAGTGGTTTTCGCCAATCGGGGTGTTTTTCGGGCCTATGAGGTGGGTCTCGCGTGTCCATGATCCAAGTTTCGAACTATATTCGGTTATGGTCCATTTATCGTGTCCAATTAGTAATAGCTTGGGCGTATATCTAATATTTGCCACCAAGTCAAGGAATGATTTAACCTTTTCTTGAATATTTTATGCGGAATATCGCCCAAGTGAGTAGAAATGCGTACCTTTATGACGATCCCGGTCTTCATCGACTGCTCGAGACGCGTCGTGATTTCCACGCCCCCTGTTTTTAGGAAGGCTTTGTGATGATCCCGGCCTTTATCGAGTGCTCGAGACGCGTTGTAATTTCCATGCCCCTGCTTTAGAGAAGCTTAATTCATATACGAATAATGTTTTTTATTATAATTAAGCAAGTTCACGTTATATGGAGATATTATATGAGGGTAAGAACTACGAGCCTTGGTCTCGTTTTACTTAGCCTTCGGACTGTGTCCTTTTATCCGTGTCTTCTTTTTATTGGAGCCTTTTAGAGAAAATCCCTAGCATACCCCTTTATAAGGCATGCTTTAGGCTCCTCTTCATTATTTCCCTCCTCCATCACTATCCTTCTGTAAGCATATGGTGATGGGCGCCGTAAATGGAAGTCCATTATATGTTTATGTTACCTAAGACAATTGGGTAAATGTCACATTAGGACATCGGGCCAGATCCAAATCCCAATTGACATGAGAGGCCCAAAATTGGGCCTTCCTTATACAACATGTGGCCGGCCGAACTATGTAGGGGAAAAGTGGACTTTTGTCCACTTTGCTCCTCCTATATATATGGTGTGTTAGGGGTTTTATTAGTGTGAATCATAATTCCTCTCTAGTGGTGATTTGAGAGAACCCCCCCCCCCCCCCATAACCACATAGTTCGGCCGAACCCACTACCTCACAAAGGGTGTGCCAATTTGCCTTCGAGCAAACACTCCGGAGATCCGTCCCTGTGAAGAATCGATCAGAGGTTTTGCTGTGGAGAATATACCACGTAGGGCTTCCTTAACAAGAACCTCTACGGGTGCCAACCGGAGGACCGTGAACTCCCTGCTGCAGGATCTTGGGACTACGGATTACTTCTGAGGTATGTACGAATCTTCCGCTGCGTAATATTGATTACTAGCATGTACCATGTTTATATTATCCGTAGTGATTACTCCCCGTAATCTAACAGTAATATCAGAGCATGTGTTAGGAGTTCATGATTTTGATAAATTGGTGTACTTGATTTTTTTTTAAGATTTTGGCTGAAAACTTTAAGATAAGAAAATTTAAAATTTTCGAATTTTTGAGATGGTAATGGTCCGAAATTTTCATGATGTTCTTAGGAAAATTTGATGTTCATGATCTTCAAGAAAAATATGATTTTTATAAAAATCGAACATTGGATTGTAGATCTTATTAAAATTTTATCTTGAAATTTGACCACTTGTTTCGAATTTCATGTTTGTGCCGAAACCCTAGTGAAATTACAAGGTAAGTTTTTTAAATATCTTAGGCACCAAGTTATTAATTTCGTCCGAATGTGCTAGGTATATTGTTTACCATATTTTAATTTTTATTCTAGGTAACAATATATCTATAATTGGAAACATAAGGATAGATTCACATTAATATATAGAAATATATATAACTATCAATATATCTAGATAATTAATAGGGTTAAAGATATTATTGATAGATTTAGTTACCTAAAGGATTGAGAAACTATATTGTCAGTATATGTGTTTTCCTATTTAAGATATTGACAATAAATAAAATATATATGTGTATATTAAGTGCCGAAATTTTACATATATATATATATATTGGTGATTGATTTAGTCTTAAAAATAGAATCTTGGCAGTAAATATATATATATGTTTAATGTATGGCGGAAATATATATATATATATATATATATATATATATTAGCAAAATTGGAAATTATTTTACATAATTAATATTTCTTGGTGGCTAAGTTAAGTTTTTAGTGGACATTAAAATCCTACTTAGCCCATAAGAATATTTCGGCCCAAAACCTAGGATAAATGGGCCTGTCCAATTTGCAAAACCGGTATGAGTTAAAGCTGAACCGGGGTTTCCCAATCGGTTCGACCTAGTCGGGTCAGGTCGAACCGGGGTAACTAAGTGGATCTAACCGAACCGGTTTTGAGTGTTGAACCGAATCCTATTTTATTGGACCGGTTCGGACCGCACCATATTTTTGAAAATAAAACCGAACCGAACCGGATTTTACTGAACCGGACCTGAACCAGATTTTTCTAGACCGAACCGAACCAAACCAGAACGAAATTGACTGAACCGAACCGAATTTTCAAAATTGAATTCAAGTCAATTAAAATAGGGTGGTGAAGTTTTAAAATCCAAACGTTTTGAACCTCAAATGGCCTACACATGCAGTGCTCAAAGGGTTTATTAATATTTACATAATGGTTAAACCTTTATGACTTATTTCGATTATGGGATGGATCTCGGAGATACATGTTTTTGGGACTAGATTAATTAGAGGGCTAAATTGCAATTGTTCATTATTCGATATATGCATATCGGGGGCAGAGCCCTGGTTAAATATTTGGTACGCGCACTATGATAGACTTGTTGTGATGGTTGAAATTGCCTAGGATTCATGTCTATAATGATGTGTAATTGAATATAAGCATGAACTGCAAATCAACCCCTAATATTTAAAATATTTTTTTTTAAATCGAAAACCAGTCACCAAATGTGTATGATTGATGTGGAAGGTTCATGTTTGACACGTATGCTAGAATGTTGAGGATGTAGCCGCATTTGATAATTTACTTGGAAGTATGATTATATATGCAAGCATGAATTCTTCAAAACATTAGACGCATGACGCGTAAGCATGAGTGTAGTTTGTGAGATGAATGTTACTTGCTTATGATGATTTACATGGATGGTAGAATTTTATATGCATGAGTAAGTTCATCATAATATTTTTTAAAAATAAAAAAGGCCTTGGGAAAGCCAAGATCGGGTATGCTTGTTTTAAAATTCTCGTTCCGGTAGTTTGCGATTAAAACCGTTTTAAAAGACTGGTCTATTGGATTGAAGACGATAGTAATGTGAACTCTTTCACAACCATCTTCCATTAGTTTACTTGTGGTCGGTTGGTTTAGATGACTGAGGAATCTTTACTTGTTGCATTCCATCTTAATAGATATTGGACGTATGCAATTCTTTCTCAAAATTTTATTGTCTCCCTGATTTTGCGTGATTATCAATGTGTTAGTTTTGATGGCTGAACCGGTACAGTTCTATGAACCTCACAATCTGGACGGCATGGATTATGATGCATGGAGAGATAATGTTATGGAGCTCCTGATCGGTGCGGATCTTGACGATCAAGTCAATCTGAAATCGAAAAGGATGAGCTTGGACGAATGTGGAAACCCGCATGAAAGCAACAACAAGAAAAGGTTGAGTAAGGATCATAGTGCACAAGAGTTAATTCTCTCACAGCTGTCAACTGAAGTAGAAGGAGAGTTTATACAACTCAGCGCATTGCATCTTTGGTGTGCCATATACCTTCGCTTAGGTAAAGGTAAGGCCGTTGAAGCAAGAGCCTTAATGGCAGAATACTACAGTATTCTATGCAGTGATGACAGTGTAGTAGCCATTCATTATCCCGCTGACGAGTTAGACGTATGGACAAGGGCTCGGAAAGTAATAGGATATTTCCTCTTTTATGGTTTGTTGACGAAAAAGGGCTCACGCGTCTGATCACATCGATTAAGACGACAATAAACCTATTCGAAGCAGATCATAAAGAAGGAAACTTTCTGAAAGAACCCGAGGCATTCAATGATAGATTCATTGATATGCTGAAAAGCTTGGCAACCCCGGCAACAAAAGGTCTAAACGATGATCCGGTGCGATAACCACCATGATAACTGTACCTTCAAGGTACGACTCGGTTATGAAAAACCTGTCCATCATCATTCTTCTTCGAGATGGCTTCAAGTTTGAGATCAGAGACCCCATTATTGTTTATGTTGGATTTCCTATTGTTCAATTTTATGTTTGAATTTTGGTTAATATTGTTTCGGATTCATTGAATAAAGTAGTTACCATTCGATTCGAAATGAGTTCTGCTTATCAAGATTAATCGACTCGGTTAAAAACGAGTCGATCTGAAATGTAACTAAAATGAATCAATAAGGCTATTGGAAATGACCGAATCAAACAAATCCATACATCTTCTCCTACATCTAATTCTTTAGGTAAAATAAAAATGCCATTAAAATCCATCGATTGCGTAGCTCTAAGAATGAGCCGATTATAAATCTTTCTTTATTATTAGTACTCCATCGAAGGAAATATTCAGTAATGATGATCATGTGAAAAACCGATTAGATTAAATTGAATTAAATTCAGAAACGAAACGATTCAACCATGAGTTAAAACTTTGGTAAATAACGCTACGCGTGTGTGGACCTCGAAAGATGGAACACATCGTTTAAGAATACGAGTTTAATGATGAAGTGTTTTTAATGATTAAATGCTGAATTTTCGTTTGCATCCCTTCGGAAAGAACTTATTGATAACGTTTACATCGGTAAGAAGTATGCTTCATAAGCTACCACGACCTTGTAAAAGTATCAACTGACGCATAAGATGAAAACCGAAAATGCTCAGTTCAGAGATGAGATAAAATCTCTAAGATAAATTTGCAAACGAAGAAGGATAAAGTCAGTTAAACGATTTTCCAATACGCCTTGACACTACAAGAAAATACACATTTACACACCACATATGTCCACAAAGGATGTGAGGTATGTAATTGTAGACAGTTTGCACACTATATGCAGACATATCAGGTGAAAACTATAACTTTTTTATTACATTCAGATTACATACCGAATTCCACACCGAAATAATTCAGTGTGTTAGTCGAATGGACATTATTTCGTTTACACACAGAGTGCACACATATATTTATGTGTGTAATGTATCAGTGTGTAACTAATTGAATTTGTTATTCATGTGTGTGTAATTAGAGTGGTATGTGTTGCACATATAAGAACTCATGTAGACATATCTACTACATGTGTTCGCATAAAAAAAGTAATTGTGAAAGTAAACATTACTTGTATATAAAAGTAAAACTATGGTGATATGTCTTCCACATATATCACACACGCTGACAAATCTAATAAAGTTGTGTTAACATAATCAAATTATTGCATCTTTACCTCTCTAATATTGGAATATTAAACATCAAAAAGCTAAAATTTACCGTGGAGTGAAAAAAAATGGTTTTAAATATCAACACTTCTTACTAGGGGTGTAAACAAGTCGAGTCGGCGAGTATCTGGCAAGCTCGACTCGACCTAACTCGAGGCCGAACTTGCCCGAGCCTAAATTTTTCAAGCTCGACTTGATTCTATACTCGACGAGTTCGAGCTCGGTTTGACTCGGCCAATAAGTTTAAAATTCAATTAAATCGTAAATGATGCACATTAGCTCGAGCTCGAACTCTACTCGATTAGGATTTTGGCTCAAGCTCGAACTCGACTTGAATTGATTATATATAGATATATAATATTATGTAAAGCTCGAATAAACTCAAGCTCGAACTCGAACTCGACTCAAATAGGCAAAACAAAAAAGCTCGAATAGGCTCACGAGCGTCTCGAGTCGAGTATCGCTGAACTCGTACTCGACTCGGCTTCAAAAAAAAGATCAACTCAAAATTTACCGAGTCGAATTCGAATATCAACCGAGTCAATCTCGAGTATCTCACGAGTAGCTTGACTCGTTTACACCCCTACTTCTTACCATACCAATTTATTCAAAAAAAATGTTTTAACAATCTCGATATGCAAAACTATAAGAGTTTAAACCATACAAATGTTTGACACATTAAAGCTTCATTAGTATCAAATTCATGCGAAATATAATATATGATAATAGAGTTATAATGATTGGTACTAATTTTTCAATTTAGCATCTATTCAAGCGACACTAAAAGTCTATTTTTCAATCTGCCATCCATTGTCCAAGTTTGTTCGTAAATACATAAAGATACAATTAAAGTAATTTGTTACAGACATCGTAGTCTTCTCTACATTAAGATTTTCTTATCCGTTCACCACCAATAATAATAATAATAATTTAATTTTAAAAATATTTAATTATAACTAATAGTTTCTAATCATTTATTACTTCTTAATTCTTACCATACAAGCTATGTTGTAGTTATTACACCAAATGTAACTTTATTATTTACAAAAAAAATACAATATATTTTCTCTCCTTGCCGCCGCTAACCCTAGCGTTGTGAGAGATTTTCCCCCGCTCATCGTCGGGAGTTGAGATCAACTATTCCTCGTTGTATTCCTAAGTTTATGAGAAATTGTGGAATTTCTAACGAGTAACCTTTGGAGAGAGAGCAGAGATATATCAACTAGGAGTGTTCCCCTATATTCTATCGATAAACCCTAACCTAAAATTCATTTTCTTTCTGTGTTGCAGGAGGTGGAGACCATGGCAGACGAACCTGATCTTTCGACCTTACCAAACAGTGGCGGTATAGAAGACCCGGAAAACCTGGAATTGACCCTAGCTTCTGACCCAGAATTGGAGAAGGTGTGGACATGTGTGGGTAGGGTAATCTCGAAAAAACCTGTAAGGAATGTGGCTGTGCAGAATGTTCTGCAGACGGCGTGGGCTAAGTATGACAATATTACGATCAGAGAACTGAATGACGATACTTTATTGCTGACCTTCTCAAAAGAGACGGACATGAGAGACATCATTGATCGAAACCCATGGGCGGTCCAAGGCCACTGTCTAAGTCTTAAATTGTGGGAAGGCGAGACAAAGATTGAAGATGTGGACTTTATGAAGTTGCAGTTTTGGGTTCAAGTACATGGCTTGGGTAAGGATAAACTCAACTTAGTCAACGCTAGGTGAAAAAATCGGGACATTCATTGATACTGAGCCTATGGGGGGAACGGATGGTATATCAAGAAGTTTTTTACGACTTAAAGTGGAGATAGATGCCAATAAACCGCTCCTGGCTGGCTTTTGGTGGAAGACCAAAACAAATACAAGTGAATGGGCAGACATTAAGTATGAGAGATTGCCAGATTTTTGCTATCGACACAATGCAAGCTGGTTGTAGTCATGTCCACCTCAAAACCGGGATACCCATTATATGGCCCCTGGCTAGTTGTCAATAGACCAAGAAGCCTAGAGAGATCGACTATCCGAGTTGGAAAGCAGGCGAATGAAGGACAAGAACACAAAAGTTGGAAAGAAATTTTGAAGGAAGCTAGAAGTAAGCCAGCACAAGACGCTCCCTCCAAACCCTCGGAGCTCCTCTTCACCTGATGGCGGGCAAGTTCCTATGCCACCACCACAAAACCGTCCTTTAGAAGTACCTCAAGAAGCTCCAAACCATTCCTTTTCCGTACCACAAACAAGCCAACCCACCGAGTTTCAACGACCATCCATTTCCATTATAACTCCTACTCCCATGATCCTAGATTTAGGGGTCATAGATCCTATACTGTATCCCACCCAATCACTTCCTTCAACCTTTCCCCTCGTCCCTATAGAAAACACCATTCCATCAACCTTGAACCCACCAACCCTTACTGAACCACCACCAAAACCTACTCCACCCCGAAGTATCTACCATCTTAGCCAAACCCAAGCACCAACCAAATTGAAGCCATCTCTCCTATTAGAATCCACTCTTCATGGATGAACTTTAGGGACCCTCATAAACCCTTAAGCCAACCTGATAGAAGTGGAACCCAGGCCACCATTGTAGATGTTAGCTCGGAGGTAATTTCACCGTCGAATGTGGTACCATTGCAAATTGCTCCATCGGGTCTGACTCCGGTAATTAATAGACTTTCTATCAAGCGCAAGCTAGAGGAGTCTGAGGGGGATAGTTCAGGACGAAATGTAAGAAGAAGTCTGGTCCATGTTACGGATCAAGGGCATTCTAGCAAACAAAAAAAAGGTGCCAGTGGATCACGAGGTAGGGGCCGTGGAAGGGGAAGATCTGCCTCATTGAAAACCTCAGGGAGGGGAGTTTCGGTCGTTGATAGTGTTGCAGAAAATTCAAGCATGGGTTCTGGTGGTTGTCCCAAAACAACCACACGGGAGCCATGAGTATCATCAGTTGGAATTGTCAGGGACTGGGATCCGACCTGACGATTCCTATACTCAAGGATCTCACGGGGAGATTCAGGCCGACATTTATCTTCCTGTGTGAAACAAAGAATAAGTCGGATGTATGTGAAAGAGCAAGAAAGGTGGTAGGATTGGAAAATGCTATCTATGTTGAGCCGGTGGGTCTGTCGGGAGGATTAGCGCTATGGTGGTCAAAAGAGGTCGATCTTCACGTGACATATCGTAGCAAGAACATTATAGATGCGTGGTACAATGCTGGTCCTAGGGGGAGGAAATCGTATATCACCTGTGTGTATGGCAATCCAAAGTTTCCCGATCGTTTACATAACTGGAATACTTTGCGGTGGCTTTCTCAACGGCGATCGGAACCTTGGTTGTGTTTTGGAGATTTTAATGATATACGATATATGTACGAGAAAAAGGGAGGCTGCATGAAAGACCAAAGGAAGCTTGATGCGTTTAACGAGATGATTAATGATACGGGGCTAATTGACCTAAATTTTAAGGGGCCCCCCTTTACTTGGTCGAACCGGAGGAAGGTAGGCATTCTTGTACGGGAAAGGATTGATCGTGGAATGGCTAATTTAGCTTGGATGCAGCTTTATCCACAAGCTCAAACCATCCATCAACCGGCTTTGAGCTCGGATCATAGTCCCATTATCATTAACCCTACTTTCATCGACAAGAAGGGCAAGCCAATTTTCAGATTCGAGGAGATGTGGACCGAACATCCGGAGTGTGATGTGGTAGTCAAAGAGAGTTGGACAGAGACTGTTAATGAAGAGTCCATACGTTCCTCATGTAAGACCGGGGTGGAAGACATCAAACCTGACAACATAGTGGGATGGAAACTTGTCAACTGCCGTGGCAAACTTTCTCTCTGGAGTAAGAAAAGATTTGGAAATAATAAGAGATTGATAAGAGAGGTACAAGAAAAGTTGGAAGCAATGCAAGCGTCAACTTGTGATCAATACAATATAGATGAAGAAAATGAGCTACGTCAAGAACTTTCCAAGTTATGGAAGAGGGAAGAGATGTTTTGGCGGCAACGATCACGTGTTAAGTGGCTGAATTTTGGTGATCGTAATTCGAATTTTTTTCACCTAACTACGGTCGATCGAAGAAGAAGGAACAAGGTTTTAGCGATTTGTGATAGATCGGATAATTGGATCACCAAGGAGGAAGACATTATTCAAGAGTTCGAAGGATTTTTTAGGAATCTCTTTACTTCCGATGGAGTTCGTCAATGGGGGGTGTACTAAACTGTGTTCCAACACAAATCACGGCTGAGATTAATGATGATCTACTGAGACCGATTTCTGATGAGGAGGTCAAAATGGCTGTTTTTCAGCTAGGAGGGTCAAAAGCTCCGGGTCCTGATGGGTTTCCGGGTCTTTTTTACCAACGGTATTGGGGTGTCGTTAATCGAGAACTCGTCGCCGTGGTCAAAACCTTTTTCGACACAGGTACTTTTCTTCCTTCTTTAGGGTTAACTGATATTGTGTTGATACCCAAGATACCTCATCCTTCTTTGCCGAGTCATTTCCGGCCGATTAGCCTTTGTAATTTTAGCTACAAAATAATTTCAAAGGTGATTGCAAATCGTTTGAAACCTTATCTATCAGATATGATTTCCCCGTTTCAAAGTGCATTCGTCGCAGGTCGTCTTATCCAAGACAACATTGTGGTAGCACATGAAGCTTTTCACTATCTGAGGAACCGACCTCGGGTGACTAAGGGAGAATGTGCTATTAAATTGGACATGCAGAAGGCGTATGATAGGGTGGAATGGGACTTTTTGGAGAAGGTAATGCACAAGATGGGATTCTCACAAAGGTGGACAAAAATAGTATGTGCATGTGTTTCCGGAGTGACGTATCGAGTAATGGTCAATGGAAAGAGATCTAAAGCTATTCATCCATCGAGAGGGCTACGTCAAGGTGACCCCTTATCTCCTTATTTGTTCATATTAGTGGCCGATGTTTTGTCGAGGAATATAACAAATGCGGTTGAGATGGGAGAGGTAGAAGGAATCAAGATAAAAAGAACTTGCCCGGTCTTACACCACCTATTCTTTGCGGATGATGCTCTCTTCTTTGTGAATGCCTCAACTACTAATATGCAGCGTCTAATGGAATTGATTGAGCAATATTGTATAGCTTCAGGGCAACGGATCAACATGGAGAAATCAACTCTCTTCTTTAGTAAGAATTGCAGATCGGCCACTAAGTGTCACATTGAGTGTGCCTTAAACATCAAAGGAGTGAGGGATCCGGGGAAATACCTCGGGTTGCCAACCATTTGGGGTCGCTCAAAGAAGGAAGCCCTTGCATTCCTTAAGGATAGAATCCAGAACAAGCTTCAAGGGTGGAAAACTCGTTTGCTAAATATTGCGGGGAGGGAGGTGCTTATCAAATCGGTTATCATGGCTATTTCAACTTATGCTATGAGCGTCTTCCTCTTCCCAAACAATTGGTGCGTGAAAGTGAACTCGCTAATAGCTAACTTCTGGTGGGGGCACTCAACGGAAGGACGGAAGATCCATTGGAGAAGTTGGAGTCACTTGACCAAACCAAAAGAAAAAGGTGGCTTAGGGTTTAAGGAGCTTCAAACCTTTAATGTTGCACTTGTTACAAAGATGGCATGGAGGGTCGAAAAAAACCCTAACGCTTTCTGGGTCCGTATGATGAAAGGAATTTATTTTCCAAATGCTGAGTTTTGCAGAGCCATAAAGGGATCACGCGCCTCTTGGGCGTGGTCGAGTCTATTGTCCGGAAGAGATATACTCATGGAGAGGGGACTTTGGAGAGTAGGAGATGGGCGAAAGATTCGTATCTTCGGAGACTCGTGGATCTATACATTAAATCCATCAAGGCTCAACCCAAATAGAGTGGATGATGAGAGAAGGACAGCCACGGTAAATGAAATTGTTGATAGCCATGAGAGGAGGTGGGATCTTGAACCTATGCGTGATGTCCTAGAACAAGAGGAGGTGGAAGCTATACACAACATACAGGTGCCAATGGAGGAAAGAAGTGATGAGGTGATATGGCCTTATAATAAGACAGGTGAAGCTACTGTCCAATCGATCTACAAGGCACTGCGTTCTTCCCAGCACCCATTAGATGTCCCATCTCCGAGCAATGGCGATCCACCAATCTGGAGTAGAATTTGGTCGATGGTAGCCTTACCAAAGATTAAATCATTTATGTGGCGACTTTTTTCGAACGCGCTGGCGGTCCGAGAAAATCTGAGTAAGTGAGGTATGAACATCAATCCCATTTGCCCTTTCTGTAATTGCCTAGAATCTGTGGAACACATGCTTTTCAAATGTCAATGGACCATTCCGATATGGTTTGCAACTTTACATACGAGAAGCGATCAACATGAGTTGTTAACTATTGAGGAATGGTTCAACTCAGTCATGATGATTCCGGGGCAACCCAAGGCAGCCAAAAGAATGCGATGGTCACTATGTGGTGTTGTGGGTTGGTTCATTTGGAAAGAGAGATGTAGGGCTTTATATGGCGATGACAGACCGAATCCGAACAGAGTAACCGATCTTTGTTTCAAGAGCTACAATGAATACTGGGAGGTACATGGAGCCGGTGGAGGAGAGCGGCCTCAAAATGGGCCAGAGAGGAACGTCAAATGGCAGCCCCCGGATTTAGGAACAATTAAAATAAATTGTGACGCGGCCGTAAACACAACCACGGGTAAGGGCGGAATTGGAGTAATAGCGAGGAATAATCAAGGAGAAGTTATCGGAGGGGTTAATCGCATTATGGGAAATAAAAGTGCGATTGAACTCGAAGCGGACGCGGTGCATGAAGGTGTGCGGCTAGCGATCCAAAATCGGTGGAGCTCGATCCAGATTGAGTCGGATGCTGACGGAGTTATCCAACAACTTCAAGATAAATCCAAGGTGATTAATTGGATGATCAAGACCACAGTAGATAATACCTTAACTTTGGCTCGATTAGTTCCAAACGTATCATGGAAGTCTATTCCGAGAGAAGCGAATTTATGCGCCGACTGGACTGCTAAACAATCTAGAAGGGGGATGCGTCTTAACAATTGGGTTTCCGAACCCCCATCCTCTTTAGCTTTTTTAATTTTGCTAGATAAGGAACATATCCCGCCTTGAATTTTGTTTGTTTTTCTTGTTGAACTTTCAATAATAATCGAATTCCTTTTGGCCAAAAAAAAAAATAATAATAATTAATTTTTAAGTTAATTAGAATATGTGCAGTAGTGAGTTATAAATATATTATTAATGTGGACATTATACAAATATTTGATTTGATTTGAAACAAAATATTTTCTTTAAATTGCTTAAACTAATAGTGGGCCATGTACAAATATTTGCTTTAATTTGAACAAACTACAATTCCCACTTGAAA
Source organism: Clarkia xantiana subsp. parviflora (assembly GCA_036873135.1). NCBI lineage: Eukaryota > Viridiplantae > Streptophyta > Magnoliopsida > Myrtales > Onagraceae > Clarkia > Clarkia xantiana. The sequence continues at coordinate 1,442,389 of JAPTYO010000018.1, forward strand.
TAGAAGGGAGGGAAGTCCTTATACATTCATTCACTTTATAAGGATAAGAGAACAGAAGAACGGAAAGTTCTTATCCATTCATTCACTTTATAGAGGATAAGATAACTTAGAAAAAATATCACAGAGAAGGAAAGGATGAGAGCAAAGAAACTCATCTAAATACTGCTATCATGGTTTCAATATTCTATTTCAAGAACACCATTATCTCATCAACGGTAAGCGTCTTATGACTCACCTTTCATATACATGTAGAAATCTTTTCGTTCATTCATGTTTTACTACAGTTTATATGTTCTTCATTGCAGTCATTATATGAGTTGCAATCGAGCTACCTCTTTCCTTATATTTTTTTTCATGGATGATTTGAAACTATTTCTTCAAACACATCATGATCTTACAACAAAAAGGAAGAAAACTATGAAGAAGAAGAGTGGGCCAAAGATTTTTACTAGTTCCGTAAATGTAGCGCACAAACTAAAGGCCCCAACCACATATACTCCTCTTGTTCTGTTCTAGATGTCAACACAAATTTTGTTATGGTAACATTGGTCTCAATACAGACTTTATTGTGTTAGCATAGCTTTTCAATAAAAAAGCTTACAAAAAATTGTCATGATCAATGTGGCTTCTACACTTATTTGAAATATATGCAATACTTTATTGAATTTGTGGTGTTGATAGAAAGTCTCTATGTAAATATAGTTTTTCTATGTGTCAACACAGTTTTCTCTGTTTCAACACAACTTTCTCTGTTTGAATATAGTTTTTCACTATGTGAACGCAATTTTCTATGTCAATATAGATTTTGTCATGTTAACACAATTTTTTATATGTCAACACAATTTCCTTTTGGTTTCCAGTGATTCGAGTTTGTGTTGGAAATATGAGGAATGTTAAACTGTTTTTCGATTATGTGATTTATAGTTTAGAGTTTCTATAGATGTTATATAATTAAGTATTGTTTGCATATATGTTGACAAAAAATTCACCTCACTCAAGATCAACTTATAACGTACTTAATAGGATGCTCTGAACTCTTTATCTATATGTTAACAAGTATTCAGCTTATGCTAACACAATAGGTATCCATGTTGAAAGTATCAAGCATATTCTAACACAAGGTTATTTGACAACTGACACTTTTTTTCCCTTTTAATAAATTTCAATCTCACACTCTTTTATTGTTGGTTTACTATACAAGTTATGTTTCTTATTACAGTACACTGTACCACCTGTTATGACTCTTGTGATGTTAGAAAGTTGTTTTTGGACTAGTTCTTGATAAGATAAGTTGCTATTTTTACATGTAAGTTATTTTCCACTAAATCATTATAACAGGCTAACTAATTGTTGTAACACACTATGTTACAGTGTTTTATATATTCCATTAACTGTCCTAACACTAACTAATTATATTAACACACTCTATGTTTAATGAGCTATTAAGAGGTTCAAGTTATGCTTCTAGTCCCTTCAAAATCCCTCATTTCAGGAAAATAAGTTTGGAGGAGTGATTAGAACATGTTCCAAAATATAGCCAATCTAATGCAATAACAGATTAGAGTAAGAATTTATATATTGAATGCAAACATGTTACTATGTTATGTTAGCATAAGAATTTTATATACATTTCATTTGTGATAATAAATATAACGAAATAGAGGTGGTATATGATGATAGCTTACCGTCTAAATAATTTACATGGAGGTTACATTCTCATAAATTTTATACGTCATTTTCTATGTGATATGATTTAATTATTTGTGTTTTATTTTTTATTTTACAGGGGCTACGCATAAAACACAAGAAGAAAATGCATTATGAGCAAGACGGTTGACACTTTAGTTTGGGTTACTGTTTCATTCATCGAGTCATCAAAATATTTAATTTAACATGTATTGTGGTTATTGATATTAGTATTGTCAAATACATATGAAAAATGAACTTTGTAATGAGATCAGTAACTACGTTTTTGTACAATCTTTCCCCTACTAAATGAGTTCTAAAAAAAAGTATATGAAAGCGTTGTATTAATGTTACAAGTCTAAATGATTGTTTCTAAAACTACAAATGCAATACTAAAGATCTACTATTTATATAAAACTTTGAAACTGAAATTAATAAATTGTATGATATTTGTACAAATCTAAAAATTACATTTAGCAACTGCAAAATTGTTCATATTCATTGTCAACATGTCATTTCTTATGCTAACATTGTACTCCTAAAAATATAGTTTAGTATTGATATACGTGTATCTAGACAAAATGTACATGATTAACTTTTTGTATTGCTACCAATTTCAACAAATTTTGATAGTTGCAATACTAAAGAGCCATATTTGAAATAAAATTAGTGAATCTAAAATTAATAAACTTTATGAAATATTATCATTTCTAATTATTACTTTTAGCAACTGTAAAGTTGTTCTTGTAATTTGTCAACACAACATCTTTGATGCTAACAACTAAGCCCTAACATACTACTTTAGTATTGAAATAATTGTATCTACAAAACCTATATGATTAAGTTTATGTATTGCTATCAAGTTTCAACAAAAATTGTTAATTGCAATACTAAACACTGAAACTTACCATTCAATTTATGAATCTAAAACTAAAGAATCGTATGAAATATTAAAATTTCTACAACTTGCTTGTAGCAACTGCATAGATGCTTCTATAACTTGTAAACACAACATTTCCTATGGTAACATCTCAATCAGATTCCTCACCGTTATTAGTAGGTTGTGGGTAATCTGATTGTCCCTTAAGTTATATTTCACATCGAATGTGCTGTGCGTATCTCAAATTTATACACTACATACACACTTCAATTTCTGTTTGCAAAATAGTACATACCAATCTTTCGGTGTGGAGTATCCATACATTTTACCATGTCTAGATTAAACACAATAATATGAGGTGTACAATCTGTTTGCATATGTGTTTGCACACTAATTACAAACTATTCTGACTGTGTGTAAGTGTGTGATTTCTTGTGGTGTGAACGATAAGTCAGGCTAGGCATTCAAATCATATGACACACTTCAAGAAGCACAGTTCGTAAACATAATCTTAGAGTTAATCTATCAGTACGTTCCCGATGGGATGAAGGGAGATGATTTACATATATGTAAAATTGTGTTCCAATGAAATCGGTAAGACACGTTGCCATAAAAGCTAAAGAATGATAATGAGATAAATCATCTCATCATGTGACATTAATTTGCGCATTACACACGTATTTGGACTGAGAGTACATTAACTGATCTTCGAAAATACCCGTTTAAAGCTTTGGAAAATGGTGCCGCGATCGAACATAAGACACTTGAGGACGAATTTCCGAATGCATAATCAGTTTCAAATAAACGTAGTCTTGATCGAATCAAAGCAGGATTACACTGACAATCAGGTCTCACTTACTTCGAGTGGGAGATTTGAACCGGCAACACAAGTGAGCACAAGTGAATGACATGGTAAATGATAATGGAAACATTTTCATAATAAATCCAGTGGGAGGAATAAACCCTACCACATGTAATCACTGTTGCCGAGATGAATCAAGTAGAACCTGATAGTCATATTGCCGAACCATTAATGTCACAACTACCTAAACCACCCATTGTTCCCAGTGGGAGTGAACCGACCAACTTGGTTCCAGGTCCTAGGCATCGAACTTCTCCCAAGAAGTATCCCATCGAGAAGGGTGAAAAACTCACTCTAACAACTGTTGGTAAGCATTGGAAAGGCCTCAAGTGGAGAAATGGAGGAATAAAAATAAAGGAGAGAGATCGCCTAAATGAAAGCCATTATAGTCTATAGTTGATTTACCTGCTAACCACAGGGGCACAAGGATGCGGTGAGTCCTGAAAGAAGGCTCACCACTGATGGAAAAGGTCGGGCGGTACAAAACCCGACTTATTGCGAAAGGACATACCCATTTTCACGGAGTGGACTTTGACGAAACATACTCACCGACTGTTAAAACTACGGTTAGGGCCATTCATGGTCCCGGTCGCAGGTCTCGATTTTGAGCTGCACCGAATGAATGTTAAAGACCACATTCCTCCACGGAAACCTGGAGGAAGAGATCTACATGGAGCAACCAGGGGGTTTCATTACTGGTAACGACGTAAAGTTTGTAAACTCCAAAGGTCCATTTACGGTCTTAAACAGTCGTCTCAGCAATGGTACCACAGATTCCACGAGGAAATCGTAGGAAACGGATTCGTGAATCTTCACGAGGATCCGTGCGTGTATTATAAGATATCTGGGTCTAAGTATGTCATCTTAACCTTATACGTGGACGACATACTCATTGCCGAAAACGATGTGAGTTTTATGAACAAGTCAAAATCCTGGTTGGCATCTGTATTCGAGATGAAAGACGTGGGAGAAGCCACGTACATCTTAGGCATTAAAATTGCTAGAGGTCGCGCTACCCGGAGATTCTGTCTATCTCAAGAAGCTTATATCAACGAACTATTGAAAAGTTTCAGATTAAAAGATGTCAAACTCGTGGATACACGGTGGTGTTTGGGTGCGCACTATCAAAACGTGACGGCCCTAGGAACCTGGCAGAGCGAGAACAAATGAAGGGTGCAGAGTATTTAAGCATGGTCTGTAGTCTTTTGTACGTCATGCAATGCACCCGTCCGGACATCTGTTACGTCGTGGGCCTAGTAGCGCGATTCCAATCAGATCATGGTTATCAACATTTTAAGGCTGTAAAATGAATTATTCGTTATCTGAAAGGTACTGCCGACTACGAACACTGCTATGAGGGAAGGACGTCCATGGTGGCGATTCAGATGATCGTAAGTGTACCACATGAGGATTTTTTCTCCTTGCTAATTCCGTTAATTTATGGACGAGCAAGAAGCAAACCTATGTCGCGCTATCTACGATGGAATCGGAATTCCTTCATCTCTCCAAAAACGCACAGGAAGCTGTCTGGCTGAAAAGGCTTCTTACTGCACTGCTTGGTGACAGATACGTGAGTCACTCTGATAGTGAGGAAGCTATTGCGACAATTAAGAATCCAAAGTACCATAGTAGAACTAAACAAATTGATGTGAAATATTTTTATGCTAAATCTATGGTAGAAGACAATACAATCACTTTGGAATACTTGTCCACTAATAACATGGTTGCGGACCCATTAACTAAACCACTACGCATGGAGATATTCAAAAAGCATGTAAAACTGCTTGGATTGCGTAGGGTTTAAAAGTGGCATTGATTTGTGATAACATTTTGATAATTGAAAGTTAAATTTTTAATAAACGAGAGAGTTGCAATCGAGTTTATGATCCATCAACGTCATAATGTTTGAATACATCAGATTTACGGTATATAAACTAAGTCGTAGGAGGACGCAATCCTCTGCCAAACTATGTTGAATGTGGGCCTTACCTAGTCACACAGGTACGGTCGTCTTGCGGTGGAGGGAGGCCTCTACCAAGCAAGTCTGGCTAAGAATCAGGGGGATAAACCTGATTACGCAAGATGAATATCTAGTCTCGAAGTAACTCGACCTGATCTTCGTTTTTGCAAATCGTCGTGATGAACTCCGTTCGTCAATGAACTACATTCTGGGCCAGATGAAAATCTGTGATAGCATGATTGACATATCTCATTCCTGTCAACTTAAAAGTTCAGGTATGCTATCGACGCGTGCTTCATACTGCGCGTGCCATGTTCGACCACGGGGTCACAGCTCGGTTGTGCTAGATAAGAATCCTCGTGATTCTAACGGGCGCAAACTTCTTCACCTCGAGCATGTGATTGATCCCGGGAGCCTTATGAAGAGGCACCCAAAGTATCCTCATGGACTCAGAACTAGTATCTAAGGTCAGGCTCAATGTCCGCTTCCCGGCGTACAAGCGTAGTGCTGAACAAAAAGGCCCAGTGACCACGTGTTTGGAAACCGGTTGGGTTTGACTTAGGATATGAGCGATGGGGATTGTCAAGTTCACCTGTAATTCACCGACTCTTGTATTCACAAGGTGGCCACCAACCGGATATTAGTTGAAGGTTGTGAATACTTGTACGGATGCCTTGGACAAGTGTTCTTATGTGGAAACTGGACAAATGGAGAATTAACAGTTGACCTAGGATACAACGTGACACTATATTGTTTATAACAGGTTGATTGAAGAAAAGGGAATCAACGTTCCGCGGGCGCTACAACACTCCTAATAGATGAGTAGCACGATGCCCGTTGTGTTTGCTGGTCGCACGGAAAACCTCGTATGAACTATTCGGAAGCAAGGGCGGTATCGAAGGAGTGAAATGTTGATGCTGATTTGGACGACAATACATTAACAGGCACCCTCCCATTCCTGCGAGTGGGAGTTGTAAGCATATGGTTATGAGTGCCATAAATGGAAGGTCATCATATAGATATGTTACCTAAGACAAATGAGTAAATGTCACATTAGGACATTGGGCCAGACCCTAATCCCAATTGACATGAGAGGCCCAAAATTGGGCCTCCCTTATACAACATGTGGCCGGCTGAACTATGTAGGGGCAAAGTAGACTTTTGTCCACTTTGCTCCTCCTATATATATGGGGTGTTAGGGGTTTTATTAGTGTGGATCATAACTCCTCTCTAGAGGTGATTTGAGAGAAAACCCTCCCCCCATAACCACATAGTTCGGCCGAACCCACTACCTCTTCAAGGTGTGCCAATTTTCCTTCGAGCAAACACTCCGGAGATCCGTCCCTGTCAAGAATCGATCAGAGGCTTTGCTGTGGAGAATATACCGCGTAGGGCTTCCTTAATAAGAACCTCTACGGGTTCCAATCGGAGGACCGTGAACTCCCTGCTGCAGGATCTTGGGACTACGGATTACTTCTTGTCAGACCTAAATCTAACCTACGGCGAATTACGTTTTGAAAACGTGCATTTTAAAAAGAGTCGCCACTAGTTAATTATTAGGCTAACTAGAATCCTAAATTACCTAATCGAGTAACGGATTAAACACCTAGGTGTAAAACAGGTCTACGATCAGAAATTCGAGTTCGGGGATTCTATTACGAATTAAAAATATAACTTTTTAACTACGCCTTTTCGGTACTCAATTAACTTAATTGCCAATTTTATTTTATAATATATGTTATATTAGGTTAATCTAATAATGCCAGTATTTAATTAATTTTATCATATGCAAAATATTTTCAATTATTAACCTAAATCTAAAAAAACAATTATAATCTATGAGTCCTAATTAAGACAAAATATAAAGCACAAAATTACCTAACATGTTTAAATACATACACAACTTAATACATATTCAATCATACATACAACTTGAATAATTAAACACTCTACCTAATCAAATTTATCTAATTACATTTAAACATCTAATTAAATATAATACAATAATAATATAACAACATAATAATAATAATACCAATAATAATAATAATAATAAATAAATAAATAAATAAAAAATTGCCTGAGAAGAAGATGTAGGGGCACTGGTCCGGCGACACTGTAGCAGAGTCTGGCAGCCAGAACTCCGACGAGTTCTGGGCAGGGACGGCGGAGGGTCGCGACTCGACCGGTGGCTCGGCACGGCGGCGCGGCGAGAGAGCAGCAGAACCAGGGTGCGCGGAGATCTGATCGGGGAAGATTGGTAGACTGGCCACCGTTGGCCACTCCGGTGACAGCAGGGGCGGCGACGTTTCGGTGTTTGGTCGATGGTGGGATTCGATTCACTCCGGTGACAGCAGGGGCGGCATACGAGCTGAGGCTGGGCGACGAAGTCGTGGCGGGGCTGGCCACCGACGGCTGATGGTGGAGCAGCGGGAGGAATTGGTTAGGAGAGAGAGAGAGAGAGAGTATATTCCTAGAGAATATTCCTAAGGATATTTATCTTTACAGATAATTATTTTTTTGAATAAAAAATAATATCTGGAGATAAATATCTTACAGATAAGTTTCTAAAATAAAAAAAAACTAATTATTATATATATATTTTTAAATATTCCGAAAATATTAAATAAATTCGAAATAATTTAAAATATATTTTATAATAATTTCCCTAATGTGCCTTTAAGTATTTTCGAAGACTTTGTGGCTTGACGCGTCCGAAATTTGACGTGTCATGTGTAACGTCGTTACGTCCAGGTCAAAATTGAGTGTTTACAGTTTGCCCCTCTTTGGACGGACTCTCGTAGAACGTGTTCGAAGGGGTTTGTCCAAAGACAAAGAAACACTGATTTTGACTAGAAAGTATATTCTCTTCCAATTCTTCAAAGTCTTCAAGGTGGCTCATATGCTTATTCTGGCGAGGAAAGATAAAACCTCTGTCGGCGGGACGCCTGTTGGCGGTGCCTCCATTAGCGATGCAGAAAGTAAAGCCTCCAGTGGCGGTGCGGAAAAGTAAAGCCTCGGTCGGCGGTGCAGAAAGTAAAGACCTCGATCGACGATGCCTCCAGTGGCGTGCGACAAGGAAAAGCCTCCAGTGGTGGTGCGGAGAGTAAAGCATCCAGTGGCGTGCAGAAAAGTAAAGCCTCCAGTGGCGTGTGGGAAAGTAAAGCCTCCAGTGGCGTGCGGGAAAGTAAAGCCTCCAGTGGCGTGCGGTAAAGTAAAGCCTCCTGTGGTGTGCAGAAAAGTAAATCCTCCAGTGGCGTGCAGAAAAGTAAAGCCTCCAGTGGCGTGCAGAAAAGTAAAGCCTCCAGTGGCGTGCGGGAAAGTAAAGCCTCCAGTGGCGTGCGGGAAAGTAAAGCCTCCAGTGGCGTGCAGGAAAGTAAAGCCTCCAGTGGCGTGCAGAAAAGTAAAGCCTTTAGTGGCGTGCAGAAAAGTAAAGCCTCCAGTGGCGTGCAGAAAAGTAAAGCCTCCAGTGGCGTGCAGATAAATAAAGCCTCCAGTGGCGTGTGTCGAAGAAATGCCTCTAGCGGCGTCCGTTGGAGAAGAGCCTCTAGTGGTGTCCATCGGAGAAGAGCCTCTAGTGGCGTTGCTTGGATAAGGGCCTCGAGTGGCTTGACGACTTGAATGCATGTCCCTAATTTTTGCCTAAATTGTGCATGACGCGACAACTAAGCGGGATCTTTTTTTTTTTAATTTTTTTAATTTTTTTTTTAAATCTCTCATATTCTCTCCTTCTGCCACGGTCAAAATTTTAGACCGTGCCCCTCGGTTTTCCTGATTTTTGCATGGATTGCCCCTTGGGGTTTTTATTCCATCGGGATTTTATTTTCTCTCATTTAGCCATGATTGCAATTTCTGAATTTGCTATCATGCCCCTCATTTCCTAATTTTGCCTAGGCTGCCCTTTCGGGTTTTCAACCTAACGGAAGCACTTTTTTTTTGGTAGCCGATTAAACGGTGGCTGTGACCCCTACTTTATTTCCCGTCTCGATGCGAGAGTATTTGTAGCCATTTAGAGGGTGGCTGTGACCCTTTCCTCACCGTCTTCAATGTCGCGAGAGCTCTTTTGATTTGTAGCCATTTGGAGGGTGGCTGTGGCCCTTTCATTTATTTCCATTGTCGATGTTCCGGGAATGCTCTTTCGATTTGTAGCCGTTTTAAGGGTGGCTGTGGCCATTTCAAATGATTTCCCGGCCTCACAAGATTCACGAGAATACTCTTTATATGTAGCCATTTTGAGGGTGGCTATGGCCCTTTCAACAATCTCCCATTCTCTGTAGGTAGCCATTTTAGGGGTGGCTGTGGCCCTTTCACTCATTTCCCGCCTTCAATGTTGCGAGAGTGCTCTATATCTGTAGCCGTTTGAAGGGTGGTTGTGGCCCTTTATTTTGTAGTCGTTTTAGGGACGACTGTGGCCCTTTTTATTTTCCCGCCCTTACAAGATTCGCGGGGTCACTCTTTTATCTGTAGCCATTTGGAGGGTGGCTGTGGCCCTTTATTTTGTAGTCGTTCTGTGGCCTTTTTTTATTTTTCCGCCCTTCTCAGATTCGCGGGGTCACTCTTTTATCTGTAGCCATTTGGAGGGTGGCTGTGGCCCTTTATTTTGTAGTCGTTTTTGGGACGACTGTGGCCCTTTTTATTTTCCCGCCCTTACAGGATTTGCGGGGTCACTCTTTTATCTTTAGCCGTTTGGAGGGTGGCTGTGGCCCTTTCACTTATTCTCCGCTTTTGATGTTGCGGGAGCGCTCTTTATCTATGGCCATTTGAAGGGTGGTCGTGGCCCTTCTTTTTATAGTCATTTTAGGGATGACTGTGACCCTTTTATTTGTAGTTGATTTAGGAACAACAATGACCCTTTTATTTCTTCACTGCTCTCACAATATTAGCACAAACACTCTCTTTATTTTCCTGTAGCCGATTAAAGGGCGGCTGTGACCCTAAAGAAAACTGTGTTTTTTTTTTTTTGCTTTTTTGCTTTTTCTTCTCACCTTTTGCCATGACTGCCCCTGTGGGTTTTCGATCATGCCCCTCTCCCTGACTTTTGCCTAGGTTTTCAACCTAGCGGGAATTTATTTTTTTCTCTCTTTTTTCTTTTTTCAAATGGAAAGAAAATCTACAGAAACTAATCAACAACAACTATGTTACATGCACCTAATAGCAGATTAAACCCTTTAATTTTTCAGAACTTCTCCGGAGGAAAACTTGTCAAACAAGTTGATTATGTCGATGTCTTGAATGGAGGATCCTTTCAATGGGTGGACAACAATAATTTCTTCTTCTTCTTCTTCCTCTCAAATGCTCTTTCATTAGCACGGTCGATCTTCATGGAATCTCGATTTTTTTTAATAGGAAGATCTATGGATGTCTTCTATATTCAACCATGCTTGATCTTAACAGGAATGCTCCACGGCTACATCTAACTGATTCATAATTCGTCGGGTGCTGGACGAATGGCCTGATTAATGAACACACATGGATGGTGTTGAGTTTGGCAGGGTAGTCCGCAAATGGTAAATTTAGGCATAGATATCGTTCGAGGTATCTGGGGTAAATTCGATAGCTGACATAAGAATGGTCGGCGAGTGAAGGGCCATACATGAGATGTGTTCTTCAAGAGTTTTGATTTGGATGATTATCCAAGCTGCACAATGAGTAAGGAAAAACTCAAATTTCGGGGATAAAATGATCACAACTTCTCTTACCTGGGAGTTGGATTTTTCATTGGGCAATGTGCTCGCTATGCGACTGGACCTGCTGCATGTCCTGATTCTCCTGCTCCACGACTTGTATATGTACACCTGCTGAAAAGTATATGCCCCTAGTGGCAGACTGAAAATTTCAGAACTTTTTTCGGAAAAGGATTCGGTTGATCGAGTCAAGCTACATTGATCGGCACATTGAATCTTCACGGGATTCTCGATGATCTCTTGAAATTTTCTCATCTCCTGACATGTCCGATCTCAAAGGGAGGTGCCCCATGGTTACTGTTGAATGGTTTAAACCTGGCCACATAACGGTTGTATACCTCGTCTTGGAAAGCGTATGAATTTCACACATGGTGGGTGAAATTTTTCATAGAAAATCTTTGAAGCGCTCACGTTTCACACGGTCGCGGCATTGGTTGAAGTGGTCATCCGACCTGCCAAAGAGTAGGGACACTCAAATCTCAAGGAAAAAATTAAGTGCAATTTAACGCACCTCAGCGTTAGATATCTCGAGTGTGCAATTTGTTCGAAAATAATGCATATGATATGCACGTTTTTTGATTAAAAATTCAGATAAAATGTTTTTTAAACAAAGAGCCCTAAAACTAAGAGAGCTTACGGTTTATCTAAAAAGTTTTTTTTTTAAATTAATGCATATTGGATGCGTTATTAAAAATAAAACAATTCAGTTAAAAAGTTTTTTTAAAATGATGCATATGGAATGCACGTTCGAAATTAGAAGCTCTAATAGTTAAAGCGGAATTACAAATTTTCCTATATTTTTTTTTTAATTTTTTTAGCAATGCATATACAATACACTAACCAAAATTACAACTTACCTGAATTTTTTTTTCAAAAATAATGCGTACAAAACACATGTTAAAAATAAAAATTCAGGTAAGAGGATTTTTTTAGAAAAAAAATGCATATGAAATGCATGTTCGAAAGGAAGCTCTAATAGCTAAACAAATTAATTTTTCTGAATTTTTTTTAAAGTAATGCATACGTAATGCACTAACAAAAATTACAACTTACCTGAGAGTTTTTTTTTTTTTTTTAATAATGCGCATGAGACGCATATTAAAAATTTAGGTAAGGTTTTTTTTAAAAAAATAATACTGAAACACATGTTTAAAAATCTACAACTAATGGATTAACTACTTAGCGAAAAAAAAAATTTTGGTTTTTTTCTGAAAATAACGTATACAAAATGCATTTTAAAATTAGAAGCTCTAATAGCTAAAAGGGAGTTAATTTCTCATGAAAATATTTTTTGAAAATAATGCGCGAATGATGCGTTAATTATGTATTACAACTTACCTTGTTTTTTTTTAAATAATGCATATGAAATACATGTTTAAAATAAAAAATTCAGGCCAGAGGTTTTTTTTGTTTTTTTTAATTGGAAAAAAAAAACAATGCATACAAAATGAATGTTTGGAAAGAATTTTTTTATAACTAAATGACTAACTACTTAGCTGAATTTTTTTTTTATTTTTTTTATATTTTAAAAATGCAATGAGATGAATGCATGAGAAATAAAAGCTATACAAACAGTCGCATGATAACATTTACAACAAAAAACATATCATGTTAGGGGGGTAAAAAAAATGTGTGGCTTTGCTCTACAAGGTAGGTTCCACTGATAGGTTCCTGACAGGGTGGTTTCCTCACCCCATTATAGGGATCATAAGTCCTTCGCAAGCGAGTAGAGTTTTTCCGAGCCGTACCGGCAGCCCAGCCGCTCCGGTCGTACCGTACTAAACCTCCGGGTTCCTAGTCGCCCTGGGTTTTAGACGTTTTGGACATTACACTAAAGTGGTGTGTGCAAATACAAATAATGAATAATCTAACAAAGAAAAATAGTCTGTCATAAAAAATTAACTCCACACCTGAAATTACACAAAAACAATCAAGTTAGAATAACAAAGTCAAAAATTAATAAAAAATAAAACATGGCAAATAAGCAAATATAAGGAGCCCGAACCCTCGATTGTCCCCAGCAGAGTCGCCAAATTGTCAGACCTAAATCTAACCTATGGCGAATTACGTTTTGAAAACGTGCATTTTAAAAAGAGTCACCACTAGTTAATTATTAGGCTAACTAGAATCCTAAATTACCTAAGCGAGTAACGGATTAAACACCTAGGTGTAAAACAGGTCTACGATAAGAAATTCGAGTTCGGGGATTCTATTACGAATTAAAAATATGACTTTTTAACTACGTCCTTTCGGTACTCAATTAACTTAATTGCCAATTTTATTTTATAATATATGTTATATTAGGTTAATCTAATAATGCCAAGATTTAATTAATTTTATCATATGCAAAATATTTTCAATTATTAACCTAAATCTAAAAAAACAATTATAATCTATGAGTCCTAATTAAGACAAAATCTAAAGCCCAAAATTATCTAACATGTTTAAATACATACACAACTTACTACATATTCAATCATATATACAACTTGAATAATTAAACACTTTACCTAATCAAATTTATCTAATTATATTTAAACATCTAATTAAATATAATACAATAATAATAATAATATAAAAACATAATAATAATAATAATAAATAAATAAATAAAAAACTTGCCTGGGAAGAAGATGCAGGGGCACTGGTCCGGCGACACTGTAGCAGGGTCTGGCAGCCAGAACTTCGGCGAGTTCTGGGCAGGGACGGCGGAGGGTCGCGACTCGGCCGGTGGCTCGGCACGGCGACGCGGCGAGAGAGCAGCAGAACCAGGGTGCGCGGAGATCTGATCGGGGAAGACAGGTAGACTGGCCACCGTTGGCCACTCCGGTGACAGCAGGGGCGGCGACGTTTGGGTGTTTGGTCGATGGTGGGATTCGATTCACTCCGGTGACAGCACGGGCGGCAGACTGAGGCTGGGCGACGAAGTCGTAGCGGGGCTGGCCACCGGCGGCCGATGGTGGAGCAGCGGGAGGAATTGATCAGGAGAGAGAGAGAGAGAGAGAGAGAGAGAGAGAGAGAGAGAGAGAGAGAGAGAGAGAGAGAGAGAGAGAGAGAGAGATAGGCGGGCGGTCGGCCGGAATCGGAGGAGCGGTGGTGGCGGCGTGGTGAGCAGGCGATGGCGAGGGCGGCCGGCGGTGGTCGGGCCGTCAGGACGGCCATCGGCGGTGAAACCAGCGCAGGTGGGCTGGGGCTGCAGCCGTGAGGAAGAAAAAAAATCCCGCACACCCCGAGAAATAATGTATTATTGCTTTTTCTTGTCTTTTTTTGTGTGTTTTACAATGTAAACCTAGACCCCTATTTATACTAAAAACCTAATCTAGATTACAGATAAAATTTAAATAAAAAATGCTAACAGATAATTATTCTAGAGAATATTCCTAAGGATGTTTATCTTTATAGATAATTATTTTTTTGAATAAAAAATAATATCTGGAGATAAATATCTTACAGATAATTTTCTAAAATAAAAAAAAACTAATTATTATATATATATTTTTGAATATTCCGAAAATATTAAATAAATTCGAAATAATTTAAAATATATTTTATAGTAATTTCCCTAATGTGCCTTTAAGCATATTTGGAGACTTTGTAGCTTGACGCGTCCGAAATTTGACGTGTCATGTGTAACGTCGTTACGTCTGGGTCAAAATCGAGTGTTTACACTTCTGAGGTATGTGCGAATCTTCCGCTGCGTAATATCGATTACTAGCCTGTACTACGTTTATAGTATCTGTAGTGATTACTCCCCGTAATCTAACACCTTATTCATCTTTTCTAGAGCATTCCTCCTCCTTCCAACCTAGGTTTTCTCCACCATCTCCATTTTAATTTTGTCACCCAATCAACCCAATTAAGTCACCACACCTCTCATGGAGCTCACTTAGGTTTGATTTGTGGTGGAATTTTTGCTTGTTTTGGTGACTTGGGCCGGCCGGCAAGAGGGAGGGCGACGCGTGGCGGGCGACTCGACGGCTTCGGGCTGCGCGACGAGGGTCAGCTCCGGGCGGGGATGGGCACGAAGGTGACGGGGCTGGGCACGGCGGCTGGAGTTCTTCTGGCGGCAGCTGGTGGCGTCGACGACTGCTGGGACTCTTCCGGTGACGAGGGGCGGCGGTTCCGACAGCTAATTTGGCTCCGGGTCGGTTTTTAAGCCGGTTTGATTCCATCTCTTCAAAGGTTTGGACCCTTAGCCCTCTTGTTTGTGTGTTCTCCATTGATTGCTATAAAAGCTAGGACATTGCCATAAATACTTAAGTTGCTTCATTGTGCATTGTTGATTGGAAGTGGAGGATTGCCTTTTGTTGTTGAGTTTGGAGTACTTTTGAGGTGAGTATTTGATATAGATGTTGCCCCATTAGGAACTTGGTAGGTGTTTGTTGTTTGGGTGCCTTAGTGCCATGCCTAGGTCACCCCTTGCTTGAATAGATGATATGTGCCCTTATGGAGGATATTTGGTTCCTCATTTCATTATCTTAGGTAGTGTTGAGGTGAATTTATTCGTCTACCCCTTTAGGGGTATTTTCCATGCTTTGTCCATCATAGTCCCCCCTTTGACAAGTAATATCGTCCATGAACGTGTCTTTTGCCCCCGTAGTAAGCATTTGACATTTATGCACTTTGGGACGTACCCATGGGTAGGTTGGTCTTGATGTATTTATATGGTATCATGAGGTTCTGTTGGTAATTTCTGACGGACCGTTGTTTTTCTTTCCCTTGCCAAGCGTGCTTTTGGATCTTTTACCAGGCTAAGGAGCGTCGTTCCATTCTTACTTCAAAATGAGTAAGCCTTCTTCTCCTAAGGCTTCACGTAATGGCCTTGCCTCTAATGCTCCCATAATCTGTTTTGCACATAAGAGGTTTTTTTATGGGAAGGCGGTTTCCGCATCCCGATTTGAGTCCGGACTATGTCCCAAAGATGTCCGATTCTGATACGGACATGAAGGTCGAATTGCGACCCATCCTTGAGGATGAGCTGGCTTTCCTTCGTGACCCTGTGTTCTTATTTGAGGTCTATAGTAAGAACTTGCTGAGTAGGAAAGGGTTTATCTCCCATGCTAAGACGGCTGGATTGTTTGGCCTGGGAAAATCATTTTACCCCTTTGCCATGTCGTACCGCTATGGTGGCAGCTCCGTTACCCCTCTGCCAGATGGAATGGCGGTGGTGTATATTCATTAGATTAAGGCGGGGCTTCGCTTCGCTTCCCTTACTGTGCCGAACTTCGGCAGCTCTGCTATCCGTGCTTGGGTTTGATTTAGGGTGTTGTGCCATCGCCAACACTGGGCTTACTCCCTTCTTCTCTTTCGGTGCTTCTACCGCGTTCAACACGGTGGTGAGCCGGGGTTCTATTCCCTGGTGACCCGACACCCCTTGTTGGCCCAAAAGGGGTTCTCGAAATGGGGTTTCGCTAAGTGGAATAATAAACGTCGGTTCGTCCTTGCCTTTGAAACCGTTAGTGGCCACTGGGAGAAATACTACATTTTTCTTGAGGATCAGGACGTTCCTTGGTCTTTGGATGCCCCCATGCTGACAGATGCGTGTCCCGACTTTTCCGAGCTTTCCACGTCCGATAGGCAGGCCTTGAAGCTGATATATACTGAGAACACGATGGCTTCCTACGAGTCCGTACATCGCATCTTAGAAGAGGAGCTGTTGGCCGCGGGGATTCGAACGACGCCCTTCGTTTTACCTTCGGTATGCAAGCCTTTGAGTTTTTGATACTTGTAACTTTATTGCTTTGTCTTGTAGGTTGGTTTCAATATCGGCTTCCCTGTTTCAGGAGAATGATGATGTTGGTGAGGACGTCCCTTTAGAGAGGGAATCTTCGGTTGCTTCTCCTATTCCTTTGCCCGTGGTTGAGGCTCCTGCTACTATCTCACTGTCGTCCGAGGCCGTGAAACTTTCCTCGGGTACAGTGTTTGTGATGTTTCCTTTTGTTTCTATGCTTACTTTGTTTATGTTGTATTCACCCATATTATGTTTATTTATAGGGAGGTCCCCTTCTATCTCTGCCGTGCAGATCCTGACCAAGATCAAGTCGAAGAGGTCTAGCTTGGAGGTGGAAGCCTCTTATTCTAAGGCTCAGAAGATAGCCTCATTCCTTTCTCCCTCCAGGTCCTCCTCTTGCCATAAAGAGAGAGAGATCGTTGTTGAGGACATTGTTGATGATTCTCCAATTGTCCCGGAGGGTAAGGAGGTTTCGGATGAAGCTAACGAGTAGTTGTCTCCTCGCCCTGTCTCCCCCCCCCCCCCCCCCGAGGGTTGCAACCTCCGATGATAGACCTCCCGTGCTAGGTACCTGATGATGTTCTCTTCGTGCATATGTGCATTTATCATGTTCTTGTCGCGCCTTATACTTTTTTTTTCAGGTATGATCAAGTTGCCTTTGGTCTTTCCCTAGGATCTTGTCCGCCCCATCGTTGGTGATGTTAGGGGTATTGCTTGGATGCCTTTCCGGACTGCTGAGCGCCAAGCTTATGACCTGTCTACTTCCTTTTCCATTCCGGAAGTTGCCATTCCTATGATAAACTCCATTATCCCCCCGGCTGATTCTCTCCCTCCATATGCTCTTGAAGAGGCTCATCACTTTGTGAAGGGCGTCTTGTCTCAGTTTGCTCATGTGAGTTTTTGTATTGTCTTTTGCTTTATTTTGTCAGTTTGCTGATCCTGACTCCTTTTCTTTTTTGTAGGGCATATCTTCAATCGTTAACCTTTCGTTAACCTTGGTTCTCACCTGGTGAACGTCACTCGGGAGCGGGACATGTTTCGGCAGATGGTTGGGACGCTTCAGGCAACTTTGAAGAGAACCGAGGAGCATTTGCGTGACGAGTTTGAGGAGCTCAGGGTGTCGGAGGCTTCTCTGTCCAGTCGTTTGATGGTTGTTCAGAAGGAGCTTGATGATATTGTTGCCCGCCAGGTGGATGATGATTTGATAGCTGAGCTGAGGTTGAAGAATAGTCTCTGCGATGCTGTGAAGAGGGTAGGTTGGCCGGTTTGGAGGAGGGTGAGACTGTGGGAGTTGTGAAGGGTGAGGCCATTGGCGTTGAGAAAGGTAAAGCCATTGGAGTCCATGATTTTTTTGGCTTCCAAGGAGTTTTCTGACCGTGCTGAGGAGCATTGCCAGGATGTTATGAACGCCTTTGGAGTGAACTTGGTTGAGAAGTTTCATGGTCTGAGTCCCAACTTCCCGTTTGCGCAACATGGAGAGTAAGCTATGTTTGCCTTGGATGTTGTTGGCCAAATTAATAGGTGAGCGGATCGAGCGAGGATTGCTGCCGGATGGGTCGTTGCCGATCGCTCTTCGAAGACCAATGTTATGGCTTCCACCCGCGTTGTTAAGACTTCCACCACTTCACAAGTCCCTACCGGAGAGGATGATCCCCCCCCCCCCTTGTTAAGAGTGGTTGAGATGATATTACCTGTTGGTTCTTTTATTGTTGCGGCTTTGTGTTCTTCTCCTGCTTGTTTTGGAAATGTCTTTGTTTTATTTCTAGATACTCGGGTTTGCTTTCCATTGTTGTCGTACCCTTTTCCTTGATGTGTTTGTATGTTCGGATGGCTTGGTGTGCTTCCGGCACGCTTCTTGTTATTGGTATGATACTCTATTAGGATTGCCTATTTTTTTTCAGGACTTACGTTCCTTTTATTGTATGTTGGGTTTCTTTGTGTTGATAGGGTGGCCCTGTGGGTCCTTTTCCCATTTATCGTCGGAAGGGTTGTCCTTGTAGATTTTCCCTTTTCGGTTGTAAGGGTGGCCCTGTGGGTCTTATGTCCCTTTTCGGTTGGAGGGTTGTCATTATAGATCTTCCTCTTTTTTATATGTAGGGGTTGTCATGTGGATATTCCCCCTATCATATTAGAGTTGTCTTTTTGGATCTTCCCCTTTAGGTTGTAAGGGTAGCCCTGTGGGTCTTATGTCCATTTTCGGTTGGAGGGTTGTCCTTATAGATCTTCCTATTTTTTATATGTAGGGGTTGTCATGTGGATCTTCCCCCTATCATATTAGAGTTGTCTTTTTGGATCTTCCCCTTTCGGTTGTAAGGGTGCCCTGTGGGTCTTATGTCCCTTTTCGACTGGAGGGTTGTCCTTATAGATCTTCCTCTTTTTTATATGTAGGGGTTGTCCTATGGATCTTCCCCTATCATATTAGAGTCGTCTTTTTGGATCTTCCCCTTTCGGTTGTAAGGGTGGCCCTGCGGGTCTTATGTCCCTTTTATGTTGGAGGGTTGTCCTTATAGATCTTCCCCTTTTTTATATGTAGGGGTTGTCCTGTTGATCTTCCCCCTATCATATTAGAGTTGTCTTTCTGGATCTTCCCCTTTCGGTTGTAAGGGTGGCCCTGTGGGTCTTACGTCCCTTTTGGTTGGAGGGTTGTCCTTATAGATCTTCACCTTTCCATATGTAAGGGTTGTCCTTATGGATCTTCCCCTTATCATATTTCAGGGTTGTCTTTTTGGATCTTCCCCTTTGTGTAATGGTGCTTTTATCGTTTTTTCTTGTACCCTGAAAAGCATCTGATTCATTTAGCACAATTGTCTTCTTTTACAAAAAGAAAAGTCTAACTGGAATCCGTAGATCTCCTTCAATTACTCTAATATATAAGCGTAAATAAAAAAGGTTTGGATAGCTTCCACTCTAGGTGGTGTCAAATTCCAGCTCCTCCGAGCCAATCTCTTCTTCGAGACGTCCAGCGTGTATTTCTTCCTCGACCTCCAATCTGAGGGCCAGATATTTGTTGGTGTTGTGTCCCCAAGCCTTATGGTATTCACACCATCCTTCCAGCTCGGTGCCTATGAAGGCTCTTGATGACTCCAACGGTGGTGGAATTCTGTCATAAAGGACGATGTTGTACAGCTCTTCCACTTCACTCCTTGAGGTGTGAAGTGTACTGTCCTCCCATCACTGAGCTTGTAATAGCTTCTCTCTTCGTCCCCCTCTATTTGTATGACCTGTTGCAGCTTGTGTTTGAATTCTTCAACTGATTCTATGGCGGCTATGCTTTCCTATCCTCCGAAGTATTCCTCAGCGTCCCTCCTTAAGTGCCTGAAAAAGGCTCCTACAAACTCATTCTTTGTGATTTTGAGGTCCGCCGCCACCGTAGCTAGCCTTACAAAATAGCTCTTTATCAATTCGTCTCCTTTCTGCTGGATGTCCTCCAAGCATTCATGGTCCTGTCTTCTTGCTCTTCTCCTTCTTTTCCTCTCTTCTCTTGCCTTCCCTTCTTCCTCCTCGATAATCTGTTTTTGAGACTCCTGCCTCTTTCTCTTCTTGAATATCTCCATTGTCACATTCACGATGTGGCTTACCACTCCTTTCATCACCCCTAGCATATTCCTCCATCCTTGCTTGACCCTTCCATTAGCCATGTTGCCCCTCTTCCTCATGGCATTTAGGTAGCATTTCCTTGAAGCTGCTTGGTCTCCCAGAACCTCTCCTATGCCATTTGGTGTTGGGAACTTCATTTTTTGATGGACGATTGATGGAACTATGTGGTTCGGGTTGATGGTGGTGTGGCCTAGTATTCCATTGTAAGCCCCTAGCTCTTCTACTACCACAAAGACTATTTTCAGGTGGACTTGCGTCCATCCTTCGCCAATGGTCACGGGGAGAGTTATAATCCCGAGAGGAAATGTTGTCGCCCCTGCAAAGCTTACCAAAGGTAAGTTAACAGGCCTGAGATCCCACTCTGTCCTTCCAATTGCTCTTACTACATCGATGTGGAGGATATCTGTGGAGCTCCATCTGTCCACTAGCATCCTCTTTACGTTGTAGCCGGCAATGTCCATTGTTATTACCAAGGCATCATCATGCGGGTATACCACATATTTCAAGTCTTCGTCTGAGAACGTTATCTTCATGTTCTCAACCGGCCTATGGCGTTTTCCGAATGGAGGCATCTCGTTTACCTGCGCTACATAAAACTCTCTTGAGTTGGAGGCCTCTCCCCCCGCCGCTAGACCGCCGTGGATGACGTTGATAGTCAACTTTTTGTTTTTAGGGGAGGGTAGTCCTCCATTTTTTCCTTTCTCTTTCCTTTCCCATTGTACCTTAGCTGTGGGGTTCTTTCTCTTTTCCTGTCATCCTTCACAAAGTTTTTCAGCATGCCCTCTTGAATGAGATTTCAATATCACGTTGTAGGTGGAAGCAATTATCCGTGTGGTGCCCGTCGGCATCGTTGTACTCACACCATTGCTCAATGTTTTTTCCCATTCTCCCCTTCCTTTTCTCCGTTGGCGGAGTCCACAGGTTTAGCCTCTTCATTTCTTGCAGGATTACTGAGGCTTCTCTTGTGAGAGGGGTGAAGACAATATTATGAATGTATTGGGGTCTTGATTGCTCATTATTCCCTGCACATCCCTGGGGCGTCCATGCCTGTCTTCTTGGGGCCTACTGCTGATGCTGTGGCTGTTGGGGCTTTCCTTTTGCTGGCTTGTTGTTATCATTTGCCTGTGCCTCATAACCCTTCTTCCGATTTGATCATGCGCGCTCTAGATCAATGTATGCCTTGACTTTTTCTGCCAACTCCTCTAATGAGCCAATTTGTAGCACCTCCACATTATCCACCTGAGGTGCCACCCGGCGTCCCAAGTTCCTTACGAAAGCACGCACTATCTCCCATTCCGGGAGCTCTATCGCTATGTCAGAGATATTTTGATTGAACCTTGTGTAGTAGCTTGCCAATGTTTCATCATATCCTTGCTTCACATCATCCAGTGCTGAGTCTCCCTTTAGGAGTTGTCTCTCCCCTAAGTATTGTTAGATGAACTTATCCTTTAGATCTACCTATGAGGCTATTGACTCCTGGGGCAGACTAAAGAACCAATATGAGGCGTTTCCTGCTAGGATCGATGGGAATATCATTGCATAGTGGTCATCAATCGTCGTTCTTCCCAAGAGTGATGATTCATGCTTCTAGATATGCTGTATTGGGTCTCCTTTCCATACATAGTCAGGATTTTGACGCGCTGTGATGTTTGGTGGAACCATTACATTGATCAGCTCCTAATTGAATGGGCGCGAGGCCCTATCTCTTAGCTTGTGCATTGCTCTTCCCTTCTAATCCTTGATCTTTTTAGCTATTAGCTCTTCGATCTCCTCCTTCATGAGAGCTATTGTTGCCACATTCTGCTGCCTTTCATTTTGAGGGCCTACATTTTGTTGGTTGTTTTGGGGCTCAGCTTGCCCTTGGATGTTCTGAGGTCCGGCATACCCATGGCCGTTCTGGGGTCCAACGTATCATTGGCCATTTTGGGGCCCAACATATCCTTGACCACTTTGGGGTCCGACGTACACTTGGCCATTTTGGGGCCCAGCTTATCCTTGGTCGTTCTAGGGTAGGGGTCCTGCATATCCTTAGCCATTATGAGGTAGGGTTCCTGCAATCGTTCTTTTTCACTGGTTACCTGCTGGCTTACCATCGGAACTTGCCTATTCTCCCCTGCAGGTGCTTGGTTGTTTCCTTCCATGGGAACTTGTCTGCTTGGCCCCCCAACTTGCCTCCGTGTTGTTACCATCGCTCGCAAGTTGTAGCTACGCGCTTCTTGTTCGAGTCCAGTAGACGGCGCCAGTGTTTGCACTTGAGTTTCCACTGTGGGCTTCTCCTTTCTCGACCTTCTTCTTTGTGGGCTTCTTCTTCCCGGACTTCTACTTTTTGGGATTCTTTCATCTCTAATCCTCTCTTTAGGTACCTGCAAATGGGCATCGGGGGGGGTCCCGGTAAGCCCACTTTGAAGCTTAAGTGAGTATGAGCTTTAGAGAGAGGTAGTGAGCTTAGAAAGAGAGTGAGAGATTACCTTAAAATGAGGGGAGGAGGTCTCTATTTATAGAGCTCCTATTGAACCGCCCCGGTTCCAGTGGTTTCCTGGTCCGGTTGTGGCAGGTTCGTAATATAAGTTGGCCTTGACCGTAAATAATGTGCATTTGACCCCGGTTCGACCGTAGATAAGTCTATCATAGCTAGGTGTTGGTGTGTAGCCTCCAAGGACAAGTCCCGGCCGAAATATCGTCCGGGGGTAGGGGTCCGGAAGAGGGGGACTCGTCCGGAAGGAGGGGGACTCGTCCAGACGGAGGGGGGGGGGGGGTACCCGTCCGGGTACCCCTAAGGTCTTGCTCGGGTTGTCTCCGGGTGGTTTTTCCACTCGGGGCCTTCCCGAGTGGTTTTCTCCACTCGGGGTGTTTTTCGGGCCTATGAGGTGGGCCTCGCGTTTCCGTGATCCAAGTTTCGAATTATATTGGTTATGGCCCATTTACCGGGTCCAACTAGTGATAGCTTGGGTGTATATCCAACATAAGGTATGTGCACATCTTCCGCTGTGTAATTCTGATTACAAGCATGTACTTGTGTTTAAGTTTCCGTAGTAATCTGCCTCGTAATCTGCCTCGTAATCTCCCTCGTAATCCATCACTTAAGCATGCCTATTTAATTCTACTTCACAAGTAAATTAGCATAGCAAGCCAAAATACATCAACCAAACCACACATCTTGCATACGCGTCATGCGTTTAATGTTCCGAGGAACTCATTCTAGCAAATATAATTCTGCTTTCCAAGTAAACTATCACATGCAGCTACATCCTCAATATTCAGGCATACGTGTCATACATGAACACTTTCACATCAATCATGCATATTTGGCGACTAGGTTTTGTTTTTAAAACATTTAAAATATTAGGGGCTAACTTGCAATTCATGCTTACAATTAATCATGCGTGCTTCTAGACATGAATCCTAGGCAATCACAACCATCACAGCATGTCTGTCCTAATGCGCAAACCATATATTTAATCAGGGCTCCGCCCCCAATATCCTGCTAGCTTGACGTAGTCAAGAAAACAGTTCTAATAAATACATGTGATGAAAAGTAAACAATTGCAATTCAGCCCTCTAATTAATCCAATCCCTAAATCATGCATTTCCGAGATCCATCCCCATAATCAAAACTAGGCATTAAGGTTTAATCAAAAACATGAAAGTTTTAAGGGTTAACAGTTTTTTTGGTCCATGATGTTTGACAACTTTTGGGTTTTGGTCAATGATGTTTTTTTTTACCTAGTTTTGGTACCATATGTTTGCAGATTTTTTCTAGTTTTGGTCCGACCTTTAAATTCCGTCCATTTTTTGACATGTACAAGTTACGTGATCCACCATAAACTTTCAATTTTGTTCAATTTAGTCCCTCTAATACTTTCCTAACCTTTTTTTTGTTAAATTTAGTCCCGAAGTTTCAAAAATTCAATTGGACCTTGTCCAATTAGGGTCAATTTTGAAACTTCGGGACTAAATTGAACAAAAAAAAGGTTAAGAAAGTATTAGAGGGACTAAATTTAAAGTTTAGAGTAGATCACGTGACTTGAACATGTCAAAAAATGGACAGAATGTAACGGTTAGACCAAAACTAGAAAAAATCTGCAAACATATGGTACTAAAACTAGGAAAAAAAAAACATCATTGACCAAAACCCAAAAGTTGTCAAACGTCATGGACCAAAAAACCTGTTAACCCAAGTTTTAAACCTTCAAGCACTGTGTAGACTAATTAAAGTTAAAAAACATTTGGATTTTAAAACTTGACCATCCTATTTTATTAATTGACTTGAATTCGATTTTGAAAAATCCAGTTCGGTTCAGTCAATTTCGGTCCGGTTCGGTCAAGTAAATCTGGTTCGGTCCGGTTTAAATTTTCAAAATCTGGTTCGGTCCGAACCGGTCCAATAAAATAGGGTTCGGTTCAACACACAAAACTTGTTCGGTTAGGTTAGGTTCACTTAGTTACCCCGGTTCGACACAACCCGGCTAGGTCGAACCGATTAAGAAAATCTGGTTTGGTTTTATTCCTATCCGGTTTAGCAAACTGGACCGGCCCATTAATCACTTAGGGTTGGGCCGAAATAATCTTGTGGGCTAAGTAGGGCTTTAAAGTCCACTAAAAACTTAACTAGCCTCCAAGAATTATTAACTATATAAAATAATTTCCAATATTGCATATATATATATAAAAATCGGCACACATCTATATATATATATATGTATATATATATTGTCAAGATTCTATCTATAAGATGTAAATCAATCAACAATATATATACATATATATATAAATTTCGGTCCAACTATATATATATATATATATATATTGTCAATATCTTTAATAGGGAAACAAATATACTGACAAAATATTTTATAAATCTTTTAGGAAACTAAATCTATCAATAATATCTAAATCCCTATAAATTAGCTAGATATATTGATAGTAATATATATTTCCATATATTTCAATGTGAACCTATCCTTATGTTTTCAATTATAGATATATTGTTACCTTTAATTAAAATTAAAATAAGGTAAACAATAATCTTGACCTATTTCGGCCGAAACTTCTAACTTAGGGCCTAAGAAATTAAAAAATATCACCTTGTAATTCCTATAGGGTTCGGCCGAAAACACCAAATTGGAAACAAGTGGTCAAATTTCAAGATCAAATTTTAATAAGATCTACAATCCAATGTTTGATTTTGATAAAAGTCCCATTTTTCTTGAAGATCATGAACATCAAGTTTTACTAAGAACTTCATGAAAATTTCGGCACGCCCATTAAAATTTCGAAAATTTCAAAAGTCACAATTTTAAAATTTTCGGCCGGAAATTTTAAATTCTCAAGAACATCAATTCATCAAAATCAAGAACTTCTAACACAGGCTCTGATACGACTGTTGGATTACGGGGTAGATTACTACAGAAACATAAACAAGTTACATGCTTGTAATCAGAATTACGCATCGGAAGATGTGCACATACCTTAAACCTTTTCCGTAGTCCCCAAGGATCCTGCTGAGGGAGTTCACGACCCACCGGACGGAACCCGTAGAAGTTCTTGTTAAGGAAGTCCTACACGGTATTGTCTCCACAGCAAAGCCTCTGGTCGATTCTTGGCAGGGGCGGATCTCCGAAGTGATTTGCTCCAAGCAAATTGGCAGACCCTTGGTGGTGCAGTATGGTTCTGCCGAAACTGTGTTCTAGGGGAGAGGGTTTTCTCTCAAATCACCACTTAAGAGGAATTGTGAATTACCCCCAAATAAAACCCTAACACCCTTTATTTATAGGAGGAGCAATGTGGAAAAAAGTCCACTTTGCCCCTATACTTAAGTTTCGGCCGGCCATGTATTAGAGAGGCCCAATATTTTGGGCCTCTCATGTCAATTGGAATTTGAGTCAAGCTCAATTTCCCTAATGTGACATTTACCCAATTTCTTAGGTAACGTATACATATTAATGGGCTGCCAATTACGACGCCCAATCACCATATGCTAACAGCTATCATGTCCATAAAATTCAAGGTGGCTATCATGTCTACGAACATCAAGGTGGCTATCATGCCCACATGTATTCAAGTGGCTATCATGCCCACAGATTTCAAGATGGCTACCACTTGAAGAGGGTGGTTAAAACATTTTATATGATATGGGAGGCAAGAGATCCACCCTTCATTTAAAGGTGTTCGTACAAAGATACAATCATCCTAAAACTACTACCGGGAGTAATATTTTACGTGAAAGGGTTGGTGGACGAACCATCCTTCATGCAAAGGTGTTCGTACGAAGATACGAATATCCTACAACTACTTCTCGGGGGTAATATTTTACGTGAAAGGGTTGGTGAACGAACCATCCTTCATGCAAAGGTATTCGTACAAAGATACGATCATCCTACAACTACTCCACAAGAGAAATATTTTACATGAAAGGGTTGGTGGACGAACCACCCTTCATGCAAAGGTGTTCGTATAAAGAGATGATCATCCTAAAACTACTCTACGGGAGTAATATTTTACATGAAAAGGTTGGTGGACGAACCATCCTTCAAGCAAAGGTGTTCGTACAAAGAGACGATTATCGTAAAACTACTCCACGGGAATAATATTTTACGTAAAAGAGTTGGTGAACGAACTACCCTTCTACAAAGGTGTTCATATAAAGAGACGTTCATCTTAAAACTACTCCATGGGAGTAATATTTTACGTGGAATAATTGGGTAATGGATGCAGGTTCATTCAACTAGAGCATAATGCAACAAAGCCTCCATCAGCCTCGTGGGCAAATGATGGATATTGAAATAAACAGGTTGATTTGATACCATAACAGGAATTAACTATAAATAGTTTGATACCATAATGGTTAATCAGCTATTAATATTCAGCTACCATAACAGTAATTGCTAAAATATTCTCTTACCATAATATTTATTGTCCATAAATGGTCATATACCATAACAATTATTTTATATAAATAATCATCTGATTAACATTTGAGAAACATAACAAATGAATATATACAATAGTGATCTCTCTTTTTTATATGAAGGTAACTAATTTGACCGTCATAGAGGGATCGTCGGGGTTCGTCCTAGCATTGTCCCATTTTGCAAGTGCGTACCCAGAATCCGAAGAGTAAGGAGCTCGGAGATACCGCGAAAATATTCCCGGCAAATCAAGGTTCCAACAGCAACAACTTTGTTTACAAATAAGGCCCCAGTGGAATACTCATCAGCTTGTAACCTTTATGATTTGGAGCATAACCCATGAATATAGAAGGTACTAATCTGGGTTCAACTTGTCTCTCACACCCACTCCAACTGCATAGCATAAGAAGCCCAACGTTATGAGATGCTTGAAACATTCCTTCTGATTTGTGAGTCTTTCAAAAGGAATCTCATCATTTAACACTGAGGATGGCATTAATTTGATCAGATAACATGCTACTAATACATAATGACCCCAAAATTTGTCTGGTATGGATGCTTGGAACTTCAGAGCTCTAGTAAACTCCAATAGATGATGATGCTTACGCTCAGCAACTCCATTTTGTTGGAGAGTTCTGACACAACTTGTTTGATGAAGAATGCCAAGTCTGATGAATAACTCTTTGCAAAGGGAACTGCGAAATTCATAACCATTATCACTTCGAAAGCATCTTACCATTGTGTTAAATTTATTCTTCACCATAACTAGAAATTCCTTCAGATGAACAATCACCAAGTCTTTCTTCGTAACAAATATAGCCATGTTGCCCTACTGTAATCATCAACCACTATCAGAAAATAGTGACAACCATTCATAGTGCCAACCTTGTAAGGTCCCCAAACATCCAAATGGACTAACTCAAATATTTGAGAAGAGGTTGTAACACTGAGAGGAAAAGAAAGTCTTGATTGTTTGGCTAATGGACACACAATACAATTCTTGACATTAGTATGAGCCTTTGAATCAAAATGAAACTATTTTTCCAAACTTTGAGAAGATAAATGCCCCATTCTTCTATGCCACGGCTTCAAATCATCACCTCCTAACTATTGTATGCCTTCACCTGTCACCTGTGACTTCATGACACTTACTTTGTTCTTTGAAAAATGTAGAGCCCTTCATTTAGAGTTCCAATCCCCATTATCCTCCCACTTAAGTGGCCTTGAAACTTCACAAAGTCAGAATGGAAGGAAACCAAAAAACCATGATCTCTAATGAGTTGAGATACTGAGATTAGGTTAAAATGGAACTCAGGAGCATATAATACATTCTTCAGAATCAAGTTTGTGAATGATGCTTTTCCAATATGAGTCACTGGGCAAAGCTTTCAATTTGGCAAATAAACCACCTTATTTGGAGAGTGATTAATCTGAATATCATCCAACAAATTCTTGTGACAAGTCATTTGCTGAGAGGGATAAGAGTTCCTTTGGTACCACTTCTTTGGGCAGAATCCACTTTTGGTACCACTTTTTAATTTTTGTACACTTTTGGTACCAACGTTTTCCATTTTGTACCCTTTTGGTACCTCCGTTAGATTTCCGTCCAAAATGGCCGTTAAACCCCCCATGTGAGCTGCACGTGACCAAAAACTAAATTTGGCTGGACGGATTTACCCTTAGGCTTAAGGGTTCCTTTGGTACCACTTCTTTGCGCAAAATCCACTTTTGGTACCAATTTTTTTTTTTTGTATATATACTTTGTTTTGCAGTCGGTGAATCTTATGTTAATTACATAACTTCCATTGTCATCATACAACTCTTCCTTAGACTCTTCTTTTGTGTACTTTGTGTCTGACACATTCGAAGAAATTTATATGTCGTTGTAAAAACCAATATTGTAATGTATGTATGTATGTTTCATGTATCGGTTGATATATGATAATAATGCGGTGCATAGTATGATAGATATGTTTGTAAGTATTAGAATTTCGTGCAATATATAAGAATATTATTTGTTCGTGGCGTTAAAATTAACTTTTTGTATTGCGAAAACTATCACTATGAATTTAATAACGTTTTTTATAAACACAAATAGATACGCCATTCCTTACCACTCTAGAATAAATATTTCGACACTCTGCAACAATAATATAAACTTTTAAAGATGCGACGTTTTCTTTTGTTAGACCGAAAATATAAGTTGCAACATTACTAAGTAGGGCTCTGAACAAAGTTGAAAATGTATATATGAGACAATTCTATATCGAATCCATATAAATCCGACTGCAAAACAAAGTATATATAAAAAATAAAAATAAAAAAAATAAAAAATAAAAGTGGTACAAAAAGTGGATTTTGCCCAAAGAAGTGTTACCAAATGAACCCTTATCCCTAAGGGTAAATACGTCCAGCCAAGTTTATTTTTTGGTCACATGCAGCTCACATGGGGGTTTAACGGCCATTTTGGACGGAATTCTAACGGAGGTACCAAAAGGGTACAAAATGGAAAACGTTGGTACCAAAAGTGTACAAAAAAAAAGTGGTACCAAAAGTGGATTCTGTCCAAAGAAGTGGTACCAAAGAAACCCTTATCCCTTTGCTGAGATGTTCTACTATCTATGATCCATAATTACTAGAACCAGTAGAATTATAGCCACAGAAGATCATACCTGCCATGTTCATTTGAATATTATGATCTTGCTTCAAGATTTGTTGTTGTGACTGAGTTTGCTGCTTGGTGAAATACCTCACCATATTGCTCATTTTCTCATGAGTGTATACTGCTTGATTGGAAGAGGCACATGGGAAATCATCAAGCACATTGACAGAAGAAGTATCATCCTTAGAGTTACTACCAGATATGGAAGAGGTGCTATCATTAAACTGAGCACTATGAGCATTGGCAGCCCATTTCTTCTTAACATGATCTGCCACTCCCCATTTCTTCCAACAATTTTCAAATGTGTGACCCTTCTTCCCACAAAAATAACCTATAATTGGTCTCCTTTGAAAGCTACCCTGAAAGCTGCTTATATTAGACTTCTAAGTGACAGAAGTTGCAATACCCTTAGTCTTGACCACTAAATCAGGAGTATTATCATAGAAAACAGTAGGAGACTCCTCTATTCTAGATTACAGGGAATAATCAATACGGGCATTAAATCGTAGTACATGCTAGCAATCAAAATTACGCAGTGGAAGATTCGCATATACCTCAAACAATATCTGTAGTCCCAAGATCTTTTCTGCAGGGAGTTCACGATCCTCCGGTCGGCACCCCTAGAGCTTCTGGTTAAGGAAGCCCTACGTGGTATGTTCTCCACAACAAAGCCTCTGATCGATTCTTGGCAAGGGGATAGATCTCTAGAGTGTTTTCTAGAAAGCAAATTGGCACACCCTTAGGTGGGAGTGGTTCGGCTGAAACCCTTATGTGGGGTGGAGGGTTTTTCTCTCTAAAACACTCTAATGAGGAAAGAGTGATTAACCCTAAAAATTTCCTAACATCATGTATTTATAAGAGGAGCAAAGTGGACAAAAGTCCACTTTGCCCACTCCATAGTTCGGCCGGCCACTATGCATAGGAAGGCCCAATTTTAGGCCCCTCATGTCAATTGGGATTTGGGTCTTGCCCATTACCCTAATGTGACATGTACCTAATTTCCTTAGGTTAACTATACATATTATGGGCTACCAATTACGGCGCCCATCACCATATGCTTACAGCTCCCACTCGCCGGAATGGGAGGGTGCCTGTTAATGTAGTGTCGTCCAAATATGCATAAATATTTCATTCCTTCAATCTGGTTCTTTCTTCTGAACAGTTCATACGAGGTTTGCCGTGCGACCGACGGATACGACGGGCATCGTGCTACTCATCTGTTAGGAGTATTGTAGCGCCCGCAGAACTTTGATTCATTTTTTCTAATCAACCTGTTATAAACAACATTTATATAGTGCCGCGTTGTATCCTAGGTCAACTGATAATTCTCCTTCTGCCTAGTTTCCACATAGGAACACTTCTCCAAGGAATCCGTACAAATATTCACAACCTTCAACTAATATCTGGTTGGTGGCCACCTAGTGAATACAAGAGTTGGTGAATTACAGGTGAACCTGACCATTCCCATCGCTCATATCCTTAGTCAAAACCAACCGGTTTCCGAAGACGTGGTCACTGGGCCTTTTTGTTTGGCACTACGCTCGTACGGCGGGAAGCGAGCATTGAGCCTGACCTTAGATATGAGTTCTGAGTCCGTAAGTATACTTTAGGTGCCTCTTCACAAGGCTCCTGGGATCAATCACACGCTCGAGGTGAAGAAGTTTGCACCCTCCAAAATCACGAGGATTCCTTCCTAGCACATTCTAGTTGTGACCCCGTGGTCGAACGTGGCACGCATAGTATGAAGCACGCGTTGATTGCATACCTGAACCTTTTGGGTTAATTGGAAAGGGATATGTCAATCATGCTATCACAGATTCTCATCTGGCCCAGAATGTGGTTAAATTACGAACGAAGTTCATCACGGCGATATGCAAAACGAAGATCATGTCGAGTTACTTCGAAACTAGATAATCGTTTTGCTTAATCAGGTTTATCCCCCTGATTCTTAGTCAGTCTTTCTTGGTAGAGGCCTCCCTCCAACTCAAGACTACTGTACCTATGTGACTAGGTAAGGCTCACATTCGACATAGTTTTGGCAGAGGATTGCGTCCTCCTACGACTTAGTTTATACACCGTAAATCTGATGTAATCAAAACATTATGACGTCGATTGATCATAAACTCAGTTGCAATTCTTTCGCTTACAAAATGTAACTTTCTAATATCAAAATGTTATCACAGATACTTGCCATTACTAAACCCTACGCAATCCTCGTATAATACACGCACGGATCCTCGTAATACACGCACGGATCCTCGTAAAGATTCACAAATCTGTTTCCTACGATTTCCTCGTGGAATCTGCGGTACCATTGCCGAGACAACTTTTTAAGACTGTAAATGGACCTTTGGAGTTTACAAACTTTATGTTCGTTACCAGGAGTAATGAAACCCTCTGGTTGCTCCATGTAGATCTTTTCCTCCATGTTGCCGTTGAGGAATGCGGTCTTAACATCCATTTGGTGCAGCTCGAGATCGAGACTTGCAACCAAGGCCAGAATGGCCCGTACTGTGGTGTAACGCATAGTGGGTGAGTATGTTTCGTCAAAGTCCACTCCGTGAAGTCGGGTATATCCTTTCGCAACAAGTCGGGCTTTGTATCGCTCGACCTTTCCATCAGCTGTGAGTTTCAATTTAAGAACCCACTTTGCTCCTATGGCTCTGCAGTTAGCAGGTAAATCAACCAAAGACCATACCGAATTGGCTTTCATTGATGAGATCTCTTCCTCCATTGCATTCCTCTATTCCTTTGCTTGAGGTTCTTTCAATGCTTGGTGATCCGTTACAGGTTCGTCAACAGATGTTAGAGTGAAGATTTCTCCTCTCTCGATGGGATACTTCCTAGGAGATGTTCGATGCCTTTGACTACGTCTAGGCTCGTTGCCCCCATCTTGACTTTGAACGTTACTCCCACTCGGAACAATGCTTCTTATCGGAGCATCACTCCCACTGGGAACAAGGACAGTGCTTTAACCTGGACCTACAACCTTCCTCGGACGACCTCTTGGTCTCGGGAACCTATCCCCGAGATTAATTCCTTGATCACTAGGACCTAAAACCAAGTTGGTCGGAGTACTCCCACTGGAAACAATGGGTAGTATTGGTGGTTGTGGTGTCGGTTCGGCTATATGATTACCAGGTTCTACTTGATTCGTCTCTACGGCAACAGTGATTTGTGTGGCAGGGTTTGATCCTTCCACTGGATTTACAATGAAAATGTTTCCATTATCATTAACCATGTCATTCACTTGCGTTGTCGGTTCAAATCTCCCACTCGAATTAAGTGGGACCTGATCATCTATGTTATCCTGCACTAGTTCAGTCAATATTTCATCTGTTTTAATCTCGCCAAGCTTTGGAAATTCTTCCTCAAGGAAGGTTACGTCTCTGGATTCATGTTCGGCCACACCACCATTTTCTTGAGCTGACACGAATACATAACCCTTAGAGTTCTCTGAATACCTTATAAAGATACTCTTTAGTCCTCTGGGTCCTAACTTGCCGAAACAGCTGTCAATCGTATGTGTATAGGCAGCGCAACCCCAAGGTCGCAATCTGGTGAGATCTAATTCTCTTCCATACCACAGCTCATATGGCGTTTTGTTTACCGCTTTGGTTGGGACAAGGTTTATTACATGAGTGGCAGTCAATAACGCATCACTCCAATAAGAGATAGGTAATTGAGCCTGCGACGTCATGGTTCTAACCATGTCAAGGAGTGTTCGATTACGACGTTCAGCCACACCATTTTGCTGTGGTGTGTTGGGGATTGTTGTTTGACGGGCTATCCCTCTTTCTTTGCACAACTTGTCAAACTCATTAGAGATATATTCTCCACCTCTATCAGTGCGTAAGGTTTTCACCTTTCGCTCCTGTTGATTCTCTACAAGGTTTAGAAAGTTTCTAAAGCAATCTATTGCCTCGGATTTACGAGAAATCAAATGAGTAAACCCATAACAGGTATAGTCGTCAATGAAATTACGAAGTATCGTTTCCCATTCATAGCGGTTATACTCATTTGTCCACGGAAGTCGGAGTGAATCAACTGCAATGGATACTCGGCTCGTTGAGCTTCTCCGAACAGTTTGTTGGTGGACTTTCCAGCCAGACAATCATGGCAAGTGTGTTTAATCACATTTCCGGTTCCAGGAAAAAGCTCTCTTCGAGCTAATGAATGGACCCAGTCTTAGCTTATATGTCCCAGCCTCGCATGCCAACCGGCTGCGTCAGTCTCTGCTTCCCTGGATGACAATGCATACATTCTATTCGAATCTACACTTCCATTCAAATCCATGATAAAGAGACCATAAGAGGAACATGCATGCCCAAAGAAGACATTGTCTTTATTGGTACGGACAAAGTTCTTCTCAAATGATAAAATGTAATTATTATTCATAAGAGCGGAAACAGAAACAACATTTTTACGGATTCTAGGAGCAAAAAGGACATTTTCAAGTAGCATGGTCCTGTCATTGTTCATAAATAATTTACAGTTCCCTACTCCAATGACTTCAACTTGTGAATTGTCGCCAATGTATATCCTCTTATAATCCTTTGGCAATCGTCTAAACTGGCAAACAGTCCTTTGTTGTTGGCTATGTGGTCCGTCGCACCTGAGTCAAGAATCCAAGAAGGATTTGAGTCAGATAACATGACAGTTGTGGAAACAAGAGCTTCCATTACATAACCAACCTCGCATACCTTTTCAGGATGCGTTGTGTTGGACCCTGTACCTTCGCCTATTCGGCATGGACTAGAGTTCCCGCGGACTATCTCTGATTTCAATCGGAGATTGCCTGGTTTAGGCTTTGTCGACATTTTACCGTCGACTGTCTGTTGTTTATTTCCTTTGTTCATCATCTTTCTCTTTCCTTGCCCAGTTTGGCTCGGTATTGCTTTCAGTCGAGCTTGTTCCATCTCGACGAATTTCAGTACCGATGCAAGATCCAACACAGAACCAATGGCTGTCAGTAAAGTCTTGGCTGCTCTCCAAGACTTCAGGAGGATCTCGATGATGGCTTGAATTTTATCTCATTCACCAACCTGACCTTCTTCCTCCAGTGGTTTCAACATGCCAATGAAATCGTATACCTTTTCAAGTACACTTTTAATGTAACTGTTTAAGCTTTCTTCCATAATTGGTATAAGTGGGTGCAGGATTGCTGCCATGCCGTTTCCATATTTCAGGAAGAGGGCATCTCAAATGTCCTTTGTAATTGGAACATCCTTATACTCATCATGGAATTCCTGAAACATCTCAGACAACAATATCTCTTTTGCTTTCTTGTCATCTTGCTCCCATTGGAAATGGGAATATGCCAGATCTTTGGTGAGACCGGCATCTGGACAACTCATGGATTTCTGAATGTGGCCTACCATGCCATTATCCTCCAACAGTGCATTGACGTGCTTGCTCCACGAGTCGTAGTTCGTCTCAACAAGAGCTCATTAGCACAAGATGTTGCCATCTATGCAGTAATTCGTTACTAAACACGTTGATTATAATGGCAAAATCAGGGAGACAATAACATATTGAGAAAGAATTGCATACACCAGATATCTATTAAGATTAAATCCGACAAATAATGATTCCCTAGTCATCTAAACCAACTGACCACCAGTAAACCAATGGAAGATGGTTGTGAAAAAGTTCACATTACCATCGTTTTCAATCCAATAAAACAGTCTTTTAAAACGGTTTTAATCGCAGATTACCGGAATGGGAATTTTAAAACAAGCATACCCGATCTTGGCTTTCCCAAGGCCCTTTTTATTTTGGAAAAATATTCCGATGAATTCACTTATGCATATATAATTCTACTAATCCTTGCAAATTATCATATGCCAGTAACATTCATCATACAAACCACATTCATTCCTACGCGTTATGCGTCTAATGTTCCGAGGAACTCATGCTTGCATACATAATTCTACTTCCATGTAAATTATCAAATGCAACTACATCCTCAACATTCTAGCATACGTGTCAAACATGAAAATTCCACAACGATCATACATATCTGGTGACTGGTTTTCGATTTTAAAATAATTTTAAACATTAGGGGCTGATTTGCAATTCATGTTTATATTCAATCACGCAACATTCTAGACATGAATCCTAGGCATTTCCAACCATCACGGCATGTCTATCCTAGTGCGCATTTTATATATTTAACCAGGGCTTCGCCCACAATATCAATATCCAGCTAGCTTAACTCGGTCAAGAAAACATTTCTAATCATGCATAAATATATATTGAATAATAAATAATTGCAATTCAGCCCACTAATTTATCCAGTCCCAAAACATATATCTCCGAGATCCATCCCCATAATCGAAACAAGGCATAAATGTTATCAAACCTTGAGCACTGTGTAGGCCTATTAAGGTTCATAACATTTGGATTTTAAAACTTGACCTCCCTGTTTTAATTGACTCGAATTCGGTTTTAAAAATACGGTTCGGTTCAGTCAATTTCAGTCCGATTTGGTCTGGTTCGGTTCGGTCCAGAAAATCTGGTTTGGGTCCGGTTCGGTTTACCACGGCTCAGCCCAAAAACATGTAACTCTGAGATCCATCCCCATAATCGAAACAAGGCATAAAGGTTAGCAAACCTTGAGCAATGTGTAAGCCTTTTAAAGTTCAAAACATTTGGATTTTAAAACTTGACCTCCCTATTTTAATTGACTCGAATTCGGTTTTAAAAATACGGTTTGGTTCAGTCAATTTCAGTCTGATTTGGTCTGGTTCGGTTCGGTCCAGAAAATCTGGTTCGGGTCCGGTTCGGTTTAAACCGGTTCGGTCTGAAAATAAAAATTCGGCCCGTTTTTTAATTTTAAAATCTGGTTCGGTCCGAACCGGTCCAATATAATAGGGTTCGGTTCAACACACAAAACCGGTTTGGTTAGATCCACTTAGTTATCCCCGGTCCGACCCGACCCGATTAGGTCGAACCGATTGAGAAAACCCGGTTCGATTTAAATTCATCCCGATTTGACATATTGGACCGGCCCAATAATTAAAATATAAAAGGTTGGGCCGAAATGTTTACTTGTGGCCCAAGTAGGGTTTTAAAGTCCAAAAATATTTAACTTAGCCATCAAGTAACATTGACTATAAAATAATTTACAATATTAAATATATATATATATATATTTCGGCCAATATTGCTACATATATATATATATTTATTGCCAAGATTCTATTTTTAAGATTAAATCAATCAACAATATATATATATACATATATATATGTAAAATTCGACACATACATAAATATATATACTTTATTTATTGTCAGTATCTTAAATAGGGAAATAAATATACTGACAATATATTTTCTCAATCTTTTAGGTAATTAAAATCTTGTTACCTAGTGTTCCCAATTATAGATATATTGTTACCTAGTTTAAAAATTAAAATATGGTAAACAATATTATTTAACTATACGGCCGAAAATCTAGTTGCTTGGGGACCAAGAAATTAAAAAAATTTACCTAAAATTTTCGGCACAAACAAGTAATTGGGAACAAGTGGTCAAATTTTAAGATCTAATTTTAATAAGATCTACAATCCAATGTTTGATTTTGATAAATATCACATTTTTCTTAAAGATCATGAACATCAAATTAACCAAGAACATCGTGAAAATTTCGGACCACCCTAAACATAAAAATTCGAAATTTTAAAATCTTTATTTTAAAAATTTTGGTCCGAAAATTTTAAAACTTTCAAGAACACCAATTTATCAAAATCATGAAATCCTAACACAGGCTCTGATACCACTGTTAGATTACGGGGAGTAATCACTACAGACATTAAATCGTAGTACATGCTTGTAATCAAAATTATGCAGCGGAAGATTCGCACATACCTCAAACAATGTATGTAGTCCTAAGATCTTTCGTGCAGGGAGTTCACGATCCTCCGGTCAACACCCATAGAGGTTCTGGTTAAGGAAGCCCTACGTGGTATGTTCTCCACAGCAAAACCTCTGATCGATTCTTGGTAAGGGGACAAATCTCTGAAGTGTTTGCTAGAAAGTAAATTGGCACACCCTTTGGTGGGAGTGGTTCGGCCGAAACCCTTGTGTGGGGTGGAGGGTTTTTCTCTCTAAAACACTCTAATGAGGAAATAGTGATTAACCCTAAAAATCCCCTAACACCATGTATTTATAGGATGAGCAAAGTGGACAAAAGTCCACTTTGCCCACTCCTAATATTCGGCCGGCCACTATGCATAGGGAGGCCCAATTTTGGGCCTCCGATGTCAATTGGGATTTGGGTCTAGCCCAATTACCCTAATGTGACATGTACCTAATTTTCTTAGGTAAACTATACATATCATGGGTTACCAATTACAGCGCCCATCACCATATGCTTACACTCTAACCCTTCTGAAATCGAACCAACAATAGCTCTTTGACTTTCCTCTTGAATTAGCACTGAGTATGCAAAATTCAGAGTTGGGAGAGGGTGAATCATCAACAAATTGTTTCTAACACTAAAAGTGTCATTCAGACCAATAAGGAACTGAAATAGTTTCTGACTATCACGATGAGCAATGACTCTTTGAGCAGCAATACAATTCTCACAAAGACAATTATTCTCAACAACAACTAACTCATCCCAAAGCATCTTCATCTTCACAAAGTAATCATCAATACTCATAGGACCTTGATTTGTATGATATGCCTCCCTAACCAAAGATAAACTCTAGTTCCATCAATCTTATCAAACATTTCTTTCAATTCATTCCAAACAGCCATAACAGTTGGACAATAGATCAATCCGTGAGTCAAATTCTTAGCCACATAACTAGTGAGCCAACTCTTAACGATGGCAGTACACCTATCCTAGCGAAATATTTGATTCTCAGGCAGCGAAGCTCTAGTTAATGTGTCGTAAAAAAAACAGAGCTTATTTTTTTATCATTAAAGCCTCAGAAATGGAACGTACCCATAATTGATAGTTTCCACATCAAGTAAGACGAAAATCAATTAATGACGTCCCTGGTGCATCCGAAGGATGCAGATAAAGCCTATCTTCAGGCGAAAGTGGCTCAAGAACTTGATTCTGAGTCTGAGTACGCAATGGTGGCCATCCTTTCTACAGAGGAGTACCACCATTTCCAGACATTGATTACAGAAGCTTTCACAAAAGGAATTGCAGCGACGGTACCGCTCTGTTAAGCAGACTTCCTCGTCAGACATGTAATTCACTGTAAAAGAAGCTCAAAACCTCAATTAAGCTTGATAGAAGCTGGATCAAATTACGTTTGCGCAGAAATGAGCTTGAATCAGCTCTAATACCATGTTAAAATCGAAGAAACGAAGAAGAGGAACACGACTAGAGAGCAGAGGATCTCCCTAACTCATTTTGGATATCGATTGAATCAAATGCATATATCAATGAAATCTTTCATTGTATATAGAATCTATGATAACAGAAATCTAACTAACTAATTTTTATATATTTACAAAGTAGTCCCTCTACATTATAGACGATGAACTTTAGTCCTCAAACTTCATTTGCTTCAACAAACTCTACCAGCCGAAACTAGTAATTCTGCAACCGATCTATCATGAAGACTTTGGATATCTCATTCTAGTTATAAATCTGGTAAGATACACATTCAAATCGATCTAGTCAAATAACTTTTTGATATAATATTATACTTATATTTTTGTTATATTAAGTACCTCTTATGGGTTATTTGGACTAATTCACACTTTTCAGATCTAGATTGTACACGTACTGTTAGATTTTGTTGCAAGATCTCGTGAATTTATATATATAACTAGCAAAATCTCCATATTTTTTAGGATAGTCGGTAAATATATTATTATCCTTTCTTAAGTGCCTTTATATGGTGGCCATTTTTTATAATTGGAAGAAAATTTATAAATTTTGGATCAAATTGATTTGTTATTAAAATTACTAGCCACTAACCCCGCGCATCGTGCGGGAGAAGAATTCCAAATAAAAATATTTTAAAAAAATATTAAGTTATCTCAATTGATTGAATTTCAATAATAGAAACTTGAAAAAATGTATATTTTTATGGATAGAAAATTAATTAATAATAACGCATTACAATTATTATTGTAAATATTTCATAGTGAAATAATAAAAATTATATATCATTTTTTGACGTATATATGATTAATATAATAAAAAACCTTGCAATTTTTATATTTATTCATTGTTTATTAGTTTAAAAAAAAATTAATATCTGAATTATTGTTTAAAAGTAGAAACTTTTACTTTATTTCTTTATTTATGTAGATAATTTATTTATTTTAGGTAGAGCTGTATAAGACAAAAATATTTTCCAAATTTGCACTTAACCAATATATTATATCTAAATTTTTTTAGTTTTGATTAAATGTTGACTGGAAAAATAAAAATACACCGCCCAAATAATGTAATGATTACAAAAAAAATTAAAAATACAAATAATTTTAATCGAAAAAAACTTGTTAATACTGTGTGTAATGATTTTTTAAGGTAGTGTATATGATTACTCTTTATTTTTTTAGAACTTTACCGCTATTCTAATTTCTAAATTCTAATAATACTAAATATATACGTTATATTATATTATACACATATCATATACACGTACACTATATGCACGGACCATATATATTGGCGGCATATAAATATAATATGTAGTTTGATTATATCAATTACTTCAAATTTTTATAATATATAATAGGTTTATAATATTCGGTTTACTAAATTTTAGTAATTAAATATATATTTGCCTTATGTAATATATTCCTATATTGGTCGTGTCGTGCCTTGGTAATTATGGAATTTCTCAATTCTACCCTCCCTTTTAACTTTGATTGTAAAAAGTCAGAATCTTAATTGGTTTTGATTTTTTTTTTTTTTTTTTTTTTTTTTTTTTTGCAGTTGAATAAGATGATTAGTTTGATTGGAAAAATATTTAAAGCAAAGAAGAATGAGAAACACATTAATTAATTCATAAGAATTGGATTTATCATCGTTACCTAAATTGAACTGAGTCAATATCAGCAAAGTTGGATCGGAAAGAGATGTACTTGTATGCAGACGGTCGGTAAATCCAATTGGAGCAGTAATTGAAAAGAAATAAGAACAGTCTAGTTCATTAACTCATGCCATTTAAAAAATTAATAGGCAATGGAAAAAAAAAGTCGTCTCGCCAATGAATTCATCCAACGCAATATGAAGCAATTGTCTGATCTCGAATGTAAAATATTTAAAACCCATTAGTTAATTATCGAATGTAAAATATTTAAAACCCATTAGTTAATTACTATACGTAACTTCTACCGATTTCAAAAGAAAGAATGGTAAGTGTTGGGATCAAAATGACGTGGCCACAAACTTCACAGAATGGACTTCTAGGCTTCGCCTTGGACGTAGCTCTCTCAAGGACTTGGTTTCCTCCGGGAGACTTTTAAGGTCGAGCACCTAAAAAGGGGTGGGGATGGCCCCTGATTCAACTCCGAAGCTTAAGTTAGTAATGTATTTGAGAGTGTAATATATAAGTATTCAGAGCAGATTGTTTTTAATTGAATAAGATAGGTCCCTATTTATAGGGGAGAGTTACCGACTTAGTAGAGGCGGCTACTGACCTCTGATTGGTTGCCTAGGGGCGGCAATCAGCCCTTTGTGATTGGCTGATAGAAGCGGTTGTCAGTCAGCTGGTGACAAGCAGGTCGCCACCTCATGTTTACTTCGGAGGAAGGTTTTTCTTTTAAGCAGGTGACAAGCAGGTCGCCACCTGTCTTTTACTTCGGGGGGAGGTTTTTCCTTGGAGACGGTGGGAAGCAGGTCGCCACCTGTCTTTACTTCGAGGGAAGGTTTTCCCTTGGAGACGGTGGGAAGCAGGTCGCCACCTGTCTTTACTTCGAGGGAAGGTTTTCCCTTGGTGACGGTGGGAAGCAGGTCGCCACCTGTCCTTTGGAAGATTCTCTAAGTCTCCATAGTCGACCAGTCATTCTTTTGAAGTCGACTTCTTCATGATTGGTATTCGACATTTTATCTCCAAATGGTTGGAATAAACAAGAAAGGTCGTCGACTTCTTCTCCTCGCCCTGAAAGCGTACTCGACCTGTCACCTGTAGGAAATCACCATAGACCAAGAACGTACATACATAGTCGGGTTTATTTATAACCCAACACTTGCCCCCGAGACTCGAGTCGTCAGCATCATTTACCTAAGGTGAAGGCTTGAGTCGAGTAAACCCCCATTTTGTGGCGAGATAATCTAATTCTCAGGACTTACTTTCCAGAAGTTGAAGAGGCCCTTATCCATGCTTCCATTCGTCTACGCCGCGAGGATCCTCCTATAAACTGGGTAATCCTTTTTTCTTTCTATCTTTATTCGTTTCTTGAATCCTTTCTTTTGCTTTCTGTAGGTCTATTTACAAGGCTTTTTGATAAGCAGGCGGCGGCTGGAGTGCCCCTTGCTGGCGAGGCAGCAGGAAGTGGAAGTGGAACTAGAGCCACTTCGGAACCTCTGTCCATGGAGGACGCCACTCGAGTGTTCTGCGATTTCTTGTAGGTGGGTCAGTTGCTCATCGACCTTGGCGAGGAGTTATCTCTCGCAAAGGGGCAGCTTGCTTCCCTGGAGTCGGAGGCCAAAGAAGTGCAGGGCCTTCGGGAAAAGGTGGCTCGCCTTGAAGGGGAGGTTTCCAGCCTTCAGAGGGTCTTGGACACCATATCTGGGGAGCTCAATACCTGCAAGGAGG
This sequence comes from Clarkia xantiana subsp. parviflora, assembly GCA_036873135.1. Lineage (NCBI taxonomy): Eukaryota > Viridiplantae > Streptophyta > Magnoliopsida > Myrtales > Onagraceae > Clarkia > Clarkia xantiana. Next base: position 1,485,104 of record JAPTYO010000018.1, read on the forward strand.
CTCTGAGAGCTAGTGGAGTTTTGGCGGCCGTGCTTGACAAGGCATATCCTGATGCTGCTGCCATCTCCAAAAATTTCCGTGCCCAACTAGATTCTCAGCGCGAAGAGAACATCGAGCTGAAGAAGAGGGTAAAAGAGCTCAAGGAGCCTGAGCGGAATGCTGTTGCCGCTTACAAGGTCAGCTTGGCCTTTCAAACGGATGCCGCCATGGCGAGCGGGCAGATGCTTCTCTCAGTTTTTGCTTCATTGGTGGCCGACCTTAGGGCCTTGGGCCCCGACCTGGACCTCTCGAGAGTGGCAGTTCTTCGAGAATATCTACAGGAGGAACCTAAAGCCAAAGCTAGGGCTGATAAGGAAGTTAAAGCCAAAACTAGGGCTGATAGATAGATTTTAGCATAGACGCTTTTAATTTCCTTCTCGATATTTTGTAAACTCTCGTTTATTAATGAAGGGTAATTTTTAGCAATCTTACATATGCTCGCCCTCTCTTGGGCTTTTCACCGTTTTTATAGATCTTTCAACGGATTTAATAGAAAACATACTCGACTTTAGAACATTCATTAGGTCTCCATATAATCAAATGATTTTAAGGGTAATTCCCAAATATCTAACCTTTCTCTCGAGTTGTAGACTTCGATCGAATCGTCGCCGTACCTAGGCTTTGGTCGCCATTTTGGGCACATAATGGTCGATGATCGATTTGTAGACCTTCCATCGAATTTTCGCCGTACCTAGGCTTTAGTCGCCATTTTGGGCACATAATGGTAGACAACCGATTTGTAGACTTCGATCGAATCGTCGCCGTACCTAGGCTTTGGTCGCCATTTTGGGCACATAATGGTCGACCATCGATTTGTAGACTTCGATCGAATCGTCGCCGACTGTATGAAGTCGAGGAGTCAGTGAAGACTGATCCTTTGTAGATGGCGACTTTCGGAAGTCGAGGAGTCGGTTAAGACCGATCCTTTGTAGATCTTTGCCGACTGTATGAAGTCGAGGAGTCAGTGAAGACTGATCCTTTGTAGATCTTCGCCGACTGTAAGAAGTCGATGAGTCAGTGAAGACTGATCATTTGTAGATGGCGACTTTCGGAAGTCGAGGAGTCGGTTAAGACCGATCCTTTGTAGATCTTTGCCGACTGTATGAAGTTGAGGAGTCAGTGAATACTGATCCTTTGTAGATCTTCGCCGACTGTAAGAAGTCGAGGAGTCAGTGAAGACTGATTCTTTGTAGATCTTCGCCGACTGTAAGAAGTCGAGGAGTCAGCGAAGACTGATCCTTTGTAGATGGCGACTTTCGGAAGTCGAGGAGTCGGTTAAAACCGATCCTTTGTAGATCTTCCATCGAATTGTCGCCGTACCTAGGCTTTAGTCGCCATTTTGGGCACATAATGGTCGACAACCGATTTGTAGACTTCGATCGAATCATCGCCGTACCTAGCCTTTGGTCGCCATTTTGGGCACATAATGGTCGACGACCGATTTGTAACGAGTTTGAGGGTGGTGACATTGGAATGATGATTTCTTTATGAAGAAAGTAGATCGAAGGATCTTTTTTATTCATCAATTCCTGAATATTTCATCAAAAAAAAAGGAAAACTCGACATTAGTTATAACAAGTATCTATCATAGAATTTGATTATGACTTCTCTGATTGTCGTGTCGCGGCTTGATAACAATGTCGAGCCATGTTTTGGTCCCCCCCGGCGATAAGTTGATCGTTCCTCTTGGGGGGGGGGGGGGGGGGGGGGGGGGGTTGATCACGAGGAGGAGATCGAGATTCCTCCCTTGGGCTACGATTTCGCTTCTTCGGAATATTGGGGTTCTTTTACACCAATTTTAATAATTTGCCCCTCTTGATAAGGGTCTCTATATCTTGCTTCAAGAGGATATACCCATTTGTGTTATGCCCCTTACCTGATGGTAGCGACAGTAAGCATTTACCTGGTGACCCAGCATGTTTCTTCTTGCCGGTGGTGGGTTAGTAAGGCGGAACTTCTCCATTTCCTGAAGTACTACCGATACATTATGGGTAATAGGAAACGGCAAGGCCCTTTAACGGCAAGGAAACGGTAAACAGGCCCACCAGGCCCCAAATGAAGGTCAAGATGACCCAGGAGAAGGGTCCCGACGAAGGGAGTCCCGATGATGAAAGGTCCCGACAGAGTCGGTCCCGATAGGTGAGCGGGAAGCTCCCGATGAGAAGCCTTTAAATAGGCCCCGATGACGAATCCCTGAGAACGATTGGCCCTGTCACGATGACGAGGGGCCCCGAGCGGTGACACAACGAGATAACTCTGGAGTCCCCGACGGGAGCGGGACTCGTTATCAGAGGATAAGGCCAAGATACGCGGGGCGTGGCTGAGATACGCGGAACGTGGTTAAGATACACGGAGCGTGGCCGAGATACGCGGGGCGTGGCCGAGATAAGCGAGATCATGGCCTAGATAGGCGGGATCACATACGCGGGATACGGGCTAACCACCCCCAACGGTTCACCAGGTAACTGAGGTATCTCTTCGTCTATAAAAGGGCAAGAGGTCACCTCAGATGACTTATGTTGAATTACGTACCCTTTGAGATTATTGCTTGCCAGTTCGTACTAGGCACTCATTTAAGCATCGGAGAGGGATTCTGGGTCACCGCCCGGTCTATCCCCTCTTGCAGGATTGCGTGTAGCGAAGGAGCTAGGATCGCCGTCAGAGTCCGTACCGGAGTTCCACCGTGATCCAACATTGGCGCCGTCTGTGGGAATCAAACAAAAAGCTGATATGCCTTCTACTCGATCGATGGCGGCTGGCAAGCACAGGAGACAGGGACAATCTGGTGGTTCCCGTCACCCCGCTGCAACAACTCTGAATTCACTACCAGAACAGGAGGAAAACCAGAACCATCCCCCGGCTGAGCTCTCCCAGACAGGGGGGCACAATGAAGGTCCCGAAGACATTGCTGCTCAGCACCAGGGCAATAGGGGGCAGGAGGCCCCCCCAGCTGCGGACCTGACGAGGGCGGTGGCAGAAGCCATGCCTATGTTTTTGGCAGCCATGGAGGCTCTCTTGGATCGGAGAGAGGCTGCGAGGAGGCAGGAGGAGATGCCCCCGTTGGAGGAAGTGGCCCCACCAGCAGAGGTTCGGAACGCGCAGGAGGCTCCGCCCCAGGGCCAGAACAGAAGTGGGGTATCCGGTCAGCCGGAGAGGTTCGTGATTGATGGGCCAGGGCCAGTACAGCACAGGACCATTCCCCTGAATGGTCCCATCACCCAAGATCAAGTGGTAAAGATCGTGAATATCTGCATGGGAGAGCAGAAGCCGCTGGTATCGGAGCTGAGGGATCGATCCACTCATCCCTTCGTTCCCCGACTCATAGACACCCTAGCCCCACCAGGGCTGGGTATCCCCACGATAAAGGAGTACGATGGTGAAGGAGATCCAGTTCGTCATGTCCAGAAGCACCTCATGGCATGTCTGGGAAGAGCCCCGAATGAAGACGTAGTGTGTACGCTGTTCCCAAACACACTTGGAGAAAGAGCCCTGACCTGGTTCTTTAGTCTGCCCCCAGGCTGCATCACTTGCTGGGCAGATATGCACGATCGGTTCATTCAGTAGTACCAGGGTCGAAGACGTTTGCTGAAGAGTGTGAGGTCCCTGACCCAGGTGGTACAGAGGCCCGACGAATCGCTGGCGCACTATTACCAGCGGTACACTGCCAGTGTGGCAGAGATTGATGAGAAGATCTCGGAGGGAGAAACCATTCGTACCTTCATTCGGAACTTAACGGCCCCCTATGGTTCCGACCTGATGCACAGCGTGGCTGAGAAAGCTGTGTGGAATATGGAGGCACTACAGAAGAGGGTGAAACGGAAAATCGATGTCCAGGAGTCGAAGATAGCCGCAGGAGAGCTGGAGCCCCCAAAGTCGAACAAAGGAAAGCAGTCGGTTAAACCCTTCGACGATCGTAAGTCAAAGGGCAAACCCGAGAGTAGTCGGAATCGAGGTCGCTCTAATCGGAGGGACGATAGGCGTTCTTCAAGGAAGGATAAACGGGAGGATCTCGACATTCCTCTCAACTGCTCCATGGCGGAGGTACTGACGGTCATGGAACGACAAGGTATCTCAAGGTACCCCCCCAAAGAAGGATGGAGAATTCTTGGGATCTCGCACGGATCGCTACTGCCGATTTCACCGCGCAAATGGTCATGACACCAACCATTGTCGGGAACTGAAGAAGGAGATCGAAAAGCTGATCCAGAAGGGGAAGCTCAAGGAATTCGTAGGGGATAAGCGGTGTCGATCCCGCTCTCGGTCCCGATCGCGGTCCCGTTCCCGATCCCGCGATCGGTCCCCAAAGAAGAAGAGAACCGACCCAGAGTCATCCGGTGCTCGTAAGGAGAGACGGGGCACTATCAATGTGATTCATGGAGGGTTTGCTGCTGGAGGTGATACTTCATCCGCCCGAGAGGTTTACGCCTCTAGAATCCCTACGGCGGTGGTACTGGGTAAGAGGTCCCGATCCTGGACCTTGAAAGAAGAGATGGTAATTTCCTTTTCGTCGGAAGATCTCATAGGCGTGGAGACTCCACACGATGACGCCTTGATTGTAACCTTGGATGTAGAAGGGTTCGAAATGAAGCGAATTCTGATCGACGGAGGAAGCTCCTCCGATATCCTATTTATGGACGCGCTGGAGGCCATGGGAAAAACGAAGAAAGATCTGAAGGAGGCAAACTTCCCGATGGTCGGGTTCTCTGGCTCAACCTCCTATCCGCTAGGCGTAATCACCTTACCAGTGGAGTTTGGTAGTGGGTGGAAATCAGAAAGGAGGAACGTGGAGTTCGTAGTAGTTGATTCCGCGGGGACTTACAACGCGATTATCGGGAGAACCACCATCAACCCTCTGATGGAGGTTGCCTCGACAGTACACCAGAAGATGAAGTTCCCGACCGACCACGGGGTCGGAGAAGTCAAGGGTGACCAGGTAGCTTCCCGAAAATGCTATGTTAATGCCACCCGAAGGAGGAGGCGAGAAGCCATGACTGTCCTCCAGACAGATACAGATCCTAGAGAGGAGTTCGGGCGTCCCGCCCCCGTAGAAGATTTAAAAGAAGTCGAGATTGATGGACCTCAGCGGAAGGTGAAAATCGGGTCTGCTTTAACCGAGAAAACAGCCCGAGAATTGATTGAGTTGCTGAAGGAGTTCAAGGAGCTATTTGCCTGGTCCCCGAGCGACATGCCAGGAATCAGTCCCGATGTGATCGTACACGAGCTGAAGAGAGACCCCGCAATCACGCCTATTACACAAAAAAGGCGTCCGATGGGCACAGATAAGAAGATCGCGATCCAGCAGGAGGTGGGCAGGTTGCTCGATGCTGGGTTTATTAAAGAGCTCCGATTCCAAACTTGGGTTGCTAATCCGGTGCTGGTGAGGAAGACTAACGGGAAATGGCGAATGTGTGTGGATTTCCGCGACCTGAATAAGGCTTGCCCGAAGGACTGTTATCCGCTCCCGAGAATTGACCAGCTGGTGGATGCTACGTCGGGACATGAGCTGTTAAGTTTTATGGATGCGTATTCAGGCTACAACCAGATCAAGATGGCCAAGGAAGACGCTCCCCACACAGCGTTCTACGCAGACAGTGACATTTATCATTACGATGTCATGCCTTTCGGGTTGATCAATGCTGGGGCAACCTACCAGCGGATGGTGAACAAGCTGTTCGGAGATATGTTGGGGGAAACCATGGAGGCTTACGTGGACAATATGTTGGTGAAGTCCCGACAAGCTGAGGATTGATGGGTTCGACTACAGCCGTCAGGCCCTTTGACGGCGGGGAAACGGCAAACAGGCCCATCAGGCCCAAATGAATGTCAAGATGACCTAGGAGAAGGGTCCCGACGAAGGGAGTCCCGATGAAGCAAGGTCCCGACAGAGTCGGTCCCGACGGTTGAGCTAGAAGCTCCCGATGAGAAGCCTTTAAGTAGGCCTTGATGATGAATCCCTGAGAATGATTGGCCCTGTCACGATGACGAGGGGCCCCGAGCGGTGACACAACGAGATAACTCTGGAGTCCCAGACGGGAGTCGGGACTCGTTATCAGAGGATAAGGCCAAGATATGCGGGGCGTGGCCGAGATACGCGGAACGTGGTTAAGATACATAGAGCGTGGCCGAGATACGCGGGGCATGGCTGAGATACGCGAGATCACGTCCGAGATATGCGGGATACGGGCTAACCACCCCTAACGGTTCGCCAGGTACCTGAGGCATCTCTTTGCCTATAAAAGGGCAGGAGATCACCTCAGAAAGACTTACGTTGAGTTCAATACACTTTGAGATTACTGCTTGCCAGTCATACGAGATACTCATTTAAGCATCGGAGAGGGATTCTGGGTCACCGCCCGGTCTATCCCCTCTTGCAGGATTGCGTGGAGCGAAGGAGCTAGGATTGCCGTCAAAGTCCGTACCGGAGTTCCACCGTGATCCAACATTGGCGCCGTCTGTGGGAAGCAAACAAAAAGCTGATATGCCTTCTACTCGATCAATGGCGGCTGGCAAGCACAGAAGACAGGGACAATCCGGTGGTTCCCGTCACCCCGCTGCAACGAATCTGGATTCAGTACCGGAACAGGAGGAAAACCAGAGCCATCCCCCGGCTGAGCTCTCCCAGACAGGGGGGCACAATGGAGATCCCGAAGATGTTGCTCCTCAGCACCAGGGCAACAGGGGGCAGGAGGCCCCCCCAGCTGCAGACTTGACAAGGGCCGTGGCGGAAGCCATGCCCATGTTCCTGGCAGCCGTGGAGGCTCTCTAGGATCGGAGAGAGGCTGCAAGGAGGCAGGAGGAGATGCCCCCGTTGGAGGAAGTGGCCCCGCCAACAGAGGGTCAAAACGCACAGGAAGCCCCGCCCCGAGGCCAGGACAGAGGTAGGGCACCCGGTCAGCCGGAGAGGTTCGTGGTTGATGGACCAGGACCAGTACAGCACAGGACCATTCCCCTGAATGGTCCCATCACTCCCGACCAGGTGGTAAAGATCGTGAACATCTGTATGGGAGAGCAGAAGCCGCTGGTGTCGGAGCTAAGGGATAGATCCACTCATCCCTTCGTCCCCCGACTCATTGACACCCTAGCCCCGCCTGGGCTAGGCATCCCCACGATAAAGGAGTATGATGGCGAAGGAGATCCAGTTCGCCATGTCCAGAAGCATCTCATGACGTGTCTGGGAAGAGCCCCGAGTGAAGACATAGTGTGTACGCTGTTCCCGAACACACTTGGAGAAAGAGCCCTGACCTGGTTCTTTAGTCTGCCCCCAGGCTGCATCACTTGCTGGGCAGACATGCACGACCGATTTATTCAGCAGTACCAGGGTCGGAGGCGTTTATTGAAGAGCGTGAGGTCCCTGACCCAGGTGGTGCAGAGGCCCGACGAATCACTGGCGCACTATTACCAGCGGTACACGGCCAGTGTGGCAGAGATAGACGAGGAAATCTCAGAGGGCGAAACCATCCGTACCTTCATTCGGAACCTGACAGCCCCCTATGGCTCCGACCTGATGCACAGCGTGGCGGAGAAAGCTGTGTGGAATATCGAGGCATTGCAGAAAAGGGTAAAACGGCAGATAGATGTCCAGGAGTCGAAGATAGCTGCGGGGGAACTGGAGCCCCCAAAGTCGAACAAAGGAAAGCAGTCGGTTAAACCTTTCGACGATCGTAAGTCAAAGGGTAAACCCGACAGTAGCAAGAATCGAGGTCGTCCGGATCGGAGGGACGATAGACATTCTTCAAGGAAGGATAAGCGGGAGAATTTCGACATTCCTCTCAACTGCTCCATGGCGGAAGTGCTGACAGTCATGGAACGACAAGGTATCTCCAGGTACCCCCCCAAAGAAGGATGGAGAATTCTTGGGGTCTCGCACGGATCGCTACTGCCGATTTCATCGCGCAAACGGTCACGACACCAATCACTGTCGGGAACTGAAGAAGGAGATTGAAAAGCTGATCCAGAAGGGGAAGCTCAAGGAATTCGTCGGGGATAAGCGGTGTCGGTCCCGCTCTCGGTCCCGATCACGGTCCCGTTCCCGATCCCGCGATCGGTCCCCAAAAAAGAAGAGGACTGATCCAGAGTCATCCGGTGCTCGCAAGGAGAGACGGGTTATCAATGTGATTCATGGAGGATTTGCTGCTGGAGGTGATACCTCATCCGCCCGAGAGGTCTATGCCTCTAGAATCCTTACGGCGGTGGTACTGGGTAAGAGGTCCCGATCTTGGACCTTGAAAGAAGAGATGGTAATCTCCTTCTCGTCGGAAGACCTCATAGGCGTGGAGACTCCACACGACGATGCCTTGGTGGTAACCTTGGATGTAGACGGGTTCGAAATGAAGAGAATTCTAATCGATGGAGGAAGTTCCTCCGACATTCTATTCATGGACGCACTGGAAGCTATGGGGAAGACAAAGAAAGAGCTGAAGGAGGCAAACTTCCCGATGGTCGGGTTCTCTGGCTCAACCTCCTACCCGCTAGGAGTAATCACCTTACCAGTAGAGTTTGGTAGTGGGAGGAAATCAGAAAGGAGGAACGTGGAGTTTGTCGTGGTTGATTCCGCGGGGACCTACAACGCGATTATCGGGAGAACCACCATTAATCCCCTGATGGCGGTTGCCTCGACTGTACACCAGAAGATGAAGTTCCCGAACGACCACGGAGTCGGAGAGGTCAAGGGCGACCTGGTGGCTTCCCGAAAGTGCTATGTTAATGCCACCCGGAGGAGAAGGCGAGAGGCCATGACTGTCCTCCAGACAGACACAGATCCCAGAGAAGAGTTTGGGCGTCCCACCCCCGTAGAAGATCTGAAAGAAGTCGAGATCGACGGACCCCAGAGGAATGTGAAAATCGGGTCTGCCCTGACTGAAGAGACAGCCCAAAAATTGGTGGAATTGTTGAAGGAGTTCAAGGAGCTGTTTGCCTGGTCCCCCAGCGATATGCCAGGAATCAGCCCCGATGTGATCGTACACGAGCTGAAGATAGACCCCGCGATCAAGCCTATCACACAGAAAAGGCGTCCGATGGACACGGATAAGAAGATCGCGATCCAGCAGGAGGTGGGCAGGTTGCTCGATGCTGGGTTCATTAAGCAGCTCCGATTCCAGACTTGGGTGGCCAACCCAGTGCTGGTGAAGAAGACCAACGGGAAATGGCGAATGTGTGTGGACTTCCGTGACTTGAACAAAGCTTGCCCAAAGGACTGCTATCCACTCCCGAGAATCGATCAGTTGGTGGATGCCACGTCGGGACACGAACTGTTGAGTTTCATGGACGCGTATTCAGGCTACAACCAAATCAAGATGGCCAAGGAAGACGCCCCCCACACAGCGTTCTACGCAGACAGTGACATCTATCACTACGATGTCATGCCTTTCGGGTTGATCAATGCCGGGGCAACCTACCAACGGATGGTGAACAAACTGTTTGGAGATATGCTGGGAGAAACCATGGAAGCTTACGTGGATGATATGCTGGTGAAGTCCCGACAAGCCGAGGATCACGTGCACAACCTTACCATGGCGTTTGAGCGGATGAGGCTCCATCAAGTTCGCTTGAACCCGTCGAAATGCGCCTTCGGAGTCCACTCAGGGAAGTTTTTGGGCTTCATGGTGAGCCAAAGAGGAATTGAAGTGAATCCTGAGAAGCTGAGGGCAATCGAGGAGATGTAGTCTCCGATAAACCATCGGGAGGTGCAAGTGTTGAATGGCCGACTAGCTGCAATGAATCGCTTCTTGTCCAAAGCCAGCGACCGATCAATGCCGTTTTTTGAAGTCTTGAGAGCCAACAAAAAATTCGAATGGACCGCCAAATGTGAAGAGGCGTTCCAAGCACTCAAGCAGCACCTTCGCACACTCCCGCCGCTGGCGAAACCGGTTCCAGGCGAGCTGCTCTACCTTTATTTGGCTGTTTCTGAATTTGCCATTAGCTCTGTGTTAGTAAAGATTGTCGAGGGTAATCAAGTCCCCGTCTATTATGTAAGCAAGGCATTTTCCAAATCTGAATTGAACTATCCCGCCGTTGAGAAGTACCTCTTTGCGTTGATTATTACTGCTCGGAAGCTAAGGCCGTATTTCCACGCACACGAGATCACTGTGCTGACGAACCAGCCTTTGAAGCATTTTTTGAACCGACCGGATGCGTCGGGGAGATTAGTGAAATGGGCAGTAGAACTTAGCGAGTTTCGCATACACTTCGCTCCGAGAACAGCCATTAAGGGCCAGGCATTAGCAGATTTCATAGCAGAGTCTACAGCCCCCGATCTGGAAGAAACGGGCCCTGTAGAGGGGGCAACCATGGAGGTCCCGATAGAAGAACAACCAGAGAGGGCAGAGCAATCAGAACAGCCAAACAAGGAAAATACTTGGGAGATGTACACGGATGGCTCCGCGAGTTCGGACGGATCAGGAGCGGGCTTCTTGTTGATACCACCAGGTGAAGGTGAACCGCTCCGATACGCCTTGGCTTTAACATTCAAGGCCACAAACAACGAAGTGGAGTACGAAGCTCTTATCACGGGCCTAAAAATTGCTAAAGGCACTGGAATCGATCACTTGAGAGTGAAGTGCGACACAGCTTTAATCGTGAACTAGGTTCAAGGGCGATACGAAGCAAGGAGTCCAATAATGAAGAAGTATCTGCGAGAGGTACAAGCCCTGAAAGAGAGCTTCAAAAGCTTCGATATCGAGGCAATTCCGAGGGAGGAAAACGTAGAGGCAGATGCCTTGAGTAAATTTGCCCTGGGGGCACCCTTGGAAGAAAATCGGAAGGTGCACTTCTTGGAAAAGGTGATCTTATCGACCATCGACCTGACGCAGGTGTGCACCATTGAGGCAAAATCGGAGGAAGAGCCCACTTGGATGACCCCGATAGTCGCGTATCTGACTACGGGGGCAGTCCCCGAGGATAAGGTAGCAGCAGACAGGATATGTCGGATCGCGTCTAATTATGTGATGCTGGACAATCAGCTATACAAGAAGGGCTGGTTCTCCACTCCGTACTTAAAGTGCGTGGCAGAACCCGACACCAATCGAATCCTAAAGGAAATGCACGAAGGGGTCGCGGCTTGTCACGAAGGGGCCCGATCCATTATGAGGAAGGTGTTGAACTTGGGCTACTATTGGCCCACGATGAACAAAGAAGCAACGGCGTTGGTCCGATCCTGCGACGCGTGCCAGAGGTACGCCCCGAGTATCGTGGCTCCGGCCGCTAATCTGACATCCATCAAGAGCGCTTGGCCCTTCGCGCAGTGGGGCATCGACTTGGTGGGACCTCTTCCACAAGCACAAGGTCAATGTAAGTATTTACTTGTAGCTATCGATTATTTTTCGAAATGGATAGAGGCGAAGGCATTGGCCAGAACAACGGGGAACCAGATCGTCAAGTTCCTCCAAACCCACATCGTGTCCAGATATGGGATTCCTAAGGTGGTGATCAGCGACAATGGCCCACCGTTTAACGGTTCTCAGGTGAGGGAGTATCTGGAAGAATTGAACATTGAGCATCGGACCGCCTCCGTACGCCATGCTCAGACTAATGGCCAGGTAGAGTCAGCCAACAAAATCGTGATGGATGGCCTGAAGAAGAGGGTCTATGCCTTGAAGGGCAAGTGGCTGAACGAACTGGAAAACGTGCTTTGGGCTGTTAGAACGACACCCAAACGATCAACAGGGGAGACCCTGTTTGGCCTCGTTTATGGCACAGAAGTTGTCGCCCCTGTGGAGGTAGCTATGGCGTCCCATCGGATGAGATATTACGAGCCCCTGACGAACGATGAAGTGAGACGTCTGGACTTGGACCTACTCGAAGAGAAGAGGCGGGAAGCCGATGAAGTCCAAGCTCGAATGCGTTTAGCGACGGCCAGGTACTACAATCGGCGAGTGAAGTCCCGACAGTTCTTTGTCGGGGAGCTGGTTTGGCGTCGCAACGAGTTCACCCTTTTGGATCGAATCAACAAGATGTCACCAAAATGGGAAGGACCTTATAAGGTCGTGGGGATGCCAGCTCCGAATGCATAGACCTCGATGGCAGAACGTTAAAGCATTCTTTTAGTGGCGAACACTTGAAGAAACACCATGCTTGAAGAAAGTCTCCTTAAGTGGTGCCCGATAAAGTCGCCTTAAGTGGTGCCCGATGTAAAATCGCCTTAAGTGGTGTATGTTGTGTATCGTTTAAATCGATGTAAGCCAATTTTGTGCCGTCAATAAATAAAGAGGTTGCTTCCAAATAAGAGTTGTTCTTAGATTTATGCTAAGTAATGATTAAGTCGCCTTCAGTGGTGCACGAGAAAAGTCGCCTTCAATGGTGCACGAGGAAAGTCGCCTTCAGTGGTGCACGAGAAAAGTCGCCTTCAATGGTGCACGAGGAAAGTCGCCTTCAGTGGTGCACGAGAAAAGTCGCCTTCAATGGTGCACGAGGAAAGTCGCCTTCAGTGGTGCACGAGAAAAGCCGCCTTAAGTGGTCACAACACTTAGATTTATTCTAAGTATCAAAAAGTCGCCTTGAGTGGTGCACGATACTAAGTCGCCTTGAGCGGTGCACGATCTTTAGGTTTATCCTAAGTAATGATTAAGTCGTCTTAAGTGATGCGCGGAACTAAGTCACCTTGAGTGGTGCACCATCTTCAGGTTTATCCTAAGTAATGATTAAGTCATCTTAAGTGATGCGCGGGACTAAGTCGCCTTGAGTGGTGCACGATCTTTAGGTTTATCCTAAGTAATGATTAAATCGTCTTAAGTGATGCGCGGAACTAAGTCGCCTTAAGTGGTGCAAGTTATTAAATCGTCGGGAAAGGCGTACGAGAATGTCTTAAGTATCGAGGTTTCGACTTAAGCGCGTATAAGTAAAGTCACTCGGAGAAGTGCAACAAAAGATCGGAACTAAAGAAGTCTGATATTGATAAGGGCTCAAGGGCCCGACGACGACACAAGAGAAGGAGATACAAGGACTCTAAAAGATAAAAACATTCAAGCTTGGTCCTTGTCGGCAGCATTGACAGCAGCTGGGTCCGCGGAGTCGGTAGCAGAGGGATCCACGGGATTGGCTTCGGGAGGATTGGCTATCGGGGCGTCCACACTTGGAAGTTCAGAAGCGTCTTCGACAATTACGGGGGTACTCCCCCCATCACTCTCCTCGGAAAGAGCAAAATACTTCTTCGCAAAGGGAGCGAGGGAAGGAGACTTGTCGAAGTTAATAGCATCCCCGTACTCCAGGTGGAGCTCCTCAACCGCATTGAAGAGAGTGTTCTCCACCTCCGCGCCAAAGAACTTCATGGCATCAGCTTGGAAGCCCTCAGACCTCTGATAGTCCTCCCGGCCCTTTACCTCCGCTTCGGCCAGCTGCGCAGGAAATCCTGCGATTAGCTCCTCCAAAGCCTTCTTCTCAAGGACCAGTTTGTCCTCGGCAGCCTTCTTCTCCTGGGTCAGCCTATCCACAACTGCCCCCCGCTCCTGCCGCTCTTGCCTCAAGAGCCCCTCGAAGTCCGCGATCTGCTGCTGGAGGTCCCGAATCTTCTGATTGAGGACAGCCTGCTCTTTGACGAGCTTCCCCCGCGAAGACTGGGACGCCTTGAGATCCTCCTGAAGCTGCTCGCGGACCCCTCGGTCCCGCTCCCGGGACTCATCGTAGGCAATGACATACCCGATGAGGCCGTTGTAGTCCCCGAGCTCCTGCAATAAGAAGGAAAAGTGTTAATGGACAAACGACCCGATTTAACATCAAAAAGAAAGAAGCGAAGTCTTACCTCTATGCGGCGCACGGCCATATCCCTGACATCCCGCTGCATATGCGTCCGATTGAGGCAAATCGGATGCCGCATAGTAGGCAGGATCGAGCCTGCCAGCAAATGCAGGGCCAGCTCCCGATCCTGCTCCCCTTGAGTGAGAGGGACCCCTTGAAGCGTCTGGATAGGGGTCCAGGGGGCATTCTCTTGTGAAGAATCGAAGGGCTTGTAGAAGTTCCCATCAAGAGCAAGAGGAGAAACAGGGCGAGGAATGGAAGGGCTGACGAGGGGCAGACGAAAGAATCGGCCCCTGCTGCGGAGAAGATGAAGGAGGCGGCCCCTGAGGGGTTGGTTTCAAGGGGGATTGCCCCGCCTTCCGACGCTGACGAGGGGGGCCACCCTCGTCAGTCTCCTCAGAGGAGTCCAAGGTCTCCACCTGACAAAAATTTTCGCCAGTTGGTGCCTTCTCTCCAGCTGAGGAAGGCACCCCCGCTGAAGACGGTGCATCTGCGGAAGCTGCAGCACCCGATGGAGTTCCCGAGCGACCTGCACCTGGAGGATGAGAAGCTTCAGAAAGGTAGTCAGGAATTTCATCGGGATTCTTACACCAAATGATACGTCGGGAGACGTATTGATCCTTCCCACGATAATGATAGTAGCCTGCCTTCAAGACTCGGGGAGTTTCGCCTCGAAGGATTCTTTTGACGTCAGCGATGCGGGCTTCCTTGGTCGAGGAAATCAAATCCTTCGGGACCATCCTTTTGTATGATTTAATAGCAAGTCGGAGTTGTTTACCTTCTTCAGCATTCTGGACATCGAAGAGCTGGTCCAGATCCACCCGCTTCCGCTTGGGTTGCTCCGCTGAAGGAGACCCCGAGCTAGCAGCAGTCTTCTTGGCAGACTTCCTCTTCCGCGAGGGGCGGACAGCATCAGTCTCCCCCTGCTTAAGGAACAGATCGGTCAGCACAGATACCTTCTTGGCTGCAAACAGTAAACAAAGAAGAGTTAGAAGTTTACCCAAGGAACCATATTGGAAGGGCCGTCGAAGAGCTGCCCCCCAGAAACAATATCGAGGAGTCGGATCCCGGCGTGCACCAGGTCCCGCTCCACGAGTGAGTTGGCGTTGAGAGGAGTGTAAGACTCCTCCCACCGATAAAGCTGGATAAGTTGGAGAGTTTCAAAATCCTCGTCCGCATAAGTGTGGAAGGCAGGCGGAGGGTCTGCTGCCACCTCCCACCGAGGCCAGGGAATTGAGGAGTGACGGATAAAGAAGTAGCTCTTCTTCCAGCTACTGTTGTCGGACCCTGTATCAACCAAGAGTCCCCGACCCTTGACCACCTTCCAGGTGTCACTGGTCCAACCGTACCGGGCAAGCTGCTGCTTACTCCACTTGGGCATCCGAGGGTAGAAGGCGCAAACCCCCGCCTCATTGCACTTCATCCCATAAAAGGTTCTGAAGAGCTGGAGGCTGTAGACCCACTTCAGTCGGAGACAGAGGACTTGAAAGGCGTTCCAGAGGCGGATGGCATGGGGAGAAAAGGTAGTGGGGTGCGTTCTGTAATGATGGCATAGCTCAACCAGGTTACCGCAAAAGGGGAACCTGATCCCCGCTGATATTTGTCCCGTAGAGACAAATACCTCCCCTTTCTGGGGACGAGTAACCTCAGGGTTACTCGAGGGGCGATGCCGAGGATACGGGAAACGAGGTTCCCAGGTGATGGTGATACAACCCTCTCGGAGAGCTGCATCATAAGCAGTATTGGAGATCTCATTTGGAGCATAATCAAAACTAAAGGGTTTTCTCCCCTCAGAGCTGGAACCGCTGTCTGAAAAGCAACCAGGGCAAGAAAATACAGTGGGACTCTTGGAAAATTAGAAAGGAAAAGACGAACAAGCAACGAAGGGGGATCCCTTACCAGACATGATGAAGTAGAGGTTGAAGGAGATGAACGAAACGTCGCCGGAAAGATGATTGGAGAAACTCCAAAGACCTTCGAAATCACAGAGCTTGGAATCGCAGAGGAATCGCAGAGGAATCGCAGAGAGCTCTTGAGAATTCGAAGACGGTAAAAGTTAAATTATGACCATGGCTAGGGTTTTATAGTCAAAGAAGATGGTTGAAAGGACACTTCGATCAGAGTCGTCGAAGTCGAAGAGTCTTAATCTGGACCGTTGAGATGAAACGTGCAGAAGGACAACGGGCGTAATGATGAAACGGCCCAAAAAGCACTTTTCAGAAAAGGACAGGCGCGAAAAATCAGGCACGTGGGCTGAAAACGTCACTCCATTATCTACTGCATTTAATGCACTGGAGAACCGAGGACACCCTTGGGATATAACAGTTATCTACAAAACCCTGAGGAAACGTGGAGGAGAAGACTGATAACTGAGTAACTGAACTAAGGAAAAGATCCCCGACTCTAGTATTGGAAGATCGGGAGTTGGAAGACACGACGAACTAAAAGTCCCTCATGTCTTGGGGGCAAATGATGGGTTCGACTACACCCGTCAGGCCCTTTGACGGCGAGGAAACGACAAACAGGCCAATCAGGCCCAAAATGAATGTCAAGATGACCTAGGAGAAGGGTCCCGACGAAGGGAGTCCCGATGAAGCAAGGTCCCGACAGAGTCGGTCCCGACGCTTGAGCTAGAAGCTCCTGATGAGAAGCCTTTAAGTAGGCCCCGATGATGAATCCCTGAGAATGATTGGCCCTGTCACGATGACGAGGGGCCCCGAGCGGTGACACAACGAGATAACTCTGGGGTCCCCGACGGGAGTCGGGACTCGTTATCAGAGGATAAGGCCAAGATATGCGGGGCGTGGCCGAGATACGCGGAACGTGGTTAAGATACACGGAGCGTGGCCGAGATACGCGGGGCATGGCTGAGATACGCGAGATCACGTCCGAGATATGCGGGATACGGGCTAACCACCCCTAACGGTTCGCCAGGTACCTGAGGCATCTCTTTGCCTATAAAAGGGCAGGAGATCACCTCAGAAAGACTTACGTTGAGTTCAATACACTTTGAGATTACTGCTTGCCAGTCATACGAGATACTCATTTAAGCATCGGAGAGGGATTCTGGGTCACCGCCCGGTCTATCCCCTCTTGCAGGATTGCGTGGAGCGAAGGAGCTAGGATTGCCGTCAAAGTCCGTACCGGAGTTCCACCGTGATCCAACAAGGATCATGTACACAACTTAACCATGGCGTTTGAGCGGATGAGGCTTCATCAAGTTCGTTTAAACCCGACGAAATGCGCTTTCGGAGTCCAATCAGGGAAATTTTTGGGCTTTATAGTGAGCCAGAGAGGAATTGAGGTGAATCCCGAGAAGCTGAAGGCGATTGAGGAGATGCAGTCTCCGATAAACCATCGGGAGGTACAAGTGCTGAACGGCCGGCTAGCTGCAATGAATCGCTTCCTGTCCAAAGCCAGCGACCGATCAATGCCATTTTTTGAAGTCCTGAGGGCCAACAAGAAATTTGAGTGGACCGCCAAGTGTGAAGAGGCGTTTCAAGCACTCAAGCAGCACCTTCGCACCCTCCCGCCGTTGGCAAAACCGGGTCCAGGCGAGCCGCTCTATCTTTATTTGGCTGTTTCTGAATTTTCCCTTAGCTCTGTGTTAGTGAAGGATGTCGAGGGTAATCAAGTCCCCGTCTATTATGTAAGCAAGGCGTTTGCCAAGTCTGAATTAAATTATCCTACCGTTGAGAAGTACCTCTTTTCGTTGATTATTACTGCTCGGAAGCTAAGGCCTTATTTCCACGCACACGAGATCACTGTGCTGACGAACCAGCCTTTGAAGCATTTTTTGAACCGACCGGATGCGTCAGGAAGATTAGTGAAATGGGCAGTAGAGCTTAGTGAGTTTCGCATACACTTTGCTCCAAGAACGGCTATCAAGGGCCAGGCATTGGCGGATTTCATAGCAGAATCTACAGCTCCCGATCTAGAAGAAGCGGGCCCTGTAGAGGGGGCAACTATGGAGGTCCCGATAGAAGAACAACCAGAGAGGGCAGAGCAATCAGAACAGCCAAACGAGGAAAATACCTGGGAAATTTACACGGATGGCTCCTCGAGTTCAGACGGATCAGGAGCGGGCTTTTTGTTGATACCACCGGGTGAAGGTGAACCGCTCCGATACGTCTTGGCTTTAACATTCAAGGCCACAAACAACGACGCGGAATATGAAGCTCTTATCACGGGCCTAAAAATCGCTGAAGGCACCGGAGTTGATCATTTGAGAGTAAAGTGTGACGCAGCTTTGATCGTGAACCAGGTTCAAGGGCGATACGAAGCGAGAAGTCCGATAATGAGGAAATACCTACGCGAGGTACAAGCCCTGAAGGAGAGCTTTAAAAGCTTCGATATTGATTCAATCCCGAGGGAGGAAAACGTAGAGGCAGACGCCCTGAGCAAATTTGCCCTGGGGGCACCCTTGGAAGAAAATCGGAAGGTGCACTTCTTGGAAAAGGTGATCTTATCAACCATCGACCCGACGCAGGTGTGTACCATTGAGGCAAAATCGGAGGAGGAGCCCACTTGGATGACCCCGATAGTCGCGTACCTGACTACGGGGGCAATCCCCGATTATAAAGTAGCAGCAGACAGGATACGTCGGATTGCGGCTAACTACGTGATGCTAGACGAGCAGCTGTACAAAAAGGGCTGGTTCTCGACTCCGTACCTGAAGTGTGTGGCAGAACCCGATACAAATCGAATCCTGAAGGAAGTGCATGAAGGGGTCGCGGCTTGTCATGAAGGAGCCCGATCCATTATGAGGAAAGCACTGAACTTGGGCTATTATTGGCCTACGATGAGCAAGGAAGCAACGGCGTTGGTTCGATCCTGTGACGCGTGCCAGAGGTACGCCCCGAGTATCGTGGCTCCGGCCGCTAATCTGACATCCATCAAGAGCGCGTGGCCTTTCGCGCAATGGGGCATCGACTTGGTGGGACCTCTTCCACAAGCACAAGGTCAATGTAAGTATTTACTTGTAGCAATCGATTATTTTTCGAAATGGATAGAGGTGAAGGCATTGGCCAGAACGACGGGGAATCAGATCGTCAAGTTCCTCCAGACCCACATTGTGTCCAGATACGGGATTCCTAAGGTGGTGATCAGCGACAATGGTCCACCGTTTAACGACTCTCAGGTGAAGGAGTATCTGGAGGAGTTGAACATCGGCATCGGACTGCTTCCGTACGCCATGCTCAGACTAATGGCCAGGTGGAATCAGCCAACAAAATCGTGATGGATGGCCTGAAGAAGAGGGTCTATGCCTTGAAGGGCAAGTGGATGAACGAACTAGAAAACGTGCTTTGGGCTGTTAGAACAACACCCAAACGATCAACAGGGGAGACTCCGTTTGGCCTCGTTTATGGCACGGAGGCCGTCGCCCCCGTGGAGGTAGCTGTGGCGTCCCATCGGATGAGATATTACGAGCCTCTGACGAACGATGAGATGAGACGTCTGGACTTGGACTTACTCGAAGAGAAGAGGCGGGAAGCCGATGAAGTCCAAGCTCGAATGCGTTTGGCGACGGCCAGGTACTACAATCGGCGAGTGAAGTCCCGACAGTTCTTCGTCGGGGAGCTGGTTTGGCGTCGCAACGAGTTCACCCTTTTGGATCGAATCAACAAGATGTCACCAAAATGGGAAGGACCTTATAAGGTCGTGGGGATGCCAGCTCCAAATGCGTACAAGTTGGAAGACCTCGATGGCAGGACGTTAAAGCATTCTTTTAGTGGCGAACACTTGAAGAAACACCATGCTTGAAGAAAGTCGCCTTAAGTGGTGCCCGATAAAGTCGCCTTAAGTGGTGCCCGATAAAGTCTCCTTAAGTGGTGCCCGATGTAAAGTCGCCTTGAGTGGTGCACGATATAAAGTCGCCTTAATAAATATCAAAAAGTCATCTTAAGTGATGCACGATACAAAGTCGCCTTGAGTGGTGCACGATATTAAGTCGTCTTAAGTGATGCACGATACAAAGTCGCCTTGAGTGGTGCACGATACTAAGTCGCCTTGAGTGGTGCACGATCCTTAGATTTATGCTAAGTATCAAAAAGTCGTCTTAAGTGATGCACGATACAAAGTCGCCTTGAGTGGTGCACGAGAAAAGTCGCCTTGAGTGGTGCACGATATTAAGTCGTCTTAAGTGATGCACGATACAAAGTCGCCTTGAGTGGTGCACGATATTAAGTCGTCTTAGGTGATGCATGATTCTTAGATTTACAATAAGTAATATTAAGTCGTCTTGAGTGGTGCACGATATTAAGTCGTCTTAAGTGATGCATGATTCTTAGATTTACTCTAAGTAATATTAAGTCGCCTTAAGTGGTGCACGGGAAAAGTCGCCTTGAGCGGTGCATGATGATAAGTCGCCTTAAGTGGTGCAAGTTATTAAATCGTCTTAAGTGATGTGTGGAAATATAGTAAAGTCACTGGGAGAAGTGCAACGAAAGAATCGGAACTAAGAGAGTCTGATATTGATAAGGGCTCAAAGGCCCGACGACGACAAAAAAAAAAGGAGAAAATACAAGGACTATAAAGATAAACGGTTAAGCTTGGTCCTTGTCGGCAACATCGGCAGCAGCTGGGTCCGCGGAGTCGGTAGCAGAAGGTTCCACAGGGTTGGTCGCGGGAGGATCGACTATCGGGGCATCTGTTGCGTCTTCGGCGATTACGGGAGTACTCCCCCCATCACTCTCCTCGGAAAGAGCAAAATACTTCTTCGCAAAGGGAGCGAGGGAAGGAGACTTGTCAAAGTTGATGGCGTCCCCATACTCCAGGTGGAGCTCCTCAACTGCATTGAAGAGAGTATTCTCCACCTCCGCGCCGAACAATTTATAGCGTCGGCCTGGAAGTCCCCAGACCTCCGATAATCCTCCCGGCCCTTTGCCTCCGCCTCGACCAGCTGCGCAGGAAATCCCGCGATTGTCTCCTCCAGAACCTTCTTCTCGAGGACCAGTTTGTCCTCAGCAGCCTTCTTCTCGTGGACCAGCTTATCCACAGCCGCCTGCCGCTCCTCCCGCTCTTGCCTCAAGAGCCCCTCGAAGTCCCCGACCTGCTTCTGGAGGTCCCGAACCTTCTGGTCAAGGACAGCCTGCTCCTTGACAAGCTTTCCCCGCGAAGACTGGGAGGCCTTAAGATCCTCCTTGAGCTGGTCGAGGGCTGCTCGATCCCGCTCCTGGGACTCATCATAGGCGATGATGTACCCAAGAAGACGGTTGAAGTCCCCGAGCTCCTACAATAAGAGGAAAAAGTGTTAATAGACAAACAACCCGATTTATCATCGAGAAAGAGAAGCGAAGTTTTACCTCTATCCGGCGCATGGACATCTCTCTGACATACCGATGCATGGCCGTCCGATTGAGGGAAATCGGATACCGCATAGTAGGCAGGATCGAGCCTGCCAGCAGATGCAGGGCCAGGTCCTGGTGCTGCTCCCCTTGTGTGAGCGGGACTCCTTGCAGCGTCTAGATGGGAGTTCAGGGGGCATTCGCTTGTGAGGGGTTGAAGGGCCTATAGAAATTCCTATCAAGAGCAACAGGAGGAGGAGGACGATACGTGGAGGGGCATGCCTCCGTATCGACCCGGACGGGTGAAGGAGTGAAGTTGTGGATAGGCGACGGCTGCCGCTGCTGCGGAGAAGATAAAGGGGGCGGCCCCTGAGAGGTCGGTTTCAGGGGGGATTGCCCCGTCCTCCGACGATGACGAAGGGAACCACCCTCGTCAGTCTCCTCGGAGGAGTCCAAGGTTTCCACCCGACGAAACAGTTCGCCGGTCGGAGCCTTCTCCCCAGCTGAGGGAGGCGCCCCTGCTGAAGACGGCGCATCCGCGGAAGTTGCAGCACCCGATGGAACTCCCGAGCGACCTGCACCTGGAGTACGAGAGGCTTCAGAAATGTAGTCAGGAAGTTCATCAGGGTTCTTACACCAAACGATACGTCGGGAGACGTATTGATCCTTCCCGTGGTAGTGGTAATAGCCCGCCTTCAAGACACGAGGAGTTTCGCCTCGAAGGATTCGTTTGACGTCAGCGATACGGGCCTCCTTGGTCGAAGAAATCAAATCCTTCGGGACCATCCTCTTATATGATTTAATAGCAAGTCTGAGCTTTTTACCTTCTTCAGCATTCTGGACATCGAAGAGCTGGTCCAGATCCACCCGCTTCCGCTTGGGCTGCTCCGCGGAAGGAGACCCCGACTGAGCAGCGGCCTTCTTTGCGGATTTCCTCTTCCGCGAGGGGCGGACAGCATCAGTTTCCCCCTGCTTAAGGAACAGATCGGTCAGCACAGATACCTTCTTGGCTGCAAACAGTAAACGAAGAAGAGTTAGAAGTTTACCCAGGGAACCATATTAGAAGGGCCGTCGAAAAGCTGCCCCCCAGAGATTATATCGAGGAGTCGGATCCCGGCGTTCACCAGGTCCCGCTCCACGAGGGAATTGGCGTCGAGGGGAGTGTAGGACTCCCCCCATCGATAAAGCTGGATGAGTTGAAGAGTTTCGAAATCTTCATCGGAATAAGTGTGGAAGGCAGGCGGGGAGTCCGCTGTCACCTCCCATCGGGGCCAGGGGATCGAAGAGTGTCGGATGAAGAAGTAGCTCCTCTTCCAACCACTGTTGTCGGACCCCGTATCAACCAGGAGTCCCCGACCCTTGACCACCTTCCAGGTGTCATTGGTCCAGCTACACCGTGCAAGCTGCTGCTTACTCCACTTGTGCATCCGAGGATAGAAGGCGCAAACCCCCGCCTCGTTGCACTTCATCCCATAGAAGGTTCTGAAGAGCTGGAGGCTGTAGACCCACTTCTGTCGGAAGTAGAGAACCTGGAAGGCGTTCCATAGGCGGATGGCATGGGGAGAGAAGGTAGTTGGATGCGTTTTGTAATGCTGGCACATCTCGACCAGATTACCACAGAAGGGGAATCTGATCCCCGCTGTTACTTGCCCCGTAGAGACAAATACCTCCCCTTTTTGGGGACGAGTAACCTCAGGGTTACCCGAGGGGCGAGGCCAAGGATACGGGAAACGGGGTTCCCAAGTAGAAGTGATACACCCCTCTCGGAGGGCTGCATCGTAGGCAGTATTGGAAATTTCATTCAGAGCATAATCAAAATTAAAAGGTTTTCTCCCCTCAGAGCTGGACCCGCTGTCTGAAAAGCAACAATGGCAAGAAAAACACAGTGGGATTCTTGGAAAGCTATAAATAAGGAAAAGACGAACAAGCAATGAAGGGAAAATCCTTACCAGACATGATGAAGTGGAAGTTGAGGGAATGAACTGGGCGTCGTCGGAAAGATGACCGGAGAAACTCTGAGACCTTCGGAATTACAGAGCTTGAATTCGCAAAGAAGTTGCAGAGAGTTTTTGAGAATTCGGAAACGGTAAAAATTAAACTGTGCCCGTGGCTAGGGTTTTATAGGCAAAGAGGACAGTTGAAGGAACACTTCGATCCGAGTCGTCGAAGTCGAAGAGTTTTAATCTGGACCGTAGAGATGAAACGTGCAGAAGGACAACAGACGTAATGATGAAACGGCCTGAAAAGCACTTTTCAGAGAAGAGCAGGCGCGAAAAATCAGGCACGAGGGCCGAAAACGTCGCTTCACTATCTACTGCATTTAATGAACTGGGGAATCAAGGAGGCCCCTGGAATTTGGCAGTTACCCACAAAACGCTGAGGAAACGTGAAGGAAAAGATTAGTACTGAATGACCATGTCAAGGGAAAGATCCCCGATTCCAATATCGTGAGGTCGGGAGTTGGAAGACACGACGAACTAAAAGTCCCTCATGTCTTGGGGGCAAATGATGGGTTCGATTACGGCCGTCAGGCCCTTTAACGGCAAGGAAACGGTAAACAGGCCCACTAGGCACCAAATGAAGGTCAAGATGACCCAGGAGAAGGGTCCCGACGAAGGGAGTCCCGATGATGAAAGGTCCCGACAGAGTCGGTCCCGATAGGTGAGCGGGAAGCTCCCGATGAGAAGCCTTTAAATAGGCCCCGATGACGAATCCCTGAGAACGATATGCCCTGTCACGATGACGAGGGTCCCCGAGCGGTGACACAACGAGATAACTCTGGAGTCCCCGACGGGAGTCGGGACTCGTTATCAGAGGATAAGGCCAAGATACGCGGGGCGTGGCCGAGATACGCGGAACGTGGTTAAGATACACGGAGCGTGGCCGAGATACGCGGGGCGTGGCCGAGATAAGCGAGATCATGGCCTAGATAGGCGGGATCACACCCGAGATACGCGGGATACGGGCTAACCACCCCAACGGTTCACCAGGTAACTGAGGTATCTCTTCGTCTATAAAAGGGCAAGAGGTCACCTCAGATGACTTACGTTGAATTACGTACCCTTTGAGATTATTGCTTGCCAGTTCGTATTAGGCACTCATTTAAGCATCGGAGAGGGATTCTGGGTCACCGCCCGGTCTATCCCCTCTTGCAGGATTGCGTGGAGCGAAGGAGCTAGGATCGCCGTCAGAGTCCGTACCGGAGTTCCACCGTGATCCAACAGGTAATAGGAGTATATTCGGAGGGATAAGGATTAGAATCTCTCCTTATTCCTTGTCGATTCCCTGGTCGGAAATCTCACCCACGTATTTCTTCCCTCCTAGGTGGTTGGGAAGTGGAGCCCTCCTCGATCTTGACGGGTACCAGTTGTTTCTCGGCTTCTTTGGGCAGCCCTTCATGCGACCTCTCTAGGTCGATGAATTTCTTTACTTTGATGGCGAGGGCGTCAATCCTTTGCACGGGCTTCATCACCATGCTGTCCTTCAGAGCTTGGCTCTGCACTCTAAGACCCCTCTAGAAGGTCCGGATCAGCTCGCCATCTGCGGCGTCCTCGTTCAGCTGTTGGAGTATCTTGTGAAACCTTGTGTAGTAGTTGGCCAAGGTTTCACCTGGGCCTTGCTCGATCTTGTCGAGGAAGTTCATGCTCTTGAGGCGCTGCCTCTGACCTATGTGTCCTTCTATGAACTTGGTTTTCAGCTCATCCCCACGAGTCTATAGAGTTGTCGGGGAGACCATAAAACCAAGTAGACGCCACGAACGATGAGCAAATCGTTCGCACCTCGCCTCTTCTTCTCCAACAGTTCTTCGACCTGCCCTATTGTGAATAGGACAGGCTCCTTGCTCGCCGTTTCGGCCTCGGGAGCTTTAGGGGTTTCTTTCTCCAGGAGATTCTCCTCCTGGATTTTCACACTAGAAGCTACTTCTTCCTTTTGTGAGGCCTCTCGGGTTGGCTCTCTTTTTTCTCTGGAACAGCCCCTGCTTGGGTTTTATTTCAAAAAGTAATAAAAGCAGCTATTACCTCCGGAGGAACAGCCTGGGGAGCTGTCCTCGCATCTTCCAAAATTGGCAGATATTTGGAATGGTTGAGGGTTTCATCGTCGCCAACACCATTAGATTGGGGTATTGGGGGATCGGCCCCGATGTGGTAGGATCCACTGGTGGACTGCTCCTTTCTTCCACCGGAGTGTTGGAAATCTTGCTCTTTTCGGTAGCCATGACTTTTTGATCTGTTCCCACAGACGGCGCCAAATGTTGGGATCAAAATGATGTGGCCACAAACTTCACGGAATGGACTTCTAGACTTCGCCTTGGACGTAGCTCTCTCGAGGACTTGGTTTCCTCCGGGAGACTTTTAAGGTCGAGCACCTAAAAAGGGGTGGGGATGGCCCCTGATTCCACTCCGAAGCTTAAGTTAGTAATGTATTTGAGAGTTTAATATATAAGTATTCAGAGCAGATTGTTTTTAATTGAATAAGATAGGTCCCTATATATAGGGGAGAGTTACCGACTTAGTAGAGGCGGCTACTGGCCTTTGATTGGTTGCCTAGGGGCAGCAATCATCCCTTTGTGATTGGCTGATAGAAGAGGTTGTCAGTCAGCTGGTGACAAGCAGGTCGCCACCTCATGTTTACTTCGGAGGAAGTTTTTCCTTTTAAGCAGGTAACAAGAAGGTCGCCACCTGTCTTTTACTTCGGGGGGAGGTTTTTCCTTGGAGACGGTGGGAAGCAGGTCGCCACCTGTCTTTACTTCGAGGGAAGGTTTTCCCTTGGAGACAGTGGGAAGCAGGTCGCCACCTGTCTTTACTTCGAGGGAAGGTTTTCCCTTGGAGACGGTGGGAAGCAGGTCACCACCTGTCTTTACTTCGAGGGAAGGTTTTCCCTTGGAGACGGTTGGAAGCAGGTCGCCACCTGTCCTTTGGAAGATTCTCTAAGTCTCCCTAGTCGACCAGTCATTCTTTTGAAGTCGACTTCTTCATGATTGGTATTCGACCTTTTATCTCCAAATGGTTGGAATAAACAAGAAAGGTCGTCGACTTCTTCTCCTCGCCCTGAAAGTGTACTCGACCTGTCACCTGTAGGAAATCACCATAGACCAAGAACGTACATACATAGTCGGGTTTATTTATAACCCAACAGTAAGTATATATAGGGTACGTACCCTCCAAATTCTTCTTCGGACAAATGACTCTCCAACCACTTTCCTCAACTTGTCTCTATATTCATATATAAATACAGTGAGCAATATATATATGGTTGCACATATGAATTACTGTAACGTACATGTTTTGTAAATATTTAGATCGTAATTCGTATACCAATAAAAAGAAATCGTCAAATTACGTATAGTGAAATAGATAAAGTTAATAGAGATGTAACAAATGAATCTAATAAAGACCCATAACAGAGAATATTAACACATATGAAATGTCTGGTTATTATATAGGGTTAAGAACAAAATAGGGGCCTGAATGTTTGCCCATATTGCCAAAAGGGGTCTGAATTGAAAAAACGTATTATTTAGGGTCTGAATTTTGAGTTTTGTGTATAAGTGAGGTCTCCGTCTATTTTTTCTGTTAAAAGTGACGGAGAGTGGTCACATGCTTGGCATGTGATCAAAAATAATTTGAAAACCCGAAAATGCCCTTAGACCAAAGTGCGTCTTTCATATGTTTGACCTAAAATGACGAAAATACCCTTTAAGCCACCACAACTCCGGCGACCACCACCACCCCGACTCCGGCGACCACCTCCGGCGACCACCACCGGCCTCCGGCGACCACCACCGACCTCCGGGGGAGCCAAAAAAGCTCCGATTGGAGCTCCGATCGGAGCCAAAAAAGCTCCGATTGGAGCTCCGAAGCTCCGATCGGAGCCAAAAAAGCTCCGATCTGGAGCCCTGTGGCTCCGATCTGGAGCCCTGTGGCTCCGATCGGGAGCCACAGAGCTCCGATCTGGAGACCTATGGCTCCGATCGGGAGCCACAGAGCTTCGATCTTGAGCCCTGTGGCTCCGATCGGGAGCCACAGTGCTCCGATCTTGAGCCCTGTGGCTCCGATCGGGAGCCACAGAGTTCCGATCTGGAGCCCTGTGGCTCCGATCGGGAGCCACAGAGCTCCGATCGGAGCTTTTTTGGCTCCCATCGGAGCTTCGGAGCTCCAATCGGAGCTTTTTTGGCTCCGATCGGAGGCCGGTGGTGGTCGCCGGAGGCCGGTGGCGGTCGCATGAGGCGGGTGGCGGTCGCCGGAGGCCGGTGGTGGTCGCCGGAGCCGGGTGGTGGTCGCCGGGCGGTGGCCGGAGCGTGGTGGCCTTAAGGGCATAATTAGTGTGTAGGGGTATTTTAGACATTTCACATTTTATTAATTAAATTGATAAATTGTATAATAATTACAAAACGGTATTTTTGTCTTTCCACGTGGTTCTGTTAGATTTAACAGAAAATTTGGACGGAGACTTGAAAAAACACAAAACTCAAAATTCAGGCCCTTAATAATACGTTTTATCAATTCAGACCCCTTTTGGCAATATGGGCAAACATTCAGGCCCATATTGTGTTCTTAAACCTATTATATAAGAAATAACATACTTGTTAAGATTGAGTGTTCATTCATTGTGACCAAGATAGAGGAAGTATACATACTTGTGTTAGATCGATCGCTAAATAACGACACTTGTAATTCCCGATAGCCGTGACTAATTTTCACATTGATGAGTATTAGGCCTGGTTTTATGGTAGTTATTGGTAGTTATTGGTTGGAAGTGTTTTTGACATTTGAGAGTGTTATGTTCGCTTCTACTTGGGTAGCTTCGGGCTTCTTTCTCAAGAACGGGCTCGGGATGTGTGTATAAGGACGAGAATGCTGCGATCCTTGAAACACAAACCTCGAACTAATCCTCAAGTCTTCGACCTCGAACTCTTGAACTTCGGATCCTGCACGAGGGGCAGTAACCAGTGTGGGAGAGGGGGGGAACGCTGTTTGGGCCCTCTCCGACGCTCAAGTCAGAATTTCTAGAGAGACAAAGCCTTTTAGAGAGAAGTCAGAGTATCCAAAGTCCAAAAATGAGGGAGTTGTCTCGAATGGGAAACCTAGACCCCTATTTATAGGGAACCTAAGGATCATGCCCAGTTTTGAACTACTTGATGTCGGTATGAGGGAAGACGTATACCGTCATCAAGGTGGACTATGCATGCACCGACTTCTCGCACTTGGCAAAATAATCGGGATGAGCGCGGAAAATATCGGTAATCCGTACCTACCCGGATTGTTTAGCAAACCGGAGGTCCGGATTGCCTTAGGGCAATCCTGGCCTCCGGACCGCCTTAGGGCAATCCGGAAGTCCTCCGGTCCGGTACTGCGCGTATTTCAGACCGTTTTAGATTGGGTGTCTGCGGAAGAGTTCTTTTACGGGTTTTGGGGTATTTTGCGAGGCCCGAAATGTAAATAAGAACCCGAATTGGACAGATATCTAACAGAGCTTGCTGAAAAGCAACATGCCGGTGAGACATAGTACTTCATTAAAACGATCACAACGAAGTCATCCAACAAGTAGAAAATAAGTATACATGCATGTAAATGTATAGAATGGAGTTTCATATCGAACTAACATGGTGGCAAGGTGTGTCTATCTCATGGTTTTTCGTGTAGGGAAGTGATTTGGCTGTGAGATAATAATAATAATAATAATAATAATAATAATAATATTTAGGGTTGTCTATGGATTTTTTCGTCGTATATGCAAGTTGCCGTGAGTAATTATTTATATTCTACAAATAGTGTGTTTACGTAGCGGCCTATGATCTTCCGAAACCAAATTGTATAAATAATGAATTTAAATGGAAACTTTTAATTAATTTTTTTCTTTAAATTGCGTAGAGTCCAAAATAGGATATAAAAATATTTCTTAATTTCGAATCAATCAATATTATGTATCTAAATTTAGAGAACCCCTATTAAATTCTGATTAAATTAGACAACGCTGACTGGACAAACTGTCCACGTGTCAGCCAGAGGGCTTCCGATGCCGAATTAATATAATACTAGATACTAACCCCGCGCACAGCGCGAGGATTAAAAAAAAATACTTGATTTATCTTAATACTTTTAATAAAAAATGTATAACAATACAAAAAATTGATAAAGTTAAAATATATTTACACTAATGTTTCGTTTTCTATAAAGTATCAATTTTTACTAATTTTATTTCTAGAAAAAATAGCCTATCATATACACAAAATACAAACAAATAAATCATCATGTATAATTTCATAAAAAAAATCATAAATATTGTCATATATAATTTTAGTATTGTATATTGTTCACTAATGTGTCATATTTAATGTTTCGTCTATTTTTCTTAAATAGACATACATATTTAGTTTTCAATGTTAATTTAGAATTTTATAGGCCAAATAGATGTTTTATTTAAAAAAAATGCTATGTAATATTAATTTACATATTTTATATATTTTAGATTATTATTATAAAAATATAAATGTCTTGTGATAAGATAAAAGAACTAATATTCTATAAATATATAAATGGACACATATTTAAATAATATATAATAAGTTTGCTGCATTGGCTAAATATAGTATATTTAATTAATATATTTATTTGCCAAAAATTTTCCTTTTATATTTAAAATTTTTCCAGTGATGATCTATTGTTCACTTAAACGGTGGTCTTAGAAGTTTCTATGTATGGATTTTTTTTTTTTTATTTAAGTAGAAACTATTAATAATTTATATATTTTTTTAACTTACATAAAATATGTGAAAAAATATTTTCTAAATCATATATCGTATGCATTAAACAGAAAAAAGCATAGAATACTAATAAAAAATGAAAAATACAGTACGACCGTTTGTCATGTTTTAAATCTTACATTTTTATTGTATTGTGGAGTTATATTTGCCTAAACTCGGAGATAATCAAATCCATCATAAGAAATTTAACAAAAAAAATTGAAATATTTATTTTAAGAAAAGTAAAAACACAACCTTAAAATAAAAACACTTACAATAATATAATATTATGTTGTTTATTGGCCAACAATATTATGTTACAATCATTAAATAATTAAAAGAAGAAACAAAAATGACCCATTAAAACTTAGTATTTTATTTATATAAAAACCATAAATACCAATATACAATCAACCTAATATTTCCAAACATATTAAAGGGAGATTTCATCTTTAGACTATAAGATGATAATGTGAAGACATTCTATACAGGTCACTAAAGCAATTGGATTAATAAGGTCTAATCGCTTTTGAATTTTCTATACGTACCTTTGAATTTCCATATGAAATCGGCTTACAGAGTACTGCAAAATAAATTATTAATATTATTATTATATCACAAGTACCATGATGAACGCAATCACCAAAATTAAGAGGTTGAAAAGATGATTAAATAGCCATTAATTTGTAGGCTGGATATGTGAACTGAGGGGAACTAACCTCTTGAAGTAGCTATTGAAACTTGTTACATGGTTGTTTAACATATATTCTGATAAGGTCGATTAACCTCAACACATTATGTATCCTCCCACGTACAACTATAAAGTTTCTTCAACTACATCGTAACACCTAAAAATTGAACCAATTAATTGTGAGTTGGTGAAAATTACCATTTCTTATTGAATTAGTCGATCAACCTGCCCTAGACCATTTTTTTTTATTCGATCGACCATTTTCGCAAAAAATTGCATCCCATCATCTTTCACTTTTATATTTCATATGAGAATAAATCCTAGTACTTCAGGTCCTGGAGTTTCCACACTTGAAAAAAAAAATTGGGACGTATCGCTCAAATCATTGGTCCAGTACTGGATGTAACAAAAGATTGGTGGAAAAAATCATAACAAAAACTTACACTTTCTAGGATGGCTACTGGTGAGGACGAAGACAACCTAAGAGGATCAGAGAAGACTTTGATCTTCTTGCTGTAAAAATAACGTTGTAACTTATAGTAACAACCTAATATTATACCATTTAATTTATGGATAGGTGCAGTGATAACAAAATCTTACTGACGGAGAGGATTCGTTAATATTGATAATTGCTGGTGACTTCAATTTCAGAGTTAACAATTGCTCGAAGTTGCTCCGACTTTTAACAGGAAATCTCTAAATCCAAAACTGGGAATTTCCATATAGCCCCTGATGAAGAAAAAAGACAATCGTGAGAAATTAAGTTTATTATAAAGAAGAAGAAGAAGCCGTGGATGATTAAGCAATTGTTGTATTAATATTATTTTGCTACGGTCTACGGAGCCATTGCTATTCCAATGACCATATATATACAACCATATAAACTTGAAAGCAATGACCGTGATTACTTAACGACAATATTAAAGTGAATATATTTATTCAGTTTCTTCTTTTTGACTAATTAATATACCTACATAATAATTAATATAATGTAATAGTTATATTGAGTGCTTACCTATTTTGTAAAATACTTATCAGCATATTTTTTCATTCCAATTGTTGTTGTTCTTTATTATTACTTTTTTTGGCCGAACGTTGTTCTTTATTCGATTTTTTTTCTTTATTTTGTATATAGTAATAGTACGAAGGCAATTTTTTGGTGCTCCGCTCCTTATAATATATATATATAAAAAAGGTGATCGTTTCTATAATAAGGTGCTCCGTTTCTTTTTTTTTATTATACATTATATTTAATTGTTAAAAATAAAATGCCTACGTGGCGGCCTACGGTCTTCCGGAACCAAACTGTATAGATTTACTATTTAAAAGGAAACTTTTGATTAATTTGTTTCTTTAAATTGCGTAGAGACCAAAATAGGATATAAAAATACTTCTTAATTTTGAATCAATCAATATTATGTATCTAAATTTAGAGAACCCCTATTAAATTCCGATTAAATTAGGCAACGCTGAATGGACAAACTGTCCACGTGTCAGTCAGAGGGCTTCCGATGCCGAATTAATATAATACTAGCCACTAACCCCGCGCACCGCGCGGGAAAAATTGCAATAAAATTAAACTAAAATAATTAAAATTTCTTAATTTGTTGAATATGTGACATTATTTAAAAAAAAATGGATAGAAATTAATTAATTGTAATGCATTAGTTTAATTAAAGTATTTAACACTGTTTATTATTTAAAATATTCCATAGTAATGAAATAGTCAACATTATATATCATTTTTATAAGACTATAAATAAAATAATAGAAAATGAAGTAAGAAAATTGTGTTAAGTGTTAAAAAAAACTAAAATCGGTTGAAATTTGATTTGAGAAATAAAAATAATTTGAGGATTTTTATAGATATGATATTTAAAAATTCAAATATTTAAACCATTAACCTACCATGTGCGTAAAATTGCAAATAAAATTAAAACTAAAAGAAATTTAATTTTTCTTAATTTGTTGAATATGCAATATTATTTTAAAATATTTTTTGAATAGAAATTAAATAATAGTAATATTAATTTTCTCATTATATTATCCTTGAAGAGAAAAAATAGTTAATATATAATATATATAACTATTATATATAACTCGTTCTGCAATTTAAATTAACATTTTATGCATAACCTTTATATTTGTTATATATCCTATAGCTTCTTTCTAATAGAGAGATATAACAATACGAAGCAGTGCCTCCCTTAATAAAAAAAAATTAATAGAATATAATAAATATTCAACAAATTGGTGAAACAATAATTTATTTATACAAATAAAATTTTCATTTAAAGTTAACATTCATATATTATTATAGTATTAAAATATAAAAGCAAAATTATATGGACACATATATTTCTTTAACTGTATTTAATATATCTTTAAATAATTAATAATGGCCTTTAATATGCACAAAAAAATTGGCGATAATATATATATATATATTAATAATATCCCACTTTAACTATTAATATATATATATATATATATTAGTAAAAAAATATTCAGTACAATATTATATGTACATGTATATTACTATTAATTAATACATATTTATTGTATAAATGTTAAAATAACAATAAAGGCAATGGTAATTCACACAATTTTACTGGAAAAAATATGTATTTAAAATGTTTAAACCTAACGCATCTACTATATTATAGCACTAATATATATATATATATAATATAACATTGTATGTGGCCACTTATATTTACTATGTTTATTATAATATTTTCTAAAAATTAAAGGCAACTAAAGATAGTATAGGTAATAAATGGTCGGTAAAATAATATATGTAAAGAATAATTAATTATATAAAAAACAATATAAATAATTACCTTTGTCTGTAGATATTAAATAATTGATGCTGGTTTCAAAAGTTGTACTCAAAATGTAGAAAACTCTATATAAATATATGACAACATGAGAAGTCAAATACAAAATAAATAAATAACTAAATATCACTGCAACTAAAAAAATAACCTAATAATCACCTATAACAAAGAACTAAATTTGTGAATTAATAAGTATCTCAAGTTGATTTCTGGAACTCAGTTATTTTCCCAATCAATCAGAGTTAATGGCAAAAAAAAAATAGAGTTAATTAAATATTTAAGATATCAAAATTAGATAAAAAGAATATCGCTAATTCATTACTAAATAACTATCTTTCGAATACAATTATTACATACCCATACAAACTCCTTACACCGAGTTCAGGTTGCAAAGGGATGCAACTTTGACAAACAAACCTAAAACTACACCACAAAAAAAAGTCATACATAATATCATAAACATAATATATATATATATATATATATATATATATATATATATATATATATATATATATATATATATATATATATATATATATATAGAGAGAGAGAGAGAGAGAGAATATAGAAGGGTAAAAGAAAGAGATGTTAATATTTTATTTAATGCGTATATATATATTATAAAAAGACGTGGTGATTTTATTTAAGTGGTGGTCTTAAATACTTAACTATGATAAGGTGACACCCTATTGGCACTTTTCACCGTCTCCTTACCCCTTAAAGCCGAAGGTCCTTATAGATCACCTGAAGTGGTTGAAAAAATAATATTAGTATAAACTATACACAATACATAAATTACATTAATTTCCAACTATGTTGACAACTCCTTGGTTAAAGTTAAAGATATACTTGAACCAACTAAAATCCTCTTAAAAAAAAATCATCCAGTCCTAGTTTGTGTGAACTCGACCTCTATATTACAGGCAATACCTACGCAGATGACCATCCCATCTCATTGTTATAGTTTTTGCTTATTAATTTGAACCTTTTATATTAATCTCTTTACACTATATCTTATATCTTATTAATTGATTATATATATTTCCAAATATATCACATGCTATGGATGTTTTTGATAGAAAATATTTATTTATCAGAATCATCCAAATTTGAATCCGCCTCTTAAATTAGTAATTTCTATTTTTTGGGAAAAAATATTGATAATAATTAAGAATGAATATATTATATATAGAGGATGTTTTTTTGGTAAAAAAAAAAAAAAAAATTATTTTCTCAAGAGGACCCCCCCCCCCCCCCCCCCCCCGCCTCAAATTTCTCATTTTTTAGGGAAAATAGATTGTTTAAGTTAATAATTAGGAATTGCTACGTACTTATATATATATAAAGGGTTTAGGGTTTAGGGATATATATATAGGCAGATATAACTTTTTTTTATTATATTATTATATGTTATAATAAAAATTATTTAAGCCTACGTGAATTGCTATATATGATTTACATGTGTATGTTTTTTTTTTTTAAATTTATTTAAGAGATTTGGTTGTTTTTTCCTAAAAATATAGGCACATATAACTATTACTAATATTATATGCTATTATAAGATATATTTAAGCCTACGTGAATAATATATGGTTTACATTGATTGTTCTTTGTATTATATTTTATTATAAAAAATATTTAAGGCAACATGAATTATATATTTTTTTTTTGCCAAACGTGAATTATATATATGATTTACACTTTACATGTGTTTTTTTATTTATTTATTATATTTAGACACATACAACTTTCAATTTTTTTATATTATTATTATTATGATAAATATTTAAACCTAGGTACGTGAATTGTTATATATATGGTTTACCTTGAATTGTTCTATTGTTTATATATTATAAATATGTATATATTAAACTTCTATATACATATTGCTTACGTGGCGGCCAATGGTCTTCCGGAACCAAACTGTATAGATTTACTATTTAAAAGGAAACTTTTCATTAATTTGTTTCTTTAAATTGTGTAGATACAAAAAAAAGATATAAAAATACTTCTTAATTTTCAATCAATCAATATTATGTATCTAAATTTAGAGAACTTCAATTAAATTAGGAAACGGTGACTGCGTGGACTGTCCACGTGTCAGTCAGAGGGCTTCCGGTGCCGAATTAATATAATATAGTAGATAATATAATAGATAGTAGATAATTATATTTCATGTGCTAATATAATTATATTTTCAGCATGTTTGGTTTATAGAATGGAATAAGAAATAGGTAATTGGTATTCCCTATTATGTTGTTTGGTAAATTAATTATGTGGAATTAGGATTCCTAATTGCTTAAATTTGAAGGAATACCTAATCCTAGCATAACCCTAGAATTACCTATTCCAAATTTTCTAAAATCAAGAACAAAAAAAAAAAAAAACATTTTTAACCATAATCTAATTTATTTATTATATAGCCATTATAATTCTCTCACACGCCTCCTTCTCGCGACTGCCCTTCTTCTGACTGTCCATATCGTGATCATAATTTAATTTAATTAAGAATAATAATTTAACATGTTATTTTAATTTACAATATATTATATTAGTTATAGTGAATTTTAAAAAATCTCAAATAATATTAATAATAATAATCATTAAAAAAAATTATTTTTGTAAAAAAAATCAATTTTTTTTAACAATTAATGATTTGACTTTTTTTAATATAGTTAATTTGATTAATATATGTAGCAAAATTGTATATTGTCAATTTGGACTTATTACATTCATTTATCAATAACATTGTATCAACTAAACATTGAATTCAGAATTATCATTCTTTATTCCTCAAGTCAACCAAACAACATCATATTAATATTACTTATTACCTATTATCTATTCCTTATTTCCTATTTCACGAACCAAACGTGCCGAAATTGTTAACAGTCATTGGTTCAGCATATTTTCTCCCCCACAACACCTAGAGTCCCCAACCCCGAAGCATGAGGCAATATAATATTTTAAGAAGGCAACATCAATAACAAATACCCTTATTCAAGGATTGATTTTAATAACACACTTATTTAGTCTAAATTTCTAAATTCCCTTCCAATTATATATGGTCACAATATCTATGCATTTAAGGAAGTATAATAATATATTTTATAAATGACAGCTATAAATTTGTTTGGTAATTGCAAAGAACCTCCATCTGTTAAATTACATCAAATCATGATTTCTATAAATCATGATCATCTTTCAGTACCCCATAATATGTTATTACACTTATCATCCTGAAACTCCAAAATGGTGTGCTGATTGGTGAGATGTGTCGTTTCAATATTAGAGACTCTATTTATACAGCTAAGAGTTGTAATTGAGTTATTTTATACAACATATGTCATTTTTCCACACAATGGATGACAATGAGTTGATGGTAAGAAATTGCTTTTTGACTATTTCTTAGTGATCCCATTAGCTGTTGTTTGACATAAAAAAAACTCTAGATTGTAGTGTTATATTTCTTTTTTACGCATTTGAGTTGCATTAGAGATTTAACTAGCATCTAGATAGGATTTCAGTTAGAATCTCATTAATTAGGTAGCCCATGAGAAGCTTATGAAAATGCAGGTATTATGGACTCCTCTGAGATGAGAGATTTTAACTGAAGTCGTATGTAGGTTTTTAGTTAACTCCCTTATGCAACTCATGCATAAAAAAGCAATATAACTCTCTTACGTAGAGTCATTTTTTGCTAAGTAATAACTAATGATATCATTCAAAATTCTCAAAAAGTTGTCTTTCCACCAACCTCTTGCTATCCATTGATGTAGAAAAATGGCATATATTGTAAAACTTTGGACAACTACAATCTTTGCTACTGCATAGGTTCTTGTTATAATAGATGTATGTAAATTTTGTTGTTCACTTCATTACGAAGAAGTTGTGTATAATATTGGGCTACACTAAGACAGGGTCCATTGTCATTTGACAGAAGATTTGTACTATTTATCACAATTATATTTATTTATTTATTTTATAAGTACTTTAATAGAAAGTAATCCACAACGCTTCTGAAAAAAAAAAATTCGAGAAAAACAAGATCAATGTACTTGCAACAACTTGTTGTATTAGTCACATTGGTAACACATGTTATTTACTATGTTTCGTAATGTTATTCAATGTATATGAGTTAAAAGCTATAGGGGAAATGTCTTTCGATCCTATGTTGGAAATGAATCATCTCTATAAGAAAATTATATTCGTAATCCATCAATCGTTTTTAGCAGACCAGAATTTATGATTATATATTCTATCTTCATCATTAAGTTATATACTAGGTATTTGCCCCGTGCGTTGTGCGGGGTTGATATTTCTATAAATGTTGTTTATGTTTATGTTATGTATTAATTATGTAGATGATAAATTATAAACACTTATGAGTTAATTTGGTTTCTTTTCCACCGATATTTTTTTAGATTATTTACGTTTTATTTATCAAGTGAGAAATGTAATGCACAAAAATATTCAGGTAAAAAATAAAAAAAGTTCTATCTAAACAAAAATATACCTCATTTTCATTGCCATACTATCGAGCACAATCAAGTTAGCGTAGCCAATCTGCAGTTTAATCAGCATAAATTAATTTAAAATAAAATTGTCTTCTTTCGAGTACCTTGTAAAAAATATATTCCTTAACGATGACCGCGATGTTGTCGGAAATGAGGGCGTGATTGACATTCCGGGTGCCGGTACCTATTGACGGGATCTTAGTCCTAGTATTATGCTCGAAGAAACAATTTTCATTCGACATTATGTTGATTTTTTAGATCGATGTTATTGGGATCAAAATGACGTGGCCTTGGAACTTCGAGGAGTGGACTTCTAAGTCTCGCCGGGAGCTAGCTCACTCATGTATCTTTATTGGTCGCGTGGACACTTAGTTTCCTTTGGTGGCTTTGTGCTAGGTGAGGACCTGAAAAGAGGTGGGGATGGCCCCTGATTCCACTCCGAAGCTTAAGTCAGTAATGGATATCGAGAGAATAATATATAGTAATTGAAAGATCTTAGAACTTAAATAATGAAAGTGAGCCCCTATTTATAGGAAAAATGTTACCGACTTCGTGGGGCGGTTACCCTTTGGGGAGGGTTTTGTCCAGAGTCGGCTTAAGTAGGCGACAAGCAGGTCGCCAGCTCATCCTTCCTTAGTCAAGAAGGTTTCTTCCTTCAACAGTGGAAGCAGGTCGCCACCTGTACCTTTCCTTAGGAGGAAGGTTTACTTCTAGGGCGGTGAAAGCAGGTCGCCACCTGTACATTTCCTTAGGATGAAGGTTTACTTCTAGGGCTGTGGAAGCAGGTCGCCACCTGTACCTTTCCTTAGGAGGAATGTTTACTTCTAGCGCGGTGGAAGCAGGTCGCCCCATGTACCTTTCCTTAGGAGGAAAGTTTACTTCTAGGGCGGTGGAAGCAGGTCATCACCTGTACCGTTCCTTAGGAGGAAGGTTTACTTCTGAAAGAGCTTTTAATGGTCGACTCGACTTACTCATTAAAATAGAGGTCTGGTAGCTTGGTCGCTTCTATCTTTATTAATCATGTTCTGAAGGTCGACTTCAAAAGATGATAGTCGACCTTTTACCTTTATTTCACCATTCCAAACAAGGTTGGTCGTCGATTCGTCAATCTCGCCAATAAACGTACTTGGCTTTATTCTAGTCTTTGTCATTTAACCGTAACCCAACACTTGCCCCCGAGACTTAAGTCGTCAGCTTCATTTATGAAGAGGAGGTCTTGAGTTGAGTATAATTCTTGAACATGTTCGAGCGAGATTCCGTCTCTATTAGTTCACTTAACCTCGGTTGGATAGGCTAAAAACGGATACCTTTAGTCGAGGCGAGATGCTAGTCCCTATGGCTTTCCTGACCGTTGGTCTGGGAGTAGCTGGAGAGTCACTTTAAGAAATATTTTGACAGGTGTACGTTAACGCCTATATTGCCAGTAGACAAACCAATGAATGATCGTCCTCGGAAAAGCTTCCTTGGGAAGTTACCTCCCACTGGGGAGGTTTTGAGGTATAAATAGTGCACACCCCCCCCCCCCCCCTTCCTCTATTTCTTTGTTTTCCCCGTTGATTTGGTTGGACTTTTAGGAAGGAGATTATTTTTTGAATAACTAGTACCATGGCTGGTCATCCTCCCTCAGGTATTATGGCAGTATTTTCTTTTCGAGGTTGCCACCTTACTCTTTTGATGTGGATTTTTTTCTTCTTTTTTCAGATTTTATCCAGGCGATTCTCCGTAATCATCGCCAGGTCATGGCGCGAGTTTCTTCTGCCCCCGCATCTAAGGAGGCCAATAGTGGAGCGTCTATCGATACTCCTATCGACGTTGAGGCCATTCCTTCGGTTGTACAGTCACCTCCAAGACGGTCTCCGAATGAAGGCGAGATGAAGAATACATATCGTCGTTCTAACCAGGATAAGGGTACTTGGCAGAAAGGAAGGCGAGGTGGGGATTCATCTTCTTCGTCAACCGATCCATCCCCGCCTCGCGCTGAGGCGCCACCACCTTGTGTCGGGTCATTGACTCGCCTACCTCCTCAAACTGGAGCGTCCACTCGACTATTCCTTTCTCATGATGAGGCGTCTTCTAGTGATCCTCCAAATTAATGTCATTACTAAAACTAGAATTTAGAGTCAATTTTTAGTAACAGAATATTTTGTTTGCTGCTGTAGCTATGTTTTCTTGCAGTGTTATGGAGGTCCTCCTTTTACTTGTGACACGATGTTTAGCCAATCTGCTAATTTTTCAAAGGATTGGAATCCTCTTCACTTTTTGCAGGGGTATTGTCTTAAGGAAGGGCACTCGATCACCAATTCGGATTTGGCTCTTCATTTATTGAATGCTTCCATCCCTCCTTAGGATCGTCGTCGTCTGGCGACGAATTCGGAGGATGTAGAAAAGGCTACTCGCCTTTTTCTTCTGAGACAAGCTGAATTAAGCATGACTTTCTTGGCGTGTTTATGGAAACTCTTTTATTTGTATTGGTTTGACGTTCCTCTTATTTCTTCCCATAGGCTTCCCGAGATTCCCTCCAATTTTCTCACTTGGTGATTGACCTTCTCAAGGAGTCACAGGCGACCTGGGAGAGTAGGATTTCAGCGTCTCCTGAAATCGTAGAAGAAGTTTGAGATCTTCAGGAGGAGAACGCCAAATTGAGAGAGGATCTTCGACTAGCAAACGAAACCACTTCCTCCTTGCGCCGAGACCTCCAAAAGTGCGAAGATTCTCTGCAGAGCTCTAATTCCTTGATGAAAGAGCATCACCATTTGTTGGAGAGGAAGAAAAAGGAGAATGATAACCTTAACGTCGAGAATATAATACTCCGTGAGAGGGTTGATGTGTTGCAAAATGAGATGTCAATCTTGAGGAAGTCTGAGGCCTTGGCTGTAGAAAATTAAAAAGCGAGTTCTGCTTTTGAATCAGATGTCATCATAGCCAAATTTGAGAGCGTATCAGCCCGACTTCCCGTTTTCTCAAGTTCCTCTTCTTCAGAAATTTTTGGAAATTCTTACCGAAGGGGATGAAGGTTTTGTTGCTTCTTCTAAGAGAAAAAAGTCTTTGTAAACACTTACTTTCTAGGATGCTTCTCTCCGGGGTGATCCCTTATGTAATAGATCTCTTTTTGTAATAAAAGTATTACTACTCAAAAAATTTCATAATCATATAACGTGCCTAAACTTCTTTGCCGCTTTGATTGAGTAATGTTAATCGTTAATATTTCGTAAACGTCGATTTGTACCTTTAATCAAATTGTCGCCGCACCTAGGTTAATGCCATTTTGGGAACATGAGGACGACAATTGATCCGTAGACCTTTAATTCTTTGATCGAGTTGTCGTCGTACCTAGGCTTTATTTTCCATTTTGGGACACATAAGGTCGACATTCGATTTGTAGACCGCTTTCTTCGATCGAGTTGTCGCGTACCTAGGCTTTATTGCCATTTTAGGCACATAAGGTCGACAATCGATTTGTAGACCGCTTTCTTCGATCGAGTTGTCGCCGTACCTAGGCTTTATTGCCATTTGGGCACATAAGGTCGACAATCGATTTGTAGAGCGCTTTCTTCGATCGAGTTGTCGTCATACATAGGCTTTAATTCCATTTTTGGCACATAAGGTCGACAATCGATTTGTAGAGCGCTTTCTTCGATCGAGTTGTCGCCGTACCTAGGCTTTATTGCCATTTTGGGCACATAAGGTCGACACGATTTGTAGACCGCTTTCTTCGATCGAGTTGTCGCCGTACCTAGGCTTTATTGCCATTTTGGGCACATAAGGTCGACAATCAGTTTGTAGACCACTTTATTCGATCGAGTTGTCGCCGTACCTAGGCTTTATTGCCATTTTGAGCACATAAGGTCGACAATCGATTTGTAGAGCGCTTTCTTCGATCG
The DNA here is from genome assembly GCA_036873135.1 of Clarkia xantiana subsp. parviflora. Classification (NCBI taxonomy): domain Eukaryota; kingdom Viridiplantae; phylum Streptophyta; class Magnoliopsida; order Myrtales; family Onagraceae; genus Clarkia; species Clarkia xantiana. The sequence goes on from JAPTYO010000018.1 coordinate 1,526,832, forward strand.
AGTTGTCGCCGTACCTAGGCTTTATTGCCATTTTGGGCACATAAGGTCGACAATCGATTTGTAGACCGCTTTCTTCGATCGAGTTGTCGCCGTACCTAGGCTTTATTGCCATTTTGGGCACATAAGGTCAAAAATCGATTTGTAGACCGCTTTCTTCGATCGAGTTGTCGCCGTACCTAGGCTTTATTGCCATTTTGGGCACATAAGGTCGACAATCGATTTGTAGACCGCTTTCTTCGATCGAGTTGTCGCCGTACCTAGGTTTTATTGCCATTTTGGGCACATAAGGTCGACAATCAATTTGTAGACCGCTTTCTTCGATCGAGTTGTCGCCGTACCTTGGCTTTATTTCAATTTCGGGCAATAAGGTCGACAATCGATTTGTAGACCGCTTTCTTCGATCGAGTTGTCGCCGTACTTAGGTTTTTTTGCCATTTTGGGCACATAAGGTCGACAATCGATTTGTAGGTCTTTTTTATGATGGTAATACCAGAACTAGTTCTTGTAAAGAAAAAGGAATCTCTAGGGATCATATTTATTCATCGTTTCCTGGATATTGCATCAAAAATAGAAACATTAGCCATAATAAGAAAGTGTCTACTTCAGGAGTTATTATGACTTCTCTGAGCGTCTTGTAGACTTATTGTAGCAGTGTCGCGCTATAGCTTGATCTCCTCGAACCTCGCCAATTCCCTTTGGTGTCGAGAACTTCATTACTTGATGCGTCGTTGATGGGATAATTCGGTGAGGATTGAGGGTGGTTCTACCGACAATGGCGTTGTACGATGAGGCGGCATCAACTACTACGTAAAGTATATCCACCTGCAAAATTTGCTCCCCTTCTCCCAAGGTGGTGGTCAGTCGGATAGCTCCGATGGGGTAGATGGTTTCTCCTGCGAAGCCTATTAGATGGAAGTTGACTTTCTTCAGATCTCTTCTCGTCAATCCCAACTGTAGGAATGCTTGACAGAAGAGTATGTCCGTTGAACTTCCGTTGTCGATAAGAATCCTTTTAACCCTATATGTGGATATAAGGAGGGTGACCACCAGGGCCTCTTCATGCGGCCGATCCACCTTCAAAAGATCGTTAGCGGTGAATCTAATGGTTTCGAGTTCAGGCTCCCGAGGTCTTTTTCCCATTACTGCTGCCGTGGATATCTGGGCCACATATACTTCTCTGGCAGAATTTGTTCCTCCTCCTGATGCGAATCCTCCCGAGATGACATTTATTGTTCCCCTTTGGATAGGAGCGAGAAGGTCAAGAGGAGGGGATCGAGAATTTCTCCTCGGGCTGCGGCTTTGCTTCTTTGGGGTATTGGGAGGCTTCTCGACAAACTTCAGTACTTTACCTCTTTGAATGAGGGTCTCGATATCATGCTTTAATAGGGTGCACTCATTCGTGTCGTGCCCCCTTGTTTGGTGGTATCGACAAAAGGCGTTTATCTGGTGGCCCATCATGTTTTTCCTTGCCGAAGGCGGGTTGTTTAGACGAAGTTTCTCCATTTCCTTAAGTACCACGGTCACATTATGTGTGAGAGGAGTATACCTTATGGGATAAGGAATAGGATTAGGATCTTTCCTTGTGCCCAAATGGTTCCTTTGTCAAGAAGTTCTTTCTCGCCCTTCTCCCCTTCTGGATAGTTGAGAAGCGGAACCCTTCTTCGATCTTGGTCGGTAAGATCTGCCTCTTTGCTTCCAAAGGTGACTTCTCGTGTAATCTCTCCAAGTCGATGTACTTCTTAACTTTGATGGCGAGAGCATCGATCTTTCGTACTGGTTTCATCACCATGCTATCCTTCAAGGCTTGACTTTGTACCCTGAGACCCCTTAGAAGGTCCTGATCAACTCGCCATCAGTTGCGTCTTCATTCAGCTACTGAAGTATCTTATGGTATCTAGTATAATAATTGGCTAAGGTTTCATCAGGACCTTGCTCAATTTTAACCAGAAAATCCATATTCTTGAGGCGTTGTCTTTGGCCTATGTGACCCTCTATAAACTTGGCCTTCAACTCTTCCCAGGAGTCAATCGAGTTATCTGGAAGACCATAGAACCAGGTAGATGCCTCTTCCTTCAGAGTTGTGTGGAAGAGCGCCTCGTAGTGGTCTGGTGTTGCCCCTCTTCCTAGGAGGGAAGAGTTATGGGCGTTGATATGGCAAACTGGGTCTCCCTCGCCTGTGTAGTCCTCGATGTTCCTCGCAAATAATTGCGGAGGGACTCGAGTATTGAATAACCTCTTGGAGAAAGGGTGAGAAGTGTTATCGCGAACGACAAGTAGATCACTCGCTCCTCTTCTTTACTTCTCCTGTAATTCTTCTACTTGTCCTATAGTGAATAGGACAGGGCTTTTGCTCGCCATTTTGACCTCTGGCGCTTTGGGAGCCATCTCCGGGATATCCTTTTCCATGATCTTTACACTAGAAGCCACCTCCTCCTTTTGGGAGACTTCCTGAGTTGGCTCCCTTTTGTCGGGAACCGTTCCCGCCTTGGTTTGATTCCAGAAGGCTATGAAGGCCGCCATTATTTCTTGAAGGACAAACAGTGGGACTGTTCTCGCTTCCTCGAGATTGGGTAGCGACTTAGCATGACCGAGATTTTCTCCACCACCTGTCCCGTTAGCCTGGGACGCAGGTGGGTCTTCTCTGGGTAGTAGATTTGAGGTAGTGGGATTGAATTGTGTATTTCCCACCTACTCTATTCCGGGAGTTTGCATTTTATTCTTCTCAGATGCTGTGACTTTTTGATCATGTTCCCACATACGGCGCCAAATGTTGGGATCAAACTGACGTGGCCTTGGAACTTCGAGTAGTGGACTTATAAGTCTCGCCGGGAGCTAGCTCACTCAGGTATCTTTATTGGTCGCGTGGACACTTAGTTTCCTTTGGTGGCTTTGTGCTAGGCGAGGACCTGAAAAGAGGTGGGGATGTCCCCTGATTCCACTCCGAAGCTTAAGTCAGTAATGGATATCGAGAGAATAATATATAGTAATTGATAGATCTTAGAACTTAAATAATGAAAGTGAGCCCCTATTTATAGGGAAAATGTTACCGACTTCATGGGGCGGTTACCCTTTAGGGAGGGTTTTGTCCAGAGTCGGCTTAAGTAGGTGACAAGCAGGTAGCCAGCTCATCCTTCCTTATTCAAGAAGGTTTCTTCCTTCAACAATGGAAGCAGGTCGCCACCTGTACCTTTCCTTAGGAGGAAGGTTTACTTCTAGGGCGGTGGGAGCAGGTCGCCACGAGTACCTTTCCTTAAGAGGAAGGTTTACTTCTAGGGCGGTGGAAGCAGGTCGGCACCTGTACCTTTCCTTAGGAGGAAGGTTTACTTCTGAAAGAGCTTTTAATGGTCGACTCGACTTACTCTTTAAAATAGAGGTCTGGTAGCTTGGTCGCTTCTATCTTTATTAATCATGTTCTGAAGGTTGACTTCAAAAGATGATAGTCGACCTTTTACCTTTGTTTCACCATTCCAAACAAGGTTGGTCGTCGATTCGTCAATCTCGCCAATAAACGTACTTGGCTTTATTCTAGTCTTTGTCGTTTAATCGTAACCCAACAGATGTCACTGAATGCTATATTACAATCATATTAATAGGGAAATGAACAAAACCAAGTGGAAGAGTAGAATACATATATAGAAGATGGCGGAGATTAAAATTTATGGACAGAGAACTTAAATAATTAATATAGATTGGTAACAAATGGAGGCTATGAATCGATAGATTTTAGGGTTAACAGGTATTTTGGTCCATGATGTTTGATCATTTTTTAGTTTTGGTCCATGATGTTTTTTTTTTTGCCTAGTTTTAGTACCATATGTTTGCAGATTTTTCTAGTTTTGGTCCGACCGTTACATTCCGTTCATTTTTTGACATGTGCAAGTCACGTGATCCACCCTAAACTTTCAATTTTGTTCAATTTAGTCACTCTAATACTTTCCTAACTTTTTTTTTGTCCAATTTAGTCCTTAAGTTTCAAAATTTCAATTGGACATATTGTCCAATTGGGATTAATTTTGAAACTTCGGGACTAAATTGAACAAAAAAAAGGTTAAGAAAGTATTAGAGGGACTAAATTGAAAGTTTAGAGTGGATCACGTGACTTGCACATGTCAAAAAATGGACGGAATGTAACGGCCGGATCAAAACTAGAAAAATCTGCAAACATATGGTACCAAAACTAGGCAAAAAAAAAACATCATGGACCAAAACCCAAAAGTGGTCAAACATCATGGACCAAAAGACTTGTTAACCCTAGATTTTATCAAAACACATTTGCTTTCAATTTCCAAATATTCCATTGCTTTTATTATATTACTATGATATCTTACTCCCACTCTGCGTAAGAAGTGGTAATAATTCATTATATTTTTTTTTTGTATTACAATATGTAGTACCATAAGTTTGAACATATGATATATTACCAATTGATGTTGTTGTAATTCAACTATTAGAAAAAAGAAAAAATAGGGTGTATTTGAGAATTATAAAAGCATAAACTTACTTTTGATAATTTTAACACTGGTTATATTAGAGTTAGTTTTAGAAAATAATGAAAGAGGCGACAAAATAGGTGAAAAAAAATGTTTTGATGAAAGTAAACATGCATGGTTTTTTTTTTAATATTTAAATTTAAGGAGGCAGTGCGATATTTTATTCTTATAAATTGGTAGAATAAATATTTTGTTAAGTTAAAATTTTGGGTTAAAGGTCCTTTTGGTACCACATGTTTGCAAAAATTACACTGTTCATACCACTAGTATTTTTTCTTACCGAATTTGTACCATATGTTTCCAAACCTTACTGTTTAGATCTATATGTATCAACCAGAGAGTTTCATAATCCCTAGAAACAAACGTAAAGTTTGTAAACTCCAAAGATTGATCTATGGTCTTAAAAAATCGTCTCGGCAATGGTACCAGAGGTTCTACGAGGAAACCGTTAGAAACAAATTCGTGAATCTTCACGAGGATCCATGCGTGTACACTAAGACCTCTGAGTCAAAGTACGTCATCTTGACATTATATGTGGATGACATACTGATTGCCGCGAAAGATGTGTGTTACATGAATGAATTCAAGTCCTGGATGACATCTGTATCCGAGATGAAGGATATGGGAGAAGCCACGTACATCCTAGGCATTAAGATTGCTAGGGACTGGGCTACTTGTAAACTATGTCTCTCTCAAGAATCCTATATCAACAAACTATTGAGAAGGTTCAGACTACAAGATGCAAAACTCGTGGATACGCCGGTTGTGTTTGGATGCGCATTGTCAAAGCGTGAGGGCCCAAAAGACCTGGCTGAGCGTGAACAGATGAAAAGTGCAGAATAACTTAGTATGGTTGGCAGTCTAATGTACACCATGCAATGCACTCGTCCAGACATCTGTTACGCTGTGGGCTTAGTAGCACGATTCCAATCAGACCCTGACTATCAACATTTAAAGGCTGTGAAGCGAATTATTCGATACCTAAAATGTACTGCCGACTACGGACTGTTAGCATATGGTGATTTGGCGCCGTAATTGGTAACCCATTAATATGTACAGGTAACCTAAGAATTTGGGTTAATGTCATATTAGGGAAATTGGGCTTGACCCAAATCTCAATTGACATGAGAGGCCCAAAATTGGGCCTCCTTAACATAAGTGGACAGTCGAATATCTATGTGGGGCAAAGTGGACTTTCGTCCACTTTGCTCCTCCCATAAATAAGAGGTGTTAGAGTTTTATTTTGGGTAATTCACAATTCTTCCTAAGTGGTGATTTGAGAGAAAAACTATTCCCCCTTTTATACACAGTTCGGCCGAACCCTACACCACCACCAAGGGTGTGCCAATTTTCTTAGAGCAAAACACTTCGAAGATCCGTCCCTGCCAAGAATCGATCAAAGGCTTTGCTGTGGAGCTAATACCACGTAGGGTATCTTTAACAAAAACCCCTACGGGTTCCGTCCGGTGGATCATGAACTCCCTCAGCAAGATCCTTGGGATACGGAAAAGGTTTAAGGTATGTGCACATCTTCCGCTGCGTAATTCTGATTACAAGTATGTACCTTCTTTTGTTGTTTCCGTAGTAATCAATCCCGTAATCCAAAAGTGGTATCAGAGCCTGTGTTAAAAGTTCTTGATTTTGATAAATTGGTGTTCTTGATTCATAAATGTTGGCCGAAATTTTTTAAATTGAAAATATAAATTTCCGATTTTTATAATTGTTATTGCCGAAATTTTCATGATGTTCTTAGTAAAATTTGATGTTCATGATCTTCAAGAAAAATGTGACTTTTATCAAAATTAAACATTGGATTGTAGATCTTATTAATATTTGATCTTTAAATTTGACCACTTGTTTCCAATTTGATGTTATTTTCGGCCAAACCCTAAAATTACAAGGTGAGAATTTTAATTTCTTAGTGCACAAGAAAAGTAATTTTCGGCCGAAATACATATAAAATATTGTTTACCATATTTTAGTTTTTTATTATAGGCAACAATATATCTATAATTGGAAATATATGGATAGGTTCACATTAAATATATGAAAATATATCACTATCAATATATCTAGCTAAAAGATAGGGATTAATATATTATTGATAGATTTAACTACCTAAAAGATTAAGAAAATATAATGTCAGTATATTTGTTTCCCTATTAAAGATATTGACAATATATATATATATATATATAGGTGCCGAAATTTACATATATATATATATATATATATATATATATATATATATATATATATATATATTGTTGATTGATTTTGTCTTATAGATAGAATCTTGGCAAAAAAAAAATATATATGTTTATTTATGCCGAAATATATATATTTGCAATATTAGAAATTATTTTATATAGTTAATAATTCTTGGAGGCTATGTTAAGTTTTTAGTGGACTTTAAAACTCTATTTAGCCCACAAGATTATTTCGGCCAAACACTATGTGCTTATTGTAAGATTACGGGGAGTAATCACTACGGAAACTAAATCATGGTACATGCTAGTAATCGAAATTACACAGCGGAAGATTCGCACATACCTCTACAGTTATCCGTAGACCCAATATCCTTGCAGGAGGGAGTTCACGATCCTCCGGTCGGCACCCGCAGGGGTTCTTGTGAAGAAAGCCCTAAGCGGTATATTCTCCATAGTAAAGTCTCTGATCGATTCTTGGCAAGGGACAGTTCTCTAGAGTGTTTGCTAGAAAGCAAATTGGCATACCCTTGGTGAATGCTAGGTTCGGCCGATGTAGGTGTTTCTGGGGGAAGGGTTTTCTCTCAAACACCACTTGAAGAAAATTGTGATTAACCCTAATAAAACCCCTAACTCCCCATATATATAGGAGGAGTAAAGTGGACAAAAGTCCACTTTACCTCCTATTTAAATTCGGCCGGCCAAGTTGTATAGGGAGTCCCAATTTTGGGCCTCTCATGTCAATTGGGATTTGGGTTTGGCCCAATATCCTAATGTGACATATACTCAATTTACTTAGGTAACCTATACATATAATAGGCTACCATTTACGGCGCCAATCACCATATGCTTACAGCTCCCACTCGCCGGAATGGGAGGGTGCCTGTTAATGTATTGTCGTCCAAATCTGTATCAACATTTCACTCCTTCGATCTCGTCCTTTGCTTCTGAATAGTTCATACGAGGTTTGTCGTGCAACCGGGGGACATGACGGGCATCGTGCTACTCATCTGTTAGGAGTGTTGTAGCGCACGCGAAACGTTGATTCCCTTTTCTCCAATCAACCTTTTATAAACAACATTTATATAGTGTCGCACTGTATCCTAGGTCAACTGATAATTCTCCATTTGCCTAGTTTCCACTTAGGAACACTTCTCCAAGGCATCTGTACAAGTATTCACAACCTTCAACTAATATCCGGTTGGTGGTCACCTTAGTGAATACAACAGTCGGTGAATTACAAGTGAACTTGACCATCTCTACCATCCCCATCGCTCATACCCTTAGTCAAACCCAACCGGTTTCCAAAGACGTGGTCACTGGGCCTTTTTGTTCAGCACTACGCTCGTACAATGGGAAGCGAGCATTGAGCCTGACCTTAGGTATGAGTTCTGAGTCCATGAGGATACTTCGGGTGCCTCTTCATAAGGCTCCCGGGATCAATCACACACTCGAGGTGAAGAAGTTTGCGCCCGCCAGAATCACGAGGATTCTTTCCTAACACAACAAAGCTGTGACCCCGTGGTCGAACGTGGCACGCGTAGCATGAAGCACGCGTCGATAGCATACTTGAACATTTAAGTTCAAAGAAATGGGATATGTCAAATCATGCTATCGCAGATTCTCATCTGGCCCATAATGTGGATCAATGACGAACGAAGTTCATCACAATGATCTGCAAAACGAAGATCATGTCGAGTTACTTCGACACTAGATGATCTTTTTGCGTAATCAAGTTTATCCCCATGATTCTTAGCCAGCCTTTCTTAGTACAGGCCTCCCTCCACCGCAAGACGACCGTACCTGTGTGACGAGGTAAGGCCCACATTCGAAATAGTTTTGGAAGAGGATTGCGTCCTCCTACGACTTAGTTTATAGACCGAAAATTTGATGTAATCAAAACATTATGACGTCGATAGATCATAAACACAATTGCAATTCTTTCGTTTCAAAAATGTAACTTCCAATTATCAGAATGTTACCACAGATACATGCCATATCTAAACCCTACGCAATCCAAGCAGTTTTACATGCTTTTCGAATATCTCCCTGCGTAGTGGTTTAGTTAATGGGTCTGCAATCATATTATCAGTGGTCAAGTATTCCACAGTGATTATATTGTCTTCTACAATAAATTTAGCAAAAAAGTATTTCACACCAATGTGTTTGGTCCTACTATGGTACTTTGAATTCTTCACTGTCGCAATGGTTGCTTGACTGTCAGAGAACACCTTCACAGGTTTACTCCCGACGTCACCATCTAGCAGCGCAGTAAGAAGCCTTTTTAGCCAGACCGCTTCCTGTGCGTTCTTAGAGAGAGCTACGAATTCTAATTCCATCGTTGACAGCGCGACAGAGGTTTGCTTCTTGCTCGTCCATAAATGGCAGCATTAGCAAGGAGAAACACTGCTCCTGTGGTGGAATTACGATCATCTGGATCGCCACCATGGTCGGCGTTACTGTAACCGGTCAATTCTAACTTCCCGCCCTCATAGCACAGCGCATAGTCGACAGTACCTTTCAGATAACGAATTAATTCGTTTACAACCTTTAAATGTTGATAGCCAGGATCTGACTGGAAACGTGCTAATAGGCCCACGGCGTAACAGATATCCAGACAAGTGCATTGCATGGCGTACATCAAACTACCAACCATGCTTAAATACTTTGCACCCTTCATCTGTTCACGCTCTGCCAGGTTCTTGGGGCCGTCACGTTTTGAAAGTGCGCACCCAAACACCACCGGCGTATCCACGGGTTTGGCATCCTGTAATCGGAACCTTTTCAACAGCTTGTTGATATAGGCTTCTTGAGACAGACACAATTTTCGGGTGGCCCGATCTCTAGCAATCTTAATGCCTAAGATATACGTGGCCTCTCCCATGTCTTTCATCTCAAATACAGATGCTAACCAGGACTTTGACTTATTCATGAAACTCACGTCGTTTGCAGCAATGAGTATGTCGTTCACGTATAAGGTTAACATGACATACTTAGACCCGGAGGTCTTATAATACACGCACGGATCCTCGTGAAGATTCACAAATCTATTTCCTACGATTTCCCCGTGGAATCTGCAGTACCATTGTCGTGACGATTGTTTAAGACCGTAGATGGACCTTTGGAGTTTACAAACTTTATGTTCGTTACCGGGAGTAATGAAACCCTCCGGCTGCTCCATGTAGATCTCTTCCTCCAGGTTTCCGTGGAGGAATTCAGTCTTAACATCCATTTGGTGTAGTTCGAGATCGAGACTTGCGACCAGGACCATAAATGGCCCTAACCGTGGTTTTATGCACAGTCAATGAGTTTGTCTTGTCAAATTCTACTCCGTGAAATTGGGTAAGTCCTTTCGCAATAAGTCGGTTTATCCGACCTTTTCCATTAGTGGTGAGTTCTTTCAGGGCTCACCTTATCCTTGTGCCCCTGTGGTTAGTAGCTAAATCAACTATAGACTATAATGGCTTCCATATAAGGCGATCTCTCTCTTTTATTATTTTCCTCCATTTCTCCACTTGAGGTATTTCCAATGCTTGTCAATAGTTATTAGAGTTAGGTTTTCACCCTACTCGATGAGATAATTCCTGGAGAAGTTCGATGCCTTTGACTTCTGTCTAGGCTTGTTTATCCCATCTTGAGTCTGAACATTTCTCCACTCGGAATAATGCCTCTTATCGGAGCATCACTTCTATTGGGAACCATTGTCCCACTCAGAACAATGCTTCTAATCGGAGCATTGTTTCTATTGGGAACAAGAGTAGTGCTAGAACCTTGACCTACAACTTTCCTTTGACAACCTCTTGGTCTCGGGGTTCCACTTCCGAGATGAATTCCTTGATCACTAGGATCTAGAACCAAGCTTGGTCGGTTCACTCCCACTGGAAACAATGGGTTGGTTAGGTAGTTGCGTCATTCCCGGTTAAGCAATTTTACCATCAGGTTCAACTTGATTCGTCTCAACAGCAACAGTGATTACGTGTAGTAGGGTTTATTCTTCCCACTGGATTTATTATGAAAATGTTCCCATTCTCATTTACCATGTCATTCACTTGAGTTGCTGGTTCAAATCTCTCCCCCGCTCGAATTAAGTGGGATCTGATTGTCAGTGATATCCTGCTTCGTTTTGATTAAGACTACGTTATTTTGAAACTTTCCATGCATTTGGAAAATTCGCCCTCTTAGTGATGTAATGTCTCATGTTCAATCACGGCACCATTTACCTCAAGCTATAAAGATGTATTTTCTAAGAGTAGGAATCAAACTATTGTCCTAAATACATGTTTAGTGCGCATTTTAATGTCGCGTGATGATATGATTTAACTCATCATCATCCTTTAGCCTTTAATGGAGGCATGTTTTACCGATTCATTGGAACACAATTTACATACATGTGAGTCATATTCTTTCATCCCAAAGGGAACGCTTGATAGATTGACTCTAACATTATGTTACCGAACTGTGTCTTTTGAAGTGTGCGTCACTTGATTTGAATGCCTAGCCTGACTTATCGTTCAAGTCGTTTGGAAGAAAAATCGTTTAACCGACTTCATCCTTCTTCGTTTGCAAACTTATCTCAGAGGTTTTATCCCATCTCTGAGCTGAGCATCTTAGGTTTTCACCTTATGCGTCAGTTGATACTTTTACAAGGTCGTGGTGGATTTCCAAGCCTACTACGTACCGTTGTAAATGTTATTAATAAGTTATTTCCGAAGGAATGCAAACAAAAATTCAGCACTTCATTATTCAAACACTTCATCATTAAATTCGTATTTTGAAACGATGTGTTCCGTCTTTCGAGGTCCACTTGTGCGAGCCGCAATTTACTCTAGTTTTAAACCTTGGTTAAATCGTGGACACCCGGATTTGAACTGGGGAAAAATGATGTTTCATTTCTGAATTTAATTTTAATTTAATCCATTCGGTTTCAAACATGATCATCATTACAGTTTATTTCATTCATTAGAGTATTAATAATAAAATAAGATTTATAACTGGTTCGTTCCTAGAACTACGCAATCAATGGATTTTAATGGCATTTTGATTTTACTAAAAGAATTAAATGTATGAGAAAATGTATGGAGTTGTTTGATTTAACTATTTCCAGTAGCCTTATTGCTTCGGTTTACTTACTTTTCGGATCGATATTGTTTCTAGCCGAGTCGATTAATCTTGATAAGTAGAACTCATTTCGAATCGAATGGTAACTACTTTATTCAATAATTCTGAAACAATAATAACTAGAATTAAAAAAAAATGAACAATAGGAAATAAAACCAGCATAAATAATACTGGGGTCTCAGATCTCAAACTTGAAGCAGTCACGTAGAAGAATGATGGACAGGTCGTCTTAACCGAGTTGTACCGTGAATGTACAGTTCATCGTTTAGAACTTTTGTTGCCGGGGGTTGCCAAGATTTTTAGCATACCAATGAATCTTTCATCGAATGCCTCGGGTTCTTTCGGAAAGTTTCATTCTTACCATCTGCTTTGAATAGGTCTATTGTCGTCTTAATCGATTTGATCAGACGCGTGAGCCCTTTTTTTTCAACAACCATGAAAGAGGAAACATCCTCATTACTTACCGAGCCCTTATCCATATGTCTAACTCATCAGCGAGATCATGAAAGACTATTACACCGTCATCACTGCATAGAATACTGTAGCATTCTGCCATTAAGGCTCTTGCTTCAGCGGCCTTACCCTTACCGAAGCGAAGGTATATGGCACACCAAAGATGCAATGCGCTGAGTTGTATATACTCTCCTTCAAATTCTGTTGTCAGCTGAGAGAGGATCAACTCTCGTGCATTACGATCCTTCCTAAACCTTTTCTTGTTGTTGCTCTCATGGAGATTTCCATATTCGTCCAGGCTTATCCTTTTCGCTGTCGGATTGACTTGATTGTCAAGATCCGCAGCGATCAGGAGATCCATAACATTGTCTCTCCAAGCATCATAATCCATGTCGTCGAGGTTGCGAGGTTCGTAGAACTGTATCGGTTCAGCCATAAAAACTAACAAATCGATGATTATGCAAAAATCAGGGAGACAATAACATTTTGAGAAAGAATTGCATACATCAAATATCTATTAAGATGGAATCCGACAAATAATGATTCATCAGTCATCTAAACCAACCGACCACCAGTAAACCAATGGAAGATGGCTGTGAAAGAGTTCACATTATCTTCGTCTTCTATCCAATATATCAGTCTTTTTAAAACGATTTTAATCGCAAATTACCGGAACAGGAATTTTAAAACAAGCATACTCGATCTTGACTTTCCCAAAGCCCTTTTTATTTTGGAAAAATATTCCGATGAATTTACGCATGCATTCATAATTCTACTATCCATGTAAATTATCATATGCCAGTAACATTCATCACATAAACCACACTCATGCTTACGCGTCATGCGTCTAATGTTCCGAGGAACTCATGCTTGCATACATAATTCTACTTCCAAGTAAATTATCGAATGCAACTACATCCTCAACATTCTAGCATACGTGTCAAACATGTAACATTCACATCCATCATACACATTTTGGCGACTGGTTTTCGATTTTAAAATAATTTTAAACATTAGGGTCTGATTTGCAATTCATGCTTATATTCAATCACGCAACATTCTAGACATGAATCCTAGGCATTTCCAACTATCACAGCATGTCTATCCTAGTGCGCTTTCCATATATTTAATTAGGGCTCCTCCCATAATATGCAATATCCAGCTAGCTTGACTCAGCCAATACAACATTTCTAATCATGCATAAATATATATTGAATAATAAACAATTGCGATTCAGCCCACTAATTTAACCTGTCCCAAAACATGTATCACCGAGATCCATCCCCATAATCGAAACAGGGCATAAATGTTAGCAAACCTTGAGCACTGTTTAGGCCTATTGAGGTTAAAAAGCATTTGGATTTTAAAACATGACCTCCCTCTTTTAATTGACTTGAATTCAGTTTTGAAAATACGGTTCGGTTCAGTCAATTTCAGTTTGATTTGGTCCGGTTCGGTCCAGATAATCCGGTTCGGGTTCGATTCGGTATAAACCGGTTCGGTCCGAAAAATAAAATCTGGTTCGGTCCGGTTTTAATTTTAAATTCTAGTTCGGTCCTAACCGGTCCAAATAAAATAGGGTTCGGTTCAACACACAAAACCGGTTCGGTTAGATCAATTAGTTACACCGGTGACCCAATTAGGTCGAACCGATTGAGAAAACCCGGTTCAATTTAAATTCGCCCCGGTTTGACATATTGGACCGGCCCAGTAATTAAAATTTAAAAGATTGTGCCGAAATGTTTACTTGTGGCCCAAGTAGGGTTTTAAAGTCCAAAAAATATTTAACTTAGCCACCAAGTAGCATTAATTATATAAAATAATTTCCATTATTAAATATATATATTTAATTATATATATATATATATATTGTCTAGATTCTATCTTTAAGACTAAATCAATCAACAATATATATATATATGTAAAATTCGGCACACACATATAAATATATATATATATATATATTTTATTTATTGTCAGTATCTTAAATAGGGAAACATATATTAACAATATATTTTCTCAATCTTTTAGGTTACTAAAATCTATCAATAATATCTTTAACCTATTTAAATATTTAGATATATTTATAGTTATATATATTTCTATATATTAATGTGAATCTATCCTTATGTTCCCAATTAGAGATATATTGTTACCTAAAATAAAATTAAAATATGGTAAACAATATTATTTTAAAAGTTTCGGCCGAAATTTCTTACTTTGTGACCAAGAAATTAAAAAAATTTACCTTGTAAATTACTACGGTTTTCGGCCAAAAACACAAAATTGGGGACAAGTGGTCAAATTTTAAGATCAAATTTTAATAAGATCTACAATCCTATGTTTGATTTTGATAAATATCATATTTTTCTTGAATATCATGAACATCAAATTACCTAAGAACATCATGAAAATTTTCAGACCATCATAAACCCTAAAATTTTAAATTTTAAAATCCCTTTAAAAATTTTGGTCCAAAATTATAAATTTTTCAAGAACACCAATTTATCAAAATCATGAACTCCTAACACAGGCTCTGATACCACTGTTAGATTACGGGGAGCAATCACTACGGAAACTAAATCATGGTACATGCTAGTAATCGAAATTACGCAGCGGAAGATTCGCACATAGCTCTACAGTTATCCGTAGACCCAAGATCCTTGCAGGAGGGAGTTCACGATCCTCTGGTCGGCACCCGTAGGGGTTCTTGTGAAGGAAGCCCTGCGTGGTATATTCTCCACAGCAAAGCCTCAGATCGATTCTTGCCAAGGGACAGGTCTCTGGAGTGTTTGCTAGAAAGCAAATTGGCACACCCTTGGTGAATGCTAGGTTCGGCCGATGTAGGTGTTTCTGGGGGATGGTTTTCTCTAAAACACCACTTTAGCTCCTCTTTAAATTCGGCCGACCATGTTGTATAGGGAGGCCCAATTTTGGGCCTCTCATGTCAATTGAGATTTGGGTCTGGCCCAATGTCCTAATGTGACATATACCCAATTTACTTATGTAACCTATACATATAATGGGCTACCATTTACGGCGCCCATCACCATATTCTTACACTTATTGGGCCGGTCCAATTTGCTAAACCGAATAGGATAAAACCAAACCGGATTTTCTTAATTGGTTCAACCTAGCCGGGTTGGGTCGAACCGGGGTAACTAAGTGGACCTGACCAAACCAGTTTTGGTGATGAACTGAACTAAACTCCTATTTTATTGAACCGGTTCGGACGAACCAGATTTTATTCAAAAAAACGGACCGAACCAAACCGGGTTTGCAAAACCGGACCGAACCGAACCGGATCGAACCAAATTAATTCAAAATTGATTGACTGAACCGGATTTTCAAAATCGAATTCAATTCAATTAATAAAATAGGATGGTCAAATTTTAACATCCAAATTTTTTTTAACTTTAATAAGTTTGCACAGTGCTCGAAGGTTTAAACCTTAATGCCTTGTTTCGATTATGGGGATGGATCTCGGAAATGCATGATTTCGGGACTGGATTAATTAGAGGACTGAATTGCAATTGTTTACTTTTATCGCATATATTTATTAGAACTGTTTTCTTGACTATGTCAAGCTAGCTGGATGTTGGGGGCGGAGCCCTGGTTAAATATATGGTTTGCGCAATAGGATAGACATGTTGTGATGGTTGTGATTGCCTAGGATTCATGTCTAGAAACACGCATGAATAATTGTAAGCATGAATTGCAAGTCAGCCCCTAATATTTTAAAATGTTTTAAAATCGAAAACCAGTCGCCAAATATGTATGTATGATGTGGATGTTTCATGTATGACACGTATGTTTGAATGTTAAGGATGTAGCAGCATGTTATAATTTACTTTGAAAGTAGAATTATATAAATGCTAGCATGAGTTCCTCTGAACATTAGACGCATGACATGTATGCATGATGTGTGGTTTGAATGATGAATTTGGCTTGCTATGATGATTTACTTGTGTAGCGGAATTATATATGCATGCGTAAGTTCATCGGAACATTTTTAAATACAAAAGGTCCTTGGGAAAGCCAAGATCAGGTATGCTTATTTCAAAGTTCCCGTTCCAGTAAATTTGCGAATAAAACCGTTTCAAAGAGACTGGTCTATTTGGATTGAAGACAACGGTAATGTGAACTCTTTCTGAACCCCCTTCCCTTGGTTTACTGGCGGTCGGTTGGTTTAGATGGCTGAGGAATCATTATTCGTCGTATTCTATCATAATAGATATCCGATGTATGCAATTCTTTCTCAAAATGTTATTGTCTCCCTAATTATGAATGATTATCAATGTGTTAGTTTTCATGGTTGGGTCAGTTCGCTTCTATGAACCTCGCAATCTAGATGGTATGAATTATGATGAATGGAGAGAT
This sequence comes from Clarkia xantiana subsp. parviflora, assembly GCA_036873135.1. Classification (NCBI taxonomy): domain Eukaryota; kingdom Viridiplantae; phylum Streptophyta; class Magnoliopsida; order Myrtales; family Onagraceae; genus Clarkia; species Clarkia xantiana. The sequence continues at coordinate 1,543,480 of JAPTYO010000018.1, forward strand.
AGTGTTGAGGATATCCTTGTTGCTGCGAATATTGAGGATCGAATTAATCCAAAAGCAACTAGGATTGAGACAGACGAATATGGAATTCCATACCCCTACAATAACAAGAAAAGGTTGAGGAACGATCAACGATCGGGCAGCACGCGAATTGATTTACTCGAAATTTTCGGTTGAAATAGAGGAGGAATTTATGGAGAACAGCGCATTGCATCTTTGGTGTTCCATTCGTCTTCGCTACGGTGGAAGCAAGGCCGCCGAAGCTAAAGACCTCATGGTAGAATATTATAGTATTCTATGTAGTGATGACGGTATAATAGCCGCTCATGATCCCGCTGACGAAATAGACGTATGGACAAGGTCTCGGAAAGTAATGAAGGTGTTTCCCCTTACATGGTTTGCTAACGATGATGGACTCACACGTCTGATCACATCGATTAAGACGATTGTGGATCTATACGAGGCCAACATGAAGAAGGAAATACCTTCAAAGCACCCGAGTCACCCGATACCAGATTCGATAGTCTTCGGAAATGCTTGGCTAACCCCAGCAATAAAAGGTCTAAACGAAGGTCCGGTGGAAACCACCGTTTATTAGTGTAATCTAACAAGTACGCCTCGTTTACCACACATAGAACTGAAATATGTTTTATTTGATACAAGACATCTGATCAAATTCACTTGTGAATTATTTTCAGGTGGAAAGCTAAACGTGGTCCATACTGCTTGTCTATTTTACCTTCATTGAAGCTTCAATCTATGATCGGATACCTTATTATTGTTGTTGATGGATTTCCTATTTGTTCATTTAAATGTTTGAATTTTGGTTGATTAAGGTTCGGATTTATTGAATATGGTAGTTTCCATTCGATTCGAAATTTGATCTACTTGTCAAGAATAATCGACCCAATAAAACAGGATCAATCCGAAACGAAATTAAAAACCGAAATATCCACCATGCATGTATAGCTGGTCGGATCAAACAATTATCCTCACTTTCATTCATCTAAAATCGCGAAACATCGAAATACCATTGATATCCATCGGTTGCGTAGTTCTAAGAATGAACCGGTTTAATCTTTCTCATTTGTTAGTACTCCGTTATATGATAAATTCTGTAATGAAGAACATGTATTACAACTGATTGGATTAAGTTAAATTGAATTCCGGAAACGAAAATATTTATACCATGGGTTAAACTTGGTATAGGCGCCACACGCGCGTGTAACTCGAAAGACAGAACACATCGTTTTCAAAGTACGGATCTAATAATGAAGTGTTTTAATGAATGAATGCTGAGTTTTCATTTGCCTTCCATTGGAAATAATTCATTCAATACTTACACGATGATGAGAGGTATGCTTCATAAGCTACCACGAACTCGTAAAGTATAAACAAACGCATAAGGCGAAAGCTGAATGCACAGTTCAAAGATGGATAAGTCTTTGAGATGAATTAGCCAATGAAAAGGATGATGTCGGTAAAACGGCTCTTCCACTAAATGCCTTGAACGAGAAGTTTGGCAACACATTCATATTGATATAGCACTTCATCAACTATATCAGTTAAAACATGACACCATAAAAGCTAAAAGGGAATCTTATCATCATGCGACATTAACTTGCGCATTAAACAAGTATATAAAACGAGAGCATGATGACTATTCTTAGAGGATACATGTTTAATTTGGCTTATGATAATGGTGTCGTGGTCGAACATGAGACGTTACATGACTTGAGGACGAATTTTCAATGCTTGGTGAAATAAAAGCAGACGAAGTCTTGATCGAATTGGAGCAGGAAAACGATGATAGTCAGTGTACCTCGAAAGACGGAACACATCGTTTTCAAAGTACGGATTTAATAATTAAGTGTTTTAACGAATGAATGCTGAATTTTCATTTGCCTCCCTTTGGAAATAATTCATTCAATACTTACACGATGATGAGAGGTATGCTTCATAAGCTACCACAAACTCGTAAAGTATAAACTGACGCATAAGGTGAAAGCTCAATGCATAGTTCAAAGATGGATAAGTCTTTGAGATGAATTAGCCAATGAAAAAGATGATGTCGGTAAAACGGCTCTCCCACTAACCGCAGGGCCATAGGGGCGAAGTGGGTTCTAAAACTGAAACTCACTGCTAATGGAAATGTCTAGCGATACAAAGCTCGACTAGTTGTGAAAGGATACACCCAGCTTCACGGAGTGGACTTTGATGAAACATACTCACTGACTGTGCGGTACACCACAGTCAGGGAAATCCTAGCCCTGGTCGCATGCCTCAATCCTAGAGCTGCACCAAATGGATGTTAAGACTGCATTCCTCCACGGAAACCTGGAGGAAGAGATCTATATGGAGCAATCAGAGGGTTTCATTACTCCTGGTAACGAACGTATAGTTTGTAAACTCCAAAGGTCTATTTCCAGTCTTAAACAGTCGTCTCGGCAATGGTACCGCAGGTTCCACGAGGAAATCGTTGGAAAAGGATTCGTGAATCTCCACGAGGATCCATGCGTGTATACAAAGACCTCCAGTCTAAGTACGTCATCTTAACTTTATACGTGGATTACATACTCATTGCTGCGAACGATGTGAGTTTCATGCACGAGTCAAAGTCCTTGTTGGCATCTGTATTTGAGATGAAGGACATGGGAGAGGCTACGTACATCTTGAGCATTAAAATTGTTAGAGATCGTGTCACCCGGAGATTGTGTCTATCTCAGGAATCCTATATCAACAAACTGTTGAGAAGGTTTAAATTACAAGATGCCAAACCCGTGGAGAAGCCGGTAGTATTCGGGTGCACGTTGTCAAAGCGTGACGGCCCGAAGAACCAGCAAGAGCGTGAACAGATGAGGAATGTCGATTATTTAAGCGTGGTCGGAAGTCTCATGTACGCCATGCTTTGCACTCGTCCAGACATCAGTTACGCTGTGGGCCTAGTAGCAAGATTCCAATCAGACCCTGGCTATCAACATTTAAAAGCTGTAAAGCGGATCATACGATATCTGAAAGGTATTGCCGACTACGTACTGTGCTATGAGGGCGGGAGGTTAGAATCGACCGGATTCAGTGACGTCGACCATGGTGGCGATCCGGATGATCGTAAGTCCACCACGAGTGTTTCTCCTTGCTGATGCCGCCATTTCATGGACGAGCAAGAAGCAATCATGTGTCGCGCTGTCTACGATATAATCAGAATTCGATGCCCTCTCAAAAAATTCACAGGAAGTGGTCTGGCGGAAAAGGCTTCTTACTGTGCTCCTTGATGGTGATGTCGGGAGCAAACCTGTGAAGGTGTACACTGATAGTCAGGCAGCCATTGCAGCAGTAAAGAATCAAAAGTACCATAGTAGGACTAAACACATTGATGTGAAATATAATTGTGCTAAATCTATGGTATAAGATAATATAATCACTTTAGAATACTCGCCCACTGATGAAAGGGTGGCAGACCCATTAACTAAACCATTACGCATAGAGATATTTGAAAAGCATATTAAAATGCTTGGATTGCGTAGGGTTTAGAAGTGGGCGTGTGTCTGTGATAACATTTTGATAAACTGAATGTTACATTTTTTTATTAACGAGAGAATTGCAATTTGAGTTTATGATTCATCGACATCATAATGATTAATCACATTGGATGGTACGGTCTATAAACTGAGTCGTAGGAGGACGCAATCCTCTGCTTAAAATTATGTCGAATGTGGGTCTTGCCTAGTCGCGCAGGCACGGTCGTCTTGTAGGCGAGTGGGGACCTCTGCCGAAGTAAGACTGGCCAAAAACCAGTTGGGAAACTTGGTTATACAAAACGATCATTTGGCTTCGGAGTAACACGACATGATTTTTGTTTTGCACTTCGTTGGTGATGAACTCTGTTTGTCATTTAACCACAATCTGGCCAGATGAAAGTCTGTGATAGCATCATTGACATATCCCACACCTGACATTGTTCGGGTATGCTATCGACGCGTGCTTCATACTACGCGTGCCACGTTCGACCACGGGGTCATGCTCGGTTGTGCTAGATAGAATCTTCGCGATTCGAACGGGCGCAAACTTCTTCACCTTGAGTGTGTGATTGATCCCGGGAGCCTTATGAAGAGGCGCCCGAAGTATCCTCATGGACTCAGAACTCATATCTAAGGTCAGGCTCAATGTTCGCCTCCCGGCGTACGAGCGTAGTGCTGAAGAAAAAGGCCAAGTTACCACGTCCTGGAAACCGGTTGGGTTTGACTAAAGGTATGAGCGATGGGGATGGTCAAGTTCACATGTAATTCACTGACTCTTGTATTCACTAGGTGGCCACCAACCGGATATTAGTTGAAGGTTGTGAATACTTGTAAGGATTCCCTGGAGAAGTATTCCTATGTGGAAACTGGGCAATTGGAGAATTAATAGTTGACCTAGGATACAATGCGATACAAATTAATATTCTTAACAGGTTGATTTGAGATAGGGAATCAATGTTCCGCGGCACACCTAACAGATGAGTAGCATGATGCCCGTCGTATAAGCCGGTCGCACGGCAAACTTCGTATGAACTATTTGGAAGCAGGGGCAGGATCAGAAGAGTGGAATGTTGATGCGATTTGGACAACAATACATTAACATGCACCCTCCCATTCCGGCGAGTGGGAGCTATTTGCATATGGTGACTGGGTGCCGTAATTTGTAGCCCATTAATATGTATAGGTAACCTTAGAAATTGGGTTAATGTCACATTAGGGAAATTGGGCTTGACCCAAATCCCAATTGACATGAGATGCTCAAAATTGGGCCTCCCTAACATAAGTGGCCGGCCGAATATGTGCGTGGGGCAAAGTGGACTTTTGTCCACTTTGCTCCTCCTATAAATAAGAGGTGTTATGGTTTTATTTGGGGTAATTCACAATTCTTCCTAAGTGGTAATTTGAGAGAAAAACCCTTCCCCCCTTTATACACAGTTCGGCCGAACCCTACACCACCACCAAGGGTGTGCCAATTTGCTTAGAGCAAAACACTCCGGAGATCCGTCCTTGCCAAGAATCGATCGGAGGCATTGCTGTGGAGATAATACCACGTAGGGTTTCTTTAACAAGAACCTCTACGGGTTCCGGTGGATCGTGAACTCCCTCAGCAAGATCCTTGGGACTACGAAAAATGTTTAAGGTGTGTGCACATCTTCCGCTGCGCAATTCTGATTACAAGCATGTACCTTCTTTTGTTGTTTCTGTAGTAATCTACCCCGTAATCCAACACAGACTGTGCTATGAGGGTGGAAAATTAGAATTGACAGGTTTCAGTGATGCCGACCACGGTGGCGATCCGGATGATCGTAAGTCCACCTCAGGAAGAGTACTTATCCTTGCAAATGTCGTTATTTCATGGATGAGTAAGAAGCAATCACGTGTCGCACTGTCTACGATGGAATCCGAATTCGTAGCCCTCTCTAAGAACGCACATGAAACGGTTTGGCTTAAAAGGCTCTTAATTGCGTTGCTTGATGTCGAGGACGGGAGTAAGCCCGTGAAGGTATACTCTGATAGTCAAGTAGCGATTGCAGCGGTTAAGAATCCTAAGTACCATAGTAGGACGAAACACATTGATGTATAATATAATTGTGCTAAAAGTACGGTAGAAGACAAATTAATCACTTTAGAAAACTTGTCCTCTGAGAGTATGGTGGCGGACTCATTGACCAAACCTTTACGCAATGATGTTTTCGAAAAGCACGTTAAAATGTTGGGACTGCGTAGGGTTTAAGAGGCTTGTATTGTTGGATTACGGGGAAGTAATACTACGGAATGCTAAACGTGTACTTGTAAGTAATCTAATTACGCAGCGGAATAATGTACAAATACCTCAATAACTTTCCTGCCCAAGAACGTTGTGGAGGGAGTTCTGATCCTCCGGTCGGAACTCGTACAAGTTCTTCGTGAGAAGAAGTCCTACGCAGTATAAGCTCCACAGCAAATCCTCTGATCGGGGACAGAACCTCGGACTGAATGCTCGGAAGCAGTTTGGCACACCTTGTAGAGAGAAAAGGATTTCTCTCAAATCACAACTTAGGTGGAGTTGTGATCAAGGTTTGTTTTGGGAGTGACCCCAATACCTCCTTATATAGTGGGAGGAGGAGAAAATCCTCCTCCCTACTATTACGGCCGACTATGCTATGTGGGTGGGAGGCCCAATTTTGGGCCTCCCATGTCACATGGGAATTGGGTCTGGCCCAATTAGCCCTAATGTAACATTTACTTAATTATCTTAGGTAACCACATATATTAACGGGCTACCAGTTACGGCGCCACGTCACCATATGCTAACAGCTCCCACTCGCCGGAATGGGAGGGTGCCTGTTAATGTATTGTCATCCAATAGCATCAACATTTCAGTCTTCATTTATTGTCTCCGTCTCTGAATAGTTCATACGAGGTTTGCCTTGCAACCGGCGGATACGACGGGCATCGTGCTACTCATCTGTTAGGAGTATTGTAGCGCCCGCAGAACGTTGATTCCCTGTCGTAAATCAATCCTGTCAAAAATAAAATATGTACCACACTATATCCTTGGCCAACTAATAATTCTCCAATTGCCCAGTTTTCCACATAGGAATACTTCTCCAGGGCATCCATACAAGTGTTCACAACCTTCAACTAATATCCGGTTGGTGGCCACCTAGTGAACACAAGAGTCGGTGAATTATAGGTGAACATGACCATCCCCATTGCTTATACCCTTAGTCTAACTCAACCGGTTTCCAAGACGTTGTCACTTGGCCATTTTCTTTGGCTCTACGCTCGTACGCTGGGAAGCGAACATTGAGCCAGACTTTAGGTATAAGTTCTGAGTCTGATAGGATACTTTGGATGCCTCTTCATAAGACACCTGGGATCATTCACACGCTCAAGGTGAAGAAGTATGCGCCCTTTGAATCACAAGGATTCTAGCTAGCACAACCGAGCATGACCCCGTGGTCGAACATGGAACGCGTAGTATGAAGCACACGTCGATAGCACACCTGGATAAGCCAGGGGTGGGATATGTCAATCATGCTATCGCATAATCTTTTATCTGGCCGTAAAATCCAATGTTATTTTTTATTATGACGTCAATAGATCATATACTCAATTTGCAATTCTTTTATTCAATGGAAATATTATTTCAAATGTCAAAATGTCATCACTCATACAAGCCATTTATTAAGCCCTACGTAATCCAAGCATCAGTTTTACGTGCTTTTCGAAAATTTCTCTACGTAATGGCTTAGTTAATGGGTCTGCGACCATATTGTCTGTGGACAAGTATTTTCAAGCGATTATATTGTCTTCCACAACAGATTTGGCATAATTGTATTTCATATCTGATGGGTTTTGATATAGCCGTTAGGCCCATTAACGGGGACTAAAGGGCGAAGTAGGCCCACTGGGCCCCAAACGAGGCTTAGAAGACCAATACGAAGGGTCCCGACAAGGTCGGTCCTGATATATGAGCTGAACGCTCCCGATGTTACGCCTTTAAGTAGGCCCCGATGATACGCCTTTAAGTAGGCCCCGATGATATGCCTTTGAGTAGGCCCCGATGATATGCCTTTGAGTAGGCCCTGATATTAAATCCCTGAGAATGCTGGCCCTGTCCGGATGACGAGGGGCCCCGAGCGGTGACCAAACGAGATAACTCTGGAGTCCCCGACTTCTGTCGGGACTTGCCACCAGAGCACGAGGCCGAGAAACACGCCCACTATCAACATAGTGGGGAAGTGGCCGGAAAAGACGGAACGTGGGCTACTGGCCGAGATAAACGGAACGTGGCAGTTATCCCAACAGGTAACTGAGGTAACCCCTCCCCTATATAAAGGAAGGAGTTACCTCAGGATTGATACGTTAACATACTTACATACTCATACTTGCTTGCCTGCATCGAGATACTCATTTAAGCAGCGGAGAGGGATTCTGGGTCATTGCCCGGTCTATCCCCTTCTTGCAGGATTACTTGGAGCGAAGGAGTTCGGACTTCCGTCAAGAACGTACCGGAGTTCCAACCGTGATCCAACAATATCAATGTGTTTGGTCCTACTATGGTACTTTGGATTCTTAACTGTTGCAATGGCTACCTGACTGTCGGAGTATACCTTGACAGGTTTGCTCTTCTTGTCAGTGCCAATTAATGCAGTAAGAAGCCTTTTCAGCCAAACTACTTCTTGTGCGTTTTTAGAAAGGGCAACGAATTCTGATTCCATAGTGGAAAGCGAGACACAAGATTGCTTCTTCCTTACCCATGATATGGCAGCATCAGTAAGGAGGAAAACTCCCCCTGTGGTGGACTTACGATCGTCCGGATCGCCACCGTGGTCGGCGTCACTATAACCAATCATTTCGATTTGCCTGCCCTTATAGCACAGAACATAGTCGGAAGTACCTTTTAGATATCTTATAATTCGTTTTATGGCCTTTAAATGTTGATAGCCAGGATCTGATTGGAATCTTGCTACTAGGCCCACAGCGTAACAGATGTCTGGCCGAGTACATAGCATGGCGTACATTAAACTTCCTACCATGCTTAGATACTCTGCATATGTTCACGCTCCTGGTGGTTCTTCAGGCCATCACGCTTCGACGGCGCGCACCCGAACACAACCGGCGTATCCACGGGTTTGGCATCGAGCATTTTGAATCTTTTCAACAGTTTGTTGATATATGATTCTTGAGACAGACACAGTCTCCGGGCGGCACGAGCTCGGGCAATTTTAATGCCTAAGATGTACATGGCCTCTCCCATGTCTTTTATATCAAATGCTAATGATAACCAGGACTTTCATTCGTTCATGAAACTCACATCGTTTGCATCAATGAGTATGTCATCCACGTATAAGGTTATGATGACATACTTAGACCCGGAGATCTTGGTGTAAACGCAGGGATCCTCGTGAAGGTTCACAAATCCGTTTCCGACGGTTTCCTCGTGGAATCTGCGATACCATTGCCGAGACGATTGTTTAAGACCGTAAATAAATCTTTGGAGTTTGCAAAATTTACGTTATTTGCCAGGAGTAATAAAACCCTCTGGCTACTCCATATAGATCTCTTCCTCCAGGTTTCCATGGAAAATGCGGTCTTTAACATCCATTTGATGCAGGCTCGTGATCGAGACTTGCGATAAGGGCAAGGATGGCCCTAACTGTGGTGTAACGCACAGTTGGTGAGTATGTTTCATCAAAGTTCACTCCGTGAATTTGGGTATATCCCTTCGCAATCGTTCGAGTTTTGCACCACTCAAATTTTCCATCAGTAGTGAATTATAAAATTTCACTTTCTAGCTCTGTGGTTAGCAGGTAAATCAACTGGCGACCAAAACCAAATACGTTCTAATTTAGGCATTTTCATCCTCCAATGTTTTCCTCCATTCCAACGTTTGAGGTTCTTCCAATGCTTGCCGAACCGTCACTGGTTCGTGAACTAATGTCTCACTTGATGGGATACTTCTTAAAAGAAGTTCGTTGCCTTAGACTAAGTCTAGGCTCGATCATCTCATCTTAAGCCTGATTGTTACTCCCACTCGGAATAATGCTTCTTCTAGGAGCATTACTCCCACTGGGAACAATGGCGGTGCCAGAACTTTGGTCTACAACTTTCTTAGAATGACCTCTTGGTCTCAGGATTTTACCTCCGAAATTTATTCCTTGATCACTAGGATCTGGAATCAAGTTAGTCGTTTCCTCCCACTAGGAATAATGGGCAGTTGCGACGACTATTGGATTTTCATCCAATGGTTCAGCATTATGATTATCAGGTCCGACTTGATTCACATTAACATTTAGTGATGATTATGTGAGGGGGAGTGAGCCCTCCCACTGGATTTATTATGAGGACGTTTCCATCATCATTTATCATGTCATTCACTAATGATATATCATTCTCCCACTCGAAGTAAGTGAGACCTGAGAATCTCTGCTACCCATTTTAATTCGATTGGTACTTTATTTCGTTTCGTTCTGCAAAGTATTGGAAATCCATCATCAAATTTCTATAATGTGTCATGTTCGACCACGTTGCCATTAATCCAAGCTAATTTTAAACTTGTATCTTTTAAGAGTAGATCGTACTCCTAATAAATACTTGTTTAATGCACAAATTAATGCTACTTTATGATAAGGTTTTACCCGTATCATTTCTTAGCTTTTATGGTAACGCATCAACCGATCTTATTAGAACATAGTGTTACATTAATATGAATCAACTTAATTTCATCCCGCAGGAACAATTAATGTTGAACTCTATAATAATGTAATTTTAAACTATGTTTCTTTGAAATATTTTAATGATATGATTGCTTAGCCAAACTTTTCTTTCAAGGCTTATAGTGGGAGAGTCATTTTACTGACTACTTCCTTTCGTTTATTAACTCATCCAGAGACTTATCCACCTCATGGGCTATGCATTTAAGCTCTCGCTTTAATGCCATAGTTGACGTCCTACTAGATCGTAGTAGCATTAAAGCATACTTCTAACTATAGTAGTCATCAATAAGTTATTTCCAAAGGATTATAAACGAAAATTCAGTATTCATTTATTAAAACATTTCATTAGTAAATTGGTATTTCAAAACGATGTGTTCCGTCTTTCGAGGTACACGCGCGTACGGTGCATAAAACCAGTTTTATCCCGTGGTTTAAATCGGTTCGTTTCCAATTTTAATTTAATCGGTTTTGAACATGTTTAATCATTACGCAAATAATCATTTTAAATGGAGTACTAACAAATAAGAATTACTAAATCTTTCGATCTAGCTACGCAATCGATGGGTATGTTCAGTTCAGTTGTACGGACTGAGATGACGGAGTATGTGAGTCGTTTCATTTTATTCGTCCACTTTTACCTGGTCGAAATTTTGGTCATAACCCGTAGGTTTGTATTTTCGTTTCGGATCGTTCTCGTTCAACCGAGACATTAAATTGATTAAGCAAATGGAGCTTCGAATCGAGCAACAATTACTTTATTCAATAACTCTGAATCTCAAAATAACCAAATTTTTAAAAAACGAACAACGTACGATAAATGACAATGGTATAGTTCATGATCTGAAGTTTACATATTTGATCCATGATTCTGGCGCATATAGTCAAGAACTTTGAGTCATGTTGAACATCTCGTCTGAGTATATTCACGAGTGAATCACTTCAAATTATATGTGTCCGTATAAAACATTTTACAGCTTCATACACATGACCTACGAGGCGTATTTGAGACGCACTTTATCAACGGGGTTTAACTCTTTCCCTTTCACTGCTGTGGTTACTGTATTTGATTAGGCTCAAGGTTATTGAGTCCTGTCAATATCAGACAACCATGTACATCCTTTTCATGTTGACCTTCCATCCTGAAGACCCGATGCGGGTTTTACGCCGACATCCATGGAAAGAGAGAAGATCATCTCATTCAACCGAAAAATGTCTAGCGTTTGCATCCTTGCTTCCACCGAGGCGGATGCGAAGGAATACTAAACTACAACTTTGTATGGTTTCAATTGAAATCTTCTTCAATCCCTTTTTACCAAGGTCGAATGTATCACTATATATGCGTTCAGATCAACAAAGAACCTACTCCAGTTCTTGGGGAAACAAATTATCACATTCATTTCTCATTGTCAAAATCATATAGATTACTATGTTCATCCGTAGTTGTCTTCTCCACTTTTCGGAATCATAGTGGAGAGTTCAACAAACACTCCAATTTTATTCATCATAATTAATACCATCAAGATTGTGAGTAATATTGAATCGCACTAATTGAGCCAACTCACACATTGATAATTATGCTAAGTTAGGGAGACAATAACATTTTGACAGAATTGCAAACATCGGATTATCTATTAGGATGGATTACGACGAATAGTGATCCTTCAATCACTAAACCAAACCGACCGCCAGTAAACCGAGGGAAGGGGGTGTTGTGAAAGAGTTCACACTATTGTCGTCTTCAATCCAATATATCAGTCTTTTGAAAACGGTTATTATTTTGCAAATTACCGGAACGGGAATTTTCAAACAAGCATACCCGATATTGGCTTTCCCATGGCCCTATTTTATTTTGTAAAATTATCCGATAATTTATGCATGCATAATACTCAATCACGCCATAAACATCGAACAAACCAAAACAACATGCTTACGTGTCATCCGTCTAATGTTCCTTAGCATACATAATTCTACCTAAAGTAAATTACCACATGCTTTCATTCATGAACATAATCATGCAACTTCCGCATACATCATGCATAATTGGCGACTGGTATTTTCAGTTTTAAAAAAACGTTTTGAATATATTAGGGCCTGACTTGCAATCAATCATGCGAAATTTCTAGACATGGATTCTAGGCAATTTCAATCAGCATAGCATGTCTTTCCTATTGCGCATACCATATATTTAAATCCCAGAGCTCAATGCTCGCAATTTATTATCCAGCTAGCTTGACTAAGTCAAGACGACAGTTCTAATATATGTTGCAGAAAGTAAACAATTGCAATTCAGCATCCTAATTTAATCCAGTCCCAAAAACATGCGTATCCGAGATCCATCCTCATAATCGTAACCAGGTATTAGGGTTTTATCCGAAAACGTGTTAAAACGTAAACCCTAAGAGCACTGTTTAGGTTAACTTTTAAAGTTCGAAAACATGATTTAAAATTTCCGAAAAATTTTAAAATTTGGTTCGGTTCAATTTAAAAATCTGGTTTGAGTCGGTCTGATTTAAAAATCTGGTTTGGTCTGAAACGGTTCAATAAAATAAGATTGTGGTTCGGTTCATCACTCGAAACCGGTTCGGTTTAGATTTACTTAGTTACTTTAGTCCGACCCGACCTGACTAGGTCGACCCGATTAAGAAAAACCCGAATTGGTTTAACCCGTTCCGGTTTTGCAAATTGGACCGGCCCAATAAACCCATAGGGTTTGGCCGAAATATATCTTGTGGGCTAAGTAGGGTTTTAAAATCCACTAAAAGCTTAACTTAGCCACCAAGAAATATTAATTATTTAAAATAATTTCGAATATTGCATATATATATATATATATATTATATATATATTTATATATATATTATATATATATTTATATATATATATATATATATATATATATATATATATATATATATATATATATATATATATATATATATATATATATATATATGTGTGTGTGTGTGTGTGTGTGTGTGTGTGGCCGAAAGTAACTTAATCCTTTTAAGTAACTAAATCCTATCAATATATATTTATCCCTATATTTTAGCTAAATATATTGATAGTTTATATATTTTAATATATAATGTGAATCTTTCCTTATCTTTCCAATTTTTAGATATATTGTCTCATTTTAATAAAATTAAAATATGGTAACAAATATATCCATTATGTTAGGCCGGCCGAATTTTACTTACTTGCACCCCAAGAAATTTAAAAAAAATTTACCTAATAATTCACATAGGGTTTCGGCCATAACACCAAAAATTGGAAAAATTGTCAATTTTAAGATCAGACACTACTATGATCATGAGTCCAAATATCGTTCTTGAAGATCATGAACATTAAACTCAAATTTAAACATGAATTTTCGGTTTTGATCTATAAAACATGTAAATTCCGAAAATTTTAAGTTTTTAAAGATCAAACATATGAAATTTGTTTAAAATTTTTGGATTACTCATGGTGTTCATCATAAAAATTTCGGTTTTTATAAAAATTTCAAGAACATCAGTTTATCAAAATTTATAGAACTCCTAACACAAGCTCTGATACCACTGTTGGATTACGGGGACGTAATACTACGGAATGCTAAACATGTACTTGTAAGTAATCTAATTACGCAGCGGAATAATGTACACATACCTCAATAGCTTTCCTGCCCAAGAACGTTGTGGAGGGAGTTCTGATCCTCCGGTCGGAACCCGTACAAGTTCTTCGTGAGAATAAGTCCTACGCGGTATAAGCTCCACAGCAAATCCTCTGATCGATTCTTCAACGGGGACAGAACCTCGGACTGAATACTCGGAAGCAGTTTGGCACACCAATGGTGGTGTTAGGGGACCGGCCGAAATATGCTTGTAGAGAGAAAATGATTTCTCTCAAATCACAACTTATGAGGAGTTGTGATCAATGTGTGTTTTGGGAGTGACCCCAAGACCTCCTTATATAGTGGGAGGAGGAGAAAATCCTCCTCCCTACTATTAGGGTTTCGGCCGACTATGCTATGTGGGTGAGAGGCCCAATTTTGGGCCTCCCATGTCACATGGGAATTGGGTGGGCTGACCCAATCTCCCCTAGGGGAGACCGGGTTGGCTCACCCAACCCCTCTTAGGAGGGGTTGGGCAAATCCACCTAGTGTCAGGCCTCGGGGGTCGGATTTTCCGTCCGACCCCAAGGGTCCCGACCTCTTTTCCACCCGTCCCACACTTAGATTATTTCGCCTACCTCTCCATGCTTTAAGGGTCTAATCACACAGTTATGAGTCAATTAAACGCGCTTAGGGGATTAACGATATCATTAAGCCACCTTAATCCCCCCCCAAAGCCTATAAATATAGCTCGTAACCTATTCATTTCCAACACGTCGATTATTTTACTGGCTTTTACTCTGCCTTCTCTCTAGTTTATCTCTCTAGAAACTTTAGACTGACTTAGGCATCGGAGAGGGTTCACCAAGCACCACCCCCCTCCGTACTTGGTACTGCCCCTCTTGCAGGTCGGGCAGAAGGAAGAAGTCAGAGGAAGGGAAGGATACAGATCAGACCCTCCAGCGAATAGAGCCTCGGATCTACTTATCTACCAGTGAGAAGTGACACTTGGATCGACGACCCGTTGACCCGAGTGACGCGACTTAACACTTGGCGCCGTCTGTGGGTTTTCGAGCAGAAAAGCCTGGCTATCACGAGAGTGATGACGAACAGTCTGCCATCCAAAGACAACCGTCAACCCGGGGACAGGCCAAACAACCAGGCAAGACAGCCTGCACCCCCGGCAAGACAGCGTGTGCCTCCACCAAGGGAACCTACCACCCAGAGACAACCTGTACCCCCAGTACATCAAACAGCCCAGCAAGCACCCCAAGCTAACAATGAAGGAGGATCATCACGTCCAGCTTGGGTAGATTCTTCCACCGCCTCAACCCCTTTGGTCCAAAGACCACGAAGGCAAGGCGTACAACAAGAGGTGCCGTCTCAGGGGTACCAGTACACGACACCTCCATAGGGGTACCACTATGAGACGCAGACCCAAGAGCACCCTTATGGAATGCCAAGGCAAGGCATACCTGGGAATAGCAACAGAGCTCGTACGACCAATACAAGACCAATGAACTCACAAGGAGCACAAACAGTGACTCCTGGGTTCATGAATGCTTTAGACGAGCTGTTAGCTTATAGGGAAATGTTGAGGCGTGGGCAAGGAACGCAACACTAACAAGGAGAACATAATCCTCATGAGGAATAGTTTTATGAAGAAGAACAAGTCCCGGAAGAAGAGCAACACCCCCCAGGAGAACAGAGAGAAGGTCGAGAAAGAGGTGAGCAAGGGCCACCCCCGGTCGGGAGGCAACCATCTGTGCCTCCAAGGCAATATCAAGCTCAGCCAGAAGCAAGGGCATACACCCCACTGAGGGAGGACAGGCAAGCCCGACCTCCAAGAAGAGAAGAATTCCAGCATCAACCCCAGCAGGGATACCCAAGGTACACGTACAGTCCGTATCACAACGGCAGGGGTCCCTGCAAGCCCGGTTACCAATTATGATGGATACCAGAGAAATTACAGCCCGTCTCCAGTAATGCTAACCCACGAGGAAGTGGAGGCCATGATCACAAGGAAAACGAATGAGTCAAAGAAGAGTGAGTTACACTGTCTGAGTGACAACACAAATCACCCCTTCACAAGGGAATTGGAGATGAACCGAGTGCCAGACTCGTTGCATTTGATAAAGATCGAAAAATACAATGGTAAGGGTGACCCCTTAGAACACATCTAGCAACATGAAGCTTCCCTCCTAGGTAGGACAACGGAGGATCGCTACAAGGCACTTTTGTTTCCAAACACCTTGTCAGGGGTAGCATCGCACTGGTTCTTTAGCCTACCTACTGAGAGCATCCATTCATGGGCACAACTAAAGGCAAAATTTCTCCAAAGGTACTTGGGAGAAAGGAAGCTACTCAAAGGAACAGGCTCACTTGATGATGTGAAGCATGAGAATGAAGAGACACTGGCTAATTACTACACAAGTTTAACCAGAACCTGGCTGACATACAGGGTGACATTACCGAAGGCGAAATCATAAGAGCCTTCATAAGAAACCTTGGTCGCTATGGCTCTACCTTAGCGGAAAAAATGGCCAAAAAACCCGCTAGCACCCTATAGGAGCTGGCAGGAAGGGTGAAGACACATATAGACATGTAGAGACACAGAATGAACAAGAGAGCAAAGTTCCAGGCATCGAAAGAAGAAAATACAAAGCCAAGCAAAGGAAAACCACCCCAGGCTCCCCAGCCCATAAGGCAACAAGACTGGCGTCCGCCCCAGCCAAGGAATCAGACAGGGGAATCACTAAGACCAAGATATATCAATGTCATTAAGTTCATACCACTAAATGCAACCCCAGCCGTGGTATTGAGAGAAATGAGGAACTTGAAGATATGGTCACCCCCAGGAAGATGAAGAGCCCCAATGGTGGGAACGGATAAAGAAAAATGGTGTGACAATCATGAAGCACCCGACCATGATACAAATGAATGCTTCAGTTTGAAGTTAAGCATAAATAATGCCGTGCAAAGGGGAGAGCTAAAGAAGTTTGTGGATCATGGAGGCAGCAGTACGCCAGCAAGACCAACCCAAAAGAAAAGGGCAAAGAGAAGATGGACTATGCCCCCTCTCACGACTAGAGATGAACGATCAATATGATACATGGTGGTGTCGCGGCAGGCGGACCATCTGCAAATGCGAGGGAGGTGTATGCCTCAAAGATAGACATGACAACAAAATGGAGGAAGAGGCCAAGAGAGAAGGAGGAGATGGTGATCGAATTTTCAGAGAAGGACAAGAGCCACATCATCTTTCCACATGACGATGCTCTAGTGATAACGTTAGACATCGATAACTACGATGTGAAGAGGATAGTGGTCGATGGAGGGAGCTCGGCAGATATACTAAACCTGCGGTCCTAGAGCAGATAGGCAAATCCAAGTCAGATTTGAAGCCAGTCACTTTCCTCTAGTCGGATTCACTAGCGCAACAAGCTACCCTCTGGGCATGATCACCCTACCAGTTACAATGGGCCAAGGGTAGACTCAGCTAAGGATCAAAGTGAACTTTGTGGTGGTGGAAAACCTAGGAGCTTATAATGGGATCTTAGGCAGAACAACCATAAATCCATACGAAATAGTTCCCTCAACAGTTCACTAGAAGCTGAAGTATATCACGGAAAGCGGAATAGGTGAAGTCCTAGGTGATCAACGCACCGCAAGCCAATGCTACGTCAATTCCATGAGGTGTAGACCACACCAATCCAACTCTGTGGCAATGGTGATGATAGGGGCTAGTCAGAAAGAGAAAGAAAAGAGGAAAATGCCAAGTTACAAGAAGGGAAGGACAGGACAGGAGTCACACTCCTCCTAAGCAAGCAGGTGTTCAGAAATTTGGCAAGAAGGCCAGGGATGGACAAGGTTGTAAAGGCAACAAGCATACATTGGCAGCCAGAAAATGAGAATGGAAGGAGAACAAGAAGAGCAATTGAAAGGGGCTTCAGGTACATTGATGATGTCAAGAAAATGCATGGAGAATCCCTAACAAGTTACTTCAAAAGGTTCATGGAATATGGGGCCAACATGGAGGTAACAAGAAGTGAAGTTGTAAGAGCTTTTCTCAGGAACATGCATCCAACCTCTTTCGAGGCCTTTGGAGGTCGCTACGAGGTAGTGATGACAAACACGATGCGAGAGCTTAAAGAAAATCTGGACGAGGCATTCGAGAAAGAGAATGAACAGTATGACGAAGAATCCAAAGAAGAGGAGGAAAATTACAAACAAGAAGGGGGGTGAACTTCAACTTCACACCTCTAAAAGTGCAAGTGGAGGAAATTTTTAAGGAACATTTAATCAAGGAGCTGCCAATGTATAAAGAAGATGGCAAGGCCTTCCTAGGAAGGGATGCAACAGGATGGTGTGATTACCATGGCACATGGGGGCACAAGAATAATGATTGCATGGTACTGAAAATTGAAATTGAGGAGATGATCTTCAAGAGAAAACTCAAGAAGTACATAGCATCAGGGGCACCCACCATTGCCTAAGGAGATCACACCAGAGGAACACCATATCCTTAGTTTCATATTCCGTATCTTACATGTTTACAAGTTTAGTTTTCTAAAAAAACAACTCTTGAGGCGGAAAACTCACGAAGTTTCTCCAACTCTTCAACCGTCTGTTTTCTCCTAAAGGATGTCTTGGACCACCCAGGACACCCCTGTTTGTACATATGGCATGCATGCCCTCAATGAAGTAGATGCTCATCAAAATATTTTCTAATTATGAGATGAGACAAACATCATGTTCTCCTTACCCAGATATGACTACCAAGTCTATGACTTTTTCAACGCCCCCAAGAGCGTATCTTGAGAGTAGTTCTAAACTACGAAACTCTCCGCCATCCGGGAGCCTATCCCGCGAATAGATTAATGCCCCCAAGAGCGTATCTTGAGAGTAGTTCTAAACTGCGAAACTCTGTGCCGTCCAGGAGCCCATCTTGTGAATAGTTCTATGCCCTTCCGAGAGCCAATCTCGTGAAAAACTTCGACGCCCCCAAGAGCGTATCTTGAGAGTAGTTTTTAGACTACGAAAACTCTGTGCCATCCAGGGTAGATCGAACCTTATAATCAGCAGCATATGCAGGGGAAGACTTATACTCAGCTACGGCGGTAACTCTCTCCTCCATGCGGGATTTCTCATCAACCTTCTTCAACTCCTCAGCATGGAGTGAAGAAGCAACAACAGCCTTCCGGCGCAAGTCACCAACAGTGGTCTCGAGCAAGGCTACCTGACTCATAAGCTCTTGCATCCTCAAATCAGATAGGCGAGCCTTCTCAGTGGCACTAGCAAGCTCTGCCTTCAAGGACACCTGACCATCCTCAAGGGCTTTCTTCTCATCAGAAAGCTCAAGTGCAAGAGACGAGAGGTTAACCATATCCGACATGCCCTAAGATAGAAAAAAAATAGCAAATCACATAACAAGCAATCATAGGGAAAAGAGAAGAGATAGAAGCATCACTTACCGGGGCATAACGAAATAACACCCCCTGAATGAAGCGCCTGGTCTCTTTAGGTGACTTAGGGCGAGAAACGCGATCCCCAGGAGCAACAGCACTGCAAAGAACCCGGATACCAACTTCTGGGGTGTGCAGAGAGGAATGGCTATCAAAGTGATACTCTTTCAACCCAGCAAAGGGAGTCCACTCAGCTCCCACAACATCCTCATCAGTAAGGCGAGCGAAGTTCTTCCGGCTCAAAGCAGGAAGTCCAGCTATACAAACAAAGTAAAAATGAAAACATGAAGCAAATATTAATATACCTACCAGACAAGAAGAAGTAGAACCTGAGACTCGGGCCCTCGCCTGGGGGGCAGGAGATGGAGAAGAGGCATCAAGACCTATAGGCACTCCACCACCATCAGCAGGTCGCTTCCCTTTGTCAGTCAGGGAGGGCGCCTCTTCGACTACTATCTCTTTATCGCGAGATTGTGTCGGAAAACGAGCACTGGAAGGAGAATGGCCCACAGTCTTTTTCTTCGTAGCAGCCGAGGCCCCGACCTCAGAATCAGGCTCCCGTGCCTTAGACTTGGAGTGGCTGGAACTTCTGCCCACGGGGAAAACACGCCCAGTAACTAGAGGAGAGTGCCCTAACAACATAAAGGAAACAACATGAGAACAATCATAAGTATATCATAAAAGGGAAAGAAGGAAAAGAAGAACATACTGGAGGCCTCCGCAGTCTTTCCAGACTTGGAAGGTTTCTTAGGGTCAGAGCTGGAAGGAGCTTTCCTCTTCGTCAGGTCGATAGGCTCCGCCTGCATAGCATATGTTTTTCCGTGAAACCAACCTACAAAGGAAGAGCAAAATATGAGTAAAAACGAGAAGAATAAATGACGTACCAAACCTTCGGGGGGAGAGGTCAAACGGATCCCCGCCTCATAAAGGTCCGCCTCGGTCACCACGGAGACAGGACAGTAAGACTTTGTCCGATGACTCTGATAGATAATCTTCATGGTCTCTAAATCTGAGGAGGAGAACTCCCCAAAGACGGGCCAACCATCCGACCGATTCTCATTAAGAACCGACCAAGTGACATAACGATCAGTGATGAAGAAATAGTGTTTAGACCAATGGCTCGCCGAGTTATCACTTGAAGCCACGAAGCGAAGGTCGCTATCCCACTCGACCTCGCCCAACCCAAAGTCCGCAAATCGGGAATCTTTAAGAAGGGGATTGCGAGTCACCAAGCTCGCAAAACCTACCTTCCTCTGATATTGGAAGTGGTAGAAACACCGGAACAGAACTAGAGAATACCTCTAGGAATACCACTGGCATAGTGTCGGACCTAAATCTGACCTACGGCGAAATACGTTTTGAAAACGTGGATTTGAATAGAGTCGCCACTAGTTAATTAAAAGGCTAACTAGAATCCTAAATCACCTAAGCGAATAACGAATTAAACACCTAGGTGAAAAATCGGTCTACGATCAGAAATACGAGTTCGGGGGTTCTATTACGAATTAAAACTCATGGAATTAATCACGCCCTTTCGGTACTCAATTCACAAGTTTGCCAATTTTATTGCTTATACATACATTACACTAAATTAATCCAACAATGTCAAAATTAATCAAATTTCATCATACGAAATGATATTATCAAATATAATTCCCAAATCTATTAATTATAACCCATAACTCCTATTAAAAATGAAGTCTAAAATAATAATAAAATTTTTTTTAACATGCTATCAAATTAAACTTGACATATTGTATGAGGCGCTCAACAGACCTTTTTCATCTTATAAAATCTTTTTTTCGGGCTTTGAATGGATGAAAATCCATTTTTTTGGTGCAATTTAGTGTATTAATATCGAAATTAGAAGTCCCTAGATGTCGCTATATCTTTATCATCTTACGAGAATAGAGTCCGGTGTGGATCAAGCGGAGGTCCCTTCTATTTCATCATCTTTTGTCCCTTCTACTTCATCTTTTTCTGTTCCTTCTACTTCATCTTTTTCTGTCCCTTCTACTTCATCTTCTATCCCTTCTACTTCATCTTCAATCACTTTAAATTAAACTACTAATTAAATTTTACCAACTACATTTAAGCTATTAATTAAACCTAACTAATTACCTTTAAATTATTAATTAATTGTAATATAATAATAATAATATAAAACAAAAAATATAATAATCAAAATATTAATAATAAAATATTAATTAAATAAATAAAAAATAAACAGCAGCGGGGGGAAGACCTACCTACAGTGGAGATCGGAGCCGGCAAGAGGGGTCACGGCAGGACGGCGGCGGGGCACGACGGACGGGCGCGACGGCAGCAGCAGCAGCAGCAGTGGACGGCAACGGCAATGACGGGCGGTCAGGAACGGAGCTGGTCGTGGCTGGGCTGTGCAGAGGAGCTTCGATTTGACCAGATCCAGACGGCGGTGGACGAATTCCGGAGGTGAGAGAGGGCGTACGGGCACGGCGGCGCGGTCTGGGGCGCGCGGACGGCCTGGCGAGCTCCAGACGGTGGACACGACAGGTTGGGGCGACGGGGGCGGAGCTGGGGCTGTCACCGGTCGGGCTGGCTGTTGGGGAAGAAAGAGAGGAGAGAGGAAAGAGAGAGAGGAGAGAGAGAGGTGGCTGGCGACGGGCAGGGCTCCGGCGGAGGGTCGTGGCTAGGCAGGCGCACCGGACGGCTGGCGATGGATTGGGCTGGGTGAGGCAGCCGCCGTGGCTGTCGGACGTCACGTGGCTGGGCGAACAGCGGCGGCCCGTCGCCGGCAGGAGAAGCACCAGTTGAGCGGGAATCCTATGAAATTAAAAAAAACAAAACAAAAAAAAACTTTTCTGAGCACTAGATGACAAAAATCGCGCAGACCCCGAGAAATAATGTATTATTGCTTTTTAAAAATAATATCTTACAGATAAGTTTCTAAAATAAAAAAACTAATTATTATATATATATTTTTAAAAATTCCGAAAATATTAAATAAATTCGAAATAATTTAAAATATATTTTATAATAATTTCCCTAATGTGCCCTTAAGCATTTTTGGAGACTTTGTGGCTTGACGCGTCCGGAATTTGACGTATCATGTGTAACGTCGTTACGTCCGGGTCAAAATCGAGTGTTTACAGTTTGCCCCTCTTTGGACGGACTCCCGTAGAACGTGTTCGAAGGGGTTTGTCCAAAGACGAAGAAACACTGATTTTGACCAGAAAGTATATTCTCTCCCAATTCTTCAAAGTCTTCAAGGTGGCTCATACGCTTATTCTGGTGCGGAAAAGATAAAACCTCTGTCGGCGGGACGCCTGTTGGCGATGCCTCCATTGGCGGTGCAGAAAGTAAAGCCTCCAATGGCGGTGCGGAAAGGTAAAGCCTCGGTCGGCGGTGCCCCTGTTGGCGGTGCCTCCGTTGGCGGTGCAGAAAGTAAATACCTCGATCGACGATGCCTCCAGCGGCGTGCGACAAGGAAAAGCCTCCAGTGGCGGTGCGGAAAGTAAAGCCTCCAGTGCCGTGCAGAAAAGTAAAGCCTTTAGTGGCGTGCGGGAAAGTAAAGCCTCCAGTGGCGTGCAGAAAAGTAAAGCCTCCAGTGGCGTGCAGAAAAGTAAAGCCTCCAGTGGCGTGCGGGAAAGTAAAGCCTCCAGTGGCGTGCGGGAAAGTAAAGCCTCCAGTGGCGTGCGGGAAAGTAAAACCTCCAGTGGCGTGCTGAAAAGTAGAGCCTCCAGTAGCGTGCGGGAAAGTAAAGCCTCCAGTGGCGTGCGGGAAAGTAAAGCCTCCAGTGGCGTGCGGGAAAGTAAAGCCTTCAGTGGCGTGCGGGAAAGTAAAGCCTCCAGTGGCGTGCGGAAAAGTAAAGCCTCTAGTGGTGTGCGAAAAAGTAAAGCCTCCAGTGGCGTGCAGAAAAGTAAAGCCTTCAGTGGCGTGCGGGAAAGTAAAGCATCCAGTGGCGTGCAAAAAAGTAAAGCCTCCAGTGGCGTGCGGAAAAGTAAAAGCCTCCAGTGGCGTGCAGAAAAGTAAAAGCCTCCAGTGGCGTGCAGAAAAGAAAATCCTTGATCGACGATGCCTCCAGTGGCATGCGACAAGGAAAAGCCTCCAGTGGCGTATAGTAAAGTAAAAACCTTGATCGACAATGCCTCCAGTGGCGTGCAACAAGGAAAAGCCTCCAGTGGCGTCCGTCAGAGAAGAGCCTCTAGTGGCGTCCGTCGGAGAAGAGCCTCTAATGGTGTTCGTTAGAGAAGAGCCTCTAGTGGCATATATCGGAGAAATGCCTCTAGTGGCGTCCGTTGGATAAGGGCCTCGAGTGGCTTGACGACTTGAATGCATGTCCCTAATTTTTTCCTAAACTGCACATGACGCGACAGCTTAGCGGGATCTTTATTTTTTTTTAAATCTCTCATATTCTCTCCTTTTGCCACGGTCATAATTTTAGACCGTGCCCCTCGGTTTTCTTAATTTTTGCATGGATTGCCCCTTGGGGTTTTCATTCTATCGGGATTTTATTTTCTCTCCTTTTGCCATGATTGCAATTTCTGAATTTCTATCATGCCCCTCATTTACTAATTTTGCCTAGGCTGCCCTTTCGGGTTTTCAACCTAACAGAAGCACTCTTTTTTGGTAGCCGATTAAACGGTGAATGTGACCCGTACTTTATTTCCCGTCTCAATGCGAGAGTATTTGTAGCCATTTGGAGGGTGGCTGTGACCCTTTTCTCACCGTCTTCAATGTCGCGAGAGCTCTCTTGATTTGTAGCCATTTGGAGGGTGGCTGTGGCCCTTTCATTTATTTCCATCGTCGATGTTCCGGGACTGCTCTTTCGATTTGTAGCCGTTTTAAGGGTGGTTGTGGCCCTTTCAAATGATTTCTCGGCCTCACAAGATTCACGAGAATACTCTTTATATGTAGCCATTCTGAGGGTGGCTATGGCCCTTTTAACAATCTCCCATCCTCTCAGGATTCGAGGAACACTCTTTGTAGGTAGCCATTTTAGGGGTGGCTGTGGCCCTTTCACTCATTTCTCGCCTTCAATGTTACGAGAGTGCTCTATATCTGTAGCCTGTTTGAAGGGTGGTTGTGGCCCTTTATTTTGTAGTCGTTTTAGGGACGACTGTGGCCCTTTTTTATTTTCCCGCCTTTACAAGATTCGCGGGGTCACTCTTTTATCTGTAGCCGTTTGGAGGGTGGCTGTGGCCCTTTATTTTGTAGTCGTTTTAGGGACGACTGTGACCCTTTTTATTTTCCCGCCCTCACAGGATTCGCGGGGTCACTCTTTTATCTTTAGCCGTTTGGAGGGTGGCTGTGGCCCTTTCACTTATTCTCCGCTTTTGATGATGCGGGAGCGCTCTTTATCTGTAACCATTTGAAGGGTGGTTGTGGCCCTTTATTTTGTAGTCATTTTAGGGACGACTGTGGCCCTTTTTTATTTTCCCGCCCTTTCAAGATTTGCGGGGTCACTCTTTTATATTTAGCCGTTTGGAGGGTGGCTGTGGCCCTTTCACTTATTCTCCGTTGTTAATGTTGCGAGAGTGCTCTTTATCTGTAGCCATTTGAAGGGTGGCTGTGACCCTGTTTTTTTTTAATAGTCATTTTAGGGATGACTGTGACCCTTTTATTTGTAGTTGATTTAGGAACAACTGTGACCCTTTTATTCCTTCATTGCTCTCACAAGAATTGTACGAACGCTTTCTTTATTTTCTGTAGCCGATTAAAGGGCGGCTGTGACCCTTAAGAAAACTGAGTTTTTTTTTTTTTTTGCTCTTTTTTTTTTGCGCTTTTTTCATCTCATCTTTTGCCATGATTGCCCATGCGGGTTTTCAATCATGCCCCTCTCCTTGACTTTTGCCTAGGTTTTCAACCTAGCGAGAATTTATTTTTTTCTCTCTTTTTTCTTTTTTCCAATGGAAAGAAAATCCACAGAAACTAATCAACAACAACTATGTTACATGCCCCTAATAGCAGATTAAACCATTTAATTTCTCAGAACTTCTTCGGAGGAAAACTTGTCAAATAAGTTGATTATGTAGATGTCTTGAATGGAGGATCCTTTCAATGGGTGGACGACACCGAAAATAATTTCTTTTTCTTCTTCCTCTCAAATGCTCTTTCACTAGCACGGTCGATCATCATGGAATCTCGATCTTTTTTAACAGGAAGATCTCTGGATGTTTTCTATCTTCAACCATGCTTGATCTTAACAGGAATGCCCCACGGCTACATCTGAGTGGTTCATAATTCGTCGCATGCTGGACGAATGACCTGATTAATGAACACACATGGATGGTGTTGAGTGTGGAACAGTAGTCCGCAAATGATAAACTTAGGCATAGATATCGTCCGAGGTATATGGGATAAATTCGATAGTTGGCATAAGAATGGTCGGCGAGGGAAAGGCCGTACACGAGATGTGTTCTTCAGGAGTTTTGATTTGGATGATTATCCAAGCTGCACAATGAATAAGGAAAAACTCAAAATTCGGGGACAAAGATGATCACAACTTCTCTTACCTGGGAGTTGGATTTTTCAGTGGGCAATGTGCTCGCTATGCGAATGGACTTGCTGCATGTCCTGATTCTCTTATTCCACAACTTGTATATGTGTACCTGCTGAAAATTACATGCCCCTAGTGGCCGACTGAAAATTTCAGAACTTTTTACGGAAAAGGATTCGGTTGATCGAGTCAAGCTACATTGATCGGCACATTGAATCTTCACGGGATTCTTGATGATCTCTTGAATTTTTCTCATCTCCTGACATGTCTGATCTCAATGGGAGATGCCCCATGGTTATCGCTGAATGGTTTAAACCTGGCCAAATAACGGTTGTATACCTCGTCTTGGAAAGCGTATGAACTTCACACATGGTAGGTGAAATTCTTCATAGAATATCTTTGAAGCGCTCACGTTTCACACGGTTGCGGCATTGGTTGAAGTGGTCATTCGACCTGCAAAAGAGTAGGGACACTCAAATCTCAAGGAAAAAAATTAAGTACATTTTAACGCACCTCGGCGTTAGATATCTCGAGTGTGCAATTTGTTCCTTATGCAACTGGATAACTGTATGTTCTTTTTTTGTTGCCCCCTTTAGCCGAAATAACTTATGTGTACATGATACCTTAACCAATGGTACCTGAAAAGAGTGAATGAAAAATCAGTGTAGAGAATATGAGAAATCATGCATGACTTTTTGAAAACTCTAATGTCATTCATTTCATAATTTTGATTACTTTTTTGAAAAGGAATCAAAATTTATGATCAAATGTGTTTTGCGCCATCATGGAGTTTACTGAGTTTGCTGAGTGCATTATCTAGCTCGAACGCGGGAAGAATGCTCAAAACAAAGTTTTTTTTCAAAAAGGTTTTCTCGTCCTTTGTTTAAACTCGAATAGTAGCACTCAACTGCACAGTTAAACTATTTTCAAAAAAGAATCAAAACTCCCATCTTTTAAATGCTCGCTCATGCGAATGACGATCTTGCCAAAAATATGTAATACACCTTGGATAAAAACGAATGACACTTTGATTTTTTTTTAAATGCTCATGCATGCTCGAAAGTTAAAATTCTACTGTTAAGAAAGTTACAACTTACGACATCTTACCTGAATGACACATATGAATTCATTCTGAAAGTTAAGATTCTATTCTAAGAAATTCACAACTTACAACAGTTTACCTGAATAATGCATATGAAATGCTTATTTTGAAATGAAAATTTCAGGTGGATTTTTTTTAAAAAATAATGCAATTGAGATGCATGCGTGAATTTGAAAGCTCTATAGCTAAAAAAAAAACAACTCGCAATTTACCTGAAATGTTTTTTTATAAAAAAAAAATAATGCATATTGAATGCATGCTTTAAAAAAAATCAGATAAAAGTTTTTTTTGAAAATAATGCATATGCAATTCATGTTTGAATTTAAAAAACTCTAAGAGCCAAAAAGGAACTACAAATTTTCCTAAATTTTTAAAAAAAAAAAATATATATATATATATATATATATAAATGATGCACAATGAATGCACTAACAAAATTTTACAACTTACATGAAAAGTTTTTTTCCAAAAAATAATGCGTATAAAACATATGCTTGAAATAAAACATTCTGGTAAGTAATTTTGACAACAACACATGGAGTACATGTTTGAAACTAAAAGTTCTACGACTAAGAATGTGTACAGTCTATCAACAGATTATTTTTCCTAAAACAATGCACATGTGATGCACATGAGATGCATACTTGAGATGAAAGTTCTACAGTCAAGATAATTTACAAGTTATCTGAAAAGATTTTTTGTTTTTTTTTTTTTTTTTTTAATGAGGAAGAAAAAACAATGCATCTCGGTTGCTCAAAATTAAGAATCAGGCGAAAAGTTTTTTTTTTTTTAAATGATGCATATGAGATGCACAAAATAAATACAAGATGCAAACTTAAAAATAAAAGTTATACAACTGAGAAAAATTACAATTTACCTGAAAGTTTTTTCGAAAATAATGCATATGATATGCACGTTTTTTTATTAAAAATTCAGATAAAATGTTTTTTTTAAACAAAGAGCACTAAAACTAAGAGAGCTTACGGTTTATCTAAATTTTTTTTTTAAAATTAATGCATATTGGATGCATTATTAAAATAAAACAATTTAGTTAAAAAGTTTTTTAAAATGATGCATATGGAATGCACGTTCGAAACTGGAAGCTCTAACAGTTAAAGCGGAATTACAAATTTTTCAAAAAAAAATTTTGTTTTTTGTTTTTTTAAACAATGCATATACAATACACTAACCAAAATTACAACTTACCTGAAATTTTTTTCAAAAATAATGCGTACTAAACACATGTTAAAAAATAAAAAATTCAGGTAAGAGGTTTTTTAAAAAAATGCATATGAAATGCATGTTCGAAAGGAAGCTCTAATAGCTAAAAAAATTAATTTTTCTGAAATGTTTTTTTAAGTAATGCATACGTAACACACTAACAAAAATTACAACTTACCTGAGATTTTTTTAAAATAATGCGCATGAGACGCATATTTAGAATAAAAATTTAGGTAAAGGTTTTTTTTTTAAAAAAAAACAATGCATCTGAAACACATGTTTAGAAAAAATCTACAACTAAGGGATTAACTACTTGGCTAAATTTTTTTGGTTTTTTCTGAAAATAACGTATACATAATGCATTTTAAAATTAGAAGCTCTAATAGCTAAAAGTGAGTTATATTTTTCATGAAATTTTTTTTTTTTTTTAAATAATGCGCGAATGATGCGTTAATTATGAATTACAACTTACCTGTTTTTTTGTTTTTTTTTTTAAATAATGCGCATGAGACGCATGTTTAGAACAAAAATTCAGGCAAGAGGTTTTTTTTTTAAACAATGCATACAAAATGTATGTTTGGAAAGAATTTTTTTACAACTAAATGACTAACTACTTAGCTGAAAAAGTTTTTTTGTTCTTTTTTTTTAAAAAAATGCAATGAGATGAATGCATGAGAATTAATGTTACACAGTTAGAAAAAACTTACAATTTACATGATAACCTCTTTACAAAAAAAACTGATAATACACGACATGTTAGGAGGGTAAAAAAGTGTGGCTTTACTCTACAATGTAGGTTCCATTGATAGGCTCCCGACAAGGTGGTTTCCTCTCCCCATCACAGAGATCACAGGACCTTCACAAGCGAGTGGAGTTGTTCTGAGTCGTTCCGACGGCTCGGCCGCGTGGTCGTACCCTTACTAACTCTCCGGGGTTCCTAGTTGCCCTGGGTTTTAGGCATTTTGGGTATTACACTAAAGCGGTGTGTGCGAGTTCAAATAATGCCACAAAAAGAAAAATGTTAATTGTAACTCTAAAAAAAAGTACCTGTCACACGAGAAAAAAAACAAAGTTAGAATGGTGAAGATAATAAAATATAAGAACTCAAAAAAAATGGCAATAAGCGAATATAATGAGCCCTGAACCCTCTAAATCCCCAGCAGAGTCGCCAAATTGTCAGACCTAAATCTGACCTACGGCGAAATACGTTTTGAAAACGTGGATTTGAATAGAGTCGCCACTAGTTAATTAAAAGCCTAACTAGAATCCTAAATCACCTAAGCGAATAACGAATTAAACGCCTAGGCGAAAAATCATTCTACGATCAGAAATACGAGTTCGGGGGTTCTATTACGAATTAAAACTCATGGAATTAATCACGCCCTTTTGGTACTCAATTCACAAATTATCCAATTTTATTGCTTATACATACATTACACTAAATTAATCCAACAATGTCAAAATTAATCAAATTTCATCATACGAAAAGATATTATCAAATATAATTCCCAAATCTAAAAATTAATTATAACCCATAACTCCTATTAAAAATGAAGTCTAAAATACTAAAAAAAAACTTTTAACATGCTATCAAATTAAACTTAATCACTTTAAATTAAATTACTAATTAAATTTTACCAACTACATTTAAGCTATTAATTAAACCTAACTAATTACATTTAAATTATTAATTAATTGTAATATAATTATAATAATATAAAATAGAAAATATAATAATCAAAATATTAATAATAAAATATTAAATAAATAAACAGCAGCGGGGGGAAGACCTACCTATAGTGGAGATCGGAGCCGGCAAGAGGGGTCACGGCAGGACGGCGGTGGGGCACGAAGGACGGGCGCAACGGCAGCAGTAGCAGCAGCAGTGGACGGCAACGGCAATGACGGGCAGTCAGGAACGGAGCTGGTCGTGGTCGGGCTGTGCAGAGGAGCTTCGATTCGACCAGATCCAGACGGCGGCGGACAAATTTCGCAGGTGAGGGAGAGCGTACGGGCACGACGGCGCGGTCTGGGGCGCGCGGACGGCCTGGTGAGCTCCGGACGGTGGTCACGACAGGTTGGGGCGACGAGGGCGGAGCTGGGGGCTGTCACCGGTCGGGCTGGCTGCTGGGGAAAAAAGAGAGGAGAGAAGAAAGAGAGAGAGGAGAGAGAGAGGTGGCTGGCGACGGGCAGGGCTCCAGCGGAGGGTCGTGGCTGGGCAGCCGCACCGGACGGCTGGCGATGGATTGGGCTGGGTGAGGCAGCCGCCGTGGCTGCCGGACGTCACGTGGCTGGGCGAACGGCGGCGGCCCGTCGCCGGCGGGAGGAGCACCAGTTGAGCGGGAATCCTATGAAATTAACAAAAGAAAAAAAAAACTTTTCTAAGCACTAGAGGACAAAAATCGCGCAGACCCCGAGAAATAATGTATTATTGCTTTTTCTTGTGCTTTTCAGTCTCCTTTACAATGTAACCTAGACCCCTATTTATACTAAAAACCTAGTCTAGATTACAGATAAAATTCAAATAAAAAATGCTAACAGATAATTATTTTAGAGAATATTCCTAAGGATATTTATCTTTACAGATAATTATTTTTTTTTAATAAAAAATAATATCTGGAGATAAATATCTTACAGATAATTTTATAAAATAAAAAAAACTAATTATTATATATATATTTTAAAAATTCCGAAAATATTAAATAAATTCGAAATAATTTAAAATATATTTTATAATAATTTCCCTAATGTGCCCTTAAGCATTTTTGGAGACTTTGTGGCTTGACGCGTCAGGAATTTGACGTATCATGTGTAACGTCGTTACGTCCGGGTCAAAATCGAGTGTTTACACATAGTACTCGGAATCCTACCCAAACGCGAATAGCGCTGGGGGCAAGGTTCACATGAGAAATTCTGAAGAACCGACAGAACTCGACAAGGTCATCACAATAAGGGAGACGTAACCCATATCGAATCTGAGAGGGATACACCACGACCTTCCCCTTAGGGGGCTCTGTCACCGATTCACGAACATTCCTCAAGGATGGGAGGAAAGGGTACAAAGGCTCATCTAGAGGACTAATGTCACCTAACTCAATGTTGTCATTATACTCGCTCCGAGTCAAGTGGTTCTCCGACAACGGCGCAAGACCTAACTCAAAAGCAGTGGGAAATTCTAAGCTCGGGAAAGACTCCGACTCAGACCAATACCCAAATTCAGTATCTGACTCCGACTCTGAGCTAATATCTTGAAAGAAAGTAATGCGGCGAATGGAGGGGATGAAAAACTTACTCATCCTCCGAAGAATATAGCGTCTCTGCAAAGTCTGAGTTTTGGGGGCACCACCACGAATACAATACCTGTCGTACCAAGCTAAGTGTCAGAATAGAGGAATTTCTTCAGAAAACTCGGGAATACCCTGGTTTCGACATATCAACAACCATATCACACAACGACCGACAAGTGACAATCAAGGCTCAAAGATATCCAATGACGATAACCGGTACGTACGAGCAATTTTACGAAGACAAAATCAGATAGTTTCACTCGGGCAAAATACAATTTCCCGAACCAAGGACGATTATACCCCTCAACAACACCCGGCATACGAGTGACCACTCGATACCAAATTCAAACAAGGAAAATACAACGGGAAAAAAATTTATTTCCGAGAAAACGACTATCTACCCAACACGGCAATCACGACTCAAATATTCGGGAAATCATCACAAATCAAGCATAGGAAATTCAAATACGGGCATTTAATATGTTCGTAAAACGGAAAGGAAAAGTTCGAACCTTGGGAAATCCCGAACCGATTTGAAGAACGGGTCCGGAATTGGGGTCTCGTCGTCGCCGGCGTGGAGCTGCCACCTCCGTCGCTAACCCCAGCCATGGAGGTCGCCTCGCCGAGCCGTCCTCGTCGCCCACCGCCACCGGAGGGACCTTCGCGTCGCCAATTGGAGGAACCCCCCCCCCCTCCCATCGCTGCCGCGCTGGCCTGGTTTGGTCTCGGTCCGCGTCACCCCCGCCGCGCAGGTCTCGTTGAGCCTGGCTGCCCGCTGCACCTCCGCAGTCCCTCGTCGGAGCCTCCACGTGCAGCTGCTGGATCGCCACGCCAGAGCTCCTCCCTTTCCTTCGCCGAAATTTGGCCGGCCACTCCTTAGTGGGTCTTGAAATTTTTCTTGGTCCCCAAGAATGTGAAGTGAGAAAAAAAATAATGGTGGCTAAGTGAGGCAATCCTATTCCCTTATTTTATAACTAAAAGTGAGTAGGGTTTTTTAAAGCGACACAATCACCACCATTCATTTGGATTAGAGGAGATCTAAGGGTTTGGATAGAAAACTATCATCTTTACCCCCCTTTGACTATGGTTATGCATATTTTTACTCAAGTTAACACCCTATAGGCATATATTCCATTACCCTATACTTAGAAATTTTTGGACCAAATTCAAAAAGAATTCCCGGGAAATTGAGGTACATAGACTCATATCCATGATTGCATTCCATCCCCAAGCCTGTACATATTTTTAAAATGCATACTTGAAGGGATCAGATTTTTTTATGATTATATTCATATTCCGCGGACACGTGTCTAGAACGCGTGTACGCATGCTCTAACGTTTACAATTCCTCTATCTTTGAGAATCAGAGGACAAGGCTCGAAAAACGCACCTACGGACAAGCGAAGGTTTCTTCAAGAGGTAAAGTCACGGTTCCCAATTGCGTGTATCATCCCATCCTAAAATAGAGTCAACCAAGGGTTACGACATTGGTTAACTCGAGGGGCAAGTGATGGATATACGCCCAATTGGAAGCCATTTTAATTTAGACTGTCTCATTTTGATTACCCCATTT
Source organism: Clarkia xantiana subsp. parviflora (assembly GCA_036873135.1). Lineage (NCBI taxonomy): Eukaryota > Viridiplantae > Streptophyta > Magnoliopsida > Myrtales > Onagraceae > Clarkia > Clarkia xantiana. Next base: position 1,576,414 of record JAPTYO010000018.1, read on the forward strand.
ACGGTTCTAAATCGAAATTTTGACCCGAACACTTCGCCTAAAACGCTAACGGTCCGAACGAGGTAAAATCACTCGCCCAGACCCGACCATCGACCTCACCTAGGTGAGATCGGGTGACTTCACCTGATCCCTCCTAGGGTAGATCGGGTGGGCTGACCCGATCTCCCCTAGGGGAGACCGGGTTGGCTCACCCAACCCCTCTTAGGAGGGGTTGGGCAAATCCACCCATTGTCAAGCCTCGGGGGTTGGATTTTCTGTCCGACCCCAAGGGTCTGACCTCTTTTCCACTCGTCCCACACTTAGATTATTTCGCCTACCTCTCCATGCTTTAAGGGTCTAATCACACGGTTATGAGTTAATTAAACACGCTTAGGGGATTAACGATGTCATTAAGCCACCTTAATCCCCCCAAAGCCTATAAATATAGCTCGTATTCTATTCATTTCCAACACGTTGATTATTTTACTGGCTTTTACTCTGCCTTCTCTCTAGTTTATCTCTCTAGAAACTTTAGATTGACTTAGGCATCAGAGAGGGTTCACCAAGCACCCCCCCCCCCCCCATCCGTGCTTGGTACTGCCCCTCTTGCAGGTCGGGCAGAAGGAAGAAGTCAGAAGAAGAGAAGGATACGGTTCAGACCCTCCAGCGAATAGAGCCTCGGATCAACTTATCTACCCATGAGAAGTGACAATTGGATCGACGACCCGAGTGACGCGACTTAACAGCGTACGAACGCAGTGCTGAACAAAATGGCCAAGTTAACACGTCTTTGTAAACCGGTTGAGTTTGACTAGGGGTATGAGAGATGAGGATGGTCAAGTACAGATGTAATTCTCCGACTCTTTTATTCACAGGTGGCCACCAATCTGATATTAGTTGAAAGGTTTTGAATACTTGTACGGATGCCTTGGAGAAGTGTTCCTATGTGGAAACTAGGCAATTGGAGAATGACAGTTGACCAAGGATACTACGCGGCACAGTATTATTATTGTTTTCACATGTTGATTGTACATGGGGAATCAACGTTCCGCGGGCGCTACAACACTCCTAACAGATGAGTAGCACGATGCCTGTCGTGTCCGTCGGTCGCACGGCAAACCTCATATGAACTATTCCGAAGCAGGGCTGGATCGAAGAACAAATCTTGATGTGTTGGTTGACAACATATTAACAGACACCCTCCCATTCCGGCAAGTGGGAGCTGTTGGCATTTGGATATTGGGTCGCCGTATAAAGGAGCCCATTAATATGAGGCTGTTATCTAAGTCAATTAGGTAATGTCACATTAGAGATTTTGGGCTAGGCCTAAAATCCCAATTGACATGAGAGGCCCAAAATTGGGCCTCCGTCTCTCACATATGGCCGGCCGAAACACCAAGAGTTGTGAGGTGGGTTTTGCCCACATATTTTTATAAATAGGGAGTGTCAGGGTTTAATTCAGGGTTAATCATTTTCTTCATTTGTGGTGAGACAAAAAGAAATATCTCCTCCCTATACACAAGGTGTTTCGGCTGAACCACTCCAGACACTTGGAGGTGCCAACTTGCTTCGAGCAAATTACTCCGAAGATCCATCCCTGCAGAAGAATCAACAAGAGGCTTTGCTGTGGAGACAAATCCGCGTAGGGCTTCCTTAACCAGAACCCTTAAAGGAACCGTCCGGCGGATCGAGAACTCCCCTAGAAGATCTTGGGTCTACGGAAAGCATTGTAGGTATGTGCGCCCTATTCCGCTGCGTAATCTATTTACCTAGCATGTACCTTGTTTTGTTTCCGTAGTATTTGTTGGATCACGGATGGAACTCCGGCACGTTCTTGACGGAATTCTGAACTCTTTTGCTCCAAGTAATCCTGCAAAAAGGGATAGACCGGGCGGTGACCCAGAATCCCTCTCCGATGCTTAAATGAGTATCTCGATGTAGGCAAGTATGTATGAGAGTATGAGTGTATGAGTCATGAGGTAATTCCTTCCTTTATATAGGGGAGGAGTTACCCCAGTTACCTGTTGAGATAACTGCCAGGGGCAGTTAGCCCACGTTCCGTCTTTTCAGGCCACTTCCCCACTACGCTGATAGTGGGCGTGTTTCTCGGCCTCATCCTCTGGTGGCAAGTCCCGACGGATATCGGGGACTCCAGAGTTATATCCTTTGGTCACCGCTCGGGGCCCCTCGTCATCGGGACAGGGCCAACATCCTCAGGGATTCAACATCGGGGCCTACTCAAAGGCATTCCATCGGGAGCGTCCAGCTCATATATCGGGACCGACCTTGTCAGGACCCCTCATATTGGTCCTCTAGGCCTCTTTTGGAGCCCAGTGGGCCTACTCACCGTTTATTCTTTGTTAATGGGCCTAACAGCTATATCGAAACCCATCATTTGCCCCCAAGACATGAAGGACTTACAGTTCGTCGTGTCTTCCATCTCCGGACCTCCCGATAATGGCATCAGAGGCTTTTAACTTTACAAAAAATCTTCTGACGCGGATCTTCTCATCCACGATTCCCCAATATTTTGAGGATAACCACCAAATCCGAAAAGATTTCTCGGTTACTCAACTATTAAATGCCGTGGGTGATGAAGTGACGGCTTGGGTACCCGTGTCTGCTTTTCTGAAAAAGCAATTTTTAGCTGTTTTGTCGTTAGCGTCTCAACGACCCAGGTTGAAGCGTTTCATCTTCAACGGTCCGGATTGAAACGTCTCTTCGGCTATCTTCTCTCCTATAAAACCCCCAAATCTTGGCACTAATCACTTCTCCTGTCATGAACCTTCAGGCCTTTATAATATCAATTTATTTTGGTTATGATTATCATTGCACCACTTAAGGTGAATTAACCACGCCACTTAAGGCGATTTGACCATACCACTTAGAGTGATTCAACACGTCACTTAAGACGTTTTAACCACACCACTTAAGGCGATTTAACTACACCACTTAAGGCGATTTAACCACACCACTTAAGGCGATTTAGCCATGCCACTTAAGGATTTAACCACACCACTTAAGGTGATTTAACCACACCACTTAAGGCGATTTAACCACACCACTTAAGGCGATTTAACCACACCACTTAGAATAGTAAATCTAAGAACAATCTGATCGGAAGCAACCTCTTTATTCATTTATGGCTCAAAACCTGTTTATATCGAATCAAGACAATAAACAACTTGCACCACTAAAGGCGACTAATATCAGGCATGACATTTCTTCAAGTGTTCACCACTAAAAGAATGCTTCAACACATTGCCATCGAGGTCTTCCAACTTATACGCATTTCGAGTTGGCATCCCCACGACCTTATAAGGTCCTCCCCATTTTGGTGACATCTTGTTGATCCGATCCAAAAGGGTAAATTCGTTCGGACGCCAGACCAGTTCCCCGACAAAGAACTGTCGAGACTTGACTCGCCGATTGTAATATCTGGTCGTTGCCAAGCGTATCCGAGCCTGGGCCTCATCGGTATTCCGCCTCTTCTCTTCGACCAAGTCCAAGTCCAGACGCCTCATTTCATCATTCGCCAGAGGTTCATAATACCTCATCTGATGGGATGCCACAGCTATTTCAACGGGAGCGACTGCTTCCGTGCAATAAACAAGGCCAAACAGAGTCTCCCCAGTCGATCGTTTGGGTGTTGTTCTAACAGCCCAAAGCACATTTTCCAGCTCGTCCAGCTATTTGCCCTTCAAGGCATGGACCCTCTTCTTCAGGCCATCCATCACGATCTCGTTGGCTGACTCCACCTGTCCATTGGTTTGAGCATGATGGACAGAGGCTGTCCGATGCTCAATTTTCAGCTCCTCCAGGTACTCCTTCCACTGGACCCCGTTAAACGGAGGGCCGTTATAACTGATCAACACCTTAGGGATCCCGTATCTGGATATAATACGGGTCCGGAGGAATTTGAGGATATGATTCCACGTTGTCTTGGCCAATGCCTTAGCTTCTATCCACTTCGAGAAATAATCAATAGGCACAAGCAAATATCGGCACTGACCTTTTGCAATTGGAAGGGGTCCCACCAAATCGATTCCCCATTGCGCGAAGGGCCAAGCACTCTTGATGGACGTCAGATCGGCAGCTGGAGCCACGATATTCGGGGCATAACTCTGGCAAGCGTCACAGGATCGGACTAGCATCGTTGCCTCCTTGTTCATCGAGGGCCAGTAATAGCCCAGGTTCAGCACTTTCCTCATGATGGATCGGACACCTTCATGACAAGCCGAGTATCCTTCGTGCACCTCCCTAAGGATCCGATCTGTATCGGGCTCAGCCACACATTTCAAGTAAGGAGTTGAATACCCCTTTTTATACAGCTGATTGTCCACCATCACATAATTGACCGCGATTCGGCGTAATTTGCCAGCTGCTACTTCATCATCAGGGACTGCCCTCGTAGTCAGGTACGCGGCTATCGGGGTCATCCAAGAGGGCTCCCCCGATCCGGTCTCGATGGCACATACCTCCGATTGATCGGTGGTTGACAGGATCACCTTCTCCAAGAAGTGCACCTTCCGACTTTCATCGAGGGGTGCCCCCAAGGCAAAATTGCTCATGGAATCTGCTTCCACATTATCCTCCCTCGGGATCGCCTCAATATCAAAGCTCTTGAAACTCTCCTTCAAGGTTTGCACCTCACGAAGGTACTTTTACATCATCGGGCTCTTTGCTTCGTATCGCCCCTGGACTTGGTTCACAATCAGGCTAGCATCACACTTCACCTTTAAGTGACCAACTCCCGTTCCTTTGGCAATCTTGAGGCCGGTGATGAGAGCCTCATATTCAGCTTCATTGTTGGTGGCCCTAAACGTCAAGTCCAGGGCATATCGAAGGGGCTCGCCTCCACCTGGCGGTATCAGTACGAACCCTGCTCCCGATCCTTCTGAACTTGAGGAGCCATCGGTATACATCTCCCAAGTGTCTTCATCATCGGGCAGTTCTGGCTGTTCTGCCATCGGGACCTCCATGGTTGCCCCCTCTACAGGGCCCGCTTCTTCTAGATCGGGGGCTGTAGACTCTGCTATGAAATCCGCCAACGCCTGGCCCTTAATAGCCGTTCTCGGAGCAAAGTGAATGCGGAACTCACTAAGCTCGACTGCCCATTTCACTAATCTCCCCGACGCATCAGGTCGGTTCAAAAAATGTTTTAAGGGCTGATTCGTCAAATAGTAATCTCATGCGTATGGAAGTAAGGTCTCAGCTTCCGAGCAGTAACAATCAACGCATAAAGATACTTCTCAACGGCGGGATAATTCATTTCAGACTTGGCAAATGTCTTGCTTACATAATAGACGGGGACTTGGTTACCCTCTACGACCTTCACTTAGACAGAGCTAACAGCAAATTCAGAAACAGCCAAATACAGATAGAGTGGCTCGCCTGGAATGGGCTTCGCCAACGGCGGGAGGGTGCGGAGGTGCTGCTTGAGTGCCTGGAACGCCTCTTCGCACTTGACAGACCACTCAAACTTCTTGTTGGCCCTCAGCACTTCAAAGAACGGCATGGATCGGTCGCTTGCCTTGGACAGGAAGCGATTCATCGCGGACAATCGGCCATTCAGCCCTGCACCTCCCGATGGTTTGTCGGGGACTTCATCTCCTCGATCGCCTTCAGCTTCTCAGGGTTCACCTCGATTCCCCTCTGGCTCACCATGAAGCCCAAAAACTTCCCCGAGTGCACTCCGGAGGCACACTTGGTCGGGTTCAAGCGAACTTGATGAAGCCTCATCCGCTCAAATGTCGTGGCCAAGTTGTGAACATGATCCTCGGCCTGTCGGGACTTCACCAGCATATCGTCCACATAGGCCTCCATCGTCTTCCCCAGCATGTCCCCGAACAGCTTGTTCACCATCCTCTGATAAGTTGCACCGACATTGATCAGTCCAAAGGGCATGACATCATAGTGATAGATGTCACTATCAGCATAAAAAGCGGTGTGGGGGCATCCTCCTTGGACATCTTGATCTGATTGTAGCCGGAGTAGGCATCCATAAAGCTCACCAACTCATGTCCCAATGTGGCATCCACCAGCTGGTCGATCCTCGGGAGCGGATAGCAATCCTTCAGGCATGCTTTGTTCAGGTCGCGGAAATCAACACATATCCGCCACTTGCCATTGCTCTTCTTCACCAGGACTGGGTTGGCGACCCAGGTCTGGAATCGGAGCTCCTTAATAAATCCAGCATCGAGCAACCTTCCCACCTCTTGCTGGATCGCGATCTTCTTGTCTGCACCCATCGGGCGCCTTCTCTTTGCAATCGGCTTGATCGCGGGGTCAATCTTCAGCTCATGAGTGATCACATCGGGGCTGATTCCTGGCATGTCACTCGGGGACCAGGAAAACCGCTCCTTGAACTCCTTCAACAAATCAATCAGCTCTTGGGCCCTCTCCTCAGACAGAGCGGACCCGATTTTCACCTTCCTCTGAGGTCCATCGATCTCGACCTCCTTCAGATCCTCCATCGGGGCGGGACGCCCAAACTCCTCTCTGGGATCAGCATCAGTCTGGAAAATAGTCATAGCCTCCTGATTCTTCCTTTGAGTGGCATTGACATAGCACTTCCTGGAGGCCACCTGATCGCCCTTGACCTCCCCGACTCCGTGGTCGGTCGGAAACTTCATCTTCTGATGGACAGTTGAGGCAATTGCCCCCATCGGGTTGATGGTGGTCCTCCCGATAATTGCATTGTAAGTCCCCGCAGACTCGACCACCACGAACTCCACGTCCCTCTTCCCCGACTTCCAACCACTACCGAACTCAGCCGGTAAGGTAATCATCCCCACCGGGTAAGAGGTAGAGCCAGAAAATCCGACCATCGGGAAGTCCACATGCTTCAGATCCTTCTTGGTTTTTCCCATGGCCTCCAGCGCATCCATGAACAAAATGTCGGAGGAGCTCCCTCCATCAATCAAGATTCGCTTCATCTCGTACCCATACACGTTCAGACTCACGACCAAAGCATCATCGTGCGGGGTCTCCACACCTATCAGGTCCTCCGCTGAGAAGGAAATCACCATCTCTTCCTTCGGGGTCCAAGATCGGGCCCTCTTGCCCAGCACCACAGCAACAGGAATTCGAGAAGCATAGACCTCTCGAGATGCCGTGGTATCACCTCCTGCAGCAAATCCCCCATGGATCACATTAATGGTCCCCGGCTTCTCCTTGCGGGTATCAGAAGACTCGAACTTCTTCTTCTTCGGGGACCGATCGCGGGATCGGGAATGGGACCGCGATCGGGACCGGGAACGGGATCGGCTCCGTCGCCCAGCCACAAATTCCTTGAGCATCCCCTTCTGGATCAGCTTCTCAATCTCCTTCTTCAACTCCCGACAGTGGTTAGTGTCATGACCGCTGGCGCAGTGGAAACGACAATAACGATCAGTGCGGGCTCCCATGAACTCTCCATCCTTCTTCGGGGGGTACCTGGCGATACCCTGCCGATCCATCATCGCTAACACAACACCCATGGAGCAAATGAAAGGAGTGTAACGGTCCTCCCGCTTGTCCGACTTCGAGGGACGCTTGTCTTCCCTCCGATAAGAGCGGCCTCGACCCCGACTGCTCTCGGGTTTATCCTTCCTCTTGCGATCGTCCGATTGCTTGGACGACTGCTTCCCCTTGTTCGATTTCGGAGGATCGAGCTCTCCGGCAGCTATCTTCGACTCCTGCACGTCGATTTGCTGCTTCATCCTCTTCTGCAGCGCCTCCATGTTCCACACAGCCTTCTCAGCCACGCTGTGCATCAGGTCGGAACCATAAGGTGCTGTCAGGTTCCGAATGAAGGTGTGGATGGTCTCTCCCTCCGACATCTCCTCATCAATCTCGGCCACGCTGGCGGTGTACCTCTGGTAATAATGCGCCAGCGACTCATCGGGCCTCTGTACCACCTCAGCCAGGGACCTCGCGCTTTTCAGGAGACGCCGATGGCCCTGGTACTGCTGGATGAAACGGTCATGCATCTAGGTCCAGGTAGAGATGCACCCTGGAGGAAGGCTGAAGAACCACGTCAGGGCCCTCTCACCAAGTGTGGCCGGGAACAGAACGCACACTATTTCATCATCCTTGGCTCTGCCTAACAAGCCATAACATGCTTCTGGACATGGCGAACTGGATCTCCTTCGCCATCATACTCCTTGATTGTCTGGATACCAAGTCCTGGCGGGACAATGGTGTTCAGCAATCGGGGAACAAAGGGATGAGTGGATCGATCTCTCAGCTCCGACATCATCTTCTTCTGGTCCCCCATACAGATGTTCACGATCTTCACCACCTGGTCGGGGGTGATAGGACCATTAAGAGGGATGGTCCTATGCTGCACCGGTCCAGGCCCATCAATCACGAACTGCTCCGACTGAGCGGGCTCCTTGCCCTTGTCCTGGTGCTCGGATTGGGCCTCCTGCCCGTTCCGATTCTCCCTCGGCGGAGCCGGAGGCAACTCTTCCTCCTTCTTCTTGGCAGACTCCCTTCAGTCCAGGAGAGCCTCCATAGTCTCCAGGAATGTCGGCATGGCATCCATCACAGCCTTCGCCAAGTCCACCTTTGAAGGAGCATCCTGGTCCCTCCTCGGGATCTCCTCCCTGTCCTCCAACGAGTCTCGAACGGAATCCTCGTGATCGTCATGATGCCCCCCTGTTTGGGAACAAGCAGGGGGAGGATCATTCCGATCAACACTGCGCTCCGGCAGCCCCGAATTCAGAGTTCCAGCAGGATGGCGGGAACCGCCGGATTGCCCTTGCTTCTTCTTCTGCTTGCCAGCCATCGATCGGGTAGAAGCTATCTTTGCTTTTTGTTACGTTCCCACAGACGGCGCCAATGTTGGATCACGGTTGGAACTCCGGCACGTTCTTGACGGAAGTCTGAACTCCTTTTGCTCCAAGTAATCCTGCAAAAAGGGATAGACCGGGCGGTGACCCAGAATCCCTCTCCGATGCTTAAATGAGTATCTCGATGTAGGCAAGTATGTATGAGAGTATGAGTGTATGAGTTCTGAGGTAATTCCTTCCTTTATATAGGGGAGGAGTTACCCCAGTTACCTGTTGAGATAACTGCCGGGGGCAGTTAGCCCACGTTCCGTCTTTTCAGGTCACTTCCCCACTACGCTGATAGTGGGCGTGTTTCTCGGCCTCATCCTCTGGTGGCAAGTCCCGACGGATATCGGGGACTCCAGAGTTATCTCCTTTGGTCACCGCTCGGGGCCCCTCGTCATCGGGACATGGCCAACATCCTCAGGGATTCAACATCGGGGCCTACTCAAAGACATTCCATCGGGAGCGTCCAGCTCATATATCGGGACCGACCTTGTCGGGACCCCTCATATTGGTCCTCTAGGTCTCTTTTGGAGCCCAGTGGGCCTACTCACCGTTTATTCGTTGTTAATGGGCCTAACGGCTATATCGAAACCCATCAGTATTTATCCCATATAATCCTACAATATAAAGTAAAACTAACTTTTTCACTGTCAATCAACTTTGGTGTAGTTAAAACCATTCGTTAACATATGTATACAATTGAGTATCCCTTTCCCTCCCTTTCCTGCTAGGATTGGAAATCCTGTATTTTACATATCCATACGATTGAGTCCTTGGGTTTCTAAATATAAAGAACTCAATTTTGTAGCAATGAAATTAATTTTAAGTCAAGCAAGTTTCTCACTTTTATTCATAAGAATTAACAACAGTCTTCCTAGAAATTTGCCGCTAATGAGAGAAAATTGAAAAAAAATAAGATCGCATAAATTGATTTCACAAACCAGTTTACGATGAAGCATACAATACGTTCTTGTAAGAATCACATTGACAATGAATATTGAAAAAAAAAAAAAACTAATCACTTAAATGATTGACCACACTAATTAATGTCTACGTTGAAAAAATTGATCGTTGAATTGAATCTGATAGAAAAACCTTACAAAGATGCACTTTTGGTGCAATTAAGATGAATCCACAACATAATCAGGTGTGTTTGTATTTTGGAAGCGCCAAAGCGGTAAGTCTCCTTCTTTAAAGGTTGTTCGTTAAATCTATATATATTCTGAATTCTGAATTCTGAAGGAAAGATAATAACAGAGTGAATGTGGAGCTGATGATTTTATTTTTTACCTTAATTGATGCATTTATGACAATTGAGCTAAGGGTTTTGTAGTCATTAACTCCATAACATTAATTGCACTAGGAAGCTGAGGGTTTTTAAGTTGCAATTAATCGCAATTAAAATTTCGCTGATTTCGAACCGTTCAAGATTCAATGTATACAATAAATCGCAATTAAAATTTCATACCGTTCAAGATTCAATGTATGCAATTAATCGCAATTAAAATTTCATAATTTTGAACCGTTCAAGATTCAACGTATGCAATTAATCGCAATTAAAATTTCAGACCATTCAAGATTCAATGTATGTAATTAATCGAAATTTAAATTTCGCTGAATTTTAACAGACGCTTGGCGCGGAGCCGGCGAACAAAGATACGAGGCGGTACTGGCGGCTGACAGTCTCATTGGTAGAACCATCTCTATCTCCGGAGAGATATCGCCGGTGGTCATCGAAGCCATATCTGGTGAAGAACAGACGCTTTACACAGATCTGACGACCAAAGGTAGCATGCGGTACGGGCATCTAAATTTTTTTTCGAATTTGCGCAATGATATTTTATGGTTCAAAATTTTCATTCTTCCGTTTACTTTTTCTAATTTTAGAATGATATTTTATTTAAAAATAGTGTTTCAACTTATTACAAATAGTCAGTATAAATTTCATCGAATATGTTTATTATTAATACATATTTGGTAAGTCACCCGTCGCCGCGATGCGCAGGAAATGCACCTAGTTGAAGTTAAATTGCAGACGCGTCGTCACTGAAATTAAGGATCTAATGGTGCAAGCAATTTCGGAAACAAAATTGAGGTGCAATAAATCTGATTTAATGAATCAATTGCAGTAGCATAACCGATCCACGAGAACGATTCTTCGGATCCGATGCAGCATGGAGGCTGGATCTGATGTTGCAATAAATTTGCACCAACAGAATCGAACTGAGACACTTTGAATATGGTGAGCCATTATTTCGCCCATACGACGTTCGGTACCAGTTGAACTCCTCAGGCTTGAAGGAAGAATCATCGCACGAAACAATATAAATGGGGTTAAGAACACAATAGGGGCCTGAATGTTTGCCCATGTTGCCAAAAGGGGTATGAATTGAAAAAACGTATTATTAAGGGCCTGAATTTTGAGTTTTGTGTATAACTGAGGTCTCCGTCTATTTTTTCTGTTAAAAGTGACGGAAAGTGGTCACATGCCAAGTATGTGACCAAAAATAATTTGAAAACCCGAAAATGCCCTTTGACCAAAGTGTGTCTCTCATATGTTTGACCTAAAATGACGAAAATACCCTTTAAGACACCACAGCTCCGGCGACCACCACCACCCCGACTCCGGCGATCACCACCGGCCTCCGGCGACCACCACCGACCTCCGGCGACCACCACCAACCTCCGGTGACGACCGAAAAGCTCCGATCGGAGCTAAAAAAGCTCCGGTCGGAGCCACAAAGCTCCGATCGGGAGCCACAGAGCTCCGATCAGGAGCCCTGTGGCCCCGATCGGAGCCACAGAGCTCCGATTAGGAGCCCTGTGGCCCCGATCGGAGCTTTGTGGCTCCGACCGGAGCTCCAAAGCTCCGATCGGAGCTCCAAAGCTCCGATCGGAGCTTCGGAGCTCCAATCGGAGCTTTTTTGGTTCCGATCGGAGGCCGGTGGCGGTCGCCGGAGGCCGGTGGCGGTCGCCGGAGGCCGGTGGCGGTCGCCGGAGGCCGGTGGCGGTCGCCGGAGGCCGGTGGTGGTCGCCGGAGCCGGGTGGTGGTCGTCGGGCGGTGGCCGGAGCGTGGTGGCCTTAAGGGCATAATTAGTGTGTAGGGGTATTTTAGACATTTCACATTTTATTAATTAAATTGATAAATTATATAATAATTACAAAAGGGTATTTTTGTCTTTTCACGTGATTATGGTAGATTTAACAGAAAATTCGGACGGAGACTTGAAAAAACACAAAACTCAAAATTCAGGCCCTTAATAATACGTTTTTTCAATTCAGACCCCTTTTGGCAACATGGGCAAACATTCAGACCCCTATTGTGTTCTAAACCCATATAAATGAAATGAGAGAGAATATGAATCACAAACAATAATGTCTCTTTTGACAGATTGAAAATTTACTTCACCCTAGTTCATAGTAAACTATCTTATTATATTTACGTCCTGCTTAATATAATATAATGATTGGATCTTATCAAATTATAGTTTTATTTTTTTGCCGAGAGTACATTAGAAACAAAAAAAATTGTATGACCCTAAAATAATTTTTAGGTTCGGTCATGTTCAAGCTTCAATTGTCGGCTAGTTTCGGTCGATTACACCAATTCGGAGGCAGGAGAACTCATAGTTTGATAAGTGATGCTACATATCCCGAAAATTAGCACGAAAAATCTTGCGAGAGCATTAACAGGGGAAGTGCTATAATTTATTTGAAGTTTGATGGCAACTAAATATTTGACTATTTGAGAGTCATTCGGTGATTTTTTCATGGGAAAGTTCACAGGCTGTCTGTAACAATTTTCTCAGATATATATCATAATAACCGGCTGTTGACCTTCTCCTCCTCTTGTTCATCTATTCGTCAGGCTCTCTCTCGACGATGGCCGGTGGAGACCACAGTAAATCTTCCGCCTCCCACGGCGGCAAAACCTCCTTTCCCCACTCATCTCACCGGAAACCATCAATTACTCATCCCCATCCGTCAGCCGCCGCCGCCAATGCCCACCATCCTAATTCGTCCAAGCCCTCATACGGTCCTCCTCCCCCCGTCAAACCTTCTCCAAGACCTGGCCCCTCCCCCGGCACCGCCCAACTTAGACCCCCTGTCGATCCCAATAGCCCACTCCCATACTTTCCCGATCTTACAGCCCTAGGGCCGCCCCCACCGCCGTCTTACGACATCCACATGCTCGAGCGGCGCACAATCGTCCTTGCTGACGGCAGCGTTCGGTCCTACTTTGCACTGCCACCTGATTACCAGGACTTCCCTCTCCCACCACGAATGGACCCTGCAGGTCGTTTCATGCCAGGAGGTCTTCGGCCCGAATTTGGTGAGATGCATCCCATAGGGAGACACCAGGATTACTGGAGCTCCCTCGGGCTCGATGCTGGTCGTGCAGCCGGGCCTTCCGAGGGTCCTGGGAAGAGAAAGCTCGGGGAGGTTGATCAAAGGGAGACACTTGAGGAAGCTCAAGATAAGGCAAGAAAAAGGCAGCAGCTCTTGCAGTACGGCAACGCAGATGGACCGATGGCTGCAGGTCCTCGGTCAGATCCTTTCCAGGCTGGCGGTGGCGGTGTCGGTCTTTTTAGGGGCAGCGAGGATTTCAGGGGTTCCAAGTACGGGAGAGAGAATGTGCGACTAAAGCATCCCGAGGTTGATCAGAGCGCACTGAAAAAGGCTTTCTTATATTACGTGAAGTTGCTCAATGAGAATAGCCATCATAAGAAGAATTACATGGAGAATGGGAGAAATGGAGCTCTTAAATGTGTGGCTTGTAGCAGGTTTGATTTACTTGCTAGAGTATTTGGGGTTTTGTGTTTGATATTCCACTATATATTGGTCCTGATGTTTCACTGCATATTGTTGATTGTTTGGAGGCTATCCTAGTATTTGGTTAATTAATAGTCTTACCATGACCACACACATTATGTTGTTGATAACGTTGTTTACCATTTGATGGTATGGAATCTTGTCTATCTTCTGAGGGATTGCTTTTCGATTTGGTCTTCTTCTGTGTGAACCACTGCTGGTGACACAATCAACCTTACTAATTTGGGGATAAGTTATGGATAAATATATCCGATATATCATAGATAGTATAAAATCTATTGTTAGTGATAGGGTTAATATTATAGATACTATATATAATATTAACCCTATCACTGATAATACATATAATATATTCTATACTATCTATTAGATACTATCTATAATATTAACCCTTTCACTGATAATACATATAATATATTCTATACTATCTATTAGATACTATCTATAATATTAACCCTATCGCTGTGTATTATCAGCGATAGGGTTATATATTTATTTCTTGTTCTTATTAGCTGGGATATATTATCGCCATAAATTGTACTGGAAAAGTTATTAGAAACTTAGGTTAGGTTCGAGAAATTGGATTCTCTCTCCAGTGAGGTTTAGGGTTCGTGCTCTCCTCAACGAGCTCAACTATCCACCACTCACTATATAGACCCGTAACAGGATATCCACCCACGGGAAGCAGGTAGCTTTAATTTATCAGTAGGAAGTAAATTATACTAGTTGATTAGTGTAAAACTGTACTAGTTGATAGTGTACTGGAATTACAATAAGTACTGGGTCTGGGAGGTTTATGCTGACCTGAATTAGCTCATGATATTGAATTGCATAATTTATGTTCGTTTTATGATTCCTTTGTCTTAATTCTCTTTACGCTTGTCCATACATGGTCGATAGAAGCCTTACGTTGAGGATCTGTAAGGAGTGCCACCATCTGAGAACCAATGGCATTTGAATTCTAGTTTTGATAACCGTTTACATTTATACACACATACTATAGATGTGACTTTAAGTAAAGCCAAGTAGGGGCTTTGACTAGGATTTATACTATGTTTGACATATTATGTCCTTCTCAAGCAGTTCTGCAAGACTTTATGAGCTGCTTCTTCGTTAATTAATGGTGAACTGTGGTCAAGTATTTAAGGAGTGTATGTATGTCAATGTTCCATCATTTGGTTCAAGTGCTAATCTTCCAAAGGTGTAGAAGTGTAAGCATTAACCTGCTTGTTTGAATCTCTATCTTGAACTTCATATAACTGAGTTCAAGTCTTTGTCCTTTTATAATATGAGTCTGAAGATTGTGATAATCTGTTTTGTCTGACTGCTAAGTTATGAAGCTATGTGGACACTTGACACCCTTTAATTTGGTCCAAGTCTTTTATTTGGTGTACTCTCTTAGTTCTGGACCTCTCTGAGATGTGATTTTGCAAGTGGTTGGTTGAGAGTTTAATTAATTTGTTCTCTCCTATATGCAAGATTATTGTTACAAACCAAATGGAAGAGCCCCGCCCAATAAACTAGTCTATTAGGTGGGAGGACCTATTTTGCTTATATACACCACATTAGTTGGATTCCAACCGATGTGGGATATATAGAACCATGACAATCTTTCCCCCTTAAGGAGACCGACGTCCTTGTTGGTCACAGTCACGTTGGTCACGGCTGGCTTTTACCAGGTCACCACTCCGTGAGCCACCACTATGAGCCCTTGTTGGTCACGGCCACGTTGGTCACGGTAACGTTGGTCACGGCTGGCTTCTCCAGGCCACCACTCCGTGAGCATTCGTAGGGCAAGTATACTCCCGTAAAGAGCGTCCTTAGTTCTTAGGGTATTATTCAGTAGATATAGTTATTATATTTATATTAGTCGGTTTGTTTCTTTCTTCCGTAAGAATTATAGTTAGTGGATATAAATATAGTTATTAGATTTAGATTTATTATATCTGTCTTAGAATTATAGTTATCTATCTCAATATTGTATTGCCAAACCCTATTTAAAGGAGGTCTAGTTATGTATAAAGGCAAGCAAAGTTAATTTTAAAAATTCTGCAATCTCCTCATCGTACTAAATCAGAATTGCGCGTAAGAAAAGAGTTCCTCGTCCCAATCCGATCGTTTGTCGCCCCTGGACTCGATCCTACACTAAGAATCATAACAATTATGCACTTTATTTTTCGAAGGCTTTCATGTCGATCGATGTGGTAATCCTAGAATTATCTCTCAATTATTGATTGAATAATTCTTCTGAAAGGGGTTCACACGACCTCTTTATCATGTCCAACACTAAATGAATCATTCAAATTGCAGATTGTCCTCTTGAGTGGGTGATCTACATCTACTGTATGTATAGGTGTATTTTTTTCTTCACTGAATTATTGTTTAACAGCTAATGATGTAATCTTCATTAGTTAGTTTTATGTGAAAGCATATGAAGGACCATCTGACCAGTCCTCAACTTATGCCCGTGCCCAATGGTCTCTCTTGATGAGAGTTGTCAAACTTTATAGATAATTGGTGTTTAGAGTTTCAAACAGCCATCAAAGATCAAGCTGTTCTAGTCCGAATGATCTTCTATATCTAATCAAATGATACATACATTCAGTTTTAGTCTGCCTTTTGTTGTCATATGATTTAGTATTACATCATAGCATCTTCAGATGTGTGAAATAACTCAAAGCTCTGCTAATGGACGAGTAGTTTATCTTATTGATAAAGGGCTCTGTTTTGTCTAGTCTGCTTAATTTACTAGTGATTACTTAGCTAAGGGCTTTTGCTGGGAAACTGGCACTTGGTAATCAACATATAAAGTGATTAATTCAAATTGGTGATTGGGCCTTGTCGTTAGTACTGCATAAGTTAAAAATTAGTATACTATTTGGCTGGAGCTCATTGACATAGTTTCTGGTATGCTGGATGGAGTGATTAGTAATGCCATGATTTAAATAACAACAGTTTAGTTTCCTGCCTAATATTTCGACTTTGAAGCTGTAAAAGTCAAGTGCCTCTGGTGGGGTTTGTTACGGATATATATTCCATAATAATTATAGATAATATATTATAAGAGTATTTATTATTATCAATTGGATATTTAGTTATAAAATATATAGTTATTCTATAATATATTATTTTCTAGGATTCTATAAATATTATTTTCTAGGATTAGCTATAGATATTACTTTTCCTATTACGTAATCAATCTAGTCCTATATAAGGGGTTAAGTAATGAACAAAGCGGCGAGTTGAAAAGTTATTAGAAACCGAGGTTTCAGAGATCAGATTCTCTCTTTAACGAGGTACGGGGTCTGTGCTCACCTTGACGAGCTCAACAATCCATGTTACAATATCCATCATCATTTAAGTGTAACAGGGTTGTTGCTTCTGCTGGATTCAAAAGCTATTCTAGGTTCATTATAGATCAGGTTTTCGGCAACGCTTGCCAGTTTAGGTTTCTTTTGACTATAATAATGCATTGCTCATTGCTCAATTCCCATATCAGTGGATGTAAGAATTATATATGAAAATGCGTCTAAGCTCTAATGTAGTTATTAAGAATGTTTAAGGTATAAAGATAAGTTTGTAATTATTAATTTCCCGCCACAACCTCTTGACTGAAGCTGCATAGAGTGCCTTTCCAAGGGGTTGTTGATCTGTCTGCCAGATACAAATGCTTAGCTATTTTGATAGGAGATTATTTTTTAAATTAACGCAGTTCTCGCCGCTTCAATTTTTTACCTCTTGCATGGGTAGCTCAGTTTTGAAGTCCCATCTGTGAAGCGATAAAGTATACATGCAGATATCTGCGTCAAGATAGCTTTTGGGTTACATAGAGGCCCCTATTTGTAAATCTTATTAATGACAATTTAACACGACCCTGTGTTGAAGCTATAGGGTTTGGCTAGACACTAAGGTGTGTTTCGTTAATTGTTATTGAGTACCCATTCTCTCTGTTCTGGACCTCATGTTAATTTGTAATTAGTTGTAAAGGGCCACTTGTATTGTGTTTGAGTGATATTGGCTCCATGATTAGTTTTATGTTAGTTTGACTGGACGATAATCTTGATCTTGGATAAATATTTGTGCAAATGATTGCTTTCTCTTGGCATTAGGCACCATCTTGAAGCAGTTGGAACATTTGGTTTGTTCGCTGACAAGAAATATTTAATTGCTTGTATTATGGGGACACTAAAATACAAGGAAAGTGTTTACATGGAAACAATCTCTGTTTCGTTATATAGTTTGGATGCTTTAAATAGTAGAGATGATATGTCATAGAACTTGATTATATTTACGAATAGCCAGTTTGTGGTGTTTGTTATGGCTCTGGATAGAACTTACTCAGGTGTTAGGTTGTAATTTGCAGGACTAGACACTGTCTAAATTTGGGTGGTTATCTTCTTAAATATATTTGCTATAATGACAATTTCATATATTTTTTTATGTGTGCTCGACTCCTAATAAGTTAGCTAATAGTTTTTTTTTATCTTTGGGCATAACATTCTCAACCATGCATGAACTCTGGCTGATTGCTGTTGCTTCCAGCATTAATCTCTTGTAGACATAAATCTACCCAGAAAGAAAAGAAATATTAGTAGTTATTATATAATGACACTTGTATGAAAATACAGGTCCTCTAGAGATTTTCCAGACATGCATAACCTTATCATGCACACGTACAACCCAGAAAACGCTGAGTTGCTGGTGGATCACCTGGGGTTACACAAAGCTCTTTGTGTTTTAATGGGTTGGAACTACTCAAAGGCTCCTGATAATTCAAAGGCATATCAATCTTTATCTTCTGAGCAAGCAATAACTAACCAGGAGGACCTGATCGTTTGGCCTCCTACAGTGATTATCCATAATACAATTACAGGGAAGAATAAAGAAGGACGCTTGGAAGGTGTGGGAAACAAATCCATGGATAATCTTGTTAGAGGTATAATGTGCCCCCAGTTATCCAGTATCGTCCTTTATATTTATTTTAGCTGCAAGCTCTAGTTAATGGCTACTGTCCATTTATATCTGAAACTTAGAGAGGAAATATACCTTGTCAACTTACATAAACCAGGTACAGGATGATGATAATATAGGATGACCAAGTCTTACAATGGTAAGACACATATATGGTAAACAATATATATGGAATATAGCTTTGAATGCTATATTCCATAACAATATCGTTGCAAGACTCCTACTTTTGTCTTGTGTTAGATCTCATTCCAATGGAATGGGGGTCCTAAATGGGTAAGCCAATTAAGGCCGTGGGACGCAGCCTATTAGCTAGTGCTTTAGCTTTAGGGTATGTGCAGGGAAATTAAGGTGATGAGTGTGCACTATAACAAATTGTCTTGTTGTGCTTTTTGGTACGATGATTATACATGTGTTTTATGCACCAACTGAAAAGGTATTGTGATCGGCCAATTTCATTGGCTATTTTCTTGTTTTGTGAGACCATTGAGCTGGAGTGTTCTTCCCTTATGCTTTGTGGATGATGAAACGAGCTCCTAAATTCCTAGTAGTTATTGGAAACCTCTAGTTGTAGAGTTCCTTCAAAAGACATACTAGCAAATTGAAGCCTGCTAATCTCTGTTAGTAACTACCTGATGCAGCTATATTTGCTATATTCCAGATGGCTGCGTTATAAACTCTGGTTTTGCAGCATAGAAATCTGTTTTCCTATTCGAGCCTTATGAATTTAATACTTTCTACTGTAGAAAATATTGTCTTCAACAAATATGGGCCATTGCATTGATTTTATTTGTCTGGCATACCCTGTTTTGGCATTGTGGTTCAAAGAGGTATAGGAAGAGTGTCAAGGAGGGGATATGATGGTAGATGATCAGTAATGTGTGGTACCATGATGTTCCACTTCCACATTACTGATGCTATTTTACATTTCTACAGAATTTATTTCTTCCTCCTTTTTTGCTGAATGATGATGTATTTCACTTCTCCGAACGGAGCAAATTTTACTTACCTCGAGAGAGCTGTGTTATGTTCGGTAAAGTGTATCAAAGGAGGTTTAAGGGGTAGATTCATCAATAATGGGGTTAAGTTCATTGGTAAGGGATAGATTCATTTTACCATAACCGTTTTAAATCTTATTAGGCAATTAATATATTCTAGGAGGTCTTGTAATATCTATATAATGAATATGAGTAATGAAATAAACAAGCCTCCAACAATTAATCTAAGTCTCCAAGAGAGATTAGGGTTGATTAATTAAGCTTTCCTATTTCCAAATATTGTTTTCTTAGTTCTTTCAATATTCAGGTTCGTAACAAGTTGCTTCCAACCCCCAGCTGTTTGACTTTGACTCTGTTTATGTTGCTGATATCTAGTTTGTCATGGGTCTACTAATTTACTGAAGCATTGCAGTTTATTCTATTTATAATCTATGGCTTAGAATTCTACTTAGTACCTAGAGATGACCGAGGAGCTATACATCCTCCAATTTATAAAGTAAATCCTTGATAGATGGTTCCATGAACAAAATATTCGGCAATCTTTGCCAGTAACGATGGCATATTAGACAAAAATGAAGAGCAAACTGTATTCATACTATTTTAAAGTTTCTGAACTGTTGTGGTTTCAACTTTCAAGGAAATTTCATAGTGTAATCTAGTTGGTCTGTAAACTGCTATCAGATCTTTGGGATTTATGTCCTAGTGCCTTTTTTTCGTCTCTGGAAACTCGTTTGGTTACCTTTTACATGCAGAAGGGATAAGTAATTAAAGAGTTGGGCTAACCGTTAGAACATGAACACCAGCCATGTGTGACAACTTATATAGTTTAATAATGTGGTGGTGCTTGCTTCTTATAGCTTTGTTGTTGCAATTCCATAAATTACATGAAGGCTTGGTTCAGCCTGAGGGAACCTGGTCTGAACTTTTTTTTTGTTGTCTTTCTTTATTATCAGTCTAGAATAGTTGAATTGAAGAAATTGGAGTTATAGTAGAAGCAGGCCGGAACGTTTCTACAGTTGCTATAGTGGGGCGGGGAAAAGAAGGAGGTGAATAGATTGTCGGGGGTGTATATTGATTTGACAGTGTGTTTGTGGTGTTTCAGAACTTGGATTGACGGGTGGGAAGTCAAAGTCATTGTATGGGAGAGAGGGTCATCTGGGGACAACATTGGTTAAGTTTGGGAGTGACAAATCGGGGCTTAGGGAGGCAATGAAGTTGTCAGAGCACTTTGAGAAGGAGAATCACGGACGCAGGGGCTGGGCCCGCGTCCAACCGGTTACATTAGGCAAGGAAGACGAGAACAACCCTAACCTTGTCAGGGTGGATGGTAGAAGTGGGGAGAAAAGGAGGATCTATTATGGTTTTCTTGCAACGGCAGCTGACATGGACAAGCTAGACTTTGAAACTAGAAAGAAGGCGACGGTTGAGAGTCTAAGAGAATACACTTCTTCTACTTCTTAAGTTAAAGATAATCTCATCTGATAGTAACCACATCGTAAGTCAGTCTGAAGGTGAAAAATAATGGAATGTTGTGCATGTGTATGTTTACATGGTGTATTGGATTGTGTTGTGGTTGGTGATGACAGACACTGTGGTCTTCTTAACATAGATGTTTCTGAGGTAAGAGTGTTTTTGTTTGTTTTGTTGAGAGATAATATCTATGTGGTCCTTCCTAGAAGATCTGGCTGGGGTGTATATTGTATGATGATGGAGTATGTATGTATATAAAATAGAGAATTTGGTTGCCCTATATCATCCTACTCCTAGTAGTGTTGAACACTGATTTTTATGTTATTGTTAGGTTTTGGTGAAATGCAGTTAAAGTTGGATGTGTATGTTGTTGTGAATGAGTAGACAGTTATTGTGTAGTAAGTATTTTGAAGAGCAGAGTAGAGCAGAGCAGAGCAGTATATCAGTTTTGTTGAATCTTGGTGAGAGTTGGTAATCTGAATACAACAGATAGATTGGCAGGGACTGTTTTCTTTTTACATAGTTGATTGAATTTCATGATCTGGTTGGTGTTGGTGAAGCGACGAAGACTAGAGGTGAAGTAATAGAGAAGGGAAGGTGGAGTCGAGATTATGGTTGCTTCAGTTGAGTCTGTCGTCCGTGTATCGAGATTAAAGTCAAGGTGGAAGCATAAGTAAAAGTCATCAACATGTATGTTTACTTACTTACCATTACTCCTCTACTCAAAAATAATCCTCGTCTTTTCAAGAGAGAGTAACAAAACTGGACTCGCATTAACAGCTACCTACCTGCACTCTTTACTGATTCATTCATTTCTGAAATGCCACATGGAGTGTTTTTTATCTTCTAATAATTTATGGATGACAGAGGGATTAGTTCAGTTTATAGATAGATAGATATATGACTTCAATTTCCTAATGAAATTCAATGATTATTATTAGGTTTAACAGGTCCATGATGTTTGACCACTTTTGGGTTTTGGTCCATTATGTTTTTTTTTGCTACTATATGTTTGCAGATTTTTCTAGTTTTGGTCCGACAGTTACATTCCGTCCATTTTTTCCATTAAGTGACATGTACAAGTCACGTGATCCGCCCAAAACTTTCAATTTTGTTCAAATTTGGGGAAATTGATCCATTGATCTAGGTTTAGGGTGTCAATTCCTCCAAATTTGACCCATTAAACTTAGTTTAGTTCGCCCAAATTAAACTAGGTTTATGGTGTCAATTCTCAAAATTTGAACAAAATTGAAAGTTTAGGATGGATCACGTGACTTGCACATGTCACTTAACGGAAAAAAAAGGAACGAACTGTAAGGTCGAACCAAAACTAGAAAAATCTGCAAACATATAGTACCAAAATTAGGCACAAAAAAAAAACATTATGAACCAAAACCCAAAAATGGTAAAACATCATGGACCAAAAGACATGTTAACGTTTATTATTATTATTATTATTATAGGGATAGTAGAGTATTGCCATCTAATCATATACATGTAATGTAACACCTACATTACCGAAATGTGTTACTTTGGAATACGCAACAAATTCCAAAATGCGTTGGGGACTGATTTGATAAACTTAGAAGCTCCAGCTAGCTACATACAGAAAGTTAAGTTGAATCTCCTTGTATTCTACATACACTACACATAATGAGTTGAAGAAACCAACTGAGCTAACTTCTGCACACTATCAATCAATCTATAAATGGGATTCGATTATAAATCCACAAACTATAGAAAGGAAAATGTCTTGAGTTTTCAATTACTTGAATACAAACAAGAAAAAAAACATGAAGTAATTTCAGTGAATGGAATAAACAAAGAGAGTGCAGAAGAGATTGCTTGGTTAATCGTTAGCAGTTACTAGCTGCAACGACAGCAGCTCTTCCTCGGGAATGGTCTTAATACGGCAGTCGGAGGTGGGATAAGCAACGCACAGCAGCGCGTACCCACTCTCCACCACATCGTCGCTCAGCATCCCCTCGCTCTGGTCAACAGACCCGCTAATCACCCGAGCAGGACACGTCATGCACACCCCAAGCTTACAGTCGTGCGGCACCGACAACCCACTCTCCACCGCCTTTGACAGTATGCTCTCGTCCGATTCCACCTCCAGCTCCCTGCTCTCTCCCTCGTGTTCGATCACCACTTTGAAGGCCCTCATTCTCACTGAGCTCTGCCGGCCTGGCCGGAGACTGAAATGGCGGCTGCAAATTATGGCGGTGGAGAAGTGGGGCTGCTTGGTGATGGTCAAGGACGGGGATGGACGCAAGTGGAGGCTGGAAGCCATGTTGTACAGAATCAAAGGAGAAAGGAAGCAGCAGCGACTTCCACAGTTAACCAACCAAACCTCACCTCTCAGTCTCTGTGGTGCTCCTCTTCACACAACAATGATAGATAAAATAGATAGAGATAACGTTCTTGCTTCTATTTTCAATTTTATGGAAAACAAAAATACACATTTTGCATATCAATTCTTTTTTTTGTATATATTGCAAATTAATATATATATATGGTCTTGGTTAATTAAGACCTAGTATTCTGACCTCATTACCATAAACATAAAGGATTATAATTTTTTTAATTTTCAACAGTTAGGAAAGCCACATCTTTTTTTAATTTTTACCATATCATTTTCAATCCTACTAACCGTTGTCATTTAGTGTAAATGGTCGTCGTAATAGTAGCCCAGTAATATAAGCCCAACATGCTAAGTCTAATTTGGGGTATGGCACATAAGAGACTTCGGCCTGAGCCGAAATCCCCATGGCCCATGCACGGCCCAAAAGGGCCGGCCCAATGTAGACATGAGGTATGGCCGAAGTATCATTAAACCCTCTAAGGGTTTCGATCACCTCCTCTTATAAATATGAGGTGTTGAAGATTTTTTGGTTGGTCACTATCTCCCTTTATTTGTCAGAAACCTCTCCCTAAACACTATAGGGTTCGGCAGAAACCTCATCACCAAAAAGTAGGTGTCGAATTGTGTGATACAATTCACCCCAGAGATTCATCCAGCGACCGGATTAAAGAGGCTTTGTTGTGGAGACCATAGCCTGCAGATTGCTTATTAACCAGAGTTCACACCGTCCGGCAGATCGTGAACTCCTTCTTTGACGTCCTTGGACTACGGATCACATAATAGGTATGTACACTCTTTCCGCTGCTTAATTAGTTACCTAGTATGTACATATGGTTTAATCTGTATTATTTATCCCCTAGAATCCTACAATCGTATCAGAGTCTGTGTAGGTTTGTTCATGAATTTTAATAAAAATATAATTTTTATCAAAATTGAACTTTGGATGGTTGATCGAGGTAAAATTTGTTCTTAAAATTTCCCACTAAAACCTAGGGGCCATGGTGGCCACGGCCCAACCACCCACGACGGAGCAACGAAGACGGCGGCTAGGGTTTGGTCGTCGCGAGGTAAAATCGCGACATTAATTACCGATATATTTTATGCATATTTTTAGGGATATATGTATATTTATTTATATATTAGTTACCTTAAAAGATTGAGAAAATATATTTACTGATTTATCCTTAATGTAGAATCAAATCAATTATAGATACATATTGCGCATTAATTATCTATTGGATAATATCTGTTATATTTAATGTTACTTGACGGCTTAGTTAAGTTTTTAATGGATTTTAAAACCCTACTTAGCCACCAAGTAACATGGTTCGGCCGAACCCTAGGGTTACAAACCAGAACCAAATGTGCAACAGGGTCGGGTCGACTGAACCGGATAACTAGTGGGATCCGAAGCGGATCGTTTCGGGTCGGGTTCCACCGGTTCCATCACCCGATCCGAAATTCTCAATCGGTCCGACCCAGATCAGGTCGGGTCAGACTAGGTGGGCTAATGGGTCAGGTTAAACCGAACTGGTTCAAGTAAAACTAAAACGAACGAACCGGGTTGACTGAACTGGACCGGTTTGACCGGACCGGTTCGGGTCAACTGAAATTAGGTTGGGTCAAATTTAAAATCCAAGTATTTTTTAACTTTAAATTACCTACACAATGCGAACTTGTTTGATATTTACACGTTTTAATCAAACATGATGCCTAGTTTCGGTTATGGGGATGAATCTTGGAAAATGCATGATTATGGGATGAATCATTTTGTGGGATGAATTGTAATTGTTACATATCGATATGAATGCATGTTAGAATTGAGTCTTGACTACGTCAAACTAGCTGGATATTGCATGTTTGGGGGCAGAGCCCTGTTGTCAATTAATGAGTTGCACACTAGGATAGACATGTTATGCTGAGTGATCTTGATAGGATTCATGTCTAGAAGTATGCATGATTTTATAAGCATGAATTGAAAGTCAGCCCCAAATACTTTAAAACGATATTCAGTCGCCAAATATGCATATTTGATTTGGAGTGACTACGCTTGATGCGTATGCATGATAGTTTCAGGATATGGTCTCATGCTAGTGAAGTAGAATTGTGTATGCTTGAATGGGAAATCCTCGAAACATTTTCAAAGGGCCTTGGGAAAGCCAATATCAAGTGTATGTAAAAACTTCATGTTCTGGTTAAAGTAGCGATTAAATCGTTTTCAAATAGACTGATCTATTAGAAAGGAGACGTCGGCAGTGTGAACTCTTTACACGACCCTTCCATTGGTTTACTGGTGGTCTGTTAGGCTAGATGATTGATGAATCATTGTTTGTCGCCTCATATCTCATAGATATCCGATGTAAGCAAATCTTTTTCAAAATGTTTTAAATTGTCACTGTTGGGACATGCTTCCAATCGGTTTGGTTTTGCGTGAACCAATCGGTCGGTACCCGACAAAATTGTGATGATCCTCGTAGACCTATGTGGGTGTTTCTCCTATAATGCTGTCCTTACCTCCAAGATAGTTCTTATTCCTCGTAAACCTATAAAAACGTCTCGCTGGACATCTGTTTCCCAACTTCGAGTTCGAGTCATTTTCCACGTCCACCTGCAAAAAGGGCTACCGAGAAAAAGGGGGGGGGGGGTGCTCGGTGAGCCCTCTCTGATGCCTAATGAGAACTTGCTAGAGAGAGAAAATGTCTAGAGAGAAGTTAGAGCAAATTCAACTTGGTGACTTGTGGAAATGAATGGCCAATGGTCCTATTTATAGGACTATTAGGTCATTAATTTGCTAATTGCAGTATTAGCCCGTTAATCATGCATTAATTAAGATAAAGCGAAATTAGGCCTTACTAAGCATCAGAGAAGTTGGTAATATTTTGGAGAGTTCGGGAACAACGTGGCTCGGAGGGAGACCCTACGGGCCGGAGAATGTCCAGTTAGGGACGCCCTAACCGAACATGTTCGGTTAGGGGATGTCCCTAGCTGAACTTGTTCCTTTGTCGGGCGATCTAATTTCGCCCGGCCTTTTGTTGGTGGATTTTTCCGGGTTCGAGGTTTTCCAAGTTTCGGTTTTAGAACCGTCTTTGGGTCCGTGCGGTAATTAAGTCAGGTCAAGGTCGGTGTATATCCATCATTTTTCCCCGAGTCAAGAAATGGTTAAACCGTTTCTTGACTCTATTTTAAACGGGATAGACACCTAAATTGGTCCCGCTTGATACATGTTACCTCTTTTGATGACGCTGTTCTTCCTTTTTCGCTTGTTGGTTCGCATTTTTGTCCGTCCTGTTATTTGGAACTAAGATAGTCAAAATTATCAGTACGGATATAACACAAATATTCGGTGGTCATATATGTGCTTATACATGCTTTTACTCATGCGTTCTTTTAGCAAAATTCTAAGTGTTGGACACTTTCATGGTAACAGTAACTGTGTCGAGATTGTAAACTTGTTGCGAATGTCATGTCAGAAATGCATGTAAACATGGAATCTTAATGATAACATGGTGACAATGTAAACGTGTAATTTCAATACTGACATATCTGAAATGTCATGCAATCGTGGAATTTCTATGCAAACATGTCAAAAATTCTGTTCCGAAAAAATGTGTTATGTGAGGCACGTTGGAGTATGGTTTTGTATATGATTCTCTCATGAGTAACATGACATGTGTCCCAATAGGAGTTATACATGTAGCATGCTGTGTCCATTTTAGGTCACAAATGGAGATACAACGCTATACGGAGGATTTCATACCTTAGCCATTTTTTCATATCTAAAATGAAGAGGCATCGCTGTATGGAGGATTTCATGCCTTTGCCATTTTTTCATATCTAAATGCTCTTAGATGTATGATGTGAGGTGTACGAAAGAATATGTATTTGTTTTACCTCCCTTTCTTAGCATATTTCCCTCCATCTTTGTAGTTTGTCCCTAGCCACTAGATCTCCTTTATTTAAAATGGGTGGTTAGGATTGTGTCTCTTTCTTTAAAACCCTACTCTTCAACTTTATATTGGAAGACCACTTCCCTTTTACTTTTAGCCTCCATAATTTGAATATCACTTTCTCTCTCGAATTTTGAAATTTCTTCATTCCTTTCCATCTTTCTATTGTATTTTAGGTATCAATCGTGGGCTTGCACACGTATTGGTTTGTGTTTTGATTGAGAGTCGACTTCGAGCTTTACTTTGGTGGTCTTTTCGGTGATGGACGGCGGTGGGCTCGGCGGTGGTGGTTGGTCTCCGTGGTGGTTCGTTGTACAGTTCTCTTGTTGGGCCAGTTAGTGTTTGTTGGACCGGGTTTGCTCTGTCTCGTTTCTATAAGGTTTTGTTTCTTGTTGTGTACCTTTTCCTTGCCAAATATACTAACACTTGCAATGTATGGTTATATCAAATCATATTAATTTTGCAATAGAGAATTGGGGTTACCTCCCTAGGAATAGTAGAAATTCCGTAGTTAATATGTGGTCATTTGCCTTGGGTTGTCTTATGTCATGTACGCTTGTTTCCATTGGAGTTGTTGTGTTAAGGTATGGTTACTCTTTTTTGAAATGTGTCATGGCGCAAAATGATCTACTAGCCATGCTTGGTTTTTGCGTCGCACCGCAAAATGAAGTCTCATCTATACTTAGTTTTTTGGAAGGATTTTGGATACTCCCCCCTTTTGAATGCGTCATGACGCAAAATGGATTACTAACCATACGTGGTTTTTGTGTAACCATACGTGGTTTTTGTAACCATACATGTGTAACCATACACGTGTAACCATACATGTGTAACCATATATGATTTTTGTAACCATACATTTGTAACCATACAGAGTTTTTGTGTAGCCATACATTTGTAACCATACATGGTTTTTGTGTAACCATACATGGTTTTTGTGTAACCATACATGGTTTCAGTAACTATACATGGTTTTTGTAACCATACATGGTTTTTGTGTAACTATACATGGTTTTTGTAACCATACATGATTTTTGTAACATAGCAAAATGGATTTTCATCAATACTTAGACTTTCTAGGCTGAATTTTGGATACTTCCCATTTTTAGAATGCAGCGCGATGCATACACGTGCATTACCAACGCTTAGAATTTTTATGCGGGATGTTGAATCTCCCCCTCTTTTTAGTGTAGCGCGTTGCATACATGTGCAACACCAACACTTAGAATTTTCTAGGCGGGATTTTGGATGCTCCCCTTTTTTGAGTGCAGCGCGTTGCATCATGTGCAACACCAACACTTAGAATTTTCTAGGCGGTATTTTGAATACTCCCACTTTTTTTAGTGCAGCGCGTTGCTTACATGTGCAACGCCAACAATTAGAATTTTCTAGGTGGAATTTTGAATACTCCCCCTTTTTTGAATGTTTTATGTTTGTATTTTCTTTGTTTCTAGGGTTAACATGTCTTTTGGTCCATGATGTTTGACCACTTTTGGGTTTTGGTCTATGGTGTTATTTTTTGCCTAGTTTTACCATATGTTTGCAGATTTTTCTAGTTTTGGTCCGACCGTTACATTCCTTCCATGTTTTCCGTTAAGTGACATGTGCTGGTCATGTGATCCATCCTAAACTTTCTATTTTGTTCAAATTTGGGGGAATTGATACCTAAACCTAGTTCAATTTGGGCAAACTGAACTAGATTTAATGAGTTAAATTTGGGGAATTAACACCCTAAACCTAGTTCAATGGGTCAATTCCCTCAAATTTGAATAAAATTGAAAGTTTAGGGTGGATCACGTGACTTGCACATAACGAAAAAAATGGACGGAATGTAACAGTCAGACCATAACTAGAAAAATCTGCAAACATATGGTACTTAAACTAGGCAAAAAAAAAAAAAATATATATATATATATATATATATATATATATATATATATATATATATATATATATATATCATGGACCAAAACTGGTCAAACATCATGGACCAAAATACCTGTTAACCCTTGTTTCTATATGACTGCTGATTGTGTTTTTGCTTTGTTGCAGGTTTTAGGCTGTCTCTTCTTCCTTGACTTGTGCGTTGTTTACATTTCCGAGGATGCGCAAGTCTTCCTTTACCCGTGCTCCTCGTCATACTTTAGGTTTCGGTTCTGATTTTGAATATGAGTCTCCCGTTGAGTCCGAAGCTGTAACTTCTCTGGTTCCTGTTGGTTTTTCCGAGTTGTTTGCCCCAAATTTCTTCCTTTGCTGTCTTGATATGTCGAGGTGTGTTCGCGATGCGGTGCCTATTTCTTGTAGAAGAATCGTTTGGACCCCCCCTTTTTTTCTTTGCGTTTCGAATGTCGTTTGGGCGTTTAATGCTGGATGTACTTGATACTTAGCTTTGAATTTTAAAGAATCCTCCTTTTCGGAATGCAGGACGGCGCAAAATGGTCTTCTTCCAACACTTGGTTGTTTCTTGAAGGATTTTGAATACTCCTCCTTTTTGAGGTGCGTCGTGGCGCAAAATAGATTTCTAACCATACTTGGTTTTTTACGCCGCGTCGCAAAATGAACTTCTTCTTTCCATACTTTTTTTTTTCTTGAAGGACTTTGGATACTCCTCCATTTGCTGTATCGTAAATTGATATTCTTCCAACACTTAGTTTTTGTAGGAGAGTTGTTGTTATCCCTTCCTTCTTTGAGCGTATGAGGTCGTTCCGAGCATTCGTCTCCTGTATCGAGCATTTATCGCTGTTTCGAGCGTTTTACGCTCCTTTGAGCGTTTTACGCTCCTCTGAGCGTTTTACGCTCCTTTGAGCGTTTTACGCTCCTCTGAGCGTTTTACGCTCCTTTGAGCGTTTTGACGTTGTTTCGAGTGTGTTGACGCTGTTTTGAGCGTTTGACGTTGTTTCAAGCGTTTTGACGCTGTTTTGCCCCCGTGTTTTGCATACTTATCTTTTTAATGGGTTGTCGTATACATATGTGGATATTGACTTGTTTTCGTTTCTCGTTGCAGGCTCTTTCCTCGTCGTCATCGGGGTGACCTATATTTCTTCATTAAGGATTGTCGTGTTCCCTATAGCGTTGATGGTATACTTTTCGCGGATGTGCAATCTGTTCTCCGTTTTTCCGAGTTGGAGTTTTGTGGAGTTGGCATTCGTTCCATGCTGCCTTTGGTATGTTGTAGGTCGGATTTATTGAAAAGACTGCTGGTTTTCAGGCCACTGGCTCTTCTCATGGTTGGCTCGCTGTGTTGAAGGTAGCTATACTCCTGTGTTGATACTTGGCTTCTTTGTATGCTTTCTCTAATTTTTTGTGTATGCAGGATTTTCTTTCGGCCATCTGATTTGTTCTAGTGAGCGTAAGTTTGGGAAATCCGTCTCTGGAAAGGAGAAGAGTTCCTCCGTTCCTCCTGGGAAGGAAGTTTCTCATGCTTGGTCTGTCCGAGCACTTTCTCGTTATAAAGAGAAAGTGGTTAGGCGTCCTCGTGGTGTTTCTGTTGGTGGTGGTAAGGAGACTACTTGTGTTGTTAATGATGCTGCTCTTGTTGATGCGTCCTCCGGTGATGTTGTTCCTTTGGTTGTTTTTCGTTTTGCTACCTTGCCTTGTTGTAAATTTTCCTTCAACTTTGAAAAGTTGAAAAGTGCCCCCGCTATTCCTCCTTTGAAAGGGTCCCTTCTTGTCTGTGGAGGTATGGTGGCGGTGCCAACCTTGTCTTGGGGAGACCTAGTTTGCTCGCTTGATGGTGATTTTTTCGGTTCTGAGTTGGTTCCTTTCTCGTCCGTGTTGAGATTCTCTTTGGTTGTTGGTCCAGTTTGGGCAATTCTTCTGTCAGCGTCCGTGTTTTGAATGGCGCTGCTTCTCCTGATGGGCGTTTGTTTAGTTTATGATTTTTCCACATACTTCTTTTCTTGATGTGCTTGTTTCCTGTTGTTGGGTGTTTTGAACTTTGTTAACCTGTCCTCCTTCACTTTGGACTTGGTTGTGGAGAGTCGGGTTTTTCCACATAAATGTTTTGCGCTTGAGGTTGATGTTGCCACGACTCGGGAGAGCGAACGTGTGTTGCACGAGAAGAATGAAAATCTCCTGTTTAGCGGTGCGATTTTGTGTGGATGTATTTTTTTATCTTGGGGGTGGTATCTTTCTTGTTGAGTGAAGTATGGATGAAGCTGTTGTTGCTTGCAAAAAAGGACTTGAGCTCTTTTGTTGACGCTGTGACCCATGAGTTAAAGGTTTTGGATGTCGCTTGGTGCAAAGTCTCTTGCGTCATCGAGGTTGAAGTTCTTGTGCGGATCTTCGCGATGCTGTTTGAGTATGGAGGGTTGATAGCTAGAGAGATGTATGATCATTGTCCCTTGTTCTCGTTCGAGACAGTCGAACACATTCCTGGATTTGGAAGTTGATCTGTCGGCGCGCTTCTGGGATGCGGTATTTATGTTGATTGTTAGATCGTGTCCCTCGGATCGTTGGGTCTCTGATCCGAGTGGCACTTCTCACGGGTTATTCGCTCTCTTTCTTGATTCGTCTAGCTTGTCTGTTTGATCCGGTCCTTCCCTTCCTGTCGACCTGCACAATGGGCAGTACCGAGCACGGAGAGGGGGGTGGGGTGGTGCTTGGTGAACCCTCTCCGATGCTTAAGTAGGTCTGAGTTCTCTAGAGAGATAAAATCCTAGAGAGAAGGCAGAGCTAGGTATGCAAAGATGTAAACTTGTTGGAATGAATGGAACTTGTGGAGTATATATAGACAACGGTGTCATTAAGGTGGCTTAATGACACTGTTAATCCCTAAATGTACTCAGTTAACACATAATAACATGATTAAACCCTTAAAGCATAGAGAGGTGGGAAAAATTGGCTAAGTGTAGGTCGGGTGAAAGGGAGGTCGAGGTCCTTGGGGCCGGGCGGAAAATCCGACCCCCAAGGCCTAAAATCGGGTTAGCTTGCCCAACCCCTCCTAGGAGAGGTTGGGCGAGCCAACCCGGTCTCCCCTAGAGGAGATCGGGTTGGTCCACCCGATCTCCCCTAGGAGAGATCGGGTTGCCAGCCCGATCTCACCTAGGTGAGTTCAAAGGATGGGAGGGGAGATCGGGTTGGTCCACCCGATCTCCCCTAGGAGAGATCGGGTTGCCAGCCCGATCTCACCTAGGTGAGTTCGAAGGATGGGTCTGGGCGAGTATTTTGGCTCGTCTAGACCGTTAGCATTGCGGGTGAAGTGTTCGGGTCAAATTTTTGATTTGCAATCGTAAGTGAGGTGATCAAAATAAGACAGTCCGAACTAAAACGGGTTCAAATTGGGCGTATATCCATCACATGCCCCTGAGTCAACCAATGGCTTAACCCTTGATTGACTTTATTTTTTGATGGGATGACACGCACAATTTGAAACCGGGACTTTACCTCTTGGCGAAACCTTTGCTTGTCTGTAGGCTCATTTTTCGGGCTTTGTCCTCCGTTTCTTGAAATAGAGGAATTGTAAACGTTAGAGTAAACGTGCACGTGCCTAGGCACGTGTCCATAAAATATGGATGTGATAATAAAAAATACAACCTTTCCATGCATGCATTTTAAAAATACGTACGTGCATGGGGATGCAATGCAATCATGGATATGAATCGATGTACCTCAATTTCATACCGGGTGAGTCTACGCCGGGAAAAAATATTTGAATTGGGTCCGAAAAATTTCTAAGTATGGGAAAGTGAGATACATGCCTATAGGGTGCTAACTTGGGTAGAGATGGATATACCATGAACACGAAGGTGTGTATTAGCATACATGCAAGTAAAAACACAAGTATGGAAGTGGGTGTAGACATGTTGTGATCGTGGACATGAATGTATGCAGGAATATATGGCAGCCATGTACATGGATGTCTAAATGTTTGAACACATGGGAGTGTGTATGCGGGCATGCACGTGAGTGCAAGCATAAACATGTATGTATGCATGGACGGGTTGTGAACATAAGCATGGGTGATGGTATTGGTGCACTTATAGACATAAATCATATATATGAATATAAGTGCAAGGGTGAGAGTATAGACCCCCTTTTACCCAAGGATGTGAGCTCTGTCCCTCGATGAGACACAACGTTCTACCTCCCTTGTACTAGCGAGAGCACTGTCTTTTAACCTCGGCTTCTGACATGTGTGACATTTTTCTTCACTTGTTGGAACGCGTGTGTAGCTCTTGAACCTTGCCCTGCAATTCATTCTACATAAAAGTGAGAGTGAAAATGATTACAAGCTTTCTTCTTACCCGCCGCGTGCGAAGAGGTTTATCAACATATCTTAAGGGTTGACCCTTCCTTCGGATGTGTCGGAGTGTTGCTCCTTTTGGGGAAGCTAAAAGTTCGCCCTCTTTGTGACGCTCTGAGGTTTGTTCCTTTTGGCGGTGTATCTCGCCCTTTGATAGTCGGATCTCTTGGGTGTCGGTTTTCCCCCCGTATCTTGATGTTGAAGTTGCCCCCGTAATGGGCGTATCCCGCCCTTCCATGAGTAAGGGTCGACCTTTGCGTCGGTTTCTCGGATGGCTGGTCCACCTTTGGGGAATTTTCTCATTTGGACAAAGAGACCATGAAGATCATTTATCAAAGCAATGGGATCAAATCTCATTGTCCTGTGTCTTGGGTGTCCGAGGTGGATTTGTATGCGGCGGGGATTCGCTTGACCCTTCCTTTCATGAGTCTGGTATGTCGTTAATCCTCTTGTTTTCATTCATCTTTTGTCTCCTCCATGTAGGTTGGTTTCATGGAAAAACGTATAATGTTCAGGCGGAACGTTCCGAATGCACCGTTGATTTGGATAGGCAGAAGGTATCCTCTAGCTCCGCTTCTGAGGTCTAGAAATATTCTATGTCGGGGAAGGATGCAGAGGCTTCTAGTATGTTCTTTTTCTATTCTCTTTCCTTTATGATATACTTATAACTGTCCTCATGTTGCTTTCTTCTTGTTGTTAAAGCATTCGCCCTGGTTACCGAGCGGGTTCTTGCGCAAGAGTTCAAGTCAATCCAAGTCTTAGGCACAGAAACGTGATTCTGAGGTCGGGCCCTCGACTGCCAAGAAGAAGAAATCCGCGAGAGACTCTCCTTCAAGTGCCCGTTTGCCAACTCCCTCTCGTGATAAGGAGATAGTGGTCGAAGAGGCGCCCTTTTTGCTTGACGAAGGGAAGCAACCTGTGGATGGCGATGGGATGACCATAGATCTTGATGTCTCTCCTCTATCCTCTGCCCCCCAGTCGAGGGGCCGAGTCTCAGGTCAGTTTCTTCTTCATGTAGGTTTGACGACTTTGAAGGTGCCTTTGGCATATCTATGGGGTCATGTGATTGACCAATGTGTTGAAGGTCTTGCTTTTTGTAATGGGTGTGATCATCCCCTTTCATTGAGACTCCTTACTTTTGTCATGGCTCTAATTAAGATAGCAAATTTCTGCTTGAAAGTTTTGGTGGAGACTGCTCTCGAGTTAGCCTCTACTAGTATCATAGTTGTGATCGTTGTGGGGGTCGTTTCGTTATATGCCCCCGATAGTGCTTGCCGTGATTCTCCGCTTTATGGTTGATTTTGTGAAATATAGAGGTTTTATTCATAATGAGGACGTCTCCTACCTGGTATCATTCAGGAAGGTTGAAATATAATTGCAGACCTTTGATGAGCGTATGAAGGGTATTGCTTTTCCCTTTTCCTTGAACCTCCTCTTAAGGTTAGACGTAGGCTCTTTAGGTTTGTGGTCGTGATAGAATCCTCGCGATGTGTATACTTGATAGCCGTTTCTTGGTGTGTGGACATGATAGCCACCTCTTGGTGTGTGGACATGATAGCCAATTTGTAGTGTGTGGACATGATAGCCACTTCTCGTCGTGTGGACATGATAGCCACTTCGCGTCGTGTGGACATGATAGCCACTTCGCGATGTATGAAGTTGTGCTTTAGCATTCCTTTCTCATTGAAGAGCCTTCATCGCTATAGTTGCCTTTTGTTTAGGCTATATTTATTGGGTTTGGTCCCGACATCTCGTCTTGTCTGATGTTGTATCCTTTATGCTTTTTGGATGTCCCCTTCATGAGATGTGCTTGACAATATGCCAGGGCGATGCTTTGTCGACAGTCGTGCTTGACGATGTTCGAGTCGAATGCAAGCAGATGTCACGCGAGGGCGACATGCGGGACAGTAATGTTTGTTAGAGGTTGCCTTGGGTGACTTGTCAGGCGATTCTTCTTCGTAGGTCGTTCTGAGTGACTTGTAATTTGCTTGCCTATCGTCGTGTTTCTTCTATTTTGTCAGAGTGTTCTTTCATTACTTCACTAGATTTTTTTCATTACTGCATTGTCATTATAATCATACTTGTATTTCTCATGTAACCTTACTTGCATAAACGAAGGTCTATTCAATATACGTTCGCGAGATAGGCTCTCGGAGGGCGCATAATGTGTTCGTGAGATAGGCTCTCGGAGGGCGCGGAATATGTTCGCGAGATAGCCTCTCGGAAGTTTCTGAATATGGTTGCGAGATAGGCTCTCGGAAGGTTTTGAATAAGGTTGCGAGATAGGCTCTCAGAAGGCTATGAATATGGTCGTGAGATAGGCTCTCGGAAGGCTCTGAATATGGTCGCGAGATAGGCTCTCGGAAGGCTCTGAATATGTTCACGAGATAGGCTCTCGGAAGGCACGGAATATGTTCGCGAGATAGGCTCTCGGAAGGCTCTGAATGTGTTTGTGAGATATGCTCTCGGAAGGCACGAAACTAGTTCACGAGATAGGCTCCCGGAAGGCAGAGATTCTTTCAACGAGATTGGCACTCGGGGGGCACGGAGTTAGTTCACAAGATAGGCTCTCGGAAAGCACAGATTCTTTCCACGAGATTGGCTCTCGGGGGGCACAGATTCTTTCCATGAGATTGGCTCTCGGGGGGGGGGGGGGGGGCACGGAGTTAGTTCACGAGATAGGCTCTCGGAAAGCACGGAATTAGTTCGTGAGATAGGCTCTCGGAGGGCACATAATTAGTTCGCGAGATAGGCTCTCGGAGGGCACATAACTTTTCATGAGATAGGCTCTCGGAAGGCACAGAACTTTTCACGAGATAGGCAAGGAACTTTTCACGAGATAGGCTCTCGGAGGGCACAGAACTTTTCACGAGATAGGCTCTCAGAGGGCACAAAATTAGTTCGCGAGATAGGCTCTCGGAGGGCACATAATTTTTCACGAGATAGACTCTCGGAGGGCACAAAATTTCGTAGTTTAAAACTACTCTCAAGATACGCTTTTGGGGGCGTAGAAACTATTCACGGGACAGGCTCCCGGAGGGCGCATAATTTTTCGTAGTTTAAAAATACTCTCAAGATACGCTCTTGGGGGCGTCGATACTGTTCGCGGGACAGGCTCCCGGAGGGCGCAAAATTTTTCGTAGTTTAAAACTACTCTCAAGATACGCTCTTGGGGGCGTTGATACTATTCGCAGGACAGGCTCCTGGAGGGCTCAGAATATTATTTTACCTTATGTCATTTTCCAGGTAGGGTGCGTCTTTGATACGCCTTATGAATCTTAACTTGAGTTTTCTCTCTATGATATTGCCTGTTACCTAGCCTTTTCCTGAGTGTGGGAGATCACCTTTCGAGGGCGATGCTTGTATGTTGCCAACTTAGGACGAGTTTGTACAGGGAGTTGAGGCTATTTTCCCTCTTATGTGACCTCTTCTAGGAAAAGTGGTGTTGCATGTTCTTGCGGCCTTCTGCTTTAATCTCTTCTTTTACTCTTAGGTGGACTACCAAACACTTGTTCGTTTGGTGCCCCCCAAGTTGCTTGGTGGTCATACCGCCTTTCATATTTGGCCGTTGAAGGCCCCTCGTTCATTTCTTGGTTGGGTACCCCTTATGCTTGAGGCTCCCTAATCTTGTGTTGTATGTCTGCTTGTTTGGGTGCGATGGGTGTCCCTTGTAGGACTTACTCTTTCTCATGCTTGTTTGTTTCAGTCATAGCCATGGTTTGGACAATGCCTTTGACGGATGTATCTCTTAGGGTTGAGATGGAAGCTTGGGTGGGTGGGGGTGATTTCCATTCTCTTGGTAACTGGTTGTGGTAGTGTCCATATCCATAGAAGGCTTGTAAGTTATTACCCCCTCTTCATTGTGTTTTGAGAAAAACGCTTTTGCAGTGATGATCGAGTAGGAATAACGTGTCTTGGAAGGAGTTGCATTTGGATTGAAGAGATTTCTCATTGCATGGTCTCTTGAGTTTTTTAACTTGAAGCTGTGTTTCAGACTAGTGAATCTGATCCCTGCTCCTTGCTCGGGCATGGGGGGTCCGATCCGCTGTAAAAATCTTATTGTAGTGTAGTGGTACTTAGTGTGCTTCGTCTTTGCCTTTACATAGGAGTATTTTTCCATGCTCATGGGAAGTGTCACATTGGTCATGCTCCTCCCACCTCGAATCTTGATTATGGGCTCCCTCTGAGTTAGGACTTGAACTTAAAAAATGATATTTTCCTTTAGGTTTGCAGGTGCTGTTCCATGATTTTCCATGGGTTTGCCCCCGTACTGGCTATGCCTTGTTGGATAACCTCATTGGAAGTTGCGTTTGTGTTTCAGGCGCATACATGTTTGAGGTGTGTCGAGTTAACGAGTCCCTCCTTTTTTTCTTTTGTTGTAACCTTCATTCATCATGTGTTCTGCGTATGACCTTAAAGGCGGGATCTTCCCCTAGTGCCACCTCTATCGAGGTTTTCCTCTTGATGGGATGTCAGAGGCAAATGTCTTACTATTCCCAGACAAGGTGCTTGATCAGGATGTGCATCTAGTGTAAGGGTTGATTTCGAAACCTTACTTCTCAAGCTTTTGAGTTGTCGATTCGTTTTCCTTAGATCTGAGCCTGAGTTCGGTGTTGATTCCTTGCTCAAATAATGATGTTGATGATTCTGAAGGAGTTACATCTTCCTTGGTTGATCTTGTAGAACTATTATCCTGCCCTAAGGCCCCTGATGGGAGGTGTATCTCATTTTTCATATTCTGGTTGTTGCGTTATCTCTTTTGCTAATCTTGTATCTTTAGGGTTTCTTGTTTGGTGTATGACATCAATGGCAGGATTTTCTACCGGTGCCTGTTCTGTTAGGACTTGTATTCTTGGTTGCGTTCCTTTCTTATGAGATGGTGAAGAATTATCCATGACCACTCAAATGCGCCGCACTTGGTAGAGGTATGCGCCTAATCTTGAGGGTGCTATCTTGAATTTTGATGTACCCATCTTTGATAAACATGTCATTCATTGCATATATAATACGGAGTCCAAAGATCTCCGGTTTAGGATCGTATTTTGAGAACAGAAACATGGTCATCTTTTAGATAACCTATCTATCTAGGGAGTTAATTTTTTCAAGGATAATTGCAAGGATACTAGTAAGGATATGTATTCCATCCTTATTCCAGCCTTCTTTGTAATGATGTGTCCCTAATGGGTATGTTGATGTTCTGACCACCCTTACTATTAGGGGGTCCCTTGGTATTAGGTATGCCAGACTCTTCCCTAGTATCATCAATAACTGGGTATGGGGGATGTGTGGCAAGCTCCCTTCACGCACTATGATTCTCTTCATGTCAAAGCTAGTGATTCCCTCTGTTATGACCAATATATCGTTGTGTGGAAATATTATGTATTCCATATCCCTTTTTGAAAGCTGGATGATGGTTTCACCATTCTTCCCTTGCTAGGCTTGGGGCCCTTGAAAGGTCTTTAATGGAAGTGTATTCCATTTACTGAGATGAGCTTACTAGGTGTAGTCGCGTCTCCTGGTTATTTTGTGAAATCATATAGATCCATTAGAGGCGTTTGCCTCTGAAGATGGGCGTTGTCCATGTGATATGGTTTCCCCATTTTCTTAGAGGGATGTGCTCGCGGCTGCCCACTCTTATGCTAAAAGGTATTCTCTTTGTTTTTGCGAGGAAGGCATGTTGTGACTTGGATTGTGTGCCCCCTTGCATATCAACGCCCGATGTTGTCTTCCGCCGAACGTAGCACTAAGATTCTTGTTGGAAGGTTGAAGTGGGGGTAGTCCTTTGTGACCCTCATGGTAATTCTTCTATAGGATGTTGAGAGTGTTCAACTTATTTTTGGAAGTGAGCCTTCCATCTTAGTGATCTTTTCCAAGAGTCTTGACCTTATAGGTGTCCTTTGAGATTGAGCAATCTGTTCCTTATGCGTTCCTTTGAGGAAGTTAAGCAAACGGTAGTGTTGAACAAACATGTTTGAACAAGACCGTTCGTCAGTGGTGTGCAGTCTTGGTGGCGACTCTCTTGGTTGCGACTGGCTTTTTTTATGGATTCTTTTAGTAGTCAACCTGTGTATATATATAATACAGAGCCCAAAGACATCTGGTATGATCATTCTTGGAAAACATGGTGAGTATCAGAATATACCCCTTTCAGGGAGTTGAATTGTTATGCAGTTAAATTAAATAAGAGGATATGGGAGTGGTATGGGTGTGGGGGTGTTGATTTCCCCTACTTCCTTGGTAATTATAAGGTCGCCTCCTTGCCGAGGCGGACTAGGTGGAGGTATATCCTCCGTACATGCTATGTGTGATCTCACTCCATTGTGTCTGTCTGTAAGTCTTCTCATTGTAATAGTGATGTAGTAACATAGTATGTCACTCTGTGAGTTCCATGCTCAAAACCTTGTCTTTCAAAATGCCCCTCTATCCCTGGGAGAGGTGTACCGAGGGTTGGCTTGCACGAGGGGTTGGAACCTGTCGCGCTGTATCATGAGTAGGCGGTTGGCTTGTCGAGTTATCGGGACGATGTCCCTCACTTTGATCTCTTCTTGGAATATCTCTTGGTGGGGCTTGGTCAGTCGGAGCCACTGGTGGTGATCGTATCTTCTAGCTCTCCTTGCCATACGGTACACTCTCAATTCATCTATGGCTGACATGAATCCTTCTTTTACTAGGGGTTCACGTTGGCGTAACATATGATGGGATTGGGTTGCCGGTCACCCTGAATGGTTGGTCTTATAGCGGCCTGCCATAAGAAAAACGTTGAGGGGTGTTCCTATGGTAGGTTCTCCTAGCATGCGAGGTATCACTAGTTGCAATGCTCTTTCTTGGATGGCGTCGTGTGGACGACGTAGATGCATCATATGAATCTTCTTATGGTAGCACTAGGTGGTTCCACTACCGGCCTCACTGCCCTTGGTACCTTGTTACTTATACGACGTGGTGGTCTCGAATCCTTGGGAGGAGGGTCGTTAGCTATCCTTGTTTTGATGACCCACCCATGTATGTGGGTGCATCGTATACTCCGTCTTTTCTTTGGAAAACTAGGTTACGCCTTCCAACAATTGCAATGCTTCCACGGCTTCTATCATGTCATATTCTGTCTGTGAGGCATAGTCATCGTGTTTACTGGACAACTTACCTCTTGCACTGAACCCTCCGTGTATGATAATCGCGGCAGGCACTTGGGTATCTTATTAACGGCTTTTTGTTCAAATCACGCAGGCTCTGTTGAAAATTCTATGAGTGGGGAGTGCACTTGTTTTATGTTACTTGGTCTCACGCCTAATATGTCAATCACTTTCTTGCTGAGATGCTTGGCGAGCTTCCACCATCTACTAGGATTCTACCTATGTCTATGTTAGTGATTTTCATCGTTTTGACTAAGGTTTCGTTGTTCTTTGGTAACACATGCTCCATGTACTTCTTTGAGAGCTGAATTGTATCTTCTCTTTTCTCCTTTACTTTCTTTTCTTTGATTGTGCTATCTCCTACTTGTGTCATATATGCCTCTCTTGCATTTGCTGATTCACCACCTGCTCCAAAGCCTCCGTGAATAACGTATATGTTTGCCATCTGACTCATGATAGGTACGCTTTTTGTTCAAAACCCACGGACGACGCCAAGTGTTAGATCGTGTTACTCGGGTCATCGGGTCTTTGATCCGAGTGGCACTTCTCACGGGTTATTCACTATCTTTCTTGATCCGTCTAGCTTGTCTGTCTGATCCGTACGTTCGCTTCCTGTCGACCTGCACAAGGGGCAGTACCGAGCACGGAGAGGGGGTGTGGTGCTCGGTGAACCCTCTCCGATGCTTAAGTAAGTCTGAGTTCTCTAGAGAGATAAAATCCTAGAGAGAAGGCAGAGCAAGGTATGAAAAGATGTAAACTTGTTGGAATTAATGGAACTTGTGGAGTATATATAGGCAACGGTGTCATTAAGGTGGCTTAATGACACTGTTAATCCCTTAATGTACTCAGATAACACATAATAACATGATTAAACACTTAAAGCATGGAGAGGTGGGCAAAATTGGCTAAGTGTAGGTCGGGTGAAAGGGAGGTCGAGGCCCTTGGGGTCGGGCGGAAAATTCGACCCCCAAGGCCTAAAACCGGGTTAGCTTGCCCAACCCCTCCTAGGAGAGGTTGGGCGAGCCACCCGGTCTCCCCTAGGAGAGATCGGGTTGCCAGCCCGATCTCACCTAGGTGAGTTCGAAGGATGGGTCCGGGCGAGTATTTTGGCTCGTCCGTACCGTTAGCGTTGCGGGTGAAGTGTTCGGATCAAAGTTTCGATTTGAAATCGTAAGTGGGGTGATCAAAATAAGACAGTCTGAACTAAAACGGGTTCAAATTGGGCGTATATCCATCATTGATGGTGAGGGGGTCAGAGGATGTCGTTGTTTGCTGTTCCAGATGGTGGTGGCGGGTCTCCCATTACTTCTATCTGATGGTACGTTTCTTTAGCTGTCATATGTATATAGCTTTTGGCAACGCCTCTCTACTTCATTTTGAATTGGTGTCGTGTGATGTCCCTGTACTATGTCGGTTTTCATTCTTTGATGCTTTTTGTGTTTGTTGGTCTTTCGGGTGTTGGTTTCTAAGACGTGGCGTGCTTGTTGTGTCGCTTTTGCGACCTAGTGTAGTTTTTCCTCCAGACTTAGAATATTTCTGGAAGCCCTGATTTTCCGCTTTCATGAGATCGCGTGTTGTGGTGCCCCCGTTGTCATTGTCGGGGATTGTTGCACGGTGTAGCTTCCTTCCAGACTTTAGAATAATTCTGGAAGCCCTGATTTGCTGTTTCGATGAGACAGCGTTTGAAGTTGATCCCTTTGTGACCTATATGAGAATTGTATCCAACTTGGTTTTCCATTCCAATCTTGGAATGCTTTTAGAAAACCATGTTTGCTGTTTCAATGAGACAGCGTGTGAAGCTGCCCCCGTTGCCATTGGCGAGGCGTGATGCATAGTGTAACTCTTTCCAGACATAGAATATTTTGGAAACCCATATTTGCTGTTTCCATGAAACATCTTTTGATTGTGCCCCCTCCTGGTGTGAACCAGGGCATGGGTCTTTTGAAACGATAGTGTTACTTGTTGTAGTTGGGTGGTTGTTAGCCTTTTGTGTGGTTCTATCGTCGTCGTATGATGTGGTACTTGCAGGGCAGTTATTCGTATATGTATGTTGCTATACCACGCACAATGTGGGGCTAGCATATTTTGAGTTTCTGTTTGGTTGCATCATGCATAAAATGTGGTGTAAGGGCTTGCTGTTTGCTTTTATTCCTCAAAACACACAGCTGTACCACCTGGGTATAGCACATGTTGTTTGGTTTTTGTGTGTTTCTCAGATTTTGCCATTGCATCTCTACTTGTTGTATCCAAGTGTTGTGTTAGGCAATGTTATATCTTGCGACTTGTTTTTTCGTGAAAAACTTTTTCTTGTTTATGTTCCAGTGCAAGTCTAATGTGCTAGCTGAATTGCTATTCGCTTTTGATTCGGGTATACCGCTACCTGGTTCTTGATCCAGCGTAAGGT
Organism: Clarkia xantiana subsp. parviflora; assembly: GCA_036873135.1. Taxonomy (NCBI): domain Eukaryota; kingdom Viridiplantae; phylum Streptophyta; class Magnoliopsida; order Myrtales; family Onagraceae; genus Clarkia; species Clarkia xantiana. The sequence goes on from JAPTYO010000018.1 coordinate 1,619,571, forward strand.
TTGTGCGCTAGCTGGTGGTAATCCAGTCTACGCTTATAAGAACCTATATCTGGTTTATATTCCAGCATAGGGCCAACACTAGCTGGTTTATTCCAGTCTAGAGTTATTCACATGAACCTCTGCCTGGTGTATGTTCCAGCGCAGGGCCAACTCACTAGCGGGTTTGAACTCTAGTCTAGGGTTGTGAGTTTGAACCCCTACCCAGTTTCGAGGCTAGCATTGGGGCCAACGCTAGGAGGTTGGACCACCTCCTAGGGTTGTTATTGAACCATTACCCGGTTTATGTTCCGGCGTAGAGGCCAAGAAACAGCTGGTGGGAACTCCAGGCTGATGGTTGTAGCCACTGTTAGGTACAAAGTCCAGCAACAGGGCGAGCGCTTTTTTATCGATGGTACGTTTGTTAATTTTGTTGTAACCTGGCCATGGTTTTTGTGTTGACTCGTTATTTTGCCGACTTTGATTGATGGGGCGTCCCCCATGATCTGCAAAGCATGCTTGAATTGACTCAAGATATTTGTTAGTTACAACATGTTATGGAGTTATGCATCTCCTTGCAGGGGCCTTCCTTTTCTTATATTGTCCTTTTGGACTAGACTTGCAATATGACTAGATCAGACTATTCGCGACTAGTCTGGTCGGTTCAGATTGGATCTTGCTTAGATTTGATCAGACTATCCAAACTTGATATTTAGTTCAAGTAGTCTGTTCTATTCGAATTCATGTTTCTCATAGAGATATTTCCTGGTGTACCTGTTTGGAGTTTTGTATGTTACTTGAGTTTTTCTCAAGTATGGAGTTCGCGATGTGAGGGCCATTCTTATTGTCGTATGCGAAGAGCGAATCCATTTGGATGGTTGGAACTGTTTCTCTCCTTTGTGACTTTCTTCGAAAAGTTTGTCTACTTGTGCGAGTTAGAGCGTGGAGCTTTTGTCCTCATGCTGTTTCCCCAATTGTTTGGTGGTTGTCAGACCTAAAAATCTGACCTAAGGCGAATTACGTTTTGAAAACGTTGATTTTGAAAGAGTCGCCACTAGTTAATTGTAAGGCTAACTAGAATCCTAAATTACCTAAGCGGATAACGAATTAAACACCTAGGTATAAAATCGGTCTACGATCAGAGATTCAAATTCGGGGGTTCAGTTACGATTTAAATCACATGGAATTAATCACGCCCTTTCGGTACTCAACTCACTTAATTACCATTTTCTTTTAAATTATAATTTTTTATGAAATGAATTAAAATTAATTATAATCAAGCATCTTAAAAGACTAACATCTAATCAGCTAAAACAATTAAACCAACTATATAGTAAGTCAACAGTTAATAAAAATGGAAATCTAAAAAAAAATCCAATAAAATAACATTAATTAAATCAATAAAATAAACAAAGAAAGAAACTGTACCTGCATTATAAGGTTACCTTCGTCCTTATCCTTATCATCAACAAGATCACATTGCCATCATCATCGTATGGGAGAGCGGCAGAGCACGAGCACCAGCGGGCTTGGGACGGATGTTGGGGGTCGGCTTCGTAACGGGAAGGGCAGTCACGGTGGTGCTACAGTGGCCCGGACGAAGGCAAGAAAGTTTAGGACAACGATGGGGACTGCGATCTCGACCTGTGGCAGATCAACCTGAAGAGTGCTGTGGTTGGCAATGGCAGCCACGGCAGCAGTACGGCGGTGGTCGACACAGCAGCTGGACGGGACGGCGTAGACGAGGCAGGGCGAATCTCGGCGAGGCGAGGCGAGGTCGGAGAGGACAAGTTGCTTCATCTGTGCAGTAACTTCTTCATCGGAAATCCTTGACATTGGCATCCCACGATTGCAACTTATTGGAAGTCCGGAGTTGACGTGAACCTGAATCCGACTTGTCCTCAAAGGTGAATGGAAAGGACGGACGGGTGGAGATGACAAGAGGCGGGGCGCAGCAAATAAACTGGGTGGCGCGAACGTGAATCGAGATTATTTGAGGAACCAAATCGGAGGCCGGAACAGTGAATCGAGATGGATTTCTAATCGGAGTTGAAGGTGCAGCCGCTGGTGAAGGCTGCAGTGGCTGAGTGTGAAGGGATTGGAGAGTGGCAGCGATGGACGGTTGAAGCGGGAGGAGGCTGGGTCGAGCTCGGGACGGCACGAGATGATGTCAGAGCAAGGTTGGGACGATCGACTACAATCGGGAGGATGAACTGATGGCTGATGGTGATGGCAGTCGTCGATGTTGCTCGTGGTGTTGCTACGGCCGCTCCTTTCGCAGGTGGAGACGATGAAGCTGTCCTTCTTGGCTGCAACTTGATAAACCTTGGGATTGATCCAAGATTAGGAAAGGACAAGAGCTACATATATATGGTCTAATAAGTATTGTAAATTAATGAATATGATCAACATGAGAATGATGACGTCGGTCGGGGATAGAACGTTGGTACTTGGATGTCCAATGAAGAAGACGAAGCTGTGCACTGAATGAAGACAACAATAATAATAATACAAAACTAAGGTTGTAACTTTCCTCGCAAAACTAATCTGTCTTTTATTTTCCGTTCGAATTTTCTCCCCCACATTACAATGTACTAGACTACCTTTATATATAGGCTAACATAGTTACCTAGGATTTTATTCTAACTAGGAAACAAAATCTACTGATTTATTTGACTAATAAATACTAAATATTACATTAAATATTCAGAAAATATACTCTCCAATAAATACATAATAACTATCCTAATATATGCTAGAGCATCCCTGGAAGCTTCTTAACTTGCCATGTTTAGACATTTCCTCATTTAGGCGCGCCACACGTCACGCGTGTCGCGCGTTGTCCAAAATTAGGTGTTTACTGTTTGCCCCTCTTTGGGCGGATTCCCGTAGAACATGTTCGAGAGGATTCGTCCAAAGACAAGGAAACACAGAATTTTGGATGAGAAGTATGTCTTTCTTTTGAGCCTTCGAGTCTTCAAGGGAGCCCCTGGCTTATTCCGGACGGTGCGAAAGAGTAAAGCCTCCAATGGTGTGCGAAATGTAGAGCCTCCAGCGGCGGTGCGGTAAAGAAAAGCCTCAAGTGGCGGTGCGGAAAAGTAAAGCCTCGGTCGGCGGTGCCCCTGTTGACGGTGCTTCCTTTGGCGGTGCGTAAAAGTAAAGCCTCCATTGGCGTGCAGTAACGAAAAGCCTCCAGTGGCGTGCAGAAAGTAAAGCCTCCAGTGGCGTGCGGAAAAGTAAAGCCTTTGGTGATGATTTGTAACAGAAGACCTCTACGTCAGACAGTACCAACAACCTCTGTGTGACGCCTCTAGTGGCGAGTGGTAACGGAAAAACCTCTACGTCAGACCGTACCGGAAAACCTCTGGTGATATCTCTGGTGGGGAAAGACCTCTACATCAGACCGTACCGGAGAACCTTTGGTGATGCCTCTAGTGGCGAGTGGTAACGGAAGACCTCTACGTCAAGCCGTACCGGAAAACCTCTGGTGATATCTCTGGTGGCGGAAGACCTCTACGTCAGACCGTACCGGAGAACCTTTGGCGATGCCTCTAGCGGCGTATGTCGGAGAAGAGCCTCTAGTGGCGTCCGTTGGAGAAGTGCCTCTAGTGGCGTCCATTGGAGGAATGCCTCTAGTGGCGTGACTTGCGAAGGCTGAATACTAAGGCTTCGTTCGTTGGGGGTGACTCTCAGAAAGCTGGAAAACTTCTGATCCTGATTGTCGGTGGATTTGTAGGAACAGACTGTAACAGTCCTACTCATCTTTAAATGGTGACTCGCGAGAGCAGACTGTAACCGTCTCGTTTGCCGTGAAATTGACTTGTAGGAACATACTGTAACTGTCCTACTCATCCTTGAATGGTGACTCGCGAGAACGGACTGTAACCGTCCCGCTTGCCGTGAAGTTGACTTTGGAAGACGCTGCTTGCGCATGAGTGTTTGTCCCTAATTTTTGCCTAAATTGTGCATTGTGCGACAACCTAGCGGGATCTTTTTCTTTTTTTCTCTTTTTTTTTTTCTCATATTCTCTCCTTTTGCCACGGCTGATTGAGAGATTTTCGACCGTGCCCCTCGGTTTTTTTTATTTTCTCTCCTTTTGCCATGATTGCAATTTCTGAACTTGCAACCATGCTTCTCATTTCCTAATTTTGCCTAGGCCGCCCTTTCGGGTTTTCAACCTAGCGGAAGCACTCTTTTTTTTTTTATAGCCGATTAAACGGTAGCAGTGACCCGTACTTTATTTTCCGCCTCGATGCGGGAGTATTTGTAGCCATTTGGAGGGTGGCTGTGACCCTTTTCTCACCGTCTTCAATATTGCGGGAGCTCTTTTGATTGTAGCCATTTGGAGGGTGGCTGTGGACCTTCATTCCTCGTCTCTGATCCGGGAAACTCTCTTTGTATGTAACCATTTTGAGGGTGGTTATGGCCCTTTCACTTAATACCCTTCATCGATGTTCCGAGAGCGCTCTTTTGATTGTAGCCGTTTGAGGGACGACTGTGACCCTTTCTTTTATTTTCCCGCCCTCACCGGTTTTGCGAGATCACTCTTTTTGTGTAGCCATTTTAAGGGTGGCTGTGGCCCTTTTTATTCTCCCACCCTCACAGGGTTCGCGAGGTCACTCTTTTATTTGTAGCCGTTTGGAGGGTCGCTGTGGCCCTTTCACCTATTTTCCGCTTTTGATGTTGCAGGAGCGCTCTTTATCTGTAGCCATTTGAAGGGTGGCTGTGACCCTTTCTTTGTAGTCGTTTTAGGGACGAGTGAGACCTTTTTTTATCTGTAGTTGATTTAGGGACAACTGTGACCCTTTTATTTCTTCACTGCTCTCACAAAATTTACATAAAAACTCTCTTTATTTTTTTGTAGCCGATTAAAGGGCGGCTGTGACCCTAAAGAAAATGATTTTTTTGCTTTTTTTTTTCTTTTTTTAAAAAAGAAAATTTAACGAAAATAATCAACAACAATTATGTACATGCCCCCTAGTGGCAGATTGAAAAAAACTTCTAGAGAACGACTCAGTTAATTGAGTCTAAACGTCGGTCGTCTTGACGCCCTGGATGGACCCTACGTCCAATGGATGACGTAGACAGTGATTTCTAATCTCGGCTTCTCAAGTGCCCCGGTTATTACTCAATCTCGTCTAGGGATGCCCCATGGCTAGCACCTACCGGGTTAGGCTCGTCGCATGCAGGATGAATGGCCTGGCCAATGAACACACATGGATGACGTGGAGTAGTCCGCATTGGGGCACATATATTGCGCGAGATAAATTCGGCAACTGACACAAGAATGGTTGGCGAGCAAAGGGTCGTGCACGAGATGTGCTCTTCAGAGGCTTTTATTTGGATGATTATCCGAGCTACACAATGAGTAAGGAAAAACTCAAATTTCGGGGATAAAATGATCACAACTTTTCTTACCTGGGTGTTGGATTTTTTCTAGTGGGGAAATGTGCTCGCCATGCGACTGGACCTGCTGCATGTCCTGATTTTCCCGCTCCATCTAGAAAACACAACTTGTATATGAACACCTGCCGGAAAGTAAATGCCCCTCGACCTCTGATGGAAGGCACCAACAATAATGTTTTCCTTGCTTGACATCTAAAATGTTCATTGATCAGCACATTGAGTCTTCACGAGACTCTCGATAATCTCTTGATATTTTCCCATCTCCGGACATGTCCGATCTCAATAGGAGATGCCCCTTGGTTACCACCGACCGGTTTAGACCTCACCGTAAAACAGATGTACAACTTGGTTCGGGGACGCGTATGAATTCCACATATGGTAGGTGTAATTTTGACATGTAAGTTCTTAGAGCGGTCACATTTCACATGGTTGTGACCTTGGTCGAAATGGTCGTCGTATCTGCAAAAAGAGTAAGGACACTCAAATCTCAAGGAAAAATCGAGTACAATTCATCGTACCTGAGCGTTGGATATTCCGAGCGTGCAATTTGTTCTTCGTGTAACTGGATGACTGCACGTTTACGTTGCCCCATTTGGCCGACACTACTTGTATGTACAACATACCTATCCAAGGGTACCTGAAAAGACCAGACACGAAAGTTAGTATAAAGAATCAAATGAGTCATGCATGATTTTTCGGAAAACTTCTATTGTCATTCATTTCATAATTTTGATTACATTTCAGAAAGAATCAAAATTTATGATCTAAGGTGTTTAGCACTAGCTTGGAGTTTACTGAGTTTGCTGAGTGCACTATCTAGCTCGAACGCATGACAGATGCTCAAAACAAAGCTTTTTCAAAAAGATTCTCTCATCCTTTGTTTAAACTTGAATAGTCGCACTCAACTGCACAGTTAAACTATTTTAAAAAATTAGCATAAAAAATCTCATTTTTTAAACGCTTGCTCATGCGAAGGTTGAGACGATCTTGCCGAAAAAGTGCAATACACATTGGATAAAAACGAATGACACTTTGAGTTTTTTTTTTTTATTTAAAAAATGCTCATGCATGCTCGAAAAGTTAAAGTTTTACTGATAAGAAACTTACAACCGGTTTACCTGAATGACACATATGGAATGTATGTACAAAGTCAAAAATCCAGGTGAATTTTTTTATAAAAACAAATGCAAATGCAATGCATGTTTGGAATTAGAAGCTCAACAACTAAGAGAAGATTTACAATCTAAAAAAAAAGAATCATTTTTTCTAAACTTACAACCTGAATTTTTTGTTTTTTTTTTAATGAGGAAAAAAAAGTCAATGCATCCTAGTTGCTCAAAATTGAAAAAAAAACAAGTGAAATTTTTTTTAAAAAAATGCATATGAGATGCACAAAAATAAATACAATATGCAAACTTAAAAAATAAAAGTTCTACAACTAAGAAAAATTACAATTTGCCTGAAAGGTTTTTTCGAAAATAATGCATATGAGATGCACATCTTTTAAAAAAATCGGGTAAAATGTTTTTTAAACAAAGAGCCCTAAAACTAAGAGAGCTTACGATTTATCTAAAAAGTTTTTTTAAAATTAATGCATATTGGATGCATTATTTAAAATAAAACAATTCAGGTAAAAAGTTTTTGAAATGATGCATATGGAATGCACGTTCGAAATTAGAAGCTCCAATAGCTAAAGGTGAATTAAAATTTCCAAAAATGTTTTTTTAACAACGCATGTACGATGCACTAAAAAAATTACAACTTACCTGAAGAGGTTTTTTTTAAAAATAATGCGTATGAAACGCAATGTTGAAATTATAAATTTAGGTAAGATTCTTTTAAAAAAACAATGCATACGAAATGCATGTTTGAAAATAAAAATTCTACAACTAAATGACTAACTACTTAGCTGAAAAAGTTTTTTTTTTTTTTAAATGCAATGAGATGAATGCATGAGAATAAAAGTTACACAGTTAAAAAACTTACAGTTTTCCTGACAACTCTTTTTTACAACGAAAAAAATACGGATAAAACACAACACGTTAGAGGGGATAAAAATATGTGGCTTTGCTCTACAAGGTAGGTTACACTGACAGGTTTCCGACAAGGTGGTTTCCTCACCCCATCATAGGGATCATAGGATAGGACCTTCACAAGCGAGTAGAGTTTTTCCGAACCGTACCGGCGGCCCAGCCGCTCCGGTCGTACCGTACTAAACCTCCGGGGTTCCTAGTCGCCCTGGGTTTTAGGCATTTTGGATATTACACTAAAGTGGTGTGTGCGAATTCAAACAATACATATACAACAAAGAGTCAGATACCATAAAAAAAAAATTCAAAAAAACTCCACACCCGAGATTACACAAAAACAACCAAGTTAGATGTAAATTCAAAATAAAATATAAAAAAAAGTTACAAAACTCAAACATGGCAAAAAGTGAACATACTGAGCCCGAACCCTCTGACATCCCCAGCAGAGTCGCCAAATTGTCAGACCTAAAAATCTGACCTAAGGCGAATTACGTTTTGAAAACGTTGATTTTGAAAGAGTCGCCACTAGTTAATTGTAATGCTAACTAGAATCCTAAATTACCTAAGCGGATAACGAATTAAACACCTAGGTATAAAATCGGTCTACGATCAGAGATTCAAATTCGGGGGTTCAGTTACGAATTAAATCACATGGAATTAATCACGCCCTTTCGGTACTCAACTCACTTAATTACCATTTTCTTTTAAATTATAATTTTTTATGAAATGAATTAAAATTAATTATAATCAAGCATCTTAAAAGACTAACATCTAATCAGCTAAAACAATTAAACAAACTATATAGTAAGTCAACAGTTAATAAAAATGGAAATCTAAAAAAAATCCAATAAAATAACATTAATTAAATCAATAAAATAAACAAAGAAAGAAACTGTACCTGCATTATAAGGTTACCTTCGTCCTTATCCTTATCATCAACAAGATCACATTGCCATCATCATCGTATGGGAGAGCGGCAGAGCACGAGCACCAGCGGGCTTGGGACGGGTGTTGGGGGTCGGCTTCGTAACGGGAAGGGCAGCCACGGTGGTGCTACAGTGGCCCGGACGAAGGCAAGAAAGTTTAGGACAACGATGGGGACTGCGATCTCGACCTGTGGCAGATCAATCTGAAGAGTGCTGTGGTTGGCAATGGCAGCCACGGCAGCAGTACGGCGGTGGTCGACACAGCAGCTGGACGGGACGACGTGGACGAGGCAGGGCGAATCCCGGCGAGGCGAGGCGAGGTCGGAGAGGACAAGTTGCTTCATCTGTGCAGTAACTTCTTCATCGGAAATCCTTGACATTGACATCCCACGATTGCAACTTATTGGAAGTCCGGAGTTGACGTGAACCTGAATCCGACTTGTCCTCAAAGGTGAATGGAAAGGACGGACGGGTGGAGATGACAAGAGGCGGGGCGCAGCAAATAAACTGGGTGGCGCGAACGTGAATCGAGATTATTTGAGGAACCAAATCGGAGGCCGGAACAGTGAATCGAGATGGATTTCTAATCGGAGTTGAAGGTGCAGCCGCTGGTGAAGGCTGCAGTGGCTGAGTGTGAAGGGATTGGAGAGTGGCAGCGATGGACGGCTGAAGCGGGAGGAGGCTGGGTCGAGCTCGGGACGGCACGAGATGATGTCGGAGCAAGGTTGGGACGATCGACTACAATCGGGAGGATGAACTGATGGCTGATGGTGATGGCAGTCGTCGATGTTGCTCGTGGTGTTGCTACGGCCGCTCCTTTCGCAGGTGGAGACGATGAAGCTGTCCTTCTTGGCTGCAACTTGATAAACCTTGGGATTGATCCAAGATTAGGAAAGGACAAGAGCTACATATATATGGTCTAATAAGTATTGTAAATTAATGAATATGATCAACGTGAGAATGATGACGTCGGTCGGGGATAGAACGCTGGTACTTGGATGTCCAATGAAGAAGACGAAGCTGTGCACTGAATGAAGACAACAATAATAATAATAATACAAAACTAAGGTTGTAACTTTCCTCGCAAAACTAATCTGTCTTTTATTTTCCGTTCGAATTTTCTCCCCCACATTACAATGTACTAGACTACCTTTATATATAGGCTAACATAGTTACCTAGGGTTTTATTCTAACTAGGAAACAAAATCTACTGATTTATTTGACTAATAAATACTAAATATTACATTAAATATTCAGAAAATATACTCTCCAATTAATACATAATAACTATCCTAATATATGCTAGAGCATCCCTGGAAGCTTCTTAACTTGCCATGTTTAGACATTTCCTCATTTAGGCGCGCCACACGTCACGCGTGTCGCGCGTTGTCCAAAATTAGGTGTTTACAGTGGTGAACCCGTTCGAGTACACTTGATGAGTGGTGGTTCACTTTCCTGTTTCTTATTTGGTTGCCATTCTAACTTTTGGCTCCCCGATCTTTCTTTTTTGCTTGAGTATGTCTGCTTGCTTAGGAGTCATAGGCGTCTCCTATTGCGCTTGTTGCTTTTATATGCATGTTTGGTGACAGTCGCTTTGTATGCAGTCCTGTTTCTTCGTCTTTCTTCTTTCGAACCTGTACTTGAGGAAAATTTGTAATTTCCCTTCCCTTTTTCCTTGCACTAGGTGATGGTGTCCTAGATTGGAAGTCTGCTACGTTGTTTGGTAGTGGCCGCCCTGTGGGGGTATTTGTTGAATTTGATGTTTTTTTGCATTTCTCTATGCCTTAGAATATTTTCTGAGGCTTTTGAGGAATGTCATCCTGGTTGTGATCCTCCTATTTCCAACTTCTTGTCTTAGTACCTGAAAATTAAGAAAACAAGAATTTTTTGATGGGGTGACGGAGGTCGCCTTTACGTCTTGGTGGATGAGTGCTGCTAACGCGTGGGTCGATTTTGAATCCTTTTCCTCGTGTTGTTACTCCTTCTTGGTTAGGCCTACGACCTTTAGTACCCCTGGCGGTAGGTGTATCTCCATTTCATTGATTTCGTTGTTCCATGTTTGGTTGTTATTCCTTGGATGTGTTTGGTTCTCCGGCCAGCAGTTGGTCCGTGTCTTCTTGTGATGATGGTGGGTTGCTATTTGGTTGCTGCCCCCCTTTTTGCTTGTTTTTCCTTATAATTTTTCAATGAGATTCTAAGGTTATTTGCCTTGTTCTTGGAAGTGAAATTCTTTTCTTGAATTTCTTTCACGAGGGTTTTTCTCCGGAGTTGTTGTCTGGAACTCGTTCATGAGTATCGACTTGGTGCTGTCTCTTTTTGGTAGTGACTATTTACTCAAAGTGAGTATTTTTTCGGATGGACTTTTCTCTTGACGACGGATTTGGTCGATTTTGATATTTGGTTGGCGATGATTGCCGTCGCGATGATATTTTCGCCGGGGGTAGGCAACGCTGGCGAGCGGAACCTGGCTGTTCAGCGGGGATGTCTGGTTCTTTGTTATGTTCAGCGGGGATGTCTGGTTTGTTCTGTTTGCAATGACTTCCTTGTCGCCTCCACGCTTGTGGTGTTTGCGCTTTTCTTCCTGACAGGTGTGAAATCTTGTTCCTGTTTTCCTTTTGCGCATTTGTATGATTATCATGTTGTGGTTGAACACCGTTTTTTCCTTTATGTTGGGCGCGCATGTCATAACGCTTGTTCGTACTAGACCTATCATTGGTATTCACAAATTTTCGCATGTTTACGTAAGTAGTGTGTCATACCTTTGGCACGTCATTTATTTGGCATGCTCTGCTTGGTTGGAAGCAGTAGTGGCTTGCTGAGCAACAACTTGTGTTTGTTCAGCGTTAACAGTGGCTTGCTGAGTGGTTACATATGTTTTCTGATTGGTAGTGGAGGTTTGTTGGGTGGTAGTATATCTTCTTGCATGTCACGTAGACGGGAATTTTAGGGTGTTAACCCAAAATTTGTCAAAGTGTTGGTGTTGGTTGTTGTCAGTCACTTCTCTTGCTGCCAGTTATTCCTTTGTGGACTGGATTATGTCTTTCCACCCTAGCGTTTTTTGTAACTGCTGTTTGATGTTGTTTTCTAACTTGGATGCATATGTTTCTTGGAACATATGTTCCACATTCGAAATATATCCTGCCAGTGCTGGGGGAAGCTCCTTGCGAGTGTGTTGGGAGCGACGGCCTGATGTGCGTGTGTCAGTTATAGAATGGTGTGTCATAGGATGGAACTCCGTATGACAATCCAGCAAAGGGCACTCTATATGTTGGGATTCCGTATTGGAATCCCAGTGGGGACATTCCGTATAGGAAGCTGTGCGATACTCCATGTCGCTGTCTTCTTGTTTCTCTTCCTAGCTGCTGGCTAACTTTGTGGTGTAGACGATGTTGATGACGTGTCACCTGGGAGCTGTGCCGCAACTGGGATTTCTTCCTCTGGTGGGTTTACTTTCCCTTTAACTTGTTTGTTTTCCACCTGTGTAGATTCCACCCGTGGGCGTGTTTGCTGTCCCGTAGGAAGCGCTTGTCCAGCGTTGGGGTTTGTTGCGCTGGGGCGATTACCTGCTCCTGCACTTGTTCATTTTTCATCCTTGTAGTTTTCGTTTGGTTTCTTTATCAAGACAGGGTTTGCGACCCATGTTTGGTAGTTGTTCACTTTTATGAAACCTGCTTCCAGCAGTTTCCCCACGTCTTCTTGTATTGAAACCTTCTTGTTTCCACCTATTGGTCTTACTTTTGCGTTATAGCTCGTTTGCCTAAACCTAACCTGTGTGATATCATATCCTTACTTATTCCTGGCATATCGCTTGGGTTCCAAGTGAATATGTCCTTGAACTCTCTTAGCAGTGCAGTCAGCGTTGCTGCTTCCTCCTGTGGTAGTGCTGGTTCCTCCTAGGGCTTCTCCTACACCTGTGTCGATTGGGAACTTCAACTTCTGGTGCGTTGCGGATGGAATCATCCTGTAACTGTTTATGGTTGTAAGATTTAGTATTCCATTGTACCCCTTTAGTCTTTCGTCTATAAGGAATGTTATTGGAATGTGGAGCTGGTTGTCTCCTTTTGGTGAATTGGATTTCAGCCTCCAGTTTCCGTGTGCTGGGCAGCTTTTGGATTGCTGCATTGTCTAATTCACCTGCATACTCGTTCCATCCTCTTGATGATTCACCTCCTGAACCTAGTCTCTGTTTATTCCCTGAATTTATGACATTTTCTTGCGATGGCTTTGGCTTTTTGTTCGAGTCAGACAGACGACACCCCTGTTGGGACACGCTTCCAATCGGTTCGGTTTTGCGTGAACCAATCGGTCGGTACCCGACAGAATTGTGATGATCCTCGTAGACCTGTGTGGATGTTTCTCGTATAATGCTGTCCTTACCTCCAAGATAGTTCTTCTTCCTCGTAAACCTATAAAAACGTCTCGCAGGACATCCGTCTCCCAACTTCGAGTTCGAGTCCTTTTTCACGTCCACCTGCAAAAGGGGCTACCGAGAAAAAGGGTGGGGTGCTCGGTGAGCCCTCTCCGATGCCTAAATGAGAACTTGCTAGAGAGAGAAAATTTCTAGAGAGAAGTTAGAGAAAATTCAACTTGGTGACTTGTGGTGAATGGCCAAGGGTTCTATTTATAGGACTCTTGGGTCATTAACTTGCTAATTGCGGTATTAGCCAGTTAATCATGCATTAATTAAGATAAAGCGAAATTAGGCATTACTAAGCATCAAAGGAGTTGGTAATACTTTGGGGAGTTCGGGAACAGCGTGACTCGGAGGGAGACCCTCCGGACCGGAGAATGTCCGGTTAGGGACGCTCTAAACGAACATGTTCGGTTAGGGGTGCCCTAACCGTACATGTTCGATTAGGGAGTGTCCCTGGCCAAACTTGTTCCTTTGTCGGGCGATCTAATTTCGCCCGGCCTTTTGTTGGTGGATTTTTCAGGGTTCGAGGTTTTCCAAGTTTCGGTTTTAAAACCGTCTTTGGGTCCGTGCGGTAATTAAGTCGGGTCAAGGTGGGTGTATATCCATCAGTCGCCCTGATTTTTGCAATTGTATGTAAATGTGTTAGTTTCAATGGATGAAAGAGTGCAATTCTATACTCCTCGCAATCTCGATGGATTTAATTATGATGAATGGAATGAGTATGTGTTGAACCTCCTATCTGCTGTGAATGTTGATGAATGCACAAATCCGAAAGCGGGGAGGACATTTACGGATGAATATTGTAGTCCGTACCACTTTGACGATGAAAGGTCGCGCAAAGATTATACTGCAAAAGGGTTGATCTATTCAACCTTGACAGCTGAAATTGAAGAGCATTTCATGAACATCAGTGCATTACACATTTGGTGTGCCTTACGCCTTCGTTTCGCTGAAGGAAATGCTGCAAACAGTTCAAACTTTTCATCTTCTTCTTCTTCATTGAGAGCGCTATGAGTTAGGTTTAAGGTTACGAAACTTTACATGGTATCATAGCGAAGGGAGGCAATCTTGCCTCCGTTTCTCGTTCATGTGCGCACTATGTTGATGTTTTCCTCCGTCTCCAACTTTGCATGCAAAGGATCGCTCGGTTGCGACCTTTCCTCTTCCGACATTTCACCTTCAACGAATCATCTTCTATGGGATTCTTCTCATCTTCTCAGGATGGTTCAATTCTTTCTTTTTGATCGAATAGTCTGATCTTGATAACCTCGCTCTTGTTTGTCCGCGACGTCTCAGTTTGCATTAGATTCCCTTCAAACAAATCAGTTATTGGCAGTCTTTCTGCTCCGTGACGATTATTTTATCGGATTCTTCCTTCGCCAAGACATGTCGGATGGTAGCACTGGATCAGAATCGAAGGATCCTCCACATTCGGATCTCCTCGCGGCAACCACTGATGATAGGAACCTCGACCTTACTTCTGAGGTTCATTTTTATCATCATTTGTTTCTGCATCCTAATGACAATCCTGGTCAGAGCTTTTTGTCTATTAAAATGACTGGCCAGGAGAACTATATGAAGTGGAGTTGTAGTATGAAAATCATCTTGCTAGGGAAGAACAAATTAGGTTTTATTGCTAGATCCTGTAAGCTGACTCTTATGAGGAGAAATTGCATGATCTTTGGGATAGATGCAAAGTTGTCGTGTTTGGTTAGATTATTAATTGTGTATCCGATGATATTTTTGTTGGTTGGAAGGATCTACATGAGCGTTTTGCAAGGTGAATGGTTCCAAGATTTATCAACTCCGTAGAGAGATCACTCTCTGTCTTCAGGGAACAGATTTTATTTCAATCTTTTTTTAAAAAAAGGTTAAAGGTACTTTTGTTACCACATGTTTGACCGAATGTGGCTTTTAGTACTGGATGTTTAGTTTTGTATACTTTTGGTACCAAACGTTTGAAAAAATGTGGCTTTTGGTACATCCGTTGGTTGGCCGTTAGTTTTGGCCGTTAAATGACATGTGCAAGTCACGTGATCGACTCTAAACTTTTAATTTTGTTCAATTTAGTCCCTCAAATATATTCATAACTTTTATTTTGTTTAACTTAGTCATAACACTTCAAAATCGGACCCAATTAAACCAATCGAATTCAATTGACATAGCCCCATTTGGGTCAAATTTACCCTATTGGAGATAGGTCCCAATTTGGTTCGATTTTGAAGCTTTAGGACTAAATTAAACAAAATAAAAGTTATGAATATATTTGAGGGACTAAATTGAATAAAATTAAAAGTTTAGAGTCGATCACGTGACTTGCACATGTCATTTAACGGCCAAAACTAACGGTCAACCAACGGATGTACCAAAAGCCACATTTTTTGCAAACGTTTGGTACCAAAAGTATACAAAACTAAACATCATGTACTAAAAGCCACATTCGGTCAAACATGTGGTATGAAAAGTACCTTTAACCCTTTTAAAAACTGAAGAGCCTTTGGATCAAGTATGACACTGCTTGTGCTCTCCCATAAATTGATGACCCTAAGTTCAAACAGCATCTTGAACATAGGGATAATCAACTTTTTTTTAAGTTTCTTATGGGGTTAAGTGAGAATTACTTCAATGTTAGGAGAAATTTGTTTCTTAAGACTCCATTTCCATCTCTTAATCGAGCTTATGGCATTCTGATTCAAGAAGAAGTCAGAGAGACATTAGTGCTTCTATCTCTGGTGAGGTTCCTAGTATTGGCTTGAATGTTACTGTTGTTGATAACTATCAGAATTTGGAGTGTGATTTTTGCAAGGAGAAGGGTCACACATCAGATATATGTTACTCGATGAGATGTGATTTTTGCAAGAGAAAGGGTCACTGCAAAGATAATTGCTTCAAATACTTCAAATATAGAGACTCTTTGAATGAGAAGATGTCCATTACAAAGGCCAACTCAATAGAAGTGACTGGTGGAGGGTGGGTATAACATTGGAGCTTCTATGATGAGTTCTCTTACCCTCACATTTGAGCATTTTGACATGTTGATCAAGAGGTTTGGAGGTGGTGGGGCTTCTATTGCCACTGCAATCACCTCAGATGACAACAATGTTATTGCAGCTAGTATGACTTCTTTACGTTCACGCTATAACAAAGAAAACCATTGGATATTGGACACTGGTGCAACTAAAAACTTAATTTGGTTAAACAATTTTCGAACTGTTTCTAGTACCAAAGTCCAATTACCAAATGGTTTGATTTCTCATGCTATTGGGACAGGGGATTATAATTTTGCAAATGGAAAAAAAAATTGAGAAACATAATATATTTACCTGATTTTAATTTTAATTTTATATATGTTTCTCAGTAGACTAAAGATTTGAACTGCACCATAAATTTTATCCCAATATTGTTGTTTTACAGGACCTCTCAAGTAGGAGGGTCTTGGCCAGTGGTGAACAACAATCTTAATAAGAGGCCCAAAATTGGGCCCCCTTCTTTCTCCTTGTGGCCGGCCGAGCTTAATAAGAGTGGTGATGTGAGTTTTGCCTACCTCCTCTTATAAATAGGGAGAGTCGGGATTTCTTTAGGGTAAAATCAATTAATTAGATACTCACTCCTTCTCCTAAGTGTTGAGACAAAGAAATTCCTCCTCCCTATCTCACAAGTTTCGGCTAAACCCTAGTGCTTGAAGGTGCCAAATTGCTTTGAGCAATTACCCCAGAGATCCATCCCTGCGAGGAATCGACAAGAGGTTTTGTTATGGAGACCATTCTGTATAGGCGATTCCTTAACAAGAATCCTTATAGGATTCGTCCGGCGGACCGCGAACTCCCTCAAGATCTTGGGTCTACGAAAAGCAAGAACTAGTATGTGTCTTTATTCCGCTGCGCAATTAGTTTACATGGCATGTAAACATGTTTTTTTCCGTAGTAACTATCCCATATATCCAACAGTAACATAGATTGATTGCTCAATTGCAACGATCCCAAATTAGGAGGGGGGTGTTGATGTTGTTGTAAACTGGGCTCATCCTATTGGCTTGTTGGTTTGGTTTATGGGTTTTTGGGCTTGGCATGGTTGTTATTGTGTGATCGGGTCGGTTTCAGTTGTTGACTTTGAGTATTAGGTCCGGATGTTTTATCTGGAACCATTTTGGAGGTTAGAAATATTTAGGGGGGTCTTAACTATTTATACTCGAGACCCTGCCCATTTAAGGTAAGAATTATGTCATTTTGTGACCTAATTTGATTAGCCGTAAACAGTTCAAAATTTTCCTCTATTTACTATACATTGAGAGTGTTCTAAGTTAGGATTAGGATTGTTGGACTTGGCCATTATTTGGCCTTGATGGGCTTCACGGGCTTTGGCCCAAGTAGCCTAGTAAAGGTGTGAATGGCAATTTTAATTTGCTATGTACCACACCGGCCAGAATTTAGTTTTTTGGCTACTTTATAAAGTGCTAAACTTTACATACTAGTAACTACTTACTAGATGGAATGCTCTATCCACGCGCGCAGGGGTGGGTGCAGTCGAGTGGATCGAATACCCACCCCGGTAAGCTTGACTTGTGTGCGTGCCCGCGACGTGCGTACACGAATGTCGGTCCGGAAAGCTAGCCTTGCGCGAGTCCGGTTTTGCCAACCGAACCGTGGTCTTTCCAGATACATTGAATCCGAAAATTTATTTTTGGTAACACTTAAATATGGACAGAATATATTTCGAGATTAATATGATGTAATTAATGCGTCTCGGAATTAATGCAGCCTTGAGCCATCTGCACTATAAATAGAGACCCTTCCCCCCACATTCAACACTCCAATCTGAAATATCCCTCTCATATCACTACTGCTCTCTCTTCTTCTTTACTTTCTGCAATCTGCGAGTCTGCTGTCAGGTGGTTCATACTGGTGTTTACTTCTAATCTGTTTGCTTAACTGTTATTCATTTACTCTGCCGTCGTCGTCGGCATCTCTTTTACAAATCCTGTTGTGTTCAGGTATTGAGTTCAGTTCGGTCAAGCGTGTTTCGTGCATAACACGATTTGACGACACTGTTGAATCCTGGGAGGTGATCGTCCCTGTTTAAACTCCTTTGCATAACCCGAGGGTGGAGTGGGGCGAAATTGCCTTAAGGAGACCGTGATCAGCACGGGCCTCAGTATTAAAATCACGTTTTCGTCTTTCTCGATTTTACGTGTAATTTCGGAGTTGTTAATATCTTGCATGATAATTCGGTATAGTTATATGTAAGAACTCAATTTGACTATTTACATTTAGTCCCTGAAGTTTCAAATATTGCAAATTGATCCCTCAACTTTTTGTGTTTTGCAGTTTGACCCTGATATTTGCCAGCTTACGAAACTTTATAAAAAGCACTTAGGGTGTTCGAGTGTACCAAGAAGCCGTAAATTCCTCTGAGGGTCCTCTATGAAAAGAGGCAATAAACAGTGAAATCGAATCGATCTTGCAGAATCATACTTGGGAGCTAGTGGATCTTCCGCCCGGAAGCAAACCTCTAGGCTACAAGTGGATCTTTAAACATAAAATGAAAGCAGATGGTTCGATTGATAAATATAAAGTCCGACTTGTCATCAAAGGATACAGACAAAAGGAAGGACTGGATTATTTTGATACATATTCTCCAGTAACTAGAATCACATCCATAAGGATGGTACTTGCGATTGCCGCGCTGCGAAATCTAGAAGTACATCAAATGGATGTGAAAACAACTTTCTTAAATGGAGATTTAGACGAAGAAATCTACATGGAACAACCTGAGGGTTTCTCTGCGCGAGGGAAGGAAAAGAAAGTCTGTAAGCTTGTCAATTCCCTGTATGGTCTAAAACAGGCGCCTAAACAATGGCATCATAAATTTGACAGCGTTATGATGGAAAAAGGTTTCAAAATAAATGAGTGTGACAAATGTATTTACGTGAAAGATACAGATAGAGGTTATGTTATTTTGTGTCTTTACGTAGATGACATGCTTATCGTTGGAAGTAACGATGAGATGGTCCGGTCTACCAAACATATGTTGAGTTCAAGGTTCGATATGAAAGATATGGGTCTTGCCGATGTGATCCTTGGAATTAAAATCATAAGATCTTCGGAAGGTCTCGTTCTAAGTCAAACTCATTATATATTGATAAGATTTTGGATAAGTTTAGCAGAGATGACAAGAACGAGGTCAGTACCCCTATCGATACGAGTAAGTACTTTTCAAAGAATAAGGAGGAATCCATTTCCCAAACTGAGTACGTACGAATTATTGGCAGTGTCATGTACTTAATGTCATGCACTAGACCAAATATCGCTCACGCGGTAAGTGTATTGAGTCGATATACGAGTAACCCTAGTGTTGATCACTGGAATGGGGTAACAGGTTACTTAGGTATCTGAGATATACTCGTAATCATGGTCTACATTACACTAGAAATCCTTCTGTGATAGAAGGCTATAGTGATGCAAACTGGATATCAGATTCCAGAGACACAGACTCTTTGAATACAAGTGGTTACGTTTTCACCTTAGGAGGTGCAACAGTGTCATGGAAATCCTCAAAGAAAACAGTCATAGCCAGATCCACGATGGAGTCTGAGTTTATTGCACTAGATAAATGTGCCGAAGAGGCAGAATGGCTACGCCATTTCCTCGATGATGTTCCGAGATGGCCAAAACCTGTGCACGCAATCTGTATTCACTGCGATTGTAAAGCCGCGATCGACAGAGCACAAAACTTTATGTATAATGGAAAGTCAAGACATATCCGTCGAAGACATAGTTCCATAAGACAGTTAATCTCTACCGGAATTATCACGATCGACTTTACGAGATCGGTTGATAATATTGCGGATCCGCTAACCAAAAGGTTAAACAGAGAGTTGTTTGGCCAAGCATTAAAAGGAATGGGGCTAAAGCCCGTAGAGGAAACACCCTTGAGAAGGAAAACCCAACCATGATGACTGGAGATCCCAAGAACTTGGTTCAATGGGACAACCTAATCACAAGAGTGAGTGTGTCACTGAAGGGGTCAAACCCCGAGCCCATTCCTATGATGCAAACAGTGATGAAGATGAT
Source organism: Clarkia xantiana subsp. parviflora (assembly GCA_036873135.1). Lineage (NCBI taxonomy): Eukaryota > Viridiplantae > Streptophyta > Magnoliopsida > Myrtales > Onagraceae > Clarkia > Clarkia xantiana. Next base: position 1,639,393 of record JAPTYO010000018.1, read on the forward strand.
GTTAAGCTTTTGCCGTTGTTGATACTCACAAGCAAATCTTTTAATAATTCGTAAGGAGAACTCAGAGTCGTGATGATGCTCTTGAGACATAGAATCACCTATGCGAGTGAGAAGTGGGGCCGCTTCGAAAGGAGTTGTTGAGGGCGCAACTTTTAGAAACGCTTCCAGAACCAGGCTAGTGATCCAGGGCCTAGGGATCACAGGGCGTGAACCGAACTATACTAGGAAGGTATCTGTGTGGGTTATGTCGTCGTTTACACCAACGACAGTCGGTTCAAGGACATCGCGTCTACCGACCAGTCAGTAGAGAAGACATGATCTCACAAGGGGTAGGTTCAAAGGGGTTACCCCTACCTATCCTTTGCAGGTATTGACAGTTGAACACAACTTTCGAGTCTAGAGTTACCGTTAGGTTTCAAATTTCCATTCATGTGGGGGATTGTTGGACTTGGCCATTATTTGGCCTTGATGGGCTTCACGGGCTTTGGCCCAAGTAGCCTAGTAAAGGTGTGAATGGAAATTTTAATTTGCTATGTACCACACCGGCCAGAATTTAGTTTTTTGGCTACTTTATAAAGTGCTAAACTTTACATACTAGTAACTACTTACTAGATGGAAGGCTCTCTCCACGCGTGCAGGGGGGGTGCAGTCGAGTGGATCGAATACCCACCCCGGTAAGCTTGGATTGTGTGCGTGCCCGCGACGTGCGTACACGAAGGTCGGTCCGGAAAGCTAGCCTTGCGCGAGTCCGGTTTTGCCAAACCGAACCGTGGTCTGTCCAGATACATTGAATCCGAAAATTTATTTTTGGTAACAGTTAAATATGGACATAATATATTTCGAGATTAATATGATGTAATTAATGAGTCTCGGAATTAATGCAGCCTTGAGCCATCTGCACTATAAATAGAGACCCTTCCACCCACATTCAACACACTAATCCGAAATATCCCTCTCATATCACTACTGCTATCTCTTCTTCTTTACTTTCTGCAATCTGCGAGTCTGCTGTCAGGTGGTTCATACTGATGTTTACTTCTAATATTTTTTCTTAACTGTTATTCATTTACTCTGCCGTCGTCGTCGGCATCTCTTTTACAAATCCTGTTGTGTTCAGGTATTGAGTTCGGTTCGGTCAAGCGTGTTTCGTGCATAACATGATTTGACGACACTGTTGAATCCTGGGAGGTGATAGTCCCTGTTTAAACTCCTTTGCATAACCCGAGGGTGGAGTGGGGCGAAATTGCCTTAAGGAGACCGTGATCAGCACGGGCCTCGGTATTAAAATCACGTTTTCGTCTTTCTCGATTTTACGTGTAATTTCGGAATTGTTAATATCTTGCATGATAATTCGGTATAGTTATATGTAAGAACTCGAAATTTGACTATTTACATTTAGTCCATGAAGTTTCAAATATTGCAAATTGATCCCTCAACTTTTTGTGTTTTGCTGTTTGACCCTGATATTTGCCAACTTACGAAACTTTATAACAAGCACTTAGGGTGTTCGAGTTTAGTGGTGGCATTGACGTATAATATGATAACTTATAATTTACATTGTATACGGTTAGGTTGAAAGATATTTGAATGCTTTGGTTATAAAAGTTTGACAAAAAAAGAATATGTCAATGAAGAAGAAGATTAGAAGTTGAGTCGAGTATGTTTTGGCCTTAATAATTTGATGAACGAACAGTATATCTACATGGTTCGGTTTCTTACACAGTTAAACTGGTAGAGTTCTTCAACGGTTCAAGACTGATGCATAACCGTTTCGTTAAACCGTTTCTAAACCGTTTCATTATTATTATTATTAATATTATTATTATTATTATTATTACTAGCCGACTCGCGAGTTGCGCGGTAAGTAATTTGTTTATAAATTCTTGAAATGTTGCGTAAATTTCATATTTGATTTTGATAATTAATTTTTGTGGTTTATTTTATTTGAAATAATTTATTCAAGGCAAACAAAACACTACTAAACATGTTGAAGTGTATATATACTACTTCAACATACATAATTTTATCTTAATCGGACATTGTAATTTAGGATTCTAGTTAGTCTTATAATTAACTAGTGGCGACGAATTTCAAAATACACGTTTTCAAAACGTTTATCGCCGTATGTTAGATTTAGGTCTGACATACATCATAATATAAAATAAATGCAAAACACTTTTTAGTCATATATTACATGTCGGGTTTAAAGATTAACTTTATAAAATAAACTTTCATTTTTTCAAATAATATTATTTTAATTAATGTTATTTAATTTATTTTAGAAAATAATTTGTAATAAATAAATTGCTTTTTTGAAAAAAAAAAGTAAATAATAATAAAGCACAATTGAATTTTATTTAAAATATATAAAGAAAATAAATATTTCTATATTAATTATATTGACTAATATATACTTTTTTAAATCAAATTTCTTATTATTAAATTATCATTTTTCTTTTCAGAATCTTATGTATTTTTGGACGTTGAATTTTTGTCTTCCTCCCGTTTAAGCAAACGTAACAGTTTATAAAGTGAATGAGAAACTTTGGCTTAAATTTAGAGCTCGATATGAATTTTCATTATACGTAGATTTTTATTTTTATACTATGCTTTATTTGATCTGTTAATATTAATATTTCGATTTAGATAAATAATAGTATTAATATATATATATATATATTATAAGATTATTAATTATTTTTTTATATTTGCATCCACTTTCAATATTAAATGTAGAGTTTTGGAATAATTCTACGATGTACGCATATTTTAAAAAAATTATATGGAACATAATGATAAGTAGATATTTATTTGTATTCATTATTAATATATATAATATATATTTAATATTAGTATTTATCCAAATTCAAATTCAAATTCAAATATTATTTTAATATTATTATAATTTAACAAAATGAAGCATAGGCAAATTTTATTTAGTTTATTGACTATTAATTCATATTGTTTTGTAACTTAGTAAAAAATTCTAACCACTCACAAGAATGAAGGTAGAGCATTTGAACAATTTTAAAGAAGTCCATATATTTAAAAAGATAATGTCACATTATAATTTGTAACATATGATCTAAATTGACCAATAAGATTGAGTAAAATAAATAAATAAATTTATTTTTTTTTTGCCAAAAATAAATAAATTTATTTACTCGTCAAAATATTATTCATCGTATCAAAATTATATTAAAATATAATGATATTATATAGATGATTTTTTTAAAACAAAACAAAACCTAATTTGTACGCAGCTGTAGTTTACTTTAGTTAGACAAACCTAATTTCTTAGCAGACAGACATTTCAATCTGACCTCCTCTCCTCTGCTCACTGCTCAGTCCTCACCCGCGGGAAATCCATCGCCGCCACAGCTCTCCCCCGGCACCGCCAACGCTCCTCCCGTTTTCCGACAGCCACGGCCCACGGTGAGTGTTGTTTGATTCAGGAATCTGGAGTGTGAAACTTGTAGAATTTAACATCATGATCGGATCACCTAACATTGCAAGATTTTGCGCTGACACTACATAACTAAAATCTCTCAAAACACGATTTCTTTTTAGAATATGCATAATTTACTTATGATAAAACTAGAAGTTATGTCACTGAAACTCGCTAGTGAAACTAAAACCTTAGATCATTGTATCGACCAAATGGTTGATGGTAGCTGGGTATATTCTACCAGTTTTCATGCTTGATTGTTGTTTTTCATTTAAGTTTAATGATTTTTGTTTGTCATTGCAGTTTTATGACTGTTGCTTGCAGTTTTATGATTGATGCTTGCAATCTCTCGATCCTTTCTTTATCTCGCTGTTTTAAGTTAACCATAACCTATTTTTAGTTTTTTGACCAATTATAACTATTTCTATGATTGCTGTTTGTCATTGCAGTTTTATGATTGATGCTTGCAGTCTCTCGATGAATGAGTAATTTCCAATATTTGATGTCATATTGATCATTTTATTTTAGTAAGTTCAATTAATCAGTTCATTGATCCATTTTGATGCTGTGATGAATCTATTAATGCTGCATTTTGAACTGGATACTGGAGAACTGAGTTCTATTTCAGTTCAGCAGAACTGAATTCTATTTCAGTTCAGCAGAACTGAATTTCAGGCCGGATTCTGAAAAAATTAATTTAGTTTCCTAGAGAATTGATCGATGGTTGTGTTTTCCCCCTTATACCTTTTGCAGCTGCTCAAGAGCAGTGACTTTGCGATCCAGCCGCTAGTTTAACTTCTAATGCTACTTTCTTTTTCGCAGACTGACAACGCCGCTGTCATAATTCGGCCATACGCCACAGTACTTGCACTTCCCATATCGTCAAATTTGCAAAACAAGGTAATGCTCCATTTAATTCCAATTCTCTCTAATGAACTTGTGTTGGAAGCTGGAGTCGGCTCTGTGAGCGTGATGAATCATGACTTTTTAGGGCATTCCAACTGGAACTTTTACTTTCGGTATATTTTAAGCTTTCTGGTTACATCTTATGAGCAAGTATTGTTCTATTTTTTTGGGTGATCTACGAATAAGTCTACTTTTATGATGGTGAAATATAAATAGCTAAGTAGATCTTTAGAAGTTATTTAAAGTATACAAGTTATACACTTCTTTAGACTCCCATAGTATTTCTGGTTTGCTTGAGTTTCCAAATGACTGATATACTCTTAACCCAAGGTTAGTTTGTCCAAATTTTTGGATAGGTGATTGTGTCAGGTTCCTTTTCAGATTGGTCTTCTATAGTTTTCACCTATGCAATGCAACAATGATCTGTCTAGCTTAAACCTTTCTCAGAAAACGATTTAGATTTTGAAGGGCGCTGAACTCCCGCTTAACCAGTCTTACGTTGCAGTGTCAGATGGGATATGTTTGGACAAAAGATGTATATAGTTACTTATGATAAATTTGAAACAGCAAGCTTCTGCCTTAAGTGAGATTGAGTTGCTTCCTTTGTTTCCTCTATGCCATGTAGGATAAATTGATGCTTTGTTAATATAGAATGATTGGTAGTTGTGAATTCCTTGCTAGTTATTCGGTATTTAGAAGTTGAAACACTATTCTTCTGGTGAATAGTTCTTCTATTCTTCTCTATTTCCAGCATTTTATGGTGTTCTGCCTTGGCTAGTGTGGGATATCATGGAAATGCAATGCATAGTTTGACATGATTATCTACTAGTACTTAAAATGAATGGGAGGATATTGATGATCAAATACCAGGAAAAGCGAGGGCATCGCTTAATCTAAGATGAATTGATGTTGTAGACAGGCAGTCACTTGTTTCTTCTATAAAGTTGTCTCATATCCTCCTTCTCCATCCATTCTTTACACACACAAAAACTATCATAAAAACACCATAATCTCTTTTGTTGGTGCTTCTGTTATACATGTTTGGTATCTCCAAAAACTAAGTTGTTGGGGATCTAATTAGAAGATACTGTACCCATCTGGTCGAGTATCTCCTATTTGATAGGTGGTTGGATCCTGAGTCTTATAGATTGTTTTCACACTCTGTGACTATGGGAAAAAAACTGTCTTTGCTCTTGCTCAAGCCCCAATTATAAAATGTCTTATGTGAGCAATTGTTTGAATTGTGTGGGCACCTGATGTTTGTTTCTACACTTTATTGGAAGTAGAAGAGGCACTTGATGAAGCTGGATTATCTATGGCAGGCTCCTAAATTGAGGCCCCAACTGAAAAATATTACTGGTCTCTTCTTCTTCTTCTTCTGATGTATTTATTTTGTTCAGAGAACATGGCTGACAGAGCAGAAGCTAGTAGGGAGCCAGTAAATGAGCAAGCGGTTGCCACCATCTATGGTTCCTTGAAGACGGAGCTGAGCCAGATATATTCAAAAATAACAGAACTAGAGATGGAAGCAAGTGAGCACTCGTTGGTGATAAGTGCCATTGAGCCACTTGATCCATCTAGGCGTTGTTACAGAATGATCGGTGGTGTGCTTGTGGAGAGAACAATCAGAGAGGTGCTGCCTGCTGTCCAGCGAAACAAAGAGGGACTTGAAGAGGTAATTTCTAGACTCCATGAGGCATTAGAGAAAAAGAAGAAAGAAATAGGTGATTTGGAGACAAAATACAAGATCAGGATGAGGAAGCCGTCTGAGGGTGAGGTGAAGGATGATGATGGTGCTCGCAAGGAGTCTCAAGGTGTTCTTGTTGGCCCTGCAATATGAATTTAACTTTGCTGTTGTCACAGACAGACAGACAGACAGGCCGTCTCCTTGTTTCCCCTCACTCAATATTGTCTGTTTTGTGCAACAAGTTTAGCCAAAATAGAATTGCTTGCTTGCTTTCTTTATGAGGGAAGGATCTGAAGCTATATTTTGAGGATTCATAATGTCAGTTGTATTGACAAATTAGGGTTTTTGAGATTTGTGTATGTCAAGTTTCATTTACGTATGGAAATCTCAAGTTGTGGTTTATCTATCTGACCTATTCATTCCTAAAATTTATTTAAACCTTTGGGTCTGTCTTAGGGGTGGCAATTGCTGACACGACACGATCTGACACGGACCTGCTTTTTTTCGTGTCCTGATCTACACGAAAATCTGACCGTGTCTGATAGATCTGTGACACGACTAGACACGTTTTTAGGCAAGTCCGTGTAGATCTGATCTGTAGGTCCACACGATAGACACGCATCGACACGACTTATTTGAAACTTAATATTTATATAAAGCCCAATAATTTTGCGAAAAAAAATATATAATGATCAATAATAATTTTAAAAATATTGCAACTATTTAGTACATTAATCTATTTAAAAAAAACTTATAATATGATTGTCTGTAATAATAAAAACTTCTATTGGCAAAAAAAACTTATAATATGATTTCATGTGCTAGCTTCAAGATAACTTGAAATTTAGATATCGGCTTATTTTGTTTGTAATGTTCGATTTTTTATATTTAAGTAATTTTTCTTTATGAACTTATTATTTGTATAATGAGAAGATTCAATTATTTCTCAAAATATGATGGTGCTTGATTTAGGATGATTTTGTAACATTTGTAAAAGTTTTTGGGCTAAAAAGTGTAATATTTTTTGGTGTAAAAACAAAATTCCGTGTCTCGTGTCTGTGTTCCGTGTGACACGATATCTGCCAACTCCCGTGTGACACGAGAACTGTTTGTGTCATATTTAAAGTGATCTGTTTAGACACGAGAGATCTGTTGACACGTATGTCACTAGTGACACGACACGAATCGACACGACACGACCTGTTTGCCACCCCTAGTCTGTCTGTCAGGTACAGTTAGACATTGTCATAGTATGGCTCTCTCTGTAAAGAGGCAGTGTCAAATGAAATTCCATATTTAAGATGTGACCTGTGTAGGTTTTTGATGCCATATGTTTCGTTTTGTAGGTTTTTGGTGCCATATGTTTGAGAGGTTGTATGTTTTTGGTATTTCCGTTAGTCAACAGTTAGTTTGACCGTTAAATACTTTTATTTTGTTCAATTAAGTCCTCAAAATTATATTTCTAAAATTTAATATTTACAATTTAATCCTTATTGTTTGCTCAAGTCACCGTCCAAGGCCGCCGACCACCACCCACCACCTCCAAGGCCGCCGACCGCCACGAAACGGGCCGGCCACCACCGCTTGGGGCCGAAAACCACCCCAATTGGTGGTGGCCGGCCCCAATTGAGGCGGCCACCACCAATTGGAGCCGGCCACCACCAATTGGTGGTGGGTACAGCCCCAATCGGGGCCGGCCACCACCAATTGGGGCCGCCGGTCCCGATTGGGGCCACAGAGGGCTCCAATCGGGGCCGGCGGCCCCAATTGGGGCTGTACCCACCACCAATTGGTGGTGGCCGGCCCCGATTGGGGCTGTACCCACCACCAATTGGTGGTGGCCGGCCCCGATTGGGGCTGTACCCACCACCAATTGGTGGTGGCCGGCCCCGATTGGGGCCGTAACCACCACCAATTGGGGCCGGCCACCACCAATTGGGGTGGTTTTCGGCCCCAAGCGGTGGTGGCCGGTGCCGTGGGGTGGTGGCCGGCCCGTTTCGTGGCGGTCGGCGGCCTTGGAGGTGGTGGGTGGTGGTCGGCGGCCTTGGACGGTGACTTGAGCAAACAATAAGGACTAAATTGTAAATATTAAATTTTAGAAATATAAATTTGAGGACTTAATTGAACAAAATAAAAGTATTTAACGGTCAAACTAACTGTTGACTAACGGAAATACCAAAAACATACAACCTCTTAAACATATGGCACCAAAAACCTACAAAACGAAACATATGGCACCAAAAACCTACACAGGTCAAACATGTGGCACCAAAAGTACCTTAAACCAATGTTTATATACTAAATTTACTGCCCCTTTCCATCCAGAATAGAACGCAGTGGCTATTTTATTATAGGTTTTATATTATAGGTCTTTGGTTTGCCCACTTTTGGTACCATATGCTTAGATCCTAACCATGTGGCTAGGTCAATTTAGCAATTGGGTCCAACATCAAATATATGGTACCAAAAGCCAAGAGTGGGCAAACCAAAAGACCTATGAACCTAAGCAAAAGATGTAGAAAAAGTGGAATCGTAGCTATGAAAAAATAATTCAAGTTGAAACGTCAGTTATTCAGGACCCTTAGAGCGAGCAAACGGGCTTCGTATCTATACATACAAACAACAATAATTAATAAATTTGTATAAAATCTCCAGACTAGAGATTAGATGCGTAGGGAAACTTGAAGCTTCAACAGGAATTGAATTGGAGTAGTGTACAGCAGAGGCAAGCTCCATCAACATCTTGATAAGACTCCTTTTGAGCTGATGTATACAACACAACAAAAATTAAGCATATTGCACCACCAATCCAATCCAATCCAACAACTAAATGACATGATGCCCCTCTTTTGCTCTATCTATGTTGAATCACATTTTACAATAAGTACAGAAATTAATGAAAACACTTCTTTCTTTTTTTAAAGACAAATCTAGCTAGTGCAAACTCTAGCTATTCATCAACACATAGGTAGCTGTAAAAAAGACAGCTGCCCCAGAACTTAAGTTCAAAGCCCAAATACATAATAGGTGAATCAAACAAGTGTAATACTCGAACCGAACAAAGTATGCAAAGTTTAAAAAGTAAAGTTGGAATCCTTTCTCGTATCATAGAAAGAAGTAAACTTCTATCTTTCAGTTTCAGCATAAATCACTTCCTCCTGAGTAAATACAGTTCTCATAACAATCTAGGATCATCTTTTACGACAGGAAAAGCTCAAAGTATTTCTTGGATTAGAGACTATCTAGATGTTCAAACCCATAAAGTAGAGCATAAGTAAGAACCTTGGAACCGTCCCAAGACGCCTTTGATCATATTCGGTTGCTTGTCGAAGAGCCCTTGCAAAAGCTTTAAATGTTGCCTCAATTATGTGGTGTGAGTTCTTTCCAGCTAGCTGCACAGTAATTCTAGAGTAAGAATATAACCCAAAGCAAATTAGAACGCTTGTGGTTTGACTCTTAGATTCAATACTTATTTTATGCATGTAACTGATAAAAAGAAATATTACCTGCCTGATATGAAGTGTCATACCAGAAGTATTGACCAAGGACTGGAAAAAATGCTCCACCAACTGGAAATTGAAGATGCATTATAAGTGATTTTGTAATCAATATGTAGATTATGCTAAGGTTCTTTTGTCACGAAGAGAAGGAAAAAAAAAACAACACAAAGAAAAGAAAAGGTTACCTATGCTTGAAATCTACAAGATAAAAGCTTCAACCCTTTGTATGTTCAGAATGACACACGCTGTATATGGATGTAACTATTTAGTTGCAAGGAAATGAGACTAACCTGGGTATCGTATGTCCCAACCCTTTGGGTTGGTATCTGCAGATCAAACCCTAAATGTGGCCGACCTGATAAATCCTGAAATTTTTTTTTTTTGCATCAAAATAAAACTCTATTCTTCCAGAAGACTCTGTCTTAATGTAGAGTAGTTCTTCAAAGTTCAAACTGGTAGCACTTATCAAAATTTACTAATGGTGGACTAACATAAAAATATTCCCACTGCATACAGAGTTTAACATCCATATTTAAATGTTCTTTCTACTTAAAGTATCCAAGAAACTCCTCTGAATTATCTGACAATATTAATGAATCCTATACCTGTTACAGCCACAATTTTTATGTTAATTCTAGAGCATTCTGTTGACACCTCAGTTACATAACTCTAGGCATATATTGCACTTCCTTTTCCAAGGAACTATGTTGACAGTGAAAGCAGCATGCCACTATCATACCAGTGCAACATGTATGAGTGCTTCATCAAGAGGAGCTGAGAAGTCACCAAAACGACTTATTCCTTTTCTGTCTCCAAGTGCCTGCAGCAAAGCCTGTACAAAGAAAGCAAATCTTATCAACCAAAATCGAGCAGATGCTTCAAGTACAGTTTTTTCCCCCACATTTTTATAAAGGTGGGGGTATCGTGTGCCTATCTAATGGCCTAAATCAGTAGTGTATGCAAATTCAGAGTAAACATAGCAGCTCCTTGCTTACACTACAATGCTGTGACTTGTGCCTACTGCACTAAATGGAAGAGCAGAAATTAAAGGAACGCTTTGACATAACTCACTCTGAGAAAGACATCAGCGTATGTTAATTCATTTTTCACTAAATATCAAACGGTCCCACATAAGAAAACAAGATTGATAGACTAACCGTTCCAATGGCAAGAGCAACATCCTCGTTCGTATGATGATCATCGATGTGAACATCACCAGTGGCCCTCACATGCACATCAAACAAGCCATGCGACGCAAGTTGCTGATATCAACATAAAGTCATTATTTTTGTAAGTACAAGATGATATACAGCAATTAACACGGACTCCCGATTATAAATGAAAACATTTTACAAAAATATCTAAACAAATATATCATGCAAATTGTAAGCATAACTTAGAAGCCTGGCTTTAAATCAAAGTTCACACAATGGAATGTATTATATTAGTCACTTTAACTATGCTAAAGTTTCAATCCCTATTTATTTCTCACGTATCAGCAACCTAAACTTCAAATGTTTGTCTTGTCATAGAACAAAGATAGAGTTTTAAATGATAGCAGACGACCAACTTGTCTAAGGTCCCATATTCAGATAATTATTAGAACTTTTACTAGTTTCAACAAGTGGTACCTTATTTTTATCAGATTTCACACTCAAAATCTGGTTTGATCGAACTAGTAAAAAAAAAATTGGTTTAAACAAGACTGGTTTCTAAATCTAATTGAGGCTGAGCTAATGTAGCAAGCAATACTGAAAATAGAAAAGCAAATAGGAATCAAAATAAGTGGACTGCATAGTGTACTGACTGACATCTAGCATGTGATCGAGGAAAGGAATGCCAGTACTGCTATCTGCAACTCCAGTCCCATCAAGATTAATTTTTACAGAGACGTTAGTCTCCTTGGTAATCCTCTTTACCTCTCCAATCCGACCAACTGAGGTACAAAACACAAACCAACAACTAATAAGCTGCCATGCCATCCATTAGCCAAATTCTAATATCCAAAAGAATATCGTTGAACTGATTCGACTCACCGGAGCTGATTGCTGAAGGTGATTCCATGGCAGGGGAGCCGTTATGGACCGAAGAGGAGCAATAGATAGACTTAGATTCCATTAATGGTGGGACATTGGTAAAGTTAGGAAATCGGTATCTAGAGCTGTGGTGAATCTGATAAATCCTAAAGCAGGATTTTGGTGGAAGCAGAGAAGTCGATGGAGTCCGCAGAAGACGAGATGAGGGTGACAGTTCCATTTGTGATTCGAAGGGAAGGACGACGCTACAGCAACAGCGGAAGAGATCGGTAGAGTAGACAGACAAGACAACACTGACTGGCCGACTGTTACGGAGAACTGAGCACGGGGCCTGTCCTACCGTGATAAGCCCAATGTCGAATTTTCGGGCTTGCTAAGCCGAAGAAGAAATAAGGTTAAGAACACCAGAAGAATCTGAATAATGTCTCATGTTAACGGGAAATGTCTGAATGTTTAAATGTTGATATTAAGGATCTGAATTATGAATTATGTTGATAGTAGAGGTTTCCGTCAATTTTTTCTGTTAAAAGTGACGGAAAGTGGTCACGTGCAAAAAGCGTGCATGTCTAAAACATTTAATCTCAAATTTGCTCCTCCATCCCGTTGTGCCTGTCATGTGCCCCTCCATCCCCGAACCGAAAAGTCGAAAATACCCCTATGGGCGGCAAATCAAAACTTAAGACGCTTCCTCTTCCTGATCACTTGTCACTTCTCTTTCAAAACCCCAGAATTCCCCTTTCTCTCCATTTTCTTCTTCCTCTCAAAAACTTAAGAGTAAAAAAACAAGGGTTTGGTGCGATTGTGACCTGCGAATTTTTCCGACGAAGAGAAGGTCTGGTTTCTGTCCAGAGACGCGCTAAGGTGACAGGAGTTGCTAGGCCGGAAGGTGACGACACTGTACAAGTTACGGGAGGACGAAATTTCGACTTGAAGGAGATGGTTTCTGCGTCTGGTAAGCGACTTACACCAAAAATTTAGATTATTGGTTTGTATCGGTTGTGGGTTTGTTGATTTTCTGGAAATTAAAGTTCAATTTGGTATAAAGTTAAGATTTTGCTTGGAGGATCTGTTAAAACTTGGTGAATAATTGTAGTACAAGTACTAATTAGGAGATTTCGGACACAATGTAGGAAGAAAAACTGAAACTTGAAGAAGTTCAAGAACCTAAAACTTGAAACTGAAAGTTGAAGAACAAATTGTTAATTAAAGTTAAAATTGTTACATTTCAGTGACTGAAGTTGGGTATGTTGGCTGATTAGAGATGGAAATATCGAAACTTGATGCATTAAACCTATGGCTTAACTGAATTTGGATTAGGGTTTTTAGGGTGTTGTTTTTTTAACTCTAATTTAAGACTTGTAGAAAGTTTGGTTGCAATTTAGCTGAAAGCTGAATTTTATTTACGTTTTGTTTAAGGAAGTTTGGTTGTTTCGAGTTTGTCGGATATTTTGAACAACTATGTGTGTATATGTTCTGTAAAAAACAGAAATTTGACAAGTATGTGTTTATATGTTCTCTAAAAAAACTGAAATTTGACAAGTATATGAGTGTATATGTTCTGTTAAAAACAGAAATTTGACAAGTATATCAATTTAGTTTTGTTTGAGTTTGGAAGAAAAAAGTGTCTTCTCTTTACAATGTGAAATTGTGGAAGGTAAAGTTCAGACCTCTCTTGTAAACAAGAAGAACATTTCAGACCTTCTCTTTTGAGAAATTTGAATTTTCAGACCTGTTTTAACAAGTTCCTAAAACTTATTATTGAAGTCATATAAATTAGGTAGGTTGTCTAGTTTTTCAGTATGTATATGTTCTGTTAAAAACAGAAATTTGACAAGTATATGAAGTTTGTTTTGTTTGAGTTTGGAAGAAAAAAGTGTATTCTCTTTACAATGTGAAATTGTGGAAAGTAAAGTTCAGACCTCTATTGTAAACAAGAAGAACATTTCAGACCTTCTCTTTTCAGAAATTGGAATTTTCAGACCTGTTTTAACAAGTTCCTAAAACCAAGAACAACATTTATTATTGAAGTCATATAAATTAGGTAGGTTGTCTAATTTATCAATATGTATGTTTTCGTGCAGTAGAAGAATATCCAATCACTGTAGAAATAAACCACCACGGTGAGTTTATTGTTGAAGACAATAGAAATCTGAGGGAGTATGTAGGCAAGCTCAACTACTTCGAGATTTCCAGTTTCTACCCGTTCAGTGAGCTGCTGAAGGAATTACAGGCAAAGTTTGGGTATCCTGAGTGGAACTTAATCCACTATAAGAAGTATACGGAGGGAGTTATTTCATTGAAGTTGATAATGGGCAGGATGGATTGGTATGACGTCATTGAGATGCATCCTAGAGGGACCATAATGCAGCTCTTCATGGTCAAGGACAACGTAGGTTTATCAAGGACCCAATTAGGTCAAGTTGAGGGGAGTAGTCGACCTAATGATCTGGCGGAGTTAAGGAATTATATGGAAGAGCTGAGAGATGGCTCGACACTGGTAAACGGTGAATCAACAGAAATACATGGAGATATATCTACAAATTCCATACATGTCGATTCATTTACACCACATGAGGATGAGTTGTCTTTGGAGACTGAAGAAGATGACAGTGGGTCAGAAGCTCCCGAACAAGAAGAAGACCGTATTGTTGTCTCTGATGAAGATTGGGAGCCTATAGAAAGAGACGACATACAAAGCACGGAGGACAGTTTGTCTGGGGATCCTGCTGAAGATCCTTGGCATAGAGTTGCCCGTGAGACAGCACGGGTGGAGAAGGAGAGGGAGTTGGAAAAGAGGAAGGTCGTGGCCGCCGGTAAGAGAAAGGTCACTGATACTAGGAGACAACATGAGGATGCTGCAAGTTAGTGTTCTCCATTTATAGCTTATTAGTAATGTTGTATTATGTAAGTTTAACACATCTTTGACCTGCAGATGGACAAGTTGCCGAGGAAGAAGTCGTTGATGAATTGGAGCTGTTGGATGAGATGGCTGGAGTGGATAGTGATGGTGCACCGGAGCAGTTACTTCACAACAGCATGAGCATGGCTTCTTATGCGAAGAATGATGATGAAGAAGTTGATAGTCATTACCGGTCCCGGAGTATAAGGAAAGTGAGTAAGTCAATGCCCCCCGGCCAGATTTAAAAATATCGGGCTCCTATTCCCAAATGAAGAAGCATTCAAGAGGGCACTGGCAGCGCATAGCATCCACCACAGATACGCTTACACGTTTCAATCCAATAAGCAGGGAAAGGTGGACGCTATCTGCAAAAAGAAATGTGGCTAGAGAATCTATGCTTCTAAGGTTCAAAATGATGAAACTCTGCATGTACATTACTATGTTAAGTGTTTATTGGGATTTAAGTTGGTGTTATTCAAGTTTAATTATTTTGTTTTGACTTGTTTGTCTTGGTTGTGCAAACTTTCAGGTCAAGACTTTCAACAACAAGCACAAAAAACATTGTCTTGTTCTGAAGACAAGACAAATCAACACGAAGTGGCTCGTGGAAAAGTATCTTGACAAGTTCAGAGAACAGAGGCTCAAGACTTCATACATTATCAAAGAGCTGGCGAAGGAGAAGCATTTTGATGTGAACCGGTTCACTGTGCGCAAGGCATGTAAGAGGATGGAAGAACTGATCAATGAGAGAGGGAGAAACAGTTTAGTTAGCTTTGGGAATACGTCCATGCAGTCCGTACGGCCAATCCACGCAATTCATTGGGAATTACTATGAACAATGGGACGTTCCTGCGACTGTAAATGTGCCTGGAGGCATGTAAGACCGGGTTTCTTGATGGCTGCAGACCTTTCTTTGGTCTACACGGCTGTCACCTTAAAGGATCAGAACATGGCCAACTTCTTTCCGCGGTGTCACAGGATGCTAATCAGGGACTTTTCCCAATTGTCATTGCGTGGGTAGAAGCGGAAACCTTTGACTCCTGGTCGTGGTTTCTCAAAAGGCTGGCAGATGACATAGGAGCAGGTCCATTAGGAAGGAGCTGGGTGATCATGTCAGATAGACAAAAGGTAAGAACTTTTAGATTTGTTGATATTTGAGGTCTGAATATAATGATATTGTTGATATATGCTGTCTGAAAAGTGAGTTTTGCTTCTTGATTTGTATTGTCTGAAAACTGAGTTTGCTTACTGATTTCTGCTTGTCGTAGGGGCTTGTCCATGCTGTTGAGGAAACCTTTCCAAATGCTGAGCATAGAAGGTGTTTCCGACATATTCATGAGAATATTAAGGCCGAAGGATGGACAGGAGTTGCCATCAAGAACCATGTCTATGGAGCTGCGTCTGCCTGCCTGGTTTATAAGCATGCGGAACACATGGAGGCCTTGAGAAGGTTGAAGCAGGAAGCATTCGATTACCTAGACAGAATCCCACGGCAACAGTAGGCAAGGGCTTACTTACCTGATTGGTCTAAGGTTGATAACATCCTGAACAACCTTAACGAGAGCTGGAACAATTGTATAATGGATGCGAGGTCCAAGCCTATAATCTCAGCATTTGAGTTCATCAGGAGGAAAGTGATGAAGTGGTTCCAAGATAAAAGGGTGACTACCGCCAAATGGAAAGGGAGATTGGGTCCACAAATTTTGAAGAAGATAAGGCGAGGGTCGTCGCTAGCAATGTCGTGTAACATGACATATCCAGGGGAGGGTCGCTATGAGGTTGAATATGCAGGAACGGTGTACGCAATTAATCTGGATGCTATGGAGTGCAGCTGCCGGCATTATCAGATTACGGGTCTTCCCTGTGACCACGCTTTGAGATGCACACGTGAAGAGTCGAGGCCATTATCCGCATTTGTGTATCCAAGTTTGACCAAGGATGCCATGTTGAGGTCATATGCCCGGGTGGTCTATCCTGTGCCCAGTGAAGAGTTCTGGGTGCCCCAGAACAACCTTCCAATCTTGCCTCCAACATTTAGAAGACAATCTGGGAGACCAAAGAAGATCTGGAAAAGGCCTAGCCACGAGGCTGGGCCTTCAAGACTAAGGAGGACATGGCGGATCAAGTGCTCAATATGCAAGATTGGAGAGCATAATAGAAGAGGATGCCCTTTAAATCCTACGAGACAGGTATGTTATTGTTTTATAAGTGTATTCATTGGGATACTAGATTAAGGTGTGTTCACTTTTGTCATTGACTTAGGTTAACGTCGAGGGGGCTGCTGGGGGGGCTGCTACTGTTGATGGGGCTGCTGTTGAGGGGGCCAGTGCTGAGGAGAGGGCTGCTGCTGTTCAAGGCGCTGCTGCTGTTCAGAGGGCACCTGCTGCATCTGAGGTGGTTTCCTTTCCTTGTTAGCTGTTTTGTTTTTTTAATGCAGACATCCCCCTTTCCTAATAATTGATGTTATTTTGAGGCTTCATCTAATTGGCTGGCATCACCTTGGGATGATGTGACTAATGAATATGTCACTCAGCCCACTAAGGTATGAATTGTTGATATTTGAGGTCTGGGTTAAATAGCCTTGTCGAATGTATGTGGTCTGATTAATAGCAGTTGTTGATATTTGATGTCTGGGTTAATTTGTCGTGTAGATATAAGCTGTCTGGATTAATACTATTTGTTGATATTTGAGGTCTGGGTTAATTGCCTTGGTTGATATATGCTGTTTGGATGATTAGAAGTTGTTGATATTTGAGGTCTGGGTTAATATGTCGTGTAGATATATGCTGTCTGGATTATTACTATTTGTTGATATTTGAGGTCTGGGTTAATAGCCTTGGTTGATATATGCTGTCTGGATGATTCATAATTGAGGTCTGGATTGTTACTAGCATTCTTCAAGATGATCTTCCTCACTTTTTTTTTGTTGATATTTGACAGTCAAAGAAAAGAACGAAAAGAAAAAGACGTGATGTTTTTGTGGAGGATGAAGATCAATTTGTGGCAAATGATGATGACACATTAGCTAGATTCATCTCGGCATGTGACTTTCTACTTGCTGTATGGTTGTTTAGGGTTATACTGGTCACTCATCCTTTGGTTTCGTGTTATGCAGTCGTTAGGAAAAAAGAGACAAATGAGATGCGATCATGAGGGGGCTGCAACTGTTCAGGGGGCTGGTGCTGTTGAGGGGGCTGGTGGCGTTGAGGGGGCTGCTACTGTTGAGGTGGATATTGAGGATGCAGTCTATGAAGGTGAGCACGTTCAGGATGCATTCCATGAGGAGCGTATTGAGGATGCGGTCCATCAAGACGAGCATATTGAGGAAGCAGTTAATGAGGATGAGCAACAAGAGGAAGATGAGTATGAAGAAACCTTAGCAGAATACATTTCGGTATGTGTCCGTTTTGGTTATTAGGGTTGTAAATTTATGGTGTTTAGTCATGCTCATTCTTTGTATGTGTGTGTTTTTCTATGCAGTCCATCGGGAAGAAGAGGAAATAGAGAACCGAGCATGAAGAGGGCAATCATGAAGAAGAACATCGTGAGGAGGAAGAGGAAGAAGTGCATCATGAGGAAGAGCGTGTGCACAGCCAGGATGAAGACGTTGTGGAGGAAGAGCAACATACGGGAGAAGAGCCTGTTCACAGCCGGGATGAAGACCTTGTGGAGGAAGAGCATCATGCGGAAGAAGAGCATGAGCACGATCGAGGGGAGGACCAGGAAGAGCGTCACGAGCGTGAAGAAATTTCTCTATCAGAAATTGAAACTGACTTTGCTGGACTGGTTGTTCATGATGAGACTCCTATCAGTATGATACTCCCTCCATCACCACATATTCAGGGCCCAAGTCGGAGTGGATATCAAACAAAGATACCGGCAAGAAGAGGAGGGAGTACGCCGAAGAGACCACAGTTGAGGAGAAGTAGAAGACTTCAGAAGAAGCCACAGTTTGTTCCTCCTAGGCCGGCTAAGAAGGTGGTGATCACTATCCGTGATGATGAGGATTAGGAAGGAGGAAAGTAGGTTGGAATTATAAGTTAAGTTCGGGGGTTTAGGGTATGTGGTATGTGTTATTGCAAATGTCTGATTTGGTAGATTTGGTACTATGATAACTAACTATCTAGTTTTGTGTGATACTCCCATATTGGCACATGGGAGTATCGCGGCAAACTATTTTGAGAATGGGTTTGGTTTAACTATCTAGCTTTGTTATATACACATTGTGTTGCTACCATTTATGTGACTTCAGTTTGACTTGACTATGTTGAGACCTTGTTATCAGTAAAACTCCTTACATTCTTTATTAAAATTAAACTTTCAGAGTGTAAACTTTCAGACCTTGTTTATCAACATCAGTAAAAATTACAGACACTAAACGTCCCCCGAGTGTAATCTATCAGACCTTGTTTGTCAACATCACTAATACCCCAGACCTTCTTTATCAACATCATTAATATTGCAGACCTTTAATATGTCTACAACTAGAACTTTCAGACATCTTTCAGACACATGGTACAACTTTCAGACCTTTAATATGTTCTTAAACTTGAACTTTCAGACATCTTTTAGACACATGGTAAAACTTTCAGACCTTCTTTATCAACATCACTAAAAACTCCAGACATGTTTGGTTTGTAAATTTCAGTCACTTTAAATCAACAGTCACTTGAACAATACTAAAACTTGCAAACCGTGTTATTCGAAATACATAACCATGTTCTTCCATACATAACCATGTTCTTCCAAAATACACCCTTCAAAAGCTTACATACTATGTTCATCCAAATACATAACTCTGTTCTTCCAAAGGCCAGCCTTCAAGAACTTACAAATGGGTGAACACTTAAAACAAACTAAAGATACATGCCACATAATGTTACAATTCACAACAGTTAGAGATACAATTTTCCTACAAAAAGAGCACATATCACTGACATACATAAGCAAACAATTACAATACGGTATATCCTCTCAAGTCGGTTTAGTTTTGCTTCGGCTTCATAAAGTTTTCTCTTCGCCATAACAGATACCATACTTGAGTGGTAACACATTCCTTCTTGAATCCACTCAAAATATCTACAATCTTCACCCTTCCTCCCCTTCCGCAAGAACATACAACAGAACAGCCAAATTAAACAACAATGCTCAACACATTTACTTCAATTTTACAATATTCAAATTCAATTCAACAAATTTGCATAAAAACAGTAATGCCCAAAAATTTATGGCTAGGGTTCTATTGAACACCAAATTAACCCAATTTAACAGAAAATGAAGAATTTCCAGTCAACTGAGGTTCAATTCATTGTAACTATCCAAGATTGACAATATCCCAACTACACCCACATCCAATAGACAATATACAGTGTAAAACGGGCACCCGTAGAATCGTTTCCCAAAATTTCCAGTTGTTCCCTAAAACGGGCACCAGTTGTTCCCAAAACGGGCACCCGTAGAATTCTAACCACTGCTTTGACGTTGCAGTAACAGTTCACCGCCTCACCCGGGATACAATCTGCATTCCGACCTGCATTCCGGCGCGCATTCGTGCGGCTCCACCGGCTCAAATCGGACGACGACGACCCAATCTCCTTCATCCTGGCAGCAGTACGTACCAGTAGCGGCAGCAGCGGTAACGAGGTGTTGTGGATGACAGCAGACACAACTCCGGCAGACTGGGCGAACCGACCCAAATTGCCTCACGAACCCTAATTTGCTCAATCTTCTTTTCTCTTCTTTTCTGCTCTTCTATTCTTCTCTACAGTCCTCCTTCTTAAGAACCCACGTATTCTGCACATGTTATTTGGTATAATTAGTGTGCAGGGGTATTTTAGACATTTCACATTTCATTAATTAAAGTGTTAAATTGTATAATAATTGCAAAAGGGTAATTCTGTCATTTTACATGGTTCCGTTACATTTAACAGAAAAATTTGGACGGAAAATCGAAAAACAACAAACCGGATAATTCAGACCCTTAATAGCAACATTTTTCAATTAAGACCTCTCCAGGCAACATGGACAAACATTAAGGCTCCTATTGTGTTCTTAACCCAAGAAACAAACAGGTACCGAAGGAGAAGGGTTGGTTACTAGCAGTGTTATCAGGACCGGACCGGGCGTCGAACCGGTTGAGGCGCCGATTCCCGATTCGTCCGGTCCGACCCGGTTCAAACCCGGTCAGACCGTTATGGGCTTAATAATAATAATAGAAAAGTTCAACCTGTTCCACTCAGTTAAATACCCCAAGCCCCAACTCTCATTCTCTCCCTCCCTATCTCTCTTTTTTTTTTCTCGTGCTTATCACTCGTTCCCAGCCCCCTTCCCCCTCCCACTCTCGTTCCCCATCCCATCCCCATCCCCCTCTCACTCTCGTTCCCCATCCCCCTCCCCTAACACAAGTGGATTGAAGAAAAACAAGTGGATCGCTGTCGCTGAATTTGATATGTTAATTTGCTTAAGATCGTGAAGAAGAAGAGTTGGGATTTCTACTGCACTGTTGTTTGTAGTTGATGAGCTTTAATTAATGGAGGCATCAAGTGGAGTGGATCCAAGGAGGAGGGAAAATGAGGGTTTGTCGTTACTCAACGGTGCTGCGTTATTCGGCGCCGCCGCCCAAACCCTAGCTCATCGCCATCTTAACCATGCCAGAGAAGAGCCAGAGTCGTCGTCCAATCCAGATCCGGTGAAGGCTAAGCTTCAGAGCGAGGAGTGAACCCCGGTGGTGTGGTAGGCAGTGCTCGGTGGACAGAGCGGCTCGATGTAGCAACCCCTATGTGGGTCGATGCGATCGGCGGCGGGGTGCCATAGCATACTATGGATCGACGAGGATAGGAAGAGCTTTGGAGGAGAGGAAGGGCTTTGGCGGATTGTAGTTGTACTCTTTAGTTTTAGGGTTTGAGACTTTTTTTTTGTATGCTCTTTAATTTTAGGGTTTTCAAAATTTTTATGAATACCGAACCGGCGAACCGGAGAACCGCCCGGTTCGCTCAGAACCGGGCGGTTCGCCAAAAAACCAGTTATCGAACCGGGTTCGCTTACATCCTCCGGATTTACACGAACCAGACCGTCAGAGGCACCGGTTCCGGTTTGAACCCGGTCGGACCGCCGGTCCGGTTCTGATAACACTGGTTACTAGGTTTGTTAGTTCAACATATATATATATATATATATATATTAAAATTTTTATAAATATTTTCGCTTTTTAAAGTGTATATATATATATATATTATCCATTATGAGAATTTAATTATTTTTATTAAAAAATTGAAAAGTATTCTTTAACTTTGATATAATTTGTTTTTTTTTATTTAATTTTCTTACAATTTTATTTTATATATATAAAAAAATTAATATTTGGCAAAAAAAATTACTATTTTAAGGAGTTGGTCTAAAAAAAAAAAATGGGAGCCAGAATTGCCATTTTTGGAAATTTCTGCATCAATATACAACATTTCAAAGGGACTCCTACGGATTCAGATCTCATGCCCCACCTTTTGTGACACAGGTTGTGCCTCACCGTTAAGTTCTTGACAAATGTCATTGAATTTAATATTTTCCTTCTCCAATCTAAATAGAGTTTTAGAAAGAAACCACAAAATTAATTACACTTAGGAAACGTGTCAAGAAATTAACGATGAGACACGATCTTGGACATGAATAGTGGGGCATAAGATCAGTATCATGTTGAATTACGGGGCTAAATACCACGGAAACTTAAATACGGTACATGCTAGTAATCACAATTACACAGCGGAAGATGTGCACATACCTTAAACGCTTTCCGTAGTCCCGAGATCTTGCTAGGGGAGTTCTCGATCCACCGGACGGAACCCGTAGAAGTTCTTGTTAAGGAATCCCTACGCGGTATAGTCTCCACAGCAAAGTCTCTGATCGATTCTTGGCAGTGACAGATCTTCAGAGTGTTTGCTCAAAGAAAATTGGCACACCATTGGTGAAGTATAGCTTCGGCCGAAACTAGTATATGTTAGGGAGGAGGGTTTTCTCTCAAATTACCACAAATGAGGAATTGTTAATTACCCTAATAAAACCTCTAACAGTCCCTATTTATAGGAGGAGCAGAGTGGACAAAAGTCTACTTTGCCCACACCTATATTTCGGCTGGCCATGGTGTATAAGGGAGGCTCAATTTGGGTCTCTCATGTCAATTGGGATTTGGGTCTAGCCCAATTTCCCTAATGTGACATTTACTCAATTGTCTCAGGTAACATATACATATTAATGAGCGTCCATTTACGGCGTCCAATCACCATGTGCTAGCAGCTCCCACTCGCCGGAATGGGAGGGTGCCTGTTAATGTATTGTTGTCCAAATCGCATCAACATTTTATTTTTCCGATCTTGTCCCTGCTTCCGAATAGTTCATACGAGGTTTTCCGTGCGACCAGCGGATACGACGGGCATCGTGCTACTCATCTGTTAGGAGTGTTGTAGTGCCCGCGGAACGTTGATTCCTTATTTCCAATCAACCTGTTAGAAACATTAAATTGTATTGCGCTGTATCTTAGATCAACTGTTATTCTCCAATTACCTAGTTTCCACATAGGAATACTTCTCCAAGGCATCCGCACAAGTATTCACAAACTTCAACTAATATCCGGCTGGTGGGTACCTAGTGAATACAAGAGTCGGTGAATTACAAGAGAACTTGACTATCCCCATCGCTCATACCCTTAGTCGAACCCAACCGGTTTTCAAAGACGTGGTCACTTGGCCTTTTTCTTCAGCACTACGCATGTACGCCGGGAAGCGAATATTGAGCGTGACCTTAGATATGAGTTCTGAGTCCATGAGGATACTTCGGGTGCCTCTTCATAAGGCTCCCAGGATCAATCACACGCTCGAGGTGAAGAAGTTTGCGCCCATCCGAATCTCGAGGATTCTACTTAGCACAACCGAGCCAGACTCCGTGGTCGAACATGGCACGCGTAGTATGAAGCACGCGTCGATAGCATACCCGAACATTGTCAGGAGTGGATATGTCAACAATTTTATCGCAGAATTTTCATCTAGCCCAGAATGTGGTGAATGACGAGCAGAGTTCATCACGGCGATGTGCAAAACGAAGATCATGTCGTGTTACTCCGAATTCAAATGATCTTTTTGCGTAACCAAGTTTATCCTCCTGGTTCTTAGCTAGTCTTGTTATTGTAGATGATGGATATCTGCCCAATTCAGGTTCGTATTTATCTTTCGGACTTCGAAAACATGTCAAAATCACATAAACGGTTCAAAAACACCTTATGCGGGTCAAAACTGTCCGGACGCGTGACACACGCGTTCGGACCGAACTCGTCTGGATTGCTGAGAGCAATCCGGAGGGGTCCGAGTTGCTTTCAGCAACCCAAATCGGTCCGGATTGCCCTAAGCAGTCCGGACTACGTCAGATTGCCTAAATCCGACGTGGTCCGGACTACTGTCTGCAGCGTGCGTATTCCAATTTTGTTCCTACACCAAGTTAGAGTTTTCCAATAGCCAACCTTGATCAAACCAGACAACGGTTCACACTTTATTTTAGACCGTCGTCGAACCGCACAAAAACCGGAGTCGGTTCTAAGGCTGCCTATAAAAGGAGCCTAGGCCACTCTTTTTACATTTTACATTCACTGGAGATTGGCTTAGGAGCTCTGACTTCTCTCTAGCTTTCTCCCTCTAGAATTCTCATTTAGGCATCAGAGAGGGCTCAACCAGCACCACCTCCCCTCTCCGTGCTGGTTACTGCCCCTGTGTACAGGTTCAAATAACGAGCGTGAAGTGAGGAGCGCGAGTAGAAGAACCCGACAAAACGATCAACTTAAGGATTCGTCAAGTCCGTTACGTCAAGCGGGTTTGGACGACACATTTGGCGTCGTCCGTAGGATTTGAACAAGAATCTATATTGCACTACAAGCTATGCCGAGCAATCATCTTCCTCCTGACAATGTCAAAACGAAGGAAAAGAAGAAAGGCCCAGGGCGCCCGAAGAAGACAACTGTCGATCAGACAAGTAAGCAGGCGCCAGCAAGGAGTCAGCCTGGACCTTCTCACATTCTGAGGCTACCTCGACTGCTTCCTCCGTGCCTACAAGAATCATGCCTGCCGCACAGCACGAACCAGGAGTGCGCAACGCAGTGCACAACACACCCCCGTGAGGGTACGAGTACAGAGCACACGCGAATCAACAGTTCCCCTACGGGATGCCTGCAGAGGAGACGCAACAACAAGAAAGAGGTGCAAACCTAGTACTAGCAGTCACTCCTGCCATGATAGCTGCACTAGAAGAATTGCTTGCTTTCAGAGAAACTTTGAGGAACCAAGGATATGTAGCACCTCCTCACCACCTCCCCCACCGCCGCCAGTCCGACTTGGGGGGCACCAAGCAGACAAGCGCTCGGTATTCCACCTAATTGAAAAAAGTGAATTGTTGCAAAACACGCGGTACCGCTCCTCTAAACAAATGCACAAATAAGGAATACAACCTCAACATCCTATTCGGATTGGTCCCAAGAGGGAAACACCAAGCATCGCCCTCGAAGGACGATCTCTTCTACTTGAAAAACGTCCAGGTAACACGCATTACTGCCAAGGGTAAACTCAGGTATGTGGTAACAACTCCACAACAGTACTGTTATGAATAAAGCAGACCACTCGAGTAGGATATCTACTTAGGGTAGCCTGATTTAGTCAAGGCAAAATCCAAGCTGAACAGAAGAGACTAGTCGCGAATAGTCTGATCCAGTCATATTGGCATTGCAGACGATAAAACCATATGAGGAGACTTATAACTCCATTTTATTCCCTAACCAATATATATCTCAAAGTATTGCGACAAAGTTGAGACAGATTATATGTACATCCAAGAGATGCCTCAACGACACACCCTATCTAGGGAACAACACTAGGTGGAGCTGTATGCAACACTCTCTGGAATTCTCTATCTATGGAAACTCTACTTAGGCATCTAAGCCAAGTAACGGTCACGTATATATCATTTGCATCATCACAACAAGTCTCCAAGTTAACTATAACTTGCGACATCTCGACGAGCATTCTACTCAAACATCAGCTCTTACCTTGGAAACAATACCAAGTAACGATCGTATATATGCGTGTGCATCACGCTAAGGAAGCATCGACGTATATCGACTAAAGGACGCATACAACAATTCATATTATTTGTTTATACATACATATCCACTAACACATTTAGCGGGGGGTACTTGAAAAAGTTCCGCGCCCGACGCGTCCGCACCTGACACGTCCGCACCTAACACGTCCGCACCTATCGCGTCCGCACCTAAGGAAGTTTCCAACACAACCAAGGGGTCCTCGTATCGGGCTCCTATTCTATATATTACATGCATTACTTGAAGGAGATTCATAACTCCATATATTTCATATATTTGCAACTTTGTAAATGCAACAACTATCTAATGAAATCATTGTATTTTCGTAGGTACATCACTACATCATACATACTACTTTGGAATTACGGCAAGTAACAAACTACGTGCATATTACTCGCATCAACAATACAAGCCATCACGCTATATGCAACAATCGACTTATATTATACAACGTCGACATATCTATTATCAACATTGTTGAATCACGGTGGAACTCCGGTACGGTCTTGACGGCGATCCGAGCTCCTTTGCTCCACGTAATCCTGCAAGAGGGGATAGACCGGGCGGTGACCCAGAATCCCTCTCCGATGCTTAAATGAGTATCTCGTAAAGACTGGCAAGCAAGAGTCTCCCTATGTAATCGTATGTGATCTGAGGTAACCTCGGCCCTTTTATAGGCAAAGAAGTACCTCAGTTACCTGGTGAACCGTTGGGGTGGTTAGCCCGTATTCCGCTTATCTCGGCCACGATCCCGCCTATCTCGGCCATGATCTCGCCTATCTCGGCCACGCCCCGCATATCTCGGCCACGATCCCGCCTATCTAGGCCATGATCTCGCTTATCTCGGCCACGCTCCGCGTATCTCGGCCATGATCCCGCCTATCTCGGCCATGATCTCGCCTATCTTGGTTACGCTCCGCGTATCTCGGCCTCAACCTCTGATAGCAAGTCCCGACCAATATCGGGGACTCCAGAGTTATCTCATTGTGTCACCGCTCGGGACCCCTCGTCATCGTGACAGGGCCAATATTCTCAGGGATTCATCATCGGGGCCTACTTAAAGGCATCTCATCGGGAGCGCCTGGCTCGCCTATCGGGACCGACTCTGTCGGGACCTTTCACCATCGGGACTCCTCTCATCGGGACCCTTCGCATTAGTCTCCTTGACCTCTTTTTAAAGCCCAGTGGGCCTATTCACCGTTTCCTCGCCGTTAAAGGGCCTAACGGCCATAGCGAAACCCATCAAACATCAACAATGAGCATATAAACACTCTCTATCTATAACAACGACTACTCCAAATAGCGTCGACAACACACTACATCTTGAGTTCAAACAAAGATTTATCTACAAGTGACATGCTGCGACATCCTCCGAAGGCGCACTTGGTAGGGTTCAAGCGAACCTGATGAAGCCTCATCCGCTCAAACGCCGTGGCTAGGTTGTGCACATGATCCTCAGCTTGTCGGGACTTCACCAGCATATCGTCCACGTAAGCCTCCATGGTTTTCCCCAGCATATCTCCGAACAACTTGTTCACCATCCGCTGGTAGGTTGCCCCAGCATTGATTCCGAAAGGCATGACATCATAATGATAAATGTCACTGTCGGCATAAAAGGCAGTGTGGGGGGCATCTTCCTTAGCCATCTTGATCTGATTATAGCCCGAGTAAGCATCCATGAAGCTCAGCAGTTCATGTCCCGACGTGGCATCCACCAACTGGTCGATTCTCGGAAGCGGGTAACAATCCTTCGGACAAGCCTTATTCAAGTTGCGGAAATCCACACACATCCGCCATTTCCCATTGCTCTTCTTCACCAGAACCGGGTTGGCGACCCAGGTCTGGAATCGGAGCTCCTTGATAAACCCAGAGTCGAGCAACCTGCCCACCTCCTGCTGGATCGCGATCCTCTTGTCCGCGCCCATCGGACGCCTTTTCTGCGCGATAGGCTTGATCGCGGGATCAATCTTCAACTCGTGCTCAATCACGTCAGGGCTGATTCCTGGCATGTCACTCGGGGACCAGGCAAACAGCTCCTTGAACTCCTTCAACAACTCGATCAGTTCTCGGGCCCTTTCGTCGTACAGGGCGGTCCCGATTTTCGCCTTCCTCTGAGGTCCGTCAATCTCGACCTCCTTCAAATCCTCCATAGGGGCGGGACGCCCAAACTCCTCTCTGGGATCAGTATCGTTCTGGAGGATAGTCATGGCCTTTCGTCTTTTCATTCGGGTGGCATTAACATAGCACCTCCTGGAAGCCACCTGGTTGCCCTTGACCTCCCCGACTCCGTGGTAAGTCGGGAACTTCATCTTCTGGTGCACAGTCGAGGCAACTGCCATCAGGGGGTCGATGGTGGTTCTCCCGATAATCGCGTTGTAAGTCCCCGCGGACTCAACCACCACGAAGTCCACATTCCTCCTCTCCGCTTTCCACCCGCTACCGAACTCCACTGGTAAGGTGATCATTCCCAGCGGATAGGAGGTAATACCAGAGAACCCAACCATCGGGAAGGTCACCTCCTTCTTCGTTTTCCCCATGGCCTCCAGCGCGTCCATAAGCAGAATGTCGGAGGAGCTCCCTCCGTCGATCAAAATTCGCTTCATCTCGTACCCATCCACGTCCAGGGTCACGACTAAAGCATCATCATGTGGAGTTTCCACTCCTATCAGGTCCTCCGCTGAAAAGGAAATCACCATCTCTTCATTCTCGGTCCAGGATCGGGACCTCTTACCCAGCACCACAGCAGTGGAAATTCTAGAGGCGTAAACCTCCCGAGAGGCCGTGGTGTCACCTCCTGCGGCAAATCCTCCATGAATCACATTGATGGTGCCCCGCTTCTCCTTACGGGCACCAGAGGATTCTGGCTCCGACTTCTTCTTCTTCGGGGACCGATCGCGGGATCGGGAATGGGACCGCGATCGAGAACGGGAGCGGGAACGACACCGCTTCTCAGCCACAAACTCCTTAAGCTCTGGATCAGCTTTTCAATCTCCTTCTTCAACTCCCGACAATGGTTAGTGTCGTGACCGCTGGCGCGGTGGAACCGACAATAACGATCGGTGCGGGATCCCAAGAATTCTCCTTCCTTCTTCGGGGGGTACCTGGAGATACCCTATCGATCCATGACCGCTAACACCTCCGCCATGGAGCTTTTCAGAGGGATGTTATAATCCTCCCGCTTGTCCTTCCTCGGGGGACGTCTGTCCTCCCTTCGATCAGAACGACCTCGACTCCGACTGCCCTCGGACTTGTCCTTCCGCTTATGGTCGTCCAATGGCTTGAGCTACTGCTTCCCTCTATTCGACTTCGGAGGATCCAGCTCTCCAGCAGCTATCTTCGACTCCTGCACGTCGATTTGCTGCTTCACTCTCTTCTGCAACGCTTCCATATTCCACACAACCTTCTCAGCCACGCTGTGCATCAGGTCGGAACCATAGGGGGCTGTCAGGTTCCGAAGGAAGGTGCGAATAGTCTCTCCCTCCGATATCTCTTCATCAATTTCGGCGACACTGGCAGTGTACCGCTGGTAATAGTGCGCCAGCGATTCGTCGGGCCTCTGCACCACCTGGGCCAGGGACCTTACGCTCTTCAAGAGGCGCCGACGACCCTAGTACTGCTGAATGAAACGGTCATGCATGTCCGCCCAACTGGAGATGCAGTCTGGGGGCAAGCTGAAGAACCACGTCAGGGCCCTCTCCCCGAGCGTTCCTGGGAACAGCACACACACAATGTCGTCGTTCGGGCCCCTGCCTAGACAGGCCATGAGATGCTTCTGGACGTGGCGAACTGGATCTCCCTCGCCATCGTACTCCTTAATCGTGGGGATCCCCAGCCCTGGCGGGGCAAGGGTGTCTATCAATCGGGGAACAAAGGGATGAGAGGATCGATCCCTCAGTTCCGACATCATCGACTTCTGGTCCCCCATGCGGATGCTCACGATCTTCACCACCTGGTCGGGGGTGATGGGACCATTATGGGGAATGGTCCTATGCTGCACTGGTCCTGGCCCATCGATCACAAATCGCTCCGACTGAGCGGGCAAGGGTCGGGTTTCCTGTGGATTCTGAACCTCCCTTGGCGGAGGCACCTCCTACTGTCTCTTAGCAGCCTCTCTTCGCTCTAGGAGAGCCTCTATGGCCTCTAAGAACATCGGCATGGCATCTGCCACAGCCTTGGCCAGGTCCGCATTTGGAGGAGCACCGGGAGCCTCCTCCTCTCTATTCTCTTGGTGCCTAGCCGTATCCTCAGGAACTTCATTGTGCTCCCCTGTTCGGGAAACTTCAGCAGGGAGATTTTGGTCCTCAGCACGCTCCGGTGGCGAATTCAGAGTCGTCCCGGCAGGATGACGGGAACCACCAGATTGTCCTTGTCTTCTTTGCTTGCCAGCCGCCATTGAATGAGTAGAAGTCATTTTCGGCTTTTTGTTACGTTTCCCATAGACGGTGCCAATGTTGGATCACGGTGGAACTCCGGTACGGTCTTGACGACGATCCGAGCTCCTTTGCTCCACGTAATCCTGCAAGAGGGGATAGACCGGGCGGTGACCCAGAATCCCTCTCCGATGCTTAAATGAGTATCTCGTAAAGATTGGCAAGCAAGAGTCTCCCTATGTAATCGTATGTGATCTTAGGTAACCTCTACCCTTTTATAGGCGAAGAAGTACCTTAGTTTCCTTGTGAACCGTAAGGGTGGTTAGCCCGTATTCCGCTTATCTCGGCCACGATCACACCTATCTCGGCCATGATCTCGCCTATCTCGGCCACGCCCCGCGTATCTCGGCCACGATCCCGCCTATCTAGGCCATGATCTAGCTTATCTCGGCCACGCTCCGCGTATCTCGGCCATGATCCCGCCTATCTCGGCCATGATCCCGCCTATCTCGGCCATGATCTCGCCTATCTTGGTTACGCTCCGCGTATCTCGGCCTCAACCTCTGATAGCAAGTCCCGACCAATATCGGGGACTCCAGAGTTATCTCATTGTGTCACCGCTCGGGGCCCCTCGTCATCGTGACAGGGCCAATATTCTCAGGGATTCATCATCGGGGCCTACTTAAAGGCATCTCATCGGGAGCGCCTGGCTCGCCTATCGGGACCGACTCTGTCGGGACCTTCCACCATCGGGACTCCTCTCATCGGGACCCTTCGCATTAGTCTCCTTGACCTCTTTTTAGGGCCCAGTGGGCCTATCCACCGTTTCCTCGCCGTTAAAGAGCCTAACGGCCATAGCGAAACCCATCAAACATCAACAATGAGCATATAAACACTCTCTATCTATAACGATGACTACTCCAAATAGCGTCGACAACACACTACATCTTGAGTTCAAACAAAGATTTATCTACAAGTGACATGCTGCGACATCCTCCTTGTAAGGGCAACCCCCATGTTCACAGCTAAAAAATGGCATGCTGTGAAATCCTCTTGTTAGAGGCAAATCTTCATGTTCATAGCCATTCCCTGAGTTTAAAACAGGATGCGGCAACATTCAAATGGACTGATCACCCCGTCATGGCGGACGTCCTCTTGTTAGATGACAACCCCATGCTACTACAAAGTATGCTTCCTCAACCCGGGTTGATACATCATGGCGACATCCTCTCATTAGAGGGCAACCCCATGCTATTACAAAGTATGCTTCCCCAACGCGGGTTGATACATCACGGCGTGATATCCTCTCGTTAGAGGGTAACACCATGCTATTACAAAGTATGCTTCCCCATCGAAGGTAGATACACGCTAGTAGGAGCGCACCCTGTTTGAAAAACTCACCAAAGTTACAAGTCGAGTCTTGTACAACGCTATTTTGCCCGTGAGTATATAACATAATAAAACACACCAAATTCAGCAAGTAGTGTCTTGCCACAATGTCGCCTTGGAGTGGACCAAGAGACGGAAAAAACTGCAAGTCGCTCTAACACGGTCTTGTACAGCCCTTGAGGTGCAGTAGCATCGCAGGGTAAGTACTGGAATAGCCACAGAAAGCCTTGCAACAACGTCACGCGGGGTGTGCCCAACTGACGGATGAAAAAACGCATAGCATAGAGCAAGTAGCGTCTTGCCACAACGTTGCCTTGAAATGGTTCAAGAGACGGTAAAAACTACAAGGCATATTGATGCGACCTCTGTTCCACCACTTGGGTTAACCAAGTCGAGGCGTAGTAGCATCACAAAGTAAGTACGGGTCTAGCCATGGAAAGCTTTGCAACAACGTCATGCGGGGTGTGCCCAACTAACGGATGGAAAAACACATAGTATAGAACAAGTAGCGTCTTGTCACAGCATCGCCTTAGAGTGGAACTAAGAGACTGTATAAACTAAAGGTTTTGCCTCGTCAAGACGACTCTAGTACGTGCCAAGTGTCAGTGCCAAGTGCCCTCGTGCCAAGCGCCAGCGCCAAGTGCATTGCTATCTTATGATCTTGCGTGTTACTATCTATAAACACGGAAAGTACTCGATACACTCATTACGCAATTCCTTGGATTTAAAACAAGATGGACACTCATGAAACTTAGCAACGCACGTCCTATTGTCACAGCTACGGATGCTATATCCACTACAACAAGGATTCTTATCCTATCATGCAAGTCCAATGTATACGGACAACTATGGTAACGCAAGGTATGAAACACTACTAATGAGTTATCATGCATTTATACTATGATCTTAACAGGTCTATTCGACAACGTCAAACGTATATATAAAATGTTCAAGGAACAACACCCGGCGTAACCTCAACCCATATATGGGGAACAACAACTATGTGCAAAGCTTGATAGAGCAAACACAATCAACCTAGTACAACATGCAAGTGGTATACTCCACTCAACATCTACATAGCCTATACGGCCCTTACGTACACGCCTATGCGGCATCTACACGTATAACCAACATGGCAATGCGCGACTATTCAGGGTAATGGTACATATATAATTATGGTACTAACACCTATACATGTATATTAGTCAATGCTTGCAGAACACACATGTCTATTCACATAATCTATGAAGAGTTTCAAGGTTCGACCATTGTAACGAACAATTCCACAATACCCTATATAAACAAGGGATAACATCATACAAGTTGCGATTCAAACATCATCATCAACAAACACAATATTAGCACGATGTGTAACCGCACCTTGAGTGCGCAAGGGTGCTACACGATCGATGGCAGACTTAGCAAATATACCAAGTTAACCAAACGGAAGCACGGGGGAAAGAGTATACACACCTTGCATAAATCTTACATAGAGACGCCAACGCCTGTCTAGACGTCATCGCAGAATAATTGCGCACCTCGCTATCATCAGCAACCTTCTTGCGAAGGATAGTCATCTTGGATTCAAGAGCAACAACTCAAGCCTATCAAACAAAGGTAGAAGCCTTCAATCCAACAACCTTAGCATCCAAGTAGCGAACTTTCTTGTTCGCTCCAGCCATAGCATAACAAACAACATCATGCTTCTTGGAGAAAAAGAATACAAAGGTGAAGAGAGTGGTAATACCCACCATGATTTACAAATAGTTCCATTTTCAACAAGGAACGAGGACCGAAGAACGCGCAAACAACCTATAACAGAAGTAAAGAATGATACTCACAAGGGTAAAGCAATCAAGACGCACGGGGGCAAAGCGAACATGCATACGCGCGACCCTTCAACACGCGCACGATCCCTCAGCACGCGCGCGATCCCTCAGCAATACTACAATCAAAGAAGCAAACAAGAATGATAGATGCAACAAGTTCAATGGAAGATCAGCAACATAAGTAATATTCTCGCTCCTAGCGGCTCCTCCGCCGAGATCCGGTCCCTCGACACGAGGGCAGAAAGGGCAGACGGGCGAGTCCGAACCTCAACATTTTTCCCTTTGTTGTGGTAAAGAGCCTTCAATGACTCGCCACTAGCAGTAAACTCAGATCACTCGGAGTTTCTCGAGAGACGAATCTCGAAGTCGGATCACTTTATTCCTGATCAAGTAAGAGTATTGTTGACAATGACGACGCTAAGTCGACCTCGACTCTGACTCGGACTCAGAAAAGCAAGAAGATCACTATCTAACCAGGATCTGAAAAAGTATCACTTCCAAGGGCAGCGCGTATGCGTCAACACCCTAGGAGGAGGGCAACACGTCGTTCACAAACTAAGTATGGAGTCATCAAGCGCAACACGCGTGCGTTGACGCATTGAGATAGAAGGCAAAACCCCCCGTTCAGAAACTAAAGTTAGTAGTAACAAACATGGCATAGTGCGTTCATGCTTCGGCACGTCGACAGAAGGCTTAACTGCTCATCTCCAAATGCTAAGTGTAACTGCCATGATCGCGAGGACGCTTACGCGCGTGTCGACATACCAGTGTGAGATCTACTACTTCAAGATTAAGCGGCTATCATGTCCGCGCATCTCTAAGCGGTTATCATATCCACACGTGTCTAAGCGGCTATCATATCCGCGCATCTCGAAGTGGCTATCACGTCCACGTATCGCCAAACGTCCCGTATGTTGGCGCGATGTCCCGTATGTTGAAAGCTTCGGGTAGTGACAACGACATGGATAAGCACGTCGACTCGTCGACCCTTGTCTCATTTTCCAACAAGGTATGTCGCGTCATCGACCTCTGACCTACATTACAAGAAGCGTCGCCTCATCGACCACTGATCTGTGCCCTACCTTGTAAACAACAAGTAACAGTCGACCGAATACACCCTACCTCGGAAAGACTCAATAATGATCTCGTGGTGTACCTTCGGAAAATCTAAGTAAAAGTCAACACGAGACTCGACACCTCATGTCTGCAAAATCAGCTAAGTCCGGATGTGTACTCTGGAAGATACGCTTTGACAACTCAATTTAAAAGGATGAACAACAACTTGATCAGCGCGTATATACGCGACAGTCATCAATGCAAGCACCAAGCAACGAACACTCTCCCGATGGAGATAACTACATAACAACAGACTTGTTAGTCTCTATACATCACATAGCAAACATACCCAATAGGGTGCAACTCTATGTCGACACGGGCCTCGTCCCGACACCTACGTGTTCTACACGACTATCTACGTGTCTACACAATCTTACACGCGTCTACATGATACTACACCTTTATCTAAGGTAACAAGTGCGAATATGACTATGGCACCAACATTTATACTTGCATATATCTTCTAATTAATGCAGGACTACATCATGTATGTTGACGTACAAGAAAAAAAATCTAAGTGTTCAAGTGGACATAACACGCGCGACGAGTGCGCACGCGTCGAGTACGTACGTGACAAGCGACGCGCTTACATAATGCTATAACATTGTTTAAAGACTACAATATATGCTTCAACATGCTTGGGAAATTCTAAGTGTTCAAGATACTATATCACGCACGCTACGATCATGCATGCAACAAGCGACACACGCAATGAACACGCTTGCAATAGTCACGTCCACGACGTGTGTTCCTATTAGTCAAAAGAAGATTGAATTCAACTTCTACAACAATCATGTTTATGATATCAAGTGGACGCGTGCATGGGTTGACGACATGCTAATCACTATACTAGTATGGTCATGGAGCTAAGCTGAGCAAAGAAATATTTTCTAAGTGTTTCACCATGATAGCAGACGACAGGTAGCAAACGTCAACTATCAAGAAATATTTTTTAAGTGTTTCACCATGATAGCAGACAACAGGTAGCAAGCGTCAACTATCAAGAACTATTTTCTAAGTGTTTCACCATGATAGCAGATGACAGACGACATATGTCAAGTAGTAATCATCGAATACCAAGAAATATTTTCTAAGTGTTTCATCATGAGGGAGATAACAATGATCAACTATCAACATCAAGCAGGTTTGAACACTATCTACGTCATGATGAAACATGTCGACAATGATCACCATACACGAGGGGAGTATTTCTACTTACAATCATGTTTATAAATTTTCAGCACTTAGCCAAATTTTGGCCTATCTTGTTGAACTAATTTGTTATAGGCATTTCATCAAACACCTTGTGGGAATGCTAGTATAAGCAATTTCAAGAGATAATCAAGACCAAATTGGACCCAAACAAGGTTGCAAATGATTTAGCCATACCCGAAATTGAGCTCACCACCTCAAGCAGATCGGACCACCGTGAAAAACGCCGCCAAAGGCGCCGAAAAATATCGCTGCCGCCGTGAACCACGCGCCGCCACCAAGGGCCACACGCGCCGTCGCTGCTCCCTCTGGTGATCAGTGGTGGTTGGTGGTTGGTTTTTGGCCGGCCAAATAAGGTGACTTGATGCCCAAGTTCTGCTACCCCAAATGTTTCTTCCCCTTCAAGAAGTGAGAGTGGTCCTAAAACTACTAAATGGGGAGACTTGATAAGTGAATGCTCTCTCTCATTTTCACTAATGGTGTTTGTACCTATGGGTAACCCTTGATCCCTTTTTTACAATTCCCTAATTGCACGACTAAGTGTTTTTACACCCTTGTTACAACATACATCATTTTGAACTCGATGTGTGCAATCATGCTTATATGTTGCATGTTCATGATTTATTTAAGATAATGTCATCTATATTAATCCATGATTCATAATTTCATCATTGTATAATCTATTGCATGAATTTATTATTAATCACACGTCATTGCATCATACATGTCCATATCACTTTAAACGCGCCAGTCGCGCCCACGTCAGACACATCCGTATCTAACGCGTCTACGACCAGTAAATCCTTATACATGTCAACATCCATAAATGTGATTGCATATATTTATAACTCTTCGCATATATCTATTGTATATAAGCATGTCTGCTACACCAACCCTGTCTACAGATATCAAAATACTCGCCAAGAAAAATTAAAGTTAGGCGAAATCAAGGTTTGCGTGCCCAATTGACGATCAATCAACCTCTGAGGTCAGCACCGAACCTAAATTAGGCATTTATCCTATCTTAAAATAGAGTCAAGCAAGGTTTGAACCATTACTTGACTCGGGGGCAAGTGATGGATGTCTGCCAATTAAGGTTCGTATTTATATATCGGACTTCGAATACACGTCAAAATCACATAAACAGTTCAAAAACAGCTCCCGCGGGTCAAAACGGTCCGGACGCGCGACACACGCGTTCGGACCGGACTCATCCGGACGCGTGACACACTCGTCCGGATTGCCTTAGGCAATCCGGAGGGGTCCGGTTTTCTCTCAGCAACCTGGATCGGTTCGGACTGATGTCTGCAGCGTGCGTATTCCACTTTTGTTCCTACACCAAGTTAGAGTTTTCCAATAGCCAACCTTGATCAAACCAGACGACGGTTCACACTTTCTTTTAGACTGGCGTCGAACCGCACAAAAACCGAAGTCGGTTCTAACGTTGCCTATAAAAGGAGCCTAGGCCACTCATTTTACATTTTACATTCACTGGAGATTGGCCATAGAAGTGTATTCTACACTCTATGTATGCACCTAATTACACTATGCATACATACTAGACTATGTATGCACCTGGTTCACTATGTATGCACCTGGATCATAGTTCATCACCTGGATCATAGTTAATTGTATAGCCTTAGTTGGTGATCCCTGTTTTGCCTAGTATATATATTGTAACACCTGCTTTGTAATACCTAGTTGATTAATGAAGCATTCTCATTCATATGGTATCAGAGCACAAGGTCATTCATAGCGGCGTATGCAATGGATCAAGGAACTTGAAGTTTTTCCCATTTGCTTCAACCTGCCAGCTTAGTCTTGTGTGGATTTACCTTATTACGCTTCAGGATTCATCAACTCAGCTTGAATTCTCCCTTTACATCCAACAATGGACTCTTAGTAAGTCTCATTTCATGCTCATTCACGCACACAAGGAACTGAGGATAGTGCTAGTATTGCTCATAGGCTATAGCACTTGATTTGCCTAGTTCTACTTGTTCTAGCTCAGATTGAGCTACTTGCGTGATTGATTTTGGTATTCACTGAAGTGTGTGTCATTCCTCCAGCATCATTGATGGATTCTGAGATTGTTTGAACTAGTCACATTGATTATAACACTTGGATTTTACCGTTTAGTGGATCACTTGATCTTCACCCGGCTGAGGGACTCTTGTGAGTTCTTGGGTATTCTTCAGGATATTCTCTGATTCTATTGAAGAATTTCGTGCTTCCATCAATGGAGATCTGATTATTATCAAGTTTTTGATGATTGCAAATCATTGGTTTTGCTCATTTTGATGCGTAGTGGTACGAATTGTACTACCTACGAGCTGGATTTGTCCTATTCTCAACAGATTTGGTGTGCCCCCTTTTGTCTATATTACCAGCTATTTCCGTGGAGATTTCTTTGCCATTTCTTCAAGTGATCTCTTGGGAATTAAGTTCACATCTCTTTCAACAAGCTATTTCAACTTGACTGACTTGCAAAATGGCTCATGATTCCAATGTGGATGACCCTCTCTACATACACCCATCTGACACCACTGGCCATATGCTCATACCTTTTCAGCTGCAGGGTACCTCCAACTATCATGTTTTGAGTACCTCAATCAAGGAAGGCTTATTAGTGAAGAATAAGTTGGGTTTCATTGATGGCACTTTCACAAGAACAAGTGTTGGTGTGGCAGACAGGGTGAAATGGGATAGGGCCAATGCAATTGTTAAGGCTTGGTTGAGTAATTGTGTAGCCAAAGACTTGGTCACTGGTTTGGTCTACAATCCCACTGCTTCCTCCATTTGGGATGACCTTAAAGAAATGTTTAACAAGGTGGATGGCACTCAAATCTTCCAACTGACAAGGGAGATTTACCAAACATCTCAAGGGGTTCTATCCATCACTGAATACTTTGCAAAGATGAAACAACTTTGGGATGCTCTTGCTTTAGTTGACGACTTGAATCTCCAATGTGCTAGAGATATTGCTATTGTTAATGAACACAAGGAGAAGCAAAAGTTGATGGCTTTTCTCTTGGGACTAAATGAGTCTTATAGACACATTAGGAGTAGCTTGCTCATGAGGCAACCACTTTCTTCTCTTAGCATTGCCTTCTCTGTTTAAGTACAAGAAGAAAGTCAAATGACCATTTCTGGTTCTATTGGAGATGTGGGTGAGGCAACTGCCTTATACACAAGAAACAATCCATCTTATGGTGGAAGAGGTAATGGAAGAGGCTATGGAAGAGGCAGAGGCTATGAAAGAGGCAATGACAATGGCAGGGGTAGAGGCTTTCCAAATGCTCCCAATGAGAGACCTCCCCCTCCTATTTGCACCTATTGTGGCAAGAGAGGTCACATAGAGGATCAATGTTATAGCAAGCATGGATATCCACAAGGTCATCCAATGTACAACCCAAATGCTCCTAAAAGGAATTGGAATTCAGCCAACATTGTTGAAGATGGTGGTAGCTCAAGTGCCATTGAGCATGTGGCAACCAAGGACAAGAGGATTTTTCATGGCACAGCTAACAAGAGAATCCAACATATAGCTGCCCATGATGATTACTTTGAGCATTCACCTTTGAGCTTTGAAGATGTTGATCAAGCTCATGTGAATATGGCAGGTATATCTAGTGACCCTATGGTTTGGATAGTTAACTCAGGTGCAACTAATCACATCACACATCAAATTGAGTGGTTATTTGATTTGAAGAAGTGTGACTCTGATCATCAATATGTTCATTTACCAAATGGTCACAAATGCAAAGTGACTCATGTTGGTTCTTGCTCTTTCTCAAGTGGATTCACTCTGACCAAAATCTTATTGGTCCCTGATTTCAAATTCAATTTGATCTCAGTATCTAGGCTTCCTAGCCAATTGAATTGTAAGGTGATCTTTACTTCTGATCATGTGTTGCTCCAGGGCTAGAGTGGCAAGTCCATGGTGATTGGAGAATGGAATAGTGGTCTATACACCTTGAAGGATGTGGTGCCTTCAAACTCAAGGAAGATTGCAGCTACTTGCTTGGGGAATAAGGAAAAGGTGTTGAGATGGCATAGGCGTTTGGGCCATGTCTCTGAGGCTTACCTCAACCATTTAAATGTTTTGAATTTGAATAAACCTTATGGTTGTATCAAACAATGCACAATTTTCCCTCTTGCCAAGCAATCTAGATTTTCATTTCCAATAAGTGACTCTATTTCTTCTAAGCCTTTTGATCTTATTCACATGGACTTGTGGGGTCCCTACAAAGTGCCAACTTTTAAGGGCAATCAGTATTTCTTGACAATAGTAGATGATTGTTCAAGAGCAACTTGGGTCTACTTAATGAAGTTAAAGAGTGACACTTTCTTGCAAATCAAGAACTTCTTACTCATGGTGAAGAATCAGTTTGCACTATGGTTAAGATCTTAAGGAGTGATAATGGCACTGAGTTCACTAACTCAGTATGCAAGGAGTTGCTTCTCCAATTTGGCATCCATCACCAAACTAGTTTTGTGCATACACCACAACAAAATGGAAGAGTGGAACGCAAGCATAGAGACATCCTAAACATTGCTAGAGCAATTAGGTTTCAAGCATCAATGCCTTTGAGACACTGGGGATATTGCATTCTCAATGCTTGCTACTTACTTAATAGGCTACCATCCTCTATCTTGAAGTTCAAGTCACCAATGGAAGTATTGTATGGGAAGGTGCTTTCTCTTCATCATTTAAGAGTTATTGGTTGTCTTTGCTTCACAACAAAGCTAAACAACCATGACATGTTTAGTCCAAGAGCTGAACCATGCATACTTATGGGGTACTCCACTTCACAAAAAGGGTACCTTGTAATGAATATTTCTGATTCAGTCTTTCATGTTTCAAGAGATGTACTCTTCCATGAAGACATTTTTCCATTTAGCATGTCCAAAGAGGCCCTAAGAGCCTTGATACCTTCTTGCTTGGCATCCAAGCCACCTATGCTTGACTCCTCACCTGAGTTGCCAATGTCCTTTGATGAACTTACACCAAGCCATGCTCCTATTGTTGAGACTAATGCTCCTAATACTGAATCTTCACAACCTCCCCAATCAATAGAGGAAGAGGTAGTCCCACTACAAGGAGCAAGAGATGCATCACCACAACAAGTTACATCTCCTCAACAAAGCTCTTCTCCACAACCTCCCCAACCAACAGAGGAGGTGGAAGAGGAAGTCCCACAACCTTCTTCCATAAGAAGGAGCCTCAGAATTGCCCAAAGGAATTCTCCACAAATAAGGAGGAGTGCAAGGATTGTTGCCTTTAAAAACAAGCCTAGTTCCAATGCCACTTTTGGAATGGAAAGGTATGTATCTTATGATACTCTAGGCCCCCAATTCAAATTCTTCTTGACTTCCATTGCCAAGATTAAAGAACCAAGCACTTACAAGCAAGCCATCAAGGACCCAAACTGGATTGTGGCTATGAAGGAGGAGATACAAGCTCTTCAAGACAACAACACATGGAAGATAGTAAACCTTCCTCAAGGAAAATCCTTAATTGGTTGCAAATGGGTCTTCAAAATCAAGTACAACTCTGATGGATCTATTGAAAGATACAAAGCAAGATTGGTTGCCAAAGGATTCAATCAAGTGGAAGGTACTGATTTCAATGAGACATTTTCACCTGTTGTCAAGATGGACACAGTGAGGATTGTCTTGGCATTGGCAGCTGCCAAATCTTGGGGATTATATCACATGGATGTAAACAATGCATTCCTCCAAGGTGATCTAACTGAGGAAGTATACATGGACATTCCTCAAGGATTTGATCCATCCAGATCCATTGAAGCATCTCCCAAAAGAGTATGCAAGCTCAACAAATCATTATATGGGCTCAAACAAGCATCAAGGCAATGGAACATAAAGCTCACCCAAACCTTATTGAAGAATGGCTACAAGCAATGTGCCTCAGATCATTCCTTGTTTAGCAAGATACAGGGTAATGACAAAGTGTTCATACTCATCTATGTTGATGATCTCTTAATCACTGGTTCAAATGTCAAAATGATCAATCAATTGAAGTGCACACTCCAAACACACTTCAAACTGAAGGATTTAGGAGACTTGAGGTATTTTTTAGGCTTGGAGGTTTCAAGATCAAAACAAGGCCTTGTCATCAATCAAAGGAAGTATGCTATGGAGCTTATAGAGGATGCAGGCTTAGGAGCTGCTAGGCCAGCTGAAACTCCAATGGAATTTAATATCAAACTCACCACACATGAGTATGAAAAAGCCACCAACTCCAACCCTGATGATATACTCTTGGAAGATGCCACTTCTTATAGATGGGTCATTGGTAAATTGCTATATCTTACCATGACAAGACCAGACATAAGTTTCTCAGTTCAAAGGCTTAGTCAATTTGTGGACAAGCCTAAGAAGTCCCATTATGATGCAGCAATGAGGGTGGTTAAATACATCAAAGGCACTCCAGGTCAAGGTTTGATCTATCCCTCCAACAATTCTCTCAAATTGAGTATCTTTTGTGACTCAGATTGGGCATCTTGCCCTTTCAGTAGAAAGTCAGTGAGTGCATATTGTGTGAAGCTTTAATCAGCTATGATAGGATGGAAGGTCAAGAAACAAGACACCATTTCTTTATCAAGTGCTGAAGCTGAATATAGATGCTTGAGGGTTGCTATTCAAGAAGCACTTTGGGTGAACAGAATCCTCAAGGAACTTGGAATGCAAGTTACCTTGCCAATCCCAATCCATACAGATAGTGAGGCAGCCTTAAAGATTGCCAAAAACCCCATGTTCCATGAGCGTACCAATCATATTGAACTTGACTGCCACTTCACAAGACACCACATCAACTCAGGAATGATTGGTGTCTGTTGGATCACGGTTGGAACTCCGGTACGTTCTTGACGGAAGTCTGAACTCCTTCGCTCCAAGTAATCTTGCAAGAAGGGGATAGACCGGGCGGTGACCCAGAATCCCTCTCCGATGCTTAAATGAGTATCTCGATGTAAACTGGCAAGTATCA
Source organism: Clarkia xantiana subsp. parviflora (assembly GCA_036873135.1). Classification (NCBI taxonomy): domain Eukaryota; kingdom Viridiplantae; phylum Streptophyta; class Magnoliopsida; order Myrtales; family Onagraceae; genus Clarkia; species Clarkia xantiana. The sequence continues at coordinate 1,681,925 of JAPTYO010000018.1, forward strand.
GTATGTATGTATGAACGTATTGATCCTGAGGTAACTCCTTCCTTTATATAGGGGAGGGGTCACCTCAGTTACCTGTGAGATAACTGCCACGTTCCGTTAATCTCGGCCATGTAGCCCAAGTTCCGTCTTTTCAGGCCACTTCCCCACTATGTTGATAGTGGGCGTGTTTCTCGGCCTCGTTCTCTGGTGGCAAGTCCCGATTGATGTCGGGGACTCCAGAGTTATCTCCTTTGGTCACCGCTCGGGGCCCCTCTTCGTCGGGACAGGGCCAGCATTCTCAGGGATTCAATATCGGGGCCTACTCAAAGGCATATCATCGGGGCCTACTTAAAGGCATATCATCGGGGCCTACTTAAAGGCATATCATCGGGGCCTACTTAAAGGCATAGGATCGGGAGCGTTCAGCTCGTATGTCGGGACCGACCTTGTCGGGTCCCATCGTATTGGTCTTCTAAGCCTCTTAAGGGCCCAGTGGGCCTTCTTCGCCGTTTAGTCGCCGTTAATGGGCCTGACGGCTATATCGAAACCTATCATTTACCCCCAAGGAACGAGTGACTTATAGTTCGTCGTGTCTTCCAACTCCGGACCTTTCGATATTCCGAGGATAACCACCGAATCTGAAAAGATTTCTCGATTACTCCAGTATTAAATGCGATGGGTGATGAAGCGACGGCTTGAGTGCCCGTGCCTGCTTTTCTGAAAAAGCGCTTTATAGCCGTTTTGTCCTTAGTGTTTCGACGATTCAGGTTGAGGCGTCTCATCTTCAACGGTCCAGATCGCAACGTCTCTTTGCCTATCCTCTCTCCTATAAAACCTCAAATCTTGGCATTATTCAGTTCTCCTCTACCGTTTCATTCTCTGTGTTTTCAAAAGCTCAAGCTCTCCTTTCCCTTTCTGATCAACACCTCGGCGAGCAGGACCTCCGACCATCAAGATCATCCTTTCTTCTCCGATTCGACATGTCTGGTAAGATTTCCTCCTTCGATCCCGAAGAAACTTGTTAGCATAGTTTTTCCTTTTATCTCAATCAACTTACCCGGACTTTTGCGGAAATCATCTGTGCCTTTTCTTGCCATGATTACTTTCCAAACGATGAGTCCAGTTCCGGGGGGGAGGAAGCCCTTCAAGTTCGACTATGCTTGTAATGAGATTTCAGACACCGCCTATGATGCAGCTCTCCGGGAGGGGTGCATTACTTCCACCTGGGAGCCTCGCTTCCCTTTTCCTTGGCCTCGCGTCCCGGGTGACCCTGTGGTTACTCGTACCCGGGAAGGGGAGGTATTTGTCTCCACCGGGAAAATATTGGCAGGGATCCGATTCCCTTTATGTGGGGACATAGTCGAGATGTGTACATATTACAAAACACATCCGACTACTTTCTCCCCTCATGCCATCCGCGTGTGGAATGCCTTCCGCGTCCTTTGCCTCCGCCAACAGTGGCCCTATAGCCTCCGACTCTTCCGAACCTTCTATGGACTGAAGTGTAATGATGCCGGGGTCTGCGCCTTCTACCCGCGGATGCCTAAGTGGAGCAAGGCGCAGCTCTCTCGGTACAGCTGGAATGGTGAAACCTGAAAGGTCGCCAAGGGTCGGGGGCTCATCACTGACTCGGGGCCCGACAATAGTGGCTGGAAGAGGAATTATTTCTTCATTCGCAACAGCTCCATCCCATGGCCCCGATGGGAGGTTGAGGCGGACCCTGCTCCCGCTTTCCACACTTACTCCGAGGAGGATTTCCAGATCCTCCACTGCATCCAGCTTTATCGTTGGGGGGACTCTTTCGCTCCCCTCGATGCCAACTCCATCGGGGAGCGGGACCTGGTTCTGACCTGGATCCGTCTCCTTGATGTCGTCTCCGGGGGTCAACTCTTCGACGGCCCTGCTAACCTCGTTCCTTGGGTAATATTCTAACTGTACTTTCGTTTTCATCTTTGCAGCTAAGAAGGTATCACTGCTGACCAATCTCTTACTTAAGCAGGCGGAGACTGATGCTGTCCCACGCCCCGCGAGGAAGAGGAAGTCTTCAAAGAGGGCCGCCTCCTCATCGGCACCTCCCACTTCAGAGCAGATCAAGCGGGCTCGGGTGGAGAGGATGAAGCAGATCTTCAACACCAAAACTCCCGAGGAAGGTAAACAGCTCCGCTTAGCAATTCGATTGTACAGAAGGCGTATTCCCAAGGAGTTAATCCCCTCCGATAAGGGAGCCAGGATCGAAGGGATCAAATGCATCCTGCAAGGGGAAACTCCCCGCGTTCTCAAAGCGGGCTACTACAATTATTACGGGAAGGACCAGTACCTCTCCCGTCGCGTCATCTGGTGTAAGGATCCTGATCAATTTCCTGACTTTCTTTCTGAAGCTTCTCGTCCTCCAGCTGCAGGTATATCGAGAGCTGGAGCTCCGGCGGGGGAGCCTCCCTCCGACGCACGGGTTGGGGAGCCCCTCCTTCCTCTTCCTGCCCCCGGAGGATCGGGGATTGAAGACATCCCGACGGACGGCCAGTTCCGTCGGGTGATGGACCTGGATGTCTCTCATTCTTCTGCAGAGACGAGCGAGGGCCAACCTCTGGTTCGTCGTTGGGGGGCGAGGCAGACCCCACTGGAGCCGACTCCCGAAGGGCTGCCTCCATCTTCTCCGGCACAGCAGCTTTCGCCGGTTTTGAGCCTGACTCCCGAGGGGCCGGAGGGTTCTCATGGCGGCTCGGAGGCCCGCACCTCTGATGCTCAGGTCGTTCCTCCTCCTCTCCCCTTAGACGGGAACTTCTATCGGCTTTAAGCCCCCGACCAGGCGGCAGCTCCCTGGACCCCAATCGAGTCACTGCATGGGGTCCCGCTGCGTTGGGATAATATATCACCGGAACTGTGTCTGCACCTGCTGGCAGGTTCAGTTCCGCCGTCTATGATGCTCCCCCGCTCCTTGGCCCCAGAGGACATCCATGAGGACATTCGCAACATGGCCATTCGTCGTGTGAGTAAGGCTTCCTGCTTTGACACTTAGGATATAATGTAGAATATTCTCATATACTAACCTCTTCCCTTCTTTTCCACAGGATTTAGCGGACCAACACCGCTGTATCGGGTACATCCTGGCCCTGGGGGAGGCCCTGAAGGAGGAGCGAGCCAAGGCGGCCCCCGAGGTCTTGACCAAGCTCAAGGAGGACCTGGCTGCCTCCGAGTCGTCGAAGGGGAAGTTGGTTAAGGAGCAGGCCCTCCTTAACCAGAAGACTCGGGACCTCCTGAGGCAGGTCCACGATTTTGAGAGGCTGCTGAAGCAGGAGCGCCAAAGGCTCCAGGAAGAGCAGCAGGGGCGCGCGGAGGATCGGGACGGGTTTGTCCTCGAGAAGAAGGCCCTTGAGGACGCCAAGGCGGCGCTAGAGGCTGAGAAGGTCCTTCTCGCCAACCGGTCCCGACAGCTGGAGCGGGAGGTCGCCGAGTTCCCCGCCAAGCTGGCTGAAGCTGGAGCCAAGGGTCGGGAAGATTATCGGGGCTCCGAGGCTTTTCAAGCAGACGCGGTGAAGTTCTGCACGGGTGAGGTGGAGAACACCTTGCTTAACGCTGTCGAGGAGCTCCATCTGGAGTATGGTGGTGCCATCGACTTCACCAAGTCTCAGACTCTCGCCCCTGATGGGTTTCGCTATGGCCGTTAGGCCCTTTAATGGCGAGGAAACGGTGAATAGGCCCACTAGGCCCTAAAAAGAGGTCAAGGAGACTAATGCGAAGGGTCCCGATGAGAGGAGTCCCGATGGTGAAAGGTCCCGACAGAGTCGGTCCCGATAGGCGAGCCAGGCGCTCCCAATAAGATGCCTTTAAGTAGGCCCCGATGATGAATCCCTGAGAATATTGGCCCTGTCACGATGACGAGGGGCCCCGAGCGGTGACACAATGAGATAACTCTGGAGTCCCCGATATTGGTCGGGACTTGCTATCAGAGGTTGAGGCCGAGATACGCGGAGCGTAACCAAGATAGGCGAGATCATGGCCGAGATAGGCGGGATCATGGCCGAGATACGCGGAGCGTGGCCGAGATAAGCGAGATCATGGCCTAGATAGGCGGGATCGTGGCCGAGATACGCGGAACATGGGCTAACCGCCCCAGCGGTTCATCAGGTAACTGAGGTAGCTCTTCGCCTATAAAAGGGCAGCAGTTACCTCAGATCACATACGTTTTTGATATACACGCTTTTGAGACTCTTGCTTGCCAGTTTATCGAGATACTCATTTAAGCATCAGAGAGGGATTCTAGGTCACTACCCGGTCTATCCCCTCTTGCAGGATTATGTGGAGCGAAGGAGTTCGGATCGCCGTCAAGACCGTGCCGGAGTTCCAACCGTGATCCAACATTGGCGCCGTCTGTGGGAACGTAACAAAAAGCCGAGATGACTTCTACTCGTTCAATGGCGGCTGGCAAGCAAAGAAGACAAGGACAATCTGGTGGTTCCCGTCATCCTGCCGGGACGATTCTGAATTCGCCACCGGAGCGTGCTGAGGACCGAAATCTCCCTGCTGAAGTTTCCCGAACAGGGGGGCACAACGAAGTTCCTGAAGATACGGCTAGGCACCAAGAGAATAGAGAGGAGGATGCTCCCGGTGCTCCTCCAAACGCGGACCTGGCAAAGGCTGTGGCAGATGCCATGCCGATGTTCTTAGAAGCTATGGAGGCTCTCCTATAGCGAAGAGAGGCTGCCAAGAGACAGGAGGAGGTGCCTCCGCCAAGGGAGGTTCAGAATGTCCAGGAGGCCCAGCCCAGAAACTAGGACAAGGGCAAGGAGCCTGCTCAGTCGGAGCGATTTGTGATCGATGGGCCAGGACCGGTGCAGCACAGGACCATTCCCCTTAATGGTCCCATCACCCCCGACCAGGTGGTGAAGATCGTGAACGTCTGCATGGGGGACCAGAAGCCGATGATTTCGGAACTGAGGGATCGATCCTCTCATCCCTTTGTTCCCCGACTGATAGACACCCTCGCCCCGCCAGGGCTGGGGATCCCCACGATTAAGGAGTATGATGGCGAAGGAGATCCAGTTCGCCAAGTCCAGAAGCACCTCATGGCCTGTCTAGGCAGGGCCCCGAATGACGATGTTATATGTGTGCTGTTCCCAGGTACGCTCGGGGAGAGGGCCCTGACGTGGTTCTTCAGCTTGCCCCCAGGATGCATCTCCAGCTGGGCTGACATGCACGACCGCTTTATCCAGCAGTACCAAGGCCGTCGGCGCCTCTTGAAGAGCGTAAGGTCCCTGGCCCAGGTGGTGCAGAGGCCCGACGAATCGCTGGTGCACTATTACCAGCGGTACACTGCCAGTGTCGCTGAAATTGATGAAGAGATATCGGAGGGAGAGACTATTCGCACCTTCCTTCGGAACCTGACAACCCCCTATGGTTCCGACCTGATGCACAGCGTGGCTGAGAAGGCTGTGTGGAATATGGAGGCACTACAGAAGAGGGTGAAGCAGCAAATCGACGTGCAAGAGTCGAAGATAGCTGCTGCAGAGCTGGATCCTCCAAAGTCGAATAGGGGGAAGCAGTCGCTCAAGCCATTGGACGACCATAAGCGGACGGACAAGTCCGAGGGCAGTCGGAGTCGAGGTCGTTCTGATCGAAGGGAGGACAGACGACCCCCGAGGAAGGACAAGCGGGAGGATTATAACATCCCTCTGAATAGCTCCATGACGGAGGTGTTAGCGGTCATGGATCGACAGGGTATCTCCCGGTACCCCCCGAAGAAGGAAGGAGAATTCTTGGGATCCCGCACTGATCGTTATTGTTGGTTCCACCGCGCCAGCGGTCACGACACTAACCATTGTCGGGAGTTGAAGAAGGAGATTGAAAAGTTGATCCAGAAGGGGGAAGCTTAAGGAGTTTGTGGCTGAGAAGCGGTGTCGTTCCCTCTCCCGATCTCGATCGCGGTCCCGTTCCCGATCCCGCGATCGGTCCCCGAAGAAGAAGAAGTCGGAACCAGAGTCCTCTGGCGCCTGTAAGGAGAAGCAGGGCACTATCAATGTGATTCACGGAGGATTTGCTGCGGGAGGTGACACCACAGCCTCTTGGGAGGTCTATGCCTCTAGAATTTCCGCTGCTGTGGTGCTGGGTAAGAGGTCCCGATCCTGGACTGCGAAGGAAGAGATGGTGATTTCCTTTTCTGCGGAGTACCTGATAGGAGTGGAAACTCCACATGATGACGCTTTGGTCGTGACCCTGGACGTGGATGGGTACGAGATGAAGCGAATTTTGATCGACGGAGGGAGCTCCTCCGACATTCTGTTTATGGACGCGCTGGAGGCCATGGGGAAAACGAAGAAGGATCTGAAGGAGGTAACCTTCCCGATGGTTGGGTTCTCTGGTATTACCTCCTATCTGCTGGGAATGCTTACCTTACCAGTGGAGTTCGGTAGCGGGTGGAAAGCGGAGAGGAGGAATGTGGACTTCGTGGTGGTTGAGTCGGCGGGGACTTACAACGCGATTATCGGGAGAACCACCATCAACCCCCTGATGGCAGTTGCCTCGACTGTGCACCAGAAGATGAAGTTCCCGACTGACCACGAAGTCGGGGAGGTCAAGGGCGAACAGGTGGCTTCCAGGAGGTGCTATGTTAATGCCACCCGAAGGAAAAGACGGGAGGCATGACTATCCTCCAGACCGATACTGATCCCAGAGAGGAGTTTGGGCGTCCCGCCCCTATGGAGGATTTGAAGGAGGTCGAGATTGACGGACCTCAGAGGAAGGTGAAAATCGGGACCGCCCTGTCCAACGAAAGGGCCCGAGAACTGATCGAGCTGTTGAAGGAGTTCAAGGAGCTGTTTGCCTGGTCCCCGAGTGACATGCTAGGAATCAGCCCCGATGTGATTGAGCACGAGTTGAAGATTGATCCCGTGATCAAGCCTATCGCGCAGAAAAGGCGTCCGATGGGCGGGGACAAGAGGATCGCGATCCAGCAGGAGGTGGGCAGGTTGCTCGACGCTGGGTTTATCAAGGAGCTCCGATTCCAGACCTGGGTCGCCAACCCGGTTATGGTGAAGAAGAGCAATGGGAAATGGCGGATGTGTGTGGATTTCCGCGACTTGAATAAAGCTTGTCCGAAGGATTGTTACCCGCTTCCGAGAATCGACCAGTTGGTGGATGCCACGTCGGGACATGAATTGCTGAGCTTCATGGATGCTTACTCGGGCTATAATCAGATCAAGATGGCTAAGGAGGATGCCCCCCACACCGCATTTTACGCTGATAGTGACATCTATCACTACGATGTCATGCCCTTTGGATTGATCAATGCCGGGGCAACCTTTCAAAGGATGGTGAACAAGCTGTTCGGGGACATGCTGGGGAAAACCATGGAGGCTTACGTGGACGATATGCTAGTGAAGTCCCGACAGGCTGAGGATCATGTTCACAACCTAGCCACAGCGTTTGAGCGGATGAGGCTTCATCAGGTTCGCTTGAACCCGACCAAGTGTGCCTTCGGAGTCCACTCGGGGAAGTTTTTGGGCTTTATGGTAAGCCAGCGGGGAATCGAGGTGAACCCTGAGAAGCTGAGGGCAATTGAGGAGATGCAGTCTCCGATAAATCATCGGGAGGTGCAAGTGCTGAATGGCCGACTGGCTGCAATGAATCGCTTCCTGTCCAAGGCAAGTGACCAATCTATGCCGTTTTTTGAGGTTCTGAGGGCAAACAAGAAGTTTGAGTGGACTGCCAAGTGTGAAGAGGCGTTCCAGGCACTCAAGCAGCACATTCGCACCCTCCCGCCATTGGCAAAACCGATCCCAGGCGAGCCACTTTACCTATATTTGGCTGTTTCTGAATTTGCCATTAGCTCTGTCTTGGTGAATATTGTCGAGGGTAATCAAGTCCCCGTGTATTATGTAAGCAAGGCGTTTTCCAAATCTGAAATGAATTATCCCGCCGTTGAGAAGTATCTCTTTGCGTTGATCATTACTGCTCGGAAGCTGAGGCCTTACTTCCATGCGCATGAGATTACTGTGTTGACGAATCACCCTTTGAAGCATTTTTTGAACCGACCTGATGCGTTGGGGAGATTGGTGAAATGGGTAGTCGAGCTTAGTGAGTTCCGCATTCACTTTGCTCCGAGAACGGCTATTAAGGGCCAGGCGTTGGCGGATTTCATAGCAGAGTCTACAGCCCCCGATCTGGAAGAAGCTGGCCATCTAGAGGGGGCAACCATGGAGGTCCCGATAGCAGAGCAACCAGAAATGGCAGAGCAATCAGAATAGCCAAATGAGGAGAATACTTGGGAAATGTATACGGATGGCTCTTCGAGTTCAGACGGATCAGGAGCAGGGTTCATGTTGATACCACCAGGGCTGGGTGAACCCCTTCGATATGCTTTGGCCTTAACGTTTAGGGCCACGAACAACGAAGCTGAGTATGAGGCTCTTATCACAGGCCTCAAAATTGCCAAAGGTACGGGAGTTGCTCACTTACGGGTGAAATGTGATGCGGGCCTGATCGTGAATCAAGTCCAAGGGTGATATGAGGTGAAGAGCCCGATGATGAAAAAGTACCTTCGCGAGGTGCAGATCTTGAAGGAGAGCTTCAAAAGTTTCGACATCGAGGCGATCTCGAGGGAGGAAAACGTGGAAGCAGATGCCTTGAGCAAATTCGCTTTGGGGGCACCCCTAGAGGAAAATCGAAATGTGCACTTTCTGGAGAGGGTGATCTTGTCGACCACTGACCCGTCGGAGGTGTGTGCTACCGAAGCAGGATCAGGGGAGGAACCCACTTGGATGACCCCGATAGTCGCGTATCTGACTACGGGGGCAGTCCCTGATGATGGAGTACTAGCTGACAGGATACGTCGGATCGCGGTTAATTACGTGGTGGTGGAAAATCAGCTGTACAAAAAGGGGTGGTTCTCGACTCCTTACTTGAAATGTGTGGCTGAGCCCGACACAAATCGGATCCTTAGGGAGGTGCACGAAGGGGTCGCGGCTTGTCATGAAGGGGCCCGATCCATTACGAGGAAAGTGCTGAATTTGGGCTATTAGTGGCCTTCGATGAGCAAGGAGGCGACGGTGTTAGTCCGATCCTGTGACGCGTGCCAGAGGTACGCCCCGAATATTGTGGCTCCGGCTGCCAATTTGACGTCCATCAAGAGTGCTTGGCCCTTCGCGCAGTGGGGCATCGACTTGGTGGGACCTCTCCCACAGGCACAAGGTCAGTGTAAGTATTTTCTTGTGGCTATCGATTATTTTTCGAAATGGATAGAAGCTAAGGCATTGGCCAAGATGACGGGGAACCAAATCGTCAAGTTTCTCCAGACCCATATTGTATCCAGATACGGGATTCCTAAGGTGGTGATCATCGATAATGGTCCACCGTTTAACAGGGCTCAAGTGAAGGAGTATCTGGAGGAGTTGAACATCGAGCATCGGACAACCTCTGTCCATCATGCTCAGACTAATGGCCAGGTGGAGTCAGCTAACAAAATCGTGATTGATGGCCTGAAGAAAAGGGTCTATGCCTTGAAGGGCAAATGGTTGAACGAGCTGGAAAACGTGCTTTGGGTTGTTAGAACGATACCCAAACGATCAACTGGGGAGACTCCGTTTGGCCTTGTTTATGGCACGGAGGCCGTTGCTCCTGTGGAAGTAGCTGTGGCGTCCCATCGAATGAGATATTATGAGCCTTTGACGAATGATGAAATGAGCAACTGGATTTGGACTTGCTCGAGGAAAAGAGGCGGGAAGCCGACGAAGTCCAGGCTCGAATGCGTTTGGCGACGGCCAGATATTACCATCGGCGAGTTAAGTCCCGAAAATTCTTCGTCGGGGAGCTGGTTTGGCATCGGAACGAGTTCACCCTTTTGGATCGGATCAACAAGATGTTATCAAAATGGGAAGGACCTTATAAGGTCGTGGGGATGCCAGCTCCAAATGCGTACAAGTTGGAAGACCTCGATGGCAGAGTATTGAAGCATTCTTTCAGTGACGAACACTTGAAGAAATGTCATGCTTGATGAAAAGTCGCCTTAAGTGGTGCCCGATGAAAAGTCGCCTTAAGTGGTGCCCGATGTAAAATCGCCTTAAGTGGTGTAAATTGTTCATCGTTTGATTTGATGTAAACAGATTATGTGCCATCAATAAATAAAGAGGTTGCTTCCGATCAGAATTGTTCTTAGATTTATTCTAAGTGTTGTTGAGTCGCCTTGAGTGGTGCACGAGGAAAAGTCGCCTTAGGTGGTGCATGAGGAAAAGTCGCCTTAAGTGGTGCACGAGAAAAAGTCGCCTTAAGTGGTGCACGAGATTAAGTCGTCTTAAGTGATGCATGGTTCTTGGATTTATTCTAAGTGTTGGAAAGTCGCCTTAAGTGGTGCACGATATTATGTCGCCTTAGGTGGTGCAAGTGGTTAAATCGTCTTAAGTGATGTGTTGAAATGTCTTAAGTGGCATAGTTAAGTCGCTTTGAGAAGTGCAATGGAAAATTGGAACTAAGATAGTCTGATATTAAGGAGGGCTCAAAGGCCCGAGGATTTCAAGAAGAGGAAAATTACAAGGACTATAAAGATAAAAGCATTTAAGCTTGGTCCTTGTTGGCGTCAGCGGGAGCAGGGTCCACAAGATCTGTGGCAGAAGGCTCCACAGGTTCAGCTGCTGGAGGGTCGATTATCGGGGCGTCAGCACTTGGAGGCTCCGCGGGAGTGTTCACCTCATCACTCTCCTCCGAGAGGGCAAAGTATTTTTTCACGAAGGGAGAGAGAGACGGAGACTTGTCGAAGTTGATGGCGTCGCCATACTCCAGATGGAGTTCCTCGACTGCGTTGACGAGGGTGTTCTCCACCTCCGCGCTGCAGAACTTCACTGCATCAGCTTGGAAGTCCTCGGACCCCCGATAATCTTCCCGGCCCTTGGTCTTAGCCGCGACCAGTTGCGCAGGAACCTCAGCGATTTGCTCCTCCAGAGCCTTCTTCTCAAGGACAAGTTTGTCCTCAGCAATTTGCCGATCCCGCCGCTCCCGCTTCAGGAGCCTCTCGAAGTCACGAACCTGCTTTTGGAGGTCCCGAGTCTTTTAGTCGAGGATGGCCTGCTCCTTGGCCAGTTTTCCCCGCGAAGACTCGGAGGCCGCGAGATCCTCCTCAAGCTTGGTTATGACCGCAGGAGCCCCCTTTGCCCGCTCCTGCTCCAGGGCCTCCTCGAAGGCGAAGATGTACCCGAAGCAGCGGTTGATGTCCGCCATCTCCTGCGAAGGAAGGAAGAAAAGAAGGGTTAGCATATGAACAACCTGCTTTATTGATGAAGAAGAGGAAAATGAGAGTCTTACCTCTATCCGGCGGATAGACATTTCTTGGACATCCCGACGGATGCCCTCCCGATCTAGGGAAATCGGATACCTCAGAGAGGGCAGGATTGAGCCTGCCAGCAGATGCAGAGCCAACTCTGGGTATGCGTCACCCTATTGGAGTTGGACCCCTTGCAGCGTTTGGATCGGGGTCCAGGGAGCCTCCTTCTGCGCGGGGTCGTAGGCCTTGTAATAACTCCCGTCGAAGGGGAGAGGGGAAGGACCGACTCGAGTCGTGGAGGGGCGCGCCTCCGACTCGCCCTGGACCGGAGAGGGAGTAAAGTCATGGATGGGCGACGGCTGTCGCTGTTGTGAAGAAGGTGAAGGGGGCAGCCCCTTGGAGGTTGGTTTCAATGGGGACTGCCCCATCCTCCGACGATGAATCAGGGAGCCGCCCTCATCTGTCTCCTCGGAGGAGTCCAGATTCTCCACCCGACGAAATTGATCGCCGGTCGGGGTCTCTCCGGCCCCGAAAGGTGGTGCCCCTGCTGAAAGTGGTGCCCCCGCTGAAGCTCCAGCACCCGATGGAGTTCCCGAGTGACCTGCACCTGGAGGACGAGAGGCTTCAGAAATATAGTCAGGAAGGTGATCAGGGTCCTTACACCAAACGACGCGTCGAGAAACATATTGATCTTTCCCGTGGAAGTGGTAGTAGCCCGCCTTCAGGACGCGGGGAGTTTCCCCTCCGAGAACACGTTTAATATCTTCGATGCGGGCCTCCATGGTCGAAGGAACCAACTCCTTAGGAACTAGCTTCCTGTACGATTTAATAGCTAGGCGGAGCTTTTTACCTTCTTCAGCATTCTGGACATCGAAGAGTCTGTCCACCTCCACGCGGCTCTACTTTGTCCTCTCCGCAGAGGGAGATCCCGACGGAGCAGCAGCTTTCTTGGCTGATTTCCTCTTCCGCGCGGGGCGGACAGCGTCGGTCTCCCCCTGCTTAAGGATGAGATTGGTCAGCACGGATACCTTCTTAGCTGCAAACAAATGGAAAACAGAGATCAGAAATGTTACCCAAGGAACCATATTGGAGGGGCCGTCGAAGAGTTGACCCCCAGAGACTATGTCGAGGAGTCGGATCCTGGCATTCACCAGGTCCCGCTCCGTTAGAGAATTGGCATCGAGGGGAGTATAGGATTCCCCCCATCGGTAAAGCTGGATAAGATGAAGGGTCTGGAAGTCTTCATCGGAGTAGGTGTGGTAAGAGGGAGGAGAGTCCGCTTCCACCTCCCATCGGGGCCAGGGGATCGAAGAGTTCTTGATGAAGAAGTAGCTCCTCTTCCACCCACTGTTATCGGACCCCGTGTCGATCAGGAGTCCCCGACCCTTGACAACCTTCCAGGTGTCACTGGTCCAGCTGCACAGCGCGAGTTGCGTCTTGTTCCACTTGGGCATCCGGGGGTAGAAGGCACAAACACCCGCCTCGTTGCACTTCATCCCGTAGAAGGTTCTGAAGAGTTGGAGGCTGTAAACCCACTTCTGTCGGAAGCAGAGGACTTGGAAGGCATTCCATAGGCGGATGGCATGGGGAGAGAAGGTAGTTGGATGCGTCTTGTAGTGTTTGCACATCTCAACCAGGTTGCCGCAGAAGGGGAATCGAATCCCCACCGATATTTTCCCCGTGGAGACAAATACCTCCCCTTTCCGGGGACGGGTAACCTCAAGGTTACTCGGGAGGCGAGGCCAGGGATAAGGGAAGCGAGGCTCCCAGGTAGAAGTGATGCAGCCCTCCCGGAGAGCGGCCTCATAGGCAGTGCTGGAAATGTCGTTGGGTGCATAGTCAAAATTGAAGGGCTTTCTCCCCTTGGAACTGGATCCACTGTCTGAAAATCAGCCATGGCAAGGAAAGGCACATTGGGTTTTTCAGAAAATTGCAAACGAACTAATCGAAGATGAAGGAAAAAGGTATACAAGCATCAGGGAAGAAATCCTTACCGGACATGATGACTCGAACTGGAAGGGATGATCTGAAAAGTCGCCGGAAAGTTGATCGGAGAGCAGAAAGCCAAGGAAGAGCTTGAGTTCTCAGAGTTGCAGAGATTTTCGAAATCACGGAAACGGTAAAAGAGAAACAGTGCCCAGGGTTAGGGTTTTATAGGAGAAGGGACAATCGAAAGGACGTTCTAATCTGGATCGTCGAAGTCGAAGCGTTTTAATATGAGCCGTTAAACGTACAGAATGGCAACGGGCGTAATGATGAAACGGCCTGAAAAACACTTTTTCAGGGAAAGCAGGCGCGAAAAATCAGGCACGGGTGCCAAAGACGTCACTTTGTTATCTGCTGCATTTAATGACTGAGGAACCGAAGAGTCTTCTCGGATTTGGTGATTATCCTCGAGATATCGAGGAAACATGAACGAGAAGATTCGTATTAAGTGACGTTATCAAGGAAAAGGTCCCCGACTCCAAGGTCGGGAGGTCGGGAGTTGAAAGACACGGCGAACTGTAAGTCCCTCATGTCTTGGGGGCAAATGATGGGTTTCGCTATGGCCGTTAGGCCCTTTAACGGCGAGGAAACGGTGAATAGGCCCACTGGGCCCTAAAAAGAGGTCAAGGAGACTAATGCGAAGGGTCCCAATGAGAGGAGTCCCGATGGTGAAAGGTCCCGACAGAGTCGGTCCCGATAGGCGAGCCAGACGCTCCCGATAAGATGCCTTTAAGTAGGCCCCGATGATGAATCCCTGAGAATATTGGCCCTGTCATGATGACGAAGGGCCCCGAGCGGTGACACAATGAGATAACTCTGGAGTCCCCGATATTGGTCGGGACTTGCTATCAGAGGTTGAGGCCGAGATACGCGGAGCGTAACCAAGATAGGCGAGATCATGGCCGAGATAGGCGGGATCATGGCCGAGATACGCGGAGCGTGGCCGAGATAAGCGAGATCATGGCCTAGACAGGTGGGATCGTGGCCGAGATACGCGGAACGTGGGCTAACCGCCCCAGCGGTTCACCAGGTAACTGAGGTAGCTCTTCGCCTATAAAAGGGCAGCAGTTACCTCAGATCACATACGTTTTTGATATACACGCTTTTGAGACTCTTGCTTGCCAGTTTATCTAGATACTCATTTAAGCATCGAAGAGGGATTCTGGGTCACCGCCCGGTCTATCCCCTCTTGCAGGATTACGTGGAGCGAAGGAGTTCGGAGCGCCGTCAAGACCTTGCCGGAGTTCCAACCGTGATCCAACAGCCCCCTTCGCGGAGAGGTATTTCAATCTTTCTGAGGAGAGCGACGGGGCCAACACCCCCGAGGGGGCTGCGGGTGCTGAAGGCACGGTGGACCCTCCAAGTTCAGACCTCCCGACGACTGAGCCCTCAATGATCGACCCTCCCGCGGTTAATCTTTCAGGGTCCGATCCTCCCGCGGCCGATCTTCCAGGATCCGATCCTCCGGTCACGGAGCCTTCCGCCACAGATCTCGCGGACCCTGCTCCTCTCGACGCTGCCAAGGATCAAGCTTAATCGCTTTATTTTCGAATCCTTGTAATTTCCTTTTTGTCGTGAACCTTTTGGATCTTTATAATATCAATCCCTTCCGGTTCCGATTACCATTGCACCACTTAAGGTGAATTAATTACGCCACTTAAGGCAATCCGGTCATATCACTTAGAATAATTTCGACGCGTCACTTAAGACATTTTACCCACACCACTTAAGGCGATTTAATCGTGCCACTTAAGGCAACTTATCCACACCACTTAAGGCGATTTAATCGTGCCACTTAAGGCAGCTTATCCACACCACTTAAGGCGATTTAATCGTGCCACTTAAGGCGGAACCACGCCACTTAAGGCGATTTAATCGTGCCACTTAAAGCGGAACCATGCCACTTAAGGCGGAATCATGCCACTTAAGGCAAAACCACGCCACTTAAGTCGATTTAACTACACCCCTTAGGGCGATACTACGCCACTTAGGCGGAACCACACCACTTAAGGCGATTTAGCTACACCACTTAAGGCGTTTAGCTACACCACTTAAGGCGATTTAAGCATACTTAGAATGATAAATCTAAGCACAATCTGGTCGGAAGCAACCTCTTTATTCATTGATGGCTTAATAAACAACTTGCACCACTGAAGGCGACTTCGATAAACAACTTGCACCACTGAAGGCGACTTAATAAACAACTTGCACCACTGAAGGCGACTTAATGAACAACTTGCACCACTGAAGGCGACTTAATAAACAACTTGCACCACTGAAGGCGACTTAATATCAAGCATGACATTTCTTCAAGTGTTCGCCTCTAAAAGAATGCTTCAACACATTGCCATCGAGGTCTTCCAACTTA
The DNA here is from genome assembly GCA_036873135.1 of Clarkia xantiana subsp. parviflora. Lineage (NCBI taxonomy): Eukaryota > Viridiplantae > Streptophyta > Magnoliopsida > Myrtales > Onagraceae > Clarkia > Clarkia xantiana. Next base: position 1,697,503 of record JAPTYO010000018.1, read on the forward strand.
TACGCGTTTCGAGCTGGCATCCCCACGACCTTATAAGGCCCTTCCCATTTTGGTGACATCTTGTTGATCCGATCCAAAAGGGTAAATTCGTTCTGGCGCCAAACCAGTTCCCCGACAAAGAACTGTCGAGACTTGACTCGTCGATTATAATATCGGGCCGTCGCCAAGCGCATCTGAGCCTGGGCTTCCTCGGCACTCCGCCTCTTCTCTTCGACTAAGTCCAAGTCCAAGCGCCTCATTTCATCATTCGACAGAGGTTCATAATACCTCGTCCGATGGGATGCCACAGCTATTTCGACGGGAGCGGCTGCTTCCGTGCCATAAACAAGGCCAATCGGAGTCTCCCCAGTTGATCGTTTGGGTGTCGTTCTAACAGCCCAAAGCACATTTTCCAGCTCATCCAGCCATTTGCCCTTCAAGGCGTGGACCCTCTTCTTCAGGCCATCCATCACGATCTTGTTGGCTGACTCCACCTGTCCATTATTTGGGCATGACGGACAGAAGCTGTCCGATTCTCAATTTTCAGTTCCTCCAGGTACTCCTTCCACTGGGCCCCGTTAAACGGAGGGCCATTATCACTGATCACCACCTTGGGGATCCCGTATCGGGATATGATATGGGTCTGGAGGAATTTGAGGATATGGTTCCCCGTTGTCTTGGCCAATGCCTTAGCTTCAATCCATTTCGAAAAATAATCAATAGCCACGACTAAATATCGACACTGACCTTTTGCAACTGGAAGGGGTCCCACCAAGTCGATTCCCCACTGCGCGAAGGGCCAAGCATTCTTGATGGACGTCAGATCGGCAGCTGGAGCCACGATATTCGGGGCGTATCTTTGGCAAGCGTCACAGGATCGGACTAGCATCGTTGCCTCCTTGTTCATCGAGGGCCAGTAATAGCCCAGGTTCAACACTTTCCTCACGATGGATCGGGCACCTTCATGACAGGCCCAATATCCTTCGTGCACCTCCCTAAGGATCCGACCTGTGTCGGGCTCAGCCACACATTTCAGATAAGGAGTTAAATACCCCTTTTTGTACAGCTGATTGTCCACCATCACATAGTTGGGCGCGATTTGGCGTATTTTGCCGGCTGCTACTTCATCATCGGGGACTGCCCCCGTAGTCAGATACGCGGCTATCGGGGTCATCCAAGTGGTCTCCTCCGTTCCGATCTCAACGGCACATACCTCCGACTGATCGGTGGTTGACAGGATCACCTTCTCCAAGAAATGCACCTTCCGACTTTCATCGAGAGGTGCCCCCAAGGCGAACTTGCTCAAGGCATCTGCTTCCACATTATCCTCCCTCGGGATCGCTTCAATATCGAAGCTCTTGAAACTCTCCTTCAGGGTTTGCACCTCGCGAAGATACTTTCTCATCATCGGGCTCTTCGCTTCGTACCGCCCCTGGACTTGGTTCACGATCAGGCTAGCATCACACCTTTAAGTGACCAACTCCCGTTCCTTTGGCAATCTTTAGGCCAGTGATGAGAGCCTCATATTCAGCTTCATTGTTGGTAGCCCTAAATGTCAAGGGCAGGGCATATCGGAGGGGCTCGCTTCCATCTGGTGGTATCAGTACAAAACCTGCTCCCGATCCTTCTGAATTTAAGGAGCCATCGGTGTACATCTCCCAAGTATTTTCGGCGTCGGGCTGTTATGACTGCTCTGTTATCGGGACTTCCATAGTTGCCCCCTCTACAGGGCCCGCTTCTTCTAGATCGGGGGCTGTAGACTCTGCTATGAAATCCGCCAACGCCTGGCCCTTAATAGCCGTTCTCGGAGCAAAGTGAATGCGGAACTAACTAAGCTCGACTGCCCATTTCACTAATCTCCCCGACGCATCAGGTCGGTTCAAAATTTTTTTCAAGGGCTGATTCGTCAAAACAGTAATTTCATGCGCGTGGAAGTAAGGCCTCAGCTTCCGAGCAGTAACAATCAACGCATAGAGATACTTCTCAACGACAGGATAATTCATTTCGGACTTGGCGAGTGCCTTGCTTACATAATAGACGGGGACTTGGCTACCCTCTACAATTTTCACTAAGACAGACCTAACAGCAAATTCAGAAACAGCCAAATACAGATAGAGTGGCTCGCCTGGGATGGGCTTCGCCAATGGCGGGAGGGCACGGAGGTGCTGCTTGAGTGCCTGGAACGCCTCTTTGCACTTGGTAGTCCACTCAAACTTCTTATTGGCCCTCAACACTTCAAAAAATGGCATGGATCGGTCGCTTGCCTTGGACAGAAAGCGATTCATCGCGGCCAACCGGCCATTCAACACCTGCACCTCCCGATGGTTCGTCGGGGACTTCATCTCTTCGATCGCGTTCAGCTTCTCAGGGTTCACCTCGATTCCCCTCTGGCTCACCATGAAGCCCAGAAACTTCCCTGAGTGCACTCCGAAGGCCCATTTGGTCGGGTTCAAGCGAACTTGATGAAGCCTCATTCGCTCGAACGCTGTGGCTAAGTTGTGAACATGATCCTCGGCCTGTCGGGACTTCACCAGCATGTCGTCCACATATGCCTCCATTGTTTTCCCCAACATGTCCCCGAACAGCTTGTTCACCATCCTCTGATAAGTTGCACCTGCGTTGACCAATCCAAAGGGCATAACGTCATAATGATAGATGTCACTATCAGCATAAAAGGCGGTGTGGGGGGTGTCCTCCTTGGACAATTTGATCTGGTTGTAGCCGGAGTAGGCATCCATAAAGCTCAGCAGCTCATGTCCCGATGTGGCATCCACCAGCTGGTCGATCCTCGGGAGCGGATAGCAATCCTTCGGGCATGCTTTGTTCAGGTCGCGGAAATCGACACACATTCGCCACTGGCCATTGCTCTTCTTCACCAGGACTGGGTTGGCGACCCAGATCTGGAATCGGAGCTCCTTAATGAATCCAGCATCGAGAAACCTGCCCACCTCTTGCTGGATCGCAATCTTTTTGTCGGCACCCATCGGGCGCCTTCGCTGTGTGATAGGCTTAATCGCGGGATCAGTCTTCAGCTCGTGAGTAATCACATCAATGCTGATTCCTGGCATGTCACTCGGGGACCAGGCAAACAGCTCCTTGAATTCCTTCAACAGATTAATCAATTCTCGAGCCGTCTCCTCAGTCAGAGCGGACCCAATTTTCACCTTCCTCTGAGGTCCATCAATCTCGACCTCCTTCAATTCTTCCATCGGGGTGGGACGCCCAAACTCCTCTCTGGGATCAGCGTCAATCTGGAAAACAGTCATAGCCTCCCGATTCCTCCTTCGGGTGGCATTGACATAGCACCTCCTGGAAGCTATCTGATCGCCCTGGACCTCCCCGATTCCGTGGTCAGTCGGGAACTTCAGTTTCTGGTGGAAAGTTGAGGCAATTGCCCCCATTGGGTTGATGGTAGTCCTCCCGATAATGGCGTTGTAGGTCCCCGCAAACTCGACCACCACGAACTCTACGTTCCTCTTCTCTGACTTCCAACCACTTCCGAACTCGACTGGTAAGGTAATCATCCCGACCGGGTAAGAGGTAGAGCCAGAAAATTAGACCATCGGGAAGTCAGCAGGCTTCAAGTCCTTCTTGGTTTTCCCCATGGCCTGCAGTGCGTCCATGAACAAAATATCGGAGGAACTCCCTCCATCAATCAGAATCCGCTTCATCTCGTACCCATCCACGTTCAGGGTCACGACCAGAGCATCATCGTGCGGGGTCTCCACACCTATCAGGTCCTCCGCTGAGAAGGGAATCACCATTTCTTCTTTCGGAGTCCAATTTCGGGCCCTCTTGCCCAGCACCACAGCAGTGGGAATCCGAGAAGCATAGACCTCCCGAGCTGCCGTAGTATCTCCTCCTGTAGCAAGTCCTCCGTGAATCACATTAATAGTTCCCCGCTTCTCCTTGCGGGCATTGGAAGACTCAGGCTTATCCTTCTTCGGGGATCGACCACGGGATCGGGAACGGGACCGCGATCGGGACCGGGAACGGGATCGGCCCCGTTGTCCAGCCACAAATTCCTTGAGCTTCCCCTTCTGGATCAGCTTCTCAATCTCTTTGTTCAACTTCCGACAATGGTTAGTGTCGTGACCGTTGGCACAATGAAAGCGACAATAACGATCAGTGCGGGCTCCCATGGACTCTCCATCTTTTTTTGGGGGATACCTGGCGATACCATGTCGGTCCATCACTACCAACACAGCACCCACGGAACATATGAGAGGGGTGTAGTGGTCCTCCCGCCCGTCTGACTTCGAGGAACGCTTGTCTTCCCTCCGATCGGGACGGCCTCGACCCCGACTGCTCTCGGGTTTATCTTTCTTCCTGCGATCGTCCGAGGGTTTGGACGACTGTTTCCCCTTGTTTGATTTCAGAGGGTCAAGATCTCCGGCAGCTATCTTCGACTCCTGTACGTCGATTTGCTGCTTCACCCTCTTCTGCAGCGCTTCCATGTTCCACACAGCCTTCTCAGCCACGCTGTGCATCAGGTCGGAACCATACGGTGCAGTCAGGTTCCGAATGAAGGTGCGGATGGTCTCTCCCTCCGACATTTCCTCATCAATCTCGGCCACGCTGGCAGTGTACCTCTAGTAGTAATGCGCCAGAGATTCGTCGGGCCTTTCTACCACCTCAGCCAGGGACCTTGCGCTTTTCAGGAGACGCCGACGGCCCTGGTATTGCTGGATGAAGCGATCATGCATTTGGGTCCAGCTAGAGATGCATCCTGGGGGAAGGCTGAAGAACCACGTCAGGGCCCTCTCACCAAGTGTACCTGGGAACAAAACGCACACTATTTCATCATTAGGGACTCTGCCTAGACAAGCCATGACATGCTTCTGGACATGGCAAACTGGATCTCCCTCGCCATCATACTCCTTGATTGTCGGGATGCCCAGTCCTGGCGGGGCAGTGGTGTTCACCAATCGGGGAACAAAGGGATAAGTGGATCGATCCCTCAGCTCCGACATCATCTTCTTCTGGTCCCCCATACAAATATTCACGATCTTCACCACTTTATCAGGGGTGATAGGGCCATTGAGAGGAACGGTCTTATGCTGCACAGGCCCAGGACCATTGACCACGAACTGCTCCGCTAGGGCAGGTTCCTTGCCCTTGTCCTGGTACGCGGGTTGGGCCTCCTGCCCGTCCCGATTCTCCATCGTTGGAGGCGGAGGCAACTCCTCCTTCTTCTTCTTAGCGGCCTCCCTTCGGTCCAAGAGAGCCTCCATAGCATCCAAAAATACCGGCATGGCATCCATCACAGCCTTTGCCAAGTCCGGCTTTGCAGGTGCATCCTGGTCCCTCCTTGGGATCTCTTCTCCGCTCTCCGATGAGTTTCGAATGGAATCTTCGCGATCATCATGATGCCCCCTTGTTTGGGAAACAGCAGGGGGAGGATCATTCCGATCAACAGTGCGCTCCGGCGGCCCTGAATTCAGAGTCCCGGTAGGGTGGCGAGAACCGCCGGATTGTCCTTGTCTCTTCTTTTTCTTGCCAGCCATCGAACGGGTAGAAGCCATTTTTGCTTTTTGCTTCGTTCCCACAGACGGCGCCAATGTTGGATCACGGTTGGAAATCCGGTACGTTCTTGACGGAAGTCTGAACTCCTTCGCTCCAAGTAATCCTGCATGAAGGGGATAGACCGGGCGGTGACCCAGAATCCCTCTCCGATGCTTAAATGAGTATCTCGATGTAAACTGGCAAGTATCAGTATGTATGTATGAACGTATTGATCCTGAGGTAACTCCTTCCTTTATATAGGGGAGGGTTCACCTCAGTTACCTGTGAGATAACTGCCACGTTCCGTTAATCTCGGCCATGTAGCCCACGTTCTATCTTTTCAGGCCACTTCCCCACTATATTGATAGTGGGCGTGTTTCTCGGCCTCGTTCTCTGGTGGCAAGTCCCGACGGATGTCGGGGACTCCAGAGTTATCTCCTTTGGTCACCGCTCGGGGCCCCTCATCGTCGGGACAGGGCCAACATTCTCAGGGATTCAATATCGGGGCCTACTCAAAGGCATATGATCGGGGCCTACTTAAAGGCATATCATCGGGGCCTACTTAAAGGCATATCATCGGGGCCTACTTAAAGGCATAGGATCGGGAGCGTTCAGCTCGTATGTCGGGACCGACCTTGTCGGGTCCCCTCGTATTGGTCTTCTAAGCCTCTTTGGGGCCCAGTGGGCCTTCTTCGCCGTTTAGTCGCCGTTAATGGGCCTGACGGCTATATCGAAACCCATCAGTGTCTATCATATTTCATCCAAAGATCAAATGGCTGACTTACTCACCAAGGCATTAGTCAAGAATCAACATTTTGCCTTATTGAAGCTTTATGGAATCAAGGATGTGTTTCAAGAAGGAAAAGAAGAAGAAGAAAAGGATGGGAGAATATAATAGTGTATTCTACACTCTATGTATGCACCTAATTACACTATGCATACATACTAGACTATGTATGCACCTGGTTCACTATGTATGCACCTGGATCATAGTTCATCACCTGGATCATAGTTCATTGTATAGCCTTAGTTGGTGATCCCTGTTTTGCCTAGTATATATATTGTAACACCTGCTTTGTAATACCTAGTTGATTAATGAAGCATTCTCATTCATATTGGCTTAGGAGCTCTGACTTCTCTCTAGCTTTCTCTCTCTAGAATTCTCATTTAGGCATCGGAGAAGGCTCAACCAGCACCACCCCCTCTCCGTGCTGGTTACTGTCCCTGTGTGCAGGTTCGGACAATGAGCGTGAAGTGAGGAGCGGAGTAGAAGAACCCGACACATCGATTAACTTAAGGATTTGTCAAGTCCGTTACGTCAAGCGGGTTTGGACGAAATAGTATAGGCCCCCTCTCCTACAAGACGACCGTGCCCGTGTGACAAGGCAAGGCCCACATTCGACATAATTTAGGCAGATGATTGCTTCCTATTACGACTCAGTTTATAGATCGTAAAATCCGATGAAATCAAACATTATGACGTCGATGAATCATAAACTCGATTTTAAATTCTCTCATTTATTAAAAACGTAACTTTCAATTATCAAAATGTTATCACGGATACATGCCCACTTTTAAACCCTACGCAATCCAAGCAGTCTAGCATGCTTTTCAAATTTCTCTTTGCGTAATGGTTTAATTCATGGGTCCGCTACCATGTCATCAGTAGACGAGTATTCTGAAGTGATTATATTGTCTTCTACCATAGATTTAGGATAATTATATTTCACATCATTGTGTTTAGTCCTACTATGGTACTTTGGATACTTAACTACCGCAATAGCTGCCTGACTGTCAGAGTACACCTTCACAGGCTTACTCCTGACATCGTCATCAAGTAGCGCATTAAGAAGCCTTTTCAACCGGACTGCTTCTTGTGCATTGGAGAGAGCAACGAATTCCGACTCCATCGTAGACATCGGGTCACAAGATTGCTTATTGCTCGTCCATGAAATGACGAAATTAGCAAGGAGAAAGACTCCTCATGTGGTGGACTTACGATCGTCTTGATCGCCACCATGGTCGGCGTCACTGAAACCAGTCAATTCTAACTTTCACCTTTCATAGCAAAGTACGTAGTCGGCAGTACCTTTCAGATAACTTATGATCCTTTTACCGCCTTTAAATGTTGATAGCTAGGGTCTGATTGGAATCTTGCTACTAGGCCCACAGTGTTACAGATGCCCGGACGAGTGCAAAGCATGGCGTACATGAGACTTCCGACCATGCTTAAATACTCTGCACTCTTCATCTGTTCACGTTCTTGCTGGTTCTTCGGGTCGTCACGTTTTGACAACGCGCACCCGAATACTACCGGCGTCTCCACAGGTTTGGCATATTGTAATCTGAACCTTTTCAACAGTTTGTTGATATAGGCTTCCTGAGATAGACATAACCTCCGGGTGGCACGATCTCTAGCAATATTAATGCCCAAGATGTACGTAACCTCTCCCATGTCTTTTATCTCAAATACAGATGCCAACAAAGACTTTGATTCATTAATGAAACTCACATCGTTCGCAGCAATGAGTATGTCATCCACGTATAAGGTTAAGATGACGTACTTAGACTCAAAGGTATTTGTATACACACATGGATCCTCGTGGAGGTTCACGAATCCGTTTCCAACGATTTCCTCGTGGAATCTGCGGTACCATTGCCGAAACGATTGTTTAAGACCGTAAATGGATATTTGGAGTTTACAAGCTTTTCGTTAGTTACCAGGAGTAATGAAACCCTCCAGTTGCTCCATATAGATCTCTTCCTCCAGGTTTCCATGGAGGAATGCGTTCTTAACATCCATTTTTTACAGCTCTAGATCGAGGCAAGCGACCAGGGCTAGGATGGCCCAGACTGTGGTGTAACGCACAGTCGGTGAGTATGTTTCATCAAAGTCCACTCCGTGAAGCTGGGTGTATCCTTTCAACTAGTCGGGCTTTGTATCGCTCGACATTTCCATCAGCAGTGAGTTCCAGTTTCAGAACCCACTTTGCCCCTATGGCTCTGCGGTTAGTGAGTAAATCAACTAAAGACCATACCGATATGCTTTCATTGAGGCGATCTCTTCCTCCATTGCTTTCCTCCATTCCTTCGCTTGAGGTCCTTTCAACTCTTGTTGAACCGTTACTGGTTCGTCAACAGAAGTTAGAGTGAAAATTTCACCCTTCTCAATGGGATACTTCTTGGGAGAAGGTCGATGCCTCTGACTTCGTCTAGACTCGTTAATCCTATCTTGAGTCTGAACATTGCTCTCACTCGGAATAATGCTTCTTATTGGAGCATCACTCCCACTGGGAACAAGGGCAGTGCTAGAACCTTGACCTACAACTTTTCTTGGACGACCTCTCGGTCTCGGGATTTTACCTCCGAGATGAGTTCCTTGATCACTAGGATATGGAACCAAGTTGGTTGATCCACTCCCACTGGGAACAATGGATAGTTGTGGTATTATTGGATTTTCATCCAGCGGTCCGGCAACATGATTAACAGGTTCAACTTGACTCTCACTTGCAGTAACAGTGATTTGTGTGGTAGGTTTTTCTCCTCCCACTGGATTTACTATGAAAATGTCTCCATCTTCATTTACCTTGTCATTCACTTGTGTTGTTGCCTCAAATCTCCTACTTGAAGTAAGTGGGACCTGACCATCATTGTCATCCTGCTCCATTTCGAACAAGACTTCATCTGTTTTGATTTCACCAAGCGTTGGAAATTCGTCCTCAAGGAATGTAACGTCTCATGTTCGACCACGTAACCATTATCCCAAGCTAATTTAAACATGTATCCTCTAAGAGTAATTGTCTTACTCTTGATCTGAATACTTGTTTGATGCACAAAGTAATGTCGGATGAGGATAAGCTTTACCTCACTATCATTCCTTTTAGCTTTTATGGAGTCGTGTTTGACCGATTTTTTTGTAAACATAGTTCTACATTTATGTGAGTCAATTTCCTTTTATTCCATAGGGAACGTTGGTTGTTGAACTCTAACATTATGTTTTCAAACCATGCCTGTTGAAGTGTGTTATCGATATGAATGACTTGCCAGACTTGTCGTTCAAGGCTTTTAGTGGGAGAGTCATTTTACCGACATCGTCCTTTTCATTTGCTAATTCATTTCAAAGACTTTATCCATCTCTAAACTGTGCATTGGGCTTTTTCCTGCGTCAATTGACACTTTACAATTTCGTGGTAATTTGTAAAGCATACCTCTTTTCGTCGTATAAGTATTAAATGAGTTTTTCCCAAAGGGAGGCAAATGAAAATTCAGCATTCATTCATTAAACACTTCATCATTAAATTCGTACTCTGAAACGATGTGTTCCGTCTTTCGAGGTACACGCGCGCTTGGCGCCTATTCCAGGTTTAACCCATGGTATAAATCGTTTTGTTTCCAAATTCAATTTAATTTAATCCAATTGGTTTTGCATATTTTCATCCTTACAGAATTTATCATATAATGGAGTACTAACAAATAAGAAAGAGTTAAATCTGTTCGTTCTTAGAAACTACGCAATCGATGGATTTAACGGTATTTCGATGTTCACGATATTAGATGAAAGAGAGTGTGTATATTTGTTTGATCCGACCGATTGCACTCGGCGGATATTTCGGTTTTAACTTCGTTTCGGATCGATCCCGTTTAACCGAGTCGATTAATTTTTACATGTAGATCATATTTCGAATCATACAGAAACTACTTTATTCAATAAATCCGAATCTAAATCAACCAAAAATCAAACATTAAACGAATAATAGGAAATCCATCAACAACAATAATAAGGTCTCAGATCATAGATTGAAGCTATATTGAAGGTAAGATAGACAAGCAGTCTCGACATGTATCAACGGTGGTTGTTGCACCAGATCATCGTTTAGACTTTTTGTTGGTGGGGTTAGCCAAGCATTTCCGAAGACCATCGAATCTGTCATCGGATGTCTCGGGTTCTTTGGAGATGTTTTCTTCTCCATGGTCGGCCTCGTACATATCCACGATCATCTTAATGGAAGTGATTAGGCGTGTGAGTCCATTATCGTTAGCAAACCATGAGAGATGAAACATCTTCATTACTTTCCGAGCTCTTGTCCATACGTCTATTCGTCAGCGGGTTCAAGAGCGGTTATAACACCATCATCATTGCGTAGAGTACTATAGTATTCTGCCATGAGGTCTTTTGCTTCAGCGGCCTTTCCTCCACCGTTGCGAAGGCGTATGGCACACCAAAGATGCAATGCGCTACTCTCCATAAACTCTTCCTCAACTTCAACTGACAGTTTCGAGTAAATTAATTCTCGTGCTGTCTGATATTTCCTCAACCTTTTCTTGCTGCTGTAGATGTATGGTTTTCCATATTCGTCCGTCTCGATCCTTTTTGCTTTCGGATTGATTCGGTCATCAACGTCTGAAGCAATAAGGATATCTTCAACACTGTCTTTCCACTCATCATAATTCATACCATCCAGATTGCGAGGTTCATAGAAGCGACCGACCCAACCATGAAAACTAACACATTGATGATCATGCACAATCAGGGAGACAATAACATTTTGAGAAAGAATTGCATACATCAGATATCTATTAAGATGGAATACGACAAATAATGATTCCTCAGCCATCTAAACCAACCGACCGCCAGTAAACCGAGGGAAGGGGGTTGTGAAAGAGTTCACATTACCGTCGTCTTCTATCCAATAGACCAGTTTTTTTAAAACGGTTTTGATCGCAAATTACCGGAATAGGAATTTCAAAATAATCATCCCGATCTTGGCTTTCACAAGGCACTTTTTGTTTTTGAAAAATATTTCGATGAATTTACGCATGCATATACAATTCTACTTCATAAGCAAATAATCATAGCAAGCCAAATTCATCATCCAAACCACACATCATGCATACGCGTCATGCGTCTAATGTTCCGAGAAACTCATACTAGCATATACATAATTCTGCTTTCTAAGTAAACTATTACATGCAGATACATCCTCAACATTCAAGCATACGTGTCACACATGAAACTTCCATACAAACATGCATATTTGGCGACTGGTTTTAGTTTTTAAAATACTTTAAAAAATTACAGGCTGAGGTTTAATTCATGCTTACAGTCAATTATGCGAATTTCTAGACATGAATCTTAGGCAATTGCAACCATCATAACATATCTATCCTAGTGCGCAAAAGATATATTTAACCAGGGCTCTGCCCCCAACATGCAATTTCCAGCTAGCTTGACATAATCACGACGAAAGTTCTAATAAATATATGTTACGTAAAGTAAAAAATTGCAATTCAGCCCTCTAATTAATCCAGTTCCAAAATCATGCATTTTCGAGATCCATCCCCATAATCGAAACTAAGCATTAATGTTTACGTGAAAATTTTAAACCTTTGAGCACTGTTCGAAAACATTTGGATTTTAAAATTTGACCATCCCATTTTATTAGTTGACTTGAATTCGATTTTGAAAAATCCGGTTCGGTTCAGTCAATTTCGGTTCGGTTCAACACTCAAAACCGGATAGGTTAGATCCACTTAGTTACCCCGGTCCGACACAACCCGACTAGATCGAACCGATTAAGAAAATCCGGATTGGTTTAACCCGCTCCTGTTTTGCAAATTGGACCGGCCCATTAAACCTAGAGGGTTCGGCCGAAATGTTTCTTGTGGGCTAAGTAGGGTTTTAAAATCCACTAAAAACCTAACTTAGCCACCAAGAAATACTAATTATGTAAAATAATTTCCAATATTGCATATATATATATATATATATTGTCAAGATCCTATCTATAAGACAAAATCAATCAACAATATATACATATATATACATTTCGGCCTACACCTATATATATATATATTTATTGTCAATATCTTTAATAGGGAAACAAATATACTGACATTATATTTTCTTAATCTTTTAGGCAACTAAATCTATCAATAATATCTTTATCCCTATTAATTATCTAGATATATTGATAGTCATATATATTTCTATATATTATGTGAATCTATCCATATATTTCCAATTAAAGATACATTGCTACCTTTAATAAAAATTAAAGTATGGTAAATAATATTACATTTATATTTCGGTCGAAACTAGTAAACTTGGAACCTAAGAAATTAAATTTTTTACCTTGTAATCTCCTAGGGTTCGGCCGAAACTACTAATTGGAAACAAGTGGTCAAATTTCAAGATCAAATTTTACTAAGATCTATAATCCAATGTTTAAAATTGATAAAAGTCACGTTTTTCTTGAAGATCATGAACATCAAATTTTACTAAGAACATAATGAAAATTTCAGCACCAATAAAAATCGGAAATTTTAAATTTTCACTACTTAAAATTTCGGCCAACATGTTAAAATCAAGAACATCAATTTATCAAAATCATGAACTCCTAAATACCACTGTTGGATTACGGGGCTAAATACTACAGAAACTTAAATACGGTACGTGCTAGTAATCACAATTACGCAGCGGAAGATGTGCACATACCTTAGACGCTTTCCGTAGTCCCAAGATCTTGCTAAGGGAGTTCTCGATCCACCGGACGGAACCCGTAGAGGTTCTTTTTATGGAAGCCCTACGCAGTATAGTCTCCACATCAAAGCCTCTGATCGATTCTTGGCAGGGACGGATCTCCGCAGTGTTTGCTCAAAGCAAATTGGCACACCCTTGGTGAAGTATAGGTTCGGCCGAAACTAGTCTGTGTTAGGGATGAGAGTTTTCTCTCAAATTACTTCAAAGGAGGAATTATCAATTGCCCTACTAAAACCCCTAACACTCCTTATTTATAGGAGGAGCAAAGTGGACAAAAGTCCACTTTGCCCACACTTATATTTTGGCCGGCCATGGTGTATAAGGGAGGCCCAATTTTGGGCCTCTCATGCCAATTGGGATTTGGGCCTAGCCCAATTTCCCTAATGTGACATTTACCAATTTGTCTCAGGTAACATATACATATTAATGGCCTTCCATTTACGGCGCCCAATCACCATGTGCTTACATATTCGACTTCTACTCCTACAAAGCTTTGAAAGCATCTATAATTTTTCTTATTTTTTTAAAAAAAATATTATTTACATTTTTAGCTAAAGATTTGTATATAAAAAGTTTAAAACGCAAAATAAATAAAAATAGAGAAATATCTATAATAATAATAATGTAAAAACAGTAGAGTGTGATTTTTAAAAAAAAAAAAATTGAATTAACTTTAAAAAATATATAACAAATATATTATATATGTGAAAAATAATACATTTTCTTAAAAACAAATATGAAACTTTAGATAGAAAAAATTAAACAGGATATCAGAAAAATTATAAAAATTATATTTTAGTAAAATAATTTTAACCGGCCTTTTACAATAAATTATTTGTGGAAATTTGTTAAAAAGGGTAAACATTTCTCTAAAAATTGTTAAAAATATACATACATAAAATGTTTGAAAAAAATATATCTATGCAAATAAGAATTAAATGAAGAACAAAATATATTGGTGTATTAGTAAAATAAAATAAAATTTATGGAAAAAATTGTTACGAAAAAAGTATTGATATGTATTAAAAACAGAAAAAATTATAAAGTTACATATAATATTTAAATATAAAAATTGAGTTTTAACAAACGATAAAATAACTCCAAATGTTGACCTCGGTTTGATTGGCTTTTTTTTTCAGTTTTAATTTAAATTTAAATTATATTTTTAGATTTCGGAAATTCGTTTAATATTTAAAAATATTAAATTATGTTTACTAATTTTTAATAATTATTTTAGATTTTGTCTTTATTTTTTCACAAATTTTTAAAATATTTTAAACGTATTATTTTAAAAATATATATTATCAAATTTAAATTTCTTTAATTAATAACTAACAATTATATAAATAAATTATTTTTCGCACAATGCATAGGTCAACCCCTAGTCTTGTATATACTTAGGTAATCTATATATATATATATAATAATGCATGTTGAAAAATAATAAGACGAGCTCTCTCAGGCTGCCACATCAACATTATGGACCAATAAAAGAGTAAAACATCAGCCTTATAACATATTAGAATATAAATTTAAACCACATCAGCCTTATAACACATTAGAATATAAAGAGTGGTCCACGGAAGCATAAGCATTAAAATTCTCAATAATTTAAATTCTCAATTCAGTATAGAGATTAACGTTTAGAGAAGAAGATGAAGCGTTTTCAAATCTCACATGATATAATTTAACAGCTTCGGTTACAATATTTAATTATGTTAGATTACGGGGAGTAATCACTACGGATACTATAAACATGGTACATGCTAGTAATCGATATTACGCAACGGAAGATTCACACAAACCTCAGACGTAATCCGTAGTCCCAAGATCCTGCAGCAGGGAGTTCACGGACCACCGGTCGGCACCCGTAGAGGTTCTTGTTAAGGAAGCCCTACGCGGTATATCCTCCACAGCAATGCCTCTGATCGATTCTTGACAGGGACGGATCTCCGGAGTGTTTGCTCTAAAAAAAATTGGCACACCCTTAGGTGGTGGTGAGGTTCGGCCGATGTGGTATTATGGGATGAGGGTTTTTTCTCTCTCTAAAACACTCTAAGGAGGGATTACGGATTAACCTAATAAAACCCCTAACACCTCTTATTTATAGGAGGAGTGAAGTGGGAAAAAATGCACTTTACCCCCTACTAATAAGTTCGGCCAACCACATGTATAGGGAGGCCCAATTTTAGGCCTCTCATGTCAATTGGGATTTGAGTCTGGCCCAATGTCCTAATGTGACATTTACCCAATTGTCTCAGGTAACATATACATATAATGGGCTTCCATTTACGTCGCCCATCATCATATGCAGCTCCCACTCGCCGGAATGGGAGGGTGCCTGTTAATGTATTGTTGTCCAAATCAACATCAACATTTCACTCTTTCGATCTTGCCCTTGCTTCCGAATAGTTCATACGAGATTTGTCGTGCGACCGGCGAACACGACGGCCATCGTGCTACTCATTTGTTAGGAGTGGTGTAGAGCCCGCGGAACGTTGATTCCCTTTTTTCAATCAACCTATTATAAACAATATTGTGTCGCGCTGTATCCTAGGCCAACTGTTAATTCTCCATTTGCCTAGTCTCCGCATAGGAGCACTTCTCCAAGGCATGCGTACAAGTATTCACAACCTTCAACTAATATCCGGTTGGTGGCCACCTAGTGAATACAAGAGTCGGCGAATTACAGATGAGCTTGACCGTCCCCGTCACTCATATCCTTAGTCAAACCCAACCAGTTTCCAAAGACGTGGTCTGGGCCTTTTTGTTCAGTACTACGCTCGTACGCCGGGAAGAGAACATTGAGCCTGACCTTAGATATGAGTTCTAAGTCCATGAGGATACTTCGGGTGTCCCTTCATATGGCTCCTGGGATCAATCACGAAGGATTCATATCTAGCACAACCGAGCTGTGACCCCTTTGTCGAACATGGCACGCGTAGTATGAAGCACGCGTCGATAGCATACCTGAACTTTTAAGTTGACAGGAATGGGATATGTCAATCACGCTGTTGGATCAGGAATAAACCTGACATCGCAGCTTATAAAGTCGAGCACATTTTAAATATAAGTCGACGACCTTTCTTGTTTGTGCTGATAAAGTAGAGATAAAATGTCGACAAGCACTATTCGAGGAAATAGACTACATCACGAAGATCAGTCGACATAAGTTCATAAGTTCAACCGGAGAAATGAGGGATCTAAATCGAGGAGACGGGTCGAGGTCGACTACAAAAACTTAGGGAAAACTTCTGAGATAGGCGGCGACCTGCTTCCAACCATCTCCGAGAAGAAACCTTCCCTCTTAAGTAAAGACAGGTGGCGACCTGCATGTCACCTGCTTAAAAGGAAAACTTTCCTCCGAAGTAAACATGAGGTGGTGACTTGCTTGTCACTTGCTTAAAAAGAAAACCTTCCTCCGAAGTAAACATGAGGTGGTGACCTGCTTGTCACCTGCTTAAAAGGAAAACCTTCCTCCGAAGTAAACATGAGGTGGCGACCTGCTTGTCACCAGCTGACTGACAATCTCTTCTATTAGCCAATCACAAAGGGCTAATTGCCGCCCCTAGGCAACTAATCAGAGGCCAGTAGCCGCCTCTACAAAGTCGGTAAACTTCTTCCTATAAATAGGGGGCTATCTCCTTCAATTAAAATCAATCTGTTCTGAATACTTATATAATACACTCTCAAAAACATTACTAACTTAAGCTTCGGAGTGAAATCAGGGGCCGTCCCCACCCCTTTTTTAGGTGCTCGACCTTAAAAGTCTCCCGGAGGAAATCAAGTCCTCGAGAGAGCTACGTCCAAGGCGAAGCCTAGAAGTCCATTTCGTGAAGTTTGTGGCCACGTCATTTTGATCCCAACATTTGGCGCCGTCTGTGGGAAACAGATCAAAAAGTCATGGCCCCACCCAGAAGTCGAATCAGGCAAGGTCCGCGATGCCTCGCGGAAGGGATATTTCAAGGGTCAAATGAGACTCTAGAAAGTTATTCCAGACTATTCGAAGCAGGATACACCGGAGGCGAGTGTACTGAAAGAGAGGCCATTCGAATATTCTTCAGAGGTCTGGGACCCCAGTCTCACACTTTAGCCATCACCCAGTATACCGAACCTCTGGGAAGTTTAGAAGAACTGATTGAACGAATAAATCTCCACGTAGAGGTGGAACAAAGTCGAGCAGCTCGCATTATACCACCAGAAGCCCGGCGGCGACGAAGAGAAGGCTCGTCAATGGTGGGGGTATCGACGAGAGAGTATCGTCGGACGAAACAAAGATTGGAAAGGCTTCAAGAAGCAGGAGAAAACCGTTCTTTGCCTTATTGTGAACATCACCAAGAGGAGGGGCATAGCACTGAGGATTGCCTCCTCGCAAGAAGAGAGTTGGAATTTATGCAAGAGGAAATCCAACGCCATCATCGACATCGAGCACACGAGTCGAGAAGATGGAGAACGCCCCCGGGAAACGACATCAACATTTTATCAGGAGGATTCGCGGCTGGGGGAGAAATAAGCTCGACTAGGGATCAATATGCCGCCCAGTGCATCTCGCCAAAGCTCTCCTCGAAAAGGGCAAGAGACATAGAGCCAATGGCGATCACCTTTTCGACAGAAGATCTTTCAGAGGTCTTGCCATTCCACGAGGATGCCCTGGTAATAACTGCTCGAATAAATAATTCAGATATTAAAAGAGTACTTGTAGATGGAGGAAGTTCCGCCGACGTGATCACTCTCAAAGTTCTCACTGGTATGGGATACAAGAAGGAAGACTTGAAAGAGATGACTTCTCCTTTAGTGGGACTGGCGGGAAGGACGACTTACCCTCTAGCAGCAATCCAGCTTCCCATGATTTTAGGTCAAGGGTGGAAAACGCTCCATTTGCAGGTTCGTTTTGTAGTAGTCGACCAAATTGGTGCTTACAAAGTGATACTGGGGAGAACCACCCTCAACCCCAACCACATCGTACCATCGACTTTCCATCAAGTCATGAGGTTCCCAACTCACCACGGGTTAGGAGAAGTCTGGGCGATCAGGAGATATCTCGACAATGTTATGTCGACCTCCTCAAAAGATCAAATCAAAGAGAAACCCTCTCTATAGTCACAGAAGAAGATCCGCGAGAAGAGTGTGGATGACCGGCCCCTATGGAGGAGTTGGTAGAGGTCGTCTTGGAGGGAACGGAAAGGAAAGTAAAAATCGGGGCCGCTTTAAACCCGGAACAGGCGAGGAGGATAAGGACTCTCCTTAGAAAGTACAAAGAGTTATTCGCCTGGGAACCCAGCGACATACCAGGAATCAGTCCCGATATTATCTCCCATGAGTTAAGGATAGACCCAGCCATAAAACCCATCGCCCAGAAAAGAAGATCTATGGGGGCAGAAAAGAAGGTCGTGATCCGTCAAGAGGTGGGAAAATAGGTGGAAGCAGGTTTCGTAAAAGAGATATGATTCCAAACATGGGTCGCCAACCCAGTATTGGTAAGAAAACCTAGTAAGAAATGGAGGATGTGTGTGGATTTTCGAGATCTTAATAATGCTTGCCCAAAGGATTCCTATCCCCTCCCAAGGATCGACCAGCTAGTCGACGCCACTTCAGGACATGAGCTCTTAAGCTTTATGGACATCTATTCCGGATACAACCAGATTCGAATGCATCCCAAAGATGAGGCTCACACCGCCTTCTACGCAGACAACGATATCTATCATTACACTGTCATGCCCTTTGGCTTGATAAATGCGGGGGCCACCTATCAACGAATGGTAAATAAACTTTCAAATCCATGATAGGAAGAAACATTAGGGCTGTCAACGGGTCACAACCCGTGACCCGTGACCCGTGACCCGTGACCCGCGGGTCACAGACAACCCGGCCCGTGATTGACCCGGGGTCACCACGGGTCAGGGTCCACAGACCCGTACCCGGGGTCACGGGTCACGGGTTGACCCGGGTCTGACCCGTGACCCGGGTGAAACTTTTTTTTTTTTTTTTTTTGTCTTAGGGTCGAATTTTGCTGCAAGTGCAAAGTGCAAAATGGTGACAAAATCAAATGAACCAAAACCAAATCAAATCAAACCAAACTCCAACCAAACTCCAAATGAACCAAAACCAAATTCAAACTTCCAAAATCCAAATCTAAAATTTCAAGTAAGCATCCAAACCAAAGTCTAAGCATCGAAGACCAAGACTAAGAATCCAATTCCAAAACTCTAATAGAATCAAACTCCAAACTCTAAAGTCCCAAAATGTAAACGTTAATTGTTAGGTCAACTATCAAAACTCAAAAGGCTCAAAATGTAAACATTAATTGTTAGGTCAACTATTAAAAGTAGAGTATAGACGCATCCAAATCTTCAAACTTCATGAGGTACTCGTAGCATTTGTAGACCTACAAAAGTACAAATAATGATTAATGAGTAATAACATAGAAAAAATCACTTTAACTTAATAAAAACAATGGTTTAAATTTAATAACATTACCTTGTACTTGTACCGGCATTACTTTCTTCAATTGTTGTAGACTCTTTCCCCGCTAGATCCTCTCCCTAGAGAATATTTTCAAAACAAGCATAGATAGATCAAAGTAAAACACTCTAATTGCACATTAATCATATGTTCCATCGTAGTTGTAGCTCTAAGACAATAAAATATTATTCAAGGCATTCCACAAACATAAACATAAAAACAACAAATGCAAACTCACTCACAACACAAGTCACAAACAAGAACATCAATATAGTTAAGTTTAAATTGAGCCTTGAGATTCTTCTACCTTCAACATTGTGACACAATCTTCAATATCTTCATCCTCCATGTTTCCTTCTTCTATTAAAAAAAATATTTAATTTTGTCGATTAAAACTTAAAAAAAAATGTTTACCACTTAATAAAAGAGATGACAAAGTTATACAACTTACCTGAGCCAAGAACCCAATCTCTGCAACACATAATAGCTCGCACCGTCTCAGAATTCAACGAACTCCTCTCTTTACTTAGAACACGACCACTACCACTAAATGTTGATTCAGAAGCAACTGTCGTGATAGGGATGCTAAAAATATCACAAGCCATAGCGGAAAGAGTAGGAAATCGGGTAGATTCTCCATGCCAATAAGTAAGAACATCAAATTGTTGTTTCTTATCGTGCAACTCTTCCTCCAGATATCGATCTAGTTGAGACTTTTGGTTTTGGCTTGATTGGGTGCATGATATTAAGTCTTCAAATTCCTGAATAAAAGAAATATATTTAATAATTTATAGAAACACCAAATAATTATAATTATATCAATAATAAAAAGAGAATACTTACATTAATAAACCCATCCCCTCCAAAACTCGAGTTATGCAATTCATCAAGGACGTAAGAAGTTGTACGAGGCTTTTTGCTAACATGAGAATCTTTCTCCAAAGAAGAAGGTACCTCAACCGATGACTTGTCAACATATTCATTATACATCTCATATAACTTCGACCGGATCACTTCGGCTTCGATACGGCCATAGCTCTCACCATGCAACTTCTTATACACAAAGTCCACAAAGGTAAACTTGTATCGTGGATCCAAAATGCAAGCAATGGCCAAAATGACACTAAAGTTGGACCAATACTTGTCAAATTTGGATCTCATACGATTAACCATATCTCTCATGAACAAGCATTCACCTTCATACTTTTTCCCCAACTTGAAATTGATCATCACCACCAAGGGGAAGTACAAATTTGCAGTTGGATACTTCGATCCTGAAAAAAGCATAGTCAAATCATAGAAAGCTCCTAAGAAATCTGCAATTACTTCAACTTTTTTCCATTCAGTCTGAGTAGGACACAGACAATCTTCTGAATTTGACCTTCCCCAATCCATGTGACGAATTGCATCCTTGAAGTATAAAGCACTCTTGAGCATAAGAAATGTGGAATTCCACCTGGTTGGTACGTCTTGACGCAAGCCTCTTCTAGTGTCTAGCTTCAAAGAACTGACATTTTTCAAAAATTCAGTCTTTCTAATCTGTGAGCCTTTAACATACTTACCGATTTCTCTGATTTTCTTCGCAACACCATCCACTTCTTTCAAGCCATCTTGAACTATCAAGTTCAAGATATGAGCACAACAACGAATGTGGAAAAACTCACCACCTAGAATAAGTGAGTTGGAGTTGTGAAGTGTCAACTTATCCTTCAACAATTCAACACAAACATCATTAGCAGAGGCATTATCCAAAGTCAAAGAGAAGACTTTATCAAGAATCCCCCAATCTTTCAACATGTCAAAAATCTTTTCAGATAATGCCCTACCCGAATGAGGAGGTTCCATATAGCAGAAATCCAAGAGCACCTTACGCAATGCCCAATCTTTATCAACAAAATGTGCAGTCAGACAAATATAACCATCAGTTGTGACAGAGGTCCATAAGTCTGAAGTTAGACAGATCCTACTACGAGAAGAACATATCACCATCTTCATGTTCTCCTTCAAAGATGTATACTTCTTCATAAGATCAGATTTACTTGTGTTCCTACTAACAGACTGCACATTATGTCGAAGATATTTAAAAACCTTCCTTATGCGAGGATATTCAACAAACTTAAACGGCATATCATGTGCTACAATAGCATCAATAAGCAGCTCTCTAAATATCAGAGGATCAAACTGAGTAGTCTCCAGAGAAACAGAATTTTTGCTACTTGCAATAATCATTTGACCTATATCCTTGTACTCTCTGTTTTCACAAGTTACTATATGACGTCTCATGTTACTTGTTCCATCTTTAGTAGGATGACTTCGGTATTTTACTCCGCACTTTAAACACTTACTTATAAACTCCCCACCGGTTTCTTCAAACGGCAATCGCTTAAAATATTTCCACACATGAGACTTAGATGCAATTATAGGTTTTCCTTCTACATCTTCACTAACCTTCTCTTTAGAAGTATCCAATTTGTTCTTGCCTTTGCTTGTGTCAGTGGCTTTGACTTTGGGTTTGACTTTGACTTTGCCTTTGCCTTTGGTTTTGGCTTTGCTGCTTTGAGACTCGGCATTGACATCGACTACATGTTCGGGTGCATCTTCATCATCAACTTCATTGAATCTATCATCGTCAAAATCAAGCTCCCAAAGTTCATCATCATTCTTCTCATTCATCTTGATCTATCAAACAAAATTAAGCACGTTGTTAGTGGCCTTCATTTCATTTCTTGGTTTCCATTGGAATATCCATCCACAAAATAATGCCTACAAAAAATCCCATGAATTCAAACGTTTTTTGCTAATGTGATGAGAAATGTAACCTAGTTACCTAGTTAACTAACTCATTATCCGATCAATCAAACACTCAAACTCAGATTAGATTAGTGAAGTGACCAAAAAAAAAAAAAAAATTGGAGTTTGGACTACCTATGGCTGTAATCTGCAGAAGTAACCCATGAAAAAAAATTAAGCAAGCTATCTGTAATCTGTATACACACCATTCGACAATCGATATTGGCCTTTACTAATTACTACCTACAGCCGTAACACATCTACGATTCTACATCCTAATTCCTATTCTAATTCCTACATATAGACTCACAGAGTCACGGTAAATATCACAGAGCACAGACACAGTATCACTGTATACCAGAGCTACCTTTGGTGTAGGTGCAGACTGCAGAGTGCAGAGCAGTGGCCGCCGGCGGAGACGGAGCCGGAGGGCGGAGACGGAGCCGGAGGGCGGAGACGGAGCCGGAGGGCGGAGACAGAGCCGGAGGGCGGAGACGGAGCCGGAGCCGGAGGGCGGAGGACGGAGACGTCGGAGAGCCTGTGCCGCTGGACTTCTTCAGTTCTTCATCTTCTGTTCTCTGTTCTGTCTGTGAGACTGTGACTTCTGTTCTGTGCCGTGCCGCCTCGACTTCTTCAGCTGCCCTAATTGCTAATTGTAAAAAAAAAAAAAAAAAAAAATAATAAATATCGGCACGGGTCACGGGCCGGGTACGGGTCGTTGCCCTAAACCCGTACCCGGCCCGGCATCAACGGGTCATTAACGGGTTGACCCGTAAATGACCCGTTGGTGTTACTGGGGTCACCCGTACCCGACCCGTTCGCGGGTCGTTTACGGGTCGTTTACGGGTCGCGGGTAATTTTGACAGCCCTAAGAAACATGGAGGCCTACGTCGACGACATGTTGGTAAAAACCTAGAAGGGGCACGACCACGTTCAAAACCTTGAAGAAGCATTTGCGTGTATGAGGTTACACCAAGTGAGGCTAAATCCTACCAAGTGCGCCTTCAGAGTTCAATTAGGGAAATTCCTAGGATTTATGGTCAGCCAGAGAGGAATACAAGCTAACCCTGAAAAGATAACCGTCATAGAGAAGATGTCCTCGCCCACCTGTCATAGGGAGGTGCAGAGTCTAAATGGAAGGCTGGCCTCTTTGGGAAGATTTCTAGCCAGGTCAGGCAATAAATCCCTCCCCTTCTTCAATATCCAAAGGGCTAATAAGACGTTCGAATGGACAAAGGAGTGCGAAGAAGCCTTTCAGCAGTTAAAAAGGCATCTTCACTCACTCCCCGCCCTGGCAAAACCCTTACCTGAAGATCCCTTGTTCCTATATTTGTGTATCAGCTCAGCCGCAGTAAGCTCAGTTCTCATCAAAGAAACCGATGGCGCTCAGATCCCTGTGTACTATGTTAGTAAGTTTTTTGGAGTAGCCGAGGCGAATTACATGGAAATCGAGAAGTATCTATATGCTCTATTGATATCAGCAAGGAAGCTCCGACCGTACTTCCACGCTCATGAAATTACGGTACTCACTAATCAACCCTTGAAACAGTTATTGCAAAAGCCCGATATTTCAGGAAGGATGGTTAAGTGGGCGGTAGAATTAAGCGATTTTCGCATCCACTTCGAACCACGGAAGGCGATCAAAGGCCATGCTGACTTCATAGCTGAAAATACGGTAACACCCGACGCCCCACCTATCGTTCTTCCTCAAGAAGAGCATGTGAAGATTACTCCAGAGAATACGGCCAACGACACCTTACCGTGGGTATTGCACACTGATGGATCGTCTTCTGCTCTAGGATGTGGGGCTGGATTGGTCTTGACGCCACCAGAAGGAGAGCCACTTCGCTATGCCCTGGCTCTAACCTTTCGAGCGACCAACAATGAAGCTGAGTACGAGGCTTTGCTCACGGGTCTTTGGATAGCCAAAGTATGGGCATCCCAAATCTAAAGGTACGATGTGATTCTGAATTGATCATCAATCAAACAAATGGGACTTACGTCGCCAAAGGAGAAAACATGAAGAAGTATGCTGAGGAGGTACGAAAACTCGTTCGGGACATGCCCCATTTCCAAATAGAAGCCATCCCACGAGAAGAAAATCAAGAGGCCGACGCACTCAGTAAACTCCCGCTGGGAAAAGCTCCCTCAGTGACTGTACACTTTATCGAAAGCTTTCTCTATTCCGCTGTGGAGGTAGGAGCAGAAGTTCTTAATGTCCAAACTCCCGACTCTTGGATCACCCCCATCCAAAACTACTTGGAAAAAGGGGTTCTCCAAGAAGATACACCGGAGGCCACTCAAATTCGAAGGGTGACTGGACGATTTGTGATCTTAGACGGGTATCTCTACAAAAGGGGGTATTCTACTCCTTATCTCAGGTGTGTAGCAGCTCCGCAAACATAAAGAATAATGGAAGACCTAAACGGGGGAGACGCTGGATGTCACGAAGGGGCTAAAACCTTAGTCCTCAAAGCACTGCGGCAAAGTTTCTACTGGCCGACTATGCATAAAGAGGCGATGTCACTGGTACGCTCTTGTTTTGCTTGTCAAATCTATGCTCCCAGGATTATTAAACCGCCAGCAGAGCTCACCCCTATGATGAGCGCCTGGCCCTTCGCCCAGTGGGGTATCGATCTAATCTGGGCTCTACCTCAATCTACGGGGCAACGTACGCATATCGTAGTCGCCATTGATTACTTCTCCAAATGGATCGAAGCCAGGTCTCTAGCCTCCACAACCACCTTCCAGATGATCAATTTCATACGAGAACAGATCATATGCCGATATGGAGTCCCGAAGATCCTTATTAGTGATAACGGTCCGCAGTTTGCTAGTAACGAGCTCGCCGACTTTTGTGAAGCGATGGGAATTAATCATCGATTTGGCTCGGTCCATCACTCCCAGACTAATGGACAGGTGGAGGCCGCCAATAAAACTATCCTCAATGGATTGAAGAAAAGGATCTTCGCCTTAAAAGGAAAGTGGGTCGAGGAGTTAGATCAAGTGTTGTGGGCACTTAGAACCTCTCCTAAAAGGGCAACAGGTGAGACCAAGTTTAGCATGGTATATGGATCGGAGGCTGTATCACCTATCGAAGTGGCTAACATCTCCCAGAGGGTCGCAGCCTATCAGGTCGATCAAAATTATGAGCAACGGAAGATTGATTTAGACCTGGCTGACGAAAGAAGATGGGCGTCGGAAGAAGTCCAAGGAAGGATGAAGCTCGCCACTGCACGATATTTTAATCGGAAAGTAGGACGGCGACAATTCTTCCTAGGGGAAAAAGTCCTGAGAAAGAATGAATTTCTGGTATCCGACCAAAGGGGAAAGATGTTGCCGAAATGGGAAGGACCTTACATAGTCATTGGGATACCTTACGCCAACTCCTACAGGTTAGAGGATCCTCAGGGCCAACACCTTAATAGAACTTTTAATGCAGAACATTTGAAGAAGTTCTACGCTTAGAAAAACAGGTCATTTATATTGTATTTCGATAATATTTGCAAGATATGAATAAAGATCTATTTCCTCTTAAAAATGATATTATTATTGCTAGAATTATTATTATTATTATTTTATTGCAGCTTCTCCTCCCTGTCCCTGCCGTCCCCTCGCCTGACCGCCCTCCATCCACCACGGTGGCCCCTCCAGCCACATCGGTGGCCCCTCCGCACTGACCGCCTCGCCCCACCGGCTAGGGTCGCCGCTGCTGCCCGAAGCCGCCGGTTTCCGTTCGCCCGTCGCCTGGGCTCTCTCTCTCTCTCTCTCTCTCTCTCTCTCTCTCTCTCTCTCTCTCTCTCTCTCTCTCTCTCTCTCTCTCTCTCTCTCTCTCTCTCTCTCTCTCTCTCTCTCTCTCTCTCTCTCTCTCTCTCTCTCTCTTCCCTTCTTCTCTGGCAGCCAGCAGCCCGTCATCAACCAGACTACCGCTCCCTCGCCGGTGACCACCATTGCCGAGCCTGCCGCCGCAACCTCGCCATCACGGTCGTCGCTGCAGCCTTCCCCAGCCCCGGTGACCTTTCAACACCGGCCCCGACCTCCGGAGCCGGCACCCAGCCACCCACAGACCTGCCGGACCGAGGATGCTCCGCCCCGCCTCACCCAGGCCTCGCCGTCATGACCATCCACAGCGTCCCGTTCCGGTCACCTCGATTGTCCGCCGCTGCGTGTCGACCTCCGTCGCCATCCCCCCATCACAGATCCGGACCGGAGTTTTTTCCTGCCGTTCCCGCTGCTGTCACCGGACCTTCAGACGGGCCATGGCCCAACCACGCCGGAGACCCACCGCTCCGCCCACCGTCTTCCATCGCGCCGGGGACCAACTTCCGTCGTCATCCCTCCACCCTAGCACCTCCAGCTGCCGTCCCAGCGCTCCCTGTTGGTGAATTTTTCCTTTTTTTTTTTCTTTTTATTATTATTATTTATTTATTATTTATTTATTTTTTATTATCTATTAATTGTTTTTTTTATTATTATTATTACTATGTTAGAGTAGTTAGGTGGATGTTAATTTAATCATGACCGAATAGTGTGGTTCTAATTTAATTATATGTTACAATATGGTTTAATTAATGTTTACATGTTATTAGGCTCAGTTTAGTTAGTTTTAAACTTGATTAGTTTAGATTAGCTATATGATTATTTACGTATATTAATCATGTTAGTCTTGCGCGTAAATCCAATTATGTGTGATGATGTAGTATTAGGTTTTATTGTTGTTTGTATCAATTTATAATTAATCAAAAATTGGCAAAATTTGTGAATTGAGTATCGAAAGGGCGTGATTAATTCCCCGAGTTTTAATTCGTAACAGAACCCCCGAACTCGTATTTCTGATCGTAGACTGATTTATTACCTAGGTGTTTAATTAGTTATTCGCTTAGGTAATTTAGGATTCTAGTTAGCCTTATAATTAACTAGTGGCGACTCTTTTAAAAATCCACGTTTTCAAAACGTTAATCGCTTAGGTCAGATTTTAGGTCTGACAATTTGGCGACTCTGCTGGGGAAGATCGAGGGTTCGGGCTCTTTATATTTGCTTATTTGCCATGTTTTATTTTTTTATTCATATTTGACTTTGTTATTCTAACTAGATTGTTTTTGTGTAATTTCAGGTGTGGAGTTAATTTTTTATGACTGACTATTTTTCTTTGTTGGATTATGCATTATTTGTATTTGTACACACCACTTTAGTGTAGTGTCCAAAACGCCTAAAACCCAGGGCGGCTGAGCCGCCGGAACGACTCAGAACAACTCCACTCGCTTGTGAAGGTCCTGTGATCTCTGTAATGGGGAGAGGAAACCACCTTGTCGGGAGCCTATCAGTGGAACCTACCTTGTAGAGCAAAGCCACACTTTTTACCCTCCTAACATGTCGTGTTTTATCAGTTTTATTTTTTTGTAAAGAGGTTATCATGTAAATTGTAAGTTTTTTCTAACCGTAACTTTATTTCTCATGCATTTATCTCATTGCTTTTAAAGGAATGCAAAAAAAAAAAAAAAAACAAAAAAAAAAAAAACAAAAAAAAAAAACAAAAAAATTTAGGAAAATTTGTAATTCCGCTTTAACTATTAGCGTTTCCTTTCGAACATGCATTTCATATGCATTTTTTTTTTTTTAAAAACCTCTTACCTGAATTTTTAATTTTAACATGTGTTTTGTACGCATTATTTTTGAAAAAAACTTTTCAGGTAAGTTGTAATTTTAGTTAGTGTATTGTATATGCATTACTTAAAAAAAAAAAAAAAACAACAACAACAAATTTTTTTTAGGAAAAACTGTAATTCCACTTTAACTGTTAGAGCTTCCAATTTCGAACGTGCATTCCATATGCATCATTTTAAAAAAACTTTTTAACTAAATTGTTTTATTTTAATAATGCATCCAATATGCATTAATTAAAAAAAAAAACTTTTAGATAAGCCGTAAGCTCTCTTAGTTTTATGGATCTTTGTTTAAAAAAACATTTTAACTGAATTTTTTTAAAAAAAACGTGCATATCATATGCATTATTTTCGAAAAAAACTTTCAGGTAAATTGTAATTTTTCTCAGTTGTATAACTTTTATTTTTAAGTTTGCATCTTCTATTTATTTTGTGCATCTCATATGCATCCTTTTAAAAAAAACTTTTCGCCTGATTCTTAATTTTGAGCAACCGAGATGCATTGTTTTTTTTCCTTATTAAAAAAAAAAAAAAAAAATCTTTTCAAATAACTTGTAAATTATCTTGACTGTAGAACTTTCATCTCAAGTATGCATCTCATTTGCATCGCATGTGCATTGTTTTAGGAAATATAATCTGTTGATAGATTGTACACATTCTTAGTCGTAGAACTTTTAGTTTCAAACATGTACTCCATGTGTTGTTGTCAAAATTACTTACCAGAATGTTTTATTTCAAGCATGTGTTTCATACGCATTATTTTTTGGAAAAAACTTTTCATGTAAGTTGTAAAATTCTGTTAGTGCATTCAATGTGCATCATTTTTTTATATATTTTTTTTAAAAAAAAAATTAGGAAAATTTGTAGTTCCTTTTTGGCTCTTAAAGTTTTTTAAATTCAAACATTAATTGCATATGCATCATTTTCAAAAAACCTTTTTACCTGATTTTTTTTAAAGCATGCATTCAATATGCATTATTTTTTTTTTTTTTTCAGGTAAATTGTGAAGTTTTTCTTTTAGCAATAGAGCTTTCAAATTCACGCATGCATCTCAATTGCATTATTTAAAAAAAAAAATCCACCTGAAATTTTCATTTCAAAATATGCATTTCATATGCATTATTCAGGTAAACTGTTGTAAGTTGTGAATTTCTTAGAATAGAATCTTAACTTTCAGAATGCATTTCATATGTGTCATTCAGGTAAGATGTCGTAAGTTGTAACTTTCTTAACAGTAGAATTTTAACTTTCGAGCATGCATGAGCATTTTTTAAAAGAAAAAAATCAAAGTGTCATTCGTTTTTATCCAAGGTGTATTTCACTTTTTTGGCAAGACCGTCATTTCAACATTCGCATGAGCGAGCATTTAAAAAATGGGATTTTTTATTCTTTTTTGAAATAATAGTTTAACTGTGCAGTTGAGTGCTACTATTCGAGCTTAAACAAAGGACGATAAAACCTTTTGAATTTTTTTTTTTGTTTTGAGCATTTGGCTTGCGTTCGAGCCAGATAATACACTCAGCAAACTCAAGTAAACTCCATAACAGTGCAAAACACATTTGACCATAAATTTGGATTCTTTTTCAAAAAAGTAATCCAAATTATGAAATGAATGACCATTAGAGTTTTCAAAAAATCATGTATGATTTTTCATATTCTGTACACTGATTTTTGTTTCACTCTTTTCAGGTACCCTTGGTTAAGGTATCATGTACACATAAGTTATGCCGGCTAAATGGGGAAACAAAAAAAAGAACATGCAGTCATTCAGTTGCACAACGAACAAATTTCACACTCGAAATATCTAACGCTAAGGTGCGTTAAATTGTACTTATTTTTTTCCTTGAGATTTGAGTGTCCCTACTCTTTTGCAGGTCGGATGACCACTTCAACAAATGCCGCAACCGTGTGAAACGTGAGCGCTTCAAAGAGTTTCTATGAAAAATTTCACCCACCATGTGTGAAATTCATACGCTTTCCAAGAATATACAACCGTTATGTGGCCATGTTTAAACCATGCAGCGGTAACCATGGGGCATCTCCCTTTGAGATCGGACATGTCAGGAGATGAGAAAACTTCAAGAGATCATCAAGAATCCCGTGAAGATTTAATGTGCCGATCAATGTAGCTTGACTCGATCAACCGAATCCTTTTTCGAAAAAAGTTCTGAATTTTCAGTCTGCCACTAGGGGCATGTACTTTTCAGCAGGTGTATATATACAAGTTGTGGAGCAGGAGAATCAGGACATGCAGCAGGTCCAGTCGCATAGCGAGCACATTGCCCACTGAAAAATCCAACTCCCAGCTTGGATAATCATTCAAATCAAACCTCCTGAAGAACACATCTCGTGTACGGCCCTTCGCTCGCCGACCATTTTTATGCCAGCTATCGAATTTATCCCAGATACCTCGGACGATATCTATGCCTAAGTTTACCATTTGCGGACTACTGTGCCAAACTCAATACCATCCATGTGTGTTCGTTAATCAGGTCATTCGTCCAGCATGCGACGAATTATGAACCAGACAGATGTAGCCGTGGGGCATTCCTGTTAAGATCAAGCATGATTGAAGATAGAAGACATCCAGAGATCTTCCTATTAAGATCGAGATTCCATGAAGATCGACCGTGCTAATGAAAGAGCATTTGAGATGAAGAAGAAGAAGAAGAAATTATTGTCGGTGTCGTCCACCCATTGAAATGATCCTCCATTCAAGACATCGACATAATCAAATTATTTGACAAGTTTTCCTCCGTAGAGGTTCTGAGAAATTAAAAGGTTTAATCTTCTATTAGGGGCATGTAACATAGTTGTTGTTGATTAGTTTCTATAGATTTTATTTCCATTTGAAAAAAGAAAAAAGAGAGAAAAAAAATAAATTCCCGTTAGGTTGAATACCTAGGCAAAACTCAGGGAGAGGGGCATGATTGAAAACCCGCAGGGGCAATCATGGCAAAAGGTGAGATGAAAGAAGTAAAAAAAAAGAAGAGCAAAAAAAAAAAACTTAGTTTCTTTAGGGTCACAGCCGCCCTTTAATCGGCTACAGGAAAATAAAGAGAGTATTTGTGCTAATATTGTGAGAGCATTGAAGAAATAAAAGGGTCACATTTGTTCCTAAATCTACTACAAATAAAAGGGTCATAATCATCCCTAAAATGACTATAAAAAGGGCCACGGCCACCCTTCAAATGGTTACAGATAAAGAGCGCTCCCGCAACATCAAAAGCAGAGAATAAGTGAAAGGGCCACAACCACCCTCCAAACGGCTAAAGATAAAAGAGTGACCCCGCTAATCCTGTGAGGGCGGGAAAATAAAAAGGGCCACAGTCGTCCCTAAAACGACTACAAAATAAAGGGCCACAGCCACCCTCCAAACGGATACAAATAAAAGAGTGACCCCGCGAATCTTGAAAGGGCGGGAAAATAAAAAGGGCCACAGTCACCCTCCAAAAGGCTACAGATAAAAGAGTGACCCCGCGAATCTTGTAAGGGCGGAAAATAAAAAAAGGGTCACAGTCGTCCCTAAAACGACTACAAAATAAAGGGCCACAGCCACCCTCCAAACGTCTACGGATAAAAGAGTGACCCCGCGAATCTTGTAAGGGCGGGAAAATAAAAAAGGGTCACAGTCGTCCCTAAAACAACTACAAAATAAAGGGCCACAGCCACCCCCTAAAATGGCTACCTACAAAGAGTGTTCCTCGAATCTTGAGAGGATGGGAGATTGTTGAAAGGGCCATAGCCACCCTCAAAATGGCTACATATAAAGAGTATTCTCGTGAATCTTGTGAGGCCGGGAAATCATTTGAAAGGGCCACAGCCACCCTTAAAACGGCTACAAATCGAAAGAGCACTCCCGGAACATCGACGATGGAAATAAATGAAAGGGTCACAGCCACTTTCCAAATGGCTACAAATACTCCCGCATCGTGACGGGAAATAAAGTACGGGTCACAGCCACCGTTTAATCGGCTACAAAAAAAATGAGTGCTTCCGTTAGGTTGAAAACCCGAAAGGGCGGCCTAGGCAAAATTAGGAAATGAGGGGCATGATAGCAAATTCAGAAATTGCAATCATGGCAAAAGGAGAGAAAATAAAATCCCGATGGAATAAAAACCCCAAGGGGCAATCCATGCAAAAATCAGGAAAACCGAGGGGCACGGTCTAAAATTTTGACCGTGGCAAAAGGAGAGAATATGAGAGATTTTAAAAAAAAAAAATCCCGCTAAGTTGTCGCCTCATGCACAATTTAGGCAAAAATTAGGGACATGCATTCAAGTCGTCAAGCCACTCGAGGCCCTTCTCCGACATATGCCACTAGAGGCTCTTCTCCGACGGACGCAACTAGAGGCTCTTCTCCAACGGACGCCACTAGAGGCTCTTCTCCAAACGGACGCCACTAGAGGCATTTCTCCGACACACGCCACTAGAGGCTCTTCTCCATCGGACGACACTAGAGGTATTTCTCAGACATATAAGGCTTTACTTTCCGCACCGCCACTAGAGGCTCTTCCTTATCGCACGCCACTGGAGGCATCGTCGATCGAGGTTTTTCTTTTCTGCACGCCACTGGAAGCTTTACATTTCCGCACGCCACTAGAGGATTTACTTTTCCGCACGCCACTGAAGGCTTTACTTTTTCGCACGCCAATGGAGGCTTTACTTTTCCGCACGCCACTGGAGGCTTTACTTTTCCGCACGCCACTGGAGGCTTTACTTTTCCGCACGCCACTGGAGGCTTTACTTTTCCGCACGCCACTGGAGGCTTTACTTTCCCGCACGCCACTGGAGGCTTTACTTTTCCGCACGCCACTGGAGGCTTTACTTTTCCGCACGCAACTGGAGGCTTTACTTTTCCGCACGCCACTGGAGGCTTTACTTTCCCGCATGCCACCGGAGGCTTTACTTTTCTGCACGCCACTGGAGGCTTTAATTTCCCGCACGCCACTGGAGGCTTTACTTTTCTGCACGCCACTGGAGGCTTTACTTTCCGCACCGACACTGGAGGCTTTTCCTTGTCGCACGCCACTGGAGGCATCGTCGATTGAGGTCTTTACTTTATGCACCGCCAACGGAGGCACCGCCAACAGGGGCACCGCCGACCGAGGCTTTACTTTTCCGCACCGCCACTGGAGGCTTTACATTCTGCATCGCTAATAGAGGCACCGCCAACAGGCGTCCCGCCGACAGAGTTTTATCTTTCCGCACAATAATAAGCATATGAGCCACCTTGAAGACTTTGAAGAATTGGAAGAGAATATACTTTCTGGTCAAAATCAGTGTTTCCTCGTCTTTGGACAAACCCCTTCGAACACGTTCTACGGGAGTTCGTCCAAAGAGGGGCAAACTGTAAACACTTGATTTTTACCCGGACGTAACGACGTTACACATGATACGTCAAATTCCAGACGCGTCAAGCCACAAAGTCTCCAAAAATGCTCAAGGGCACATTAGGGAAATTATTATAAAATATATTTTAAATTTTTTTGAATTTATTTAATATTTTCGGAATTTTTTAAAAATATATATATAATAATTAGTTTTTTTTTTTATTTTAGAAAATTATCTGTAAGATATTTATCTCCAGATATTATTTTTTATTCAAAAAAATAATTATCTGTAAAGATAAATATCCTTAGGAATATTCTCTAGAATAATTATCTGTTAGCATTTTTTTATTTAAATTTTATCTGTAATCTATACTAGGTTTTTAGTATAAATAGGGGTCTAGTTTAACATTGTAAAGGACAAGAAAACACCACAAAAAGCAATAATACACTATTTATCGGGATCCGTGCAATTTTCGTCATCTAGTGTCAGAATTATTATTATTATACTACTATTATTATTATTATTATATTACTATTATTATTATTTATTTATTTTTTATTGCAGCTTCTCCTCCCTTTCCCTGCCGTCCCCTCGCCTAACCGCCCTCCAGCCACCATGGTGGCCCCTCCAGCCACATCGGTGGCCCCTCCGCACTGACCGCCTCGCCCCACCGGCTAGGGTCGCCGCTGCCGCCCGAAGCCGCCGGTTTCCGTTCGCCCGTCGCCTGGGCTCTCTCTCTCTCTCTTCCCTTCTTCTCCGGCAGCCAGCAGCCCGTCATCAACCAGACCACCGCTCCCTCGCCGGTGACCACCATTGCCGAGCCCGCCGCCGCAACCTCGCCATCACGGTCGTCGCTGCAGCCTTCCCCAGATCCGGGGACCTTTCGACACCGGCCCCGACCTCCTGAGCCGGCACCCAGCCACCCACAGACCCGCCGGACCGAGGATGCTCCGCCCCGCCTCACCGAGGACTCGCTGTCATGACCATCCACCGCGTCCCGTTCCGGTCACCTCGACTGTCCGCCGCTGCGTGTCAACCTCCGTCACTATCCCCCCATCACAGATCCGGACCGGAGTTTTTTCCTGCCATTCCCGCTGCTGTCACCGGACCTTCAGACGGGCCATGGCCCGACCACGCCGGAGACCCACCGCTCCGCCCACCGTCTACCATCGCGCCGGGGACCAACTTCCGTCGTCATCCCTCCACCCTAGCACCTCCAGCTGCCGTCCCAGCGCTCCCTGTTGGTGAATTTTTCCTTTTTTTATATTTTTTTTATTTTTTTTTATTATCTATTAATTTTTTATTTATTATTATTACTATGTTAGAGTAGTTAGGTGGATGTTAATTTAATCATGACCAAATAATGTGGTTCTAATTTATATGTTACAATATGGTTTAATTAATGTTTACATGTTATTAGGCTCAGTTTAGTTAGTTTTAAACTTGATTAGTTTAGATTAGCTATATGATTATTTACGTATGTTAATCATGTTAGTCTTGCGCGTAAATCCAATTATGTGAGATGATGTACTATTAGGTTTTATTGTTGTTTGTATCAATTTCTAATTAATAAAAAATTGGCAAAAATTGTGAATTGAGTACCGAAAGAGCGTGATTAATTCCCCGAGTTTTAATTCGTAACAGAACCCCCGAACTCGTATTTCTGATCGTAGACAGATTTATTACCTATGTGTTTAATTAGTTATTCGCTTAGGTAATTTAGGATTCTAGTTAGCCTAATAATTAACTAGTGGCGACTCTTTTAAAAATCCACGTTTTCAAAACGTTAATCGCCTTAGGTCAGATTTTAGGTATGACATCTTACAGTCGGCGACGATCAAGGAGATCAGTCATACACTGACTCCCCCGACTTCCGAAAGTCGCCATCTACAAAGGAGATCAATCATAACATTGACTCCTCGACTTCTTACAGTCGGCGATGATCAAGGAGATCACTCATACACTGACTCCCCCGACTTCCGAAAGTCGCCATCTACAAAGGAGATCAATCATAACATTGACTCATCGACTTCTTACAGCCGACGAAGATCAAGGAGATCAGTCATATACTGGCTCCCCCGACTTTCGAAAGTCGCCATCTACAAAGGAGATCAATCATAACATTGACTCCTCGACTTCTTACAGTCGGCGACGATCAAGGAGATCAGTCACACACTGACTCCCCCGACTTCTGAAAGTAGCCATCTACAAAGGAGATCAATCATAACATTGACTCCTCGACTTCTTACAGTCGGCGACGATCAAGGAGATCAGTCATACACTGACACCCCCGACTTCCGAAAGTCGCCATCTACAAAGGAGATCAATCATAACATTGAATCCTCGACTTCTTACAGTCGGCGTCGATCAAGGAGATCAGTCATACACTGAATCCCCCGACTTCCGAAAGTCGCCATCTACAAAGGAGATCAATCATAACATTGACTCCTTGACTTCTTACAGTCGGAGACGATCAAGGATATCAGTCATACACTGACTCCCCCGACTTCCGAAAGTCGCCAATCTACAAAGGAGATCAATTATAACATTGACTCCTCGATTTATTACAGTCGGCGACGATCAAAGAGATCCGTCATGCATTGCCTCCCTCAATTTCCAAAAGGCCATCCATCGGGTAAAGATTGATTCGCGAAAAGATAGATGGCCAAGAATGACTGAATCAAGTAGAAAAAGGTACTTGACCTAACTCCTTTCCCTTTTATTTTCAATAAAGAGAAATGACTCATGTCTCGGGGGCTAGTGTTGGATCAGGAATAAACCTGACATCGCAGCTTATAAAGTCAAGCACATTTTAAATATAAGTTGACGACCTTTCTTGTTCGTGCTGATAAAGTAGAGATAAAATGTCGAAAAGCACTATTCGAGGAAATCGACTACATCACGAAGATCAGTCGACATAAGTTCAACCGGAGAAACGAGGGATCTAAATCGAGGAGACGGGTCGAGGTCGACTACAAAAACCTAGGGAAAAATTCTGAGATAGGCGGCGACCTGCTTCCAACCATCTCCGAGAAGAAACCTTCCCTCTTAAGTCAAGACAGGTGGCGACCTGCATGTCACCTGCTTAAAAGGAAAACCTTCCTCCGAAGTAAACATGAGGTGGTGACCTGCTTGTCACCTGCTTAAAAGGAAAACCTTCCTCCGAAGTAAACATGAGGTGGTGACCTGCCTGTCACCTGCTTAAAAGTAAAACCTTCCTCCGAAGTAAACATGAGGTGGCGACCTGCTTGTCACCTGCTGACTGACAACAGCTTCTATCAGCCAATCACAAAGGGCTGATTGCCCCCCCTAGGCAACCAATCAGAGGCTAGTAGCCGCCTCTACAAAGTCGGTAAACTTCTTCCTATAAATAGGGGGCTATCTCCTTCAATTAAAATCAATCTGTTCTGAATACTTATATATTACACTCTCATATACATTACTAACTTAAGCTTCGGAGTGGAATCAGGGGTTATCCCCACCCCTTTTTTAGGTGCTCGACCTTAAAAGTCTCCCGGAGGAAATAAAGTCCTCGAGAGAGCTACGTCAAAGGCGAAGCCTAGAAGTCCATTCCGTGAAGTTTGTGGCCACGTCATTTTGATCCCAACACACGCTATCGCAGATTTTCATCTAGCCCATAATGCGGTTTAATGACGAACGGAGTTCATCACGGCGATTTGTAAAACGAAGATCATGTCGATTTACTTCGAAATTAGATTATCGTCTCGCGTAACCAGGTTTATCCCCCTGATTCTTAGCCAGCCTTGCTCAGTAGAGGCCTCCATCCACCGCAAGTCGACCATACCTGTGTGACTAGGTAAGGCCTTCATTCGACATAGTATGGCAGAGGTTTGCGTCCTCGTACGACTTAGTTTATAGACTGTAAATCTAATGTATTCAAACATTATGATGTCGATGGATCATAAACTCGAGTGCAATTCTCTCGTTTATTTAAAATGTAAAACTTTCAATTATCAAAATTTTATCACAGATACATGCCACTTTTATACCTTGCGCAATCCAAGCAGTTTTACGTGCTTTTCGAATATCTCCTTGCGTAGTGGTTTAGTTAATGGGTCCGCAACCATATTATCAGTGGACAAGTATTCCAAAGTGATTGTATTGCCTTCTACAATAGATTTAGCATAAAAATATTTCACATCAATGCGTTTAGTCCTACTATGGTACTTTGAATTCTTAACTGCCATAATAGCTGCCTTACTGTCAGAGTATACCACGACAGGTTTACTCACGTTTTTGACATCAAGGAGTGCAGTAAGAAACCTTTTCAGCCAGACCGTTTCCTGTGCGTTTTTGGAGAGAGCAACGAATTCTGATTCCATTGTAGACAACGCGACAAAGGTTTACTTCTTGCTCGTCCATGAAATGGCCAAGGAGAAAGACTCCTCCTGTGGTGGACGTACGTGTTAGATTACAGAGAGTAATCACTACGGAAACTCAAACAATAGTACATGCTAGTAATCGAAATTACGCAGAAGATCCGCACATACCTCTACGGTAGTCCGTAGTCCCAAGATCTTTGCAGGAGGGAGTTCACAATCCTCCTGTCGGCACCCGTAGGGGTTCTTGTGATTGAAGCCCTATGTGGTATATTCTTCACAGTAAAGCCTCTGATCGATTCTTGGAGAGGGACAGACCTCTGGAGTTTTTGTTCGAAAGCAAATTGGCACACCCTTGGTGGATATATGGTTCGGCCGAATATGGTGTCTCTAGGGGAAGGGTTTTCTCTCAAAACACAACTTAAAGGAAATTGTGATTCACCTTAATAAAATCCCTAACTCCCCATATATATATGAGGAGTAAAGTGGACAAAAGTCAACTTTACCCCCACCTAAGTTTCGGCCGGCCACGCTAGTATAGGGAGGTCCAATTTTGGGCCTCTCATGTCATTCAGGATTTGAGTCTGGCCCAATGTCCTAAAGTGACATGTACCCAATTAACTTAGGTAACATATACATATAATGGGCTTCCATTTACGGCGCCCATCACCATATGCTTACAGCTCCCACTCGCCGGAATGGGAGGGTGCCTGTTAATGTATTGTCGTCCAAATCTGCATCAACATTTCACTCCTTCGATCTATTCCTTTGATTCCGGATAGTTCATACGAGGTTTGCCGTGCGAACGATGGACACGACGGGCATCATGCTACTCATCTGTAAGGAGTGCTGTAGCGCCCGCGGAACGTTGATACCCTTTTGTCCAATAAACTTGTTATAAACAACATGTATATAGTGTCGCGTTGTATCCTTGGTC
This sequence comes from Clarkia xantiana subsp. parviflora, assembly GCA_036873135.1. Classification (NCBI taxonomy): domain Eukaryota; kingdom Viridiplantae; phylum Streptophyta; class Magnoliopsida; order Myrtales; family Onagraceae; genus Clarkia; species Clarkia xantiana. The sequence goes on from JAPTYO010000018.1 coordinate 1,736,053, forward strand.
AACTGATAATTCTCCTTTTGCCTTGTTTCCTCATAGGAACACTTTTCCAAGGCATCCGTACAAGTATTCACAACCTTCAACTAATATATGGTTGGTGGCCACCTAGTGAATACAAGAGTTTGTGAATTACATATGAATTTGACCATCCCCATCGCTCATATCCTTAGTCAAACCCAACCGGTTTCCAAAGACGTAGTCACTGGGCCTTTTTGTTCAGCATTACGTTTGTACGCCAGGAAGCGAACATTGAGCCTGACCTTAGATATGAGTTCTGAGTCCGTGAGGAAACTTTGGGTGCAACTTTATAAGGCTCCCGGGATCAATCACACGCTCGAGGTGAAGAAGTTTGCGCCCGCCAGAATCACGAGGATTCTTTCCTAGCACAACCGAGTTGTGACCCCGTGATCGAACGTGGCACGCGTAGTATGAAGCACGCGTCGATAGCATACCTGAACGTTTAAGTTCAAAGGAATGGGATATGTCAAATCATGCTATCGCAAATTCTCATTTGGCCCAGAATGTGGATTAATGACGAACAAAGTTCATCACGACGATCTGCAAAACGAAGATCTTGTCGAGTTACTTCGACAGTAGATGATCGTTCTGCGCAATCAGGTTTATCCCCCCTGATTCTTAGCGAGCCTTGCTTAGTAGAGGCCTCCCTCCAGCGCAAGACGACCGTACCCGTGTGATGAGATAAGGCCCATATTCGACATAGTTTTGGCAGAGGATTGCGTCCTCCTACGACTTAGCTTATACACCGAAAGTTTGATGTAATCAAAACATTATGACGTTTGATCATAAACTCAGTTGCAATTCTTTTGCTTACAAAATGTAACTTTCTAATATCAAAATGTTATCACAGATACACGCCACTTCTAAACCCTACGCAATCCAAGCAGTTTTACATGCTTTTCGAATATCTCCCTGCGTAGTGGTTTAGTTAATGGATCCGCAATCATGTTATCAGTGGACAAGTATTCCATAGTGATGATATTGTCTTCTACCATAGATTTAGCAAAAAATATTTCACATCGATGTGTTTGGTCTTACTATGGTACTTCGGATTCTCTTTTGCCGCAATGACTGCCTGACTGTCAGAGAACACCTTCACAGGTTTACTCCCGACGTCTCCATCAAGCAGCGCAGTAAGAAGCCTTTTTAGCCAGACCATTTGCTGTGCGTTCTTGGAGAGGGCTACGAATTCCGATTCCATTGTGGACAGCGCGACACAGGTTTGCTTCTCGCTCGTCCATGAAATAGCGGCATTAGCAAGGAGAAACACTCCTCCTTTGGTGGACTTTAGATCATCCGGATCGCCACCATGGTCGATGTCACTGTAATCGGTCAATTCTAACTTCCCGCCCTCATAACACAGTGCGTAATCGGCAGTACCTTTCAGATAACGAATAATTCGTTTTACAGCCTTTAAATGTTGATAGCCAGGATCTGATTGGAAACGTGCTACTAGGCTCATAGTGTAACAGATATCCAGACGGGTGCATTGCATGGCGTACATATAACTACCGACCATGCTTAAATACTCCACACCCTTCATTTGTTCACGCTCTTCCAGGTTCTTGGGGCCGTCACGTTTTGACAGTGCGCACCCAAACACCACCGGCGTATCCACGGGTTTGGAATCATGTCATCTGAATCTTTTCAACAGTTTGTTGATATATGCTTCTTGAAACAGACACATTTTTCGGGTAGCCCGATCTCTAGCAATTTCAATGCCCAAGATGTACGTGGCCTCTCCCATGTCCTTCATCTCAAATACAGATGCCAACCATGACTTTGAATTGTTCATAAAACTCACATCGTTTGCGGTAATGAGATGTCGTCCACGTATAAGGTTAAGAAGACATATTTAGACCCGGAGGTCTTATAATACACGTATGGATCCTCGTGAAAATTCACGAATCCGTTTCCTACGATTTCCTCGTGGAATCTGCGGTACCATTGCCGAGACGACTGTTTAAGACCGTAGATGGACCTTTGGCGTTTACAAAATTTATGTTCGTTACCAGGAGTAATGAAACCCTCTGGTTGCTCCATGTAGATCTCTTCCTCCAGGTTTTCGTAGAAGAATGCGGTCTTAACATCCATTTGGTGCAGCTCGAGATCGAGACTTGCGACCAGGACCATGTCTGGCGCTAACCGTGGTTTTACGCACAGTCAGTGAGTTTGTTTTGTCAAAGTCAACTCCGTGAAATGGGTATATCCTTTCGCATCAAGTCGGGTTTCGCACCTCCCGACCATTTCCATCAGTGCTGAGCCTCCTTTCAGGACTTACCTTATCCTTGTGCCCCTGTGGTTAGCAGGTAAATCAACTATAGACTTTGACGGATTTCATTTAAGCAATCTCTCTCTCTTATTATTTTCCTTCATTTCTCCACTTGAGGTCTTTTCAATGCTTGCCAACATTTGTTAGAGCGAGGTTTTCACCTTGCTCGATGGGTTTGAAGCCTTTGACTTTATTCTAGGCTTGATTAATTTCATCTAGAGTCTGATCATTTCTCCCACTCGGAATAATGCTTCTTATCGTAGCATCACTTCTATTGGGAACATTTTCCTACTCGGAACAATGCTTCTTATCGGAGCATCGTTTCCTTTGGGAACAAGAGCAGTGCTTGAACCTTGACCAAACTTTCCTTTGACAATCTCTCGGTCTCGGGGTTTCACTTCCTAGATGAATTCCTTGATCACTAGGATATAGAACCAAGTCTGGTCGGATCACTCCCACTGGAAACAATGGGTATCACTCCCACTGGAAACAATAGGTAGTCGAGGCAGTAGTCGCTTTCCTTGTTCATCAATAAGACCATCAGGTTCAACTTGATTCGTCTCAACAACAACAACAGTGTTCTCATGTGGTAGGGCTTATTCCTCCCACTGGATTTACTATGAAAATGTTTCCATTATCATTTACCATGTCATTCACTAGAGTTGCTGGTTCAAATCTCTCCCACTCGAATTAAGTGGGACCTGATTGTCAGTGTTATCCTGCTTCGTTTTGATCAAGACTACATTTGTTTGAAACTGTCCATGCATTGGAAAATTTGTCCTCAAGTATGTAATGTCTCATGTTCGACCACAACACCATTTTCCCAAAAGCTGTAAACATGTATTTTCTAAGAGTAGTTAACGTACTCTTGTCCCAAATACGTGTTTAATGAGCAAATTAGTGTCGCATGATGATTTGATTTAACTCATTATCATTCTTCCGCTATTATGGCGACGTGTTTTACCGATTTCATTGGAACACAGTGTTACATAAATGTGAATCACTTTTCATCATCCCATAGGGAATGTCTGATAGAGTGACTCCAACAGTATGTTTATAAAATGTGCTTCCTGAAGTGTGTCAGTTGATTTGAATGCCTAGCCTGACTTATCGTTCAAGGCGCATGGAAGGAAAATCCTTTAACCGACTTCGTCCTTCTTCGTTTGCAAACTTATCTAAGAGATTTTATCCCATCTCCGAGCTGAGCATCTTGGATTTTCACCCTATGCGTCAGCTGCTACTTTTACAAGGTCGTGGTAGCTTCGAAGCCTACTTCGTACCGATGTAAATGATATTAATAAATTGTTCCCAAGGGAATGCGAACGAAAATTCAGCACATCATCATTCAGACACTTCATCATTAAATTCGTATTTTCAAACGACGTGTTCCGTCTTTCGAGGTCCACTTGCGCGTAGCGCTATTTACTGAAGTTTTATCCCTAGGTTAAATCGTTTCATTTCTGAATTTAATTCAATTTAATCCAATCGGTTTCGCACATGATCATCATTACAGATTATTTCATTCAATGGAGTACTTATTAATAAAGAAAAGATTTATAAGAAATATATATAAGCAATACATTAAACAACAATCAAAAGGATTGAATAACCTGATAAATGGGTAATCAATACTTTGTCCGAGCATTTGTCACATTCTCAAAATGAAGTGTTTCCTATATTTCAAGGAACATTATTATCATTAAGTATCTTAAACTGAAAACTAAGAAGAGGTTCATTCAGCAAATAAAGATAAAGTTTTTCATTCAATCTTTATGTTTCCGGGGCAAGGTCCTCAGGTTTGTGCTTGTTCTCCTTCTCGTTTCTGTAATCCAAAAGGGTAAATTTGAATTACTTTCGAGTGAGAAGAGTCCTAGAAGAACTTATGAGGTTATCATTATTCTTCAGCACGTACCTTGGGAGGATTGGTACAGGCCATAGCAATATGTCCTTTCACGCAACACCTAAAACACGTTCGAGTTTCCTCTCTACGTGTCTGTTTTGCTTGCCGTTTCTTGCCACCGAATTGCTTTCGCTTGAACTTGTTCTGAGGTCTTGGAGCTAAAGGCTTATCAGCCTTAAACTGAAGGCCCTTGCCTTTTTCTCTTGTGCTTACCCTTTTGCTCAGCTGGATTCGAGGATGCGAGGATGCAATATGCATTTCCGCTCTCGGCTTTTCAGCCTTGAGACGATCCTCTTCCAGCTCGAGATGGACTCACACTTTCTCGAGGTCAATGAGTTGAGTAGCATGGGTAAGGTGCATTTTCATGATATTCCAAGTGTCAGGCAAGGATCAGATAACACATTGGACCTTTTGTTCGTCGGTCATGATTTTCCTGCCTCCTTGAGTTCAGCAAGCATGTTAGACATGTGTCTAATATGCTCTTTCATTGTATGCTTGGGATTCATCTTGTACGAGTCTAAAGCGATGTTCAATGACCGCTTCTAGGCTTTGGTGTAAACACCAAACCCTGCCTTAAGACCGTTCCAAAGGTCCATGGCAGACTCATAGTGTCATATCCATAGAGAATGTCATCCTCAAGCAGTGACAACAAGGCAGAACGAATTTCCTAGTCCTTTGCATCCCATTCATCATGGAATTTCTTCAGTTCGGCCGTGAGGTCTCCCTCTGGCCTGACTTGTTTTGAAGTCAAATGCTCCAAACCTCTCATTTTAGTAATTACCATCCTCGCGCGCTTATTCCAGATCTTATAATTGTTGATGTTCAATCTCACTCCCTTATTCATTTGGGAGATAACAATGCTGATCGCAACCATTGATACTACCACATTGATAATCATGCTTAATCAGGGAGACAATAACATTTTGAGAAAGAATTGCACACATCAAATATCTATTCAGATGAAATTCGACAAATAATGATTCCTCGGTCATCTAAACCAACCGACCAACAGTAAACCAATAGAAGATGGTTGTGAAAAAGTTCACATTATCGTCGTCTTCCATCCAATAGACCAGTCTTTCAAAACGGTTTTAATCGTAAATTACCGGAACGGGAATTTTTAAAACAAGCATACCCGATCTTGGCTTTCGCAAGGCCATCTTATTTTGGAAATATATTCCGATGAATTCACTTATGCATATATAATTCTACTATCAACGTAAATTATCATACGCCAGTAACATTCTTCACATAAACCACACTCATGCTTACGCGTCATGCGTCTAATGTTCTGAGGAACTCATGTTTGCATACATAATTCTACTTCCAAGTAAATTATCAAATGCAACTACATCCCCAACATTCTAGCATACGTGTCAAACATGTAACATTCACATCTATCATACACATTTGGCGACAGGTTTTCGATTTTAAAATAATTTTAAACATTAGGGGCTGATTTGCAATTCATGCTTATATTCAATAACGCAACATTCTAGACATGAATCCTAGGCATTTCTAACCATCACAACATGTCTATCCTAGTGCGCATTCCATAAATTTAACCAGGGCTCCGCCCCCAATATGCAATATCCAGCTAGCTTGACTCAGTCAAGACAACATTTCTAATCATGCATAAATATATATTGAATAATAATCAATTGCAATTCAGCCCAATAATTAATCCAGTCCCAAAAACATGTATATCCGAGATCCATCCCCATAATCGAAACAAAGCATAAAAGGTTATCAACCTTTGAGCACTGTGTAGGCTTATTAAGGTTCAAAACATTTGGATTTTAAAGTTTGACCTCCCTATTTTAATTAACTTGAATTCGGTTTTGAAAAATACGGTTAGGTTCAGTCAATTTATGTCCGGTTGGGTTCGTACCAGGAAATCTGGTTCGATTCGGTCCGGTAAAATCCGGTTTGGTTCGGTCCGATTTTAATTTTAAAATATGGTTCGATCCTAACCGATCCAATGAAAATAGGGTTCATTTCGGTTCAACACACAAAACCGGTTCGGTTAGATCCACTTAGTTACCCCGGCCCGACCCGACCCGATTAGGTAAAACCGATTGAGAAAATCCGGTTCGGTTTTAATTCGTCCTGGTTTGGCATATTGGATCGGCCCAATAATTAAAATATAAAAAGTTGGGCCGAAATGTTTATTTGTAGCCCAAGTAGGGTTTTAAAGTCCAAAAATATTTAACTTAGCCACCAAATCACATTAATTATATAAAATAATCTAATATTAAATATATATATGTATATATATATATATATATTTCGGCCATAACTATAACATATATATATATTTCCAAGATTCTATCTGTTGGATCACGGTTGGAACTCTGGTACGGTCTTGACGGAAATCCAAGGTCCTTCGCTCCACGTAATCCTGCAAGAGGGGAATAGACCGGGCGGTGACCCAGAATCCCTCTCCGATGATTAAATGAGTATCTCAATTATCTCAATGAAACTGGCAAGCAAGAGTATGAGTATCAAAACGTATCTGATCTGAGGTAACTTCTGCCCTTTTATAGGAGAAGAGTTACCTCAGTTACCTGATGAACCGCTGGGGCAGTTAGCCCACGATCCCGCTTATCTCGGCCACGATCCCGCTTATCTCGGGCCACTTCCTCACTACTCTGATAGTGGGCGCGTTTCTCGGCCTCAGCCTCTGATAGCAAGTCCCGACCAATATCGGGGACTCCAGAGTTATCTCATTAGGTCACCGCTCGGGCCCCCTCGTCATCGTGACAGGGCCAACATTCTCAGGGATTCAACATCGGGGCCTACTTAAAGGCATACCATCGGGAGCGTCCAGCTCGCATATCGGGACCGACCTTGTCGGGACCCTTCATCATCGGGACTCCTCTTGTCGGGACCCTTCGCATTGGTCTTCTTGACTTTTAGGGCCTAGTGGGCCTATTCACCGTTTACTCGTCGTTAAAGGGCTTCACGGCTAAAGCGGAACCCATCATTTGCCCCCAAGACATGAGGGACTTACAGTTCGTCGTGTCTTTAAACTCCCGACCTCCTAATGTCGGTATCGGAGGCTTTTCCCTTGAAAAAATTCACCGACATGGATCTTCTCGTCCACGATTCCTCGATACCTCGAGGATAGTCACCAAATCCGAGAAGACTCCTCGATTACTCAGCCATTAAATGCAGCAGGTGACGAAGCGACGGTTTTGGCACCCGTGCCTGATTTTTCTGAAAAAGCACTTTTCAGGCCGTTTCATCATTAACGTCTCTTTCCATTCTGCTCCTTTTATTTCAACGGCTCGGATCAAAACGTTTCAACTTCGACGACCCAGATTAGAAGGTCGTTTCGCTTATCCCTTCTCCTATAAAACCCTAATCCTGGGCACTGTTCTTCTTTTACCGTTCCTGCGATTTCAAAAGCTCTGCAACCTCAAAAGCACAGGTTCTTCTCCAGCTTTCTGTTTTCCGATCAGTTTTCCGGCAATCGTTAGGATCATCCTTTCCGTTCCACTTCATCATGTCTGGTAAGAATTCTTTCTCTGATGTTAGCGTAGCCTTTCCCTTATCTTTGATTAGTTGCTTGCATTTTTCCGAAAACCCACTACGCCTTCTCTTGCCATGGCTGATTTTCAGACAGCGGATCTAGTTCTGAGGGGAGAAAACCCTTCAACTTCGATTATGCTCCCAACAAAATCTCGGTGACTGCCTACGACGCAGCTCTCCGAGAAGGATGCATTACCCAAACCTGGAAACCTCGTCTTCCTTATTCTCGCCACCGTGCCTCGGGTGACCTTGTGGTCACTCGTCCCGAGGAAGGGGAGATATTTGTCTCTACTGGACAAATATCGGCAGGGATCCGATTCCCCTTCTGCGGGAATTTGGTTGAGATGTGCACACACTACAAGACGCATCCAACTACCTTCTCCCCACACGCCATCCGCGTGTGGAACGCCTTTCAAGTCCTCTGCTTCCGACAGAAATGGGTCTACAACCTCCAACTCTTCAGAACTTTCTACGGGATGAAGTGCAACGAGGCTGGGGTTTGTGCCTTCTATCCTCGGATGCCCAAGTGGAATAAGGCGCAGCTTGCTCTGTGCACTTGGACCAGCGACACCTGGAAGGTTGTCAAGGGTCGGGGACTCCTGATTGACACGGGGTCTGACAACAGCGGGTGGAAGAGGAGCTACTTTTTCATCAAGAACAGTTCGATCCCATGGCCTCGATGGGAGGTGGAAGCGGACTCTCCTCCCGCTTATCACACTTACTCTGATGAATATTTTCAGATCCTCCACCGCATCCAGCTTTACCGTTAGGGGGAGTCCTACACTCCCCTCGATGCTAACTCTCTAACGGAGCGGGACCTGGTGAAGGCCGGGATCCGTCTCCTCGACATAATCTCTGGGGGTCAACTCTTCGACGGCCCCTCCAATATGGTCCCTTGGGTAACATTTCTGACCATGTCTCTATCTTCCATTGTTTGCAGCTAAGAAGGTATCACTGCTGACCAATCTCATCCTTAAGCAGGGAGAGACCAACGCTGTCCAACGCCCCGCACGGAAGAGGAAGTCGGCGAAGAAGGCTGCTGCTTCGTCGGGATCTCCCTCCGCGGAGAGGACTAAGCGGAGCCGTGTGGAGGAGGTGGACAGACTCTTCAATGTCCAAAATGCTGAAGAAGGTAAACAGCTCCGCCTAGCTATTAAATCATACAGGAAGCAAGTTCCTAAGGAGTTGATCCCATCCACCAAGGAAGCCCGAGTCAAGGAGATTAAACGCATCCTCCAAGGGGAAACTCCCCGCATCCTCAAAGCGGGTTACTACAACTTCCATGGGAAAGATTAATACGTTTCTCGGTGCATCATTTGGTGTAAGGACCCTGACCAACTTCCTGTCTATCTTTCTGAAGCATCTCGTCCTCTAGGTGCAGGTCACTCGGGAGCTCAGTCAGGTGCTGGAGCTTCAGCAGGGGCACCACTTTCAGCAGGGGCACCACTTTCAGCAGGGGCACCACTTTCCGGTGCTCGAGGTGGAGAAGACCTCCCTCAACTTCCTGCCCCGATGGGATCGGGGGCTGGAGAAACCCCGACGAGCAATCAGTTTCGTCGGGTGGAAGATCTGGACTCCTCCGAGGAGACAGACGAGGGTCTCGCCTTGATCCGTCATCGGGGGACGAGGCAGTCCCCCCTGAAACCAACCTCCAGGGGGCTGCCCCCCTCACCTTCTTCGCAGCAGCAGCAGCCGTCACCCATCCACAGTTTGACTCCCTCCGGGTCCTAGGGCGACTCGGAGATGCGCACCTCCACGACTCTAGTCGATCCTCCTCCCCTCCCCTTGGACGGGAGCTTTTACAAGGCCTACGACCCCGACCAGAAGGCTGCTCCCTGGACCCCGATCCAGACGCTACAAGGGGTACAACTCCGACAAGGTGATACATACCCGGAGCTGGGCCTTCATTTGGTGGCAGGCTCGATTCTGCCATCTCTGAGGGTTCCGATCTCCCTGGATTGGGAGGACATCCGCGCGGATGTCCACGGAATGGCTATTCGTCGGATAGAGGTGAGGTTTCTATTTTCGCCCCTCCATCAATAAGGCAGAATATTCATATGCTAACCTTTTCTTCTTTCCTTTGCAGGAGCTGCCGGACATAAACCGCTGCTTCGGGTACATCTTCGCCCTCGAGGAGGCTCTGGAGCAGGAGCGGGCCAAGGGGTCTCCCGCGGTTATAGCCAAGCTTGAGGAGGATCTCGCGGCCTCCGAGTCTTCGAGGGGAAAACTGGCCAAGGAACAGGCCCTCCTCGATCGAAAGACTCGGGACCTCCAAAAGCAGGTTCACGACTTCGAGGGGCTGCTGAAGCGGGAGCAGCAGGAGCGACAAAAGGATACAGAGGCTCGGGACAAACTTGTCCTTGAGAAGAAGGCTCTGGAGGAGGAAATTGCTGAGGTCCCTGCCCAGCTGGCCGCGGCTGATACCAAGGGCCGGGAGGATTATCGGGGTTCTGAGGACTTCCAAGCTGACGCGGTGAAATTCTGCACCGCGGAGGTGGAGAACACCCTCTTCAACGCGGTCGAGGAGCTCCATCTGGAGTATGGCGACGCCATCAACTTCGACAAGTCTGCGACTCTCGCTCCCTTTGCGAAGAGGTACTTCGCCCTCTCGGAGGAGAGTGAAGAGGGGAACACTCCCGCGGGTGTTGAAGACATGGCGGAGCTTCCAAGTGCCGATCCTCCGACAGTTGACCCCCCGATAATCGACCCTCCAGCAGCTGAACATGTGGAGCCTTCTGCCACAGATCTCGTGGATCCTGCTCCCGCTGATGCCGACAAGGACCAAGCTTAAATGCTCTATCTTTATAGTCCTTGTAATTTTCCTTTCTTTATCGGGAACCTCACAGATTTTATAATATCATATATTTTTTGGTTCCGATTATCATTGCACTTCACAAAGCGACTTAATTATACTTAGAACAAATCTAAGAACCACGCACCACCTAAGGCGACTTAACAACTCGCACCACTTAAGGCGACTTCGAAACACTTAGAATAAATCTAAGAACAATCTTATCGGAAGTAACCTCTTTATTCATTGATGGCTCAGAATCTGCTTACATCGAATCAAACAATAGACAACTTGCACCACTTAAGGCGACTTAATAACATCGTGCACCACTAAAGGCGACTTAATAACAGCGTGCACCACTAAAGGCGACTTAATAACATCGTGCACCACTAAAGGCGACTTAATCTCAAACATGACATTTCTTCAGGTGTTCACCACTGAATGAATGCTTCAATACTCTGCCATCGAGGTCTTCCAAATTATACGCATTTGGAGCTGGCATCGCCACGACCTTATAAGGTCTTTCCCATTTTGGTGACATCTTGTTGATCCGATCCAAAAGGGTGAACTCGTTCCGACGCCAAACCAGCTCTCCGACGAAGAACTGTCGGGACTTAACTCGCCGATTGTAATATCTGGCCGTCGCCAAACGCATTCGAGCCTAGACTTTATCAGCATCCCGCCTCTTTTCCTCGAGCAAGTCCAGTTCCAGACGTCTCATTTCATCATTCGTCAAAGGCTCGTAGTACCTCACAATCAGGCCCGCGTCACATTTCACCCTCAAGTGACCAACTTCCGTACCTTTGGCAATTTTGAGGCCTGTGATAAGAGCCTCATACTCAGCTTCGTTGTTTGTGGCCCTAAACGTTAAGGCCAAAGCATATCGAAGGGGCTCGCCTCCGCCTGGTGGTATCAATACAAACCCTGCTCCTGATCCGTCTGAACTCTAAGAGCCATCAGTGTACATTTCCCAAGTATTTTCGTCATTTGGCTGTTCTGATTGCTCCGCCATTTCTGGTTGCTCTGCTATCGGGACCTCCATAGTTGCCCCCTCTACAGGAACCGCTTCTTCCAGATCGGGGGCTGTAGACTCTGCTATGAAATCCGCCAACGCCTGACCTTTAATAGCCGTTCTCGGAGGAAAGTGAATGTGGAACTCACTAAGTACAACTGCCCATTTCACTAATCTCCCCGACGCATCAGGTCGGTTCAAAAAATGCTTCAAAGGTTGATTCGTCAACACAGTAATCTCATGCGCATGGAAGTAAGGCCTCAGCTTCCGAGCAGTAATGATCAACGCAAAAAGATACTTCTCGACGGCGGGATAATTCATTTCAGATGTGGCAAACGCCTTGCTTACATAATAAACGGGGACTTGATTACCCTCGACAATCTTCACTAACACAGAGCTAATAGAAAACTCAGAAACAGCCAAATATAGATAGAGCGGCTCGCCTGGGATCGGTTTCGCCAATGGCGGGAGGGTGCGAAGGTGCTGCTTGAGCGCCTGGAATGCCTCTTCACACTTGGCAGTCCACTCAAACTTCTTGTTGGCCCTCAAAACTTCAAAAAATGGCATGGATCGGTCACTTGCCTTAGACAGTAAGCGATTCATTGCAGCTAGTCGGCCATTCAGCACTTGCACCTCCCGATGATTTGTCGGAGACTGCATCTCCTCGATTGCCCTCAGCTTCTCGGGATTCACCTCAATTCCCCATTGGCTTACCATAAAGCCCAAAAACTTTCCTGAGTGCACTCCGAAGGAACACTTGGTCGGGTTCAAGCGAACCTGATGAAGCCTCATCCGCTCAAATGCCGTGGCTAAGTTGTGAACATGATCCTCAGCCTGTCGGGACTTCACCAGCATATCGTCCACGTAAGCCTCCATGGTTTTCCCCAACATGTCTCCGAACAGCTTGTTCACCATCCTTTGATAAGTTGCCCCGGTATTAATCAACCCAAAGGGCATGACATCGTAGTGATAGATGTCACTATCAGCATAAAAAGCAGTGTGGGGGGCGTCCTCCTTAGCCATCTTAATCTGATTATAGCCAGAGTAAGCATCCATGAAGCTCAACAATTCATGTCCCGACGTAGCATCCACCAACTGGTCGATTCTCGGAAGCGGGTAACAATCCTTCGGGCAAGCCTTATTCAAGTCGCGGAAATCAACACACATCCGCCATTTCCCATTGCTCTTCTTCACCAGAACCGGGTTGGCGACCCAAGTCTGGAATCGGAGCTCCTTGATAAATCCAGCATCGAGCAACCTGCCCACCTCCTGCTAGATTGCGATCCTCTTGTCTGCGCCCATCAGACGCCTTTTCTACGCGATAGGCTTGATCGCGGGATCAATCTTCAACTCATGCTCAATCACATCGGGGCTGATTCCTGACATGTCACTCGGTGACCAGGCAAACAGTTCCTTGAACTCCTTCAGCAGCTCAATCAATTCTCGGGCCCTCTCGTCAGACAGGGATCCGATTTTCACCTTCCTCTGAGGTCCGTCAATCTCGACCTCCTTCAAATCCTCCATAGGGGCGGGACGCCCAAACTCCTCTCTAGGATCAGCATCGGTCTGGAGGATAGTCATAGCCTCCCGTATTCTCCTTCGGGTGGTATTAACATAGCACTTCCTGGAGGCCACCTGGTCGCCCTTAACCTCCCCGAATCCATGGTCAGTCGGGAACTTCATCTTCTGGTGAACAGTCGAGGCAACTGCCATCAGCGGGTTGATGGTAGTTCTCCCGATGATCGCATTATAGGTCCCCGCGGACTCAACCACCACGAACTCCACATTCCTCCTCTCCGCTTTCCACCCACTACCGAACTCCACTGGTAAGGTGATCATTCCCAGCGGATAGGAGGTAGAACCAGAGAATCCAACCATCGGGAAGTTCACCTGCTTCAGGTCCTTCTTCGTTTTCCCCATGACCTCCAGCGCATCCATGAACATAATATCGGAGGAGCTCCTTCCGTCGATCAAAATTCGCTTCATCTCGTACCCATCCACGTCCAGGGTCACGACCAAAGCATCATCGTGTGGAGTCTCCACACCTACCAGGTCCTCCGCTGAAAAGGAAATCAGCATCTCTTCCTTCGCGGTCTAGGATCGGGACCTCTTGCCCAGCACCACAGCAGCGGAAATTCTAGAGGCGTAGACCTCCCGAGAGGCTGTAGTGTCACCTCCTGCGGCAAATCCTCCGTGAATCACATTAATGGTGCCCCGCTTCTCCTTACGGGCACCAGAAGACTCTGGCTCCGACTTCTTCTTCTTCGGGGACCGATCGCGGGATCGGGAACGGGACCGCGATCGAGATCGGGAACGGGACCGCGATCGAGATCGGGAGCGGGATCGACACCGCCTCTCAGCCACAAACTCCTTAAGCTTCCTTTTCTGGATCAGCTTTTCGATTTCCTTCTTCAACTCCCGACAATGGTTAGTGTCGTGACCGCTGGCGCGGTGGAACCAACAGTAACGATCGGTGCGGGATCCCAAAAGTTCTCCTTCCTTCTTCGGGGGGTACCTGGAGATACCCTGTCGATCCATCACCATTAACACCTCCGCCATGGAACTATTGAGATGAATGTGGTATTCCTCCCGCTTGTCCTTCCTCGGGGGACGTATTTCCTCCCTTCGATCAGAACGACCTCGACTCCGACTGCCCTCGGATTTATCCTTCCGCTTATGGTCATCCAATGGTTTAAACGACTGCTTTTCCTTATTTGACTTCGGAGGATCAAGCTCTCCAGCAGCTATCTTCGACTCCTGCACATCAATTTGCTGCTTCACCCTCTTCTGCAGTGCCTCCATGTTCCACACAGCCTTCTCAGCCACGCTGTGCATCAGGTCGGAACCATAGGGGGCTGTTAGGTTCCGAAGGAAGGTGTGAATAGTCTCTCCCTCCGATATCTCCTCATCGATTTCAGCCACACTAGCAGTGTATCGCTGGTAATAATGCGCCAGCGATTCATCGGGCCTCTGCACCACCTGAGCCAGGGATCTCACGCTTTTCAAGAGGCGCCGGCGACCCTGGTACTGCTGAATAAAACGGTCATGCATATCAGCCCAGCTGGAGATGCATCCTGGGGCAGGCTGAAGAACCACGTCAGGGCCCTCTCACCCAGTGTACCTGGGAATAACACACACACAATATCGTCATTCGGGGCTCTGCCTAGACAAGCCATGAGGTGCTTCTGGACATGACGAACTGGATCTCCCTCGCCATCATACTCCTTAATCGTGGGGATACCCAGCCCTGGCGGGGTGAGGGTGTCTATCAATCGGGGAACAAAGGGATGGGTGGATCGATCACTTAGTTCCGACATCATCTGCTTATGGTCCCCCATGAAGATGTTCACGATCTTCACCACCTGGTCGGGGGTGATGGGACCATTAAGGGGAATGGTCCTATGTTTCAGCGGTCCAGGCCCATCGATCACAAATCTCTCCGACTGAGCAGGCTCCTTGCCCTTGTCCTGGTTTCTGGGTTGGGCCTCCTGTGCATTCTGAACTTCCCTCGGTGGAGGCACCTCCTCCTGCCATTTGGCAGCCTCTCTCCGCTCTAGGAGAGCCTCCATGGCCTCCAAGAACATCGGCATGGCATCCGCCACAGCCTTCGCCAGGTCCGCGTTTGGAGGGGCATTCTCCTCTCTATTCTCTTGATGTTGAGCAGTATCCTCAGGAACTTCATTGTGCCCCCATGTTTGGGAAACCTCAGCAGGGGGATTTTGGTCCACAACATGCTCCGGAAGCCCTGAATTCAAAGTTCCAACAGGGTGACGGGAACCACCAGATCGTCCTTGTTTCTTCTGCTTGCCAGCCGCCCTTGAACGAGTAGAGGTCATTTTCGGCTTTTCGTTACGATTCCCAAAGACAGCGCCAATGTTGGATCACGGTTGGAACTCTGGTACGGTCTTGACGGAAATCCAAGGTCCTTCGCTCCACGTAATCCTGCAAGAGGGGAATAGACCGGGCGGTGACCCAGAATCACTCTCCGATGCTTAAATGAGTATCTCAATTATCTCAATGAAACTGGCAAGCAAGAGTATGAGTATCAAAACGTATCTGATCTGAGGTAACTTCTGCCCTTTTATAGGAGAAGAGTTACCTCAGTTACCTGATGAACCGCTGGGGCAGTTAGCCCACGATCCCGCTTATCTCGGCCACGATCCCGCTTATCTCGGGCCACTTCCTCACTACTCTGATAGTGGGCGCGTTTCTCGGCCTCAACCTCTGATAGCAAGTCCCGACCAATATCGGGGACTCCAGAGTTATCTCATTAGGTCACCGCTCGGGGCCCCTCGTCATCGTGACAGGGCCAACATTCTCAGGGATTCAACATCGGGGCCTACTTAAAGGCATACCATCGGGAGCGTCCAACTCGCATATCGGGACCGACCTTATCGGGACCCTTCATCATTCGGACTCCTCTTGTCGGGACCCTTCGCATTGGTCTTCTTGACCTCTTTTAGGGCCCAGTGAGCATATTCACCGTTTACTCGTCGTTAAAGGGCTTCACGGCTACAGCGGAACCCATCACTATCTTTAAGACTAAATCAATCAACAATATATATATATACATATATATGTAAAATTCAGCACACATATATAAATATATATTTTATTTATTGTCAATATTTTAAATAGGGAAACGTATATTAAAAATATACTTTCTCAATCTTTTAGGTAAATAAAATCTATCAATAATATCTTTAACCTATTTAAATATTTAGATATATTGATAGTTATATATATTTCTATATATTAATGTGAATCTATCCTAATGTTTCTATTTATAGATATATTGTTACCTAAATTAAAAAAAGATTAAAATATGGTAAACAATATTATTAAAAATTTTGGCCGAAATTCTCATGCTTGGTGTTGGATATGATTCGAGGCAACCTAGTACAAGTAGACAGAACAAAAGTTGAAGATCTCGAAAGAATGTATGATTGACCATTCGAGTCCGCAATAAGGAGATAAAAATGAATGGTCGACTACCCTACAAACAGAAGTCAACTTTCTTGACAGAAGTCATAAAGAACAAGGCGAGAAAGTCATTCAAGGCTCCTCTCTTGAAGTGTAAGTCGAGTCGAGGACCAAAGCTTCCCTACTAGAGTCGACCATCAGATACTTAGAGGAAACCTTCCCTCTTAAGGAAATGACAGTTGGAGACCTGCTCGCCGCCTCTAGGAAGACTTCCCTTTGAAGGAAGAGGTACTAGTTGGCAACCTGCTCGCCGCCCCCTATGCCACGAAACTTTCCTTTGAAGAAAGAGGCACCAGCTGGCGACCTACTCGCCACCCTCTATACCACGAAACCTTCCTCTTAAGGAAGTGGTACCGGCTAGCAACCTGCTTGTCACCTGCTTATGCCGACTCAGGACATAAACCCTCCCAAGAGGGTAGCCGCCACTAAAAGTCGGTAATATCTCCCTGTAAATAGGGGCTCACTTTCATTGTTTAAACTAAGTTCTATCATATACTTTACAATATTCTTTCGATATCCATTACTGACTTAAGATTCGGAGTGGAATTAGGGGCCTTCCCAACCCCTTTTCAGGTCCTCGCCTAGCACAAAGCCACCAAAGGAAACTAAGTACCCACAAGGTCAAGAAAGATACCTGAGTGAGCTAGCTCCCGGTGAGATCTCGAAGTCCGTTACTCGAAGTTCTAGAGCCACGTTATTTTGATCCCAATATTTGGCTCCGTCTGTGGGAATCAGGATCAAAAAGTCACCGCCTCCAAGAAGAATAAGATGCCGAATCCCGGGGTAGAGGAGGTGGTAAATACCCAAGTAAATCCCACTACCTCAAGTCGACCACCCAGAGAAGACCCACCCGCGCCTCAACATAACGGCATCGGTGGTGAAGAAAACCTCAGTCATGCCAAGTCGCTGCCCAATCTCGAGGAAGCAGGAACAGTCCCTCCGGCTGTCCCTCAAGAGATAATGGCGGCCTTCATAGCCTTCTGGAATCAAACCCGGGCGGGAATGGTTCCTGACAAAAAGGAACCAACTCGAGAAGCCTCCCAAAAGGAAGAGGTGGCCTCTAGTGTGAAGGTTGTGGAAGAAAATCTCCTGGAGAAAGAGATCCCCAAAGCTCCAGAAGTCTAGATGGCGAGCAAGAGCCCTGTCCTATTCACTATAGGACATGTTGAGGAATCATTGGATAAGAAAAGAAGAGGAGCGAATGATTTACTTATCGTTCGCGACCACACTTCTCACCCTTTCTTCAAGAGGTTATTCAATACTCGAGTTCCACCACAAGTCTTTGCGAGGAACATCGAGGACTACACAGGCGAAGGAGACCCAGTTCGCCATATCAACGCCCAAAACTCTTCCCTTTTATGAAGAGGGGCAACTCCGGACCATTACGCGGCGCTTTTTCCCACCACCCTGAAGGAAGAGGCGTCCACTTGGTTTTATGGTCATCCTGATAGTTCAATTGATTCATGGGAAGAATTGAAGGCGAAGTTCATAGAAGGTCACATAGGCCAAAGACAACGCCTATAGAGTATGGAATTTCTAGATAAAATTGAGCAAGGTCCTGACGAAACCTTAGCCAATTATTATACTAGGTACCACAAAATACTCCAGCAGCTGAATGAAGACGCCACTGATGGTGAGTTGATTAGAACCTTCTGGAGGGGTCTCAGGGTACAGAGTCAAGCCCTGAAGGATAGCATGGTGATGAAGCCGGTGCGAAAGATTGACGCTCTCGCCATCAAAGTTAAGAAGTATATCGACTTGGAGAGGTCACATGAAAGATCGCCTATAGAAGCCAAGAGGCTGATCACTCCAACCAAATCCGAAGAAAGTTCTGCCTCTCGACCATCCAAGAGAGAAGAAAGGCGAGAAGGAACTTTTCGACATGGAAATCGCCCGGGAATGAAGAGGGATCCTAATCCTTATTCCGCAAAATTCACTCCTCTCACACACAATATATCCATGGTACTTTAAGAGATTGAGAAACTCAGACTGGATGATCCCCCCTAGTCAGAAAGAGTCCGATGTGATATCAAGTGAATGATTATTGTCGCTATCATCGATTTCAAGGGCACGACATAAACGAATGTGTTGCTTTAAAACACGATATCGAGGCGTTGATTCGAAGAGGTAATCTGCTAAAGTTTATTGAAAAGCCTCCCAATACCCCAAAGAAGCGAAGCCGTAGCCCAAGGAGAAATTCTCGACCCCCTCCTTATGGCTATCCAGCTCCCATTCAAAGGGAACGATAAATGTCATCTCTGGAGGATTCGCCTCAAGAGGAGGAACAAATTCAACTCGAGAGGTATACGTGGCTCAAATATCACGGCGGCGGTAATGGGAAAAAGATCTCGAGAACCTGAACTCGAGATAATTAGCTTCACCGCTAGCGATCTTTTGAAGGCGGATTAGCCGCATGAAGACGCCCTGGTAGTTACTCTCCTTATATCCACATATAGGGTTAAAAGGATTCTTATCGACCGTGGAAGCTCAACGGACATACTCTTTTCTCAAGCGTTCCTACAATTAGGGTTAACAAAAAGAAACTTAAAGAAAGTCAACTTCCCTTTAATAGGATTCGCAGGAGAAAGAATCTACCCCATGGGAGCTATTCGACTAACCACTGTTTTGGGAGAAGGGGAGAAAGTTTTGCAAGTGGATATACTTGTCGTAGTAGTCGATGCCGCCTCATCTTACAATGCCATCATCGGCAGAACCACCCTCAATCCTCACCGAATTATCCCTTCAACGGCGGATCAAGTAATGAAATTCTCGACACCAAAGGGAATTGGTGAGGTTCAAGGAGATCAAGCCATGGCGCGGCACTGTTACAACACGTCGACAAGACGCTCAGAGAAGTTATAATAGCTTCTGAAGTAGATACTTTTTTTATTATGACTAATGTTTTAGTCTCTTTTTTGATGTAATATCCAGGAAATGATGAATATATATGATCCCTCGAGATCTCTTTTTCTTTACAAGAAATCGTTCCAATATTATCATCAACCAAAGATATACAAATCAATTGTCGACCTTATGTGCCCAAAATGACTAAGGGCTAGGTACGGCGACAACTCGATCGAAGAATCAAAGATCTACAAATCGATTGTCGACCTTATGTGCCCAAAATGACTAAGGTCTAGGTACGGCGACAATTCGATCGAAGATTCGGTCTACAAATCGATTGTCGACCTTATGAGCCCAAAATGACTAAGGTCAAGGTACGGCGACAACTCGATCGAATAATCAAAGGTCTACAAATCGATTGTCGACCTTATGTGCCCAAAATGATTAAGGTCTAAGTACGGCGACAACTCGATCGAAGAATCAAAGATCTACAAATCGATTCTCGAACTTATGTGCCCAAAATGACTAAGGTTTAGGTACGGCGACAATTCGATCAAAGATTCGGTCTACAAATCGATTGTTGACCTTATGTGCCCAAAATTACTAAGGTCTAGGTACGGCGACAACTCGATCGAAGAATCAAAGATCTACAAATCGATTGTCGACCTTATGTGCCCAAAATGACTAAGGTATAGGTACGGCGAAAACTCGATCGAAGATTCGGTCTACAAATCGATTGTCGACCTTATGTGCCCAAAATGACTAAGGTCTTGGTACGGAGAAAACTCGATCGAAGAATCAAAGGTCTACAAATCGATTGTCGACCTTATGTGCCCAAATGACTTAAGGTCTAGGTAAGGCGACAACTCGACCAAAGATTCGAAGGTCTACAAATCAATTGTCGACCCTATGTGCCCAAAATGACTAAGGTCTAGGTACGGCGACAATTCGATAGAAGAAGTTGAAGATCTATAAATCGATTGTTGACCTCGCATGTCCAAAACGACGGTAAAAGTCTAGATACATCGACAACTCGATTAAAGGTTACAATTGACATCTATAAATACTAACGATCGACATTATTCGCCCAATATATGATTATCGAAGTTACGAGTGATAAAACCCTTTATTACAAAAAGAGATTTTTTACACAAGGGATCGATCTTAACAGAAACATCCTAGAATGTAACTGTTTATAAAGCCTTCTTTCCCTTAGAGGAAGAAACAACAAAACTATGATCCCCTTCAGTAGGGATCTCTAAAAACTGCTAAAGAAGTGGAACTTGAGAAAAAGGGAAGTCAGGTTGATACGCTCTCAGATTGGCTACAATCTCTTTTAAGGAAGGAAAAAGCAGATCAGGAGCGGCTACGGCAATATCTGATTCAAAAGCAGAACTCGCTTTGTAATTTTCCAAAGCCCTAACTCCAGGCTTCCTCAAGCTCGACATCTCATTTCGTAGCACATCGACCCTTTCACGAAGAATTATGTTCTCAACTTTGAGGTTATCCTTTTCCTTGTTCTTCTTCTCCAGCAAGTGGCGATGCTCTTTCATCAAAGAAATAGAGCTCTATAGGGACTCTTCGAACTTTTGGAGGTCCCGCCGTAAAAAGGAAGAAGTCTCATTCGCTAGCTTAAGATTCTCCCTCAGTTTGGCATTCTCTTCTCGAAGACTTTGAACCTCTCCTATAATCTCAGGAGACGTTGAGGTCTTAAGCTTCTCCCTGGTCGCCTGTAACTCCCTAAAGAGATCGATCATCAGGCGAGAATATTGAAGAGAATCCCTGGAAGCCTGTTAAAGAAAGAATCAAGAAAGAAGGGATCAGTCTACGACAAACGAAGAATAAATCCAAATAAATAGAAGAGGGCAATACTCACTTCGGCCTGTTTCAAAAGAAGAAGGCAAATAGCCTCCTCCACTTCCCACAAGTTCGTGTCTAGGTGCCTACGATCCTAGGGAGGAATGGAAGCATTTAGTAAATGAAGTGCCAAATCAGGATTGGCGATAGAATGCCCCTCTTTGAGAGGCTTCCATCGTAAAAAGAGAAGACGATTCCAATCTTTGGAAAACTCGACAGACAGGCTC
Source organism: Clarkia xantiana subsp. parviflora (assembly GCA_036873135.1). Classification (NCBI taxonomy): domain Eukaryota; kingdom Viridiplantae; phylum Streptophyta; class Magnoliopsida; order Myrtales; family Onagraceae; genus Clarkia; species Clarkia xantiana. The sequence continues at coordinate 1,757,488 of JAPTYO010000018.1, forward strand.
AACAACATGTCCCAATCAAAACAAGGACCCTCAAAATCCAAGGTGTCACTAGCGGAAGTCTCAGCACGAGGCGGGGATAATCGAGTCGATGAAGAAGAAGAGGAATCCTCGCCTTGCCTTCCTCTTCGCCACGAACCAGTATCCTTATGTCGATTGGAGTGGTGAGTGGTATCCTTCACTTCGCCCTCATCCTTAGAAGGCCTTACTAGCGAGTCCTTATCAAAAGGGATAGCCTCGACATCAATTGGAGTGTCGATGGATGCCCCGCTGTTGACCTTTTTTGACGAAGGGGCAGAAGAAGCTTCCATAGCTTGACGATGATTTCGAAAGATCATTTTGATAAAGTCTAGAAAGAAAGAAAACCCCGATTGTCAAAAATCCATTAAAGACTAGGGATGGCGATCTTAAAAAAAGAATAACCATGGGATACCTGAGGTGGGATAGCCATCCATGATGCTTTATGTTTGTCGGAGAACAGCTCTCTCTTTAAAGATTTGATCAGACTAAAAAGGCAAAAACAGAGGTGAAAAATGAAAGTGAGGCAGCAGTATTTATACTGAAGCCTCTCACCTTTCAAGATAACTTCTTGAGGAAGCATTTCCTAGGTAATCATCTATTGGTGCAGTTACTGACAACGTGACCGTTGCTTCGAAATTAACGTTGTCAATGGGCAAGACGACTCTTAAGCTTCTTCATGCATCCTTTTCCAACGATAAAAAATTACTATTAGACACAGCGTCTCGACTAGAGACTTCTATCTCAAACAAGAAACAGTCACCTCGACTTCCCGTAGTGAGTGGTGACAAAAAGATCAGCGGTGATACTGACTCTCTCCGACTTCCGGAAGTCACCTCTACGAAGGAGATCAGTCCCTACTGACTCCTTGATTCTATGAACGCCAAATGACGGAAAAGAGCCTACGCGCTAAGTGGGGAAAAGTCCTCTCATCATAAAAGGTACTCAATATAACTCCTTCCCCTTTATATTAAAGACTAATGACTTATGTCTCAGAGGCAAGTGCTGGATATGATTCAAGGAAACCTAGTACGAGTCGAGAGAACAAAAGTCGAAGATCTCAAAAGAATGTATGATCGACCATTCGAGTCCGCAATAAGGAGAAAAAATGAATGGTCGACTACCCTACAAATAGAAGTCGACTTTCCAGACAGAAGTCATAAAGAACAAGGCGAGAAGGTCATTCAAGGCTCCTCTCTTGAAGTGTAAGTCGAGTCGAGGACCAAAGATTCCCTACTAAAGTACGAGTCGTTTCGACCATCAGATACTTAGAGGAAACCTTCCCTCTTAAGGAAAGGACAGGTGGAGACCTGCTTGCCGCCTCTAGGAAGACTTCCCTTTGAAGGAAGAGGTACTAGCTGGCAACCTGCTTGCCGCCCCCTATGCCATGAAACTTTCCTCTGAAGAAAGACGCACCAGTTGGCGACCTACTCGCCACCCTCTATACCATTAAACCTTCCTCTTAAGGAAGTGGTATCAGCTGGCAACCTGCTTGTCACCTGCTTATGCCGACCCAGACAAAAACCCTCCCAAAAGGGTAGCCGCCACTAAAAGTCAGTAATATCTCCCTATAAATAGGGGCTCACTTTCATTATTTGAAATAAGTTCTATCATATACTATACAATATTCTTTCGATATCCATTACTGACTTAATATTCAGAGTGGAATCAGGGGCCTTCCCCACCCCTTTTCAGGTCTTCGCCCAGCACAAAGCCACCAAAGGAAACTAAGTACCCACGAGGTCAAGAAAGATACCTGAGTGAGCTAGCTCCCGGCGAGATCTCGAAGTCCATTACCCGAAGTTCTAGAGCCATGTCATTTTGATCCCAACACTTGGTACCTAAGAAATTAAAAAAATTACCTTCTAATTTTAGGGTTTGGCCGAAAAAAACACATAATTGGGAACAAGTGGTCAAATTTCAAGATCAATTTTTAATAAGATCTACAATCCAATGTATGATTTTGATAAATATCACATTTTTATTGAAGATCATGCACATCAAATTTCCTAAGAACATAATGAAAATTTCGAACCTCCTTAACCATAAAAATTCGAAAATTTTTAAATTCCATTTTTTTTAAATTTTGGTCCAAAGTTAAAATTTTTTAGAACACCAATTTATCAAAATCATGAACTCCTAACACAGGCTCCGGTACCACTGTTAGATTACGGAGAGTAATCACTACGGAAACTAAAACCATGGTACATGCTAGTAATCGAAATTACGCAGCGGAAGATCCGCACATACTTCTACAGTTGTCCGTAGTCACAAGATCTTTGCAGGAGGGAGTTTATGTTAGATTACGGGGAGTAATCACTACAGACATTAAATCGTGGTATATGCTAGTAATCGAATTTACGCAACGGAAGATTCGCACATACCTCAAACAATGTCTGTAATCCCATGATCCTTCCTGCAGGGAGTTCACGATCCTCCAGTCGGCACCCGTAGAGGTTCTGGTTAAGGAAGCCCTACATGGTATGTTCTCCACAGCAAAGCCTCTTATCGATTCTCGGCAAGGGGACAGATCTCTGGAGTGTTTCTTAGAAAGTAAATTGGCACACCCTTTGGTGGGAGTGGTTCGGAGGAACCCTTGTGTGGGGTGGAGGTTTTTTCTCTCTAAAACACTCTAATGAGGAAATAGTGATTAACCCTAAAAATCCCCTAACACCATGTATTTATAAGAGGAGCAAAGTGGACAAAAGTCCACTTTGTCCACTCCATAATTCAGCCGAACACTATGCATAGGGAGGCCTAATTTTGGGCCTCTCATGTCAATTGGGATTTGGGTCTAGCCCAATTACCCTAATGTGACATGTACCTAATTTCGTTAGGTAAACTATACATATTATGGACTACCAATTACGGTGCCCATCACCATATGCTTACAGCTCCCACTCGCCGGAATGGGAGGGTGCCTGTTAATGTATTGTCGTCCAAATCTGCATCAACATTTCACTCCTTCGATTCGGTCCTCGCTTCCGAACAGTTCATACGAGGTTTGTCGTGTGACCGGCGGATAAGACGGGCATCGTTCTACTGATCTGTTAGTAGTATTGTAGCGCCCGCGGAATGTTGATTCCCTTTTCTCTATATAGTACCGCGTTGTATCCGAGGTCAACTGATAATTATTCTTTTGCCTAGTTTCCACATAGGAACACTTCTCCAAGGCATCCGTACAAGTATTCACAACCATCAACTAATATCCGGTTGGTGGCCACCTAGTGAATACAAGAGTTGGTGAATTACAGGTGAACTTGACAATCCCATTCGCTCATATCCTTAGTCAAACCCAACTGGTTTCCAAAGACGTGGTCACTGGGCCTTTTTGTTTGGCACTACGCTCGTACGCCGGGAAGCGAGCATTGAGCCTATCCTTGGATATGAGTTCAGAGTCTGTGAGGATACTTTAGGTACCTCTTCATAAGGCTCCTTGGATCAATCACACGCTCGAAGTGAAGAAGTTTACGCCAGCCAGAATCACGAGGATTCCTTCCTAGCACAACTGAGCTGTGACCCCGTGGTCGAACGTGGCACGCGTAGTATGAAGCACGCGTTGATAGCATACCTGAACCTTTTGGGTTGACAGGAAAGGGGTATGTCAATCATGCTATCACAAATTCTCATATGGCCCAGAATGTGGTTAAATGACGAACGAAGTTCATCACGGCGATATGCAAAACGAATATCATGTCGAGTTACTTCGAAACTAGATAATCATTTTGCTTAATCAGGTTTATCCCCCTGACTCTTAGCCAGTCTTGCTTGGTAGAAGCCTCCCTCCACTGCAAGACTACCGTATCTGTGTGACTAGGTAAGGCCCACATTCGACATATTTTGGGAGAGGATTGCGTCCTCCTGCGACTAATTTTATAGACCGTAAATCTGATGTAATCAAAACATTATGACGTCGATCATAAAATCAATTGCAATTCTTTCACTTACAAAATGTAACTTTCTAATATCAAAATTTTATCACAGATACTTGCCATTTCTAAACCCTACGCCATCCAAGCAGTTTTACGTGCTTTTCGAATATCTCCCTGTGTAGTGATTTAGTTAATGGGTCCGCAATCACATTATCAGTGGACAAGTATTCCATAGTGATTATATTGTCTTCTACCATATATTTATCATAGAAATATATCACATCAATGTGTTTTGTCCTAATTTGGTACTTCGGATTCTTAACTGCCGCAATGGCTGCTTGACAATCAGAGAAGATCTTTACATGTTTATTCTCAACATCACCAACAAGCAGTGCAGTTAGAAGCCTTTTGAGCCAGACCACTTCTTGTGCATTCTTAGAGAGAGCTACGAATTCCGATTCCATCGTGGAAAGCGCGACACGGGTTTTCTTCTTGCTTGTCCATGAAATGGCGGCATTAGCAAGGAGGAATACTCCCCCTGTGGTTGGACTTACGATCATCCGGATCGCCACCATCGTCGGCGTCACTGTAACCGGTCAGTTCTAACTTCTTGCTCTTGTAGCACAGTGCGTAGTTGACAGTACCTTTTAGATAAAAAATTATTCGTTTTACAGCCTTTAAATGTTGATAGCCAGGATCTGATTGGAAACGTGCTACTAGGCCCACGGCATAACATATATCTGGACGGCTGCATTGCATAGCGTACATCAAACTAACGAACATGCTCAAATACTCTGCACCCTTCATCTGTTCACGCTCTGCCAGGTTCTTGGGGCCGTTACGTTTTTACAGTGCGCACCCAAACACCACCGGCGTATCCACGGGTTTGGCATCCTGTAATCCTAATCTTTTCAACAGTTTGTTGATATAAGCTTCTTGAGATAGACATAATTTCCGGGTAGCTGGATCTCTAGAAATTTTAATGCCTAAGATATATGTGGCCTCTACCATGTCTTTCATCTCAAATACAGATGCCAACCAGGACTTTGACTTGTTCATAAATCTCATGTCGTTTACCGCAGTAAGTATGTCGTCCACACATAAGGTTAAGATGACATACTTAGACCTGGAGGTCTTATAATACACGCATGGATCCTTGCGATCAACTCACATATCCATTTCCTACTATTTCCTCGTGGAATCTACGGTACCATTGCCGAGACGATTGTTTAAGACCGTAAATGGACCTTTGGATTTTACAAACGTTACGTATCTTACCAGGAGTAATGCAACCCTCTGGTTGCTCCATGTAGATCTCTTCCTCCAGGTTTTCGAGGAGGAATGCGGTCTTAATACTCATTTGGTGAGGTTCGAAATCGAGACCTGCAACCAGGAGCATGAATGGCCCTTACCGTGGTCTTACGCACAGTTGGTGAGTTTGTTCCGTCAAAGTCCACTCCGTGAATTTGGTACAACCTTTCGCAATAAGTCGAGCTTTGTATCGCTCGACATTTTCTATCTGTGGTGAGCCTTCTTTCAGGACTCACCATATCCTTATGCTCCTGTTGTTAACAGGTAAATCAACTATTGACTATAATGGCTTTCATTTAGGCGATCTCTCTCATTTATTATTTTCCTCCATTTCTTCACTTGAGATCTTTCCAATGCAAGCCAACAGTTGTTAGAGTGAGGTTATAACCCTTCTAGATGGGATACTTCTTTGGAGAAGTTTGATGCCTTCGACTTTTGTCTAAGCTTGTTTATCCCTTCTTTGAGTCTTAACGTTTCTCCCACTCGGAATAATGCCTATTTTCGGACCATTCCTTCCAATTCAGATCAATTCTCCCACTCAAAATAACGCTTCTTATCGGAGCATCATTTTTATTGGGTATAAGAGCAGTGCTTGAACCATAACCGACAACTTTCCTTGGATGACTTCTCGGTCTCAGAGTTTTACTTCCAAGATTAATTCCTTGATCACTAGGATGTGGAACCAAGTTTTTTGGATCACTCCCACTGGGTAGTATAGGCAGTTGTGGCAATCCTGGTTCAGCATTATGATAATCAGGTTCAACTTGATTCGTCCAAACAGCAACAGTGATTACATGTGGTAGGTGTTTATTCCTCCCACTGGATTTATTATGAAAATGTTCTCATTATCATTTACCATGTCATTCACTTGAGTTGCTGGTTCAAATCTCTCCCACTCGAATTAAGTGGGACCTGATATCTTTAATATCTTGCTCCTGATTTGATCAAGACTCATTATTCTGAAAACTGTCAATGCATCGGAAAATCCGTCCTCAAGTATGTAATGTTTACATGTTCGACCATGGTACCATGTCCTTAAGCTGAAAATATGTACTTTCAAAGAGTAGTTAACATACACTTGTCCTAAAATTAATGTTGCATGGTGATATGATTTAACTCATTATCACTCTTCAGCTTTTATGGTGGCTTGTTATACCGATTTCAGTGGAACACAGTTTTACATGAATGTGAATCACTTCATCATCCCTTAGGGAACAACTGATTAAGTGACTCTAACATTGTATTTATAAACTATGCTTCCAGAAGTGTGTGAATTGATTTGAATGCCTAGCTTGAATTTTCATTCAAGGCGTACGGAAGGAAAATCGTTTAACCGACTTCATCCTTAATCGTTTCCAAACTTATCTCAGAGATTTTATCCCATCCCTGAACTGAGCATTTCGGGTTTTCACCTTATGCGTCTATTGATACTTTTACAAGGTCGTGGTAGCTTTCCGAAGCCTACTTCTTACCGATGTAAACGTTATCTATAAGTTATTTCCGAAGGAATGCAGACTAAAATTCAGCACATGATCATTTAAACACTTCATTATTAAACTCATACTTTGAAACGATGTGTTCCTTTTTCGAGGTCCACTTGCGCGTAGCGCATGTTTACCGAAGTTTTAACCCTTGGTTAAATCGTTTCATTTATGAAATTTAATTCAGTTTTATCCAATCGGTTTCAAACATGATTACCTTTACAGTTTATTTCATTCAATGGAGTAATAACAAAGAATGGGTTAGAATCAGTTAATTCTTAAAGCTTTGCAATCGATGGATTGTAATGGCATCTTGATTTTACGCAAATGATTAGATGTAGGATTAAAATGTATGGAGTTGTTTGATCTTATTGTTTTGGTTTACTTAATTTTCAGATCGATCTCGTTTCTAGACAAGTCGATTAATTTTGATAAGCAGAACACATTTCGAATCGAATGGTAACTACTTTATTCAAAAGATTCCGAAATATCAATAACCAAAATTCAACAAAACGAAATTATAAGAGAAATAACGATGATGATATGATTTAACTCATTATCACTCTTTAGCTTTTATGGCGACGTGTCTTACCGATTTCATTGGAACACAGTTTTACATATATGTGAATCGCCTTTCTTCATCCCATAGGGAACGTCTGATAGATTGACTCTAACATTATGTTTATAAATTGTGCTTCTTGAAGTGTGTCATTTGATTTGAATGCCTAGCCTGACTTATCGTTCAAGGCGTATAGAAGGAAAATCGTTTAACCGAATTCAGCATTCTTCGTTCGCAAACTTATCTCAGAGATTTTATCCCATCTCCGAACTGAGCATTTTGGGTTTTCTCCTTATGCGTCAGTTGATACTTTTACAAGGTCGTGGTAGCTTATGAAACATACTTCTTATCGATGTAAACATTATCAATAAGTTGTTTCCGAAGGGACGCAAACGAAAATTCAGCACTTAATTATTAAAAACACTTCATCATTAAACTATTATTTTGAAACGACGTGTTCCGTCTTTCGAGGTCCACACGTGCGTGGCGCTATTTACCAAATTTTAACCCATGGTTAAATCGTTTCATTTATGAATTTAATTCAATTTAATCCGATCGGTTTCGCACATGATTATCATTACTGATTATTTCATTCAATGGAGTACTAATAATAAAGAAAGTACTATAATCGGTTCATTCTTAGAGCTACACAATCGATGGATTTTAATGGAATTTTGATTTTACCCAAATAATTAGATGTAGGAGAAGATGTATGGATTTGTTTGATTCGACCATTGTAAATAGCCTTACTATTTTGATTTAATTGCATTTCGGATCGATCCTGTTTAACTGAGTCGATTAATCTTGATAAGTAGATAGCATTTCGAATCGAATGACAACTACTTTATTCAATAAGTACGAAACATTATCAACCCAAAAATTCAAACATAAAATGATCAATAAGAGAAATAACGACGATGGTTCAGATTCCAGATCATCCACGAAGCTTTTAAGAGATAAAGGTAGAGCATTAGGAGTACTGTTACCAAACGATACATACTTTTTACTGCATCTTCCCTTGATCTCTTGCGGTGAGGCACAGAGGAACCTTCCGGTTATTTTTGTTTGCTTTCAACAAACAGGACCATGGTAAACTTAATTGATTCAATCAAGTAACCCAGTCCCTTATCGTTGGACAACCATGATAGCGGGTATCTCTGTGCAATGCTGAGTATATTTCTCCAATTTGATCTTTCGTTTTGAAGATCTGATGTGGTTTTTACGCCTGTATCTTGGTAAATAAGGGCAAGATACTCAAACAACAATCCCCTGGCTTCAGCTGCCCTTCCCCCACCGAAGCGGAGCCTAATGGCACAACAAAGCTGAACAACGCTGAAGTTGAGTTTGAAGTCCTCTGCAACCTCTCTGACCAAGGCTGCCGGTATCACCTTGCAAGCTCTCCGATCATCAAGGCTCCTCATACTTTTAGGGGATATGAGGTTGCCATGCTCATCCACCAGTGTCCTTCCCTTATTCACACCAATACACCTATGTGTACTTTCAGTGAAGAGGAGTTCTCTTACATGTTCACTCCATGCATCATAGTCCATGTCATCCAGATTGCGAGGCTTGTAGAAACGAACTGACCCAGCCATGAAAACTAACACTTTGATAATCACGCAAAATCAGGGAGACAATAACATTTTGAGAAATTGAAAAAAAAAAAAAACATTTTGAGAAAGAATTGCATACATAAAATATCTATTAAGATGGAATGCGACAAGTAACGATTCCCCAAACATCTAAACCAACCGACCACCAGCAAACCAATGGAAGATGGCTGTGAAAGAGTTCACATTACTGTCGTCTTCAATCCAATAGATCAGTCTTTTAAAACGGTTAGAAAATTACCGGAACGGGAATTTTAAAACAAGCATACCCGATATTGGATTTTCCAAGGGCCTTTTTTATTTTTGAAAAATATTCCGATGAACTTACTCATGCATATATAATTCTACTATCCATGTAACTCATTATACGCAAGTAACATTCCTCACAAAAACCACACTCATGCTTACGCGTCATGCGTCTAATGTTCCGAGGAATTCATGCTTGCATACATAATTCTACTTCCAAGTAAATTATTAAATGCGGCTACATCCTCACCATTCTAGCATGTTAGATTACGAGGAGTAATCACTACGGAAACTAAAACCATGGTACATGCAAGTAATCCAAATTACGCAGCGGAAGATTCGCTCATACCTCTACAGTAGTCCGTAGTCCCAAGATCTTTGTAGGAGGGAGTTCACGATCCTCCGGTTGGCACCCGTAGGGGTTCTTGTGAAGGAAGCCCTACGTGGTATATTCTTCACAGCAAAGCCTCTGATCGATTCTATGCAAGGGACAGATCTCTGGAGTGTTTGCTCGAAAGCAAAATTGCACACCCTTGGTGGATATATGGTTCAACCGAATATGGTGTCTTTGGGGGAAGGGTTTTCTCTCAAAATACCACTTAAAGGGAATTGTGATTAAGCTCAATAAAACCCCTAACTCCCCATATATATAGGAGGAGTAAAGTGGAAAAAAGTCAACTTTACCCCCACCTAAGTTTCGGCCGGCCACGCTAGTATAGGGAGGTCCAATTTTGGGCCTCTCATGTCATTCAGGATTTGAGTCTGGCCCAATGTCCTAAAGTGACATGTACCCAATTAACTTAGGTAAGATATATACATATAATGGGCTTCCATTTACGGCGCCCATAACCATATGCTTACAGCTCCCACTCGCCGCAATGGGAGGGTGCCTGTTAATGTATTGTTGTCCAAATATGCATCAAAATTTCACTCCTTCGATCTAGTCATTTGCTTCCGAATAGTTCATACAAGGTTTTCTGTGCAACCATCGGTCACGACGGGCATCGTGCTACTCATCTGTTAGGAGTATTGTATGTAAGTATATGGTGATGGGCGCCGTAAATGGAAGCCCATTATATATATATGTTACCTAAGTTAATTGGGTAAATGTCAATTAAGGTATTAGGCCAGACCCAAATCCCAATTGACATGAGAGGCCCAAAATATGGGCCTCCCTTATACACGGCCGGCCGAAACATTAAGGTGGGTAAAGTGGACTTTTGTCCCTTTTACTCCTCCTATAAATACATAGTATTAGGGGATTTTTAGGGTTAATCCTTAATCCTTCCTTGGAGTGTTTTAGAGAGAAAAACCCTCACCCCCAATCTAAGTTTCGGCCGAACCACATCAACACCATGGGTGTGCCAATTTTCCATCGAGCAAACACTCCGGAGATCTGTCCCCTTGCCAAGAATCGATCAGAGGCTTTGCTGTGGAGAATATACCACGTAGGGCTTCCTTCACAAGAACCCCTACGGGTGCCGATCGGAGGATCATGAACTCCCTCCTGCAAGGATCTTGGGTCTACGGACAACTGTAGAGGTATGTGCGAATTTTCCGCTACGTAATTACGATTACTAGCATGTACCATGATTTAGTTTCCGTAGCGATTACTCCCTGTAATCTAAAAGTGGTATTAGAGCTGAACTATATATCCACCAAGGGTGTGCCAATTTGCTTTCGAGCAAACACTCCAGAGATCTGTCCCTCGCCAAGAATCGATCAGAGGCTTTGCTGTGAAGAATATGCCACGTAGGGATTCCTTCAAAAGAACCCCTACGGGTTCCGACCGGAGGATCGTGAACTCCCTCCTGCAAGGATCTTGGGTCTACGGACAACTGTAGTGGTTTGTGCGAATTTTCCGCTGCGTAATTACGATTACTAGCATGTACCATGATTTAGTTTCCGTAGCGATTACTCCCCGTAATCTAACAGTGGTATCAGAGTTGAACCATATATCCACTAAGGGTTTGCCAATTTGCTTTCGAGCAAACACTCCAGAGATCTGTCCCTCGCCAAGAATCGATCAGAGGCTTTGTTGTGAAGAATATACCATGTAGGGCTTCCTTCACAAGAACCCCTACGGGTGCCGACCGGAGGATCGTGAACTCCCTCCTGCAAAGATCTTGGGACTACGGACTAATGTAGAGGTATGTGGAATCTTCCGTTGCGTAATTTCGATTACTTGCATGTACCATGGTTTTAGTTTCCTTAGTGATTACTCCCTATAATCTAATACATGGTACATGCTAGTAATCGATATTACGCAGCGGAAGATTCGCACATACCTCAGACGTAATACGTAGTCCCAAGATCCTGCAGCCAGGAGTTCACGGTCCTCCAGTCGGCACCCGTAGAGGTTCTTGTTAAGGAATCCCTACGTGGTATATTCTCCACAGCAAAGCCTCTGATCGATTCTTGGCAGGGACAGATCACCGGAGTGTTTGCTCGAAAGCAAATTGGCACACCCTTAGGTGGTGGTGAGGTTCGGCCGATGTGGTGTTACGGGATGAGGGTTTTTTTTCTCTCTTAAACACTCTAAGGAGGGATTAAGGGTTAACCTAATAAAACCCCTAACACCTCTTATTTATAGGAGGAGTAAAGTGCACAAAAGTCCACTTACACCCTACTAATAAGTTCGGCCGACCACATGTATAGGGAGGCCCAATTTTGGTCCTCTCATGTCAATTGGGATTGGGGTCTGGCCCAGTGTCCTAATGAGACATTTACCTAATTGTCTCAGGTAACATATACATATAATGGGCTTCCATTTACGGCACCCATCACCATATGCTTACAAATGCAATAGCTTCAGTTACAGGATTCAATTCAACACATGCAGGACAATCACAAGCGATATAAATACCTCCAATTTGTTCTTCTTCTTTTTCCGGACAACCCTCACGAATCACGGGCTTGCTGATTACAAATGATTATCCTTTTCACCAAGTCTGCAGCAACAGGCTCAACGGCGGAGATATCTCGAATTGGATCAGATGATGGTTCGATTCAGTGGTAGTGGGGTTCTTGGAACTAACTGCATGTATGGCTTGTGGGGCTCCAGTTGAGGCTCTTATGAGCTTCATGTAAGATCCTCTGAAAACAGTCGCTGCTGCCGAGCCACCTGCAACTGTCACTAGCGCTGCTCCCGAGCACTCCGCGGCCCATCTATCAGTCTCCTTCCCTAATTCTGAGTAGAGTCCCGCCCGTGTTGCCACCCCTCCGGTCACCAACCTTGCTCGGTTCGGTCTAGTTGATATTTTGGCTCGGTTCAGTCCAACCGAGACCACTATGTGAACCCTTCCATGATTGATTGCTTGATTGTCAAGAAAAATGGTGAAGTATGCTACTTGCTCTTCAAGAAATGACTTTTCTTGGTCTCTAAGAATGGATTTTTGGATGAGAAAGATGACAACTTAAAATGGTGGCTATCTAAGGGAGGTAACACATTCTCTCTATTTTATAATATGTGATTATGGTTATTTGCCATCACCCTCCATCATATACCATTGGATTAGAAAAGATGAGATCAAGTGGCTCTAAATAAAAGTGATTTATATCATTAATTGCATCAGTAGTCTCCTACACTGATTTTATACTTAGTGAATTTTTTCACAAGTTTTTACATCCATATGCATCCCATATATCATGATTTACAATTATGACATGCCCATGTCTAATTATTTCCATGTTTATGATCACATGATATTCGTGCATGTAAGCATGACACGTACGCAGTTGGACATATACAAGAATGACACATATTGTTTTGATATCACTTGCTTATTCATGATTGATATTTTTTGACATACCCACATTTGCTTTTGTTGATGACTATACTAATATCTACATCTTCTTATTCCCGAGTATACGGAGAAAACAACACTGTGCTACTTACAGCTACCGACATCGGTGCTACTGTCAAGGTAATAAAATAGTGAACTTAATTGGGTGTATCTCCCATCTAAAAAATAGAGTCAAGTAAGGAATAAACCATTACTTAACTCGGGGGCAAATGATGGATATACACCCAATCGAGGCTCACCAAGTCTCCATACTTAGCCAATTTTAGGCTCTATACGTGATTGCAAATCGAAACTTTGACCCGCGCACGTTTTTGAACATTAAAATATCTCAACTACCCGATTGGGACACCCCGACCGGACTAGTCCGGTTGGAGGCCCGCAACAGGACTAGTACGGTTGGAGTACCCCAACTGCCAACTGTCTACTATCTACTGTCAACGCTATTTTGGCACTCCGCCACTCTTCCAACACTTATACTCTTTATCTATTCCCCGGATCCTCCCGATGCTAAACTAAACTTAAACCTGTGGTTACTTGCTAGCTAAGTGTGATTATGAGGGCAACATTGTCTTTACAATCTTAATCCTCTTGAACTCTATAAATAGGACTCATTGGTGCTCATTTGAAGGTAACTTGATTGTATATTGATTTCTCATAACTTTGAGCCTCCCTTCTCTCTACTTTCTCTCTCTAAAGTTGTTCACTTACTTAAGTATATCAGAGAGGGTTCGCCAGATCCCCCGGCGCTCCCTTTTTGCAGGTTGCTTGTCTGGAACCAAGGTCGATATCGAAGGTGCGGCAAAATTCGAGATTCGACGTTAACGGTCAATTGTTTGAAGAGTTCGACGATCAAACCCCAATACCTAGTTTGTAATAAGTTGTGCAATAATCCATGCCCATTTTAGTTGATTATGGTTGGGAGTGAGACGTCGTAGTCAGCAAGTTTGGTGAAGAGCGAGGAAAACAAACTCCCCAACTGCAGAAGTAGACAAAGCAACAACATATATATATATATATATAACCAACCCCAAGTAACATCATAACGTAATACTCCCTCCTCATCTAATTAAACTACCGCATTTTAATTTATGTATCTTACTCTCCCACATTTCCTTATATAAAACAACTGAGAATGCCGAGTGCCGACAGTTAATTCTACTCAAAAGTTGTATATATATGCTGAATATGATATTATAAATTCATGAAAACAGAGAAATTAAGGAAGTTATGAAACATGAAGAGAGAGAAGTGTATATATCTAATTAGGAAGAGGCTGTGTGTGTATATAATAAATATGTTATATATATATATACAAGATGATGATGCTGGATCAAGTATGTATTGGTCGTCTTGTTGATTATATATAATATAATATAATATAATTGGTTGATCAATGCTTCCATGGGAGGGCCGGGCGAGGTTGAGGATGGGAGTCTACAAGTATTGACCAGAGAACATGCACGTCTTCACAGGGACATGACTTTACATCCTCGTATAAAATGTATATTCCTCTTCCTGCTGCCCATGCAATCACAATACATATATACATTTATTTCAAAACAATCTAAATATAGTATGGATCGGATACATTACATTTATATATATATATATAGATGAAATTTAGTGCTAGCTAGGCTTACCCTTCTTCCGTGGAGTCGTGTGCAGGCGAAACCATAGCTTCTTCAATGGAGAGAGGAGTGACTGAAGCCACCCCATAATGAACAAGTAGTAGAATATAATACTAGATGATCAAGTTATTATTCATTCATATGCACTCAGAGGAATGGAAGGGGAAAAATATAAGAAAACTATAGAGTGTTTGGAGAGAGATATATAAAAATAAATAGCAAGAGGTGGTGGAGTTTGCTTAGACAAGTGAACAATTTTTTAGTTAGATAGCTATAGCTCATACATACATTCATGTGTTTTCTTTTCTATCTACATATTATATATCTTTTTCACATTCCCTTGTAGCTCAATCCTCCAATATCACATTTACTCTTGTTGCAATGTCACTTTCAATACCTCTCTCCCTTCATCAACAAGCCCCCCTCCTCTTCCACCAATCCACCTTATTTCCCACTCCCAGCTTAAAAGAGCTCAGAGTGGAAAACTTATTACTTTATCAAACTCATACAATCATACAGAGGTTGGTTTTGTTAGACCAACTAGTAAATCAGGTTATGATCTCTAAAGATGAATCGTGTTTTAATACTACTGTAGACGCCGCCTTAGAGAGGGCTTTAACCGACTTAAAATTGCGTAAACAATCTTGTAAAAAAACTTAAACAACTCACACTGTTATAAAAGTGTGAATAATGTCACGAATTATCACGTCAGTTGAATTAATAAATCAGAAATTCTAAAACTTAAAATCAAATCTAGAGTTTTTAACATTAAATGTGTATTATTATGTCGTGTGGCATGCAATTCAGGAAGTTTTTTCATAGGGAAGTAGAGGTAAAAACATATTTATAAATATATGCACTACTGGAATCAATTAATTAACAATAAGATATACATGTCCATATAATATATATTAATGAAAAAAAAGGAATTTTCACGCAAATTAAACACAAGTCAATAAAACTATAACATTACTTTTCATGTAAGTATGTAGAACATTACCCAGCGCGTAGATCAGTAATTAATATATCATATTTGCACGCATAAGTCGTCAATTAACTCCTTTTATAAAATATTAGACGAATAGATATTATTTTAAGTATGAAACAAATATACTAATGGTGTTGTCATTCTGATGGAGTCCCTTAGGATACTTCATGAGAAAAAATGGTTTATGGCGAATTCAAGGGCATGAGATTGTAAGCATATAGTGATGGGAGTCGTAATTGGTAGCCCATAATATGTATAGTTTGCCTAAGGAAATTAGATAAATGTCACATTAGGGTAATTGGGCTAGACCCAAATCCCAATTGACATGAGAGGCCCAAATTATGGGTCTCCCCTATGCATGGCTGGCCGAAATAAGATGTGAGGGCAAAGTGGACTTTTGTCCACTTTGCTCCTCCTATAAATACATGGTGTTAGGAGATTTTTAGGTTTAATCACTATTCCCTCATTAGAGTGTTTTAGAGAGAAAAACTCTCCACCCCACACCTAGGTATTTCCGCCGAACCCCTCACCCAATGTGCGTCAATTTGCTTTCTAAGCAAACACTCCAGAGATCTGTCCCTGTGCCAAGAATCGATCAAAGGCTTTGCTGTGGAGCTTATACTGCGTAAAGCTTTTCTAACAAGAACCTCTACGGGTCCCGACCGGAGGATCGTGAACTCTCCGCAGAAGGATATAGGGACTACGGATCATCTTTGAGGTATGTGTGAATCTTCCGCTGCGTAATTTCGATTACTAGCATGTTCCATGATTTAATATCCGTAGTGATTACTCCCCGTAATCTAACAGTGGTATCAGAGCATGTGTTAGGAATTCATGATTTTGATAATGTGATATTCATAATCTTCAAGAAAAACGTGACTTTTATCAAAATCAAACATTGGATTATAGATCTTAGTAAAATTTAATCTTGAAATTTGACCAACTAATCATAACTACCCGTGGTAGCCACTGCCTTACCACCGATCGTGATTCTTGAGCAAATCTCGTCATGCTAACAAATCATAAAAGCCCTCTGCCTTAACTCACGACAATATCCATTTTTTATTAAATAAGATTGCTTGATAGCAGGGCCGGCCCTAGCGAAATCAAGGCCTAAAGCCACATTTCGATTTGGGGTCTAATATTAATTTTTTTTTTTTTATAAATATGAAAAATAAATAAATTCACTAATAGTAAAATTTTATTTAAAATCTAATCTTCAAACTTATATAAAAACAAAATCACTAATGATATTTTTATATTCGATTTTTTAAGATTACGTTTTCAATTGATAATATAAATAATTCATTTGCAAATTGGAAAGAATTATACATTTAAAGCTCATATAATATTAATAATGGAGTGGGTCGATAATTTATAAGAAGAATAATTAGAAGAGAATAATAAATTAAAATGTATAAATATTATCTAGTTGTAACTATTTTAAATTAATAATATCCCTAATTAATTAGATGAGTTTTTTTGTTTGATTATTTAGGTGGTTGATTAAAACTGTTTCTAAGAATTTATTAAATTAGTATATAAAATATATTTTTGCAAACTCAATATAGATTTTGGAAATAACAAAAAATGTCATAGCCAACGTTAATGATTATTAATTTTTGAGTAACTTTTATTTTATTTGTTCATTACAACCTTAAATGCTATAGAGAAATGTTATATATCTTTTTTTGGTCATCATTAGACCCACTATTTAAATACCTATGAATCTGACGCCAACATTAATGATTTTAATTTATTGGGTAATCTTTATTTTATTAGTTCATTACATACTTAAATGTTATAGATGTCCTTTTTTTTTGTCATCACTAGGCCCACTATTGAAATACCTATGAATATGAGGCCCTCAATAAGTAAAGGCCTAAACCCTAGCTTTAGTTGCCTTACCCTTGGGCCGGCCCTGCTTGATAGTGTTCATTGGAATGCATGAAATCATTTATAATTACGTTGTAATGCAAAGTAGTTAAAACTGGTGAAAAGGAAATTATTCCCACGACAGCAATAATTTCGGCTGCATGATGGTGGCCGTCCGACCAAATCTAGGGTTTTAGTCAATGTAAAATTTTGACATTAATTTTTGATATATTCTAGCACGATTTTAGGGATGTTAGATAATATGGATAAGATTTTTGGGTTGTTAGTTATATATATAACTATCAATATATCTAAATATTTAATAGGTTTAAAGATATTATTGATAGATTTAAGTTACCTAAAAAATTGAGAAAATATATTGTTAATATGTGTTTCCCTATTTAAGATATTGACAATAAATAAAATATATATTTATATGTCTGTGCCGAATTTTACACACACATATATATATATATATATATATATATATATATATATATATATATATATATTGTTGATTGATTTAGTCTTAATGATAGAATCTTGGCAATAAATATATATATGTAATTATGTTGGCCGAAATATATATATATATATATATATATATATATATTTAATATTGGAAATTATTTCTATATAGTTAACGTTACTTGGTGGCCAAGTTAAATATTTTTGCGCTTTAAAACCTTACGTGGGCCACAAGTAAACATTTCGGCCCAACCTTATAAATTTTTAATTATTGGGCCGGTCCAATATGTTAAACTGGGGCGAATTTAAATTGAACCGGGTTTTCTCAATCGGTTCGACCTAATCGGGTCGGGTCGGACCGGGGTAACTAAGTGGATCTAACCAAACCGGTTTTGTGTGTTGAACCGAACGAACCCTATTTTTAATTGGACCGGTTCAGACCGAACCAGATTTTAAAATTAAAATCGGACTGAACCGAACCGGATTTTAAACCGGACCGAACCGAACCGGATTTATCTGAACCAGACCAAACCGGACCGAAATGATTTTGAAAACTGAATTCAAGTCAATTAAATAAAATAGGGTGCTCAAGTTTTAAAATCCAAATGTTTTTGAACCTCTAAATGGATTACACAGTGCTCATTAGGTTGCTAACCTTTATGCCTTGTTTCGATTATGGGGATGGATCTCGGAGATACATGTTTTTGGGACTGGTATAATTAGAGGGCTGAATTGCAATTGTTTATTATTCAATATATATATATATATATATATATATATATATATATATATATATATATATTCATGCATGATTAGAACTGTTGTCTTGACTGAGTTAAGCTAGCCGGATACTGCATGTTGTTGGCGGAGCCCTGGTTAAATATATGAAATGCGCACTAGGATAGACATGCTGTGATGGTTGGTACGCCTAGGATTCAGGTCTAGAATGTTGCGTGATTGAATATAAGCATGAATTGCAAATCAGACCCTAATGATTAAAATTATTTTAAAATAAAAAACCAGTCGCCAAATATGTATGATGGATGTGAATGATTCATGTTTAACGCGTATGCTAGAATGTTGAGGATGTAGCCGCGTTTGATAATTTACTTGGAAGTACAATTATGTATGCAAGCATGAGTTCCTCGGAACATTAGACGCATGACGCGTAAGCATGAGTCTGGTTTGTTTGATGAATGTTACTTGCGTATGATAATTTACATGGTTAGTAGAATTATATATGCATGAGTGAATTCATCGGAATATTTTTCCAAAATACAAAGGGCCTTGGGAAGACTGATCTATTGGATTGAAAACAGTGGTAATGTGAACTCTTTCACAGTCATCTTCCATTGGTTTACTGGTGGTCGGTTGGTTTAGATGACTGAGGAATCGTTATTTGTCGGATTCAATCTTAATAGATATCTAGTGTATGCAATTCTTTCTCAAAAATTTTTTTTCTACCAGATTTTTGCATAATCATCGATGTGTTAGTATGAATTGGTTGAATTAATGCGATTCGGTATTACACGCAATCTTGATGATATGAATCAAGATGAATAAAATGAGTACGTGTTGAACTCTCTACGATTCCGAAAAGTGGAGAGGACAACTACGGATGAATATGGTAGTCTGTATGATTTTGACAATGAGAAACGAATGTAATAATTTGTTTGACCAAGAATAGGAGTAGGTTCTTTGATGATCTGAACACGTATGTGACGATACATTCACCTTGGTAAAAAAGGGGTTGGAGAAGACTTCAAATGAAAAGTCAACATGGAAAAGATGTATATGGTTGCCTGATATTGAAGGGACTCAATGACCTTGAGCCTAAACAAGTACAGTAACCATAGCAGTAAAAGGGAAACCTTTTCTGCTCACCATACTGGGTTCGAAAGAAATCAACCATGATCCACATATTACAGAGAGAACTGGACCATAAAGGTCTTATACGATAATCCGTTAGGTTAAACCATGTTTATAAAGTGTGTCTCTAGTACACCACGTAGGTCATGTGTATGAAGCTGTAAAACGTTTTATACAGACACAGATCATTTGATGTAATTCTCTCGTGAATTACTCAAATGTGATGTTCAACATGACTTAAAGTTCTCGACTATCTATGTGACAATCATGAATCGAATACGCGATCTTCATATCAAGAACCCTACCATTGTCATTTATCGTTCGTTTGAGTTACTAAAATTTTGGTTATTTCGAGATTCGGATTTATTGAATAAAGTAGTTTCCGTTCGATTCGAAATGTGATCTACTTGTCAAAATTAATCGACCCGGTTAAGAGGGATCGATCCGAAATGAAATTTCGGCCAGGTAAAAGTGGTCGAATAAAACGAAACGATTCACGTACTCCATCATCTCAGTCGGGAAAATGAACTAAACATACACATCAATTGCGTAGCTAGATCGAAAGATTTAGTATTTCTTACTTGTTAGTACTCCATTGGATGAAATAATCTGTAATGATGATCATGTGTAAAACCGATTGGATTAAATTAAATTAAATTCACAAATGAAACGATTTATCCAAGGGTTAATACTTCGGTGAAAAGCGCTACGCGCAAGTGGACCTCGATAGACGGAACACATCGTTTCAAAATACGAATTTAATGATGAAGTGTCTGAATGATGATATGCTGAATTTTCGTTTGCATTCCCTTGGAAACAACTTATTAATACCATTTAAATTTGTAAGAAGTAGGCCTCAGAAGCTACCACGACCTTGTAAAAGTATCAACTGACGCATAAGGTGAAAACCTGAAATACTCAGTTCGGAGATGGGATAAAATCTCTGAGATAAGTTTGCAAACGAAGAAGGATGAAGTCGGTTAAATGATTTTCCTTCCCTACGCCTTGAATGAAAAGTCGGGCTAGGCATTCAAATCAAATCACACACTTCTGGCACATAGTTTATAAACATAATGTTAGAGTCACTTAATCAGATGTTCCCTAAGGGATGATGAAAAGTGATTCACGTTCATGTAAAACTGTGTTCCACTGAAATCGGTACGACACGCCACTATAAAAAGGCTAAAGAGTGATAATGAATTAAATCATATCACCATGCGACATTAATTTGCGCATTAAACACGTATTTAGGACAAGAGTATGTTAACTACTCTTTGAAAATACATGTTTACAGCTTAAAGACATGGTAACGTGGTCGATCATGTGACATTACATACTTGAGGATGAATTTTCCGAAGCATTGACAGTTCAGAATAATGAGTCTTAATGTAATCAGGAGCAAGATATTACAGATAGTAGGTCCCACTTAATTCGAGTGGGAGAGATTTGAACCAGCAACTCAAGTGATGACATGGTAAATGATAATATGAACATTTTCATAATAAATCCAGTGGGAGGAATAAACACCTACCACATGTAATCACTGTTGCTGATTGACGAATCAAGTTGAACCTGATTATCATAATGTGAACCAGGATTGCCACAACTATCTTTACTAACCATTGTTCCCAGTTGGAGTGATCCGAAAAACTTGTTTCCAGATCCTAGTAATCAAGGAATTCATCTTGGATGTAAAATTCTGAGACCGAGAAGTCGTATAAGGAAAGTTGTCGGTTATGGTTAAAGCACTTCTCTTGTACCCAATAGAAGTGATGCTCCGATAAGAAGCATCATATCGAGTGGGAGAATTGATCCCAATTGGAAAAAACGCTCCGATAAGAGGCATTATTCCGAGTGGGAGAGACATTAAGACTCAAAGACGGGATAATCAAGCCTAGACGAAAGTCAAAGGAGTCGAACTTCTCCAGAGAAGTACCCCATCTAGAAGAGTGATGTTCTTACTCTAACAACTGTTGCACTGCATTGGAAAGACCTCAAGTGGAGAAATGGAGAAAATTAATAAATGAGAGAGATCGCCCTAAATGAAAGCCATTAAAGTTTATAGTTGATTTACCTGCTAACCATAGGGGCATAGGGACACGGTGAGTCCTGAAAGAAAGCTCACCGCTGATGTAAAATGTCGAGCAATACGTAGCTCGATTTATTGCGAAAGGATGAACCCAAACTCACGGAGTGGACTTTGACGAAACATACTCACCAACAGTGCGTAAACCCACGGTAAGGGCCATTTATGGTCCTGGTCGCAATTTTCGGTTACGAACCTCACCAAATGAATTTTAAGACCAGATTCCTCCACGGAAACCTAGAGGAAGAGATCTACATGGAGCAACCAGAGGGTTTCATTACTCCTGGTAATGAACGTAAAGTTTGTAACTCCAAAGGTCTATTTACGGTCTTAAACAGTCGTCTCGGCAATGGTACTGCAGATTCCACGAGGAAATCGTAGGAAACGGATCTGTGAGTTCATCACAAGGATCCATGCGTGTATTATAAGACCTCCAGGTCTAAGTATGTCATCTTAACCTTATGTGTGGACGACATACTTATTGCTGTAAACGAAATTATATTTATGAACAAGTCAAAGTCCTGGTTTGCATTTGTATTTGAGATGAAGGACATGGGAGAGGCCACGCATATATTAGGCATTGAGATTGCCAGAGATCGGGCTACCCGAAAATCATGTTTATCTGAAGAAGCTAATATCAACAAATTGTTGAAAAGATTCAGAATACAGGATGCCAAAATCCGTGGAAACGCCAATGTTGTTTAGGTGCGCACTGTCAAAACGTGACGACCCCAAGAACCTGGTAGAGCATAAATAGATAAAGGGTGCATGATGTTTTAGCATGGTCGATAGTTTGTTCTACGCCATGCAATGCACCTGTACGGATATCTGTTATGCCGTAGGACTAGTAGCATGTTTCCAGTCAGATCCTTGCTATCAACATTTAAAGACTATAAAACGAATAACTCGTTATCTGAAAAGGTACTGCCGACTATGAATTGTGCTATGAGGGCACGAAGTTAGAATTGACCGATTACATTGACGCCGAACGTGGTGGCGATCCGGATGATCGTAAGTCAACCACAGGAGGAGCATTCCTCCTTGCTAATGTCGTCATTTCATGGACGAGCAAGAAGCAAACCTGTGTCTCGCTGTCCACAATAGAATCGGAATTCGTAGCTCACTCTAATAATGCACAGGAAGCGGTCTGGCTCAAAAGGATTCTAACTGCGCTGCGTTGTGGCGATGTCGAGAATAAACCTGTAAAGGTCTTCTTTGACAGTCAAGCAGCCATTGCGTCAGTTAAGAATCCGAAGTACCGTAGTAAGACCAAACACATTGATGAGAAATAATTTCATTCTAAATTCTTAATTGTAGTAGACAATATAATCACCAAGGAATACTTGTCCACCAATAACATGGTAGCGGACCCATTAACAAAACCAATACGCAGGGAAATATTCGAAAAACATGTAAAACTGCTTGGATTGCGTAGGGTTTAGAAATTGCAAGTATCTGTGATAACATTTTGAAATTAGAAAGTTACATTTTGTAAGCGAAAGAATTGCAACTGAGTTTATGAACAATCGACATCATAATATTTTTGATAACATCAGATTTACGGTCTATAAACTAAGTCGTAGGAGGACGCAATCATCTGCCAAACTATGTCGAATGTGGGCCTTACCTAGTCACACAGGTACGGTAGTCTTACGGTGGAGGGAGGCCTCTACCAAGCAAGACTGGCTAAGAGTCAGGGGGATAAACCTGATTAAGCAAGACGATTATCTAGCTTCGAAGTAACTCGACATGATATTCGTTTTGCATATCGCCGTGATGAACTTAGTTCGTCATTAAACCACATTATGGGTCAGATGACAATCTGTGATAGCATGATTGACATATCCCTTTCCCGTCAACCCAAAAAGGTTCATTTATGCAATCAACGCGTGCTTCATACTACGCGTGCCACGTTCGACCACGGGGTCACAACTCGGTTGTGCTAGGAAGGAATCCTTGTGATTCTGGCGGGCGCAAACTTCTTCACCTCGAGCGTTTGATTGATCCCAGGAGCCTTTTAAAGAGACACCTAAATTATCCTTACGGACTCGGAACTAATATCTAAGGTCAGGCCCATTGCTCGCTTCCCGGCGTACAAGCGTAGTGCTGAACAAAAAGGCCCAGTGACCACGTCTTTGGAAACCGGTTGGGTCTGAATAAGGATATGAGCGATGGGGATGGTCAAGTTCACTTGTAATTCACCGACTCTTGTATTCACTAGGTGGCCACCAACCGGATATTAGTTGAAGGCTTTGAATACTTGTACAAATGCCTTGGAGAAGTGTTCCTATGTGGAAACTAGGAAAAAAGAGAATTAACAGTTGACCTAGGATACAGCGCGGTACAATATAAATATTGTTTATAACAGGTTGATTGGAGAAAAGGGAATCAACGCTCCGCGGGCACTACAATACTCCTAACAGATGAGTAGCTTGATGCCCGTTGTATCTGCCGGTCGTACGGCAAACCTCGTATAAAATATTCGGAAGCAAAGACCAGATCGAAGGAGTGAAATGCTGATGCAGATTTGGACGACAATACATTAACAGACACCCTCCCATTCCGGCGAGTGGGAGCTGGAAGCATATGGTGATGGGCGGCGTAATTGGTAGCCCATAATATGTATAGTTTGCCTAAGGAAATTATGTAAATGTCACATTAGGGTAATTGGGCTAGACCCAAATCCCAATTGACATGAGATGGCCAAATTATATGGGCCTCCCCTAAACATGGCCGGCCGAAATAAGATGTGAGGGCAAAGTGGACTTTTGTCCACTTTGCTCCTCCTATAAATACATGGTGTTAGGGGATTTTTAGGGTTAACCACTATTCTCTCATTAGAGTGTTTTAGAGAGAAAAACCCTCCACCCCACACCTAGGTATTTCGGCCGAACCCCTCACCCAAGGTGTGCCAATTGCTTTCTAAGCTAACACTCCAGAGATCTGTCCCAGTGCCAAGAATCTATCAGAGGCTTTGTTGTGGAGCTTGTACTGTTAGGGCTTCTCTAACAAGAACCTCTACGGGTCCCGACCGGAGGATCGTGAACTCCCTGCAGAAGGATCTAGGGACTACGAATCATCTTTGAGGTATGTGCGAATCTTTCGCTGCGTAATTTCGATTACTAGCATATACCGTGATTTAGTATACGTAGTGATTACTCTCCGTAATCTAACATATATCACTGTAACCTTAATTTTACACGACTATGTACAAAAACCAAATATAGAAGTTTAGTAGCTAGAGATAGACTTGAGCTTAGTTAAAACCCAACAAGAGGGCACATAGGGTATTAGCTAGTGGGATTAGGGGGCAAATTCTATTTCTATTTATAGCATGTATTGTTTGCTTAATTAGATCTCTTATTTTAGGGTTTAATTAATGATATTAAATTAAGACATATCAAAAAGGGAAAAAAGAGTCGGTAGCAAGCAAAGAGAGTAATTAGTAATGGTTTTTGATGACACAAGTACTGATTGTGAATGGAATGGAGTCCAATGGTTGGTTTGGGTGGTAGGGTAGTGTCAGCACTGCCTTCCTTTGCTTACTCCAAAAGTTGACTCCCTTCGTCAATGCAATGCAATGCAATGAAGAGCTCATTACTTATTAGATAGATTAGCTAGCTAGCTAGATACACACATACAAACCTACGCATATTATATTGTACAGAATAGGTGTAAAATGATAGCTAGCAAGGGTCCCCCATAAAATTCCCTTTGCCCATGTTTATCACACAAAGATTTACCATAGGAATGAATGATTTGCTTAGTAAATAAGTAACACCACGTTGTATTGCCTTGCCTTATAAAGTTTTTAAGCTATATATATATATATATATATATATGAGATTTTTCAATATATCGGTCCTACCACGTGGCATCTACGTGGTGGAACTTCGACCGATTAGAAGCTGACATGTGGTAATATAATCAGGATAAAGTGCCACATGTCAGCTCCTGATTGGTCGAAGGTCTACCACGTTAATGCCACATGCTAGGACCGATGTATTGAAGAATTTCTCATATATATCTCTTTACCAATATAACATATGCAAGTCACTTGAAAAAAAAAAACACTAAACCAACCCCTACCATCTGGTTCTTGGCAAAAAAAAAAAAATGATTCTACCAACAAAAAAAAAAAAAAAAGAAACAGCATCATTCGGTTAACAAATCGCTTGACCAAATAACAATTCCACGGAAAAACCAACCAGAACGGTTCCTCCCCCAACACAGCTACTTGCGACGGCCGACGGCATCCCAGACACCCCCAAAGCCGACCACTCACACTCGCCGACAACTCCTTCCCGTACACTGCCCACTCGAACGCTGCTTCCCGCTCGTCGACCAATGCTTCCCGATCGCCGACCACTCCATCCCGCTAGATTAACGCTTCATCCTGCTCGCCGCTGCTCCGAAGCTTTTTCCTACGGCACACCGGGCGTTAGAAAAACCACAACATCAACATTCTATTCGCCTTCCGCCCGCCCTAACTAATCCCCTCGCTGGCCACTGCTTCAGAAATTCTGATACTGAAAGGCCACAATCGGTACGTGCCTCCCCTGCCTTTTCATACATATGTGCTCCTGTGTAATTTTTTTTTTTCCACAAAAATCTAACTATCCATTCAAATATCCAGATTACAGATCCCAACTAACAAACCATGTATGATTAGATAGGTAAATCATTGAAATGTCTGTCCTCTTAACTGACTGCACTCAAAGTGTTCGACGAATTTACTGAATGAGGAACAAACCAACAATTATACATACAGTCTACCTATTAGTTACTTGGTGCCTTCACTTTCAATAATCCAACTTTGATGTTAGGATCAGAATTGAGATTAAAATTCATATTTAAAGAAACACTAATGGATACCTTTTTTTTTTAAATATAAGCACACCAACACAAACATGTATTTTACTACATTTATCTCCAAATTGACCAAGGGTATTCTGCAAATCATTTGAAATTTGATAAACAAAAAAATATTCTTAGAAAATCATCATTTGCTTATAATCAATAACTAGAAAGCTTCAGACTCGAATTTAGCATCATAATAGTGTAATTTCTTTTAACCAAATTACCGAAGAATTATGTTTTCTAACTTTTCATAGAGTTCCACTTTAACAAGCAGACAATTTCAAATCTAACAAGTACTGGACTTGAGTGATATATCTGAGTTCCCTAAAAAGACCGGAGCTTATATGAGCAACTAAATCAAGTTCAAATCATCTAAACATGCTTTGGAATAGCTTCAAATGGATTTAGTCATTTTTTTACGGCTACAAATTAATCAGTAGGCGAATTCAGCTTACAGGTTCATATTTTTTAAAAAGAAATTTACGTAATTATCCTTCAAAATGAATTGATGATGTGACTCTAGGACGCGAAACATACTAACTTAATTTGGAACCAAATGAAGAGGATCCAGTTCCCAATTTAAAGTAAAAAAGCTACTACTTGCTAATTCTAAATCAGAGTAATGGGATGATTCTACTATCCTAGCATAAATGAACATTGTCATTTATTTTTTCGGTCATGAATGAACATTGTTATTAGCATCTTTTCATTTCTCCATTTCTCGTCATATGTCTTATGTGTTGTTTGTTGAATTTCTTACAGTTTTTGTTTCATATACGTGAGATAATCAACTTACATGAAAGCAAGCTAGATAATTTTACGGATTTGAGTAAAGGTACTATCTCTAATATCTTGTTGTTTGTTTCTTCATAAAAAATTTAGGAATTGGAAGTTGATTAAGTAGAAATTAATAGGATGTTAAGATATACCAAGAACCATAATTGTATTTTTTCAAGAAAATGTGGAGGTTCGTATAGTATCTAAACAAGTTGATTATTCATATTGGGTTGTTGTATATTGGGCATGGAGGCACGCTCAGTTGTAGTTCTTATGTTACACACTCAGTCCAAATGATGAAATTGAATGGAGGCACCGTACGCAATCTGAGGCAGAGCACTTCATTGACGTATCTTCCATTCCATTTGACATGATAGCCGGAATGATTAACGTGCATAACATTCAAATTCTTGTTAACCTTAATGGCTATATAAAGGTGCTTCACTTCCTATGCTTTTGGTGTCGATTATTTGTTAGCACTTCACGAGATTAACTGCTTGTCATGGGTATGTTGAAAGCTGTGATCTCACTATTAATCTCTCTATCTCTTGTAGGGGGCAAAAAATAAAATATTTTCTATGCAGCCTGCTCCTATTCAGATATCATATTGGGCTTTCCAGGAACTACAAGCCATCGTACTTTGTAGAAAACTATCTGAATGGTCTCCATGTTGAGCAATTTTGATTATCAACTGCTTGCTGCTATAAGTATAGACCAGGTATGTTGCAATGAAAATTCAGTATCATAGTGTTGAGACAGTATTAAAAACAACATTTACAATGTCAAACTTATTTTTAACTATACGAACTTTATCCCTGAAGGATTTTATCTAAAGCTATAAAGGTATCATTTTTCCCATCATGTCCACAATCTTGAAATATAAAGTGCTAAAATTTTGGAATATGAGTTATAGTTCGTACTTGTTTGCAGGTCGTTGAGGATGAATATTCTTGGGTGTGTGAATATGACATCAAGGCACTTCAATACAGTCTGGTCTCACTTGAGAGTTACTTCCTATCACCAAAGGTCTTAGAGACAGCTCTTACTCAGGTTCAACATATAATCAAATTAGTGGTAATTGTAACAGGAGTTCATATTTTCTTTTGATAAGGCTGATCACAACCAAGTTGGACATTTCCAAAACGAAAGTAAGTCAAACTTAATCAGCAAAAATGACAAATTTTCAAGTCCATCTATTTATGCATACAAGACTTTAATGAAATATTCTTACTTGAATTACAATGCGTCATTTTGTTTTGGTACGTCACTACGGTATACAAAGTATATGTTTTATATTAAAATTAGGGTTAAATGTACTTTTCATACCACATGTTTGACCGAATGTGGCTTTTAGTACTGGATGTTTAGTTTTCTATACTTTTGGTACCAAACATTTAAAAAAATGTGGCTTTTGGTACATCCGTTAGTTGGCCGTTAATTTTGGCCGTTAAATGACATGTGCAAGTCACGTGGTCGACTCTAAACTTTTAGTTTTGTTCAATTTAGTCCCTCAAGTATATTCCTAACTTTTATTTTGGTTAATTTAGTCCTAAAGCTTCAAAATCGAACCCAATTGGGACCTGTCCCCAATTGGGTAAATTTGACCCAAATGGGGCTATGTCAATTGAATTCGATTGGTTTAATTGGGTCCAATTTTGAAGTGTTATGACTAAGTTAAAGAAAATAAAAATTAGGAATATATTTGAGGGACTAAATTGAACAAAATTAAAAGTTTAGAGTCGATCACGTGACTTGCACATGTCATTTAACGGCCAACTAACGGATGTACTAAAAGCCACATTTTTTCAAACGTTTGGTACCAAAAGTATACAAAACTAAACATCCAGTACTAAAAGCCACATTCGGTCAAACATGTGGGTATTGGTAAAATCGCTTACCGAGCTGAACCTACTCTACACAATACCACACCAAAAAATGGTGTGATAATGCGCAGAGATTCCAAGAGGCCTGTGATCCCTTTAACCCAAATCATTGACCTTTCCAAACTCAATGATCTTTAATGTTTAATGATTCTTCATCCGTTCAATAGGCCTTGACTGCAATAGGAAACTTTTGCATATCCTTCATAATGGTGGGGATGATTATCAAATTCACTCTGATGTACGCAGTTTGGATTGCAAATTTTATCTGACATGTATAACCTTTTGTGTTGCTTATGTGAGGAATTCAATATATGCTACGCTAGCAGTGTTATCTATCACACTGGTCATTGGTTCCTACTGCTTATCTTAACAGGTTTGTCTGTTCTTTAGGCAGTTCGTTCTTTGGCATATACATGGTTGTTCAATTTTGTGATCGAAAATTATGACGATGATGACAAAGATATTGAAAAATGGTACGAATGGATGTTATTTATGTCTGATAAGACAAGGTTTCTGACACAGAACAAGCTCGATGTTGACAAGAATCTTATTGAGGTTAATTACTCATGTTTGAATGTGTTCCTATTACATGAAAAAAAAACTTACTATATTTATTTAATATTAGATATAAAGCTGGTATAGACCTCAAATACCTCACTTTATTGATTGTCTTGCAACTGTTTTTCCAATGGATGTTTCCTTCTAACAAATACAGTCTAGAGGGTTCATTCAACTATGCAAGTGAACCTTGCTGAGAAGATTTGACGTGATTAAGGATGTATATACTTTGTATTGCCTTTAGTGTTATTATATCAATGTCTAATTTCATGTTGTAAATACTGTATTTTTCTAGCTGAGATATATTTGAAATCGTGCGCGTGCAACGCATGCGCGAAAACAACTAGTATATATATATATATATATATATATATATATATATATATATATATATATACATGTAAGAAAATGGGCTTGACCCAATTGATATGAGTGGCATTTGAATCCCATTGCCATTCGACTTCTACCAAAATTTATTGCATCTTTGGTTTTGAATAGACTGAAACCGAAGTTAGAAGGGTTCGACTAAAATAAACTCGAATTTATTTCAACTTGATTTTTCAGTTATCACATTATGCTGTGTAAGAAACACTTTTATCTCTCCTAAATTCTGATTGATTCTCTCTTATGATCTAACAGCTGAGAAATCAAATTGAAATAAACCTGACGACATTTTAGCTAGCCCCTATTAATTTACCCTTTTAATTTATTTTCCTATTAACTGAGAACTTAATTGTGTTTCAATTTGTGTTGTGTATTTATGTATACCTATCGAGAAAATTATTTGATAGACCTAGTCCGACACCTCAACATATGGACCGATCAATAAATAAGAGACACATCATAAATGTACACTAAATAAATAACTTTGGTTAACATAGGATTACTACCCATGATAATTTCCCATAATTAACCCTACCTTTTTTTGGCCTAGTAGAACTAATTTCTCCTGTAAAATAAAAATATTTTATGTCATATATTAGATTATTAATTAATATTATACAAGTATCACTAAATTTTGATATTTTTCTAAAACTCTATTAGACATGGTAAACTCTAGAGGTGGCAAGTGTCCATTTTTTTTAGGGTTAACCATGTCTAATAGGTTTTTTTGAAAAATATCAAAAAATTAGAGACACTCATATTATATTTGTATATAAAAATATTTGTAGGAGAAATTTGTTTTATTAGGCCATAAAAGAGGCATGGATTAATTACGAGAAATTATATTGGGTTGTAATCCTGTGTTAACCAAAGTTATTTATTTAGTTAACATTTATGACATGTCTCTTATTTATTAGCTGGTCTATATGTTGAGGTGGCGGACTGGGTTCATCTAGTAATTTCAAATTATTTGATGGACCCAGTCCAGCACCTCATGATATGGACCGGCTAATAAATAAAAGACGCATCATAAATGTACACTAAATAAAATTTATATAATACAATTTTAATGTGTTTAAAAAGAGCTTGACAAGTAAACAAGTTTAAATTTTTAACTCAATCATATTGGTCCATATAAATCACATGTTACAAATTATCATGTGGCATCATCATTTTTGAATATGTAGACCCTTCGAAATTGTTTCAAAGCTCTACATTGAGTCTTGGAAGTGGTTACAATTCTTTAGTAAGTTACTATTAGATTACGAGGAGTAATCACTACGGAAATTTAAACATGGTATGTGCTAGTAATATCAATTACGCAGTGGAAAGTTTACACATACATCAAGAGTAACTGTAGTCCAAGATCCTTGCTCGTGGGAGTTCGCGATCCTCCGGTCGGAACCCGTAGGATTACTTGTGAAAGAAGCCCTACACGGTATAAGTGTTAGCATATGGTGACGTGGCGCCGTAATAGGAGCCCGTTAATTAAGGGAATTACCTAAGTTAATTAGCTAATTGTCAATCTGGGCTAGTTGGGCCAAATCCAATTAGTAATTGACAAGGGAGGCCCAAAATGGGCCTCCCCCCTATTTACATGGTTCGGCTGAAACCCTAATACCACATAGGGTGGAGTTGCCTTTTGGTAACTCCACCCAATACTATATATAGGGGTGACTCCTAAGGGTTTAAACACACAATTAAGAACAAGGATCTCCATTGAGAAAACTTGTCACCCTAGTCTAAATTTCGGCACCATCAACATCAAGTCCGAGGTTCTATCTCCGTTGAAGAATCGATCAGAGGTCTTGTTGTGGAGCTACATCGCGTGGGACTTCTTCTAACGAAGAACTTTCACGTGGTTCCGACCGGAGGATCAGAACTCCCTCCACATCGTTCTCTGGCAGGAAAGCTAAAAGGTATGTGTACTAATGCCGCTGCGTAGATTAGATTTCTTGCTAGTACACGTTTAGCATTCCGTAGTATTACGTCACCGTAATCCAACAGTGGTATCAGAGCCTGAGTTAGGAGTTCTTAAATTTTTGATAAATTGTTGTTCTTGATGTTAGGAAAATCCGAAATTTTCAAGTATATATGAACACCATGAAGAAATCCGAAATTTTTAGCTATTTTTATGTGTTTGATCTTTAAGACTCTAAATTTACAAATTTTACATGTTTTTATGGATCATAGCCGAAAATTTGGGTTTAAAATATAAGTTTGATGTTCATAATCTTCAAGAACACCATAAGTTTTATCAAGAACACCTTTTTTGATTCATGATCAAGTTAGGGTTTGATCTTAAAATTTGACAACTTTTCCAACTTTGTATGTTTGTGCCGAAAACCCTAGGGGTATATAAGGTAATTTTTTTAATTTTCTTGGTCACCAAGACTTTAAAAATCGGCACAAATATAAAAATACACTACAAGAAAATAAGTGTTTAGTGGCACTTTTTATGTCTAATAACGGCACTTTTATGGTGTCACTAGCAACCTAGCAGCACTTCACAAAAGCGCCTAAGAATGCAGTGTCGCAAGGCAATCCCGGCGCTTTTGTTGGTGCCGTACACACCTCCTAACGGCGCTTCCACAAATGCCGCACACACCGGCGTAACGGCACTTCCACAAATGCCGCACACACCCGCCTAACGACACTTGGGATTAGTGCCGCAATTGTATTTTTTTATTAAATATATCGGCACTTTCAAAAGTGCCGCTAAGTTAAAAAAAAAAACAAAAAAAAAAGTAGAAATATATATAAATATATATATACATATATATTTCAATCATAGAGACGTACACCAACTGCATTACACCAACTGCAAGAGCAAAGTTCCAAATCTAAAGTAATACAAAACTATCTCATTATAGTTTTAATGACTATTGATAAGATTAGAACACCAATTGCAAGAGCAAAGTCCCAAATCTAAAGTTATACAAAACTTTATCATTATAATTTAATGACTCTTGATATGATTAGAACATAGATGGAAGTTGCATACACACCAATAAATACCATGCTACTTTTTCTATACTGCCGAGCAACATGCTGTTCAAAATAAAGAAGAAACAAAATGTTAGGCTACCCAGAAATCAAGAAATCTGTTTCATGTTATCTTTTTTCTAATTTTGGAGCTATGCAAATGAATTGAGGTGATTACAATATAACTTAAATATATTCTATTTTGAATAAAGAAATCTAGTGCTAAGAATTTGACATTTGGACATTTGGATTAATATATATATAAATTAGTACATTTTAGTTTCAAATCCTTAAGTCTGATGTAAATCAGATGAAGATGAACATCTAAACATTGATAGGATACAACATGCATGCATGTGTCAGCAACGTAATTGTAAAAAAAAAAAAAAATACCTCGTTGTTGTAGACATTCTCATCCAAGAACTGCATAAAAAAACCTCATGCTTCTCAAAGCATGCAGTTAACCCCACCTGAAACCCATGTGAAACATTTGCGATATACAAGTAGATTGAAGTTGAATATAATACAAAGTCAAATCAAAGGCAGATAAATCCATATACTGATACACAATTATGAACTATTTTTTAATAAGTATTCTCCTATATATTCAAGATAATATTACAACTCCAATTCTTGTCACAAAATATAAACATCAAACCTATAAATTGAATTCTCCTATCTATCTAATAAAACATTATTGTGAGCAAGAACCAACCTGACTAGCACTTGAGATTTGTGGCGCAACCCTTGGATTGGTGCAATATAGTTGGTATCCTCCCAACCCCCTACAATAAAATGCAAAAAATCATCATTAATAAGTTTGAACATAACGACTTGAGAATGTTACTTTTTAAACTTAACAATATTTACAGACCTGAATGGATGTGAAAATGCTGCATATCGACCCTGTAAATACAATACAAAGAGAGTTCTATATCATATCACATAAACTAAACAAGTCATGCAATTTGAAAAATCATGAAATCTGATTTGACTATGAACACTTGGGTATGAAGTATTACCTACGATTTCTAACTCCTTGACTTTTGATTTCGTCTCCTCAACTTGATTATGATTGAATGACTCCAATCCTGTCTCAAGAGTAGGAGACTCTTGTGATTCAACACCAGTATCTTCTCTATTCTTATTCCTGTTGAATTTGAAAATCAGATTGATTCCTTTCTGAAATAACTCTACTGACAAGGAAAATGGTAAGTTAACAAAGAAGACAATAGGATATTTGATCGATAAACAACTTCTAAACCGAGCAAACTAATATAACATCCTAATATCTAAGACTATAGCAATATGCATATCTAGGACACTCTTATGCATTAACTAATTATATATACATATAATACTTAGTAAATACAATAGATAGGTATGTGTATGCATACATATAGAGAGAATAGATTATATCACTGAGGAATATGAAGGGGATATATATGGCTGGATCAATGAGGGGAATGAGTAGGAACAACAGAAGCATAAGTGGTCGGGGGAGCTGGAGCATGGAGGACGTGTTTGCAACCGGAAACACTAGCAATTCTTACATTTAGTAGATCTATCGTTAGAAAATAGAACGAAATACATGTTCAGAAAACTAATCTGAATTCAATCAATAACGTTAATAATAATTAACACGCAAATCTAGCCAAACACCAAATCTGCCCTAATTCGAGCAATATGACAACCGTTGAAAATCTAAAAAGCATTGACATGATCCCTATGGGGGAAATCGAAACTTCATATGAATCTTAAATCTAGTATGTTGGGTAGAGAAAGCTTACCGACGATCGGCGCTGATGGCGACCAGATCTGAGGGCGACCAGATCTGAGGGCGACGAAATCAGAGGATGACCGGAGAGTTAGGGCCACAATCACGAAGTCAGCTAGATTTAAGGTTGCTCGAGAAGATAATCGCAGCTGAGGAAGACAATCGTGGAAGGAGAGAACGAAGGCAGCGAGATTGGGGAGAGAACGAAGGCAGATAGACCTGTTCACTCATGGAGGTTGGATTGGGTCAACTGCTATTATGGGCCTTCTTCTATGTTATACCCAATATGTGAAAAAGACAACGACATTAGAAAAATTACCGATGGTTATTATTATTATTTTTAAAAAATAAATAATAAATAAACAACGACACTTTGTGAAGTGCCGATATGTGAAAAAGACAACGACACTAGACAAAGTGTCGATGGTTATTATTATTATTATTATTTTTTAAAATAATTAGCTGAAAAAGACGGTGGCACTAGACAAAGTGTCGATGGTTTTTTTTTTAACGGCACTTTGTTAAGTGTCGTTAGTTGTTTAGTGCCTAACGGCACTTCAAAAGTGTCCGTACGTGAACAAAAAAACAGGGGCACCACAATAAGTGCCGCTATCTTCAAAATAATATAAAAAATCCGACAGTTTTTTAGTAGTGCCGCTGCTTAGTGTCGCTAAAGTCATCTTTTCTTGTAGTGATATATATGTTGCCATTTTTAAATTTTATTAATAGGTAACTATATATCTACGAGTTGGAAAATATGGATAGGTTTATAATATAATATTGTAAAAGATATTAACTATCAATATATATAACTAAAATATAGGGATAAAGATATATTGATAGGATTTAGTTACTTAAAAAGATTAAGAAGATATATTGTCTACATATTTTGATCCCTAAAAGATATATTTGACAATATGTATATATATATATATATATAACCGGCCGAAATATATATTAATATATTTATTTATATTGTTGATTGATTTACATCTTAAAGATAGAATCTTGACAAAATATATATATATATATATATATATATATATATATATATATATATATATATATGTGCCGAATTATATATGTATATTAGCAATATTAGAAATTATTTTAAATAATTAATATTTCTTGGTGGCTAAGTTAAGTTTTTAGTGGACTTTAAAATGCTACTTAGCCCACAAGACATATTTCGGCCGAACCCTAGGGTTTAAGGGCCGGTCCAATTGCTAAACCGGGACGAATAAAACCAATCCGGGTTTTTCTTAATCGGATCGACCCACTCGGGTCGGGTCGGACCGTAGTAACTAAATTAAACCTAACCTGTTTTGAGTGATAAACTGAACCACTATCTTATTTTATTGAACCGTTTCGGACCAAACCGGAATTTTTAAAATCAGACCGGGTTGAACCAGATTTTAAAATTTGGACCGAACCACTTTAAAATTTTCGGAAATTCTAAATTTTTCAATAAAATAGGATGTCTAATTTTAAATTCAAAATGTTTTCGAACTTTAAAATTGACCTAAACAGTGCTCTTAGGGTTTATGTTTTAATACACGGTTTCAATCAAAACCTTAATGCCTGGTTTCGATTATGGGGATGGATCTCGGACTTGCATGTTTTTGGGACTTGACTAAATTAGTGGGCTGATTTGCAATTGTTTACTTTCTGCATCATATATTTTAATATAATTAGAATTGTCGTCTTGACTTAGTCAAGCTAGCAAGATATTATATTGCGAGCATTGAGCTCTGGGATTTAAATATATGGTTTGCGCAATAGGATAGACATGCTATGCTGATTGAAAGTGCCTAGAATCCGTGTCTAGAAATTCGTATGATTAATTGTAAGCATGAATTGCAAAACAGCCCCTAATATTATAAAAATGTTTTATAAAACCGATAATTCCAGTCGCCAATTATGCATGATGTGTGCGGATGTTGCATGTTTTGACGCGTATGCTAGGATGTTCACAATGGATCGCATATGATAATTTACTTTACATAGAATTATATATGCTAGGAACATTAGACGCAAGACGCGTTAGCATGTTGTGTTCGATATTTATGGCATGGTATGATGATTTGCTAGATGTAGTATAATTATAAATATGCATGCGTAAATTATTGGATAATTTTATAAAAACATAAGGGCCTTGGGAAAGCCAAGATCGGGTATGTTTATTTGAAAATTCTCGTTCCGGTAATTTGCAATAGAATAACCGTTTTCAAAAGACTGGTCTATTAGATTGAAGACGACGGTAGTGTGAATTCTTTCACGACACCCCTTCCCTCGGTTTACTGACGGTCGGTTTGGTTTAGTGACTGAAGGACCACTATTTTTTGTATTCCATTTTAATAGATAATCCGATGTTTGCAATTCTGTCAAAATATTGTTGTATTCCTGAATTTGCATAATTATCAATGTATTAGTTTTCATGGCTAAGTCGGTACGCTTCTATGGACCTTGCAATCTTGATGGTATAAATTATGATGAACAAAAGGAATATGTATTGGACTCCTCTCTGCTACGATTCCGAAAAGCGGAGAGTACAACTACGAATGAATATGGTAGTTCATATGATTTTGACAATGAGAAATGAACGTGATGGTTTGTTTCCTAAATAATGAAGTATATTCTTTGATGATCTAAATGCGTATGTGGTGATACATTCAACCTTGAATAAATGGGGTTTAAGAAGACTTCAAATTGCAACCAGACAATGTTAAAGCTTGGTATCCCTTTGCATCTGCCTCGGTAGAAGCAAGGATGTTCAAGCTAGAAATGTTTCGGTTGAATATGATGGTCTTTTCTTTTCATGGATACAGTTGTAATAGCCACTCGAGACCTTCGCAATAAAAGGGTCAACATGAAAAGACGTATATGGTTGCCTTACATTGACAAGATTCAATAACCTTGAGTCTAGTCAAGTACGGTAACCAAGGCAGTGAAGTGACAACCTTCTCAGCACACCACAATAGATCGAATGAAGTCAATTGTGATCCATATATCATGGAGGGAACTTGACCGTAAAAGGTTTTAAACGATTATCCGGTGGGTTAAACCCCGTTGATAAAGCACGTCTCAAACACGCCTTGTATGTCATGTATGTAAAGCCGTAAACATTCTACTTGAACACAAATCATTTGATGTGATTCACTAGTGAATTTAATCATATGTGATGTTCAACATGACTTAAAGTTATCGACTATCTATGCAGTAAACATGGATCAAATATGTGATCTTCAGATCAAGAATCCTACCATTGTCATTTATCGTTCGTTGTTCATCTGAATTACTAAATTTTGGTTATTTCTAAATTTGGTATTATTGATTAAAGTAATTGTTGCTCGATTCAAAGCTTGGGAGCATTCCGAGAAACAATTTACTTATTAATTTAACGTTCCGGTCAAATGGAACGATCCGAAACGAAATTTCAAATCCACGGGTTAGAACCAAAATTTCGGCCAAGTAAAAGTTGTCGAACAAAAACGAAACATTTTACATACTCTGTAATCTCAGTCAAGTCAAACTGAACTGAATAAATTCATCAATTGCATAGTTCTAAAAGGGAAACCGACTTACCTCATCCTTATTTGTTAAGTACTCCATTAAACATATATGTCCCAAGATAATATGCATGTCAGAACCGATTTAATTTTAAATTCGGAAATTAAAACGATTTCAAAACCACGGTTTAGACCTGGTATAATGCGCATGGCGCATGTCACCACGAGAGACGGGACACATCGTTTTAAAAGTACGAATTTAATGATGAAGTATTTTTATGAATGCTGAATTTTTCGTTTGTAATCCTTTGGATATAACTAATTGATAACTATTTAGATTAAAAATGTGCTTCAAGGCTACTGTAATCTAATAAGAACATCAACTATGGAATTAAAGCGAGTGCTTAAATGCATAGTCCATGAGATGAATAAGTCTCTGGGTGAGTTAAACAAACGAAAAGAAGTAGTCGGTAAAACGACTCTCCCACCATTAGCCTTGAACGAAGAGTTTGGCTAAAAGCATTGATTAATTACTTCAAGAAACATAGTTCAGAATTGCATAATGATAGAGTTGCACATTAATTTTTCCTGCGGGATGAGAGTAATTTAACTCACATTAATGTAAAACACTATGTTCTGACAAAATCAGTTAACACGTTACCATAAAAGCTAATGAATGATTCGGGTAAAACCTTATCACTAAGACGCATTAATTTGCGAATTAAAAAAAGTATTCATTAAGAGTACGCACTACTCGCGAAGAATACAAGTTTTAAAATTAGCTTGGAACAATGGTTTCGTGGATAAACATGACACATTATAAAGATTTGAGGATGAATTTCCAACGCTTTGCAGAACGAAACAAGCTACTACTGATTGAGTTAACAGATGGTTGATGGAGATTCTCAGGTCCCACTTACTTCGAGTGGGAGAATTGATATAGCATAAGTGATTAATTTGGTAAATGATGATGGAAACGTCTTCATAATAAATCTAGTGAGAGGGCCCACTCCCCCTCACACATAATCATCACTAAATTTCAAAATGCGAATCAAGTCGGACCTGATAATCATGATAATGAACTATTTCAACTACCCATTTTTCCTAGTGGGAGTGGAACAACCAACTCGGTTCCAGATCCTAGTGACCGAAGAATACATCTCGGAAGTAGAATCCCGAGACCGAGAGGTTATTCCAAGTAAGTTCAACCACCACCATTGTTTCCAGTGGGAGTAATGCACCGATAAGAAGCATTATTCCGAGTGGGAGTAACGATCAGACTAAAACATGGGATTAACGTGCCTAGACATACTCAAAATCAACGAACTTCTCTTGAGAAGTGTCCCATCAAATAAGATGTGTTACACATCTTGGTGTTCGTTCTTGAACTAATGACGGTTCAGCAAGCAAAGGAAGGAACTCAAAACAAGGGAATTGAGGAAACCAATGGAGGATGAAATTTCCTAAATAAGAACTAATTCGTTTTTAGTCTTTAATTGATTTATCTGTTAATCACAGAACTAGAAAGTGAAATCTTAGAATTCACTTCTGGTGGAAATTTCGAGTAGTGCAAAACTCGAATAATTGCGAAAGGATATACCCAATTTCACGGAGTAAACTTTGATAAAGACAGACTCACCGACTATGCGTTACACCATAGTCTGGGCCGTCCTTGCCCATGAATGCAAATCTCGTACTCGAGCATGCATCAAATAGACATTAGGACCAAACCTCTCCAAGTAAAACTGGAGAAATAGATCTATATGGAGCAGCCGGAGAGTTCAATTACTCCTGGCAAAGAACGTAAAGTTTGCAAACTCCAAAGATCTATATACGGTCTTAAACGATCGTCTCGGCAATGGTATCGCAGATTCCACGAGGAAATCGTCGAATACGGATTCGTGAATCTTCACGAGGATCCCTGCGTATACACCAAGACCTCCGGGTCTAAGTATATCATCATAACACTATACGTGGATGACATACTCATTGCTGCGAACGACGTGATTTTTATGAATAAATCAAAGTCCTGGTTAGCATCAGCATTCGAGATGAAAGACATGGGAGAGGCTACGTACATCTTAGGCATCAAAATTTCCCGAGATCGTGCCACCCGGAGATTATGTCTATCTCAGGAATCATATATCAACAAACTACTGAAAAGATTCAGAATGCTGGATGCTAAACCCGTGGATACGCC
Organism: Clarkia xantiana subsp. parviflora; assembly: GCA_036873135.1. Classification (NCBI taxonomy): domain Eukaryota; kingdom Viridiplantae; phylum Streptophyta; class Magnoliopsida; order Myrtales; family Onagraceae; genus Clarkia; species Clarkia xantiana. Next base: position 1,798,235 of record JAPTYO010000018.1, read on the forward strand.
GGTTGTGTTCGAGTGCGCGCTATCGAAGCGTGGTGGCCCGAAAAACCAGTAGGAGCGTGAACAGATGAAGAATGCAGAGTATCTGAGTATGGTAGGGAGTCTAATGTATGCCATGCTCTGCACTCGGCCAGACATCTGTTACGCTGTGGGCCTAGTAGCAAGATTTCAATTAGATCCTAGTTATCAACATCTAAAGGCCGTAAAACGAATTATCGGATATCTGAAAGGTACTGTTGACTACGTTCTGTGCTATGAGGGCGATCGGCTTGAATTGACCGGTTATAGTGACGCCGACCACGGTGGCGATCCGGATGATCGTAAGTCCACCACATGAGGAGTTTTCCTCCTTGCTAATGCTGCCATATCATGGGTTAGCAAGAAACAATCTTGTGTCGTGCTTTCCCCTATGGAATCGGAATTCGTTGCCTCTCCAAAAACGCACAAGAAGCGGTCTGGCTGAAAAGACTTCTTACTGCATTAATTGGCACCGACAAGAAGAGTAAACCTGTGAAGGTGTACTCCGACAGTCAGGCGGCCATTGCAGCAGTTAAGAATCTAAAGTACCATAGTATGACAAAGCACATAGATGTGAAATACAATTATGCTAAATTTGTTCTGGAAGACAACATAATCACTTTAGAATACTTGCCTACAGACAATATGGTCGCAGACCCTTTAACTAAGCCGTTACGTAGGGAGATTTTTGAAAAGCACGTAAAACTGCTTGGATTACGTAAGACTTAAACTGTGTGGTTTGTAAAAGTGATAACATTTTGACATTTGAAATTATGTTTCAATTTGAATAAAGGAATTGCAATTTGATTTTATGATTTATCGACGTCATAATGATTAACAACATCGGATTTTACAGCCTATAAACTAAGTCGTAGGAAGAAGTAAAATTCTTCCACCAAAATTATGTCGAATGTGAACCTTGCCTAGTCACACAGGCACGGTCATCTTGTAAGGAGAGAGGGACCTCTACCATAACAAGATTGGCTAAGAATCAGGGGGATAAACCTGATTAAGAAAAACGATAACATTGTCACGCTTAACAGCATGACTTAATCTTCGTTTTGTAAATCGCCGAGTTGGACTTTGTCCATCACTATATATCACATTCAAGGCCAGGTGAGAGATTCTGCGATAGCATTATTGACATATCCCATCCCTGGCTTTACCAGATGTGCTATCGACGCGTGCTTCATATTGCGCGTGCCATATACGACAACGGTGTCATGCTCGGTTTTGCTAGCTAGAATTCTTATGATTCAAAGGGCTTATACTTCTTCACCTTGAGCGTGTGATTGATCCCGGATGCCTTATGAAGAGGCATCAAAAGTATCCTCACGGACTCAGAACTTATACCTAAGGTCTGGCTCAATGCTCGCTTCCCGGCGTACGAGTGTAGTGCCAAAGAAAACAGCCATGTGACCACGTCTTGGAAACCGGTTGAGTCAGACTAAGGGTATAAGCGATGGGAATGGTCAAGTTCACCTTTAATTCACCGAATCTCGTGTTCACTAGGTGGCCGCCAACCGGATATTAGTTGAAGGTTGTGAACACTTGTACGGATGCCCTGGAGAAGTATTCCTTTGTGGAAAACTGGGCAATTGGAGAATTAACAGTTGACCGAGGACATAGTTTTATTTCAAACAGGTTTGGTTCATGAAAGGGAATCAACGTTATGCGGGCGCTACAATACTCCTAACAGATGAGTAGCACGTTGCCCGTCGTATTCGCCGGTTACACGGCAAGCCTCGTATGAACTATTCGAAGACGAAGACTGCAGACTATGATGTTGATACCATTGCGTAATCGTATAGATTAACGAGCACCCTCCCATTCCGGCGAGTGGGAGCTGTTAGCATATGGTGACGTGGCACCGTAATAGGAGCCCGTTAATTAAGGGAATTACCTAAGTTAATTAGGTAATTGTCAATCTGGGCTTATTGGGCCAAATCCAATTAGTAATTGACAAGGGAGGCCCAAAATGGGCTCCCCCCTTTTACATGGTTCGGCCGAAACCCTAGTACCACATAAGGTGGAGTTGCCTTTTGGCAACTCCGCCTAATACTATATATAGGGGTGACTCCTAAGGGTTTAAACACACAATTAAGAACAACGATCTCCATTGAGAAAACTTGTCACCCTAGTCTAAATTTCGGCACCATCAACATCAAGTCCGAGGTTCCATCTCCGTTGAAGAATCGATCAGAGGTCTTGTTGTGGAGCTACATCGCGTGGGACTTCTTCTGGCAAAGAAATTGCACGTGGTTCCGACCGGAGGATCAGAACTCCCTCCACATCGTTCTCGGGCAGGAAAGCTAAAACGTATGTGTACGAATTCTGTTGCGTATATTAGATTTCTTGCTCGTACACGTTTAGCATTCCGTAGTATTACGTCCCCGTAATCCAACAATAAGCTCCACAGCTAAGCCTCTGATCAATTCTTGGCACAGGGACAGATCTCTGGAGAGTTTGCTCGAAAGTAATTTGGCACAGCTTCGTGAGGTACTTGGTGCGGCCAAACATATAGTGTGGGGAGAAGGGTTTTTCTCTCTAAAACTATCTTGTGAGGGAATTATAATTAACCCTAAAATTTCCCCAACACCTCTTATTTATAGGAGGAGTAAAGTGGACAAAAGTCCACTTTACACCACCACAAATATTCGGCCGGCCTATGTATTCGGGGAGGCCCAATTTTGGACCTCCCATGTAAATTGGGATTTGGGTCTAGCCCAATTACCCTAATGTGACATTTATCCAAGTTCATTATGTAAACTATACATATTATGGGCTACCAATTATGGCGCCTATCACCATATGCTTACATTTATGTAAAAATATTAATTAATAATCCAAAAAAAAAATAAAGAAATTTTTTTTTACTTATGCTTCATTTTTGTTCACTATATTAATATTATAATAATATTTGGATTTTAATTTGAATAAATACTAATATATATATTAATAGTAAATATAAAATAAAATTCTACATATTATCATGTGCCATAATCATTTTAAATATGTAGGCACCTTAAAATTGTTACAATGCTATACGTTCAATATTGAAAGTGGGTAATTCTTTAGTAAATTACATAACATTATTAATTAATTATCTACTAAAAAATAAAATAATTCTTCATTTTGGTTCTATTCTATTAATTAATATTTTGATTTATATATATATATATATATTAGTGAATACAAAAACAAAATTTATATGTAATAAGAATTCATCAGGAGCTTTAGATTTAAAAGAAAACTTCACATTCACTTTAAAAAGATCGTTACATTTATAAGATAAGTAAAATTAAACATACCATACTGACAAAGTAACAATATAAAAATACAAGCTTTGCAACCCTATAAAATTAGTCTATAAATTGATGGGTTTCGATATAGCCGTTAGGCCCATTAACGGCGACTAAACGGCGAAGTAGGCCCACTGGGCCTCAAAGGAGGCTTAGAAGACCAATACGAGGGGACCCGACCAGGTTGGTCCCGATATATGAGCTGAACGCTCCCGATCATATGCCTTTAAGTAGGCCCCGATGATATGCCTTTAAGTAGGCCCAGATGATATGCCTTTAAGTAGGCCCCGATGATATGCCTTTAAGTAGGCCCCGATGATATGCCTTTAAGTAGGCCCCGATATTGAATCCCTGAGAATCGTGGCCCTGTCCCGATTACGAGGGGCCCCGAGCGGTGACCAAAGGAGATAACTCTGGTGTCCCCGACATCCGTCGGAACTTGCCACCAGAGAACGAGGCCGAGAAACACGCCCACTATCAACATAGTGGGGAAGTGTCCTGAAAAGACGGAACGTGGGCTACCGGCCGAGATAAACGGAACGGGGCATTTATCTCAACAGGTAACTGAGGTGACCCCTCCCCTATATAAAGGAAGGAGTTACCTCAGGATTGATACGTTCATACACTTACATACTGATACTTGCTTGCCTGCATCGAGATACTCATTTAAGCATCAGAGAGGGATTCTGGGTCACCGCCCGGTCTATCCCCTTCTTGCAGGATTACTTGGAGCGAAGGAGTTCGGACTTCCGTCAAGAACGTACCAGAGTTCCAACCGTGACCAACATTGGCGCCGTCTGTGGGAACGTAACAAAAAAGCAAAAATGGCTTCTACCCGATCGATGGCTGGCAAGCAAAAGAAGAGACAAGGACAATCCGGCGGTTCCCGCCACCCTGCTGGAACTCTGAATTTAGGGCCGCCGGAGCGCATTGTTGATCGGAATGATCCTCCCCCTGCTGTTTCACAAACAGTGTTTCACAAACAGGGGGGTATCATGATGATTGCGAAGATTCCATTCGAAACTCGTCGGAGAGCCGGGAAGAGGTCCCAAGGAGGGACCAGGATGCTCCTACAAAGGTGGACCTGACGATGGCTATGCTGGATGCCATGCCGATATTCCTGGAGACTATGGAAGCTCTCCTGGACCGAAGGGAGGCTGCCAAGAAGAAGGAGGAGGAGTTGCCTCCGCCCCCGCCGAGAGAGAATCGGGACGGGCAGGAGGCCCCACCCGAGCACCAGGACAAGGGCAAGGAGCCTGCCCTATCGGAGCAGTTTGTGGTCGATGGGCCTGGACCGGTGCAGCACGGGACCATCCCTCTCAATGGCCCTATCACCCCCGACCAAGTGGTGAAGATCGTGAACATCTGTATGGGGGACCAGAAGAAGATGATGTCGGAGCTGAGGGATCGATCCACTCATCCCTTTGTTCCCCGATTGGTGAACACCACTGCCCCGCCGGGGCTGGGTATCCCGACAATCAAGGAGTATGATGGCGAGGGAGATCCAGTTCGTCATGTCTAGAAGCATGTAATGGCTTGTCTAGGCAGAGCCCCGAATGACGATATAGTGTGCATTTTGTTCCCAGGCACATTTGGTGAGAGGGCCCTGACGTGGTTCTTCAGCCTTCCCCCAGTATGCATCTCTAGCTGGACCCAGATGCATGATCGCTTCATCCAGCAGTACCAGGGTCGTCGACGTCTCCTGAAAAGCGCGAGGTCCCTGGCTGAAGTGGTACAGAGGCCCGACGAGTCGCTGGCGCATTACTATCAAAGGTACACTGCCAGCGTGGCCGAGATTGACGAGGAGATGTCGGAGGGAGAGACCAACCGCACCTTCATTCGGAACCTAACCGCACCGTATGGTTCCGGCCTGATGCACAGCGTGGCTGAGAAGGCTGTGTGGAACATGGAGGCGCTGCAGAAGAGGGTGAAGCAGCAAGTCGACGTCCAGGAGTCGAAGATAGCTGCCGGAGACCTCGATCCTCCAAAATCGAATAAGGGGAAGCAGTCGTTCAAGCCCTCGGACGATCGCAGGAGAAAGGATAAACCCGAGAATAGTCGGGGTCGAGGCCGTCCCGATCGAAGGGAAGACAAGCGTCCCTCGAGGTCGGACAAACGGGAGGACCGTTACACTCCTCTCATTTGCTCCATGGGTGCTGTGTTGGCGGTGATGGACCGACAGGGTATCACTAGGTACCCCCCGAAAAAAGATGGAGAGTTCATGGGAGCCCGCACTGATCGTTATTGTCGCTTTCATCGTGCCAACGGTCACGACACTAACCATTGTCGGGAGTTGAAGAAGGAGATTGAGAAGATGATCCAGAAGGGAAAGCTCATGGAATTTGTGACTGGGCAACGGAGCCGATCCCGTTCCCGGTCCCGATCGCGGTCCCGTTCCCGATCCCGCGGTCGATCCCCGAAGAAAGATAAGCCTGAGTCTTCCAATGCCCGCAAGGAGAAGCGGGGGACAATTAATGTGATTCATGGGGGTCTTGCTGCGGGAGGAGATACCACGGCGTCTCGGGAGGTCTATGCTTCTCGAATTCCCATTGCTGTGGTGCTTGGCAAGAGGGCCCGAAATTGGACTCCGAAAGAAGAAATGGTGATTCCCTTTTTAGCAGAGGACCTGATAGGTGTGGAGACCCCGCACGGTGTGTGGACCCTGAATGTGGATGGGTACGAGATGAAGCGAATCTTGATAGATGGAGGGAGCTCCTCCGACATTTTGTTCATGGATGCGCTGCAGGCCATGGGGAAAACCAAGAAGGACTTGAAGCCTGCGGACTTCCCGATGGTCGGATTTTCTGGGTCAACCTCTTACCCGGTGGGGATGATTACCTTACTGGTTGAATTCAGTAGCGGTTGGAAGTCAGAGAAGAGGAACGTGGAATTCGTGGTGGTCGAGTCCGCGGGGACTTACAATGCAATTATCGGGAGGACCACCATCAACCCGCTGGGGGCAATTGCCTCAACTGTCCATCAGAAGATGAAGTTCCTGACCGACCACGGAGTCGGGGAGGTCCAAGGTGATCAGGTGGCCTCCAGGAAGTGCTATGTCAATGCCACTCGAAGGAGAAATCGGGAGGCTATGACTGTTTTCCAGACTGACGCTGATCCCCGAGAGGAGTTTGGGCATCCCGCCCTGATGGAGGATTTGAAGGAGGTCGAGATTGATGGACCTCAGAGGAAGGTGAAAATCGGGTCCGCTCTGACTTAGGAGACGGCCCGAGAATTGATTGATCTGTTGAAGGAGTTCAAGGAGCTGTTCGCCTGGTCCCCGAGTGACATGCCAGGAATCATCCCAATGTGATTACTCACGAGCTGAAGATTGATCCCGCGATCAAGCCGATTACACAGAGAAGGCGCCCGATGGGTGCCGACAAGAAGATCGCGATCCAGCAAGAGGTGGGCAGGTTGCTCGATGCTGGATTCATTAAGGAGCTCCGATTCCAGACCTGGGTCGCCAACCCAGTCCTGGTGTAGAAGAGCAATGGCAAGTGGCGGATGTGTGTCGATTTCCGCGACCTGAACAAAGCATGCCCGAAGGATTGCTATCCGCTCCCGAGGATTGACCAGCTGGTGGATGCTACATCGGGACATGAGTTGCTGAGCTTTATGGATGCCTACTCTGGCTACAATCAGATCAAGATGTCCAAGGAGGATGCCCCCCACACCGCCTTTTATGCTGATAGTGACATCTATCACTATGATGTCATGCCCTTTGGACTGATCAATGCAGGTGTAACTTATCAGAGGATGGTAAACAAGCTGTTCGGGGATATGCTGGGGAAAACGATGGAGGCCTATGTGGACGACATGCTGGTGAAGTCCCGACAGGCCGAGGATCATGTTCACAACTTGGCCACGGCGTTTGAGCGGATGAGGCTCCATCAAGTTCGCTTGAACCAGACCAAGTGTGCCTTCGGAGTGCACTCAGGGAAGTTTCTGGGCTTCATGGTGAGCCAGAGGGGAATCGAGGTGAACCTTGAGAAGCTAAAGGCAATCGAGGAGATGAAGTCCCCGACGAACCATCGGGAGGTGCAGGTGCTGAATGGCCGATTGGCCGCGATGAATCGCTTCCTGTCCAAGGCAAGTGATCGATCCATGCCGTTCTTTGAAGTGCTGAGGGCCAACAAGAAGTTTGAATGGACTGCCAAGTGGGAAGAGGCGTTACAGGCACTCAAGCAGCACCTCCGCACCCTCCCGCCATTGGCGAAGCCCATCCCAGACGAGCCACTCTATCTGTATTTGGCTGTTTCTGAATTTGCTGCAAGCTCTGTCTTAGTGAAAATTGTAGAGGGTAGCCAAGTCCCCGTCTATTATGTAAGCAAGGCACTCGCCAAGTCTGAAATGAATTATCTCGCCGTTGAGAAGTATCTTTATGCGTTGATTGTTACCGCTCGGAAGCTGTGGCCTTACTTCCACGCACATGAAATTACTGTTTTGACGAATCAGCCCTTGAAACATTTTTTGAACCGACCTGATGCGTCGGGGAGATCAGTCGAGCTTAGTGAGTTCCGCATTCACTTTGCTCCGAGAACGGCTATTAAGGGCCAGGCGTTGGCGGATTTCATAGCAGAGTCTACAGCCCCCGATCTAGAAGAAGCGGGCCCTGTAGAGGGGGCAACTATGGAAGTCCCGATAACAGAGCAGTCAGAACAGCCCGACGCCGAAAATACTTGGGAGATGTATACCGATGGCTCCTCAAATTCAGAAGGATCGGGAGCAGGTTTCGTACTGATACCACCAGATGGAGGCGAGCCCCTCCGATACGCCTTGGCCTTGACATTTAAGGCCACCAACAATGAAGCTGAATATGAGGCTCTCATCACTGGCCTCAAGATTTCTAAAGGAACGGGAGTTGGTCAGTTAAAGGTGAAGTGTGATGTTAGCCTGATTGTGAACCAAGTCCAGGGGCGATACGAAGCAAAGAGCCCGATGATTAAAAAATACCTTCGGGAGTTGCAAACCCTGAATGAGAGTTTCGATATTGAGGCGATCCCAAGGGAGGATAATGTGGAAGCAGATGCCTTAAGCAAGTTCGCCTTGGGGGCACCCCTTGATGAAAGTCGGAAGGTGCATTTCTTGAAGAAGGTGATCCTGTCAACCGCCGATCAGTTGGAGGTATGTGCCATTGAGATCGGATCGGAGGATCCCACTTGGATTACCCCGATTGCCGCGTATCTGACAACGGGGGCAGTCCCCGATGATGAAGTAGCAGCCGGCAAAATACGCCGAATCGCGTCCAATTATGTGATGGTGGACAATTAGCTGTACAAAAAGGGGTATTTAACTCCTTATCTGAAATGCGTGGCCGAGCCCGACACAGGTCGGAACCTTAGGGAGGTGCACGAAGGATATATGGCTTGTCATGAAAGGGCTCGATCCATCGTGAGGAAAGTGCTGAACCTGGGCTATTACTGGCCCTCGATGAACAAGGAGGCAACGATGCTAGTCCGATTCTGTGACGCTTGCCAGAAGTACGCCCCGAATATCGTGGCTCCAGCTGCCGATTTGACGTCCATCAAGAGTGCTTGGCCCTTCGCGCAATGGGGAATCGACTTGGTGGGACCCCTTCCAGTTGCAAAAGGTCAGTGTCGATATTTAATTGTGGCTGTTGATTATTTCTCGAAATGGATAGAAGCTAAGGCATTGGCCAAGACAACGGGGAACCATATCCTCAAATTCATCCAGACCCATATCATATCCTGATACGGGATCCCCAATGTGGTGATCAGTGATAATGGCCCTCCGTTTAACGGGGCCCAGTGGAAGGAGTACTTGGAGGAACTGAAAATTGAGCATCGGACTGCCTCTGTCCATCATGCTCAAACCAATGGACAAGTGGAGTCAGCCAACAAGATCGTGATGGACGGCCTAAAGAGGGTCCACGCCTTGAAGGGCAAATGGCTGGACGAGCTGGAAAATGTGCTTTGGGCTGTTAGAACAACACCCAAACGATCGACCGGGGAGACTCCGTTTGGCCTTGTTTATGGTACGGAGGCAGTTGCTCCCGTCAAAATAGTTGTGGCATCCCATCGGACGAGGTATTACGAACCTCTGTCGAATGATGAAATGAGACGTCTGGACTTGGACTTGGTCGAAGAGAAGAGGCGGAGTGCCGAGGAGGCCCAGGCTCGGATGCGCTTGGCAACAGCCCGATATTATAATCGACGAGTCAAGTCTCGACAGTTCTTTGTCGGGGAACTGGTCTGGCGTCGGAACGAATTTACCCTTTTGGACCGGATCAACAAGATGTCACCAAAATGGGAAGGGCCTTATAAGGTCGTGGGGATGCCAGCTCGAAACGCGTATAAGTTGGAAGACCTCGATGGCAATGTGTTGAAGCATTCTTTTAGTGGCGAGCACTTGAAGAAATGTCATGCATGATATTAAGTCGCCTTCAGTGGTGCATGTTTTTTATTAAGTCGCCTTCAGTGGTGCAAGTTGTTTATTAAGTCGCCTTCAGTGGTGCAAGTTGTTTATTAAGTCGCCTTCAGTGGTGCAAGTTGTTTATCGAAGTCGCCTTCAGTGGTACAAGTTGTTTATCGTTTTGAGTCAATATAAACAGGTTTTGAGCCATCAATGAATAAAGAGGTTGCTTCCGACCAGATTGTGCTTAGACTTATCATTCTAAGTATGCTTAAATCGCCTTAAGTGGTGTAGCTAAATCGCCTTAAGTGGCATGGTTTCGCCTTAAATGGCATGGTTTCGCCTTAAGTGGCGTGGTTTCACCTTAAGTGGCGTGGTTTCGCCTTAAGCGGCGTGGTTTTGCCCTAAGTGGCACGATTAAATCGCCTTAAGTGGTGTGGATAAATTGCCTTAAGTGGCACGATTAAATCGCCTTAAGTGGTGTAGGTAAAATGTCTTAAGTGACGCGTCGGAATTAATCTAAGTGGTATGATCGAATTGCCTTAAGTGGCGTGGTTAATTCACCTTAAGTGGTGCAGCGATAATCGGAACCAAAAGAGATTGATATTATCTAAAAGGTTCACAACAAAAGAAGGAAATTACAAGGATTCGAAAATTAAGTGATTAAGCTTGATCCTTGGTAGCGTCGAGGGGAGCAGGGTCCACGAGGTCTGTGGCAGAAGGCTCCGTGGTCGAAGGATCGGATCCTGGAAGATTGGCCGCGGGAGGATCGGACTCTTGGAGGTCGGCCAGTGAAGGGTCGATCATCGGGGGATCAGTTGTCGGGAGGTCTGCACTTGGAGGCTCCACCGTGCCTTCAGCACCCGCAGCCCCCTCGGGGGTGTTGGCCCCGTCGCTTTCCTCGGAAAGGTTGAAATACCTCTCCGCGAAAGAGGGCGAGAGTCTGAGACTTGGTGAAGTCGATGGCACCACCATACTCCAGATGGAGCTCCTCGACGGCATTAAGCAAGGTGGTCTCCACCTCCGCCGTGCAAAACTTTACCGCGTCCACTTGGAATGCCTCGGAGCCCCGATAATCTTCCCGTCCCGTGGCCTCAGCCTCGGCCAGCTTGGTGGGAAACTCAGCGAGTTCCCGCTCCATCTGTTGAGACCGATTGGCGAGAAGGACTTTCTCAGCCTCCAGCCCCGCCTTGGCGTCCTCAAGGGCCTTCTTCTCGAGGACAAGCCTGTCCCGATCCTCCGCGCGCCCCTGCTGCTATTCCTGGAGCTTTTGTCGCTCCTGCTTCAACAGCCGCTCAAAGTCGTGGACCTGCCTCAGGAGGTCCTGAGTCTTCTGGTTAAGGAGGGCCTGCTCCTTAGCCAGTTTGCCCCTCGATGATTCGGAGGCAGCCAGATCCTCCTTGAGTTTGGCCAAGACCTCGGGGGCCGCCTTGGCACGCTCCTGCTCCAGGGCCTCCTCCAAGGCCAGGATGTACCCAAAACAGCGGTGCTGGTCCGCCGTTTCCTGTGGAAAAGAAAGGAACAGGTCAGTACACGAGAACATTTTACCTTATATACCAAGTGTAAAAACAGGAAGCCTTACCTCCACACGGCGAACGACCATGTTGCGAATGTCCCCGTGGATGTCCTCTCGAGCCAAGGAGAGCGGAAGCTTCATAGATGGCGGAACTGAACCTGCTAGCAGGTGCATACCCAGTTCCGATGATACATCATCCCGACACAGCGGGACCCTCCGCAATGACTCGATCGGAGTCCAGGGAGCCGCCGCCTGGTCGGGGGAGTAAAGCTGGTAGAAGCTCCCGTCTAAGGGGAGAGGGGGAACGACGCCCTAAGTGTCGGAGGTGCGGGCCTCCGAGCCGCCATGAGAACCCGTCGTCCCCTCGGGAGTCAGGCTCAAGACTGGCGAAAGCTACTGTGCCGGAGAAGATGGAGGCAGCCCTTCAGTAGTCGGCTCCAGCGGGGTCTGCCTCGCCCCCCGACGACGAACCAGGGGCTGACCCTCGCTCGCCTTCTCAGAAGAGTGAGAGATATCCAGGTCAACCACCCGACGGAACTGACCGTCCGTCGGGGCATCTTCAGTCCCCGATCTTCCTGGGGCTGGAAGAGAAAGGAGGGGCTCTCCGACCTGTGCGTCGGAGGGTGGCACCTCCACTGAAGCTCCAGCTCCCGATTGACCTGCTGCTGGAGGACGAGAAGCTTCAGAAAGAAAATCAGGAATTTGATCAGGATCCTTACACCAAATGACGCGACGGGAGAGGTACTGGTCCTTCCCGTAATAATTGTAGTAACCCGCTTTGAGGATGCGGGGAGTCTCTCCTTGCAGGATGCGTTTGATCCCTTCGATCCTGGCTCCCTTATCGGAGGGGATTAACTCCTCAGGAATACGCCTCCTGTATAATCGAATTGCTAATCAGAGCTGTTTACCTTCCTCGGGAGTCTTGGTGTTGAAGATGTGCTCCATCTTCTCCAACCGGGCCCGCATGATCTGCTCCGAAGTGGGAGGTGCCGATGAGGAGGCGACCCTCTTTGAAGACTTCCTCTTCCTGGCGGGGCGTTGGACAGCATCGGTCTCCGCCTACTTAAGCACGAGATTGGTTAGCAATGATACCTTCTTAGCTGCAAAGACGAAAACGAAAGCGCAGTTAGAATATTACCCAAGGAACGAGGTTAGAAGGGCCGTCAAAGAGTTGACCCCCGGAGGCGAAATCAAGGAGTCGGATCCCGGTCAGAACCAGGTCCCGCTCCCCGATGGAGTTGGCATCGAGGGGAGCGAAGGAATCCCCCCAGCGATAAAGTTGGATGCAGTGGAGAATCTGGAAATCCTCCTCGGAGTAAGTGTGAAAAGCAGGAGCAGGGTCCGCCTCAACCTCCCATCGGGACCATGGGATGGAGCTATTTCAGATGAAGAAATAATTCCTCTTCTAGCCACTGTTGTCGGGCCCCGAGTCAGTGATGAGCCCCCCGACCTTTGGCGACCTTCCAGGTGTCACCATTCCAGCTGTACCGGGAGAGCTGCGCCTTGCTCCATTTAGGCATTCGCGGGTAGAAGGCACAGACCCCGACATCATTACATTTCATCCCGTAGAAGGTCCGGAAAAGTCGGAGGCTGTAGGTCCACTGTTGGCGAAGGCAGAGAACAAGGAAGGCATTCCACACACGGATGGCGTGGGGGGAAAAGGTAGTCGGATGTGTTTTGTAATATTTACACATCTCGACTAAATTCCCACAGAAGGGGAATCGGATACTTGCCGATATTTTCCCGGTGGAGACAAATACCTCCCCTTCCCGGGGACGAGTGACCACAGGGTCACTCGGGACGCGAGGCCAAGGAAAAGGGAAGTGAGGCTCCCAGGTGGAAGTAATACACCCCTCCTGGAGAGCTGCATCATAGGCGGTTTCTCTCATTACAAGCATAATCGAACTTGAAGGGCTTCCTCACCCCGGAACTGGACTCACCGTCTGGAAAATAATCATGGCAAGAAAAGGCACATTTGATTTCCGCAAATGTTCGGGTAAGTTGATTGAGATAAAAGGAAAAACTATGCTAACAAGTTTTTTCGGAATTGAAGGAGGAAATCTTACCAGACATGTTGAATCATAGAAGAAAGGATGATCTTGATGGTCGTGAGATCCTGGCCGCCGGAGTGTTGATCAGAAATAGAAAGGAGAGCTTGAGCTTTTAAAAACACAGAGAATGAAACGGTAGAGGAGAACTGAATAGTGCCAAGATTTTGGGTTTTATAGGAGAGAGGACAGCCAAAGAGACGTTGCAATCCGGACCGTTGAAGATAAAACGCCTCAACCTGAATCGTCGAAACACTAGAGACAAAACGGCTAGAAAGTGCTTTTTCAGAAAAAACAGGCACGGGTACCCAAGCCGTCGCTTCGTCACCTGCTGCATTTAATAGTTGAGTGACCGAGAAATCTTTTCGGATTCGTTGGTTATCCTCGGAATATCGGAGAATCTTGGAGGAGGAGATCTTCTTTAGAAGATTTTTCGTAAAGTCAAAAGCCTCCGATGCCGATATCGGGAGGTCTGGAACTGGACACGACGCACTGTAAGTCCCTCATGTCTTGGGGGCAAATGATGGGTTTCGATATAGCCGTTAGGCCCATTAACGGCGACTAAACGGCGAAGTAGGCCCACTGGGCCCCAAAGGAGGCTTAGAAGACCAATACGAGGGGACCCGACAAGGTTGGTCCCGATATATGAGCTGAACGCTCCCGATCATATGCCTTTATGTAGGCCCCGATGATATGCCTTTAAGTAGGCCCCGATGATATGCCTTTAAGTAGGCCCCGATGATATGCCTTTAAGTAGGCCCCGATGATATGCCTTTAAGTAGGCCCCGATGATATGCCTTTAAGTAGGCCCCGATATTGAATCCCAGAGAATGCTGGCCCTGTCCCGATGACGAGGGGCCCCGAGCGGTGACCAAAGGAGATAACTCTGGAGTGCCCGACATCCGTCGGGACTTGCCACCAGAGAACGAGGCCGAGAAACACGCCCACTATCAACATAGTGGGGAAGTGGCCTGAAAAGACGGAACGTGGGCTACCGGCCGAGATAAACGGAACGTGGCAGTTATCTCAACAGGTAACTGAGGTGACCCCTCCCCTATATAAAGGAAGGAGTTACCTCAGGATTGATACGTTCATACACTTTCATACTGATACTTGCTTGCCTGCATCGAGATACTCATTTAAGCATCGGAGGGGGATTCTGGGTCACCGCCCGGTCTATCCCCTTCTTGCAGGATTACTTGGAGCGAAGGAGTTCGGACTTCCGTCAAGAACGTACCGGAGTTCCAACCGTGATCCAACATAAATTTATATATTTATCTATCTATATATATATAATATAATCTTGAAGTGTTTAATGTAGTGTTGACAAATAGTAAAATTCGCCCCTGACGTGTACAAATAATAACTTTTGATTGTTCCATCTCATCAACTATCTTTATTAGCTTATCTGACATTGTACACATAACAATCTCACCATGCTTGGATGAGCTCCAAGCTCAAATATAACAAATATATAGATTTCAAATTATATTATATTATAGTACATTACATTACATTTTTAATTTTATATTTAATATTACAATATGCATATATATTTAATCCAAACAAAATATATAATTTTAGTGTTAACATAATAATACAAATGAATGATAAGTACCAATATTTTTTTTTTAAATTTATTAGTGGATTACTAACTCAAATATTATTAATTGTAATAATAATTTATAATTATGATGTCACCTAAACCCGAAAGAGTTCTCACGCACAATGTAATGTGGAGCATTGAGACAATTTAAAGAAAGCATAAAAATATATGATGTCACATTAGCAAATGTAACTCATAACCTATTAGAATTGAGTAAAAAAACTATTTTAATTAATTTTCAACATTATATAAATCCTAAAAAATTAATATTATATGAATAAAATTAATTTAAATAACCTATAAAAAAATGTTCTAGATTAATTGATATATTTTTTTCTCACACATAAATCGTTTTACTAATTTTTATTTATTTATAACTATTAATGCCTATTGACTTAATTGAGAATACGTTGATTATATGTATACGAAAACATATCTACTATATCCTATCATATAATACTATTTATTTGGGTTGATAACCTATTAAAAATATATTTTTAGATTATACTTCATACATTTTTATTTTTTCGCACGTGTTTTTGTCTTCCATAAAATATAATTGTATGGTCTTATGAATATTATTATAATATTTTCGACATAAAATAGTTTTTTGGGAAAAAAAAATATTGTATGAATGTGGTGGTGGGGGTGAGAAATGAATTATAATGTAACTAGGTGCCGAACCAGCGCATCACGCGGGTGATGTAAAAAGTAAAATAAACTTTTAAATGAAAAATAAAATGTGAAATGAAACTTTAATATGAAAAATTAATATTTTTACATATTAAAATTATAATAATATATATATATATATATATAATAAAGTAAAAGGAAAGAGTGTGGGATGACTTAGAGTTGCCACGTCATAATAGCATCTAGGATGAATTCCATTTTTAGCACGACATAATAGCATCTAGAAAGAATTCCATGCTGACACGTCATAAATTTAATCCACTCGCAAGTATCTTCTACGCGCTGCTTTCTCCGCCCGTTTCTTCACTCCACAATTACTGTCATTCACTTATTTGCACGTTAATTATCCCCTCTCATAATCTCTTCCTCTCCCACCTTCACCTTAATTAATATATAGTTTTTGAAACCTCCATTTTTAAGAAAAATAAATAGATTAAAATTGAGTTTTTTTAAAAAATTATTTTCTTAGGTGGAGTTGTATAATTGGTTAACAATGAGTATGACGTGGCACTTTCAGATGAACTCCAAATGCTGACGTGGCAACTCTAGGTCCTCCCACTCTCTTTCATTTTACTTTATTATATATACTAGTTGCTGAACCCGCGCACAGTGCGGGTGTGTGAAAAAAAAATATAAATAGCAAAAAAATATATACGAAAGAACAAATTATACCCCATCTGAATTAAAATATATTTATTCAAATACTATATATAATTATTTAAAAAATATTATAGATGTCAAGTCTTTGTTTATATAGTTTTGACAAACTATGACGTAAAACTATAAAAATCATTATTCTAAAACTTGAGTACTTTTTTTTAATAAAGAAATGAAATAGGATAATAATCATTAAATCTGAGCATATGTGCATGGTAACATCTCTCACTCCTCAAGAGATGATTTAATAGTTAATAGGATATATTTGGATAAAAAAAAATATCGAGTTGTATTTGTTGTTTATATAGTCTTGAGAAATTAAAAAAAAAAATGTAATTTCTTCTCATGATAATTGTGCACTAATTTTAAGAAATAAAACTGACAATAATCGCTTAATCTGAACTTGACACGTATATTATTGTTTTCTTCACATGGGGTAACTTACTTTAAACGTATTTATGTAAATAAATATAATAATATTTTATCAAATTATAGTGATAATCTCAATTTTTTATTCAAAGTAAATAATATGAATACATTAATCTTTATAATTGATATCCATTCAAGATTAAAAAACCGAATTATCTCTTAACTCAACTGAATTTAATGAAAAAGAACGTCGATTACTGAAAATATAAAATATGTAAAAGATACAATACAAAAACTCACAAGTTAAATATGTAGAAAGTTTCTACAATATTAAGAGTTATAGTATAATTAATTATAAGTTTTTTTTAATTAAATATATATATTATAAGTATTTATATTTACATAATTATGTTTTACATATAGTAGGTTTTAGTAGCTGTTGGATCACGGGCGAAGCTCCGTTACGTCCTTGACGGAATGCTTGGACTCCTGGGCTCCGCGTGGTCCTGCAAAAGGGGATGACCTGGGTGGTGACCCAGAATCCCTCTCCGATGCTTAAATGAGTACGGTGATCAATGGAGTGGTAAGCAGAGTCTAAGTTCGTATCAGAATGAATGATTTTCTGGGGTAACTTCCTCCTTTATATAGGAGGAGAAGTCACCCAGAGTTACCTGAGGCCAGGCTCGGCCGTTATAACCACGATTCCGTATATCTCGCCACGATTCCGTATATCTCGCCCCACGCTCCGCGTATCTTACCCATACTTCCGCGTATCTCGGGCACGCCCTGCGTATTCTCGGGGAAGATTATCTATATCCTAACCGTCTTCCCACTACTCTCATCCAGTAGGCGGGTTTCTCGGTCTTATCCTCTGATCACAAGTCTCGACTCCTGTCGGGGACTCCAGAGTTGTCTCATTCTAGATCACCACCCAGGACCTTCAGTCTCTACGGGACAGGTCCAGCCTCTGCGGGGCTTTATTATCGGGACCTTTACTAAGGCACATCGGGGCCTACTCAGAGGCTTCTCATCGGGAGCATTCAGCTCCTACATCGGGACTATTAGAGTCGGAACCCTTCGTGTTGGGCCTCTGGGCCCTCTAGGCTTTTACGAGGCCCACTGGACCTACTTGCCGTCCATTGGCTGTTAACGGGGCCAACGATTACATCGGAACCCATCATTTGCCCCCAAGACATGGGGGACTTTAGTTCGCCGTGTCTTCTAATTCATGCTTTTTGACCTCGTTATCGGAGGTTTCCGTTTTCGCACCCTCCGATACCACCGTCGGGGGTTTTGACCTTTGCAATTTTTGATGTCTCAGTTAAAGGCTTTTGTCTTCATACCTTCCGATACCACCGTCGGAGGTTTTGATCTTCGCGTGTGATCGTTACATGTCAGAGTCTCTTTCTTATGATTATTCTGGGCCCACCAGGCCCCATGGGTAGTTGCCAAATCCGAGAAGACTCCTCGGTTACTGCAGCATTAAATGCCTGAGGATAGAGAAACGACGTTTAAATCAGCGTGACTGCTGTTTTCTGAAAAAGCAACTATGACGTCATACACGTCCCTTCCGTGCCTATCATCTCGTTGATTAAGATCGTGTCGTTTCCTCTTCAACGGTGCAGATCCAGCCCATCCAGCTGTCTCCTCCGTATCGTCTCCCCAGTTCAACGGTCATGATCAGATCGTTTCGCCTTCCACGGTCACGATTATGTCCCTTCAGTTGCCCTTTGGCCTATAAAAGGGAAGACCTTGGTCCCATTCACTTCTTCTGCACTCTCTCGCTTTCAGACCTCCTTGCATCCGAAGTTCTCTCCTAAATTCTCCTGGTGCTTCAAGTGATCAAGGCCACTCCGACTTCTCCGATCTTCTTTTTCCTCACTTTCCGACCACCGATCATGTCTGGTAAGGACTTCTTTTCCATGTTTTCGTAATTTGATTATTGTTTACTCCTCCTTTCTCAATTCTTCTTGTCTGCAATTGTTTTAGACGAAGCTAGTTCTGAGGTTAGGGCCCCCTTCTTCTTTGAGTTTGCTGTCAATGAGATATCCGAGGGTTCGTATGAGGTGGCCCTTAGAGAGGGGTGTATCACCTCGGATTGGGAGCCTCGTTTCCCTTATGAGTCCCAAACTGCTGGTAGGAGGAAGCACATTATCACGCCTCCTCGGGCCGGGGAGGTGTTTGTTTCCACTGGACAGATAAGTGCGGGGATTCGGTTCCCCTTCTGTGGAAACATGGTGGAAATGTGCAATTTTTACAAAACGCACCCTTGTACTTTCTCTCCACACGCCATCCGCGTGTGGAATGCCTTCCAGCTCCTGTGCCATCGCCAGCAGTGGACATACAGTCTTATGTTGTTCCGCACTTTTTACGGTATGAAGTGCAATAAATCCGGTGTCTGCTCCTTCTCTCCCCGACTCCCCAAGTGGACAAAGGAGCAACTCTCCCGTTTCGGCTGGGACAGCGAAACTTGGAAATTTCACAAGGATCGGATTCTGATCCGCGACTCGGGCTCCGACAACAGTGGCTGGAAGAAGTACTACTTCTTTATCCAGCATAGCTCTATCCCCTGGCCTCGATGGGAGGTTGTGGCGGACCCTGCCCCCAAGCTCCAAGATTATTCCGAGGATGACCTCAACACCCTCCAGATGGTTCAACTCTACCGCTGGGGGGACAACTTCATACCTATGGATGCCAACAAGCTTCAAGAGCGGCATCTGATTGCCATCGGAGTTCGGCTCCTAGATTCCGTTTCTGCAGATTTAGTCGTCTGGGTAATATTTCTAACCGTCTCATTTTTACCTTTGCAGCCAAGAAGGCTTCTCTGTTGACTCATCTCGTTATGAAGCAGGGCGAGACTAATGCCATCCAGGGCGGTTCCAAGCGGAAGCGCAAGCTGGTGAAGAAAGGGGCTTCCTCCTCCACTCCCCTAGCTGTTGCTCCTCCGACTGAGGAGCAGGTCGTGGCCAAGAAGGCCAGACGGGAGGAGATAGATCAGGCCTTTGGGGCCACCACCGTCGAGGAAGGTAAGCGCGTTCGTCGTGCAATTACAAAATATAAAGAATTAATTCCCAAGGAGTTTATCCCCGCTGATCGGAAGACACGGGTTCAAGAGATTAAGCTCGTCCTTCAAGGAGAGATTCCCCACGTTATTGAGGCGGGATATTACAACGTCCTTGGGAAGAAACGATATTTCGATCGTCAGATCATCTGGTGCCCTGAGGGTACTCTCCCTGACTTCATTCGTCCCGCTGCCGCATGTCCTTTGGAGATTCCTCCCCCGACAGAGGCTATTATTCCTGTGGAGACGGCGGCTCCGCAAGAATTGATGCTGGAGGACGCCCCGGCGGGAGCTCAGTTCCGCCAGGTGACCGACTTGGAAGCTTCTCCTTCCATCGAGGAGCCTGAAGAGGGGGGCCTGCTTCCTCGTGGCAGGTCGAGGTCCAGGAGCGCACGGCCCGCTGCTAGGGACGTGTCTAAAAGTCCTCCTCCTATTCTTCGTACCCCGACTCCCGAGCCGCGCGTTGAGGTGGCTCCTCTGGCTTCGAGTTCTGGGGTCATCCCCCCGCTCCCTGTGGATGAAAACCTTTACAAGGTTTTTACTCCCGAACAGGGGATGCTGCCCTGGAAGCCGATCGAGTCTCTCCGAGGAGTTCCACTTCGGCGGGGAGACCTTGATCCTAGCTTGGCCCTGCATCTGCTGGCGGGGTCAGTTCCTCCGGCCTTGAAGCGGCCCCTGTCCTTCGCGCAGGAGGACCTTGAGGAGGAGATTCGTGACATGGCCATCCGACGGATGGAGGTAAAACTTCTATTCTCATTTCATTCTCTTCACTACTTTTATCTTCAATTGTTTACATCTTGATCTCTTCTTTTTCTCAGGACACCGCCAACCAGCAGCGCTATTTTGGCCTTATCCTGGCCTTGAAGAGTGCTTTGGTGGAGGCCCAGGCTCAGGCGAACCCTGAAGCCTTAGCCAAGCTCCAGATGGAGCGTGACGAGGCGGTGGCGGCCGAAAATAAGATGGCCAAGGAGAAGGCTCTCCTCGATGACATGGCCACAAGCCTGCTCAAGAAGGTCCACGACCATGAGGCTGTCATGCGTCGAGAGCAGAAGATGGCCCGAGTGGAGCATCAGCGGAACGAGGCGGAGAAGAAACAGCTCATTCATGAGAAAAACGTCTTCGCTGATCTCCTCGCGGAGGCCAAGGCGAAGTTTGAGGTGGAGAGGACTGAGTTCTCTGCCAAGCTAGCTGAGGCCAAGGCTCAGGGCCTCGAGGAAGGCCACCTGCGGGGGCGTGAGGAGGGCCGCCTTCAGGGTCACAAGGAGTATCGGGATTCTGAAGAATTCAAGCTGGCTGCTGTGGAGTTCTGCAAGTCCGAGGTGGAGGACGTTTTATTCAACGCCTTCGAGGAACTCTACACAGTCTACGCGGACTCCATCGACTTCACGAAGTCCGAGACCCTTGCCCCTGTCGCGGAGAAGTACTTCAACCTCCCCGCGGAGAGTGAAGAGGCTGCTGCCGTGGACCCGACTCTGTCAACTGCGGAGCCTTCTGCCCAAGCCCCTCCAAACCTTGCTCCCTCCGACGCTGCTGAGGGCCCATCTCCTAACAAGGACCAAGTTTAATGCTTACATCTTTTAGTCCTTGTTATCTTTCTCCCTTATCTCTTGTAATGAACTCCTTTGGCTTTCGAGCCTTTATATGAATAGTTTTCTTTCCATCTGTCTTGGCTCCGATACTTGCTTGCACTTTATCTAAAGTAGCTTTAAAATTCGGTACTTAGAACGTTCCGATGCACCCTTGTAGATGACTTCATACGTCCCTCCGACGTTTTATTCGAGACTTTGCCATTTAAGGCTCTTCATCAAAAATCGGGATTTCACCACTTAAGGCTTCTCATCCAAAGTCGGGACTTCACCACTTAAGGTTTCTCGTTCAAAATCGGAACTTCACCACTTAAGGTTTCTCGTCCATGCCTTTTAAGGTCATTTTCATATCCCTTAAGGCTTCCATTGCGTCTCTACTGGACGGCTTAGTCGTACCCGTTAAGGCTTTTAGCCGCATCATATAGACGACTTACGCGGATCCATCAGGATCTTTTCATACCTAGGCTTTTGGTTGCATCATATAGACGACTTACGTGTACCCCGTAGGGCTTTTGTCCGTACCTGTTAAGGCTTTTGGCCGCGTCATATAGACGACTTACGCATCCCCTGCGGGGCTTTCATCGTACCTCGGAAGGCTTTTGTTGCGTCACCCAGGACGTCTTATTAACAGTAAGAGTAAATTCGAAAGCAATTTGATCGGAAGGAAACTTCTTTTATTCACTAATAATTCAAAGTAGGCTTACATCGGATTTTATTGATAGACAATTTGCGCCATTCGTGGCGGCTTCATATCAAACATGATACTTCTTCAAGTGTTCACCACTGAAGGAATGCTTCAACGTCTTGCCTTCGAGATCCTCTAACTTGTATGCATTGGGCACTGGCATCCCCACGATCTTGTAGGGTCCTTTCCATTTTGGTGACAGCTTGTTGATCTGATCTTGATGAACAAACTCATTCCTCCGCCAGACAAGTTCTCCTACGAAGAATTGTCGGGACCTGACACGCCGATTATAGTATCGGGGTGTTGCCAGACGCATCCGGGCCTGGACTTCATCGGCTTTCCACCTCTTTTCCTCGAGCAAGTCTAAGTCTAGACGTCTCATTTCCTCATTTGTCAGAGGCTCGTAGTATTTCGCGCGATGGGATGCCACCGCTATCTCCACGGGAGCAACTGCCTCCGTGCCATAAACCAGGCCAAACGGAGTTTCTCCTGTTGACTGCTTGGGTGTTGTTCTCACAGCCCATAGCACATTCTCGAGCTCATCCAGCCAATGGCCCTGCAAAGCATAGACTCTCTTCTTCAAGCCGTCCATCACGATCTTGTTGGCTGACTCTACCTGGCCATTGGTCTTGGCGTGACGGACTGACGCGGTCCGATACTCAATGTTTAATTCTTCCAGGTATTCCTTCAACTGAGCCCCATTGAACGGAGGTCCGTTGTCGCTGATCAATACTCGCGGGATCCCGTACCGGGATATGATTTGAGTCTGAAGGAACTTGAGGATCTGCTGCCCCGTCGTTCTAGCCAATGCTTTGGCATCTATCCACTTTGATAAGTAGTCGATAGCCACGAGTAAGTATTTGCACTGACCTCTTGCTTGAGGAAGTGGTCCCACCAAGTCAATTCCCCATTGCGCAAAGGGCCATGCACTTCTGATGGGCGTTAGGTCTGCGGCGGGGGCCACGATATTCGGGGCGTACCTCTGGCATGCATCACAGGATCGGACCATTGCGGTTGCTTCTTTGTTCATCGAGGGCCAGTAGTAGCCTAAGTTCAATGCTTTCCTCACTAGAGATCGGGCTCCTTCATGGCAGGCCGCGACTCCTTCATGTAGCTCCCTCAAGATCCGATTTGTGTCGGGTTCTGCTACGCATTTTAGAAAAGGCTTTACGTACCCTTTTTTGTACAACTGGTTCTCCACCATTGCATAGTTGTCCGCAATCCGCCGCAACCTGACAGCTGCCACTTTGTCATCGGGGAGTACCCCCGTAGTCAGGTACGTGACCATCGGGGTCATCCAAGTGGACTTCTCTTCTTCCTCCGATCCTGTCTCAATGGCACAGATCTCTACCGGATCGATGTTTGAGATAATCACCTTCTCTAGGAAGTGCACCTTCCGATTCTCCTCGGGAGCCACTCCCAGAGCGAACTTGCTCAAGGCATCTGCTTCCGCGTTTTCTTCCCTTGGGATCGCCTCGATATCAAAACTTTTGAAGCTTCCCTTCAAAGTTTGCACCTCGTGCAAATATTTCTTCATTGTCGGGTTCTTAGCTTCATAATTCCCCTGGACTTGATTTACAACCAAGCTAGCGTCGCACTTCACTTTTAAATGGTCAACCCCCGTACCTTTGGCAATCTTGAGGCCTGTGATGAGAGCCTCATACTCTGCTTCGTTGTTGGTGGCTTTGAATGTCAACGCCAGGGCATATCGTAAGGGCTCGCCTCCGCCGGGCGGTATCAACACGAATCCTGCCCCCGAGCCTTCTACACTCGATGAACCATCAGTGTACATCTCCCACGTATTCTCCTCATTATCCCCATGAATCACATTAATTGTCCCCCGCAAGGAGAAGCGGGGGACAATTAATGTGATTCATGGGGGTCTTGCTGCGGGAGGAGATACCACGGCGTCTCGGGAGGTCTATGCTTCTCGAATTCCCATTGCTGTGGTGCTTGGCAAGAGGGCCCGAAATTGGACTCCGAAAGAAGAAATGGTGATTCCCTTTTTAGCAGAGGACCTGATAGGTGTGGAGACCCCGCACGGTGTGTGGACCCTGAATGTGGATGGGTACGAGATGAAGCGAATCTTGATAGATGGAGGGAGCTCCTCCGACATTTTGTTCATGGATGCGCTGCAGGCCATGGGGAAAACCAAGAAGGACTTGAAGCCTGCGGACTTCCCGATGGTCGGATTTTCTGGGTCAACCTCTTACCCGGTGGGGATGATTACCTTACTGGTTGAATTCAGTAGCGGTTGGAAGTCAGAGAAGAGGAACGTGGAATTCGTGGTGGTCGAGTCCGCGGGGACTTACAATGCAATTATCGGGAGGACCACCATCAACCCGCTGGGGGCAATTGCCTCAACTGTCCATCAGAAGATGAAGTTCCTGACCGACCACGGAGTCGGGGAGGTCCAAGGTGATCAGGTGGCCTCCAGGAAGTGCTATGTCAATGCCACTCGAAGGAGAAATCGGGAGGCTATGACTGTTTTCCAGACTGACGCTGATCCCCGAGAGGAGTTTGGGCATCCCGCCCTGATGGAGGATTTGAAGGAGGTCGAGATTGATGGACCTCAGAGGAAGGTGAAAATCGGGTCCGCTCTGACTTAGGAGACGGCCCGAGAATTGATTGATCTGTTGAAGGAGTTCAAGGAGCTGTTCGCCTGGTCCCCGAGTGACATGCCAGGAATCATCCCAATGTGATTACTCACGAGCTGAAGATTGATCCCGCGATCAAGCCGATTACACAGAGAAGGCGCCCGATGGGTGCCGACAAGAAGATCGCGATCCAGCAAGAGGTGGGCAGGTTGCTCGATGCTGGATTCATTAAGGAGCTCCGATTCCAGACCTGGGTCGCCAACCCAGTCCTGGTGTAGAAGAGCAATGGCAAGTGGCGGATGTGTGTCGATTTCCGCGACCTGAACAAAGCATGCCCGAAGGATTGCTATCCGCTCCCGAGGATTGACCAGCTGGTGGATGCTACATCGGGACATGAGTTGCTGAGCTTTATGGATGCCTACTCTGGCTACAATCAGATCAAGATGTCCAAGGAGGATGCCCCCCACACCGCCTTTTATGCTGATAGTGACATCTATCACTATGATGTCATGCCCTTTGGACTGATCAATGCAGGTGTAACTTATCAGAGGATGGTAAACAAGCTGTTCGGGGATATGCTGGGGAAAACGATGGAGGCCTATGTGGACGACATGCTGGTGAAGTCCCGACAGGCCGAGGATCATGTTCACAACTTGGCCACGGCGTTTGAGCGGATGAGGCTCCATCAAGTTCGCTTGAACCAGACCAAGTGTGCCTTCGGAGTGCACTCAGGGAAGTTTCTGGGCTTCATGGTGAGCCAGAGGGGAATCGAGGTGAACCTTGAGAAGCTAAAGGCAATCGAGGAGATGAAGTCCCCGACGAACCATCGGGAGGTGCAGGTGCTGAATGGCCGATTGGCCGCGATGAATCGCTTCCTGTCCAAGGCAAGTGATCGATCCATGCCGTTCTTTGAAGTGCTGAGGGCCAACAAGAAGTTTGAATGGACTGCCAAGTGGGAAGAGGCGTTACAGGCACTCAAGCAGCACCTCCGCACCCTCCCGCCATTGGCGAAGCCCATCCCAGACGAGCCACTCTATCTGTATTTGGCTGTTTCTGAATTTGCTGCAAGCTCTGTCTTAGTGAAAATTGTAGAGGGTAGCCAAGTCCCCGTCTATTATGTAAGCAAGGCACTCGCCAAGTCTGAAATGAATTATCTCGCCGTTGAGAAGTATCTTTATGCGTTGATTGTTACCGCTCGGAAGCTGTGGCCTTACTTCCACGCACATGAAATTACTGTTTTGACGAATCAGCCCTTGAAACATTTTTTGAACCGACCTGATGCGTCGGGGAGATCAGTCGAGCTTAGTGAGTTCCGCATTCACTTTGCTCCGAGAACGGCTATTAAGGGCCAGGCGTTGGCGGATTTCATAGCAGAGTCTACAGCCCCCGATCTAGAAGAAGCGGGCCCTGTAGAGGGGGCAACTATGGAAGTCCCGATAACAGAGCAGTCAGAACAGCCCGACGCCGAAAATACTTGGGAGATGTATACCGATGGCTCCTCAAATTCAGAAGGATCGGGAGCAGGTTTCGTACTGATACCACCAGATGGAGGCGAGCCCCTCCGATACGCCTTGGCCTTGACATTTAAGGCCACCAACAATGAAGCTGAATATGAGGCTCTCATCACTGGCCTCAAGATTTCTAAAGGAACGGGAGTTGGTCAGTTAAAGGTGAAGTGTGATGTTAGCCTGATTGTGAACCAAGTCCAGGGGCGATACGAAGCAAAGAGCCCGATGATTAAAAAATACCTTCGGGAGTTGCAAACCCTGAATGAGAGTTTCGATATTGAGGCGATCCCAAGGGAGGATAATGTGGAAGCAGATGCCTTAAGCAAGTTCGCCTTGGGGGCACCCCTTGATGAAAGTCGGAAGGTGCATTTCTTGAAGAAGGTGATCCTGTCAACCACCGATCAGTTGGAGGTATGTGCCATTGAGATCGGATCGGAGGATCCCACTTGGATTACCCCGATTGCCGCGTATCTGACAACGGGGGCAGTCCCCGATGATGAAGTAGCAGCCGGCAAAATACGCCGAATTGCGTCCAATTATGTGATGGTGGACAATTAGCTGTACAAAAAGGGGTATTTAACTCCTTATCTGAAATGCGTGGCCGAGCCCGACACAGGTCGGAACCTTAGGGAGGTGCACGAAGGATATATGGCTTGTCATGAAAGGGCTCGATCCATCGTGAGGAAAGTGCTGAACCTGGGCTATTACTGGCCCTCGATGAACAAGGAGGCAACGATGCTAGTCCGATTCTGTGACGCTTGCCAGAAGTACGCCCCGAATATCGTGGCTCCAGCTGCCGATTTGACGTCCATCAAGAGTGCTTGGCCCTTCGCGCAATGGGGAATCGACTTGGTGGGACCCCTTCCAGTTGCAAAAGGTCAGTGTCGATATTTAATTGTGGCTGTTGATTATTTCTCGAAATGGATAGAAGCTAAGGCATTGGCCAAGACAACGGGGAACCATATCCTCAAATTCATCCAGACCCATATCATATCCTGATACGGGATCCCCAATGTGGTGATCAGTGATAATGGCCCTCCGTTTAACGGGGCCCAGTGGAAGGAGTACTTGGAGGAACTAAAAATTGAGCATCGGACTGCCTCTGTCCATCATGCTCAAACCAATGGACAAGTGGAGTCAGCCAACAAGATCGTGATGGACGGCCTAAAGAGGGTCCACGCCTTGAAGGGCAAATGGCTGGACGAGCTGGAAAATGTGCTTTGGGCTGTTAGAACAACACCCAAACGATCGACCGGGGAGACTCCGTTTGGCCTTGTTTATGGTACGGAGGCAGTTGCTCCCGTCAAAATAGTTGTGGCATCCCATCGGACGAGGTATTACGAACCTCTGTCGAATGATGAAATGAGACGTCTGGACTTGGACTTGGTCGAAGAGAAGAGGCGGAGTGCCGAGGAGGCCCAGGCTCGGATGCGCTTGGCAACAACCCGATATTATAATCGACGAGTCAAGTCTCGACAGTTCTTTGTCGGGGAACTGGTCTGGCGTCGGAACGAATTTACCCTTTTGGACCGGATCAACAAGATGTCACCAAAATGGGAAGGGCCTTATAAGGTCGTGGGGATGCCAGCTCGAAACGCGTATAAGTTGGAAGACCTCGATGGCAATGTGTTGAAGCATTCTTTTAGTGGCGAGCACTTGAAGAAATGTCATGCATGATATTAAGTCGCCTTCAGTGGTGCATGTTTTTTATTAAGTCGCCTTCAGTGGTGCAAGTTGTTTATTAAGTCGCCTTCAGTGGTGCAAGTTGTTTATTAAGTCGCCTTCAGTGGTGCAAGTTGTTTATCGAAGTCGCCTTCAGTGGTACAAGTTGTTTATCGTTTTGAGTCAATATAAACAGGTTTTGAGCCATCAATGAATAAAGAGGTTGCTTCCGACCAGATTGTGCTTAGACTTATCATTCTAAGTATGCTTAAATCGCCTTAAGTGGTGTAGCTAAATCGCCTTAAGTGGCATGGTTTCGCCTTAAATGGCATGGTTTCGCCTTAAGTGGCGTGGTTTCACCTTAAGTGGCGTGGTTTCGCCTTAAGCGGCGTGGTTTTGCCCTAAGTGGCACGATTAAATCGCCTTAAGTGATGTGGATAAATTGCCTTAAGTGGCAAGATTAAATCGCCTTAAGTGGTGTAGGTAAAATGTCTTAAGTGACGCGTCGGAATTAATCTAAGTGGTATGATCGAATTGCCTTAAGTGGCGTGGTTAATTCACCTTAAGTGGTGCAGCGATAATCGGAACCAAAAGAGATTGATATTATCTAAAAGGTTCACAACAAAAGAAGGAAATTACAAGGATTCGAAAATTAAGTGATTAAGCTTGATCCTTGGTAGCGTCGAGGGGAGCAGGGTCCACGAGGTCTGTGGCAGAAGGCTCCGTGGTCGAAGGATCGGATCCTGGAAGATTGGCCGCGGGAGGATCGGACTCTTGGAGGTCGGCCAGTGAAGGGTCGATCATCGGGGGATCAGTTGTCGGGAGGTCTGCACTTGGAGGCTCCACCGTGCCTTCAGCACCCGCAGCCCCCTCGGGGGTGTTGGCCCCGTCGCTTTCCTCGGAAAGGTTGAAATACCTCTCCGCGAAAGGGGGCGAGAGTCTGAGACTTGGTGAAGTCGATGGCACCACCATACTCCAGATGGAGCTCCTCGACGGCATTAAGCAAGGTGGTCTCCACCTCCGCCGTGCAAAACTTTACCGCGTCCACTTGGAATGCCTCGGAGCCCCGATAATCTTCCCGTCCCGTGGCCTCAGCCTCGGCCAGCTTGGTGGGAAACTCAGCGAGTTCCCGCTCCATCTGTTGAGACCGATTGGCGAGAAGGACTTTCTCAGCCTCCAGCCCCGCCTTGGCGTCCTCAAGGGCCTTCTTCTCGAGGACAAGCCTGTCCCGATCCTCCGCGCGCCCCTGCTGCTATTCCTGGAGCTTTTGTCGCTCCTGCTTCAACAGCCGCTCAAAGTCGTGGACCTGCCTCAGGAGGTCCTGAGTCTTCTGGTTAAGGAGGGCCTGCTCCTTAGCCAGTTTGCCCCTCGATGATTCGGAGGCAGCCAGATCCTCCTTGAGTTTGGCCAAGACCTCGGGGGCCGCCTTGGCACGCTCCTGCTCCAGGGCCTCCTCCAAGGCCAGGATGTACCCAAAACAGCGGTGCTGGTCCGCCGTTTCCTGTGGAAAAGAAAGGAACAGGTCAGTACACGAGAACATTTTACCTTATATACCAAGTGTAAAAACAGGAAGCCTTACCTCCACACGGCGAACGACCATGTTGCGAATGTCCCCGTGGATGTCCTCTCGAGCCAAGGAGAGCGGAAGCTTCATAGATGGCGGAACTGAACCTGCCAGCAGGTGCATACCCAGTTCCGATGATACATCTTCCCGACACAGCGGGACCCTCCGCAATGACTCGATCGGAGTCCAGGGAGCCGCCGCCTGGTCGGGGGAGTAAAGCTGGTAGAAGCTCCCGTCTAAGGGGAGAGGGGGAACGACGCCCTAAGTGTCGGAGGTGCGGGCCTCCGAGCCGCCATGAGAACCCGTCGTCCCCTCGGGAGTCAGGCTCAAGACTGGCGAAAGCTACTGTGCCGGAGAAGATGGAGGCAGCCCTTCAGTAGTCGGCTCCAGCGGGGTCTGCCTCGCCCCCCGACGACGAACCAGGGGCTGACCCTCGCTCGCCTTCTCAGAAGAGTGAGAGATATCCAGGTCAACCACCCGACGGAACTGACCGTCCGTCGGGGCATCTTCAGTCCCCGATCTTCCTGGGGCTGGAAGAGAAAGGAGGGGCTCTCCGACCTGTGCGTCGGAGGGTGGCACCTCCGCTGAAGCTCCAGCTCCCGATTGACCTGCTGCTGGAGGACGAGAAGCTTCAGAAAGAAAATCAGGAATTTGATCAGGATCCTTACACCAAATGACGCGACGGGAGAGGTACTGGTCCTTCCCGTAATAATTGTAGTAACCCGCTTTGAGGATGCGGGGAGTCTCTCCTTGCAGGATGCGTTTGATCCCTTCGATCCTGGCTCCCTTATCGGAGGGGATTAACTCCTCAGGAATACGCCTCCTGTATAATCGAATTGCTAATCAGAGCTATTTACCTTCCTCGGGAGTCTTGGTGTTGAAGATGTGCTCCATCTTCTCCAACCGGGCCCGCATGATCTGCTCCGAAGTGGGAGGTGCCGATG
Source organism: Clarkia xantiana subsp. parviflora (assembly GCA_036873135.1). Classification (NCBI taxonomy): domain Eukaryota; kingdom Viridiplantae; phylum Streptophyta; class Magnoliopsida; order Myrtales; family Onagraceae; genus Clarkia; species Clarkia xantiana. The sequence goes on from JAPTYO010000018.1 coordinate 1,828,420, forward strand.
AGGAGGCGACCCTCTTTGAAGACTTCCTCTTCCTGGCGGGGCGTTGGACAGCATCGGTCTCCGCCTACTTAAGCACGAGATTGGTTAGCAATGATACCTTCTTAGCTGCAAAGACGAAAACGAAAGCGCAGTTAGAATATTACCCAAGGAACGAGGTTAGAAGGGCCGTCAAAGAGTTGACCCCCGGAGGCGACATCAAGGAGTCGGATCCCGGTCAGAACCAGGTCCCGCTCCCCGATGGAGTTGGCATCGAGGGGAGCGAAGGAATCCCCCCAGCGATAAAGTTGGATGCAGTGGAGAATCTGGAAATCCTCCTCGGAGTAAGTGTGAAAAGCAGGAGCAGGGTCCGCCTCAACCTCCCATCGGGAGCAGGGTCCGCCTCAACCTCCCATCGGGACCATGGGATGGAGCTATTTCAGATGAAGAAATAATTCCTCTTCCAGCCACTGTTGTCGGGCCCCGAGTCAGTGATGAGCCCCCCGACCTTTGGCGACCTTCCAGGTGTCACCATTCCAGCTGTACCGGGAGAGCTGCGCCTTGCTCCATTTAGGCATTCGCGGGTAGAAGGCACAGACCCCGACATCATTACATTTCATCCCGTAGAAGGTCCGGAAAAGTCGGAGGCTGTAGGTCCACTGTTGGCGAAGGCAGAGAACAAGGAAGGCATTCCACACACGGATGGCGTGGGGGGAAAAGGTAGTCGGATGTGTTTTGTAATATTTACACATCTCGACTAAATTCCCACAGAAGGGGAATCGGATACTTGCCGATATTTTCCCGGTGGAGACAAATACCTCCCCTTCCCGGGGACGAGTGACCACAGGGTCACTCGGGACGCGAGGCCAAGGAAAAGGGAAGCGAGGCTCCCAGGTGGAAGTAATACACCCCTCCTGGAGAGCTGCATCATAGGCGGTTTCTCTCATTACAAGCATAATCGAACTTGAAGGGCTTCCTCACCCCGGAACTGGACTCACCGTCTGGAAAATAATCATGGCAAGAAAAGGCACATTTGATTTCCGCAAATGTTCGGGTAAGTTGATTGAGATAAAAGGAAAAACTATGCTAACAAGTTTTTTCGGAATTGAAGGAGGAAATCTTACCAGACATGTTGAATCATAGAAGAAAGGATGATCTTGATGGTCGTGAGATCCTGGCCGCCGAAGTGTTGATCAGAAATAGAAAGGAGAGCTTGAGCTTTTAAAAACACAGAGAATGAAACGGTAGAGGAGAACTGAATAGTGCCAAGATTTTGGGTTTTATAGGAGAGAGGACAGCCAAAGAGACGTTGCAATCCGGACCGTTGAAGATAAAACGCCTGAACCTGAATCGTCGAAACACTAGAGACAAAACGGCTAGAAAGTGCTTTTTCAGAAAAAACAGGCACGGGTACCCAAGCCGTCGCTTCGTCACCTGCTGCATTTAATAGTTGAGTGACCGAGAAATCTTTTCGGATTCGTTGGTTATCCTCGGAATATCGGAGAATCTTGGAGGAGGAGATCTTCTTTAGAAGATTTTTCGTAAAGTCAAAAGCCTCCGATGCCGATATCGGGAGGTCTGGAACTGGACACGACGCACTGTAAGTCCCTCATGTCTTGGGGGCAAATGATGGGTTTCGATATAGCCGTTAGGCCCATTAACGGCGACTAAACGGCGAAGTAGGCCCACTGGGCCCCAAAGGAGGCTTAGAAGACCAATACGAGGGGACCCGACAAGGTTGGTCCCGATATATGAGCTGAACGCTCCCGATCATATGCCTTTATGTAGGCCCCGATGATATGCCTTTAAGTAGGCCCCGATGATATGCCTTTAAGTAGGCCCCGATGATATGCCTTTAAGTAGGCCCCGATGATATGCCTTTAAGTAGGCCCCGATGATATGCCTTTAAGTAGGCCCCGATATTGAATCCCAGAGAATGCTGGCCCTGTCCCGATGACGAGGGGCCCCGAGCGGTGACCAAAGGAGATAACTCTGGAGTGCCCGACATCCGTCGGGACTTGCCACCAGAGAACGAGGCCGAGAAACACGCCCACTATCAACATAGTGGGAAAGTGGCCTGAAAAGACGGAACGTGGGCTACCGGCCGAGATAAACGGAACGTGGCAGTTATCTCAACAGGTAACTGAGGTGACCCCTCCCCTATATAAAGGAAGGAGTTACCTCAGGATTGATACGTTCATACACTTTCATACTGATACTTGCTTGCCTGCATCGAGATACTCATTTAAGCATCGGAGGGGGATTCTGGGTCACCGCCCGGTCTATCCCCTTCTTGCAGGATTACTTGGAGCGAAGGAGTTCGGACTTCCGTCAAGAACGTACCGGAGTTCCAACCGTGATCCAACATAAATTTATATATTTATCTATCTATATATATATAATATAATCTTGAAGTGTTTAATGTAGTGTTGACAAATAGTAAAATTCGCCCCTGACGTGTACAAATAATAACTTTTGATTGTTCCATCTCATCAACTATCTTTATTAGCTTATCTGACATTGTACACATAACAATCTCACCATGCTTGGATGAGCTCCAAGCTCAAATATAACAAATATATAGATTTCAAATTATATTATATTATAGTACATTACATTACATTTTTAATTTTATATTTAATATTACAATATGCATATATATTTAATCCAAACAAAATATATAATTTTAGTGTTAACATAATAATACAAATGAATGATAAGTACCAATATTTTTTTTTTAAAATTTATTAGTGGATTACTAACTCAAATATTATTAATTGTAATAATAATTTATAATTATGATGTCACCTAAACCCGAAAGAGTTCTCACGCACAATGTAATGTGGAGCATTGAGACAATTTAAAGAAAGCATAAAAATATATGATGTCACATTAGCAAATGTAACTCATAACCTATTAGAATTGAGTAAAAAAACTATTTTAATTAATTTTCAACATTATATAAATCCTAAAAAATTAATATTATATGAATAAAATTAATTTAAATAACCTATAAAAAAATGTTCTAGATTAATTGATATATTTTTTTCTCACACATAAATCGTTTTACTAATTTTTATTTATTTATAACTATTAATGCCTATTGACTTAATTGAGAATACGTTGATTATATGTATACGAAAACATATCTACTATATCCTATCATATAATACTATTTATTTGGGTTGATAACCTATTAAAAATATATTTTTAGATTATACTTCATACATTTTTATTTTTTCGCACGTGTTTTTGTCTTCCATAAAATATAATTATATGGTCTTATGAATATTATTATAATATTTTCGACATAAAATAGTTTTTTGGGAAAAAAAAATATTGTATGAATGTGGTGGTGGGGGTGAGAAATGAATTATAATGTAACTAGGTGCCGAACCAGCGCATCACGCGGGTGATGTAAAAAGTAAAATAAACTTTTAAATGAAAAATAAAATGTGAAATGAAACTTTAATATGAAAAATTAATATTTTTACATATTAAAATTATAATAATATATATATATATATAATAAAGTAAAAGGAAAGAGTGTGGGATGACTTAGAGTTGCCACGTCATAATAGCATCTAGGATGAATTCCATTTTTAGCACGACATAATAGCATCTAGAAAGAATTCCATGCTGACACGTCATAAATTTAATCCACTCGCAAGTATCTTCTACGCGCTGCTTTCTCCGCCCGTTTCTTCACTCCACAATTACTGTCATTCACTTATTTGCACGTTAATTATCCCCTCTCATAATCTCTTCCTCTCCCACCTTCACCTTAATTAATATATAGTTTTTGAAACCTCCATTTTTAAGAAAAATAAATAGATTAAAATTGAGTTTTTTTAAAAAATTATTTTCTTAGGTGGAGTTGTATAATTGGTTAACAATGAGTATGACGTGGCACTTTCAGATGAACTCCAAATGCTGACGTGGCAACTCTAGGTCCTCCCACTCTCTTTCATTTTACTTTATTATATATACTAGTTGCTGAACCCACGCACAGCGCGGGTGTGTGAAAAAAAAATATAAATAGCAAAAAAATATATACGAAAGAACAAATTATACCCCATCTGAATTAAAATATATTTATTCAAATACTATATATAATTATTTAAAAAATATTATAGATGTCAAGTCTTTGTTTATATAGTTTTGACAAACTATGACGTAAAACTATAAAAATCATTATTCTAAAACTTGAGTACTTTTTTTTAATAAAGAAATGAAATAGGATAATAATCATTAAATCTGAGCATATGTGCATGGTAACATCTCTCACTCCTCAAGAGATGATTTAATAGTTAATAGGATATATTTGGATAAAAAAAAAATATCGAGTTGTATTTGTTGTTTATATAGTCTTGAGAAATTAAAAAAAAAAATGTAATTTCTTCTCATGATAATTGTGCACTAATTTTAAGAAATAAAACTGACAATAATCGCTTAATCTGAACTTGACACGTATATTATTGTTTTCTTCACATGGGGTAACTTACTTTAAACGTATTTATGTAAATAAATATAATAATATTTTATCAAATTATAGTGATAATCTCAATTTTTTATTCAAAGTAAATAATATGAATACATTAATCTTTATAATTGATATCCATTCAAGATTAAAAAACCGAATTATCTCTTAACTCAACTGAATTTAATGAAAAAGAACGTCGAGTACTGAAAATATAAAATATGTAAAAGATACAATACAAAAACTCACAAGTTAAATATGTAGAAAGTTTCTACAATATTAAGAGTTATAGTATAATTAATTATAAGTTTTTTTTAATTAAATATATATATTATAAGTATTTATATTTACATAATTATGTTTTACATATAGTAGGTTTTAGTAGCTGTTGGATCACGGGCGAAGCTCCGTTACGTCCTTGACGGAATGCTTGGACTCCTGGGCTCCGCGTGGTCCTGCAAAAGGGGATGACCTGGGTGGTGACCCAGAATCCCTCTCCGATGCTTAAATGAGTACGGTGATCAATGGAGTGGTAAGCAGAGTCTAAGTTCGTATCAGAATGAATGATTTTCTGGGGTAACTTCCTCCTTTATATAGGAGGAGAAGTCACCCAGAGTTACCTGAGGCCAGGCTCGGCCGTTATAACCACGATTCCGTATATCTCGCCACGATTCCGTATATCTCGCCCCACGCTCCGCGTATCTTACCCATACTTCCGCGTATCTCGGGCACGCCCTGCGTATTCTCGGGGAAGATTATCTATATCCTAACCGTCTTCCCACTACTCTCATCCAGTAGGCGGGTTTCTCGGTCTTATCCTCTGATCACAAGTCTCGACTCCTGTCGGGGACTCCAGAGTTGTCTCATTCTAGATCACCACCCAGGACCTTCAGTCTCTACGGGACAGGTCCAGCCTCTGCGGGGCTTTATTATCGGGACCTTTACTAAGGCACATCGGGGCCTACTCAGAGGCTTCTCATCGGGAGCATTCAGCTCCTACATCGGGACTATTAGAGTCGGAACCCTTCGTGTTGGGCCTCTGGGCCCTCTAGGCTTTTACGAGGCCCACTGGACCTACTTGCCGTCCATTGGCTGTTAACGGGGCCAACGATTACATCGGAACCCATCATTTGCCCCCAAGACATGGGGGACTTTAGTTCGCCGTGTCTTCTAATTCATGCTTTTTGACCTCGTTATCGGAGGTTTCCGTTTTCGCACCCTCCGATACCACCGTCGGGGGTTTTGACCTTTGCAATTTTTGATGTCTCAGTTAAAGGCTTTTGTCTTCATACCTTCCGATACCACCGTCGGAGGTTTTGATCTTCGCGTGTGATCGTTACATGTCAGAGTCTCTTTCTTATGATTATTCTGGGCCCACCAGGCCCCATGGGTAGTTGCCAAATCCGAGAAGACTCCTCGGTTACTGCAGCATTAAATGCCTGAGGATAGAGAAACGACGTTTAAATCAGCGTGACTGCTGTTTTCTGAAAAAGCAACTATGACGTCATACACGTCCCTTCCGTGCCTATCATCTCGTCGATTAAGATCGTGTCGTTTCCTCTTCAACGGTGCAGATCCAGCCCATCCAGCTGTCTCCTCCGTATCGTCTCCCCAGTTCAACGGTCATGATCAGATCGTTTCGCCTTCCACGGTCACGATTATGTCCCTTCAGTTGCCCTTTGGCCTATAAAAGGGAAGACCTTGGTCCCATTCACTTCTTCTGCACTCTCTCGCTTTCAGACCTCCTTGCATCCGAAGTTCTCTCCTAAATTCTCCTGGTGCTTCAAGTGATCAAGGCCACTCCGACTTCTCCGATCTTCTTTTTCCTCACTTTCCGACCACCGATCATGTCTGGTAAGGACTTCTTTTCCATGTTTTCGTAATTTGATTATTGTTTACTCCTCCTTTCTCAATTCTTCTTGTCTGCAATTGTTTTAGACGAAGCTAGTTCTGAGGTTAGGGCCCCCTTCTTCTTTGAGTTTGCTGTCAATGAGATATCCGAGGGTTCGTATGAGGTGGCCCTTAGAGAGGGGTGTATCACCTCGGATTGGGAGCCTCGTTTCCCTTATGAGTCCCAAACTGCTGGTAGGAGGAAGCACATTATCACGCCTCCTCGGGCCGGGGAGGTGTTTGTTTCCACTGGACAGATAAGTGCGGGGATTCGGTTCCCCTTCTGTGGAAACATGGTGGAAATGTGCAATTTTTACAAAACGCACCCTTGTACTTTCTCTCCACACGCCATCCGCGTGTGGAATGCCTTCCAGCTCCTGTGCCATCGCCAGCAGTGGACATACAGTCTTCTGTTGTTCCGCACTTTTTACGGTATGAAGTGCAATAAATCCGGTGTCTGCTCCTTCTCTCCCCGACTCCCCAAGTGGACAAAGGAGCAACTCTCCCGTTTCGGCTGGGACAGCGAAACTTGGAAATTTCACAAGGATCGGATTCTGATCCGCGACTCGGGCTCCGACAACAGTGGCTGGAAGAAGTACTACTTCTTTATCCAGCATAGCTCTATCCCCTGGCCTCGATGGGAGGTTGTGGCGGACCCTGCCCCCAAGCTCCAAGATTATTCCGAGGATGACCTCAACACCCTCCAGATGGTTCAACTCTACCGCTGGGGGGACAACTTCATACCTATGGATGCCAACAAGCTTCAAGAGCGGCATCTGATTGCCATCGGAGTTCGGCTCCTAGATTCCGTTTCTGCAGATTTAGTCGTCTGGGTAATATTTCTAACCGTCTCATTTTTACCTTTGCAGCCAAGAAGGCTTCTCTGTTGACTCATCTCGTTATGAAGCAGGGCGAGACTAATGCCATCCAGGGCGGTTCCAAGCGGAAGCGCAAGCTGGTGAAGAAAGGGGCTTCCTCCTCCACTCCCCTAGCTGTTGCTCCTCCGACTGAGGAGCAGGTCGTGGCCAAGAAGGCCAGACGGGAGGAGATAGATCAGGCCTTTGGGGCCACCACCGTCGAGGAAGGTAAGCGCGTTCGTCGTGCAATTACAAAATATAAAGAATTAATTCCCAAGGAGTTTATCCCCGCTGATCGGAAGACACGGGTTCAAGAGATTAAGCTCGTCCTTCAAGGAGAGATTCCCCACGTTATTGAGGCGGGATATTACAACGTCCTTGGGAAGAAACGATATTTCGATCGTCAGATCATCTGGTGCCCTGAGGGTACTCTCCCTGACTTCATTCGTCCCGCTGCCGCATGTCCTTTGGAGATTCCTCCCCCGACAGAGGCTATTATTCCTGTGGAGACGGCGGCTCCGCAAGAATTGATGCTGGAGGACGCCCCGGCGGGAGCTCAGTTCCGCCAGGTGACCGACTTGGAAGCTTCTCCTTCCATCGAGGAGCCTGAAGAGGGGGGCCTGCTTCCTCGTGGCAGGTCGAGGTCCAGGAGCGCACGGCCCGCTGCTAGGGACGTGTCTAAAAGTCCTCCTCCTATTCTTCGTACCCCGACTCCCGAGCCGCGCGTTGAGGTGGCTCCTCTGGCTTCGAGTTCTGGGGTCATCCCCCCGCTCCCTGTGGATGAAAACCTTTACAAGGTTTTTACTCCCGAACAGGGGATGCTGCCCTGGAAGCCGATCGAGTCTCTCCGAGGAGTTCCACTTCGGCGGGGAGACCTTGATCCTAGCTTGGCCCTGCATCTGCTGGCGGGGTCAGTTCCTCCGGCCTTGAAGCGGCCCCTGTCCTTCGCGCAGGAGGACCTTGAGGAGGAGATTCGTGACATGGCCATCCGACGGATGGAGGTAAAACTTCTATTCTCATTTCATTCTCTTCACTACTTTTATCTTCAATTGTTTACATCTTGATCTCTTCTTTTTCTCAGGACACCGCCAACCAGCAGCGCTGTTTTGGCCTTATCCTGGCCTTGAAGAGTGCTTTGGTGGAGGCCCAGGCTCAGGCGAACCCTGAAGCCTTAGCCAAGCTCCAGATGGAGCGTGACGAGGCGGTGGCGGCCGAAAATAAGATGGCCAAGGAGAAGGCTCTCCTCGATGACATGGCCACAAGCCTGCTCAAGAAGGTCCACGACCATGAGGCTGTCATGCGTCGAGAGCAGAAGATGGCCCGAGTGGAGCATCAGCGGAACGAGGCGGAGAAGAAACAGCTCATTCATGAGAAAAACGTCTTCGCTGATCTCCTCGCGGAGGCCAAGGCGAAGTTTGAGGTGGAGAGGACTGAGTTCTCTGCCAAGCTAGCTGAGGCCAAGGCTCAGGGCCTCGAGGAAGGCCACCTGCGGGGGCGTGAGGAGGGCCGCCTTCAGGGTCACAAGGAGTATCGGGATTCTGAAGAATTCAAGCTGGCTGCTGTGGAGTTCTGCAAGTCCGAGGTGGAGGACGTTTTATTCAACGCCTTCGAGGAACTCTACACAGTCTACGCGGACTCCATCGACTTCACGAAGTCCGAGACCCTTGCCCCTGTCGCGGAGAAGTACTTCAACCTCCCCGCGGAGAGTGAAGAGGCTGCTGCCGTGGACCCGACTCTGTCAACTGCGGAGCCTTCTGCCCAAGCCCCTCCAAACCTTGCTCCCTCCGACGCTGCTGAGGGCCCATCTCCTAACAAGGACCAAGTTTAATGCTTACATCTTTTAGTCCTTGTTATCTTTCTCCCTTATCTCTTGTAATGAACTCCTTTGGCTTTCGAGCCTTTATATGAATAGTTTTCTTTCCATCTGTCTTGGCTCCGATACTTGCTTGCACTTTATCTAAAGTAGCTTTAAAATTCGTTACTTAGAACGTTCCGATGCACCCTTGTAGATGACTTCATACGTCCCTCCGACGTTTTATTCGAGACTTTGCCATTTAAGGCTCTTCATCAAAAATCGGGATTTCACCACTTAAGGCTTCTCATCCAAAGTCGGGACTTCACCACTTAAGGTTTCTCGTTCAAAATCGGAACTTCACCACTTAAGGTTTCTCGTCCATGCCTTTTAAGGTCATTTTCATATCCCTTAAGGCTTCCATTGCGTCTCTACTGGACGGCTTAGTCGTACCCGTTAAGGCTTTTAGCCGCATCATATAGACGACTTACGCGGATCCATCAGGATCTTTTCATACCTAGGCTTTTGGTTGCATCATATAGACGACTTACGTGTACCCCGTAGGGCTTTTGTCCGTACCTGTTAAGGCTTTTGGCCGCGTCATATAGACGACTTACGCATCCCCTGCAGGGCTTTCATCGTACCTCGGAAGGCTTTTGTTGCGTCACCCAGGACGTCTTATTAACAGTAAGAGTAAATTCGAAAGCAATTTGATCGGAAGGAAACTTCTTTTATTCACTAATAATTCAAAGTAGGCTTACATCGGATTTTATTGATAGACAATTTGCGCCATTCGTGGCGGCTTCATATCAAACATGATACTTCTTCAAGTGTTCACCACTGAAGGAATGCTTCAACGTCTTGCCTTCGAGATCCTCTAACTTGTATGCATTGGGCACTGGCATCCCCACGATCTTGTAGGGTCCTTTCCATTTTGGTGACAGCTTGTTGATCTGATCTTGATGAACAAACTCATTCCTCCGCCAGACAAGTTCTCCTACGAAGAATTGTCGGGACCTGACACGCCGATTATAGTATCGGGGTGTTGCCAGACGCATCCGGGCCTGGACTTCATCGGCTTTCCACCTCTTTTCCTCGAGCAAGTCTAAGTCTAGACGTCTCATTTCCTCATTTGTCAGAGGCTCGTAGTATTTCGCGCGATGGGATGCCACCGCTATCTCCACGGGAGCAACTGCCTCCGTGCCATAAACCAGGCCAAACGGAGTTTCTCCTGTTGACTGCTTGGGTGTTGTTCTCACAGCCCATAGCACATTCTCGAGCTCATCCAGCCAATGGCCCTGCAAAGAATAGACTCTCTTCTTCAAGCCGTCCATCACGATCTTGTTGGCTGACTCTACCTGGCCATTGGTCTTGGCGTGACGGACTGACGCGGTCCGATACTCAATGTTTAATTCTTCCAGGTATTCCTTCAACTGAGCCCCATTGAACGGAGGTCCGTTGTCGCTGATCAATACTCGCGGGATCCCGTACCGGGATATGATTTGAGTCTGAAGGAACTTGAGGATCTGCTGCCCCGTCGTTCTAGCCAATGCTTTGGCATCTATCCACTTTGATAAGTAGTCGATAGCCACGAGTAAGTATTTGCACTGACCTCTTGCTTGAGGAAGTGGTCCCACCAAGTCAATTCCCCATTGCGCAAAGGGCCATGCACTTCTGATGGGCGTTAGGTCTGCGGCGGGGGCCACGATATTCGGGGCGTACCTCTGGCATGCATCACAGGATCGGACCATTGCGGTTGCTTCTTTGTTCATCGAGGGCCAGTAGTAGCCTAAGTTCAATGCTTTCCTCACTAGAGATCGGGCTCCTTCATGGCAGGCCGCGACTCCTTCATGTAGCTCCCTCAAGATCCGATTTGTGTCGGGTTCTGCTACGCATTTTAGAAAAGGCTTTACGTACCCTTTTTTGTACAACTGGTTCTCCACCATTGCATAGTTGTCCGCAATCCGCCGCAACCTGACAGCTGCCACTTTGTCATCGGGGAGTACCCCCGTAGTCAGGTACGTGACCATCGGGGTCATCCAAGTGGACTTCTCTTCTTCCTCCGATCCTGTCTCAATGGCACAGATCTCTACCGGATCGATGTTTGAGATAATCACCTTCTCTAGGAAGTGCACCTTCCGATTCTCCTCGGGAGCCACTCCCAGAGCGAACTTGCTCAAGGCATCTGCTTCCGCGTTTTCTTCCCTTGGGATCGCCTCGATATCAAAACTTTTGAAGCTTCCCTTCAAAGTTTGCACCTCGTGCAAATATTTCTTCATTGTCGGGTTCTTAGCTTCATAATTCCCCTGGACTTGATTTACAACCAAGCTAGCGTCGCACTTCACTTTTAAATGGTCAACCCCCGTACCTTTGGCAATCTTGAGGCCTGTGATGAGAGCCTCATACTCTGCTTCGTTGTTGGTGGCTTTGAATGTCAACGCCAGGGCATATCGTAAGGGCTCGCCTCCGCCGGGCGGTATCAACACGAATCCTGCCCCCGAGCCTTCTACACTCGATGAACCATCAGTGTACATCTCCCACGTATTCTCCTCATTTGGCTGTTCTGGCTGCTGTTCTGTTGTCGGGACTTCCTCCATGGCTGCCCCCTCTGCGGGACCCGTTACTTCCAGATCGGGTGCCGTAGACTCAGCTATAAAATCTGCCAATGCCTGGCCCTTATTAGCGGTTCTCGGAGCGAAATGAATGCGGAACTCCGTCAGCTCGATGGCCCATTTTACCAATCTCCCCGACACCTCCGGTCGGTTCAAGAAGTGTTTCAAGGGCTGATTAGTCAATACCGTGACTTCATGGGCATGGAAGTAAGGTCGCAGTTTTCGAGCGGCAATAATCAACGCAAAGAGATACTTCTCAATGGCGGGATAATTTATTTCAGACTTGGCAAATGCCTTGCTTACATAATAGATAGGCACTTGGTTGCCCTTGACAATCTTAATCAAAACAGAACTAACAGCCACATCAGAAACAGCCAAATAGAGATAGAGCGGCTCGCCTGGAACTGGTTTCGCCAACGGCGGAAGGGTGCGGAGGTGCTGTTTTAGTGCCTGGAACGCCTCCTCACACTTGTCGGTCCACTCGAACTTCTTGTTGGCCCTCAGCACATCAAAAAATGGCATAGCTCGATCGCTCGCCTTGGATAGAAAGCGATTCATCGCGGCCAACCGGCCATTCAGCACCTGGACCTCCCGATGATTCTTCGGGGACTGCATCTCCTCGATTGCTCGCAGCTTCTCAGGGTTCACCTCGATTCCTCTCTGGCTCACCATGAACCCTAGGAACTTCCCCGAGTTCACCCCAAAAGCACATTTGTCGGGGTTCAGTCGGACCTGATGGAACTTCATCCGCTCAAATGCCGCCGCCAAATTCTGGACATGGTCTCCCGCCTGTCGGGACTTCACCAGCATGTCGTCCACATATGCCTCCATGGTTTTCCCCAGCATGTCCCCGAACAGCTTGTTCACCATCCTCTGGTAAGTTGCTCCGGCATTGATCAATCCGAAGGGCATCACGTCATAATGATAGACATCACTGTCAGCATAAAAGGCCGTATGGGGGGCATCCTCCTTCGCCATCTTAATCTGGTTGTACCCAGAGTACGCGTCCATGAAGCTCAGCAGCTCATGTCCCGATGTAGCATCCACTAACTGGTCAATCCTCGGGAGCGGGTAACAGTCCTTCGGGCAGGCTTTGTTCAGGTCACGGAAATCGACGCACATCCGCCACTTTCCGTTACTCTTTCGCACCAGCACTGGGTTAGCCACCAAAGTCTGGAATCGGAGCTCCTTGATGAATCCAGCATCGAGTAGCCTGCCCACCTCCTGCTGGATCGCGATCCTCTTGTCCGCACCCATCGGACGCCTTCTCTGCGCGATAGGCTTGATCGCGGGGTCTATCTTCAGTTCGTGCACTATCACGTCGGGGCTGATTCCTGGCATATCACTTGGGGACCAGGCAAACAGCTCCTTAAACTCCTTCAAGAGCTCGATCAACTCTCGGGCTCTTTCATCCGACAAAGCAGAGCCGATTTTCACCCTCCTATGAGGTCCATCGATTTCCACTTCCTTCAAATCTTCCATGGGGGCAGGACGCCCATACTCCTCTCGAGGATCAGTATCCGTCTGGAGAATAGTCATGGTCTCCCTCCTTCTTCGTCGGGTGGCATTAACGTAACATTTCCGCGACGTCACCTGGTCACCCTTGACCTCTCCAACTCCGTTATCAGTCGGGAACTTCATCTTCTGGTGGACGGTTGAGGCGACTGCCATAAGAGGGTTGATAGTGGTCCTCCCGATGATCGCGTTATATGCCCCCGCAGACTCCACCACAACGAAATCCACGTTTCGCCTCTCCATCTTCCAGCCACTACCAAACTCTACTGGTAAGGTAATCATTCCCAACGGGTAGGAAGTGGAGCCAGAGAATCCCACCATCAGGAAGTCCACCTGCGTCAGATCCTTCTTCGTCTTTCCCATGGCTTCCAGAGCATCCATGAAAAGAATATCGGAGGAGCTCCCTCCATCTATCAGGATCCGCTTCATCTCGAATCCATCCACATCCAGAGTCACGACCAGGGCGTCGTCGTGAGGGCTCTCCACGCCAACTAGATCCTTCGCTGAAAAAGAAATCTCCATCTCCTCCTTCAGGGTCCACGACCGGGACCTTTTCCCCAACACCACCGCGGCAGATATGCGCGAGGCATAGTTCTCTCTGGAAGCGGAGGTATCACCTCCCGCTGCCATTCCTCCATGGATGACGTTGATAGTTCCCCGCCTCTCCTTGCGGGCACCTGATCCTGAAGCCTCATGCTCGACCTTCTTTTTCTTTGGGGATCGGTCACGGGACTTGGAACGGGATCGGGACCGACTTCTGGAACGGGATCGGCACCGTCCCTTCCCGACGAACTCTTTCAGCTTCCCCTTCTGGATCAGCTTCTCAATCTCCTTCTTCAGCTCCCGACAGTTCTCAGTGTCGTGACCATTAGCCCGATGGTAGCGACAGTAACGGTCCGGGCGGCCTCCTAGAAATTCGCCTTCTTTCCTCGGGGGATACCGGACGAGACCCTGTCGGTCCATCACAGCTAGCACAGAGGCCATCGAGCTGTTGATGGGGGTGACCCGACCTTCACGATTATCCTTCTTCGGAGGACGTCTGTCCTCCCTCTTCTCGGGGCGACCACGGTTCCTATTTCCCTCCGTCTTGTCGCTCCCCTTGCGATCCTCCGACAGCTTGGACGACGGCTTTCCTCTTCCCATCCTCGGGGGATCGAGCACTCCCGCAGCGATCTTCGACTCCTGGACGTCGATTTGCTGTTTCACCCTCGCCTGCAGGGCTTCCATACTCCATATAGCCTTCGCGGCTACACTGTGCATCAGTTCGGAGCCATACGGAGCACTCAGGTTCCGCAGGAAAGTGCGGATCATCTCTCCCTCTGAGATTTCTTCATCAATCTCCGCAGCGCTGGCAGTGAACCGTTGGTAATAATACGCCAACGATTCGTCGGGTCTCTGCACCACCTGGGTTAGGGTCCTCACGCTTTTCAGGAGGCGTCTCCGACCTTGGTACTGTTTGATAAAGCGGTCGTGCATATCAGCCCAGCACGTGATACTCCCTGGCGGAAGGCTGAAGAACCAAGTCATGGCCCTTTCTCCCAGAGTTATCGGGAACAACGAGCATATGAGATCTTCGTTTGAAGTCCTACCCATGCAAGCCTGAACATGCCTCTGTACATGGCGGACTGGGTCTCCTTCCCCATCGTATTCTTTGATTGTCGGGATGCCTATCCCAGGCGGAGCGACGGTGTCGATCAATCGCGGTACGAAAGGATGACTGGACCGATCCCTCAGCTCGGACGTCATCTGCTTTTGGTCACCCATGTAGATGCTAACAATCTTTACCACCTGGTCAGCGGTGAGTGGACCATTCAGGGGGATGGTCCTATTCTGCACTGGTCCTGGGCCGTCGACCACGAATTTCTCGGAATGCATAGGTTTTTTACCCTTGTCCCGGGGCGGAACCTCTTGCATTTCCTGTTCTTCTGGGGCCACCCTCGGTAGGGGTGGCGGCAACTCCTCTTGCGGGGGCAACTCCTCCGCTCTCCGGGTGGCCTCTCTCTTGTCCAGCAAGGCTTCCATGGCAGCCAGGAACATCGGCATAGCCTCCGCTACTGCCTTGGCCAACTCCGAGTTCGAAGACGACCCTTCTTCCCTTCGCGGGACACCTCCAGCTCCAGGGCCCACCGGGTTTGGTGGAGCATCATCTTCCTCCCTACGAGGGACCTCTTGCCTGTTCCTTTCAGCGTCTCGGACTGAGACCTCATCACCTTGCCCCCCTGTCTGAGAAAGAGCAGGGTTCTCACCTTGTTCAACAACGCGTTCCGGCAACGGGGAATTCACAGTTCCCGCGGGACGAGAACTGCCAGCCTGAACTTGTTTCCTCTTGCCACCACCGGCCATTGATCTGGTAGAAGCTATCTTGACTTTTCGTAAGTTCCCACAGACGGCGCCAATGTTGGATCACGGGCGAAGCTCCGTTACGTCCTTGACGGAATGCTTGGACTCCTGGGCTCCGGGTGGTCCTGCAAAAGGGGATGACCTGGGTGGTGACCCAGAATCCCTCTCCGATGCTTAAATGAGTACGGTGATCAATGGAGTGGTAAGCAGAGTCTAAGTTCGTATCAGAATGAATGATTTTCTGGGGTAACTTCCTCCTTTATATAGGAGGAGAAGTCACCCAGAGTTACCTGAGGCCAGGCTCGGCCGTTATAACCACGATTCCGTATATCTCGCCACGATTCCGTATATCTCGCCCCACGCTCCGCGTATCTTACCCATACTTCCGCGTATCTCGGGCACGCCCTGCGTATTATCGGGGAAGATTATCTATATCCTAACCGTCTTCCCACTACTCTCATCCAGTAGGCGGGTTTCTCGGTCTTATCCTCTGATCACAAGTCTCGACTCCTGTCGGGGACTCCAGAGTTGTCTCATTCTAGATCACCACCCAGGACCTTCAGTCTCTACGGGACAGGTCCAGCCTCTGCGGGGCTTTATTATCGGGACCTTTACTAAGGCACATCGGGGCCTACTCAAAGGCTTCTCATCGGGAGCATTCAGCTCCTACATCGGGACTATTAGAGTCGGAACCCTTCGTGTTGGGCCTCTGGGCCCTCTAGGCTTTTACGAGGCCCACTGGACCTACTTGCCGTCCATTGGCTGTTAACGGGGCCAACGATTACATCGGAACCCATCAGTAGCCTTTATCTTCATAAAAAAAATGGAGCTATTGGAAGTGCTGTTTCCCGATTTATTACATCATTGGATTCATCGGATCTAACTGTCAAGCCATAATAATATTATACAGTTACTAAATAAGCTTAGCCGAACTATGACTAAAAAATATTTTAGCCCACTCCTACTAATAGTTTTGGGCCGAAAGCCCTACTTAATAGTTATTATTATTATATAAACACAATAGCCCAACTCAAACCATCAACAACCCTAATTGAACTCCTCAGCCTCAATTTGAACTCCCGGTGTTTGATTGTGCTTCTCTGTTACTCAAGAGGCCCGTTCCGATTCTGGTAGGTCTCGCTACCACAGCTCGTTTGGTTCCCGATTCCAGATCTAGTCCATAGCCAGGTGCGGGTCAACAGCGTTGTTAGACTTGATCCTTCCATGGCCGAATTTTATGCCAGATCTGTAACGTCGCATCCGCCGAGTTCTGTCCCGTTGGCGGGGTTCACCCAGAAATCGCTTACCCTTACGGTGGTTAGCCGAGACGATTATGCAAGCTCAGGTATGAGGTGTCTATTAGGGTTGAGCTAATATATGAACATCTGAATAGATCAGTCAATCTAGACTCTTCTTCTGAAGGTGTTATATTTTTTGTGTCTTTTATGGTTTCAGCGATTTGATGAGTCTGTTTTATATATGACTGGAAACTTCATCGTGAATGTGGAAAATTTAATGTGGGTAATTGAATGATTAAACAAACAATTCTTCAATTCCCGTAATGCTTCTTCAATTCCAGTAACCGACATCCAGCCAGAAGCTTCTTGAGATTCAAGAAGAGAAAGAGACTTGTTTATGTATGTATATGTGTAACGTGTTGCTGATGTGGCTATGAGAATTGCTGTATTATTCAGTTTAGCTGTCACCTTCTGATTTGATATTGTGACTGATGTGTCAGCCTGAAAGCACCGGTTAAAGCTGATGTGTCAGCCTAAGAGCACTCTCTTCTCTCTCCTGTTACTTTATTATATATATAGATATAGACTAGTTAGTGACCCGCGCGTTGCGCGGTTAAAAATATTTTTATAAAATTTGTTACCTGTTGTTAATTTTCAATTTTGTTTTTTTTTTTATTGAACTTTGTTACACGTGTTGCGTGATTTATTTTTTTTATATAATTTTTGGTATGTTGTCATAATGCAATATTTTTAATTTAAAGTATTGATATTTGATATATTTAATATTTTATTTAAGGTAAATGAATCACTGCTACACACGTTTAAGGTATATATAATACTTGAAATTATACATTTCTATTTTAACTGAACATCATACGTAACGTGTGAAAATTTCATGTTGAATTATTTCTATCTTTTTGCATTTATGTTTTTTTTAATCTAAAATATTGTAGTTTCAATTTTTGTTTCTTTTTCATATATTGATATATTTTTTATTTTGAATTTATATATATTAAGTAATGTATGAGCTCATATTTTATATTTTGACTTTTATTTCGTTGCTCCAGTTTGGATGGTTTTTTTGGGTTTTTTTTTTCTAAATTTGTAATTAAAATTATTATTTTTCACCAGTTTGCAATCATACGTTAGGAGATTAAGAAGGTTAGATAATATTATCAAATTATGTTTCATTTTTATTGAGTCAAAGATATAGTTATTACAATATATTTATTTTAGGCTTATACTTTCAGTATTACTTTTCTATATTTAACTTTTCAACTATCTTACTCTTTTTTTCTTGTAACCTCTTAAAGTTTTAATGCAATTGTAAATAATTTTTCTACAGGTTCATGCAAATGGAAATACTTTTCATAGGGGATGCAAAACTTGATTTTTTTAGATTAGAGTGTAAAACCTAGTTTGATCAACGTTTTAATGAAACAGAAATTGAAATAAATTAGTAGTCTTTCCCTAATTTTAAAGCTCCATGTAGATGAGATAATTATGTCTTGTAACTTATAAGAAAAAATGATGTTGACAAAACATATATATATATTTTCCAAACCAAAATTAAATAATTAGACTACGAAATTAAATACAAATATAAATGCATAATTATGAAACACTATAAGTTCTTATGTAAATTGAAAGAAATAATAATAATTTGTATGCATTTAAGAGTTTCCAAAAAGTACATAAATATACACGATATTATACTTTACATGCAATTAAATAATAATTGTTTAGTATTCATATACAAAGAAGGGATAAACTTTAATTGATTTGCTAATTAATGATCATAATAAGTAGATGCATTATTATTTATTTGTGTAAAATGAAACATATCAACAATTAAATATTATTTAGTTGATAAAAAATAAAAAGTAAAAAATACACACGTTATATAAAATAAATTAAAAATATTACTTGTTTATTGAAAAAAAGAATTATAAAAGGAATCATACCAGATATGATTATTTCACTTTATTAAGTTAATTTTATTCAGATAAATTTTTTAAAAGTGTTTGGAGTAAGATCGATTTGATCAAAGTATAGATTACTTTAAAAAATTATAAAAATTAATTACATAAATTAATATTTAGTTTTAAATTAAGAAGGTAGAAGATAAAGAAATTTAATTATTAAATTACATGCAGAAAAAAACAACATAACAGGTTTATAAAATAAAATAAATCTTATTAAATATGCTACTCATTTTTTATTATTTAAAATGTAGAGACTGGTGTTAATGGGTTAAAAGTAATTTTTAAATTTTCTTGGAAAAATTCATAAACAAATTTTCAAATAGTCTTTAATATAGTGCATATAAATATTTTATTAGGTCTCATACTGGTCCATACTAATCAATATTTATTACAAAAAAATTAATTAATAGAAAATTTTACTATGATTAGTTTCAAATACCACAATAAAATATAACCTATATTAATGTATATTTAATATCATTACAGTTCATGATCAATGAAAAAAGTATGATTTATAATTTGAAGTTTATTTATATATAAACCAAGTAATATTATATTTCATCATTAATTAATATGATATCATCTATAAATGAATTTAATTATAATATTAATTTTCTTCTCAAGCTACCCAATTAAGAAATAAATGGTAAATATTTTTTTATTATCACATAATACTGTCATAAATATTTATTCTTATATTATTTATTTGATTTCTTCTAAATTTTCATATTTGATTCTAAAGATTATTATGTATATGTTTAAAGCATTTTCATTACTATATTAGGTCATTTTACAGTTATAAATTACATGAATTTATTAACCGAATAAATATTATTAGCAAAAAAAAGTTATGGAAACATATAAATGTTTTAAGTAATACTAAATACGTTATAAAATTGTTTGTATGTAAATAAGGAAACTATAACAAATTATGATTAATTGACTGTAAATAAATAAATATATATATATATATATATATATATATATATATATATATATAATATAAAAGGAAATTACTTATAAGGTTTATTCATTAGTAGCTTTCTTAAAAGGATTTTAATAGATTTGGTATATTTTGTTTTCCTTTTTATGCTTTAGGATTACATGTATTTACTAAGTTTAGTGATTTTGATATACAAAAAAAAGTACAAAAGAATTTGAGATTATATAATTGTCACCAACTTCATTTTCTCTTCTCATTCTTCAAAACAATCTATTAACTATTCGTATCCACTGCTTTTCTATGATCTTCGTGCACATGTTACTCTCTTCGCATCTGATTGGATCACTGATGTTGCGTTGTTGCATTCAAGGTCACTTTCTATCTCTCAGTATTTCATTATCACATGATATTAGAGAATAACATGGTCACTATTTTTTTCCTGCTAATCGAGCTTGTTTGCACAGGTCCAAATTGTATGCGTTGGACTCAAGTAAATGAGTGGAAAATAATAAACTCGAGATGAATGCAGTTTGTAGTAACTATTGGTATAATTGATTTATATCTAATTCAGATTTTTTTTTTCTAGTGAAGAAAATTCTATCAGTTATATAGTTTTTTGTTATATTATTCTTTCTTTGAGTAAACATATTTTTTCCAGTGAATAAATTCCATCAGTTATATAGTTTTTTTGTTATATTTTCTTTTAGTACAATTTTCTAAAGTAATTTGTTGGGTGTAAAACTTACAATTTTGTATTGTTAGGGTGCAATGCTTACTTTGATTATTTTGTAAGTGTAACCGACACTGTAAGTGATTGAGGGGATTTTGATTAAATCTAGAGCTCCATGTGGATGATAGAGAATAGTGACATGTACGTAACTCACCAAGAAATTGACATGGACTAATTAAATTGAGTTATTTAAACACATATGAGTGAAAAAATGAGGTAAAAAACTTATTTGTCAACATATTGTTAAATACATTTGAATTATATTATATATAGATTAAATAAATTTCAGTATTATATTCAATAATAATATACTAAAAATATATACTAATATTTAGCTAAAAAAACTTATTATAATGTTATTTTTTCGCACACGTCTTTATATTCCATAAAATATAATTGTATGGTATAATACTATTATAATTTTTTCGACACAAAATAGTTTTGCGGGAAAAAAACATATTGTATGAATGTGATGGTAGTGGTGAAAAACGAACTACAATGAAATTAAATAAATATTAATATTATTATATTCAATAATAAAAATATACCAAAATATATACTAATCTTTAGCTAAAACAATCTTAATATAATTTGTGGTCATTTGAATGTTAAAATTAAAGTAAAAAAAAAAAAAAAGTAACAATCTATTAATATTTATATCGATACTATTAATAGTTGGTGTTATTTCTTGAAGAAAAACGGACAAAAAATAAATAAATCTGTTTCTATCATGCAATGAGAGCCTTTGGAGAATTTTAAGTACATAGAATTATCTACATGGAATTGATACATCATCAAGGAGAGTTACACATTGAGATGTACCAATAGAATGTGATGGATATACGCCCAATTTGAACCCGTCTCCCTTCAGATTGTCTTATTTTGACCGCCCCGGTTATGATTGTAAATCGTAACTTTAACCCGAACACTCCATCAATAGCACGAACGGCCCGGACGGACCAAAGTACTCGTCCGGGCCCATCCAATAGTCTCACCTAGGTGAGATCGGGTGTCCTCACCCAGCTTCTCCTAGGTGAGATCGGGTGGGCCAACCCGATCCCTCCTTGGATGGATTAGGTGGGCTGCCCCACCCCTCTTATGAGGGGTTGGGCAAGTCCACCCGATCCTAACCTTAGAGGTCGGATTTCTCGTCCGACCCCTAGGGCCCCGGCATCCTTTTCACCCGACCTACACTTAGCCAATTTTGCCCACCTCTCCGTGTTTTAGGGCTTTAATCCTGTTATTATGTATTAACTGAGTACATTTAGGGATTAACAGTGTCATTAAGCCACCTTAATGACATTGTTGCCTATATATACTCCATAAGTTCCATTCATTCAAACAAGTTTAAATCTTTGCACGTTTAGCTCTGCCTTCTCTCTAGGATTTTATCTCTCTAGAGAACTCAGACTTACTTAAGCATCGGAGAGGGTCCACAGAGCACCACCCCCCCTCTCCGTGCTCGGTACTGCCCCTTGTGTAGGAAGCAAATGAACGGATCTGACAGACAAGCTAGACGGATTGAGAAATAGAGCAAATAACCCATGAGAAGTGCCACTTGGGTCAGAGAATCACCAACCCGATGAACACGTCTTAACAATTGACGCCGTCCGTGGGCTTCGAATAGAAAAAGCCTGACAATCACACGATCTATGACTAATAGCCTGCCATCAAGAGACGACCGTCCACCGGGGGACGGTAGGCAACCGAACAATTAGAGAAGACAGCATGTACCCCCGGCCAGACAACCCACTCCTCAGGGGCAACCTATACCCCCCGCGCATCAAGCCACACTCCAAGATCAACAAGTAAATAATCAAGGGGGACCATCACGCCCAGCTGGGGGCGAGTCCTCCACTGCCTCGACTCCTATAAGTCGGCGACCACAAGAGCAGGGGGCACGACAGGGGGTACAGTCTCAAGGATATCAATATATGGCACCCCTGAGGGGTATCACTATGAAGAGCGTCCTCAAGAGTATCCTTATGGCATGCCAACACAAGGAAACAATAACCGGGCTCACACCACTAACACGAGGCCAGTGCATTCGCAGGAGCACCATCAGTGACCCCAGGATTCATGAACGCACTAGATGAGCTTTTGGCATATAGAGAGGCTGTGAGAAACAGGCAAGAAAGACAGTATACACAAGCGGAGCAACACCAGCAGGCGAATGAACACCCACAAGGAGAGCAGTATCAGTAGGAAGAGCAGATCCCAGAGGAAGAACAACACACACACCCTCCAACTGGGCAACGTGAAAGTCAAGGCAGAAACGAGAAAGTACCACCTCCGAGAGATAGAAAGCATTTCGTCCCTCCAATGCAACCTCAAGCACCCCAAGGGGCATGGACATACACCCCATTGAGGGACAATGCACAGCCACAACAACCAATGAGGCAAGAGTTCCATCATCCACCCCCACAGGGATACCCACATTACATGTACAGTCCTTATCATCACGGACATGGAGTCCCGGCGAGCCCGATGATAACCTATGATGGACCCCAAAGGAACTATAGACCATCACCAGTGATGCTAACTCAGGAGGACATAGAAGCAATGATTGCGAAGAAGATGAACGAATTAAAAATGAATGGATTGCATTGGCTGAGTGATAGCACGAATCACCCCTTCACTAGGGAACTGGAAAACAACAAAGTGCCTGATGTGTTGCACTTGATAAAGATAGAAAAGTATAATGGCAAGACAGACCCCTTGGAACACATCCAACAACATGAGGCCTTCCTCTTGGGTAGGACTACAGATGACCGCTACAAGGCGCTGTTGTTCCCAAATACGTTATCAGGGGTTGCATCTCACTGGTTCTTCAGCCTACCAACTGAGAGCATCCATTCATGGGCACAACTGAAAGCTAAGTTCCTCCATAGGTACCTAGGAGAAAGGAAGCTACTCAAGGGAACCAGTTCACTTGATGATGTGAAGCAGGAGCATGAAGAGACGTTAGCAAACTATAACACTAGGTTCAACCAGAACCTAGCTGATATACAAGGGGACATAACTTAGGGCGAGATCATAAGGGCTTTCATAAGAAACCTCGGACGCTTTGGTTCAACCTTGGCAGAAAAGATGGCTAAAAAACCCGCCGGCACACTGGAGGAGCTCGCGGAGAGGATAAAGACCCATATTAACTGGAAATGCACATAATGAGCTAGAGGGCAAAGATTCAGGCCACCAAGTAAGAGAACGCAAAGCCAAACAGAGGAAAACCACCTCAGGTCCCTCAGCCCATTAGCAACAAGACTGGCGTCCGCCCCAGCCAAGAAATCATACAGGTGAGCAGCTGAGAGCAAGGGAAATCAACGTCATCAAGTTCATACCATTGAATACAACTCCGGCAGTTGTATTAAGAGAAATGAGGAATTTGAAGATATGGACACCCCCAGCAAGGTGGAGAGCCCCAATGGTTGGGACTGAAAAGGAAAAATGGTGCAGTAACCATGAAGAACATGGCCATGAAACAAACGAATGCTTCAGTCTAAAGTTGAGCATAAACAATGCACTACAAAGGGGAGAATTGAAGCAATTCGTGGATCTCGGGGGCAGCAGTGCACTCGCAAGGCCAATGAAAAAGGAAAAGGAAAAGAGAAAGCCGATTACCATCCCTGACCCACAAAAAGGGGGACAATCAACATGATTCAAGGTGGAATCGGGGCGGGCGGATCAGCAGCAAATGCAAGGGAGGTGTATGCCTCTAAAATAGATGCAACAACAAAGTGGAGAAAAAGGCCAAGAGAGGAATAGGAAATGGTAACTGAATTCTATGAGAAGGACAAGAGTCATATTGTCTTTCCACATGACGATGCCTTAGTGATAACAATGGACACTGACAACTTCGATGTGAAAACAATACTCGTCAATGGGGGAAGTTCGGCAGATATACTGAAAATGCGCGTGCTTGAAGAGATAGGGAAAACCAATGCAAATATCAAACCGGTGAACCTTCCTCTAGTCGGATTCTCAGGGGCGACAAGTTACCCTCTAGGCATGATAAGTCTACCAGTAACACCGGGACAAGGGTGGACACAGCTGAAGATCAACGTGGACTTTTGGTAGTCGAAAACTTGGGAGCTTATAACAGGATCCTAGGGAGAACCACAATAAACCCATATGAGATTGTACCCTCAATAGTCCACCAGAAATTGAAGTACATCACTGAGAATGGAATAGGAGAAGTCCTGGGTGATCAGCGCACCGCAAGGTAGTGTTACGTCAATTCCATGAGACGTAGGTCACAACAATCAGACACGGTAGCAATGGTGACGATATGGGGCAGACAGAGAAAGAGCTCTCAAAAAGAGAAGAAAAAACAGCTAAGGCAAGGAAAAAAAAGGGTAGGAGTCACACTCTGCCTTAACAAGTAGATATTGGGAAGATTGGCCAAGAGAACAGGAAATGGAAAGGTTGTAAGGGTAACAAGCATACCCTGGAAGTCAGA
The DNA here is from genome assembly GCA_036873135.1 of Clarkia xantiana subsp. parviflora. NCBI lineage: Eukaryota > Viridiplantae > Streptophyta > Magnoliopsida > Myrtales > Onagraceae > Clarkia > Clarkia xantiana. Next base: position 1,853,237 of record JAPTYO010000018.1, read on the forward strand.
TAATGAAAATGGAAGGAGTGTGAAAAGATCAATTGAAAGAGGCTTCAGGTACATAGAGGACGTGAAGCAAATGCCAGATGAACCCCTTACAAGTTACTTCCAAAGATTCGTGGAGTATAGGGCCAGCATGGAGGTAACAAGAGGGGAGGCTGTAAGAGCTTTCCTTAGAAACATCAATCCAACCTCATTCGAGGATTTTAGAGGTCATTATGAGGTAGTGATGACAAGCACGATGCGCGAACTTAAAGAGAAGTTGGACAAGGCATTCGAAGAAGAAACGATACAGTAGAATGAAGAGTTCAAACAAGAAGAGACCCACATACAATGAGGGGGTGTAAATTTCAACTTTACACCTCTTAAGGTGCAAGTCGAAGAACTTTTCAAAAAACACCTGAGCAAGGAGTTGCCAGAATGCAAGGAGGAAGGTAAGGCCTTCCTTAGAAAAGACACAAGAGGATGGTGTGAATACTATGGAACGTGGGGGGGCATAAGACAAATGATTGCATGGTCTTGAAAATAGAGATTGAAGAGATGATCTACAAGGGAGGACTAAAAGAATACATAGCACCAGTGCCATCCACCACCAACTAAGGAAATCACACCAGCAGAACCCCATATCCTTGGTTTTATCTTTTATATAATGCATGTTTAGTCTTCTAAAACAACTCTGGAGACGGAAAATTCACGAAGTTTCTCCAACTCTTCAACTATCTTTTGTTCCCTTAAAGTATGTCCTGGACAACCCACGACACCCCTCCTTTATATAAGGCATGAATGCTTTCAGTGAAGTAGAAGTTTATCAAAATATTCACTAAACATGAGGTAACAATATCTCCACAAGTTCCTTACTTAGATATGACAACCAAGTGCATGACACTTTCTGCGCCCTCCGAGAGCTCATCTCGTGAAAAATTATGCGCCCTCCGAGAGCCTATCTCGTGAAAAACTCTGCGCCCTCAGAGAGCCCATCTCGTGAAAAATTATGTACCCTCCGAGAGCCTATTTCGTGAAAAACTCTGCGCCCTACGAAAGCCCATCTCGCGAAAAATTATGTGCCCTCTTAGAGCCCATCTCGCGAAAACTCTGCGCCCTCCGAGAGCCTATCTCGCGAACTAATTATGTGCCTTCCGAGAGCCTATCTCGCGAACTAATTCAGTGCCTTCCGAGAGCCTATCTCGCGAACTAATTCTGTGCCTCCGAGAGCCTATCTCGTGAACTAATTCTGTGCCCTCCGAGAGCCTATCTCGCGAACTAACTCCGTGCCTTCCGAGAGCCTATCTCGTGAACTAATTATGTGCCTTCCGAGAGCCTATCTTGCGAACTAACTCTGTGCCTTCCGAGAGCCTATCTCGCGAACATATTCAGCGCCTTCCGAGAGCCTATCTCGCGAACACATTCTGTGCCCTCCGAGAAGCTGTCTCGTGAACATATTCAGCGCCTTCCGGTAGCCTATCTCGCGAACACATTTTGTGCCCTCCGAGAGCCTATCTCGCAAATACTTTCGGACTACAACAACATATTTTGAAAAACTTTACTATTTAAAGTAAGGATACATGATATGAGAAACACATGAGTTTTTTCATGATGATATTATAGGTATCACGGGGAAAGAGGAAGCTAAAGATACCTCAATAAAGTTAAATGCAAACACAAGAAAGGAATACGCAAAGAACCAACCACAAAAGGCTACCACAGCCAGGTAACGAGTTATCCTACTATCCATACCACAAGTCAAGGAAAACATCATAAAGAAAGAAGACACAACCAAGTTTAGTAGCAACTCCAAAATGTGCCTAAGTATGAGGCCTTCAAAACATAACCACTCAACCCATCAAGGGGAGGAAAAGCAAAGGAATATATACAAGGATAGAGAAATCAGATATTCAATCGGACGCTGATGGGTTTCGCTATGGCCGTTAGGCCCTTTAACTACGAGTAAACGGCGAATAGGCCCACTGGGCCCTAAGAGAGGTCAAGAAGACCAATGCGGAGGGTCCCGATGGTGAAAGGTCCCGACAGAGTCGGTCCCGATAGGCGAGCTGGGCGCTCCCGATGAGATGCATTTAAGTAGGCCCCAGTGATGAATCGCTGAGAATGTTGGCCCTGTCACGATGACGAGGGGCCCCGAGCGGTGACACAATGAGATAGCTCTGGAGTTCCCGATACTGGTCGGGACTTGCTATCAGAGGTTGAGGCCGAGATACGCGGAGCGTGGCCGAGATAGATGAGATCATGGCCGAGACAGGCGGGATCGTGGCCGAGATACGCGGAGCGTGACCGAGATAGGCGAGATCATGGCCGAGATAGGCGGGATCGTGGCCGAGATAAGCGGAACGTGGGCTAACCACCCCAGCGGTTCACCATGTAACTGAGGTAGCTCTTCGCCTATAAAAGAGCAGCAGTTACCTCAGATCGACATACGTTTTTATGAATACTGAGACTCTTGCTTGCCAGTTCATCGAGATTATTGAGAGACTCATTTAAGCATCGGAGAGGGATTCTGGGTCACCGGCCGGTCTATTCCCCTCTTTCAGGATTACGTGGAGCGAAGGAGTTCAGATCGCCGTCAAGACCGTACTGGAGTTCCAACCGTGATCCTACACTGGCGCCGTCTGTGGGAAACGCAACGAAAAGCAACAATGACCTCTACTCGTTCAATGGCGGCTGGTAAGCAGAGAAAGCAAGGACAATCTGGTGGTTCCCGTCATCCTGCCGGAACTCTGAATTCGCCACCGGAGCGTGCTGAGGACCAAAATCTCCCCGCTGAAGTTTCCCGAACAGGGGGGCACAACGAAGTTCCTGAGGATATGGCAAGACACCAAGGGAATAGGGAGGAGGATGCTCATGATGCTCCTCCAAACGCGGACCTGGCAAAGACTGTGGCGGATGCCATGCCGATGTTCTTAGAGGCCATGGAGGCTCTCCTAGAGCGGAGAGAGGCTGCCAAGAGACAGGAGGAGGTGCCTCCGCCAAGGGAGGTTCAGAATGTACAGGAGGCCCAACCCAGAAACCAGGACAGGGGCAAGGAGCTTGCTCAGTCGGAACGATTTGTGATCGATGGGCCAGGACCAGTGCAGCATAGGACCATTCCCCTTAATGGTCCCATCACTCGCGACCAAGTGGTGAAGATCGTGAACATCTGCATGGGGGACGAGAAGCCGATGATGTCGGAACTGAGGGATCGATCCACTCATCCCTTTGTTCCCCGACTGATAGACACCCTCGCCCCGCCAGGGCTAGGGATCCCTACGATTAAGGAGTAAGATGGCGAAGGAGATCCAGTTCGCCATGTCCAGAAGCATCTCATGGCCTGTTTGGGCAGGGCCCCGAATGACGATATTGTGTGTGTGCTGTTCCCAGGTACGCTCGGGGAGAGGGTCCTGACATGGTTCTTTAGCCTGCCCTCAGGATGCATCTCAAGCTGGGCTGATATGCATGACCGTTTCATCCAGCAGTACCAGGGTCGTCGGCGTCTCTTGAAGAGCGTGAGGTCCCTCGCCCAGGTAGTGCAGAAGCCCGACGAATCGCTGGCGCATTATTACCAGTGGTACACTGCCAGTGTAGCCGAAATCGATGAGGAGATATCGGAGGGAGAGACCATTCGCACCTTCCTTTGGAACCTGACAGCCCCCTATGGTTCCGACCTGATGCACAGCGTGGCTGAGAAGGCTGTGTGGAACATGGAGGCACTACAGAAGAGGGTGAAGCAGCAAATCGACGTGCAAGAGTCGAAAATGGCTGCCGGAGAGCTTGATCCTCCGAAGTCGAATAGGGGGAAGCAGTCGCTCAAGCCATTAGACGACCATAAGCGGAAGGATAAATCCGAGGGCAGTCGGAGTCGAGGTCGTTCTGATCGAAGGGAGGACAGACGTCCCCCGAGGAAGGACAAGCGGGAGGACTATAACATCCCTCTGAATAGCTCCATGGCAGAGGTGTTAATGGTGATGGATCGACAGGGTATCTCCAGGTACCCCCCGAAGAAGGAAGGAGAATTTTTGGGATCCCGCACCGATCGTTATTATCGGTTCCACCGCGCCAGCGGTCACGACACTAACCATTGTCGGGAGTTGAAGAAGGAGATTGAAAAGCTGATCCAGAAGGGGAAGCTTAAGGAGTTTGTGGCTGAGAGGCGGTGTCGATCCCGCTCTCGATCCCGATCGCGGTCCCGTTCCCGATCCCGCGATCGGTCCCCAAAAACGAAGAAGTCGGAACCAAAGTCTTCTGGTGCCCGTAAGGAGAAGCGGGGCACCATCAATGTGATTCACGGAGGATTTGCCGCAAGAGGTGACACCACAGCCTCTCGGGAGGTCTATGCCTCTAGAATTTCCGCTGCTGTGGTGCTGGGCAAGAGGTCCCGATCCTGGACCGCGAAGGAAGAGATGGTGATTTCCTTTTCAGCGGAGAACCTGATAGGTGTGGAGAGTCCACACGATGATGCTTTGGTCGTGACCCTGGACGTGGATGGGTACGAAATGAAGCGAATATTGATCGACGGAGGGAGTTCCTCCGATATTCTGTTTATGGATGCGCTGGAGGCCGTGGGAAAAACGAAGAAGGATCTGAAGGAGGTGAACTTCCCGATGGTTGGGTTCTCTGGTTTTACCTCCTACCCGCTGGGAATGATCACCTTACCAGTGGAGTTTGGTAGCGGGTGGAAAGCGGAAAGGAGGAATGTGGACTTCGTGGTGGTTGAGTCCGCGGGGACTTTCAACGCGATTATCGGGAGAACCACCATCAACCCCCTGATGGCTGTTGCCTCGACGGTTCACCAGAAGATGAAGTTCCCGACTTACCATGGAGTCGGGGAGGTCAAGGGCGACCAGGTGGCTTCTAGGAAGTGCTATGTTAATGCCACCCGCGGAAAGATGAATAAGGGAAATGAGAAAATGAACGACAATCCGCCACCTGCGAAGCGTGGCGTCATCAATGTGATTCATGGAGGGCCAGCTGCAGGAGGAAGCATTTCTAATGCTTGTGATGTCTATGCTGCGCAATTACAAGTTTTGCCCAAGTATGGAAAAATACGCCAACCAGAGAAGGAAGACGTGGTCATCCTATTCTCAAATGCTGACAAGAAGCACATAGTCTACCCCCACGATGATGCTCTTGTCATTACAATGGATGTCAACGGATATGATGTGCGAAAGATATTCGTGGATGGTGGAAGTGCCGCAGACTTACTGCATGTAGAAGTTCTCAAGAAATTGGGAAAGACGGAAGCCGGTCTTTCGCCAAGCACATTCCCGCTAGTCAGCTTCGCAGGAGCTTCAACATACCCGTTGGGTATGATCACACTGCCAGTCATCCTAGGAGAAGGTTGGAAGGCGCTTTATATCAATGTCACATTTGTAGTGGTGAGCACCCTAGGAGCATACAACGACATCGTGCCGTCCACCGCTCACCAATAGATGAAGTTCCTAACTCCTCATGGGATCGGCGAATTGCTAGGTGACCAAACAGCCACACGGAAGTGCTACGTCAACGCTCTAAGGAAGATGAAGCAAATGTCCATTTCCATGATAGAAGTTGGTGTGAAAAGAAAGCTGTTCGCTTCAAGTGATGATGATGAAGGAAAAAAGAAGGAGTTAACACCAAGAGCTGGACTCGACAGGATGCTTTTCCAAACAAGACGAAGCGTCCTAGATATCATACAAGGACAAGAAGAGTCCATTACAGCTTACTTCAAGAGGTTCGCCCAAAATGCAACCGCACTAAGGGAAACCAAAAAAGAAGTCATCACTGCGTTTTACTTGAATATGAATGCGCCAACGTTTTTGCTGTTCGGAAGAATATATGGATGGCGTACAACCAAGACGATGGCATGCCTGAAGGATAAGTTGGAAACTGCAATCTCTTGTGAACGCGAGCTGGGATGGGGCACAGCTCTCAGCACGAATCTGGAAGTTCAACCTGCAAGACAACCAGGAAGCTCAAGCGTCGAATACGCCGATATCTTCACTCCCTTAAACACAGAGGTTGAAGAGATATACATTAAGCTCCTGGAAAACAAGCTTCCGGGTCCACTCGAGCCGATGACTGCCTTCCTAGGTAGGAACGTCGAAGATTGGTACCGATACCACCAAACATGGGGGCACCATACTAACAGCTGCTTAACTTTGAGAATGGAGATCGAGGAGTTCATTGCACATGGAGCTTTGGGAAGCTATGTTGCAAGTGACGATGCTCGTCCGCCACCAAGACATCTCAAAGGGAGATAGACTATCCACTCTTTATCTATCTTTACATCTTTGTCAACATGTCTATTCTAGCTGAGAACTTAAGTGTTGTTTACTCTTCTGTACTTAGAAATATTTCGGAAAGAGCGATCAGTAGACGCCTTCTTGCAAGTGATTGTACGCATAACAAAATTCTAATGAAGATTAATCTACTTTCGTAGGTACATCTCTATAATACACATTTTACTTCGGATTAACACCAAGTAACAAACAACAAGCATATTACTCATATCAACAACTCAAGTCATTATCCTGTGCAACTTATATTATGCGACATCAAGAAGATTACAACAATACAAGCTAAACGGTATGTGTAACGAGGAACTTATGGCATACAACGTCAACATATCTATTATCTACACCAACAAGGAGTTTATTTCTCCATCTATAACGGCGTCTATCTCAAGAAGATGTCGGCAACACAAAGCCATCGCGCTATGTGCACAGTTAACTTATATGTCGCAATGACAACTTGCGGATTATCTACAAAAAGGGACTTATAAAAATTCTCTACTCAAAGTGACGGCTATTCCAAAGACGTCAAATACATGCAATATCTTGGAAAATACCAAGGTCTACTATCAAAATGACGACTATTCCAAAGGCGTTAACAACAAGCAATATCTTGGATAAACACCAAAATTTACTATCAAAAGTGACATGCTGCGACATCCTCCTTGCAAGGGCAAACCCCATGTTCACATCTATCAAAGTAGCATGCTGCGACATTCTCCTTGCGAGGGCAAACCCCATGTTTACTTCTAAAAAATGGCATGCTGCGAGATCCTCTTAGAGGCAAATCCTCATGTTCATAGCCATTCCATGCATACAAACCAGGATGCGGCACTTAGGTGGGACTGATCACCCCATCGTGGCGGAAGTTCTCTTGTTAGACGACAACCCCACACATCTACAAAGTATGTACATCCCTCTTAAGGGTCTATATGCCATGAAGATACATTCCTTGATAGGATAACTTCATGTACACTCAAACTATACATATCCTCTTAAGGATCCAGACATAATGAAGACCTATACTTTAAGTGGGCAGGCTTCATTCAAAAACGCTAGCAGGAGCGCACCCTGTTTGAAAAACTCACCAAACTTACAAGTCGAGTCTTGTACAACGTCGCCTTAGAGTGGAACTAAGAAACTGTATAAACTTAAGTCTTGCTTCGTCAAGACGACACAACTACATGTTAAAGGGCCAAGTGCCAAGTACATTACTATTTACAATACTACAAGTACCAAGTGTACATACAATGCCATGCCTTGGAAATTCTTTCAAGAGGGGCGCTAATAACACCCTGCAAGGCGCAAGTCGCAACATTGGATGTGTTATCCATTATGAGAAGGATATCAATCTTATCATGCAAGTCCAATACATACGGACAACGAAGGATAACGCAAGGTATGAAATATTACTAGCACGTTTTCACGTGTTTATTATTATTGAAAACAGGTCCAAGTGACAAAATACCATGCAAGCAAACGCATAAACGAAGGTTGGGATAAAAGCCTCAACATAACATCAACCCGTTCACAAAGGGTTCAATATAATGGAAGCAAACAACGTGTTACCATCCAAGAGATGACATCATCTCCAAAAGACTAAGACAACATGTCCATGAAGTCAACACCAGGTGCAATATCATCATTACCATATCCAAAGATCACGGAGAGAGAAGCCGCTTCAGCTTCCTTATGCTGTAAATCCGCAACATGGTTAACAACAAAGGAAGAATAAGGACCTAACTTGTCGAACGGAAAGCCGGGGGCAAGCATGCGTACTCTACCAATATAATCCTTGGCAAAATCATCACTCAGATAAGTGAACTTCGCCTTAGCGGCAGCAAGGATGGCAGCAGCATGGGCAAGGGTACTAGGATATTCAACAAGTCCCTTCTCAACTCCCGCTTTATGCGCTTCCTCACGTTTAGAAGCAAGCGCGACATCATCGGCACTACTATTCTCTACAATTTTCTGCCTGATAGCAGCAATCTCAGCCTCAAGTTGCTCAACATAGGCGCGACGAGCAGCAATTCGGGTATCAAAATCAGCAACCTTGGAGTTCAAGTTTCGCACCTCCTCCTCGGTCTGTGCAAGCTCGCGAGAAATTACATTGCTCTTCTTGAAAGCAGCCCTATTCTCGCTCACAAGCTCCAACACAAAGGATGACATGTTCACCATCCTTGAAATAGCCTAAGTACAACAAACCAAACAACAAGACGATCAATGCAAGGCATATGCTTACAGAATACGAACATAGAAGTTAAAGCAATGCTTACCGGTGCAAATTCAGCCAAGCTACTCTCAACATATGCTTGTTCTTCCTCGTCAGTAGATGGCTTAACGTCATGATCACCAGGAGGAACGCACCTTTGAAGCACTTGCACCCCGACTTTCGGTGTGCTAAGTGTGGAATCCTTCGGAAAGTGAAGACCGCCAGTGGAGAAAAGTGACCAATCTTCTCCAGATACATCTATCCCGTCGCATAGGATCAAGTCATCACGCTTGATGCCTGGAAGCGCTGCAATAAAGCCAACATAAAACAAAGAAGATGTTAGCAAAAACTACTAAGTAAAAGAAACATGTCTAAGTAAACAACATATACCTCGACGGGAGGAACGCTCCTCCTCGGGCCGGTCCCTCGACCGGGGGGCAGAAGGCGCCACCATGCGACTCTCGACTCTCTTCCCTTTATCACAAGAAGGAGTTGGAACAGTCACACTCGGTTTGAGTGCTTGGGATCACTCGAGGGACGCGCCCCTGTGGCGGACCTCTTAGGAAGAGCGCTAGCGACAGGTGCGGCAACAACGTGTTCAGTCACGTGTACAGAGTGGCCTGGAAATGAAAGCAACATGAAGACAACAAAACTTGGAAAATTAACAAGTCCAAAGAGGCTGCAAGAAGGTGCCTTACTTGTAATTCCCTTACCGCGACCATGTCCGGAAGCTCCAGGAATAGTGGGGGCAGTAGTGCAAGCATGCCGTCCGACAGGCGGGTTACCGCGTACATCAGCTGTCTGCAAGGACGAGCTTTTTCCATCAGTTCGACCTACATTGCAACATGATACGGTTATAAATATTATCAACATACCAAATCATCAGAAGAAAGTACGTAAATCCCGGCATCAATCAACTCTTGCTCTGAAGCGCGTAGTAGACAACGGAAGGTGCGTCTTGCTGACATCGATAAATAACCTTCACAGTCTCCTTGTCATACGAAGAAAGCTCGGAGAAGATAGGAGAAGGATTAGCCCTCTCAACTTTCTCAACTTCCCAATTTGTGCCGACATCGCACACGAAGAAATAATGATGTCGCCAATGAGGACCCGAGCGATCAGCCGGAGCAGCTAGTCGCTGTCTATAATCCCACTCGGCGTCCCCAATCCCAAGTTGCATGAAACCCCTGTCTTGCAAGTTGGGCCAACGCATCTTCATACCGCATAGTCCCGTCATGTCCGGACACAATAACTGATAGAAGCAGCGAAAAACGGTAGTGGAATAATGCCAAGACTGCCTGTGAAATAACACTCGGAAGCAACTCCATACTCGGAAGCCGGCGGGAGAAAGATCCAACGGCGAGATTTGATAATAGCGACAGAGATCTATCAAATCAGGACAGTAAGGAATGCGTAAGCCTTCCCTAATATGCGAGGTATAAACCGTGGTCAAGTCACTGGGAGGTATGGTAACTTGCCCCTTTTCGACACCGGGTAACAAGTCATAAGGGAGTATACCTTCTAGATCCGGATTAAGTCCGCAGCAAGATGCATATGAGTCGAACATAGCTTCATCAATCTGGTTAGTGAAGTAACTCACACCTGTCTCCTTAACCTTTATGACTTTGGGGAAAACGGGAGGTAATACGACGACTTCGGCCTCCACACCCGGTATAGCATCCAACGGCTCGACAACGTCGACATCCGGCTCAACTATGTCGACATCCAACTCATCATCGATATCCGAACATAGTGTCACTCTCGGAATGGGGATAGAAGACTTACTCATATTAACAGCTGTGAAAAGGCTAAGTTCACGAAGATGACAGCGAGATGTGGTATCCTGAAAAGTACGACCGACAATCCAATCAGTGCACAAGCACGCATCAAACACTTATGCAAACACCTATGCAATGAACGCTCTATGTGAGATAACTATGTACGCAATGACTTAATTGTCTTCGTGCAACAAGTAACAACCATCATGCAAGGGGGGCAACCCTCTCTACACACCGACTTACATGTCGACATCAAACTCATACTTGCAGCATACATGATTACAATGGCGAATTATTTTCTGAGTGTTTTGCTCAGGATGACAGTCAGCATGCTACTAAGTGTCGGCATACTATCAAGTATCAACGTACGACAAGGTGTCGGCATGCAACTATGGCTGAAGTATTTTCTAAGTATTTCACTTACGACATGGGACTAGCGACAAGAAACCAACCATCATAAAATATTGTCTAAGTATTTCCTTGATGTCAACAATCAACATGCGGCGTGGAATCAACTATCTAGGAGCATTCTCCAAGTTTACTAGCATGATGACGGATAACATACATAAAGTGGCAAACATCAACTACTACAAAATATTTTTTTTATGCCGACGGTCGACAAGAATCATATGACGACATCAATGGTAACAAGCACTAGATATTATTGAAATATTTTCTAAGTATTATAGCATATTTGCAGACAGTGACCAACGATCAATACATGATGCTCAACGCACATTGCCTAAGTTATCACTATGAACATACAACCATTGACGACCATGTACGAACAACTACCGATCGTCAACATCGAGCATACTAAAATAACGGCTAAGGCATGGAGCAACATGCCGGCAATGAATACTATGCATAAGGGAAGTGTAACAATTCATTTGCACTTTTCTAAAATTTTCAGCACTTAGAAAATTTTTGGCCGATTTGGGGCTAAGAATCCTAATGCATTTCATCAAACACCTTGTATGCATGTTAAGGTGACTAAGCACATAGTGATTTCAAGATTGAATCAAGGCCTAACGAAGTCACAAAATGTCCAGCCATGTACGGAATTGGACTCACCAACACGAAGCGAGTCCGAATTGTCACACACCGTCACCAGAGCTCCACGCGCCACCCAGGGACGCCGCACGCGCCGCTGCCATGTCTGTCATGCTCCTCCGCTGATTGCCACGCGCCGCTTTTCTGCACTCCACGCGCCGTCAACTTCCACCTCTAGCTTGGCCTTAATTGATGTCAAGTATGATGTGTCTACACTAAATTTACACCTCCATAAGCTCTTTCTTCAACAAGCAATGAGAGCTTCTTGGAAAACTATCAAGGGAGGATATAAGTTAATGACTACTCTCTCTCCTAATTTTCACTAATAGTGTCTACACCATGTGCTAAGGACTAAACTCATATCTATTTTCGCACAAGTCCCTAGCATCATGTGTGAGCATGTTTACATCTCTCCCATGCTTACATTACATGCATGCTCCATAATGTTGCATGACGCGCTACATACAATTATTATTGCATGTTACGTACGCATAGGCTATTATGCATGATTCTAACTTATGATTGCTACATGATTATTTTTATAATCTAATTATGAATTGCATGTTTACATCATATTACATGCTTACATCGTATTCTATGTTTACATCATGCTTCATGTTGACAAGTGTCGGACCTAAAATCTGACCTACAGCGAATTACGTTTGAAAACGTGGATTTTGAAATAGAGTCGCCACTAGTTAATTAAAAGGTTAACTAGAATCCTAAGTTACCTAAGCGAGTAATGATTAAACACCTAGGTATAAAATCGATCTACGATCAGAAATTCGAGTTCGGGGATTCTGTTACGAATTAAAAAATAATTTTTAACTACGCCCTTTCGGTACTCAATTCACTTAATTGCCAACTTTATTTTTTAATATATATTATATCAGATTAATCTAACGATCAGGATTTAATTAAATTTATTATATGCAAAAATATTGTCAATTATAATCATAAATCTAAAAATTAAGTATAAACTATAACTCCTAGTAAAATTAAAATTTAAAATACTAAAAACTTATACACGCTTAAATCCAAAAAAAAACAACATATTATATTATTCAACATCTATACATACTTAAGGAATTAAACATGTTAAATTTATCAAACTACATCTAAACCACTAATTAAATAACTACACTTAAATTATTCAATATAATAATAATAAATTAATAATAATATAATAACACATTAATAATGAATAAAATAATGAAGAGGAAAAAATAATAAATAAAAAAATAAAAAAGAAAGAAAGAACGGGACCTGCGACTTGGAGATGGATAGCGACAGCACGACGGCTCCGGCAGGCGGAAGTCACGGCGCGGAGGGGGAGAGAGACCTCGGTGGCGATGGAAGGATGACGGAGGCGAGGTCGGTGGCGACGGCTGGTGCTGTAGAGGACGCGCGGATGGACACGGTGGTCTGGTGGAGAATGGATGTCGTCGTCGCCGGAGCGTGGAGGTCTGAGGATCGGCGTCAACGTCGAAGGAGAAGGCGGCGCGAGGGCGGTGCAGAGAGGCACGAGGGTGGACGAATGGTTGTGGTCAGTGGCTCCGGCAGCTAGAGGCGAAGGAGAGAGAGAGAGAGAGAGAGAGAGAGAGAGAGAGAGAGAGAGAGAGAGAGAGAGAGAGAGAGAGAGAGAGAGAGAGAGAGATAGACGGTGCTGAGAGTGACGGGAGGTGGTGGTGTCGGCGAAGAACAGCGGGGCGATCGGGCGGCGGCGTGGATGGTGTTCCGGCGAGGTCCTTTACCGGCGGGAGGAGAGATAAAAAAAAGTTTTTTTTTTTAAATAAAGCACAAAAGGACAAAATTCGCACGGATTCCAAGAAAAGTAGTCTATTATTTTCTGATGTGTTTTTTTTGTGTCCCTTACAATGTAAACCTAAACCCCTATTTATACTAAAAACCTAGTCTAGATTACAGATAAAATTTAAATAAAAAATGCTAACAGATAATTATTCTAGAGAATATTCCCAAGGATATTTATCTTTACAGATAATTATTTTTTTGAAAAAAAAATAATATCTGGAGATAAATATCTTACAGATAATTTTCTAAAAAAAAAAAAAAACTAATTATTATATATATATTTTTCAATATTCCGAAAATATTAAATAAATTCGAAATAATTTAAAATATATTTTATAATAATTTCCCTAATGTGCCCTTGAGCATTTTTGGAGACTTTGTGGCTTGACGCGTCCGGAATTTGACGTATCATGTGTAACGTCGTTACGTTTGGGTCAAAATCGAGTGTTTACAGTTTGCCCCTCTTTGGATGGACTCCCGTAGAACGTGTTCGAAGGAGTTTGTCCAAAGACGAAGAAACACTGATTTTGACCAGTAAGTATATTCTCTTCCAATTCTTCGAAGTCTTCAAGGTGGCTCATACGCTTATTCTGGTGCGGAAACGATAAAACCTCTAGCGGCTGGACGCCTGTTGGCGATGCCTCCATTAGCGATGCAGAAAGTAAAGCCTCCAGTGGCGGTGTGGTAAAGAAGAGCCTCCAGTGGCGGTACGGAAAAGTATAGCCTCGGTCGGCGGTGCCCCTGTTGGCGGTGCCTCCGTTGGCGGTGCAGAAAAGTAAAAACCTCGATCGACGATGCCTACAGTGGCGTGCGACAAGGAAAAGCATCCAGTGGCGGTGCGGAAAGTAAAGCCTCCAGTGGCGTGCCGAAAAGTAAAGTCTCCAGTGGCGTGCGGGATAGTAAAGCCTCCAGTGGCGTGCGGGAAAGTAAAGCCTCCAGTGGCGTGCGGGAAAGTAAAGCCTCCAGTGGTGTGCGGAAAAGTAAAGCCTCCAGTGGCGTGCGGGAAAGTAAAGCCTCCAGTGGCGTGCGGGAAAGTAAAGCCTCCAGTGGCGTGCAGAAAAGTAAAGCCTCCAGTGGCGTGCAGAAAAGTGAAGCCTCCAGTGGCGTGCGGAAAAGTGAAGCCTCCAGTGGCGCGCGGAAAAGTAAAGCCTCCAGTGGCGCGCGGAAAAGTAAAGCCTCCAGTGGCGCGCGGAAAAGTAAAGCCTCCAGTGGCGTGCGGAAAAGTAAAGCCTCCAGTGGCGTGCGGAAAAGTAAAGCCTCCAGTGGCGTGCAGAAAAGAAAAACCTCGATCGACGATGCCTCCAGTGGCGCGTGACAAGGAAAAGCCTCTAGTGGCGTACAGTAAAGTAAAAACCTCAATCGACGATGCCTCTAGTGGCGTCCGTTGGAGAAGAGCCTGTAGTGGCGTCCGCCGGAGAAGAGCCTCTAGTGGCATGACGACTTGAATGCATATCCCTAATTTTTGCCTAAACTGCGCATGACGCGACAACTTAGCGGGATCTTTTTTTTTTTTTTTAATCTCTCATATTCTCTCATTTTGCCACGGTCAGAATTTTAGACCATGCCCCTCGGTTTTCCTAATTTTTGCATGGATTGCCCCTTGGGGTTTTCATTCTATCGGGATTTTATTTTCTCTCCTTTTGCCATGATTGCAATTTCTGAATTTGCTATCATGCCCCTCATTTCCTAATTTTGCCTAGGCTGCCCTTTCGGGTTTTCAACCTAACGGAAGCACTCTTTTTTTGGTAGCCAATTAAACGGTGGCTGTGACCCGTACTTTATTTCCCGTCTCGATACGAGAGTATTTGTAGCCATTTGGAGGGTGGCTGTGACCCTTTCCTCACTGTCTTCAATGTCGCGAGAGCTCTTTTGATTTGTAGCCATTTGGAGGGTGGCTGTGGCCCTTTTTTTTTTTTTTTTTTTTTTTTTTATTTCCATCGTCGATGTTCCGGGAGCGCTCTTTCGATTTGTAGCCGTTTTAAGAGTGGTTGTGGCCCTTTCTAATGATTTCCCGGCCTCACAAGATTCACGAGAATACTCTTTATATGTAGCCATTTTGAGGGTGACTATGGCCCTTTCTACAATCTCCCATCCTCTCAGGATTCGAGGAACACTCTTTGTAGGTAGCCATTTTAGGGGTGGCTGTGGCCCTTTCACTCATTTCCCGCCTTTAATATTGCGAGAGTGCTCTATATCTGTAGCCGTTTGAAGGGTGGTTGTGGCCCTTTATTTTGTAATCGTTTTAGGGACGACTGTGGCCCTTTTTTATTTTCCCGCCCTTACAAGATTCGCGGGGTCACTCTTTTATCTGTAGCCGTTTGGAGGGTGGCTGTGGCCCTTTATTTTGTAGTCGTTTTAGGGACGACTGTGGCCCTTTTTATTTTCCCGCCCTCACAGGATTCGCGGGGTCACTCTTTTATTTGTAGCCGTTTGGAGGGTGGTTGTGGCCCTTTATTTTGTAGTCGTTTTAGGGACGACTGTGGCCCTTTTTATTTTCCCGCCCTCACAGGATTCGCAGGGTCACTCTTTTATCTTTAGCCGTTTGGAGGGTGGCTGTGGCCCTTTCACTTATTCTCCGCTTTTGATGTTGCAGGAGCGCTCTTTATCTGTAACCATTTGAATGGTGGTTTTGGCCCTTTATTTTGTAGTCGTTTTAGGGACGACTGTGGCCCTTTTTTTTTCTCGCCCTTTCAAGATTTGCGGGGTCACTCTTTTATCTTTAGCAGTTTGGAGGGTGGCTGTGGCCGTTTCACTTATTCTCCGCTTTTGATTTTGCGGGAGCGCTCTTTATCTGTAGCCATTTGAAGGGTGGCCGTGGCCCTTTTTTTATAGTCATTTTAGGGATGACTGTGACCCTTTTATTTATAGTTGATTTAGGAACAACTGTGACCCTTTTATTGCTTCATTGCTCTCACAAGATTAGCACAAACACTCTCTTTATTTTCATGTAGCCGATTAAAGGGCGGCTGTGACCCTAAAGAAAACTGAGTTTTTTTTTGCTTTTTTTTGTTTTTGCTTTTTTCTTTTTTCATCTCACCTTTTGCCATGACTGCCCCTGCGGGTTTTCAATCATGCCCCTCTCCCTGACTTTGGCCTAGGTTTTCAACCTAGCGGGAATTTATTTTTTCCTCTCTTTTTTCTTTTTTCAAATGGAAAGAAAATCTACAGAAACTAATCAACAACAACTATGTTACATGCCCCTAATAGCATATTAAACCTTTTAATTTCTCAGAACTTCTCCGGAGGAAAACTTGTCAAATAAGTTGATTATGTCGATGTCTTGAATGGAGGATCTTTTCAATGGGTGGACGACACCGACAATAATTTCTTCTTCTTCTTCTTCTTCCTCTCAAATGCTCTTTCATTAGCACGGTCGATCTTCATGAAATCTCGATCTTTTTTAATAGGAAGATCTCTAGATGTCTTCTATCTTCAACCATGCTTGATCTTAACAGGAATGCCCCACGGCTACATCTGACTGGTTCATAATTCGTCGCATGCTGGACTAATGGTCTGATTAACGAACACACATGGATGGTGTTGAGTTTGGCACAGTAGTCCGCAAATGGTAACTTAGGCATAGATATCGTCCGAGGTATCTGGGATAAATTCGATAGCTGGCATTGGAATGGTCGGCGAGCGAGGGGTCGTACACGAGATGTGCTCTTCAGGAGTTTTGATTTGGATGATTATCCAAGCTGCACAGTGAATAAGGAAAAACTCAAAATTTGGGGATATAAATGATCACAACTTCTCTTACCTGGGAGTTGGATTTTTCAGTGGGCAATGTGCTCGCTATGCGAATGGACCTGCTGCATGTCCTGATTCTCCTGCTCCACAACTTGTATATGTACACCTGCTGAAAAGTACATGCCCCTAGTGGCAGACTGAAAATTTTAGAACTTTTTTTCGGAAAAGGATTCGGTTGATCGGGTCAAGCTACATTGATCGTCACATTGAATCTTCACGGGATTCTCGATGATCTCTTGAAATTTCTTATCTCCTGACATGTCCGATCTCAATGGGAGATGCCCCATGGTTACCGCTGTATGGTTTAAACCTGGCCACATAACGGTTGTATATCTCGTCTTGGAAAGCGTATGAATTTCGCACATGGTAGGTGAAATTTTCATGGAAACTCTTCAAAGCGCTCACGTTTCACACGGTTGCGGCATTGGTTGAAGTGGTCATCCGACCTGAAAAAGAGTAAGGACACTCAAATCTGAAGGAAAAAATTAAGTACAATTTAACGCACCTCAGCGTTAGATATCTCGAGTGTGCAATTTGTTCGTTGTGCAACTGGATGACTGCATGTTCTTTTTTGTTGCCCCATTTAGCCAGCATAACTTATGTGTACATGATACATTAACCAAGGGTACCTGAAAAGAGTGAATGAAAAATCAGTGTAGAGCATATGATAAATCATGCATGATTTTTTGAAAATTCTAATGTCATTCATTTCATAATTTTGATTACTTTTTTTGAAAAAGAATAAAAAATTATGATCAAATGTGTTTTGCACCATAATGGAGTTTACTGAGTGCATTATCTGGCTCGAATGCAGGACAAATGCTCAAAACAAAGTTTTTTTCAAAAAGGTTTTATCGTCCTTTGTTTAAACTCGAATAGTAGCACTCAACTGCACAGTTAAACTATTTTCTCAAAAAAGAATCAAAACTCCCATTTTTTAAATGCTCGCTCATGCGAATGTTGAAATGTCGATCTTGCCAAAAAAAAGTGCAATACACCTTGGATAAAACGAATGATACTTTGATTTTTTTTTAAATTCTCATGCATGCTCGAAAGTTAAAATTCCACTGTTAAGAAAGTTACAACTTACAACATATTACCTGAATGATGCATATGAAATGCATTTTTGAAAGTTAAAATTCTATTCTTAGAAATTCACAACTTACAACAGTTTACCTGACTAATGCAAATGAAATGCATATTTTGAAATGAAAATTTCATGTGGATTTTTTAAAATAAAGTAATTGAGATGCATGCGTGAATTTGAAATCTCTATAGCTAAAAAAAAAACTCACAATTTTTCTGAAATGTTTTTTTTTTATAAAAAAAAAAAAGAATGCATGTTGAATGCATGCTTAAAAAAATCAGGTAAAAATGTTTTTTTTTGAAAATGATGCATATGCAATTCATGTTTGAATTTAAAAAACTTTAAGGGTCAAAAAAGAATAACAAATTTTCCTATTTTTTTTAAAAATGATGCACTTTGAATGCACTAACAGAATTTTACAACTTACGTGAAAAGTTTTTTTCAAAAAATAATGCGTATGAAACACATGCTTGAAATAAAACATTCTGGTAAGTAGTTTTGAAAACAACACATGAAATACATGTTTGAAACTAAAGGTTCTACGACTATGAATGTGTACAATCTATCGACATATTATTTTTCCTAAAACAATGCACATGAGATGCATACTTGAGATGAAAGTTCTACAGTCAAGATAATTTACAAGTTATCAGAAAAGATTTTTTTTTTTTTTTTTTTTTAATGAGGAAAAAAAAACAATGCATCTTGGTTGCTCAAAATTAAGAATCAGGCGAATTTTTTTTTTTTTAAGGATGCATATGAGATGCACAAAAATAAATACAAGATGCAAACTTAAAAATAAAAGTTCTACAACTGAGAAAAATTATAATTTACCTGAAAGATTTTTTCGAAAATAATGTATATGATAAGCACGTTTTTTTATTAAAAATTCAGAAAAAATGTTTTTTTAAACAAAGAGCTCTAAAACTAAGAGAGCTTACGGTTTATCAAATTTTTTTTTCTAAATTAATGCATATTGGATGCATTATTAAAAATAAAATAATCAGTTAAAAAGTTTTTTTAAAATGATGCATATGGAATGCACGTTCGAAATTAGAAGCTCTAACAGTTAAAGCGGAATTACAAATTTTCCTAATTTTTTTTTTCATTTTTTGGTTTTTTTGGTTTTTTTTTTGTTTTTTTGTTTTTGTTTTTTTAGCAATGCATATACAATTCACTAACCAAAATTACAACTTATCTGAAAAGTTTTTTTCAAAAATAATGCGTACAAAACACATGTTAAAAATAAAAATTCAGGTTAGAGGATTTTTTAGAAAAAAAATGCTTATGAAATGCATGTTCGAAAGGAAGCTCTAATAGCTAAAGAAGTTAAATTTTCTGAAATGTTTTTTTTTTAAGTAATGCATACGTAACGCACTAACAAAATTAGAACTTACCTGAGAGTTTTTTTTTTTTTTTAAATAATGCACATGAGACGCATATTTAGAGTAAAAATTTAGGTAATGTTTTTTTTATTTTTTTTAAACAATGCATCTAAAACATATGTTTAGAAATAAAAATTTACAACTAAGGGATTAACTACTTAGCTAAAAATGTTTTTTGATTTTTTCTGAAAATAACGTATACAAAATGCATTTTAAGGGAGTTATATTTCTCATGAAAAAATATTTTCTCGAAAATAATGTATGAAAGATGCGCTAATCTTGAGTTACAACTTACCTGGATGTTTTTTTTTTAAATAATGCGCAGGAAACGCATATTTAGAACAAAAATTTAGGTAAGAGGTTTTTAAAAAAAAAAATGCAATGAGATGAATGCATGAGAAATAAAAGCTATACAAACAGTCGTATGATTACATTTACGACAAAAAAAAATAGATCATTTTAGGGGGGGTAAAAATATGTGTGGCCTTGCTCTACAAGGTAGGTTCCACTGATAGGTTCCCGACAAGGTGGTTTCCTCACCCCATCATAGGGATCATAAGACCATCACAAGCGAGTAGAGTTTTTCCGAGCCGTACCGGCGGCCCAGCCGCTCCGGTCGTACCGTACTAAACCTCCGAGGTTCCTAGTCGCCCTGGGTTTTAGGCGTTTTGGACATTACACTAAAGTGAGCGTGTGCGAATTTAAGTAATACATATACAACAAAGAAAAATAGTCAGTCATAAAAAAAAAAATTAACTCCACACCTGAAATCACAAAAAAACAAGTTAGATCAGTGAAATTAAAATTAAAATTACAAAACTCAAACATGGCAAAAAGTAAACATACTGAGCCCGAACCCTCTAAAACGTCCCCAGCAGAGTCGCCAAATTGTCGGACCTAAAATCTGACCTACAGCGAATTACGTTTGAAAACGTGGATTTTGAAATAGAGTCGCCACTAGTTAATTAAAAGGTTAACTAGAATCCTAAGTTACCTAAGCGAATAATGAATTAAACACCTAGGTATAAAATCGATCTACGATCAGAAATTAGAGTTCGGGGATTCTGTTACGAATTAAAACATAATTTTTAACTACGCCATTTCGGTACTCAATTCACTTAATTGCAAACTTTATTTTTTAATATATATTATATAAGATTAATCTAACGATCAGGATTTAATTAAATTTATTATATGCAAAAATATTGTCAATTATAATCATAAATCTAAAAATTAAGTATAAACTATAACTCCTAGTAAAAATAAAATCTAAAATACTAAAAACTTATACACGCTTAAATCCAAAAAAAAAAACCTATTATATTATTCAACATCTATACATACTTAAGCAATTAATAATGTTAAATTTATCAAACTACATCTAAACCACTAATTAAATAACTACACTTAAATTATTCAATATAATAATAATAAATTAATAATAATATAATAACACATTAATAATGAATAAAATAATGAAGAGAAAAAAATAATAAATAAAAATAAAAAATAAAAAATAAAAAAATAAAAAATAAAAAATAAAAAAGAGAGAAAGAACGGGACCTGCGACTTGGAGATGGACAACGACAGCACGACGGCTCCGGCGGGCGGAAGTCACGGCGTGGAGGGAGAGAGAGACCTCGGCGGCGATGGATGGATGACGGAGGCGAGGTCGGTGGCGACGGCTGGTGCTGTGGAGGACGCGCGGATGGACACGGTGGTCTGGGGGAGAATGGATGTCGTCGTCACCGGAGCGTGGAGGTCTGAGGATCGGCGTCAACGTCGAAGGAGAAGGCGGCGCGAGGGCGGTGCAGAGAGGCACGAGGGTGGACGAATGGTTGTGGTCAGTGGCTCCGGCAGCCACAGGCGAAGGAGAGAGAGAGAGAGACGGTGGTGAGAGCGACGGGGAGGTGGCGGTGTCGGCGAAGAACAACGGGGCTATCGGGCGGCGGCGTGGATGGTGTTCCGGCGAGGTCCTTTACGGGCGGGAGGAGAGATAAAAAAAAAAGTTTTTTTTTAAATAAAGCACAAAAGGACACAATTTGCACGGATCCCAATAAAAGTAGTCTATTATTTTCTGATGTGTTTTTTTGTGTCCCTTACAATGTAAACCTAGACCCCTATTTATACTAAAAACCTAGTCTAGATTACAGATAAAATTTAAATAAAAAATGCTAACAGATAATTATTCTAGAGATTATTCCCAAGGATATTTATCTTTACAGATAATAATTTTTTTGAATAAAAAATAATATCTGGAGATAAATATCTTACAGATAATTTTCTAAAATAAAAAAAACTAATTATTATATATATATTTTTAAATATTCCGAAAATATTAAATAAATTCGAAATAATTTAAAATATATTTTATAATAATTTCCCTAATGTGCCCTTGAGCATTTTTGGAGACATTGTAGCTTGACGCGTCCGGAATTTGACGTATCATGTGTAACGTCGTTACGTCCCGGTCAAAATCGAGTGTTTACAACAAGCATGCTCTCCAATTTTATATTGCTCTATGTATTTTGCTTATTGCGCGATTACATAATGCATATGCTATGTCGTCATCTCCATGTTAACATCATGTTACACGTTTATGTCACGTACCATGATGACACCACGTTACATGATTGCTTCAGGGGTGGGCCTTCTCTCCTAGAGTTGGGCCTTTTACTATGAAGGACTAAAAGTAAATGACATGCCCGACGCCATTATGGGCCCAACAAAGTGACGAAGTAGCCTTCGCCAAAAAAAATTGCATTAAACCAGACACCTACACTAACTAAACTGGTCAACAGAGGTTCAACAGGTTAACCAACAGCCGAACCGTTCAATGATGATCAAACCGGTTAACTAGCGGCCGAACTGGTCAATTAACGAATTAACCGGTCAATCTGCTGCCGACCCAATCAACAGACAATTGAACCAGTCATCTAGCGGAAGAATTGGTTAACAAAGGTCAAACCGGTCAACCAATGACAAATCAGTCAAATTGGGCAAAAAAAAAAAAAAATGCGCGTACCCTATTCATCGGGCTCGTCACGAGCTCTTAGATCATAACCGTTAAACTCAGGGAAGTCTCCATTACGTCCACATTTAATTGTTCTATTTTAACATTAGTATCCATGTTTGATACCGCTATATGGTGATTTATCTTTATTCCTTTGTATGAAGGAAATCTTAGAAACAAATACGGTTGAACCACCATCTATGGAGCGTTGAATATGCTAAGCATAAAAGCTCACGACTATAGTCGTTCGTCTAAGCTATGGGGCGTTTACTTTGCTAAGGCATGAAATCTCGACGTCAAAGCTCACCTCTGAGAAGCTTACTAGCTAAACTAGCTAAGGCATTCGAAAACTTCCCTACGTAAATATTTTGTAAATGTGTCTGCTACCATACTCTTAGAGGACAAGTATTCTAATGAGATAAGTTTGTCTTCTACCATACTCTTCGCATAATTATATATAAAAAAATGTGTTTGGTCCTACTATGGTACTTCAGATTCTTAACTGCCGCTTTCGCTGCTGGACTGTTAGAGTAAATCCTCACAGGCTTACTCCCGTCCTCGAAGTCAAGCAGAGCAGTCAAGAGTGTCTTTAGCCAGACAGCTTCCTATGCGTTCTTAGAGAGAGCTACGGATTTAGAATCCATCGTAGACAGCGCGACATAGGATTGCTTCCTGCTCATCCATGAAATGGCGGCATTAGCAAGGAGAAATACTCCTCCTGAGGTGGATTTACGATCATCTGAATCGCCACCATGGTCGGCGTCACTGCACCCAGTCAATTCAAGCTTATACCCCTCAAAGCACAGTCTGTAGTCAGCAATACCTTTCAGATATCGAATAATTCGTTTCATGACTCAAAAATGTTGATATCCAGGGTCTGATTTGAAATGTGCTACTAAGCCCACATCGTAACAGATATCCGGACGAGTGCATTGCATGGATTACATTAGACTACCAATCATACTGATGTACTCTGCACTTTCCATCTGTTCATGCTTCGTCTGGTCTTTTGGGCCCTCAGGCTTCGACAACGCGCACCCAAACACTATTGGGGTATCCACAGGTTTGGCATATTGGAGATTGAACCTTCTCAATAATTTGTTGATATAGGCTTTGTTGAGGTCGTTTCCACTTGGGATATCTCGAACTTCTATTCACGGACCTCGATCCACGAACTGACTTTGGCTTCTACCTCGATCCCCGAACTAACTTTGATCTCTGTCTCAATCTTCTATATGCCAGGTCCTGCAGAGCGGGCGATAACCAGCATGGAGAGGGGGGATGGTGCGTGTTGTGCCCTCTCCGATGCTAAAGTCAGGATTTTAGAGAGAGAAAGTGTAGAGAGAGGTCAGAGCACAAATAGCCAAATCTGCAGAGTTTCCAGTTAACCTTCTTTTAAATGGGAGGTCTAGGTCCCTATTTATAGGAAACCTGAGAACTGTGCCCAGTTTGATGTCGGTTTACAGGAAAACGCTTACCGACATCGAGGTTGGCTATGTGCGCCCTAACTTCTCATACTTAGTAAAAATAGGGGTAAACACGCAGTACTAGTGTGTAATCCAGACCATGTCAACATCCGACATGGTCCGGATTGCCTTGGAAATCCGGACCAGTCCAGATTGCTGGGGCAATCCGGACCGGTCTGGATTGCTGGGGCAATCCGGAAGTCCCCGGTCCGGGTGTGACGCGCATCCGGACCGTTTTTACCCGGGATGACTGCGGTAAGATCCGTTTGTGGTTCAGTCATGTTTGCGAGGTCCAAAACGTAAATACGAACCCGAATTGGACAGATATCCATCACTTGCCCCCGAGTCAAGTAGCGGTTCAAAAACCATGCTTGACTCTATTTTAGATAGGATCTTCGTCCAATTTAGGTTCGGCACTGACCTCAGGGGTGGCCTGTTTGTCAATTGGGCGCGAAAGCCTTGATTTTGCTCCACTTGA
This sequence comes from Clarkia xantiana subsp. parviflora, assembly GCA_036873135.1. Taxonomy (NCBI): domain Eukaryota; kingdom Viridiplantae; phylum Streptophyta; class Magnoliopsida; order Myrtales; family Onagraceae; genus Clarkia; species Clarkia xantiana. Next base: position 1,877,519 of record JAPTYO010000018.1, read on the forward strand.
ATTCTCGTCGGGAGACTTATTGACTGCGTGATTTTCGTTATTTGATCTTTTTCGACTGTCGTTGAGACCCGTCAACTTGTTGTATGTTGACGGTTGTTGATTGCTGACATGGTGGTACACTTAGAAAATATCCTTGACAGTTGGCATCCCGTCATGTGTCGACTGCTGACATGGAGGAACACTTAGAAAATATTCCTTGATGGCCGACATCCCGTCATATGTCGACAACCGATATGGTTGGAACACTTGGAGAATATTCCTGATAGCCAACATCTCGTTGTATGTTGACAGCTGTATGCGCGTGCTCGTATGTACGCGCTTGTATGTGCGCACTTGTCCCCACACTTAGAATATTTTCTCTATCCCTGGCTATGTACGCTCTATCCATATGCTTGATGTAAACATAGGTTGTATGTCAACACCTTGTCGTATGCTAACACTTGGTAATATGCTGACAGCTTGTTGTATGCTGACACTTAGTAACATCCTGACAGCTTGTAGTATGCTGACTGTCATCTTGAGCAAAACACATAGAAAATATTTTACCCTTGTTGTCATGTATGTTGCGAGTATGAGCTCGATGTCGACATGAAGGTCGATGTTTTGAAAGAGTTTCCCCCCTTGCATGATGCTTGTTACTTGTTGTGCGAAGATTAACGAGTCTTGTACATACATAGTTGTTCCATATGGAGTGTACACTGCTTAGATGTCTGTATGAGAGACTGTTGCGTGTATGCACGTTTTCGTGACTATCGGTTGTATTTCCAGGCTGCAGGGTTGAGGCGCTAGCACTTTGACACGGGTATTCGGCACAAGGACACTTGGCACCGGCACTTGACACGGGCACTCAGCACGGGCACTCGGCACGGGCACTCGGCACGGGCACTCGGAACGGGCACTCGGCACGGAAACTCGGCACGGACACTCGGCACGAGCACCTGGCGCTGGCACTCGGTACTGGCACTCGGCGCTGGCACTTGGCGCTGGCACTCGGCACTGGCACTCGGCATTGGTACTTGGTACTCGGCTCTTGGCGTCCTAGGCTTGAACCCGGGCGGGGGTGTTACGCGCCCTACATTTTGGACTTCGGGACCGTGCTGTGTGGCGGGCGCGCTTCTGGTTGGTATGGAGGAAGCAGCGGACATGTCTTTATGAATGTGCGAAAGATCCTGCTGACTTGTTGTCGGCTTTTGCTTGTTGGCCGCGGTTTTCTTCCAACGAACATGATTTCTTCTTTCTTCCGGTGGACTGACGTCATCAGGAAGAGGTTGACTGCGTGCCATAGCTTGTTGCTGCACTTCGTCAGCCGGCATCCCGTATGGGAACTCTTCATTCATCTCCGTCCTTCGCTCGAACTCGTGCACTGGTGCATTGTTCTTAACTCCGGGACCGCGATGTGCGGAGGGCACATTTTCGGTTGGCACGGATGAGGCGGTAGATTCTGCATCTGGAATGTGAGAAGGTCCTGGTTGACTTCTCGTCGGCTTCGGCTTGCTTTCCCCCGCCTTCTTCGTACGTCTGCATGTCATAGCTTGCGGTATGGAATGGCTTCTTGCTCGATTCCCACAGACGCCGCCAAGTGTTGAGGTCGTTTCCACTTGGGATATCTCGAACTTCTTTTCACGGACCTCGATCCACGAACTGACTTTGGCCTCTACCTCGATCTCCGAACTAACTTTGATCTCTGTCTCAATCTTCTATACGTCAGGTCCTGCAGAGCGGGCGATAACAAGCATGGAGAGGGGGGTGGTGCTGGTTGTGCCCTCTCCGATGCTAAAGTCAGGATTTTAGAGAGAGAAAGTGTAGAGAGAGGTCAGAGCACAAATAGCCAAATCTGCAGAGTTTCTAGTTAAACTTCTTTTTAATGGGAGGTCTAGTTCCCTATTTATGGAAACCTGAGAACTGTGCCAGGTTTGATGTCGGTTTACAGGAAAACGCTTACCGACATTGAGGTTGGCTATGTGCGCACTAACTTCTCATACTTAGTAAAAATAGGGGTAAACGCGCAGTACTGTCGGTAATCCGGTCCTGGTCCGGATTGCCTTATGGCAATCCGGAAGTCCCCGGTCCGGGTGCGACGCGCATTCGGACCGTTTTGACCCGGGGTGACTGCGGTAAGATCCGTTTGTGGTTCCGTCGTGTTTGCTAGGTCCGAAACTTAAATACGAACCCGAATTGGACAAATATCCAACAGGCTTCTTCAGAAATACATAGTTTACGAGCAGCCCAATACCTAGCAATCTTAATGCCTAGGATGTACGTGGCTTCACCCATGTCCTTCATATCGAATACAGATGCCAGCCAGGACTTTGATTCATTCAAATAACTCACGTCGTTCGCGAAAATAAGTATGTCATCGACGTATAATGTCAAGATAACATACTTCGACTCAGAGGTCTTCGTGTACACGCGGGGATCCTCGTGAAGGTTCATGAACCTGTTGCCAACGATTTCATCGTGAAACCTGCGGTACCATTGCCGAGACGATTGTTTAAGAGCATAAATCGATCTTTGGAGTTTACAAACTTTACGTTCGTTCCAAGGGGTTACGAAACCCTCTGGTTTCTCCATGTAGTTCTCTTCCTCCAAGTTCACATGAAGGAATAAAGTCTTAACATCCATTTGGTGCAGCTCTAGATCGAGGCTAGCAACCAGAGCCATGATGGCCCGAACTGTGGTGTAACGCACAGTTGGTGAGTATGTATGATCAAAGTCCACTCAGTAGATTTGGGTATATCCTTTCGCAACCAATTGATCTTTTTAGCGCTTAACAATTCCATCAGAAATGAGTTTCAATTTCAGAACCCACTTTGCCTCTATTGCTCTGCGGTTAGCAGGCAAATAAACTAACGACCATACCGAATTGGCTTTCATAGAGGCAATATTTTCCTACATTGCTTTCCTACATTCCTTCGCTTAAGGTACTTCTAAAGGTTGGTTAACCGTTACCGGTTCATCAACCAAAGTCAGGGTTAATTGTTCAAAGTTCTCGATGGGATACTTCTTTGGAGAAGTTCAGTCCATTTGACTACGTCTAGGCTCAATATTCCCATCATAAACTTGAATTACACTCTTACTAGGAACAATGCTCCCACTCGGAACAACACTCCCACTGGGAACTAGAGCGTTGCTTGAACCTTCTCCTACAACTTTTCTTTGGACAACCTTTTGGTCTCGGGATTCTACTTCCGAGATAAATTCCACGGTTACTAGGACCAGGAACCAAGTTGGTAGTCCCACTCCCACTGTTACCAACAGGAAGTTGAGGAATTATAGGATTCTCATCCAACAGTTCAGCAATATGATGATCAGGTTCCACTTGATTCGCACCTACAACAAAAGTGATATGTGTGGTCGGATTGACTCCTACCACTTGATTTATTATGAAAATGTCTCCATTCTCACTTACCATGTCATTCACTGGTGTTGCCCCCTCAAATCTCCCACTCGAAGTAAGTGGGACTTGACAAGAATCATCATGTTATAGTTTAATTAAGACTTCGTTCGTTCTGATATTACCAAGCTTAGGAAATTCGTCCACAATGAACGTAACGTCTCTGGACTCATGTACGACCTTACCACCAATCTATTGAGCCGCCACAAACACGTATCCCTTAGAGTTCTCGGAGTACCTTATAAAGGTACTTTTCAAGCCTCTAGGTCCCAACTTGCCGAATCAGTTTCCGGTTTGATGCGTGTATCTTGCGTAACCCTAAAGTCGCATCCTGGTAAGATCAATCTCTTTAGCAGTCCGCAGCTCATATGGTGTCGTGTCCACCGATTTAGAAGGAAAAAGGTTTACTAAATGAATGGAAGTAAACAACACATCACCCCAAAAGGAGATTGGAAGTTGAGCTTGCTACATCGTGGTTCTGACCATGTCCAGGAGTGTGTGATGAAGATGCTTTGCCAATCTGATTCATTAAAGGTGTATTAGGAATCGTCGTTTAACGGACAATGCTCTTTTTCATTGCATACTCGTATTTGAGATTTGTCCACCTGTGTTCGTGCATTAGGTTTTCACCTTTCGCTCGATCATAATTCTCCACGAGAAGTTACATGAGTGAGACCCGAAATGGGTATTTATGCAAATGTAAATTTATTTCGAGCTTCGAATCTAACACTTCACATTAAATTTTTACTTTGAATCGATGTGTCCTATTAATCGAAGGATAAACACAATCCGCACGTGACACTGAGGAATTACCCATGGTGTAATCGTTTCGTTTCCAAAATTTAATTTAATCAGTTTCGCACATGTTCGTCGTTACGATTTATTTATTTTCATGGAGTACTAACAAATAAGGTATTTTAATCGTTCGCGTTCTGTTGGGACCTGACTCGATCGAGGCGTCGGGTCCTGGTAAGGTTGCTTAGGATGTATGTCGGGCTGTCGGCTTGTCGCATGAGTTGCGTACGTGCGCTCCTCTTGACACCTGCACATGGGGCAGTATCGACACCACGAGGGGGGGTGTGCGATGAGCCCTCTCCGATGCTAAAATGAGAAATCTTGAGAGAGAAAACTAGAGAGAAGTGAGAGCTCCCAAGCCAACTTAAGTTAAGAAATTATTGGCCAAGTTTCCTATATATAGGGAACCTTGGACCCGAACCCGGTTTTGAACGGTCCGACCCCGGTTTAGTAGGAAAATGTGAACCGGGCGTGGATTTGAGCTAAATTGGCAAATGGAAGACTCGCACATAGTGAAAACATGTGGGGAAACGCGCGTCCCGGGACAACAATCCGGAGGTCCGGATTGTTTGCACAATTTGGACAGGTCACGGCCCGAATACGTGTGTGTCACGCGTTTGAACCGTTCTAACTTGTGAATAATTGCTTGGAAGCAGTTAGTAGGTTTGACGTGTTAACGAGGCCCGAATGTAAAGCGAACCCGAATCGGGTGGATATCCATCATTTGCCCCCGAGTCAAGTAATGGCCTAACCCTTTCTTGACTCTATTTTACGATAGGATACACGTCCGATTTAGGTTCGGAAGTTACCTCATATTGGACTTACAGTTCGTCGGCGCGTGGGCCTCGACATCGCGTTTTCCTTCCTTAATTTGACGAAGGCGATTGTAACTGCTGACATAGTTAGCGCAGCGAGTATACGTGTACAATAGATGTATCTGAAACAGTGTATATGTATGTACGTAACATAGATGTAAATACTGACATGTGTGCAAACATGGCGTACGCGCGTATGTAAGTAGACGCGCGACATGTGATGACATGAAATAAGTGATGCAATCATGGAAATAAATATGCGATGATATGCATACAAGTATATATTTAAGGAGGTTATGACAATAAATATACGTCATGTATATGTAGGCATGTAAGTGTATGTAAGGGTGTGTGAGCATGTATGTATGCTAACAACTTATACAAAGGAGTTAGAAAAAATTAAGGAGAGGTAAACCATTACCCATACCTTATATAGATGAGTGAGTCTATTCATCTCCCTACTTAGTCTCCACACCAAGATTAGTCTCCTCCTCCTTTCTTGAAGAGTAAGCTACTTGGAGGCCAAGTTATTTGACCCCCAAGAATTCCGGCCGGCCACCACTAATCAAGGCGACCCGACTCCCGGTGACATCTACTCCGGCAAGAGCAGTAGACGGCGAGGTGACGGGTCGAGCGGCGGTGACGGCGGCGGACGACGGTGTGCGGTGGCGGAAGCTTCTCCGGTGACGGCGGCGACTCCTTTTCGACGGTGAGGGTCCGGCAATCCATTTCTCATCACTTCTCGGGTATGATTGTGACTTTGGCTAACTCTATTTTGTCAATCTTTAGCTTGGATATAACTTGATCTTTCATGCACACCAAGTGTTTGATAAAATTCCTAACACGCATTGACATAGTATAAAATGAATGAAAAATGGCTAAGTGTTTAAGAATGTTGTATGTATAGTAGAGAGTGTTACTCCCCTTGTTGATTTCATGTGTTGACCGACCGAGACCTTGTCGTTCTTAATTCGTTTACTTAGCCACCTTTTGATCGAAATTGTTGATCGATAAAGCCTATATTATGACTTGCATGATGTTAACACTTGTATGTTTACACTTTGTTGGCACGATAGTGTCGGTAGTAGTAATTGAGGCTCGCACCCCTTTTACTGAGTGCGCGGATACGCGCGTGTAACTTGCACATATTAAATAATATATGCATAAAGGCGTTAGTGCTATAATCGTATATGCATTGTTAACCTGAATATATGTGTTGGGCCGAGTAGGCGCATGTAGACTGCGTAAGGCCGTGTAGGCGCATGTAGTCTGTATAAGTATTGGGACGAGGCCCTTACTGACATAGAGTTGCCCCTGTACAGAGGATTTTTGCTATGTAGTATTTGTGAACTTATGCGTCCATACGTGTGACGCTGCCCCCGTGTAGGGGATGTTCGCCACATAGTTGTTAGCGATGCGACTATTACGCCCAAACTTGCTAAGAAGATGGTTGCCTTGTCATTGCAGGACTTGTAGTTCGAGTGTCACAAGGTAGCTTGTTGACTAAGTATATTCTTGCTGACGCGTCTCTCGTTAGGACTACCTTCGCGATTCGCAGGCTATACCAGAATGAGTAAGTTCTTCATCCCCACTCCTAGAGTTAGGTTTTGTTCGGACTCTGATTCTGATTCCGAGTCAGATTCTTTGGCATCCCCCGATTCGGGATCTGAGGATGGTACAGACTCTTCTCCTAATTCGGAGTCTGGCTCGGGGTCGTAACATATGTTCCAAATTTTTTCCGGAAACCAGTTGCAACGCAAGGAGTTTCAGCGTTACGTAGAGCAATCTGAACTTTGTCCACTCATGGTGGCGGTCTTTCCCTTTGATATACTCCCTAACGTTGTTTGGGGGTAAGCCTAATGTGCCCCCCACTGAGATGGTGGCGATGTACACTACTCAGATACGGGAAGGGTTGTGCTTCCCCTATTGTCGCGACTTGGTCAGATTGTGTCGTTATTATAGTATTTCACCGCTTGATCTCGCGCCTGTCGGATTACGGTATTGGGTATGTTTTCGCGTGCTATTTCATCAGCAGTCATGGCGCTACTCGACTCTGCTTTTTCGGTGCTTTTTCCGTCTTCAGCGTCATGACGCATTCAGACTATCCTCCATATCCATTCGTTGGCCTTCATTGAGAGAGCGAGGCTTTGTGAGCCTCGGCTTGGGAGTGGTGAAGTGAGATGCCGCCCTTCGCTCTGTGAAAGTCGCTGATCGTTCGGGTAGCCATTGGAAGAGTCATTATTTCTTCGCCCATGATGTTGGATTTATTTGGCCAGTCGCCCATCTTGTTGAAACTGACCCCGTGCCGACATATGTTGGGTTTTCTGATTCGGACAAAGTAGCCATGAATGCGATATATCAGGCTCACAAGGGGCGCGCATATCGCGCCTTATCTCGCGCGACGGAGCAGGAACTGCGCGAAGCTGGGATTCGCGTAACTCCTCCGGGGGGGTCCTTCGGTATGTTATGAACCTTTATAAGTCCTATTATATTGTGATGGAAGAAACTCGCGCTTGCAGGCGATTCTTCAGGGGAACGCTACTGCCCCCGCGCTAGGTGCTCTTCCTGCTATCCCAGTTGTACCTCGAGTCTTGAAGTCCGGGCGAGGGAAGGGACTTATGAGTGAGTCTCCTTCTTGTAACTTCGTTCTTCCTTATTATTATTAAGTATTATTGTTCTTATCTTGTTTTTCTCTTGTTTGCAGGTTGCCCTCCAAACGTGAAGGATCGCGTTGTCACTGTTGCAGACACTCCGCTTCGACCCCAGATAAAGAGAGTCGACTCCGAGGTGCGTCCCTCGAGCGATCCCAAGCGATAGAAGTTCTGCGGTGGTGAGGCGTTGAGGACTCCTTCCCGTGATAAACGGAAGGACGTTGAGGGTCAGGCTCGCGCGCATGGTATGTGTGTCCCGCGGTCGAGGGACCGGACCTTGGAGGAGGAGTCTCCTCGTGAAGGTTGTCGGACCTAAAATCCGACCTACGGCGAATTACGTTTTGAAAACGTGCAATTTTGGAAAAGTCGCCACTAGTTAATTGTAAGGCTAACGAGAATCCTAAATTACCTAAGCGAAGAATGGATTAAACACCTAGGTGTAGAACCAGTCTACGATCAGAAGTTCGAGTTCGAGGGTTAAAAATAATTTTTAATTACGCCCTTTCGGTACTCAATTTACTTAATTTACCAATTCTTTTTTATTCAAAAAATAATTATCTGTAAAGATAAATATCCTTAGGAATATTCTCTAGAATAATTATCTGTTAGTATTTTTTTTTTTTTTGAATTTTATCTGTAATCTAGACTAGGGTTTTAGTATAAATAGGGGTCTAGTTTACATTGTAAATGACACATAAAAAAAATACCAAAAAGAAGCAATAATACATTATTCCTCGGGTTCTGTGCGATTTTTGTCTTCTAGTGAATTAGTTTTTGATTTTTTTTCCCTCTCCGTGACAGCCCTCCTTCCTCGCCAGCCAGAGGCCCCGCCGGTGGCCCCGTCGGGGGCCACGCCGTCGAAGCCCGGGCCGCCCTCCGACCACCGCTGCCCTTCAGCGACCCGGCTCCGCCACTCTCTCTCTCTCTCTCTCTCTCTCTCTCTCTCTCTATCCTCTGTTTCGTTTTCCGGCGGCCCGCTCAGCTTCCAGCCTGACCAGCCTTGCCGGCGTCCACCTCGCTCCGGCCACGACGAGTCCGCTCACCCCAGACCATGCCACCCGTAGCTCGAACGGAACGGACGCAGCACAGCTCCGTCCGCCTGCAACTCCCTCACTCCGCCGCCCTCCCTCAGCTCTCTCACCGGCAGCAGCCACGCCTTCGTCTTCCGTCCCCGCACCCAGTCCGCCCGTTGGAGTCGGAGCTCTCCAGGTGACCACCGCCGTCGCCCCGCCCGCGCCGCCGGCGAACCCAGCCACCCACCCCAGCCGGCTGTCATCCTCCCTGCGCAGGCCTGTTCTTTTTTTATTTTTATTTATTTATTTTTATTTTATTTGTTTATTTATTTATTTATTATTAATATTTGATTATAATTGGGCGTAATGTATGTAAATGATAAAATTGGCAAATTAAGTAAATTGAGTACCGAAAGGGCGTAATTAAAAATTATTTTTAATTCGTAATAGAACCCTCGAACTCGAACTTCTGATCGTAGACTGGTTCTATACCTAGGTGTTTAATCCATTCTCCGCTTAGGTAATTTAGGATTCTAGTTAGCCTTACAATTAACTAGTGGCGACTTTTCCAAAATTGCACGTTTTCAAAACGTAATTCGCCGTAGGTCGGATTTTAGATCCGACAATTTGGCGACTCTGCTGGGGACAATTGAGGGTTCGGGCTCTTTATATTTGCTTATTTGCCATGTTTTAGTTTTTTATATGTATATTTGACTTCGTTATTTTAACTTGGTTATTTTTGTGTGATTTCAGGTGTGGAGTTAATTTTTTTTTATGACTGACTATTTTTCTTCGTTGTATATGTATTACTTAAATTCGCACACACTCACTTTAGTGTAATGTCCAAAACGCCTAAAACCCAGGGCGACTAGGAACCCCGGAGAGTTAGTAAGGGTACGACCGCGCGGCCGGGCCGCCGGAACGACTCAGAACAACTCCACTCGCTTGTGAAGGTCCTGTGATCCCTATGATGGGGTGAGGAAACCACCTTGTCGGGAACCTATCAGTGGAACCTACCTTGTAGAGCAAAGCCACACATTTTTTGTTACCCCATTAACATGTCGTGTTTATCCGTGTTTTTGTTGTAAGTTATCTGATAACTGTAAATTTTTTTTTCTAACTGCGTAACTTTTATTTATAAGCATGCATCCCATCGCATTTAAAAAAAAAAACGAAGAAAACAAAAAATCATATTTGCAGCATGTCTCGTACGTTCCTTATGCACAGATTTCATAAACCTCTTGCCTGAATTTTCATTCAAAAAAAAAAAAAAATTCATGAAAAATTTAACTCCCTTTTAGCTATTAGAGTTTCTAATTTTAAAATGCATTTTGTATACGTTATTTTCAGAAAAAACCAAAAAAACATTTTTCGCTAAGGAGTTAATCCATAGTTGTAGATTTTTAAACATGTGTTTCAGATGCATTATTTAAAAAAAAAAAACGAAAAAAACAAAAAAACCTTACCTAAATTTTTAATATGCGTCTCATGCGCATTATTTTTTAAAAAAAAAAAAACTCTCAGGTAAGTTATAATTTTTGTTAGTGCGTTACGCATTACTTAAAAAAAAAAATCAGAAAAATTAATTTCTTTAGCTATTAGAGCTTCTTTTCGAGCATACATTTCATATGCATTTTAAAAAAAAAAAAAAACCTCTTACCTGATTTTTTAATTTTAACATGTGTTTTGTATGCATTATGTTTGAAAAAACTTTTAAGGTAAGTTGTAATTTTGGTTAGTGTATTGTATATGCATTTCTTTAAAAAAAAAACAAAAAAAAAGCAAAAAAACAAAAAAAAAAACAAAAAAACAAAAATTTTTAATTCCGCTTTAACTGTTAGAGCTTCCAATTTCGAACGTGCATTCCATATGCATCATTTTGAAAAAACTTTTTAACTGAATTGTTTTATTTTTAAATAATGCATCCAATATGCATTAATTAAAAAAAAAAAAAAAAAGCTTTTTAGATAAATCGTAAGCTCTCTTAGTTTTAGGGCTTTTTGTTTAAAAAACATTTTATCTGAATTTTTAATAAAAAAACGTGTATATCATATGCATCATTTTCGAAAAAAACTTTCAGGTAAATTGTAATTTTTCTCAGTTGTAGAACTTTTATTTTTAAGTTTGCATCTTGTGTTTATTTTTGGGCATCTCATATGAATCCTTTAAAAAAAAAAGTTTTTCGCCTGATTCTTTTTGAGCATCCAAGATGCATTGTTTTTTCCTCATTAAAAAAAAATATATATATATTTTCAGATAACTTGTAAATTATCTTTACTGTAGAACTTTCATCTCAGGTATGCATCTCATGTGCATCGCATGTGCATTGTTTTAGGAAAAATAATTTGTTGATAGACTGTACACATTCTTAGTCGTAGAACCTTTAGTTCTAAACATGTATTCCATGTGTTGTTGTCAAAACTACTTACCAGAATGTTTTATTTCAAGTGTGTGTTTCATACGCGTTATTTTTGGAAAAAAACTTTTCATGTAAGTTGTAAAATTCTGTTAGTGCATTCAATGTGCATCAAAAAAAAAAAAAATTTAGGAAAATTTGTAATTCTTTTTTGGCTCTTAGAGTTTTTAAATTCAAACATGAATTGCATATGCATCATTTTCAAAAAAAACTTTTTACCTGATTTTTTTTAGCATGCATTCAACATGCATTATTTTTTTTTATATAAAAAAAAAAAAGAAAAAAATATTTCAGAAAAATTGTGAGTTTTTTTATTAGCTATAGGGCTTTCAAATTCACGCATGCATCTCAATTGCACTATTTAAAAAAAAAAAAAAACCACCTGAAATTTCCATTTCAAAATATGCATTTCATATGCATTATTCAGGTAAACTGTTGTAACTTGTGAATTTCTTAGAATAGAACTTTAACTTTCAAAAATGAATTTCTACGCATCATTCAGGTAATATTTTGTAAGTTGTAACTTTCTTAACAATAGAATTTTTTTTTCTTCGAGCATGCATGAGCATTTTTAAAAAAAAAAAAAAAAAAAAAAAATCAAAGTGTCATTTGTTTTTATCCAAGGTGTATTGCACTTTTTTGGCAAGATCGTCATTTCAACATTCGCATGAGCGAGCATTTAAAAAATGGGAGTTTTGATTCTTTTTTGAAAACAGTTTAATTGTGCAGTTGAGTGCTACTGTTCGAGTTTAAGCAAAGGACGATAAAACTTTTTTGAAAAAAACTTTGTTTTGAGCATTTGTCCTGCGTTCGAGCCAGATAACGCACTCAGCAAACTCAGTAAACTCCATGATGGTGCAAAACACATTTGATCATAAATTTTGATACTTTTTCAAAAAAGTAATCAAAATTATGAAATGAATGACATTAGAGTTTTCAAAAAATCATGCATGATTTCTCATATTCTCTACACTGATTTTTCATTCACTCTTTTCAGGTACCCTTGGTTAAGGTATCATATACACACAAGTTATGCCGGCTAAATAGGGCAACAAAAAAGAACATGCAGTTATCCAGTTGCACAACGAACAAATTGCACACTCGAGATATCTAACGCTGAGGTCGGATGACCACTTCAACCAATGCCGCAGCCGTGTGAAACGTGAGCGCTTCAAAGAGTCTCTATGAAAAATTTCACTCACCATGTGTGAATTCATACGCTTTCCAAGACGAGATATACAACTGTTATGTGGCCAGGTTTAAACCAGTCAGCGGTAACCATGAGGCATCTCCTTTGAGATTGGACATGTCAGGAGATGAGAAAATTTCAAGAGATCATCGAGAATCCCGTGAAGATTCAATGTGCCGATCAATGTAGCTTGACTCGATTAACCGAATCCTTTTCCGAAAAAAGTTATGAAATTTTTAGTCTGCCACTAGGGGGCATGTATTTTTCAGCAGGTGTACATACACAAGTTGTGGAGCAAGAGAATCAGGACATGCAGCAGGTCCAGTTGCATAGCAAGCACATTGCCCACTGAAAAATCTAACTCCCAGGTAAGAGAAGTTGTGATAATTTTTTTCCCCGAAATTTGAGTTTTTCCTTACTCATTATGCAGCTTGGATAATCATCCAAATCAAAACTCCTGAAGAGCACACCTCATGAACGGCCCTTCGCTCGCCGACCATTCTTATGCCAGTTATCCCAGATACCTCGGACGATATCTATGCCAAAATTTACCATTTGCGGACTACTATGCCAAACTCAACACCATCCATGTGTATTCATTAATCAGGCCATTCGTCCAGCATGCGACGAATTATGAACCAGTCAGATGTAGCCGTGGGGCATTCCTGTTAAGATCAAGCATGGTTGAAGATAGAAGACATCCATAGATCTTCCTATTAAAAAAATTGAGATTCCATGAAGATCGACCGTGCTAATGAAAGAGCATTTGAGTGTAAGAAGAAGAAGAAATTATTGTCGGTGTCGTCCACCCATTGAAAGGATCCCCCATTCAAGACATCGACATAATCAACTTATTTGACAAGTTTTCCTCCGGAGAAGTTCCGAGAAATTAAAAGGTTTAATCTGCTATTAGGAGCATGTAACATAGTTGTTGTTGATTAGTTTCTGTAGATTTTCTTTCCATTTAAAAAAAGAAAAAAGAGAGAAAAAATAAACTCCCGCTAGGTTGAAAACCTAGGCAAAAGTCAGGGAGAGGGGCATGATTGAAAACCCGCAGGGGCAATCATGGCAAAAGGTGAGATGAAAAAGCAAAAGAGCAAAAAAGAAGAGGAAAAAAAAAAGAGTAAAAAGAGAAAAAAAGAAGAAAGAAAAAAGAAAAGAAAAAAAAAGAAGAGCAAAAAAAAACTCAGTTTTCTTTAGGGTCACAGCCGCCCTTTAATCTGCTACGAATAAAAAGGGTCACAGTTGCCCCTAAATCAACTACGAATAAAAAGGGCCACAGTCACCCTTCAAATGACTACATATAAAGAGCGATCCCCGCGAACCCTGAGAGGGCGGGATAATTTTTTAAAGGGCCACAGCCACCCTCCAAACGGCTAAAGATAAAAGAGTGACCCCGCGAATCTTGTGAGGGCGGGAAAATAAAGGTCCACAGTCGTCCCTAAAACGACTACAAAATAAAGGGCCACAGCCACCCTCCAAACGGCTAAAGATAAAAGAGTGACCCCGCGAATCTTGTGAGGGCGGGAAAATAAAGGGCCACAGTCGTCCCTAAAACGACTACAAAATAAAGGGCCACAGCCACCCTCCAAACGGCTACAGATAAAAGATTGACCCCGCGAATCCTGTGAAGGCGGGAAAATAAAAGGGCCACAGTCGTCCCTAAAACGACTACAAAATAAAGGGCCACAGCCACCCTCCAAATGGCTACAGATAAAAGAGTGACCCCGCAAGGGCGGAAGGAAAAAAATGGGCCACAGTCGTCCCTAAAATGACTACAACATAAAGGGCCACAGTCGTCCCTAAAACGGCTACAAATCAAAAGCACTCTCGCAACATTGAAGGCGGGAAATGAGTGAAAGGGCCACAGCCACCCCTAAAATGGCTACCTACAAAGAGTGTTCCTCGAATCCCGAGAAAATGGGAGATTATTGAAAGGGCCATAGCCACCCTCAAAATGACTACATATAAAGAGTATTCTCGTGAATCTTGTGAGACCGGGAAATCATTTGAAAGGGCCACAGCCACCTTAAAACGGCTACAAATCGAAAGAGCACTCCAGGAACATCGACGATGGAAATAAAGGAAAGGGTCACAGCCACCCTCCAAATGGCTACAAATACTCTCGCATCGAGACATGAAATAAAGTACGGGTCACAGCCACAGTTTAATCGGCTACCAAAAAAAAAAAAGTGCTTCCGTTAGGTTAAAAACCCGAAAGGGCAGCCTAGGCAAAATTAGGAAATGAGGGGCATGATAGCAAATTCAGAAATTGCAATCATGGAAAAAGGAGAGAAAATAGAATCCCGATGGAATGAAAAAGGGGCAATCCATGCAAAAATTAGGAAAACCGAGGGGCACGGTCGAAAATTTTGACCGTGGCAAAAGGAGAGAATATGAGAGATTAAAAAAGAAAGAAAAAGATCCCGCTAAGTTGTCGCGTCATGCGCAGTTTAGGCAAAAATTAGGGACATGCATTCAAGTCGTCAAGCCACTAGAGGCTCTTCTCCAACGGATGCCACTAGAGGCATTTCTCCGACATATGCCACTAGAGGCTCTTCTCCAAACGGATGCCACTAGAGGCATTTCCCCGACACACGCCACTAGAGGCTATTCTCCATCAGATGCCACTAGAGGCATTTCTCAGACATATGAGGCTTTACTTTCTGCACCGCCACTAGAGGCTTTTCCTTATCGCACGCCACTGGAGGCATCGTCGTCGAGGTTTTTACTTTAATGTACGCCACTGGAGGCTTTTCCTTGTCGCACGCCACTGGAGGCATCGTCGATCGAGGTTTTTATTTTCTGCACGCCACTGGAGGCTTTACTTTTCCGCACGCCACTGGAGGCTTTACTTTTCCGCACGCCACTGGAGGCTTTACTTTCCCGCACGCCACTGGAGGCTTTACTTTCCCGCACGCCACTGGAGGCTTTACTTTTCTGCACGCCACTGGAGGCTTTACTTTCCGCACCACCACTGGAGGCTTTTCCTTGTCGCACACCACTGGAGGCATCGTTGATTGAGGTCTTTACTTTCTGCATCGCTAATGGAGGCACCGCCAACAGGCGTCCTGCCGACAGAGGTTTTATCTTTCCGCACCAATAAGCATATGAGCCACCTTGAAGACTTTGAAGAATTGGAAGAGAATATACTTTCTGGTCAAAATCAGTGTTTCCTCGTCTTTGAGTAGTAATGCGCAATACTTTATTCACACGTATGAGTATTGTCTCGACGAGGAGAGACTTTAGTTTTTACCGTCTCTTAGTCCACTCTAAGGCTAATTGTTAATTTGGTGCGTTTTTCCATCCGCGTAACGTTGTTGCAAGGCGTTCCGCTGGCTAATCCATGTACTTACCCTTCGATGCTAGTGTTCCTCCACTGGGTTATTCCAAGGGGCAGAACAAATGTGGTGTAATACGCCTTGTAGTTTTTACCGTCTTTTGGGTCATTCCAAAGCGACGTTATGGCAAGAAACGACTTGCTAATTTGGACATGTTTTATGTCCACTACTTGGGCACCCCCGTTGTAGAGTTGCGGCGAGATACTCCTTGGCTATTCCTGTTCTTACCTTGCAATTCTACTACACCTCTACCTTGTTACTCCAAGGGGCTGTACAAGATCGCGTTGCACGTCTTGCAGTTTTTACCATCTCTTGGTCCATTCCAAGGCGACTTTGTGGCAAGACACGACATGATAATTTGGATGTGTTTTTTTTTCCTTATTTGTTTACATACTAGATAAAATTTTAAAAGACTCGACTTGTAGATTTTGTGAGTTTTTCGATGCACTGCGTATAGCGATTATCTCAGAATACGCTCCTGCCGGCATAGAAGGGTGCTTAGTAATGAACGCTACTTGTGATTAGTAGTAGGTTCCCATGGGGATTCCCTCGTTTAGAGGATTTCGCGCCATGTGTTTGGACCTGAACCAACTAGGGTGTCGGGTCCAGGTGATGTTACGTAGTGTACGTCAGGTTGTCGCGTGCACGTGCTCCTCCTGATACCTGCACACGGGGCGGTATCGACACCACGAGGGCGGGGGGGGGGGGGGGGGGGGGGGGGTGTGCGATGAGCCCTCTCAGATGCTAAAATGAGAAATCTTGAGAGAAAAAGCTAGAGAGAAGTGAGAGCTCCCTTTCCAACTTAAGTTATAAAATGGTTGGCCAAGATTCCTATATATAGGGAACCTTGGAACCGAACCTGGTTTTGAATTGTCTGACACCGGTTTAGTAGGAAAACGTGAACCGGGCGTGAACTTGAGCTAAATTGGCAAAGGAGAGACTCGCGTGTAGTGTAAATATGCGGGGATACACGTGTTC
Organism: Clarkia xantiana subsp. parviflora; assembly: GCA_036873135.1. NCBI lineage: Eukaryota > Viridiplantae > Streptophyta > Magnoliopsida > Myrtales > Onagraceae > Clarkia > Clarkia xantiana. The sequence continues at coordinate 1,894,111 of JAPTYO010000018.1, forward strand.
CGAGATAAAAATCCGGACCTTCGGATTGTGTGGACAATCCGGAGGTCCGGATTGTATGGACAATCCGGGCAGGTCACGGTCCGAATACGTGCGTATCATGCATTCGGACCGTTCTAACCCGTGAATAGGCATTTGTGAACCATTAGTGGATTTGTCGTGTTAACGAGGCCCAAATATAAAACGAACCCGAATCGGACGTATATCCATCACCATGTAATGTGGGGGTGAACTCACGCCTTGGTGTTTAGTAATCTCTATTGGGTTTCATAGTCCGCAGTAAGATGACATGGGGTTGCCCTCGTATAGAAGATGTCGCGCCATGTTTTCATGGGGTTGCCCTCGCATAGAGGATGTCGTACCATGTAGTGTGGGGTTGCCCTCGTATAGAGGATGTCGCACCACGTTGTAGATAACCTGATCTTGTTTTAAAAAACCAAGGAATGGCCGTTGTAATCATGGGGTTGCCCCCGAATTGGGGATGTCGCGCCATGTTATCAAGATAATCCTTGGAAAAATTTCCAGGATGTAATACGTCGTTGTCGTTGTTTAGAATAGACATAATAGATGTCGAGAGAGAGAGCGTATTGATTGCTAGTTGCTGACGTCGAGTGTTGACGTGTTAGTGGCATATAATATATAGGCCGTTTAATGTGTTTAGCATAATAACTTGTATTGTTGATGCAAATTATATGCATAGAGTCCACTACTTGGTGTCGTTCCAGAGTAGGGATTGTTGTTGATGTATAAGTAAGGTTGTACCTACAAAAGTACATTAACTTCATTAGTACTGCGGAGTATTTACAATGTTTTGCGAACGGGGTTAACTAATCACCCATGTGTAAATGTTCTACAGTTGTTTTAAACTACTTAGATGAAAAAGTTGAAAGTAGATGATTATAGCTGTGAGTAACGCAGTAGTGGGGAGGGATGTGTATGCCGCCTCCCAAGTCGGCCTCTTCAATTTCAATCCTCAGAGTGAGGCAGTCATTGGTGCTGTGTCCCCAGGTACGATGGAACTTGCACCGGGCATTTATATTTGTTCTGAGGAATGCTTGCATTGTCTCGCCTAGGGAAGGTAACTTGTTTTGCAGGAAGCTCTCGTATAATTCTTCAACTCCTATATTCAAAGGAGTGAAAGTATAATTTGTTTTGTTACTTGCCACCCTACATGTGCTTGTATGCGCGAATACCTTCCCTTGGCTGGTGTGTGGTATGCACCACCCCAGTTCTTGCTCGCAATCAATTTACCTTTCAAGCTTGTCTTTGAGATCACCCATTGTCTGGGTTGTCCTCCAGCCATAAACTCTTCCGAAGAGGAGGAATGATCGAGCGTTGATGTTCATGAAAAATGCATTGATCACTGCCTCCCTGGTTTCCTTCACCAAGATAGCATTCAGTGTGTAGCGCTTGAAGTAATTCCAAGTTGACTCTCCATCTCCCTGTTTGACATCCCAGACACTTTGAAGTGTTGGGACTAGCTGGTGATTTGCCATGTATCTAGGCGCGAAGACCTATTCGAACCGCTCTTCCTCGTCTTGTTGAGTGCCTTCTCCTTCAACTATGTGTAACCATATTATAGCACTATAGAGTTGTTGTTTGCGCCTGAGAGCGTTTACATAGCACTGAAGTGCTACTGTTTGGTCTCCCAACACTTCTCAAATTCCATTCCATGTTGGGAACTTCATTTTTTGTTGTGTAGTTGAAGCAACTATCTCGTACTGGTTGATTGTTGTCCTCCCCAATATTCCGTTGTATGCCCCCAGGGTCTCAACCACTATGAAGTTGACATTGATGTCAAGCCTTTTCCATCCTTCTCCCAGCGTTACTGGGAGTGTGATTGTCCCCAAGGGGTATGTCGCTGCACCAGCGAAGCTTATCAAGGGGTAGCTTCCAGGACTTAGATCTTCTTTGGTTCGTCAAAGCTGCTCCAGCACCTTAATGGTTAGGATATCTGCAGAACTTCCTCCATCAACGAGGATTCATTTGAAGTCGTAGTTCGCAATTGGCATAGTGATTACCAATGCATCGTCGTGGGGGTAGACTGTATGTTTCATGTCTTATTGGAGAACATGATGACAAGATCTTCTTGTTCTCCCCTTGGCCTCTTGCCATACTTAGGATACGTTTCTGCCTACGAAGCATAAACGTTCCTTGCATGCGAGCCTTGCCCCCCGGTTGCTTGTCCTCCGTGAATGACGTTGATCACACCTCACATGGGAGGAGGTGGGTTATCATGCACCTTCTCTTTTCCTTTGCTTTTAGCTGAGGATTCTCCTTGGATCATTTTCGGTTTGTTGTCACATTGGTCAACAAAGTGCTTCAACTCCCCTATCTGAATCACATTGTTGATTCGCATTTCCAGGCTGAAGCAGCTATTGGTATCATGACCATACACCTTGTGGTTTTTACACCACTTTTCCGTTTATTTCCTAAGGGGGCCTTTTCGCCAGCTGTTGGGTTCTCTCCATAGATTGGTTTCATTCATCTCCTATAGGATTACCGTCAATAGAGCGTTCAACGGGATAAGGTTTGCAGCATTTACCTCCCTTGGTCGTTGAAAATCGACCTGATTCGGACATTTCGGCTATGGCTGCTATTGCATGTTCTACTGGTTCCCCTGGAATTATTTTGGTTGTCAAACCTTTTTATTGTTGTCCTAGGCATTCATCTTTTCCTTAGATTTTTTCCTGAACCTTTCGAGGTCCACATGCTTCTTTACCTGCGATGCTAACTCTTCCAAAGTCTCTGCCGGGCGTTTCAACATTTTGTCACCTAGCGCAAAGCCTAGGCGGCCTAAGTTCCAAATGAACGCCCTGATTATATCACCATCATACAGATTGCCTGTATGTCCGTTACATTCTGATTGAAACGGAAGTAGTAATTAGCCAAAGATTCGTCATGTTGTTGTTGCACATCATCCAGCGCATTCGACCCTTTCAGTAACGTTCGTTCTCCCATGTATCGTTTGATGAACTTGGCTTTTAAGCATGGCCATGAGTCCACACTTTCCTTTGGGAGAGAGAAGAACCAATGTGCAGCAGAACCTGTCAGTGTTTGTGGGAATGTGACAGCCACATGATTCGGGTTGGTTGTTCTCCCTAGCAGGGAAGCGTCGTGCTGCTGCATGTGCTCAATAGGGTCTCCTTTGCCGGAGTATTTATCAATCCTTATATTATTCAGGATTCCTGGAACCTGATTGTGTAAGAGCTCTTGTGTGAAAGGAGGAGTCGCACTCTCGGACAGGACGTGAATTGCCCTGACCCTTGATTGTTTCAGCTTTTGCTCTATCGGCGCATCCAAGCTTTTGGCGGTAGCCCTGTGATAGAGACATTTTCATCCCTTGTAGGCATCCTCCAATTTTCATTTGGGTTCCTACCCATGTTTTGCCCCTGGCTTGGTTGGTAGTGCGAGTCCACCTTATACTGTTGTTAGAACAGTTGGCTTGGTTGCCTCCATGAGTCCGCAGGGTATGGCCTCTCCTCGTAGGGTGTGTACGAGCAGACTCCCTCAGGTCCTGCGTTAGCGTAATGTTGGTTGGCAGCTGGGTGTTGCCTTCCCCCATGCTGCGAGGCGTCTCCTCTAGTGTGGTATATGACTCTGTTCTCGCTGCAGTCTGCCTGTATGTAGGTGGTGGAGGTTGTGGTGGTGGTGGCGTATAGCCTTGATTCTTCAGGGTCTCCCTGAAAGCTAGCAATTCCTCTAACGCTGCCATCATTGCTGGGGTGACAGTGGGTGCGGGTTGTGCATTTCTTCCTTGGGGTTGTTGCTCCTCAGCTGGCATCCCATAAGGTTGCTCTTCATCTTTGTGTTCCCTACGTTCAAACTCTGGTGGTGGTTCGTTGGTTTGGGCGGTAGGCTCAAATTGCCGATTCGAAATTGGCACTAAGGAAGCTGTGGATGTGGACTTAGGAATGTAGGAAAGGCCGGCTGGCTCTTCCTTTGTGGTGCCTGCTTGGGTGCTTCCATGGATTTTTTTTTTCTCTTTGAGCGTCTTAGCTCCTTTACTTTCTCGGGTTTAAGTTATCAGTAGGTGGAGGGTTGTTCGTCATTGCTCTCGGTAGTTTATGACTTGTCTTGTTCGGACCTCGCAGATGGTGCCAAAATGTTGGGACCTGACTCGATCGGGGTGTCGGGTCCTGGTAACGTTGCTTAGGATGTATGTCGGGTTGTCGCATGAGTTGCGTACGTTCTCTCCCACCTGCACAAAGGGTGGTATCGACACCACGAGGGGGGGGGGGGGGTGTGCGATGAGCCCTCTCCGATGCTAAAATGAGAAATCTTGAAAGAGAAAACTAAAGAGAAGTGAGAACTCCCAAGCCAACTTTAAGTTATGGAATAGTTGGCCAGGTTTCCTATATATAGGGAACCTTGGACCCGAACCCGGATTTGAACGGTCCGACCCCGTTTAGTAGAAAAACATGAACCGGGCAAGGATTTGAGCTAAATTGGCAAAGGGAAGACTCGCACATAATGAAAACATGTGGGGCCCGGGACAATAATCCAGACCACACCGGATTGTCCTTGACAATCCGGACGGGGTCACGACCTGAATACGTGTGTGTCACGCGTTCAGACAGTTCTAACCCGTGAATAAGTGTTTGTAATTCGTTATTGGGTTTGACGTGTTAACGAGGCCTGAATGTAAAGCGAACCCGAATCGGGCGAATATCCATCATGTTCATTTTAGCAATGTATAGGATGGTGATCATAAGATTAAGCGGTGCAAGGTGAAATATTTGATACTTGGTCTAAGCATTCAATACATGCCCAAAAATATCCCAATTCTCACAAGTAAACTTATGACCAAATAGTACTCAATACTGATTGAAATAAAAAAAATGTTGAAGCAAGCTAGGAGAGGTCGATCATCTAATCCTTTTATTATGGGGTATCATCCTCCGGTTTAAGGCTCCTTCCTCTCCTCGGTTCTATAATTCACAAGTGGGATTTAATTACTTACGAGGATGTAGGAATTTAAAGAGAATATATGAATTTCGTTATTGTTTCTTGTAACGTACTTTGGGAGGACTGGAACAGGCAGCTGCCAAGTGGCCTTTTACACCACACCTAAAGCACGTTCGAGATTCCTCTCTACGTGCTCTTTTATTATGCCTGTTCTTACCACCAGCTTGCTTTGGTTTAAACTTTCTTTGTTCATTCGGACCAGGTGAGTTGTTAGGCTTTTTTGGAAGGTCTTTGCCCTTTCTCTTGCGCTTGCCCTTTTGTTGTGTTGGAAGGATGATGCAATGTGTATCTTAGCTCTTGGTTTTTCAGCCTTGGGTCTGATCCTCTTCCAACTCGAGATGAACTCGTATTACTCAAGTGAATCGATATGCGTAGCATGGGTAAGGTGCATTTTCATGCTGTTCCAAGAGTAGGGTAAAAAGCGAATGACGCATTGGACCTTCTGTTCCTCCAACAAAGTTTCCATTGCCTCCTTGAGTTCAGCAAGCAGGTTTGTCATGTGTCTTATCTGCTGCTTCATAATATGCTGAGGATTCATCTTATATGAGTCTAAAGCGATGTTTAACGAACTGTTCTAGGATATGGTGTAATCACCAAACCCTGCTTTAAGACCATCCAACAGGTCTTTATCAGACTCATGTTGATCATACCCGTAGAGTATGTCATCTTCCAGCATAGTCATCAAGGCGGAACGAATCTCTAGGTCTTTGGCATTCCATTAGTCATAGAATGCCTTCTGCTCATCTGTGAGGTCTCCTTCTAGCCTAAAATGTTTGGAAGTAAAGTGGCCCGAACCTTTCATCTCAGCAACCACAATTTTAGCACGCTTATTCAAAATATTGTAATTGTCACCATTTAATCTCATCCCCTTATTCATTTGGGAGATCGCATTGCTAATCGTAGCCATCGATACTAACACAGATTGACAATCATGCAACAATCAGAGAGACTATAATATTTTGAAAAATAATTGCCTACATCGGATATCTATGAGATAGAAGGAGACAAGCAATGATCCCTCAGACATCTAACCAACCTGGCCACCCGTAAACCGATGAAAAGAGGCCGTGAAAGAGTTCACATTACTAACGTCTTATTTCTAATAGACCAGTCTTTTAAAACACTTTAATTGGTTACCAGAACGGGGAGCTTTAACATACACCCGATCTTGGCTTTCCCAAAGCCATTTTTAAAACGTTTTGAGGATTTCATTCAAGCATACAAACTTCTACTACACTAGTAAATTATCATATGCAGCCACATCCAAGAAACAATCATGCTTACGCGTCATACGTCTAATATTTCAAGGAAATCATGCAAGCACATATAACTCTATTACATAAGTAAATTATCACATGCGGGTACATCCTCAACATTCATGCATACGCATCATGCATGATCACACCACATCAAACATGCATATTTGTCGACCGAAAATTTATTTTAAACATTTGGGGCTAAGTTGCAATTCATGCTAACAATCAATCATGCGAACTTCTAGACATGGATCTTAGGCAATAGCAACCATCATAGCGTGTCTATCCTAGTAAGCAACTCATTAATTGAAATCCAGGGCTTTGCCCACAACACACAATATCCAACTAGCTTGACATAGTCAAGACACAATTCTAATCATGCCATATTATCAATTTATATAGAAAGTGCAATTCATCCCACTAAATGATTAAGTCTCATAATCATACATTTCTGAGATCCATCCCCATAATCGAAATTAGGCATCAGGTTTGATTAAAACGTGAAAATATCAAACATATTAGCGCTGTGTAGGTAATTTTAAAGTTCGAAAACATTTGGATTTTAAAATTTGACCATCCTATTTTCAGTTGACTCGGGTCGGTCCGACCAAAACGGTCCGGTTCATGTCAAATTCGTGCCGACCGGTTTGGTGAAACAAGTCTGACCGGTCCGGTTCGATTCTAAATTAGAATTTGGTTCAATTCTTCACCAAACTGGGTCGGTTGGTTCTACCCTATAGTTACCCGGTCCGACCCGACCCGACCCGGATGGGATAGACTTACTGAGAAAACTCGACTCGGTTGACACGTCTGGCTTGAACCTGTGGAACCCGACTCGTTTTAGTTCGGTTGACCCGGGTAGACCGGTTGAGATTCCAATGGTTATCAGGGTCGGTCGACCCGACCCGGATGTGCAAATTGGACAAGACCATTACCCTATAGGGTTCGGCCGAAACATTACTTGTGGGCTAAGTAGGGTTTAAAAATCCGCAAACAACTTAACTTAGCCACCAAGTAATGTTAATTATAGATATAATTTCCAATATTTGCACATATATATATATATAAATTTCGGCCAGCATTTATATGTATATACATATATATATATATATATATATATTGTCAAGATTCTATATTAAGGATGTAAATCTATCAACAATTTGTTTTCTCAATCTTTAGACAACTAATATTTATCAATAATACCTAGCACCCCTAAAATCATGCTAGAATATGTCGATAATTAATACCACAAATATCATGTGAACTAAACCCTAATTTCGGCCAAATACATCTTGTTAGGCCCGAAATTTTTAAAAAATTTAAAATGTTTAACATCAAAGTTCGGCTGAATAACATTTAATTAGGGTTAGTGGTCAAATTTCAATATCAAATTTTACTAAGATCAATAATCCAATGTTAGATTTTGATAAAGGTCACTTTTTTCTTGAATATCAAGAACGTCAAGTTTACCAAAAACACTCAATTTCATGATTATCAGTTTTAGTAAAAACTCAAGAACACCAATTTTATCAAAATCATGAACTCCCTACTCAGGCTCTGATACCACTGTTGGAATTAGGGGATAATCACTACGGAAAAAAAAGCGATGTTGGGATCAAAATGACGTGGCCTTGAACTTAGTAGTGGGCTTCGAGGTCTCGCCGGGAGCTAACTCTTTTAGTATCTTTCTCGACCTCTTGGGTACTTAGTTTCCTTTAAGAGCTTTGTGCTGGGCGAGGACCTGAAAAGGGGTGGGGATGTCCCCTGATTCCACTCCGACGCTTAAGCCAGTAATGGATTTAGAAAGAGTATTGTAAAGTATGAGAATCAAGATTACTCAATGTTTATAACGTTCCCCTATTTATAGGGGGAGATTACCGACTTCAAGTGGCGGTCGTTATGCCTTGATTGGCTGTTCAATGACGGTGGTTGCCTTTTCTGATTGGTTGAGAAACACGGTGAGAAGTCAGCTGGTGACAAGCAGGTCGCCACCTCCCGTTTCTTACTAAGGAGGGTTTCCTCAACTAGGTGACAAGAAGGTCGCCACCTAACTTTTACCTTTCGAGGAAGGTTTCTTCAATTCTAAAGACGATGAGCAGGTCGCCAGTTGGTACTTTTTCCTTAGGAAGAAAGGTTTCCTAGAGGTGGCAAGTTGGTCTCCACCTGTCTTTTCCTTAAGATGAAGGTTTCTTCAGTGTTGTTTTGGATTATCGACTCGACTCGTACCTTAATAGGGAGAGTTGTGAGTGACCTTATCTCCTTGCCTATCTTCGATAGTCGCTTTGGGAGTCGACCTTCCCTTGTATAGTTATCGACCATTTATCCTTATCTCTTCGAGTTGAAGGTGAATGGTCGTCGACTTCTTTTCTTAGAGTCTCGACTATTATATCCTCGACCCATGTCAGATCGTCTCGAATCATATCCAACACTTGCCCTTGAGACATAATTCATTAGTCTTTAAAATAAAGGGGAAGGAGTTATGTCGAGTACCCTTTATGATGAGAGAATGGCGTTTCCCTTTTATCCTTTTGAGCGTATGCTTTTCGCCGTCATTGATGTCAATAGAGTCGAGGAGTCAGTCGTAACTGCTCCTTTATAGAGGCGACTTTCGGAAGTCGGGGCAGGGAGTCAGTGTTATGATTGTCTCTTTTGTAGATGGCGACTTTCAGAAGTCGGGGGAGTCAGTGTTATGACTGATCTCTTGATCACCACCGATTGTAGGAAATCGAGGAGTCAGTTAAGACTGCTCCTTTGTAGAAAGTTGAAGAATTCAGTATTATGACTGATCTCCTGGATCGTCGCCGACTGTATGAAGTCGAGGAGTCAGTTAAGACTGCTCCTTTGTAGAAAGTTGAAGGAGTTAGTATTATCAATGATCTCCTGGACCGTAGCCGACTGTATGAAATCGAGGAGTCAGTGTTATGACTGATCTCCCTTGTAGATGGCGACTTTCAGAAGTCGAGGAGTCAGTTAAGATTGATCTCCTGGATCGTCGCCGACTGTATGAAGTCGAGGAGTCCTATTTGAGTATATTAAGAAGATATGAATAATATCTTTATTCATTACCTTATTGTAATTGAAATATACGAAAAGGATTTTCTTCTAAACATAGAACTTCTTCAAGTGTTCTGCATTAAAAGTCTCGTTGAGGCGTTGCACCTGCGGATCCTCTAGTTTATAAGCATTGGGACATGGTATGCCGATGACGACATAAGGGCCTTCCCATTTTGGCACCATCTTTCCTCTCAGATCAGCTATTAAGAATTCATTTCTTCGCAGGTCTTTTTCCCCTATGAAAAATTGGCGTCGCCCTACTTTTCGATTAAAATATCTAGCAGTGGCGAGCTTCATTCTTCCTTGAATTTCTTCAGAGGCCAATCTTCTTTCGTCGGCCAGATCCAAGTCGATCTTCCTTTGTTCGTCATTCTGGTCGACTTGATATGTGGCGACTCTTTGGGAAATATTAGATACCTCAATGGGTGAAACAACTTCTGATCCATAAACCATGTTGAAAGGAGTCTCACCATTAGCTCTCTTGGGTGTGGTTCTAAGTGCCCAAAGTACCTGATCCAACTCTTCAACCCAATTTCCCTTTAGAGAAGCCACCCTCTTCTTCAATCCGTTGAGGATTGTTTTGTTGGCTGCCTCGACTTGTCCATTTGTTTGGGCATGATGAACAGAACCAGATCGATGGTTGATTAACATTACTTTACAAAAGTCGGCGAGTTCGTCACTGGAAAACTGAGGGCCATTGTCACTGATGAGGATCTTTGGCACCCAGTATCGACATATGATTTGTTCTCGTATGAACTTAATCATTTGGAAAGTGGTCGTTGATGCCAGGGCTTTTGCTTCTATCCATTTAGAGAAATAGTCGATGGCGACTACAATATGTGTTCGTTGACCTGTGGATTTGGGCAAGGGCCCAATGAGATCGATCCCCCATTGTGCGAAAGGCCAGGCACTCATCATAGGAATAAGGTATGCTGGCGGCTTAGCGATTCTGGGAGCGTAGACTTGGCAGGCAGGACAAGTTTGCACGAGTGCTATCGCCTCTTTGCGCATAGTCGGCCAGTAGAACCCTTGTCGTAGAGCTTTTAATACCAAGGTTTTGGCTCCTTCATGACATCCAACATCGCCTCTATGCAGGTCTTCCATTATTCTTTCAGTTTGGGGGGCAGCTACGCATCAGTGGTAAGGAGTGGAATATCCTCTTTTATAGAGATATCCATCTAAGATTACGAATCACCCCGTCACTCTTTGAATTTTAGTCGCCTCCAACGGATCTTCTGGGAGAGTCCCATTTTCCAGATAATTCTGGATGGGAGTGATCCATGAGTTGGGGGCTTGAATATTAAGAACTTTAGCTCCTGCTTCCACGACTGAGTAGCGAGAATTCTCTATGAAATGCACTGTCGCCGGGGGAGTGTTTCCCAAGGAGAATTTGCTAAGGGCGTCGGCCTCTTGATTATTTTCTCGAGGGACGGCCTCTATTTGGAAATGAGGCATGTCTCGCACGAGTCTCTGTACTTCCTATGCATATTTCATCATACTTTCTCCTCTTGCGACATAGGTCCCATCCAAAAGACTCCTACCCCCTACCAAGAATCTTATTTAAGATTTTTAAGATCTCAATAAGAGCATACAGGTATTTGTCGATCTTCATGTAGTTAGCCTCAGCAACCCCAAAGAGCTTACTGACGTAGTAAATCGGAATTTGAATGCTGCATGTCTCTTTAACGAGTACTGAGCTCACTGCTGCTGAGCTTATACTTAAGTAGAGGAACAAAGGATCTTCACTGCTGCTGAACTTATACTGAAGGTGTTTCTTCAATTGTTGGAAAGCTTCCTCACACTCCGGTGTCCATTCAAATTTTTTGTTTGCCCTTAGAATTTTGAAGAAGGGGTGGGACTTGTCACCCAATCTCGCCGAGAATCTTCCCAAAGAGGCCAGTCTTCCATTGAGAATTTGCACTTCTCTATGGCAGGTAGGCGAGGACATTTCTTCTATGGCAGCAACTTTCTCCGGGTTGGCTTCGATCCCTCTTTGGCTAACCATAAAACCCAAAAACTTCCCTGATTGAGCCCCAAAAGCACACTTAGTGGGATTTAATCTTACTTGGTGGAGTCTCATGCAAACAAATGCTTCCTCCAAATCTTGAACGTGATCTTGCCCTCTTTTTGTTTTGACTAGCATGTCGTCAACATAAGCTTCCATGTTCCTTCCTATCATGGATTTGAAGAGCTTGTTCACCATGCGTTGATAAGTGGCTCCAGCGTTTATCAAACCAAAAGGTATGACCTTATAGTGGTAGATGTCGCTATCCGCATAAAAGGCGGTATGGGCCTCATCATTAGGGTGCATTTGTACCTGGTTGAATCCTGAGTATGCATCCATGAAGCTTAGAAGCTCGTGTCCTGAGGTGGCGTCGACCAGTTGGTCGATTCTTGGTAGGGGGTAGGAGTCTTTTGGACATGCTTTGTTGAGATCTTAAAAATCTACACACATCCTCCACCTCTTATTGGATTTCCTCACCAGGAATGGATAGGTGACCCAGGTTTGGAATCGTATCTCATTCACAAAACCAGCCTCGACCAGCTTTCCCACCTCTTGGCGTATTACTGTTTTCTTCTCCGCTCCCATAGATCTTCTCTTCTGGGCTATGGGTTTCACGACGGGATCTATTCTTAGATCATGGGAGATAATATCTGGGCTTATTACTGGCATGTCGCTAGGCTCCCAGGCAAATAGCTCCTTGGATTTTCTAAGGAGAGCAGTTATTCTTTGGAGGAAGCAGTTGTTCTCCCTGCAAATCCTACCAAAGGGGTAGTCATCTCTTGAAGATCCTCTTCTTTGTATCCCATCGTGGTGATGGTCTCGAAGGTGATTACGTCAGTAGAGCTTCCTCCATCGACCAGTATTCTCTTAAACTCGAAATTACCTATTTGAGTTATAAATACGAGGGCGTCTTCCTGGAACAGCGTTGATCTCGTAAGTCCTTCGTAGAGAAAGTAACTATCATGGGTTCGAGCTCCCTTGATTTCTTGTGAGTATCCGCCGATGAGAACGAGCCGCATAGGTGTCTCGAGCTGTGCTCAACTCTCCTCCAGCGGCAAATCCTCCCAACAAAACATTGATGTTGTTGTCTAGAGGGGATCTCCATCTCCGACCTTTGTGGGCTCGACGACGGTGATGTCGTTGAATTTCTCTTTGCATGAATTCTAATTCCCTCCTCACCAGGAGGCAATCTTTAGTGTTGTGCCCCTCTTCTTGGTGACTTTCATAGTAAGAGAGGGGACGTCGAGTTCCTTCCGCTGCTAGAAGTGCTTCCATCCTTTGTTGAGTTTTTCGGAATTCTCTTGAGGAAACTCCTCGAATGGATGAACTCTCCATTGATCTCGTGGGGTTTGGTGTAGAGTTGGGCGATTCACCCGGGCTTGTTCCGCTTCTATATGGATAGTCGCCCGTTGAATCAACTCTTTCAAACTTTCCACTGGTTCAGTGCGTTTAGTGATGGCTAAGGATTGGGACTAGGGTCCCAAACCTCTAAAGAATAGTTGGATGGCTTCTCTTTCTGAGAGTTCACCTCCGGTATATCCTCCTTGAAATCGCCTAAAATGATTCTCCAAGGTTTCATTTGACCCATGGGATATACTCTCGGCTCTACGCGTCTGGTTTTTCCTTACACGACTCCTTAGTGGTGCCATGACTTTTTTTTATCACCGTTCCCATAGACGGCGCCAAATGTTGGGATCAAAATGACGTGGCCTTGAACTTCTAGTAGTGGACTTCGAGGTCTCGTCGGGAGCTAACTCTTTTAGGTATCTTTCTCGACCTCTTGGGTACTTAGTTTCCTTTAGGAGCTTTTTGCTAGGCGAGGACCTGAAAAGGGATGGGGATGTCCCCTGATTCCACTCCGAAGTTTAAGTCAGTAATGGATTTAAAAAGAGAATTGTAAAGTATGAGAATCAAGATTACTCAATGTTTATAACGTTCCCCTATTTATAGGGGGAGATTACCGACTTCAAGTGGCGGTCAATATGCCTTGATTGGCTGTTCAATGGCGGTGGTTTCCTTTTCTGATTGGTTGAGAAAGACGGTGAGAAGTCAGCTGGTGACAAGCAGGTCGCCACCTCCCGTTTCTTACTAAGGAGGGGTTCTTTAACTAGGTGACAAGCAGGCTGCCACCAAAGTTTTACCTTGGGACGAAGGTTTCTTCAATTCTAAATACGATGAGGAGGTCCCCAGTTGGTAATTTTTCCTTAGGAAGAAAGGTTTCCTAGAGGTGGCGAGTAGGTCTCCACCTGCCCTTTCCTTTAGAGGAAGGTTTCTTCAGTGGTATTTTGGTTTATCGACTCGTCTCGTACCTTAATAGAGAGAGTTCTGAGTGACCTTATCCCCTTGCCTCTCTTCGATAGTCGCTTTGGGAGTCGACCTCCCATTGTATAGTCGTCGACCATTTATCCTTATCTCTTCGAGTTGAATGTGAACGGTTGTCGACTTATTTTCTTTGAGTCTTGACTTTTATATCCTCGACCCATGTCAGATCGTCTCGAATCATATCCAACAAGTGAGATACATGCTATGTAACTAATTACGCAGCGGATAGGGTGCACATATCTACAATCCTTTCCATAGCCCAAGATCGTGACGGGGAGTTCGCGATCCGCCGGACGACTCCTGTAGGAAATCTGGTCAAAGAATCACCTACGAAGAATGGTCTACACAGAAAAGCCTATTTTTAATTCGTCGGCAGGATGGATATCTGGGGTAATTGCTCGAAGCAATTTGGCACCTCCTTGCTATAGGGATTCGGTCAAAACTAGCTATTAGGGAGGTGGGATTTCTTTCGTCTCAACACTAAGGAGGAAGAGCGATTAACCCTGAATAAATCTCTGACACTCCCTATTTATAAGGGGAGGTGGGCAGAACCCATCTCACTGTAATACAAGTTTCAGCCGACCACATAAGGTAAAGGGGAGGCCCAATTTTGGGCATCTCATGTCAATTGAGATTTTAGGCCTAGCCCAAAAACTTAATGTGACATTACCCAATTACTTAGGTGTTGGACTTATATTAAAGGGTTCCTATTACGGCGGCCTATTCACCAAATGCCAACATGTTTTTCATTTGAGTTTTATTCATGCTAACCATCCTAACTGCTTTTCACTTATTGAACCGAATTTTATGGTCGGTTCGTGATCACTCGATGTTGAATGAGTCCTTAAGTAATCACATAGTTCCTACGGAGGGAGACGCAGTCGCCCCGAATCCATCTACATGCAAGGTAAGATGGATCTTTTCATAATTCAATGCAAATTAATGAATTATTTTACTTGTTCTTGAAAAAATAGTTATGCTGAATTAATCTGGAAGGAACGGTGCCGAGCTATGCATGGAGGGGAGAGTCCGGATACCATCACAACATCGAATCGAGTATTGCGGGACCATAACGAGTACTGAGCTGCCTTGTCACCTAGCACACCGCACACTCGGTTGTCGACCGACCAAAGTCATGACGGACCAGCCATATGGGAGTCACCCCCAGAGGACATGGTGTAGATCAATTGTGACCCTTTATATGACGCAGCTACAGGTCACAGCAGAACTTGTGCTCTTGCCCGCAACGCGCTCGGCAAACTAGTCGGGGGATGAAATCAATTTACGAGGGGCCTAGGGATTTTGGGTCTTGAAATGAAGGCAGTGGAGAGTTGGATCGAACTGGCAATCACGAACGGGTGGCAGAACATTATTGACGATTCCGACTCTTTGGAAGTTATCCAATATTTGAGGGCCAAGGCCGATCGGTTGAACTTGAACAGGAAAATAAGTACACGGGCTACAAATGCATTAAACATGGTTGTTCAATTTAATAATGTTGTATGGTTTTTGATTCCGCGTAAGCAAATGAATGCGCTAACTAAGTTGCCATTGAATCCAGAAAGATGTCGTGTTGTTTAAATTGGGTATGCGCATTCCATCATCTCTTTTATCTTTACTTGTAAATGAGCGAAACTTTGCCCTTCCTTGAACGTTTTCATTATAAATGAATGAATCATCTACGGAAAAAAATAACTTAGTGCATCCTCGTGTTTTGGAAAAGATAATATATGTATTCAGTTTTTACTACTGGATTTTCAAACTTAATTGACTTCTTTGAACGAGATTTGATTCTAACCATGCAGATGATGATGCTTTTTAGACAAAAATTATGTACAATGTTGTCCTTACAATTGACTTTTGTGTTTGACAATAAACAATTTCTAAGTGGACACAACATATTATTTATATTTAATATGTTATTAATTGAAGGCATTGCGTTAACAGGTATAAGCCAAGCGCAAGATATCCTAATTAGCTGATGTAATAATGTCGGAACCGTACTGAATTATTGTGTTATACTGATCATCTTTTTATTATTATTATTATAGAGATATTCCATAACTTAATATAGAGCCCATAAGCCATACATAATACACGTCACTTTAAATTGTTATCTATATCAAGAAGAGAGACTAGAGAAAGAGTTGGGACAAGATGATACTACAGTACGACCACTAATATTATTATTATTTATTATTTATTATTTATTCGACCTATTAACTAGAAGAGATATATGCACAAATATAATAGTTCAAACAGTTAAGTTTCTCAAATATTTAAGGTTTAATATTCAATCATTATTTGACCTTTCATTCAATTATTAATTGCTATCTACATTTTGATTTTTTTTAGTAACTTGTATTTTCATTGTACGAGCAAATTACTATCTCAATTATAATTTGAACAGAAAATGAGTGTGTAATGTTTAACAAGATAAAATTATAAATAAAAATTGCATCAAAATATTTTTAATGGGATTCTCAATCAAAAGACACCACCATTAATGATTTCATATTAACCCAATAAATTATTAATGAGGGAAAGTTCAAAAACTAACATTTAAAAAAAAAAAATACCACGGCCCACCACTGGATTCCGGCCCTATACAAGCCGTTTTATTTACCAGGCACGATGTTTCACTAATCAAAGAAGTGCTTTTAACCAAATGATGATTGCCTTTTTTAAACATAAACTAATGGTGTTCTATCGTTAGGAACGTGAGAGCACAGAGCCGAGGCCCCCTAATAGATAGATAGTGTGTTTGTTGGGAAGTTTGAATTTGAAAAAAGCAAAGCCTAATGATTTGCGTGTTCAAGTTGAAGGGCCATAATGATCAGTCACAACATTATTATAGGTATGTAGTGTAATATACTATGATGAAATTCTCGTTAATGGGGTTGTGGGGTTAATGGGGTTGTAGGTTGTTGAATTGGTCTTCTATTCTTCTGTGTATCATACCGACAGATAGAGACACACCAGAGAGATTTATATTTTTACATATATATATATATATATATAAACGAGGAAAGAACTAGAAGAGAACTCGTTTAAACTCGTTTTAGGCTCGTTTGAACTCGTTTTACACCGACTTTGAACTCGTTTTAGTCTTTATTTAGTCGCCACGTCGACCCTATATACGGTTAAAAACGAAACATTCACACCGACCGGCCAAGGACTTAGAAAAACGGACTGAAACCCACGCCTCGGACCAAAAGAGGTCCGGACGGAACAAACCCGCCCGAAACTCCGACTAATCCGGATGGAGGCGGTCCGTCCGGACTAGTCCGGGCATACAACACTCGGCCGGGACTAGTCCACAAGGACGTCCTTCGCCCGTGCTCGCACCCAGACACCCGAGTGAATTTCACTCGGGCCGCGCCCTTAGAGACCACTTCAAAACACCTACACCCGTATGAAAAACACGCGGACCCTACCAAACACTGTGGACCCTACCAGACACCCGACTCAGACCCATTCCTTTTCAGCATCCCAATCATACAAAGGATACTCTAGTAACCACTCGGTATCGGCGCCGCTCTTGGCCTCCTCAAATTCCTTAACCTGGGACCCTTACGAGCAGTCGTTTGGTTTCGGTGGAACCTGTTGGCAAATATCAGGGTCAAAACTGCAAAACACAAAAGTGAGAAATCAATTTGCAATATTTGAAACTTTAGGGACTAAAATGTAATTAGTCAAATTTTGAGTTCTTACATATAACTATACAGAATTATCATGCAAGATATTAACAACTCCGTAATTACACGTAAAATCGAGAAAGACGAAACCGTGATTTTAATACTGAGGCCCGTGCTGATCACGGTCTCCTTAAGGCAATTTCGCTCAACTCCACCCTCGGGTTATGTTAAGGAGTTTAAACACGGGGTGATCACCTCCCAGGATTCAACAGTTTCGTCAAATCGTGTTATGCACGAAACACGCTTGACCTAACCGAACTCAATACCTGAACACAACAGGATTTTAATAGAGATGCCGACGACAACGGCAGAAATTCAATATAAGAACAGATTGTAGAACCTGAATGAATAAAATAAACAGATTCTATAACCCGATAACGCAGTGGCAGATAAACTCGGAGAGGTAGGAAAACTCAGAGAGAAATAAGAGAATGAATTTGTGAGGTGTGTTCAAATGTGAAGGATTGATGCTGTATTTATAGGGCAGACAGGCTCCTTCTGTATTAATTTCGAGATGCAACAGAATATTCTCGACATCAATTCTGTCCAAAATTGGACGCATTAATTACATCATATTAATCTCGAAATATATTCTGTCCATATTTAACTATTGCCAAAAATAAATTTTCGGATTCAATGTATCTGGACAGACCACGGTTTAGTTTAGCAAAACCGGACTCGCGCAATGCTAGCTTTTCGGACCGACATTCGTGTACGCACGTCACGGGCGCGCACAAGCCAAGCTTACCGGGGTGGGTATTCGATCCACTCGACTGCACACCCCCCCCCACTGCGCGCGTGGAGAGAGCCTTTCATCTAGTAAGTTATTACTACTCTAAGATGAGTTGCCCAATATAAACTAGTGGAATACCCACTAGCTGGCCGGTGTGGTATTCTTAGTATCACATTTGGCAAACAATTTCCATTCACCTCACATGGGCTAAAACCAAATCCATTAAGGCCACAAGGCCTTACGGCCAACAATCCCCCACAAGAATGGAAATTGGAAACTTAACGGTAACTCTAGACTCGAAAGTTGTGTTCAACGGCCAATACCTGCAAAGGATAGGTAGGGGTAACCCCTTTAAACCTCTCCAAAGTTAGATCATGCCTTCTCTACTGACTGGTCAGTAGACGCGATGTCCTTGAACCGTCTGTCGTTGGTGTAAACGACGACATAACCCACACAGATACCTTCCTAATATAGTTCGGTTCACGCCCTGTGATCCCTTGGCCCTGGATCACGTGCCTGGTTCTGCAAGCGTTTCTAAGAATTGCGCCCTCAACAATCCCTTTCGAAGCGGCCCCAGTTCTCACTCGCATAGGTGATTCTATGTCTCAAGAGCATCATCACGAATCTGAGTTCTCCTTACGAATCATTAAAAGCTTTGCTTGTGAGTATCAAAAACGGCAAAAGCTTAACCTTATCTTCATCACTGTTTGCATCATAGGAATGGGCTCGGGGTTTGACCCCCACAGTGACCACACTCACCCTTTTGATTAGGTTGTCCCATTGAACCAAGTTCTTGGGATCTCCAGTCATCATGGTTGGGTTTTCCTTCTCAAGGGTGTTTCCTCTACGGGCTTTAGCCCCATTCCTTTTAATTCTTGGCCAAACAACTCTCTGTTTAACCCTTTGGTTAGCGGATCCGCAATATTATCAACCGATCTCGTAAAGTCGATCGTGATAATTCTGGTAGAGATTAATTGTCTTATGAGCTAGTCTTCAACGGATATGTCTAAACTTTCCATTGTACATAAAATTTGGTGCTCTGCCGATCGCGGCTTTACAATCGCACTGAATGCAGATTGCGGGCACAGGTTTTGGCCATCTCGGAACATCCTCGAGGAAATGGCGCAGCCATTCTGCCTCTTCGGCACATTTATCTAGTGCAATAAACTCAGACTCCATCGTGGATCTAGCTATGACTGTTTGCTTTGAGGATTTCCATGACACTGCTGCACCTCCTAAGGTGAAAACGTAACCACTTGTACTCAAAGAATCCGTGTCTCTGGAATCGGATATCCAGTTCGCATCACTATAGCCTTCTATACATAAGGATTTCTAGTATAATGTAGACCATGATTACGAGTATATCTCAGATACCTAAGTAACCTGATTACCCCGTTCCAATGATCAACACTAGGGTTACTCGTATATCGACCCAATAAACTTACCGCATGAGCGATATCTAGTCTAGTGCATGACATTAAGTACATGACACTGCCAATAATTCGAGCGTACTCAATTTGGGAAATGGATTCCCCCTTATTTTTTGAAAAGTACTTACTCGTATCAATAGGGGTACTGACCTCGTTCTTGTCATCTCTGCTAAACTTATCCAAAATCTTATCAATATAATGAGTTTGACTTGAACGAGACCTTCCGAAGATCTTATGATTTTAATTCCAAGGATCACATCGGCAAGGCCCATATCTTTCATATCGAACCTTGAATTCAACATATGTTTGGTAGACCGGACCATCTCATCGTCACTTTCAACGATAAGCATGTCATCTACGTAAAGACACAAAATAACATAACCTCTATCTGTATCTTTCACGTAAATACATTTGTCACACTCATTTATTTTGAAACCTTTTTCCATCATAACGCTGTCAAATTTATGATGCCATTGTTTAGGCGCTTGTTTTAGACCATACATGGATTTGAAAAGCTTACAGACTTTCTTTTCCTGCCCTCGCGCAGAGAAACCCTCAGGTTGTTCCATGTAGATTTCTTCGTCTAAATCTCCATTTAAGAAAGCCATTTTCACATCCATTTGATGTACTTCTAGATTTCGCAACGCGGCAATCGCAAGTACCATCCTTATGGATGTGATTCTAGTTACTGGAGAATATGTATCAAAATAATCGAGTCCTTCCTTTTGTCTGTATCATTTGATGACAAGTCGGGCTTTATATTTATCAATCGAACCATCTGCTTTCATTTTACGTTTAAAGATCCACTTGTAGCCTAGCGGTTTGCTTCCGGGCGGAAGATCCACTAGCTCCCAAGTATGATTCTGCAATATCGATTCGATTTCACTGTTTATTGCCTCTTTCCATAGAGGACCCTCAGAGGAGTTTACGGCTTCTTGGTAAGTCTGAGGTTCAGCTTCAAGCATATAGGTCAGAAAATCTGGACCGTAGGACTTTTTAGTCCTTGCCCTTTTACTTCTTCTGGGCTCGACCTCGGTTTCAACCTCGGTCTCGACCTCAACATTCCCTTCATGTTCTCGGTCTTGACTATTTTCCTCTATAGTCTCATGTGCTTGTCTTGAAGAACTTGCTTCTCCTCTGGACTTAGCCGAAAATACATTTTCAAAGAAATATGCATTTCTTGACTCAATAATCGTATTTTTGTGTATATCATACACCTTTGATTCATACACAAGAAACCGATATGCATTACTATGCTGAGAATACCCAATGAAAATGCAATCAACGGTTTTTGGGCCTATTCGCACCTTCTTCGGGGGAGGTATCATTACCTTAGCAAGAAACCCCCACATTCGAAGGTGATTATAAGAAGGTTTCCTCCCTTTCCACAATTCAAACGGAGTTTTCTCTTCTTTCTTTTGGGGTACCTTATTCAAAAGATAATTGCTAGTCAAAACAGCTCCCCCCCCCCACATGTTCTGGGGAAACCCCGAACTAATCAACAATGAATTCCTTATTTCCTTCAATGTTCGATTTTTCCTTTCCGCAACCCCATTTGACTGAGGTGAAAACGAAGCAGTGACCTCATGGACAATTCCATGTTCAGCGCAAAATTCTGCACACGGAGCTTCATACTCACCTCCTCTGTCACTGCGTAACTTTTTTATGTTCTTATTAAGTTGATTCTCAACTTCTTGTTTGTAGATCATGAATTTCTGAATTGCTTCATCTTTTCCTTTCATCAAGTATACATAGCAAAATTTCGTACTATCATCTACGGAAGTGATGAAGTATTTATTTCCACCACGTGTTTGTACATATTTCAAGTCACAAACATCGCTATGTATTAGATCAAGAGGTTTGGTAAATCTTTCGACTCAGTGAAACGAAGTCCGAGTAAGTTTCGCTTCAACGCAAACTTCACATATATGTTCCTGATCTATTTTGAATTTAGGAATATGCTCCATGTTAATTAACGTTCGCAAAGAATCAAAATTAACATGTCCTAACCTACCATGCCATAAATTAGGAGACTCTAGAAAGTAAGAAGAAGAAGAGGAAGCATTGTTATTCATGTTCTTTTTGGGCACCATGGCCATTACAGAGAGCTAAAACATTCCTCCATTCTCATATCCGTTACCAATGAAAACATTATTCTTAGTAAGTACAAACTTATCGGACTCAAACACAAGACGAAAACCATGCTTGTTCAAGAGGGCCCCAGACACCAAGTTCTTTCGGATGTCCGGAATATACAGCACATTGGTGAGGGTAACGTCCTTGCCAGAAGTCATCTTCAACACCGCCGTTCATCTGCCTTTTAATCGACGATGAGGCAGAGTTTCCCATGAACAGGGATTCTCCGGTGTCCACCTCCTCCAAGCTTGAGAACACCGCCTTGTTCGAGCAGACATGCTTAGTGGTGCCATTGTCAACCCACCACTCCTTGGGGTTGGAATCAGCCATATTGATCTCTGACACCACCGCGATCAAGTTCAGGTCCTCTATGTCCTCGGTGACCGTCGCCACGTGGGCTTCATGATTCTTAGGGAACCTGCACTCAATTTGCTTTGTGGCCTATCTTGCCACAATTGATACAGCTATCTTGAAACCGTTGTGGAGCTTGAGAGCCTTGTCCTCCTCGAGGTCCCTTGCCTCCCTTAGATGATTGGCCGCCTTTGGATTTCTTGGAAACACCGCCTTTCGAACCTAGGTTGACCCCCTTGTCTTCGGCTTCTTTCCTCTTCCACGAGATCCCTGCTTGCTTGGACCCTGGTTGTGCTCCACCACATTAGCCTTGGCCGAGTTGATCGTCCTCATTGGGCCGACCGGATTTCCCTGGGCATTCTTCTGGAGACCCTCTTGGGTGGCGATCCTACTGACCACCTCTGACACTGGCATCTCCTTTGTCTTATGCTTCAGATAGCCCTTGAACCAATCCCAGCTGGGGGGAAGCTTCTCCATAATCACAGCCGCCTTGAATGACTCGGTAAAAGCCATCTGCGCATCATGGATCTCCTGAAGCAGAATTAAGAGCGCATTCACCTGCTACATAACAGATTTGTTATCAACCATTTTAAAATCAAACAGTTTACTAACAAGGAATTTCTTCCTTCCAGCCTCCTCCGACTCGTATTTTGAATTAATGAACGTCCACAACTCCCTTGAAGACGTCGTCCTGCTATAGACATGATACAGCGGGTCTGTAAGACAGCTCATGATAGCGTTCCTGCACAGGTAGTCCGAATGCTTCCACGCCTCTAACGCCAGGAAGGATGTGGCATCATCTAGGACAATTGGCGGGGGCATTTCTGTCAGGAATCTCTCCATGCTATGGAAGGTTATATATTACTTCATCTTCTAACTCCATATCTTGAAGTTCGTCCTATCAAACTTTTCTGGTTTCTCCACTGGGGAAGTTAAAATACGGGGAATGGCCACTCCTCCGGCCAATGGTGCTCCAGCAAAGTTCCCGAATCCGAGATTAGGAACTGATGGATATGTGTCCAATTCGAGTTCGTATTTATATTTCGGGCCTCGCAAACACGTCAAAATTATATCTCGACTTGAAAAACGTCTCCCAAAGGGTCAAAACGGTCCGGAAGCGCGTTACGTGCGTCCGGACAGGACCTCCGAATTGCGCAAAGCAATCCGGAGGTCCGGGTTGCATTGCAATTCGGACCTCGCCGAATTGCCCAAATTCGACGAGGTCCGGATTGCACTACGGGTATTGCGCGATTACCGATTACGCGATTACCGTTACATGTAGAGAAGCCAAGTTCGCGCATTGCCAATATTGATGACGGTTACCGCTTGCTTTTAAACCGTCATCAAACCGCTTTAAAACCAGGTCCGGTCCCAAGGAAGCCTATAAACAGGAGGCCTTGGCCACCCATTTTCACACATCCTCTCATTTTGCCCAACTTTGGTATTTTGAGCTTTGACTTCTCTCTAGAAATACTTTCTCTCTCTAGAATTACATTTTTATCCCTATAGTGACTTAAGCATCGGAGAGGGCTCCACTAGCACCACCCCCCCCCCCTCTCTGTGCTAGTACTGGCCCTTCGTGCAGGAACCGGCGCCCCGGACGTTCGACTTGTGCACAGATCACCGCCTTTTGAGACTCAGACACTTCCTGAGACACAACCGCCTTTTGAGACATAGAATTTTCCGAGACTCAGCCGAACACTCGTCAAGTAGCACAAACCTCTTTCAGACGAAGGGTTACAGCCCGAAAACCCGCTCAACTATTCAGACAGACGCGTCCCCACGACCCAGTTCATCCAGGACGCAACATTGGCGCCGTCTCCGTGATTCGAACAAAAAGCCACCATACCGCAAAGGCATGACGAGTGATCACAACCCTCCTGAAGAGGTTAACGCGAGGAAAAGGCCTGGACATCCTAAGACGTCTCCGGGGAGCAAAAAAGCAGAAGGTCAAAAACCAACAGGAAGCCAACATTCGGACCTCGGTCAGAAACCAACCGGAGGCCATCTATTCCATGGCAATGACCAACAGGCAGAAAATGCCTTCCAGCATACAAGATATGAAGAGGCACATCCATACATTCCTTCCCAAGGAGCCCGTCATTGGAGGAATGCAAGAGACTTTGACGCTGAAAGCAAGAATTCATACGACCAAGAAGTGTACGTTGCAAAGACAATGCACGAGACCGATGACACCAACTTGGAGTATGTTGACATAAAGGATGCCGCCTTTGAAGATGTCAATGGTTTCTCATCAAAGGACAAGGAGCACGTTGCATACCACAACGCCTTGCCCATAACCTCGCAGAAGCCGATAAGAAGACAACTTGGATCCTTCCACATCCCTGTTGCCACACCCAATGCTTTCTTCACGCCAACAAGAAATGCATCCTTCGCACAATGCGACCAAGGAGCCCTCCAATACAAAGATGTCAACCCGTCTCCCCCTCTGCCTCCAATCAACGGACAAGTTGCGACGACAGGGATAAAATCTCGAGTCACAAGTCATAAAGACGCACGACACCAAAGAATAGAGGGGCAATGCACGGAAGGTACCTTCCAGTACCAACAGCCAAGGCACGAAGCTGCACGCTCATGCAATCCGTACGTGATAGCACAACACCAAAAAGAGGCATGGAAACAACCCCCAAAACAGAATCAAGCAAAACCGCCCTCAAGCGGTCAGCAAGGAAGAAATTGGAAGCCTCAGCCAAGACGACCTCTTCAAGGAGATTTCCAGAAGCCAAAAGAAGTAAACCTCGCTGACTGCATTCCTTTGAATGCCCCGCTGTCCGTGATATTGAGAGAGTTGAAGGATGTGAAAATGTGGAAAGCGCCGAACAATTTCAGAAAAGGCCCGTTGGGGAAAGACAAAGACAAGTGGTGTGAAAACCACGAGGTCTTCGGCCACGAGACGGACAGCTGTGTCAGCCTACGTTTTCGCATTAACAGCTTCGTCCTCAAAGGCAAATTAAAGCAATTCGTCGATTAAGGCGACAGCCTTCCAAAGAAGACTCAAGCAGAGTCATCCAAAATACACAAAGAAGGTCCTTCTTCAAGGACAAGCCAAGACGATGCTGACATCTGTCACAAGGAGGGACGGGAAAAACCTGTTAGTGACGACGACGTCCCAATCACGGGATTGACAACAAGAACCTTGAAGGCAATAATTGAAAAAGAGATATACGTTTCCTGGGAAAAGCGACAACTGCAACAAAAGAGGCCGTTCCAGTCAGATGCCCAAAGACTCAAAGAGACCAATCTCGCCATATGTGCTCCTTTGAACACACCGCTGTCTGTCATCCTGAGAGAAATAAAGGAGACCAAGCTGTGGAAAAAACCCTCTAAATTCCGCAATGGCCCATTGGGAAAAGATGAAAGCAAATGGTGTGAGAATCACGAAGCATATGGCCATGAGACGGATTGCTGTGTCAGCTTAAGATTTCATGTAAACAGCTTGATCTTAGAAGGAAAAATGAAGAAGTATATTGACCAAGGCAATAAGCATCAAAGGAAGCCTCGTGTGAAGTCCTCAGAAAAAGGCAAGGGAAAAGAAAAGGCGGATGATAATCCACCTATCGCCAAACGCCAGAAAAACAACGTCACTTATGGAACCAATTGTGACGACTTATACAATCCTTGGAGCATGAAGGCGGAAGAAACAAATTTCAAACTCCCGGAAGCAACGTAAAACTGGGTGGCATGACATCAACATTTGTTCATCCCCAAAGGTGGAGATTGAAGAGCTCAACACGCTAGATGCATTGAGAAACTATGTGGCACGTGGCAGAGTCAACTGGCCAACAAATCACCTATGAGGACGTCAAACACATCAGCAATCCCTTTATCTTCCTTATCTCCTTTTTCGCATATCTATTTTAAATCTTTTTAGATTAAGTACAACTTATGCTTATTAGCCTCAGAGTGATCAGTAGACGCTTTCTTGTATTCCGTTGTGCGAACTCTAAATATCTAATAGGGTTAAAGGTACTTTTGATACCACATGTCTGACTGAATGTGGCTTTTAGTACTGGATGTTTAGTTTTGTATACTTTTGGTACCAAACGTTTGAAAAAATGTGGCTTTTGGTACATCCGTTAGTTGGCCGTTAGTTTTGGCCATTAAATGACATGTGCAAGTCACGTGATCGACTCTAAAATTTTAATTTGTTCAATTTAGTCCCTTAAATATATTCCTAACTTTTATTTTGTTTAACTTAGCCATAACACTTCGAAATCGGACCAAATTAAACCAATCCAATTCAATTGATATAGCCCCATTTGGGTCAAATTTACCCAATTGGAGAATTGGGTTCGATTTTGAAGCTTTATGACTAAATTAAACAAAATAAAAGTTATGAATATATTTGAGGGACTAAATTGAAAAAAATTAAAAGTTTAGAGTCGATCACGTGACTTGCAGATGTCATTTAACGGCCAAAACTAACGGCCAACCAACAGATGTACCAAAAGCCACATTTTTTCAAACGTTTGGTACCAAAAGTATACAAAACTAGACATCCAGTACTAAAAGCCACATTTGGTCAAACATGTGCTATGAAAAGTACCTTTAACCCTATCTAATAAAGGTTAAATATACTTTCGTAGGTACATTATTATGACGCATATTACCTTGGAATAACGCCAAGTAGCAACTACGCACATATTAATCGCGTCAACAACACAAAGCCTCAAAGCATTCTATACGCGCAAGACTAAAAATCGTGTCGCAATAATAAATAAGGCGTGGGCATTACACAAGGGCAAATCATGCACTATTAGAAGATGAAACAATAAGAACCATCAGGAAACAGCGATACAACAGCCAAGCAACTTGGGGGGCACCAAGCTGACAAGTGCTCGGCATTCTACCAAACATATATACATACCTATCATGATCCGCACCTATCGCGTCCGCACTCAGGGAAGTTTCCTACACAAACAAGGAATCCTTGTATCAGATTCCTTTACTTTATTTATTATATGCATGACTAAAAAGAAAATTTCATGACTCCATACTTTTGCAAACTTATAAAAATTGCGATTATCTGACAAAAGCAACTCTGTTTGTAGGTACATGCTACACTACGATTACTACATGGGAATAACGCCAAGTAGTAACCTATGCACAAAAATCTACTTCAATAATACAAGCTAAGCATTGTGTTCAAGGAGGGATTTATGGTATACAACGCCAACATATCAATTATCTACACCAACAAGGGAGTTTATTTCTCCATTCATAACATTGGCGTCTATCTCAAGAAGGTGCCGGCAACACAGAGCCATCGCGCTATGTGCACAGTCAACTTATATATCGCAATGACAACTTGCGGATTATCTATCAAAATGACGGCTATTCCAAAGGCGTCAACTACAAGCAATATCTTGGATTAACACCAAGACCTACTATCAAAAGTAGCATGTTGAGGTATCCTCTTTGTAAAGACAAACCCCATGTTTACTTCTAAAAAATGACATGCAGGCAAATCCTCATAAGTGGCGGAAGTTCTCTTGTTAGACAACGACCCCACGCTACAACAAGTGTGAATTCATGTTTACAGGGTTCACACTTTATGGGGAATGTCCTCTTGTTAGATGACAATCCCATACTATGAATTCCTGTTTAAAGGGTTCACTCTTTACGACAAAAGTCCTCTTGTTAGATGACAATTCCGTACTACAGATTTTCAAACCGTGTTGCATGGTTCCTGGACGCAGAAAGCATGCATCACAATTCATATTTTCAAAAAGTGTTACGTGGTCCCTGGACGCAGGAGTCATGTATCACAAATATTTTTTCAAATATTTTACCAAATATTTTATGTATCAAATATTTTATCAACACGGTTTTTGCGTGTATCACGAGCTTTTTTAGGGTTCACAAACATCTTTTCAAAAACCAAAATGTTTTTACGTATGCTTCCCCAACGCGGGTTGATATACGCTGGCAGGTGCGCACCCTGTTTAAAACTCATAAAATTTACAAGTCGAGTCTTGTACAACGTCGCCTTAGAGTGGAACTAAGAGACGGTATAAACTAGTATTTTGCTTAGCCAAGATAACACCTTTCAAATACACTAGTTGTTGAGAAATATTGCTATACGCAAAATACTTGGCAGGTTGCAACATATATAGCGGCAAGCTATTCAGGAAAGAAGGGCAACATGCGTAATGCATCATCAAGCAATCAGGAGAGCATCTTAAATCATCAATCAAGAAGTGGCTAATGGTCACGGCTGCGGAGACTACATCTATGATTACTAGTCATCCACATCAAACAAAAACCTACAATGCGCAAGTCGCAACATCCTATGCTCTATCCATCTTGCCATGCCTTGGAATCTAACCAAGAGGGGCGATCATAACACTCAACTATGAGCGACATACAGTCGCAACTACGGACATCATGTTCATCATCTAAGGATATCTATCCTATCTTCCAAGTCCAAAGCATATGGACGGCATAGATAACTCAAGGTATGGAATATTACTAACAAGTTATCACATGATTATTATTGAGAACAGGTCCAGGTGACGAAATATCATGCAAGCAAAGGCATGAATGAAGAATTATCAACATCAACCCATTCACAAAGGGTTCAACATGCTGGAAGCAAATAGCCCAACAACAACCAAGAGTGAACATCATCTCTAAGGACTTATGGCAAAGAGTTCATAATGTCAACATCAAATGCAATGTCGTCATCCACACAAAAGACACGACAAGAATGATTGTTTCAACAGTCAGCACAACATAGCTCTTCAACATAAGGGCGACAACCAGCAATACGGGCATCAAAATCAGCAATTAACAAATACTTACCTCAATAGGAGTAACGCTCCTCCTTGGGTCGGTCCCTCGACCGGGGGGCAGGATACACCACTGCACAACCCTCAACTCTATTTCCTTTATCACAAGAAGGAATTAGCACGGTCATGCTCGACATAAAGAACTAAGAATCGCTCGAGGAACGCGCCCCTGCGTCGGATCTTTCGAGAATTATGCTAAAAACAGAAGCTGCAGCCAGCAATAACTTGGAAAATTAACAAATTCAAAGAAGATACAATGAGACGTCTTACTCACAAGCCTTTTACCGCGACCGTGTCCGAAGACTCCAGAGTAGCGGGGGCACTTGTATGGACATTCCTCCCAACAAATGGATTTCTGTACACATCAGCTATCTGAAAAGACAAGCTTTTTCCCATCAAGATGGAGATTGTGGACTTATTCATGGTAACAGCCGTGGGAAGACTAATTCTGACAAGAAGACAGCAGGATCTGATATCCTGGAAAATGCTACCAACAATCCAGTCAGTGCGTAAACACGCACCAACACTTATGAAAGCATTTATGCAACAGACGCTTCATGTGAGACAACCATGTACGTACAAGACTCGTTAGTCTTCGTGCAACAAGCAACAAGCATCACGCAAGGGGGGCAACCTCTTCAACACATTAAACTTGCATGTCAACACCGAGCTCATACTCGCAGCATACAAAATTACAATGGTGGAATATTTTCTAAGTACTTTGCTCAGGATGACGGTCAGCATATTGCAAGCTGTCAGCATACAACCACGTGTCAGCATATTATCAGGATTTGGTATATAACCGGTGTTCGCATCAAGCATACGGATACAGCATACATAGTCAGGGATGGTGAAAAGATTCTAAGTGCGGGGGAAAATACGCACACACAGTGTACGTACATACATGTCGACAAGGATGCATGTCGACAAGGAGAAAACATTTTCTAAGTGTTTCCATGTACGTACATACATGTCGACAAGGATGCATGTCGACAAGGAGAAAATATTTTCTAAGTGTTTCCATGTACGTACATACATGTCGACAAGGATGCATGTCGACAAGGGGAAAATATTTTCTAAGTGTTTCCATGTACGTACATACATGTCGACAAGGAGAAAATATTTTCTAAGTGTTTCCATGTACGTACATACATGTCGACAAGGATGCATGTCGACAATGGGAAAATATTTTCTAAGTGTTTCCATGTACGTACATACATGTCGACAAGGATGCATGTCGACAAGGAGAAAATATTTTCTAAGTGTTTCCATGTACGTACATACATGTCGACAAGGATGCATGTCGACAAGGAGAAAATATTTTCTAAGTGTTTCCATGTACGTACATACATGTCGACAAGGATTCATGTCGACAAGGGGAAAATATTTCCTAAGTGTTTCCATGTACGTACATACATGTCGACAAGGATGCATGTCAACAAGGAAAAAATATTTTCTAAGTGTTTCCATGTACGTACATACATGTCGACAAGGATACATGTCAACAAGGAAAAAATATTTTCTAAGTGTTTCCATGTACGTACATACATGTCGACAAAGATGGATTGCATACAACAAGTAGCTATGCCTCCTAAGCACACCTACGACGCTCATCGACAAAGTTCATACGACGACATCTATGGTAACAAGCATTAGATATCGTTTAAATATTTTCTAGGTGTTTTAATATGTTTACAGGCAACGACCGACGATCTATACATGATGCTCAACAATACATCGCCTAAGCTACCATTACCAACATACAACCATTAGCGTCAACGCGCATAGCAAAAGTCAACGCGTGTAGCAAAAGTCAACGCGCATAGCAAAGTCAACGCGCATAGCAAAGTCAACGCGCATAGCAAAAGTCAACGCGCGTAGCAAAAGTCAACGCGCATAGCAAAAGTCAACGCGCTTAGCAAAGTTGGTACGCGTAACAAAAATAGCCAACATCCTAAGACAACTATCATGCAAACGGTGGGACTAACGTGACGAACCACGAGGATCAAACACGGCAACACTTAGGAAAAATATTTCTCTAAGGCATCAAGGCAACAGACGACTACTTCCAAGAAATTCCTTGATGATAAGGATCAAGGGAGTAATTCACTCACACCCACGCCTAAGTGCTTACGGCATACTCCACCCTCTTCCAAGTATTTATCTCTACACACATAATTATTTCGATATAACGCATTTCAAATTCGTCATTCTACATGCATGTTTGCATATCGCATGATTCATGATTTAATAATCGCTAAGTCATTTTAGAAGTATACGGATTATATTTCTAACATCGCGTAATTACGTTCTTGCCATGACCGTTACTTGTGCATGCACATTGATAAAAGCATGTCCGCATGACGTATTACTAATTGCTTATATCCCTAGCGGTAATCATGTTCGCACGTTACATATGCGCATTCTCTATTGCACTAACCGTGATGACAGGAAATAAAGTCACTCGGTCGGAAAATCAAAGGACGGACGAAATCAAGACTTCTACGTCCAACCAACAATCAAAACCGGAAGGTTTGCGTCAAGCTCAAATTGGACGTGTATCCTAACTTAAAATAGAGTCAAGAAAGGTTTTAAACCGTTACTTGACTCGGGGGCAAGTGATGGATATGTGTCCAATTCGAGTTCGTATTTATATTTCGGGCCTCGCAAACACGTCAAATTTACATCTCGACTTGAAAAACGTCTCCAAAGGGTCAAAACGGTCCGGACCTCGCCGAATTGCCCAAATTCGACGAGGTCCGGATTGCACTACGGGTATTCCGCAATTACCGATTACGCGATTACTGATACATGTAGAGAAGTCAAGTTCGCGCATTGCCAATATTGATGACGGTTACCGCTTGCTTTTGAACCGTCATCAAACCGCTTTAAAACCGGGTCCGGTCCCAAGGAAGCCTATAAATAGGAGGCCTTGGCCACCCATTTTCAAACATCCTCTCATTTTGCCCAACTTTGGTATTTTGAGCTCAGACTTCTCTCTAGAAATACTTTCTCTCTCTAGAATTACCTTTTTACCCCTATAGTGACTTAAGCATCGGAGAGGGCTCCACTAGCACTACCCCCCCCCCTCTCCGTGCTAGTACTGGCCCTTCGTGCAGGAACCGGCGCCCCGGACGTTCGGACTTGTGCACAAATCACCGCCATTTGAGACTCAGACACTTCCTGAGACACAACCTCCTTTTGAGACACAGACTTTTCTGAGACTCAGCCGAACACTCGTCAAGTAGCACAAACCTCTTTCAGACGAAGGGTTACAGCCCGAAACCCGCTCAACCATTCAGACAGACGCGTCCCCACGACCCAGTTCATCCAGGAACAGTTTGAGATGAACTAGCACCTGGAGCAGCAAAGTTGAAACCACCGCCTGGAAGCAAATTCAGTCTGGTGCATACAGCAGCGGCGGTGGTGATAGCAGTGGTGTTGACAGCAGTTGTCGGTGGAGGTACACCTCCAGTTCCCTGATTCGGCACTTTCGTCTCGAGAATCATCTCGCTAGAGAAGGGAACATATGTGTTGTTGTTTGGATCCATATCTGATTGCAAAAAACAACAACGTTAGTTTTCCCGCAGGAAATGAAGTTCAAAATTAAGATCCAACAACAACCCTGATAAACAACAACAAATTCCCTTAAGACTGTTGGCAAATATCAGGGTCAAAACTGCAAGATATTACATATAACTATACTGAATTATCATGCAAGATATTAACAACTCTGAAATTACACGTAAAATCGAGAAAGACGAAAACGTGATTTTAATACTGAGGCTCGTGCTGATCACGGTCTCCTTAAGGCAATTTCTTCCCACTCCACCCTCGGGTTACGCAAAGGAGTTTAAACACGGGGCGATCACCTCCCAGGATTCAACAGTGTCGTCAAATCGTGTTATGAACGAAACACGCTTGACCGAACCGAACTCAATACCTGAACACAACAGGATTTTATTAGAGATGCCGACGACGACAGCCGAAATTCAATATAAGAACAGATTGTAGAACCTGAATGAATAAAATAAACAGATACTATAACCTGATAACGCAGTGGCAGATAAACTCGGAGAGGTAGGAAAACTCAGAGAGAAATGAGAGAATAAATTTGTGAGGTGTGTTCAAATGTGAAGGATTGATGTTGTATTTATAGGGCAGACAGGCTCCTTCTGTATTAATTTCGAGATGCAACAGAATATTATCGACATCAATTATGTCCAAAATTGGACGCATTAATTACATCATATTAATCTCGAAATATATTATGTCCATATTTAACTGTTACCAAAAATAAATTTTTGGATTCAATGTATCTGGACAGACCA
Organism: Clarkia xantiana subsp. parviflora; assembly: GCA_036873135.1. Taxonomy (NCBI): domain Eukaryota; kingdom Viridiplantae; phylum Streptophyta; class Magnoliopsida; order Myrtales; family Onagraceae; genus Clarkia; species Clarkia xantiana. Next base: position 1,927,204 of record JAPTYO010000018.1, read on the forward strand.
CGGTTCGGTTTAGCAAAACCGGACTCGCGCAAGGCTAGCTTTTCGGACCGACATTCGTGCACGCACGTCGCGGGCGCGGACACAAGCCAAGCTTACCGGGGTGGGTATTCGATCCACTCGACTGCACACCCCCCCTGCGCGCGTGGAGAGAGCCTTTCATCTAGTAAGTTATTACTACTCTAAGATGAGTTGCCCAATATAAACTAGTGGAATACCCACTAGCTGGCCGGTGTGGTATTCTTAGTATCACATTTTGGCAAACAATTGCCATTCACCTCAAATGGGCTAAAACCAAGCCCATTAAGGCCACAAGGCCTTACGGCCAACAGAACCGGCTACCCCGACTCGATGGAATTCCAAAACACCCCATTCATGGGGGGACAAACTGGTCCCAGCTAGGTACCGATACCGGAATTCACTACACCGCTACTGGAAAACGTGCCACATGTTATCATTACCCCTCCACCATCCCCCCTAACAACTCTAGCCAGTATGCTCTCAGCTCAGCACAGTAGTGATCCGACAACGGAATGCCCCCTATCCCGGAGCTTGTTTTTAACCCGAGTATCCAAGAAGATATGGATAATATCAATAAACCGATGGGTAGGGAGTTGGGGAAGGGCCCCAACTATCCGATCGGCCAGATAGAGAGTATGTGCACTCGGAAATGATGGAGATCATCGACCTCGAAGGTGATACTACAACCGGTCAGTTGGGGGAGGGCCCCCAACTGACTAGGAGGCCAGGGAAGGAGCATATGCCTACCAACTCTTTTGAGGATGAGCATCTCAGCCTGTAGAGGAAGAGACTAAGAATTTGCATCCAAATTCTGGTTCCTGCAAGGCCTGTAAATCGAACTCGTCTCCCACCTAGGATGTCTGTTGGTCCACGTCCGTCACGCAAGTTTTTCAACCGCAAACATCCTACTGGCCCCAAAGAACAAGCCAAGGTACTACATTTCCGTTCTCAGAACCATTGTTTTCACTTTCTTGATAGTGATTATATTGGTTCCCATTCTGCTACTAGTACGACAGGCCCAATTTTGGTCCGGTTGAAATCATTATGAGAATTATAGCTTGGAATTTTCAAGGGGCGGGTAGTCAATTGACAGTTCAACATATTGGGGTGTTACTTAGAATTCATAAACCCGATCTACTATTCATCTCGGAAATCAAGAGTCAAGTTCCTAGGCTGAAAAACATTGTTTCCAGAGCACGGCCTTGATAACAATTGGTGCATCAACCCGGAGAACACGAGAGGAGGTCTCCTATTATCCTGGAAAGATACGGTTAAGGTGGAAATCCTGGATAGTAACCAGAACGCTATCCACACCACTCTTGACCCATGAGGTCCCTCACCAACTTGGGAAGCATCCTTTATATATGCCCCTTGGAAACCTGAAGATCGTCCCCCCTTCTGGGATAAGCTACTTAATTTCAGAAACCTTCGGCCACCAGATAGCTCGTGGTTGGTTATGGGTGACTTCAACGATATCTGGAGTTTCGATGAAAATGATAGTCGTATCCCTGCTTCTACGGCCCGTATACTCAGGTCCCACTCCTAGAGCGACCAAGCATGCCTGGCAGATTTGGGATTCAATGGGCAACCCTTCACCTGGACAAATCGCAGAACTGGTGAAAATAGAGTTAGAGAACGCCTGGATAGAGCACTAGCAACCTCTGACTGGCAACTCAGATTCCCGCAAGCTAAAGTCATCCACTTGGATCTGGTAGCATCTGACCACTACCCCATCATGCTCACAACAAAGAAGGAGACAACTGGAAACAATAAGCAATTGATCTTCCGATTTGAAAATATGTGGATCAGACAACCCACCTTCCCTGAAGTACTTGGCACTGCTTGGCTGAGACGACAACATGGGCCACCATAGCAAGTGCTAGGGCGGAATCTCACAAGACGCAGATACAAGTTGCACACCTGGAACCGCTCAACATTTGGACACGTGGACCTACAAATCATGAACACGCTAGCCAAGCTCAACGAAGCCCAAACTGCGGACCTAACCGATAGCACGATTGAACATCTATCAGGCCTCTTGAAGGATCTGTATCTGAACCACGAAACAATGTGGAGAATAAAATTCAAGCAACTTTGGTTGTCAGAAGGGGACAGAAATACTAAATTCTTTCACACGTTCATGGTATCAAGGCGGAGGAGGAACAATTTGGATTGCATTGTCCTAACCGATGGGAACACATTAACAGACCCTGTACACATTGCAAACCGTATACGGGAGCACTATATTGACGTGTTCAAAGCAACAGAGGATTTACCCATCCCGACGATCCCCTCAAGAAATCTCCTTTTTGTGACACCCGAAGCTACGGGACCCCTGAATGCCCAAGTAAACATTGTAGAAATCACTGGGGTACTTGCACAACTCCACCCGGACAAATCGCCAGGGCCAGACGGATACCCTGCAAGATTCTTCCAACACACCTGGGACTTCACAAAGCAAGAACTTTCCAAAGCGGTGGTTAACTTTTTCAGCACGGGGGTCTTGGAACAAGCCATCAATTCAACCAACCTAGTCCTAATTCCAAAAAAGGATAACCCGCAAGACCTAAAGGATTGGCATCCAATCGGGGTGGCAACACAACGTACAAAGTCATATCCAAAATCCTCACAAACAGACTTAGGAAGGTGATCGCATGATTGATCTCACCTTTTCAGACCGCCTTTATACCGGGGAGAAGCATAAAGGACAGCACGCTTCTGGCACAGGAACTGTGCATACCATTAAACAACGACGCAGAGGCGAAAAAGGATTACTAGCACTAAAACCGGATATGACAAAGGCTTACGACCGGTTCGAGTGGTCCTTCTTGAAAGACATCCTATCAAACATGGCTTTTCCAACAACCTTTATCAACTGGACCATTCAATGTGTCTCGTCCGCACGACTCAATGTCATCCTCGATGAGTATCAGCAGGAATCGGGACAGCTGATCAACTACAGCAAATCAAGCATACGTTTCAGCCTGAATGTTCACCCGGACGAGGGACTCCAGATAGCTCGACTTCTAGGGGTCAGGGAAAAGCTCCCCGATGAGATATACCTGGGGCTACCTACGGATTGGGAAAATCAGAAAAGCCAAATAGGACATTCACTCATCCAGAGAACTACTACGCGTATTCAGGGTTGGATGACCAAACTTCTATCACAAGCTGGAAATGAGAGCCTACTCAAAGCTACAGCTGCCTCCATACCAACATACATCATGTCATGCATTAACCTCACCAAAAAAACATCATCAAATTCGGAAAAGCTCCATAGACATTTTTGGTGGAACTCTACGAAGGAAAAAAGAGGCATTCCATGGATCAGCTGGGAGAAGTTGGGAAGATCAAAACGTGATGGTGGACTAGGTTTCAGAGACATGAATGCTTTCAACTTTGCGCTTCTAGCAAACAAGCCACACGCGTAGTCACTAATCAAGATTCCATCTGGGTTCAATGCATTCGTGATAAATACATGCGTCATAACACCTTTCTTATAGCAAAGGGATACCCCAGTCACTCACCAGTATGGAGAACATTGACCAAGCTACAAAGCATCCTCGGTAAAGGTGGTATATGGCACGTTGGAGATTGAAAATGTATCAATTTCTGGACTGACCCATGGGTACCAAACTTTGGCCTACTCAAGGATTGGGTAACTGCCAACGATACTCCTCTAAACAATATTCAATTGTGATGGGTTTTGATATAGCCGTTAGGCCCATTAACGGTGACTAAACGGCGAAGTAGGCCCACTGGGCCCCGAACGAGGCTTAGAAGACCAATACGAAGGGTCCCGACAAGGTCGGTCCCGATATATGAGCTGAACGCTCCCGATGTTACGCCTTTAAGTAGGCCCCGATGATACGCCTTTGAGTAGGCCCCGATGATACGCCTTTGAGTAGGCCCCGATGATATGCCTTTGAGTAGGCCCCGATATTGAATCCCTGAGAAGATTCCCTGTCCCGATGACGAGGGGCCCCGAGCGGTGACCAAAGGAGATAACTCTGGAGCCCATGATTTCCGTCGGGACTTGCCACCAGAGCACGAGGCCGAGAAATACGCCCACTATCAACATAGTGGGGAAGTGGCCGGAAAAGACGAAACGTGGGTTACTGGCCGAGATAAGCGGAACGTGGCAGTTATCCCAACATGTAACTGAGGTAATCCTTCCCCTAAATAAAGGAAGGAGTTACCTCAGGATGGATAGGTTCACATACTTACATACTGATACTTGCCAGTTTACATCGAGATACTCATTTAAGCATCGGAGAGGGATTCTGGGTCACCGCCCGGTTTATCCCCTTCTTGCAGGATTACTTGGAGCGAAGGAGTTCGGACTTCCGTCAAGAACGTACTGGAGTTCCAACCGTGATCCAACATTGGCGCCATCTGTGGGAACGAAGCAAAAAGCAAAAATGACTTCTACCCGTTCGATGGCAGGCAAGCAAAAGAAGAAACAAGGACAATCCGGCGGTTCCCGCTACCCTGCTGGAACTCTGAATTCAGGGCCGCCGGAGCGCACCGTTGATCGGAATGATCCTCCCCCTACTGTTTCTCAAACAAGGGGGCATCATGATGATCGTGAAGATTCCATCCGAAACTCGTCGGAAAGCCGGGAAGAGATCCCAAGGAGGGACTAGGATGCACCTGCAATGCTGGACTTGGCGAAGGCTGTGATGGATGCCATGCCAGTATTTTTGGAAGCTATGGAGGCTCTCTTGGACCGAAGGGAGGCCGCCAAGAAGAAGGAGGAGGAGTTGCCTCCGCCTCTGCCGATGGAGAATCGGGACGGGCAGGAGGCCCAACCCGAGCACCAGGACAAGAATAAGGAACCTGCCCTATCGGAGCAGTTCGTGGTCGATGGGCCTGGGCCTGTGCAGCATAGGACCATTCCTCTCAATGGCCCTATCACCCCTGATCAAGTGGTGAAGATAGTGAACATTTGTATGGGGGACCAGAAGAAGATGATGTCGGAGCTGAGGGATCGATCCACTCATCCCTTTGTTCCCCGATTGGTAAACAACACTGCCCCGCCGGGACTAGGCATCCCGATAATCAAGGAGTATGATGGCGAGGGAGATCCCGTTCGTCATGTCCAGAAGCATGTCATGGCTTGTCTAGGCAGAGCCCCGAATGATGACATAGTGTACGTTTTGTTCCCAGGCACACTCGGTGAGAGGGCCCTGACGTGGTTCTTCTGCCTTCCCCCAGGATGCATCTCTAGCTGGACCCAAATGCATGATCGCTTCATCCAGCACTACCAGGGCCGTCGGCGCCTCCTGAAAAGCGCGAGGTCCCTGGCTGAGGTGGTACAGAGGCCCGACGAATCTCTGGCGCATTACTACCAGAGGTACACTGCTAGCGTGGCCGAGATTGATGAGGAAATGTCGGAGGGAGAGACCATCCAAACTTTCATTCAGAACCTGACAGCACCATATGGTTCCGACCTGATGCACAGCGTGGCTTAGAAGGCTGTGTGGAACATGGAGGCGCTGCAGAAGAGGGTGAAGCAGCAAATCGACGTCCAGGAGTCAAAGATAGCTGCCGGAGACCTTGACCCTCCGAAATCAAACAAAGGGAAGCAGTCGTTCAAACCCTCGGACGATCGCAGGAGGAAAGATAAACCCGAGAGCAGTCGGGGTCGAGGCCGTCCCGATCGGAGGGAAGACAAGCGCACGAAGTAGGACAAGCGGGAGGACCACTACACCCCTCTCATTTGTTCTATGGGTGCTGTGTTGGCGGTAATGGACCGACAGGGTATCTTCAGGTATCCCCCGAAAAAAGATGGAGAGTCCATGGGAGCCCGTACTGATCGTTATTGTCACTTTCACCGTGCCAACGGTCACGACACTAACCATTGCCGGGAGTTGAAGAAAGAGATTGAGAAGCTGATCCAGAAGGGAAAGCTCAAGGAATTTGTGGCTGGACAGCGGGGCCGATCCCGTTCCCGGTCCCGATCGCGGTCCCGTTCCCGATCCCGTGGTCGATCCCCGAAGAAGGATAAGCCCGAGTCATCCAATGCCCGCAAGGAGAAGCGGGGAACTATCAATGTGATTCACGGAGGACTTGCTACATGAGGAGATACTACAGCAGCTCGGGAGGTCTATGCTTCTCGGATTCCCATTGCTGTGGTGTTGGGCAAGAGGGCCCGAAATTGGACTCCGAAAGAAGAAATGGTGATTCCCTTCTCGGCTGAGGACCTGATAGGTGTGGAGACCCCGCACGATGATGCTCTGGTCGTGACCTTGAACGTGGATGGGTACGAGATGAAGCGGATCCTGATTGATGGAGGGAGTTCCTCCGATATTTTGTTCATGGATGCACTGCAGGCCATGGGGAAAACCAAGAAGGACTTGAAGCCTGCGGACTTCCCGATGGTCGGATTTTCTGGCTCTACCTCTTACCCGGTCGGGGTAATTACCTTACCGGTCGAGTTCGGGAGTAGTTGGAAGTCGGAGAAGAGGAACGTAGAGTTCGTGGTGGTCGAGTCTGCGGGGATCCACAATGCCATTATCGGGAGGACTACCATCAACCCACTGGGGGCAATTGCCTCAATTGTCCATCAGAAACTGAAGTTCCCGACTGACCACGGAATCGGGGAGGTCCAGGGTGATCAGATAGCTTCCAGGAGGTGCTATGTCAATGCCACCCGAAGGAGGAATCGGGAAGCTATGACTGTTTTCCAGACTGACGCTGATCCCCGAGAGGAGTTTGGGCGTCCCGCCCCGATGGAAGAGTTGAAGGAGGTCGAGATTGATGGACCTCAGAGGAAGGTGAAAATCGGGTCCGCTCTGACCGAGGAGACGGCCCGAGAATTGATCGATCTGCTGAAGGAATTCAAGGAGCTGTTTGCCTGGTCCCCGAGTGACATGCCAGGAATCAGCCCCGATGTGATTACTCACGAGCTGAGGATTGATCCCGCGATCAAGCCGATCACACAGAGAAGGCGCCCGATGGATGCCGACAAGAAGATTGCGATCCAGCAAGAGGTGGGCAGGTTGCTCGATGCTGGATTCATTAAGGAGCTCCGATTCCAGACCTGGGTCGCCAACCCAGTCCTGGTGAAGAAGAGCAATGGCAAATGGCGGATGTGTGTCGATTTCCGCGACCTGAACAAGGCATGCCCGAAGGATTGTTATCCGCTCCCGAGGTTCGACCAGCTGGTAGATGCCACATCGGGACATGAGCTGCTGAGCTTTATGGATGCCTACTCTGGGTACAATCAGATCAAGATGTCCAAAGAGGATGCTCCCCACACCGCTTTTTATGCTGATAGCGACATCTATCATTATAATGTTATGCCCTTCGAACTGATCAATGCAGGTGCAACTTACCAGAGGATGGTGGATAAGCTGTTCGGGGATATGCTGGGGAAAACAATGGAGGCATATGTGGACGACATGCTGGTGAAGTCCCGACAGGCCGAGGATCATGTTCACAACTTGGCCACGGCGTTTAACGGATGAGGCTTCATCAAGTTCTTTTAAACCCGACCAAGTGTGCCTTCGGAGTGCACTCAGGGAAGTTCTTGGGCTTTATGGTGAGCCAGAGGGGAATCGAGGTGAACCCTGAGAAGCTGAACGCGATCGAAGAGATGAAGTCCCCGATTAACCACCGGGAGGTGCAGGTGCTGAACGGCCGACTGGACGCCATGAATCACTTCCTGTCCAAGGCAAGCGACCGATCCATGCCGTTCTTTGAAGTACTGAGGGCCAACAAGAAGTTTGAGTGGACTGCCAACTGTGAAGAGGCGTTCCAGGCACTCAAGCAGCACCTTCGCACCCTCCCGCCATTGGCGAAGCCCATCCCAGGCGAGCCACTCTATCTGTATTTGGCCGTTTCTGAATTTGCTGTTAGCTCTGTCTTAGTGAAAATTGTAGAGGGTAGCCAAGTCCCTGTCTATTATGTAAGCAAGGCACTCGCCAAATCAGAAATGAATTATCCCGTCGTTGAGAAGTATCTCTATGCGTTGATTATTACTGCTCGGAATCTGAGGCCTTACTTCCACGCGCATGAAATTACTGTTTTGACGAATCAGCCTTTGAAACATTTTTTGAACCGACCTGATGCGTCGGGGAGATTAGTGAAATGGGCAGTCGAGCTTAGTGAATTCCGCATTCACTTTGCTCCGAGAACAGCTATTAAGGGCCAGGCGTTGGCGGATTTCATAGCAGAGTCTACAGCCCCCGATCTAGAAGAAGCGGGCCCTGTAGAGGGGGTAACCACGGAGGTCCCGATAACTGAGCAGTCAGAACAGCCCGATGATGAAGAAATACCTTCGGGAGGTGCAAACCCTGAAGGAGAGTTTCTAGAGCTTCAATATTGAGGCGATCCCGAGAGAGGATAACGCGAAAGAAGATGCCTTGAGCAAGTTCGCCTTGGGGGCACCCCTCGATGAAAGTCGGAAGGTGCATTTCTTGGAGAAGGTGATCCTGTCAACCACCGATCAGTCGGAGGTATGTGCCATTGAGGTCGGATCGGAGGAGCCCACTTGGATGACCTCGATAGCCGCGTATCTGACTACGGGGGCAATCCCTGATAATGAAGTAGCAGCTGGCAAAATACGCCGAATCGCGCCCAATTATGTGATGGTGGACAATCAGCTGTACAAAAAGGGGTATTTAACTCTTTATCTGAAATGCGTGGCCGAGCCCGACACAGGTCGGATCCTTAGGGTCGTGCACGAAGGATATTTGGCCTGTCATGAAGGTGCCCGATCCATCGTGAGGAAAGTACTGAACCTGGGTTACTACTGGCCCTCGATGAACAAGGAGGCAACGATGCTAGTCCGATCCTGTGACGCTTGCCAGAAGTATGCCACGAATATCGTGGCTCCAGCTGTCGATTTGACGTCCATCAAGAGTGCTTGGCCCTTCGTGCAGTGGGGAATCGACTTGGTGGGACCCCTTCTAGTTGCAAAAGGTCAGTGTCGATATTTAGTCGTGGCTATTGATTATTTTTCGAAATGGATAGAAGCCAAGGCATTGGCCAAGACGACGGGGAACCATATCCTCAAATTCCTCCAGACCCATATCATATCCCGATACGGGATCCCCAAGGTGGTGATCAGTGATAATGGCCCTCCGTTTAACGGGGCCCAATGGAAGGAGTACTTGGAGGAACTAAAAATTGAGAATCGGACAGCCTCTGTCCGTCATGCTCAAACCAATGGACAGGTGGAATCAGACAACAAGATCGTAATGGATGGCCTGAAGAAGAGGGTCCATGCATTGAAGGGCAAATGGCTGGATGAGCTGGAAAATGTGCTTTGGGCTGTTAGAACGACACCCAAACGATCGACTGGGGAGACTCTGTTTGGCCTTGTTTATGGCACGGAAGCAGTGGCTCCCGTCGAAATAGCTGTGGCATCCCATCGGACGAGGTATTACTAACCTCTCTCGAACGATGAAATGAGGCGTCTGGACTTGGACTTGGTCGAAGAAAAGAGGCGGAGTGCCGAGGAGGCCCAGGCTCGGATGCGCTTGGCAACAGCCCGATATTATAATCGACGAGTCAAGTCTCGACAGTTCTTTGTCGTGGAACTGGTCTGGCGTCAGAACGAATTTACCCTGTTGGATCGGATCAACAAGATGTCACCAAAATGGGAAGGGCCTTATAAGGTCGTGGGGATGCCAGCTCGGAATGCGTACAAGTTGGAAGACCTCGATGGCAATGTGTTGAAACAATATTTTAGTGGCGAACACTTGAAGAAATGTCATGTTTGATATTAAGTCGCCTCAGGGGTGCAAGTTGAGCCATCAATGAATAAAGATGTTGCTTCCGACAAGACTATACTAAGACTTATCATTCTAAGCATGCTTAAATCGCCTTAAGTGGTGTAGTCTAATTGCCTTAAGTGGCGTGGTTCCGCCTTAAGTGGCGTGGTTCCGCCTTAAGTGGCGTGATTTCGCCTTAAGTGGCATGGTTCCGCCTTAAGTGGCATGGTTCTGCCTTAAGTGGCGTGGTTCCGCCTTAAAATGGCACGATTAAATCGCCTTAAGTGGTGTTGATAAGTTGCCTTAAGGGGCACGATTAAATCGCCTTAAGTGGTGTGGATAAGTTGCCTTAAGTGGCACGATTAAATCGCCTTAAGTGGTGTGGATAAGTTGCCTTAAGGGGCACGATTAAATCGCCTTAAGTTGTGTGGGTAAATTGTCTTAAGTGACTTGTCGAAATTACTCTAAGTGATATGATCGAATTGCCTTAAGTGGCTTAGTTAATTCACCTTAAGTGGTGCAGTGATAATCGGGACCAAAAAGATTGATATTATAAAGATCTAGGAGGTTCACGACAGATAAGGAAATTACAAGGATTTGAAAATAAAGCAATAAGGCTTGATCCTTGGCAGCGTCGAGGGGAGCAGGGTCCACGAGGTATGTGGAAGAAGGCTCCGTGATCGGGGGATCGGACTCTGGAAGATTGGCCGCGGGAGGATCGGACTCTGGGAAGTCAGCCGGTGAAGGGTCAATCATCGGGGGCTCAATTGTCGGGAGTTCTGCACTTGGAGGTTCCACCGTGCCTTCAGCACCCGCAGCCCCCTCGGGGGTGTTGGCCCCGTCGCTTTCCTCAGAAAGGTTGAAGTACCTCTCCGCGAAGGGGGCGAGGGTCTGAGATTTGGTGAAATCTATGGCACCACCATACTCCAGATGGAGCTCTTCAACAGCATCAAGCAGGGTGGTCTCCACCTCCGCCGTACAGAACTTCACTGCATCCAGTTGGAAAGCAGGGAGCCCCGATAATCTTCCCGTCCCTTGGCCTCAGCCTCGGCCAGCTTGGTGGGAAACTCAGCAAGTTCCCGCTCCATCTGCTGGGACCGGTTGGTGAGAAGGACCTTCTCAGCCTCCAGCCCCGCTTTGGCATCCTCGAGGGCCTTCTTCTTGGCTTCCAGCCCCGCCTTGATGTCCTCGAAGGCCTTCTTCTCGAGGACATGCCTGTCCCGATCGTCCGCGCGCCCCCGCTGCTCCTCACTGAGCCTTTGGCGCTCCTGCTTCAGCAGCCTCTCAAAGTCGTGGACGTGCCTCAGGAGGTCCCGAGTCTTCTGGTTAAGGAGGGCCTGCTCTTTAACCAACTTCCCCTTTAACGACTCGGAGGCAGCCAGATCCTCCTTGAACTTGTCCAAGACCTCGGGGACCGCCTTGGCACGCTCCTGCTCCAGGGCCTCCTCCAGGGCCAGGACATACCTGAAACAGCGGTGTTGGTCCGCCATTTCCTGCGAAGAAAAAGAGAAGAGGTCAGTACACGAAAATATTCCGCCTTATATATACTAAGTGTAAAGACAGGAAACCTTACCTCCACGCGACGAACGGCCATGGCGCGAATATCTCTGTCAATGTCCTCTCGAGCCAGGGAGAGCGGGAGCTTCATAGATGGTGGAACTGAGCCTGCCAGCAGGTGCAGACCCAGTTCCGTGGACACATCATCCCGACGCAGCGGGACCCCCCGCAACGACTCGATCGGAGTCCAAGGAGCCGCCGCCTGGTCGGGGGAGTAAAGCTGGTAGAAGCTCCCGTCCAAAAGGGGAGAGGGGGAACGACGCCCTGGGTGTCGGGGGTGCGGGCCTCTGAGCCGCCATGTGAACCCGTCGTTCTCTCTGGAGTCAGGCTCAAGACCGGCGACAGCTGCTGTGCCAGAGAAGACGGAGGTGGCCCTTTGGGAGTCGGCTCCGGCGGTGTCTGCCTCGCCCCCCGATGGCGAATCAGGGGCTGGTCCCCGCTTGCCTCCTCAGAAGAATGAGAGACATCTAGGTCCATCACCTGACGGAACTGGCCGTCCGTCAGGACGTCTTCAATCCCCGATCCTCCGGGGGCACGAAGAGAAAGGAGGGGCTCCCCGACCCGTGCGTCGGAGGGAGGCTCCCCCGCCGAAGCTCCAGCTCCCGATCGACCTGCAGCTGGAGAACGAGAAGTTTCAGAAAGAAAGTCAGGAAGTTGACCAGGATCCTTCCACCAGATGACGCGACGGGAGAGGTATTGATCCTTCCCGTGATAATTGTAGTAACCCGCTTTGAGGACGCGGGGAGTTTCTCCTTGCAGGATGCGTTTGATCCCTTCGATATTGGCTCCCTTATCGGAGGGGATTAACTCCTTGGGAATACGCCTCCTGTACAATCGAATTGCTAAGCGGAGCTGTTTACCTTCCTCGGGAGTCTTGGTGTTGAAGATCTGCTCCATCCTCTCCACCCGGGCTCGCTTGATCTGCTCCGAGGTGGGAGGTGCCGACGAGGAGGCGGCCCTCTTTGAAGACTTCCTCTTCCTCGCGGGGCTCGGTACAGTATCAGTCTCCGCCTGCTTAAGCACGAGATTTGTCAGCAATGATACCTTCTTAGCTGCAAAGACGAAAATGAAAGGACAGTTAGAATATTACCCAAGGAACGAGGATAGAAGGGTCATCGAAGAGTTGACCCCTGGACACGATATCAAGGAGTCGGATCCCGGTCAGAACCAGGTCCCGCTCCCTGATAGAGTTGGCGTCGAGGGGAGTGAAAGAGTCCCCCCAACGATAAAGCTGGATGCAGTGGAGAATCTGGAAATCCTCCTCGGAGTAAGTGTGGAAAGCGGGAGCAGGGTCCGCCTCAACCTCCCATCGGGGCCATGGGATGGAGCTGTTTCGGATGAAGATATAACTCCTCTTCCAGCCACTGTTTTCGGGCCCCGAATCAGTGATGAGCCCCCGACCCTTGGCGACCTTCCAGGTGTCACCATTCCAGATGTACCGAGAGAGCTGTGCCTTGCTCCACTTAGGCATCCTCAGGTAGAAGGCACAGACTCTGGCATCATTGCACTTCAACCCATAGAAGTCCCGGAAGAGTCGGAGGCTATAGGGCCATTGTTGACGGAAGCAAAGGACGCGGAAAGCATTCCACACGCGGATGGCGTGGGGGGAGAAAGTAGTCGGATGTGTTTTGTAATATGTACACATCTCGACTATGTCCCCACAGAAGGGGAATCGGATCCCTGCCGATATTTTCCCGGTGGAGACAAATACCTCCCCCTCCCGGGGACGAGTGGCCACAGGGTCACCCGGGACGCGGGGCCAGGGAAAAGGGAAGCGAGGCTCCCAGGTGGAAGTAATGCATCCCTCCCGGAGAGCTGCATTATAAGCAGTGTCGGAAATCTCATTGCAGGCATAATCGAACTTGAAGGGCTTCCTCTCCCCAGAACTGGACTCACCGTCTGGAAAGTAATCAGAACAAGAAAAAGCACAGTCGATTTCCGCAAAAGTTCGGGTAAGATAATTGAGATAAAAGAAAAACTATGCTAACAAGTCTCTTCGGAATCAAAGGAGAAAACCTTACCAGACATGATGGATCGGAGAGGAAAGGATGATCTTGATGGTCGAAGATTCTGGTCGCCGTAGTGTTGATCAGAGAAAGAGAGGAGAGCTCGAGCTTTTGAAAATACAGAGAATGAAACGGTAAAGGAGAACTGAATAGTGCCAAGATTTGGGGTTTTATAGGAGAGAGGACAGCCAAAGAGAAGTTGCAATTTGAAACGTTGAAGATTAAATGTCTCAATCTGAATCGTCGAAGCACTAGAGACAAAACGGCTAGAAATTGCTTTTTCAGAAAAAACAGACACGGATACCCAAACCGTCGCTTCGTCACCTGCTGCATTTAATAGTTGAGTGACCGAGAAATCTTTTCGGATTCTGTGGTTATCCTCGGAATATCGGGGAATCTTGAAGAAGGAGATCTACTTCAGAAGATTTTTTCGTAAAATCAAAACCCTCTGATACCAATATCGGGAGGTCCGGAACTGGAAGACACGACGAACTATAAGTCCCTCATATCTTGGGGGCAAATGATGGGTTTTGATATAGCCGTTAGGCCCATTAACGGTGACTAAACGGCGAAGTAGGCCCACTGGGCCCCGAACGAGGCTTAGAAGACCAATACGAAGGGTCTCGACAAGGTCGGTCCCGATATAAGAGCTGAACGCTCCCGATGTTACGCCTTTAAGTAGGCCCCGATGATACGCCTTTGAGTAGGCCCCGATGATACGCCTTTGAGTTGGCCCCGATGATATGCCTTTGAGTAGGCTCCGATATTGAATCCTTGAGAAGATTGGCCCTGTCCCGATGTCGAGGGGCCCCGAGCGGTGACCAAAGGAGATAACTCTGGAGTCCCCGATTTCCGTCGGGACTTGCCACCAGAGCACGAGGCCGAGAAATACGTCCACTATCAACATAGTGGGGAAGTGGCCGGAAAAGACGGAACGTGGCTTACTGGCCGAGATAAGCGGAACGTGGCAGTTATCCCAACAGGTAACTGAGGTAACCCCTCCCCTATATAAAGGAAGGAGTTACCTCAAGAATGATAGGTTCACATACTTACATACTGATACTTGCCAGTTTACATCGAGATACTCATTTAAGCATCAGAGAGGGATTCTGGGTCACCGCCCGGTCTATCCCCTTCTTGCAGGATTACTTGGAGCGAAGGAGTTCGGACTTCCGTCAAGAACGTACCGAAGTTCCAACCGTGATCCAACAAATTGGTCAGCACAAAGGTCAACAATTATATTTTGAATCGCACATGGGACTTGGATACTCTCCCAAACCAGCTCCCTCCCGTGGTCAAAAATGCGATCTCCCAAATCCATCTGCCACTGTTCAACACACCCGACCTCTTTCTCTGGTTGCACAATGACTCCGGTCTTTATTATGTCAAGTCTAGATATCATTTCATTAAATCGCTACTCGTCTTAGAGCAGCAGGGGAATTTGGCTTCAACCTCATCGATTATTAATTCATCCTTCTGGAATAAACTTTGGAGTTCCAAACTTCTTCCAAAAGTTCGAATGTTCATTTGGAAAGGTTGCAATAACGGCTTACCGCTCGGTCAAGCTTTACACTAGAGAATTCCCTCTTTCAATCCCAAGTGCCATCTCTGCTCACACACCAGTGATACATGGGACCACTTGATGTGGTCATGCCCTTTTGCCCAGAGATTTTGGTTCGGATCGGTTTTTGGACTCCATACGGCGGATCTACAGTGTGACTCGGTTATAGATTGGTTGTTTAATTTTAAGACTAGTTCTTCGGTTGTTAGTTCGGAGGATATGTTTGTAAATAAATGCTTAGTCATGTGGGGTATCTGGCTAGAACGTAATTCTGTCATCTTTAGAAATAGGGGTCCTAGTCTAGAATCTACGTTACGATGTATTGCGTCTATATTCTCTGAAAATCTTGATGCGCATTTATGTACCACAGGAACCGGAGGATTCTCCTCCGTCCCCACCAGTGTAAAGCCCAGGAGGAGTATACCGTCACACACGAGGCCCTCGATAGTGTGTGACGGAGCAGTACGGGCCGGGAGGTTTCTAGTATTTGGAGGCGCAATTTTACTTGACGATTGTGGCAAAATCGTGGCAGCCTCAGTAGTATCGGCTTCCGGTGATGAACCTCTTTTGGGGGACGGATTAGATGTTCGGGCAGGTTTCCTGTTAGCTCGGTCACATCCACAGGACCCCCACGTCCTTTTCACGGACTCAACCAAATTGCTGAATAAGATAGAATCCTCTTCAACAGGTTGCAACCCTTCCATGTTCTGTGTCATTCAGGATATCCAGTTCTTACTTATTTCTATTTTGGCTAATATTTATGTTGTTCCTAGACATTATGTTTCTAAAGCGCACAAACTTACATCTAGTGCTGCTAACTTATCTGTAACTTGATTTGGGTTAACTCAGGACATTCCGTATTCAATACGGCTGTCCTAAGTTGCCTTTATATATCTTTGTTGATTTAAGACCAAAAAAAAAATACCATTCAGTACAAGGTGACTTGATGTGAGCTTTGAAATCTCTCTACAATATTGCTACTTTCTCTCTCTAGCACTCGGAATTTACCTAAACATCGGAGAGGGGTACACAGTGTTTGAACGCTTGGACGCTTGGAACCATATAATGTTATCTTGGGACTCACCACAATCAACGCATGTGGCAAAATCCCATCAACATCACATCAAAAGATGAAATTTCCAACCGGCATGGGAACCGGAGAAGTGAAAGGTGACCAGCAAATAGTGAAGGAGTGCTACTATATAGCACTACAATATTACATACAAAACACCAAAGAGAATGTCTTACCGATAGACACAGACCCAAGAGAGAAATATGGTCGTCCAACACCCATGGAAGAGTTGAGGGAAGTGGATATCGACGACCAAGATGTTGGAAATTAGGAGATACTTACTGTTAGCATATGGTGATTGGGCGCCGTAAATGGAAGCCCATTAATATGTATATGTTACCTAAGACAATTGGGTAAATGTCACATTAGGGAAATTGGGCTTGACCCAAATCTCAATTGACATGAGAGGCCCAAAATTGGGCCTCCCTTATACCCCAAGGCCGGCCGAATATAGGTGTGGGCAAAATGGACTTTTGTCCACTTTGCTCCTCCTATAAATAGGGAGTGTTAAGGATTTTATTAAGGTAATTCATAATTCCTAATTTGTGGTGATTTGAGAGAAAAGTCCTCCTCCCTAAATACTAGTACTTCGGCCGACCTTGTACCTACACCAAAGGTGTGCCAATTTTCTTTGAGCAAACCACTCCGGAGATCCATCCCTGCCAAGAATCGATCAGAGGCTTTGCTGTGCAGACTATATCGCGTAGGGCTTCCTTAACTAGAACCTCTACGGGTTCCGTCCGGTGGACCGAGAACTCCCTCAGCAAGATCTTGGGACTACGGAAAGCGATTAAGGTATGTGTGCATCTTCCGCTGCGTAATAGTTATTACTAGCATGTACCATGTTTATATTTCTGTAGAATTCAGCCCCGTAATCAAACAGTGGTATCAGAGCCTGTGTTAGGAGTTCATGATTTTGATAAATTGATGTTCTTGATTTTTAAACATGTTGGCCGAAATTTTGAATAGTAAAAATTTAAAATTTCCGATTTTTATAACTGTTAATGCCGAAATTTTCATGATGTTCTTAGTAAAATTTGTTGTTCATGAAATTCAAGAAAAACGTGACTTTTATCAAAATCAAACATTGGATTGTAGATCTTAGTAAAATTTGATCTTGAAACTTGGAAACTTGTTTCCAATTAGTGTCTCGGCCGAACCCTAAGGAAATTGATAGGTAAATATTTTTAATTTCTTAGGCCCCAAGTTTGAATAATTTGGCTGAAATATACACATATAATATTGTTTACCATATTTTAATTTTTATTAAAGGTGACAACATATCTATAATTGTAATATATGGATAGGTTCACATTAATAAATAGAAATATATATAACTATCAATATATCTAGCTAATTTATAGGGATGAAGATATTATTGATAGATTTATTTACCTAAAAGATTAAGAAAATATATTTACCTCTGCCAAAACTATGTTGAATGTGGGCCTTACCTCGTCACACAGGTACGGTCGTCTTGTGGAGGAGGGAGGCCTCAACTAAGCAAGGCTGGCTAAGAATCAGGGGGATAAACCAGATTACGCAGAACGATCATCTAGTGTCGAAGTAACTCGACATGATCTTCATTTTGCAGATCGCCGTGATGAACTTTGTTCCTCATTAATCCACAATCTGGGCCATATGAGAATCTGCGATAACATGATTTGACATGTCCCATTCATTTGAACTTAAACGTTCAGGTATGCTATCGACGCGTGTTTCATACTTCGCGTGCCACGTCCGACCACGGGGTCACAGCTCGGTTGTGCTTGGAAAGAATCCTCGTGATTGTGGCGGGCACAAACTTCTTCACCTCGAGCGTGTGATTGATCCCGGAGCTTTATGAAGAGGCACCCAAAGTATCCTCACGGACTCGGAACTCATATCTAAGGCCAGGCTCAATGTTCGCTTCCCTGCGTACAAGCGTAATGCTGAACAAAAAGGCCCCGCGACCACGTCTTTGGAAATTAGTTGGGTTTGACTGAAGATATGAGCGATGGGGATGGTCAAGTTCACCTGTAATTCACCGACTGTTGTATTCACTAGGTGGCCACCAACTGGATATTAGTTGAAGGTTGTGAATACTTGTACGGATGCCTTGGAGAAGTGTTCCAATGAGGAAACTAGACAAAAGGAGAATTATAAGTTGACCTAGGATACAACGCGACACTATATAAATCTTGTGTATAACAGGTTGATTGGAGAAAAGGGAATCAATATTCTGCGGGTGCTACAACACTCCTAACAGAAGAGTAGCACGATGCCCGTCGTGTCCGTCGGTCGCACGGCAAACATCGTATGAAGTATTCGGAAGAAAAGGCCTAGATCGAAGGAGTGAAATGTTGATGCAGATTTGGAAGACAGTAAATTAACAAGCACCCTCTCATTCCGGCGACTGGGAGCTGTAAGCATATGGTGTTGGGAACTGTAAATGGAAGCCCATTAAATGTATATGTTATCTAAGTTAAATGGGCACATGTCACTATAGGACATTGGGCAAGACCCAAATCCCAATTGACATGAGAGACCCAAAATTGGGCCTCCCTATATTATACATGGCCAGCCGAATTATGGGTGGGGGTAAAGTGGACATTTTTCCACTTTACTCATCCTATATATATGGGGTGTTAGGGGTTTTATTAGGGTTAATCACAATTCTCTTTAAGTGGTGTTTTGAGAGAAAACCCTTCCCCAAAGAACACCATACTTCGGTCGAACCTAGCAATCACCAAGGGTGTGCCAATTTTCTTTCGAGCAAACACTCCAGAGATCTGTCCCTCGCCAACATTCGATCAGAGGCTTTGCTGTGAAGAATATACCACGTGGGTTTCCTTCACAAGAACCCCTACGGTTGCCGACCTGAGGATCGTGAACTCCTTCCCGCAATGATCTTGGGACTACGGACAACTCTAGAGGTACGTGCCAATCTTCTGCTTCGTAATTTTGATTACTAGCATGTACCACGGTTTTAGTTTCCGTAGTGATTACTCCCCGTAATCTAACCGCCAGACCGCTGTATGAAAATCCATCAATACCACAACTACACATTGTTCCCAATGGGAGTGGATCAACCAACTTGGTTCCAGGTCGTAGTGATCAAGGAATTAATCTCGGAGGTAAAATATCGAGACCGAATGGTCGTCCAAGAAAAGTAGTAGGTCAAGGTCCTAGCACTGGCCTTGTTCCCAGTGGGAGTAATGCTTCGATAGAAAGCATTATTCCGAGTGGGAGCAATGTTCAGACTCAAGATGGGACTAACGAGCTTAGACAAAGTCAAAGGCATCAAACTTCTCCCAAGAAGTATTCCATCGAGAAGGGTGAATATTCACCCTAACTTCTGTTGACGATCCGGTAATGGTTCAACAAGCGTTGAAAGGACCTCAAGCGAAGGAATGGAGGAAAGAAATGGAGGAAGAGATCGCCTCAATGAAAGTCAAGTCTGTATGGTCTTTAGTTGATTTACCTGCTAACGACAGAGCCATAGGGGCTAAGTGGGTTCTGAAACTCAATGCTGATGGAAATGTCGGGCGATACAAAGCCCAGCTAGTTGCGAAAGGATACACCCAGCTTCACAGAGTGGACTTTGATGAAACATACTCACCGACTGTGCGATACACTACAGTCTGGGCAATCGTAGCCCTGTTTGCAAGCCTCGATCTAGAGCTGCACCAAATGGATGTTGAGACCGCATTCCTCCACGGAAACCTTGAGGAATAGATCTATATGAAGCAACCAGAGGGTTTCATTTACTCCTGGTAACGAACATAAAATTTGTAAACTCCAAATATCCATTTACGGTCTCAAACAATCGTCTCGGCAATGGTACCGCAGATTCTACGAGAAAATCGTTGGAAACGGATTCGTGAATCTCCACGAGGATCCATGCGTGTATACAAATACCTCTAAGTCTAAGTACGTCATCTTAACTTGATAAGTGGATGACATACTCATTGCTGCGAACGAGGTGAGTTTCATGCATGAATCAAAGTCCTGGTTGGCATCTGTATTTGAGATGAAAGACATGGGAGAGCCTACGTACATCTTGGGCATTAAGATTGCAAGAGATCGTGCCGCCCGGAGGTTATGTCTATCTCAGGAAGCCTACATCAACAAACTGTTGAAAAGGTTTAGATTACAAGATGCCAAACCCATGGAGACACCGGTAGTATTCGGGTGCGCGTTGTCAAAACGTGACGGCCCGAAGAACCAGCAAGAGCGTGAACAGATGAGGAGTGCAGAGTATTTAAGCATATTCGGAAGTCTCATGTACGCCATGCTTTACACTCGTTCAGACATCTGTTACGCTCTGGGCTTAGTAGCAAGATTCCAATCAAACCCTGGCTATCACCATTTAAAAGCTGTAAAGTGGATCATACGGTATCTGAAAGGTACTGCCGACTACGTACTATGCTATGAGCGCTGGAAATTAGAATTGACCGGATTCACTGACGCCGACCATGGTGGCGATCCAGACGATCGTAAGTGCACCACATGAGGAGTATTTCTCCTTGCTAATGCCACAATTTCATGGATGAGCAAGAAGCAATCCTGTTTCGCGCTGTCTACGATGGAATTGTAATTCGTTGCTCTCTCCAAAAATGCACAGGAAGCGGTCTGGCTAAAAAGGCTTCTTACTGCTCTGCTTGGTGGCGATGTCAGGAGTAAGCATGTGAAGGTGTACTTTGACTGCCATGCAGCTATTGCCGTAGTAAGGAATCCAAAGTACCATTGTAGGACTAAACACATTGATGTGAAATATATTTATGCTAAATCAATGGTAGAAGATAATATAATCACTTTAGCATACTCGCCCACTAATGACATGGTAGCGGACCCATTAATTAAACCATTACGCAAGGAGACATTTGAAAAGCATGTTAAACTGCTTGGATTGCGTAGGGTTTAAATGTGGGCGTGTATCTGTGATAACATTTTGATAACTGAAAGTTACATTTTTTATAAATGAGAGAATTGCAATTCGAGTTTATGATTCATCGACGTCATCATGTTTGATTACATTAGATTTTACGGTCTATAAACTACGTCGTAGGAGGACGCAATCCTCTGCCTAAATTATGTCAATAGTGGGCATTGCCTTGTCACACGGGCACGCTCGTCTTGTAGGAGAGAGGGACCTCTTCTGTAACGAGACTGGCTAAGAACCATGGAGATAAACTTGGTTACGCAAAACGATCATTTGGTTTCGGAGTAACACGACATGATCTTCGTTTTGCACATCGCCGTGATGAACTTTGTTCGTCATTAACCACATTCTGGGCCAGATGAAAATCTGCGATAGCATTATTGACATATCCCACATCTAACGATGTTTGGGTATGCTATCGACGCGTGCTTCATACTACGCGTGCCATGTTCAACCACGGGGTCATGCTCGGTTGTGCTAGGTAGAATCATC
The DNA here is from genome assembly GCA_036873135.1 of Clarkia xantiana subsp. parviflora. Lineage (NCBI taxonomy): Eukaryota > Viridiplantae > Streptophyta > Magnoliopsida > Myrtales > Onagraceae > Clarkia > Clarkia xantiana. Next base: position 1,948,556 of record JAPTYO010000018.1, read on the forward strand.
GAGATTCAGATGGGCGCAGACTTCTTCACCTCAAGCGTGTGATTGATGCCGGGAGCCTTATGAAGAGGCACCCGAAGTATCCTCATGGAGTCAGAACTCATGTATAAGGGCAGGCTTAATGTTCGTTTCCCGGCGTATGAGCGTAGTGCTGAAGAAAAAGGCCAAGTTACCATGTCTTTGGAAACCGGTTGGGTTTGTTTAAGGATATGAGCGATAGAGATGGTCAATTCACCTGTAATTCACCGACTCTTGTATTCACTAGGTGGCCACTAACCAGATATTAGTTGAAGGTTGTGAATACTTGTACGGATACCTTGGAGAAGTATTCGTATGTGGAAACAAGGCAATAGGAGAATTAACATTTGACCTAGCATACAACGCGATACAATTTGACGTTTTTAACAGGTTGATTTGAGACAGGGAATCAACGTTCCGCGGGCACTACAATACTCCTAACAGATAAGTAGAACGATGCCTGTCGTATCCGTCGGTCGCACGGCAAACCTTGTATGAACTATCCGGAAGCAGGGGCAAGATCAGAAGAGTGAAATGTTGATGCGATTTGGACAACAATACATTAACAGGCACCCTCCCATTCCGGCGAGTGGGAGCTGTTAGCATATGGTGATTGGGCGCCGTAAATGGAAGCTTATTAATATGTATATGTTACCTAAGACAATTGGGTAAATGTCACATTAGGGAAATTGGGCTTGACCCAAATCCCAATTGACATGAGAGGCCCGAAATTGGACCTCCCTTATACACCAAGACCGGCCGAAATATAGTTGTGGGCAAAGTGGACTTTTGTCCACTTTACTCCTCCTATAAATAGGGAGTGTTAGGGATTTTATTAAGGTAATTCGCAGTACCTCCTTTGTGGTGATTTGAGAGAAAAACCCTCATCCCTAAATACAAGTACTTTGGTCGAACCATGTACCTACACCAAGGGTGTGCCAATTTGATTTGAGCAAAACACTCCGAAGATCTGACCCTGCCAAGAATCGATCAGAGGCTTTGCTGTGGAGACTATACCGCGTAGGGCTTCCTTAACAAGAACCTCTACGGGTTCCGTCCGGTGGATCGAGAACTCCCTCAGCAAGATCTTGGGACTATGGAAAGCGATTAAGGTATGTGCGCATCTTCTCCTTCGTAATAGTGATTACAAGCATTTACCATGTTTATATTTCCCCCCGAAACGCCTGACCTAATAATATAAAAAAAAAAACTTCAACTGACCAAACTGTAGTATTTAGCCCCGTAATCCAACAGTTACTACGGCACGTTACATACCAGGTAAACTAATTACGCAGCGGAAAGGGACACATAAAAGTTTTAAGCTTTCCGTAGACCCAAGATCTTGAGGGGAGTTCACGAACGGTTCCTGTAAGGATTCTGCTTAATGAATTACCTACACAGAATGGTCTCCAGAGCAAAGCCTCTATCAATTCTTCTACAGGATGAATCTCCGGAACGATTGCTCGAAGCAATTTGGCACCTCTTTGCTCAATTGTGGGTTCGGCCGAAACACTAGTATTAGGGAGGAGGGTTTTCTTTAATCTCAACTAAAAGGGAGAAGGTGATTAACCCTAAATAAAATCTTGACACTCCCTATTTATAAGAGGAGGTGGGCAAAACCCACCTCACCTTATTAGCAAGTTTCGGCCGGCCACTTAGAGTAAAGGGGAGGCCCAATTTTGGGCCTCTCATGTCAATTGGGATTTTAGGCCTGACCCAAATCGTTAATGTGATATTACCCAATTACTTAGGTGTAGCACTTATAATAAAGGGCTCCTATTACGGCGACCCATTCACTAAATGCCAACTAATTCCACTCGTCGGAATGGGAGGGTGCCTGATATTATGTTGTCGATCAACACATCATCATTTGTTCTCGATCCAATCCAGCTTCCGAATTGTTCATACAAGGTTCGCCGTGCGACCGTAAGACACGACGGACATCGTGTTACTCATCAGTTTAGAGTGTTGTACCGTTCGAGGAACATTGATTCATGTTTGCACACGGTGTCCTGAATGCCTTCTTGCTTCGGACCTCCGCCCTTCCTTCTCCTTGAGATACCTGCAAAAAGGGCACCGGGGTGTCCCTATAAGCCCACTCTGATGCTTAAAAGAGTATAGGCTATTAGAGAGAGATAGTAAGTGCTAGAGAGATAGCAAGATTACCCTTAAATGATGAGAGGAGGTCTCTATTTATAGATTTCTTATTGAACCGTTCGGTTCCAGTGCTTTCCTGGTCCGGTTGTGGCATTTTTGTAGTGTAAATTGAACTTGACTGTAAATATAGTGCATTTGACCTCGGTTTGACCATAGGTGAGCTAAATATGGTTAAGTGTGTGAAAAGGGCCTCCGAGGGCGATCCCCGGATGAAATATCGTCTGAGGATAGGGTTCCGGACGAGTAGAACTCGTCCGGAAAAAGGGGTGTACCCGGGTGGGTATCCTCAGGGACTCGCTAGGGTAACCGGAGCGAGGTGTCCTTGCTTGGGTAACCCGAGTGAGGTCTTCTTTCTCGGGTAACCCGAGCAAGGATGCCCTGCTCAGGTTACCTACGAAGGGCTTTTTCCCTCGAGATCCTCCGAATGGGTTTCGCAACTCAGGGTGTTTTTGGGCCTAAGTGTCGGGCCTCGGGTGTCTGTTTTTCCAAGTTTCAAATTATAATCGAATGTGGCCTAATTATAGGGCCCAATTTATTATATCTTGGGCATATATCCAATATTTTCCCCCGAGTCAAGAAATGGTTTAACCTTTACTAGACTCTATTTTTGCGGATTATCGCCCAAGCGAGTTGTGAAATGTACCTTTATGACGATCCCGACCATTATCGAGTGCTCGAGGAACGTCGTAATTTTCCGTGCCTCCTGTCTAAGAAGCCGGATACACAAAATGATATTGTTAATTTAAGCAAATTTATGTCATGTATAGATATTGTATAAGGGTAAGAGTTGCGAGCCTTGGTCTCGTTTTACTTAGCCTAGGACTATGTCCTTTCATTTGTGTCTCTGTTTCATTGGATTTTCTTGTAGAAGCACTTAACACATCCCTATATAAGAGATATTATAGGCCATCCCCTGTTGGAAGGGTGTTTATACAACATGTGAGTGTTAGTCGACATGCACGTGGGTGTTAGTACAAGTATGTACATGGATGATGTAAATATTATGAGTATGAAATATGGGCCTTAGTCCCATTTTACTTAGCCTTTAGGTCTATCGCCTTATTGGAGGAACCTCCTTTTTGGGTTCTTAGAGCTGATAGGGCGCTTTGGAAGCGGTGTTGCACTCCGTTTGAGAGAATGTGAGTATGATCTTTTAGCTTTGGCCTCTAATGGGCGTGACATTTTTCTCCCCTTTTGTAGGAGTGTGGCCATGGTCCTTTAACCTTATCCCTGAAATTTAATCTATATAGATGAAGGTGAGAATGGTAAAAATTCATCCTCTTAACCATCGTATAAAAGAGTCTTTATAGATTTATGTAGACGGATGTTCCCTTCATATATATATATATGAGTGTTACTCCCTTTGCGTAGGTTAAGGGGTTTCTCCCCTTGTAGATATCCTTTGTGATTTGACCTCGGGGCTTCCCGTAGGGTGATTTTGTCTTCGCGACTCAGTATTGAGGTTACTTTCGCGGTATGCATATCTTGCACCTCCATAAATAGGGGTTTGACCTTGTATTGACCACGCTCCGTGACCTGTGCATTGATGGGTCCGACTATAGCCGTCAGGCCCTTTAACGGCGAGGAAACGGCAAACAGGCCCACCAGGCCCCAAAATGAAGGTCAAGATGACTTTGGAGAAGGGTCCCGACGAAGGGAGTCCCGACAGAGCAAGGTCCCAACAGAGTCGGTCCCGACAGTTGAGCTAGAAGCTCCCGATGAGAAGCCTTTAAGTAGGCCCCGATGATGAATCCCTGAGAATGATTGGCCCTGTCACGATGACGAGGGGCCCCGAGCGGTGACACAACGAGATAACTCTGGAGTCCCCGACGGGAGTCGGGACTCGTTATCAGAGGATAAAGCCAAGATATGCGGGGCGTGGCCGAGATACGCGGAACGTGGTTAAGATACACGGAGCGTGGCCAAGATACGCGGGGCATGACTAAGATACGCGAGATCACGTCCGAGATATGCGGGATACGGGCTAACCACCCCTAATGGTTCGCCAGGTACCTGAGGCATCTCTTTGCCTATAAAAGGGCAGGAGATCACCTCAGAAAGACTTACGTTGAATTGAATACACTCTGAATTTATTACTTGCCAGTCATACGAGATACTCATTTAAGCATCGGAGAGGGATTCTGGGTCACCGCCCGGTCTATCCCCTCTTGCAGGATTGCATGGAGCAAAGGAGCTAGGATTACCGTCAAAGTCCGTACCGGAGTTCCACCGTGATCCAACATTGGCGCCGTCTGTGGGAATCAAACAAAAAGCTGATATGCCTTCTACTTGATCGATGGCGGCTGGCAAGAACAAAAGGGGACAATCCGGTGGTTCCCGTCACCCTGCTGCAACAAACTTGGATTCAGTACCGGAACAAGAGGAAAACCAGAACCATCCCCCGGCTGAGCTCTCCCAGACAGGGGGGCACAACGGAGATCCCGAAGATATTGCTCCTCAGCACCAGGGCAATAGGGGGCAGGAGGCTCCCCCAGCTGCAGACTTGACGAGGGCCGTGGCGGAAGCTATGCCCATGTTTCTGGCGGCTGTAGAGGCTCTCCTGGATCGAAGAGAGGCTGCAAGGAGGCAGGAGGAGATGCCCCCGTTGGAGGAAGCGACCCCGCCAACAGAGGGTCGGAACGCACAGGAAGCCCCGCCCCGAGGCCAGGACAGAGGTAGGGCAACCGGTCAGCCGGAAAGGTTCGTGGTTGATGGGCCAGGACTAGTACAGCACAGGACCATTCCCCTGAATGATCCCATCACTCCCGACCAGGTGGTAAAGATCGTGAACATCTGTATGGGAGAGCAGAAGCCACTGGTGTCGGAGCTAAGGGACCGATCCACTCATCCTTTCGTCCCCCGACTCATTGACACCCTAGCCCCGCCTGGGCTAGGCATCCCCACGATAAAGGAGTATGATGGCGAAGGAGATCCAGTTCGCCATGTCCAGAAGCACCTCATGGCGTGTCTGGGAAGAGCCCCAAGTGAAGACATAGTGTGCACGTTGTTCCCGAACACACTAGGAGAAAGGGCCCTGACTTGGTTCTTTAGTCTGCCCCCAGGCTGCATCACTTGCTGGGCAGACATGCACGATCGATTCATTCAGCAGTATCAGGGTCGGAGGCGTTTATTGAAGAGCGTGAGGTCCCTGACCCAGGTGGTGCAGAGGCCCGACGAATCGCTGGCTCATTATTACCAGCGGTACACAGCCAGCGTAGCAGAGATAGACCAAGAAATCTCGGAGGGCGAAACCATCCGCACCTTCATTCGAAACCTGACAGCCCCCTATGGCTCCGACTTGATGCACAGCGTGGCTGAGAAGGCTGTGTGGAATATGGAGGCATTGCAGAAGAGGGTGAAGCGGCAGATCGATGTCCAGGAGTCAAAGATAGCCGCAGGAGAACTGGAGCCCCCAAAGTCGAACAAAGGGAAACAGTCAAGTAAAACCTTCGACGATCGTAAGTCAAAAGGTAAACCCGACAGTGGCAAGAATCGAGGACGTCCGGATCGGAGGGACGACAGACGTTCTTCAAGAAAGGATAAGCGGGAGGATTTTGACATTCCTCTCAACTGCTCCATGGCGGAAGTGCTGACAGTCATGGAACGACAAGGTATCTCCAGGTACACCCCGAAGAAAGACGGAGAATTCCTGGGGTCCCGCACAGATCGCTATTGTCGATTTCACCGCGCGAATGGCCACGACACCAATCACTGCCGGGAACTGAAGAAGGAGATTGAAAAGCTAATCCAGAAGGGAAAGCTCAAGGAATTCGTCGGGGACAAACGATGCCGGTCCCGCTCTCGGTCCCGATCGCGGTCCCGTTCCCGATCCCGCTCTCGGTCCCGATCGCGGTCCCGTTCCCGATCCCGCGATCGGTCCCCGAAAAAGAAGAGAACTGATCCAGAGTCATCCGGTGCTCGCAAGGAGAGACGAGTCATCAACGTGATTCATGGAGGATTTGCTGCTGGAGGTGATACCTCATCCGCCCGAGAGGTCTACGCCTCTAGGATCCCTACGGCGGTGGTACTGGGTAAGAGGTCCCGATCTTGGACCTTGAAAGAAGAGATGGTAATCTCCTTCTCGTCGGAAGACCTCATAGGCGTAGAGACTCCGCACGACGATGCCTTAGTGGTAACTTTGGATGTAGACGGGTTCGAGATGAAGAGAATTCTAATCGACGGAGGGAGCTCCTCCGACATTCTGTTCATGGACGCGCTGGAGGCTATGGGGAAAACAAAGAAAGATCTGAAGGAGGCAAACTTCCCGATGGTCGGGTTCTCTGGCTCAACCTCCTACCCGTTAGGAGTAATCACCTTACCAGTGGAGTTTGGTAGCGGGTGGAAATCAGAAAGGAGGAACGTGGAATTTGTCGTGGTTGATTCCGCGGGGACCTACAACGCGATTATCGGGAGAACCACCATCAATCCCCTGATGGCGGTTGCCTCGACTGTGCACCAGAAGATGAAGTTCCCGACCGACCACGGAGTCGGAGAGGTCAAAGGCGACCAGGTGGCTTCCCGAAAATGCTATGTCAACGCCACCCGGAGGAGGAGGCGAGAGGCTATGACTGTCCTCCAGACAGACACAGATCCCAGAGAAGAGTTTGGGCGTCCCGCCCCCGTAGAAGATCTGAAAGAAGTCGAGATCGATGGACCCCAGAGGAAGGTGAAAATCGGGTCTGCTCTAACTGAAGAGACAGCCCAAAAATTGGTGGAGTTGTTGAAGGAGTTCAAGGAGCTGTTCGCCTGGTCCCCCAGCGATATGCCAGGAATCAGCCCCGATGTGATCGTGCACGAGCTGAAGATAGACCCCGCGATCAAGCCTATCACACAGAAAAGGCGTCCGGTGGGCACAGATAAGAAGATCGCGATCCAGCAGGAAGTGGGCAGGTTACTCGACGCTGGGTTCATTAAGGAGCTCCGATTCCAGACTTGGGTGGCCAACCCAGTACTGGTAAAGAAGACCAACGGGAAATGGCGAATGTGAGTGGACTTCCGCGACTTGAACAAGGCTTGTCCAAAGGATTGCTATCCACTCCCGAGGATTGACCAGCTGGTGGATGCCACATCGGGACATGAGCTGTTAAGTTTCATGGATGCGTATTCAGGCTACAACCAGATCAAGATGGCCAAGGAAGACGCCCCCCACACAGCGTTCTACGCAGACAGTGACATCTATCACTACGATGTCATGCCTTTCGGGTTGATCAATGCCGGGGCAACCTACCAGCGGATGGTGAACAAGCTGTTTGGAGATATGCTGGGAGAAACCATGGAAGCTTACGTGGATGATATGCTGGTGAAGTCCCGACAAGCCGAGGATCACGTGTACAACCTTACCATGGCGTTTGAGCGGATGAGGCTCCATCAAGTTTGCCTGAACCCGACGAAATGCGCCTTCGGAGTCCACTCAGGGAAGTTTTTGGGCTTCATGGTGAGCTAAAGAGGAATTGAAGTGAACCCTGAGAAGCTGAGGGCAATCGAGGAGATGCAGTCTCCGATAAATCATCGGGAGGTGCAAGTACTGAATGGCCGACTAGCTGCAATGAACCGCTTCTTGTCCAAAGCCAGCGACCGATCAATGCCGTTTTTTGAAGTCTTGAGGGCCAACAAAAAATTCGAATGGACCGCCAAATGTGAAGAGGCGTTCCAAGCACTCAAGCAGCACCTTCGCACACTCCCGCCGCTGGCGAAACCGGTTCCAGGCGAGCCGCTCTTCCTTTATTTGGCTGTTTCTGAATTTGCCGTTAGCTCTGTGTTAGTAAAGATTGTCGAGGGTAATCAAGTCCCCGTCTATTATGTAAGCAAGGCATTTGCCAAATCTGAATTGAACTACCCCGCCGTTGGGAAGTACCTCTTTGCGTTGATTATTACTGCTCGGAAGCTAAGGCCATATTTCCACGCGCACGAGATCACTGTGCTAACGAACCAGCCTTTGAAGCATTTTTTGAACCGACCGGATGCGTCGGGGAGATTAGTGAAATGGGCAGTAGAGCTTAGCGAATTTCGCATACACTTCGCTCCGAGGACAGCCATTAAGGGCCAGGCATTAGCAGATTTCATAGCAGAGTCTACAGCCCCCGATCTGGAAGAAGCGGGCCCGGTAGAGGGGGCAACCATAGAGGTCCCGACAGAAGAACAACCAGAGAGGGCAGAGCAATCAGAACAGCCAAACAAGGAAAATACCTGGGAGATGTACACGGATGGCTCCGCGAGTTCAGACGGATCAGGAGCGGGCTTTTTGTTGATACCACCAGGCGAAGGTGAACCGCTCCGATATGCTTTGGCTTTAACATTCAAGGCCACAAACAACGAAGCGGAGTACGAAGCTCTTATCACGGGCCTAAAAATCGCTAAAGGCACTGGAATCGATCACTTGAGAGTGAAGTGCGACGCGGCGTTAATCGTGAACCAGGTCCAAGGGCGATACAAAGCAAGGAGTCCGATAATGAAAAAGTATCTGCGAGAGGTACAAGCCCTGAAAGAAAGCTTCACAAGCTTCGATATCGAGGCTATTCCAAGGGAGGAGAACGTAGAGGCAGACGCCTTGAGCAAATTTGCCCTGGGGGCACCCTTGGAAGAAAATCGGAAGGTGCACTTCCTGGAGAAGGTGATCTTATCGAACATCGACCCAACACAGGTGTGCACCATCGAGACAAAATCGGAGGAAGAGCCCACTTGGATGACCCCGATAGTCGCATATTTGACTACGGGGGCAGTCCCCGAGGATAAGGTAGCAGCAGACAGGACATGTCGGATCGCGTCTAATTATGTGATGCTGGACAATCAGCTGTACAAGAAGGGCTGGTTCTCGACTCCGTACCTGAAGTGTGTAGCAGAACCCGACACCAATCGAATCCTGAAGGAAATGCATGAGGGGGTCGCGGCTTGTCACGAAGGGGCCCGATCCATTTTGAGGAAGGTGTTGAACTTAGGCTACTATTGGCCCACGATGAACAAAGAAGCAACGGCGTTGGTCCGATCATGCGACGCGTGCCAGAGGTACGCCCCGAGTATCGTAGCTCCGGCCGCCAACCTGACATCCATCAACAGCGCTTGGCCCTTCGCGCAGTGGGGCATCGACTTGGTGGGACCTCTTCCACAAGCACAAGGACAATGTAAGTATTTACTTGTAGCTATCGATTATTTTTTGAAATGGATAGAGGCGAAGGCCTTGGCCAGAACAACGGGGAACCAGATCATCAAGTTCCTCCAAACCCACATCGTGTCCAGATACGGGATTCCTAAGGTGGTGATCAGCGACAATGGCCCACCGTTTAACGGCTCTCAGGTGAGGGAGTATCTGGAAGAATTGAACATTGAGCATCGGACCGCCTCCGTACGCCATGCTCAGACTAATGGCCAGGTGGAGTCAGCCAACAAAATCGTGATGGATGGCCTGAAGAAGAGGGTCTACGCCTTGAAGGGCAAGTGGCTGAATGAACTGGAAAATGTACTTTGGGCTGTTAGAACGACACCCAAACGATCAACAGGGGAGACTCCGTTTGGCCTCGTGTATGGCACGGAAGCTGTGGCACCTGTGGAGGTAGCTGTGGCGTCCCATCGGATGAGATATTACGAGCCCCTAACGAACGACGAAGTGAGACGTCTGGACTTGGACTTACTCGAAGAGAAGAGGCGGGAAGCCGATGAAGTCCAAGCTCGAATGCGTTTAGCGACGGCCAGGTACTACAATCGGCGAGTGAAGTCCCGACAGTTCTTTGTCGGGGAGCTGGTTTGGCGTCGCAACGAGTTCACCCTTTTGGATCGAATCAACAAGATGTCACCAAAATGGGAAGGACCATATAAGGTCGTGGGGATTCCAGCTCCAAATGCATACAAGTTGGAAGACCTCGATGGCAGAACATTAAAGCATTCTTTCAGTGGCGAACACTTGAAGAAGCACCATGCTTGAAGAAAGTCGCCTTAAGTGGTGCTCGATAAAGTCGCCTTAAGTGGTGCCCGAAAAAGTCGCCTTAAGTGGTGCCCGATGTAAAATCGCCTTAAGTGGTGTATGCTATTTATCGTTTAATTCGATGTAAGCCAATCTTATGCCATCAATAAATAAAGAGGTTGCTTCCAAATAAGAGTTGTCCTTAGATTTATGCTAAGTGCCAAAGTCGCCTTCAGTGGTGCACGATGAAAGTCGCCTTCAGTGGTGCACGACGAAAGTCGCCTTCAGTGGTGCACGATGAAAGTCGCCTTCAGTGGTGCACGACCAAAGTTGCCTTCAGTGGTGCACGACCAAAGTCGCCTTCAGTAGTGCACGATCAAAGTCGCCTTCAGTGGTGCACGATGAAAGTCGCCTTCAGTGGTGCACGACCAAAGTCACCTTCAGTGGTGCACGATGAAAGTCGCCTTCAGTGGTGCACGACGAAAGTCGCCTTCAGTGGTGCACGATGAAAGTCGCCTTCAGTGGTGCACGACCAAAGTCGCCTTCAGTGGTGCACGATGAAAGTCGCCTTCAGTGGTGCACGGGATCAAGCCGCTTTAAGTGATGCACGATTCTTAGATTTACTCTAAGTAATACAAAGTCGTCTTAAGTGACGCATGGAATTAAGTCGCTTTAAGTGGTGCGCAGAACTAAGTCGTCTTAAGTGATGCATGGAGTTAAGTCGCCTTAAGTGGTGCAAGTTATTAAATCGTCGAAAAAGACGTACGAGGATTTCTTAAGTGTCGAGGTTTCGACTGATAAGAACTAAGTCGTCTTAAGTGATGCACTCAATACTAAGTCGCCTTAAGTGGTGCAGGTTATTAAATCGTCGGGAAGGACGTACGAGAATGTCTTAAATGTCGAAGTTTCGACTTAAGCACATATAAGTAAAGTCACTCGGAGAAGTGCAACAAAAGATCGGAATTAGAGAAGTTTGATATTGATAAGGGCTCAAGGGCCCGACGACGACACAAGAGAAGAAAATACAAGGACTCTAAAAGATAAAAATATTCAAGCTTGGTCCTTGTCGGCAGCATCAGCAGCAGCTGGGTCCGCGGAGTCGGTAGCAGAGGGATCCACAGGATTGGCTTCGGGAGGATTGACCATCGGGGCGTCCGCACTTGGAAGTTCAGAAGCGTCTTCGACAATTACGGGGGTACTCCCCCCATCACTCTCCTCGGAAAGAGCAAAATACTTCTTCGCAAAGGGAGCGAGGGAAGGAGACTTGTCGAAGTTGATAGCATCCCCGTACTCCAGGTGGAGCTCCTCAACCGCATTGAAGAGAGTGTTCTCCACCTCCGCGCCAAAGAACTTCATGGCATCAGCTTGGAAGCCCTCCGACCTCCGATAGTCCTCCCGACCCTTGGCCTCCGCTTCGGCCAGCTGCGCAGGAAATCCCGTGATCAGCTCCTCCAAAGCCTTCTTCTGAAGGACCAGTTGGTCCTCGGCAGCCTTCTTCTCCTGCGTCAGCCGGTCCACAACTGCCCCCCGCTCCTGCCGCTCTTGCCTCAAGAGCCCCTCGAAGTCCGCGATCTGCTGCTGGAGGTCCCGAATCTTCTGATTGAGGACAGCCAGCTCTTTGCCAAGCTTCCCCCGTGAAGACTGGGAGGCCTTGAGATCCGCCTGAAGCTGCTCGCGGACTCCTCGGTCCCGCTCCCGGGCCTCATCATAGGCAATGACATACCCGATGAGGTGGTTGAAGTCCCCGAGCTCCTGCAATCAAAAGGAAAAATGTTAAAGGACGAACGACACGATTTATCATCAACATGAAAGAGGCAAAAGTCTCACCTCTATGCGGCGCACAGCCATCTCCTTGACATCCCGCTGCATATGCGTCCGATTGAGGTAAATCGGATGCCGCATAGAAGGCAGAATAGAACCCGCCAGCAGATGCAGGGCCAGCTCTTGGTCCTGTTCCCCTTGTGTGAGCGGGACTCCCTGGAGCGTCTGGATAGGAGTCCAGGGGGCATTCGCCTGTGAAGAATTGAAGGGCCTGTAGAAGTCCCCATCAAGAGCAAGGGGAGAGATAGGACGAGGAATGGAAGGGCACGCCTCCGTCTCGGCCCGAACAGGGGAAGGAGAGAAGTCGTGGATAGGTGAGAGCTGCCGCTGCTGCGTAGAAGACGAAGGAGGCGGCCCCTGAGGGGTTGGTTTCAAGGGGGATTGCCCCGCCTTCCGACGCTGTTGAGGGGGGTCAACCCCACCAGTCTCCTCGGAGGAGTCCAGAGTTTCCACCTGATGAAACTGTTCGCCAGTTGGAGCCTTCTCTCCAGCTGAGGAAGGCACCCCCGCTGAAGGAGGTGCATCTGCGGAAGCTGCAGCACCCGAGGAAGCTCCCGAGCGACCTGCACCTGGAGGATGAAGAGCTTCAGAAAGGTAGTCAGGAAGTTTATCGGGATTCTTACACCAAATTATACGTAGGGAGACGTATTGATCCTTCCCGCGGTAATGATAGTAGCCTGCCTTCAAGACTCGGGGAGTTTCACCTCTAAGGATTCTTTTGACATCAGTAATGCGGCCTTCCTTGGTCGAGGAAATCAAATCCGACGGGACCATCCTCTTGTACGATTTAATAGCAAGTCGAAGTTTTTTACCTTCCTCAGCGTTCTGGACCTCGAAGAGCTGGTCCAGGTCCACCCGTTTCCGCTTGGGCTGCTCCGCCGAAGGAGACCCCGACCTAGCAGCAGCCTTCTTGGCAGACTTCCTCTTCCGCGAGGGGCGGACAGCATCAGTCTCCCCCTGCTTAAGGAATAGATCGGTCAGCACAGATACCTTCTTGGCTGCAAACAATAAACAAAGAGAAGTTAGAAGTTTACCCAAGAGACCATGTTAGAAGGGCCGTCGAAGAGCTGCCCCCCAGAAACAATATCGAGGAGTCGGATCCCGGCGTGCACCAGGTCCCGCTCCACGAGTGAGTTGGCGTTGAGAGGAGTGTAAGACTCCTCCCACCGATAGAGCTGGATGAGTTGGAGAGTCTCGAAATCCTCGTCAGCATAAGTGTGGAAAGCAGGCGGAGGGTCTGCTACCACCTCCCAGCGAGGCCAGGGAATAGAGGAATGACGGATAAAGAAGTAGCTCCTCTTCCAGCTACTATTGTCGGACCCTGTATCGATCAAGAGTCCCCGACCCTTGACCACCTTCCAGGTGTCACTGGTCCAACCGTACCGGGCAAGCTGCTGCTTACTCCACTTAGGCATCCGGGGGTAGAAGGCGCAAACCCCCGCCTCGTTGCACTTCATCCCATAAAAGGTTCTGAAGAGTTGGAGGCTGTAGACCCACTTCTGTCGGAGACAGAGGACTTGAAAGGCGTTCCAGAGGCGGAAGGCATGGGGAGAAAAGGTGGTGGGGTGTGTTCTGTAATGATGGCACAGCTCGACCAGATTACCGCAAAAGGGGAACCTGATCCCCGCTGATATCTGTCCCGTAGAGACAAACACCTCCCCTTTCTGGGGACGAGTAACCTCAGAGTCACTCGAGGGACGATGCCTAGGATATGGGAAACGAGGTTCCCAGGTGATGGTGATGCAACCCTCTCGGAGAGCTGCATCATAGGCAGTATTGGAAATCTCATTTGGAGAATAATCAAAATTAAAGGGTTTTCTCCCCTCAGAGCTGGAACCGCTGTCTGAAAAGCAACCAGGGCAAGAAAATACAGTGGGACTCTTGGAAAAATTAGAAAGAAAAAGACGAACAAGCAACGAAGAGGGATTCCTTACCAGACATGATGAAGTAGAGGTTGAAGGAGATGAACGAAAAGTCGCCGGAAAGATGATCGGAAGACTCCAAAGACCTTCGAAATCACAGAGCTTGGAATCGCAGAGGAATCGCAGAGAGCTTTTGAGAATTCGAAGACGGTAAAAGTTGAATTGTGACTATGGCTAGGGTTTTATAGTCGAAGAAGACGGTTGAAAGGACACTTCGATCCGAGTCGTCGAAGTCGAAAATTCTTAATCTGGACCGTTGAGATGAAACGTGCAGAAGGACAACGGGCGTAATGATGAAACGGCCTGAAAAGCACTTTTTCAGAAAAGGACAAGCGCGAAAAATCAGGCAAGTGTCGAAAACGTCACTCATTATCTACTGCATTTAATGCACTAGGAAACCGAAGAGACCCTTGGGATATAACAGTTATATACAAAACCCTGAGGAAGCGTAGAGGAGAAGACTGATAAACTGAGTAACTGAACCAAGGAAAAGATCCTCGACTTTAGTATTGGAAGATCGGGAGTTGAAAGACACGACGAACTAAAAGTCCCTCATGTCTTGGGGGCAAATGATGGGTCCGACTATAGCCGTCAGGCCCTTTAACGGCGAGGAAACGGCAAACAGGCCCACCAGGCCCCAAAATGAAGGTCAAGATGACTTTGGAGAAGGGTCCCGACGAAGGGAGTCCCGACAGAGCAAGGTCCCGACAGAGTCGGTCCCGACAGTTGAGCTAGAAGCTCCCGATGAGAAGCCTTTAAGTAGGCCCCGGTGATGAATCCCTGAGAATGATTGGCCCTGTCACGATGACGAGGGGCCCCGAGCGGTGACACAACGAGATAACTCTGGAGTCCCCGACGGGAGTCGGGACTCGTTATCAGAGGATAAAGCCAAGATATGCGGGGCGTGGCCGAGATACGCGGAACGTGGTTAAGATACACGGAGCGTGGCCAAGATACGCGGGGCATGGCTAAGATACGCGAGATCACTTCCGAGATATGAGGGATACGGGCTAACCACCCCTAACGGTTCGCCAGGTACCTGAGGCATCTCTTTGCCTATAAAAGGGCAGGAGATCACCTCAGAAATACTTACGTTGAATTGAATACACTCTGAGTTTATTACTTGCCAGTCATACGAGATACTCATTTAAGCATCGGAGAGGGATTCTGGGTCACCGCCCGGTCTATCCCCTCTTGCAGGATTGCATGGAGCAAAGGAGCTAGGATTACCGTCAACGTCCGTACCGGAGTTCCACCGTGATCCAACATGCATATAGAGTTGTATGTATGTGGCTTCCTAGTAGTGGGCATGCTTCGAATGCTGGGAGGTTAGCCCCTGGTGTTGATTGCGAAACCTGCATATATTGTTAGCATTTGGACTATGGGCCACCGTAATTGGGAGCACATTAATTAACTTCATGTTCCTAAGAAATTCGTATGGGTCATATTAGGGATTTTGGGCTAAGCCTAAAATCCCAATTGACATGGGAGGCCCAAATTAGGCCTCCCCAAAATACATGGCCGACCGACCTAAGGTATTAAGGATGTGGGATTTATCCCACCTCCTCCACTGTAAATAGAGGCCTAGGGAGGATTTTAATAGTGCTATTCTACTCTCCCAAGTTGTGAGGTTAAAGTAAAACCCTCCCCCTAAGTAAGAGGTTCGAACGAACCAAGCAACACGCCAAAGAGGTGACAAATTGCGTCGAGCAATTTACTCCGAGTAGATCCATCCCGCGGAGAATCGACAGAGGCTTTGCTATGAGGCATAATCCACGTAGGGCTTCTCTAACAGGAATCTCTACGAGGAACCGTCCGGCTGATCGAGAACTCCCCTTAAAGGTCCGTGGTTACAGGAAACATTATAGGTATGTGCACCTTCTTCCGCTGCGTATTAGTTACCATGCACGTATCTAGGGTTTTTTTTTCCGTAATATTAATCATCTATATTCAACCGTGGTATCAGAGCTGTGTTAGGGAGTTCGTGTTTTTTTTGATAAAATCAATGTTCTTGTTTTTTCTTTAACTTGGGCTAAAACTTTTAAAGATTTTAAAGTTTTAAATATTCGATTTTTCTTGGTAAAATCGGACTGGCCATGGTTTTTCATGATGTTCATAGTAAAATTTTATGTTCACGATCTTCAAGAAAAAACAAGACTTTTATCAAATTTGAACTTTGGAATCTTGATCATGATAAGATTTGATCTTGAAATTTGACCACAAAACCTAATTTTGCATGTTTCGGCCGAACCACCTATAGTTGTTCAAGTGAAATTTTTTATTTCTTAGTCCACAAGTAACCCTATATTGTACCGAATTTTTCAAAATATTTGAAGTATAATTCGGCCGAAATTTTTTGTTATCAAAATTAGGACAATATTCACAAGATAATTGTGTATATATTTACTATCAATATATATCAACTAATATTAGCGAACTAGACGATATCGATAATATAGTTGCCTAAAGATTAAGAAAATATATATGATTGATTAAATATATATCCCTAATATTGAGAATAATATATTTTCTAAAAGATATATGTATATATTGTGTTGCCAATTATATATATGCATATATATTGTTGATTGATTATATATTTATAAATATAGAATCTTGACAATAAATTTATATATATATTATGAGTGCCGAAATATATATATTGTGCAAAAAAATTGGACAATATTTAATTATTAATTGTTACTTGGAGGCCAAGTTAAGTTTTTAGTGGACTTCAAAACCCTACTTGACCCACAAGTAATAATTCGGACCGAAACCTATGGGTTATGGATCGGTCCAATTTTAGCACATCCGGGTCGGGTCAACGAACCCGGAATACCATGTGAACCGAACCGAACCGGACCGGGTTCCGGTCACACGGGTAGAACCAGAGCGGGTCAATTACCGGGTTTTCTCAATTGGTCCGACCCCTTCGGGTCGGGTCGGAACGGGGAAACTAATATGAGTCGAACTGACCCGGTTTGAGTGACGAACCAAATCGCATCCTATTTTAAACCGAACCGGTCCAGCTGAACCATTATTTTAACCGAATCGGACCGGTCCGAACCAAACTGGAATTAATACGAACTGAATTAATTAAATTAAAATAGGATGGTCAAATTTTAAAATCCAAATGTTTTTCGAACTTTAAATTATCTACACAGTGCTCATAGGTTTAAGTTATTCGCGTTTAAATAAACTTGATGCCTAGTTTCGATTATGGGGATGGATCTCGGAAATGCATGATTTTGGGACTGAGTCATTTAGTGGGCTGAATTTCAATTGATATTTAATTGATATTATTGCATGATTAGAACTGTCGTCTTGCCTATGTAAAGCTAGCTTGATTATGCATATTGTGGGCTGAGCCCTGGTTTTCAATTAATGAGTTGCGCACTAGGATAGACATGTTGTGATGGTTGTAATTCCCTAGGATACATGTCTAGAAATACGCATGAATGGTTTATAGCATGAATTCTAAGTCATCCCCAAATGTTTTAAAACCGTAATCAGTCGCCAAATATGCATGTTTATATGGGGTGATCACGCATGATGCGTATGCATGAATGTTGGGGATGGATTAGCATGTGATCATTTACCTAAGCAGTAGAATTATATATGCTAAGCATGAGTTCCTCGGAACATTAGACGCATGACGCGTATGCATGAGGTGTGTGGTTTCTTGGATGATATATGTGCGTGATAATTTACTTATGTAGTAAAATTATATGTGCAAACTTGAGTTCCTAGAAACATTTTAAAAAGGGCCTTGGGAAAGCCAAGATCGGGTGTTTTGAAAAACTTCCGTTCCGGTTATAGCAATTAAACCATTTTAAAAGACTGATCTATTAGAAAGAAGACGATAGTAATTTGAACTCTTTCACGACCCCCTTCCCTCGGTTTACTTGCGGTCAGTTGGGTTACATGTCTGAGGAATCATTATTAGTCATCTTCTATTTCATAGATATCCGATGGACGCAATTATTTTTCAAAATGTAATTGTCTCCCAAGTCTAGCATAATTATTAATGTATTAGCTTGAGTTGGCTAAATGAGTGTGATTCGTTATTCCTCGCAATCTTGATGGTGTGTAAGTATGGAGTATGTGGTCAACTCCTCTCTGCTGCGATTCCGTAAGCGGAGAGGACAAATACGGATGAATGTGGTAGTCCGTATGACTTTGATGATAACAGATGAATGTGGTAGTCCGTTTCCCAATAATGGGAATAGGTTCTTTGATGATTTGAAATCAATTTTGGTGATATGTATTCAACCTTGGACAAAGAGGTTGAAGGAAACTTCAATCACGACCATACAACGTTATAGCTTTAAGTATCCCCTCTGCATCCGCTTCGGTGGAAGCAAGGCCACTAAAGCTAGAAACTTTTTGGTTGGGAATGATAGTATCCTCTCCATGGATGCAGGTGTAAAAGCCGCTCGATATCTTTGAATAAAGGTCAACATGGAGAAGAAGAGGTACCCACTTTACTGGTTGACTGAAATTGATGAGGCTCACTTACCATGAGACTTTTCAAGTACAGTGACCAGGGCAAAAGGGAAACCAACTTCACAAATCACCATAAGACATCGATGGATTCAACCTTGATGTCCGCATATCATGGAGAGAACAAGACCCTAGGAGTCACAAACGAATATCCGGTGGGTGAAACACTATCGATAAAGTGCGTTTCAAGTACGACTCGTTTGTCATGTATATAAAGTTGTAAAAGGGCTTTATTCAGAGACATACCATCTGATGTGATTCACTCGTGAATTTGTTCAGATGTAATGTTTGGCATGACTCAAAGGTTCTCGACTGTCTGTATGATAAGCATAGATTGAATACACGACCCTTCAGATCAAGAGACTCATCATTGTCGTTTCATTTTATTCATCGTTCATTTGAATTGATGATTTTGGTTATTTGAGATTCGGAATTATTGAATAAAGTAATTGTTAATCGATTCGACGTATAATTCACTTATTAATCGGACCAGTCAAAGGGGAACGCGATCCGAAGCGAAAATCCAATCCTATGGGTTAGGAACCAAAATTTCGACCGGGTATGGTTGACTGAAATGAAACGATCAACATACTACATCATTAGTATCGGGTTGACCGAACTAAATTAAACCCATCAATTGTGTAGTTAGAATATAAACCGGTTCAATTCCTTATTTTTAATACTCCATGAAATATTTAAAATTGTAATGATGAACATGTACGAAATCGATTAAAACTGAATTTTAGAAAACGAAACGATTTCACCACGAGTTAAACCTGGTAATACGCGCGGGAAGCGCAAGTGTTCCTCGAGAGACGGAACACATCGATTCGAATTACAAATTTCAGCATAAGGTGTGTTCTTGATTTAATGCTTGAAATGAATTTTCATTTGCACGAACACCCATTCAAGGGTTTTACTCATACAAAATTCTCATAGAGAATTTTACGAGCATAAGGTGAAAACCTAATGCACGATCCATGGTGGAGAAAAACTTGGAATATGAACGAGCAATGAAAATGAACGTTCGTTAAACGACGTCTCCCACTATTCGCCTTTAACGACAAAATATTGGTGATGCTTTAAAACGACGCACACTTCATAAATAAGGTCAGTACCATGATATCGCAAGTTTGACTCATAACATCCCTTTCTAAGGTGAGTTATGGTTAACTGCAAATCATGTTGTAAACTTAGTTAATGAACAAATCGGTTACACGACACCATGTGAGCTATTGGTAATGAGAGGATCTTACCGGATTTGGGACATTTGTATTGCAAATCATACACACAATAGTACCGAGTAGAATACTGAAAAGTATCTCTATGCATACACACGTGTAATAGCTATGGAGCATGGTGACGTGGTCGAACATGAGACGTTACAATACTTGAGGTTGAAATTCCATTGCTTTATAAATATCAACGAACGAAGTCTTGATTGAACTAGATGATAATGATAATCAGGCCCCACTCGCTTCGAGTGGTAGATTTGAGGCAGCAACACAAAAGAACGATATGGTAAATGAAGATGGAGACATTTTCATAATAAATCCCGTGGGAGGAGTCAATCCAACCACACAGATCACTACTGCTGCAGGTGCGAATCAAGTCGGACCTGATAATCTAGTTATTGAACCTATGTATGAAACCCGATTTTATCTCAACTTCCTACAATACCTAGTGGGAGTGGAACGATCAACTCGGATCCCGGTCATCAAAACCGTTGAATAAATCTCGGAGGTGGAATTCCGAGACCGAGAGGTCGTCCAAGAAAACTTGTTGGTGAAAGTTCAAGTAACTCTCTTGTTCCCAGTGGGAGTATTGCACCGATAACGAGAATTATTCCTAGTGAAAGCGTAGTTCAAACTCAAGATGGGATAATCGAGCCTAGACACAGACAAAGGCACCGAACTTCTCCTAAGAAGTATCCCATCTAGAGAGGTGAATTTTTCACCCTCACTTCGGTTGATGAACCGGTAACGTTTAAACAAGTTATGGATGGACCTCAAGCGAAAGAATGGAGGAAAACAATGGAGGATGAGATCGCCTGTATGAAAGCTAATTCGGTTTCGTCTTTAGTTTATTTTCCTGCTGATCACAACGCAATAGGTGCCAAGTGGGTTTTGAAACTGAAACTCACTGCTCATGGAGCTGTCGAGCAATACAAAGCTCGACTCGTTGCGAAAGGATATACCCAACTTCACGGAGTGGACTTTGATGAGACGTACTCACCCACTATGCGTTACACCACAGTGCGAGCAATTTTAGCTCTTGTTGCAAGCCTCGATTTGGAGATGCACCAAATGGATGTTAAGACTGCATTCCTCCACGGTAACCCCGAGGAAGAGATCTATATGGAGCAGCCGAAGGGTTTCTTTAATTCCGGCAACGATTATAAAGTTTGTAAACTCCAAAAATCTATTTACGGTCTTAAACAATCTTCTCGAAAATGGTACCGCATATTCCACAAGGAAATCAATGGAAATGGATTGTTGAATCTTCACTAGGATCCATGCGTGTACACGAAGACTTCTGAGTCTAAATACGTCATCTTGCAATTATATTTCGATGACATATTAATTGCCGTGAATGACGTGAGTTACATGAATGAATCAAAGTTCTGGCTAGCATCTGTATTTGAGATGAAAGACATGGGAGAAGCCACGTACATTCTAGAAGTTAATATTGCTAGGAATCGGGCTGCTTGTAAGCTATGTCTATCTCAAGAATCCTATACCAACAAATTGTTGAAAAGGTTTAGACTACAGGATGTCAAGCCCGTGGATACGCCGTTTGTGTTCGGGTGCGTGCGATTGAAGCGTGATGACCCGAAGAACCTGGCTGAGCGTGAACAGATGAAAATTACATAATACTTAAGTATGGTTGGTGGTTTTATGTACGCCATGCAATGCACTCGTCTAGAAATCTATTACGTTGTGGGCCAACTAGCACGATTCCAATCAGATCTAGCACTCAACACCTAAAGGCTGTGAAACGAATAATTCGATACCTGAAAAGTTCTGTCGATTACACTCTGTGCTATGAGGGTGGAAAACTAGAATTGTTAGGATTTAGTGACGGCGGCCATGGTGGCGATCCTAATGATCGTAAGTCCACCTCAAGGGGAGTATTCCTCCTTGCTAATGCCGCCATTTCATGGATGAGCAAGAAGCAAACCTGTGTACGCACAAGAAGTAGTCTGGGTTAATAGGCTCTTAACTGCATTGCTTGGGGTCAGGGACGGGAGTAAACCTGTAAAGGTATACTCTGACAGTCAACAAGCAATTGCAGCAGTTAAGAACCCTAAGTACCATAGCAGGACGAAACACATTGATATAAAATATAATTATGCTAAGAATATGGTTGAGGACAAAGTTATCACATTAGAATACTTGTCTACTGAAAGTATGGTAGCGGATCCATTGACTAAACCATTACGCAGGGATGTTTTCGAAAAGCATGTTAAAATGGCGAGACTGCGTAGGGTTTAAGTAGAATGTATCGTGATGACAACTTTTGAAACTTTAAAGAATTGCAATTTGAGTTTATGATTATTACGACATCATAATGATTGAAACTTCATCGGATATTTACGGTCTATTTGTTAGCATATGGTGATTGGGCGTCGTAAATGGAAGCCCATTAATATGTATATGTTACCTAAGAAATTGGGTAAATGTCACATTAGGTAAATTAGGCTTGACCCAAATCTCAATAGACATGAGAGGCCAAAAATTGGGCCTCCCTTACACATATAGGCCAGCCGATCTTAACAAGGGGCAAAGTGGACTTTTTCTCCTCCTATAAATAAGGAGTTTTAGGTTTTTTATTAAGGTAATTCACAATTAAATGGTGATCTGAGAGAAAAACCATCCTCCCTAAAAAGACTAGTTCGACCGAACTCACCTGTGTCACCAAGGGTGTGCCAATTTGCTTGGAGCAAACACTCCGGAGATCCGTCCTTGCCAAGAATCGATTAGAGGCTTTTCTTTGGAGCTAATACCGCGTAGGGATTCCATAATAAGAACCTCTACGGGTTTTGTCCGGTGGATCGTGAACTCCCTCAGCAAGATCCTTAAGACTACGAAAAAGGTTTAAGGTATGTGCATATCTTCCGCTGCGTAATTCTTATTACAAGCACGTACATGTGTTTATGTTTCCATAGTAATCTGCCATGTAATCCAACAGTGGTACCAGAGTCTGTGTTAGGAGTTCTTGATTTGGATAAATTGGTGTTCTTGATTTTTCACATAGTTGGCCGAAATTTTTTAAAAATGAAAATTTAAAATTTTTATAATTGTTAGTGCCGAAATTTTCATGATGTTCTTAGTAAAATTTGATATTCATGATCTTCAAGAAAAAAAGGAAATTTATCAAAATCAAACATTAGATTGTAGATCTTATTTAAAGTTGATCTTGAAATTTGACCACTTATCTCCAATTATGTGTTTTGGCCGAACCCTAGGTGAATTAACAAGGTAAAATTTTTTATTTTTGTTAGATTACGGGGAGTAATCACTACAGATACTATAAAATGGTACATGCTAGTAATCAATATTACACAGCGGAAGATTCACACATACCTCAAAGTAGATCCGTAGTCCCAAGATCCTGCAGCAGGGAGTTCACGGTTCACCAAACGGCACCCGTAGAGGTTATTGTTAAAGAAGCCCTACGAGGTATAGTATCCATAGCGAAGCATCTGATCGATTCTTGGCAGAGATAGATCTTCGGAGTGTTTTCTCGAAAGCAAATAGGCACACCCTTGGTGTTAGGAGTGGTTCGGCTGAACTATGTGGTTATAGGGAGGAAGGTTTTCTCTTAAATCCCCTCAAGGGAGGAATTACGATTAGCCCTACTAAAACCCCTAACACCCCATTTATATAGAAGGAGTAAAGTGGACAAAAGTCCACTTTGCCCCCTACATAATTCGGCCGGCCACTTGGTGAATAAGGGAGGCCCAATTTTAGGTCTCTCGTGTCAATTGGGATTTGGGTCCTGCCCAATGTCATAATGTGACATTTACCCAATTGTCTTAGGTAACATATACATAATATGGGCTACCATTTACGGCCCCCATCACCATATGCTTACAGCTCCCAGTCGTCGGAATGGGAGGGTGCCTGTTAATGTATTGTTGTCCAAATCAGCATCAGCATTTCACTCCTTCGATCTTACCCTTGCTTCCGAATAGTTCATACGAGGTTTTTCGTGCGACCGGCGAACACGACGGGTATCGTGCTACTCATCTGTTAGGAGTATTGTAGCGCCCGCGGAACGTTGATTCCCTTTCAAACAATATAGTGTGGCGCTGTATCCTAGTTCAACTGTTAATTCTCCATTTGCCTAGTTTCCACATAGGAACACTTCTCCAAGGCATCCGTACAAGTATTCACGACCTTCAACTAATATCTGGTTGGTGGCACCTAGTGAATACAAGAGTCGGTGAATTACAGGTGAACTTGACCAACCCCATCGCTCATATACTTAGTCAATATGAACCAGTTTCCAAAGACGTGGTCACTGGGCCTTTTTGTTCAGCACTACGCTCGTACGCCGAGAAGCGAACATTGAGCCTGACCTTAGATATGAGTTCTGAGTCAGTGAGGATACTTCAGGTGCCTCTTCATAAGGCCCCCGGGATCAATCACATGCTCGAGGTGAAGAAGTTTGTGCCCGTTAGAATCACGAGGATTCTTATCTAACACAACCGAGCTGTGACCCCGTGGTCGAACATGGCACACGTAGTATGAAGCACGCGTAGTATGAAGCACCCGTCAATAGCATACCTAATCTTTTAAGTTGAAAGAAATGGGATATGTCAATCATGCTATCGCATATTTTCATATGGCCCAGAATGTAGTTTAATGACGAACGGAGTTCATTACGGCGATTTGCAAAACGAAGATCCTGTCGAGTCACTTCGAAACTAGATAATCGTCTTTCGTAATCAGGTTTATCCCTTCGAATGTCTCCCTTCGTAGTGGTTTATTTAATGGGTCTGCAACCATGTTATTAGTGGACAAGTATTCCAAAGTGATTGTATTGTCTTCTACCATAGATTTAGCATAAAAATATTTCACATCAATGTGTTTAATCCTACTATGGTACTTTGGATTCTTAATTGCTGTAATAGTTGCCTGACTATCAGAGTATACCACTGATATTGCCGCAACAGGTTTACTCCCGTCTTTGACATCAAGCAGTAAAGTAAAAGTCTTTTCACCCAGACCGCTTCCTCTGCATTTTTGGAGAGAGCAACGAATTCCGATTCCATTGTAAAAAGCGCGACACACGTTTGCTTCTTGCTCGTCCATGAAATTGCGGCATTAGGAAGGAGAAAGACTCCTCCTGTGGTGGACTTACGATCATCCGGATCTCCACCATGGTCGGCATCACTTTAACTGGTCGATTCTAACTTCCTGCTCTCATAGCACAGTGCGTAGTCGCAACACCTTTCAGATAACGAATAATTCGTTTTACAGTCTTTAAATGTTGATAGCTAGGATCTGATTGGAATCGTGCTACTAGGTTCACGGCGTAATAGATGTCCGGACGGGTGCACTGCATGTCGTACATGAGACTACCGACCATGCTTAAATATTCTACACCCTTCATCTGTTCTCGCTCTGCCAGGTTCTTGGGGTCGTCACGTTTTAACAGTGTGCACCCAAATACTACCGGCGTATCCACGGGTTTGGCATCTTGTAATCTGAACCTTTTCAACAGTTTGTTGATATAAGTTTCTTGAGATAGACATAATTTTCGGGTAGCGCGATCTCTAACAATTTTAATGCCTAAGATGCATGTGGCCTCTCCCATGTCTTTCATCTCAAATACAGATGCCAACCAGGACTTTGACTCGTTCATAAAACTCACGCCGTTTCCAGCAATGAGTATGTCGTCCACGTATAAGGTTAAAATGACATACTTAGACCCAGTGGTCTTATAATACACGCACGGATCTTCGTAAAGATTCACGAATCCGTTTCCTACGATTTCCTCGTGGAATTTGCGGTACCTTTGCCGAGACGACTGTTTAAGACCGTAGACGGACCTTTGAAGTTTACAAACTTTACGTTCATTACCAGGAGTAATGAAATCATGCGTTTACTCCATGTAGATCTCTTTCTCCAGGTTTCCGAGGAGGAACGCGTCCTTAACATTTATTGCGGTGCAGCTCGAAATCGAGACCTGTGACCAGGACCATAAATAGCCCTAACCGTGGTTTTACGCACAGTTGGTGAGTATGTTTCGTCAAATTCCACTCCGTGAAGTTGGGTATGTCATTTCGCAACAAGTCGGGTTTTCTACCGCCCGACCTTTTCCATCAGTGGCGAGTCTCCTTTTCAGGACTCACCATATCCTTGTGCCCCTGTGGTTAGCAGGTAAATCAACTGTAGACACTAATGGTTTTCATTTAGGCGATCTCTCTCTTTTATTGTTTTCCTCCATTTCTCCACTTGAGGCCTTTCCAACCCTCGTCAACAGTTGTTAGAGTGAGGTTTTCACCCGTCTCGATGGGATACTTTTTGGGAGAAGTTCGATGCCTTTGACTTTCGTCTAGGCTTGTTAATCCCATCTTGAGTCTGAACGTTTCTCCCACTCGGAATAATGCTTCTTGTCGGAGCATCACTCCCACTGGGAACAAGAGCAGTGCTTGAACCTTGACCTACAACTTTCCTCGGACGACCTCTCGGGCTCGGGGTTTTACTTCCGAGATGAATTCCTTGATCACTAGGACCTGGAACCAAGTTGGTCGGATCACTCCCACTGGGAACAATAGGTACTATAGGTAGTTGTGGCATTATTGGAATTTCATCCAGTGGTTCAGCAACATGACTATCAGGTTCAACTTGATTCGTCTCTGCAGCAACAGTGATTTCGTGTGGTAGGGTTTATTCCTCCCACTGGATTTACTATGAAAATGTTTTCATTATCATTTACCATGTCATTCACTTGAGTTGCCGGTTCAAATCTCCCACTCGAAGTAAGTGGGACCTGATTGTCAATGTAATCCTGCTCTGGTTCGATCAAGACTACTACTGTTTAAATCTGATCATGCATTGGAAATTCGTCATCAAGTGATGTAATGTCTCATGTTCGACCAGGACACCATTTTCCCAAGCTGTAAA
This sequence comes from Clarkia xantiana subsp. parviflora, assembly GCA_036873135.1. Classification (NCBI taxonomy): domain Eukaryota; kingdom Viridiplantae; phylum Streptophyta; class Magnoliopsida; order Myrtales; family Onagraceae; genus Clarkia; species Clarkia xantiana. The sequence goes on from JAPTYO010000018.1 coordinate 1,975,006, forward strand.
CAGGTATTTTCTAATAGTTGTTAACGTACTCTTGGTCCAAATACGTGTTTAATGCACAAATTAATGTCATGATGATATGATTTAACTCATTATCATTCTTTAGTTTTTATGGCGACGTGTCTTACCGGTTTCATTGGAACACAATTTTGCATATATGTGAATCATCTTTCTTCATCCCATAGGGAAAGTCTGATAGATTGACTCTAACATTATGTTTATAAACTGTGCTTCTAAAAGTGTGTCATTTGATTTAAACGCCTAACCTTACTTATCGTTCAAGGCGTATAGAAGGAAAATTGTTTAATCGACTTTATCATTCTTCGTTTGCAAACTTATCTCAGAGATTTTATCCCATCTCCGAACTGAGCATTTTGGGTTTTCACCTTATGCGTCAGTTTATACTTTTACAAGTTTGTGGTAGCTTATGAAGCATACTTCTTACCGATGTAAACGTTATCAATAAGTTGTTTCCGAAGGGACGCAAAAAAAAGTCAGCACTTAATCATTAAAAACACTTTATCATTAAACTCGTATTTTGAAACAATTTGTTCGGTATTTCGAGGTCTACACGCGCGTGGCGCTATTTGCCAAAGTTTAACCCATGGTTAAATCGTTTCATTTCTGAATTTAATTCAATAAATCCATTCGATTTCGCACATGAATATCATTACTGATTATTTCATCAGTGGAGTACTAATAATAAAGAAAGAGTTAAAATCAGTTCATTCTTAGAGCTACGCAATCGATGGAGTTTAATTTCATATTGATTTTACTTAAAGAATTTGATGAAGGAGAAGATGTATGGATTTGTTTGATTCGGCCATTCCAAATAGCCTTAATACTTCGGTTTAATTACATTTCGGATCGACCCCGTTTAACCGAGCCGATTAATCTTGATAAGTAGAACGCATTTCGAATCGAATGGTAACTACTACATTCAATAAATCCGAAACATTATCAACCAAAATTCAAACATAAAATTGAACAATAAGAAATCCAACATAAACAATACTAGTGTCTCAGATCTCAAACTTGAAGCAATCACGAAGAAGAATGATGGACTAATTGTCATAACCACGTTCAACAGCTCACCTGAAAAGAAATTCACAAGTGAATTGTATCAGATGACTTGCGTCAAATAAAACATTTTACGATTTTATATATGTGGTAAATGAGCTGTACCTTGAAGGTACAGTTATCATGGTGGTTATCGCACCGGATCATCGTTTAGACCTTTTGTTGCCAGGGGTTGCCAAGCTTTTCAGCATATCAATGAATCTGTCATCGAATGCCTTGGGTTCTTCGGAAAGTTTCCTTCTCTATGATCCGCTTCGAATAGGTCTATTGTCGTCTTAATCGATGTGAGCGGACGCGTGAGCCCTTTTTCGTCAACAAACCATAAAATAGGAAACATCCTCATTACTTTCCGAGCCCTTATCCATATGTCTAACTCGTCAGCAGGATCATGAATGGCTATTGCACCATCATCACTGCATAGAATACAGTAGTATTCTGCCATTAAGGCTCTTCCTTCAGCGGCCTTACTTTTACCGTAGCGAAGGTATATGGAACACTAAAGATGCAATGCGCTTAGTTGTATAAACTCTCCTTCTACTTCAGTTGACAGCTGCGAGAGAATTAACTCTCGTGCATTATGATCCTTCCTCAACATTTTCTTGTTGTTGCTCTCATGTGGGTTTCCATATTCGTCCAAGCTCACCCTTTTCGCTGTCGGATTGACTTGATCGTCAAGATCCGCAGCGATTAGGAGCTCCATAACATTTTTTCTCCATGCATCATAATCCATGCCGTCCAGATTGCGAGGTTCATATAATTGTACCGGTTCAGCCATGAAAACTAACACATTGATAATCACGCAAAATCAGGGAGACAACAACATTTTAAGAAAGAATTGCATACATCAGATATCTATTAAGTTAGAATTCGACAAGTAAAGATTCCTCAGTCATCTAAACCAACCGACCACCACTAAACTAATGGAAGATGGCTGTGAAAGAGTTCACATTACCGTCGTCTTCAAACCAATCGATCAGTTTTTTAAAACGGTTTTAATCGCAAATTACCGGAACGGGAATTTTAAAAAAGCATACCGGATCTTAGCTTTCCCAAGGCCCTTTTTATTATTTTGAAAAATATTCTGATTAATTTACTCATGCATATATAATTCTACCATCCATGTAAATCATCATACGCAAGTAACATTCATCATACAAACCACACTCATTCCTACGCGTCATGCGTCTAATGTTCCGAGGAACTCATGCTTGCATACATAATTCTACTTCCAAATAAATTATTAAATGTGGCTACATCCTCAACATTCTAGGATACGTGTCAACATGAAACTTCCACATCAATCATACATATTTGACGACTGGTTTTCGATTTTAAAATATTTTAAACATTAGGGGATGATTTGCAATTCATGCTTATATTCAATCACGCATCATTCTAGACATGAATCCTAGGCAATTTCAACCATCACAACGTGTCTATCCTAGTGCGCATACCATATATTTAACCAGAGCTCTGCCCCCAACATGCAATATCCAGCTAGCTTGACTCAGTCAAGACGACAGTTCTAATCATAAATAAATATATATCGAATAATAAACAATTGCAATTCAACCCACTAATTAATTCAGTTCCAAAAACATGTATCTCCGAGATCCATCCCCATAATCGAAATAAGGCATTAAGGTTTAATTTTTATGTGAATAACAATAAACCCTTGAGCACCGTGTAGGCCATTTAAAAGTTCAAAACATTTGGATTTTAAAACATGACCTTCGTATTTTATTTAATTGACTTGAATTCGGTTCAGTCAATTTCGGTCCGGTTCGGTCCAGAAAGTCTGGTTCGAGTCTGTTTCAGTAAAATTCGGTTATGTTCGGTCCGGTTTTATTTTCAAAATCTAGTTCGGTCCAAACCGGTCCAATAAAATAGGGTTCGGTTCGGTTCAACACTAAAACTGGTTTGGTTCGGTTCAACACTAAAAACCGGTTCGGTTCGATCCACTTAGTTACCCCGGTCCGACCCGACCTGAATGGTCGAACCGATTAAGAAAACCTGGTTCGGTTTAACGCGTCCCAGTTTAATATATTGGACCGGCCCATTAAATCCATAGGGTTTGGGCCGAAAAATTTACTTGTGGGTTAAGTAGGATTTTGATGTCCACTAAAAACTTAACTTAGCTTTCAAGTAACATTAATTACATAAAATATTTTCCAATATTAAATATATATATACATATATATACTCGGCCAATATTAAACACATATATATTTATTGCCAAGATTCTATATTTAAGACAAAATCAATCAACAATATATATATATATATATATGTAAAATTCGGTTTCTATATATAGATATATATTTTATTTATTGTCAATATCTTTAATAGGGTAACAAATATACTGACAATATATTTTCTCAATCTTTTAGGCAACTAAATCTATCAACAATATCTTTAACCCTATTAATTATCTAGATATATTGATAGTTATATATATTTCTATATATTAGTGTGAATCTATCATTATGTTTCCAATTATAGATATATTGTTACCAAGAATAAAAAATTAAAATATGGTAAGCAATGTACCTAGCATATTTCGCCCGAATATTTCAACTTGGTGCCCAAGAAGTTAAAAAAATTTACCTTGTAATTAAGTCTTAGGGTTCGGCCAAAAACAAAAATTGGAAACAAGTGGTCAAATTTCAAGATCAAATTTTAATAAGATCTACAATGAAATGTTCAATTTTGATAAATATCATGTTTTTCTTGAAGATCATGAACATCAAATTTTATTAAGAACATCATGAAAAATTTCGGACCATTATGAACTTAAAAATTCTAAAATTTTAAACCTTTTTTTTTCTTTTAAAATTTTCGGTCCAAATTTAAAAACCTTTCAAGAACATCAATTTATCAAAATCATGAACTCCTAACACAGAATCTGATACAACTGTTAGATTACGGGGAGTAATCACTACGGATACTATAAACATGGTACATGCTAGTAATCAATATTACGGAGCGGGAGATTCGCACATACCTCAAAGTAGATCCGTAGTCCCAAGATCCTGCAGCAGGGAGTTCACGGTTCACCGGACGGCACCCGTAGAGGTTCTTGTTAAGGAAGCCCTACGCGGTATAGTCTCTACAGAAAAGTTTCTGATCGATTCTTGGTAGGGACAGATCTCCGGAGTGTTTGCTCGAAAGTAAATTAGCACACCCTTGGTGTAAGGAATGGTTTGGCCGAACTATGTGGTTATGTGGAGGAATGTTTTCTCATAAATCACCACAATGGAGGAATTATGATTAATCCTAATAAAACCCCTAACACCCAATATATATAGGAGAGCAAAGTGGAGAAAAGTCCACTTTGCCCCCTACATAATTCGGCCGGCCACTTGGTGTAAAAGGGAGGCTCAATTTTAGGCCTCTCATGTCAATTGGGATTTGGGTCTGGCCCAATGTCCTAATGTGACATTTACCCAATTGTCTTAGGTAACATATACATATTATGGGCTACCATTTACGACGTCCATCACCATATGCTTACAATTTCTTAGGCCCCAAGAAAACAAGTTTCGACCGAATATACTAACAATATTGTTCACCATATATTAATTTTTATGAAAGGCGACAATATATCTATAATTGGAAATATATGGATAGGTTCACATTAATATATAGGAATATATATAACTATCAATATATCTAGCTTATTTATAAGGATAAAGATATTGTTGATAGATTTAGTTACCTAAAAGATTAAGAAAATATATTGTTATATATTTATTTCTCTATTAAAGATATTGAAAATAAATAATATATATATATATATATATATATATATATATATATGTGCCAAAATTTATATATACATATATATATATTGTTGATTGATTTTGTCTTAAAGATAGAATCTTGGTAATAAATATGTATATATTTATTATGTCCCAAATTTTATGTATATATATGCAATATTGGAAATTATTTTACAAAATTAATATTTCTTGGAGGTCAAGTTAATTTTTTAGTGGACTTTAAAACCCTACTTAGCCCAGAAGATAATTTCGGCCCAACCCTATGGGTTTAATGGACTGGTCCAATTTGCAAAACCGGATAAGATTAAAACCAAGCCGGATTTTCTTAATCAGTTTGACCAAGCCGGGTTGGGTCGAACCGGGGTAACTAAGTGAACATAACCGAACCGGTTTTGTATGTTGAACCGAACAGAACCCTATTTTATTGGACCGGTTCTGACCGAGCCAGATTTTGAAAATAAAATCGAACTGAACTGGATTTACTGGACCCGAACCAAACCAGACCGAAATTGACTGAACTGAACCGGATTTTCAAAATCGAATTCAAGTCAATTAAAAAAATAGGATGGTCAAGTTTTAAAATCCAAATGTTTTCGAACTTTAAATAGTCTACACAGTGCTCGAAGGTTTAAAACTTTCATGTTTTGATTAAACCTTAATGCCTAGTTTCGGGTATGGGGATGGATCTCGAAAATGCATGATTCAGGGACTGGATTAATTAGAGGGCTGAATTACAATTGTTTACTTCTCGTCACATATATTTATTAGAACTGTTGTCTTGACTATGTCAAGCTAGCTGGATGTTGGGGGCAGAGCCCTGGTTAATTATTTGGTTTGCGCACTAGGCAGACATGTTTTGATGGTTGTGATTGCCTAGGATTCAAGTCTAGAAACACACTTGATTAACTGTAAGCATGAATTGCAAGTCAGCCCCTAATATTTAAAATTTTTAAAATAAAAGTCAGTCGCCAAATATACATGTTTGATGTGGAAGTTTCATGTATACACGTATGCTTGAATGTTGAGGATGTAGCTGCATGTGATAGTTTACTTAGAAAGCAGAATTATATATGTGCTAGCATGAGTTCCTCGGAACATTAGACGCATGACGCGTATGCATGATGTGTGGTTTGGTTGATGAATTTGGCTTGCTATGATAATTTACTTGTGAATTTTAATTGTATATGCATGCGTAAGTTCATCAGAACATTTCTCAAATACAAAAGGGTCTTGGGAAAGCCAAGATCGGGTATGCTTATTTTAAAATTCCCGTTTCGGTAATTTGAAATAAAACTATTTTAAGAGACTGATCTATTGGATTGAAGACGACTGTAATGTGAACTCTTTCACGAACCCCCTTCCCTCGGTTTACTAGCGGTCGGTTGGTTTAGATGGCTGAGGAATCATTATTTGTCGTATTCCATCTTAATAGATATCTGATGTATGCAATTCTTTCTCAAAAAAAATTTGTCTCCCTGATTGTGCATGATTATCAATGTGTTAGTTTTCATGGCTGGGTCAGTACGCTTCTATGAACCACGCAATTTGGGTGGTATGGATTATGATGCATGGAGTGAGCATGTGAGGAAACTTCTCATGGCTGAAAATACACATGAATGTATTGATACTGAAATGGGAACGACATTAGTGGATAAGTATGGCAATTTAATCAGGGGATTAGAGGCAGCCTTAGACAAAGAGCTTGTAGAGGACTTCAAACTCAACTACAGTGCTCTTCAGCTTTCGGTTGTCCTATCACTCCGCTTCGGCAAAGGGAGGGCAGCATTGCCCTTGTTAGAGTATGTTGCCCTACTTTCCCAAGATGCTGGAGGAAAACCCGCGTCGGATCTTCAGGACGAAAGATCCAATTGAAGAAAAGTACTCAATATAGCACAGAGATACTGCTATCATGGTTAGTTGAGGACAAAGGAATAGGTTACTTGATCGAATCGATTAGGTTTACCATGGTCCTATTCGCCGAAAGCAACCAAAATGAGCTGGAAGGTTCCGTTGTGAATCACAGCAAGAGATCTAGGGAATCAGCAGAGGGAACGGGATCAAATCGGTCCATAAACGAGATCCGGTATGCAAACACTGTTGATTAGTGCTCTAAACAGGTACGCCTCGTTTGCCACATATATAAAGCCGTTAACGTTTTATATGACTAATATCACCTGATGAAATTCACTTGTGAATATTTCTTTCAGGATCGTTGGTCAAGATGGCAACAGTTATCTTTGAAGTTTTACCTTTATTTCTTATGGCTTCGTAGATGATCTGAAATTAGACACATTGTCGTTGTTTCTCTTATTGTTCGTTTAATGTTTGAATTTTTGGATTGATTAAGATTCGGATTTATTGAATAAAGTAGTTTCCTTTCGATTCGAAACGAGATCAACTTATCAAAATTAATCGGCCCAATTAAACGCAATCGATCCGAAACAAAATTGAAACCCAAAATATCCGCCAAATGAAATTAGTCGAATCAAACATGACACACACTCTCCTTCATCTTATATCGTGAAACATCGAAATACCATTAGTATTCATCGATTGCGTAGTTCTAAGAGCGAACCGATTTAACTCTTTCTTACTTGTTACTACTACATTATATGATAAATTCCGTAATGATGAACATGTGCGAAACCGATTGGATACCATGGATTGAACATGGAATTGGCGCCACAGGCCCGTGTACCTCGAAAGACGGAACACATCTTTTTCAGAGTACGAATTTAATGATGAAGTGTTTTAATGAATGAATGTCGAAATTTTCATTTGCCTCCCTTTGGGAATAATTCATTCAATACTTTCACGATGAAAAGAGGTATGCTCCACGAGCTACCACGAACTCGTATAGTATCAGCTAATGTATACGGCGAAAGCCCAATGCAGAGTTTATATATGGATATGTCTTTGAGATGAGTTAGCCAATGAAAAGGATGATGTTGGTAAAATGACTCTCCCAGTAAATGCCTTGAACGAATAGTTTGGCAAGACATTCATATCGATAACACACTTCAACTGGCATAGTTTGAAATCTTAATGTTAGAGTTCAACAATTGACGTTCATTATGGGATGAAAAGCATTTGACTCACATCAATGTAAAACTATGTTCCAACAAAATCGTTCATACACGACGCCATAAAAAGCCAAAAGGAATGATAACGAGTTTAATCTTATCATCATGAGACATTAAATTGCGCATTAAACAAGTATTTGAACTGAGAGTATGATAACTACTCTTAGAGGATACATGTTTAAATTATCTTGTGACAATGGTGTCGTGGTCAAACATGAGACATTACATTCCTTGAGGACAAATTTGCAATGCTTGGTGAAATGAAAACAGACGAAGTCTTGATCGAATTGGAGCAGGATAACGATGATAGTCAGGTCCCACTTATTTCGAGTGTGAGATTTGAGGCAGCAACCCATGTGAATGAAATTGTAAATGAAGATGGAGACATTTTCATAATAAATCCAGTGGGAAGAGCCAATCCTACCACACAAATCACTGTTGCTGCAGGTGCAAATCAAGTTGAACTTGATAATCACGTAGCCGGGCCGCTAGATTAAAATATAATAATGTCAAAACTACCCATTATTCCCAGTGGGAGTGGATCAACCAACTTGGTTCCAGGACCTAGTGATCAAGGAATTAATCTATGAGGTAGAATACCGAGACCGAGAGGTCGTACAAGAAAAGTTGTAGGTCAAGGTTCTAGCACTGCCCTTGTTCCCAGTGAGAGTGATGCTCCGATAGAAAGCATAATTCCGAGTGGGAGCAACGTTCAGAGACAAGATGGGATTAACGAGCCTAGAAGAATTCAAAGGCATCGAACTTCTCCCAAGAAGTATCCCATCGAGAAGGGTGAAATATTCACCCTAACTTTTGTTGACGAACCGGTTAAGGTTCAAGAAGCGTTGAAAGGACCTCAAGCAAAGGAATGGAGGAAAGTAATGGAGGAAGATATCGCCTCAATGAAAGCCAATTCGGCATGGTCTTTAGTTGATTTGCCTGCTAACCGCAGGGCCATAGGGGCTATGTGTGTTCTGAAACTGAAGATCACTGCTGATGGAAATGTCGAGCGATACAAAGCTCGATTGGTTGCGAAAGGATACACCCAGCTTCGCAGAGTGGACTTTGAGGAGACATACTCACCGACTGTGCGATACACCACAGTCAGGGCAATCCTAGCCCTGGTCGCATGCCTTGATCTAGAGCTGCACCAAATGGATGTTAAGACCGCATTCCTCCACGGAAACCTGGAGGAAGAGATCTCTATGGAGCAATCAGAGGGTTTCATTACTCCTGGTAACGAACGTAAAGTTTGTAAACTCCAAGGACATATTTATGGTCTTAAACAATCGTCTCGCCAATGGTACCGCAGATTCCACGAGGAGATCGTTGGAAAGAGATCCGTGAATCTTCACGAGGATCCATGCGTGTATACGAAGACCTTTGGGTCTAAGTACGTCATCTTAACTTTATACGTGGATGACATACTCATTGGTGCGAACGATGTGAGTTTCATGCATGAGTCAAAGTCCTGGTTGGCATCTGTATTTGAGATGAAAGACATGGGAGAGGCTACGTACATCTTAGGCATTAAGATTGCTAGAGATCGTGCCGCCTGGAGATTGTGTCTATCTCAGGAAGTCTACTTCAACAAACTGTTGAAATGGTTTAGACTACAAGATGCCAAACACGTGGAAACGCCGGTAGTATTCGGGTGCGCGTTGTCAAAGCGCGGTGGCCCGAAGAACCAGCAAGAGCGTGAACAGATGAGAAGTGCAGACTATTTAAGCATGGTCGGAAGTCTCATGTACACCATGATTTGCACTCGTCCGGACATCTGTTACGCGGTGGGCCTAGTAGCAAGATTCCAATCAGACCCTGGCTGTCAACATTTAAAAGTTGTAAAGCGGATCATGCGATATCTGAAAGGTACTGCCGAATACGTACTGTGCTATGAGTGCTGGAGTTAGAATTGACCGAATTCAGTGACGCCGACCATGGTGGCGATCCAGACGATCGTAAGTCCACCACAGGAGAACTGTTTCTCCGTGCTGATGCCGCCACTTCATAGATCAGCAAGAAGCAATCATGTGTCGCGCTGTCTACAATGGAATCAGAATTCGTTGCTCTCTCCAAAAACGCACAGGAAGCGGTCTGGCTGAAAAGGCTTCTTACTGCGCTGCTTGGTGGCGATGTTGGGAGTAAACCTGTGTAGGTGTTCTCTGACAGTCAAATAGTCATTGCGGCAGTAAAGAATCCAAAGTACCATAGTAGGACTAAACACATTGATGTGAAATATAATTATGCTAAATCCATGTAGAAGACAATATGATCACTTTAGAATGCTCGCCCACTGATGACATGGTGGTGGACCCATTAACTAAAAAATTACGCAAAGAGACATTTGATAGCATATTAAACTGCTTGGATTGCGTAGGGTTTAAAAGTGGGCGTATAAAGTGTGATAACATTTTGATAATTGAAAGTTATATTTTTGATAAATGAAGGAATTTCAATTCGAGTTTATGATTCATCGACGTCATAATGTTTGAATACATCGGATTTTACGGTCTATAAACTGAGTAGTAGAAGGATGCAATCCTCTGCATAAATTATGTCGAACGTGAGTCTTGCCTTATCACACGGGCACGGTTGTCTTTTAGGATAGAGGGACCTCTGCCGAAGCAAGACTGCCTAAGAACCAGTTGGGAAATTTGGTTACGCAAAATGATAATTTGTTTTTAGAGTAACATGACATGATCTTCGTTTTGCCATTCGTCGGTGATGAACTATGTTCGTCATTAACCACATTCTGGTCTTGATGAAAGTCTACGATAGCATCATTGACATATCCCACGCCTGACGTTGTTCGGGTATCCTATCGACGCGTGCTTCATACTATGCATGCCATGTTCGACCACGGGGTCATGCTCGGTTGTTCTAGGTAGAATCCTGTGATTCGGATGGGCACAAACTTCTTCACCTCGAGCGTGTAATTGATCCAGGGAGCCTTATGAAGAGGCACCCGAAGTATCCTCAGGGACTCATAACTTATATCTATGGTCAGGCTCAATGTTCGGTTCTCGGCGTATGAGCGCAGTGCTTAAGAAAAAGGACAAGTTACCACATCTTTGGAAACCGGTTGGGTTTGACTAAGGGTATGAGCGATGGGGATGGTCAAGTTCACCTGTAATTCACCAACTCTTGTATTCACTAGGTGGCCACCAACCAGATATTAGTTGAAGGTTGTAAATACTTGTACGGATGCCCTGGAGAAGTATTCCAATGTGGAAACTGGGCAATAAGAGAATTATCAGTTGACCTAGGATACAGCCCGATACAAATTGATGTTTTTAACAGGATAATTTGAGAAAGGGAATCAACGTTCCTCGGGCGCTACAACACTCCTAACAGATGAGTAGCACGATGCCCATCGTATCCGCCGGTCGCACGGCGAACCTCGTATGAACTATACGGAAGCAGGGGCAAGATCAGAAGAGTGAAATGTTGATGCGATTTGGACAACAATACATTAACAGTCACCCTCCCATTCCGGCGAGTGAGAGCTGTTTGCATATGGTGATTGGGCGCGGTAATGGAAGCCCATTCATATGTATATGTTACCTAAGAAATTGGGTAAATGTCACATAAGGGAAATTGGGCTTGACCCAAATCTCAATTAACATGAGAGGCCCAAAATTGGGCCTCCCTTACACATATAGGCCGACCGAACTTAACAAGGGGAAAAGTGGACTTTTTTCAACTTTGCTCCAACTATAAATAACAGGTGTTAGGGTTTTTATTAGGGTTAAAGGTCCTTTTGGTACCACATGTTTGCAAAAATTACACTGTTCATACTACTAGTATTTTTTCGTACCGAATTGGTACCATATGTTTCCAAACCTTACTGTTTTGGTACCTCCGTTAGGGTTCTGTCAAAAACAGCCGTTAAATGGCATGTGCCATGCACGTGACCAGACCAAAACTTTCAATTTTGTTACAATTTAGTCCATCTAATACATCCCTAACTTTTATTTTATTCAATTTAGTCCTAAAACTTCAAAATCAAACCATTTTCCCAAATTGACCTAGCCAGACTTAGCCTAGGGCTAGGTCCGACCCTGGGTCATAGTCGCCGGACCCAGGCGACCCCGACCCAGGGTCGGACCTAGCCCTAGGCTAGGTCCGGCTAGGTCAATTGGGACCTAGCCCCAATTGAGTTAAATTGGGGCTAGGTTCAATTGACCTAGCCGGACCTAGCTTAGGGCTAGGTCCGGCTAGGTCAATTTGGGGAAATGGTTTGATTTTGAAGTTTTAGGACTAAATTGAACAAAACAAAAGTTAGGGATGTATTAGATGGACTAAATTGTAACAAAATTGAAAGTTTTGGGCTGGTCACGTGCATGACACATGCCATTTAACGGCCGTTTTTGACGGAACCCTAACGGAGGTACCAAAACAGTAAGGTTTGGAAACATATGGTACCAATTCGGTACGAAAAAATACTAGTGGTATGAACAGTGTAATTTTTGCAAACATGTGATACCAAAAGGACCTTTAACCCTTTTTATTAAGGAAATTAACAATTCCTCCTAAATGGTGATTTGAGATAAAAAAAAACCTCCTCCCTAAAAAGACTAGTTCGGCCGAACCCACCTGTGTCACCAAGGGTGTGCCAAATTGTTTCGAGCAAACACTCTGGAGATCCGTCCCTGCCAAGAATCGATCAGAGGCTTTGCTGTGGAGCTAATACCGCGTAGGGCTTCCTTAACAGGAACCTATACGGGTTCCGTCCAGTGGATCGTGAACTCCCTTAGCAAGATCCTTGGGACTACGGAAAAGGCTTAAGGTATGTGCACATCTTCCGCTGCGTAATTCTTATTACAAACACGTACCTATTTTTATGTTTCCGTAGTAATTTTCTCCGTAACCTAACACTATAAACTAGTCGTAGGAGGGACATCCTCCAAAGTAAAATAATGTCGAATGTGGACCAAGCCTCGTCACACAGCCACGGTCGTCTTGACGGAGAAGAGGATTCTCCATCTAGTCAAGACTGGCTAAGAACCATGGTGGAAAACCTGGTTAAGGAAAACGATCACTTGGTTTTCAGAGTAAACCGAAGTGATCTACGTTTTGCCAATCGCCGTTACGAACTACGTTCGTGATAAAACCACATTCTGGGCCAGATGACAAGTCTGCGATCGCATATGACATTTCCCACACCTAACTAAACTCAGGTTATGCTATCGACGCGTGCTTCATACTACGCGTGCCATGTTCGACCACAGGGTTATGCTCGGTTGTGCTAGATAGAATCCACGTGATTCGAATGGGCACAAAATTCTTCACCTAGAGCGTGTGACTGATCCCGGATGCTATATGAAGGAGCATCCAAAGTATCCTTACGGGCTCTGAACTCATACCTAAGGTCAGGCTCAATGTTCGCTTCCCGACATAAGAACGCAGTACTGAACAAAAAGGCCTAGTGACCACGTCTTTGGAAACCTGTTGAGTTTGACTAAGGGGATGAGCGATGGGGATGGTCAACTACACATGAAATTCTCCTAATATTTTAATCACTAGGTGGCCACCAGCCTGACATTAGTTGAAAGGTTGTGAATACTTGTACGGATGCCCTGAGGAAGTTTTCCTAAGTGGAAACTGGGCAGTTGGAGAATTACAGTTGACCTAGGATACAACGCGGCACTTTTAATTTTTACAGGTTGATTAGACATAGGGAATCAACGTTCCGCGGGCGCTACAACACTCCTAACAGATGAGTAGCACGATGCCCGTCGTGTCCGCCGGTCGCACGGCAAACCAAGTATGAACTATTCGAAGCTGGGATTGGATCAGAGACCAAATGATTATGTGTCGGACAACAACATATTAATAGGCACCCTCCCATTCCGGTGAGTGGGAGCTGTTAGCATTTGGAGTATGGGCCGTCGTAATTAGGAGCCCATTAATTAAGTCCATGTTCCTAAGAAATTAGGATGGGTCATATTAGGGATATTGGGCTAGGCCTAAAATCCAAATTGACATGGGAGGCCCAAATTGGGCATCCCCCAAATACATGGCCGGCGACCTAAGGTATTAAGGAGGTGGGATTTATCCTACCTCCTCCTCTATATATAGGGACCTAGGGAGGGTTTTTACTAGTACTATTCTTCTCTCCCAAGTTGTGAGTTTAAAGTAAAACCCTCCCCCCTAAATAAGAGGTTCGGTCGAACCAAGCAACACACCAAGGAGGTGCCAAATTGCGTCGAGCAATTTACTCCGAGTAGATCCATCTCGCGGAGAATCGACAGAGGCTTTGCTATGAGGCATAATCCGCTTAAGGATTCTCTAACAGGAACCTCTACGAGGAACCGTCCGGCGGATCGAGAACTCCCCTCAAAGGTCCTGGGCTACAGGAAAAATTATAGGTATGTGTGTTAGATTACGGGGAGTAATCACTACGGAAACACTAAAACATGGTACATGCATGTAATCGAAATTACGCAGCGGAAGAGTTACATATACCTCAAAACTTTACCGTAGTCCTAGATCCTTTGCACGAAGAGAGTTCTCGATCCACCGGACGGAACTCGTAAATGTTCTTGTGAAAGAAGCCCTACGTGGTATTAGCTCCACAGCAAAGCCTCAGATCAATTCTTGACACGGGGACAGATCTTCGGAGAGTTGCTCGAAAGCAATTTGGCACACCCCTGGTGTTATGCTTGGTGAGACCGAACCTTGTAAGTGTGGGAGGTGGGTTTTCTATCTAAAACACTCTTGTGAGGGAATTGTGATTAACCCTAAATATTCCCTAACACCTCTTATTTAATGGAGTAAAGTGGAAAAAAGTCCACTTTACCCCTCACTAATGTTTCGGCCGGCCTATGTATTGGCGAGGCCCTATTTTGGGCCTCCCATGTCAATTGGGATTTGGGTCTAGCCCAATTACCCTAATGTGACATTTACCCAAGTTCATTAGGTAAACTATACATATTATGGGCTACCAATTATGCGCCCATCACCATATGCTTACAGCTCCCACTAGTCGGAATGGGAGGGTGCCTGTTAATGTATTGTTGTCAAAATCCGCATCAACATTTCTCCCCTTTAATCTGCTCCGTGCTTCCGAATAGTTCATACGAGGTTTACCGTGCGACCGGCGAATACGATGGGCATCGTGCTACTCATCTGTTAGGAGTGTTGTAGAGCCCGCGGAACGTTGATTCCCTTTTCTCCAATCAACCTGTAATAAAAAAACATTTATACATATTGTACCGCGCTGTATCCTAGGTCAACTGATAATTCTCGATTTGCCTAGTTTCCACATAGGAACACTTCTCCAAGGCATCTGTACAAGTATTCACAACCTTCAACTAATATCCAGCTGGTGGCCACCTTAGTGAATACAAGAGTCGGTGAATTATAGGTGAACTTGACCATCTGCATCGATCATACCCATAGTCAAACCCAATCGGTTTCCAAAGACGTGGTCACTGGGCCTTTTTGTTGAGCACTACGCTCGTACGCCGGGAAGCGAGCATTGGGCCTGACCTTAGGTATGAGTTCTGAGTCCATGAGAATACTTTGGGTGCTCTTCATAAGGCTCCCGAGATCAATCACACGCTCGAGGTGAAGAAGTTTGCGCCCGCCAGAATCACGAGGATTCTTTTCCTAGCACACCGAGCTGTGACCCCGTGGTCGTACATGGCACGCGTAGTATGAAGCACGCGTTGATAGCATACCTGATCCTTTTGGGTCAACAGGAATGGGACATGTCAATCATGCTATCACAGATTTTCATCTGGCCTAGAATGTGGATTTATGACGAACGGAGTTCATCACGGCGATCTGCAGGATGAAGATCATGTCGAGTTACTTCGACAATAGATAATCGTTCTGCGTAATCAGGTTTACCCCCACTGATTCTTAGCTAGCCTTGCATAGTAGAGGCCTCCCCCCACCTCAAGACGGTCGTACCTGCGTGACTAGGTAAGTCCCACATTTGACATAGTTTTGGCAGAGGATTGTGTCCTCCTACGACTCAGTTTATTGACCGTAAATTTGATGTAATCAAAACATTATGACGTAAATTTATCATAAACTCAGTTGCAATTCTTTCGCTTACAAATGTAACTTTCTAATATCAAAATGTTATCACAGATACATGTCATTTCTAAACCCTATGCAATCCAAGCAGTTTTACATGCTTTTCGAATATCTCCCTGCGTAGTGGCTTAGTTAATGGGTCCGCAATCATATTATCAGTGGACAAGTATTCCATAGTGATTATATTGTCTTCTACCATCAGTTTAGCATAGAAATATTTTACATCAATGTGTTTGGTCCTACTACGTTACTTCGGATTCTTAACTGCCGCAATAGCTGCCTGACTGTCGAAGAACACCTTTACAGGTTTACTTCCGACGTCACCACCAAGCAACGCAGTAAGAAGCCTTTTCAGCCAGGCTGCTTCCTGTGTATTCTTAAAGAGCAACGAATTCCGATTCCATTGTTGACAGTGCGACACAGGTTTGCTTCTTGCTCTTCCATGAAATGGAGGCATTAGCAAGGAGAAATACTCCTCCTGTTGTGGACTTACGATCATCCGGATCGCCACCATGGTCGGCGTCACTGTAACCGATCAATTCTAACTTCCCGCCCTCATAGGACAGAGCATTGTCGGCAGTACCTTTCGGACAGCGAATTAGGTATAACCAACAATTCGTTTTACAGTCTTTTAAAGGGTTAAATGTACTTTTGATACCACATGTTTGACCGAATTTGGCTTTTAGTACTGGATGTTTAGTTTTGTATACTTTTGGTACCAAACGTTTGAAAAAATGTGGCTTTTGGTACATCCGTTAGTTTTGGCCGTTAAATGACATGTGCAAGTCACGTGATCGACTCTAAAATTTTAATTTGTTCAATTTAGTCCCTCAAATACATTCCTAACTTTTATTTTGTTTAACTTAGTCATAACACTTCAAAATCGGACCCAATTAAACCAATCGAATTCAATTGACATAGCCCCATTTGGGTCAAATTTACCCAATTGGAGATAGGTCCCATATGCTTACAATGTGCACCTTATTCCGCTGCGTCCTCCTAAATGTGCACCTTATTCCGGCGCCCATCACCATATGCTTACAATGTGCACCTTACAAGGTAGAGTCGTCTTGCGGTAGAAGAAGGTAAATCAATGCCTTACAAGGTAGAGTCGTCTTACGGGTACACAATCTCTACCATACAATGTGCACCTCACACAGGTAGAGTCGTCTTGCGGTAGAAGAAGGCATTGTATGTGGCAATAGGCATGTGGGAGGATCCAAGTTGACTTCTTGTCGACTTCTACGTGGTTACGACCAAGGCATCGTGGTGCACATTGTGCTCTTTGTCCTTTAATGAGACACCAATGACATCTTTTATGGCAGCATCCTTCATGACGGCATCCTTTATGTCGTCATACTTCATGTCAGCATACTTCATGTCTGCATCTTGGGACTTGTGCACTGTCTTTGCAACGTATCCTGCTTGCTCATATGACTTCTCGCCTCCAGCATTAAAGTCTTCATGGATCACATGTACGTTTTCCATCTTTTCAAAATATGATGCAATGTACATCGTACTCTGAACTTCAAGGCCATGCAGTGCGGAAGCCACATTGCTTGTTGGCATGGAGGATATGGTGTATCCTTGATTCTTTAGAGTCTTCCTGAATGCGATAAGTTCTTCAAACGCATCCATCGTGGCTGGTGTGACTGGTGGCATGTTGCTTGTGCCTCTTGCTTGCTGCTGCACTCCGTCAGGTGGCATCCCGTATGGGAACTCTTCGTTCCTTTCCATCCTTTGCTCGAACTCGTGTACTAGTACCTCGTTCTAGACGTCGGGACCATGCTGCGCGGAAGGCGCATTTGTGGTTGACATGAAGGAGGCGGTAGACTTTGCATCTGGAATGTGAGAAGGTCCTTATTGGCTTCTCGTCGGCTTCGGCTTGCTTGCACCCGCCCTCTTCGTACGTCTGCCTGTCATAGCTTGCGGTATGGAACAGATTCTTGCTCGAATCACGCTGACGGCGCCAAGTGTTGAGATCGTTTCCACTTGGGATATCTTGAACTGCTTTTCAAGGACCTCGATCCTCGATCCATGAACTGACTTCGGCTTCTACCTCGATCCCCGAGTTAACTTTGATCTCTGTCTCAATCTTCTATACGCCAGGTCCTGCAGAGCGGGCGGTAACCAGCATGGAGAGGGGGATGGTGCTGGTTGTGCCCTCTTCGATGCTAAAGTCAGGATTTTAGAGAGAGCAAGTTTAGAGAGAGGTCAGAGCACAAATAGCTAATTCTCCAGAGTTTCAATTTCACCCTCTAAAATGGGAGATCTAGGCCCCTATTTATAGGAAACCTGAGAACCGTGCCCGGTTTGATGTCGGTTTACAGAAAAACACTTACCGACATCGAGGTTGGCTATATGCGCACTAACTTCTCATACTTAGTAAAAACAGGGGTAAACAGGCAGTATTAGTCGGTAATCCGGACCGTGTCGACATCCGACATGGTCCGGATTGCCTTATGGCAATCCGGAGGTCCCTGGTCCGGGTGCGAAGCGCATCCGGACCGTTTTGACCTGGGGTGACTGCGGTAAGATCCGTTTGTGGTTCTAGCGTGTTTGCGAGGTCCGAAACGTAAATACGAACCCGAATTGGACAGATATCCAACACCGACTATCGGATATCCGCGAGCTCAAACAACCCGTCAATATAACTACACAACACTTCAAGGACCCGACGACTTTCGAGTCAACAACCCGCGAAGAGTCACGATCCAACAGTAACCATCTCCAACGATATGTTTGACAGAATTCTACAGAGAGCAGGAGGTACTGGAGGCATTGGAAATGCAGCCACAACCATTGCTCCTGATGAAATTTGCACTCAAAGTGCTGGTATGGTTACCTCTTCTTCTTTATTTTCTAATAAGATAGATTGCTGGATTATGGATACAGGGGCTAGTAATCATATGACTGTAAATTTGAACTGTCTTTCAAATTTTAAAAATCTTTCTGGTACTAAGGTAAAATTTCCCAATGGTTTTTTTTTTTTTTTTCTGAAACTGCTGGCATTGGTGACTTTGATTTTTTCTAAAACAACAAAGCTGAGAAACATTTTCTATTTACCTGATTTTGCTTATAATCTTGTTTATATTTCTCAGCTTACTAAGGATCTGAATTGTTCTTCCATTTATTTTCCAAATTTTTCTATTATGCAAGTCCTCTCAAATGGGAGGGTCTTCGCAAATGGTAGGGTCAACTCAGGTCTATATTTTTTGAATGCCAGCAAGCTTGATGATACCTCTATTGCACTGAGTTCTATTACCAATAAAAACCCAAATCTTTGGCATATGAGATTTGGGCATGCTCATGTTCGTACTTTGCAGCAGTTAGAGTCTGTGAAGGGTTTTAAATATAAGATCTTGTTGTTAATAATTGTTTTATCTAACCCTTGGCAAAACTTAGTCGTACTCCTTTTGATATTTCTGATTCCAGAGCAGACTCTATATTTGATCTTGTACACAGTGATGTTTAAACGATATTTCTTATTAATTTTGGTGGATGATTTTAGCCGTATTACTTGTGGTTTTCTAATGCAATTCAAACATGATGTGGTTAAAATTTTTTGTTCAGATGGTTGTTACTCAATTCAACAAGATCATTAAAAAATTTCAAACTGACAATGGTGGGGAATTTTTTAGTGATCACTTGAGTAAATTTTTCAAATCCAAAGGTATTCTCCATCAGAGTTCTTGTTCTTATACTCATCAACCAAATGTCGTGTTGAAAGGAAACATAGACATATGTTAGCGGTTGCTAGGGCTTTGAAACTTCAAGGTTCTATTCCAATCATTTTGGGTAGATTGTGTTCTAACTGTTTTCTATCTTATAAATCATATGCCCACTCAGACTCTTCATGGAAAAAGTCCTCTTGAAATCATGACTGGAAAACCCCCTGATATTAGTCACTTTAAAGTTTTTGGATGTCTCGCATTTGCTAAGAATATGGTTGTATCTGATAAGCTAGTTGCTAGGTCCATTCCTGCTGTTTTCATGGGTTATTCAGAATCTAAAAAGGGATATCGTTTATATAATCTGGAAACCAAATCTTTTTTCATAAGCATGCATGTTATATTTTATGAAAATATTTTTCCATTTTCTAGCAGCAATGCTCATACACCCCCTTTCTTTTGTGAAGATGACTCAAACACTTTAGAAAGTGACACTATCCCTATTATTGTTGACAATTTGGATGAAACTGCTATTGATATTCCTCCTCCTGGAGATACTGCACTAGATGATGAGGCAGTTTCTTTAAACCCTGATGGTGGTTCTGTTGTCTCTGATAGTGACACTCTTGATGCACATGATGATGCCTATGAACAAACATCTGATGCTGATCTTCACATTGCTCCCCAACTAGTTAGAAAGATCCACACGCATTACTAGAGCTCTAATTCATTTGAATGATTATGTTGTTTCCACTAGTGTGACTGATCATCCTTTTTCAAAATTTATTGGTTATGATAACATATCTTCAGATTATAAATGTTATCTGACCTCTTTTTTAAAATTGGTGGAGCCTAGTTCTTTTGCAGAAGCTGAAAGGGATCCTGGTTGGGTTGCAGCGATGCAAGAAGAAATAGATGCCTTGAATCTAACAGAACTTGGGATGTTGTTCCTCTTCCACGAGGTAAAAAAGAAATTGGTTGCAAATGAGTGTACAGATTGAAATATAACTCTGATGTGACTCTTAACACATACAAGGCACGCCTTGTAGCAAAAGGATATAAGTAATGGTATTGACTACTTTTAGACTTTCTCCCCAGTAGTCAAGATGAACAATGTTCGTGTTATTTTATCTTTGGCTGCTATTGAGAACTACCCCTTTTTCAAATGGATGTTTCAAATGATTTTTTACAAGGGGACTTGGATGAGGAAGTTTTTATGTCTTTTCCTTTAGGTTTTCGTAATCAAGGGAGAATCCTAGTTCTAACATTGTTTGAAGATTACGAAATCTCTTTATGGCCTTAAACAAGCCTCTAGGGAATGGAATTTAAAGTTAACTGAGTCCCTTTCTAAAGCTGACTATTCTCAATCAATGTACGATTATTCATTGTTCACCAAAACTGATGAGGATCAAATCGTTATTACGTTGGTATATGTGGATGACTTCTTATCACTGAGAACAATGCTAAGCTTGTTCAACAATTGAAAATGGTTTTGGAAACCAATTTTAAAATAATAGATTTGGGAGATTTGCGGTATTTTCTTGGAATAGAAGTTGTGAGGTCTGAAAAAAAGGCATTGTTCTATGTCAGCGTAAGTATGCTCTTGAATTGATTGTCGAGGTTGGTTTAGCTGGTTGTAAACCAGCCAGATCCCCTATGGAAGTCAATTTGAAATTCACTAGCAAAAAGTATGATGATGCCTTGAAAGTGAATCAGGATGATGAACTCCTAACTGATGTTTCTTCCTATAGGAGACTGATAGGAAGATTGCTTTATTTGACTCTAACTCGTCCTGACATTACTTTTCATGTACAACATCTTAGTCAATTCCTGCAGGACCCAAAGCAGTCACATTATCAGGCAGCTTTAAGGATTGTTAGGTATATCAAAATGGAACATGGTAAATGTATCTTTTTAACGACAAATAGTTCTCATGGTCTGGTTGCATTATGTGATTCTGATTGGGGCACTTGTGCTGAGTCTAGAAAGTCCATCACATGTTATATTGTTATGTTGGGTGATTCTTCTGTTTCTTGGAAAGTTAAAAAGTATGATGTTGTGTCTTTATCTTCAGCTGAATCTGAATATCGTAGCATGAGGCATATTGTTGCTGAAATAGGTTGGTTAAGGGGCTTGCATTCTGAACTTGATTTTCCTCAAACAGAAGCTTCGTTATTACATTGTGATAACAAAGCAGCTGTGCAAATTGCCTCTAATCCAATATTTCACGGGAGAACTAAACATATAGAAATTAACTGCCATTATTCTAGATAATTATTGTTGAAAAATGTTGTGCATGCTAGAAATGTCAAAACATGAGAACAAACAGCAGATTTGTTTACAAAAGCACTAGGAAGGAAGCATCATGATTATTTGGTGAAGAAGCTTTGAATGTTGAATCTATTTCCTGGTTCAAAAGATGTGGATTCTTGAAGATTTAGGACTCTTGAAGGCTCTCCCTGTCCAGATTGAGGGGGAGTGTTAAGTTTGGGCTTCTATTTGCAATCTGGACTCTTTTCTGTTTTGGACTTGTTTTTCTTTTGGGTTATTTGTGTTGGCCTAGTCTAGTTAGGACTAAATTGTAACTTTGTTTTTGTTTGTGGGATAAGTTCCTTTGATGTACAAACTCAGGGTTGAACTGAACCTTGCAAAAGGTTTAGTTCCTTTTTATAGTGTTATTGGTGATCAGGTCCACTTGAAAGAATATCATGAGATGAACCGCAATTGCTGCTCTCCCTACTCCCTAGGGATGTCAACGGGTCTCGGGGCCCCGCTGACCCGCGGGGCCTCGCTGACCCGCGGGGCTCCGACACGGTTTTGACCCGCCGACCCGCGGGTCACGGGTCGGGTCGGGCTCGGGTCGGGCTCGGGTCGGGGCGGGTCCGGGTCTAGAGACCCGAGGCCCCGTACACCCGCCCCGTAATGCATATATATATAAATTTTTTTTTTAAATTTTTTTTTTATGTTAATATAATCTAACATTTACTAAACAATATGGTTAATATAGTACATATATAAATAACATGGACTAAATTACAAATAGATGTATATTTAGATTATTAGGATTTGTTAATTTGGTGTTTGGATTTGAATTTGTAATGAATTTGATGTGTTTATTGTTTATATTTGATTGGTGTTAGATTTAAGTTTTGAATTTATATATAATGTAATATTTTTGACAAAAAAAAATTGTATTTCATATTGAATAGTGAAAAAAAAAAAAAAAAAAAATTCACATGGCGGGGCGGGTCGGGCCCCGCGGGTCGACCCTCGGGATTGTTGACCCGACCCGACCCGACCCGAAAGGGCCATTTGGCCGGGGCCGGGTCAGCCAGGCCGACCCGCGGGGCGGGTCCGGGGCTGCGAAAACCCGCCCCGACCCGCCCCGTTGCCATCCCTATACTCCCCTTTCTTCTTCATATCATTCTAGGGTTTGTGATCTAGGGTTTCAGAAGTTTACAGGCATGAGCCGACGCAGAGTATGAGTTCCCCGGCTAATTCTGACTTGATTGTAGCCCAATTCCTTGGACATTAATTGACTTGGGTCCTTTGCCAAGGTTGTTACGGTCCTTGAGCTGGGCTGGCTCGATACATGGTCTATATCTGACACAAGCAACCAACTGCATGCCTTGCCTACCCTTCCCTGGATGAGATGATCATTTAAGTCCTAGCTTAGCAACCTCCTATATATAAATTTTACCTACCTTGATTAGCGGGGTTTTGTTGAGCCCAATCAATATATATTCAACTTAATTAGAACACTGAGTGCAGCGGCGGATCTAGCATGTACCAAGCGGGTTTCCGGAACACTCACTTAACTTGGTTCCTAGACCCGCCGCTGACTGAGTATGAACGTTATTAGAGGACCAATCGATTGAAACCAGTGTCGTCAGGACTGGACCAGTCCGGAGGTCGAACCGACCAAGCCATCGGTTCCTGATGCGGCCGTGAACCAGTTCGAATTCGGTGAGTTTTCAATACAATAAAATCACAGAAAATACAACCCGGTTGATATTATTTTGTTTGTTACGGAGTCCAACCCGGTGAACCGGCCGGTTCACCAAAAATTGAACTAAGATCAAACAAAATTCGTTTACATCATCCGCTTTTGCTCAAACTGGTAGTTAGAGGCACCGAGTCCTGTTCGAAATTGATCGGATCGTTTGTTAGGTCCCGATAACACTGATTAAACACTTCAAAAAGCAATTAATTTACTTGTGAAAATTATAAAACTAATTTTGTCAGTATTTAAACCGAAAAAATGAAAATTTATGATAGAATAAATGTAGAAAACCGACGAAATAAAAATTTTCAAAACTTCAAAAAATAATAATGAAATTTTATTAAAAGTGTTCATCGTTACGATCAAATGACTATTTTATGATATATATATATATTATATTTTAATGAAAGTATTTAAAATGTTAAATTTCCCACAAAATTTTCATCTTAATAATGAAATCAGTAAATGTATTTTATTTAAGTTTGTTTATATGCCAAAATTAGATTTATTGAATAATATTTAGCTAAGGGGCCTCCTTATTATTGGAGAAAAAGGAGACAAATTGCAGAGTGACACATCAGCGTTTATCTCAAGTTTTTGTTGCGTGTAAAGTAACTTTATTTCATTTAATTATTTCCCTAGCTTTTACTCATATTTTTGTACGTTCAAATTTCAGTTATAATTTTTTTTAATCTTATCTTAATTAATTTTATTTATCAAATATTTATATAAATAGTTTATATATTTTTTCTATATAATATTTAGATAATAATCTAGTTGATTATAATATAAGAACACTTGTCGACTCATTTATCCTTTAAGATTCATCAGGTGATCGGGTCAAACTGTTCACTAAATAATCAGTTATTAGAAGTAGAAAATCATAAAATTATTTAAACACATTTACGTTTAAGGTTCATCCGACCCAATAGGGTTTTAGAACAAAAATATATAATTATTTAAGCACATTTACCATCTAGGGTTCACCCGACCCAATAGGGTTTTAGAAAAATAAAACATGAAAATATTTAAACACGTTTACCCTATATGGTTTACTCGATCCAAAAGGATTTTAGAAAATAAATGCGACAAAACTACTGTAAATTATTATCCATTAATTGTCTCTCTATAAATGCGGCATTCTTACAAAATTAATCAAATAAGAAAACGTGCTAACAAATAAGAAATATATTATTTTTTTGGGTAAAAAGAAAAAAAATTATATATATATATATATATATATATATATATATATAAACTAAACATAACTGGAGTTATAAAAGAATTAGTCAAAAGAAACAATTAATACATAAACATGTAAGATATTCACATAGAAATTATTAGTTGGACCCGGTCCGCCACATCAGCGTATGGATCAACCAATGAATGAGCGACACGTAATAAATGTATAATAAATCAATAACTTTGAGTATATTAGAAAATTATTTGTATATTTAAAAAAAAAAATACGAAACTAGAGACACGTTATATATTTGTATATTAGAAAATTATTTTTTTTATTAAAAGAAATTATTGTTTTAGGAAAAAAATAAAGTATGATTAATTATGAGAAATTAATAGGTTGTAATCACATGTTACTCAAAGTTATTGATTTTTTATACATTTATTACATGTCGCTCATTCATTGGTTGGTCCATACGTTGATGTGGAGGACTGGGTCCAACTAATAAATTATTTCTTGAACCTAGTCCACCACTTAGGATATGGACCATGTCAATAATTATTTGACAACTCACAATTTGCATAATAAACATAATTTGTCTTAATGTAGAGGATAACATACTCTTATATTAATTTTTCTCTCTCAATATTAATAACAACATGATTTATTTGAAAAAAAAAACATATTTTATTTTTATACATTTAATTTTCTGAACTTTCTTCATTTATTTAGTGAAAGTTGTACATCTTTTTTATACACAGTATATATTTATAGTATTATATAAAGAAAATACATAATGATTGTATTTACTAATAACCATTGCATATTGTAATTAATAATAAATAATTTTTTTTCATATACAATACAATATAATACAAGTGTTATTGATTTTATGATTTTTTTTTTCTAAAAACCAATTTGATATGGTGAACCTTATAATACAATTGACACTTACCATTTTTTAAAAATCACAAACTAGTGACAATTTTATTATATTTTTATTTTACATTAGTTTAAAAAATTTATTTTATTTATTATTAATAAATATACATAGTATGTATATCTAATAATTAAAATTGCATAGTATAATTAGTAATAACACATAATAGTTTTTTTGGTAATCAATTTTTGGGTTAACAGGTCTTTTGGTCCATTATGTTTGACCACTTTTGGGTTTTTGTCCATGATGTTTTTTCCCAGTTTTTGTACCATATGTTTACAGATTTTTCTAGTTTTGGTCCGACCGTTACATTCCGTCCATTTTTTCCGTTAAGTGACATGTGCAAGTCACGTAAGCCACTATAAACTTTCTATTTTGTTCAAATTTGTGAGAATTGACACCCTAAACCTAGTTCAATTTGGGCGAATTGAACTAGGTTCATTGGGTCAAATTTGAGGGAATTGACACTAAACTGAGTTCAATAGGTCGATTCCCCCTAATTTTTATAAAATTGAAAGTTTAGGTTGTATTACGTGACTTGCAGATGTCACTTAACGGAAAAAATGGACAGAATATAACGGTCAGACCAAAACTAGAAAAATCTGCAAACATATGGTACCAAAACTAGGCAAAAAAAAAAACATCATGGACCAAAACCCAAAAGTGATCAAACATCATGAACCAAAAGACTTGTTAACCCTTAATTTTTTCTTTAACCTATACTAATTAATACTAGAGAAAGTTATTCTCCACACTATATCATTAGTCTTTAGCTTATTTTTAATGAGTTGTCAATTATATATTGGTATGGTTCATATCCTAGGTGGTGGACTAGGTCCAAAAAATAATTTATCAACAAACGCACTCAAGATGCGGTTGTTTGAAACGAGAGGGGAGAAGTGAAATGAAATGAAACTAGGGTGAGGTGAGGTATCTCCTAAGAGCATCCACAATGCAACACAAATGTGAAAGACAACTCATCCATGTGGCATATTGTCTTGTCCTTTTGCATTGGAGATGACCCAAATTTCTTGTCTAATCCTCACTCTTTCACATCTTATCATTAATATATCAATATTTTATTTATCTCTCATCATCTTTTTTAGTTACTCTTTTTATTAAGTGTTAATTTTATTAATATAAATTAACACGCGAAGTCAAGTTAGGGTTATGGTAGACACCATTCGAATAGTCATGAACTACACCTAAACACTTTTATTTATATTATTTTAATTAGTAGACACTTATGTTACACGAAATGGAATGGGAGTTGGGGATATAGAATATGGATGCTCTAAATTAGCCCTTCTAGCAAGAATTACAAAACTCCCTAATCTGACTAACCGATGTTTAAAAAAAAACATTGACTTGCTCACACACAATGTTTGAAATTGGGACATTGCTGTGCTGGCTTGCTTAATTAAAGTGACGACTGGGCCCACCCTTAAAACGGCGTGATGGTCCGTCGTTGCCTATAAATAACCTCCCTCCTCGTCTCTCTCTCTCTCTGTAACGTGCTGCTACCAGTTCAGTTCAGTTGAGTTAGTTTCAACTCTACAACGTCACTCTCTTCATATTTCTCTCTTCCCTTCTCTCTCTAGCCATACATTGATTACATACTGCTGAGTTGAAGTTGATCCTAAAATGGTGGCGTGAATCACACAAGTCTTTTCTTCTTTGTATCTATCTATCTTAACCATCGGCGGTTAATTTCTCCATAGTCTCAGACAGACACCGCGAGTTTCTCTCTCCTTTACTCTCTCTCTCTCTCTAGAAAGAAAGAAAGAAAAGAAGAAGAATGGGAAAGAAAGAAGAAACGTCGGCGGCTGGAAAAGCCGAGGCCGTGATGGAACTCCTCCGAAAGCAGTCTCCACTCTCCGTTAAACAGGTTTGCACTGTGAATTAGTAGAGTGGGAGGAAGGATGCATGGAGATGTTTATTATTATATATATATATATATATATTGTTGTTGACTATAATATAATAATATATTACAGGAGAAGTTCTGCAACAACGCTTGCGTTGAACGCTTCCTCAAAGCAAAAGGTAACAGTGTGAAGAAGGCAGCCAAGCACTTGAGAGCTTGTCTTTCATGGAGACATAACTTCGCCACCGGTAAAATATATTTTTTTTATTTTTTTTAAAAAATAATGTCAAAAGAAATTAGAAGAATATATATATATGGTTGGAAAATGACATCTACATATATATAAGCTGTTAATACATATTTATAAACTATTTAGATGTCACACTAGCTAATTAAGTATGTTGTTGTTCTCTTTCTGGGATTTTGTGGAATCTTACGTCTTTATTTTTGTCTGGTTTCCTTCCATTTTTAATTAAGCGTTAAAGTGCATCGTCACCGTGTTTAAAGTAAGAGCTTATGCTCAATTTTAATGACCACCGAATTGGAAAAATAAAATAAAACAAAGGATTTTACGGTGTTTTGGTATTGAGGAGCTGCAGTTTGGATCCTAATGGCTTGGTTTGGTTTCTCTTGAATACAATGTAGAGAGCTTGATAGCAGATGAGTTCTCGGCAGAACTTGCAGAAGGCACCGCCTATGTTGCTGGCCACGATGATGAATCCCGACCCGTTATGGTAAATATAATTTACACCCTTTTTATAATAAATACTTACATTTTTTTTTAATTAAAAAAGAGAGGATTGATTGATTGTGGTTTTTGTTCTCATAATTGTACAGTTGTTTCGGATCAAACAAGACTATCAGAAATTCCATTCCCAGAAAGTGTGAGTAAAGTAAATTAATTTACCCAACAAATTATTAATTAACCCATAAATTAAAATTAAGAATCTTGCTTTATTTTATTTTTTGAATTGTTTAAATAAATAAATAAATAAATTTATTGATGTAGGTTAACTCGATTGTTGGTGTTCACACTAGAGGTAGGCATTGGAACGATGCCCAAGAACGTGGAGCAATTCGTCCTCCTTTTCGACGCAAGTAAGTAATGTAGTGTGGGAAGTTTAAATAACTTTATCATAATTACAGTTAGCCGTCAAAAACAGAGAAAGCAAACGAACCCAATAATCCATGCCATGTCCACCATTAATTCACTAGTCAATAACATAAAGAGTGATACAATCAATGAATGCGCATCGACGCATGGATGCTTTTAATTACTTCATTCATTTATGTATGTATGTGTTGAGTTGAGTTGAGACCATCGAAAAGGATGTCGTCCAACATCAACCTGTCGAATAATAGACAGAAAAAAAACAAAGTAAAATTAATAATGCTGCTTCTGCTTATAAATGAGGTGCTTTCCTCAGGAATATCTCTCTGTGGAATTCCCTGATGTATCGCTTTCTGGGCTTTGAATTTGGTCGGGGATGACTTCAGGGTTATTTTCGGAATTTCATTTTTAATGGCCAATTAATTTTTTTTAATTATCATACGTTCCTGTACTTTTTCTTTTCCTTTATTTATTTATTTATTTAGATATATATAAATGTATAAGATTATACAATATCCACTACGAGCTGAGTGTATAGTATATCATTATCAAATGATAATTAATACAGTAATTATGATGTTTATAGAGACAGATATAAGTATTATTACACACACTACACTAGAGATAGATTCTGAAATCGTAATTTGATAGATACGATACTGTCTGTCTGTTTTGCAAATTAGTAAATTAATTATATAAGAAATAAATGTAGGTAGTGATTAGACAGTGGATAATTATTTTGGGTTCCCTAGTTTTTTTTTTTAAGGGAGGGGGGGTTTAGTTTTGTAATTAATAATAATAATAAGAATTTAAATTTGTGGAAAAAATGCAGGCTTTTTCAGATCAGCGTCGGCTTTTATGAACTTATTGGTGTCATCGCTGAAAATAGTGGGAGACTACTACCCTGGCATGCTCTTCAAGGCTTTTGTCATCGATCCTCCTTCTCTTTTCTCTTATCTCTGGAAGGTAACTTATTTATATTTATTTATTTACCAATTCAAAATGAATTCATCTCAATTAAATATTTTCATATTTTACTACTATTAAATATTAAAATAGATAATAATGTATGTGTTCCTTCCTTCCTTCACATTTGCAGTATAGTACCAAACATTTACTGTTCTGATGAATTTTTGAACCGTGTCGCACTTGCAGTAGCTAGTACTAGTAGCATCCTTATTTGTACACTTTGACCCCTTATTTGTATTCAAATATTATTATTATACTTGAAATTGAAAAAGAAAACATGTGTGGTCCCTAAAAACATAAGTCAAATCTCAACCAATACCTATTTTTGAGCTTCTACTTAATAGCCTAGCTTCTTTCATATCAGGTATTTATTTATGTTTACAGCTATGTTTCCTTTATATATGCATTTATATACTTCTTTATCTCTTTTATGTATAATAACTAGAAAAACTCAATATTAATACTTACTTATTATTATTATTAATTATTATGGTCTATAAAAACAAGACTGACCGAAGAAACCAATTATGACCAACTTTAAAACTTTTTCCCTTTTAAGTTATTATTATTATGTATGCAAATGCAAACACATATATAGTAGTAGTAGTGAAAAAAAGTAGAAGTCTTTATCAACGGCAAAATAACACTTTGGATACATATATATATAGCTGTTAGGTTAGGGGGATTGACGACTTTATTTCTTTTTTATTTTTATTTTTAGGGTGGGTGGATATGCTTTGCCCTTATAGTTCTACCCTTTATTTATTTATTAATTGATAAGATAGATTTTGTTAACAAATTTGAACAAGTGTTTATAATATTTGATTTGAGTGTAGGGTGTAGGTCCATTTGTGGAGCTATCAACCGTGACTAATGTAGTATCGTCCCTAGAGTTTGAGGAGGAGTCAGTAGGGTTCCATGACTTGGCACCTTACTACTACCCTAGTCCTAGCCCTAGGGACTGCTCCTCACTTCGGTTCGAGCCCAACACCACCACCACCACCAACACCAAATCTAATAAGGTGATCGGGTCGTCGTGCTCTTCTTCTCGCTTCTCCTTCACCGTGTCCAACCACCATCTCGACTCCCTCAAGCCGTGGCACCTGACACTGACATCCGAGCCATCATTTCCCAAGGTGGGGCCCTCACCTCCTCTGGGCCCCGCATTGATCTCACCCCTCAATGCTCGCTCCTTATCATTCGCATCACCTGGCATGAGGAGGAGTGGCTACGGTGGTCATAACAAGAAATCTTTGTTCCCCTCGACTCCTTTACCGAAGAGACCGGCCAGTATGGGAATGGAGGAGCTTCCACGACGCGGCGGCGGCCACTCTAGGACTCCAAAACCTTCCTTCCTTCAATCCCCCGCCACTTTCTTCATGCGCAAGGCGGATAAGACTCGGGAATCATTTGCTCCGTTTGCCAAGTTCTATCGGAGACCCTACGATGAGATGATTTACCGCTCCAAGATGAGGCCCCCTCTCGGAGGACTTATATCCATCGTGTCTCCTCATATCAGGCGCCGCCACCACATGTCCGTTTCCCAACGCTTTTGAAAATCTATATACCTGCAGAGCAGAGGAAAATCAAATCAAACTTGCATGGAGAAGAAGAAGAAGAAGAAAGAGTACATATGATTCGGGAGGCAAGTCATTACTTACAATGATGATCGACGTTGCAAATTATTATATTTGTTTACCTAATAATGTTTTTTGTAATTTTGTTACTATATATTATTGATTGACTTCTATGAATCGAGTTTATTCTTGCATGCATGCGTTCAATTAATTCTCAAGAAATGCTAAAAAATTCAGGGCATGAATAAAAAAGGGATTGCGTGCAAAGTGGGATGTGAAATTGTGTGCGCTAAAAATAGTCTACGGTGCTTTTAACTTTGACGGTCGGTGAGCGGAGCAATGTATATCGGAGGTTGGGTCGGGTGGCGTGGTCGAAACGGCGATTTATTATGTCCTTTTTATTGATTGGAGAGAAGAGACACTTAACTAGTTTTTATCCACATAACCAAAGCATTTGATAAAATAAAATCAATCTTTCATTAGTTACACACAAGGGATTTTTCCACTATAAAAGAATATGCCGATCTTAATTCATCCCACTAAGTAATGTTCAGACTATTCTGCTCACTTTTTATAGTTTTTTTCGACCAGACTTGTGAATTACCAGCGCATGCACATCAACATAGCTCCACCAGCAGTTTAATATTTAATAGACCGATCCGTTATGCCTCGGTTATACTCGCCTAATGAGGTATATGAGCCTAACATGTGCATGATATTTTAATTAACGCACCGCGAGGTGATGCCCTTTAATAGTTTCGAACCTAGGATTTCGAAGCCAAACAACACAAGAATAAGCATTCTTAACTATTAGACCACCACTGCTGGTGGTGTTACACAAAAGTGATGTGTATCATGATATTCATATCATGCATTTTGACGTAACACATGAGGAACCAATCAACATAGATTATGTTAAAATATGTTATGTGTGATTCTTACTTGTGTAACACGATTTACATTTTACTATATGTTGTTGGACATTTAATTTATCTTTTGTTAAAAAAAAAGATTAATTTGTTTTCTAAAAAATAAAAATGCTAAAATTGGTTTGTTTATTCTAGGGTTAAGAACTTATAAAGTGTCTGAAGTTTGACCTATTGAGATTTTGGTATCTGAAGTTTAAATTGTTGATACTGACTATCTAAAGTTTCAACTTTGTTGAAACTTGATGTATCCGTCCAAATTTGTTGTTAAAATTGACAGAACTTGGTCATGTGCTTATCACATGACCTGATAATGTTGGGGAGATCAAAACGGGAGGCGTTGGACTTTCTTAAAGAACACAACGTTGCAAAGTTACAAGGTTGGAAGTCCCTTCTTCTCAACAATGCCGGAAGGGAGGTGCTCATAAAGTCGGTCATCACCGCGATGCTAACATATACAATGAACGTTTCCTCCTGCCTAATGCATGGTGTGCTGAAATTAACGCTCTCATATCGCGGTTTTGGTGGGGACATACCGTGGGGGCAAGATAAATCTACATTGGATGAGTTGCACGAAGTTAACTAAACCCAAGGTGTGTGGCGGCCTCGGTTTCAAGGAACTACAATCGTTCAACGTTGTGCTTCTTACCAAATGACGTGGCGACTTGTGCAAAACCCAAGTGCTTTCTGGGTCAAAATGCTTAAAGGCTTTTATTTCCCGAGATGTGACTTTAGATCGGCAACGAAAAGTGCGATGGCGTCATGGGCTTGGACAATTGGCCGGTTGGGATGTTTTGATGGACAACGGGAATGGAAAATCTGTCAATGTATTTGTGATGCTTAGATACCGGGACTTCCTAGATTTCGTTTGTCGGCTCAGTTAGATTCACTGAAAGTAGGGCTGTCAAAATTACCCGCGACCCGCAAACGACCCGTTCACGGGTCGGGTCCGGGTGACCACAAACACACCAACGGGTCATTTACGGGTCAACCCGTTAATGACCCGTTGAGGCCGGGCCGGGTACGGGTTTAGGGCAATGACCCGTACCCGGCCCGTGACCCGTGTCGATATCGTTTTTTTTTTCTTGTATTTTAGAATTTCTAACCTAGGGCACTGTAGCTGTAGGAAACATTACTTATAATTGGAACTATTTTTATAGTTGGAACTATTTTTAGATGATTCTCAATCCAAAGAAAGAACAACCTCTCCACCTCTATTGAAACAATAGACCATTTTACTGTGGCTGCATGTTTGACCCGGGTCAACCCGTGACCCGTGACCCCGGGTACGGGTCTGCGACCCCTGGCCCGTGGTGACCCCCGGGTCAATCACGGGTCGGATGGTCGGTGACCCACGGGTCACGGGTCACGGGTTGTGACCCGTTGACAGGCCTAACTGAAAGCTACGACCCCAGTTCACGTCTCGGAGTACTTACTGCTCCGGGCTCATCCCTATTCTAGGTTATGTACCGGCACCAGAGATTGACAGTCTTTCATGCATTCCCCTTCTTAGACCCCCAAAATCGGATGGGTTCATCTGGCCCCATATTAAGGCGGGGGATTTGAAGGTAAAACCTGTTTATCGGCAACTGGTTGGTGATGGCGATTGGGCTGAGACATACATTTTGTTGTCGATGCATGGTCTCCCTGCCCTGAGATTGAAGAATATCTAGTCCATGAGTGTAATCCCCAATGTTCAATCGTTCATGTGGAAAGTTCACTCGAATGCTATTGCGGTTAATGTGAATTTGAACTGAAGAGGTATAACTATGGCAGCAACATGTCGTTTCTGCTCGGAGGCTAAATCAGTCGCCCATATGTTAGTTGGATTTGGTTGGACCTGACTTGTATGGTTCACAACATTGTCGATTCGTCCAGATCCGGTTGATGCATCATCTTTTGCGGAATGGTTCGTTCTTGTTTCGTCCGGGATGAACAAGGTCGTGAGGACGCGTCTGTTCGCGTGGTTGTGCGGGCTTTTGGGCTGTAACCCTTCGTCGGGAAGAGGTTGGGCCACTGACGAGTGTTCGGTTTTACTCCCGTATAAGGTCTGTGTCTCGGTACGGCTGTGTCTCAAGGAAATGTCTAAGTCTTGGAAGGCGGTGGACTGTGCGCAAATGCGGATGTCTGGGCAACGGTTCCTGCACGAAGGACCAATGCTAGCACGGAGAGGGGGGATGGTGCTAGCGGAGCCCTCTCCGAAGCTTAAGTCACTATAATGGCAAAAGAGTAATTTCTAGAGAGAGAATATTTCTAGAGAGAAGTCAGAGCTCAAAATACCAAAGTTGGGCAAATGAGAGAGTGTGTGAAAATGGGTGGCCAAGGCCTCCTATTTATTTGGGACCGGACCCGGTTTTAAAGCGGTTTGACGACGGTTCAAGAAAACAAGCGGTAACCGTTATCCATATTGGTAATGCGCGAACTTGACTTCTCTACACATAACGGTAATCGCGGATACGGTAGTCGCGCGATACCCGAAATGCAATCCGGACCTCGTCGAAATTGGGCAATTCGGCGAGGTCCGGATTGCACCTCCGGATTGCTGCAACCCGGGGGTCCGGCCCGGACGCGCGTAACGCACTTCCGGACCGTTTTGACCTGTTAGGAAACGTTTTTAAACCGAGATGTAATTTTGACGTGTTTGCGAGGCCCGAAATGTAAATACGAACCCGAATTGGACATTTATCCATCACTTGCCCCCGAGTCAAGTAACGGTTTAGAACCTTTCTTGACTCTATTTTAAGTTAGGATACTTGTCCAATTTGAGTTTGACGCTAACCTCTCGGTTTTGATTGTTGGTTGGACGTAGGCATCTTGATTTCGTCCGTCCTTTGATTTTTCCGACCGAATGACTTTGTTTCCTGTCATCACGGTTAGTGCAATAGGGAATGTATATGCGTAACGTGCAAGTACGGTTATCGTCGGGGATATGGACAATTGGTAATACACCATGCGAACATGCCTCTATCAACATGTATGCATAAGTAATGGACATGGCAAGATCGTAATTACGCAATGCAAGAAATAGAAACCGTATGCTTCTAAAATGACTTAGTGATTACCGAAATATGAATCATGCGATATGGAATCATACGCGTATGATGACAAGTTTGATACGTGCAATGTCAAAGTAATCATGTATGTAGAGATAAATACTTAGAGGAGGGCGGAGTATACCGTAAGTATTTGTAGATGTATTACTCATTTGATCCTTATCATCAAGGAGTCTCTTGGAAGTAGTCGTTTGTTGCTTAAAGAAATATTTCCTTTAGTGTTGTTGTATTTGCTCTTTGCGGTTCGTCATATTGGTTGCATCGCTTGCATGATAGCATCTTGAGATGTTGATCCTTTTTACCGCACGTACCAACTTTGCTATGTGCGTTGACTTTTGCTACGCGCGTTGACTTTTGATACGCGCGTTGACTTTTGATACACGCGTTGACTTTTGATATGCGCGTTGACTTTTGATACGCGCGTTGACTTTTGATACGCGCGTTGACTTTTGATATGCGCGTTGACTTTTGATATGCGCGTTGACTTTTGATATGCGCGTTGGCGTTAATGGTTGAGCGTCAGGTATAGACTGTTGGTCATTGCCTGCAAGTATGCTAAAAACACTTAGGAAATATTTAAGCAATATCTTAAACTTGTTACCATAGATGTCGTCGTATGAGCTTTGTCGATGAGCGTTGTAGGTGTGATTAGGAGGCATAGCTACTCGCTGTACACAATCCATCTTTGTCGACATGTACGTACGTACATGGAAATACTTAGAAAATATTTTTCTTCTTGTCGACATGTATGTACGTACATGGAAACACTTAGGAAATATTTACCTTCTTGTCGACATGTATGTACGTACATGGAAACACTTAGAAAATATTTTCTCCTTGTTGACATGCATCTCTGTCGACATGTATGTACGTACATGGAAATACTTAGAAAATATTTACTGATGGGTCCGATTATAGCCGTCAGGCCCTTTAACGGCGAGGAAACGGCAAACAGGCCCACCAGGCCCAGAGTAAAGGTCACGATGACCTAAGAGAAGGGTCCCGATGAAGGGAGTCCCGACGAAGCAGGGTCCCGACAGAGTCGGTCCCGACAGTGGAGCTAAAAGCTCCCGACGAGAAGCCTTTAAGTAGGCCCCGATGATGAATCCCTGAGAATGATTGGCCCTGTCACGATGACGAGGGGCCCCGAGCGGTGACACAACGAGATAACTCTGGAGTCCCCGACGGGAGTCGGGACTCGTTACCAGAAGATAAAGCCAAGATATGCGGGGCGTGGCCGAGATATACGGAACGTGGTTAAGATACACGGATCGTGGCCGAAATACGCGGGGCATGGCTAAGATACGCGAGATCGTGTACGAGATAAGCGGGATACGGGCTAACCACCCCTAACGGTTCGCCAGGTACCTGAGACACCTCTTTGCCTATAAAAGGGCAGGAGGTCACCTCAGATCAGGTTACGTTGAAATTGAATACTTTTGATATCTGTTGCTTGCCAGTCATACGAGAGACTCATTTAAGCATCGGAGAGGGATTCTGGGTCACCGCCCGGTCTATCCCCTCTTGCAGGATTGCGTGGAGCAAAGGAGCTATGATTGCCGTCAAGATCCGTGCCGGAGTTCCACCGTGATCCAACATTGGCGCCGTCTGTGGGAAACTAACAAAAAGCTGATATGCCTTCTACTCGTTCGATGGTGGCTGGCAAGAACAGAAGGGGACAATCTGGTGGTTCCCGTCACCCTGCTGCAACAAACCTGAATTCAGTACCAGAACAAGGAGAAAATCAGAATCATCCCCCAGCTGAACTCTCCCAGACAAGGGGGCACAATGGATCCCATCCCGAAGAAGTTGCCCCTCGACACCAGGATAACAGGGGGCAGGAGGCCCCCCCGACTGCGGATTTGACAAGGGCCGTGGCGGAGGCCATGCCCATGTTCCTGGCGGCTGTAGAGGCTCTCTTAGACCGAAGGGAGGCTGCAAGGAGGCAGGAGGAGATGCCTCCGCTGGAAGAAGCAACCCTACCGACAGAGGGTCGGAACGTACAAGAAGCCCCACCCCAGGGCCAGGAAGGAGGTAAAATGACCGGTCAGCCGGAGAAGTTCGTGGTTGATGGGCCAGGACCAGTTCAGCACAGGACCATTCCCCTGAATGGCCCCATCACTCCCGACCAGGTGGTAAAGATCGTGAACATCTGTATGGGAGAACAGAAGCCGCTGGTCTCGGAGTTGAGGGATCGATCCACTCATCCCTTCGTTCCCCGCCTAATAGACACCCTCGCCCCGCCAGGGCTGGGTATCCCCGAGATCAAAGAGTATGACGGAGAAGGAGATCCAGTTCGTCATGTCCAGAAGCATCTTATGGCGTGTCTGGGTAGAGCCCCGACAGAGGACATCGTGTGTACCCTGTTCCCTAATACACTGGGAGAAAGAGCCCTGACCTGGTTCTTTAGTCTACCCCCAGGCTGCATCACCTGTTGGGCTGACATGCACGACCGTTTCATTCGACAGTACCAGGGTCGCCGACGTCTGCTGAAGAGTGTGAGGTCCCTCACCCTGGTGGTACAGAGGCCCGACGAATCACTGGCACATTACTACCAGCGGTACACGGCCAGTGTGGCAGAGATAGACGAGGAGATCTCGGAGGGCGAAACAATTCGTACCTTCATTCGGAACCTGACGGCCCCCTATGGTTCCGACCTGATGCACAGCGTGGCTGAGAAACCTGTGTGGAATATGGAAGCATTACAGAAGAGAGTGAAGCGGCAAATCGATGTCCAGGAGTCAAAGATAGCCGCAGGAGAACTGGAGCCCCCAAAATCGAACAAAGGGAATCAGTCGAGCAAGCCTCTCGACGACCGTAAGTCAAAAGGCAAACACGAAGGTAGTCGGGACCGAGGTCGCTCTGGTCGGGGGGATGATAGACGTCCTCCAAGGAAGGATAAGAAGGAAGATCTCGACATCCCTCTCAACTGCTCCATGGCGGAAGTGCTGACAGTCATGGAACAACAAGGTATCTCCAGATACCGCCCCGAAGAAAGATGGAGAATTCCTGGGGTCCCGCACAGATCGCTATTGTCGGTTTCACCGCGCAAATGGCCATGACACTAATCACTGTCGAGAGCTGAAAAAGGAGATTGAAAAGTTAATCCAGAAGGGAAAGCTCAAGGAGTTTGTTGGAGACAAACGATGCAGGACCCGCTCTCGGTCCCGATCGCGGTCCCGCTCCCGATCCCGCGATCGGTCCCCGAAGAAAAAGAGAACTGATCCAGAGTCATCCGGTGTTCACAAAGAAAGACGAGTCATCAATGTGATTCATGGAGGATTTGCTGCTGGAGGGGATACCTCATCCGCTCGAGAGGTTTACGCCTCTAGGATTCCTACTGCGGTGGTGCTGGGTAAGAGGTCCCGATCCTGGACCTTGAAAGAAGAGATGGTAATCTCCTTCTCGTCGGAAGATCTCATAGGTGTGGAGACCCCGCACGACGATGCCTTAGTAGTAACTCTGGATGTAGACGGATTCGAGATGAAGAGAATTCTGATTGATGGAGGAAGCTCCTCCGACATTCTATTCATGGACGCGCTGGAGGCCATGGGAAAGACGAAGAAAGATTTGAAGGAGGCAAACTTCCCGATGGTTGGGTTCTCTGGCTCAACCTCCTACCCGCTGGGAGTAATCACCTTACCAGTAAAGTTTGGTAGCGGATGGAAGTCAGAAAGGAGGAACGTGGAATTTGTCGTGGTTGATTCCGCTGGGACCTACAACGCAATTATCGGGAGAACAACCATCAATCCACTAATGGCAGTTGCCTCGACTGTGCACCAGAAGATGAAGTTCCCGACCGACCACGGAGTCGGGGAGGTCAAAGGTGACCAGGTGGCTTCCCGAAAATGCTATGTTAATGCCACCCGGAGGAGGAGGCGAGAGGCCATGACTGTCCTCCAGACAGACACAGATCCCAGAGAAGAGTCTGGACATTCCGTCCCCATAAAAGATCTGGAAGCCTACGTGGATGATATGCTGGTGAAGTCCCGACAAACTAAGGATCACGTGCACAACCTCACCATGGCATTTGAACGGATAAAACTCCGTCAAGTTCGCTTGAACCCGACAAAGTACGCCTTTAAAGTCCATTCAGGGAAGTGTTTGGGCTCCAAGATGAACCGAAGAAGAATTGAAGTAAACCCAGAGAAACTGGGGGCAATCAAGGAAATGCAGTCTCCGATAAACCATCGGAAGATGCACTTCCTGGAAAAGGCTTCTCGTATGGTGAACTTGGGCTATTACTGGCCCACGATGAGCAAAAAAGCAATGGCGTTGGTCCGATCATGCGACGCGTGCCAGAGGTACGCCCCGAGTATTGTGGCCCCAGCTACCTGCCTGACATCCATCAAGAGCGCTGGGCCCTTCGCGCAGTGGGGCATCAACTTGGTGGGACCTCTTCCACAAGCACAAGGACAATGTAAGTATTTACTTGTAGCTATCAATTATCTTTCAAAATGGATAGAGGCGAAGGCATTAGCCAGAACAACGGGGAATCAGATCGTAAAATTCCTCCGAACCCACATCGTGTCCAGATGTAAGATTCCTAAGGTGATGACCAGCGACAATGGCCCACCGTTTAACGACTCTCAAGTGAGAAAGTATCTGGAAGACCTCGATGGCAGAACGATGAAACATTCTCAGTGACGAACACTCGAAGAAACAACATGCTTGAAGAAAGTCGCCTTAAGTGGTGCCCAATAAAGTCGTCTTAAGTGGTGCTCAATAAAATCGCCTTAAGTGGTGTATGCTATTTATCGTTTAAATTCAATGTAAACCTATTTTATGCCAATAAATAAAGAGGTTGCTTCCAAACAAGAATTGTCCTTAGATTTATGTTAAGTACAAAAGTCGCCTTCAGTGGTGCACGAGAAAGTCGCCTTCAGTGGTGCACGATGAAAGTCGCCTTCAGTGGTGCACGAGAAAAGTCGCCTTCAGTGGTGCACGATGAAAGTCGCCTTCAGTGGTGCACGATGAAAGTCGCCTTCAGTGGTGCACGAGAAAAGTCGCCTTCAGTGGTGCACGATGAAAGTCGCCTTCAGTGGTGCACGAGAAAGTCGCCTTCAGTGGTGCACGATGAAAGTCGCCTTCAGTGGTGCACGATGAAAGTCGCCTTCAGTGGTGCACGATGAAAGTCGCCTTCAGTGGTGCACGAGAAAAGTCGCCTTCAGTGGTGCACGATGAAAGTCGCCTTCAGTGGTGCACGAGAAAGTCGCCTTCAGTGGTGCACGATGAAAGTCGCCTTCAGTGGTGCACAAGGTTAAGTCGCCTTCAGTGGTGCACGGTGAAAGTCGCCTTCAGTGGTGCACGAGAAAAGTCGCCTTCAGTGGTGCACGATGAAAGTCGCCTTCAGTGGTGCACGAGAAAAGTCGCCTTCAGTGGTGCACGATGAAAGTCGCCTTCAGTGGTGCACGATGAAAGTCGCCTCAAGTGGTGCACAAATACTTAGGTTTACTCTAAGTATCCAAAAGTCGTCTTAAGTGATGCACCCGATAAAGCCGCCTTAAGTGGTGCACAAATACTTAGGTTTATTCTAAGTATCCGAAAAGTCGTCTTAAGTGATGCGCTCGATGTTAAGTCGCCTTAAGTGGTGCAAATTATTAACTCGTCGGGAAGGACGTATGAGAATCGAAGAAAGTCACTCGGAGAAGTGCAACAAAAGATCGGAACTAAAAGAGTCTAATATTGATAAAGGGCTCGAAGGCCTGACAACAACGCAAAAGAAGAAGATACAAGGACTCTAAAGATAAAAACACTCAAGCTTGGTCCTTGTCGGCAGCATGAGCAGCAGAGGGGTCCGCAGGATTGGCTTCGGGAGGATTGGCTATCGGGGCGTCTGCACTTGGAAGCTCAGAAGCATCCTCGACAACTACCGGAGTACTCCCCCCATCACTCTCCTCGGAAAGAGCGAAGTACTTCTTCGCAAAGGGAGCGAGGGAAGGAGACTTGTCAAAATTGATGACGTCCCCGTACTCCAGGTGGAGCTCCTCAACGGCGTTGAAGAGAGTGTTCTCCACCTCCGCGCTGAAGAACTTCAGGGCGTCAGCTTGGAAGACCTCCGACCTTCGATAGTCCTCCCGACCCTTGGCCTCCGCTTCGGCCAGCCGCGCCGGGAACCCCGCAATCAGCTCCTCCAGAGCCTTCTTCTCGAGGACCAGCTGGTCCTCGGCGGCCTTCTTCTCCTGGGTCAGCCGATCCACGACCTCCCCCCGCTCTTGCCGCTCCTGCCTCAGGAGCCCCTCGAAGTCCGCGATCTGCTGCTGAAGACCCCGAATCTTCTCATTGAGGGCAGCCAGCTCCTTGGCCAGCTTCCCCCGCGAAGACTGGGAAGCCTGGAGATCCGCCTGAAGCTGCTCACGGACTCCGCGGTCCCGCTCCCGGGCCTCATCGTAGGCAATGACATACCCGATGAGACGGTTGTAATCCCCGAGCTCCTGCAGTCAAAAGGAAAAAGTGTTAGAAGGACAAAAGACTCGATTTATTGATCAATAAGGAAAAAGTGAAGTTTCACCTCGATGCGGCGCACAGCTATATCCCTGACATCCCGCTCCATATGCGTCCGATTGAGGTAAATCGGATGTCGCATAGAAGGCAGGATGGAACCCGCCAGAAGATGCAGGGCCAGCTCTTGGTCCTGTTCCACTTGTGTGAGCGGGACTCCCTGAAGCGTCTGGATCGGAGCCCAGGGGGCATTGGCCTGCGAAGGGTCGAAGGGCCTATAGAAGTCCCTGTCGAGAGCCATGGGAGAGATGGGACGGGGAAGAGAAGGGCACATCTCCGTCTCAGCCCGGACAGGAGAGGGAGAAAAGTCATGGATGGGAGAGAGCTCCCGCTGCTGTGGGGAAGACGAGGGAAGCGGCCCCTGAGGGGTTGGTTTCAAGGGGGATTGCCCCGCCTTCCGACGCTGCTGGGGGGGATCAACCCCGCCGGTCTCCTCGGAGGAGTCCAGGGTCTCCACCTGGCGAAACTGTTCACCAGATGGTGCCTCTCCAGTTGAGGGAGGCACCCCCGCTGAAGGCGGTGCATCTGTAGAAGCTGCAGCCCCCGAGGAAGCTCCCGAGCGACCTGCACCTGGAGGATGAAGAGCTTCAGATAGGTAGTCAGGAAGTTCATCGGGATTCTTACACCAAATGATACGTCGGGAGACGTATCGATCCTTCCCGCGGAAGTGATAGTAGCCCGCCTTCAAGACCCGGGGAGTTTCACCTCGAAGGATCCTCTTGACATCAGCAATTCGGCCCTCCTTGGTCGAGGAAATCAAGTCCGACAGAACCATCCTTTTATATGATTTAATAGCGAGTCGGAGTTGTTTACCTTCTTCAGCATTCTGGACCTCGAAGAGTTGGTCCAGATCCACCCGCGGTCGCTTGGGTTGCTCCGTTGAAGGAGACCCCGACTTGGCAGCAGCAGCCTTCTTGGCAGACTTCCTCTTCCGCGAGGGGCGGACAGCATCGGTCTCCCCCTGCTTAAGGAAGAAATCGGTCAGCACAGACACCTTCTTGGCTGCAAACAATAAACGAAGAAAAAGTTAGAGATTTTACCCAAGGGACCATGCTAGAAGGGCCGTCGAAGAGCTGCCCCCCAGAGACAATACTGAGGAGTCGGACCCCAGTATGCACCAGGTCCCGCTCCACCAGAGAGTTAGCATTGAGAGGAGTGTAGGACTCCCCCCAACGATAAAGCTGGATCAATTGAAGGGTCTCGAAGTCCTCATCAGCATAGGAGTGGAAAGCAGGCGGAGGGTCTGCTGCCACCTCCCACCGAGGCCAAGGGATAGAAGAATGTTGGATGAAGAAGTAGCTCCTCTTCCAGCTACTGTTGTCAGACCCCGTATCAATCAGGAGTCCCCGACCCTTGACCACCTTCCAGGTGTCACTGGTCCAACCGTGCCGGGCAAGCTGCTGCTTACTCCATTTGGGCATCCGAGGATAGAAGGCGCAAACCCCCGCCTCGTTGCATTTCAGCCCGTATAAAGTCCGGAAAAGCTGGAGGCTGTAGACCCACTTCTGTCGAAGACAGAGGACTTGAAAGGCGTTCCAAATGCGGATGGCATGAGGAGAGAAGGTAGTAGGGTGTGTTTGGTAATGTTGGCACAGTTCGACCAGGTTACCGCAGAAGGGGAACCTGATCCCCGCTGATATTTGTCCCGTAGAGACAAATACCTCCCCTTTCTGGGGACGAGTAACCTCAGGGTCACTCGAGGGACGATGCCGATCATACGGGAAGCGAGGTTCCCAGGTGAGAGTGATGCAACCCTCTCGGAGAGCTGCATCGTAAGCAGTGGTGGAAATTTCATTCGGAGCATAGTCAAATTTAAAAGGTTTTCTCCCCTCAGAGCTGGAACCGCTGTCTGAAAAGCAACCAGGGCAAGAAAATACAGTGGGATTCTGGAAGAAATTAAAAAGGACAAGACGAACGAGCAACAAAGAGTGTTTCCTTACCAGACATGGTGGAGTAGAGGTTGAAAGAGATGAACGAAGTGTCGCCGGAAGGACGACCGGAGAAGATTCCAAGGATCTTCGAAAGCACAGAGCTGGGAGTTGCAGAAAAATCGCAGAGAGCTTTTGAGAATTCGAAGACGGTAAAAGTTAAATTGTGACTGTGGCTAGGGTTTTATAGTCGAAGAAGACAGTTGAAAGGACACTTCGATCCGAGTCGTCAAATTCGAAAGGTCTTAATCTGAACCGTCGAGATGAAACGTGCAGAAGGACAACGGGCGTAATGATGAAACGGCCTGAAAAGCACTTTCCAGAAAAGGACAGGCGCGAAAAATCAGGCACGTGGGTCGAAAACGTCACTCCATCATCTGCTGCATTTAATGCGCTAGAAAACCGAAGAGACCCTTGGGATATAGCAGTTATCCATAAAACCCTGAGGAAACGTAGAGGAGAAGACTGATAACTTTAAGTAACTGAACCAAGGAGTAGATCCCCGACTCTAGTATGGGAAAAATCGGGAGTTGGAAGACACGACGAACTAAAAGTCCCTCATGTCTTGGGGGCAAATGATGGGTCCGATTATAGCCGTCAGGCCCTTTAACGGCGAGGAAACGGCAAACAGGCCCACCAGGCCCAGAGTAAAGGTCACGATGACCTAAGAGAAGGGTCCCGATGAAGGGAGTCCCGACGAAGCAGGGTCCCGACAGAGTCGGTCCCGACAATGGAGCTAAAAGCTCCCGACGAGAAGCCTTTAAGTAGGCCCCGATGATGAATCCCTGAGAATGATTGGCCCTGTCACGATGACGAGGGGCCCCGAGCGGTGACACAACGAGATAACTCTGGAGTCCCCGACGGGAGTCGGGACTCGTTACCAGAAGATAAAGCCAAGATATGCGGGGCGTGACCGAGATATACGGAACGTGGTTAAGATACACGGATC
Organism: Clarkia xantiana subsp. parviflora; assembly: GCA_036873135.1. NCBI lineage: Eukaryota > Viridiplantae > Streptophyta > Magnoliopsida > Myrtales > Onagraceae > Clarkia > Clarkia xantiana. The sequence continues at coordinate 2,019,675 of JAPTYO010000018.1, forward strand.
GTGGCCGAAATACGCGGGGCATGGCTAAGATACGCGAGATCGTGTACGAGATAAGCGGGATACGGGCTAACCACCCCTAACGGTTCGCCAGGTACCTGAGACACCTCTTTGCCTATAAAAGGGCAGGAGGTCACCTCAGATCAGGTTACGTTGAAATTGAATACTTTTGATATCTGTTGCTTGCCAGTCATACGAGAGACTCATTTAAGCATCGGAGAGGGATTCTGGGTCACCGCCCGGTCTATCCCCTCTTGCAGGATTGCGTGGAGCAAAGGAGCTAGGATTGCCGTCAAGATCCGTGCCGGAGTTCCACCGTGATCCAACATTTACCTTCTTGTCGACATGTATGTACGTACATGGAAACACTTAGAAAATATTTTCTCCTTGTCGACATGCATCCCTGTCGACATGCATGTACGTACATGGAAACACTTAGAAAATATTTTCTCCTTGTCGACATGTATGTATGTACATGGAAACACTTAGAAAATATTTTCCTTCTTGTCGACATGTATCCTTGTCGACATGTATGTACGTACATGGAAACACTTAGAAAATATTTTCTCCTTGTCGACATGTATGTATGTACATGGAAACACTTAGAAAATATTTTGCTTCTTGTCGACATGTATGTATGTGCATGGAAACACTTAGAAAATATTTTCCTTCTTGTCGACATGCATCTTTGTCGACATGTATGTACGTACATGGAAACACTTAGAAAATATTTTCTCCTTGTCGACATGTATGTATGTACATGGAAACACTTAGAAAATATTTTCCTTCTTGTCGACATGTATCCTTGTCGACATGTATGTACGTACATGGAAACACTTAGAAAATATTTTCTCCTTGTCGACATGTATGTATGTACATGGAAACACTTAGAAAATATTTTCCTTCTTGTCGACATGTATGTATGTGCATGGAAACACTTAGAAAATATTTTCCTTCTTGTCGACATGCATCTTTGTCGACATGTATGTACGTACATGGAAACACTTAGAAAATATTTTCTCCTTGTCGACATGTATGTATGTACATGGAAACAGTTAGAAAATATTTTCCTTCTTGTCGACATGTATCCTTGTCGACATGTATGTACGTACATGGAAACACTTAGAAAATATTTTCTCCTTGTCGACATGCATCACTGTCGACATGTATGTACGTACATTATGTGTGCGTATTTGCCCCCGCACTTAGAATCTTTTCACCATCTCTGGCTATGTATGCCGTATCCGTATGCTTGATGCGAACACAGGTTATATGCCTACTTCTGATAATATGCTGACACGTGGTTGTATGCTGACAGCTTGCAATATGCTGACTGTCATCCTGAGTCAAGTACTTAGAAAATATTCCACCATTGTAATTTTGTATGTTGCGAGTATGCGCTCGGTGTTGTCACGGAAGGTTAATGTGTTGAAGAGGTTGCCCCCCTCGCGTGATGCTTGTTACTTGTTGCCCGAAGACTAATAAGTCTTGTACGTACGTGGTTGTCTTACATGGAGCGTCTGTTGCATAAGTGCTTGAATAAGTGTTGGTGTGTGTTTGCGCACTGACTGGATTGTTGATAGCATTTTCCAGGATATCAGATCTTGCTGTCCTCTTGTCAGAATTAGTCTTTCCACGGTTGTTATCATGAGCAAGTCTACTATCTCCATCTTGATGGGAGAAAGCTTGTCTTTGCGGATAGGTGATGTGTATAGAAATCCATTTGTTGAGAGGAATGTTCATACAAGTGCCCCCGCTACTCTAGAGTCTTCGGGCACGGTCGCGGTGAAAGGCTTGTGAGTAAGACGTCCCATTGTATCTTCTTTGAACTTGTTAATTTTCCAAGTTATCGCTGGCTTGCAGTTTCTGTTTTTAGCATAATTCTCGAAAGATCCGACGCAGGGGCGCGTTCCTCGAGCGATTCTTAGTTCTTTATGCTGAGCATGACCGTGCTAATTCCTTCTTGTGATAAAGGAAATAGAGTTGAGGGTTGTGCAGTGGTGTCTTCTGCCCCCCGGTCGAGGGACCGGCCCAAGGAGGAGCGTTACTCCTACTGAGGTAAGTGTTTGTTGATTGCTGATTGTCGCCCTTATGTTGAAGAGCTATGTTGTGCTGTATGTTGAAACAATCATTCTTGTCGTGTCTTCTATGTGGATGACGACATTGCATTTGATGCTGACATTATGGACTCTTTGCCATAAGTCCTTAGAGATGATGTAGACTCTTGGTTGCTGTTGGGCTATCTTGAGCTATCTATGTTGTCCATATGCTTTGGACTTGAAAGATTGGATATATATCCTTAGATAATGAACATGATGTCCGTAGTTGCGACTGTACGTCGCGCATTGTTAAGTGTTGTGATCGCCCCTCTTGGCTAGACTCCAAGGCATGGCGAGATGGGTAGAGCATAGGATGTTGCGACTTGCACACTATAGGTTTTGTTTGGAGAGGACGGTGGCAACTTCTGCTTGTTCCGCCGAGTCTGTGTTTATTGAATGTGGATGAATTAGTAACGTAGACATAGTCCCTGCAGTCGTGGCCGATAGCCGCTTCCTGATTGATAAGTTGAGAAGCTCTCTTGATTGTTTGCATGATGCATTATGCATATTGCCCTTCTTTCCTGAATAGCTTGCCGCTATATGTGTTGCAACCTGCCAAGTTTTTTTTTTTTTTTTTTTGTATAGCAATATTTCTCAACAAGTAGTGTATTTGAAAGGTGTTATCTTGGCTAAGCAAGATAGTAGTTTATACCGTCTCTTAGTTCCACTCTAAGGCGACGTTGTACAAGACTCGACTTGTAAATTTTATGAGTTTTAAACAGGGTGCGCACCTGCCAGCGTGTATCAACCCGCGTTGGGGAAGCATACGTAAAAACATTTTAGTTTTTGAAGAAGCGTTTTGTGAACCCTAAAAAGCTTGTTGGTAAAATATTTGAACAAATATTTTGACATTGAATGTGATACATCCAAAAAACCGTGTTGATAAAATTTTTGGAAAGGTGTTTGATACATAAAATATTTGGCAAAATTTTTGATAAAATATTTGGCAAAATTTTTGATAAAATATTTGAAAAATATTTGTGATACATGATTCCTGCGTCCAGGGACCATGTAACACTTTTTTGAGAATATGAATTGTGATGCATGCTTTCTGCGTCCAGGAACCATGCAACACGGTTTGAAAATCTGTAGTACGGAATTGTCATCTTAACCAGAGGACTTTTGCCGTATAAAACGAACCCTGATGGCATTCGTAATATGGGAGTGTCGTCTAAACAGAGGACATTCGTCATGAAGAGTGCACCCTAAACAGGATATACGCACTTATTATAGAGTGGGGTCGTTGTCTAAACAGAGAACTTCCGTCACTTAAGGGGTGATCAGCCCCGTATGCCCATCCTGTTCTGAATCCAGGGAATGGCTATGAACATGAGGATTTGCCTCTAACCAGAGATGTCACAGCATGTCATTTTTTAGAAGTAAACATGGGGCTTGTCTTTTTTTTTTTTTTTTTAAAAAAAAGAGGGTACCACAACATGCTATTTTGATAGTAGGCTTTGGCGTTATTCCAAGGTATTTTGGTAGTAGGTCTTGGTGTTAATCCAAGATATTGCTTGTAGCTGACGCCCTGAATAGTCGTCGTTTTGATAGTAGGTCTTGGTGTTAATCCAAGACATTGCTTGTAGCTGACGCCCTGAATAGTCGTCGTTTTGATAGTAGGTCTTGGTGTTAATCCAAGACATTGCTTGTAGCTTACGCCCTGAATAGTCGTCGTTTTGATAGTAGTCTGCAGGTTGTCATTGTGGTATATAAGTTGGTTGTACACATAGCTTGATGGCTTTGTGTTGCCGGCATCTTCTAGAGATAGACGCCTATGTTATGAATGGAGAAATAAACTCCTTGTTGGTGTAGATAACAGATATGTTGGTGTTGTATAACATAAATCCCTCCTTGAACACAATGCTTAGCTTGTATTGTTGAAGTAGATTTTTGTGCATGGGTTACTACTTGGCATCATTCCTGAGTAGTAATCGTAGTGTAGCATGTACCTACGAGTAGAGTTACTTTTGTCAGATAATCGCAATTTTATAAGTTTGCAAAAGTATGAAGTCATGAAATTTTGTTTTTAGTTATGCATATAATTATTAAAGTAAAGGAATCTGATACAAGGATTCCTTATTTGTGTAGGAAACTTCCCTGAGTGTGGATACGATAGGTGTAGATCATGATAGGCATGTATATATGTTAGGTAGAATTGTCGAGCACTTGTCAGCTTGGTGCCCCCCCAAGTCGCTTGGCAGTTGTATTGCTGTTTCCTGATTGTTTATATTGTTTCAGCTTCTAATAGTGCATGATCTGTCCTTGTGTAGTGCCCTGACTTGTTTATTATTGCGATGCGATTTTTAGTCTTGCGCGTATAAAATGCTTCAGACTTTGTGTTGTTGACGCGAGGAATATGTGTGTAGTTGTTACTTGGCGTTATTCCAAGGTAATATGCGTCATAATAATGTACCTACGAAAGTAGATTTATCCTTTATTAGATATTTAGAGTTCGCACGACGGATTACAAGAAAGCGTCTAGTGATCACTTCTTTCGAAAATTACTGAGGCTAATAAGCATGAGTTGTACTTAATCTTTAAAAGATTTAACATAGATATGCGAAAAAAGATATAAGGAAGATAAAGGGATTGGTGATGTGTTTGACGTCCTCATAGGTGATTTTTTGGCTAGTTGATTCTGCCACGTGACACATAGTTTCTCAATGCATCTAGCGTGTTAAGTTCTTCAATCTCCCCTTTTGGGGATGGACAAAAGTTGATGTCATGCCCTCAAGTTTTACTTTGCTTGTGTTGTTCTTCAACATCTTTGCCAAGGAAAGCAGTCGTTGACTCATATGGGCGGTGAGGTTTGTTTTCTGGCTTGTGTTGTTCTTCAACATCTTTGCCAAGGAAAGCAGTCGTTGACTCATATGGGCGGTGAGGTTTGTTTTCTGGGAGTTTGAGATATGCTTCTTCTGCATTCATACTCCAAAGTTTGTACGAATTGTCACAATTGGTTCCATAAGTGACGTTGTTTTTCTGGCATTTGGCGATAGGTGGATTATCATCCGCCTTTTCTTTTCCCTTGCTTTTTTCTGAAGACTTCACACGAGGCTTCCTTTGATGCTTATTGCCATGGTCGATATACTTCATCATTTTTCCTTCTAAGATCAAACTGTTTACATGAAATCGTAAGCTGACACAGCTGTCTGTCTCATGGCCACACACTTCGTGATTCTCGCACCATTTGCTTTTATCTTTTCCCAATGGGCCATTGCGGAATTTAAAGGGTTTTTTCCACAGCTTGGTCTCCTTCATTTCTTTCAGGATGACAGACAATGGTGTGTTCAAAGGAACACATATGGCGAGATTGGTATCGTTGAGCCTTTGGGCATCTGACTGGAACGACCTCTTTTGTCGCGGTTGCCTCTTTTCCCAGGAGACGTGTATCTCTTTTTCAATTATTGCCTTCAGGGTTCTTGTTGTCAAACCCGTGATTAGGATGTCATCGTCACTAGCAGGTTTTTTCCGTCCCTCCTTGTGACATATGTCAGCATCGTCTTGGCTTGTCCTTGTGGAAGGACCTTCTTTGTGTATTTTGGATGACTCTGCTTGAGTCTTCTTTGGAGGGCTGTCTCCTTGATCAACGAATTGCTTTAATTTGCCTTTGAGGACAAAGTTGTTAATGCGGTTACGTAGGCTGACACAACTATCCGTTTCGTGGCCGAAGACTTCGTGGTTTTCACGCCACTTGTCTTTGTCTTTCCCCAGCGGACCTTTTCTGAAATTGTTCAACTCTTTCCACATGTTCGCATCTTTCATCTTTCTCAATATCACGGATAGCGGGGCATTCAAAGGAATGTAGTCAGCGAGGTTTATTTCTTTTGGCTTTTCGAAACCTCCTTGAAAAGGTCTTTTTGGCTGAGGCTGCCAATTTCTTCCTTGCTGACCGCTTGAGGGCGGTTTTGCTTGATTCTGCTTTGGGTGTTGGTACTAGAATGTATCTTCCGGGCATTGCCCCTCTATTCTTTGGTGCAGTGTGTCTTGATGACTTGTGAGTCGAGACTTTGTCCCTATCGTCTCAACTTGTTCGTTGATTGGAGGCAAAGGAGGTGACGGGTTGACACCTTTGTATTGGAAGGCTCCTTGGTCGCATTGTGCGGAGGATGCATTTCTTGTTGGAGTGAAGAAAGCACTGGATGTGGCAACAGGGATGTGGAAGGATCCACGTTGTCTTCTTATCGGCTTCTGCGAGGTTATGGACAAGGCGTTGTGGTATGCAACGTGCTCCTTGTCGTTTGATGAGAAATCAATGACATCTTCAAAGGCGGCATTCTTTATGTCAACATACTCCAAGTTGGTGTTATCGGTCTTGTGCATTGTCTTTGTGGTGTGGTAGCTTTTTGTTCGAATCACGTAGACGGCGCCAATGTTGCGTCCGGGATGAACAAGGTCGTGAGGACGCGTCTGTTCGCGTGGTTGTGCGGGATTTTGGGCTGTAAACCTTCGTCGGGAAGAGGTTGGGCCACTGACGATTGTTCGGTTTTACTCCCGTATAAGGTCTGTGTCTCGGTACGGCTGTGTCTCAAGGAAATGTATGAGTCTTGGAAGGCGGTGGACTGTGCGCAAATGCGGATGTCTGGGCAACGGTTCCTGCACGAAGGACCAATGCTAGGAGAGGGGGGGGGGGGTGGTGCTAGCGGAGCCCTCTCCGAAGCTTAAGTCACTATAATGGCAAAATAGTAATTTCTAGAGAGAAGTCAGAGATCAAAATACCAAAGTTGGGCAAATGAGAGAGTGTGTGAAAATGGGTGGCCAAGGCCTCCTATTTATAGGCTTCCTTGGGACCGGACCCGGTTTTAAAGCGGTTTGACGACGGTTCAAGAAAACAAGCGGTAACCGTTATCCATATTGGTAATGCGTGAACTTGACTTCTCTACGCATAACGGTAATCGCGGATACGGTAGTCGCGCGATACCTGAAATGCAATCCGGGGGTCCGGCCCGGACGCGCGTAACGCACTTCCAGACCGTTTTGACCTGTTAGGAAACGTTTTTAAACCGAGATGTAATTTTGACGTGTTTGCGAGGCCCGGAATGTAAATACGAACCCGAATTGGACATTTATCCATCAGTTCTAGTCATCCATTCTCTGGATACTAGCAAGGAGGACACGAAGTGGCGCGGGTCGTTGGTTTGATTAGTTTGTTAGTCCATCTGGAAAGAATGGTGTCGAACATTACATCAACATGACGATCCAAACCCAGCAAAAACTGCATAAGTAGCCTTGATAGATTCTGGGGAGTACTGGTCGTCTTAACAGTGTTGGGGGTCATCTTCGGCCGCTCATCACTTCCATGGAAATGACGATCTGCGAAAGCAGCGATGGGTGCCGCCGGAAGTAGGGTTTGTCAAGGCTAACAGTGATGCGTGCGACTTCAGATGGTATTGCTTGGCATGGCAGAATGGGAGGCATAGCTCGGAATGCGAGTGGTGATGTTGTCGGTGACTTCTGTCAGCCATGCGTTGTCAATGGAGTTCTTCAATTGGAGATTGCAGCCATAGCTGCTGGTGTGGAGCTATCGCTATTGACGAAGGCAGGTCTAGCATATATTGGAGTTGGATTCTTGCGAAGCCATATGGAGTGTTGTCGAAAATGGACATCAGGTGGACTGGAGGATCAACATTCATGTACATAACATACATATGAGGATCGGGAATTTTACTTGCGTGCGTTGATCTTGCGTTCCGAGGAAAGCAAATTGCATTGCGGATTGAATTGCGGTCCAAGCCCGAAAAATGTCGTGTCTACATGATTCGGTTGAATCGCCCCCACCTCTTTGTTATCTTTTCTTGTATTAGATAGGAACTTTATCCCCCTCTGTGAGCATTGTAATGTTTGAATGAATATATACGATCGGAAAAAAAAAATGTATATAAATGAGTCTCTACTCACAAGTCCAAGTTAATTATTAATATGATCGATAGTTTTGCAATTATGAAATATACAATTATACATACAGTGAAAGAAAAATCTGTGCTCAGAGGGTCACAAATCCAAGTTGATGAGAAATTTGATGATTAATATGAATGACTAGTTTTGCAATTATGATATATACAGTGAATAAAAATGACAATGTAATGGAATTGGTTATGGTTATTATAAGTTTGAGTTTGAAAAAAAAAAAAGTAGAAATGAGTTGTATGCAAGTAGCTAGTGTGAGTTGGATTGGGGGAGAAAAAGACAGGTGGGTGGAATCTTGAAGTGTGTTCTGTTTGGACTTGATTATTATTGTTTATATAGTAAAAGGTGGACTTATTGAAATCTATCTAATTGTCATTTTCTATTTGTATTAGGTGAGAAGCTAGCTATAAGCTTTGGGTTTCTCTATTCTTAATAATTAGTTTATATATTTTTGTTTCATTATTTCAACGTGAGTCAGTAGGAATTTTGCGTATTCGTACTTTTTGAGAAAGTCAATGCAGCCTACTCACTTACATTTGAAGTTTCACATCACATGCAATACAAATTATTTAAACTTGAATTCAAAATCTGAAGTTGCTGGGTATATATAATGGTGCTTAATGATTTTATGAATTAGTTTGGCTCAAAAGTAAAAAAATATTCATGGATAAGGATGTTGAGGCGTATTAATTCAAGATAAAACTTAAATATCGTTAATATATAATTTATACATCCCATGAAAGTGGGGTATATTTTGAACAAGTTAAGATTTATGTGGTTGACTTTATATATATGGTAGGGTATTAATTATGTAGAAATTGAAATTGATATGATATGAGGAATCAATCATGGAGGCAGGCATCTCTTTCTATCTATATATCTGGTTTAGTGGATGTATGTATATGTTTGTTTTTATTGGCGTAAAAATAAAAGAAGGCGGGTTTGATGGAGAATTTGTGAGGTTTCAAGTGTGATTTTGGGTTAAGTTAATAGGAGGGTGACGTTATGTTGTTGGAGAGTTAGTGGTTGGGAGTTTATAGTAGGGGGGATATTAATTAATCTTTCTTAATTAATTAGTTAGTTGTTACTCCCCATGCAATGCATCATCGTAGCTAGCTTTGGACAGACAGTAGAGAGACTGCACTGCACTGCACCGCACTGAGACTGTAACTACTACATTATTTGGAGGGAGGAGGGTTTTGTTTGAAGCTGCGGCTTCTTCTGTAGTATAAAATGGGCCTGGCCCAATTGGAATTGAGACCATTCAATTCAGCAGCAGCTATATTATTATTATTATTATTCATCTCATGACTTACTGGGTTGCCATTAATGGTTGAAAAATGGCTGACACTTAAACATATGTCAAGTTTTGGTTGGCTAGAGAGGCCATGTCGCCTCAGCGATAGAGAATAATTTCTCCACTTTTCACTTGGTGAAATCTTGTGTTGCAGCGCAAATCTATATTGGTGAGTAGGGATGGTGAGGTCTGGTGAGGGTATCACTAATATTTCACTCATACTATTATTACCATAATCATAATCATTGAAGTTATAATTATTCGTACAATAACCATGTTTTTTCACTACGATCAAACAATTTAACCATAACCATTCAAACTAATAAAACCCTATTGTTTCATTAAGAAATTCAAATAAGCATACATTCATTAATTCATTCATGAAATTCAAATTAAACATTATTTTATTGTTCACTTAATTAAACAACACTTCTTCAGTCGCTTATCACTTGTGATCCTCAACAGGGCGGTGAGGCAGCGAGGCTTGTCGGAGCAGAAGCTAATGCATGATCTGTTGGCTGTTGACCTAGGGCTTGCACAGCGCAACTAAATGCAAATGAAGTGATTTGAGACTATGAGTTTTACAATATTAAGTTTTTCAAATTGGAACAGAATGAATGGACCGTATATTTAAGATGAAAAATTAATATAAAAGATTGAATGGACGATTTAGACTGAATGAATGTTGGGAACTGTGAATAAGAATTATAATATTAGATTAATACTTATAGTGTAATAATGTGTATGTATATAAATATTAGTAATATATTAATATTATAAATATACTAGTGATGGGTATAATCGCAGTTATAGACTTTAATGTCATAATCATAACTGTTATGGGTACAAAACTCATACAATGACCGCACCACACCATAATGGTGCGGTTAACCATTGAAGCAAATATTGCGAAAATTTATGGTTGTTTGATTTTCACTGCATCATTGACGGCTCTATTGGTGAGTCTAATCCAAGTTTTCAAAAATATTCCAACTTTACTTTTTTATTGATGCAGAATTGCACTGTCACATCGTACGTACGTATCTCTCGTTTAAAGCATCAATTCCACACTGAGATTAAAAAAAATAAAAGACCACCGACACTATTTTATAACATGTTCATCCTGATATACACCCAAATTTATATGCTTTGTATACTAATTATATGATATGCGCTAATTATAAAAAATAATATGAGAGAGATCAGATAGTATGTTGATGTAATACAAGTTTACAATATCATGTTGGAAAAATGTGTTTATTGACATTTGTCCACTTTACTCCTCCTATAAATAAATAAGAGGTGTTGGGGGATTTTTACGGTTAATCACAATTCCCTCACAAGAGTGTTTTAGAGAGAAAAACTCTCAACCCCACACCTTGATAGTTTTGGCCGAACCATATCCCTCACCAAGGGTGTGTCAAATTGCCTTCGTGCAAACTCTCCAGAGATCTGTCCCCGTGCCAAGAATCGATCAGAGGCTTTGCTGTGGAGCTTGCACCACGTAGGACTTTTCTAACTAGAACCTCTACGGCTCCCGATCGGAGGATCGTGAACTCCCTCCTGAGATGATCTTGGGTCTATGGATCACCTTAAAGTTATGTGTGAAACTTCCGTTGCGTAATTCCAATTACTAGCATGTACCTTTTTTAAATATCCGTAGTGATCACTCCCCGTAATCTAACAGATAAATCTCCGGAGTGTTTGCTCGAAGGCAAATTGGCACACCCTTGGTGTTTGCTATGTTTGGCCGAAAATGGTGTTCTTGGGGGAAGGGTTTTCTCTCAAAAAACCACTTAAAGGGAATTGTGATTTTAACCCTAATGAACCCCTAACTCCCCATATATATAGAAAGAGGGGACAAAAGTCCACTTTACCCCCACCCATAATTCGGCCGGCCATGCTAGTATAGGGAGGCCCAATTTGGGCCTCTCATGTCATTTGAGATTTGGGTCAGGCATAATGTCCTAAAGAACATTTACCCAATTAACTTAGGTAACATATACATATAATGAGCTTCCATTTACGGCGCCCATCACCATATTCTAACACTAGGATCTTCGATTAAGGTTCATGAAAATTCAAATAAGAACATGGCCAAATAAATGATAGTTTCTCCTCATGGGGAGTTCACTTCTTGGTAATTGAAATTAAGGATATTGGAAAGGATACGGTTACCATGACCTTTTTCAAGGACTGCCCTATTTAAGAGCGAGGCATCACGAACTCATCTAGCCGACCTTGACGAACAAGGCATTCCACTTCGATTTGCAAGACCATGCAGTCGTTCGTATGGTGGCCCCATGTCTCGTGGTATCTGCACCACTTGGTTGTGCTATTGCCGACGAAGGCTCTTTTGTCATTGCTTGGTGGTGGTAGCATGTGTACCATAGGCGTTCCTCATGTAGGTGTTCTAAACATTTGTTCAAAGGTGTGCGTTTGAATCCACTTCCTTCCAAGTGGTTGATTTATGAACCATGTTCGTCTTTGTGGTGGTTTTCATCCACTCTGTCGTTGTCTGCTTCATATATTAAGAGACCCTTGGCTCTTATTTCATCCTCCTCCTTTGATATCGCCTCTTCTAGTTGTCCTCGCAGCTCTCTCATCGTTGTTATCATCATGATTGCGTATGCACCCCCGAAGTACTTTTCATGATATTTCCTTAAGTGCCTGAAGAAGGCTCTAATGGTTTCTTCCTGTTGTGTTGTGGGTGCAGTGGGGCAGCATTTCTTGAGAAGCGCTTGAAGTAGCTTCTTATTGTTCCGCCTGGCAGGTGGCGGACATCATCGATGTAGTGGATTCCCCACTCAATCCTTTGATTGATCCTTGCATGTATCCGACGAGTCGACGCTCATTCTATCTTGTTGCTCAGATGATTCTGACTGCCTTTCATTGTTGTTATAGGTTGAAGCCCTATGTGTTGCCATGTCACTGGTTGGTGCTGATGTCAACAGATTTGCACTTATGCTTAGAGACTTCCTTCCTACCCATTTATTCATTGCGCCCCACTTTTTCCATACCCATGAGGGTCTCCAGTTCTTGCTCGGTGTCATCACCATTGCAATACTAGAACCTTATTGTGATCCTCGTCTCATGGCGCTGACGTAACATTTCCTTGCAGACGCTTGGTCGCCGAGCACTTTACCTACTCCATGCGGAGTTATAAACATCAATTTTTGGTGTGCGGTGGATGGCACCATGATGCTTGAGTTGATGGTTGTCCTTCCGAGAATACCGTTGTAGGCACCTAAGTGCTCTACTACGACGAAGTTGACGTTGATGGTGATTTGCTTCCATCCTTCGCCCAGCCTTGGCCGGAGTGTTATCGTCCCAAGGGGGTATGTTGATGTTCCCACAAAACTTACCAAAGAGTAGTTCACGTGTGACATGCCAGTCATTTTCTTCCCAATTTCCTTCAATACACTTAGGTGGAGGATGTCTGCCGAACTCCCTCCATCTATCATGATTCTCTTTACGTCAAAACCAGTGATCTCTGTCGTTATGACCAGAGCGTCATCATGGGGAACATAATGTGTTCCATGTCTTTTTAGAGAATTGGATGACCATGTCGTCCTCCTCTCTTGGCCTCTTGCCCCAAGTGGCCATGTTTTGAGGTTGTGCGGCATACACCTCCATTGCATTCGAAGTTTGCCCACAGCGCCGAAGTCGCCATGTAGGATGTTGATAGTGCCCTTCTTTGGTTGGGGAGCATAGTCATCGATCTTTGCTTTTTCCTTTGTCAAGTATTAATGGTTTTTGAGGCGGTGACCGCTCTCTCTTATTACATGTATTAACATAATGCTTGAGGCGTCCTTGTTGGAATTCCTTTTCAATATTGTCTCTTAGAGTGCTGCAGTCATTGGTATGATGCCCCTTGGCCTCATGGAATGAGCAGTACTTGTTTCCATCCGGATCCATCTGGTGGTCTGGCTTCCTTGCTGCTGGCGTCCACATACCGGTCTCCTTCATCTCTTTAAATATGACGGTGAGTGGTGCATTCAAAGGAACGTATTTGATAGCGTTGACTCCATCTTGTCTTCTTTGCTCATTGAATTGCCCCCATTTTTTGTGGTGGCATCAATTCTCTTGATATTTGGGTCTGCTGTCCCTGCTGGGCCTTCGTCCTGTTGGGTTTGCTCCCCTCTGTTTTACCTTGTTTGTTCGTTGTTTTTTCCCTTCTTATGGCTCTGGTTCTTTCCATGTCAATATGTGTTTTCACCCTTTCTGCCAGCTCATCGACTGTGCTAACCTTGTCGATCGTCATGCTATCTTTTATTTGCGTTCCCCATTGTCCGAGGTTCCTTATGAAAGCTCTTATATTTCTCCATCTGACATTTCAATGTCGATGTCCGCCAGGTTTTGATTGAAGCGGGTATAGTAGCTTGCCAACGTCTCGTCACGCCTTGACAGATGTCATCGATAGCGTTTGAACCTTTCGGGAGCTGTCTTTCTCCCAGGTACCTTTGGATAAACTTAGCTTTCAGCTGCGACCTGAAGCTTATTGATGCCTTCGGGAGACCGAAGAACCAGTTCGAGGCCGTCCCTACCAGTGTTGCTGGAAATGAGACAGACATTAACCTTTCATCAGTAGTGCGTCCCAACAGTGAAGCTTCATGCTTTTGTATATGCTCCATTGGGTCTCATTTTCCGTTGTATATGTCGATTTTTACTGGGGATACCCCGTCGGGGAATCGCATGTGTATAAGTTCCTGGACCAATGGGTGCGACGCTTTGTCGTTGAGGCAGTGTAGGGCCTTGCTCTTAGACTCTTTCATCTTCTTTGCAAACAATTCCTCTATCTCCTCAGTAGTCATGGGTACCTTGGTGGGGGGATGTCCATGTCGCCATTGCCTTGTTGATATTCTGCCTGATAAGGCTGTTGGTAAGGGCTTTGGTAGTATTGGTATTCATATAGAGGTGCGGGTTGTCGCCTCCATGCTTGGGGCGTTGGTCTGCGCTCTTGCCTCTCTCTTGCATAGTCTGCTTCTTCAGGGGCATACTGATAGTATGATGGCGGGGGTGGCATTAACACCTGCCTTGCATTCTGATGCATTAGCCTTTATCTATCAGGTGTAGGTGTTGGCACCTGCCTTGCATCATCCTGCCTTGGCAGTTGCCTTGCATCTCTTGGGGAAGGCTCTTGCCTTTGTGGATTGAATCCTTCTGTTCTTGCAAGTCTTTCACCCTCTCTTGTAGGGACTTGGTAACTTGAGCTGAACTGTGGTGGTCCCTGACCCCTTACTCTCATGGCATTCCTGTACGCCACTAGGTCATCGATTGCAAACATAAACCCCTCCGTGACTGGGGGGACCTCATGAGGAAACATTTGGCAGCCAGGTGCCGCGTAGGTATGTCGCATATCATACGACGAGAAGTCGTGTTATGTTACTCTGGTGTACGACATTCCTTACGGCATTCAATGCGACTGTCCTTGATAAGGCATGCTTTAAGGAATCCTTGCGGGGGTTCTCTGTGACTCTACATGAGTACTCACCTCGACAGCTTTGCTTGGGTGCCTACGCGTTATCGGCGTTGGCGCATTAAAGGATACCTCTTGAGCAACGGGTACCGGGGGTACCACTTGAGTTGCCGGGGCAGGTGGCACTTCATCCTGGACGTGAACTGGTGGCTCCTCCATTGGTTGTGTCATTCTTGACACATGAGTGTTCGGGTGTAGCGGTGGTCTTGAACCCTCCGGGGGAGGCTTGTGACCCTCCGAGTGTCCACTAGCGGTCATCCTTCTGGTAATCGCCAGGATTTTTGTTCAATCACACAGAACGGCGTCAATGATGGAACAAGCTCGTCAGGGGTTGCGAACTAGGCGGTCTTGCGTCGAGTCGAGTTTCTATACTCTTCGTGTTTCCCATCTTCTCGATGTTACCGTCGATCTCCTTCCAAGCCGTCGATTACCTGCAAGAAGGATTGCGCCAGAGAGGGGAATGCCTCTGGCGAACCCTCTCCGATGCCTCTGGCGAACCCTCTCCGATGCCAAAGTCAGGGTCGGGTTCTAGAGAGATAAAGTAGAGAGAAGGCAGAGCAATGTTGCTTGGGATGTGTAAAATGAAGAATGACTCCTATTTATAGAGTTTGAGAATTGTACGGGTGGAGCCCGTGTAAAAAAGGTAGTTCCGTAAATAGGTGGAGGGTGATTTCGTAAATAGGTAGAGTTCAGGGTGTCAGATACCCAAGGATTCGAGGTCGGACGCGGGACGCGTCAACCCCGTGACACCGGACTCGGTCCGTACTGCTGGTACCGGACCGGTCCGGTACCAATGATACCAGACTAGTCCGGTAACGCGATACCGGACTTGTGTGCGAAAATATAAGGGCCTTAGCCCCTTACCATGTTCGGGGTCGACGGTGAGATTATGTCGAACCTTGATGAGGTCCAATCGGGTGTATATCCATCAGTTACGTAGCACTGACAATTCCCAAATTTAAAGATAATTACAACCACTAGAGTCTTTTAATGGAAAAATTTATCAAGAGCTAAGAATACTAGATGTTTACAAGCGTGGTGTAAATTTAAATAATTTAGATAAAGCTAGATTTAGGGCTAGGAGCTGATAAATATGAAAGCTAAAAATATTATGTTTTAGTTATTATATTGGGTGACTTTGGACGTATAGTTTGCAAATATACTTAGAAAGATATTTGTGACTCCATGAAAAAGAAAATTATAGGCTCTACACGGGAAATTCTTAGGTAGGAGCGGTGTTTACACCGCCCCAATAAAAAGCTGCCAAGTGTTGTTATTATTTTATATTACTTTCATAGATTTTCCTTTGCTTTTTCGCTACTTTTCTCCTATCCTTCAAAGCCAGGACCCACACCCTCTCTCTCCTCTCGTTACATGTTATGAGAAAAAAAAAACCTATTTTAATATTTCTTTATTTTAAATAAATATAGTTATACTTATATCATTTATTTCCCTTTTTCCATTAAATATATTGTGAATTTTTTTTTTGTTGAATTTGGTTACACTGTACTACATGGCAAGGTACTTTCATAATTATACACTGCTTATGTACATATTTTAAAATGGTAGAAACTATTTGAATAAATAAACACTATATTTATGGTCTTTGCAAAAAAAAAAAAAACTAATTTATGGGGTTTATAAATTAGTATATTCTTATGAAGCAGCAAATGTTTCAAACGGTTAATTAGAATATAACTAGCTTGGATTTTAAATTTAGTAATTATCATAGAAAATATGTAAATTATTTACGTAACAAAACTCTGTACACATTACTTCATTTGTTGTACTTATATAGATGATAAAATATTTGGAATCATAATGTCGTAGAAAAATTAACCAACTAAAAAATACTCTCATTTCAGTCGATAAGTAAATCCATATGTTCATGCATGTTAATTTTTATTATTATTATTTTATGTCTAAAATAAAAAATAACTTTGAACGTAAATTGTTCCTTATATAATCTAACTATTGTGTGCTTTTATGTTAGGGGTTGGAGTCATCAAAATCATTGTTGTAGATGCTCAGGTCGTAAGTAGCAGAGTTGAAAATTTTCTAAAGGACACTAAAATTGGTAAGAATTCTTGACTGATTTATTAAAAATTTGAATTTTGTTTGCACTAAAGCATTTTAACTAAGCATGCCATTTTTTAAGCGTGTGTAAATTAAAGTGGTTGACAATGCATAATACATTTATTCTAAACTTGAATTGATTACTAAAGATAAATTCAAATGTTAACTCCGTTGTTATATGGATAATAAGTTCAAATATTTACCGTTAATAATTTAAACAATGAAAACTTTAATACATTATAATAACAATTCCAAATTATAAACTCACGTCATTTTTTTAAAGGTATTATTTTATTTTATCTCCATTTAAATAGTTTTGCTAATTATACCGTATTCTAATACTTAAAGTCTTAAATATTTAATAATCAAGTTTTTTGAATGACAAAATTTCACCACTTCGGCTATTTGAGATTTTCAACTAAAGTATATTTTTTGTCAAATACAACTAAAGTATATTAACTATTGTGATAATAATTTATTATTTATCCATTGTACTAGAAATGTAACAATCATATATTTATTGGATGAAAATTTTATTATATATAAGACATTGCAGAAAGAAATATATTATAGTTTTTAATATAGTAGCATATTAATTCGACCGTTGATAGATTCGCAAGATAAACGTAGGCATTTTGGTCAGTCATCATTTCCTTAATTTAGTTATTTTAGATTCTGTATGTGTTAATTATATCTTAACTATTTATTAGAAAAATGGTGAAAATATATTTTGAGTTCAACGGAGGTGAGATGTATGTCATACAAGTTCATCAGAGCATTACACTGGAAGAAGTGAAAATGGAGGCCATGAGCATTTCGCGATGTGGAGCTCCACGAGTGGAATTGATGTGGAGGTTGAATAGCGAAGACTATGATGTTTCCGATGACTATATTTGGCGGAGGATTATTGAATTATGTGTTGAAAATGTCTTTCTCACTGTCATCCCAATGTGGGATCAGGGTACCAGTTATGGAGTCCAAGGTGATTATGAAGTAGACGAATCAGAGCTAGATGAACTGAATGACCTGACAAGCCATATGTCGAGTTTAAGGTTACGTGGGGGAAATCCTGATTACGGAGATGGAGAATGCAGCAATGTCGAGGCGTACAGTGAAGCAGCTAACACCGACCTAGTAGAAGTGCAAATAACTGAAGTTGAGCCAGAGGAGGTCGACACCGAGGAAGAGCCTATCGAGGAAGTCAACGAGGCCCGTGAAGAAGCAAACGAGTCAAACGAAGAGTATTACCAGTACCCGCCTGAATTTACCTCAGGTGATTGGGAAAAGGGGTTTGAGAGCAATGATTGGGATCGGCATGCTTCCTCATCTTCTCATGCGGTAAAATTAGCAAAGGGGGATAGCTATGCAGATAAGAATGCTGTTAAAGTGGCCATCAAAGAATGGCACATTAACAATGCACGACAGTGCTGCACCCCTGAATCCAACAAAAAGTCAGTTGTCTTTGAATGCATAGACAAATCATGTTCTTGGTACCTTCGCGCATCAGTGGGGCAATTTGGAACATGGTACATCACGGTGTTAGGGCCTCAACACTCATGTGTGAATGCTGAGCTGATCAAGCGGCATCGACAAATTGATTGTCAATTAATTGCCAATCATATATATCCTTACGTGTGGGAAAATGCCGGCGTTTCGATCAGCTTCTTACAACAAGTTATGTTTGACAAATACTCAGAGAGGCCATCGTACTGCAAGGTGTGGTACGCCAAATTCAACGTCATTGAGCGGATCTATGGAACTCACGAGAGTGCCTTCAATAGACTTCCACAATTGTTGACAGCTATAGCGCATTACAATCCAGGCACAGTGTTCGACTTCGACTGGCGTTCCCAAAATGGGCAGGTGGCGACCTTCAGTAAATGTTTTTGGGCATACGCACCTTCAATAATCGGGTTTCCACATTGTCGCCCATTGATCAGAAATGACGGCTCACATCTATATGGAAAGTACATAGGATAGCTTCTTGTAGCTGTGGCGTATGATGCAAACAATCACATTTTTCCATTGGTGTTCACATTGTGTGACAATGAGAGCACAGAAACATGGACATGATTTTTAAGGCGTCTGCGCGATCACGTGACGAAGGATGCACGGCCAGTTTGCATTATATCAGATCGTCATAAGGGTATAATACGCGCTTTGTATGATATCTTTCCCCAACCACATGGATTCCACAGGTATTGTGCTCGTCATGTTGCTAGCATCTTCAACACTCACTTCAAAATAAGAAGTTGAATGAGTTTTTTCAAGAGATGCTTTGGACTTCAAACAAGCATAAGTGTCTTACTGAACTTCAAAAGTGGCTAGAAGCGGATGATGGCAAATACAAGGGTTTCATTGAAAGAATGGGAGACATCAGCACGTGGGCGCTGTCTCATGATGGAGGTCTTCGATTCGGTAATATGACAACGAATCATTCTGAGGTTTTTAACAGAGTCCTCAAGGGCGCTAGGTCATTGCCGGTTACAGCCTTGGTTGAAGGTACATTCATGAGAATGAATAAATATTGGATTGATCATACGGTAGAAGCCAGACGTGAGTTAACCGAAGGCCACATATTTCCAGAGAAAATTAGGGCTAGGTTAAGTAAAGCAATCGAAGAATCAAGGTTCTTTACTGCTATACGGTTTGGTCACGGCGTAGTTTTTCGCGTTTCGACTCGTGACGGTCAACCATATGTAGTAAACCTTGATGATAAGGAGTGTGAATGCGGCGAGTGAAGGTTGTTCGGAAGCCCATGCAAACACGCCATATGTGCAATTACACAGGTTCATGCAAGCGTCTTTTCATACGTTGACAGTCAATTCAAGATAGAAAACATTATTAAGGCGTATGAACATGCATTTCAACCTTTACGTCAAGAGCATAATTGGCCAGTGTGGGACGGTCCAACCGTGATTGTTCATCCTCATATGCTTATTTCACCAAGGGGGAGAAAAAAGGTGAGAATTACCAACGAGATGGACACTAGCCAACCGTCTCGCCAACCGTCCAAGGTGAATAGATGCGGTAAATGTGGTCAGGAAGGTCATAACAGAAGAAGTTGCAAATCCACAAGTTGATATTTAATAATTTCATTATGATGTACCTGTATTTTGTTTGTTTGTTTTTCTTTAATGTATTTCGATATTGTTGGGTTAATGTATTGACATTTATCTACATTGTCGTTTATCTACATTGCCGACCATTAATGTCCGAACTTTCTCGGAAGATTGTCGTTTATCTACAACTCCAAATACAATGAAACTTAAAACATATTTCTTTTATTACTTAAATAAAAATCTGTAATTTTTTTTTAAATTTTTTGCAGAATTTAGAAATTTAGGGTTTTTCAACACCGAATGGGCTACGACCCCCCTAAAACGAAGTTTTTAGACCAAATATCGATTTTTACATGAAATTCAAAAAAATATGAAAAATTTACTATGACTTCTTACTTATTAGGGAAATCCATTGCCGCAAACGGTGACAAATTTGGAGTCTTGTAGAATATATATGAATCATTCATACGTACGCCAAAACGACCATTAATATCCGAATTTTCTCGGAAGATTGTCGTTTATCTACAACTCCAAATACAATGAAACTTAAAACATATTTCTTTTATTACTTGAATAAAAATCTGTAATTTTTTTAAATTTTTTGGAGAATTTCGAAATTTAGGGTTTTTCAACACCGAATGGGCTACGACCCCCCTAAAACGAAGTTTTTAGACCAAATATCGATTTTTACATGAAATTAAAAAAAAAATCTAAAAATACGCAAGTTACACAAATGCAGTTGAAAATACGCAAGTAAAAATACGCAAGTTTCAATTAAACATCAACATCAACATCAACCAACTACATGGCAAACAAAAAATAAACACCAAACAACAACGGTTAACCTCTCCCGCTCCCTCGCACGTATCTAGACCAGTCAACATTGTCGTAAAACGACTGTTGAGTAGGTTGAGTGAACGGTGGAGGCTGAGTTACGTGTTCATTCAACGAAGTCTGGGTCAGTATGTCATGAGGTGGAGCCTGACCACCCGGTCTATACGACGATTGATGAAAACCCTGTTCATACGACGGTTGATTACTACTTGATCAATACATCGGCAGAGGACCACCCAGGCCATATGATGGAGGTCCATACGACGGATGTCCATACGAAGGATGTCCATACGATGGAGGTCCATACGACGGAGGTCCATGTGGATGTCCATAAGATGGAGGTGCATAAGACGACACCCCTACATGCTGGCTAATGGGTGGTTGCTGCTGTTGAGGCTCGTTATCGTCAGGTGACAGCTCCGCACTCATTAATCGTTCAAACCGGGTATCGTCACCAGTCTGTATGTACAGGCTACGGATTTCGTCTGTTATGCACTCAATATGTTTTTTCATATTGGGTGGCACTACAGGCTCTAATTTCCTTGACTTCATCAATATTGTATCCAGACCACACAACTGACAACGTAATCATATTTAGAATGATTGAATGACTAACTTATAATTACATCTCAAATATACTAATAAACGTCATGTAACAAATACTTACCATCAGAACTTCGTTGTTTCCACTAGCCTGAAAATAGGCATGTGGTATGGCCTCTTCCTCTTCCTCTTCCGCTTCAGATTCTCCAGAATTATTATATCCAACCATCGTGACAGTACGTTGAGCATACCATCTCAGGTAGTCCCAATCAGACACGCCAATGGGGACATGATGCAGCAAATGATTGTGGCGGTTGTTCCACTTCTGGATGTGTACATTGTGCTCAATCGTAGGGTCCTTCTTCCATTCGTCGCACCCGTGGAGAGCACTCCATTCATTGACGTCTTGCAATTGTTCTGGGGGGATTGGTTGTGGTAACCCAAATTGTCTGTACACCCTCTCGGGAAGTTGATACTCCACGCAGTTGAAATGGATAAGGGGTAGACGAATTTTCGCCAAATCCCAACCGTTCAAGCAAATTGGTGGCACAATGGCCTGCAAATCTTGTGTCCACGGGTCCCAGGTAATCTGAAAAATAATATTATGACACTAAATAAAGTAACAAGAATAAATATCCAGAGAAAAAAATAGTAATTATTTTTTACCGCTGTATCTCTCATTGGCTTTAATGCATACCGGTAATAGTAATGATTGTGAGCGACAACTGCCACTCTACCGGTCTTCGAAGATCTCCAATGGCAGCCGACTGATTTGCCATGTGTGCGAAGCTCCAACCGCTCTGGTCTTCCAATCCCGATATGCTCTCAGCACCACACCTACGATAACAAAAAAATAAAATAATAAACAATACAGTACGTAAGGCAATTTACAGTGCATAAGGCAAAAATAAACTGAAATCTTAAACAAATTTTTTTTACCTGTAGAAGCACACCACAGCCTTGTACTCTCGTCATGCTTTTTTTTACTAGCCCACCTGCAGAGCCCCCTAAACAAGTAGCTCAAGACAGCCGAACCCCAGCTGAATTGAGGTATTTCTTCAAAATCACGTAGTAAGTACAAGTACTCTAATGGGACGACCCCTCCACTGGTGTTGGAGAACAGACACTGGCCTAGGAGGATCAATATATACGCTCTAGCTCTTCGCTGAGCCTCCAAGTCATCAGGTAGCCAATCCTCGTCATCCTCTGATTTCTTAAAGTGCTTCTTCAACGGGAGTAGTTTTATCTCAGTTCCCCCTACCCTCCCAAATGTGTTTGTTAATTCTATACCTAATAGGTCCCTAAATATGGTATACTTATTCGTCTTTAACTGGTCAAAACGAATCTCACTCCGGTAGTAATCAGTTACGGGCTTACCATCGACGGGTAATCCCAGAATCATCGCGAAATCTTTAAGAGTGATAGTCATTTCACCTTGGGGAAGGTGAAATGTGTGAGTCTCAAGCCGCCAACGCTCTACTAAAGCATGCATGAGGCGTAAATCTACCTCAACACGGGTGTCTCTCCGGCATTCAAAAAACCAGCCTGGGCGACGTAGCGTTTGGTTCTCCGGTCAATATCATACATGTTTCCATTTCTCATTTTCATGTCCTTGGAGTTTGGATTGTTTACCTAGCAACATAAAAATTGACATAAATGATTTTTTTGCATAAAAACATTATTTAACACTGTCATATATAGAAATGTATTGTATATGTACTTAACAGTATAACAACGTAATTCACACCCCTACAGTTTAACAAGAAATAACCAATCTACAATTTATTATATATTAATTAAAAACCAGTTAATATATAAATTGCAATAAGTTTTTAAAATTTACTTTACCTATTGTTCGTTTTTTTAATTAAATTTTAAAAAATAGTGGCATGAGCATAGTGTAATTGTTTTTATATAATCCATTGTATAAATATTTCATTCGCTATAAAATTAAAAAAAATGTTATTTGTTAATAATTATAAAATAAAAAAAAATGTAAATATGCCCACTTATAATTTTAATCAATATATATATTAAAAATAAATATGCCAAATTATAATTTTATACATTTTTTTTTGTAACGAAAATTTTATGGGTTAAAGGTCCTTTTGGGACCACATGTTTGCAAAAATTACACTGTTCATACCACTAGTATTTTTTCGTACCGAATTGGTACCATATGGTCCAAACCTTACTGTTTTGGTACCTCCGTTAGGGTTCTGTCAAAAACAGCCGTTAAATGGCATGTGCCATGCACGTGACCAGCCCAAAACTTTCAATTTTGTTACAATTTAGTCCATCTAATACATCCCTAACTTTTATTTTGTTCAATTTAGTCCTAAAACTTCAAAACCAAACCATTTTCCCAAATTGACATAGCCGGACTTAGCCCAGGGCTAGGTCCGACCATGGGTCATGGTCGCCGGACCCAGGCGACCCCGAACCAGGGTCGAACCTAGCCCTAGGCTAGGTCCGGCTAGGTCAATTGGGACCTAACCCCGATTTGGGGCTAGGTCTCAATTGACCTAGCCGGACCTAGCCTAGGGCTAGGTCCGACCCTGGGTCGGGGTCGCCTGGGTCCGGCGACCCCGACCCAGGGCCGAACCTAGCCCATGGCTAGGTCCGGCTAGGTCAATTTGGGGAAATGGTTTGATTTTGAAGTTTTAGGACTAAATTGAACAAAATAAAAGTTAGGGATGTATTAGATGGACTAAATTGTAACAAAATTGAAAGTTTTGGGCTGGTCACGTGCATGGCACATGCCATTTAACAGCCGTTTTTTACGGAACCCTAACGGAGGTACCAAAACAGTAAGGTTTGGAAACATATGATACGAATTCGGTACGAAAAAATACTAGTGGTATGAACAGTGTAATTTTTGCAAACATGTAGTACCAAAAGGACCTTTAACCCAAATTTTATACATGAGTATGATGTTTGTTAATGCTCTTTGATGGGCTTCGCTGTGGCCGTTAGGCCCTTTAACGGCGAGCAAACGGTGAATAGGGCCACTGGGCCCTCAATGGAGGTCAAGATGACCCAGGCAAAGGGTCCCGAGAGAGGGAGTCCTGATAATGAAAGGTCCCGACAGAGTCGGTCCCGATAGGTGAGCTGGATGCTCCCGATGAGATGCCTTTAAGTAGGCCCCGATGACGAATCCCTGAGAACGATTGGCCCTATCACGATGACGAGGGGCCCCGAGCGGTGACACAACGAGATACCTCTGGAGTCCCCGATATTAGTCGGGACTTGCTATCAGAGGATGAGGCCGAGATACTCGGGGCGTGGCCGAGATACGCGGAGCGTGGCCGAGATACGCGGGGCGTGGCCGAGATAAGCGAGATCATGGCCTAGATAGGCGGGATCGTGCCCGAGATACGCGGAATACGGGCTAACCACCCCAACGGTTCACCAGGTAACTGAGGTACCTCTCCGCCTATAAAAGGGTAGAGGTTACCTCAGAGCACATTACGTTTTGAGATACGTTATTTGAGATTACTGCTTGCCAGTTTGCACGAGATACTCATTTAAGCATCGGAGAGGGATTTTGGGTCACCGCCCGGTTTATCCCCTCTTGCAGGATTACGTGGAGCGAAGGAGCTAGGATCGCTGTCAAAGATCGTACCGGAGTTCCACCGTGATCCAACATTGGCGCCGTCTGTGGGAACGTAACAAAAAGCTGATATGCCTTCTACTCGTTCAATGGCGGCTGGCAAGCAAAGAAGACAAGGACAATCTGGTGGTTCCCGTCATCCTGCTGGGACGACTTTGAATTCACCACCGGAGCATGCTGAGGACCAGAACCTCCCCGCGGAAGTCTCCTGGACAGGGGGGCATAATGAAGCTCCCGAAGATACTGCTGCTCAACGCCAGGGGAATAGGGAGCAGGAGGCTCCCCCAAATGCGGACCTGACGAGGGCTGTGGCGGAGGCCATGCCGATATTTTTGGCAGCCGTGGAGGCTCTCTTAGATCGGAGGGAGGCTGCGAGGAGGCAAAAGGAGATGCCCCCAATAGAAGAGGAAGCGCCCCCACCAGCAGAGGTTCGGAATGTGCGAGAGGCTCAGCCCCGAAGCCAGGGCAGGAGTAAGGAACCCGCTCAGTCAGAGCGATTTGTGGTCGATAGGACCATTCCCCTTAATGGTCCTATCACCCCCGATCAGGTGGTGAAGATCGTGAACATCTGCATGGGAGAGCAGAAGCCGTTGGTGTCGGAGCTGAGGGATCGATCCACCCATCCCTTCGTTCCTCGACTCATAGACACCCTCGCCCCGCCAGGGCTGGGTATCCCCACGATTAAGGAGTATGATGGCGAGGGAGATCCGGTTCGTCATGTCCAGAAGCACCTTATGGCGTGTCTGGGCAGAGCCCCGAATGAAGATATCGTGTGTACGCTGTTCCCGAACACACTTGGTGAGAGAGCCCTGACCTGGTTCTTCAGTCTGCCCCCAGGATGCATCACTTGCTGGGCTGATATGCACGATCGCTTTATTCAGCAGTACCAGGGTCGCAGACGTCTGTTGAAGAGTGTAAGGTCCCTGACCCAGGTGGTACAGAGGCCCGATGAGTCGCTGTCGCACTATTACCAGCGATACACTGCCAGCGTGGCGGAGATTGACGAGGAGATTTCGGAGGGTGAGACCATCCGTACCTTCATTCGGAACCTGACAGCCCCCTACGGTTCCGACTTGATGCACAACGTGGCCGAGAAGGCTGTGTGGAATATGGAGGCGTTGCAGAAGAGGGTGAAGCGGCAAATCGATGTCCAGGAGTCGAAGATAGCCGCTGGAGAGCTTGAGCCCACGAAGTCAAATAAGGGAAAGCAGTCGGTCAAACCCTTGGACGATCGTAAGTCGAAGGATAAATCCGAGAGCAGTCGGAATCGAGGCCGCTCTGATCGAAGGGATGATAGGCGTTCCTCGAAGAAGGACAGGCGGGAGGATCGTGACATTCCTCTCAACAGCTCTATGGCGGAGGTGTTAACGGTCATGGAACGACAGGGTATCTCCAGGTACCCTCCGAAGAAGGAAGGAGAATTTTTGGGATCCCGCACCGATCGCTACTGTCGATTTCATCGCGCAAATGGTCACGACACCAACCATTGTCGGGAGCTGAAGAAGGAGATCGAAAAGCTGATCCAGAAGGGGAAGCTTAAGGAGTTTGTCGGGGAGAAGCGGTGCCGATCCCGTTCTCGATCCCGATCACGGTCCCGTTCATGATCCCGCGATCGGTCCCCAAAGAAGAAGAGGTCTGACCCGGAGTCTTCTGGTGCCCATAAGGAGAAGCGGGGCACTATCAATGTGATTCATGGAGGATTTGCGGCGGGAGATGATACCTCGTCCTCCCGGGAAGTTTATGCCTCTAGAATTCCCTCTGCTGTAGTGCTGGGTAAGAGGTCCCGATCCTGGACCCTGAAGGAAGAGATGGTGATCTCCTTTTCATCGGAGGATCTCGTAGGCGTGGAGACTCCACACGATGACGCTCTGGTCGTGACCTTGGATGTGAATGGATACGAGATGAAGCGGATTCTGATCGATGGAGGGAGCTCCTCCGATATTCTGTTCATGGATGCGCTGGAGGCCATGAGGAAAACTAAGAAGGACCTGAAGGAGGCGAACTTCCCAATGGTCGGATTCTCTGGCTTTACCTCCTATCCGCTAGGAGTAATCACCTTACCAGTGGAGTTTGGTAGTGGGTGGAAATCGGAGAGGAGGAACGTGGAGTTTGTGGTAGTAGAATCCGCAGGTACCTACAACGCGATTATCGGGAGAACTACCATCAACCCCCTGATGGCAGTTGCCTCGACTGTTCACCAGAAGATGAAGTTCCCGAATGACCATGGAGTCGGAGAGGTCAAGGGCGACCAGGTGGCCTCCAGGAAATGTTATGTTAACGCCACCCGAAGGAAAAGACGAGAGGCTATGACTGTCCTCCAGATAGATGCTAGAGAGGAGTTTGGGCGTCCCGCCCCCGTAGAGGACTTGAAGGAGGTCGAGATTGACGGGCCTCAGAGGAAGGTGAAAATCGGGTCTGCTCTGACCGAGGAAACAGCACGAGAATTGATCGATCTACTGAAGGAGTTCAAGGAGCTGTTCGCCTGGTCCCCGAGTGACATGCCAGGAATCAGCCCCGATGTGATCGTACACGAGTTGAAGATCGATCCCGCAATCAAACCTATCGCGCAGAAAAGGCGTCCGATGGGCACAGACAAGAGGATCGCGATCCAGCAGGAGGTGGGCAGGTTGCTCGATGCTGGGTTTATCAAGGAGCTCCGATTCCAGACTTGGGTTGCTAACCCGGTGCTGGTAAAGAAGAGCAATGGGAAGTGGCGGATGTGTGTTGATTTCCGTGACCTGAATAAGGCTTGCCCGAAGGATTGTTACCCGCTCCCGAGAATCGACCAGCTGGTGGATGCTACGTCGGGACATGAGCTGTTGAGCTTCATGGATGCGTACTCGGGCTATAACCAGATCAAGATGGTTAAGGAAGACGCCCCCCACACTGCCTTTTATGCCGATAGCGACATCTATCATTACGATGTCATGCCCTTCGGATTGATCAATGCCGGGGCAACCTACCAGCAGATGGTGAACAAGCTGTTCGGAGATATGCTAGGGAAGACCATGGAGGCTTACGTGGATGACATGCTGGTGAAGTCCCGACAAGCTGAGGATCATGTGCACAACCTAGCCACAACGTTTGAGCAGATGAGGCTTCATCAGGTTCGCTTGAACCCGACAAAATGCGCCTTCGGAGTCCACTCGGGGAAGTTTCTGGGCTTTATGGTGAGCCAAAGAGGAATTGAGGTGAACCCCGAGAAGCTAAGGGCGATTGAGGAGATGCAGTCTCCGATAAACCATCGAGAGGTGCAAGTGCTGAATGGCCGACTGGCTGCAGTGAATCGCTTCCTGTCCAAAGCGAGTGACCAATAAATGCCATTTTTTGAAGTCCTGAGGGCCAACAAAAAATTTGAGTGGACCGCCAAGTGTGAAGAGGCGTTCCAGGCACTCAAGCAGCACCTTCGCACCCTCCCGCCGTTGGCGAAACCGGCTCCAGGCGAGCCGCTCTATCTTTACTTGGTTGTTTCTGAATTTGCCATTAGCTCTGTGTTTGAAGGTTGTCGAGGGTAATCAAGTTCACGTCTATTATGTAAGCAAGGCGTTTGCCAAATCTGAAATGAATTATCCCGCCGTTGAGAAGTATCTCTTTGCGTTGATTATTACTGCTCGGAAGCTGAGGCCATACTTCCATGCGCATGAGATTACTGTGTTGACGAACCAGCCTCTGAAGCATTTTTTGAACCGACCCGATGCGTCGGGGAGATTAGTGAAATGGGCAGTCGAGCTTAGTGAGTTTCGCATACACTTTGCTCCGAAAACGGCTATTAAGGGCTAGGCATTGGCGGATTTCATAGCAGAGTCTACAGCCCCCGATCTGGAAGAAGTGGGCCCTGTAGAGGGGGAAACCATGGAAGTCCCGACAGCAGAACAACCAGAGATGGCAGAGCAATCAAAACAGTCAAACGAGGAAAATACTTGGGAGATGTACACGGATGGCTCCTCAAGTTCAGATGGATCAGGAGCAGGGTTTGTATTGATACCACCAGGCGGAGGTGAGCCGCTGCGATATGCTTTGGCCTTAACATTTAGGGCCACGAACAACGAAGCTGAGTACGAAGCTCTTATCACGGGCCTGAAAATTGCCAAAGGTACGGGAGTTGCTCACTTGAGAGTGAAGTGTGACGCGGCCCTGATTGTCAACCAGGTCCAAAGGCGATACGAGGCGAAGAGCCCGATGATGAGGAAGTACCTTCGCGAGGTGCAAGTCTTGAAGGAGAGCTTTAAAAGCTTCAACATCGAGGCGATCCCGAGGGAGGAAAACGTGGAGGCAGATGCCTTGAGCAAATTTTCCCTAGGGGCACCCTTGGAGGAAAATCGGAAGGTGCACTTCTTGGAGAAGGTGATCTTGTCGACCACCGACCCGACACAGGTGTGTGCTATTTAAGCAGGATCGGAGGAGGAGCCCACTTGGATGACCCCGATAGTCGTGTACCTGACTACGGGGGCAGTCCCCGATAATGAAGTAGTAGCTGACAGGATACGTCGGATCGCTGTTAACTACGTGATGCTGGACAATCAGCTATACAAGAAGGGCTGGTTGTCGACTCCGTACTTGAAGTGTGTGGCTGAGCCCGACACAAGTCGAATCCTGAAGGAGGTGCATGAAGGGGTCGCGGCTTGTCATGAAGGGGCCCGATCCATTATGAGGAAAGTGTTGAACTTGGGCTATTATTGGCCTACGATGAGCAAGGAGGCGACAGCGTTGGTCCGATCCTGTGATGCGTGCCAGTGGTATGCCCCGAATATCACAGCTCCGGCTGCTAATCTGACGTCCATAAAGAGTGCTTGGCCCTTCGCGCAGTGGGGCATCGACTTGGTGGGACCTCTCCCGCAGGCACAAGGTCAGTGTAAATATTTGCTTGTGGCTATCGATTATTTTTCGAAATGGATAGAAGCAAAGGCGTTGGCCAAATCGACAGGGAACCAGATCGTCAAATTTCTCCAGACTCATATTGTATCCAGATACGGGATTCCTAAGGTGGTGATCAGCGACAATGGTCCACCGTTTAACGGGTCTCAGGTGAAGGAGTATCTGGAGGAGTTGAACATCGAGCATCGGACAGCCTCTGTCCGCCATGCTCAGACTAATGGCCAGGTGGAATCGGCCAACAAAATCGTGATGGATGGCCTGAAGAAAAGGGTCTATGCCTTGAAGGGCAAATGGCTGAACGAGCTGGAATACGTGCTTTGGGCTGTCAGAACGACACTCAAACGATCAACTGGGGAGACTCCGTTTGGCCCTGTTTATGGCACGGAGGCTGTTGCTCCCGTGGAGGTAGCTGTGGCGTCCCAACGGATGAGATATTACAAGCCTTTGACGAATGATGAGATGAGACGTCTGGATTTGGACTTGCTCGAAGAGAAGAGGCGAGAAGCCGATGAAGTCCAGGCTCGAATGCGTTTGGCGACGGCCAGGTATTACAATCGGCGATTAAGTCCCGACAATTCTTCGTCGGGGAGTTGGTTTGGCGTCGCAACGAGTTTACCCTTTTGGATCGAATCAACAAGATGTCACCAAAATGGGAAGGACCTTACAAGGTCGTAGGGATGCCAGCTCCGAATGCGTACAAGTTGGAAGACCTCGATGGCAGAGCATTGAAGCATTCTTTTAGTGGCGAACACTTGAAGAAATGTCATGCTTGATGAAAAGTCGCCTTAAGTGGTGCCCGATGAAAAGTCTCCTTAAGTGGTGCCCGATGAAAAGTCTCCTTAAGCGGTGCCCGATGTAAAATCGCCTTAAGTGGTGTAAGTTATTTATCGTTTGATTCGATGTAAGCAAATTTTGTGCCATCAATGAATAAAGAGGTTGCTTCCGATCAGAATTATTCTTAGATTTATTCTAAACGTTATTTAGTCGCCTTGAGTGGTGCACGAGAAAAGTCGCCTTGAGTGGTGCACGAGAAAAGTCGCCTTGAGTGGTGCACGAGAAAAGTCGCCTTGAGTGGTGCACGAGAAAAGTCGCCTTGAGTGGTGCATGAGAAAAAGTCGTCTTAAGTGATGCACGAGATTAAGTCGTCTTAAGTGATGCATGATTCTTAGATTTTTTCTAAGTGTTGTTAAAGACGCCTTGAGTGGTGCACGAGAAAAGTCGCCTTGAGTGGTGCACGAGAAAAGTCGCCTTGAGTGGTGCACGAGAAAAAGTCGTCTTAAGTGATGCACGAGATTAAGTCGTCTTAAGTGATGCACGATTCTTAGATTTATTCTAAGTGTTGTTAAAGACGCCTTGAGTGGTGCACGAGAAAAGTCGTCTTAAGTGATGCATGAGATTAAGTCGTCTTAAGTGATGCACGAGATTAAGTCGTCTTAAGTGACGCACGAAGTTAAGCCGTCTTGAGTGATGCATGATTCTTAGATTTATTCTAAGTGTTGTTAAAGTCGCCTTAAGTGGTGCATGGAGTTAAATCGTCTTAAGTGATGTGTGAAAATATCTTAAGTGTCGAGGTCTCGCCTTAAGTAAGTAAAGTCGCTTTGAGAAGTGCAATGGGAAATCGGAACTAAGAAAGCCTGATATATTCATAAGGGCTCAAAGGCCCGAAGATTACAAAAATGAGGAAAGTACAAGGACTCTAAAGATAAGCAGTTAGGCTTGGTCCTTGTCGGCAGCATCAGCGGGAGCAAGGTCCACGAGGTCTGTGGTAGAAGGCTCCATAGGTTCAGCAGCTGGAGGGTCGATTATCGGGGCATCAGCACTCGGAGGCTCTGCTGTGTCTTCAACAATCGCGAGATTGCTCCCCTCATTACTCTCCTCCGAGAGAGCAAGAAGGAGACTTGTTGAAGTTGATGGCGTCGCCATACTCCAGGTGGAGTTCCTCAACTGCATTGAAGAGGGTGTTCTCCACCTCCGCGCTGCAGAACTTTACAGCATCAGCCTGGAAGTCTTCGGGCCTCCGATAATCCTCCCGGCCCTTGGTCTCGGCCGCGACCAGCTGCGCGGGAACCCCAGCAACTTGCTCCTCCAGAGCCTTCTTTTCAAGGACCAGCTTGTCCTCAGCAACCTGCCGCTCCCGCCGCTCCCGCTTTAGGAGCCCCTCGAAGTCACAGACCTGCTTTTGGAGGTCCCGAGTCTTTCGGTCAAGGATGGCCTGCTCCTTGGCCAGTTTTCCCCACGAAGACTCGGAGGCCGCGAGATCCTCCTTAAGCTTGGCTATGACCGCCCGCTCTTGCTCCAGGGTCTCCTCGAAGGCGAAGAGGTACCCGATGGAATGGTTGAGGTCCCCCATCTCCTGCGAAGGAAGGAAGAGAAGTATTAGTACATGAGCAACCAGTCTTATTGATGAAGAAAAGAAAAGCAAAAATCTTACCTCTATCCGACGCATGCACATCTCCTGTACATCCCGGCGCATGTCCTCCCGATCCAAGGAGATCGGATACCTCATAGTAGGCAGGATTGAGCCTGCTACCAGGTGTAAAGCCAGCTCCTGGTATGTATCCCCTTGTCGGAGCTGGACCCCTTGCAGCGTTTGGATCGGGGTCCAGGGAGCATCCTCCTGTGCGGGGTCGAAGGCCTTGTAAAAACTCCCGCCGAGGGGAAAAGGAGAAGGGCCGACTTGGGTCGTGGAGGGGCGTGCCTCCGACCCACCCCGGGCTGGGGAAGGAGTGAAGTCGTGGATGGGCGACGGTTGTCGCAACTGTCGTGAAGAAGGCGAGGGGGTAGCCCATTAGAGGTTGGTTTCAGCGGGGACTGCCCCGTCCTCCGACGATGGCGAAGGGAGCCACCCTCATCAGTCTCCTCGGAGGAGTCCAGGCTCTCCACCCGACGAAATTGTTCGCCGGTCGGGGTCCCACCACTGGAGAAAAGTGGTGCCCCTGCAGAAGGAGGTGCCCCTGCTGAAGGTGGTGCACCTGCTGAGGCTCCAGCACCCGACGGAGTCCCCGAGTGACCTGCACCTAGAGGACGATAGGAGGCTTCAGAAACGTAATCAGGAAGTTCGTTAGAGCCCTTACACCAAACAATGTGTCGGGAGACATATTGGTCCTTCCCGCGGTAGTTGTAGTAGCCCGCCTTCAGGACACGAGGAGTTTCCCCTCGCAGGACACGTTTGACATCGGCGATGCGGGCCTCCATGGTCGAAGGAATAAACTCCTTCGGAACCAGCTTCCTGTACGATTTAATAGCGAGGCGGAGCTTTTTGCCTTCTTCAGCGGTCTGGACGTCGAAGAGCTTGTCCACCTCCACGCGGCTCCGCTTTGGCCGCTCTGCGGAAGGAGATCCCGATGGAGCAGCAGCCTTCTTGGTTGACTTCCTCTTCCGCGTAGGGCGGATAGCATCGGTCTCCCCCTGCTTAAAGATCAGATTGGTCAGCACGGATACCTTCTTAGCTGCAAACAGTAAAAACAGAGGTTAGAGATGTTACCCAGGGAACCATATTGGAGGGGCCGTCGAAGAGCTGCCCCACGGAGACTATGTCGAGGAGTCGGATCCCGGCATTCACCAGGTCCTGCTCCACGAGAGAATTGGCGTCGAGGGGAGTGTAGGACTCCCCCCACCGGTAGAGCTGGATGAGTTGAAGAGTCTGGAAGTCTTCATCGGTGTAGGTGTGGAAAGCGGGAGGAGAGTCCGCTTCCACCTCCCATCGGGGCCACGGGATCGAGGAGTTTTGGATGAAGAAGTAGCTCCTCTTCCACCCACTGTTATCGGACCCCGTGTTGACCAGGAGTCCCCGACCCTTGACCACCTTCCAGGTGTCATTGGTCCAGTTGCACAACCCGAGTTGCGTCTTGTTCCACTTCGGCATACGGGGGTAGAAGGCACAAACCCCCGCCTCGTTGCACTTCATCCCGTAGAAGGTCCTGAAGAGCTTGAGGCTGTAAACCCACTTCTGTCGGAAGCAGAGGACCTGGAAGGCGTTCCACAAGCGTATGGCGTGGGGAGAGAAGGTGGTCGGATGCGTCTTGTAGTGCTGGCACATATCGACCAGATTACCACAGAAAGGGAATCTAATCCCCGCTGATATTTGCCCCGTAGAGACAAACACCTCCCCTTTCCGGGGACGGGTAACCTCAAGGTTACCCGAGGGGCGGGGCCAGGGATACGGGAAACGAGGTTCCCAGGTAGAGGTGATGCATCCCGCCCGGAGAGCTGCATCGTACTCAGTGCTGGAAATCTCGTTCAGAGCATAGTCGAAGTTGAAGGGCTTTCTTCCCTCGGAACTAGATCCACTGTCTGAAATCAGCCATGGCAAGGAAAGGCACATTGGGTTTTCCGGGAAATCACGAACGAACTAAGCAAAGAGGAAGGAAAAGACACACAAGTAACAAAGAAGAAATCCTTACCAGACATGATGACTTGAGGAAGGAAGGATGATCTGAAAGTGGCCGGAAAGTTGTTCGGAGAAACACTTGGGTCTTCGAAATCGCAGAGCTTGAATTCTCAGAGAGGTTGCAGAGAGCTTTTGAAATTTCGAAGACGGTAAAAGGGAAACTGTACCCAGGGTGAGGGTTTTATAGGCGAAGAGGACAGTTGAAAGGACGTTCTGATCTGAATCGTCGAAGTAGAAGCGTTTTGACCTGAGCCGTTGAGATGAAACGTGCAGAATGGGAACGGGTGTAATGATGAAACGGCCTGAAAAGCACTTTTTCAGAAAAAGCAGGTGCGAAAAATCAGGCACTGGTGCCAGAGACGTCGCTTCGTTATCTGCTGCATTTAATGGCAGGGGAACCGAGGAGTCTTCTCGGATTTGGTAGTTATCCTCAAGGCATCGAGGAAGCGTTAACGAGAAGATTCGTATCGAATGACTATGCCAAGGGAAAGGTCCCCGACTCCGACGTCGGGAGGTCGGGAGCTGGAAGACACGACGAACTGTAAGTCCCTCATGTCTTGGGGGCAAATGATGGGCTTCGCTGTGGCCGTTTGGCCCTTTAACGGCGAGCAAACGGTGAATAGGGCCACTGGGCCCTCAATGGAGATCAAGATGACCCAGGCGAAGGGTCCCGACAGAGGGAGTCCCGATAATGAAAGGTCCCGACAGAGTCGGTCCCGATAGGTGAGCTGGATGCTCCCGATGAGATGCCTTTAGGTAGGCCCCCATGACGAATCCCTGAGAACGATTGGCCCTGTCACGATGACGAGGGGCCCCGAGCGGTGACACAACGAGATAACTCTGGAGTCCCCGATATTAGTCGGGACTTGCTATCAGAGGATGAGGCCGAGATACGCGGGGCGTGGCCGAGATACACGGAGCGTAGCTAAGATACGCGGAGCGTGACCGAGTTACGCGGGGCGTAGCCGAGATAAGCGAGATCATGGCCTAGATAGGCGGGATCGTGCCCGAGATACGTGGAATACAGGCTAACCACCCCAACGGTTCACCAGGTAACTGAGGTACCTCTCCGCCTATAAAAGGGCAGAGGTTACCTCAGAGCACATTACGTTTTGAGATACGTTATTTGAGATTACTGCTTGCCAGTTTGCACGAGATACTCATTTAAGCATCGGAGAGGGATTCTGGGTCACCGCCCGGTTTATCCCCTCTTGCAGGATTACGTGGAGCGAAGGAGATAGGATCGCTGTCAAAGATCGTACCGGAGTTCCACCGTGATCCAACACTCTTCAACTTATTTTATTATACAAAGGTATATTGTTATTATAACGTTTTAAATTTGTTTAGTATTATTTTTGAATAAAAACACCACTACTAAAGTAAATATTTTTTTTGCTAAATACTAAAATAATTTATTTATTAGTGGACACAAATGTCCATTTTAAAGTACTTGGTACTTATATATCTATTCATTTACATATTTTCTTTATATTGATCGTATGTATACAATAAGATATCTACCATATCAGCATATCATATCATATAATATTATTGGTAATTTGGTATTGTTTGGATAACCAATAAAAAAGATATACTTTTAAATTATATTTGATAAAAAAAAACCTCACAAATAATTATTTCCTCTAAAATATAATTTAATAGGCATACAAATATTTAATTAAAATTTCTATTAGAAAATTACATATTTACATATAGTGGTGGTGTGAGTTGAAATAATATAATTAAAATAAGTAAATGCAATCAACTATGTAGTATTTATAGATATAATCATATTAGCTTTTATTATGTGAAAGAAAAAAACGGACAAAAAAATAAAACGGTCTTCAACATGCAATGTGAGTGTTTGGATAATTTCTAACTACTTACATTTATCTACATGTAAATGACACATCATTTATGAGAAATTAAAGTTGATATGGACCAATATAATTAATCCATTTTGACATGTAACCTATATATTTTATTACTTGTCAAAAAATTATAACACATTTCAAGATTATATTAGAAATAGATAATTTCATTATAAACAACGTAATACATTATAGATTTAGCAATTTGACAATCTATATATAAATAACATGTACATTTAAAGATTACCGTATCTTTGGCAGCATCCTGGGACCTATGACGTGGTTGATCGAAAAGCAGTACAAGATTTATTGGCTCTTTTCCGGATCTTCTTCTACCGCCACGACTTCTACGTGCACTACCTTCACCGCTTTCCATCGAAAATGAGCAAGACTTGATGTAGAATGAAAATTTTCAAAATTAAGGAGAGAATTAAGGGTAATGCTTGGCTTGCTATATAGCAGCCCTTTATATAGCAAGCAAGCCTTGCTTACTCAGTTAAAAAAAAAAAAAAAAAGTTACTTGCATGCTTGCCGTGACTGCTGAGGGAATCTTTCCCTCAGCAGACACGTCGCTCCGCTTTATGAAAGAGCGGAGCGACGTGGCAGGGAACAGTGTTCGCTGCGAACACTGTTTCCTGTTGTTCCGCTCTCTCAAGAGCGGAGCACAGTGCTCGGGGCACTTTGAGAGTGCCCCGAGCTCTATTTTCGTATTTTCTAGTGAATGTTTCACATTTTGGTATTTTAAACCTATTGGATCCCCGTTTAAGTAAAAAATTCTATATACCAAAGACTCACTCCAACCGTAAAGACAATCAATGTAATGTAATGTAGCACATACTGCATGCATGTGTCTACTCTAGAGACACAAAAACTACTCTTATTCTACGGTAAGGTGACTAAGCCGAGACTTGAGCCGTAACTTGTGTTAAGAGCTTCAGCACACCAACCATGTCCATTATCCACAGTCGGCATCTTCACTTTCATCAACGGGGCTGCAACTTGTTCGCTTCCCGGCATAAACACCCCCACCAAAACTCTTAACACGTTATATCCATCGATATCCATGCACACAACTACCTCTGCAACACCCTTGCCAGCTGCCGGTATTCCAACAACCTTAAAGTAACCCAGCAGATGATTCTCCTCCATTGCCTTCTCCCCTTCTCCTTCATACACAATAATCAATGCTTCCGTCTGGTTATCCTCAACCGTTGTGAACGTCACTTCTCTTCTTCCAGGCATTGTTGTGTATCTCGGGATAATGGGAATCAAACTCTCTCCGTTGGCTCGTATCCCAATCCCATGTGGGTTCACTTGAATCGTTAATAGATCTAAGCACCTGAACGGGTCAAATATTCCTGAGGCCACTGCACATTCTAGAGTTGCTCCACGCACAGCAGCCTCTGTTGGGTTCATTCCTTGGTAGATTTCCTTTTTCTTGCATATATCAGTCACAAGCTTCATAATCTTTGGGATGGAAGAGCATCCACCCACAAGGATCACATCATCAACACCATCACCTTCCACATTAGCATCATCCAAGCATCTTCTTACGAGGTTATCACACTTCTCAAACACCTTATGATTCACCTCCTCGAATTCCTCTCGACTTATAACTCTTGATATTTGGACACCATTTTCTAGATCAACTTCGACCTTAACACTCGTTTGGGAGGACAGTTGGTGTATTGCATCTTGGGTGGCTACTCGAAGCAGCCCCATCGACCTGATATCCCCCGAGATGGGATTGTTGGAATTGGGAAGTAGGTAATGCATCGTGTTCTGAAGAATGTCTTCACCACCAATACAGCTTCCAGCTAACGCCTTTATCTCGGAGATACCTCCACCTGTGGCTGTAACCGCCACATCACAATACCCACCACCAATGTTGAATATCAATGCGATTTTCTCATGCCCACTTTCCATGTTGTCTTGCTCAGTCTGTTTCTGCTGCTGTTGTGCATATAGCATAGCAACTGCTGTCGGCTCATGAATCAGCCTAAGTACCTTGAGACCCGCAATTGCACAAGCTCGCTCGATTCGGGTTAATTGGAAGCGACTGAACGAAACAGGAACCGTCAGAACGACGTCTCTTACGGGTTTCTTCAATTTAGTTTCAGCCATCGCTCGTAGCTCCACCAAGAATATTGCAAGAACTTCCTCTGCAGTCGTGGACTGCCACACATTGTCGACTAAGGCTGCAATTAAAGGCCGGACACCGATATCTAAGGTCTGGACCAGAAACGGGACGGTTTTGGTTGCATGAACAACAGGGTCGGTGTCGAGTCTTCCGATGAGGCGCTTCATGTTGAAGATTGCAGCTCCTGATAATATTTCGTATTCGTGGGAGATTTGGTTGCTGACTTCTGCTTCAGGTACGTCATTCTTAAACGTGACAAAGGAGCGAAATAACTTCTGATCTCGGGCGTTGCTCAGGAGCTCTACCTGGACGCCGTTCCAAAAGGCAACTCTGCACTGACAAGTGCCGATGTCGATTCCGATTGGAACTTCTGGGAAATTTGGTAAGGGCCTTTCTTCAAGACTGGTTTCGCTGTCAGTTGCTACGGTGTAATCACAATCATCCATTCCTGCATTTCAAAGATTGGACATTATTAGATGAGAGTTGAGAATATCTCAAACTCCAAATGTAACTCCAAAGACTACAGCTAGCTAAGACGTGTCATGGAAATCACCAGGGATGTTCTTTATGTTCCGGTAAAACTTAGCAAAATTACTTAACCCATCCCACATACTAACATGACTCTAATTCGAACTCAAATGCCTCTCCTTACTACTAAACCACTTAATCAAAGAATGATGAACACTAGTGCTGAGCATCTATTCAGTCTGCACCCCTCATGTAAAGCCACTCATTAAATCCAGAGAGAAAGCTTCAAATAATCCATCATGAAACTGATATCCTTCAGAAGCGTAATTAAGTGAGACAGTGACCAGACCAAGAATTATCTCTTCCCCGCAAATCAAGAGAGTGAAAGAGAAAGACCTCTTCCAGGCATTATGACAAACACTTGCAAAACATGGTAGCTTAGACAAGAACGCATGCAGTCATCGAAGGAAATTAAGGACTGACGGCGGCCAAGCATTATTCAAGATTACTTAATAGTTACCCATAAAGAAAAGAAAATCAAGCGAAGAAGTAAAACAAATGGAATCAAGAAATCTATGAAATCCTTTTCGAAGTGCTGGCGAACTATCGTTGATCAAAGTTGAAGAGAACGTAAGAAAAATAAAAAATGTGAGGTGGTTACTTACTGAATGTGCAGCAATGGAGCGAAAAACTACAGAGCTGACACCAGAAAGCAGCGGAGGAGAGTTATCAACAGCAGTAATAGCGGATGGAGTAGAAGATACCAGATTACCATCGGCTTTGTGAGAAATGTGCAGGGGAAGAAATGGAGAGACATAGAGAGGAGAGGTGTGTCAATTTATAGACTTCCCAGAGAAGCAAAGAAAATATTAGACTTCCCGCGGTATGCTCGCGCACAACCTTTATAAAAAGTAGGCTGAATTTCAAATTATGGGCTTCAAGTGAAATAATATGATAGTTAATCTAATTAAAACCCTTTATAATCTAATAAAACCTTGGACATTTTTTTTACTTATTAACCCTTTATATAGGTTCAATTACCAAATTGCTAGCTATATTTTACATGAATGTGCAATTTGCAAGCTAAACTTCTTTTCGTAGCAAATTGCTAGCTAAACTTTCTATACTGTGCAAAAAGTTAGCTCCGTCAATTTTTCCGTTAGCCTGTGACGGAAAATACTTTAAAAAATTACTAAAAACACCCTAAAGTTTTAATATGATAATATAAAGACATTGACACTTATATAAAATCAAATTTTCAAAATAATATATGTTAAGAAATTTATTAAAGAAAAAACGTACCTTAAAAATACAAAAAAAAATTATTATAATATTTTTTAAAATTCTATAAGACAAAAACTTTTAAAAAAATATTAAATTTTAATTTTTTGAACTTTGGGGGTTATATATATTTTTATAATATATATAATTCTAAATTTTATTCAATATTTATATTTGCTTTTATATAATATTTGAGGTTATTTTAGAATAAGAGTAGAACTTTAGGGGTACTTTTAGTAATTTTAGAAAATATATTCTGTCTATAATTAACATAAATTTTGACAGAGCTAGCAAATTGCTCATTATCTGAACTTCGGCTAACAATTTGCTACAAAAATAAGTTTATCTAGCAAATTGCACTTTCACATAAAGTTCGGCTAGCAAATTGGTAATTAACCCTATTATATATTGCTGTTATAATAAGTTTCTCCACCCGAATTCAAGAAGGCATGCTTAAATAAATGTCATTCATCTCCACATAAAGATGATCATTGCACCCCTCAATTGTTAGAAATAAGACGTACGCCTTAACCAATCAGCCCATAAGTTTGAAATTTTGAGTGAAGGCTTTCGGTATACACTTAATCTCTTTTTAGGTATTCTTTTTTATACCCAACATACCCTCCCTTAAACTGATGTTTGCGAACAACAGTTTAACATCGGACTCATTACTTAGTCCGTACACATGGGTTTTTGCACCGGACTCGTCCCCTGGTCCGTAAACATGGGCTTCTACTTGCCACCTCGGAAATCTAGGAGGTTCAACACCCTCCATAACACTGTGTTTGCAAACAACAGTTTTACAACAGACCTCTCATTAGGTCCGTGCCCATCAAACCCGGCCACTACGGCCGTACCCATGACTTCAACCCGGCCCACACTAGGCCTATTCCCTTCACTTCTTATTTTTTTTTTTTCACTTTTTAATTTTTAATGCCGCCCTCGGGAATCGAACCCTCGGCTCTGATACCAAATGTTAGGGAATAAGACGTACGCCTTAACCAGTCAGCCCATAAGTTCGAACTTATGGGCTGATTAGTTAGTGCGTACGTCTTATTTCCTAACAAGTGGTATCAGAGCCAATGGTTCAAATCCCGGCGGTGACATTTTAAGAAAAAAAATGTTGAAAACCCCCCTTAAAAGGACAGTTGGGCCGGGCAGAAAGTCCATGTGTACGGACCAAGTAAGGAGTCCGGTGTAAACCGATGTTTGCAAAGATCAATTTAAGGGAGGGTGTTAGAGAATGAATAAGAGTATACCGAAGGCCATTACTCATAAGTTCGAGCTTATGGGCCGACTGGTTAAGGCGTATGTTAAGACGTGTGCCTCGGTTTGATGGGTCTCTGATCCGAGTAACACCTCTCACGGGAAATCTGTCTTCTTTTTTATCCGCTTAGCTTGTCGATGTGATCCGTTACTCTGCTCCCCGCAAACCTGCACAATGGGCAGTACTGAGCACGGAGAGGGGGGGAGGGGGAGTGGTGCTTGGTGAACCCTCTATGATGCCTAAGTAAGTTCGGGCTCTTTAGAGAGAGAAGGCAGAGCTAAAACGTGCAAAGATGTAAACTTGTCCAAATGAATAGAACTTGAGAAGTATATATGGAGTCCGTTTTTGGAGCATCAATCCTGTTGGGAAGCCCTCCTATTTGAAGCAGAGAATGATCGATCGAACCCCTTCCATATAGATCGTCGTGGCATGAATAGGCTACGGGGGAATTAAGGTGGCTTAATGACACTGTTAATCCATAAACGTACTTAATTGACACATAACAACAGGATTAACCCTTTAAAAGCATGGAGAGGCGGGTGAAAAGTCTAAGTATGGGTCGGGTAAAATGGATGTCGGCACCCTCGGGGTCTGACGGAAAATTTGACCCCTAAGGCCTAGGATCGGGTCAGCTTGCCCGACCTCTCTTGGGAGAGGCTGGGTCAGCTAACCCGAACCCCCCTAGGA
This sequence comes from Clarkia xantiana subsp. parviflora, assembly GCA_036873135.1. NCBI lineage: Eukaryota > Viridiplantae > Streptophyta > Magnoliopsida > Myrtales > Onagraceae > Clarkia > Clarkia xantiana. The sequence goes on from JAPTYO010000018.1 coordinate 2,061,558, forward strand.
GGGATCGGGTGAGGCCACCCGATCCCTCCTAGGAGAGATCGGGTTGACCCACCCGATCTCTCCTAGGAGAGATCGGGCCGGCTAGCCCGATCTCACCTAGGTGAGACCAACGTGCCGGTCCGGACGAATATTTCGGCTCGTCCGGGCCGTTCGCGTTGCGAGTGAAGCGCTTGGGTCCAAGTTTCGATTTATAATAGTAAGTGGGGTGATTAAAATAAGACAATCCGAAGGGAGACGGGTTCAAATTGGACGTATATCCATCACACGCCCCCGAGTCAACCAATGACTTAACCCTTGATTGACTCTATTTTACAATGGGATGATACGCACAATTTGAAACTGTGTTGTTACCTCTTGACGAATCCTTGGCTTGTCTGTAGGTTCTTTTTCCGGGCCTTGTCCTCAGTTTCTCAAAATATAGGAAGTGTAAACGTTAGAGTAAATGTGCACGCGCCTAGATACGTGTCCGTAAAATGTGGATATAAAAATCCAATCTTATCATATGTGCATTTTAAAAATACGTACATGCTTGGGGATGCAATGCAATCATAAATATGGATTAATGTGATCTAATTTCATTTAATCGTAATCAAAACTTGAACATGCAGGGTAAGCCCTGTCTGTGAAAAAAATACTTAGACCGGGTCCAAAAAATTTCTAAGTATGGGAACGTAGGATATATGCATATGAGAAATGCTAATTTGAGTGAACATGGATATATCATGAGCATGAAGTTGTGTACTAGTATACATGTAAGTAAAAACACTAGTATGGAAGTGGGTGTGGACATGCTGCAATCGTGGGCATGAATGTATGCAGGAATATATGGCAACCATGTACATGGATGTCTAAGTGTTGAAAGCATATGAGTGTGTATGTTGGCATGCACGTGAGCGTAAGCATAAACATGTATGTATGCGTGGACGGGTCGTGAGCATAAGCGTGAGTGATGGCATTGGTGCACTTGTAGGTGTAAATCATAAATATGAACGTAAGTGCAAGGGTGAGAGTATAGACCCCTTTTATTCGAGGGCGAGCTCTGTCACTTGATGGGACACAACGTTCTGGCTCCCGTGTACTAGTGCGAGCATTGTCCTTTAACCTCGACCTTCGACATGTGTGACATTTTCCTTCACTCGTTGGAGCGTGTGTATAGCTCTTGACCCTTATCCTGCAATTCGTTCCACATAAAAGTGAGGGTGAAAATTCTTACAAGCTTTCTTCTTACCCGCCGCGTGCAAAGGGGTTTATCGACATATGTTAAGGGTTGACCCTTCCTTCTGATGTGTCGGAGCGTTGCTCCTTTTGGGGAAGCTATAAGTTCGCCCTCTTTGTGAAGCTCTGGGGTTTGTTCCCTTGGTTGGTTTACCTTGCACTATGATGGTCGGATCTCTTGGGTGACGGTTTTGCTCCCGTAACTTGATGTTGAGATTGCCCCCGTAATAGGCGTATCTTGACCTTCCATGAGTAAGGGTCGACTTTTGCGTCGGTCGCTCGGACGGCTGGCCTATTTTTGGGGAGTTTTCTCCTTCGGACAAGGAGACCATGAAGACCATTTATCAAAGAAATTGGACCAAATCTCATTGTCCTGTGTCTTGGGTGTTCGAGGTGGACTCGTATGAGACGAGGGTTCTCTTGACTCCTCCCGCGAGCTTGGTGTGTCATTTATCCTCTTGTTTTCATTCATCTTTCGTTTCCCCCTTGTAGGTTGGTTTCATGGAAAAATGTATAATGTGCAGGCGGAGCGTTCCGAACGCACCGTTGATTTGAATTAAAAGAAGGTACCCTCTGGCTCTGCTTCTGAGGTCAAGAAATCTTCTAAGTCCGGGAAGGCTGCAGAGGCTTCTAGTATGTTCTTTTTCTATTCTCTTTCCATTATGATATACTTATGAATGTTCTCATGTAGCTTTCTTCTTGTTGTTAGGCCGTTCTCCCCTGATTATCGAGCGGGTTCTTGCGGTGGGCGAGGGTTCAAGTCAATCCAAATCCAAGGCACAAAAGCCTGATTCTGAGGTCGGGCCCTCGACTGCCAAGAAGAAGAAAGCCGCGAGAGACTCTCCTTCAAGTGCTCGCTTGCCGACTCCCTCTCGTGATAAGGAAACAGTGGTCGAAGAGGCGCCCTCCTTTCTTGACAAAGGGAAGCAGCCTGTGTTAAGACGATGGGATGACCATAGATCTTGATGCCTCTCCTCCATCCTCTGCCCCCCAGTCGATGGGCCGAGTCTCAGGTCTGTTTCTTCTTCATGTAGGTTTGATGACTTTGAAGGTGCCATTGGCATACCTATGGGGTCATGTGATTAACCATTGTGTTGAAGATCTTGCTTTTGGTGATTGGTGTGATCATCCCCTTTCATTGAGACTCCTTTCTTTTCCCATGGATCTAATTAAGATAGCAAATTTCTGCTTGAAAGTTTGGTGGAGACTGCTCTCGAGTTAGCCTCTACTAGTATCATAGTTATGATTGTTGTAGGGGTCGTTTTGTTATATCCCCCGATAGTGCTTGTCGTGATTATCCGTTTTATGGTTGATTTCGTGAAATATAGAGGTCTATGCAGTCAAAAACGAGTTTCTACGTAGAGACGGAAATGGGTAGGTAAAGTCGGGTCGTAAAAACAGAACGTAGAAACGTAGTTTCTACATATTTGATAAAATAACATTAGAAATGAAATTTATAAATGTAATTATGCAGAAGTAATACAAAAATAGTAAATATACTCATTAATAGTTAATAAAATAATTTTAATAAAAAAAATGGACCCATTAGTAGTCACCATAGTCGTCACGGTGATCAATTTTTGTAGATTAGCATGAAATATACGGGTCAAGTGAATTTAGAATTTAAGATTTTAGGATTTGAGAAACATAAAATAGAAAGGGATGTCAATGGAGTTTAAGACTTTTGATTATTATTATTAAATGATCAATGAAGGTTGAACTTGAATGTCATATGAATATGTTTTGAGTAAAAAAAAATTGATTTGTCACATAAATAACTATCCATGACAAAATTTTCTTGTGTTTGGTTGATAAGTTTTTTGGGTTTTGCATAATTTATTAGATTTGGAATTTTTTTAGCAAATTATGGTAAAAATTCTAGAAACGGTAGAAACTTACGTTTTTACCCGTTTCTACACGTTTTTACGACTCTACACGCGTTTCTACTCGTTTCTACTCAGACAACGATTTTGTTACGTTTTAACTCGTTTTTTAGGTAAAGACGTAAAAACGTGTGTTTTTACGACCTAGAAACGATTTTTTAACTATCTAGATAGAGGTTGTCTTCATAATGAGGACGTTTCCTACCTGGTATCATCCAGGAAGGTTGAAATATAAGCGCAGACCTTGAAGGGTATTGCTTATCCTTTTTTCTTGGACTTCCTCTCAAGGTTAGACGTAGGCTCTTTAGGTTTGTGGTCGTATTAGCATGTTCGTAATGTGTATACTTGATAGCTGCTTTGTTATGTGTAGACAAGATAGCCACCTCTTGGTGAGTGGTCATGATAGCTACTTCGCGGTGTGTGGAAATGATAGCCACTTCGTAGTGTGTGGACATGATAGCCACTTCTTGGTGTGTGGACATGATAGCCACTTCTTGGTGTGTGGACATGATAGCCACTTCTTGGTGCGTGGACATAATAGCCACTTCTTGGTGCGTGGACATAATAGCCAATTCGCTATGTATGGAGGTTTGCCTTTGCATTCCGTACTTATTGGCAAACCTGTCATGAGTGTTTCAACATTATGTTTTTATATCATGAATAGTATTTCATACCTTTGTTGCTATAGTTGCCTTTTTTTTAGGCTTTGTTTGTTGGGTTTTGTCCCCGCATCTCGTCTTGTCAGATGTTGTATCCTTTATGCTTTTGGGATGTCCCCTTTATGAGGTGTGCTTCACAATATGCGAGGGCGATGTTTTGTGGAAAGCCGTGCTTGACGATGTTCAAGTCGAATGCGAGTAGAGGTCATGCGAGGGCGACATGCAAGACATAAATGTTTGTCAGAGGTTGCCTTGGGCGATTTGTTAGGCGATTCTTCTTCGTAGGTCGTTTTGAATGACTTGTGATTTGCTTGCCTAGTGTTGTGTTTCTTCTCTTTTGTCGGAGTGTTCTTTTGTTACTCCACTTTACTTTTGTCATGCCTTCATTGTCATCATAAACAAACTTGGATGTTTCTCATATCATATAACCTTACTTTGTAAAAATGAAGGCTTTTCAAGATACATTCTTGGGGACGTTGTAAAAATTTTCACGAGATAGGCTCTCGGATGGCGCGGAATGTGTTCGCGAGATAGGCTCTCGGAGGGCACAGAGTGTTATCACGAGATAGGCTCTCAGAGGGCACAGAGTGTTCTCACGAGATAGGCTCTCGGAGGGCACGAAATATGTTCGCGAGATAGGCACTCGGATTGCACAGAATGTTATCACGAGATAGGCTCTCGGAGGGCGCATAATTTTTTCACGAGATAGGCTATCGGAGGTCGCGGAATTTGTTCGCGAGATAGGCTCTCGGAGGGCACAAAGTTAGTTCGCGAGATAGGCTCTCGGAGGGCACATAATTAGTTCGCGAGATAGGCTCTCGGAGGGCACATAATTTTTCACGAGATAGGCTCTCGGAGGGCACGGAACTTTTCACGAGATAGGTTCTTGGTGGACACAGAACTTTTCACGAGATAGGCTCTCGGAGGGCGCGGAACTTTTCACGAGACAGGCTCTCGGAGGGCACTTAATTAGTTCGCGAGATAGGCTCTCGGAGGGCACATAATTTTTCACGAGATAATCTCTCAGAGGGCACAGAAATTTTCACGAGGTAGGCTCTCAGAGGGCACAGAATTTCGTAGTTTAAAACTACTCTCAAGATACGCTCTTGGGGGCGTAGAAACTATTCACGGGAAAGGCTCCCGGAGGGCGCAGAATTTTTCGTAGTTTAGAACTACTCTCAAGATACGCTATTGGGGGCGTCGATACTGTTCGCGGGACAGGCTCCCGGAGGGCGCATAATTTTTCATAGTTTAAAACTACTCTCAAAATACACTTCTGGGGGCGTCGATACTGTTCGCGGGACAGGCTCCCGGAGGGCTTAGAATATTACTTTTTCTTGTGTCATTTTCCAGGTAAGGTGCGTCTTTGATACGCCTTCTGAATCTTTTCTTGAGTTTTCTCGCTATGATATTGGCTGTTACCTAGCCTTTTCCTGAGTGTGGGAGATCACCTTTCGAGGGCGATGCTTGTATGTTGCCAACTTAGGATGAGTCCGTACAGGGAGTTGAGGTTGCTTTCCCTCTTATGTGACTTCTTCTAGGAGAAGAGGTGTTGCATGTTCTTGTGACCTTCTGCTTCTTGTCTTTTCTTTTATACTTAGGTGGACTACCAAGCACATGTTCGTTTGGTGCCCCCCAAGTTGCTTGGTGGTCACACCGCCTTTCATATTTGGCCGTTGAAGGCCTCTCGTTTATTTCTTGGTTGGGTACTGCTTATGCTTGGGGCTCCCTAATCTTGTGTTGTATCCAATATGTCTGCTTGCTTGAGTGCGATGGGTGATTTCCGTTCTCTGGGTAATTGGTTGTGGTAGTGTTCATATCCAGAGAAGGCTTGTAAATTATTTCCCCCTCTTCCTTGTGTTTTGAGAAAAACGCTTTTGCGGTGATTATCGAGTATGAATAACGTATCTTGGAAGGGGTTGCATTTGGGTTGAAGAGCTTTTTCATATCATGGTATCTCGAGTTGTTTAACTTGAAGCTGTGTTTCAGACTAGTGAGTCTGATCCATGCCCCTTGCTCGGGCATGGGGGGTCCGATCGGGCTGTAATAATTTTCTTGAAGTGTTGTGGTACTTAGTGTGCTTCTCCTTTGCCTTTACATTGGAATATTTTTCAATGCTTTTAGGGAGTGTCACATTGGTCATGTTCCTCCCACCTCCAATCTTGATTATAGGCTCCCCTTGAATTAGGACTTGAACTTAAAAAAGATATTTTCCTTTAGATTTGCAGGTGATGTCTCGTGCTTTTCCCTGGGTTTAGCCTTGTATTGGCTATACCTTCGTAGGATAACTTCATTATAAGTTGCATTTGAGTTGTGTACGTATACATGTTTGGGGGGGTGTTGGGCTGACAAGTTCCTTCTCTTTTCCTTTGTTGTTACCTTCACTCACTAAGTGTTTGGCTTATAATCTTAAAGGCGGGACCTTCCCCTAGTGCCCCCTTTAATTGGGTTTTTCCCTTGATGGGATGTTAGAGGCAAATGTCTTATCATTCACTTACAAGGTGCTTGATTAGTATGTGCGTCTATTGCAGGGGTCGATCTCGAGACCTTACTTCCCAAGCTTTTGAGCTCTTCCTTGGTTGATCTTGTAGAACTATTATCATGCCCTTAAGACCCTTGATAGGAGGTGTATCTAATTTTACATATTCTGGTCGTTGCACTATCTCTTTTGCAAATCTTGCATCTTTAGAGTTTCTTGCTTGTTGCATGACGTCAATGGAAGGATTTTCTACCGATGCATGTTCTATTTGGACTTGTATCCTTGGTTTCCTTTCTTATGAGATGGTGAAGGAGTGTCCATGACCACCCAAACGTGTCGCCCTTGGTAGAGGTACGCGCCTAATCTTGAGGGCGCTATCTTTGAATCTTCACATATCTATCTTTGATAAACATGTCATTCATTGCATATATAATACAGAGTCCAAGGATCTCCGGCTTAGGATCATATTTTGAGAACAGAAATACGGTCATCTATTAGATAATCTCTCCATCTAGAGAGTTCATTTTTGCAAAGATAACTGTAGGGATACTTATAAGGATACGTCTTCCATCCTTGTTCCAGCCTCATTTGCAGTGCTGTGTCCCTAATGGGTATGTTGATGTTCTGACCACCCTTACTAGTAGGGGGTCCCTTGGTATTAGGTATGCCGGACTCTTCCCTAGTATCATCAATAGCTGAGCATAAGGGATGTCTGGCGAACTCCCTTCATGCATTATGATTCTCTTTATATCAAAACTAGTGATTCCCCCTGTTATGACCAATATATCGTTGTGTGGAAACACTATGTTTTCCATATCCTTTTTTGAAAGTTGGATGATGGTGTCGCCCTTCTTCCCTTGCTGGGCTTGGGGCCCTTGAAAAGTCCTTAATGGAAGTGTATTCTATTACCTGAGATGAGCTTACTAGGTGTAGTCGCATCTCCTGGCTAGTTTGTGAAATTATATAGACCCACTGGAGCCGTTTGCCTCTGAAGGTGGGCGTTGTCCATGTGATATGGTTTCCTCAATTTTTGGAGGGATGTGCTCGTGACAGCCCCCTCTTATGCTAATAGGTATTCTCTTTATTTTTGTGAGGAAGGCATGTTGTGACTAGGACTATGCCCCCCTCGCATATCAACGCCCTGTCAGACCTAAAATCAGACCTACGACGAATTACGTTTTGAAAAACGTGGAATTTTGAAAAGAGCCGCCACTAGTTAATAAATGCTAACTAGAATCCTAAATTATCTAAGCGAATAACGAATTAAACACCTAGGTATTAACTCGGTCTACGATCAGAAATTCGAGTTCGGGGGTTCTGTTACGAATTAAAAAGTATTTTCTAATTACGCCCTTTCAGTACTTGATTAACCTATTTGCCAATTTTAAACCTCAAACATATTTTTACGACGAATAATCTAACGATAAAAAAAAAAAAAATTCATGCGACATTATTATTCTAAACCTAAAAAAAACTATTAAGCACATAAACTCCTAATTAAGATAAAATCTAAATTAAACTAAACATGCCTAAAATCATGATACAAACTAATAATTACATGTCATACACATATATACAAAAAAAAAAACACGTTATTTAATTAATTTACATCTAAACTAATTAATTAGCATGGTATAGCAATAATAATAATAGCAGAAACTCAAATAATTATATTAATAAATAATTATTTAAAAAAAAAAACTGTGCGTGACTACCTGCAGGACGAAGGGAAGGCAGCAGTGGTGGCCGAAACAGAGCTTCCAGGCCAATGAAGGTGACCGGAGCTGAGGGCGTGCGGCGCAGGACAACTCTGGACGGCGGGCGAAGGCTGTCGGAGTCTGGGCAAGCACGTCGGGCGAACTGGGGTGGCTCACCGGGACGGGCGACGTCGTCGACGATCAAGGCAGAGATCCGGTGGTGCAGAATAGAGATCTGGCGAGCGAGCACGGTGAACGACTCCGGTGGTCCGGCGGGACAGCAGCGTGGCGGGGCGGTGCGATCCCGGTGATGTCGGGCGGAACGAATCAGGGCGCAGGGTGGCTGGTCAGGGACTGGGCCGGCGCCGGTGAGGTTCCGGTGGTGTAGGTGAGGGCAAACAAAACGAGAGAGAGAGAGAGAGAGAAAAAAAAACTTTTTTCACTAGGAGACAAAATAGTGCGGTTTTCAAGAACTGGTGAATTATTATTGATGTTGTGTATTTTACGTGTAACAAATGACCCTATTTATAGCTAAACTAGGCCTCAATATTAGGAAAATACATTTACTTAAATATACACATTAATTATTCCGAAAATTACATATATATATTTATGAAAATTGTCATAAATATATAATATATATTTTCTGAATATTACATAATATTTAATGCATATATACTATCCTAATTTAAGCTAAACCTATTTTTAGCAACCCTGTGACCTTCTATGTTTAAATATTTTTTTTTTAAACGTGTTACACATAACATTTTGAACGTGTTATATACGTGTCACGCGTACCAAAATTAGGTGTTTACAACTTGCCCCTCTTTGGACGGACTCCCGTAGAATGCATTCGAGGGGGTTTGTCCAAAGACGAGTAAACACTAATTTTGGCTAGGAAGTATATCTTCTTCCGGGTCTTCAAGTCTCCAAGGTGGCCTCTAGTGGCGTGTATTGGAGAAGAGCCTCTAGTGGCGTCCGTTGGAGAAGTGCCTCTAGTGGCGTGACTTGCGAAGGCTGAATACTAAGGCTTCGTTCGTCGGGGGTGACTCTCAGAAAGCTAGAAAACTTCAGATCCTGATTGTCAGACTGTAACAGTCCTACTCATCATTGAATGGTTACTCGCGAGACAGAATGTAACCGTCCCGTTTGCCGTGAATTTGACTCGTAGGAACAGACTATAACAGTCCTACTCATCCTTGGAATGCGACCTGCGAGAGCAGACTGTAACCGTCTCGCTTGCCGTGAAGTTGACTTGGAAAACGCTGTACCGTAGATAAGACCCAGGCGCACGAATGTTTGTCCCTAATTTTTGCATAAATTGCGCATGGTGCAACAACTTAGCGGGATCTTTTTTTTTTTTTTTTGAGAATTTCTCTTTTTCCTCTCCTTTTGCCACGACCGATTTAGAGATTTCCGACCATGCCCCTCGGTTTTTTATTTTCTCTCCTTTTCCCATGATTGCAATTCCTGAACTTGCAACAATGCCTCTCACTTCCTGATTTTGCCTAGGTCGCCTTTTCGGGTTTTCAACCTAGCGGAAGCACTCTTTATATGGTAGCCGATTAAACGGTGGCTGTGACCCGTACTTTATTTTCCGCCTCGATGCTGGAGTATTTGTAGCCATTTGGAGGGTGACTGTGACCTTTTTCTCACCGTCTTTAATGTTGCGGGAGCTCTTTTGATTGTAGCCATCTGGAAGGTGGCTGTGGCCCTTCGTCTCTGATCCGGGAAACACTCTTTGTATGTAACCATTTTGAGGGTGGTTGTGGCCCTTTCACTTAATATCCGCCATGATGCTCTTTTGATTGTAGCCGTTTAGAGGGACGACTGTGGCCCTTTCTTTTATTTTCCCGCACTCACGGGGTTCGCGGGATCACTCTTTTTGTGTAGCCATTTTTTAAGGGTGGCTGTGGCCCTTTCACCTATTTCCCGCTTTTGATGTTGCAGGAGCACTCTTTATCTGTAGCCATTTGAAGGGTGGCTGTGGCCCTAAAAGAATATATATATTTTGTTTTTTTTTTTGTTTTTTGTTTTTTTGTTTTTCTTTTTTGTCTCTTTTTTTTTGAAAAAGAAAATTTAACGAAAATAATCAACAATAATTATGTACATGCCCCTAGTGGCAAATTCGAAATTTTTTAATTTAAAACATCTTCTTGAGAAGGACTCAGGTGATTGAGTCAAAATATATTGGTCGTGTCGATGCCCTGGATTAACCCTACGACAATGAATGACATCGGCAATGATTTCTTTTCTCGGCTTCTCAAATGCCCCGGCTATTGCTCAATCTCATATGGGGATGCCCCACGGTTAACACTGTCGAGTTTAGACTTCGCCGCATGACGAATGTATGACTCGGTTGAGGATCACACATGGATGACGTGGAGTAGTCCGCATTGGGGCACAAATATTGCGCGAGATAAATTCGGCAGCTGACACAAGAATGGTTGGCGAGCAAAGGGCCGTACACGAGATGTGCTCTTCAGAGAATTTTATTTGGATGATGATCCGAGCTGCACAATGAGTAAGAAAAAACTCAAAATTTGGGGTGAAAATTGATCACGACTTCTCTTACCTGGGTGCCCGACATCTTTATATGTGAATGGATCTGTTGCATGTTCCGTTTTTTCTTCATATGGCGGTTGTGCTCGATCTGAACAGGATATGCCATTTAGACGTCACCGTAAAATGGAAGTACGGCTTGGTTCGGGAAGGCGCCTGTATGGATATTTTGATCACTGGGTGATTTGAATCCTTCATCGGCTGCCTTGATGAGCTTGGTAGTCCATGACTTTATTTTTTTTGAGTGCTTTGTTAGGAACATCAACTCAGGAAAAGACTGAATTGTCAATCGACTTGCATCATTCCTAAAAAAAAAGAAAACCAATTAAACAAACTCAAATATAGGGATTTATTTATATTGATTAGATAACGACAATATCCCTCTTTCCTATGCGGGGCTTATGATCTTGCCGCGCAAGGAGTACATAACTGAAAAGTTTATTCATTGCTAAAAAAAAACGGATGTAATGCTAAGAGAAATAAAGTGGATGAGGCCGAAGGGGTGGTGGAGTCAGCCGACGGAACTGCGTTAAGAATCAAAAGCTTATGGTCAATGAGATCCTGAATCCTATGCCTCAGACGCGAGCAATCCTCAGTTGAGTGACCAAATATCCCCATGTGAAATTCACACTTCGAGTTTGGATCATTGTTGGGTATCCTTGAAGTAGTCTTCCAGACCTCAGGACCAATGAGACCCTGAGCAAGTGCTTTCTGATATACTTCGGCGGCCGATACTGGTAAGGGTGTGAATTTCCTAGACTCCCGCATCTTGTTCATAGCTCGGTTTTCAGGTCCACCCACAACGGGGGTTTGCGGAGCTTATGTCTGGTAGACTGCACCTACCGTTGCGTCTTTGGATGACCAGTTCTTGGTGCCTCCCCTTTTGGTTCTATCCTCTTGTTGACTCATGAAGGGATCTTCAAGTTTTCCAGTTCGAATGCCATGCTCTACAATTTCTCCGGATTTCACCAAATCAGCGAAGTTGGCTGAAACATGCCCTAACAAATGGGAGTAATATGCCCCTTTAAGAGTTCCGATGAACATGGACACCGCTTCTGCGTCTTCCAGTGGTGGTCGGACTCCAGCGGCTTTCTCTATCCAAGTCTGCATATAACTTCTGAATGATTGCCCCCCTTCCATCTCCATGCTTTGGAGGTCTATGCGAGTCGGAGTTGTATCCAAGTTGAACTTATACTGGCGAACGAAAGTGTTAGCCATCTCTTCTCACGTAGAAATGTCACCGGCTTTCAAGTTGACGAACCAAACCAAAGCCGCTCCCTTCAAGCTTTCCTGGAATGTCTGGATTAAGAATTTCTCATACTTCCGGTAAGGGGCCATATTTGTGAGGTAAATCCGCAAATGGACAATGGGATTACCGGTGCCATCATACTTCTCAAAGTCGGGGACTTTGAATTTCTCCGGTCTTGACATGTCGGGGAAAAGGCATAGGTCGGAGTAACCAATGCCTCCATACTGCTCAAGTCCGGATAAAACCTTCATCTTTTCCTCTATTTTCTTCAAGCGGCGGTCCTGTTCGGATTCGATGACAGGTGATGATGTGACTGCACTTGTGCCGATTGCACCTCTCTGGTTAACATGCCCATACATTACCGTCGGTTTCAGAAGGACATGCGGCTTTGATGCGGATTGATCAGGAATGACCAAAACAGGGGATTGGTCATGAGGAGGTTCTACCGTGGCATCGGGAAACACGGTTGCAGCCGGCATTGGAGGTCCAGTACTCACTACTGGTGTTGTGGAAGATTCTGGACTCGAGGTCTCTGTCAGCAAGGCCGGTTTTAGAGTATTGATGGTTGATCGAGCGTCGAGGAGTTCCATGATGCGCTCCATGTTTGCCGATATGGATGCCATATCTTGATGCATTTTAGCATTAGCCGTCTCGATCTCGGCTATTCGCTCCTCTTGTTGCTGGATCTTCTGAGCGTCCTCCATGTTAGTGGTTTGTCGCGTGATGGCCAGTAATACCTGCAACGAAAAATGTGATATTCAGAATATGGAACACAAGATATCATGCATGATCGTTTTGAAAGTAATGTGTGATTCAACTCATCATCTTTTGAAAAAAAATGCTTTGTAAAATATGTTTCTAAGACACTTTACACAACTCGGAACTCGGTCAATAAGCGTCGAGTACTTGCCCCATAATCCGAGCGATGGTAATGCAACAAGGTTTTTCAAAATGGATCTGATTTTTACCACTTGTTCGGATTTTGGAACGAGCACTTAACCCTGACGTTTCTATTTTGAACGATTACAGCACTCCACTCTACGCGGTATTTCTTCAATAGTTTCGCTCTGCGTCCGTCATGCTGTTCCGAACCTGGTCAACGCCAGCCATGCAAAATGGAAGGGCCGTGATACAAAGACAATTGTGCAGTCGTTTCATTCCTACCGAAAATGGTGTGTAAATCGTTTTAGAAACGACGATTTGAACGACACATTTTTTTGAGAAAATATGATGTATGCTTATAACGTAAATTTCCATTAATATGCGTTATACAATTACATATGGTACAAAAAATAACGATTACATCGAAACCCATGTCCTATATATGAGAAATTCTAGGGGTCGAGAACAATTAGAAAAAGAACACACGCAAGTATGCATAGCGGCAGGATCGAAGCTTCAGGTGTGTGTTTTTGCTTTGTTCTACAAGGTAGGCTCCACTGATAGGTTCCCGACAAGGTGGTTTCCTCACCCCCATCATAGGGATCACAGGACCTTCACAAGCGAGTGGAGTTGTTCTGAGTCGTTCCGGCGGCTCGGCTGCGCGGTCGTACCCTTACTAACTCTCCGGGGTTCCTAGTTGCCCTGGGTTTTAGGCATTTTGGAATTATTCTAAAGTGGTGTGTGTGCGGGTTCAACAAAGAAACATAAGTTAGTAAAATAAAAAGTTCCGCACCTATCACATAAAAACCCAAAGTTAGAATAACAGAGTTATACAGAAATAAACTAAAAAATGGCAAATAAGAAAATATACAAAGCCCGAACCCTCTAAGTTGTCCCCAGCAGAGTCGCCAAATTGTCGGACCTAAAATCTGACCTACTGCGTTTTGAAAAACGTGGAATTTTGAAAAGAGCCGCCACTAGTTAATAAAGGCTAACTAGAATCCTAAATTACCTAAGCGAATAACGAATTAAACACCTAGGTATTAAATCGGTCTACGATCAGAAATTCGAGTTCGGGGTTTCTGTTACGAATTAAAAGTATTTTCTAATTACGCTCTTTCAGTACTTGATTAACCTATTTGCCAATTTTAAACCTCAAACATATTTTTACGACGAATAATCTAACGATAAAAAAAAACTAATTTCATGCGACATTATTATTCTAAACCTAAAAAAAACTATTAAGCACCTAAACTACTAATTAAGATAGAATCTAAATTAAACTAAACATGCCTAAAATCATGATACAAACTAATAATTACATGTCATACACATATATACAAAAAAACACGTTATTTAATTAATTTACATCTAAACTAATTAATTTGCATCGTATAGCAATAATAATAATAGCAGAAACTCAAATAATTATATTAATAAATAATTATATTAAAAAAAAACTGTACGTGACTACCTGCAGGACGAAGGGAAGGCAACAGTGGTGGCCGAAACAGAGCTTCCAGGCCAATGAAGGTGACCGGAGCTGAGGGCGTGCGGCGCTGGACAGCTCTGGATGGCGGGCGAAGGCTGTCGGAGTCTGGGCAAGAGTGTCGGGCGAACTGGGGTGGCTCACCGGGACGGGCGACGTCGTCGATGATCAAGGCAGAGCTCCGGTGGTGCAGAATAGAGATCTGGCGGGCGAGCACGGTGAACGACTCCGGTGGTCCGGCGGGACAGCGGCGTGGCGGGGCGGTGCGATCCCGGTGATGTCGGGCGGAACGAATCCGGGCGCAGGGTGGCTGGTCAGGGACTGGGCCGGCGCTGGTGAGGTTCCGGTGGTGTAGGTTAGGGCAAACCAAACGAGAGAGAGAGAGAGAGAGAAAAAAAAACTTTTTTCACTAGGAGACAAAATAGTGCGGTTTTCAAGAACTGGTGTATTATTATTGATGTTGTGTATTTTACATGTAACAAAGGACCCTATTTATAGCTAAACTAGGCCTCAATATTAGGAAAACACATTTACCTAAATATACACATGAATTATTCCGAAAATTACATATATATATTTATGAAAATTGTCATAAATATATAATATTTATTTTCTGAATATTACATAATATTTAATGCATATATACTATCCTAATTTAAGTTAAACCTATTTTTAGCAACCCTGTGACCTTCTATGTTTAAATATTTCCTTTTTTAAACGTGTTACTCATAACATTTTTGAACGTGTTATATATGTGTCACGCGTACCAAAATTAGCTGTTTACACGCCTGATGGTGTGTTCCGGCGTACGTAGCACTAAGATTCTTGTTGGAAGGTTGTAGTGGGGGTAGTCCTTTGTGACCCTCATGGTAATTCTTCTATAGGATGTTGAGAGTGTTCAACTAATTTTTGGAAGTGAGCCTATCTTTTCTTAGAGCCTTGACCTTCCATCTTAGACTATCTGTTCCTTATGCGTTCCTTTGAGGAAGTTGAGCAAACGTTAGAGTCAAAAAAACATGTTTGAACAAGACCGTTTGTCGGTGGAGATGTTCTGATTAATGACGATGCTTTCCTTCGTCAGTGGTGTGCAGTCTTGGTGGTGACTCTCTTTTTGCGACTGAGTTTTTGATGGACTCTTTTAGTAGTCAACCTGTGTATATATATAATACGGAGCCCGAAGATATCCGGTACTATCATTCTTGGAAAACATGGTGATATCAAGTATCAAAATATACCCATTTCAGGGAGTTGAATTGTTATGCAGTTAAATTAAATAAGAGGATATGGGAAGGATATGAGTGTGGGGGTGTTGATATCCCTTACTTCCTTGGTAATTATAAGGTCGCCTCCTTGCCGACGCGGACTAGGTGGAGGTATATCCTCCGTACACGCTATGTGTAATCTCACTCCACTGTGCCTGTCTATAAGTCTTCCCATTGTAATAGTGATGTAGTAACATAGTATGTCACTCCGTGAGTTCCATGCTCAAAGCCTTGTCTTTCAAACTGCACATCTATCCTTGGGAGAGGTGTACCGAGGGTTGTCTTGCACGAGGGGTTGGAACCTGTCGCGCTGTATCATGAGTAGGCGGTTGCCTTGTCCAGTTGTCGGGAGGATCTCCCTCACTTTGAGCTCTCCTTGGAATGTCTCTTAGTGGGGTGTGGTCAGTCAGATCCACTGGCGGTGATCTGTATCTTCTAGCTCTCATTGCCTCATAGTATACTATCAATTCATCTATGGCTGACATGATTCCTTCTTTTATTGGAAGTTCACCTTAGGAGGACATCGGTTGTTCTGATGCGGTGTATGTATGCTTATTGAACATTGGCATATCATTCGATGTGATTTTGTTGCCAAGCATCCCGATAGTTGATCTTGTAGAGGCATGCCATGAGAAAAATGTTATGGGGGGATTCCTATGGTAGGTCCTTTGAGTATTAGGAACTGGCGGTTCCTGCTGCAGCTCTTGAATGGGTGGTATCCCTTCAGGAGCGTGCATTGGTGGCACTCCTTGAGGGGTTGGTATAGGCGCTTCCACTACTGGCCTCATTACCATTGGTACCTTGTTACTTGGATGACGTGGTGGTCTCGAATCCTCGGGACGAGGTTCATTATCTATAATCCCACTTGGTGTCTTTGCTGACCTCCTGTATTGCACCCTTCGTGCATGAAAGTCGTGGAAGACATTTGGGTATCTTCTTAACAGCCATAGGGGTTGAGGAAGTCGAGGACTCAGCCCCAGCTGGGCGTGACGGTCCTCCTTGTTTGTTTTTCAGAGCCTCCCTATAAGCCAATAGCTCCTCTAATGCATTAACGAACCCCGGAGTCACTGTTTGTGTTCCTTGTGAATATATAGGCGTCGTTTCCTGGTGTGCCTTATGTTGGAATTCCATATGGATACTCCCGAGAGTGTGTTCCATAATGGTACCCCTGTGGAAGTGCTGGGTATGGATATCCTTAGGATGGCATTCCTTTTTGCACACCCTGCCCCTGTGGTCGTCGAGTCATAGGGGTCGAAGCAGTCGAGGACTCAACCCCAGCTGGGCGTGACTAACCTCCTTGGTTATTTGCCTGAGGTGCTTGTGGGGTAGGTTGTCTTGGTGGATGAGTAGTGATGGATAAACGCCCAATTGGAACCCGTTTTAGTTCGGACTGTCTTATTCTGATCACCCCACTTGTGATTGTAAATCTACACTGTGACCCGAATACTTCGCCCCAAAACGCTAACGATCCGAACGAGGTAAAATTACTCGCCCGGACCCGACCATCAACCTCACCTAGGTGAGATCGGGTGGGCTCACCCAACCCCTCTTAGGAGGGGTTGGGCAAATCTACCTGGTGTCAGGCCTCGGGGGTCGGATTTTCTGCCCGACCCCAAGGGTCCCGACCACTTTTTCACCCGTCCCACACTTAGATTATTTCGCCTAAATCATACAGTTATGAGATAATTAAGTACGCTTAGGGGATTAACGAGGTCATCAAGCCACCTTAATCCCCCTGAAGCCTATAAATACTGCTCGTATCCTAGTCCTATCACGTTGATTATTCATTAGCTTCTGCTCTGCCTTCTCTCTAGTTTGTCTCTCTAGAAATATTAGACTTAGGCATCAGAGAGGGTTCACCAAGCACCACCCCCCTCCGTGCTTGGTACTGCCCCTATTGAAGGTAAGTCAGAAGAGAAGGATACGGATCAGACCATCTAGCAGATAGAGCATCAGATCAAGCTTTTTACCTGTGAGAAGTGAAACTTGGACCGACAACCCGTTGACCCGAGTGACACGACCTAACAATTGGCGCCGTCTATGGGTTTTGAACGAAAAGCCTGGACATCATGAGATCAAAGACGAACAACATACCATCTAGAGACAACCTACCCCCCAGAGGCAGCCTGTACCCCTAGTACATCAGACAACCCCACAAGCACCTCAGGCAAATAACCAAGGTGTACCATCCCTAGGATATCCATACAGATCACTGCCACAGGAGGACCTTTATGGAACACACCCTAAAGAGTATCCATATGGAATGCCAACACAAGGCATACTAGGAAACGACAACCAGACTCATACCACCAATACAAGACCTAGGTATTCACAAGGAGCACAGACAGTGACTCCAAGGTTCATGAGTGCCTTAGAAGAATTATTAGCCTATAGGGAAGTTTGAAGAACAAGTCCCAGAAGAAGAGCAACACCCCCAGCAGAATAGAGAGAAGGTCGAGGAAGAAGTGAGCAAGGGCCACCCCCAGTGAGGAGGCAACCATCCGTGCCTCCAAGGCAATATCAAGCTCAGCCAGAAGCAAGGGCATACACCCCACTGAGGGAGGACAGGCAAGCCCGACCTCCAAGGAGACAATAATTTCAGCATCCACCTCCCCATGGATACCCTCGATAGACATACAATTCGTATCACCACGAACACGACTAAGAGACATTCTAAGGAGATCTCAAAGTGAGGGACACCGTCCCGACAACACGACAAGGAAACCGCCTAGTCGTGATACAGCACGACAGGTTACAATCCCTCACGCAAGACAACCCTCAGTACACTTCTCCCAGGGATAGAGCGGAAGTCTGAAAGACAAGGCTTTGAGCATGGAATTCACGAAGTGACATACTATGTTACTACATCACTAATACAACGGGAAGACTTACAGACAGGCACAGTGGAGTGAGATCACACATAGCGTATACAGAGGATATACCTTCACCTAGTCCGCCTTGGCAAGGAGGCGACCTTATAATTACCAAGGAAGTAGGGATATCAACACCCCCACACCCATATCCTTCCCATATCCTCTCATTTAATTTAACTGCATAACATTTCAACTCCCTGAAAGGGGTAGATTTTGATAGTTGATATCACCATGTTTTCCAAGAATAACCATACCGTATTATATATATACACATGTGGACTACTAGACGAGTCCATAAAACACCGTTGCCGACCAAGAGAGTCACCACCAAGGCTGCACCCCACTGATGAACGAAACCATCAGAGCATCTCCACCGACAAACGATATTATTCGAGCATGATCGTTCGACACTACCGTTCGCTTACGCTCGTCAAAGGAATGCATGAGGAACAGATTGATCATTCTCAAAGAACACCTATAAGGTCAAGGCTCTAGGAAAATATCAATAAGATGGAAGGATCACTTCCAAAAATAAGTTGAGCACTCCCAGCATCCTATAGAAGAATTACCATGAGGATTACAAAGGACTACCCTCACTACAACCTTCCAATAAGCATCTTAGTGCCAAGTTCGCCTGAAGACGCCATCCGGCGTCGATATACAAGGGGGGCACCATCCAAGTCACAACTTGCACTCCCCGCAAAACAAAGAGATTATCTTATAGCATAAGAGGGGGTAGCCGCGAACACATCCCTCCAAAAAATGGAGGAAACCATATGGATCTATATGATTTCACAAAAATATGCAGGAGATACAATTACACCTAGTAAGCTCATCTCAGGTAATGGAATGCACTTCTATTAAGGACATTTCAAGGGCCCCAAGCCTAGCAAGGTAAGAAGGGTGACACCTCATCCAGCTTTCAAAAAGCGATATGGAAAACATAGTATTTGGACACAGCTATATATTAGTCATAACAGAGGTAATCACTAGCTTTGACATTAAGAGAACCATAGTGCATGAACGGAGTTCGCCAGGCATCCCCCATGCCCAGCTATTGATGATACTAGGGAAGAGTCCGGCATACCTAACACCAAGCGACCCCCTACTAGTAAGGTTGGTCAGAACATCAACATACCCATTAGGGACACATCATTACAAATGATGCTGGAACAAGGATGGAAGACATATCCTTACAAGTATCCTTGCAATTATCCTTGCAAGAATGAACTCCCTAGATAGATAGGTTATCTAAAAGATGACCATGTTTCTGTTCTCAAAATACGATCTTAAACCGGAGATCGTTGGGATCCATATTATATATGCAATGAATAACATGTTTATCAAAGATAGGTATATGAAGATTCAAGATAGCGTCCTCAAGATTAGGCGCATACCTCTACAAAGGGCGGCACATTTGGGTGATCATAGACACTCATTCGCCATCTCATAAGAAAGCAAAGCAACCAAGGATACATGTCTTAACAGAACAGGCACCGGTAGAAAATCCTGCAATTGACGTCATGCACCAAACAAGAAACTCCAAATATGCAAGATTAGATAGTGCAACAACCAGAATATGAAAAAGGAGATACACCTCCCATCAGGGGCCTTAGGGCATGATAATAGTTCTACAAGACCAACCAAGGAAGAGATCAAAAGCTCAGGAAGTAAGGTTTCGAGATCGCCCCTTACACTAGATGCACACTCTGATCAAGCACCTTGCCTGTGAATGGTAAGACATTTGCCTCCGACATCCCATCAAGAGAAAAACCGCGACCAAGGGGGCAACTAGAGGAAGGTCCCGCCTTTAGGGCTAAAGGCAAAACATTTAGCGAGTGAAGGTTACAAAAAAGGAAAAGAGAAGAAACTTGTCAGCTCGACACCCCCGAAACATATATACGTACGCAACACAAACACAACTTCTAATGATGTTACCCAACAAGTCATAGCCAATACGGGGGCAAACCCATGAAAAAATTATGGAACATCACCTACAAACCTGAAGGAAAATATCATTTTTGAGTTCAGGTCCTAATTCAAGGGAAGCCTACAATCAAGATTTGAGGTGGGAGGAGCATAACCAATGTGACACTCTCTAAAAGCATTGAAAAATACTCCAATGTAAATAAAAGCTTTAGTAGGTTGAATCATTTGTTGATTGATGATTAGGGATTACAAAGCAAGAGGTAAACTATATATACTAGGTGATAAGGATTACCAACTAGGACTAACTATCCTATGTGCCTAACTTGGTGCACCAAGGTGCATATACCATGTAACATGTACTACATGATATATGCACCATATAATAGCCTTATACAATCATCTAATGACATGATGGAAGTAAATGCAAGTGTAAGTAACAAGATGCAATGTGAGCATATCAACTTATATACTCTATATTCTCCCATCCTTTTCTTCTTCTTCTCTTCTTTCTTGGAAGACATCCTTGATTCCATATAGCTTTAGCAAAGCTAAGTGCTGATTCTTTACCAATGCCTTGGTAAGCAAGTCAGCAAGTTGTTCCTTTGAAGGAATGTAATGGACACCAATGATCCCTTGTTGAATATGGTGTCTTGTGAAGTGGCAGTCTAGCTCAATGTGCTTGGTGCGCTCATGGAACATGGGATTCTTTGCAATCTTCACAGCTGCCTGGCTATCTGTGTGTATTGGGATAGGAAGATTTACTTGTATGCTAAGTTCCTTGAGTATTCTCCCCACCCAAAGTGCCTCCTGAATTGCAACTCTTAGACATCTATACTCTGCTTCAGCACTTGATAAGGAAATGGTGTCTTGCTTCTTTACTTTCCAGGCTATCATGGCTTCACCTAGCTTGACACAATAAGCACTGACTGATTTCCTACTAAAGGGGCAAACAGTCCAATCAGAGTCACTAAACAAGCTCAAATTGAGTTTGTTGTTGGAAGGATAGATCAATCCTTGTCCTGGAGTGCCTTTAATGTATCTGATGACTCTTATGACTGCATCATGATGAGACTTCTTTGGTTTGTCAACAAATTGACTAAGTCTTTGTATTGAAAAGCTAATGTCTAGCCTTGTCATTGTAAGATATAGCAACTTTCCAATGATCCTCCTATAAGAAGTGGCATCCTCCAAGAGTGTATCATCAGTGTTTGAGTTAGTTGCTTTGTCATACTCATGTGTGGTGAGTTTGACATTGAATTCCATAGGGGTTTCAGCAGGCCTTGCAGCCCCTAGGCCAGCATCTTTAATAAGCTCAATTGCATACTTCCTTTGGTTGATTACAAGACCTCTAAGGGTTGCTTGACTCCCAAGCAAGATGGAATAAGAGCCATCCTTTGACATGCTAAAGGGGAAGATATCTTCATGGAAATGAACATCTCTTGAAACATGAAAGACTGAGTTTGAAATGTTCATCATAAGGTACCCTTTTTGGGAGGTTGAATATCCCATTAGAATGCATGGTTCAGCCCTTGGACTAAACTTGTCATGGTTGTTCAATTTGGTTGAAAAGCATAGACAACCTATAGTTCTCAAGTGATGAAGGGAAGGGGCTTTGCCATATAACACTTCTATAGGTGACTTGAACTTCAAGATAGAAGTGGGTAGCCTGTTGAGTAAGTAACAAGCATTGAGTATGCAATACCCCCAATGCCTCAATGGCATGGATGCTTGAAACCTTATAGCTAATGTTGAGGATGTCCCTATGTTAGCGTTCCACCCTTCCATTTTGGTGTGGTGTATGCACACAACTAGTTTGATGGAGGATGCCAAATTGAAGAAGCAAACCGTTGCAAACTGAATTGATGAACTCAGTCCCATTATCACTCCTCAAAGTCTTGACCATTGTACCAAATTGATTCTTCACCATGATTAAGAAATTCTTGATGTGCAAGAAAGTGTCACTTTTGTGCCTCATCAAGTAAACCCAAGTTGCCCTTGAGTGGTCATCAACAATGGTCAAGAAATATTGATTGTTCTTGAAGGTTGGCACTTTGTAAGGACCCCATAAATCCATGTGAACCAAATCAAAAGGTTTTGAAGCAATAGAATCACTGATTGGAAATGAAAGTCTAGATTGTTTTGCAAGAGGACAAATGGTGCATTGTTTGATACAACCATATGTCTTATTCAAGCCTAAAACATCCAAATGATTCAAATATTGTTCTGAGACATGGCCCAAACGCCTATGCCATCTCAATACTTCATCCTTATTCTCCAAGCAAGCAGCTGCTAATTTCCTTGGGCTTGAAGGAACCACATCCTTCAAAGTGTATATTCCTTTATTCCATTCCCCAATCACCATGGACTTGCCACTCTGGCCCTGAAGTAACACATGATCACAAGTAAAGATCACTTTGCAATTTAACTGGCTAGGTAACCTAGATACAAAGATCAGATTGAACTTGAAGTCAGGGACCAAGAGTATGTTGGTCAATGTGAATCCACTTGAGAAAGAGCAAGAACCAACATGAGTCACTTTGCACTTGTGACCATTTGGCAAGTGCACATATTGGTGATTGATGGGTTCTGCTATGACCGTTAGGCCCTTTAACGGCGAGGAAACGGCGAATAGGCCCACTGGGCCCTAAAATGGAGGTCAAGAAGACCAGGGTGAAGGGTCCCGACGTAGGGAGTCCCGATGGTGAAAGGTCCCGACAGAGTCGGTCCCGATAGGTGAGCTGGAAGCTCCCGATGAGAAGCCTTTGAGTAGGCCCTGATGACGAATCCCTGAGAACGATTGGCCCTGTCACGATGACGAGGGGCCCCGAGCGGTGACACAATGAGATAACTCTGGAGTCCCCGATGTTAATCGGGACTTGCTATCAGAGGTTAAGGCCGAGATACGTGGGGCGTGGCCGAGATACGCGGGGCGTGGCCGAGATAAGCGAGATCATGGCCTAGATAGGCGGGATCGTGCCCGAGATACGCGGAATATGGGCTAACCACCCCCAACGGTTCACCAGGTAACTGAGGTACCTCTCCGCCTATAAAAAGGCAGAGGTTACCTCAGATCAATTACGTTTTGAGATACGTTACTTGAGATTACTGCTTGTCAGTCCACACGAGATACTCATTTAAGCATCGGAGAGGGATTCTGGGTCACCGCCCGGTCTATCCCCTCTTGCAGGATTGCGTGGAGCAAAGGAGCTAGGATCGCCGTCAAAGATCGTACCGGAGTTCCACCGTGATCCAACATTGGCGCCGTCTGTGGGAACGTAACAAAAAGCTGATATGCCTTCTACTCGTTCAATGGCGGCTGGCAAGCAAAGAAGACAAGGACAATCTGGTGGTTCCCGTCATCCTGCCGCGACGACTTTGAATTCACCACCGGAACATGAGGATGACCAGAATCTTCCTGCTGCTGAGGTCTCCCAGACAGGGGGGCATAATGAAGGTCCCGAAGATGCTTCTGCTCAACACCAAGGGAATAGGAAGCAGGAGGCTCCTCCAGCTGCGGACCTGACGAGGGCTGTGGCGGAAGCCATGCCGATGTTTTTGGCAGCCGTGGAGGCTCTCTTAGATCGGAGAGAGGCTGCGAGGAGGCAAGAGGAGATGCCCCCACTAGAAGAGGAAGCACCCCCACCAGCAGAGGTTCAGAACGCGCGGGAGGCTCAGCCCCGAAGTCAGGGCAGGAGTAGGGAGTCCGTTTAGCCAGAACGATTTGTGGTCGACGGGCCAGGACCAGTGCAACACAGGACCATTCCCCTTAATGGTCCCATCACCCCCGATCAGGTGGTAAAGATCGTGAACATCTGCATGGGAGAGCAAAAGCCGCTGGTGTCGGAGCTAAGGGATCGATCCACACATCCCTTCGTTCCTCGACTCATAGACACCCTCGCCCCGCCAGGGCTAGGTATCCCCACCATTAAGGAGTATGATGGCGACGGAGATCCGGTTCGTCATGTCCAGAAGCACCTCATGGCGTGTCTGGGCAGAGCCCCGAATGAAGATATTGTGTGTACGTTGTTCCCGAACACACTTGGCGAGAGAGCCCTGACCTGGTTCTTCAGTCTGCCCCCAGGCTACATCACTTGCTGGGCTGATATGCACGACCGGTTCATTCAGCAGTACCAGGGTCGCAGACGTCTGCTGAAAAGTGTGAGGTCCCTGACCCAGGTGGTACAGAGGCCCGACGAGTCGCTGGCACACTATTACCAGCGATACACTGCTAGCGTGGCAGAGATTGATGAGGAGATTTCGGAGGGTGAAACCATCCGCACCTTCATTTGGAACCTATAAGCCCCCTACGGTTCCGACCTGATGCACAGCGTGGCTGAGAAGGCTGTGTGGAATATGGAGGCACTGCAGAAAAGGGTGAAGCGGCAAATCGATGTCCAAGAATCGAAGATAGCCGCTGGAGAGCTCGAGCCCCCGAAGTCGAATAAGGGAAAGCAGTCGGTCAAACCCTTAGACGAGCGCAAGTCAAAGGATAAAGCCAAAAACAGTCGGGGTCGAGGTCGCTCTGATCGGAGGGATGATAGGCGTTCCTCGAAAAAGGACAGGCGGGAGGATCATGAAATTCCTCTCAACAGCTCTATGGCGGAGGTGTTAACGGTAATGGAGCGACAGGGTATCTCTAGGTACCCCCCGAAAAAGGAAGGAGAGTTTTTGGGATCCCGCACCGATCGCTACTGTAGATTCCATCGCGCGAATGACCACGACACCAATCATTGTCGGGAGGTGAAGAAGGAGATCGAAAAGCTGATCCAGAAGGGGAAGCTTAAGGAGTTTGTCGGGGAGAAACGGTTCCGATCCCGTTCTCTATCCCGATCACGGTCCCGTTCCCGATCCCGATCGGTCCCCAAAGAAGAAGAGGTCCGACCCGGAGTCTTCTGGTGCCCGTAAGGAGAAGCGGGGCACC
This sequence comes from Clarkia xantiana subsp. parviflora, assembly GCA_036873135.1. Taxonomy (NCBI): domain Eukaryota; kingdom Viridiplantae; phylum Streptophyta; class Magnoliopsida; order Myrtales; family Onagraceae; genus Clarkia; species Clarkia xantiana. Next base: position 2,086,658 of record JAPTYO010000018.1, read on the forward strand.
ATAAATGTGATTCACGGAGGATTTGCCGCGGGGGGTGATACCTCGTCCTCTCGGGAGGTTTATGCGTCTAGAATTCCTACTGCTGTGGTGCTGGGTAAGAGGTCTCGATCCTGGACCCTGAAGGAAGAGATGGTGATCTCCTTTTCGTCGGAGGATCTCATAGGCGTGGAGACTCCGCACGATGACGCTCTGGTCGTGACCTTGGATGTGGACGGGTACGAGATGAAGCGAATTCTGATCGATGGAGGGAGTTCCTCCGATATTCTGTTCATGGATGCGCTGGAGGCCATGGGGAAAATGAAGAAAGACCTGAAGGAGGCGAACTTCTCGATGTTCGGATTCTCTGGCTCTACCTCCTATCCGCTAGGAGTGATCACCTTACTAGTGGAGTTTGGTAGCGGGTGGAAATCAGAGAGGAGGAACGTGGAGTTTGTGGTAGTTGAGTCCGCGGGGACCTACAACGCAATTATCGGGAGGACTACCATCAACCCCCTGATGGCAGTTGCCTCGACCGTCCACCAGAAGATGAAGTTCCCGACCGACCATGGAGTCGGAGAGGTTAAGGGCGACCAGGTGGCTTCCAGTAAATGTTATGTTAACGCCACCCGAAGAAGAAGACGGGAGGCTATGACCGTCCTCCAGACAGATGCTGATCCCAGAGAAGAGTTTGGGCGTCCCGCACCCGTGGAGGATCTGAAGGAAGTCGAGATTGACGGACCTCAGAGGAAGGTGAAAATCTGGTCTGCCTTAACTGAAGAGACAACCCGAAAGTTAATCGATCTACTGAAAAAGTTCAAGGAGCTGTTTGCCTAGTCCCCGAGTGACATGCCAGGAATTAGCCCCGATGTGATCGTATATGAGTTGAAGATCGATCCCGCGATCAAACCTATCACGCAGAAAAGGCGTCCGATGGGCACGGACAAGCGGATCGCAATCTAGCAGGAAGTGGGCAGGTTGCTCGATGCTGGGTTCATCAAGGAGCTCCGATTCCAGACTTGGGTTGCTAACCCGGTGCTGGTGAAGAAGAGTAACGGGAAGTGGCGAATGTGTGTTGATTTCCGCGACCTAAATAAGGCTTGCCCGAAGGACTGTTACCCACTCCCGAGAATCGACTAGTTGGTGGATGCCACGTCGGGACACGAGTTGTTAAGCTTTATGGATGCATACTCGGGCTATAACCAGATCAAGTTGGCCAAGGAAGACGCTCCTCACACAGCATTTTATGCAGACAGTGACATCTATCACTACGATGTCATGCCTTTCGGGTTGATCAATGCTGGGGCAACCTACCAGCGGATGGTGAACAAGCTGTTTGGAGATATGCTAGGGGAGACCATGGAGGCTTACGTGGATGACATGCTGGTGAAGTCCCGACAAGCTGAGGATCATGTGCACAACCTAGCCATGGCGTTTGAGCGGATGAGGCTTCATCAGGTTCGCTTAAATTCGACAAAATGCGCCTTCGGAGTCCAATCAGGGAAATTTCTGGGCTTTACAGTGAGCCAGAGAGGAATTGAGGTGAATCCCGAGAAGCTGAGGACGATCGAGGAGATGCAGTCTCCGATAAACCATCGGGAGGTGCAAGTGCTGAATGGCCGACTGGCTGCAATGAATCGCTTCCTGTCCAAGGCAAGTGACCGATCAATGCCATTTTTTGAAGTCCTGAGGGCCAACAAGAAGTTTGAGTGGACCGCCAAGTGTGAGGAAGCGTTCCAAGCACTCAAGCAACATCTTCGCACCCTCCCGCCGTTGGCGAAACCGGTTCCAGGCGAGCCGCTCTATCTTTACTTGGCTGTTTCTGAATTTGCCATTAGCTCTGTGTTAGTGAAGGTTGTCGAGGGTAATCAAGTCCCCGTCTATTATGTAAGCAAGGCATTTGCCAAATCTGAAATGAATTATCCCGCCGTTGAGAAGTATCTCTTTGCGTTGATTATTAATGCTCGGAAGCTGAGGCCCTACTTCCACGCGCACGAGATTACCGTGTTGACGAACCAGCCTTTGAAGCATTTTTTGAACCGACCTGATGCGTCGGGGAGAATAGTGAAATTGGCAGTCGAGCTTATTGAGTTCCGCATACACTTTGCTCCGAGAACGGCTATTAAGGGCCAGGCATTGGCGGATTTCATAGCAGAGTCTACAGCCCCCGATCTGGAAGAAGCGGGCCCTGTAAAGGGGGCAACCATGGAGGTCCCGATAGCAGAGCAACAAGAAATGGCAGAGCAATCAGAACAGCCAAACGAGGAAAATACTTGGGAGATGTACATGGATGGCTCCTCGAGTTCAGACGGATCAGGAGCAGGCTTTGTGTTGATACCACCAGGCGGAGGTGAGCCGCTTCGATATGCCTTGGCTTTAACGTTTAGGGCCACGAACAACGAAGCGGAGTATGAGGCTCTTATCACGGGCCTGAAAATTGCCAAAGGTACGGGAGTTGCTCACTTGAAAGTGAAGTGTGACGCGGCCCTGATCGTAAACCAGGTCCAAGGGCGATACGAAGCGAAGAGCCCGATTATGAGGAAGTACCTTCGCGAGGTACAAGTCTTGAAGGAGAGCTTTAAAAGCTTCGACATCGAGGCGATCCCAAGAGAGGAAAATGTGGAGGCAGATGCTTTGAGCAAATTTGCCTTGGGGGCACCTCTGGAGGAAAATCGGAAAATGCACTTCCTGGAGAAGGTGATCTTGTCGACTACCGACCCAACGCAGGTGTGTGCTATCGAAGCAAGATCAGAGGAGGAGCCCGCTTGGATGACCCGATAGTCGCGTACCTGACTACGGAGGCAGTCCCCGATGATAAAATAGTAGCTGACAGGATACGTCGGATCGCGGCTAATTACGTGATGCTGGACAATCAGCTATACAAGAAGGGCTGGTTCTCGACTCCGTACTTGAAGTGTGTGTCTGAGCCCGACACAAGTCAAATCCTAAAGGAGGTGCATGAAGGGGCCGCGGCTTGTCATGAAGGGGCCCGATCCATTATGAGGAAAGTGCTGAACTTGGACTATTATTGGCCTACGATGAGCAAGGAGGCGACGACGTTGGTCCGATCCTGTGAAGCAAAGGCGTTGGCCAGGACGACGGGGAACCAGATCGTCAAGTTTCTCTAGACCCATATTGTATCCAGATACAGGATTCCTAAGGTGGTGATCTGCGACAATGGTCCACCGTTTAACTGAGCTCAAGTGAAGGAGTATCTGGAGGAGTTGAATATCGAGCATCAGACAGCTTCTGTACGCCATGCTCAGACTAATGGCCAGGTGGAATTAGCCAACAAAATCGTGATGGATGGCCTGAAGAAGAGGGTCTATGCCTTGAAGGGAAAATGGCTGAACGAGCTGGAAAACGTGCTTTGGGCTGTTAGAACGACACCCAAACGATCAACTGGGGAAACTCCGTTTGGCCTTGTTTATGGCACGGAGGATGTTGCGCCTGTGGAGGTAGCCGTGGCATCCCATCGAATGAGATATTACGAGCCTTTGACGAATGATGAAATGAGACGTCTGGACTTGGACTTGCTCGAAGAGAGGAGGCGGAAAGGCGACGAAGTCCAGGCTCGAATGCGTTTGGCGACGGCCAGGTAATACAATCGGGGAGTTAAGTCCCGACAATTCTTCGTCGGGGAGCTGGTTTGGCGTCGCAAAGAGTTCACCCTTTTGGATCGAATCAGCAAGATGTCACCAAAATGGGAAGGACCTTATAAGGTCGTGGGGATGCCAGCTCCGAACGCATACAAGTTGGAAGACCTCGATGGCAGAGTATTAAAGCATTCTTTTAGTGGCGAACACTTGAAGAAACACAATGCTTGATGAAAAGTCGCCTTAAGTGGTGCCCGAAGAAAAGTCACCTTAAGTGGTGCCCGATGTAAAATCGCCTTAAGTGGTGTAAGTTATTTATCGTTTGATTCGATGTAAGCAAATTTTGTGCCAACTATGAATAAAGAGGTTGCTTCCAATCAGAATTATTCTTAGATTTATTCTAAGCGTTACTTAGTCGCCTTGAGTGGTGCATGAGAAAAGTCGCCTTGAGTGGTGCATGAGAAAAGTCTCCTTGAGTGGTGCACGAGAAAAGTCGCCTTGAGTGTGCACGAGAAAAGTCGCCTTGAGTGGTGCACGAGAAAAGTCGTATTGAGTGGTGCACGAGAAAAGTCGTCTTAAGTGATGCACGAGATTAAGTCGTCTTAAGTGACGCAAGATTCTTAGATTTACTCTAAGTGTTGTTAATGTCGTCTTAAGTGATGCACGAGATTAAGTCGTCTTAAGTGATGCATGATTCTTAGTGTTGATAAAGTCGTCTTAAGTGATGCACGAGATTAAGTCGTCTTAAGTGATGCGTGATTCTTAGATTTATTCTAAGTACTGAAAAGCCGCCTTAAGTGGTGCACGATGGTAAGTCACCTTAAGTGGTGCAAGTTAGTAAATCGTCTTAAGTGATGTATGAGACTATCTTAAGTGTCGAGGTTTCGACTTAAGTAAGTATAGTGAAGTCACTTTGAGAAGTGCAATGAAAAATCGGAACTAAGAATGTCTGATATTAATGGGGCTCAAAGGCCCGATGATTACAAAATGAGGAGATTACAAGGACTCTAAAGATAAGCAGTTAGGCTTGGTCCTTGTCGGCGGCATCTACGGGAGCAGGGTCCACGAGGTCGGTGGAAGAAGGCTCCACAGGGTCAGCCGCTGGAGGGTCGACTATTGGGGCATCAGCACTTGGAGGCTCTGCTACGTCTTCGACAATCGCGGGAGTACTCCCCCCATCACTCTCCTCCGAAAGGGCAAAGTATTTCTTCGCGAAGGGAGCGACAGAAGGAGACTTGTCGAAGTTGATGGCGTCGCCATACTCCAGGTGGAGTTCCTCAACCGCGTTGAAGAGGGTGTTCTCCACCTCCGCGCTGCAGAACTTCACAGCATCAGCCTGGAAGTCTTCGGACCTCCGATAGTCCTCCCGGCCCTTGGTCTCGGCCACGACCAGCTGCGCGGGAACCCCCGCAACTTGCTCCTCCAGAGCCTTCTTCTCGAGGACCAGCTTGTCCTCAGCAACATGCCGCTCCTGCCGCTCCCGCTTGAGGAGCCCCTCGAAGTCACGGAGCTGCTTTTGGAGGTCCCGAGTCTTGCTGTCGAAAATGGCCTGCTCCTTGGCCAGTTTTCCCCGCGAAGACTCGGAGGCCGCGAGATCCTCCTTAAGCTTGGCCGTGACCGCCCGCTCTTGCTCCAGAGCCTCCTCATAGGCGAGGAGGTACCCGATGGAACGGTTGATGTCCCCCATCTCCTGCGAAGAAAGGAAAAGAAGCATTAGTAGATGAACAATCGGTCTTATTGATGAAGAAAAGAAGGGTGAAAAGCTTACCTCTATCCGACGCATGCACATCTCCTTGACATCCCGGAGCATCTCCTCCCGATCTATGGAAATCGGATACCTCATAGAAGGCAGGATTGAGCCTGCTACCAGGTGTAGAACCAGCTCCGGATATGTGTCTCCTTGTCGGAGCTGGACCCCTTGCAGCGTCTGGATCGGGGTCCAGGGAGCATCCTCCTGGTCGGAGTCGAAGGCCTTGTAGAAGCTCCCGTCGAGGGGAAGAGGAGAAGGGCCGACTGGGAACGTGGAGGGGCGTGCCTCCGACCCACCCCGGGCTGGGGAGGGAGTGAAGTCGTGAGCGGGCGACGGTTGTCGCTGCGGTTGTGAAGAAGGCGAGGGGGGCAGCCCCTTGGAGGTTGGTTTCAGCGGGGACTGCCCCGTCCTCAGACGATGGCGAAGGGAGCCACCCTCATCAGTCTCCTCGGAGGAGTCCAAGCTCTCCACCCGACGAAATTGTTCGCCGGTCGGGGTCCCACCACCAGAGAAAAGTGGTGCCCCTATCGAAGGAGGCGCCCCTGCTGAAGGTGGCGCGCCTGCTGAGGCTCCAGCACCCGACGGAGTCCCGGAACGACCTGCACCTAGAGGACGAGAGGAGGCTTTAGAAATGTAATCAGGGAATTCATTAGAGCCCTTACACCAAACAATACGTCGGGAGACATATTGGTCCTTCCCGCGATAGTTGTAGTAGCCCGCCTTCAGGACACGAGGAGTTTCCCCTCGAAGGACTCGTTTGACGTCGGAGATGCGGGCCTCCATGGTCGAAGGAATCAACTCCTTCGGGACCATCCTCTTGTACGATTTAATAGCGAGGCGGAGCTTTTTACCTTCTTCAGCGTTCTAGACGTCGAAGAGCTTGTCCACCTCCACACGGCTCCGCTTTGGCCTATCCGCGGAAGGAGACCCCGATGGAGCAGCGGCCTTCTTGGCGGACTCCTCTTCCGCGTGGGGCGGACAGCATCGGTCTCCCCCTGCTTAAGGATCTGATTGGTCAGCACGGATACCTTCTTAGCTGCAAACAGTAAACGACAAAGGTTAGAGATTTACCCAGGGAACCATATTGGAGGGGCCGTCGAAAAGCTGCCCCCCGGAGATTACGTCGAGGAGTCGGATCCCGGCATTCACCAGGTCCCGCTCCACGAGGGAATTGGCGTCGAGGGGAGTGTAGGACTCCCCCCACCGGTAGAGCTGGATGAGCTGAAGAGTCTGGAAGTCTTCGTCGGTGTAGGTGTGGAAAGCGGGAGGAGAATCCGCTTCCACCTCCCATCGGGGCCATGGGATCGAGGAGTTTTGGATGAAGAAGTAGCTCCTCTTCCACCCGCTGTTGTCGGACCCCGTGTCGACCAGGAGTCCCCGACCCTTGACCACCTTCCAGGGGTCATTGGTCCAGTTGCACAACCCGAGTTGTGTCTTGTTCCACTTCGGCATCCGGGGGTAGAAGGCGCAAACCCCCGCTTCGTTGCACTTCATATTGTAGAAGGTCCTGAAGAGCTTGAGGCTGTATACCCACTTCTGTCGGAAGCAGAGGACCTGGAAGGCGTTCCACAGGCGTATGGCGTGCGGAGAGAAGGTGGTCGGATGAGTCTTGTAATGCTGGCACATCTCGACCAGATTACCACAGAAGGGGAATCTGATCACCGCTGATATTTGCCCCGTAGAGACAAATACCTCCCCTTTCCGGGGACGAGTAACCTCAAGGTTACCCGAGGGGTGGGGCCAGGGATACGGGAAACAAGGTTTCCAGGTGGAGGTGATGCATCCCTCCCGGAGAGCTGCATCATACGCGGTGCTGGAAATCTCATTCAAAGCATAGTCGAAGTTGAAGGGCTTCCTTCCCTCGGAACTAGATCCGCTGTCTGAAATCAGCCATGGAAAGGCACATTGGGTTTTCCCGGGAAATTACAATCAAACTAAGCAGAGATGAAGGAAGGAGATAGGAGAACAGTAAAGAAGAAACCCTTACCAGACATGATGATTGGAGGTTGGAAGGATGAACTTGACGTTGCCGGAAAGGTGATCGGAGGAACACTAAGGTCTACGGAATAGCAGAGCTTGAATTCGCAGAAAAGTTGCAGAGAGCTTTTGAAATTTCGGAGACGGTAAAAGTGAAACTATGCCCACGGTTAGGGTTTTATAGGCGAAGAGGAAGTCGAAGGGACGCTTTGATCTGAATCGTCGAAGTCGAAACGTTCTGATCTGGACCGTTGAGATGAAACGTGCAGAATGGCAACGGGTGCAATGATGAAACAGCCTGAAAAGCACTTTTCAGAAAAAGCAGGCGCGAAAAATCAGGCACGGGTACTGAAGACGTCGCTTCGTTATCTGCTGCATTTAATGGCTGGGGAACCGAGGAGTCCTCTCGGATTTGGCAGTTATCCACAAGGTATTGAGGAAACGTAAACGAGAAGACTTGTACTAAGTGACTATGCCAAGGGAAAGATCTCCGACTTCAACGTCTGGAGGTCGGGAGTCAAAAGACACGACGAACTGTAAGTCCCTCATGTCTTGGGGGTAAATGATGGGTTCTGCTATGACCGTTAGGCCCTTTAATGGCGAGGAAACGACGAATAGGCCCACTGGGCCCTAAAATGGAGGTCAAGAAGACCAGGGTGAAGGGTCCCGACGTAGGGAGTCCCGATGATGAAAGGTCCCGACAGAGTCGGTCCCGATAGGTGAGCTGGAAGCTCCCGATGAGAAGCCTTTGAGTAGGCCCCGATGACGAATCCCTGAGAACGATTGGCCCTGTCACGATGACGAGGGGCCCCGAGCGGTGACACAACGAGATAACTCTGGAGTCCCCGATGTTAGTCGGGACTTGCTATCAGAGGTTAAGGTCGAGATACGCGGGGCGTGGCCGAGATACGCGGAGCGTAGCTATGATACGCGGAGCGTGACCGAGATACGCGGGGCGTGGCCGAGATAAGCGCGATCATGGCCTAGATAGGCGGGATCGTGCCCGAGATACGCGGAATATGGGCTAACCACCCCCAACGGTTCACCAGGTAACTGAGGTACCTCTCCGCCTATAAAAAGGCAGAGGTTACCTCAGATCAATTACGTTTTGAGATACGTTACTTGAGATTACTGCTTGTCAGTCCACACGAGATACTCATTTAAGCATCGGAGAGGGATTCTGGGTCACCGCCCGGTCTATCCCCTCTTGCAGGATTGTGTGGAGCAAAGGAGCTAGGATCGCCGTCAAAGATCGTACCGGAGTTCCACCGTGATCCAACAGTGATCAGAATCACTCTTGTTCAAATCATGTAGCCACTCAATTTGATGAGTAATATGATTAGTAGCACCTGAGTCAACTATCCAAACCATAGAATCACTAGATATACCTGCCATGTTGACATGAGCTTGATCCACATCTTCAAAGCTTAGAGGTGTATGATCAAAATGATCATTATGGGCAGCAACATGTTGGATCCGTTTGTCAGCTGTGCCATGAAATATCCTTTTGTCCTTGGCTGCTATGTGCTCAATTGTGCTTGAGTTGCCACCTTCTTCAACAATGTTGGCTGAATTCCAATTCCTCTTAGGAGCATTTGGATTGGTTTGATGGATTGAGTGATCATATGGGTAGCCATGCTTGATGTAGCAATTGTCTTCAATGTGACCTCTCTTGCCACAATAGTTGCAAGTATTGAGTGGTCTCCCATTTGAAGGATTAAAGTTGCCTCTACCAAAGCCATTTCCTCTTCCAATGCCATTGCCTCTTGCAAAGCCTCTTCCCCTTGCATATCCTCTTCCATTGCCTCTACCACCACCATAGGATGGGTGCTTTCCAGTGAATAAGGCAGTTGCCTCACCCACATCACCAATGGAAACAGAGATTGTTCTTTGGCTTTCTTCTTGTACCAACACAGAGAAGGCAATGCTAAGAGAAGGAAGTGGTTGTCTCATAAGCAAGGTGCTCCTAATGTGTCCATAGGAGTCATTCAGTCCCAAAAGGAATGCCATCAACTTCTGCTTCTCCTTGTGTTCATTAACAATGGCAATGTCCCCAGCACATTGAAGATCCAAATCATCAATAGAAGCAAGATCATCCCAGAGTTGCTTCATTTTGGCAAAGTATTCAGTGATGGAGAGCACACCTTGAGATGTTTGGTAAATCTCCCTTGTTAATTGGAAGATTTGTGTGCCATCCACTTTATCAAACATCTCCTTCAAGTCATTCCAAATGGAAGAAGCAGTTGTGTTGTAGACCAAACCATTCACCAAATCCTTGGCCACAGTATTCCTTAACCATACCTTGACAATTGCATTTGCTCTATCCCATTTCACTCTATCATTGACATCAACATCCAATCTTCTGAATGTGCCATCTATAAAACCAAGCTTGTTCTTTACCAACAAGCCTTCCCTGATTGAGGTGCTCCAAACATGATAGTTGGAGGTCCCTTGAAGTTGGAAAGGGATGAGCATATGGCCAGTGGTGTCTGAGGGGTGTATGTAAAGGGGGTCATCAACATTGGTGTCTTGAGCCATAATGTAACACAAGCAACACAAGTAGGTATCAAAACGGAGTCAGGGGAAACTAAATCAAAGAAATAAGCTGCCAGAAATCCAAGAAAAATGGCATACACAAGGTTGCACTACAAACAAAAGTAGTACACCAAGGTTGTTGATAGTAAGACAAAATCCAGCTCACTCTTTGGTATTGTCCGTACAATTCCGCAACAAAATTCGTGATGTTCAAAGCTTGAAGATCAACAGAAATGGATTAGAAGCCATTCTTCATTGATGAAAGCTCAGAATTCATGAAGATATGAACACAAAGCTCAAAGCAGTCACAAATACTCCTCATCCGAGCAATGTGTATGCAAGTGAATCCAAGCAATGAATATCAAGATTTCAAGCAAGAGGCGCAGCTGAAATAAGTTCAAAATCCATATCCAAATCTAGAGAAGCAATACAAACTCCAGAAAATGATAGTATCAAACACGCAATCAGCTCAACAAGGCTGAATTCTTCAAGAACAAGCAAACTAGTACTAAGTCATCTTGGCTTTGCTTAGTCTAGGTGCAGATCTATCTATGCGTGTTGAGTTCTTGAAATTCCACTTACTAAATGTCCATTCTTAAGTAGGAAATGGATTCTTGAAGTAGAAAAGATGATCCACGAAGCTGAATTTGCCAATCCACACTTGAACAAGGTGAATGTTAAGGCAAAAGTTTGAAGAAACTTGGTCTTCTTTAGCTTTGTGGTTGCGCCGCCATTTGAGGTGGCTCTGATACCATAAAAGCTTTAGTAGGTTGAATCATTTGTTGATTGATGATTAGGGATTACAAAGCAAGAGGTAAACTATATATACTAGGTGATAAGGATTACCAACTAGGACTAACTATCCTATGTGCCTAACTTGGTGCATATACCATGTAACTGTACTACATGATATATGCACCATATAATAGCCTTATACAATCATCTAATGACATGATGGAAGTAAATGCAAGTGTAAGTAACAAGATGCAATGTGAGCATATCAACTTATATACTCTATAGTAAAGAAAAAGGCGAAACACACTAAGTACCACTACACTTCAAGAAGACTATTACAGCCCGGTCGGACCCCCCATGCCAAAGTAAGGGGCGTGGATCAGATTCACTAGTCTGAAACACATCTTCAAGATTAACAACTCGAGACACCATGCTATGAGAAATCTATTCAACCTAAATAAAACCCTTCCAAGATACGTTATTCCTACTCGACCATCACCGCAAAAGTGTTTTTTCTCAAAAACACAAGGAAGATGGGGTAGTAATTTACAAGCTTTCTCTGGATATGAACACTACAAGAGAATGAAAATCACCCCCACCCACCCAAGGCAAAAGCTTCCTCCCCAAACCTAAGAGATACATCCGGCAAATGCATTATCCAAACCATGCCTATGACTGAAATAAGCAAGCATGAGAAAGAGTAAGTCTTACTAGGGACACCCATCGCACCCAAACAAGCAGACATATCAAATACAACACAAGATTAGGGAGCCCCAAGCATAAGGGTACCGAACCAAGAAAATGAACGAGGGACTTTCAACTGTCAAATATGAGAGGCAGTGTGACCACCAAGCAACTTGGGGGGCACCAAACGAACAAGTGCTTGGTTGTCCACCTAAGTGTAAGAGAAGAGATTAGAAGCAGAAGGTCACAAGAACATGCAACACCACTTCTCCTAGAAGAGGTCACGTAAGAAGAAATACAACCTCAACTCCCTGTACGGACTCGTCCTAAGTTGGCCACATACAAGCATCGCCCTCGAAAGGTGATCTCCCACAATCAGGAAAAGGCTAGGTAACATGCAATATCATAGAGACAAAACTCAAGCAAAGATTCAAAAGGCATATCAAAGACGCACCTTACCTGGGAAATGACACAAGGTAAAGTAATATTCTGAGCCCTCCGGGAGCCAATCCCGTGAACAGTCTCGACGCCCCCAAGATCGTATCTTGAGAGTAGTTCTAAACTGTGAAATTGTGTGCCCTCCGAGAGCCTATCTCGTGAACAGTTTCGACGCCCCCAAGAGCGTATCTTGAGAGTAGTTTTAAACTACGAAATTCTGTGTCGTCCAGGAGCCTGTCCTGTGAATAGTTATGTGTCGTCCAGGAGCCAGTCTTGTGAATAGTTCTGCGCCATCCGGGAGCCTATCCTGTGAATAGTTCTATGCCCTTCCGAGAGGCAATCTCGTGAAAAAATCTGACGCCCCCAAGAGCGTATCTTGAGAGTAGTTTTTAGACTACGAAATTCTGTACCATCCAGGAGGCAATCCTGTGAGACTATCTGTGCCCTCCGAGAGCCAATCTCGTGAAAAGAGTCGACGCCCCCAGAGCGTATCTTGTTGACTAACACTGTGCCATCCGGGAGCCAATCCTGTGAAAAGTTCCGCGCCCTAAAGGAGCCAATCATGTGAAAAGTTATGTGCCCTCCGGGAGCTAATCCTGTGAAAAATTCTGTGCCCTCCAGGACCCAATCCTGTGAAAAGTTCGGTGCCCTCCGAGAGCCAATCTCGTGAAAATATTCGACGCCCCCAAGAGCGTATCTTGTTGACTAACTCTGTGCCATCCATGAGCCAATCCTGTTAAAATTTATGTGCCCTCCGAGAGCCAATCTCGTGAAAAGATTCGACGCCCCCGTGAGCGTATCTTGTTGACTTATTTTGTGCCATCCGGGAGCCCATCCTGTGAATAGTTATATGCCCTCCGGGAGCCAATCTCTTGAAAAGATTCGAAGCCCCCAAGAGCGTATCTTTTTTATCAACTCTGTGTCATCCAAGAGCCAATCTTGTGAACAACTATGTGCCTTCCGGGAGCCTATCTCGTGAAAAATTGCCTATGCCCATAGGAGCATATGATAAAGTGATCTTTACATCACTCACAAGAGCATGTCATGAGAAATTTTTTACAAGGCAATGATATATGAAATGAAAAACATACAAGTTTGTTCATGATGAGATTGAAGGTATCATAATAGACAAGGATACCAAAGGAAGATATGTAAGGAGACACATACACGAGGAAATATTCAATGACCAAGGGAACACATAAACAACCACAAGGAGTTATCATTGAAAGTAGCAAGTTACTCCACCGTCCATACCACAAGTCAAGGCGGATATCCCAAAGAGAGCCAACATAACCAAGAAAAGTAGCAAAGCCATAAAAATCCCAAGTATAAGGCTCTCAAAAAGCTCGACCCATCAAGGGGAGAAACCACTCAACCCATCAAGGGGAGGAAAAGTAAAGAGATATGTACAAGGATAAGAGAATCAGATAATCAACCAGATGCCACTTGGGAATCTTCACGGTCCTGATGCTCTGAGGACGAACCACTGATAGAACTCGAGGAGGATGAAGAGGAACCCGAGCCAACAACATCAACAGGTGCAACATCCTCCTGCACAGGGGCAAAGGCTATGTTCTCAAGCAACAGCAGCCTGTCCCCTAAGCACGGCCATATAACCGTTAGCATAAGGTCCAAAGTCACCCAGTTCTTTAACTGGAAAGTGAGGATCCATCAAGAATATCTGATCAACAAGATACTCCCCGAACTGGTTCATCTCTTGGGTAGATCGAACCTTATAATCAGCAGCATATGCAGGGGAAGACTTATACTCAGCTACGACGGTAACTCTCTCCTCTATGCGGCATTTCTCCTCAACATTCTTCAACTCCTTAGCATGGAGTGAAGAAGCAACAATAGCCTTCCGGTGCAGGTCACCCACAGTGGTCTCGAGCAAGGCTACCTGACTCGTAAGCTCTTGCATCCTCAAATCAGATAGGCGAGCCTTCTCAGTGGCACTAGCAAGCTCTGCCTTCAAGGATACCTGACCATCCTCAAGGGCCTTCTTCTCATCAAAAAGCTCAAGTGCAAGAGACGAGAGGTTAACCAAATCCGACAAAACCCGACAAGTATAGCCTAAACAAAAGGCAACTATAGCAACAAAGTGGCTATCATGTCCACATACCAAGGAGTGGCTATCATGTCCACACACTGCGAAGTGGCTATCATGTCCACACACCAAGAGGTGCCTATCATGTCCACACACTGCAAGGTGGCTATCATGTCCACATACCAAGAGGTGGTTATCAGGTCTACACATAAAAAATGGCTATCAAGTATACACATCGCGGGGATACTTTCACAACAACGAACATCAAAAGGCTATGCATAAGCTTAGAAGGAGATTAAAAAAAAGGAAAAAACAATACCCTTCATACGCTCATCAAAGGTCTGCACTTATATTTCAACCTTCCGGGATGATACCAGGTAGGAGACGTCCTCATTATGAAGACAACCTCTGTTTTTCACGAAATCAAACATAAAGCGGAGAATCACAACAAGCACTATTGGGGGCATGTAACGAAATGATCCCCACAACGATCACAACTATGATACTAATAGAGGATAACTCAAGAGCAGTCTCCACCAAACTTTCAAGAAGAAATTTGCTATCTTAATTAGAGCCATGGTAAAAGAAAGGAGTCTCAATGAAAGAGGATGACCAAATCCATCACCAAAAGCAAGATCTTAAACACAATGGTTAATCACATGACCCCATAGGTATGCAAAAGACACCCTCAAAAGTTGTTAAATCTACATGAAGATGAAAGAAACCTGAGACTCGGCCCCTCGGCTGGGGGGCAGAGGATAGAGGAGAGACATCAAAATATACGGTCCTGATGCTCTGAGGACGAACCACTGATAGAACTCGAGGAGGATGAAGAGGAACCCGAGCTAACAACATCAACAGGTGCAACATCCTCCTGCACAGGGGCAAAGGCTATGTTCTCAAGCAACAGCAGCCTGTCCCCTAAGCACGGCCATATAACCGTTAGCATAAGGTCCAAAGTCACCCAGTTCTTTAACTGGAAAGTGAGGATCCATCAAGAATATCTGATCAACAAGATACTCCCCGAACTGGTTCATCTCTTGGGTAGATCGAACCTTATAATCAGCAGCATATGCAGGGGAAGACTTATACTCAGCTACGACGGTAACTCTCTCCTCTATGCGGCATTTCTCCTCAACATTCTTCAACTCCTTAGCATGGAGTGAAGAAGCAACAATAGCCTTCCGGTGCAGGTCACCCACAGTGGTCTCGAGCAAGGCTACCTGACTCGTAAGCTCTTGCATCCTCAAATCAGATAGGCGAGCCTTCTCAGTGGCACTAGCAAGCTCTGCCTTCAAGGATACCTGACCATCCTCAAGGGCCTTCTTCTCATCAAAAAGCTCAAGTGCAAGAGACGAGAGGTTAACCAAATCCGACAAAACCCGACAAGTATAGCCTAAACAAAAGGCAACTATAGCAACAAAGTGGCTATCATGTCCACATACCAAGGAGTGGCTATCATGTCCACACACTGCGAAGTGGCTATCATGTCCACACACCAAGAGGTGCCTATCATGTCCACACACTGCAAGGTGGCTATCATGTCCACATACCAAGAGGTGGTTATCAGGTCTACACATAAAAAATGGCTATCAAGTATACACATCGCGGGGATACTTTCACAACAACGAACATCAAAAGGCTATGCATAAGCTTAGAAGGAGATTAAAAAAAAGGAAAAAACAATACCCTTCATACGCTCATCAAAGGTCTGCACTTATATTTCAACCTTCCGGGATGATACCAGGTAGGAGACGTCCTCATTATGAAGACAACCTCTGTTTTTCACGAAATCAAACATAAAGCGGAGAATCACAACAAGCACTATTGGGGGCATGTAACGAAATGATCCCCACAACGATCACAACTATGATACTAATAGAGGATAACTCAAGAGCAGTCTCCACCAAACTTTCAAGAAGAAATTTGCTATCTTAATTAGAGCCATGGTAAAAGAAAGGAGTCTCAATGAAAGAGGATGACCAAACCCATCACCAAAAGCAAGATCTTAAACACAATGGTTAATCACATGACCCCATAGGTATGCAAAAGACACCCTCAAAAGTTGTTAAATCTACATGAAGATGAAAGAAACCTGAGACTCGGCCCCTCGGCTGGGGGGCAGAGGATAGAGGAGAGACATCAAAATATACGGTCATCCTATCGCCATCCACAAGTTGCTTCCCCTTGTCAAGCAAAGAGGGAGCCTCTTCAACCACTATCTCCTTATCACAAGAGGGAGTCGGCAAGGGGGCACATGAAGGAGAGTCTCTCGCGGTTTCCTTCTCCAGGGCAGCCGAGGGCCCGACCTCAGAGTCAGGTTTCCGCGCCTTGGATTTAGATTGTCTTGAACTCTTGCCCACCGCAAGAACCCGCTCGGTAACCAGGGGAGAACGCTCTAACAACAAGTATATCATAAAGAAAAGATAATGGAAAAGGAACATGTGGGAAGCCTCTTCAGCTTTCCCTAATTTAGAAGATTTCTTCGCCTTATGAGCAGAGCTAGAGGGTACTTTCTTCTTATTCAAATCAACGGTGCATTCAGAACGCTTCGCCTGCACATTATACGTTTTTCCATGAAACCAACCTACAAGGGGAAAACAAAAGATGAAAGAAAATAAGAGGATTAATGACATACCAAGCCCACAAGAAGGAGGGGTCAAGCGAATCCCCGCCTCATACAAGTCCACCTCGGACACCCAAGACATAGGACAATGAGAACTGGTCTGATTGCTTTGATAAATGATCTTCATGGTCTCCTTGTCCGGAGGAGAAAGCTCCCCAAAAAAGAGAACCAGCCATCCGAGTGGCCGACGCAAAGTTCGACCCTTACTCATGGAAGGGCGAAATACGCCAATTACGGGGGCAACCTCAACATCAAGTTACGGAAGCAAAACCACCACCCAAGAGATCCGACCATTGAAATTCTAGGTACACCAACCAAGAGAACAAACCCCAGAGCGTCACAAAGAGGGCGGACTTTTAGCTTCCCCAAATGGAGCGACAGTTTGACACATCCGAAGGAAGGGTCAACCATTAACACAAGCCGATAAACCCCTTCGCCCGCGGCAGGGCAATGGTCAAGAGCTATACACACGCTCCAACGAATGAAGGAAAAATGTTACACATGTCGAAGGTCGAGGTTAAAGGACAATGCTCGCGCTAGTACGAGGGAGGCAGAACGTTGTGTCCCATCGAGGGACAGAGTTCACATCCTCAGGTAAAATGGAGGTCTATACTCTCACCCTTGCACTTATGTTCATATTCATGATTTACACCTACAAGTACACCAATTCCATCACTCATGCTTATACTCACAACCCATCCATACATACATACATGTTTATGCTTGCACTCACATGCATGCCCACGTACACACTCCCATGTGTTCAAACATTTGGACGTCCAGGCACATGGCTGCCATATATTCATGCATACATTCATGTCCATAACCGCAGCATGTCTACACCCACTTCCATAATTGTGTTTTTATTTGCATATATGCTAGTACACACCTTGATGTTCATGATATATCCATGTTCACTCAAGTTAGCATTTTCCATATGCATATTGTCTCATTTTCCCATACTTAGAAATTTTTTGGACCCAATTCAAATATTTTGTCCCGACTTAGGCTCACCCCATATGAAACTGAGGTACGTAGACTCATATCCATGATTGCATTGCGTCCCCATGCACGCACATATTTTCAAAATGCATACTTGAAGGGATCGGATTTTTTATGATTATAGCCATATTCCGCGGACACGTGTCTAGAACACGTGTACGCATGCTCTAATATTTACAATTCCTCTATTTTTGAGAATCGGAGGACAAGGCTCGAAAAACGCGCCTACGGACAAGCAAAGGTTTCGTCAAGAGGTAAAGTCACGGTTTCCAATTGCGTTTATCATCCCATCCTAAAATAGAGTCAACCAAGGGTCACGCCATTGGTTAACTCGGGGGCAAGTGATGGATATACGCCCAATTGAAACCCGTTTTAGTTCGGACTGTCTTATTCTGATCACCCCACTTGTGATTGTAAATCAAAACTTTGACCCGAATACTTCGCCCCAAAACGCTAACGGTCCGAACGAGGTAAAATTACTCGCCCGGACCCGACCATCGACCTCACCTAGGGGAGACCGGGTTGGCTCACCCAACCCCTCTTAGGAGGGGTTGGGAAAATCTACCTGGTGTCAGGCCTCAGGGGTCGGATTTTCTGCCCGACCCCAAGGTTCCCGACCTCTTTTTCACCCGTCCCACACTTAGATTATTTTGCCTACCTCTCCATGCTTTAAGGGTCTAATCATACAGTTATGAGATAATTTAGTAAGCTTAGGGGATTAACGAGGTCATCAAGCCACCTTAATCCCCCCCTGAAGCCTATAAATACTGCTCGTATCCTATTCATTTCCATCACGTTGACTATTTATTAGCTTCTGCTCTGCCTTCTCTCTAGTTTGTCTCTCTAGAAATATTAGACCGACTTAGGCATCAGAGAGGGTTCACCAAGCACCCCCCCCCCCTCCGTGCTTGGTACTGGCCCTATTACAGGTAAGTCAGAAGAAAGAAGTCGGAAGAAGAGAAGGATACGGATCAGACCATCTAGCAGATAGAGCATCAGATCATGCTTTTTACCCGTGAGAAGTGACACTTGGACCGACAACCCGTTGACCCGTGTGACACGACCTAACAGGTAGGCTGCCCTTCTTGGTTGTTTGGCGGCCTATTGTCCCCCGGTGGACGATTGTCTCTAGATGGTATGTTGTTCGTCATTGATCTCGTGATAGAAGGGCTTATTGTTCAAAACCGACAGACGGCGCCAAGTGTTAAGATGTGTGCCTCGGGTTGATGTGTCTCTGATCCGAGTAACACCTCTCACGGGTAATCTGATCTTCCTTTTGATCCGCTTAGCCTATCGATGTGATCTGTTACTCTGCTCCTCGCAAACCTCCTCAATGGGCAATATCGAGCACAGAGAGGGGGGGGGTGCTCGGTGAACCCTCTCTGATGCCTAAGTAAGTTCGGGCTCTTTAGAGAGAGAAAATCCTAGAGAGACGGCAGAGGTAAAATGTGCAAAGATGTAAACTTGTCCAAATGAATAGAACTTGAGAAGTATATAAAGGCTACGGGGGAATTAAAGTGGCTTTATGAAACCGTTAATCCTTATACGTACTTAATTGACACATAACAGCAGGAAACCCTTGAAAAGCATTGAGAGGCGGGTGAAAAATTCTAAGTACGGGTAAGGTAAAATGGATGTCGTGGCCCTCGGGGTCGGACGGAAAATTCGACCCCTAAGGCCTAGGATCGGGTCAGCTTGCCCGACCTCTCTTGGGAGAGGCTGGGTCAGCTGACCCGATCCCCCCTTGGAGGGATCGTGTGAGGCAACCTGATCCCTCCTAGGAGAGATCGGGTTGGCCCACCCAATCTCTCCTAAGAGAGATCGGGCCGGCTAGCCCGATCTCACCTAGATGAGACCAACAGACCGGTCGGGACGAATATTTCGGCTCGTCCGGGCCGTTCGCGTTGCGAGTGAAGCGCTCGGGTCCAAGCTTCATTTATAACCGTAAATGGGGTGATTAAAATAAGACAGTCCGAAGGGAGACGGGTTCGAATTGGGCGTATATCCATCAGCGTAAGTCTTATGGTAAACTTTATCTAAACATCAATCACATCTTTCAGATAAACTTTATCTATTCATCAATCGTAAACAATGCAAAAGCTTGGTAGAAGAAAAGGCTACCAGTTGCTTCACTTAACCAAACAGACCACCACCTAATTCACCTTGCAGCAACTACTTCCGCTCATTCTCCAATGTATCAAGACTTTTCATCATTCTTCGCATATGCCTAATGAAATTAGAAAGTTTTCATTATATATACTAACTAAATGTTAGAACCAACTTCATGATTAAAAGCAGTATATCCTCTATAGATTTACAGTTAACATTGTATCAATCAATGCATTATGTTGGTGTAGTCATAAAAAGTTATGAATTCTTTGAAAAAGTTATGAAAATTTCTATTTTCGAATGATAAAACAATGAGATCCATAAAATTTATGTATGATTAAAAAAATTACGCAGAACACTTGAAAGTAAGATATAATTTTTCAGCACGTAATGGATAGATGTTAAGGTTCCGTACCTTTGTTAGGTTGTTCCGAGTAGAAAAGGGTGCGAGCACTATGTCACTTACCCAAAAAAATTGATCATGTAGGTAACTCAGTGTACCCATGTAGATATGTCATCGCCACATCAACTTATTCTATGAACTCGACATCGAACATGACCAAAACATGGCATTACTTCAGCCTATTTGATTCACAATATATAGCAAATAAAACCATGATAGAAATGTAGATTATCAACCATATAAAATTTGTACACAAAGAAGTCCAGATATCAGATGGTGAAGTCTGTTTACCATTGTAAATCTGATAAAAAACTTTAGTTTTTTTCTTGATCAATAGTCTTGATCAATACACTGTACCTATGTTCAAATCCATTATTCCAAGATCAAGTTCATATCATTAACGAACACTTTCGACACTAAAAGAACAATGATGTGACAAAATAGCAGAAATTGCAGAGAACTACCTAACAACTTAGTTTCGATTACTGATAAGATGCAAGAAGCATCCAAATTGACATAAATCGGCGAACACTGTTCAACACTACTCGACTAAAGCTATCAGGGAGTTGAATTGTCAATCACACTTCAGCTAACACTGTGGATGAATTAAATAAAAAATTGTAGCTAATGGTAACTAATGAAAATGAATTCAGAGATATACTATACATTTAGGCATAGAAAATCAATGTAGGGAGAAGATTAAGATATACTATACCTTTAGGTGTAGAAATGACGTCTCGATTCTCCCTGTTGCAGCTCCCAAATCTCAAGGGTACATTAACCAACTTTATCAAGAAATGAAAGATGAGCCTCAACAAACAGGTGAGATCGGGAGATGTGTGTAAACTTAGAGCTGAATTTCATCGCCAATTCATCATTTATGGAATTCCTTCAAAATCAACTGCATATTAACTAATATATATCAGAAGAAAAATGGAAATTGATTCAGTGATCTATGATATTTTTAACTTGAAAATATAGTCAAAAAAATAAATTCACAGAACCTTTAAATCAACATAGTCATAAATAAAAGATTAAAAACAACAGCAATAAAATACAAAAACCAAGTACACCCAAAATCTTAACTATCATAAACGTCAATATGGTGATGCATTAAATCAGCATGAATTCATTCTCCAAGAGCAACACTAGCTTTCAGTAACAATCAGATGCTTATGACATAAATGAAGAATGTACAGATCGACTATAATGACTCGAGAGGAGCTATTGCATCCAAATAGAAATTCGGTTCACAAACCAAGCCCTTCAAGGAAGGAATAAACTGAAAGTATTTGTAAGTCCGTACCTTAAGGGTCAAGTGTTGACTAATTAGCTCAAGTATTCAATGCAAATGACCCAAATTAACTCCTACCAAGGGCTTGACTGTGTCTGTAAAAAAAAAGAATACATTTAAGTAGAATTTTCAACTCAATTAACAGGTTCGTGTTTACTGAACAAAGTAGATTTATTTAGATTTTGAAGTTTTAAATACTAAACACTAAACCCAAGAGATTGAAATGAATGGCTTTACTATTAAATATGGATGAGAAGTTTTTATGCAGTTATAATCACCTTTCTTAATATAATCCGAGGTTGCATCTCAAAGCTAAACATGCCAAACACGAAGTCATTAAACCACTGCAATATATAAACAAAGAAATTTCTATTACACAACTGCAGAAGTGAAACAATATCTGACATACTTATGTTTTGGTTTCTAACCTTTTACCAATCAATACATTGTACTATGATTTAAAAAAAAACACAACAAAGATACTAACAACTCGACTAACCTAGTAGAAGAGTAAGAATTCCTCATAATTGTAAGCATATGGCGATGGGCGCCGTAATTGGTAGCATATAATATGTATATTTTACCTAATGAACTTGGGTAAATGTCACCTTAGGGTAATTGGGCCAGACCTGATGGATATCTGTCCAATTCGGGTTCGTATTTACGTTTCGTACCTCGCAAACACGACGAAACCCATAAACGGTTTTTACCGCGGACACCCCGAGTCCAAAACGGTCCGGATGCGCGCAGCACCCGGACAGGGACTTCCGGATTGCCACAAGGCAACACGAGGCAATCCGGACTGGTCCTGTTCGCCCGGCAATTCGGACCATGTCGGACATCCGACATGGTCCAGACTGTCGACTGTCACCGCGCGCTTACCCCTATTATTTTTACTAAGTATGAGAAGTCAGTGTGCACATAGCCAACCTCGATGTCAGTAAGCGTTCTCCTTTAAACCGGCATTGAACCGCATAAAACCGGGTACGGTTCTCGGGTTTCCTATAAATAGGGACCTAGACCTCCCATTTGACAACTTAACTCGAAACTCTCTCAAATTGGCTATTTGTGCTCTGACCTCTCTCTACATACTTTCTCTCTCTAAATTGTGACTTAAGCATCGGAGAGGGCTCAACCAGCACCACCCCCCTCTCCATGCTGGTTATTGCCCGTTTTGCAGAACTCGACGTGTAGGAGACCGAGATTGGAGCCAAAGCCAAGTTTGGGGTTTGAGGATCGAGGTTCGCGGATCGTGGATCATGACGTGCTGACAGGAGACCGTACCTGCGTACACATCCAACCCGTTCGCGAAGAGCAACCCGAGGTGTCCCAGGTGGATCCGACCTCAACACTTGGCACCGTCAACGTGATTCGAGCAAGAAGCCGTTCCATACCGCAAGCTATGACAGGAAGACGTACGAAGAAGGTGGGTGCGAGCAAATGCGCCTTCCACGCAGCATGGTCCCAACGTCCAGAACGAGGTACCAGTGCATGAGTTCGAGCAAAGGACGGAAAGGAACGAAGATTTCCCATACGGGATGCTAGCTGACGGAGTGCAGCAGCAAGCAAGAGGCGCAAGCAACCTGCCACCAGTCACACCTGCCATGATGGCCGCACTGGAAGAGAACCTCGCATTCAGGGAGACTCTAAAGAACCGGTGATACATGGCACCCCCGCCACCACCTCTGCCAGCTAGCGAGCATGCTGCACCTACGAGGGAGATGTCGCATGATGTCAACCATCAAGAGCCACAGCATCTAGAAGGCGAAGGATATTCTGAAGGTACCTATCAGTACCGGCAGGAAGCAACACATTCATACACTCCAAGTATTGGTGTGAAGCAGCAGCAGCAAGGAGTAAGATGGAAGCAACCCCCTGTGAACAACTCACAGCGGCCACAAAAGGAAGGCAACTTCAAGGAAGCAAGTCGTGCTCATAATATAATGAAGGGTGGAGGAAGCCCGCATGCAACAGCGACATCCCAGTCACGAGACTTACGGCTAAGGCCTTGGAAGAGATGATCGAGAAGAAGATGAAGCAGTCAAAGATGAAGGGAATGCATGCCCTTGAAGAGAACGCGTCGCATCCGTTCTATGACGAGCTAGTGTACAGCGGCGTCCCAGATGCTCTCTACCGAATTGGAGGAGAGAAGTACAGAGGAAAAGGAGATCCGATCGAAGATGTTCAACAACATGAAGCCTCCTTGCTGGGACGAACTGACAATCCACATCATGTCGCCATGACATTCCCCAACACCCTTGTGGGAACTGCCGCGCGCTGGTTCTTTTCACTACCATGTGGAAGTGTTACATCGTGGGCATACCTGAAGGCGAAGTTCATTCAAAGATACATGGGAGAACGCACACTCCTGAAAGGGCCAAACACATTGAACGAGGTGGTACAACAAAATGATGAGTCGTTAGCGGATTACTACATCCGTTTCAACCAAAATGTCGTAGACATTCAGGGCAACTTCACTGAAGGAGAGATCATACATGCTTTCATCAGGAAATTAGGCTGAAAAGGGTATTCCCTAGCGGAGAAGATGTCGAAGCGCCCCGTGGAGACACTTGAAGAACTGGCAGCAAGAGTTAAAGAGTTCGTGGATCTAGAAAGATTCAGAGACCAGCATAAAGCGAAAATCAGCGCAGCCCGCGCTAAAGAGAAGCAGGCGAGACCTCAACAAGGTTCGCAACAAGCAAGGAAATTCCAGCCGCAAAAGAGGCCG
This sequence comes from Clarkia xantiana subsp. parviflora, assembly GCA_036873135.1. Taxonomy (NCBI): domain Eukaryota; kingdom Viridiplantae; phylum Streptophyta; class Magnoliopsida; order Myrtales; family Onagraceae; genus Clarkia; species Clarkia xantiana. The sequence goes on from JAPTYO010000018.1 coordinate 2,110,558, forward strand.
TTCCAGCCGGAATTCCAAAGACCGAAGGAAGTGAACTTAGTAGACTGCGTTCCCTTGAACACACCACTCTTCGTGATCCTGAAAAAGATGAATGAAGACAACATGTGGAGGGAGCCGACAAACTTCCGAAAAGGTCCACTTGGAAAGCAAAAAGACAAATGGTGTGAGAACCATGAAGTCTATGGCCACGAGATGGACAGCTGTGTCAGCCTAAGATTCCGTGTAAACAACTTCATCTTCAAAGGAGAACTCAAGAAATACGTAGATCAAGGCGACAAGCGCCAAAAAAAGAACCATGCTGAGTCAGGAAGATGAACAAGGGAAAGGAGAAAATGAACGACAATCTGCCACCTGCGAAGCGTGGCGTCATCGATGTGATTCATGGAGGGCCAGCTGCAGGAGGAAGCATTTCTAATGCTCGTGATGTTTATGCTGCGCAACTACAATTTTTTCCCAAGTATGGAAAAACACGCCAACCAGAGAAGGAAGACGTGGTCATCCCATTCTCAAATGCTGACAAGAAGCACATAGTCTACCCCCACGATGATGCTCTTGTCATTACAATGGATGTCAACGGATATGATGTGCGAAGGATATTGGTGGATGGTGGAAGTGCCGCAGACTTACTGCATGTAGATGTTCTCAAGAAATTGGGAAAAACGGAAGTCGATCTTTCGCCAAGCACATTCCCGCTAGTCAGCTTCGCAGGAGCTGCAACTTACCCGTTGGGTATGATCACACTGCCAGTCATCCTAGGAGAAGGTTGGAAGGCACTTTATATCATTGTCACATTTGTAGTGGTGAACATCCTAGGAGCATACAACGGCATCCTAGGACGAACGACAATCAACCCGCACGACATCGTGCCGTCAACCGCTCACCAAAAGATGAAGTTCCTAACTCCTCATGGGATCGGCGAGGTGCTAGGCGACCAAACAGCCGCACGGAAGTGCTATGTCAACGCTCTAACGAAGACGAAGCTAGTGTCCTTTTCCATGATAGAAGTTGGCGTGAAAAGAAATCTGTTCGCTTCAAGTGATGATGATGAAGGAAAAAAAAGGAGTTAACACCAAGAGCTGGACTCGACATGATGCTCTTCCCAACAAGACGGAGCGTCCTAGATGTTAGACAAGGACAAGAAGAGTCCATTACAGCTTACTTCAGGAGGTTCGCCCAATATGCAACCGCACTAAGGGCAACCAAAAAAGAGGTCATCACTGCATTTTAGTTGAACATGAATGCGCCAACGTTTTTGCTGTTCGGAAGAATATATGGATTGCGTACAACCAAGACGATGGCATGCCTGAAGGATAAGTTGGAAACTGCAATCTCTTGTGAACGCTGATGGGTCCGACTATAGCCGTCAGGCCCTTTAACGGCGAGAAAACGGCAAGCAGGCCCACCAGGCCCAAACTGAAGGTCAAGATGACCTAGAAGAAGAGTCCCGACAAGGTAAGATCCCGACAGAGTCGGTTCCGACAGTGGAGCTGGAAGCTCCCGATGAGAAGCCTTTAAGTAGGCCCCGATGACGAATCCCTGAGAATGATTGGCCCTGTCACGATGACGAGGGGCCCCGAGCGGTGACACAATGAGATAACTCTGGAGTCCCCGACGGGAGTCGGGACTCATTATCAGAGGATAAAGCCAAGATATGCGGGGCGTGGCCGAGATACGCGGAACGTGGTTAAGATACACGGAGCGTGGCCGAGATACGCGGGGCATGGCTAAGATACGCGAGATCACGTCCGAGATATGCGGGATACGGGCTAACCACCCCTAACGGTTCGCCAGGTACCTGAGGCATCTCTTTGCCTATAAAAGGGCAGGAGATCACCTCAGAAAGACTTACGTTGAGTTGAATACACTCTGAGTTTATTACTTGCCAGTCATACGAGATACTCATTTAAGCATCGGAGAGGGATTCTGGGTCACCGCCCGGTCTATCCCCTCTTGCAGGATTGCGTGGAGCAAAGGAGCTAGGATTGCCGTCAAAGTCCGTACCGGAGTTCCACCGTGATCCAACATTGGCGCCGTCTGTGGGAATCAAACAAAAAGCTGATATGCCTTCTACTCGATCAATGGCGGCTGGCAAGAACAGAAGACAGGGACAATCCGGTGGTTCCCGTCACCCCGCTGCAACGAATCTGAATTCAGTACCGGAACAAGAGGAAAACCAGAACCATCCCCCGGCTGAGCTCTCCCAGACAGGGGGGCACAATGGATCGCATCCCGAAGATGTTGCCCCTCAGCACCAGGGTAACAGGGGGCAGGAGGCTCCCCCAGCTGCAGATTTGACAAGGGCCGTGGCGGAGGCCATGCCCATGTTTCTGGCGGCTGTAGAGGCTCTCTTGGATCGGAGAGAGGCTGCGAGGAGGCAGGAGGAGATGCCCCCGTTGGAGGAAGCGACCCCGCCAACAGAGGGTCGGGACGCACAGGAAGCCCCGCCCCGAGGCCAGGACAGAGGTAGGGCAACTGGTCAGCCGGAAAGGTTCGTGGTTGATGGGCCAGGACCAGTACAGGACAGGACCATTCCCCTGAATGGTCCCATCACTCCCGACCAGGTGGTAAAGATCGTGAACATCTGTATGCGAGAACAAAAGCCACTGGTATCGGAGCTAAGGGATCGATCCACTCATCCCTTCGTCCCCCGACTCATTGACACCCTAGCCCCGCCTGGGCTAGGCATCCCCACGATAAAGGAGTATGATGGCGAAGGAGATCCAGTTCGCCACGTCCAGAAGCACCTCATGGCGTGTCTGGGAAGAACTCCAAGTGAAGACATAGTGTGTACGTTGTTCCCGAATACACTGGGAGAAAGAGCCCTGACCTGGTTCTTCAGTCTGCACCCAGGCTGCATCACTTGCTGGGCAGACATGCACGACCGATTCATTCAGCAGTACCAGGGTCGGAGGCGTTTATTGAAGAGTGTGAGGTCCCTGACCCAGGTGGTGCAGAGGCCCGATGAATCGTTGGCTCATTATTACCAGCGGTACACAGCCAGCGTAGCAGAGATAGATGAGGAAATCTCAGAGGGCGAAACCATCCGTACCTTCATTCGGAACCTGACAGCCCCCTATGGCTCCGAGTTGATGCACAGCGTGGCTGAGAAGGCTGTGTGGAATATGGAGGCATTACAGAAGAGGTTGAAGCGGCAGATCGATGTCCAGGAGTCAAAGATAGCCGCGGGAGAACTGGAGCCCCCAAAGTTGAACAAAGGGAAGCAGTCAAGTAAACCTTTCGACGATCGTAAGTCAAAAGGTAAACCCGACAGTGGCAAGAATCGAGGTCGTCCGGATCGGAGGGACGACAGACGTTCTTCAAGGAAGGATAAGCGGGAAGGATTTTGACATTCCTCTCAACTGCTCTATGGCGGAAGTGCTGACAGTCATGGAACGACAAGGTATCTCCAGGTACCCCCCGAAGAAAGATGGAGAATTCCTGGGGTCCCGCACAGATCGCTATTGTCGATTTCACCGCGCAAATGGCCATGACACCAATCACTGTCGGGAGCTGAAGAAGGAGATTGAAAAGCTGATCCAGAAGGGGAAGCTTAAGGAATTTGTCGGGGATAAGCGGTGCCGATCCCGCTCTCGGTCCCGATCGCGGTCCCGTTCCCTATCCCGCTCTCGGTCCCGATCGCGGTCCCGTTCCCGATCCCGCGATCGGTCCCCAAGGAAGAAGAGAACCGATCCAGAGTCATCCGGTGCTCGCAAGGAGAGACGGGGCACTATCAACGTGATTCATGGAGGGTTTGCTGCTGGAGGTGATACCTCATCCGCCCGAGAAGTTTATGCCTCTAGAATCCCTACAGCAGTGGTGTTGGGTAAGAAGTCCCGATCCTGGACCTTGAAAGAAGAGATGGTGATCTCCTTCTCGTCGGAGGACCTCATAGGCGTAGAGACTCCGCATGACGATGCCTTGGTGGTAACCTTGGATGTAGACGGGTTCGAAATGAAGAGAATTCTAATCGACGGGGGGAGCTCCTCCGACATCCTATTCATGGACGCGCTGGAGGCTATGGGGAAGACGAAGAAAGATATAAAGGAGGCAAACTTCCCGATGGTCGGGTTCTCTGGCTCAACCTCCTACCCGCTAGGAGTAATCACCTTACCAGTGGAGTTTGGTAGTGGGTGGAAATCAGAAAGGAGGAACGTGGAGTTCGTGGTAGTTGATTCCGGGTGGGCTTACAACACGATTATCGGGAGAACCACCATTAACCCCCTGATGGCGGTTGCCTCGACAGTGCACCAAAAGATGAAGTTCCCGACCGACCACGGAGTCGAAGAGGTCAAGGGTGACCAGGTGGCTTCCCGAAAATGTTCTGTTAATGCCACCCGAAGGAGGAGGCGAGAAGCCATGACTGTCCTCCAGACAGACACAGATCCTAGAGAGGAGTTTGGGCGTCCCGCCCCCGTAGAAGATCTGAAAGAAGTCGAGATCGACGGACCCCAGAGGAAGGTGAAAATCGGGTCTGCTCTGACTGAGGAGACAGCCCAAAAATTGGTTGAGTTGCTAAAAGAGTTCAAGCTATTATGTAAGCAAGGCATTTGCCAAATCTGAATTGAACTACCCCGCCGTTGAGAAGTACCTCTTTGCGTTGATTATTACCGCTCGGAAGCTAAGGCCATATTTCCACGCACACGAGATCACTGTGCTAACGAACCAGCCTTTGAAGCATTTTTTGAACCGACCGGATGCGTCGGGGAGATTAGTAAAATGGGCAGTAGAGCTTAGCGAATTTTGCATACAATTCGCTCCGAGGACAGCCATTAAGGGCCAAGCATTAGCAGATTTCATAGCAGAATCTACAGCCCCCGATCTGGAAGAAGCAGGCCCTGTAGAGGGGGCAACCATGGAGGTCGCGACAGAAGAACAACCAGAGAGGGAAGAGCAATCAGAACAGCCAAATGAAGAAAATACCTGGGAGATGTACACGGATGGCTCCGCGAGTTCAGACGGATCAGGAGCGGGCTTCTTGTTGATACCACCGGGTGAAGGTGAACCGCTCCGATATGCTTTGGCTTTAACATTCAAGGCCACAAACAACGAAGCGGAGTACGAAGCTCTTATCACGGGCCTAAAAATCGCCAAAGGCACTGGAATCGATCACTTGAGAGTGAAGTGCGACGCAGCTTTAATCGTGAACCAGGTTCAAGGGCGATACGAAGCAAGGAGTCCGATAATGAAAAAGTATCTACGAGAGGTACAAGCCCTGAGAGAGAGCTTCAAAAGCTTCGATATCGAGGCTATCCCGAGGGAGGAGAACGTAGAGGCAGACGCCTTGAGCAAATTTGCCCTGGGGGCACCTTTGGAAGAAAATCGGAAGATGCACTTCCTGGAGAAGGTGATCTTATCAAACATCGACCCAACGCAGGTGTGCACCATTGAGACAGGATCGGAGGAAGAGCCCACCTGGATGACCCCGATAGTCGCGTATCTGACTACGGGGGCAGTCCCCGAGGATAAGGTAGCAGCAGACAGGATATGTCGGATCGCGTCTAATTATGTGATGCTGGACAATCAGCTGTACAAGAAGGGCTGGTTCTCGACTCCGTACCTGAAGTGTGTAGCAGAACCCGACACCAATCGAATCCTGAAGGAAATGCATGAGGGGGTCGCGGCTTGTCACGAAGGGGCCCGATCCATTTTGAGGAAGGTGTTGAACTTAAACTACTATTGGCCCACGATGAACAAAGAAGCAACGGCGTTGGTCCGATCATGCGACGCTTGCCAGAGGTACGCCCCGTGTATCGTGGCTCCGGCCGCCAACCTGACATCCATCAAGAGCGCTTGGCCCTTCGCGCAGTGGGGCATCGACTTGGTGGGACCTCTTCCACAAGCACAAGGACAATGTAAGTATTTACTTGTAGCTATCGATTATTTTTCGAAATGGATAGAGGCGAAGGCATTGGCCAGAACAACGGGGAACCAGATCGTCAAGTTCCTCCAAACCCACATCGTGTCCAGATACGGGATTCCTAAGGTGGTGATCAGCGACAATGGCCCACCGTTTAACGGCTCTCAGGTGAGAGAGTATCTGGAAGAATTGAACATTGAGCATCGGACCGCCTCCGTACGCCATGCTCAGACTAATGGCCAGGTGGAGTCAGCCAACAAAATCGTGATGGATGGCCTGAAGAAGAGGGTCTATGCCTTGAAGGGCAAGTGGCTGAACGAACTGGAAAATGTACTTTGGGCTGTTAGAACGACACCCAAACGATCAACAGGGGAGACTCCGTTTGGCCTCGTTTATGGCACGGAAGCTGTCGCACCTGTGGAGGTAGCTGTGGCGTCCCATCGGATGAGATATTACGAGCCCCTAACGAACGACGAAGTGAGACGTCTGGACTTGGACTTACTCGAAGAGAAGAGGCGGGAAGCCGATGAAGTCCAAGCTCGAATGCGTTTAGCGACGGCCAGGTACTACAATCGGCGAGTGAAGTCCCGACAGTTCTTTGTCGGGGAGCTGGTTTGGCGTCGCAACGAGTTCACCCTTTTGGATCGAATCAACAAGATGTCACCAAAATGGGAAGGACCTTAAAAGGTCGTGGGGATGCCAGCTCCAAATGCATACAAGTTGGAAGACCTCGATGGCAGAACGTTAAAGCATTCTTTTAGTGGCGAACACTTGAAGAAACACCATGCTTGAAGAAAGTCGCCTTAAGTGGTGCCCGACAAAGCCGCCTTGAGTGGTGCCCGATGTAAAATCGCCTTAAGTGGTGTATGCTATTTATCGTTTAATTCGATGTAAGCCAATCTTATGCCATCAATAAATAAAGAGGTTGCATCCAAATAAGAGTTGTCCTTAGATTTATGCTAAGTGTAAAAGTCGCCTTCAGTGGTGCACGATGAAAGTCGCCTTCAGTGGTGCACGATGAAAGTCGCCTTCAGTGGTGCACGATGAAAGTCGCCTTCAGTGGTGCACGATGAAAGTCGCCTTCAGTGGTGCACGAGAAAAGTCGCCTTCAGTGGCGCACGAGGAAAGTCGCCTTCAGTGGTGCACGAGAAAAGTCGCCTTCAGTGGTGCACGAGGAAAGTCGCCTTAAGTGGTGCACAATATTTAGATTTATTCTAAGTATCCAAAAGTCGTCTTAAGTGATGCACGGGATCAAGCCGCCTTAAGTGGTGCACAATGCTTAGATTTATTCTAAGTATCCAAAAGTCTTCTTAAGTGATGCGCGGAACTAAGTCGCCTTGAGGGGTGCACGATCTTTAGGTTTATCCTAAGTAATGATTAAGTCGCCTTAAGTAATGCACGGAACTAAGTCACCTTAAGTGGTGCAGGTTATTAAAATCGTCGGGAAAGAAGTATCGAGGTTTCGACTTAAGCGCGTATAAGTAAAGTCACTCGGAAAAGTGCAACAAAAGATCGGAACTAAAGAAGTCTGATATTGATAAGGGCTCAAGGGCCCGACGCCGACGCAAGAGAAGAAGATACAAGGACTCTAAAAAGATAAAACATTCAAGCTTAGTTCTTGTCGGCAGCATTGGCAGCAGCTGGGTCCGCGGAGTCGGTAGTAGAGGGATCCACAGGATTGGCTTCGGGAGAATTGGCTATCGGGGCGTCTGCACTTGGAAGTTCAGAAGCGTCTTCGACAATTACGGGGGTACTCCCCCCATCACTCTCCTCGGAAAGAGCAAAATACTTCTTCGCGAAGGGAGCGAGGGAAGGAGACTTGTCGAAATTGATGGCGTCCCCGTACTCCAGGTGGAGCTCCTCAACCGCATTGAAGAGAGTATTCTCCACCTCCGCGCCAAAGAACTTCATGGCATCAGCCTAGAAGCCCTCAGACCTCCGATAGTCCTCCCGGCCCTTTTCCTCCGCTTCGGCCAGCTGCGCAGGAAATCCCGCGATTAGCTCCTCCAAGGCCTTCTTCTCAAGGACCAGTTTGTCCTCGGCAGCCTTCTTCTCCTGGGTCAGCCTGTCCACAATCGCCCCCCGCTCCTGCCGCTCTTGCCTCAAGAGCCCCTCGAAGTCCGCGATCTGCTGCTGAAGGTCCCGAATCTTCTGATTAAGGGCAGCCTGCTCTTTGACAAGCTTCCCCTGCAGAGACTGGGAGGCCTTGAGATCCGCCTGAAGCTGCTCGCGGACCCCTCGGTCCCGCTCCCGGGCCTCATCATAGGCAATAACGTACCCGATGAGGCGGTTGTAGTCCCCGAGCTCCTGCAATAAGAAGGAAACGTGTTAATGAACAAACGACCCTATCTATCATCAACAAGAAAGAAGCAAAGTCTCACCTCTACGCGGCACACAGCCATATCCCTGATATCCCGCTGCATATGCGTCCGATTGAGGTAAATCGGATGCCGCATAGAAGGCAGAATAGAACCCGCCAGCAGATGCAGGGCCAGCTCCTGGTCCTGTTCCCTTTGTGTGAGCGGGACTCCCTGAAGCGTCTGGATAGGAGTCCAGGGGGCATTCCTCTGTGAAGAATCGAAGGGCCGGTAGAAGTCCCCATCAAGAGCAAGGGGAGAGATAGGACGAGGAATGGAAGGGCACGCCTCCGTCTCGGCCCGAACAGGGGAAGGAGAGAAGTCGTGGATAGGTGAAAGCTGCCGCTGCGGCGGAGAAGACGAAGGAGGCGGCCCCTGAGGGGTTGGTTTCAAAGGGGATTGCCCCGCCTTCCGACGCTGTTGAGGGGGGTCACCCCCGCCAATCTCCTCGGAGGAGTCCAGAGTTTCCACCTGACGAAACTGTTCGCCAGTTGGAGCCTTCTCTCCAGCTGAGGAAGGCACCCCCGCTGAAGGCGGTGCGTCTGCGGAAGCTGCAGCACCCGAGGGAGCTCCCGAGCGACCTGCACCTGGAGGATGAGAAGCTTCAGAAAGGTAGTCAGGAAGTTCATCGGGATTCTTACACCAGATGATACGTCGGGAGACGTATTGATCCTTCCCACGATAATGATAGTAGCCTGCCTTCAAGACTCGGGGAGTTTCGCCTCGAAGGATTCTTTTGACATCAGTAATGCGGCCTTCCTTGGTCGAGGAAATCAAATCCGACGGGACCATCCTCTTGTACGATTTAATAGCAAGTCGAAGTTGTTTACCTTCTTCAGCGTTCTGGACATCGAAGAGCTGGTCCAGATCCACCCGCTTCCGCTTGGGCTGCTCCGCTGAAGGAGACCCCGACCTAGCAGCAGCCTTCTTGGCAGACTTCCTCTTCCGCGAGGGGCGGACAGCATCAGTCTCCCCCTGCTTAAGGAACAGATCGGTCAGCACAGATACCTTCTTGGCTGCAAACAGTAAACAAAGAAAGAGTTAGAAGTTTACCCAAGGAACCATATTGGAAGGGCCGTCGAAGAGTTGACCCCCAGAAACAATGTCGAGGAGTCGGATCCCGGCGTGCACCAGGTCCCGCTCCACGAGTGAGTTGGCGTTGAGAGGAGTGTAAGACTCCTCCCACCGATAGAGCTGGATAAGCTGGAGAGTCTCAAAATCCTCATCAGCATAAGTATGGAAAGCAGGTGGAGGGTCCGCTACCACCTCCCAACGAGGCCAGGGAATGGAGGAGTGACGGATAAAGAAGTAGCTCTTTTTCCAGCTACTGTTGTCGGACCCTGTATCAATCAAGAGTCCCCGACCCTTGACCACCTTCCAGGTGTCACTGGTCCAACTGTACCGGGCAAGCTGCTGCTTACTCCACTTGGGCATCCGAGGGTAGAAGGCGCAAACCCCCGCCTCATTGCACTTCATCCCATAAAAGGTTCTGAAGAGTTGGAGGCTGTAGACCCACTTCTGTCGGAGGCAAAGGAATTGAAAGGCGTTCCAGAGGCGGATGGCATGGGGAGAAAAGGTAGTGGGGTGTGTCCTGTAATGGTGGCATAGCTCGACCAGATTACCGCAAAAGGGGAACCTGATCCCCGCTGATATTTGTCCCGTAGAGACAAACACCTCCCCTTTCTGGGTACGAGTAACCTCAGAGTCACTCGAGGGACGATGCCTAGGATACGGGAAACGAGGTTCCCAGGTGATGGTGATGCAACCCTCTCGGAGAGCTGCATCATAAGCAGTATTGGAAATCTCATTTGGAGCATAGTCAAAGTTAAAGGGTTTTCTCCCCTCGGAGCTGGAACCGCTGTCTGAAAAGCAACCAGGGCAAGAAAATACAGTGGGACTCTTGGAGAAATTAGAAGCGAAAAGACGAACAAGCAACGAAGAGGGATTCCTTACCAGACATGATGAAGTAGAGGTTGAAGGAGATGAGCGAAACGTCGCCGGAAAAATAATCGGGAAGACTCCAAAGACCTTCGAAATCACAGAGCTTGGAATCGCAGAGAGCTTTTGAGAATTCGAAGACGGTAAAAGTTAAATTGTGACTATGGCTAGGGTTTTATAGTCGAAGAAGACGGTTGAAAGGACACTTCGATCCGAGTCGTCGAAGTCGAAGAGTCTTAATCTGGACCGTTGAGATGAAACGTGCAGAAGGACAACGGGTGTAATGATGAAACGGCCTGAAAAGCACTTTTTCAGAAAAGGACAGGCGCGAAAAATCAGGCACGTGGGTCGAAAACGTCACTCCATTATCTACTGCATTTAATGCACTAGGAAACCGAGAAGACCCTTCGGATATAACAGTTATCTACAAAACCCTGAGGAAACGTAGAGGAGAAGATTGATAAACTGAGTAACTGAACCAAGGAAAAGATCCCCGACTCTAGTATTGAAAGATCGGGAGTTGAAAGACACGACGAACTAAAAGTCCCTCATGTCTTGGGGGCAAATGATGGGTCCGACTATAGCCGTCAGGCCCTTTAACGGCGAGAAAACGGCAAGCAGGCCCACCAGGCCCAAAATGAAGGTCAAGATGACCTAGAAGAAGAGTCCCGACGAGGTAAGATCCCGACAGAGTCGGTTCCGACAGTGGAGCTGGAAGCTTCCGATGAGAAGCCTTTAAGTAGGCCCCGATGACGAATCCCTGAGAATGATTGGCCCTGTCACGATGACGAGGGGCCCCGAGCGGTGACACAATGAGATAACTCTGGAGTCCCCGACGGGAGTCGGGACTCGTTATCAGAGGATAAAGCCAAGATATGCGGGGCGTGGCCGAGATACGCGGAACGTGGTTAAGATACACAGAGCGTGGCCGAGATACGCGGGGCATGGCTAAGATACGCGAGATCACGTCCGAGATATGCGGGATACGGGCTAACCACCCCTAACGGTTCGCCAGGTACCTGAGGCATCTCTTTGCCTATAAAAGGGCAGGAGATCACCTCAGAAAGACTTACGTTGAGTTGAATACACTCTGAGTTTATTACTTGCCAGTCATACGAGATACTCATTTAAGCATCGGAGAGGGATTCTGGGTCACCGCCCGGTCTATCCCCTCTTGCAGGATTGCGTGGAGCAAAGGAGCTAGGATTGCCGTCAAAGTCCGTACCGGAGTTCCACCGTGATCCAACAAACGCGAGCTGGGATGGGGCACAGCTCTTAGCACGAATCTGGAAGCTCAGATTCAAGAAAGCCAGGAAGCTCAAGCGTCGAATACGCCAATATCTTCACTCCCTTAAACACGGAGGTTGAAGAGATATACATTAAGCTCCTGGAAAACAAGCTTCCGGGTCCACTCGAGCCGATGATTGCCTTCTTAGGTAGAAACGTCGAAGATTGGTGCCGATACCACCAAACATGGGGGCACCATACTAACAGTTTCTTAACTTTGAGAATGGAGATCGAAGAGTTCATTGCAAATGGAGCTTTGGGAAGCTATGTTGGAAGTGACGATGCTCGTCCGTCACCAAGACATCTCAAAGGGAGATAGGCTATCCACTTTTTATCTATCTCTACATCTTTGTCAACATGTCTATTCTAGCTAAGAACTTAAGTGTTGTTTACGCTTCTGTACTTAGAAATATTTCGGAAAGAGCGATCAGTAGACGCCTTCCAGCAAGTGATTGTACGCATAACAAAATTCTAATGAAGATTAATCTACTTTCTTTGGTACATCTCTAGAATACGCATTTTACTTTGGATTAACACCAAGTAACAAACAACGAGCATATTACTCATATCGACAACGCAAGTCATTATCCTATGCAACTTATATTATGCGGCATCAAGAAGATTGTTATCAACAATACAAGCTAAACTCTATGTGTAACGAGGAACTTATGGCATACAACGCCAACATATCTATTATCTACACCAACAAGGAGTTTATTTCTCCATCTATAATGGCGTCTATCTCAAGAAGATGTCGGCAATACAAAGCCATTGCGCTATGTACACAATCAACTTACATCAAGTAATGACAACTTGCGCATTATCAACAATGAGGGACTTATAAAGGTTCTTTATTCAAAAGGCGTTCACTAAGGAACAACTTCAACAACATACAATGCCTTGGATAAAAATCAAGACTTATTCTAAAAAGTGACATGCTGCGACATCCTCCTTTCAAGGGCAAACCTCATGTTCACATCTATCAAAGTAGCATGCTGCGACATCCTCTTTGCAAGGGAAAACCCCATGCTTACTTCTAAAAAATGGCATGCTGTGAAATCCTATTAGAGGCAAATCCTCATGTTCAAAGCCATTCCCAGCATACAAACTAGGATGCGGCACTTAGGTGGGACTGATCACCCCATCTTGTTAGACGACAACCCCACAAATCTACAAAGTATGTACATCCCTCTTAAGGGTCCATACGCCATGAAGATACATTCCTTTATAGGATAGCTTCATGTACACTCAAACTATACATATCCTCTTAAGGATGCAGACATAATGAAGACCTATACCTTAAGTGGGCAGGCTTCATTCAAAAACGCTAGCAGGAGCGTACCCTGTTTGAAAAACTCACCAAACTTACAAGTCGAGTCTTGTACAACGTCACCTTAGAGTGGAACTAAGAGACGGTATAAACTTAAGTCTTGCTTCGTCAAAACGACACTACTACATGTCAAGTGCCAGTGCCGAGTGCCAAGTGGCCGCGCCAAGTACATTATTATCTACAATGCTACAAGTACCAAGTGTACATATCATGCCATGCCTTGGAAATTTTTTCAAGAGGGGCGCTAATAACACCCTGCAAAGCGCAAGTCGCAACATTGGATGTTTTATCCATTATAAAAAGGAGATCAATCCTATCATGCAAGACCAATACATACGGAAAATGAAGATAACTCAATGTATGAAATATTACTAGCAAGTTATCACTTGTTTATTATTTGAAAACGGGTCCAAGTGACGAAATACCATGTAAGCAAACGCATAAACGAAGGTTGGGACAAAAACCTCAAAACAACATCAACCCGTTCACAGAGGGTTCAACATGCTGGAAGCAAACAACGTGATACCATCAAAGAGATGACATTATCTCCAAAAGACTAAGACAACATGTCCACGAATTCAACACCAAGTGCAATATCATCATTACCATATCCAAAGATCACGGAGAGAGAAGCCGCTTCAGCTTCCTTACGCTGTAAATCCGCAACATGGTTAACAGCAAAGGAAGAATAAGGACCTAACTTGTCGAACGGGAAGCCGGGGGCAAGCATGCGTACTCTACCAATATAATCCTTGGCAAAATCATCACTCAGAGAAGTGAACTTCGCTTTAGCAGCAACAAGGACGGCAACAGTATGCGCAACATTGTTGGGATACTCGGCAAGTCCCTTTTCAACCCCCGCCTTATGCGCTTCCTCACGTATAGAAGCAAGCGCGACATCATGGGCGCTACTCTCTGCAATTTGCTGCTTGATAGCAGCAATCTCAGCCTCAAGTTTCTCAACATGGGCGCGACGAGTAACAATGCGCGTATCGAAATCAGCAACCTTGGAGTTCAAGTTATGCACCTCCTCCTCGGACTGTGCAAGCTCGCGAATAACTGCATTGCTCTTCTTGACAGCAGCCCTCTTCTCGCTCACAAGCTCCAACACAAAGGATGACATGTTTACCATCCTTGAAATAGCCTAAGTACAACAAACCAAACAACAAGACGATCAATGCAAGGCATATGCTTACAGCATGCAAACATAGAAGTTAAAGCAATGCTTACCGGTGCAAATTCAGCCAAGCTACTCTCAACATATGCTTGTGCTTCCTCGTCAGTGAACAACTTAATGTCATGATCGCCAGGAGGAACGCACCTTTGAAGCACTCGCACCCCGACTTCCGGTGTGCTAAGCTTGGAATCATTCGGAAAGTGAAGACCGCCAGTGGAGAAAGGTGACCACTCTTCTCCAGATACATCTATCCCGTCGGATAGGATCAAGTCATCACGCTTGATGCCTGGGAGCGCTGCAATAAAGTCAACATAAAACAAAGAATATGTTAGCGAAAATACTAAGTAAAAGAAACATGTCAAAGTAAACAATACATACCTCGACGGGAGGAACGCTCCTCCTCGTGCCGGTCCCTCGACCGGGGGGAAGAAGGCGCCGCCGTGCGACTCTCGACTCTCTTCCCTTTATCACAAGAAGAAGTTGGAACAGTTGCACTTGGTTTGGAGCGCTTGGGATCACTCGAGGGACGTGCCCCTGTGGCGGACCTCTTGGGAAGAGCGCTAGCGACGGGTGCGGCAACAACACGTTCAGTCACGTGTACAGAGTGACCTGAAAATGAAAGCAACATGAAGACAAAAAAACATGGAAAATTAACAAGTCCAAAGAGGATGCAAGAAGGTTCCTTACTTGTAATTCCCTTACCGCGACCATGTCCGGAAGCTCCAGGAATAACGGGGGCAGTAGTGCGAGCATGCCGTCCGATAAGTGGGTTACCGCGTACATCAGCTGTCTGCAAGGACGAGCTTTTTCCATCAATTTGACCTACATTGCAACATGATACATGTTATAAAGATTATCAACATACCAAATCGTCAGAAGAAGGTATGTAAATCCCGACATCAATCAACTCATGCTCTGAAGCGCGTAGTAGACAACGGAAGCTGCCATCTTGCTGACATCGATAAATAACCTTCACAATCTCCTTGTCATCCGAAGAAAGCTCGGAGAAGATAGGAGCAGGATCAGCCCTCTCGACTTTCTCAATTTCCCAATTTGTGCCGACATCGCACAAAAGAAATAATGATGTCCCCAATGAGGACCCGAGCGATCAGCCAGAGCAGCTAGTCGCTGTCTATAATCCCACTCGGCGTCCCCAAGCCCAAGTTGCTTGAAACCCCTGTCTTGCAAGTTGGGCCAAAGCATCTTCATACCTCATAGTGCCGTCATGTCCGGACACAACATCTGATAGAAATAGCGGAAAAGGGTAGTGGAGTAATGCCAAGACTGCCTATGAAATAGCACCCGGAAGCAACTCCATACTCGAAAGCCGGCGGGAGAAAGATACAAGGGCGAGATTCGATAGTAGCGACAAAGGTCTATCAAATCAGGATAACAAGGAAAGCGCAAGCCTTCCCTAATCTGTGAAGTGTAAATTGTGGTCAAGTCGTCGGGAGGTACGGTGACTCGCCCCTGTTTGACGCCAGGTAACACGTCATAAGGCAGTATACATTCCAACACTGGATCAAGTCCGCAACAAGATGCATATGAGTCGAACATAGCTTCATCAATCTGGTTGGTGAAGTAACTCACACCTGTCTCCTTAACCTTTATGACTTTGCGGAAAACGGGAGGTTTTACGATGACTTCGGCCTCCACACCCATTATAGCATTCAACGGCTCGACAACGTCGACATCCGGCTCAACTATATCGACATCCAACTCATCATCGATATCCGAACATAGTGTCACTCTCGGAATGGGGACTTCCTCATATTAACAGTTGTGAAAAGGCTAAGTCCACGAAGATGACAGCGAGATGTGGTATCCTGAAAAGTACAACCGACAATCCAATCAGTGCACAAGCACGCATCAAACACTTATGCAAACATTTGTACAATGAACGCTCCATGTGAGATAACTATGTACGCAATGACTTAATAGTCTTCGTGCAACAAGTGACAACTATCATAGAAGGGGGGCAAACCTCTCAACGCATCGACTTACATATTGACATCAAGCTCATATTCGCAGCATACATGATTACAAGGGCGAAATATTTTCTAAGTGTTTCGCTCAGAATGACAGTCAGCATATTGCAAGCTGTCAGCATGCTACTAAGTGTCGACATACTACTAAATGTCAACATGATACTACATGTCCCCTTACTACAAGCTGACAGCATCCTACTAAGCGTCAACATACTACTACGCGTCGACATACAACAAGCTATCAGCATACTATCAAGTATCAACGTACGACAAGGTGTCGGCATGCAGCAAAATATGGCTGAAATATTTTCTAAGTATTTCGCTTACGACATGGGACTATACGCGACAAGAAACCAACCCTCAGAAAATGTTGTCTAAGTATTTCCTTGATGTAAACAATCAACAAGCGGCATGGAATCAACTATCTAGGAGCATTCTCCAAGTATAGTAGCATGATAACATCAACAACTACGAAATATTTTCTAAGTGTTTCTATGCCGGCTGTCGACAAGAATCATATGACGACATCAATGGTAACAAGCACTAGATTTTATTGAAATATTTTCTAAGTGTTTTAGCATGTTTGCAGACAGTGACCAACGATCAATACATGATGCTCAACGCACGTTGCCTAAGTTATTACTACCAACATACAACCATTGACGACCATGTACAAATAACTACCGATCGTCAACATCGAGCATACTAAAACAACGGCTAAGGCATGGAGCATCATGTCGGCAATGAATACTATGCATAAGGGAAATGTAACAATTCATTTGCACTTTTCTAAAATTTTCAGCACTTCGAAAATTTTTGGCCGATTTGGGGCTAAGTATCCTAATGCATTTCATCAAACACCTTGTATGCATGTTAAGGTGACTAAGCACATAGTGATTTCAAGATTGAATCAAGATCAAATGAAGTCACAAAATGTCCAGCCATGTACGGAATTGGACTCACCAACACGAAGCGAGTTCGAATTGTCACACGCCGTCACCAGAGCTCCACGTGCCCCCCAAAGACGCCGCACGCGCCGCTGCCGTGTCTGTCACGCACCTCCGCTGATTGCCACGCGCCGTCGACTTTCACCTCTAGCTTGGCCGGAATTTAATTGATGTCAAGTATGATGTGAGTACTCCAAATTTACACCTCCATAAGTTCCTTCTTCAACAAGCAATAAGAGCTTCTTGGAAAACTATCAAGGGAGGATGTAAGCTAATGACTACTCTCTCTCCTAATTTTCACTAATAGTGTCTACACCATGTGCTAAGGACTAAAATCATATCTATTTTCGCACAAGTCCCTAGCATCATGTATGAGCATGTTTACATCTCTCCTATGCTTACATTACATGCATGCTCCCTAATGTTGCTTGACGCGCTACATACAATTATTATTGCATGTTACGTATACATAGGCTATTATGCATGATATTATTTTTATATATGCATGACTCTAACTTATGATTGCTACATGATTATTTTTATAATCTAAGTATGTATTGCATGTTTACATCATATTTCATGCTTACATCATATTCTATGTTTACATCATGCTTCATGTTGACAAGCATGCTCTCCAATTTTATATTGCTCTAAGTATTTTGCTTATTCAAGATTACGTCATCCATATGCTATGTCGTCATCTCCATGTTGACATCATGTTACACGTTTACATCACGTACCATGATGACACCACGTTGCATGATTATTTATTATTACAAGTATTTCGCTTATTGCACGTTATTACGAATATGTCATTAATTGCACGCTGTTTTATGTATACCATCTGTTACGCTAACCCCGTGAACAGATTACGCACGTTCGACGAAAAAGTAAAGATGGACGAATTTGTGCTCCGCGCATTAGATTGACAAACAGGCCACCCCTGAGGTCAGTGGCGAACCTAAATTGGACGAATATCCTATCTTAAATAGAGTCAAGCATGGGTTTTGAACCGCTACTTGACTCGGGGGCAAGTGATGGATATCTGTCCAATTTAAATAGAGCTAAGCCGGTGGTCGGAGTACGGGCGACAGGCGGCGTGGTGGCGAGCTGTGGTCCGGCGAAGCTAGATGGTCGGAGGTGGCCGGAGGAGGGAGCATCACAGGCTGGTGACTGATGGCATATTTAGACATTTCCTCATTTAGCGCGCCACATGTCACGTGTGGTCCAAAATTAGGTGTTTACAGTTTGCCTATCTTTGGACGGATTCCCGTAGAACATGTTCGAGGGTATTTGTACAAAGAAGAGTAAACACTAATTTTGGTTAGGAAGTATATCTTCTTTTGAGTATTCGAATCTTCAAGGGAACTCCTGGCTTATTTCGGACGGTGCGAAAAAGTAAAGCCTCGAATGGCATGCGAAATGTAGAGCCTCCAGCGGCAGTGCGGCAAATAAGAGCCTCCAGTGGCGGTGCGGTAACGGAAAGCCTCCAGTGGCATGCGGAAAGAAAAGCCTCGGTCGGCGGTTCCCCTGTTAAAGTGCTTCCGCTGGCGATGCGTAAAAGTAAAGCCTCCAGTGGCGTGCAGTAAAGTCAAACCTTAATCGACGATGCCTCCATTGGCGAGCGATAAGGAAAAGCCTCCAGTGGCATGACTTGCGAAGGCTGAATACTAAGGCTTCGTTCGTCGCGGGTGACTCTAAGAAAGCTGGAAAACTACAGATCCTGATAATCGGTTGTGACTCTCGGAAAGCTGGAAAACTACAGATCCCGATTGCCGATTGTGATGCGGAGGCTGAACATCAAAGTATCCGTTCATCTGGTTGTGACTCTCAGAAGGTTGGAAAACTACAGACCCCGATTTCCGGTTGTGACTCGCGAAGGCCGAACATCAAAGGCTCCATTCGTCGGGTTGTGACTCTCAGAAAGCTGGAAAACTTCAGGTCCTGATTGTCGGTTTTGACTCGCGAAGGCTGAACATCAAAGGCTCCGTTCGTCGGGTTGTGACTCTCAGAAAGCTGGAAAACTTCAGGCCTTGATTGTCGGTTGTGACTCGCGAATGCTGAACATTAAAAGGCTCCGTTCGTCGGGTTTTGACTCTCAGAAAGTTGGAAAACTTCAGGTCCTGAATGTCGGTTGTGACTCACGAAGGCTGAACATCAAAGACTCCATTCGTCGGGTTGTGACTCTCAGAAAGCTGGAAAACTTCAGGTCCTGATTGTCGGTTGTGACTTGTAGGAACAGACTGTAACAATCCTACTCATCTTTGAATGGTGACTTGCGAGAGCAGACTATAACCGTTTCGCTTGCCGTGAAGTTGACTTGGAAGATGCCGAGTCGCATGAATGTTTGTCCCTAATTTTTGCCTAAATTGCGCAGGGTGCGTCAACTTAGCGGGATCTTTTTTTTTTTTTGAGAATTTCTCTCTTATTCTCTCATTTTGCCACGGTCGATTGAGAGACCTCCGACCGTGCCCCTCTTTGTTTTTCTCTCCTTTTACCATGATTGCAATTTCTGATTTTGAAATCATGCCTCTCATTTTCTAATTTCGACTAGGCCGCCCTTTCGGGTTTTCAGCCTAGCGGAAGCACTCTTTATTTGGTAGCCGATTAAAGGGTGGATGTTACCCTCTCAATTGATTACCGCATCCTCCGTTGCGGAAGCTCTTCTTTTTTAGTAGTCAATTTCGGGTTGACTGTGCCCAGTTCTTTTATTTCACGCCTTCGATGTTGTGGGAGAACCTCTAATTCGTAGCCCTTTGGAGGGTGGCTGAGACCCTTTCTTCCCATATTCAATGTTGTGGGAGATCTTTTTATTTGTAGCCATTTGGAGGGTGGCTGTGGCCCTTTCCTTTATTTTCCCGCCCTCATTGGGTTCGCGGGATCACTCTTTTTGTGCAATCATTTTTTTAAGGGTGGATGTGGCCCTTTTAATTCTCCCGCCCTCACAGGGTTCGCTGGGTCACTTTTTTATTTGTAGCCGTTTGGAGGGTGGCTATGGCCCTTTCACTTGTTTCCCGCTTTTGATGTTGCAGGAGGAATCTTTATCTGTAGCCCCATTTGAAGGGTGGCTGTGGCCCTTTTCTTTTGTAGTCGTTTTAGGAACGACTGTGACCCTATTTATTTGTAGTTGATATAGGGACAACTGTGACCCTTTTATTTCTTCAATGCTCTCACAAGAAATGCGTAAACACTCTCTTTATTTTTCTGTAGCCAATTAATGGGCGGCTGTGACCCTAAAGAAAAAATGATTTTTTTTATTTTTTCCCGGCAGCTCACCTTTTGCCATGACTGCCCCTGCGGGTTTTCAATCATGCCCCTCTCCCTAAATTTTTCATAGGTCGCCTTTACAAGTTTTCAACTTAGCCGAAAATTATTTTTTTCTTTTTTCAATTGTTTCTCTTTTTCAAATGGAAAGAAAATTTACATAAACTAATTAACAACAACAATTATGTACATGCCCCTAGTGGCTGATTGAAATCACCTGAATCCACAAAACTTCTTCTAGATGAGGACTCGGTCGCTCGAGTCAACTAAGTTGATTATGTCAGTGTAATGAGTTTTGTACCATCTGTGGACGACACCGACAATAATGTTTTCCTCGCTTGGCATATCAAATGCTCATTGATCGACACATTGAATCTTCACGGGACTCTCGATGATCTCTTGTTATTTTACCATCTTCGGACTTGTGTGATCTCTATTGGAGATGCCCCTTGGTTATCACAGACCGGTTTAGACCTCACCGTAAAAGGAATGTATGACTTGGTTCGGGACGCGTATGAATTCCACACATGTTAGGTGGAATTTTGGCATGGAAGTTCTTTAAAGCAGTCACGTTTCACGTGGTTGCGACCTCGTCGAGTGGTCGTCTGATCTGCAAAAGAGTAGGGACACTCAAATCTCAAGGATAAAATCAAGTAAAATTTATCGTACCTGAGTGTTGGATATCCGAGTGCGCAATTTGTTCTTCGTTCAACTGGATGACTGTGTTGGATTACGGGGACGTAATAATACGGAATGCTAAACGTGTAGTAGCAAGAAATCTAATCTACGTATTGACGTTTATAATTGTAGAGAGGTTGGAGAGTAGGAAGAGAGCAATCCTTTCATTATACTAAACATGATATGAGAAGGTTGCTTCACCATTACAATAGTGGAGGCTCCTTTATATAGGAGACCTCATGGGCTAATATGAAAACCCTAGTAAACATTAGGGACTAGAATGTAAATACTAGAACTAAGACAACTTAGCATAATTAGATATTAGTCCCCATACATATAATATCCCAATATTCCCCCATCTTTTCCTTCTTCTTCCTTCTTTAATCCGAAACGCATCACCAATCTTCAACAATTGAATCCAAAAAATCAATCTTCAAAACGGAGCTTCCAAACTCCAATCATCAACAAACAAAAGATGAAGCCACATGCTCCAATCTTCAAACTTCAAGGCCACTGTGCTCTCAGAGGTGAACACCCACTTGTAGCAATAACACATGCTCTCAGAGGTGGTGAAAATTCACGTGTAGCAACAATCGGGGTCTTCATCAAGCTCTCAGAGGTGAACACCCATTTGTAGCAATAACACATGCTCTCAGAGGTGGTGAAAATTCACGTGTAGTGATGACAGTTGCCACCTATGGTCCTTGAACTCCAATCCTCAACAATATGAGGTCCATCAAAATCCAACAAACAAAAGACGAAGCTCCAATGCTTCAATCTTCAACAACCCAAACAAAAGAGCAACACAATGCTCCAACATCTTTCCAATATCATCAAAACCACAGCATATCCATCACGACACATAAAATTTCAGCAATTTCAGCTAAAAACAGCAATTTTCTGCATTTTCCAGCAATTTCCAGCCGATTTCCAGCAATTTCAGCAGAATTTCAGCATTTACAACAGCAAAAACAGCATCTAAATCGCAGCAAAATCGCAGCCAATCAAAGCAACCATTCCCGCAATATCAATAACACATCAACAACAACCCCAATCTGAAGTTTCAGCAGCAATAGGTGCATATACAGCAGCAGAAACTAATGTAACAGTGACAGCAGAAAATGGGATTGCAGCAGAATTTTGACAGTAAGATTCGAAAATCCAAATCATCTCGGAATTTGACGTATAATATATCAATGGAATCGTGAGACCGAGACGATTCCGAAAAACTAAAAATCGCGGCGATTGGACATCGGGAAGGTGGCGCGTGGCCTGCACGCGCCGGCGGGGCGCAACTCACGCGGCGGCGCGTGAGAGCGCGTGCGGTGGTTTCTGACGGCGCCGGAAACTGCAGAATGTTCGCCGGAGGTTGCTGGGTCGATTGGTGATGTCAATTTTGGAAGAAGATGTCTAAATCAAATGGGTATTATTTTGGGGCTATGAACACAGGCTACGGCGGTGAAAAAAAAAAAAAAAAATTCTGGAAAACTAAAAACGAAATCAAATCACCACGATCGGTGGCTCTGATACCATATTGACGTTTATAATTGTAGAGAGGTTGGAGAGTAGGAAGAGAGCAATCCTTTCATTATACTAAACATGATATGAGAAGGTTGCTTCACCATTACAATAGTGGAGGCTCCTTTATATAGGAGACCTCATGGGCTAATATGAAAACCCTAGTAAACATTAGGGACTAGAATGTAAATACTAGAACTAAGACAACTTAGCATAATTAGATATTAGTCCCCATACATATAATATCCCAATACTACGCAGCGGAATTAGAATACATAC
Organism: Clarkia xantiana subsp. parviflora; assembly: GCA_036873135.1. NCBI lineage: Eukaryota > Viridiplantae > Streptophyta > Magnoliopsida > Myrtales > Onagraceae > Clarkia > Clarkia xantiana. The sequence goes on from JAPTYO010000018.1 coordinate 2,133,178, forward strand.
CTTTTAGCTTTCCTGCCCAAGAACGATGGGGAGGGAGTTCTGATCCTCCGGTCGAAACCACGCGCAAGTTCTTCGTTAGAAGAAGTCCCACGCGATGTAGCTCCACAACAAGACCTCTGATCGATTCTTCAACGGAGATGGAACGTCAGACTTGATGTGATGGTGCCGAAATATTAGACTAGGGTGAAAAGTTTTCTAAATGGAGATCCTTGTTCTTAATTGTGTGTATAAACCCTTAGGAGTCACCCCTATAAATAGTATTGGGTGGAGTTGCCAAAAGGCAACTCCAACCAATGTGGTACTAGGGTTTTGGCTGAACCATGCATAATAAGGGGGGAGGCTCAAAATGGGCCTCCCTTGTCAATTACTAATTGGATTTGGCCCAATTAGCCCAGATTGACAATTACCTAATTAACTTAGGTAATTCCCTTAATTAACAGGCTCCTATTACGGCGCCACGTGACCATATGCTAACAGCTCCCACTCTCAGGAATGGGAGGGTGCTCGTTAATTTATACGGTTATGCAATAGTATCAACATCTCAGTCTTCAGTCTTCGTCTCCGTCTCCAAATAGTTCATACAAGGCTTGCCGTGCGACCGGCGGATACGACGGGCATCGTGCTACTCATCTGTTAGGAGTATTGTAGCGCCCGCAGAACGTTGATTCACTTTCATGAACCAAACCTGTTTGAAAAAAACTATGTACCGCATTGTATCCTTGGTCAACTGTTAATTATCCAATTGCCCAGTTTTCCACAAAGGAATACTTCTCCAGGGCATCCGTACAAGTGTTCACAACCTTCAACTAATTTTCGGTTGGCGGCCACCTAGTGAACACGAGAGTCGGTGAATTAAAGGTGAACTTGACCATCCCCATTGCTTATACCCTTAGTCTGACTCAACCGGTTTCCAAGACGTTGTCACTTGGCTGTTTTCTTTGGCACTACACTCGTACGTCGGGAAGCGAGCATTGAGCCAGACCTTAGGTATAAGTTCTGAGTCCGTGAGGATACTTTGGATGCCTCTTTATAAGGCATCCGGGATCAATCACACGCTCAAGGTGAAGAAGTATGCGCCCTTTGAATCACAAGGATTCTAGCTAGCACAACCGAGCATGACCCCGTGGTCGAACGTGGCACGCGCAGTATGAAGCACGCGTCGATAGCACACCTGGTAAAGCCAGGGATGGAATATGTCAATAATGCTATCGCAGAATCTCTCATCTGGCCTTGAATGTGATGTAGTGATGGACAAAGTCCAACTCGGCGATTTACAAAATGAAGATTCAGTCATGCTGTTAAGCGTGACAATGTTATCGTTTTGCTTAATCAGGTTTACCCCCTGATTCTTAGCCAATCTTGTTATAGTAGATGTCCCTCTCTCCTAACAAGATGACAGTGCCTGTGTGACGAGACAAGGTTCACATTCGACATAATTTTGGTGGAAGAATTTTATTTCTTCCTACGACTTAGTTTATAGACCGTAAAATCTGATGTTGTTAATCATTATGACGTCGATAAATCATAAAATCAAATTGCAATTCTTTTATTCAATTGAAACATAATTTCAAATGTCAAAATGTTATCACTTTTACAAGCCACACAGTTTAAGCCCTACGTAATCCAAGCAGTTTTACGTGCTTTTCAAAAATCTTCCTACGTAACGGCTTAGTTAAAGGGTCAGCGACCATATTGTCTGTTGGCAAGTATTATAAAGTGATAATGTTGTCTTCCATAAGAGATTTAGCATAATTGTATTTCACATCAATGTGTTTTGTCCTACTATGGTACTTTGGATTCTTAACTACCGCAATTGCCGCCTGACTGTCGGAGTACACCTTCACAAGTTTACTCCTCTTGTCGGTGCCAATTAATTCAGTAAGAAGCCTTTTCAGCCAGACTGCTTCTTGTGCGTTTTTGGAGAGGGCAATGAATTCTGATTCCATAGTCGAAAGCTTGACACAAGATTGCTTCTTGCTTACCCATGATATGGCAGCATTAGCAAGGAGGAAAACTCCTCCTGTGGTGGACTTAAGATCATCCGGATCGCCACCGTGGTCGGCATCACTATAACCGGTCAATTCGAGCTGATTGCCCTCATAGCACAGAACGTAGTCGGCAGTACCTTTCAGATATATGATAATTCATTTTACGGCCTTTAGATGTTGATAACTAGGATCTTATTGGAATCTTGCTACTAGGCCAACAGCGTAACAGATGTCTGGCCGAGTACAGAGCATGGCGTACATTAGACTCCCTACCATGATCAGATACTCTTCATTCTTCATCTGTTCACGCTCCTGTTGGTTTTTCGGGTCATCACGCTTCGATAGCACGCACCCGAACACAATTGGCGTATCCAAGGGTTTAGCATCCAGCATTCTGAATCTTTTCAACAGTTTGTTGATATATGATTCCTGAGATAGACATAATCTCCAGGTGGCACGATCTCGGGCAATTTTGATGCGTAAGATGTACGTAGCCGCTCCCATGTCTTTCATCTCAAATGCTAATGCTAACCAGGACTTTGATTTATTCATGAAACTCATATCATTCGCAACAATGAGTATATCATCCACGTATAGTGTTATGATGACATACTTAGACCCGGAGGTCTTAGTGTATACGCAGGGATCCTTGTGAAGATTCACGAATCCGTTTCCAACGATTTTCTCGTGGAATCTGCAATACCATTGCCGAGACAATTGTTTAAGACCGTATATAGATCTTTGGAGTTTGCAAAATTTGCGTTCTTTTCAAGGAGTAATGAAACTCTCCGGCTGCTCCATATAGATCTCTTTCTCCAGTTTTACTTGGAGAGGTTTAGTCTTAATGTCCATTTGATACATGCTCGAGTTCGAGACTTGCAGTCATAGGCAAGGACGGCCTAGACTATGGTGTAACGCATAGTCGATGAGTTCGTCTTTATCAAAGTTTATTCCGTGAATTTGGGTATATCCTTTCGCAATTATTCGAGTTTAGCACCACTCGAAATTTCCACCAGAAGTGTATTCTAAGATTTCACTTTCTAGTTCTGTGGTTAACAGATAAATAAACTAAAGACTAAAAACGAATTAGTTCTTATTTAGGCAATTTCATCCTTAATTGTTTTCCTCCATTCCCTTGTTTTGAGGTCCTTCCTTTGCTTGCTGAACCGTCACTGGTTCAAGAAAGAACACCAAGATGTGTAACACATCTTATTTGATGGGACACTTCTCGAGAGAAGTTCGTTGCCTTTGACTATGTCTAGGCACATTAATCCCATGTTTTAGTCTGATCGTTACTCCCACTCGGAATAATGCTTCTTATCGGGGCATTACTCCCACTGGGAACAATGGTGGTGGTTGAACTTACTTGGAATATCCTCTCGGTCTCAGGTTTTTACCTCCGAGATGTATTCCTCGATCACTAGGATCTGGAACCAAGTTGGTTATTCCACTCCCACTAGGAAAAATGGGTAGTTGAAATAGTTCATTATCAGGACCGACTTGATTCGCATTTTGAAATTTAGTGATGATTATGTGAGAGGGGGAGTGAGCCTCTCACTGGATTTATTATGAAGACATTTCCATAATCATTTAACAAATCAATCGCTTATGCTATATCAATTCTCCCACTCGAAGTAAGTGGGACCTGAGAATCTCCATCAACCATCTGTTAACACAAACAGTACTAGCTTGTTTCGTTCTGCAAAGTGTTGGAAATTCATCCTCAAACCTTTATAATGTGTCATGTTTATCCACGAAACCATTGTTCCAGGCTAATTTTAAAACTCGTATTCTTCGCAAGTAGTGCTACTCTTAATGAATACTCGTTTTAATGCGCAAATTTTAATGCGTCTTTGTGATAAGGTTTTACCCGAATCATTCATTAGCTTTTATGGTAACGTGTTAACCGATTTTTTCAGAACATAGTGTTTTACATTAATGTGAGTTAAATTAATCTCATCCCGTAGGAATAATTAATGTGTAACTCTAACATTATGTAATTCGGAACTAAGTTTCTGGAAGTGTTTGATGAATGATTTTAGCCAAACTCTTCGTTCAAGGCTAATGGTGGGAGAGTCGTTTTACCGACTACTTCTTTTCGTTTATTTAACTCATCCATAGATTTATCTATCTTATGGACCATGCATTTAAGCTGTCGCTTTTAATGCCATGGTTGATATTCTAATTAGATTGTAGTAGCTGGAAGGCTTTCATAAAATCTAAGTAGTTATCAATGAGTTATATCTGAAGAATTATAAACGAAAATTCCGCATTCATAAAAATACTTGATTATTAAATTCGTATTCTAAAACGATGTGTCCCGTCTTTCGAGGTGACATGCGCCTTGCGCATACCCGGTTAAAAACCGTGGTTTTGAGAATCATTTTAGTCTCCAAATTTAAAAGCAATATCGGTTTTAAACATGCACATTATTTGGGATACAAACTATAATGGAGTACTTTAACAAATAAGGATGCTTGAGCAATGTGTTGAATAGCGTGAATAGGATAAAAACGAATAATGATAAATTCAATACTCAATTCAAGTATTAGTAAATACTCGGAAAATAATGTGTTCCACCAAGAAATTTATTTAAGAGTATTTTTAAATAGAAATAAAAGTAGAAGTTTTAGCAAATCTAAAGATAAAGAATCTCTCATTCCATCTTTATTCTTCTGGGGCATCCTCGATCAGGTCGTTGCTTCTGTTTCTCGGTTTCGTAATTCAAAAGAAAATGAAATATTCTCGAGTGATTAGAAGCAAAAGAGAATGAACGATTTTCATCATCTTTTCTCTTTACGTACCTTAGGAGGATTAGTGCAAGCATTAGCCAGGTGTCCTTTCACGCCACACCTGAAACACGTTCGAGTTTCCTCTTTACGTGTATGCTTTTCTTGCTTTTTCTTACCACCAGATTGTTTGCGTTTAAACTTCTTCTGGTATTTGTTCGCCACAAACTTCTCAGTTTTGTTCTAAGAGCTTTTTCCCTTTCTCTTGCGCTTCCCCTTTTGTTCGGTTGGAGCGGAGGATGCAATATGCATTTCATTAATCTAAACTAATCAAAATATGATGAATATACATGATAACCCTTTATCATTTAATTAATCTAAACTAATTAAATTTAAAACTAATTATGTTAAATTAATTCATACTAATATAACATGTACTCGAAAATAATAAAATAGGCAATACTACAAAATGTAATTAAAAATGTTTACCTATAGCTAAATTAACATCAACATAGTTATCCTAAAAATAATAAAAAAATCAATTAATAAATAACTAAAATATAAAATTAGAAAAAAAAAAAGAGAACGAATCGCCAGCGGTGATGGGAGTTCGGAGGACAACATGACGACAGCAGGGGCAAAGCATCGACGAGGGTCGTCAGATACAAAGGCGGACGGGACTGGGCGGAACGAATCACCGGCAGGCGGAGCTTCCGGAGGGGCGGGCAAACCAGCAGCACGACCGGCGGTGGCTTGAGGGTGCCTGGGCGAAGCGGGTTACAAGCGGGCGATAGTGAAGCTGAACCGGTGGTCGGAGTACGGGCAACAGACGGTGTGGTGGGGGGCTGTGGTCCGGAGGAGGTGGCCGGAGGAGATGGCATATTTAGACATTTCCTCATTTAGCGCGCCACATGTGACACGTGCCGCGCGTGGTCCAAAATTATGTGTTTACAAAAACAATTGAGAGGGTCACAGCCACCTATAAATCAGCTACCAAATAAAGAGTGCTTCCACTAGGTTGAAAACCCTAAAGCGCGACTTAGGCAAAATTAGGAAATGAGGGGCATGATCGCAAAATCCATAAAGTGCAATCATGGAAAAAGGTGAGAAAATAGGAAAAAAAACCGAGGGGCACGGTCCAAAATCTGTAAAGTCGACTGTGGAAAAAGGAGAGAATATGAGAGATAAAAAAAAATCCGGCTAAGATGTCGTGTCATGCACAATTTAGGCAAAAAAAAAAAAGGACAGACATTCAAGTCGTCAGGAGGCTCTTCTCCAACGGAGGCCACTAGAGGCTCTTCTCCGACGGACGCCACTAGAGGCTCTTCTCCGAAGGACGCCACCTGAGGCTCTTCTCCGAAGGACGCCACTAGAGGCTCTTCTCTAACATACGCCATTAGAGGCTCTTCTCCGACGAGCGCCACTAGGGGCTCTTCTCCAACGGACGTCACTAGAGGCTCTTCTCCGACACATGTCACTGGAGACTTTTCCTTATCACTCACCACTGGAGTCAGCGTCGATTGAGGCTTTTCTTTACTGCACACCATTGGAGGCTTTTCGTTATAGCTCGCTACTGGAGGCATCATCTATTAAGATTTTACTTTATTGCACGCCACCGGAGGCTTTTCCTTGTCGCTCGCAACTGGAGGCATCGTTGATTGAGTTTTTCTTTACTGCACGCCACTGGAGGATTTTCGTTACTGCACCCCACTAGAGGCTTTTTGTTACCACACGCCACTAGAGGGTTTTCATTATCGCACGCCACTGGGGGGGCTTTTTGTTACCGTACACCACTGGAGGCCCTTCTTTATCGCACCGCCGCTGGAGGCTCTACGTTCCGCACTACCATAGGAGGTTTTTCTTTAGCGTTGTCCGTCAATAAATCCAAAGGCCACCTTGGAGACTTGAAGACCTGTAAAAAGATATACTTCCTAGCCAAAATTAGTGTCTACTCGTCTTTGGACAAACCCCCTCGAATGCATTCTGCGGGAGTCCGTCCAAAGAGTGGCAAGCTGTAAACACCTAATTTTGGTACGCGCGACACGTATGTAACACGTTAAAAATGTTATCTGTAACACGTTTAAAAAAGGAAATAACTAAATATGGAAGGTCACGGGGTTGCTAAAAGTAGGTTTAGCTTAAATTAGGACAGTATATATGCATTTAATAATATGTAATATTCAGAAAATATATAATATATATTTATGGTAATATTTATAAATATATATATGTATAATTTTAGGAACTATATGGGTGTATATTGAGATAGTATTCTTTTCCTAATTTTGGATGTCAATTTACCTATAAATAGACCCTAGGTACTATATAAAAAAACACACAGCAATCAAGGAGAATATTATAATGAAAATCTCGGTTTTTGTGCATGATCTCTCTATCTCTAACATCTCTCTCTCCCTCACCGTCTTTATTTTTCACCACCAGAGGACCAGCACCGGCGCCGCCGTGCCCCTTGACCGTCACCTGTGTCCAATTTCGCCCGGCCAGCCGCTGCCGGATCTGCCAGACCACCCTACCACCGTTACCCGTTGTTTACAAACGAGTGTCCTTCGTGGGCTTCTCCTTCCATACTCTCCTTCTTCCTGGGCTTCTCCTTCTAGTATACCTGTAGATGGGCATCGGGGAGGTAGTTCCCAATAAGCCCATTATTTCCATACGACGTCCTGAATGTCTACTTACTTCGGACCTTCGCCCTTCCTTCTCCTCGTGATACCTGCAAAAGGGGCAATACCGAGACCAAGGGGGGGGGGGGAGTGGTGCTCGGTGTGCCCTCTCTGATGCTTAAATGAGTATACGCTCTTAGAGAGATAAAGTAGAAAGAAGGCAGAGCTTGAGTGAGTGATGACCAGATTAGTCTCAAATGAGGAGATGAGGCCTCTATTTATAGTGTTCCTATAGGACCGCCCTGGTTCCAGTAATTTCCTGGTTCGGTTGTGGCAGGTTCGTAATATGTGTTGGCCTTTACCGTAAATAAGGTTCCCTTGACCACGGTTCGACCGTAGATAAGTTCATTATAGCTAAGTTTCGGTGTGTGGCCTCTAACGGCAAGCCCCGGGCGAGATATCGTTCGGGGATGGGAGTCCGGATGAGGGAGGCTCGTCCGGACGGATGGGGGTAATCGGAGGGGTACCCCCAAGGCCTTGTTCGGATCACCCGGATGAGGCTCGTCCTTCTTGCTTAGGTTGCTCCCGGGTGGTCTTTCCACCCGGGGTCTTCCCGAGTGGATTTCGCCACTCAGGGTGTTTTTGGGCCAATGTGATGGGCCTCGGGTGTCCGTGTTCCAAGTTTTGAATTATATTCGGTTATAGCCCATTTCTTGATCCCAATTAGTGATAGCTTGGGTGTATATCCACCAATTTCCCCCGATTCAAGGAATGGTTTCACCTTTTCTTGACTCTATTTTTAGCGGAATATCGTCCAAGCGAGTTGACAAATGTACCTTTGTGACGATCCCGACCTTTATCGAGTGCTCGTGGAATGTCGTAATTTTCCTTGCCCCGTGTTAAAAGGAGCTTTAAGCCGGTCCTGACATCCATTGAGTGTTTGAGGAACGTCGCGATTTTCCTTGCCCCCTGTTCAAGGAGCTTTAAGAATGTCCCAACGTGCTCGAGGAACATTGTAAATTTCCTTACCCCCTGTTCAAGGAGCTTTAAGACGGTCCCGGCCTTCGTTGAGTGCTCGAGGAACGTTGTAATTTTCCTTGCCCCCTGTTTAAGGAAGCTGGAAACACAAAACACTATTGCTAATTTAAGAAAATTTATGCCATGTATATATATATTGTGTAAGGGTAAGAATTGCGATCCTTGCTCTCGTTTTACTTAGCCTTAGGACTGTGTCCTTTCATTTGAGTCTCCATTTCATTGGGGTTTCTTGTAGAGGCACTTTGACACACCTCCATATAAGAGAGGCTACAGGTCATCCCCTGTTAGAAGGATGTTCATGTAACATGTGAGTGTTAGTCGACATAAATGTGGATGTTAGTCCAAGTACGTATATGGATGATGTAAATGATTATAAGTATGAAATATGGGCCTTAGTCCCATTTCACTTAGCCTTACGAGCGTGTCCTTATTGGAAGAACCTCATTTTTTGGGCTCTCGAAGCCGATAGGGTGCTTTGGAAGCGGTGTTGCACTCCGTTTGGGAGAGTCCGAGTATGATCTTCTAGCTTTGGCCTTCAATGGGCGTGGCATTTTTCTCCCCGTTTGTCGGAGTATAGGCATGGTCCTTCAACCTTATCCCTGCAGTTCCCTCTATATAGATGGAGGTGAGAGTGGTTAAAATTCTAGCTCTTACCCTTTCGTACGTATAAAAGAGTTGTTATGGATATATGTAGAAGGCTGTTCCCTCCATATATGTTGGAGCGTTACTCCCTTTGAGTAGGCTAAGGGGCTTCCCGTACGGTGATTTTCCCTTCGTGACTCAGTGCTGAGGCTACCTCCGTGGTATGCATACCTTGCACATCCACAAGTGGGGGCTTGGCCCTTATGTTACTCGTGCTCTGTGACCTGAGCATATAGAGTTGTATGTATATGGTTGTCGCCGTAGTGGGAATGCTTCGGACGTTAGGGGATTAGCCCTTGGGTTAATCACAAAACCTGCATATATGAGATTGTATATGTATAGTTGTCCCTTACAATGGACGTGTTTGGCATTTTGGACGCGGGGGGGGGGGGGGGGGGGGGGGGGGTTAACCTTAAGGTGACTATGCTTGGTAGACCCTGTATGCGTGCCCCCGTAGTGGACACGTGTTGTACGTAGAGGGATACTGATACTCCTAGTATTGGCTACGCTTGGTAGCTCATGTATAAGGTTGTTCCTTCCCTGTCACTGTTTTATATATAGTTTGTTGTAGTTGTTTGGTCCCTCCCCCAATTTCCTTGGGTAGTGTTGGGATGGTCTTACTTATCTCCCCCTTAGGGGTGCTTGTGATGTTTGTTTATCCACTATAGTCCTTCCTTTAGCAAGTAGTTTCATCCATGCACGTCTCTTTGCCCCTGTAGTAAGCATTTGATCTTTGTGCACTTTGAGACGTACTCCTGGGTAGGTTGGCGTTGATGAATTAGCATAGTGCGTCGTGGCAGGGAGTACTTGATGTGTTATTGCTCCTCTTCCTGGGGTACTTTTTGCTGGCGGTCTCCTTGTGTTTGATTACTACTTCCTTGAAGTTTCCTTACTTGCTTGTGGGGTGGGCTGGAGGGTGTCCGTTTCTTAATTGGGTGCGTATCCCGCTTTGCCCCCCCCCCCCCCCCCCCCCCCCCCCCCCCCCCCCCCCCCCCCCCCCCCGAGTTAAGCAATGACCTTAACTTTTGGAGGCTGTTTCCTTAGTTTTTCTCTTCGACCTCCGACTTTGTGGTTGTTGGACGTTGTAAAATAGAGAGGATGTCTTCATGATGATTTTATATTCATATCAGTCTTCCCTGTTTAAGAAGAACGACGGTGTTGAAGATGACATCATTTCGGAGAGGGAAGTCTCGGTTTTCTCCCCCCCCCCCTCCTTTGCCGGTGGTTGGCCCTCCAGCTGATGATTTGATGGAACATGTGAGGATGAAGGACGCCCTTCGGCCTGCTTGCGAAGAGGGTAGGATATCCGGTTTAGCCGAGGGTGAGGCTATTGGAGTTGTGAGGGGCGAGGCCATTGGCGTCGATAAAGTTAAAGCTATTAGAGTCTAGGATTTCCTAGTTTTCAAGGATTTTGGCACCCGTGCTGAGAAGCATTGCCAGGGCACAACTCTTTCATGTATGGACGTGATAGCCCTTGTTGATGTATAGGGAGATGGTATCCTCCTTTGATATATGGACATGATAGCCATTGTTGATGTATAGGGGGATGGTATCCTCCTTTGATATATGGACATGATAACCATTGTTGATGTATAGGGGGATGGTATCCTCCTTTGATATATGGACAGGGTAGCCATTTTTGATGTATAGGGGGATAGTATCCTCCTTTGATATATGGACATGATAGCCATTGTTGATGTATAAGGGGATGGTATCCTCCTTTGATATATGAACATGATAGCCATTGTTGATGTATAGGGGGGATGGCACCCTTCTTTGATATATATAGACATGATAGTCATCTTTTGGAGTACATATATTATATATCTTGTTTGATGAGTTACCCTTTGATTGGGGGGCTTATATCTCATATCATGTTGGTAGGGTGGGTCTTATATCCCTTTTTGTTGGAAGGGTGACCATTTGGGTCTTATGTCCCTTTTCGGTTGTAAGGTTTGTCCTTATAGATCTTCCTCTTTCAATATGTAAGGGTTGTCGATCGCCTTATCATATTTCAGAGTTGTCTTTTTGGATCTTCCCCTTTTCGGTTGGAAGGGTGGCCCTATGGGTCTTATGTCCCTTTTCGGTTGTAATGGTTGTCCTTATAGATCTTCCCTTGTTCATATGTAAAGGTTGTCCATCGCTTTATCATATGTCAGGGTTGTCCTTTTGGATCTTCCCATTTTCGGTTGTAAGGGTGGCCCTGTGGGTCTTATGTTCCTTTTCGGTTGTAATGGTTGTCCTTATAGATCTTCCCCTGCTCATATGTAAAGGTTGTCGATCAATTTATCACATGTCAGGGTTTTCCTTTTGGATCTTCCCATTTTCGGTTGTAAGGGTGGCCCTATGGGTCTTTTGTCCATTTTTGGTTGTAAGGGTTGTCCTTATAGATCTTCCTATTTCCATTTATAAGGGTTGTCGATCGCCTTATCATATTTCAGAGTTGTCTTTTTGGATCTTCCCCTTTTTGGTTGTAGATGACGCCTCCTCTTTGTGAGTGATGGTGCCTTTCTTCTTTCCTCTTGTGCCCTGAAAAGCATTTGGTTCATTTAGTGCTATTATCATTTCTTAACGAAGGGAAAGTATAAGTGGAGTCCGAAGATCTCCTATTGGTAATAATAAATTAGATAATGGAAGTGGTTATTCCCTTTTCCCTTCGGGTGTAGAACTTCTTCCAATGTTCTCCACTGAAAGTGTTAGTTGATATCTGCCTTTCCGCATCTCCCAGTCGGTATAAGTTGTAGGTGTCGCCTAATGAGGGCGGTCACTGTGGCTTCCACCATAGGAGTGATTCCTTGTATTGGGCTTAGGTTGTATCCTTCCTTTGTGGTTCCCATTGGAAGGAGTCATGCCTCATATTTGCATCGTCTTCTATTTCCGGGTGGACTATCAAGCACTAGATCAGGTGGTGCCCCCCTAGTTGCTTGGTAGTTGCACCGTTTGCTCTTGTTTAGCCTGTTAAGCTTATCTTCATTTTTCTCGGTTGGGTGCCGAGTACTTGTTCGTTTGGTGCCCCACAAGTTTCTCGGTCTCCTTACTCTTTTCTGCAATTTGAGCATGCTTTTCTTATATGCATCATCCAGAATTGGCGAGGGGGTGGCGGGGTCTTTTGATTTTGATATTCGTTATGGTTTCTTCCATTGAATCTTCGTAAGTGTTGGTTTGGCGCGGTGCCCCCATCCCTGTGCTGGGCATGGCCATTAAATGATTGACTGTGGAGTTATCGCTGCCCCCTGTGATGGCTTTTAACAATTATTGTTCATGATGGTGGTGATTTTGGTTCGGAGTGTCTCCTCATTTTTCCGCTTGACATTGTTTAGCGTTGAGTTGTTCTTGAGCAGTTATTGCTTATAGTGACACCACTACTTGTTTATCAAGTAGGGTGTTTTACCTCAATGACGACACCCTCACTCTTGTTTGTCAAGTAGAGCGCTTTTCATGCATCTTTGGAAATTAAGAGAACGTGCACTAGCCTCTCAGGTAGTATTAAGTTCCTTTTTTCCTCCTTCAAGAAATGTTTGTGGTGCCCTCACCCTTTTCTTACGGGATGATGGGAGTAAATTTCATCACCACCCAAGTGTTACTCTATTGGTGGAGGTGTGCCCCCATCGCGGGGGTTGCTCTAATCCTTGATATTCCTATTCTCTTCATGAGGAGTCTATGTGCTCTTCTATGCTCATGGAAGTACTAGACATCTGTCGGTGTGATACCTCAACGTGACATGGTGGTTGCATAGTTCCCAATATTTGTTCCCCAAGAGTACTTGATCTTCCTTCCGAGGTTAGCATAGTTCCCAATATTTGTTCCCCAAGAGTACTTGATCTTCCTTCCGAGGTTATAGGCTGACATTGTTGAGGGCATGGCTATTTAATATGGGGAGGATGAGGGAGTCTGGTGGGTGTAACTGATGTACATAGGTATATTGTAGGATGGGATTCTATATGATGACACTCTATATGGTTCTCCATAGAAATGCATACCGTATTGGAACCCCTTGAATAACATTTTCTCAAGGTAGGCGATGTAGGCCCTGTGGTTGTAGTGGCCCTCCTCCTTGTTTGGGGTTATCCTTTTGCTCATAGAGGGAGGTGGTGTATGCATGCACCCTCCTTGCTATTATTGACGATGCTTGCCCCCCATTGTATGTGGTTGCTCTTACTAATGCCATATTTTTCTGGGGATGGAGTTATTTGATGGATATACACCCGATTGGACCTTAATAAGGCTCAAACACGGTCGCCCCGCCGACCTCAAGGTAAGTTCATTTACTCCTAGGGATACGCGCCATGTTCAAGTTGCTACATAGCAATCAGACTTGTTCGGTTGCGCCGGCCTCGTCCGGAGCAACCGGACTTGTCTGGGGTCGAAACGCCCCGTGTCGACCCCCCTACCCCAGGACACCATCGTCCGGGGCACCCGCGTATATCCGATTATTCTTTTAATCTATGTCCGTGCCCCACCTAAAAATGTGGGCTCCTCCGGTGCCTGGATCCAAAATTCTATAAATAGGGACCTCGGTCCTTCATTTCCAAACTAATCTCGGATTGAGACACCGGAGCTCTGCCTTCTCTCTACTTTATCTCTCTAGAATTATGTTCTTACTTTGGCATCGGAGAGGGTTCGCCATAGACGCTCCCCCCCCCCCTCTCTGGCACCGCCCTTTGTGCAGGTCCGCCAAGCATGGAGTTGGATCGACCATAACCCGAAGATCAGAGGAACGTGACTCGATGTAAGGCCGCCAAGATCGGACCCCGGATGAGCTTGTTCCAACATTGGCCCCGTCTGCGGGATTCGAACAAAAAGCCGATAAGAAGATACCAAAATGCCTACTATGACTTCCATGCACAGAGGATCCAGTACAAGAGGTGAGCAAAGACACCAAGTGGGTCTTTAGGTAATGAACGTCCTCCCGAGGATTCGAGACCACCACGTCGTCCAAGTAACAAGGTACCAAGGGTAGTGAGGCCGGTAGTGAAACCGCCTATACCAGCCCCTCAGGAGGCGCTACCAACACCCGCTCCTGAGGAGATACCACTTGTTCAAGAGCTGAAACAGGAACCGCCAATTCCTAATGCCCAATAGGTACCTCCGACGTCGGTACCACAATAAGAAGTCTCATCTATATATGCCATCGATACGACGCCATCTGAGTAAGAGCATTAAGACTGGTGCTACCTTGCATTCAAGGAGGACCTACCATAGAACCCCCTCTCCCCTCAACATTTTTCTTAGGGCATGCCGCTACAAGATCAACCATTCGGAATGCTTACAATACAACCCCATCGAATGATATGCCAATGTTCAATAGGCATACATATGCCCCGTGAAGACAACTGATGTCCTCCCAAGTTGAACCTCCAGTAATAGAAGGATTCATGTCAGCCATAGATGAATTGATAGCATACCATTAGGCAATGAGAGCCAGAAGATACGGACCACACCAGTGGCTCCGACAGACCAAGCCCCACCAAGGGACAATCCAAGGAGAGCTCAAAGTAAGGGACACCGTCCCGACAACACGACAAGGAAACCGCCTACTCATGAGACAGTGCGACAGGTTTCAATCTCTCGTGCAAAAAAAACCATCGGTACACCTCTTCCGGAGATAGGTACCAACACCTCAAGCACATAGACAGCCGCCAGTGCATGACAGTACAAGACAGCACACAATGCCACCGCTACTACAACGGGGAGTCTCATGGACAGACGCGGTGGGGTGAGATCACACGTAGCGTGTACGGAGGATACACCTTCACCTAGTCCGCCTTGGCAAGGATGCGACCTTATATTACTCAAGTAGAAGGAATACACACAATCTAATAGAGGATGACAGTTACATTACCAAGAAGGCAGGGGGTATCAACAGCCCCACACCCATATCCTTCCCATATCCTCTTATTTAATATAACTACATAACAATTCAAATCCCTGAAAGGGATAGATATTTGATACTTGATATTATCATGCTTTCCAAGAATAATCCTGCCAGATGTCTTTTGACTCCGCATTATATGTATATACACAGGTTGACTACTACGAGAGTCCATCAAACGCCGCCGCCGACCAAGAGAGTCGTCGCCAAGGCTACATGTCATAGATGAACAAAAGCGTTGTCACCGATCAAAATACCGCCGCCGACAAACTGTCTTGTTCAAACATGTTTGATCGGCACTACTGTTCGCTTAAGCTCCTCAAAGGAACGCATGAGGAACAGATTAATCATTCTCAAAGGACACTTATAAGGTCAAGACTTTGGGAAAAGA
Source organism: Clarkia xantiana subsp. parviflora (assembly GCA_036873135.1). Classification (NCBI taxonomy): domain Eukaryota; kingdom Viridiplantae; phylum Streptophyta; class Magnoliopsida; order Myrtales; family Onagraceae; genus Clarkia; species Clarkia xantiana. The sequence continues at coordinate 2,148,459 of JAPTYO010000018.1, forward strand.
CCACTAAGATGGAAGGCGCACCTCCAAAAATGAGTTGAGCACTCTCAACATCTTATAAGAAGAATTACCATGAGGGTTACAAAGGACTACCCCCCACTACAACCTTCCAAAAAGTATCTTAGTGCTACGTTCGTCGGAAGAAACCATCGGGCGTTGATATGCATGGGAGGCACCATCTTCCCCGCAAAAACAAAGAGAATACCTATTGTTATAAGAGGAAGCAGTCGCGAGCACATCCCTCCAAAAATTTGGGAAACCATATCACATGGACAACACCCACCTTCAGGGGAAAACTCCTCCAGTGAATCTATATGATTTCACAAAAAAGCCAGGAGATGCGACTACACCTAGTAAGCTCATCTCAGGTAATGGAATACACTTCCATTAAGAACTCTTCAAAGGCCCCAAGCCTAGCAAAGGAAGAAGGGCGACGCCATCATCCAGCTCTTAAAAAGGGATATGGAAAACATAGTGTTTCCACACAGCGATGTATTGGTCATAATAGGAGGAATCAATAGCTTTGGCACGAAGAGAATTATAGTGGATGAAGGGAGTTCGACAGACACCCCCATGCCCAACTATTGACGATACTAGGAAAGAGTCCGACATACCTAATACCAGGGGACCCCCTACTGGTAAGCTTCGAAGAAACGTCAACATACCTATGGGGGAGGATAACACTACTAATAAGGCGGACGCGAGGATGGAGGACGTATCCTTATGAGTATCCTTGCATTTATCCCTGCAAAAATGGACTCCCTATGCGGAGAAGCCATATATAGATGATCACATTTTCATTTTCGAATTATGATCCTAAACCGGAGATCCTTGGACTCCGCATTATATTTATAATGAATGACATGTTTATCAAGATAGGTACGTGAAGATTTGAGATCGCGCCCTCACGTTAGGCGCACAACTCAACCAAGTTCACCGCACTTGGATGGTTATGAGCACTCTTTCGCCATCTCACAAGGAAGAAAGGCAATCATGGATAAAAGTCCTAACAGAGTAGACACCGGTAGAAAATCTTGTCATTGAGGTCATGCAACAAGCACTGAGTGACTGACAACTATTACAAAGGAAGAAGGAGGAGAGCCCCATTATTTCAACAACCCTACCATTGTTGCATACACAACATGAATACAACTCTCAAGAAAGCCGAGCGACAAGCATGGCTACTACAAGGGCAACCGCCTGTCCATAACAAGAGGCTTGGAGAATATAAGAAAAAGATGAGGCACATTGATCTCAACAAGCGTCACCGGTTAAAAGGGAAAAGGAGGGAAAGCATGTTACAAGCCCTCCTCAAGAGCGAACACCGCTACTTGGTTCAATAAGAGAAGTGTTCGACATGTCAGACACACATATGAGGAAAGAGCAACCAAAGCGTGCCAACTCCCGTATCAAGGGGGAAGGCAGCGAAACATAGCAATCAACATTCTACTCGCATAGTAGATGAATATATATGGGAGTTGACACCGATCAAGAGACCTTAACAACAATCTCCAAGTGAATATTAATAGCAGAAAACCGGTGTACTACGCCAAACTGACTCTTACAAGTTGTCAATAGAAGTAATGGATTGCGATGATGAAAGGGGGGAAGTCTCCATTATCCACCCTCCCATGCCAGAGCAAGATGTAACGCGTTCCGATGATGAAAGGGGATAAGTCTCAAATAGCCACCTCCCAACCCCCCCCCCCCCCCCTCAAGGGTACATCCAAGAAAGGTTTTGCACAGAAACGTGATCGTGATCGGTATGAAGAAAAGGTGCCGCAAGATACACCTATCATGCTCAAGCAAGCAAGCATAATCAAGCAAACATATGAATCAGGAGCCCAAGACACGAAGGGCACCGAATAAGGAAAGCCAAAGTGGGTTATCATTCATAAGGCACAAAAGCACGGTGTGACTACCGAGCAATTTGGGGGCGCCACATGAACAAATGTTCGGCACTCCACCGAGAGATAGACAAAGATGTTGGGTGTACGATACTGTTTGGCCACATAATCCCATGACATTACACCTTCCAAAAGGAAGGCACAAAGCGGGAATAACAACAGGAACCCTCCGTACGATCCGCACAAAGTTGGCAACGACAAGAATCGCTCCTGAAAATGTGACCTTCACACTTGAAATATATCCAGGTAACAAGCACTTTTCCACGGGAAAACCCAGGTAAGGGATAACACCCCCTACGAGAAAAGCAATACGAATAGAACAGACTAAGCGAACCAAGGATCCAGTTCACATAGTCTGATCTCGTCGAGTTGAATATAATGAGAACGGAATGAACTAATCAAACCCAGTACAATGATCGAATAGTTCAGTCCAGTCACATTGATACACTAGTCCAAATGGACAATATACTCCTACATGAAGATGTGTAATCACATAGTATGTTTCAGCTAACATCTTGATTAAATGTCAAAGAATTTGCAAAAGACTTCCAGGTTATAATACACGTCCTACTTTGGGAACAACACCAAGTACGGGCAATGCTATATGGATGGCAAGTCTAACAACGACCTCTGACCTATGCCAATTATCTAATGGTCGGACGTGACCAATCAGCGCAACTCATACCCTACTTTGGAAAAATCACTAAGTAGTGGCAACCTTATGAAGATGAGCAAGTCCATCAAGGGACCTCTGATTTACGAAGAATATATAAAGGGAATACAAGGTCATATCTCTTATACACTCTACTATGAAAAAACACCAAGTAGTGATATCTATGCAACAACGGGAGTGTCCATCAAGGTTATATACAATCTCCAAGTTGTTCTAGGATGATCACCCGGCAGTGTTATTCAATCATCATGGTTGGAATTACTACTAATTCCATGATAGTTGTGCCTTAGGGAACTACTCAATGCGTCGCACTTGGAACCAACACCAAGGTAGCGGTCGTTGTACCTTAGGGTACTGATTCAAAGTGGCGTGACTGGCAGAGACCAATATCACAATCACAATACCTTAGCGCTAAGATCATGATTATATGATAGCACCAGGTACCTAGAAAATGAAAATCATGTATCATCTCAGATACATCGGCGGCAAAGACACTTATCTGATGTGATTGCCTCCATTTCTTAGGAGCTAACTCTAAGGAGATATTTTGAATATCACTATGTCCAGTCTCTTAAGAAGCAGTGGCCCTACCACGAATAGTTATGTTTCCGCGACCGCTGGCTATACCGATGAAGAGGCAACCCTTATGATAACAAGGTTACGCTTACACACCCAAGAGCGCTGAATACCATGCGAGTTGCACCTCGCAAAAACGTAAGCTTGATAAAATCAAGTAACGGATACACCACTACGGCGGAGTCGATACCGTCGCGACCTTACTTTGGACAAGCCAAGTAACGGTCATACAATCAAAAAACGCATTGCACTATCACAAGTAGCGTCTTGCACCAACGCCACATCTTGGACTACCAAGGGCAGAAAAATGCATTTGCAAGTAGCACCTTGCCATAACGCTACTCCGAGGCATCGGGTATGCGGAATAAAACATACCAAACCAAGAAAGTAACGTCTTTATACAACGCCTTGTCTTAGGACATCAATAGGCGGAAAACGCACTAACATTTGTAGTAGCATGTTAGGATTGCAAGTAGCGTCTTGCCACAACGCTATCTCAAGGCATTGAGTAAGCGGCTTAAAACGTACCAAACCGAGCAAGTAACATATTGCCTCAACGCTATATTGAGTCATCAAGTAAAGCGGTAAAGTGCAATCGCGAGTCGCGTCTCACCATAACGGTATCTCAAGGCATCGAGTAAGCGGCTTAAAACGTACCAAATTATGCAAGTAATGTCTTGCCATAACACTACCCCGAGGCATCGGGTAGGTGGTAAAAACGCAACAAATTAAGCAAGTAGCGTCTTGCTAACAACGTTATCTCAAGGCATCGGATACGCGGTCACAAAACGTGTCAACACAGCGCAAGTAGCGTCTTGCAAACAATGTTATGTCGAGGCATCAACAAGCAAGTGGTCTTCGTCAAACATCTCAAAGCAACGCCAAGAGGGGCATGTGTGAGCTTGATAAATACAGGTACCAATGGTAATGATTGTGATGAACCTCAAGTCCGGCACTCCACCGGCATGACAAGATAGATAGCGTCCTAAGAATCAGGAAGCATATCATATTCGCGATACATGCGTATTACAATTCTAAGTCCGGCATACAACCGGTATGGTGTTAACAACCTCAAGAACAAGAGGTCACAACAGGAAGTGTAAACATACACAACCTAGCAAGCATGGGGGCATCCATAATAACAATGGTATGATATCTTACTCATGCTTATATAACCACACATTTACATATGTTTTGAACGGGTATGATACAAAATATAGATGAATGGAATGCATACCTAAGTCCCAAAAGCAAGTGTTTCCACACAAAGATGCATGATAAGCACAAAAGGGGAGGCTATCTACAAATGTGTTAAAGGTAGTCAGTCCATTAATCAAGAGCGGCAACATTGTCGCCGCCATTATCACCCAAGGGAGTAGTATCCACATATCTACTTGATAAAATTGAAGAAGGAGCACGCCTCCCTTCGATAAGAGGGTTAGAATCCTCACCAAATAGCGCTGCTATGTGTCCGGAAGCAAATCCGACAAAGTTGTCAGCTTCATTGAAACCAAGTAAAGGGTCGATATAAAATATCTTGGCAGCAAGATCTTCACCATAGGTCTCAATGATGATCCGACACTTCACCTTGGCATCCACTTCAAAACTCGGGAGATGCCTTATATTGAGCGATACTGTGAACAGTCTCATCGCCAATGTTCTTCGCAAGTACCTACGCCAAGTGCTCGAATACAGCTATGGCCTCCTATTCTTTCTCCTCTCAAAATCGGCTGACCTCGGCTTCAAGGGATGCAATACGACCCTATTAAACAAGCTTGGAGGGGCCAAAGCTGGAAGCCTTCTCCTTCATAACACAAATAATCTCTCTTAGTTGCTCCAACTCAGTTCTCTGGAAATCGACCATCTCGGTCAGCTCGACCATGAAGAAGCCCAGGTTGATCGCGTCGGCGACAGCTTGAGAATAATAGGGACACGCTAGATAGTGAGATTCTAGTAATGAAAATACAATAGAGATGTATACTCACAGGGGCATGTCGAGACAACACCCCGTTAGCAAGATGAAAACTGGTTAAGGCAGAGTCAGGTAACACTCTACGATCGTCGGGGGCAACAATAGCATTAATCAGGTGAACACCGATCTCCGGGGTCACCAAGGAGGATCATTGACCAAAATGATAGCTTCTGGTTGAATCGAAATGCACCTAAGGGGAATAGACAATGTCACCATCGAAAGGCCGCATCAAAACCTCTAGGGATAGTATGTGGTGCTAGATGAACGCTGTGTATCAATAAGAAAGCAGCGTACAACATCAAGATAAGCACACAAGTAAGAAAAATGTGTAACTTCAAGATACGCCTTAGGACCAAGTCCGAAAAGGCTAGAGACGCCATCATCGTTGGAAGCAATCTCTTGTATAAAGAGCATAAGCCTTACCCCGGTTAACAACAACGTCAATGTTAGTAACCGCAACATCGGTAGCTGCAGTGTCAACGCCAGCAGCTGCAATGTCAGCGTCAGTGACTGTAGCATCAATTGCATCAGTGTCAGTGACCGCAGCATCAGTAGCTGCAGTGTCAGTACCAGCAGCTGCAGGTGCAGCACTAGCAGATACAGGATCAACGTCCCCTTTCCCTTTGTCACGGGGATGATTTGACACCAGATCATCAAAGATCAGTCACTTTTCTCTTTCGATTAGAGGAACTTTGAGAGCCTCCATCCACAGTGAAAGGCTTCTTGGCAAACAAGGGGCCAGTGACCTTGTCAACAGTGTCGATGCGCCATGAAAAAAGCAAAGCAGATATGTGAGAACAACTACACCATGAAGTAGGCAACTATCATAAAAATAAGGTGTACATACATACCCGCAACCTTAGACACCTTGGAAGACTTAGATGCTCTTTGAGCAATAGAAGGAGGAGCTACCTCCCTACCTCTCCCGGCAACACCCTGAGAGGAGCGATCTGCTAATGACCGTGGCTTCACATCAACAAACAAGCCTATAAGGAGAACCATCCTTAATACCACCAACTTCAATCAACTAGATAACTTGATAGTCCCTGAAAAAGAGGTGACGGCTCTTCCACCAGCTCCTAGACCGATCTACGGGGAGAACAAAGGGGTAATAACACTGACAACGATACAGGCTTGTGAGAACATTCCCAATCCTCGTCAAGTCCGATGTCAAGCAAGGATCAAGAAACATAACAACGGGGTCTTTAAAAGAAGAAGACTTACGCGTCATGACAATAGTATAAAGAGGGTAAACACTATCACATGTCCAAACCAACGACTAACGTCTCAACAAGCAAATAGAGTGAATAGCCTACGAGGTGGCAACGCAGCGGACGCACACTGAAAAGTGTGATAGAAGTAAGGGTTTACACCCTATATTCATATGACGATGCCAACTCCAGGGGGCAACATAATGAACAAGAACTGCAAAGCAGGACGGACACAAGGGTCGACACCCTATGTCCAAGACAGGGACAGTACCTGATATAAAGGTAACTTTAGGAAGCACAATACAAGATAAGACTGACATAAGGGCATACACCCTATGTCCACAATAACGACAATGCTCAACTCGGGGGAAACTTCAAGTATATATGCCATGAAGTGCAAATAGACACAAGTGTCAGTACCCAATGTCTATAATGATTAAGTACGTCCACTATGAAGGCAATGCGATGAATGAACACTATAAAGCTAGATGGATTCAAAGGTAGATACCCCACACCAATAATCAAGATAACGCCTACTACAGAGGCAGGACAACCAACACTATAAGGTGAGACGGACTGAAGGGTCGACACCCCACGTCGATAACGATGACAAACGACTACTTTGGAGGAAATATGATAAACACACACCACGAGGTACCATGAGCACAAGGGTCGACACCCTATGCTCATGAAGAAGACAGTATCATGAGGAGCGACAGGCGCAAAGGTCAATACCTCATATCTATAATGACTAGCAAGCCTACTATGGGGGCAGCATGATGAATACATGGGTTAACAACCTACACCCATAAAGACGACAACGTCACCTCAGGGATAGTTCAACAATATAAGCGCTATAGTTTAGTGCAGGCGAAGAGATCAACACACCATACTTACATTGATTCCTACAACTACTTGATGAGCACAACTGCATGCGCATACTAGGCGACACGCCTGATATAGGGGTCGGCACCCCACCTACAATATATCATTGACGTCCACTTAAGGAGGAACGTCATATGGTACCAATGAAAATGAGTATTACAATACAATGGGTAACCCCCTAAGCGTGGGATGATCACCACACCTACTCTAGGGGGCAATGATACATCTGAATGGAATCTACCACCAAGTATACGGAATACTACAAATGCAACCACAAGGGTGACAACGTCACCTCGGGGGAAGTATAACAACACAAGGGTAGCAATCTAGTGTATGCGAAAAGATCAAACACCAGTAGCGGCTACTACACCTACTAGGTGAAAACAACGCCTGATATAGGGACTGGCACTCCATTCACCATGTGATGATCACTCCGCCTACCCTAGGGGGGCAACCTTACACCTTTCAGTATGATACATGGCAGACATGTAGGGAGACCCCCCATGTCTGAAACAGTGATACGTGACAAGGCGTTAAGGGTAACCCCCTACGTCAGTTCAATGCAAATATGATGGCAATGCAAGCATAGCATACGACATCATCGACGCAAGACCCAACACCTCGTGTCTAAGGTATCAGTAAGTCCACTTCGGGGGAAAAATTTTTATAATAACTGTTTTCAAGTGAATACAGGTTACCACCATGTTGATCAACATGATTATCAAGCCGAATGGAAGCAATGGCATTCCTACGTAGCCAACTATAAACCCGAATGGAAGCAATGACATTCCTAAGCGGCCAACATGTGGAATCTTCGAAAAATCGAATTTTTTTTCTAAATCGGAACAGAGGTAACCTCTTTCCGATTATATACAACGATTCAGTTGTCCTTGACTTAACCATATATTGCAAGTAATTGTTACATTCTTAGGCATATTTTCATGATATATATACATGCATCCATATGCATCACCACTAGTGTTGTCAAACACTTAGTAATTTTATCACCCATTACAATGTGTGCATCTAGGTGCATCATAGCTATAGTGTCAAACACTTATGAGTTTTCTATCACCCAACATGGTTGTGCATGTATTGCCATTACTATTCATGATTAGTGATTTGTACACTAGAGCATATTACATATCATTGATAGATGCACATTGTTATACATCATTGATAGTTTCCCATGAAAGATAGAAAATTTTCATTTCACTACCATGGTTGCTTTCATATGCATTACAATAAGTGTAGTAGAACACTTAGCTCACTATTGATTACAGGTGCACGCATACATGCATACTTACTAGTGTCATGTCAATTATGAATTTTTTCATCACTCAGCATGATTAAATCTAACGATACTGACACTGTCACAAGTCATACCTTGTAACACCCTCATAGGTGCATAACATGTCACATTGCCATTCAATCATATCTATTATATGGATTGCACATACTCGTTCCCATGTCAGCATGTCCATATGCACCTACATTGTTACATATGATTTCTTACAAACACATACGATCCATGTCTTTGGTCGCATACACGTTATCATATAGTAACACGTTTATGACTAACCACCGGCTCGCACAAATTTTTCTATGAGTTCAACAATGGTATAGTTCAAACCCTCCTAGAACGGAAGGAAGGACCCCTCATCATATACGAGCAAAGGTAAAATAGTAGCCGAGGTACAATCGGGCGTCTAATCCTTCTAAAAAATAGAGTCAAGTAGTGGTAAACCAATTCTTGACTCGGGGGCAAATGATGGATATACACCTGTTTGGACCTCAATAAGGCTCAAACACGGTCGCCCCGCCGAACTCAAGGTAAGTTCGTTTACTCCTAGGGATACGCGCCATGTTCCGGTTGCTACATAGCAGTCAGACTTGTTCGGTTGCGCCGGCCTCGTCCGGAGCAACCGGACAAGTCCGGTAGCAGGGCAACTGGACTTGTACGGGGCCGACGCGCCCCGTGTCGACCCCCTACCCCCGGACACTGTCCTCCGGGGCACCAGCGTATATCCGATTATTATTTTAATCTCTGTGCGGGCCCCACCTCTATAAATAGGGACTTCGGTCCTTCATTTCCAAACTAATCTCAGATTGAGACACTGGAGCTCTGGCATCGGAGAGGTTTCGCCAGAGACGCCCCCCCCCCCCCCTCTCTCTGGCACCGCTCTTTTTGCAGGTCCGCCAGGCATGAAGTTGGTTTGACCATAACCCGAAGATCAGAGGAACGTGACTCGACGTAAGGCTGTCAAGATCGGACCCCGGACGAGCTTGTTCCAACATTATTGACCATCTCTCCCTCTAGTGTTGCCATATGCTTCACGGAGTGGCTGCTTTTCAGTGGTAATCCCCAGTTGCCTCCTATAGATGTGCTTTGGAAGAGCTACTCTAAGTGCATTCATGAAGGGATGTGAGGATGGTGCTCATCCCTGTGGAGAGGTTGTTGTTCTGCTTACTTCTCATCTTTCACCCTATTGGTATACTCTGGAAGAGCTGCCATGGGTGCGTTTATGAAGGGACGTGAGGATGGTGCTCATCCTTGTGGAGAGGTTGTTGTTTTCTTCCTCCTCATCTTGCCCCCTATTGGTATACTCTGGAAAAGCTGCCATGGGTGCATTTTGTTGTAACCCCTTCTTTGGCCTTATGGCCTGTTCTTGGGTGTTTGATTGTTACCCTCACTAGGGACTTGTCTTTCATTAGGGGTGAGGGATGTAGTTTTTTATTGACTACCGACCGTTGTGTCTTGGAGCTTGATGGAGTGAAATCCAAGGAGTGTTTTTTTTCTCCATTAGTCAACAGTTGCTTAGCATCCTTTGGTTGTTGCCCCCGGATGCTGGGCTCCTGGAGACTCGTGGTAGGTACCTTACTATGCCGCCCCCTAGTTCTCTGATTCTTCTTTATTTATTGCCATAGAGCACAAGTAGTAGGCTACATTCTTTTTGCTCGAATCCGCAGACGGCGCCAGTGTTTACACACGAGTGTCCTTCGTGGGCTTCTCCTAATTCCTTACTCTCCTTCTTCCTAGGCTTCTGCTTCTAGCATTACCGCTTTGTGGGCTTCTCCTTCTAGTATACCTAAAGATGGGCATTGGGGAGGGAGTTCCCGATAAGCCCATTGTTTCCATACGACGTCCTGAATGTCTTCTTACTTCGGACCTCCACCCTTCCTTCTCCTCGTGATAGCTGCAAAAGGGGCAATACCGAGACCAATGGGGGGTAGTGCTCGCTGTGCCCTCTCCGATGCTTAAATGAGTATATGCTCTTAGAGAGATAAAGTAGAGAGAAGGCAGATCTTGAGTGAGTGATGGCCAGATTAGTCTCAAATGAGGAGAGGAGGCCTCTTTTTATAGAGTTCCTATCGGACCGCCTCGGTTCCAGTGGTTTCCTGGTTCGGTTGTGGCAGGTTCGTAGTATGAGTTGGCATTGACCGTAAATAAGGTACCCTTGACCCTTGTTCGACCGTATATAAGTTCATTATAGCTAAGTGTCGGTGTGTGGCCTCTAAGGGCTAGCCCCGGGCGAGATATCATCCGAGGATAGGGGTCCGGATGAGGGAGGCTCGTCCGGACGGATGAGGGTACCCGGAGGGGTACCCCCAAGGCCTTGCTCGGATCACCCGAGCAATGAGAACCTTGCTCGGATCACCTGAGCAAGGAGAACCTTGCTCGGGTTACCTGAGCAAGATCCTTCTTGCTTGGGTTGCCCCCGAGTGGCCTTTCCACCCGGGGTCTTCCCGAGTAGATTTCGCCACTCGGGGTGTTTTCGGGCCTATGTGATGGGCCCCGGGTGTCCGTGTTCCAAGTTACGAATTATATTCGGTTGTAGCCCATTTCTCGGGCCCAATTAGTGATAGCTTGGGCGTATATCCACCACCCGCCTTGGACCACCGGTGCCCGCTGTTTCTGCTGCCAGTCCCAGCCTAAATCGTCGTCGGCCACCCTCGTCAGATGCTCCTGCTCTAGCCCGTAGAAGCTTCGTCCCACAGCCACCACCACGCCCTGCCCGCCGTGCCGGAGTTGCCACCGAAGCTTCCTGTGTCTGCTGCCGGTCATCACGCAGGTCCCGTTCCCGCACAGTTAACCGGAGCTCTGCTTATACGCCCGCTTGAAACCCAGTTTCCACCGGAGCCTTCTCCAGAGTCACGCCATCGCTTCCGTTGCCAGAGTCCTGCTGCTGCCGTCACCGGACTTCCATCCCTGTTGCCCTTGCCCGTTGCTGTCAATTTGAAGAAGAAGGTGAATTTCCCGCCTCTGTTTTAATTATTATTATTGTTATTATTATTGCTATTTTTTTATTATTGTTATTATTATTATTATTATTATTGTTATTAGACCATGTTAATTAGTCAGTTTAGGTCTAAATTAATTAGATAGCATGTTTTAATAAGTATATGTGTATGACATGTAATTACTAAATTATACCATGATTTTGAGCATGTTTAGTTTTATTTAGATTTTATCTCAAATAGGAGTTGTAGATGCTTAATAGTTTTTTTTAGGTTTAAAATTGTTGTTAATAATAGTTTCGCATAAAAATTAGTTTAGTTTTTTTTTATATAACGTTAGATTAACCTGACGTAACACATGTTTAAGTTCTAGAATTGGCAAATAGGTTAATTAAGTACCGAAAGAGTGTGATTAGAAAAAATATTTTTTTTAATTCGAAACAGAACCCCCGAACTCAAATTTTGGATCGCAGACCGATTAATTTATTTAGATATTTAATTCGTTATTTACCTAGGTAATTTTGGCTTTTAGTTAACTGTAATATGCTTGTAGCGACTCTTTTAAAATACATATATTTTCAAAACTTTTATTCGCTTTAGTTAGATTTAGGTCTGACAACCCATAAATCATCATATTTCCTTTTCACTTTACCATTATCATGTTTACAGTAACTAACTAGATGAAAACTGATTAAAATTAGAAACCCAGTGGAGTTTATGGAATATTTAATTTATAAGACGTTTTTTTCTTAAATTATAAGAGTGTCCATATGTTCAAAACTTAATAATTAACAATGGATTAAATTAATGTTTAGTACCAGATTTTTAAGATGGTTGTGTAATTTTTTTCATCATCATCACCGTCACCAACCATCATGCCTCGTGCTTGTTCGTGTAAGATGAGCATGCATGCATTGGCCAAGCCCATCGATCGTGCCAAAATCCCGTCTCAAAATGAGGAAAGAATACTACTCGATATTTTACACTTTCCGTATCTACTTATGGGCGTCCAGATGGATGTAACGTGATATTTACTTAATAAAGTAAGACGTGATATTACCTGTGATTATAAGTAATTTGAATTACTTAATATAATGTGAAGGAAGGTATGCAGATGACAGGCACGAAGCAAGGAAGTACGATAAGAGGGGGCAAAATTTATTTTAATTATGCAATAATAAAAAAAAAAATATACATTATATATTATTAAAATAATCAATCAAATCAATTAAGTAAAAAAATTAATATTTCTATTCGGACTTTATATTAATCATTTGGAGGAGAATTCATGATTCTCTTTATTAAGCTATAATCCGCATATTTTTTGTTTCAAGTGAACGACGGTAGTTTTAATGAGATAGCTTCTTCACTTCACTTTCTTTTGATTAGAAATTATCCATATTTATTAAAATCACAGTAAAGTTTTGATTTTTAAAATTTAGAAAATAATTGAATTTCGATTAACATCTTTTTAAAAGAAGAAAAAAAAACTCAAATTACTAATTAATATTGGCTATCCATCAATCATCCCAAAGATAAAATAATTAATTTATAACATGAAAGAATTTCAAAATTAATTAAGAATACACAGTTAGTGGCAAAAATAAAAGTTTAACAATCTAGGTCACTTCATTTTTTTCTCAGATAATCACATATAACATTTAATTTTTATTCTAAATTAATAATAATAATAATAGCTTAAAAGAGTTTAACAGTTAACACGAATTGTAATATCTAAACTACGTAGCAGTTTCATTCATGTTATTAAGAATTTAATTAAAGTTAGACAAATCTAAATTACTAATATAATATTACAAAATTAGAGGGAGCAAATTGTTCTATTTCTTTCCAATACAAAAATACACTCTTTACCTAATTCCATAGTATAGTTTCATCATTTCATAGAGGCTCAGAGGGGGCAAAGGCCCACCCTCGTCACCATGTGGACTCGTGGGTGGCAGATGATGCTGCTACAACCAAGGTACGTAGCCCCAAACCAAAAGCCCTATTCTACCATGGTCCCCCAAGACCGTGGATAGACCTAGTCTTACAAAATTACAGTGTTTGGTTGTACTGTATATATAGATTGTAACGTTAGATTACATTGTTAATGTGTGTTATAATGTGGCTTTATTGTTATTATAGTAATTTATATGATAGTATATTTATATATTAATATGATAATATTTAAAGAAATATAAATTTTGACAAGAACTAACTTCTTAGAATTTATATTTGTGGTTAATATAGTTATTTATGAACACTAAAAATTAAATATTTAAACTCAATACGCATAACTATTAAAATGCTATTAAATAAAATATTTTATATCATTTTATAAGATAATTTTCATTAAAAAAATAATACGAAAAAACTTTACTTGTTACGAAACTAGAGAGTTAATAGAAGAGAGAATATAAGGATGGTTTTATTATCACATATATAAGGCCCGTATATAGGGATTACATAGACTTGGAGAGGAAGTAAAATCAATACATGGAAAGTCTAAATAGGGAAGTTGATATATACACATAATATTGAACATCCATACATGTATATTCATAACACTCCCCCTTGGATGTTCATAAGGGAATTGTCACTCGCTAAAACCTTACTAGAAAAAACCCTGTGGGATAAAAATCTAATAAGGAAAAAGAGTACACAATTATTGATCCCTTTTGTAAGCTGCCTCGTTAAAAACCATACCGGGAAAACCCAATGGGATAAAACATTGGTTAAGGGAAAAAGAGTGCAGCGATGTAGATTCTCCCCCTGATGTTGACATAACGTAATGTCATTAAGTCGACGCAATTCATTATTATTCACCAATCTTCAAATTTCGCAGTCGGTATATCTTCTGGAATAAATCCGCACAGACTTGTTGGATGTTATGTCGCCTTCTTCTAAAAATCGTGGATGAAAAATAACTTGGGAAAATATGTTTCGTCTTGTCTCCTTTGATGTAACATTATTCTTCAATTGGAGCTATATAACCGGCATTATCTTTAAATATACAAAATAATGGTACATTTCATATATAACTTGCATTTTGCATAGCCAACTGATTTAGGACTTGATTCTATCCGATAATAAACTCATGTAATTCGTCCATCAGAGATACATAAATATCTTCTTAACTTTGTTCAAATTTCACTATATTGGGGAAGAACTGGATCTTGCTTATAACCAATAATACATCGCGTTCCTTCTAATTAGCAAGATACATTAGCGCTAATGTAGCACTACATAAGGTACTTTTGGACAATTATGTTCTTCACCAATCTCACGAGGACGGAAAATATATTTATTCAAATCTATTATTCTTACAACCATTAAGGTAATAGATGTGTTTAGCTATGCAAAATAGCTTTAACACATTTTTTATAGGACAAAAATATTTTCAATCTCTTAAGTACTCGATCTTCAGGTCGAGCCAAACCTTTGTCCTTTCAATATATTTTGTCTGAATTTTAACATCATCAATAAATTGATTGTATTTAAAACTTTTCAGGAGTTTCAATATCTTCAAAATCTCCCCCTCACGTGATACCCCTTTCGGCTATAGCATGATAAATTAATCTTATCAAATATCAATTTGCTTTATTCGTATACTTATATTAGTATTCGCTGCAACTTAGCTCAAATGTTGATATAGCTGGGATAATATACCATAAGCAACCCGTAAATTGTAAAATATTTTTATCATCCAACATTCTTGAGAAATAATTCATGCTAGCATTTTAAATCCTTATGGGATTTTTACGTGGATTTCACTATCAAATTAGCCACCCAAATAGGCTATAAAATTATCATATCATGAGACGCATATTAAAACCTTATATGTACTGCCAACATAATAATGTATTTGAAGGTTATTGCTCCACCAATGATTCATATAATAATTTTCATCTTTCTACGGAAAAGTCTTTGTACCACGGGTTGTGCCTATCTTACGAGGCAATCTATTTACGCAGAAATTATTTATATCCACTGGCTATCACATTCTACATTTGTCATGCTCATTGCGTCTTTTCAAACTTTGGTCAATCATGATGATTCTTTGACATATTGAGCTCAAGATCCTCATCTTGTTTTATGAATTAACTCATGAATAATATTCAAAATTGTTGTCGACAACTTAATATTTTACGGTTCTATCACTTCCTATTAATGACAGAACTCATTGAGATCTCTTTATTGTAATCACTTTCAGGTACCTGAACCACTTCTAGGGTTTCATATTTAGCTAATGTTAGATATCTTTCCAATTCGGGTTCGTATTTACATTTCGAGCCTCGTAAAATATCCCAAAACCCGTAAAAAAACCCTTTCGCGGACACCTAAGTCTAAAACGGTCAGGGATACGCGTAATTCCCGGGCCAAAGGACTTCCGGATTGCCCTAAGGCGATCCGGAGGTCCGGATTGTTAAACAATCCGGGTAGGTCCGGATTATCGTTTTACCTCGTACGCTCACCCCGATTAAATTGCCAAGTGCGGGAAGTCGGTGCATACATAGTCCGCCTTGATGACGGTATACGTCTTCCTTACATAGACATCAAGTAGTTCAAAACTGGGCATGATCCTTAGGTTCCCTATAAAGAGGGGCCTAGGTCTCCCATTCTAGACAATTCCCTCACTTTTGGACTTGAAATGCTCTGACTTCTCTCTAAGGCTTTCTCTCTCTAGAAGTGCTAACTTGAGCGTCGGAGTGGGCCCAAACAGCATTCCCCCCTCCCACGCTGGTTACTGCCCCTCGTGCAGGACTCGAAGATCAAGAGCTCAAGGTCGAGGATTGGGAGTTTAGCTCGGTGATTGTGTATTAAGGATTGCGGCGTTCCCGTCCTTATACATATATCTCGAGCCCGATCGTGAAGGAAGAAGCCTGTTCGTGAAGGAAAAAGCCCAAAGCTGCCCAAGTGGTGAAACGAACCCAACATTGGGGGCCGTCTGAAGTGATTCGAACAAAAAGTCGTGCTGCAAGCCATGACAGGAAGACGACCAAAGAAGACGGGTGTAAGCAGGATGAAACCAACAAGAAGTCAACCAGGACCTTCTCACATGCCGGACGCAGAATCCACAGCTTCGTCCATTCCATCCACAAACGCCCCTCCTACACAGTTCATGCCAGAAGATCAGAACAACGTGCCTCCGCAAGAGCAAGGAGCAAGGGTGGATCAAGAAATTTCATCAGGAATGCCAGCTGAGGCAACACAGCAACAGCCAATGAACGCAACCAACATGCCTACAGTCACACCGGCAATGATGGCGGCATTGGAAGAACTTCTTGCTCTCAGGGAGATCTTAAAGAATCAAGGATATGCTGCGCCTCCACCACCCCCGTGTAATAATGAACAAGCGGCACCAGCCAGAGAAGCGCCATATGATGCCAACCAACAAAAACCGCAACACACAAATGAAGTAGAAGATTCTGAAGATGCCTATCAACAGGCCAGGCGGGAGCCAGCACGTTCAGGCACTCCAAGCGTTGGCATGAAGCAACAAGGAGTAAGATGGAAGCAGCCTCCGGTTTCACAACGCCCACACAAGGAGGATAGCTCTAAATCAACAAGCCATGCGGGCACATGCAACGATGGGTGGAGGAAGCCCGCGCACGAAAATGACATCCCAATCACGGGACTCACGGCTAAGGCCTTAGAAGAAATGATTGAGAAAAAAATGAAGCAATCGAAGATGAAAGGAATACATGCCCTGGAAGAAAATGCATCACATCCGTTCTCTGATGAATTAGTGCACAGTCACGTTCCAGATGCCCTGTACAGAATCGGCGGAGAAAAATATAGAGGGAAAGGAGATCCAATCGAGCATGTCCAACAACATGAAGCGTCTCTGCTAGGATGAACGGACAACCCGAATCACATTGCCATGACATTTTCTAATACTCTCGTTGGAACTGCTGCTCATTGGTTCTTCTTGCTGCCATGCAGAAGCATTACGTCATGGGCATATCTAAAGGTAAATTTATTCAAAGATACATGGGAGAGCGCACACTCCTTAAAGGGCCGAACGCGTTGAATGAGGTGACACAGCAAAACGATGATTCGTTAGCAGATTATTACATCCGCTTCAATCAAAACATCTCAGACATTCAAGGAAACATCACCGAAGGACATGCCTTGGCTGAAAAGATGGCAAGGCGCCTAGCTGAAACGCTTGAAAAATTAGCGGCGAGGGTAAAAGAATTCGTAGATCTGGACCGATTCAGAGAGCAACATAAGGCAAAAGTTAGTGCAGCTCGCGCTAAAGAGAAGCAAGCAAAACCCCAACAAGGCCCGCAGCAAGCGAGACAATTCCAGCCCCACAAGAGGCCATACCAGCCCGAATTCCAAAAACCAAAAGAAGTGAACCTGGCAGAGTGCGTTCCTTTGAATGCACCACTTTCCATAATCCTGAAGAAGATGAAGGAGGATAATATGTGGAGGGAGCCAGCGAACTTCCGAAAGGGGCCACTAGGAAAGCAGGAAGATAAATGGCGTGAAAACCATGAAGTCTAAGACCATGAAACAAACAGCTGTGTCAGCTTGCGATTTCATATATAAATAACTTCATCCTTAAAGGGGAACTCAAGCAACATGTCGACCAAGGCGACAAACGACAAAAGAAGAACCATGCAGAGCAACCCGGAAAGGGAAACAAGGGAAAGGAGAAAGTCAATGAAAACCCACCACCGCCAAAGCGTTGTGTCATCAACGTAATCCATGGTGGCCCAGCAGCAGGAGGTAGCGTTTCTAACGCCCGGGATGTCTATGCCTCACAGCTTGAAGTTCTGCCCAAGTACGGAAAGAGGCGGCAGCTAGAGAAGGAAGATATAATCATCCCGTTCTCAGACGCCGACAAGAAACACATAGTGTATCCCCATGATGATGCTTTGGTCATAACAATGGACATCAATGGTTTTGACGTGCAGAGGATTCTGGTGGACGGTGGAAGTGCTGCGGATTTAGTGCATATAGAGGTGCTCAAAAAGATGGGAAAAAAGGAAGCCGGTCTCTCGCCGAGCACGTTTCCGTTGGTTAGTTTCGCAGGAGCGGCAACCTATCCATTGGGCATGATTACACTTCCAGTGATCCTTGGAGACGGGTGGAAGGAATTGCATATAGATGTCACATTTGTGGTAGTAGACAACCTGGGGGCATCTAACGGCATCCTAGGGAGAACAACGATCAACCCACATGACATTGTGCCATCTACAGCCCATCAGAAAATGAAGTTCCTAACTCCTCACGGGATTGGGGAAGTGCTAGGTGATCAGAAAGCCGCACGAAAGTGCTATGTCAATGCCCTGAGAAAGATGAAACAAGTGTCAATTTCCACGATAGGAGTTGGTGCAAAGAGAAAGTTGTTCGCCTCGAACGACGATGAAAAAAGAAAGAAGGAAAAGTTATCACCAAGGTCCGAACTTGACAGGATTTTTTGTTCGCCTAAGCGGAGTTTGCTTGATGTTAGACAGGGAGAAGAAGAATCCATCATGTCCTACTTCCGGATTTTGCTCAAAATGCAACTGCACTGAGAGCAATCAAGAAGGACGTCATCAACGCATTTTTCCTGAACATGAACGCACCAACATTCCTGCTATTCGGAAGGGAATTTGGATGGCGCACAATTAAGACAATGGCATGCTTAAAAGACAGGATGGAGACGCCGGTCTCTTGTGAGCGTGAATTGAGATGGGGCACACCTCTCAACGCAAGTGGGGAAGCTCAAACTTCAAGGAAACCAGAAGGCTCAAGCATGGATTATGCCAACATCTTCACACCTTTGAACACGGAGGTGGAAGAGATATATGTCAAGCTTCTGGAAAACAAGCTTCCAAGACCACTTGAGCCGGAAACCGCCCTCTTAGGCAGGGATATTGAAGATTGGTGCCGATATCACCAAACTTGGGGGCATAATACCAATGATTGTTTGACCTTGAGGATGGAGATTGAAGAATTTATTGCGCATGGAGCTCTGGGAAGCTATGTCGCGAACAACAGTTCTTATCAGCCGCCAAGATATATTTGAGGGAGATAGACTTTACACTTCTAATCTATCTTTTTCAGTGCACCTTTAGGAATATAAGTGCAGTTCATGCCTTTGTAATCAGTAGTATTTCGGAAGAAGCAGTCAATAGACGCCTTCCCGCAAAGCCATTGTAAACACGACAAGTATCTAATGATGTTCAATTTACTTTCGTAGGTACATCTCTACATTATGCATTATACTCTGGATTAACATCAAGTAGAAAACAACGTGCATACTACTCATAATCATCACGCCATGCAACATATAATAGGCGACATCAGCAAATGCATCTTCAACAAATTCAAAAGCAATATCGTGCAATATTCCAAAAAGTGACATGGTTCAATATCCTCAAAAGGACAATAACCATGTTCACTTCTTCCAAAAGTGACATGGTGCAATATCCTTCTCAAAAGGACAATAACCATGTTCACTTCTTCCAAAAGTGACATGGTGCAATATCCTTCTCAAAAGGACAATACCCATGTTCAAATCTATCAAAAGTAACATGTTGCGACATCCTTTCCAAGAGTACAAACCTCATGTTTACTTCTAAAAAATGACATGTTGTGAAATCCTTCGGGCAAATCCTCATGTTCATAGCCATTCCCTGAATAGAAACAGGATGCGGCAAATGCAATGATGAGACTGATCACCCCACCGTGGCGGAAGTCCTCTTATTAGACGACAACCCCACATATCAAAAGTATGCATAATCTCTTAAGGGTTCATACACCATGAAGACTTAAGCCCGAAAAGGGATAGCTTCGTGTTATACGCTTTTTTAAGCAAAACTTTAACAAAACTCATCAAACCTACAAGTCGAGTCATGTATAACGTTATCTTGCTCTTTAGCATTTAACGCAAAAACAGCAAAATAAACAAGAGGAATCTTGTAACAACGTCACGTTAGAGTGGAACTAAGAGACGGTATAAACTTAAGTCTTGCTTCGTCAAGACGACACTGCTACATGTCAAGTGCCAGTGCCGAGTGCCAAGTGCCCGCGCCAAGTACATTACTACTTATAAGACTACAAGTACCTAGCATACGCATCTTGCCATGCCTTGGGTTCTGATAGGTTCCGCTATGGCCGTTAGGCCCTTTAACGGCGAGGAAACGGCGAATAGGCCCGCTGGGCCCTAAATGGAGGTCAAGATGACCCAGGTGAAGGGTCCCGACGTAGGGAGTCCCGACGATGAAAGGTCCTGACAGAGTCGGTCCCGATAGGTGAGCTGGAAGCTCCCGATGAGAAGTCTTTAAGTAGGCCCCGATGACGAATCCCTGAGAATGATTGGCCCTGTCACGATGACGAGGGGCCCCGAGCGGTGACACAACGAGATAACTCTGGAGTCCCCGATGTTAGTCGGGACTTGCTATCAGAGGTTAAGGCTGAGATACGCGGGGCGTGGCCGAGATACGCGGAGCGTGGCCGAGATACGCGGGGCGTGGCCGAGATAAGCGAGATCATGGCCTAGATAGGCGGGATCGTACCCGAGATACGCGGAATACGGGCTAACCACCCCCAACGGTTCACCAAGTAACTGAGGTACCTCTCTGCCTATACGTTACTTCAGATCAATTACGTTTTGAGATACGTTACTTGAGATTACTGCTTGAGATACGTTACTTGAGATTACTGCTTGTCAGTCCACACGAGATACTCATTTAAGCATCGGAGAGGGATTCTGGGTCACCGCCCGGTCTATCCCCTCTTGCAGGATTGCGTGGAGCAAAGGAGCTAGGATCGCCATCAAAGATCGTACCGGAGTTCCACCGTGATCCAACATTGGCGCCGTTTGTGGGAACGTAACAAAAAGCTGATATGCCTTCTAATCGTTCAATGGCGGCTGGCAAGCAAAGAAGACAAGGACAATCTGGTGGTTCCCGTCATCCTGCTGCGACGACTCTGAATTCACCACCGGAACATGAGGAGGACCAGAACCTTCCCGCTGCCGAGGTTTCCCAGACAGGGGGGCATAATTAAGGTCCCGAAGATGCTGCTGCCCAGCACCAGGGGAATAGGGAGCAGGAGGCTCCTCCAGTTGCGGACCTGACGAGGGCTGTGGCAGAAGCCATGTCGATCTTTTTGGCAGCCGTGGAGGCTCTCTTGGATCGGAGAGAGGCTGCGAGGAGGCCAGAGGAGATGCCCCCTCTAGAAGAGGAAGCGCCCCCACCAGCAGAGGTTCAGAACGTGCAGGAGGCTCAGCCCCAAGGCCAGGGCAGGAGTGGGGAGTCCATTCAGCCAGAGAGATTCGTGGTTGATGGGCCAGGACCAGTGCAGCACAGGACCATTCCCCTTAATGGTCCCATCACCCCCGATCAGGTGGTGAAGATCGTGAACATCTGCATGGGAGAGCAGAAGCCGCTGGTGTCGGAGCTGAGGGATCGATCCACCCATCCCTTCGTTCCTCGACTCATAGACACCATTGCCCCGCCAGGGCTGGGTATCCCCACGATAAAGGAGTACGATGGCGAGGGAGATCCGGTTTGTCATGTCCAGAAGCACCTCATGGCGTGTTCGGGAAGAGCCCCAAATGAAGATATTGTGTGTACGCTGTTCCCGAACACACTTGGCGAGAGAGCCCTAACCTGGTTCTTCAGTCTGCCCCCAGGCTGCATCACTTGCTGGGCGGATATGCACGACCGCTTCATTCAGCAGTACCTGGGTCACAGACGTTTGCTGAAGAGTGTGAGGTCCCTGACCCAGGTGGTACAGAGGCCCGACGAGTCACTGGCGCATTATTACCAGCGGTACACTGCCAGCGTGGCGGAGATTGATGAGGAGATTTCGGAGGGTGAAACCATCTGTACCTTCATTCGGATCCTAACAGCCCCCTACGGTTCCGACCTGATGCACAGCGTGGCTGAGAAGGCTGTGTGGAATATGGAGGCACTGCAGAAAAGGGTGAAGCGGCAAATAGATGTCCAAGAATCGAAGATAGCCGCTGGAGAGCTTGAGCCCCCAAAGTCGAATAAGGGAAAGCAGACGGTCAAATCCTTAGACGAGCGTAAGTCGAAGGATAAAACCGAGAGCAGCCGGGGTCGAGGTCGCTCTGATCGGAGGGATGATAGGCGTTCCTCGAAAAAGGACAGGCGAGAGGATCATGACATTCCTCTCAACAACTCTATGGCGTAGGTGTTAACGGTCATGGAGCGACAGGGTATCTCTAGGTACCCCCCGAAAAAGGAAGGAGAGTTTTTGGGATCCCGCACCGATCGCTACCATCGCGCGAATGGCCACGACACCAATCATTGTCGGGAGCTGAAGAAGGAGATCGAAAAGCTGATCCAGAAGGGGAAGCTTAAGGAGATTGTCGGGGAGAAACGGTGCCGATCCCATTCTCGATCCCGATCACGGTCCCGTTCCCGATCCCGTGATCGGTCCCCAAAGAAGAAAAGGTCCGACCCAGAGTCTTCTGGTGTCCGTAAGGAGAGGCGGGGCACAATAAATGTGATTCATGGAGGATTTGCCGCGGGGGGTGATACCTCGTCCTCCCGGGAGGTTTATGCCTCTAGAATTCCTGCTGCTGTGGTGCTGGGTAAGAGGTCCCGATCCTGAACCCTGAAGGAAGAGATGGTGATCTCCTTTTCGTCGGAGGATCTCGTAGGCGTGGAGACTCCGCACGATGACGCTCTGGTCATGACCTTTGATGTGGACGGATACGAGATGAAGCGAATTCTGATCGATGGAGGGAGCTCCTCCGATATTTTGTTCATGGATGCGTTAGAGGCCATGGGGAAAACGAAAAAAGACCTGAAGGAGGCAAACTTCCCGATGGTCGGATTCTCTGGCTCTACCTCATATCCGCTAGGGGTAATCACCCTACCAGTGGAGTTTGGTAGCGGATGGAAATCAGAGAGGAGGAACGTGGAGTTTGTGGTAGTTGGTTCCACGGGGACTTACAACGCGATCATCGGGAGAACTACCATCAACCCCCTGATGGCAGTTGCCTCGACTGTTCACCAGAAGATGAAGTTCCCGACTGACCATGGAGTCGGAGAGGTCAAGGGCGACCAGGTTGCTTCCAGAAAATGTTATGTCAACGCCACCCGAAGGAGGAGACGAGAGGCCATGACTGTCCTCCAGACAGATGCTGATGCCAGAGAGGAGTTTGGGCATCCCGCCCCCGTGGAGGATCTGAAGGAAGTCGAGATTGACGGACCTCAGAGGAAGGTGAAAATCGGGTCTGCTTTAACCGAAGAGACAGCCCAAGAGTTGATCGATCTCCTGAAAAAGTTCAAGGAGCTGTTTGCCTGGTCCCCGAGTGACATGCCAGGAATCAGCCCCGATGTAATCGTACACGAGTTGAAGATCGATCCCGCGATCAAACCTATCGCGCAGAAAAGACGTCTGATGAGCACAGACAAGCGGATCGCGATCCAGCAGGAGGTGGGCAGGTTGCTCGATGTTGGGTTCATCAAGGAGCTCCGATTCCAGACTTGGGTTGCTAATCCGGTACTGGTGAAGAAAACCAACGGGAAATGGCGGATGTGTGTTGATTTCCGCGACCTGAATAAGGCTTGCCCGAAGGATTGTTACCCGGTCCCGAGAATCGACCAGCTGGTAGATGCCACGTCGGGACATGAGCTGTTGAGCTTCATGGATGCGTACTCGGGCTACAACCAGATCAAGATGACTAAGGAGGACGCTCCTCACACAGCATTTTATGCAGACAGTGACATCTACCACTACGATGTCATGCCTTTCGGGTTGATCAATGCCGGGGCAACCTACCAGCGGATGGTGAACAAGCTGTTCGGAGATATGCTAGGGGAGACCATGGAGGCTTATGTAGATGATATGCTGGTGAAGTCCCGACAAGCTGAGGATCATGTGCACAACCTAGCCATGGCGTTTGAGCGAATGAGGCTTCATCAGGTTCGCTTAAACCCGAAAAAATGCGCCTTCGGAGTCCACTCAGGGAAATTTTTGGGCTTTATGGTGAGCCAGAGAGGAATTGAGGTGAATCCCAAGAAGCTGAGGGCGATCGAGGAGATGCAGTCTCCGATAAACCATCGGGAGGTGCAAGTGTTGAATGGCCGACTGGCTGCAATGAATCATTTACTATCCAAGGCAAGTGACCGATCAATGCCATTTTTTGAAGTCCTGAGGGCCAACAAGAAGTTTGAGTGGACCGCCAAGTGTGAAGAAGCGTTCCAGGCACTCAAGCAGCACCTTCGCACCCTCCCGTCGTTGGCGAAACCGGTTCCAGGCGAGCCGCTCTATCTTTACTTGGCTGTTTCTGAATTTGCCATTAGCTCTGTGTTAGTGAAGGTTGTCGAGGGTAATCAAGTCCCCGTCTATTATGTAAGCAAGGCGTTTGCCAAGTCTAAAATGAATTATCCTGCCGTTGAGAAGTATCTCTTTGCGTTAATTATAACTGCTCGGAAGCTGAGACCTTATTTCCATTCGCATGAGATTACTGTGTTGACGAATCAGCCTTTGAAGCATTTTTTGAACCGACCGGATGCGTTGGGGAGATTAGTGAAATGGGCAGTAGAGCTTAGTGAGTTTCGCATACACTTTGCTCCGAGAACGGCTATTAAGGGCCAGGCATTGGCGGATTTCATAGCAGAATCTACAGCCCCCGATCTGGAAGAAGCGGGCCCTGTAGAGGGGGCAACCATGGAGGTCCCGATAGCAGCACAACCAGAGATGACAGAGCCAGAGCAATCAGAACAGCCAAACGAGGAAAATATCTGGGAGCTGTACACGGATGGCTCCTCGAGTTCAGACGGATCAGGAGCGGGCTTTGTGTTGATACCACCAGGCGGAGGTGAGCCGCTTCGATATGCCTTGGCTTTAACGTTTAAGGCCACGAACAACGAAGCGGAGTATGAGGCTCTTATCACGGGCCTGAAAATTGCCAAAGGTACGGGAGTTGCTCACTTGAAAGTGAAGTGTGACGCAGCCCTGATCGTAAACCAAGTCCAAGGGCGATACGAAGCGAAGAGCCCGATTATGAGGAAGTACCTTCATAAGGTGCAAGTCTTGAAGGTGAGTTTTAAAAGCTTCAACATCGAGGCGATCCCGAGGGAGGAAAACGTGGAGGCAGATGCCTTGAGCAAATTTTCCCTGGGGGCACCCTTGGAGGAAATCGGAAGGTGCACTTCTTGGAGAAGGTGATCTTGTCGACCACCGACCCGACACAGGTGTGTGCCATTAAAGCAGGATCGGAGGAGGAGCCCACTTGGATGACCCCGATAGTCGCGTACCTGACTACGGGGGCAGTCCCCGATGATAAAGTATTAGCTGACAGGATACGTCGGATCGCGGCTAATTACGTGATGCTGGATTGTCAGCTATACAAGAAGGGCTGGTTCTCGACTCCGTACTTGAAGTGTGTGGCTGAGCCCGACACAAGTCGAATCCTGAAAGAGGTGCATGAAGGGGTCGCGGCTTGTCATGAAGGGGTCGCGGCTTGTCATGAAGGGGCCCGATCCATTATGAGGAAAGTGCTGAACTTGGGCTATTATTGGCCTACGATGAGCAAGGAGGCGACGGCGTTGGTTCGATCCTGTTACGCGTGCCAGAGGTACGCCCCGAGTATTGTGGCTCCGGCTGCTAATCTGACATCCATCAAGAGCGCTTGGCCCTTTGCGCAGTGGGGCATCGACTTGGTGGGACCTCTCCTGCAGGCACAAGGTCAGTGTAAATATTTGCTTGTAGCTATCGATTATTTTTCGAAATGGATAGAGGCAAAGGCGTTGGCCAGAACGTCAGGGAACCAGATCGTCAAGTTCCTCCAGACCCATATTGTGTCCAGATACGGGATTCCCAAGGTGGTGATCAGCGACAATGGTCCACCGTTTTACGGGTCTCAGGTGAAGGAGTATCTGGAGGAGTTGAATATCGAGCATCGGACAGCTTCTGTACGCCATGCTCAGACTAATGGCCAGGTGGAATCAGCCAACAAAATCGTGATGGATGGCCTGAAGAAGAGGGTCTATGCCTTGAAGGGCAAATGGCTGAACGAGCTGGAAAATGTGCTTTGGGCCGTTAGAACGACACCCAAACGAGCAACTGGGGAAACTCCGTTTGGCCTTGTTTATGGCACGGAGGCGGTAGCTCCCGTGGAGGTAGCCGTGGCATCCCATCGGATGAGATATTACGAGCCTTTGATGAATGATGAAATGAGACGTCTGGACTTGGACTTGCTCGAAGAGAAGAGGCGGGAAGCCGACGAAGTCCAGGCTCGAATGCGTTTGGCGACAGGCAGGTATTACAATCGGCGAGTTAAGTCCCGACAATTCTTCGTCGGGGAGCTGGTTTGGTGTCGCAATGAGTTCACCCTTTTGGATCGAATCAACAAGATGTCACCAAAATGGGAAGGACCTTATAAGGTCGTGGGGATGCCAGCTCCGAATGCATACAAGTTGGAAGACCTCGATGGCAGAGTATTAAAGCATTCTTTTAGTGGCGAACACTTGAAGAAACACCATGCTTGATGAAAAGTCGCCTTAAGTGGTGCCCGAAGAAAAGTCGCCTTAAGTGGTGCCCGATGAAAAGTCGCCTTAAGTGGTGCCCGATGTAAAATCGCCTTAAGTGGTGTAAGTTATTTGTCGTTTGATTCGATGTAAGCAAATTTTGTGCCATCAATGAATAAAGAGGTTGCTTCCAATCAGGATTATTCTTAGATTTATTCTAAGTGTTATAAAGTCGCCTTAAGTGGTGCACGAAGAAAGTCGCCTTGAGTGGTGCACGAGAAAAGTCGCCTTGAGTGGTGCACGAGAAAAGTCGCCTTGAGTGGTGCACGAGATTAAGCCGTCTTAAGTGATGCATAATTCTTAGATTTACTCTAAGTATTGTTAAAGTCGTCTTAAGTGATGCATGAGATTAAGTCGTCTTAAGTGATGGATGATTCTTAGATTTACTCTAAGTATTGTTAAAGTCGTCTTAAGTGATGCATGAGATTAAGTCGTCTTAAGTGATGCATGATTCTTAGATTTACTCTAAGTACTGTTAGAGTCGTCTTAACTGATGCATGAGATAAAGTCGTCTTAGGTGATGCACGAAATTAAGTCGTCTTAAGTGATGCATGAGATTAAGCCGCCTTAAGTGGTGCACGATGGTAAGTCACCTTAAGTGGTGCAAGTTAGTAAATCGTCTTAAGTGATGTATGAGAATATCTTAAGTGTCGAAGTTTCGACTTAAGTAAATATAGTAAAGTCACTTTGAGAAGTGCAATGAAAATCGGAACTAAGAATGTTTGATATTAATGGGGCACAAAGGCCCGAGGATTACAAAATGAGGAGAATACAAGGACTCTAAAGATAAGCAGTTAGGCTTGGTCCTTGTTGGCGGCATCAACGGGAGCTGGGTCCACAAGGTCGGTGGCAGAAGGCTCCACAGGTTCAGCCGTGGGAGGGTCAATTATCGGAGTATCAGTACTTGGAGGCTCCGCTGTGTCTTCAACAATCGCGGGAGTACTCCCCCCATCACTCTCCTCCGAAAGAGCAAAGTATTTCTTCGCGAAGGGAGCGAGAGAAGGAGACTTGTCGAAGTTGATGGCGTCGCCATACTCCAGGTGGAGTTCCTCGACTGCGTTGAAGAGGGTGTTCTCCACCTCCGCGCTGCAGAACTTCACAGCATCAGGCTGAAAGTCTTCAGACTTCCAATAATCCTCCCGGCCCTTGATCTCGGCCGCGACCAGCTGCGCGGGAACCCCCGCAACTTGCTCCTCCAGAGCCTTCTTCTCGAGGACCAGCTTGTCCTCGGCAACTTGCCGCTCTTGCCGCTCCCGCTTGAGGAGCCCCTCAAAGTCATGGACCTGCTTCTGGAGGTCCCGAGTCTTGCGGTCGAAGATGGCCTGCTCCTTAGCCAGTTTTCCTCGTGAAGATTCAGAGGCCGCAAGATCCTCCTTGAGCTTGGCTGTGAGCGCCCGCTCTTGCTCCAAAGCCTCCTCGTAGGCGAGGAGGTACCCGATGGAACGGTTGAGGTCCGCCATCTCCTGCAAAGGAAGGAAAAGAAGCATTAGAAGATGAACGATCGGTCTTATTGATGAAGAAAAGAAGGGTGAAAAACCTACCTCTATCTGACGCATGCACATCTCCTTGACATCCCGGTGCATCTCCTCTCGATCTAAGGTAATCGGATACCTCATAGAAGGCAGGATCGAGCCTGCTACCAGGTGTAGGGCCAGCTCCGGATATGTGTCCCCTTGCAGCGTCTGGATCGGGGTCCAGGGAGCATCCTCCTGGTCGGAGTCGAGGGCCTTGTAGAAACTCCCGTCGAGGGGAAGAGGAGAAGGGCCGCCTGGGGACGTAGAGGGGCGTGCCTCCGTCCCACCCCGGGCTGGGGAAGGAGGGAAGTAGTGGACGGGCGACGGTTGTCGCTGCGGTTGTGAAAAAGGTGAGGGGGGCAGCCCCTTGGAGGTTGGTTTCAGCGGGGACTGCCCTGTCCTCCGACGATGGCGAAGGGAGCCACCCTCATCAGTCTCCTCCGAGGATTCCAAGCTCTCCACCCGACGAAATTGTTCGCCGGTCGGGGTCCCACCACTGGAGAAAAGTGGTGCTCCTGCCAAAGGAGGCGCCCCTGCTGAAGGTGGCGCGCCGGCTGAGGCTCCAGCACCCGACGGAGCCCCGGAGTGGCTTGCACCTAAAGGACGAGAAGAGGCTTTAGAAATGTAATCAGGAAGTTCATTAGAGCCCTTACACCAAACAATTCGTCGGGAGACATATTGGTCCTTCCCACAATAGTTGTAGTAACCCGCCTTCAGGACACGAGGAGTTTCCCCTCGAAGGACTCGCTTGAGGTCGGCGATGCGGGCCTCCATGGTCGAAGGAATCAACTCCTTCGGGACCATCCTCCTGTACGATTTAACAGCAAGGCGGAGCTTTTTACCTTCTTCAGCATTCTGGACGTCGAAGAGCTTATCCACCTCCACGCGGCTCCGCTTGGGTCTCTCCGCGGAAGGAGACCCCGATGGAGCAGCGGCCTTCTTGGCGGACTTCCTCTTCCGCGTGGGGCGGACAGCATCGGTCTCCCCCTGCTTAAGGATCAGATTGGTCAGCACGGATACCTTCTTGGCTGCAAACAGTAAAAGGAAAAGGGTTAGAGATTTACCCAGGGAACCATATTGGAGGGGCCGTCGAAAAGCTGCCCCCCGGAAACTATGTTGAGGAGTCGGATCCCGGCATTCACCAGGTCCTGCTCCACGAGAGAATTGGCGTCGAGGGGAGTGTAAGACTCCCCCCACCGGTAAAGCTGGATGAGCTGAAGAGTCTGGAAGTCTTCGTCGGTGTAGGTATGGAAGGCAGGAGGAGAATCCGCTTCCACCTCCCATCGGGGCCATGGGATCGAGGAATTTTTGATGAAGAAATAGCTCCTCTTCCACCCGCTGTTGTCGGACCCCGTGTCGACCAGGAATCCCCGACCCTTGACCACCTTCCAGGTGTCAGTGGTCCAGTTGCACAACCCGAGTTGCGTCTTGTTCCACTTCGGCATCCGGGGGTAGAAGGCGCAAACCCCTGCCTCGTTGCACTTCATCCCGTAGAAGGTCCTGAAGAGCTTGAGGCTGTATACCCACTGCTGTCAGAAGCAGAGGACCTGGAAGGCGTTCCACAGGCGAATGGCGTGCGGAGAGAAGGTGGTCGGATGAGTTTTGTAATGCTGGCACATCTCTACCAGATTACCACAGAAGGGGAATCTGATCCCCGTTGATATTTGCCCCGTAGAGACAAATACCTCCCCCTTCTAGGGACGAGTAACCTCAAGGTTACCCGAGGGGCGGGGCCAGGGATACGGGAAACGAGGTTCCCAGGTAGAAGTGATGCATCCCTCCCGGAGAGCTGCATCATAAGCGATGCTGGAAATTTCATTAAGAGCATAGTCGAAGTTGAAGGGCTTCCTTCCCTCCGAACCAGATTCACTGTCTGAAATCAGCCATGGAAAGGGACGTTGGGTTTTCCGGGAAATTGCAAACCAAGCAGAAATAAAGAGAGAAAATATACAAGCAATGAAGAAAAAACCCTTACCAGACATGATGTTTGGAGGTTGAAAGGATGAGCTTGACGTTGCCGGAAAGATGATCGGAGGAACACTGCGGTCTTCGGAATCGCAGAGCTTGAATTCGCAAAGAAGATTGCAGAGAGCCTTTGAAAATTCGGAGACGGTAAAAGTGAAACTGTGCCCACGGTTAGGGTTTTATAGGCGAAGAGGACAGTCGAAGGGACGTTTTGATCTGAATCGTCGAAGTTGAAGCGTTCTGATCTGGACCGTTGAGATGAAACGTGCAGAATGGCAACGGGTGCAATGATGAAACAGCCTGAAAAGCACTTTTCAGAAAAAGCAGGCGCGAAAAATCAGGCACGGGTACTGAAGACGTCGCTTCGTTATCTGCTGCATTTAATGGCTGGGGAACCGAGGAGTCCTCTCGGATTTGGCAGTTATCCACAAGGTATTGAGGAAACGTGAACGAGAAGACTCATACTAAGTGACTACGCCAAGAGAAAGATCCCCGACTTCGATGTCGGGAGGTCGAAAATTGAAAGACACGACGAACTGTAAGTCCCTCATGTCTTGGGGGCAAATGATGGGTTCCGCTATGGCCGTTAGGCCCTTTAACGGCGAGGAAACGGCGAACAGGCCCGCTGGGCCCTAAATGGAGGTCAAGATGACCCAGGTGAAGGGTCCCGACGTAGGGAGTCCCGACGATGAAATGTCCCGACAGAGTCGGTCCCGATAGGTGAGCTGGAAGCTCCCGATGAGAAGTCTTTAAGTAGGCCCCGATGACGAATCCCTAAGAATGATTGGCCCTGTCACGATGACGAGGGGCCCCGAGCGGTGACACAACGAGATAACTCTGGAGTCCCCGATGTTAGTCGGGACTTGCTATCAGAGGTTAAGGCCGAGATACGCGGGGCGTGTCCGAGATACGCGGGGCGTGGCCGAGATAAGCGAGATCATGGCCTAGATAGGCGGGATCGTACCCGAGATACGCGGAATACGGGCTAACCACCCCCCAACGGTTCACCAGGTAACTGAGGTACCTCTCCGCCTATAAAAGGGCAGAGGTCACCTCAGATCAATTACGTTTTGAGATACGTTACTTGAGATTACTGCTTGTCAATCCACACGAGATACTAATTTAAGCATCGGAGAGGGATTCTGGGTCACCGCCCGGTCTATCCCCTCTTGCAGGATTGCGTGGAGCAAAGGAGCTAGGATCGCCGTCAAAGATCGTACCGGAGTTCCACCGTGATCCAACAGGTTCTAACCAAGAGGGGCGCTCATAACACTCAGCAATGTGCAACATACAATCGCAACTACGGACATCATGTTCATCATCTAAGGATATCTATCCTATCTTCCAAGTCCGAAGCATACGGGCAACATTGATAACTCAAGGTATGAAATATTACTAACAAGTTATCACATGGTTTTTATTATTGAAAAACAGGTCTAAAGGACGAAGTTCCATACAAAGCAAACACACAAACAAAGGTTTGAACAGAAGCCTCAAGCATATCATCATTTCCAAAGGACTAAGACAGCATGTCCAGGAAATCAACACCAAGTTCAACATCAGCATTATCATATCCAAAGGTCAAAGCAATAGAAGCCGCTTCAGCTGCCTTACGTTGCAAATCCGCAACATGGTGAACAACAAAAGAAGAATAAGGACCCAGCTTGTCGAACTGAAACCCGGGGGCAAGTGAGTGAACTATGCCAATGTTATATTTGGCAAACTCATCAACCAAAGGTGCAAGATCCGCTTTAGCAGCAGCAAGGACAGTGGCAGTATAGCCAGGGGTACTAGGATACTCAGCCAATCCCTTCTCAACACCCGCTCTGTGTGCCTCGTCACGAACAGAAGCAAGCGCGGCTTCATGAACACTGTTTTTCTCCGCAATTTAATGCTTGATAGTATCAATCTCGGCCTCAAGTTGTTCAGCATGGACGCGACGAGCAGCAATACGCGCATCAATATCGGCAACCTTGGAGTTCAAATTCTGCACTTCCTCTTCAGACTGTGCAAGCTCGCGGGAAACTGTACTGCACTTCTTGATAGCATCCTTCCTCTCACTTACAAGCTCCAACACAAAGGAAGACATGTTTGTTGGATCCCGGTGGAACTCCGGCACGGATCTTGACGGCAATCCTGGCTCCTCTGCTCCACGCAATCCTGCAAGAGGGGATAGAACGGGCGGTGACCCAGAATCCCTCTCCGATGCTTAAATGAGTACCTCGTCTGACTGGCAAGCAACAGATATCAAAAGTATTCAATTTTTACGTAAGTCATCTGAGGTGACCTCCTGCCCTTTTATAGGCAAAGAGGTGCCTCAGGTACCTGGTGAACCGTTGGGGGTGGTTAGCCCGTATCCCGCTTATCTCGTACACGATCTCACGTATCTTAGCCATGCCCCGCGTATCTCGGCCACGATCCGTGTATCTTAACCACGTTCCGTATATCTCGGCCACGCCCCGCATATCTTGGCTTTATCCTCTGATAACGAGTCCCGACTTCCGTCGGGGACTCCAGAGTTATCTCGTTGTGTCACCGCTCGGGGCCCCTCGTCATCGTGACAGGGCCAATCATTCTCAGGGATTCGTCATCGGGGCCTTCTTAAAAGCTTCTTATCGGGAGCTCCTAGCTCCACTGTCG
This sequence comes from Clarkia xantiana subsp. parviflora, assembly GCA_036873135.1. Taxonomy (NCBI): domain Eukaryota; kingdom Viridiplantae; phylum Streptophyta; class Magnoliopsida; order Myrtales; family Onagraceae; genus Clarkia; species Clarkia xantiana. The sequence goes on from JAPTYO010000018.1 coordinate 2,181,550, forward strand.
GGACCGACTCTTGTCGGGACCCTACTTCGTCGGGACTCCCTTCATCGGGACCCTTCTCCTAGGTCATCGTGACCTTTGCTCTGGGCCTGGTGGGCCTGTTTGCCGTTTCCTCGCCGTTAAAGGGCCTGACGGCTATAATCGGACCCATCATTTGCCCCCAAGACATGAGGGACTTCTAGTTCGTCGTGTCTTCCAACTCCCGAATTTTCCAATACTAGAGTCGGGGATCTACTCCTTGGTTCAGTTACTTAAAGTTATCAGTCTTCTCCTCTACGTTTCCTCAGGGTTTTATGGATAACTGCTATATCCCAAGGGTCTCTTCGGTTTTCTAGTGCATTAAATGCAGCAGATGATGGAGTGACGTTTTCGACCCACGTGCCTGATTTTTCGCGCCTGTCCTTTTCTGAAAACTGCTTTTCAGGCCGTTTCATCATTACGCCCGTTGTCCTTCTGCACGTTTCATCTCGACGGTTCAGATTAAGACCTTTCGAATTTGACGACTCGGATCGAAGTGTCCTTTCAACTGTCTTCTTCGACTATAAAACCCTAGCCACAGTCACAATTTAACTTTTACCGTCTTCGAATTCTCAAAAGCTCTCTGCGATTCTTCTGCAATTCCCAGCTCTGTGCTTTCGAAGATCCTTGGAATCTTCTCCGATCATCTTTCCGGCGACACTTCGTTCATCTCTTTCAACCTCTACTCCACCATGTCTGGTAAGGAAACACTCTTCGTTGCTCGTTTGTCTTTTCCTTTTTAATTTCTTCCAGAATCCCACTGTATTTTCTTGCCCTGGTTGCTTTTCAGACAGCGGTTCCAGCTCCGAGGGGAGAAAACCTTTTAAATTTGACTATGCTCCGAATGAAATTTCCACCACTGCTTACGATGCAGCTCTCCGAGAGGGTTGCATCACCCTCACCTGGGAACCTCGCTTCCCGTATGATCGGCATCGTCCCTCGAGTGACCCTGAGGTTACTCGTCCCCAGAAAGGGGAGGTATTTGTCTCTACGGGACAAATATCAGCGGGGATCAGGTTCCCCTTCTGCGGTAACCTGGTCGAACTGTGCCAACATTACCAAACACACCCTACTACCTTCTCTCCTCATGCCATCCGCATTTGGAACGCCTTTCAAGTCCTCTGTCTCTGACAGAAGTGGGTCTACAGCCTCCAGCTTTTCCGGACTTTTTACGGGCTGAAATGCAACGAGGCGGGGGTTTGCGCCTTCTACCCTCGGATGCCCAAATGGAGTAAGCAGCAGCTTGCCCGGCACGGTTGGACCAGCGACACCTGGAAGGTGGTCAAGGGTCGGGGACTCTTGATTGATACGGGGTCTGACAACAGTAGCTGGAAGAGGAGCTACTTCTTCATCCAACATTCTTCTATCCCTTGGCCTCGGTGGGAGGTGGCAGCAGACCCTCCGCCTGCTTTCCACTCCTATGCTGATGAGGACTTCGAGACCCTTCAATTGATCCAGCTTTATCGTTGGGGGGAGTCCTACACTCCTCTCAATGCTAACTCTCTGGTGGAGCGGGACCTGGTGCATACTGGGGTCCGACTCCTCAGTATTGTCTCTGGGGGGCAGCTCTTCGACGGCCCTTCTAGCATGGTCCCTTGGGTAAAATCTCTAACTTTTTCTTCGTTTATTGTTTGCAGCCAAGAAGGTGTCTGTGCTGACCGATTTCTTCCTTAAGCAGGGGGAGACCGATGCTGTCCGCCCCTCGCGGAAGAGGAAGTCTGCCAAGAAGGCTGCTGCTGCCAGGTCGGGGTCTCCTTCAACGGAGCAACCCAAGCGACCGCGGGTGGATCTGGACCAACTCTTCGAGGTCCAGAATGCTGAAGAAGGTAAACAACTCCAACTCGCTATTAAATCATATAAAAGGATGGTTCCGTCGGACTTGATTTCCTCGACCAAGGAGGGCCGAATTGCTGATGTCAAGAGGATCCTTCGAGGTGAAACTCCCCGGGTCTTGAAGGCGGGCTACTATCACTTCCCCGGGAAGGATCAATACGTCTCCCGACGTATCATTTGGTGTAAGAATCCCGATGAACTTCCTGACTACCTATCTGAAGCTCTTCATCCTCCAGGTGCAGGTCGCTCGGGAGCTTCCTCGGGGGCTGCAGCTTCTACAGATGCACCGCCTTCAGCGGGGGTGCCTCCCTCAGCTGGAGAGAAGGCACCATCTGGTGAACAGTTTCGCCAGGTGGAGACCCTGGACTCCTCCGAGGAGACCGGCGGGGTTGATCCCCCTCAGCAGCGTCGGAAGGCGGGGCAATCCCCCTTGAAACCAACCCTTCAGGGGCCGCTTCCCTCGTCTTCTCCACAGCAGCGGGAGCTCTCTCCCATCCATGACTTTTCTCCCTCTCCTGTCCGGGCTGAGACGGAGATGTGCCCTTCTCTTCCCCGTCCCATCTCTCCCATGGCTCTCGACAGGGACTTCTATAGGCCCTTCAACCCTTCGCAGGCCAATGCCCCTTGGACTCTGATCCAGACGCTTCAGGGAGTCCCGCTCACACAAGGGGAACAGGACCAAGAGCTGGCCCTGCATCTTCTGGCGGGTTCCATCCTGCCTTCTATGCGACATCTGATTTACCTCAATCGGACGCATATGGAGCGGGACGTCAGGGATATGGCTGTGCGTCGCATCGAGGTGAAACTTCACTTTTTCCTTATTGATCAATAAATCGAGTCTTTTGTCCTTCTAACACTTTTTCCTTTTGACTGCAGGAGCTCGGGGATTACAACCGCCTCATCGGGTATGTCATTGCCTACGATGAGGCCCGGGAGCGGGACCGCGGAGTCCGTGAGCAGCTTCAGGCGGATCTCCAGGCTTCCCAGTCTTCGCGGGGGAAGCTGGCCAAGGAGCTGGCTGCCCTCAATGAGAAGATTCGGGGTCTTCAGCAGCAGATCGCGGATTTCGAGGGGCTCCTGAGGCAGGAGCGGCAAGAGCGGGGGGAGGTCGTGGATCGGCTGACCCAGGAGAAGAAGGCCGCCGAGGACCAGCTGGTCCTCGAGAAGAGGGCTCTGGAGGAGCTGATTGCGGGGTTCCCGGCGCGGCTGGCCGAAGCGGAGGCCAAGGGTCGGGAGGACTATCGAAGGTCGGAGGTCTTCCAAGCTGACGCCCTGAAGTTCTTCAGCGCGGAGGTGGAGAACACTCTCTTCAACGCCGTTGAGGAGCTCCACCTGGAGTACGGGGACGCCATCAATTTTGACAAGTCTCCCTCCCTCGCTCCCTTTGCGAAGAAGTACTTCGCTCTTTCCGAGGAGAGTGATGGGGGGAGTACTCCGGTAGTTGTCGAGGATGCTTCTGAGCTTCCAAGTGCAGACGCCCCGATAGCCAATCCTCCCGAAGCCAATCCTGCGGACCCCTCTGCTGCTGCTGACAAGGACCAAGCTTGAATGCTTTTATCTTTCAGAGTCCTTGTATTTTCTTCTCTTGCTTCGTCGTCGGGCCTTCGAGCCCTTTATCAATATTAGACTCCTTTAACTCCGATCTTTTTTGTTGTCTTTCGTCTTTTCCGACTATTTAACAACGTGCACCACCTAAGGCGACTTAACCTTGAGTGCATCACTTAAGACGAATTAGTGCTTGGCAGTCGAAACTTCGATACTTACGAATTTCTTCTGATGTCCTTCCGACGATCTAATAACTTGCACCACTTAAGGCGACTTAATATCGAATGCATCACTTAAGACGACTTTAATAGTTACTTAGGATAAATTTAAGAATCGTGCACCACTAAAGGCGACTTTCATCGTGCGCCAGTGAAGGCGACTTTCCTCATGCACCACTGAAGGCGACTTTCATCGTGCACCACTGAAGGCGACTTTCACCGTGCACCACTGAAGGCGACTTTCACCGTGCACCACTGAAGGCGACTTTCATCGTGCACCACTGAAGGCGACTTTCACTGTGCACCACTGAAGGCGACTTTCACTGTGCACCACTGAAGGCGACTTTCCTCGTGCACCACTAAAGGCGACTTTCATCGTGCACCACTAAAGGCGACTTTCATCGTGCACCACTGAAGGCGACTTTCACCGTGCACCACTGAAGGCGACTTTCCTCATGCGCCACTGAAGGCGATTTTCACCGTGCACCACTGAAGGCGACTTTCATCGTGCACCACTGAAGGCGACTTTCACCGTGCACCACTGAAGGCGACTTTCCTCATGCGCCACTGAAGGCGACTTTCATCGTGCACCACTGAAGGCGACTTTCCTCGTGCACCACTAAAGGCGACTTTCCTCATGCACCACTGAAGGCGACTTTCATCGTGCACCACTGAAGGCGACTTTCCTCGTGCACCACTAAAGGCGACTTTCCTCATGCACCACTGAAGGCGACTTTTACACTTGACATAAATCTAAGGACAACCCTTGTTTGGAAGCAACCTCTTTATTTATTGGCATAAAATAGGTTTACATCGACTTAAACGATAAATAGCATACACCACTTAAGGCGATTTTACATCGGGCACCATCTAAGGCGACCTTATTGGGCACCACTTAAGGCGACTTTATTGGGCACCACTTAGGGCGACTTTCTTCAAGCATGGTGTTTCTTCGAGTGTTCGTCACTGAGAATGTTTCATCGTTCTGCCATCGAGGTCTTCCAGATACTTTCTCACTTGAGAATCGTTAAACGGTGGGCCATTGTCGCTGGTCATCACCTTAGGAATCCTACATCTGGACACGATGTGGGTTCGGAGGAATTTGACGATCTGATTCCCCGTTGTTCTGGCTAATGCCTTCGCCTCTATCCATTTTGAAAGATAATTGATAGCTACAAGTAAATACTTACATTGTCCTTGTGCTTGTGGAAGAGGTCCCACCAAGTCGATGCCCCACTGCGCGAAGGGCCTTAGCGCTCTTGATGGATGTCAGGCAGGTAGCTGGGGCCACAATACTCGGGGCGTACCTCTGGCACGCGTCGCATGATCGGACCAACGCCATTGCTTCTTTGCTCATCGTGGGCCAGTAATAGCCCAAGTTCACCATACGAGAAGCCTTTTCCAGGAAGTGCATCTTCCGATGGTTTATCGGAGACTGCATTTCCTTGATTGCCCTCAATTTCTCTGGGTTTACTTCAATTCTTCTTCGGTTCATCTTGGAGCCCAAACACCTCCCTGAATGGACTTTAAAGGCGTACTTTGTCGGGTTCAAGCGAACTTGACGGAGCTTTATCCGTTCAAATGCCATGGTGAGGTCGTGCACGTGATCCTTAGTTTGTCAGGACTTCACCAGCATATCATCCACGTAGGCTTCCACGGTTTCTCCCAACGTATCTTTCAGATCTTTTATGGGGACGGAATGTCCAGACTCTTCTCTGGGATCTGTGTCTGTCTGGAGGACAGTCATGGCCTCTCGCCTCCTCCTCCGGGTGGCATTAACATAGCATTTTCGGGAAGCCACCTGGTCACCTTTGACCTCCCCGACTCCGTGGTCGGTCGGGAACTTCATCTTCTGGTGCACAGTCGAGGCAACTGCCATTAGTGGATTGATGGTTGTTCTCCCGATAATTGCGTTGTAGGTCCCAGCAGAATCAATCACGACAAATTCCACGTTCCTCCTTTCTGACTTCCATCCGCTACCAAACTTTACTGGTAAGGTGACTACTCCCAACGGGTAGGAAGTTGAGCCAGAGAACCCGACCATCGGGAAGTTTGCCTCCTTCAGATCTTTCTTCGTCTTCCCCATGGCTTCCAACGCGTCCATGAATAGAATGTCGGAGGAGCTTCCTCCGTCAATCAGAATTCTCTTCATCTCGAACCCGTCTACATCCAGAGTTACTACTAAGGCATCGTCGTGCGGGGTCTCCACACCTATGAGATCTTCCGACGAGAAGGAGATCATCATCTCTTCTTTCAAGGTCCAAGATCGAGACCTCTTACCCAGTACCACCGCAGTAGGAATCCTAGAGGCGTAAACCTCTCGAGCGGATGAGGTATCCCCTCCAGCGGCAAATCCTCCATGAATCACATTGATGACTCGTCTTTCTTTGTGAACACCGGATGACTCTGGATCAGTTCTCTTTTTCTTCGGGGACCGATCGCGGGATCGGGAGTGGGACCGCGATCGGGACCGAGAGCGGGACCTGCATCGTTTGTCTCCAACAAACTCCTTGAGCTTTCCCTTCTGGATTAGCTTTTCAATCTCCTTTTTCAGCTCTCAACAGTGATTAGTGTCATGGCCATTTGCGCGGTGAAACCGACAATAGCGATCTGTGCGGGACCCCAAGAATTCTCCATCTTTCTTCGGGGGGTATCTGGAGATACCTTGTTGTTCCATGACTGTCAGCACTTCCGCCATGGAGCAGTTGAGAGGGATGTCGAGATCTTCCTTCTTATCCTTCCTTGGAGGACGTCTATCATCCCCCCGACCAGAGCGACCTCGGTCCCGACTACCTTCATGTTTGCCTTTTGACTTACGGTCGTCGAAAGGCTTGCTCGACTGATTCCCTTTGTTCGATTTTGGGGGCTCCAGTTCTCCCGCGGCTATCTTTGACTCCTGGACATCGATCTGCCGCTTCACTCTCTTCTGTAATGCTTCCATATTCCACACAGGTTTCTCAGCCACGCTGTGCATCAGGTCGGAACCATAGGGGGCCGTCAGGTTCCGAATGAAGGTACGAATTGTTTCGCCCTCCGAGATCTCCTCGTCTATCTCCGCCACACTGGCCGTGTACCGCTGGTAGTAATGTGCCAGTGATTCGTCGGGCCTCTGTACCACCAGGGTGAGGGATCTCACACTCTTCAGCAGACGTCGGCGACCCTGGTACTGTCGAATGAAGCGGTCGTGCATGTCAGCCCAACAGGTGATGCAGCCTGGGGGTAGACTAAAGAACCAGGTCAGGGCTCTTTCTCCCAGTGTATTAGGGAACAGGGTACACACGATGTCCTCTGTCGGGGCTCTACCCAGACACGCCATAAGATGCTTCTGGACATGACGAACTGGATCTCCTTCTCCGTCATACTCTTTGATCTCGGGGATACCCAGCCCTGGCGGGGCGAGGGTGTCTATTAGGCGGGGAACGAAGGGATGAGTGGATCGATCCCTCAACTCCGAGACCAGCGGCTTCTGTTCTCCCATACAGATGTTCACGATCTTTACCACCTGGTCGGGAGTGATGGGGCCATTCAGGGGAATGGTCCTGTGCTGAACTGGTCCTGGCCCATCAACCACGAACTTCTCCGGCTGACCGGTCATCTTACCTCCTTCCTGGCCCTGGGGTGGGGCTTCCTGTACGTTCCGACCCTCTGTTGGTAGGGTTGCTTCTTCCAGCAGAGGCATCTCCTCCTGCCTCCTTGCAGCCTCCCTTCAGTCTAAGAGAGCCTCTACAGCCGCTAGGAACATGGGCATGGCCTCCGCCACGGCCCTTGTCAAATCTGCAGTCGGGGGGGCCTCCTGCCCCCTGTTATCCTGGTGTCGAGGGGCAACTTCTTCGGGATGCGATCCATTGTGCCCCCCTGTCTGGGAGAGTTCAGCTGGGGGATGATTTTGATTTTCTCCTTGTTCTGGTACTGAATTCAGGTTTGTTGCAGCAGGGTGACGGGAACCACCAGATTGTCCCCTTCTGTTCTTGCCAGCCACCATCGAGCGAGTAGAAGGCATATCAGCTTTTTGTTAGTTTCCCACAGACGGCGCCAATGTTGGATCACGGTGGAACTCCGGCACGGATCTTGACGGCAATCCTGGCTCCTCTGCTCCACGCAATCCTGCAAGAGGGGATAGACCGGGCGGTGACCCAGAATCCCTCTCCGATGCTTAAATGAGTACCTCGTCTGACTGGCAAGCAACAGATATCAAAAGTATTCAATTTTTACGTAAGTCATCTGAGGTGACCTCCTGCCCTTTTATAGGCAAAGAGGTGCCTCAGGTACCTGGTGAACCGTTGGGGGTGGTTAGCCCGTATCCCGCTTATCTCGTACACGATCTCACGTATCTTAGCCATGCCCCGCGTATCTCGGCCACGATCCGTGTATCTTAACCACGTTCCGTATATCTCGGCCACGCCCCGCATATCTTGGCTTTATCCTCTGATAACGAGTCCCGACTTCCGTCGGGGACTCCAGAGTTATCTCGTTGTATCACCGCTCGGGGCCCCTCGTCATCGTGACAGGGCCAATCATTCTCAGGGATTCGTCATCGGGGCCTTCTTAAAGGCTTCTTATCGGGAGCTCCTAGCTCCACTGTCGGGACCGACTCTTGTCGGGACCCTACTTCGTCGGGACTCCCTTCATCGGGACCCTTCTCCTAGGTCATCGTGACCTTTGCTCTGGGCCTGGTGGGCCTGTTTGCCGTTTCCTCGCCGTTAAAGGGCCTGACGGCTATAATCGGACCCATCAATGTTCATCATCCTTGAAATAACCTAAGTGTAGAAAACAAGGCAATCATGATCAACAACGACAACAAATCATATGTGTACAACAGGAAGGCAAAAAGTTAGAGCAAGATCTACCGGTGCAAATTCAGCTAGGCCATTCTCAACGTATGCCTGTGCCTCCTCATCAGTAGACGGTTTAACATCATGATCACCGGGAGGAACACATCTTTGAAGGACACGCACACCAACTCCTGGAGTGCTAAGTTTGGAGTCCTTCGTGAAATGAAGACTACCAGCGGAGAAAGGCGACCAATTTTCTCCGGAAACCTCAATCCCGTCAGAAAGGATCAAATCATCACGCTTAATACGTGGCAACGCTACAGTAAGAACAATGTAAAACAAAGAAGACATTAGCAAAATATACTAAGTATGAGGAGTATGTCAAGTAGAACAATGCATACCTCGGTGGGAAGAGCACTCCTCCTCGAGACGGTCCCTCGACCGGGGGGCAGAAGGCGCTATCGTTCGACTCTCAACTCTCTTCTCTTTATCGCAAGAAGGAGCTGAATAGCCGAACTCGGTTTAGAGCGCTTCGGGTCACTTGAGGGACACGCCCTTGCGGTAGATCTCTTGGGATGAACACTAGTGGCAGGTACCGCAACAACGCGCTCAGTCACATGCACGGAATTACCTATAGGAACAAAGACAACGTGAATATAACAAAATTTGGAAAAATCGGTAAGTCAAGCGAAAGATACAAGAAGACGCCTCACTTTTAGGTCCTTTTCCACGATCATGTCCGGAGCCTTCAGGAATAGTGGGTGCAACATTACGAGCACGACGCCCAATTGACAAGTTGTCACGATCATTAGCTGTCTGCAAAGACGAGCTTTTTCCATCAAAACGACCTACATTGCAACATAGTACATGTTATAAAAGATATCAACATACCAAATCTTCAGAAGGAAGTATATGAATTCCGGCATCAATCAAGTCCCGATTATAAATATATATAATAACTAAATATATTGGAGTGCAAGAAATAAAAAATAATTGTAAATGTAGTTCAATAAATATAAAATATAACTGTAAATGTGGAATTTAAAAAAAAATATGAATATTCTTGATCTTCAGGATCGTGATATCGTATCTTCAGGATACGATATTCATAAAGAATGCAATATTATTGATCGTAATATCAAAGTATTGACGAATAATTTATGGAAGATTATTTTCATTTTTCTATCACTGAGGCCAAACTTTGCCTAATATTATTGCGCTTCATAAAATTATCAACTTTCGCGCTACATATTATCTTTAATTTTCTGCTAGCGTCATCGCGCATCTCAAAAGTATCATTCTTCCAAATCAATTGGATTTTGCATTCTTTTCATGCATTCTTTATTTGTAAGAGGCATCATCGTTCTTTATCGATATCATGATGATGTTAAATAATTTATCTATTTTAAATCAACCATGTCGATGACCATGATGACTTTAGCAAACTTGTATTTATACTTTTTCAGAGTCAATATAACCATATATCACATCATTCACTTCATGGAGTGCAATACATTATCGTTGCAATCATACATGCAATACTCACTTCACACAGTATAATATAACATTATAATCATACAAACTACAACACTCACTTTAGGGAGTGGAGTATATCATCTTTATAATCATAAATTGCAACGCTCACTTCCGGGAGCGAAGCATATTTAGTGGGCGATGCGTATAATTTTGTTTACCATCTATATACAGATATATTTCAGCATCTGACAACCATGCCACACTATTCTTTTTTTTTTTTCATAATAATGCATGTATTAATAAACCCACTACAAGGATTGAAACCATATCAATCTTTTCACATATATAAGTACTCAATATTTAATATCCATAAAAATTGATATTACCAGATATCACAACCATATCGATTGTCTTACCCGTAAATTACAAATCTTAGTAATGAGAAGTGCACTTTCTCGCCGAAAATTGATGCCTATATACACAATATAAGAAGACATCAATATGTGTAATGATAATAAATATATAATTTGGAAATATGAAAGGAAAATCATAATTTGAATAAGCCAAACAAATGGTGTGAACAATCCTTTTTGATGATAGCGTGAAGAAATTTCTTGCATCGTGGCCTCTGTTTTGCTTCTGGCCGATCTAGTACCGACCCATACGCTAGTGTCAATCTGGTACCAGAATCACTCAACTGTAATGAGCTTCAAGGGTTCGTGGCTGCTAACAGAGAATTGTTTTGCTTCGCCATGGCCATGTGAGAATTAAATAAATTAAGCGATTTCGTGCTGATAACGTGTTACGAAACTAGAGAGTTAGTAGAAGAGAGAATATGAGGATGATCATATTATCACATATATAAGGCCCTTATATAGGGATTACATAGACTTGGAGAGGAAGAAAAATCAATACACGGAAAGTCTAAATAGGGAAGTTGATATATACACATAATATTGAACATCCATACATGTATATTCATAACATTACTCATTTTATACGAACATAATAAACTAAAAAGGCAATATAAGGTATTTTATTTATTTAATAAATAATAATAAAATAGTAACACTCCTTAGTGTTGGACGTAATCTTATTTTACATCGGTTTTTTAATGTAATCTCACATTACAGTGAATGAAGTTTGGACGTAATTATCAAATTATAATGGATATTACATTACAATGAATATTACATCATTTAATTTGGCGAACCGAACAACATAATATTGACGTAATATGGAACGTAGTGTGAGATTGATTACATCTTATATTATATCCAACAAACACCCCGTACTACCTATTGTTTCTATTTACTTTCTTTATTATTTCTCTGCACATGCGAGATGCGTATTATCATTGCACTTGCATATATATATATATATATATCCTCCTCCTTCAGTAGATAGATACTTTGACTAAATGTGTCAAAACGTTCATATTATATATATATAATACTAAAATTGTTGAATACTACTAATACTTGTTGGATCACGGTTGGAACTCCGGTACGGTCTTGACGGCAATCCGAAATCCTTCTCTCCACGTAATCCTGCAAGAGGGGAATAGACCGGGCGGTGACCCAGAATCCCCCTCGGATGCTTAAATGAATATCTCAATTATCTCAATAAAACTGGCAAGCAAGAGTATCAGTATCTAAAAACGTCCATCAATCTGAGGTAACTTCTGCCATTTTATAGGAGAAGAGCTACCTCAGTTACCTGGTGAACCGCTGGGGCAGTTAGCCCACGATCCCGCCTATTTCGGCCAAGATCCCGCCTATCTCGGCCATGATCCCGCCTATTTCGGCCACGCTCCGCGTATCCCGGCCTCAACCTCTGATAGCAAGTCCCGACCAATATCGGGGACTCCAGAGTTATCTCATTGTGTCACCGCTCGGGGCCCCTCGTCATCGTGACAGGGCCAACATCCTCAGGGATTCATCATCGGGGCCTACTTAAAGGCATCTCATCGGGGCCTACTTAAAGTCATCTCATCGGGAGCGCCCAGCTCGCCTATCGGGACCGACCCTGTCGGGACCTTTCACCATTGGGACTCCTTTTGTCGAGAGCCTTCGCATTGGTCTTCTTGACCCCTTTTAGGGCCCAGTGGGCCTATTCACCGTTTCCTCGCCGTTAAAGGGCCTAATAGCTATAACGAAACCCATCATTTGCCCCCAAGACATGAGGGACTTACAGTTCGTCGTGTCTTTCAGCTCCCGACCTCCCGATATCGGTATCAGAGGTTTTTTCCTTGACAAAACTCCTCGACACGGATCTTTTCGTCCACGGTTCCTCGATACCTCGAGGATAATCACCAAATCCGAGAAGACTCCTCGGTTACTAGGCCATTAAATGCAGCAGGGTGACGAAGCGACGGTTTTGGCACCCGTGCCTGATTTTTCTGAAAAAGTGCTTTTTAGGCCGTTTCATCATTACGCCTCTTTCCATTCTGTTCCTTTTATTTCAACGACTCGGATTAAAACGTTTCAACTTCGACGACCCAGATTAGAACGTCCTTTCACTTATCCCTTCTCCTATAAAACCCTAACCCTGGGCATTGTTCTTTTTTACCGTTTCCGTGATTTCAAAAGCTCTGCAACTTTGAGAAATCAAGCTCTTCCTTGGCTTCCCATTTTCCGATCAACTTTCCGGCGATCGTCAAGATCATCCGCTCACTTCAATTCACCATGTCTGGTAAGAATTCCTTCTCCAATGTTAGCGTAGCCTTTCCCCTATCTTTGATTAGTTTCCTTGCATTTTTTCCGAAAACCCACTACGCCTTCTCTTGCCATGGCTGATTTTCAGACAGCGGATCCAGTTCCGAGGGGAGGAAACCCTTCAATTTCGATTATGCTCCCAACGAAATATCGGTGACTTCCTACGACGCAGCTCTCCGAGAAGGATGCATTACCCAAACCTGGGAGCCTCGTCTTCCTTATTCTCGCCACCGTGCCTCGGGTGACCCTGTGGTTACTCGTCCCGAGGAGGGGGAGATATTTGTCTCTACTGGACAGATATCGGCAGGAATCCGATTCCCCTTTTGCGGGAACTTGGTTGAGACGTGCACCCACTCCAAGACGCATCCAACTACCTTCTCCCCACACGCCATCCGCGTGTGGAATGCTTTCCATGTCCTTTGCTTCCGCCAGAAATGGGTCTACAGCCTCCAACTCTTCCGAACTTTTTACGGGATGAAGTGCAACGAGGCTGGGGTTTGCGCCTTCTATCCTCGGATGCCCAAGTGGAATAAGGCGCAGCTTGCGTTGTGTAGCTGGACCAGCGACACCTGGAAGGTTGTCAAGGGTCGGGGACTCCTAATCGAAACGGGGTCTGATAATAGCGGGTGGAAGAGGAGCTACTTCTTCATCAAGAACAGTTCGATCCCATGGCCCCGATGGGAGGTGGAAGCGGACTCTCCTCCCGCTTATCACACTTACTCTGATGAAGACTTCCAAATCCTTAATTGCATCCAGCTTTATCGTTGGGGGGAGTCTTACACTCCCCTTGATGCTAACTCTCTAACGGAGCGGGACCTGGTGAAGGCCGGGATCCGTCTCCTCGACATAATCTCTGGGGGTCAACTCTTCGACGGCCCCTCCAATGTGGTTCCCTGGGTAATATTTCTGATCACATCTCTGTTTTCCATAGTTTGCAGCTAAGAAGGTATCCGTGCTGACCAATCTCATCCTTAAGCAGGGGGAGACCGACGCTGTCCAACGCCCCGCGCGGAAGAGGAAGTCGGCGAAGAAGGCTGCTGCTTCGTCGGGATCTCCCTCCGCGGAGAGGACTAAGCGGAGCCGCGTGGAGGTGGACAGACTCTTCAATGTCCAAAATGCTGAAGAAGGTAAACAGCTCCGCCTAGCTATTAAATCATACAGGAAGCAAGTTCCTAAGGAGTTGATCCCTTTGACCAAGGAGGCCCGCATCAAAGAGATTAAACGCATCCTCCTAGGGGAAACTCCCCGCATCCTCAAAGCGGGTTATTACAACTTCCACGGGAAAGATCAATACGTTTCTCGGCGCGTCATTTGGTGTAAGGACCCTGACCAACTTCCTGACTATCTTTCTGAAGCATCTCGTCCTCTAGGTGCAGTTCACTCGGGAGCTCAGTCGGGTGCTGGAGCTTCAGCAGGGGCACCACTTTCAGCAGGGGCACCACTTTCCGGTGCTCGAGGTGGAAAAGACCTCCCTCAACTTCCTGCCCCGATGGGATCGGGGGCTGGAGAAACCCCGACGGGCAGTCAGTTTCGTCGGGTGGAAGATCTGGACTCCTCCGAGGAGATAGACGAGGGTCTCGCCTTGATCCGTCGTCGGGGAGCGAGGCAGTCCCCCCTGAAACCAACCTCCAGGGGGCTGCCCCCCTCACCTCTTTCGCAGCAGCAGCAGCCGTCGCCCATCCACAGTTTGACCCCCTCCGGGTCCCAGGGCGACTCGGAGATGCGTACCTCCACGACTCCAGTCGGTCCTCCTCCTCTCCCCTTGGATGGGAGTTTTTACAAAGCCTACGACCCCGACCAGAAGGCTGCTCCCTGGACCCCGATCCAGACGCTGCAAGGGGTCCAGCTCCGACAGGGTGACACATACCCGGAGCTGGGTCTGCATTTGCTGGCAGGCTCGGTTCTGCCATCTCTGAGGGTTCCGATCTCCCTGGATCGGGAGGACATCCGCGCCGATGTCTACGGTATGGCTATCCGTCAGATAGAGGTGAGGTTCCTATTTTCACCCCTTCAATAATAAGGCAGAATATTCATATGCTAACCTTTTCTTCTTTCCTTCGCAGGAGCTGGCGGACATAAACCGCTGCTTCGGGTACATCTTCGCCCTCGAGGAGGCTCTGGAGCAGGAGCGGGCCAAGGGGGCTCCCGCGGTTATAGCCAAGCTTGTGGAGGATCTCGCGGCCTCCGAGTCTTCGAGGGGAAAACTGGCCAAGGAACAGGCCCTCCTCGACCGAAAGACTCGGGACCTCCAAAAGCAGGTTCATGACTTCGAGGGGCTGCTGAAGCGGGAGCAGCAGGAGCGACAAAAGGATGCAGAGGCTCGGGACAAACTTGTCCTTGAGAGGAAGGCTCTGGAGCAGGAAATTGCTGAGGTTCCTGCGAAGCTGGTCGCGGCTGAGACCAAGGGCCGGGAAGATTATCGGGGCTCTGAGGACTTCCAAGCTGACGCGGTGAAATTCTGCACCGCGGAGGTGGAGAACACCCTCTTCAATGCGGTCGAGGAGCTCCATCTGGAGTATGGCGACACCATCAACTTCGACAACTCTGCGACTCTCGCTCCCTTTGCGAAGAGGTACTTCGCTCTCTCGGAGGAGAGTGATGAGGGGAACACTCCCGCGGGTGTTGAAGACATGGCGGAGCTTCCAAGTGTCGATCCTCCGACAGTTGACCCCCCGATAATCGACCCTCCAGCAGCTGAACCTGTGGAGCCTTCTGCCACATATCTCGTGGATCCTGCTCCCGCTGATGCCGACAAGGACCAAGCTTAAATGCTCTATCTTTATAGTCCTTGTAATTTCCTTTCTTTATCGGGAACCTCGGAGATTTTTATAATATCATATCTTTTTTGGTTCCGATTATCACTACACCACTTTAAGGTGATCACGTCACTTAAGACTTTTCAACACATCACTTAAGACGATTTAGCACACACCACTTAAGGCGATTTGATCGTGCCACTAAGGCAATTCAATCCGCATCACCTAAGACGACTTAACCATTTGCACCACTTAAGGCGGCTTAGCCACACTTAGAATAAATCTGTGAACCATGCATCACCTAAGACGACTTAACCATTTGCACCACCTAAGGCGACTTAATATCGTGCACCACTTAAGGCGACTTTTTAATACTTAGGATAAATCCAAGAACAATCTGATCGGAAGCAACCTCTTTATTCATTGATGGCTCAAAATATGCTTGCACCACTTAAGGCGACTTTACATCGGGCACCATTTAAGGCGACTTTACATCGGGCACCACTTAAGGCGACTTTTCATGAAGCATGACATTTCTTCAAGTGTTCGCCACTGAAAGAATGCTTCAATACTCTGCCATCGAGGTCTTCCAACTTATACGCATTCGGAGCTGGCATCCGCACGACCTTATAAGGTCCTTCCCATTTTGGCGACATCTTGTTGATCCGATCCAAAAGGGTGAACTCGTTCCGACGCCAAACCAGCTCCCCGACGAAGAACTGTCGGGACTTAACTCGCCGATTGTAATATCTGGCCGTCGCCAAACGTTTGAGACTGGACTTCATCAGCATCCCGCCTCTTTTCCTCGAGCAAGTCTAGTTCCAGACGTCTCATTTCATCATTCGTCAAAGGCTCGTAGTATTTCATCCGATGGGACGCCACATCTATTTCCACGGGAGCAACAGCCTCCGTGCCATAAACAAGGCCAAACGGAGTCTCCCCAATTGATCGTTTGGGTGTCGTTCTAACAGCCCAAAGCAATTTTCCAGCTCGTTCAGCCATTTGCCTTTTAAGGCATAGACCCTTTTCTTCAGGCCATCCATCACGATTCTGTTGGCTGACTCTACCTGTCCATTAGTCTGAGCATGATGGACAGAGGCTGTCCGATGCTCGATATTCAACTCCTCCAGATACTCCTTCACTTGAGCCCCGTTAAAGGGAGGACCATTATCACTGATCAGCACCTTAGGAATCCCGTATCTGGATATAATATGGGTCTGGAGAAACTTGACGATTTGGTTCCCCGTTGTCTTGGCCAATGCCTTAGCTTCTATCCATTTCGAAAAATAATCAATGGCCACACGCAAACACTGACCTTGTGCCTGTGGGAAGGGTCCCACCAAGTCGATACCCCACTGCGCGAAGGGCCAAGAACTCTTGATGGACATCAGATTAGCAGCTGGAGCCACGATATTCGGGGCCTACCTCTGGCACGCGTCACAAGATCGGACTAATAACGTCGCCTCCTTGCTCATCGAAGGCCAGTAGTAGCCCAAATTCAACACTTTCCTCGTAATGGATCGGGCCCCTTCGTGACAAGCCGCGACCCCTTCGTGCACCTCCCTAAGGATCCGATTTGTGTCGGGTTCAGCCACACATTTCAAGTAAGGAGTTGAGAACCACCCCTTTTTGTACAGCTGATTGTCCACCAGTACGTAATTAACCGCGATCCGGCGTATCCTGTCAGCTACCACTCCATCATCGGGGACTGCCCCCGTGGCCAAGTACGCGACTATCGGGGTCATCCAAGTGGGTGCCCCCAAGGCAAATTTGCTCAAGGCATCCGCTTCCGCATTTTCCTCCCTCGGGATTGCTTCAATATTAAAACTTTTGAAACTCTCCTTCAAGACTTGCACCTTGCGAAGGTACTTTCTCATCATCGGGCTCTTCGCCTCATATCGTCCTTGGACTTGATTCACAATCAGGCCAGCATCACACTTCACTCTTAAGTGACCAACTCCTGTACCTTTGGCAATTTTAAGGCCTGTGATAAGAGCCTCATACTCAGCTTCGTTGTTGGTGGCCCTAAACGTTAAGGCCAAAGCATATCGAAGGGGCTCGCCTCCGCCTGGTGGTATCACTACGAACCCTGCTCCTGATCTGTCTGAACTCGAAGAACCATCAGTGTACATTTCCCAAGTATTATCCTCATTTGGCTGTTCTGATTGCTCTGCCATCTCTGGTTGCTCTACTATCGGGACCTCCATAGTTGCCCCCTCTACAGGTCCCGCTTCTTCCAGATCAGGGGCTGTAGACTCTGCTATGAAATCCGCCAACGCCTGACCTTTAATAGCCGTTCTCGGAGGAAAGTGAATGTGGAACTCACTAAGCTCAACTGCCCATTTCACTAATCTCCCCGACGCATCAGGTCGGTTCAAAAAATGCTTCAAAGGTTGATTCGTCAACACAGTAATCTCATGCGCATGGAAGTAAGGCCTCAGCTTCCGAGCAGTAATGATCAACGCAAAAAGATACTTCTCAACGGCGGGATAATTCATTTCAGATTTGGCAAACGCCTTGCTTACATAATAAACGGGGCCTTGATTACCCTCGACTATCTTCACTAACACAGAGCTAATAGCAAATCAGAAACAACCAAATATAGATAGAGCGGCTCGCCTGGGATCGGTTTCGCCAATGGCGGGAGGGTGCGAAGGTGCTGCTTGAGTGCCTGGAATGCCTCTTCACACTTGGCAGTCCACTCAAACTTCTTGTTGGCCCTCAGAACTTCAAAAAATGGCATGGATCGGTCACTTGCCTTAGACAGGAAGCGATTCATTGCAGCTAGTCGGCCATTCAGCACTTGCACCTCCCAATGATTTATCGGAGACTGCATTTCCTCGATTGCCCTCTGCTTCTCGGGGTTCACCTCAATTCCTCTTTGGCTAACCATAAAGCCCAAAAACATTCCCGAGTGCACTCCGAAGGCACACTTGGTCGGGTTCAAGCGAACTTGATGCAGCCTCATCCTCTCAAACGTCGTGGCTAAGTTGTGAACATGATCCTCAGCCTGTCGGGACTTCACCAGCATATCGTCCACGTAAGCCTCCATGGTTTTCCCCAGCATGTCTCCGAACAGCTTGTTCACCATCCTTTGATAAGTTGCCCCAGCATTAATCAATCCGAAGGGCATGACAACGTAGTGATAGATGTCACTATCAGCATAAAAAGCAGTGTGGGGGACATCCTCCTTAGCCATCTTGATCTGATTATAGCCCGAGTAAGCATCCATGAAGCTCAGCAATTCAAGTCCCGATGTAGCATCCACTAGCTGGTCGATTCTCGGCAGCGGGTAACAATCCTTTGGGCAAGCCTTATTCAAGTCGCGGAAATCAACACACATCCGCCATTTCCCATTGCTCTTCTTCACCAGAACCGGGTTGGCAACCCAAGTCTGGAATCGGAGCTCCTTGATAAATCCAGCATCGAGCAACCTGCCCACCTCCTGCTGGATCGCGATCCTCTTGTCTGCGCCCATCGGACGCCTCTTCTGTGCGATAGGCTTGATCGTGGGATCAATCTTCAACTCATGCTCAATTACGACGGGGCTGATTCCTGGCATGTCACTCGGGGACCAGGCAAACAGCTCCTTGAACTCCTTCAGCAGCTCAATCAATTCTCGGGCCCTCTCATCAAACAGGGCGGACCCGATTTTCACCTTCCTCCGAGGCCTGTCAATCTCGACCTCCTTTAAATCCTCCATAGGGGCGGGACGCCCAAACTCCTCTCTAGGATCAGCATCGGTCTGGAGGATAGTCATAGCCTCCCGTCTTCTCCTTCGGGTGGCATTAACATAGCACTTCCTGGAAGCCACCTGGTCGCCCTTAACCTCCCCGACCCCGTGGTCAGTCGGGAACTTCATCTTCTGGTGAACAGTCGAGGCAACTGCCAAGAGGGGGTTGATGGTGGTTCTCCCGATAATCGCATTATAAGTCCCCGCGGACTCAACTACCACGAAGTCCACATTCCTCCTCGCTGCTTTCCACCCACTACCGAACTCCACTGGTAAGGTGATCATTCCCAGCGGATAGGAGGTAAAACCAGAGAATCCAACCATCGGGAAGTTCACCTGCTTCAGGTCCTTCTTCGTTTTCCCCATGGCCTCCAGCGCATCCATAAACAGAATATCGGAGGAGCTCCCTCCGTCGATCAAAATTCGCTTCATCTCGTACCCATCCACGTCTAGGGTCACGACCAAAGCATCATCATGTGGAGTCTCCACACCTACCAGGTCTTCCGCAGAAAAGGAAATCACCATCTCTTCCTTCGCGGTCCAGGATCGGGACCTCTTGCCCAACACCACAGCAGCGGAAATTCTAGAGGCATAGACCTCCCGAGAGGCTGTGGTGTCACCTCCTGCGGCAAATCATCCGTGAATCACATTGATGGTGCCCCGCTTCTCCTTACGGGCACCAGAAGACTCTGGCTCCAACTTCTTCTTCTTTGGGGACCGATCGAGGGATCGGGAACGGGACCGCGATCGAGATCGAGAGCGGGAACGACACCGCCTTTCAGCCACAAACTCCTTGAGCTTCCCCTTCTGGATCAGCTTTTCAATTTCCTTCTTCAGCTCCCGACAATGATTAGTGTCGTGACCGCTGGCACGGTAGAACCGACAATAACGATCGGTGCGGGATCCCAAAAATTCTCCTTCCTTCTTCCGGGGGTACCTGGAGATACCCTGTCGATCCATCACCATTAACACCTCCGCCATGGAACTATTGAGAGGAATGTGATAATCCTCCCGCTTCGGGGGACGTCTGTCCTCCCTTCGATCAGAACGACCTCGGCTCCGACTGCCCTCGGATTTATCCTTCCGCTTATGGCCGTCCAATGGCTTGAGCGACTGCTTCCCCCTATTTGACTTCGGAGGATCAAGCTCTCCGGCAGCTATTTTTGACTCTTGCACGTCGATTTGCTGCTTCACCCTCTTATGCAGTGCCTCCATGTTCCACACGGCCTTCTCAGCCACGCTGTGCATCAGGTCGGAACCATAGGGGGCTGTCAGGTTCCGAAGGAAGGTGCGAATAGTCTCTCCCTCTGATATCTCCTCATCGATCTCGGCCACACTGGGAGTGTACCGCTGGTAACAATGTGCCAACGATTCGTCGGTCCTCTGCACCACCTCACGCTCTTCAAGAGGCGCCGACGTCCCTGGTACTGCTGAATAAAACGCTCGTGCATATCGGCCCAGCTTGAGATGCATCCTGGGGGCAAGCTGAAGAACCACGTCAAGGCCCTCTCACCAAGTGTACCTGGGAACATCACACACACAATATCGTCATTCGGGGCCCTGCCTGGACAGGCCATGAGGTGCTTCTGGACATGACGAACTGGATCCCCCTCGGCATCATACTCCTTAATCGTGGGGATACACAGTCCTGGCGGGGCGAGGGTGTCTATCAATCGGGGAACAAAGGGATGAGTAGATTGATCCCTTAGTTCTGACATCATCGGCTTCTGGTCCCTCATGCAGATGTTCACAATCTTCACCACCTGGTCGGGGGTGATGGGACCATTAAGGGGAATGGTCATATGCTGCACCGGTCCTGGCCCATCGATCACAAATCGCTCCGACTGAGCAGGCTCCTTGCCCCTGCCCTGGTTTCTGGGTTGGGTCTCCTGTACATTCTGAACCTCCCTTGGCGGAGGCACCTCCTCCTGCCTCTTGGCAGCCTCTCTTCGCTCTAGGAGAGCCTCCATGGCCTCTAAGAACATCGGCATGGCATCTGCCACAGCCTATGCCAGGTCCGCGTTTGGAGGAGCATCGGGAGCATCCTCCTCTCTGTTCTCTTGGTGTCTAGCCGTATCCTCACGAACTTCATTGTGCCCCCCTGTTCGGGAAACCCCAGCAGGGAGATTTTGGTCCTCAGCCCGCTTTGGTGGCCCTGAATTCAGAGTTCCAGCAGGATGACGGGAACCACTAGATTGTCCTTGCTTTCTCTGCTTGCCAGCCGCCATTGAACGAGTAGAAGTCATTGTTGCTTTTCGTTGCGATTCCCACAGACGGCGCCAATTTTGGATCACGGTTGGAACTCCGGTACGGTCTTGGCGGCAATCCGAAATCCTTCGCTCCACGTAATCCTGCAAGAGGGGAATAGACCGAGCGGTGACCCAGAATCCCTCTCCGATGCTTAAATGACTATCTCAATTATCTCAATAAAACTGGCAAGCAAGAGTATCAGTATCAAAAAACGTCCCTCAATCTGAGGTAACTTCTGCCCTTTTATAGGAGAAGAGCTACCTCAGTTACCTGGTGAACCGCTGGGGCAGTTAGCCCACGATCCCGCCTATTTCTGCCACGATCCCGCCTATCTCGGCCATGATCCCGCCTATCTCGGTCATGATCCCGCCTATTTCGGCCACGCTCCGCGTATCCCGGCCTCAACCTCTGATAGCCTGTCCCGACCAATATCAGGGACTCCAGAGTTATCTCATTGTGTCACCGCTCGGGGCCCCTTGTCATCGTGACAGGGCCAACATCCTCGGGGATTCATCATCGGGGCCTACTTAAAGGCATCTCATCAGGGCCTACTTAAAGGCATCTCAGCGGGAGCGCCCAACTCGCCTATCGGGAACGACCCTGTCGGGACCTTTCACCATCGGGACTCCTTTTGTCGGGACCCTTCGCATTGGTCTTCTTGACCCCTTTTAGGGTCCAGTGGGCCTATTCACCGTTTACTCGCCGTTAAAGGACCTAACGGCTATAACGAAACCCATCAATACCAAACTAAAACAATAGGGATGCGGAGAAGTGAAAGTTGGATCCTTAACTGAAGTTTGAGTCATGCATAAATAATATCTCCTTTAGTTAGGCTTTATCTAATATGTTATAATTAAGTTGGGATGTGTGATATAAACGAGGCAACCCAAGAACCAACCCCACTCATAATAATTTTACTGAGCTACGAAAATGTAGGAGGATTTAGTCGATTTAGACACACCATTAATTAATTAATTAATTTTGATCTGACAGACCAAATGATAATGGATGACTCCCTCCCTCCAGTAATACATTTTCCACGGCCCTAGCTTATATTGCCCATCCACCCCTACACATTTCCTCTTCATTCACTTCTTCCTCAACTATATATATTGATTGACAAGATATATATATATATATATACACACATAACAAGCGAGAAAGAGAGAGTGTGTGATAATATGTCTATTTCTACTTCAACTAATGGTACTACTGGTAACGGATCAGTAAATGAAACGATGATGAAGAAGCATTATTCATCATCACCCAATGGATACAGAAAGAGCTGCTAGTATGAGGAGGAATTGAAGACAACTTGAGATGAGATGGTGTATTCATATTCATTCATTACCTCCTCAAATAAATTCATTCAATTCCTCCTAATTCCTATTATTATATATATATACGTAGCGAAGCTTCAAAGTGCAGAGACAGATGAGTTCACATACCATGAATGTCTTGTTCATCCACCACTTGTCCGTCATCCAAAGTAATTATATCTATCTACCTTTAATTATTTATTTATTTCATCAAACAACACTTGTAAATTATATATTAATTTTGTCCATGCAATGGGAGGTGGTGAGGGTTCCACTGCTAGCAGAGAGATTCTGAGGCATAACACAATAGAGGAAGTAAGAATGTGTGACATTTGATGAGGCAGTTAATAATTACTAGGTATTTGCCCCGCGCATTGCGCGGGGTACAATATTAAGATTACAATATTAATTTGTTTGAATTATTATTATTTGTCGATTTTTATGTATGTGTTAATACGAAGAAAAAAATGATAATAAAATTTAAATATAAAATTATGTACTAGGACGGTATAATAATAATAATAAAATTCAACTGTTGTATTTTTTGTAATTGATAATTGTGAAAGTCTGCATAGAGATAATTATGAACAACTGCAACCCGGAAAAAAAATATAACAGTTTTTTTGGAATTTTTACCCTATTGATTCACATAACGAAATCAGTAAAACAAAGTCACAGACTCATCAGAGAATTTGCCTTCTTTTACTATTGTGTTGTCTGCATTTGTCAGATGCTATTCTCAACAAATCACATGATCGCTATGTCATTCAAAGGCACATGCAGTAAGATCGACCATAATAAATAACTTAAGTGAAATAGGTCATTTGAGCTCCTTTTGTCGAGTGCAGAAAGAATAGATGACAAAAATATAGAAACTTAAATATTGAAATTTAATTGTGAGACGTCTTTCTAATTCTTTGAACTCCTTTATCAGTTAAAGGCTATCTCCATCATTGGCTAGCTATTCTTGTAATCTCGTGATCGTGTCACATCTGCCAAATGGAAATTAAATATCTATTAAGTTCTTCGAGTATTTTACGATATACATAGTAACTTAATCAGTTTTTGTGGAGAATAACACCTGAAATAGGAGATGAAATTTTGTTCAAGTGCGTTAACTTTTTAGAAAATAGGTGTTGTTATCCAATTTTTGAACCCCTGAACAGGGTTGAAGAGATAATACAATTGATGCATGTATAACCATAGAATTATGTGTTAACACTAAAAAATAAATTGTGAGGCTATTATATGAATTTAAGAAGTTGGTGTATAACGAATGTAATAAAGATGGATACCATGAAATCTTCAAATTGTAGAGATATCAAGATGGGATAATGTTAATAAACTCACTTAAAAATATTCAAAAATTCTACACATTTGATGCAGTAATGATGGTCCCTAAAACTACGTTCTTTTACAGGGTCGAACGCCATGTGGGAATCCTCCATATGGTTGAATGGTGTGCATAGATGGAGAGCATATCGGCCTTTGTATAGACACTCCAATTGAAATTTCATATGACCTTCACGGAGTGCATCGTCTTCCCTAATATGAAATTCGAAACCCTTGCGTAGGCCTTGAGGTTGAATGTGAGAATATAGTGATAGAGCTGATTAATTCCGTGTTTATTCAACTGTACAGATATTTAGCTTCTATGAAACGACCGTATTAATTTGCATAAAATTAAGCTTGTAACAGAAGAAGGAAACGAAGACATATAACCATCCATTTTGGTTCTATATTTGTTCGAATAAAGTGCTTAGCGAATTCCACGCGTCTAACCAAAAAATCATTTCTTCGTCCAAGTTTGCGATCTTCCCATTCATTACCCGTCGGCCTTTCTTACCCTAATTCCTTCCACTCTATCATGAATAATCGATAATAACTTGCAAATCGAGACCGACTAATTGTTGGTGAATGAATTAGCAATCATGCAAGGAAACGGCTGAAGGATCCTAAACGAACGGTTGCTTGAGCTAATCCCTTCGGTGACTTAATAAAATCCAAATATAACGCAAAGTGGAAGAGCAAATGTTGTATTTAATAGCTGCTAAGAAACGTTTTTTTAGCCAATGAGAAATAAAACGTTACAATATTTAATTGCTATTAAATTTTATATCTCAATAATTAAGTGATATAATGTTGTATTTAATAGGTGTTAAGAAACGTATTTTTAGCCAAAGAGAAATAAACCGTTACAATATTTAATTGCTGCTAAATTTTATATAACTTGGCCAAAAAACATATATTAAGAGATATCAACCAATCAAAAAATATATAGGTGATGTGGCAGCAATCTAAATACTCTAGCCTAAGTAGCATCTAAAATATCAACCAATCAAAAGATAGATAGGTGATGTGGCAGCAATCTAACCACTCTAGCCTAAATAGCATCTAAATTATATAATATATAGATTTAAAACTGTCTAGAAGATATGATTACGTGTTTGTAATTATTAGATTACAGAAACAAGTCAAATTAATTAAACTGATATATATATATATATATATATATGCAGGAGGTGGTGGGACTTTGCAGGTGGTGAACACAGAGGCATTAAACTGATATATATATATATATCCTATGCTGATACATGGGGATGGGTCATGGTATATTTTTTTTTAAACCAAATATATTATATATCATATAAAAGAATGTGCTTTTTATTAATTAAATAGGAATTATATATATAACAGGCATCAAATTCACCACTTTCACTTTTTTTATTTTTTTTTCAGGGTAAAAGGAATGAGCTAGTAGTGGCGACCCTAGGCCCATCCCGCTACGTAATGTCCGGACTTTCGTGTTCAGTTTGCTAGCTTATCGTACTTATGAACAACCAGCATATGCACTGGCCCCGTCAACGTAGCACCACCAACAGCCTAGTATAGTCGAGAGGCCGATCCGTTTGGTACGAGTCCTCCTTTCCCTAGGAAATGATTTTAATCAAGTCGCGGGGATTCTAACTCGTGACCCCAGAGCCAAACCACATAAGAGTCAGCACTCTCAACCACTAGACCACAAATGTTGGTGGTAGATTCACCGCTTTCACTTAACTCTGATGAGTTGGACCTTGAATGAAGTAGAGGATCAAAGGAGAAAACATGTATCTAGATGGCAAAACATTTACATCAGCCTCCATACTCAGCAAAGCTGTTCGATCATCGTAAGCTGTCTTCTTCTACACATATATTCATCATCTCATATCAATCAATCTTAATGCTGAATATTAATTGACAGGTTGGACAATGAAACTCATGTTTACACAGAAGGCACAGCCAGGTTCATATATGGCCATGGAAGTACCTCCACCAAAACTCAGGATTGATTCACAGACAAATGAACAACAATCTCATTACCTCTATATATATATAGGAAGAACAAACAAGACTGCAACTTCTTTCTATTCTATTTTATGTATGTCGTTATCTTATGTTTTCACCATTTATATTTGCATCTTTCCTTTCTTCCTTATCTAGTTGTACTTCTTTTAAAAATGTGTTTTATGTATGAAATGCAAGTGGATGTTATAATTAGAGGAGGTAACAGAGGTATGTGATGAATATTTTGGGCAGCAACCATGAATTTGAGATGACACAGAAACTCTACGTCCTACAAAATCTTAGAACTGAAACAGGAGTATCGAGAGAGGAAGATGAGAGATAATAAAAGACTTGTGGTTCATCAGGCCAGGTTCACCTGGCTCACCCTCACCTTAACACTAATGGAACCTAGGCTTGTGACGAGTTCAACTCACAAGTTACAACAATTAAGGAATCAGTGACTTTTTTTTAGAAAAATGTTTCTTAACGATCACAGCTGCCTTGAATGACTTTGTAAAAGCCATCTGCACATCTTGATGCTCCTGAAGCAAAGTCAATAAAGCATCCATATGCTGCATACATAGTTTGTTGTCAACCATTTTAAATTTAAACAGTTTATTTACAAGAAATTTTTTTCTTTCAGCATCTCCAGACTCATATCTTTGATAAAGGGTCGCCCACGACTCTCTTGAAGATTCCATTTTGGGTTAGACATGATAAAGCAGCTCGGTCAGACTATTTCATGATAGAGTTCCTGCATGCACAAATAGTCTAAATGTCTCCATGCTTCTGACGCCAGGAAAGAAGTAGGATCATTCTGATGAAATTAATCATGTCATGACATAAATATGAAACATGAATTTAATCAATGATGTGATCATATGAAAATCATGGGCACGTAAAAATTCGAGAACGAACACGTGTACGTGCAAACGAGTCAATGTATAGGTAAACATGGGTAAACACTTAGAGTATGCCATTAAGGACTTAGCCAAAATAGGGAGGATGTATTATTTACCCATATGCATAAATAACACTAGGGTATTAGAGAATAGCATCTTCCTGCTTAGCATCCACACTTAGTCACAATAGTGGTCTCCTTTATTTCTCAAGGAGTAAGATACTTAGGACCCAAAGCTTTTCTTGGACCCGAAGTTAGTTCAATCCACCATCTAAACATCATCCATCGCCGACGAGAGCAGCCGCAGACGAGAACGACGCCACCAGGAGCTCCGGCGACCAGTTCCGGCCACGACGGCGGCGGCGCGTGGAGTACAACGACGACGCGTGGGCTTTTTGTGGCGGACGACGGCGAATTTCACGTTGGCGCGTGGGGATCGCGACGGTGAGTCCGTTTCCAGGTTTGTCTTAATTAGTCCTTAACCCTCTTGATCAGATTCAAATTGAATCAAAATGAGTCTTGAAAAATGCTTGAGTTAGAGTGCCCCCAATGTGTTTGATTAAATGCTTACACCATGTTAGTTTAACAAAATAGGCCAAAATTTGTCTAAGTGTTGGATATATATAAACATGATATAAGAAGAGTTACTTCCCTCATGTGTAGTGATGGATATACGCGCAATTTGAACCCGTTTTAATTCGGACTGTCTTATTTTAACCACCCCAATGCTCGCCCGGACTTGTCCGCTGGCCCGGTCTCACTTAGGTGTGATCGGACCAGCTGGACCGGTCTCTCCAAGGAGAGATCGGGCCAGCTGGCCCAATCCTTCCTATGAGGGATTGGTCCAGTCGGGACCAATCCCAGGCCTTAGGGGTCGGATTTTCCATCCGACCCCGAAGGTCCCGGGACCCTGCCCAGACGCCATACCCCCTCCCCGGGGTGTGTGTGGCGTTCCGAACCTTGCCTGATGGACCGCCCCTCGCGGCGTACCGACACCCTTTTTACCTGTCCAACACTTAGCCAATTTTTCTCACCTCTCTGTGCCATTTAAGGGTTTAATCCTATCGTTATGTGTTAATTAAGTACGCTTAGGGATTAACGGTGTCATTAAGCCACCTTAATCCCCCTGAAACCTATATATACTGTTGAAGTTCAATTCATTTGGTTCATATTATATCTTCACTCGTTTTAGCTCTGCCTTCTCTTTAAGATTTTTTCTCTATAGAACCTCAGACTTACTTAGGCATCGGAGAGGGCTAACCGAGCACCACCCCCTCTCCGTGCTCGGTATCGCCCCTTTGTGCAGGGTAGCAAGGAAGGGAAGGACAAGACAGCCTAAGGAGACGGGTCCCATCTTCGAGCAGACGGGTTACAAAAGGCTACAACCTACCTGTGAGAAGTGTGATCAGATTGGAGACCAGCCGACCCAAGATACACAACTTAACACTTGGCGCCGTCCATTGGTTTTGAATAAAAAGCCTGGCTATCACAAGATCTATGACGAACAGCCTGCCATTTAGGGACGACCGTCCACCGGGGGACAATAGGCAGCCAAACAACCAAAGAGGACAGCCTATACATCCACCAAGACAGCCCGTACCCCTGGCAAGATAGCCTACTCCTCAGGGGCAGCATGTACCCCCTGCACGTCAAACAACCCCACAAGCTCCCCAGGAAAACAATCAAGGAGGACCGTCACGCCCAGCTGGGGCTGAGTCTTCCACTGCTTCGACCCCTATGAGTCGACGACCACGGGGACAGGGTGTGGGACAGGTAGTACCGTCTCAAGGATACCAATATACGACACCCCCACAGGCCCCACAGGGGTACCACTATGAAACACAGCCTCAGGAGTATCCGTACGGAATGCCATCACAAGGAAAAAACAATTGGGCCCATACCACCAATACAAGGCCTATGTATTCACAGGGAGCACAAACAGTGACTCCGGGGTTCATGAATTCATTAGATTAGCTATTGGCTTATAGAGAGGCTGTGAGAAACAGGCAGGAGAGGCAGTATACGCAAGCGGAGCAACACCCGCAGGCGAATCAATACCCACAAGAGGAACGACATCCACAGGCAGAGCAGTACCAGAAGGCAGAGCAGTTTCCGGAAGAAGAGCAACACACACGCCCTCCAATAGGGCAGCGTGAAAATCAAGGCAGAAATGAGCACGTACCACCCCCAGGGGACAGGCAGTAGTTTGTGCCTCCAATGCACCCCCAAGAACCGCAAGGGGCATGGACGTACACACCACTGAGGGATAATGCACAACCTCAGCAACCAGGGAGACAGGAATTTCAGCATCCACCTCCGCAGGGATATCCACGTTACACATACAGTCCTTATCGTCATGGACACGGAATCCCCGCAAGCCCGGTGATAAGCTTTGACGGACTTCAAAGAAATTATAGTCCATCACCAGTGATGCTAAGTCAAGAAGACATAGAGGCAATGATCGAGAAGAAGATGAATGAATCTAAGACGAATATATTGCACTGGTTGAGTGATAGCACAAGTCACCCCTTTACAAGGGAGTATGAGAACAACAAAGTGCCTGACGCATTGCACATGATAAAGATAGAAAAGTATAATGGCAAGAGTGACCCCTTGGAACACATCCAACAACACGAGGCATCCCTCTTGGGTAGGACAACGGATGATCGCTATGAGGCACTATTGTTCCCAAATACATTATCAGGGGTAGCATCGCACTGATTCTTCAGCCTACCAAATGAGAGCATCCATTCATGGGCACAACTAAAAGCAAAGTTCCTCTAAAGGTAGTGAGGAGGAAGTTACTCAAGGGAACAAGTTCGCTTGACGATGTGAAACAAGAGCATGAGGAGACGCTATCAAACTATTACATCAGGTTCAATCAGAACCTAGCTGATATACAAGGGGACATAACTGAGGGCGAGATCATAAGGGCTTTCATAAGAAACCTTGGACGCTTAGTGTTGCGTCCTGGTTGAACTGGGTCGGATGGACGCGTCTGTCTGATTGGGTTGTTCGGGTTTTTGGGCTGACACCCTTCACTTGGAAGAGGTATTCGCCTAATGCCGATGACGAGTGTTCGGTTTCAACGTTGTGTCTCAGGAAATGTCTGTGTCTCAGGAAATGTCTGTGTCTCAGGAAATGGATTTCTCGGCACAAGTCATAGTGTCTGGGCACATCTTACTCCTATTTCTCTTCCACACCTTAGCTGCGGGGTCTGTTCCTGCACAGAGGGCCAATACTAGCACGGAGAGGGGGGTGGTGCTAGTATAGCCCTCTCCGATGCTTAAGTCACGATTGGGCTAAAAAGGAGAAAGATAACTCTAGAGAGAGAAAATATTTCTAGAGAGAAGTCAGAGCTCAAAATGCCAAAGTTGGGAAAATGAGAGGATGTATGGGTGGCCAAGGTCTCCTATTTATAGGCTACCTTGGGACCGGACCCGGTTTTAAAGCGGTTTGATGACGGTTCAAAGGCAAGCGGTAACCGTCATCAATATTGGCAATACGCGAACTCGAATTCCCTATACGTAACGGTAATCGCGTAATACCCATAGAGCAATCCGGACCTCGTCGAATTTGGGCAATTCGGCGAGGTCCGGTTTGCCGTACAACCCGGACCTACGGATTGCAAGCAATCCGGAGGTCCAGTCCGGAGGCGCGTACCGCGCTTCCGAACCATTTGACCCTTATGAGGCGTTTTCTGAACCGTGATGTGATTTTTGACGTGTTTACGAGGTCCGAAACATAAATACGAACCTGAATTGGACACATATCCATCACTTGCCCCCGAGTCAAGTAACGGTTTAAAACCTTTCTTGACTCTATTTTAAGCTAGGGTACATGTCCAATTTGAGCTTGACACTAACCTTCCGGTTTTGATTGTCGGTTGGACGTAGAAGTCTTCATTTCGTCCGTCCTTTGATTTTTTGACCGAGTGACTTTACCTCCTTCGATCCTTATCATCAAGGAATCTTTTGGGATATGTGATTACACTAATCCCCAATCATTCTTCCAGCTTTTTAGGAATTCATTCTTCATCCTTCTTTGCAGGTAATTGCTTCACCATTTCTAGAAACCATTTGCTTGTTCATAGTTTCTTCACCGCCGTAAACTTTAGGTGCATCCCGAAAGTTACATGTTTGATTCTTGGCTTGTTTTCAAAAATTGACACCACCAATAGACTTAGAACACCGCGTGGATTCCGGCGCCACCTTCAGAATAGCCAGCCGACGCCGGATGCGCCCTCACGCGCCGTCGCGTGTGCGTCGCTTCGCCGGCGCGTGTAACCCACGCGCCGCCTTTCCGTGCTCCGTTCGCCGCGGTCTTTACCTTTCTGAAATCGTCTCGACGAGTGGAGTCCATTGTGATACTTTTTGTCACATTTTGAGGTAGTCTGAAAACTCGATTTTACAGAACAGCTTCGTCTTGATTTTTGGATGTTGCCGTGTTGTTGTTCCTTTGAACTATTTGTCGTTGTCGTTGCATAGAGCTGCTCATTGGTGTTCGTATGTTGAAAATTGCTGGTTGGTTGTTGTTGCTATTGTCGTTAGCTCATGCCTTAGACAATTTTTTACCTCCGTGCATCGTCGTGGTAAATTTTCACCATTTTGGTATATTGCCCCCATGCCTTCGCGTAACGGTCTTTTGATCGGTACGTGTTGTTTTTTCCTTAACGGGTTTGTTGGTTGCCGGAAGTTGCTAAACGTCTTTGGGAGTAGTCGTTTGTTGTCTTGATGTCTTAGAAAAACATTTTTCCTAAGTGTTGTCGCGTTTGCTCTTCGCAGTTCGTCACGTTAGTCGCACCGCTTGCATGGTGGTTTGTTGGGACGTTGGCCACTTTTGTTGCACGCATTAACTTTGCTATGCGCGTTGGCGATTGTTGATTGCTGACATGGTGGAACACTTAGAAAATATCCTTGATGGTCAACATCCCGTCAAGTGTCGACATAGATGTCGTCGTATGAGCTTTGTTGATGAGCGTCGTAGGAATGCTTAGGAGGCATAACTACTTGTTGTATGCAATCCATCTTTGTTGACATGTATGTACGTACATGGAAACACTTAGAAAATATTCTTCCCTTGTCGACATGTATGGAAACACTTATACAATATTTTCTTCTTGTCGACATGCATCCTTGTCGACATGTATGTACGTACATGGAAACACTTAGAAAATATTTTCTCATTGTCGACATGCATCCTTATCGACATGTATGAGTGTACACGTATGTGCGTACTTGCCCCCGCACTTAGAATCTATTCACCATCCCTGGCTATGTACGCTGTATCCATATGCTTGATGCGAACACAGGCTATATGCCAACTCCTGATAATATGCTGACACATAGTAACATGCTGACAGCTTGCAATATGCTGACTGTCATCCTGAGCAAAACACTTAGAAACTATTCCACCCTTGTAATCTTGTATGCTGCGAGTATGAGCTCGATGTTGTCATGCAAGGTTAATGTGTTGAAGAGGTTGCCCCCTTTGCATGATGCTTTTTTCTTGTTGCGCGAAGACTAACGAGTCTCATACGTACATAGTTGTCTCACATGGAGCGTCCGTTGCATAAATGTTTGCATAAGTGTTGATGCGTGTTTACGCACTGACTGGATTGTTGGTTGCATTTTCCAGGATATCAGATCTTGCTGTCTTCTTGTCAGAATTAATCTTCCCACGGCTGTTGCCATGAGCAAGTCCACTATCTCCATCCTGCGAGTAAATTTGATGGAAAAAGCTTGTCTTTGCAGAGGGCAGCCGCTCGTAGGATTGCTTTTAACGGAAGGATTGTTCCATCTCTTGTTCCTGGAGCATCGGCGGCTTCCGGGCATGGAAAAGCTAAACGGTTTGGATAAACAGTCTTCCTTGTATACTGTCTTAGTTTAGTTGTATTTTGATTGTAGCTTTGTGTGCTTTTTGCAGGTCGCAAGACGCTTGTTACTGATCGCGTCGTTGCCACTCCTGATTCTGCCGAACGCTCCGCCGCTGGGACGCGTCCTTTGAGCAGTTCGAAGTGTCCAAAGACTGCTGTGACCGTTCCTACTCCTTCCTGCCATAAAGGGAAGGAAGTTGACGGTTGCAAGGATGCGCTGTCTGCCCCCCGCTCGAAGGAGCGGCCCGAGGTGGAACGTGCTCTTCCTTCCGGTATGAGCTGAACACTTGTCTGTGTGCTTTTATTTTTGGTTTTTGCATAACTCTAGTTGGTTTGCATGTAGTGCTCCCGCCACTTGGACGTGCGGATCTGCTTCGTCCTTTAGAAGGTGATATTTCGGATGGTAAGTGGATGCCGTATATAACAGGTGATCTCACTTTCTCATAAAGATCCCGGCTTAGCATGCCAGAAGTTGGTGAGCGTGTTCTTCATCGATCCGTTCCTCCTGGTGATCGACTTGTTCGGCCATCGAGCGACGAAGAGGCGCGAACCTTTGTTGAGAGATCACTGTCTAGATTCACACTAGTAAGTGTCTTTCTTTGCTTTGCTATGCTCGTTGTTTCCGAACATGTATGCTTATTGTCTTGTTGTTTTCAGGTTGTTTCTGATATGGTGCACATGGCCTCCTTCACGTTGGAACTTATCCAGGAGAAACGTGCTATCGCCGATAAAATTGTCGTTGTGTCTGGCGAGCTTAAGGAAGCTAAAGATGAAGTGTGCCGTCTTACTTTGAAGATGACGGATTTTGATGACCGTTACGATTCTGATCATGTCCGCCTTGTTCAGCTTGAAGCTGAGAATGTTGCTATCGAGAAGGCGATTTCTGACAATGCGGGCAACCACAAGGTTGCATGTCAGAAGGTGCGCGAAGAGGCAATGAAGGCCGGCATTGAGGGGGGTACTTAAAAAGTTCCCTACTATTCCTGAGTTTGACAGCGCGTTACTGCTGCTGCTACGGCGAAGGCCGTTCCTATGCTTAGCGAGTTTGCTGAAGACTTTGTTCGTAGGGTGAGCATTCTTGCTTCCGGCTTTCCCTTTAACAGGTTAGGGCCGTATGCGGAGTATGCGGTTGGGCACGTTGCCGAGCTCCGTCGTTTGGATGCTGCAGCAGCTCAGTTTGCCTTTTTGTTTGGAGAAGACGGTGGTGATACTAATGTGCAACTTCTGCCTGTTCCACCCAGTCTTGTCAGAGATGATGGCGTTCTTTGATTTGTGCCATGCTGATTGCTTTTGGATATGTTAAACTCGTTTCTGAGTCTGTTAGCCCCCCGGCTTCTATGTTTGGAACTTTGTTGGAGTTGTTCCTTGGTTATTGCTTGTGACTTGTTCGCTTCGAACTATGTCGTTTGAACCTGCTCTATGCATAACAGTTTACATGATAACTTGTTAGTAATATTTCATACCGTTATCACTTACTGTTTTTGTTGAATGTGGATGACTAGTAATCATAGATGTAGTCTTGGCAGCCGTGACCGTTAGCCACTTCATGATTGATGACTTGAGATGTTCTCAAGATTGCTTGCATGATGCATTACGCATGTTGCCCTTCTTTCCTGAATAGCTTGCCGCTATATATGTTGTAACCTGTATAGTATTTCACGTATAGCGACTTTTCTTAACAAGTAGTATATTTGAAAGGTGTTATCTTGGCTAAGCAAGATACTAGTTTATACCGTCTCTTAGTTCCACTCTAAGGTGACGTTGTACAAGACTCGACTTGTAAATTTTATGAGTTTTATAAACAGGGTGCGCACCTGCCAGCGTGTATCAACCCGCGTTGGGGAAGCAGACGTAAAAATATTTTGGTTTTTGAAAAAATATTTGTGATACATGATTCCTGCGTCTAGGGACCACGTAACACTTTTTGAAAATATGTATTGTGATGCATGCTTTCTGCGTCCAGGAACCATGCAACACTCGTTGAAAATCTGTAGTACGGAATTGTCATCTAACAAGAGGACTTTTGCCGTAAAGTTTGAAACCTTAAGCAGGAATTCATAGTACGGGATTATCATCTAACAAGAGGACGTTCGCCGTATAGAGTGAACCCTTAAACAGAAATTCATAGTATGGGATTGTCGTCTAACAAGAGGACATTCAGCATAAAGAGTGAACCCTTAAACAGGAATTCATAGTATGTGATTGTCATCTAACAAGAGGACATTCGTCATAAAGAGTGAACCCTTAAACAGGATATACACAGTATGGGATTGTCATCTAACAAGAGGACATTCGCCATAAAGAGTGAACCCTTAAACAGGAATTCATAGTATGGGATTGTCATCTAACAAGAGGACATTCGCCATAAAGAGTGAACCCTTAAACAGGATATACACACTTGTTGTAGCGTGGGGTCGTTGTCTAACAAGAGAACTTCCGCCACTTATGGGGTGATCAGTCCTGTATTGTATTTGCCCGTCCTGTTCTGAATCCAGGGAATGGCGATGAACATGAGGATTTTCCTCTAACAAGAGATGTCACAGCATGTCATTTATATGTCATCAACAGGACATTGTAGATAGGACGTCGTTGGTATGACGTTTTGAAGTAGAACGGCGTTAACATGACGTTTTGAAGCAGGACGTCGTTGGTATGAAACTTTTGAAGTAAGAGGTTGCAATTATGTCCTTGCAAATATGTTGTTGCAGCATGCTGACTTTGAATATATCTTGGGTTTAATTCCAAGTTGTTGATTCCTTGATGACGCCTTTTGATATAGTCGTCAATATGAGTAAGTTGTTGTTGATGATAAGCGTTGTCATAACGCGTAGTAGATTTTTGCTTGCACATAGCAAAATATCTTGAATTGTTGATGTAGATAATAGTTGTTGTAGTTACTTTGCTTTGCTTCCAAGTAACGTATATAGAATAGCGATGTTCCTACGAAGATAGAACAACTTCATTAGGTTCATGCGATTATTGCAAAGATGCCACTTTATTTGAGAGTGTGGACTTTTCAACAAGTAGATGCATTATGAAAATGAGAGAAAAAGGGCTTGATACGACAGCTCCTTTTGTGACAGAAGATTATCCTTTCATCAATGGATCTTCTTCAAGTGTCCTTCATTAAACGTGTTTGTAGAGGCATTGCCATTTGCATCTTCAAGGCGATATGTGTTGATATACGTGATGGATATGACCTTGTAAGGGCTTTCCCACTTTGGAGACATTCTGTTAATTTGATCGAGATGTGAGAACTCATTCTTTCTCCACACCATTTCTCCGACATGGAATTGTCTTTCTTTCACCTTCCTATTGTAATATCTTGCAGTTATTAAACGCATGCGTGCCTGATTATGCTCCGAGTTACGCCTTTTTTATTTAGCCAGGTTTAGGTCTAGACGCATGTTTACTTCGTTGGTCTTGGGTGTCGAAATGGGTTGTGCGGTAGGATGACACAGCAATTTCGATGGGAGCGACTGCTTCCGTTCCATACACCAGACTGAATGGTGTTTCTCCGGTTGACTCCTTTGGAGTTGTTCGTAGTGCCCATAGCACACTGCTAAGCTCTTCTGCCCACCCTCCTTTAAGTGCATGCACTCTCTTCTTGAGACCGTCTAGGACGGTCTTGTTGGCGGCTTCGATTTGTCCGTTGGTTTGAGCATGGCGGACTGATGCGAAACGGTGGTTGATGTTGAGCCTTTCGCAAAATGTTTGAAGCCTTGAACTCTTGAATTGTGGTCCATTGTTGCTGATTAGCACCTTTAGAACTCTGTATCGTGAGATGATGTGATTTCGGATGAAATCCATTATTTGTGCATCGGTTGTTCGTGCCAATGCCTTTGACTCGATCTACTTCGAAAAGCAGTCGATTGCGACGACAATGTACTTGGTTTGACCTTTTGATTTTGGAAGTGGGCCCACCAAGTCGATCCCCCATTGTGCGAATGGCCAGGAACTTGCGATTGAGCATAGCTTCGCGGCTGGTGCCGTGATACTTCTTGAATAAAATTGGCAAGATTCGCATTCATCGACCAAGTGCGTAGCTTGGTTCTTCATGGTTGGCCAATAGTATCCTAAGCTCAACGTCTTGCGTATTAGAGATCTCGTACCTTCATGGCAGGCCGTTTGGCCATTATGCAAATCTTCTAACACTTTCTGGCCTTCTTGGAAGGTGATGCACTTTAGGTATGGGGTTGAAAATCCTCTCTTGTATAGCTGGTCATCTAACAACGCGTAGTTGATAGCTTGCCTCTGAATTTTATGGGTTTGAACTTTGTCTTCGGGGAACTTTGCCACACTTTAGTATGTTCCGCAGTTTGTTGAGTTCCGTCTTGGACATCTGTCTCGGGTGTTATCCCGGTGAATTCAGTAATGAAGTCTGCCAATGCTTGCCCCTTGATCGTCGTTCGAGGAGCGAAACGAATGCGGAATTTTCTTAACTCCATCAACTACTTCGCTAACTTTCCTGGCATGTGTGGCTTGACAGGATGTTGTTTAGGGGTTGGTCTATTAGGACTGTTACTTCGTGTGCCATATTCTTCCTTTTTAAATTGCCGAAAATGGTATTGACCATTCGCTGGTATGTTGCTCTCGCATTGATCAAGCCGAATGGCATCACTGTGTAGTTGTATATTTCGCTATCTGCTTAAAATGCAGTGTGCAGTGCATCATCTTTGAATATCGGGATCTGGTTGTATCTTGAGTATGCATCCATTACGGATATTAACTAATGGCCGACGGTGGTATCGACTAGTTGGTTGATTCTTGGAAGAGGATATGAATCCTTGGGGCATGCGTTGTTGAGATCTCTGTAATCGTTGCACATTCTCAATTTGCTACTTGATTCAGGTACCAATACCGGGTTTGCCCCCCATGTTTGGTATCTTGACTCTTCAATGGATCCTGCGTCAAGCAGTCTTCCATGTTTGGTATCTGCTTGTGGCCTGGAAGGGATCATCCTTCGTTGGCTGCTGTGGGCGGTGGTGTGGGGGTTGCCTTTCTGCATTTCTGACGGGCTCCTTGTGAAGGAGTGTATGAACGTGCGACTTCATATATTGTATGTTGGAAAGCATTTATTGCATGTTGGTCTCTGCCCTTGAATGGACTGCCTAGGCGGGTAGTGTCTTGCGACATTTCTCTTGTCGGCGCGGCATGTTTCTGTGCGGTTGGAGGCGGTTGGGCCGCGTATTCTTGATTTTCAGTGACTTGCGGCATGCGAGTAATTCTTCCAGCGCAGCCATCATTGCTGGAGTAACCGAAGGCATCGGGTTTGCTCCCGTTCCTTGTTGTTCGCCTTGCGGCGTTTCTGTCTGAAATTCATCATCATCATGCATTTCTGGCTCAAAACCAGGTAAGGGTGAATGATGCTTGTCGTTTGGTTCTTGGTGGTTGTGCTGTGCGTCGGGCTCATCCTCGGCGATGTGTTGAGGCCGATGTATTTTTGAGCATCATGTATAGACTGTCGGTTGTATTTCTAGGCTGCAGGGTTGAGGTGCTAGCACTTTGACCCGGGCACTCGGTGCAAGGACACTTGGCACTGAAACTTGGCACTGGCACTTGACCGGGCGGGGGTGTTATGTGAACTGCATTGTGGACTCTGGGACCGTGCTATGTGGCGGGCACGCTTCTGGTTGGTTTGGAGGAAGCAGCGGACATGTCTTTATGCATGTGCGAAAGATCTTGCTGACTTTGTTGTCGACTTCTGCTTGTTGGCTACGGTTTTCTTCCAACAAACATGTTCTCTTCATTCATCTCCGTCCTTCGCTAGAACTCGTGCACTGGTGCATTGTTCTGAACTTGGGGACCGCGTTGTGCGGAGGGCACACTACTTGCTGGCACGGGTGACGTCATAGACTTTTTACGCCGTCCAAAGCGCTTCCTGGTTTCTGACAGATTGGCATTATCAAGAGCGTTGTGATCACTCGTCATGACTTTGCGGTATGATAGCTTTTTGTTCGAATCCCACAGACGGCGCCAAATGTTGCGTCCTTGTTGAACTGTGTCGGATGGACGCGTCTGTCTGATTGGGTTGTTCGGGTTTTTGGGCTGACACCCTTCACTTGGAAGAGGTATTCGCCTAATACCGATGACGAGTGTTCGGTTTTAACGTTGTGTCTCAGGAAATATCTGTGTCTCAGGAAATGTCTGTGTCTCAGGAAATGTCTGTGTCTCAGGAAATGGCTGTCTGGGCACAAGTCTTAGTGTCTGGGCACATCTTACTCCTATTTCTCTTCCACACCTTAGCTGCGGGGTCCGTTCCTGCACAAAGGGCCAATACTAGCACGGAGAGGGGGGGTGGTGCTAGTATAGCCCTCTCCGATGCTTAAGTCACGATTGGACTAAAAAGGAGAAAGATAACTCTAGAGAGAGAAAATATTTATAGAGAGAAGTCAGAGCTCAAAATGCCAAAGTTGGGCAAATGAGAGGATGTGTGAAATTGGGTGGCCAAGGTCTCCTATTTATAGGCTACCTTGGGAGCGGACCCGGTTTTAAAGCGGTTTGATGACTGTTCAAAGGCAAGCGGTAACCGTCATCAATATTGGCAATGCGCGAACTCGACTTCCCTACGCGTAACGGTAATTGCGTAATACCCATAGAGCAATCCGGACCTCGTCGAATTTGGGCAATTCGGCGAGGTTCGATTTGCCGTACAACCCGGACCTCCGGATTGCTTAGGCAATCCAGAGGTCTGGTCCGGACGCGCGTACCGCGCTTCCGGACCGTTTGACCCTTAGGAGGCGTTTTCTGAACCGTGGTGTGATTTTTGACGTGTTTACGAGGTCCGAAACATAAATACAAACCCGATTTGGACACATATCCATCACTTAGGCTCAACATTGGCAGAGAAAATGGCTATGAAACCCGCAAGCACTGGAGGAGCTGGCGGCGAGGGTGAAAACACGCATAGATCTGGAAAGACATAGAAGAAGCAAGAGAGCAAAGATTCA
Source organism: Clarkia xantiana subsp. parviflora (assembly GCA_036873135.1). Taxonomy (NCBI): domain Eukaryota; kingdom Viridiplantae; phylum Streptophyta; class Magnoliopsida; order Myrtales; family Onagraceae; genus Clarkia; species Clarkia xantiana. The sequence goes on from JAPTYO010000018.1 coordinate 2,221,234, forward strand.
GCCCACAAAGGATGAAAGCACAAAGCCAAATAGAGGAAAACCACCTCAGGTTCCCCAACCAATCAGAAAACGGGACTGGCGTCCGCCCCAGCTAGGGAACCAGACAGGCGAGTAGCTGAGAGGAAAAGATATTAATGTCATCAAGTTCGTACCATTGAACGCGACCCCAGCAGTCGTATTGAGAGAAATGAGGAACTTGAAGATATGGGCACCCCCAGCAAGATGGAGAGCCCCGATAATAGGAAATGAAAATGAAATATGGTGCGACAACCATGAAGCACACGGCCATGAAACCAATGAATGCTTCAGTTTAAACTTAAGTATAAACAACGCAGTACAAAGAGGAGAGCTGAAGCAATTTGTAGATCACGGGGGCAGCAGTGCACCCGCAAGGCCCACTCAAAAGGACAAAGGCAAGGAGAAGGCTGATTACAATCCTTTGCCTAACAAAAGAGGAACGATTAACATGATACATGGTGGAGTCGCGGCAGGTGGACCAACAGCAAATGCAAGATAGGTGTATGCCTCCAGGATAGATGTGACAACAAAGTGGAGAAAAAGACCAAGGGAGGAAAAGGAAATGGTGATTGAATTTTCTGAGAAGGTTAAGAGCCACATCATTTTCCCGCATGACGATGCTCTAGTAATAACAACGGATATTGACAACTTTGATGTGAAGAGAATACTCGTTGATGGAGAGAGCTCGGCAGATTTACTAAACATGCGCGTTCTAGAAGAGATAGGAAAATCTAAGTCAAATATGAAACCAGTGAGCTTTCCTCTAGTCGGATTCTCAGGAGCGATAAGCTACCCTATGGGTATGATAACTCTACCAGTGACACTGGGTCAAGGATGGACACAGCTGAGGATAAACGTGAATCTTTTGGTAGTGGAAAACTTAGGAGCCTACAACGGGATCCTATGTAGAACCACAATAAACCCATACGAGATTGTGCCCTCAACAGTGCATCAGAAAATGAAGTACATCACAGAGAACGGAGTAGGAGAAGTCTTGGGTGACCAACGCACCGCAAGGCAGTGTTACGTCAATTCCATGAGACGAAGGTCACATAATTAATCTAGCTCAGTGGCAATGGTAATGACAGGGGGCATACTGAGAAAGAATTCTCCAAAAGGGGAGAAGCAAAACCTAAGTCACAAGAAACAACGGGTAGGAGTCACACTCCGCCTAAGCAAACAGGTGCTTAGAAGTCTGGCCAGAAGATCAGGAGTTGACAAGGTTGTAAAGGTAACAAGTATACCCTGGCAGCCAGATAATGAGATAGGAAGGCGAACAAAAAGAGCAATTGAAAGAGGTTTCAGATACATGGAGGATGTAAACCAAATGCCAGGAGAGTCCATTGCAAGTTACTTCGAAAGGTTCGTGGAGTACGGGGCCAACGTGGAGGTAACAAGAAGGGAGGCTGTAAGAGCATTCCTTAGAAACATGCATCCAACCTCCTTTGAGGCCTTCGTAGGTCACTATGAGGTGGTGATGACAAGCACGATGTGCGAACTTAAAGAAAAGTTGGACACGGCATTTGAGAAAGAAAGGAGGCAGCATGGTGGAGAATTCAAAGAGGAGGAGGAAGCCCACATACAAGGATGGAGGGTAAATTTCAACTTCACACCCCTTAAGGTGCAAGTCGAAGATCTTTTTAAGAAACACCTGAGCAAGGAGCTGCCGTAATGCAAGGAGGAAGGCAAGGCCTTCCTTGGAAAAGACACAAGGGGATGGTGTGATTACCATGGTACGTGGGGGCACAAGAAAAATGACTGCATGGTATTGAAAGTTGAGATTGAAGAGATGATCTACAAGGGAGAACTGAAAGAGTACATAGCACCGGAGACACCAACCACACACTAAAGGAACGTCACCAATGAAACAACCATATCCTTGGTTTTATCTTCCGTTTAATGCATGTCTATGTTTCTAGTTTTCATAATAACTCTCTAGGTGGAAAGTTCATGAAGCCTCTCCAACTCTTTTGCTACCTACTTTTTGCCCTAAAGGATGTCCTGGACTACTTACAACATCCAACTTGTAGATAATGCAAGAATGTTTTCAATGAAGTAGATGTTCATCAAAATGTTTTCTAAGTATGAGATAGCGCTATCGCCACAAACTCCTTACTTAGGTAAAACAACCAAGTGCACACCACTTTTTGTGCCCCCGAGAGCCAATCTCGTGATAACTTTATGTGCCCCCGAGAGCCAATCTCGCGATAACTTACTGTGCCCCCGAGAGCCAATCTCGCGATAACTTTCTGTTCCCCCGAGAGCCAATCTCGCGATAACTTACTGTGCCCCCGAGAGCCAATCTCGCGATAACTTTCTGTGCCCCCGAGAGCCAATCTCGCGATAACTTTCTGTGCCCACCGAGAGCCTGTCTCGTGAAAAACTCTGTGCCCTCCGAGAGACTGTCTCGTGAAAAACTCTGTGCCCTCCGAGAGCCTGTCTCGTGAAAAAATATGTGCCCTCCGAGAGCCTATTTCGTGAAAAAAACTATGTGCCCTCCAAGAGCCTATCTCGTGAAAACATTCGGCGCGCTCCGAGAGCCGGTCTCGCGAACATATTCCGTGCCCTACGAGAGCCTATCTCGTGAACACATTCTGCGGCATCCAAGAGCTTATCTCGTGATAATTTTTACAATGACTCCAACAACGTACCTTGAAAAACCTTAATTTTTAAAGCAATGATATATGATATGAGAAACACGCAAGTTTGTTCATGATGACATTGCAAGTATCATGACACATAAGAATGCTAAGAGACATCAACTAAGTAAGTATGGGCACAAGGAAAGAGTATGCAACCAAGGAACCACATAAACAGCCACATGCAACTATCACAGCAATGTAACAAGTTATCCTACCATCCACGCCACAAGCTAAGGCAGACATCATAAAGAGAGCAAACACAACCAAGTCTAGTAGCAACTCCATAAAGTGCCTGATTATGAGGCCTTCTATTAGCATATGGTGACGTGGCGTCGTAATTGGTAGCCCGTTAATGCTAAGGAAATTACCTAAGTTAATTGGGCAACTGTCACATTAGGCTAATTGGGCCAAACCCAATCCCTAATTGACATGGGAGGCCTAAAATTGGGCCTCCCCCTTTAATAGCATGTTTCGGCCGAATGTTGTCCCACATTGGTTGGAGTGGACAAAAGTCCACTCCACCAATCCTATATATAGGCGACTCACATAAGGGGTTTATACATCATTCATCATAAGAAGTACCTCCATTGAGGAACTTGAGAGAAACCCTCTCACCCCCTTAGTTGAGATTTTTGGCACGTCTTAGTCTGAGGTTCTGTCCCCGTTGAAGAATCAATCAGAGGCTTTGTTGTGGAGCTTACACCGCGTAGGACTTCTTCTTACGAAGAACTTGTACATGGTTCCGACCTGAGGATCAGAACTCCCTCCACGACGTTCTTGGGCAGGAAAGCTAAAAGGTATGTGTACACTATTCCGCTGCGTAGTTAGTTTACTTGCATGTACACGTTTAGCATTCCGTAGTATTACGTCCCCGTAATCCAACAGTGGTATCAGAGTGTGGTTAGGAGTTCTTAAATTTTTTATAAACTGATGTTCTTGAGTTTTGAAAAATCCGAAATTTTCATGTTCATGACAACCATGAGTAATCCTAAATTTTTAAGTAAATTTTATGTGTTTGATCTTGAAAAACTTAAAATTTTTCGAAATTTACATGATTTTATAGATCAAAACCGAATTTTATGTTCAAATTTAAGTTTGATGTTCATGATCTTCAAGAACACCATGAGTTTTATCAATAACACCTTTTGGATTCATGATCATAATAGTATTTGATCTTAAAATTTGACAACTTTTCCAATTTACATATTTTTTCCGAAAACCCTAGGGGTATTCTAGGTAAAAAAATTAATTTTCTTGGTCACCAAGTTTTAAAAATTTCGGCCACATTAATTAGAGATATAGTTTGCCATTTTTAAATTTTATTAATAGGTGACTATATATCTATAAGTTGGAAATAAGGATAGGTTCATAATATAATATTGTAAAAGATATTAACTATCAATATATATAGTTAATGATAGGTGATGGGCTTCGCTATGGCCGTTAGGCCCTTTAACGGTGAGGAAACGGTGAATAGGCCCGCCGGGCCCTAAAATGAAGGTCAAGAAGACCAAGGTGAAGGGTCCCGACAGAGGGAGTCCCGATGATGAAAGGTCCCTACAGAGTCGGTCCCGATAGGTGAGCTGGATGCTCCCGATGAGATGCCTTTAAGTAGGCCCCGATGATGAATCCCTGAGAATGATTGGCCCTGTCACGATGACGAGGGGCCCCGAGCGGTGACATAAAGAGATAACTCTGGAGTCCCCGATACGCGGGATATGGCCGAGATACGCGGGGCATGGCCGAGATAAGCGAGATCATGGCCTATATAGGCGGGATCGTGCCCGAGATACGCGGAATACGGGCTAACCACCCCAACGGTTCACCAGGTAACTGAGGTACCTCTCCGCCTATAAAAGGGCAGAGGTTACCTCAGAACACAGTACGTTTTGAGATACACGCTTTGAGTTTACTGCTTGTCAGTCCATCAAGATACTCATTTAAGCATCGGAGAGGGATTCTGGGTCACCGCCCGGTCTATCCCCTCTTGCAGGATTACGTGGAGCGAAGGTGCTAGGATCGCCGTCAAAGATCGTGCCGGAAGTTTCGCCGTGATCCAACATTGGCACCGTCTGTGGGAAGCGTAACAAAAAGCTGATATGCCTTCTACTCGTTCAATGGCGGCTGGCAAGCAAAGAAGACAAGGACAATCTGGTGGTTCCCGTCATCCTGCTGGGACGACTCTGAATTCACCACCAGAGCATGCTGAGGACAAGAATCTCCCCACGGAGGTCTCCCGGACAGGGGGGCATAATGAAGCCCCTGAAGATACTGCTGCTCAATATCAAGGGAATAGGGAGCAGGAGGCTCCTCCAAATGCGGACCTGACGAGGGCGGTGGCGGAGGCCATGCCGATGTTTTTGGCAGCCGTGGAGGCTCTCTTAGATCGGAGAGAGACTGCGAGGTGGCAAGAGGAGATGCCCCCACTAGAAGAGGAAGCACCCCCACCAGTAGAGGTTCATAATGTGCGGGAGGCTCAGCCCCGAGCCAGGGCAGGAGTAGGGAGTCCACTTAACCAGAACGATTTGTGGTCGATGGGCCAGGACCAGTGCAGCATAGGACCATTCCCCTTAATGGTCCCATCACCCCCGATCAGGTGGTGAAGATCGTGAACATCTGAATGGGAGAGCAGAAGCCGCTGGTGTCGGAGCTGAGGGATCGATCCACCCATCCCTTCGTTCCTCGACTCATAGACACCCTCGCCCCGCCAGGGTTGGGTATCCCCACGATAAAGGAGTATGATGGCGAGGGAGATCCGGTTCGTCATGTCCAGAAGCACCTAATGGCGTGTCCGGGCAGAGCCCCGAATGAAGATATCGTGTGTACGCTATTCCCGAACACACTTGGTGAGAGAGCCCTGAACTGGTTCTTCAGTCTGCCCCCAGGCTGCATCACTTGCTGGGCTAATATGCACGACCGCTTTATTCAGCAGTACCAGGGTCGCAGACGTCTGTTGAAGAGTGTAAGGTCCCTGACCCAGGTGGTACAGAGGCTCGATGAGTCGCTGGCGCACTATTACCAGCGATACACTGCCAGCGTGGCGGAGATTGATGAGGAGATTTCGGAGGGTGAGACCATCCATACCTTCATTCGGAACCTGACAGCCCCCCTACGGTTCCGACTTGATGCACAGCGTGGCCGAGAAGGCTGTGTGGAATATGGAGGCGTTACAGAAGAGGATGAAGCGGAAAATCGATGTCCAGGAGTCGAAGATAGCCGCTGGAGAGCTTGAGCCCCCGAAGTCGAATAAGGGAAAGCAGTCGGTCAAACCCTTGGACGATCGCAAGTCGAAGGATAAATCCGAGAGCAGTCGGAGTTGAGGCCGCTCTGATCGAAGGGATGATAGGCGTTCCTCGAAGAAGGACAGGCGGGAGGATCGTGACATTCCTCTCAACAACTCTATGGCGGAGGTGTTAACGGTCATGGAACGACAAGGTATCTCCAGGTACCCTCCGAAGAAGGAAGGAGAATTTTTGGGATCCCGCACCGATCGCTACTGTCGATTTCATCGCGCAAATGGTCACGACACCAACCATTGTCGGGAGCTGAAGAAGGAGATCGAAAAGCTGATCCAGAAGGGGAAGCTTAAGGAGTTTGTCGGGGAGAAGCGGTTCCGATCCCGTTCTCGATCCCAATCACGGTCCCGTTCCCGATCCCGTGATCGGTCCCCAAAGAAGAAGAGGTCTGACCCGGAGTCCTCTGATGCCCATAAGGAGAAGCGGGGTACTATCAATGTGATTCAGGGAGGATTTGCGGCGGGTGGTGATACCTCGTCCTCCCGGGAAGTTTATGCCTCTAGAATTCCCGCTGCTGTAGTGCTGGGTAAGAGGTCCCGATCCTGGACTGAAGAGATGGTTATCTCCTTTTCGTCGGAGGATCTCGTAGGCGTGGAAACTCCCCACGATGACGCTCTAGTCGTGACCTTGGATGTGAATGGATACGAGATGAAGCGGATTCTGATCGATGGAGGGAGCTCCTCCGATATTCTGTTCATGGATGCTCTGGAGGCCATGGGGAAAACTAAGAAGGACCTGAAGGAGGCGAACTTCCCGATGGTCGGATTCTCTGGCTTTACCTCCTATCCGCTAGGAGTGATCACCTTACCAGTGGAGTTTGGTAGCGGGTGGAAATCGGAGAGGAGGAACGTGGAGTTTGTGGTAGTAGAATCCGCAGGGACCTACAACGCGATTATCGGGAGAACTACCATCAACCCCCTGATGGCGGTTGCCTTGACTGTGCACCAGAAGATGAAGTTCCCGACTGACCATGGAGTCGGAGAGGTTAAGGGTGACCAGGTGGTTTCCAGGAAATGTTATGTTAACGCCACCCGAAGGAAAAGACGAGAGGCTATGACTGTCCTCCAGACAGATGCTGATCCTAGAGAGGAGTTTGGGCGTCCCGCCCCCTTGGAGGACTTGAAGGAGGTCGAGATTGACGGGCCTCAGAGGAAGGTGAAAATCGGGTCTGCTCTGACCGAGGAGACAGCCCGAGAATTGATCGATCTGCTGAAGGAGTTCAAGGAGCTATTTGCCTGGTCTCCGAGTGAAATTACAGGAATCAGCCCCGATTTAATCGTACATGAGTTGAAGATTTATCCCGCGATCAAGCCTATCGCGCAGAAAAGGCGTCCGATGGGCGCAGACAAGAGGATTACGATCCAGCAGGAGGTGGGCAGGTTGCTCGATGCTGGGTTTATCAAGGAGCTCCGATTCCAGACTTGGGTTGCTAACCCGGTGCTGGTGAAGAAGAGAAATGGGAAGTGGCGGATGTGTGTCGATTTCCGCGACCTGAATAAAGCTTGCCCGAAGGATTGTTACCCGCTCCCGAGAATCGACCAGCTGGTGGATGCCACGTCGGGACATGAGCTGTTGAGCTTCATGGATGCGTACTCGGGCTATAACCAGATCAAGATGGCTAAGGAAGACGCCCCCCACACTGCCTTTTATGCTGATAGCGACATCTATCATTACGACTACATGCCTTTCAGACTGATCAATGCCGGGGCAACCTACCAGCGGATGGTGAACAAGCTGTTCGGAGATATGCTGGGGAAAACCATGGAGGCTTACGTGGACGATATGCTGGTGAAGTCCCGACAAGCTGAGGATCATGTGCACAACCTATCCACGGCGATTGAACGGATGAGGCTTCATCAGGTTCGCTTGAACACGACAAAATGCGCCTTCGGAGTCCACTCGGGGAAGTTTCTGGGCTTTATGGTGAGTCAGAGAGGGATTGAGGTGAACCCCGAGAAGCTGAGGGCGATCGAGGAGATGCAGTCTCCGATAAACCACCGGGAGGTGCAAGTGCTGAATGGCCGACTGGCTGCCATGAATCGCTTCCTGTCCAAAGCGAGTGACCGATCAATGCCATTTTTTGAAGTCTTGAGGGCTAACAAGAAGTTTGAAGAGGCGTTCCAGGCACTCAAACAACACCTTCGCACCCTCCCGCCGTTGGCGAAACCGGATCCAGGCGAGCCGCTCTATCTTTACTTGGCTGTTTCTGAATTTTCCATTAGCTCTGTGTTAGTGAAGGTTGTCGAGGGTAATCAAGTTCCCGTCTATTATATAAGTAAGGCGTTTGCCAAATCTGAAATGAATTATCCCGCGGTTGAGAAGTATCTCTTTGCGTTGATTATTACTGCCTGGAAGCAGAGGCCTTACTTCCATGCGCATGAGATTACTGTGTTGACGAACCAGCCTCTGAAGCATTTTTTGAACCGATCTGATGCGTCGGGGAGATTAGTGAAATGGGCAGTCGAGCTTAGTGAGTTTCGCATACACTTTGCTCCGAGAAGAGCTATTAAGGGCCAGGCATTGGCGGATTTCATAGCAGAGTCTACAGCCGCCGATCTGGAAGAAGCGGGCCCCCTGTAGAGGGGGCAACCATGGAGGTCCCGATAGCAGAACAACCAGAGATGGCAGAGCAATCAGAACAGCCAAACGAGGAAAATACCTGGGAGATGTACACAAATGGCTCCTATATGCTTTGGCGGGGTTTGTATTGATACCACCAGACGGAGGTGAGCCGCTTCTATATGCTTTGGCCTTAACGTTTAGGGCCACGAACAATGAAGCTGAGTACGAGGCTCTCATCACGAGCCTGAAAATTGCCAAAGGTACGGGAGTTGCCCACTTGAGAGTGAAGTGTGACGCAGCCCTGATTGTGAACCAAGTCCAAGGGCGATACGAGGCGAAGAGTCCAATGATGAGGAAGTACCTTCGCGAGGTGCAAGTCTTGAAGGAGAGCTTTAAAAGCTTCGACATCGAGGCGATCCCGAGGGAAGAAAACGTGGAAGCAGACACGTTGAGCAAATTTGCCTTGGGGGCACCCCTGGAGGAAAATCGGAAGGTACACTTCTTGGAGAAAGTGATCTTGTCGACCTCCGACCCGACGCAGGTGTGTCCTATTGAAGCAGGATCGGAGGAGGAGCCCACTTGGATGACCCCAATAGTCACGTATCTGACTACGGGGGCAGTCCCCGATAATCTAGTAGTAGCTGACAGGATACGTCGGATCGTGGCTAATTACGTGATGTTGGACAATCAGCTATACAAGAAGGGCTGGTTCTCGACTCCGTACTTGAAGTGTGTGGCTGAGCCCAACAGAAGTCGAATCCTGAAGGAGGTGCATGAAGAGGTCGCGGCTTGTCATGAAGGGGCCCGATCCATTATGAGGAAAGTGCTGAACTTGGGCTATTATTGGCCTACGATGAGCAAGGAGGCGTCGGCGTTGGTCTGATCCTATGACGCGTGCCAGAGGTACGCTCCGAACATCATGGCTCCAGCCGCTAATCTGACGTCCATCAGGAGTACTTGGCCCTTCGCGAAGTGGGGCATCGACTAAGTGGGACCCCTCCCGCAAGCACAAGGTCAGTATAAATATTTGCTGGTGGCTATTAACTATTTTTCGAAATGGATAGAAGCGAAGTCGTTGGCTAAGACGACGGGGAACCAGATCATCAAGTTTCTCCAAACCCATATCGTATCCAGATACGGGGTTCCCAAGTTGGTGATCAGCGACAATGGTCCACCGTTTAACGGGACTCAGGTGAAGGAGTATCTGGAAGATTTGAACACCGAGCATCGGACAGCCTCTGTCCACCATGCTCAGATTAATGGCCAGGTGGAGTCAGCCAATAAAATCGTGATGGATGGCCTGAAGAAAAGGGTCTATGCCTTGAAGGGCAAATGGCTGAACGAACTGGAAAACGTGCTTTGGGCGGTTAGAACGACACCTAAACGATCAACCGGGGAGACTCCGTTTGGCCTTGTTTATGGCACGGAGGCTGTTGCTCCCGTGGAGGTAGCTGTGGCATCCCATCAGATGAGATATTACGAGCCCTTGACGAATGATGAAACGTGACGTCTGGATTTGGACTTGCTCGAAGAGAAGAGGTGGGAAGCCGACGAAGTCCAGGCTCGAATGCGTTTGGCGACGGCCAGGTATTACAATCGGCGAGTTAAGTCCCGACAATTCTTCGTCGGGGAGCTGGTTTGGCGTCGCAACGAGTTTACCCTTTTGGATCGAATCAACAAGATGTCACCAAAATGGGAAGGACCTTACAAGGTCGTGGGGATGCCAGCTCCGAATGCGTACAAGTTGGAAGACCTCGATGGCAAAGTATTGAAGCATTCTTTTAGTGGCGAACACTTGAAGAAACACCATGCTTGATGAAAAGTCGCCTTAAGTGGTGCCCGATGAAAAGTCGCCTTAGGTGGTGCCCGATGAAAAGTCGCCTTAGGTGGTGCCCGATGAAAATTCGCCTTAAGTGGTGCCCGATGAAAAGTCGCCTTAAGTGGTGCCCGATGTAAAATCGCCTTAAGTGGTGTAAGATATTTATCGTTTGATTCGATGTAAGCGAATTTTGTGCCATCAATGAATAAAGAGGTTACTTCCGATCATAATTATTCTTAGATTTATTCTAAGCGTTACTTAGCCGCCTTGAGTGGTGCATGAGAAAAGTCGCCTTGAGTGGTGCACGAGATTAAAGTCGTCTTAAGTGATGCGTGATTCTTAGATTTACTCTAAGTGTTGTTAAAGTCGTCTTAAGTGATGCGCGAGATTAAGTCGTCTTAAGTGATGCGTGATTCTTAGATTTACTCTAAGTGTTGTTAAAGTCGTCTTAAGTGATGCACGAGATTAAGTCGTCTTAAGTGATGCACGAGATTAAGTCGTCTTAAGTGATGCATGATTCTTGGATTTATTCTAAGTATTGGAAAGTCGCCTTAAGTGGTGCGTGATAGTAAGTCACCTTAAGTGGTGCAAGTTGGTAAATCGTATTAAGTGATGTGTGAGAATATCTTTAGTGTCGAGGTTTCGACTTAAGTAAGTATAGTAAAGTCGCTTTAAGAAGTGCAATGGAAAATCGGAACTAAGAAAGTCGGATATTCATAAGGGCTCGAAGGCACGAGGATTACAAAAATGAGGGAAATACAAGGACTTTAAAGATAAGCAGTTAGGCTTGGTCCTTGTAGGCGGCATCAACGGGAGCAGGGTCCACGAGGTCTGTGGCAGAAGGCATCACAGGTTCAGCCGCTGGAGGGTCGATTATCGGGGCGTCGGCACTTGGAGGCTCTGCTGCGTCTTCAACAATCGCAGGAGTGCTCCCCCCATCACTCTCCTCCGAGAGAGCAAAGTATTTCTTCGCGAAGGGAGCAAGAGAGGGAGACTTGTCGAAGTTGATGGCGTCGCCATACTCCAGGTGGAGTTCCTCAACTGCGTTGAAGAGGGTGTTCTCCACCTCCGCGCTGCAGAACTTTACAGCATCAGCCTGGAAGTCTTCGGACCTCCGATAATCCTCCCGGCCCTTGGTCTCGGCCGCGACCAGCTGCGCGGGAACCCCCGCAACTTGCTCCTCCAGAGCCTTCTTCTCAAGGACCAGCTTGTCCTCAGCAACCTGCCGCTCCTGCCGCTCCCGAAGTCAGAGACCCGCTTTTGGAGGTCCCGAGTCTTTCGGTCGAGGATGGCCTGCTCCTTGGCCAGTTTTCCCCGCGAAGACTCGGAGGCCGCGAGATCCTCCTTAAGCTTGGCTGTGACCGCCCGCTCTTGCTCCAGGGCCTCCTCGTAGGCGAGGAGGTACCCGATGGAACGGTTGATGTCCCCCATCTCCTGCGAAGGAAGGAAAAGAAGTATTAGTAGATGAGCAACTGGTCTTATTAATGAAGAAAAGAAAGGTGAAAGTCTTACCTCTATCCGACGCATGCACATCTCCTGTACATCCCGGCGCATGTCCTCCCGATCTAAGGTGATCGGATACCTCATAGAAGGCAGGATTGAGCCTGCTACCAGGTGTAGAGCCAGCTCCGGATATGTGTCCCCTTGTCGGAGCTGGACCCCTTGCAGCGTTTGGATCGGGGTCCAGGGAGCATCCTCCTGTGCGGGGTCGAAGGCCTTGTAAAAACTCCCGTCGAGGGGAAGAGGAGAAGGGCCGACTGGGGACGTGGAGGGGCCTGCCTCCGACCCACCCCGGGCTGGGGAAGGAGTGAAGTCGTGGACGGGCGACGGTTGTCGCTGCTGTCGTGAAGAAGGCGAAGGGGGCAGCCCCTTGGAGGTGGGTTTCAGCGGGGACTGCCCCGTCCTCCAATGATGGCGAAGGGAGCCACCCTCATCAGTCTCCTTGGAGGAGTCCAGGCTCTCCACCCGACAAAATTGTTCGTCGTTCGGGGTCCCACCACTGGAGAAAAATGGTGCCCCTGCAGAAGGAGGCGCCCCTGCTGAAGGTGGTGCACCTGCTGAGGCTCCAGCACCCGACGGAGTCCCCGAGTGACCTGCACCTAGAGGACGAGAGGAGGCTTCAGAAACGTAATCAGGAAGTTCATTAGAGCCCTTTCTCCAAAGAATACGTCGGGAGACATATTGGTCCTTCCCGCGATAGTTGTAGTAGCCTGCCTTCAGGACACGAGGAGTTTCCCCTCGGAGGACACGTTTGACATCGGCAATACGGGCCTCCATGGTCGAAGGAATCAGCTCCTTCGGAACCAGCTTCCTGTACGATTTAATAGCAAGGCGGAGCTTTTTACCTTCTTCAGCGGTCTGGACGTCTAAAAGCTTGTCCACCTCCACGCGGCTCCGCTTTGGCCGCTCCGCGGAAGGTGATCACGATGGAGCAGCAGCCTTCTTGGCTGACTTCCTCTTCCGCGTAGGGCGGACAGCATCGGTCTCCCCCTGCTTATGGATCAGATTGGTCAGCACGGATACCTTCTTAGTTGCAAATAGTAAAAAACAGAGGTTAGAGATGTTACCCAGGGAACCATATTGGAGGGGCCGTCGAAGAGCTGCCCCCCGGAGACTATGTCGAGGAGTCGGATCCCGGCATTCACCAGGTCCCGCTCCACGAGAGAATTGGCGTCGAGGGGAGTGTAGGACTCCCCCCACCGGTAGAGCTGGATGAGTTGAAGAGTCTGGAAGTCTTCATCGGTGTAGGTGTGGAAAGCGGAAGGAGAGTCCGCTTCCACCTCCCATCGGGGCCACGAGATCGAGGAGTTTTGGATGAAGAAGTAGCTCATCTTCCACCCACTGTTGTCGGACCCCGTGTCGACCAGGAGTCCCCGGCCCTTGACCACCTTCCAGGTGTCATTGGTCCAGTTGCACAACCCGAGTTGCGTCTTGTTCCACTTCGGCATCCGGGGGTAGAAGGCACAGACCCCCGCCTCGTTGCACTTCATCCCGTAGAAGGTCCGGAAGAGCTTGAGGCTGTAAACCCACTTCTGTCGGAAGCAGAGGACCTGGAAGGCGTTCCACAAACGTATGGCGTGGGGAGAGAAGGTGGTCGGATGCGTCTTGTAGTGCTGGCACATCTCGACCAGATTACCACAGAAGGGGAATCTAATCCCCGCTGATATTTGCCCCGTAGAGACAAACACCTCCCCTTTCCTGGGACGAGTAACCTCAAGGTTACACGAGGGGCGGGGCCAGGGATATGGGAAGCGAGGTTCCCAGGTAGAGGTGATGCATCCCTCCCGGAGAGCTGCATCATACGCAGTGCCGGAAATCTCGTTCAGAGCATAGTCGAAGTTGAAGGGCTTTCTTCCCTCGGAACTAGATCCACTGTCTGAAATCATCCATTGCAAGGAAAGGCACATTGGGTTTTCCGGGAAATTACGAACGAACTAAGCAAAAAGGAAGGAAAAGACACACAAGTAACAAGGAAGAAATCCTAACCAGACATGATGACTTGGGGAAGGAAGGAGGATCTAAAAGTTGCCGGAAAGTTGTTCGGAGAAACACTTGGGTCTTCGAAAATGCAGAGCTTGAATTCTCAGAGAGATTGCAGAGAGCTTTTGAAATTTCAGAGACGGTAAAAGGGAAACTGTACCCAGGGTAAGGGTTTTATAGGCGAAAAGGACAGTTGAAAGGACGTTCTGATCTGAATCGTTGAAGTTGAAGCGTTTTGATCTGGACCGTTGAGATGAAACGTACAGAATGGCAACGGGCGTAATGATGAAACGGCCTGAAAAGCACTTTTTCAGAAAAAGCAGGCGCAAAAATCAGGCACGGCTGCCAAAGACGTCGCTTCGTTATCTGCGGCATTTAATAGCAGGGGAACCGAGGAGTCTTCTCGGATTAGGTGGTTATCCTCAAAGCATCGAGGAAGCGTGAACGAGAAGATTTGTATCAAGTGACTATGCCAAGGGAAAGGTCCCCGACTCCGATGTCGGGAGGTCGGGAGTTGGAAGACACGACGAACTGAAAGTCCCTCATGTCTTGGGGGCAAATTATGGGCTTCGCTATGGCCGTTAGGCCCTTTAACGGTGAGGAAACGGTGAATAGGCCCGCCGGGCCCTAAAATGAAGGTCAAGAAGACCAAGGTGAAGGGTCCCGACAGAGGGAGTCCCGATGATGAAAGGTCCCGACAGAGTCGGTCCCGATAGTGAGCTGGATGCTCCCGATGAGATGCCTTTAAGTACGCCCCGATGATGAATCCCTGAGAATGATTGGCCCTGTCACGATGACGAGGGGCCCCGAGCGGTGACATAACGAGATAACTCTGGAGTCCCCGATATTAATCGGGACTTGCTATCAGAGGTTAAGGCCGAGATACGCGGGGCGTGGCCGAGATACGCGGAGCGTGGCCGAGATACGCGGGGCGTGGCCGAGATAAGCGAGATCATGGCCTAGATAGGCGGGATCGTGCCCGAGATACGCGGAATACGGGCTAACCACCCCAATGGTTCACCAGGTAACTGAGGTACCTCTCCGCCTATAAAAGGACAGAGGTTACCTCAGAACACAATACAATTTGAGATACACACTTTGAGTTTACTGCTTGTCAGTCCATACGAGATACTCATTTAAGCATCGGAGAGGGATTCTGGGTCAATGCCCGGTCTATCTCCTCTTGCAGGATTACGTGGAGCGAAGGAGCTAGGATCGCCGTCAAAGATCGTGCCGGAAGTTCCACCGTGATCCAACAATAGGGTTAATATATATTGATAGATTTAGTTACTATAAAAGATTAAGAAAATATATTGTCTACATATTTTATTCCCTAAAGATATATTTGACAATAATAAATATATATATATATAGGAGCCGAATATTTTATATATATACATATGTTGTTGATTGATTTACATCTTAAAAATAGAATCTTGACAATATATATATGCCGAATTATATATATATATTAGCAATATTAGAAATTATTTTGTTAGGTTATAGGTTTCAGGTCAACGGGTCGCCGGCCTAAATCCTACTCCTCACTGGTGAACTAGCGGATCCTGTGCTTCCTGAGCTCGGTCGTTCTAATCCGTATCCTTCTTCTTCTCTTCTCCACGTGCCCTGCAAGAGGGGCAATATCAAGCACGAAGGGGGGGTGGTGCTTGATGTACCCTCTCCGATGCTTAAGTCAATACGTTTCTTAGAGAGATAAAGCTTAGAGAGATGTCAGAGCTAAATTGCACACTTAGCCAAGATGTTCAAATGAATGGTAGAAAGGTTGTATTTATAGGCAACGGTGTCATTAAGGTGGCTTAATGACATCATTAACCTTTAAACACAATTAATTAGCCCTTGATCGCGTAATTAAGACCTTAAAGCACGGAGAAAGTCGGCGGGAAGCGGTGTCGGGGCTCTTGGGGGGGGGGGGAAATCCGACCCCCAAGGGTAGGGGTTGGGTGTGGCCACCCAACCCCTCCCTAGGGAGGATAGGGTTGGCCAACCCTATCTCCCCTAGGGGAGATCGGGTTGGCCTACCCGATCTCCCCTAGGGGAGGTCGGGTGTGGCCACCCGACCTCACCTAGGTGAGTTTTCCGCGGTCCGGACGAGTATTTTGGCCTCGTCCGGACCGTTGGTGTTTCCGCGGGGTGTTTGGGTTGAAGTTTCGATTTATAATCATTAACGGGGTGATCAAAATAAAACGATTCGGAAGTCAACGGGTTCAAATTGGGCGTATATCCATCACATGCCCCCGAGTCAACCAATGGTCTGACCCTTGATTGACTCTATTTTAGGATGGTATGACACGCGCAATTTGAAGCCGGGATTTTACCTTTTGTCAGAATCCTTACTTACCCGTGAGTGTGTGTCTTTGACTCTGCCCCCTGTCTTATAAGATAGAGGAATTGCAAACGTCAGAATAGCACGGACACATGTCCAAGCACGTGTCCGCCTGAGATGGAAATAATAAATATAATACCGTCACGGGCGTATACTCGGAAAATATACGCTCGTGTGGGGATGCAACATGAATACAGCTAAACGAGTCTGTGCTTCAATTTCAAGCCGGGGTAAGCCTAAGTGGAGAAATTTTTTAATTTTGGTCCAAATTTTTTCTAAGTATAGGATAATTAAAAAATATGCCTATAGGATACTAACTATGGTGGGTGTGAGTTTAACCGTGGTTGATGGGAATTAGGGGTATCAGTTTCTAAATTTGACCCTTAAATTTTCCTTTCCAGATAACAACGGTGTCGATTTGGCGGCTTTGGAAAGAACCCTATTCTCTTATACTATAAAAAGGGGTAAGTGATTACCTCATTCTCGTTGTCCTTTTCTCTTTTTTCTTTTAGGCGGTAGGATCCTTAGTTGGAATCACTTCTCGGGACGCGTGTCGCATTGAGGTACGTGCCTTTTCCTTTGTGTAATCGTTGCTTTTGGGAGACGTAATCCCGCCTCCCCCTTGATTGTTTCTTTACTTGTCTCGTTTCTTGATTTGTGGGTCTTCATGGTGATATAGTCCTGTTTGGTTCATCCTCTTACCCCCGTGTTTCTGCTTACTAGCGCGTGGGGTCTTCTATACTGGGGTTATAACTATCTCCCCTTGCCCCTTGCCTCTGCTTATTGGTCAGTGGGGTCTCTCTATGTTGGGGGTTATAACTATCTGCCCTTGCCCCATTTGCCTCTGCTCATTGGCCTGTGGGGTCTTCCCATGCTGGGGGTTATAACTATCTCCCCTTGCCCCCTTACCTCTGCTCATTGGCCTGTGGGTCTTCCCATATCATCTTTCTATTCTTACCTTTTGACTTTGTATTCGTTGTTTTAGGAAAATGAGTTTCATCTTGTCTCTACTGTCCCTTTTCTGTTTTTCTTGGGCTAAGCTTGCGTGTTTTCGATCAGCAGATCTCCCCGGTGTTTGATGAGGAGTAAGAGGCCAGTACGGGTGGGAGTAGTTAGCTTCGGGACCGGACCTTCGATTGCGAAAAGATCGGTTTTTTGTGGTGTGAGGAGGTGTCCTCCAATTGGAGGTAAGGACGGTGGTGATGTTAGGGTACCATCTTCTTTCTATATTGATGCCCCCCAATCGAGGGTCTGGGAGCCATCTTTTCCTTCTCCCTTGGTTGGTAAGTCTTGGAATGTCTGAGTTTCCATAGTGTATATTGGTGTTTACTCTGTATCTTGTTGTAGATAGACTTCGTCTTCCACTTCTGAGTCGAAAGGAGCTGTCTCGTCCTCCTGTTGATGGAATTGTTGGGTCTGAGTGGGCGCCTTATTATGGGCGTGGGGCTCATTTGACAATCAATCTTCTTTACAAACTCCTGAGGTTGGAGTTCGTGTTCTGCAGTCCGCTATTCCTCCTGCAGATCGTGTGCCCCCTTCTAAAGGGTCGGAGGCAGTTTATGAATTGGCTCATGATGTGTTGTCTTGCTATGCTTCTGTAACTTTTCTTAACCTTGTTATCCTTTAGGACATTTGTCTTTCGTGCTTTATCTGTCTCACCCTTTTTTTTTTGTCGCAGGGTATTGCCGACCTTGTTAATTTGTCCACCCTTGTTATTGATCTTGCTGAGGAGAAGAAGGTGCACGAGGACACTTGTGTCTCCCTTATTTCTAAGCTTGTTAGTTGTTTGGAGCGTAGTCGTATCACGGATTTGCAGTGCCGAGATATGGAGAGTCGTATTGCCCTTCTTAAAGAAGAGATTGAAGCCTTAAGACAAAAGTCTTATCGCGATGAAGTACTTCGGGCTGCTGAGTTGGTGTCCCTTGAGGAAATGCTTCGTGTGGAGGAGAAAGGGTGTGCTATCGCTGAGTATAAGGGTTCCTCCTCTTATCAGGCTGCTACCGATGTTCGCTGCTCTGTGGCTAAGCGTATTTCTTTAAAGGCGATTCTTGAGCGTATGTACATGATTGCTCCTGACTTTCCTTTTTCTCAGCTTGGTGATTTTTCTGACTTCGCTGTTAGGCATATTGCCAAGATGAGGAAGTAGTACACCTATCTCTTGTGGTGGTTTCGCGAGTTTGTGGCTTGAGGTTTCTCTTAATTTGGGTCGTACTTCTCCTTTTTGCCTTCTAGCTTCTTTATGCTTGTCTTTATTGGTTGTGTTGTTACTTTGCTTCTCATTAATGTTGCTTGGCTGAAGTGTCTATGAGGTAGTTTTGAACTTGTATTCATCTTTCTTCATTGAGTTTATCAAGGGTTCCTTCTTGTGGTGTCTTCTTACTACTCTTCCTGTTGGTGGGTTGCACTTGTCTTTAGAGTTTGAAACTCCACATTTCCTAGTTTTGCCATCTTTGTTTGATACCCCTATCTTTACTTATGGCATGCATGGCAGGGTGCTTATTTCCCCTTTTCATGATAACTTCTTGTGCCTTTATGTGTAGTTCTTTGGTTATGGACCCTTCATTTTCTGGTGTTTCCTTTTCTTTGCGTTTCACTTGTGTTTTCCTTCATCATCATACCTGCTATCTCATCAAGAAAAAACATTATGTGTTTTTCATACAATCTTTGCTTTGCAATTATTTTCTCATGGAATCTTTCTTAGTATGGTGCGATGATCTCTTCTGTTACCCTTTAAATGGTGTATATGGTATTGTTAGACCAAAGATACGCTCTTGGTGGGCGTCGATTATGTTCACGAGACAGGCTCTCGGAGGGCGCAAGTAGTTAGACCAAAGATACGCTCCTGGTGGGCGTCGAATCTGGTAGTTTGAAATCTACCTCAAGATACGCTCTTGGGGGCGTCAAATCTGGTAGTTTGAAATCTACCTCAAGATACGCTCTTGGGGGCGTCGAATCTGGTAGTTTGAAATCTACCTCAAGATACGCTCTTGGGGGCGTCGAATCTGGTAGTTTGAAATCTACCTCAAGATACGCTCTTGGGGGCGTCGAAGGTCGTAGTTTTTAGAAACCACTCTCAAGATACGCTCTTGGGGGCGTCGAAATTCGTAGTTTTTGTAAAGCACTCTCAAGATACGCTATTGGGGGCGTCGAAGGTCGTAGTTTTTGGAAACCACTCTCAAGATACGCTCTTGGGGGCGTCGAAGGTCGTAGTATGAAAACTACTCTCAAGATACGCTCTTGGGGGCGTCGAAGGTCGTAGTATGAAAACTACTCTCAAGATACGCTCTTGGGGGAGTCGAGGGTGTTGTTGGCTTGGAAGTCATATCTGTGTAAGGATAACGTAGTCATTATATCACCACCTTCTTTGAAGGATACTTTTGAGGAACTTCTACTTCATTAGGAGCATTCATGCTTTATGTACACTTGGGGTGCCTTGGATGGATCAAGACACCCTTTGGAGGAAATCAAATATAGTTGTAGAGTCGAAGTAACTTCTTGAGTTCTCCTTCTCAAAAGTTGTTTTTTGGAAAACTTAAACAATTATATGTAATGACTTGAAATAAATCCAAGGATATGGTCTTTTGCTTGTGCTGTCTTCTTAGACGTAGAACTTCTTTAGGTGTTCTCCACTGAAGGTGTTTGTGGAGATATACCCATCCCCATCCTCTAGGCGGTAAGCATTTGCGTATGGAACTGATGCTATCTTATATGGCCCTTCCCACTTTGGAGATAATTTTGTGACTTGGTCTAAGTGTGAGAACTCGTTCTTTCTGAGCACTAGTTCTCCTATGTGGAATTGCCTCTCCTTGACTTGGCTGTTGTAATATCTTGCGGATACAAGGCGCATTCGTGCCTGTGCTTCCTCTGAGTTCCATCTTTTATCATCCACAAGGTCTAAGTCTAAGAGCCTTGCTTTGTTGTTCTCATGCTCTTCAAAGTACGTGGTTCTTAGTGATGATACAGCCATTTCTGCTGGTGCCACCGCTTCAGTCCCGTATACTAGGCCAAATGGTGTTTCTCCTGTGGCTATCTTTGGTGTTGTTCGTACTGCCCATAGAACATTTTCCAGCTCATCTACCCAACTTCCCTTGGTAGCATGGAGTCGTTTCTTTAAACCGTCTAGCACTATTTTATTTGCCGACTCTACTTGCCCGTTTGTCTGGGGGTGTTTTACTGATGCGAAGCGGTGCTCTATATTCAGCCTTTCGCAGTACCATTGCAGTTTCTTGCTCTTGAATTGTGGGCCATTATCACTTATTATTGCTTTTGGGACTCCGTATCTCGAGACAATGTGAGATTGAATGAAGTTAACGATTTGCTCGTCTGTTGTCTTTCTCATTGCCTTCGCTTCTATCCACTTGGAGAAGTAGTCTATTGCTACTATTATGCAAGTTTTCTGCCCTTTTGTTCTTGGTAGGGGGCCTATCAGATCAATCCCCCACTGTGCGAATGGCCAGGCTCCCGAGATGGAACTTAGCTTTGCTGCTGGGGCTGTTATATTTCTGGAGTACCTTTGGCAGTGATCACATTTTTGTACCAAGTCTGCTACTTCTTTGCTCATTGATGGCCAATAGTATCCTAGGTTGTAGACCTTCCGGATTATTGATCGTGCTCCTTCATGGCACCCCGCATCTCCTTCATGGAGTTCTGCAAGTACTCTCTCTGTTTCTGGGTATGTTATGCATTTGAGGAAGGGTGTGGAGTACCCTTTTTTGTAGAGTTCATTATCCATCACTGCATAATTTCTAGCCATCCTTTCAATCTTGACTGCCTCTACTTTATCCTTTGGGAGTTTTCCTTCTGTGATGTACTGACGCATTGGGGTCATCCAGGCTTCTCCTTCATCTATTAGTAGAGTCTCCATTTGTTCTATCACTGATTGCATTCTTTGCTCTACAAAGTGAACCTCTTTGCCTGCTTCTGCCCCTAGGGCTAGTTTGCTTAAGGCGTCCGCCTCTTGGTTTTGTTCTCTTGGGACTGACTCAATGTCGAAGCTTTGGAAGCTCTTTATTAGGTCCCTGGCTTGCTGTAAGTATTTTTGAATGTTTTCAGACTTTGCAGTGTAGATTCCATTCACTTGATTGACAACTAGTTGGGAATCGCACTTAACTCTTAGGTGCTTTGCCCCTACTCCTTTGGCTATTCTCAAGCCTGTTATCAGTGCTTCGTATTCAGCCTCATTGTTCGTTGCCTTAAAGGTAAGTGCCATGGCATAGCCCAGAGGTGTATCCCTACTTGGTGGGTATAATAGGAGGCCTGCACCTGAACCTCCCCCGTTGGATGACCCATCGGTATGCATCTCCCATAACTCTTCTGGTTGTTTCTCCTGACTACTACTCGCCTCACTTGTAGTTTTGGTTTCTCCCAGGTCTTCATCTGGATTAATTCCGGTGAATTCGGCAATAAAATCTGCTAGAGCCTGCCCTTTTATAGCTGTTCTAGGGGCAAAGTGAATGCGAAACTCACTTAGCTCAATTGCCCATTTGGTTAGTCTTCCCGATGTGTCTGGTCTTTGGAAGAGGTGTTTCAATGGTTGGTCTGTGAGGACTGTTACCTCATGCCCATGAAAATATGGTCTCAACTTCCTTGCGGATATGATCAGTGCATAGAGGTACTTTTCTATTGGCAAGTAGTTGATCTCATACTTTGCCAATGTTTTACTTACGAAGTATACTGGCAATTGTGCGGTGTTTTCTTCTTTTATTAGTACCGAGCTTACTGCCACATTGCTCACAGAGATGTAGAGGTAGAGGGGTTCCCCTGGCGTAGGCTTTGCTAGGGGTGGTAGTGTCTTTAGATGTTGTTTGAGTTGTTGGAAGGCTTCTTCACATCTTGGTGTCCATTCGAACTTCCTGTTTGCCCTTAGTACCTCAAAGAAGGGTAATGCTTTGTCTCCTATTTTGGACAGGAATCTGTTAAGAGCTGCCAACCTCCCATTCAGTCGTTGAACCTCTTTGTGCTTCGTAGGTGACTGCATTTCTTCAATTGCTTGTAGTTTCTCGGGGTTTACCTCTATGCCTCGCTGACTTACCATGAAGCCTAAAACTTCCCTGATTGTACCCCAAATGCACATTTTTTTGGGTTTAAGCAGACTTGGTATTGCCTCATTCTCTCAAACGTTGAGTGAAGGTTTTCCACATGGTCTTTCTTCTTTTTGGATTTGACGATCATGTCGTCCACGTATGCCTCCATTGTCTTTCCTATCATGTCCCCGAAGATTTTGTTGACCATTCTTTGGTATGTCGCTCCAGCATTTATGAGTCTGAAGGGCATCACCGTGTAATGGTATATCTCGCTGTCAGCGTAGAATGTTGTGTGAGGGACGTCTTCAGGGGCCATTTTTATCTGGTTATATCCTGAGTATGCATCCATGAAGCTCATTAGTTGGTGACCTGATGTTGCATCCACTAACTGATCTATTCTTGGGAGTGGATATGAGTCCTTAGGACATGCTTTGTTTAGGTCGCGATAATCGATGCACATTCTCCAACTTCCTCCCGCCTTCTTTACCAGTACTGGGTTTGCCACCCATGTTTGGAATCTAATCTCCTTGATGAAATTTGCTTTCAATAGCCTTTCCACTTCTTCCTGGATAGCTATCTTTTTGCTTCCTCCCATTGGCCTTACCTTTTGTGTTATTGGTCGCGTTGCCGCGTCCATATTGAGCTTGTGTGAAATTACTTCTTCTGATATTCCTGGCATATCGCTTGGTACCAGGCGAACAGATCTTTGTGTTCCCTTAGTAAAGCTACAAAGTGCTTTTCATCTTCCTGAGATAAGGCGGTCCCGATTTTTGCCTTCCTATCGGGCTCTTCTATGAGTATTTCTTTTAATTCCTCCATGGGGGCGGGTCTCCCATGATCCTCTCTTGGGTCCTCATCTATTAGTAGGACCTCTTTTGTTGTTTTCTTCTTGCTTAGTGCGATCCTTGCACATTTCCTTGCAACCTTCTGGTTACCCTTTACTTCTCCTATTCCTTAGCTTGTGGGGAATTTCATTTTCTGATGTAGTGTTGATGGCACCATACCCCATTTGTTGATTGTAGTGGTACCTAGGACTCCATTGTATCCTCCATTTCTTCTGTGATGAAGAAAGGGACATCGATTTTTAACTGCCTCTGGCCTATCCCAAATGTCACGGGTAGTGTGACTGCCCCCAGTGGGTATGTTGGCTCTCCTGAAAATCCCACCAAGGGGGAGTGAACCTGATTTATGCTACTTGGCCTTACTCCCAGTATGTCGAGGACTCTCTTGCTAATGATGTTAGGTGAGCTTCCACTGTCTACTAGGATTCTTCCAATGTCCATATCAGTGATCTTCATTGTTATGACTAGGGCATCCTTGTTGTCTGGTAACACATGCTCCATGTCTCTTCTTGAAAATTGTATTACATCTTCTTTCTTTCGTTCTACTTGCTCTACTTTTGGTTTACGGTCGTCTAACTGTGCCATATACGCTTCTCTGGCATTTGCTGACTCTCCTCCAGCTCCATAGCCTCCATGATTGGCATATACGTTTGCCATCTGGCCGGTGATAATTAGGCTTTCTATTCGAAACCCACGGACGGCGCCAAGTGTTAGGTTATAGGTTTCAGGTCAACGGGTCGCCGGCCTAAATCCTACTCCTCACTGGTGAACTAGCGGATCCTGTGCTTCCTGAGCTCGGTCGTTCTAATTTGTATCCTTCTGTCCTTCTTCTTCTCTTCTCCACATGCCCTACAAGAGGGGCAATATCAAGCACGGAGGGGGGGGGGGGGGTGGTGCTTGATGTACCCTCTCCGATGCTTATGTCAATACGTTTCTTAGAGAGATAAAGCTTAGAGAGATGTCAGAGCTAAATTGCACACTTAGCCAAGATGTTCAAATGAATGGTAGAAAGGTTGTATTTATAGGCAACAGTGTCATTAAGGTGGCTTAATGATATCGTTAACCTTTAAACATAATTAATTAGCCCTTGATCGCGTAATAAGACCTTAAAGCACAGAGAAAGACGGCGGAAATAAACTGAGTATGGGAGTCGGGAAGCGGTGTCGGGGCCCTTGGGGGGGGGGGAGAAAATCCGACCCCCAAGAGTAGGGGTTGGGTGTGGCCACCCGACCTCACCTAGGTGAGTTTGCCGCGGTCCAGACGAGTATTTTGGTCTCGTCCGGACCGTTGGTGTTTCCGCGGGGTGTTTGGGTTAAAGTTTCGATTTATAATCATTAACGGGGTGATCAAAATAAAACGATTCGGAAGTCAACGGGTTCAAATTGGGCGTATATCCATCATATTTTAAATAATTAATATTTCTTGGAGGCTAAGTTAAGTTTTTAGTGGACTTTAAAACCCTACTTAGCCCACAAGACATATTTCGGCCGAACTCTAGGGTTTATGGGCCGGTCCAATTGCTAAACCGGAACGGATAAAACCAATCCGGGTTTTCTTAATCGGGTCGACCTAGTCGGGTCGGGGCGGACCGTAGTAACTAAATTGAACCTAACCCAACCGGTTTTGAGTGATAAACCGAACCACAATCTTATTTTATTGAACCGTTTCGGACCAAATCGGATTTTTAAAATCAGACTGACTTGAACCAGATTTTAAATTGGACCGGACCAGAATTTTTAAATTTCTCAAAAATTTATAAATATTCAATAAAATAGGATGTCAAATTTCAAATCCAAAATGTTTTCGAACTTTAAATTTAGCCTAAACAGTGCTCTTAGGGTTTGCGTTTTAACACGTTTTCGGTTAAAACCCTAATACCTAGTTTTGATTATCGGGATGAATCTCGGAAATGCATGTTTTTGGGACTGATTAAATTAGTGGGATGAATAGAAATTGTTTACTTTCTGCTACATATATATTAGAACTGTCGTCTTGACTCAGTCAAGCTAGCTGGATATTAATTGCGAGCATTGAGCTCTGGGATTTTAATATATGTATTGCGCAATAGGATAGACATGCTATGCTGATTGAAAATGCCCAGAATCCATGTCTAGAAATGTCGCATGATTGATTGTAAGCATGAATTGCAAAACAGCCCCTAATATTTTCAAAAAATTTTTAAAACTGAAAATTCCAGTCGCCAATTATGCATGATTTGTGCGGATGTTGCATGTTTTGACGCGTATGCTAGGTTGTTCAAGTATAAAAGCATGTGATAATTTACTTTACGTAGAATTATATATGCTAGGAAAATTAGATGCATGACACGTAAGCATGTTTGGCTTGTTCGATGTTTATGGCGTAATATAGTATTATGCATGCGTAAATTATCATATAATTCCTTTTAAAATTATAAGAGCCTTGAGAAAGCCAAGATCGGGTATACTTGTTTGAAAATTCCCGTTCCGGTTATTTGCAAAATAATAACCGTTTTCAAAAGACCGATCTATTAGATTGAACACGACGGTAGTGTGAAATATTTCACGGACCCCCTTCCCTCGGTTTACTAGGCGGTCGGTTTGGTCTAGATGACTGAGGGATCGCTCTTTGTTGTGTTCCATCTTAATAGATAATCTGATGTTTGCAATTTTGTCAAAATTTTATTGTCTTCATAAATTTGCATAATCATCAATGTGAGAGTTGGCTAAATTAGTGCGATTCGATATTACTCGCAATCCTGATGGTATTAATTATTATGATTAAAATTGGAGTGTGTGTTGAACTCTCCACTACGATTCCGAAAAGTGGAGACGACAACTACGGATAAATATAGTAATCTGTATGATTTTGACAATGAGAAATGAATGTGATAATTTGTTTCCCCAAGAATTGGATTAGGTTCTTTGATGATCTGAACGCATGTATGGTGATACATTCGACCTTGGTAAAAAGGGGTTGATGAAGACTTCAATTGAAACCAGACGATGTTATAGCTTAGTATTCCTTCGCATCCGCCTCGATGGAAGCAAGGATGCAAACGCTAGAAATGTTCTGTTGAATGAGATGATCTTCTCTCTTTTCTTGGATGTCGGCGTAAAACCCGCATCGGGTCTTCAGGATGGAAGGTCAACATGAAAAGGATGTATATAGTTGTCTGATATTAACATGACTCAACTTGAGCCTAATCAAATACAGTAACCACAGCAGTGAAAGGGAAACCTTATCTGCTTACCATAGTGAGTTCAAAAGAAGTGAACCATGATCCGCATAGCAAGAAGAGAACTGGACCGAATAAGTCCTATACGATAAACTGGTGGGTTAAACCCACTTGATAAAGTGCGTCTCAAATACGCCTCGTAGGTCATGTGTATGAAGTTGTAAAATGTTTTATACGGACACAGATCATTTGAAGTGATTCACTCGTGAATTTACTAAAACGATGTTCAACATGAATCAAAGTTCTTGACTATATGCGCCAGAATCATGGATCGAATATGCAAACTTCAGATCAAGAACTATACCATTGTCATTTATCGTTCGTTGTTCGTTTCTAAATTTTTGGTTATTTTGAGATTCGAACTTATTGAATAAAGTAATTGTTGCTCGATTCGAAGCTCAATTTGCTTAATCAATTTAACTTCTCGGTTGAACGAGAACGGTCCGAAACGAAAATACAAACCTACGGGTTAGGACCAAAATTTCGACCAGGTAAAAGTGGACGAATAAAACGAAACGACTCACATACTCCGTCATCTCAGTCGGTACAACTGAACTGAACATACCCATCGATTGCGTAGCTAGATCGAAAGATTTAGTAATTATTATTTGTTAGTACTCCATTTAAAATGATTATTTGCGTAATAATTAAACATGTTCAAAACCGAACAAATTAAATTTGAAAACGAAACGATTTAAACCACGGGATAAACTGGTTTTAGGCGCCACGCGCGCGTATACCTCGAAAGACGGAACACATCTTTTCAAAGTACAAATTTAATAATGAAGTGTTTTAATAAATGAATGCTGAGTTTTCGTTTGTAATTCTTTGGAAATAACTCAATGATAACTATTTTGGTTAGAGGTATGCTTCAATGCTACTACAATTTAGTAGTCTGTCAACTAAAGTATTAAAGCGAGAGTTTAAATGCATAGTCCATGAGGTGGATAAGTCTCTGGATGAGTTAACAAACGAAAGGAAGTAGTCAGTAAAACGACTCTCCCACTATAAGCCTTGAACGAATACTTTGGCTAAAGCAATCATACCATCAAAAACTTCGAGGAACATAGTTTAAAATTACATTATGTTAGAGTTCAACATTAATTGTTCCTACGGATGAAATTAAGTTGACTCATATTAATGTAACACTATGTTCCAATAAAATCGGTTGATGCGTTACCATAAAAGTTAAGGAATGATACGGGTGAATCCTTATCATTAAACTGCATTAATTTGCGGATTAAACAAGTATTTAATAAGAGTACGGTCTACTCTTAAAAGGATACGAGTTTAAAATTAGCTTGGATTAATGGTACCGTGTTCGAACATGAGACATTTTAGAAATATGGAGGTGGATTTCCAATGCTTTGTGAAACGAAATGGACAATAGTACTGATCGAACCATTAATGGATAACGGAGATTCTCAGTGTAAACACCTAATTTTGGTACGCACGACACGTATATAACACGTCTAAAAATGTTATGTGTAATGCGTTTAAAAAAGGAAGTATTTAAATATGGAAGGTTACGGGGTTGCTAGAAATAGGCTTAGTTTAAATTAGGATAGTTTAGATGCATTTAATATTGTGTAATATTCAGAAAATATATGATAAATATTTATGGCAATATGCAATAAATATTTATTCATAATTTTCGGAATTAATTAGTGTATATTAGGGAAAATATTGTTTACCTAATTTTATGTGTTAATCTAGCTATAAAAGGACCCCTTGTACATGTAAAAACACACAGGAAAATTAGATCAACAATAATACATCAGTTATCAAAAACCGTGCTATTTCGTCTTCTAGTGAATTAATTAATTCCGTTTTTTTTTTTATATTGGTCCATGTCCCGTCTTCTTGGCACGCCCGACAGCCACCTCCGGCCACGCCAGCGGCCACCTTCGGCCACACCGGCGACCACCCTCTCACCCTCTCTCTCTCTCTCTCTCTCTCTCTCTCTCTCTCTCTCTCTCTCTCTCTCTCTCTCTCTCTCTCTCTCTCTCTCTCTCTCTCTCTCTCCTCTGCAACTTTCATATCATATCATCCTTCCCGCTGCTAGACACTGGCCGGTGACCACGATCGTCCATTCCACCGCCAATCTCCGGCCACACGATCCCGCCCACCACACTCTCGTCGTCAGCCAGTTCCAAGATCTGACCCGGGACCACCGCAACTCGCCATGACTGCGACCCCCTTCGTCCGCCGGAGCCCCTGTTGTCGCTGTCACCATCACCGCTGGAAGCCCAGTCTGCTGTCGACTTCCATTCTGCTGCCCCTCCGTTCTGCCGTCGACCTCCGCGCGCGCCGCTGTGCCGTCCTCTACTCGCCCCTGCCGACCGGAATCGCCGAGCCACCAGCAGCCACATCCTGCTATCGCCGTCCCGCCGCTGTGCCATCCTCTACTCGCCCCTGCCGACCGGAATCGTCAAGTCATCGCCGAGTCATCGTGATCCCGATCCCTGTCCTGCTCGCCGTCCTAGCCCCGTCTGACCTGGTGGCCATCTCCCTGCGATTGGAAGGTAGTCCCGCCCGTGCTGCTATTCTATTTTTTTTATATATATATTTATTTATTTACTGATATTATTATTATATATTGTTATTATTATCATGGGTTATATTGTATCATGTTAATTAGATAGTAAAAATGTAAATTTAATTAAATACCATGTTTTTGTAAATATGTGTATATGACATGTAATTTTTAAATTGTATCATGATTTTGAGCATGTTTAATTTTGTCTAGATTTTAATCAAATTAGGAGTTTTAGATGTTTAATAGATTTGCCATTGATAATAATTTTGATGAAACATACTCACCAACTGTTACACCACAGTTAGGGCCATCATTGCCCTTATTGCAAACCTCGATCACGAGCCTGCATCAAATGGATGTTAAAGACCGCATTTCTCATGTAAACCTGGAGGAAGAGATCTATATGGAGCAGCCAGAGGGTTTTATTACTCCTAGCAAAGAACGTAAAGTTTGCAAACTCCAAAGATCTATTTACGATCTTAAACAATCGTCTCGGCAATGGTATCGCAGATTCCACGAGGAAATCGTCGGAAACAGACTTGTGAACTTTCACGAGGATCCCTGCGTTTACACCGAGACCTCCTGGTCTAAGTATGTCATCATAACCTTATACGTGGATGACATACTCATTGCTGCAAATGATGTGAGTTTCATGAACGAACCAAAGTCCTGGTTAGCATCAGCATTTGACCTGAAAGACATGGGAGAAGCAACGTACATCTTAGGCATTAAAATTGCCCGAGATCGTGCTGCCCGGACATTGTGTCTATCTCAAGAATCATATATCAACAAATTGTTGAAAAGATTCAGAATGATCGATGCCAAACCCGTGGATACACCTGTTGTGTTCGGGTGCGCGCTGTCGAAGCGTGATGGCCCGAAGAACCAGCAGGAATGTGAACAGATGAAGAATGCAGAGTATCTAAGCATGGTAGGAAGTCTAATGTACGCCATGCTATGTAATCGGACGGACATCTGTTACGCTGTGGGCCTAGTAGCAAGATTCCAATCAGATCCTAGTTATCAACATCTAAAGGCCGTAAAACGAATTATAAGGTATCTAAAAGGTAATGCCGACCATGTTATGTGCTATAAGGGCAAGCAAATAGAATTTACCGGTTATAGTGACGCCGACCACGGTGGTGATCCAGATGATCGTAAGTCCACCACAAGGGGAGTTTTCCTTCTTGCTAATGCTGCCATATCTTGGGTAAGCAAGAAGCAATCATGTGTCGTGCTTTCCACTAAGGAATCAGAATTCATTGCCCTTTCTAAAAACGCACACGAAGCAGTCTGGCTGAAAAGGCTTCTTACTGCATCGATTGGCACTGGCAAAGAGAGTAATCTTGTCAAGGTATACTCCGACAGTCAGGTAGCCATTGCAGCAGTCAAGAATCCAAAGTACCATAGTAGGACCAAACACATTGATGTAAAATACAATTATGATAAATCTGTTCTGGAAGACATCATAATCGTTTTAGAATACTTGTCCACGGATAAAATGGTTGCAGATCCATTAACTAAGCCATTACGAAGAGAAATTTTTGAAAAGCACGTAAAACGGCTTGGACTACGTAGGGCTTAAATAAGAGACTTGTATAAGCGATAACATTTTGACATTTGAAATAATATTATTTCGATTGAATAAAAGAATTGCAAACTGAGTATATGATCTATCGACGTCATAATGAAATGTAACATTGGATTTTACGATCTATAAACTAAGTCGTAGGAAGAGGTAAACCTCTTCCACCAAAATTATGTCGAAAGTGAACCATGCCTCGTCACACAGGCACGGTCATCTTGTAAGGAAAGGGGGACCTCTACCAAAACAAGATTGGCTAAGAACCAGGGGGATAAACCTGGTTAAACGAAACGATAACCTTGTCACGCTTAATGCATGACTTAATCTTCGTTTTGTACATCGCCGTGTTGGACCCAGTCCATCATTAAAATCACATTCAGGGCCAGATGAAATATTCGGCGATAGCATGATTGACATATCCCAATCCTGGCTAGTCCAGGTGTGCTATCGACGCGTGCTTCATACTGCGCGTGCCATGTTCGACCACAGGGTCATGCTCGGTTGTGCTAGCTAGAATCCTAGTGATTCAAAGGGCGCATACTTCTTCACCTCGAGCGTGTGATTGATCCCCGGATGTCTTATGAAAAGGCATCCAAAGTACCCTCTCGGAATCAGAACTCATACCTAAGGTCTAGTTCAATGTTCGCTTCCCGGCGTACGAGCGTAGAGCCAAAGAAAACGGCCAAGTGACCACGTCTTGGAAACCAGTTGAGTTAGACTAAGGGTATAAGCGATGAGGATGGTCAAGTTCACCTATAATTCACCGACTCTTGTGTTCACTAGGTGGCCGCCAACCGGATATTATTTGAAGGTTGTGAACACTTGTAACGGATGCCCTGGAGAAGTATTCCTATGTGGAAAACTGGGCAATTGGAGAATTATCAGTTGACCAAGGATACAGTGCGGTAAATGTCTTAGTTTAACATGATTGATTTACGAAAGGGAATCAACGTTCCGCGGGTGCTACAATACTCCTAACAGATGAGTAGCACGATGCCCGTCGTATCCGTCGGTAGGACGGCAAACCTCGTATGAACTATTCGAAGACGGAGACGAAGACTGAAGACTGAGATGTTGATGATATTGGATAACTATATATTAACAGGCACCCTCCCATTCCGGCGAGTGAGAGCTGTTAGCATATGGTGACGTGGCACCGTAATTGGTAGCCCGTTAATGCTAAGGAAATTACCTAAGTTAATTGGGTAATTGTCACATTAGGCTAATTGGGCCAAACCCAATCCCTAATTGACAAGGGAGACCCAAAATTGGGCCTCCCCCTTTAATAGTATGGTTCGGCCGAATGTTGTCCCACATTGGTTGAAGTGGAATTTTGTCCACTCCACCAATCCTATTTATAGGGGACTCACCTAAGGGGTTTATACATCATTCATAATAAGAAGTACCTCCATTGAGGAACTTGAGAGAAACCCTCTCACCCCCTTAGTTGAGATTTTCGGCACATCTTAGTCCGAGGTTCTGTCCCCGTTGAAGAATCGATCAGAGGCTTTGTTGTGGAGCTTACACCGCGTAGGATTTCTTCTTACAAATAACTTGTACGTAGTTCCGACCGGAGGATCAAAACTCCCTTCACGACGTTCTTGGGCAGGAAAGCTAAAAGGTATATGTACACTATTCCACTATTACTTGCATGTACACGTTTAGCATTCTGTAGTATTACGTCCCCGTAATCCAACACCTTCAAAATATACTCAACCCAACACGGGGAGAAACCACTTAACCCAACAAGGGGAGGAAAAGCAAAGAAATATGTACAAGGATAGGGATGTCAGATAATCAATCGGACGCCACTGGGGAGTCTTCACGGTCTTGATGCTCAGAAGAACAACTAATGGAACTCGAAGAAGATGAAGAGGAACCTGAATCAATGACATCAATAGGCGTAGAATCCTCCGGCACAGAGGCATCACCTACATTCTCAGCAATCGCAGCCTATCCCCTAAGGACAGCAACATACCCACTGCCATAAGGATCGAAATCACCCAGGTCATCAAATGGAAATTGAGGATCAATCCTGAATATATGGTCTGTAAGATACTCTCCAAACTGGTTCATCTCCTTGGTGCATCGAGCCTGGAAATCAGCAGCATAGGCAGGGGAAGACTTATACTCAGTCACTGAAGTAACTCTCTCCTCCGTGCGACACTTCTCTTCAATATTCTTCAACTCCGCAGCATGGAGTGAAGAATCAACATGAGCCATTTGGCGCAAATCAGCAATAGTAGTCTCAGGCTACCTGATCTCGAAGCTCTTGCATCTTCAAGTCAGAAAGGCGAGCTTTCTCCATAGCACTGCTAAGCTCAGCTTCAAGGATACTTGATTATCCTCAAGTACCTTGTTCTCCTCAGATAACTCAAGTGCAACGAAAGAAAGGTTAACAATATCAGACATACCATGAGATAATAAAAAACATCAGATCACATAACAAACAACTACATAGAACGGAAAAGTAAAGAAAGAGACCACTTGCCGGGGCATAACGAGATAAGACTCCTTGAACGAAACGCCTGGTTTCCTTAAGAGACTTGGGTGGGAGATGCGATCTCCAGGATCAACAGCACTACGCAAGACACGAACCCCAACCTCGGGAGTATGCAATGAAGAATGGCTTGTCGAAGTGATACTCCTTCAATCCAGCAAAAGGAGTCCACTCAACCCCAACAATGTCCTCGTCAGTCAGGCAAACCAAGTCTTTGCGACTCAATTAAAGGAGTCGGACTGTCTCAACAAGTTAGAAAAGGACCACAAACAAATAATAACAACACATTTACAAGTCAGGAAATAGTAAGAAACCTGAGACTCGACCCCTCGGCTGGGGGGGAAAGGGATTGAGGAGAGGCATCAAGATCTACGGACATCCCTTTGTCAATTAAGTAAGGCGCCTCTTTGACCGCTATCTCTTTATCACGAGAGGGTGTCGGTAAGCGGGCACTTAAAGGAGAGCCTCTCACGGTCTTCTTCTTCTTGGCAGCCGAGGGCCCGACCTCAGAGTCAGGCTTCCATACCTTGGACTTGGTTTGGCTCGAACTCTTGCTCACTAGGAGGACACGCTCGGTGACCAGTGGCGAGTTCCCTGACAACATAAAGAAAACAACATGAGAACAGTTATAAGCATGTCAAAAAGGAAAAAGAAGAGAAAGAAGAACATACTAGAAGTCTCTGCAGCTTTCCCTAACTTAGAAGATTTCTTGGCCTTGGGAGCAGAACTAGAGGGTCCCCCCTTCTTGCTCAACTCAACGGTGCATTCGGAACGCTCCGCCTGCACATTATATGTTTTCCCGTGAAACCAACCTACAAAGAAAAAGCAAAGATGAATGAAAACAAGAGAACTAAATGACATACCAAACCCGCGGGGGGAGGGGTCAAGCGAATCCCCACCTCATACTGATCCATCTCGGTCACCATAAACGCAGGACAATAAGATTTGGTCTGATTGCTTTGATGAATGATCTTCATAGTCTCTATGTCCAAGGAAGAAAACTCCCCAAATGTAGGCCAGCCATCCGAGCGATTCTCGTGAAGAATTGACCAAGTAACATAGCAATCGGTGAAGAAGAAATAATGCTTTGACCAATGACTCGACGAATTATCAAGGGGGGCGACAAATCGGAGGTCACTGTCCCAGTCGACCTCACCCAACCCCAAATCCTCAAATCGGGTATCCTTAAGAAGAGGATAGCGAGTCACCAGGCTCGCAAAATCGATCTTTCTCGGATATTGGAATCGATAAAAGCACCGAAACAGAACCAAGGAGTACTTCCAGGAGTACCAATGACACAACACTCGGAATCCTACCCAGACACGAATAGCACTGGGGGCAAGGTTCACAGGAGAAATCCTGAAGAACCGGCAGAGTTCGATAAGGTCATCACAATAGGGAAAGCGTAACCTGTATCGAATCTGAGAGGTGTATACTACGACCTTCCCCTCCGGGGGCACCGTCGCAGTCTCGCGAATATTCTTCAGAGATGGAAAGAAAGGGTATAAGGGTTCATCTAAGGGGCTAATGTTACCCAGCTCAACATACTCGTTGTATTCACGTCGACCCAACTGATTCCTCGACAATGGTGCAAGACCTAACTCGAAAGCAGTAAGAAATTCCAAACTTGAGATGGACTCCAACTCAAACCAATATTCAAACTCAGTGTCCGACTCAGAATCCGACTCTGAGCTAACATCAGGAAAGAAAGTAACGCGACGAACCGAGGGGATGAAGAACTTACTCATTATGCGTAGAATGTAGCACCTTTGCAAAGTGCGAGTCTTGGGGCACCACCACAAGTATAACACCTGCCATATCAAGCTATGTATCAAAACGAGTTGATTTCCCGGGTAAGCTCAGAAATAACTCGACATCAACACGTCAACAAAATATACCACATAACAACCAACGAGTAACAATTGAGGCTCGAAGACATCCAACAACGACAACGGCTACGTACGAGCAATTTTACGACGACAAAATCAAGCAATTCTACTCTGGCAAAAACTATTATCAAATAAACACGATTATCACAAGTCAAGCATAGGCAATTCAAATACGAGCATTTGATATGTTCACGGAAAAGAAAAGATCGAACCTTAGGAAATCCGAACCGATTCGAATACTCGATTCAAAATCGGAGCCTCGCCGTGGCCAAGGAAGCGCCGTCGTCGCTGGCGGAACCACCGTTGTCCCTCACCGGAGCTCTGCCGCGCCGGAGAGCCTCCCATCGCCGTCCAAGGCCGAACCACGTGGAGGATTGGACTGGACCTCCCCCTCTCGACGACGCGCCGATGGACTCCCGCTGCAGCTGGCCTTGCCGTGCTCCCCGCCTCGCCGCCTGTTCCGACCAGGAGCCTCCCGTGTTGCCGTGCCGGAGCTCCCCTCTCCCCGCCGTGGATTTGAGCTAGCCACCCCCTAAATTCTAGGGCTTGGAATTTTCTTGGCCTCCAAGAATGTGAAGTGAAGAAAAAAGATGATGGTGGCTCTAAGTGAGGTAATTCTATTCCCTTATTTTATAAGTAAAGGTGTGTAGGGTTTTTAGGGGAGACATAATCTCCACCATCAATTTGAATTAAAGGACATCTAAGGGTTAGATATAAAACTATCATCTTTATCCCCTTTTAACTATGGTTAGGCATATTTCTACTCAAGTTAGCACTCTATAGGCATATATCTCACATTCCCATACTTAGAAAATTTTCGGACCCGGTCTAGATATTTTTTCACAAGACAGGGCTCACCCCACGTATGCACGTAATTGATTACGATAACATGGAATTAGATTACAATAGTCCATATTCATGATCGCATTGCATTACCCCGCATTCATACGTTTTAAAAAGTACATACATGAGAAGATTAGATTTTTATATCCACATTTTTCGGACACGTGCCAAGGCGCGTGCACGTTTGCTCTAATGTTTATATTTCCTATATTTTGAGAAAATGAGGACAAGGCCCGGAAAATGCGCCTATGGACAAGCAAAGGATTCATCAAGAGGTAAAATCACGATTTCAAATTGTGCGTGTCATCCCATCGTAAAATAGAGTCAATCAAGGGTTAAGCCATTGGTTGACTCGGGGGCACGTGATGGATATACGCCCAATTTGAACCCGTTTTAATTCGGACTGTCTTATTTTAATCACCCAATTTACGATTACAATTCAAAACTTTGACCCGAACACATTACCTACATCGCGAAATTTTTTTCACAAGACAGGGCTCACCCCACGTATGCACGCAATTGATTACAATAACATGGAATTAGATTACAATAGTCCATATTCATGATCGCATTGCATTCCCCCGCATGCATACGTTTTTGAAAATATATCATGAGAATATTAGATTTTTATATTCACATTTTTCAGACACGTGCCTAGGTGCGTGCACGTTTGCTCTAACGTTTATATTTCCTCTATTTTGAGAAACTGAGGACAAGGCCCGGAAAAGGCGCCTATGGACAAGCAAAGGATTCATCAAGAGGTAAAATCACGATTTCAAATTGTGCGTGTCATCCCATCGTAAAATAGAGTCAATCAAGGGTTAAGCCATTGGTTGACTCGGGGGCACGTGATGGATATATGCCCAATTTGAACCCGTTTTAATTCGGACTGTCTTATTTTAATCACCCCATTTATGATTACAATTCAAAACTTTGACCCGAACACATTACCCACACCGCGAACGGCCCATATGAGTAAAAAATGCTCTCCTGGACTTGTCCGCTGGCCCGGTCTCACTTAGGTGAGATCGGACCAGCAGGACCGGTCTCACCTAGGTGAGACCGGCCCAGCTGGCCCAATCCCTCCTAGGAAGGATTGGTCCAGTCGGGACCAATCCCAGGCCTTGGGGGTTGGATTTTACATCCGACCCCGAAGGTCCCGGGACCCTTCCCAGACGCCACTCCCCCTCCCCGGGATGTGTGGGGCGTCCCGAACCTTGCATGGTGGACCGCCCCTCGCGGCGTACTGACACCCTTTTTACCTGTCCAACACTTAGCCAATTTTTCTCACCTCTCCGTGCAATTAAGGGTTTAATCCTATCGTTATGTGTTAATTTAGTACGCTTAGGGATTAACGGTGTCATTAAGCCACCTTAATCCCCGCGAAACATATATATACTGTTCAAGTTCAATTCATTTGGTTCATGTTATATCTTCACTCGTTTTAGCTCTGCCTTCTCTCTATGATTTTATCTCTCTAAAACCTCATACTTACTTAGGCATCGGAGATGGCTCACTGAGCACCATCCCCCTCTCCGTGCTCGGTATCGTCCCTTTGTGCGGGGTAGCAAGGAAGGGAAGGACAAGACATCCTAAGGAGACGGATCCCATCTTCCAGCAGACGGGTTACAAAAGGCTACCACCTACCCGTGAGAAGTGTGATCGGATTGGAGACCAGCCGACCCGAGATACACGACTTAACATGTAGTAGTTGTTGGCGATATGATACTCCGTGACATATATAGTGTAGATATGTATCTTCGATGACGATAGTAGTTGATGACATGATACTCCATGACATACATAGTGTAGATATGTATGTTTGATGATGATAGTAGTTGATGACATGATACTCCATGATATACATAGTGTGGACACGCAGGCTTGACGACGATAGTTATTGTTCCAAACATGTTGAATCGTTTAAATAATGATTCTTTGATCCAAATAATTGCATGATGATGCTAATATGATTTCTTGCATGACGTTGAATATTCGCGTGTGCGGACCTCGTACGTGCAGACTTCGTGCGCGTGTACCTTGCGTGTACACATATGATAGCATGATAGCATGTCGTAATATAAGTATTCCTCGATTCATGTCCTGAATATGTCGTCGTATGTTTGTTATCCTGCACTAATCAAATGATATATGCAAGTATATATGTTAGTGCTTTAATCATATTCACACTTATTAGCTTAATCAAAGGCATGTAGTTACGCATGAGCGTGTATGGATATCTAGGCGCGTGTAGTCCCATAGAGGTGTAGGGTCAAGACGGCCAAGTAAATCATGTAAATGTCGGGACGAGGCCCGTACTGCCATAGGATTGCCCCATTTAAGGGATGTTCACTATGTAGTATGTAGATATTAACAAGTCTAAAGATGTATAGTTGTTCCCGCATAGGGAGTGTTTGTCGCGTAGTGTCGGTACAAGTGACTGTCGTTTATACACGTGTCGAGTAAGCTGTTGTTCATACTTGTAGGTCGAATTACCACAGCGTATCTTCCCGAGTAGATTTTTGGACATAGTCGATTCAGTGAAGATGAGTAAGTTCTCGATACCTGTCCCTGGTATTTCTTTATGTATAGATACTAGTTCCAAGCCCGAGTTAGACTATATTTCAATATCTGACTACGAGACAGAGGACGGCGTTGACCACTACTCCGAGCCTGAGACCAGTCCTGAGAGGGTTGAGATGGCACAATTTTTCCGGGTTAACCGGCTGGATCAAGGTTTGTACGAACTTAATGTAAACGTGTCGGGACTTTGTCCGTTCACAAAGGCCTTATCTTTATGATGTGCTCCCAACAGCAAACATGTATTCTCCTACAGTGCCTCCATCAGAGTTTTCTGCCATATACTTGATCCAGATCTAGGAGGGCTTGCGTTTCCCTTATTGTTCAGATTTGATCGATCTCTGTTGCTATTATCAGATTTCGCCACTTGATATTACGCCTGGCGCAATCCTGATATGGACTTGTTTTCGAGTGCTGTGTCACCAGCAGTCGTGGCGTTACTCCACCCTTATCTTTCGTTTTTCGTTGTTTCTATCAACTCCGTCGTCAAGATTCGTCGGGATTGTCTTCTGGTGCGACTCGTTGGCCTTCCTTTAAAGGGAAGGGATTTTCTACACTCGAGCTGGGGGATGTGGAGTGGAACCGCAGCGTCCGATTTGTCACAGTGATCGACCGTTCGAGTAGTCATTGGTGGCACCATTACTTTTTTGTTAACGACGATGGTACTACTTTAGAGACGGTGCATAAAATGAAGAATGATCCTCCTCCCTTGTTCTCTGAGTTTTCTTCGGCTGAAGAGAGTCATGAAGCAGATATATAGTTGTCACAAGGCATGCTCCTATGAGGCTTTAACTCACGTGTCTGATCGGGAGCTACTCGATGCGGGGATTCACATAGTTCGTTCCGAGGAGCTTTTGGTATGCTTATAGACCATTATAACTCTTATTATGCTGTGATGTAGGTTGGTTTGATGGAAAACACTCCTCCTTGCAGACGGGATCTGCACCTATTACTCCGTCTTCCGGCCGTGTTGCTTTCATCCCTGTCTCTGCGACTTCTAAGGTCTCACCACCCAGTCGAGAGAAAGGTTTGATGATTAAGATACTTTATTACGACTTCTTTTCTTTATTTTTATCAAGTTTTATTGTTCTTAATTTGTTCTTGCTTGTAGGCTGCTCAACACTTGTGACTGAACACGTTGTTCGTGTTTCCGGCTCATCTGCTCATCCATTGTCCAAGAGGTCCGACGCTGGGGCGCGTCCCTTGAGTGATCCCAAGCGTTCCAAGGCTGGCATGATGTCTCAGAATCCTTCCCATGACAAGGGAAAGGAGTAGATAGTCGTACGCCAGCGTCTTCTGCCCCCCGCTCGAGGGAGCGGCCCATTGAGGAGGGCACTCCTCGCAGAGGTATGATACTTGTATTTCAATCCTTTGCTAAACTTGTATTTCTTTAATTGCTGTTTATATATCTTCATGTACATGTGTTTTGCAGCTCTCCTCGCGCTTGGACGCGCAAACTTGGTTCGTCCCCTTGATAGTGACGTTGTTGGCAATGATTGGGCGCCATTTGCTGTTGGCGGCTCTTGGTTTCCCAAAGAGTCTATGCTTGGCACTCCTGAGGTGGGAGTGCGAGTGTTTCAGAGATCTGTTTCTCCAGGTGATCGAAGAGTTAGACCTTCTGATTCGGAGAGTACGCGTGCTTATGCTGAGGGTGCACTGACGCGGTTTGCACCGGTAGGTGACAATGCTTGTTTCCTTTATGACTTATATATGTATACACTTTGTTGTTATAACTTTCTCCTTGTTGGTTGTTGTATGATACTTAGGTCGTTTCTGACATTGTGAACCTCTCCTCGTTTGTGATTGAACTCACGGACGAGAAGAAGGCATCTGTTGACAAGTGCGACGCGGTCGGTCGCGAACTTCTTCAGGCCAAAGAGAAAACGCGAGTTTTCAGCGCCAATCTTGCCGACTTGGAAGCTGGTGCTATTGCCAGCAAGGTTCAAGCTAAGGAACTTGAATCTGGGAACCTTGCCCTCAAGGAGAAGGCAGCCGTGGATCACACAGCTTTTGCCTTGACTTTGGAGGCTTCCATTGAGCGTGCGCGACAAGAGGGCAAGGAGGAGGGACTCGCAGAGTATCCGAGCACTCCCGCCTTTCATTCTGCTGTAAAGGTGGATTCTGATGCGCTGATGCGGAATTTTGCTGAGGACTTTATTCGGTGAGTTAGTATTCTTGCCCCTGATTTTCCTTTTGGAGAGTTGGGACCTTATGCCGAATTTGCTGTCGGGCAGTCGGGCATGTGGCCGCTTTGCGTCGTCTGGCTACTCAGGCACCACCTTATGATTTAACACTTGATGGAGTTGCTGATGTCAGCTTTATTGTTGATGCTCTTACAGAGACGGAGGCTACACTTGAGCCTACTGGAGATGTTGACCCTTCGCACGTGGCATCGGGTTGATGAGTATGAGTTTATCATCCTCTTGTATATATCTTTTGCTCCCCATGTCTGGGTTGAGGTTGCACTGGGTTTTATCCCTTGAACCTTATGTTTGCATTTTTGCTGCCTTTCCTTTTGTCGTATAGACCTGGTATGGAGACATTGAGAATGCATGATAACTTATTAGTAGTATTTCATACCTTTGTATCGTATTTAACCATATGTGTTGGACTTGTATGATAGGATTGATAATCCATGCTTGAATGTATGTAACATCCATAGTTGTAGTACTAGGACATACGTCGTTGTATGTCGCGCGCCCCTCTTGGTTATTACCAAGGAATAGCATAATAGAAGAGTGTGTTAAACACATGTGTTGTATACTTGGCGGTTGGCACTCAGCACTTGGCACTCGACACTTGGCACTTGGCACTTGGCGCTTGGCACTTGGCACTTGGTTGTCATTTGACACTTGGCACTTGGAACTCGGCGATAGGCACTTGTCACTTGGCACTTAGCACTTGGAACTCGGCACTCGGAACTCGGCACTTGTCACTTGGCACTTGGCTCTTAGTTTATACAGTCTCTTAGTCCACTCTAAGGGGATGTTGTGGCAAGACGCTACATGCTAAGTTTGGGGCGTTTTTCCATCTGTTACTCGGGCACGCCCTTAGTGACGTTATTGAGGGGTTTTCCATGGATATTCCAGTACTCACCCTGCGATGCTACCACACCTCGACTTGTTTATTCCAAGGGGCGGGACAGAGGTCGTATCAATACGCCTTGTAGTTTTTACCGTCTCTTGAACCACTTCAAGGCGACGTTGTCACAAGACGCTACTAGTTAACTCTAATGCGTTTTTCCATCCGTTACTCAAGAACACCTCTTGTAACGTTGTTGCAATATTTTTTCGTGGATATTCCAGTACTTATCTTGCGATACTACTGCCCCTCTGCTTAGTTACGCCAAGTGGTTGCACAAGACCGTATCCATACGACTTGCAGTTTTTTCTGTATCTTGGTCAATTCCAAGGCGACGTTGTGGCAAGACACGTCTTGCTAATTTGGATGTGTTTTATCATCACTATTTTTGTACTTCCCGAATAACATTGTACAAGACTCGACTTGTCAGTTTGGATGAGTTTTAGTATAGTGCGTATAGCGGCGACTGCAGGATTTCTCCTGGTCGATTTGTAGAGAAATGCTACCTGACTTTAATAGTTCGCAGTAGGTTGACATGCGGTTTCCCTCTTGTCTGGGTCCTATCATGTTTTGAAGGATGCTCCCTAAGAAGGGAAAAGCCATGCCTTATAGTAGACATGGGGACGCCTCCGATAGAGGATGTCGCACCATGGCGTGGAGTCCCAAGAAGGGGATGCTATGCTCGAATTTTGTACATGGGGATGCCTCTGATTGAGGATGTCGCACCATGGTGGGGAGTTTCAGGCGGGGGATGCTACGCCCATCTTTTGTACATGGGGATGCCTCTGATAGAGGAAGTCACGCCATGACGGGGAGTCCCATGAAGGGGATGCTACGCCCGACTTATACATGAGGATATCTGATGCAGCGTGATGGGGATAGATGGGATCAAAAACTCGTTGATTCTAAGGGAATGCCGAGAATTTTTGGATAGAAGCGCAAGAATTCGTTGATTCCGCAGAATACCGAAGAATTGACACAGGGTTGAGGAAAACCTCTATTTTTTCATTAATCAATAAACTTAATACAAACGACGGCTAAGAGAGACTTAAATAATGAAAACAAAAACCCTAAACCTTATGAAAATTCTGAAATTAACAACCATATCAAACTAAAATTGAAAATTGCGAAAAGACCCGAAGAAACATAAAAATGAAATTTTAACCCTCTAAACAAGAGAATTTGGCAGAAAACCATCAAACCCCATAGCCTACTATGAGTCTTGCTCAGATCACTGTTTCCGCATGAAAATGTGTATTCGCACGCCCAAATCCGAGACTTTGCCCACATCATTCTCTCCGGGGAAGAGAAGATTCGCCCTCGAATCTTGCACAACGAAGGCCAATAATATGAAGCAGCAATAAGAACAAACTCAACCACAAAATCATAAAAAAATTCACGTGAAGCGGTGTTCGAGTGTGGTCTTGGTGCCGATGTTGGTGTCGATTTCCCTTGTGGATTGTACCCGAACCGGAGGTCAAGAGGCCTTCGAAGTCGCTCCTGGCGGTCTGGGAAAGGATGAATCCTGGATCATGAAAGGTGGAGTGATGATCGATCATCGCTGTGACGTCATCATCGTCAGCTTACTCATCATAAATTGGATTATCAAGAACAGTCGCAGTCCTGGTACGATCTGGTGCTAGCCAACCAAGGAACAGCATCGTGCAGGATCTTCGGCTCTGATACCAATCTGATGCAGCGTGATGGGGATAGATGGGATCAAAAACTCGTTGATTCTAAGGGAGTGCCGAGAATTTGATGGATAGAAGCGCAAGAATTCGTTGATTCCGCAGAATACCGAAGAATTGACGCAGGGTTGAGGAAAACCTCTATTTTTTCATTAATCAATAAACTTAATACAAACGACGGCTAAGAGAGACTTAAATAATGAAAACAAAAACCCTAAACCTTAAGAAAATTCCGAAATTGACAACCGTATCAAACTAAAAATGAATATTGCGAAAAGACCCGAATAAACATAAAAATGACATTATAACCCTCTAAACAAGAGAATTTGGCCGAAACCCATCAAACCCCATAATTTACTATAGGTCTTGCTCAGATCGCCGTTTCCACATGAAAAAGTGTATTCGCACGCCCAAATCCGAGACTTTGCCCACATCAATATATCTGATAGAGGATATCACGCCATGTGAGGTGATCAGCCCCTTATATATGTAAAACGCGTTTATGTGCTCATTGTCGATGTTGGTGATAGCCTCGTCGACATGTTGGTGGCGTATAATACAAGCCGTTTGTTGTTCTTAATGTGGTAGCTTGCGCTGTTGGTGCAAAAAAATGCATATAATTCGCTACTTGGTATGATTCCAGAGTAGAAAGTGTTGCTGATGTCGATAATATCTATGTCGGCGTTGTTGAACATAAACCGATTGTTGTACTTATCATAATAATTTGTGTTGTTGATGCAAATAATATGCGTATAGTCCGCTACTTGGCGTGATTCCAGAGTAAGGTGTGTAATGTAGTAATGTACCTGCGAAAATATGTTAACTCCATTAGCTTCATTGATTTATGTACATAGATTGCTTTTTAGGTAGTTAAAGAAAAATATAAGTGAAATTGAAGGGAGTTTTTTTATCTCCCTCATGGTTGCTTCGATGTCGACGCCTGGTGGTTGTGCGCGACGTATTTCCTCAATGCTCTGAAAGCGATTATATCTTCAATTTACAATCTCAGCATGACGCAGTCATTGGTGTTGTGTCCCCATATTTTATGGAACTTGCACCAATGCGAGACATTGACTCCGAGGAATGCATGCGGATAGTTGTATGGTGAAGGCAATATGTTCTGAAAGATGTTGGTGTACAGCTCTTCTACCTCTATGTTTAGAGGAGTAAAAGCATATTCTGCACCATCAAGTGCGTTTCTGCCTACAGGTTTGTGCGCGCACACTTCACCTTGACTTGTCGGGAATACATTCCACCCCAGCTCCAACTCACAGGACATTGCCGTTTCCAGCTTGTCCTTGAGGAGGAAGGAAGGAGCGTTCTGATTCATAAAGAATGAATTGATCACGTCACTTTTTGATGCCCTCGTCAAGGCCGCATTGTACGCTAACCTCTTGAAATAGCTCATAATGGATTCTCCTCTTCCTTGCTTGATGTCCCAAACACTCTGAAGTGTTGGAACTGAATACTCCCTTGTCAAACGTACAGGTGCTGGCACTTGAACGGGCCTGCACTCGTCACCATTCTTGGCTCTTTCTCCTTCCACTTTTTTCATTCCAACCATTCCCACTGTGTGGTACTGTTTACTCCTGAGAGCATTAACGTAGCACTTGCGTGCAGATTTTTGGTCGCCCAGTACTTCCCCTATTCCATTCTCCGTCGGGAATTTCATTTTCGGATGAACTGTTGAGGGTACAATTTCATAAGGGTTTATGGTCATTCTACCCAAGATTCCATTGTACGCACACAGGGCCTCAACCACGACAAAGGTTATGTTGACGTTCAACGTCGTCCGCCCCTCACCCATTGTCACTGGAATAGTGATTTCTCCCAGCGGGTATGTTGCCGCGCCTGCGAAACTTACCAAGGGGAAGGTTCCAGGTGTCAGGTCTGCCCTTGTCTTTCCCAACTGTTCTAACACATTGACACGCAGGATGTTCCAGGTGTCAGGTCTGCCCTTGTCTTTCCCAACTGTTCTAACACGTTGACATGCAGGATGTCGGCAGCGCTGCCCCCGTCGACGAGTATTCT
Organism: Clarkia xantiana subsp. parviflora; assembly: GCA_036873135.1. Lineage (NCBI taxonomy): Eukaryota > Viridiplantae > Streptophyta > Magnoliopsida > Myrtales > Onagraceae > Clarkia > Clarkia xantiana. The sequence goes on from JAPTYO010000018.1 coordinate 2,266,213, forward strand.
TTTGACATCATAGCCTGCAATTTCCATGGTGATTACTAGGGCATCATCGTGGGGATAGACGATATGCTTCATGTCCAGTCTGGAGAATTGTATGACGACGTCGTCCACTTTTGGATGTCGTCTTTTCCCATATTTGGGGAGTGTTCCCACTTGTGACGTGGATACATCTCTTTCATTCGATACATGTCCTCTAGCAGCTGGTCCTCCATGAATTACGTTTATCACACCTCGCTTGGCAGGAGGTGGATTATCATGAGCCTTTTCCTTTCCCTTACTCTTTGTCGAGGGCTCGCCTTGGGCTTTCTTCGAGGGGTTGCCCCCTTGATCCACATAGTGCTTCAATTCTCCCCTCTGGACAATGTTGTTTACACGCATTTTCAGACTCATGCATGTATTTGTTTACACCTCGTGGTTTTCACACCACTTATCCTTGTCTTTTCCCAGCGGGCCCTTACGATAGTTGTTGGGCTCTCTCCACATGTTGTTCTCCTTCATTTCCCAGAGAATGATGGATAGTGGTGCATTGAGTCGGATGAAGTCTATGTTGTTAACATCCCAGGGCTTTTGGAACTCACTCTGGTGCGGTCTTTTAAACTTGGGCTGAGGCTGCCAATGTTTGTTTTGATGATTCCCTTGAGATTGCTTTACAGGACCAGGCTTGCTGTTGTCTTTAGGGCGCGCAGCACTTATCTTAGCCTTTTTTGTTTCCCTAAACCTTTCTAGGTCCACATACTCCTTTACTCTTGTCGTTAACTCTTCTAGAGTTTCAGCTGGATGCTTGGACATTTTTTCGGCGAGAGAAAAACCTCGACGCCCTAAGTGTCAAATGAACGCCCTTACGATATCGCCTTCCGAAACATCTTCTTGGGTGTCAGCAATGTTTTGGTTGAAACGAATGTAGTAATCTGCCAAATATTCGTCATACTCCTGTCGTATATCATCTAGTGCGCTTAAACCCTTCAAGAGCTTGCACTCTCCCATGTATCGTTGTATAAAATTCGACTTCAAATATGGTCACGAGTGCACGCTGTCGCGTGGGAGTGAAAAGAACCAATGGGCTTCAGGTCCCACCAATGTTTGCGGGAATGTCATTGCCAAATGGTGTGGATTGGTAGTTCTACCAAGAAGTGAAGCTTCGTGTTGCTGCACGTGCTCTATCGGGTCTCCCTTTCCCTTGTACTTCTCGATCTTGACATTATACAGGGCATTCGGCACTTTGCTATATACCAACTCCTCCGTGAAGGGATGGGAAGCGTTCTTAGCTAGGACATGTATGGCCTTCATTTTTGCCTGCTTCATCTTTTTCTCAATCAGAGCTTCCAATGTCTTTGCTGTCAGTCCCGTGATTGGGATGTCTTCCTCCCTTCCTGGCGCTCTTCTACCCATGTTATGGTAAGGGGGATTGTGGTGTTCCCGACTCACTTCATAGAAGGAACTTTCTCTATGATGTTGTCTCCAAGGTTCTCCTGGTTGTTGCGCCCCTACGTAAGGTGTGTAAGAACGCGTTACCTCCTCTCTTGAGTTATAATGTTGGTGAGAAGCACCTTGGTATAGTCTTTCTTCACGTAGTGAGCTCTCATGTCAGGTAGTTTCGTGAGACACTGCCCTTGGCGGCGGTGGCTGCCTGTATACTAGAGGTGGAGGTGGAGGTGGAGCATATCCTTGGTTTCTCAAAGTCTCTCTGAAAGCTAACAGCTCTTCAATTGCTGCCATCATGGCGGCGTGACTGTCGGCGCAACCTGTGCTTCTTCTCCTTGGAATTGAGTATCTTCAGCAGGCATCCCATAGGGATGTTCCTCTCTCTTTGGCGCCCTGTTCTCGAAACCAGGCGGTGGTGCATCATTCTGGGCATTGAATGCCGGCTGCTCATGCTGCGTGGGATGCGCGTTTGGGGTTAGGACTGAAGAGGTTGTAGACATGGCCTCTGGCATGTGAGAAGTACCTGAGTTGTTCCTCCTTGACGGTGCCTGCCTACTTGCTTCCGCGGCCGGGTTTTTCCTTGGGCGCCCAAGGGCCCCTTTTCCTTTGTGGATCCATATTGTCAGGAAGTTTGTCATTACTCGTCATAACTCGTGGTACTTAGCGGCTTTTGTGTTCAAATCTCGCGGACGACGCCAAATGTTTCGACCATCCCCGCGCGAGAGTACGGGTTGTCGAATATGTGTGATCTGGGTTGTGTCAAGTTCTCCAAGTCCACGCTGTTGACTTCGCGCGTCCTCTTCAACCTGCACACAGGGGCAGTAACCAGCACTCGAAGAGGGGGTGGTTCTGGTTGAACCCTCTCTGATGTCTCAATAAGAGTCTAGAGAGATAAAGTAGAGAGAAGCCAGAGCTCCTAAGCCAATCTCCAAACGAGTTAAAATGAAATGGGTGGTCAAGATTCCTATATATAGGAGCTCTTGAACCGAAGCCCGGTTTGGTGAGGTTGGCCTTCGGTTTAATATAAAAGTTTGAACCGGCGTTGGGATAGAGTAAGGTTGGCTATCGGAAAACTCAGACTTAGTGTAAAAATACGTCGATAAATATACGTGTATCGCGGGTGGCAATCCGTAGGTCCGGATTGTCTTGAACAATCCAGAGGTCCGGATTGTCTTGAACAATCCAGAGGTCCGGATTGTCTATGACAATCCGGACGAGTCCGGTTCGGATGCGCGTATTGCCCGTCCGGACCGTTTTAACTCGCGGGTATAGCGTTTTGATCCGTTTACGTGGGTTTGATGTGTTTGCGAGGTCCGAAATATAAATACGAAACCGAATTGGGCACATATCCATCATTACTTAAAATAGAATCCAATAAACATATATGTAATATATATAATTATCCTAGATAATTATCTATATATATATATATTTAATTGTCAAATCTATCTTTTACCTATCAAAATATAATCTCTATTAATTAACTAGTTCAGTCGAACCATGTATTGGACCACTGTAAGTGGACCTTAATCCTTATAGTTAATGAGCAAGTCCAATAGGGCATCTAACCCTAATTATTCGGCACTACCTAATTAATTAGGGTTAATTTATCTAATTAACTTACACCTCATTTGTGTTTGGTTAATGGGCTACCATGAAAGGCGACCCAAATTCCGCAATTGCCAACATATCTCATTTGCATGAATGGGAGGCACTTATTTACCTTTAACTCAATTTCGTCTTACTTTCTTCCATCCGCTTCATACGAGGTTAGCCCGTGCGACCAGAGAACACTAACTTAATCATCATACTCATATGTTGGGAGTATTGTAGCTCCTGGTACTTGCGTGTTGGGATGTAGAGGTGGTCTTAAACTCTCGGGTGGAGGGTCGTTACCCACTGTAGGTTCACCTCTTGATTGTCCAATCGCTGTCATCGATCTTGTTATAGCCAGACTTTTTGTTCGAGTCACACAGTACCGCGCCAACGACGTATCAAGCTCGTCGGGGTTCCGGTCTTGGCGGCCTTTCGTCGAGTCGTATTTCTCACTTTTCTTTACTTGCCTCGCTTACCTGCACAATGGGTAAGCCGCGGGGGGGGGGGGGGGGGGGGGGGGGGGTGGAGGTCCGGCGAACCCTCTCCGATGTTAAAATGAGAGTTCGGTTCTAGAGAGAGAAGTCATAGTATTCAAGTAAAATCAAGTTGTAAATGAAGGATATAATGCCCTATTTATAGGGATTGTGATATTGGCATCGGAGGGGCCACATTTACGGGTGGGACCCGTGTAATATTCATACAAATGTGTAGTGCATGAAGCCCGGGTGTCGTTCACCCGGGCGTCGAGGGCCGGACGCGGGACGGGCCGGTCCCTCCGACCGGAGGTTTCTTGAAGGACTAACGTGTGGTTTATCGGGTCTCAGCCACTTACCATGTTTGGGGTCGACGGGGTGACCAAGTCGAGCATTAATGAGGTCCAATTGAGTGTATATCCATCAATTAACATAAAAATTATATTATATATAGATATAGATAATAAACACTCATATAGTAAGATCGTAGTTGATGTTGCGTGTGCATATTGCTAATGGAAGTGTGTTTTAGTATGCGCTTTAATAGTTGAATGTAATTAAAGTGTGGAAAATACCAGTTAAATTTTATTTTAGTTATATGTAGATACTCTCATATAGTAGTAGATCAGCTGACCAAAGAAAACATATAGTAGATCATAGTTACTGTTGTGTGTGCATATTGCTAATTGAAATATGCTTTAATAGTTGAATGTTGTGTGTGCATATTGCTAATTGAAATATGCTTTAATAGTTGAATTAAATTAAAAGTGTGAAATATACTAGTTAAAAATTATTTTAGTTTTCATTATTCAAACCAAATTTGAAGAAGCACCATCTTTCATATCGATTTCTTTAATTTGTCATTACAATTTAAATATACATCGCATGGTAGACATGTGATCGTTCCGTTGAAAACAATTGAAAAAAGCAACGAAAATAATAAATAATACACACACTCGATTAGTTAGGGATTTGATAATTAACACTTCTAAGTTATGTGATAAGTAGATGTCCGACCCGCGCGTTGCTCTTGAGGATTAAGGGGCTTCATGAAGCCCCGCCAGCTCTTGAGGATTCGATCTGCAAACCCTTCTTGTCACCGCCAGACTCGTCCTCAGTTCGACGAATTTGAGGGGAATGATGTGGGATTTTTGCTTCAGTGGAGTATGATGAAGATGATAGGAAGCTTATGCAGATACATTCGAGAAAGAAAGAAAGAGAGGAGTTGCACTTTGGAAGAAGGCTTGTGTGAGGGTCTGTACAAGAATGGAGGAGTTGGTGAGGGAGGAGTTGGTGAGGGAGGAGTTGGAACGATGGATGGGTGAATGGATGGTCACGTTTTGAGTTGGGCTAGAGTTTGGATGAAACGATGTTGGGCCTGCATGTCTGGATGGAACGCTGCTGCTACGCTTTCTTCCATTCCGGTCGGACCGGGTTCGAACCGGGTCGGACCGGACGAACCAGAAACCGGTGGTTTAACCGGTTCGACCTCCGGTTCGGTTCTGATAAAACTGGCTGGAACTGTGCAAGAGGATAAATGACAGTGACATAGATGAAGTAGGCCTAAGAAATAGGAATTGAGCTGTCGTGTAACTCAAGATTAACAACAACAAAAAAAACCCTTATTAATAAGTATAATATAATAATATAATTTATTAATATAATTTAATGAGAGTTATTTATATATACATGGCAAAAAAAGAGTTAATTTATATAATGATTAAGATTATAATCGATCATTATATTTTCCAGTTTCTCTCTCCATGTTGCGCCGTCATGCACTCTAGCCTGATCGTGATTCCGTGAGAGACCAATATCCCATCAAAATTGGGATTACTGCACCTGTGCAAATCGATCTTCTTTGGATCTATATCATCTCTAACTTTGATTCTTTCGAGGTTTAGAGAATATCACCCTTACAACTTTGATCAAACCCTAACCCTAATTTTATTTTGCTGTGTTACAGAGGGCTCAAATTGTGGCAGACGAATCTGATCTCGCTTCCTAGCCAGGACTGGAGGGATGGAGAGACCAATGGAACCCCGATTGGCCTTGAGCAAAGGAACACGGGAGAATATTACGTGGAGTTACGTTGGGCGTGTGATATCGGATAAACCGATTAAGAATGTGGCTGTGCAAAATGTTTTAAGGGTGGCGTGGGCCAGGTTTTCTGGAATCACAATAACTGAATTGAACGAGAATACCCTACAGTTTGAATTTGTTAAGGAAAGTGATAAAAGTGCTGTGATCGATCAGAACCCTCGGGCGGTGCAGGGTCACTGCTTGAATCTCAAGGAATGGAAGGGGGACGATGATATTGATGAGGTTAATTTCCATAATTTGCAACTATGGGTTCAAGTCCATAAACTGAGCAAGAGCAGGCTGACCACTGAAAATGCAGAACTCATTGGAAATATGATCGGAAAGTTCGTAGAAATGGAGGGTATTGAGGGAAAAGCAGTTATTGCCCGGAGCTTTCTACGTTTTAAAGTGGAGATCGATGTTACTAAGCCACTTTTAGCAGGTTTCTGGTGGGTGAACGATGAAGGGGATGACCTATGGGCAGAAATCAAGTATGAGCGCATCTCGGACTATTGTTTTGGTTGTGGTCGTCTTGGTCATACTACTACCAGATGCAAAGAACCGGTAGTGAGATCCTCCATTATATGGTCCGGGTCTAGTTGTGAATCGACCAAAGAGTTTGGAGAAAATCACAACTAAGATCGGGAAGCAGAGTTCGTCGGAGGGTGAGGAATCCAACAATATGAGCTGGCATGATCTCATGAAAGCTACTTCTAGCAAGACCAAGCAAACTTCCAAGGGGAAATCCAAGGCAGGCACGTCCCATGAGCATGCTGATATGAATACCACCAAGGAGACCCCAATGGAAACAGAACTGAATTCTAATATCCCTCATGGTGTCTCCGTTCAAAGCCCATCCCAACCTATAACCACCATCCCGCCACCATCTCCTTCCCTAAGCTTTGAGCCAAACCAGATAGACATAACCCGTGTACTTAGAACCAACCCAACTCCACCACCGACCATACCACCAACCTCTCATCCAACCCTAAGCCTAAACCCAGTATCTATTCGAGCTAGACCTACTCCATTACCATCCACTCACATCGCAGGCCCTATCCAAGGTGTAAAAGCCTCTCACCATATAATGAATTCTCTTTCATTATCCATACACACATTCCCCCACTCACCACTTAGCCAAGACTCACCTACCTAGCTCCTGGATACACTATAGAACCCCACCCCAAGTCAGGCACCTGGACCGAGACACCAAAACAACCCAGATCAGAATAGTTGAACTTAATCCGGATGATCGTGCTATAAATGGAGAGGAAGAACGCCAAATAGTTGCCTCTGGTCTAACGCCCATAATCAATCGACTATCTGTCAAGAGATCGGCTGAAGTGATTGAATCTGATGAAGGGACCAAGAGAGCAAAGGTGAAGCTCATGGACAAGATAGAGTTGGTTCAACCTAGTTCTTCTAGGGCCAGAGGTGGCGGGCAAGTTGGTAAGGGACGTGGAAGGGGCCGAAAAACGACCTCTAAGAAGGCTGTGGGAAAGGCTCAAACAAGTAGTGTTGGAAATCAAGGCGAGGCTGAAATACAAATGGGTTCTGGTGGTTGTCCCGTAACAACCACACGGGATCAATGAGTATTCTGAGTTGGAATTGTCAGGGAATTAGATCCGACCTGACAATTCCTTATCTGAAGGATCTCATGGGAAGATACAAGCCGACAATTATCTTCCTCATGGAAACTAAGAATAAGTCGGAAGTCTGCGAGAACTTTAGAAAAGATGTTGGGATGGACAAAGCCATTTACGTGGAACCAGTTGGGTTAGCTGGTGGGTTAGCGCTATGGTGGAAGGAGGAAGTTGATTTACATGTGACGTATAGGAGTAAGAATTTCATTGACGCGTTCATTAAAACACGTCCTTTGGGTCGTATACTCAACCTCACATGTACCTATGGCGATCCAAACTTTCTACGGAGGCAACAAAATTGGAACACCATAAGATGGCTGGCCTACAGAAGACGTAGTCCGTGGTTATGTGTTGGCGATTTCAATGACATACGATTCCACCACGAGAAGAAGGGGGGTCAAAGAAAGGATCAACGTAGAATTGATGCGTTCAACAAGATGATTAGCGACGCTGGGCTCATCGACCTCAATTTCAAAGGCCAGCCGTTTACATGGTCCAATAAAAGAGAGGGTGGGGTCCGAGTTCGGGAAAGACTTGACCGAGGTTTAGCCAATTCTCAATGGGTCCAAGAGTTTCCGAAAACACAAGTCATTCATGAAATGTCGGTGGGATCTGATCACTCACCAATTGCTATATGCACACAACTTGAAGACAAAAGAGGGCCCAAGAGATTTAGATTCGAAGAAATGTGGACGGAACACCCCGAGTGCGACGAGGTTGTTGAGACGGCTTGGACTTTGACCGGTGAGACCCATACTACAAGAACTTCTCGGTCAATAGGAGATGCACCACCCCCAGATTTACCTTTGGGCCACAAGTTATGGAGCTGCACTGAATATCTCACCAAATGGAGTAGGGAGAAGTTTGGTCATAATAAGAAGCTTATTAATGAAGTACAAGCCAAGATTGCCTTCATTCAAGCACAAGGAGATCGAATGTATGACCGAGAGGAAGAGCGCTCATTAACCGCCCATTTAGCCACACTTATGAAGCGAGAGGAGATTTATTGGAGGCAACGATCAAGGGTTAAATGGTTAAACTTTGGCGATCGCAACTCCAAATTTTTCCACCAAACCACGATTGATCGTAGACGAAGAAATAAGATCTTGGCAATCCGAAACTCTTCTGGGGCTTGGATTACGAATGAAACTGAGATAATGGCTGAGTTTCAGGGATTCTATGGGAATTTATTTACATCGGCCGGTGAGAGGAATTGGGGTACTATACTGGATTGTGTTCCAACGGTGGTATCCGATGAAATGAACTTGGGTCTTTTGAAGCCGGTGACCCTAGAGGAGGTTAAAGCAGCAACATTCCAACTCGGAGGTTCCAAAGCCCCGGGTCCTGACGGTTTCCCTGGTCTCTTCTACCAACGGTACTGGTGTGTCGCGAATCGAGAACTCATCGCCATGGTCGACGCCTTCTTTAATACAGGTATACTCCCTCCATCTCTAGGACAGACCGATATAGCTCTTATTCCAAAAGTACCGAACCCTACAAGCCCTAGTCAATTTAGGCCAATTAGTCTTTGTAATTTCAGCTATAAGATCATTACAAAGATTCTTGCAAATAGACTAAAGCCTCTTTTGCCTGATATGATTTCCTCTTTCCAAAGTGCATTTGTTTTAGGTCGTTTGATTCAAGATAATATAGTGGTTGCTCACGAGGCCTTCCACTATTTACGCACTCGTTCATCGGCACGAAAGGAGGAATGCGCTCTCAAGCTTGATATGCAAAAGGCGTACGATAGAGTGGAATGGGATTTCCTAGAAGCGGTAATGCTAAAAATGGGCTTTGATCGAAAATGGGTATACCTAATTCACGCATGTGTCTCAACGGTAACATACAAGGTGCTAGTGAACGGGAAGAGTTCAGACCCGATCAACCCGACTAGGGGTATCTGACAAGGTGATCCGCTCTCGTCGTATTTATTTATACTCATGGCTGATGTTCTTTCACTAAGAATCAGCCGGGGGATAGAAATGGGAGAAATCCAGGGGATTAAAATTCGACGTACTTGCCCGGAACTTCACCACCTCTTTTTTGCCGATGACTCGCTATTCTTCATGCGAGCTACGACGGATAATGTTAAGAGAGTAAAAGGAATTATTGAGGAGTATTGTCATGCCTCGGGACAAGGTATCAATACGGAGAAATCCACTTTGTTCTTTAGTAAAGATACCCGCCTGGAGACGAAGAGGACTGTGGAGCACATTCTCAATGTAAATGGGGTGAGAGATCCTGGAAAATACCTCGGGTTACCAACAATTTGGGGAAGGTCGAAGGCGGAGGCACTCGGTTTTCTAAGAGAAAGGATAGAGAACAAGCTCCAAGGGTGGAAATCACGGTTACTAAATAACGCGGGAAAGGAGGTACTAATTAAGGCGGTCATCACTGCTATTCCCACGTACACTATGAGTGTTTTCCTCCTACCGAAAACTTGGTGCTCCAAAATAAATTCTTTAATTGCGAATTTTTGGTGGGGTCAAACAACGGAAGGAAAATTCATTGGAGGAGTTGGGGTCATGTTACAAAATCGAAAGCCGAAGGGGGACTGGGTTTCAAGGAATTGCAGTCTTTCAATATTGCGATGCTTACAAAAATGGCATGGCGAGTGGAAAAAAACCCGGAGGCGTTTTGGGTACGACTTCTTAAAGGTATCTATTATCCTAATGATGAATTCTGCCGCGCAAAAAAGGGCTCCCAGGCATCATGGGCTTGGTCGAGCTTGCTTGTTGGTAGATACGTGTTAATGGAACATGGGCTATGGAGGATAGGGGATGGGAACAGAGCTTACGTGTTTGGGGACCCATGGATCCAAGGAGTAGATGGACACATGATTCCTCTTGCTAGAGCAGATCAACAAAGATTCAAAATGAGGGTGAGTGGACCCATTGATTACGATGTGAATAATTGGAACTTGGAGCCAATATGTGATATAGTTACTGAGCGGGAAGCACGCAGTATACGAGCAACTCCACTTCCTCTGGAGCCGAGCCAAGATGAGCTAGTGTGGCCACATGACAAGAGTGGAGCTGCATCGGTATGGGCCGTATATAGATTCTTAAGAATGCATACCGAAGAGGACAATGCGATGAACCAGTTGGGAGGAGACGATACAACAATATGGCGCTCGATCTGGACAATGAAAACTCTCCCAAAAGTAAAATCATTCATATGGCGTATGTGTTCGAATGCAGTCGCGACACGGAACAACCTTACGAACCGAGGTATGAACATTGATCCCCATTGCTTGTTTTGTGGTCAATTGGAGACTAGTGCCCATTTACTATATGAGTGTGGGTGGACACATCCGGTTTGGTTTGCGTTATTACACCTGAATGTAGAGGAAGAAAATGTAGCATCTATTCCGTTGTGGCTCATGAAGATCAAACAGAAGGCCGGGCTATCCAATGAGGAGCGAGATAAGAGGTGGTCGATGTGTGGATTCGTAGCATGGGCTATCTGGAAAGAGCGATGTATAGTTATTTTCGAGCACGACACGCCTAATCCACACAAGATTACAACTACTTGCCTCAATGATTTCAATGAGTTCTGGACCAGCGTAACGAATAACACTCCAAGACATACACAGTCTCAGTCGAACAGGCGACATAAGTGGGAGGCCCCTCCCCAAGGGAAGGTGAAGATCAATTGTGATGCTGCTTGGGACAAGACAACAAATGTGGGTGGTATAGGGGTGATTGCGAGAGCGTCGTCTGGTGAGGTTTTGGGGGGCATCAACCGGATGGTTCGAGGGAAGGGAGCCTTGAATTTGGAAGCACTTGCAATAAAGGAAGGTGTTAGTCTTGCCATCGAGAACGGATGGAGCAATCCGATCCTTGAGTCAGACTCTTTGCAAGTGATAAACCAAATTAAGGATCCAACAAAAGTGGCGAATTGGGAGATTAAAACAACGGTGGCTGACATACTTTTTTTATCGAGGAGCTTGTCATCGAAGGTGTGGAGCCATGTCCCAAGAGAGGCAAATGAATGTGCCAACTGGATTGCACGGCAGTCCAAAATGGGGATGCGACTTGATAATTGGGTTCTTGAACCCCCATCCTCTTTGTTTACTTTAATCGCTTTTGATAAGGAGGACTCTGATCTTTGTTAGGTGTATGAACATTTCCATTATTGATAATAAATGAAGATTCTAATGGCCAAAAAAAAAAAGATTATAATCGGTTTTTTTTTTTTTTTTGGTAATAAGCCAAATAATATATATATAGAAAGACCAAATAGTCAAGACATACAAACACTATAATATAATATAATATAATATAATATAATATAATATAATATAATATAATATAATATAATATAATATAATATAATATAATATAATATAATATAATATAATATAATATAATATAATATAATATTTATTTTTATTTATGTAATAATGGTTAAAAAATGTATAAAAACAATTGCTAGAAATTTCATTTATTTTATAAGGGTAGTTATAGTTATAAGATTTATGTAAAATTTATAAAAATATTATTATTTAAGAGTGTTATAATTCTTGCGACGCTTCAAAATGTCAACAAAATCATAATGTACCGACACTTTGAAAAGCGTCATAACACTATAGAATTACTCGATGCTAGGTCGAAGCGTCACCCGAGCAAAGTGGCAATACGATTTTTGTGACGCTTTAAAATGTCAACAAAATCATAATATACCGACGCTTTGAAAAGCATCGGAATACTACAAATCAGTCGACGCTAAGTCGAAGCGTCACCAAACAAAGTAGCACTAAGATTTACTCGACACTAGAAAGTGTCGCCTATGTTAAAACATAACGACGCTCCAAAAAGCGTCAACATAATATAAAAACAAATGACGCTACTACGAAGCGTCGCCGAATTTGAATAGCACAATGAATTTTACGCGCTTGAGCAAGCGTCGCCTTTGAAGTGTCACCTAAAACAAATTTTCTTGTAGTGTAAGTAATTTATTTATACAAATATTTTAATATTATGAAAATTCAAAATTGATATTGTAATTAATTTGATTAGTTCTTGTTATTTAAAATAATTTATTCAATACAAATTAACCACTATTATGTATTTGAGATGTATATATAAGCTTATACAAATCTATTTTAATGTTTGTAAACATAAGTTCTATATATTAGTATAATAGGTTTTCGCATATATTATTGCGATCTTTTTAGTATACTCATTACAAACCATCAAAATATTTTAATAAATAAGTACATAATAAATATGATTGCAATTATATATTCTTATAGTTTTAGTATCTAATAAATTTTTTTATAAATCATACACATCTTTTATTTAATTTCTACATTTAATTTATAGTAATTAATATTTTAATTAGTATTCAAGGTAATAATGTTAAATATATTTACTTATTGTTTTGAAAAATATAATTTCTTACTTAAGTAAAAATGTATGATGAGAGAATGTAGACATGGTGGTTGAAAATACGTACATGGAAAAATTAACTTTTGGTGAGAACCAATAAGAGAAGTTGATGCAATTATAAAGTTTTTTTTATTACTATTTGGCTATGTAACATAGTTATTTGTAACTTGAAAAATTAATAGTTTCTATTGACTAAAAAGTGGGAGAAAATGTTATTTGTCAATCATACATTAAACCTATCCAAATTATATTATTAATATTATATAAATAAATACAAATAAGGGAAAAGAACCTATTTAGTGTCTCAGGTTTACCTCATGTTTCAGTTTGGTGTCTCAGGATTAAAGTGTTGATATGGACTGTCCCAAGTTTCATTTTTTTTTTTTTAATTTGGTGTCTCCGCCCGTCTTTTCCTCTTATTTCAACCATTTCCATCAACCGACTCACCCACTTATAATCCATCACTTTTTACTTTTCACAAAATCGTCAAATTTCACCCAAAAGTTGAACATACAAAAAAAAAATGTTTCCAGCATAGCGATTTCGAACGACAACAAAACATGATTTACTTGGGCAAATGTGGCCAACTTCTTAGGTGATGGTCCCGAAAAAGTGACGACAAGGGAGCATGCTTAGGAGCTCGGATATGACAGTCGGTTTCGTCGGGATTGAATTCTCTAAATTAATCACACTGAGTCACCAAATTTCAACCAAAATGAAACCTGGGACACTCAGTTTAAACGTCAGACACCAAACTAAAACATGAGGCGAAATTAAGACAGTAAATAGGTTATTTTTCCTACAAATAATATATAGATAGTATCTTTATTAATTATGTTTCTAATTTTTATGTATTTTAAACCATTGATTTCCCATTTCTTATTATTCTAATATTTTTAATTTTTATTTTTCGTACTTGTATAAATTTATGAAACTAAATATAGGTATACACTGATTGTATTCACACAAAAAATATCAATTAAACCTTATATATTTTAGTTTTTATAATTAATTTATTTATAGTTTAAATGGTAATTCATACGAATTGTTAATATCCGTATCTAATATTTTTATTTGTAACGTGTTTCCTTATGTGTTTATTTTATTAATAGTTATATATTGATTGTATTCACTAAAAAATATATCAATTATTCCTTATATATTGTAATTTTTTTATTCAGTTATTTAAAGTTTAAATGGTATTTCATAAGAATTATTAATATTTGTATCTAATATCATTATTTTTAACATGTTTTATTATGTGTTTTTTTTTCCACGTATTTTAGGAAATTTGTTAGGGTGCATTGCAACTTTCAATTGTTAGGATTCAAAGTAAATAACATGTTAATGAAACAGATATTTAAAGTGAATGAGTGTGCATATATTCAATATTATATATATATATATATATATATATATATATATATATAATTCAATTATAGCAAAAAAATGTCAAAAGTGTGCATTTAAGAAATTAAGATTTGTACATGTATTGTTATTGTCATGTTTCACATTTTAAACTTATAATATATATACTTTAATACTTGTGGTTTTATTTTATTTTTATAACTTATGAAACAAATTTTAAGTTATGTATTAAATCTACGATATTAATATTTAATGTGTAAACCTTGCATAATTTTATGGTGCAAAACTTAATTTTATGAACTTTTCATTGTAACGGTTTACGAGAATGAACGAGGAGTTTTGACTCAAATTTACAATTTCATGTGGAAGTGAGAAAATGGTAACATTGATCTAACTCATAAAAAATTGACATGGACCAATCAAATTGAGTATTATAACAAATAAGTGAGATAAAATGGTATAAATAAACTTAACTTAAGCACGACACGGCACCATTGTCATGGATTCCACGTCTTACTCATCATCATCTCGGTCCCATCTCGTATGTATGTAGGGATTTAAATCAAATTGGTACCTGGGTTAACAACTCAAAACGAATTGGTACCTCCACTAAATTTTGTTGCTTTTTGGTACCCGAATTATCCTGGGTGTTGCACCGTTAGAATTTCTGGTTAAAACTAACAGAATACCATTTTTTGCGCATGGAAAAACCAAAATACCCTTTTTGCATAATAATTACATAATAGCAACTAAAAACTTTGGAACCCAATATCTCACTCTCTTTTTGGACGAATTTTTTTTTGAAACCGCATAAGATCTATGCAACCCAAATAGCGTAAAGTGATTTTCCCAGTTTTTTTTTCAACAAACATCGTTTTCCATGTTAATTCATTCTTTTTTTGTATAAAATTTCACCGCATTCTAACACTTATCACCCTTGATCACCCACTTTTTTTACTAATTTGATTCCAATACTACAATCAAGCTGTTGCCCTTGGATTCCAACACTTCTGTTTAAGAACCAAATTGATGTTATATGTTTCATCCAAAAGAAAACCAAAATGAAAGTCTGTCGAATTAATTGTTATGCAATCTATAACTTACTGGAATTTTTCTTGATGTCTCTAATAAACTATAATGGTGTGTCTCTAAATCAATAAACGTCACTGCAAGAAAACATATGGATCTTAGATAGATAAAGATGTTTCATACTTGAAGTAGAACAATAAGAAAAGTACTACTAAGGGTATTGGAAGAACTTTTAGAATGGTCACTGATTGGTTTCGATATAGCCGTTAGGCCCATTAACAACGAATAAACAGTGAGTAGGCCCACTGGGCTCCAAAAGAGGCCTAGAGGACCAATATGAGGAGTCCCGACAAGGTCGGTCCCGATATATGAGCTGGACGCTCCCGATGGAATGCCTTTGAGTAGGCCCCGATGTTGAATCCCTAAGGATGTTGGCCCTGTCCCGATGACGAGGGGCCCCGAGCCGTGACCAAAGGAGATAAATCTGGAGTCCCCGATATCCGTCGAGACTCGCCACTAGAGGATGAGGCCGAGAAACACACCCACTATCAGTGTAGTGGGGAAGTGGCCTGAAAAGACGGAACGTGGGCTAACTGCCCCTGGCAGTTATCTCAACAGGTAACTAGGGTAACTCCTCCCCTATATAAAGGAAGGAATTACCTCAGGACTCATACACTGATACTCTCATACATACTTGCCTACATCGAGATACTCATTTAAGCATCGGAGAGGGATTCTGGGTCACCGCCCGGTCTATCCCTTTTTTGCAGGATTACTTGGAGCAAAGGAGTTCAGACTTTCGTTAAGAACGTGCCGGAGTTCCAAACGTGATCCATCATTGGCGCCGTCTGTGGGAACGTAACAAAAAGCAAAGATAGCTTCTACCCGATCGATGGCTGGCAAGCAGAAGCAGAAGCAAGGGCGATCCGACGGTTCCCGCCGTCCTGCTGGAACTCTGAATTCGG
Source organism: Clarkia xantiana subsp. parviflora (assembly GCA_036873135.1). Taxonomy (NCBI): domain Eukaryota; kingdom Viridiplantae; phylum Streptophyta; class Magnoliopsida; order Myrtales; family Onagraceae; genus Clarkia; species Clarkia xantiana. The sequence goes on from JAPTYO010000018.1 coordinate 2,282,181, forward strand.
GGCTGCCGGAGCGCAGTGTTGATCGGAATGATCCTCCCCCTGCTGGTTCCCAAACAGGGGGGGGCATCATGACGATCACGAGGATTCCGTTCGAGACTCGTTGGAGGACAGGGAGGAGATCCCGAGGAGGGACCAGGATGCTCCTTCAAAGGTGGACTTGGCGAAGGCTGTGATGGACGCCATGCCGACATTCCTGGAGACCATGGAGGCTCTCCTGGACCGAAGGGAGGCTGCCAAGAAGAAGGAGGAAGAGTTGCCTCCGTCTCCGCCGAGGGAGGATCGGAACGGGCAGGAGGCCCAATCCGAGCACCAGGACAAGGGCAAGGAGCCCACTCAGTCGGAGCAGTTCGTGATTGATGGGCTTGGTCCGGTGCAACATAGGACCATCCCTCTTAATGGTCCTATCACCCCCGGCCAGGTGGTGAATATCGTGAACATCTGTATGGAGGACCAGAAGAAGATGGTGTCGGAGCTGAGGGATCGATCCACTCATCCCTTTGTTCCCCGATTGCTGAACACCATTATCCCGCCAGGACTTGGTATCCAGACGATCAAGGAGTATGACGACGAAGGAGATCCAGTTCGCCATGTCCAGAAGCATGTTATGGCTTGTCTAGGCAGAGCCAAGGATGATGATATAGTGTGCGTTCTATTCCCGGCCACACTTGGTGAGAGGGCCCTGACGTGGTTCTTCAGCCTTCCTCCAGGATGCATCTCTACCTAGACCCAGATGCATGACCGTTTCATCCAGCAGTACCAGGGCCGTCGGCGTCTCCTGAAAAGCGCGAGGTCCCTAACTGAGGTGGTACAGAGGCCCGATGAGTCGCTGGCGCATTATTACCAGAGGTACACCGCCAGCGTGGCCGAGATTGATGAGGAGATGTCGGAGGGAGAGACCATCCGCACCTTCATTCGGAACCTGACAGCACCATATGGTTCCGACCTGATGCACAGCGTGGCTGAGAAGGCTGTGTGGAACATGGAGGCGCTGCAGAAGAGGGTGAAGCAGAAAATCGATGTGCAGGAGTCGAAGATAGCGGCCGGAGAGCTCGATCCTCCGAAATCGAACAAGGGGAAGCAGTCGTCCAGGCCATCGGACGATCGCAAGAGGAAGGATAAAGTCGAGAGCAGTCGAGGCCGCTCTGATCGGAGGGAAGACAAGCGTCCCTCGAAGTCGGACAAGCGGGAGGCCCGTTACACTCCTCTAATTTGCTCCATGGGTGCTGTGTTGGTGGTGATGGATCGATAGGGTATCGCCAGGTACCCCCCCGAAGAAGGATGGAGAGTTCATGGGAGCCCGCACTGATTGTTATTATCATTTCCACCGCGCCAACGGTCACGACACTAACCACTGTCGGGAGTTGAAGAAGGAGGTTGAGAAGCTGATCCAGAAGGGGAAGCTCAAGGAATTTGTGGCTGGGCGACGGAGCCGATCCCGTTCCCGGTCCCGCGATCGGTCCCCGAAGAAGAAGTCCGAGTCTTCCGATACCCGCAAGGAGAAGCGGGGGACCATTAATGTGATCCATGGGGGATTTGCTGCAGGTGGTGATACCACGGCATCTCAAGAGGTATATGCTTCTCGAATTCCTGTTGCTGTGGTGCTGGGCAAGAGGGCCCGATCTTGGACCCTGAAGGAAGAGATGGTGATTTCCTTCTCAGCGGAGGACCTGATAGGTGTGGAGACCCCGCACGATGATGCTTTGGTTGTGACCATTAACGTGGATGGGTACGAGATGAAGCGAATCTTGATTGATGGAGGGAGCTCCTCCGACATTTTGTTCATGGATGCGCTGGAGGCCATGGGAAAAACCAAGAAGGATCTGAAGCTTGTGGACTTCCTGATGGTCGAATTTTCTGGCTCTACCTCTTACCCGGTGGGAACGATTACCTTACCAGTTAAGTTCGGTAGTGGTTGGAAGTCGGAGAAGAGGGACGTGGAGTTCGTGGTGGTCGAGTCTGCGGGGACTTACAATGCAATTATAGGGAGGACCACCATCAACCCGATGGGGGCAATTGCCTCAACTGTCCATCAGAAGATGAATTTTACGACCGACCACGGAGTCGGGGAGGTCAAGGGCGATCAGGTGGCCTCCAGGAAGTGCTATGTCAATGCCACTCAAAGGAAGAATCGGGAGGCTATGACTATTTTCCAGACTGAGGCTGATCCCAGAGAGGAGTTTGGGCATCCAGCCCCGATGGAGGATTTGAAGGAGGTCGAGATCGATGGACCTCAGATGAAGGTGAAAATAGGGTCCGCTCTGTCTGAGGAGAGGGCCCAAGAGCTGATTGATTTGTTGAAGGAGTTCAAGGAGCTGTTTGCCTGGTCCCCGAGTGACATGCTAGGAATCAGCCCCGATGTGATCACTCATGAGCTGAAGATTGACCCCGCGATCAAGCCGATTGCACAGAGAAGGCGCCCGATGGGTGCAGACAAGAAGATCGTGATCCAGCAAGAGGTGGGCAGGTTGCTCGATGCTGGATTTATTAAGGAGCTCCGATTCCAGACCTTGGTCGCTAACCAAGTCTTGGTGAAGAAGAGCAATGGCAAGTGGCGGATGTGTGTTGATTTCCGCGACCTGAACAAAGCATGCCCGAAGGATTGCTATCCGCTCTCGAGGATCGACAAGCTGGTGGATGCCACATCGGGACATGAGTTGCTGAGCTTTATGGATGCCTACTCCGGCTACAATCAGATCAAGATGTCCAAGGAGGATGCCCCCCACACCGCTTTTTATGCTGATAGTGACATCTATCACTATGATGTCATGCCCTTTGGACTGATCAATACTGGTGCAACTTATTAGAGGATGGTGAACAAGTTGTTCGGGGATATGCTGGGGAAGACGATGGAGGCCTATGTGGACGATATGCTGGTGAAGTCCCGACAGGCCGAGGATCATGTTCACAACTTGGCCACGGCGTTTGAGCGGATGAGGCTTCATCAAGTTCGCTTGAACCCGACCAAGTGTGCCTTCGGAGTGCACTCGGGGAAGTTTTTGGGCTTCATGGGGAGCCAGAGGGGAATCGAGGTGAACCCTGAGAAGCTGTAGGCGATCGAGGAGATGAAGTCCCCGACGAACCATCGGGAGGTGCAGGTGCTGAATGGCCGATTGGGCGCGATGAATCGCTTCCTGTCCAAGGCAAGCGACCGATCCATGCCGTTCTTTGAAGTGCTGAGGGCCAACAAGAAGTTTGAGTGGACTGCCAAGTGCGAAGAGGCGTTCCAGGCACTCAAGCAGCACCTCCGCACCCTCCGCCGTTGGCGAAGCCCATTCCAGGCGAGCCACTCTATCTGTATTTGGCTGTTTCTGAATTTGCTGTTAGCACTATCTTAGTGAAGGTCGTAGAGGGTAACCAAGTCCCCGTCTATTATGTAAGCAAGACACTTTCCAAGTCTGAAATGAATTATCCCGCCGTTGAGAAGTATCTTTATGCGCTGATTGTTACTGCTCGGAAGCTGAGACCTTACTTCCATGCGCATGAGATTACTGTTTTGACGAATCAGCCCTTGAAACATTTTTTGAACCGACCTGATGCGTCGGGGAGATTAGTGAAATGGGCAGTCGAGCTTAGTGAGTTCTGCATTAACTTTACTCCGAGAACGGCTATTAAGGGCCAGGCGTTGGCGGATTTCATAGCAGCGTCTACAGCCCCCGATCTAGAAGAAGCGGGCCCTGTAGAAGGGGCAACCATGGAGGTCCCGATGGCAGAGCAGTCAGAACAGCCCGATGATGAAGACACTTGGGAGATGTATACCGATGGCTCTTCAAGTTCAGAAGGATCGGGAGCAGGGTTCGTACTGATACCGCCATGTGGAGGCGAGCCCCTTCGATATACCCTGGCCTTGACGTTTAGGGCCACCAACAATGAAGCTGAATATGAGGCTCTCATCACCGGCCTCAAGATTGCCAAAGGAACGGGAGTTGGTCACTTAAAGGTGAAGTGTGATGCTAGCCTGATTGTGAACCAAGTCCAGGGGCGATACAAAGCAAAGAGCCCGATGATGAAAAAGTACCTTCGTGAGGTGCAAACCTTGAAGGAGAGTTTCAAGAGCTTCGATATTGAGGCGATCCCGAGGGAGGATAATGTGGAAGCAGATGCCTTGAGCAAGTTCGCCTTGGGGGCACCCCTCGATGAAAGTCGGAAGGTGCACTTCTTGGAGAAGGTGATCATGTCAAGCACCGATCAATCGGAGGTATGTGCCATCGAGACCGGATCGGAGGAGCCCACTTGGATGACCCCGATAGCCGCGTACCTGACTACGGGGGCAGTCCCCGATGATGAAGTAGCAGCTGGCAAATTACGCCGAATCGCGGTCAATTATGTGATGGTGGACAATCAGCTGTATAAAAAGGGGTATTCAACTCTTTACTTGAAATGTGTGGCTGAGCCCGATATAGATCGGATCCTTAGGGAGGTGCACGAAGGATACTCGGCTTGTCATGAAGGTGCCCGATCCATCGTGAGGAAAGTGTTGAACCTGGGCTATTACTGGCCTTCGATGAACAAGGAGGCAACGATGCTAGTCCGATCCTGTGACGCTTGCCAGAGGTATGCCCCGAATATTGTGGCTCCAGCTGCCGATCTGACGTCCATCAAGAGTGCTTGGCCCTTCGTGCAATGGGGAATCGATTTGGTGGGACCCCTTCCAATTAAAAAAGGTCAGTGCCGATATTTGCTTGTGGCTATTGATTATTTCTCGAAGTGGATAGAAGCTAAGGCATTGGCCAAGACAACGGGGAATCATATCCTCAAATTCCTCCAGACCCGTATTATATCTAGATACGGGATCCCTAAGGTGTTGATCAGTGATAAAGGCCCTCCGTTTAACGGGCTCCAGTGGAAGGAGTACCTGGAGGAACTGAAAATTGAGCATCGGACAACCTCTGTCCATCATGCTCAAACCAATGGACAGGTGGAGTCAGCCAACAAGATCGTGATGGATGGCCTGAAGAAGAGGGTCCATGCCTTGAAGGTCAAATGGCTGGACGAGCTGGAAAATGTGCTTTGGGCTGTTAGAAAAACACCCAAACGATCGACTGGGGAGACACCGTTTGGCCTTGTTTATGGCACGAAAGCAGTCGCTCCCGTTGAAATAGCTGCGGCATCCCATCGGACGAGGTATTATGAACCTCTGTCGAATGATGAAATGAGGCTTCTGGACTTGGACTTGGTCGAAGAGAAGAGGCGGAATGCCGATGAGGCCCAGGCTCGGATACGCTTGGCAACGGCCAGATATTACAATAGGCGAGTCAAGTCTCGACAGTTCTTTGTCGGGGAACTGGTCTGGCGTCGAAACGAATTTACCATTTTGGATCGGATCAACAAGATGTCACCAAAATGGGAAGGACCTTATAAGGTCGTGGGGATGCCAGCTCGAAATGCGTATAAGTTGGAAGACCTCGATGGCAATGTATTGAAGCATTCTTTTAGTGGTGAACACTTGAAGAAATGTCATGCCTGATATTAGTCGCCTTTAGTGGTGCAAGTTGTTTATTGTTTTGATTCGATATAAACAGGTTTTGAGCCATCAATGAATAAAGAGGTTGCTTCCGATCAGATTGTTCTTAGATTTATTATTCTAAGTGTGGTTAAATCGCCTTAAGTGGTGTGGTTAAATCGCCTTAAGTGGTTTGGTTAAATCGCCTTAAGTGGTGTGGTTAAATCGCCTTAAGTGGTGTGGTTAAATCGCCTTAAGTGGTGTGGTTAAATTGCCTTAAGTGGCATGGCTAAATCGCCTTAAGTGGTGTAGTTAAATCACCTTAAGTGGCGTAGTTAAATCGCCTTAAGCGGTGTGGTTAAAACGTCTTAAGTGACGTGTTGAATCACTCCAAGTGGTATGGTCAAATCGCCTTAAGTGGCGTGCTTAATTCACCTTAAGTGGTGCAATGATAATCGGAACCAAAATAAATTGATATTATAAAGGCCTGAAGGTTCATGACAGGAGAAGGAAATTACAAGGATTCCAAAAATAAAAGCTTGGTCCTTGGCAGCATCGAGGGGAGCAGAGTCCACGAGATCCGTGACAGAAGGCTCCGCGATCGGAGGATCGGACCCTTGGAGGTCAGCCAGTGAAGGGTCAGCTGCCGAAGGGTCGATCATCGAGGGATCAGCTGTCGGGAGGTCTGTACTTTGAGGCTCCACCGTGCCTTTGCCACCCGCAATTCCCTCGGGGGTGTTGGCCTCATCGCTCTCCTCTGAAAGGTTGAAATACCTCTCCGTGAAGGGGGCGAGAGTCTGAGACTTGGTGAAGTCAATGGCATTGCCATACTCCAGATGGAGTTCCTCAACAGCATTGAACAAGGTGGTCTACATTTCTGCGTTGCAGATCCTCACCGCGTCCACCTTGAAATCCTCGGAGCCCCGGTAATCTTCCCGACCCTTGGCCTCAGCCTCAGCCAGCTTGGTGGGAAACTCAGCGATTTCCCGCTCCATCTGTTGGGACCGATTGGTGAGAAGGACCTTCTCAGCCTCCAGTCCCGCCTTGACGTCCTTGAGAGCCTTCTTTTCGAGGAAGAGCCTGTCCCGATCCTCCGCGTGCCTTTGCTGCTCTTCCTTGAGCTTTTGCTGCTCCTGCTTCAGCAATCGCTCGAAGTCGTGGACCCGCTTCAGGAGGTCTCGAGTCTTCTGGCTAAGGAGGGCCTGCTCCTTAACCAGTTTGCCCTTCGACGATTCGGAGGCAGCCAAATCCTCCTCGAGCTTGGCCAAGACCTCGGGGGCCGCCTTGGCTCGCTCCCGCTCAAGGGCCTCATCAAGGGCTAGGATGTACCCGAAACAGTGGTGTTGGTCCGCCATTTCCTGTGAAAAAGAAAGGAAGAGGTTAGTACATGAGAATATTTTGCCTTACTAAGTGTAAAAACAGGAAACCTTACCTCCACGCGGCGAATGGCCATTTCGCGAATGTCCGTGTGGATGTCCGCCCGAGCCAAGGAGAACGGAAGCTTTAGAGATGGCGGAACCGAACCTGCCAGCAAGTGCAGACCCAGTTCCGGTGGTGCATCGCCCTGACGGAGCGGGACCCCTCGCAGTGACTCGATCGGGGTCCAGGGAGCCGCCGCTTGGTCGGGGGTGTAGAGCTGATAGAAACTCCCGTCTAAGGGGAGAGGGGGAAGGACGACCTAAGTATCGGAGGTGCGTGCCTCCGAGCCGCTGTGAGACCCAGTCGTCCCTTCAGGAGTTAGGCTCAAAACCGGCGAATGCTGCTGTGTCGGGGAAGTAGGAAGCAGCCCCTCGGGAGTTGGCTCCAACGGGGTCTGCCTCACCCCCCAACGACGAATCAGGGCTTGACCTTCGCTCACCTCCTCGGAAGAGTGAGAAATGTCCAGGTCGACCACCCGACGGAAATGACCGTCCGTCGGGGCATCTTCAATCCCCGATCCTCCCGGGACAGGAAGTGGAAGGAGGGGCTCTCTGACCTGAGCGTCGGAGGGTGGCACCCCCGCCGGAGCTCCAGCTCCCGATTGACCTGCAGCTGGAGGACGAGAAGCTTTAGAAAGATAATCAGGGAGTTTATCGGGATCCTTACACCAAACGACGCGACGGGAGAGATACTGGTATTTCCCGTAGTAGTTGTAATAACCCGCTTTGAGGATGCGCGGAGTTTCTCCTTGCAGGATGCGGTTGATCCCTTCGATTCTGGTTTTCTTATCGGAGGGGATTAACTCCTTGGGAATACACTTTTGTATAATTGGATGGCTAATCGGAGCTACTTACCTTCTTCGGGAGTCTGGGTGTTGAAGATCATCTCCATCTTGTCCACCCGGGCCCGCTTGGCCTCCTCCACAGATGGAGGTGCCGATGAGGAGGCGGCCTTCTTCGAGGACTTCCTCTTCCGCGCAGGACGTTGGACGACATCGGTCACCGCCTGCTTAAGCATGATATTGGTCAGCATTGATACCTTCTTAGCTGCAAAGATGAAAACAAAGGTGTAATTAGAATATTACCCAAGGAACGGCAATTGGAGGGGTCGTCGTAGAGTTGACCACCGGAGGCAGCATCGAGGAGACGGATCCCGGCCAGAACCAGATCCCGCTCCACGATGGAGTTGGCATCGAGGGGAGCGAAGGAATCCCCCCAACAATAGAGTTGGATGCAGTGGAGAATTTGAAAATCCTCCGTTGAGTAGGTGTGATAAGCGGGAGAAGGGTCTGCTTCAACCTCCCATCAGGGCCATGGGATGGAACTGTTCCAGATGAAGAAGTAATTCTTCTTCCAGCCGTTGTTGTCAGGCCCCGAGTCAGTGATGAGCCCCCGACCTTTGGCGACCTTCCAGGTGTCACCGTTCCAGCTATATCGGGAGAGCTGCGTCTTGCTCCATTTGGGCATCCGTGGGTAGAAGGCACAGACACCGACATCGTTGCACTTCATCCCGTAGAAGGTCCGGAAAAGTCGGAGGCTATAGGTCCACTTCTGGCGGAGGCAAAGGACTTGGAAGGCGTTTCACACACGGATGGCGTGGGGGGGAAAAAGTAGTCGGATGTGTTTTGTAATAATCACACATCTCTACTAGATCCCCACAGAAAGGGAATCGGATCCCCGCTGATACTTGCCCAGTGGAGACAAATAGCTCCCCTTCCCGGGGACGAGTGACCACAGGGTCGCCCGGGACGCGAGGGCGAGGATAAGGGTAGCGAGGCTCCCAGGTGGAAGTGATACATCCTTCCCGGAGAGCTTCGTCATAAGCGTTTTCCGAGATTTCATTATAACCGTAATCAAACTTGAAGGGATTTCTCCCCCCAGAACTGGATTCACCGTCTGGAAATTGACCATGGCAAGAAAAGGCATGGTTGGTTTTTGGAAAAGTACGGGTAAGCTGATTGAGATAAAAAAAACTATACTAACAGTTTTTTCGGAATCGGAGGAGGAAATCTTACCATACATGCTGAATTGGGGAAGAAAAGATGATCCTGACGGTCGGAGATCCTGGTTGCCGGAGCGCTGATCAGAAATCAGGAAGGAGAGCTTGAATTTTTGAAATTGCAAAGGATGAAGCGGTGGAGGAGAAGTGAATAGTGCCAAGATTTGGGGGTTTTATAGGAGAGAAGATAGCCGAAGAGACGTTTCAATCCGGACCGTTGAAGATGAAACGTTTCAACCTGGGTCGTTGAGACGCTAACGACAAAACAGTTAAAAAGTGCTTTTTCATAAAAGCAGACACAGGTACCCAAGCCGTCGCTTCATCACCCACGGCATTTAATAGTTGAGTAACCGAGAAATCTTTTCGGATTTGGTGGTTATCCTCGAAATATCGAGGAATCGTGGATGAGAAGATCCGCGTCATAAGATTTTTTGTAAAGTTAAAAGCCTCCGATGCCATTATCGGGAGGTCCAGAGTTTGAAGACACGACGAACTGTAAGTCCCTCGTGTCTTGGGGGCAAATGATGGGTTTCGATATAGCCGTTAGGCCCATTAACAACGAATAAACGGTGAGTAGGCCCACTGGGCTCCAAAAGAGGCCTAGAGGACCAATATGAGGGGTCCCGACAAGGTCGGTCCCGATATATGAGCTGGACGCTCCCGATGGAATTTCTTTGAGTAGGCCCCGATGTTGAATCCCTGAGGATGTTGGCCCTGTCCCGATGACGAGGGGCCCGGAGCGGTGACCAAAGGAGATAAATCTGGAGTCCCCGATATCCGTCGGGACTTGCCACCAGAGGATGATGCCGAAAAACACGCCCACTATTAGCGTAGTGGGGAAGTGGCCTGAAAAGACGGAACGTGGGCTAACTGCCCCTGGCAGTTATCTCAACAGGTAACTGGGGTAACTCCTCCCCTATATAAATGAAGGAATTACCTCAGGACTCATACACTGATACTCTCATACATACTTGCCTACATCGAGATACTCATTTAAGCATCGGAGAGGGATTCTGGGTCACCGCCATGTCTATCCCTTTTTTGCAGGATTACTTGGAGCAAAGGAGTTCAGACTTCCGTCAAGAACGTGCCGGAGTTCCAACCGTGATCCAACAGTCACCAAGAAGAAATAGTTTATATTCCCATTTAATCTACATGTGGAAATTGATACTCTCAGTATCATGAGGGATGACAATAATATGAGAAAATAAGATGAACTAGCATTAACAGAACCACACAAAGAATTTTTACTATTATGTGGCTAGAGACAACCAATAAATCTTCTTTCGAGTTATTGCCAGAAACTGCTTCCATTTGCAATTTTATGCTGGACCATGTCAAGCTTTTAAAATCGAAGACCCGCAGAATTGGTCAATTTTTCAGCATATCCACAAAATATATAAACAAAAAATTAGTAGCTTATCATGCTAAGATCCATATGTTCTCTTGCATTGACGTTTATTGATTTAGAGACACACCAGTATAGTTTATTGGAGACATGAAGAAAAATTCCAGTAAGTTATATATTGTATAAAAATTAATTCGACAGACTTTCGTTTTTTGTTTTCTATTGGATGAAATGTACAATATCAATTTGGTTCTTAAACAAAAGTGTTGAAATTCAAGAGCAACAATTTGATTGTAGTATTGGAATCCGGTTAGTAAAAAAAGTGGGTGATCAAGGGTGATAAGTGTTAGAATGCGGTGGAGTTTGATACAAAAAAGAATGAATTAACATGGAAAATGGTGTTTATTGAAAAAAAACTGGGCAAATCACTTTACGACTATTTGGGTTGCATAGATCTCGAAAAGTTATGCGGTTTCGGAAGAAAATTCGTCCAAAAAGATGAAGAACCAAAAAGATGAAGAAATGAGTGTGATATTGGGTTCAAAAGTTTTGAGTTAATATTATGTAGCTATTATGCAAAAAGGGTATTTTGGTCTTTTCATGCGCCAAAAATAAGATTCTGTTAGTTTTAACCAGAAATTCTAACGGTGCAACACCCAGAATAACTCGAGTACCAAAAAGTAACAAAATTTAGTGGACATACCAATTCGTTTTGGACTGTTAATCCAGAATCCAGGTACCAATTTAATTTAAATCAATATGTATGTATTGTTGTATTGTGGAGATATTTGGAATTTTGACATCTGACTCAGACACCCTCCCTCCCTCCCTCATCTTTGTTTGTTGTCCCTTCCTCGTCATAGTCGTTATCTTGTACACAATTATTATCATTCATTAGCGTGTCGGCTAGTTATCGGAATATATATCATTTCTCCTATACTATAAATAAGAAGCAGTCTCTTCAATTCAAAGTCCTCCCTCCTCTTCATTCCCAGCTCTTCTCCTCTGTTTTGAAATAAGTTAGTTTCCAAGTCTCCTCTGTAATATCATTACTCCCCATGGATTCCTGCTTCCCTAAATCACCCCGAGACTCCGCGTCCCCTTTCAATTGCATCGCATTTGGTAATTATATATATATTTACCTCAATCTCTCTCTATCTATAATCTAACTTCACACACACCATCAATCTCATACGTACCTAGTTTCTTTTCCTTTCCACAGATTTAGACGATACTCTTTACTCTTCAAATTCTGGAATCGCCGATTCTCTCAAGAAAAATATCGACGGTACTCAACTTTTTAAACTCAAACGCCTCTCATAATTGAATGAATTTGTCCCCTAACACTTCTGCTGGCAAACCAGATTTTCTGGTGGACAAATTCGGATTCCCAGAGAAGAAAGCATCAACCCTCCGCGTTGACCTCTTTAAAACTTATGGAAGCTCTCTTGCTGGTCTGAGAGTAAGTCGTTACTTCATCTGTTCCGATTACCAAACCTAGCTTTCAACTAATCTTCACTTAATAATTAATCAACTGCAGGCACTAGGATATGATATTGATGCCGATGATTATCACAGGTAATTTCTTGCAATATATCTATATATTTTCAGCCTTGTCTAATCAATCTGTTTTTGTTGAATGATGATTAAACCAGTTACGTCCATGGAAGGTTGCCGTACCACTTGATCAAACCAGACGCGCAGCTCCAGAACATGTTGCGGAGCATTCCGCAGAGAAAAATTGTGAGTAGCGGATAGATGGATGTTGACGATAATTGAGTTACAATTCTGATTTGTGTGTTGGTGGCAGATATTCACGAATTCGGACAGAATTCACGCGGTGAGAGCGTTGAAGCGGCTAGAAGTGGAAGATTGCTTCGATGAGATCGTGTGCTTCGAGACCATGAATCCACAACTGTCCCAGTCGACACGTCCGGACGAGTTCCCGGTTGTTCTGAAGCCGTCTCTGGAGGCGATGAACATAGCCATCCACGCCGCCGGTATCAATCCGCGTAGAACGGTACGTCTCATTTATATATCTTTCTTTTTCTTTTATATATCATTATTATTATTATTATAAACAAACCGCGTCTCTTTATATTTGTATATATATTGCCAACAACGAACGTGTTTTGGTTGTGTGTTTGTGGGGGGCAGCTGTTTTTAGACGACAATGCAAAAAACGTGGCTGCGGGTAAAGCTGTGGGACTGCGGACAGTATTGGTATGCCACCTACCTAAACTACATAATAATAATTAATTTTGTAATAATGATATTTCTCCAACTATTTCATCTCATTCATTATTATACATATACAGAGTTAGAAGTAATGCTTGCTTCCATTCCAATAAATAATGGTAATTAAGAAGGTATGGTGAAGAAGTTTGTAACTAGTTTGTTGTATTGTGATTAAAAAGGTGGGGAAATCAAACAAGACCAAAGAAGCAGACTATGCAATAGAAGCTGTAACGGAGCTACCCAAAGTGGTGCCTGAGATCTGGCTGGGGACTTTGTCGGATCCACTCATCGGCCGTGCTATGGAATCTATTCTTGCTCCCACACCTGTGGGTGCCTGATTCCTATCCCATCCCCCCATCAAGATGACGTGGATTGGATAGGGACATATATCATGGATGTGATCTAATAATCACTGTACAAATCAGTTTCTAATTAACTTTCTTTTCTCTCTCAATAAACAATTATCTATTTACATGTAAAGGTCTGTCTGTCTGTCTTATAATCATGTAATTAAAATAATCAACCATTAGTTTTATATATATCGTGTACCCTCCTCATTAATAATTATTATACATTTTTTTTTGCCAGAAATTATAAATTAAGTATTATGAATTATTGAGAATAATGATAAACCATCGGCGGTTATGGTTTAGTGGTTGAGAACACCAACTCCTGTGTGGTTTGGTTTCGAGGACACTAGTTAGAATCCCCCAACGACTTGATTAAAATAATTTTCTGGAAAATGATAACTGATGTCTAATAGGTCGGTCTTTCAATTATACTAGATTGTTGGTGGTGCTAGGTTAACAATGTTAATAGAGTCGCTACTTACCATTTTTTTTTACTAAAATAATAATACAATAAAGATGCTATACTCGTTCTATATTATATTGTATGTATTGAATACTTTACTTAGGCAAAAAAAAAAAAAAAACTTGACCTAATTATGAGAGATAGGAATTGCCACCGTCTACTTTACCGTTATAGTTATTTTTAGTGACAAAATACATCTACCTATAATATTTATTATTTAAGTAGAATATGTATAATATTATTTGATTAGAATAAATGTTCACAAGCTAAATTAATTTTTTACTCAATTTTATTGTTCAACTATATTATACGTACAACTTATCATATGATATAAACTTTTTGAATATGTGGACACTTTAAAATTGTTTGAAAATTATACATTCAATCTTGAGATGGATTACAAATTTTTAGTATGTTAGATAATAATATTAATTAATAATCCACTAAAATTCTAAATTAAGATAAATTTACTTATTACTATTATATTAATATTATCTTTGAATTTTAATAAATACTAGTTTATTAGTTTATATGTATATTAGCGTTGAATATAAAAATAAAACCATATTATAATTTTTTGGTAAAATATGAAAGTTCGAAATTATAATTCATTATTATAAAATAATTTTTAATTTGTTATCCCTACATCACTCATTTTCAACTTTCATTCAATTGCATGTTATCCACTTTTCATATTAACAATAGAAAGTTGCAATTGACGGTAACAAAATTATTAGAAAATTTTACTGAAATATGTGGAAATATATATATATATATATATATATATATATATATATATATATATATATATACATTTTACGAAATGAATGCGATATTTAACCTAATAAAATAAAAATTTTACATAACAACTCATATTCAATAATTAATTTTTACTCAGCAAGCAACGGTTTTGACATAACAAAACACATTTTTTACATATCAAACTCATATTTGGCCACACACAAAAATCAACATATATCCAATATTTTTTTTTTACTCAACAAGCAGTCATCTTCTTTCTCGTTTAAATTGTTTATTTCTTCCACGCATAAATCAATGAATTATATCACGTTGACAATTTGATCGTGATTTTGTTTCTTCTTTTGCATCAACTATACGTGATGGATATACGCCCAATTTGAACCCGTTGACTTCCAAACCGTTGTATTTTTATCGTCCCATCGCCAATTATAAATCGAAACTTCAACCCGGACACTTCGCGAGAACATCGACGGCTCGGACGGGGCCGAAGCGCCCGTCCGACAGAGGCGAACTCACCTAGGTGAGGTTGGGTGGCCACACCCGACCTCCCCTAGGGGAGATCGGGTCAGCCGACCCGATCTCCCCTAGGGGAGATCGGGTTGGCCGACCCGATCTCCCCTAGGGGAGATCGGGTTGGCCGACCCGATCTCTCCTAGGAGAGATCGGGTTGGCCGACCCGATCTCTCCTAGGAGAGATCGGGTCGGCCAACCCGATCTCTCCTAGGAGAGATCGGGTCGGCCAACCCGATCCCTCCTAGGAGGGATGGGGTTGGCCAACCCCACCCTCCCTAAGAGGGGTTGGGTGTCCTCACCCAACCCCTACCCTTGGGGGTCGGATTTCTCCCCCCCCAAGGGCCCCGACACCACCTTCGGACTCCCATGCTCGGTCCACTCCGCCTACCTCCTCCGAATCCTAAGGTCTTAATTATGTGCTTAAAGATTAATTAATTGTGTTTAAAGGCTAACGATGTCATTAAGCCACCTTAATGACACCGTTGCCTATAAATACCCCACCTTCACAACTCATTTGATCATCTTGGCAAGTGGCACAATTTTGCTCTGACATCTCTCTAGCTTTATCTCTCTAAAACCGTACTGACTTAGGCATCGGAGAGGGTTCATCAGGCACCACCCCCCCCTCTGTGCCTGGTATTGCCCCTCTTGCAGGGTAGCAAGGAGAAGAGAGCCAAGGAAGCAGAAGAGCATAGAGCAGTAGGACAAGCCCCAGGGGTAAGAAGTACAAGCCTCAGGAGGTCAGAAGGAGAGAAGGAAAGGAGGTCAGAAGGAGAGAAGGAAAGGAGGTCAGAAGGAGAGAAGGAAAGGAGGTCAGAAGGAGAGAAGGAAAGGACATATATCAGAACGACTACCCCAAGGGAGCAGAAGGGCATGTATCAGAATGACTAGTCCTAGGAGCAGTGAACCCGACATTTCATTAGTGGGAGATAAATTCTAGATTGACGACCCGTTGACCTAGACTTTATAACCTAACACTTGGCGCCGTCCGTGGGCTTCGAACAAAAAGCCTGACAATCACGAGAGCGAAGACGAACAACTTAGTGTCTAGAGATAATCGCCCACCTGGGGGCAATAGGCAAGAAAGACATCCTATACCTCCAGCAAGGCAGCCTAACCCAGAGAAACAGCCTGCACACCAGAGCCTCAGATAGCCCCACAGGCACCCCAGCCTAACAAGCAGGGAGGAGGCTTCCACAGCTCCAACTCCATTGACTAGGAAGCCACAGGGACAGGGGGGCAACAAGGAGTGCCATCCCAATACACGGCACTCCACAGGGGTACTACTATGAGGCACAACCTCAAGGGTATCCATATGAAATAATGACTCAAAGGAACGACAATCGTGCCCACACAACCAACATAAGGCCCACATACTCGCAAGGAGCACAGACAGTGACTCCGAGGTTGATGCACGCATTGGATGAGCTGCTAGCTTATAGGGAGACCCTGAGGAACAGGCAGAGAAGGCAACACCAGCATGAAGAAGAAGAAGTTCATGAGGAAGAACAAGTCCCAGAAGAAGAACACGACTCGCACCCTAGAGCAGGGCAGCGAGAAGAACAAAGAAGAAATTATCAAGAGCCACCCCCAGAGGGAAGGCAGCAATTTTTGCCTCCTAGGCAACAACAGACACAACAGGACGCCAGGGCCTACACCCCACTGGGGGCAGACAGACAGCCAAGACCTCAAAGGAGGCAAGAATTCCACCAAGTACCCCAACAGGGACATACACCGCACTAAGGGAAGACATACATGACAGACCAACAAGGATATAGGAGTTCCAACATCAACCATGGCAATGTACACATACAGTCCGTATCACCACAGACATGCCTAAGGGACATACCAAGGAAAGCTCAAAGGGAGGGACATAGTCCCAACAACACAATAAAGCAACCACCTACCCATGATACAGCACGACAGGTCCAAACCCCTTGTGCATGACAACCCTTGGCACACGTCCTCCTAGGACAGAGGAGGAGTTGAAAAGATAAGGATTTGAACAGGGAACTAATAGAGTACCACACCACGTCAGCACATAGCTACTACAATGGGAAGTCTCATGGAGAGACATAGTAGAGTGAGACCGCACATAGCATACATGAAGGATACACCTCCACCTAGTCCGCCTTGCAAGGATGCGACCTCATATTCCTCAAGTGGAAGGAATACACACAGACTAATGGAGGAAGACAGTTACATTACCAAGGAAGCAGGGGCTTTCAACACCCCACACCCATATCCTTCCCATATCCTCTTATTTAATTTAACTGCATAACAAGTCAACTCCCTAAAAGGAGTAGATTATGATACTTAACATCAACATGTTTTCCAAGAATGACCATACCGGACGCCTTCGGGCTCCGTGATATATATATACACAGGTGGACCACTAGAAGAATCAGTAAAAGGCCGTCGCCAATCAAGAGATGCACAAGCAACAGATTCCTCAATCCCAAAGAACACCTATAAGGTCAAGTTTCTGGGAAAGATCACAAGATGGAAGGCTCAGTTACAAAAATAAGTCGAGCACTCCCAACATCCTATAGAGGAACTACCATGAAAGTCACAAATGATTACCCCTACTACAACCTTCCACTAAGCATCTTAGGGCCAAGCCCGCCAAAGGATCCCATCTGGCATTGGTATGCAAGGGGGGCACCAGTCACAACATGCCCTCCTCACAAACGCCCATTAGCACAAGAAGGGGTAGCCGCGAACACATCCCTCCAAAAATAGAGGAAACCATATCACATGGGCAACACCCACCATCAAAGGCAAACACCTCCAGCGGATCTTTATGATTTCACAAAATAGCCAGGAGACACAACCACACTTAGAAAGCTCATCCAAAGTAATGGAATACACTTCCATCAAAAACCCTCAAGGACACCAAGCCTAGCAAAGGAAGAACGGTGACACCATCATCAAGCTTTTAAAAAAAGGATATGGAAAACATAGTATTTCCATACAAGGATATGTTAGTAATAAGAGAGGGAATCACCAACTTTGACATGAAGAGAACCATAGTACATGAAGGGAGTCCGTCAGACATCTCCCATGACCAACCATTGATGATACTAGAGAAGAGTCAGGCATACCTAATACCAAGGAACCCCTACTAGTAAAGGTGGTCAGAACATCAACACACCCATTAGGGACATGGCACTGCAAATGAACCAGGAAAAGGATGGAACACATATCCTTACAAGTATCCTTACAAGTTTCCTTGCATTTATTCTTACAAAAATAAACTCCGTAGATAAAAAGGATATCTAATAGATGACTATGTCTCTGTTATCAAACTATGATCCTAACCCGGAGATCCTTGGACTCCGTACTATATACGTAATGAATAACATGTTCATCAGATATAGGTACACGAAGATTCAAGACAGCGCCATAAAGATTAAGGCGCATACCTCTACCAAGTGCGACACATTGGAGTGTTCATAAACACTCCTTCGCCATCTCACAAGAAAGGAAGGCAACCAAGGATACAAGTCCTAATAGAATAAACATCGGTAGAAAATCCTGTCATTGAAGTCATGCACCAAGAGAGAAACTCTAGAGATGCAAGATTAGCAAAAGAGATAGTGCAACGACTAGAGGGTGAAAATGAGATACATCTCCTATCAAGAGTCTTAGGGCAGGATAGTAGTTCTACAAGATCAACCAAAGAAGAGCTCAAAAGCTTGGGGAGTAAGGTTTCAAGATCGACCTTCACACTAGACGCACATCCCGATCAACCACCTTGTCTGCAAATGATAAGACATTTGACTCTGGCATCCCATCAAGAGGAGAACCCCCTAAGAGCAGTGAAGAATACTCCAGTGTGAAGGAAAAGACAAGGCACACTAAGTGCCACAACACTCCAAGAGGATACAGCCCGGTCAGACCCCCCCTCCCATACACGAGCAAAGAGCATGGGTCAGATTGACTAGTCTGAAACACACCTACGAGATTAACAACTCAAGACACCATTCTATGAGAGAGCTCTTCAACCTACACAAGGAAAGGGGGGAAAAATTTACAAGCACCCCTAGGATACAGACATTGCCACATCCTAGTTATCAAGAGAATGAAATCCACCCCCACCCACCCAAAGCAAAAGCTCTTCCACACAACCTCCAAAGACACATCCGACAAAGGAATCATTCAAACCATGCCTATGACTGAAACAAGCAAGCATGAGAAAGAGTAAATCCTACAAGGGACACTCATCGCATTCAAACAAGCAGACAAGGGAGCCCCGAGCATAAGGGGTACCCAACCAAGAAAATGAACGAGGGGCCTTCAACGGCCAAATATGAAAGGCGGTGTGACCACCAAGCAACTTGGGGGGCACCAAACGAATAAGTGCTTGGTAGTCCACCTAAGTGTAAAAGAAGAGATTAGAGGCAGAAGATCACAATAACATGCGATACCACTTCTCTTAGAAGAGGTCACATAGAGGAAAACATCCTCAACTCCCTATACGAACTTGTCCTAAGTTGGCAACACACAAACATCGCCCTCGAAAGGTGATCTCCCACATTGAAGAAAAAGCGTGGTAACAGGCAATATCGTAGAAGGAGAAGTCAAGTAAAGACTCGAAAAGCATACCAAAGACGCACACTACATGAGTAAGGACACAAGATAAGGTAATATTATGAGCCCTCCGGGAGCCAATCCCGCGAACACATTCGACGCCCCCAAGAGCGTATCTTGAGAGTAGTTCTAAAACTACGAACCCTGTGCCCTCCGGGAGCCTATCCCGCGAACAGATTCGACGCCCCCAAGAGCGTATCTTGAGAGTAGTTTTTATACTACGATCTTCGACGCCCCCAAGAGCGTATCTTGAGAGTAGTGTTCATACTACGACCTTCGACGCCCCCAAGAGCGTATCTTGAGAGTAGTTTATACACTACGACCTTCGACGCACCAAGAGCGTATCTTGAGAGTGGTTTCCAAAAACTACGAATTTCGACGCCCCCAGGAGCGTATCTTGAGAGTAGTGTTCATACTACGACCTTCGACGCCCCCAAGAGCGTATCTTGAGAGTAGTTTATACACTACGACCTTCGACGCACCAAGAGCGTATCTTGAGAGTGGTTTCCAAAAACTACGAATTTCGACGCCCCCAGGAGCGTATCTTGAGGTAGATTTGCAACCTACCAGATTCGACGCCCCCAAGAGCGTATCTTGAGGTAGAAAAAACACTACCAGTTCGACGCCCCCAAGAGCGTATCTTGAGGTAGATTTCAAACTACCAGTTCGACGCCCACCAGGAGCGTATCTTTGGTCTAACCTGAGCCCTCCGGGAGCCTATCCTGTGAAACGTTAAGTGCCGTCCGAGAGCCTGTCTCGTGAACAGATTTTGACACCCGTCAAGAACGTATCGGTGGACTAACCTGTGCCCTCCGGGAGCCTATCCTGTGAAACGTTAAGTGCCGTCCGAGAGCCTGTCTCGTGAACAGATTTCGACGCCCACCAAGAGCGTATCTTTGGTCTAACAGTACAACGTATACCGTGTAAGGGGTATCAGAAGAGATCATCACACCATGCTTAGAAGGATACCATTCTTAGAAGGATACCATGCTCAGAAGGATACCATAAGAAAGAAATTTCTAAGTAAAGTAATGTGAAGAACAAGTAATGTTTTTTCTTGATGAGATAGCAGGTATGATGTGAAGGAAAGCACAAAAGAAAGAAAAAGAAAGGAAAGCATATTCAAAGGAGAAGTCCATGACCAAAGGATCATATACAGAAGCACAAGAGGCTATCATGAAAAGTAACGAGTTATACTACCACCCATATCACAAGTCAAGAGAAGTATCTCAAAGGAACCCAACACCACCAAGAAGGATAGCAAAGACATGAAATCCAAAGTTCAAAGCCCTCAAAATAAGCTCGACCCATCAAGAAGAGAATTGCCTTACAAGTCACACAAATCAACCTCCGACAAATGTTATTGTCATGCATGTCGCCCTCGCGTGACCTATGCTCATATCAGACTTGAACATCGTCAAGCACAACTCATGAAGGAGACATCTAAAGAGCATAAAGGACACAACATCCGACAAGACGAGACATCGGGACCTAACCCAACAAACATAGCCTACACAAAAGGCAACTATAGCAATAAAGGCTCTCCAATGAGAAAGGAATACTAAAGCACAACTCCATACATCGTGATGTGGCTATCATGTCCACATACACTGAAGTGGCTATCATGTCCACATACCTTGAAGTGGCTATCATGTCCACATACACTGAAGTGGCTATCATGTCCACATACCTTGAAGTGGCTATCATGTCCACATGCCTTAAAGCGGCTATCATGTCCACATACCTTGAAGTGGCTATCATGTCCACATACCTTAAAGTGGCTATCACGTCCACATACCTTGAAGTGGCTATCATGTCCACATACCTTAAAGTGGCTATCACGTCCACATACCTTGAAGTGGCTATCATGTCCACATACCTTGAAGTGGCTATCATGTCCACATACCTTGAAGTGGCTATCACGTCCACATACCCTGAACTGGCTATCACGTCCACATACCCCGAAGTGATTATCATGACAGCACGTCATAAAACATCTGTCAAAGACATGCATTGTAAAGACACCATCCCGATCACGAACATCAAAAGGCTACGCCTAGCCTTAGGAGGAGGTTCAAGAAAAAGGGAAAAACAACACCCTTCGTACGCTCATCAAAGGTAGGCACTCATATTTCAACCCACTGGGTGATACTAGGAAGGAGACGTCCTCATTACGAAGACAACCTCCATATCTCACGAAATCAACCATGAAGCAAAGAATCACGACAAGCACTATTGAGGGCATATAACAAAACGATCCCCACAACGATCACAACTCCGACACTAGTAGAGGCTAATTCAAGAGCAGTCTCCACCAAACTCCAAAGCAAGAATTTGCTATCTTAATCAGAGCCATGGCAAGAGAAAGGAACCTCAATGAAAGGTGATGATCACACCCATCACCAAAAGAAAAATCTTCAACGCAGGGGTTAATAACATAACCCATAGGAAAGACAAAAACACCTTCAAAAGTCATCAAATCTATATGAAGATGAAATAAACTTGAGACTCGGCCCCTCGGCTGGGGGGCAGGGGATAGAGAAGAGACATCAAGACCTATGATCACCCCATCGCCAGTCACAGGTTGTTTCTTTTTGTCAAGCAAAGGGGGTGCCTCTTCAACCACTACCTCCTTGCCATGGGAGGGAGTCAGCAAGGGGGCACTTGAAGGAGAGCCTCTCGCGGTTTCTTTCCGGCAGCCGAGGGCCCGACCTCAGAGTCAGGTTTCCGCGCCTTGGATTTAAATTGACTTGAACTCTCACCCACCACAAGAACCATTCGGTAACCAAGGAAGAACGCTCTAACAACAAAAAGGAAGCAGCATGAGAACAATCATAAGTATATCACAAAGAAAAAAGAAGGGAAAAAGAACGTACTGGAAGCATTAGCAGTCACCCCTGACTTAGAAAATTTCTTGGTCTGATAAGCAGAACTAGAGGGTCCTTCCCTCTCATCTGATTCAACGGTCCCCCTGTCTGAAGAAGAAAGCTTCCCAAAAGTGAGTCATCTATACAAGCAACCAACACAAAGATCAACCCTTACTCATGGAGGGGCGAGATACGCCTACTACGGGGGCAACCTTAACACCAAGGGAAGAGGGTGAACTTTTAGTTTCCCCAAATGGAGCAACGCTCCAGCACATCCGAAGGAGGGGTCAACCCTTAACACATGTCAATAGACCCTTTCGCTCGTGGCGGTAAGAAGAAAGCTTGTAAGCTTTTTCACCCTCACTTTTATGGGGAACAAATTGCAGAGTAAAGGTCAAGAGCTATACACACGCTCCAACGAATGAAGGAAAAATGATACACATGCCGAAGGTCGAGGTTAATGGACAATGCTCATGCTAGTACAAGGGAGGCAGAACGTTATGTCCCATTGAGTGGCAGAGTCCCCACCCTCAGGTAAAGGAGAGGTCTATGCTCTCACCTTTGCATTTATGCTCATATTCATGATAACATCTACGGGTACGTCAATGTCATCACTCATGCTTATACTCACAACCCATACATACATACATACATACATATTCATGCATACATTCATGACTACAATCGCAGCATGTCTCTACTCACTCCCATCCTTATGTTCCTACTTGCATGTATGCTAGTACACATCCTCATGTTCATGATATGTCCATGTTCACTCCTAGTTAACATCCTATAGGCATATTTTCTAGTATCCCATACTTAGAAAAAATTTCGGACCAAAATTGAAATTTTTCTTCACTTAGACTTATCCCAGCATGAAATTGAAGCATAAGTCACTTAGTTGCATTCATATTGCATTCCTATGTGAACATGTATTTTTTGAGTATACACCTGTAGCAGAGATAAGTTTATTACTCCCGCCTCAGACGGACGCGTGCCTAGGCACACGTCCGTGCTACTCTGACGTTTACAATTCCTCTATCTCATTAGACAGGGGGGCAGAGTCAGAGGCACGCATCCATGGGTAAGCAGGCATTCAGACAAGAAGGTAAAATCCCGGTTTCAAATTGCGCGTGTCATACCATCCTGAAATAGAGTCAATCAAGGGTTAAGCCATTGGTTGACTCGGGGGCATGTGATGGATATACGCCCAATTTGAACCCGTTGACTTCCAAACCGTTGTATTTTTATCGTCCCATCGCCAATTATAAATCGAAACTTCAACCCGGACACTTCGCGAGAACATCGACGGCTCGGACGGGGCCGAAGCGCCCGTCCGACAGAGGCGAACTCACCTAGGTGAGGTTGGGTGGCCACACCCGACCTCCCCTAGGGGAGATCGGGTTGGCCAACCCGATCTCTCCTAGGAGAGATCGGGTCGGCCAACCCGATCCCTCCTAGGAGGGATGGGGTTGGCCAACCCCACCCTCCCTAGGAGGGGTTGGGTGTCCTCACCCAACCCCTACCCTTGGGGGTCGGATTTCTCCCCCCCCAAGGGCCCCGACACCACCTTCGGACTCCCATGCTCGGTCCACTCCGCCTACCTCCTCCGAATCCTAAGGTCTTAATTATGTGCTTAAAGATTAATTAATTGTGTTTAAAGGCTAACGATGTCATTAAGCCACATTAATGACACCGTTGCCTATAAATACCCCACCTTCACAACTCATTTGATCATCTTGGCAAGTGGCACAATTTTGCTCTGACATCTCTCTAGCTTTATCTCTCTAAAACCGTACTGACTTAGGCATCGGAGAGGGTTCATCAGGCACCACCCCCCCCCTCTGTGCCTGGTATTGCCCCTCTTGCAGGGTAGCAAGGAGAAGAGAGCCAAGGAAGCAGAAGAGCATAGAGCAGTAGGACAAGCCCCAGGGGTAAGAAGTACAAGCCTCAGGAGGTCAGAAGGAGAGAAGGAAAGGAGGTCAGAAGGAGAGAAGGAAAGGAGGTCAGAAGGAGAGAAGGAAAGGAGGTCAGAAGGAGAGAAGGAAAGGACATATATCAGAACGACTACCCCAAGGGAGCAGAAGGGCATGTATCAGAATGACTAGTCCTAGGAGCAGTGAACCCGACATTTCATTAGTGGGAGATAAATTCTAGATTGACGACCCGTTGACCTAGACTTTATAACCTAACAATACGTATTGGTTAGACTAATGGATAGTCATTGTAAAAAAATTCATTAATCACATTAAAAAGACCGACCCGAATTAGTATCGACCGACTCATTCTTGATGTTACTAAAGATTGTAACAATAACTCTCTTAGTTGGATTCTTAGATCAGCCATTTGTTGCACGAAATTTTTGTTGTATTAACCTTAAATGGCAAATGGTTTAACTAGTTTTATCCTATAAGTTTAACTCGACTAAAACGTTCACCCATGACAATAGGTTTTTAGAGAAATATCATAACTACATATTCCACATATCCAAAAATTATTTAAAATCTAAGATTATTCGATGGACAACATATGAATATTCATGTACTACCCCTTGTTGGTCCTGAGAGACGGAGGAGGCTAGGTTAAATGAAAGAGTGTTATCAGTTCCATGACTCAAGGTGTCCTTCCCAACTTTAACACTACATAAAATTGAGAGAAAAAAAGTTAAAAAAATAAATAAAGCAGGTGTGTCGCTGCTGTAGACAATGATGCGAAACTGGAATTTTTTTTTTTTTTTTTGCAAAAAAGAACAAAAAATTATTTAAAAAATATAGATAATACATAGTTTAGTTACTTACGTTTTTCAATGTGACTGTTTGGTTCAAACATACTTTTTAGTTACCTATGTTTTCAAATGTGACCCCTTGATTACAATTTGACTAAATGTCCAAAATATCCTTTTTTATTTTCATTATTCCTGTTATTCATCAGATTTTTCATTGAAATAATAAAAAAATTCAATATTTATTTTAAATCGACATTAGGTTTGAATCCGAACCCTAATAGGGTTCGGATTCGAACCCAGCAGAGCTGCTGCATGGTTCAATCGAACCTAACACGGATGCACATGCGTTCGAGCTAGGTTTCGAATTTGAACCCGGATTTCGAATTAAAAAAACTGAAATTTAGAATATTTTTATGATAATCACGAAGAGTACAATGAAGAACATGAAGAATACAACGAATAACACTTGAATTGATTGAAGACAATGGCAAAAAAGTAATTTTAGAATCATTTAATCACATTTAGTCAAATATAAGTAACTAAATTAAATAAGTTTGAACAGTTGCAAAAAAAAAAAAAATTGAATTATTTAATCAAATTCTAGAACGTATGTAACCAAACTATCACGTCAAAAAATATAAATAAAAATTTCATTACATTGTGCAAACATGAGTGACTAAACTATATATTAATGCTAAAAGATAAAATAAATTGGTTTTGATGTTGCTTGTAACAGCGCACGTTATACAGGTAAATAATTTACATGTGGTACTATTTTTGTATTTTAGTTTTAAAATAATGTTAGTATTGTGAATTAGAAGATTACACAACGCCCTTTTGTATAGAGATTACATAGTCTTGGAGAACAAATAAAATCAATACAAGAAAAGTATATATAAGGAAGATAATACATACACATCATAATGAACATCCATACATGTATAATCATTACACTCCCCCATGCATCGTTAAAAACTTACTAGAAAAAACATAGTGGGATAAAAAAATCTAGTAGAGGAAAAATAATACAAAATTTTGGATCCATTTTGTAATTCGTCTTGTTAAATACCTTATCAAGAAAACCCAGTGGGACAAAACTTTGACTAAGGGAAAAATAGTGCAGCACGGTAGATTCTCCCCTTAATTTTGGAAAAAGTTGTTCGTCAGTGACAATCAGCACCTCCTTCTTTAATATATATCACTCATTAATAATTATTACATATTTTTCTCAACATTCCAGACCCATCTTTGTGCATTGCGATTGAGCAATTCAAACATATATCAGACATTATAAAAATCAAATATGAGAATTTTTTTCTCTTGATATAAAACTTGGTTGTAATGGGGGATAAGTTGTAATTTAAAATTGACTTGATGTGCTATTATATTTCGACTTTCACAATAACTTTCATTTGTACTTAATTTGCTCTAATTAGTAGCAATTTATTTATTTAATTGGAGACTCTTTGCAATTTTAATGCTAAACTGCAAATATGGACATGCAGTTGTTTGATTTTTGTGAACGGACCCATATTCTCCTTTTATAATTTCCAAAATTAAGGGATTTAATCTTGACCTTAATTGATAATGATCACACAATTAATTATTTTTTAGAGCAAGCATCAAATTCTCCAATTTTAAATGTCCAGTCAAGACAAATTATAGTGAAAAATAACCTACGCCTGAAGCGTGTGAAACCAGTTCTAAATATACTTTTTTAATAAGAATGAAGCACGTAAAAGAGATAAATATAGTTTTATTGTGGAGGTGATTTTCCAATAAAAAAAAAAAGAGCTATAGACATAACTTAATATGAAACACAGAGAGTGGTTCATGTACCTGAAAGTAATTACAATGAAGATATCTTAATGTGTTATTTCATTAATGAGAATTTATGAAATCATGTATATCAAGTTGTCGAAAACAATTCTGAATATTATTCATAACTGAAATCATAAAAAACAAGACGAGGATCTTGAGCTCAATATTTCAAAGAGTAATTGTTATTGACCAAAGTATGAAAAGACGCATGTAAGAACATAAAAAATACAGAAGGTGAAAGTCGGTGGATAGAAATAATTTTTCACATAAATACACTACGTTGTAAGATATACACGCACAACATGTGTACAAAGGTTATATGCAGAATCCTGGCAGTTATTATATAGATCATTTGGTGGAGTAATCACCTTTATGTATATTATTACATTGGTGGTAGATAAAAAAAATTTAAATTTCTCTCATGGTATGAATTATAGCCTACTTAGATGGATAATTTGATAGCGGAATCCAAGTGAAATTCCCAAATGCTATCGCATGTAATTTTTTTTTTTTTCAATAATGTTGGATAATAAAAATATTTTTATCATTTATAATAATACATGTTTTTATGGTATAATCTACACAATATCTCATTTGGCTTAAGTTGTATCAGATGTTAATATGTGTGAATCAAGGAAACCTATATTTGATAATTTGAACTGGTCACACTATAACTGAAAGAGGCATCGTGTGAGGGGAGAGCTAAAAGATATTGAAATTCCTGAAGATTTTTAAATACAATCAATTTATTGATGCTGTTAAAATTCAGACGAAAGACATTGGAAGGATATAAGTTTGGCTCGGCCGGAAAATCGAGTACTTAAGAGATTGATAAGATTATTGTCATATAAGAAAAATGTCTTAAATCTATTTTAAAATGGTATATTTTACATGGATAAACCACATATTTAGTACCTCAATAATTTTTAAGAGTCATGTGTGTGGATATGTATATTTTCATCCTCGTGAGACTGTTGAATAACATAATGGTCTAGAAGTATCTTACCATAGTGTTATATCTTAACGTGATATAATATTTCCTATAAGTTAATTAGCAAGATTTAGTTCTTCTCCAACACAGAAAAATTGGAATGAAGTTAAGTAAATATTCATGGATCTCCGATGGACGAATGATATAAGTTTATTGTAAACACCTAATTTTGGTCCTCAAGCGACATACGCATAACACGTACAAATTGTGATGCATGAAACACTAAAAAAGGAAGCAGTCAGATGTGGAAGTCACGAAGTTTCCAAGAAGGGTCATGTGTATATTAGGATAATATATATATATATATATATATATATATATATTGTTGGATCACGGTGGAACTCCGGTACGGACATTGACGGAAATCCTAGCTCCTTCGCTCCATGCAATCATGCAAGAGGGGATAGACCGGGCGGTGACCCAGAATCCCTCTCCGATGCTTAAATGAGTGCCCAATACGAACTGGCAAGCAATAATCTTAGAGTATGTATTTCAACGTGAACGTTCTGAGGTCACCTCTGGCCTTTTTATAGGCGAAGAGATGTCTCAGGTACCCGGTGAACCGTTGGGGGTGGTTAGCCCGTATCCCGCGTATCTCGAATGTGATCTCGCTTATCTCGGCCACGCCCCGCGTATCTCGGCCACGCTCCGTGTATCTTAACCACATTCCGCGTATCTCGGCCACGCCCCGCGTATCCTGGCCTTATCCTCTGGTAACGAGTCCCGACTCCCGTCGGAGACTCCAGAGTTATCTCGTTGTGTCACCGCTCGGGGCCCCTCGTCATCGTGACAGGGCCAATCATTCTTAGGGATTCATCATCGGGGCCTACTTAAAGGCTTCTCATCGGGAGCTTCCAGCTCATCTGTCGGGACCGACTCTGTCGGGACCTTTCATCATCGGGATTCCCTTCGTCGGGACCCTTCTCCTAGGTCATCTTGACCTTCATCGGGATTCCCTTCATCGGGCCTGTCTGCCGTTTCCTCATCGTTAAAGGCCTGACGGCTGTAGTCGAACCCATCATTTGCCCCCAAGACATGAGGGACTTTTAGTTCATCGTGTCTTCCAACTCCCGACCTCCCGATATTGGAATCGGGGATCTTTCCCTTGGTTTAGTCATTCAATTATCAGTCTTCTTCTTTACGTATCCTCAGCGTTTTGTAGATAACTGCCAAATCCCAGGGGTCTCCTCGGTTCATTAAATGCAGTAGATAGTGAAGCGACGTTTTCAGCCCACGTGCCTGATTTTTCGCGCCTGTCCTTTTCTGAAAAGTGCTTTTCAGGCCGTTTCATCATTACGTCTGTTGTCCTTCTGCACGTTTCATCTCAACGGTCCAGATTAAGACTCTTCGACTTCGACGACTCGGATCGAAGTGTCCCTTCAACTGCCTTCTTCGTCTATAAAACCCTAGCCATGGTCACAATTTAACTTTTACCGTTTCTGAATTCTCAAAAGTTCTCTGCGATTTCTCTGTGATTTCAAGCTCTGTAATTTCGAAGGTCTTGGAGTTTCTCCGATCATCTTTCCGGCGACGCCTCGTTCATCTCCTCAACCTTTACTTCATCATGTCTGGTAAGGGATTCCCCTTTGTTGCTTATTCGTCTTTTCCTTGTTTATAGCTTTCCAAGAGTCCCACTGTGTTCTTCTTGCAATGGTTGCTTTTCAGACAGCGGGTCCAGCTCTGAGGGGAGAAAACCTTTTCACTTTGATTATGCTCTGAATGAGATCTCCAATACTGCTTATGATGCAGCCTTCCGAGAGGGTTGTATCACTATTACCTGGGAACCTCGTTTCCCATATCCTTGGCCTCGCCCCTCGAGTAACCCTGAGGTTACTCGTCCCCAAGAAGGGGAGGTATTTGTCTCTACGGGACAGGTATCAGCGGGGATCAGATTCCCCTTTTGTGGTAATCTGGTCGAGATGTGCCATCATTACAAAACGCACCCCACTACCTTTTCTCCCCATGCCATCCGCCTCTGGAACGCCTTTCAAGTTCTCTGCTTCCGACAGAAGTGGGTCTACAGCCTCTAGCTCTTCAGAACCTTCTATGGGATGAAGTGCAACGAGGTGGGGGTTTGCGCTTTCTACCCCCGGATGCCTAAGTGGAGTAAGCAGCAGCTTGCCCGGTGTGGCTGGACCAATGACACCTGGAAGGTGGTCAAGGGTCGGGGACTCCTGGTTGACACGGGGTCCGACAATAGTAGCTGGAAGAGTAGCTACTTCTTCATCTGACACTCTTCAATTCCCTGGCCTCGGTGGGAGGTGGTAGCAGATCCTCCGCCTGCTTTCCATACTTACACCGACGAGGATTTTGAAACTCTTCAACTTATCCAGCTTTATCGATGGGGGGAGTCTTACACTCCCCTCAACGCCAACTCACTTGTGGAGCGGGACCTGGTGCACGCCGGGATCCGACTCCTCGATATTGTCTCTGGGGGGCAGCTCTTCGACGGCCCTTCTAACATGGTCCCTTGGGTAAACTTCTAACTCTTCTTTGTTTACTGTTTGCAGCCAAGAAGGTATCTGTGCTGACCGATCTATTCCTTAAGCAGGGGGAGACTGATGCTGTCCGCCCCTCGTGGAAGAGGAAGTCCGCCAAGAAGGCTGCTGCTCGGTCGGGGTCTCCTTCAGCGGAGCAACCTAAGCGGAAGCGGGTGGATCTGGACCAGCTCTTCGATGTCCAGAATGCTGAAGAAGGTAAAAAGCTCCGACTTGCTATAAAATCATACAGGAGGATGGTCCCGAGGGATTTGATACCTTCAACCAAAGAGGCCCGCATTGCTGACGTTAATCGGATCCTTCGAGGCGAAACTCCACGCATTCTGAAGGCGGGCTACTACCATTATCAGGGGAAGGATCAATGCGTCTCCCGACTTATCATTTGGTGTAAGAATCCCGATGAACTTCCTGATTACATTTCTGAAGCTTCTCATCCTCCAGGTGCAGGTCGCTCGGGAGCTCTATCGGGTGCCGCAGCTTCCGCGGATGCACCGTCTTCAGCGGGGGTGCCTCCCTCAGCTGGGGAGAAGGCTCCAACTGGCGAACAATTTCGTCAGGTGGAATCCTTTTACTCCTCCGAGGAGACTGACGAGGGTGGCTTCCTTCGTCAGCGTCGGAAGACGGGGCAATCCCCCTTGAAACCAACCCCTCAGGGGCCGCCTCCTTCATCTTCTCCGCAGCAGCGGCAGCCATCGCCCATCCATAACTTCACTCCTTCCCCCGTTCGGGCCGAGACGGAGGCATGCCCCTCCACTTATCGTCCTCCTCCTCCTCTTGCTCTCAATGGGAACTTCTACAGGCCCTTCGACCCTTCACAAGCGGATGCCCCCTGGACTCCTATCCAAACGCTTCAAGGAGTCCCGCTTACACAAGGGGAGCAGGACCGGGATCTGGCCCTGCATCTGTTGTCAGGCTCGATCCTGCCTACTATGCGGTATCCGATTTTCCTCAATCGGACGCACATGCATCGGGATGTCAGGGAGATGTCCATGCGCCGTATAGAGGTAAGACTTCGCTTCTTTCTTTTTGATGATAAATTGGGTTGTTTGTCTATTAACACTTTTTCTTCTTGTTTGTAGGAGCTCGCGGACTTCAACCGTCTTATCGGGTACGTCATTGCCTATGACGAGTCCCGGGAGCGGGACCGAGGGATCCGCGAGCAGCTCCAGGAGGATCTTAAGGCCTCCCAGTCTTCGCGGGGAAAGCTTGTCAAGGAACAGGCTGTCCTCGATCAGAAGGTTCGGGACCTCCAGAAGCAGATCGGGGACTTCGAGGGGCTCTTGAGGCAAGAGCGGCAGGAGCGGGAGGCGGCTGTGGACAGTCTGGTCCAGGAGAAGAAGGCTGCCGAGGATAAATTGGTCCTCGAGAAGAAGGCTCTGGAGGAGCAAGTCGCGGGATTTCCTGCGCAGCTGGCCGAGGCGGAGGTAAAGGGTCGGGAGGACTATCGGAGGTCCGGAGACTTCCAAGCCGATGCCATGAAGTTCTTTGGCGCGGAGGTGGAGAACACTCTCTTTAATGCGGTTGAGGAGCTCCACCTGGAGTACGGGGACGCCATCAATTTCGACAAGTCTCCTTCCCTCGCTCCCTTTGCGAAGAAGTATTTTGCTCTTTCCGAGGAGAGTGATGGGGGGAGTACCCCCGTAATTGTCGAAGACGTTTCTGAACTTCCAAGTGCGGATGCCCCGATAGTCGATCCTCCCGAAGCCAACCCTATGGATCCTTCTGTTACCGACTCCGCGGACCCAGCTGCTGTCAATGCTGCCGACAAGGACCAAGCTTGAATGTTTTTATCTTTAGAGTCCTTGTATCTTCTTCTCTTTTGTCATCGTCGGGCCCTCGAGCCCTTATCAATATCAGACTTTTTTAGTTCCGATTCTTTCGTTGCGCTTCTCCGAGTGACTTTATTATACTTGCTTAAGTCGATACTTCGACACTTAAGATACTCTCGTACATCACTTAAGACGATTTTATCTCGCGCGCCATTTAAGGCGACTTAATATCGTGCACCACTGAGGGCGACTTTACATCGTGCACCACTTAAGGCGACTTAATATCGTGCACCACTTAAGGCGACTTTTTTATTACTTAGAGTAAATCTGAGAATCACGCATCATTTAAGACGACTTAATATCGTGCACCACTCAAGGCGACTTTTCGATACTTAGAATAAATCTAAGGATTGGGCACCACTTAAGGCGACTTAGTCCCGCGCATCACTTAAGACGACTTAAATGTTACTTAGAGTAAGTCTAAGGATCGTGCATCACTTAAGACGACTTTTCTCGTGCACCACTCAAGGCGACTTAATATCGTGCACCACTCAAGGCGACTTTCTGGTACTTAGAATAAGTCTAAGGATTGTGCACCACTTAATGCGACTTAATATCGTGCACCACTCAAGGCGACTTTACTCGTGCACCACTTAAGGCGACTTTACTCGTGCACCACTTAAGGCGACTTTGATACTTAGCATAAATCCAGGAATAACTCTTGATTGGAAGCAACCTCTTTATTTATTGACGGCACAAAATTGGCTTACATCGAATAAAACGATAAACAGCATACACCACTTAAGGCGATTTTACATCGGGCACCACTTAAGGCGACTTTATCGGGCACCACTTAAGGCGACTTTACTCAAGCATGGTGTTTCTTCAAGTGTTCGCCACTAAAAGAATGCTTTAACGTTCTGCCATCGAGGTCTTCCAACTTGTATGCATTTGGAGCTGGCATCCCCACGACCTTATAAGGTCCTTCCCATTTTGGTGACATCTTGTTGATTCGATCCAAAAGGGTGAACTCGTTGCGACGCCAAACCAGCTCCCCGACGAAGAACTGTCGGGACTTTACTCGCCGATTGTAGTACCTGGCCGTCGCCAATCGCATTCGAGCTTGGACTTCATCGGCTTCCCGCCTCTTCTCTTCGAGTAAGTCCAAGTCCAGACGTCTCACTTCGTCGTTCGTCAGGGGCTCGTAATATCTCATCCGATGGGACGCCACAGCTACCTCTACGGGGGCGACAGCCTCCGTGCCATAAACGAGGCCAAACGGAGTCTCCCCCGTTGATCGTTTGGGTGTCGTTCTAACAGCCCACAGCACGTTTTCCAGTTCATTCTGCCACTTGCCCTTCAAGGCATAGACCCTCTTCTTTAGGCCATCCATCACGATTTTGTTGGCTGATTCCACCTGGCCGTTAGTCTGAGCATGGCGTACAGAAGCAGTCCGATGCTCGATGTTCAACTCCTCCAGATACTCCCTCACTTGAGAGCCGTTAAACGGTGGACCATTGTCGCTGATCACCACCTTAGGAATCCCGTATCTGGACACGATGTGGGTTTGGAGGAACTTGACGATCTGGTTCCCCGTTGTTCTGGCCAATGCCTTCGCCTCTATCCATTTCGAAAAATAATCGATTGCTACAAGTAAATACTTACATTGTCCTTGTGCTTGTGGAAGAGGTCCCACCAAGTCGATGCCCCACTGCGCGAAGGGCCACGCGCTCTTGATGGATGTCAGATTAGCGGCCGGAGCCACGATACTCGGGGCGTACCTCTGGCACGCGTCGCAGGATCGGACCAACGCCGTTGCTTCCTTGTTCATCGTGGGCCAATAGTAGCCCAAGTTCAACACCTTCCTCATAATGGATCGGGCCCTTTCGTGGCAAGCCGCGACCCCTTCATGCATCTCCTTCAGGATTCGACCTGTATCGGGTTCTGCCACACACTTCAAGTATGGAGTCGAGAACCAGCCCTTCTTGTACAGCTGATCATCTAGCATCACGTAATTGGCCGCGATTCGACATATCCTGTCCGCTGCTACTTTATCATCGGGGACTGCCCCCGTAGTCAGGTACGCGACTATCGGGGTCATCCAAGTTGGCTCTTCTTCTGATCTTGTCTCAATGGCACACACCTGTGTCGGGTCGATGGTCGATAAGATCACCTTTTCTAGGAAGTGCACCTTCCGATTTTCTTCCAAGGGTGCCCCCAGGGCAAATTTGCTCAAGGCGTCTGCCTCTACGTTTTCCTCCCTCGGGATTTCCTCGATGTCGAAGCTTTTAAAGCTCTCCTTCAAGGTTTGTACCTCTCGTAGATACTTCTTCATTATCGGGCTCCTCGCTTCGTATCGCCCTTGAACCTGATTTACGATTAAAGCCGCGTCACACTTCACTCTCAAGTGATCGACTCCTGTGCCTTTAGCAATTTTCAGGCCCGTGATAAGAGCTTCATACTCCGCTTCATTGTTTGTGGCCTTGAATGTTAAAGCCAAGGCATATCGGAGCGGCTCACCTTCACCCGGTGGTATCAACAAAAAGGCTGATCCTGATCCGTCAGAACTCGAGGAGCCATTCGTGTACATTTCCCAGGTATTTTCTTCGTTTGGCTGTTCTGATTGCTCTGCCCTCTCTGGTTGTTCTTCTGTCGGGACCTCCACGGTTGCCCCCTCTACAGGGCCCGCTTCTTCTAGATCGGGGGCTGTAGATTCTGCTATGAAATCCGCCAATGCCTGGCCCTTAATGGCCGTTCTTGGAGCGAAGTGTATTCGAAACTCACTAAGCTCTACTGCCCATTTCACTAATCTTCCCGACGCATCCGGTCGGTTCAAAAAATGCTTCAAAGGCTGGTTCGTCAGCACAGTGATCTCGTGTGCGTGGAAATAAGGCCTTAGCTTCCGAGCAGTAATAATTAACGCAAAGAGGTACTTCTCAACGGCGGGATAATTCAATTCAGACTTGGAAAATGCCTTGCTTACATAATAGACGGGGACTTGATTACCCTCGACAACCTTCACTAACACAAAGCTAATGGAAAATTCAGAAACAGCCAAATAAAGGTAGAGCGGCTCGCCTGGAACCGGTTTTGCCAACGGCGGGAGGGCGCGAAGGTGCTGCTTGAGTGCTTGGAACGCTTCTTCACATTTGGCGGTCCATTCGAATTTCTTGTTGGCCCTCAGGACTTCAAAAAACGGCATTGATCGGTCGCTGGCTTTGGACAAGAAGCGATTCATTGCAGCTAGTCGGCCATTCAGCACTTGTACCTCCCGATGGTTTATCGGAGACTGCATCTCCTCGATTGCCCTCAGCTTCTCAGGATTCACCTCTATTCCTCTCTGGCTCACCATGAAGCCTAAAAACTTTCCTGAGTGGACTCCGAAGGCGCATTTCGTCGGGTTCAAGCGAACTTGGTGGAGCCTCATCCGCTCAAATGCCATGGTTAGGTTGTGCACGTGATCCTCGGCTTGTCGGGACTTCACCAGCATATCATCCACGTAAGCCTCCATGGTTTCCCCCAGCATATCTCCGAACAGCTTGTTCACCATCCGCTGATAGGTTGCCCCAGCATTGATCAACCCGAAAGGCATGACATCGTAGTGATAGATGTCACTGTCTGCATAGAACGCTGTATGGGGAGCGTCTTCCTTGACCATCTTGATCTGGTTGTAGCCTGAGTACGCATCCATGAAACTCAACAGCTCATGTCCCGACGTGGCATCCACTAGCTGGTCGATTCTCGGGAGTGGGTAACAGTCCTTTGGGCAAGCCTTGTTTAGGTCGCGGAAATCCACACACATTCGCCATTTCCCGTTAGTCTTCTTCACCAGCACCGGATTAGCAACCCAGGTTTGGAATCGGAGCTCTTTAATAAACCCAGCATCGAGCAACCTGCCCACCTCTTGCTGGATCGCGATCTTCTTGTCCGTGCCCATCGGACGCCTTTTCTGCGTGATAGGCTTGATCGCGGGATCTATCTTCAGCTCGTGTACGATCACATCGGGGCTGATTCCTGGCATATCGCTGGGGGGACCAGGCAAACAACTCCTTGAACTCCTTCAATAATTCAATTAATTTCTGGGCTGTCTCTTCAGTCAGGGCAGACCCGATTTTCACCTTCCTCTGTGGTCCGTCGATCTCGACTTCTTTCAGATCTTCTACGGGGGCGGGACGCCCAAACTCTTCTCTAGGATCCGTGTCTGTTTGAAGGACAGTCATGGCCTCTCGTCTCCTCCTTCGGGTGGCATTAACATAACATTTTCGAGAAGCCACCTGGTCGCCTTTAACCTCTCCGACTCCATGGTCGGTCGGGAACTTCATCTTCTGGTGCACTGTCGAGGCGACCGCCATCAGGGGGTTAATGGTGGTTCTTCCGATGATCGCGTTGGAGGTCCCCGCGGAATCGACTACCACGAACTACACGTTCCTTCTTTCTGATTTCCACCCGCTACCAAACTCCACTGGTAAGGTGATTACTCCTAGCGGATAGGAGGTTGAGCCAGAGAACCCGACCATCGGGAAGTTTGCCTCCTTCAGATCTTTCTTTGTTTTCCCCATAGCCTCCAGCGCATCCATGAATAGAATGTCGGAGGAGCTCCCTCCGTCGATTAGAATTCTCTTCATTTCGAACCCGTCTACATCCAAGGTTACCACCAAGGCATCGTCGTGCGGAGTCTCCACGCCTATGAGGTCTTCCGACGAAAAGGAGATTACCATCTCTTCTTTCAAGGTCCAGGATCGGGACCTCTTACCCAACACCACCGCCGTAGGGATTCTAGAGGCATAGACCTCTCGGGCGGATGAAGTATCACCTCCAGCAGCAAATCCTTCGTGGATCACATTGATAGTGCCCCGTCTCTCTTTGCGAGCACCGGATGACTCTGGGTCGGTTCTCTTCTTCTTTGGGGACCGATCGCGGGATCGGGAACGGGACCGCGATCGGGACCGAGAGCGAGATCGACACCGCTTATCCCCGACAAATTCTTTGAGCTTCCCCTTCTGGATCAGCTTTTCGATCTCCTTCTTCAGTTCCCGGTAGTGATTGGTGTCGTGACCATTTGCGCGGTGGAACCGGCAGTAGCGATCCGTGCGAGATCCTAAGAATTCTCCGTCCTTCTTTGGGGGGGGGGGGGGGTACCTGGAGATGCCTTGTCGTTCCATGACTGTCAGTAACTCCGCCATGGAGCAGTTGAGAGGAATGTCAAGCTCCTCCCGCTTATCCTTCCTTGAAGAACGCCTATCGTCCCTCCGATCAGGGCGGCCTCGATTCCGACTACTTTCGGGTTTACCCTTTGACTTACGATCGTCGAAAGGTTTAGCCGACTGTTTCCCTTTGTTCGACTTTGGGGGCTCCAACTCTCCCGCGGCTATCTTTGACTCCTGGACATCGATTTGCCGTTTTACCCTCTTCTGTAGTGCCTCCATATTCCACACAGCTTTTTCAGCTACACTGTGCATTAGGTCGGAACCGTAGGGGGCAGTTAAGTTCCGAATAAAGGTACGAATGGTCTCACCTTCCGAGATCTCTTCATCAATCTCTGCCACACTGGTAGTGTACCGCTGGTAATAGTGTGCTAGCGATTCGTCGGGCCTCTGTACCACCTGGGTCAGGGATCTCACACTCTTCAACAGACGTCTCCGACCCTGGTACTGCTGGATGAACCGATCGTGCATATCCGCCCAGCAAGTGATGCAGCCTGGGGGCAGACTAAAGAACCAGGTTAGGGCTCTTTCTCCAAGTGTGTTCGGAAACAGCGTACACACTATATCTTCACTCGGGGCTCTTCCCAGACACGCCATGAGGTGTTTCTGGACATGGCGAACCGGATCTCCTTCGCCATCGTACTCCTTTATCGTGGGGATACCTAGCCCAGGCGGGGCTAGGGTGTCGATGAGTCGGGGGACGAAGGGATGAGTGGATCGATCCCTTAGCTCCGACACCAGCGACTTCTGTTCTCCCATGCAGATGTTCACGATCTTTACCACCTTGTCGGGAGTGATGGGACCATTCAGGGGAATGGTCCTGTTCTGCACCGGTCCTGGTCCATCAACCACGAACCTCTCCGGCTGACCGGATGCTCTACCTCTGTCCTGGCCTCGGGGCGGGGCTTCCTGTGCGTTCCGACCCTCTGTTGGCGGGGCCACTTCCTCCAACGGGGGCATCTCCTCCTGCCTCCTCGCAGCCTCTCTCCGATCCAAGAGAGCCTCCACGGCTGCCAGAAACATGAGCATAGCCTCCGCCACGGCCCTTGTCAAGTCTGTAGCTGGGGGAGCCTCCTGCCCCCCATTGCCCTGGTGCTGAAGAGCAATATCTTCGGGATCTCCATTGTGCCCCCCTGTCTGGGAGAGCTCGGCCGGGGGGTGGTTCTGGTTTTCCTCCTGTTCAGGTACTGAGTCTAGATTTGTTGCAGCGGGGTGACGGGAACCACCAGATTGTCCCTGTCTTCTGTGCTTGCCAGCCGCCATCGATCGAGTAGAAGGCATATCAGCTTTTTGTTTGATTCCCACAGACGGCGCCAATGTTGGATCACGGTGGAACTCCGGTACGGACTTTGACGGCAATCCTAGCTCCTTCGCTCCACGCAATCCTGCAAGAGGGGATAGACCGGGCGGTGACCCAGAATCCCTCTCCGATGCTTAAATGAGTGCCCAATACGAACTGGCAAGCAATAATCTTAGAGTATGTATTTCAACGTGAACGTTCTGAGGTCACCTCTGGCCTTTTTATAGGCGAAGAGATGTCTCAGGTACCTGGTGAACCGTTGGGGGTGGTTAGCCCGTATCCCGCGTATCTCGGATGTGATCTCGCTTATCTCGGCCACGCCCCGCGTATCTCGGCCACGCTCCGTGTATCTTAACCACGTTCCGCGTATCTCGGCCACGCCCCGCGTATCCTGGCCTTATCCTCTGGTAACGAGTCTCGACTCCCGTCGGAGACTCCAGAGTTATCTCGTTGTGTCACCGCTCGGGGCCCCTCGTCATCGTGACAGGGCCAATCATTCTTAGGGATTCATTATCGGGGCCTACTTAAAGGCTTCTCATCGGGAGCTTCCAGCTCATCTGTCGGGACCGACTCTGTCGGGACCTTTCATCATCGGGACTCCCTTCGTCGGGACCCTTCTCCTAGGTCATCTTGACCTTCATTTTGGGTCTGGTGGGCCTGTCTGCCGTTTCCTCATCGTTAAAGGGCCTGACGGCTGTAGTCGAACCCATCATATATATATATATATATATATATTTAGTAGTAAATTTCAGAATATTTAGTATTAAATGTTTAGAATAAATTAGTTTATTTACTTTCTAAACAACAGTAAAATCCTAGATATCTCTATTAGGGCTGAGCATGGGACAGATGGGCGGACTTTTTCTAAAAAATGGCCCAAGCCCTTAAACTAGGGCCACTTAATGGCTGTCCTGAGCCCTAGCTAGTAGGAAAAGGCCCGCCCGTCACGGGCCTACAGGGACTAGGGACAAACCCAAATTCCCATCCAAGTTCAAAAAAAAAAAAAAATCATACTCAAATTAATTAAACCATAACCAAATATAGAACAACAACAAAATTCAGCAAATACCACAAAGTTCACCATAAAACACCAAAATCACTCAAACATTTTGTCACTTGTAAGAACACCAAGTTCAACACATAACTTGGTTCTCCAAAATAGTTCACCAATGACTCCAAAACTAAGTTTTACCAAGACTCTAACACAAAGTCACCAACAATTCTGACATAACAAGTTATAAATACAAATCCCAGATCAAATGGAACTTCAACCCGAGCCATCACTAAAGTTAACTTAACTAACTATAGTTTATAGCTGATTAGTTAGCAAAAAGGGACGGGACGGGTCTTTTGGGACTTCGTAAAAAATCCTAGCCCTAGCCTTATCCCTAGTTGAGAAGAAAAGTCCCGCCCATTAGGACTTGGGTACATTTTTAGGACGGGTTAGGACGGGACGGGCGGAATTTTGAGCCTCTCGGATATTTGCTCACCCCTAATCTCTATGTCAGCCAAACAGAAGTGGTCTCGATATGTAACGGGGAAGAAAAATACAATAGAAAAGGATCGAAAGAAGAACTCTGAAATAAAATATTAGTTTTCTTATATCTTGTCTCTTTAACCATATCTCCATCATCGTTTTCTGGGTCTTGAACTTGATACTGAACAAAGTCGCTTCTCCGCCGTTCTATAGAGCCGCCACAGCCGCCGTCCACTCTTTCCCGTCGCAGACCCCAGTTCTCCACGACGACCACCAGCCTAAGCCACTATCTGTCGCGTCCACTTCTCTCCTTCTCTGCTAAATCATGTTCGTCATAAAAAAAAATCCTCACGATAAGTCTCCGCAGTCCCACTTGTTCTATTCAGGTTTTTTTATCTCCTTTATTATTATTATTTATTGTTATTATATTATTATTATTATTAACTATTGTTGAAGAAACAAACTCTTACTATAGGAATGTAATGTGTTTGTCTTATTGTTTATGTTCATTATATTGGAGAGAATTTTGATTCGCATGTGAGTAATATGGCTGCCTTCTATTAATTGATTCATCAATTTTTTTTATAATTATAATTTTATTTTAGATATAATTATATTTCGTCGTCTTGAATTTTATTAGTTGTTTTTGTATGAATGAATGTAAAATATTTTTTCCTTGCTAGAATGAAAAATTATTTTCTCTTGATTAGTATAATGAATTTCTCTTGAATTTTCAAAGTAAATATGTCATTTAGGAGGATTGAGTACCGAAAGGGCGATATTATTACCAAGTGTCTTAATTCGTAACTGAACCCCCGAACCAGAATCTCTGATCGTAGGCCGATTTTGGACCTAGGTGGATTAATCATGTTTATCCCTAGGCAATTTAGGTTTCTAGTTAGCCTAATAGTTGCGACTCTTTAAAAATGCACATTTTTCAAAACGTAATTCGCCTAGGTCAGATTTTAGGTCCGACATTTATGATCGGAATAAATGAAACCCTAAATTAGTTAGCTATTCAAAATGCAAGATAAATCATAGAGAGGTACACTTTTTAAATGTACAATTATATTGTATATATAAGGATACTACAGGTTATATATATATAACTCAAACTGAAGAATCTTATATCAAAGTGACATGACAAAACATATTTCCCTCGAGTTATTCTTCACTAAAGATATTAAGAAGAAATGTGACATTACCATCCAACAAATGTATTCCAGCGATTATCTAGCGAATATTTTCACGAAGAAAAGCGACTATGATATTTGGAATATTGGTGAACAAGATTGGACTGCGTCTACTTAAAGATATTATGTGATGGTTACATCATGGGGAGAATCTATAACGATGCACTCTTTTTCCTTTAACTAATGTTTTGTCCCACTAGGTTTTCATAGTAAAGTTTTTAATGAGGTAACTTACATGAAAGATTTACAATTATGTACTGCTTTTTCACTAGATTTTTATCTCACTGGGAGTTTTTTTTTCTCATTCTAATAAGGTCTTAACGAAGCACAATTTCTTTATGAATATCCAAGAGAGAGTATTATAAATTTACATATATGGATGCTCATTATGATGTGTATATATTATCTTTCTTATATATAATTGTATTTATTTGCTTATTCTACAAGTCTTTTTAAAAAGACGATGTATGAGAGTAAATACATCATCAGATTTTCTATCATATTGCTTTACTAGCTAGTTTTCACAACCGTTAGTTAAAATTTCTTGAAATGCTTAAATAATGGTTATTGTGAATCATCATCCACCACCGATGGGGCTTCCGCAACGGGTAACTTGATGCCACATTAAGTGGCTGTCCATTTTTTCCTAATTAAAAAGTGCTGTCTATTTCACCATTTATTGTGGACAATATTAGCATAATGTAGACTTTAGTTTTAACTATTATTATTATTATTATTATTATTATTATTATTATTATTATTATTATTATTATTATTATTATGTTATTGATTGGTTCATCTTTGTCCTCAACAATAATAATTATTTATTTAAATGTTTTGGTATGATGATTGATGTTGAAGAATCAATAATGTTATTATTATACTATAATTATTTATTGGATTAGTGGAGAGTTCACATCAACGCTATCGCATGCAACTCCGTCGTCTAATTGACAGCCTTACTTATATAAATTATAATGCTCCAGGCTCCATGTTATGCTTCGATTCCTTATGTCGAAAACTCGAAGAAGATACTCGGTGGTTTTGGTAAAAAAAAAAAAAAAATACATGCTGTTTGAATTACCTCCTACATTATGCCGTTGGATAAACTAAAGAATAGAATAAGCATTATAATTTAAATATTATTGAAATTTCTTACGACTAATTTGTTTTTATTTTAATGTAAAATTACATCTAAAAATGAATACAATGTAAAATTACAACTGAAATTACAAAGAATTATTATTTTATTATTTATTAAATATATAAAGATTTCATCTAATTTTTTATTAAGATAGCACTATTTATCACAATTATTATTGTTATTATCTTTTTATATTTTTAATTGTTTATCTATTTTATGACTCAATATTATAATATATAATAATTTATACGATATTCGTAAAAAATGAGTAAAGTCATTCATTTGACAATTTTTACATAAATATGTTATAAAAGTCATTCATGTGACAATTTTTACGAAAATATGTTATAAATACTATGAATATATTATATGGATGTTCAATATTATGTGTATATATCATCTTCCTTATTTAGACCTTCCGTATA
This sequence comes from Clarkia xantiana subsp. parviflora, assembly GCA_036873135.1. Taxonomy (NCBI): domain Eukaryota; kingdom Viridiplantae; phylum Streptophyta; class Magnoliopsida; order Myrtales; family Onagraceae; genus Clarkia; species Clarkia xantiana. The sequence continues at coordinate 2,324,719 of JAPTYO010000018.1, forward strand.
TTGATTTTACTTTCTCTCCAAGTCTATGTAATCTTTATACAAGGCCCTCCTATGTGTGATAATAAGATCATCCTCAAATTCTCTATTCTATTACTCTCTACTTTCGTAACACGTTATCAGCACGAAATCGCTCAATTTATTTTTCTTATTATATTTACGTTCTATCTATTATCACATCTCCATGTTCAATCCCTTGAACGAAGAGCGGCGGACCATCAATCGGTGAATTTGGTTGAAAAGGTATGTATAAGTGATACAAGTCTACAATCTCCCTTATGCATATAGTGATTCGCCAAAGCTATTTCATAACTATTATACATACATATACTAATTAGTCTATCATTGTTCTTTTATTGACGTCTCTCACCCTTGATCCATTCTGGTGCGATGCTTTAATTTGACGAGGATGAACAAGGGATTATCAAAAAGAAACAAGAGAATTATATCAAACTCGAATTGGCCTAACATTAATAATATGGTAAATTTCCTAACTCGATTAAGGAACCCAACATCGTGATATGTTAAATATTATTGAATTCGATTTTTATGGCATACGACATAACAATATATGTATCAATATATTCTACTCCCTGAAGTGAGTAGTAATTTTCATGAACAAAATAGTATGTCTTAGCACATGAGCGCTCGATGCTAAAATATATCCAGATGTAAATTGAGAATGAAAATTATATGCATCGCCTCATTAGATATGGTTCGCTCCCTGAAGTGAGTGTTCCAGTTTATTATTATAATGAAGATATACTCCACTCCCTAAAGTGAGTGTTGTAGTTTGAGATTATAGTGATGATATCCTCTCTAATTGCTGATGTGAGTATTACGATTACAATGATAATAAATTACACTCCCTTGAGTGTTGATATGTATGAAACAACGAGGATATAGCGCACTCCCTGTAAACACTCGATTTTGACCCGGATGTAACGACGTTACACATAATACGTCAATTCTGGACGCGTCAAGCCACTAAGTCTCCAAGAAATGCTTAAGTGCATATTATGAAATTATTATAAATATATTTAAAAATATTTAATATTTTTGGAATATTTAAAAAAAAAAATATAACAATTTTTTTAATTTTTAGACAATTATTTGTAAGGTATTTATCTACAGATATTATATTTTATTTAAATGTAATTATCTGTTAAGATATATATCCCTGGGAATTATCTGAAAGCTAATTATCTGTTAGCATTTTTTTTATTTAGATTTTATTTGTAATCTAGGCTATTGTCACGTGCCTGGAAAACTGGTGCTAGTTCAAGCACACCAACGTCTACTATGTCCAAGGAAGTTTTGTTATATAAAGCTCTTTAAGGGGGAGTAGCGTTGGAAGCCAGGACAAGACGTGATGGATGAGGAACTCTCTCCCCCCTAGACATGGGGTGAAGCTTGATAGTCATTGACTGGTTCTCATTGTCCTGGTTGTTATCGGTAAGGCGAGGCACATCCTTCGGGATCTTGCTGGTTCGGGAGCTAATGCCACTCTCCTGATGAAGGCCAGGGCAGGCCGAACACCAGTCAAGCTGCTCTTAGGAGCGAGACCCATTAACCATGACCCGTTCCGTCGGTATGCGCAGTGCGAGTTGGGCTTCGAGAACTGATCCTTGGGGAGTATTGAGGGCTGATCCAGCTGTGGCAGAGCTGGATGCCCCGCGTGCCGATTCCACTGGGAGCGTCAAAACTCCAGGCACGTAACAAGTGGTATCAGAGCAGGAAGCGCTCTTGATGGTGGCAATCAGAGCGGAGTTCTCGTCCCAAGGTGGAAGAAAGAAAAATAACTGCTGCGGACTCTGAAGACGACGTGGTTGTCCCGAAATATTTTACCACGAGGATAACCATCGATAGCGCAGTACTCCGAGTTGCGTTTTTTTGTGGGGAGGAACGCTAGTGGGGTTCCAGTGTACTCGGAAGACATGACTGCGGAGGGTTGCCTTCAATCCGTGAGATCAAGGATGTGCGGTGACGTTGCCACATGGAGTGGATGCACTAGAGAAGAGTGCAGTTAGGTGCACATATTGGCTATTATGGCTCTTAAAGGAAAAATGTCTAACGAGATGGCGAAAGAGCACACTATCCGGGGAATCTGCTGAAAGGGGCGGAGGAAAAGTTGTATTTGGAAGAGCCAAATGGTGGGGAAACCTCTAAGGCGAGGAAGCCGAGCGCAGGGAAGCGCAAGAGGAGATATTTCTCAGGATCGTAGTGGTGCATCACGAGGAGGTGACTGTGACCGACGATCGTTGATTTCTCGCGGTGAGGGGTCAATGCGCCAATACAACTCGTACAAGACCCAAGAAGGCAGATATTTTGATGGCGTGGTAAAGTGTCCTGCTGCGGAGATATTTAAGATTTGAAGCAGCGGGTCTGTCGCAACGAGGGCGTTGCGTTGGTTGGGTGGGGGAGATTGTCACGTGCCTGGAAAACTGGTGCTAGTTCAAGCACACCAACGTCTACTATGTCCAAGGAAGTTTTGTTATATAAAGCTCTTTAAGGGGGAGTAACGTTGGAAGCCAGGACAGGACGTGATGGATGCGGAACTCTCCCCCCCCAGACATGGGGTGAAGCTTGATAGTCATTGACTAGTTCTCATTGTCTTGGTTGTTATCGGTAAGGCGAGGCACATCCTTCGGGATCTTGCTGGTTCGGGAGCTTATGCCGCTCTCCTGATGATGGCTAGGGCAGGCCGAAAACCAGTCAAGCTACTCTTAGGAGCGAGACCCATTAACCACGACCCGTTCCGTCCGTATGCGCAGTGCGAGTTGGGATTCGAGAACTGATCATTGGGGAGTATTGAGGGATGATCCAGCTGTGGCAGAGCTAGATGCCCCGCGTGCCGATTCCGCTGGGAGCGTCAAAACTCTAGGCACGTGACACTAGGCTTTTAGTACAAATAGAGGTCCAATTTGACATTGTAAACACATAGGAAAAACACAAAAACATACAAAAGCATTAATAAAATTAGTTGTCTCGGGATTTGTGCGAATTTTTGTGTTCTTGTGCTTTATTTTAAATTTTTTTTTCCTTTCTTCTATTTTCATTCATCTTTTTTTTTTTTTTTTTTTTATATATTTACATTGCTTTCGCAAGTTCGGACCAGGAGCGTTAAGGTTAAAGTCCTCCCCAAGGCGGCGTCTCCGGCAGGTTTCGACCCCGGGTCGCACACGGGGAACACAACTCTCTTTACCAGTTGGTCCAACCAACCTTGGGTTTTCATTAGGGCCGGCAATGGTGCGGTGAAAATCAAATAACCATGGTTATTCGCACCATTTACCGCAATGGTTAACCACCACACCATTATGGTGAGGGGCGGTTATGGTGATGAATCTTGTAACCGCAATGGTTATGGTTATGGTATTCAGTCCATAACCGCGGTTATAACCATCACCTCTATATATGTAATATTAATATATATATTACTAATACTTATATTGTTATGTATATATATACATTATTACTATACTTTAATTATTAGTCAAATATTATAATTATTATTTCGTTCCCTTTCCCACCCACCATTTTTTTTTCTATATTTCTTATTATTAGGTAACCACAATAAGAAGTGATGGCGAATGAGGATCGAGGATCGCAAGTGATAGGCGATTGAAGATGTGTTTTTTCAATTAATTGAAAGTTTGTTTAATTTGGATTTTGTGTATGAAACAATGAATGTACGTTTACTTTTCTTGTATGAAACAATGATGTTGTATTAATTTGAATGATTGTGGTTAAATGGTTTAATCGTGGTTAAAAACCATTGTTATGGTTATGGTATGAAGAATCATAACCGCAGTGGTTATGGTATGAGTGAAAAAAATATGGTATGGTTATGGTATTAGTGCTATTCGCACCATACCCTCACCATCGCCAGCCCTAGTTTTCATTCATCTTCTTCCCCGCTGCAGGTCCCTGCCCGCCGGAGATATCCCGACCGCCACCCCCGTCCAGTCGTGCAGGCCGTCCGCCGGTGACTGCCCTTGCCCACCGTCGACCTCCTCCCGCCAGGCCATCATGCTCCCGTCTCTCTCTCTCTCTTGGTCCAACCGGACCTCCTCCATCACCGACGAGCTCGCACCCTGACCGGACTGGAGCCCCGCCAGCGCCTGCCCTCGACTCCGTCCGTCCAGCCCATCGCCGGAGTCACGGCCCTCGCCGCTTGAAACTCCGGACCGGAGGTCCACCCTCACCTTAGTCGACCATTGCTCAGCCCAAAGTCACCCGACCAGCAATCCATAGTGTACGCCATGGATCTTTAGTCCCGCTCTAGCCTACTCCTATTCAAATTTCCATCGATTGGCTGACTTTGTCTAACCTCCTTTAATGTCCGTTGTCTGCCCTTTTACGTTGCACAGGTAGAGTCTTTTCTATCTATCTAATTATTATTATTATTATTATTATTATTATTAAATGTAATGTTGGTTTAATCAAATATTATAACTTAATTGACTTAACATGGCTTTCGATTACCTAAGTTATATATTAAACATGTTATGTTGCTTGCTAAGTAAGTTTCATAATTGTTATTTGTTAGTAAATATTAGACATCATTTAGATAATAAATTATGATTTTGTTTATCTCAAATTGGTTCATAGTCGTTAATTTCTTAACCATGTAATTTGATCTTTATTTAACAATTTTAACTAATCTAAGTCATATATATAGTTGAAAGATAAAACTGGCAAATATGTGAATTGAGTACTGAAAGGACGATATTAATTCCATGTGTTTTAATTCGTAATAGAACCTCCGAATTCGAATTTCTGATCGTAGATCGTTTTTACACCTAGGCGTTTATTTTGTTATTCCCTAGGTAATTTAGTATTCTAGTTAGCCTTAATTAACTAGTGGCGTTTTCAAAACGTAATTCGCCATAGGTTAGATTTAGGTATGACAATTTGGCGACTCTGCTGGGGACAATTGAGGGTTCGGACTCTTTATATTATCTTATTTGCCATGTTTTTTTTTTTTTTTTTTTTTTTTATATATTTAACTTTGTTATTCTAACTTGGTTACTTTTGTGTGATTTCAGGTGTGAAATTAATTTTTTTTATGACTGACTTTTTTTTGTTGATATGTGTTATTTGAATTCGCACACACACAGTTTAGTCTAATTGTTAGCATGTGGTGACGTGGTGCCGTAATTGGTAGCCCGTCAATGTTAAGGAAATTACCTAAGTTAATTAGGTAACTGTCACATTAGGTTAATTGGGCCAAGAACCAATCCCTAATTGACATGGGAGGCCCAAAATTGGGCCTCCCCCTTAATTGGGCCTCCCCCTTAATTGACATGGTTCGGCCGAACCATGTACCACATTGGTTGGAGTGGACTTTTGTCCACTCCACCAATGCTATATATAGGGGGTCTCCTAAGGGGTTTAATACATCAATCAAATTAATAAGTCCCTCCATTGAGGAACTTGAGAGAAACCCTCTCACCCTTAGTTGAGATTTTCGGTGCACATCAGTCCGAGGTTCTGTCCCCGTTGAAGAATCGATCAGAGGATTTTCTGTGGAGCTTATACCGCGTAGGACTTCTTCTCACGAAGAACTTGTACGGGTTCTGACCGGAGGATCAGAACTACCTCCACAACTTTCTTGGGCTGGAAAGCTATTGAGGTATGTGTACATTATTCTGCTGCGTACTTAGATTACTTACTAGTACACGTTTAGCATTCCGTAGTATCACGTCCTCTAATCCAATAGTGGTATCAGAGCGAGGTTAGGAGTTCTTAAATTTTTGATAAACTGATGTTCTTGAACCTTGAAAACCCGAAATTTTTATGTTTATGAACACCAAGGTATTTCCGAAAATTTAAGCAAGAAATCATGTGTTTGATCTTTAAAAACTTCAAATTTTCGGAATTTACATGTTTTTATAGATCAAAACCGAATTTTAGGTTTGAATTTGAGTTTGATGTTCATGATCTTCAAGAACACGATGAGTTTTATCAAGAACACTTTTTGGATTAATGATCAAGTTATGGATTGATCTTAAAATTTAACAATTTTTCCAATTAAGGGTGTTTGTGCCGAAAACCCTAGTAAATTATTAGGAATTTTTTTTTAATTTCTCAGGGTCCAAGCAAGGTAATTTCGGCCGGCCTAAGTTAGAGATATAGTTTACCATATTTTAATTTTATTAAAAGATAACTATATATCTATAAGTTGGAAAATATGGATAGGTTCACAATATAATATTGAAACATATATTAACTATCAATATATATAGCTAAAACCTTGGGATTAATATATATTGATAGATTTAATTGCTATAAAAGATTAAGAAAATATATTGTCTACATATATTTTAATCCCTAAAGATATATTTGACAATAATATATATATATATATATATATATATATATATATATATATATATATATATATATTTTAATCCCTAAAGCTATATTTGACAATAACTATATATATATATATATATAGATTTGGCCGAATATATATATGTATATATATATATATATATATTTATATTGTTGATTGATTTACATCTTAAAGATAGAATCTTGACAATATTTATATATATTTATATATGTGCCGAATTTATATATATATATATTAGCAATATTGGAAATTATTTTATGTAATTAAGGTTTCTTGGTGGCTAAGTTAAGTTTTTAGTGGACATCAAGACCCTACTTATCCCACAAGAAAGTCTTTCGGCCGAACCCGATGGGTTTATGGGCCAGTCCAATTGTTAAACCGGAACTGGTCAAACCAATCTGGGTTTTCTTAATCGGGTGGACCTTTTCAGGTTGGGTCAAACCAGAGCAATTAAATAGAACCTAACCAAACCGGTTTTGTTTGATGAACTAAACCACAATCTTATTTTATTGATCCGTTTCGGACTTAACCAGATTTTTAAATCGGACCGACTCGAACCGGATTTTTAAATTGGACCGAACCAAATTTTAAAAATTTTCGAAAATTTTAAAATGTTCAATAAAATAGGATGTCGAATTTTAAATCCAAAATGTTTTCGAACTTTAAAGTTAACCTAAACAGTGCTCTTAGGGTTTACGTTTTAACACGTTTTCGGATAAAACCCTAATACATGGTTACGATTATGGGGATGGATCTCAGATATGCATGTTTTTGGGACTGGATTAAATTAGTGGGTGGAATTGCAATTGTTTACTTTCTGCAACATATATTAGAACTGTCGTCTTGACTCAGTCAAGCTAGCTGGATAATAAATTGCCAGCATTGAGCTCTGGGATTAAAATATATGGTATGCGCAATAGGATAGACATGCTATGCTTATGGAAATTGCCTAGAATCCATGTCTAGAAATTTTGCAGTATTGTTTGTAAGCATGAATTGCAAGTCAGCCCCTAATATTTTCAAAACGTTTTTAAAACTGAAAATACCAGTCGCCAATTATGCATGATGTGTGCGGAAGTTGCATGTTTTGACACGTATGCTAGTATGTTCAGGACTAAAAGCATGTGATAATTTACTTTACGTAGAATTATGTATGCTAGGAACATTAGATGCATGATGCGTAAGCATGTTGTTGTTGAATTACAGGGACGTAATAATACGGAATGCTAAACGTGTACATGTAAGTAATCTAACTACGCAGCGGAATAATGTACACATACCTTTTAGCTTTCCTGCCCAAGAACGTCGTGGAGGGATTCTGATCCTCTGGTCGAAACCACGTACAAGTTCTTCGTAAAAAGAAGTCCTATGCGGTGTAAGCTCCACAACAAAGCCTCTGATCGATTCTTCAACGGGGACAGAACCTCAGACTAAGATGTGCACCAAAAATCACTACTAAGGGGTTGAGAGGGTTTTTCTCAAGTTCCTCAATGGAGGAACTTCTTATTATGAATGAATTGTGTAAACCCCTTATGTAAGTCCCCTATATATAGGATTGGTAGAGTGGACAAATGTCCACTCCAACCAATGTGGGACAAGTTTCGGCCGAACCATGTTATTAAAGGGGGAGGCCCAATTTTGGGCCTCCCATGTCAATTAGGGTTAGGGTCTGCCCCAATTACCCTAATGTGACAATTACCTAATTAACTTAGGTGATTTCCTTAGCATTGAGTGGGCTACCAATTACGGCGCCACGTCACCATATGCTAACAGCTCCCACTTGTCGGAATGGGAGGGTGCCTATTAATATATAGTTATCCAATAGCATCAACATCTCAGTCTTCAGTCTTTGTCTCCGCCTCCGAATAGTTCATACGAGGTTTGCCGTGCGACCGACGGATACGACAGGCATAGTGCTACTCATCTGTTAGGAGTATTGTAGCGCTCGCAGAACGTTGATTCCCTTTCGTAAATCAATCCTGTTAAAATAAAATATATACCGCACTGTATCCTTGGTCAACTAATAATTCTCCAATTGCCCAGTTTTCCACATTGGAATACTTCTCCAGGGCATCCGTTACAGGTGTTCACAACCTTCAACTAATATCTGGTTGGCGGCCACCTAGTGAACACAAGAGTCGGTGAATTATAGGTGAACTTGACCATCCCCATCGCTTATACCCTTAGTCTAACTCAATCGGTTTCCAAGACGTGGTCACTTGGCCGTTTTCTTTGGCTCTACGCTCGTACACCGGGAAGAGAACATTGAGCTAGACCTTAGGTATAAGTTTTGAGTTCGTGAGGATACTTTGGATGCCTCTTCATAAGACATTCGGGATCAATCACACGCTCAAGGTGAAGAAGTATGCGCCCTTTGAATCACTAGGATTCTAGCTAGCACAACCGAGCATGACCCTGTGGTCGAACATGGCACGCGCAGTATGAAGCACGTCGATAGCACACCTGGACTAGCCAGGATTGGGATATGTCAATCATGCTAACGCGGAATCCTTCATCTGGCCCTGAATGTGATTTTAATGATGGTCTGGGTCCAACATGGCGATTTACAAAATGAAGATTAAGTCATGCATTAAGGGTGACAGGGTTATCGTTTCGTTAACCAGGTTTATTCCCCTGATTCTTAGCCAATCTTGTTTGGTAGAGGTCCCCCTCTCCTTGCAAGATGACTATGCCTGTGTGACGAGGCATGGTTCACATTCGACATAATTTTTTGTGGAAGAGTTTTACCTCTTCCTACGACTTAGTTTATAGACCGTAAAATCCGATGTTATATTTCATTATGGCGTCGATAGATTATATACTCTGTTTGCAATTCTTTTATTCAATCAAAATAATATTATTTCTTATGTCAAAATGTTATCGCTTATACAAGTCACTTATTTAAGCCCTACGTAATCCAAGCAGTTTTACGTGCTTTTCGAAGATCTCTCTACGTAATGGCTTAGTTAATGGATCTGCAACCATTTTATCCATGGACAAGTATTCTAAAGCGATTATGTTGTCTTCCAGAACAGATTTAGCATAGTTGTATTTCACATCAATGTGTTTGGTCCTACTATGGTACTTTGGATTCTTAAGTGCTGCAATGGCTGCTTGACTGTCGGAGTATACCTTGATGGGATTACTCTCTTTTCCAGTGCCAATTAATTTAGTAAGAAGCTTTTTCAGCCAGACCGCTTCTTGTGCGTTTTTTAGAAAGGGCAACGAATTCCGATTCCATAGTGGAAAGCGCGACACATGATTGCTTCTTGCTCACCCAAGATATGGCAGCATTAGCAAAAAGGAAAACTTCTCCTGTGGTGGACTTACGATCATCTGGATCGCCACCGTGGTCGGCGTCACTATAACCGGTCAATTCTATTTGCTTGCCCTTATAGCACAGAACATAGTCGGCAGTACCTTTCAGATACCGTATAATTCGTTTTACGGCCTTTAGATGTTGATAACTAGGATCTGATTGGAATATTGCTACTAGGCCCACAGCGTAACAGATATCTAGCCGAGTATATAGCATGGCGTACATGAGACTCCCTACCATGCTTAGGTACTCCGCCCCCTTCATCTATTCACGCTGCTGCTAGTTTTTCGGTCTATCACGCTTTGACAGCGCGCACCCGAACACAACCGGCGTATCCACGGGTTTAGCATCGAGCATTCTGAATCTTTTAAACAGTTCGTTGATGTAAGATTCTCGAGACAGACACAATGTCCGGGCGGCACGATCTCGGGCAATCTTAATGCCTAAGATGTACGTGGCCTCTCCCATGTCTTTCATCTCAAATGTTGACGCTAACCAGGACTTTGATTTGTTCATGAAACTAACGTCGTTCGCAGCAATGAGTATGTCATCTACGTGTAGTGTTATGATGACATACTTAGATCCATAGGTCTTAGTGTATACGCAAGGATCCTCGTGAAGATTCACAAATCCGTTTTCGCCGATTTCCTCGTGGAATCTACGATACCATTGCCGAGACGACTGTTTAAGACCGTAAATAGACCTTTGGAGTTTGCAAACTTTACGTTCTTTGCCAGGAGTAATAAAACCCTCTGGCTGCTCCATATAGATCTTTTTCTCCAGGTTTACGTGGAGAGAGGTGTGGTCTTAATATCCATTTGGTGCAGCTCTAGATCGAGACATGCGACGAGGGCAAGGATGGCCCTTACTGTGGTGTAACGCACAGTTGGTGAGTATGTTTCATCAAATTCCATTCGGTGAATTTGGGTATATCCATTCGCAATCACTTGAGTTTTGAACCACTCATCTTTCCATCAGTAGTGAATTCTAAAATTTCACTTTCTAGTTCTGCGGTTAGCATATCAATCAACTAAGGACCATAACCGAATTTGTTCTTATTTAGGCATATTTCATCCTCCATTTTTTTCCTCCATTCCCTCCTTTTGAGGTCCTTCCCTTGCTTTGTTGAATCGTCACTGATTCGAGAACGAATGTTAAGATGTTTAACACATTTTATTCGATGGGACACTTCTCGAGAGAAGTTCGTTGCCTTTGACTATGTCTAGGCTCGTTAATCCCATCCATAGTCTGATTGTAACTCCCACTAAGAATAATGCTTCTTATCAGAGCAACACTCCCACTGGGAAGAATGGCAGTGCTTGAACTCTGATCAACAACTTTTCAGGATGACCTTTCGGTATCGGAATTTTACCTCCGAGATGTATTCCTTGATTACTAGGATCAGGAACCAAGTTGGTCATTTTTCCCTCCCACTAGGAATAACGGGCAGTAGTATTAATTCAGTATTCTTGATTGTCAGGTTCCGACTTGATTCGCATTTGTATTTAGTGATGATTATATGTGAGGGGGAGTAAGCCCTCTCACATGATTTATTATGAAGACTTTTGTATCATCATATACCATATCAATCACTTATGCTGTATCAATTTTCCCACTCGAAGTAAGTGGGACCTGATAATCTCCGTTAACCATTCATTGATTCGATCAGTACTATGTCTGTTCGTTTTACAAAACATTAGAAATTTATCCTCAAATATTTATAATATGTCATGTTTGACCACAATGCCATCAATCTTAGCTAATTTTAAACTTGTATTCCTTTAAGAGTAGACCGTACTCTTAATAAATACTTATTTAATGTGCAATGTAATGCTGCTAATGATAAGGTTTTATCCGTATCATCCTTTTAGCTATGGTGACGTGTCAACCGATTTTATTGGAACATAGAGTTACATTAATGTGAATCAAGTTAATTTCATCCGGAGGAGTAATTAATGTTGAACTTCATCATTATATAACTTTGAACTATGTTGCTTGAAGTATTTGATAAAATGGTTGCTTTAGCCAAACTTTTCGTTCAAGGCCTATAGTGGGAGAGTCGTTTTACTGACTTCTTCCTTTCGTTTGTTTGACTCACCCATAGACTTATTCATCTCAAGGGCTATGCATTTTAAGCGTTCGCTTTAATGCCATATTTGATGTTCTTACTAGATTGTAGTAGCTTTGAAGCATACTTATAATCTTAGTAGATATCAATGAGTTATATTCAAAGGATTACAAACGAAAATTTAGCATCCATTAAAATACTTCAGTATTAAATTCGTACTTTAAAACGACGTGTCCCGTCTCTCGAGGTGACATGCGCCACGCGCATACCAGGTTTAAACCATGGTTACGAAATCATTTTAGTTTTCGAATTTTAAAATCGGTTTTATCATGCATATTATTTCGGGATGGAGTACTTAACAAATAAGGATGCATTAACAATGTGTTGAATGGTGTAAATAATAGTATGGAAACGAACTATAATGATTTTAATACTCTATTCAAGTATTAGCCAATACTTAGAAAATAATATGTTCCTTTATGGAACTTATTCAAGAGCATCTTTAACAGAGATAAAAGGCAAGAAGTATTAGCAAATTAAAGATAAAGAAATTTCTTATTCTATCTTTATTCTCCAAGTGTGTCCTCGATCAGGTCATTGCTTCTGTTTCTCGGTTCTGTAATTCAAAAGAAAATGAATTACTCTCGAGTCTTTAGAAGCGAAAGAGAATGAATGATTTTCATCATCTATTCTCATTGCGTACCTTAGGAGGATTGGTACAGGCATTAGCCAGGTGTCCTTTTACGCCACACCTGGAACACGTTCGAGTTTCCTCTTTACGTATTTGTTTTGCTTGCCTTTTCTTGCCACCAGTTTGTTTGCATTTAAACTTCTTCTGGGATTTGTTTCCCACAAACTTCTCAGTTTTGTTCTAAGGACTTTTGCCCTTTGTCTTGCGTTTCCCCTTTTGTTCGGCTGGCCCGGAGGATGCAATATGCATTTCAGATCTGGACTTTTCAGCCATGAGTCTATCATCTTCTAGCTCAAGATGAACTTTCACCTTCTCAAGAGTATCGAGATGGGTGGCATGGGTAAGGCTCATTTTCATGATATTCCAAGAGTCGGGCAAAGAACGGATCATTAGTTGATTTGTTGTTCCTCAGACAGGTTTTCACCTGCTTCCTTGAGTTCGGCGATCAACTTACACACATGCATAACATGATCCTTCATCTTATGCTTGGGATTCATCTTATAGGAATCAAGAGCGATGTTTAACAATCGCTTTTGGGCTATGGTGTAAACACCAAATGTTGCCTTAAGACCATCCCAGAGGTCTTTGGCAGTTCCCAAATGGTCAAACAAATAGAGAATCTCATCTTCCAGCATAGACAACAAGGTGGAACGAACATCATGATCCTTGACATCCCATTCATCATAGAATGTCTTTTGCTCTTCCGTGAGGTCTCCCTCAGGTCTAGTTTGTTTTGTGGTCCAGACCTCTTATTTCAGAGATTATCATCTTAACTCGCTTGTTCCATATCTTATAATTACTACTATTCAATCTTATTCCCTTATTCAACTGGGAGATTACATTGCTAGTGGCAGCCATCGATTGTAACACATAGTTATGCTAAGTTAGGAAGACAACAACATTTCGACAGAATTGCAAACATCAGATTATCTATTAGGATGGAATACGACAAATAGTGATCCTTCAGTCACTAAACCAAACCGACCGTCAGTAAACCGAGGGAAGGGGGTGTCATGAAATAATTCACACTACCGCCGTGTTCAATCCAATAGATCAGTCTTTTGAAAACGGTTATTATATTGCAAATTACCGGAACGGGAATTTTCAAATAAGCATACCCGATCTTGGCTTTCCCAAGGCCCTTATAATGTTAAAAGGAATTATCCGATAATTTACGCATGCATATTATCATATTATGCTATAAAAGTCGATGAAACTAAAACATGCTTATGCGTCATGCGACTAATGTTCCTAGCATATATAATTCTACGTAAAGTAAATTATCACATGCTTTCTATTCTTGAACATCCTAGCATACGTGTCAAAACATGCAATATCCGCACAAATTATGCATAATTGGCGACTGGAATTTTCAGTTTTTATAAATGTTTGAAAATATTAAGGGCTGTTTTGCAATTCATGCTTATTATCAATCATGCGACATTTCTAGACATGGATTCTAGGCACTTTCAATCAGCATAGCATGCCTATCCTATTGCACAATACATATATTTAAATCCCAGAGCTCAATGCTCGCATTTAATATCCAGCTAGCTTGACGCAAGACAACAGTTCTAATATATATGTAGCAGAAAGTAAACAATTGCGAATCAACCCACTAATTTAATCAAGTCCCAAAAATATGCATATCCGAGATCTGATGGGTTCGACTACAGCCGTTAGGCCCTATTAACGGTGAGGAAACGGCAAATAGGACCAGTGGGCCCTAAACGAAGGCCAAGATGGCCCAGGCTAAGGATCCCGACGAAGGAAGTCCGAGGAAGAGAGGTCCCGACAGAGTCGGGCCTGACAGGCGAGCTGAATGCTCCCGACGAGATGCCTCTGAGTAGGCCCCGATGACGAATCCCTGAGAACAATAGGCCCTGTCACGATGACGAGGGGCCCCGAGCGGTGACACAACGAGATAACTCTGGGTCCTCGATGTTAGTCGGGACTCGTTATCAGAGGATAAGGCCGAGATACGCGGGGCGTGGCCGAGATACGCGGAACGTGATTAAGATACACGGAGCGTGGCCGAGATACGCGGGGCGTGTCCGAGATAAGCGAGATCATGGCCTAGATAGGCGGGATCACACCCGAGATACGCGGGATACGGGCTAACCACCCCCAATGGTTCACCAGGTAACTGAGGTATCTCTTCGCCTATAAAAGGGCAAGAGGTCACCTCAGATCACTTACGTTGAATGACATTACTTGAGATTACTGCTTGCCAGTCCGTACGAGATACTCATTTAAGCATCGGAGAGGGATTCTGGGTCACCGCCCGGTCTATCCCCTCTTGCAGGATTGTGTGGAGCGAAGGAGCTAGGATCGCCGTCAAAGACCGTACCGAAGTTCCACCGTGATCCAACATTGGCGCCGTCTGTGGGAAACTAACAAAAAGCTGATATGCCTTCTACTCGTTCAATGGCGGCTGGCAAGCAAAGAAGGCAAGGACAATCTGGTGGTTCCCGTCACCCCACTGCGACAACTTTGAACTCACTACCAGAACAGGAGGAAAACCAGAACCATCCCGCTGCTGAGCTCTCCCAGACAGGGGGGCATAATGAAGGTCCCGAAGAGATTGCTGCTCAGCACCAGGGCAATAGGGAGCAGGAGGCTCCCCCAGCTACGGACCTGACGACGGCTGTGGCAGAAGCCATGCCTATGTTTTTGGTAGCCGTGGAGGCTCTCTTGGATCGGAGAGAGGCTGCGAGGAGGCAGGAGGAGATGCCCCCGTAGAAGAAGCGCCCCCACCAGCAGAGGTCCGGAACGTACGGGAGGCTCCGCCCCGAGGCCAGGACAGGAGTAGGGTGTCCGTTCAGCCAGAGAGATTCGTGGTTGATGGGCCAGGACCAGTACAGCACAGGACCATTCCCCTGAATGGTCCCATCACCCCCGATCAGGTGGTAAAGATCGTGAACATCTGCATGGGAGAGCAAAAGCCGCTGGTGTCGGAGCTGAGGGATCGATCTACTCATCCCTTCGTTCCTCGACTCATAGACACCCTAGCCCCACCAGGGCTGGGTATCCCCACGATAAAGGAATACGATGGTGAAGGAGATCCGGTTCGTCATGTCCAGAAGCACCTCATGGCGTGTCTGGGAAGAGCCCCGAATGAAGACATAGTGTGTACGTTGTTCCCGAACACACTTGGGGAAAGAGCCCTGACCTGGTTCTTTAGTCTGCCCCCAGGCTGCATCACTTGCTGGGCAGATATGCACGACTGGTTCATTCAGCAGTACCAGGGTCGTAGACGTTTGCTGAAGAGTGTGAGGTCCCTGACCCAGGTGGTACAAAGGCCCGACGAATCGCTGGCACACTATTACCAGCGGTACACTGCCAGTGTGGCGGAGATTGATGAGGAGATCTCGGAGGGTGAAACCATACGTACCTTCATTCGGAACCTAACGGCCCCCTACGGTTCCGACCTAATGCATAGCGTGGCTGAGAAAGCCGTGTGGAATATGGAGGCACTACAGAAGAGGGTGAAACGGCAAATCGATGTCCAGGAGTCGAAGATAGCCGCTAGAGAGCTGGAGCCCCCGAAGTCGAATAAAGGGAAGCAGTCGGTTAAACCTTTCGACGATCGTAAGTCAAAGGGTAAACCCGAGAGCAGTCGGAATCGAGGCCGCTCCGATCGGAGAGATGATAGGCGTTCTTTAAGGAAGGACAAGCAGGAGGATCTCGACATTCCTCTCAACTGCTCCATGGCGGAGGTACTAACGGTCATGGAACGACAAGGTATCTCCAGGTACCCCCCAAAGAAGGATGGAGAATTCTTGGGATCCCGCGCGGATCGCTACTGCCG
Source organism: Clarkia xantiana subsp. parviflora (assembly GCA_036873135.1). Lineage (NCBI taxonomy): Eukaryota > Viridiplantae > Streptophyta > Magnoliopsida > Myrtales > Onagraceae > Clarkia > Clarkia xantiana. The sequence goes on from JAPTYO010000018.1 coordinate 2,340,963, forward strand.
ATTTCACCGCGCAAATGGTCACGACACCAACCATTGTCGGAAGCTGAAGAAGGAGATCGAAAAACTAATCCAGAAGGGGAAGCTCAAGGAGTTCGTCGGGGATAAGCGGTGTCGATCCCGCTCCTGGTCCCGATCGCGGTCCCGTTCTCGATCCCGCGTTCGGTCCCCAGAGAAGAAGAGGTCCGATCCGGAGCCGTCCGGTGCCCGCAAAGAACGACGGGGCACCATTAATGTGATTCACGGAGGATTTGCTGCTGGAGGTGATACCTCATCCTCTCGGGAAGTTTACGCCTCTAGAATTCCTACGGCTGTGGTGCTGGGTAAGAGATCCCGATCCTGGACCCTGAAGGAAGAGATGGTGATCTCCTTTTCGTCGGAAGATCTCATAGGCGTGGAGACTCCGCACGATGACGCCTTGGTTGTGACCTTGGATGTAGACGGGTACGAGATGAAGCGAATTCTGATCGATGGAGGGAGCTCCTCCGATATTCTATTCATGGACGCGCTGGAGGCTATGGGAAAAACGAAGAAAGATCTGAAGGAGGCAAACTTCCCGATGGTCGGGTTCTCTGGCTCTACCTCCTATCCGCTAGGAGTAATCACCTTGCCAGTAGAGTTTGGTAGTGGGTGGAAATCAGAAAGGAGGAACGTGGAGTTCGTGGTAGTTGATTCCGCGGGGACTTACAACGCGATTATCGGGAGAACCACCATCAACCCCCTGATGGCAGTTGCCTCGACAGTGCACCAGAAGATGAAGTTCCCGACTGAGCACGGAGTCGGAGAGGTCAAGGGCGACCAGGTGGCTTCCAGAAAATGTTACGTCAATGCCACTCGAAGGAGGAGGCGAGAGGCCATGACTGTCCTCCAGACAGATACAGATCCTAGAGAGGAGTTTGGACGACCCGCCCCCATAGAAGATCTAAAGGAAGTTGAGATCGACGGACCCCAGAGGAAGGTGAAAATCGGGTCTGCTCTGACTGAGGAGACAGTCAAAAATTGATTGAGTTGCTGAAGGAGTTCAAGGAGCTGTTTGCCTGGTCCCCGAGCGATATGCCAGGAATCAGCCCCGATGTGATCGAACACGAGCTGAAGATTGATCCCGCAATCAAACCTATCACGCAGAAAAGGCGTCCGATGGGCACAGACAAGAAGACCGCGATCTAGCAGGAGGTGGGCAGGTTGCTCGATGCCAGGTTTATTAAAGAGCTCCGATTCCAGACTTGGGTCGCTAATCCAGTACTGGTGAAGAAGACTAATGGGAAATGGCGGATGTGTGTGGATTTCTGCGACCTGAATAAGGCTTGCCCGAAGGACTGTTACCCACTCCCGAGAATCGACCAGTTGGTGGATGCCACATCGGGACATGAGCTGTTGAGCTTCATGGATGCGTATTCGGGCTACAACCAGATCAAGATGGCTAAAGAGGACGCTCCTCACACAGCGTTTTATGCAGACAGTGACATCTATCACTACGATGTCATGCCTTTCGGGTAAATTAATGCCGGGGCAACCTATCAGCGCATGGTGAATAAGTTATTCAGAGATATGCTGGGAGAGACCATGGAAGCTTACGTGGATGACATGCTGGTGAAGTCCCGACAAGCTGAGGATCATGTGCACAACCTAGCCATGGCGTTTGAGCGGATGAGGATTCATCAAGTTCGCTTAAACCCGACGAAATGCGCCTTCGGAGTCCACTCAGGGAAATTTTTGGGATTTATGGTGAGCCAGAGAGGATTTGAGGTGAATCCCGAGAAGCTGAGGGCGATTGAGGAGATGCAGTCTCCGATAAACCATCGGGAGGTACAAGTGCTGAATGGCCGACTGGCTGCAATGAATCGCTTCCTGTCCAAAGCCAGCGACCGATCAATGCCATTTTTTGAAGTCCTGAGGGCCAACAAGAAGTTTGAGTGGACCGCCAAGTGTGAAGAAGCGTTCCAAGCACTCAAGCAGCACCTTCGCACCCTCCCGCCGTTGGCGAAACCGGTTCCAGGCGAGCGCTCTATCTTTACTTGGCTGTTTCTGAATTTGCCATTAGCTCTGTGTTAGTGAAGGTTGTCGAGGGTAATCAAGTCCCCGTCTATTATGTAAGCAAGGCGTTTGCCAAGTCTGAATTAAATTATCCTGCCGTTGAGAAGTATCTTTTTGCGTTGATTATTACTGCTCGGAAGCTAAGGCCTTATTTCCACGCACACGAGATTACTGTGTTGACGAACCAGCCTTTGAAGCATTTTTTGAACCGACCGGATGCGTCGGGAAGATTAGTGAAATGGGCAGTAGAGCTTAGTGAGTTTCGCATACACTTCGCTCCAAGAACGGCCATTAAGGGCCAGGCATTGGCGGATTTCATAGCAGAATCTACAGCCCCCGAACTAGAAGAAGCGGGCCCTGTAGAGAGGGCAACCATGGAGGTCACGACAGAAGAACAACCAGAGAAGGCAGAGCAATCAGAACAGCCAAACGAGGAAAATACCTGGGAAATGCACACGGATGGCTCCTCGAGTTCGGACGGATCAGGAGCAGGCTTTTTTTTAGTACCACCGGGTGGAGGTGAGCCGCTCCGATACGCCTTGGCTTTAACATTCAAGGCCACAAACAACGAAGCGGAGTATGAGGCTCTTATCACGGGCCTGAAAATTGCTAAAGGCACTGGAGTCGATCACTTGAGAGTGAAGTGTGACGCAGCTTTAATCGTAAACCAGGTTCAAGGGCGATACGAAGCGAGGAGCCCGAAGGAGAGCTTTAAAAGCTTCGACATCGAGGCAATCCCGAGGGAGGAAAACGTAGAGGCAGGCGCCTTGAGCAAATTTGCCCTGGGGGCACCCTTGGAAGAAAATCGGAAGGTGCACTTATTGGAAAAGGTGATCTTATCGACCATCGACCCGACACAGGTGTGTACCATTGAGGCAAGATCGGAGGAGGAGCCCACTTGGATGACCCCGATAGTCGCATACCTAACTACGGGGACAGTCCCCGATGATAAAGTAGCAGCCGTCAGGATACGTCGGATCGCGGCTAATTACGTGATGCTGGACAATCAGCTATACAAGAAGGGTTGGTTCTCGACTCCGTACTTGAAGTGTGTGGTAGAACTCGATACAAATCGAATCCTGAAGGAGGTGCATGAAGGGGTCGCGGCTTGTCATGAAGGGGCCCGATCCATTATGAGGAAAGTGCTGAACTTGGGCTATTATTGGCCTACGATGAGCAAGGAAGCGACGGCGTTGGTCCGATCCTGTGACGCGTGTCAGAGGTACGCCCCGAGTATCGTGGCTCCGGCCGCTAATCTGACATCCATCAAGAGCTCTTGGCCCTTCGCGCAATGGGGCATCGACTTGGTGGGACCTCTTCCACAAGCACAAGGTCAATGTAAGTATTTACTTGTAGCTATCGATTATTTTTCGAAATGGATAGAGGCAAAGGCGTTGGCCAGAACGACGGGGAACCAGATTGTCAAGTTCCTCCAGACCCATATTGTGTCCAGATACGGGATTCCCAAGGTGGTGATCAGCGACAATGGTCCACCGTTTAACGGCTCTCAGGTGAGGGAGTATCTGGAGGAGTTGAACATCGAGCATCAGACAGCTTCCGTGCGCCATGCTCAGACTAATGGCCAGGTGGAATCAGCCAACAAAATCGTGATGGATGGCCTGAAGAAGAGGGTCTATTCCCTGAAGGGCAAGTGGCTGAACGAACTGGAGAACGTGCTTTGGGCTGTTAGAACGACACCCAAACGATCAACGGGGGAGACTCCGTTTGGCCTCGTTTATGGCACGGAGGCTGTCGCCCCCGTGGAGGTAGCTGTGGCGTCCCATCGGATGAGATATTACGAGCCTCTGACGAATGATGAAATGAGACGTCTGGACTTGGACTTACTCGAAGAGAAGAGGCGGGAAGCCGATGAAGTCCAAGCTCGAATGCGTTTGGCGACGGCCAGGTACTACAATCGGCGAGTAAAGTCCCGACAGTTTTTCGCCGGGGAGCTGGTTTGGCGTCGCAACGAGTTTACCCTTTTGGATCGAATCAACAAGATGTCACCAAAATGGGAAGGAACATATAAGGTCGTGGGGATGCCAGCTCCAAATGCGTACAAATTGGAAGACCTCGATGGCAGAGTATTGAAGCATTCTTTTAGTGGCGAACACTTGAAGAAACACCATGCTTGATGAAAGTCGCCTTAAGTGGTGCCCAATGAAAGTCGCCTTAAGTGGTGCCCGATGTAAAATCGCCTTAAGTGGTGTATGCTGTTTATCGTTTAATTCGATGTAAGCCAATTTTGTGCCATCAATAAATAAAGAGGTTGCTTCCGATCAGAATTATTCTTAGATTTACTCTAAGCTTTATAAAGTCGCCTTGAGTGGTGCACGAGAAAAGTCGCCTTGAGTGGTGCACGAGAAAAGTCGCCTTGAGTGGTGCACGAGAAAAGTCGCCTTGAGTGGTGCACGAGAAAAGTCGCCTTGAGTGGTGCACGAGAAAAGTTGCCTTGAGTGGTGCACGAGAAAAGTCGCCTTGAGTGGTGCACAAGAAAAGTCGCCTTAAGTGGTGCATGATTCTTAGATTTATTCTAAGTATTGAAAAGACGTCTTAAGTGATGCATGTTTCTTGGATTTATTCTAAGCATTGAAAAATCTCCTTAAGTGGTGCATGATGGTAAGTCGCCTTAAGTGGTGCAAATTAGTAAATCTTCTTAAGTGATGTACGAGAATGTCTTAAGTGTCGAAGTATCGACTTAAGCAAGTATAGTAAAGCCACTTGGAGAAGTGCATCGAAAAGATCGGAACTAAGAAAGTCTGATGAATTGATAAGGGCTCAAAGGCCCGACGATTACAAAAGCGAGGAAAATACAAGGACTCTAAAGATAAGCAGTTAGGCTTGGTCCTTGTCAACGGCATCTGCGGGAGCTGGGTCCACGAGGTCGGTGGCAGAAGGATCCACAGGGTCGGCCGCGGGAGGATCGACTATCGGGGCATCAGCACTTGGAAGCTCTGCTGCGTCTTCGACAATTGCGGGAGTACTCCCCCCATCACTCTCCTCAGAAAGAGCAAAGTATTTCTTCGCAAAGGGATCGAGAGAAGGAGACTTGTCGAAGTTGATGGCGTCGCCATACTCCAGGTGGAGCTCCTCAACTGCATTGAAGAAGGTGTTCTCCACCTCTGCGCCGAAGAACTTCACAGCATCAGCCTGGAAGTCTTCAGACCTCCGATAATCCTCCCGGCCCTTGGCCTCGGCCGCGACCAGCTGCGCAGGAACCCCCGCGACTTGCTCCTCCAGAGCCTTCTTCTCGAGGACCAGCTTGTCCCCAGCAGCCTGCCGCTCCTGTCGCTCCCGCCTCAGGAGCCCCTCGAAATCCCTAACCTGCTTTTGGAGGTCCTGAACCTTTTGATCGAGGATGGCCTACTCCTTAGCAAGTTTTCCCCGCGAAGATTTGGAGGCCGCAAGATCCTCCTTAAGCTTGGCGATGGCCGCCCGGTCCCGCTCCCGGGACTCATCATAGGCAATGAGGTACCCAAAAAGACGGTTGAAGTCCCCGAGCTCCTACGATAGAAGAAAGAAAAGTGTTAATGGACAAACAACCAGCCTTACCAATGAAGAAGAAGAAGCGAAGTTTTACCTCTAGACGCAGGGACATCTCTCGAACATCCCGATGCATCGCCGCCCGATTCAGGGAGATCGGGAACCGCATGGTGGGCAGGATCGAGCCTGCCAGCAGATGCAGAGCCAGTTCCTCATGGGCGTCCCCTAGTCGAAGCTGGACCCCTTGCAGTGTTTGGATTGGAGTCCAGGGAGCATCCACCTGCGCGGGGTCGAAGGCCCTGTAAAAACTCCCGTCGAGAGGGGCAGGAGGAGGGCCAGCACGAGTCGTGGAGGGGCGCGCCTTCGGCTCGGCCCGAGCGGGGGAAGGAGTGAAGTTGTGGATGGGCGACGGCTATCGCTGCTGCGGAGAAGATGAAGGGGGCAGCCCCTGAGAGGTTGGTTTCAAGGGGGACTGCCCCGTCCTCCGACGATGACGAAGGGAGCCACCCTCATCAGTATCCTCGGAGGAGTCCAAGGTTTCCACCCGACGAAATTGTTCGCCGGTCGGGGTTTTCACCCCAGTTGAGGGAGGCGCCCCTGTTGAAGACGGTGCACCCGCGGAAGCTTCAGCGCCCGACGGAGCTCCTGAGCGACCTGCACCTAGAGGACGAGAGGCTTCAGAAATGTAATCAGGGAGTTCATCAGGATTCTTACACCAAACAATACGTCGGGAGACATATTGATCCTTCCCGTGGTAGTGGTAGTAGCCCGCCTTCAGGACAAGAGGAGTTTCACCTCGAAGAATTCGTCTAACGTCAGCAATACGGGCCTCCCTGGTCGAAGGAATCAAATCCTTCGGGACCATCCTCCTATACGATTTAATAGCGAAACGGAGCTTTTTACCTTCTTCAGCATTCTGGACGTCGAAGAGTTGGTCCAGCTCCACGCGCTTCCGCTTAGGTTGCTCCGCAGAAGGAGACCCCGACGGAGCAGCAGCCTTCTTGGCGGACTTCCTCTTCCGCGAAGGGCGGACGGCATCGGTCTCCCCCTGCTTAAGGAACAGATCGGTCAGCACGGATACCTTCTTGGCTGCAAACAGTAAAAGAAAAGAGTTAGAGATTTACCCAGGGAACCACATTGGAGGGGCCGTCGAAAAGCTGCCCCCCAGAAATTATATCGAGGAGTCGGATCCCGGCGTTCACCAGGTCCCGCTCCACGAGAGAATTGGCGTCGAGGGGAGTGTAGGACTCCCCCCATCGGTAGAGCTGGATGAGTTGAAGAGTTTGGAAATCTTCATCGGTATAGGTGTGGAAGGCAGGCGGAGAGTCTGCTTCCACCTCCCATCGGGGCCATGGGATCGAAGAGTGTTGAATGAAGAAGTAGCTCCTTTTCCAACCGCTGTTGTCGGACCCCGTGTCGACTAGGAGTCCCCGACCCTTGACCACCTTCCAGGTGTCAGTGGTCCAGTTGCACAACCCGAGTTGCGTCTTGTTCCACTTCGGCATTCGGGGGGTAGAAGGCGCAAACCCCCGCCTCGTTGCACTTCATCCCGTAGAAGGTCCTGAAGAGCTTGAGGCTGTACACCCACTTTTGACGAAAGCAGAGGACCTGGAAGGCGTTCCACAAACGTATGGCGTGGGGAGAGAAGGTGGTCGGATGCGTCTTATAATGATGACACATCTCGACCAAGCTGCCACAGAAAGGGAACCTAATCCCCGCTGATACTTGCCCCGTAGAGACAAATACCTCCCCTTTTCGGGGACGAGTAACCTCAAGGTTACCCGAGGGGCGAGGCCAGGGATACGGGAAACGGGGTTCCCAAGTAGAAGTGATGCATCCCTCCCGGAGAGCTGCATCATAAGCGGTGCTAGAGATTTCATTCAAAGCATAATCAAAGTTGAAGGGCTTTCTTCCCCCAGAGCTGGATCCACTATCTGAAAAGTAGCAATGGCAAGGAAGGCACAGTGGGATTTTCGGAAAACTACAAACAAGGAAAAGATAAGCAGGCAACGAAGAAGAAATCCTTACCAGACATGACGAATTGGAGGAATGAACTAGGCGTTGCCGGGAAGATGATCGGAAAAGCACTAAGGTCTTCGGAATCGCAAAAGCACTAAGGTCTTCGGAATCGCAAAAGCTTGAACTCACAAAGGTTGTAGAGAGCTCCTGAAAATTCGAAGACGGTAAAAGTGATCCAACAACCACGGTTAGTGTTTTATAGGCAAAGAGGACAGTTGAAGGGACAGTACGATCCGAGTCGTCGAAGTTGAAGAGTTCTAATCTGGACCGTTGAGATGGAACGTGCAGAAGGGCAACAGGTGTAATGATGAAACGGCCTGAAAAGCACTTTTCAGAAAAAGCAGGTGCGAAAAATCAGGCACGAGTGCCGAAGACGTCGCTTCACTATCTGCTGCATTTAATGAACTGGGGAATCGAGGAGTCCCCTCGGATTTGGCAGTTATCCACAAGGCATCGAGGAAATGTGAAGGAGAAGACTAGTATTGAGTGGCTATGTCAAGGGAAAGATCCCCGATTCCAAGGCCGGGAGTTGAAAGACACGACGAACTAAAAGTCCCTCATGTCTTGGGGGCAAATGATGGGTTCGACTACAGCCGTTAGGCCCTATTAACGGTGAGGAAACGGCAAATAGGCCCAGTGGGCCCTAAACGAAGGCCAAGATGGCCCATGCTAAGGATCCCGACGAAGGAAGTCCGAGGAAGAGAGGTCCCGACAGAGTCGGGCCTGACAGGCGAGCTGAACGCTCCCGACGAGATGCCTCTGAGTAGGCCCCGATGACGAATCCCTGAGAACAATAGGCCCTGTCACGATGACGAGGGGCCCCGAGCGGTGACACAACGAGATAACTCTGGAGTCCCCGATGTTAGTCGGGACTCGTTATCAGAGGATAAGGCCGAGATACGCGGGGCGTGGCCGAGATACGCGGAACGTGGTTAAGATACACGGAGCGTGGCCGAGATACGCGTGGCGTGGCCGAGATAAGCGAGATCATGGCCTAGATAGGCGGGATCACACCCGAGATACGCGGGATACGGGCTAACCACCCCCAACGGTTCACCAGGTAACTGAGGTATCTCTTCGCCTATAAAAGGGCAAGAGGTCACCTCAGATCACTTACGTTGAATGACATTACTTGAGATTACTGCTTGCCAGTCCGTACGAGATACTCATTTAAGCATCGGAGAAGGATTCTGGGTCACCGCCCGGTCTATCCCCTCTTGCAGGATTGCGTGGAGCGAAGGAGCTTGGATCGCCGTCAAAGACCGTACCGGAGTTCCACCGTGATCCAACAAGATCCATCCCCATAATCGAAACTAGGTATTAGGGTTTTAACCGAAAAACGTGTTAAAACGTAAACCCTAAGAGCACTGTTTAGGCTAAATTCAAAGTTCGAAAACATTTTGGATTTTAAATTTGACATCCTTTTTTATTGAACATTTTAAAATTTCCGAGAAGTTTAAAAATTCTGGTCCGGTCCAATTTAAAGTCAGGTTCAAGTCATTCCGATTTTAAAAATCTGGTTTGGTCCGAAGCGGTTCAATAAAATAAGATTGTGGTTCAGTTTATCACTCAAATCCGGTTATGATAGGTTCAATTTAGTTACTACAGTCCGACCCGACCCGACTAGGTCGACCCGATTAAGAAAACCCGGATTGGTTTTATCCGTTCCGGTTTAGCAATTGGACCGGCCCATAAACCCTAGGGTTCGGACGAAATTTGTCTTGTGGGCTAAGTAGGGTTTTTAAAGTCCACTAAAAACTTAAATTAGTCACAAAGAAATATTAATTATTTAAAATAATTTGGCATATTTAAATATATATATAAATATTGTCAAGATTCTATCTATAAGATGTAAATCAATCAACAATAGATATATATACATAAAATATTCGGCATATATATATATATATTATTGTCAAATATATCTTTAGGGATTAAAATATGTAGACAATATATTTTCTTAATCTTTTATAGTAACTAAATCTATCGATATTTGTTATCCCTATCTTTATATATATATATATATATTGATAGTTAATATGTCTTACAATATTATATTATGAACCTATCCTTATTTTCCAACTTATAGATATATAGTTACCTATTAATAAAATTTAAAAATGGCAACCTATATCTTTTTAAAAAAATTCGGCCGAACTAGGTAACTTGGTGTCCAAGAAAATTAATTTTTTTTACCTAAGATACCCCTAGGGTTTTCGGCACAAACATGTAAATTGGAAAAGTTGTCAAATTTTAAGATCAAACCCTAACTTGATCATGAATCCAAAAGGTGTTCTTGATAAAACTCATGGTGTTCTAGAAGATCATGAACATCAATCTTAAATTCGAACATAAAATTCGGTTTTGATCTATAAAAACATGTATATTTCAAAAAATTTAAAATTTAAAGATCAAACACATGAAATTTACTTAAAAATTTCGGATTACTCATGGTGTTCATGAACATGAAAATTTCGGATTTTTAAAAAACTTAAGAACATCAGTTTATCAAAAATTTAAGAACTCCTAACCATGCTCTGATACCACTGTTCGATTACGGGGACGTAATACTACGACTGTTCGATTACGGGGACGTAATACTACGAAATGCTAAACGTGTACATGCAAGTAATCTAACTACGCAGCGGAATAATGTACACATACCTTTTAGCTTTTCTTCCCAAGAACGTCGTGGAGGGAGTTTTGATCCTCTGGTCGGAACCACGTACAAGTTCTTCGTAAGAAGAAGTCCTACGCGGTGTAAGCTCCATAACAAAGCCTCTGATCGATTCTTCAACGGGGACAGAACCTCAGACTAAGATGTGCACCGAAAATCACTACTAAGGTGTTGAGAGGGTTTCTCTCGAGTTCCTCAATGGAGGAACTTCTTATTATGAATGAATTGTGTAAACCCCTTAGGTGAGTCCCCTGTGAATAGATTATGTACGTTCATCCGAAAAATAAGATGGATGAATCTGTGCTCCGCGCACTCGATTGACAAACAGGCCACTCCTAAGGTCAGTGTCGAACCTAAATTAGACGAATATCCTATCTTAAATAGAGTCAAGCATGGGTTTTGAACCACTACTTGACTCAGGGGCAAGTGTTGGATATCTGTCCAATTTGGGTTCATATTTACGTTTCAGACCTCATAAACACGCTAGAACCACAGAACGGATCTTACCACAGTCACCCCGGGTCAAAACGGTCCAGATGCGCGTCGCACCCGGACCGGGGACCTCCGGATTGCCATAAGGCAATCCGAGGGTCCAGATTACCGACTAATACTGCGCATTTACCCTTGTTTTTACTATGTACGAGAAGTTAGTGCGCATATAGCCAATCTCGATGTCGGTAAGCGTTTTCATGTAAACCGACATCAAACCAGGCACAGTTCTCAGGTTTCCTATAAATAGGGGCCTAGATCTCCCATTTCAGGAATTAACTCGAAACACTGGAGAATTGGCTATTTGTGCTCTGACCTCTCTCTAAACTTTCTCTCTCTAAAATACTGACTTTAGCATCGGAGAGGGCACAACCAGCACCACCCCCCTCTCCATGCTGGTTATTGCCCGCTCTGCAGGACCCGACGAATAGAAGACGGAGACAGAGATCAAAGTTAGTTCGAGGATCGAGGTTGAAGCCCAAGTTAGTTCGTGGATCGAGGTCCCTGAAAAGCAGTTCGAGATATCCCAAGTGGAAACGATCTCAACAAAAACCCTTCCATTCCAGCGAGTGGGAAGTGTTAGCATTTGGAGTAAATAGGCCGTCGTAATAGGAGCTCATTAATATAAACCCAACATACTAAGTCTAATTTGCGGTATGGCACATAAGGGATTTCGGGTCAGGCCGAAATCCTTATGGGCCATGCACGACCCAAAAGGGCCGGCCCATATTAGCTATATGGATCGGTGAAATATAGGTGAGCAACCCAAGGGATTTTTCTCACATCTTCTTATAAATATGAGGTGTTAGGTATTTCTTGGGGTTGGTCATTCTCTCCATTTTAGTTGTTAGAAAATAAATCCCTCTCCCTTTACACCAAAGGGTTCGGCCGAAACCTTACACACACAAGGAGGTGTCGAATTGTGACAAGCAATTCACCCCGGAGATCCATCCAGCAACTGGATTGAAGAGGCTTTGCTATGGAGACCATTGCATGTGGATTGCTCCTTAATTAGAGTTCCCAAAAGACACCGTCCGGCAGATCGTGAAAATAGGTATGTGCACCCTTTTCGATGCGTAATTAGTTTACCTAGCATGTTCCTATGTTTGATCCGTATGAATTATCCCCATAATTTTCCTTCATCTACGACTTCCTCAAGATTACCCTCAGGCCTCACTTGTACCGTGTTTAGATGGATCTCACATTATAGTTCATTTATGACTATATATGCTTGTACGTGCCATATCTTATAATTATTTCCATTTAGTCTGGCCCCCTTAATTAGCATAGTGATGATATTGCTTATTGTAGTCATACTTAATCACACTAAAAATATTCGTGTTTTTATTCAAGTTTGAGAGTTAAATATTAAAACGAATAACTGCATGCATTAGATATCCAAAAGACAAAATACGTACACTAATGTTCATTTACTGTTCTATACCAAAATCACTAGTAAAGCCCAATGGAATCAAATATATAGGAGTTGTCAGAACTAAATCTAACCTACGGCGTATTACGTTTAAAAACGTGAGATTTTGAATAGAGTCGCCACTAGTTAATTAAAAGGCTAACTAGAATCCTAAATTACCTAAGCGAATAACGAATTAACCACCTAGGTATTAAATCGGTCTACGATCAGAAATTAGAGTTCGGGGGTTCTATTACGAATTAAAAACAATTTTTAACTACGCCCTTTCGGTACTCGGTTCACTTAATTTGCCAACTTTATTATTAATTAATACCCCAAACACACTAATTAAAAGACAAAAAAATAACAAAATAAAACCTAATAACACTATCAAACAAATTTTTTATTAAAAAAAATGCAAATTAACATATTCACATAACACAACTTAAATAATCAAATTTTTAATTAACCTAAATCAATTAAATTTTTATTATTTAAACATAAATCTAACATAATATAAAAAAAAAAAAAGGAGAGACAGATCGGGACCTTACCAGTGGAGGGGATGGGAACAGCGGCGGGCGGCCTGGATGCGGCGGAGGAGCTTCTGTCATGCGGCCAGGCGAGGCAGACTGCGACAGTGGCTTGGTCGGAGCGGCACTGGTGGTTGCGGTCACGGCAAAGGACCAAGGAAAACTCCGGCCCGGATCTGCACAGTGAAGACACCGACTGGAGAGCAGAGATCGGTGGAGGTCGAGATCAGCAGGAATCGACGGTGGTCTGTATCTGGCGGTCGACTTGGAACGGACGACGGTGGTCTGTATCTGGTGGACTGGAGTCCGGCGGCGGTGGTGGTTTGCGTGAGGAAGAGAGAGAGTGAGAAGAGAGAGAAAGTGAGAGAGAGAGAGAGAGAGAGAGGGAGAGAGAGAGTGGCCGGAGCTGGCAGACAGAGGTCGCGCGGTGGCGCCGGGCGGAGGTGGAGCTCGGGACCAGACCTGGACGACGGAGCTCGGGACCGCCGGAGAAACGGGAAGCGACGGAGAGGGCTGCTTCTGCTGCTGGGACCGGTGGGTAGGGTGTCGGCGTAGGTGGAGGGCGTGGCCACCGGTGTGGCCGCTGGCAGGGCCACCAGTGTGGCCAACGGCAGGGGTGGCGCGGCGTCCGGCGGCGAGCTCCGGCGGTCAGGCTGCAGTTATAGAGCCAGGCCAAAAATAAAAAAATAAAAAAATAATATAATAATAATAATTCGGGCACTAGATGACAAAAATCGCATGGATCCCGATGAATAGTGTATTATTGCTTTTTGTGGTTTTTTTCTGTGTGTTTTAAAATGTAAAACTAGACCCTTATTTATACTAAAAACCTAGTCTAGATTACATATAAAAATTTAAATAAAAAATGCTAACAGATAATTATTCTAGAGAAAATTCCTAAGGATATTTATCTTTACAGATAATTATTACTTTTTGAATAAAAAATAATATCTGGAGATAAATATCTTACAGATAATTTTCTAAGATAAAAAAAACTAAGTATTATATATATATTTTTTAAAAATTCCGAAAATATTAAAGAAATTCGAAATAATTTAAAATATATTTTATAATAATTTCCCTAATGTGCCCTTGAGCATTTTTGGAGACTTTGTGGCTTGACGCGTCCGAAATTTGACGTATCATGTGTAACGTCGTTACGTCCGGGTCAAAATCGAGTGTTTACAGTCTGCCCCTCTTTGGACGGACTCCCGTAGAACGTGTTCGAAGGGGTTTGTCCAAAGACGAGGAAACACTGATTTTGACCAGAAAGTATATTCTCTTCCAATTCTTCAAAGTCTTCAAGGTGGCTCATGTGCTTATTCTGGTGCGGAAAGATAAAACCTCTGTCGGCGGGACGCCTGTCGGCGGTGCCTCCATTAGCGAAGCAGAAAGTAAAGCCTCCAGTGGAGTGCGGAAAAGTAAAGCCTCCAGTGGCGTGCAGAAAAGTAAAGCCTCCAGTGGCGTGCAGAAAAGTAAAGCCTCCAGTGGCGTGTGGGAAAGTAAAGCCTCCAGTGGCGTGCATAAAAGTAAAGCCTCCAGTGGCGTGCGGGAAAGTAAAGCAGAAAAGTAAAGCCTCCAGTGGCGTGCGGGAAAGTAAAGCCTCCAGTGGCGTGCAGAAAAGTAAAGCCTCCAGTGGCGTGCAGAAAAGTAAAGCCTCTAGTGGCGTGCATAAAGTAAGGCCTCCAGTGGCGAGTATTTTGAAAAGAGCCCCTAGTGGCGTCCGTTGGAGAAGAGCCTCTAGTGGTGTCCGTCGGAGAAGAGCCTCTAGTGGCATATGTCGGAGAAATGCCTCTAGTGGCGTTCGTTGGATAAGGGCCTCGAGTGGTTTGAGGACTTGAATGCATGACCCTAATTTTTGCCTAAACTGCGCATGACGCGACAACTTAGCGGGATATTTTTTTTATTTTTTATTTTTTTAATCTCTCATATTCTCTCCTTTTGCCACGGTCAGAATTTTAGACCGTGCCCCTCGGTTTTCCTAATTTTTGCATGGATTGCTCCTTGGGGTTTTTTATTCCATCGGGATTTTATTTTCTCTCCTTTTGCCATGATTGCAATTTCTGAATTTGCTATCATGCCCCTCATTTCCTAATTTTGCCTAGGCTGCCCCTTCGGGTTTTCAATCTAACGGAAGCGCTCTTTTTTGGTAGCCGATTAAACGGTGGCTGTGACCCGTACTTTATTTCCCGTCTCGATGCGAGAGTATTTGTAGCCATTTGGAGGGTGGTTGTGACCCTGTCCTCACCGTCTTCAATGTCGCGAGAGCTCTTTTGATTTGTAGCCATTTGGAGGGTGGTTGTGGCCCTTTCATTTATTTCCTTCGTCGATGTTCCGAGAGTGCTCTTTCGATTTGTAGCCATTTTAAGGGTGGCTGTGGCCCTTTCAAATGATTTCCCGGCCTCACACGATTTACGAGAATACTCTTTATATGTAGCCATTTTGCGGGTGGCTATGGCCCTTTCAACAATCTCCCATCCTCTCAGGATTCGAGGAACACTCTTTGTTGGTAGCCATTTTAGGGGTGGCTGTGGCCCTTTCACTCATTTCCCGCCTTCAATGTTGCGAGAGTGTTCTACATCTGTAGCCGTTTGAAGGGTGGTTGTGGCCCTATATTTTGTAGTCGTTTTAGGGACGACTGCGGCCCTTTTTTATTTTCCTGCTCTTACAAGATTCGCGGAGTCACTCTTTTATCTGTAGCCATTTGGAGGGTGGTTGTGGCCCTTTATTTTGTAGTCGTTTTAGGGACGGCTGTGGCCCTTTTTTATTTTCCCGCTCTTACAAGATTCGCAGGGTCACTCTTTTATCTGTAGCCATTTGGAGGGTGGCTGTGGCCCTTTATTTTGTAGTCGTTTTAGGGACGACTGTGGCCCTTTTTTATTTTTCCGCCCTTAAAAGATTCGCGGGGTCACTCTTTCATCTGTAGCCGTTTGGAGGGTGGCTGTGGCCCTTTATTTTGTAGTCGTTTAAGGGACGACTGTGGCCCTTTTTATTTTTCTCACAGGATTCGCGGGGTCACTCTTTTATCTGTAGCCATTTGGAGGGTGGCTGTGGCCCTTTATTTTGTAGTCGTTTTAGGGACGATTGTGACCTTTTTTTTTATTTTTTCGCCCTTACAAGATTCGCGGGGTCGCTCTTTTATCTGTAGTCATTTGGAGGGTGGCTGTGACCCTTTATTTTGTAGTCGTTTTAGGGACTACTGTGGCCCCTTTTTTTCGCCCTCACAATATTAGCACAAACACTCTCTTTATTTTCCTGTAGCCGATTAAAGAGCGGCTGTACCCTAAAGAAAATTGAGTTTTTTTTTTTTTGCTTTTTTTTTTTTTACTTTTTCATCTCACCTTTTTCCATGATTGCCCCTGCGTGTTTTCAATCATGCCCCTCTCCCTGACTTTTGCCTAGGTTTTCAACCTAGCGGGAATTTATTTTTTTCTCTCTTTTTTCAAATGGAAAGAAAATCTACAGAAACTATTCAACGACAACTATGTTACATGCCCCTAATAGCAGATTAAACCTTTTAATTTCTCAAAACTTCTCCGGAGGAAAACTTTTCAAATAAGTTGATTATGTCGATGTCTTGAATGGAGGATCCTTTCAATGGGTGGCCGACACCGACAATACCTCCTCCTCCTCCTCCTCCTCCTCCTCCTCCTCCTCCTCCTCCTCCTCCTCCTCCTCCTCCTCCTCCTCCTCCTCCTCCTCCTCCTCCTCCTCCTCCTCCTCCTCCTCCTCCTCCTCCTCCTCCTCCTCCTCCTCCTCCTCCTCCTCCTCCTCCTCCTCCTCCTCCTCCTCCTCCTCCTCCTCCTCCTCCTCCTCCTCCTCCTCCTCCTCCTCCTCCTCCTCCTCCTCCTCCTCCTCCTCCTCCTCCTCCTCCTCCTCCTCCTCCTCCTCCTCCTCCTCCTCCTCCTCCTCCTCCTCCTCCTCCTCCTCCTCCTCCTCCTCCTCCTCCTCCTCCTCCTCCTCCTCCTCCTCCTCCTCCTCCTCCTCCTCCTCCTCCTCCTCCTCCTCCTCCTCCTCCTCCTCCTCCTCCTCCTCCTCCTCCTCCTCCTCCTCCTCCTCCTCCTCCTCCTCCTCCTCCTCCTCCTCCTCCTCCTCCTCCTCCTCCTCCTCCTCCTCCTCCTCTCAAATGCTCTTTCATTAGCACGGTCGATCTTCATGGAATCTCGATCTTTTTTAATAGGAAAATCTCTGGATGTCTTCTATCTTCAACCATGCTTGATCTTAACAGGAATGCCCTACGGCTGCATCTGACTGGTTCATAATTCGTCGCATGCTGGATGAATGACCCTGGACGAATGACACGAACACACATGGATGGTGTTGAGTTTGGCACAGTAGTCCGCAAATGGTAAACTTAGACATAGATATCGTCCGAGGTATCTGGGATAAACTCGATAGTTGGCATAAGAATGGTCGACGAGCGAAGGGCCGTACACGAGATGTGCTCTTTAGGAGCTTTGATTTGGATGATTATCTAAGCTGCACAATAAGTAAGGAAAAATTCAAATTTCGGGGATAAAAATGATAACAACTTCTCTTACCTGGGAGTTGGATTTTTCAGTGGGCAATGTGCCGCTAAGCGACTGGACCTGCTGCATCTCCTGCTCCACAACTTGTATATGTACACCTGTTGAAAAGTACATGCCCCCTAGTGGCAAACTGAAAATTTCAGAACTTTTTTTTGGAAAAGGATTCGGTTGATCGAGTCAAGCTACATTGATCGGCACATTGAATCTTCACGGGGTTCTCGATGATCTCTTGAAATTTTCTCATCTCCTGACATATCCGATCTCAAAGGGAGATGACCCATGGTTACCGCTGAATGGTTTAAACCTGGCCACATAACGGTTGTATACCTCGTCTTGGAAAGCGTATGAATTTCACACATGGTGGGTGAAATTTTTCATAGAAACTCTTTGAAGCGCTCACATTTCACACGGCTGTGGCATTGGTTGAAGTGGTCATCCGACCTACAAAAGAGTAGGGACACTCAAATCTCAAGGAAAAAATTAAGTACAATTTAACGTACCTCGGCGTTAGATATCTCGAGTGTGCAATTTGTTCGTTGTGCAACTGGATGACTGCATGTTCTTTTTTGTTGCCCCATTTAGCCGGCATAACTTATATGTACATGATACCTTAACCAAGGGTACCTGAAAAGGGGGAATGAAAAATCAGTGTAGAGAATATGAGAAATCATGCATGATTTTTTTGAAAACTCTAATGTCATTCATTTCATAATTTTGATTACTTTTTTGAAAAAGAATCAAAATTTATGATCAAATGTGTTTTGCGCCATCATGGAGTTTACTGAGTTTGCTGAGTGCATTATCTGACTCGAATGCGGGACAAATGCTCAAAACAAAATTTTTTTCAAAAGGTTTTTCTCGTCCTTTGTTTAAACTCGGATAGTAGCACTCAACTGCATATTTAAACTATTTTCTCAAAAAAGAAAAAAAAAATCCCATTTTTTAAATGCTCTCTCATGCGAATGTTGAAATGACGATCTTGCCAAAACAGTGCAATACACCTTGGATAAAAGCGAATGATACTTTGAGTTTTTTTTTTAAATGCTCATGCATGCTCGAAAGTTAAAATTCTACTGTTAGGAAAGTTACAACTTACAACATATTACCTGAATGACGCATATGAAATGCATTTTTGAAAGTTAAAATTCTATTCTAAGAAATTCACAACTTACAACAGTTTACCTGAATAATGCATATGAAATGCATATTTTGAAATAAAAATTTCAGGTGGATTTTTTTAAAATAATGCAATTGAGATGCATGCGTGAATTTGAAAGCTCTATAGCTAAAAAAAACTCACAATTTTTCTGAAATGTTTTTATAAAAAAAATAATGCATACTGAATGCATGCTTTAAAAAAAATCAGGTAAGAAGGTTTTTTGAAAATGATGCATATGCAATTCATGTTTGAATTTAATAA
This sequence comes from Clarkia xantiana subsp. parviflora, assembly GCA_036873135.1. NCBI lineage: Eukaryota > Viridiplantae > Streptophyta > Magnoliopsida > Myrtales > Onagraceae > Clarkia > Clarkia xantiana. The sequence goes on from JAPTYO010000018.1 coordinate 2,359,555, forward strand.
ACTCTAAGGGCCAAAAATGGAATTACAAATTTTCCTTTTTTTTTAAAAAAAAATGATGAACATTGAATGCACTAACAGAAATTTACAACTTACATGAAAAAAAAATTTCCAAAAAATAATGTGTTTGAAACACATGCTTGAAATAAAACATTCTGGTAAGTAGTTTTGGAAACAACACATGGAATACATGTTTGAAACTAAAGGTTCTATGACTAAGAATGTGTACAATCTATCAACATATTATCTTTCCTAAAACAATGCACATGCGATGCACATGAGATGCATAATTGAGATGAAAGTTCTACAGTCAAGGTAATTTACAAGTTATCTGAATAGATTTTTTTGTTTTTTTGTTTTTTTAACGAGGGAAGAAAGAAAAAAAAATCAATGCATCTAGGTTGCTCAAAATTAAGAATCAGGCGAAAAGTTTTTTTTTTAAAGGATGCATATGAGATGCACAAAAATAAATACAAGATGCAAACTTAGAAATAAAATTTCTACAACTGAGAAAAATTACAATTTACCTGAAAAGTTTTTTTTGAAAATAATGCATATGACATGCAAATTTTTTGATTAAAAATTCAGATAAAATTTTTTTTTTAAACAAAGAGCCCTAAAACTAAGAGAGCTTACGGTTTATCTAAAAAGTTTTTTTTTTTTAACTTAATGCATATTGGATGCATTATTTAAAATAAAAAAAATTCAGTTAAAAAGTTTTTTAAAATGATGCATATGGAATGCACGTTCGAAATTGGAAGCTCTAACAGTTAAAACGGAATTACAAATTTTCCAAATTTTTTTTTTTTTGTTTTTTTGTTTTTTTATGCACTGCATATACAATACACTAACCAAAATTACAACTTACCTAAAAATTTTTTTAAAAAAATAATGTGTACAAAACACATGTTAAAAATAAAAATTCAGGTAAGAGATTTTTTTTTTAAAAAATAAAAAATACATATGAAATGCATGTTCGAAAGGAAGCTCTAATAGCTAAAGAAATTAATTTTTCTGGAATGTTTTTTTTTAAGTAATGCATACGTAACACACTAACAAAAATTACAACTTACCTGAGATTTTTTTTAAATAATGCGCATGAGACGCATATTTAGAATAAAAATTTAGGTAGGGTTTTTTTTTTTTTTAAACAATGCGTCTGAAACACATGTTTAGAAATAAAAATTTACAACTAATGGATTATCTGCTTAGCTAAAAATGTTTTTTTGGTTTTTTCTGAAAATAACGTATACAAAATGCATTTTAAAATTAGAAGCTCTAATAGCTAAAAGGGAGTTAAAATTTCCAAAAAATATTTTAACAGCGCATGTATGATGCACTAAAAAATTACAACTTACCTGAAGAGGTTTTCTTAAAATAATGCGTATGAAACGCAATGTTGAAATTATAAATTCAGGTAAGAGTTTTTTTAAAAAAAAAACAATGCATACGTGATGCATGTTTGAAAATAAAAATTCTACAACTAAATGACTAACTATTTAGCTGAAAAAGTTTTCTTTTTTTTTTTTTTAAATGCAGTTAGATGAATGCATGAGAATAAAAGTTACACAGTTTAAAAAAAACTTACAGTTTTCCTGACAACTCTTTCTTTACAACAAAAAAAACACGGATAAAACACAACATGTTAGGGGGTAAAAAATGTGCGGCTTTGCTCTACATGGTAGGTTCCACTGATAGGTTCCCGACAAGGTGGTTTCCTCACCCCATCATAGGGATCATAAGACTTTCACAAGCGAGTAGAGTTTTTCCGAGCCGTACCGGCGGCCCAGCCGCTCCGGTCGTACCGTACTAAACCTCTGGGTTTCCTAGTCGCCCTGGGTTTTAGGCGTTTTTGAGATTATTCTAAAGTGGTGTGTGTGCGAATTCAAACAATGCCACAAAAAAACGTTAGTTAACAACTCTTAAAAAAATATGTACCTGTCAAACAAAAAACAATGTTAGAATGATGAAGATAATAAAATATAAAAAACTAAAAAACATGGAAATAAACGAATATAATGAGCCCGAACCCTCTAACTTTCCCCAGCAGAGTTGCCAAATTGTCAGACCTAAATCTAACCTACGGCGGATTACGTTTAGAAACGTGAGATTTTGAATAGAGTCGCCACTAGTTAATTAAAAGGCTAACTAGAATCCTAAATTACCTAAGCGAATAACGAATTAATCACCTAGGTATTAAATCGGTCTACGATCAGAAATTAGAGTTCGGGGGTTCTATTACGAATTAAAAACAATTTTTAATTACGCCCTTTCGGTAATCGGTTCACTTAATTTGCCAACTTTATTATTAATTAATACCCCAAACGCACTAATTAAAAAAAAAAAAACAAAATATAACCTAATAACACTATCGAACAAATTTTTTATTAAAAAAAAATGCAAATTAACATATTCACATAACACAACTTAAATAATCAAATTTTTAATTAACCTAAATCAATTAAATTTTTATTATTTAAAAAATAAATCTAACATAATATTAAAAAAATAAAAATAAAATAAAAAAATAATATAATAATAATAATAATTCTGGCACTAGATGACGAAAATCGCACGGATCCCGATGAATAGTGTATTATTGCTTTTTGTGGTGTTTTTCTGTGTGTTTTACAATGTAAAACTAGACCCCTATTTATACTAAAAACCTAGTCTATATTACAGATAAAATTTAAATAAAAAATGCTAACAGATAATTATTCTAGAGAATATTCCTAAGGATATTTATCTTTACAGATAATTATTTTTTTTAATAAAAAATAATATCTGGAGATAAATATCTTACAGATAATTTTCTAAAATAAAAAAAACTAATTATTATATATATATTTTTAAAAAATTCCGAAAATATTAAATAAATTTGAAATAATTAAAAATATATTTTATAATAATTTTCCTAATGTGCCCTTGAGCATTTTTGGAGACTTTGTAGCTTGACGCGTCCAGAATTTGACGTATCATGTGTAACGTTGTTACGTCCGGGTCAAAATCGAGTGTTTACAGTAGTAAACTCCCCAAAGTTTCAGTATCCATCTCCTAGATTGGTCTTTCTAAACATTTCAATCTAAGTGAGCAGGAAGGAATATAAGTCATTCTTCGACCTAACCAAAGTTGTCTCTGTTAGATATCTGTCAAATTCGAGTTTGTATTTACATTTCGGGCCTTGCAAAATACTCCAAAACCCGCAAAAGAACTCTTCCGCGGACACCCAAGTCCAAAACGGTCCGGAATACGCGCAGTACCCGGGCCGGGGGCGGGACCCGGTCCGGATTGCTAGACAATCCGGGTAAGTCCGGATTTCCGACGTTCTCCGCGCGCTTGTCCCGATTATTTTGCCAAGTACGAGAAGTCAGTGCGCGCATAGTCATCCTTGATGACGGTATACGTTTTCCTTCTTACCTGCATCAAACCGTTCAAAACTGGGCACGATCCTTTGGTTCCCTATAAATAGGAACCTAGGTCTCCCATTTTAAACAACTCCCTCATTTTGGCATTTCGTGCTCTGACTTCTCTCTAAAAGGCTTTCTCTCTCTAAAAGATTATGACTTGAGCGTCGGAGAGGGCCCAACCAGTATTCCCCCCCTCTTCCACGCTGGTTACCGCCCCTTGTGCAGGACCCGGAGTTCGAGAGATCAAAGTCGGGAAGTTGAAGACTAGTTCGAGGATCGTGTTTCAAGGATCGCGGCATACAGACATATACCCGTTCCTGTACACACATCCGGAGCCCATTCATGGGAAAGAAGCCCGAAGTTACCCAAGTGGAAACAGACTTAACATTTGGCGTCGTCAGCGTGATTCGAACAAAAAGCCGTTCTATACCGCAAGCTATGACAGGAAGACGACCAAAGAAGGCGGGTGCAAGCAAGCCGAAGCCAACGAGAAGCCAACCAGGACGTTCTCACGTTCCAGATGCAGGATCTACCTCTTCAACCGTACCATCCACAAATGTGCCTTCCGCACAGCATGGCCTTAAAGTCCAGAATACAGCATACATTGCATCCTATCCGGAAAAGATGGAAAACGTACAAATGATCCATGGAGACTGTGATGCTGAAAGCGAGAAGTCATACGAGCAAGAATTGTACGTTGCAAAGACAATGCACAAATCCCATGATACCAACATGGAGTATGTCGACATAAAGGAGGCCGTCATAAAGGATGTCGCCTTTGAAGATGTCATTGGTTTTTCATCAAAGGACAGAGCACATTGCGTACCACGACGCCTTGGTCGTAACCACGCAGAAGCCGACAAGAAGTCGACTTGGATCCTCCCACATGCTTGTTGCCACATCCAATGCTTTCTTCGTACCAACAAGAAGTGCATCCTTCGCACAGTGCGAACAAGGAGTCCTCCAATACAAAGTTGTCAACACGCCACCACCTGTCACTCCTACCATGATGACCGCGCTCGAAGAGCTGCTTGCATTCCGAGAGATGTTAAGGAACCAAGGATATGCCCCGCCACAACCACCTCTCCCTCCAATCAACGGACAAGTCGAGGAGACAAGAACAAAGTCCCGAGTCCCGAGTCACAAGTCACAAGTCATCAAGACACACCGCACCAAAGAATAGGGGGGCAATACACGGAAGGTACCTTCCAGTACCAGCAACCAAGGCAAGGAGATGCACGCTCATACAACCCGTATGTGATAGCACAACACCAAGAAGGGGCATGGAAACAACCTCCAACCTCCCGCTAAAAAATACAAAAGGAAGGTTCTTCCACGAGGACAAGCCAAGACGATGCTGACATCCGTCACAAGGAGGGACGGAAAAAATCTGTTAATGACGATGATGTCCTAATCACGGGACTTACAACAAGAACCTTGAAGGCAATAATTGAAAAAAAGATAGACGCTTCTTGGGAAAAGAGACAACCGCAACAAAAGAGGCCATTCCCGTCAGACGTCCAAAGGCTCAAAAAGACCAATCTCGCCAAATGTGTTCCATTGAACACACCGCTGCCCGTCATCTTGAAATATATAAAGGAGACCAAGATGTGGAAAAAGCCCTCTAATTTTCACAAGGACCCATTGGGAAAAGATGAAAGCAAATGGTGTGAAAATCACGAAGTGTATGGCCACGAGACGGAAAGCTGTGTTGGATTTAGGTTTCATGTAAACAGCTTAATCTTAAAAGGAGAAATGAAGAAGTATATCGACCAAGGCAATAAGCATCAAAAGAAGTCTTATGTGGAGTCTTCAGGAAAAGGCAAAGGAAAAGAAAAGGCGAATGATAATCCACCTATCGCCAAGCGCCGGAAAAACAACGTCACTCATGGAACCAATTATGACGACTTATACAATCCTTGGAGCACGAAGGTGGAGGAAACAAATTTCAAACTCCCGGAAAACAAACTTCCCCGTCCACTTGAGCCAATGACTGCCTTCCTTGACAAGAACGTTGAAGAATGGTACAAGCACCATAAAACTGGGGGGCATAACACCAACATTTGTTCATCCCCAAAGGTGGAGACTGAAGAGCTCAACACGCTAGATGCATTTAGGAACTATGTGGCACGTGGCAGAATCAACTTGCCGACAAATCACCTATGAAGACGTCAAACACATCATCAATCCCTTTATCTCCATTTTTGCATATCTACTTTAAGTCTTCTTAGATTAAGTACAACTTATGTTTATTAGCCTTAGTACTTTTCAAAAGAAGCGATCAGTGTTAGATATTTGTCCAATTCGGGTTCGTATTTACATTTCGGGCCTCGCAAAATACTCCAAAACCCGTAAAATAATTCTTCCGCGAACACCCAAGTCCAAACACGGTCCGGAATACGCGCAGTACCCGGACCGGAGGACTTCCGGATTTCCCTAAGGCAATCCGGACCCGGTCCGGATTGCTAAACAATCCGGGTGGGTCCGGATTACCGATGTTCTCCGCGCTCTCATCCCGATTATTTTGCCAAGTGCGAGAAGTCGGTGCACGCATAGTCCACCTTGATGACGATATACGTCTTCCTTCATACTGACATCAAGTAGTTCAAAACTGGGCATGATCCTTAGGTTCCCTATAAATAGGAGCCTAGGTCTCCCATTTTAGGCAACTCCCTCATTTTGGACATTGAATGCTCTGACTTCTCTCTAAAATGCTTTCTCTCTCTAGAAGATTTTGACTTGAGCGTCGGAGAGGGCCCAACCAGCATCCCCCCTCTCCCACGCTGGTTACTGCCCCTTGTGCAGGATCCGGATTTCGAGACTAAGTTCGAGGAAGTTGAAGATTAAGTTTGAGGATCGTGTTTCAGGGATTGCGGCGTACCCATCCCTGTACACACATCCGAGAAGCCGGAAACTACCCAAGTGGAAGCAGACTTAACACTTGGCGCCGTCAGTGTGATTCAAACAAAAAGTCGTTCCGTACCGCGAGCTATGACTGGAAGACGACCAAAGAAGGCGGGTGCAAGCAAGCCGAAGCCGACAAGAAGCCAACCAGGACGTTCTCACGTTCTAGATACAGGATCCCCCGCTTCAACCGTACCATCCACAAATGTGCCTTCCGCACAGTATGGCTGTGAAGTCCAAAATACAGCATACATTGCATCCCATCCGGAAAAGATGGCAAACGTACATATGATCCTTGGAGACTTGGATGTTGAAAGCGAGAAGTCGTACGAGCAAGAAGTGTACGTTGCAAAGACAATGCACAAGTCTCGTGATACCAACATGGAGTATGTCGACATAAAGGATGTCGCCTTTGAAGATGTCATTGGTTTTTCATCAAAGGAAAAAGAGCATATTACGTACCACGACGCCTTGGTCATAACCACGTAGAAGCAAACAAGAAGTCGACTTGGATCCTCCCACATGCCTGTTGCCACATCCAATGCTTTCTTCATGCCAACAAGAAGTGCATCCTTTGCACAGTAAGACCAAGGAGTCCTCCAAAGCAAAGGTGTCAACCCGCCACGGCCTGTCACTCCTACCATGATAACCGCGCTTGAAGAGTTGCTTGCATTCCGAAAGATGTTAAAGAACCAAGGATATGCCCCGCCACCACCACCTCTGCCTCCAATCAACGGACAAGTCAAGGAGACAAGAACAAAGTCCCGAGTCACAAGTCATCAAGACACTCCGCAAATAGTGGGGCAATACACAGAAGGTACCTTCCAGTACCAACAACAAAGGCAAGGAGTTGCGCGCTCATACAACCTGTATGTGATAGCACAACACCAAGAAGGGGCATGGAAACAACCTCCAACCTCCCGCTCAAAAATACACAAGGAAGTTTCTTCCACAAGGACAAGCCAAGACGATGCTGACATCCGTCACAAGGAGGAACAGAAAAAACCTGTTAATGACGATGATGTCCCAATCACGGGACTTACAACAAGAACCTTAAAGGCAATAATTGAGGAAAAGATAGACGCTTCATGGGAAAAGAGACAACCGCAACAAAAGAGGCCATTCAAGTCAGACGTCCAAAGGCTTAAAAAGTCCAATCTCGCCAAATGTGTTCCATTGAACACACCGCTGTCCGTCATCTTGAAAAAGATAAAGAAGACTAAGCTGTGGAAAAAGCCCTCTAATTTCCGCAAGGGCCCATTGGGAAAAGATGAAAGCAAATGGTGTGAAAATCACGAAGTGTATGGCCACGAGACGGAAAGCTGTGTTGGATTAAGGTTTCACATAAACAGCTTAATCTTAAAAGGAGAAATGAAGAAGTATATCGACCAAGGCAATAAGCATCAAAGGCAAAGGAAAAGAAAGGGCGAATGATAATCCACCTATCGCCAAGCGCCGGAAAAACAACGTCACTCATGGAACCAATTATGACGACTTATACTATCCTTGGAGCACGAAGGTGGAGGAAACAAATTTCAAACTCCCGGAAAACAAACTTCCCCGTCCACTTGAGCCAATGACTGCCTTCCTTGACAAGAACGTTGAAGAATGGTACAAGCACCATAAAACTGGGGGGCATGATACCAACATTTGTTCATCCCCAAAGGAGGAGATTGAAGAGCTAAACACGCTAGATGCACTGAGGAACTATGTGGCACGTGGCAGAATCAACTTGCCGACAAATCACCTATGAAGACGTCAAACACATCATCAATCACTTTATCTCCATTTTCACATATCTACTTTAAGTCTTCATTAGATTAAGTACAACTTGTGTTTATTAGCCTTAATAATTTTCAAAAGGAGCGATCAGTAGAAGCCTTCCTGTAATCCGTTGTACGAACTCCAAATATCTAATGAAGGTTAAATCTACTTTCGTAGGTACATTACTATATCATGCATACTACCTTGGTATAACGCCAAATAACAACTACGCACATATTAATTGCGTCAACAACACAAGCTATCGCACTAGGAACAACAAATGGCTTAGGCCATATAACATCCCCTATGCAACGGATCCTCAAGCATTCTATACGCACAAGACTAAAAATCCCGCTGCAATAATAAAACGGGGGCATCACCAAAGTGACAACGTCATCAACATTGTGGAAGATAGGAATTCAGGATACGCTCCTATATTATATGCACGCCTGTGCCAAACCCATCACGAGAAAAGAGTTAGAGAATTATTTCCAACATCCTGCAAGTTTACCCTTTTCAAGAACACAAGAAGGATCGTACCACTCAAAACGTACGCCGACAGCGAAACCTAATCTTCGGACAAAGCAAAGGAGAAGATGAGGATTCCATCAGTATAACATCTCTCAACCATGTGCACAATCGTCATACATACACAACCTCGGGAAGAGTCACAAGTGTATGGAGAAACACATCAAATAAACCCAGGCCCCTTGAAAGTGAACACATGAAGCATACATCGCAAAACCGGCACATTAAATTCAACACCGCGCAATGCGCAATAGAAGAAGGAGAGCAACAACTCCAAATCGGTGTTCCGTTTGTGATCGTAAAAAAATTTGACGCATATAAAGGAATCCTAGGGTATACAACCATGAAAAAGTGGGGTATGATAGAGTCAACATCACACCAAAAGATCAAGTTTCCAACAAAGGCAGGAATTGGTGAAATAAAGGAAGATCAACAACTATCAAAAGACTGCTACAAGGTTGCACTCCAACATAATGCCAGGACAATAGCAATAGCGGAATTCCCGTCATTGATTAAAACCCAAGGGTAGATCATGCACGTCCTGCTTTCGTTGAAGTAGGCGCATCACGGTCAGAAGATGAAGTAATAGAAACCATTAGGAAACAGCGGTACGACTGCCAAGCAACTTGGGGGGCACCAAGCTGACAAGTGCTCGGCATTCCACCGAAGTGAAGAAACGAATAATTGCAAGAACACGCGGTACCATTCTTCTAAGAAGGAAACACCAAGCAATGATCATATATAGGCATATATATCATGCTAAGGAGGCATCAACGCGAATCAACTAGAGGACGCGTACAATAATGCATAGTCGCTGTTCATACATACATATTCACAATCACATATAGCGGGTGATACTTGGAAAACCTCCGTTCCCGACATATGCACACCTGTCACGATCCGCACCTATCGTGTCTGCACTTAGGGAAGTTTCCTGCACGAACAAGGAGTCCTCGTATCAGACTCCTTTACTTTATCTATTATATGCATTACTAAAAAGAAAATTTCATAACTCCATATTTTTGCAAACTTGTAAACATTGCAACTATCTGACAAATAGCAACTCTGTTCGTAGGTACATGCTACACTATGATTACTACATTGGAATTATGCCAAGTAGTAACCTATGCACATAATATCTACTTCAACAATACAAGCTAAGCATTATGTTCAAAGAGGGATTTATGGCATACAACGCCAACATATCTATTATCTACACCAACCGGGAGTTTATTTCTACATCCATAACAGTGGCTATATCAAGAAGATGTTGGCAACACAAAGCCATCGCGCTATGTGCACAGTCAACTTATATGTGGCAATGACAACTTGCGGGTTATCTACAAAAAGGGACTTATAAAATTCTCTACTCAAAGTGACGACTATTCCAAAGGCGTCAACAGCAAGCAATATCTTGGATAAACACCAAGATTTACTATCAAAAGTAGCATGCTGTGGTATCCTCTTTGTAAGGGCAAACCTCATGTTTACTTCTAAAAAATGGCATGCTGTGAAATGCTCTTAGAAGCAAATCCTCATGTTCATAGCCATTCCCTGCATACAAACCAGGATGCGGCACTTAGGTGGGACTGATCACCCTATCGTGGCGGAAGTCCTCTTGTTAGACGACAACCCCACACACTAAAAGTATGCATACTCTCTTAAGGGTTCATACACCATGAAGACTTAGGCCTGAAAAAGGATAGCTTCATGTTTTACGCTTTTTAAAGCAAACCTTGTACAAAACTCATCAAACTTACAAGTTGGGTCTTGTATAACGTTATCTTGCTCTTTAGCATTTAACGCAAAAACAACAAAATAAGCAAGAAATATCTTGCAACAACGTCGCCTTAGAGTGGAACTAAGAGACAGTATAAACTTAAGTCTTGCTACGTCAAGACGACACTGCTACATGTCAAAGGCCAAGTGCCAAGTACATTACTACCTGCAATGCTACAAGTACCAAGTGTACATAACACCATGCAATGCGCAAGTCGCAACATCGTATATTCTATCCATCACAACAAGGAGTTCAATCCTATCATGCAAGTCCAATACATACGGACAATGAAGATAACGCAACGTATGAAATATTACTAACAAGTTATCACATGTTTATTATTATTGAAAACAGGTCCAAGTGATGAAATACCATGCAAGCAAAGGCATAAACAAAGATTTATCGAAAACCGCAAAACAACATCAACCCATTCACAAAGGGTTCAACATGCTGGAAACAGACAACCTGATATCAACCAAGAGATAGAATTATCTCCAAGGATCTATGGCAAAAAGTTCATAATGTCAACACCAAAGGCAATGTCGTCATCCGCACAAAAGACACGGCAAGGATGGTCGTTTTAACTTCAATACGACATAGCTCTTCAACATAAGCGCGACAATCAGCAATGCGTACATCAAAATCAGCCGTCTTCAAGATCAAGTTTCAAGTGTGAAGAAGTAAACAACGCTTACCTCAATGGGAGGAACGCTGATCCTTGGGCCGGTCCCTCGACCGGGGGGCAGAAGGCACCACCGCACGACCCTCAACTCTATTCCCTTTATCGCAAGAAGGAGTTAGCACGGTCGTACTCGGCATAAAGAACTTAGTATCGCTCGAGGAACGCACCCCTGCGTCGGATCTCTTGAGAATTGTGCTAAAGCCAGGAACTGCAATCACGCGTTCAGCAACATGAAGGCAACAACTTGGAAAATCAACAAGTTCAAAGAAGATACAAGGAGGTGCCTTACTAACAAGTCCTTTACCGCGACCATGTCCGGAGACTCCAGAGTAGCAGGGGCAATCGTACGGACATTCCTTTCAACAAGCGGATTACTGTATACATCGGCTATCGGCAAAGACGAGCTTTTTCCATCAGTCCGACCTACATTACAACATGATACGAGTCATAAAGATCATCAACATACCAAATCATTAGAAGGACGTATTAATTGCGTCAACATTACAAGCTATCGCAATATGAACAACAAACGGCTTAGGTCATACAACATCCCCCATGCAACGGAGCCTCAAGCATTCTATACGCACAAGACTAAAAGTCGTGTTGCAATAATAAACAAGACGGGGGCATCACCCAAGTGACAATGTCATCAACATTTTGGAAGATAGGAATTCAGGATACGCTCCTATGTTATACGCACGCCTGTGCCAAACCCATCACGAGAAAAGAGTTAGAGAATTATTTTCAACATCCAGCAAGTTTACCCTTGTCAAGAACACAAGATGGATCGTACTTCTCAGAACGTACGCCGACAGCGAAACCTAATCTTCGGCCAAAAAAAAGGAGAAGATGAGGATTCCACCAGTATAACATCTCTCAACCATGTGCACAAACGTCATACAGACACAACCTCGGGAAGAGTCACAAGTGTATGAAGAAACACATCAAATAAACCCAGGCCCCTTGAAAGTGAACACATGAAGCATACATCGCAAAACCAGCACATGAAATTCAACACTGCGAAATGCGCAATAAGAGAAGGAGAGCAACAACTCCAAATCGGCGTTCCGTTCGTGATCGTAGAAAAGCTTGACGCATATAATGGAATCCTAGGGTATACAGCCATGAACAAGCGGGGTATTATAAGCGTCAACATCACACCAAAAGATCAAGTTTCCAACAAAGGCAGGAATTGGTGAAATAAAGGGAGATCAGCAGCTATCAAAAGACTACTACAAAGGTTGCACTACAACATAATGTCAAGACAAACAATAACAGAATTCCCGTCATTGATGAAAACCCAAGGGTAGATCATGCACGTCTTGCTCTTGTTGAAGCATTACAAGAAATCAAGATAGATGAGCCAGAAAGGATGGTCCGAGTAGGCGCATCACTGTCAGAAGATGAAGTAATAGAAACCATCAGGAAACAGCGGTACGACTTCCAAGCGACTTAGGGGGGCACCAAGCTTACAAGTGCTCATCATTCCACCGAAGTGAAGAAACGAAAAATTGCAAGAGCACGCGGTACCATTCTTCTAAGAAGGAAACACCAAGAAATGATCATATATAGGCATGTACATCATGCTAAGGAGGCATCAACGCAAATCAACTAGAGGACGCATACAATAATGCATAGTCGTTGTTCATACATACATATTCACAATCACATATAGCGAGTGATACTTGGAAAAGCTCCGCTCTCGACATATGCGCACCTGTCACGATCCACACCTATCGCGTCCGCACTTAGGGAAGTTGCCAACACAAACAAGGAGTCCTAGTATCAGACTCCTTTACTTTATCTATTATATTCATTACTAAAAAGAAAATTTCATATTACTAAAAAGAAAATTTCATATTTTTGCAAACTTGTAAACATTGCAACTATCTGACAAAGCGCAACTCTTTTCGTAGGTACATGCTACACTATGATTACTACATTGGAATTATGCCAAGTAGTAACCTATGCACATAATATCCACTTCAACAATTCAAGCTAAGCATTATGTTCAATGAGGGATTTATGGCATACAACGCCAACATACCTACTATCTACACCAACAGGGAGTTTATTTCTCCATCCATAACGGCGTCTATATCAAGAAGGCGTTCACTCAGGAACAACGTCAACAAAATACAATGCCTTGGAAGAAAACCAAAACCTATTCTAAAAGTGACATGGTGCAATATCCTCCTTTTAGGGACTGTTATGTCAGCTTCCACTTGGGTAGCTTCGGGCTTCTTTTTTCGCGAACGGGCTCGAGATGTATAAGGACGGGAACGCCGTGATCCTTAAAACACAATCACCGAACTATTCTTCCAGTCCTCGACCTCGAACTCTCGGCCTTCGGATCCTGCACGAGGGGCAGTAACCAGCGTGGGAGGGGGGAATGCTGGTTGGGCCCACTCCAACGCTCTGTTAGAATTTCTAGAGAGAGAAAGCCTTTTAGAGAGAAGTCAGAGCATCCAAAGTCCAAAATGAGAGAGTTGTTTAGAATGGGAGACCTAGGCCCCTATTTATAGGGAACCTAAGGATCATGCCCAGTTTTGAACTACTTGATGTCGGTATGAAGGAAGACGTATACCGTCATCAAGGTGGACTATGCATGTCGACTTCTCGTAGTTGGCAAAATAATCGGGGTGAGCGTACGAAGAAAATCGGTAATCCGGAAGTCCTCCGGTCCGTGTACTGCGCGTATCCCGGACCGTTTTAGACTTGGGTGTCCGCGAAAGAGTTCTTTTATGGGTTTTGGGGTACTTTACGAGGCCCGAAATGTAAATACGAACCCGAATTGGACAGATATCTAACGCTTGCCCCGAGTCAAGTAGTGGTTCAAAACCCGTGCTTGACTCTTTGTTAATGAATCGATCCGATCGCAACTTCGAATATTCAAAGATAAGATATTCGTCCAATTTAGGTTCGGTACTGACCTCATGGGCGGCCAGTTTGTCAATTCGAGTGTTGAGATCATAAATTTGACCAACTTTAATTTTCCGCCGTACGTACGTAATCTGTTCACAAGGTTAGCGTAGCAGACAATATGCGTACAACGACATGCAACTATATTCGCAATATCGTATAATGAATGAAATACTTGTAATAATAAAGAAACATGCAATGTGATAATATCATGGTACATGAAGTAAGCGTATAACACGTTGCCACTATGTAGATGGCGGTATAGTAAGCGAATGACGTAATCATGCAATAAGCAAAACACTTAGAATAATATGAAATTGGAGAGCATGTACGTAATCACGAAGAATGATGTAAACATAGAAAATGATGCAAGCATATAATATGATGCAAGCATGGAAAATGATGCAAACATTCAATTCATACTTAGATTATAAAAATAATCGTGCGACCACCATGAGTTTGCATCATGTACGTATAAAAGTGATAACATGCATAATGATCTACGAAGCGCGTTATGCAACACTAGGGAATGTTGGATCACGGTGGAACTCCGGTACGATCTTTGACGGCGATCCTAGCTCCTTCGCTCCACGCAATCCTGCAAGAGGGGATAGACCGGGCGGTGACCCAGAATCCCTCTCTGATGCTTAAATGAGTATCTCGTATGGACTGGCAAGCAGTAATCTCAAGTATCGTATGTCAAAACGTAGTGTGCTCTGAGGTAGCCTCTGCCCTTTTATAGGCGGAGAGGTACCTCAGTTACCTGGTGAACCGTTGGGGTGGTTAGCCCGTATTCCGCGTATCTCGGGCATGATCCCGCCTATCTAGGCCATGATCTCGCTTATCTCGGCCACGCCCCGCGTATCTCGGCCACGCTCCGCGTATCTTAGCTACGCTCCGCGTTTCTTGGCCACGCCCCGCGTATCTCGGCCTCATCCTCTGATAGCAAGTCCCGACTAATATCGGGGACTCCAGAGTTATCTCGTTGTGTCACCGCTCGGGGCCCCTCGTCATCGTGACAGGGCCAATCATTCTCAGGGATTCGTCATCGGAGCCTACTTAAAGGCATCTCATCGGGAGCATTCAGCTCACCTATCGGGACCGACTCTGTCGGGACCTTTCATCATCGGGACTCCCTCTGTCGGGACCCTTCGCCTGGGTCATCTTGACCTCCATTTAGGGCCCAGTGGGCCTGTTAGCCGTTTCCTCGTCGTTAAAGGGCCTAACGGTCATAGCGAACCCATCATTTGCCCCCAAGACATGAGGGACTTACAGTTCGTCGTGTCTTTCAACTCCTGACCTCCCGACATCGGAGTCGGGGGCTTTTCCCTTGATACAGTCACTTGATACAAATCTTCTCGTCCACGATTCCTCGATAATCGACTTTTCACCGGCTGACCTCCAAGAGTCCGATCCTTGTAATTTCCTTCTGTTGTTGTGAACCTCTTGGATCTTTATAATATCAATCTCTTTTGGTTCCGATTATCGCTGCACCACCTAAGGTGAATTACTCACACCACTCAAGGCGAAACCACGCAACTTAAGGCGAAACTACACCACTTAAGGCGATTTAATCGTGTTTTGCACCACTGAAGGCGACTTAACATCGTGCACCACGTAAGGCGACTTTAGATCGTGCACCACTTAAGGCGACTTTTCATCGTGCACCACTTAGGGCGACTTAATCTCGTGCACCACTTAAGGAGACTTTACATCGTGCACCACTTAAGGCGACTTTTCATCGTGCACCACTTAAGGCGACTTTTCATCGTGCACCACTTAAGGCGACTTTTCATCGTGCACCACTTAAGGCGACTTAATCTCGTGCACCACTTAAGGCGACTTTTCATCGTGCACCATTTAAGGCGACTTAATCTCGTGCACCACTTAAGGCGACTTTTCATCGTGCACACTTAAGGCGACTTGA
Organism: Clarkia xantiana subsp. parviflora; assembly: GCA_036873135.1. NCBI lineage: Eukaryota > Viridiplantae > Streptophyta > Magnoliopsida > Myrtales > Onagraceae > Clarkia > Clarkia xantiana. Next base: position 2,375,466 of record JAPTYO010000018.1, read on the forward strand.
CATCGTGCACCACTTAAGGCGACTTAACCTTGTGCACCACTTAAGGCAACTTTAGATCGTGCGCCACTTAAGGCGACTTTACATCGTGCACCACTTAAGGCGACTTTTCATCGTGCACCACTTAAGGCGACTTAATCTCGTGCACCACTTAAGGAGACTTTACATCGTGCACCACTTAAGGCGACTTTTCATCGTGCACCACTTAAGGCGACTTAATCTCGTGTACCACTTAAGGCGACTTTACATCGTGCACCACTTAAGGCGACTTTAGATCGTGCACCACTTAAGGCGACTTAACCTCGTGCACCACTTAAGGCGACTTTTCATCGTGCACCACTTAAGGCGACTTAATCTCATGCACCACTTAAGGCGACTTTACATCGTGCACCACTTAAGGCGACTTTTCATCGTGCACCACTTAAGGTGACTTAATCTCGTGCACCACTTAAGGCGACTTTACATCGTGCACCACTTAAGGCGACTTAACCTCGTGCACCACTTAAGGCGACTTAACCTTGTGCACCACTTAAGGCGACTTAATCTCGTGCACCACTTAAGGCGACTTCACATCGTGCACTACTTAAGGCGACTTTTTATCGTGCACCACTTAAGGCGACTTAACCTCGTGCACCACTTAAGGCGACTTTAGATCGTGCACCACTTAAGGCGACTTTTCATCGTGCACCACTTAAGGCGACTTAATCTCGTGCACCACTTAAGGCGACTTTACATCGTGCACCACTTAAAGCGACTTTTCATCGTGCACCACTTAAGGCGACTTAACCTCGTGTACCACTCAAGGCGACTTTAGATCGTGCGCCACTTAAGGCGACTTTACATCGTGCACCACTTAAGGCGACTTTTCATCGTGCACCACTTAAGGCGACTTAATCTCGTGCACCACTTAAGGCGACTTTACATCGTGCACCACTTAAGGCGACTTAACCTCGTGCACCACTTAAGGCGACTTTAGATCGTGTGCCACTTAAGGCGACTTTACATCGTGCACCACTTAAGGCGACTTTTCATCGTGCACCACTTAAGGCGAATTTAGATCGTGCACCACTTAAGGCGACTTAATCTCGTTTTGCACCACTGAAGGCGACTTAACATCGTGCATGACATTTCTTCAAGTGTTCGCCAGTGAAAGAATGCTTCAATACACTGCCATCGAGGTCTTCCAACCTGTACGCATTTGGAGCTGGCATCCCCACGACCTTGTAAGGTCCTTCCCATTTTGGTGACATCTTGTTGATCCGATCCAAAAGGAACTCATTCTGACGCCAAACCAGCTCCCCGACGAAGAATTGTCGGGACTTAACTCGCCGATTGTAATACCTGGCCGTCGCCAAACGCATTCGAGCCTGGACTTCATCGGCTTCCCGCCTCTTCTCTTCGAGCAAGTCCAAATCCAGACGTCTCATTTCATCATTCGTCAAAGGCTCATAATATCTCATCCGATGGGACGCCACAGCTACTTCCACGGAAGTAACAGCCTCCGTGCCATAAACAAGGCCAAACGGAGTCTCCCCAGTTGATCGTTTGGGTGTCGTTCTAACAGCCCAAAGCGAATTTTCCAGCTCGTTTAGCCATTCGCCCTTCCAGGCATAGACCCTCTTCTTCAGGCCATCCATCACGATTTTGTTGGCTGATTCCACCTGGTCATTAGTCTGAGCATGATGGACAGAGGCTGTCCGATGCTCGATATTCAACTCCTCCAGATACTCCTTCACTTGAGCCCCGTTAAACGGTGGACCATTATCGCTAATCACCACCTTAGGAATCCCGTATCTGGACACAGTATGGGTCTTGTGCCAGCGGTAGGGGTCCCACCAAGTCAATGCCCCACTGCGCGAAGGGCCAAGCACTCTCGATGGACGTCAGATTAGCAGCCGGAGCTGTGATATTCGGGGCATACCTCTGGCACGCGTCACAAGATCGGACCAACACCGTCGCCTCCCTGCTCATCGTAGGCCAATAATAGCCCAAATTCAACACTTTCCTCATTATGGATCGGGCCCCTTCATGACAAGCCGCGACCCCTTCATGCACGTCCTTCGGGATCCGACTTTTGTCGGGCTCAGCCACACACTTCAAGTACGGAGTCGAGAACCAGCCCTTCTTGTATAGCAGATTGTCCAGCATCACGTAATTAACCGCGATCCGGCGTATCCTGTCAGCTACTACTTCATTTTCGGGGACTGCCCCCGTAGTCAGGTACGCGACTATCGGGGTCATCCAAGTGGGCTCCTCCTCCGATCCTGCTTCAATAGCACACACCTGCGTCGGGTCTGTGGTCGACAGGATCACCTTCTCCAAGAAGTGCACCTTGCGATTTTCCTCCAAGGGTGCCCCCAAGGCAAATTTGCTCAAGGCATCCGCTTCCACGTTTTCTTCCCTTGGGATCGCCTCAATGTCGAAGCTTTTGAAGCTCTCCTTCAAGACTTGCACCTCCCGAAGGTACTTTCTCATCATCGGGCTCTTCGCCTCGTACCGCCCTTGGACTTGATTCACGATCAGGCCCGCATCACACTTCACTCTCAAGTGAGCAACTCCCGTACCTTTAACGATTTTCAGGCCCGTGATAAGAGCCTCGTACTCAGCTTCGTTGTTCGTAGCCCTAAATGTTAAAGCCAAAGCATGTCGAAGCGGTTCACCTCCGCCTGGTGGTATTAATACAAACCCTGCTCCTGATCCATCTGAACTCGAGGAGCCATCCGTGTACATCTCCCAGGTGTTTTCCTCGCTTGGCTGTTCTGATTGCTCTGTCATCTCTGGTTGTTCTGCTATTGGGACCTCTATAGTTGCCCCCTCTACAGGGCCCGCTTTTTCTAGATCGGGGGCTGTAGATTCTGCTATGAAATCCGCCAACGCCTGGCCCTTAATAGCCGTCCTCGGAGCAAAGTGTATGCGAAACTCACTAAGCTCGACTGCCCACTGCACTAATCTCCCCGACGCATCAGGTATAATAGACGGGGACTTGATTACCCTCGACAACCTTCACTAACACATAGCTAATGGCAAATTCAGAAACAGCCAAGTAAAGATAGAGCGGCTCGCCTGGAACCGGTTTCGCCAACGGCGGGAGGGTGCGAAGGTGCTGCTTGAGTGCCTGGAACGCCTCTTCACACTTGGCAGTCCACTCAAACTTCTTGTTGGCCCTCAACACTTCAAAAAATGGCATGGATCGGTCACTTGCCTTAGACAGGAAGCGATTCATGGCAGCCAGTTGGCCATTCAGCACTTGCACCTCCCGATGATTTACCGGAGACTGCATCTCCTCGATCACCCTCAGCTTCTCGGGGTTCACCTCAATTCCTCTTTGACTCACCATAAAGCCCAGAAACTTCCTAGAGTGGACTCCGAAGGCGCACTTTGTCGGGTTTAAGCGAACCTGATGAAGCCTCATCCGCTCAAATGCCGTAGCTAAGTTATGCACATGATCCTCAGCTTGTCGGGACTTCACCAGCATATCGTCCATGTAAGCCTCCATGGTTTTCCCCAGCATATCCCCGAACAGCTTGTTCACCATCCGCTGGTAGGTTGCCCCAGCGTTGATCAATCCGAAAGGCATGACATCATAATGATAGATGTCACTGTCAGCATAAAATGCTGTGTGAGGGGCATCCTCTTTAGTCATCTTTATCTGGTTATAGCCCGAGTATGCATCCATGAAGCTCAACAACTCATGTCCCGACGTGGCATCCACCAGCTGGTCGATTCTCGGGAGCGGGTAACAGTCCTTCGGGCAAGCCTTATTTAGGTCGCGGAAATCAACGCACATTCGCCACTTCCCGTTGCTCTTCTTCACCAGTACCGGATTAGCAACCCAGGTCTGGAATCGGAGCTCCTTGATATACCCAGCATCGAGCAATCTGCCCACCTCCTGCTGGATCGCGATCCGCTTGTCTGTGCCCATTGGACGCCTCTTCTGCGCGATAAGCTTGATCGCGGAATCGATCTTCAGCTCATGCACAATCACGTCGGGGCTGATTCCTGGCATGTCACTCGGGGACCAGGCAAACAGCTCCTTGAACTCCTTCAGCAGCTCAATCAATTTCCGGGCTGTTTCCTCGGTCAGAGCAGACCCGATTTTCACCTTTCTCTGAGGCCCATCAATCTCGACCTCCTTTAAATCCTCCACGGGGGCGGGACGCCCGAACTCTTCTCTAGGATCAGCATCTGTCTGAAGGACAGTCATAGACTCCCGTCTTCTCCTTCGGGTGGCGTTAACATAACATTTCCTTGAAGCCACCTGGTCGCCCTTGACCTCTCCAACTCCATGATCGGTCGGGAACTTCATCTTCTGGTGAACAGTCGAGGCAACTGCCATCAAGGGGTTGATGGTAGTTCTCCCGATAATCGCGTTGTAGGTTCCCGCCGACTCAACTACCACAAACTCCACGTTCCTCCTTTCCGATTTCCACCCACTAACAAACTCCAATGGTAAGGTGATCACTCCTAGCGGATAGGAGGTGAAACCAGAGAATCCGACCATCGGGAAGTTCGCCTCCTTCACGTCCTTCTTCGTTTTCCCCATGGCCTCCAGCGCATCCATGAATAGAATATCGGAGGAGCTCCCTCCATCGATCAGAATCCGCTTCATCTCGTATCCATTCACATCCAAGGTCATGACCAGAGCGTCATCGTGCGGAGTCTCCACGCCTACGAGATCCTCCGACAAAAAGGAGATCACCATCTCTTCCTTCAGGGTCCAGGATTGGGACCTCTTACCCAGTACTACAGCAGCTGGAATTCTAGAGGCATAAACCTCCCGGGAGGACGAGGTATCACCTCCTGCGGCAAACCCCCCGTGAATCACATTGATAGTGCCCCGCTTCTCCTTACGGGCACCGGAAGACTCCGGGTCGGACCTCTTCTTCTTTGGGGACCGATCGCGGGATCGGGAACGAGACCGTGATCGGGATCGAGAACGAGATCGACACCGTTTCTCCCCGACGAATTCCTTAAGCTTCCCCTTCTGGATCAGCTTTTCGATCTCCTTCTCCAGCTCCCGACAATGATTGGTGTCGTGGCCATTCGCGCGATGGAATCGGCAGTAACGGTCGGTGCGGGAGCCCAAAAATTCTCCTTCCTTCTTCGGGGAGTACCTAGAGATACCCTGTCGCTCCATGACCGTCAACACCTCCGCCATGGAGCTATTTAGAGGAATGTCATGATCCTCCCGCCTGTCCTTTTTCGAGGAACGCCTATCATCCCTCCGATCAGAATGACCTCGACCCCGGCTGCTTTCGGCTTTATCCTTCGACTTGCGCTCGTCTAAGGGTTTGACCGACTGCTTTCCCTTATTCGACTTCGGGGGCTCGAGCTCTCCAGCGGCTATCTTCGACTCCTGGACATCGATTTGCCGCTTCACCCTTTTCTGCAGTGCCTCCATATTCCACACAGCCTTCTCAGCCACGCTGTGCATCAGGTCGGAACCGTAGGGGGCTGTTAGGTTCCGAATGAAGGTGCGGATAGTTTCACCCTCCGAAATCTCCTCGTCAATCTCCGCCACGCTGGCAGTGTATCGCTGTTAATAGTGTGCCAGCGACTCATCGGGCCTCTGTACCACCTGGGTCAGGGACCTTACACTCTTTAGTAGACGTCTGCGACCCTGGTACTACTGAATGAACCGGTCGTGCATATCAGCCCAGCAAGTGATGCTGCCTGGGGGCAGACTGAAGAACCGTGTCAGGGCTCTCTCGCCAAGTGTGTTCGGGAACAACGTACACACGATATCTTCATTCGGGGCTCTGCCCAGACACGCCATGAGGTGCTTCTGAACATGACGAACCGGATCTCCCTCGCCATCATACTCCTTGATCGTAGGGATACCCAGTATTGGCGGGGTGAGGGTGTCTATGAGTCGAGGAACGAAGGGATGGGTGGATCGATCCCTCAGCTCCGACACCAGCGGCTTCTGCTCTCCCATGCAGATGTTCATGATCTTCACCACTTGATCAAGGGTGATGGGACCATTAAGGGGGATGGTCCTGTGCTACACTGGTCCTGGCCCATCGACCACGAATCGTTCTGGTTGGGTGGACTCCCTACTCCTGCCCAGGTTTTGGGGCTGAACCTCGCGAACATTCTGAACCTCCGCTGGCGGGGGCGCTTCCTCTTCTAGCGGAGGCATCTCTTCTTGCCTCCTTGCAGCCTCTCTCCGATATAAGAGGGCCTCCACAGCTGCCAAAAACATTGGCATGGCTTCCGCCACAGCCCTCGTCAGGTCCGCAGCTGGAGGAGCTTCCTGCTCCCTATTCCCCTGGTGTTGAGCAGCAGCATCTTCGGGACCTTCATTATGCCCCCCTGTCTGGGAGACCTCAGCAGCAGGAAGATTCTGGTCCTCAGCATGCTCTGGTGGTGAATTCAGAGTCGTCGCAGCAGGATGACGGGAACCACCAGATTGTCCTTGTCTTCTTTGCTTGCCAGCCACCATTGAACGAGTAGAAGGCATATCATCTTTTTGTTACGTTCCCACAGACGGCGCCAATGTTGGATCACGGTGGAGCTCCGGTACGATCTTTGACGGTGATCCTAGCTCCTTCGCTCCACGCAATCCTGCAAGAGGGGATAGACCGGGCGGTGACCCAGAATCCCTCTCCGATGCTTAAATGAGTATCTCGTATGGACTGGCAAGCAGTAATCTCAAGTATCGTATGTCAAAACGTAGTGTGCTCTGAGGTAGCCTCTGCCCTTTTATAGGCGGAGAGGTACCTCAGTTACCTGGTGAACCGTTGGGGTGGTTAGCCCGTATTCCGCGTATCTCGGGCACGATCCCGCCAATCTAGGCCATGATCTCGCTTATCTCGGCCACGCCCCGCGTATCTCGGCCACGCTCCGCGTATCTTAGCTACGCTCCGCGTATCTTGGCCACGCCCCGCGTATCTCGGCCTCATCCTCTGATAGCAAGTCCCGACTAATATCGGGGACTCCAGAGTTATCTCGTTGTGTCACCGCTCGGGGCCCCTCGTCATCGTGACAGGGCCAATCATTCTCAGGGATTTGTCATCGGAGCCTACTTAAAGGCATCTCATCGGGAGCATTCAGCTCACCTATCGGGACCGACTCTGTCGGGACCTTTCATCATCGGGACTCCCTCTGTCGGGACCCTTCGCCTGGGTCATCTTGACCTCCATTTAGGGCCCAGTGGGCCTGTTCGCCGTTTCCTCGCCGTTAAAGGGCCTAACGGTCATAGCGGAACCCATCAGGGAGCATGTATGTAAAACAAGCATAGGAAAGGTGTAAGTATGCTCATACATGGTACTAAGGACTTGTGTGAAAATAGATATTAGTTTAGTCCTTAGCACATGGTGTAGGCACTATTAATGAGAATTAGGAGAGAGAATACCCATTATCTTACATCCTTAATAGATAAATCATCAAGAAGCTCTCCATTCTTGATGAAGAGGGAATTCATGGAGGTGTGAATTTGGAGTAGTCACATAACAATTGACATCGATCAAGATCGAATCCGGGTAAGGAGGGGACCGAGCCGGCGCGTGAGACAAGGGAGACGACGCGTGAGACGGTAGCGGTGGCGCGTGAAGACGGCGGCGACGGCGCGTGGGTCTTCGGGTGAGGGCGAGTAGCAATTTGAACTTGCTTCGTGTCTGTGAGTCCAATTTCGTTCATGGCTGGACCTTTCGTGACTTCGTTTGGCCTTGATTTACTCTTGAAATCACCATGTACCTAGCTATCTTATCATGCATACAAGGTGTTTGATAAAATGTATTAGAATACTTAGCCCCAAATTGGCAAAAAAATTTCTAAGTGCTGAAAATTTTGGAAAAGTGTAAATGAATCATTATATTTCCCTTATGCATAGTGTTCATTGTCGTCATGTTCTTCCATGCCTTAGTCGTTGTTTTAGCATGCTCGATATTGATGATCGGTAGTAGTAAGTACATGGCCGTCAATGGTTGAATGTTTGTAATGGTAGCTTAGGCAATGTACGTTGAGCATCATGTATAGACTGTCGGTCATTGTCTGCAAACATGCTAAAACACTTAGAAAATATTTTAACAATATCTAATGCTCGTTACCATAGATGTTGTCATATGAGCTTTGTCGATAAGCGTCGTAGGAATGCTTAGGAGGCATTGTGTAGAAGTTGATAATAGCTACTTGATGCATGCAATCCATCCTTGTCGACATGTACGTACGTACATGGAAACACTTAGAAAATATTATTCACTTGTCGATATGCACCATTGTCGACATGTATGTACGTACATGGAAATACTTAGAAAATATTATTCACTTGTCGATATGCACCCTTGTTGACATGTATGTACGAACATGGAAATACTTAGAAAATATTCTTCACTTTTCAACATGCACCCTTGTCGACATGTATGTACATACATGGAAATACTTAGAAAATGTTCTTCACTTGTCGACATGCATCCTTGTCGACATGTATGTACGTACATGTATGTGCGCACTTGCCCCCATACTTAGAATTTTTTTCTCTATCCCTGGCTATGTACGCTGTATCCATATACTTGAGGTAAACGCAGGTTGTATGCCAACACCTTGTTGTATGCTAACACTTGGTAATATGCTTGACACATAGTAGTGTGATGTCCACTTGCAATATGCTGACTGTCATCTTGAGCAAAACACTTAGAAAATATTTCGCCCTTGTAATCATGTATCCATGTCGATATGCGTGTACATACATAGAGCTCGCACACTGATTGATTTGTTACTTGTAATTTTCAGGATTCCGAGTCGCGCAGTCTTCTTTTCAGAGTTAGTCTTCTTATCGCAGTTACTATGAGTAAGTCTTCTATCCCCGTTCCGCGAGTGACATTATGTTCAGATGTTGGTGACGAGTTACATATTGATGGTCCTCATACCCTTTGTTTATATCATCCTTGTTGACTGGTTTATTGGTAAGAACTCTTCCTTGCACGCGGAGTCTATTCGCCACACTCCTCCATCCGAGACGTCCGCTTGACCACTTGTTCTTCCTGCCCCCGTGACTTCTGGATATGGTCGCGGAAAGGGGCTCATGGGTAAGATGTTTTTCCCTGTAACTTTTCCTTTTTATTTCTTTAACTCACCATTTACTTTTTCTTTTTTGATTATCTAGTACGTTCCCCTGCTCTTGATGTTTCCGTGGATGATTATCAACTTCCTGTCAAGCGATCCGAGGTGGTGTCGCATGTCTCGAGTGATCCTAAGCGTGTAAGGATGAATGCTGCCCTTCCTCCCCCAATCGAGAGATCGACTCGCAGAGGATCGCTCCTCGTCTGTTGGTATTAGATGTACCTTGCATTTCTCATTATACTCTGATTTTAAACACTTAGTTTTTATTCTTTATCTTTTTTCTTACAGTGATCCCAGCTTTGAAGCGTGATCATCTTCTTCGTCCCTTGGAAGGTGATATATCTGGTGATGCTTGGAAACCTCTTGGTAGGGGTGGTCTTCGCTTTCCTAAGGAAGCGAAACTTAATATGCCGGAGGTTGGCGTTCGTGTGCTGCATAGGAGTGTGCCCCCATGTGATCGACGTACTTATCCAAGGACTAATGAAGAAGCCGAAGAGTGTGTTGAACATGCTTTGGCCAACTTTACTCCTGTAAGTTAACAAGTTCTATTCCTTGATAACTTTCGTGTCGTGCGACTTTGTCGTGTAATATTTATGGCCTTGTGCTCTTGTATGATTTTCAGGCTGTGTCTCAGATGGTTAATATGTCGTCGTATGTTGTGGATCTTGTTAGTGCTAGAAGAGCTGCTGTCAACAAATGTAACACCGTTAGTCTTAAACTTGCTCGTTCTAAGGAGAAGGTGTGTGCACTTGGCTTGAGATAGTTGATTCCAAGACCAAGTATCAGGTGCAGGAGACTCGAATTTCTGATCTTGAAGCTGAGATGATTGCGCTTGAGAAACAGATTTCTGATGACATCACGTCTCGAGAGGCTGCCTTGATTATCGCACGTGAGGAACATTATGCGCTTGGAATTGAAGCAGGTTTTTCCCAGTATTTGAGTACTCCTGGTTTTAGTCTTGCAGCTAAGAAGATAACTGATACCATGATGGGAAAGCGTGCCGAGGATTACTTTCGTCGTGTCAACGCGCTTGCCCCCAATTTTCCTTTTGACAAGCTTGGGACTTGCTCTGACTATGCCGTTAATTATCTTAAGGCATTGCACACTTTGGGGCTTGATGTAACCGCTTATGATATGATTGAAGATGGAGGAGGTGTTGATGTCCTTGCTACTCCTTCCCGAACTTATGGATGTTGTTCCACATCATACTAGGGATAGTGGAACTTCTCATGTATCTTTGAGTTGATGTTTGTCCTTGGTGTTGATTTCCTGAATATGCTGTCTTAGTCCCTTGGAGGTGATGGTATATTTGCTTGTATGGTACTTCGTCCTTTGGACATGTTTTTCAATAATAATAATCATATGATAACTTTGTTAGTAATATTTCATACCTTGTGTTATCTTCATTGTCCGTTTGTATTGGACTTGCATGATAGGATTGAACTCCTTGTTGTGATGGATAGAACATACGATGTTGCGACTTGCGTATTGCAGGGTGTTATGTACACTTGGTACTTGTAGCATTGCAGGTAGTAATGTACTTGGCACTTGGTCTTTGACATGTAGCAGTGTCGTCTTGCGTAGCAAGACTTAAGTTTATACCGTCTCTTAGTTCCATTCTAAGGCGACGTTGTTGCAAGATATTTCTTACTTATTTTGCTATTTTTCGTTAAATGCTAAAGAGCAAGATAACGTTATACAAGACTCAACTTGTGAGTTTGATGAGTTTTGTACAAGGTTTGCTTTAAAAAGCGTATAACATGAAGCTATCCTTTTTCAGGCCTAAGTCTTCATGGTGTATGAACCCTTAAGAGAGTATGCATAATTTTAGTGTGTGGGGTTGTCGTCTAACAAGAGGACTTCCGCCACGGTGGGGTGATCAGTCCCATCATTGCATTTGCTGCATCCTGTTTCTATTCGGGGAATGGCTATGAACATGAGGATTTGCCCGAAGGATTTCACAACATGTCATTTTTTAGAAGTAAACATGAGGTTTTCCCTTTTGGAAAGGATGTCGCAACATGTTACTTTTGATAGATGTGAACATGGGTATTGTCCTTTTTAGAAGGATATTGCACCATGTCACTTTTGGAATATTGCATGATGTTGCTTTTGAATTTGTTGAAGATGAACTTGTTGATGTCGCCTATTATAAGTTGCATGGCGTGATGATTATGAGTAGTATGCACGTTGTTTTCTACTTGATGTTAATCCAGAGTATAGTGCATAATGTTGGAAGGTACCTACGAGAGTAAATTGACTTTATTAAATGATTGATGTGATTACATGATTGTAAACAAACTTGGAGTTAATAAATCTCCCTCCTTTTTATATAAGAGTTTAAGACAAAAGAGCTTGATACAATAGCTCCTTTGTGATATAATGTTCTTCCTTCAACCGTGGAATTTCTTCAAGTGCCCCCCGTTGAATGTGTTTGGAAGGATGTTGCCCTCAGTGTCTTGGAGGCGGTACGCTCTAACATAAGGGACTGAGACAATCTTGTATGGGCCTTCCCACTTTGGAGATAACTTGTTGATTTGATCCAAGTGTGAAAATTCATTCCTTCTCCACACCATCTCGCCTACATGGAATTATCTTTCTTTCACTTTCCTGTTGTAGTGTCTTGCAGTTATTAAGCGCATACGTGCTTGGGTTAGCTCCGAGTTTCACCTTCTTTCGTCTGCCAAGTCCAGGTCTAAACGCATCTCCGCTTCGTTGGTTTGGGGATTGAAGTGAGTTGTGCGGTATGACGAGACAGCGATTTCGATTGGAGCTACGGCTTATGTTCCGTATACCAGGCTAAACGGTGTTTCGCCTGTTGACTCCTTTGGGGTTGTGCGCACAGCCCATAGGACACTGCTAAGCTCCTCTGCCCATCCTCCTTTCAAAGCATGAACTCTCTTCTTACGACCGTCCAGGACGATCGTGTTGGCGGATTCGACTTGTCCATTGGTTTGGGCATGACGCACAGATGCAAAACGGTGATCTATGTTGAGTCTTTCACAGAACGCTTGCAGTCTTGAACTTCTGAATTGTGGCCCATTGTCGCTGATGAGTACTCTCGGTACGCCATATCGTGCAATGATGTGGTTTCGTATGAAATCCATTATTTGTGCGTCCGTCGTACGTGCTAATTCCTTAGCTTCAATCCACTTGTTGAAGTAGTCGATAGCTACTACAATGTACTTTGTTTTCCCCTTGGATTGTGGAAGTGGTCCTACCAAGTCAATTCCCCATTGTGCGAAAGGCCAGGAACTTGCAATTGGACACAACTCCGTTGCGGGAGCCGTTATGTTCCTTGAATATAGTTGACAGGATTCGCATTCCGTGACCATGTTTGTTGCTTGGCTTCTCATTGTTGGCCAATAATATCCTAGACCTAACGCTTTTCGGATTAAGGATCTTGCTCCCTCGTGACAAGCTTCTTGGCCTTCGTACAAGTCCTTCAACACTGTCATACCTTCTGGGAAAGTTAAGCACTTTAGGTATGGCGTCGAGAATCCTTTCTTATATAGCTGGCCCTCGATCAGTGTATAGTTTACAGCGATTCTTCTGATTTTTGCGCTTTAAGTCTTTCTTCCAGTAGGACGTTATCCGTGAGGTATGCCAGAATTGGAGTCATCCAGGTCGGCTCTGTGTTGATATTTAACACCTCTAGTTTGTCGATTACGGACATGATCCTTTTTTCGACGAAGTGTGTTTCTTGACCTTGTTCCCTCCCTTGTGCAAACTTGCTTAATGCATCTGCCTCTTGATTTTCTTCCCTTGGGACGGACGTTATGTTGAAAGTTTGAAAGCTTGCGATGAGCTCCTTTGCTTGTCCCAAGTATTTCTGCATGTTCTCTGACTTAGCCACGTATTCGCCTTTGACTTGATTGACAACTAGTTGTGAGTCGCACTTGACTCTTAAGTGTTTGATTTCGAGGCCTTTTGCAATCATTAAGCCTGTTATCAAGGCTTCGTATTCTGCCTCGTTATTCGTTGCTCTGAATGTTAGGCCTAGAGCATACTTCAACGGTTCTGACCCATTAGGCGGAATTATGAGGAATCCAACTCCTGATCCTTCGACATTTGAAGAACCATCAGTGTACATTTGCCATACCTCAGTGTGTTCTTCACTTTGTTGAGCCCCGTCTTGAATGTCAGTTTCCGGGGTTATTCCTGTGAATTCCGCAATAAAGTCTGCCAATGCTTGTCCCTTGATTGCTGTTCGTGGTGCAAAGTGAATGCGGAATTCACTTAGCTCGATTGACCACTTTGTTAATTTTCCTGACATGGTTGGCTTTGACAGGATGTGCTTCAAGGGTTGGTCCGTCAGGATCGTTATCTCGTGTGCATGGAAGTATGACCTCAATTTCCTTGCTGTCACTATGAGAGCATACAAGTACTTCTCGATTGGCATATAATTCACTTCGTATTTTGCCAGGATCTTGCTCACGTAGTACACTGGAAGCTGTGTAGTCCCTTTTTAATTGACGAGTACTGAGCTGACCGCAGTGTTGCTTACGGATATGTACAGGTAGAGCGGCTCGCCTTGGATTGGTTTTGCTAACGCTGGGAGCGTTCGCAAATGCTGCTTCAATTGTTGGAATGCTTCTTCGCATACTAGTGTCCACTCGAGCTTCTTGTTTGCACGAAGTACTTGGAAGAATGGAAGGGCTTTGTCACCTATTCTTGCGAGGAGCCTGTTAAGAGCTGCTAAACGTCCATTTAGTTTTTGGACTTCTTTGTGCTTCTTGGGAGACTCCATTTCTTCTATCGCCTTTACTTTTTCCAGGTTTGCTTCGATCCCTCTTTCGCTGACCATGAAGCCAAAAACTTTTCCTGATTGCACGCCAAAGGCACACTTTGTTGGATTTAATCTGACTTGGAATTCTCGCATTCTTTTAAACACCTGGCGGAGGTCATCAGCAAGGTTACGCCTTTTTGTCGATTTCACGACCATGTCATCTACGTATGCTTCCATGACTTTGCCGATCATATCTCCTAAGATTGTGTTGACCATTTGTTGGTATGTTGCTCCGGCGTTAATTAGTCCGAATGGCATGACCTTGTAATTGTAGATCTCGCTGTCTTCTGTTGGATCACGGGCGAAGCTCCGTTACGTCCTTGACGGAAAGCTTCGGACTCCTGGGCTCCGCGTAATCCTGCAAAAAGGGGATGACCTGGGTGGTGACCCAGAATCCCTCTCCGATGCTTAAATGAGTATGTGATCAATGGGTGGTAAGCAAAAAGTCTAAGTTCGTATTAGATGATGGTTTTCTGAGGTAACTTCCTCCTTTATATAGGAGGGGAAGTTACTCAGTTACCTGTTACTGCGCCTGGCAGTTTTACCCATGATTCCGTGTATCTCGCCATGATTCCGCATATCTCGGTCGGGATTCCGTATATCTCGCCCCACGCTCCGCGTATCTTACCCGTACTCCGCGTATCTCGGGCACGCCCTGCGTATCTCGGGGGAGTTATCTTTATCTCTAACCGTCTCCCACTACTTTATCTAGTAGGCGGGTTTCTCGGTCTTTATCCTCTGATCACAAGTTCCGACTCCTGTCGAATACTCCAGAGTTGTCTCATTCTAGATCACCACCCAGGACCTTCAGTCTCTACGGGACAGGTCCAGCCTCTGCGGGGCTTTATTATCGGGGCCTACTCAGAGGCTTCTTGCCGGGAGCATTCAGCTCCTTTATCGAGACCGCTGAAATAGGGACCCTTCGTACTGGGCCTCTGGGCCTTCCAGGCTTTCACGAGGCCCATTGGACCTACTCGCCGTCCATTGGCTGTTAACGGGGTTGACGATTACATCGGAACCCATCATTTGCCACCAAGACATGGGGGACTTTTAGTTCGTCGTGTCTTCCAATTTCAGACCTCCCGACCTCATCGTTGGAGGCTTTTGTCTCCATACCTCCCGATACTGCCGTCGGAGGCTTTTGTCTTCATTCCTCCCGATACTGCCGTCGGAGGCTTTTGTCTTCATACCTCCCGATACCGCCGTCGGAGGCTTTTGTTTTCATACCTCCCGATACCGCCGTCGGAGGCTTTTACCTTGGGTACAATTCTTGAATATGACTCTCCCAATTCTTCGGTCCATCACTTAAGATGACTTCATACACCCTTCCGATGCTTCACAAGGACTTACCACTTAAGGTTTCTCATCCATACCATTTAAGGTGATTTCATACGTCCTTCGCGACGTTTTTCTCGGGACTTCACCACTTAAAGTTTCTCGTCCATGCCGTTCAAGGCAATTTCGCACATCACTTAAGATGATTTTTCACACCCCCTAGGGCTTTTACCGCGCCCAATCTGACGACTTTAATCATACCCTTTAAGGGCTTTTTTCGTACCTGTTAAGGCTTTTGGCCGCATCATATAGACGACTTACGCGGACCTGTTAAGGCTTTTTCGCACCCGTTAAGGCTTTTGGCCGCATCATATAGACGACTTACGCGGACCCATTAGGGCCTTTTCGTACCTAGGCTTTTGGTTGCATCATATAGACGACTTACATGTACCCCGTAGGGCTTTTGTCCGTACCCGTTAAGGCTTTTGGCCGCATCATATAGACGACTTACGCATACCTTGTAAGGTTTTTTATCGTAGCTCGGAAGGCTTTTCGTCGCGCCCTTCAGGACGTCTTAATCGGATTGATAGATAACTTGCGCCATTCACGGCGACTTAATATCAAAGATACTTCTTCAAGTGTTCGCCACTGAAGGAATGCTTCAACGTCTTGCCATCAAGGTCCTCTAGCCTGTATGCATTGGGGGCTGGCATCCCTACGATCTTGTAAGGTCCCTCCCATTTTGGCGATAGTTTGTTGATCCGATCTTGGTGAACGAACTCGTTCCTCCGCCAGACAAGTTCTCCCACGAAGAATTGTCGGGACTTGACACGCCGATTGTAATATCGGGCTGTCGCCAGACGCATCCGAGCCTGGACTTCATCAGCCTTCCATCTCTTTTCCTCGAGTAAGTCTAAGTCTAGACGTCTCATTTCCTTGTTTGTCAGAGGCTCGTAATATTTCGCGCGATGGGACGCCACCGCTATTTCCACGGGAGCGACTGCCTCCGTGCCATAGACCAGGCCAAACGGAGTTTCTCCTGTTGATTGCTTGGGTGTCGTTCTCACAGCCCACAGCACGTTCTCGAGCTCATCCAGCCAATGGCCCTGCAAGGCATAGACTCTCTTCTTCAAGCCATCCATCACGATCTTGTTGGCTGATTCTACCTGGTCATTAGTCTGAGCGTGGCGGACTGAAGCGGTCCGATGCTCAATGTTTAGTTCTTCCAGGTACTCCTTCAATTGAGCCCCATTGAACGGAGGGCCGTTGTCGCTGATTAATACTCGAGGAACCCCGTACCGGGATGCGATCTGAGTTTGAAGGAACTTGAGGATCTGCTGCCCCGTCGTTCTAGCCAATGCTTTAGCCTCTATCCACTTTGAGAAGTAGTCGATGGCCACGAGCAAATACTTGCACTGACCCTTCGCTTGGGGAAGAGGTCCCACCAAATCAATTCCCCATTGCGCGAAGGGCCATGCACTCCTGATGGGCATTAAGTCCGCGGCGGGAGCCACGATATTTGGAGCGTACCTCTGGCATGCATCACAGGACCGGACCATTGTTGTTGCCTCCTTGTTCATCGAAGGCCAATAATAGCCCAAGTTCAACGCCTTCCTCACGATAGATCGGGCCCCTTCATGACAGGCCGCGACTCCTTCGTGTAGCACTCTCAGGATCCGATTCGTGTCGGGCTCCGCCACGCATTTCAGAAAAGGCTTCATATGCCCCTTCTTGTATAATTGGTTGTCCACCATCGCGTAGTCGTTCGCGATTCGACGCAGCCTGACAGCTGCCACATCATCGTCGGGGAGTGCCCCCGTAGTCAGATAGGTGACCATCGGGGTCATCCAAGTAGGCTTCTCTTCTTCCTCCGATCCTGTCTCAATAGCGCAGATCTCCGCCGGATCAATGTTTGAGATAATCACCTTCTCTAGAAAATGCACCTTCCGATTCTCTTCGGGGGCCACTCCCAGAGCGAATTTGCTTAAGGCGTCTGCCTCCGCATTCTCTTCCCTTGGGATCGCCTTCGATGTCGAAGCTTTTGAAGCTTTCGCCTCGATGTCGAAGCTTTTGAAGCTTCCTCCGCATTCTCTTCCCTTGGGATCGCCTTCGATGTCGAAGCTTTTGAAGCTTTCGCCTCGATGTCGAAGCTTTTGAAGCTTCCCTTCAAAGTCTGCACCTCGTGCAAATACTTCCTCATTGTCGGGCTCTTGGCTTCATAGTTCCCCTGGACTTGATTCACGATCGGCTTCATTGTTGGTGGCCCTAAACGTCAAGGCCAAGGCATATCGCAGGGGCTCGCCTCCACCGGGCGGTATCAATACGTGGCTCGCCTCCACCGGGCGGTATCAATACGTGGCTCGCCTCCACCGGGCGGTATCAATACGTGGCTCGCCCCACCGGGCGGTATCAATACGGGGCTCGCCCCCGATCCCTCTACACTTGAATAACCATCAGTGTACATCTCCCAGGTGTTCTCCTCATTCGGCTGTTCTGACTGTTCTGCTATCGGGACCTCCATGGTCGGGTTCTTCGCCTTCAAAGTCGGGTTGCCCCCTCTACAGGACCCGCTTCTTCCAGATCGGGTGCTGTAGACTGCTGTGAAGTCCGCCAATGCCTGGCCCTTGATCGACCGTTCAACACCTGGACGATTCATCGCAGCTAATCGGCCGTTCAACACCTGAACCTCCTGATGGGTTTTCGGAGACTGCATCTCCTCGATTGCTCTCAACTTCTCAGGATTTACCTCAATTCCTCTTTGGCTCACCATAAAGCCCAGGAACTTTCCCGAGTTCACTCCGAAAGCGCACTTGTCCGGATTCAAACGAACCTGATGAAACTTCATCCGCTCAAACGCCACCGCCAAGTTGCGGACATGGTCTCCCACCTGTCGGGACTTCACCAACATGTCATCCGCATAGGCTTTGTTCAAGTCGCGGAGTCGACATACATCCGCCACTTCCCGTTACTCTTCCTCACCAGAGATCGGGTTAGCCACCCAAGTCTGGAATCGGAGCTCCTTGATGAATCCAGCATCGAGCAGTCTACCCACCTCTAGCTGGATCGCGATCCTCTTGTCCGCGCCCATCGGACGCCTTCTCTGCGCGATAGGCTTGATTGCGGGGTCTATCTTCAGCTCGTGCACTATCACGTCGGGGCTTATTCCTGGCATATCACTCGGGGACCAGGCAAACAGCTCCTTAAACTCCTTCAAGAGCTCGATCAGCTCTCGGGCTCTTTCCTCCAACAAAGCAGAGCCGATCTTCACCTTCCTCTGAGGTCCATCGATCTCTACTTCCTTCAAATCCTCCATGGGGGCGGGACGCCCATACTCCTCTCGAGGATCAGTATCAGTCTGAAGGAAAGTCATGGTTTCCCTCCTTCTCCGTCGGGTGGCGTTAACGTAGCATTTCCGCGATGCCACCTGGTCACCCTTAACTTCTCCGACCCCATTATCAGTCGGGAACTTCATCTTCTGGTGGACCGTCGAGGCGACTGCCATAAGAGGGTCTATGGTGGTCCTCCCGATGATCGCGTTGTATGCCCCCGCGGACTCCACGACGACGAAATCCACGTTTCGCTTCTCCATTTTCCAGCCACTACCAAACTCTACTGGTAAGGTAATCATTCCCAACGGGTAGGAAGTGGAGCCAGAGAATCCCACCATCGGGAAGTCCACCTGCGTCAGGTCCTTCTTCGTCTTTCCCATGGCTTCCAGAGCGTCCATGAAAAGAATATCGGAGGAGCTCCCTCCGTCTATCAGGATCCGCTTCATCTCGAATCCGTCCACGTCCAGGGTCATGACCAAGGCATCGTCGTGAGGGCTCTCCACGCCTACTAGATCCTCCGCCGAGAAAGAAATTACCATTTCCTCCTTCAGGGTCCACGACCGGGACCTTTTGCCTAGTACCACCGCGGCAGATATGCGGGAAGCGTAGTTCTCCCAAGAAGTAGAGGTATCTCCTCCCGCCGCCATTCCTCCATGGATGACGTTGATAGTTCCGCGCCTCTCCTTACGGGCACCCGAACCCGAGGCCTCATGTTCGACCTTCTTCTTCTTCGGGGATCGGTCGCGGGACTTTGAACGGGATTGTGACCGACTTCTGGAACGGGATCGGCACCGACCCTTCCCGACGAACTCTTTCAGCTTTCCCTTCTGGATCAGCTTTTCAATCTCCTTCTTCAGCTCCCGACAGTTCTCAGTGTCGTGTCCATTGGCTCGATGGTAGCGACAGTAACGGTCAGGACGGCCTCCTAGGAATTCGCCTTCTTTTCTCGGGGGGTATCGAGCGAGACCCTGTCTGTCCATCACAGCTAACACAGAGGTCATCGAGCTATTGATGGGAACAGCCCGACCCTCTCGGTTGTCCTTCCTCGGAGGACGCTTGTCTTCTCTTTTATCGGGACGACCACGGTTCCTACTTCCCTCCGACTTGTCGCTCCCTTTGCGATCGTCCGACAGCCTGGACGATGGCTTTCCTCTTCCTGACTTCGGGGGATCGAGTTCTCCAGCAGCAATCTTCGACTCCTGGACGTCGATTTGCTGTTTCACCCTTGCCTGCAGGGCCTCCATACTCCACACAGCCTTCGCGGCTACGCTATGCATTAGGTCGGAACCGTACGGAGCGCTCAAGTTCCGCAGGAAAGTGCGGATGGTCTCACCCTCCGAAATTTCTTCATCAATCTCCGCGGCACTAGCAGTGAATCGCTGGTAGTAGTATGCCAACGATTCGTCGGGCCTCTGCACCACCTGATCGGGGGTGATGGGGCCATTCAATGGAATGGTTCTATTTTGCACCGGTCCCGGGCCGTCAACCACGAACTTCTCCGGGTGTGCTGGTTCCTTACCCCTGCTCCTGGGCGGAACCTCCTGTTCCTCGGGGTCCACCCTCGGCGGAGGTGGTGGTAATTCTTCTCGCGGAGGCAACTCCTCCGCCCTCCTTGCGGCCTCTCTTTTGTCCAGCAAGGCCTCCATGGCGGCCAAGAACATGGGCATAGCATCTGCTACTGCCTTGGCCAACTCCGAGTTCGAAGACGACCCTTCTTCCCTTCGCGGGACTCCTTCTCCTCCATGGCCTATCGGGTTCGGGGGAGCCTCATCTTCCTCCCTACGCGGGACATCCTGCCTGTTCCTCTCTGTGTCTCGGGCTGAGACCTCATAGCCATCACCCTGCCCCCCTGTCTGGGAGAGAACAGGGTTCTCACCTTGTTCAGCAACGCGTTCTGGCAACGGGGAGTTCACAGTTCCTGCGGGACGAGAACTGCCAGCCTGAACTTGCTTCTTCTTGCCACCACCGGCCATTGATCTGGTAGAAGCTATCTTGACTTTTCGTAAGCTTCCCACAGACGGCGCCAATGTTGGATCACGGGCGAAGCTCCGTTACGTCCTTGACGGAAAGCTTCGGACTCCTGGGCTCCGCGTAATCCTGCAAAAAGGGGATGACCTGGGTGGTGACCCAGAATCCCTCTCCGATGCTTAAATGAGTATGTGATCAATGGGTGGTAAGCAAAAAGTCTAAGTTCGTATTAGATGATGGTTTTCTGAGGTAACTTCCTCCTTTATATAGGAGGGGAAGTTACTCAGTTACCTGTTACTGCGCCTGGCAGTTTTACCCATGATTCCGTGTATCTCGCCATGATTCCGCATATCTCGGTCGGGATTCCGTATATCTCGCCCCACGCTCCGCGTATCTTACCCGTACTCCGCGTATCTCGGGCACGCCCTGCGTATCTCGGGGGAGTTATCTTTATCTCTAACCGTCTCCCACTACTTTATCTAGTAGGCGGGTTTCTCGGTCTTTATCCTCTGATCACAAGTTCCGACTCCTGTCGAATACTCCAGAGTTGTCTCATTCTAGATCACCACCCAGGACCTTCAGTCTCTACGGGACAGGTCCAGCCTCTCCGGGGCTTTATTATCGGGGCCTTTACTAAGGCATATCGGGGCCTACTCAGAGGCTTCTTGCCGGGAGCATTCAGCTCCTTTATCGGGACCGCTGAAATCGGGACCCTTCGTACTGGGCCTCTGGGCCTTCCAGGCTTTCACGAGGCCCATTGGACCTACTCGCCGTCCATTGGCTGTTAACGGGGTTGACGGTTACATCGGAACCCATCATCTTCATAGAACGCAGTGTGAGGTGCGTCTTGTTCCACCATTGGAATTTGGTTGTATCCTGAATACGCATCCATTACTGACATTAGCTCGTGTCCTTCGGTGGCATCTACTAGTTGGTCGATCATTGGCAGCGGATATGAATCCTTTGGACATGCATTGTTGAGGTCTCTTTAATCAATGCATATTCTCATCTTGTCGTTAGGTTTGGGTACCAAAACTGGATTCGCAGCCCATGTTTGATATTGCGACTCTTCAATAAAACCCGCGTTCAGTAACTTGCCCACTTCTTCTCGTATTGCGAGCTTTTTGTCTCCCGCCAATGGACGTAGCTTTTGTGTTATAGGTCTGGATCCTGGTTTGATTTTGAGCTTGTGAGAGATTATGTTTGGGCTTATTCCTGGCAAATCGCTTGGTGACCATGCGAACAACTCCTTATATTCTACTAGAAGTGCCTTGATTTCTATCACTTCATCTTCTGACAGTGATGCCCCCACTCGAACCATCCTTTCTGGCTCATCGATCATGACTTCTTGCAATGCTTCAACAGGAGCAGGACGTGCATGATCCATCCTTGGGTCTTCATCAATGATGGGAATTCCGCCATTATTTGTCTTGTCACCATGTTGGACTGCAACCTTGTAGCAATCTTTTGACAGCTGCTGATCTCCCTTTACTTCACCGACTCCTGCCTTTGTTGGAAACTTGACTTTTTGGTGTGATGTTGACGCTATCATATCCCATTTGTTCATGGTTGTGTATCCCAAGATTCCATTATATGCATCAAGTTTTTCTACGATCATGAATGGTACGTCTATTTGGAGCTGCTGCTTTCCCTCTCCTATGATGACTGGCAGAGTTATGAATCCTAACGGGTAGCTTACATCTCCCATGAATCCCACCAAGGGTGAGTCCGTTCTTTTAACAAGCCTCTTTCTCCCTAGGGCTAAAATGATAGCCTTTGTAATGATGTTGGGCGAACTTCCAACATCTACCATAATGCGCTTAACGTCAATACCATCAATTGTCATAGTTATAACCAACGCGTCGATGTGCGGGTGCACAATGTGGATTTTGTCTTTTGACGAAAAGCCAATGACGTCTTTCGTGCGATCATCCTCTTCCTCAGCATCTAGCATGACAGTATCCCTTTTGTCAGCATCCTGGCATATGCGCTTTGTGCGGGTAGCATATATTTCTCGTTCATACGAAGTTTCTCCTCTGGCTCCAAAGCCTCCGTGGATCACGTGCACATTTGTGGATGGTATGGTTGAAGCGGTGGATCTTGTATTTGGCATGGGAGAACGTCCTGGTTGGCTTTTTGTTGGCTTCGGCTTGCTTGCACCCGCTTTTTTTGGTCGTCTTCCTATCGTGGCTTGCAGCACGGCTTTTTGTTCGAATCACTTCAGACGGCGCCAAATGTTATGTCAGCTTCCAATTGGGTAGCTTCGTGCTTCTTTTTTCGCGAACGGGCTCGAGATGTATAAGGACGGGAACGCCGCGATCCTTAAAACACAATCACCGAACTAATCTTCCAGTCCTCAACCTCGAACTCTCGACCTTCGGATCCTGCACGAGGGGCAGTAACCAGCGTGGGAGGGGGGAATGCTGGTTGGGCCCACTCTGACGCTCAAGTTAGAATTTCTAGAGAGAGAAAGCCTTTTAGAGAGAATTCAGAGCATCCAAAGTCCAAAATGAGGGAGTTGTTTAGAATGGAAGACCTAGGCCCCTATTTATAGGGAACCTAAGGATCATGCCCAGTTTTGAACTACTTGATGTCAGTATGATGGAAGACGTATACCGTCATCAAGGTGGACTATGCATGCATCGACTTCTCGCACTTGGCAAAATAATCGGGGTGAGTGTACGAAGAAAATCGGTAATCCGGACCTACCCGAATTGTTTAGCAATCCGGGCCTCCGGATCGCCTTAGGGCAATCCGGAAGTCCTCCGGTCCGGGTACTGCGCGTATCCCGGATCGTTTTAGACTTGGGTGTCCGCGAAAGAGTTCTTTTACGGGTTTTGGGGTATTTTACGAGGCCCGAAATGTAAATACGAACCCGAATTGGACAGATATCTAATAGGGACAAAACCCATGTTCACATCTATCAAAAGTAACATGTTGCGACATCCTCTTCAAAAGGGCAAACCCCATGTTTACTTCTGAAAAATGGCATGTTGTGAAATCCTCTGGGCAAATCCTCATGTTCATAGCCATTCCCTGAATAAAAACAGGATGCGGCAAATACATTATGGGACTGCTCACCCCACCGTGGCGGAAATCCACTTAATAGACGACAACCCCACACACTAAAAGTATGCATACTCTCTTAAGGGTTCATACACCATGAAGACTTGTGCCTGAAAAATGATAGCTTCATGTTATACGCTTATAAAAGCAAACCTTGTACAAAAATCATCAAACGTAAGTCGAGTCTTGTATAACGTTATCTTGCTCTTTAGCATATAACGCCAAAACAACTAAATCAGCAAGAAGTATCTTGCAACAACGTGCCTTAGAGTGGAACTAAGAGACGATATAAACTTAAGTCTTGCTACGTCAAGACGACACTGCTACAAGTACCAAGTGTACATAACACCCTGCAATGCGCAAGTCGCAACATCGTATGTTCTATCCATCACAACAAAGAGTTCAATCCTATCATGCAAGTCCAATACATACGGACAATGAAAATAACGCAAGGTATGAAATATTACTAACAAGTTATCACATGTTTATTATTATTGAAAACTGGTCCAAGTGATGAAATACCATGCAAGCAAAGGCATAAACAAAGATTTATCGAAAACCTCAAAACAACATCAACCCATTCACAAAGGGTTCAACATGCTGGAAGCAGACAACCTAACACCAACCAAGAGATAGCATCATCTCCAAGGATCTATGGCAAAGAGTTCATAATGTCAACATCAAATGCAATGTCGTCATCCGCACAAAAGACACGGCAAGAATGGTTGCTTCAACTTCAATACAACATAGCTCTTCAATATAAGCGCGACAATCAGCAATGCGTGCATCAAAATCAGTCGTCTTCAGGATCAAGTTTCAAGTGTGAAGAAGTAAACAACGCTTACCTCAATGGGAGGGACGCTCCTCCTTGGGCCGGTCCCTCGACCGGGGGGCATACTGCACCACCGCACGACCCTCAACTCTATTCCCTTTATCGCAAGAAGGATTTAGCACGGTCGTACTCGGCATAAAGAACTTAGAATCGCTCGAGGAACACGCCCCTGCGTCGGATCTTTTGAGAATTGTGCTAAAGTCAGGAACTGCAACCACGCGTTCAGCAACATGAAAGCAACAACTTGGAAAATTAACAAGTTCAAAGAAGATACAAGGAGGTGCCTTACTCACAAGTCCTTTACCGCGACCATGTCCGGAGATTCCAGAGTAGCGGGGGCAATTGTACGGACATTCCTTCCAACAAGCGAATTACTGTATACATCGGTTATATGCAAAGACGAGCTTTTTCCATCAGTCCGACCTACATTACAACATGATACAAGTCATAAAGATCATCAACATACCAAATCTTTAGAAGGACATATATGTGTACCGACATCAATTAATCAAGCAAGGACATCAACATCTACACTTGGTGTATTATTTAGCTTCTCAAACATGTCGACATCGCTCATACTCGCAGCATACATGATTACAATGACGAAATATTTTCTAAGTGTTTTGCTCAGGATGACAGTCAGCATATTGCAAGCTGTCATCATGCTACTATGTGTCAGCATATTACCAAGTGTTAGCATACAACAAGGTGTTGGCATACAACCTGTGTTTACATCAAGCATATGGATACAGCGTACATAGCCAGGGATCAAGAAAATATTCTAAGTGTGGGGGCAAGTGCGCACATACAAGCACGTACATACATGTCGACAAGGATGGATGTCGACAAGCGTGGAATATTTTCTAAGTATTTCCATGTACGTACATATATGTTGATGGATATACGCCCAATTTGAACCCGTCGACTTCCGAATCGTTGTATTTTTATCATCCTATTAATGATTATAATTCGAAACTTCAACCCGAACACTTCGCGCAAACACCAACGGTCCGAACGAGGCCGAAGCGCTCGTCCGGCCGAGTCAAACTCACCTAGGTGAGGTTGGGTGGCCACACCCGACCTCCCCTAGCGGAGATCGGGTGGACCAACCCGATCTCTCCTAGGAGAGATCGGGTCGGCCAACCCGATCTCCCCTAGGAGAGATCGGGTCGGCCAACCCGATCTCCCCTAGGGGGGATAGGGTTGGCCAACCCCATCCCCCCTAGGAGGGGTTGGGTGGCCTCACCCAACCCCTACCCTTGGGGGTCGGATTTCCCTTCCCCCCCAAGGGCCCCGACACCATTTTTGGACTCCCATACTCGGTTTATTCCGCCTACCTTCTCCGTATCCTAAGGTCTTAATTATGTGTTTAAAGGTTAATTAACTGTGTTTAAGGGTTAACGATGTCATTAAGCCACCTTAATGACACCGTTGCCTATAAATACCCCACCTCCACTATTCATTTGGATCTTCTTGGCAAGTTGGATAATTTTGCTCTGACATCTCTCTAGCTTTACCTC
Source organism: Clarkia xantiana subsp. parviflora (assembly GCA_036873135.1). NCBI lineage: Eukaryota > Viridiplantae > Streptophyta > Magnoliopsida > Myrtales > Onagraceae > Clarkia > Clarkia xantiana. The sequence continues at coordinate 2,401,305 of JAPTYO010000018.1, forward strand.
TCTAAAAACCATACTGACTTAGGCATCGGAGAGGGTTCATCAGGCACCACCCCCCCCCCTCTGTGCCTGGTACTGCCCCTTCTGCAGGGCGAAAGGAGAAGAGAAGCTAAGGACGGAAGGACGCGAGTTAGGACAGCACAACCCGAGAGAATCAGATCCGCGACATCTCCAGTGAGGAACGAGATTTGAGTCGACCGCCCGTTGACCCTTAACTCGGAACCTAACACTTGGCGCCGTCAGTGGGCTTCGGACAGAAAGCCTAATTATCACCAGCCAGATGGCAAGCGTATATGTCATTCATGGAGGTTATGGAGCTGGAGGAGAGTCAGCGAATGCTAGAGAAGCGTATATGGCACAGTTAGAGGACCCTAAGCCAAAGGAAGAACAAGCAGAAGGAAAGAGAGAAGACATAATACAATTTTCAAGAAGAGACATGGAGCATGTGTTACCAGACAACAAGGATGCCCTGGTCATAACAATGAAGATCACTGATATGGACATTGGAAGAATCCTAGTAGACAGTGGAAGCTCACCCAACATCATTAGCAAGAAAGTCCTCAACATACTGGGAGTAAGGCCAAGTAGCATAAAACAGGTTCACTCCCCCTTGGTGGGATTTTCAGGAGAACCAACATACCCACTGGGGGCAGTCACATTACCCGTGACATTGGGGGTAGGCCAGAAGCAGTTAAAAATCGATGTCCCCTTCTTCATCACAGAAGAAATGGAGGAATACAATGGAGTCCTAGGCACCACTACAATCAATAAGTGGGGTATGGTACCATCAACACTACATCAAAAAATGAAATTCCCCGCATGCCAAGGAATAGGGGAAGTAAAGGGTAACCAGAAGGTAGCAAGGAAATGTGCAAGGATTGCACTAGGCAAGAGGAAGAAAACAAGAGAGGTCCTACTAGTAGATGAGGACCCAAGAGAAGATCATGGAAGACCAGCCCCCATGGAGGAACTAAAAGAGATACTCATAGAAGAACCCGATAGGAAGGCCAAAATCGGGACCGCCTTATCTCAGGAAGAGGAAAACCACTTAGTAGCTTTACTAAGGGAATACAAGGATCTGTTCGCCTGGTCACCAAGCGATATGCCAGGAATATCAGAAGAAGTAATCTCACACAAGCTCAATATAGACGCGGAAACGCGACCAACAACACAAAAGGTGAGACCAATGGTAGGAAGCAAAAAGATAGCTATCCAGGAAGAAGTGGAAAAGCTACTAAAGGCAAATTTCATCAAGGAGATTAGATTCCAGACATGGGTGGCAAACCCAGTACTGGTAAAGAAGCCGAGGGGAAGTTGGAGAATGTGCATCGACTATCGCGACCTAAACAAAGCATGCCCTAAGGACTCATATCCGCTACCAAGAATAGATCAATTAGTGGATGCAACATCAGGTCACCAACTAATGAGCTTCATGGATGCATACTCAGGATATAACCAGATAAAAATGGCCCCTGAGGACGCCCCTCACACAGCATTCTACGCTGATAGCGAGATATACCATTACACGGTGATGCCTTTCGGACTCATAAATGCTGGAGCGACATACCAAAGAATGGTCAACAAAATCTTCGGGGACATGATAGGAAAGACAATGGAGGCATATGTGGACGACATGATCGTCAAATCCTAAGAGAAGAAAGACCATGTGGAGAACCTTCGCTCAACGTTTGATAGGATGAGACAATACCAAGTCCGCCTAAACCCGAAAAAATGCGCATTTGGGGTGCAATCAGGGAAATTTTTAGGCTTCATGGTAAGCCAGCGAGGCATAGAGGTAAACCCCGAAAAACTCCAGGCAATTGAAGAAATACAGTCACCTACGAAACACAAAGAGGTTCAACGACTGAACGGGAGGTTGGCAGCCCTTAACAGATTCCTATCCAAAATAGGAGACAAGGCATTACCCTTCTTTGAGGTACTAAGGGCAAACAAGAAATTCGAATGGACACCAAGATGTGAGGAAGCCTTCCAGCAACTCAAACAACATCTAAAGACACTACCACCCTTAGGAAAGCCTACACCAGGGGAGCCCCTCTACCTCTATATCTCTGTGAGCAACGTGGCAGTAAGCTCAGTGCTAATTAAAGAAGAAAACGCTGCACAATTGCCGGTATACTTCGTAAGCAAAACATTGGCAAAGTATGAGATCAACTACTTGCCAATAGAAAAGTACCTCTATGCACTGATTATATCAGCAAGAAAGTTGAGACCGTATTTTCATGGGCATGAAGTAACAGTCCTCACAGACCAACCATTGAAACACCTCCTCCAGAGACCAGACACATCGGGAAGACTGACCAAATGGGCAGTTGAGCTAAGTGAGTTTCGTATTCATTTTGCCCCAAGAACAGCCATAAAGGGGCAGGCTCTAGCAGATTTTATTGCCGAATTCACCGGAATCAATCCAGACGAAGACTTGGGAGAAGTCAGAACTACAAGCGAGGCAAGTAGTAGTCAGGAGAAACAACCAGAAGAATTATGGGAGATGCATACCGATGGGTCATCCAACGGAGGAGGTTCAGGTGCAGGCCTCCTACTATACCCACCAAATAGTGGTACACCTCTGCGCTATGCCATGGCACTCACCTTTAAGGCAACGAACAATGAGGCTGAATACGAAGCACTGATAACAGGCCTGAGAATAGCCAATGGAGTAGGGGCAAAGCATCTAAGAGTTAAGTGCGATTCTCAACTAGTTGTCAATCAAGTGAAAGGAATCTACACTGCAAAGTCCGAAAACATGCAGAAATACTTGCAGCAAGCCAGGGACCTAATAGAGAGCTTTCAAAGCTTCGACATTGAGTCAGTCCCAAGAGAACAAAACCAAGAGGCAGACGCCTTAAGCAAACTAGCCTTAGGGGTAGAAGCAGGCAAAGAGGTTCACTTTATAGAGCAAAGAATGCAATCAGTGATAGAACAAATGGAGGTTCTAGTAATAGATGAAGCAGAAGCCTGGATGACCCCAATGAGTCAATACATCATGGAAGGAAAGCTCCCAAAGGATAAAGTAGAGGCAGTCAAGATCGAAAGGATGGCTAGAAATTATGCAGTGATGGATAATGAACTTTACAAGAAAGGGTACTCCACACCCTTCCTCAAATGCATAACATACCCAGAAACAAAGAGAGTGCTTGCAGAACTCCATGAAGGAGATGCGGGATGCCATGAAGGAGCACGATCAATAATCCGGAAGGTCTACAACCTAGGATACTATTGGCCATCAATGAGCAAAGAAGCAGCAAACTTGGTGCAAAAATGTGATCACTGCCAAAGGTACTCCAGAAATATAACAGCCCCAGCAGCAAAGCTAAGTTCCATCTCGGGAGCTTGGCCATTCGCACAGTGGGGGATCGATCTGATAGGTCCCCTACCAAGAACAAAAGGGCAGAAAACTTGCATAATAGTAGCAATAGACTACTTCTCCAAGTGGATAGAGGCAAAGGCAATGGGAGAGACAACAGACGATCAAGTCGTTAACTTCATTCAATCCCACATCGTCTCGAGGTACGGAGTCCCAAAGGCAATAATAAGTGATAATGGCCCACAATTCAAGAGCAAGAAATTGCAATGGTACTGCGAAAGGCTGAACATAGAACACCGCTTCGCATCAGTAAAGCACCCTCAGACAAACGGGCAAGTAGAGTCAGCAAATAAAATAGTACTAGACGGCTTAAAGAAACGACTCCATGCTACCAAGGGAAGTTGGGTAGATGAGCTGGAAAATGTTCTATGGGCAGTGCGGACAACACCAAAGATAGCCACAGGAGAAACACCATTTGGCCTGGTATACGGGACCGAGGCGGTGGAACCAGCAGAAATAGCAGTATCATCTCTAAGAACTACATACTTTGAAGAGCATGAGAACAACAAAGCAAGGCTCTTAGACTTAGACATGGTGGAGGATAAAAGATGGAATTTAGAAGAAGCACAGGCACGAATGCGCCTTGTATCCGCAAGATATTACAACCGCCAAGTCAAGGAGAGGCAATTCCACATAGGAGAACTGGTACTCAGAAAGAACGAGTTCTCACACTTAGACCAAGTCAGGAAATTATCTCCAAAATGGGAAGGGCCGTATAAGATAGCATCAGTTCCATACACGAATGCCTACCGCCTAGAGGATGAGGATGGGTATATCTCCACAAACACCTTCAGTGGGGAACACCTAAAGAAGTACTACGTCTAGGAAGGCGGCACAAGCAAAAGACCATATCCTTGAAGTTATTTCAAGTCATTACATATAATTGTCCAAGTTTTCCAAAAAAACAACTTTTGAGAAGGAGAAATCACGAAGTTACTCCAACTCTACAACTATCTTTGATTTCCTCCAAAGGGTGTCTGGGTCCCCCCAAGGCATCCCATCTGTACAAAAAACATGAATGCTCTTAAGGGAGTAGGATTTCCTACAAAGGTATTTTCCAATGAATGTGATGATATAATCATGAAGTTATCCTTACACAGATATGACATCAAGTCAACAACAGGTTCGACGCCCCCAAGAGCGTATCTTGAGAGTAGTTTTCATACTACGACCTTCGACGCCCCCAAGAGCGTATCTTGAGAGTAGTGTTCATACTACGACCTTCGACGCCCCCAAGAGCGTATCTTGAGAGTAGTGTTCATACTACGACCTTCGACGCCCCCAAGAGCGTATCTTGAGAGTAGTTTTTATACTACGCCCTTCGACGCACCAGGAGTGTATCTTGAGAGTAGTTTTTATACTACGCCCTTCGACGCACCAAGAGCGTATCTTGAGAGTGGTTTCCAAAAACTACGAATTTCGACGCCCCCAGGAGCGTATCTTGAGAGTAGTGTTCATACTACGAATTTCGACGCCCCCAAGAGCGTATCTTGAGAGTAGTTTCTATACTACGACCTTCGACGCACCAAGAGCGTATCTTGAGAGTGGTTTCCAAAAACTACGAACTTCGACGCCCCCAGGAGCGTATCTTGAGGTAGATTTGCAACCTACCAGATTCGACGCCCCCAAGAGCGTATCTTGAGGTAGAAAAAACACTACCAGATTCGACGCCCCCAAAAGCGTATCTTGAGGTAGATTTCAAACTACCAGCTTCGACGCCAACCAGGAGCGTATCTTTGGTCTAACTTGTGCCCTCCGGGAGCCCATCCTGTGAAACGTTAAGTGCCCTCCGAGAGCCAGTCTCGTGAACAGATTTCGACGCCAACCAGGAGCGTATCTTTGGTCTAACTTGTGCCCTCCGGGAGCCCATCCTATGAAACGTTAAGTGCCCTCCGAGAGCCAGTCTCGTGAACATATTTCGACGCCAACCAGGAGCGTATCTTTGGTCAAACCTGTGCCCTCCGGGAGCCTATCCTGTGAAACGTTAAGTGCCCTCCGAGAGCCAGTCTAGTGAACAGATTTCGACGCCAACCAGGAGCGTATCTTTGGTCTAACCTGTGCCCTCCGGGAGCCTATCCTGTGAAACGTTAAGTGCCCTCCGAGAGCCTGTCTCGTGAACAGTTTTCGACGCCCACCAAGAGCGTATCCTTGGTCTAACAGTACCATACATACCATTCAAAGGGTATCAGAAGAGAGCTTTACACCATACTGAGAAGGATCCCATGAGAAAGTAATTTCAAAGTAAAGTGCTATGAAGAACACATAATGTTTTTTCTTAATGAAATAGCAGGTATGACATGAAGGGAAACACAAAAGAAGGATAAGTAAAGGAAACACACCAAGAAAAGAGTCCATAACCAAAGAACTACACACTAAGGCACAGGGAGATATCATGAGAAGAAAGATAATCACCCTGCCATATATACCATGAGTAAAGACAACTGTATCAAACAAAGATGGCAAAACCAGGAAAAGGGGAGTTTTCAAATTCTAAGAAGAACCTCAATCCACAAACTCGCAAGACCACCATAAGAGACAGATGTATTACTTCCTCAACTTAGCAATATGCCTAACAGCGAAGTCAGACAAATCACCAAGTTGAGAAAAAGGAAAGTCAGGAGCAATCGTGTACATACGCTCGAGAATCGCCTTTAAAGAAATACGCTTAGCCACAGAGCAGCGTACATCAATAGCAGCCTGATAAGAGGAAGAAGCCTTATACTCAGCGATAGCACACCCTTTCGCCTCCACACGAAACATCTCCTCAAGGGAAACCAACTCAGCAGCCCGAACTACTTCATCACGATAAGACCTTTGTTTCAACGCCTCAATATCTTCCTTGAGAAGAGCAATACGACCCTCCAAATCTCGGCACCGCAAGTCTGTGATACGACTATGCTCCAAACAACTAATAAGCTTGGAGTTAAGAGAGACACAAGTATCCTCGTACACCTTTCTCTCCTCAGCAAGGTCAATAACAAGGGTGGACAAATTAACAAGGTCGGCCACACCCTGCAACAAAAACAAAGGATGAGACAGATAACGCACGGAAAAGAAATATGCTAAAGGATAACACGGTTAACAAAAGTTACAGAAGCATAGCGAGCCAACACATCACGAGCCAATTCATAAGTTGCCTCCGACCCTTTAGACGGGGGCACACGATCGGCAGGAGGAACAGCAGACTGCAGAACACGAACTCCAACCTCAGGAGTTTGCAAAGAAGATTGATTGTCAAAACGAGCCCCACGCCCATAATAAGGCGCCCACTCAGACCCAACAATTCCATCAACAGGAGGACGAGACAGCTCCTTCCGACTCAGACGTGGAAGACGAAGCCTACCTATAACAAGGTACAGAGTAAATACCAATATACACTAAGGAAACTCAGATATTTGAGAACTCACCAAACAAGGAAGAAGGAAAAGATGGCTCCCGGACCCTCGATTAGGGGGCATCAATATAGAAAGAAGATGGCACCCTAACATCACCACCACCCTTACCTCCAATTAGAGAACACCTCCCCGCACCATAAAAAACCGATCTTTTTGCAATCGAAGGTCCGGTCCCAGAGTTAACTACTCCCACCCGTACTGGCCTCTTACTCCTCATCAATCACCGGGGAGTTCTGCTGATCGAAAAAACACAAGTTTAGCCCAAGGAAAACGGAAAGCGGACAGCGGACATAAGATGTAAACTCATTTTCCTAAAACGACGAATACAAAGCCAAAAGATAAGAATAGAAAGAAGGCAAGGAAGACCCCACAGGCCAACAAGCAGGGGCAGGGGGCAAGTGGAGACAGTTACAACCCCCACCATAGAGAGACCCTACTGGCCAACAAACAGGACCAGGGGGCAAGGGGAGATAGTTATAACCCCCAGCATAGAGAGACCCCACTGATCAACAAGCAGGGGCAGAGGGCAAAGGGAGATAATCATAATCCCAGGTTAGAAGACCTCACACGCCAGTAAGTAGAAACATGGGGGCAAGAAGATGGAAAGAAGATGAATCAAGCAGAACTGTATCACCATGAAGACCCACAAATCAAAAACGAGACAAGTAAAGAAACAATCGAAGGAGAAGCGGGATTAAGTCCCCCAAAAGCAATGCTTACACAAAAGAAAAGACACGTACCTCAATGCGACGCGCGCCCCGAAAAGTAAGTCCGACCAGAAATCCCACCGTCAAAAAGAAAAGAAGAGGAAAGGACAATGAGAATGAGGTAATCACTAGCCCTTTTATAGTACAAAGGATTAGGGTTTTTCCAAAGTCGCTAAATCGACACCGTTGATTTTTAGAAAGGAAAAATTTAAAGGTCAGATTTAAAAAACTGATACCCCTAGTTCCCATTAACCGTGGTTAAAACCCACACCTACCACAGTTAATATTCTATGGGTATATTTTTTAAGCATCCCATACTTAGAAAAAATTTTAGACCAAAATTAAATTTTTCTCCACTTGGACAAATCCCGGCATGAAATTGAAGCATAAGTCACTTAGTTGCATTCATATTGCATTCCTATGCGAACATATATTTTTTGAGTACACGCCCGTAGCAAAGATAAATTTATTACTCCCACCTCAGACGGACGCGTGCTTAGGCACACGTCCGTGCTACTCTGACGTTTACAATTCCTCTATCTCATAAGGCAGGAGGCAGAGTCAGAGGCACGCATCCATGGGTAAGCAAGCATTCAGATAAGAAGGTAAAACCCCGGTTTCAAATTGCGCGTGTCATACCATCCTAAAATAGAGTCAATCAAGGGTTAGGCCATTGGTTGACTCGGGGGCATGTGATGGATATACGCCCAATTTGAACCCGTCGACTTCCGAATCGTTGTATTTTTATCATCCTATTACTGATTATAATTCGAAACTTCAACCCGAACACTTCGCGAAAACACCAACGGTCCGAACGAGGCCGAAGCGCTCGTCCGGCCGAGTCAAAATCACCTAGGTGAGGTTGGGTGGCCACACCCGACCTCCCCTAGGGGAGATCGGGTCAGCCGACCGTTGATGTCATTAAGCCACCTTAATGACACCGTTGCCTATAAATACCCCACCTCCACTATTCATTTGGATCTTCTTGGCAAGTTGGATAATTTTGCTCTGACATCTCTCTAGCTTTACCTCTCTAAAAACCGTACTGACTTAGGCATCGGAGAGGGTTCATCAGGCACCACCCCCCCCCCCCCCTCTGTGCCTGGTACTGCCCCTTCTGCAGGGCGAAAGGAGAAGAGAAGCTAAGGACGGAAGGACGCGAGTTAGGACAACACAACCCGAGAGAATCAGATCCGCGACATCTCCAGTGAGGAACGAGATTTGAGTCGACCGCCCGTTGACCCTTAACTCGGAACCTAACATATGTCGACAAGGATGCATGTCGACAAGTGAAGAATATTTTCTAAGTATTTCCATGTACGTACATACATGTCGACAAGGATGCATGTCGACAAGTGAAGAATATTTTCTAAGTATTTCCATGTACGTACATACATGTCGACAAGGATGCATGTCGACAAGTGAAGAATATTTTCTAAGTGTTTCCATGTACGTACATACATGTCGACAAGGATGCATGCGACAAGTGTAGAATATTTTCTAAGTATTTCCATGTACGTACATACATGTCGACAAGGATGCATGTCGACAAGTGAAGAATGTTTTCTAAGTATTTCCATGTACGTACATACAGGTCGAATGCATGTCGACAAGTGAAGATTATTTTCTAAGTATTTCCATGTACGTACATACATGTCGACATGGATGCATGTCGACAAGGGGAGAATATTTTCTAAGTGTTTCAATGTGCGAACATACATGTCGACTAGGATGGATTGCATGCATCAAGTAGCTATTATCAACTTCTACACAATACCTCCTAAGCATTCCTACGACGCTTATCGACAAAGCTCATACGACGACATCTATGGTAACAAGCATTAGATATTGTTGAAATATTTTCTAAGCTCATACGATGATCAACATACGATGCTCAAAGAATATTGTCTAGCCTACCATTACCCATGTACAACAATCAACGATCATGTCCGAACAACTATCCATCATCAACATCAAGCATACAAAAACGATGACTAAAGCATGGAACAACATGACGGCAATGAATACTATGCACAAGGGAAGTATAACAATCTATTTATGCTTTTCTAAAAATTTCCAGCACTTAGAAAAATTTTGCCCAATTTGGGAAGCTAATTACTCTAATGCATTTTATCAAACATCTTATGTCATGTTAAGGTAATCAAATTCATAATGATTTCGGGATCAAATTAAGGCCAAACGAAGTCACGAAATGTCCAGCCATGTACGGAATTGAACTCACCAACACGAACCGAGTCCGAATTGACCCGTGCCACACCGGAATCCAATTGATATCAACTATGGTGTGTCTACTCCAAATTTATGATCTCAAAAGATTCATCTTCATCAAGAATGGAGAGCTTCTTGGAGATTTATCTATAAAGGATGTAAGATAATGAGTATTCTCTCTCCTAATTTTCACTAATAGTGCCTAGACCATGTGCTAAGGACTAAACTTTCATGTATTTTCATATAAGTCCTTAGCAACCTTTACAAGCATCTTTGCATCTCTCCTATGTTCATATTGCATACATACTACACAATGCTTCATGACACACTACACGTAATTACTATTACGTACATAGAATTTATCATGCACGTTTATTATTTATGATCGTTACATGATTATTTTTGTAATCTAAGTATGAATTTCATGTTTACATCATGTCTCACGTTTACATCATGCTTCATGATTACATACATGTTCTCCAATTTCATATTGTTCTAAGTGTTTTGCTTATTGCATGATTACGTCATCTGTTTACTATGTCATCACCTACATATTAACAACGTGTTATATGCTTACATCATGTACCATGATATTATCACGTTGTATAATTCTTTATTATTACAAGTATTTCACTCATTACATGATATTGCGAATATATCGTTAATTTCATGTTGTTATACGCATATTGTCCGCTACGCTAACCCTGTAAACAGATTACGTACATACGGCGGAAAATTAAAGTTGGTCAAATTTATGATCTCTACACCCGAATTGACAAACAGGCCACCCCTGAGGTCAGTACCGAACCTAAATTGGACGAATATCTTATCTTAAAAAGAGTCAAGCATGGGTTTTGAACCACTACTTGACTCGGGGGCAAGTGTTAGATATCTGTCCAATTCGGGTTCGTATTTACATTTCGGGCCTCGCAAAATACTCCAAAACCCGCAAAAGAACTCTTCCGCGGACACCCAAGTCCAAAACAGCCCGGAATACGCGTAGTACCCGGGCCGGGGGACTTTCGGATTTCCCTAAAGGCAATGCGGACCCGGTCCGGATTGCTAGACAATCCGGGTAAGTCCGGATTACCGACGTTCTCCGCGCGCTTATCCCGATTATTTTGCCAAGTACAAGAAATCAGTGCGCGCATAGTCCACCTTGATGACGGTATACGTTTTCCTTCTTACCGGCATCAAACCGTTCAAAACTGGGCACGATCCTTTGGTTCCCTATAAATAGGAACCTAGGTCTCCCATTTTAAACAACTCCCTCATTTTGGCATTTCGTGCTCTGACTTCTCTCTAAAAGGCTTTCTCTCTCTAAAAGATTATGACTTGAGCGTCGGAGAGGGCCCAACCAGTTCCCCCCCCCCCCCCCTCTTCCACGCTGGTTACCGCCCAATGTGCAGGACCCGGAGTTCGAGAGATCAAATTCGGGAAGTTGAAGACTAGTTCGAGGATCGTGTTTCAAGGATCGCGGCATACAGACAGATACCCGTTCCTGTACACACATCCGGAGCCCGTTCGTGGGAAAGAAGCCCGAAGTTACCCAAGTGGAAACAGACTTAACAGTCTCTATCCAAGGTTTGCATGTCCATTAACACCCAAGCAAGCAATCATAATTCTCTAATTCGTGAATTTTGTAAGCTAGCTTTCTAGTATAATTTGAACATGCAAATTCTAATTTAAAATAGTCTTCTTTTCGGTTCGATTTTAAATTTGCGGAAAATTTGAAAATTATCAAATTTTACGTGTTAAATTGCAATCTACAAAAAATTAGATTTCTTATCTTAAATTCTCCAGGGACCAATTTGAAAACAATTAAAAGTTAGGGACCCAATTGCAATTTCCAAAAATTTCAATCCCTATAATTTTCTAACATGCATAAACACACACACAATCTTAAAAATGTTCAATTCTAGTGCGCAACTCATTAATTGAAATCTATACGCACAAAACATAATATCTACGCAACATGAATTCTTCGAACTTCATAAACAAATAGATATTAACACTAACTAAATTCAGCCCAGATTTTTTTAAGCATTTGGTGAATAGGCCTTCATAATAGGAGCTCTTTAATATAAGCCGAATAGTTAAAGTAATTGGGTTATGTCACATTAGGAATTTTGGTTGGGCCTAAAATCCTTATTGACATGAGATTGCCCAAAATTGGGCCTCCCATCTCCTAGTCTAGGTGGGCCGAAACATGTATTAAGAGGAGGTAGGATTTTCCCACCTCCTCCTATAAATATGAGGTGTCATGATTTCTCTAGGGCTAATAGTTAATAACTCATTTCTCCTTAAGTGTTGAGATTAAAGAAATTTCTCCCCTTTTATACCCTAGTTTCGACCTTGAAGATCTTGGGACTACAAGAAAACGATTACTGGTAAGTGCATCTATTCTGCTGTGTAATTAAATTATTTGGCATGTACATGTATTTTGTTTCTATAGTATTTATCCCATATATCCAACAATTTTAATATCCGAATTAGAAATTAGCTTTAACCGTAAAAATGTTTATGTTTAAACCCCTTAAGCCATAGATTACTTCCATCCCAAGTATCGAGCTTCCTAAGTAAAGATTCGATTTTTATCGCTTAAATGCAATCAAGATTCAATCTAATAAGTAAGGTGTGGTTCATTAAAAACACAACTTAAATGACATTATCCCATTAATTTTCATTTAAGTAAAAGTAGGGAGTATAATATTGAAATAGATTGTGTAAAATAAATAGATTAAGATATTTGGTTGAAATTATAATCATCAGAAATTACAAAAGTCCATGGATGAGGATGATAGGAAGGAAGGAAGTTGTGGATGATGGTATCTACAAATCATAGGGTTGCTTTCCAGTGAACTTGACCTCAATGGGGCTGACGTTCTTGCCAATGGAGCGGAAGTTCTGTCCAACACCTTGGCGACCGGGGTTGACCTTCTCGGGGTAGACTCCGTCCTTAGGGTGAAGGTACTGGACCTCCCCGTTGGGAAACACTCTGTAGAACTGGTACTTGATCTTGTACTTTGACCTCAGCCTTGTCCCTAGAGCAAGGCACTGCTCCTTCCTTGCCAGCTTCAGAAGGTTGGCCCCTTCCCTCATGATCGCCGCCCCACCTGTCGGCATCTCAAATATCTGCTCCTTCGGAGACTCCCATGTAATCACATAAAACTCCTCAACCTACACCTCATATATATATATATATACCATACCATATCATCCATCCAGTAACTAATAATAATGTCAACTGTGCGTGAAAAAGAATTAATTATGAAACTGACCTGAGCCTTACGCAGGAGACCACCGGTGCTGCCGGCGAAGATGGGAGAAGGAGTGGTGGGGTCCAGCTCCGGTGGAGTGAAGCCAACAGGTGCCTTCTCCTTGGTTGGGGCCTCGGCTCCTTCAGCGGCGGCCCTGATGATTGTTCGTGACAACTTGAGTGTCTTGGAGGTGTTGAGTGATACGGATGAGGATGCCTTCCATGGGAGAGCAACGCGGTTCCCGGAGTTAAGGGAGGAGGAGGTGAAGATGGAGGCTTGTGTTGCCATGGCCATGGTATGTATTATTGTTGGAGATTATTACGAGTAAGAGAGAGTTGTAACCAATTGTCACAAAGGAAAGGGGGGAAGAAAGAGAAGCGTGAGGTGGTTGTAGGATTTTGAGGATTTGGGTGTGGATAAGGAGAATATGGTTTGGGCCAATTAGCTGTTGGGATTTTGATACTCCCCTACCTTACACCTCATTTTCTTCTTATCAAATTCTCTCTCAATATTTCTTTTCTTTACACCTTCCATGTTTCCATGTGTGTGTATGTGCGTACGTGTCAATGACTTCCGTTTTTTCATTTTATTATTACTACCTAAATAAGCGAGTTTTTTGCCAAAATAAACTCAAATAAACAACCAAATGCTATGCTAATATAGGCCACATAAAAAAAATAAAAAATTATTCAGAACCCGGTCAAATATATTTTTCTTTTATTTTTTTATTTTTTTTCGGCCAACTGAAAAAAAAATATATATATATATATATATATATAAAAATAAAAATCAGTTGGCCGGATTGCCCTAACCCGGGCAAATGTGTTTTTCTTTTTCTTTTCTTTTCGTAATTTTTTTTTAAAATAGAAGTAAAAAGTAATGGTTTTGTAATTTTTTTTTAAAAATCTATTGGACATGGTGAATCCTAGAGGGCAAATTGACACATTTGTCTTCTAGAATTCACCATGTCCAATAGGTTTTTAGAAAAAAAAAATGTACTCTACGAAATGTCAATTTTCTATCAAGGTTCACCATGTTTAAATAGATTTTTTGAATAAAATAAAATAAAATTAGTAGTTTTGTAATTTTTTACGAAAACTGGTAAACTGAAAATGTCTGTCAATTTGCCCTCAAGGGTTCACCATGTCCAATAGGTTTTTAGAAAAAAAATTACAAAACCATTAGTTTTTACAACTTCTATTAAAAAAAGCAAAAAAAACAAAAACAAAAACAAAAAAGAAAAATACATTTGGCCGGGTTGGGGCAACCCGGCCAACTGAATAATTTTTTTTTTTCGGCCAACTGAAAAAAAAAAATAATAATAAAAATAAAAACAAAAACAAAAAAAAATTATTCAGTTGGCCGGGTTGCCCCGGCCAGGCATATATTTGTAAAAAAAATTATGTGGCCTATATTGGTATTTGATTGTTTATTTTGGTAAAAAAAACTCTAAATAAGCATGCATTATCGAAAAATTTGTCCATTTACTCAATACAAAATTATAATGCCAGTTAATTCCCCATTTATTAACTGCGACATTCGACCCCCTAAAACGCACTATTTAGGCCAAATCTCGATTTTTGGTAAATATTAAAAAAAATATGAAAAAATTACTACGAATTCTAACTTATTAAGGAATTTCAATGCCTCAAACGCATCTGCATTTGGAGTCTGGTAGAATTTACACGACACTGTTAAAGTTATAGAAAACGTTGTCTGAACTTTAAGGGAAGTTTTTCGTTTATCTACAACTCCAAATATAATGAAAGTCGAAAATTATTACTTTTATTATGTAATTAAGAATCTGTAATATTTTAAATATTTTTTTGAAAATTTTGAACATTAGGTTTTTTAACCCCCCAAAACGCACTTTTTGGGGCAAATTTTGATTCTTGGTGAATGTTCAAAAAATTCTGAAAAAATTTCGAATTCTTACTTATTAAGGAAACCCAGTGCCGCAAATGGATCCGAATTTGGAGTCCGGTAGAATTTACACGACATTGTCAATATTATAGAAAAACGTCGATTAATGTCTGAACTTTAAGGGAAGTTTGCCGTTTATCTACAACTCCAACTATAATGAAACTTGAAACTTATTGCTTTTATTATGTAATCAAAAATCTGTGATAGAATTGTTAGCATATGGTGACTGGGCGCCGTAATTGGTAGCTCATTAATATGTATAGGTAACCTAATAAATTTGGTTAATGTCACATTAGGAAAATTGTGCTTGACCCAAATTGCAATTGACATGAGAGGCCCAAAATTGGGCCTCCCTAACATATGTGGTCGGCCGAATATGTGTGTGGGGCAAAGTGGACTTGTCCACTTTGCTCCTCCTACAAATAAGGGGTATTATAGTTTTATTTGGGGTAATTCACAATTCTTCCTAAGTGGTGATTTGAGAGAAAAACCCCATTTAGACATACTTCGGCCGAACCCTAGTCCACCACCAAGGTTGGGCCAATTTGCTTAGAGCAAAACACTCCGGAGATCTGTCCTGCCAAGAATCGATCAGAGGCTTAGCTGTGGAGCTAATACCACGTAGGGTTTCTTTAACAAGAACCTCTACGGGTTTCTTTAACAAGAACCTCTACGGGTTCCGTCTGGTGGATCGTGAACTCCCTCAACAAGATCCTTGGTGTAAACACTCGATTTTGACCCGGACGTAACGACGTTACACATATTACGTCAATTCTGGACGCGTCAAGCCACGAAGTCTCCAAGAAATGCTTAAGTGCATATTAGGAAAATATTAAATATATACCGAACGTAACGACGTTACACATATTACATCAATTCTGGACGCGTCAAGTCACGAAGTCACCAAGAAATGCTTAAGTGCATATTAGGAAATTATTATAAATTTATTTTAAAATATTTTGAATATATTTAATATTTTCGGAATATTTAAAAATATATAAATAATAATTAGTTTTTTAATTTTTAAACAAATATTTGCAAGGTATTTATCAACAGATATTATCTTTTATTTAAAGGTAATTATCTGTTGAGATATATATCCCTAGGAATTACCTGTAAACTAATTATTTGTTAGCATTTTTTATTTAGATTTTATATGTATTCTAGACTAGGTTTTTACTACAAAAAGGGGTCCAGTTCTACACTGTAAACAGAGAAAAACACCACAATAGCAATAATACATTGTTTCTCGGGATCCGTGCGAATTTTGTCTTCTTGTGTTTTTTTTTTAAATTTCTTAGCACTCCTCCTCGCTGACTGCTACCTCCTCATCGTAGCCAGGGACCACCACGCCAGAGCCAGAGACCGTCGCGCCATCGGCCACTCCTCGCCGGCGCCGTCGACGTCCGACGCTGCCACCTGCATCTCCTCTCTCTCTCTCTCTCTCTCTCTCTCTCTCTCTCTCTCTCTCTCTCTCTCTCTCTCTCTCTCTCTCTCTCACAGGCAGATTCAGTCATCCCTGCTCCGGTGACCTCCCTTTTCCGCGCCGGAGCTCCGCCCACGTCCTCCGCTCGTCCAAGCCACCCCATGTTCCGGTCACCAGACCAGCAACCACGACCATCACTTCCAGCAAGTCGCGCCGCCCTCTGCAACCAGCCCCGAACCCATCGGATCTCCAATCGCGCCCTCCGTTCGCCCAGGCTGCGCCGCGTCCACCTTCAACTCCGGGCACCAGCCAGCAGCCACGACCGTTGTCCCCCGTTATCCAGGTCCGAAGAAGCCGGTGTCTTGGTTACCTGATTTTTTTATTATTATTATTTTTTATTTATTTAATTATTATTTAGTTATTTATTAATAGTTTTCCTTTTTTTATTATTGTTAGGATAACCATGTTAATGTTAACTTAGCTATGAGTAGATAATTTTAATTATATGTCGCAATATGATTTTTTGACCAAAATAGGGCTACATTGACGACCAAATACAAATATAGGCTAGAAAAAAAATTATTTACAAATATAGGGCTGGCCGGGTTAGGGGAACCCGGCCAAGTAAAAAAAAAAAGTTAAATGCTTGGCCGGGTTCTGGGGACCTGGCCAACTGTTTTACTTTTATTTATTATATTTTTTATTTAAGACAAATTCAAAAAAAAAAAATTAACCCATTATTTATTTCTCTATATATACAACCTTAACTATCTAACTCATGGCCAATACGGGTAGTCAAGGCTCATGGACCAATACGGATGGTGATGAAGGTGGAACCGATTAGAGTTCGAAGATTTTTTGCCGTGAATAATGTTTCTCGGGCGGACGTTCGGATTTTGGCACGTGAATAGTGTTTTTTGACCGGAAACGGGGTTCCGATTCAAATTCACGGCTATGCCGTGATTTACGCTCCTTTTGTCCAAATTCCATCATCTGAGGCCTCAAAATCGCGTTTTATGTTATTTCGGTAGTTTTTACCGTTTTCAGTATATTCGGTACTTGTTCGTTATTTTGTCGTTCCATCAAAACGGAAAAAACTCCCGAAATAATATAAAACGCGATTTTGAGGGAACGACAAAATAACGAACAAGTACCGAATATATTGAAAACGGCAAAAACTACCGAAATAACATAAAACACGATTTTGAGGCCTCAGATGATGGAATTTGGCCTAAAAGGAGCGTCTAACACGGCATAGCCGTGATTTTGAACCGGAACTCCGTTTTCGATCAAATAACACTATTCACATGCCAAAATCCGAACGTCCGCCCGAAAAATACTATTCACGGCCAAAAATCTTCGAACTCTAATCGGTTCCGCCTTCATCACCGTCCGTATTGGTCCATGAGCCTTGACTACCCGTATTGGCCATGAGTTAGATAGTTAAGGTTGTATATATAGAGAAATAAATAATGGTTTTTTTTTTTGAATTTGTCTTAAATAAAAAATATAATAAATAAAAGTAAAACAGTTGGCCAGGTCCCCAGAACCCGGCCAAGCATTTAACTTTTTTTTTTTTTTACTTGGTCGGGTTCACCCAACCCAGCCAGCCCTATATTTGTAAATAATTATTTTTCTAGCCTATATTTGTATTTGGTTGTCCATATAACCCTATTTTGATCAAAAACTCTCGCAATATTGTCTATTTTATTCATTTCAAGTACACCTTATATTAGTATGAATTAATTTGACATAAATAGTTTTAAATTGATTAGTTTAGATTAATTAAATGATAAAGGGTTAATCATGTATATTCATTATATTTTTGATTAATTTAGATTAACTAAACGATTAATGGTTAATTGTATATATTCGTCATGTTAGTTTGGGTCAATTTAATTATATATGATAATCGTTAATATTGTTGGGTTTTTTTTTTTATCGTTCATGTGTATAATTAATTGATAATTGATTATTAATAAAGTTGTCAAATTAAGTAAATTGAGTACCGAAAAGGCGTAGTTAAAAAAATTTATATTTTTAATTCGTAATAGAACTCCCGAACTCGAATTTCTGATCGTATATCTACTTTATACCTAGGTGTTTAATTCGTTATTCGCTTAGGTAATTTAGGATTCTAGTTAGCCTTAATTAACTAGTGGCGACTCTTTCAAAATCCGCATTTTCAAAACGTAATTCGCCGTAGATTAGATTTAGGTCTGACAATTGGGCGACTCTGCTTGGGATACTTGAGGGTTCGGGCTCTTTATATTTGTTAATTTGTCATGTTTTAAGTTTTTATATATATATATTGGGTTAATATATCGTTTAGTTACTAATGTTTGCACAATGTGATTAAATGGTTACTTTTGTTTTTTGACGTGATATTTTGGCAACTTACGTTTCAGAATGTGATTAAATGGTTCAAACTTGTTACATTTGGTCACTTTTGTTTAACACAATGTGATTTAATAGTCATAAAATGACAGATTTACCCTTTAAGTATTTTTCATCGAGTTCTTCTTGTTCTTCATTTGTTCAACGTGTCATCCCAAGTCAACTCTTGACTCGAGGTTAAAGGAAACGCTGAATCTCAAAATCGAACAATTACACATTGATAATCAAACGCCTAAATTATATGGACGCCTAAATCAAACAATTACACATTGCAGATATCAACAAAGACATAATTTACCTCAATCCCACATTCAACATATGAGCAAAATGCCTAAGACATCTCAATCACATATTGCAGATGACTTCGCTTTGATTTCTCATAAATCAATCAACAAAACTAAACCTTAATATGAATGCTCAAGCTAACCCTAAGTCTTGGTTTGAGGCGGGACTCTCTCTGGAACAGCAGTAGCTTGCAGGCAACCGAGACGACAGAGGCCGCGGGGTGGAGAGGAAACGGCGGAGGCGCGAGACGGACAAGACACAGCGGAGCGCGAAGCTAACAGGACAAGGCGGAGGCAGCGAGGCGCAGGCACAGTCAGACCATCGTTGTTGTGGGTTGTGGTTCAGTGAAGATGTCAATCGTAGATATCATAAACACCAATTAATTATAAATTAACTTTGATTGACAGATGCAAAATTCTTCTAATAGACGAGGTTGTCTACCTTGAATATCGGAGATGGAGAGGAGCGAGTTAAGTTAACACCATCGTATATATCATCGAATTTTGAAGGAGTGGCGGCTCTGTTATTTCTCGAAGATGATGATGAGAGATCGGATGAATTTCTTGAAGAATAGAAGAGGGTATTTTAGACATTTTTTAAAATGTAACCAAACAATCACGTTTGCAAACATAGGTAACTAAAAAACACACGTTTAAACCAAACAATTACATAAGCAAACGTAAGTAACCAAACTACGTATTAACCCTATATATATTTGACTTTGTTATTCTAACTTGGTTACTTTTGTGTGATTTCAGGTGTGGATTTTTTTTTTTTTTATGACTGACTAATTTTCTTTGTTGTATTATAAATTGTTGGAATTCGCACACACCACTCTAGTATAATCTCCAAAACGCCTAAAACCCAGGGCGACTAGGAACCCTGGAGGTTTAGTACGGTACAACCGGAGCGGTAGTTCCGCCGGTTCGACTCGGAAAAACTCCACTCGCTTGTGAAGGTCTTGTGATCCCTATAATGGGGGGAGGAAACCACCTTGTCGGGAGCCTATCAGTGGAACCTACCTTGTAGAGCAAAGCCACACATTTTTACCGCCCTTAACATGTCGTGTTTTATCCATGGTTTTATTGTAAAATTTATCTGGTTAATTGTAAGTTTTTCTAACTGTGTAACTTTTATTTATGAATGATGGGTTTCGATATAGCCGTTAGGCCCATTAACGACGACTAAACGGCGAAGTAGGCCCACTGGGCCCCAAAAGAGGCTTAGAAGACCGATACGAGAGGACCCGACAAGGTCGGTCCCAACATACGAGCTGAACGCTTCCGATAATATGCCTTTGAGTAGGCCCCGATTATATGCCTTTGAGTAGGCCCCGATGATATGCCTTTGAGTAGGTCCCGATATTAAATCCCTTAGAAGACTAGCCCTGTCCCGATGAAGAGGGGCCCCGAGCGGTGACCAAATGAGATAACTCTGGAGTCCCCAACATCCATCGGGACTGGCCATCAGAGAACGAGGCCGAGAAACACGCCCACTATCGACATAGTGGGGAAGTGGCCTGAAAAGACAGAACGTGGGCAAGTGGCCGAGATAAACGGAACGTGGGCTAACTGCCCCCAGCAGTTATCACAACAGGTAACTGGGGTGACTCCTCCCCTATATAAAGGAAGGAGTTACCTCAGGATCAACGGGTTCATATACTTACATACTGATACTTGCCAGTCTATATCGAGATACTCATTTAAGCATCGAAGAGAGATTCTGGGTCACCGCCCGGTCTATCTCCTTCTTGCAGGATTACTTGGAGCGAAGGAGTTCGGACTTCCGTCAAGAGCGTACCGGAGTTCCAACCGTGATCCAACATTGGCGTCGTCTGTGGGAACGTAACAAAAAGCAAAAAATGGCTTCTACCCGATCGATGGCTGGCAAGCAAAAGAAGAGACAAGGACAATCCGGTGGTTCCCGCCACCCTGCTGGAACTCTGAATTCAGGGCCGCCGGAGCGCACCGTTGATCGGAATGATCCTCCCCTGCTGTTTCCCAAACAGGGGGGCATCATGATGATCGCGAAGATTCCATTCGAAACTCGTCAGAGAGCCGGGAAGAGATCCCGAGGAGGGACCAGGGTGCACCTACGAAGCCGAATTTGGCAAAGGCTGTGATGGATGCCATGCCGATATTCTTGGAGGCTATGGAGGCTCTCCTGGACCGAAGGGAGGCCGCCAAGAAGAAGGAGGAGAAGTTGCCTCTGCCTCCGCCGAGGGAGAATTGGGACGGGCAGGAGGCCCAACCCGAGCACCAGGGCAAGGAGCCCGCTCAGTTGGAGCAGTTCGTGATTGATGGGCCTGGACCGGTGCAACATAGGACCATCCCTCTTAGTGGTCCTATCACCCCCGACCAGGTGGTGAAGATTGTGAACATCTGTATGGGAGACCAGAAGAAGATGATGTCGGAGCTGAGGGATCGATCCACTCATCCCTTTGTCCCCCGATTGGTGAACACTACTGCCCCGCCAGGACTTGGTATCCCGACAATCAAGGAGTATGATGGCGAAGGAGATCCAGTTCGCCACGTCCAGAAGCATGTGATGGCTTGTCTAGGTAGAGCCCCGAATGACAATATAGTGTGCGTTCTGTTCCCGGGCACACTGGGTGAAAGAGCCCTGACGTGGTTCTTCAGTCTCCCTCCAGGGTGCATCTCTACCTGGACCCAGATGCATGATCGGTTCATCCAGCAATACCAGGGCCGTCGGCGCCTCCTGAAAAGTGCGAGGTCCCTGACTGAGGTGGTACAGAGGCCCGACGAGTCTCTAGCGCATTACTACCAGAGGTACACTGCCAGCGTGGCCGAGATTGATGAGGAAATGTCGGAGGGAGAGACCATCCGCACCTTCATTCGGAACCTGACAGCACCATATGGTTCCGACCTGATGCACAGCGTGGCTGAGAAGGCTGTGTGGAACATGGAGGCATTACAGAAAAGGGTGAAGCAACAAATCGACGTACAGGAGTCGAAGATAGCTGCCGGAGACCTTGACCCTCCGAAATCAAACAAGGGGAAGCGTCGTTCAAACCCTCGGACGATCGCAAGAGAAAAGATAAACCCGAGAGCAGTCGGGGTCGAGGCCGTCCCGATCGGAGGGAAGACAAGCGTCCCTCGACGTCGGACAAGCGGGAGGACCACTACACTCCTCTCATTTGTTCCATGGGTGCTGTGTTGGCGGTGATGGACCGACAGGGTATCGCCAGGTACCCCCCGAAGAAGGATGGAGAGTTCATGGGAGCTCGCACCGATCGTTTTTGTCGTTTCCATCGTGCCAACGGTCACGACACTAACCATTGTCGGGAGTTGAAAAAGGAGATTGAGAAGCTGATCCAGATGGGGAAGCTCAAGGAATTTGTGGCTGGGCAACGGGGCCGATCCCGTTCCCGGTCCCGATCGCGGTCCCGTTCCCGATCCCGCGGTCGGTCCCCGAAGAAGGATAAGCTCGAGTCTTCCAATGCCCGCAAGGAGAAGCGGGGGACCATTAATGTGATTCACGGGGGACTTGCTGCAGGAGGAGATACCACGGCATCTCGGGAGGTCTATGCTTCTCGGATTCCCATTGCTGTGGTGCTGGGAATGAGGGCCCGAAATTGGACTCCGAAAGAAGAAATGGTGATTCCCTTCTCAGCGGAGGATCTGATAGGTGTGGAGACCCCGCACGATGATGCTTTGGTCATGACCCTGAACGTGGATGGGTACGAGATGAAGCGAATCCTGATTGATGGAGGGAGCTCCTCCGATATTCTGTTCATGGATGCACTGGAGGCCATGGGAAAAACCAAGAAGGACTTAAAGCGTGCGGACTTCCCGATGGTCGGATTCTCTGGGTCTACCTCTTACCCGGTGGGGATGATTACCTTACCGGTTGAGTTCGGTAGTGGCTGGAAGTCGGAGAAGAGGAATGTGGAGTTCGTGGTGGTCGAGTCAGCGGGGACCTACAATGCCATTATCGGGAGGACTACCATCAACCCGCTGGGGGCAATTGCCTCAACTGTCCATCAGAAGCTGAAGTTCCCAACTAACCACGGAATCGGGGAGGTCCAGGGCGATCAGGTGGCCTCCAGGAAGTGCTATGTCAATGCCACTCGAAGGAGGAATCGGGAGGCTATGACTGTTTTCCAGACTGATGCCGATCCCAGAGAGGAGTTCGGGCGTCCCGCCCCGATGGAAGATTTGAAGGAGGCCGAGATCGATGGACCTCAAAGAAAGGTAAAGATTGGGTCCGCTCTGTCTGAGGAGACGGCCCGAGAACTGATTGATTTGTTGAAGGAGTTCAAGGAGCTGTTTGCCTGGTCCCCGAGCGACATGCCAGGAATCAGCCCCGATGTGATTACTCATGAGCTGAAGATTGACCCCGCGATCAAGCCGGTTACACAGAGAAGGCGCCCGATGGGTGCCGACAAGAAGATCGCGATCCAGCAGGAGGTGGGCAGGTTGCTCGATGCTGGGTTTATCAAGGAGCTCCGATTCCAGACCTGGGTCGCCAACCCAGTCCTGGTGAAGAAGAGCAATGGCAAGTGGTGGATGTGTGTTGATTTCCGCGACCTGAACAAAGCATGCCCGAAGGATTGCTATCCGCTTCCGAGGATCGACCAGCTGGTGGATGCTACATCGGGACATGAGTTGCTGAGCTTTATGGATGCCTACTCTGGTTACAATCAGATCAAGATGTCCAAGGAGGATGCCCCCCACACTGCTTTTTATGCTGATAGTGACAATTATCACTATGATGTCATGCCTTTTGGACTGATCAATGCAGGAGCAAATTATCAGAGGATGGTGAACAAGCTGTTCGAGGATATGCTAGGAAAAACGATGGAAGCCTATGTGGACCACATGCTGGTGAAGTCCCGACAGGCCGAGGATCATGTTCACAACTTAGCCACAGCGTTTGAGCGGATGAGGCTTCATCAAGTTCACTTAAACCCGACCAAGTGTGCCTTCGGAGTGCACTCAGGGAAGTTTTTGGGCTTCATGGTGAGCCAGAGTGGAATTGAGGTGAACCCTGAGAAGCTGAAGGCGATCGAGGAGATGAAGTCCCCGACGAACCATCGGGAGCAGGTGCTGAATGGCCGATTGGCCGCGATGAATCACTTTCTATCCAAAGCAAGTGATCGATCCATGCCGTTCTTTGAAGTGCTGAGGACCAACAAGAAGTTTGAGTGGACTGCCAAGTGCGAAGAGGCGTTCCAGGCACTCAAGCAGCACCTCCGCACCCTCCCGCCATTGGCGAAGCCCATCCCAGGCGAGCCACTCTATCTGTATTTGGCAGTTTTTGAATTTGCTGTTAGCTATGTCTTAGTGAAAGTCGTAGAGGGTAACCAAGTCCCCGTCTATTATGTAAGCAAGGCACTCGCCAAGTCTGAAATAAATTATCCCGTCGTTGAGAAGTATCTTTATGCGTTGATTGTTACTGCTCGGAAGCTGAGACCTTACTTCCATGCGCATGAGATTACCGTTTTGACGAATCAGCCCTTGAAACATTTTTTGAACCGACCTGACGTGTTGGGGAGATTAGTGAAGTTGGCAGTCGAGCTTAGTGAGTTCCACATTCACTTTGCTCCGAGAACGGCTATTAAGGGCCAGGCATTGGCAGATTTCATAGCAGAGTCTACAGCCCCCGATCTAGAAGAAGCGGGTCCTGTAGAGGGGGCAACCATGGAAGTCCCGATAACAGAGCAGTCAGAACAGCCCGACGCCAAAAATACTTGGGAGATGTATATACCGATGGCTCTTCGAATGCAGAAGGATCGGGAGCAGGTTTCGTACTAATACCACCAGACGGAGGCGAGCCCCTCCGATATGCCTTGGCCTTGACATTTAGGGCCACCAACAATGAAGCTGAATATGAGGCTCTCATCACTGGCCTCAAGATTGCTAAAGGAACGGGGGTTGGTCACTTAAAGGTAAAGTGTGATGCTAGCCTGATCGTGAACCAAGTCCAGGGGCGATACGAAGCAAAGAGCCCCATGATGAAAAAGTATATTCGCGATGTACAAACCCTGAAGGAGAGTTTCAAGAGCTTCGATATTGAGGCGATCCCGAGGGAGGATAATGTGGAAGCAGATGCCTTGAGCAAGTTCGCCTTGGGGGCACCCCTTGATGAAAGTCGGAAGGTGCATTACTTGGAGAAGGTGATCCTGTCAACCACCGATCAATCAGAGGTATGTGCCATTGAGATCTGATCGAAGGAGCCCACTTGGATAACCCCGATAGCCGCGTATCTGACTACGGGGGCAGTCCCCGATGATGAAGTAGCAGCCGGCAAAATACGCCGAATAGCGCCTAATTATGTGATGGTGGACAATCAACTGTACAAAAAGGGTATGTAACTCCCTACTTGAAATGTGTGGCTGAGCCCGATACAGATCGGATCCTTAGGGAGGTGCACGAAGGACACTTGGCTTGTCATGAAGGTGCCCGGTCCATCGTGAGGAAAGTGCTGAACCTGGGCTATTACTAGCCCTCGATGAATAAGGAGGCAACGATGCTAGTCCGATCCTGTGACGCTTGCCAAAGGTACGCCCCGAATATCGTGGCTCCAGCTGCCGATCTGACGTCCATCAAGAGTGCTTGGCCCTTCGCGCAATGGGGAATCGATTTGGTGGGACCCCTTCCAGTTGCAAAGGGTCAGTGCCGATATTTAGTCGTGGCTATTGATTATTTCTCGAAGTGGATAGAAGCTAAGGCGTTGGCCAAGACAACGGGGAATCATATCCTCAAATTCCTCCAGACCCATATCATATCCCGATACAGGATCCCCAAGGTATTGATCAGCGATAACGGCCCCCCGTTTAACGGGACTCAGGGGAAGGAGTACCTGGAGGAGCTGAAAATTGTGAATCAGACAGCCTCTGTCCGTCATGCTCAAACCAATGGACAAGTGGAATCAGCCAACAAGATCGTGATGGATGGCTTGAAGAAGAGGGTCCATGCCTTGAAGGGCAAATGGCTGGATGAGCTGGAAAATGTGCTTTGGGCTGTTAGAACAACACCCAAACGATCGACTGGGGAGACTCCGTTTGGCCTTGTTTATGGCACGGAAGCAGTTGCTCCCATCGAAATAGCAGTGGCATCCCATCGGGCGAGGTATTATGAACCTCTGTCGAATGATGAAATGAGGCGTCTGGACTTAGACTTGATCGAAGGGAAGAGGCGGAGTGCCGAGGAGGCCCAGGCTCGGATGCGCTTGGCAACGGCCCGATATTATAATCGACGAGTCAAGTCTCGACAGTTCTTTGTCGGGGAACTGGACTGGCGTCGTAACGAATTTACCCTTTTGGATCAGATCAACAAGATGTCGCCAAAATGGGAAGGGCCTTATAAGGTCGTGGGGATGCCAGCTCGAAATGCGTATAAGTTGGAAGACCTCGATGGCAATACGTTGAAGCATTCTTTCAGTGGCGAACACTTGAAGAAATTTCATGCTTGATATTAAGTCGCCTTCAGTGGTGCAAGTTGTTTATCGAAGTCGCCTTCAGTGGTGCAAGTTATTTATCGAAGTCGCCTTCAGTGGTACAAGTTGTTTATCAAAGTCGCCTTCAGTGGTGCAAGTTGTTTATCGTTTGATTCGATGAAAACAGGCTGTGAGCCATCAATGAATAAAGAGGTTGCTTCCGATTAAATCGCCTTAAGTGGTGTAGTTAAATCGCCTTAAGTGGCGTAGTTTCGCCTTAAGTGTCGTGGTTTCGCCTTAAGTGGCACCATTAAATTGCCTTAAGTGGCGTGATTAAATTACCTTAAGTGGTATGATCAAATCGCCTTAAGTGGCGCAGGTAATTCACCTTAAGTGGTATAGCGATAATCGGGACCAAAAGGGATAGATATTATAAAGCCTGAAAGGTTCACGACAAAAGAAGGAAATTACAAGGATTCGAAAATAAAGCAACTAAGCTTGATCCTTGGCAGCGTCGAGGGGAGCAGGGTCCACGAGGTCTGTGGCAGAAGGCTCCGCGGTCGGAGGATCGGACCCTGGCAGATTGGCCGTGGGAGGATCGGACTCTGGGAAGTCAGCCGGTGAAGGGTCGATCATCGGGGGCTCAGTCGTCGGGAGGTCTGCACTTGGAGGCTCCACCATGCCTTCAGCACCCGCAGCCCCCTCGGGGGTGTTTGCCCCGTCGCTCTTCTCATAAAGGTTGAAATACCTCTCCGCGAAGGGGGCGAGGGTCTGAGATTTGGTTAAGTCGATGGCACCACCATACTCTAGATGGAGCTCCTCGACAGCATTAAGCAAGGTGGTCTCCACCTCCGCCGTACAGAACTTCACCGCGTCCACTTGGAAAGCCTCGGAGCCCCGATAATCTTCCCGACCCTTGGCCTCAGCTTCAGCCAGCTTGGCGGGGAACTCGGCAATCTTTCGCTCCATCTGTTGGGACCGGTTGGTGAGAAGGACCTTCTCAGCCTCCAGCCCCGCCTTGGCATCCTCAATGGCCTTCTTCTCGAGGACAAGCCTGTCCCGATCCTCCGCGCGCCCCTGCTGCTCTTCATTGAGATTTTGACGCTCCTGCTTCAGCAACCTCTCGAAATCGTGGACCTGCCTCAAGAGGTATCGAGTCTTCTGGTTAAGGAGGGCCTGATCCTTAACCAACTTACCCCTCGACGATTCGGAGGCAGCCAGATCCTCCTTGAACTTGGCCAAGACCTCGGGGGCCGCCTTGGCTCGCTCCTGCTCCAGGGCCTCCTCCAAGGCCAGGATGTACCCGAAACAGCGGTGCTGGTCCGCCATTTCCTGTGGAAAAGAAGGGGAGAGGTTAGTATATGAGAATATTCCACATTATATCCTAAATGTCAAAACAAGAAGCCTTACCTCCACGCGACGAACGGCCATGTCGCGAATATCCGCGTGGATGACCTCTCGATCCAAGGAAAGGGGAACCTTCACAGACAGCGGAACTGAACCTGCCAGCAGGTGCAGACCCAGTTCCGGTGATATATTGTCCGGACGCAGCGGGACCCCCCGCAATGACTCGATCGGGGTCCAGGGAGCCGCCGCCTGGTCGGGGGTGTAAACCTGATAAAAACTCCCGTTTAAGGGGAGAGGAGGAATGAAGGACTGGATGTCGGAGGTGCGTGCCTCCGAGCCACCGTGAGAACCCGTCGACCCTTCAGGAGTCAGGCTCAGGATCGGCGAGTGCTGTTGTGCCGGGGAAGATGGAGGCAGACCTTCGGGTGTCGGCTCCAATGGGGTCTGCCTCACCCCCCGACGACGAACCAGGGGCTGACCCTCGCTTGCTTCCTCAGAAGAGTGAGAAACATCTAGGTCCATCACCCGACGGAACTGGCCGTCCGTCGGGGCGTCTTCGATCCCCGATCCTCCTGGAGCAGGAAGAGAAAGGAGGGGCTCCCCGACCCGGGCGTCGGAGGGAGGCTCCCCCGCCGAAGCTCCAGCTCCCGATCGACCTGCAGCTGGAGGACGAGAAGCTTCAGAAAGAAAACCAGGAAGTTGATCGGGATCCTTACACCAAATAACGCGACGGGAGAGATACTGGTCCTTCCCGTAATAATTGTAGTAACCCACTTTAAGAACGCAGTGTTAGGTTCCAAGTCTAGGGTCAACGTGCGGTCGACCTGAGTCTCGTTCCTCACTGGAGATGTTGCGGATTCGGTGCTCTCGGGTTGTGTCATCCTAGCCTGTATCTTTCTGTCCTTTGCTTCGCTTCTCTTCTCGCCCTACAAGACGGGCAATACCAGGCACAGAGGGGGGGGGGGGTGGTGCCTGATGAACCCTCTCCGATGCCTAAGTCAGTACGGTGTTTGTAGAGAGATAAAGCTAGAGAGATGTCAGAGCTAAGTTATGCAACTTGCCAAGATGATCAAATGAATAGTGGAAGAGTTGTATTTATAGGCAACGGTGTTATTAAGGTGGCTTAATGACATCGTTAACCTTTAAACACAATTAATTATCCTTTAAACACGTAATTAAGACCTTAGGGTACGGAGAAGGTTGGCGGAAATAAACCGAGTAGGGGAGTCTAAAAAGCGGTGTCGGGGCCCTTGGGGGGAAGGAAAATCCGACACCTAAGGGTAGGGGTTGGGTGAGGCCACGCAATCCCTCCTAGGGGAGATCGTGTTGGTCCACCCGATCTCCCCTAGGGGAGATCGTGTTGGTCCACCCGATCTCCCCTAGGGTAGATCGGGTTGGCTGACCCGATCTCCCCTAGGGGAGGTCGGGTGTGGCCACCCGACCTCACCTAGGTGAGTCTAACTTGGTCCGGACGAGTATTTCGGCCTCGTCCGGACCGTTGGTGTTTCCGCGGGGTGTTCGGGTTGAAGTTTCGATTTGCAATCATTAACGGGGTGATTAAAATGAAACGATTCAGAAGTCAATGGGTTCAAATTGGGCGTATATCCATCACATGCCCCCGAGTCAACCAATGGCCTGACCCTTGATTGACTCTATTTTAGGATGGTATGACACGCGCAATTTGAAGCCGGGATTTTACCTTTTTGTCTGAATGTTTACTTACCCATGGATGTGTGCCTCTAACTCTTCCCCCTGCCTTATAAGATAGAGGAATTGTAAACGTCAGAATAGCAGGGACACGTGTCCAAGCACGCGTCCGTCTGAGGTGGAAATAATAAATCTATCCTTGCCATGGGCGTATACTTGAACAATACATACACACATGGGGATGCAATATGAATACAGCTAAACGGATTCGTACTTCAATTTCATGCCGGGATTTGTCTAAGTGGAGAAAAATTTAATTTTGGTCTAAAATTTTTCTAAGTATGGGATGCTTAAAAATATACCCATAGAATACTAACTGTGGTAGGTGTGAGTTTAACCACGGTTAATGGGAACTAGGGGTATCAGTTTTTAAATCTGACCCTTGAATTTTTCCTTCCTAAAAATCAACGGTGTCGATTTGGCGATTTTAGAAAAAACCCTATTCTCTTGTACTATAAAAGGGGTAAGTGATTACCTCATTCTCATTGTCCTTTTTCCTTTCCCTTTTCTTTTAGTCGGTTATGATCCTTGGTTGGATTCGTTTCTTGGGACGCGTGTCGTATTGAGGTACGTGCCTTTTTCTTTGTGTAAGTGTTGTTTTTGGGAGACAATCCCGTCTCTCCCTCGGTTGTTTCTT
Organism: Clarkia xantiana subsp. parviflora; assembly: GCA_036873135.1. Taxonomy (NCBI): domain Eukaryota; kingdom Viridiplantae; phylum Streptophyta; class Magnoliopsida; order Myrtales; family Onagraceae; genus Clarkia; species Clarkia xantiana. The sequence continues at coordinate 2,431,398 of JAPTYO010000018.1, forward strand.
TACTTGTCTCGTTTTTTATTTGTGGGTCTTCATGGTGATATAGTCCTGTTTGGTTCATCCTCTTTTGATCTTCTTGCCCCCGTGTTTCTGCTAAGTGGCGTGTGGGGTCTTCTATACTGAGATTATTATTATCTCCTTTTGCCCCCTGCCTCTGCCTGTTGGCCAGTGGGGTCTCTCTATGCTGGGGGTTATAACTATCTTCCCTTGCCCCCTGCCTCTGCTTGTTGGCTTGTGGGGTCTTCCCATGTCACCTTTCTATTCTTACCTTTTGGCTTTGTATTCGTCGTTTTAGGAGAATGAGTTTTATCTTATGTCCACTGTCCGCCTTCTGTTTTCCTTGGGCTAAGCTTGCGTTTTTTTCGATCAGCAGAACTCTCCGGTGATTGATGAGGAGTAAGAGGCCAGTACGGGTGGGGGTAGTTAACTCCGGGACCGGACCTTCGATTGCAAAGAGATCGGTTTTTTATGGTGCGGGGAGGTGTCCTCTTATTGGAGGTAAGGGCGGTGGTGATGTTAGAGTACCATCTTCTTTCTATATTGATGCCCCCCAATCGAGGGTCCGGGAGCCATCTTTTCCTTCTTCCTTGTTTGGTAAGTCCTCGAATGTCTGGGTTTCTTTAGTGTATATTGGTGTTTACTCCGTATCTTGATGTAGGTAGACTTCGTCTTCCGCGTCTGAGTCGAAAGGAACTGTCTCGTCCTCCTGTTGATGGGATTGTTGGGTCTGAGTGGGCGCCTTACTATGGGCGTGGGGCTCGTTTTGAAAATCAATCTTCTTTACAAACTCCTGAGGTTGGAGTTCGTGTTCTGCAGTCTGCTGTTCCTCCTGCCGATCGTGTGCCCCCTTCTAAAGGGTCGGAGGCAGCTTATGAATTGGCTCATGATGTGTTGGCTCGCTATGCTTCTGTAACTTTTCTTAGCCGTGTTTACCCTTTAGGACATTTCATTTTTGCTTTATATGTCTCATCCTTTGTTTTTGTCGCAGGGTATTGCCGACCTTGTTAATTTATCCACCCTTGTTATTGATCTTGCTGAGGAGAGAAAGGTGCACGAGGACACTTGTGTCTCCCTTAACTCAAAGCTTATTAGTTGTTTGGAGCATAGTCGTATCACAGATTTGCGGTGCCGAGATTTGGAGGGTCGTATTGCCCTTCTCAAGGAAGAGGTTGAGGCCTTGAGACAAAGGTCTTATCGCGATGAAGTACTTCGGGCTGCTGAGTTGGTGTCCCTTGAGGAGATGTTTCGTGTGGAGGCGAAAGGGTGTGCTATCACTGAGTATAAAGGCTTCTTCCTCTTATCAGGCTGCTATTGATGTTCGTTGCTCTGTGGCTAAGCGTATTTCTTTAAAGGCGATTCTCGAGCGTATGTACATGATTGCTCCTAACTTTCCTTTTTCTAGCTTGGTGATTTGTCTGACTTCGCTGTTAAGCATATTGCTAAGATGATGAAGTAGTACACCTATCTCTTGTGGTGGTCTCGCGATTTTGTGGATTGAGGTTCTTCTTAGAGTTTGAAACTCCACCTTTCCTAGTTTTGCCATCTTTGTTTGATACACTTGTCTTTACTCATGGTATATATGGCACGGTGATTATCTCTCTTCTCATGATATCTCCCTGTGCCTTAGTGTGTAGTTCTTTGGTTATGGACCCTTCCCTTGGTGTGTTTCCTTTACTTATCCTTCTTTTGTGTTTTCCTTCATGCCATACCTGCTATTTCATCAAGAAAAAACATTATGTGTTCTTCATACCACTTTACTTTGAAATTACTTTCTCATGGGATCCTTCTTAGTATGGTGCGATGATCTCTTCTGATACCCTTTGAATGGTATGTGTGGTACTGCTAGACCAAAGATGCGCTCTTGGTGGGCGTTGAATACTGTTCACGAGATACGCTCCCGGAGGGCACCAGTAGTTAGACCAAAGATACGCTCTTGGTGGGCGTCGAAACTGTTCGCGAGATACGCTCCCGGAGGGCACCAGTAGGCAGTAGTTAGACCAAAGATATGCTCTTGGTGGGCGTCGAAACTGTTCGCGAGATACGCTCCCGGAGGGCACCAGTAGTTAGACCAAAGATATGCTCTTGGTGGGCGTCGAAACTGTTCGCGAGATACGCTCCCGGAGGGCACCAGTAGTTAGACCAAAGATATGCTCTTGGTGGGCGTCGAAACTGTTCACGAGATACGCTCCCGGAGGGCACCAGTAGTTAGACCAAATATACGCTCTAGGTGGGCGTTGAAACTGGTAGTTTGAAATCTACCTCAAGATACGCTCTTGGGGGCGTCGAATCTGGTAGTTTGAAATCTACCTCAAGATACGCTCTTGGGGGCGTCGAATCTGGTAGGTTGCAAATCTACCTCAAGATACGCTCCTGGGGGCGTCGAAGGTCGTAGTTTTAGAAACTACTCTCAAGATACGCTCTTGGGGGCGTCGAAATTCGTAGTTTTTGGAAACCACTCTCAAGATACGCTCTTGGTGCGTCGAAGGTCGTAGTATAGAAACTACTCTCAAGATACGCTCTTGGGGGCGTCGAAGGTCGTAGTATGAATACTACTCTCAAGATACGCTCTTGAGGGCGTCGAGGGTCGGAGTATAAAAACTACTCTCAAGATACGCTCTTGGGGGCGTCGAAGGTCGTAGTATGAATACTACTCTCAAGATACGCTCTTGGGGGCGTCAAGGGTCGTAGTATAAAAACTACTCTCAAGATACGCTCTTGGTGGCGTTGAAGGTGTTGTTGACTTGATGTCATATCTGTGTAAGGATAACTCAACGATTATATCACCACATTCATTGGAAAATATTTTTTGAGTAACTCCTACTTTTTTAAGAGCATTCATGTTTTTTGTACACGTGGGATGCCTTGGGTGGATCAAGGCATCATTTGGAGGAAAACAAGGATAGTTGTAAAGTTGGAGTAACTTCTTGAGTTCTCTTTCTCAAAAGTTGTTTTTGAAAATTTAAACAATTATATGTAATGACTTGAAGTAACTTCAAGGATATGGTCTTTTGCTTGTGCTGTCTTCTTAGACGTAGTACTTCTTTAGGTGTTCCCCACTGAAGGTGTTTGTGGAGATATACCCATCCCCATCCTCTAGGCGGTAAGCATTTGCGTATGGAACTGATGCTATTTTATACGGCCCTTCCCATTTTGGAGATAATTTTCTGACTTGGTCTAAATGTGAGAACTCGTTCTTTCTGAGCACTAGTTCTCCTATGTGGAATTGCCTCTCCTTGACTTGTCGGTTGTAATATCTTGCGGATACAAGGCGCATTCGTGCCTGTGCTTCTTCTGAATTCCATCTTTTATCTTCCACCATGTCTAAGTCTAAAAGCCTTGCTTTGTTGTTCTCATGCTCTTCAAAGTACGTGGTTCTTAGTGATGATACCGCCATTTCTGCTGGTGCCACCGCTTCGATCCCGTATACCAGGCCAAATGGTGTTTCTCCTGTGGCTATCTTTCGTATTGTCCGCACTGCCCATAGAACATTTTCCAGCTCATCTACCCAACTTCCCTTGGTAGCATGGAGTCGTTTCTTTAGGCCGTCTAGTACTATTTTATTTGCCGACTCTACTTGCCCATTTGTCTGAGGGTGCTTTACTGATGCGAAGCGGTGCTCTATATTCAGCCTTTCACAATACCATTGCAGTTTCTTGCTCTTGAATTGTGGGCCATTATCACTTATTATTGCCTTTGGGACTCCGTACCTCGAGACAATGTGAGATTGAATGAAGTTAACGACTTGCTCGTCTTTTGTCTTTCCCATTGCCTTTGCTTCTATCCATTTGGAGAAGTAGTCTATTGCTACTATTATGCAAGTTTTCTGCCCTTTTGTTCTTGGTAGGGGGCGTATCAGATCGATCCCCCACTGTGCGAATGGCCAAGCTCCCGAGATGGAACTTAGCTTTGCTGCTGGGTTGTTATATTTCTGGAGTACCTTTGGCAGTGATCACATTTTTGCACCAAGTCTGCTGCTTCTTTGCTCATTGATGGCCAATAGTATCCTAGGTTGTAGACCTTCGGGATTATTGATCGTGCTCCTTCATGGCACCCCGCATCTCCTTCGTGGAGTTCTGCAAGTACTCTCTCTGTTTCTGGGTATGTTATGCATTTGAGGAAGGGTGTGGAGTACCCTTTCTTGTAGAGTTCATTATCCATCACTGCATAATTTCTATCCATCCTTTCGATCTCGACTGCCTCTACTTTATCCTTTGGGAGTTTTCCTTCCATGATGTATTGACGCATCGGGGTCATCCAGGCTTCTGCTTCATCTATTACTAGAACCTCCATTTGTTCTATCACTGATTGCATTCTTTGTTCTACAAAGTGAACCTCTTTGCCTGCTTCTATCCCTAGGGATAGTTTACTTAAGGCGTCTGCCTCTTGGTTTTGTTCTCTTGGGACTGACTCAATGTCGAAGCTTTGGAAGCTCTTTATTAGGTCCCTGGCTTGCTGCAAGTACTTCTGCATGTTTTCAGACTTTGCAGTGTAGATTCCTTTCACTTGATTGACAACTAGTTGAGAATCGCATTTAATTCTTAGGTGCTTTGCCCCTACTCCTTTGGCTATTCTCAGGCCTGTTATCAGTGCTTCGTATTCAGCCTCATTGTTCGTTGCCTTAAAGGTAAGTGCCATGGCATAGCGCAGGGGTGTATCGCTATTTGGTGGGTATAGTAAGAGGCCTGCACCTGAGACTCCCCCGTTGGATGACCCATCGGTATGCATCTCCCATAACTCTTCCGGTTGTTTTTCCTGACTACTACTCGCCTCGCTTGTAGTCTTGGTTTCTCCCAAGTCTTCATCTGGATTAATTCCGGTGAATTCGGCAATGAAATCTGCTAGAGCCTGCCCCTTTATAGCTGTTCTAGGGGCAAAGTGAATACGAAACTCACTTAGCTCAATTGCCCATTTGGTCAATCTTCCCGATGTGTCTGGTCTTTGGAGGAGGTGTTTCAATGGTTGGTCTGTGAGGACTGTAACCTCGTGTCCGTGAAAATACGGTCTCAACTTCCTTGCAGATATAATCAGTGCATAGAGGTACTTTTCTATTGGCAAGTAGTTGATCTCGTACTTTGCCAATGTTTTACTTACGAAGTATACCGGCAATTGTGCAGCGTTTTCTTCTTTTATTAGTAGCGAGCTTGCTACCACGTTGCTCATGGAGATGTAGAGGTAGAGGGGCTCCCCTGGCATAGGCTTTGCTAGGGGTGGTAGTGTCTTTAGATGTTGTTTGAGTTGTTGGAAGGCTTCTTCACATCTTGGTGTCCATTCGAACTTCTTGTTTGCCCTTAGTACCTCAAAGAAGGGTAATGCTTTGTCTCCTATTTTGGACAGGAATCTGTTAAGAGCTGCCAACCTCCCATTTAGTCGTTGAACCTCTTTTTGCTTCGTAGGTGACTGCATTTCTTCAATTGCTTGTAGTTTCACGGGGTTTACCTCTATGCCTCGCTGACTTACCATGAAGCCTAAAAACTTCCCTGATTGTACCCCAAACGCACATTTCTTCGGGTTTAGGCGGACTTGGTATTGCCTCATTCTCTCAAACTTTGAGCGAAGGTTTTCCACATGGTCTTTCTTCTCTTTGGATTTGACGATCATGTCGTCCACGTATGCCTCCATTGTCTTTCCTATCATGTCCCCGAAGATTTTGTTGACCATTCTCTGGTATGTCGCTCCAGCATTTATGAGTCCGAAAGGCATCACCGTGTAATGGTATATCTCGCTATCAGCGTAGAATGCTGTGTGAGGGGCGTCCTCAGGGGCCATTTTTATCTGGTTATATCCTGAGTATGCATCCATGAAGCTCATTAGTTGGTGACCTGATGTTGCATCCACTAACTGATCTATTCTTGGTAGTGGATATGAGTCCTTAGGGTATGCTTTGTTTAGGTCGCGATAATCGATGCACATTCTCCAACTTCCTCCCGACTTCTTTACCAGTACTGGGTTTGGCACCCATGTTTGGAATCTAATCTCCTTGATGAAATTTTCCTTCAATAGCTTTTCCACTTCTTCCTGGATAGCTATCTTTTTGCTTCCTCCCATTGGCCTTACCTTTTGTGTTATTGGTCGCGTTGCCGCGTCTATGTTGAGCTTGTGTGAAATTACTTCTTCTGATATTCCTGGCATATCGCTTGGTGACCAGGCGAACAGATCTTTGTATTCCCTTAGTAAAGCTACTAAGTGCTTTTCTTCTTCCTGAGATAAGGCCGTTCCGATTTTTGCCTACCTATCGGGCTCTTCTATGAGTATTTCTTTTAATTCCTCCATGGGGGCTGGTCTCCCGTGATCTTCTCTTGGGTCCTCGTCTATTAGTAGGGCCTCTCTTGTTTTCTTCTTCTTGCTTAGTGCGATCCTTGCACATTTCCTTGCTACCTTCTAGTTACCCTTTACTTCTCCTATTCCTTGGCTTGTGGGGAATTTCATTTTCTGATATAGTGTTGATGGCACCATGCCCCATTTGTTGATTGTGGTGGTACCTAGGACTCCATTGTATTCCTCCATCTCTTCTGTGATGAGGAAAGGGACATCGATTTTTAACTGCCTCTGGCCTACCCCCAATGTCACGGGTGATGGGTTCCGATGTAATCGTTTGCCCCGTTAACAGCCAATAGACGGCGAGTAGGTCCAGTGGGCCTTGAGAAAAGCCTGGAAGGCCCAGAGGCCCAGCACGAAGGGTCCCGACTTTAGCGGTCCCGATGTATGAGCTGAATGCTCCTGATGAGAAGCCTCTGAGTAGGCCCCGATATGCCTTAGTAAGGGCCCCGATAATAAAGCCCCGCAGAGGCTGGACCTGTCCCGTAGAGACTGAAGGTCCTGGGTGGTGATCTAGAATGAGACAACTCTGGAGTCCCCGACAGGAGTCGAGACTTGTGATCAGAGGATAAGACCGAGAAACCCGCCTACTAGATAAGAGTAGTGGGAAGACGGTTAAGATACAGATAACCTCCCCCGAGATACGCAGGGCGTGCCCGAGATACGCGGAGGTATGGGTAAGATACGCGGAGCGTGGGGCGAGATATACGGAATCCCGACCGAGATATACGGAATCGTGGCGAGATACATGGAATCATGGGCACAACGGCCAAGCATGGTCACAGGTAACTGGGCAACTCCTCCTCCTATATAAGGGAGGAAGTTACCCCAGAAAACGCATACTCTCTGATACGAACTTAGACTTTTGCTTACCACCCATTGATCACCATACTCATTTAAGCATCGGAGAGGGATTCTGGGTCACCACCCAGGTCATCCCCTTTTGCAGGATTACGCGGAGCCCAGGAGTCCAAAGCTTTCCGTCAAGGACGTAACGGAGATTCGCCCGCGATCCAACATTGGCGCCGTCTGTGGGAAACTTACGAAAAGTCAAGATAGCTTCTACCAGATCAATGGCCGGTGGTGGCAAGAAGAAGCAAGTTCAGGCTGGCAGTTCCCGTCCCGCAGGAACTATGAATTCCCAGTTGCCGGAACGTGTTGCTGAACAAGGTGAGAACCCCGCTCTTTCCCAGACAGGGGGCAGGGTGATGGCTATGAGGTCTCAGTCCGAGACACAGAGAGGAACAGGCAGGATGTCCCGCGTAGGGAGGAAGATGAGGCTCCCCCTAACCCGGTGGGCCATGGAGGAGAAGGAGTCCCGCGCAGGGAAGAAGGGTCGTCTTCGAACTTGGAGTTGGCCAAGGCAGTAGCAGACGCTATGCCCATGTTCTTGGCTGCCATGGAGGCCCTGCTGGACAAGAGAGAGGCCGCCAGGAGGGCGGAGGAGTTGCCTCCGCGAGAAGAGTTACCACCACCCCCACCGAGGGTGGACCCAGAGGAACAGGAGGTTCCGCCCAGGAGCAAGGGTAAGGAACCAACACACCCGGAGAAGTTCGTGGTCGATGGCCCAGGTCCGGTGCAAAATAGGACCATTCCCCTGAATGGCCCCATCACCCCCGATCAGGTGGTGAAGATCGTTAGCATCTGCATGGGTGATCAGAAGCAGATGACATCGGAGTTAAGGGATCGGTCCAGCCATCCTTTCGTGCCGCGGCTAATCGATACCGTCGCCCCGCCTGGGCTAGGTATTCCAACCATCAAGGAGTACGATGGTGAGGGGGACCCAGTTCGTCATGTTCAGAGGCATGTCCAAGCCTGTATGGGACGAACGTCGAACGACGACCTCATCTGTTCATTGTTCCCGATAACCCTGGGAGAAAGGGCCATGACTTGGTTCTTCAGCCTCCCGCCGGGATGCATCACGTGCTGGGCTGATATGCACGATCGCTTCATCAAGCAGTACCAGGGTCGGAGGCGTCTTTTGAAGAGTGTGAGGTCCTTGACCCAGGTGGTGCAGAGACCCGATGAATCGTTGGCATACTACTACCAACGGTTCACTGCTAGTGCTGCGGAAATTGATGAAGAAATCTCGGAGGGAGAGACAATCCGTACTTTCCTGCGGAACTTGAGCGCTCCATACGGCTCCGATCTGATGCACAGCGTAGCCGCGAAAGCCGTGTGGAGTATGGAGGCCCTGCAAGCGAGGGTGAAACAGCAAATCGACGTCCAGGAGTCGAAGATTGCTGCTGGAGAGCTCGACCCCCCGAAATCGGGGAGAGGAAAGCCATCGTCCAAGCTATCGGATGATCGCAAAGGGAGCGACAAGTCGGAAGGAAGCAGGAACCGTGGTCGTCCCGATAAAAGAGAAGACAAGCGTCCTCCGAGGAAGGACAACCGAGAAGGTCGAGCTGTTCCCATCAATAGCTCGATGACTTCTGTGTTAGCTGTGATGGACAGACAGGGTCTCGCCCGATACCCCCCGAGGAAAGAAGGCGAATTCCTAGGAAGCCGCCCTGACCGTTATTGTCGCTACCATCGAGCCAATGGTCACGACACTGAGAATTGTCGGGAGCTGAAGAAGGAGATTGAAAAGCTGATCCAGAAGGGAAAGCTGAAGGAGTTCGTCGGGAGGGGACGTTGCCGATCCCGTTCCAAAAGTCGGTCACGATCCCGCTCCAAATCCCGTGACCGATCCCCGAAGAAGAAGAAGGTCGATCATGAGGCTTCAGGATCAGGTGCCCGTAAGGAGAGGCGTGGAACTATCAACGTCATCCACGGAGGGATGGCGGCGGGAGGTGATACCTCTGCGTCTAGGGAGAATTACGCTTCCCGCATATCTGCCGCGGTGGTGCTAGGCAAAAGGTCCCGGTCGTGGACCCTGAAGGAGGAAATGGTAATTTCTTTCTCGGCGGAGGATTTAGTAGGCGTGGAGAGCCCTCACGACGACGCCTTGGTCGTGACCCTGGATGTGGACGGATTCGAGATGAAGCGGATCCTGATAGACGGAGGGAGCTCCTCCGATATTCTCTTCATGGACGCTCTGGAGGCCATGGGAAAGACGAAGAAGGACCTGACGCAGGTGGACTTCCCGATGGTGGGATTCTCTGGCTCCACCTCATACCCGTTGGGAATGATTACCTTACCAGTAGAGTTTGGTAGTGGCTGGAAGATGGAGAAGCGAAACGTGGATTTCGTCGTAGTGGAGTCCGCTGGGGCATACAACGCGATCATCGGAAGGACCACCATCAACCCTCTCATGGCAGTCGCCTCGACGGTCCACCAGAAGATGAAGTTTCCGACGGACAACGGGGTCGGAGAGGTCAAGGGTGACCAGGTGGCGTCGCGAAAGTGCTATGTTAATGCTACCCGAAGGAGGAGGAGGGAAGCCATGACTGTTCTTCAGACTGATGCCGATCCTCGAGAGGAGTATGGGTGTCCCGCCCCCATGGAAGACTTGAAGGAAGTCGAAATTGATGGGCCTCAGAGGAAGGTGAAGATCGGATCCGCTCTGTCGGAGGAGAGAGCCAAGGAGTTGATCGAGCTCCTGAAGGAGTTTAAGGAGCTATTTGCCTGGTCCCCGAGTGATATGCCAGGAATCAGCCCCGACGTGATAGTGCACGAGCTGAAGATAGACCCCGCGATCAAGCCTATCGCGCAGAGAAGACGTCCGATGGGCGCGGACAAGAGGATCGCGATCCAGCAAGAGGTGGGCAGACTGCTCGATGCTGGATTCATCAAGGAGCTCCGATTCCAGACTTGGGTGGCTAACCCAGTCCTGGTGCGAAAGAGTAACGGGAAGTGGCGGATGTGTGTTGATTTCCGCAACTTGAACAAAGCTTGCCCGAAGGATTGCTACCCGCTCCCGAGGATTGACCAGTTGGTGGATGCCACATCGGGACATGAGCTGCTGAGCTTCATGGATGCCTATTCCGGGTACAACCAGATCAAGATGGCGAAAGAGGATGCTCCCCACACAGCTTTTTACGCTGACAGCGATGTCTACCACTACGACGTGATGCCCTTCGGGTTGATCAATGCAGGAGCAACTTACCAGCGAATGGTGAACAAGTTGTTCGGGGACATGTTGGGGAAAACCATGGAGGCGTATGTGGATGACATGCTGGTGAAGTCCAGACAGGCAGGAGACCATGTCCAGAACTTGGCGGCGGCATTTGAGCGGATGAAGTTTCATCAGGTTCGGCTGAACCCCGACAAATGTGCTTTTGGGGTGAACTCGGGGAAGTTCCTAGGGTTCATGGTGAGCCAGAGAGGAATCGAGGTGAACCCCGAGAAGCTGCGAGCAATCGAGGAGATGCAGTCCCCGAGGACTCATCGGGAGGTCCAGGTGCTAAATGGCCGGTTGGCCGCGATGAATCGCTTCCTATCCAAGGCGAGTGACCGAGCTATGCCATTTTTTGATGTGCTGAGGGCCAACAAGAAGTTCGAATGGACCGAGAAGTGCGAAGAGGCGTTCCAGGCACTCAAGCAGCACCTCCGTACCCTTCCGCCCTTGGCAAAACCAGTCCCAGGCGAGCCGCTTTATCTCTATTTAGTTGTTTCCGACGTGGCTGTTAGTTCTGTTTTGATTAAAATTGTCAAGGGCAACCAAGTGCCTATCTATTATGTAAGCAAGGCGTTTGCCAAGTCTGAAATAAACTATCCCGCTATTGAGAAGTATCTCTTCGCGTTGATTATTGCCGCTCGAAAGCTACGACCTTACTTCCATGCCCATGAAGTCACGGTATTGACTAATCAGCCCCTGAAGCACTTTTTGAACCGACCGGAGGCGTCGGGGAGATTGGTGAAATGGGCCATCGAGTTGACAGAGTTCCGTATTCATTTCGCTCCGATAACCGCTATTAAGGGCCAGGCATTGGCAGATTTTATAGCTGAGTCTACGGCACCCGATCTGGAAGTAACGGATCCCGCAGAGGGGGCAACCATGGAAGAAGTCCCGACAACAGAACAACAGCCAGAACAGCCAAATGAGGAGAATACCTGGGAGATGTACACTGATGGTTCATCGAGTGTAGAAGGCTCAGGGGCAGGATTCGTATTGATACCGCCCGGTGGAGGCGATCCCCTGCGATATGCCTTGGCGTTAACATTCAAAGCCACCAACAACGAAGCGGAGTACGAGGCTCTCATCACGGGCCTCAAGATTAACAAAGGAACGGGGGTCGATCATTTAAAAGTAAAGTGTGATGCCAGCTTGGTTGTAAACCAAGTCCAGGGGAACTATGAAGCTAAAAGCCCGATAATGAAGAAGTATTTGCACGAGGTGCAGACTTTGAAGGGAAGCTTCAAAAGCTTTGATATCGAGGCAATCCCGAGTGAAGAAAACGCGGAAGCAGATGCCTTGAGCAAGTTCGCTCTGGGAGTGGCCCCCGAGGAGAATCGAAAGGTGCATTTCCTAGAGAAGGTGATCATCTCAAACATCGATCCGGCGGAGGTCTGCGCTATTGAGACAGGATCGGAGGAGGAAGAAAAGCCCACGTGGATGACCCCGATGGTCACGTATCTGACTACAGGGACACTCCCCGATGATAAGGTGGCAGCTGTCAGGTTGCGGCGGATCGCGGACAACTATACAATGGTGGACAACCAGTTGTACAAAAAAGGGTATGTAAAGCCTTTTCTAAAATGCGTAGCAGAGCCTGACACAAATCGGATCCTGAGGGAGCTACACGAAGGAGTCGCGGCCCGCCATGAAGGAGCCCGATCTCTAGTGAGGAAGGCATTGAACTTAGGCTACTATTGGCCCTCGATGAACAAAGAAGCAACCGCGATGGTCCGATCCTGTGATGCATGCCAGAGGTACGCCCCAAATATCGTGGCTCCCGCCGCGGACCTAATGCCCATCAGGAGTGCATGGCCCTTTGCGCAATGGGGGATTGACTTGGTGGGACCTCTTCCTCAAGCGAAAGGTCAGTGCAAGTATTTGTTCGTGGCCATCGACTACTTTTCAAAGTGGATAGAGGCTAAAGCATTGGCTAGAACGACGGGGCAGCAGATCCTCAAGTTCCTTCAGACTCAGACCATATCCCGGTACGGGGTTCCTCGAGTGTTGATCAGCGACAACGGCCCTCCGTTCAATGGGGCTCAGTTGAAGGAGTACCTGGAAGAACTAAACATTGAGCATCGGACCGCTTCAGTCCGCCACGCTCAGACCAATGGCCAGGTAGAATCAGCCAACAAGATCGTGATGGATGGCTTGAAGAAGAGAGTCTATGCCTTGCAGGGCCATTGGCTGGATGAGCTCGAGAATGTACTATGGGCTGTGAGAACAACACCCAAACAATCAACAGGAGAAACTCTGTTTGGCCTGGTTTATGGCACGGAGGCAGTCGCTCCCGTGGAGATAGCGGTGGTGTCCCACCGCGCGAAATATTACGAGCCTCTGACAAACGAGGAAATGAGACGTCTAGACTTAGACTTGCTCGAGGAGAAAAGATGGAAGGCTGATGAAGTCCAGGCTCGGATGCGTCTGGCAACAACTCGATATTACAATCGGCGTGTCAAGTCCCGACAGTTCTTCGTTGGAGAACTTGTCTGGCGGAGGAACGAGTTTATTCATCAAGATCGGATCAACAAGCTTTCGCCGAAATGGGAGGGACCTTACAAGATCGTAGGGATGCCAGCACCCAATGCATACAGGCTAGAGGACCTTGATGGCAAGACGTTGAAGCATTCCTTCAGTGGCGAACACTTGAAGAAGTATCATGTTTGATATTAAGCCGCCGTGAAGGGCGCAAATTGTCTATCAATAAGATCCGATGTAAGCCTATTTTGAGTTATTTATGAATAAAAGAAGTTGCTTCCGATCAAATTGCTTTTAGATTTATTCTAACTGTTAGTAAGACGTCCTGAAGGACGCGACAAAAGCCTTCCGAGGTACGATAAAAGCCTTCCGAGGTATGCGTAAGTCGTCTATATGATGCGGCCAAAAGCCTTAACGGCTATGGACAAAAGCCCTACGGGCTACACGTAAGTCGTCTATATGATGCAACCAAAAGCCTAGGTACGAAAAGGCCTTGATGGGTCCGCGTAAGTCGTCTATATGATGCGACCAAAAGCCTTAACGGGTACGAAAAAAAGCCTTAACAGGTCCGCGTAAGTCGTCTATATGACGCGACAAAAAGCCTTAAAGGGTACGATTAAGCCGTCCGGTAGAGACGCAGTAAAAGCCCTAAGGGGTGTGAAAATGGCCTTGAAAGGCAGGGATAAGAAGCCTTAAGTGGTGAAGTCCCGATTTTGGACGAGAAGCCTTAAGTGGTGAAGTCCCGATTTTGGACGAGAAAGCCTTAAGTGGTGAAGTCCCGATTTTGGACGAGAAGCCTTAAGTGGCGAAGTCCCGATTGGACGAGAAGCCTTAAGTGGCGAAGTCCCGATTGGACGAGAAACCTTAAGTGGTGAAGTCCCGACTGGACGAGAAACCTTGAATGGTAAAGTCCCGAGTAAAGCGTCGGAAGGACGTATGAAGTCATCTCAAATGGTGCATCGGAACGTTCTGAGTAACGAATTTAAAGCCGCTTTAGATAAAGTGCAAATGAATATCGATGCCAAAACAGATGGAAAGAAAACTACTTATATAAAGGCCAGAAGGCCGAAGGAGTTCGTTACAAAGGATAAAGGAGAAAGACAACAAGGACTAAAAGATGTAAGCATTAAACTTGGTCCTTGTTGGAAGATGGATCCTCAGCAGCGTCGGAGGGAGCAAGGTTTGGAGGGGCCTGGACAGAAGGCTCCGCGGTTGGCGGAGTCGGGTCCACAGCAGCGGCTTCTTCACTCTCAGCGGGGAGGTTGAAGTACTTCTCCACGACGGGGGCAATAGTCTCGGACTTCGTGAAGTCAATGGAATCCGCATAGGCTGTGTAGAGTTCCTCGACAGCATTGAACAAAACGTCCTCCACCTCGGACTTGCAGAACTCCACAGCAGCTAGCTTGAATTCTTCAGAGTTCCGATACTCCCCGCGACCCTCCTCGCGACCTTGCTGGAGATCTTCCTTGCGGCCCTGCAGGCGGCCCTCCTCGAGGCCCTGAGCCTTGGCCTCAGCCAGCTTGGCAGAGAACTCAGCCCTCTCCGCCTCAAACTTTGCCTTGGCCTCCGCGAGGAGATCCGCAAAGACGTTTTTCTCATGAACGAGCTGCTTCTTCTCCTCCAGATTCCGCTGCTGGTCCGCCTGGACCATTTTCCGCTCCCGACGCATGACAGCCTCATGATCGTGAACCTTCTTGAGCAGGTTGGAGGAAAAATCATCGAGGAGAGCCTTCTCCTTGGCCATCTTGTTCTTTGCCGCTACAGCCTCGTCGAGTTCCACCTGAAGCTTGGCTAAAGCATCAGGGTTCGACTGGGCCTCCGCCACTTCCTAGGCACCCTTCAGGGCCAGGATAAGGCCGAAGCAACGCTGTTGATTCGCGGTGTCCTAAAAGAAGGAAGGAAAAGATCAAGATACAACAATCAAAGATAAGAGGGACGAAGAAAATGCAACAAAGTTAGAAGTTTCACCTCCATCCGACGAATAGCCATGTCGCGGATCTCCTCTTCAAGGTCCTCCCGCGCCAAGGACAAGGGTCGCCTCAAGGCAGGAGGGATTGACCCCGCCAGAAGATGCAGGGCCAACCCAGGATCAAGATTTCCCCGCCGGAGTGGAACCCCTCGGAGAGACTCGATCGGGTTCCAAGGCATCATCCCCTGGTCGGGAGTAAAAACCTTGTAAAGGTTTTCATCCACAGGGAGAGGGGAGATGACCCCAGAACTTTCAGCCGGAGGAGCCACCTCAGCTGGTGGCTCAGGAGTCGGAGTGCGGAACTCGGGAGGAGGACTCCGGGACACATCCTCCACGACAGGCCTCAAGGTGCTCCGACCACGCCTGCGAGGGAGCAGGCCACCTTCAGCGGGCTCCTCAGAGGAGGGAGAAGCCTCCAAATCAGTCACCTGACGGAACTGGGCTTCCGTCGGGGTTTCTTCTGTCTCCGGCGCCGGTGGAGTCACGGCCCGGGCTGGAGTATCAGCATGCCCCAGAGTGACAGCCTCCGATGGACCTGCGGTGGCGGGACGAATTAGGTTAGGAAGAGTACCTTTAGGGCACCAGATGATTTGACGATCGAAATGTCTATTCTTCCCAAGGACGTTGTAATATCCCGCCTCAAGAACGTGGGGAATTTCTCCTCGAAGGATGTACTTGATCTCTTGAAACCCGTGTTTTTCGATCAGCGGGAATAAACTCCTTGGGGACTAATTTTTTATATTGTTTAATTGCACGACGAACGCGCTTACCTTCCTCGACGGTGGTGGCCCCGAAGGCCCGATCTATCTCCTCCCGCCTGGCCTTCTTGGCCCCGACTTGCTCGTCGGTAGGAGGAGCAGCAGATAAGGGAGTGGAGGAGGAAGCACCCTTCTTCACCAGTTTGCGCTTCCGCTTGGAGCCACTCTGGACGGCATCAGTCTCGCCCTGCTTCAGAATGAGATGAGTCAACAGAGAAGCCTTGTTGGCTAAATCTTTGGAAACAGAGTCAAGGAGTCGAACTCCGATAGTAATCAGGTTCTTCTCCTGGAGCTTGTTGGCATCGAGGGGTATGAAGTTGTCTCCCCAGCGGTAGAGTTGAACCATCTGGAGAGTATCGAGGTCATCCTCGGAGTAGTCCTGGAGCTTGGGGGCAGGGTCCGCCACGACCTCCCATCGGGGCCATGGAACAGAGCTGTGCTGGACGAAGAAGTAGTACTTCTTCCATCCGCTGTTGTCAGACCCAGAATCACGAATCAGCACACGATCCTTGTGGAACTTCTAAGTTTCGCTATCCCAGCCAAAACGTGAAAGTTGCTCCTTTGTCCACTTGGGGAGTCGGGGGGAGAAGGAGCAAACACCGGCTTTGTTGCACTTCATGCCGTAGAAAGTGCGGAACAGCAGAAGACTGTACGTCCATTGCTGGCGGTGACACAAGAGTTGGAAGGCATTCCACACGCGGATGGCGTGTGGAGAGAAGGTACAGGGATGTGTTTTGTAGAAGTTGCACATCTCCACCATGTTCCCGCAGAAGGGGAACCGAATCCCCGCGCTTATTTGTCCAGCGGAGACGAACACCTCCCCTGCCCGAGGATGCGTAATAATGTGCTTCCTTCTAACAGCAGCTTGGGACTCATATGGGAAGCGAGGCTCCCAATCCGAGGTAATACACCCCTCTCTGAGGGCAGCCTCATACGAAGCCTCAGATATCTCATTGACAGCAAACTCGAAAACGAAAGGAGCCCTAACCTCAAAACTAGCTTCGTCTAGAACGATTGCAAACGAAAGGATTTGAGAAAAGAAGAATAGACAGGAAGTAAATCATGAAAACTTAGAAGAAAGTCCTTACCAGACATGATCGGTGGTCGAAGAAGTAAGGTAAAGGAAGATCGGAAGGGTTGAAGGCCTTGGATCACTTGATCACCAGGAGGAGCTTGGAGAGGAAGCTTTGGATCCAAAGATGGCTGAAATCGAGAGAGTGCAGAAGAAGTGAATAGTACCAGGGTTTTAGCTTTTATAAGCAAAAGGATAATTGGAGGGACTCAATCTTGACCATTGAAGATGAAACGATTCAATCACAATCGTTGAAATTATGGAGACGTTACGGAGGAGACAGTTGGATGGGCTTGATCTACACCGTCGAAGAAGAAACGACACGATCTTAATCGCCGAGATCATAGGCACAGAAGGGACGTGCGTGACGTCACAGTTGCTTTTTCAGAAAATAACAGTCACGCTGGTTCAGGCGTCGTTTCCTTATCCCTAGGCATTTAATGCTACAGTAACCGAGAAGTCTCCTCGGATTTGGCAAACTACCCATGGGGTCTGGTGGGCCCCAAGGTAATCATGAGTAAGAGACTCTGTTATGCAACGATCACACGCAAGGCAAAAACCTCCGACAGTGGTATCGGAGGGTATGAAGATAAAAGCCTCCGATTGAGGTATCAAGAAATGTGAAGGTAAAAGCCCCCGACGGTGGTATCGGGAGGTACGAAGACAAAAGCTCCCGACAACGAGGTCAAAAGATCTGGACTGGAAGACATGACGAACTAAAAGTCCCCCATGTCTTGGGGGCAAATGATGGGTTCCGATGTAATCGTTAGCCCCGTTAACAGCCAATGGACGACGAGTAGGTCCAGTGGGCCTTGAGAAAAGCCTGGAAGGCCCAGAGGCCCAGCACGAAGGGTCCCGACTTTAGCGGTCCCGATGTATGAGCTGAATGCTCCTGATGAGAAGCCTCTGAGTAGGCCCCGATATGCCTTAGTAAGGGCCCCGATAATAAAGCCCCGCAGAGGCTGGACCTGTCCCGTAGAGACTGAAGGTCCTGGGTGGTGATCTAGAATGAGACAACTCTGGAGTCCCCGACAGGAGTCGAGACTTGTGATCAGAGGATAAGACCGAGAAACCCGCCTACTAGATAAGAGTAGTGGGAAGACGGTTAAGATACAGATAACCTCCCCCGAGATACGCAGGGCGTGCCTGAGATACGCGGAGGTATGGGTAAGATACGCGGAGCGTGGGGCGAGATATACGGAATCCCGACCGAGATATACGGAATCGTGGCGAGATACATGGAATCATGGGCACAACGGCCAAGCATGGTCACAGGTAACTGGGCAACTCCTCCTCCTATATAAGGGAGGAAGTTACCCCAGAAAACGCATACTCTCTGATACGAACTTAGACTTTTGCTTACCACCCATTGATCACCATACTCATTTAAGCATCGGAGAGGGATTCTGGGTCACCACCCAGGTCATCCCCTTTTGCAGGATTACGCGGAGCCCAGGAGTCCAAAGCTTTCCGTCAAGGACGTAACGGAGATTCGCCCGCGATCCAACAACGGGTAATGTGACTGCCCCCAGTGGGTATGTTGGCTCTCCTGAAAATCCCACCAAGGGGGAGTGAACCTGTTTTATGCTACTTGGCCTTACTCCAGTATGTTGAGGACCTTCTTGCTAATGATGTTAGGTGAGCTTCCACTGTCTACCAGGATTCTTCCAATGTCCATATCAGTGATCTTTATTGTTATGACTAGGGCATCCTTGTTGTCTGGTAACACATGCCCCATGTCTCTTCTTGAAAATTGTATTATATCTTCTATCTTTCCTTCTGCTTGTTCTTCCTTTGGTTTATGGTCTTCTAACTGTGCCACATACGCTTCTCTAGCATTCGCTGACTCTCCTCCAGCTCCATAACCTCCATGAATGACATATACGCTTGCCATCTGGCTGGTGATAATTAGGCTTTCTATTCGAAACCCACGGACGGCGCCAAGTGTTAGGTTCCAAGTCTAGGGTCAACGTGCGGTCGACCTAAGTCTCGTTCCTCACTGAAGATGTTGCGGATTCGGTGCTCTCGGGTTGTGTCGTCCTAGCCTGTATCTTTCTATCCTTTGCTTCACTTCTCTTCTCGCCCTGCAAGAGGGGCAATACCAGGCACAGAGGGGGGGGGGGGGTGGTGCCTGATGAACCCTCTACGATGCTTAAGTTAGTACGGTGTTTGTAGAGAGATAAAGCTAGAGAGATGTCAGAGCTAAGTTATGCAACTTGCCAAGATGATCAAATGAATAGTGGAAGAGTTGTATTTATAGGCAACGGTGTCATTAATGTGGCTTAATGACATCGTTAACCTTTAAACACAATTAATTATCCTTTAAACACGTAATTAAGACCT
Source organism: Clarkia xantiana subsp. parviflora (assembly GCA_036873135.1). NCBI lineage: Eukaryota > Viridiplantae > Streptophyta > Magnoliopsida > Myrtales > Onagraceae > Clarkia > Clarkia xantiana. Next base: position 2,450,393 of record JAPTYO010000018.1, read on the forward strand.
TAGGGTACGGAGAAGGTTGGCGGAAATAAACCGAGTATGGGGAGTCTAAAAAGCGGTGTCGGGGCCCTTGGGGGGAAGGAAAATCCGACCCCTAAGGGTAGGGGCTGGGTGAGGCCACCCAACCCCTCCTAGGGGAGATCGGGTTGGCTGACCCGATCTCCCCTAGGGGAGGTCGGGTGTGGCCACCCGACCTCACCTAGGTGAGTCTAACTTGGTCCGGACGAGTATTTCGGCCTCGTCCGGACCGTTGGTGTTTCCGCGGGGTGTTCGGGTTGAAGTTTCGATTTGCAATCATTAACGGGGTGATTAAAATGAAACGATTCGGAAGTCAACGGGTTCAAATTGGGCGTATATCCATCACGCGGGGTGTCTCTCCTTGCAGGATGTGGTTGATCCTGATGGATATACGCATGATTCGGGCTCGGTTTTAAATTATTCGGACCTCGTACACGCACGAAACCCACGAAAAACCCGATTTCGAGCTAACCCGGGGAAAACGGGCAAGTCGCAAACTTGCCCGGCACCCCCGGGGGGCTTACCCGGAATTCCGGGTAAGCTTTGCACCCCGGGGGTGTCGCGCACACCCCCCCTTTTTTTTGTCCTGGATGTATACGGAGACCCGATTTTCAACTAACTCCTATACGTCGGGGACCCCCCGTTACAAGGCGCGCGCGTCCCGCTCGTGACAGCCACCTGAGACGCGCGTCAGAGTCCTCTTCCCAAAGCTCTCCCCTGCATCCCGGTTCACATTTCCACATTGAACCGGGTCAAAACCGGCTTACGGTCCAAGGTTGCCTATAAATAGCCACCTTGGGGGTAAACATTTTCAAGTCACTTTGGGTGAGAATTGAGGAGAGCTCTGACCTCTCTCTAACTTTCTCTCTCTAGAACTGTCTAATGTTGACCGTCGGAGTGAGCGCACCAAGCACCTCCCCCCTCTCCACGGGAGTTGCTCGGTAATGCTCCTCTTGCAGGTACGGACGGACAGTCAGCGAGAGAGCCCGAAGGACTTAGTGCGATTTTGAAGACGAAGCCAAAGGCCCGTGCACGACCCTAGGAGACGGACTTGGCCCTAACAAGCTCGCACCCAACCCGAAGACATCGACAAGTTACTCAGCAGACAGCCCGCGTTAACTTGGTCGAAACACTTGGCGCCGTCCGTGGATCACCCACAAGACCAAAAGCATGGCAAGCAACGAGCAGCCACCGCCGACTAAGACGAAGAAAAGAGGACCAGGACGTCCAAGGAAAACTCCGGCCCCGGAGTCAAGCATGAGACCTCCTCCGCAGAGAGCTCAGAGAGACCCCCCACAGAGCCAAAGCGAGGCCTCAGTCGCCTCGTCCATGCCAACAAGAAGCGTACACTCTCGGAGTAACGCGCAAGGGGGCACACAGCAAAACGACGCTCCTCCAGGTTTCGCCATCAAACCTTCAACACGCAGGAGCAACCATACGGAATGCCAAATGCTGGGACTAGGGGCACAGGCTGCGCCTGCAGTCACCCCAGAAATGATGGCGGCACTCGAACAGCTGCTTCATCTGAGAGAGGCCCTGCGCAACCAAGGATACGGGGCGTCACCGCCCCCTCCCGCGCAACAAGCAAATATGCCCCCGCCACCAAGGCAGGCACCTCCAATGAATGCACCTCAGCAGAGAGGCCCTACAATCTCAAAAACCCGGACCTTTCACGGGAATGCATAGCAAAGCAGGCAGTTCCCCCAACAAGAGACAAGACAGGAGCTCTCGCACTCCCAAACACCCTACCAAGCAGGGCCATTCAATGAAGGAGCCTGGAGGCAGCCGTCTCAGACATTCCAGGGATATCAAGGTGGATATTCTCAGTACAACCCGACGCAGGCGCAATTTCCCCAACAAGGCGCAAGCATGGGACAAGAAGCATGCCCCCCAAATCAGGGTAACCCAGTCACCGGGTTGACGGAGGAGATGCTTGAAAAGCTGATTGAAAAGAAGATAAAGCAAAGGAAAATGAGAGGGATGAACACATTGGTGGACACCACATCCCACCCTTTCACTGACGAGCTGGTGTACAGTCGCGTCCCAGACGCACTGTATAATCTAAGGCCGGAAAAGTACCGAGGCAAGGGAGACCCGATAGAGCATGTGCAGCAGCATGAAGCAATGCTTTTGGGGAGGACAGACAACCCTCACCACATAGCCATAACATTCCCCCAAACATTAGGCGGACCAGCTGCACACTGGCTCTTCTCCCTGCCAAAGAAGAGCATAGACTCGTGGCAGAGAAAAGTTCATCCACCGTTACATGGGAGAACGTTCGATCGTCAAAGGATCAAATGCCTTGGATGACGTCAAGCAGGAGTGGAATGAGTCCCTCGCAAGCTACTACATCCGATTTAATCAAAACATCTCGGAAATTCAAACGAACATCGCAGAGATAGAAATCATCCATGCCTTTGTCAGAAACCTGGGTAGGCACGGGTACGACTTGGGCCAAAAGCTTTCTACAAGGCCGGTGGAAACAATGGAAGAACTCGTGGCAAGAGTAAAAGAGTACATTGATGCTGAGCACTACAAGATGACAGCCCGGGACAAGTGGGTTAAGCCCGGCAACAAGTAAGATGAGAGTAAGCCAGGCCCCCTGAAGCAGAACCAAACCCCCCAACAAAAACAGGGGACTCCGCCCCAGAAGAGAACATTCAACATTGAAGAAGACAAGAATCCAGACGTCAACACCATTGAGCTAATCCCTTTGAACGCTCCCCTGAGTGTCATACTGAAAGAAATGAAAGAGCAAAACCTCTGGAAAGAGCCATTCGGTTTCAGAAAGGGCCAGCTAGGGAAAGAGCAAGACAAGTGGTGTGAAAGCCACGAAGTCAACGGCCATGAAACTTACGACTGTAGAAGCCTTAAGTTCCAAATCAATCGAATCATACAAGAAGGCGGACTTAAGCACTACGTCGACCAGGGGGGGAATATTGAGAAGGTGAAAAGAAAATTCACGCCAAAGGAGAAAGGAAAAGAGAAGACCAATGACAACCCCCCTCCTAAAAAGAGGGGAGCTATTAATGTCATTCATGGTGGTCCAGCTGCAGGAGGACAAGTCTCCAACACAAGAGATGTATACGCTGCGCAGGCAAGCACACTCCCCAAGTATGGCAAAAGAAAGAAACCAGAAGAGGAGGACCCCGTGATAGGATTCTCGAGAAAGGACATGGCACACATTGTCTACCCGCATGATCACGCGTTAGTAATAACAATGGAAATCAACGGGTTCGATGTCAAAAGAATCCTGGTCGACGGAGGAAGCTCGGCAGACATCCTCCATGTCAATGTCCTCGAATAGCTTGGAATGAAGAGAGAGGACCTGAAGCCGGGAAATTTCCCGTTAGTAAGCTTTGTAGGAGCTGCTACATATCCACTGGGGATGATCACCCTTCCCACTGTGATAGGAGAAGGATGGAACGCAATGAAAGTCGACATCACTTTCGTGATCGTCGAGAGCCTTGGCGCTTACAACGGAATTCTCGGAAGAACAACGATAAACCCCTACGAGATGGTGCCTTCAACGGCACACCAAAAGCTGAAGTACCGCTTAAGGGGAGGAGTTGGTGAAGTCTTGGGCGATCAGACGACAGCACGAAAGTGCTATGTCAACGCCCTAAGATGCAAGAACCGTCTGGACATAGCAGTCATTGAAAGGGGACAATGTTCCAAGTCTGAAGTTGAGATGCGATTTGACGAAATGATGAGCAGAGGAGAAAGACTCCCAGCACCTCAAACCCCAATGCTCCCAAGCATATGGGACATCAAGCAAGGGGAGTCGGAATCCATCCAGAGTTACTTCAAGCGATTCGCCATAAATGCAACTTCAAGTTTGGCAGAGAAGTCAGCCGTGATCAATGCCTTTTTCCTGAACATGAACTCACCTACATTCCTCCTATTTGGACGAACACAAGGGTGGAGAACAACCAAATCTATGGCTGACTTAAAAGAGAAGATGGAGACAGCAATCGAGGTCGCAAACGAGCTGGGGTGGTTCAGCCCACCTGCAGAACAAGAGGAGGCGCGCGAACACAAGCGTGCAAGACAAGACTTGAACAACAACCAAGATGGCGAATATACACCTCTGAACATAGAGGTGGAGGAGTTGTTCAAGACCATCCTGAAGGATGTTTTACCACCTCCAAGCGAGATCCGGATTGCCTTCCTTGGGAAGAATCCAGAAATGTGGTGCCACTACCACAACAGATGGGGTCACAGCACGAATGGGTGCCCCTCGCTACGCAACAGAATCGAGGAACTGATCGAACAAGGAGCTCTGCGCTCCTACATTGCATGCAAGAAGCCAGCTTTATCAAACCGTCACTAAGGGAATAATCCTTCCCCTATGACATGCACATACTCTATCTTTACTTTTCAAGTACTAAGTAGAACGTTTAGGATGGGAGATCAGTTGACTCCATCCATGCACATCCCTTGTAAATAAACAAGAAGACTAATGAAGTTCACTCCTTGCGTAGGAAAAATCACTATGTAATGGCAAGCTACCCCGGCCCAAAACCAGGAACAAGCCACATACATCATCAACAAAGGCCCTAACTCTACACGCAGAAAGGGCAAAAAACAAGAAAAGCCATAAAAAAGATATCAAAGCAAGACTAAGCAAAGCTCATGCCTGTATTCAAAACAGAGGGAGCGCGACGCATGCAAGGAGACAAAATAATTTCATCAAGGATGTGGACGTACTAATCTATCCACATCCTTGCCAAAAGTCGGGGACAAGCGGTTCCATAGGAATCCTCCCTCGCAAATAAATGCAAGTGTCGGATGTACTAATCTATCCACACTTCGCCACAATACAAGGATGTGAACGTACTAATCTATTCACATCCTTGCAAAAAGTCGGGGACAAGCGGTTCCATAGGAATCCTCCCTCGCAAATAAATGCACGTGTCGGATGTACTAATCTATCCACACTTCGCCACAATACAAGGATGTGAACGTACTAATCTATTCACATCCTTGCAAAAAGTCGGGGGACAAGCGGTTCCTTAGGAATCCTCCCTCGCAAACAAATGCAAGTGTCGGACGTACTAATCTATCCACACTTCGCCACAATACAAGGATGTGAACGTACTAATCTATTCACATCCTTGCAAAAAGTCGGGGGACAAGCGGTTCCTTAGGAATCCTCCCTCGCAAACAAATGCAAGTGTCGGACGTACTAATCTATCCACACTTCGCCGCAGTACAAGGATGTGGACGTACTAATCTATTCACATCCTTGCAAAAGTCGGGGGACAAGCGGTTCCTTAGGAATCCTCCCTCGCAAACAAATGCAAGTGTCGAACGTACTAATCTATCCACACTTAGCCATCATCAAGCGATGTGGACGTACTAATCTATCCACATCTCAAAAAACAAGATAGGCGTGCGGCTCTTGAGGAAACCACCATCTTGTCAAAATACCATAATGAAGATCCACGGTTCCGTAAGGAACTATCTTCTTATGAAAATCAAAAGGACAAGCGGTTCCTTAAGAGTTCCCCCTTCTCTTTAAAATTGCAAGTGTCGGACATACTAATCTATACACACTTCGCAAACAAACAACTATATCAAGTATGTGAACGTACTAATCTATTCACATCCTTGTAAAGGAAGACAAGCAATTCAACATGGATCCTCCTCCTTACAAAGCCACAGGTGCCGGTAATACTAATTCATCCGCACCCCGCCACCAATAGAGATGCAATTTCCTAAGGAAAACCATCGGATTAAGGAAATCGACCTGTCAACAGAGCTACACTCTTCCAGAAGAGAACAAGTTATAGAGACAACAATAAAGGAAGATGCAAAATAATACTAAGTATTATATCTTTCTAACATCTCATGTCAGGCATATATATATATAATATAGCAGGTCTGAAAAGTAAAGGCATCCAGCCAGCATAAAAAGTCAAGCCCGGGACACACCCCGCCAAAATCTCACCCATGCAAGGGGAGCAACCATATATACACAAGAGAGTCATATAAAACAAAGAAAGATCAACCTGACCCAACGTCAGGAGCACCAGAGCCAAAGGCGTCAGCCATAAAAACATCATGCGCAGGGCTGCTGAAAACAACACGGCGATCGTCACCAACAGGGACGGACACCTGTCCCGTAAAACCACTCGCTCCGCCCACATCGCCCGCTCGGATCCCCGCAATAGCCCCGAGGGCATAGCCAGTATATGGCCCAGTACTCTGGAAAGGAAAATCGGGGGCAAGAGAGTATATCCTCCTGAAGTAATCCACAGAGAAAGACTCCATGCGATCATCACGTGCCTTCTCGAGAAGTTTGGAGTAATCAGCTGTAGTAGGAAACTCAATCATCCCAAGCTGATCACCCAAGGCAACATGAGACTCCTTAGTCTCCTTCAGCGCCACAGCATGTGCCTCCTCGTCGACCTTCTCCTGGCGCAATAAGGCAAACAGCTCCGCCTCCAGCTGAGACGCGCAATCCTGACTTCCATTGAGATCAGCGGAAGCCTTGGAAGAAGCATCTGAATGTGCGCGCGCCTTCTCACTCAACACAACGACATCCTGAGACAAGCGCTCATGACGACCCTGCAGACCCCTCGTCTCCTCAACAAGCTCAACAACAAAGGAGGAAAGGTTGGTCATCACGGCATTCACCTGCAACAACAACACAAGCACATCACACACAAAGAAGCCAGACAAACATGATAGATCCAACACAAAAAGAAAACAACGTACAGGAGCAAAGCGCGCGAGCGACTCCTCAACACACTTCAAAGCAGCCTCAGGGTCACGGGGGCACTTCTTGCGGTCAGCCGGCGGAACAGACCGCTGAACCACACGCACACCGACAGCAGGTGTGCTCAAGGAAACATCCTTGGGAAAGCGAATAGTAAACTGAGAGTAGGGAGTCCACTCGTTCCCGGACACATCCCGATCAAGCCGACACATCAGATCAGACTTGCGAAGAGCTGGAGGAGTAGGAACAACTACACATCAAAAGCAAACACATTAGGAGAAGGCAAACTATACCAATACAACAAGAAGTCAACCACAGTCACCTGCCAAGGAAGGCACCTCCGCTGAACGGCCGCTCCCCGACCGGGGGACAGGCATGGTCGAATCCGCATACATTGGCCCCTTCCCTTTGTCGCATGAAGGAGCAAGAGGCATGCCAGCAGACGTCGACCTCTTAGGATCGCTCGGGGAACGGACGTCGGCATCATTCTCTCGGACAGGTGCAACTCCCCCCGCCGTCGGGAGTACCAAGCCTGCAAAGACAACCACAAAAAGACCATTAGCATGTAAGCATGGGGAAAAATCTCAACGAAACCTTTAAAGGCACAAGTCCCATACCCGGGCCAACAGGAGGAGTGTCGCCGAGGCCGGGAACAGTCTGAGGAGATCCGCCTGCAACTCCGCCCTGTAAACAGGGGCGTCTGTTAAGAAACCAACCTACAAGGAAACAGGAACAAATGTTACGAAACTTCAAAACATACCAACTCATCCCCCGAAGGACGTACATGAATGCCCGCCGCGAGCAGCTCGGCGTCGGAAGCACGATAAAGGGGGCTGTACTCCCCCGCCCTATTCGCCGTGTGAATCTTCTTCAAAGCAACCTTGTCTGTATCGGAGAACTCCTGAAAACGCGGAACGGGGTCGGTATCCACTATGTGAGAAGTCGTCCAAGTCGTGCCCGCATCCTTTATAAAAAAGTACTGACACTTCCATTTGTTCTGGGAAGTCTCCGATCTTTCGCAGAACCGCTCCTCAGTATTCCACCCCGCCCTGCGCAAGCCAAGGGAGGAGAATCCCTTCTCGGTCATGTGAGGCCAACGCAAGGTGAAAGTACACATCCCAGACTCATCTGCCTTGCCCAGGCGATAGAAGGCTCGAAAAAGCACTATCGAGTAATCCCAAGAGTTTAGATGACACTGCACCCGGAAACATGTCCAAGCTCTAAACCCCGGTGGAGTGATAGAGACGGGAGAAATCTTGTAATGTCGACAAAGGCGGGCCAGATCCTGACAATAAGGAAAGCGCAGCCCTTCTCGGAACTGTGAAAGATAAACAACCTCGTATTCAGCCGGAGGAACGGTGGGCCGACCAAATTCGACCCCCTTCACGACGTCCCAAGGATACGAGACCTCTATGCCGGGACACCAGCCCCGGGTCGAGACGTAGAGATCGAACTTGGAATGTGGGAGCTTGTTGGGAAAAAACATTTGGGTCTTCTCCAGTATTACGCGGTTACCCGACGGTCCCAAAAGCACACCGCTTCGAGACCCGGAATCAGAATCCATGGTGCCCTCATCAACCTCCCCATCAATGTTATCCGAAACAGAGTGATGAGACTTACTCATTGCGTGAAGAAGCGGAAACCGTTGCCTACCAGGAACACTCTAAGTATCAAAGACACGCGCTTGCAAGCCCGTCAACCAAACCCTGCAAAAACCATACACAACTCAATCAAAAACCAGGGCCACATATCAACACCATTCACCAAGCCCTTTGCGAGGGCATCCAACCCAACGGACCAACTGTCCGCGAGCAAACAGCTAGGGACCCTCCCGCTCGGGAGTCAAAAGTCCCTACGCTCACCAAAGGCCTAGGCCACCCACTAACAAAATTTCCATATACTTATACAATATAACACAGGTATTCAAGCATTCAACTAAACGACGAGCTCAGGAGCTAAGGAAATCTAAAGCATGCAAAATTGGTCATACTTACCAAAATGCCCTCCGGCCACATTTCGATCAAATTTTATCCCCAAAACGGCTCAAGGCTCCGGGGGCAAATACAAGCAGCTCAAATACACTTAAGCAAGCCCATTACATGTCACGGGGAAACTTACCCCTACCCGAACAATTCAAAGAGCACTCGGGTCAACTAAGCCACCGATAAGCACGAGCTACCGAGCGATCACCTAAACTCCGGGGGCATAACTATCTACTCACAAATAATCGAGGAGTCATTATCACACTCGGGGGCATCATATCAAGTCACCCGCATCAAAATACAAAGGGTCGAACTTTTTGCTCGAATATGTCCGATTTCGAACCTCCACGATTTCACCTCGGTTGACCGAAACCTAAGGGCCTCTTCACAAAGGGATTTCACTAACCATAACTCTATCTATCTACATTTAAAGTTTGGCCAAAAACGAATTTTGAAAAATCGAGCCAAAATTTCACTTAGGCATTTCATCGAACACCTATCATGCACCTTATTAAAATTCGAAATTTGCAGCCCTAAAGGTCCAATTAACATCAAGAAAAGGAAGGAGAGGACATTACCGATCAATACCTGACAAGAAGGACCCGAAAACGGGTCGAATTGAGCCCGAAATCGGCCCGCCGAGCTGCAGCCGCCGCCCCGTCTGTCGCCGCCGCTCCTGCCGCCGCTGCTGCCGCGCCGCGCCGCCGCTGGGCCGCCGTGCTCTGGCCGGTGCTGGTCCTGGTGGTTGCCGGCCGGAATAGGGTGGTGCTAGGGCCCTAAGGTGGTTCTCCTAAATCACTACCCTAAAACCTCTCCAAAACCCTCTCAACAACCTATTCAAATGTGTATAGTTTTATAAACTATCACAAAGAGAGGGGACTACACAACCTAACAAGCACCATACATCCAAGAGGTACACTCACATCCACCCTCCATTTTTTAAAAGTTGTTGATAACTTGGATTTTCACCATCAAGTGACTTAGCTAAATTTGACTAAGTTATTTCAAATGGTCTCAACTACTTGAAAACATTATTTTTATGATTTTTCGTATCAAGTCCATCACATGTGATTTTCCAAACCCGGCATTATTTCATTTACTAAAACCGTCGTCTCGCCGTCAAGACGGCCGTCTCGGACGACGGGCTCCCGAAAACCATCATATTGCATGAGAAACGTTTTATCAAAACTTTCATGATTTATTATCATTTTGATACAATTAGTCGTGGCATGAACGTTCCATATTTATTTGATCATCTTACAAACCCGAAAAATTTCATGTTCGCTCACGCCTTACTTCTTCCAAAATCACATTTATCATATTACTCGTAGTCCGTTTTGCTCCTAACCCTTTGCGCAGTTATCAAGCATGACCATCTCAAAAAACTAAGGCAAGGAGCTCGTCTGAGCCACGCGTATCCACCCTTGGTAAGTCAAGACCCAAGGTGAGCAGACGACCCGAATCACGCGTACACCCTATCTTAAAATAGAGTTAAATAAAGGTCAAGCCATTATTTAACTCGGGGGCAAGTGATGGATATACGCATGATTCGGGCTCGGTTTTAAATTAGTCGGACCTCGTTCACGCACGAAACCCACGAAAAACCCGATTTCGAGCTAACCCGGGGAAAACGGGCAAGTCGCAAACTTGCCCGGCACCCCCGGGGGGCTTACCCGGAAAATTCCAGGTAAGGTTTGCACCCCGGGGGTGTCGCGCACACCCCCCTTTTTTTTGTCTTGGATGTATACGGAGACCCGATTTTCAACTAACTCCTATACGTCGGGGACCCCCCGTTACAAGGCGCGCGCGTCCCGCTCGTGACAGCCGCCTGAGACGCGTCAGAGTCCTCTTCCCAAAGCTCTCCCCTGCATCCCGGTTCACATTTCCACATTGAACCGGGTCAAAACCGGCTTACGGTCCAAGGTTGCCTATAAATAGCCACCTTGGGGGTAAACATTTTCAAGTCACTTTGGGTGAGAATTGAGGAGAGCTCTGACCTCTCTCTAACTTTCTCTCTCTAGAACTGTCTAATGTTGACCGTCGGAGTGAGCGCACCAAGCACCTCCCCCCTCTCCACGGGAGTTGCTCGGTAATGCTCCTCTTGCAGGTACGGACGGACAGTCAGCGAGAGAGCCCGAAGGACTTAGTGCGATTTTGAAGACGAAGCCAAAGGCCCGTGCACGGCCCTAGGAGACGGACTTGGCCCTAACAAGCTCGCACCCAACCCGAAGACATCGACAAGTTACTCAGCAGACAGCCCGCGTTAACTTGGTCGAAACAGATCCCTTCGATCCTGGCTCTCTTATCGGAGGGGATTAACTCCTTGGGGATACGCCTCCTATATAATCGAATTGCTAAGCGGAGCTGTTTATCTTCTTCGGGAGTCTTGGTATTGAAGATCTCCTCCATCTTCTCCACCCGGGCCCACTTGATCTGCTCCGAGGTTGGAGGTGCCGATGAGAAGGCTGCCCTCTTCGAAGACTTCCTCTTCCTCGCGGGGCGTTGGACAGCATCGGTCTCCGCCTGCTTAAGCACGAGATTGGTCAGCAATGATACCTTCTTAGCTGCAAAAACGAAAACAAAAATGCAATTAGGATATTACCCAAGGAACGAGGTTGGAAGGGCCGTCGAAGAGTTGACCCCCGGAGGCGACATCAAGGAGTCGGATCCCGGTCAGAACCAGGTCCCGCTCCCCGATGGTGTTGGCATCGAGGGGAGCGAAAGAATCCCCCCAGCGATAAAGTTGGATGCACTGGAGAATCTGGAAATCCTCCTCGGAGTAAGTGTGAAAAGCAGGAGCAGGATCTGCCTCAACCTCCCATCGGGGCCATGGGATGGAGCTGTTTCGGATGAAGAAGTAATTTTTCTTCCAACCACTGTTGTCAGGCCCCGAGTCAGTGATGAGCCCCCGACCTTTGGCGACCTTCCAGGTGTCACCATTCCAGCTGTACAGGGAGAGCTGCGCCTTGCTCCATTTAGGCATCCGCGGGTAGAAGGCACAGACCCCGGCATCATTGCATTTCATCCCGTAGAAGGTCCGGAAAAGTCGGAGGCTGTAGGTCCACTGTTGGCGAAGGCAGAGAACAAGGAAGGAATTCCACACACGGATGGCGTGGGGGGGGAAAAGTAGTCGGATCTTTTTTATAATATTCACACATCTCGACTAAATTCCCACATAAGGGGAATCGGATCCCCGCCGATACTTGCCCGGCGGAGATAAACACCTCCCCTTCCCGGGGACGAGTGACTACAGGGTCACCCGGGAAGCTGGGTGAGGAAAAGGGAAGCGAGGCTCCTAGGTGGAAGTAATACATCCCTCCCGGAGAGCTGCATCATAGGCGGTTTCCGAAATCTCATTACAAGCATAGTCAAACTTGAAGGGCTTTCTCCCCCCGGAACTGGATTCACCGTCTGGAAAATGATCATGGCAAGAAAAGGCACAGTTGATTTCCGCAAAAGTCCGGGTAAGTTGATTGAGGTAAAAAGAAAAACTATGCTAACAATTTTTTCGGAATCGAAGGAGGAAATCTTACCAGACATGTTGAATCGGAGAAGAAAAGACGATCTTGATGGTCGGAGATCCTGGTTGCCGGAGTGTTGATCAGAAACCAGAGTGGAAAGCTTGAGCTTTTGAAAACAAAGAGAATGAAACGGTAGAAGAGAACTGAATAGTGCCAAGATTTGGGGTTTTATAGGAGAGAAGACAGCCAAAGAGACGTTGCAATCCGGACCGTTGAAGATGAAACGCTTCGTTGAGTCACTAGCGACAAAATAGCTAAAAAGCGCTTTTTCAGAAAAGCAGGCACGGGCACCCAAGCCGTCGCTTCATCACCCATCGCATTTAATAGTGGAGTAATCGAGAAATCTTTTCGGATTCGGCGGTTATCCTCGAAATATCGAGAGGTTCGAAGTTGGAAGACACGACGAACTATAAGTCCCTCGTGTCTTGGGGGAAAATGATGGGTTTCGATATAGCCGTTAGGCCCATTAACGACGACTAAACGGCGAAGTAGGCCCACTGGGCCCCAAAAGAGGCTTAGAAGACCAATACGAGAGGACCCGACAAGGTCGGTCCCGACATACGAGCTGAACGCTCCCGATGATATGCCTTTGAGTAGGCCCCGATGATATGCCTTTGAGTAGGTCCCGATATTAAATCCCTGAGAAGACTGGCCGTGTCCTGATGACGAGGGGCCCCGAGCGGTGACCAAAGGAGATAACTCTGGAGTCCCCAACATTCGTCGGGACTTGCCATCAGAGAACGAGGCCGAGAAACACGCCCACTATCGACATAGTGGGGAAGTGGCCTGAAAAGCGGAACGTGGGCAAGTGTCCGAGATAAACGGAACGTGGGCTAACTGCCCCCAGCAGTTATCACAACAGGTAACTGGGGTGACTCCTCCCCTATATCAAGGAAGGAGTTACCTCAGGATCAACGGGTTCATATACTTACATACTAATACTTGCCAGTCTATATCTAGATACTCATTTAAGCATCGGATAGGGATTCTGGGTCACCGCCCGGTCTATCCCCTTCTTGCAGGATTACTTGGAGCGAAGGAGTTCGGACTCCCGTCAAGAGCGTACCGGAGTTCCAACCGTGATCCAACAATGAGCATGCATCCCATTTTATCTTTAAAAAATAAAAAAAAAAACAAAAAATTCATATTTGCAGCATGTCTCTTAGGTAGAACTTTCATTTTCAAACGTACGTTCCTTATGCACGGTTTTAAAAAACTTCTTACCTAACTTTTATTCTAAATATGCGTTTCATGAGCATTATTTAAAAAAAAACCATATAAGTTGTAATTTATAATTAACGCATCATTCACGCATTATTTTCAGAAAAAAAAAAAATTCATGAGAGATTTAACTCCCTATTAGCTATTAGAGATTCTAATTTCAAAATGCATTTTGTATACCTTATTTTCAGAAAAAACCAAATACATTTTTAGCTAAGTAGTTAATCTCTTAGTTGTAGATTTTTATTCCTAAACATGTATTTCAGATTCTTTTTTTTTAAACCTCTTACCTAAATTTTATTCTAAAAATGCGTTTCATGCGCATTATTTAAAAAAAAAAAAAACTATTTAGGTAAGTTGTAATTTTGGTTAGTGCGTTGTATATGCATTGCTTTTAAAAAAAAAACATGTTAGGAAAATTGTGATTCCTCTTTAGATATTAGAACTTCTAATTACGAACGCGCATTCCATATGCATCATTTAAAAAAAAAAAAAAACTTTTACCCGAATTTTTTTATTTTTAATAATGCATCCAGTATGCAATAATTATTTTTTAAAAAAAAAATTTAGAAAAATCGTAGGCTCTCTTAGTTTTAGTGCTCTTTGTTAAAAAAAAGGGTTAAGAACACAATAGGGGCCTGAATGTTTGCCCATGTTGCCAACAGGGGTCTGAATTGAAAAAACGTATTATTAAGGGCCTGGATTTTGAGTTTTGTTGATAATCGAGTTTCCGTCCAAATTTGCTGTTAAATGTAACGGAACCACGTGAAATGACAGAATTACCTTTTACAATTACTATACAATTTATCAGTTTAATTAATGAAATGTGAAATGTCTAAAATACCCCTGCACACTAATTATGCCCTAAAGCCACCACGGCCACGGCCAGCGCCACCGACCACCACCAGAGCTCCGGCGAGCACCACTCCGGCGAGCACCACTCCGGCGACCACCACCCCAGCTCCGGCGACCCAAAAAAGCTCCGATCGGAGCTCCAAAGCTCCGATCCGGAGGGGGTGGTGGTCGCCGGAGCTGGGGTGGTGGTCGCCGGAGCTGGGGTGGTGGTCGCTGGAGATGGGTGGTGGTGGTCGCCGGAGCTGTGGTGGCTTAAAGGGTATTTTCGTCTTTTTAGGTCAAACATGTGAGGGACACACTTTGGTCAAAGGGCATTTTCGGGTTTTCAAATTATTTTCGGTCACATGCCAAGCATGTGACCACTTTCCGTCACTTTTAAGAGAAAAAATAGACGGAGACCTCACTTATACACAAAACTCAAAATTCAGGCCCTTAATAATACGTTTTTTCAATTCAGACCCCTTTAGGCAACATTGACAAACATTCAGGCCCCTATTGTGTTCTTAACCCTAAAAAAAGTTACTTGAATTTTTAATCAAAAGACGTGCATCTCATATGCATTATTTAAAAAAAAAAGCATTTCAGGTAAATTGTAATTTTTTTTAATTGTAGAACTTTATTTCTAAGTTTGCATTTTGTATTTATTTTTGCATTCTTTTAAAAAAAAAAAAACTATTCACCTGATTTTTTAATTTTGAGAAACCAAGATGCATTAGTTTTTTTTTCCTCGTTAAAAATAAAAATAAAATCTTTTCAGATAACTTGTAAATTTTCTTAACTGTAGAACTTTCATTTCAACTATGCATCTCATGTGCATCGCATGTGCATTGTTTTAGGAGTAATAATTTGTTGATAGACTGTACACATTCTTAGTCGTAAAACTTTTAAACATGCATCGCATTTGCATTATTTAAAAAAAAAAAAGTTTATCTGGATTTTTCATTTCGTAGATACATTACATATGTATCATTCAGGTAAATTGGTTGTAAGTTGTAAGTTTATTAACAGTAGAACTTTAACTTTTGAGCATGCCTGAGCATTTAAAAGAAAACTCAAAGTGTCACTCGTTTTTCTAAGGTGTATTGCACTTTTTCGGCAAGATCGTTTCAACCTTCGCATGAGCTGGCGTTTTAAAAAAGAGATTTAATTCTATTTTTTGAGAAAATAGTTTAAATGTGCAGTTGAGTGTGACTGTTCGAGTTTAAACAAAGGACGGAAAGTTCTTTTAAAAAAACTTCGTTTTGAACATCTGTTCTGCGTTCGAGCCAGATAGTGCACTCAGCAAGCTCCATAATAGTGCAAAACACCTTAGATCATTAATTTTGATTCATTTAAAAAAAATCAAAATTATGAAATGAATGACATTAGAGTTTTCCAAAAAATAATGCATGATTTCTCATATTCTCTACACTGATTTTTCATTCACTCTTTGCAGGTATCCTTGGTTAGGAATCCTGTACATATAAGTTCTGGAGGTCAAATGGGGCAACGTAAAAAGAACATGCAGTCATCAAGTTGGACGAAGAAAAAATTGCGCACTCGGGATATCCAACGCTCAGGTGCGATAAATTGTACTTTATTTTTTCCTTGAGAATTGAGTGTCCCTACTTTTTTTGCAGATCAGACGACTACTTCAACCAATGACGCAACCACGTGAAACGTGACTGTTTCAGAGAACTTCCATGCCAAAATTCCACCTATCTTATGTGAAATTCATACGCGTCCCTGAACCAAGTCGTACATCTGTTTTACGGTGAGGTCTAAACCGGCCAGTAGTAAACAAAAGGCATCTCCTGTTTAGATCGAGCACAATCACCAGATGGAGAAAAAAGTTGGAACATGCAATATGCCCATTCACATATGCTTGGATAATCATCCAAATCAAGGCCCCTGAAAAGCACATCTCGCGCACGACCCTTTGCTCGGCGACCGTTCTGAGGTCAACCGTCGAGTTTGTCCCAAATGTTTCAGACAATTTCCATACGTGGCCTGCCTGGCCAAACTCCACGTCATCCATGTGTGTTCATCAACCAGGCCATTCATCCAGCATGCGACAAGCCTAACCCGATAGGTGCTAGCCATGGGGCATCCCCAGACGAGATTGAGCAATAGTCAGGGCATTGGAGAAGCCGGGAGAAGAAATCCTTGTCTATGACATCCATTGGTCGTAGGGTCCATCAAGGGGAATCGACACGACCGACGTATTTTGACCCAATCAATTGAATCATTCTCTAGAAGATGTTTTGAATTAGAAACTTCCAATCTGCCACTAAGGGGATGTAAATAATTATTGTTGATTATTTTCAGTAAATTTTCTATAAAAAAGCAAAAGCAAAAAAAATAAAGAGAGAGAAAATAAATAAATTCCCGCTTGGTTGAAAACCTGTAAAGGCGAACTAGGCAAACGTTAGGGAGAGGGGCATGATTGAAAACCCGCAGGGGCAATCATGGCAAAAGGTAAGCTAGAAAAAAAAAACTCATTTTTCTCTAGGGTCACAGCCGCCCTTTAATCGGCTACAGAAAAATAAAGAGAGCGTTCATGCAAATCTTGTGAGAACAGTGAATAAATAAAAAGGGTCACAGTTGTCCCTAAATCAACTACAAATAAGAAGGGCCACAGTCGTCCCTAAAACGACTACAAAGAAAGGGCCACAGCCACCCTTAAAATGGCTACAGATAAAGGGCGCTCCCGCAACATCAAAAGTGGGAAATAAGTGAAAGGGCCACAACCACCCTCTAAACAGCCAGAAATAAAAGAATAACCCCGCGAACCCTGTGAGGGCGGGAGAATAAGAAGGGCCACAACCACCCTTAAAATGGCTACATAGAGTATTCCCGTGAATCTTGTGAGGCCGGGAAATTATTTAAAAGGGTCACAGCCACCCATCAAACGGCTACATACATAGAGTACTCTCGCAACATCAAAGGCTGGAACTGAGTGAAAGGGCCACAACCACCCTAAAAATGGCTACATACAAAGAGTATTCCCGTGAATCTTGTGAAGCCGGGAAATCATTTCAAAGGGCCACAACCACCCTTAAAACGGCTACATCTAAAGCGGGATGAAAAGGGCCACAGTCACCCTTCAAATAACTAAATATAAAGAGCGATCCCAGCGAACCCTGAGAGGGCGGGAGAATAAAAAGGGCCACAGTCGTCTCTAAAACGACTACAGAATAAAGGGCCACAGCACTCTCGCAACATTGAAGGCGGGAAATGAGAGAAAGGGCCACAGCCACCCTTAAAATGGCTACCTACAAAAAGTGTTCCCCGAATCCTGAGAGGAGGGAAGATGGTTGAAAGGGCCACAACCACCCTCAAAATGGCTACATATAAAGAGTATTCCCGTAAATCTTGTGAGGCCGGGAAATCATTTGAGAGGGCCAAAGCCACCCTTAAAACGGCTACAAAGCAAAAGAGCGCTCCCGGAACATCGATGACGGGAAAACAAATGAAAGGGCCACAGCCACCCCCCAAACGGCTACAAATCAAAAGAGCTCCCGCGACATTGAAGACGGTGAGGAAAGGGTCACAGCCACACTCCAAACGGCTACAAATACTCTCGCATCGAGACGGGAAACAAAGTACGGGTCACAGCCACCGTTTAATTGGCTACCAAATAAAGAGTGCTTCCGCTAGGTTGAAAACCCAAAAGGGCGGCCTAGGCAAGATAAAGAAATGAGGGGCATGGTTGCAAATTCAGAAATTGAAGTCATGGCAAAAGGAGAGAAAATAATAAATTGAGGGGCACGGTCGAAAATCTCAAGGTCAACCGTGGCAAAAGGAGAAAATTTGAGAGATAAAAAAATTCCGCTAAGTTGTCGCACTATGCACAATTTAGGCAAAAATTAGGGACACATATTTCATGAACAGATTGTACGAATATTTTCTATGATGCAACACAATTACAGATATGCCAGTCGCCATACCAGTCCACGCACCACTCCAGACGGTCTCTAGCAGCTTCGTGATTACGCTGATAGTTGCCATGCCAATCCAGACATCAATTCAAGACGACGTTTTAGTCATTGCCACCAGAGGCACATCAAAGGTTTTCCGGTACGGTCTGACGTAGAGGTCTTCCGTTACCACTCGCCGCTAGAGGCATCACCAAAGGGTCTCCGGAACGGTCTGACGTAGAGATCTTCCGCCACCAGAGATATCACCGGAGGTTTTCCGGTACGGTTTGACGTAGAGGTCTTCTGTTACCACTCGCTGCTAGAGGCATCACCAAAGGGTCTCCGGTATGGTCTGACGTAGAGATCTTCCGCCACCAGAGGTTTTCCAGTACGGTTTGACGTAGAGGTCTTCTGTTACCACTCGCCGCTAGAGGCATCACCAAAGGGTCTCCAGTATGGTCTGACGTAGAGGTCTTCCGCCACCAGATATATCACCAGAGATTTTCCGGTACGGTCTGACGTTGAGGTCTTTCGTTACCACTCGCCGTTAGAGGCATCACCAAAGGGTCTCCGGTACGGTCTGATGTAGAGGTCTTCCGCCACTAGAGATATCACCAGAGGTTTTCCGATACGGTCTGACGTAGAGGTCTACCGTTACCACTAGCCGCTAGAGGCATCGCAAAGGGTTCTCCGGTACGGTCTGACGTAGAGGTCTTCCACCACTAGAGATATCACCAGAGGTTTTCCGGTACAGTCTCACGTAGAGGTCTTCCGTTACCACTCGCCGCTAGAGGCATCGCAAAGGGTTCTCCGGTACGGTCTGATGTAGAGGTCTTCCGCCACCAGAGATGTCACCATCAAAGATTTTCCGGTACGGTTTGAAGTAGAGGTCTTATGTTACCACTCGCCGCTAGAAGCATCACCAAAGGGTCTCCTGTATGGTCTGACGTAGAGGTCTTCCGCCACCAGATATATCACTAGAGGTTTTCCGGTACAGTCCGACGTAGAAGTCTTCCGTTACCACTCGCCACTAGAGGGGTCACCAAGGTTTCTCCGGTACGGTCCGACGTAGAGGTCTTCTGCCACCAGAGATATCACCATAAGTTTTCCGGTACGGTCTGATGTAGAGGTCTTCAGTTACCACACGTCACCAGAGGCGTCACCAGAGGTTTGTTGGTACCGTATGCATGACGTAGAGGTCTTTCGTTACCACTCATCACTAAAGGTTTTACTTTCTGCACCGTCAACGGAGGCACCGCCAACAGGGGTACCGACGACCGAGGTTCTACTTTTCCGCACCAGAATAAGCATATGAGTCACCTTGAAGACTTCGAAGAATTGGAAGAGGATATACTTTCTTGTCAAAATCAGTGTTTATTCGTCTTTGGACAAACCTCTTCGAACACGTTATACGGGAATCCGTCCAAAGAGGGGCAAACTGTAAACACTCGATTTTGACCCAGACGTAACGACGTTACACATATTAGGTCAATTCTAGACGCGTCAAGCCACAAAGTCTCCAAGAAATGCTTAAGTGCATATTAGGAAATTATTATAAATATATTTTGAATATATTTAATATTTTCGGAATATTTTTAAAAAAAAAAATATATATATATATATATATTGTTTTTTTAATTTTTCGACAATTATTTATAAGGTATTTATCTACAGATATTATCTTTTATTTAAAGGTAATTATCTGTTAAGATATATATCCCTAAGAATTATCTGTAAGCTAATTATCTGTTAGCATTTTTATTTATATTTTATCTGTAATCTAGACTAGGTTTTTACTATAAATAGGGGTTCAGTTCTACACTGTAAACAGAGAATACACCACAATAGAATAATATATTGTTTCTCGGGATCCGTTTGAATTTTGTCTTCTTGTACTTTTTTTTTTTAAAAAAAATATTCTTTGCACTCCTTCTCCTCGTTGACTGCTACCTCCTCACCGTAGACAGGGACCACCGCGCCGGATCCAGAGACCGCCGCGCCATCGGCCACTCCTCGCCGTCCTCCGCCCTGCTCGCCGTCCCTTCGGCGTCGCCGACGTTCGACGCCGCCACCTGCATCTCCGGTCACCTATCTCTCTCTCTCTCTCTCTCTCTCTCTCTCTCTCTCTCTCTCTCTCTCTCTCTCTCTCTCTCTCTCTCTCACACATGCAGATTCAGTCATCCCTGCTCCGGTGACCTCCATTTTCCGCGTCGGAGCACTGCCCACGTCCTCCGCTCGTCCAAGCCACCCCACGTTCTGGTCACCGGTCCAGCAGCCACGACCATCACTTCCAGCAAGTCGCGCCGCCCTCTGCAACCAGCCCCGAACCTGCCGGATCTCAGTTCGCGTCCTCCGTTCGCCCAGGCTGCGCCCCGTCCACCTTCGAGCTCCGGGCACCAGCCAGCAGCCACGACCGTTGTCCCCCGCTGTCCAGGTCCGGAGAAGCCGGCGCCATCTCTCCCGCAGGTGAGTCTGCTGGTTACCTGATTTTATTATTATTATTATTATTATTTTTATTTTTTTAATTATTATTTAGTTATTTATTAATAATTTTCCTTTTTTTATTATTGTTAGGATAACCATGTTAATGTTAATTTAGCTATGAGTAGATAATTTTAATTATATGTTGCAATATTGTCTATTTTATTCATTTCAAGTACACCTTATATTAGTATGAATTAATTTGACATAAATAGTTTTAAATTGATTAGTTTAGATTAATTAAATGATAAAGAGTTAATCGTGTATATTCATTATATCTACTATATTATATTAATTCGGCATCGGAAGCCCTCTGACTGACACGTGGACAGTTTGTCCAGTCAGCGTTGCCTAATTTAATCGTAATTTAATATGAGTTCTCTAAATTTAGATATATAATATTGATTGATTCAAAATTAAGAAGTATTTTTATATCCTATTTTGGTCTCTACGCAATTTAAATAAACAAATTAATAAAAGTTTCCTTTTAAATAGTAAATATATACAGTTTGGTTCCGGAAGACCATTTTGGCCGCCACGTATGCGTTCTATTTTTAAACATTAAATTTACAAAATAAAGAACATATGGAAACTTACTTTAATTATTTAGTACGTAATTTAGAAAATTTAAACTAGATATATTCAGAAAAACTTTGTAATTTTTATACTAATTATATTATCTACTATATTATATTAATTCGGTATCGGAAGCCCTCTGGCCGACACGTGGACACTCCACGTAGTCACCGTTTCCTAATATAATCGGAATTTAATAGGGGTTCTCTAAATTTATATACATAATATTGATTGGTTGAAAATTAAGAAATATTTTTATCTCCTATTTTGGTCTATACGCAAATTAAAGAAACAAATTAATTAAAAGTTTCCTTTTAAATAGTAAATTTATACAGTTTGGCTCCGGAAGAACACAGACCACCACGTAAGAAATGCATATATAGAAATAATAATAAAAAATCAATAGTATGTAGGTCACGTTATAGCAATATATATACAAATAAAAACTACGGCACAAACCTTTACATAAATAAACAAATTTAATTTAAGGCAAGAGTCTATATTTTAATATATATATATATATTATTTACACGAGAGAATTGATATATTAAGCGTTAACCTAACCTATGCTATATATACATAATATTATACCTTAAAATTATCACCAAAAAAAAAAAAACACTCTCCACCAAAGACATGTCGAAGCAATCCTTACCCACCTTTACTCATACTCCACAGCTTACCATATATTAGCGCCTTCCTCATCACCAGTGGGCCAATTCTTTCTGGTCGTCGGTCTCCCTCCTCGGGCTCTATAAGAACACCCTCTAACTGTTCTACACCTTCCACACAACTCGCAGTGATAGACCTTGAGTTTCTCGGCCTTTTCGCCAACGAAGATCAGTGATACACGCAGTTTCCCAACCAACCTAAAAAGTATGTCGTCTTTGGGGTTCTGAACACACTAGGATTTGTCCAGAGTGAAGAAGATTTTGAATAGTTTTGACGATACGGGGATGACCGAAACAACCTGAGAGGTTTTATGTGTAACTATTTCCTATATTTTCACATCATCTGTATATACATACAATTATACATGGACTTAAGTTATATATGCACTCATAATGTGAATTGTTTGAATGCAAAGAGTGTAGAAAGCGGAGTCGAAGAGATGGACGAAGCCTTTAGAGTTGCTAAGGAGAGGTTTAGGTACTTGACCTAGGAATCTCCTGATCATTATGAAAGGTGGCAGTTCTTCGTGGTTCACGACTATAATAGCGTCTTAGTATTCTCCAATTTAATGATTCAAACTAATGTTAGAGTCTTGACGAAGTTTTCCTTGATTTTTTTGCTCCAAGGAAATAAATAGACAAACCATCAAAATCAAAGTGTTGTCGTTGACTGCCAGAAGATCAAGACTATAAATCATATAATTAAACCGATTATTCAAGATCAACTTATGTATGAGTTACTACACGTTTTCTTTTTGATATTTAAATTCTTATGTGAAATAAATATCTTGATCTAATCCTTTTGTAAACCTTGGTTTAAATCTCTGTCCAGTATATTGGAAAAAAAAAAAAAAAAATCTTTGTCCAGTATCAGTCTCTTAGCATACCCTAATTTTGCATGCAGTTTCTTGCCAATAAATAATATTTGTATGAAGACGATGATAGTTTCACATAATATGTCAGCTTATGCTCCGACTAATTTATCAATTATTTTATACTGAATATATATTTATGGACTTTATATATGTTGTATTTGCATTTAGATGTAGGGCTCACGGGGAGTTGTATATATCAACTAAAATTAATGAAAGGTTTTTTTTTTGTTTTGCCGAGAATGAAATTTTGTTTCACTGGATCAAATTTGAGGTACGTGTATCGAAATAAGAGTTTTTAAGAGATTGATCAACTCCAAATTTCGGTTTTGATAGGATTTTTGTAATTATCGTGCATTACTGAACAATATGCATCTTCTCTCTCTTCTTACTCCTGTGGATATGGTCAGTATGTGTGTCAGTGTTAGAAATACTGTTTTTTTTTTTGCCATGGATGAGTCCAGCCCTAGCAATGAAGCTGTTCTTGGAGCCCACATAGTTCATTCA
Source organism: Clarkia xantiana subsp. parviflora (assembly GCA_036873135.1). Classification (NCBI taxonomy): domain Eukaryota; kingdom Viridiplantae; phylum Streptophyta; class Magnoliopsida; order Myrtales; family Onagraceae; genus Clarkia; species Clarkia xantiana. The sequence continues at coordinate 2,473,717 of JAPTYO010000018.1, forward strand.
TCATATAATTAACAAGATGTGAAACATCTCGACCTCGACGGATGCCTGGAGATGGCCATCGCCTCCTCTTATTTATCATTGTGCGTATATGTATATATATAGTGGGTATGGATTCTCAATACGCATCACAAATTAGAAAGGGGAAAAAGCGTTCGATTGGATTTAGGGTCCGGGTGGGTGGATTGATTGAGCCGGTAACTTTGTAATTTGAACTATGGAACTTATGGGTTATGTTTTCTTCAATTGGTAAGCTCCATATCTCGATTTTGAAATTTATTATAAGTCGATTATCTTATAATGACAATAGTTACTCTTTTTTCTGGGTGATATACGACTTTGTTTTTTTACAATCTATGATTCAAGTTCGTGTAATTCGTATTTGAGATAAATAATATCAACATTAAGACAAATAAGTTATTGAATGTTAATTAGTATGCTATTATTGAGTGTCAACTTCTAATTAGGATAATAATAAACATATAATTGATTTTAAATAAACTTATAATCTATTATTTATATATATAATATTAATATTTATAAAAACAAAAAACAAATTTTTACACTGGAAAAAAATTTGGTTATTTAAATATAGTTATAATTATAATTATTAAATATAATTATAATAATAATTATTATTATAAAGTATAGAAAAACCTTAAAATTACTAGCATCATAACTTTTTCTTTGGGGGTAAAAAGCATCATAACTTTAATAGGTCATATTTATACATTTTTAGGTCATATAATATTCAACCATAATAACTTCAAATTTGTCAGAAAAATTATAATAACTTAAAATATTATTTTTCAAAAGTTATGCTATGCTTATTTTCACAAGTATAATTATACAAGCTTTATGTACAATAAAATATATAGTATTATACAGTAATCAATTTAATGAATGTATGCCCTTCTTAAATTATTATTTCGAAAATAAATTAAAATATACTTATCTAATTATCTTAGTATTTTTAACCCGCGTGGTGCACGAGGTTAGTATCTAGTATAATATAATTTTGTAAAACAAAAACGTATAAAACATCAGTAATAACAATTCATTAATATAGCACAATCTATCTATATATAATATAATTCTAATAGGTGTTACAATATCATGACAAATAAGCATTTTAGACAACTTTATCTTTCATATTTGTTAAAATCACATCATTTCATTGGTCCACATCAATTTTTGATAAGTTACAAACAATTCAAATTTATCTCTCTTCCACATGGAGCTCCAAGATGAAGGCAACACTTCTAATTCACTCTCAATGTCCGTTTTTTAATAAATTTATCAAAATAAGTTTTACACCCTAACATATCAAAATTCAAATTTTTTATACCTATCAAAGTAATTACAATTGGAAACACCATTAACATTAATTTCAATTGCACTAAAATTTTAGGAAGATAGATAAATAATTTTAAAGAAAATCAAACACAATAAATATTAAAAAAAATAAATAGAATATAAAATGTATTATATTAAGAAAAACATAACTAGAAAATTAAATATTAACTAGAAAATTAAATATTTCTAAGAAAATATACATATAACATAATAATAATATAATATATATGTTATTGTTGTCACACATTTTAATCAACTCCTCAATCACTCTTCCTTTTCATTTTTTTTAAAAAATTTGATCAAATTAAGTTTACATCATAGCATATAAAAATTAAATTTTGCATCTTATCAAAGTTATTTACAATTTCACGTAACCTTAACATTTTGTTTCAATTGCACTAAATTTTGAGAGGGTAGAGCAATATTTTTTTGAGAAAATTGAAACTATGTATATTATAATATAATTCGGTTAAATCTTTAATATAATTTACGAGTAATAAAACGAAGCATTAACATGTACAAATAAAATAATAGGATTAGTACATGAAATTCTATCTATCTCATATATAATGTGGATTGGTACATTAAGATCTTTTTTGTACTTGAAAAGTCTCCAACATCTCTCTTTGCAAGATAAAGTTCGATTTTTTTTTTTATCAGGAATGTTATAGAAAAGTTACAAACAACAACTTACCATATATGTTCCCCTCTAAATCTCTCATACCGTATGTGCCAATGACGATTGCAGATTATCAGGTTTTTAGAGGAAGTAACACTACACGCATGACACAACGATTCAGATGAGAATTGAAACGGCGACGCACACGAAGTATCAAATCGTGAAATTCTTGAAGTACCGAGGAGGCGGCAGTAGAAGATCATGGAGGGTGCATAGAGAGTTGAGACATGACTTTCTCTCTCCGCCATTGTCGAGGCAAACATTCATTATGAACATATTCATTCATATGATCACATGGTAATCGTAGTTAATATTAGTACATTTTATCTCAATTAATTCAAAACTTTGTTAATGCATTCTAATTGAATCTTGTATTAGGCATAATTTCAGCATCAAAGTGAGCATACAAAGTAGTGCATGGTTTAAAATAAACGAACTTAATTGAAGGGGTTTAATTCATGTGTTAGTTTATGGACGTGCAGAACGTAGGTTAAGATAGCCCACTTTGTTCTAGACTAGCTAGATTTTCTTACTACCATCAAATTAAGTTAGCCATCATAGCAGGATACTCTTAGATATTATATGTCATAACTTAGCTTTTTGAGTATTGAAAAACTTATTTCTTTTATTTTTCAGTGCAAGGCAAACTTTATGGACACGGTATAGTATTTCATGTAATTTATCTCTTAATCACAATGGGATTATCATAATACAACGTTTCAAGTACATTAAGAAAGAACACCAACATTTCTTTAAACAAAAATTACATAAAATATTTAACCCCGCGCAATGCGCGGGGCAAATACCTAGTATATATTATATTTATAATAAGGGTTTGACTCTTTCACTCGCTGTCTATCACATACAAATTTTTATATATATATAATTAATAGCCATCTATTATTATAGCACAATTTATGGCAAAAAAAAATTATTCTTATGGAATAATATATATTATTATATTTATAATATCTCACTCACCACCCACCGTCTATTAATAATATAGAACATGATTTACGTTTACTTTTTTATTATAAAAATTATTTATACACAATAATAATAAATAAATAAATATGACATATCTAATTTTTGCCAATATTAAATATGTCATTTTACGTTTCTTTTTTTATATAAAACAAATGTAGAAAGAAAAAAATTCACAATATACTTATATATACACTTAACTTAAGAAGACTACACATTATATATTATATATCACTATTAAAAAATATTCCCTACTGATGGGTTCTGCTATGGCCGTTAGGCCCCTTAACAGCGAGGAAACGGCGAACAGGCCCATTGGGCCCTAAAATGGAGGTCAAGAAGACCAAGACGAAGGGTCCCGACAGAGGAAGTCCCGATGATGAAAGGTCCCGACAGAGTCGGACCAGATAGGCAAGCTGGAAGCTCCCGATGAGAAGCCTTTAAGTAGGCCCCGATGATGAATCCCTGAGAATGATTGGCCCTGTCACGATGACGAGGGGCCCCGAGCGGTGACATAACGAGATAACTCTGGAGTCCCCGATATTAGTCGGGACTTGTTATCAGAGGTTAAGGCCAAGATACGCGGGGCGTGGCCGAGATACGCGGAACGTGGTTAAGATACACGGAGCGTGGCCGAGATACGTGGGGCGTGGCCGAGATAAGCGAGATCATGGCCTAGATAGGCGGGATCACACCCGAGATACGCGGAATACGGGCTAACCACCCCCAACGGTTCACCAGGTAACTGAGGTACCTCTCCGCCTATAAAAGGGTAGAGGCTACCTCAGATCAATAACGTTGTGTTATACACTTTGAGATTACTGCTTGCCGGTCCATACGAGATACTCATTTAAGCATCGGAGAGGGATTCTGGGTCACCGCCCGGTCTATCCCCTCTTTGCAGGACCACGTGGAGCAAAGGAGCTAGGATCGCCGTCAAGGACCGTACCGGAGTTCCACCGTGATCCAACATTGGTGCCGTCTGTGGGAAGCGTAAAAAAAAGTTGATATGCCTTCTACTCGTTCAATGGTGGCTGGCAAGCAAAGAAGACAAGGACAATCTGGTGGTTCCCGTCATCCTGCTGCGACGACTTTGAATTCACCACCAGAGCATGCTGAGGACCAGAATCTCCCCGCGGAGGTATCTCGGACAGGGGGGCATAATGAAGCTCCTGAAGATACTGCTGCTCAACACCAGGGGAATAGGGAGCAGGTGGCTCCTCCAGCTGCGGACCTGACGAGGGCTGTGACGGAATCCATGCCAATGTTTTTGGCAGTTGTGGAGGCCCTCTTAGATCGAAGGGAAGCTGCAAGGAGGCAAGAGGAGATGCCTCCGTTAGAAGAGGAGGTGCCCCCACCAGCAGAGGTTCGGAACGAGCGGGAGGATCAACCCCGAGGCCAGGGCAGGAGGAGGGAGTCCGTTCAGCCAGAGAGATTCGTGATTGATGGGCCAGGACCAGTGCAGCACAGGACCATTCCCCTTAATGGTCCCATCACCCCCGATCAGGTGGTGAAGATCGTGAACATCTGCATGGGAGAGAAGAAGCCGCTGGTGTCGGAGCTGAGGGATCGATCTACTCATCCCTTCGTTCCTCGACTCATTGATACCCACGCCCCGCCAGGGCTGGGTATCCCCACGATAAAGGAGTATGACGGTGAGGGAGATCCGGTTCGTCATGTCCAGAAGCACCTCATGGCGTGTCTGGGCAGAGCCCCGAATGAAGATATTGTGTGTACGCTGTTCCCAAACACACTTGGCGAGAGAGCCCTGACCTGGTTCTTCAGTCTGCCCCCAGGTTGCATCACCTGCTGGGCTGATATGCACGACCGGTTCATTCAGCAGTACCAGGGTCGTAGACGTTTGCTGAAGAGTGTGAGGTCCCTGACCCAGGTGGTACAGAGGCCCGATGAGTCGCTGGCACACTACTACCAGCGGTACACGGCCAGCGTGGCGGAGATTGATGAGAAGATTTCGGAGGGTGAAACCATCCGCACCTTTATTCGGAACCTCACAGCCCCCTACGGTTCCGACTTGATGCACAGCGTGGCTGAGAAGGCTGTGTGGAATATGGAGGCGTTGCAGAAGAGGGTGAAGCGGCAAATCGATGTCCAGGAATCGAAGATAGCCACTGTAGAGCTGGAGCCCCCGAAGTCGAATAAAGGAAAGCAGTCGGTCAAACCCTTAGATGATCGTAAGTCGAAGGATAAAGCCGAAGGAAGTCGAGGTCGAGGTCGCTCTGATCGGAGGGATGATAGGCGTTCCTCAAAAAAGGACAAGCGGGAGGATCATGACATTCCTCTCAACAGCTCTATGGTGGAGGTGCTGACGGTCATGGAGCGGCAGGGTATCTCTAGGTACCCCCCGAAGAAGGAAAGAGAGTTCTTGGGATCCCGTACAGATCGCTACTGTCGATTCCATCGCGCGAATGGCCACGACACCAATCACTGTCGGGAGTTGAAGAAGGAGATCGAAAAGCTGATCCAAAAAGGGAAGCTTAAGGAATTTTTCGGGGATAAGCGGTGCCGATCCCGCTCTTGATCCCGATCACGGTCCCGTTCCCGTTCCTGATCCCGATCCCGTGATCGGTCCCCAAAGAAGAAGAGGTCCGACCCGGAGTCTTCCGGTGCCCGTAAGGAGAAGCGAGGCACAATCAACGTGATTCACGGAGGGTTTGCCGCAGGGGGTGATACCTCGTCCTCCCGAGAGGTTTATGCCTCTAGAATTCCTACTGCTGTGGTGTTGGGTAAGAGGTCCCGATCTTGGACCCTGAAGGAAGAGATGGTGATCTCCTTTTCGTCGGAGGATCTCATAGGCGTGGAGACTCCGCACGATGACGCTCTGGTCGTGACCTTGGATGTGAACGGATACGAGATGAAACGGATTCTGATCGACGGAGGGAGCTCCTCCGATATTCTGTTCATGGATGCACTAGAGGCCATGGGGAAAATGAAGAAGGACCTGAAGGAAGCGAACTTCCCGATGGTCGGATTCTCTGGCTCCACCTCCTATCCGCTAGGGGTGATCACCCTACCAGTGGAGTTTGGTAGCTTTGTAGTGGTTGATTCCGCGGGGACTTACAACGCGATCATCGGGAGAACTACCATCAACCCCCTGATGGCGGTTGCCTCGACTGTACACCAGAAAATGAAGTTCCCGACTGACCATGGAGTCGGAGAGGTCAAGGGCGACCAGGTGGCTTCCCGAAAATGTTATGTCAACGCCACCCGAAGGAGGAGACGAGAGGCCATGACTGTCCTACAGACAGATACTGATCCCAGAGAAGAGTTTGGGCGTCCCGCCCCCGTGGAGGATCTAAAAGAGGTCGAGATTGATGGGCCTCAGAGAAAGGTGAAAATCGGGTCTGCTCTGACTGAGTAGACAGCCCGAAAATTGATTGAGCTGCTGAAGGAGTTCAAGGAGCTGTTTGCCTGGTCCCCGAGTGACATGCCAGGAATTAGCCCCGATGTAATCGTGCACGAATTGAAGATAGATCCCGCGATCAAACCTATCACGCAGAAAAGGCGTCCGATGGGCACAGACAAGAGGATCGCGATCCAGCAGGAGGTGGGCAGGTTGCTCGATGCTGGGTTTATCAAAGAGCTCCGATTCCAGACTTGGGTTGCTAATCCAGTACTGGTAAAGAAGACCAATGGGAAGTGGCGGATGTGTGTTGACTTCCGCGACCTGAATAAAGCTTGCCCGAAGGACTGTTACCTGCTCCCGAGAATCGACCAGCTGGTGGATGCCACGTCGGGACATGAGTTGTTGAGATTTATGGATGCGTATTCGGGCTATAACCAGATTAAAATGGCTAAGGAAGATGCTCCTCACACAACATTTTATGCAGACAGTGACATCTATCACTACGATGTCATGCCTTTTGGGTTGATCAACGCCGGGGCAACCTACCAGCGGATGGTGAACAAGCTGTTCGGAGATATGCTAGGGGAGACCATGAGGCTTACGTGGATGATATGCTGGTAAAGTCCCGACAGGCTGAAGATCATGTTCACAACCTAGCAATGGCATTTGAGCGGATGAGGCTTCATCAGGTTCATTTAAACCCGACAAAATGCGCCTTCGGAGTCCACTCAGGGAAATTTTTGGGCTTCATGGTGAGCCAAAGAGGAATTGAGGTGAACCCCGAGAAGCTGAGGGCGATCGAGGAGATGCAGTCTCCGATAAACCATCGGGAGGTGCAAGAGCTGAATGGCCGACTGGCTGCAATGAATCGCTTTTTGTCCAAGGCAAGTGACCGATCAATGCCATTTTTCGAAGTCCTGAGGGCCAAAAAGAAGTTTGAGTGGACCGCCAAATGTGAAGAAGCGTTCCAGGAACTCAAACAGCACCTCCGCACCCTCCCGCCGTTAGCGAAACCGGTTCCAGGCGAGCCGCTCTATCTTTATTTGGCTGTTTCTGAATTTGCCATTAGCTCTGTATTAGTGAAGGTTGTCGAGGGTAATCAAGTCCCCGTCTATTATGTAAGCAAGGCGTTTGCCAAGTCTGAATTGAATTATCCTGCCGTTGAGAAGTATCTCTTTGCGCTGATTATAACTGCTCGGAAGCTGAGGCCTTATTTCCATGCACACGAGATTACTGTGCTGACGAACCAACCTCTGAAGCATTTTTTGAACCGACCGGATGCGTCGGGGAGATTAGTGAAGTGGGCAGTCGAGCTTAGTGAGTTTCGCATACACTTTGCTCCGAGAACGGCTATTAAGGGCCAGGCATTAACGGATTTCATAGCAGAATCCACAGCCCCCGATCTGGAAGAAGCGGGCCCTGTAGAGGGAGCAACCATGGAGGTCCCGACAGAAGAACAACCAGAGAAGGCAGAGCAATCAGAACAGCCAAACGAGGAAAATACCTGGGAGATGTACACGGATGGCTCCTCAAGTTCAGACGGATCAGGAGCAGGCTTTGTGTTGATACCACCAGGCCAAGGTGAGCCGCTCCGATATGCCTTGGCTTTAACGTTTAAGGCCACGAACAACGAAGCGGAGTATGAGGCTCTTATCACGGGCCTGAAAATTGCCAAAGGTACGGGAGTTGCTCACTTGAAAGTTAAGTGTGACGCGGCCCTGATCGTAAAACAGGTTCAAGGACGATACGAAGCGAAGAGCCCGATAATGAAGTAATACCTGCGCGAGGTACAAGCCTTGAAGGAGAGCTTTAAAAGCTTCGACATCGAGGCGATCCCGAGGGAGGAAAACGTGGAGGCAGACGCCTTGAGCAAATTTGCCCTGGGGGCACCCTTGGAGGAAAATCGGAAGGTGCATTTCTTGGAGAAGGTGATCTTATCGACCACCGACCCGACACAGGTGTGTGCCATTGAAGCAAGATCGGAGGAGGAGCCCACTTGGATGACCCCGATAGTCGCATACCTGACTACGGGGGCAGTCCCGGATGATAAAGTAGTAGCCGACAGGATACGTCGGATCGCGGCTAATTACGTGATGCTGGACAATCAGCTATACAAGAAGGGTTGGTTCTCGACTCCGTACTTGAAGTGTGTGGCAGAGCCCGACACAAATCGAATATTGAAGGAGGTGCATGAAGGGGTCGCGGCTTGTCATGAAGGGGCCCGATCCATTATGAGGAAAGTGCTGAACTTAGGCTATTATTGGCCTACGATGAGCAAGGAGGCGACGGCGTTGGTCCGATCCTGTGATGCGTGCCAGAGGTACGCCCCGAGTATTGTGGCTCCGGCTGCTAATCTGACATCCATCAAGAGCGCTTGGCCCTTCGCGCAGTGGGGTATCGACTTGGTGGGACCTCTTCCACAAGCACAAGGTCAATGTAAGTATTCACTTGTAGCTATCGATTATTTTTCGAAATGGATAGAGGCAAAGGCATTGGCCAGAACGACGGGGAACCAGATCGTCAAGTTCCTCCAGACTCACATTGTGTCCAGATACGGGATTCCTAAGGTGGTGATCAGCGACAATGGTCCACCGTTTAACGGGTCTCAGGTGAAGGAGTATTTGGAAGAGTTGAATATCGAGCATCGGACAGCTTCTGTACGCCATGCTCAGACTAATGGCCAGGTGGAATCAGCCAACAAAATCGTGATGGATGGCCTGAAGAAAAGGGTCTATGCCTTGAAGGGCAAGTGGCTGAACGAGCTGGAAAACGTGCTTTGGGCCGTTAGAACGATTCCCAAACGAGCAACTGGGGAGACTCCGTTTGGCCTAGTTTATGGCACGGAGGCTGTCGCTCCCGTGGAGGTGGCCGTAGCATCACATCGGATGAGATATTACGAACCTCTAACGAATGATGAAATGAGACGTCTGGACTTAGACTTACTCGAAGAGAAGAGGCGGGAAGCCGACGAAGTCCAGGCTCGAATGCGTTTAGCGACGGCCAGGTATTACAATCGGTGAGTTAAGTCCCGACAATTCTTCGTCGGGGAGCTGGTTTGGCGTCGCAACGAGTTTACCCTTTTGGATCGAATCGGCAAGATGTCACCAAAATGGGAAGGACCTTACAAGGTCGTGGGGATGCCAGCCCCGAATGCATACAAGTTGGAAGACCTCGATGGCAGAGTATTAAGCATTCTTTTAGTGGCGAACACTTGAAGAAACACTACGCTTGATGAAAAGTCGCCTTAAGTGGTGCCCGATGAAAAGTCGCCTTAAGTGGTGCCCGATGAAAAGTCGCCTTAAGTGGTGCCCGATGAAAAGTCGCCTTAAGTGGTGCCCGATGTAAAATCTCCTTAAGTGGTGTATGTTATTTACCGTTTGATTCGATGTAAATGAATTATTGTGCCATCAATAAATAAAGAGGTTGCTTCCAAACAGAGCTATTCTTAGATTTACTCTAAGCGTTATAAAGTCGCCTTGAGTGGTGCATGAAAAAAGTCGCCTTAAGTGGTGCACGAAAAAAGTCGCATTGAGTGGTGCACGAGAAAAGTCGTCTTAAATGATGCATGAGAAAATTCGTCTTAAGTGATGCACGAGAAAAGTCGTCTTAAGTGATGCACGAGAAAAGTCGCCTTAAGTGGTGCACGAGATAAAGTCGTCTTAGGTGATGCACGAGATTAAGTCGTCTTAAGTGATGCACGAGATTAAGCCGTCTTAAGTGATGCGTGATTCTTGATTTTATTCTAAGTCTTGGAAAGTCGCCTTAAGTGGTGCATGATGGTAAGTCGCCTTAAGTGGTGCATGATGGTAAGTCGCCTTAAGTGGTGCAAGTTAGTAAATCGTCTTAAGTGATGTATGAGAATATCTTAAGTGTCGAGGTTTTCGACTTAAGAAGGTATAGTAAAGCCACTGGGAGAAGTACAATGAAAGAATCGGAACTAAGAAAGTCTGATATTAATAGGGCTCGAAGGCCCGATGATTACAAAAAGAGGAGAATACAAGGACTCTAAAGATAAGCAGTTAAGCTTGGTCCTTGTTGGCGGCATCAACGGGAGCTGGGTCCACGAAGTCGGTGGCAGAAGGCTCCACAGGTTCAGCCGCTGGAGGGTCGATTATCGGAGCGTCGGCACTTGGAGGCTCTGCTGCATCTCCAACAATCGCGGGAGTGCTCCCTCCATCACTCTCCTCCGAAAGAGCAAAGTACTTCTTCGCGAAGGGAGCAAGAGAGGGAAACTTGTCGAAGTTGATGGCGTCGCCATACTCCAGGTAGAGTTCCTCGACTGCGTTGAAGAGAGTGTTCTCCACCTCCGCGCTGCAGAACTTTACAGCATCAGCCTGGAAGTCTTCAGACCCCCGATAATCCTCCCGGCCCTTGGTCTCGGCCGCGACCAGCTGCGTAGGAACCCCCGCAACTTGCTCCTCCAGAGCCTTCTTCTCGAGGACCAGCTTGTCCTCAGCAGCCTGTCGCTCCTGTTGCTCCCGTCTCAGGAGCTCCTTAAAGTCACCAACCTGCTTTTGGAGGTCCCGAGCCTTTCGGTCGAGGATAGCCTGCTCCTTGGCCAGCTTCGCCCGCGAAGACTTGGAGGCCGCGAGATCCTCCTTGAGCTTGGCGATGGCCGCCCGGTCTCACTCCCGGGACTCCTCAAAGGCGAAGAGGTACCCATAGAGACGGTTGATGTCCCCGATCTCCTGCGATAGAAGAAAGAGAAGTGTTAACGGGTAAGCAACCAGCTTTACTAGTGAAAGAGAGAAGCGAATCTTACCTCTATCCGATGCATGGACATTTCTCGAACATCCCGACGCATCGCCTCCCGATTCAAGGAAATCGGATACCGCATGCTGGGCAGAATTGAGCCTGCCAGCAGATGTAGAGCCAGCTCCGGGTGGGCATCCCCTTGTTGAAGCTAGACCCCTTGCAGCATTTGGATTGGGGTCCAGGGAGCATCCGCTTGCGCGGGGTCGAAGGCCCTGTAGAAACTCCCGTCGAGAGGGAGAGAAGAAGGGCCAGCACGAGTCGTGGAGGGGCGCGCCTCCGGCTCGCCCCGGGCAGGGGAAGGAGTGAAGTTGTGGATGGGCGATGGTTGTCGCTGCTGCGGAGAAGACGAGGGGGGCAGCCCCTGGGAGGCTGGTTTCAGGGGGGATTGTCCCGTCCTCCGACGATGACGAAGGGAGCCACCCTCATCAGTCTCCTCGGAGGAGTCCAAGGTTTCCACCCGACGAAATTGTTCGCCGGTCGGGGTTTCTTCCCCTGTTGAAGGAGGCGCCCCTGCTGAGGGTGGTGCACCCGCTGAAGCTCCAGCACCCGACGGAGTCTCAGAATGGCCTGCACCTAAAGGACGAGAAGAGGCTTTAGAAATGTAATCAGGAAGTTCATCAGAGCCTTTACACCAAACAATACGTCGGGAGACATATTGGTCCTTCCCGCGATAGTTGTAGTAGCCCGCCTTCAGGACACGAGGAGTTTCCCCTCGAAGGACTCGTTTGACATCGGCGATGCGGGCCTCCATGGTCGAAGGAATCAACTCCTTCGGGACCATCCTCCTGTACGATTTAATAGCAAGACGGAGCTTTTTACCTTCTTCAGCGTTCTGGACGTTGAAGAGCTTGTCCACCTCCACACGGCCTCGCTTTGGCCTCTCCGCGGAAGGAGACCCCGATGGAGCAGCGGCCTTCTTGGCGGACTTCCTCTTCCGCGTGGGGCGGACAGCATCGGTCTCCCCTGCTTAAGGATCAGATTGGTCAGCACGGATACCTTCTTGGCTGCAAACAGTAAAGGAAAAAGGGTTAGAGATTTACCCAGGAAACCATATTGGAGGGGCCGTCGAAGAGCTGCCCCCCGGAGATTATGTCGAGGAGTCGGATCCCGGCATTCACCAGGTCCCGCTCCACAAGAGAATTGGCGTCAAGGGGAGTGTAGGACTCCCCCCACCGATAAAGCTGGATGAGCTGAAGAGTCTGGAAGTCTTCGTTGGTATAGGTGTGGAAGGCGGGAGGAGAATCCGCTTCCACCTCCCATCGGGGCCATGGGATCGAGGAGTTTTTGATGAAGAAGTAGCTCCTCTTCCACCCGCTGTTGTCGGACCCCATATCGACCAGGAGTCCCCGACCCTTGACCACCTTCCAGGTGTCAGTGGTCCAGTTGCACAACCCGAGTTGCGTCTTGTTCCACTTTGGCATCCGGGGATAGAAGGCGCAAACCCCTGCCTCGTTTCACTTCATCCCGTAAAAGGTCCTGAAGAGCTTGAGGCTGTATACCCACTGCTGTCGGAAGCAGAGGACCTGGAAGGCGTTCCACAGGCGTATGGCATGCGGAGAGAAAGTGGTCGGATGGGTTTTGTAGTGCTGGCACATCTCGACCAGATTACCGCAGAAGGGAAATCTGATCCCCACGGATACTTGTCCCGTAGAGACAAATACCTCCCCTTTCCGGGGACGAGTAACCTCAAGGCTACCCGAGGGACGAGGCCAGGGATAGGGGAAACGAGGTTCCCAGGTAGAGGTGATGCATCCCTCCCGGAGAGCTGCATCATAGGCAGTGCTGGAGATTTCGTTCAAAGCATAGTCGAAGTTAAAGGGCTTCCTTCCCTCAGAACCGGATTCACTGTCTGAAATCAGCCATGGAAAGGGACATTGGGTTTTCCGGGAAATTGCGAACAAATCAAGCAGAAATTAAGGGAGAAGATAAGCGAACAACAGAGAAGAAACCCTTACCAGAAATGATGATTGAAGGTTGAAGGAGTGAACTTGGCGTTGCCGGAAAGATGATCGGTGGAACACTAAGATCTTCAGAATCGCAGAGCTTGAATTTGCAGAGAAATTGCAGAAAGCTTTTGAAAATTCGGAGACGGTAAAAGTGAAACTGTGCCCACGGTTAGGGTTTTATAGACGAAGAGGACAGTCGAAGGGACGCTTCGATCTGAATCATCGAAGTTGAAGCGATCTAATCTGAACCGTTGAGATGAAACGTGCAGAATGGCAACATACGCAATGATGAAACAGCCTGAAAAGCACTTTTCAGAAAGAGCAGGCGCGAAAAATCAGGCACGAGTACTGAAGACGCCGCTTCGTTATATGCTGCATTAAATGGCCGGGGAACCGAGGATTCCTCTCGGATTTGGCAGTTATCCACAGGGTATTGAGGAAACGTAAACAAGAAGACTCACACTAAGTGATCATGCCAAGGGAAAGCTCCCCGACTTCAACTTCGGGAAATCGGGAGTTAAAAGACACGACGAACTAAAAGTCCCTCATGTCTTGGGGGCAAATGATGGGTTCTGCTATGGCCGTTAGGCCCCTTAACGGCGAGGAAACGGCGAACAGGCCCACTGGGCCCTAAAATGGAGGTCAAGAAGACCAAGGCGAAGGGTCCTGACAGAGGAAGTCCCGATGATGAAAGGTCCCGACAGAGTCGGACCAGATAGGCGAGCTGGAAGCTCCCGATGAGAAGCCTTTAAGTAGGCCCCGATGATGAATCCCTGAGAATGATTGGCCCTGTCACGATGACGAGGGGCCCCGAGCGGTGACATAACGAGATAACTCTGGAGTCCCCGATATTAGTCGGGACTTGTTATCAGAGGTTAACGCCAAGATACGCGGGGCGTGGCCGAGATACGCGGAACGTGGTTAAGATACACGGAGCGTGGCCGAGATACGCGGGGCGTGGCCGAGATAAGCGAGATCATGGCCTAGATATGCGGGATCACACCCGAGATACGCGGAATACGGGCTAACCACCCCCAACGGTTCACCAGGTAACTGAGGTACCTCTCCGCCTATAAAAGGGCAGAGGCTACCTCAGATCAATAACGTTGTGTTATACACTTTGAGATTACTGCTTGCCAGTCCATACGAGATACTCATTTAAGCATCGGAGAGGGATTCTGGGTCACCGCCCGGTCTATCCCCTCTTTGCAGGACCACGTGGAGCAAAGGAGCTAAGATCGCCGTCAAGGACTGTACCGGAGTTCCACCGTGATCCAACACCTACATACTATATATAACCCCAACTTATATAGGAAACCTATAATAAAGAGAATATATATATATATACGTACGTGAGATGATGAAGTCAGGGTTCTTCTTGAATTCTTGAAATTTCTTGCCCAGGTAAATTGATTATCTTTGTGTTGTTTAGTTGACGGATAATTTATTCATTTGTTTCACATTCTCTTTGTCGACACTTTATTAGTTAGTAATTATATATGTTGACATGTTTTACATTAATTTGTTGTTCCTATAATTAGTTAGTATCTATATTGTATGTTTTAATTGTTTCAATTTTTATAGTTTTCAGCCACTTTATTCGTATTTCTTACAGACAACTCTAATCCGGGTGCTTATAAGATGCATGAAGACAGCGAACGGAACTCATGAAACTAACGAATGCCACTTATTTGTGGAATATATACGTATTTGACTAAATATATATGTGCTTCTAAAAATATGTTTTTTCTTTCAACTCTAAATATTTGTACTTACTAAATTTTCTTATTAATGTGCAAAAAAGACCCAGTTATATTAGAGGTGTGATAGTCCAGGAATCAGGATGTAGACCAGATCGAGTTAGTTGTTTGGCTTCCTTTATTGTGTAGGTAATACAAAATTTTAGAAGAGAAGACACTTTTACTTTTTCATCAAACTAATTGATGGTGTTGCTCTAACTTGGTTAAATTAGTGACTATTAAAGTTCAATTATATATACAGTTTAAATTACTTTGTTTAACCAAGTTGGTTATCTTCATGTTGGACTAATTATGATTCTCTTGAATAGAAATATATTCACGTATGATACATCTTGAAAATTATGACAATTTGATCAGTTGCACTATACTGTGTCAAAAAAATGTGAGAAATAAAAATTTTATTTTAAAAGAAGTGATATATTTTTATTTTAGTTTTATCGGCTTAGTTTTCATTATCATACATGCATGATTATTTTTCTGATTGTCGCAGACCTCATATATGTATTCTTCTAAATATATAAGTTATCATAAATTCAAATATTTGGTAAGTATGAAAAAAATGTGCTTAATCCTACAATTCAAAAAGGAAAGTGCATGACTTTACTACAAACATGCTTGCTTTTCTTGAATGTAGACCATACAAAGTTTTTTTTTGTTAAAAAAAAATCCAAATTGGATTATGAGAAAATGTTAACTTTTTATTTTATATTTTAAAATCTTAATAAGCATATGTCTGTAATTTCAAGACCCATTAAACAATGGGGTTTGGTGGAGATGACATTCATCTTTGTATCTTGAAATTTCTTTGGTAATTCAGAAATTTTCGATCATGTTAGATGTAAGTTGGTTTTTTTATTCTTACGATATCTTTGGTTTTATCCAATTAGAATCGAAAAATAAATATTACCACAATTTTATAAAGATACAAATAATAAAAATAGCTTCATAGTTTTCGACTATTTTTAATTTATTACTTTAGAATATCATAAGTAAATTTTTTTTAATTATATTCATTTATATTAGTAGTTTTTTTTTTATATTTTTTTAATACATCACACTTAATAATATACTTACGGTTGCATAAAATTAACTATTTTTTAATCTTTTTTTTTTCTCTCCCGCGCGGTGTGCGGGTTTTGCATCTAGTTTTTGATTAATTTAGATTAACTAAACGATTAATGGTTAATTTTATATATTCTTTATGTTAGTTTGGGTTAATTTAATTATATATGATAATCGTTAATATTGTTGTTTTTTTTTATCGTTCATGTGTATAATTAATTGATAATTGATTAATAATAAAATTGGCAAATTAAGTAAATTGAGTACCGAAAGGGCGTAGTTAAAAAAAATTATATTTTTAATTCGTAATAGAACCCCCGAACTCGAATTTCTGATCGTAGATCGACTTTATACCTAGGTGTTTAATTCATTATTCGCTTAGGTAATTTAGGATTCTAGTTATCCTTAATTAACTAGTGGCGACTCTTTCAAAATCCACGTTTTCAAAACGTAATCCGCCGTAGATTAGATTTAGGTCTGACACTTGGGACTACGGATAAGGTTTAAGGTATGTGAATATCTTCCGCTGCGTAATTCTGATTACAAGCATGTACCTTATTTATGTTTCCGTAGTAATCAACCCTGTAATCCAACAGTGGTAGCAGAGTATGTGCTAAAATTTCTTCATTTTGATAAATTGGTGTTCTTGATTTATAGATGTTGGACGAAATTTTTAAATTGAAAAATTTAAATTTCCGATTTTTATAATTGTAAGGGCCGAAATTTTCATGATGTTCTTAGTAAAATTTGATGTTCATAATCTTCAAGAAAAATGTGACTTTTATCAAAATCGAACGTTGGATTGTAGATCTTATTAATATTTGATCTTGAAATTTGACCACTTGTTTCCAATTTGATGTTATTTTCGGCCAAACCCCAAGATTACAAGGTGAAATTTTTAATTTCTTAGTCCACAAGAAAAGTAATTGTCGGCTGAAATACATATAAAATATTGTATACTATATTTTAATTTTTATTAAAGGTAACAATATATCTATAATTGGAAATATATGGATAGACCTAGCCGGGTTGGGTCGAACCGGGGTAACTAAGTGGACCTAACCGAACCGGGATAACTAAGTGGACCTAACCGAACCGGTTTTTTATGTTGAACCGAACCAAACTCCTATTGTATTGAACCGGTTCGGACTGAACCAATTTTTATTCAAAAACCGGACCGAACCGAACCGGGTTTGCAAAACCGGATCGAGCATTCATGTCATGAATATCACTAAAGTTGCCATACGAGCATTCACTCCTTCTCGGCTACTCTAAGTGTTTCTAAGCAATTCAAATACTTTGGCATATAAAACTATTTTTTTCAGTCATAGTAGCATATTGAGTTGAGCTATTGACTTTTGATTTTGGATGACCTCTATCATATATGTTTGATCTGAGATCTTGGAATGAAGAAGATATGAAATTGGAATTTTATATGCATTTTTTGAATTTGTATATGTTAATTAATGCAACAGTTTGTCAGTTTATAGTAAATTGCATTGTGCATAAAGTTAACTTCTTGAGGTAATTTCATATATATGATGGTTATGTGTGTATAATTTTCTTATTTATATTTTGAAATTATGCTATAGTTCGGTATGCTATCAAGAAGGGAATTTGTTTGACAATTTATCTGTGTACTTGGATGAACGAAGTTAGATTATGATTTTTTATTTTCATCAGGTTTTTATTAATTGAATAAGGTCTAAGAACATCATAAATGTCTTAGTTCCTATTAGTGAAGCAACAACTTGCAAGGATTTTCCAGCTCAAAAAATCACAGCTTGCACTTTCACCCTTGACCTTCTATATGTTAACTTTGTATGAATGAAAAGGAATGTCCCGAGTATGCTCTAGAAAGTCTTTGAAATGAAGAATGAACTTAATAAGAAAAAATTGATTCCAAATTATGGGTTATGAGATTGAAAAAATTGAAGGACAACTAATTTCATCTGCCTTTTAAATCTGAGTAGTGCTCTGGCCTCTGAATCTACCTTGTGAAAAACTAAGGGTTAAGAACACAATAGGGGCTTGAATGTTTGCCCATGTTGCCAATTGGGTTCTGAATTGAAAAATGATATTCTTAAGGGCCTGAATTTTGAGCTTTGTATTTTTTTCGGGTCTCCGTCTATTTTTTCTGTTTAAAGTGACGGAACCACGTGAAAAGACAGAATTACCCTTTTGCAATTATTATATAATTTATCAGTTTAATTAATGAAATGTGAAATGTTTAAAATACCCCTGCACACTAATTATGCCCTTAAGGCCACCACGGCTTCGGCCACCACCACCGACCACCACCCAGCTCCGGCGACCACCACCCCAACTCCGGCGACCAAAACCCCCCTCCGGCGACCCAAAAAAGCTCCGATTGGAGCTCCACAGCTCTGATCGGAGCTTTTTTAGATCGTCGGGTGGTGGTTGCCGGAGCTGTGGTGGTTTAAAGGGCATTTTCGTCTTTTTAAGTCAAACATGTGAGGGACACACTTTGGTCAAAGGGCATTTTCGGATTTTCAGTTTATTTTCGGTCACATGCCAAGCATGTGACAACTTTCCGTCACTTTTAACAGAAAAAATAAACGAAGACCTCTCATATAAACATAACTCAAAATTCAGGCCCTTAATAATATCATTTTTCAATTCAGACCCCAATTGGCAACATGGGCAAACATTCAGGCACCTCCTATTGTGTTCTTAACCAAAAACTAAAGTTATTTGTTTGACTCAAATTTGCATCTACCAAGTTGTGCATGATCAGAGTCAAAACAATAGTCTCGAACCCCAATAGTCTCGACTGTGGAATCAATGCAGTGTGACTATTAGAAATTAATATAAATACAATTTATGACAGTTGTATGGTTACACAACCATGTACATTTAAAATTTAGAAAATTTGTAATTGGAACTACTTGATGCAAATTTCAATTTTATGGGATATCATACAAATTCATATATAGCATACAAATACATAATCTCATAACTACAACTACGTACAGTTTCCAACCCCGCGCGTGAGCGGGGAAAATGCCTAGTATATATATAGATAATACTAATTCGAATGAAAATATAAGTGTAAATCTAAACTGAAACATTAACTCTATCAACCAATAACAATAAGACCGCGCACGTAAGTTATTCTTATTCCAACAAATATTACAATCACAATAAAATAAAAATTCATTCAGAAAGAAACTCATGTAATTAAGTATATCGATATATCCTATAACATATAAATTGTGTTCATATTCCATCATATAAATAAATACCAACAAAATAACCATATCTACCCAACAAATCTATAAAAAGAAAATGTGTTCTCATATATTTCGGTTCCATAAAGAAATTGGACCCACCAAATGAAAATGTATTTATGTAAGAGATAACTTATTCAGTGGAGAGGATTTGGAATATGCAATGTATTCTTACTAAACCAAATCAGTTTACAATGTACATATGAGATGGTATTTATACTAGGAGCAGATAACACTAACTAACACTAATCAACTAACTAACTTAGTGTGTACATATGTTAGTGAGTAAGTATACTCCTATATGCCCCCACCTTCTTCATCTTCTTCTCTCTTTTCATGGAACACATCTTTTATTCCATATAGCCTAAGTAAGGCAATGTGCTGCTTCTTAATAAGAGCCTTGGTGAGTAAGTCAGCCAGCTGGTCTTTGGATGCAACAAAATGAGGAAGAATCACCCCTGAATCAATACGCTGCCTAGTAAAGTGACAGTCCAGCTCTATGTGCTTGGTCCTTTCATGAAACATGGGGTTTTTTGCAATCTTGATTGCTGCCTGACTATCTGTGTAGATTGGTATAGGTGAAGAAATATGAATCCCCAATTCTTTGAGAAGGCTTTTGAGCCACAAAGCTTCCTGAATAGCCACCCTTAAGCACCTGTACTCTGCCTCGGCACTCGAAAGAGAGACTGTATCTTGTTTCTTCACCTTCCATCCCACCATTGCATTGCCAAGTCTCACACAATAAGAGCTCACAGATCTCCTACTAAAGGGACATGCTGCCCAATCTGAGTCACAAAACATGCTCAAGGTGAGAGGATTCTGGGATGGGTAGATCAAACCTTGGCCAGGGCTACCTTTGATATATATGATCACCCTCAAGGCAGCATCTAGAGGAGACTTCTTTGGCTTGTCAACAAACTGACTAAGTCTCTGGACAGAGAAGCTAATGTCAGGGCATGTCATAGTCAAATAGAGAAGCCTACCAATCATCCTTCTATAAGAAGTTGCATCCTCTAAAGGAATGTCATCAGAATTGGTGTTGATTGCTTCATCATAACCATGTGAAGTGAGTTTGAGATTGAACTCCATAGGAGTCTCAGTAGGCTTAGCTGCTCTCAATCCAGCCTCTTCAATCAATTCTAAGGCATACTTCCTCTGATTGATGACCAAACCCTCCTTAGACCTTGCTATCTCCAACCCCAAAAAATATCTCAAGTTGCCCAAATCTTTGAGCTTGAAATGAGACTGAAGAACAGTTTTCAACTGATTGATCATCCTAGCATTGGAGCCAGTGATTAGCAAATCATCCACATATATGAGTAAGTATACTCTATCCTTACCCTCAAACTTAGTGAAAAGAGAGTGATCAGAGGAACTTTGGATGTATCCATGCTGAATCAAAGTATGAGTGAGCTTGATATTCCACTGCCTTGAAGCTTGCTTAAAACCATAAAGTGATTTCAACAATTTGCATACCCTTCGAGGAGCTCCAAGCACAGGCTTAGATGAATCAAAACCCTGAAGAATATCCATGTAGACCTCCTCATGTAAATCTCCTTGAAGAAAAGCATTATTCACATCCATGTGAAATAATCCCCAAGAATAAGAAGCTGCCATAGCCAACACAATCCTTACTGTGGTCATTTTGACAAATGGAGAGAAGGTCTCATTAAAATCAGTCCCCTCTACTTGAGTGAACCCCTTGGCAACCAATCTAGCCTTGTATCTCTCTATAGATCCATCAGAGTTGTATTTCACTCTAAACACCCATTTACAACCAATGGTGCTCTTATCAAAAGGCAGATCCACCACCTCCCAAGTCTTGTTGTCTTGAAGAGCCTTTATTTCATCCTTCATGGCCACCACCCAATTTGAATCCTTGATGGCTTGCTTATAGGTTGAAGGCTCTTTGATCTTGTCAATAGAAGCTAGGAAGCAGCTGAAATCAGAGCTCAAACTATCATATGAAACAAACCTTTCAATACCAAAGCAGCATTAGAAGAAGTCCCTTGATTCCTTTGTGCAATCCTAGCACTTCTTCTAAGAATAGGCACCGGAGGAGTGACAATTGGAGATGGATGTGATGCAGTGGGTTGTGGATCATCCACAACCTTAGGAGGAAGTGAAGGAACATCAATAGGAGTATCAGCTAGAGAAGGAGGATCCTCTATAATGTAAACATCATCCAATGCCTTTGGACACAAGCAAGAGGGCAATAGAGAACCCAAAGCTGACTTGGACATTCCAAAAGGAAATATGTGTTCATGAAAAACCACATCTCTTGATACCTGAAAGGAAGATGTGTGAACACTCATCAAAATGTAACCCTTTTGAGAAGTGGAATACCCCATGAGAATGCAAGGTTCAGCTCGAGGACTGAACTTATCTGAATTGTTTAGCTTGGTGGCAAAGCATAAACAACCTATGATCATCAAATGTGCAATAGAAGGCTTCCTTCCATAAAACACCTCCATAGGGGATTTGTAGTCCAGTATAGAAGATGGCAACCGATTGATTAGGTAGCAAGCTGTGAGAACACAATAGCCCCAATACTTAATAGGCATGGAAGCTTGAAATCTGATTGCTCTAGCCACATTCAATATGTGTCTATGCTTGCGCTCTACTCTACCATTTTGCTGAGGAGTGTGAACACAACTAGTTTGATGCTGGATCCCCAACTGAAGTAAATACTCCTTGCAAATTGAATTGACAAATTCTGTGCCATTATCACTCCTTAAGGTTTTGACAACTACTCCAAACTGATTCTGAACCATTGATAAGAACCCTTTGATATGAATAAATGTATCACTCTTATTCCTCATCAGAAACACCCAGGTTGCCCTTGAGAAGTCATCAACAATGGTGAGGAAATATTGATAATTCTTGATTGTAGACACCTTGTAAGGACCCCAAAGATCCATATGAACCAATTCAAAGGGCTTAGAAGCATGAGAATCACTAAGAAGAAATGAAAGTCTTGTTTGCTTGGCCAAAGGGCAAATTCTACACTGTTTAATATTCAGTGGACTTATTCAAACACAATACATCATTCAAATGTCCCATGTGAATGGCTGAAACATGACCCAAACGCTTGTGCCAAGTCCATGCATCCACTTTATTAGTTTCAATAGAAGAAGCTGCCACCACCATCCTTGCATAAGAAGGCACCTTATCCTTGAGTATGTAGAGCCCCTTTGACCTTTCACCAATCTCCATTTGCTTCCCAAATTTGCCCTGAAGCAACACATGATCAATGGTGAATACTACTTTGCAATTCAATTGGTGAGGAAGTCTAGACACTGAAATCAAGTTGAACTTGAAATCAGGTACCAAAAGGATACCATCCAAGGTAATACCATTTGAGAAGGAGCGGCTACCAATATGTGTCACCTTACACTTGTGACCATTAGGCAAGTGGACAAACTGAATGTTGGAATCAGTTGCCCTTAGATTATGCAACCAACTTACCTCATGAGTTATATGATTGGTAGCCCCTGAATCAATGATCCAAGTCATAGTAGAAGGTGATATCATACCTGCCATATGAGCTTGAACGTGATCACCACTCTCATAGCCTAGAGGCTCAAAATCATCTTGGGCTGCAACATGTTGCACCCTCTTATCCATAGTTGAGTGAACAATCCTCTTCTCACAGGTGCCATGGAAGATCCTTTTATCCCCAGCTGCAACATGCTCAACCAAATTGAGATCATCAACACTTGCATTAGCTGAGTTCCATTGGCGTTTCAAAGCTCCTGAAGGACCACCAAATTTCTTCCAACAAGTATCCTCTCTATGACCATACTTACCACAATAGGTACAATGCCAATTGGACTTATCTATGTTTCCAGGTCTACCACCATTACCTGAGCCACCAGAGTTATTATAGAGCCTATATGGACCTTCATTGCCTGAGCCATTCCTTGAACCACCATTGGAATTCTTAGGGTAACCAGAAGGATTCCTCATTGAATACAAGGCAGTTGATTCACCAACATCACCAATTGAACCCGAAATGGCACGCTGACTCTCCTCTTGCACCAACACAGAAAAAGCAACACTAAGAGAAGGAAAGGGATGCCTCATCAAGAAGCTGCTCCTTACATGAGCATAAGATTCATTCAATCCCAAAAGAAAAGCAATGAGTTTCTGCTTCTCCTTGTGATCATTGACAAGTTTGAGATCAGCCTGACATTCAAGCATCAAGTCATCAATTGAGCTCAAAGCATCCCAGAGTTGTTTCATCTTTGTAAAATATTCAGTGATAGAGAGAGCACCCTGGGAAGTCTGGTAAATCTCTCTTGTGAGCTGAAAAACCTGCGTGCCATCCACTTTATCAAACATCTCTTTGAGATCATTCCATATGGATAATGCTGTGGAGTTGTAAACCAATCCATTAACCAGCTCCTTGGCAACTGTGTTTCTGAGCCAAGCCTTAACAATAGCATTAGCTCTATCCCATTTCAAACATTGTGCCACAGGAATGCTTGAACGTGGGAAGCTGCCATCAATAAATCCAAGCTTGTTGTTCACTAAAAGAGCTTCCCTCATGGCAGTGCTCCAGGTATGATAGTTAGTAGAACCTTGGAGTTGAAATGGAATCAAAAGGAGACCAGTTGTGTCCGAAGGGTGGAGATAAAGAGGATCATCAATCAAATTCTCTGCCATAGCTGAATCCAAATCGAATGTATAAAGAAGCAATCTGTCTTGATCAACAAGAGAGCCTCACAACCACAGAAAATCTCTAGAATAAGACAAAAGAGCAAGCTGGCAACAACTAGCAATAGTACAACAATCCAGAAATGTACTATCCAGGTGCAAAGAAACTTACGCAGGAATTCAAATCCAAATTCCTCCCAAAATCAATCAGAAAATGATCCAGATCCACTGAGCAAAGTATCTCGGAAAAGAATCAATGAACAAGACTTTCAATCGAAGCAGATGCAGCCAAGCAATCAATCAAATCAATCGCAACAAAACAAAGCTACTTAATCTGATCCAATGAATCTGAAATGCATCAAATTCTTGATCCTTGAAGACTTACAAAGAGTCGGAATCAAGATTGGAGCATAATGCAATCCTCAATTGATGAATCGAAGCAAAGAATCCAGAAGAAATCAGTAATCTAGAGGCTTGCTTGATCTCCAAGAAATCGAAAAGATGAAGGTTGTTTGGGCTCCAAGAAATCGCCGTGCTCTGATACCATATTCAGTGGAGAGGATTTGGAATATGCAATGTATTCTTACTAGACCAAATCAGTTTACAATGTACATATGAGATGGTATTTATACTAGGAGCAGATAATACTAACTAACACTAATCAACTAACTAACTTAGTGTGTACATATGTTAGTGAGTAAGTATACTCCTAGATAACTTTAACAAGAAAGAAAAATCAATAAGTCGTATGTTTGTTGACATTTTCGACATAGTTAGATTTGCATAGATTGTAAGAATAATTCTCAGATATAATTCGCAAGAACATACGAAACAACACAAAGCTAGGCTTTGGTAGTAATTGGCGTGCTTCATTTTAGATTCCACGCATAATCAACTTCTTACCACAAACTCTAAATATAACAACAAATCCACATAATCAACTTCTTCAGAGTCATTGATATTTATATACAAAGGAGAAGAAGAACATTTGAATGTCACCATAAACATCCACTTTTGTCAAACACACGTTTACTAAAGAATTTGAATTCAGCTTTTTTTGTAAAATATAAAAACATGTGTATATGTAGCAGATTTAATCTTAGCGTCCATGCAAACTATTCACATGAAACTCAAAGTTGAAGTGAGGTTACAGTGCAATAAGTGCCAAACCAACACGATAAAAATTGATAGTGCTGTTATGAATTAATCACCACTATATATAATATAGTTGACAAATGCGTAATATAGACGAACCACCCAGGCTGCAAGCGGGTTGATCATCAAGTATAAATGTTGGAGTAGAACGGGGGGAGTGAGAAGTCAGTTGGAGATTAATGGCTTTTTTTTTACCGAATAAAAAATTCTTGGAAAAAAAATTAAGGGTTAACAGGTCTTTTGGTTCATGATGTTTGACAACTTTTGAGTTTTGGTCAATGATGTTTTTTTTTACCTAGTTTTGGTACCATATGTTTGCAGATTTTTTCTAGTTTTGGTCTAACCGTTACATTCCGTCCATTTTTTGACATGTTCAAGTCACGTAATCCACTCTAAACTTTAAATTTAGTCCCTCTAATACTTTGTTAACCTTTTTTTTTTGTTCAATTTAGTCCCGAAGTTTCAAAATTGACCCCAATTGGACAATAGGTCCAATTGAATTTTTGAAACTTCGGGATTAAATTGAACAAAAAAAAGGTTAGGAAATTATTAGAGGGACTAAATTGAACAAAATTGAAAGTTTAGGGTGGATCACGTGACTTGTACATGTAAAAAAATGGACGGAATGTAACGGTTAGACCAAAACTAGAAAAAATCTGCAAACATATGGTACCAAAACTAGGTAAAAAAAAACATCATTGACCAAATCCCAAAAATTGTCAAACATCATGGACCAAAAGACCTGTTAACCCAAAAATTAATAATAAAATAAGAGTAATGTGTTATGAATATATTTAGTGGATGTTCAATATTACGTGTATATACCATCTTCCTTGTTTAGACTTTCCTAGTATTAAATTTACTTCCTCCACAAGTATATGTAATCCCTATATAAGGGCTCCTATGTGTGATAATAAGATCATCTCTAAATTCTCTCTTCCATTAGCTCTATACTTTCGTAACACGTTATCAGCACGAAATTGCTCGATCTTAAATCGTCGGACATTCGAAGCAGACGATCCAGTTCATGAGTGATCACTACCCTCATCTATACTATCGGAGAATCTTTTATATTAATTCAATATTTTAGGTTCATATACCTTCATATTAATTTAATGTTATATGGACTAATTTATCTTTGTTTTATGAGTTTAATTTCAGAAGTGAGAGAAGACGATGGTGAAAACAAAAATCCCCTAACGATCACTTCGAGTTCGAGCTAGGTTGAACGAAAATAAATTCAAAGAAGATGGAAGGGGATCTTCGAGATTAAAGGCGAGAACAACGCCGAAAAAGAACAACATCGGAAAAAAAATTGAAAAGGGAGATTTTTTTTTCTTACATTAATTTATATTAATTGCCTCAAATCTTAAGTTTTTATCATTACTATTTGATATTCTGTTCCTAATACTGTTGTTATTTGATAGATGCTAGATTTATTGGAATCAATCTATGTCGGAACATGCGTGAAACGATTTTAGGGTACATGACAACATCACGGTAAATATCAGTTAGTTATTTTTATCTGTAGAGATCAACTCTATGTGTTAAATATTTGTTCGTATATGAAGTTATATTTGTATTGATATGACTCCACCCCCTAAAGCGAGTATATGGTATATGATTTATCACTAGAAAAACAAATAGTGTGGCTAAGCACATGAGTGCTCGATGCTGAAATATATCAAGATACAAAGACTGTTGCATCGCCCACTAGATATGCTCGCTCCCTGAAGTGAGTGTTGCAATATTTATTATAATGAGGATATACTCCACTTCCCGAAGTGAGTGTTGTATTTTATATGATTATAACGTTATACTCCCTGAAGTGAGTATTGCATATTGTGATTACAATAAAAATATTTGTCACTCCCTGAAGTGAGTACGACAGTTTATGATTGATTTTGAAGGAATACGATTTTACTATTGTTATCATGTCATGGTTGACTTTGAAAAAGATAAAATAATTAGCATCATCATGATATAGATTAAGAACGATGATGCCTCTTACAAATAAAGAATGCACGAAAAGAATGCAAAGAGGAATGATGACGTTGAACATCGAGGTTACGCTAACAAAATATAATTATATGATTCAGCGCGGAATTCGATCATATGAAGCGCGACGACACTACGCAAAAATTGGCATTAGTGAAAAAAAATCTTTGTGTATATTATTGTTAATTCTTGGATCTTACGATTAAGAAAATTGCATTCTATACTAATATCGTATCCTGAAGATTCGATATTATGATCCTAAAGATCAAGATTCTGAATATTCATATTTATTTTAAAATTCCGCATTTACAGTTATATTTTTTTATTTCTTGCATTCCATTTACAGTTATTTTTTTTATTTATTGCACTGCTTTATATTTATTACATACATATATCCTTATGCTCATTCCATTTCATTATAAAATGATCTCGGAGATCAAGAGTTATTCAGAAGCTCAAAAAAAAAAAATGATAATTTTAGGATCCGGAAGATCCTAGAATGTATGAAAAAAGGGGATATGAGACATTGTATTTGTGAATTAAAGATCTTCTTGTATGAGAAAAAAGCATGTATATCATGAATTATTATAAATAATAGATCCTGAAGATCCTAAGAGATCATGTTTTATGAGTAAAGGATCATGAAGATCCTAGAAGATCTAGAACTATAAATAAAAGATCACGAAGATCCTAACGATCTTACATTATGAACAGAGATCCTGAAGATCCTGAATTATTTTTATGAATGATATGGGATCATGAAAATGAGATCTGAATATCCTAAGAGATTTTGTGATATAAACAAAAGATCCTTAAAGATTTTAAGTTACGAATAAGGATCCTAATATATTTTGAGCTATAAATGATCATGAAGATCATGAAATTGAGCATTTATACGAAGTTATTAATTTATTTACTTTTTACGTTTTATGCATTATTTTTATTTAGGTTATTTATATGCTTTCATATACTTTATTTATTTATTATTATTTCAAATAATATGATTACTCCTCAATCATCATTGAGATGAAGAAAAAAAATGCGGATTGTGTTATCAGGATTATGAAAAAAAAAAAAAAAAATCAGGTAAACCAGAAGTTTACCGCCAATATTGGCATAATTGATTTAGTAAACCAGAAGTTTACTGGTTCATATAGAGGTAAACCCGAAGTTTTACCCATATAATATGATATTTGGCGTGACCGGTTACAGACCATCCCGGATCACTTACGATACGCAAGAAATTATTTGGAAGAACATGAAGATTCTCCATAAATCATAACAATGCTTGCTCTCAAGAAAAATTAATTATGATCATCATCAACCGATGTCGGGATAAAATCATGTTATTTATGAAAATTATAAAAGGTGAATACGGGCCAGTTCACCTGCCATGTAGGCCGATATATTATTTTGAAAGATGCATCTACAATATGGTCACATGTACATTGATTATGAATTTGCAAATTTCCAGATTAAGTAATAAAGAATGATGATGATATTGAAAGTTGATATTTACTGCAAGATTCAGACAATTACATGTCTAGATTTGCATTTTACATGAAAGTTACAAAGATCCTCCAATTACATAGCTAAACTGCTACCAATTAGAGCAAATTGAGTACAAATGCATGTTATAACAATATAATTGCGCATCAAGCCAATGTTAATTCACAGTTCTCCCCATTACAACCAATTTTTGGTGAATAGACGATTTCCCATATATTAATTTTATAATGTGTGATATATGTTTGAATTGCTCAACCGCAACGCACAAAGATGGGTCTGGAATGTTGGGAAAAATATGTTGGATATAAACAATTTATTGGGAACAATGACTGATATATATTTAAAACAAGATTTGTTGATTGAACAACTTTTCCCAACATTAGGGGGAGAAAAGAAGCAGCTGGCAGAAAATAGATTGACTGAACAAAAAAAAAATTATTTTCTCATTTAGATCATCGCACAATGATAATATGAACCTGAAGTTCAAAGAGAAAAGCATTTTCAAATACTGCCAATAAGTGACTTTATGAGACCCAGAAAGTCATAAGTCAAGTAACAGATGCAAATGCTCCAATTTAAATGTCCCGGTTGGACAAATTATAATGAAAAATAAATCACGCCTGAAGCGTACGATAATGGTTCCACGGAAATTTTTGAAAAAAGAATGGAGCATGGAAAGAAAAGAAATATAAATATGGTCATATTATGGAGGTGATTTCCCAAAAGAAGTAAAGACATAACTAAATATGAAACCCCATAAGTGACTCAGGTACCTGAAAGTGATTACAATAAAGAAATCTCAATGAGTTATGTCATTAACGGGAAGTGATGGAACCGTAAAATATAAAGTTGTCGACAACAGTTTTGAATATTATTCATGAATGAAATCATAAAACAAGACGAGGATCTTGAGCTCAATATGTTAAACAAGTATTATGATTGGCCAAAGTTTGAAAAGACGCAAGTATTAACATGAAAAATGCAGAAGGTGGAAGCCAGTGGATACAAATTATTTCCCGCATAAATAAATTGTGTCGTAAGATATATTAGATGATATTATGCGAATCAAGAAAACTGATATTTTGATAAGTTGAATTGATATCGCTATAGCCGAAAGGGGCATCGCGTGAGGGGGATAATTTAAAGATATTGAAACCCGTGAAGAGTTTGTAAATACAATCAATTTATTGATGATGTTAAATTCAGACAAAATATATTGAAAGGACAAAGGTTTGGCTCGGCCTGAAGATCGAGTACTTAAAAGATTGAAAATATTATTGTCCTATAAAAAAATGTCTTGAAGCTATTTTGCATAGATAAACACATCTATTGAGTACCTTAATGATTGTAAGAATTCCATGAGTTTAATATCATGACGAATCAAGACCTAAATTAATTTGCTACACAAATGTAAGTTATAACATGGAAGTGAACAATTTTCAAATGTAGCATTATATTGTATATATATATATATATATATATATATATATATATATATGAAGATAATGCAGGTTATATAGCTCGAGTTGAAGATTGTTATATCAAAGGAGACATACAAAACATCGCCTCAAGTTATTCTTCATCCAACGAATTTGTTCATATGACTATCTAGCCGATCTTTTCAAGAAGACTTTATCGACTGCGACATCTGAAATATTGGCGAACATGATTGGATTGCGTCGACGTAATGAAATTACGTGATGTCAAATCAGGGGGAGAATCTACACCGCTGCACTCTTTTTCCCTTAACCAAGGTTTTGTCCCACTGGGTTTTCCTGGTAAGGTTTTTAACGAGGCAGCTTACAAAAAGGGATCCATAATTGTGTACTCTTTTTCCTTCACTAGATTTTTATCCCAATGGGTTTTTTCTAGTAAGGTTTTAACGAGGCACAATTCCCTTATGAACATCCAAGGGGGAGTGTTACGAATATATTTAGTGGATGTTTAATATTACGTGTATATACCATATTCCTTGTTTAGACTTTCCTAGTATTAAATTTAGTTCCTCCACAAGTATATGTAATCCCTATATAAGGGCTCTTATGTTTGATAATAAGATCATCTCTAAATTCTCTCTTCCATTAGCTCTATACTTTCGTAACATAATGAATATTAGTATGAACATGAGAGACGAGAACCATAAAAGAGGAGTGTATTTGGTTGCCTTGGAAAAAAGAAAACCCCATTACCCCAACCCCACCCTATGAGTCAGTCCATGTCCATGGCATGACCGTCTCTAAAAGGAAGGAAAATATATAGAGATAGATAGATTGGAATGAATATGATTCCCTACCTCCTGCTTTCATTTTCAAAGGGAACTTTGTTTCGGCCCAAGTCAAGTGTAGAGATAACATGTTCACGCAAACTATGAATAACCAACATGATCTCTCTCTGACTCCGGCTTCTCCATCTGGACATGCTTTAATGGGGGTATTCTCCTGAAGCACCTTCTTCTTCCTCATCCCCATCTCAACACAATTCTAATGATTCTTCTTTTCTTGGTATATATGTCGAATCGTGTAGGTTTCTGTATTTTGGGTTATAGACTGCCATCCAATTGGGTATTGCTTCATTAATTGGACCATCTCTTCGATTTACCAGGATCCCGGCGACACCTTGAACATGAATTGGAGAATTTGACCTTAACGGCTCAGCCATGGAAAACGTTGAAGCTCTTTGTGTTGGCTATTGCTTCATATGTCCACCAATCAGTATTCTATCTTAAATCTAATCTCGTCTTCCTTGTGAATTTGGGCATCCTTGCAGCAGCTCCTGCCTTGCTGCTGCTGTCCGGTGGTCCCCATGAGAAGGTGATTCTGTTTTCATCTCCAATCATGATTTGTTTTCTTTTTATATATATATCACATACTTATGAGATCAATCAAGATGGCATGGGATTTTGCTTCTTCTTTTGGCAATACAGACTTTAATTTTTTTTCAATTTTAGTATCCGTCGGATATTTGCCCAATTCAGGTTCGTATTTACGTTCAGGACTTCACAAACACATCGAAAATTACAAATGGGTCCGAAAAACAAACACCCGAGGAACAAAACCGTCCTGACGCACGTATGCGTCCGGACCGGAACCTCCGGATTGCCCTAGGCGGTCCGGACCACGCTGGATGTCGAATCCGACGTGGTCCGGTTTGTCAACGGGTATCACGCGCATCCTTTTTTATCGTCCGAACACTGAGAAAAGGAGTTCTCCTATGCCAAACTTAAACAAACCAGACGACGGTTCTTACTTTCCTTTAAACATACGTTGAACCACACAAAATCCGGGTTCGGTTCTAAGGTTGCCTATAAAAATAGGAGACATTGGCCACCCATTTTGACACATTCTCTTGATTTTGGCTTTGGAGCTCTGGCCTCTCTCTAGAATATTTTCTCTCTCTGGACTTTCATTTAAGCATCAGAGAGGGTTCAACCGGCACCCCCCTCCGTGATGGTTATTGCCCTTCCTGCAGGTAGAAGACTACGCGAAGCCGACGAAGCGCGTATTGCCGACAGTCAGTTTCCGTCATCCATCCAGCCCGTCACATTCACAACCCGCATAGCCGAAGTGTCCGACTACCCGGTTGGATTTGGACGCAACACTTGGCGCCGTCCGCGAGATTCGAACAAGAAGCAATCGCTCCCAACGATAGCTAGATGGCAAACGTACACGTGATCCATGGAGACTTTGACGCCAGAGGCGAGAGGTCATACAAGCGAGAAGTGTACGCTGCACAGACAATGCGCAAGTCCGAAGATGCTGTCATGAAGGATGATGTCATGAAGGATCCCGTCATAAGGGATGCCATCATGAAGAATGCCGTCATGAAAGATGCCGTCAAGGAAGATGCCGTCAAGAAAGATGCCGTCATAGAAGATACCGACATAGAAGATGTCATTGGCTTCTCGTCAAAAGACAAAAAGCACATTGTGTACCCACACAACAACGCCTTAGTCTTAACCACGCAGAAGCTGACAAGGAGTCATCCTGGACCCTCCCACATTCCAGTTGCCACATCCACTGCTTCCTCCGTGCCAACCAGAAGCGTGCCTGCCACACAGCACGGTCCGGAAATCCAGAACGCAGCACGCGTAACACCCCCTCCCAGGTTCGAGCCTAGGACGCACATCAATAGTTCCCTTACGGGATGCTAGCTGAAGGAGTTCAGAAACAAGAAGGAGGTGCAAACCCAGCGCCACCAGTCACACCCGCCACGAGGGCAGCTCTTGAAGAACTAATAACATTCAGAGAGACTCCGAGAAACCAAGGATTTGTTCCGCCGCCACCACCTCCACCACCGGTCAACGGCCAAGCCGCCCCGGCAAGAGTAGTGTCGCACGACACCGGACGACAAGAGCCACAACAACAAGGAGGAGGAGGCCA
The DNA here is from genome assembly GCA_036873135.1 of Clarkia xantiana subsp. parviflora. Lineage (NCBI taxonomy): Eukaryota > Viridiplantae > Streptophyta > Magnoliopsida > Myrtales > Onagraceae > Clarkia > Clarkia xantiana. Next base: position 2,506,571 of record JAPTYO010000018.1, read on the forward strand.
ATACACAGAAGGTACATTCCAGTACCAGCAACCAAGTCGGGAGCCAGCACGCGCATACACTCCATACGGAAGTATGCAGCATCCAGAAGAAGCAAGAAGACAACCTCCACGTACCCGCTCGCAGCAACAGTACAAGGAAGTCTCCCTCCAAGGAACAAGTCAAAACAATGCTGACATCCATCGCAATGCTGGATGGAGAAGACCGGTCATCAATGAAGACATTCCAATCACAGGTATCACAGCAAAGGCCTTGGAGGCAATAATCGAAAGGAAGATGCGAGAGTCAAAGTTGAAAGGAATGCACGCGTACTCACCCGTCGCTTCCGCTCATGACAGGTCCGTTCCCGACGCGTCCGCACTCGACATGTCCGCTCCCGACGCATCCGCACAAATCCCGGATTTACCCGAAAATCCACAACGAGGGCATGCACCAACTACACCCGTGCAATGGAGCCTCAAGCATTCTATGCGCATAAGACTAAAAATCGCGCTAAAGTAATAAACAAGGTGGGGGCATCACCCAAGTGACAACGCCACCACCATTGCGGAAGATAGGAATTCAGGAGGGACTCCTATGTTATACGCACGCCTGTGCCAAACCCATCACGTGAGAAAAGTTAGAGATTTATTTCCAACATCTAGAAAGTTTACCCTTGTCAAGCACACAAGAAGGGTCGTACCACTCAAAACGAAGAGAGAAGAGCGAATTTACAAGTCTTCCTCAAGTATGAGCACGACTGCATGACAGCCACCAAGAGACACCCTCAACACTCGATGCAAGAGCGGGGGCATCTTGCTGAACCCCCGCATACAGGACACAACATCCCCCATACATGATACAATCATTATACTATATCAAGAAACAACAATAAGACTACCAAGCGACTTGGGGGGCACCAAGCTGACAAGTGCTTGGCATTCCACCAAAGTGAAAAACCGAATCATTGCAAGAACACGCAGTACCGCTCATCTAAGAAAATGCACCAACGAGGAATACAACTTCAACATCCTATACGGATTGGTTCCAAGAGGGAAACACCAAAGGGTGATCTCTTCTACTTGAACAAGGTCCAGGTAACACGCGTTACTGCCAAAGGTAAACTCTGGTATGAGGTAAGAACTCCACAACAGCACTACTATGAATAAAGCAGACCACTCGAGTAGGACATCTACTCAGGGTAGCCTGATTTAGTCAAAACAAAAACCAACCTGAACGGAACAGACTAGTCGCGAATAGTCTGTTCCAGTCATATTGGCATTGCAGGCGATAGAGCAATGTGAGGAGACTTATAAATCCATTCTATTCCCTAACCAATATATATCTCAAAATATCGCGACTCATTTGAGACAGGTTATATGTGCATCCAAGAGATGTCTCAATGACACACCCTATCTAGAGAACAACACTAGGAGGAGTTGTATGCAACACTCTCTGGAATTCTCTATCTATGGACATTCTACTTAGGTATCTAAGCCAAGTAATGGTCGCGTATATATCATTTGCATCATCGCAACAAGTCTCCAAGTTAATTATAACTCGCGACACCTCAGCGAATATTCTACTCAAACATCAGCTCTTCCCTTGGAAACAATACCAAACAATGATCTTATATACGTATGTGCATCACGCTAAGGAAGCATCAACGCGTATCGACTAAAGGACGCATACAGCAATGCATAGTCTCTCTTTGTACGTACATATTCACAAACACATATAGCGGGTGGTACTTGAAAAAGCTCTGCTCCCGACATGTGCGCACCTGTCGCGTCCACACCTATCGCGTCCGCACATAGGGAAGTTTCCTGCACAACCAAGGAGTCCTCGTATCAGACTCCTTTATTCTATCTATTATATGCATTACTTAAAAGAAAATTCATAACTCTATATTTTTGCAAACTTGTAAATATTGCAACTATCTAATGAAGTTAATCTACTTTCGTAGGTACAATACTATATCATGCATACTACCTTGGAATTACGCCAAGCAACAACTACAAGCATATTACTCACCTCAACAATACAAGCCATCGCGCTGTGTACAACAATCAACTTATATCATACGACAACAAATCAACTGTCAACATCAACAAAGAGTATATAAACACTCTCTATCTATAATGACGACTACCCCGAATAGCGTCAACAACATACTATATCTTGAGTTTAAACCAAGATCTATCAAAATGACATGCTGCGACATCCTCCTTTGAGGGAAACCCCCATGTTCACAACTACAAAGTGACATGCTGCGACATCCTCCTTTGAGGGAAACCCCCCATGTTCACAACTACAAAAAGGCATACTGCGACATCCTCCTTTGAGGGAAACCCCCATGTTCATAAGCCATTCCCTGAATACAAAACAGGATGCGGCAAACAGGTGGGACTGATCACCCCATCATGGCAGAAGTCCTCTTGTTAGACGACAACCCCACAAATCAACAAAGTATGAACAACCAATCACGGAATCATACTTCATGAAGACTTATTCCTTAAGTGGGCAGCTTCATGTACTCTAAAAAGTATGAACAACCAATCACGGAATCATACTTCATGAAGACTCATTCCTTAAGTGGGTAGCTTCATGTACTCTAAAAGTATGTATACTCACTCAAAGGTGCATACTCCGTGAAGACGTATTCCTTATTAGGAATACTTCACGCTAGCAAGAGCAGACCAAACACATCAAATAAAACACACCAAATGCAGCAAGTAGTGTCTTGCCACAACGTCGCCTTGGAGTGGACCAAGAGACGGTAAAAACTGCAAGTCGCTTCAACGCGGTCTTGTGCAACCATTCTGGACTAACCATGGAGAGGTGCAGTAGCATCGCAAGGCAAGTACTGGAATAACCACGGAAAACCTTGAAACAACGTCACGCAGGATGTGCCCAAACTGACGGATGGCAAATCGCTTAGCATAGAGCAAGTAGCGTCTTGCCACAACGTCGCCTTGAAATGGTTCAAGAGACGGTAAAAAATACAAGGCGTGATCATATGACCTTTGTCCCGCCCCTTGGATTAACTAAGTTGAGGCGTAGTAGCATCACAGGGTAAGTACTGGGTTAGCCACGGAAAACCTTGTAACAACGTCACGCGGGATGTGCCCAAATTGACGGATGGAAAAACGCACCAAATACAACAAGTAGCATCTTGTCACAACGTCGCCTTAGAATGGAACTAAGAGACGGTATAGACTAATGCCTTGCCTCGTCAAGATGACTCTCCTACATGTCAAGTGCCAAGTGCCCGCGCCGAGTACATTACTACTTACAACGCTACAAGTACCTAGTGTACGCATCTTGCCATGCCTTGGAATCTAACCAAGAGGGGCGCTCATAACACTCAACAATGCGCGACATACAGTCGCAACTACGGACATCATGTTCATCATCTAAGGATACCTATCCTATCATTCAAGTCCAATACACACGGGAAACAAAGATAATGCAAGGTATGAAATATTACTAACGAGTTATCATGCATTTCTACTATGATCAGGACAGGTCTATTCGACGACATCAAACATATAAAAGGTTCAGGAAACAACACTCGGCGTAACCTCAACCCCGACATGATGTACAAAGCTTGGTAAAGCACAATCAACTTCATACAGGATGCAAGTGAAATATTCCACTCAACATCTACATGCGCGGCCATGCGGCCCTTATAATGCAATGTACAATCACGCCTTAAGTGCGCGAAGGGTGTCATACAATCAATGGAAGACTTAGAAAAATTCCAAGCTAACAAAACGAGGACACAGGGGCAAGAATGTACACACCCTCCATAAATCATACATCAAGACACCAACGCTTTTCTAGATTTCATCACGGCGTAATTGCGCACCTCGCTATCATCAGCAACCTTCGTACGAAGGCTAGTCACCTTGGAATCAAGAATAACGACTTGAGCCAATCAAACAAAGACAACAGTCTCCAATACAACAACCTAATAACCTAAGCAGCATATACTTAGAGTGAAGAACAAGACGCACGGGGGCAAAACGGACTAGCATACGCGCACACCTTCAGCATGCGCGCAATCCCTTAACACGCGCGTAACCCCTTAGCACGCGCACGACACCTCAGAAATATTACCATCAAACAAACAAGAAAGAAGGATAGATGCAAAATGGAAGATCATCAATATAAGAAGTATGCTCGCTTCAAGCGAATCGTCCACCAAGATCCGGTCCTTCGACACGGGGGCAGATGGGCGAGTCCGCTGGCAGTAAACAAAGATCACTCAGAGTTGCTCGAAGGATGAATCTCGGAATCGGATCGTTTTATTCTGGATCAAGTGAAAGCATCACTAGTATTAGAATATTTGGAGAGGAGGGTTGAACCATAGGCAATATAGAATATGAATGTATAAATGATTCAACCATGTATTACATGTTAGGAGCCTACTATATATAGGTGAGTAATCCTAACTAACTAAGTCAACTATACAAGTCAACCTAAGGTACCATGTATCTATACAAGTATGAGTACCTATCAATGTATATACAAGTATGTACATCTAATATTCCCCCATCTTTTCCTTCTCCTTTCCTTTTGAGAAAGACAAGGAAAAAATTGAGAGAAGATGACTTGTTGATGAAGAAATCCAAACTTGGTGATGAAGAAGCACAGGTACCTTTAAACCCGATCACAAGTAACACAACTTAGTGACGAAGAAACCACAAGGCTTCACACTACTTCTCCAATCCCAAGAAACCAAGGTACATTTAAACCCGGTCAAAAAAAGCTAAGGGTAAACTCGTTCAAAATGAGCCAAGGAAATTTCAAAACCCGCTCAAATGATCCATGGGAAATTTAAAACCCGCTCCAAAATACACCAAGGTATGAAAACTCGGTCTTCACAAAACGCCAATGTACATTTAAATCTGGTCTTCATTGTCAAGGTACATTTAAACCTGAACTTCACAAAATGGCCCCAAACTTTGAAAATCATCAAAACAGCCCCAAATCTTCAAAAGCTTGCAAAGAAGCCCCAAAACTTCAAAACTTTGTCCAAATTCGTCAAAAATCGCCCCAATATTCGCCCAAAACAGCCCAGGGGAGCCCTGACACGTGCCTGGCACATGTGGGTGCACCGGGGTGCACAGGAGACGCCAAGGAGAAGCCAAAATACCCGGTGTATGGAGGGTGCACGGCACAGAGGCCAGTGGTCGCGGGTTCGAAACCAGGCAGACACACTAATATCTAGAGATGAAGATCTTCAAACCTTCAACACGATTTCCAGGTGTCCTTCAAACCTTCAACAGCAGAATTCCAGAAATTCAACAGAAATAGCTCCAAATGGACGCGAAATCACTGCAATCAATCATCAATTCAACACAGAGCCAATTGCTACTTCAATTACGCACTGAAACCTGAAGAAAAACGATCCAAAGGACTCCTTCGATCAAGTGATTGCTGACTTTTATAATCCATAAGGACAACACATTTGTGCCAAATCAAACCAATCCTGGAGCTTGAATCGATATATTGGAGCCTTGAATCCAGCAGGAGCATCATGGCGCATCAAAATCCAATCCAAAACGCAGCATATAAACAAGAATTCAGGTTGAATCTGAAGGAATTGCAAGAAATATCACAGCAGCACCAAGAACTTAGCTATAGCGCGCCAAAAACGAATCAAATTGATCCAATCCACAACCATTATTGCCAAATTGGAGCTCAGAATCAATCACAGAAGAATCAAAATGATGCAATGAGAGCATATGAAGTGCAAAATCGAAGCAAAACTCTTCAAATCAAGGAGAATCGAAGCTCATAGAAGCTGCCAGAAACAGAGCAGCAGCAAAAATAAAGAACAGCTGAAACCGAGCTGCAATAATCCAAATTCCAGAGCAATGAATTGATCAATCCAACATAAGCAATTGATCTCATACTCGTAGAACAACACCAGATCGAATCCAAATCACAGGATCGAACAGAAATCGATGAGCAAATCTCAAATCGATGTAACAGTAACAAGCTGAAAAACGTAGAAACTGAAATGCTGAAACTGATTTGCTGAACTGAAATGCTGTAAATCTTCAATCCAAACAGCAATTATTGAGCAGCAAATCCTCGAAATGCAGCAGCTACAGCTTGATCTTCAAGTAATCCAATGAATCGATGATTGATCCTCAAGATCCAAGCTCGATTTAAGCAAAAATCCTCTCGAAAAAAATGAACCGAAGCTGAAAAACCACAGCTCTGATACCATATTAGAATATTTGGAGAGGAGGGTTGAACCATAGGCAATATAGAATATGAATGTATAAATGATTCAACCAAGTATTACATGTTAGGAGCCTACTATATATAGGTGAGTAATCCTAACTACCTAAATCAACTATACAAGTCAACCTAAGGTACCATGTATCTATACAAGTATGAGTACCTATCAATGTATATACAAGTATGTACATCTAATAACTAGCAGCGACGATGGTAAGTCGACCTCGATCCTGACTTGGACTCAGAAAGTCACCTTGTTCACAAACTAAGTATGAAGACGTCAAGCGCAACGCGCGTGTGTCGACGCATTGGGAAGCCGAGATGACACCTCTTGTTCAAAAACTAAAGATAGTGGCAGCAAACAGGATATAGTACGCTCGTGCTTAGACACGTCGACAAGAGGTGTAACAATTCATTTTCAAAGTTCTAAGTATAACTGCCATGATCGTGAGAACGTATGTGCGCGTGTCGACATACCCTCGCGCGATTTACTACTTTAGGAGCAAGCAGCTATCATGTCTACACGTCTCTAAGCGGCTATTATGTTCGCAAAATCAGCTAAGTCTGGATGTTAACTTTGGAAGACACATTTTGACAACTCAGTCTACAAGGATAAACAACAACTCGATCAACGCATGTATACTCAACAGTCACCCGCGCAGGCTTGTTAATCTTTGTACATCACATAGCAAACATCCCACGAGGGGAGCAACCCTCCGCGCATATCAACTACTATGTCGACATCGGCTTCATGCCAACGTCAATCCTATGTCAACATGGGCCTCGTCCTGACACTCGCATGATTTATGTGTTCTACGCACATCTACGTGATACTACGCGTTTACTCATGGTAACAAGTGCGAATATGATTATAGCACTAACATTTATATTTGTGTGTATTTTCTAAGTTAACGCAAGATTACAACATGCATACTGACGCACAAAGAAGAAATTCTAAGTATTCAATATATAACATCACGCATGCTATGATCATGTACACAACGAGCAACGCGCGCAGTGAACAACGCGTGCGACAGATAACAAGTGTCGACAATCAAGGAATATTTTCTAAGTATTCCACCATGTCAGCAGTCGACATATGACAAGGTTTCTACTATAAAGGAATATTTTCTAAGTATTCCATCATGTCAGTAGCCGACACATGACAAGGTGTCGACTATCAAGGAATATATTCTAAGTGTTCCATTATGTCAGCAGACGACACATGACAAGATGTCGATTATCAAGAAATATTCTTAAGTATTTTGCTATGTCAGCAATCGACATGTGACAAAGTGCCAACTATCAAGAAATATTTTCTAAGTATTTCTCCATGGTGGCAGATATCAAATAGCGGGTATCAACAATCATGATTATGATATCGAAGAGGACGCATGCATCGTCGACATATGACGAAGTATCAACTGTCGAAGAAATATTTTCTAAGTATTTCCCCATTATGGCAGATGTCAGATAGAAGGTGTTAATAATCAAGAAATATTTTCTAAGTATTTCACCATGATAGCAACTTCAACGAAGGAATCAATACAGACCAAAATCACTTCAACATTCCAACCTGAAAATACAACCGACAGTCGAGTCAACGTTCGTTAGTTTACAAACGAAAAATGACAAACACTTTACTCATGACAATCACCATGACGACATACACCCTATGTTTACATCAAACCTATGGATACAACGTACATATCAATGGATAGAGAAAAGATTCTAAGTGTGGGGGCAAGTGCGCACATACTAGCACGCACATACGAGCACGCGCGTACAGCTGTCGACATACAACGAGATGTTGACTATCAGGAATATTTTCTAAGTGTTCAAACCATAGCAGTTGTGAGCATACAATGAGATGCCGACTGTCAGGAATATTTTCTAAGTGTTCCACCATGTCAGCAACCAACAACCGTCAACGCGCGACAAATTGATGACAATCAACAACAGTCAACGAGCGACAAGTTGATGACAATCAACAACCGCCAACGAGCGACAAGTTGATGGCAATCAACAACCGTCAACATACAACAAGTTGACGTCAATCAACAGCTGTCGACATCCAACAAGATGTAACTATCAATGAATATATTCTAAGTATTCTCCTATGACGGCAGTCAACGACAATCATGGTAACAAGCATTAAATATCTCAAAAATATTTGCTAAGTGTTTTATCATGGTTGCAGACAACATATGAGCTCAATGAACAAGAATCAATATAACGACATACAATTATGTCCGGACACCGGCTAACAATCAACATTGAGCATGCCAAAACATCACTCAAGTCATAGTGCAACGTGTTGACAACAATCACAATGCATAGGGAAGTTTAACAACTTATCTCTATTTTTCCAAAATTTCTAGCACTTAGTCAAAATTTTGGCCAATTTGTGGAACTAACCTCTTGTAGGAATTTTATCAAACACCTTGTGGGCATACTAGAGTAATCAATTTCAAGAGACAATCAAGATCCAATTGAGCCTAAATAAGGTTGCGAATGTTTCAGCCATACCCGGAATTGGACTCACCCCCACGAGACGAACCCGAAAAGAAGACCACCTCCCCGGAAGCCGACCACCCGCCGTCGCCGGTGGGCCACGCGCCGCCGTGAGCTGCTCCGCGACTCCTCCTCCGATCACCGGAATCCCGCCGATGCTGGCCTCCTAATGGCTACCCCAAAATTGCTTGGTCTCCAAATGTGCTTAACCCCAAATTTGTCACTCCCAGGTTTTCTTCTTCTTCAAGAAAGGAAAGAGCACTAAAAGTTACTAATGGTGGATGATTAACTAATGGATATTCTCTCTCCTATATCTATCCACCATTATCTATGGGTACATCCTAAAACTTTAATTATTCATCACTAAGTCCTCAAATAGCATGTCTACATGTTGTCATCTCCTTATTTCAACACTTAGAATTTTCTAAGTATGCTATGACTAGATACTATGCACACATGATTTAGTGCGCACATGACATAACGCGCGCATGACTTGACACGCGTTATATCATTTTAAATACATGATTCATATCCTTTATTATTATCACATGATTACTTGCATGATTTAATTATCAATCGTCTATTCGCATCTTTCACAATCATGCTAGCATCACGTTCATGTTGACATCATATGTCATGTTTGCATGTTTCCATGAGGATTATCACATAAGTTCATAAACATGTGCGCATTGTTTATTGTTCACTGTTATATGTATATTGTTGGTTGCGTTAATCATGTTGACAGTTAACATACCTCCCGACAAAAATTAAAGTGGAGCGAAATCGAAGCCGTCGCGCTCAGTTGTCAAACAAGCCACTCTTGAGGTCAGCTCCGAACCTAAATTGGGCTTATATCCTAGCTTAAAATAGAGTCAAGTATGGTCTGAACCGTTACTTGACTCGGGGGCAAGTGTTGGATATCTGCCCAATTCGGGTTCGTATTTACGTTCAGGACTTCGCAAACACGTCGAAATCCACAAATGGGTCCGAAAAACAAACACCCGAGGAACAAAACGGTCCGGACGCACGTATGCGTCCGAACCAGAACCTCCGGATTGCCATAAGGCAAACCGGAGGTCCGGATTCCTTTAGGGCAAACCGGACCTCCGGATTCCTTTAGGGCAAACCGGACCTCCGGATTCCTTTAGGGCAAACCGGACCTCCGGATTGCCCTAGGCGGTCCGGACCACGCCGGATGTCGAATCCGACATGGTCCGGGCCGTCAACGGGTATCGTGCGCATCCTTTTTTATCGTCCGAACACTGAGAAAAAGAGTTCTCCTAGGCCAAACTTAAACAAACCAGACGACAGTTCTTACTTTCCTTTAAACCGAAGTCGAACCGCACAAAAATCGGGATCGGTTCTAAGGTTGCCTATAAATAGGAGACTTTAGCCACCCAATTTGACACATTCTCTAGATTTTGGCTTTGGAGCTCTGATCTCTCTCTAGAATATTTTCTTTCTCTAGACTCTCATTTAAGCATCATAGAGGGTTCAACTGGCACCACCCCTCTGTGATGGTTATTGCCCTTCCTACAGGTAGAAGACTACGAGAAGCCGACGAAGCGCGTATTGCCGACAGTCAGTTTCCGTCATCCATCCAGCCCGTCACATTCACAACCCGCATAGCCGAAGAGTCCGACTACCCGGTTGGATTTGGACGCAACAGTATATATATTTAGTTTTTAGACTGTTGGATAATATAAATTGCATCTTTTTATATGCTTTTCTAAGTTATTAAGATGTAGATGCTCTTACCATATCGGGTTGTTTCCAAAAATAGTGATTCTTGAACCTTTTCACTTCCATTTTGATGATGATAGCTTGGCCTAGAGATAGGTTCTTGGGTTAAATATGTCCAGAATTCTGTATCTCATGGAACTCTACTCGTACATTTGCATCATAGCTTCGCTGTTGAGATTGTGTTCTTTGACGTTGTACAGCATATTGAGGAACTCTCCAAGTATCTCCAATATGGATTATGGTGGGTGGCACTTGGTGTGGCATCTTCAATTGGACTCGGTAAACAAATATCATATATTGGTCTGACTGACATGATAGTATGAGTGACCTTATGAACTCTGGCTAGAACTGCTTCTGGCAATTCGTTTTGGCATCTTTACATTTTCACTGAAGATGTCTTATGGCAGTTTTTTTCTCGTGTTTTTGCATTAGGGTCTGGTTTGCACACCTTTGTTCTTTATCTGGGTCCACACATTATCTTCACGATCAAAGCAATGCAATGTGGGCGAGTTGATCTAAAGAGTGCACCATATGATACGATTCAGTTTAAAAGAGGTCCTTCATGGCTGAATAAGGATTGTTCAGAATTTGGGTTCCCATTGTTTACATCACAACAGGGTGGAGAAAGGGTACCCCTTAGCAGCATACTACCCCAGGTTCAAATAGAAGCTATTCTATGGGGAATTGGAACTACTCTTGGGGAGCTTCCTCCTTATTTTATCTCCAGAGCAGGTATGCCAACTTAATATCACTTTGGTGGATGGTGTTACATCTCTTAATATCAATTATATGCCTGCCAAATTCTTCATCTCTTACTATGATATTTTGTTATATATTCCTCATTTGAAGTCGATTATGGATTGAGGATGATTATTATGAATGCTACTTTTGCAGCACGCTTATCTGGTGGTGCCATGGAAGAAATCGAAGTTTCGTCAAGCAAAGAAAGCGGAATGATTAGCAGACAGTTGGCGGATATGAAACGATGCCTCCTATCACACTCTCAACACTTGAACTTCTCGACAATTTTAGTGCTTGCATCGGTTTGTGTTTCTCATCTCCATTGATTCGTCCATTAGTTTCTTTTTGATCTGTTTTTTAGTAAAATAGAATATTGGGGCATCTCAGGTGCCAAATCCTCTGTTTGACCTTGCGGGAATCATGTGTGGACAATTTGGAAGTTCTTCCTGGCAACCGAACCGTTATTGGCAAAGCTATTATCAAAACCCATATACAGGTAGCTATGGAGTTGAGGTGTTAATCTCATTCATCATTTATGGAGTGAGGTTAATCGATTGTTTTTTTTATTTGGCAGACCATATTGATAATATCTGTTTGCAACAACCAACTTATGAAATACGTTGAGAATTTGATTATGCTGCTGGGTTTTATTCCTGGGGTGTCTTCGTTCCTACCGGGCATCATTTCTCGAGTAAATGCCGTGAGAGATAAGTATTTGACAGCACCAACTCCTATTGTTACTTCAAGCATCAAGGTGGATACCTAAGATAAGCTAAGCTAAGCGACATATAATAATAATTATAATAATAACCGTTCTGCTGCAAATCGCAATGATGATGTTATTAATTATTTGTGCAGGTAAAGAAATGGGATCTGTCATTTGCTTCAATATGGAATACGGTTGTGTGGCTCGTCCTCATAAACTTCTTTGCCAAGATTGTTACTGCAACTGCCCAGAACTACATGAAGAAGCAGCAGCAAGAAAGGGAGAAGATGATGCATTCTTTAAGTTGTTCCAATTAAAAGCTCCTCTTTGGGAGAAGATGAAAAATATGTATGTATCATGCACTAAAACAAATTACAACTTACCTGATGAATTTTTTTAAGGGATAAAGGTACTTTTCATACCACATGTTTAGCCGAATGTGGCTTTTAGTACCGGATGTTTGGTTTTGTATACTTTTGGTACCAAACGTTTGAAAAAATGTGGCTTTTGGTACATCCGTTAGTTGGCCGTTAGTTTTTTCCGTTAAGTGACATGTGCAAGTCATGTGACCGACCCTAAACTTTCGATTTTGTTCAATTTAATCCCTCAAATATATTCATAACTTTTAATTTATTTAATTTAGTCCCAAAACTTCAAAATCAATTCCAATTGAATCATTGAAACCAATTGACCTAGACGGACCTATCCTAGGGCTAGGTCCGAACCTGGGTTGGGGTCGCCGGACCCAACCGACCCTGACCCAGGGTCGGACCTAGCCCTAGGCTAGGTCCGGCTATGTCAATTGGGACCTAGCCCAAATTCGACCCAAATTGGGCTAGGTCCGACCATGGGTTAGTGTTGGCTGGGTCCAGCAACCCCGAACTAGGGTCGGACCTAGCCCTAGGCTAGGTCCGGCTAGGTCAATTGGGTTCAATGGTTAAATTGGAATCGATTTTGAAGTGTTGGGACTAAATTAAACAAATTAAAAGTTAGTAATATATTTGAGAGACTAAATTGAACAAAATCGAAAGTTTAGGGTCGGTCACGTGACTTACACATGTCATTTAACGGAAAAAAAAACTAACAGCCAACTAACGGATGTACCAAAAACCACATTTTTTCAAACGTTTGGTACCAAAAGTATACAAAACCAAATATCCGGTACTAAAAGCCACATTCGGCCAAACATGTGGTATGAAAAGTACCTTTAACCCTTTTTTTAATAACGCGTATGGGACGCATGTTTAGAACAAAAATTCAGGTAAGAGGTTTATGAAAACCGTGCATAAAGAACGTACGTTTGAAAATGAAATACGAGACATGCTGCAAATATGATTTTTTTTGTTTTTTTTATCTTTTTTAAAAAATGTGATGGGATGCATGCTTAGAAATAAAATTTACACGGTTAGAAAGAAAAACTTACAGTTTACCTGATAACTTACAAAAAAAACACGACATGTTAGGCGGGTAAAAACTGTGTGGCTTTGTTCTACAAGGTAGGTTCCACTGATAGGTTTCCGAAACGGTGGTTTCCTCACCCCATCATAGGGATCACAGGACCTTCACGAGCGGTGGAGTTGTTCCGAGTCGTTCCGGCGGCTCGGCCGCGCGGTCGTACCCTTACTAACTCTCTGGGGTTCCTAGTTGCCCTGGGTTTTAGGCATTTTGGAGATTGCACTAAAGTGGGTGTGTGCGAATTCAATAATACATAATATAACAAAGGAAAATAGTCAGATACAATAACAAATTAACTCCGCACCTGAAATCACACAAAAACAACCAAGCTAGATCAATGAAGTCAAAATAAAATAAAAATAAAACTACAATACTCAAACATGGAAAAAAGTGAACATACTGAACCCGAACCCTCTAAAATATCCCAGCAGAGTCGCCAAATTGTCAGACATAATTCTAACCTACGGTGATTTACGTTTTGAAAACGTGGATTTTGAATAGAGTCGTCACTAGTTAATTATTAGGCTAACTAGAATCCTAAATTACCTAAGTAAATAACAAATTAAATACTTAGGTATTAAATCAGTCTACGATCAGAAATTCGAGTTCGGGAGTTCTATTACAAAAAAAAAAAAAAAAAATTACGCCCTTTCGGTACTTAATTCACTTAATTTACCAATTTTATTAATTATATATAAATCGATTTTAGACATGAAAAACTATAAAAATCTAATAATGTTAACGATTATCATATATATTTAAATTGACACAACTAATATGATGAATATACATAATTTACCATTTATCATTAGTAATCAACATTTAAAGTTATTTATATCAAATTAATTCTACTAAAATAACCCATACTAGAAAAAAGAAAAAATGACAAATAAAAACCAGCCTAATCACTTTAATACAATAATAAAATAAAAACACAATTATTAATAAATAAATAATGATTAAATAAGAAATAATAAAATTAAAAAAAAAACACAACAGAGAGAGCGGGACTCACCTGTAGAGGACCGTCGGAGGGTCGCTCGGCTAATGACCGGCGAGGAGGCCGCCGGGACGACGGGCCCGAGCGGGGATGAGACGGCATCAACAAGGCATGGCGGGTGGCGAGAAAGAAACTCCGGTCCGGCTCGATGAAGGTAGCGACGGGAACAGGGGCGATGGAGCGGCGACGTGGTGGGCGGAGCTCCGGCGATGGGGACGCAGCAGGGAGGAGGCAGCACGGGTGGAGCTTCGGGTGGCGGATCTGGTCGTGGTCCGGCGAACTGGAGGCCAGGTGTGGTGCTGGTCATGGTGAACGAGAGAGAGAGAGAGAGAGAGAGAGAGAGAGAGAGAGAGAGAGAGAGAGAGAGAGAGAGAGAGAGAGAGAGAGAGAGAGAGAGAGAGAGAGAGAGAGAGAGAGAGAGAGAGAGAGAGAGAGAGAGAGAGAGAGAGAGAGAGAGAGAGAGAGAGACCAGGCGACGTGGTGCTCTTCGGAGGTGGCCGGTCGGAGGTGACCGGGCTTCGGGCGGCATGGCCACCGGCAGAGGTGCTAAAGATGACGGGGGGAAGCTGAAACAATTAAAAAAAAAGTGTTTTTTAAGCACAAAATGACAAAAATGCACGGATCCCGAGAAAATTATGTATTATTGATATTGTGGTTTTTTTCTATCTGTTTACAGTGTAGAACTGGACCCCTATTTATACTAAAAACCTACTCTAGATTACAGATAAAATCTAAATAAAAAATGCTAACAGATAATTAGCTTATAGATAATTCCTAGGGATATATATCTCAACATATAATTACCTTTAAATAAAAGATAATATCTGTAGATAAATACCTTACAGATAATTGTCTAAAAATTAAAAAAAAAAAAAATTATTATATATATATATATATATTAAATATTCCGAAAATATTAAATATACTCAAAATATTTTAAAATATATTTATAATAATTTCCTAATATGCACTTAAGCATTTCTTGGAGACTTCGTGGCTTGATGCGTCCAGAATTGACGTATTATGTGTAACGTCGTTACGTCCGGGTCAAAATCGAGTGTTTACAGTTGTGATGGCGAACCTAGGTGAGGAAGTCAATCATCCTGTTGACGGTGATCAAGGGGTGGAAGTCCGAGTTCGTGAATACGAAGTTGCTATATTCGACCTTAGGACGGCTGTTGAAGAACTTGGGGAGTAGCTGAATGGCGTTGATAGAAAAATCGAGCAGAAGTTCGAAGAGATCAGCGATCGTTTCAACGCCCTAGGGCTTCAAGCCAACAGGAATAGATCCGCCAATAGGGGAGGTGCCAGGGATCGTGCCCGAGGTCAACCTATTGCCAGACCTTTTCCTGCAAATCTGAATGTTCGACGGCATAACGACAATTTGAATGATTATGAAGAACTAGAAGATGAATATGAAGACTATTTTGGCATGGAGAAAAATCAAGATCATGAGACGTATGTAGTTCAAAAACTAATGCTGACAGCAAAGGAGGAAGATGATACACAACGTCATCAGCTCTTCAAAACAAGATGCAAGATAAACAATTGTCGTGTTGAGGTCATCATCGATGGAGGTAGCTGCGAAAACATAATTATTAGGAAGATCGTCGATCAACTGGGCTTATCGGTGGAAAAACATCATCAACCTTACACTATAGGGTGGATCAGAGATGTGGGTAAAATCACAGTCAATCAGCGGTGCAAGGTAAATTTTGCCATGGGAGGCTATAAGGATGAGGTGTACTGTGATGTTGTGGATATGGATGCTTGTCAATTGCTGTTCGGGCGTCCATGGCAGTATGATGTAGATGCAAAACATTCTGGGCGTGAAAACATATACCGACTAGAGAATGAAGGAGTCTGATATACTTTACTGCCATTGAAGAAAAGATTTAAGGTTGTTGCAGAGATTAAGACAAACACTGTAGGTGAGTTAATCTCAGAGGTAGAAGACATCCTTAAATATCTTGATAAAGATAGTTGATCGTTGAGAAGAAGGATGTGATTTCATCTCTTGGATCTAAAGAAGCAAAATTTGGTGATCATGAGTATGTAGAGTTGGTGGACGAATTCTTAGACAACCAGAATTCCTTTAAAATTGGGAACCTACGGGTTTTTAAGATTTTCAATACCCATGTTTCCCGAACAAATACTCTCTTGAGTCTAACAAGAATGAAGATGGCGAGTCTGACAAGAAAGAGGTGGATACAGTGACAATCTCAAGTTTGGATATGAACGTGGATACTTTGGACCAACCATCTGATGAAGTTACAAACTTGATGCAAATTCTGCAATCCGAAGATAAAGAAGATTTCAAACTTTTGAAGCCAGACATGTCAGATTTCATAGTTGCAGAGAAGTTTTATCGGGAGCTGGAAGAATTCCACATGCAACCTTACATGGGAGTCATGAAATTTCAAGAATATTTAATATACTATGTAGAGACTTTTGCTTCATAGTTCCTGAACACATGACATGTTCTCCGATGTATGATCTCTACAATTTCTCATCAAATAAAGTCCGCTTGGATGGAGAATTTTACTGGAAAGATTACATAAATTCTGCGCGGGAGTGGTCGTGGTTAAATTGTTCAATGAGACAGAAAACTACAGCTCATGAAGATACATTGAAGTTGAACTTATTTATTTTGAAGAAGAAGATTCGCAAAAAGGTGACACACAAGAAACATAGTGTTGTTCCATTCTTCAATCATAAGGAGCTGAGATACTTTAAGTTTTCAACAAGCTCGAGGACGAGCTGTTCTAAAGAACGGGAGAATGACGCGGGGAGCGACAAGCCTAAATTCAAGAAGCCCAGATTAAGGAAGCTCAAGCCCAAAATAGGAAAAGATATTGCTGAAATATATATTTACAATATATATTTATGAATATCTATATCGTTATATTTTTTTTATCTTAGGTTAGATATAGTTATATATATCTAGAATTATAGTTATATATTTAGGATTATCGTTTATATAAGATATATATAGATATTATCTATATCTTAGTAGGAATATAGTCTAGTTAGTTTTTCTACATATATGGGTGCTTTTCATTGTTATTGATACAACTTTCAATACAAATTTCAAATAATTAATATATTTCAGAGACATTGTTCTTGTTCTTGAGTGCTTGGTTTAGTACTTGTTTATTTTTATCGACATCAACTGCGTCAAATTTGGTGTCTCCGTCTATTTTTGGGGTTGAGTCGAACGGAAGTGTGTCACGTGACCTTCACATGAGCTCGATAAAATAGATATTCCAAAAATTCCCCTCCATGAAAAATCTTACCTTCCATTACCTAGTGAATTAACGAAATTACCCCTCCTAACTAAATCAACAACTATAGGGTTTTTGGGTGGTGGCCGGCCGGAGTTGGATTGTGGCCGCCGGAGTTGGGTTGTGGCCTCCAGAGTTGGCCATTTCAACACTTTATTGTTCAGACACAAAATTTCAACATATGTCAAATATCAGACAGTTTATTAGTTATTAACCATTGTTTCTAATGCCACTAACCCACTTGTCGTTTTTGTCTTTTAAAACCAGGTTTTTTTAATTTGTATATTTACAAATCTACCTTCATAATTTCAAATTTTCAAGCCCCAAAGAAGATAAGTTCATTGTCAATCAAGTTTTGATTGCAATACACAGACTCGGGGAGAATGCTCATAATAGCTAAAATCTCGTCTCTTTCAACAGGTTTGTTGGATCCTGATTTCCTGAGGTGAACTTGAGCTCTCGACTACCTGTGTCTGACGCCTGCATAAATGGATGAGTCGGGGTTGGCCCCGTCGATCCTCTTCCGAACGTTAAGTCGGTCACTGGTAGAGAAGAAAGCAAAACTGAACTGTATAGAATAATATGTGAAGAATGAATGAAAATGATTATTAAAGGACTATTTATAGAAGATGATAAGTATGTTAACTAATCAACTCATTAATGATGAATCATTCACTAATTATTTCGAATCGGTCTACTAGAAACATCAAACCAACCAAATAAGGTTGTTGATTTAATAAACTTCACTATGGTTAAATTATTTATACATTGGTTCAAAAGATCGACCATAATTAGATATTACCAGAGGGAATCATTTGTTGTCTATAAAATAGCAAAGTGTTTCAACTATTTAGAGAGAGAGTGACAAGGCATCGAATCCACATTTAGGGAGAAGAGTCGTCAACTCTTCCCTTGGGGGGAACGAGGTGTCACCTCCTGATGGATATAGGAGATATATACTACGGAACAAAACATGTGTACATGTCAGGTAAACTAATTACGCAGCGGAATAGGGACACATACCCGTTTCTTGCTTTCCGTATACCCCAGATCTAGAGGGGAGTTTGCGGTCTGCCGGACGGCTCCTGTGAGGATTCTTGTTAAGGAATCACCTACACGGAATGGTCTTCATAGCAAAGCCTCTTTCAATTCTTTGGCAGGATGGATCTCCGAGTTGATTGCTCGGAGCAATTTGGCACCTCCTAGCACAAGGGGTTCGGCCGAATATGTGTGGCGTAAGGGAGAGGGATTTCTTTAGTATCAACTAAAAGGGAGAAAGTGACTAACCCTAAAGAAATCCCTGACAGTCTCTATTTATAGAGGAGGCGGGCAAAACCCACCTTAACCATACACCCAAGTTTTGGCCGGCCTATGTGTTAAAGGGCCCAAAATCCCTAATGTGACAATACCCAATTACATAGGTGTTGGGCTTATATTAAAGGGCACCTATTACGGCGACCCATCTTCCACTCGTCGGAATGGGAGGGTGCCTGTTAATATGTTGTCGACCAACACATCAACATTTGTTCTTCGATCCAGTCCAGCTTCCAAATTGTTCATACGAGGTTTTCCGTGCAACCGGCAGACATAACAGACATTGTGCAACTCATCGGTTAAGAGTGTTGTAGCGTCCGCGGAACGTTGATTCCTAACATGTTATCAACTTGTTACTTCTCTGTGTCGCGTTGTATCCCTGGTCAACAGTTATTCTCCAATTGCCTAGTTTCCACATAGGAACACTTCTCCAAGGCATCCGTAAAAGTATTCACAACCTTCAACTAATATCTAGTGGGTGACCACCTAGTAAATACAAGATTCGGAGAATTACAGGTGCACATGACCATCCCCGTTGCTCATATCCTCGTTTAAACTCAACCAGTTTCCAGTACGTGGTCACTGGGCCTTTTTGCTCGGACACTGCGTTCGTACGCCTGGAGGCGAACATTGAGCCCAACCTTAGATACGTGTTATGAGTTGTAAGGATACTTCGGGTGCTCCTTCATAAAGCACTCGGGATCAGTCACACGCTCATGGTGAAGAAGTTTGCGCCCATCAGAACCTCGGAAGATTCCATCTAGCACAACCGAGCCTGACCTCGTGGTCGAACATAGCACGCGCAGTATGAAGTGCGTGTCGATAGCATAACCCGAACTTACATATTTTCAGGAGTGGGAAATGTCATATGCTATCGCAGATTTTCATGTGGCCCAGAATGTGGTTTCCGATGAACAGAGTTCATCCCGGCGATATGAAAAACAATGATCATATCGTGTTACCCTGAAACCAAATGATCTTTTGCTTAACCATGTTTATCTTTCGAAACACCGTGGTTCTTAGCCGGTCATGGCATGGTAGAGGTTCCCTGTCCATCAAGACGACCGAGCCTGTGTGACGAGGCAAGACCCACATTCGACATATTGTATTGGGAGTTTTTACAATCCAACGACTAGTTTATAGACCGTAAATCCGAAGTAATTCGGTCATCATAACATCGTTAAAATCATAAACTCAAATTGCAATTATTTTATTAAAAACTCCAAAAAGGTTATCGACACAATACAATCATATTCAACCCTACGTACTACAAGTACTTTGACATACTTTTTGAAAATCTATCTAGATTAGAAATATGTAAACAATTTAAATTTAGGTAGAAATTTTATTATTAACCGAAATCCACAAATAAAAAAAAAAAATTAACAGACAAAGTAGAGGTCATACGATACCTCAATGATGGGTCCCACGAAAAAAAAAATCTGAGTGGCCTAGCAGCTAGTGAAGTGGGGACCACCCCAAAATATATGGTGATGACATTGCCCCTCCTATATTCACTATTCAGTGGGGAAAGTGCATTTATCTATATATATTAATAAATACAATAAATATAAAAAAGAAAGAAAGGACGACCCAAATTCATTATCGGTCACATACATATTGGCTGGGCGATATGTTATGTTCCATCCATTCCTTACAATTAAGTAGCTGACTTTATATACCACAAACAATTTTGATTTAAAAGTGTTAACTCTTATGTGATTTAGTTATGAAGTTACGAATTCCGGCTTGACTAAACTATTTTTTTTAAAAACAAAAAATACTAGATTAGGGTCGCGCCTCTATTAGTCAATTCTCTTTTATTTAGAAAAAAAAAATAGCTGACTTTATAATGTTAGTATTTTGACGTGTCTTTATTTACATACATGGTTCCTGCCCTGCCAAACAACTATCACATAATTATGTCGGTAACCGTTCATGGTTTTTCTCATTCTTTTATTGCTAATAATAATCCCCGTATCTCAGAAGATTGCCTAAATTGGAACTTATAATATTATTTATTTATATCTTTATATACAAGTAATGTTCAATGTTTGGATATTTTAATGTATAATTCTTTGTTTTAGTTAAATAATGATGTATATTATATAGTAGTACAAAATGGTCATATTTAGTTGATTTCCAAAATTTCATATTAGGTAATGTAAAAAGTAATGTGATAAATTAGTAGCAGTGGAGAAACTTGTTAGTTCTATTCGTTGTCATATTACTTTTAAAAGAACAAATAGCAAAATTCAACTTTAATTTTTGTTGTGACGATAGTTAAATTGACTTCCTATCTGGGTATAAAATTCTATAATTTACAATTAAATTTAAGTTGACGAGTTTTTAAATTAGTTCTAGAGATGTGATGACACGTATCACATTATTTAGACTTACTGGATAGAATATAATTGTTTTTATAGATAGAGAGACAATAAATAATAATAATAATAAAAAAGAAGAAAAGTGAATAATGTATTTACAGGAATTGGTTTGGTCCCCCCTACTTGCTGTCCTTGGCAGCTACTTTTATCTGAGTATATATATATATATCTTCTTCTTGTTGTTCAGTCACCAGATATAAATGCGAATATAACATCTTTTCCAATAATCTAAGTCCGATATTAAACTCATGTGGTAGTGGTACCTACTCTTCCTCTCTTATCTTATTAATAATTCTATATTAAAATTAAATATACTTTTCATACAACATATTTGACCGAATGTGACTTTTGATATAATAAAACTTTAGGATGGATCACGTGACTTGCACATACTATTAAACGGCAAAAAACTAAACGGTCAAATAACAGATGGACTAAAAGTCTTGGAATTTTGAACGTTTAAAAGTCACAATCGATCAAAAGTACATATAATTTAACACTTATTATTATTAATATTAGATGTACAAAATCAAATTTGTAATAAAATGAAACAAATCCAAAATGTTTAAAAATAAATTTGTAGTGGCTGGACCACAAATGGCTTGACCAGATCCATACCCCTGGACAGTGGAGAAGAGGACTGAGAAACAAAAAAATATACGATAAACCCCACTAGTGTTATAAAAAAAAAACATGAATCATCAATATTGAAAAGAATGAAAGCAAGATTTTACCCCCAAGAAAACCAACCAAGCTGGCTAAGGCTAGGCTAGGCTAGGTAAACAATGAGAAGAGAGACAAGAAATATGAAAAGAGTAGAAGGATCGTCTTTTATGTGCCAAGGCAATCAATATACATACATTATCCAATCTATCTATCTAAACTTTCTTTCTACTTCGCCATCCAAACAGAGAGAGAGAGAGGCAAGTGAATTTTCTAACTGTAAACCAAAATTGCAGAGAGAAACAAGAAAGCAAGAATATGAGCATGCATGCCTCCTCCCTCCCTCCCTCCCTACTGTTGTTCCACTTTCCCTTCCCTTCCTTTCCTAGACAAGATATATAGAAGAAAGAAAACAACAACAAGATTTCTTATTTCCCCATTCCCACTGCAAGACCTCCCCTCCCCTCCCCTCCTCTTTCTTTGTTTGTCATCATCAAAACATATACTAATTTATATGCTTCATCCCATCCATGCCTTTGTCAGTCAGATTCAGGACAGCCAAGAACCCTCTTCTCTTCTGCACTCTTCCTCTTCCACTCCTTCTGTTCCAAAATTGTGGATCCTGAGAGGTGGTGGGGCAGATGTGGCTGCATTTTCATTCTTCTACCCTCTTCCTCCTCTCAGTTGTCTTCTGACCTTCTTGATTCTTCTCTGGCTGCCAAGAAACAAAACAAAACATGTCATTTCAATTCATCTTAACAATTCACATCCCATTATTATTCAAACAAAATATCCATCCATCTCAACTCACCAGCAGCAGGTTGTTTCTGCTCAGCAGCTTTGACCTGGCCTGCATTTGGAATGCTAGTATGGACATAGGTGAATCCAGCTGGTGGCATTAACTGATGATGTGGGCTTCCCGATACAGCAAACGGGGCAGAATGGAGAGAATGATGCCCCCCACCACTCTTCATATTACTTGCAGCAACTGCTTTCACGGGATCACACGTGCTGCTGCTGCTGTTATTTGTTGTTGGTGAACATAGAGACAACATTCCTGAGGAAGAAGAAGATGCCCCATGTTGCTGCTGCTGTTGAGGTTGTTGTTTCAGCTGTTGCTGTGGATCAGTGCTACGTCTCCCGTGATAATACGCATTTGTGGCAGCAGCAGCAGCAGCAGCCGAGGCTGCACTTGGTGAGTGGGGATTATGGACTTGCATGTAAGGGTGGGTGAAGAACAGCTGTGTCTGTTGTTGTAAGGACTGCTGTTGCTGTTGTTTCTGGAGCTGCTGCTGCTGCTGTTGTTGTTGTAGCAGCTGCTGTTGATGAGGTTTTGTCCCAGAAGGCGACATTATATGTGAATTCCCCAACATAGACGGGACAATTCCTGTAACAGGAGATGACTTGTGGCCAGGAATGGAGGAAGATGAGGTCTTCCCTTGCTGCTGCTGCTGGTGGTGGTTCGACAAGGATGAAGCTTGTGGAGTCGTCTTATTTCCAGTTGAAGTAGAAGTAGCAGAAGTACGCGGACTCCCACCACCACCACCAGCACTCTTGGACATGGAAGAGGCTGTCGGGGATCCAATAGCAGCTTGTTGTGCTGCCTGGTTAGAACTCTGTTGCTGCTGAGCAGCATTCTGGCCTTGTTTGGAGTTAGCAGCTGCAAAAGATATTTGTGTCTGACCTTGGAGAGATCGGGATTGCTGGCCCTTCATAGGTGCAGTTGCTGAGTTGAGTGTAGGAGGAACTTGAGATTGAGTTGTTGATGCAGACCCACGTGCATTACTCGAGCCCTTCCACTGAGGAGATTGGTTTGGACCGTTACTGCTCTGCACAAGATTTTGTGCAAACGAGGACAGGGCATTAGGAGGAGGAGGAGGAGATTTCACAGCAGCAGAAGAGAATTGATCAGCACCGGCACTTACATTATTACTTGCCACTGCTTGACTCTTGCTTCGTGCAGCAGCTGCAGCTGCAGCAACAGCATACTGCTGCTGCTTCTGGAGCTGGATCATCTGCTGCTGATGCTGATGTTGCTGCTGCTGCTGCTGATGTTGTTGCATCTGCTGCTGGTGTTGGTGGTTTCTTTGCAACTGATGCTGCTGCTGAGAAGCTGCAGAGCTGAGTGCGTTGTTGGGCATCCGAGCAGAGGCGGATCCAAGACTGAGGTTTCTGGCAGAGCTGTCTACTACATTAGCTGTTTCTGTCAAGTCGGACCTGGAAAATGCAATGTGTCCCTGTCCCTTACTCCCCGCCCCCATTGACTTCCTGTCATCATCGACAGAGACAGCAGAATCATTCCCACCTTTACCATCCTCCGAGGCACGGAAATTCTTCTTCTGAACAGTCTGGGCAGCTGCAAACATTTGGTAGCTGTGTCTGGTGGCCTCTGGGAGACTCTGCAGCATACTAGCATGATTTGGAGCCATGTCTAGGTTCTGAGCCGATGCAGATACACTACCATTCAAGGAAGCAAACGACATGGCAAAGGCCTGAGAGGGCAGAGAATCAAACCCCGCCTTAGAGGATCCTTGCTGCTGCTGCAGCTTCTTCTCATTTGTGTGACCAGCATTAGCCGCTGCTGCTGCTGCAGCAGATTGCATGAGGGTAAAGTTCTGAGCATGCATAGCCATGGGAAAACTCTGGGCATAGATATTCATATTTGATCGGTGGGAGGAGGAGGCTCTGCCATCGGGATCTTCGGCTCCATCACCATGATGATTCTGCTGCTGCTGCTGCTGAGAAGATGGGTGTTTGGCAGCAGGAAAGCCCTGCTGCAAGCTTCCATTCCCAACAGTGGTGACCCCCTGTGGGCGATGCTGCTGTTGGCTCTGGAGATGCTTCTGAGAAGAGGAAGAAGTGGTTGAAATGCTGGCATTATTCTGGGTCTGCTGAGGTGCTTGCTGGAGCTGAGATGGATGCAGCATCTGGGAAGAGTAGAAAGACCCATTGAAGAAAGGCATTGCCTGAGCAGGGTTACCTCTGAACTGTGGCCCACCTCCTCCTACATGAGCAGGTACAGGGTACGGATATGGATTATTCTGCAGTATCGCTAAATACTGAGTCTCACCGCTCGGCATGTTAGGGTAGTTGAAGCTCATGGCAGTAGCTGCAGCAGCTGAAGCCGAAATTGCTGGTGATGGAGATGTTGAAGTAGTAGCACTGGATGGAGCTATACCTGCAGCATTGTTCGGTTTACCAGCAGCCGCTCCAGAACGCACAGCAGCAGCAGTATGTTGCTGGGTCAGAGGGAAGATGAATGCAGGACCCTATAATTTACACACAAACTCAATCTATCTTCTTTCAACAGAAAAAATAACAATGTGGACAAAGAAGAGAAGAACGTACCAGGATGTTGTTTGGGGCACCAGCTGGCAAGCTCTGCTGAAGCAAAACTTGCTGCTGCTGCTGCTGCTGTTGCTGCTTTCTTTGAGAAGCAGAATCAATACTTGAAGCAGGAGGAGGAGGAGGAGGAGCTTTCTCCTTACTGGGAAAGAGGGACATGTTTTCAGGCATCATCAAATTCCCAGCAGCTTTATTTTCTGACTGAGGAGGAACCACATTCAGATTAGTAGGCTTGGCTCCTCCGTACATGGAAACCGATGCAGCAGCAGCAGCAGCAGCAGCAGCAGTGGCTGGTTGCCAAAATGGATTCATCCTTGTCATCTGTTGATGGTACTGAATGTTCCGGGCAATGTAGCAATGAGTGGCGCACTTCTTTTGTCGAGGCTGGTTGAACAGCCATTGCGGCGGCGGCTGAAATGTCCCAAGTCCACCAGCATCAGACATTGGCCGAAAGAAGAAGAAGAAGAAGAATGAATAAGATGTAATACCTGGATAGCAGCCGTTGTGGTTCCATCCATGGACACAACTCCTTGCATAGGTGCCGCCGCCATATATCTATTTAAAAAAAAAAAAACTGTTACTTCCCTTTCTTTACAAGGCAAGGCAGGCAGGCAGAAACAGACAGAAAGAGAAGAGTAGGGCTTTGCTTAGGTAGCTGCTGCTTACCCCATTGGAGGGATCGCCCCTGGCCACCCAGCCATAGACATAGGAGGAGGAGGATAACTCATAGCATTGTTTGGTTGAGCTGAAGATTAATTAACCAACATCAGTATCCCATCTTCTTTATATATTAAACAAAATCACTTTTTGTAAGGGAAGAAAAAAACAACACCCCATCCAAATTTACCATTTTTTTCAGGTTGCTGCTTATGAAATTGCTGATTGAGCTTGCTAATAGATGCTGCAGCAGCCGCACCATTTTCAGCCTTGTCCATATCAAGCTGCAAATCAATCCTCTTCTCCTTAGGAACAACAGTTTTCTGGGCTTCTGCACTCGATTTGGCCTCCTCAGCAACAGCATTGAGTCTGTGCTCTCCTCCCCCAGAAACAACCTTCGATGGAGTCTCATCGTTACTGCTTATGCTCTTCGATTCCTGCATGTCAAAACAGCCAAGAAAAATAAATGTCAATTTTTTTTAAATAATAATTAATAACATATCCTGAAATGGGTTAGTTGCAGAAAACACTTACAGTCTTCATCATATCAGGGACCAGGGACTTCTTAGGATCTACTGCTGAAAGATAAACAACGTCACCATCTCTATCTGGAGAAGATCTTGATGGAGGAGGAGCCTGAAATTCATTCGAATTTACACATTTAGTAAAACACGAACAAATGAGAGATTTTTTTTATAGAAAAATTTGGTTGTAAAATCACGGACCATCAGATCTATCTGGAACTTCTCTTCATGCTGGTTCTCAATCTCGCTCCTGAGAAACACGAACGAGTCAAAGAAAAGCTTAAAAGAGAACGAACCCAGAAAAGATCTATCTATCTGATTGATTAACAAATTATATATATATATATAATAAGATAAAAAAAAAAATGAAGAGGAAAAAAGAAAAGGATAAAAAATAAGTTTTTGCTACTTACTCTTTGGTCGCTTTCATGCTGCTATCCACGCGATTATCATCCAACTGGTTGCTTGAGGATTCCTTCAAGAGGGACGATGATTGAGGAGGTCCTTCCTTCACTCCACCCGCATCTCCTCTTAAAGGCTTCAATTCGTGGGTATCGTCAATTTTTCTCAATTGCGCCTCCATAGCTGGTTTTGCCAAATTGTAGGGACAGACGCCATTTTCTTTCCCGGATCCTCTTACTTTCTCAAGATTTGATGAAACAGCATCTACCTTGGCCGTCTGGTCCATCTCGGGCTTGGTGGTGGCGGCAGAAATTGGACTGTTCCTCGAGGATGTAGTGGCTGGTTGGCTCTCGTCATCGTACTTCACTTGTCGGGGTTTCTTCCTCTTGGGTGCTGCAGATATATAAAAAATAAGGTTTTGATGAAGAGAAGAGACGGATCTGTTGGAAAAGAGAAATAGGTACCAGTTACAGATAAGGGAGTGGGCGTGGAGCTCAAATTCTGAGCAATAGCTGGAGATGGAGAGTTGGGGGTGGGAGATGAGATTCTAGACTTGGCATCACCAGCAGCAAATCTGCTGTTCTCTTCTCTGGAGGACTCAAATTTCATGGCATCGGAAATATCAGGCTTGGAAGGAAGTTGAGGCTGCCTCATCATCCCATAGAGCACCTCCGCAATCTCTATCTCGATTTCTTCCTGATCAGAGGAAGATGACTTGGATGATGACTTTGGCGGTAGCAGCTTCGGTCCGCTGGGTTTCTGAAAGAAAAGATAACATTAGAAGATTATGATGGATTTTGACCAAAATCTGAGAAAAACTGTCTTGTCCACTCACCATCTTCTTCCTGCCGGACGCGTTAGAGGAGGAAGGCGAAATTGGTCCGACGGCTACTGGAAGGTTTGTCCTCACCGGCGAGGCTGATGCCTGACGGAGGATATGCTCTCCGCTGCTTCCTGCAACTATATGGCCACCACTGGAGAGCCACTCATGAGACCTCTTTATAGAAGCTGATACAAAAACAAAAACTCAGATCAGATCAGAAATCTCCGATTTACAGAATCTCACCTCGGTAAATGAGAAGATGAAGTTGAAATGATGGATTTTTCCGCTGTACCTGACCGAGCCTTCCGTGGAACCGACACACCAATCATCTCATCCGCGGGTTTCCACGGAGCAGCAGGTCTGAAGACCTTTGCCGCTGCTGGAGGAAAGTTCCGCCTGTTGTTGGGGTTTGATATGGAGGACGACAGAGACGACGGCTGGTAGTTCGAAGGAGGCGGCGGGACCAACCTCATGTGGCCGCTGCCGCCGACATCGCCGGCGCCGCCTCGGTCGTCGTCCTCCTCTTCCTCATCGTTTACGCTCTCCTCCGAGGTATCCTCGCCGCCGTCCTCTCTGTTGCTCCCGTGCAACATCCTCTCGGCACGTCTCTTGTTCCGACTAAGCCGATCTCTATCCCGATCTCGATCCCGGGTCCTGTCCCGATCCTTTTTCACGCTTCCTCCTCGATCTCTCAACCTCGTCGTCTCCTGAAGCTCCATAGGACCATCTTCCTCTGCAAGTACGACCAGAAACTTATCAGAACAAGAAGCAGAAAGGGAGAAGAAAAGAAAGATTCAGATCTGGGCTACCTGGTGAGTCTCTGAGACTAGTTCTGTGTCTCCGCCTCGCCAATCCGTTCGGAGCCGCCATGTAAGTAGACCTTCTCGCCTCTCTGTTCCTATCCATACTTTGTTTGGTACTCTCTTATCAGATATGCAGATACAGAAGATTGGTTTTATCACTCGTCACCACAAGCAAACCATAATTCGCCGGGAACTGATAAGGCGTCGCCGGAGCTTTCTCACACAATGGAAAGATCTCCCCTTTCGCTTATCTTCTCTTCTTCTTCTTCTTCTTCTCCACCCTCTCTCTCTCTCTCCCTGATTTCTCTCTCTACTTTTTCTCTGAAATTGTCCTTATATTGCGCCCTCATCTCATCAGCTTAAAACCCACTAGAAAGCCTCGTGGACGGTCTAGATTAAATCTATGATGACATGTTAACATCTGAGCCGTAAATTACTTGACACTATCAACGGCTGCGATTGGTTATTTACAGCATGGCAACATCTGCACCGTTGAGATGCTACCCGACTCAAGTCGCTTAGCCTTTTCTGCATCAACCGCCACGTGTCAACCTTTATTTACTCTCTCTCCCCCCTTCCTTATTTACTTGCTACGATTTGGTACTTTTTTCCAAAACCACAACAAACAGTAATAATTATTAATTCCAATAAAAAGTCATTAAAAAAGTATTGTCATTAATGAGTGGAAGACGGAGCAATAATATAATAATAAAATAACTGATAATAATTAATTATTATTAATATAATAAGATAAAGAGGGTACATTAATATTACTTTACTATATTTATATTTAATTAAATGATTCTTTCAAGATGCATAGAAACACTGATAATAATTCATTATTAAAATAAAATAATAATAAGATAAAGAGGGTACATTAATATTATTACTTTACTATATTTATAATTAATTAAATGATTATTTTACGATACATAGAAACATAATAATATTGATATATGTAAGAGTTTTTTTTTGCCAAGAGATATATTTAAGAGTTAATAATAATATAATTACTAAAATCAAACGAAACTTTGACCATTTAGGAAAAGAACAAACCGAACTTATTTTCTTGATAAAAAGAACATTCAACTTTCAAATGTATAGCAAACCAATTGATTTCGTTACATTAAATTGTGTATATTACAATTTTCGTACATATTAATATGATAGGTGATAGACATAATTTTCATTAAAATACATTATATAGATGTTATAGTCGATTTTCATCACTTTTAATAAAAACATTATCAATGTTTGCATTTTACTATATTTGTTAAAAGTTTAGTTTATTTTTTTGTTAAGAAAAAAAGTTGAGTCTTATTTTTTTATAAAACACAGCTCTATTTCATTATATTCCATCCATATCACAATTCCATTCATTTAATATCCCTTTGGTGTCATTGAGTCCAGTTTACTTTTTAGTAGTTAACCCAATATTTAAACAAGTCAATTCATTTGTTACATTTTTTATATTTTCTTTCATACGCTATTTTGTTGTATGAATATTTTTCGAGTTTAAAGAGTTACTACCGAGCAGAAAAAACTTTAGAGTTACATACAACTAAACATCATTAGGGTTTCTAAATTGTTGTTGATAGAGACATTGAAATAAGTTAATTAGTTTGTTGTTTTCCATTATAAAGAAATTATTAATAATATGATATCCTTAGAAAATAAATATAATTGGGCCTCACGGATAGCCCAACTCATTTATCTATATCTACGAAAGTGTTATGGACCGTCCGATGGAGATCTGACGTGGACGTGGCATATCCGAGCTGGCACGAACCAGTAGTCTCCGGGGGATGTGCCTGATATCAGCCGTAGGATTCCGATAAATCGGACGATCTCGAGGGGAGAAAGTCACGGTCACGGAACTGTGGAGTCCACAGCTGCCGATCTTAAATTATTTCCTTACCCGGTGTTGGCGTATTTGTCACGTTCGCTAGATGTGGCTACCTGTTGGTGACGTGTACCGGGTCTCACCCAGTAAAAGTTCCATTTTGGGTCAATATTCACTGCGCGGTTAGCAAAAGCAATCATTCGCGAGTCCGCGATACAACTAAATTTAGAAAGATAATATAAGTTTTTTTATGTGTTAAGGGAATGTTTTGATAGATCATAGAAATTATCACATTTCATATTATTTTTATATTTCATATTTAATAAATCAAACAATTAAATGTGCATTGCTAGGTGAATTTTATTGTAATATAAAATTACTTTTAAATTTCATTCAATGTAACATGAGATTACATATAAGATAGCATATTGTTTATTATTTTATTTTTATTCATTAATTATTTAATTAGATAAATTACTTGGTATGGTATTTATTGTTTATTCTGCTATTATTATATTTCATTTATTTTATCTACCTCATGACTTGATATTAAAAATTTTTAAAAAAAAATGCATATGATACATGTACAAAATGAGTAAAGTTTTTTCGTGACATTTTTAATGTGAAAAGTGTTTCATCCGAACCCGCTTGACGTAACAGACTCGACGAATCTTCAACTTGATCTCTGTGTTAGGTCCAACTTGCACTCCTGACGCTTGTTGTCCGAACCTGTACACATGGGCAGTAACCAGCACGGAGGGGGAGGTGCCGGTTGAGCCCTCTCCGATGCTTAAATGAGAATTCTAGAGAGAGAAAGCTAGAGAGAAGTCAGAGCTCCTAAGCCAATCT
This sequence comes from Clarkia xantiana subsp. parviflora, assembly GCA_036873135.1. Lineage (NCBI taxonomy): Eukaryota > Viridiplantae > Streptophyta > Magnoliopsida > Myrtales > Onagraceae > Clarkia > Clarkia xantiana. Next base: position 2,537,859 of record JAPTYO010000018.1, read on the forward strand.
CAAGTGAATGTAAAGTGTAAAATGAGTGGCCTAGGCTCCTTTTATAGGAAACCTTAGAACCGACCCCCGGTTTTTGTGCGGTTCGACGTCAGTTTAAAGGAAAGTGTGAACCGTCGTTTGGTTTGGTCAAGGTTGGCTATTAGAAAACTCTGAATTGGTGTGAGAACACAAATGGAACACGCGTGCTGCAAACGACGACTCGGATCACGTCGGGTTCGGACGATCCCGGCGCGATCCGGGTTGTCTAGGGCAATCCAGAGGTCCGTTCCGGACGCGTGTGTCACGCGTTCGGACTGTTTTAAACCTCGGGAGCGTGTTTTTGTCTATTTATGTGATTTTGACGTGTTTGCGAAGTCCGGAATGTAAATATGAACCCGAATTGGGCATATATCAATCACTAGCCCCCGAGTCAAATAATGGCTTGACCCTTGCTTGACTCTATTTTAAGATAGAATTCATGTCCAATTTGGGTCTGATACTGACCTTAGGAGTTGATTTATTGTCGGTTGGGCACGCGGACCTTGATTTCGCCTAACTTTAATTTTTTGGCGAGTATTTTGATATCTGCTGACAGGGTTAGTGTAGCAGACATGCTATATACAATATATATATATATATATATATATATATATATATATATATGCGATGAGTTATAAATATATGCAATCATATTTATGGATGTTGACATGTATAGGGATGCACTGGTCGCGGACGCGTTAGACACGAATGTGTCCGATGCGGGCGCGACTGACGCGTTTAAAGTAATATGGACATGCATGATGCAATGACATGTGATTGATAATAAAATCATGCAATTGGTTATGCGATAATGAAAATATGAATCATGGATTGATATAGATGACATGACCACAAATAAATCATGGTCATGTTAACATATGAGCATGATTGCACACGTCGAGTTCAGAATGATGTATGTTGTAACAAGGGTGTAAAAACACTTAGTCATTCTACTAGGGACTTGTAAAAAATTGAGAGGGATCAAGGGTTACCCATAGGTACAAACACCATTAGTGAAAACGAGAGAGAGAATTCACTTGTCAAGTATCCCCACTTAGTAGTTTTTAGGACCACTCTCATTTCTTGAAGGAGAAGAAACTTTGGTGTAGCAAATTTGGGAACCGAATCATATTGATCGGCCAAATTTAATCACCACCACGATGACGGGACGACGGTGAGGAGTTACGGTGACACGGAGGCGGCTCACGGTGGTTGGAGTGGTGGCGCATGGCTATCACGGCAGCGGCGCATGACTTTCACGGCGGCGTGTGACTTTCACGGCGGCGGTGGTTTTTTCGGCAGCCTTTAGTGATGTTTTCCACGGTGATCCGATCGTCTTGAGGTGGTGAGTTCAATTTCGGGTATGTCTAAACCATTTGCCACCTTGCTTGGGTCTAATTTGATCTTGATTGTCTCTTGAAATTGTTTACTCTAGCATGCCCACAATGTGTTTGATAAAATTCCTACAACATGATAGTTCCACAAATCGGCCAAAATTTTGGCTAAGTGCTGAAAATTTATTAACATGATTGTAAGTAGTAATACTATGTTTGGTGATCATTGTCGACATGTTGCACCATGATGTAGATAGTGTTTGAACATGCTTGATGTTGATTGTTGATAGTTGATCATTGTTATCTCCTTCATAATAAAACACTTAGAGAATATTTCTTGATGGTTGATGTTTACTATATGACATTCGTCGTCTGTCGAATGTCGTCTGCTATCATGGTGAAACACTTAGAAAATATGTCTTGATAGTTGACGCTTGCTACCTGTCGTCTGCTATCATGGTGAAACACTTAGAAAATATTTCTTGATAGTTGACGCTTGCTACCTGTCGCCTGTTATCATGGTGAAACACTTAGAAAATATTTCTTGATAACTTAGCCCCATGACCATTCTAGAATAGTGACTAGCATGTCGTCAACTCATGCATGCGTTCGCTTGACATCATAATCATGATAGTTGTAGAAGTTGAATTTAATCTTCTCTTGACTAATAGGAACACACGTCGTGGACGTGACTACTACACGCGTGTTCATTGCGTGCGTCGCTTGTTGCATGCATGATCGTCGCGTGCGTGATATAGTATCTTGAACACTTAGAATATCTCAATCATGTTGAAGTATATATTGTAGTCTTTAAACAATGGTATAGCATTATGTAATCGCGTTTCTTGTCACGTACATACTCGACACGTGCGCACTCGTCGCGCGTGTTATGTCCACTTGTGAAAGCATGTGGTGATGGGCGCCATAATTGGTAGCCCATAATTTGTATAGTTTACCTAATGAACTTGGGTAAATGTCACATTAGGGTAATTGGGCTAGACCCAAATCCCAATTGACATGGGAGGCCCAAATTTGGGCCTCCCCAATACATAGGCTGGTCGAAATAATTAGGTGGGGTAAAGTGGACTTTTGTCCACTTTAGTCCTCCTATAATAAGAGGTGTTAGGGAATATTTAGGGTTAATTATAATTCTCTCACAAGAGTGTTTTAGAGAGAAAACCCTCCTCCCACACTAGCAAGTTTCGGCCGAACCATACCTACACCAAGGGTGTGCCAAATTTCTTTCGAGCAACTCTCCGAAGATCTGTCCCCGTGCCAAGAATTGATCTGAGGCTTTGCTGTGGAGCTAACACCACGTAGGGCTTCTTTCACAAGAACCTCTACGGGTTCCGTCCGGTGGATCGAGAACTCCCTCGTACAAAGGATCTTGGACTACGGTAACTGTTGAGGTATGTGTAACTCTTCCGCTGCGTAATTTCGATTACATGCACGTGTTAAGTCCTAAGCTTTAGGTCAACGGGTTGTCGGCCTAAACCTTACTCCTCACTGGTGAAACTACGGGTTCAGTGTTCTTGGGTCCTGTCGTTCTGATCTGTGTCCTTCTGCTTCCTTGCTTCTCTCCTCGTGCCCTGCAAGAGGGGCAGTATCAAGCACGGAGGGGGGGGGGGGGTGGTGCTTGATGAACCCTCTCTGATGCCTAAGTCAGAATGATATTTCTAGAGAGATAAAGCTAGAGAGATGTCAGAGCTAAGCTTCACAATTAGCCAAGATGGTCAAATGAATGGTGGAATGGTTGTATTTATAGGTAACGGTGTCATGAAGGTGGCTTAATGACATCGTTAACCTTTAAACACAATTAATTAGTCCTTGATCACATAATTAAAACCTTAAAGCATGGAGAAGGTGGCGGAAATAATCCAAGTGTAGGAGTCGGAAAACGGAGTCGGGGCCCTTGGGGGCGGGGAGAAAATCCGACCCCCAAGGGTAGGGGTTGAGTGTGGCCACCCAACCCCTCCTTAGGGGAGATGGGTTGGCTGACCCGATCTCCCCTAGGGGAGGTCGGTTTTGGCCACCCGACCTCACGTAGGGGAGGTCGGGTTTGGCCACCCGACCTCACCTAGGTGAGTTCGTCGCGGTCCGGACGAGTATTTTCGCCTCGTCCGGACCGTTGGTATTTCAGCGGGGTGTTTGGGTCGAAGTTTCGATTTATAATCATTAACGGCGTGATCGAAATAAATGGCCCCGAGTCACATGCCCCCGAGTCAACCAATGGCCTGACCCTTGATTGACTCTATTTTAGGATGGTATGACACGCGCAATTTGAAGCCGGAATTTTACCTTTTGTCGGAATCCTTACTTACCCCTGGGTGTCTGTCTCTGACTCTGCCCCCTGTCTTCTAAGATAGAGGAATTGCAAACGTCAGTATAGCGCGGACACGCGTCCAAGCACGTGTCCGTCTGAGATGGAAATAATAAATTCAATATTGTCCCGAGCTCATACTCGGAAAATATACGCATGCATGGGGATGCAAAATGAATATGGTTAGGTGAACCCATGCTTCAATTTCATGACGGGGTAAGCCTATGCGGGGAAAAATTTCGGTTTTGGTCCAATTTTTTTTTCTAAGTATAGGGTATTAAAAAACATGCCTATAGGATATTAACTTGGGTGGGAATATGCCTAACCATAGTCTAAGGGAGGTAAAGATGATAGTTTTCCCTTTAACCCTTAGATCTCTTCTAATTTTTAATGGAGGGTTGTGATTATGTCACTTTAAAAAACCCTACACCTAGAGGAGTAAATAAATTACCTCACTTAGCCACCATTGTCATCTTTTCCCCATTTTCCCACACTTGGAGGCCAAGGGAGAAAATCTTGCACACCAAGGGAGGGGGGCCGGCCGAAATTCCGGTGGAGGACCAAGAATTCCGACCAGCATCTCTGTGGCCAGCGGGCGGAGCGGAGGCACGGGGAGGGCAAGCAGAGGACGGCGGCACGACTCCGGCTGGGCGGTGGCTGGACGAGGGATGGCGTCTGGACCGACTGGGGCAGGCAACGGCGAGGCGGGACGTGGGTGGCTCCGATCAGCCAGCATCGGGACATGGCGAGGGCCAGGCGGCTGAGCCCAACTCCGGCGACGACGGGACCAGATTTTCGGCGACCTCGAAATTCGAACCCCGGCCCCGTTTACCAAATCGGGTCGGGTTTTCCAAAGGTCCCATCGTTTTCCTTTCGTTTACCATACAAAATGCCGATACTTGAATTGCCGATATTTGATTTGTCGACCTTTGATTGAATATGTGATTGCCGTAGATAGCCGCCGACGATTTGGGGAGTACTTTTGGCCGTTTGAATTTTTTCCACTTGAATTTGACGTTGTGATGTCATTTGCGTGTTGATTTCCGTCGAGGGGCATAATCGTAATTTTTCTTGGGAATCGGTTTTTTGATCCGAGCGAAATTGCCCGATTTTATCGTTGTAGTGTCTTTAGCATGTGTTCGTTACCTTCGTTGGGTGCCTTTGAATTTTTGGTTGTTGCTTGTCAGGTGCCGGGGTATGTCCGGATTTTTCGAAGATCTTCTTATCCTAACACCTTTCATGCTATGACAGGTATTGTATTCGTGGTGGTGCCCCCGTACACAAACTTGGCAGAGGCGCTATATCCTTCGAAGGATGAGTAAGTTTTTCTTTCCCTCTATTCGTCGCGTTATTTTCTTTCCTGGCATTAGTTCGGAGTCGGATACTGAGCCAGGGTATTGGTCGGAGCCTGATTCGAGCTTGGAATTTCCCACTGCCTTTGATTTAGGTCTCGCTGCTTTGTCGGAGAACTATTTGACTAGGTCCGGCTATAACGAGCATGTCACCTTAGGCGACATTTGTCCTTTAGACGAGCCCTTGTACCCCTTCCTCCCTTCTTTGGGAAACACTCGCCAGACAGTGACAGAGCCTCCCAGGGGGAAGGTTGTTGTCTATCCTTCCCAGATTCAGTTTGGGTTACGTCTGCCTTATTGTGATGAGCTCGTAGAATTGAGTAGATTATTTAGGATCTCCCCTATGAACCTTGCCCCCAGTGCTATTCGCGTCTGGGTGGGTTTCCGGGTGCTATGTCAGTGGTACTCCTGGAAGTATTCCTTGGTCTTGTTCCGGTGCTTCTTCCGCTTTCAGTATCAGAAGAAGGTAGGCTTCGCGAGTTTTGTGACTCGCTATCCTTCCCTCAAAGATTCCCAATTTGTTGATTTCGGGTTGAGCGGGGTTGAGTGGAATACTTCTCTACGTTTCGTGGTTCGGAGCGATAACTCGGCGAGCCATTGGGCCAAACACTACTTCTTCATCACGGATCGATACGTTACCTGGCCGGTTCTGAATGAGGACCGATCAGACGGCTGGCCTGCCTTTGGGGAGTTCTCTTCTGTGGACTATGAAGACTATCTACGAGAGCCACAAGACCCAGTCTTACTGCCCTGTGTCCTTGGTGACCGAGACAGATCTCTATGAGGCAGGGATTAGTTTGACTCCTCTCTCCGGGGATTCGGTATGCCACTTAGTCTTCTCATCTATATTTATTTTCTGTCTTTCCTTTGTAGGTTGGTTTCACGGGAAAACGTATAACGTGCAGGCAGCGCCGGTTGATTTGAGCAAGAGGAGGGCTCCCTCTAGCTCTACTCCGAAGAAGTCCCCTATGCCTGGGAAGACTACTGGGGCCTCTGGTATATTTCTTTCTTTCTCCTCTTGTGGTATACTTGTGTTTCTTCTCATGTTGTTTTCCTTGTATTGTTAGGGCACTCTCCCTTGGTGACCGAGAGAGTCGTCTCTGTGGGCAAGGGCTCTGGACCTTCTAAGTCCAAGTCACGAAGGTCCGACTCTGAGGCCGGGGCCTCGGCTGTCAAGAAGAAGAAGGCTGCAGATCCTCCTCCCCCTGGTGTTCGTCCCCCGAACTATTCTCGCGAAAAAGAGATAGTGGTCGAAGAGGCGCCTTCCCGGGCTGATAAAGGGAAGCGGCCTGCTGGTGATGGTGGGGTGGTCACTGGTTCTCCATCTCCTGCCCCCCAGCCGAGGGCACGGTCGTCAGGTTCGTTTTTCTTTATGTCATTGATGCTTCTATGCTTGTGTTTTTCTTTACCTTGCTTTATTTCTATAGGTGGGCCTCCGACTTTGAGTCAGAAGGACTTTGCGCGCCTTACTGACGAGGATATTGTGGGGGCTGAGTGGACTCCCTTTGCTGGGTTGAAGGAGTTCCACTTTGACAGCGGCTCCTCTTTGCGCACCCCGGAGGTTGGCATTCGGGTACTTCGCGGTGCCATCGCTCCTGGTGATCGTGTTCCTCAGCCTAAGTCCCCTAAGGAGACCCGGCACTTCATCCAGGGGGTGTTATCCCGCTATGTTCCTGTAAGTGGTGTTTCTCTTCCTTTTCTTCTTTCATGTGATTGCTTGCTAAGTCACTTACCCCTTGTTGAATTTTCAGGGTATGTCCGACATGGTGAATATGTCGTCTCTTGCGCTTGAGCTGTCAGATGAGAAGAAAGCCCTTGAGGATAACCTGGTATCCTTGAAGGCGGAGCTTGCCACTGCCGTTGAGAAGGCTCGCCTGTCTGACTTGCAGATGCAGGAGCTTAGGAGCCAGGTAGCTCTACTTGAGACTACCGTGGGTAGTATGCGCCGTGAGGCTGATGTTGCATCGTCACTCCATGCTGAGGAGTTGACGAAGCTTGAGGCGAGGTGCCGAGCGGAGGAGATAGTTGTTGCAGTAACTGAGTACAAAGCTTCCCCTGCCTTTACTACTGATTACAGCGTTCGGTTGAACCAGGAGATGAACCAGTTCGGGGAGTACCTTGTCGATCACATCTTCCGTATTGATCCCCAATTCCCCGTCAATGATCTGGGTGACTTTGGACCATATGCTACTGGTTATATGGCCGTTCTTAGGGGTCAAGCTGTTGTTGCTGATGAGCCTGCCCCTGCACAGGTGGATGCTATACCCGTGGATGTTGATAGTTCAGGCTCTTCCTCCTCTTCTTCGAGCTCTGTTGGTGGTTCTTCCTCAGAGGGTCAGGACCGTGAGGACTCTCCAGAAGGCTCTGGTTGATATGCTGATATCTCTTTATCTTTGTACATATGACTTTACCTTTCCTCCCCTTTGATGGGTTGAGTGTTTCTCCCCTTGATGGGTCGAGTTCATTTTGGGATTGCTATACTTGGGATGTTTTGTCGCTTTCCTTCTTTGCATGGTTATGTTGGCTGTGTGTGGAACATCTGCCTTTGGTTGTGGTATGCATGGTGTGTGGAACACCTGCCTTTTGATGGGTACTTCATATGCTTCTGTATATATTCCTTTGATCATGGACTCTTCCTTTCCTTCTGCTTTCCTTTACTTATCTTTCTTTTGTGTTTTCCTTCACATCATACCTGCTATCTCATCAAGAAAAAACATTATGTGTTCTTCATACAACTTTGCTTTGTAATTATTTTTTCATGGGATCCTTCTTAGTATAGTGTAATGATCTCTTCTGATATCCTTTAAATGGTATATATGGTACTGTTAGACCAAAGATACGCTCTTGGTAGGCGTCGAATCTGTTCACGAGACAGGCTCTCGGATGGCACTTAACGTTTCACAGGATAGGCTCCTGGAGGGCGCAAGTTAGACCATAGATACGCTCCTGGTGGGCGTTGAATCTGGTAGTTTGAAATCTACCTCAAGATACGCTCTTGGGGGCGTCGAATCTGGTAGTTTGAAATCTACCTCAAGATACGCTCTTGGGGGCGTCGAAGGTGTTTTTAGAAACCACTCTCAAGATACGCTCTTGGGGGCGTCGAATCTGGTAGTTTGAAATCTACCTCAAGATACGCTCTTGGGGGCGTCGAAGGTCGTAGTTTTTAGAAACCACTCTCAAGATACGCTCTTGGGGGCGTCGAAGTTCGTAGTTTTTGGAAACCACTCTCAAGATACGCTCTTGGGGGTGTCGAAGTTCGTAGTATGAATACTACTCTCAAGATACGCTCTTGGGGGCGTCGAAGTTCGTAGTATGAATACTACTCTCAAGATACGCTCTTGGGGGCGTTGAGGTTGTTGTTGACTTGGAAGTCATATCTGTGTAAGGATAACATAATGATTATATCACCACCTTCTTTGAAAGATACTTTTGAGTAACTTCTACTTCATTAGGAGCATTCATGGTTTATGTACACTTGGGGTGCCTTGGATGGATCAAGACACCCTTTGGAGGAAATCAAAGATAGTTGTAGAGTCGGAGTAACTTCTTGAGTTCTCCTTCTCAAAATTTGTTTTTGGAAAACTTAAAATGCTTGAACATGCAAAGTGCTGAATATCAAACTAAGGATATGGGGTGGTGAGTGTGTCTGTTGCCACGTACTCCTTTAGGCCTCCTTTGTAAATCATCTCTTCCACTTCTATCTTCAACACCATGCAATCATTGGTTTGATGCCCCCAAGTCCCATGGTATTTGCACCAACCCTGTGCATCTCTTCCTAGGAAGGCCTTGCCCTCCTCCTTGCACTTTGGTAGCTCTTTTTTAAGGTATTCTTCAAAAATTTCTTCTATCTTTGCCGTGAGGGGTGTGAATTTGAAGTTTACACCTCCTTCCAGTGTGTCAGTCTGTCTTCCTTCTTCAGGGACTTCTTCGTATTTCCCTATCTCTTTTGCGAATGCCCTGTCTAGTCTCTCTTTGAGCTCCCTCATTGTGCTTGTCATGACCACCTCATAGATCCCTCCATATGCTTCAATTGAGGTTGGATGCATGTTTCTAAGGAAGGCTTTTACGGCCTCACTTCTTGTGATGTCCATGCTTGCACCATAGCTGAAGAATCTCCCAAAGTAGCTTGATATGGACTCCTTTGGCATTTGCTTGATGTCGTCTATATATCGGAAACCCTTTACGATGGAGTCCCTTGTTCTCTTTCCTTCTGCATTCTCTGGCTGCCAAGGTATGCTCGTTACCCTTACAGCCTTGCTTCTCTGTCTCTTCTTAGCTAGTCTTTGAAAGAACTGCTTACTCAGGCGGAGTGCAATTCCCTTTTTCACCTTTCCCTGCCTTAGCCTTTTCATCACCTTCTCTTTGTCTTGGATGGCCCCAGTCATGACCATAGCCACTGTGTCTGACTTGTGTGATCCACGTCTCATGGACTTGACGTAGCACTGCCTTGCAGTGCGTTGATTACCTAAGACTTCCCCAATTCCGTTTTCAGTGATATACTTCAGCTTCTGATGCACTGTAGATGGCACAATTTCATATGGATTTATGGTTGTGCTTCTTAAGATCCCGTTGTAGGCTCCCAGGCTTTCAACCACCATGAAGTTGACGTTCACTCTCAGCTGTGTCCATCCCTGGCCCATGGTCACTGGCAGGGTTATCATTTCTAGGGGTTAACTTGTTGCCCCTGAGAAGCCAACCAGAGGGAAGTTGACTGGTTTGATGTCTGCCTTTGTTTTTCCTATCTCTTCTAGGACCCTTAGGCTTAGGAGGTCTGCAGAACTGCCCCCATCTACCAGTATTCTTTTTACATCGAAATTATCGATGTCCATCGTGATGACTAAAGCATCATCTTGCGGGAAGACAATATGACTCTTGTCCTTCTCCGAAAACTCAATCTTCATCTCCTCTCCTTTTCGTGGTCTCTTTCTCCACTTTGGCACTGAGCTCAGCTTGGATGCATAAACCTCCCTTGCATTGGTTGTTAGGCCACCCGATGCCACTCGTTCATGTATCATGTTTATAGATCCCCTCTTGTTAGGTGGGGGATTATAATCTACCTTGTCTTTGCCTTTATTCTTGTATGATAGCTCTAGGTGTGTGCTATTGCCACCGTGATCAACAAACTAAGGATATAGGGTGGTGAGTGTGTCTGTTGCCACGTACTCCTTTAGGCCTCCTTTGTAAATCATCTCTTCCACTTCTATCTTCAACACCATGCAATCATTGGTTTGATGCCCCCAAGTCCCATGGTATTTGCACCAACTCTGTGCATCTCTTCCTAGGAAGGCCTTGCCCTCCTCCTTGCACTTTGGTAGCTCTTTTTTAAGGTATTCTTCAAAAATTTCTTCTATCTTTGCCGTGAGGGGTGTGAATTTGAAGTTTACACCTCCTTCCAGTGTGTCAGTCTGTCTTCCTTCTTCAGGGACTTCTTCGCATTTCCCTATCTCTTTTGCGAATGCCCTGTCTAGTCTCTCTTTGAGCTCCCTCATTGTGCTTGTCATGACCACCTCATAGATCCCTCCATATGCTTCAATTGAGGTTGGATGCATGTTTCTAAGGAAGGCTTTTACGGCCTCACTTCTTGTGATGTCCATGCTTGCACCATAGCTGAAGAATCTCCCAAAGTAGCTTGATATGGACTCCTTTGGCATTTGCTTGATGTCGTCTATATATCGGAAACCCTTTACGATGGAGTCCCTTGTTCTCTTTCCTTCTGCATTCTCTGGCTGCCAAGGTATGCTCGTTACCCTTACAGCCTTGCTTCTCTGTCTCTTCTTAGCTAGTCTTTGAAAGAACTGCTTACTCAGGCGGAGTGCAATTCCCTTTTTCACCTTTCCCTGCCTTAGCCTTTTCATCACCTTCTCTTTGTCTTGGATGGCCCCAGTCATGACCATAGCCACTGTGTCTGACTTGTGTGATCCACGTCTCATGGAGTTGACGTAGCACTGCCTTGCAGTGCGTTGATCACCTATGACTTCCCCAATTCCGTTTTCAGTGACATACTTTAGCTTCTGATGCACTGTAGATGGCACAATTTCATATGGATTTATGGTTGTGCTTCTTAAGATCCCGTTGTAGGCTCCCAGGCTTTCAACCACCATGAAGTTGACGTTCACTCTCAGCTGTGTCCATCCCTGGCCCATGGTCACTGGCAGGGTTATCATTTTTAGGGGATAACTTGTTGCCCCTGAGAAGCCAACCAGAGGGAAGTTGACTGGTTTGATGTCTGCCTTTGTTTTTCCTATCTCTTCTAGGACCCTTAGGCTTAGGAGGTCTGCAGAACTGCCCCCATCTACCAGTATTCTTTTTAAATCGAAATTATCGATGTCCATCGTGATGACTAAAGCATCATCTTGCGGGAAGACAATATGAATCTTGTCCTTCTCCGAAAACTCAATCTTCATCTCCTCTCCTTCTCGTGGTCTCTTTCTCCACTTTGGCACTGAGCTCAGCTTGGATGCATAAACCTCCCTTGCATTGGCTGTTGGGCCACCCGATGCCACTCCTTCATGTATCATGTTTATAGACCCCCTCTTGTTAGGTGGGGGATTATAAACTACCTTGTCTTTGCCTTTATTCTTGTATGATGGCTCTAGGTGTGTGCTATTGCCACCGTGATCAACAAACTGTTTTAGCTCTCCTCTTTGGATGATATTGTTGATACTTAGCTTCAAGCTAAAGCATTCGTTCGTATCATGCCCATATGCCTCGTGATTATCACACCATCTATCCTTGTGTGTCCCTACCATTGGGGCTCTCCATCTTCCGGGGGGCGACCATAATTTCTGATTTCTCATCTCTCTTAGGACCACTGCTGGGGTGGTGTTCAATGGTATGAACTTGATAACATTTATTTCCCTAGCCTTCAATGGCTCACCCATCTGATTTCTTTGCTGAGGCGGACGCCATTCTTGTTGCATTATGGGTTGAGGTGCCTGAGGTGGCTTTCCCTTATTCTGCTTTGTATTATCCTCCTTTGCTGCTTGAATCTTGGCTTTCTTACTCACTCTGTGCCTCTCTAGGTCTATGTGAGTTTTCACTCTCCCTGCCAGCTCCTCTAAGGTGCTTGCGGGTTTTTTGGCCATCTTTTCTGCCAATGTGGACCCAAAGCGGCCTAGGTTTCTTATGAAGGCTCTTATTATTTCACCCTCAGTGATGTCGCCTTGTATGTCTGTTATATTCTGGTTGAACCTAGTGTAGTAATCAGCCAAAGATTCATCATTCTCTTGCTTCACATCATCTAGGGAGCCTGTTCCTTTGAGTAGCTTCCTTTCTCCTAGGTATCTCTGAAGAAACTTTGCCTTTAGCTGCGCCCATGAGTGGATGCTCTCAGTAGGTAGGCTAAAAAACCAATGTGACGCCACCCCTGACAGGGTGTTTGGAAATAAGAGTGCCTTGTAGCGGTCATCAGTTGTTCTCCCGAATAGAGAGGCTTCATGCTGCTGAATGTGCTCTAAAGGATCTCCCTTGCCATTATACTTTGCTATCTGTATTGTATGCAAGGAGTCTGGCACTTTGTTCATTTCCAACTCCCTCGTGAAAGGGTGGTTTGTGTTGTCACTCAGACAGTGCAGTCCGTTCCTCTTTGACTCACTCATCTTCCTTACTATCATGGCTTCTATCTCCTCCGGGGTAATCATCACCGACGTTGGAGTATAGTCTCTCTGATATCCTCCATAATTATAAACTGGGCATACCGGGATCCCTTGTCCGTGCTGGTACGGACTATAGGCGTATCCCTGATATCCCTGTTGGGGTACTTGGTGGAATTCCTGTCTCCTTGGAGGTCTTGCCTGTCTATCTGCCCCCAGTGGGGTGTATGCCCTGGCATCCTGCTGTGTCTGTTGCTGCCTTGGAGGCACAAACTGCTGCCTTCCCTCTGGGGGTGGCCTTTGGTTATCTCTCCTTTGTTCTTCTTGCTGCCCTGTTGGAGGGTACGAGTGGTGTTCTTCTTCTGGGACTTATTCTTGCTCATGGACTTCTTCCTCTTCATGCTGGTGTTGCCTTCCCTGCCTGTTCCTCAGAGTCTCTCTATAGGCTAGCAGCTCATCCAATGCGCTCATCAACCCTGGAGTCACTGTTTGTGCTCCTTGCGAGTATACGGGCCTTGTGTTGGTTGTGTGTGCGCGAATGTCGTTCCTTTGAGCTGGCATTCCATAAGGATATCTTTGAGGTTGTGCCTCATAGTAGTACCCCTGAGGAGGTGCCGTGTATTGGGATGGATCTCCTTGTCTCTGTGGCCTGCTAGCCAATGGAGTTGAGGCTGTTGAAGACTCAGCCCCAGCTGGGCTTGAGGGTCCTCCTTCCTGATTGTTAGGCTGGGGTGCCTGTGGGGCTGCCTGAGGCTCTGGATGTACATGTTGTTTCTCTGGGTTAGGCTGCCTTGCTGAAGGTATAGGCTGTCTCTCTTGCCTATTGCCCCCATGTGGGCGATTATGTCTAGACGCTAAGCTATTCGTCATCGCTCTCGTGATTGTCAGGCTTTCTGTTTGAAGCCCACGGACGGGGCCAAGTGTTAGGTCCTAAGCTTTAGATCAACGGGTTGTCGGCCTAAACCTTACTCCTCACTGGTGAAACTACGGGTTCAGTGTTCTTGGGTCCTTTCGTTATGATCTGTGTCCTTCTGCTTCCTTGCTTCTCTCCCCGTGCCCTGCAAGAGGGGCAGTATCAAGCACGGAGGGGGGGGGGGGTTGTGCTTGATGAACCCTCTCCGATGCCTAAGTCAGAATGATATTTCTAGAGAGATAAAGCTAGAGAGATGTCAGAGCTAAGCTTCACAATTAGCCAAGATGGTCAAATGAATGGTGGAATGGTTGTATTTATAGGCAACTGTGTCATTAAGGTGGCTTAATGACATCGTCAACCTTTAAACACAATTAATTAGTCCTTGATCACATAATTAAAACCTTAAAGCATGGAGAAGGTGGCGGAAATAATCCTAGTGTAGGAGTCGGAAAACGGAGCCGGGGCCCTTGGGGGCGGGGAGAAAATCCGACCCCCAAGGGCAGGGGTTGGGTGTGGCCACCCAACCCCTCCTTAGGGGGGATGGGTTGGCCAACCCTAGGTGAGTTCGTCGCGGTCCGGACGAGTATTTTCGCCTCGTCCGGAACGTTGGTGTTTCGGCGGGGTGTTTGGGTCGAAGTTTCGATTTATAATCATTAACGGGGTGATCGAAATAAAACGAGTCGGAAGTCAACGGGTTCAAATTGGGCGTATATCCATCAACACGTACCATATTTTAGTGTTTCCGTAGTGATTACTCCCCGTAATCTAACAGTGGTATCAGAGCCTGTGTTAGGAGTTCATGATTTTGATAAATTGGTGATCTTGAAAATGTAAATTTTGGACCGAAATTTTAAAGTGTAAAATTTAAAAATTTCGAATTTTTAAATATAATGGTGGTCCGAAATTTTCATGATGTTCTTGGTTAAATTGATGTTCATGATCTACAAGAAAAATGTGATATTTATCAAAATCAAACATTGGATTGTAGATCTTATTAAAATTTGACCACTTGTTCCTAATTTGTGTTTGTGCCAAATTTTTGAGTAAAATTACAAGGTAAAATTTTTAATTTTCTTGGACACATGGAATAAATTTCGGCACACACAAATATTGTTTACTATATTTTAATTTTTAATTAAGGCAACAATATATCTATAATTAGGAACATAAAGATAGATTCACATTAAAATATATAGAAATATATAACTATCAATATATCTAAATATTTAATTAGGGTTAAAGATATTATTGATAGATTTAGTTACCTAAAATATTGAGAAAATATACTGTCAGTTATTTGTTTCCCTATTAAAGATATTGACAATAAATAAAAAATATATATAATATTTTGTGCCGATTTTACATATATATATATATTGTTAATTGATTTAATCTTAAAGATAGAATCTTAGCAATAAATATATATATATATATATATATATATATATTATATATATACATGTTTTATATAAGTGCCAAAATATATATATATATTAATATTGGAAATTATTTTTATACAATTAATGTTACTTGGTGGCTAAGTTTAATTTTTTTTAATGGATTTAAAACCCTAATTGGGCCACAAGTAAACATTCTGGCCCAACCTTTAAAATTTTAATTATTGGGCAGGTCCAATATGTTAAACCAGGACGAAATAAACTCGAACCGGATTTTCTCAATCGGTTCGACCTATTCGGGTCGGGTCGGACCGGGGTAATTAAGTGGTTCTAACCGAACCGATTTTGAGTGTTGAACCGAACCGAACCCTATTTTCTCGGACCGGTTCGGACCAAACCAGATTTTAAATTTAAAACCGGACCGAACCGGATTTTATGAATCGGACCGAACCGGACCAAAACGGACTAAAATTGACTGAACTGAACAATGTTTGCTAAACCGAATTCAAGTATATTAAAATAGGGAGGTCAAGTTTTAAAATCCAAATGTTTTTGAACCTCGAAATGGACTACACAGTGCTCATAGGGTTGCTAACCTTTATGCCTTGTTTCGATTATGGGGATGGATCTCGGAGATACATGTTTTTGGGACTGGTTAAATTAGTGGGCTGAATTGCAGTTGTTTATTATTCGACATATATTTATGCATGATTAGAAATTTTGTCTTGACTAAGTCAAGCTAGCTGGATATTACGTGTTGTGGGCAGAGCCCTAGTTAAATATATGGTATGCGCACTAGAATAGACATGCTGTGATGGTTGAAAATGCCTAGGATTCATGTATAGAAGATTGCGTAATTGAATATAAGCATGAATTGCGAATCAGCCCCTAATGTTTAAAATTATTTTAAAACCGAAAACCAGTCTCCAAATATGTATGATTGATGTGGATGTTACATGTTTGACACGTATGCAAGAATGTTAAGGATGTAGTTGCGTTTGATAATTTACTTAAAAAGTAGAATTATAAATGCAAGCATGAGTTCCTCGGAATATTAGACGCATGACGTGTAAGCATGTATGTGGTATGTATGATTAATGTTACTAGCATATGATAATTTGCATGGATTGTAGAATTGTGTATGCATGAGTGAATTCATCGGAATGATTTTTCCAAAACAAAAAGGGCCTTAGGAAAGCCAAGATCGGGTATGCTTATTTTAAAATTCATGTTCCGGTAATTTGCGATTTAAACCATTTTTAACAGACTGATCTATTGGATAGAAGACGACAATAGTGTGAACTCTTTCACAACCATCTTCCATTGGTTTACTGGTGGTCGGTTGGTTTAGATGACTGAAGAATCACTATCTGTCGGACTCTATCTTAATAGATATTTGATGTATGCAATTCTTTCTCAAAATGGATTTATCTCCCTGATTTTGCTTGGTCATCGATGTGTTATTCATGGCTGCGATCAGCAATGTGATCTCTCAAATGAATAAGGGAGTAAGATTGAACATCAATAATTATAAGATCTGGAATAAGCACGCAAGGATGGTGATCACTGAAATGAGAGGCTTGGAGAACTTGACCACGAAGAAAGTCAGGCCATAGGGAGACCTCACGGCTGAATTGGAGAAAATCCATGATGATTGGGATGCAAAGGATCAAGAGATTCGTTCAGCCTTGTTGTCATTGCTGGAGGATAACATACTCTATGGGTATGATCACTTTGAGTCTGCCATGGACCTATGAGATGGTCTTAAGGCAGAGTTTGGTGTTTACACCACAACCCAGAAGCGATCATTAAACATCGCTTTAGACTCATATAAAATGAATTTAAAGCACACAATGAAGGAGCATCTTAGACATATATCTAACATGCTTGTTGAACTCAAGGAGGCAGGAGAGATCCTGACCGACGAACAAAAGGTCTAATGCGTGATTCGTTCTTTGCCTGGCTCTTGGAATAGTATAAAAATGCACCTACCCATGCCACTCAACTTGATAACCTCGAGAAAGTGCGAGTTCACCTCGAGCTGGAGGAGGATCGTCTCAAGGCTGAAAAACCGAGGGCGGAAATGCATCTAGCCGGGGACATTTTCATAGTAAATCCAGTGAGAGGAATATACACTACCACAAGTAATCACTGTTGTTGTTGGGATGAATCAAGTCGAACATGATGGTCAAATTGCTGAACCAGGAATGACACAACTACCTATATTATCCATTGTTCCCAGTGGTAGTAATCGAACCACACTTGGTTCCAGATCCTAGTGATCAAGGAATGCATCTCGGAAGTAAAACCCCGAGACCAAGAGGTTGTAATAGGAAAGTTATAGGTCAAGGTTCTAGCACTGCTATTGTTCCCAACAGAGACGATGCTCCTGTTAGCATATGGTGACGTGGCGTCGTAATAGGAGCCCGTTAATTAAGAGAATTACCTAAGTTAATTAGGTAATTATCAATTTGCGCTAATTGGGCCAAATCCAATTAGTAATTGACAAGGGAGGCCCAAAATGGTCCTCCCCCCTTGTTGCATGGTTCGGCCGAAACCCTAGTACCACATAGGGTGGAGTTGCCTTTTGGCAACTCCATCCAATACTATATATAGGGGTGACTCCTATAGGTTTAGACACACAATTAAGAACAAGGATCTCCATTGAGTAAACTTGTCACCCTAGTCTAAATTTCGGCACCATCAACATCAAGTCTGAGGTTCCATCTCCGTTGAAGAATCGATCAGAGGTCTTGTTGTGGAGCTACATCGCGTGGGACTTCTTCTGACGAAGAACTTGCACGTGGTTCCGACCGAAGGATCAGAACTCCCTCCACATCGTTCTTGGACAGGAAAGCTAATAGGTATGTGTACTAATTCCTCTGCGTAGATTAGATTTCTTGCTAGTACACGTTTAGCATTCCGTAGTATTACGTCCCCGTAATCCAATAGTGGTATTAGAGCGATGTTATAAGTTCTTAAATTTTTGATAAATTGATGTTCTTGATGTTATGAAAAATCCGAAATTTTCAAGTATATGAACACCATGAAGAAATCTGAAATTTTTAGCTATTTTTATGTGTTTGATCTTTAAAAACTTTAAATTTTCAAATTTTACATGTTTTTATAGATCATAGCCGAAAATTTGGGTTTAAATATAAGTCTGATGTTCATGATTTTCAAGAACACCATGAGTTTTATCAAGAACACCTTTACGATTCATGATCAAATTAGGTTTGATCTTAAAATTTGACAACTTTTCCAACTTTGCATGTTTGTGCTGAAAACCCTAGGGGTATTTTAGGTAAAAAAAATTAATTTTCTTGGTCCCCAGAACTTTAAAATTCGGCAACAATATAAAAAATATATATGTTGCCATTTTTAAATTTTATTAGTAGGTAACTATATATCTATAAGTTGGAAAATATGGATATGTTTATAATATAATATTGTAAAAGATATTAACTATCAATATATATAACTAAAAGATAGGGATAAGATATATTGATAGGATTTAGTTACTTAAAAAAGATTAAGAAGATATATTGTCTATATATTTTATCCCTAAATATATTTTTGACAATATTTATATATATATAGAGTGATTTGGCCGAATTTTATATATATATATATATATATATATTATATTGTTAATTGATTTACATCTTAGTGATAAAATCTTGAAAATCTTTATATATATATATATATATATATATATATATATATATATATATATATATATATATATATATATGTGTGTGTGTGTGTGTGTGTGTGTGTGTGTTTAGCCGAATTATATAATTATTTATTAGCAATATTGGAAATTATTTTAAATAATTAATATTTCTTGGTGGCTAAGTTAAGTTTTTAGTGGACTTTAAAACCCTACTTAGCCCACAAGACATATTTCAGCTGAACCCTAGGGTTTATGGGCTGGTCCAATTGCTAAACCGGAACGAATAAAACCAATCTGGGTTTTCTTAATCGGGTCGACCAAGTCGGGTCGGGTCGGACTGTAGTAACTAAATTAAACCTTACCTAACCGGTTTTGAGTGGTAAACCGAACCACTATCTTATTTTATTGAACCATTTCGGACCAAACCGGAATTTTTAAAATCATACCGAGTTGAACCGGATTTTAAAATTTGGACCGAACCACTCTAAAATTTTCGGAAATTTTAAATTGTTCAATAAAATAGGATATCAAATTTTAAATCCAAAAGGTTTTCGAACTTTAAAATTAACCTAAACAGTGCTCTTAGGGTTTGTGTTTTAATACACAGTTTCAATCAAAACCCTAATGCATGGTTTCGATTATGGGGATGGATCTCGGACTTGCATGTTTTTGGGACTTGATTAAATTAATAGGGCTGATCTGCAATTGTTTACTTTCTGCATCATATATTTTGATATAATTAGAATTGTCGTCTTGACTTTGTCAAGCTAGCTGGATATTATATTGCGAGCATTGAGCTCTGGAATTTAAATATATGGCTGGCGCAGTAGGATAGACATGCTATGCTGATTGAAAGTGCCTAGAATCCATGTCTAGAAATTCGCATGATTGATTGTAAGCATGAATTGCAAAACAGCCCCTAATATTTTCAAAACGTTTATAAAACTGAAAATTCCAGTCGCCAATTATGCATGATGTGTGCGGATGTTGCATGTTTTGACGCGTATGCTAGGATGTTCACGATAGAACGCATGTGATAATTTACTTACGTAGAATTATATATGCTAGGAACATTAGACGCATGACGCGTAAGCATGTTGTGTTCGATATTTATTGCATGGTATGATGATTTGCTAGATATAGTATAATTATAAATATGGATGCGTAAATTATCGGATAATTTTATAAAATTATAAGGGCCTTGGGAAAGCCAAGATCGGGTATGCTTATTTGAAAATTCCCGTTCCGTTAATTTGCAATAGAATAACCGTTTTCAAAAGACTGATCTATTAGATTGAAAACGACAATAGTGTGAATTCTTTCACGACACCCCCTTCCTCGGTTTACTGAAGGTTGGTTTGGTTTAGTGACTGAAGAATCACTATTCGTCGTATTCCATCATAATAGATAATCCGATATATGCAATTCTGTCAAAATTTTGTTATCTTCCCAACCTAGTGTTGTTATCGATGAATAGATGGCATTATCATATGAATCTGAGCTATTAGTTGAGACGAATTATGACTCGTGGAGCAAACACGTCATTACGATTTTGGAAGCACAAGGTCTGTGTGACCACATACAAATAACCATGAATTACCCAAATGTCGGACTCACAAAAGATCTGGCATTTGCCCACTTTAAGTGGGAGCAAGATGACAAGAAAGCAAATGAGCTGATACTGTCGGAAATGTCAGAAGATTTCTATGTCCACTATAAGGATGATCCGACGACAAAGGACATCTGGGATGCCCTCTTTCTGAAATATGGAAGTGGCATGGCAGTTACACTGCACCCACATATACCAACATTAGAAACCTGTCTGAACAACAACAGTAAGAGTATACTTGAAAAAGTATACGACCTCCTTCGCCTATTCAAGCCATTGGAAGATGACAGTCAGATGGCTGAATGGGATAAAATTCAGGCCATAATAGGGATCCTCCTGAAGTCTTGGAGAGCAACCAAGGCTATATTGCCTGTCAGCAGTTCCGTACTTGATATTGCATCTGTCTTGAAAATAATCGAGATGGAACAGGATCGATTAAAATCGGTAACGAAGGAACCGAAATCCACAGGACAAGCTGGCCGCAAGAAAAGAAAATTCAGGAACAAAAGAAAGAAACAACAGGCAGTCGACGGTAAAACGTTGACTTCACCTAAACAAGGCAGTCTCAGATTAAAATCTGAGATAGTTTGCGGGAACTCCGGCCCACGCCGAATAAGCGATGGTGCAGATTCCAGCAGATCGCATCCTGAGAAGGTATGCGAATTTGGTTATGTAGAGGAAGCTTTAGTTTCCTCAACTGTCATGTTAACTGACTCAAATCCATCTTGGATTCTTGACTCAGGTGCAACGGACCACATAGCCAACGATCGAGAACTATTTGCCAAATTTAGATGATTGCCGAAGGATTCTAAAAGGATATACATTTGCGACAACTCACAAGTTGAAGTCATAGGGGTAGGAACTTGCAAATTGCCAATGGGCAATGGCAAATTCTTACTTCTAGATAATGTCCTTTTCACTCCTAGAATCCGTAGGAACGTTGTTTCTGTTTCTGCTCTTATGGATAAAAACTTTATTTTGTCATTTGAGAAATCCTTTGTTCGTATAAATAAAGGGGATACTTTATTTGGATATGCCTTTTCTTATAATGGTTTGTGTATGATGGATCTACATGGCAATGTAAATTCATATCGTTTGTATGCAATGTCTTCCAAAGAAGCAGAAACTGACGCAACCGGATGGCATTCGCGGCTTGGACATATATAGGCTATGACAGAGTTCAGTCGTTGGCTCGACGAGGGCTTCTTCCCGGAACAAACAGTGTGATCAAACACCCATGCCATGACTGTTTGGCTGGAAAGTCCACCCGCAAGCCATTCGGTGAAGCAAAATGAGCAGAATTTCCATTGCAGATAATCCAGTCCGATGTCTGTGGACCAATGAACGTAACTGCTAGGAATGGAAAGCGATACTTTGTAACTTTCATTGATGACTACACCCGATTTGGGTTTACTCATTTGATTACTCGCAAATCTGAAGTTATAGATTGCTTTAAAGCGTTCTGAAGCTCGTGGAGAATCAACAGGAGCGGAAGGTGAAAATCCTTTGTACCGATAGAGGTGGAGAATATCTCTCTAATGAGTTTGATAAGTTATGCAAAGAAAGTGGGATCGCCCGTCAAACGACGATCCCCAACACACCACAGCAGAATGGTGTGGCTGAACGTCGTAATCAGACTCTCCTAGACATGGTGAGAACCATGATGTCACAAGCAAAATTACCAATTTATTATTGGGGAGACGCATTGCTTGCTGCCACTCATGTAGTAACCTTGTCCCATCAAAAGCAGTTAACACAACACCGTATGAGCTCTGGACTGGTAGAGAGTTAAATCTTACAGGGCTGCGTCCTTGGGGGTGCGCAGCTTACACACATAAAACTGACAGCCGATTTGGCAAGTTAGGCCCCAGAGGATTTAAGAGCATCTCTATAATATACTCTGAGAACTCAAAAGGTTATGTATTTGTGTCAACTCAAGAGAACGGTAGTGTATACGAACATGAATCCAGAGACGTCACTTTTCTTGAGAACGAATTTCCATCGCTTCAAGAGATAAAAACAGATGAAGTTCTGACCGAACTAGAACATGATGATGATGATTCTCAGGTCCCACTTTATTCGAGTGGGAGATTTGGCACAGCAACAAGTGATTCGGTTAATGAGGACGATATCCCCATTATAAATCCAGTGGGAGGGCTCACTCCCCCCCAAACACAAATCACTATTGCTGGGAATGCGAATCAAGTAGAACCCGACATTCATAACACACAACCACAGTCAATTCCCATTATTTCAAGTGGGACTGGGATGATCGCTCCAGTTCCAGATCCTAGCGATCAAAGAACTAATCTCGAAGGTGAAATTCCGAGACGAAGGGGTCGTCCTAGGAAAGTTGTTGCTCAAAGTTCTAGTAACGCCAACATTCCCAGTGTGAGTAGTGCCCCGATAAGAAGCATTATTCCAAGTGGGAGTGTGGGTCAAACTCAAAATGGGATAGGTTAGCCTAGACGCAGTCAAAGGCAATGCACTTCCCCTAAAAGGCATCCCATCGAGAGAGGTGAAATATTCACTCTCACATCTGTTGATGAACCAGTAACGGTTAAACAAGCGATGGAAGGACCTCAAGCAAAGGAATGGAGAAAAGCAATGGAAGATGAAATCGCCTCAATGAAAGCTAATTCGGTTTGGTTATTAGTTGATTTTCCTGCAAACCGCAGAGCAATAGGAGCTAAGTGGGTTTTGAAACTCAAACTCACTGTTGATGGAGAAGTCGAGCGATACAAAGCTCGACTAGTTGCGAAAGGATATACCCAAATCCACGGAGTCGACTTTGATGAAACATACTCACCAACTGTGCGTCACACCACAGTGAAGGCAATCCTTGCCCTAGTTGCTAGTCTTGACCTAGAGCTACATCAAATGGATGTTAAGACCGCATTCCTCCATGGAAACCTGGAGGAAGAGACCTATATGGAGCAGTCGGAGGGTTTCATTACCCCTGGCAAAAAACATAAAGTTTGCAAACTCCAAAGATCTATATACGGCCTTAAACAATCGTCTCGGCAATGGTATCGTAGATTCCACGAGGAAATCGTCGGATACGGATTCGTGAATCTTCACGAGGATCTCTGCGTATACACTAAGACCTCCGGGTCTAAGTATGTCATCATAACACTATACGTGGATGATATACTCATTGCTGCAAACGATATGAGTTTCATGAATAAATCAAAGTCCTGGTTAGCATCAGCATTCGAGATGAAAGACATCGGAAATGCCACGTACATCTTAGGCATCAAAATTGCCCTAGATCGTGGCACCCATAAATTATGTCTATCTCAGGAATCATATATCAACAAACTGTTGAAAAGATTCAGAATGCTGGATGCTAAACCCGTGGATACACCGGTTGTGTTCGGGTGCGCGCTATCGAAGCTTGATGGCTCGAAAAATCAACAGGAGCGTGAACAGATGAAGAATGCAGAGTATCTGAGCATGGTAGGGAGTATAATGTACGCCATGCTCTGTACTCGGCCAGACATCTGTTACACTGTGGGCCTAGTAGCAAGATTCCAATCAGATCCTAGTTATCAACATCTAAAGGCCGTAAAACGAATTGTCAGATATCTGAAAGGTACTGCCGACTACGTTCTGTGCTATGAGGGCAATCAACTCGAATTGATCGGTTATAGTGACGCCGACCACGGTGGCGATCCGGATGATCGTATGTCCACCACATGAGTTTTCCTCCTTGCTAATGCTGCCATATCATGGGTAAGCAAGAAGAAATCTTGTGTCGCGCTTTCCACTATGGAATCAGAATTCACTGCCCTCTTTAAAAATGCACAAGAAGCGGTCTGGCTGAAAAGACTTCTTACTGCATTAATTGGCACCGACAAAAAGAGTAAACCTGTGAAGGTGCACTCCGACAGTCAGGCGGCCATTGCGGCAGTTAAGAATCCAAAGTACCATAGTAGGACTAAACAAATTGATGTGAAATACAATTACGCTAAATATGTTCTGGAAGACAACAAAATCACTTTAGAATACTTGCCTACAGACAATATGGTCGCATACCCTTTAACTAAGCCGTTACATAGGGAGATTTTTGAAAAGCACGTAAAACTGCTTGGGTTACGTAGGTCTTAAACTGTGTGGCTTGTAAAAGTGATAACATTTTGACATTTGAAATTATGTTTCAATTTAAAGGAATTGCAATTTGAGTTTATGATTCATCGACGTCATAATGATTAACAACATCGGATTTTACGTTCTATAAACTAAGTCGTAGGAAGAAGTAAAACTCTTCCACCAAAATTATGTCAAATGTGAACCTTGCCTCGTCACACAGGCACGGTCATCTTGTAAGGAGAGAGGGACCTCTACCATAACAAGATTGGCTAAGAATCAAGGGGATAAACCTGATTAAACAAAACGATAACATAGTCACGCTTAACAGCATGACTTTATCTTCGTTTTGCAAATCACCGAGTTAGGACATTGTCCATCACTATATCACATTCAAGGCCAGATGAGAGATTATGCGATAGCATTATTGACATATCCCATCCCTGGCTTTGCCAGGTGTGCTATCAACGCGTGCCACGTTCGACCACGGGGTCATGCTCGGTTGTGCTAGCTAGAATCCTTGTGATTCAAAGGGCGCCAACCGGATATTAGTTGAAGGTTGTGAACACTTGTACGGATTCCCTGGAGAATTATTCCTTTGTGAAAAACTGGGCAATTGAAGAATTAACAGTTGACCAAGGATGCAGTGCGGTACATAGTTTTATTTCTAACAGGTTTGGTTCATGAAAAGGGAATCAACGTTCTGCGAGCGCTACAATACTCCTATCAGATGAGTAGCACGATGCCCATCGTATCCGCCGGTCGCACGGCAAGCCTCGTATGAACTATTTGGAGACGGAGACGAAGACTGAAGACTGAGATGTTGATACTATTGTGTAATTGTATAGATTAACGAGCACCTTCCCATTCCGGCGAGTGGGAGCTGTTAACATATGGTGACGTGGCGCCGTAATAGGAGCCTGTTAATTAAGGGAATTACCTAAGTTTATTAGGTAATTATCAATTTGGGCTAATTGGGCCAAATCCAATTAGTAATTGACAAGGGAGGCCCAAAATGGGCCTCCCCCCCTTGTTGCATGGTTCGGTCGAAACCCTAGTACCACATAGGGTGGAGTTGCCTTTTGGCAATTCCACCCAATACTATATATAGGGGGGACTCCTAAGGGTTTAGACACACAATTAAGAACAAGGATCTCCATTGAGAAAACTTATCACTCTAGTCTAAATTTCGGCACCATCAACATTAAGTCCGAGGTTCCATCTCCGTTGAAGAATCGATCAGAGGTCTTGTTGTGGAGCTACATCGCGTGGGAATTCTTCTGACGAAGAACTTGCACGTGGTTCCGACCGGAGGATCAGAACTCCCTCCACATCGTTCTTGGACAGGAAAGCTATGAGTTATGTGTACTAATTCCGCTGCGTAGATTAGATTTCTTGCTAGTACACGTTTAGCATTCCGTAGTATTACGTCCCCGTAATCCAACAACTGTGATATGAAGCATTGTTCGAGTGGAAGGATAATTCCCAATAAAAATGATGCTACGACAAGAAGCGTTATTCCGAGTGGGAGAAAAGATCAGACTAATAAATGGGACTCATAATGCCTAGACGAGAGTCAAATGCATGTATCCCATTGAGCAAGGTGAAAACCCCGCTCAAACTGTTGGCAAGCACTGGAAAGACCTCAAGTGGAAAAATGGAAAGAAATAATAAATGAAAGAGATCGTCTAAATGAAAGCCATTATAGTCTATAGTTGTTTTACCTGTCAAATACATGGGCATAAGGATAAGGTGAGCCCTAAAAGAAGGCTCGCCACCGATGGAACAAGGCGGAGAACCCTACTCATTGCGAAAGGTCTTACCCTATGCTTCACGGAGAGGACTTTGATAAGAGAAACTCAATGACTGTGCGTAAAACCACGGTTAGGGCCATTCATGGTCCTGGTCGCAAGTCTCGATCACGAGCTGCACCGAAGGAATGTTAAGACCGCATTCCTCCACGAAAACCTGTGGGAAGATATCTACATGGAGCAACCGGAAGGTTTAATTACTCCAGGTAACGAACATAAAGTTTGTAAACTCCAAAGGTCCATATACGGTCTTAAACAGTCGTCTCGGCAATGGTAGCGCAGATTCCACGAGGAATTCGTAGGAAACGGATTCGTAAATCTTCACGAGGATCCGTGCGTGTATTATAAGACCTCCGTGTCTAAGTATGTCATCTTAACCTAGTACATGGACGACATGCTCATTGCCATAAACGACATGAGTTTCAAGAATAAGTCAAAGTCCTGGTTGGCATCTGTATTTGAGACGAAAGACATGGGAGAGGCCACGTACATCTTAGGCATTAAAATTGCCAGAGATCGGGTTACCTGGGATTAATGTCTATCTCAAGAAACCTATATCAACGAGAAGTTTTAAGTTGGTTCAGATTACAGGACGCCAATATCGTGGATGCGCCGGTGGTATTTGGGTGTGCATTGTTGAACCGTTACAGCCCCAAGAACCCGGCAGGGCGTGAACAGATGAAGGGTGCAGAGATTTTAAGCATGGTTGGTATTTCGATATACACCGTGCAATACACCCATCCGAATATCTATCACGCCGTGGGCCTAGTAGCACCTTTCCAATCAGATCGTAGCTATCAACATTTAAAAGACTGTAAAATGAATTATTAGTTATACCTAATTCGTTATCCGAAAGGTACTGCCGACTATGCTCTGTGCTATGAGGGCGGGAAGTTAGAATTGACCGGTTACAGTGACGCCAACCATGGTGGCGATCCGGATGGTAATAAGTCCACCACAGGAGGAGTATTTCTTCATGCTAATTCCGCCATTTCATGGACGAGCAAGAAGCAAACCTGTGTCGCGCTGTCAACAATGGAATCAGAATTCGTTGCTCTCTCTAAGAATGCATAGGAAGCAGTCTGGCTGAGAAGGCTTCTTACTGCGTTGTTTGGTGGTGACGTCGGAAGTAAACCTGTAAAGGTGTTCTCCGACAGTCAGACAGCTATTGCGGCAATTAAGAATCCGAAGTACCATAGTAGGACCAAACACATTGATGTGAAATATTTCTATGCTAAATCGGTGGTAGAAGTCAATATAATCACTATGGAATACTTTTCCACTGATAATAAGATTGCGGACCCATTAACTAAGCCACTACGTAGGGAGATATTCGAAAAGCATGTAAAACTGCCTGGATTGCGTAGGGTTTAGAAATGGCATGTATCTGTGATAACATTTTGATATTAGAAAGTTGCATTTTGTAAGCGAAAGAATTGCAAGTGTGTTTATGATAAAATCGACGTCATAATGTTTTGATTACATCAAATTTACGTTCTATAAACTGAGTCGTAGGAGGACGCAATCCTCTGCCAAAACTATGTCGAATGTGGGCCTTACCTAGTCACGCAGGTACGGTCGTCTTGCGGGGGAGGGAGGCCTCTACTATGCAAGGCTGGCTAAGAATATGGGGATAAACCTGATTACGCAGAACAATTATCTATTGTCGAAGTAACTCGACATGATCTTTGTCCTGCAGATCGCCGTGATGAACTCCGTTCGTCATAAATCCACATTCTAGGCTAGATGAAAATCTGTGATAACATGATTGACATGTCCCATTCCTGTTGACCCAAAATGTTCGGGTATGCTATCAACGCGTGCTTCATACTACGCGTGCCATGTACGACCACGGGGTCACAGCTCGGTTGTGCTAAGAAAAGAATCCTCGTGATTCTGGCGGGCGCAAACTTCTTCACCTCGAGCGTGTGATTGATCCCGGGAGCCTTATGAAGAGGCACCCAAAGTATCCTCATGGACTCAGAACTCATACCTAAGGTCAGGCCCAATGCTCGCTTCCCGGCGTACGAGCGTAGTGCTGAACAAAAAGACCTAGTGACCACGTCTTTGGAAACCGGTTGGGTTTGACTAAGGGTATGAGCGATGTGTTAGCATATGGTGACGTGGCGCCGTAATAGGAGCCCGTTAATTAAGGGAATTACCCAAGTTAATTAGGTAATTGTCAATCTGGGCTAATTGGACCAAATCCAATTAGTAATTGACAAGGGAGGCCCAAAATTGGGCCTCCTCCTTATACATGCAATTCGGCCGGCCACCCTATACCACATTGGTTGGAGTTTCCTTTTGGCAATTCCACCAATACTATATATAGGGGTGTCTGCTAAGGGTTTATACACTCATTCATAGTAAGAAGGATCTCCATTGAGAACACTTGTTTCCCTTAGTTAAATTTCGGCACCATCACATCTGGTCTGAGGTTCCATCTCCTTTGAAGAATCGATCAAAGGTCTTGTTGTGGGGCTACATCGCGTGGGATTTCTTCTAACGAAGAACTTGCACATGGTTCCGACCGGAGGATCAGAACTCCCACCACATCGTTCTTAGGCAGGAAAGGTAAAAGGTATGTGTACTAATTCTGCTGCGTAGATTAGATTTTTTGCTAGTACACGTTTAGCATTCCGTAGTATTACGTCCCTATAATTCAACAGTGGTATCAGAGCCTGTCTTAGGAGTTCTTAAAATTTTGATAAACTGATGTTCTTGATGTTCATAAAAACCGAATATTTGATGTTCATGAACACCATGAAGAATCCGAAATTTTTAAGTAGATTTCGTGTGTTTGATCTTTAAAAACTTAAAATTTTCAAATTTACATGTTTTTCTAGATCAAAACCGAATTTTTCATGATCAATTTAAGTTTGATGTTCATGATCTTCAAGAACACCATGAGTTTTATCAAGAACATGTTTTGGATTCATGATCAAGTTAGAGTTTGATCTTAAAATTTGACAACTTTTCCAATGTTCTTGTTAGTTCCGAAAATTCCTAGGGGTGTTTTAGGTAAAAAAATTAATTTTCTTGGCCACCAAGCAATTAAAAATTCGGCACAATCTATAATAGATATAGGTTGCCATTTTTAAATTTTATTAATAGGTTGTTATATCTAGAAGTTGGAAATAAGTATAGGTTCTAATATAATATTGTAAAAGATATTAACTATCAATATATATGGATTAAAATAGGGTTAATATATATATTGATAGATTTAGTTACTATTAAACAATTAAGAAGATATATTGTCTACATATTTTAATCCCTAAAAGATATATTCGACAATATACATATAAATATGTAATTCGGCTGAAAATATATTAATATATACATTTATATTGTTGATTGATTTATATCTTAAAGGTAGAATCTTGACAATACTTTTTTATATATATAAGTACCGATTTTTTTATATATATATATAATTCGGCCAAAATTGTATATTAATATATATTTATATTGTTGATTGATTTACATCTCAAAGATAGAATCTTGACAATATTTATATAAATATATATACATATGCCGAATTTTTATATCTTGTGCTTTGGTTTGAGGCAGCACGACTGTGAAAAATATAATAAAACAATTGCCAAAAATACTGTTAAAATTTTACCCAACATCTGCTTTATAACAGTATCAGAAGTCACACAAACCATTTTAGAATTAATTAGTTCAAAAATTTCTTCCAAAAGCCCTATCCAAGACTTGTTACACCTCGCTAATTAAATGTAAACAAAAATATATTTATCGATGAAAAATAAAAGAAAAATGATTAGTGCAAGAACGTGAACCACTCAGCCGGTACGAAATCCAACTCTCTTCCGTCTGTCTCTTTTATTTTTCAGTTCTTATTAAAAAGAGAAATAAATACGCTATTCGAATTGAAACAATATAGCATACCTGAAATTATTAGAAGGACCACCACAAACTTCGTGAAAGAGCTTGCCGCCATTTTGAAGATAGCGTTGAATAATTTACTAGAATTGTGTTATTGATCGAGATCGGTTGTTAGGGATGCAATGAATAAGAGAAGTCGATCGAAATAGCTATTTATAATAATTACATAGAGGGATGAAAGAAAAGTTAAGTAACTATAGCGGTACAACATTAGACTTTTAGGTTGTAACTGCTAACCGACTTCAATATGCTTATCTCTGTGGTATATGTTATTCTAAATACAAATGCAACAAAATTTTAGTTTAAAAAAGTATTTTGCTCGAAAGAAAATTTGAACTGCCATGCTCACGATGCGAATGATCTATTGAAAATGGTATGTCCATCTTTTTTGTTTATAATCAACGTTGCAACTATATAAAGACGCGGTACCAACCGACATTGTTTTTGCTAGATAAGATACAAAATGTTAGATCATTTTTCCGTGCTTCTGTTCACGCAAGCATATCAAATCATATAATAACATACATGTTAAGAAAATATAGTCCCAACTTAAGACACTAACAGATGCGGAAGGGACATCGAACTACTAATGGACACCCGAGAACATATATATATATGTACATATCCTCGGGGGGCTGAGAGAACCTGAACTTGACGAGGGCGGAATATTTATAGAGCTCGTAATGAAAAAGACCTGGATGCGTTCCTTCATTATTGAAGGTTCACTGATATTTAATTCCCCTCCCCCCACTCAAAAAAAGTAGAGGGAATGAAAAGAAAAGAATGCATATGTGCAATCGCGGGATATTGCGTAGACCCTAAGCGCGGATCTACTAATTAACGGAAAAAATAATTATTTTCCACATGAAAAGATAACGATGGAATTCCTTACGACGCACGAAATTCCGTTATACATTTTAAATTTATTGGAGGGTTCCAAATCTAATAAAAGACGTTATATAAGGTAATGGGATTTAATTTAACCGGCGATGCCCATGATTGTGGAAAAATGAATGACGCCCGGGTAGAGATTTTCTAACGGACGCTGGGATAACAACCCTTCCGGTTAAACAAATTTCGTCTCTCATACTTTTTTGCAAGGTGAAGAATACGCTACAAAACCATTAGTATAACTGATGCAGCGTGATAGGGTGGAGGGGATAAGAAAATCGTCGATTCTAGGGGAATGCCGAGAATTTGTTGGATAGAGGCGCACAAATTCGTTGATTCATAAGAATACCGAAGAATTGACGCAGGGTTGACGAAAACCTCGATTTTTCATTAATAGTCTCAAAAAGTAAATTCGTCTAACATAGTTTAAATAGCTAAAGCGAAAACCCTAATTCTAATATATATCCGAAATTAAAAATTAAGTCCAAACAAGCTTCCAGGATTTAAATATGTTTTGGTTCGTCCAAGCTGCTCCAGCACCTTAATGGTTAAGATATCTACAGAACTTCCTTCGTCAACGAGGATTCGCTTGACGTCGTAGTTCGCAATTGGCATGGTGATTACCAGTGCATCGTCGTGGGGGTAGACTATATGCTTCATGTCTTCTTTGGAGAATATAATGGCATGGTCTTCTTGTTCTCCCTTTGGCCTCTTGCCATACTTAGGATGTGTTTCTTCCTGCGAAGCATAAACGTTTCTTGCATGCGAGCCTTGCCCCCTGGCAGCTTGTCCTCCGTGAATGACGTTGATCACACCTTGCTTGGGAGGAGGTGGGTTATCATGCACCTTCTCCTTTCCTTTGTTTTTAGTTGAGGATTCTCCTTGGATCCTTTTCGGGTTGTTGTCACCTTGGTCAACAAAGTGCTTCAACTCCCCTCTCTGAATCACATTGTTTATTCGCATTTTTAGGCTGAAGTAGTTGGTGCCATGACCATACACCTCGTGGTTTTCACACCACTTTTCCGTTTCTTTCATGAGGGGCCTTTTCACCAGCTGTTGGATTCTCTCCAGAGATTGGTTTCCTTAATCTCCTTTGGGATTATCGTCAATGGTGCGTTCAACGGGGTGAGGTTTGTGGCATTTACCTCCCTTGGTCGTTGAAAATCGACCTGATACGGACGTTTCGGCTGTGGTTTCCATTGCCATTGCCATTACCATTGCCATTGCCATTGTCATTGCCATCACCGGAGCTCCGCCGGAGTCGTCTGCTGCGTTTGGCCATTACCGTCCCTACCCAGTTCGGTTTTTCCTCGTTGGCTGTCTTTCGCTCAGCTCAACCGGCCATGGATCTCCGGTACCGTCCTTGATCCCGTCGAGGCCGCCTGAGTTCGTCGTCTTCCGCCCTCGCGACCGCTGCTGCCCTCCTGCGGCCCAGCTCTCTCTCTATCTCTCTCTCTCTTTCTCTCTTTCCTTCTTCTTCTTCCACCCACCGGAGCTCCGATGCCGTGACCACCACGCCCCCTTGCCCAGACCTCGACCGTCGTCCGTGATCGCCGGTGACCGCCCATCCACCTCCGTCTGCCCGCTGCTCCTCACGCTCTCCGTCCGAGGCCGAGCCCTTCTTATCACCGTGGACTTTATCATCTTCGTCTTCTTCGGATAGTAGTCCCGTGCCTTCTCTTTCTTTTTTTTTTTTAATTATTATTATATTTAATTAAGTAGTTTAGATGTAATTGGTTCAATCTAGTTGGGTAAATTATGTATGTTTGTTAAATTATATATATTAGGTTGTGTATAGATATCATGTTAGGTAATTTTGGGTTTTAGATTTCGTCTTAATTGAGGGTTATGGATTATAAATAATTTTAGTCTTAGGTTTATAGTTGAAAATAATTTTTTGCATATGAAATTAATTGAATCCTGACATTGTTAGATTAATTTGAATAATATATACAAAAAATAAAGTTGGAAATTAAGTGAATTGAGTACTGAAAGGGCGTAGTTAAAAATCATATTTTTAATTCGTAATAGAACCCCCGAACTCAAATTTCTAATCGTAGACCGATTCAAAACCTAAGTGTTTAATTAGTTATTTTCTTAGGTGATTTAGGATTCTAGTTAGCCTTGATTAACTAGTGGAGATTATTTTTAAATCACGCCTTTTCAAAACGTAATTCGTCGTAGGTCGAATTTTTAGGTTCTGACAATTTGGCGACTCTACTGGGGACGTTTTAGAAGGTTCGGGCTCTTTATATTTACTTATTTGCCATGTTTTATTTTTTATTTATATGATGTTATTCTAACTTGGTTAATTTTTATTTTTGTTGTGATTTCAGGTGTAAAGTTAAGTTTTTATTATGACTGATTAGTTTTCTTTGTTGTATATGTATTATTTGAATTTGCACACACTCACTTTAATGTAATGTCCAAAACGCCTAAAACCCATGGCGACTAGGAACCCCATAGGTTTAGTACGGTACAACTGGAGTGGTAGTTCCGCCGGTACAACTCGGAAAAACTCACTCGCTCGTGTAGGTCCTGAGATCCCTTCTTAGGGGGAGGAAACCACCATGTCGGGAACCTATCAGTGGAACCTACCATATAGAGCAAAGCCAAACTTTTTTTTTTTTTTTTTTTTTTTTTTTTTTTTTTTTTATAAAAACCCCTAACATGTAGTTTTTTTATCCATGTTTTTTTGTTAAAGGTTATCAGGTAATCTGTAAGTTTTTCTATATGTGTAACTTTTAATTTTAAGCATGCATCTCCTTGCATTTAAAAAAAAAAATTAGCTAAGTATTTAGTCATTTAGTTGTAGAAATTTTCTTTTCAAACATGCATTTTGCATGCATTGTTTTTTTTTAAAAACCTCTTACATGAATTTTTTTATTTTAAACATGTGTTTCATACGCATTATTTAAAAAAATCTTCAGGTAAGTTGTAATTTTGGTTAGTGTGTCACATATGCATTACTTTTAAAAAACATTTTTCAGAAAAAATTGTAATTCATCTTTAGCTATTAGAGCTTCTAATTTCGAACGTGCATTTCATATGCATCATTTTAAAAACTTTTTACCTGAATTGTTTTATTTTTAATAATGCACCCAATATGCATTGATTTACAAAAAAAAAAAATTAGATTAATCGTAAGCTCTCGTAGTTTTAGGCCTCTTTTTTTTTAAAAAAAAAAAAAACCTTTTACCTGAGTTTTTAATCAAAAAACGTGCATCTAAAATGCATTATTTTCGAAAAAAAAACCTTTCAGGTAAATTGTAATTTTTCTTAGTTGTAGAACTCTCATTTTTAAGTTTGCATCTTATATTTATTTTTGTGCATCTCATATGGATCATTTTAAAAAAACTTTTCACCTGATTTTTTAATTTTAGGCAACCAAAATCTATTTTTTCTTAACTGTACAACTTTCATCTTATGTACATTTCATAGGCATTGTTTTAGAAAAAAAATGATTTTTTAGATAGATTGTAAATCTTCTCTTAGTTCTTGAGTTTTTAATTCCAAACATGCATTGCATTTGCATTTCTTTTTATAAAAAAAAAACATTACCTGGATTTTCATTTCGTACATGCATTCCATATGTACCATTCAGGTAAACTGTTGTAAATTGTAAAACAAAATTTAACAATAGAATTTTAACTTTCGAGCATGCATGAGCATTTAAAAAATAAATCAAATTGTCATTCATTTCTATCCAAGGTGTATTACACTTTTCGACAAGATCGTCTCAACCTTCGCATGGCTAGCTTTTTAAAAAAGAGATTTGATTCTATTTTTTGAGAAAATAGTTTAACTGTGCAGTTGAGTGTGATTATTCTAGTTTAAACAAAGGACGATAAAATATTTTTGAAAAAAACTTTGTTTTGAGCATCTGTCCTGCGTTCGAGCCATATAGTGCACTCAGCAAACTCAGTAAACTCCATGATGGTGCAAAACACCTTAGATCATAAATTTTGATTCCTTTTTAAAAAGCAATAAAAATTATGAAATGAATGACATTAGAGTTTTCAAAAAAATCATGCATGACTTCTTTTATTCTTTATACTAACTTTCATGTTTGGTCTTTTCAGGTACCCTTGGTTAGGTATCCCCCACATACAAGTTGTTTCGGTCGAATGGGGCAATATAAAGAGAACATGTAGCTAATCCATTTGCACGAAGTACAAACTAATCATTCGAGATATCTAACACCCATGTAACAGAAGATGTGATCAATTTTATCCATGAAATTTTAGCATCTCTCTACTCTTTTTTGCATGACTGATAATCATTTCAAATCGAGGCCCTTAAGAGCACATCTTGCGCACGGCCCTTTGCTGGCTGACCATTCTGATGTCAACCGTCGAGTTTGACCCGGAGAGTTTCTATACCTCTGAAGCTCCAGTTACCATTTGAGGCCTGCCGGACCAAGTTTCACACCATCCATGTGCATTCCTCAACCAGGC
This sequence comes from Clarkia xantiana subsp. parviflora, assembly GCA_036873135.1. Lineage (NCBI taxonomy): Eukaryota > Viridiplantae > Streptophyta > Magnoliopsida > Myrtales > Onagraceae > Clarkia > Clarkia xantiana. The sequence goes on from JAPTYO010000018.1 coordinate 2,573,230, forward strand.
TTCATCAAGCATGTGGCTGACCCAAAGGGTGCTGACCATGGGGCATCACCGTTGTGATCTAGCATGACCAAAGCATTTGAGAGAAGAAATTAGTATTGTCGATGTCTTCCGTCGGAGGGTACTCAACCCAAGACATCAACACAATTAACTTGTTCTGACTCGAGTCATCATCAAGAAAAAGGTCATGTGTATTCAGAAGTTTTAATATGCCGCTAGGGGCATGTACATAATTATTGTTAATTAGTTTTTGTAAATTTTCATTTCAATTGAAAAAAAAGAGAAAAAATTAAATTCCCACTAGGTTGAAAACCTGTAAAGGCGACCTAGGCGAAAGTTAGGGAGAGGGGCATGATTGAAAACCCGCAAGGACAGTCATGGCAAAAGGTGAGCTGCCGGAAAAAAAAAAAATTTTTCTTTAGGGTCACATCCGCCTTTTAATTGGCTATAGAAAAATAAAGAGAGTGTTCATGAAAATATTGTGAGAGCATAAAAGGGTCACAGTTGTCCCTAGATCAACTACAAATAAAAAAGGTCACAGCCGTCCCTAAAAAGACTACAAAGAAAGGGCCACAGCCACCCTACAAATGACTACAGATAAAGGGCACTCCCGCAGCATAAAAAACGGGAAGTAAGTGAAAGGACCACAGCCATCCTCCAAATGGCTACAGATAAAAGAGTGACCCCGTGAACCCAGTGAGGACGGGAGAATAAAAAAGGGCCACAACCACCCTTAAAATGGCTACAGATAAAGAGTGATCCCGCGAACCATGTGAGGGCGGGAGAATAAAAAAGGGTCACAGCCACCCTCCAAATGGCTATAAATACTCTCGCATGAGGCAGAAAATAAAGTACGGGTCACAGCCACCGTTTAATCGGCTACCAAATAAAGAGTGCTTCCGCTAGGTTGAAAACCCGAAAGGGCGGCCTAGGAAAAATCAGGAAATGAGAGGTATGGTTTCAAATTCAGAAATTGCAATCATGGCAAAATGAGAGAAAATATAAAACCGAGGGATACGGTCGGTAATCTCCCAATCGACCGTGGCAAAAGGAGAGAATCAGAGAGAAATTCTAAAAAAACAAAAGAGAAAGATCCCGCTAAGTTGTCGCATCATGCGCAATTTAGGCAAAAATTAGGGACAAACATTCGTGCGCCTGCGTATTGTCTACGGCACAGCGTATTCCAAAGTCAACTTCATGGCAAGCGTGACAGTTACAATCTGCTCTCCCGAGTCACCATTCAAAGATTAGTAGGACTGTTACAGTCTATTCCTACGAGTCACAAACCGACAATCATGATCTCTAGTTTTCCAGCTTTCTGAGAGTCACAACCCGACGAACAAAGCTTTAGTATTCAGCCTTTGCAAGTCACGCCACTAGAGGCACTTCTCCAACGGACGCCACTAGAGGCTCTTCTCAAACGAACGCCACCAGAGGCACATCTCCGACGGATGCCACCAGAGGCTTTACTTTCTGCACCGCAAACAGCGGCACCGCCGACCGAGGCTTTACATTTCTGCACGCCACTGGAGGCTTTACTTTATTGCACGCCACTGGAGACTTTATTTTTCCGCACGCCACTGGAGGCTTTACTTTCTGCATCGCCAACGGAGGCACATTAATAGGGGCACCGCCGACCGGTGCTTTACTTTTCAGCACGCCACTGGAGGCTTTACTTTCTGCACCGCCAACGGAGGCACTGCAAATAGGGGCACCGCCGACCGAGGCTTTACTTTCTGCACGCCACTGGAGGTTTTACCTTTCTGCACCACCAATGGAGGCACTGCCAATAGAGGCACCGCCGACAGAGGCTCTACCTTTCTGCATCGCCAACGGATGCGCTGCCAACAGGGGCACCGCTGACAGAGGCTCTACTTTCTGCATCGCCAACAGGGGCACTGTTAGATTACGGGGAGTAATCACCACGGAAACACAAAACATGGTACGTGCATGTAATCAAAATTACGTAGCGGAAGAGTTACACATACCTCAACAGTTACCGTAGTCCAAGATCATTTGTACGAGGGAGTTCTCGATCCACCGGACGGAACCCGTAGAGGTTCTTGTGGAAGAAGCCCTACATGGTGTTAGCTCCACAGCAAAGCCTCAGATCAATTCTTGGCACGGGGACAGATCTTCGGAGAGTTGGTCGAAAGCAATTTGGCACATCCTAGGTGTAATATGGTTCGGCCGAAACTTGCTAGTGTGGGAGGAGAGTTTTCTATCTAAAACACTTTTGTGAGGGAATTATGATTAACCCTAAATATTCCCTAACACCTCCTATTTATAGGAGGAGTAAAGCGTACAAAAGTCCACTTTACCCCTCACTAATGTTTCGGCCGGCCTATGTATTGGGGAGGCCCAATTTTGGGCCTCCCATGTCAATTGGAATTCGATTCTGGCCCAATTACTCTAATGTGACATTAAGCCAAGTTCATTAGGTAAACTATACATAGTATGAGCTACCAATTACGGCGCCCATCACCATATGCTTACAGCTCCCACTCGCCGGAATGGGAGGGTGCCTGTTAATGCATTGTTGTCCAAATCCGCATCAACATTTCTCCTCTTTGATCTACTCCGTGCTTCCTAATATTTCATACGAGGTTTGCCGTGCGACCGGTGGATACGACGGGCATCGTGCTACCTATCTCCAATCAACCTGTTATAAACAACATTTTATATTGTACCGCGTTGTATCCTAGGTCAACCGATAATTCTCCATTTGCCTAGTTTCCACATAGGAACACTTCTTCAAGGAATCCGTACAAGTATTCACAACCTTCAACTAATATCCGGTTTGTGGCCACCTAGTGAATACAAGAATCGGTGAATTACAGGTGAACTTGACCATCCCCATCGCTCATACCCTTAGTCAAACCCAACCGGTTTCCAAAGACGTTGTCACTGGGCTTTTTTGTTCAGCACTACGCTCGTACACCGGGAAGCGTGCATTGAGCCTGACCTTAGGTATGAGTTCTGAGTCCATGAGGATACTTTGGGTAACTCTTCATAAGGCTCCCGGGATCAATCACACGCTCAAGGTGAAGAAGTTTGCGCCCGCCAGAATTATGAGGATTCTTTTCCTAGCACAACCGAGTTGTGACCCCGTGGTCGTACATGGCATGTCTAGTATGAAGCACGCGTTGATAGCATACCTGAACCTTTTGGGTTAACAGGAATGGGATATATCAATCATGCTATCACAGATTTTCATCTGGCCCATAATGTGGATTTATGAAGAATGGAGTTCATCACGGCGATCTGCAGGACGAAGATCATGTCGAGTTACTTCGACAATAGATAATCGTTCTGCGTAATCAGGTTTATCCCCTTGATTCTTAGCCAGCCTTGCATAGTAGAGGCCTCCCTCCACCGCAAGATGACCGTACCTGCGTGACTAGGTAAGGCCCACATTTGACATAGTTTTGGCATAGGAATGCGTCCTCCTACGACTCAGTTTATAGACCGTAAATTTGATGTAATCAAAACAATATGACGTCGATTGATCATAAACTCAGTTGCAATTCTTTCGCTTACAAAATGTAACTTTCTTATATCAAAATTTTATCACAGATACATGTTATTTCTAAATCTACGCAATCCAAGCAGTTTTACATGCTTTTCGAAAATATCCTTGCACAGTGGTTTAGTTAATGGGTCCGCGATTATATTATCATTGGACAAGTATTCCATAGTGATTATATTATCTTCTACCATCGATTTAGCATAGAAATATTTCTCATCAATGTATTTGGTCCTACTATGGTACTTCGGATTCTTAACTGCCACAATTGCTGCCTGATTGTCGGAGAACACCTTTACAAGTTTACTCGCGATGTCACCGTTTAGCAGTGCAGTAAGAAGCCTTTTCAGCCAGACTGCTTCCTGTGCATTCTTAGAGAGAGCTAAGAATTCTGATTCCATTGTTGACAGCCCAACACAGGTTTGCTTCTTGCTCGTCCATGAAATGGCGCATTAGCAAGGAGAAATACTCCTCCTGTGGTGGACTTACGATCATCTGGATCGCCACCGTGGTCGGCGTCACTGTAACCGGTACATTCTGATGGGTTCCGATGTAATCGTTAGCCCCGTTAATAGTCAATAGACGGCGAATAAGTCCAGTGGCCCTCGTGAAAGGCCTGGGAGGCCCAGAAGCCCAGTATGAAGGGTCCCGACTGTAGCGGTCCCGATATATGAGCTGAATGCTCCTGACAAGAAGCCTCTGAGTAGGCCCCGATAAGCCTTAGTAAAGGCCCCGATAATAAAGCCCCGCGGAGGCTTGACCTGTCTCGTGAGACAAAGGGTCCTGGGTGGTGACCTAGAATGAGATAACTCTGGAGTCCCCGACAAGAGTTGGGACTTGTGATCAGAGGATAAGGCCGAAAAACCCGCCTACTAGATAAGAGTAGTGGGAGACGGCTGAGATATAGATAACCTCCCCCGAGATACGCAGGGCGTGCCCGAGATACGCGGAGTATGGGCGAGATACGCGGAGCGTGGGGCGAGATACACGGAATCCCGAACGAGATATACGGAATCATGGGTAAAACGGCCAGCCACAGTCACAGGTAACTGAGCAACTTCCCCTCCTACATAAAGGAGGAAGTTACCTCAGAAAACATATACTCTAATACGAACTTAGACTACTGCTTACCACCCCATTGATCACATACTCATTTAAGCATCGGAGAGGGATTCTGGGTCACCACCCAGGTCATCCCCTTTTGCAGGATTGCGCGGAGCCCAGGAGTTCAAGCTTTCCGTCAAGAACGTAACGGAGCTTCGCCCGTGATCCAACACATTCTAACTTCCCGCCCTCATAGCACAGAGCATAGTTGGCAGTACCTTTCAGATAATAAATTAGGTATAACTAATAATTCGTTTTAAAGTCTTTTAAATGTTGATAACTAGGATCTGATTGGAAACGTGCTACTAGGCCCACGACTTGACATATATTCGGATGGGTGTATTGCACGGTGTATATTGAAATACCAACCATGCTTAAAATCTATGCACCCTTCATCTGTTCACGATCTGCCTGGTTCTTGGGGGTCACGATTAATAGTGCGCACCCAAATACCACCAGCGCATCCACAGGTTTGGCATCCTGTAATCTGAACCAAGTTTCAACTACTCATTGATATAGGCTTCTTGAGATAGATATAAATTCCGGGTAGCCCGATCTCTGGCAATCTTAATGTCTAAGATGTACGTGGCCTCTCCCATGTCTTTCGTCTCAAATACAGATGCTAACCAGGACTTTGACTTATTCATGAAACTCACGTCGTTTGCGACAATGAGTATGTCGTCCACATACTAGGTTAAGATGACATACTTAGACTCGAAGGTCTTATAATACATGCACATATTCTTGTGAAAACTCACTAATCCATTTCCTACGATTTCCTCGTGGAATCTGCGGTATCATTTCCGTGACGACTGTATATGACCGTAGAAGGACCTTTTGGAGTTTACAAAGTTTACGTTCGTTACCAGGAGTAATTAAACCCTCCGGTTGCTCCATGTAGATCTCTACCTCTAGGTTTCCGTGGAGGAATGCGGTCTTAACATTCCTTCGGTGCAGCTCGTGATCGAGACTTGCGACCAGGACCATGAATGGCCCTAACCGTGGTTTTACGCACAACCATTGAGTTTCTCTTATCAAAGTCCTCTCTGTGAAGCATAGGGTAAGACCTTTAGCAATGAGTCGGGTTCTCCGACTTGTTCCATCGGTGGTGTGCCTTCTTTCAGGGCTCACCTTATCCTTATGCCCCTGTGGTTAACAGGTAAATCAACTATAGACTATAATGGCTTTGATTTAAGCGATCTCTCTCATTTATTATTTCTTTCCATTTCTCCACTTGAGGTCTTTCCATTGCTTGCCAACAACTTGAGCGGGGTTTTCACCTTGCTCAATAGGATACTTGCCTTTGACTCTCGTCTAGGCATTATGAGTCCCACTAATTTGTCTTATCTTTTCTCCCACTCTAAATAACGTTTCTTATCGTAGCATCATTTCTATTGGGAATAATCCTCCCACTCGGAACAATGCTTCTTATCGGAGCATCGTCTCTGTTGGGAACAATAACAGTGCTAGAACATTGACCTATAACTTTCCTATTATAACCTTTTGGTCTCGGGGTTTTACTTCCGAGATGCATTCCTTGATCACTAGGATCTGGAACCAAGTATTGTTGGATCACTCCCACTGGGAACAATGGGTAATATAGATAGTTGTGTCATTCCTGGTTCAACAATTTTGACCATCAGGTTCAACTTGATTCGTCCCAACACCAACAGTGAATACTTGTGGTAGGGTTTATTCCACCCAACTGGATTTACTATGAAAATGTCCCCATTCTCATTTACCATGTCATTCACTTTCAAATCTCTCCCACTCGAATTAAGTGGCACCTGATTGTCATCGTTATTCTGCTATGTTTTGATCGTGACTATGTTGATTGAAACTGTTAATGCATTTGGAAAATTTGCCTCTTAGTGATGTAATGTCTCATGTTTGTCCACGGTACCATTTAATTCAAGCTGGAAACAAGTATTTTCTAGGAGTAACTGGCGTACCCTTGTCCTAAATACGTGTTTATTGCACAAATTAATGTCGCTTGGTGATATGATTTAACTCATTGTCACCTTTCAGCTATGATGGTTACCTATCTTACCGATCTTAATGGAACACAATTTTACATTTATGTGAATCATCTGTCATCATTCCATATGGAATGTCTTATAGAACAATATGTAAATATATAAACTTTGCTTCTTGAAGTGTGTTATTTAACTTGAATGCCTAGCCTGATTTATCGTTCAAGGCGTTTAGAACGAAAATCGTTTAACCGACTTTATCCTTCTTCGTTTGCTGACTTATCTCAGAGATTTTATCCCATCTCCGAACTGAGCATCTTAGGTATTCACCTCATGTGTCAGTTGATACTTTTACAAGGTCGTTGTAGCTTACGTATCTTACTTTATACCGATGTAAATGTTATCAGTAAGTCATATTTTTCGAAGGAGTGCAAACGAAAATTCAGAACGTCATCATATAAACACTTCAATATTAAGCTCATCTAATGAAACGATGTGTTTCATCTGTCGAGGTCCACTTGTGAGTTGCGCAATCTACTCTGGGGTTAAACCCTTGGTTAAATCGTTTCATTTCTGAATTTAATTCAATTTAATCGGTTTTAACTATTTCAAACATGATTATCATTACAATTTATTTCATTCCATGGAGTGATAATAATAAAATAAGATTTATACCCGGTTCGTTCTTGGAACTACGCAATCAATGGATTTTAATGGCATAATCAAGTTCATAGATTTAGATGTAGGGGCAAATGTATGGATTTTCTTGGTTTTGTCATATTTGATGTCATTCTCATGTTGGTTATATACTTATTTCGGATCGATCCCGTTCTTAACCGAGTCGATTAACCTTGATAAGCAGAACACTTTTCGAAACGAAAGGTAACTACTTTATTCAATGAAACCGAAATATTGTAATCTAAACACGAAAAGAAACTGAAAAAATAAGAAACATACCGACATAACAATACTGGGGTCTCAGATCTCAAACTTTGAAGTAATCATGAAGAAATTTTGTGGACAAGATGTCTTAATCGAAATGTACCGCGAAGGTACTGTAATCATGGCGAGTAAAGCACCGGATTGTCGTTTAGACTTCTTTTCGCTTGGGGTTGCCAAGAAAGTTCGCATAGCGACGAACCTTTCATCGAATGCCTCGGGCTCCTTCGGAAAATTTCCTTCTTTCTCATACGTTTCGAATAGGTCTATCGTCGTTTTAATCGATTTGATCAAATGCGTGAGGCCTTTTTCCTTAACAAACCATGAAAGAGGAAACATTTTTAGTACCTTTCGAGCCCGTGTCCACACGTCCAACTCATCAGCGGGGTCATGAATGGCTATTATGCCATCATCATCGCATAGAATAGTGTAGTATTCTGCCATTAAGGCTCTAGCTTCGGCTGCCTTACCCTTATCGAACCGATGGTACATGGCACACCAAAGATGCAATGCGCTGAGTTGTATATAATATCTTTCAACTTCTATTGTCAGCTGTGAGAGGATCAACTCTCGTGCATTATGATCCTTCCTCAACCTTTTCTTGCTGTTGCTCTCATGTGGTTCCTTATAATCATCCAGCCTCAGTCTCTCTGTCGTTGGATTGACTTGATCGTCAAGATCCGAAGCGATGAGAAGATCCATAACATTATCTCTCCAAGCATCATAATCAATACCGTCCAGATTGCGTGACTCGTAGAACTATACCGGGTCAGCCATGAAAACTACTACATCGATGATCAAGCAAAATCAGAGAGACAATAACATTTTGAGAAAGAATTGCATACATCAAATATCTATTAAGATAGAGTCCGACAGATAGTGATTCCTCAGTCATCTAAACCAACCGACCACCTGTAAACCAATGGAAGATGGCTGTGAAAGAGTTCGCACTATTGTCGTCTTCTATCCAATAGATCAGTCTGTTAAAACGGTTTAAATCGCAAATTACCAGAACAGGAATTCTAAAATAAGCATACCCGATCTTGGCTTTCCCAAGGCCCTTTTTGTTTTTGCAAAAATATTTCGATGAATTCACTCATGCATACACAATTCTACAATCCATGCAAATTATCATATGCTAGTAACATTCATCATTCATACCACATACATGCTTACGCGTCATGCGTCTAATGTTCCGAGGAACTCATGCTTGCATTTATAATTCTACTTCTAAGTAAATTATCAAATGCAACTACATCCTTAACATTCTAGCATACGTGTCAAACTTGTAACATCCACATCAATCATACATATTTGGCGACTGGTTTTCCGTTTTAAAATAATTTTAAACATTAGGGGCTGATTTGCAATTCATGCTTATATTCAATCACGCAAGCTTCTAGACATGAATCCTAGGCATTTTCAACCATCACAGCATGTCTATTCTAGTGTGCATACCATATATCTAAACAGGTCTCCACTCACAACATGTAATATCCAGCTAGCTTGACTCAGTCAAGACAACAGTTCTAATCATGCATAAATATATATCGGATAATAAACAATTGCAATTCAGCCCACTAATTTAACCAGTCTAAAAAACATGTATCTCCGAGATCCATCCCCATAATCGAAACAAGGCATAAAGGTTAGCAACCCTATGAGCACTGTGTAGTCCATTTCGAGGTTAAAAAACATTTGGATTTTAAAACTTGACCTCCCTATTTTAATTGACTTGAACTCGGTTTAGAAAACATTGTTCGGTTCAGTCAATTTAAGTCCGTTTTGGTTCGGTTCAGAAAATCCGGTTCGGTCCAGTCCGGATTTAGTTTAAAAATCTTGTTCGGTCTAAACCGGTCCAAGAAAATAGGGTTCGGTTCAACACTCAAAACCGTCCGACCCGACCCGAATAGATCGAACCGATTGAGAAAATCCGGTTCGATTTGATTTCGTCCTGGTTTAACATATTGGACCGGCCCAATAAATAAAACTTAAAAGGTTGGGTCGAAATGTTTACTTGTGGCCCAAGTAGGGTTTTAAATCCATTAAAAATATTAAACTTAGCCTCCAAGTAACATTAACTATATAAAATAATTTCCAATATTAAATATATATATATATATATATATATATATATATATATATCGACCATTATAAAACATATGTATATTTATTGCTAAGATTCTATCTTTAAGATTAAATCAATCAACAATATATATATATATGTAAATTTTCGAAACAATATAATATATATATTTTTTATTTATTGTCAATCTCTTTAATAAGGAAAAAAATAACTGACAGTATATTTTCTCAATCTTTTAGGTAACTAAATCTATCAATAATATATTTAACCCTATTTAAATATTTAGATATATTGATAGTGATATATATTTCATATATTAATGTGAATCTATCTTCATATTCCCAATTGTATATATATTGTTACCTTGATTAAAAATTAAACAATATAATTTTAAACAATTTTACATGTATGTGACGAAATTATCTTGCTTGGTGACCAAGAAATTAAAAATTTTACCTTGAAAAATAATTAAAATTTCGGCACAAACACTAATTGGGAGCAAGTGGTCAAATTTAAAGATCAAATTTTAAAAAGATCTACAATCCAATGTTTGATTTTGATAAATATCATCTTTTTCTTGAAGATAATGAACATCAATTTTACCTTGAACATGAAAATTTCGGTCCTATCTCACAAAACCCTAAAATTCGAAACTTTTTAAAATCTTCTTTAAAAATTTTGGTCCAATGTTTTAAATTTTCAAGAACACCAATTTATCAAAATCATGAACTCCTAACACATGCTATGATACCACTGTTAGATTATGGGGAGTAATCACTACGGAAACACAAAACATGGTACGCATGTAATCGAAATTATGCAGTGGAAGAGTTACACATACTTCAACAGTTACCGTAGTCCATGATCCTTTGTACGAGGGAGTTCTCGATCCACCGGACGGAATCCGTAGAGGTTCTTGTGAAAGAAGCCCTACGTGGTGTTAGCTCCACAGCAAAGCCACAGATCAATTCTTGGCACGGGGACAGATCTACACCCTAGGTGTAATATGGTTCAGGCGAAACTTGCTACTGTAGGAGGAGGGTTTTCTCTCTAAAACACTATTGTGAGGGAATTATGATTAACCCTAAATATTCTGTAACACCTCTTATTTATAGGAGGAGTAAAGTGGACAAAAGTCCACTTTACCCCTCACTAATGTTTCGGCCGGCCTATGTATTGGGGAGGCCCAATTTTGGTCCTCCCATGTCAATTGGGATTTGGGTCTTGCCCAATTACCCTAATGTGACATTTACCCAAGTTCATTAGGTAAACTATACATATTATGAGCTACCAATTACGACGCCCATCACCATATGCTTACACACACCGCCAACAGGGGCACACCGCCAATAAAGGCACGCCAACAGAGGCACACCTCTAACAGGGGCACCACCATTAACAGGGGCACGCCAACGGAGGCACCGCCAACAGGGGCACCGCCGACCAAGGATTTACTCTTTCGCACTACCAACTGAGGCACCGCCAACAGGGGCACCGCTGACAAAGGTTCCACTTTCTGCATCGCCAACATGGGCACTGCTGACAGAGATTCTACTGTTTTGCACCGTCAATAAATTTGAAGGCTACCTTAGGGACTTGAAGACCCGAAAGAAGATATACTTCCTAGCAAAAATTAGTGTTTACTAGTCTTTGGACAAACCCCCTCGAATGCATTCTACGGGAGTCCGTCCAAAGAGGGGCAAGCTGTAAACACCTAATTTTGGTACGCGCGACACGTATATAACACGTTCAAAATTGTTATGTGTAACACGTTTAAAATAGGAATTATTTAAATATGGAAGGTCACGAGATTGCTAAAAACATGCTTACTTTAAATTAGGATAGTTATCTGTATTTATTGCAGAGAATATTTTCTGAATATTTGTATTTAATGTTCATAATATTTAGCATTTATTAGGAGAATAAATCAGTGTAATTTACTACTTCACTAGTTCTAGCCTAGATTAGTATAAATAAGGGTTCATAGCTACATGTAAAACGGGAGAAAAAAATACAATATAAATTTAATAGAAAGGCTCTCCTCGATTTGCGTGCAAATTTTTATTATATTCTTTTTCCCTCCTACGTCTTCTCCTTTGCTCAACCACCGGTGACCGGACCTTCTGGATTCCGGCGAACCTCGCTGCTTGCTGCTGCCACGGCGTCCCGCTCGCCATCACCGGAGCTCCACCGGAGTCGTCTGCTGCATTTGGCCATGACCGTCCCTACTCTTCTCAGTTTTTCCTCGTTGGCCGTCTTCCGCTCTGCTCAACCGGCCGTGGACCTCCGGTACCGTCCTTGATCCCGTCGAGGCCGCCTGAGTCCGTCATCTTCCGCCCTCGCAACCACCACCGTCCTCCTGCGGCCCAGCTCTCTCTCTCTCTCTCTCTCTCTCTCTCTCTCTCTCTCTCTCTCTCTCTCTCTCTCTCTCTCTCTCTCTCTCTCTCTCTCTCTATCTCTCTCCTACTTCTTCCATCCACCGGAGCTCCGATGTCGTGACCACCACGCCCCCTTGTCCAGACCTCGACCGTCATCCGTGACCGCCGGTGAGCGCCCATCCACCTCTGTCGGCCCGCTGCTCCTCATGTTGTCCGTCCGTGGCCGAGCCCTTCTTCTCACCTTGGACTTCATCATCTTCGTCTTCTTCGGATGGTAGTCCCGTTCCTTCTCTTTACTTTATTATTATTATAATTATTTTTAATTAAGTAGTTTAGATGTAATTGGTTCAATCTAGTTGTGTAAATTATGTATGTTTGTTAAATTATATATATTAGGTTGTGTATAGATATCATGTTAGGTAATTTTGGGTTTTAAATTTCGTCTTAATTGAGATTTATGGATTATAAATAATTTTAGTCTTAGGTTTATAATTGATAATAATTTTTGCATATGAAATTAATTGAATCCTGACATTGTTAGATTAATTTGAATAATATATACAAAAAATAAAGTTGGCAATTAAGTTAATTGAGTACCGAAAGGGCATAGTTAAAAATCATATTTTTAATTCGTAATAGAACCCCCGAACTCAAATTTCTAATCGTAGACCGATTCAAAACCTAAGTGTTTAATTCGTTGTTTTCTTAGGTGATTTAGGATTCTAGTTAGCCTTAATTAACTAGTGGCGACTCTTTTCAAACACGCGTTTTCAAAACGTAATTCGTCGTAGGTCGGATTTTTATGGTCTGACAGTATACACGCATGGATCCTCGTGGAGATTCACGAATCTGTTTCTAACGATTTCCTCATGGAACCCGCGGTACCATTGCCGAGACAATTGTTTAAGACCGTAAATAGACCTTTGGAGTTACAAACATTACGTTCGTTACCAGGAATAATGAAACCCTCCGGTTGCTCCATATAGATCTCTTCCTCCAGGTTTCCGTGGAGGAATGCAGTCTTAACAATCATTTGGTGCAGCTCTAGATCGAGGCATGCGACCAGGGCTAGGATTTCCCTGACTGTGGTGTACCGCACAGTCGGTGAGTATGTTTCATCAAAGTCTACTCCGCGAAGCTGGGTGTATCCTTTCACAACTAGTCGAGCTTTGTATCGCTCGACATTTTCATCAGCAATGAGTTTCAGTTTCAGAACCCACTTAGCCCCTATGGCCTTGCGGTTAGCAGGTAAATCAACTAAAGACCATACCGAATTGGATTTCATTGAGGCGATCTCTTCCTCCATTTCTTTCCCCCATTCATTCGCTTGAGGTCCATTCAACGCTTGTTGAACCGTTACAGGTTCATAAACATAAATTAGGGTGAATATCTCACCCCTCTCGATGGGAAACTTCTTGGGAGAAGTTCGATGCCTTTGATTGCGTCTAGGCTCGTTAATCCCATCTTGAGTCTGAACGTTACTCCCACTCGGAATAATGCTTCCTATCGGAGCATCACTCCCACTGGGAACAAGGGCAGTGCTAGAACCTTGACCTAAAACTTTTCTTGGACGACCTTTCGGTCTCGGAACAAAGTTGGTTAACCCACTCCCACTGGGAACAATGGGTAGTTGCGGTATTATTGGATTTTCATCCAGCGGTCCGGCTACGTGATTGTCAGGTTCAACTAGATTCGCATATGCAGCAACAGTGATTTGTGTGGTAGGATTGACTCCTCCCACTGGATTTATTATGAAAATGTCCCCATCTTCAATTTGTTAGCATATGGTGACGTGGTGTCGTAATAGGAGCCCATTAATTAGGGGAATTACCTAAGTTAATTAGATAATTGTCAATCTGGGCTAATTGGGCCAAATCCAATTAGTAATTGACAAGGGAGGCACAAAATTGGGCCTCCCCATTATACATGCAATTCGGCCGGCCACCCTATACCACATTGGTTGGAGTTGCCTTCTGGCAACTCCACCAATACTATATATAGGGGTGTCTGCAAAGGGTTTACACACTCATTCATAATAACAAGGATCTCCATTGAGAACACTTGTTTCCCTTAGTTAAATTTCGGCACCATCACATCTGGTCTGAGGTTCCATCTCCGTTGAAGAATCGATCAGAGGTCTTGTTGTGGAGCTACATCGCGTGGGAATTCTTCTAATGAAGAACTTGCACATGGTTCCGACCGGAGGATCAAGACCGGTTTTAGTGACGCCGACCACGGTGGCGATCCGGATGATCGTAAGTCCACCACATGAGGAGTTTTCCTCCTATCTTATGCTGCCATATTGATGGATATACGCCCAATTTGAACCCGTTGACTTCCGAATCGTTTCATTTTGATCACCCCGTTAATGATTGTAAATCGAAACTTCAACCCGAACACCCCGCGAAAACACCAACGGTCCGGACGAGGCCGAAATACTCGTCCGGCCAAGTTAGACTCACCTAGGTGAGGTCGGGTGGCCACACTCGACCTCCCCTAGGGGAGATCGGGTGGACCAACCCGATCTCCCCTAGGAGGGGTTGGGTGGCCACACCCAACCCCTACCCTTGGAGGTCGGATTTTCCTCCCCCCCCCAAGGGCCCCGACACTGTTTTTAGACTCCCATACTCGGTTTATTTCCGCCAACCTTCTCTGTACCCTAAGGTCTTAATTACGTGTTTAAAGGTTAATTAATTGTGTTTAAAGGTTAACGATGTCATTAAGCCACCTTAATGACACCGTTGCCTATAAATACAACTCTTCCACTATTCATTTGATCATCTTGGCAAGTTGCATAATTTTGCTCTGACATCTCTCTAGCTTTATCTCTCTACAAAAGCCGTACTGACTTAGGCATCGGAGAGGGTTCATCAGGCACCACCCCCCCCTCTGTGCCTGGTATTTCCCCTCTTGCAGGGCGAGAAGAGAAGCGAAGCGAAGGACGGAAAGACACAAGCTAGGACAACACAACCCGAGAGCACCAAATCCGCAATATCTCCAGTGAGGAACGATTCTTAGGTCGACCGCCCGTTGACCCTAGACTTGGAACCTAACACTTGGCGCCGTCCGTGGGCTTCGGACAGAAAGCCTGGCAAAAACAAGAGCAATGACGCACAGCATGGTGTCTAGGCACCACCGCCCACCTGGGGGCAATAGGCGAGGGAGACAGTCTATACCTCCAGCAAGGCAGCCTAACCCAGGGAAACTGCCTGTGCACCCAGAGCCTCAAGTAACCCCATAGGCTCCCCAGCCCAACAACCAGGAAGGAGGACCCTCACGCCCAGCTGGGGCTGAGTCTTCCACAGCCTCAACCCCTTTGGCAAGAAGGCCACAGAGAGAGAGAGAGCAACAGGGAGTGCCATCCCAATACACGGCACCTCCTGAGGGATACTACTATGAGGCGCAACCCCAAGGATATCCATATGGGATGCCGGCCCAAAGGAATGACAACTGCGCCCACACAACATACACAAGGCCGGCATACACACAGGGGGCACATACAGTGACTCATGAAGAGGAACAAATCCCAACGGAAGAACGCCACTCGCACCCTCGAGTAGGGCAGCGAGAAGAGCAAAGAAGAAATTACCAAGAGCCACCCGCAGAGGGAAGGCAGCAATTCGTACCTCCTAGGCAGCAACAGAACGCCAGGGCTTACACCCCGCTGGGGGCAGACAGACAAGCAAGACCTCCAAGGAGGCAAGAATACCGCGAAGTACCCCAGCAGGGACACCAGGGATACACCTACAGTCCGTACCAACACGGACAAGGGATCCCAACAAGCCCAATGTATAACTACGGAGGCTATCAGAGAGATTACACTCCGACACCGGCGTTGATTACTCCGGAAGAGATAGAGGCAATGATAACAAGGAAAATGAATGAGTCAAAGAAACATGGCTTACATTGTCTAAGTGATAAAACGAACCACCCTTCACGAGGGAATTGGAGATGAGCAAGGTGCCGGACTCCCTGCATACAATCCAGATTGCAAAGTACAATGGCAAGGGAGACCCTCTGGAGCATATTCAACAGCATGAAGCCTCCCTATTTGGGAGAACTACTGATGAAAGATACAAGGCACTCCTATTTCCAAACACACTATCGGGGGTGGCCTCACATTGGTTCTTTAGCCTACCTTCAGAGAGCATCCACTCATGGGAGCAGCTAAAGGCGAAATTTCTTCAGAGATATCTAGGAGAAAGGAAGCTCCTCAAAGGAACAGGCTCCATCGATGACGTGAAGTAAGAAAATGATGAATCTTTGGCCAATTACTACACTAGGTTTAACCAAAACATAGCAGACATCCAGGGCGACATCACTGAGGGTGAGATAATACGAGCCTTCATTAGAAACCTAGGCCGCTTCGGGTCCACGCTGGCAGAAAAGATGGCCAAGAAACCAGCAAGCACCTTAGAGGAGCTAGCAGGGAGAGTAAAAACTCATATAGACCTGGAGAGGCACAGGGCAAGTAAGAAAGCCAAGATTCAAGCATCTAAAGAAGACAATGCAAAGCCGAATAGAGGAAAGCCACCTCAGGCACCTCAACACACAAGACAGCAGGAATGGCGTCCGCCCCAGCAAAGATATCAGATGGGCGAACCACTGAAGGCTAGGGAAATCAACATCATCAAGTTCATCCCATTGAACGCCACCCCAGCAACTGTCCTAAAAGAGATGCGAAATCAGAAACTCTGGTCACCCCCTGCAAGGTGGAGAGCCCCAATGGTGGGGACGCACAAAGACAGATGGTGTGATAACCATGAAGCATACGGGCATGACACGAACGAATGCTTCAGCCTAAAGCTAAGCATCAACAATGTCATCCAAAGGGGAGAACTAAAGCAGTTTGTGGATCATGGGGGCAACAGCATACAGTTAGGGTCATCATACAGGGACAAAGGCAAAAGCAAGGTAGACTACAATCCTCCACCCAACAAGAGGGGAACCATAAACATGATACACGGAGGGGTGGCATCAGGTGGCCCAACTGCTAATGCAAGGGAGGTTTACGCATCCAAACTGAGTTCAGTGCCAAGGTGGAGGAAAAGGCCACGAGAAGGAGAGGAGATGAAGATTGAATTCTCGGAGAAGGACAAGAGCCACATTGTCTTCCCACATGAGGATGCGTTAGTCATCACAATAGACATTGATAATTTTGATGTAAAGAGAATACTGGTAGATGGGGGCAGCTCGGCAGACCTCCTAAGCCTAAGGGTCCTAGAGGAAATAGGGAAAACGAAGGCAGACATCAAACCAGTCAACTTCCCTCTGGTTGGCTTCTCAGGGGCAACAAGTTACCCCCTGGGAATGATAACCATGCCAGTGACCATGGGCCAAGGATGGACACAGCTGAAGGTGAACGTTAACTTCTTGGTGGTTGAAAGCCTAGGAGCCTACAATGGGATCCTAGGAAGAACAACCATAAATCCATACGAAATCGTACCATCTACTGTACACCAGAAATTGAAGTACATCACTGAGAATGGAGTTGGAGAAGTCCTGGGTGACCAGCGCACTGCAAGGCAGTGCTACGTCAATTCCATGAGACGCGGATCACACAGGACAGACACAGTGGCAATGGTCATGGTAGGGACCGACCAAGACAACAAGAAGGTGATGAAGAGACAAAGGCAAAGAAAGATGAAGAACGGAGTTACACTCCGCCTGAGCAAGCAGTTTTTTCAAAGAATGGCTAAGAAGAGACACATGAGCAAGGCTGTAAAGGTAACAAGCTTACCTTGGCAACCAGAAAGCGCACAAGGAAAAAGAACAAGGGACTCCATCATAAGAGGCTTCCGACACATTGATGACATCAAGCAAATGCCGAGGGAGCCAATGTCAAGCTACTTCGAAAGGTTCTCCAGTTATGGTGCTAACATGGACATCACAAGAAGGGAAGCCGTCAGAGCCTTCACTAGAAACATGCATCCAAACTCATTTGAAGCGTATGGAGGCCTTTATGAGATGGTCATGACAAGCACGATGAGAGAGCTCAAGGAAAAGCTAGACAAGGCATTTGCAAAGGAGATGGAGCAGCCGGAGGAAGTCCCGGAGAAAGAAAGAGAGACGGATACACTCGAAGGAGGTGTAAATTTCAAATTCACACCCCTTATAGTGAGCATAGAAGAACTTTTTCAGAAGTACCTCAAGGAAGAGCTACCCACATGCAGAGAAGAGGGCAAGGCCTTCCTAGGAAGAGATGCACAGGGATGGTGTCAGTACCATGGGACCTGGGGGCATCAAACTAACAACTGCATGGTGCTAAAGATAGAAGTGGAGGAGATGATTTACAATGGAGGCCTAAAGGAGTACGTGGCAACAGACAAACTGACCACCCCATATCCTTAGTTTCAGATTTAGCACTTTGCATGTTCAAGCTTTCTAAGTTTTCCAAAAACAACTTTTGAGAAGGAGAACTCACGAAGTTACTCCAACTCTACAACTATCTTTGATTTCCTCCAAAGGGTGCCTTGATCCACCCAAGGCATCCCAGGTGTACATAAAGCCTTGAATGCTCCTAATGAAGTAGAAGTTACTCAAAAGTATTTTTTAAAGAAGGAGATGATATAATCATTGAGTTATCCTTACACAGATATGACGTCAAGTCAACAACACCTTCAACGCCACCAAGAGCGTATCTTGAGAGTAGTTCCAAAAACTACGAAACCTGTGCTCTCCGGGAGCCTATCCCGCGAACAGATTCGACGCCCCCAAGAGCGTATCTTGAGAGTAGTTTTTATACTACGACCTTCGACGCCCCCAAGAGCGTATCTTGAGAGTAGTTTTTATACTACGACCTTCGATGCCCCCAAGAGCGTATCTTGAGAGTAGTTTTTATACTACGACCTTCGACGCCCCCAAGAGCGTATCTTGAGAGTAGTTTCTATACTACGACCTTCGACGCACCAAGAGCGTATCTTGAGAGCGGTTTCCAAAAACTACGAATTTCGATGCCCCCAAGAGCGTATCTTGAGAGTAGTTTCTAAAACTACGACCTTCGACGCCCCCAGGAGCGTATCTTGAGGTAGATTTGCAACCTACCAGATTCGACGCCCCCAAGAGCGTATCTTGAGGTAGAAAAAACACTACCAGATTCGATGCCCCCAAGAGCGTATCTTGAGGTAGATTTCAAACTACCAGTTCGACGCCCACCTAGAGCGTATCTTTGGTCTAACTACTGGTGCCCTCCGGGAGCGTATCTCGTGAACAGTTTCGACGCCCTCCGGGAGCGTATCTCGTGAACAGTTTCAACGCCCACCTAGAGCGTATCTTTGGTCTAACTACTGGTGCCCTCCGGGAGCATATCTCGTGAACAGTTTCAACGCCCACCTAGAGCGTATCTTTGGTCTAACTACTGGTGCCCTCCGGGAGCGTATCTCGTGAACAGTTTCAACGCCCACCTAGAGCGTATCTTTGGTCTAACTACTGGTGCCCTCCGGGAGCGTATCTCGTGAACAGTATTAAACGCCCACCTAGAGCGTATCTTTGGTCTAACTACTGGTGCCCTCCGGGAGCGTATCTCGTGAACAGTATTAACCACCCACCTAGAGCATATCTTTGGTCTAACTACTGGTGCCCTCCGGGAGCGTATCTCGTGAACAGTATTAACCACCCACCTAGAGCATATCTTTGGTCTAACTACTGGTGCCCTCCAGGAGCGTATCTCGTGAACAGTATTAAACGCCCACCTAGAGCATATCTTTGGTCTAACTATTGGTGCCCTCCGGGAGCGTATCTCGTGAACAGTATTAACCGCCCACCTAGAGCGTATCTTTGGTCTAACTACTGGTGCCCTCCGGGAGCGTATCTCGTGAACAGTATTCAACGCCCACCAAGAGCGTATCTTTGGTCTAGCAACACCATACATACCATTCAAAGGGTATCAGAAGATCATTACACCATACTAAGAAGGATCCCATGAGAAAGTAATTTATATGTAAAGTGCTATGAAGAACACATAATGTTTTTTCTTGATGAGATAGCAGGCATGGAATGAAGGAAAACACAAAAGAAGGATGAGTAAAGGAAATACACTAAGAGAAGAGTCCATAATCAAAAGAGTACGTACAAAAGCATACGAAGTACCATGAAAAGGCAAGTGAACCGCACAGCCAACGACACAATACGACAAAGGAAAGCAACACGAAATCCCACAGCAACCCCAAAAGATACTCAACCCATCAAAGGGGAGAAAGAGTATGGTCGTATATACAAAGATAGTAAGATGTCAATACATCAACCAGAGCCCTCTGGGGAGTCACCCTGACCCCCTGAGGCTGAACCACCAGCAGAGATAGAGGAAGAGGAGGAAGAGTCCGAAGTGTCAATATCCACAGGCGTAGCATCCACCTGTGTAGGGGCAGGCTCGTCCGCGACAGCAGCCTGACCCCTAAGGACAGCCATCTAACCAGTAGCGTACGGTCCAAAATCACCAAGATCGCCAACCGGAAACTGAGGATCAATGCGAAAAATATGATCAACGAGATACTCACCAAACTGGTTCATCTCCTGAGTAAGCCGCACACTGTAGTCAGCAGTAAAGGCAGAGGAAGCCTTGTACTCAGACACTGCGACAGTCCTCTCCTCTGTCCGGCACCTTGCCTCTAATTTCCGCAACTCCTCAGAATGGAGTGAAGATGCGACCTCAGCCTCCCGGCGTAAGCTACCTACGGTAGTCTCAAGTAAGGACACTTGGTCCCTGAGCTCCTGCATCTTCAGATCGGATAGGCGGGCCTTCTCAGTGGCAGTGGCTGTTGGATCACGGTGGAACTCCGGTACGGACTTTTGACGGCAATCCTAGCTCTTTGCTCCACGCAATCCTGCAAGAGGGGATAGATCGGGCGGTGACCCAGAATCCCTCTCCGATGCTTAAATGAGTATCTCGTATGACCGGCAAGCAGTAATCTCAAAGTGTATTTAATTTTACGTAAGTCTTTCTGAGGTGATCTCCTGCCTTTTTATAGGCAAAGAGATGCCTCAGGTACCTGGCGAACCGTTAGGGGTGGTTAGCCCGTATCCCGCATATCTCGGACGTGATCTCGCGTATCTCAGCCATGCCCCGCGTATCTCGGCCACGCTCCGTGTATCTTAACCACGTTCCGCGTATCTCGGCCACGCCCCGCATATCTTGGCCTTATCCTCTGATAACGAGTCCCGACTCCCGTCGGGGACTCCAGAGTTATCTCGTTGTGTCACCGCTCGGGGCCCCTCGTCATCGTGACAGGGCCAATCATTCTCAGGGATTCATCATCGGGGCCTACTTAAAGGCTTCTCATCGGGAGCTTCTAGCTCAACCGTCGGGACCGACTCTGTCGTGACCTTGCTTCATCGGGACTCCCTTCGTCGGGACCCTTCTCCTAGGTCATCTTGACATTCATTTTGGGCCTGGTGGGCCTGTTTGCCGTTTCTTCACCGTTAAAGGGCCTGACGGCTGTAATCGAACCCATCATTTGCCCCCAAGACATGAGGGACTTTTAGTTCGTCGTGTCTTCCAACTCCCGATCTTCCAATACTAGAGTCGGGGATCTTTTCCTTAGTTCAGTTACTTAGTTGTCAATCTTCTCCTCCACGTTTCCTCAGGGTTTTGTAGATAACTGTTATATCCCAAGGGTCTCCTCGGTTCTCCAGTGCATTAAATGCAGTAGATAATGGAGTGACGTTTTCAGCCCACGTGCCTGATTTTTCGCGCCTGTCCTTTTCTGAAAAGTGCTTTTCAGGACGTTTCATCATTACGCCCGTTGTCCTTCTGCACGTTTCATCTCAACGGTCCAGATTAAGACTCTTCGACTTCGACGACTCGGATCGAAGTGTCCTTTTAACCGTCTTCTTCGACTATAAAACCCTAGCCATGGTCACAATTTAACTTTTACCGTCTTCGAATTCTCAAGAGCTCTCTGCGATTCCTCTGCGATTCCAAGTTCTGTGATTTCGAAGGTCTTTGGAGTTTCTCCAATCATCTTTCCGGCGACGTTTCGTTCATCTCCTTCAACCTCTACTTCATCATGTCTGGTAAGGGATCCCCCTTCGTTGCTTGTTCATCTTTTCCTTTCTAATTTTCCAAGAGTCCCACTGTATTTTCTTGCCCTGGTTGCTTTTCAGACAGCGGTTCCAGCTCTGAGGGGAGAAAACCCTTATGATGCAGCTCTCCGAGAGGGTTGTATCACCATCACCTGGGAACCTCGTTTCCCGTATCCTCGGCATCGCCCCTCGAGTAACCCTGAGGTTACTCGTCCCCAGAAAGGGGAGGTATTTGTCTCTACGGGACAAATATCAGCGGGGATTAGGTTCCCCTTTTGCGGTAACCTGGTCGAGCTATGCCATCATTACAGAACGCACCCCACTACCTTTTCTCCCCATGCCATCCGCCTCTGGAACGCCTTTCAAGTCCTCTGTCTCCGACAGAAGTGGGTCTACAGCCTCCAGCTCTTCAGAACCTTTTATGGGATGAAGTGCAATGAGGCGGGGGTTTGCGCCTTCTACCCTCGGATGCCCAAGTGGAGTAAGCAGCAGCTTGCCCGGTACGGTTGGACCAGTGACACCTGGAAGGTGGTCAAGGGTCGGGGACTCTTGGTTGATACAGGGTCCGACAACAGTAGCTGGAAGAAGAGCTACTTCTTTATCCGTCACTCCTCAATTCCCTGGCCTCGGTGGGAGGTGGTAGCAGACCCTCCGCCTGCCTTCCACACTTATGCTGACGAGGATTTTGAGACTCTCCAACTTATCCAGCTTTATCGGTGGGAGGAGTCTTACACTCCTCTCAACGCTAACTCACTCGTGGAGCGGGACCTGGTGCACGCCGGGATCCGACTCCTCGATATTGTTTCTGGGGGGCAGCTCTTCGACGGCCCTTCCAATATGGTTCCTTGGGTAAACTTCTAACTCTTCTTTGTTTACTGTTTGCAGCCAAGAAGGTATCTGTGCTGACCGATCTGTTCCTTAAGCAGGGGGAGACTGATGCTGTCCGCCCCTCGCGGAAGAGGAAGTCCGCTAAGAAGACTGCTGCTAGGTCGGGGTCTCCTTCAGCGGAGCAACCCAAGCGGAAGCGGGTGGATCTGGACCAGCTCTTTGATGTCCAGAATGCTGAAGAAGGTAAAAAACTCCGACTTGCTATTAAATCATACAAGAGGATGGTCCCGACAGATTTGATTTCCTGACCAAGGAAGCTCGCATCGCTGATGTCAAAAGAATCCTTCGAGGCGAAACTCCTCGAGTCTTGAAGGCAGGCTACTATCATTACCGTGGGAAGGATCAATACGTCTCCCGACGTATCATTTGGTGTAAGAATCCCGATGAACTTCCTGACTACCTTTCTGAAGCTTCTCATCCTCCAGGTGCAGGTCGCTCCGGAGCTCCATCGGGTGCTGCAGCTTCCGCAGACGCACCGCCTTCAGCGGGGGTGCCTTCCTCAGCTGGAGAGAAGGCTCCAACTGGCGAACAGTTTCGTCAGGTGGAAACTTTGGACTCCTCCGAGGAGACTGACGGGGGTGGCCCCCCTCATCAGCGTCGGAAGGCGGGGCAATCCCCCTTGAAACCAACCCCTCAGGGGCCGCCTCCTTCATCTTCCCCGCAGCAGCGGCAACCATCGCCCATTCATGAGTTCACTCCTTCCCCCGTTCGGGCCGAGACGGAGGCATGTCCTTCCATTCATCGTCCTCTTTCTCCTCTTGCTCTTGATGGGAACTTCTACAGACCCTTTGATTCTTCACAAGAGAATGCCCCCTGGACTCCTATCCAGAAGCTTCAAGGAGTCCCGCTCACACAAGGGGAGCAGGATCGGGAGCTGGCCCTGCATCTGCTGGCAGGCTCGATCCTGCCTACTATGCGGCATCCGATTTGCCTCAATCGGACGCATATGCAGCGGGATGTCAGGGATATGGCCGTGCGCCGCATAGAGGTAAGACTTCGCTTCTTTCTTTTTTGATGATAAATCGGTCGTCTGTCCATTAACACTTTTCTTTCTTATTGCAGGAGCTCGGGGACTACAACCGCCTCATCGGGTATGTAATTGCCTATGATGAGTCCCGGGAGCGGGACCGAGGGGTCCGCGAGCAGCTTCAGGAGGATCTCAAGGCCTCCCAGTCTTCGCGGGGAAAGCTTGTCAAGGAGCAGGCTGTCCTCAATCAGAAGATTCGGGACCTCCAGCAGCAGATCGCGGACTTCGAGGGGCTTTTGAGGCAAGAGCGGCAGGAGCGGGGGGCAGTTGTGGACAGGCTGACCTAGGAGAAGAAGGCTGCCGAGGACAAACTAGTCCTCGAGAAGAAGGCTCTGGAGGAGCTAATCGCGGGATTTCCTGCGCAGCTGGCTGAGGCGGAGGTGAAGGGTCGGGAGGACTATCGGAGGTCCGGGGACTTCCAAGTCGATGCCATGAAGTTCTTTGGCGCGGAGGTGGAGAACACTCTCTTCAACGTGGTTGAGGAGCTCCACCTGGAGTACGGGGACGCCATCAATTTCGACAAGTCTCCTACCCTCGCTCCCTTTGCGAAGAAGTATTTTGCTCTTTCCGAGGAGAGTGATGGGGGGAGTACCCCCGTAATTGTCGAAGACGCTTCTGAACTTCCAAGTGCGGACGCCCCGATAGTCGATCCTCCCGAAGCCAACCCTGTGGATCCTTCTGCTACCGACTCCGCGGACCCAGCTGCTGCCAACGCTGCCGACAAGGACCAAGCTTGAATGTTTACTTTTAGAGTCCTTGTCTCTTCTTCTCTTTTGTCGTTATCGGGCCCTTGAGCCCTTATCAATATCAGACTTTCTTAGTTCCGATTCTTTCGTTGCACTTCTCCGAGTGACTCTTCTATACGTGCTTAGGTCGAAACCTCGACACTTAAGACATTCTCGTACGTCCTTCCCGACGATTTAATAACTTGCACCACTTAAGGCGACTTAGTTCCGTGCACCACTTAAGGCGACTTTTTGACACTTAGAATAAATCTAAAGATCGTGCACCACTCAAGGCGACTTTTTATCGTGCACCACTCAAGGCGACTTTTTGATACTTAGAATAAATCTAAGGATTGTGCACCACTTAAGGCGACTTAACATCGTGCACCACTCAAGGCGGCTTTTTGATACTTAGAATAAATCTAAGGATTGTGCACCACTTAAGGCGACTTAACATTGTGCACCACTCAAGGCGACTTTTTGATACTTAGAATAAATCTAAGGATTGTGCACCACTCAAGGCGACTTTCTCATGCACCACTCAAGGCGACTTTTTCATGCACCACTCAAGGCGACTTTGGCACTTAGCATAAATCTAAGAATAATTCTGATCGGAAGCAACCTCTTTATTTATTGATGGCACAAAATTGGCTTACATCGAATTAAACGATAAACAGCATACACCACTTAAGGCGATTTTACATGGGGCACCACTTAAGGCGACTTTATCGGGCACCACTTAAGGCGACTTCATCGGGCACCACTTAAGGCGACTTTCTTCGGGCACCACTTAAGGCGGCTTTCTTTAAGCATGGTGTTTCTTCAAGTGTTCGCCACTAAAAGAATGCTTCAACGTTCTGCCATCGAGGTCTTCCAACTTGTACGCATTTGGAGCTGGCATCCCTACGACCTTATAAGGTCCTTCCCATTTTGGTGACATCTTGTTGATTCGATCCAAAAGGGTGAACTCGTTGCGACGCCAAACCAGCTCCCCGACGAAGAACTGTCGGGACTTCACTCGCCGATTGTAGTACCTGGTCGTCGCCAAACGCATACGAGCTTGGACTTCATCGGCTTCCCGCCTCTTCTCTTCGAGTAAGTCCAAGTCCAGACGTCTCATCTCATCGTTCGTCAGGGGCTCGTAATATCTCATCCGATTGGACGCCACAGCTACCTCCACGGGGGCGACAGCCTCCGTGCCATAAACGAGGCCAAACGGAGTCTCCCCGGTTGATCGTTTGGGTGTCGTTCTAACAGCCCAAAGCACGTTTTCCAGTTCGTTCAGCCATTTGCCCTTCAAAGCATAAACCCTCTTCTTGAGGCCGTCCATCACGATTTTGTTGGCTGATTCTACCTGGCCATTAGTTTGAGCATGGCGCACAGAAGCTGTCCGATGCTCGATGTTCAACTCCTCAAGATACTCCCTCACCTGAGAGCCGTTAAAGGGTGGACCATTGTCGCTGATCACCACCTTAGGAATCCCGTATCTGGACACGATGTGGGTCTGGAGGAACTTGACAATCTGGTTCCCCGTTGTTCTGGCCAACGCTTTTGCCTCTATCCATTTCGAAAAATAATCGATAGCTACAAGTAAATACTTACATTGACCTTGTGCTTGTGGAAGAGGCACCACCAAGTCGATGCCCCACTGCGCGAAGGGCCACGCGCTCTTGATGGATGTCAGATTAGCGGCCGGGGCCACGATACTCGGGGCGTACCTCTGGCACGTGTCACAGGATCGGACCATCGCCATTGCTTCTTTGTTCATCGTGGGCCCATAATAGCCCAAATTCAGCACTTTCCTCATGATGGATCGGGCCCCTTCGTGGCAAGCCGCGACCCCTTCGTGCACCTCCTTCAGAATCCGATTGGTGTCGGGTTCTGCCACACACTTCAAGTACGGAGTCGAGAACCAGCCCTTTTTGTATAGCTGTTTGTCTAGCATTACATAATTGGCCGCGATCCGACGTATCCTGTCCGCTGCCACTTGATCATCGGGGACTGCCCCCGTAGTCAGGTACGCGACTATCGGGGTCATCCAAGTTGGCTCCTCCTCCGACCTCGCTTCAATGGTGCACACCTGTGTTGGGTCGATGTTTGATAAGATCACCTTTTCTAGGAAGTGCACCTTCCGATTTTCCTCCAAGGGTGCCCCCAGGGCAAATTTACTCAAGGCGTCTGCCTCTACGTTTTCCTCCCTCGGGATTGCCTTGATGTCGAAGCTTTTAAAGCTCTCCTTCAAGGTTTGTACCTCTCGCAGATACTTCTTCATTATCGGATTCCTCGCTTCGTATCGCCCTTGAACCTGGTTCACGATTAAAGCTGCGTCACACTTCACTCTCAAGTGATCGACCCCCGTGCCTCTAGCAATTTTCAGGCCCGTGATGAGAGCCTCATACTCCGCTTCATAGTTTGTGGCCTTGAATGTTAAAGCCAAGGCGTATCGGAGCGGTTCACCTTCACCCGGTGGTATCAACAAAAAGCCCGCTCCTGATCCGTCCGAACTCGCGGAGCCATCCGTGTACATCTCCCAGGTATTTTCCTTGTTTGGCTGTTCTGATTGCTCTGCCCTCTCTGGTTGTTCCTCTATCGGGAACTCCATAGTTGCCCCCTCTACAGGGCCCGCATCTTCTAGATCGGGGGCTGTAGATTCTGCTATAAAATCCGCCAACGCCTGGCCCTTAATTGCCGTTCTTGGAGCAAAGTGTATCCGAAACTCACTAAGCTCTACTGCCCATTTCACTAATCTTCCCGACGCATCCGGTCGGTTCAAAAAATGCTTCAAAGGCTGATTTGTCAGCACAGTGATCTCGTGTGCATGGAAATAAGGCCTTAGCTTTCGAGCAGTAATAATCAACGCAAAGAGGTACTTCTCAACGGCGGGATAGTTCAATTCAGATTTGGCAAATGCCTTGCTTACATAATAGACGGGGACTTGATTACCCTCGACAATCTTTACTAACACAGAGCTAATGGCAAATTCAGAAACAGCCAAGTAAAGGTAGAGCGGCTCGCCTGGAACCGGTTTTGCCAACGGCGGGAGGGTGCGAAGGTGCTGCTTGAGTGCTTGGAACGCCTCTTCACACTTGGCGGTCTATTCAAATTTCTTGTTGGCCCTCAGGACTTCAAAAAACAGCATTGATCGGTCGCTGGCTTTGGACAAGAAGCGATTCATTGCAGCTAGTCGGCCATTCAGCACTTGCACCTCCCGATGGTTTATCGGAGACTGCATCTCCTCGATTGCCCTCAACTTCTCAGGATTCACTTCAATTCCTTTTTGGCTCACCATGAAGCCCAAAAACTTCCCTGAGTGGACTCCGAAGGCGCATTTCGACGGGTTCAAGCGAACTTGATGGAGCCTCATCCGCTCAAACGCCATGGTAAGGTCGTGCACGTGATCCTCGGCTTGTCGGGACTTCACCAGCATATCATCCACGTAAGCTTCCATGGTTTCTCCCAGCATATCTCCAAACAGTTTGTTCACCATCCGTTGGTAGGTTGCCCCGGCATTGATCAACCCGAAAGGCATGACATCGTAGTGATAGATGTCACTGTCTGCGTAGAACGCTGTGTGGGGGGCGTCTTCCTTGGCCATCTTGATTTGGTTTTAGCCTGAATACGCGTCCATGAAACTCAACAGTTCGTGTCCCGACGTGGCATCCACCAACTGATCGATTCTCGGGAGTGGATAGCAGTCCTTTGGGCAAGCCTTGTTCAAGTCGCGGAAGTCTACACACATTCGCCATTTCCCGTTGGTCTTCTTCACCAGCACTGGGTTGGCCACCCAAGTCTGGAATCGGAGCTCCTTAATGAACCCAGCATCGAGCAACCTGCCCACCTCCTGCTGGATCGCGATCTTCTTATCCGTGCCCATCGGACGCCTTTTCTGTGTGATAGGCTTGATCGCGGGGTCTATCTTCAGTTCGTGTACGATCACATCGGGGCTGATTCCTGGCATATCGCTCGGGGACCAGGCAAACAGCTCCTTGAACTCCTTCAACAACTCCACCAATTTTTGGGCTGTCTCCTCAGTCAGAGCGGACCCGATTTTCACCTTCCTCTGGGGTCCGTCGATCTCGACTTCTTTCAGATCTTCTACGGGGGCGGGACGCCCAAACTCTTCTCTGGGATCTGTGTCTGTCTGGAGGACAGTCATGGCCTCTCGCCTCCTCCTCCGGGTGGCATTAACATAGCATTTTCGGGAAGCCACCTGGTCGCCCTTGACCTCTCCGACTCCGTGGTCGGTCGGGAACTTCATCTTCTGGTGCCATGTCGAGGCGACCGCCATCAGGGGATTAATAGTGGTCCTCCCGATAATTGCGTTGTAGGTCCCCGCGGAATCAACCACAACAAACTCCACGTTCCTCCTTTCTGATTTCCACCCGCTACCAAACTCTACTGGTAAGGTGATTACTCCTAGCGGATAGGAGGTTGAGCCAGAGAATCCAACCATCGGGAAGTTTGCCTCCTTTAGATCTTTCTTCGTTTTCCCCATAGCCTCCAGCGCGTCCATGAATAGGATGTCGGAGGAGCTTCCCCCGTCGATTAGAATTCTCTTCATTTCGAAACCGTCTACATCCAAGGTTACCACCAAGGCATCGTCGTGCGGAGTCTCCACGCCTATGAGGTCCTCCGACGAAAAGGAGATTACCATCTCTTCTTTCAAGGTCCAGGATCGGGACCTCTTACCCAGCACCACCGCCGTAGGGATTCTAGAAGCATAGACTTCTCGGGCAAATGAAGTATCACCTCCCGCAGCAAATCCTCCGTGGATCACATTGATAGTGCCTCGTCTCTCCCTGCGAGCACCGGACGACTCTGGATCGGTTCTCTTCTTCTTTGGGGACCGGTCGCGGGATCGGGAGCAGGACCGCGATCGGGATCGAGAGCGGGATCGACACCGCTTATCCCCGACGAATTCCTTGAGCTTCCCCTTCTGGATCAGTTTTACAATCTCCTTCTTCAGTTCCCGACACTGATTGGTGTCGTGACCGTTTGCGCGATGAAATCGGCAGTAGCGATCCGTGCGAGATCCCAAGAATTCTCCATCCTTCTTTGGGGGGTACCTGGAGATACCTTGTCGTTCCATGACTGTCAGCACTTCCGCCATGGAGCAGTTGAGAGGAATGTCGAAATCCTCCCGCTTATCCTTCCTTGAAGAACGTCTATCGTCCCTCCGATCCGGACGGCCTCGATTCTTGCTACTGTCGGGTTTACCCTTTGACTTACGATCGTCGAAAGGTTTAACCGACTGCTTTCCTTTGTTCGACTTTGGGGGCTCCAATTCTCCTGCGGCTATCTTCGACTCCTGGACATCGATCTGCCATTTTACCCTTTTCTGCAATGCCTCCATATTCCACACAGCTTTTTCAGCCACGCTGTGCATCAGGTCGGAGCCATAGGGGGCTGTTAGGTTCCGAATAAAGGTGCGGATGGTTTCGCCCTCTGAGATTTCTTCGTCTATCTCTGCTACGTTGGCTGTGTACCGCTGGTAATAGTGAGCCAGCGATTCGTCGGGCCTTTGCACCACCTGGGTCAGGGACCTCACGCTCTTCAATAGACGCCTCCGACCCTGGTACTGCTGAATGAATCGGTCGTGCATGTCTGCCCAGCAAGTGATGCAGCCTGGGGGCAGACTAAAGAACCAGGTCAGGGCTCTTTCTCCCAGTGTGTTCGGGAACAGCGTACACACTATGTCCTCGCTCGGGGCTCTTCCCAGGCACGCCATGAGGTGCTTCTGGACATGACGAACTGGATCTCCTTCGCCATCGTACTCCTTTATCGTGGGGATACCTAGCCCGGGCGGGGCTAGGGTGTCAATGAGTCGGGGAACGAAGGGATGAGAGGATCGGTCCCTTAGCTCCGACACCAGCGGCTTCTGTTCTCCCATGCAGATGTTCACGATCTTTACCACCTGGTCGGGAGTGATGGGACCATTCAAGGGAATGGTCCTGTGCTGTACTGGTCCCGGCCCATCGACCACGAACCTCTCCGGCTGACCGGTTGCCCTACCTCTGTCCTGGCCTCGGGGCGGGGCTTCCTGTGCGTTCCGACCCTCTGTTGGTGGGGCCACTTCCTCCAACGGGGGCATCTCCTCCTGCCTCCTTGCAGCCTCTCTCCGATCCAAGAGAGCCTCTACGGCTGCCAGGAACATGGGCATGGCTTCCGCCACGGCCCTTGTCAAGTCTGCAGCTGGGGGGGCCTCCTGCCCCCTGTTGCCCTGGTGCTGAGGAGCAACATCTTCGGGATCTCCATTGTGCCCCCCTGTCTGGGAGAGCTCAACCGGGGGATGGTTCTGGTTTTCCTCCTGTTCCGGTACTGAATCCAGATTCGTTGCAGCGGGGTAAAGGGAACCACCAGATTGTCCCTGTCTTCTGTGCTTGCCAGTCGCCATTGATCGAGTAGAAGGCATCTCAGCTTTTTGTTTGCTTCCCACAGACGGCGCCAATGTTGGATCACGGTGGAACTCCGGTACGGACTTTTGACGGCAATCCTAGCTCCTTTGCTCCACGCAATCCTGCAAGAGGGGATAGACCGGGCGGTGACCCAGAATCCCTCTCCGATGCTTAAATGAGTATCTCGTATGACCGGCAAGCAGTAATCTCAAAGTGTATTTAATTTTACGTAAGTCTTTCTGAGGTGATCTCCTGCCTTTTTATAGGCAAAGAGATGCCTCAGGTACCTGGCGAACCGTTAGGGGTGGTTAGCCCGTATCCCGCATATCTCGGACGTGATCTCGCGTATCTCAGCCATGCCCCACGTATCTCGGCCACGCTCCGTGTATCTTAACCACGTTCTGCGTGTCTCGGCCACGCCCCGCATATCTTGGCCTTATCCTCTGATAACGAGTCCCGACTCCCGTCGGGGACTCCAGAGTTATCTCGTTGTGTCACCGCTCGGGGCCCCTCGTCATCGTGACAGGGCCAATCATTCTCAGGGATTCATCATCGGGGCCTACTTAAAGGCTTCTCATCGGGAGCTTCTAGCTCAACCGTCGGGACCGACTCTGTCGGGACCTTGCTTCATCGGGACTCCCTTCGTCGGGACCCTTCTCCTAGGTCATCTTGACATTCATTTTGGGCCTGGTGGGCCTGTTTGCCGTTTCTTCCCCGTTAAAGGGCCTGACGGCTGTAATCGAACCCATCAGTGGCAAGCTCCGCCTTCAGGGACACCTGGCTGTCCACAAGAGCCTTCTTCTCGTCGGATAGCTCGAGCACAAGGGATGACATGTTCACCATGTCAGACATACCCTAAAAATTTAAACAAGAGATGAGTAACTGGAAAAGCAACCACATGAAAGTAAAAAGGAGAAAGCGAGGAACCACTCACAAGCACATAACGGGATAGTACACCCTGAACGAAGCGCCGGGTTTCCCCAGGAGACTTAGGCTGAGCAGCACGATCACCAGGAGGGATGGCACCGCGAAGCACACGGATACCAACCTCCGAAGTGCGCAAGGAAGACCCGCTATCAAGGTGGAACTCCTTCAACCCAGCAAAAGGAGTCCACTCAGACCCAACGATATCCTCGTCTGTAAGGCGTGCGAAATCCTTCCGACTCAAAGCCGGAGGCCCACCTATACAAACAAAGTAAGATACAGAAAAATATAAGCATAGAAGCGTCGAGGACAGGGAGGAGATCGAACCTGACGACCGTGCCCTCGGCTGGGGGGCAGGGGAACCATCACCAACAGGTCGCTTCCCTTTATCAGCTCGGGAAGGCACCTCTTCGACCACCATCTCTTTGTCACGAGACAGGGTCGGAGGACAAACAACAGGCGGAGAAGGATCTGCAGCTTTCTTCCTCTTGACAGCCGAGGCCCCGGCCTCAGAGTCGGACCTCTGCGACTTGGACTTAGAAGGTCCAGAGCCCTTGCCTACGGAGACAACCCTCTCGGTCACCAGGGGAGAGTGCCCTAGCAATGCAAGAAAAACAAGAATAAGAAAAACACAAGTATACCATAAAGAGGCAAAGAGAAGGAAGTATACCAGAGGCCCCAGCAGTTTTCCCAAGCATGGGAGACTTCTTCAGGGTAGAGCTAGATGGAGCCCTCCTCTTGCTCAGATCGACCGGTGCCGCCTGCACGTTATATGTTTTCCCGTGAAACCAACCTACAAGAAAAGAGCAGAAAGTAAATGCAGATGAGAAGACTAAGTAACATACCGAACCCCCGGAGTCAGGAGTCAAACTGATCCCTGCTTCATAAAGATCCGTCTCAGTCACTAAGGACACAGGGCAGTATGACTGGGTCCTGTTGCTCTCATAGATGGCCTTCATACTCTCTAAATCCACGGAAGAAAACTCCCCGAAGGCAGGCCAGCCGTCTGACCGATCCTCATTCAAGACTGACCAAGTAACATACCGATCTGTAATGAAGAAATAATGTTTGGCCCAGTGGCTCGCTGAGTTATCGCTCCGGGCCACGAAGCGAAGAGAAGTATTCATCTCGACCCCACTCAACCCAAAGTCAGCAAATCGGGAATCTTTGAGGGATGGATGCCGAGTTACAAAACTCGCAAAGCCTACCTTCCTCTGATATTTGAATCGATAGAAGCAGCGGAACAAAACCAGTGAGTACTTCCAGGAGTACCAGTGGCATAACACCCGGAAGCCCACCCAGATACGGATAGCACTAGGAGCAAGGTTCACAGGGGAGATCCTAAAGAACCTACTCAATTCTACAAGATCATCGCAGTAAGGCAGCCGCAATCCAAATCGAATTTGGGAAGGGTAAACAACGACCTTCCCCCTGGGAGGCTCTGTCACTGTATGGCGGGTATTCCCCAAGGAGGGGAGGAAGGGATATAGAGGCTCATCTATGGGGCAGATATCACCTAAAGTAACGTGCTTGTTATAATCAGACCTAGTCAGGTGGTTCTCCGACAAAGCAGCGAGACCTAAGTCAAAGGTAGCAGGAAATCCCAAAGTTCGAATCAAGTTTCGACTAACACCCCGGCTCAGATTACGACACTAAGCTAATGGCAAGAAAGGAAGTAATGCGACGAATAGAAGAGAAGAGAAACTTACTCATCATTCGAAGGATGTAACGCCTTTGCAGAGTTTGCGTGCGGGGACACCACCAGGAATACAGTACCTGCCACGACATGACAGACGTCAAAACAAGAAAATTTCCGAAAAAACCAGGAGTACCCCGGTACTCGACCAACAACAACCAAATATCCGAAGACATCCAACAAAGGTAACAAACATGCGCCAAGGACACCACGACAGCCAAATCGGACAATTTTATTCGAACCAAAAATCGGTTCTCGGGCAAAATTACGATTACGCCCTCCGACGGAAAAAGTGTGAGGAAAAAGGAAAAAGATGACAATGGTGGCTAAGTGAGGTAATTTCTTTACTCCCCTATATATTTGAAAAGGTGTAGGGTTTTTTAAAGTGACATAATCACAACCCTCCATTAAAAATTAGATGAGATCTAAGGGTTAAAGGAAAACTATCATCTTTACCTCCCCTAGACTATGGTTAGGCATATCTCCACTCAAGTTAACATCCCATGGGTTTATTTGTAAGCATCCCATACTTAGAAAAATTTTAGACCAAAATTAATTTTTTCTCCACTTAGATAAATCCCGGCATGAAATTGAAGTTTGAATCGCTTAGTTGTATTCGTATTACATCCCTATGCGAGCGTGTATTTTTCGAGTATACGCCCGTAGCAAGGATAGATTTATTATTTCCACCTCGGACGGACGCGTGCTTGGACACGTGTCCGTGCTATTCTGACGTTTACAATTCCTCTATCTTATAAGGCAGGGGCAGAGTCAGAGGCACACATCCATGGGTATGTAAGCATTCAGACAAAAAGGTAAAATCCCGGCTTCAAATTGCGCGTGTCATACCATCCTAAAATAGAGTCAATCAAGGGTCAGGCCATTGGTTGACTCGGGGGCATGTGATGGATATACGCCCAATTTGAACCCGTTGACTTCAGAATCGTTTCATTTTGATCACCCCGTTAATGATTGTAAATCGAAACTTCAACCCGAACACCCCGCGAAAACACCAACGGTCCGGACGAGGCCGAAATACTCGTCCGGCCAAGTTAGACTCACCTAGGTGAGGTCGGGTGGCCACACCCAACCCCTACCCTTGGAGGTCGGATTTTCCTCCCCCCCCCCCCCCCCAAGGGCCCTGACACTGTTTTTAGACTCCCATACTCGGTTTATTTCTGCCAACCTTCTCCGTACCCTAAGGTCTTAATTACGTGTTTAAAGGTTAATTAATTGTGTTTAAAGGTTAACGATGTCATTAAGCCACCTTAATGACACCGTTGCCTATAAATACAACTCTTCCACTATTCATTTGATCATCTTGGCAAGTTGCATAATTTTGCTCTGACATCTCTCTAGCTTTATCTCTCTACAAAAGCCGTACTGACTTAGGCATCGGAGAGGGTTCATCAGGCACCACCCCCCCCCTCTGTGCCTGGTATTGCCCCTCTTGCAGGGCGAGAAGAGAAGCGAAGCGAAGGACGGAAAGACACAAGCTAGGACAACACAACCCGAGAGCACCAAATCCGCAATATCTCCAGTGAGGAACGAGACTTAGGTCGACCGCCCGTCGACCCTAGACTTGGAACCTAACACATATCATGGGTAAGCGAGAAGCAATCGTGTGTCGCGCTTTCCACTGTGGAATCAGAATTCGTTGCCCTCTCCAAAAACGCACAAGAAGCGGTCTGGCTGAAAAGGCTTCTTACTGCATTAATTGGCACCGACAAGAAGAGTAAACCTGTGAAGGTGTACTCCGACAGTCAGGCGGCCATTGCGGCAGTTAAGAATCCAAAGTACCATAGTAGGACTAAACAAATTGATGTGAAATACAATTATGCTAAATATGTTCTGGGAGACAACATAATCGCTTTAGAATACTTGTCTACAGACAATATGGTCGCAGACCCTTTAACTAAGCCGTTACGTAGGGAGATTTTTGAAAAGCACGTAAAACTGCTTGGATTACGTAGGGCTTAAACTGTGTGGCTTGTAAAAGGTGATAACGTTTTGACATTTGAAATGATATTTTAATTGAGTAAAAGAATTTCAATTTGAGTTTATGATTTATCGACGTCATAATGATTAACAACATCGGATTTTACGATATATAAACTAAGTCGTAGGAAGAAGTAAAATTCTTCTACCAAAATTATGTCGAATGTGAACCTTGCCTCGTCACACAGGCACGGTCATCTTGGTAGGAGAGAGGGACCTCTACCATAACAAGATTTGCTAAGAATCAGGGGGGTAAACCTGATTAAGCAAAACGATAACATTGCCACGCTTAACAGCATGACTTAATCTTCGTTTTGTAAATCGCCGAGTTGGACTTTGTCCATCACTATATCACATTCAAGGCCAGATGAGAGATTCTGCGATAGCATTATTGACATATCCCATCCCTGGCTTTACCAGGTGTGCTATCGACGCGTGCTTCATACTGCGCGTGCCATATACGACAACGGGGTCATGCTCGGTTGTGCTAGCTAGAATCCTTGCGATTCAAAGGGTGCATACTTCTTCACCTTGAGCGTGTGATTGATCCCGGATGTCTTATGAAGAGGCATCCAAAGTATCCTCATGGACTCAGAATTTATACCTAATGTCTGGCCCAATGCTCGCTTCCTGGCGTACGAGTGTAGTGCCAAAGAATACGGCCAAGTGATCACGTCTTAGAAACCAGTTGAGTCAGACTAAGGGTATATGCGATGGGGATGGTCAAGTTCACCTTTAATTCACCGACTCTCGTGTTGACTAGGTGGCCGCCAACTGGATATTAGTTGAAGGTTGTGAAAACTTGTACGGATGCCTTGGAGAAGTATTCCTTTGTGGAAAACTGGGCAATTGGAGAATTAACAGTTGACCAAGGATATAGTGCGGTAGATAGTTTTATTTCAAACAGGTTTGGTTCATGAGAGGGATTCAACGTTCTGCGGGCGCTACAATACTCCTAACAGATGAGTAGCACGATGCCCGTCGTATCCGCCGGTCGCACGGCAAGCCTCGTATGAACTATTCAGAGACGGAGACGAAGACTGAAGACTAAGATGTTGATACTATTGCGTAACCGTATGAATTAACGAGCACCCTCCCATTCCGGCGAGTGGGAGCTGTTAGCATATGGTGACGTGGCGCCGTAGTTGTTAGGTTCTAAGCCTTCGGTCAACGGGTTGTCGGTCTAAGGCTTATTCCTCACCGGTGAACTGACGGATTTAGAACTCTCGGGGCTAGTCGCTCTGATGCTTGTCCTTCTGTCCTCCTCCTTCTCTTCTCCATGTTACCCTGCAACAGGGGCAATATCAAGCACGGAGGGGGGGGGGGGGTGGTGCTTGATGAACCCTCTCCGATGATTAAGTCAAAACGTCGCTTTTAGAGAGATAAAGCTAGAGAGAGGTCAGAGCTAAATTGCACACTTAGCCAAGATGATCAAATGAATGGTGGAAGGGTTGTATTTATAGGCAACGATGTTATTAAGGTGACTTAATGACATCGTTAACCTTTAAACACAATTAATTAG
Source organism: Clarkia xantiana subsp. parviflora (assembly GCA_036873135.1). NCBI lineage: Eukaryota > Viridiplantae > Streptophyta > Magnoliopsida > Myrtales > Onagraceae > Clarkia > Clarkia xantiana. The sequence goes on from JAPTYO010000018.1 coordinate 2,610,428, forward strand.
TCCTTGATCACCTAATTAAAACCTTAAAGCATGGAGAGGTTGGCGGAGATAATCTAAGTGCGGGAGTCGGAAAACGGAGCCGGGGCCCTTGGGGGCGGGGAGAAAATCCGACCCCCAAGGGTAGGGGTTGGGTGTGGCCACCCAACCCCTCCCTAGGGGAGATGGGTTGGCCAACCCTATCTCCCCTAGGGGAGGTCGGTTATGGCCACCCGACCTCACCTAGGTGAGTTCGTCGCGCGGTCCGGACGAGTATTTTCGCCTCGTCCGGACCGTTGGCGTTTCGGCGGGGTGTTTGGGTCGAAGTTTCGATTTATAATCATTAACGGGGTGATCAAAATAAAATGATTCGGAAGTCAACGGGTTCAAATTGGGCGTATATCCATCACATGCCCCCGAGTCAACCAATGGCCTGACCCTTGATTGACTCTATTTTAGGATGGTATGACACGCGCAATTTGAAGCCGGAATTTTACCTTTTGTTGGAATCCTTACTTACCCATGGGTGTGTGTCTCTGACTCTGCCCCCTGTCTTATAAGATAGAGGAATTGCAAATGTCAGAATAGCACGGACACGTGTCCAAGCACGTGTCCGTCTGAGATGGAAATAATAAATCCAATACCGTCACGATTTTTTCTAAGTATAGGATATTAAAAAACATGCCTATAGGATATTAACTTGGGTGGAAATATGCCTAACCATAGTTTAAGGGTGGTAAAGATGATAATTTTCCCTTTAACCCTTAGATCTCTTCTAATTTTAAATGGAGGGTTGTGATTATGTCACTTTAAAAAACCCTACACCTTTTCAAATATATAGAGAAGTAAAAAATTTACCTCACTTAGTCACCATTGTCATCTTTTCCCTTTTTCCTCACACTTGGAGAGCAAGGAAAAATTTGGAGCACACCAAGGTAAGGGCCGGCCAAGAATTCCGGCGAAGGGGTGGAATTCCGGCCAGCGGTGTGACGGAAGAGACCAGTAAAGGATGGCGACGTGACCTGAGGCGGCGGCGGAGCAGGCCCTGGTCCACGGCGGAGCCAGGCGAGGCCGCGGGGGAGCAGCGGGGCGACGGCAAGGTGGGACGGCTCCGGCGCGGCGTGAGGCGACCTCCGGCGACGACGGGGTCTGAATTCCGGCGACCCCAAAATTTGAATTCCGGACCCGTTTATCAAATCGGGTCGGGTTTTCCAAAGGTCCAATCTTTTTCCTTCCGTTACCGTAGAAAATGCCGATACTTGAATTGCCGATATTTGATTTGTCGACTTTTGATTGAATATGTGATTGCCGTAGATAGCCGCCGATTTGGGGAGTATTTTTGGCCGTTTGAATTTTTCCCGCTTGGATTTAACGTTGTAATGCCATTTGTATGTTGGTTTTCATTGAGGGGCATAACCGTAATTTTGCTCGAAAATCGGTTTTTGATCCGATCCGAATTGCCCGATTTTGTTGTTGTAGTGTCCTTAGCATGTGTTCATTACCTTCATTGGGTGCCTTTGAATTTTTGGTTGTTGCTTGTTGGGTGCCGAGGTATGTCCGGATTTTTCGGAAATCTTCTTATCCTAACACCCGTCATGCTATGCCAAGTATTGTACTCGTGGTGGTGCCCCCGTACACAAGCTTGGCAGAGGCACTATATCCTTCGAAGGATGAGTAAGTTTTTCTTTCCCTCTGTTCGTCGTGTTATTTTCTTTCCTGGCATTAGTTCGGAGTAAGATTCTGAGTCGGATACTGAGCCAGGGTATTGGTCGGAGCCTGATTCGAGCTCGGAATTTCTCACTACCTTTGATTTAGGTCTCGCTGCTTTGTCGGAGAACTATTTGACTAGGTCCGACTATAATGAGCATGTCACCTTAGGCGACATTTGTCCTTTAGATGAGCCTTTGTACCCCTTCCTCCCATCTTTAGATAGAGCCTCCCAGGGGGAAGGTTGTTGTCTATCCTTCCCAGATTCAGTTTGGGTTATGCCTGCCTTATTGCAATGAGCTCGTAGAATTGAGTAGATTCTTTAGGATTTCCCCTGTGAACCTTGCCCCCAGTGCTATTCGCGTCTGGGTGGGTTTCCGGGTGCTATGTCAGTGGTACTCCTGGAAGTACTCCTTGGTCTTGTTCCGGTGCTTCTTCCGATTTCAGTATCAGAAGAAGGTAGGCTTCGCGAGTTTCGTGACTCGCTATCCTTCCCTCAAAGATTCCCGATTTGCTGATTTTGGGTTGAGCGGGGTTGAGTGGAATACTTCTCTTCGTTTCGTGGTTCGGAGCGATAATTCGGCGAGTCATTGGGCCAAACACTACTTCTTTATCACGGATCGATATGTTACCTGGTCGATTCTGAATGAGGACCGATCGGACGGCTGGCCTGCTTTTGGGGAGTTCTCTTCTGTGGACTTGGAGACCATGAAGACTATCTACGAGAGCCACAAGATCCAGTCTTACTGCCCTGTGTCCTTGGTGACCGAGACAGTCCTCTATGAGGCATGGATTAGTTTGACTCCTCTCTCCGGGGATTCGGTATGCTACTTAGTCTTCTCATTTATATTTATTTTATGTCTTTCCCTGTAGGTTGGTTTCACGGGAAAACGTATAACGTGCAGGCAACGCCGGTTGATTTGAGCAAGAGGAGGGCTCCCTCCAGCTCTACTCCGAAGAAGTCCCCTATGCTTGGGAAGACTGCTGGGGCCTCTGGTATATTTCTTTCTTTCTCCTCTTATGGTATACTTGTGTTTTTTCTCATGTTGTTTTCCTTGTGTTGTTAGGGCACTCTCCCTTGGTGACCGAGAGAGTCGTCTCTGTGGGCAAGGGATCTAGACCTTCTAAGTCCAAGTCACGGAGGTCCGACTCTGAGGCCGGGGCCTCGGCTGTCAAGAAGAAGAAGGCTGCAGATCCTTCTCCCCCCGGTGTTCGTCCCCCGACCCTGTCTCGCGACAAAGAGATAGTGGTCGAAGAGGCGCCTTCCCGGGCTGATAAAGGGAAGCGGCCTGCTGGCGATGGTGGGGTGGTCACTGATTCTCCATCTCCTGCCCCCCAGCCGAGGGCACGATCTTTAGGTTCGTTTTATCTCTATGTCATTGATGCTTCTATGCTTGTATTTTTCTTTACTTTGCTTTCTTTGCATAGGTGGGCCTCCGGCTTTGAGTCGAAAGGATTTTGCGCGCCTTACTGACGAGGATATCGTGGGAGCTGAGTGGACTCCCTTTGCTAGATTGAAGGAGTTCCACTTTGACAGCGGTTCCTCCTTGCGCACCCCGGAGGTTGGCATTCGGGTACTTCGCGGTGCCATCGCTCCTGGTGATCGTGTTCCTCAGCCTAAGTCCCCTAAGGAGACCCGGCGCTTCATCTAGGGGGTGTTATCCCGCTATGTTCCTCTGAGTGGTGTTTCTCTTCCTTTTCTACTTTCATATGATTGCTTGCTAAGTCAATTACCCCTTGTTGATTTTTCAGGGTATGTCCGACATGGTGAATATGTCGTCTCTTGCGCTTGAGCTATCAGATGAGAAGAAGGCCCTTGAGGATAACCAGGTGTCCTTGAAGGCGGAGCTTGCCACCGCCGCTGAGAAGGCTCGCCTGTCTGACTTGCAGATGCAGGAGCTTAGGGACCAGGTAGCTCTACTTGAGACTACCGTGGGTAGTTTGCGCCGTGAGGCTGATGTTGCATCGTCACTCCATGCTGAGGAGTTGACGAAGCTTGAGGCGAGGTGCCAGGCGGAGGAGAGAGCTGTTGCAGTTGCTGAGTACAAAGCTTGCCCTGCCTTTACTTCTGATTACATCGTTCGGTTGAACCAGGAGATGAGCCAGTTCGGGGAGTACCTTGTCGATCACATCTTCCGTATTGATCCCCAGTTTCCCGTCAATGATCTGGGTGACTTTGGGCCATATGCTGCTGGCTATATGGCCGTTCTTAGGGGTCAAGCTGTCGTTGCTGATGAGCCTGCCCCTGCACAGGTGGATGCTATACCCGTGGATGTCGATAGTTCGGGCTCTTCCTCTTCTTCTTCGAGCTCTGTTAGTGGTTCTTCAACAGAGGGTCAGGACCGTGAAGACTCTCCAGCAGGTTCTGGTTGATATGTTGATATCTCTTTATCCTTGTACATATGACTTTACCTTTCCTCCCCTTTAATGGGTTGAGTGTCTCTCCCCTTGATGGGTCGAGTTCATTTTGGGATTGCTATACTTGGGATGTTCTGTTGCTTTCCTTCTTTGCATGGTTATGTTGGCGGTGTGTGGAACACCTGCCTTTGGTTGTGGTATGCATGGTGTGTGGAACACCTGCCTTTTGATGGGTACTTCATATGCTTCTATATATATTCCTTTGATCATGGACTCTTCTTTTCCTTGTGCTTTCCTTTGCTTATCTTTCCTTTGTGTTTTCCTTCACATCATACCTGCTATCTCATCAAGAAAAAACATTATGTGTTCTTGATACAACTTTGCTTTGCAATTATTTTCTCATGGAATCCTTCTTAGTATGGTGCAATGATCACTTCTGATACCCTTTAAATGGTATATATGGTACTGTTAGACCAAAGATACGCTCTTGGTGGGCGTCGAGTCTGTTCACGAGACAGGCTCTCGGAGGGCACTTAACGTTTCACAGGATAGGCTCCCGGAGGGCGCAAGTTAGACCAAAGATACGCTCCTGGTGGGCGTCGAATCTGGTAGTTTGAAATCTACCTCAAGATACGCTCTTGGGGGCGTCGAATCTGGTAGTTTGAAATCTACCTCAAAATACGCTATTGGGGGCGTCGAAGGTCGTAGTTTTTAGAAACCACTCTCAAGATACGCTCTTGGGGGCGTCGAAGGTCGTAGTTTTTAGAAACCACTCTCAAGATACGCTCTTGGGGGCGTAGAAGTTCGTAGTTTTTGGAAACCACTCTCAAGATATGCTCTTGGGGGCGTCGATGTTCGTAGTTTTTGGAAACCACTCTCAAGATACACTCTTGGGGGCGTCGATGTTCGTAGTATGAAAACTACTCTCAAGATGCGCTCTTGGGGGCGTTGATGTTCGTAGTATGAAAACTACTCTCAAGATACGCTCTTGGGGGCGTTGAAGGTCGTAGTATGAAAACTACTCTCAAGATACGCTCTTGGGGGCGTTGAGGGTGTTGTTTGACTTAGAAGTCATATCTGTGTAAGGATAACATAATGATTATATCACCATCTTCTTTGAAAGATACTTTTGAGTAATTTCTACTTCATTAGGAGCATTCATGCTTTATGTACATTTGGGGTGCCTTGGATGGATCAAGACACCCTTTGGTGGAAATCAAAGATAGTTGTAGAGTCGGAGTGACTTCTTGAGTTCTCCTTCTCAAAAGTTGTTTTTAGAAAACTTAAAAAGCTTGAACATGCAAAGTGCTGAATATTAAACTAAGGATATGGGGTGGTGAGTGTGTGTGTTGCCACGTACTCCTTTAGGCTTCCTTTGTAAATCATCTCTTCCACTTTTATCTTCAACACCATGCAATCATTGGTTTGATGCCCCCATGTCCCATGGTACTCACACCAACCCTGTGCATCTCTTCCTAGGAAGGCCTTGCCCTCCTCCTTGCATTTTGGTAGCTCTTCTTTGAGGTACTCCTGAAAAATTTCTTCTATCTTTGCCGTGAGGGGTGTGAATTTGAAGTTTACACCTCTTTCCAGTGTGTCAGTCTGTCTTCCTTCTTCAAGGACTTCTTCGTATTGCCCTATCTCTTTTGCGAATGCCCTGTCTAGTCTCTCTTTGAGCTCCCTCATTGTGCTTGTCATGACCACCTCATAGAGCCTCCATATGCTTCAATTGAGGTTGGATGCATGTTTCTAAGGAAGGCCTTTACGGCCTCACTTCTTGTGATGTCCATGCTTGCACCATAGCTGAAGAATCTCCCAAAGTAGCTTGATATGGACTCCTTTGGCATTTTCTTGATGTCGTCTATATGTCGGAAACCCTTTTCAATGAAGTCCCTTGTTCGCTTTCCTTCTGCATTTTCTGGCTGCCAAGGTATGCTTGTTACCCTTACAGCCTTACTTCTCTGCTTCTTCTTAGCTTGTCCTTGAAAGAACTGCTTACTTAGGCGGAGTGTAACTCTCTTTTTCATCTTTCCTAGCCTTACCCTTTTCATCACCTTCTCTTTGTCTTGGATGGCCCCAGTCATGACCATAGCCACTGCATCTAACTTGTGTGATCCACGTCTCATGGAGTTGACGTAGCATTGCCTTGCGGTGCGTTGGTCACCCAAGACTTCCCCAATTCCGTTTTCGGTGATATACTTCAGCTTCTGATGCACGGTAGATGGTACAATTTCATATTGGATTTATGGTTGTTCTTCCTAAGATCCCGTTGTAGGCTCCCAGGCTTTCAACCACCATGAAGTTGACGTTCACTCTTAGCTGTGTCCATCCCTGGCCCATGGTCACTGGCAGGGTTATCATTCCTAGGGGATAACTTGTTGCCCCTAAGAAGCCAACCAGAGGGAAGTTGACTGGTTTGATGTCCGCCTTTGTCTTTCCTATCTCTTCCAGGACCCTTAGGCTTAGGAGGTCTGCGGAGCTGCCTCCATCTACCAGTATCCTTTTTACATCGAAGTTATCAATGTCCATTGTGATGACTAAAGCATCATCATGCGGGAAGACAATATGACTCTTTTCCTTTTCCGAAAACTCAATCTTCATCTCATCTCCTTCTCGTGGTCTCTTTCTCCACTTTAGCACTGAGCTCAGCTTGGATGCATAAACCTCCCTTGCATTGGCTGTTGGGCCACCCGATGCCACTCCTCCATGTATCATGTTTATAGTCCCCCTCTTGTTAGGTGGGGGATTATAATCTACCTTGTCTTTGCCTTTATCCTTGTATGATGGCCCTAGCTGTGTGCTATTGCTACCGTGATCAACAAACTGTTTTAGCTCTCCTCTTTGGATGATATTGTTGATACTTAGCTTCAAGCTAAAGCATTCGTTCGTATCATGCCCATATGCCTCATGATTATCACACCATCTATCCTTGTGTGTCCCTACCATTGGGGCTCTCCATCTTCCGGGGGGCGACCATAATTTCTGATTTCTCATCTCTCTCAGGACCACTGCTGGGGTGGTGTTCAATGGTATGAACTTGATAACATTTATTTCCCTAGCCTTCAATGGCTCACCCATCTGATTTCTTTGCTGAGGCGGACGCCATTCTTGTTGACTTATGGGTTGAGGTGCCTGAGGTGGCTTTCCCTTATTCTGCTTTGTATTGTCCTCCTTTGCTGCCTGAATCTTGGCTTTCTTACTCATTCTGTGCCTCTCTAGGTCTATGTGAGTTTTCACTCACCCTGCCAACTCATCTAAGGTGCTTGCAGGTTTTTTGGCCATCTTCTCTGCCAATGTGGACCCGAAGCGGCCAAGGTTTCTTATGAAGGCTCTTATTATTTCACCCTCGGTGATGTCGCCTTGTATATCTGCTATGTTTTGGTTGAACCTTGTGTAGTAATCAGCCAAAGATTCATCATTCTCTTGCTTCACATCATCTAGGGAGCCTGTACCTTTGAGCAGCTTCCTTTCTCCTAGGTATCTCTGAAGAAACTTCGCCTTTAGCTGTGCCCATGAGTGGATGCTCTCAGTGGGTAGGCTGAAAAACAAATGTGACACCACTCCTGATAGGGTGTTTGGAAATAAGAGTGCCTTGTAGCGGTCATCAATTGTTCTCCCGAATAGAGAGGTTTCATGTTGCTGGATGTGCTCTAAAGGGTCTCCGTTGCCATTTTATTTTGCTATTTGTATTGTATGCAAGGAGTCTGGCACTTTCTTCATTTCCAACTCTCTCGTGAAGGGGTGGTTTGTGTTGTCACTCAGGCAGTGCAATCCATTCCTCTTGGACTCATTCATCTTCCTTACTATCATGGCTTCTATCTCCTCTGGGGTAATCATCACCGGCGCTGGAGTATAGTCTCTCTGATATCCTCCATAATTATAAACTGGGCTTACTGGGATCCCTTGTCCGTGCTGGTACGGACTATAGGGGTATCCTTGATATCCCTGTTGGGGTACTTGGTGGAATTCCTGCCTCCTTGGAGGTCTTGCCTATCTATCTGCCCCCAGCGGGGTGTATGCCCTGGCATCCTGCTGTGTCTGTTGCTGCCCAGGAGGCACAAACTGCTGCCTTCCCTCTGGGGGTGGCCTTTGGTTGTCTCTCATTTTTTCTTCTCGCTGCCCTGTTGGAGGGTGCGAGTGGTGTTCTTCTTCTGGTACTTGTTCTTCCTCATGAACTTCTTCTTCTTCATGCTGGTGTTGCCTTCCCTGCCTGTTCCTCAGAGTCTCTCTATAGGCTAGCAGCTCATCCAATGCGCTCATCAACCCCGGAGTCACTGTTTGTGCTCCTTGCGAGTATACGGGTCTTGTGTTGGTTGTGTGTGCGCGATTGTCTTTCCTTTGAGCCGGCATTCCATATGGATACCCTTGAGGTTGTGCCTCATAGTAGTACCCCTGACGAGGTGCCGTGTATTGGGATGGCTCTCCTTGTTGTCCCCCCTGCCTCTGTGGCCTCCTAGCCAATGGAGTTGAGGCTGTGGAAGACTCAGCCCCAGCTGGGCGTGAAGGTCCTCCTTCCTGATTGTTAGGCTGGGGTGCCTGTGGGGCTACCTAAGGCTCTGGGTGTACAGGCTGTTTCCCTGGGTTAGGCTGCCTTGCTGGAGGTATAGGCTGTCTCTCTTGCCTATTGCCCGCAGGTGGGTGATTATGCCTAGACGCTAAGCTATTCGTCATCGCTCTCGTGATTGCCAGGCTTTCTATTCGAAGCCCACGGACGGCGCCAAGTGTTAGGTTCTAAGCCTTCGGTCAACGGGTTGTCGGTCTAAGGCTTATTCCTCACAGGTGAACTGACGGATTTAGAACTCTCGGGGCTAGTCGCTCTGATTCTTTTCCTTCTGTCCTCCTCCTTCTCTTCTCCACGTTACCCTGCAACAGGGGCAATATCAAGCACGGAGGGGGGGGGGGGTGGTGCTTGATGAACCCTCTCCGATGCTTAAGTCAGAACGTCGCTTTTAGAGAGATAAAGCTAGAGAGAGTTCAGAGCTAAATTGCACACTTAGCCAAGATGATCAAATGAATGGTGGAAGGGTTGTATTTATAGGCAACGGTGTCATTAAGGTGACTTAATGACATCATTAACCTTTAAACACAATTAATTAGTCCTTGATCACCTAATTAAAACCTTAAAGCATGGAGAGATTGGCGGAGATAATCTAAGTGTGGGAGTTTGAAAACGGAGCCGGGGCCCTTGGGGGCGGGGAGAAAATCCGACCCCCAAGGGTAGGGGTTGGGTGTGGCCACCCAACCCCTCCCTAGGGGAGATGGGTTGGCCAACCCTATCTCCCCTAGGGGAGATCGGGTTGGCTGACCCGATCTCCCCTAGGGGGGATCGGGTTTGCCAACCCGATCTCCCCTAGAGGAGGTCGGGTATGGCCACCCGACCTCACCTAGGTGAGTTCGTCGCGCGGTCCGGACGAGTATTTTCGCCTCGTCCGGAATGTTGGCGTTTCGGCGGGGTGTTTGGGTCGAAGTTTCAATTTATAATCATTAACGGGGTGATCAAAATTAAACGATTCGGAAGTCAACGGGTTCAAATTGGGCGTATATCCATCAGTAGTAGGAGCCCGTTAATTAAGGGAATTACCTAAGATAATTAGGTAATTGTCACTCTGGGCTAATTAGGCCAAATCCAATTAATAATTGACAATAGAGGCCCAAAATTGGGCCTCCCCCTTATAAATGCAATTCGGCCGGCCACCCTCACATTGGTTGGAGTTGCCTTTTGGCAACTCCACCAATACTATATATAGGGGTGTCTGCTAAGGGTTTACACACTCATTCATAATAACAAGGATCTCCATTGAGAACACTTGTTTCTCTTAGTTAAATTTCGGCACCATCAGATCTGGTCTGAGGTTCCATGTCCGTTGAAGAATCGATCAGAGGTCTTGTTGTGGAGCTACATCGCGTGGGACTTCTTCTAACGAAGAACTTGCACGTGGTTCTGACCGGAGGATCAGAACTCCCTCCACATCGTTCTTGGGCAGGAAAGCTAAAAGGTATGTGTACTAGTTCCGCTGCGTAGATTAGATTTCTTGCTAGTACACGTTTAGCATTCCGTAGTATTACGTCCCCGTAATCCAACACATTTACCATCTTCAGTTGCCATTTTATTCACTTGTGTTGCTGCATCAAATCTCCTACTCGAAGTATGTGGGACCTGACTATCCTGTTATCCTGCTCCAATTCGATCAAGACTTCGTCTGTTTTGATTTCACCAAGCGTTGAAAATTTGTCCACAAGTCATGTAACGTCTCATGTTCGACCACGGCACCATTATCATAAGCTAAATTAAACATGTATCCTCTAAGAGTAGTTATCATACTATCGTTTCAAATACTTGTTTAATGCGCAAGTTAATGTCGCATGATGATAAGATTTAACTCGTTATCATTCCTTTTAGCTTTTATGGCGTCTTGTTTTAACCGATATAGTTGATGAAGTTCTTTATCAATACGAATGTGTTGCCAAACATCTCGTTCAAGGCATTTATTGGGAGAGCCGTTTTACCGACATCATCCTTTTCATTGGCTAATTATCTCAAATACTTATCCATATTTGAATTGTGCATTGAGCTTTCGCCTTATGCGTCAGTTTATACTTTACGAGTTCGTGGTAGCTTGTGAAGCATACCTCTCATCATCGTGCAAGTATTGAATGAATTATCCCCAAAGGGAAGCAAATGAAAATTCAGCATTCATTCATTAAAACACTTCATCATTAAATTCGTACTTTGAAAACGACGTGTTCCGTCTTTCGAGGTACACGCGCTCGTGGCGCTCATTCCAAGTACCATTCCATGGAATAAATCGTTCTGTTTCCAAAATTCAATTTTACTTAATCCAATCGGTGTCAAACATGTTCATCATTACAGAATTTATCATATAACGGAGTACTAACAAATGAGAAAGATTAAATCGGTTCATTCTTCGAACTACGCAATCGATGGATATCAATGGTATTTCAAGGTTTCGTGATTTTAGATGAATGAGAGTGAGGGTAATTGTTTGATCCGACCAGCTACACATGGTGGATAATTCGGTTTTTAATTTCGTTTTGGATCAATCCCGTATTGGGTCGATTAATCTTGTCTGGTAGATCACATTTCGAATCGAATGGAAACTACTATATTCAATTAATTTGAATCTTAATCAACCAAAATTCAAACACTGAAACGAACAAATAGGAAATCCATCAACATCAATAATAAGGTATCTGATCATGGATTGAAGCTTCAATGAAGGTAAAATAGACAAGCAGTCTGGACCACGTTCAGCTTTCCACCTGAAAAGAATTCACAAGTGAATTTGATCATATGTCTTGCGTCAAATAAAACATATTTCAGTTCTATGTGTGGTAAACGGAGCACACATGTTAGGGTACACTAATCAACGGTGGTTTGCACCGGACATTCGTTTAGACCTTTTATTGTTGGGGTTAGCCAAGCATTTCCGAAGACCATCGAATCTGGTATCGGGTGACTCGGGTTCTTTGAAGGCATTTCCTTCTTCATTGTTGGCCTCGTAGAGATCCACAATCGTCTTAATCGATGTGATCAGACGTGTGAGTTCATCATCGTTAGCAAACCATGTAAGAGGAAAGATCTTCATTACTTTCTGAGCCCTTGTCCATACATCTACTTCGTCAGCGGGATCATGTGCGGCTATTATACCGTTATCACTGCATAGAATACTATAGTATTCTGCCATGAGGTCTTTAGAGGCCTTGCCTCCACCATAGCGAAGACAAATGGCACACCAAAGATGCAATGCGCTGCTCTCCATAAACTCCTCTATTTCAACCGTCAGTTTCGAGTAAATCAATTCTCGTCCGTCTCAATCCTAGTTGCTTTGGATTAATTCGATCCTCAACATTCGCAGCAACAAGGATATCCTCAACAGTATCTCTCCATTCATCATAATTCATACCATCCAGATTGCGAGGTTCATAGAAGCGAACAGACCCAACCATGAAAACTAACACATTGATAATCAGGGAGACAATAACATTTTGAGAAAGAATTGCATACATCAGATATCTATTAAGATATAATACGACGAATAATGATTCATCGACCATCTAAACAACCCGACCGCCAGTAAACCAAGGAAGGGGGTTCGTGAAAGAGTTCACACTACCGCCGTCTTCAATCCAAATAGACCAGTCTCATTTAAACACGGTTTTATTCGCAAATTTACCGGATCAGGAACTTTGAAATAAGCATAACCGATCTTGGTTTTCCCAAGGCCCTTTTGTATTTAAAAAAAAAAATGTTCCGATGAACTTACGCATGCACATATAATTCTATTACACAAGTAAATCATCATAGCAAGCCAAATTCATCATTCAAACCACACATCATGCATACGCGTCATGTGTCTAATGTTCCGAGGAACTCATGCTAGCATTTATATAATTCTACTTTCTATGAAAATTATAACATGCTGCTACATCCTCAACATTCAAGTATACGTGTCATACATGAAACTTCCACATCATACATACATATTTGGCGACTGGTTTTCGATTTTAAAATATTAGGGGCTGACTTGCAATTCACGCTTACAATTATTCATGTGTGTTTCTAGACATGAATCCTAGACAATCACAATCATCACAACATGTCTATCCTATTGCGCAAATCATATATTTAACCAGGGCTCCGCCCCCAACATCCAGCTAGCTTGACATAGTCAAGACAACAATTCTAATAAATATATGCGATGAATGTAAACAATCGCAACTCAGCCCTCTAATTAATCTAGTCCGGAAATCATGCATTTCCGAGATCCATCCCCATAATCGAAACAATGCATTAAAGTTTAATTCTTCGAGCATTGTGTAAACTAATTAAAGTTAAAAAAACATTTTGATTTTAAAACTTGACCATCCTATTTTAGTAATTGACTTGAATTCGATTTTAAAAATCCGGTTCGGTTCAGTCAATTTCAAATTAATACAGTTCGGTCCGGTTCAGAAAAATCTGGTTCAGTTTTGCAAACACGGTTCGGTTTGGTCCGGTTTTTGTATAAAATCTGGTACGGTCCGAACCGGTTTAATAAAATAGGAGTTTGGTTCGGTTCAACACCAAAACCGGTTCGGTTAGGTCCACTTAGTTACCCCGGTTCGATCCAACCCGTTTAGATCGAACCAATTAAGAAAACCCGATTTGGTTTTATCCTATCCGGTTTAGCAAATAGGACCGGCCCAATAATCATATAGTGTTGGGCCGAAATAATCTTGTTGGCTAAATAGAGTTTTAAATTCTACTAAAAACTTAACTTAGCCTCCAAGAATTATTAACTATATAAAATAATTTCCAATATTGCATATATATACATAAAAATCGGCACAATCTACATATATATATTTATTGTCAAGATTTTATCTATTATATGTAAATCAATCAACAATATATATATATATATATATATATTGTCAATATCTTTAATAGGGAAACAAATATACTGACAATATATTTTCTTAATCTATTAGGTAACTAAATCTATCAATAATATCTTAATCCCTATCTTTTAGCAGATATATTGATAGTGATATATTTCCATATATTTAATGTGAACCTATCCATATATTTCCAATTATAGATATATTGTTAACTTTAATAAAAATTAAAATATGGTAAACAATATTTTATATGTATCTCGGCCGAAAATTACTTTTCTTGTGGACTAAGAAATTAAAAATTTCACCTTGTAATCTTAGGTTTTGGCCGAAAATAACATCAAATTGGAAACAAGTAGTCAAATTTCATGATCAAATATTAATAAGATCTACAATCCAGTGTTTGATTTTGGTAAAAGTCATCTTTTTCTTGAAGATGATGAACATCAAATTTTACTAAGAACATCATGAAAATTTCGGCCCATACAATTATAAAAATCAGAAATTTTAAATTTTAAATTTAAAAATTTCGGCCAACATCTATAAATCAAGAACACCAATTTATCAAAATCAAGAACTTTTAACAGAAGCTCTGATACCACTGATGGATTACGGGGTTGATTACTACGGAAACATAAATAAGGTACATGCTTGTAATCAGAATTACCCAGCGGAAGATGTCACATACCTTAAACCTTATCCGTACTCCCAATGATCTTGCTGAGGGAGTTCACGATACACTAGACGGAACCCGTAGAGGTTCTTGTAAAAGGTGCCCTACGTGGTATTAGCTCCACATCAAAGGCTCTGATCAATTCTTGGCAGGGATGGATCTCCAGAGTGTGAGGATGTATGGCTACTTAAGTGTAGAATACAATTTTTCAATTCCCAATTTTAAGGGAATAATCAATCTTGGCACAATCCTCAAGAATACCATTCAAATTTCTGCTAGAATTTAAACTAATAATAAAAATAAATTTGTTACCTTACAATTTTACTGAATTACAAATTATGTCTAACCTAATTTATTAATCACGTAGCCAACTTTTCATTTTCCATGTATAAATTTGACTGCCCACTTCCAGACGTAATTGCTGACGTGATGTCGTGGCGGTTGTCGTCGCATGTGTCGCCGCACCCCGTCGCTCACCCGCCACCGTTGCCTGCTGCCGCACCCTGCTCGTCACTCGCCCACCCGCCACCGCACCCACCCCGCCGCTCGCTGCCCACCAACCACCGCTCGCCCACCACAACTGCGCATGCTCGTATAGGTAAATCTAATTAAAAGTGCTAATGTTTTAATTTAATTAATAATAATAATTTAATAGTAAACTGTACAACATCTCAAAAAAATTAAGGAAATACATTGATAATTTTTTGAAAAAAAAAACCGTCTACTAATTTATGATTTAACATTTTCTCATTAAATATTGTTAATTTGATTAATATTGACTACAAATTGGTATATCTACAACCAAAAATTAAATTTTAAATTCTTATTCTCTATTCATTATGTCAAACAAACAACATCATATTAATATAACTTATTACATAATCATATTTCTCATTTCTTATTTTAGTAAGCATCATGTTTTTTATTATCGGCAAAACTCTAAAGCGAGGAAATGACCACGGCACCATTTGACTTTTTGAATAAGTAGGAAAACTAAGTGGAACTCGGAAGTTGGATGCTTTCTTTATAATTTCACACGCGCTTCTGTCAGAATCTATTATTTTCTCAATTCGCATTAAATTACAAACATTATACATACACGACCACTGTACAAAGTGTAAAGTATTGTTCTTATTATGTGTCTAGATAGACTGTGTGACACGTGTGCCTTACTCTCCGCCTTAGATCTTGTAATTGGCTAACCCCCTGCTCATTTTTCAACCTCAAAACAAATATATTTTCTTTAATCCAAAAGAAGAAAAAAAACCCTACAATATCTCACTTTAATACTCTCATTGTCCGTAAATTTAGCAAGTGACAACCATGTTTGCACACGAGTTTTCTATGTGGATTTCTCCTTTTCGATCTTCTTCTATGTGGGCTTCTTCTTCCCGAGCTTCTACTTTTTGGGCTATTTTCTTCTCGGAACGTCTTCTCTTTTCCACGCTTACCTGCAAAGGGCACCTGGGGTCCCGGTAAGCCTACTCCGAAGCTTAAGTCAGTGAGAACGTCTAGAGAGAGGGTGAGCTTAGAGATATAGTGATTACCTTCAAATGACGGGATGAGCTCTCTATTTATAGAGTTTCTATTGGACCGCCCCGGTTCCAGTGGTTCTTTGGTCCGGTTGTGGCCGTTTCGTAATATGAGTTGGCCTTGACCGTCAATAAGGTTGATTTGACCCCGGTTCGACCGTAGGTAAGTTTATCATAGTTAAGTGTCGGTATGTGGCCTCTAAAGGCAAGTCCCGGGCGAAATATCGTCCGGGGTTGGGGGTCTGGACGAGGGGGATCGTTCAGACGGATGGGGGTACCCGGAGGGGTACCCCCAAAGTCTTGCTCGGGACCTTGCTTGGGTAACCCGAGCAAGGGGTCCCTTGCTCGGGTTACTCAAGCAAGGGGATCCCTTGCTCGGGTAACCCAAGCAAGGGTCCCTTGTTTGGGTTGCCCCCCGGGTGGTCTTTCCACTCGGGGTCTTCCCGAGTGAATTTCACCACTCGGGGTCTTCTCGAGTTGATTTCGCCACTTGGGGTCTTCCCGAGTGGATATCGCCACTCGGGGTGTTTTCCGGGCCTATGTGATGAGCCTCGGGTGTCCGTGTTCTAAGTTTCGAATTATATTTGGTTATAGCCCATTTCGGGTCCAATTAGTGATAGCTTGGGCGTATATCCAACACTTGCCCCCGAGTCAATGAATGGTTTAACCTTTTCTTGACTCTATTTTCTGCAGAATATCGCCCAAGCGGGAAGAGAGTCGTACCTTTGTGACGATCCCAACCTCTATCGAGTTCTCGAGACGCGTCGTGATTTCCATACCCTTCTTTTTAGGAAGGCTTTTTGACGATCCCGGCCTTTATCGAGTGCTCGAGACGTGTTTTGATTTCCACCACCCCTGTTTTAAAGAAGCTTAATACATAGACGAAAAATGATTTTGTTAGATTTAAGCAAGTTCACGTTATGTGATAATATTTTATGAGGGTAAGGATTACGAGCCTTGGTCTCGTTTTACTTATCCTTCGGACTGTGTCCTTTTGTTCGCGTCTCCTTTTATGGAGCTTTTTGGAGAAAAAAAAATCCATAGCATATACTCTATAAAGCATGTCTTTGGATTCCACTTCATTATTTTCTCTTCCTTTATCTTTTTCTAGAGCATTTTCTCTCATTCTCCTTTTCTAGAGCCCCCCCCCTCCCCCCCCTCTTCAACCTAGGTTTCCTTCTCCTTATCCTCTTTAAATTTTCCCACCCAATCAACTCAATCAAGTCACCACACTTCACATGGAGCTCTCTTATGTTTGATTTTGGGTGGAGTTTGTACTTGCATTTGTGGATTGGACATTAGGCCGGCCAGCAAAGAATTTTTCTTAGGCTAGGGGGCGGCGGGACACCGGAGAAGGACGACGTCGAGCGGACCCGGGTGGCTCTTCGGGCGGTGCTGCAGGCGGATTCGGCTCCGGGCGAGGCTTCAGGCGGCGTCTCCGGTGGATGGGGCTCCTTACGGCGCCATCATCCCTCTCCGGCGGCCGGGTGTTCTCCGGCGGCAGGGTATGCTCCGGCGGCTGGTTCCTCGAACCGATTTTTTGACCGGTTCGGTTTTATTTCTTCAAAGGTTCAATTTTCTAGCCCCTCCTCTCTTGTGTGTTCTCCATTGATTATTATAAAAGCCAAGGTCTTGTCATAGATAGTTGAGTTGCTTCATTGTGTATTGTTGATTAGAAGTGGAAGATTGTTTTGAGCTTTGGAGATTTTTTAGGTGAGTATTTGGTATAGATATTGCCCCCTTAGGAACTTGGTAGGTGTTTGTTGTTTGGGTGCCTTAGTAACATGCCTAGGTCACCCCTTGCTTGTATAGATGATATATGCTCTCATGGAGGATATTTGGCTCCTTCCTTTCATTACCTTAGGCAACGTTGAGATGATTTTATTTTTCCTCCCTTCTAGGAATATTTTCCATGCTTTGTCCATCATAATCCCTCCGTTTGACAAGTAGTATCGTCCATGCACGTGTCTTTTTCCCCCGTAGTAAATATTTGATCTTTATGCACTTTGGGACGTACCCTTGGGTAGGTTGGTCTTGATGAATTTTCATGGTGTCATAACAGACCACCATATTTTTTTATCGTGGGCCTATGTTTTTTCCTGGCGGACCACTGTTTTTTCTTTCTCCTTGTCAGGTGTGCTTTTGGGGCTTCTGTCAGGCTGAGGAGCGTCGTTCTATTTCTGCTTCAAAATGAGTAAGCCTTTGATGGGTTCGACTATAGCCGTCAGGCCCTTTAACGGCGAGGAAACAGCAAACAGGCCCACCAGGCCCAGAGTAAGGGTCAAGATGACCTAGGATAAGGGTCCCGATGAAGGGAGTCCCGACGAAGCAGGGTCCCGACAGAGTCGGTCCCGACAGTGGAGCTAGAAGCTCCCGACGAGAAGCCTTTAAGTAGGCCCCGATGATGAATCCCTGAGAATGATTGGCCCTGTCACGATGACGAGGGGCCCCGAGCGGTGACACAGCGAGATAACTCTGGAGTCCCCGACGGGAGTCGGGACTCGTTGCCAGAGGATAAAGCCAAGATATGCGGGGCGTGGCCGAGATATACGGAACGTGGTTAAGATACACGGATCGTGGCCGAGATACGCGGGGCATGGCTAAGATACGGGAGATCGTGTACGAGATAAGCGGGATACGGGCTAACCACCCCTAACGGTTCGCCAGGTACCTGAGGCACCTCTTTGCCTATAAAAGGGCAGGAGGTCACCTCAGATCACTTACGTTGAGTTCGAGATACTTTTGAGATTGTTGCTTGCCAGTCATACGAGAAACTCATTTAAGCATCGGAGAGGGATTCTGGGTCACCGCCCGGTCTATCCCCTCTTGCAGGATTGCGTGGAGCAAAGGAGCTAGGATTGCCGTCAAGATCCGTACCGGAGTTCCACCGTGATCCAACATTGGCGCCGTCTGTGGGAATAAAAAAAAAGCTAATATGCCTTCTACTCGATCGATGGCGGCTGGCAAAAACAAGAGAGGACAATCTGGTGGTTCCCGTCACCCCACTGCAACGAACCTGAATTCAGTACCAGAACAAGGGGAAAACCAGAACCATCTCCCGGCTGAGCTCTCCCAGACAGGAGGACACAATGGATCGCATCCCGAAGACGTAGCCCCTCAACACCAGGATGACAGGGGGCAGGAGGCTCCCCCGGCTGCAGATTTGACGAGGGCCGTGGCCGAAGCCATGCCCATGTTTCTGGCGGCTGTCGAGGCTCTCTTGGACCGAAGGGAGGCTGCCAGGAGGCAGGAGGAGATGCCCCCGCTGGAGGAAGCAACCCTACCAACAGAGGGTCAGAATGCACAGGAAGCCCCGCCCCGAGGCCAGGACAGAGGTAGGGCAACTGGTCAGCCGGAAAGGTTCGTGGTTGATGGGCCAGGACCAGTACAGCATAGGACCATTCCCCTGAATGGTCCCATCACTCCCGACCAGGTGGTAAAGATCGTGAACATCTGTATGGGAGAACAGAAGCCTCTGGTGTCGGAACTGAGGGATCGGTCCACTCATCCCTTCGTTTCCCGACTAATAGACACCCTCGCCCCGCCTGGGCTGGGTATCCCCGAGATTAAGGAATATGATGGCGAAGGAGATCCAGTTCGTCATGTCCAGAAGCATCTTATGGCGTGTCTGGGTAGAGCCTCGAACGAAGATATAGTGTGCACACTGTTCCCAAACACACTCGGAGAAAGAGCCCTTACCTGGTTCTTCAGCCTGCCCCCAGGCTGCATTACCTGTTGGGCGGACATGCACGACCGTTTCATTCGACAATATCAGGGCCGCAGACGATTGCTGAAGAGCGTGAGGTCTCTAACCCAGGTGGTGCAGAGGCCCGACGAGTCGCTGGCACACTATTACCAGCGGTACACAGCCAGCGTAGCAGAGATAGACGAGGAAATCTCGGAGGGCGAGACCATCCACACTTTTTCGGAACCTGACAGCCCCCTATGGCTCCGACTTGATGCACAGCGTGGCTGAGAAGCCTGTGTGGAATATGGAGGCTTTGCAGAAGAGGGTGAAGCGACAAATTGATGTCCAGGAGTCCAAGATAGCTGCGGGAGAACTGGAGCCCCCAAAGTCAAATAAAGGGAAGCAGTCGAGTAAACCTTTCGACGATCGTAAGTCGAAGGGTAAACCCGACAGCAGCAAGAATCGAGGTCGTCCGGATCGGAGGGACGACAGACGTTCTTCAAGGAAGGATAAGAGGGAAGATCTCGACATTCCTCTCAACTGCTCCATGGCGGAAGTGCTGACAGTCATGGAACGACAAGGTATCTCCAGGTACCCCCCGAAGAAAGATGGAGAATTCCTCGGGTCCCGCACAGATCGCTATTGTCGATTTCACCGCGCAAATGGCCACGACACCAATCACTGTCGGGAGCTGAAAAAGGAGATTGAAAAGCTAATCCAGAAGGGAAAGCTCAAGGAGTTCGTCGGGGACAAACGCTGCAGGTCCCGCTCTCGGTCTCGATCGCGGTTCCGTTCCCGATCCCGCGATCGGTCCCCGAAGAAGAAGAGAACTGATCCAGAGTCATCTGGTGTTCGCAAAGAAAGACGAGTCATCAACGTGATTCATGGAGGATTTGCTGCTGGAGGAGATACCTCATCCGCTCGAGAGGTTTACGCCTCCAGGATCCCTACAGCGGTGGTGCTGGGTAAAAGGTCCCGATCTTGGACCCTGAAGGAAGAGATGGTGATCTCCTTCTCATCGGAGGACCTCATAGGCGTGGAGACTCCGCACGACGATGCCCTGGTGGTAACCCTGGATGTAGATGGGTTCGAGATGAAGAGAATCCTAATCGACGGAGGGAGCTCCTCCGACATTCTATTCATGGACGCGCTGGAAGCCATGGGGAAGACGAAGAAGGATCTGAAGGAAGCAAACTTCCCGATGGTTGGGTTTTCTGGCTCAACTTCCTACCCGCTGGGAGTAATCACCTTACCAGTGGAGTTTGGTAGTGGGTGGAAGTCAGAAAGGAGGAATGTGGAATTTGTCGTGGTTGATTCTGCGGGGACCTACAACGCAATTATCGGGAGAACCACCATCAATCCCCTGATGGCGGTTGCCTCGACTGTGCACCAGAAGATGAAGTTCCCGACCGACCACGGAGTCGGGGAGGTCAAGGGCGACCTGGTGGCCTCCCGAAAATGCTATGTTAATGCCACCCGGAGGAGAAGGCGAGAGGCTATGACTGTCCTCCAGACAGACACAGACCCCAGAGAAGAGTTTGGGTGTCCCGCCCCCGTAGAAGATCTGAAAGAAGTCGAGATCGACGGACCCTAGAGGAAGGTGAAAATCGGGTCTGCCCTAACTGAGGAGACAGCCCAAAAATTGGTGGAATTGCTGAAAGAGTTCAAAGAGCTGTTTGCCTGGTCCCCCAGCGATATGCCAGGAATCAGCCCCGACGTGATCGTGCACGAGCTGAAGATAGACCCCGCAATCAAGCCTATCACGCAGAAGAGACGTCCGATGGGCACAGATAAGAAAATCGCGATCCAGCAAGAAGTGGGCAGGTTGCTCGATGCTGGTTTCATTAAGGAGCTCCGATTCCAGACTTGGGTCGCCAACCCAGTGCTGGTGAAGAAGACTAACGGGAAGTGGCGAATGTGCGTGGACTTCCGCGACCTGAACAAGGCTTGTCCAAAGGATTGCTATCCACTCCCGAGGATTGACCAGCTGGTGGATGCCACATCGGGACATGAGCTGCTGAGTTTCATGGATGCATATTCAGGCTACAACCAGATCAAGATGGCCAAGGAAGACGCCCCCCACACTGCGTTTTATGCAGACAGCGACATCTATCACTACGATGTCATGCCTTTCAGGTTGATCAACGCAGGGGCAACCTACCAGCGGATGGTGAACAAGCTGTTTGGAGATATGCTGGGAGAAACCATGGAAGCTTACGTGGATGATATGCTGGTAAAGTCCCGACAAGCCGAGGATCACGTGCACAACCTTACCATGGCGTTTGAGCGGATGAGGCTTCATCAAGTTCGCTTGAACCCGACGAAATGCGCCTTCGGAGTCCACTCAGGGAAATTTTTGGGCTTCATGGTGAGCCAAAGAGGAATTGAGGTGAACCCAGAGAAGTTGAGAGCAATCGGGGAAATGCAGTCTCCGATAAACCATCGGGAGGTGCAAGTACTGAATGGCCGACTAGCTGCAATGAACCGCTTCTTGTCCAAAGCCAGCGACCGATCAATGCCGTTTTTTGAAGTCTTGAGGGCTAACAAAAAATTCGAATGGACCGCCAAATGTGAAGAGGCATTCCAAGCACTCAAGCAGCATCTCCGCACACTCCCGCCGCTGGCGAAACCGGTTCCAGGCGAGCCGCTCTTCCTTTATTTGGCTGTTTCCGAATTTGCTATTAGCTCTGTGTTAGTAAAGGTTGTCGAGGGTAATCAAGTCCCCGTCTATTATGTAAGCAAGGCATTTGCCAAATCTGAATTGAACTATCCTGCCGTTGAGAAGTACCTCTTTGCGTTGATAATTACTGCCCGGAAGCTAAGGCCATATTTCCACGCACACGAGATCACTGTGCTAACGAACCAGCCTTTGAAGCATTTTTTGAACCGACCGGATGCGTCGGGGAGATTGGTGAAATGGGCAGTAGAGCTCAGTGAGTTTCGAATACACTTTGCTCCAAGAACGGCAATCAAGGGCCAGGCATTGGCGGACTTTATAGCAGAATCTACAGCCCCCGATCTAGAAGAAACGGGCCCTGTAGAGGGGGCAACCATGGAGGTCCCGACAGAAGAACAACCAGAGAGGGCAGAGCAATCAGAACAGCCAAACAAGGAAAATATCTGGGAGATGTATACGGATGGCTCTGCGAGTTCAGACGGATCAGGAGCGGGTTTCTTGTTGATACCACCGGGTGAAGGTGAACCACTCCGATATGCCTTGGCTTTAACATTCAAGGCCACAAACAATGAAGCGGAGTATGAAGCTCTTATCACGGGCCTGAAAATCGCAAAAGGCACTGGAATCGATCACTTAAGAGTGAAGTGCGACGCGGCGTTAATCGTGAACCAGGTTCAAGGGCGATACGAAGCAAAGAGCCCGATAATGAAGAAGTATCTGCGAGAGGTACAAACCCTGAGAGAGAGCTTCAAAAGCTTCGATATCGAGGCTATTCCAAGGGAGGAGAACGTAGAGGCAGACGCCTTGAGCAAATTCGCCCTGGGGGCACCCTTAGAAGAAAATCGGAAGGTGCACTTCCTGGAGAAGGTGATCTTGTCAAACATCGACCCCACGCAGGTGTGCACCGTTGAAGCGAAACCGGAGGAGGAGCCCACTTGGATGACCCCGATAGTCGCGTATCTGACTACGGGGGAAATCCCCGAGGATAAAGTAACGGCAGACAGGATATGTCGGATCGCGTCTAATTATGTAATGCTGGACAATCAACTGTACAAGAAGGGCTGGTTCTCGACTCCGTACCTGAAGTGTGTAGCAGAACCCGACACCAACCGAATCCTGAAGGAAATGCATGAGGGGATCGCGGCTTGTCACGAAGGGGCCCGATCCATTTTGAGGAAGGTGTTGAACTTAGGCTACTATTGGCCCACGATGAACAAAGAAGCAACGGCGTTGGTCCGATCATGCGACGCGTGCCAGAGGTACGCCCCGAGTATCGTGGCTCCAGCTGCTAACTTGACATCCATCAAGAGCGCTTGGCCCTTCGCACAGTGGGGCATCGACTTGGTGGGACCTCTTCCGCAAGCACAAGGACAATGTAAGTATTTACTTGTAGCTATCGATTATTTTTTGAAATGGATAGAGGCGAAAGCATTGGCCAGGACCACGGGGAACCAGATCGTCAAGTTCCTCCAAACCCACATCGTGTCCAGATATGGGATTCCTAAGGTGGTGATCAGCGACAATGGCCCACCGTTTAACGGCTCTCAGGTGAGGGAATATCTGGAAGAACTAAACGTCGAGCATCGGACCGCCTCCGTACGCCATGCTCAGACTAATGGCCAGGTGGAGTCGGCCAACAAAATCGTGATGGATGGCCTGAAGAAGAGGGTCTATGCCTTGAAGGGAAAATGGCTGAACGAACTGGAAAATGTACTTTGGGCTGTTAGAACGACACCCAAACGATCAACAGGGGAGACTCCGTTTGGCCTTGATTATGGCACGGAGGCTGTCGCCCCTGTGGAGGTAGCCGTGGCATCCCATCGGACGAGATACTATGAGCCCCTGACGAACGAGGAAGTGAGACGCCTGGACTTGGACCTACTCGAAGAGAAAAGGCGGGAAGCGATGAAATCCAAGCACGAATGCACTTAGCGACGGCCAGGTACTACAATCGGCGAGTGAAGTCCCGACAGTTCTTCGTCGGGGAGCTGGTTTGGCGTCGCAACGAGTTCACCCTTTTGGACCGAATCAACAAGATGTCACCAAAATGGGAAGGACCTTATAAGGTCGTGGGGATGCCAGCTCCGAACGCATACAAGTTGGAAGACCTCAATGGCAGAACGTTAAAGCATTCTTTCAGTGGCGAACACTTGAAGAAACACCATGCTTGAAGAAAGTCGCCTTAAGTGGTGCCCGATAAAGTCGCCTTAAGTGGTGCCCGATAAAGCCGTCTTAAGTGGTGGACAAACACTTAGGTTTATTCTAAGTATCCGAAAGTCGTCTTAAGTGATGCACTCGATGTTAAGTCGCCTTAAGTGGTGCAAGTTATTAAATCGTCGGAAGGGACGTACGAAAATTTGTGTCGAGGTTTTCGGCAGCTAAGAACTAAGTCGTCTTAAGTGATGCATTCGATGTTAAGTCGCCCCAAGTGTGCAAGTTATTAACTCGTCGGGAGGGCGTATAAGAATCGAAGAAAGTCACTCGGAGAAGTGCAACAAAAGATCGGAATTAAAGGAGTCTAATATTGATAAAGGGCTCGAAGGCCCGACAACAACGCAAGAGAAGAGGATACAAGGACTCTAAAAAGATAAAAGCATTCAAGCTTGGTCCTTATCAGCAGCATCGGCAGCAGCTGGGTCCGCGGAGATGGCAGCAGAGGGGTCCACAGGATTGACTTCGGGAGGATCGACTATCGGGGTGTCTGCACTTGGAAGCTCAGAGGCGTCCCCGACAATTACGGGGGTACTCCCCCCATCACTCTCCTCGGAAAGAGCAAAGTACTTCTTCGCAAAAGGAGCAAGGGAAGGAGACTTGTCGAAGTTGATGGCGTCCCCGTACTCCAGGTGGAGCTCCTCAACGGCGTTGAAGAGAGTGTTCTCCACCTCCGCGCCGAAGAACTTCAGGGCATCAGCTTGGAAGCCCTCCGACCTCCGATAGTCCTCCCGACCCTTGGCCTCCGCTTCGGCCAGCTGTGCCGGGAACCCCGCGATCAGCTCCTCCAGAGCCTTTTTCTCGAGGACCAGCCGGTCCTCAGCGGCCTTCTTCTCCTGGGTCAGCCGATCCACGAGAGCCCCCCGCTCTTGCCGCTCTTGCCTCAAGAGCCCCTCGAAGTCCGCGATCTGCTGTTGAAGGCTCCGAATCTTCTCATTAAGGGCAGCCAGCTCTTTGGCCAGCTTCCCCCGCGAAGACTGGGAGGCCTTGAGATCCGCCTGAAGCTGCTCGCGGACTCCTCGGTCCCGCTCCCGGGCCTCATCATAGGCAATGACGTACCCGATGAGGCGGTTGTAATCCCCGAGCTCCTGCAATCAAAAGGAAAAAGTGTTAGAAGGACAAAAGACTCGATTTATTGATCAACAAGGAAAAAGTGAAGTTTCACCTCGATGCGGCGCACAGCCATATCCCTGACGTCCCGCTGCATATGTGTCCGATTGAGGTGGATCGGATGTCGCATAGAGGGCAGGATGGAACCCGCCAGCAGATGTAGGGCCAGTTCTTGGTCCTGTTCCCCTTGCGTAAGCGGGACTCCCTGGAGCGTCTGGATCGGAGCCCAGGGGGCATCGGCCTGTGAAGAGTTGAAAGGCCTGTAGAAGTCCCCATCAAGAGCCAGGGGAGAGATGGGACGGGGAAGAGAAGGGCACATCTCCGTCTCGGCCCGGACGGGGGAGGGAGAAAAATCATGGATAGGAGAGAGCTCCCGCTGCTGCGGAGAAGACGAAGGAGGCGGCCCCTGAGGGGTTGGTTTCAAGGGGGATTGCCCCGCCTTCCGACGCTGTTGAGGGGGGTCAACCCCGCCGGTCTCCTCGGAGGAGTCCAAAGTCTCCACCTGGCGAAACTGTTCACCAGATGGTGCCTTCTCTCCAGCTGAGGAAGGCACCCCCGCTGAAGGCGGTGCATCTGTAGAAGCTGCAGCACCCGAGGAATCTCCCGAACGACCTGCACCTGGAGGATGAAGAGCTTCAGATAGGTAGTCAGGAAGTTCATCGGGATTCTTACACCAAATGATACGTCGGGAGACGTATTGATCCTTCCCGCGGTAGTGATAATAGCCCGCCTTCAAAACTCGGGGAGTTTCGCCTCGAAGGATCTTTTTGACATCAGCAATTCGGCCCTTCTTGGTCGAGGAAATCAAGTCCGACGGAACCATCCTTTTATACGATTTAATAGCGAGTCGGAGTTGTTTACCTTCTTCAGCATTCTGGACCTCGAAGAGTTGGTCCAGATCCACCCGTGGCCGCTTGGGCTGCTCTGTTGAAGGAGACCCCGACCTGGCAGCAGCAGCCTTCTTGGCAGACTTCCTCTTCCGCGAGGGGCGGACAGCATCGGTCTCCCCCTGCTTAAGGAAGAAATCGGTCAGCACAGACACCTTCTTGGCTGCAAACAATAAACGAAGAAAAAGTTAGAAATTTTACCCAAGGGACCATGCTAGAAGGGCCGTCGAAGAGCTGCCCCCCAGAGACAATACAGAGGAGTCGGACCCCAGTATGCACCAGGTCCCGCTCCACCAGAGAGTTAGCATTGAGGGGAGTGTAAGACTCCCCCCAACGATAAAGCTGGATCAATTGAAGAGTCTCGAAGTCCTCATCAGCATAGGAGTGGAAAGCAGGCGGAGGGTCTGCTGCCACCTCCCACCGAGGCCAAGGGATAGAAGAATGTTGGATGAAGAAGTAGCTCCTCTTCCAGCTACTGTTGTCAGACCCTGTATCGATCAAGAGTCCCCGACCCTTGACCACCTTCCAGGTGTCACTGGTCCAACCGTGCCGGGCAAGCTGCTGCTTACTCCACTTGGGCATTCGAGGGTAGAAGGCGCAAACCCCCGCCTCGTTGCATTTCAGCCCATAGAAGGTCCTGAAGAGTTGGAGGCTGTAGACCCACTTCTGTCGGAGACAGAGGACTTGAAAGGTGTTCCAGATGCGGATAGCATGAGGAGAGAAGGTAGTGGGGTGTGTTTGGTAGTGATGGCACAGCTCGACCAGGTTACCACAAAAGGGGAACCTGATCCCCGCTGATATTTGTCCCGTAGAGACAAATACCTCCCCTTTCTGGGGACGAGTAACCTCAGGGTCACTCGAGGGACGATGTCGAGCATACGGGAAGCGAGGTTCCCAGGTGATGGTGATGCAACCCTCTCGGAGAGCTGCATCATAAGCAGTGGTGGAAATTTCATTTGGAGCATAGTCAAATTTAAAGGGTTTTCTCCCCTCGGAGCTGGAACCGCTGTCTGAAAAGAAACCAGGGCAAGAAAATACAGTGGGATTCTGAAAAAAATTAAAAAGAAAGGGACAAACAAACAACGAAGAAGTGTTTCCTTACCAGACATGGTGGAGTAGAGGTTGAAGGAGATGAACGAGATGTCGCCGGAAAGACGATCGGAGAAGACTCCAAGGATTTTCGAAAGCACAGAGCTTGGAATTGCAGAGGAATCGCAGAGAGCTTTTGAGAATTCGAAGACGGTGAAAGTTAAATTGTGACCGTGGCTAGGATTTTATAGTCGAAGAAGACAGTTAAAAGGACACTTCGATCCGAATCGTCGAAGTCGAAGAGTCTTAATCTGGACCGTTGAGATGAAACGTGCAAAAGGACAACGGGCGTAATGATGAAACGGCCTGAAAAGCACTTTTCAGAAAAGGACAGGCGCGAAAAATCAGGCACGTGGGTCGAAAACGTCACTCCATTATCTGCTGCATTTAATGCACTAAGAAAACCGAAGAGACCCTTGGGATATAGCAGTTATCTACAAAACCTTGAGGAAACGTGGAAGAGAAGATTAAGTAATTGAACCAAGGAACAGATCCCCGACTCTAGCCTTGGAAAATCGAGAGTTGGAAGACACGACGAACTAAAAGTCCCTCATGTCTTGGGGGCAAATGATGGGTTCGACTATAGCCGCCAGGCCCTTTAACGGCGAGGAAACGGCAAACAGGCCCACCAGGCCCAGAGTAAGGGTCAAGATGACCTAGGAGAAGGGTCCCGATGAAGGGAGTCCCGACGAAGCAGGGTCCCGACAGAGTCTGTCCCGACAGTGGAGCTAGAAGCTCCCGACGAGAAGCCTTTAAGTAGGCCCCGATGATGAATCCCTGAGAATGATTGGCCCTGTCACGATGACGAGGGGCCCCGAGCGGTGACACAACGAGATAACTCTGGAGTCCTCGACGGGAGTCGAGACTCGTTGCCAGAGGATAAAGCCAAGATATGCGGGGCGTGGCCGAGATATACGGAACGTGGTTATGATACACGGATCGTGGCCGAGATACGCGGGGCATGGCTAAGATACGCGAGATCGTGTACGAGATAAGCGGGATACGGGCTAACCACCCCTAACGGTTCGCCAGGTACCTGAGGCACCTCTTTGCCTATAAAAGGGCAGGAGGTCACCTCATATCACTTACGTTGAGTTCGAGATACTTTTGAGATTGTTGCTTGCCAGTCATACGAGAAACTCATTTAAGCATCGGAGAGGGATTCTAGGTCACCGCCCGGTCTATCCCCTCTTGCAGGATTGCGTGGAGCAAAGGAGCTAGGATTGCCGTCAAGATCCGTACCGGAGTTCCACCGTGATCCAACAGCCTTCTTCTCCTAAAGCTTCCCGTACTGACGTTGCCTCTAATGTTCCCATAGTCCACTTCCCGCGTAAGAGGTTTTTTATGGGAAGGCGGTTTCCGCATCCCGACCTGAGTCCGGACTATGTCCCTGAGACGTCTGATCCTGAGTAGGACACGGAGGTCGAGTTGGGGCCTATCCTTGAGGATGAGCCGGCCTTTCTTCGTGACACTGTGTTCTTATTTGAGACCTATAGTATGAACTCGTTGAACTTGTAAACGTATCTTTTCCATGCTAAGATGGCTGGATTGTTTGGCAAGGGAAAATCATTTTACCCCTTCGCCATGCCATACCGCTATGGTGGCAAATCCGTTACTCCTCCGCCGGATGTAATGTCAGTGGTATACATTCATCAGATCAAGGCAGGGCTCCGCTTCCCTTACTGTGCCAATCTTCAGGACCTCTGCCAGTATTATCGGATTTCTCCGCTCGAGCTTGCACCTTCTGCCATCCGTGCCTGGGTTGGATTTAGGGTGTTGTGCCATCGCCAACATTGAGCTTACTCTCTTCTTCTCTTTCGATGATTCTACCGCATCCAACACATTGGTGAGTCGGGGTTCTATTCTCTAGTGACCCTATTCCCCCTATTGTCCCAAAAGGGGTTCTCGACGTTGGGAGCTGCTAATTGGAATAGCAAGCGTCAGTTCGTTCTTGCCTTTGAGGGCAGTAGTGTCCATTGGGAGAAATACTACTTTTTCCTTAAAGTTCAGGACTTTTCTTGGTCTCTGGATACCCCTATGTTGACGGATGCGTGTCCCGACTTTTCCGAACTTTCCACTTCAGATAGGCAGGCCCTGAAGCTGATATATATTAAAAACACGACGGCTCCTTCAGGTCCGTACATCGCATTTCAGAAGAGGACCTGTCTTCCACGGGGATTCGAACGGCGCCCTGCGTTTTACCCTTGGTATGCAAGCCTTTGAGTCTTTGATACTTGTAACTTTCTTGCTTTGTCTTGTAGGTTGGTTTCAGCTTCCCTGCTTCAGTAGGACGATGATGCTAGTGAGGACGCCCCTTCCGAGAGGGAGACTTCGATCATTTCTCCTGTTCCTTTGCCCGTGGCTGAGACTCGTGCTACCATTTCACTGTCGTATGGGGCTGTGAAACCTTCCTCCCTCCGGTACTGTGTTTGTTATGTTTTCTTTCGTTTTTCTCCTTATTTTCTATTATTTTGTATTCACCCATGTTTTGTTGATTTTCAGGAAGGTCCCTCTGATGGATATACGCCCAATTTGAACCCGTTGACTTCCGAATCGTTGTATTTTTATCATCCCATTAATAATTGTAAATCGAAACTTCAACCCGAACACTTCGCGAGAGCACCAACGGCCCGGACGAGGCCGAGGCGCTTGTCCGGCCGGGTCAAACTCACCTAGGTGAGGTTGGGTGGCCACACCCGACCTCCCCTAGGGGAGATCGGGTCGGCCAACCCGATCTCCCCTAGGGGGGATGGGGTTGGCCAACCCCATCCTCCCTAGGAGGGGTTGGGTGCCCTCACCCAACCCCTACCCTTGGGGGTCGGATTTCCCTTCCCCCCAAGGGCCCCGGCATCATTTTTGGACTCCCATACTCGGTTTATTCCGCCTACCTTCTCCGTATCCTAAGGTCTTAATTACGTGTTTAAAGGTTAATTAACTGTGTTTAAAGGTTAACGATGTCATTAAGCCACCTTAATGACATCGTTGCCTAAAAATACCCCACCTCCACTATTCATTTGATCATCTTGGCAATTTGGATAATTTTGCTCTGACATCTCTCTAGCTTTATCTCTGTAAAAACCGTACTGACTTAGGCATCGGAGAGGGTTCATCAGGCACCACCCCCCCCCCCCTCTGTGCCTGGTACTGCCCCTTCTGCAGGGCGAAAGGAGAAGAGAAGCTAAGGAAGGAAGGACGCAAGCTAAGACAGTGCAACCCAAGAGTACCGGATCCTCCACATCTCCAGTGAGGAACGAGATTTGAGCCGACCACCCGTTGACCCCGATCTCGGAACCTAACACTTGGCGCCGTCTGTGGGCTTCGGACAGAAAGCCTGGCTATAACAAGGGCAATGACGAACAGCAGGGTGTCTAGGCACCACCGCCCACCAGGGGGCAATGGGCGAAGGAGAGAGCCTATACCCCCAGGAAGGCAGCCTAACCCGGGAAAGCAGCCAATGCAACCAGAACCACAAGGAACCCCACAGCCGCCTCAACAGAACAACCAGGAGGGAGGACCCTCACGCCCAGCTGGGGCTGAGTCCTCCACAGCCTCAACCCCCCTGGCAAGAAGGCCACAGAGGGAAAGAGAACAACAGGGAGTGCCATCCCAGCACACGGCACCCCCTGAGGGATATTATTATGAGGCACAACCCCAAGGGTACCCGTATGGGATGCCGGCCCAAAGGAATGGCAACCGCGCCCACACAACATACGCAAGGCCGGCATACACCCAGGGGACACACACTGAAGCTCATGAAGAGGAACAGATCCCAACGGAAGGGCACCACTCGCACCCTCGGGCAGGCAACGAGAGGAGCAAAGAAGAAATTACCAGGAGCCACCCCCAGAGGGAAGGCAACAATTCGTGCCTCCTAGGCAACAGCAGAGCGCCAGGGCTTACACCCCACTGGGGGAGGAAAGACAAACAAGACCTCCAAGGAGGCAAGAATTCTATGAAGCACCCCAGCAGGGACACCAAGGATACACCTACAGTCCGTATCAATACGGACAAGGGATCCCGGCAAGCCCCATCTATAACTACGGAGGCTATCAGAGAAATTACACTCCGACACCGATATTGATCACTCCAGAAGAAATAGAGGCAATGATAACCCGTAAAATGAATGAGTCAAAGAAAACCAGCTTGCATTGTCTAAGTGACAAAACGAACCACCCTTTCACAAGGGAATTGGAGATGAACAGGGTGCCAGACTCCCTACACACAGTGCAAATTGCAAAGTACAATGGGAAGGGAGACCCCCTAGAGCATATTCAACAGCATGAGGCCTCTCTATTTGGGAGGACCACTGATGAAAGATACAAGGCACTCCTGTTCCCAAACACCCTATCAGGGGTGGCCTCACACTGGTTCTTCAGCCTACCCTCTGAAAGCATCCACTCATGGGAGCAGCTAAAGGCGAAGTTTCTGCAGAGATATCTAGGGGAGAGGAAAATCCTCAAAGGAACATGCTCCATCGATGATGTGAAACAAGAATATGACGAATCTCTGGCCAGTTACTACACTAGGTTCAATCAAAATATCGCAGACATCCAGGGCGACATCACTGAGGGTGAGATAATACGAGCCTTCATCAGAAACCTAGGCCGCTTCGGGTCCACACTGGCAGAAAAGATGGCCAAGAAGCCAGCAAGCACCTTAGAGGAGCTTGCAGGAAGAGTAAAAACTCATATAGACCTGGAGAGGCACAGGGCAAGTAAGAAAGCCAAGATTCAAGCAGCCAAGGAAGACAATGCAAAGCCGAACAAAGGTAAGCCACCCCAGGCACCTCAGCACGCAAGGCAGCAGGAATGGCGTCCGCCCCAGCAAAGAAACCAAATGGGCGAACCATTAAAGGCTAGAGAAATAAATGTCATCAAGTTCGTTCCATTGAACGCCACCCCAGCTACTGTCCTCAAAGAGATGCGGAATCAGAAACTCTGGTCACCTCCTGCAAGATGGAGAGCCCCAATGGTGGGGAATCACAAGGATAGATGGTGTGACAACCATGAAGCTTACGGGCACGACACGAACGAATGCTTCAGCCTAAAGCTAAGCATCAACAATGCCATCCAAAGGGGAGACCTAAAGCAGTTCGTGGATCATGGGGGCAACAGCATGCAGCTAGGGCCATCACACAGAGACAAGGGCAAAGGCAAAGTAGACTACAATCCTCCACCCAACAAGAGAGGGACCATAAATATGATACACGGGGGAGCAGCGTCAGGTGGCCCAACTGCTAATGCAAGGGAGGTTTACGCTTCCAAATTGAATTCAGTGCCAAGGTGGAGAAAAAGGCCAAGAGAAGGAGAAGAAGTGAAGATTGAATTCTCGGAGAAGGACAAGAGCCACATTGTCTTCCCACATGACGATGCGTTAGTCATCACAATAGACATTGATAATTTTGATGTAAAGCGAATATTGGTGGATGGGGGCAGCTCGGTTGACCTCCTAAGCTTGGGAGTCCTAGAAGAAATAGGGAAAACCAAGGCAGACATCAAACCAGTCAACTTCCCTCTAGTTGGCTTCTCAGGGGCAACAAGCTACCCCCTGGGAATGATAACCCTGCCGGTGACCATGGGCCAAGGATGGACACAGCTGAAGGTGAATTTAACTTCTTGGTGGTTGAAAGCCTGGGAGCCTACAATTGGATCCTAGGAAGGACAACCATAAACCCATACGAAATCGTGCCATCCACCGTACACCAGAAGTTGAAGTACATCACTGAGAATGGAGTCGGAGAAGTCTTGGGTGATCAACGCACTGCAAGGCAGTGCTACGTCAACTCCATGAGATGTGGATCACACAGGACGGACACGGTGGCAATGGTCATGGTAGGAGCCAACCAAGACAGAAAGAAGAGGGGAAGGAGACAAAGGCAAGGAAAGATGAAGATGGAGTGGCACTCCGTTTGAGCAAGCAGTTTTTTCAAACAGTACCTAAAAGGAGACACATGAGCAAGGCTGTGAAGGTGACAGCCATACCCTGGCAGCCAGAAACCATAGAGGGGAAAAGAACAAGGGACTCCATCATAAGAGGCTTTCGGTACATTGATGATATCAAGCAAATGCCGCGGGAGCCAATATCAAGCTATTTCCAGAGATTCTCCAGTTATGGTGCCAATATGGACATCACAAGAGGAGAAGCCGTCAAAGCATTCATTAGAAACATGCATCCAAACTCATTTGAGGCCTATGGAGGGCTTTATGAGTTGATCATGACGAGTACGATGAGAGAGCTCAAAGAAAAGCTGGACAAGGCATTTGCAAAGGAGATGGAGCAACGGGATGAAGGCCCGGAGAAAGAAAGAGAGACTGACACACTGGGAGGAGGTGTAAACTTCACATTCACACCCCTCACAGTGAGCATAGAAGAAATTTTTCAGAAGTACCTCAAGGAGGAGCTACCCACATGCAGGGAGGAGGGCAAGGCCTTCCTAGGAAGAGATGCACAGGGATGGTGTGAATACCATGGGACCTGGGGGCATCAGACCAACCACTGCATGGTGCTGAAGATAGAAGTGGAGGAAATGATTCACAGTGGAGGCCTGAAGGAGTACGTGGCAAGAGACAAATTGACCACCCCATATCCTTAGTTTCATATTTAGCACTTTGCATGTTCAAGCTTTCCAAGTTTTTCAAAAACAACTTCTGAGAAGGAGAACTCAAGAAGTTACTCCAACTCTACAACTATCTTTGATTTCCTCCAAAGGGTGTCTTGACCCACCCAAGGCACCCCATGTGTACAAAAAAACATGAATGCTCTCAAGAGAGTAGGATTTCCTTCAAGGGCATTTTCCAATGAATGTGGTGATATAATCATGAAGTTATCCTTACACATATATGACTTCAAGTCAACGACAGGTTCGACGCCCCCAAGAGCGTATCTTGAGAGTAGTTCTTATACTACGACATTTGACGCCCCCAAGAGCGTATCTTGAGAGTAGTGTTCATACTACGACCTTCGACGCCCCCAAGAGCGTATCTTGAGAGTAGTTTCAATACTACGACCTTCGACGCACCAAGAGCGTATCTTGAGAGTGGTTTCCAAAAACCACGACCTTCGACGCCCCCAGGAGCGTATCTTGAGAGTAGTGTTCATACTACGACCTTCGACGCCCCCAAGAGCGTATCTTGAGAGTAGTTATTACACTACGACCTTCGACGCACCAAGAGCGTATCTTGAGAGTGGTTTCCAAAAACTACGAATTTCGACGCCCCCATGAGCGTATCTTGAGGTAGATTTGCAACCTACCAGATTCGACGCCACCAAGAGCGTATCTTGAGGTAGAAAAAACACTACCAGATTCGACGCCCCCAAGAGCGAATCTTGAGGTAGATTTCAAACTACCAGCTTCGACGCCAACCAGGAGCGTATCTTTGGTCTAACCTGTGCCCTCCAGGAGCCTATCCTGTGAAACGTTAAGTGCCCTCCGAGAGCCTGTCTCGTGAACAGTTTTCGACGCCAACCAAGAGAGTATCTTTGGTCTAACCTGTGCCCTCCGGGAGCCTATCCTGTGAAACGTTAAGTGCCCTCCGAGAGCCTGTCTCGTGAACAGTTTTCGACGCCAACCAAGAGCGTATCTTTGGTCTAACCTGTGCCCTCCGGGAGCCTATCCTGTGAAACGTTAAGTGCCCTCCGAGAGCCTGTCTCGTGATCAGATTCGACGCCCACCAAGAGCGTATCTTTGGTCTAACAGTACCACATATACCATTTAAAGGGTATCAGAAGAGATAATCGCACCATACTGAGAAGGATCCCATGAGAAAGTAATTTCAAAGTAAAGTGATATGAAGAACACATAATGTTTTTTCTTGATGAAATATCAGGTATGGCATGAAGGAAAACACGAAAGAAGGATAAGTAAAGGAAACACACCAAGAGAAGAGTCCATAATCAAAGGGATATATACAAAAGCATGAGAAGTACCAATATAAAGCCAAGTGAACCACGTAGTCAACAGCACGATACGACAAAGGAAAGCAACATAAAACCCCACAACAATCCCAAAAGATACTCAACCCATTAAAGGGGAGAAGGAGTATAGTTATATATACAAAGATAGCGAGATGTAAACACATCATTCAGAGCCTTCGGGAGAGTCACCCTCACCCCCTGAGGCTGAACCACCGGCAGAGATGGATGAAGAGGAGGAGTCTGAAGTATCGATCTCCACAGGTGTAGCATCCACCTGTGTAGGGGCAGGCTCGTCTGCAACAGCAGCCTGACCCCTAAGGACAGCCATGTAGCCAGTAGCGTATGGCCCAAAATCACCAAGATCACCAACTGGAAACTGAGGATCAATGCGGAAAATATGATCAACCAGATACTCACCAAACTGGTTCATCTCCTGAGTGAGCCGCGCGCTATAATCAGCAGTGAAGGCAGATGACGCCTTGTACTCAGACACGGCGACAGTCCTCTCCTCTGCCCGACACCTAGCCTCCAACTTCCGCAACTCCTCAGAGTGGAGTGAAGATGCAACCTCAGCCTCCCGGCGTAAACTACCTACGGTAGTCTCAAGTAAGGACACTTGGTCCCTTAGCTCCTGCATCTTTAAATCAGATAAGCGCGCCTTCTCAGCAGCAGTGGCGAGCTCCGCCTTCAGAGAGACCTGGCTGTCCTCAAGGGTCTTCTTCTCGTCAGATAGCTCGAGCACGAGTGATGACATGTTCACCATGTCAGACATACCCTGATAATTTAAACAAGGGATGAGTAACCAAAAAGCCAACCACATAAAAGTATAAAGAAGAAAGCAAAAAACAACTCACAGGTGCATAACGAGAGAGTACACCCTGAACAAAGCGCCGAGTCTCCCCAGGAGACTTAGGCTGGGCAACACGATCGCCAGGGGGGATGGCACCGCGAAGTACGCGGATGCCAACCTCAGGAGTCCGCAAAGAGGAGCCGCTATCAAGGTGGAACTCCTTCAAACCAACGAAAGGAGTCCACTCAGACCCAACGACATCTTCATCAGTAAGACGTGCGAAATCCTTCCGACTTAAAGTCGGAGGCCCACCTATACAACCGAAGCAAGTCAACAGAAAATATAAACATAGAAGAGTCAGTTATAAGGTAAAGATCAAACCTGAGGACCGTGCCCTCGGCTGGGGGGCAGGGGAACCACCACCAACAGGTCGCTTCCCTTTGTCAGTGTGGGAAGGCGCCTCTTCGACCACCATCTCCTTATCGCGAGATAGGGTCGGGGGACGAGCAACAGGCGAAGGAGGATCCGCAGCTTTCTTCCTCTTAGCAGCCGAGGCCCCGGCCTCAGAATCAGATCTCCGCGGCTTGGACTTGGAAGGTCCAGAGTCTCTGCCTACGGAGACAACCCTCTCGGTCACCAAGGGGGAGCGCCCTAGCAATGTAAGAAAAACAAGATAAGGAAAACACAAAGTATACCATAAAGAAGCAAACAGGAGGAAG
The DNA here is from genome assembly GCA_036873135.1 of Clarkia xantiana subsp. parviflora. Taxonomy (NCBI): domain Eukaryota; kingdom Viridiplantae; phylum Streptophyta; class Magnoliopsida; order Myrtales; family Onagraceae; genus Clarkia; species Clarkia xantiana. Next base: position 2,647,158 of record JAPTYO010000018.1, read on the forward strand.
CATACCAGAGGCCCCAGCCTTCTTCACAGGCATGGGGGATTTCTTCAGAGTGGAGCTAGAAGGAGCCTTCCTCTTGCTCAGGTCAACAGGTGCTCCCTGCACGTTATAGGTTTTTCCGTGAAACCAACCTACAAAGGAAAAGCAGAAAGTAAATAAAGATGAGAAGACTAAGTAACATACCGAACCCCCGGAGTCAGGAGTCAAACTGATCCCTGCCTCGTAAAGATCCGTCTCAGTCACTAAGGACACGGGACAGTATGACCGGGTCCTGTTGCTCTCATGAATGATCTTCATAGTCTCTAAATCAACGGAAGAGAACTCCCCGAAAGCAGGCCAACCATCCGACCGATCCTCATTCAAGACCGACCAAGTGACGTATCGATCCGTAATGAAGAAGTAATGCTTGGCCCAGTGACTGGCCGAGTTGTCACTCCGGGCCACGAAGCGAAGAGAGGTATCCCACTCGACCCCACTCAGCCCGAAGTCAGAAAATCGGGAATCCTTGAAGGTCGGGTGGCGAGTTACAAAACTCGCAAAGCCCACCTTCTTCTGGTATTGGAACCGGTAGAAGCATCGGAACAGAACTAGGGAGTACTTCCAGGAGTACTAATGGCACAACACCCGGAAGCCCACTCAGACACGGAGGGCACTGGGGGCAAGGTTCACAGGAGAAATCCTGAAGAACCTGCTCAACTCTATGAGGTCATCGCAGTAAGGCAACCTCAACCCAAATCGAATCTGGGAGGGGTAAACGACGACCTTCCCCCTAGGAGGCTCCGTCACCGTCTCGCGGGTATTCCCCAAGGAAGGGAGGAAAGGATATAGAGGCTCATCTAAGGGACAGATATCTCCTAAGGTAACGTGCTCATTGTAATCAGACCTAGTTAGGTGGTTCTCCAACAGAGCAGCGAGACCTAAGGCAAAGGTAGCAGGAAATCCCAAAGTTCGAATCAAGTTTCGACTAACACCCCAGCTTAGATCGCAACACTAAGCTAATGATAGGAAAGGAAGTAATGCGACAAAAAGAAGAGAAAAGGAACTCACTCATCCTTCGGAGGATGTAACGCCTCTGTAGAGTCTCTGTGCGGGGACACCACCAAGAATACAGTACCTGCCACGACATGACGAATATCAAGACAAGGAAATTTCCGAAAAACCGGGAGTACTCCGACACTCAACCAACGACAACAACCAAAGATTCGAAGACACGCAACAAAGATAACAAACATGAGCCAAGGACACCACGACAACCAAATCGAATAATTTTATCCGAACCTAAAGTCGGTTTTCGGACAAAATTACCGTTACGCCCTCCAACGGAAATCAACACACAAACGGCGATACAATATCAAATTCAAAATCGGGATAGTTTAATCGGACAAGAAACTATCTCCGGACGACCGGCAAATTTTTTTCCCAAATCCACAACTATCTACGGCTATCCACGGCAATCCCGCATTCAATCAAAATTCGGCAATCAAGCATCGGCAATCAAGTATCGGCAATCAAATTTCGGCAATCAAGTATCGGCAATTCAAAATCAACATTTTACGCGGTAATGGAAAGGAAAAGAGTGGACCTTCGGAAAACCCGACCCGATGTGATAAACGGGTTCGGAATTCAAATTTTGAGACCGCCGGAAATCAGCCCCTCGCCGGAGCCCCAATTTTGTCGTCGCCGGAGCTGATTCCAGTCGCCCCACCGTCGCCGGAGAACGCCTCACGCCGCGCCGGAGTCGTCCCACCTCGCCGTCCTTCGCCCTTGCCGGATCCGACGTCGCCTCCGCCAACAGCAGCCTGGCCGTCGTCCTGCCGTCCCTCCACGACCCCACTCAGCTCCGGCGTAGTCTGAGGTCTGCTCCGCGTCGCCAACGTCGCCGTCCGTCCAGCCACCACCCTCCACTGGCCTTGCTCGTGCCGCGCCGTCCCCGTCCGTCAGCTGCTGGAGGTCGCGCCGCCGTCTCGAGCCGCTGGCCCACTCGCCGCCTCCGCTCCGTGCTGGTGGTCACTTCCCGCCGGAGCTGCTGGCCGGAATTTCGGGTTTTCCACCGGAATTTTGGCCGGCCCTTACCTTGGGTGTGCTCCTAATTTTTTCTTGCTCTCCAAGGGTGAGAAAAGAGGGAAAAGGGTGGCTATGGTGACTAACTAAGGTATTTTCTTAACTCTCCTCTATATTTGAAAGATGGTAGGGTTTTTTAAGGAGTTTTAATCACCACCCTCCATTTATTTTTAAGTGGGATCTAAGGGCTAGAGAAAGACCATCACTTTTATCCCTTTTAACTATGGCTAAGTATATCTCCATACTTAGAAAAACTATCAAGTTAGGCTTATTCTTGAGCATCCCATACTTAGGAAAAAAATTTGGCCAAAATTAAATTTTTCCTCACTTAGGCAAAATCCCGGCACGAAATTGAAGCGTAAGTCACTTAGTTGCATTCGTATTGCACCCCTATGCGAGCATGTATTTTTTGAGTATGCGCCTGTAGCAAAGATAGATGTATTACTCCCACCTCAGACAGACGCGTGCTTAGGCACACGTCCGTGCCACTCTGACGTTTACAATTCCTCTATCTCATAAGGCAGGGGGCAGAGTCAGAGACACGCATCCTTGGGTAAGCAAGCATTCAGACGAAAGGTAAAACCCCGGTTTCAAATTGCGCGTGTCATACCATCCTAAAATAGAGTCAATCAAGGGTTAAGCCATTGGTTGACTCGAGGGCATGTGATGGATATACGCCCAATTTGAACCCGTTGACTTCCGAATCGTTGTATTTTTATCATCCCAATAATGATTGTAAATCGAAACTTCAAACCGAACACTTCGCGAGAGCACCAACGGCCCGGACGAGGCCGAGGCGCTCGTCCGGCCGGGTCAAACTCACCTAGGTGAGGTTGGGTGGCCACACCCGACCTCCCCTAGGGGAGATCGGATCAGCCGACTCGATCTCCCCTAGGGGAGATCGGGTGGACCAACCCGATCTCCCCTAGGGGGGATGGGGTTGGGTGCCCTCACCCAACCCCTACCCTTGGGGGTCGGATTTCCCTTCCCCCCAAGGGCCCCGGCATCATTTTTGGACTCCCATACTCGGTTTATTCCGCCTACCTTCTCCGTATCCTAAGGTCTTAATTACGTGTTTAAAGGTTAATTAACTGTGTTTAAAGGTTAACGATGTCATTAAGCCACCTTAATGACACCGTTGCCTATAAATACCCCACCTCCACTATTCATTTGATCATCTTGGCAATTTGGATAATTTTGCTCTGACATCTCTCTAGCTTTATCTCTCTAAAAACCGTACTGACTTAGGCATCGGAGAGGGTTCATCAGGCACCACCCCCCCCTCCGTGCCTGGTACTGCCCCTTCTGCAGGGCGAAAGGAGAAGAGAAGCTAAGGAAGGAAGGACGCAAGCTAAGACAGTGCAACCCAAGAGTACCGGATCCTCCACATCTCCAGTGAGGAACGAGATTTGAGCCGACCACCCGTTGACCCCGATCTCGGAACCTAACACCCTCTATCTCTGCCGTGCAGATCTTGGCTAAGATCAGGTCGAAGAGGGCTAGCTTGGAGGAAGTGGCTCCTGTTTCTAAGGCTCAGAAGATAGACTCGTTCATTTCTCCCTCCAGGTCTTCCTCTTGCCATAAAGAGAGAGAGAGGTGACTGTTGAGAATGTCGCTGATGGTTCTCCCATTGCCCCGGAGAATAAGGAGGCTTCAGATGATGCTGACGAGTCTTCTTCTCCTCGCCCCATCTCCCCCGAGGGGTGCGTCCTCCGATGATAGACCTCCCGTGCCAGGTACATGGCGACTTTGTCTTCTTGTATATGTGTGTTTATCTTGCCCTTGTCGCGCGTTATATTTTTTTTTCAGGTAGGATCAAGTTGCCTTCGATCTTTCCCGAGGATCTTATCCGTCCCATCGATGGTGATGTTAGGGGTAATTCTTGGTTGCCCTTCCAGAATGCTGATCGGCAACTTTACGACCTATCTGCCTCCCTTTCCATTGCGGAAGTTGCTATTCCAATGATGAACTCCATTATTCCTCCAGTCGATCGATCTCTTCCTCCCACCGACCTTGAGGAGATTCATCATTGCGTGAAGGGCGCCTTGTCTCAATTTGCTCCCGTGAGTGCATACATTATGTTTTACCTTTTTTTGTTCGATCTTCTTTTTTATCTTGACAATTGCTTCTTTTGTAGGGCATATCTTCTGTTGTTAACCTTGGCTCTCACCTGGTTAACGTTGTTCGTGAACGGGATATGCTCCGGGAGATGGTTGTAATGCTCGAGTCTACACAGAAGGTCCTTGAGTCTACTCAAAAAATCACCGAAGAGCGGCTGCACGAGGAGAATGAGGAGCTCAGGGTGTCGGAGGTTACCATGGCTAGCCGTTTGACTGTTCTTCAGCAGGAACTTGATGATGTTCGTGTCGACCGAGCGGATGAGGCTTTGATTGCGGAGTTGAAGATGAAGAGTGCTCTTCGGAATGCCCGGGAGGAGGGTAGGTTGTCTGGCCTGAATGAAGGTGAGACTCTTGGAGTTGAGAAAGGTAAAGCTGTTGGAGTCCAGGAGTTTCTAGTTTTTAAAGAGTTTTCTTCCCATGTTGAGAAGCACTGCCAGGGTATTATGAACACCTTCGGTGTGAACATGGTTGAGAAGATTCATGCTATTTGTCCCTCCTTCCCTTCTGTCCAGCTTGGGGAATATACTATATTTGCTATGGGTGTCATTGCCCAAATTGCTAGGCGGTCGAAGCGAGCGAAGATTGCAGCTAGGCGAGTTGTTGCCGATTGTTCTTCCAAGACCAAGACTGTGGTTTCTTCTCAAGCTGCGAAGGTTACCGTTCCTTCACGTGTTCCTGTTGGAGAAGATGACCCCCCCCCCCTTGTGAAGGACGGTAGAGCTTATACACCCGATCGGTGTTTTTATTATTGTTGCATTTGTGTTTTCCTGCTACTTGTTTTGGAGATGATTTCGTTTCATGAATAGATACTCTGATTTGCTTTCCATTGCTGCCGAACTTCTTTCGATGTTGTGCTTGGATGACATGATAAGCTTTTAGCATGCCTTTTGTTATGATGCTCTATTCAGACTGCCTATATTTTCAGGACTTACATTCCTTTTATTTTTGTGTTGGTAGGGTGGCCCTTGTGGGTCTTATGTCCCTTTTTGGTTTGAATGGTTGTCCTTATAGATCTTCCCCTATCCATATATATAGGTTGTTGATCGCTTTATCATATGTTAGGGTTGTCTTTTTGGATCTTCCCATTTTCGGTTGTAAGGGTGGCCGCGTGGGTCGTATGTTCGGTTGGAATGGTTGTCCTTATAGATCTTCCCCTATACATATGTAAAGATTGTTGATCGCTTTATCATATGTTAGGGTTGTCTTTTTGGATCTTTGCATTTTCGGTTGTAAGGGTGGCCCTATGGGTCATATGTCCCTTTTCGCTTGGAATGGTTGTCCTTATAGATCTTCCCCTATCCATATGTAAAGATCGCTTTATCATATGTTAGGGTTGTCTTTTTGGATCTTCCCATTTTCAGTTGTAAGGGTGGCCCTCTGGGTCTTATGTCCCTTTTCGGTTGGAATGGTTGTTGTTAGATATCTGTCCTATTTGGGTTCGTATTTACATTTCGGGCCTCGTAAAATATCCCAAAACCCGTAAAAACCCTTTCTCGCGGACACCCAAGTATAAAACGGTCCGGGATACGCGTAATTCCTGGGCCGAAGGACTTCCGGATTACCGTTTTACCTCGTACGCTCACCCCGATTAAATTGCCAAGTGCGGGAAGTTGGTGCATACATAGTCCGCCTTGATGACGGTATACGTCCTTACATACCGACATCAAGTAATTCAGAAATTGGCATGATCCTTAGGTTCCCTATAAATAGGGGCCTAGGTCTCCCATTCTAGGGAACCCCCCTCAGTTTTGGACTTGAAATGCTCTGACTTCTCTCTAAGGCTTTCTCTCTCTAGAAGTTCTAACTTGAGCGTCGGAGTGGGCCCAACTAGCATTCCCCCCTCCCACGCTGGTTACTACCCCTCGTGCAGGACCCGGAGATCAAGAGTTCAAGGTTGAGGATTGAAGTCTAGCCCGGTGATTGTGTATCAAGGATTGCGGCGTTCCCGTCCTTATACATATATCTCGAGCCCGATCGTGAAGGAAGAAGTCTGTTCGTGAAGGAAAAAGCCCGAAGCAGCCCAAGTGGTGAAGCGAACCCAACATTTGGCGCCGTCTGAAGTGATTCGAACAAAAAGCCGTGCTGCAAGCCATGACAGGAAGACGACCAAAGAAGACGGGTGTAAGCAGGATGAAACCAACGAGATGTCAACCAGGACCTTCTCACATGCCGGACGCAGAATCCACTGCTTCGTCCATTCCGTCCACAAACGCCCCTCCTACACAGTTCGGGCCAGAAGATCAAAACAACGTGCCTCCACAAGAGCAAGGAACGAGGGTGGATCAAGAAATTCCATCGGGAATGCCAGCTGAGGCAACACAGCAACAGCCTAGGAATGCAGCCAACATGCCTACAGTCACACCGGCAATGATGGCAGCACTTGAAGAACTCCTTGCTCTCAGGGAGATCTTAAGGAATCAAGGGTATGTTGCGCCTCCACCACCCCCGCGTGATAATGAACAGGCTGCTCCAGCCAGAGAAGTGTCATGTGATGCCAACTAGCAAAAACCGCAACACCTAGATGGAGTAGAAGATTCTGAAGATGCCTATCAACAGGCCAGGCGGGAGCCAGCACGTTCAGGCACTCCAAGCATTGGCATGAAGCAACAAGGAGTAAGATGGAAGCTGCCTCTTGTGAGCAATTCACAACGCCCACACAAGGAGGATGGCTCTAAAACAACAAGCCATGCTGGCACATACAATGATGGGTGGAGGAAGCCCGCGCACGAAAATGACATCCCAATCACGGGACTCACGGATAAGGCCTTAGAAGAAATGATTGAGAAAAAAATGAAGCAATCGAAGATAAAAGGAATGCATGCCCTGGAAGAAAATGCATCACATCCGTTCTCTGATGAATTAGTGCATAGTCACGTTCCAGATGCCCTGTATAGAATTGGTGGAGAAAAATACAGAGGAAAGGGAGATCCAATCGAGCATGTGCAACAACATGAAGCGTCTTTGCTAGGACGAACAGACAACCTGCATCACGTTGCCATGACATTTGCTAATACTCTCGTTGGAACTGCCGCACATTGGTTCCTCTCACTGCCATGCGGAAGCGTTACGTCATGGGCATATCTAAAGGCAAAATTCATTCAAAGATACATGGGAGAGCGCACACTCCTTAAAGGGCTGAACGCGTTGAATGAGGTGACACAGCAAAACGACGAGTCGTTAGCAGATTATTACATCCGCATCAAAACATCTCAGAAATTCAAGGGAACATCGCCGAAGGAGAAATCGTGCGCGCCTTCATTGCAAATTTAGGCCGAAGAGGACATGCTCTAGCTGAAAAGATGGCAAGGCGCCCAGCTGAGACGCTTAAAGAATTGGTGGCGAGAGTAAAAGAATTTGTGGATCTGGACCGATTCATAGAGCAACATAAGGCGAAAGTTAGTGCAGCTCGCGCTAAGGAGAAGCAAGCAAAACCCCAGCAAGGCCCGCAACAAGTGAGACAATTCCAGCCCCACAAGAGGCCATATCAGCCCGAATTCCAAAAACCAAAAGAAGTGAACCTGGCAAAGTGCGTTCCTCTGAATGCGCCACTTTCCATAATCCTGAAGAAGATGAAGGAGGATAATATGTGGAGGGAGCCAGCGAACTTCCGAAAAGGGCCATTGGGAAAGCAGGAAGATAAATGGTGTGAAAACCATGAAGTCTACGACCATGAAACAAAGAGCTGTGTCGGTTTGCGATTTCGCATAAACAAATTCATCCTTAAAGGGGAGCTCAAGCAATATGTCGACCAAGGCGATAAACGACAAAAGAAGAACCATGAAGAGCAACCCGGGAAAGGAGAAAGTGAATGTAAACCCACCACCGCCAAAGCGTGGTGTCATCAATGTAATCCATGGTGGGCCAGCAGCAGGAGGTAGCGTTTCTAACGCTCGGGATGTCTATGCCTCACAGCTTCAAGTTCTGCCCAAGTACGGGAAGAGGCGGAAACCAGAGAAGGAAGACATAATCATCCCGTTCTTAAACGCCGACAAGAAACACATAGTGTATCCTCATGATGATGCTTTGGTCATAACAATGGACATCAATGGATTTGACGTGCAAAGGATTCTGGTAGATGGTGGGAGTGCTGCGGATTTAGTGCATATAGAAGTGCTCAAGAAGATGGGAAAAAAGGAAGCCGATCTCTCACCGAGCACGTTTCCGTTGGTTAGTTTCGTAGGAGCGGCAACCTACCCATTGGGCATGATTACACTTCCAGTTATCCTTGGAGACGGGTGGAAGGCATTGCATATAGACGTCACATTTGTGGTAGTGGACAACCTGGGGGCATATAACGGCATCCTAGGGAGAACAACGATCAACCCACATGACATTGTGTCATCTACAGCTCATCAGAAGATGAAGTTCCTAACTCCTCACGGGATTGGAGAAGTGCTAGGTGATCAGACAGCCGCACGAAAGTGCTATGTCAATGCCCTGAGAAAAAAGAAACAGGTGTCAATCGCCCTGATAGGAGTTGGTGCAAAGAGAAAGTTGTTCACCTCGAACGAAGATGATTAAAGGAAGAAGGAAAAGTTATCACCAAGGTCCGAACTTGACAGGATTCTTTGTTCACTTAAGCGGAATGTGCTTAATGTCAAGCAGGGAGAAGAAGAATCCATCATGTCCTACTTCCGAAGGTTCGCTCAAAATGCAACGGCACTGAGAGCAATCAAGAAGGACGTCATCAACGCATTTTTCCTGAACATGAACGCATCAACATTTTTGCTATTCGGAAGGGAATTTGGGTGGCGTACAACCAAGACAATGGCGTGCTTAAAAGATAAGATGAAGACTGCGATCTCTTGTGAGCGTGAATTGAGATGGGGCACACCTCTCAACGCAGGTGGGGAAGCTCAAACTTCAAGGAAACCAGAAGGCTCAAGCATGGATTATACCAACATCTTCACACCTCTGAACACGGAGGTGGAAGAAATATATGTCAAGCTTCTGGAAAACAAGCTTCCAAGACCACTTGAGCCCGAAATCGCCTTCTTAGTCAGGGATATTGAAGATTGGTGCCAATATCACCAAACTTGGGGGGGCATAGTACCTGTTGGGATCAAAATGACGTGGCCTCAAACTTCATGGAATGGACTTCTAGGCTTCGCCTTGGACGTAGCTCTCTCGAGGACTTGATTTCCTCCGGGAGACTTTTAAGGTCGAGCACCTAAAAAGGGGTGGGGATGGCCCCTGATTCCACTCCGAAGCTTAAGTTAGTAATGTATTTGAGAGTGTAATATATAAGTATTCAGAGAAGATTGTTTTTAATTGAAGGAGATAGCCCCCTATTTATAGGAAGAAGTTTACCGACTTTGTAGAGGCGGCTACTGGCCTTTGATTGGTTGCCTAGGGGCGGCAATCAGCCCTTTGTGATTTACTTCGCAGGAAGGTTTTCCTTTTAAGCAGGTGACAAGCAGGTCGCCACCTGTCTTTACTTAAGAGGGAAGGTTTCTTCTCGGAGATGGTTGGAAGCAGGTCGCCGCCTATCTCAGAAGTTTTCCCTAAGTTTTTGTAGTTGACCTCGACCCGTCTCCTCGATTTAGATCCCTCGTTTCTCCGTTTGAACTTATGTCGACTGATCTTCGTGATGTAGTCGATTTCCTCGAATAGTGCTTGTCGACATTTTATCTCTACTTTATCAGCACGAACAAGAAAGGTCGTCGAATTATATTTAAAATGTGCTCGACTTTATAAGCTGCGATGTCAGGTTTATTCCTGATCCAAAACTTGCCCCCGAGACATGAGTCATTTCTCTTTATTGAAAATAAAAGGGAAAGGAGTTATGTCGAGTACCTTTTTCTCCTTGATTCAGTCATTCTTGGCCATCTATCTTTTCGCGAATCAATCTTTACCCGATGGATGGCCTTTTTGAAATTGAGGGAGGCAATGCATGACGGATCTCTTTGATCGTCGCCGACTGTAATAAGTCGAGGAGTCAATGTTATAATTAATCTCCTTTGTAGATGGTGACTTTCGGAAGTCGGGGGAGTCAGTGTATGACTGATCTCCTTGATCGTCGCCGACTGTAAGAAGTTGAGGAGTCAATGTTATGATTGATCTCCTTTGTAGATGGCAACTTTCGGAAGTCGGGGGAGTCATTGTATGACTGATCTCCTTGATCGTCGCCGACTGTAAGAAGTCGAGGAGTCAATGTTATGATTGATCTCCTTTGTAGATGGCGACTTTCGGAAGTCGGGGGAGTCAGTGTATGACGGATCTCCTTGTCGTCGCCGACTGTAAGAAGTCGAGGAGTCAATGTTATGATTGATCTCCTTTGTAGATGGCGACTTTCAGAAGTCGGGGGAGTCAGTGTATGACTGATCTCCTTGATCGTCGCCGACTGTAAGAAGTCGAGGAGTCAATGTTATGATTGATCTCCTTTGTAGATGGCGACTTTCAGAAGTCGGGGGAGTCAGCGTATGAATGATCTCCTTGATCGTCGCCGAGTGTGAGAAGTCGAGGAGTCAATGTTATGATTGATCTCCTTTGTAGATGGCGACTTTCGGAAGTCGGGGGAGTCCTTTTCTCAATCATTTTTAAGCGGAAATAGATCTTTATTCATATGTTGCAAATATTATCGAAATACAATATAAAGGACCTGTTTTTCTAAGCGTAGAACTTCTTCAAATGTTCTGCATTAAAAGTTCTATTAAGGTGTTGGCCCTGAGGATCCTCTAGCCTGTAGGCGTTGGCGTAAGGTATCCAAATGACTATGTAAGGTCCTTCCCATTTCGGCACCGTCTTTCCCCTTTGGTCGGCTACCAGAAATTCATTCTTTCTCAGGACTTTTTCCCCTAGGAAAAATTGTCGTCGTCCTACTTTCCGATTAAAATATCGTGCAGTGGTGAGCTTCATCCTTCCTTGGACTTCTTCCGACGCCCATCTTCTTTCGTCAGCCAGATCTAAATCAATCTTCCGTTGCTCATCATTTTGATCGACCTGATAGGCTGCGACCCTCTGGGAGATGTTATCCACTTCGATAGGTGATACAGCCTCCGATCCATATACCATGCTAAACGGGGTTTCACCTGTTGCCCTTTTAGGAGAGGTTCTAATTGCCCACAACACTTGATCTAACTCCTCGACCCACTTTCCTTTTAAGGCAAAGATCCTTTTCTTCAATCCATTGAGGATAGTTTTATTGGCGGCCTCCACCTGTCCATTAGTCTGGGCGTGATGGACCGAGCCAAATCGATGATTAATTCCCATCTCCTCACAAAAGTCGGCGAGCTCGTCACTAGCAAACTGCGGACCGTTATCACTAATAAGGATCTTCGGGACTCCATATCGGCATATTATCTGTTCTCGTATGAACTTGATCATCTGGAAGGTGGTTGTGGAGGCTAGAGACCCAACTTCGATCCATTTGAAGAAGTAATCAATGGCGACTACGATATGCGTACGTTGCCCCGTAGATTGAGGTAGAGCCCCGATTAGATCGATACCCCACTGGGCGAAGGGCCAGGCGCTCATCATAGGGGTGAGCTCTGGTGGCGGTTTAGTAATCCTGGGAGCATATATTTGACAAGCAAAACAAGAGCGTACCAGTGACATCGCCTCTTTATGCATAGTCGACTAGTAGAAACCTTGTCGCAGTGCTTTGAGGACTAAGGTTTTAGCCCCTTCGTGACATCCAGCGTCTCCCCCATGTAGGTCTTCCATTATTCTTTCTGTTTGAGGAGCTGCTACACACCTGAGATAAGGAGTAGAATACCCCCTTTTGTAGAGATACCCGTCTAAGATCACAAATCGTCCAGTCACCCTTCGAATTTGAGTGGCCTCCGTTGTATCTTCTGGGAGAACCCCTTTTTCCAAGTAGTTTTGGATGGGGGTGATCCAAGAGTCGGGAGTTTGGACATTAAGAACTTCTGCTCCTGCCTCCACAGCGGAATAGAGAGAGAGCTTACGATAAAGTGTACAGTCACTGAGTGAGCTTTTCCCAGCGCGAGTTTACTGAGGGCGTCGACCTCTTGATTTTCTTCTCGTGGGATGGCTTCTATTTGGAAATGGGGCATTTCCCGAACGAGTTTTCGTACCTCCTCAGCATACTTCTTCATGTTTTCTCCTTTGGCGACGTAAGTCCCATTTGTTTGATTGACGATCAACTCAGAATCACATCGTACCTTTAGATTTGGGATGCCCATACCTTTGGCTATCCGAAGACCCGTGAGAAAAGCCTCGTACTCAGCTTCATTGTTGGTCGCTTGAAAGGTTAAAGCCAGGGCATAGCGAAGTGGCTCTCCTTCTGGTGGCGTCAAGACCAGTCCAGCCCCACATCCTAGAGCAGAAGACGATCCATCAGTGTGCAATACCCACAGTAAGGTGTCGTTGGCCGTATTCTCTGGAGTAATCTTCACATGCTCTTCTTGAGGAAGGACGATAGGCGGGGCGTCGGGTGTTACCGTATTTTCAGCTATGAAGTCGGCCAAAGCCTGGCCTTTGATCGCCTTCCGTGGTTCGAAGTGGATGCGAAACTCGCATAATTCTACCGCCCACTTAACCATCCTTCCTGAAATATCGGGCTTTTGCAATAATTGTTTCAAGGGTTGATTAGTGAGTACCGTAATTTCATGAGCGTAGAAGTACGGTCGGAGCTTCCTTGCTGCTATCAATAGAGCATATAGATACTTCTCGATTTCCATGTAATTCGCCTCGGCTACTCCAAAAAGCTTACTAACATAGAACACAGGGATCTGAGCGCCATCGGTTTCTTTGATGAGAACTGAGCTTACTGCGGCTGAGCTGATACTCAAATATAGGAACAAGGGATCTTCAGGTAAGGGTTTTCCAGGGCGGAGAGTGAGTGAAGATGCCTTTTTAACTGCTGAAAGGCTTCTTCGCACTCCTTTGTCCATTCGAACGTCTTATTATCCCTTAGGATCTTGAAGAAGGGGAGGGATTTATCGCCTGACCTGGCCAGAAATCTTCCCAAAGAGGCCAGCCTTCCATTTAGACTCTGCACCTCCCTATGACAGGTGGGCGAGGACATCTTCTCTATGGCGGTTATCTTTTCAGGGTTAGCTTCTATTCCTCTCTGGCTGACCATAAATCCTAGGAATTTCCCTGATTGAACTCCGAAGGCGCACTTGGTAGGATTTAGCCTCACTTGGTGTAACCTCATACACGCAAATGCTTCTTCAAGATCTTGAACGTGGTCGTGCCCCTTCTTGGTTTTTACCAACATGTCGTCGACGTAAGCCTCCATGTTTCTTCCTATCATGGATTTGAAAATTTTATTTACCATTCGTTGATAGGTGGCCCCCGCATTTATCAAACCAAAGGGCATGACAGTGTAATGATAGATATCGCTGTCTGCGTAGAAGGCGGTGTGAGCCTCATCTTTGGGATGCATTCGAATCTGGTTGTATCCGGAATAGGCGTCCATAAAGCTTAAGAGCTCATGTCCTGAAGTGGCGTCGACTAGCTGGTCGATCCTTGGGAGGGGATAGGAATCCTTTGGGCAAGCTTTATTAAGATCTCGAAAATCCACACACATCCTCCATTTCTTACTAGGTTTTCTTACCAATACTGGGTTGGCGACCCATGTTTGGAATCGTATCTCTTTTGCGAAACCTGCTTCCACCAATTATCCCACCTCTTCACGGATCATGGCCTTCTTTTCTGCCCCCATAGATCTTCTTTTCTGGGCGATGGGTTTTATGGCTGGGTCTATCCTTAACTCATGGGAGATAATATCGGGACTGATTCCTGGCATGTCGCTGGGTTCCCAGGCGAATAACTCTTTGTACTTTCTGAGGAGAGTCGTTATCCTCCTCGCCTGTTCCAGGTTTAAAGCGGCCCCGATTTTTACTTTCATTTCTGTTCCCTCCAAGACGATCCCTACCAACTCCTCCATAGGGGCCGGTCGTCCACTCTCTTCTCGCGGATCTTCTTCCGTGACTATAGAGAGGGTTTCGCTTTGATTTGATCTTTTGAGGAGGTCGACATAACATTGTCGAGATATCTCCTGATCGCCCCAGACTTCTCCTAACCCGTGGTGAGTCGGGAACCTCATGACTTGGTGGAAAGTCGATGGTACGATGTGGTTGGGGTTGAGGGTGGTTCTCCCCAGTATCACGTTGTAAGCACCAATTTGGTCGACTACTACAAAACGAACCTGCAAATGGAGCGTTTTCCACCCTTGACCTAAAATCATGGGAAGCTGGATTGCTCCTAGAGGGTAAGTCGTCCTTCCCGCCAGTCCCACTAAAGGAGAAGTCATCTCTTTCAAGTATTCCTTCTTGTATCCCATACCAGTGAGAACTTTGAGAGTGATCACGTCGGCGGAACTTCCTCCATCTACAAGTACTCTTTTAATATCTGAATTATTTATTCGAGCAGTTATTACCAGGGCATCCTCGTGGAATGGCAAGACCTCTGAAAGATCTTCTGTCGAAAAGGTGATCGCCATTGGCTCTATGTCTCTTGCCCTTTTCGAGGAGAGCTTTGGCGAGATGCACTGGGCGCCGTATTGATCCCTGGCCGAGTTTATTTCTCCCCCAGCCGCGAATCCTCCTGATAAAATATTGATGTCTTTTCCCGGGGGCGTTCTCCATCTTCTCGACTCGTGTGCTCGATGTCGATGATGGCGTTGGATTTCCTCTTGCATAAATTCCAACTCTCTTCTTGCGAGGAGGCAATCCTCAGTGCTATGCCCCTCCTCTTGGTGATGTTCACAATAAGGCAAAGAACGGTTTTCTCCTGCTTCTTGAAGCCTTTCCAATCTTTGTTGCGTCCGACGATACTCTCTCGTCGATACCCCCAGCATTGACGAGCCTTCTCCTCGTCGCCGCCGGGCTTCTGGTGGTATACTGAGAGCTGCTCGACTTTGTTCCACCTCTACGTGGAGATTTATTCGTTCAATCAGTTCTTCTAAACTTCCCAAAGGTTCGGTATACTGGGTGATGGCTAAAGTGTGGGACTGGGGTCCCAGACCTCTGAAGAATATTCGAATGGCCTCTCTTTCAGTACACTCGCCTCCGGTGTATCCTGCTTCGAATCGTCTGGAATAACTTTCTAGAGTCTCATTTGACCCTTGAAATATCCCTTCCGCGAGGCGTCGCGGACCTTGCCTGATTCGACTTCTGGGTGGGGCCATGACTTTTTGATCTGTTTCCCACAGACGGCGCCAAATGTTGGGATCAAAATGACGTGGCCTCAAACTTCACGGAATGGACTTCTTGGCTTCGCCTTGGACGTAGGTCTCTCTGGGACTTGATTTCCTCCGGGAGACTTTTAAGGTCGAGCACCTAAAAAGGGGTGGGGATGGCCCCTGATTCCACTCCGAAGCTTAAGTTAGTAATGTATTTGAGAGTGTAATATATAAGTATTCAGAGCAGATTGTTTTTAATTGAAGGAGATAGCCCCCTATTTATAGGAAAAAGTTTACCGACTTTGTAGAGGCGGCTACTGGCCTCTGATTGGTTGCCTAGGGGCGGCAATCAGCCCTTTGTGATTGGCTGATAGAAACGGTTGTCAGTCAGCTGGCGACAAGCAGGTCGCCACCTCATGTTTACGAGGAAGGTTTTCCTTTTAAGCAGGTGACAAGCAGGTCGCCACCTGTCTTTACTTAAGAGGGAAGATTTCTTCTCGGAGATGGTTGGAAGCAGGTCGCCGCCTATCTCAGAAGTTTTCCCTAAGTTTTTGTAGTCGACCTTGATGGGTTCGACTACAGCCGTCAGGCCCTTTAACGGTGAGGAAACGGTAAACAGGCCCACCAGGCCCAAAATGAAGGTCAAGATGACCTAGGAGAAGGGTCCCGATGAAGGGAACCCGATGATGAAAGGTCCCGACAGAGTCGGTCCCGACAGCTGAGCTGGAAGCTCCCGATGTGAAGCCTTTAAGTAGGCCCCGATGACGAATCCCTGAGAACGATTGGCCCTGTCACGATGACGAGGGGCCCCGAGCGGTGACACAAGGAGATAACTCTGGAGTCCCCGACGGGAGTCGGGACTCGTTACCAGAGGATAAGGCCAGAGATACGCGGAACGTGGTTAAGATACACGGAGCGTGGCTGAGATACATGGGGCGTGGCCGAGATAAGCGAGATCATGGCCTAGATAGGCGGGATCACATCCGAGATACGCGGGATACAGGCTAACCACCCCCAACGGTTCACCAGGTACCTGAGGCATCTCTTCGCCTATAATAGGGCAAGAGGTCACCTCAGATGACTTACGTTGAATTACATACCCTTTGAGATTATTGCTTGCCAGCTCGTATTAGGCACTCATTTAAGCATCGGAGAGGGATTCTGGGTCACCGCCCGGTCTATCCCCTCTTGCAGGATTGCGTGGAGCAAAGGAGCTAGGATTGCCGTCAAAGTCCGTGCCGGAGTTCCACCGTGATCCAACATTGGCGCCGTCTGTGAGAATCAAACAAAAAGCTGATATGCCTTCTACTCGATCGATGGCGGCTGGCAAGCACAGAAGACAGGGACAATCTGGTGGTTCCCGTCACCCCGCTACAACAAATCTGGATTCAGTACCAGAATAGGAGGAAAACCAGAACCACCCCCCGGCTGAGCTTTCCCAGACAGGGGGTCACAATGAAGGTCCCGAAGACATTGCTGCTCAGCACCAGGGCAATAGGGGGCAGGAGGCTCCCCCAGCTACGGACCTGACAAGGGCTGTGGCAGAAGCCATGCCTATGTTTTTGGCAGCCGTGGAGGCTCTCTTAGACCGGAGGGAGGCCGCGAGGAGGCAGGAGGAGATGCCCCCGTTGGAAGAAGTGGCCCCACCAGCAGAGGTTCGGAACGTACAGGAAGCTCCGCCCCGAGGTCAGGACAGGAGTAGGGTGTCCACTCAGCCAGAGAGGTTCGTGGTTGATGGGCCAGGACCAGTACAACACAGAACCATTCCCCTGAACGGTCCCATTACCCCCGACCAGGTGGTAAAGATCGTGAACATCTGCATGGGAGAACAGAAGCCGCTGGTGTCGGAGCTGAGGGATCGATCCACTCATCCCTTCGTCCCCCGACTCATCGACACCCTAGCCCCGCCTGGGCTAGGTATCCCCACGATAAAGGAGTACGATGGCGAAGGAGATCCAGTTCGTCATGTCCAGAAGCACTTCATGGCGTGTCTGGGAAGAGCCCCGAATGAAGACATAGTGTGTACGTTGTTCCCGAACACACTTGGAGAAAGAGCCCTGACCTGGTTCTTCAGTCTGCCCCCAGGCTGCATCACTTGCTGGGCGGATATGCACGACCGGTTCATCCAGCAATACCAGGGTCGGAGACGTTTATTGAAGAGCGTGAGGTCCCTGACCCAGGTGGTACAGAGGCCCGACGAATCGCTGGCGCACTACTACCAGCGGTATACTGCTAATGTGGCAGAGATTGATGAAGAGATCTCGGAAGGTGAGACCATTCGTACCTTCATTCGGAACTTAACGGCCCCCTACGGTTCCGACCTGATGCACAGCGTGGCTGAGAAAGCTGTGTGGAATATGGAGGCACTACAGAAGAGGGTGAAACGGCAAATTGATGTCCAGGAGTCGAAGATAGTCGCAGGAGAGCTGGAGCCCCCAAAGTCAAACAAAGGAAAGTAGTCGGTTAAACCCTTCGACGATCGTAAGTCAAAAGGCAAACCCGAGAGTAGTCGGAATCGAGGCCGACCTGATCGAAGGGACGATAGGCGTTCTTCAAGGAAGGATAAGCGGGAGGATCTCGACATCCCTCTCAACTGCTCCATGGCGGAAGTGCTGACGGTCATGGAACGACCAGGTATCTCCAGGTACCCCCCCAAAAAAGGATGGAGAATTCTTGGGATCTCGCACGGATCGCTACTGCCGATTTCACCGCGCAAATGGTCACGACACCAACCACTGTCGGGAACTGAAGAAGGAGATCGAAAAGTTGATCCAGAAGGGGAAGCTCAAGGAATTTGTCGGGGATAAACGGTGTCGATCCCACTCTCGGTCCCGATCGCGGTCCCGTTCCCGATCCCGCGATCGGTCCCCAAAGAAGAAGAGAACCGACCCAGAGTCATCCGGTGCTCGCAAGGAGAGACGGGGCACTATCAATGTGATTCATGGAGGGTTTGCTGCTGGAGGTGATACTTCATCCGCCTGAGAGGTTTACGCCTCTAGAATCCCTACGGCGGTAGTGCTGGGTAAGAGGTCCCGATCCTGGACCTTGAAAGAAGAAATGGTAATCTCCTTTTCATCGAAAGATCTCATAGGCGTGGAAACACCACACGACGACGCCCTGGTGGTGACCTTGGATGTAGACGGGTTCGAAATGAAGAGAATTCTAATCGACGGAGGGAGCTCCTCCGACATTCTATTCATGGACGCGCTGGAGGCTATGGGGAAAACAAAGAAAGATTTAAAGGAGGCAAACTTCCCGATGGTCGGGTTCTCTGGCTCAACCTCCTATCCGCTAGGAGTAATCACCTTACCAGTGGAGTTTGGTAGCGGGTGGAAATCAGAAAGGAGGAACGTGGAGTTCGTGGTAGTTGATTCCGCAGGGACCTACAACGCGATCATCGGGAGAACCACCATTAACCCCCTGATGGCGGTCGCCTCGACGGTGCACCAGAAGATGAAGTTCCCGACCGACCACGGAGTCGGAGAGGTCAAGGGCGACCAGGTGGCTTCCCGAAAATGTTATGTTAATGCCACCCGAAGAAGGAGACGAGAGGCCATGACTGTCCTTCAGACAGACACAGATCCCAGAGAGGAATTTGGGTGTCCCGCCCCCGTAGAAGAACTGAAAGAAGTCGAGATCGATGGACCCTAGAGGAAGGTGAAAATCGGGTCTGCTCTGACGGAGGAGACAGCCCAAAAATTGGTGGAGTTGCTGAAAGAGTTCAAGGAACTGTTTGCCTGGTCCCCGAGCGACATGCCAGGAATCAGTCCCGATGTGATCGTACACGAGCTGAAGATAGACCCTGCAATCAAGCCTATAACACAAAAAAGGCGTCTGATGGGCACAGATAAGAAGATCGCGATCTAGCAGGAGGTGGGCAGGTTGCTCGATGCTGGGTTTATTAAAGAGCTCCGATTCCAAACTTGGGTTGCTAATCTGGTGCTGGTGAAGAGGACTAACGGGAAATGGCGAATGTGTGTGGATTTCCGCGACCTGAATAAGGCCTGCCCAAAGGACTGTTATCCGCTCCCGAGAATCGACCAGTTGGTGGATGCTACATCGGGACATGAGCTGTTGAGTTTCATGGATGCGTATTCAGGCTACAACCAGATCAAAATGGCCAAGGAAGATGCTCCCCACACAGCGTTCTACGCAGACAGTGACATCTATCACTACGATGTCATGCCTTTCGGGCTGATCAATGCTGGGGCAACCTACCAGCGGATGGTGAACAAGCTGTTCGGAGATATGCTGGGGGAAACCATGGAGGCTTACGTGGATGATATGCTGGTGAAGTCCCGACAGGCCGAGGATCATGTGCACAACCTAACCATGGCATTTGAGCGGATGAGGCTTCATCAAGTTCGCTTAAACCCGACGAAATGCGCCTTCGGAGTCCACTCAGGAAAATTCTTGGGCTTTATGGTGAGCCAGAGAGGAATTGAGGTGAATCCCGAGAAGCTGAGGGCGATTGAGGAGATGCAGTCTCCGATAAACCATCGGGAGGTACAAGTGCTGAATGGCCGACTAGCTGCAATGAACCGCTTCTTGTCTAAAGCCAGCGACCGATCAATGACATTTTTTGAAGTCCTGAGGGCCAACAAGAAATTTGAGTGGACCACCAAGTGTGAAGAGGCGTTCCATGCACTCAAGCAGCACCTTCGCACCCTCCCGCCTTTGGCGAAACCGGTTCCAGGCGAGCCGCTCTATCTTTATTTGGCTGTTTCTGAATTTGCCATTAGCTCTGTGTTAGTGAAGGTTGTCGAGGGTAATCAAGTCCCTGTCTATTATGTAAGCAAGGCGTTTGCCAAGTCTGAATTGAATTATCCCACCGTTGAGAAGTACCTCTTTGCGTTAATTATTACTGCTCGAAAGCTAAGGCCTTATTTCCACGCACACGAGATCACTATGCTGACGAACCAGCCTTTGAAGCATTTTTTGAACCGACCGGATGCGTCGGGAAGATTAGTGAAATGGGCAGTAGAGCTTAGTGAGTTTCGAATACACTTCGCTCCAAGAACGGCCATTAAGGGCCAGGCGTTGGCGGATTTCATAGCAGAATCTACAGCCCCCGATCTAGAAGAAGTGGGCCCTGTAGAGGGGGCAACCATGGAGGTCCCGACAGAAGAACAACCAGAGAGTGCAGAGCAATCAGAACAGCCAAACGAAGAAAATACCTGGGAAATGTACACGGATGGCTCCTCGAGTTCTGACGGATCAGGAGCAGGCTTTTTGTTGATACCACCGAGTGGAGGTGAGCCGCTCCGATATGCCTTGGCTTTAACATTCAAGGCCACAAACAACGAAGCGGAGTATGAGGCTCTTATCACGGGCCTGAAAATTGCTAGAGGCACTGGAGTCGATCACTTGAGAGTGAAGTGTGACGCAGCTTTATACATGAATCAGGTTCAAGGGCGATACGAAGCGAGGAGCCCGATAATGAAGAAGTATCTACGAGAGGTACAAACCTTGAAGGAGAGCTTTAAAAGCTTCGACATCGAGGCAATCCCAAGGGAGGAAAACATAGAGGCAGATGCCTTGAGCAAATTTGCCCTGGGGGCACCCTTGGAAGAAAATCGGAAGGTGCACTTCCTAGAAAAGGTGATCTTATCGACCATCGACCCGACACAGGTGTGTGCCATTGAGGCAAGATCGGAGGAAGAGCCGACTTGGATGACCCCGATAGTCGCGTACCTGACTACGGGGGCAGTCCCCGATGATAAAGTAGCAGCGGACAGGATACGTCGGATCGCGGCTAATTATGTGATGCTGGACAATCAGCTATACAAGAAGGGCTGGTTCTTAACTCCGTACTTGAAATGTGTGGCAGAGCCCGACACAAATCGAATCCTGAGGGAGGTGCATGAAGGGGTCGCGGCTTGTCATGAAGGGGCCCGATCCATTATGAGGAAGGTATTGAACTTGGGCTATTATTGGCCCACGATGAGCAAGGAAGCAACGGCGTTGGTCCGATCCTGTGACGCGTGCCAGAGGTACGCCCCGAGTATCGTGGCTCCGGCCGCTAATCTGACATCCATCAAGAGCGCGTGGCCCTTCACGCAATGGGGCATCGACTTGGTGGGACCTCTTCCACAAGCACAAGGTCAATGTAAGTATTTACTTGTAGCAATTGATTATTTTTCGAAATGGATAGAGGCGAAGGCATTGGCCAAAACGACGGGGAACCAGATCGTCAAGTTCCTCCAGACCCACATTGTGTCCAGATACGGGATTCCTAAGGTGGTGATCAGCGACAATGGTCCACCGTTTAACGGCTCTCAGGTGAGGGAGTATCTGGAGGAGTTGAACATTGAGCATCGGACCGCTTCCGTACGCCATGCTCAGACTAATGGCCAGGTGGAATCAGCCAACAAAATCGTGATGGATGGCCTGAAGAAGAGGGTCTATGCCTTGAAGGGCAAGTGGCTGAACGAACTGGAAAACGTGCTTTGGGCTGTTAGAACGACACCCAAACGATCAACAGGGGAGACTCCGTTTGGCCTCGTTTATGGCACGGAGGCTGTCGCCCCCGTGGAGGTAGCTGTGGCGTCCCATCGGATGAGATATTACGAGCCTCTGACGAATGATGAGATGAGACGTCTGGACTTGGACTTGCTCGAAGAGAAGAGGCGGGAAGCCGATGAAGTCCAAGCTCGAATGCGTTTGGCGACGGCCAGGTACTATAATCGGCGAGTGAAGTCCCGACAGTTCTTCGTCGGGGAGCTGGTTTGGCGTCGCAACGAGTTCACCCTTTTGGATCGAATCAACAAAATGTCACCAAAATGGGAAGGACCTTATAAGGTCGTAGGGATGCCAGCTCCAAATGCGTACAAGTTGGAAGACCTCGATGGCAGAACGTTAAAGCATTCTTTTAGTGGCGAACACTTGAAGAAACACCATGCTTGAAGAAAATCGCCTTAAGTGGTGCCCGATAAAGTCGCCTTAAGTGGTGCCCGATGTAAAATCGCCTTAAGTGGTGCCCGATGAAAGTCGCCTTAAGTGGTGCCCGATGTAAAATCGCCTTAAGTGGTGTAGGCTGTTTATCATTTAATTCGATGTAAGCCAATTCTGTGCCATCAATAAATAAAGAGGTTGCTTCCAATCAGAGTTACTCTTAGATCTATGCTAAGTATCAAAGTCGCCTTAAGTGGTGCATGCTGAAAAGTCGCCTTAAGTGGTGCACGATTCTTAGATTTATTCTAAGTCTTGAAAAGTCGCCTTCAGTGGTGCACGATATTAAGTCGCCTTAAGTGGTGCACGATGTAAAGTCGCCTTAAGTGGTGCACGATGTAAAGTCGCCTTCAGTGGTGCACGATATTAAGTCGCCTTAAGTGGTGCACAAAAAAGTCGCCTTAAGTGGTGCACGATTCTTAGATTTATTCTAAGTCTTGAAAAGTCGCCTTCAGTGGTGCACGATATTAAGTCGCCTTAAGTGGTGCACGAAAAAGTCGCCTTAAGTGGTGCACGATTCTTAGATTTATTCTAAGTCTTGAAAAGTCGCCTTCAGTGGTGCACGATATTAAGTCGCCTTAAGTGGCGCAAGTTGAAAAGTTGCCTTAAGTGGTGCACGATGTAAAGTCGCCTTCAGTGGTGCACGATATTAAGTTGCCTTAAGTGGCGCAAGTTGAAAAAGTCGTCTTAAGTGATGCGCGAAGTATTGAAAAGTCGCCTTAAGTGGTGCATGATGGTAAGTCACCTTAAGTAGTGCAAGTTAGTAAATCGTCTTAAGTGATGTATGAGAATATCTTAAGTATCGAGGTTTCGACTTGAGAAAGTATAATAAAGCCACTGGGAGATGTGCGATAAAAGAATCAGAACTGAGAAAGTCTGATATTAATAGGGCTCGAAGGCCCGATGATTACAAAAGGAGGAGAATACAAAGATTCTAGCGATAAGCAGTTAGGCATAATCCTTGTTAGCAGGCATCAACGGGAACAGGGTCCGCAAGTTCTAGGGCAGAAGGCTCCACAGGGTTAGCCGCTGGAGGATTGGCTATCGGGGTCATTGGATCGAGGAGTTTCCGATGAAGAAGTAGCTCCTCTTCACTCTGAACTTGTGGTATGCATTTCCGGCCTTGAGCATCGGCTTCCCTGGCGGAAATGATACATCCTTCCCGGAGAGCTGCATCATAAGCAGTGCTGAAAATTTCGTTCAGAACATAGTCGAAGTTGAAAGGATTCCTTCCCTCGAGACCAGATCCACTGTCTGAAATCAGCCACTGAAAGGGACGTTAGGTTTTTCCGGAAAATTACAATCAAACTAAGCAAAGATGAAGGCGAACAATAGAGAAGAAACCCTTACCTGACATGATAATTGGAGGCTGGAAGAATGAACCTGACATTGCCAGAAAGATGGCCGAAGAAATACTAAGGTCTCAAGAGTTGCAGTAAGCTTTCGAAAATTTGTAGGTGATAAGAGGAAACTGTACCCTGGGTAAGGTTTTTATAGGCGAAGAGGACAGTCGAAGGGGCGCTTTAATCTGAACTGTCGAAGTTGAAACGTTCTAATCTGGACCGTTGAGATGAAACGTGCAGGATGGTAGCAGGTGCAATGATGAAATAACCTGAAAAGCACTTTTCAGAAAAAGCAGACACAGAGAATCAGGCACGGGTACAGATGACGTCACTTCACTATCTGCTGCATTTAATGAACTGGGGAATCGAGGAGTCCCCTTGGATTTGGCAGTTATCCACAAGGCACTGAGGAAACGTGAAGGAGAAGACTGGTAATTGAGTGACCAGGCCAAGGGAAAGATCCCCGATTTCAATATCGGGAGGTCGGGAGTTGGAAGACACGACGAACTAAAAGTCCCTCATGTCT
This sequence comes from Clarkia xantiana subsp. parviflora, assembly GCA_036873135.1. Classification (NCBI taxonomy): domain Eukaryota; kingdom Viridiplantae; phylum Streptophyta; class Magnoliopsida; order Myrtales; family Onagraceae; genus Clarkia; species Clarkia xantiana. The sequence continues at coordinate 2,671,251 of JAPTYO010000018.1, forward strand.
TGGGGGAAAATGATGGGTTCGACTACAGCCGTCAGGCCCTTTAACGGTGAGGAAACGGTAAACAGGCCCACCAGGCCCAAAATGAAGGTCAAGATGACCTAGGAGAAGGGTCCCGATGAAGGGAACCCGATGATGAAAGGTCCCGACAGAGTCGGTCCCGACAGCTGAGCTGGAAGCTCCCGATGTGAAGCCTTTAAGTAGGCCCCGATGACGAATCCCTGAGAACGATTGGCCCTGTCACGATGACGAGGGGCTCCGAGCGGTGACACAAGGAGATAACTCTGGAGTCCCCGACGGGAGTCGGGACTCGTTACCAGAGGATAAGGCCAGGATACGCGGGGCGTGGCCGAGATACGCGGAACGTGGTTAAGATACACGGAGCGTGGCCGAGATACGCGGGGCGTGGCCGAGATAAGCGATATCATGGCCTAGATAGGCGGGATCACATCCAAGATGCGCGGGATACAGGCTAACCACCCCCAACGGTTCACCAGGTACCTGAGGCATCTCTTCGCCTATAAAAGGGCAAGAGGTCACCTCAGATGACTTACGTTGAATTACATACCCTTTGAGATTATTGCTTGTCAGTTCGTATTAGGCACTCATTTAAGCATCGGAGAGGGATTCTGGGTCACCGCCCGGTCTATCCCCTCTTGCAGGATTGCGTGGAGCAAAGGAGCTAGGATTACCGTCAAAGTCCGTGCCGGAGTTCCACCGTGATCCAACAGACCTCGACCCGTCTCCTCGATTTAGATCCCTCGTTTCTCCGGTTGAACTTATGTCGACTGATCTTCGTGGTGTAGTCGATTTCCTCGAATAGTGCTTGTCGACATTTTATCTCTACTTTATCAGCACGAACAAGAAAGGTCGTCGACTTATATTTAAAATGTGCTCGACTTTATAAGCTGCGATGTCAGGTTTATTCCTGATCCAACAGTACCAATGATTGTTTGACCTTGAGGATGGAGATTGAAGAATTTATCGCGCATGGAGCTCTGGGAAGCTATGTCGCGAACAACAGTGCCTGTCAGCTGCCAAGATATATTTGAGGGAGATAGACTTTCCACTTTTAATCTATCTTTTTCAGTGCACCTTTAGGAATATAAGTGCAGTTTATGCCTTTGTAATGAGAAGTATTTCGGAAGAAGCAGTCAATAGACGCCTTCCCGCAAAGTTATTGTAAACACGGCAAGTATCTAATGATGATCCATTTACTTTCATAGGTACATCTCTACATTATGCATTATACTCTGGATTGACGTCAAAACAACGTACATACTACTCATAATCATCACGCCATGCAACTTATAATAGGCGACATCAACAAGTGCATCTTCAACAAATTCAAAAGCAATATCATGCAATATTCCAAAAGTGACATGGTGCAACATCCCTCTCAAAAGGACAATACCCATGTTCACATCTATCAAAAGTAACATGTTGCGACATCCTTTCCAGGATGGCAAACCTCATGTTTACTTCTAAAAAATGACATGTTGTGAAATCCTTTAGGCAAATCCTCATGTTCATAGCCATTCCCTGAATTCAAACAGGATGCGGCAAATGCAATGATGGGACTGATCACCCCACCGTGGCGGAAGTCCTCTTTTTAGACGACAACCCCACACACTAAAAGTATGCATACTCTCTTAAGGGTTCATATACCATGAAGACTTAAGCCCGAAAAGGGATAGCTTCATGTTATACGCTTTTTTAAGCAAACCTTGTACAAAACTCATCAAACTTACAAGTCGAGTCTTGTATAACGTTATCTTGCTCTTTAGTATTTAACGCAAAAATAGCAAAATAAGCAAGAAGTACCTTGCAACAACGTCGCCTTAGAGTGGAACTAAGAGACGGTATAAACTTAAGTCCTAGAGTGCTAAGTTTGGAGTCCTTCGGGAAATGAAGATTACCAGCGGAGAAAGGTGACCAATTTTCTCCGGAAACATCAATCCCGTTAGAGAGGATCAAATCATCACGCTTAATACGCGGCAACGCTACAATAAGAACAACGTAAAACAAAGGAGACATTAGCAAAATATACTAAGTATAAGAAGTATGTCAAGTAGAACAATGCATACCTCGGCGGGAAGAGCGCTTCTCCTCGAGACGGTCCCTCGACCGGGGGGCAGAAGGCGCTATCGTGTGACTCTCAACTCTCTTCCCTCTATCGCAAGAAGGAGCTGGAACAGCCGCACTCGGTTTATAGCGCTTCGGGTCACTCGAGGGACACGTCCCTGCGGCAGATCTCTTGGGAGGAACAACAGTGGCAGGTACCGCAACGACGCGCTCAGTCACACGCACGGAGTTACCTAAAGGAACAAAGACAACGTGAATATAACAAAACTTGAAAAAATTAGTAAGTCAAGCGAAAGATACAAGAAGACGCCTCATTTTTAGCTCCTTTGCCACGATCATGTCCGGAGCCTTCAGGAATAGTGGGGGCAACATTACGCGCACGACGCCCAACTGACAGGTTGTCACGATCATTAGCTGTCTGCAAAGACGAGCTTTTTCCATCAAAACGACCTACATTGCAACATAGTACAGGTTATAAAAGATATCAACATACCAAATCTTCAGAAGGAAGTATATGAATCCCGACATCAATCAAGTCCCGATCTGAAGCACGTAATAGACAACGATAGCGACGCTCTTGCTGACATCGAATAATGCTCTTCACCGCCTCCCTATCATCCAAGGAAAGGTCACGAGGAGATAGGCTTAAGGGTGATATCCGGTAATAGCGGCAAAGATCCACCAAGTCAGGACAATAGGGAAAACACAGGCCTTCCTTAATCTGCGAGGTATAAACCGCGGATAGATCACTTGGAGGAATAGTAACTTGCCCTTTTCTGGAGTCCGGCAGCACGTCATAGGGAAGAACAGCCTCCAAAACAGAATCAAGTCCACAGCAAGTCGCGTACAGCTCAAACATATCTTCATCAATGTAGTTGAAGAAGTAACTCACAATCCTCGTAGGGTCCTTAAGAGACTCAACTGTGTTGATACCCGGCTCGTCTCCAACATCTGAACATAATGTCACTCGCGGAACGGGGATAGAAGACTTACTCATGATAACCACGGCAAGAAGACTAACTCTGAAAAGAAGTCTGCGCAACTCGGAATCCTGAAAATTACAAGTAACAAGTCAATCAGTGTACAAGCGCTATGTATGTACATGCATATTGACATGAGTACATGATTTCAAGGGCGAAATGTTTTCTAAGTGTTTTGTTCAAGATGACAGTCGGCATATGGCAAGTGGACATCACGCTACTATGTGTCAAACATATTGCTAAGCGTTAGCATACAACAAGGTGTTGACGTACAACCTGCATTTACATCAAGTACATGGATATAGCTTACATAGCCAGGGAAAGAGAAAAAATTTCAAGTACGGGGGCAAGTGCGCACATACGTGTACGTACATACATGTCGACAAGGATGCATGTCGACGAGTGAAAAATATTTTCTAAATGTTTCCATGTACGTACATACATGTCGATAAGAGGAAAATATTTTCTAAGTGTTTCCATGTACGTACATACATGTCGACAAGAGGAAAATATTTTCTAAGTGTTTCCATGTACGTACATACATGTCGACAAGGATGCATGTCGACGAGTGAAAAATATTTTCTAAGTGTTTCCATGTACGTACATACATGTCGACAAGGATGCATGTCGACGAGTGAAAAATATTTTCTAAGTGTTTCCATGTACGTACATACATGTCGACAAGGATGCATGTCAACGAGTGAAAAAATATTTTCTAAGTGTTTCCATGTACGTACATACATGTCGACAAGAGGAAATAATTTTCTAAGTGTTTCCATGTACGTACGTACATGTCTACAATGAGAAAATATTTTCTAAGTGTTTCTATGTATATACGTACATGTCGACAAGGAGAAAATATTTTCTAAGTGTTTCTATGTATATACGTACATGTCGACAAGGGTGGATTGCATACATCAATTAGCTACTATCGACTTCTACACAATGCCTCTTGAATATTCCTACGACGCTTATTGGTAAAGCTCATACGACAACATCTATGCTATCATTACCAACATACAACCATGGACGACCATGCACGTGCAACTATCAATCATCAATATTGAGCATGCTAGAACAACGACTAAAGCATGGGAAAACATGTCGGCAATGAACACTATGCATAAGGGAAGTATAACGATTCATTTACACTTTTCTAAAATTTTCAGCACTTAGGAAAATATTGGCCGATTTGGGGCTAAGTATTCTAATCCATTTTATCAAACACCTTGTATGCATGATAAGATAATTAGGTACATGATGATTTCAAGACTAAATCAAGGCCAAGCGAAGTCACGAAAGGTCTAACCATGTACGAAATTAGACTCACCGACACGAAGCAAGTTCAAATTACTACTCGCCCTCACCCGAAGAGCCACGCGCCGCCGCCGTCCGCACGCGCCGCCACCACCGCCCTCACGCGCCGCTGCCGATTGCTTCACGCGCCGTCCCCTTTTGCTTCACGCGCCGCCTCGACTCCCTCCTTGCCCGGATTCGATCTTGATCAATGTCAAAAGTAATGTGATTACTCCAAATTCACATCTCCATGAATTCCCTCTTCATAAAAAATGGAGAGCTTCTTGAGGATTTATCTATTAAAGATGTAAGATAATGGGTATTCTCTCTCCTAATTCTCATTAATAGTGCCTACACCATGTGCTAAGGACTAAACTAATATTTATTTTCACACAAGTCCTTAGTATCATGTAAGCATGCCTACACCTTTCTTATGCTTGTTTTACATACATGCTCTCTAGTATTGCATAACACGCTTCATAGATCGTCATGCATGTTATCGCTTTTATACGTACATAATGCAAATTCATGATGGTCGCATGATTATTTTTATAATCTAAGTATGAATTGAATGTTTGCATCATTTTCCATGATTGCATCATACTACATTCTTGCATCATTTTTCATATTTACATCATGCTTCATGATTACATACATGTTCTCCAATTCCATATTACTCTAAGTGTTTTGATTGTTGCATGATTACGTCACTCGTATACTACGCTGTTATCATTTACATATTGACAACATATTATATGCTTATTCTATACACCATGGTATTATCACCTTGCATCTCATTGTACGCATATTGTCTGTTACGCTAACATTCTAAACAGATTACGTCAACGGTGGAAAATTAAAAGTTGGTTAGATTTATGATCTCAACATTCGAATTGACAAACAGGCCACCCCTGAGGTCAGTACCGAACCTAAATTGGACGAATATCTTATCTTTGAAAAAGAGTCAAGTACGGGTTCTTAACCACTACTTGACTCGGGGGCAAGTGCAAGATATCTGTCCAATCCGGGTTCGTATTTACATTTCGGGCCTCGTAAAATATCCCAAAACCCGTAAAAACCCTTTCGCGGACACCCAAGTCTAAAACGGTCGGGATACGCGTAATTCCCGGGCCGAAGGACTTCCGGATTGCTCTAAGGCGATCCGGAGGTCCGGATTACCGTTTTACCTCGTACGCTCACCCTGATTAAATTGCCAAGTGCGGGAAGTTGGTGCATACATAATCCGCCTTGATGACGGTATACGTCCTTACATACCGACATCAAGTAGTTCAAAACTGGGCATGATCCTTAGGTTCCCTATAAATAGGGGCCTAGGTCTCCCATTCTAGGGAACCCCCCCTCACTTTTGGACTTTAAATGCTCTGACTTCTCTCTAAGGCTTTCTCTCTCTAGAAGTGCTAACTTGAGTGTCGGAGTGGGCCCAACCAGCATTCCCCCCTCCCACGCTGGTTACTGCCCCTCGTGCAGGACCCGGAGATCAAGAGTTCAAGGTTGAGGATTGAAGTCTAGCCCGGTGATTGTGTATCAAGGATTGCGGCGTTCCCGTCCTTATACACATATCTCGAGTCCCGATTGTGAAGGAAGAAGTCTGTTCGTGAAGGAAAAAGCCCGAAGCAGCCCAAGTGGTGAAGCGAACCCAACAGTTGTCCTTATAGATCTTCCCATATCCATATGTAATGGTTGTTGATCGCTTTATCATATGTTAGGGTTGTCTTTTTGGATCTTCCCATTTTCGGTTGTAAGGGTGGCCCTGTGGGTCTTATGTCCCTTTTCGGTTGGAATGGTTGTTCTTATAGATCTTTCCCTATCCATATGTAAAGGTTGTTGATCGCTTTATCATATGTTAGGGTTGTCTTTTTGGATCTTCCCATTTTCGGTTGTAAGGGTTGCCCTGTGGGTCTTATGTCTCTTTTCGGTTGGAATGGTTGTCCTTATAGATCTTCCCCTATCCATATGTAAAGTTTGTTGATCGCTTTATCATATGTTAGGGTTGTCTTTTTGGATCTTCCCATTTTCGGCTGTAAGGGTGGCCCTGTGGGTCTTATGTCCCTTTTCGGTTGGAATGGTTGTCCTTATAGATCTTCCCCTATCCATATGTAAAGGTTGTTGATCGCTTTATCATATGTTAGGGTTGTATTTTTTTATCTTCCCATTTTCGGTTTGTAAGGGTGGCCCTGGGGGTCTTATGTCCATTTTTGGTTGGAATGGTTGTCCTTATAGATCTTCCCATATCCATATGTAAAGGTTGTTGATCGCTTTATCATATGTTAGGGTTGTCTTTTTTGATCTTCGTTTTCGTTTTGTAAGGGTGGCCCTGGAGGTCTTATGTCTCTTTTCGATTGGAATGGTTGTCCTTATAGATCTTCTCCTATCCATTTGTAAAGGTTGTTGATCGCTTTATCATATGTTAGGGTTTTCTTTTTGAATCTTCCCATTTTCGGTTCTTGTTATGTTCTGGAAAAACATCTCATTCATTTAGTTCCATTGTTGCTTCATACATAAAGGAAAGTCTAACTGGAGTTCGCGGATCTCCTTCAAGTACTCTAATACATAGACATAATAAAAAAAAAAAGGCCTTGATGATTCTGAGGGTGGTGGGATCCAGTCATAGAGGACTGTATTGTATAACTCTTCTATCTCGCTCCTCAGAGGTGTGAAGTGCATTATCCGCCTGCCACTTAGTCTGTAGTAGCTCCTTTCTTCCTCTTCCTCTATCTGTATGGCTTGCCACAATTTATGGTTCAATTCTTCGACTAAAGATATGGCGGCGATGCCCCCTTCTCCTCCGAAGTATTCCTCGGCGTCCCTCCTTAGGTTCCTGAAGAAGGCCCTAACGAATTCATTCTTGGTTGTTTTGAGTTATGCTGCCACCGTCGCTAGCCTCACGAAATAGCTTTTTATCAGCTCATCTTCTTTTTGTTGGATATCATCCAAGCATGCACGGTTCTTCCTTCCTTCTCTTCTTCTTTTCTTTCTTTCTTCTCCTGCGTTCTCTTCGACCTCTTCCACGTCCTGCTCGTGCGACTCCTTCCTTTTCCTCTTCTTGAAAACCTCCCTTGTCAGATTTAGGAGGTGAGTTACTGCTCCTTTCATCACATCCATCATGTTCTTCCATCCTTTCTTGACCTTTCCCTTCAGATTTCCTCTTGGGGCTTCTACATAAGCGATTGGTAGTCCATGTTGTTCCCTTCTCCTCATGGAATTCAGGTAACATTTCCTTGACGCTGCTTGGTCCCCCAGTACCTCTCCAATGCCATTTGGTGTCGGGAACTTCATCTTTTGGTGGACGGTTGATGGGACTATTCGATTTGGGTTGATGGTCGTGCGGCACAATATTCAATTGTATGCCCCTAACTCTTCAACCACCACAAAGGTTATTTTCAAGTGGACTTATGTCCAACCTTCGCCCAAGGTTACTGAAAGGGTTATGATCCCAAGAGGGAATGTGGTTGCTCCTACAAAGCTCACCAATGGGAATTTAACGGGCCTTAGATCCCGCTCTGTCCTTCCTACCACATCGATGTGAAGGATGTCTGTGGAGCTGCCTCCGTCCACTAACATTCTTCTTACGTTGCAGCCGGCAATATCCATCGTGATTACCAAAGCATCATCATGTGGGTATACCACATATTCTAAGTCTTCATCCGAGAATGTTATCTTCATGTTCTCAACTTGCATTTGGCGTTTTTCGAACAGTGGCTTTCATTGACCTGGGCCACATATACCTCTCTTGAGTCGGAGGCTTCTCCCCCATCTGCTAGACCACCATGGATGACATTGATGGTCAATTTTCTATTTTTTGGAGGAGGAAAGTTCTTCATTTTTTCTTTTCCTTTTCCTTTGCCGGTGTACTTTGGTTGAGGACTCCTATCTGTGTGATGTCAATCAGCATTCTGGTATTCGCGCCACTGCTCTAAGTTATTTCCCATATTTCCCCTTCTTTTCTCCACAAGTTAAGCCTCTTCATTTCTTGCAGGATTACTGAGGCTTCCCTTGTGAGAGGGGTGAAGAAAATGTTGTGGATGCCTTGGGGTTTGGTTGCTCATTGAATCTTGCTCCTCCCTGGGGTGTCCATGCCTGCCTTCTCGGGGCCTACTGTTGATGCTTTGGTTGTTGAGGTTTTCCTTTTGTTGGTTTGTTCTCGTTTGCCTGTGCTTCATATCCTTTCTTTTGATTTGAGTGTGCGAACTCCAAATCGATGTATGCTTTTACTCTTTCCGCCATCTCCTCCAGTGAGTTGATTGGCATTACCTCCACATTGTCCGCCAGAGGTGCCCCCTGACGTCCTAGATTCCTTATGAAGGCCTGAACTATCTCCCCTTCATATAGCACTGTTGCTATGTCGGAGATATTCTGGTTGAACCTCGTGTAGTAGCTTGTCAGGCTTTCGTCGTACCCTTGTTTCACTTCGTCCAGCGCAGAGTCGCCCTTTAGGATTTGTCTCTCCCCTAGGTATTGTTGGATGAACTTATCCTTCAGATCTGCCCATGAGGTTATTGATGCCTGGGGTAGACTGAAGAACCAATATGAGGTGTTCCCTGCTAGGGTCGATGGGAATATCTTTGCATAGTAGTCCTCCACCGCTGTCTTCCCAAGAGTGATGATTCGTGCTTCTGGATGTGTTATATTGGGTCTCCTTTTCCGATATAGTACGGAATTTGACGTGCAGTGACGTTCGGTGGAACCATTACATTGATCAGCTCCTGAGTTAAATGGTGCGAGGCCCTGTCTCTTAGTTTGCGCATTTCTCTTCTCTTCGAATCCTTGATCTTCTTAGCTATTAGCTCCTCGTTTTCCTCCTTTGTGAGAGCTATTGCTGCTATGTTCTACTGCCTTGCATTTTGAGGACTGATATTTTGTTGGTTGTTTTGGGGCTCAGCATGTCCATGGCTGTTTTGAGGTCCAGCATACCCTTGTCCATTTTGGGGTCCTGCATACCCTTGGTCATTCTAGGGTCCAGCATATCCTTGACCGTTTGGTAATTGGGGTTCCTTTGTTGGTAATACCCCCTTCCTTGGGGTTGCTGGTTCAAAGAGTTAGAGTATGCCTGTCGGTGTCCTCCCATCGACCTTGGAGGTGATGCTTGGTACCTTGGTTGTTCCTGCCTTAAGTGTGTCCTTAAACGCTCCCTTCTTTGTAGCATTCCTCTAATGCCGCCATTAATTCAGGAGTGATGTTGTATGTTCGTGCTTGTTAGGGTGGCTAGGGTTGCGGTTGGTTCACCGTTGCTTCCGGGCGGGCATTGGTTGAGGAGTTTTGTTCCTCAGGAAGTGGTTGTTCCTCGTTTCTTGCTCCCTCCCGTTCTCTATCGATGGTTGCCTGCTGACTTACCACCGGAACTTGCCTATTCCCCCCTGCGGTTATTTGGTTGTTTCTCCTGTGGGTGGTTGCCTGCTCGGCCCCCCAACTTGACTCCTTATAGTTGCCATCGATCGCAAGTAGTAGCAACGTGCTTCTTGTTCGAGTCCAGTAAACGGCGCTAGTGTTTGCACACGAGTTTTCTCTGTGGGCTTCTCCTTCTCGATCTTCTTCTCTATGGGCTTCTTCTTCCAAGGCTTCAACTTCTTGGGCTATTTTCTTCTCGGATCCTCTTCTCCTATCCTCGCTTATTTGCAAAGGGCACCGGGGGGTCCCGGTAAGCCTAATCTGAAGTTTAAGTCAGTGAGAGCATCTAGAGAGAAGGTGAGCTTAGAGAGATAGTGACTAAATTCAAATGAGGGGATGAGCTCTCTATTTATAGAGTTTCAATTGGATCGCCCCGGTTCCAGTGGTACTCTGGTCTTGCTGTGGCAGTTTCGTAATATGAGTTGGCATTGACCGTAAATAAGGTTTATTTAACATGTGGTCTCTAAAGGCAAGTCCCGGGTGAAATATCGTCCGGGGGTGGGGGTCCGGATGAGAGGGGGCTCGTCTGGACGGATGGGGGTACCCCCAAAGTCTTGCTCAGGTTACCCGAGCAAGGGGACCTTGCTGGGGTTACCCGAGGAAGGGGATCCCTTGCTCGGGTAACTCAAGCAAGGGTCCCTTGCTTGGGTTGCCCTCGGGTGGTCTTTCCACTCGGGGTGTTTTCCGGGCGTATGTGACGGGCCTCGGGTGTCCGTGTTCTAAGTTTCGAATTATATTCAGTTATGGCCCATTTATCGGGTCCAGTTAGTGATAGCTTGGGCATATATCTAACAAACCATATTCAAAATGAGTAACTAAAATTGGGTTAATTAAAATTGGGTTCGCTCCTCATTTCAGAATAGCAGGGATCTTCGTCGGCAACCTCCACACTCGGCAACCTCCACGAGCCAGTTTGTTCATATGCAAGAAGCTTTGGTCATTCAAGGTTATTCCTAAAGTCCGAATGTTTATCTAGCTAGAAAGGTTGCAACAACGGTCTCCATTTGGGCAGAATCTTCACATATGAATTCCCTCATTCAATCTAAGGTGTCATATTTGTTATAAAACAAACGAAACCTGGGATCACCTTATATGGACCTATCCGTTCGCTCAGAGAGTTTGGTTTGGTTCGAGTTTGGGCACACACACCTCCAACACACTGTTTACTTCGGTGTTTGAATGGTTATTTGATACTCTTAATTCACCTTGCACCCCCGTCCAGGCGAATGAGCTCCTAGTTTAGAAGTGCTTGGTCATGTGGGGAATTTGGTTCGGACGGAATGCAGTTATCTTTCGTGTTGAAACTCCAAATATCTTATCGTACTAGGCTTTATTACAAATATCTTGACCGATAATATTGATGTGTTTCTCTATACTCCAGGCCCACAAGCGCCGGAAGACCCCTAATCCAAATGAGACATAACCCATCACATGTTAAGCCACGATAGTGTGTGATGGAGCAATTCAGGCTCGTAATTATACATTATATGGAGTTGATGTTTTGCTTAACGATTCAGGGGGAATCATAGCAGTCTCCATTACTTCGGTAGCGGTGATGACCCTCTTTTGGCAGAAGGAGGCATCCAAAGCAGGATTACTGTTAGCAAGGTCTAATGCACAAGACTCTCGAATCATGTTCACTAATTCGATTGTTTTGTTGAACTAGATTGAATCCTCCTCAACAAGCTGCAATCCTTCTTTGTTTGATTTCATTCACGATATTAGATTACTTTTGAACCTATTGTCTGTATCTACTATTGCAGTACTTAGAACCTCTGTTTCATTAGCTTCTAATGTTGTTAACTGCGTTGCGCCAACTAATGTAACCAGATGTTGGTTTGCCCCATATCTCCCGCGTTTTATGTAGGAATCTTAGGTGACCTTGATAATATTGGATGTTAAGATTAAAAAAAAATAACCTTAATCATGTTTGCATCATGAGATATTTAAATATACTTTCTATTGTTAACAAATAGTTTAGAAATTTTCTAAATGATTATTTTGAAACTTTCAATTCAAATTTAATATTATATGTTAAATTTAACGTTAATGTGATACACATAAAAACGTAGACAAAGAAATACTACCTTGATCATGTTCATGTATTTTTTATGCTCTAAATTATGTTTTGCAACAGGTTTAACATGTCTTTTGGTCTATGATATTTAATAACTTTTAGGTTTTGATCCGTGATGTTTTTTTTTTTGCCTAGTTTTGGTACCATATGTTTGCAGATTTTCTAGTTTTGACCGTTACATTCCGTCCATATTTTCCATTAAGTTACATGTGCAAGTCACGTGATCGACCATAAACTTTTGATTTTGTTCAATTTAGTCCCTCTAATACATCCCTAACTTTTTATTTTGTTCAATTTAGTTCCGAAATTTCGAATTGACCCCTAATTGAACTAGGTCCAAAAATAACCAGCCCCAGGGCTATGTCAATTGGACTCTAGTTCAATTTTCCCCAAATTGAACTAGGTCCAATTGACTTAGCCCTGGATTAGCCCATGGCTAGGTCAATTGGACCTAGTCGTCCAATTGGGTCAATTTTGAAACTTCGGAACTAAATTTAACAAAAAAAATTTAGTGAAGTATTAGAGGGACTAATTGAACAAAATCAAAAGTTTATGGTGGATCACGTGACTTGCACATGTCAACTAACTAAAATATGGACGGAATGTAACGGTCAGACCAAAATTAGAAAATCTGCAAACACATGGTACCAAAACTAGGCAAAAATAAACATCATGGACCAAAACCCAAAAGTTGTCAAACATCATGGTCCAAAAGACATATTAACCTTATTCTTTATTAGGTAACATTGGGAAAAAAAAAAAAAAATATTAAGTTCCATCTGCAAATATAAGTGACTAGATTTCCCGGTAGACGGATTTGTCGACGCTTCTCCAGATGTGTTATTAGGTTAAACAGTGTTGAATTTGAGTGGAAGTCGAATTGAGCGTCTAATTAAATATATTTTGATGTAATTCTTTAATTTATTATCGAATTTATCTTAGGTACACATTAAAAGACCTCACACAGACAGAACATGCTCATTTTATATCTAATTAACGAAAATTGTAAAATATATTACAACTCACTCGAAATTAAAAGTTCATATATTCAATTTTAAAAATAAAACTCTGATAGTGATTTGTAATTGTGTTAAAGTTTAGTTGCGATTTGGTCTTTAACCCTATCATTTTATCATTATTATTATTATTTAAGTCTGCGGCAAATTCTGAAATTTGATAATGGAAGACATTTAAAATAAAATTGTGTACAAAATTTATTTTTGAAATAAATTATGATTGAAAATTTTATAAAGTCATACTATATTATGTATAATTAGATTTTAATGCATTACACATTATGACATAAAAGCAAGGGTTAATTACCCAATTGTTAGCTCATATTTGTGCACTATGACAAATTGCTACTAAAGTTTTTTTGAGACAAAATATTAGTTTAGGTTTTATTTCGTGGACAAATTGTTAGTATAAGTTTTTGTTTATGATTTGGTAGCTCAGATTTCGTTTTCTGAACAATTTAGTAGCTCCAATTTCTTTTTTTGGACTATTTGCTAGCTCGAATTTTGCGTTGTGAATAATTTAATACTTACCAAATTGTTTACAAAGGAAAACCTGAGCTACTAAATTGTTCAGGAAGCGAAACAAGAACTAGAAAATTCATCAAAGCGTAACTTGAGTTACAGTTAGTAGATTGTCCACAAAACGAAACATGACTATATAAGTTAGCAATTTGTACAATGAAAAAAACTCCAACTAGAATTTTGTCATAGTATTCGAATGTTAGCTATCAATTTAAAAAATCATTTTAAATAATTTAATATATTTGTTAAGTTACTTATAAAACTAGATATATTTATTCATATTCATATTTAATATTATATTTATATATATTAAATTTAAAAAGCAAACTAAACTAAAAGTAAGGTTTCATAAAAAAAAAACACTAAAAGAAAGGGAACATTTTGTCCTTTTTTGTTCATTGTGTCCATCCATGACTAGAACGTATAGGTAGTAACATAATAATAATAATAACAATAATAATAATAATAAGTAACCTTTTTCCTAAATATAAAAAATGCTACATTTCTACCAAAAAAAAATGCTATTCGACTGTATGAGAACTTGTTGAACAACAATTTCAGACGGATTTTCTAGTTTACTTTGGGAGCACTATGATATTGTTTTTTTTACTATTAGGGTAAACTTAATCGTAACATACGTAACATATGTAAACTTTAAAAGTATAAAAAAATATTAAAAAATTTAAGTATATCTAATATTTGTATCATACTATTAATAATATCAATTTTACTATAGGATTAACTTTTAAAATAATAGAAAAAAAAAAACTATTACAAACATAATATTTATAGAGCATAGTAGAAATACTTAATTACAGACGAGAGCCGACAACATCAACGAGGTAACATTTTTGGGAGGAAAACAAAGAAGAATAACAATTAATTAATATTGTTTTTAATAATATTTGAAACCAAAAAAAGGTTGATTAATATCTACTATTTAATATACTACCGTGGCCACGTCAACAGAACATGCACTTCCTTTTTTGTCACTTAGTTCTGAGGCTAAGGTGGGGGTTCTCTTAATCTTTCCTTTTCTTTTAATAAAATAAAAATTTCTTTATTATAATTACTCTTTTATATATTAATAAATAATTTTGTGACTGCCACGTGTATACGCAGTAGGCTATGTCAGGAGACTCCGTGGAACTGTTTCGACCTTAAAAAACCCTAGCCGTCAACTACTATTCTAATTTTCTGTTCATGAATATTATTTTAACCTATAATAATTTCACACGTCAATTTGTATAATAAATATATCAATAATTTCGTTTTTATGAATATACTCTTTTAATATATTAATTATTTTTTTACAAGTGAAAGATAATAAAACTTAGTAGAATCACGATAAAAGTGTGGTCAATAACTAGTACACAAATAATATGGATAATTTCATTTTCTAACCATTCTATAGTAACTAAACTAGTAATTATCCCATGTTTGTGCGAAATTCTACTCATATAAAAACGTAGGTTATAATATCATTAATTCACAAAAATTAATTTTTTAAATAAATATATCAAAAGAACATGTTCATCTTATTTTTCGTTAATTTTTTACAGTGGTGTATACAAGTTAGAAATATATATTATTATATATCATTCGGAAAGTTTCATCTCTAATTTCACATGAAAAAAAAAATTGTTGGTAAATTAGAGTTATGACTCTTTGATTAAGATATCAAAGAGTAAATAATATTTTAGTCAATTTTCTTAAAGCTAGATCAAGTCGCACGGTGAACCAGTCACAGTGACAATTTGGTTCAAAATATCAAAATGTACAATGAACCTAATTCGTTGGACCGAATAAAATAATATCATCTCGAATAACAAAATAAATGACCATGAAGATTTAAAAAATAATATTGGATTAGGCTGATTTCTTTGTACAAACTGTTTGGAAGGGGTTGAACCGATTCAAACAATCAGACCGAAAACCGACCACGTTAATGAGACAAGTTCCTGTCCAGTTTTTTAAATCTTAACTATAGTACATTACAGAAAACAAACATTATTTTGAAAAATTTAATTATTATAAAATATAATTTAACCTTAAAAACTAATGTGACACCTGATTATTTAATTTTCTTTTATGGTTTATTTCTCTTACATTACTACTCTTTCGTGTCGACCTTATTTTATTTTGGAAAATATAGGTCGGATATGTCATGCCACCTAGCTCGCATTTGACTATAAATCCATATTCTAGCAATTTATGGAGTTTTTGACCGATATAAGTCTTCATGGACAACCAAATACAAATATAGACTGCATGAAAAAATAATTACAAATCTAAGGCAAACCGAGATTTCACATCTCGGTTTGGATTTTTTCATCCAAACCGAGATGTGAAATCTCGGTTAGGAAGTGATTTTTAGACCGGTTGGCATACCCGGACCGGTCACTGTCGGCATGCACAGTGCATGCCGACAACTTTGCTTTTAATTTTTTTTTTTTTGGACTGACTGTTTTATTATTATTATTTTTTTCGTTTTTTACTCTATAAATCATCTCATTTATTTCACTTACATTTCATATTCAAACTATTTTACTCTCAACATACATTTCCTACTCTCTCACTCAACAAACATCAACTATTCTTAAATTATTACATTAAACTACCTTAAATGGCTAGTGGAGAAGGCAGTTCGAGTAGAGAGGTAGTCGCGGGAAGCGGCCGATGGTCTCACGTGTTATATACCCAAAATACGCACAAGTCACAAATTGCTGACCAAGATACTGTAAGTTTTAATATATATATATATATATATATATATATATTAATGTTATATGTATACAAGCTTTAAAATTCTTTATAATATGATTTGTAAATATAATTGTAAAAAAAATGTTAAAATAGAAAGGAAATTTGTAAATAGTATTTAATTTGGGGAAAAAATGTAAAAAGAAATTGATAATTATATAGAAAAAGTAATACAAAAAATTAAATTTTATGTATATATATCTTATACATATGTACGATCTAATATGTGTTAAGTTATATTTTATGATTTGTAAATAGAACTATAAAACGCTCATTCCAAAATTATAATAAAATTTCTACATAATGATAATTATTTAGAACATTTAATTGAAAATTGAATTTCATGTATATATATACAAACTAATAAGTAGGATGTTAAATTTTTCGGTTAATGAATTAGTTGGGATGATTTACGTATACTTTTACCTGATTATTAATTGTGTTATTGATGATGATAGGTTAAAGACCCTAAAATGAAACAGTCCAAAGTCCGAGTGGAACGTATTTGGAAGACTGACGTGCTAACCACAAGTTACATCGAAATGGCGGGTTTTCAGTACGCAGGCAAGACGTCCGCTATAGAGTTAGATCCTGCATTGTTGCATGCACTAGCAGAGAGGTGGCGTCCAGAGACACACACGTTTCACCTTCCACAAGGTGAAATGACTATCACGTTACAAGACGTGTCTATGATTTTGGGTTACGGGTTGACGGTCTGCCGGTAACCGATTCCTACCGGCAAGAAATTGACGAAGATGTTAATGTAAATAGTAACACTAAGGATGTATTCACTAGTCTCTTCCACGTAGTGCCCGTAGATGAAGATTTAAAAAAAAAAATACAACTGAATTGAAAGTAACTTATTTGAAGAACTGGAAGGAAGAAGAAAATGATCGCGTTTTTAAGACGAACGACCACTTTGTAGCACAGTGTAGGGCTAGGGCGTATATAATGATCCTCTTAGGAGAAACTCTTTTAGCAAATTCTAGCGCGGGGTATGTACCTCTTGAGTACATATATTTCTTGCGTGATTTTGAAATGTGTAGTCAATACAGTTGGGCGTCAACTGTATTGAGTTGCACATATAGAGGTCTATGTAGGTGGGTGAGTAAGAAAAATCAAACTGATCTCCCTATCTGCGGTGTGCTCCTACAGGTATTAAGTATATTTTCCAATTGAATCTTTACCATCTGTATTTGATGGGTTGGTTACAACGTGCTAATTTTCCACTTAATGTAGGTCTGGTGTTGGATGCGTATAGGAGTCGGTAGACCGAAAATGCTGACCCCACATATAGAAGGTGAATCAGTTGGGTGTTGGTGGGTGGGAGCGAAGACCCGAAAAAAAAACGTGGTACCTGGAATGCATATATATTATAGGATCAGATGAAGTTGTTAACAAATGACGGGGTAACATAATATTTATCTTGCTAACAATTTCAATTTGAATTATTTATTATTATGTATAAAATTAGTATGTTATTGTTAACTAGCAGATTACTTGGCGGCCGTATTCGGAGGCTGTGAAAAATATTGTAGCGTCCATCTGCAGTGAAGCTTGAGAGTTGTCTAAAATCCAGATGCCACTGATCCACTTCAATTGTGTGGAATGGCAAATGGCTGATCGAGTTTATAGACAGCTTGGATTGCCTCAATCAATCCCCGAAGACTGTCCCAAGGATCGACAAGAATGGGATAGTCTCCATAGTTGCAAGAGGTGGATGAAGAACTGGAAAGATACTTGGGAAACAGTTCTTGAGAGGTACATTGAAGTGTGGAACAGACGTTGGGAAAACTACCGACCTCCTGCTCCCATAAGTGCAACATATAAGGAGTACATGCAATGGTATGAATCTGTTACCCATAACCTCGTACATTACGATGATTTATCACCAGTAGAGGAAGATGTCGAAGAAGAAACGCCGCATGTCCTGACGCAAGGCCATTTTGAAGCGCTCGGAAAGTCTCACCTAGTGATGGTACGTTGTCTTTTCGATAGTGCATATCGTCATAACATTATATTGGTTTTGAATAACATTTTTGTGTAATTGTTCATAGCTGAAGCAATTCGAACAGATCTTGATAACAAGTCGGAAGATGCTGAGTGAAACAGAGGATTTGTACATTCAGAAATGTGCAAAATCAAACATCAAGGCTGTTCGTGTTGCATTTGAAGAAGTGGGAAAACTGCGACAATTTGAAGGTTTAATGTCGAAAGACCTGACCCGAAGTAGCGACGAGGAATGTCAAGAAATTGATCAACAACCTCGTAGAATGAGTATGGAGCCTCCAGACGTTACACAAGAAACACAGGTGAACTGGGATTCGTTTTGCCGGTCAGCTCCACCTGATCAAGGATCATGGCCAATTCCTAATACGGTGTATCCTGATAATTCGGGTTATAATCCGGGTTACAATTCCGGGTTACAATCCGGATTGGTAATTTCATAATATTTGTAATAAAATTTCCAAATTTGTATTTGTAATTTCGGGGTGTTGGGGGGGGGGGGGGGGGGGGGAGAGAGAGAAACATAACTTTGGAAAAATTCGTATAAATTCCACCAGACTGCAAATTCATCACCGTTTGAGCCGTCGAGTTTCTTTAACAAGTTAGAATTTAGAAATGTTCAAAGAAATTTGAAAAAATTACAGATACTTACTTACATAATAACATGACTAACAGTAGAGTTTCGTTGCATTTGGAGTTGTCGATAATCGGCAATCATCCGTCAAAGTTAGGTCATTATTCGACATTTTTCCGTAACTTTGGTAACGTCATATAAATTCTACCCAAGTCCAAATTTGTTTCCGTTTGCACCGTTGGATTTCTTTAAAAATTTTAAATTCATATTAATTATTTCACATTTTTTAAAATATTTTCCAAAAAAAAGAGTTTTTTTTAAAAACTCCGTTTTAGGGGGGGTAGAACACCTTTTTTGGGGGAGAAAACCTAAAATTCGAAATAGTTAAAAAAAAATTAAGAAAATTAGAGAATGTTAATTACGTTATAAAATGCTTAAGTTTCGAGTTTCGTTGCGTTTGGAGTTGTCGATAATCGGCAATCATCCGTCAAAGTTCATACAATTCAACTTTTACAGTTCAAATAACACAACAGACATTACAATAGAAATAGTACATAAGAACAAGTACGATACATATATAAAATCAAGTCCCAGATGACGATGCTCCTGATTTAAGTGGACACGTTGTCTTATTGTGCCCTTCCTGCCTACAAATCTTGCATTTTTTCTTCGCTCCAGGCTGACGCCAATTCATCTCGTTAGACATCCTTGTTTTCCTTCGCCCCCGTCCGGATATTAGCATTGTAGGATCAACAACAACAGTTGGACCCGTCCACGCCGGCCATTCAACTGATGGAACCAAAGGTTTAAATCCATGGCGGTACGTTTTCCTGTATTTGTTTATCCTAAAGTAACGGTCAACACCTTCGATATAGCTTGTATTCGCTGCACGGTAGGCGCACATCGCGTGCTTGCAAGGTCGCCCGAAAACAGTCCATTCATTGCACGTACAATACTTATCTTCGAGCTCGACGATATACGTGCTTCCAGTACGGGAGCAGACTTCATATCTTGCTCTGTTTACTTCGTATGTGTACTTCGTTGCAGTAAATTCCTTCGAAGCCTCTTCTGCCATGTTTAGAAGGTCTCTTATCTGTTTGAGAAATTTGTGATTCTGAGAAATATGACGTTCGACCTTCTCGGTTTGCTCCGTCCAGTAAGCATTCATCTTCTTGAATGATTTCAGAAGAATAGCAGTAACTGGTAACCCCCTCGCTTCCTTCAACACAGCATTGAACACCTCCGCCTGATTTGTTGTCATATTCCCGTATCGGAGACCATCATCATGAGCTCTACTCCACGCGCTAAGCATTCCACATCCATCCATGAAGCGTTGGTACTTGCCGTTTTTCAGCATTGTACCACTGGTGGTACTCTCGTTCAAATACATGTTTTTTTGAAGTCCATACCAGATGGCCGAATGCTTTCTTCAGCTCGACATTCTTGAAGTGTGTATTGAAGTTGCTCAACAAATGTCGAGCACAATACCTGTGAGAACCAACTCCCTCTGGTTACCACTGCCTGACAGCTTTAAGAATACTAACGTGTCGATCAGACATAATACATACCGGGCGCTTATCCTTTGTCACATGCGCCCTGAGACGCTCTAAAAACCAACTCCATGTATCATCACTCTCTTTGTCGCACAAACAAAATGCCAATGGAACGATTTGGTTATCGGCATCGTACGCAACTGCCACAAGAAGTTTACCGGTATACTTCCCATACAGATGTGTGCCGTCGATACTGATCAAAGGTCGACAATGTCGAAAACCCTTAATAGATGGCCCAAACGCCCAAAACCATTTATCGAAAGCAGCAATCTCACCAAATTGACGCTTCCACGTGTAGTCAAATACCGTGCCTGGATTATAATGCGCAATTGCCGTCATGAGTCGTGGGAAACGTCCAAACGCCGACTCATGAGTGCCGTAAAGATCATCCATGACTTGCTTCTTTGTGTACCATGTCTTACGGTAACTTGGCATCTCCCTCCATTTGTTTCTTACAATTTTT
This sequence comes from Clarkia xantiana subsp. parviflora, assembly GCA_036873135.1. Classification (NCBI taxonomy): domain Eukaryota; kingdom Viridiplantae; phylum Streptophyta; class Magnoliopsida; order Myrtales; family Onagraceae; genus Clarkia; species Clarkia xantiana. Next base: position 2,691,990 of record JAPTYO010000018.1, read on the forward strand.
TGCAAGTCAGCAATCTTTATCTTGTGATTATATTTTACGTGATCGTAAATACATTCGTAGATAATCTTGTTATTTAGATTGCTATTCTGGGTGATCATCTTTTCATTCACACATGAGTGGGGAGGGCCTAACGACTGTATCGTCCATCTACCAAGTATCTTCTTCGGTTCATATAGAAACCACGAACACTCATTGTTCTTGCATACGAATCGGATCTTAGTAGTACTAGATGTAGGAGTTCTACATTCTCGGGCATTCTTGATGTGCCAGCCTTTAACATCCTCTTGGAGTTCTTCTTTGCTGTTGTATTTTTTTTCAACTTTGAACTCGTTCACATCATATGATGCATACCCGTCTTGAACACTCCAATCAGTGCACTGCAGTTGTTCGTCCAAGTCTCCCTCATTCCAATCCTCCGGGCAATAGTAGTCTAGCTCTTCGTCATTGCCCTCATCGTCATCCGCAGCCAAAACAGCTTCGAGTTCTCCTAAATCCACGATTTCTTCATCTACCCCAACCGGCACTCTAGCATTACCGGATTCTCCTTCTTGGACAGTGTTGCTGCATTCACCATCAGCATCAGTAGGATCACCCCCTAATCATCCAAGACACGACATATGGACTACTGGGTCATAATCTGCTGGATCATACGACCTCCGTTCAATGTACAGCTCTTCAACCGAGTGGACATCGTCATCTTCGTCCCCTACAGGCCAGGGTAGGACAAACACTTCTACCCGGTCGGTGGGAGTGTCCATCAGAAGGCACTGCCACCACTCCTGACTATCTATTTGGACAAATAGTCCTTCATCGTTTACGCACCAAAGCGCTGGTATATCAATACCAGTAAAATTTGATGCAAACAACTTTGCGTCACGAAAGGTGAGGTCTCGTTCAACTGGGAACTCGGCCATTATACCATCCATGTACTCAACCCTATAACCGCCAACGTGAACCCATCCGCCATATCGAAACCGCATGCTAAACACATCAGCCATAAAGATTCCCTAATGTTGATGAAATGTTCATCCACGAAAAAAAAAAGAATCAATATAATTTCAAAATATTTGTTTCATATTCTCATGTATAGTTTTAAAAACTATCATTGAAAATAAAATTATGTTACACGTTTTCTTATTTTTAAAAAAAACACGTAATAATGTTGATATTATAGCATTCTAATCTACGTATGCAACTAAAAAAAAAAAAGAATCAATATAATTTCAAAATATTTGTTTCATATTCCCATGTATAGTTGTAAAAACTATCATTGACAATAAAATATGTTACACGTTTTCTTATTTAGAAAAAAAAAAAACACGTAATAATGTTAATATTATAGCATTCTAATCTACGTACGCAAAAAAAAAAAAAGAATCAATATAATTTCAAAATATTTGTTTCATGTTCCCATGTATAGTTTTAAAAACTATCATTGACAATAAAATTATGTTACACGTTTTCTTATTTTGAAAAAAACACGTAATAATGTTGATATTATAGCATTCTAATCTACGTACGCAAAAAAAAAAAATAATCAATATAATTTCAAAATATTTGTTTCATATTCCCATGTATAGTTTTAAAAACTATCATTGACAAGAAAATTATGTTACACGTTTTCTTATTTTGAAAAAAATGTTGATATTATAACATTCTAATCTACGTACGCAAAAAAAAAAAAAGAATCAATATAATTTCAAAATATTTTTTTCATATTCCCATGTATAGTTTTAAAAACTATCATTGACAATAAAATTATGTTACACGTTTTCTTATTTTGAAAAAAAACACGTAATAATGTTGATATTATAGCATTCTAATCTAAGTACGCAAAAAAAAAAAAAAGAATCAATATCATTTCAAAATATTTGTTTCATATCTCCATGTATAGTTTTAAAGACTATCACCGACAATAAAATTATGTTATGTTGGATCACGGCAGGAGCTCCGGTTACGGTGACGGATTCCTTAGCTCCTCGCAATCCTGCAGAAGGGGAATAGAGGGCAGTGGCCCAGAATCCCTCTCCGATGCTTAACGTAAGTACGGCGGCCACAAAGCAAGCAAGCAATATTTGTGTATGTATAAAGCGTAACCCTAATCTGGAATAACTTCCCTCCTTTTATAGAGGAAAGGCTATCCCAGTTACCTGATTGGGCGGTTGGATTGTGATCCACTATCCCACATATCTCGCCGTATATCTTGCCACGTATCTTGCACAGTTATTCGTATCCCACATATCTCGCCCATTATACCACTACTGTAATCGTGGCGAGATTTCCGGGATTGTGCTCTTACTGGCGAGTCTCGATCATTATCGGAGACTCCCAAGTTACATCGTTGAGGATTCGGTGTCGGGGAGTGGTGTCAACTCCCACATCGGGACCGACTACGTCCAGGTCCGATATCTTCGGGGCTCTCCCCTATCGGAGCCATACTTGCTCGGGGCCATTCAATGTCGGGGCCTCCTTCAGTCGGAGCCCTTAGCCTTCCAGCAGCCCAGCTCCTGGCCCACCAGGCCTAGTTGCCGTTTGCCAATCGTTAGGGGGCCTAACGGCCTTCGCCATGGCCCATCATTTGCCCCCAAGACGTGAGGGACTTATAGTACGTCGCGTCTTTCAGTATCGGACCCCTCCACATCCCAGTCGGGGGTCTTTATCTGAAACGCTGGAGGCCATTGCCCTACTTCTGTCGGAGGCCTTTGCCTTGGATCTCTTTAAGATCCTTTGGGATCCTGCTTGAATTCGAGGGGTTTTCTTGATCAGATCAGCATTAAATGCTGATAGGAGGTGAAGGAACGTTTCGGGTTTCGCATGCCTGCTTTCTGAAAAAGCGCTTTTCAACCACCCGGTACGTCATTACTCTTGTCTTATCTGTCCCATGCGTCCTGACGGTTCAAATTGAAACCGTTTCGCCTTCGTCGAATTGGCACGTTTCCCCCTTGGACGCTCATGATCGAATCGTTTTGAATTCTGTGGCTCAGATTGCCCGCCTCTTCAGTTTCCTTTTCCTTCTCTTATAAAACCCTAAATCCAGACCTTGTTTTACTTTTCCCTTACTTCTTCTTCTCTGTGATCCCCAGAACCCTAATTCTTCTCACTCCAAGGTTTCATCGGCGTTTTCAGCATCCAGATTTTCCGATCACGATCACTCCAAGGTTTCACCGGCGTTTCCAGCTTCCAAATTTTCCGATCACGATCACTTCAAGGTTTCACCGGCGTTTCTAGCTTCCAAATTTTCCGATCACGATCACTTCAACCACCATGTCTGGTAAGGTTCTTCACCTTATTACTCTTTTCCCTTTCATCTTTGGTTTTTTAGGCTTCAATTTTTCCCCTCCTTCCTTCCCTCGACGATTTTCAGCCGAGGGATCTGCTACTGTTGGCCAACCTTTCGTCTTCAAGTATCTCAAGAACACGCTTGCACCTATTAGCTATGATAGGGCCTGTATAGAGTGCGGCATCTTTGAATCCTCCTTCGGAGCCCGCTATCCTTATGAGCAATTCAATTCTCGCGAGGCCCGGATTACGCTCCCCAAAGGGGACGAGGTGTTCATCTCCCCAGGACAGATTCGTGCGGGAATTCGACTTCCCTTTTGTCCGAGTTGGGTGGAGCTGTGCAACCACTATAAGACGTACCCCACGACCTTCTCTCCACACGCAATCCGTACATGGATTGCCTTCCAAGTGTGGTGTGATATCAATAAGGAGGATTGGAGCTATTCCCTGGAGCTCTGGCGGGTTCTCTACAAGATGACCTGCAACAAGGACGGAATCTGCTCCTTTTCTCCCCGCCAACCCGAAGGGACCGATGAGCAGTATAAGGAGATGGGCTGGGACAGGAAGGTGTCCTGGAAGATTTGCAAGGAACGGGCCGTCATCTCCGATAAGGGGAACGATAATGCTAACTGGAAGGAGCAATACTTCTTCATCCAACCTGGTCCCATCGAGTGGCCGAGGACCACCGTGGAAGCTGATCCCCCCGTGTCTTTCCGTTCATGGTCGGAGCAGACCAAGAGGGCCTTGATGCTTATCCAGGCCCGTCGTTGGGAGGAGGGTTACCAGCCCTTCGAGGCCACTTCTGTCACTGATCAGCAGCGGATTGAAATTGGGATTATGCTGATTGATCCCAAGGCTGGGGGAAAAGTTCATGATGGTGTTTCCAATGTAATTCTCTGGGTAATCTTCTAATTATTTCTTGTTTCCATTGTTTACAGCCCCTCGAACATCGCTGACCATCCGTCTGTTTCAGGAGGATACCGATGCCTCCCACTCGCTGAAGCGCAAGAAGAAGCCCTCCCATCGGAAGGCTTCTGCCCAATCAGGACCCTCTCGGAAGAAGGCGAAGACCTCCGAGGCCCCCAGGTCTGCCCCCACCTCCGAGGGGCGGACTAATGTGGATGTGGTCAAGACCGCCTTCAACGTCCGCTCCGAAAAGGAAGGTAAGGAAGTTTTTCGTGCTATAAAAAGATATAGGAAGTTGGTACCTCAAGACCTTCAAGCCTCCGACATGAAAGGACGGGTCAGGGATGTCAAAAATATCCTTCGAGGGGAAACTCCACACGTCCTCGAAGCGGGTTGTTACGACTTTTTCGGCAAAGAGAAATATATGGAGCGTTGTTTAATTTGGCACACCGATATCAAATTAATTCCTCGACTTATTCGCCCCGCTGCAGGTCCCGCGGACGTCGCCCCTGCTGCACCTGCCTCGGACTCCGCGCCTGCAGTGGAGCCGGCGATGGAAGATGCCCCAACGGAGGCCCGTGGTGAATTTGGTCGGGTGACCAGCTTGGAGGACTCCCCCTCCGATGATCGTGCTGAGGAGGAAGGCCTGACCCTCCGAGGAAAATCGAGGTCGACTCCTACGAAGTCACCTGGTAGGAAGACGTCTCCACTTCCCGTCACGCCACCGTCGTCATCCGCTCCGCCATCTTCGCCGGTTAGAGGTGGGACCCCCGAAGCCCAAGTAAGTGAAGGAGATGGAGGGGCTCGCCTGGTAGTACCTCCATTCCCCTTGGATGGAGACTACTACCAGGCCTTTTCTTCGGACCAGGGCGCCGAGCCTTGGAGACCGGTGGAGTCCCTTCGGGGGATTCCTCTATATCGGGGGTGTCAGGAGAGGAACCTGGCCTTGCACTTGGTGTCGGGTTCGATCCCGCCCTCACTGAGGCGCCCTCTTTCTCTGGAAGGGGAGGACATCGAGGCGGATATCCGGGCGATGGCCGTCCGTCGGATAGAGGTAAGTACACTTTGTTTTTATTCACCTGGGAGTACTCCGACTTTTTAAATATTAAGCTATACCTTGCCCTCAGGAAATGGCGGACCAGGATCGCTGTTTTGGCTACATCTTGTCTCTTCGGGAGGCTTTGGAGCGAGAACGGGCCAACTCCAACCTCGAGAGCTTGACCTAGCTCCAGGAGGACTTAGCTGCCTCCGAGGCGTCAAGGCTTCGAGCGGAGGAGGGTAAAAAGCGAGCCGAAGAGCGGGTCGAAGAGGTTAGGCAACAGGCTGAGGAGGAAAGGCAGCGAGCCGAAGAAGTCAGGGCCAAGCTTGCTCAAGAGGCTCAATCCCAACACAGGCAAATTCTAAGTCTCGAGAGCTCGCTTAGGCGGGAGCAACAGGCTGCCCTGGCGGATCGGAGCCAGGCTGCCTTTGATAAGGCAGCGTTGCAAGAAACTGCTGAACGGCTGAAGCTTGAGAAGCAGAGGGCCATCGCGGAGCTAGAGGAGGCGAGGGCGGATTATCCCGCCCAAATAACAAACGCGAAGGTCCAGGCCCTCGAAGAATATCGGAGCTCGGAGGACTTCAAAGCAGACGCGGCAAGACATTGTCAGGAGGATTTGCAGAATGCCATCCTTGATATTGTCGAAGAGCTTAATGAAACTTACGGGGACTCCATCGACTTGAGGAAGTCCAAGACTCTCGGCCTAGCCGCAGAGACGTACCTTAGCCTCCCGTCGGAGAGCTCCTCCGAAGACGCCGACGAGCCTCCTACCGATCCCTCCGAGCCTGCCCCTCCAAAGCCTTCTGAAGATTCAGCGCCCGAGGACCGAGTTTAATTTGTTAAATCTTAAGTCCTCGTACTCCTTCCTCATTTATCTCCCTTGTATCGAACCTCTTAAGCTTTCGAGCCTTTTATTACTATCTTTTTCGATTATGTTCTTCGTAGCGCTTCTATCGGGTCCTGAGGACCTTAAGGCTTTCGGACGTCCAACGACGCTTTTTAATCGAACCTTAAAAACTTAAGGATTTTCGGACGTCCAATGACGCTTTTTAATCGGACCTTAAAAACTTAAGGATTTTCGGACGTCCAATGACGTTAAGGATTTTCGGACGTCCAATGACGCTTTTTAATCGGACCTTAAAAACTTAAGGATTTTCGGACGTCCAATGACGCTTTTTAATCGGACCTTAAAAACTTAAGGATTTTCGGACGTCCAATGACGCTTTTTAATCGGACCTTAAAAACTTAAGGATTTTCGGACGTCCAATGACGCTTTTTAATCGGACCTTAAAAACTTAAGGATTTTCGGACGTCCAATGACGCTTTTTAATCGGACCTTAAAAACTTAAGGATTTTCGGACGTCCAATGACGCTTTTTAAATGTATCGAGAGCAACTCAGGAATACTTTGATCAGAAGTAACTTCTTTATTGATTGATGTCTTTAACATAGCATGCACCACTCAGGGCGACTTAATTACATCTTCGCGCCTCCACGGGCGACTTATTTGTCAAACATGGCACTTCTTCAGATGTTCGCCACTAAAGGTGTTTCTTAAAACCTTGCCGTCGGGATCCTCTAACTTGTAAGCGTTCGGGGCCGGCATGCCTACGATCTTGTAAGGCCCTTCCCATTTCGGGGACATCTTGTTGATCCGATCTTGTAGGGCGAATTCGTTCCGTCGTAGGACCAGTTCTCCTGCGTAGAACTGTCGCGACTTGACCTTCCGATTGTAGTACCTGGCCGTCGCCAAACGCATCCGAGCTTGCGCTATGTCGGCCTCCAGCCGTTTTTCCTCTAGCAAGGATAACTCCAGGCGCCTTGTTTCGTCATTCGTCAAAGGTCCTATCCTGGCTCTTCCTGGACTCGTCGAGGGCTCATAGCTGCTGGTTCGATGGGACGCCACCGCGATTTCCACGGGAGCGACCGCCTCTGTTCCATAAACAAGTGCAAACGGGGTTTCACCTGTTGACCGCTTGGGTGTCGTTCGGACCGCCCACAACACGTTCTCCAGTTCGTCCAGCCACTTTCCGTCCAAAGCGTAGACCCTTTTCTTCAAGCCCTCCATCACGATTTTGTTGGCCGCCTCTACCTGCCCATTGGTCTGAGCGTGGTGGACGGATGCTGTTCGATGCTCGATACCGAACTCGTCTAGGAACCTCTCCAACTGGGCCCCATTAAACGGAGGACCATTGTCACTGATGATCACCTTCGGCACCCCATATCTCGACAAAATTCGGGTCTGAAGAAACTTAATGATATGTCCTGCTGTTGTTTTGGCTAGCGGCTTAGCCTCGATCCACTTCGAGAAGTAGTCGATCGCGACCAGCAGATGTGTGCACTGGCTCTTTGCTTTCGGAAGGGGTCCCACCAGGTCGATGCCCCACTGTGCGAAGGGCCAAGCACTCCCGATGGGCATCAAATCAGCGGCGGGAGCTGTGATATTCGAGGCATATCTCTGACACGCGTCACAGGATCGAACAAGCGCCGTTGCTTCCTTATTCATCGTAGGCCAATAATATCCCAAGTTCAACGCCTTCCTCAGGATAGATCGAGCGCCTTCGTGACAGGCTGCGACTCCTTCATGCAATTCTCTCAGAATCCGAGTCGTATCGGGTTCGGCCACGCATTTCAAGAAGGGCGTCGAAAGCAGACCCTTCTTGTATAACTGGTTGTCCACCATCGCGTAATTAATTGACATTCGTCGTAATCGCTCCGCTGCCACTTTATCTTCAGGAAGTGCCCCCGTCGTTAAGTACACAATTATCGGGGTCATCCAAGTGGATTCTTTCTCTGCCCCTGTCCCGATAGCGCACACCTCCGTCGGATCGGTGGTCGATAGAATCACCTTCTCCAAGAAGTGTACCTTCCGACTCTCTTCCAAAGGTGCCCCCAAGGCATATTTGCTCAAGGCATCAGCCTCCACATTCTCTTCCCTGGGAATCGCCTCGATATCAAAGCTTTTGAAGCTTTCCTTCAAGGTCCTAGCCTATTGTAGGCATCAGCCTCCACATTCTCTTCCCTGGGAATCGCCTCGATATCAAAGCTTTTGAAGCTTTCCTTCAAGGTCCTAGCCTCTTGAAGATACTTCTTCATGACCGGATTCTTTGCTCCATACTGCCCCCGAACCTGATTTACAATCAGGCTAGCATCACACTTCACCTTCAAATGTTTAATTCCGGTACCCTTTGCGATTTTCAGCCCCGTTATGAGAGCCTCGTATTCCGCCTCGTTATTGGTGGCTCTAAATGTTAGGGCCAATGCATATCGAAGTGGCTCCGCCCCGCCTGGCGGAATCAATACGAACCCCGCACCCGATCCGTCTGAGCTTGAGGAGCCATCCGTGTACAACTCCCAGGTGTTCTCTTTATTTGGCTGTTCCGACTGCCTTGCCGTCGGGGCCTCTTCAGTATTCCCGGTTGCCCCCTCTACTGTTTCCGTTGCTTCAGGATCGGGAATAGTAGATTCAACTATAAAGTCGGCCAATGCCTGCCCTTTGATAGCTGTTCTCGGAGCGAAATGAATTCGAAACTCGCTAAGTTCCACGGCCCACTTTACTAGTCTCCCCGACGCATCGGGTCGGTTCAAGAAGTGTTTCAATGGTTGATCAGTCAGCACCGTAATTTCATGCGCATGGAAGTAGGGTCGTAACTTTCGAGCAGTAATAATCAACGCGAAGAGGTACTTCTCAATCGGAGGGTAATTCATTTCACTCTTGGCAAACGCCTTGCTTACATAATAGACAGGAATTTGATTGCCCTCGACAGCTTTAACTAGAACAGAGCTTATTGCAAACGAAGAAATAGCCAAATAAAGATAGAGCGGCTCGCCTGGAGTTGGCTTCGCCAGTGGCGGGAGGTCGCGGAGATGTTGTTTGAGCGCTTGGAACGCCTCCTCACATTCAGCAGTCCATTTGAATTGTCGGTTGGCTCTTAACACACCGAAAAATGGCATCGACCGGTCGCTGGCCTTGGATAAGAAGCGATTCATCGAAGCCAGCCGGCCGTTCAGCACCTGCACCTCCCTATGATTGGTCGGGGACTGCATCTCCTCTATCGCCCTCAGTTTTTCGGGATTCACCTCGATCCCCCTCTGGCTCACCATGAAGCCTAAGAACTTCCTGGAATGGACTCCGAAAGCACATTTGGCTGGATTCAGGCGGACCTGGTGGAGCTTCATCCTCTCGAAGGCCATTGCTAAGTTGCCAACGTGGTCTGATGCTCGTCGGGACTTCACCAGCATGTCATCTACGTAGGCCTCCATGGTGCTCCCAATCATGTCCCCGAACAGCTTGTTCACCATTCTCTGGTATGTCGTCCCCGCATTCACCAGGCCGAAAGGCATGACGTCGTACTGGAAGACTTCACTGTCAGCGTAAAAGGCGGTATGTGGGGCGTCCTTTTTCGCCATCTTTATCTGGTTATAACCAGAGTAAGCATCCATAAAGCTTAGCAGCTCATGTCCCGATGTAGCATCCACCAGTTGGTCGATCCGAGGGAGTGGATAACAGTCCTTCGGGCAAGCCTTGTTTAAGTCGCGGAAGTCGACGCACATCCGCCACTTCCCGTTGCTTTTCCTCACCAGTACTGGGTTGGCTACCCAAGTCTGGAATCGGATCTCCTTAATGAACCCAGCGTCGAGCAATCTGCCAACCTCCTGCTGGATTGCAATCCTCTTGTCTGTTCCCATCGGACGTCTCTTCTGTGCGATCGGCTTGATTGTGGGGTCGATATTCAATTCATGCTCGATCACATCCCGACTGATTCCTGGCATATCGCTCGGAGACCAGGCAAATAACTCCTTGAATTCCTTCAATAGGGCGATCAACTCCTGAGCTCTTTCCTCGGATAGGGCGGATCCGATCTTTACCCTCCTCTCGGGTCCATCTATCTCGACTTCTTTCAGGTCCTCCATGGGGGCGGGACGCCCAAACTCCTCTCGAGGATCAGCGTCTGTTTGGAGAACCGACATAGCCTCCTTCCTTGATCTTCTCGTGGCGTTGACATAGCATCGTCTCGACGCCACCTGGTCGCCTTTCACTTCGCCGACCCCATTCTCAGTCGGGAACTTCAGTTTCTGATGGACAGTCGAGGCTACTGCCATCAGTGGGTTGATAGTGGTTCTTCCAATGATCGCATTGTACGTCCCTGTGGATTCGACCACCACGAACTCCACATCTCTCTTCTCCATCTTCCAGCCACTGCCGAACCATAGCGTAATAACCCCCAACGGATAAGAGGTTGTGCCGCAAAATCCTACCATCGGGAAATTGACCTCCCGCAAATCTTTCTTCTTCTTCCCCATCTGCTCCAGGGCGTCGGAGAAGAGGATGTCGGAGGAGCTTCCTCCATCAATGAGGATCCTCTTCACTTCGAATCCTCCTACATCCAGTGTTACTACTAGGGCATCCTCGTGGGGGGTCTCTACTCCCTCCAGATCCTTCGCCGAGAAGGTGATCTCCATCTCCTCCTTCGGGGTCCACGACCGTAACCTTTTTCCCAGAACCACTGCGACTGGCACTTGGTTGGCATAACGCTCCCGAGAAGACGATGTGTCTCCTCCTGCAGCGAACCCTCCATGGATCACATTAATAATCCTCTTCTGTCTGGACCCAGATGGGCCCTCCGAAGGCTCTGCGTCGGACCTCCTTTTCCTGGGGGACCTCGATCGAGATTTGGACCTTGACCGAGATCGTGAGCGGGGCTTGCAGCGCGAGTCTCCCACGAACTCCTTTAGCTTACCCCTCTGGATAAGCTTCTCTATTTCCTTCTTCAGCTCCCGACACTGGTCAGTGTCATGACCGGAGGCCCGGTGGAATCGGCAGTAACGGTCGGTGCGGGAGCCCAATTTTTCTCCTTCCTTCTTCTTGGGGAAACGAGCGAGGCCTTGCTTCTCCATTACCGCCAAGACCTCTTTCAAAGGCCTATTGAGGGGGGTAAACTCCTCCCTCTGATTGTCCCTCTTGGTCGGACGCCTATCCTCCCTCCGATCGGAGCGTCCACGATTCCGACTACCCTCGGAGCTATCCTTCCGGTGTCGGTTGTCCAATGGTTTAAACAACTGCTTTCGTTCATGCCCCTTAGGAGGGGCCAATTCTCCGGCAGCAATCTTCGACTCCTGGACGTCGATTTGCTGTTTTACTCTCGCCTGGAGCGCCTCCATGTTCCAGACTTTTTTGGCCGCGACACTATGAAGTAAGTCGGAGCCGTAGGGGGGATTGAGGTTTTTTATGAAGGTGCGGATGGCCTCGCCCTCCGATATCTCCTCGTCTAGCTCGGTCATACCAGCAGTGTAACGCTGGTAGTATTGGGCCAGCGATTCGTCAGGCCTCTGGACCACCTCATGCAGGGTCCGAACACTCTTCAGCAGTCGTCGACGTCCTTGGTACTAGGCGATGAATCGCTGATGCATGTCCTTCCAACAGGCTATACATCCGGTGGGCAGACTGTAAAACCATGTCATTGCCTTCTCTCCCAAGGTGCTTGGGAACAACGCACAGATAACATCCTCATCAGGGGTCCTGCCCATGCACGCTGTTAGGTGCTTCTGTACATGGCGAACCGGGTCCGCGACCCCATCGTACTCATCTATCTTCGGGATACCCAAGCCTGGAGGGGCCAAGGTATGGATCAACCTGGGAACGAAAGGATGGGTCTCCTGACTCCCCAATTCCGACATCATGGGCTTCTGATCTCCCATGCAGATACCCACAATCTTTACTACCTGGTCGGCAGTGAGGGGACCATTCAAGGGAATAGTCCTTTGTTGTACTGGCCCAGGTCCATCGACCACAAAATTCTCCGCCGGTGCTGGATGAGGGGGAATGGGTTGTTCCCTCAACGGAGGGGGTGGCGGCAGGTTGTCGTCCACCTGCCTTCTGGGGGCATCTCGCCGCGGAGGGAGCGGCGGGAGATCGGCCTGCCTTCTAGCAGCTTCTCTTCGGTCTAGGAGGGCCTCCATGGCCTCCATGAATAGGGGCATGGCCTCTGCCACTACCCTGGCCAGCTCCGGATTCTGGGAAGGTGCTTCGTTCCGGCGAGTGCTGTCACCCTCATCTCTCAGATCCTGATGCTGGGCAGCATCCTCAGGGGGATTGCTGGTGGCCGGTACTTGCTTGCCTGAACGTTGCGATCTGTTGCCAGCCATGGAATGAAATCAGAGGGAAGCAAACTTACTTTTTGGCTTTTTATTGCTTTCCCACAGACGGCGCCAATGTTGGATCACGGCAGGAGCTCCGGTTACGGTGACGGATTCCTTAGCTCCTCGCAATCCTGCAGAAGGGGAATAGAGGGCAGTGGCCCAGAATCCCTCTCCGATGCTTAACGTAAGTACGGCGGCCACAAAGCAAGCAAGCAATATTTGTGTATGTATAAAGCGTAACCCTAATCTGGAATAACTTCCCTCCTTTTATAGAGGAAAGGCTATCCCAGTTACCTGATTGGGCGGTTGGATTGTGATCCACTATCCCACATATCTCGCCGTATATCTTGCCACGTATCTTGCACAGTTATTCGTATCCCACATATCTCGCCCATTATACCACTACTGTAATCGTGGCGAGATTTCCGGGATTGTGCTCTTACTGGCGAGTCTCGATCATTATCGGAGACTCCCAAGTTACATCGTTGAGGATTCGGTGTCGGGGAGTGGTGTCAACTCCCACATCGGGACCGACTACGTCCAGGTCCGATATCTTCGGGGCTCTCCCCTATCGGAGCCATACTTGCTCGGGGCCATTCAATGTCGGGGCCTCCTTCAGTCGGAGCCCTTAGCCTTCCAGCAGCCCAGCTCCTGGCCCACCAGGCCTAGTTGCCGTTTGCCAATCGTTAGGGGGCCTAACGGCCTTCGCCATGGCCCATCATGTTACATGTTTTCTTATTTTGAAAAAAAACACGTAATAATGTTGATATTATAGCATTCTAATCTACGTACGCAAAAAAAAAAAAAATCAATATAATTTCAAAATATTTCTTTCATATTCCCATGTATAGTTTTAAAAACTATCATTGACAATAAAATTATGTTACACGTTTTCTTATTTTGAAAAAAAACACGTAATAATGTTGATATTATAGCATTCTAATCTACATACGCAAAAAAAAAAAAAAATCAATATAATTTCAAAATATTTGTTTCATATTCCCATGTATAGTTTTAAAAACTATCATTGACAATAAAATTATGTTACACGTTTTCTTATTTTGAAAAAAAAAACACGTAATAATGTTGATATTATAGCATTCTAATCTACGTACGCAAAAAAACAAAAAGAATCAATATAATTTAAAAATATTTGTTTCATATCTCCATGTATAGTTTTAAAAACTATCACTGACAATAAAATTATGTTACATGTTTTCTTATTTTGAAAAAAAACACGCAATAATGTTGATATTATAGCATTCTAATCTACGTACGCAAGAAAAACAAATTATCAATATAATTTCAAAATATTTGTTTCATATTCCTATGTATAGTTTTAAAAACTATCATTGACAATAAAATTATGTTACACGTTTTCTTATTTTGAAAAAAAAAACACTACATACTTCCCAAAAAAAATCAATAATTTCAAAATATTTTTTTCATATCTCCATGTATAGTTTAACCACTATCATTGTTAACAAAATTATCTTACACGTTTTCTTATTTTGAAAAAAAACACGTAATAATGTTGATATTATAGCATTCTAATGTACGTACGCTAAAACAAAAATAAAAAAATCAATATAATTTCAAAATATTTGTTTCATATCTCCATGTAAAGTTTTAAAAACTATCATTGACAATAAAATTATGTTACATGTTGTCTTATTTTGAATAAAATCACGTAATAATAATGTTGATAATATAGCATTCTAATCTACGTACACAAAAAAAAATCTATATAATTTCAAAATATTTGTTTCATATCTCCATGTATAGTTTTAAAAACTATCATTGTTAACAAAATTACGTTACAAGTTGACTTATTTTTTAAATAAACACATAATACTGCATTTCCCTAATTCACCGTATGAAAGATAGAGAGCGATTACATAGATAGATAAAATTAATAAAATTCTAACAAACACATAATAATATGATATATGTTCTTTTATTTTGAAATTTACGCATAATGAAGTTGTTATATACGTACGCATCATACTTATTATCATTATATCATATATGTACATCTACAAGCTTTATAAATTTACGTATAAAAAAACAGATTACCTCAAGTAAGCAATGCACCAACAGACGTTTGAAGAAGAGTATGAAATATTTAGAGTAGTTTAGAGTGAGTAGTTTAGAGTGGTGGAAGAGAGTTTGAGTATGTGAAAGGAATAGGTAATTTATAGAGTAATAAAAAAAAATGTCGGTCAATTAACAAAAAAATTAATAAAAAAAAATACAAAGCTGCCACTGACAGCGACCGGACCGGACCAGAACATCTGGTCCGGTCGGCTCACACCGGTTGGCCAGTTGCCAACCGGTCCAAACACAAAGTTCCAAACCGAGTCCGGTTGACTCACAGACCGGTTGGCCAGTTGCCAACCGGTCTAAAAATCACTTCCTAACCGAGATTTCACATCTCGGTTTGGATGAAAAAATCCAAACCGAGATGTGAAATCTCGGTTTGCCTTAGATTTGCAATTATTTTTTCATGCAGTCTATATTTGTATTTGGTTGTCCATGAAGGCTTATATCGGTCAAAAACTCCAATTTATGTATCTACTGAAGATTAGTTATATTAGTAAACAATATATATATATATATATAATAAACCAGACTAAAAGAGAATAAGACTTCTTCACTTGGGCTGCCACGTCACCTAGGTAAGACTTTAAACTTATTTTTCGAACCAATTTCCGGTTTACTGGTCTGCTCACCGGTTCAGATTAAAAACTAGGGAACGACTAGCAGAAAAAAAAATAAAGGATTTCTTGCACACAATTAATTTTAAAGGGATTTCATGACCGTTCCGATTCAATTATTGAATATTTTATTTTATCAATAACTTGGAGATAATAACATCTCCATTAAATCTTCAAAAAAATACACTCAGTAAAATAACGGACGAAAATCAATTGTAACCATTCATCTACCACCAATTAACTAAGTAATTAAATCGGTACAGTTCCACAAACTTAAAAATTGTAGGGTCTTTCTTTTTTTCTATATATGTATAAATTTAGCAATCAGTGTAAGGAAAGCAAACCTTGATATTGTGGATCTGCTTGGGGACTGAGGTAAGGGTTGGGCGTTGATGAAGCGGGAAATATGCAGAATTGCGAAAGTCGAGGTAACTGTCGATTGGCTGACAGCTCCTATGACCACATCGTCGATAATACTTTACTGGGGACCAAATCTCTCAGATCCAGTTAGATTTGAAATAATCAGTTACGAGGCAAACACACAAATATAAAAAAAAAAAAAGTATGATACTGCGAGGAGCTAGCTGCACGGGTCACCGGAGGAAGAATTGGAGTAAAGGGATATGATCGTTATCTCCAACACCGGACAAAGTTGGAAGCAGAGCAAACATGCAAAGTCTAGGAATTATCCAACGTTCCGTACTAGCAAACATAAATGAACTGCCCTAGCATCTGCCTGGATACTGCATTAGTTCTGCTTGAGTTCCAAGGTTTACATTGAAATCTTGCACAGATCTACAAGGTAGCGATAGTGATAACGAAAAAAAAGCTAATAGAGGCGAACACAAGAGGAAGTATATGTTGGATTACGGGACTAAATACTACGGAAGCTTAAATACGGTACATGCTAGTAATCACAATTACACATCGGAAGATGTGCACATACCTTAATCGCTTTCTGTAGTCCCAAAATCTTGCTGAGGGTGTTCTCGATCCACCGGACGGAACCCGTAGAGGTTCTTGTTAAGGAAGCCCTACGCGGTATAGTCTCCACAGCAAAGCCTCTGATCGACTCTTGGCATGGACATATCTCCGAAGTGTTGCTCAAAGCAAATAGGCACACCCTTGTTGAAGGAGGTGGTTCGGCCGAATCTAGTATGTGTTAGGGAGGAGGGTTTTCTCTCAAGTTACCACAAATGAGGAATTATGATCCAACCTAATAAAACCCATAACACCCTCTATTTATAGGAGGAGCAAAGTGGATAAAATTCCACTTTGCCCACTCACTAGTTTCAGCCGGCCTAGTGTATAAGGGAGGCCCAATTTTGGGCCTCTCATGTCAATTGGGATTTGCGTCTAGCCCAATTTTGCTAGTGTGACATTTACCTTATTGTCTCAGGTAACATATACATATTAACGGACTTCCATTTACGGCGCCCTATCACCATATGCTAACAGCTCCCACTCGCCGGAATATGAGGGTGCCTGTTAATGTATTGTTGTCCAAATCGCATCAACAATTCATTTTTTCGATCTTGTCCCTGCTTCTAAATAGTTCATACGAGGTTTTCCGTGCGACAGGCGGATACGACGGGCATCGTGCTACTCACCTGTTATGAGTGTCGTAGCGCCCGCGGAACGGTGATTCCCTATTTCCAATCAATCTGTTAAACATATTAAATTGTATCGCACTGTATCCTTGGTCAACTGTTAATTCTCCAATTGCCTAATTTCCACATAGGAATACTTCTCCATGGCATTCGTACAAGTATTCACAACCTTCAACTAATATCCTGCTGGTGGCCACCTAGTGAATACAAGAGTCTGTGAATTACAAGTGAACTTGATCATCCCCATCACTCATACCCTTAGTATAACCCAAGCGGTTTCAAAAGACGTGGTCACTTGGCCTTTTTCTTCAGCACTACGCTCGTACGCCGGGAAGCGAACATTGAGCCTTACCTTAGATATGAGTTTTGAGTCCATGAGGATACTTCGGGTGCCTCTTCATAAGGCTCCCAGAATCAATCACACGCTCGAGGTGAAGAAGTTTGCGCCCATCCGAATCTCGAGGATTCTACCAAGCACAACCGAGTCTGACCTCATGGTCGAACATGGAACGCGTAGTATGAAGCACGCGTCAATAGCATACTCAAACATTGTCAGGAGTGGGATATCTCAACAATGCTATCGCATAATTTTCATCTAGCTCATAATGTGGTTAATGACGAACATAGTTCATCACGGCGATGTGCAAAATGAAGATCATGTCGTGTTACTCTGAAACATAATGATCGTTTTGCGTAACCAAGTTCATCCCCTGGAGCTTAACCAGTCTTATTACGGTAGAGGTCCCCCTCTCCTATAAGACCACCGTGCCCGTGTGACAAGGCAAGGCCCACATTCGACATAATTTAGGTAGAGGATTGCGTCCTCCTACGACTTAGTTTATAGACCGTAAAATTCGATGTAATCAAACATTATGACGTCGATGGATCATAAAATCAATTTGCAATTCTCTCATTTATTAAAAATGTAACTTTCAATTATCAAAATGGTATCATAGATACGCGCCCACTTTTAAACCCTACGCAATCCAAGCAATTTAACGTGCTTATCAAAGTCTCCTTGCGTAATGGTTTAGTTAATGGGTCTGCTACCATGTCATTCGTGGGTGAGTATTCTAAAGTGATTGTATTGTCTTCTACCATGGATTTAGCATAATTATAATTCACATCAATGTGTTTAGTCCTACTATGGTACTTTGGATTCTTAATTGCCGCAATATCTGCCTGACTGTAAGAGTAAACCTTCACAGGCTTACTCCCGACATCGTCATCAAGCAGCGCTGTAAGACGCCTTTTCAGCTAGTCTGCTTCCTGCGCATTTTTGGAGAGAGCAACGAATTCAGATTCCATCGTAGACAGCGCAACACATGATTGTTTCTTGCTCGTCCATGATATGGTGGCATTAGCAAGGAGAAAGACTCCTCCTGTGGTGGACTTACAATCGTCTGGATCGCCACCATGGTCGGTGTCACTAAAACCGGTCAATTCTAACTTCCAGCCCTCATAGCACAGTATGTGTAAACACCTAATTTTGGTACGCGTGACACGTACGTAACATGTTAAAAATGTTATGTGTAACACGTTTAAAAAAGGAAGTATTTAAATATGGAAGGTCACGAGATTGCCAAAAATAGGCTCAGTTTAAATTAGGACAATACATATGCAATAAATATGATGTAATAATCAGAAAATATATAATATATATATTTTCGGATTTAATAGGGTGAATATTGAGGGAATATTGATTTCCTAATTTTTTTGGTGTCAATTTACCTATAAATAGGTACCTATTACAGGTAAAAAATACACAGAAAAAATTCAGAATAAAATATCATTATTTTTCGTAATTTGTGCCAATTTTTTTTTCTCTCCCGCTGAGGCCATTCTCACCCTACAGTCGCCGGAGCTCCGGTCGACCTCGCCGCCGTCCGCCCCAGTGTTATCAGAACCGGACCGGGGCCTGAACCGGCAGGGCCACCGGTTGCCGGTTCGGCCGGTCGGACCCGTTCCGAACCGGGTCCGACCGGTTTTAGTAAAAAAAATGCAAATTTGCATATCCTCTTTGTAAGTTAACCCTTATGTAGGTTTTAGTCCGGATCGGGGCCTGCCTCTCTATAAGTTTACCCTAAAAATGTTTTATTTTTTTTTAATTTTTTTTAATGAAAAGAGTCCGAACCGGCGAACCGGTGAACCGCCCGGTTCGCCCAAAACCGGCCGGTTCGGTGAAAACCGGACTTCAGAACCGGGTTCGCTTACATCCTCCGGAAATAAGCAAACCGGACCGGTGAGGGGTCCGGTTCCGGTCCGACCGCGATCGGACCGCCGGTCCGGTCCGGTTCTGATAACACTGGTCCGCCCGTCCAGCACCGGGGTCACGCCGCGCCGCTCTGCCAGACCGAGACACGGCCTTGCTGCTGTCAACTCCGGCTTACCTGCTGCTGCTGCTGCTGTCGGTACCGCCGGCCACCAGGACAGACTGCCGCCCAGCCCAAAGCTCGCCCGCTTCGCCGGAGTTCGCCCTCCCGGAGCTCCGCTGTTTCAGTCTGCTGCTGCGCCGCTGTTCATCGTCGCCGGAGCCCGAGTTGTCGTCGCCGGAATCCGAGATCTGCCTGGCCATCTCCCCCGGTGCTGCAGGTAGTCCCGTGCTTCTTTTTTTTTTTAATAATAAGATTTTATTAATTATTTATTAATATTGTTTTTCTGTTATTTTTTATTATTATTTTTATTATCATTATTATTATTGTTATTATAACATGTTAATAGGTTAATTTAGATGTAGATTAATTAGGTAACGAGTTTTATTGTATGTATATATGTGTAGGACGTATAATTGTTAAATTACATCATGATTTTGAGCATGCTTGATTTTATTAGATTTTATCTCAATTAGGAGTTTTAGATATGTAATAGTTTTTTTTTTTTAGAGTTTATATTTGTCTTTTAATAGTATTTTTCGCATGAAGGTTAGTTTAGTTTTTGATATCATTAGATTAACTCGATGTAACACATATTTAAATTTTAAAATTGGCAAATAAGTTAATTAAGTATCGAAAGGGCGTAATTAGAAAATCATTTTTTCTTAATTCGTAACAGAACCCCCGAACTCAAATCTTGGATCGTAGACCGATTAATGTGCTTAGGTATTTGATTCGTTATATACCTAGGTAATTTAGGATTCTAGTTAGCTTTTATTAACTAGTGGCGACTCTTTTCAAAATCCACGTTTTCAAAACGTAATTCGCTGTAGGTCGGATTTTTAGGGTCTGACATTTTGGCGACTCTGCTGGGGATAGACTTAGAGGGTTCGGGCTATGTATATTTTCTTATTCGCCATTTTTTTAGTTTATTTGTGTATAACTCTGTTATTCTAACTTTGGGTTTTTATGTGATAGGTGCGGAACTTTTGATTTTACTAACTTATGTTTCTTTGTTGAACCCGCACACACACCACTTTAGTGTAATATCCAAAATGCCTAAAACACAGGGCAACTAGGAACCCCGGAGGTTTAGTACGGTACGACCGGAGCGGCTGAGCCGCCGGTACGGCTCGGAAAAACTCTACTCGCTTGTGAAGGTCTTATGATCCCTATGATGGGGTGAGGAAACCACCTTGTCGTGAACCTATCAGTGGAGCCTACCTCGTAGAGCAAAGCAAAAACACACACCTGAAGCTTCGATCCTGCCGCTATGCGTACTTGCGTGTGATCTTATTCTAATTGTTCTCGACCCTTAGAATTTTTCGTGTATAGGACATGGGTCTCGATGTAATCTTCATTTTTTGTACCATATGTAATTGTACAACGCGTATTAATGGAAATTTACGTTACAAGCATGCATCATATTTTCCTAAAGATGTGTCATTCAAATCATCGTTTCTAAAATGCTTTACACACCATTTTCGGTAAGAATGAGAAAACTGCGAATTGCCTTTGTATCACGGCCCTTCCATTTTTCAAGGCTGGCTTTGACCAGATTCAGACCAGCACGACGGACGCAGAGCAAGACTATCGAAGAAATACCTCGTATAGTGGAGGGCTGCAATCGTTCATAACAGAAACGTCAGAGTTAAGTACTTAAATTCCGAACGAATGGTAAAAAAGTGAAACCATTTTGAAAAAATTTATTGCATTACCTTCGCTCGGATTCTGGGGCAAGCACTCGACACGTTTTGACCAAGTTTCGCAGTTGTGTAAAATGTCTTAGAAACGTATTTTAGTTACAAAACATTTTTTCCAAAGATGATGAGTTGAATGACACATTACTTTGAAAACGATCATGCTATGATATCTCGTGTTCCATATTCTGAATATCACATTTTTCGCTGCAGGTATTACTGGCCATCACGCGACAAACCACTAACATGGAGGACGCTCAGAAGATCCAGCAACAAGAGGAACGAATAGCCGAGATCGAGACGGCTAATGCTAAAATGCATCAGGATATGGCATCCATGTCGGCAAACATGGAGCGCATCATGGAACTCCTCGGGACTCGATCAACCAACGATACTCTAAAACCGGCCTTGCTGACAGCGACCTCGAATCCAGAATCCTCCACAACACATGTGGCGAACACGGGACCTCCAATGCCCGTTACAACCGTGCTTCCCGACGCCACGGTAGACCCCCTCATGACCAACCCCCTATTTTGGTCATTCCTGATCAATCAACATCAAAGCCGCATGTCCTTCCGAAACCGACGGTAATGTATGGGCATGTTAACCAAGGAGGTGCAATCGGCACAAATGCAGCCACATCGTCACCTGTCATCGAATCCGAACAGGATCGCCGCTTGAAGAAAATGGAGGATAAGATGAAGGTTTTGTCCGGACTTGAGCGGTATGGAGGCATTGGCTACTCCTACCTATGCCTTTTCCCCGACATGTCAAGACCAGAGAAGTTCAAAGTCCCCGACTTTGAGAAGTATGATGGCACCGGTAATCCCATTGTCCACCTGAGGATTTACCTTGCAAAGATGGCCCCTTATCGGCAGTATGAGAAGTTCTTGATCCAGACGTTCCAGGAGAGCTTGAAAGGAGCAGCTTTGGTTTGGTTCGTCAGCTTGAAGGCCGGTGATATCTCGACGTGGGAAGAGAAGGCTAACACTTTTGTTCGCCAGTATAAGTTCAACTTGGATACAGCTCCGACCCGCATGGACCTCCAAAGCATGGAGATGGAAGGGGGGCAATCATTTAGAAGCTATATGCAGACTTGGAGAGAGAAAGCCGCCGGAGTCCGACCACCACTGGAAGACGCAGAAGCAGTGTCCATGTTCATCGGCACTCTTAAAGGGGCATATTACTCCCATTTGTTAGGGCATGTTTCAGCCAACTTCGCTGATTTGGTGAAATCAGGAGAAATGGTAGAGCATGGCTTTCGAACTGGAAAACTTGAAGAGCCCTCCAGGAGTCAACAAGAGGATATAACCAAAAAGGGAGGTTCCAAGAACTGGTCATCCAAAGACGCAACGGTAGGTGCAGTCTACCAGACACAAGCTCCGCAAACCCCCGTTGTGGGTGGACCAGAAAACCGGACTGTGAACAAGATGCGGGAGTCTAGAAAATTAACACCTTTACCAGTATCGGCCACCGAAGTATATCAGAAAGCACTTGCTCAGGGTCTCATTGGTCCTGAGGTTTGGAAGACCACTTCAAGGATACCCAACAATGATCCAAACTCGAAGTGTGAGTTTCACATGGGGATAATTGGTCATTCAACCGAGGATTGCTCGCGTCAGAGGCACAGGATCCAGGATCTGATTGACCATAAGCTTTTGATTCTTAACGCAGATCCGTCGGCTGGCGCCAACACCCCTTCGGCCTCGTCCACATGATTTCTCTCGAGAAACCTCTTAGTGTTACATTCGTTTTTTTAGCAATGAATAAACTTTTCAGTTATGTACTCCTTGCGCGGCAAGATCATGAGCCCCGCATAGGAAAGAGGGATATTATCATGATCTAATCAATATAAATAAATCCCTATATTTGAGTTTGTTTAATTGGTTTTCTTTTTTTTAGGAATGAGGCAAGTCGATTGAAAATTCAGTCTTTTCTTGATTCGATGTTCCTAAGTCATGGACTACCAAGCCCGTCAAGGCGGCCGATGAAGGATTCAAATCACCCAGTGATCAAAGTCTCCATACAGGGAATACATGCGCCTTCCCGAACCAAGCCGTACATCCATTTTACGGTGACGTCTAAACTGGTCAACCAAATGGCATATCCCCGTTCAGATCGAGCACAACCGCCATATGAAGAAAAAGACGGAAAATGCAACAGATCCGTTCGTATATGGAGCAAATTTCCATTAGAGATGTCGGGCACCCATGTAAGGGAAGTCGTGATCAATTATATCCCCGAAATTTGATTTTTTCCTTACTCATTTTGCAGCTCGGATAATCATCCAATTCAAGGCCCCTGAAAAGCACATCTCGTGCACGGCCCTTTGCTCGCCGGCCATTCGTGTGTCAATATATGTGCCCTAATGCGGACTACTCCACGTCATCCATGTGTGTTCATTGATCAGGCCATTCATCCTGCATGCGACGAGCCTAATCCGGTAGGTGCTAGCCATGGGGCATCCCCAGACGAGATTGAGCAATAACCGGGGCACTTGAGAAGCCGAGATTAGAAATCACTTCTACGTCATCCATTGGTTATAAGGTCCATCCAGGGCGTCGACGCGACCGACATATTTTGACTCAGTCAACTGAGTCCCTCTCTAGAAGTTGTTTTGAATTAGAAATTTCAGATTTGCCACTAGGGGCATGTACATAATTATTATTGATTATTTTCGTTAAATTTTCTTTTTCAAAAAAAAAAAAGCATCAAAAAGGCAAAAAAAAAAAAAAGCAAAAGAAAAAGAAAAAAGCACAAAAAAACCTTTTTTTTAGGGTCACAGCCGCCCTTTAATTGGCTACCGATAAAAATAAAGAGGGTGCTCATGCATATTTTGTGAGAGCAGTGAATAAATAAACGGGTCACAGCTGTCCCTAAATCAGCTACAGATAAAAAGGGTCACAGTCGTCCCTAAAACGACTACAAAGAAAGGGCCACAGCCACCCTTCAAATGGCTACAGATAAAGAGCGCTCCTGCAACATCAAAAGCGGGAAATATGTGAAAGGGCCACAGCCACCCTCCAAACGGCTACGAATAAAAAATTGACCCCGCGAACCCTGTGAGGGCGGGAGAATAAAAAGGGCCACAGCCACCCTTAAAATGGCTACACAAAAAGAGTGATCTCGCGAACCCGGTGAGGGCGGGAAAATAAAATAAAGGGTCATAGTCGTCCCTCTAAACGGCTACAATAAAAAATTCGCTCCCGGAACATCGATGGCGGGTATTAAGTGAAAGGGCCACAACCACCCTCGAAATGGTTACATACAGAGAGTGTTTCCCGGATCAGAGACGAGGAATGTCTACAATCAAAAGAGCTCCCGCAACATTGAAGACGGTGAGAAAAGGGTCGCAGCCACCCTCCAAACGGCTACAAATACTCCCGCATCGAGGCGAGAATAAATAACGGGCCACAGTCAACCCGAAATTGGCTACTAAAAAAAAAAGAGCTTCCGCAACGGAGAATGCGGTAATCAATTGAGAGGGTCATAGCCACCCTTTAAACGGCTACCAAATAAAGAGTGCTTCCGCTAGGTTGAAAACCCGAAAGGGCGGCCTAGGCAAAATCAGGAAATGAGAGGCATGGCTGCAAGTTCAGAAATTGCAATAATGGCAAAAGGAGAGAGAATAAAAAGCTGAGGGGCACGGTTGGAAATCTCTTAATCGGTCGTGGCAAAAGGAGAGAAAAAAGAGAAATTCTCAACAAAAAAAAATGAAAAAGAAAAAGAAAAGATCCCGCTAGATTGTCACACCATGCGCAATTTAGGCAAAAATTAGGGACAAACATTCATGCGCAACACAGCGCCTTCCAAAGTCAACTTCACGGCAAGTGGGACGGTTACAGCCTGCTCTCGCGAGTCACCATTCAAAGATGAGTAGGAGTGTTACAGTCTGTTCCTACAAATCCACCGACAATCAGGATCTGAAGTTTTCCAGCTTTCTGAGAGTCACCCCCGATGAATTAAGCCTTAGTATTCAGCCTTCGCAAGTCACGCCACTAGAGGCACTTCTCCAACGGACGCCACTAGAGGCTCTTCTCAGACATACGCCGCTAGAGGCATCGCCAAAGGGTCTCCAGTATGGTCTGACGTAGAGGTCTTCCGCCACCAGAGACATCACCAGAGGTTTTCCGGTACGGCCTGACGTAGAGGTTTTCCGTTACCACTCGCCACTAGAGGCATCACCAAAGGTTCTCCGGTACGGTCTGACGTAGAGGTCTTTCGCCACCAGAGATATCACCAGAGGTTTTCCGGTACGGTCTGACGTAGAGGTTTTTCTGTTACCACTCGCCACTAGAGGCGTCACCAGAGGTTGTTGGTACTGTCTGACGTAGAGGTCTTCTATTACCAATCATCACCAAAGGTTTTACTTTATTGCACGCCACTGGAGACTTTACTTTTCCGCATGCCACTGGAGGCTTTACTTTTACGCATGCCACTGGAGGCTTTACTTTTCTGCACGCCACTGGAGGCTTTACTTTTTCGAACGCCACTAGAGGCTTTACTTTCTGCACTACCAATGGAGGCACCGCCAACAGGGGCACCGCCGACGGAGGTTCTATTTTCTGCGCTACCAATGGAGGCACCGCCAACAGGGACACCGCCGACAGAGGTTCTATTTTCCGCACGCCAACGGAGGCACTACCGACAGGGGCACCGCCGACCAAGGCTTTACTTTTCTGCGATACCAATGGAGGCACTGTCAACAGGGGCATCGCCGACAGAGGTTCTACTTTTTCGCACCATCAATAAAGCCAAAGGCCACCTTGGAGACTTGAAGACCCGGAAGATATACTTCCTAGCCAAAATTAGTGTTTACTCGTCTTTGGACAAACCCCCTCGAATGCATTCTACGGGAGTCCGTCCAAAGAGGGGCAAGCTGTAAACACCTAATTTTGGTACACGCGACACGTACGTAACATGTTAAAAATGTTATGTGTAACGCGTTTAAAAAAGGAAGTATTTAAATATGGAAGGTCACGAGATTGCCAAAAATAGGTTCAGTTTAAATTAGGACAATACATATGCAATAAATATGATGTAATAATCAGAAAATATATAATATATATATTTATATATATATTTTCGGATTTAATAGGGTGAATATTGAGGGAATATTGATTTCCTAATTTTTTGGTGTCAATTTACCTATAAATAGGTACCTATTACATGTAAAAAATACACAGAAAAAATTCAGAATAAAATATCATTATTTTTCGTAATTTGTGCCAATTTTTTTTCTCTCCCGCTGAGGCCATTCTCACCCTACAGTCGCCGGAGCTCCGGTCGACCTCGCCGCCGTCCGCCCGTCCAGCACCGGGGTCACGCCGCGCCGCTCTTCCAGACCGAGACACGGCCTTGCTGCTGTCAACTCCGGCTTACCTGCTGCTGCTGCTGTCGGTACCGCCGGCCACCAGGACAGACTGCCGCCCAGCCCAAAGCTCGCCCGCTTCGCCGGAGTTCGCCCTCCCGGAGCTCCGCTGTTTCAGTTTGCTGCTGCGCCGCTGTTCATCGTCGCCGGAGTCCGAGTTGTCGTCGCCGGAATCCGAGATCTGCCTGGCCATCTCCCCCGGTGCTGCAGGTAGTCCCGTGCTTCTTTTTTTCTTTTTTTTTTTTAATAATAAGATTTTATTAATTATTTTTTAATATTGTTTTTCTGTTATTTTTTATTATTATTTTTATTATCATTATTATTATTGTTATTATAACATGTTAATAGGTTAATTTAGATGTAGATTAATTAGGTAACGAGTTTTATTGTATGTATATATGTGTAGGACGTATAATTGTTAAATTACATCATGATTTTGAGCATGCTTGATTTTATTAGATTTTATCTCAATTAGGAGTTTTAGATATGTAATAGTTTTTTTTTTTAGAGTTTATATTTGTCGTTAATAGTATTTTTCGCATGAAGGTTAGTTTAGTTTTTGATATCATTAGATTAACTCGATGTAACACATATTTAAATTTTAAAATTGGCAAATAAGTTAATTAAGTATCGAAAGGGCGTAATTAGAAAATCATTTTTTCTTAATTCGTAATAGAACCCCCAAACTCAAATCTTTGATCGTAGACCGATTAATGTGCTTAGGTATTTGATTCGTTATTTACCTAGGTAATTTAGGATTCTAGTTAGCCTTTATTAACTAGTGGCGACTCTTTTCAAAATCCACGTTTTCAAAACGTAATTCGCCGTAGGTCGGATTTTTAGGGTCTGACAGTATGTAGTCGGCAGTACCTTTCAGATAGTGTATGATCCGCCTTACAGGATTTAAACGTTGATAGCTAGGGTCTGATTGGAATCTTGCTACTAGGCCCACAACGTAACAGATGTCCAGACGAGTGCAAAGCATGGCGTACATGAGACTTCCGACCATGCTTAAATACTCTGCACTCCTCATCTGTTCACGCTCTTGCTGGTTCTTCGGGCCGTCACGTTTTGACAACGCGTACCCGAATACTAACGGCGTCTCCACAGGTTTAACATCTTGTAATCTGAACCTCTTCAACAGTTTGTTGATATAGGCTTCCTGAGATAGACACAACCTCAAGGAGGCACGATCTCTAGCAATTTTGATGCCCAAGATGTACGTAGCCACTACCATGTCTTTCATATCATATATAGATGCTAACCAGGACTTTCATTCATTCACGAAACTCACATCGTTCGCAGCAACGAGTATGTCATCAACGTATAAGGTTAAGATGACGTACTTAAACTCAGAGGTATAAGTATACACGCATGGATCCTCGTGGAGGTTCACGAATCTGTTTTCAACGAACCTGGATACCGCATTAGTTCTGCTTGAGTTCCAAAATTTACATTGAAATCTTGCACAGATCTAAAAGGTAGAGATAGTGATAACGAACAACGAAGCTAATAGAGACGAACACTAGAGGAAGTATATGTTGGATTACGGGGCTAAATACTACGGAAGCTTAAATACGGTACATGCTAGTAATCACAATTACGCAGCGGAAGTTGTGCACATACCTTAATTGCTTTATGTAGTCCCAAAATCTTGTTGAGGGTGTTCTCGATCCACCGGACGGAACCCGTAGAGGTTCTTGTTAAGGAAGCCCTACGCTGTATAGTCTTCACAGCAAAGCCTCTGATCGATTCTTGGCAGGGATAGATCTCCGGAGTGTTGCTCATAGCAAATAGACACACCCTTGGTGTACGAGGTGGTTTGGCCGAAACTAGTATGTGTTAGGGAGGAGGGTTTTCTATCAAATTACCACAAATGAGGAATTATGATCCAACCTAATAAAACCCAAAACACCCTCTATTTATAGGATGAGCAAAGTGGATAAAAGTCCACTTTGCCCACTCACTAGTTTCAGCCGTCCTAGTGTATAAGGTAGGCCCAATTTTGGGCCTCTCATGTCAATTGGGATTTGCGTCTAGCCCAATTTTGATAGTGTGACAGTTACCCAATTGTCTCAGGTAACATATACAAATAAACAGGCTTCCACTTACGGCATCCTATCACCATATGCTAACAGCTCCCACTCGCCGGAATATGTGCGTGCATGTTAATGTATTGTTGTCCAAATCGCATCAACATTTCATTCTTTCGATCTTGTCCCTGCTTCTAAATAGTTCATACGAGGTTTGCCGCGCGACTGGCGGATACGACGGGCATCGTGCTACTCACCTGTTATGAGTGTTGTAGCGCCCGTGGAACGGTGATTCCCTATTTCCAATCAATCTGTTAAACATGTTAAATTGTATCGCATTGTATCCTAGGTCAACTGTTAATTTTCCAATTGCCTAGTTTCCACATAGGAATACTTCTCCAAGGCATCCGTACAAGTATTCACAACCTTCAACTAATATCCGGCTCGTGGTCACCTAGTGAATACAAGAGTCTGTGAATTACAAGTGAACTTGACCATCCCCATCACTCATACCCTTAGTAGTACCCAAGCGGTTTCCAAAGACGTGGTCATTTGGCCTTTTTCTTCAGCACTACGCTCGTACGCCGGGAAGCGAACATTGAGCCTTACCTTAGATATGAGTTTTGAGTCCATGAGGATATTTCGGGTGCCTATTCATAAGGCTCCCGGGATCAATCACACGCTCGAGGTGGAGAAGTTTGCGCCCATCCGAATCTCGAGGATTTTACCAAGCACAACCGAGCGTGACCTCATGGTCGAACATGGAACGCGTAGTATGAAGCACTAGGATCTGGAACCAAGTTGGTTGATCCACTCCCACTGGGAACAATGGGTAGTTGTGGTATTATTGGATTTTCATCCAGCGGTTCGGCTACATGATTATCAGGTTCAACGTGATTCGCACTTGCAGCATCAGTGATTTGTGTGGTAGGATTATCTCCTCCCACTGGATTTACTATGAAAATGTCTCCATCTTCATTTACCATGTCATTCACTTGTGTTACTGCCTCAAATATCCCACTCGAAGTAAGTGGCACCTGACTATCGTTGTCATCTTGATCCATTTCGATCAATACTTCACCTGTTTTGATTTCACCAAGCGTTGGAAATTAATGTAACGTTTCATGTTTGACCACGACACCATTATCCCAAGCTAATTTAAACATGTATCCTCTAAAAGTACTTGTCGTACTCTTGATTTGAATACTTGTTTCATGCGCAAATTAATGTCGCATTATGATAAACTTTACCTCGTTATCATTACTTTTAGATTTTATAGCGTCGTGTTAGACAAATTTTATTGGAACATAATTCTAAACTGATGTTAGTCATTTTTTTTCATCCCATAGGGTGTTAGATTACGGGGAGTAATCACTACGGATACTATAAACATGGTACATGCTAGTAATCGATATTACGCAGCGAAAGATTCGCACATACCTCAGAGATAATCCGTAGTCCCAAGATCCTGCAGCAGGGAGTTCACGGTTCTCCGGTCGGCACTCGTAGAGGTTCTTGTTAAGGAAGCCCTACGCGGTATATTCTCCACAACAAAGCCTCTGATCGATTCTTGGCAGGGACGGATCTCCGGAGTGTTTTCTTGAAGGCAAATTGGCACACCCTTGTTGGTGGTAGTGGTTCGGCCGAAGAGTGTTATGGGGAGGAGGATTTTTCTCTCTAAAATACTCCAAGAAGGGATTAAGGATTAACCTAATAAAACCCCTAATACCACATATTTATAGGAGGAGAAAAGTGGACAAAAGTCTACTTTTCCCACCTATAAGGTTCGGCCGGCCTATGCATAAGGGAGGCCCATATTTTGGGCCTCTCATGTCAATAGGGATTTGGGTTCGGCCCAATGTCCTAATGTGACATTTACCCAATTGTCTTAAGTAACATATACATTAATGGGCTTTCATTTACGGTGCCCATTACCATATGCTTACAGCTCCCACTCGCCGGAATGGGAGGGTGTCTGTTAATGTATTGGCGTCCAAATCAGCATCTATGTCTCAGTCTTTCGATCTCGCCCTTGCTTCTGAATAGTTCATACGAAGTTTACCGTGCGACCGGCAAATATGACAGGCATTAGGGATGGCAACGGGGCGGGTCGGGGCGGGTTTTCGCTGCCCCGGACCCGCCCCGCTGGTCGGCCTGGCTGACTCGGCCCCGGCCAAATGGCCCTTTCGGGGCGGGTCGAGTCGGGTCAACAATCCCGCGGGGCCCCGACCCGCCCCGCCATATGAGCAATTTTTTTTTTTTTTTTTTTTTTTTTCACTTTTCAATACTAAATTCAATTTTTTTTTGTCAAATTATTACATTATATATAAATTCAAAATATAAATCTAACACCAATCAAATATAAACAATAAACACATCAAATTCATTACTAATACAAATTCAAATCCAAACACCAAATTAACAAATCCTAATAATCTAAATATACATCTATTTGTAATTTGGTCCATGTTATTTATATATGTACTATATTAACCATATTGTTTAGTAAATGTTAGATCATTTTAACATAAAAAAATAAAAAAAAATATATTATATATATATGCATTTCGGGGCGGGTCTACGGGGCCCCGGGTCTCTAGACCCGGACCCGACCCGTGACCCGCGGGTCGGCGGGTCAAAACTGGCTCGGGGCCCCGCGGGTCAGCGGGGCCCCGAGACCCGTTGCCATCCCTAACAGGCATCGTGCTACTCATATGTTAGGAGTGTTGTAGAGCCCGCGGAACGTTGATTCCCTTTTCTTCAATAAACCTGTTATAAACAATATAGTGTCACGTTGTATCCTAGGTCAACTGATAATTCTCCATTTGCCTAGTTTCCACATAGGAACACTTCTCCAAGGCATCCGTACAAGGATTCACAACCTTCAACTAATATCCGGTTGGTGGCCACCTAGTGAATACAAGAGTCAATGAATTACAGGTGAACTTGACCATCCCCATCGCTCATATCCTTAGTCAAACCCAACCGGTTTCTAAAGACGTGGTCACTGGGCCTTTTTGTTCAGTACTACGCTCGTACGCCGGGAAGCGAACATTGAGCCTGACCTTAGATATGAGTTCTGAGTCTGTGAGGATACTTAAGGTGCCTCTTCATAAGGCTCCCGAGATCAATCACACGCTCGAGGTGAAGAAGTTTGCGCCCGTTAGAATCACGAGGATTCTTATCTAGCACAACCGAGCTGTGACCCCGTGGTCGAACATGGCACGGCAGTATGAAACACGCGTCGATTGCATACCTGAACTTTTCAGTTGACAAGAATGGGATATGTCAATCATGCTATCGCAGATTCTCATCTGGCCCAGAATGTGGTTTAATGATGAACGGAGTTCATCACGGTGATTTGCAAAAGCGAAGATCATGTCAAGTTACATCAAGACTAGATAATCATCTTGCGTATTCAGGTTTATCCCCCCGATTCTTAGCCAACCTTGTTTGGTAGAGACCTCCCTCCACCGTAAGACGACCGTACCTGTGTGACTAGGTAAGGCCCACATTCGACATAGTTTGGAAGAGGATTGCGTCCTCCTACGACTTAGTTTATAGATCATAAATCTGATTTATTCAAACATTATGACATCGATGGATCATAAACTCGATTGCAGTTCTCTCGTTTATTTAAAACGTAACTTTAAATTATCAAAATGTTATCACAGATACATGCCAGTTTTAAACCCTACGCAATCCAATCAATTTTACATGCTTTTTGAATATCCCCCTGCGTAGTGGTTTAGTTAATGGGTCCGCAACTATGTTATCACTGGACAAGTATTCCAAAGTGATTGTATTGTCTTCTACCATAGATTTAGCATAAAAATATTTCACATCAATGTGTATAGTCCTACTATGGTACTTTGGATTCTTAACTGCCGCAATAGCCGGCTGACTGTCAGAGTGTACCACGACGGGTTTACTCACGTCTTTGTCACCAGGCGGAGCTGTAAGAATCCTTTTCAGCTAGACCTCTTCCAGTGCGATTTTGGAGAGAGCAACGAATTTTGATTCCATCGTAGACAGCGCGACACAGGTTTGCCTCTTGCTCATCCATTAAATGACGGCATTAGAATGGAGAAAGACTCCTCATGTGGTGAACTTACGATCATCCGGATCGCCACCATGGTCGGCGTCACTGTAACCGGTTAGTTCTAAAGTGTTGCCCTCATACCACAGTGCGTAGTCGGCAGTACCTTTCAGATAACGAGTAATTCGTTTTACAACCTTTAAATGTTGATAACCAGGATCTGATTAGAATCGTGCTACTAGGCCCACAGCGTAAAAGATGTCCGGAAGGGTGCATTGCATGGCGTACACGAGACTACCGACCATGCTCAAATACTCTACACCCTTCATCTGTTCTCACTCTGCCAGGTTCTAAGGGCCGTCACATTTTGACAGTGCGCACCCAAACACCACCGGCGTATCCATGAGTTTGGCATCTTGTAATCTGAATCTTTAACAATTTGTTGATATAAGCTTCTTGAGATAGACATGATTTCCGGGTAGCCCGATCTCTAGCAATTTTAATGCTAAGATGTACGTGGCTTCTCCCATGTCTTTCATCTCAAACATATATGCCAACCAGGACTTTGACTTGTTCATAATACTCACATCGTTTGCGGCAATGAGTATGTCGTCCACGTATAAGGTTAAGATGACATACTTAGACCCGGAGGTCTTATAATACACGCACAGATCCTCGTGAAGATTCACGAATCCGTTTCCTACGATTTCCTAGTGGAATTTGCGGTACCTTTGCCGAGACAATTGTTTAAGACCGTAAATGGACCTTTGGAGTTTACAAACTTTACGATCGTTACTAGGAGTAATGAAGCCCTCCGGTTGCTCCATGTAGATATCTTCCTCCAGGTTTCCGTGGAGTAACGCGGTCTTAACATCCAATTGGTGCAGCTCGAGATCGAGACTTGCGACCAAGGCCAGTATGGCCTGGATTGTGGTGTAACGCACAATTGGTGAGTATGTTTCGTCAAAGTCCACTCCGTGAAGTTGGGTATATACTTTCGCAACAAGTCGGGCTTTGTATCGCTCGACCTTTCCATCAGCAGTGAGTTTCAATTTCAGAACCCACTTCGCCCCTATGGCCCTGCGGTTAGCAGGTAAATCAACCAAAGACCATACTGACTTGGCTTTCATTGAGGTGATCTCTTCCTCTATTGCCTTCCTCCATTCGTTTGCTTGAGGTCCTTCCAACGCTTGTTGAACCGTTACCGGTTCGTCAACAGATCTTAGAGTGAGGATTTCACCCCTCTCGATGGGATAATTATTAGGAGAAGTTCGATGCCTTTGACTACGTCTAGACTCGTTCATCCCATCTAGACTCTGAACGAATCTCCCACTCAAAATAATGCCTCTTGTCGGAGCATCACTCCCACTGGGAATAAGAGCAGTGCTTGAACCTTCACCTACAACTTTCCTTGGACGACCTCTTGGTCTCGGGATTCTATCTCCGAGATTATTTCCATGATCACTAGGACCTGGAACCAAGTTGGTTGATCCACTCCCACTGGGAACAATGGGTAGTAGTGGTGGTTGTGGTATTATTGGATTTTCATCCAGCGGTCCGGCTATATGATTATCAGGTTCAACTTGATTCGTCCCTCCAGCAACAGTGATTTGTGTGGTAGGGTTTGGTCCTCCCACTCTATTTATGAAAATGTTTCCATTATCATTTACCTTGTCATTCTCTTGAGTTGCTGGTTCAAATCTCCCACTCGAAGTAAGTGGGACCTGATCATCAATGTTGTCCTGCTCTAGTTCGATCAATACTCCATCTGTTTTAATCTCACCAAGCGTCGGAAATTCGTCCTCAAGGAATGTAACGTCTCTGGACTCATGTTCGACCACGCCATCATTTTCTTGAGCTGACACGAATACGGAACCCTTAGATTTATCTGAATACCTGATAAAGATACACTTTAGTCCTCTGGGTCCCAACATGCCAAAACGGCTGTCAGTTGTATGTGTATAGGCTGCGCAACCCCAAGGTCGCAATCTGGTGGGATCCAACTCTCTACCGTGCCACAACTCATATGGCGTTGTATTTACCGCCTTTATTGGGACAAGGTTTACTACATGAGTGGCATTGAATAACGCATCACTCCAATAGGAGATAGGTAATTGTGCCTGCGACATCATGGTTCTGACCATGTCTAGAGGTGTTCGATTACGACGTTCAGCCACACCGTTTTGCTGTGGTGTGTTGGGGATTGTAGTTTGACGGGCTATCCCTCATTCTTTGCACAACTTATCAAACTCATTAGAGAGATATTCTCCACCTCTATCAGTGCGTAGGGTTTTCACCTTTCGCTCCTGCTGATTCTCTACGAGGTTTAGAAAGTTTCTAATGCAATCAGTTGCCTCAGATTTACGAGTAATCAAATGAGTAAACCCATAACGGGTAAAGTCGTGAATGAAAGTTACAAAGTATCGTTTTCCACTCCTAGCGGTAACACTCATTGGTCCACAGACGTCGGAGTGAATTAGCTGCAATGGATACTCGGCTCGTTGAGCTTCTCCGAACGGTTTGCGGGTGGACTTTCCGGCTAGAAAATCGTGGCAAGTTTGTTTAACCACATTGCTTGTACCAGGAAGAAGCTCTCTTCGGGCTAATGAATGTACCCTATCGTAGCTTATATGTCCCAACCTCGCATGCCATCTGGCTGCGTCAGTTTCTGTTCCATGGAGGATAATGCATACATTCTATTTGAATCTATATTCCCATTCAAATCCATGATAAAGAGACCATAAGAGGAATAAGCATGCCCAATGAAGACATTGCCTTTATTTATGTGAACAAAGTTCTTCTCAAATGATAAAATGCAATTATTATTCATAAGTGCAGAAACAGAAACAACATTTCTACGGATTATTGGAGCAAAAAAAACATTTTCAAGTAGTATGGTTCTGCCATTGTTCATAGACAACTTGCTGTTCCCCACTCCTATGACTTCAACTTGTGCGTTGTCGCCAATGTATATCCTCTTAGAATCCTTCGGCAATCGTCTAAACTTGGCGAATAGTCTTTGTCGTTGGCTATGTGGTCCGTCGCACCTGAGTCAAGAATCCAAGAAGAATTTGAGTCAGTTAACATGACAGTGGAGGAAACTAGAGCTTCCATAACATAACCAACGTCGCATACCTTTTCAGGATGCAATTTGCTGGACCCTGTACCTTCGCCTATTCGGCTTGGACTGGAGTTCCCGCAGACTATCTCTGATTTAACTCGGAGATTGCCTAGTTTAGGCATTGTCAACATTTTACCGTCGATAGCTTGTTGTCTCTTTCCTTTCTTCATCCTCTTTCTCTTTCCTTGCCTAGCTCGTCCCGGTATTGATTTCAGTCGAGTTTGTTCCACTCGATGAATTTCAGGACAAATGCAAGATCTAGCACGGAACCACTGGCCGTTAGTAAAGCCTTGGCTGCTCTCCAAGACTTCTGGAGAACCCCGATAATGGCTTGAATTGTATCCCATTCACCCACCCGACCTTCTTCTTCCAGTGGTTTCAACATGCTAAAGAGATCGTATACCTTTTCAAGTAAACTTTTGCTGTAGCTGTTTAATCTTTCTTCCATAATTGGTATAAGTGGGTGCAGAACTGTGGCCATGCCATTTCCATATTTCAGGAAGAGAGCATCCCAGATTTCCTTTGTAATCGGAGCATCCTTATATTCATCATGGAAGTTCTGAGACATTTCAGACAGCAATATCTCATTTTCTTTCTTGTCATCTTGTTCCCATTGGAAATGGGCAAATGCTAGGTCTTTGGTTGGACCAACATCTGGGCAGTTCATGGACTTCTGAATGTGACCTACAAGGCCATGATCCTTCAACAATGCATTGACGCGTTTGCACCACGAGTCGTAGTTTGTCTCAATCAAAAGCTCATTAGCACAAGATGATGCCATCTATGCTGAATTTCGTTACTAAACATGTTGATGATTATGTAAAATCAGGGAGAAAATAACATTTTGAGAAAGAATTACATACATCAGATATCTATTAAGATGGAATGCGACAAGTAATGATTCCTGATTCATCTGAACCAACCGACCACCGGTAAACCAATGGAAGATGGCAGTGAAAGAGTTAACATTACTGTCATCTTCAATCCAATAGATCAATCTACGGTTTTAATCGCAAATTACCGGAACGAGAATTTTAAAGCAAGCATACCCGATCTTGGCTTTCCCAAGGTCCTTTTTATTTTGGAAAAGATTATTCCGATGAATTTACTCATGCATATACAATTCTACCATCCATGTAAATCATCATACGCAAGTAACATTCATCACACAAACCACACTCATGCTTACGCCTCATGCGCCTAATGTTCCGAGGAACTCATGCTTGCATACATAATCTTACTTTCAAGTAAATTATTAAATGCGACTACATCTTCAACATTCTAGCATACGTGTCAATCATGCAACTTCCATATGGCGACTGGTTTTCGACTTTAAAAATGTTTTAAACATTAGGGGCTGATTTTCTATTCATGTTTATATTCAATTACGCATCATTCTAGACATGAATCCTAGGCAATTTCAAGCATCACAGCATGTCTATCCTAGTGCGCATACCATATATTTAACCAGGGCTTCGTCCCCAACATGCATTATCCAGCTAGCTTGACTCAGTCAAGACGACAGTTCTAATCATGTATAAATATATATATCGAATAATAAACAATTGCAATTCAGCCCACTAATTAATCCAGTCCCAAAAACATGTATCTCCAAGATCCATCCCCATAATCGAAACAAGGCATTAAGGTTTAATCGTTATGTAAATAATAATAAACCCTTTGACCACTATGTAGGCCATTTGAGGTTAAAAAAATTGGATTTTAAAACTTGACCACCCTATTTTAATTGAATTGAATTCGGTTTTGAAAATTCAGTTCGGTCTAGTCAATTTCGGTCCGGTTTGGTTCGGTTTGGCCCTGTTTTATTTTCAAAATCTGGTTCAGTCCGAACATGTCCAATAAAATAGGGTTCGGTTCAACACTCAATACCGGTTCGATTAGATCCACCTAGTTACCCCGGTCCGACCTGACCCGACTAGGTCGAACCGATTAAGAAAACCCGGTTCGATTCAATGCGTCCCGGTTATACATATTGGACCGACCCAATTCTTAAATCAAAAGGGTTTGGGCCGAAATGTTTACTTGTGGGCTAAGTAGGGTTTTTGAAGTCCACTAAAAATTTTAACTTAGCAACCAAGTAACATTAATTATATAAAATAATTTCCAATATTAAATATATATATATATATATATATAATTTCAGCCATTCATCAAACTGTTAGCATATGGTGACGTAGCGCCGTAATATTAGCCCGTTAACTAAGGGATTTACCTAAGTTAATTAGATAAATGTATATCTGGGCTAATTGGGCCAAATCCAATTAGTAATTGACAAGGAAGGCCCAAAATGGGCCTCCCCCCTTACATGGATAGTTCGGCCGAATGTGGTGTACCACATTGGTTGGAGTTGCCTTTTGGAATACTATATATAGGGGTGTCTGCTAAAAGTTTATTCACTCATTCATAAGAACAAGGATCTCCGTTGAGAAAACTTGTTCTCCCCTAGTCTATATTTTCGACACCATTAACATCAAATCCGAGCTTCCATCTCCGTTGAAGAATCGATCAGAGGTCTTGTTGTGGAGCTACATCGCGTGGGACTTCTTCTAACGAAGAACTTGCACGCGGTTCCGACCAGAGGATCAGAACTCCCTCCACATCGTTCTTCGGCAGGAAAGCTAAAAGGTATGTGTACTGATTCCGCTGTGTAGATTAGATTTCTTGCTAGTACACATTTAGCATTCCGTAGTATTACGTCCCCGTAATCCAACAGCGGTATCAGAGCGAGTGTTAGGAGTTCTTAAATTTTTGATAAACTGATGTTCTTGATGTTCATAAAAACCGAATTTTT
This sequence comes from Clarkia xantiana subsp. parviflora, assembly GCA_036873135.1. Taxonomy (NCBI): domain Eukaryota; kingdom Viridiplantae; phylum Streptophyta; class Magnoliopsida; order Myrtales; family Onagraceae; genus Clarkia; species Clarkia xantiana. Next base: position 2,730,128 of record JAPTYO010000018.1, read on the forward strand.
TATGTTCATGAACACCATGAAGAATTCAAATTTTTTAAGTAGATTTCATGTGTTTGATCTTTAAAACTTAAAATTTTCAAATTTACATGTTTTTCTAGATCAAAACCGATTTTTTCATGATAAATTCAAGTTTGATGTTCATGATCTTCAAGAACACCATGAGTTTTATCAAGAACACTATTTGGATTCTTGTTCAAGGTAGTATTTGATCCTAAAATTTGACAACTTTTCCAACTTTTCGTGTTTGTGCCGAAAACCCTAGGGGTATTTTAGGTAAAAAATTCAATTTTCTTGGTCACCAAGACTTTCAAATTCGGCACTAATATAAAAATATATATGTTGCCATTTTTAAATTTTATTATTAGGTAACTATATATCTATAAGTTGGAAAATATGGATAGGTTTATAATATAATATTGTAAAAGATATTAACTATCAATATATATAGCTAAAAGATAGGGATAAAGATATATTGATAGGATTTAGTTACTTAAAAAGATTAAGAAGATATTGTCTATTTATTTTATCCCTAAATATATTTTTGACAATATTTATATTTATATAGAGATTTGGTCAAAAATTATATATATATGTTTATATTGTTAATTGATTTACATCTTATAGATAAATTCTTGACAATATTTATATATATTAATAATATATGTGCCGAATTATATATATATATTAGCAATATTGAAAATTATTTTAATTAATTAATATTTCTTGGTGGCTAAATTAATTTTTTAGTGGACAAGACATATTTCGGCTGAACCTTAGGGTTTATGGGCCGGTCCAATTGCTAAACCAGAATGGATAAAACCAATCCAAGTTTTCTTAATCGGGTCGACCTAGTCGGGTCGGGTCGGACCGTAGTAACTAAATTGAACCTAACCTAAACGGTTTTGAGTGATGAACCGAACCACAATCCTATTTTGTTGAACCGTTTCGGACCAAACAGGATTTTTAAAATCGGACCGACTTGAACCGGATTTTAAATTGGACCGGACCTGAATTTTTAAATATCTCGGAAAATTTAAAATGTTCAATAAAATGGGATGTCAAATTTTAAATCCAAAATGTTTTCAGACTTTAAAATTAGCCTAAACAGTGCTCTTAGGGTTTGTGTTTTAGTACACGGTTTCAGTCAAAACCCTAATGCCTGGTTTCGATTATGGGGATGGATCTCGGACTTGCATGTTTTTGGGACTGGATTAAATTAGTGGGCTGATTTGCAATTGTTTACTTTCTGCATCATATATTTTGATATAATTAGAACTGTCGTCTTGACTTACTCAAGCTAGCTGGATATTATATTGTGAACATTGAGCTCTGGGATTTAAATATATGGTTTGAAAGTGCCTGGAATCCATGTGTAGAAATTTGCATGATTGATTGTAAGCATGAATTGCAAAACAACCACTAATATTTTCAAAGTGTTTTATAAGACCGAAAATTCCAGTCGCCAATTATGCATGATGTGTGCGGATATTGCATGTTTTGACGCGTATGCTAGGATTTTCACGATAGAACGCATGTGATAATTTACTTTACGTAGAATTATGTATGCTAGGAACATCAGACGCATGACGCGTAAGCATGTTGTGTTTGTCATTTATGGCATGGTATGATGATTTGCTATGTGGTGATACATTCAACCCTGGTTTAAGGGGATTGAAGAAGACTTCAATTGCAACCAGACAATGTCAAAGCTTGGTGTTCCTTTGCATCTGCCTCGGTAGAAGCAATGATGCTAGAGCTAGAAATGTTTCGGTTGAATGTGATGTTCTTTTCTTTGTCCATGGATGCTGGTGAAAAATCCGTTCAAGACCTTCGCAATGAAAGGTCAACATGGAAAAGATGTATAAGGTTGCCTTACATTTACATGATTCAATAACCTTGAGTCTAGTTAAGCAAAGGAACCTAGGCAGTGAAGCGATAACCTTCTCAGCTCACCACAAGAGATCATCTGAAGTCAATTGTGATCCATATGTCATGAAGTGAACTAGACCGTAAAAGGTTTTATACGATAATCCGGTGGGTCAAGCCCTGTTATTAAAGTGCGTCTAAAACACGCATCGTATGACATGTATATAAAGCCGTGAAACACTTTATTTGGACACAAAACATTTGATATGATTCAATGGTGAATTTAATCAGATGTGATGTTCAACATGACTTAAAGTTCAGATATGTATGGATCGAACATGAGACTTTCAGATCAAGAACCCTACCATTGTCATTTATCGTTCGTTGTTCGTCTGAATTATTAAAATTTTGGTTATTTTGAAATTCGGAGTTATTGAATAAAGAAATTGTTGCTCGATTAGAAGCACAATTTGCTTATCAATTTAAACGTCCCGCTTAAAGGGAACGATCCGAAACGATAATTCAAACCTACGGGTCAGAACCAAAATTTAATAAGACGAAACGATTCACATACTCCGTCATCTCAGTCAGATCAAACTGAGCTGAATAAATCCCATCGATCGCATAGTTCTAAAAGGGCAGACCGACTTAACTCCTTATGCTTGTTAGTACTCCATTAAATGATATATTCCGAAATAATGTGCTTGTAAAACCGATTAAATTGATTTAAATTTGGAAATGATACGATTTAAACCACGGGATAAACTGGTTTTAGGCGCCACGCGCGCGTGTACCTCGAAAGACGGAACACATCGTTTCAAAGTACGAATTTAATAATGAAGTGTTTTAATAAATGAATGCTGAGTTTTCGTTTGTAATCCTTTGGAAATAACTCAATGATGACTACTATGGTTAGAGGTATGCTTTAAAGATACTTCAATCTAGTAAGAACATCAACTACGACATTAAAGCGAACGCTTAAATGCATAGCCCTTGAGATGAATAAGTCTCTGGGTGAGTTATACAAATGAAATGAAGTAGTCGGTAAAACGAATCTCCCACCATTAGCCTTGAACGAAGAGTTTGGCTAAAAGCATTCATTAAATACTTTAAGAAACATAGTTCAGAATTACATAATCTTAGAGTTGCACATTAATTGTTCCTACGGGATGAGATTAATTTAACTCACATTAATGTAAAACACTATGTTCTGACAAAATCGGTTAACACGTTACCACAAAAGCTAATGAATGATTCGGGTAAAAACTTATCACAAAGACGCATTAATTTGCGCATTAAAACAAGTATTCATTAAGAGTACGCACAACTAGCGAAGAATACGAGTTTTAAAATTAGCTTGGAACAATGGTTTCGTGGTAAACATAACACATTATAAAGGTTTGAGGATGAATTTTCAATGCTTTGCAGAACGAAACAAGCTAGTACTGATTGAGTTAACAGATGGTTGATGGAGATTCTAAAGTCCCACTTACTTCGAGTGGGAGAATTGATATAGCATAAGTGATTAATTTGGTAAATGATGATGGAAACGTCTTCATAATAAATCCTGTGAGAGGGCTCACTCCCCCTAACACATAATCATCACTAAATTTCAAAATGCGAATCAAGTCGGACCTGATAATCATGATAATGAACTATTTCAACTACCCATTTTTTTTTTCCTAGTGGGAGTGGAATAACCAACTTGGTTCCAGATCCTTGTGATCGAGGAATATATCTCGGAGGTAAAAACCCGAGACCGAGAGGATATTCCAAGTAAGTTCAACCACCACCATTGTTCCCAGTGGGAGTAATGCCCCGATAAGAAGCATTATTCCGAGTGGGAGTAACGATCAGACTAATGGGATTAACGTGCCTAGACATAGTCAAAGGCAACGAACTTCTCTCGAGAAGTATCCCATCAAATGAGATGTGTTAAACATCTTGATGTTCGTTCTTGAACCAGTGACGGTTCAGCAAGCAAAGGAAGGACCTCAAAACGAGGGAATGGAGGAAAATAATGGAGGGTGAAATTGCCTAAATAAGAACTAATTTGTTTTTAGTCTTTAGTTGATTTATCTGTTAACCACAGAACTAGAAAGTGAAATCTTAGAATTCACTTCTGGTGGAAATTTCGAGTGGTGCAAAACTCGAATAATTGCGAAAGGATATACCCAAATTCATGGAGTGAACTTTGATAAAGACGGACTCACCAACTATGCGTTACACCATAGTCTTGGTCGTCCTTGCCCATGACTGCAAGTCTCGAACTCGAGCATGCATCAAATGGACATTAAGACCAAACCTCTCCAAGTAAAACTGGAGAAAGAGATCTATATGGAGCAGCCGGAGAGTTTCATTACTCCTGGCAAAGAACGCAAAGTTTGCAAACTCCAAAGATCTATATACGATCTTAAAAAATCGTGTCGGCAATGGTATCGCAGATTCAACGAGGAAATCGTTGGAAACGGATTCGTGAATCTTCACAAGGATCCCTGCGTATACACTAAGACCGCCGGGTCTAAGTATGTCATCATAACACTACACGTGGATGGTATACTTACTGCTGCGAACGATATGAGTTTCATGAATAAATCAAAGTCCTGGTTAGCATCAGCATTCGAGATGAAAGACATGGGAGAAGCCACGTACATCTTAGGCATCAAAATTTCCCTAGATAGTGCCACCCGGAGATTATGTCTATCTCAGGAATCATATATCAACAAACTGTTGAAAAGATTCAGAATGCTGGATGCTAAACCCGTGGATACGCCGGTTGTGTTCGGGTGCGCGCTATCGAAGCGTGATGGCTTGAAAAACCAGCAGGAGCGTGAATAGATGAAGAATGCAGAGTAATTGAGCATGGTAGGGAGTCTAATGTACGCCATTCTCTGTACTCGATAAGACATCTGTTACGCTGTGGGCCTAGTAGCAAGATTCCAATCAGATCCTAATTATCAACATCTAAAGGCCGTAAAACGAATTATCATATATCTGAAAGGTACTACCGACTACGTTCAGTGCTATGAGGGCGATCGGCTCGAATTGGCTGGTTATAGTAACGCCGACCACTGTGGCGATCCGGATGATCGTAAGTCCACCACAGGAGGAGTTTTCCTCCTTTCTAATGCTGCCATATCATGGGTAAGCGAGAAGAAATCGCGTGTCGCGCTTTCCACTATGGAATCGGAATTCATTGCCCTCTCCAAAAACGCACAAGAAGAGGTATGACTGAAAAGGCTTCTTACTGCATTAATTGGCACCGACAAGAAGAGTAAACCTGTGAAGGTGTACTCCGACAATCAGGCGGCCATTGGGGCAGTTAAGAATGCAAAGTACCATAGTAGGACAAAGCACATTGATGTGAAATACAATTATGCTAAATCTGTTCTGGAAGACAACATAATCCCTTTAGAATACTTGCCTACAGAGAATATGGTCGCAGACCCTTTAACTAAGCCGTTACTTAGGGAGATTTTTGAAAAGCACATAAAAATGCTTGGATTACGTAGGGCTTAAAATGTGTGGCTTGTAAAAGGTGATAATGTTTTGACATTTGAAATGATATTTCAATTGAATAAAACAATTGAAATTTGATTTTATGATTTATCGACGTCATAATGATTAACAACATCGGATTTTACGGTCTATAAACTAAGTCTTAGGAAGAAGTATAATTCTTCCTCCAAAATTATGTCGAATGCGAACCTTGCCTCGTCACACAGGCACGGTCATCTTGTTAGGAGAGAGGGACCTCTACCATAACAAGATTGGCTAAGAATCAGGGGGGTAAACCTGATTAAGCAAAACGATAACATTGTCACGCTTAACAACATGACTTAATCTTCGTTTTGTAAATCGCCGAGTTGGACTTTGTCCATCACTATATCACATTCAAGGCCAGATGAGAGATTCTGCGATAACATTATTGACATATCCCATCCTTGGATTTACCAGGTGTGCTATCGACGCGTGCTTCATACTGCGCGTCCCATATACGACCACGGGGTCATGCTTGGTTGTGCTAGCTAGAATCCTTGTGATTTAAAGGGCGCATACTTATTCACCTTGAGCGTGTGATTGATCCCGGATGTCTTATGAAGAGGCATCCAAAGTATCCTCATGGACTTAGAACTTATACCTAAGGTCTGGCTCAATGCTCGCTTCCCGGCGTACGAGCGTAGTGCCAAAGAAAACGGCCAAGTGACCACGTCTTGTAAACCGGCTGTGTCAGACTAAGGGTATAAGCGATGGGGATGGTCAAGTTCACCTTTAATTCACCGACTCTCGTGTTCACTAGGTGACCTCCAACCGGATATTAGTTGAAGGATGTGAACATTTGTACGGATACCCTGGAGAAGTATTCCTTTGTGGAAAACTGGGCAATTTGAGAATTAAAAGTTGACCAAGGATACAGTGCGGTACATAGTTGTATTTCAAACATGTTTGGTTCATGAAAGGGAATCAACGTTCTGCGGGCGCTACAATACTCCTAACAGATGAGTAGTACGATGCCCGTCATATCCGCCGGTCGCACGGCAAGCCTCGTATGAATTATTCGGAGACTGAGACGAAGACTGAAGACTAAGATGTTGATAATATTGCGTAACCGTATGAATTAACGAGTACCCTCCCATTCCGGCGAGTGGGAGCTGTTAGCATATGGTGACGTGGCGCCATAATAGGAGCCCGTTAATTATGAGAATTACCTAAGTTAATTATGTAATTGTCAATCTAGGCAATTTGGGCCAAATCCAATTAGTATTTGACAAGAGAGGCCCAAAATTGGGCATCCCCCTTATACATGCAATTCGGCCGGCCACCCTATACTTCATTGGTTGGAGTTGCCTTTTGGAAACTCCACAAATACATATATGGGGGGTGTCTGCTAAGGGTTTACACACTCATTCATAATAACAAGGATCTCCATTGAGAACACTTGTTTCCCTTAGTTAAATTTCGGCACCATCACATCATGTCTGAGGTTCCATCTCCGTTGAAGAATCGATCAGAGGTCTTGTTGTGGAGCTACATCGCGTGGGACTTCTTCTAACGAAGAACTTGCACGTGGTTCCGACCGGAGGATTAGAACTCCCTCCACATCGTTCTTGGGCAGGAAAGCTAAAAGGTATGTGTACTAATTCCGCTGCGTAGATTAGATTTCTTTCTAGTACACGTTTAGCATTCCGTAGTATTACGTCCCCGTAATCCAACACACATATATATATATATATATATATATATTGTGATGTATTTAATCTTATAGATAGAATCTTGGAAATAAATATATATGTGTTTATGTTTTGGCCAATATATATATATATATATATATTATTGATATTGTAAATTCATTTATATAGTTAATGTTACTTGGTGGCTAAGTATATTTTAATGGACTTTTCGGCCCAACCTTTCATATTTTTAATGGACTTTTCCACAAGTAAACATTTCGGCCAACCTTTCATATTTTAATTATTGGGCCAGTCTAATGTGTCAAACCGGGACGAATTAAAATCGAACCGGATTTTCTCGATCGGTTTGACCTAGTCGGGTCGGGTCGGACCGGGGTAACTAAGTGGATCTAACCAAACCGTACTCTATTTTTAATTGGACTGGTTCGGACTGAACCAGATTTTAAAATTAAAACCGGACCAGATTTTTTTGGACCGAACCGAACCAGACCAAAATTGACTGAACCGAAATGATTTTCAAAACCGAATTCAAGTCAATTAAATAAAATAGGGTGGTCAAGTTTTAAAAACCAAATGTTTTGAACCTAAAATGGCCTACACAGTGCTCAAGAGTTTAATGTTATTTACATAACGATAAAACCTTTATGCCTTGTTTCGATTATGGGGATGGATCTCGGAGATACATGTTTTTGGAACTGGATTAATTAGAGGGCTGAATTGTAATTGTTTATTATTCAATAATATATATTTATGCATGATTAGAAGTGTTGTCTTGACTAAGTCAAGCTAGCTGAATATTGCATGTTGTGGGCGAAGCCTGGTTAAATATATGGTATGCGCACTAGGATTGACATGTTGTGATGGTTGAGAAAGCCTAGGATTCATATCTAGGATGTTGAGTGATTGAACATAAGCATGAATTGCAAATCAGCCCCTAATGTTTAAAAATATTTTAAAATAGAAAACCAGTCGCCAAATATGTATGATTGTTGTGGAATTTTCATGTTTGACACGTATGCTAGAATGTTGAGGATGTAGTTTCATTTGATAATTTAATTGGAAGTAGAATTATGTATGCAAGCATGAGATTCTCGGAACATTAGACGCATGACGCGTAAGCATAAATGTGAATTGTATGATGAATGTTACTTGGTTATGATAATTTACATGGATAGTAGAATTATATATGCATGAGTGAATATCGGAATGTTTTTCCAAAATAAGAAAAAGGCCTTGGGAAAGCCAAGATTGGGTATGCTTGTTTTAAAATTCCCATTCCAGTAATTTGCGATTAAAACCGTTTTAAAAGACTGATCAATTGGATTGAAAATGACGGTAATGTGAACTCTTTCACAGCCATCTTCCATTGGTTTACTGGTGGTCGGTTGGTTTAGATGACTGAAGAATCGTTACTTGTCAGATTCAATCTTAATAGATATCTGGTGTATGCAATTCTTTCTCAAAATGTTACTGTCTCCCTGATTTTTTCTTGCATAATCATCGATGTGTTAGTCATGGCTGCGATCAGCAATGTAATCTCCCAAATGAATAAGGGAGTGAGATTGAACAACAACAATTATAAGATCTGGAATAAGTGCGTGAGGATGGTAATTACTGAAATGAGAGGTTTGGAGCATTGACTTCAAAGAAAGTCAGTCCGGAGGGAGACCTCACAGACAAAGTGAAGAAATTCCATGATGAATGGGATGCAAAGGACCCGGAAATTCGTTCCGCCTTGTTGTCACTGCTTGAGGAGGACATACTCTATGGATATGATCACTATGAGTCTGCCATGGACCTGTTAGACGGTGTTAAGGCAGGGTTTGGTGTTTACACCACAGCCCATAAGCGGTCGTTAAACATCGGTTTAGACTCGTACAAGATGAATCTGAAGCACACAATGAAAGAGCACATTAGACATATGTCTAACATGCTTGTTGAACTCAAGGAGGCAGGAGAAATCCTGACCGACGAACAGAAGGTCCAATGCGTGATCCGATCCTTGCCTGACTCTGGGAACAACATGAAAATGCACCTTACCCATTCCACTCAACTCGATGACCTCGAGAAAGTGCGAGTCCATCTCGAGCTAGAAGAGGAACGTCTCAAGGCTTTAAAGCCGAGAGTGGAAATGCGTCATGCATCCTCGCATCCAGCTGAGCAAAAGGTTAAACACAAGAGAAAAGGCAAGGGACTTCAGTTTAAGGCTAATAAGCCTTTAGCTCCTAAACCTCATAAGAAGTTCAAGCGAAAGCAATTCGGAGGCAAGAAAAGGCAGGCAAAACAGACACGTAGAGAGGAAACTCGAACGTGTTTTAGGTGTGGCGTGAAAGGACAATTTGCTATTGCATGTACCAATCCTCCCAAGGTACGTGCTGAAGAATAATGATAACCTCATAAGTTCTTCTAGGACTCCTCATACTCGAGAGTAATTCAATTTGTCTTTATGGATTACAGAACCGAAAAGGAGAACAAGCACATACCTGAGGATCTTGCCCCGAAGATATAAAGATTGAATGAAAGACTTTATCTTTATTTTCTTTGAAAATAAACCTCTTCTTGATTTTCAGTATAAGATACATGATGATAATAATGTTCCTTGAAATATAGGAAACATTTGATTTTGAGCACGTAACAAATGCTCAGTCATAGTATTGATTACCATTCCATAAGCTATTCGATCCTCTTAATTAGCTGTTTGATGCATTGCTTATATATTGCTTATATCTTTCTTAGTTAATACTCCATTGAATGAAATAAAATGTAATGATAATCACGCTTGAAACCGATTGGATTAAATTAAAATTAAATTTAGAAATGAAACGATTTAACCAATGGTTAAAACTTCGGTAAAATTGCGCTACGCGCAAGTGGACCTCGAAAAAGGAACACATCGTTTCAAAGTATAAATTTAATAATAAAGTGTTTAAATGATGATGTGCTGAATTTTTGTCTGCATTCCTTCGGAAATAACTTATTAATAACGTTTACATCGGTAAAGCTACCATGACCTTGTAAAAGTATCGACTAACGCATAAGGTGAAAACCTGAAATGCTCAGTTCGGAGATGGGATAAAACCTCCGAGATAAGTTTGCAAATGAAGAAGGATGAAGTATGTTAAACGATTTTCCTTCCAGTACGCCTTGAACGAAAAGTCAGGCTAGGCATTCAAATCCAATCACACACTTCTGGAAGCATAGTTTATAAACATAATGTTAGAGTCACTTAATCAGCTGTTCCACTAAGGGATGATGAGAAGCGATTCACATTCATGTAAAACTGTGTTCCACTAAGATCTGTAAAACACGCCGCCTAAAAAGCTGAAGAATGATAATGAGTTAAATCATATCACCATGCGACATTAATTTGCGCATTAAACACGTAATTAGGACGAGAGTATGTTAACTACTCTATGAAAGTACATGTTTACAGCTTAAAGACATGGTGCCGTGGTCGAACATGTAAACATTACATACTTGAGGACGAATTTCCGATGTATTGACAGTTTTCAGAATAATGAGTCTTGATCAAATCAGGAGCAAGATTTTACAGATATCAGGTCCTACTTATTTCGATTGGGAGAGATTTGAACCAGCAACTCAAGTGAATGACATGGTAAATGATAACTGGAACATTTTCATACTAAATCCAGTGGGAGGAATAAATACCTACCACATTTAACCACTGTTGTTGTTTGGACGAATCAAGTTGAACCTGATTATCGTAATGCTGAACAAGGATTGCCACAACTACCTATACTACCCATTGTTCCCAGTGGGAGTGGTCCGACAAACTTGGTTCCAGATCCTAGTGATCAATGAATTCATCTTGGAAGTAAAACTCTGAGACCGAGAAGTCGTCCAAGGAAAGTTGTTGGTTATGGTTCAAGCACTGCTCTTGTACCCAATAGAAGTGATGCTCCGATAAGAAGCGTTATTTCGAGTGGGAGAATTGATCCCAATTGGAAGAAATGCTCCGATAAGAGGCATTATTCCGAGTGGGAGAGACGTTAAGACTCAAAGAAGGGATAAACAAGCCTAGACGAAAGTCAAAGGCATCGAACTTCTACAAAGAAGTATCCCATCTAGAAGGGTGATAACCTCACTCTAACAACTGTTGGCTTGCATTGGAAAGACCTCAAGTGGAGAAATGGAGGAAAATAATGAATGAGAAAGATCGCCTAAATGAAAGCCATTATAGTTTGTAGTTGATTTACCTGCTAACCACCAGGGCATAAGGATAAGGTGAGTCCTGAAAGAAGGCTCACCACTGATGGAAAAGGTCGAGCGATACAAAGCTCGACTGGTTGCAAAAGGCTATACCCAACTTCACGGAGTGGACTTTGACGAAACATACTCACCCACTGTGCGTTACACCACAGTACGGGCCATTCTGGCCTTGGTTGCAAGTCTCGATCTCGAGCTGCACCAAATGGATGTTAAGACCGCATTCCTCCACGGAAACCTGGAGGAAGAGATCTACATGGAGCAACCAGAGGATTTCATTACTCCTGGTAACGAACATAAAGTTTGTATACTCCAAAGGTCCATTTACAGTCTTAAACAGTCGTCTTGGCATTGGTACCACAGATTCCACGAGGAAATCGTAGGAAACAGATTTGTGAATCTTCACGAGGATCCGTGCGTGTATTATCTGACCTCCGGGTCTAAGTATGTCATCTTAACCTTATACGTGGATGACATACTCATTGCCGCAAACGACGTGAGTTTTATGAACAAGTCAAAGTCCTGGTTGGCCTCTGTATTTGAGATGTAGGACATGGGAGATGCCACGTATATCTTAGGCATTAAGATTTTAAGAGATCGGGCTACCCGGAAATTATGTCTATCTCAAGAAGCTTATATCAACAAACTGTTGAAAATATTCAGATTACAGGATGCCAAACCCGTGGATACGCGGGTGGTATTTGGGTGCGCACTGTCAAAACGTGACGGGCCCAAGAACCTGGCAGAGCGTGAACAAATGAATGGTGCAGAATATTTAAGCATGGTCGGTAGTTTGATGTACGCCATGCAATGCACCCGTCCAGATATCTGTTACGCCGTGGGCCTAGTATCACGTTTCCATCCAGATCCTGGCTATCAAAATTGCAAGGCTGTAAAACTAACAATTCGTTATTTGAAAGGTACTGCCGACTACGCACTGTGCCATGAGGGTAAGAGATTATAATTTACCGGTTACAGTGACGCCGACCATGGTGGTGATAAGTACACCACAGGGGGAGTGTTCCTCCTTGCTAATGCCGCCTTGTCATGGACGAGCAAGGAGCAAACCTGTCTTGCGCAGTCCACGATGGAATCATAATTTTTAGCTCTCTCTAAGAATGCACAAGAAGTGGTCTTGCTCAAAAGGCTTCTAACTGCACTGCTTGGTGGCGATTTCGAGAATAAACCTGTGATGGTCTTCCCTGACAGTCAAGCAGCCATTGCGGCAGTTAAGAATCTGAAGTACCATATTAGGACCAAACACATTGATGTGAAATATTTCTATGCTAAATCTACGGTAGAAGACAATATAATCACTATGGAATACTTGTCCGTTGATAATATGATTGAAGACCCATTAACTAAATCACTACGCAGGGAGATATTCGAACAACACGTAAAACTGCTTGGATTGCGTAGGGTTTAGGAATGGCATGTATATGTGATAAAATTTTGATATTATAAAGTTACATTTTGTAAGAAAGAATTCCAACCGATTTTATGATCAATCGACGTCATAATGTTTTGATTACATCAGATTTACGGTCTATAAACTAAGTCGTAGGAGGACACAATTCTTTGCCAAACTATGTTGAATGTGGGCCTTACCTCATCACACATGTACGGTCGTCTTGCGGTTGTGGGAGGCCTCTACCAGGCAAGACTGGCTAAGAATCAGGGGTATAAACCTAATTAAGTACGACGATTATCTAGTTTTAAAGTAACTCGACACGATCTCCGTTTTGCAAATCGCCGTGATGAACTTCGTTCGTCATTAAACCACATTCTGGGCCAGATGAGAATCTTTGATAGCATGATTGACATATCCCTTTCCTGTCAACCCAAAAGGTTCAGGTATGCTATCAACGCGTGCTTCATATTACGCGTGCCACGTTCGACCACGGGGTCACAACTCGGTTGTGCTAAGAAGGAATCCTCGTGATTCTGGCGGGCACAAACATTTTTCACCTCGAGCGTGTGATTGATCCCAGGAGCCTTATGAAGAGGCACCTAAAGTATCCACACGGACTCAGAACTCATATCTAACGTCAGGCTCAATGCTCGCTTCCCGGCGTACGAGCGTAGTGCTGAACAAAAAGGCCCAGTGACCACGTCTTTAGAAACCGGTTGGATTTGACTAAGGATATGAGCGATGGGGATGGTCATATTCACCTGTAATTCACCAACTCTTGTATTCACTAGGTGGGCACCAACCGGATATTAGTTGAAGGTTGTGAATACTTCTATGGATGCCTTGGAGAAGTGTTCCTATGTGGAAACTAGGCAAAAGGTGAATTATCAGTTGACCTAGGATACAACGCGGTACTATATAAATGTTGTTTATAACAGGTTGATTAGAGAAAAGGGAATTAACATTCCTCGGGAGCTACAGTACTCCTAACAGATGAGTAGCACGATGCCCGTCGTATCCGCCGGTCGCACGGAAAACCTCGTATGAACTATTCGGAAGCAAGGACCAAATCGAGGGAGTGGAATGTTGATGCAGATTTGGACGACAATACATTAACAGGCACCCTCCCTATCCCGCGAGTGGGAGCTGTAAGCATATGGTGATGGGCGCCATAAATGGAAGTCCATTATATGTATATGTTACCTATGTTAATTGGGTAAATTTCATATTAGGGAATTGGGCCAAACCTAAATCCCAATTGACATGAGAGGCCCAAAATTGGGCCTCCCTATACATGTGGCCGGCCAAAATACCTAGTAGGTGTAAAGTGGACTTTTTTCCACTTTACTCCTCCTATATATATGGGGAGTTAGGGGTTTTATTAAGGTTAATCACAATTCCCTTTAAGTGGTGTTTTGAGAGAAAACCCTCACCCAGAAACAACTATATTCGGCCGAACCACTCCTCACCAAAGGGTGTGCCAATTTGCTTTCTAGCAAACACTCCAGAGATCTGTCCCCTACCAAGAATCGATCTGAGGCTTTGCTGTGGAGAACATACCGCGTAGGGCTTCCTTAACCAGAACCTCTACGGGTGTCGATCGAAGGATCGTGAACTCCCTGTAGGAAAGATATAGGGACTACGGACATCGTTTGAGGTATGTGCGAATATCCCGCTGTGTAATTTCGATTACTAGCATGTACCAAGATTTAGTATCCGTAGCGATTACTCCCTGTAATCTAACATCATGAACATCGAATTTCCTAAGAACATCATGAAAATTTCTGACCACTTCACAACTTAAAATTCGAAAGTTTTAATTTTCTTATCTTAAAATTTTCGGTCCAAATATAAACTTTCAAGAATACCAATTTATCAAAATTATGAACTCCTAACACAGGCTCTGATACCACTGTTAGATTACGGAGAGTAATCACTACGGATACTATAAACATGGTACATGTTAGTAATCGATATTACGCAGCGGAAGATTCGCACATACCTCAGACGTAATCCGTAGTCCCAAGATCCTGCAGCAGGGAGTTCACGGTTCTCCGGTCGGCACCCAGAGAGGTTCTTTTTAAGGAAGCCATACGCGGTATATTCTCCACAGCAAAGCCTCTGATCGATTCTTGACAGGGACGGATCTCCGGAGTGTTTGCTCAAAGGCAAATTGGCACACCCTTGGTGGTTATAGTGGTTCGGCGATGTGTGTTATGGGGAGGAGGGTTTTTTCTCTTTAAAACACTCCAAGGAGGGATTAATGATTAACCTAATAAAACCCCTAACACCACATATTTATAGGAGGATCTAAGTGGACAAAGGTCCACTTTGCCCACCCATAAGGTTCGGCATGCCTATGCATAATGGAGGCCCATATTTTGGGCCTCTCATGTCAATTGGGATTTGTGTCTGGCCCAATGTCCTAATGTGATATTTACGCAATTGTCTTAGGTAATATATATATTAATGGGCTTCCATTTCCGGCGCCCATCACCATATGCTTACAGAGGGAACGTCGGTTGTTGAACTTTAACATTATGTTTTCAAACCATGCCTGTTGAAGTGTGTTATCGATATGAATGCCTTGCCAAGCTTGTTGTTCAAGGAATTTAGTGGGAGAGTCATTTTACCGACATCATCCTTTCATTTTCTAACTCATATATAAAAAAATTATCCATCTCTGAACTGTGCATTGGGCTTTCGCCTTATGCGTAAGTTGATACTTTACGAGTTCGTGGTAGCTTGTGAAGCATGCCTCTTTTCGTCGTATAAGTATTAAATGAGTTATTCCCAAAAGGAGGCAAATGAATATCCGGCATTCATTCATTAAAACACTTCATCATTAAATTCGTACTTTGAAACGATGTGTTCCGTCTTTCGAGGTACACGCGTACGTGGCGCCTATTCCAGGTTTAACCCATGGTATAAATAGTTTCGTTTCCAAAATTCAATTTAATTTAATCCAATCGGTTTTGCAGATGTTCATCATTACATAATTTATCATATAACAGAGTACTAACAAATAAGGAATACGAAATCTTTCGATCTAGCTACGCAATCGATGGGGTTGTTCAGTTTAGTTGTCCCGACTGAGATGACGTAGCATGTATGTCGTTTCGTTTCATTCAGCCTCTTTTACCTGGCTGAAAAATTTGGTTCCAAACCCGTGGGTATGAATTTTCGTTTCGGATCGTTCCCTTTTACCGGGCCGTTAAATTGATAATAAAATTGTGCTATGAATCGAGCTACAATTACTTTATTCAATAACTCTGAATCTCAAAATAACCAAAATTTTAGTAATCGAAAGGAACAACAAACGATAAATGAAAATGGTGGTTCTTGATCTGAAAGTCGCGTATTTGATCCATGCTTGACGCACACATAGTCGAGAACTTTGAGTCATGTTGAACATCACACCTGAGTAAATTCATGAGTGAATCACATCAAATGATTTGTGTCCGTATAAATCATTTTGCAGCTTTATACTCATGACAAACGAGGCGTACTTGAGACGCACTTTATAACCGGGGTTTAACCCGCCATATTATCGTATAAGACCTATTCGGTCCAGTTCTCTTCTTGATATACGGATCATGGTTGGCTTTGATGGATATACGCCCAATTTGAACCCGTTGACTTCCGAATCGTTGTATTTTTATCATCCCATTAACGATTATAATTTGAAACTTCAACCCGAACACTTCGCGAAAACACCAACGGTCTGGACGGGGCCGGAGCGCTCGTCCGGCCGAGTCAAACTCACCTAGGTGAGGTTGGGTGGCCACACCCGATCTCCCCTAGGGGAGATCGGGTCGGCCAACCCGATCTCCCCTAGGGGGGATAGGGTTGGCCAACCCCATCCCCCCTAGGAGGGGTTGGGTGGCCTCACCCAACCCCTAACCTTGGGGGTCGGATTTCCCTTCCCCCCAAGGGCCCCGACACCGTTCTTGGACTCCCATACTCGGTTTATTCCGCCTACCTTCTCCGTATCCTAAGGTCTTAATTATGTGTTTAAAGGTTAATTAACTGTGTTTAAAGGTTAATGATGTCATTAAGCCACCTTAATGACACCGTTGCCTATAAATACCCCACCTCCACTATTCATTTGATCATCTTGGCAAGTTGGATAATTTTGCTCTGACATCTCTCTAGCTTTATCTCTCTAAAAACCGTACTGACTTAGGCATCGGAGAGGGTTCATCAGGCACCACCCCCCCCCTCTGTGCCTGGTACTGCCCCTTCTACAGGGCGAAAGGAGAAGAGAAGCTAAGGACGGAAGGACGCAAGCTAGGACAGCACAACCCGAGATCACCCGATTCACAACATCTCCAGTGAGGAACGAGACTTGAGTCGACCGCCCGTTGACCCTAGACTCGGAACCTAACACTTGGCGCCGTCAGTGGGCTTCGGACAGAAAGCCTGGCTATAACAAGAGCAATGACGAACAGCAGGGTGTCTAGGCACCACCGCCCACCAGGGGGCAATGGGCGAAGGAGAGAGCCTATACCCCCAGGAAGGCAGCCTAACCCGGGAAAGCAGCCAATGCAACCAGAACCACAAGGAATCCCACAGCCTCCTCAACAGAACAACCAGGAGGGAGGACCCTCACGCCCAGCTGGGGCTGAGTCCTCCACAGCCTCAACCCCACTGGCAAGAAGGCCACAGAGAAAAGGGAACAACAGGGAGTGCCATCCCAGCATACGGCACCCCTGAAGGATATTACTATGAGGCGCAACCCCAGAGGTACCCGTATGGGATGCCGGCCCAAAGAAATGACAACCGCGCCTACACAACATACACAAGGCCGGTATACACCCAGGGGACAAATACAGAAGCTCATGAAGAGGAACATATCCCAACGGAAGAGCACCACTCGCACCCCCGAGCAGGGCAGCGAGAGGAGCAAAGAAGAAATTACCAGGAGCCACCCCCAGAGGGAAGGCAACAATTCGTGCCTCCTAGGCAACAGCAGAACGCCAGGGCTTACACCCCACTGGGGGAGGACAGACAAGCAAGACCTCCAAGGAGGCAAGAATTCTATGAAGCACCCCAGCAGGGACACCAAGGATACACTTACAGCCCGTATCAATACGGACAAGGGATCCCGGAAAGCCCCATCTATAACTACGGAGGCTATCAGAGAAATTACACTCCGACACCGATATTGATCACTCCAGAAGAAATAGAGGCAATGATAACAAGGAAAATGAACGAGTCAAAGAAACATAGCTTACATTGTCTAAGTGACAAAACGAACCACCCTTTCACAAGGGAATTGGAGATGAGCAAGGTGCCGGACTCCCTGCATACAGTCCAGATTGCAAAATACAATGGCAATGGAGACCCTTTGGAGCATATTCAGCAGCATGAAGCCTCCCTATTTGGAAGAACCACTGATGAAAGATACAAAGCTCTCCTATTTCCAAACACCCTATCAGGGGTGGCCTCACATTGGTTCTTCAGCCTACCCTCTGAGAGCATCCACTCATGGGAGCAGCTAAAGGCGAAGTTCCTTCAGAGGTATCTAGGAGAAAGGAAGCTCCTCAAAGGAACAGGCTCCATTGATGATGTGAAGCAAGAAAATGATGAATCCTTGGCCAGTTACTACACTAGGTTCAACCAAAACATAGCAGACATTCAGGGCGACATCACTGAGGGTGAGATAATACGAGCCTTCATCAGAAACCTAGGCCGCTTCGGGTCAACGCTGGCAGAAAAGATGGCCAAGAAACCAGCGAGCACCTTAGAGGAGCTTGCAAGAAGAGTAAAAACTCATATAGACCTGGAGAGGCACAGGGCAAGTAAGAAAGCCAAGATTCAAGCAGCCAAGGAAGATAATGCAAAGCCAAACAAAGGAAAACCACCCCAGGCACCTCAGCACACAAGGCAGCAGGAATGGCGTCCGCCCCAGCAAAGAAACCAAATGGGCGAACCACTAAAGGCTAGGGAAATCAACGTCATCAAGTTCATTCCATTGAACGCCACTCTAGCTACTGTCCTCAGAGAGATGCGGAATCAGAAACTCTGGTCACCCCCTGCAAGGTGGAGAGCCCCAATGGTGGGGACGCACAAGGATAGATGGTGTGATAACCATGAAGCATACGGGCACGACACGAATGAATGCTTCAGCCTAAAGCTAAGCATCAACAACGTCATCCAAAGGGGAGAACTAAAGAAGTTCGTGGACCATGGGGGCAACAGCATGCAGTTAGGGCCATCACACAGAGACAAGGGTAAAAGCAAAGTAGACTACAATCCTCCACCCAACAAGAGAGGGACCATAAATATGATACACGGGGGAGTAGCGTCAGGTGGCCCAACTGCTAATGCAAGGGAGGTTTACGCATCCCAATTGAGTTCAGTGCCAAGGTTGAGGAAAAGGCCACGAGAAGGAGAGGAGATGAAGATTGAATTCTCGGAGAAGGACAAGAGCCACATTGTCTTCCCACATGACGATGCGTTAGTCATTACGATAGACATTGACAATTTTGATGTAAAAAGAATACTAGTAGATGGGGGCAGCTCAGCAGACCTCCTGAGCCTAAGGGTCCTAGAAGAAATAGGGAAGACAAAGGCAGACATCAAACCAGTCAACTTCCCTCTAGTTGGCTTCTCAGGGGCAACAAGCTACCCCCTGGGAATGATAACCCTGCCGGTGACCATGGGCCAAGGATGGACACAGCTGAAGGTGAATGTTAACTTCTTGGTGGTGGAAAGCCTGGGAGCCTACAATGGGATCCTAGGAAGGACAACCATAAACCCATACGAAATCGTGTCATCCACCGTACACCAGAAGTTGAAGTACATTACTGAGAATGGAGTCGGAGAAGTCTTGGGTGATCAACGCACTGCGAGGCAATGCTACGTCAACTCCATGAGACGTGGATCACACAGGACGGACACAGTGGCAATGGTCATGATAGGAGCCAACCGAGATAGCAAGAAGAAAGGAAGGAGACAAAGGCAAGGAAAGATGAAGAAGGGAGTTGTACTCCGTTTGAGCAGGCAGTTTTTTCAAATAATGCCTAAGAAAAGACACATGAGCAAGGCTGTAAAGGTGACAGCCATACCTTGGCAGCCAGAGACCATAGAAGGGAAAAGAACAAGGGACTCCATCATAAGAGGCTTCCGTTACATCGATGATATCAAGCAAATGCCGCGGGAGCCAATATCAAGCTATTTCCAGAGATTCTCCAGTTATGGTGCCAATATGGACATCACAAGAGGAGAAGCCGTCAAAGCATTCATTCGAAACATGCATCCAAACTCATTTGAGGCTTATGGAGGGCTCTATGAGATGGTCATGACAAGCACGATAAGGGAGCTCAAAGAGAAGCTAGACAAAGAATTTGCAAAGGAGATGGAGCAGCTGGAGGAAGTTCCGGAGAAAGAAGAAGAGACTGATGCACTGCGAGGAGGTGTAAGCTTCACATTCACACCCCTTACAGTGAGCATAGAAGAAATTTTTCAGAAGTACCTCAAGGAGGAGCTACCCACATGCAGAGAGGAGGGCAAGGCCTTCCTAGGAAGAGATGCACAGGGATGGTGTGAATACCATGGGACCTGGGGGCAACAGACCAACCACTGCATGGTGCTGAAGATAGAAGTGGAGGAAATGATTCACAGTGGAAGCCTAAAGGAGTACGTGGCAACAGACGAATTGACCACCCCATATCCTTAGTTTCATATTTAGCACTTCGCATGTTCAAGCTTTTTAAGTTTTTCAAAAACAACTTTTGAGAAGGAGAACTCAAGAAGTTACTTCAACTCTGCACTACCTTTGATTTCCTCCAAAGGATGTCTTGATACACCCAAGGTATCCCACATGTACAAAAACATGAATGCTCCTTAGGGAGTAGAAGTTACTCAAAAAGTATTTTCCAATGAATGTGGTGATATAGTCATGAAGTTATCCTTACACAGATATGACTTCAAGTCAACAACAGGTTCGACGCCCCCAAGAGCGTATCTTGAGAGTAGTTCTTATACTACGACCTTCGACGCCCCCAGGAGCGTATCTTGAGAGTAGTTTTTAAACTACGACCTTCGACGCCCCCAAGAGCGTATCTTGAGAGTATTTTTTAAACTACGACCTTCGACGCCCCCAAGAGCGTATCTTGAGAGTAGTTTTTAAACTACGACCTTCGACGCCCCCAAGAGCGTATCTTGAGAGTAGTGTTCATACTACAACCTTCGACGCACCAAGAGCGTATCTTAAGAGTGGTTTCCAAAAACTACGAATTTCGACGCCCCCAGGAGCGTATCTTGAGGTAGATTTGCAACCTACCAGATTCGACGCCACCAAGAGCGTATCTTGAGGTAGAAAAAACACTACCAGATTCGACGCCCCCAAGAGCGTATCTTGAGGTAGATTTCAAACTACCAGCTTCGACGCCAACCAGGAGCGTATCTTTGGTCTAACCTGTGCCCTCCGGGAGCCTATCCTGTGAAACGTTAAGTGCCCTCCGAGAGCCAGTCTCGTGAACAGATTTCGACGCCAACCAGGAGCGTATCTTTAGTCTAACCTGTGCCCTCCGGGAGCCTATCCTGTGAAACGTTAAGTGCCCTCCGAGAGCCAGTCTCGTGAACAGATTTCGACGCCAACCAGGAGCGTATCTTTGGTCTAACCTGTGCCCTCCGGGAGCCTATCCTGTGAAACGTTAAGTGCCCTCCGAGAGCCTGTCTCGTGAACAGTTTTCGACGCCCACCAAGAGCGTATCTTTGGTCTAACAGTACCATACATACCATTCAAAGGGTATCAGAAAAGAGTATTACACCATCACTAAGAAGGATCCCATGGGAAAGCAATTTCAAAGTAAAGTGATATGAAGAACACATAATGTTTTTTCTTGATGAAATAGCAGGTATGGCATGAAGGAAAACACGAAAGAAGGATAAGTAAAGGAAACACACCAAGAGAAGAGTCCATAATCAAAGGAGTACATACAAAAGCATACGAAGTACCAATGTAAAGCCAAGCGAACCACATAGTCAACAACACAATACGACAAAGGAAAGCAACACAAAACCCACAACAATCCCAAAAGATACTCAACCCATCAAAGGGGAGAAAGAGTATGGTTATATATACAAGGATAGCAAGATGTAGACACATCAATCAGAGCCTTCGGGAGAGTCATCCTGACCCCCTGAGGCTGAACCACCGGCAGAGATGGAGGAAGAGGAGGAGTCTGAAGTATCGATGTCCACAGGCGTAGCATCCACCTGGGTAGGGGCAGGCTCGTCTGCAACAGCAGCCTGACCCCTAAGGACAGCCATGTAGCCAGTAGCGTATGGCCCAAAATCACCAAGATCGCCAACTGGAAACTGAGGGTCAATGCGGAAAATATGATCAACCAGATACTCAACGAACTGGTTCATCTCCTGATTGAGCCGCACGCTATAGTCAGCAGTGAAGGCAGAAGAAGCCTTGTATTCAGACACTGCGATAATCCTCTCCTCCGCCCGACACCTAGCCTCCAACTTCCGCAACTCCTCAAAGTGGAGTGAAGATGCAACCTCAGCCTCCCGGCATAAGCTACCTACGGTAGTCTCAAGTAAAGACACCCGGTCCCTGAGCTCCTGCATCTTCAGATCAGATAAGCGCGCCTTCTCAGCCGCAGTGGCGAGCTCCGCCTTCAGAGAGACCTGGCTGTCCTCAAGGGTCTTCTTCTCGTCAGATAACTCGAGCACGAGTGATGACATGTTCACCATGTCAGACATACCCTGATAATTTAAAAAAGGGATGAGTAACCGAAAAACCAACCACATAAAAGTATAAAGAAGAAAGCAAGGAACAACTCACAGGTGCATAACGAGAGAGTACACCCTAAACGAAGCGTCGAGTCTCCCCAGGAGACCTAGGCTGGGCAACACGATGGCCAGGGGGGACGGCACCGCGAAGTACGCGGATGCCAACCTCAGGAGTCCGCAAAGAGGAGCCGCTATCAAGATGGAACTCCTTCAAACCAGCGAAAGGAGTCCACTCAGACCCAACGACATCTTCGTCAGTAAGACGTGCGAAATCCTTCCGACTTAAAGCCGGAGGCCCACCTATACGAACGAAGCAAGTCAAAGGAAGATATAAACATAGAAGCATCAGTGGTAAGGTAGAGATCAAACCTGATGACCGTGCCCTCGGCTGGGGGGCAGGGGAACCATCACCAGCAGGTCGCTTCCCTTTGTCAGTATGGGAAGGCGCCTCTTCGACCACCATCTCTTTATCGCGAGACAGGGTCGGGGGACGAGCAACAGGTGAAGGAAGATCCGCAGCTTTCTTCCTCTTGACAGCCGAGGCCCCGGCCTCAGAGTCAGATCTCCGCGACTTGGACTTGGAAGGTCCAGAGTCTTTGCCTACGGAGACAACCCTCTCGGTCACCAAGGGGGAGCGCCCTAGCAATGTAAGAAAAACAAGATAAGGAAAACACAAGTATACCATAAAGAAGCAAACAGGAGGAAGTATACCAGAGGACCCCAGCCTTCTTCCCAAGCATGGGGGTTTTCTTCAGAGTGGAGCTAGAAGGAGCCTTCCTCTTGCTCAAGTCGACCGGGGCTCCCTGCACGTTATAGGTTTTTCCGTGAAACCAACCTACAAAGAAAGAGCAGAAAGTAAATAAAGATGAAAAGACTAAGTAACATACCGAACCCACGGAGTCAGGAGTCAAACTGATCCCTGCCTCGTAAAGATCCGTCTCAGTCACTAAGGACACGGGGCAGTATGACCGGGTCCTGTTGCTCTCATGAATGATCTTCAGAGTCTCTAAATCAACAGGTGAGAACTCCCCGAAGGCAGGCCAACCATCCGACCGATCCTCATTCAAGACCGACCAAGTGACGTATCGATCTGTGATGAAGAAATAATGCTTGGCCCAGTGACTGGCCGAGTTGTCACTCCGGGCCACGAAGCGAAGAGAGGTATCCCACTCGACCCCACTCAACCCGAAGTCAGCAAATCAGGAATCCTTGAAGGTCGGATGGCGAGTTACAAAACTCGCAAAGCCCACCTTCTTCTGGTATTGGAACCGGTAGAAGCATCGGAACAGAACTAGGGAGTACTTCCAGGAGTACCAGTGGCACAACACCCGGAAGCCCACCCAGACACGGAGGGCACTGGGGGCAAGGTTCACAGGAGAAATCCTGAAGAACCTGCTCAACTCTACGAGGTCATCGCAGTAAGGCAACCTCAACCCAAATCGAATCTGGGAAGGGTAAACGACGACCTTCCCCCTAGGAGGCTCCGTCACCGTCTCGCGGGTATTTCCCAAGGAATGGAGGAAAGGATATAGAGGCTCATCTAAGGGACAGATATCTCCTAAGGTAACATGCTCATTGTAATCAGACCTAGTTAGGTGGTTCTCCGACAGAGCAGCGAGACCTAAGGCAAAGGTAACAGGAAATCCCAAAGTTCGAATCAAGTTTCGACTAACACCCCAGCTTAGATCGCAACACTAAGCTAATGATAGGAAAGGAAGTAATGCGACAAAAAGAAGAGAAAGGGAACTCACTCATCCTTCGGAGGATGTAACGCCTCTGTAGAGTCTGTGTGCGGGGACACCACCAGGAATACAGTACCTGCCACGACATGACAAATATCAAGACAAGAAAATTTCCGAAAAACCGGGAGTACTCCGACACTCGACCAACGACAACAACCAAAGATTCGAAGACACCCAACAAAGATAACAAACATGAGCCAGGGACACCACGACAACCAAATCGAATAATTTTATCCGAACCTAAATTTGGTTTTCGGGCAAAATTACCGTTACGCCCTCCAACGGAAATCAACACACAAATGGCGACACAACATCAAATTCAAAACGGGGATAGTTTAATCGGACAAGAAACTATCTCCGGACGACCGGCAAATTTTTTTCCCAAAATCCACAACTATCTACGGCTATCCACGGTAATCCCACATTCAATCAAATATCGGCAATCAAGTATCGACAACCAAATATCGGCAATCAAGTATCGGCAATCAAGTATCGGTAATCAAGCATCGACAATTCAAAAATCAACATTTTACGCGGTAATGGAAAGGAAAAGAATGGACCTTCGGAAAACCCGACCCGATGTGATAAACGGGTCCGGAATTCGAACTTCGAAGTTGGCCGGAATCAGCCCCTCGCCGGAGCCCCAATTCTGTCGTCGCCGGAATTGATCTCAGCCATCCCTTCGTCGCCGGAAGCCGCCCTAGGTCACACCGGAGCTGCTCCGCCTCACTGTCGACAGCCCTTGCCGGACCTGGCGCTGTCGTCGTCGGGAATAGACTCGCCGTCGACTGCCGTCCCTGCCTTGGTCCACGCCGCCTCAAGCCGTCGGACCGCCCTGCCTCTGCCGTGCTGCCGGGAGCCGCTGTCGTCGACCTAGCTCCTTGCCGCACCGGTGGTTCCCCCTCTCTTGTGCCGGTCGGAATTTCTGGTCCACCACCAGAATTTTGGCCGGCCCTCCTCCTTGGGTGTGCTCCAAATCCTTTCTTGCTCTCCAAGTGTGAGGAAAGAGGGAAAAGGGTGGCTATGGTGACTAACTAAGGTATTTTCCTAACTCTCCTATATATTTGAAAGATGATAGGGTTTCTTAAAGAGTTCTAATTACCACCCTCCATTTTTTTTTTAAGTGAGATCTAAGGGCTAGAGAAAAACCATCACTTTTATCCCCTTTAACTATGGCTAAGTATATCTCCATACTTAGAAAAACCATCAAGTTAGCCTTATTCTTGAGCATCCCCTACTTAGAAAAATTTTTAGGCTAAAATTAAATTTTTCTTCGCTTAGGCAAAATCCCGGCATGAAATTGAAGCATAAGTCACGTAGTTGCACTCATATTGCATCCCTATGCGAGCGTGTATTTTTCGAAATATACGTCCGTAGCAAGGAAAGATTTATTATTCCCACTTCAGACGGACGCGTGCTTAGGCACGTGTCCGTACTGCTCTAACGTTTACACTTCCTCTATCTTATAAGGCAGGGGGCAGAGTCAGAGGCACGCATCCTTGGGTAAGTAAGCATTCAGATGAAAGGTAAAACCCCGGTTTCAAATTGCGCGTGTCATACCATCCTGAAATAGAGTCAATAAAGGGTTAGGCCATTGGTTGACTCGGGGGCATGTGATGGATATACGCCCAATTTGAACCCGTTGACTTCCGAATCGTTGTATTTTTATCATCCCATTAACGATTATAATTTGAAACTTCAACCCGAACACTTCGCGAAATCACCAACGGTCTGGACGGGGCCGGAGCGCTCGTCCGGCCGAGTCAAACTCACCTAGGTGAGGTTGGGTGGCCACACCCGACCTCCCCTAGGGGAGATCGGGTGGACCAACCCGATCTCCCCTAGGGGAGATAGGGTTGGCCAACCCCATCCCCCCTAGGAGGGGTTGGGTGGCCTCACCCAACCCCTACCCTTGGGGGTCGGATTTCCCTTCCCCCCATGGGCCTCGACACCGTTCTTGGACTCCCATACTCGGTTTATTCCGCCTACCTTCTCCGTATCCTAAGGTCTTAATTATGTGTTTAAAGGTTAATTAACTGTGTTTAAAGGTTAATGATGTCATTAAGCCACCTTAATGACACCGTTGCCTATAAATACCCCACCTCCACTATTCATTTGATCATCTTGGCAAGTTGGATAATTTTGCTCTGACATCTCTCTAGCTTTATCTCTCTAAAAACCGTATTGACTTAGGCATCGGGGAGGGTTCATCAGGCACCACCTCCCCCCCCCCCCCTCTGTGCCTGGTACTGCCCCTTCTGCAGGGCGAAAGGAGAAGAGAAGCTAAGGACGGAAGGACGCAAGCTAGGACAGCACAACCCGAGATCACCCGATTCACAACATCTCCTGTGAGGAACGAGACTTGAGTCGACCGCCCGTTGACCCTTGACTCGGAACCTAACAGGCTTCTTTTGACACACTATGGTGAGCAAATAATGTTGTCCCTTTACTGCTGTGGTTACTGTACTTGATTAGACTCATGGTGAGTGAATCCTGTCAACGTCAGACAACCATATACATCTTTTCTATGTCGACCTTTCATTGAGAAGGCCTCGAGCGGCTTTTACACCAGCATCCATGGAGAGAGAGAAGATCGTAATGTTCAACCGAAACATTTCTAGCTTTTGCATCTTTACTTCCACCGAGGCGTATGCAAAGGGATACTAAGCTGTAACATTGTCTGGTTGCAATTGAAGTCTTCTTCAACCCCTTTATTCAAGGTTGAGTGTATCACCACATACGCGTTCAGATCATCAAAGAACCTACTCCCATTCTTGGGGAAACAAATTATCACATTCATCTCTCATTGTCAAAATCATACTGACTACTATATGTTAGATTACGGGGGCTAAATACTATGAAAACTCAAATATGGTACTTGCTAGGAAACACAATTACGCAGAAGAAGATGTGCACATACGTTAAACTCTTTTCGTAGTCCCAAGATCTTGTTGAGGGAGTTCTCGATCCACCGGACAGAACTCGTAGAGATTCTTGTTAAGGAAGCCCTACGCGGTATAGTCTCCACAACAAAGCCTCTGATCGATTCTTGGCAGGGATAGATCTTCAGAGTGTTTGCTCAAAGAAAATTGGCATACCCTTGGTGACTTAGGTGGTTCGGTCGAATGTGAGGAGTATTAGGGAGGAGGGTTTCCTCTCAAATTACTGATGGGTTCCGATGTAATCGTCAGCCCCGTTAACAGCCAATTGACGACGAGTAGGTCCAGTGGGCCTCGTGAAAGGCCGGGAAGGCCCAAAAAGCCCAGTACGAAGGGTTCCGACCCTAGCAGTCCCGATATATGAGCTGAACGCTCCCGACAAGAAGCCTCTGAGTAGGCCCCGATACGCCTTAGTAAAGGCCCCGATGATAAAGCCCCGCGGAGGCTGGACCTGTCTCGTGAGACAAAGGGTCCTGGGTGGTGACTTAGAATGAAGACAACTCTGGAGTCCCCGACGAAAGTTGGGACTTGTGATCAGAGGATAAGACCGAGAAACCCGCCTACTAGATAGAGTAGTGGGACGACGGTTAAAGATATAGATAAACTTCCCCGAGATACGCAGGGCGTGCCCGATACGCGGAGTATGGGTAAGATACGCGGAGCGTGGGGCGAAATCTACGGAATCCCGAACGAGATATACGGAATCATAGCGAGATATACAGAATCATGGGCAAAACGGCCAATCACGGTCACAGGTAACTGAGTAACTTCCCCTCCTATATAAAGGAGGAAGTTACCTCAGAAAACATTATCTAATACGCACGTAGATGACTGCTGCCACCCCATTGATCGTATACTCATTTAAGCATCGGAGAGGGATTCTGGGTCACCACCCAGGTCATCCCCTTTTGCAGGATTACGCGGAGCCCAGGAGTCCAAGCTTTCCGTCAAGGACGTAACGGAGCTTCGCCCGTGATCCAACATTGGCGCCGTCTGTGGGAACTAACAAAAAGCCAAAATAGTTTCTACCAGATCAATGGCCGGTGGTGGCAAGAAGAAGCAAGTTCAGGCCGGCAGTTCTCGCCCCGCTGGAACTGTGAATTCCCCGTTGTTGGAACATGTTGCTGAACAAGGATAGCACCCTGCTGTTTCTCAGACAGGGGGGCATGGTGATGATGAGGTCTCAGTCCGAGACACGACGTCGAACAGGCAAGATATCCCGCGAAAGGGAGGTGGATGCTCCCCCAAACCCGGTGGGGCATAGAGAGAAGGTCCCGCGAAGGGAAGCAGGCTCTTCTTCAAACTCGGAGTTAGCCAAGGCGGTAGCAGATGCTATGCCTATGTTTTTGGCAGCCATGGAGGCTCTGTTTGACAAGAGAGAGGCCGCCTGGAGGGCGGAGGAGTTGCCTCCGCGAGAAGAGCTGCCCCCACCCCCTCCGAGGGTGGTTCCAGAAGAACAGGAGGTTCAGCCCAGGAATAGGGGTAAGGAACCTGCGCACTTGGAGAAGTTCGTGGTTGACGGCCCGGGACCAGTGCAAAACAGGACCATTCCCCTGAATGGCCCCATCACCCCCGATCAGGTGGTGAAGATCGTCAGCATCTGCATGGGTGACCATCAGCAGATGACATCGGAGTTGAGGGATCGATCCAGCCATCCCTTCATTCCATGGCTGCTGGATACTGTCGCCCCGCCAGGGCTAGGCATCCCGACCATCAAGGAGTATGATGGTGAAGGAGACCCGGTCCGCCATGTTCAGAGACATGTCCAGGCTTGCATGGGAAGAACCTCGAACGATGACCTCGTGTGTTCGCTGTTCCCGATCACCCTGGGAGAAAGGGCCATGACTTGGTTTTTCAGCCTACCGCCAGGAAGTATCACGTGCTGGGCTGATATGCACAATCGCTTCATCAAGCAGTATCAAGGTCGGAGGCGTCTTCTGAAGAGTGTAAGGTCCCTGACCCAGGTGGTGCAGAGACCCGACGAATCGTTGGCATATTACTACCAACGATTCACTGCCAGTGCCGCGGAGATCGATGAGGAGATATCGGAGGGAGAGACCATCCGCACTTTCCTTCGGAACCTATCCGCTCCATATGGGTCCGATCTGATGCACAGTGTAGCCGCGAAGGCTGTGTGGAGTATGGAGGCCCTGCAAGCGAGGTGAAACAGCATATCGACGTCCAGGAGTCGAAGATTGCTGCCGGAGAGCTTGATCCTCCAAAGTCGGGTAGAGGAAAGCCATCGTCCAAGCTGTCGGATGATCGCAAGGGGAGCGACAAGTCGGAAGGGAGTAGGAACCGTGGTCGCCCCGAGAGAAGGGAAGATAGACGTCCTCCGAAGAAGGACCACCGCGAAGGTCGTAGTGTTCCCATCAACAGCTCGATGACCTCCGTGCTAGCTGTGATGGATCGGCAAGGTCTCGCCCGATACCCCCCGAGGAAGGAAGGAGAGTTCTTAGGAGGCCGCTCTGATCGTTATTGTCGGTACCATCGAGCAAATGGTCACGACACAGATAATTGTCGGGAGTTAAAGAAGGAGATAGAAAAGCCGATCCAGAAAGGAAAGCTGAAGGAGTTCGTTGGAAGGGGAAGATGCCGATCCCGTTCCAAAAGTCGGTCGCGGTCCCGTTCTAAGTCCCGTGACCGATCCCCGAAGAAGAAGAAGATTGAGTCGGAGCCTTCTGGTTCCGGTGTCCGTAAGGAGAGACGGGGGACCATTAACGTCATTCACGGAGGAATGGCAGCGGGAGGTGACACCACTGCTTCTAGGGAAAATTATGCTTCTCGCATCTCAGCTGCTGTGGTGCTAGGCAAGAGGTCCCGGTCGTGGACTCTTAAGGAGGAAATGGTGATTTCTTTCTCGGCAGAGGATTTGATAGGCGTGGAGAGCCCCCACGATGACGCCTTGGTCGTGACCCTGGACGTAGACAGATTCGAGATGAAGCGGATCCTGATAGACGGAGGGAGCTCCTCTGACATTCTTTTTATGGATGCCCTGGAAGCCATGGGTAAGACGAAGAAGGACCTGACACAGGTGAACTTCCCGATGGTGGGCTTCTCCGGATCGACTTCCTATCCGGTGGGGATGATTACCTTACCAGTAGAGTTTGGTAGTGGCTGGAAGATGGAACGGCGGAACGTGGATTTCGTCGTGGTAGAATCGGCGGGAACGTATAACGCCATTATCGGGAGGACCACCATCAACCCTCTCATGGCAGTTGCTTCAACTGTCCACCAGAAGATGAAGTTCCCGGCTGATCATGGTGTCGAGGTTAAGGGCGACCGGGTGGCGTCACGAAAGTGCTATGTTAACGCCACTCGAAGAAGAAGAAGGGAAGCCATGGCTGTCCTGCAAACTGATGCTGATCCTCGAGAGGAGTTTGGGCGGCCCGCCCCCATGGAGGATCTGATGGAGGTTGAGATTGACGGACCTCGAAGGAAGGTGAAGATCGGGTCTGCTTTGTCGGAAGAAAGAGCCCGAGAGCTGATCGAGTTCTGAAGGAGTTCAAGGAGCTGTTTGCCTGGTCCCCGAGTGATATGCCAGGAATCAGCCCCGACGTGATAGTGCATGAGCTGAAGATTGACCCCGCGATCAAGCCTATCGCGCAGAGGAGGCGTCCGATGGGCGTGGACAAGAGAATCGCGATCCAACAAGAGGTGGGCAGACTTCTCGACGCTGGATTCATCAAGGAGCTCCGATTCCAGACATGGGTCGCTAATCCAGTCCTGGTGCGAAAGAGCAATGGAAAGTGGCGGATGTGTGTCGATTTCCGCGACTTGAACAAGGCCTGCCCGAAGGATTGCTACCCGCTCCCGAGGATTGACCAGTTGGTGGATGCCACATCGGGACATGAACTGCTGAGCTTCATGGATGCCTATTCCGGATATAACCAGATCAAGATGGCAAAGGAGGATGCCCCCCACACAGTTTTTTACGCTGACAGCGACGTTTATCACTATGACGTCATGCCCTTCGGATTGATCAATGCCGGAGCAGCTTACCAGCGGATGGTGAACAAGTTGTTCGGAGACATGCTGGGAAAAACGATGGAGGCTTATGTGGATGATATGCTCGTGAAGTCCCGACAGGCAGGAGACCACGTCCAAAACTTGGCAGCGGAGTTTGAGCGAATGAGGCTTCATCAGGTTCGGTTGAACCCTGACAAGTGTGCTTTCGGGGTGAACTCGGGGAAGTTCCTAGGGTTCAAGGTGAGCCAGAGAGGAATCGAGGTGAATCCTGAGAAGCTGCGAGCAATCGAGGAGATGCAGTCCCCGAAGACCCATCGGGAGGTTCAAGTGTTGGATGGCCGGTTGGCCGCGATGAATCGATTCTTATCCAAGGCGAGTGATAGAGCCATGCCATTCTTTGATGTGTTAAGGGCTCATAAAAAGTTCGTATGGTCCGACAAGTGCGAGGAGGCATTCCAAGCACTCAAGCAGCATCTCCGTACTCTCCCGCCGTTGGCGAAACCGGCTCCAGGCGAGCCGCTTTATCTCTATTTGGCTGTTTCTGATGTCGCTGTTAGTTCTGTTTTGATTAAGATTGTCAAGGGCAACCAAGTGCCTGTCTATTATGTAAGCAAGGCATTTGCCAAATCAGAAATGAACTATCCCGCCATTGAGAAGTATCTCTTTGCGTTAATTGTTGCCGCTCGAAAGCTCCGACCTTACTTCCATGCCCACGAGGTTACAGTACTGACAAATCAGCCCTTGAAACACTTTTTGAACCGACCGGAGGCGTCGGGGAGATTGGTGAAATGGGCCATCGAGCTTACGGAGTTCCGAATTCATTTTGCTCCGCGAACTGCTATTAAGGGCCAGGCATTGGCAGATTTTATAGCTGAGTCTACGGCACCCGATCTGGAAGTAGCGAGTCCCGCAGAGGGGGCAACCATGGAGGTCCCGATAGCAGAACCGGCCCCGATAATAGAACAGCCAGAACAGCCAAATGAGGAGAACATTTGGGAGATGTACACTGATGGTTCATCAAATGTAGAAGGATCGGGGGTAGGATTCGTATTGATACCGCCCGGTGGAGGCGAGCCCCTCCGATATGCTCTGGCCTTAACATTCAAGGCCACCAACAATGAAGCGGAGTATGAGGCTCTCATCACGGGCCTTAAGATTGCCAAGGGTACGGGGGTCGATCATTTGAAGGTAAAGTGCGATGCCAGCTTGATTGTGAATCAGGTCCAAGGGAACTATGAAGCCAAGAGCCCGACAATGAGGAAGTATTTGCACGAGGTGCAGACTTTGAAGGGAAGCTTCAAAAGCTCCGATATCGAGGCAATCCCGAGGGAAGAAAACGCGGAGGCAGACGCCTTAAGCAAGTTTGCTCTAGGAGTGGCCCCTGAGGAGAATCGGAAGGTGCACTTCCTGGAGAGAGTGATTATCTCAACCATCGATCCAACGGAAGTTTGCGCTATTGAAGCAGGATCGGAGGAGGAAGAGAAACCCACCTGGATGACCCCGATGGTCACATACCTGACTACGGGAGCACTCCCAGATGATGAAGTGGCCGCTGTCAGGCTACGTCGAATTGCGAACGATTACGTGATGGTGGACAACCAGTTATACAAGAAGGGGCATGTGAAGCCTTTTCTGAAATGTGTGGCGGAGCCTGATACGAATCAGATCCTGAGAGAGCTACACGAGAGAGTCGTGGCCTGTCATGAAGGGGCCCGATCTATCGTGGGGAAGGCGTTGAACCTAGGCTACTATTGGCCTTTGATGAACAAAGAAGCGACAGCGATGGTCCAATCCTGTGATGCATGCCAGAGGTACGCTCCAAATATCGTGGCTCCCGCCGCGGACTTGATGCCCATCAGGAGTGCTTGGCCGTTCGCGCAATGGGGCATTGATTTGGTGGGACCTCTTCCCCAAGCGAAAGGTCAGTGCAAGTATTTGCTCGTGGCCATCGATTACTTCTCGAAATGGATAGAGGCTAAGGCATTGGCCAAGACGACGGGACAACAGATCCTCAAGTTCCTTCAAACTCAGATCATATCCCGGTATGGGGTTCCTCGAGTGTTGGTCAGTGACAATGGCCCTCCGTTCAATGGGGCTCAGTTGAAGGAGTACCTGGAGGAGTTGAACATCGAGCATCGGACTGCTTCAGTCCGCCATGCTCAGACCAACGGCCAAGTAGAATCAGCCAACAAGATCGTGATGGATGGCTTGAAGAAGAGAGTCTACACCTTGCAAGGCCATTGGCTGGATGAGCTTGAAAATGTGCTGTGGGCTGTTAGAACAACACCCAAGCAATCGACGGGGGAAACTCCGTTTGGCCTGGTCTATGGCACGGAGGCAGTTGCTCCCGTGGAGATAGCGGTGGTGTCCCATCGCGCGAAATATTACGAACCTCTGACGAACGAGGAAATGAGACGTCTAGACCTAGACTTGCTCGAGGAGAAAAGATGGAAGGCTGATGAAGTTCAGGCTCGGATGCGTCTGGCAACGGCCCGATATTATAATCGGCGTGTCAAGTCCCGACAATTCTTCGTTGGAGAACTTGTCTGGCGGAGGAACGAGTTCATTAATCAAGATCGGATCAACAAGCTATCGCCGAAATAGGAGGGACCTTACAAGATCGTAGGGATGCCAGCCCCGAATGCATACAAGCTAGAGGATCTCGATGGCAAGACGTTGAAACATTCCTTCAGTGGCGAACACTTGAAGAAGTATCATGTTTGATATTAAGCCGCCGCGAATGGCGCAAGTTATCTATCAATCCGATGTAAGCAAAGCTTTGAGTTATTAATAAAAGAAGTTGCTCCCGATCAAATTGTTTTTAGATTTATTCTAATTATTAGTAAGACGTCCTGAAGGACGCGACAAAAGCCTTCCGAGGTACGAGAAAAGCCTTCCGAGGTACGACAAAAGGCCTTCCGAGGTACGATAAAAATCCTTACGAGGTACGAGTAAGTCGCCTTTATGGCTCGACAAAAAGCCTTTCGGGGTACGGACAAAAGCCCTACGGGGTACGAGTAAGTCGTCTATATGATGCAACCAAAAGCCTAGGTACGAAAAGGCCCCAATGGGTCCGCGTAAGTCGTCTATATGATGCGGCCAAAAGCCTTAACGGGTACGGAAAAGCCTTAGCAGGTCCGCGTAAGTCGTCTATATGATGCGGCCAAAAGCCTTAACGGGTACGGAAAAGCCTTAGCAGGTCCGCGTAAGTCGTCTATATGATGCGGCCAAAAGCCTTAACGGGTATGAAAAAGCCTTAACAGGTCCGCGTAAGTCATCTATATGATGCGGCTAAAAGCCTTAAAGGGTATGATTAAGCCGTCTGGAAAGACGCGATAAAAGCCCTTAAGGGGTACGATTAAAGTCGTCTGATTTGGCGCGGTAAAAGCCCTAAGGGGTGTGAAAAATCGTCTTAAATGATGTGTAAAAATGGCCTTAAAAGGCAGGGATGAGAAACCTTAAGTGGTGAAGTCCCGATTGGATGAGAAACCTTAAATGGTAAAGTCCCGATTGGATGAGAAACCTTAAATGGTAAAGTCCCGATTGGATGAGAAACCTTAAATGGTGAAGTCCCGATTGGATGAGAAACCCTAAATGGTAAAGTCCCGATTGGATGAGAAACCTTAAGTGGTGAAATCCCGATAAGGCGAGAAACCTTAAGTGGTAAAGTCTAGAGTAAAGCGTCGGGAGGACGTATGAAGTCATCTTAAATGGTGCGTCGGAACGTTCTGAGTAACGAGTCTAAAGTCGCTTTAAATAGCGCAAATAACTATCGGAGTCAAAATAGTTGAAAGAAATTTCTTATATAAAGGCTCGAAGGCCAAAGGGGTCCGATACAAAGGATAAAGAAGACAAGGATAAAAAACACAAGGACTAAAGATATAGAGCGTTAAGCTTGGTCCTTGTTGGAAGAAGGGTCCTCAGCAGCATTGGAGGAAGCAAGGTTCGGAGGGGCCTGGGCAGAAGGCTCCGCAGCCCGCGGAGTCGGGTCCACGGCAGCAGTCTCTTCACTCTCCGCGGGGAGGTTGAAGTACTTCTCCGCGATGGGGGCGAGAGTCTCGGACTTCTTGAAGTCGATGGAATCCTCGTAGGCTGTGTAGAGTTCTTCGACGGCATTGAACAGGACGTCCTCCACCTCGGACTTGCAGAACCCTACAGCATCCACCTTGAATTCTTCAAAATTCCGATACTCCTCGCGGCCCTGCAGACGGCCCTCCTCGCGACCCTGCAGGAAACCCTCCTCGTGGCCCTGCCGGCGACCTTCCTCGTGGCCCTGGGCCTTGGCCTCAGCAAGTTTGGCCTCAAGCTCTGCCTTGGCCTCTGCAAGAGCATCCGCGAGAACACCCTTCTCATGGATGAGCTGCCTCCTCTCCGACTCATGCCGCTGATTATCCGCCTGGACCATCTTCCGCTCCCGACGCATGACAGCCTCGTGATCCTGAACCTGCTTGAGCAGGCCCGAAGCCATCTCGTCAAGGAGAGTTTTCTTCTTAGCCATCTTATTCCTGGCCGCCACCACCTCGTCGAGGTCCACCTGGAGCTTGGCCAACGCGTCGGGGTCCGACCGAGCTTGAGCCTCCTCCAAAGCACCCTTCAGAGCCAGGATAAGGCCGAAGCAGCGCTGCTGGTTTGCGGTGTCCTGTGAGAAGGGAGGAAAAGATCAAGATGCAGTAATCGGAGACAAGAGTGATGAAGAGAATAAAATAAAGATGAAGTTTTACATCTATCCGACGAATAGCCATATCGCGGATCTCCTCCTCAAGGTCCTCCCGCGCCAAGGATAGGGGCCGCCTCAAGGCTGGAGGAATTGACCCCGCCAGCAGATGCAGGGCCAATTCAGGCTCAAGGTTTCCTCGCTGGAGTGGAACCCCTCGGAGAGACTCGATCGGGTTCCAAGGCATCGTCCCCTGGTCGGGGGTGAAAATCTTGTAAAGATTTTCATCCACGGGGAGAGGGGGGATGGCCCCGGAACTTTCAGCTGGAGGAGCCACCTCGGTCGGTGGCTCGGGAGTCGGAGTGCGGAACTCGGGAGGAGGACTCCGAGACACATCCTCCATGACGGGCCTCAGGATGCTCCGACCTGACTTGCAGCGGAGCAGGCCCCCTTCAGCAGGCTCCTCGGAGGAAGGAGAAGCCTCCAAATCAGTCACCTGACGGAACTGAGCTTCCGTCGGGGTTTCCTCCGTCATCGGCGCCGGTGGAGTCGTGGCCCGGGCTGGAGTAGCAGCTCGCCTCGGAGTGGTAGCCTCCGCTGGACCTGCGCTGGCGGGATGAATAAAGTCAGGAAGAGTATCCTTAGGGCACCAGATGATTTGACGATCGAAGTGTTGGTTCTTCCCAAAGACGTTGTAATATCCCGCCTTGAGAACGCGGGGGATTTATCCTCGAAGGATGTACTTGATTTCTCGAACCCGCGTTTCCCGATCAGCGGGGATAAACTCCTTGGGAACCAGTTTCATATATCTTTTAATAGCACGACGGACACGCTTACCTTCCTCGGCGGTAGTGACCCCGAAGGCTTGGTCAATTTCCTCCCTCCTGGCTCGCTTGGCCACGACCTGCTCTTCGGTCGGAGGGGCAGCAGATGGAGTGGCGGAAGAGGAAGCGCCCTTCTTCAGCGACTTTCGCTTCCTCTTGGAGCCACCTGGGACGGCATCAGTCTCGCCCTGCTTCATAATGAGATGAGTCAGCAGAGAAGCCTTCTTGGCTGCAAAAATAAAAGACAAAGTGATTAGAAGAGTTACCCAGATGACTAAATCTTTGGAAACAGAATCGAGGAGCCAGACTCCGATGTGAATCAAGTCCTTCTCCATGAGCTTGTTGGCGTCGAGGGGTATGAAGGAGTCCCCCCAACGATAGAGCTGGACCATTTGAAGAGTGTTGAGGTCATCCTCAGTGTAGGCCTCGAGCTTGGGGGCAGGGTCCGCCACGACCTCCCATCGGGGCCACGGCACAGAGCTGTGTTGGACGAAGAAGTAATACTTCTTCCATCCGCTGTTGTCAGACCCCGAGTCACGAATCAGCACCCGATCCTTGTGGAACTTCCAGGTTTCGCTATCCCAGCCGAAACGTGAAAGTTGTTCCTTTGTCCACTTGGGGAGTCGGGGGGAGAAGGAGCAGACACCAGCCATATTGCACTTCATTCCATAGAAGGTGCGGAAGAGCAGTAGACTGTACGTCCACTGCTGGCGGTGGCATAGAAGTTGGAAGGCATTCCACACGCGGATATCGTGTGGAGAGAAGGTACAGGGGTGCGTCTTGTAGAAATTGCACATCTCCACCAGGTTCCCGCAGAAGGGGAATCGAATCCCCGCGCTTATCTGTCCGACGGAGACGAACACTTCCCCCGCTCGAGGACGCGTGACGATATGCTTCCTCTTGACGGCAGGCTGAGACTCATAGGGAAAACGAGGTTCCCAATCCGAGGTAATGCACCCCTCTCGAAGGGCAACCTCATATGAGGTCTCAGAAATCTCATTGACAGCGAATTCAAAGGTGAAATGGGTCCTAGCCTCAGAACTAGCTTCGTCTAAAACGGTTACAAACAAGGAGGGTTTGAGAAAAGAAGAGCAAACACCAGCAAGCCATGAAAGCAGAGAAGAAAATCCTTACCAGACATGATGGATGATGGCCGAAAGAAGATGAAGAAGGATCGGAAGATTGAGGGCCTTGGACCACTTGAGCAGCAGAAGGAACTTGGAAGAGAAGCTTCGAGTGCAAGAATGGCAGAAATTAAGAAGGTGAAGAAGAAGTGAATAATGCCAGGGTTCCGGCTTTTATAAGCAAAAGGACAAACTGAACGGACTTAATCTGGACCGTTGAAGACGAAACGATTTAATCTTGATCGTTGAAGACCGATGGACGGTACGGAAGAGACGTGGTGACGTAATAAGTGCTTTTTCAGAAAGCAACAGTCACGCCGATTTAAGCGTCGTTTCATAATCCCTAGCATTTAATGCTACAGTAACCAAGGAGTCTCCTCGGATTTGGCAACTGCCCATAGAATCCAGTGGGCCCGAAGTAATCGTGAGTGAGAGATTCTGTCATACAACAATTGTACGCAAGACAAAAGCCTCCGATTGAGGTGTAAAGAGGTCTGAAAATAAAAGCCTCCGACGGCAGTATCGGGAGGTACGAAGACAAAAGCCTCCGACGGCGAGGTCGGAAAGTCTGAAACTGGAAGACACGACGGACTAAAAGTCCCCCATGTCTTGGGGGCAAATGATGGGTTCCGATGTAATCGTCAGCCCCGTTAACAGCCAATGGACGGCGAGTAGGTCCAGTGGGCCTCGTGAAAGGCCGGGAAGGCCCAAAAAGCCCAGTACGAAGGGTTCCGACCCTAGCAGCCCCGATATATGAGCTGAAC
Source organism: Clarkia xantiana subsp. parviflora (assembly GCA_036873135.1). Taxonomy (NCBI): domain Eukaryota; kingdom Viridiplantae; phylum Streptophyta; class Magnoliopsida; order Myrtales; family Onagraceae; genus Clarkia; species Clarkia xantiana. The sequence goes on from JAPTYO010000018.1 coordinate 2,768,596, forward strand.
GCTCCCGACAAGAAGCCTCTGAGTAGGCCCCGATACGCCTTAGTAAAGGCCCCGATGATAAAGCCCCGCGGAGGCTGGACCTGTCTCGTGAGACAAAGGATCGTGGGTGGTGACTTAGAATGAAGACAACTCTGGAGTCCCCGACGAAAGTTGGGACTTGTGATCAGAGGATAAGACCGAGAAACCCGCCTACTAGATAGAGTAGTGGGACGACGGATAAAGATATAGATAAACTTCCCCGAGATACGCAGGGCGTGCCCGAGATACGCGGAGTATGGGTAAGATACGCGGAGCGTGGGGCGAAATCTACGGAATCCCGAACGAGATATACGGAATCATAGCGAGATATACGGAATCATGGGCAAAACGGCCAATCACGGTCACAGGTAACTGAGTAACTTCCCCTCCTATATAAAGGAGGAAGTTACCTCAGAAAACATTATCTAATACACACTTAGATGACTGCTGCCACCCCATTGATCGTATACTCATTTAAGCATCGGAGAGGGATTCTGGGTCACCACCCAGGTCATCCCCTTTTGCAGGATTACACGGAGCCCAGGAGTCCAAGCTTTCCGTCAAGGACGTAACGGAGCTTCGCCCGTGATCCAACAATTACCAAAAATGAGGAATTGTGAATTACCCTAAGAAAATCACGAACACTCCCTATTTATAGGAGGAGCAAAGTGGAAAAAAGTCCACTTTGCCCACACCTATAATTTGGCCGGCCTTGTGTATAAGGGAGGCCCAATTTTGGGCCTCTCATGTCAATTGAGATTTGGGTCTAGCCCAATTTCCCTAATGTGACATTTATCCAATTATCTCAGGTAACATAAACATATTAACGGGCTCCATTTACGGTGCTCTATCACCATATGCTAACAACTCCCACTCGCGGGAATAGGGGGTGCCTAATAATGTATTGTTGTCCAAATCGCATCAACATTTCATTTTTCCGATTTAGTCCCTACTTCCGAATAGTTCATACGAGGTTTTCGGTGCGACCGACAGATACGACGGGCATCGTGCTACTCACCTGTTAGGAGTGTTGTAGCGCCCGCGGAACGTTGATTCCCTATTTCCAATCAACCTGTTAAACATATTAAATTGTATCGCGCTTTATCCTAGGTCAACTGTTAATTTTCCAATTGTCTAGTTTCCACATAGGAATAATCTCCAAGGCATCCGTACAAGTATTCACAACCTTCAACTAATATCCGGCTGGTGGCCACCTAGTAAATACAAGAGTCGGTGAATTACAGGTGAACTTCACAATCCCCATCGCTCATACCCTAGGTCAAACCCAACCGGTTTCCAAAGACGTGGTCACTTGGCCTTTTTCTTCAGCACTATGCTCGTACGCCGGGAACCGAACATTGAGTGTGACCTTAGATATGAATTATGAGTCCATGAGGATACTTCGGGTGCCTCTTCATAAGGATCCCGGGATCAATCACACGCTTGAGGTGAAGAAGTTTGCGCCCATCCGAAACATGAGGATTCTACCTAGCACAACCGAGTTTGACCCCGTGGTCGAACATGGAACACGTATATGAAGCACGCGTCGATAGCATACCTGAGCATTATCAAGAGTGGGATATGTCAACAATGCTATCGCAGAGTTTCCATTTGGCCCAGAATGTGGTTAATGACGAACAGAGTTCATCACGGCGATGTGCAAAATGAAGATCATGTCGTGTTACTCCGAAACTAAATGATCGTTTTGCGTAACCAAGTTCATCCCCCTGGTTCTTAGTCAGTCTTGTTATGGTAGAGGTCCCCTATTGGATATATACATGGTGCATATATGTGGACATACATGGTGCATAAGTATTGTCCACATAATGCCATATACGGTGCATCGGTTTTATATTAGTCCTATGTTTAGGCTAAGTCTTATGTTAGTCCTCTATGTTTGGAGGTTTACATTCTAGTCCCTAATGTTTACTAGGGTTTGCATATTAGCCTATGAGGTCTCCTATATAAAGGAGTCTCCACTCTTGTAATAGTAAGAAGCAAACCTTCTCATTATGTTTAGTATATTGAAAGCTTTGCTCCTATCATTCTCTCCAACCCTTCTACAATTATAAACGTTAATATAGTATCAGAGCCACCGATTGTGGTGATTTGATTTCGTTTTTCATTTTCCAGAAATCGTTTGCTGTTTATCTTGCTGTTTCCGAACACCGCCGTGAAGTTTCGGTTCAGTCCGTGTCCTACGCATCTGATAGACCACTCTTCTTCCAAAATTGACATCACCAATCAACCCAGCATGCTCCGACGATTTTTTTGACATCTCGACCGCCGTCAGAAGCCACCGCACGCGCCCTCACGCGCCACCGCGTGTGATGAGCCCCGCCGGCGCGTGCAGGCCACGCGCCACTTTCCCGATGTCCAATCGCCGCGAAATTTAGTTTTTCGGAATCTTCTCGGTCTCACGATTCCATTGATATATTATACGTCAAATTCCGAGGTGATTTGGATTTTCGAATCTTACTGTCAAAATTCTGCTGCAATCCCATTTTCTGCTGTCACAGTTACATTAGTTTCTGCTGCTGTATATGCACCTATTGCTGCTGAAACTTCAGATTGGGGTTGTTGTTGATGTGTTATTACTATTGCGGGAATGGTTGCTGTGATTGGCTGCGATTTTCAGTTGTTATGTTGCTGTCAAAATTCTGCTGCTGCTGTAATTTGCTGAAAATTGCTGAAATTTGGATGTCCGGAGTTATGTTGCTGTGGTTTTGTTGTTGATTGAAGTATTGGAGCTTCATCTTTTGTTGGTTTACTGAAGATTGAAGCATTGGAGCTTCGTCTCTTTTTTGGAGCTTTATCGATGTAGAGCAGTGTATTGCTCTTACTGGCTTCAGCTGAGTTCTGGAGTGTTTTGTTGAATGATAAAGCCTTAGAGCCTTTTTTTTGAAGATTTGAGGACCATAGGTGGCTATCATCACTACAAGTGGATTTTCACACCTTTGAGAGCATGATGTATTGCTACAAGTGGGTATTAACCTCTGAGAGCTTGATGAAGACCCCGATTGTTGCTACAAGTGAATTTTCACCACCTCTGAGAGCATGATGTATTGCTACAAGTGGGTGTTCACCTCTGAGAGCACAGTGGCCTTGAAGTTTGAAGATTGGAGCATGTGGCTTCATTTTTTGTTTGTTGATGATTGGAGTTTGGAAACTCCATTTTGAAGATTGATTTTTGGGATTCAATTGTTGAAGATTGGTGATGTGTTTCGAATTGAAGAAGGAAGAAGAAGGAAAAGATGGGGGAATATTGGATATATACATGGTGCATATATGTGGACATACATGGTGCATAAGTATTGTCCACATAATGCCATATACGGTGCATCGGTTTTATATTAGTCCTATGTTTAGGCTAAGTCTTATGTTAGTCCTCTATGTTTGGAGGTTTACATTCTAGTCCCTAATGTTTACTAGGGTTTGCATATTAGCCTATGAGGTCTCCTATATAAAGGAGCCTCCACTCTTGTAATAGTAAGAAGCAAACCTTCTCATTATGTTTAGTATATTGAAAGCTTTGCTCCTATCATTCTCTCCAACCCTTCTACAATTATAAACGTTAATATCCCCCTTTCCTACAAGACGACCGTGCCCGTGTGACGTGGCAAGGCCCACATTCGACATAATTTAGACAGAGGATTGTGTCCTCCTACGACTTAGTTTATAGTCTGTAAAATTCGATGTAATCAAATATTATTACGTCGATGGATCATAAACTCAATTTGCAATTCTCTTATTTATTAAAAATGCAAATTTCAATTATCAAAATGTTATCACAGATATACGCCCTGTTTTAAACCCTACGCAATCAAAGCAGTCCAACGTGCTTTCAAATGTCTCTTTGCGTAATGGTTTAGTTAATGGGTCCGCTACGATGTTATCAGTGGGCGAGTATTCTAAAGTGATTATATAGTCTTAGACCATAGAATTAGCATAATTATATTTCACATCAATGTGTTTAGTCCTTCTATGGTACTTTGGATTCTTAACTACAGCAATAGCTGCCTGACTGTCAGAGTACACCTTCAGAGGCTTATTCACGTCATCGAAATCAAGAAGCGCAGTAATAAGCCTTTTTAGCCAGACCGCTTCCTGCGCATTTTTGGAGAGAGCAATGAATTCTGATTCCATTGTAGACAGCGCGACACATGATTGCTTCTTGCTCATCCATGATATGGCAGCATTATCAAGGAGAAAGAATCCTCCTGTGGTGGAGTTACGATCGCCTGGATCGCCACCATGGTCGCCGTCACTAAAACCGATCAATTCTAACTTCCATCCCTCATAGCAAAGTACGTAGTCGGTGATGGGTCCGACTATAGTCGTCAGGCCCCGTAACGGCGAGGAAACGGCAAACAGGCCCACCAGGCCCCGAAAGGAAGGTCAAGATGACCTAGGAGAAGGGTCCCGACGAAGGGAGTCCCGACGAGGCAAGGTCCCGACAGAGTCGGTTCCGACAGTGGAGCTGGAAGCTCCCGATGAGAAGCCTTTAAGTAGGCTCCGATGATGAATCCCTGAGAATGATTGGCCCTGTCACGATGACGAGGGGGCCCGAGCGGTGACACAATGAGATAACTCTGGAGTCCCCGACGGGAGTCGGGACTCGTTATCAGAGGATAAAGCCAAGATATGCGGGGCGTGGCCGAGATACGCGGAACGTGGATTAAGATACACGGAGCGTGGCCGAGATACGCGGGGCATGGCTAAAATACGCGAGATCATGTCCGAGATATGCGGGATAGGGCTAACCACCCCTAACGGTTCGCCAGGTACCTGAGGCATCTCTTTGCCTATAAAAGGGCAGGAGGTCACCTCAGATCACTTACGTTGAGTTGAATACACTCTGAGATTATTTTCTTGCCAGTCATACGAAATACTCATTTAAGCATCGGAGAGGGATTCTGGGTCACCGCCCGGTCTATCCCCTCTTGCAGGATTGCGTGGAGCAAAGGAGCTAGGATTGCCGTCAAAGTCCGTACCGGAGTTCCACCGTGATCCAACATTGGCGCCGTCTATGGGAATCAAACAAAAAGCTGATATGCCTTCTACTCGATCAATGGCGGCTGGCAAGAACAGAAGGGGACAATCCGGTGGTTCCCGTCACCCCGCTGCAACGAATCTGAATTCAGTACCAGAACAAGAGGAAAACCAGAACGATCCCCCGGCTGAGCTCTCCCAGACAGGAGGGCACAATGGATCGCATCCCGAAGATTTTGCCCCTCAGCACCAGGACAACAGGGGGCAGGAGGCTCCCCCAGCTGCAGATTTGACGAGGGTCCTGGCAGAAGCTATGCCCATGTTTCTGGCGGCTGTAGAGGCTCTCTTGGATCGAAGAGAGGTTGCGAGGAGGCAGCAGGAGATGCCCCCGTTGGAGGAAGCGACCCTGCCAACAGAAGGTCGGAACGCACAGGAAGCCCCGCCCCAAGGCCAAGACAGAGGTAGGGCGACCGGTCAGCCGGAGAGGTTCGTGGTTGATGGGCCAGGACCAGTACAGCACAGGACCATTCCCCTGAATGGTCCCATCACTCCCGACCAGGTGGTAAAGATCGTGAACATCTGTATGGGAGAACAGAAGCCGCTGGTGTCGGAACTGAGGGATCGATCCACCCATCCCTTCGTCCCCCGACTCATTGACACCCTAGCCCCGCCTGGGCTAGGCACCCCCACGATAAAGGAGTATGATGGCGAAGGAGATCCAGTTCGCCATGTCCAGAAGCACCTCATGGCGTGTCTGGGAAGAGCCCCAAGTGAAGACATAGTGTGTACGTTGTTCCCGAACACACTAGGAGAAAGGGCCCTGACTTGGTTCTTTAGTCTGCCCCCAGGCTGCATCACTTGCTGGGCAGATATGCACGATCGATTCATTCAGCAGTACCAGGGTCGGAGGCGTTTATTGAAGAGCGTGAGGTCCCTAACCCAGGTGGTGCAGAGGCCCGACGAATCGCTGGCTCATTATTACCAGCGGTACACAGCCAGCGTAGCAGAGATAGACGAAGAAATCTCGGAGGGCGAAACCATCCGCACCTTCATTCGGAACCTGACAGCCCCCTATGGCTCCGACTTGATGCACAGCGTGGCTGAGAAGGCTGTGTGGAATATGGAGGCATTGCAGAAGAGGGTGAAGCGGCAGATCGATGTCTAGGAGTCAAAGATAGCCGCGGGAGAACTGGAGCCCCCAAAGTCGAACAAAGGGAAACAGTCAAGTAAAACCTTCGACGATCGTAAGTCAAAAGGTAAACCCGACAGTGGCAAGAATCGAGGACGTCCGGATCGGAGGGACGACAGACGTTCTTCAAGAAAGGATAAGCGGGAGGATTTTGACATTCCTCTCAACTGCTCCATGGCGGAAGTGCTGACAGTCATGGAACGACAAGGTATCTCCAGGTACCCCCCGAAGAAAGATGGAGAATTCCTGGGGTCCCGTACAGATCGCTATTGTCGATTTCACCGCGCAAATGGCCACGACACCAATCACTGTCGGGAACTGAAGAAGGAGATTGAAAAGCTAATCCAGAAGGTAAAGCTCAAGGAATTCGTCGGGGACAAACGATGCCGGTCCCGCTCTCGGTCCCGATCACGGTCCCGTTCCCGATCCCGCGATCGGTCCCCGAAAAAGAAGAGGCCAGAGTCATCCGGTGCTCGCAAGGAGAGACGAGTCATCAACGTGATTCATGGAGGATTTGCTGCTGGAGGTGATACCTCATCCGCCCGAGAGGTCTATGCCTCTAGAATCCCTACGGCGGTGGTACTGGGTAAGAGGTCCCGATCCTGGACCTTGAAGGAAGAGATGGTAATCTCCTTCTCGTCGGAAGACCTCATAGGCGTGGAGACTCCGCATGACGATGCCTTGGTGGTAACCTTGGATGTAGACGGGTTCGAAATGAAGAGAATTCTAAACGACGGAGGGAGTTCCTCCGACATTCTATTCATGGACGCGCTGGAGGCTATGGGGAAGACAAAGAAAGATCTGAAGGGGGCAAACTTCCCGATGGTCGGGTTCTCTGGCTCAACTTCCTACCCGCTAGGAGTAATCACCTTACCAGTGGAGTTTGGTAGTGGGTGGAAATCAGAAAGGAGGAACGTGGAATTTGTCGTGGTTGATTCCGCGGGGACCTACAACGCGATTATCGGGAGAACCACCATCAATCCCCTGATGGCGGTTGCCTCGACTGTGCACCAGAAGATGAAGTTCCCGACCGACCACGGAGTCGGAGAGGTCAAAGGCGACCAGGTGGCTTCCCGAAAATGCTATGTCAATGCCACCCGGAGGAGGAGGCGAGAGGCTATGACTGTCCTCCAGACAGACACAGATCCCAGAGAAGAGTTTGGGCGTCCCGCCCCCGTAGAAGATCTGAAAGAAGTCGAGATCGATGGACCCCAGAGGAAGGTGAAAATCGGGTCTGCTCTAACTGAAGAGACAGCCCAAAATTTGGTGGAGTTGTTGAAGGAGTTCAAGGAGCTGTTTGCCTGGTCCCCCAGCGATATGCCAGGAATCAGCCCCGATGTGATCGTACACGAGCTGAAGATAGACCCTGCGATCAAGCCTATCACACAGAAAAGGCGTCCGATGGGCACGGATAAGAAGATCGCGATCCAGCATGAAGTGGGCAGATTGCTCGACGCCGGGTTCATTAAGGAGCTCCGATTCCAGACTTGGGTGGCCAACCCAGTGCTGGTAAAGAAGACCAACGGGAAATGGCGAATGTGCGTGGACTTCCGCGACTTGAACAAGGCTTGTCCAAAGGATTGCTATCCACTCCCGAGGATTGACCAGCTGGTGGATGCCACATCGGGACATGATCTGTTAAGTTTCATGGATGCGTATTCAGGCTACAACCAGATCAAGATGGCCAAAGAAGACGCCCCCCACACAGCGTTCTATGCAGACAGTGACATCTATCACTACGATGTCATGCCTTTCGGGTTGATCAATGCCGGGGTAATCTACCAGCGGATGGTGAATAAGCTGTTTGGAGATATGCTGGGAGAAACCATGGAAGCTCACGTGGATGATATGCTGGTGAAGTCCCGACAAGCCGAGGATCACGTGCACAACCTTACCATGGCGTTTGAGCGAATGAGGCTCCATCAAGTTCGCTTGAACCCGACGAAATGCGCCTTCGGAGTCCACTCAGGGAAGTTTTTGGGCTTCATGGTGAGCCAAAGAGGAATTGAAGTGAACCCAGAGAAGCTGAGGGCAATCGAGGAGATGCAGTCTCCGATAAACCATCGGGAGGTGCAAGTACTGAATGGCCGACTAGCTGCAATGAACCGTTTCTTGTCCAAAGCCAGCGACCGATCAATGCCGTTTTTTGAAGTCTTGAGGGCCAACAAAAAATTCGAATGGACCACCAAATGTGAAGAAGCGTTCCAAGCACTCAAGCAGCACCTTCGCACACTCCCGCCGCTGGCAAAACCGGTTCCAGGCGAGCTGCTCTTCCTTTATTTGGCTGTTTCTGAATTTTCCATTAGCTCTGTGTCAGTAAAGATTATCGAGGGTAATCAAGTCCCCGTCTATTATGTAAGCAAGGCATTTGCCAAATCTGAATTGAACTACCCCGCCGTTGAGAAGTACCTCTTTGCGTTGATTATTACTGCTCGGAAGCTAAGGCCATATTTCCACGCACACGAGATCACTGTGCTAACGAACCAGCCTTTGAAGCATTTTTTGAACCGACCGGATGCGTCGGGGAGATTAGTGAAATGGGCAGTAGAGCTTAGCGAATTTCGCATACACTTCGCTCCGAGGACAGCCATTAAGGGCCAGGCATTAGCAGATTTCATAGCAGAGTCTACAGCCCCCGATCTGGAAGAACCGGGCCCTGTAGAGGGGGCAACCATGGAGGTCCCGACAGAAGAACAACCAGAGAGGGCAGAGCAATCAGAACAGCCAAACAAGGAAAATACCTGGGAGATGTACACGGATGGCTCCGCGAGTTCAGACGGATCAGGAGCGGGCTTTTTGTTGATACCACCGGGTGAAGGTGAACCGCTCCGATATGCTTTGACTTTAACATTCAAGGCCACAAACAACGAAGCGGATTACGAAGCTCTTATCACGGGCCTAAAAATCGCTAAAGGCACTGGAATCGATCACTTGAGAGTGAAGTGCGACGCAGCTTTAATCGTAAACCATGTTCAAGGGCGATACGAAGCAAGGAATCCGATAATGAAAAAATATCTGCGGGAGGTACAAGCCCTGAAAGAGAGCCTCAAAAGCTTCGATATCGAGGCTATTCCAAGGGAGGAGAACGTAGAGGCAGACGCCTTGAGCAAATTTGCCCTGGGGGCACCCTTGGAAGAAAATCAGAAGGTGCACTTCCTGGAGAAGGTGATCTTATCAAACATCGACCCAACACAGGTGTGCACCATCGAGACAAAATCGGAGGAAGAGCCCACTTGGATGACCCCGATAGTCGCGTATCTGACTACGGGGGCAGTCCCCGAGGATAAGGTAGCAGCAGACAGGATATGTCGGATCGCGTCTAATTATGTGATGCTGGACAATCAGCTGTACAAGAAGGGCTGGTTCTCGACTCCGTACCTAAAGTGTGTAGCAGAACCCGACACCAATCGAATCCTGAAGGAAATGCATGAGGGGATCGCGGCTTGTCACGAAGGGGCCCGATCCATTTTGAGGAAGGTGTTGAACTTAGGCTACTATTGGCCCACGATGAACAAAGAAGCAACGGCGTTGGTCCGATCATGCGACACGTGCCAGAGGTACTCCCCGAGTATCGTAGCTCCGGCCGCCAACCTGACATCCATCAAGAGCGCTTGGCCCTTCGCGCAGTGGGTCATCGACTTGGTGGGACCTCTTCCACAAGCACAAGGACAATGTAAGTATTTATTTGTAGCTATCGATTATTTTCTCGAAATGGATAGAGGCGAAGGCGTTGGCCAGAACAACGGGGAACCAGATCGTCAAGTTCCTCCAAACCCACATCGTGTCCAGATACGGGATTCCTAAGGTGGTGATCAGCGACAATGGCCCACCGTTTAACGGCTCTCAGGTGAGGGAGTATCTGGATGAATTGAACATTGAGCATCGGACCGCCTCCGTACGCCATGCTCAGACTAATGGCCAGGTGGAGTCAGCCAACAAAATCGTGATGGATGGCCTGAAGAAGAGGGTCTACGCCTTGAAGGGCAAGTGGCTGAATGAACTGGAAAATGTACTTTGGGCTGTTAGAACGACACCCAAACGATCAACAGGGGAGACTCCGTTTGGCCTCGTTTATGGCACGGAAGCTGTCGCACCTGTGGAGGTAGCTGTGGCGTCCCATTGGATGAGATATTACGAACCCCTAACGAACGACGAAGTGAGACGTCTGGACTTGGACTTACTCGAAGAGAAGAGGCGGGAAGCCGATGAAGTCCAAGCTCGAATGCGTTTAGCGACGGCCAGGTACTACAATCGGCGAGTGAAGTCCCGACAGTTCTTTGTCGGGGAGCTGGTTTGGCGTTGCAACGAGTTCATCCTTTTGGATCGAATCAACAAGATGTCACCAAAATGGGAAGGACCTTATAAGATCGTGGGGATGCCAGCTCCAAATGCATACAAGTTGGAAGACCTCGATGGCAGAACATTAAAGCATTCTTTCAGTGTCGAACACTTGAAGAAACACCATGCTTGAAGAAAGTCGCCTTAAGTGGTGCCCGATAAAGTCGCCTTAAGTGGTGCCCGATAAAGTCGCCTTAAGTGGTGCCCGATAAAGTCGCCTTAAGTGGTGCTCGAAAAAGTCGCCTTAAGTGGTGTCCGATGTAAAATCGCCTTAAGTGGTGTATGCTATTTATCTTTTAATTCGATGTAAGCCAATATTATGCCATCAATAAATAAAGAGGTTGCTTCCAAATAAGAGTTGTCCTTAAATTTATGCTAAGTGTAAAAGTCGCCTTCAGTGGTGCACGATGAAAGTCGCCTTCAGTGGTGCACGATGAAAGTCGCCTTCAGTGGTGCACGATGAAAGTCGCCTTCAGTGGTGCACGATGAAAGTCGCCTTCAGTGGTGCACGATGAAAGTCGCCTTCAGTGGTGCACGATGAAAGTCGCCTTCAGTGGTGCACGATGAAAGTCGCCTTCAGTGGTGCACGATGAAAGTCGCCTTCAGTGGTGCACGATGAAAGTCGCCTTCAGTGGTGCACGATGAAAGTCGCCTTCAGTGGTGCACGACGAAAGTCACCTTTAGTGGTGCACGATGAAAGTCGCCTTAAGTGGTGCACGAGAAAAGTCGCCTTGAGGGGTGCACAATGCTTAGATTTATTCTAAGTATCCAGAAGTCGTCTTAAGTGATGCGCGGGACTAAGTCGCCTTGAGTGATGCACGATTCTTAGATTTGCTCTAAGAAACATAAACTCGTCTTAAGTGATGCATGAAACCAAGTCGCCTTAAGTGGTGCGCAGAATTAAGTCGTCTTAAGTGATGCATGGAGTTAAGTCGCCTTAAGTGGTGCAAGTTATTAAATCGTCGGGAAAGACGTACGAGAATGTCTTAAGTGTCGAAGCTTCGACTTAAGCGCGTATAAGTAAAGTCACTCGGAGAAGTGCAACAAAAGATCGGAACCAGAGAAGTTTGATATTGATAAGGGCTCAAAGGCCCGATGATGACAAAAGAGAAGAAAATACAAGGACCCTAAAAGATAAAAATATTCAAGCTTGGTCCTTGTCGGCAGCATCGGCAGCAGCTGGGTCCGCGGAGTCAGTAGCAGAGGGATCCACAGGATTGGCTTTGGGAGGATTGACTATCGGGGCGTCCGCACTTGGAAGTTCAGAAGCGTCTTCGACAATTACGGGGGTACTCCCCCCATCACTCTCCTCGGAAAGAGCAAAATACTTATTCGCAAAAGGAGCGAGAGAAGGAGACTTTTCGAAGTTGATAGCATCCCCGTACTCCAGGTGGAGCTCCTCAACCGCATTGAAGAGAGTGTTCTCCACCTCCGCGCCAAAGAACCTCATGGCATCAGCTTGGAAGCCCTCCGACTTCCGATAGTCCTCCCGATCCTTTGCCCCCGCTTCGGCCAACTGCGCAGGAAATCCCGCGATCAGCTCCTCTAAAGCCTTCTTCTCAAGGACCAGTTGGTCCTCAGCAGCCTTCTTCTCCTGGGTCAGCCGGTCCACAACTGCCCCCCGCTCCTGCCGCTCTTGCCTCAAGAGCCCCTCGAAGTCCGCGATCTGCTGCTGGAGGTCCCGAATCTTCTGATTGAGGACAGCCAGCTCTTTGGCAAGCTTCCCCCGTGAAGACTGGGAGGCCTTGAGATCCGCCTGAAGCTGCTCGTGGACTCCTCGGTCCCGCTCCCGGGCCTCATCATAGGCAATGACATACCCGATGAGGCGGTTGAAGTCCCCGAGCTCCTGCAATCAAAAGGAACAATGTTAAAGGACAAAACGACCCGATTTATCATCAACAAGAAAGAGGCAAAAGTCTCACCTCTATGCGGCGCACAGCCATCTCCCTGACATCCCGCTGCATAGGCGTCCGATTGAGGTAAATCGGATGCCGCATAGAAGGCAGAATAGAACCCGCCAGCAGATGCAGGGCCAGCTCTTGGTCCTGTTCCCCTTGTGTGAGCGGGACTCCCTGGAGCGTCTGGATAGGAGTCCAGGGGGCATTCGCCTGTGAAGAATTGAAGGGCCTGTAGAAGTCCCCATCGAGAGCAAGGGGAGAGATAGGACGAGGAATGGAAGGGCACGCCTATGTCTCGGCCCGAACAGGGGAAGGAGAGAAGTCGTGGATAGGTGAGAGCTGCCGCTGCTGCGGAGAAGACGAAGGAGGCGGCCCCTGAGGGGTTGGTTTCAAGGGGGATTGCCCCGCCTTCCGACGCTGTTGAGGGGGGTCAACCCCGCCAGTCTCCTCGGAGGAGTCCAGAGTTTCCACCAGACGAAACTGTTCGCCAGATGGAGCCTTCTCTCCAGCTGAGGAAGGCACCCCCGCTGAAGGCGGTGCATCTGCGGAAGCTGCAGCACCCGAGGAAGCTCCCGAGCGACCTGCACCTGGAGGATGAAGAGCTTCAGAAAGGTAGTCAGGAAGTTCATCGGGATTCTTACACCAAATGATACGTTGGGAGACGTATTGATCCTTCCCGCGGTAATGATAGTAGCCTGCCTTCAAGACTCGGGGAGTTTCGCCTCGAAGAATTCTTTTGACATCAGTAATGCGGCCTTCCTTGGTCGAGGAAATCAAATCCGACGGGACCATCCTCTTGTACGATTTAATAGCAAGTCGAAGTTGTTTACCTTCTTCAGCGTTCTGGACATTGAAGAGCTGGTCCAGATCCACCCGCTTCCGCTTGGGCTGCTCCGCTGAAGGAGACCCCGACCTAGCAGCAGCCTTCTTGGCAGACTTCCTCTTCCGCGAGGGGCGGACAGCATCAGTCTCCCCCTGCTTAAGGAATAGATCGGTCAGCACAGATACCTTCTTGGCTGCAAACAATAAACAAAGAAAAGTTAGAAGTTTACCCAAGAGACCATGTTAGAAGGGCCGTCGAAGAGCTGCCCCCCAGAAACAATATCGAGGAGTCGGATCCCGGCGTGCACCAGGTCCCGCTCCACGAGTGAGTTGGCGTTGAGAGGAGTGTAAGACTCCTCCCACTGATAGAGCTGGATAAGTTGAAGAGCCTCGAAATCCTCATCAGCATAAGTGTGGAAAGCAGGCGGAGGGTCTGCTACCACCTCCCAGCGAGGCCAGGGAATTGAGGAGTGACGGATGAAGAAGTAGCTCTTCTTCCAGCTACTATTGTCGGACCCTGTATCGATCAAGAGTCCCCGACCCTTGACCACCTTCCAGGTGTCACTGGTCCAACCGTACCGGGCAAGCTGCTGCTTACTCCACTTGGGCATCCGGGGGTAGAAGGCGCAAACCCCCGCCTCGTTGCACTTCATCCCATAAAAGGTTCTGAAGAGTTGGAGGCTGTAGACCCACTTCTGTCGGAGACAGAGGACTTGAAAGGCGTTCCAGAGGCGGATGGCATGGGGAGAAAAGGTGGTGGGGTGTGTTCTGTAATGATGGCACAGCTCGACCAGATTACCGCAAAAGGGGAACCTGATCCCCGCTGATATTTGTCCCATAGAGACAAACGCCTCACCTTTCTGGGGACGAGTAACCTCAGAGTCACTCGAGGGACGATGCCTAAGATATGGGAAACGAGGTTCCCAGGTGATGGTGATGCAACCCTCTCGGAGAGCTGCATCATAGGCATTATTGGAAATCTCATTTGGAGCATAATCAAAATTAAAGGGTTTTCTCCCCTCAGAGCTGGAACCGCTGTCTGAAAAGCAACCAGGGCAAGAAAATACAGTGGGACTCTTGGAAAAATTAGAAAGAAAAATACGAACAAACAACGAAGAGGGATTCCTTACCAGACATGATGAAGTAGAGGTTGAAGGAGATGAACGAAACGTCGCCGGAAAGATGATCGGGAAGACTCCAAAGACGTTCGAAATCACAGAGCTTGGAATTGCAGAGGAATCGCAGAGAGCTTTTGAGAATTCGAAGACGGTAAAAGTTAAATTGTGACTGTGGCTAGGGTTTTATAGTCGAAGAAGACGGTTGAAAGGACACTTCGATCCGAGTCGTCGAAGTCGAAGAGTCTTAATCTGGACCGTTGAGATGAAACGTGCAGAAGGACAACGGGCGTAATGATGAAACGGCCTAAAAAACACTTTTTCAGAAAAGGACAGGCGCGAAAAATCAGGCACGTGGGTCGAAAACGTCACTCCATTATCTACTGCATTTAATGCACTAGGAAACCGAGAAGACCCTTGAGATATAACAGTTATCCACAAAACCCTGAGGAAACGTAGAGGAGAAGACTGATAAACTGAGTAACTGAACCAAGGAAAAGATCCCCGACTCTAGTGTTGAAAGATCGGGAGTTGAAAGACACGACGAACTAAAAGTCCCTCATGTCTTGGGGGCAAATGATGGGTCCGACTATAGTCGTCAGGCCCCGTAACGGCGAGGAAACGGCAAACAGGCCCACCAGGCCCGAAAGGAAGGTCAAGATGACCTAGGAGAAGGGTCCCGACGAAGGGAGTCCCGACGAGGCAAGGTCCCGACAGAGTCGGTTCCGACAATGGAGCTGGAAGCTCCCAATGAGAAGCCTTTAAGTAGGCCCCGATGATGAATCCCTGAGAATGATTGGCCCTGTCACGATGACGAGGGGCCCCGAGCGGTGACACAACGAGATAACTCTGGAGTCCCCGACGGGAGTCGGGACTCGTTATCAGAGGATAAAGCCAAGATATGCGGGGCGTGGCCGAGATACGCGGAACGTGGATTAAGATACACGGAGCGTGGCCGAGATACGCGGGGCATGGCTAAAATACGCGAGATCATGTCCGAGATATGCGGGATACGGGCTAACCACCCCTAACGGTTCGCCAGGTACCAGAGGCATCTCTTTGCCTATAAAAGGGCAGGAGGTCACCTCAGATCACTTACGTTGAGTTGAATACACTCTGAGATTATTTTCTTGCCAGTCATACGAAATACTCATTTAAGCATCGGAGAGGGATTCTGGGTCACCGCCCGGTCTATCCCCTCTTGCGGGATTGCGTGGAGCAAAGGAGCTAGGATTGCCGTCAAAGTCCGTACCGGAGTTCCACCGTGATCCAACAGTCGGCAGTACCTTTCAAATATCGTATGATCCGCTTTATAGCTTTAAAATGTGGATAGCCAGGGTCTGATTGGAATCTTGCTACTAACCCCACAGCATAACAGATGTCTGGACGAGTGCAAATCATGGCGTACATGAGACTTCTGACCATGCTTAAATACTCCGCACTCCTCATCTGATCACGCTCTTGCTGGTTCTTCGGGCTGTCATGTTTTGACAACGTACCCGAATACTACTGGCGTCTCCACGGGTTTAGCATCATGTAATCTGAACCTTTTTAAGAATTTGTTGATGTAGGCTTCCTGAGATAGACATAATATCCGGGCGGCACGATCTCTAGCAATTTTAATGCCCAAGATGTACGTAGCCTCTCCCATGTCTTTCATCTCAAATACAGATGCTAACCAGGACTTTGATTCATTCATGAAACTCACATCGTTTACAGCAATGAGTATGTCATCCACGTATAAGGTTAAGATGACATACTTTGACTCAGAGGTCTTAGTATACACGCATGGATCCTCGTGGAGGTTCACGAATCTGTTTCCAACGATTTTCTCTTGGAATCCGCGTTACCATTGCCGAGACAATTGTTTAAGACCGTAAATGGATCTTTGGAATTTACAAACTTTTTGTTCGTTACCAGGTGTAATGAAACCCTCCGGTTTCTCCATATAGATCTCTTCCTCCAGGTTTCCGTGGAGGAACGCGGTCTTAACATCCATTTGGTGCAGCTCTAGATCGAGGCATGCGACCAGGTCTAGGATTACCCTGACTGCGGTGTAACGCACAGTCGGTGAGTATGTTTCATTAAAGTCCACTCAGTGAAGCTGGTTATATACTTTCGCAACTAGTCGGGCTTTGTATCGCTCGACATTTCCATCAGCAGTGAGTTTCAGTTTCAGAACCCATTTGGCCCCTATGGCTCTGCGGTTAGCAGGTAAATCAACTAAAGAACATACATAATTGGCTTTCATTGAGGCGATCTCTTCCTCCATTACTTTCCTCCATTCCTTCGCTTGAGGTCCTTCCAATTCTTGTTGAACGTTACTGGTTCGTCAACAGAAGTTAGGGTGAAGTTTCACCCATCTCGATGGGATACTTCTTGGGAGAAGTTCGATGCCTTTGACTTCGCCTAGGCTCGTTGATCCCATCTTGAGTCTGGACGTTGATCCCACTCGAAATAATGCTTCTTATCGGAGCATCACTCCAATTGGGAATAAGGGCAGTGCTAGAACCTTGACCTACAACCTTTCTTGGAAGACCTCTCGGTCTCGGGATTTTACCTCCGAGATGAATTCCTTGATCACTAGGATCTGGAACCAAGTAGGTTGATCCACTCCCACTGGGAACAATGGGTAGTTGTGGTATTATTGGATTTTCATCCAGCGGTTCGGCTACATGATTATCAGGTTCAACGTGATTCGCACTTGCAGCAATAGTGATTTGTGTGGTAGGATTATCTCCTCCCACTGGATTTACTATGAAAATGTCCCCATCTTCATTTACCATGTCATCCACTTGCGTTGCTGCCTCAAATCTTCCAATCGAAGTAAGTGGGACCTGACCATCATTGTCATCCTGCTCCAATTCGATCAAGACTTCGTTTGTTTTGATTTCACGAAGCGTTGGAAATTCGTTCTCAAGGAATGTAACGTCTCATGTTCGACCACGACAACATTATTCCAAGCTAATTTTAACCATGTATCCTCCAAGAGTAGTTATCGTACTCTCGGTTCGAATACTTTTTTAATGCGCAAATTAATTTCACATGATGATAAGCTTTACACCGCTATCATTCCTTTTAGCTTTTATGGCGTCGTGTTTTGCCGATTTTATGTGAGCATAGTTCTACATTGATGTGAGTCAACTGCTTTTCATTCCATGGGGAACGTCGATTGTTGAACTCTAACAATATGTTTTCAAACTATATCTGTTGAAGTGTGTTATCGATATTAATGCCTTTCCAGAATTATCGTTCAAGGCACATAGTGGGAGAGTCATTTTACCGACATAATCCTTTCATTTGCCAACTCATCTCAAATACTTTATCCATCCCTGAACTGTGCATTGGGCTTTCGCTTTATGCATCAGTTGATAGTTTACGAGTTCTTGGTAGCTTGTGAAGCATACCTCTTTTCGTCGTATAAGTATTAAATGAGTTATTCCCGAAGGGAGGCAAATGAAAATTCAGCATTCATTCATTAAAACACTTCATCAATAAATTTTTACTCTGAAACGACGTGTTCCGTCTTTCGAGGTACACGCCCGCGTGGCGCCTATTCCAGGTTTAACCCATGGTGTAAATCGTTTCATTTCCAAAATTCAATTTAATTTACTCCAATCGGTTTCGCACATGTTCATCATCACAAAATTTTTATTATAACGGAGTACTAACAAATAAGAAATAATAAATCTTTCGATCTAGCTACGCAATCGATGGGTTTATTCAGTTCAGTTGTCCCTGTTAGGTTCTAAGTTTCAGGTCAACGGGGGGTCGACCTAAACCTTACTCCACACTGGTGAAACTACGGGTTCGGTGCTCCTAAGTCTCGTCGTTCGGATACGTGTCCTTCTGTCCTTCGCCTTCTCTTCTCCACGTGCCCTGCAAGAGGGGCAATATCAAGCACGGAGGGGGGGGGGGTGGTACTTGATGTACCCTCTCCGATGCTTAAGTCAATATGTTTCTTAGAGAGATAAAACTTAGAGAGATGTCAGAGCTAAATTGTATGCTCAGCCAAGATGTGTAAATGAATGGTGGAAAGGTTGTATATATAGGCAACGGTGTCATTAAGGTGGCTTAATGACATCGTTAACCTTTAAACGCAATTAATTAGCCCTTAATCTCGTAATTAAAACCTTAAGGCACGAAGAGGTTGGCGGAAATAAACTGAGTATCGGAGTCGGGCAGCGGTGCCGGGGCCCTTGGGGGGGGGGGGAGAAAATCCGACCCCCAAGTGTAGGGGTTGGGTGTGGCCACCCAACCCCTCCCTAGGGGAGATAGGGTTGGCCAACCCTATCTCCCCTAGGGGAGGTCGGGTGTGGCCACCCGACCTCACCTAGGTGAGTTTGCCTCGGTCCGGACGAGTATTTTGTCCTCGTCCGGACCGTTGGCGTTTCCGCGGGGTGTTTGGTTCGAAGTTTCTATTTACAATCATTGACGGGGTGATAAAAAAAAACGATTCGGAAGTCAACGGGTTCAAATTGGGCGTATATCCATCACATGCCCCCGAGTCAACCAATGGCCTGACCCTTGATTGACTCTATTAGGATGGTATGACACGCGCAATTTGAAGCCGGAATTTTACCTTTTGTCGGAATCCTTACTTACCCATGGATGTGTGTCTTTGACTCTGCCCCCTGTCTTATAAGATAGAGGAATTGCAAACGTCAGAATAGCACGGACACGTGTCCAAGCACGTGTCCGTCTGAGATGGAAGTAATAAATCTATCCCCGCCATGGGTTTATACTCGGAGAATATACGCTCGTGTGGGGATGCAACATGAATACAGCTATACGAGTCCATGCTTCCATTTCATGCCGGGATAAGTCTAAGTGGAGAAATTTTTTAATTTTGGTCTAAATTTTTTCTAAGTATGGGATACTTAAAAATATACCCATGGGGTGTTAACTTGAGTGGAAATATGCCTAACCATAGTCTAAGGGAGGTAAAGATGATAGTTTTCCTTTAAGCCTTAGATCTCTTCTAATTTTAAATAGAGGGTTGTGATTATGTCACTTTAAAAAACCCTACACCTTTTCAAATATATGGAGGAGTAAAGAAATTACCTCACTTAGCCACCATTGTCATCTTTTCCTCTTTTCCTCACACTTGGAGACAAAGGGAGGAATTCTTGCACACCAAGGGAGGGGGCCGGCCAGAAATTCCGGTGGAGGAGGTGGAACTCCGGCCAGCAGCTCGGGTAAGGGGAGACCACTGGCACGGGGCGAAGGCGACAGGTGGGCCAGCAGAGGTCGACGGCGTGACTCCGGCTGGGCGGTGGCTGGACGAAAGGCGGAGCTCGGACCGGCTGGGGCAGGCGACGGCGAGGCGGGACGTGGGTGGCTCCGACCGGTCGGCATCGGGACGTGGCGAGGGTCAGGCGGCTGAGCACAGCTCCGGCGGCGGGACCAGATTTTCGGCGGCCTCGAAATTTGAATTCCGGACCCGTTTATCAAATTGGGTTTTCCGAAGGTCCGGTCTTTTCCTTTCCGTTACGATACGAAACGCCAATACTTGAATGGCTCATTTTTATTGTCGCTGCTTGATTGCCGATGCTTGATTGAATATGTGACTGTCGTAGATAGCCGCCGATTTGGGGAAAATTTTTTGGCCGGTTGCCCGGAGATAGTTTTTTGTCCGTTTAAACTATTCCCGTTTGAATTTGACGTTGGGGCGCCATTTGTGTGTTGATTCCCGTTGAGGGGCGTAATTTTAATTTTGCCCGGGAACTGATTTTTGGTTCGAGCAAAATTGTCCAATTTTATCGTTGGGGTGTCCTTGGCGCGTGTTTGTTACCTTTGTTGGATGCCTTTGAATTTTTGGTTGTTGTTTGTCGGGTGCCGGGGTATGCCCGGTCTTTCCGGAAATCTTCTTGTTTTGACATCCGTCATGCCGTGGCAGGTACTGTATTCGTGGTGGTGTCCCCGTACGCAAACTTTGCAAAGGCGTTACATCCTTCGAAGGATGAGTAAGTTTCTCTTTCTTTCTGTTCGTCGCATTACTTTCTTTCCTGCCATTAGTTTGGTGTCGAATTCTGAGCCGTATACTGAGCCGGGGTGTTAGTCGGAGCCTGATTCGAGCTTGGAATTTCTCGCTGCCTTTGATTTAGGTCTTGCTGCTTTGTCGGAGAACTACCTGACTAGGTCCGATTATAATGAGCATGTTACCTTAGGTGACATTTGTCCCTTAGATGAGCCTTTATATCCCTTCCTTCCTTCTTTGGGAAAAACCCGCCAAATAGTGACAGAGCCCCCCAGGGGGAAGGTTGTTGTTTATCCTTCCCAGATTCGGTTTGGATTGCGGCTGCCTTACTGTGATGATCTTGTAGAATTGAGTAGATTCTTTAGGATCTCCCCTGTGAACCTTGCCCTAGTGCTATCCGCGTCTGGGTGGGCTTCCGGGAGTTATGCCACTGGTACTCCTGGAAGTATTCATTGGTCTTGTTCCGGTGCATCTATCGATTCCAGTATCAGAGGAAGGTAGGCTTCACGAGTTTTGTAACTCGCCATCCGTCCCTCAAAGATTCCCGATTTGCTGATTTCGGGTTGAGCGGGGTTGAGTGGGATACTTCTCTTCGTTTCGTGGCCCGGAGCGATAACTCGGCGAGCCACTGGGCCAAACATTATTTCTTTATCACGGATCGATATGTTACCTGGCCGGTTTTGAATGAGGATCGGTCAGACGGATGTCCTGCCTTTGGGGAGTTCTCTTCTGTGGACTTAGAGACTATGAAGACTATCTATGAGAGCCACAGGACCCAGTCATACTGCCCCGTGTCCTTGGTGACCGAGACAGATCTTTATGAGGCAGGGATTAGTTTGACTTCTGACTCCGGGGGTTCGGTACGTTACTTAGTCTTCTCATCTACATTTACTTTCTGCTCTTCCCTTGTAGGTTGGTTTCACGGGAAAACGTATAACGTGCAGGCAGCTCCGGTCGATCTGAGCAAAAGGAGGGCTCCCTCCAGCTCTACTCCGAAGAAGTCCCCTATGCTTGGGAAGACTGCTGGGGCCTCTGGTATACTTCCTTCTTTTTTCCTCTTATGGTATACTTGTGTTTTTTCTTACACTGTTTTCCTTGTATTGTTAGGGCACTCTCCTTTGGTGACCGAGAGAGTTGTCTCTGTGGGAAAGGGCTCTGGACCTTCTAAGTCCAAGTCACGGAGGTCCGACTCTGAGGTCGGGGCCTCGGCTGTCAAGAAGAAGAAGGCTGCAGATCCTCCTCCCCCTGGTGTTCTTCCCCCGACCCTGTCTCGCGACAAAGAGACAGTGGTCGAAGAGGCGCCTTCCCGAGCTGATAAAGGGAAGCGGCCTGTTGGTGATGGTGGAGTGGTCACTGGTTCTCCATCCCCTGCACCCCAGCCGAGGGCACGGTCGTCAGGTTCGATCTTCTCCATGTCACTGATGCTTCTATGTTTGTAATTTTTTTTATCTTGCTTTGTTTGTATAGGTGGGCCTCCGACTTTGAGTCGGAAGGATTTTACGCGCCTTACTGACGAGGATATCGTTGGGTCTGAGTGGACTCCTTTTGCTGGGTTGAAGGAGTTCCACTTTGATAGCGGATCTTCCTTGCGCACCCCGGAGGTTGCCATCCGTGTGCTCCGCGGTGCCATCCCTCCTGGTGATCGTGCTGCTCAGCCCAAGTCTCCTAGGGAGACCCGGTGTTTCGTTCAGGGTGTATTATCCCGTTATGTGCCTGTGAGTGGTGTCTCTGTTCCCCTTTTTACTTTCATGTGGTTGCTTTTCCAGTTACTCATCCCTTGTTAAATTTTCAGGGTATGTCTGACATGGTGAACATGTCGTCCCTTGTGCTTGAGCTATCCGATGAGATGAAGGCTCTTGAGGATAGCCAGGTATCCCTGAAGGCGGAGCTTGCCACTTCCACTGAGAAGGCTCGCCTGTCTGACCTGAAGATGCAGGAGCTCAGGGACCAAGTAGGTAGCTTGCGCCGTGAGGCTGAGGTCGCATCTTCACTCCATTCTGAGGAGTTGAGGAAACTTGAGGCAAGGTGCCGGGCAGAGGAGAGAGTTGTTGCAGTGTCTGAGTACAAGGCTTCCTCTGCCTTTACTGCTGATTACAGTGTGCGGCTGACTCAGGAGATGAACCAGTTTGGCGAGTATCTTGTTGACCATATTTTTCGTATTGATCCCCAGTTTCCGGTCGGCGATCTGGGTGACTTTGGACCGTACGCTACTGGTTATATGGCTGTCCTTAGGGGTCAGGCTGCTGTTGCTGACGAGCCTGCCCCTGCACAGGTGGATGCTACACATGTGGATATTGACACTTCGGACTCTTCCTCCTCTTCCTCTATCTCTGCTGGTGGTTCGTCCTCAGGGGGTCAGGGCCGTGAGGACTCTTCAGAGGGCTCTGGTTGATGTATTGACATCTTTCTATCTTTGTATATACGACTATACTTTTCCTCCCCTTTGATGGGTTGAGTATCTTTTGGGATTGCTGTACTTTGGATTTTGTGTTGCTTTCCTTCTTCGTATGGTATTGTTGGCAGTGTATGGAACACTTGCCTTTTGATGGGTACTTCGTATGCTTCTGTATGTATTCCTTTGATCATGGACTCTTCCTTTTGTTGTGTTTTCCTTTACTTATCCTTCTTTTTTCCTTCACATCATACCTGCCATCTCATCAAGGAAAAAATATTATGTGTTCTTTATACAACTTTACTTTGTCATTATTTTCTCATGGGATCCTTCTTAGTATGGTGCAATGATCTCTTCTGATACCCTTTAAATGGTATGTATTATACTGTTAGACCAAAGATACGCTCTTGGTAGGCGTCGAATCTGTTCACGAGAGAGGCTCTCGGCGGGCACTTAACGTTTCACAGGATAGGCTCCCGGAGGGCACAAGTTAGACCAAAGATACGCTCCTGGTGGGTGTCGAATCTGGTAGTTTGAAATCTACCTCAAGATACGCTCTTGGGGGCGTCGAATCTGGTAGTTTGAAATCTACCTCAAGATACGCTCTTGGGGGCGTCGAAGATCGTAGTTTTTAGAAACCACTCTCAAGATACGCTCTTGGGGGCGTCGAAATTCGTAGTTTTTTGAAACCACTCTCAACATACGCTCTTGGGGGCGTCGAAGTTTGTAGTTTTTTGAAACCACTCTCAAGATACGCTCTTGGGGGCGTTGAAGTTCGTAGTTTTTGGAAACCACTCTCAAGATACGCTCTTGGGGGCGTCAAAGGTCGTAGTATGAAAACTACTCTCAAGATACGCTCTTGGGGGCGTCGAAGGTCGTAGTATGAAAACTATTCTCAAGATACGCTCTTGGGGGCGTCGAAGGTCGTAGTATGGAAACTACTCTCAAGATACGCTCTTGGGGGCGTTGAGTGTGTTGCTGACTTGGAAGTCATATCTGCGTAAGGATAACATAATGATTGTATCACCACCTTCTTTGAAAGATACTTTTGAGTAACTTCTACTTCATTAGGAGCATTCATGCTTTATGTACACTTGGGGTGTCTTGGGTGGATCAAGATACCCTTTGGAGGAAATCAAAGATAGTTGTAGAGTCGGAGTAACTTCTTGAGTTCTCCTTCTCAAAAGTTGTTTTTGGAAAACTTAAAATACTTGAACATGCTAAGTGCTGAATATGAAACTAAGGATATGGGGTGGTGAGTTTGTCTGTTTCCACGTACTCCCTTAGGTCTCCTTTGTAAATCATCTCCTCCACTTCTATCTTCAACACCATGCAATCATTGGTTTGATTCCCCCAGGTCCCATGGTACTCACACCAACCCTGTGCATCTCTTCCTAGGAAGGCCTTGCCCTCCTCTTTGCATGTGGGTAGCTCTTCCTTGAGGTAGTTCTGAAAAATTTCTTCTATCTTCACTGTAAAGGGTGTGAATTTGAAGTTTACACCTCCTTCCAGTGTGTCAGTCTCTCTTCCTTCTTCAAGAACTTCTTCCGGTTGCTCTATCTCTTTTGCGAATGCCTTGTCCAGCTTCTCTTTGAGCTCCCTCATTGTGCTTGTCATGACCACCTCATAGAGCCCTCCATATGCTTCAAATGAGGTTGGATGCATGTTTCTAAGGAAGGCCCTTACGGCCTCTCTTCTTGTGATGTCCATGCTTGTACCATAGCTGAAGAATCTCTCAAAGTAACTTGATATGGACTCTCTTGGCATTTGCTTGATGTCATCTATATATCGGAAACCCCTTTGAATGGATTCCCTTGTTCTCTTTCCTTCGGCACTCTCTGGCTGCCAGGGTATGCTTGTTACCCTTATAGCCTTACCTCTCTGCTTCGTCTTAGCTAGTCCTTGAAAGAACTGCCTACTCAAGCGGAGTGCAATTCCCTTTTTCATCTTTCCCTGCCTTGGCTTTTTCATCACCCTCTCTTTGTCTTGGATGGCCCCCGTCATGACCATAGCCACTGTGTCTGACTTGTGTGATCCACGTCTCATGGAGTTGACGTAACACTGCCTTGCCGTGCGTTGATCACCCAATACTTCTCCAATTCCGTTTTCAGTGATAAGGTACAATTTCATATGGATTTATGGTTGTTCTTCCTAAGATCCCGTTGTAGGCTCCTAGGCTTTCAACCACCATGAAGTTGACGTTCACTCTCAGCTGTGTCCATCCTTGGCCCATGGCCACTGGCAAGGTTATCATTCCCAGGGGATAGCTTGTTGCCCCTGAGAAACCAACCAAAGGGAAATTGACTGGTTTGATGTCTGCCTTTGTTTTTCCTATCTCTTCCAGGACCCTTAGGCTTAGGAGGTCTGCAGAGCTGCCCCCATCTACCAGTATTCTTTTTACATCGAAGTTATCGATGTCCATTGTGATGACTAAAGCATCATCATGCGGGAAGACAATATGGCTCTTATCCTTCTCTGAAAACTCAATCTTCATTTCTTCTCCTTCTCGTGGCCTCTTTCTCCACTTTGGTACTGAGCCTAGCTTGAATGCATAAACTTCCCTTGCATTAGCTGTTGGGCCACCTGATGCCACTCCTCCATGTATCATGTTTATAGTCCCCCTCTTGTTAGGTGGGGGATTATAATCAACCTTAGCTTTTCCTTTATCCTTGTATGATGGCCCTAGCTGTATGTTGTTGCCACCGTGATCAACAAAATGTTTTAGCTCCCCCCTCTGGATGATATTGTTGATGCTTAGCTTCAAGCTAAAGCATTCGTTCGTATCATGCCCGTATGCCTCATGGTTATCACACCATCTATCCTTGTGTGTCCCTACCATTGGCGCTCTCCATCTTCCGGGGGGCAACCACAGTTTCTGATTTCTCATCTCTCTTAGGACCACTGCTGGGGTGGTGTTCAATGGTATGAACTTGATGACATTTATTTCCCTAGCCTTCAGTGGCTCACCCATCTGATTTCTTTGCTGAGGCGGACGCCATTCATGTTGCCTTATGGGTTGAGGTACCTGAGGTGGCTTTCCCTTATTCTGCTTTGTGTTGTCCTCCTTAGCTGCTTGAATCTTGGCTTTCTTACTCACTCTGTGCCTCTCCAGGTCTATATGAGTTTTTACTCTCCCTGCTAGCTCCTCTAAGGTGCTTGTCGGTTTCTTGGCCATCTTTTCTGCCAGTGTGGACCCGAAGCGGCCTAGGTTTCTTATGAAGGCTCTTATTATTTCACCCTCGGTGATGTCGCCCTGTATGTCTGCTATGTTCGGGTTGAACCTAGTGTAGTAATCAGCCAAGGATTCATCATTTTCTTGCTTCACATCATCTAGGGAGCCTGTTCCTTTAAGTAGCTTCCTTTCTCCTAGATATCTCTGAAGAAATTTCGCCTTTAGCTGCGCCCATGAGTGGATGCTCTCAGTAGGTAGGCTAAAGAACCAATGTGACGCCACCCCTGATAGGGTGTTTGGAAATAGGAGTGCCTTGTATCGGTCATCAGTAGTTCTCCCGAATAGAGAGGCTTCATGCTGTTGAATGTGCTCCAAATGGTCTCCCTTGCCATTGTACTTTGCTATCTGTATTGTATGCAAGGAGTCTGGCAATTTGTTCATTTCCAACTCCCTCGTGAAAGGGTGGTTGGTGTTGTCACTTAGGCAGTGCAGTCCATTTCTCTTTGAGTCATTCATCTTTTTCACTATCATGGCTTCTATCTCCTCCGGGGTAATCATCACCGGTGATGGGGTATAGTTCCTCTGATATCCTCCATAGTTATAAACTGGGCTTGCTGGGATTCCTTGTCCGTGCTGGTACAGACTGTAGGCGTATCCCTGATATCCCTGCTGGGGTACTTGGTGGAATTCCTGCCTCCTTGGAGGTCTTGCCTGTCTGTCTGCCCCCAACGGGGTGTATGCCCTGGCGTCCTGCTGTGTCTGTTGGTGCCTTGGAGGCACAAACTGCTACCTTCCCTCTGGGGGTGGCCCTTGGTTATTTCTCCTTTGTTCTTCTCGCTGCCCTGTTCGAGGGTGCAAGTGGTGTTCTTCTTCTGGGACTTGTTCTTCCTCATGAACTTCTTCTTCTTCATGCTGGTGTTGCCTTCCCTGCCTGTTCCTCAGAGTCTCTCTATAGGCTAGTAGCTCATCCAGTGCGCTCATCAACCCCGGAGTCACTGTATGTGCTCCTTGTGTGTATGCGGGCCTTGTGTTTGTTGTGTGGGTGCGATTGTCGTTTCTTTGAGCCGGCATCCCATATGGATATTCTTGAGGTTGCGCCTCATAGTTGTATCCCTGAGGAGGTGCCGTGTATTGGGATGGCACTCCCTGTTGCTCCCCCTCTCCTTGTGGCCTCCTTGCCAATGGAGTTGAGGCTGTGGAAGACTCAGTCCCAGCTGGGCGTGAGGGTCCTCCTTCCTGGTTGTTAGGCTGGGGTGCCTGTGGGGGTACCTGAGGCTCTGGGTGTACAGGTTGTTTCTCTAGGTTAGGTTGCCTTGCTGGAGGTATAGGCTGTCTCCCTCTCCTATTTCCCCCAGGTGGGCGGTGATGCCTAGATGCTAAGCTATTCGTCATCGCTCTCGTTATTGCCAGGCTTTCTGTTCGAAGCCCACGGACGGCGCCAAGTGTTAGGTTCTAAGTTTCAGGTCAACAGGGGGTCGACCTAAACTTTACTCCTCACTGGTGAAAGTACGGGTTCGGTGCTCCTAAGTCTCGTCGTTCGGATCCGTGTCCTTCTGTCCTTCGCCTTCTCTTCTCCACGTGCCCTGCAAGAGGGGCAATATCAAGCACGGAGGGGGGGGGGGGGGTGGTGCTTGATGTACCCTCTACGATGCTTAAGTCAATATGTTTCATAGAGAGATAAAACTTAGAGAGATGTCAGAGCTAAATTGTATGCTCAGCCAAGATGTGTAAATGAATGGTGGAAAGGTTGTATTTATAGGCAACGGTGTCATTAAGGTGGCTTAATGACATCGTTAACCTTTAAACGCAATTAATTAGCCCTTAATCTCGTAATTAAAACCTTAAGGCACGAAGAGGTTGGCGGAAATAAACTGAGTATCGGAGTCGGGCAGCGGTGCCGGGGCCTTTGGGGGGGAGAAAATCCGACCCCCAAGGGTAGGGGTTGGGTGTGGCCACCCAACCCCTCCCTAGGGGAGATTGGGTTGGCCAACCCTATCTCCCCTAGGGGAGATCGGGTTGGCCAACCCTATCTCCCCTAGGGGAGATCGGGTTGGCCCACCCGATCTCCCCTAGGGGAGATCGGGTTGGTCCACCCGATCTTCCCTAGGGGAGGTCGGGTGTGGCCACCCGACCTCACCTAGGTGAGTTTGCCTCGGTCCGGACGAGTATTTTGGCCTCGTCCGGACCGTTGGCGTTTCCGCGGGGTGTTTGGGTCGAAGTTTCGATTTACAATCATTGACGGGGTGATCAAAACAAAATGATTCGGAAGTCAACGGGTTCAAATTGGGCGTATATCCATTAGTCCTGACTGAGATGACGGAGCATGTGTTTGGTTTCATTTCATTCGGCCTCTTTTACCTGGCCGAAAGAATTTGGTTCCAAACCCGTGGGTATAAATTTTCGTTTCGGATCGTTCCCTTTTTCCGGGCCGTTAAATTTGATAAGAAAATTGTGCTACAAATCGAGCACCAATTACTTTATTCAATAACTCTGAATCTCAAAATAACCACAAACGATAAATGACAAATGTATGGTTATTGATCTGAAAGTCGCGTATTTGATCCATGCTTGTCGCACACATAGTCGAGAACTTTGAGTCATGTTAAACATCACAACTGAGTAAATTCACGAGTGAATCACATCAAATGATTTGTGTCCGTATGAAACATTTTATAGATTTATACTCATGACATACGAGGCGTACTTTGGACGCACTTTATCAACGGGGTTTAACTCACCAAATTATCGTATAGGACCGATTCTATCCAGTTCTCTTTATGATATACAGATCATGGTTGGTATATGTTAAGTATGTTTCCACTTGGGTAGCTTCGAGCTTCTTTTTCACGAACGGGCTCGGGATGTGTGTACAGGAACGGGTACGCCGCGATCCCTGAAACACGATACTCGAACTTAGTCTTTGTTGGGTTCGCTTCACCACTTGGGTTGTTTCGGGCTTTTTCCTTCACGATCGGGCTCGAGATATATGTATAAGGACGGGAACGCCGCAATCCTTAATACACAATCGCCGAGCGGGAGTCTGATCCTCAACCTAGGACTCTTGATCTTCGAGACCTGCACGAAGGGCAGTAACCAGCGTGAGGGGGGGGATGCTGGTTGGGCCCACTCCAACGCTCAAGTTAGCACTTTTAGAGAGAGAAAGGCTTAGAGAGAAGTCAGAGCAGTCCAAGTCCAAAAGTGAGGGAATTCTCCCAAATGAGAGACCTAGGCCACCTATTTATAGGGATCCTAAGGATCATACCCAATTTGGAATTACCTGATGTCGGTATGTAAGGAAGACGTATACCGTCATCAAGGCGGACTATGTATGCCCCGACTTCCCGCACTAGACAATTTAATCGGGGTGAGCGTACGAAGTAAAAACGGTAATCCGGACCTCCGGATCGCCTTAGGACAATACGGAAGTCCGACGACCCAGGAATTACGCGTATCCCGGACCGTTTTTAGACTTAGGTGTTGTGTAAAAGGGTTTTTGGGATATTTTACGAGTCCCGAAATGTAAATACGAATACGAATTGGACAGATATCTAACAATTGCCCCCGAGTCAAGTAGTGGTTCAAAACCCGTACTTTACTCTTTTCAAATATAAGATATTCGTCCAATAGGTTCGGTACTGACCTCGGGGGCGGCCTGTTTGTTAATTCGAATGTTGAGATCTTATATTTGATCAACTTTTAATTTTCCGTCGTACGTACGCAATATGTTTACAAGGTTAGCGTAGAGAACAATATGCGTACAATGATATACATTATGATAATATCACGGTGTATGAAATAAGCATGTAACACGTTGTCAATATGCAAATGATGATAGCGTAGTAGATGAATAACGTTATCATGTAATAAGCAAAACACTTAGAGTAATAGGAAATTGGGGAACATGTATGTAATCATGAAGCATGATGTAAATATGAAAAATGATGCAAGCATGTGATATGATGTAATCATGGAAAATGATGCAAACATTCAATTCATACTTAGATTTATAAAAGTAACCATGCGACTATCATGAATTTGTATTATGTCGTATAAAGGCAATAATCATGCATGACGATCTACGAAGCGCGCTATGTAATACTAGAGAGCATGTATGTAAGACAAGTATAGGAGAGATGCAAGTATATGATACTAAGGACTTGTATGAAAATAAATATTAGTTTAGTCCTTAGCACATGGTGTAGGCACTATTAATGAGAATTAGGAGAGAGAATACCCATTATCTTACGTCCTTAATAGATAAATCCTCAAGAAGCTCTCCATTCTTGAAGAAGAGGGAATTCATGGAGGTGTGAATTTGGAGTAATCTCATCACATTTGACATCGACCAAGATCGAATCCGGGCAAGGAGGGAATCGAGACGGCGCGTGGAGCAGGCAATTGGCAGAGGCGCGTGAGGGCAGTGCTGGCGGCGCGTGTGGACGCCGACGGCGCGTGGATCTTCGGGTGAGGGCTAGTAGCAATTCGGATTTGTTTCGTGTCGGTGAGTCTAATTTCGTATATGGCTAGACCTTTCGTGACTTCGTTTGGCCTTGATTTAAACTTGAAATCACCATGTATCTAGTTATCTAATCATGCATACAAGGTGTTTGATGAAATGCATTAGAATACTTAGCCCCAAATCGGCCAAAATTTTCCTAAGTGCTGAAAATTTCAGAAAAGTGTAAATGAATCGTTATACTTCCCTTACGCATAGCGTCCATCGTTGACATGTTTTCCCATGCCTTAGTTGTTGTCTTAGCGTGCTCAATATTGATGATCGGTAGTCGTACGTACATGGCCGTCCATGGTTGTATGTTAGTAAAGATAGCATAGATGTTGTCGCATGAGCTTTACCAATAAGCGTCGTAGGAATATTCAAAAGGCATTGTGTAGAAGTCGATAGTAGCTAATTGATGTATGCAATCCACCCTTGTCGGTATGTACGTACGTACATGGAAACGCTTAGAAAATATTTTTCACTTGTCGACATGCATCCTTGTCGACATGTATGTACGTACATGAAAACACTTAGAAAATATTTTCCTCTTGTTGACATGTATGTATGTACATGAAAACACTTAGAAAATATTTTCCTCTTGTTGACATGTATATATGTACATGAAAACACTTAGAAAATATTTTTCACTTGTCGACATGCATCCTTGTCGACATCTATGTACGTACATGAAAACACTTAGAAAATATTTTTCACTTGTCGACATGCATCCTTGTCGACATGTATGTACGTACATGAAAACACTTAGAAAATATTTTTCACTTGTCGACATGCATCCTTGTCGACATGTATGTACGTACATGAAAACACTTAGAAAATATTTTCCTCTATTTGACATGTATGTATGTACATGAAAACACTTAGAAAATACTTTTCACTTGTCGACATACATCCTTATCGACATGTATGTACGTATATGAAAACATTTAGAAAATATTTTTCACTTGTCGACATGCATCCTTGTCGACATGTATGTACGTACATGAAAACACTTAGAAAATATTTTCCTCTTGTTGACATGTATGTATGTACATGAAAACACTTAGAAAATATTTTTCACTTGTCGACATGCATCCTTGTCGACATGTATGTACGTATATGAAAACATTTAGAAAATATTTTTCACTTGTCGACATGCATCCTTGTCGACATGTATGTACGTACAAGAAAACACTTAGAAAATATTTTCCTCTTGTTGACATGTATGTATGTACATGAAAACACTTAGAAAATATTTTTCACTTGTCGACATGCATCCTTGTCGACATGTATGTACGTACATGAAAACAGTTGGAAAATATTTTTCACTTGTCGACATGGATCCTTGTCGACAAGTACGTACGTACATAGAGCTTTTATACTAACTGGCTTGTTACTTGTAATTTTCAGGATTCCGAGTTACGCAGACTTCTTTTCAGAGTTAGTCTTCTTGCCGTGGTTATCATGAGTATGTCTTCTATCCCCGTTCCGCGAGTGACATTATGTCCAGATGTTGGTGACGAGCCGGGTATCAAAATAGTTGAGTCTCTTAGGGATACGACGAGGGATGTGAGTTACTTCTTCAATTACGTTGACGAAGACATTTTTGAGCTATACGCGACTTATTGTGGACTTGATTCTGCTTTGGAGGCTATTCTTCCTTATGACGTGCTTCCGAACTCCAAAAAAGGGCAAGTTACTATTCCTCCAAGTGATCTATCCGCAATTTATACCTCGCAGATTAAGGAAGGTCTGCGCTTTCCCTATTGTCCTGACTTGGTGGATCTTTGTCGCTATTACCGGATATCACCCTTGAGCCTATCCCCTGGTGGCCTTCGTGTATGGAGCTGCTTTCGAGTTTTTTTCCCTAAGCAATCTTGGCATTATTCTACCACTCTTTTTCGATGCTTCTATCAACTAATGTGTCCCGACGCAACGGGGTTATGTGGGATTAAGATGCGTTGGCCGAATTTGCAAGCTAAGGGCTTCAAAAAGCTTGGTCTTTGGGATGCCGAGTGGGATCACAAAAAACGTCTAGCCTCCCCCGCTGATCGTTCCGGTTCTTATTGGCGACACCACTACTTCTTTGTATGTGATGTCGGGACTATTTGGGATGTTGAGAGCGTGGAGAAGGCTGATGCAGCTCCTATTTTTTCTGACCTTTCCTTGGATGATAGGGAGGCGGTGAAGATCATCTTTCGATGTCAACAAGAGCGCCGTTATCGTTGTCTGTTGCGTGCTTCAAATCAAGATTTGATTGATGTCGGGATTCATATACTTCCTTCTGAAGATTTGGTATGTTGATATCTTTTATAACCTGTACTATGTTGCAATGTAGGTCGTTTTGATGGAAAAAGCTCGTCTTTGCAGACAGCTAATGCCCGTGACAACCTGCCTTTTGGGCGTCGTGCTCGTAATGTTGCCCCCACTATTCCTGAAGGTTCTAGACATGATCATGGCAAGGGACCGAAAAGTGAGGCGTCTTCTTGTATCTTTCGGTTGACTTACTGATTTTTTCAAGTTTTGTTATATCCACATTGTCTTTTTTCCTTTAGGTAACTCTGTGCATGTGACTGAGCGGGTTATTGCGGTACCTGCTACTAGTGTTCCTCCCAAAGATTTGCCGCAGGGGCGTGTCCCTCGAGTGACCCGAAGCGTTCTAAACCGAGTGCGGCTGTTCCGGCTCCTTCTTGCGATAGAGGGAAGAGAGTTGAGAGTCTCACGATAGCGCCTTCTGCCCCCCGGTCGAGGGATCGTCCCGAGGAGGAGCGCCCTTCCCGCCGAGGTATGCATTGTTCTACTTGATATACTCCTTTTACTTAGTATATTTTGCTAATCTCTTCTTTGTTTCACTTTGTTCTTATTGTAGCGTTGCCACGTATTAAGCGTGACGATTTGATCCTTTCTGTCGGGATTGATGTTTCCGAAGAAAACTGGTCACCTTTCTCCGCTGGAAGTCTTCATTTCCCAAAGGATTCCAAACTTAGCACTCCAGGAGTTGGTGTGCGTGTGCTTCAAAGATGTGTTCCTCCCGGCGATCATGATGTCAAACCGTCTACTGATGAGGAGGCACAAGCATAAGTTGAGAGCGGCCTGGCTGAATTTGCGCCGGTAGATTTTACTTTAACTCTTTGTCTTCCTGATATTCATGTATGCTTTGTTGTTATTGAACATGATTGCCCTGTTTGTTATACTTAGGCTATTTCAAGGATGATGAACATGTATTCCTTCGTGCTGGAGCTTATAAGTGAGAGGAAGACTGCTATCAGAAAGTGCAGTATAGTTTCCCGCGAGCTTGCACAGTCTGAAGAGGAAGTGCATAATTTGAACTCCAAGGTTGCCGATATTGATGCGCGTATTGCTGCTCGTCGTGTCCATGCTGAGCAACTTGAGGTCGAGATTGCTGCTATCAAGCAGCAAATTGCGGAGAACAACAGTGTTCATGATAACGCACTTGCTTCCGTTCGTGACGAGGCACACAAAGCGGGTGTTGAGAAGGGATTGGCTGAGTATCCTAGTACCCCTGCCTATTCTGCCGCTGTCCTTGCTGCTGCTAAAGCGGATCTTGCACCCTTGGTTGATGAGTTTGCCAAAGATTACATTGGCAGAGTACATGCACTTGCCCCCGGGTTTCCGTTCGACAAGCTGGGTCCTTATTCTTCTTTTGTTGTTAGCCATGTTGCGGATTTGCAACGTAAAGCAGCTGAAGCGGCTTCTATTGCCTTGACCTTTGGATACGACAATGCTGATGTTGAACTTGGTGTTGATTTTCTGGACATGTTGGCTTTTGCCCAAATCTCTTTTCTTTATGTTTTTGCTTTGTATGGAACTTCGTCTTTTGGATCTGTTTTTTAATAATAAAAGTCATGTGATACCTTGTTATTAATATTTCATACCTTGAGTATCCATGTTGTCCGTATGCTTCGGACTTGGAAGATAGGATAGGTATCCTTAGGTGATGAACATGATGTCCGTATAAGTGCCCTTCTTGGTTAGGATCCAAGGTATGGCAAGATGTGTATGCTGGATACTTGTAAGTAGTAATGTACTTCGCGCGGGCACTTGGCACTCGGCACTGGCACTTGACATGTAGCAGTGTCATCTTGACGAAGCAAGACTTATGTTTATACCGTCTCTTAGTTCCACTCTAAGGCGACGTTGTTACAGGATTCCTCTTGATTATTTTGCCGTTGTTGCGTTAAATGCTAAAGAGCAAGATAGCGTTATACAAGACTCGACTTGTAAATTTGATGAGTTTTGTATAAGATTTGCTTTAAAAAGCGTATAACATGAAGTTATCCCTTTTCGGGCCTAAGTCTTCATGGTGTATGAACTCTTAAGAGAGTATGCATACTTTGAGTATGTGGGGTTGTCGTCTATTAAGAGGATTCCCGCCACAGTGGGGTGATCAGTCCCATCATTGCATTTGCCGCATCCTGTTTTAATTCAGGGAATGGCTTATGAACATGAGAATTTGCCCGAAGGACTTCACAACATGACATTTTTAGAAGTAAACATGAGGTTTGCATTCATGGAAAGGATGTCGCAACATGTTATTTTTAGATAGATGTGATCATGGGTATTGTCCTTTTGAGAAGGATATTGCACCATGTCACTTTTTGGAATATTGCATGATATTGCTTTTGAATTTGTTGAAGATGCATTTGCTGAAGTCGCCAACTATAAGTTGCGTGGCGTGATGATTATGAGTAGTATGCACGTTGTTTTTTTTTCTTGATGTTAATCCAGAGTATAATGCATAATGTAGAGATGTACCTACGAAAGTAAATTGAACATCATTAGATATTTGTCTCGTTTACAATGTCTTTGCAGGAAGGCGTCTATTGACCGCTTCTTCCAAAATACTACTGATTACAAAGGCATGAATTGCACTTATATTCCTAAAGGTGCACTGAAAAAGATAGATTAAAAGCGGAAGGTCTATCTCCCTCAGATATATCTCGGCTGTTTGTTGTTCACGACATAGCTTTCCAGAGCTCCATGCGCGATAAATTCTTCAATCTCCATCCTCAAGGTTAAACAACCATTGGTACTATGCCCCCAAGTTTGGTGATACTGACACCATTCTTCAACATCCCTGCCTAAGAAGGCGGTTTCGGGCTCAAGTGGTCTTGGAAGCTTGTTTTCCAGAAGCTTGGCGTATATCTCCTCCACCTCTATGTTCAAAGGTGTGAAGATGTTGGCATAATCCGTGCTTGGGACTTCTGGCTTACTTGAAGTTTGAGCTTCCCCACCTGTTTTGAGAGGTGAGTCCCATCCCAATTCACGCTCACAAGAGATCGCAGTCTCTATTTTGTCTTTTAAGCACGTCATTGTCTTTGTTGTGCGCCACCCAAATTCTCTTCCAAATAGCAAAAATGTTGACGCATTCATGTTCAGGAAAAATGCATTGATGCGTCCTTCTTGCTTGCTCTCAGTGCAGTTGCATTTTGAGCGAACCTTTGGAAGTAGGACATGATGGATTCTTCTTCTCCCTGTTTAACATCAAGCACACTCCTCTTTGGTGGACAAAGAATCCCGTCTAGTTCGGATCTTGGAGATAACTTTTCCTTCTTTCTGTTGGATCACGGTGGAACTCCGGTACGGATCTTGACGGCAATCCTAGCTCCTTTGCTCCACGCAATCCTGCAAGAGGGGATAGACCGGGCGGTGACCCAGAATCCCTCTTCGATGCTTAAATGAGTACTTCGTCTGACTGGCAAGTAACAGATATTAAAGTGTATTCAACTCAACGTAAGTGATCTGAGGTGACCTCCTGCCCTTTTATAGGCAAAGAGATGCCTCAGGTACCTGGCGAACCGTTAGGGGTGGTTAGCCCGTATCCCGCATATCTCGTACGTGATCTCGCGTATCTTAGCCATGCCCCGCGTATCTCGGCCACGCTCCGTGTATCTTAACCACGTTCCGCGTATCCCGGCCACGCCCCGCATATCTTGGCTTTATCCTCTGATAACGAGTCCCGACTCCCGTCGGAGACTCCAGAGTTATCTCGTTGTGTCACCGCTCGGGGCCCCTCGTCATCATGACAGGGCCAATCATTCTCAGGGATTCATCATCGGGGCCTACTTAAAGGCTTCTCATCGGGAGCTTCCAGCTCCACTGTCGGGACCGACTCTGTCGGGACCTTGCTTCGTCGGGACTCCCTTCATCGGGACCCTCCTCCTAGGTCATCTTGACCCTTACTTTGGGCCTGGTGGGCCTGTTTGCCGTTTCCTCGCCGTTAAAGGGCCTGACGGCTGTAGTCGGACCCATCATTTGCCCCCAAGACATGAGGGACTTTTAGTTCGTCGTGTCTTCCAACTCCCGATTTTCCAATACTAGAGTCGGGGATCTGTTCCTTGGTTCAGTTACTTAATTTATCAGTCTTCTCCTCTACGTTTCCTCAGGGTTTTGTAGATAACTGCTATACCCCAAAGGTCTCTTCGGTTTTCTAGTGCATTAAATGCAGCAGATAATGGAGTGACGTTTTCGACCCACGTGCCTGATTTTTCGCGCCTGTCCTTTTCTGAAAAGTGCTTTTCAGGCCGTTTCATCATTGCGCCCGCTGTCCTTCTGCACGTTTCATCTCAACGGTCCAGATTAAGACTCTTCGACTTTGACGACTCGGATCGAAGTGTCCTTTCAACCGTCTTCTTCGACTATAAAACCCTAGCCACAGTCATAATTTAACTTTTACCGTCTTCGAATTCTCAAAAGCTCTCTTCGATTCCTCTGCAATTCCAAGCTCTGTGATTTCGAAGGTCTTTGGAGTCTCTCCGATCATCTTTCCGGCGACATCTTGTTCATCTCCTTCAACCTCCACTTCATTATGTCTGGTAAGGAAACCCTCTTCGTTGCTTGTTCGTCTTTTTCTTCCTAATTTTTCCCAGAGTCCCACTGTATTTTCTTGCCCTGGTTGCTTTTCAGACAGCGGTTCCAGCTCCGAGGGGAGAAAACCCTTTAAATTTGACTATGCTCCAAATGAGATTTCCACTACTGCTTATGATGCAGCTCTCCGAGAGGGTTGCATCACCATCACCTGGGAACCTCGTTTCCCGTATCCTCGACATCGTCCCTCGAGTGACCCTGAGGTTACTCGTCCCCAGAAAGGGGAGGTATTTGTCTCTACGGGACAAATATCAGCGGGGATCAGGTTCCCCTTTTGTGGTAGCCTGGTCGAGCTGTGCCATCATTACAGAACACACCCCACTACCTTCTCTCCTCATGCCATCCGTATCTGGAACGCCTTTCAAGTCCTCTGTCTTCGACAGAAATGGGTCTACAGCCTCCAACTCTTCCGGACCTTCTATGGGCTGAAATGCAACGAGGCGGGGGTTTGCGCCTTCTACCCTCGGATGCCCAAGTGGAGTAAGCAGCAGCTTGCCCGGCACGGTTGGACCAGTGACACCTGGAAGGTGGTCAAGGGTCGGGGACTCTTGATCGATACAGGGTTCGACAACAGTAGCTGGAAGAAGAGCTACTTCTTCATCCAACATTCTTCTATTCCTTGGCCTCGGTGGGAGGTGGCAGCAGATCCTCCGCCTGCTTTCCATACTTATGCCGATGAGGACTTCGAGACTCTCCAACTAATCCAGCTTTATCGTTGGGGGGAGTCTTACACTCCTCTCAATGCTAACTCTCTGGTGGAGCGGGACCTGGTGCAGGCCGGGGTCCGACTCCTCAGTATTGTCTCTGGGGGGCAGCTCTTCGACGGCCCTTCCAACGTGGTCTCTTGGGTAACCTTCTAACTTTTCTTTGTTTATTGTTTGCAGCCAAGAAGGTATCTGTGTTGACCGATCTATTCCTTAAGCAGGGGGAGACTGATGCTGTCCGCCCCTCGCGGAAGAGGAAGTCTGCCAAGAAGGCTGCTGCCAGGTCGGGGTCTCCTTCAGCGGAGCAGCCCAAGCGGACGAGGGTGGATCTGGACCGGCTCTTTGATGTCCAGAATGCTGAAGAAGGTAAACAACTCCGACTTGCTATTAAATCGTATAAAGGATGGTCCCGTCGGACTTGATTTCCTCGACCAAGAAAGGCCGCATTGCTGATGTCAAAAGAATCCTTCGAGGCGAAACTCCCCGAGTCTTGAAGGCAGGCTACTATCATTACCGCGGGAAGGATCAATACGTCTCCCGACGTATCATTTGGTGTAAGAATCCCGATGAACTTCCTGACTACCTTTCTAAAGCTCTTCATCCTCCAGGTGCAGGTCGCTCGGGAGCTTCCTCGGGTACTGCAGCTTCCGCAGATGCACCGCCTCCAGCGGGGGTGCCTTCCTCAGCTGGAGAGAAGGCACCATCTGGCGAACAGTTTCGTCAGGTGGAGACTCTGGACTCCTCCGAGGAGACTGGCGGGGCTGACCCCCCTCAACAGCGTCGGAAGGCGGGGCAATCCCCCTTGAAACCAACCCCTCAGGGGCCGCCTCCCTCGTCTTCTCCGCAGCAGCGGGAGCTCTCGCCTATCCACGACTTCTCTCCCTCCCCTGTTCGGGCCGAGACGGAGACGTGCCCTTCTCTTCCTCGTCCTATCTCTCCCCTTGCTCTCGATGGGGACTTCTACAGGCCTTTCAACTCTTCACAGGCGAATGCCCCCTGGACTCCTATCCAGACGCTCCAGGGAGTCCCACTCACGCAAGGAGAACAGGACCAAGAGCTGGCACTGCATCTGCTGGCGGGTTCCATCCTGCCTTCTATGCGGCATCCGATTTACCTTAATCGGACGCATATGCAGCGGGATGTCAGGGAGATGGGTGTGCGCCGCATAGAGGTGAAACTTCGCTTCTCTATCTTGATGATAAATCGGGTCGTTTGTCCTTCTAACATTTTTCCTTTTGATTGCAGGAGCTCGGGGACTACAACCGCCTCATCGGGTACGTCATTGCCTATGATGAGGCCCGGGAGCGGGACCGAGGAGTCCGCGAGCAGCTTCAGGCGGATCTCAAGGCCTCCCAGTCTTCGCGGGGAAAGCTTGCCAAAGAGCTGGCTGTCCTCAATGAGAAGATTCGGGACCTTCAGCGGCAGATCACGGACTTCGAGGGGCTCTTGAGGCAAGAGCGGCAGGAGCGGGGGGCCGTTGTGGACTGGCTGACCCAGGAGAAGAAGGCTGCCGAGGACCAACTGGTCCTTGAGAAGAAGGCTTTGGAGGAGCTGATCGCGGGATTCCCTGTGCAACTGGCCGAAGCGGAGGCCAAAGGTCGGGAGGACTATCGGAGATCGGAGGGCTTCCAAGCTGATGCCATGAAGTTCTTTGGCGCGGAGGTGGAGAACACTCTCTTCAACGCCGTTGAGGAGCTCCACCTGGAATACGGGGACGCCATCAACTTCGACAAGTCTCCTTCCCTCGCTCCCTTTGCGAAGAAGTATTTTGCTCTTCCCGAGGAGAGTGATGGGGGGAGTACCCCCGTAATTGTCGAAGACGCCTCTGAGCTTCCAAGTGCGGATGCCCCGCTGGCCAATCCTCCCGAAGATAATCCTGTGGACCCCTCTGCTACCAATGCTGCTGACAAGGACCAAGCTTGAATGCTTTTATCTTTCAGAGTCTTTGTATTTTCTTCTCTTGTGTCGTCGTCGGGCCTTTGAGCCCTTTATCAATATTAGACTCCTTTAATTCCGATCTTTTGTTGTCTTCCGTCTTTCCCGACGATTTAACAACCTGCACCACTTATGGCGACTTAGCATCGAGTGCATCACTTAAGACGACTTAGTTCTTAGCAGTCGAAACTTCGATACTTAAGAATTTCTCATACGTCCTTCCCGACGATTTAATAACTTGCACCACTTAAGGCGACTTAATATCGAGTGCGTCACTTAAGACGACTTAATCGTTACTTAGGATAAACCTAAAGATCGTACACCACTTAAGGCGACTTAATCCCACGCATCACTTGAGACGACTTTTGGATACTTAGAATAAATCTAAGTATTGTGCACCACTTAAGGCGACTTTCATCGTGCACCACTGAAGGCGACTTTCACAGTGCACCACTTGAAGGCGACTTTTGGATACTTAGAATAAATCTAAGTATTGTGCACCACTTAGGGCGGCTTTCATCGTGCACCACTGAAGGCGACTTTCATCGTGCACCACTGAAGGCGACTTTTGGATACTTAGAATAAATCTAAGTATTGTGCACCACTTAGGGCGGCTTTCATCGTGCACCACTGAAGGCGACTTTCATCGTGCACCACTGAAGGCGACTTTCATCGTGCACCACTGAAGGCGACTTTTGGATACTTAGAATAAATCTAAGTATTGTGCACCACTTAGGGCGGCTTTCATCGTGCACCACTGAAGGCGACTTTCATCGTGCACCACTGAAGGCGACTTTCACCGTGCACCACTGAAGGCGACTTTCATCGTGCACCACTGAAGGCGACTTTCATCGTGCACCACTGAAGGCGACTTTTACACTTAGCATAAATCTAAGGACAACTATTATTTGGAAGCGACCTCTTTATTTATTGGCATAAGATAGGCTTACATCGAATTAAACGATAAACAGCATACACCACTTAAGGCGATTTTACATCGGGCACCACTTAAGGCGACTTTCTTCAAGCATGGTGTTTCTTCAAGTGTTCGCCACTGAAAGAATGCTTTAACGTTCTGCCATCGAGGTCTTCCAACTTGTATGCGTTCGGAGCTGGCATCCCCACGACCTTATAAGGTCCTTCCAATTTTGGTGACATCTTGTTGATTCGATCCAAAAGGGTGAACTCGTTGCGACGCCAAACCAGCTCCCCGACAAAGAATTGTCGGGACTTCACTCGCCGATTGTAGTATCTGGCCGTCGCTAAGCGCATTCGAGCTTGGACTTCATCGGCTTCCCGCCTTTTCTCTTCGAGTAGGTCCAAGTCCAGACGTCTCACTTCATCGTTCGTTAGGGGCTCGTAATATCTCATCCGATGGGACGCCACAGCTACCTCCACAGGGGCGACAGCTTCCGTGCCATATACGAGGCCAAACGGAGTCTCCCCTGTTGATCGTTTGGGTGTCGTTCTAACAGCCCAAAGTACATTTTCCAGTTCGTTCAGCCATTTGCCCTTCAAGGCATAGACCCTCTTCTTCAGGCCATCCATCACGATTTTGTTGGCTGACTCCACCTGGCCATTAGTCTGAGCATGGCGTACGGAGGCGGTCCGATGCTCAACGTTCAGTTCTTCCAGATACTCCCTCACCTGAGAGCCGTTAAACGGTGGGCCATTGTCGCTGATCACCACCTTAGGAATCCCGTATCTGGACACGATGTGGGTTTGGAGGAACTTGACGATCTGGTTCCCCGTTGTTCTGGCCAATGCCTTCGCCTCTATCCATTTCGAAAAATAATCGATAGCTACAAGTAAATACTTACATTTTCCTTGTGCTTGTGGAAGAGGTCCCACCAAGTCGATGCCCCACTGCGCGAAGGGCCAAGTGCTCTTGATGGATGTCAGGTTAGCAGCCGGAGCCACGATACTCGGGGCGTACCTCTGGCACGCGTCGCATGATCGGACCAACGCCGTTGCTTCTTTGTTCATCGTGGCCAATAGTAGCCTAAGTTCAACACCTTCCTCAAAATGGATCGGGCCCCTTCGTGACAAGCCGCGATCCCCTCATGCATTTCCTTCAGGATTCGGTTGGTGTCGGGTTCTGCTACACACTTCAGGTAGGGAGTCGAGAACCAGCCCTTCTTGTACAGCTGATTGTCCAGCATCACATAATTAGACGCGATCCGACATATCCTGTCTGCTGCTACCTTATCCTCGGGGACTGCCCCCGTAGTCAGATACGCGACTATCGGGGTCATCCAAGTGGGCTCCTCCTCTGATTTTGCTTCAACGGTGCACACCTGCGTGGGGTCGATGTTTGATAAGATCACCTTCTCCAGGAAGTGCACCTTCCGACTTTCTTCTAAGGGTGCCCCCAGGGCAAATTTGCTCAAGGCGTCTGCCTCTACGTTCTCCTCCCTCGGAATAGCCTCGATATCGAAGCTTTTGAAGCTCTCTCTCAGGGCTTGTACCTCTCGCAGATACTTCTTCATTATCGGACTCCTTGCTTCGTATCGCCCTTGAACTTGGTTCACGATTAACGCTGCGTCGCACTTCACTCTCAAGTGATCGATTCCAGTGCTTTTAGAAATTTTTAGGCCCGTGATAGGAGCTTCATACTCCGCTTCGTTGTTTGTGGCCTTGAATGTTAAAGCCAAGGCGTATCGGAGAGGTTCACCTTCACCTGGTGGTATCAACAAAAAGCCCGCTCCTGACCCGTCTGAACTCGCGGAGCCGTCCGTGTACATCTCCCAGGTATTTTCTTTGTTTGGCTGTTCTGATTGCTCTGCCCTCTCTGGTTGTTCTTCTGTCGGGACCTCCATGGTTGCCCCCTCTACAGGGCCCGTTTCTTCTAGATCGGGGGCTGTAGATTCTGCTATAAAGTCCGCCAATGCCTGGCCCTTGATGGCCGTTCTTGGAGCAAAGTGTATTCGAAACTCACTGAGCTCTACTGCCCATTTCACCAATCTCCCCGACGCATCCGGTCGGTTAAAAAAATGCTTCAAAGGCTGGTTCGTTAGCACAGTGATCTCGTGTGCATGGAAATATGGCCTTAGCTTCCGAGCAGTAATTATCAACGCAAAGAGGTACTTCTCAACGGCGGGATAGTTCAATTCAGATTTGGCAAATGCCTTGCTTACATAATAAACGGGGACTTGATTACCCTCGACAACCTTTACTAACACAGAGCTAATGGCAAATTCAGAAACAGCCAAATAAAGGAAGAGCGGCTCGCCTGGAACCGGTTTTGCCAGCGGCGGGAGTGTGCGAAGGTGCTGCTTTAGTGCTTGGAATGCCTCTTCACATTTGGCGGTCCATTCGAATTTTTTGTTGGCCCTCAAGATTTCAAAAAACGGCATTGATCGGTCGCTGGCTTTGGACAGGAAGCGGTTCATTGCAGCTAGTCGGCCATTCAGTACTTGCACCTCCCGATGGTTTATCGGAGACTTCATCTCCTCGATTGCCCTCAGCTTCTCAGGGTTCACTTCAATTCCTCTTTGGCTTACCATGAAGCCCAAAAATTCCCTGAGTGGACTCCGAAGGCGCATTTCGTCAGGTTCAGACGAACTTGATGGAGCCTCATCCGCTCAAATGCCATGGTCAGGTTGTGCACGTGATCCTCGGCTTGTCGGGACTTCACCAGCATATCATCCACGTAGGCTTCCATGGTTTCTCCCAGCATATCTCCAAACAGCTTATTCACCATCCGCTGGTAGGTTGCCCCGGCATTGATCAACCCGAAAGGCATGACATCGTAGTGATAGATGTCGCTGTCTGCATAGAACGCTGTGTGGGGGGCGTCTTCTTTGGCCATCTTGATCTGGTTGTAGCCTGAATACGCATCCATGAAACTTAACAGCTCATGTCCCGATGTAGCATCCACCAGCTGGTCAATCCTCGGGAGTGGATAGCAATCCTTTGGACAAGCCTTGTTCAAGTCGCGGAAGTCCACGCACATTCGCCACTTCCTGTTAGTCTTCTTCACCAGCACTGGGTTGGCAACCCAAGTCTGGAATCGGAGCTCCTTAATGAAACCAGCATCGAGCAACCTGCCCACCTCCTGTTGGATCGCGATCTTCTTATCCGTGCCCATCGGACGCCTTTTCTGTGTGATAGGCTTGATCGCGGGGTCTATTTTCAGCTCGTGTACGATCACGTCGGGGCTGATTCCTGGCATATCGCTGGGGGACCAGGCAAACAGCTCTTTGAACTC
This sequence comes from Clarkia xantiana subsp. parviflora, assembly GCA_036873135.1. Taxonomy (NCBI): domain Eukaryota; kingdom Viridiplantae; phylum Streptophyta; class Magnoliopsida; order Myrtales; family Onagraceae; genus Clarkia; species Clarkia xantiana. The sequence goes on from JAPTYO010000018.1 coordinate 2,812,744, forward strand.
TTTCAGCAACTCCACCAATTTTTGGGCTGTCTCCTCAGTTAGAGCAGACCCGATTTTCACCTTCCTCTGGGGTCCGTCGATCTCGACTTCTTTCAGATCTTCTACGGGGGCGGGACGCCCAAACTCTTCTCTGGGATCTGTGTCTGTCTGGAGGACAGTCATGGCCTCTCGCCTCCTCCTCCGGGTGGCATAAACATAGCATTTTCGGGAAGCCACCTGGTCGCCCTTGACCTCTCCGACCCCGTGGTCAGTCGGGAACTTCATCTTCTGGTGCACAGTCGAGGCAACCGCCATCAGGGGATTGATGGTGGTTCTCCCGATAATTGCGTTGTAGGTCCCCGCGGAATCAACCACGACAAACTCCACGTTCCTCCTTTCTGATTTCCACCCGCTACCAAACTCCACTGGTAAGGTGATCACTCCTAGCGGGTAGGAGGTTGAGCCAGAGAACCCGACCATCGGGAAGTTTGCCTCCTTTAGATCTTTCTTCGTCTTCCCCATAGCTTCCAGCGCGTCCATGAATAGAATGTCGGAGGAGCTCCCTCCGTCAATTAGAATTCTCTTCATCTCGAACCCGTCTACGTCCAAAGTTACTACTAAGGCATCGTCGTGCGGGGTCTCCACGCCTATGAGGTCTTCCGACGAGAAGGAGATTACCATCTCTTCTTTCAAGGTCCAAGATCGAGACCTCTTACCTAGCACCACCGCCGTAGGAATCCTAGAGGCGTAAACCTCTCGGGCGGATGAGGTATCACCTCCAGCAGCAAATCCTCCATGAATCACTTTGATGACTCGTCTTTCTTTGCGAACACCGGATGACTCTGGATCAGTTCTCTTCTTCTTCGGGGACCGATCGCGGGATCGGGAACGGGACCGCGATCGGGACCGCGATCGGGACCGAGAGCGGGACCGGCATCGTTTGTCCCCAACGAACTCCTTGAGCTTTCCCTTCTGGATTAGCTTTTCAATCTCCTTCTTCAGCTCCCGACAGTGATTGGTGTCGTGGCCATTTGCGCGGTGAAACCGACAATAGCGATCTGTGCGGGAACCCAGGAATTCTCCATCTTTCTTCGGGGGGTACCTGGAGATACCTTGTCGTTCCGTCACTGTCAGCACTTCCGCCATGGAGAAGTTGAGAGGAATGTCAAAATCCTCCCGCTTGTCTTTTCTTGAAGAACGTCTGTCGTCCTTCCGACCAGAGCGACCTCGGTCCCGACTGCCCTCAGGTTTGCCCTTTGACTTACGATCGTCGAAAGGCTTGCTCGCCTGCTTCCCTTTATTCGATTTTGGGGGCTCCAATTCTCCCGCGGCTATCTTTGACTCCTGGACATCGATCTGCCGCTTCACCCTCTTCTGTAATGCTTCCATATTCCACACAGCTTTCTCAGCCACGCTGTGCATCAGGTCGGAGCCATAGGGGGCTGTCAGGTTCCGAATAAAGGTGCGGATGGTCTCGCCCTCCGAGATTTCCTCGTCTATCTATGCTACACTGGCGGTGTACCGCTGGTAATAGTGTGCCAGCGACTCGTCGGGCTCTGCACCACCTGGGTTAGGGACCTCACGCTCTTCAACAAACGTCTGCGGCCCTGGTATTGTCGAATGAAGCGGTCGTGCATGTCCGCCCAACAGGTAATGCAGCCTGGGGGCAGGCTAAAGAACCAGGTCAGGGCTCTTTCTCCAAGTGTGTTTGGGAACAGTGTATACACTATATCTTCATTCGGGGCTCTACCCAGACACGCCATAAGATGCTTCTGGACATGACGGACTGAATCTCCTTCGCCATCATATTCCTTAATCTCGGGGATACCCAGCCCAGGCGGGGCGAGGGTGTCTATTAGTCGGGGAACGAAGGGATGAGTGGATCGATCCCTCGGCTCCGACACCAGCGGCTTCTGTTCTCCCATACAGATGTTCACGATCTTTACCACCTGGTCGGGAGTGATGGGACCATTCAGGGGAATGGTCCTGTGTTGTACTGGTCCTGGCCCGTCAACCACGAACCTCTCCGGCTGACTAGTTGCCCTGCCTCTGTCTTGGCCTTGGGGCGGGGCTTTCTGCGCGTTCCGACCCTCTGTTGGTAGGGTTGCTTCCTCCAGCGGGGGCATCTCCTCCTGCCTCCTCGCAGACTCTCTTCGGTCCAAGAGAGCCTCTACAGCCGCCAGAAACATGGGCATGGCCTCTGCCATGGCCCTCGTCAAATCTGCAGCTGGGGGAGCCTCCTGCCCCTTGTTATCCTGGTGTCGAGAGGCAACATCTTCGGGATGCGATCCATTGTGCCCCCTGTCTGGGAGAGCTCAGCCGGGGGATGGTTCTGGTTTTCCCCTTGTTCTGGTACTGAATTCAGGTTCGTTGCAGCGGGGTGACGGGAACCACCGGATTGTCCTCTTCTGTTCTTGCCAGCCGCCATCGATCGAGTAGAATGCATATCAGCTTTTTGTTTGATTCCCACAGACGGCGCCAATGTTGGATCACGGTGGAACTCCGGTACGGATCTTGACGGCAATCCTAGCTCCTTTGCTCCACGCAATCCTGCAAGAGGGGATAGACCGGGCGGTGACCCAGAATCCCTCTCCGATGCTTAAATGAGTACTTCGTCTGACTGGCAAGTAACAGATATCAAAGTGTATTCAACTCAACGTAAGTGATCTGAGGTGACCTCCTGCCCTTTTATAGGCAAAGAGATGCCTCAGGTACCTGGCGAACCGTTAGGGGTGTTTAGCCCGTATCCCGCATATCTCGTACGTGATCTCGCGTATCTTAGCCATGCCCCGCGTATCTCGGCCACGCTCCGTGTATCTTAACCACGTTCCGCGTATCCCGGCCACGCCCCGCATATCTTGGCTTTATCCTCTGATAACGAGTCCCGACTCCCGTCGGGGACTCCAGAGTTATCTCGTTGTGTCACCGCTCGGGGCCCCTCGTCATCGTGACAGGGCCAATCATTCTCAGGGATTCATCATCGGGGCCTACTTAAAGGCTTCTCATCGGGAGCTTCCAGCTCCACTGTCGGGACCGACTCTGTCGGGACCTTGCTTCGTCGGGACTCCCTTCATCGGGACCCTCCTCCTAGGTCATCTTGACCCTTACTCTGGGCCTGGTGGGCCTGTTTGCCGTTTCCTCGCCGTTAAAGGGCCTGGCGGCTGTAGTCGGACCCATCACTTTCTTTTTTCATCATCGTTCGAGGCGAACATCTTTCTCTTTGCACCAACTCCTATCATGGCGATTGACACCTGTTTCATTTTCCTTAAGGCATTAACATAGCACTTTCGTGCGGCAGTCTGATCACCTAGCACTTCTCCAATTCCGTGCGGAGTTAGGAACTTCATTTTCTGATGAGCTGTAGATGGCACAATGTCATGTGGGTTGATCGTTGTTCTCCCCAGGATGCCGTTATATGCCCCCAGGTTGTCTACTACCACAAATGTGACATCTATATGCAATGCCTTCCACCCGTCTCCAAGGATAACTGGAAGCGTAATCATGCCCAATGGATAGGTTGCCGCTCCTGCGAAACTGACCAACGGAAACGTACTCGGTGAGAGATCAATTTCCGTTTTTCCCATCTTCTTAAGCACCTCTATATGCAGTAGATCCGCAGCACTCCCACCATCTACCAGAATCCTTTGCACGTCAAAACCATTGATGTCCATTGTTATGACCAAAGCATCATCATGGGGATACACTATGTGTTTCTTGTCGGCGTTTGAGAACGAGATGATTATGTCTTCCTTCTCCGGTTGTCGCCTTTTCTCATACTTTGGCAGAACTTGCAGCTGTGAGGCATAGACATCTCGAGCGTTAGAAACGCTACCTCCTGCTTCTGGACCACCGTGGATTACGTTGATGACACCACGCTTTGGCGGCGGTGGGTTTTCGTTGACTTTCTCATTTCCCTTGTTTCCCTTTCCGGGTTGCTCTGCATGGTTCTTCTTTTGTCGTTTGTCGCCTTGGTCGACATATTGCTTGAGCTCCCCTTTAAGGATGAAATTGTTTATGTGAAATCGCAAGCTGACGCAGCTGTTTGTTTCATGGCCGTAGACCTAATGGTTTTCGTACCATTAATCTTCCTGTTTTCCCAGTGGCCCCTTTCGGAAGTTCGCTGGCTCCCTCCACAAATTATCCTCCTTCATCTTCTTCAGGATTATGGAAAGTGGTGCATTCAAAGGAACGCACTCTGCCAGGTTCACTTCTTTTGGTATTTGGAACTCGGGCTGATATGGCCTCTTGTGGGGCTGGAATTGTCTATCTTGCTGAGGGCCTTGCTGGGGTTTTGCTTGCTTCTCCTTAGTGCGAGATGCGCTAATTTTCGCCTTATGTTGTTCTCTGAATCGATCCAGATCCACAAATTCTTTTACTCTCGCCGCCAGTTCTTCAAGCGTCTCAGCTGGGCGCCTTGCCATCTTTTCAGCCAGGGCATGTCCTCTTCGGCCTAAATTTGTAATGAAGGCGCGCACGATTTCTCCCTCAATGATGTTTCCTTGAATGTCTGAGACGTTTTGATTGAAGCGGATGTAATAATCTGCTAATGACTCATCGTTCTGCTGTGTCACTTCATTCAACGCGTTCGGCCGTTTAAGGAGTGTGCGCTCTCCCATGTATCTTTGAATGAATTTTGCCTTTAGATATGCCCATGACGTGACGCTTCCGCATGGTAGCGAGAAGAACCAATGTGCGGCCGTTCCGACGAGAGTGTTAGCAAATGTCATGGCAACGTGATGCGGGCTGTCCGTTCGTCCTAGCAGAGACGTTTTATGTTGATGCACATGCTCGATTGGATCTCCTTTCACCCTATATTTTTCACTGCCAATTCTGTAGAGGGCATCTGGAAAGTGACTGTGCACTAATTCATCCGAGAATGGGTGCGATGCATTTTCTTCTAGGGCATGCATTCCTTTCATCTTCGATTGCTTCATTTTCCTCTCAATCATCTCTTCTAAGGCCTTAGCCGAGAGACCCGTGATTGGGATGTCGTTTTCATGTGCGGGTTTCCTCCACCCCTCGTTGCCTGTGCCGGCCTGGCTTCTTGTTTTAGAGTTGTCCTCCTTGTGTGGGCGTTGTGAACTGCTCACAGGAGGCTGTTTCCACCATACTCCTTGTTGCTTCATGCCAATGCTCGGAGTGCCTGAACTTGCTGGCTCTCGTCTGGTCTGTTGATAGGCATTTTCTGAATCTCGTACCCCACCTAGGTGTTGCGATTTTTGCTGATTGGCCTCATATGACGCTTCTCTGGCTGGAGCAGCCTGTTCATTATCACGCGGGGGTGGTGGAGGCGGCGCATAACCTTGATTCTTTAAGATCTCCCTAAGAGCAAGAAGTTCTTCCAATGCTGCCATCATTGCCGGTGTGACTGTAGGCATGTTGGCAGCATTGCCTGGCTGCTGCTGCTGTGCTGCCTCAGCTGGCATTCCTGATGGAATTTCTTAATCCTTCCTTGCTCCTTGCTCTTGTGGAGACACGTTGTTCTGATCTTCTGGCATGAACTGCGTAGGAGGGGCGTTTGCGGACGGAATGGATGAAGTTGTCGATTCTGCGTCCGGTATGTGAGAAGGTCCTGGTTGACTTCTCGTTGGTTTCATCCTGCTTACACCCGTTTTCTTTGGTCGTCTTCCTGTCATGGCTTACAACACAGCTTTTTGTTCGAATCACTTCAGACGGCGCCAAATGTTAAGTCTGTTTCCACTTGGGTAGCTTCGGGCTTCTTTTTCACGAACGGGCTCGGGATGTGTGTACAGGAACGGGTACGTCGCGATCCCTGAAACACGATCCTCGAACTTAGTCTTTGTTGGGTTCGCTTCACCACTTGGGTTGTTTCAGACTTTTTCCTTCACGATCGGGCTCGAGATATATGTACAAAGACGGGAACGCCGCAATCCTTAATACACAATCGCCGAGCGGGGCTCTGATCCTCAACCTTGGACTCTTGATCTTCGAGACCTGCACGAAGGGCAGTAACCAGCGTGGGGGGGGGGGGGATGCTGGTTGGGCCCACTCCGATGCTCAAGTTAGCACTTTTAGAGAGAGAAAGCCTTAGAGAGAAGTCAGAGCATTCCAAGTCCAAAAGTGAGGGAATTCTCCCAAATGAGAGACCTAGGCCCCCTATTTATAGGGATCCTAAGGATCATACCTAGTTTGGAATTACCTTATGTCGGTATGTAAGGAAGACGTATACCGTCATCAAGGCGGACTATGTATGCCCCGACTTCCCGCACTTGGCAATTTAATCGGGGTGAGAGTACGAAGTAAAAATGGTAATCCGGAGGTCCGGATCGCCTTAGGGCAATTCGGAAGTCCGACGACCCGGGAATTACGCGTATCCAGGACCGTTTTTAGACTTAGGTGTTGTGTAAAAGGGTTTTTGGGATATTTTACGGGTCCCGAAATGTAATACGAACCCAGATTGGACAGATATCTAACAGTATCTTTCGACCCACTATGGTGAGCAGAGAAGGTTGTCCCTTCACTGCTGTGGTTACTGTACATGATTAGACTCGTGGTGAGTGAGTCCCGTCAACGTCAGATAACCATATACATCTTGTTGACCTTTCATTACGAAGGCCTCGAGCGGCTTTTACACCAACATCCATGGAGAGAGAGAAGACTATCATGTTCAATCGAAACATTTCTAGCTTTTGCATCCCTGCTTCCACCGAGGCAGATGCAAAGGGATACTAAGCAGTAACATTGTCTAGTTGCAATTGAAGTCTTCTTCAACCACTTTGTCTAAGGTTGAATGTATCACGACATACGCGTTCAGTTCATTAAAGAACCTACTCCCATTCTTGGGGAAACAAATTATCACATTCATCTCTCATTGTCAAAATCATACGGACTACTATATTCATATGTTGTTGTTCTTTCCGCTTTCAGAACCGCATCAGAGAAGAGTTCTACACATACTCTTTTCGTTCATCATAATCCACACCATCAAGATTGCGAGATATGTAGAATCAAACTCATTCACCGAATTCATACGGACACATTTATAATCGTGCATAATCAGGGAGACAATAAAATTTTGAGAAATAATTGCATACATCAGATATATATTAAGATGGAATACGAAAAATAATGATTCCTCAGCCATCTAAACCAACCGACCGCCAGTAAACCGAGGGAAGGGGGTTCGTGAAAGAGTTCACATTAGCGTCGTCTTCAATCTAATAGATCAATCTTTTAAAACGGTTGTTCGCAAATCACCGGAACGGGAATTTTAAATATAAGCATACCCGATCTTTGTTTCCTGAGGCCCTTGTTGTTTTTGAAAAATATTCCGATGAATTTACGCATGCGTATACATTTCTACTTCACAAGCAAATCATCATAGCAAGCCAAATTCATCATCCAAACCACATATCATGCATACGCGTCATGCGTCTAATGTTTTGAGGAACTCATGCTAGCATATACATAATTATACTTTCTAAGTAAACTATTACATGCGGCTACATCCTCAACATGCCAGCATACGTGTCATACATGAAACTTCCACATCAAACATGCATATCTGGCGACTGGTTTTTGTTTTTTAAAATATTTTAAAACATTAGGGGTTGAGTTGCAATTCACGCTTACAATCAATTATGCGAATTTTTAGACATGAATCCTAGGCAATTGCAATTGTTGGATATACGCCCAAGCTATCACCAATTGGACCCGATAAATGGGCCATAATCGAATATAATTCGAAACTTAGAACACGGACAACCGAGGCCCATCGCGTAGGCCCGGAGAACACCCCGAGTGGCAAAATCCACTCGGGAAGACCCTAAGTGGAAATCCCACCCGGGGGAAACCTAAGAAAGGGACCCTTGCTTGGGTTACCCGAGCAAGGGACCCTCTTGCTCGGGTAACCCGAGCAAGAGACCCCTTGCTCGAGTAACCCGAGCAAGGTCTTGGGGGTACCCCCATCCGTCCGGACGAGCTCCCCTCGTCCGGACCCCCTCCCCCGGATGATATTTCGCCCAGGGCTTACCCTTAGAGGCCATACACTTACACTTGATCATGATAAACCCATCTACGGTTGAACCGGGGTCAAAGGAACCTTATTTACGGTCAAGGCCAACTCATATTACGAACTGCCACAACTGGACCAGAGAACCACTGGAACCGGGGTGGTCTGATAGAAACTCTATAAATAGAGAGCTCATCCCCTCATTTGAAGGTAATCACTCTCTCTCTCAAAACTCACCCTCTCTCTAAAGCTCTCACTGACTTAAGCTTCAGAGTGGGCTTACCGGGACCCCCCGATGCCCTTTTGCAGGTAAGCGAGGAAAGGAGAAGGAAACACGGGAATAAATAGCCCACCGAGGAGAAGACCGGGAAGAAGAAGCCCATTAAGGACAAGATCAAGAAGGAGAAGCCCACAGAGAAGACTCGTGTGCAAACACTGGCGCCGTCTACTGGACTTGAACAAGAAGCACGTTGCTACTACTTGATATCGATGGCAACAACCAAGAGGCAAGTTGGGGGGTCGAGCAGGCAGCCACCCACGGGAGAAAACGTCCAAGCACCCGCAGGGGGAACAGACAAGTTTCGGTGGTAAAGCAGCAGGCAACCATCGACAGAAAATGGGAGGGAGCAAGAAACGAGGAACACCCACCTCCTTAGGAGCAAAATTCCTCAACCAATGCCCACCCGGAACCAACGGTGAACCAGCCGCAACCTCAGCCACCCCAACAAGCAAGAACATACATCATCACTCCTGAATTAATGGCAGCATTAGAGGAAATGCTAGAAAGAAGGGAGCGTCTAAGAACACACGTAAGGCAGGAACAACCAAGGTACCAAGGGTCACCCCCATGGTCGATAGGAGGACACCGGCAGGCATATTCTAACTCCTTGAACCAGCAGCCCCAGGGAAGGGGATATTACCAGCAAAGAAACCCCAATTACCAGTCAGAAAACGGTCAAGGATATGCTGGACCCCAGAATTACCAAGGATATGCAGCACCCCAGAATGACCAAGGGTATGCTGGACTCCAAAATGGCAAGGGTATGCTGGACCTCAAAACAGCCAAGGACATGCTGATCCTCAAAACAACCAACAAAATATTGGCCCTCAAATTGCAAGGCAACATAACATATCATGAATGGCCCTCACGAAGGAGGAAATTGAGGAGCTAATAGCTAAGAAGATCGAGGATTCGAAGGGATGAGCAATGCACAAACTAAGAGACAGGGCCTCACACCCTTTCACTCAGGAACTGATCAATGTAATGGTTCCACCGAACGTCACGGCTCGTCATATACCGGACTATGTCGGAAAAGGAAACCCAATACAACATATCCAGAAGCACGAATCATCACTTTCGGGAAGAACGTCGGTGGAAGACCATTATGCAATGCTTTTCCCCTAAACTCTGGCAGGAAATGCATCATACTGGTTCTTCAGTCTGCCTCAGGTGTCAATCATCTCATGGGCAGACTTGAAGGAAAAGTTTATCCAACAGTACTTAGGGGAAAGGCAGCTCTTAAAGGGAGACTCCGCACTGGATGATGTAAAGCAAGGGTACGACGAAAGTTTGGCAAGCTACTACACTAGGTTAAACCAGAACATCTCTTACATAGCAACAGTGTTATCTGAAGGAGAGATAGTTCGGGCCTTCGTAAGAAATCTGGGGCATCGGGGGGGGGGGGGGGGGGTGCTATGGCGGACAACGTGGAGGTAATGCCGATCAACTCATTGGAAGAAATGGCTGAGAGAGTAAAAGCTCAATCGATTTGGAGCGCGCACGCTCAAATCGAAAGAAAGGCTATGAAGTACAGGCAAATGAGAACAAACTAGCAAAAGGAAAACCCCAACAGCCTCAGAACCATCAATAGGCCCCAAGAAGACAAGCGTGGACACCACAGGGAGGAGCAAGAGCCAACATCCACAACATTGTCTTTACCCCCCCTGACAAGGGAAGCCTCAGTAATGTTGCAAGAGATGAAGAGGCTCAACCTATGGACTCCGCCAGCGGAAAAAAGAAGAGGAAGGATGAGAAATAACGTAGAACGGTGGTGTGAATACCACAATGCTGATGGACATCACACAGATAACTGATTCAACCTCCAGCGGGATATCAAAAACCTCATCCAAGAGGGCATGCTGAAAAGCTTTGTGAAAGATGAAAGAAAAAGAGACGGGAGTCCTCAACCGAGGTACACCGACAAAGGAAAGGGAAAAGAAAAAATGGAGGACTTCCCTCCCCAACAAACTAGAAAACTGACCATCAATGTCATCCACGGTGGTATAGCAGCGGGGGGAGAAGCCTCCAACTCAAGAGAGGTATATGTGGCCCAAGTCAATGAAATGCCACCATTCAGGAAACGCCAAAGGCCTGTCGAAAACATGAAGATAACATTCTCGGACGAGGACTTAGAGTATGTGTTATATCCACATGATGATGCTCTGGTAATCACAATGGATATTGCTGGCAGCAACGTAAGAAGAATATTAGTGGACGGGGGCAGCTCCACAGACATCCTTCACATCGATGTGGTTAGAGCATTAAGAAGGACAGAGCGAGATCTCAGGCCGGTTAACTTCCCTTTGGTGAGTTTCGCAGGAGCAACCATATTCCCTCTGGGGATCATAACCCTTCAAGTAACCTTGGGCGAAGGTTGGACACAAATCCACTTGAAAATAACCTTTGTGGTGGTTGAAGAGCTAGGGGCATATAACGAAATATTGGGCCGCACAACCATCAATCTAAATCGCATAGTCCCATCAATCGTCCACCAAGAGATGAAGTTCCCGACACCAAATGGCATTGGAGAGGTACTAGGAGACCAAGCAGCATCAAGAAAATGCTACTTGAATGCCATGAGGAGAAGGGCACAACAGAGACTACCTTTCGCCCCAAGAGGAAATATGAAGGGAAAAGTCAAGCAAGGATTGAAGAACATGATGAATGCGATGAAAGAAGCAATAACCCACCTCCTATGTGTGACAAGGGAGGCTTTCAAGAAGAGGAAAAGGTAAGAGCCCAATAAACAGGATGTGGAAGAGGTCGAAGAGAATGCATAGGAAGAAAGAAATAAAAGAAGGAGAGAAAGAAGGAAGAATCGTGCATGCTTGGATGATATCCAACAAAAAGGAGATGAGTTGATAAAAAGCTATTTCGTGAGGCTAGCAACAGTGGCGGTGGAATTCAATACAACCAGGAATGAATTTGTTAGGGCTTTCTTCAGGAACCTAAGGAGGGACGCCGATGAATACTCTGGAGGAGCAGGGGGCATCGCTGCCATTTCTTCAGTCAAAGAATTCAACCATAAAATGTGGCAAGCCATACAGTTTGAGGAAGAGGAAGAAAGGAGCTACTACAGACTCAGTGACGGGTGGATAGTGCATTTCACACCTCTAAGGAGCGAGATAGAAGAGCTATACAACACAGTCCTCTACGACCGGATCCCACCACCCATGGAATCATCAACAGCCTTCATCGGAACAGAAGTGGAGGGATGGTGTGAATACTATAAGACCTGGGGTCATAGCACTAACAAATGCTTAGCCCTCAGGCTGGAGGTCGAAGAGGAAATCCACGCTGGACGCCTGGAGGAGGAGGTTTGATCAGAAGAGCTGGAGTTCGCCCCCAATTAGAGTGGGAATATCTAAACCTTTTTTTTTATGTCTATGTATTAAAGTACTTGAAGAAGATCCACGGACTCCATTTAGACTTCCCTTATGCATGAAGCGGCAATGGAACTTAATGAATCAGATGTTTTTCCAGGAATTTACTACAAACCGAATATGGGAAGATCCAAAAAGACAACCCTAACATATGATAAAGCAATCAACAACCTTTACATATGGATAGGGGGAGATCTATAAGGACAACCATTCCAACCGAAATGGGACATAAGACCCGACGGGCCACCCTTACAACCGAAAATGCGAAGATCCAAAAGGAAAACCCTAACATATGATAAAGCGATCAACAAGCTATACATATGGATAAGGGAAGATCTATAAGGACAACCATTCCAACCGAAAAGGGACATAAGACCCGACGGGCCACCCATACAACCGAAAATGGGAAGATCCAAATAGACAACCCTAACATATGATAAAGCTATCAACAACCTTTACATATGGATAGGGAAAGATCTATAAGGACAGCCATTCCAACCGAAAAGGAACATAAGACCCGACGGGCCACCCTTACAACCGAAAATGGGAAGATCCAAAATGACAACCCTAACATATGATAAAGCGATCAACAACCTTTACATATGGATGGGGAATATCTATAAGAACAACCATTCCAACCGAAAAGGGACATAAGACCCGACGGGCCACCCTTACAACCGAAAATTGGAATGTCCAAAGAGACAACCCTAGCATATGATCAAGCGATCAACAACCTTTACATATGAATAGGGAAGGATCTATGAGGACAAACATTGCAAACAAAAATAAAAGGAATGTAAGTCCTGAAAATATAGGTCATCTGAATAGAGCATCATAATAAAAGGTGTGCTAATGGAACACCAAGTCATCCAAATACAACACAGAAAGAAGTACAACAACAATGGAAAGAAAATCAGAGTATCTATCCGTGAAACAAAACCATCTCCAAAACAAGCAGGATGAAAACACAAACCCAACAATCATAAAAAAACCGACCGGGTGTATAAGCTCAACCGTCCTTCACAAGGGGGGGGGGATCATCCTCTCCAACAGTAACTCGTGAAGGGACGGTAACCTTAGCAGCTCGAGAAGAAACAACAGCCTAGGTCTTGGAAGAACAATCGCCAACAACCCGCCCAGCTCCAACCTTCGTTCGCTCCGCCCTCCTAGCAAGTTGGGCAATGACACCCATAGCAAACATAACATATTCCCCAAGATGGCCAAAAGGCCAAGAAGGACAAAGAGCATGAATCTTCTGAACCATGTTCACACCGAAGTTGTTCATAATGCCCTGGCAATGCTTCTCAGCATGGGAAGAAAAATCCTTGGAGGATAGAAAGTCCTGGACTCCAATAGCTTTTCCTTTCTCAACTCCAAGAGCCTCACCCTCCTTCAACCCAAGCAACCTACCTTCCTCACGGGCATCCCGAAGAGCACTCTTCATCTTCAATTGAGCAATCAAAGCCTCATCCACTCGGTCGGCACGAACATCATCAAGTTCCTGGTGAAGGAGAGTCAAGCGGCTAGCCAGGGTAATCTCCGACACACTGAGCTCCTCATTCTCCTCGCGCAACCAGTCTTCAGTGATTTTCTGGGTAGACTCAAGAACCTTCTGTGTAAACTCGAGCGTTGCAACCATCTCCCGAAGCATATCCCGTTCACGACCAACGTTAACCAAATGGGAGCCAAGGTTAACAACAGAATATATGCCATATAAAAGAAGCAAGGATAAAGATAACAAAGAAGACTGAACAAAACAAGATAAAACATAATGTATGAACTCACGGGGGAAAATTGGTACAAGGCGCCCTTCACGCAAATATGAATCTCGCCGAGGTCAGTGGGAGGAAGAGACCGATCAGCCGAAGGAATAATGGAGTTCATCATAGGAATAGCAACTTCCGGAATGGAAATTGAGGCAGACAGATCATAGAGTTGCCGATCAGCAGTCCGGAATGGCAACCAAGCATTTCCCCTAACATCACCATCGACGGTGTTAAGACGTGTGTATCGGGTCGATGGGTCTTCGCTCCGAATGACACTTCTCACATGTAGATTGCTTTCTTCAATGATCTGTTAGCTCGTAAATGTAATCCGAGGGCTCAACATGGTCCGTCGTCTCTCTCCTTGCCGACCTGCAAAAGGGGCAATATCGAGCACGGAGAGGGGGGGGGTGGTGCTCGATGAGCCCTCTCTGATGCCTAAGTCAGCCTGAGCTTCTAGAAAGATAAGGTAGAGAGAAGGCAGAGCCAAAAATGTGTAAAGATGCAACATGATGGAAATGAATAGAACTTGAGCATTATATATAGGTTTTAGGGGGATTAAGGTGGCTTAATGACACCATTAATCCCTAAGCATACTTAATTAACTCATAGCGATAGGATTAAACACTTAATGGCACAGAGAGGTGGGTGAAAATTCTAAGTGTCGGATGGGGGAATTGAGGTCTGGTCGCCACGAGGGGCGGTTTGGGTCGCATGGTTCGGGACGTCGACCATACCCGTAGGGGGGGGGTTACGACGACCGGAAAAGGTCACGAGACCTTCGGGGTCGGACGGAAAATCCGACCTCTAAGGTCTGGGGTTGGTCCAACACCCGATCTCTATACGTAGAAATCGGGTATGGTGGGGTGGGTGTAAACATCCACCTTTGCATGTGAGCAAGGATCGGGCGGTCTATGTGGGTAATGTGTTCGGGTCACAGTTTCGATTTGTAATCGTAAGTTGGGTGGTCAAAATAAGACAATCTGAATTAAGTGGGTTCAAATTGGGCGTATATCCATCACATTGTTAGCATATGGTGACGTGGCGCCGTAATAGGAGCCCGTTAATTAAGGGAATTACCCAAGTTAATTAGGTAATTGTCAATCTGGGCTAATTGGGCCAAATCCAATTAGTAATTGAAAAGGGAGGCCCAAAATGGGCCTCCCCCCCTTTTTACATGGTTCGGCCGAAACCCTAGTACCACATAGGGTGGAGTTGCCTTTTGTCAACTCCACCCAATACTATATATAGGGGTGACTCCTAAGGGTTTAAACACACAATTAAGAACAAGGATCTCCATTGAGAAAACTTGTCACCCTAGTCAAATTTTCAGCACCACCAACATCAAGTCCGAGGTTCCATCTCCATTGAAGAATGTATCAGAGGTCTTGTTGTGGAGCTACATCGCGTGGGACTTCTTCTGACGAAGAACTTGCACGTGGTTCCGATCGGAGGATCAGAACTCCCTCTACATCGTTATCGGGCAGGAAAGCTAAAAGGTATGTGTACTAATTCCGCTGCGTAGATTATATTTCTTGCTAGTACACGTTTAGCATTCCGTAGTATTACGTCCCCAAAATCCAACACACATGCCCCCGAGTCAACTAATGACTTAACCCTTGATTGACTCTATTTTATGATGGGATGACACGCGCAATTTGAAGCCGTGACTTTACCTCTTGATGTGTCCCCTTCTTATCCGTAGGCGCGTTTTACGTGCCTTGTCCTCAGTTTCTCAAAATAGAGGAAATGTAAACGTTAGAATAAACGTGCTCGTGCCTAGACACGTGCCCGCAAGTATCGCCTAGACACGTGCCTTGTCCAAGTATCGCCTCGGACTTAGCTCTCTCGAACGCTAAGGTTTCCTCTAAGAGGTTATGTGGGGCGAGAACCTGATAAAGGGGTGGGGATGACCCCTGATTCCACTCCGAAGCTTAAGTCAGTAATGGATTTGAGAGTAATAATATATGAACGTATTTAGAACTGAGTGAATGTAATCAATTAAAATAGAAATAGTCCCTATTTATAGGGATAAGTTACCGACTTTATATGGCGGTTACCCTCCTTGGGGGGTTTCTCTTCAGAGTCGGTCAAGCAGGTGACAAGCAGGTCGCCATCTCATCTTTACCTCTAGAGGAAGGTTTCCTCTGATGACGGTTAAAGCAGGTCGCCACCTGTGTTTACTTCCAGAGGAAGGTTTCCTCTGATGATAGTGACAAGCAGGTCGCCACCTTTCTTTACCTTCGAAGGAAGGTTTCTTCTGATGATAGTGACCAGCAGGTCGCCACCTGTCTTTACCTTCGAAGGAAGGTTTCTTCTGATGATAATGACCAGCAGGTCACCACCTGTCTTTACCTTCGAAGGAAGGTTTCTTCTGATGATAATGACAAGCAGGTCGCCACCTGTCTTTTCCTTCGAAGGAAGGTTTCTTCTGATGATAATGACCAGCAGGTCGCCACCTGTCTTTACCTTCGAAGGAAGGTTTCCTCTGATGGCGGGTAGTCATACTCTGGAAGTCGACTTTTTCATAAGTTGTCGTCAATGTTTCATCCCTATCCCGTTAAGACGAGTCAGAAAGTTCGACGACTCTTATTTCCCTTCCCTTTGAACGTTCTCGACTCTCGTGCTTAATGGCGAGTTTAATCATAACCCAACACTTGCCCCCGAGACTTAAGTCGTCAACTTTATTTATAAAGGGGAGGTCTTGAGTCGAGTATTACCTCTGATCCTTGGCGAGAATACTCTGTTAGCCGATAGAACTCTTGGGCTCACATAAGTTGAAGAGACTTTAGGTTAGGAACAAGACTCTGGCTCGGTAATTTTGACCGTTGAGAGCTCCATGGAGAGTTGGAGAGTCACCTCGCTAGCCTATTGACAGGTGCAGGGCAACGGTCTTATTGTCAGTGAAGGCACCAATGGATGGCTGACCTCGGGAAGGTTTCGCTGGGAAGTTACCCAAGCGACTGAGCTCTTCGGTATAAATAGGACTTCCACTTTCACTTTTCTACCTCTGCTCTTGTTTCTTCTCTCATCCTGGCGAACAAATACAACGCTTTTTTCATTAATCCCAATTCTCCTCGATCGTGTACTCTTGAAGAGAGGATTTTAGTTGGAATCGCCACCGCCGGCCCTTCTGATCCTGAAAAAGAAGCTTCTTTTCTCCAGTCTCTCTCTAAAACTCCCATGGCTGGTCAAATTCACTCAGGTAGTTCTCAAGGATTTATCCCTTCCTTTCCTTCTCCCAAAAATAACAAATTAACTTGTCATGGCTTCATAAAAGCCATGACTTTAGGAAATCTAAGCGACGCCGAGAACCCTCGATACGCCGGTCCTGTTGGGGAAAAATATCGATCCAGAGAGGTAGAGGTCCCGGTGTATCTAGGCCAGCTCGAGGCGGGACTCCGATTCCCTTTCTGCGATGATTTGAAAGAGCTCTGCGAGCATTATTGCATTCATCATTGCCAACTGACGGAGAATGCTATCTGTTTCTCGGTGGGTTTTCGTTGCTTGTGCAACGTCTACCAATGGACGTATTCTTTACCAATTTTTTGGTGCTTTTATCAACTGCGAAAGAGTCGGGACCTCATTTGTAGCTTCAATAGCCGATGGCCTACTGATGGCGAGTATTCTTGGGAGTCGGCCATAGAGTTGGTGACCGATCTCAGATCTTATAATGCCAACTGGAAGAATTACTACATCGTCTGTCGAAAAGGCGTCTCCTGGCCTTTAATTCACTCACTTGGCCTTGATTCTGCCCTGACTCTGCGGGGGTTGACTCCGGAGGAGTTTATCACTATTGGCGAAATTCATGCCATAGTTACCTCTCCCGACTTTGTTCCCTGCAAGTCTGTGGTTGACACCACAGAGGAGGCCCTCATCGGAGCCTTGATCCGTCTACGACTTGAGGATCCTCCTCTAGATTGGGTAATTTCTTCTTTCATTTCATAGTCGCCTTTTGAATCTTCTTTCTGCTTTCTGTAGGTCTTTTTAAGCATCTTTTTTACGCTCAGGCGGCGACAGGAGTGCCTCTTGCCGAGGATCCGGTAGCAGCGTCCGCGGAGATCGCCCCTGAACCCATTGACTTCCACGAGGCTCAGCCTGTTTTGGAGGGGTCTTCTCTTGATACCGTTGTTGATTCTGCTGAGGCAGGGGAGGCAACTGAAGTTGCAGAGGAAGTAAGGACCCCTCGAGGAAGGATTAAGAGACCTGCCAAGAAGGGAGACGCCAAATCTTCCAAGAAGGCGAGGGTCACCGTCGCCACCCCCATCTCCGAATTCCAGGAGACTGTTCCTACTGTCACTCCCATTCTTACTGGCCCTTCTTCCTCCAAAGCTATAGAACCTCCTTCTTCGTCGATCTTTTCTTTAAGGCTTATAAAATCTCTTTAACATTTTTCTTTTGCAGGAGATGATCCAAAGGGTAAGGCTCCTATGAAGCCTCCTTCTTCGCAAGCCATGACAGGCTTGAGGTTTGAAGGTCCTCCTTTTTCTTGGAGGATGCTCCACTCTGCCCCCGACTCTTTAAGGGGGGATGTCGACTGGGATCCACTCGCCTCTTTGAAGGGGTACCAACTGAAGGAGGGCCACTCCATTGCCAATAAAGAGTTGGCTCTCCACCTAGTAAACGCCTCTGTCCCCCCTCAAGATCGCCCCCGCTTGCCAATTGATTATGCGGAGGAGGCTACTCGACAACTCCTGCATCGGCAAGCCAAGGTGAGGGTTTTTTACTTTTTTTCCTACTGTAGTCTTTTTGGTATAATTTCATATTGAACACGTTTGTTCTTTTCCAGGCCACCCGCGACTTCCTGCAGGTTGGTCAATTGATCCTCGACTTGAATGAGGAAGTTTCTCTCCTGAGGGGGAAACTTGCCTCTATAGATTTGGAGGTGGAGGTGGGGTAACATCTTCGAAGAGAAGTTGCTCGTTTTGAAGAGCTCATTCGCCTGACTGCCACCTGGACGAGTACGACCGCAGAGCTCTCCTCTTGTAGAGATGCCTTGAGGGTTTTTATGACTCTTTCGGCGGTTTTCAGCGAGGCTTACCGGGATTCGACTACATTTCTGAAGATTTTTCGAGCCAAGGTGGTTTCTTGTTAAGAGGAGATCGCCATGCTGAAGTTGGAGGTGGAGAAGCACAAGATATCTGATTCAGAGGTCATTGCTAGCTATAAAGCTAGTGAGGCGTAGCAGAATGATGCTGCCATGACTTGTGGGCAGATGCTTCTCTCGACCTTTGCCTCAGTGGTGAAGGATATTAGGGCTATGGACCCTAATTTCGACTTCTCGAAGGTGGAGGCTCTTCGAGGGTATTTGGTGGAGGAGGCCAGGGCTAGGGAGACGAGGAGGAAGCTTGTATAGATGTTTTAATATCCTACCCGACTCAATGTAAAGTTTTGTTTATTTAATGAAGGGAGGTTTTATCCATCTTTGATAATCTTTGCTCACTCGTCCCTTTATTACCCTTTTGCATTTTCCGCCAAAGTACTATTAGATCTTTTTTAGAAAGTCTAATCATTCCCAATAAACATACCAAAGATTGTTGCTCATTGAACATGCTCGATTTTTAGAATAGATATCGCAATTCTACATAATCGAACTTTAAGAATGGCACAATCGAACTTTAAGAAGGGTAAAATTTCCCAAGTATCTAACCTGTCTTCCGAGTCGTCGACCTTTCTGAGTGATTCGGCTAATATCAGATTTTGGATGGTCGATTCGTGTCTTTGGGAAGATCAGTCTTTAAGAACTTCAAGTAATCGATCCGTCAGAGTGATTTAGTGGATATCAGGCCGTTATCGATCCTCGAGTTCTTCTGTACTACAAGTAATCGATCTGTATGAGTGATTTAGAGGATATCAGACGTTTTGATGATCGACTCTTGAGTTCTTTTGCACTGCAAGTAGTCGATCCATCTGAGTGATTTGACTGATATCAGATGTTTTTGATGATCGACTCTTGAGTTCTTCTGCACTGCAAGTAGTCGATCCGTCTGAGTGATTTAGTGGATATCAGACGTTTTTGATGATCGACTCTTGAGTTCTTCTGCACTGCAAGTAGTCGATCCATCTGAGTGATTTGAATGATATCAAATGTTTTTGATGATCGACTCTTGAGTTCTTCTGCACTACAAGTAGTCGATCCGTTTCAGTGATTTAGTGGATATCAGACGTTTTGATGATCGACTCTTGAGTTCTTCTGCATTGCAAGTAGTCGATCCGTCTGAGTGATTTAGTGGATATCAGACGTTTTGATGATCGACTCTTGAGTTCTTCTGCACTGCAAGTAGTTGATCCATTTGAGTGATTTGACTGATATCAGATGTTTTTGATGATCGACTCTTGAGTTCTTCTGCACTGCAAGTAGTCGATCCGTCTGAGTGATTTAGTGGATATCAGACGTTTTGATGATCGACTCGTGAGTTCTTCTGCACTGCAAGTAGTCGATCCATCTGAGTGATTTAACTGATATCAGATGTTTTTGATGATCGACTCTTGAGTTCTTCTGCACTGCAAGTAGTCGATCCGTCTGAGTGATTTAGTGGATATCAGACGTTTTGATGATCGACTCTTCTTCTACACTGCAAGTAGTCGATCCATCTGAGTGATTTGACTGATATCAGATGTTTTTGATGATCGACTCTTGAGTTCTTCTGCACTGCAAGTAGTCGATCCGTCTGAGTGATTTAGTGGATATCAGACGTTTTGATGATTGACTCTTGAGATATTCGTAATTTTTCGACGCCGCATCGACTAATCTGAGTGATTTGGATGATATCAGATTGTTGCTAGTCAGTTTTTTCTTGAGTGCTGGTCGCCTAGAAAGAAAAGCTCGGATATCTTGAAAAAGGGAGGGCCTTTTAAAAAAGGTTTGTATTCATTTATCCGTCCTGTATCTTACAAAGAAAAAGCATCATAGAACAAACATTAGCCTTAAAAATAAGTGAAATTATTTTCTTAATAGGGCACCGTTTCTATGACTTCTCTCTGGTTCTGGCATCTCATCGTACTGACGTAACATCGTCGAGATGCAGTTTGTTCGCCTCTCACTTCCCCTATTCCCGTGCGGTGTCATAAATTTCATTACTTGATGAGCTGTTGAGGGGATTATCCGGTGCGGATTAAGAGTGTTCTTCCAATAATGTCATTGTATGCTGAGGCGGCGTCGACGACTACGAAGAGCACATCTATGGTTAAAGTCGTCTTCCCTTTTCCCAGAACCATCGGGAGTTTGATAGCGCCCATTGGATAGGTGGTCCTTCCGGCAAATCCTATGAGAGGAAAGTTGACCTTCAGGAGATCCCTCAGTGTTAATCCCCGACTCTGGAAAGCTTCGTAAAAAAGTATATCGGTCGAGCTTCAACTGTCGATTAGAATTCTCTTGACCTCGTAATGTGCCAAACTAGCAGTGATGACCAAAGCGTCATCATGCGGTTGGGTGACCATTATAAGGTCGTCGGTGGTGAAACTTATAACTACTGGGTCGACTTCTTCTGGTGCCTTCCCTTTATCTCTGCTTTGTGCGTCGACGACTACGAAGAGCACATCTATGGTTAAAGTCGTCTTCCCTTTTCCCAGAACCATCGGGAGTTTGATAGCGCCCATTGGATAGGTGGTCCTTCCGGCAAATCCTATGAGAGGAAAGTTGACCTTCAGGAGATCCCTCAGTGTTAATCCCAGACTCTGGAAAGCTTCGTAAAAAAGTATATCGGTCGAGCTTCAACTGTCGATTAGAATTCTCTTGACCTCGTAATCTGCCAAACTAGCAGTGATGACCAAAGCGTCATCATGCGGTTGGGTGACCATTATAAGGTCGTCGGTGGTGAAACTTATAACTACTGGGTCGACTTCTTCTGGTGCCTTCCCTTTATCTCTGCTTTGTGAGATCTGGGTGGCATAAACTTCTCGAGCAGTGCTAGTTTCCCCTCCTGAGGCGAATCCTCCAGCAATGACGTTGATTGTCCCTCCTGGGGGTGGGTTGTCATAAGGGGGAGATCGAGAATTTCTTCTGGGGCTTTGACTCCGTTTTAGAGCCTTGGAAGGTTTGTCGATGAACTTGAGTAATTTGCCCCTATGGATTAAAGCCTCGATGTCACGTTTCAAGGCGACACATTCGTTAGTGTCGTGCCCCTGAACCCGATGATATCGACAATAATCGTTCATCTGAGATCCCATCGGTCCCTTTTTTACCAGGGGAGGATCATCCAACTTAAGTTTTTCCATCTCCTGGAGTACAACTGATTTATTGTGTGTGAGAGGAGTAACCTTTCCTGGATAGGGGTTAGGATTCCTCACTCCGGGACAATTTCCGGGTCGGAAGTTTCCCTCTCGTCTTTCTTCCCTCCTAGGTGGTCGAGAAGCGGAGCCTTCTTCGGTTTTTGTTGGTACGACTGGGCGCTTGATTTCTCGAGGAGACTTCTCGTGTAATCTTTCCAGATCTATGTACTTCTTCACCTTCGTGGCAAGGGCATTGATCTTTCTCACCGGCTTCATCACCATGTTGTCCTTCAGAGCTTGGCTCTGTGTCCTAAGACCTCTCTAGAAGGTCCTGATCAACTCGCCATCCGTGGCGTCTTCATTTAACTGTTGGAGTATCTTATGGAACCTAGTACAGCCAAGGTTTCATCAGAACCTTGTTCAATTTTATCTAGGAAATCCATACTCTTTAGGCGCTGTCTATGGCCTATATGGCCTTCGATGAACTTAGCCTTCAGTTCCTCCCGTGAATCGATCGAGTTGTCGGGGAGGCCATAGAACCAAGTGGATGCCTCTTCTTTCAACGTAGTTGGGAAGAGTGCTGCATAGTGATCCGGAGTTGCCCCTCTTCCCAGCAAGTCGTTTGTCCCCCTTCTCTTTTTCTCTAACAACTCTTCCACCTGTCCCATAGTGAATAGGACAGGTTCTTTGCTCGCCACTTCTCTTCAGGAATCTTAGGAATTTCTTTCTCCAGGGGTTCTCTCTCCTGGATTTTTACGCTGGACGCCACATCTTCCATTTGGAAAGTTTCTTGAGCGGGTGCCTTTTCGGGGATGGTGCCCGCCTGGGCTTGATTCCAAAAGGTTATGAAGGCCGCCAATATTTCTTGGGGGACAGCCGGGGGGACTGTCCTTACTTTTTTTGGATTTGGTAATGACTTGGAATGACTGAGATTTCCATCATTCCCTCCGCCATTTGCTTGTGGAACTGACGGATCTTCTCTGGTGATTGGCCTCGAGGTGGTAGGATCTTCTGGGAGATTATTTCCTTCCACCGGGAGGTTGGACATCTTGTTGCTTCCTTAGAGGTCACGACTTTTTGATCGGAGTTCCCACAGACGGCGCCAAATGTTGGGATCAAAATGACGTGGCCTTGAACTTCGGGGAATGGACTTCCAAGTATCGCCTCAGACTTTGCTCTCTCGAACGCTAAGTTTTCGTCTAAGAGGTTATGTGGGGCGAGAACCTGAAAAAGGGGTGGGGATGGCCCCTAATTCCACTGCGAAGCTTAAGTCAGTAATGGATTTGAGAGTAATAATATATGAACGTATTTAGAACTGACTGAATGTAATCAAGTAAAATAGAAATAGTCCCTATTTATAGGGATAAGTTACCGACTTTATATGGCGGTTACCCTCCTTGGGAGGTTTCTCTTCAGAGTCGTTCAAGCAGGTGACAAGCAGGTCGCCATCTGATCATTACTTCTTGAGGAAGGTTTCCTCTGATGACGGTTGAAGCAGGTCGCCACCTGTGTTTACTTCCAGAGGAAGGTTTCCTCTGATAATAGTGACAAGCAGGTCGCCACCTGTCTTTACCTTCGAAGGAAGGTTTCTTCTGATGATAGTGACCAGTAGGTCGCCACCTGTCTTTACCTTCGAAAGAAGGTTTCTTCCTATGATAATGACCAGCAGGTCGCCACCTGTCTTTACCTTCGAAGGAAGGTTTCTTCTGATGATAATGACCAGCAGGTCGCCACCTGTCTTTTCCTTCGAAGGAAGGTTTATTCTGATGATACTGACCAGCAGGTCGCCACCTGTCTTTACCTTCGAAGGAAGGTTTCTTCTGATGGCGGTAGTCATACTTGGGAAGTCGACTTTTTCATAAGTTGTCGTCGATGTTTCATCCCTATCTCGTTAAGACGAGTCAGAAAGGTCGACGACTCTTCTTTCCCTGCCCTTTGAACGTGATCGACTCTCGTGCTTAATGGCGAGTTTAATTAATCATAACCCAACAGCCGGTATGGGCCTCATCGTTGGGATGCATTTGTATCTGATTGTATCTTGAGTATGCGTCCATGAAGCTTAGAAGCTCATGTCCTGAAGTGGCGTCGACAAGTTGGTCGATCATATGTAAGGGGTAGGAGTCTTTAGGGCATGCTTTGTTGAGATATCGAAAATCCACGCACATCCTCCATCTTTTATTGGATTTTCTCTCCAAGACTGGGTTGGCGACCCAAGTTTGGAATCGTATTTCTTTTAAAAAACCAGCATCGACCAGTTTCCCACTTCTTGACGTATCGCCGCCTTTTTTCTGCTCCCATAGATCTTCTTTTTTGAGCTATAGGCTTCACTGCTGGATCTATTCTTAGCTCGTAGGAGATAGGATCGGGACTTATTTCTGGCATGTCGCTTGGCTCCCAAACAAATAGCTCTTTGTACTCCCTAAGGAGGGCAATTATTCTTTTGGCCAATTTTGGCTGTAGAGCAGCTCCAATCTTCACCCTTTTATCGCCCTCCTCTGGAGCTACTTCTACTAACTCCTCCATTGGGGCTGGTCGTCCACCTTCTTCCCGGGGATCTTCATCTGTTACGATGGATAAGGTTTCCCTCTGATTACATCTTCGGAGAAGATTGACGTAACATTGTCGAGATGCCTTTTGGTCGCCCCACACCTCTCCCATTTAAAAGCTTTGAGAGGATTTAGAGAATGCAATGATCTTGTTATTCACATAAACTTCAAATCAGTTTGTACAATATGATCTAACTAACTATATATACTAAGTTAGCTACGTACATAGGATAGGAGGAGAACACAACTATGGCACAAGTATTGTGTATGCACACACAAGCATTGTGCAAACATAACTAAGGCACAAGCTTGATGTGTTCTATATTCCCCCACCTTTTTCTTCTTCTTTCTTCTTTTCGTGAAACACATCTTTTATGCCATAAATCCTCAATAAGGCAATGTGTTGTTTCTTGACCAAGGCCTTCGTAAGCAAATCAACAAGTTGATCCTTAGAAGCAACATGAATGGCATCAATTATCCCAGAACCAATGTGATGTCTTGTGAAATGACAATCCAGCTCTATGTGTTTTGTGCGCTCATGAAACACAGGATTTCTAGCTATTCTCAAAGCAGCCTCACTATCCGTATAGATTGGAATGGGCAAACACAAAGGCAAACCCAACTCCCTTAGGAGTCTACTAACCCAAAGAGCCTCCTGAATTGCCACTCTAAGACATCTATACTCAGCTTCAGCACTTGAAAGAGAAATGGTCTCCTGCTTCTTCACTTTCCAACCTACCATTGCCTCACCTAGCCTAAAACAATAGGCACTCACTGATTTTCTACTCAAAGGACAAGCAGCCCAATCTGAATCACAATACAAACTAAGTTTGAAATTGCTTGTAGATGGATAGATCAAGCCTTGACCAGGACAACCCTTGATGTACCTAATCACTCTCATGGCAGCATCAAGATGTGACTTCTTGGGTTTGTCAACAAATTGACTCAATCTTTGCACGGAGAAGCTAATATCTGGCCTTGTCATTGTTAAGTAGAGAAGCTTACCAATCAACCTCCTATAAGAAGTAGCATCCTTAAGTG
Source organism: Clarkia xantiana subsp. parviflora (assembly GCA_036873135.1). Taxonomy (NCBI): domain Eukaryota; kingdom Viridiplantae; phylum Streptophyta; class Magnoliopsida; order Myrtales; family Onagraceae; genus Clarkia; species Clarkia xantiana. Next base: position 2,837,919 of record JAPTYO010000018.1, read on the forward strand.
GGTGATCATCAGGATTGGACTTGGTTGCCTTATCATACTCACAAGTGGTCAGCTTGATATTGAACTCCATAGGAGTTTCAGTTGGTCTTGCCGCCCCCAAACCAGCCTCCTCAACAAGTTCAAGAGCATACTTCCTCTGATTGATGACTAACCCCTCATGTGATCTAGCAATCTCCAATCCCAAAAAATATCTCAAATTGCCCAAATCTTTGAGTTTGAAATGAGACTGAAGAGTGGACTTCAATTGGCTAATCATGCTTTCACTTGAACCAGTGATAAGCAAGTCATCCACATAGATGAGTAGGATAACATTTTCCTTACCATTAGTCTTGGTGAACAAGGAATGATCAGAAACACTCTGAATGTAGCCATTTTTCAACAAGGTCTGAGTGAGCTTGATGTTCCATTGCCTAGAAGCTTGTTTTAGTCCATACAAAGACTTCAAAAGCTTGCACACACGTTTAGGTGACCCAAAGACTGGCTTAGAAGAGTCAAAACCTTAAAGACCTCTTCATGTAAATCACCTTGTAGAAAGGCATTGTTCACATCCATGTGATACAAGCCCCATGATTTGGCTGCAGCCATTGCAAGGACAATTCTCACAGTGGTCATCTTCACAACTGGGGAGAAAGTCTCATTGAAATCAGTCCCCTCTACTTGAGTAAAACCTTTGGCAACCAACCTTGCCTTGTACCTCTCAATTGAACCATCTGAGTTGTACTTCACCTTGTACACCCATTTACATCCAATAGTAGACTTTCCTTGAGTTAATTCAACAATCTTCCAAGTGTGATTATCTTGAAGAGCATTGATTTCCTCCTTCATAGCTATCACCCAATTGGAATCTTTGACTGCTTGTTTGTAAGTAGTAGGCTCCTTGATCTTGTCAATAGAGGCCATAAAACAATTGAACTTTGGATGTAAATGAGCATAAGAAATATACTTCTCAATTCCAAAAGCAGCATTGGAAAATGAACATGCCCTTAGTTGAGCAATCCTAGCACTCCTTCTTAGAATGGGAACATAAGTCTCTTCATTACTTGGAGGTGCTTGAGGAGGTGAATGAGGAGGTACTTGAGGAGGTGCCTGAGGGGGTGCTTGATCAGTTGGAAGTGGCTGAGGTATATTATCCTCATCAAGCAATGGAGTAGTGGCTGGCAATTCTTCAAAAATAGAGCGATCTCTAAGGAAAGACTCATCAAGGTGAGACTTGGAACCCATACAAGTAGGCAACAAAGCCTTCAAATCAGCCTTTGACATGCTGAAAGGGAAGATGTGTTCATGAAAAACAACATCCCTATATACTTGAAAAGCTGAGTTGGATATATTCATAACAAGATATCCTTTTTGAGAAGTGGAATATCCCATTAGAATGCAAGGCTCAGCTCTTGCACTAAACTTGTCCAAGTTGTTCAACTTGGTTGCAAAACACAAGCATCCAATGATCCTTAGATGCTCAATTGAAGGTGTCTTCCCATACAACACCTCCATGGGAGACTTGAACTTCAAGGAAGAAGATGGCATCCTATTGATCAAGTAGCAGGCAGTGAGAACAGCATAACCTCAATATTTGATAGGCATTGATGCTTGAAATCTAATAGCCCTTGCAACATTCAAGATTTGCCTATGCTTGCGCTCCACCCTTCCATTTTGTTGAGGAGTGTGTACACAGCTTGTTTGGTGGATGATTCCCAAATAAGGAAATGCTCCTTGCAAATGGAGTTGATGAATTCACTCCTATTGTCACTCCTAACTGATTTGACCTCAACCCCAAACTGATTTTTAACCATTGTAGAGAAGCCCTTGATGTGAAGAAAAGTATCACTCTTGTTCTTCATAAGAAACAACCAAGTAGCTCTTGAAAAATCATCCACAATTGTAAGGAAATATTGATAATTCCTAATGGTAGGAACCTTATAAGGGCCCCATAAATCCATATGTATCAGTGTAAAGGGTTTAAGAGCATGAGAGGTACTAATAGGAAAAGACATTCTGGTTTGCTTGGCTAATGGACAAAGAGTACAATCCTTGACACATCCAATGGAATCAACTAAGTTCAAGATATTCTTCAAATGATCCATGTGAGTAGCTGAAATGTGTCCCAATCTCTTGTGCCATGTCCAAGCATCCACCTTATTTGAGCTAATGGAAGGAGCAGCCACCACCTTGCTTGATCTTGAAGGCACCACATCCTTGAGTATGAAGAGTCCCTTAGCCCTCTCACCAATCACCATAGGCCTCCCAGTTTGGCCCTGAATTAAGACATGATCAAAAGTGAATATCACCTTGCAATTGAGTTGGTTTGGAAGTCTAGAAACTGAAATCAAGTTGAACTTGAAATCAGGCACTAAGAGGATGTCATTCAAGGTGAATCCAGAGAATGAGCAACTTCCAATGTGAGTCACTCTACACTTGTGACCATTAGGCAAATGGACAAATTGATTATTGGAATCAGTTCTTCTCAAGTTGTGTAACCATCCCATTTGATGAGTGATGTGATTAGTGGCCCCTGAGTCCAAAATCCAATCCATTGAAGGAGTTAAGTTCATACCTGCCATGTTCACATACATAGGATCATCCTCTTGATAAGAGAGTGGCTCAAAATCATCTTGGACAGCCACATGTTGTACTCTCTTCTCAATACCAGCATGCATAATTCTCTTGTCAGGTGTGCCATGGAAGATCCTCTTGTCACCAGCCACAATATGTTCAACCATATGAGAAGAATCATTCTCAACACTCACATTGACTGAGTTGAAGTTGCGCTTCAAACTTGGATGACCAGGAGGATAACCATGCTTCATGTAGCAAGTGTCCTCTTTGTGACCCATTTTTCCACAATAAATGCATTTCCAATTCGCCTTCTCAGCTTTGGAGGGTCTTCCATCACCACCATATGCATTTGAAGAACCTTGACCACAAGAAGCTCCTTGTCTGATTGGCTTTGCACCATTGTACCTTGAACCAGAATTGAAGCCCCTTTGATTGTTAGAAGAGTTCCTTATTGAGTACAAGGCTGTGGAGTCTCCTACATCTCCAATTAAGGCAAGCTGACTTTCCTCTTGCACAAGCACAGAAAATGCCACACTTAGGGAAGGAAAAGGTTGCCTCATAAGAAGACTACTCCTCACATGTGCATAGGAATCATTGAGCCCCAAGAGAAAGGCTATAAGCTTCTGTTTCTCCTTATGATCACTCACCATCTTCATGTCAGCTTGACATACTAAATGCAATTCATCAATGGAGCTTAGAGCATCCCACAATTGCTTCATCTTGCCAAAAAATTCAGTGATTGACAAAGCTCCTTGAGATGTTTGGTAAATCTCTCTTGTCAATTGAAACACCTGTGTGCCATCCACCTTGTCAAACATCTCCTTGAGATCAATCCATATTGACAAAGCTGTGGAATTATAGACCAATCCACCCACCAATTCGTTGGCTACCGTGTTCCTCAACCAAGCTTTCACAATTGCATTAGCCCTGTCCCATTTCACTCTTTGAGACACTTGAACACTAGACCTGGTGAAAGTACCATCTATGAATCCCAGCTTGTTCTTCACCAAAAGTCCTTCCATAATGGCTGTACTCCAAGCATGATAGTTAGTTGATCCTTGGAGTTGAAAAGGAATCAACAACAAACCAGTGGTGTCCGAAGGATGAAGATACAAGGGATCCTCAATTGTGTTCTCAGACATTTCGTAAGTAACAAGTGACTTAGGAGGCAAAGAATCCAATGCAAAATAGCTTGTCAAAGAAAAGCACAAGTTCAGGCACCAGCGAAGGCACCACTGAAGGCAACAGCGAAGGCAATCAGCTAAGGCAACAGCGAAGGCAAATAACAAACAGCCTGTTTATTTCAACAAGTGATCTCCGTACAGGCGTAGAGAAAGGTAATTCGGCAAAAATCCGCAAATAATTTCTTCATCACATTACCACAGAAAGCATCGCAACTGATTCAATTTGACGAAATCAATAAGCACAAGCAAGCAGATCATCAGAATCAAGCTCAATTTCAGTCAAGATCCAGGCGATAACAATCAGTGCACAAAAACAGCTTCCAATCCAATCGATGATCCAAATGAGCTGGAAATCAACAAATCTTGATTCAGAAAGACTTACACAGAGTCGTAATCAAGATTGCAACATGAATCCAAGCTCAACCTGAGGAAGCGAAGCAAATCGAAGAAGCAAATCGAAGAAGCGTGACGACGAAGCAAAAGAAATCTGTGACTTGATCGCCAAGAGATCTACTCCTCAGCAATGAATACAGTCCAGACGCATCCTCAATCACCAGGAATCATCTTCAATCTGCTTGATCTTCAACAATCTCCAGAAATCCGAGCTTTCTTGATCACCAAGAAAACTCAGTTGGCTCTGATACCATAAAAGCTTTGAGAGGATTTAGAGAATGCAATCATCTTGTTATTCACATAAACTTCAAATCAGTTTGTACAATATGATCTAACTAACTATATATACTAAGTTAGCTACGTACATAGGATAGGAGGAGAACACAACTATGGCACAAGTATTGTGTATGCACACACAAGCATTGTGCAAACATAACTAAGGCACAAGATTGATGTGTTCTATACCATTCTGTGATGAGTGGGGAATCTCATGACTTGATGGGCAGTGGAGGGGACAATGTATTTGGAATTGAGAGTCGTCCTTCCTAATATGGCATTGTAGGCGTTTATTCTGTCGACGACCACGAAACGCTCCTTTAAATGCAAGGCCTTCCATCCTTGGCCTAAGATCAGAGGGAGTTGTATTGCCCTCAGGGGGTGAGTCATTCCTCCTGCAAATCCTACCAACGGAGAAGACATTTTTTGAAGATCTTCCTTTTTGTATCCCATTGCGACGATAGCCTTGAAGGTGATTACGTCGGTAGAGCTTTCTCCATCGACAAGTAATCTTTTAACCTCGAATTTATCTATTTAAGTTTTGATCACGAGGGCGTCTTCATGAAGCCGTGTCGATCTTGACAAGTCTTCCGTGGAGAAGGTGACTACCATGGGCTTCAATGTCCTTGGTCTTTTGAGAGTACCTGCGTGGAGGTCTTGAGCCGCATAGGTGTCTCGAGCCATGCTCGACTCTCCTCCAGCTGCAAATCCTCCCGACAGGACATTGATGCCGTTGTCTGGGGGTGTTCTCCATCTTCTTCGCTCATGAGAGCGATGTTGATGGTGACGTTGGATTTGTTCTTGCATAAATTCCAGTACTGTCCTGGCGAGGAGGCAGCCTTAGGTGTCATGTCCCTCTTCTCGATGGTATTCGAAATAAGGAGCAGGGCGATGACCTCTTTTTGCCAAATGAAATCTTTCTAACCTTTGTTGGGTTTGTCGGAATTCCCTCGAAGAAGCTCCTTGTGCAGACGAGCTTTCGCCTCGACTCCGTAGAGGTTCCTGTTGGAGGAGGCGATTTGCTCGTGTTTACTCTACTCTCACTTAGAGAGTTGCTCTCTGGATCAGTTCTTCCTAACTTCCCACCGGCTCAGTGTATTGAGTGATGGCCAAGGATTGGGATTGGGGTCCCAAACCTCTGAAGACTGCACGAATAACTTCTCCTTCTAAGAGTTCGCCTCCACTATACGCTCCTTGGAATCGCCTAAATTAATTTTCCAAGGTTTCACTTAACCCTTGGAATATACCCTCAGCTCTCCGTGTTTGATTTTTGCTTACTCGACTCCTTGGTGGTACCATGACTTCTTGATCACCGTATTCCACAAACGGCGCCAAATGTTGGGATCAAAATGACGTGGCCTGAAGCTTCTGGTAATGGATTTCGAGATCTCGCCTGTGGCGATCTCTTTTAGATGTCTGTCTCGACCTCATGGGGACTTAGTTTCCTTTAGATTCTTCTAGTAGGCGAGGACCTGAAAATGGGTGGGGATGGCCCCTGATTCCACTCCGAAGCTTACGTCAGTAATGGAATTTTAGAGATTAATTATACAAGTATGTGTATGTCCGTCTGTAAATAATGAAAGTGTTCTCCTATTTATAGGAGGAAAATACCGACTTTGATGGAAGCAAGATTTATGCTCTGATTGGCTGCCTAGTGGCGGTGGCCACCATTCTCTAATTGGTGGAGAGGGACGGTGATGCATCTGTATGTGACAAGCAAGTCACCACCTCCTTATTCCTTAGTGTTGAAGGTTTCTTTAATCAGGTAACAAGTAGGTTGCCGCGTCAGTTTTACCTTGAGGGAAAAGTTTCCTTGGATCAGGAAGTCGGCAAGCTGGTTGCCTGCTGGTACCTCTTCCTTAAGAGAAAGGGTCTTCTTAAGTTAAGAGACGGCGAGTAGGTTGCCACCTGTCTTCTTCCATAGGAGAAAGGATCTTATGATAGTCTCTGGTTGTCGACTCGATCATACTTTTTAGAAGGAGAGAGTTTAGTTTTATAGCCCTTCTTTGATTGGTATCTTAAGAGTCGACCTTCTTTCATATTGGTGTCGAATATTTGTCTTCGTACTCTTAATTCAAATATGATTAGTCGTTGATTTTACTTTTGAGGGTTCCTACTTCAATGTTGTCGACCTTTGTAGGGTTGTCTCGACTCATATCCAACATGGGCTTAGTAGAGTTTTAAAATCCACTAAAAACTTAACTTAGTCACCAAGAAATATTAATTATGTAAAATAATTTCCAATATTGCATATATATATATATATATATAAAATTCGGCAATATATATATATATATATTGTCAAGATTCTATCTATAAGATCTAAATCAATCAACAATATATGTATATATATAAATTTTAGCCTACATACATATATATATTTTATTGTCGATATATTTAATAGGGAAAGAAATATACTAATAATATATTTTCTTAATCTTTTAGGCAACTAAATCTATTAATAATATCTTTATCCCTATTAATTATTTTGATATATTGATAGTTATATATATTTCTATATATTATGTGAATCTATTCATATATTTCCAATTGTAGATTATTGTTACATTTAATAAAAATTTAAATATGGTAAACAATGTTACATGCATATTTCGGCCGAAACTAGCAAACTTGGGGCCTAAGAAATTAAAAAATTTACTTGTAATCTCCTAGGGTTCGGCAGAAACTAGTAATTGGAAACATGTGGTCAAATTTCAAGATCAAAATTTACTAAGATCTACAATCCAATGTTTGATTTTGATAAAAGTCACGTTTTTCTTGAATATCATGAACATCAAATTTTACTAAGAACATCTTGAAATTTTCCGCACCAACAATTATAAAGATCGGAAATTTCAAAGTTTCACCATCTAAAATTTCGGCCAAAATGTTAAAATCAAGAACATCAATTTATCAAAATCATGAACTCCTAACACTGGCTCTGAGACCACTGTTAGACTACGGGGCTAAATACTACGGAAACTCAAATAAGGTACATGCTAGTAATCACAATTACGCAGCGGAAGATGTGCAAATTATTGGACTACAGGGCAGATTACTACAGAAACATAAACAAGGTACATGTTCGTAATCAGAATTACGCAGCGGATGATATGCCCCAAGGATCCTACTGAGGGAGTTCATGACCCACTGGACGGAACCCGTAGAAGTTCTTGTTAAGGAAATCCTACGCGGTATTAGCTCAACAGCAAAGCCTCTGATTGATTATTGGCAGGGACGGATCTCCGGAGTGTTTTACTCAAAGAAAATTGGCACTCCCTTGGTGATGCAAGATGGTTCGGCCGAACTAGTGCTTTTAGGGGGAGGGTTTTCTCTCAAATCACCACTTAGGAGGAATTGTGAATTACCCCAAATAAAACCCTAATACCCTATAATTATAGGAGGAGCAAAGTGGACAAAAGTCCATTTTTCCCCTAACACTAATATTCGGCCGGCCATGTATAACAATATTTTGGGCCTCTCATGTCAATTGGGATTTGGGTCAAGCCCAATCTCCCTAATGTGACATTTACCCAATTTCTTAGGTAACGTATACATATTAATTGGCTACCAATTACGGCGACCAATCACCATATTCTAACAACTCCCACTCGAAGGAATGGGAGGGTGCATGTTAATGTATTGTTGTCCAAATCGCACCAACATTTCACTCTTCTGATCCTGCCCCTGCTTCCGAATAGTTCATACGAGGTTTTCCGTGTGGCCGGCGAATACGACGGGCATCGTGCTACTCATCTGTTAGGAGTGTTGTAGCGCCCACGGAACGTTGATTCACTATCTCAAATCAAACTGTTAAAAACATCAATTTGGATTGCGTTGTATCCTAGGTCAAATGTTAATTCTCCAATTTCCCAGATTCCACATAGGAATACTTCTCCAAGGCATCCGCACAAGTATTCACAATCTTCAACTATTATCTGGTTGGTGGCCACCTAGTGAATAAAAGATTCGGTGAATTACAGGTGAACTTGACCATCCCCATTGCTCATACCCTTAGTCAATCCCAACTGGTTTCCAAAGACGTGGTAACTTGGCTATTTTCTTCAACACTGCGCTCATACGCCGGGAAGCGAACATTAAGCCTGACCTTAGGTATGAGTTTTGAGTCCATGAGGATACTTCGGATGCCTCTTCATAAGGCTCCCGGAATCAATGACACGCTCGAGGAGAAGAATTTTGCGCCCATCCGAATTGCGAGGATTCTATCTAGCACAACCGTGCATGACCCCGTGGTCGTACGTGGCACGCGTAGTATAAAGCACGCGTCGATAGCACACCCGAACATCGTCAGGTGTGGGATATGTCAATGATGCTATCATAGAATTCAATCTGGCCCAGAATGTGGTTATTGACAAACAGAGTTCATCACCGCGCGACGTGTAAAATGAAGATCATATCGTGTTACTCCGAAACCAAATTATCATTTTGCATAACCAAGTTTCCCAACTGGTTATTAGCCAGTCTTGCTTCTGAAGAGGCCCTCCTCTCCTACAAGACGACCGTGCCCGTGTGACAAGGCAAAGCCCATATTCGACATAATTTATGCTGAGGATTGCGTCCTCCTACTACTTAGTTTATAGACCGTAAAATCCGATGTAATCAAACAATATGACGTCGATGAATCATAAACTCAAATTGTAATTCTCTCATTTATCAAAATGTAAATTTAAATTCATCAAAATTTTATCACAGATACATGCCCACATTTAAACCCTACGCAATCCAAGCAGTTTAACATGCTTTTCAAATGTCTCTCAGCGTAATGGTTTAGTTAGTGAGTCCGCCACCATATCATCAATGGGCGAGTATTCTAAAGTGATTATATTATCTTCTACCATAGATTTAGCATAATTATATTTCACATCAATGTGTTTACTCCTACTATGGTACTTCAGATTCTTTACTGCCGCAATCGCTGCCTGACTGTCCGAGAACACCTTCACAGGTTTACTCCTGACATCCCCTTCAAGCAGCGCAGTAAGAAGCCTTTTCAGCCAGACCGCTTACTGTGCATTTTTGGAGAGAGCAAAGAATTCTGATTCCATCGTAGAAAGCGCGACACAGGATTGCTTCTTGCTCGTCCATGAAATGGCCAGATCGCCACCATGGTCGTCCAGATCGCCACCATGGTCGACGTCACTGAATCCGGTCAATTCTAACTTCCTGCCCTCATGGCACAGTATGTAGTCGGCAGTACCATTCAGATATCGTATGATCCGCTCTACAACTTTTAAATGTTGATAGCCAGGGTCTTATTGGAATCTTGCTACTAGGCCCACAACGTAACAAATGTGTGGACAAGTGCAAAGCATGACGTACATGAGACTTCTGACCATGCTTAAATACTATGCACTCCTCATCAGTTCATGCTCTTGCTGGTTCTTCGGTCCGCCGCGTTTTGACAACGCGCACCCGAATACTACCGGCGTTTCCACGGGCTTGGCAACCTCTAATCTAAATATTTTCATAAATTTGTTGATGTAGGCTTCCCGAGATAGAAATAACCTCCGGATGGCACGATCGCTAGCAATTTTAATGCCTAAGATGTACGTAGCCTCTCCCATGTCTTTTATCTCAAATACAGATGCCAACCAGGACTTTGATTCATGCATGAAACTCACATCGTTTGCGGCAATGAGTATGTCATCCACGTACAAAGTTAAGATGACGTACTTAGACCTGGAGGTCTTCGTATACACGCATGGATCCTCGTGGAAATTCACGAATATGTTTCCAACTATTTCCTCGTGGAACTTGCGGTACCATTGCCGAGACGATTGTTTAAGACCGTAAATGGATCTTTGGAGTTTACAAACTTTACGTTCGTTACCCGGAGTAATAAAACCCTTTGGTTGCTCCATGTAGATCTCTTCCTCCAGGTTTTCGTGGAGGAATGCAGTCTTAACATCCATTTGGTGCAGCTCTAAGTCAAGGCTTGCGACCAAGGCTAGGTTTGTCCTGACTGTGGTGTACCCCACAGTCGGTGAGTAAGTCTCATCAAAGTCCACTCCGTGAAGCTGGGTGTATCCTTTCGCAACTAGTCGAGCTTTGTATCGCTCAACATTTCCATCAGCAATGAGTGATGGGTATGCATCCAATTCGGGTTCAATTTATACTATTCTGACTTGGTTTACACGTCGAATCCACCAACGGTTCCAAAATATTCACCCGCAATTTTGAAACGGTTTGGGACACATACGCGCGTGTCTCTAACGAAAAACCTATCTGGATTGTCACCACAATCCGGACCGGGTCCGGATTGCTCCCCGCGCAGACGCGCCAACCCTTATATATATTTACACAACACGTGTAGGGCTTCCCGACATCAACTTCGTCCACACCCGATTCATATTTTACATTAAACTAGCGTTGGATCATTCAAAACAGGGTTAGAGTCCAAGGTTCCCTATAAATAGGAGCCTTGGTCACCCATTTCATAAATAATTTAACAAGGAAGCTCTGACCTCTCTCTAGCTTTCTCTCTCTAAGATTTCTAATTTGAGCTTCGGAGAGGGTTCATCGCACTCCACCACTCCCCTCTACGTGGTGTGCGATATTACCCTTCGTGCAGGTATCCGGAGACGCACACTCTCAGACACGTGCGAATACCCGACATACCAATGACCCGAGGCGCATCCATACATCTATACAAGGACTCGACACTCCGTCTAGTCGGGGTCCCAACATTTTGGCGCCGTCCGCGAGATTCGAACGAACAAGTACTCGCTTACCAGCAACAGCTACATGGCAAACACATATGTCATACACGGTGGTTTCGGAGTCGGAGGCGAATCATCATACGCAAGGGAAGCATATGCATCCCACGTTCTACAACGGCCAACCAAACACCAACAGGATGATGAACCCATGGAAGACGTCATATGCTTCTCGACTAAAGACAAGGAGCATATAGTGTACCCACACGACGATGCTCTGGTCATAACCATGGAAGTAGACAACATGTATATCAAACGTATATTGGTGGATGGAGGGAGCTCCCCCAACATACTAACCAAGGAGACGGTTCTCGCCTTAGGAAAGAAAAAGAGCATCAAGCAGATGCATTCACCACTTGTTGGTTTCATCGGAGACAACAAGTACCGGGTAGGAACAATCAAATTACAAGTCACTCTAGGAACTTGTGATAAACAACTACGCATAGAGATACCTTTTCTAATAGTGGAAAAACTTGATGCATACAACGGCATCCTAGGTTACACGACTATGAATGCATGGGGCATAATAGCCTCAGCAACACCCAAAAGTTAAAATTCCCAACCCCCGCTGGAATTGGGGAAGTTAACGGGGACCAACAGCTATCAAAAAAGTGTTACAACGCGGCACTTCAGCACAACATTAAGGAGGATGACAGTGACATCACTCCCATTGACAAGGACCCTAGGAAGGAGCGCGCTCGTCCAACTCCATTGGATGAGTTGCGACAAATAAAGGTAGATGAGCTAGATCGGATGGTCCGAATAGGCACATAACTTTCGGAGGATGAGGTGATATCACAGCACTCCTAAGGGAGTATAAAGACCTATTCGCATGGTCCGCAAGCGATATGCCTGAGATAAGCCCAGACGTGATCTCGCACAAGCTCAACATCAAGCCGGGAGTTCGAGCCACCGCACAAAACTACGACCTCTCGGGGACAATAAGAAGCCAGCCGTCCGAGAAGAACTAGGAAAGCTTTTAGAAACTGAATTTATTGAAGAATCAAGGTTCCAAACATGGGTCGCAAACCCTGTATTGGTACCAAAGCCGAGCAGCAAGCTGAGGATGTGTATCGACTACAGGGACCTCAACAATGCATGCCCCAATGATGCATATCCCTTACCAAGAATTGACCAATTGGTCGATGACATTGCAGGCCATGAATTGCTGACTATAATGGACGCATACTCAGAGTACAATCAAATACCAATGTTCCCAGAGGATGCACCGCACACGACATTCTACGCAGACAACGACATACACAATTACAAGGTTATGCCGTTTGGTCTAATCAACGTGGGTGCGACATACCAACGGATGGTGAATACAATATTCGGGGACCTAATTGGGAAAACGATGGAAGCATACATCGACGACATGGTTGTAAAGTCAACAAAGAGATACAACCATGCTGACGATCTGCGCGTAACATTCCAAATGATGCGTGAATTCCAAGTTCGCCTGAACCCAGCAAAGTGCGCCTTTGGCGTACAATCAGGGAAGATACTGGGATTCATGGTTAGCCAAAGAGGCATAGATGCGAACCCAGAAAAAGTTAAGGCAATCGAAAAGATGGAATCTCCTACAAAATATAAGGAGGTGCAGCAGATAAATGGTCGTTTAGCAGCCTTAAACAGATTCTTTGCAAAGATTGGAGATAAATCACTCCCCTTCTTTGAAATCATGCGCGCCAACAAGAAGTTCGAATGGATGCGGGTATGTGAAGAAGCTTTCCAGCAGTTAAAGCAACACTTGCGAACACTGCCCGAATTGGCAAAAAAAAATACAAGGAGAACCCCTTTGCATCTATATATCGGTTAGCAACACTTCAGTCAACTCAGTACTTGTCAGGCAGAAATGCAATACTCAGCTACCGGTATGTTATGTCAGCAAGACCCTGGCAAAATATTAGGTGAATTAAATTACAAAAGAGAAATACTTGTATGCCCTCATCGTCGCGGCAAGAAAGCTGAGACCATACTTTCATGCGCATGAAATAACGGTACTCACAGATCAACCACTGAAACATATATTGGCAAAACCAAACATGTTAGGAAAACTGACAAAGTGGGCAATTGAGCTAAGCGAGTTCCGCATCCACTTCTCCCCGCGAACTGCAATCAAGGGATAAGCCTTGGCGTATTTCATTGCGGAATTCACGGGGATTACCCCTGATTAAGCAACACAAGAAAACACCCCACAGGCCGTAGAGCCCATTGATGTATGGGAGATGTACACAGACGGCTCATCAAACTTAGGAGGATCGGGGGCAGGACTCCTTCTAATACCACCAGATGGGTCGGAGCCTCTGAAGTATGCTCTAACTTTAGTGTTCAGGGCAACGAACAACGAGGCAGAATACAAGGCCTTGATAACAAGCCTAAGAATTGCCAAAGGTGTAAGTGCCAAACACCTAAGGGTAAAGTGCGACTCGCAGCTGGTTGTCAATCAAGTAAAGGGCGAATACATGGCAAAGTCCGAGAACATGCAGAAATACCTAAAGCACGTGAAGGAACTCGCCGATAGTTTCGACACCTTTGACATAATGTCGGTACCAAGGAACGAAAAGCAAGAGGCAGACGCTCTAAGTAAGTTCATGCAAGGCAACGAACAAGGCAAAGAAACGCACTTTGTCGAACATAGAATACTATCGTTCATCGACAAATTTGAGGTGTTAACCATTGACATCGCGCAGACATGGATGACACCAATCCACACATACCTTACGACATGCGCGCTACCTGACGATAAGACACAGACGAACAAAATACAAAGGGTCGTTGTGTGCTATGCGATCATTGAAGGCCAACTTTATAAGAAAGGTTTTTAACCCCATACTTAAAGTGTATCGCACAGCTAGAAACGCAAAAGGTGTTAAAAGAGCTACATGAAGGACAGGCAGCCTGCCATGAAGGAGCAAGGTCCTTAATTCGCAAGGCTTTAAATTAGGGATACTATTGACCTTCTATGAAAGCCAAAGCAAAAAACATGGTAATAGAGTGCGACTCATGCCAACAATATTCGAGAAGCATCACAGCACCAGCCGCGGAGCTAAGCCCAATAACAAGTGTGTGGCCCTTCGCGCAATGGGGTATCGACTTGGTAGGTCCTCCCCCAAAGTCTAAAGGGCAAACCAAGTATATTGTGGTTTCTATTGACTACTTCTCCAAGTGGATAGAAGCCAAGGCATTGGCAAGAACGACGGATGCCCAAATCTTCGATTTCATTCGAAACGATATTGTTGCTCGATATGGCGTCCCGAAGGTACTCATAAGCGACAATGGTCTACAATTCAAAAGTGGTAGGCTAAAAACCTACTACGAAACCCTGCACATAAAGCAACGCTTTGCATCAGTGCACCACCCACAAACCAATGGTCAGGTGGAGTCAGCAAATAAGATTGTCCAGGATGGTCTCATGAAAAGAATACACACACTAAAAGGAGGATGGGCCGAAGAGCTCGACAGCGTACTATGGGCAGTACGCACAACGCCTAAGCGAACAACAGGAGAGACACCATTCATCCTGGTGTATGGAACAGAAGTAGTCGTGCCGCTAGAGATAGCCGTCTCATCATACCGGACAACTCATTACGACATCTAGGCAAATGAAGAAGAAAGACTTCTAGATCTAGACTTGGCTGATGAAAAGCGTTGGAGATTCAAGCAAGGATGCGCTTAATCACCTCGAGATACTACAACCAAAAGGTCAAAGGAAGACAATTCCATGTAGGCGAAATGGTGTGGAGAAAGAATGAATTCACACAACTTGACACAATCAACAAGCTATCGCCAAAATGGGAAGGTCCATACAAGACAACATCGGTACCATACACCAACGCACATAGTTTGGAGGATGCAGATGGCAACATGTCCACAAATACATTCAGTGGTGGACACCTGAAAAAATTCCACGCAGGAACACACCACCTACTTAACTAAAGAGTCTTCGTATCAAGCTCTTTAGGGCCTTTTATTATATGCACTACTTGAAGGAGATGTTATAACTCCATATATTTAGAACTATGTAAGCATCGCATAACTAATCAAGTTAATGTATTCTCGTAGGTACATTATTTTCTTACACACCCTACTCTGGAATCACACCAAGTAGTGGACTCTATGCATTAAATTTGCACCAACAATATAAGCTATTACGCTTAACAAAACAACAGGCTTACATTATACGCCGCCAACATGTCAATACTCGACATCAACAACAAGTACGCAGTACGCTCCCTAAGACGACATCTATTATGTCTACTCTATACAATTACATCTGGGAAATTTTTTCTAAGGATTACTTACAAATAACATAGCGCTACATCCCCGCTCGGGGGCAACCCCATGATTACAACGGCCATACCTTGGATTTTTCAACCAAGAGCCAATCCTCTACTACGTTGTGCGACATACTTTATACGAGGGCAATCCCACACATTTACATGGTGTGACAAATCCTCTTTACGAGGGCAACCCCATGACATCTTACTGAGGAAAATGACACCCAGTATAGATTCCTAAACATTTGGGCATGATTCACCCCAACAATACATGTCACGACATCCTCTATACGAGGGCAACCCATGAAACATGGTGCGACATCCTCTTTACGAGGGTAACCCCATGAGAACCTACTACTACCCACAAGTAGCGTTCATTATTACGTACCACCTTTCTACGCCGGTAGGAGCATATCCTACCAATGCCGCTTAAAAACTCACTAAATCTACAAGTCGAGTCTTGTAAAACGTTATCTTGTCCGTGAACAAATAACAGAAAGAAAACACTTCAACCAAGCAAGTAGTGTCTTGCCACAAACGTCACCTTGGAATGGCCCAAGAGACGGAAAAAACTACAATTCGTGTAACGCGATCTTGTACAACCCCCTGGAATAACCAGGTAGAGGTGTAGTAGCATCGCAAGGTAAGTAACTGGACTAGCCAGCAGAACGCCTCGCAACAATGATACGGCGGGGGCACCTAGAGTACTGAAAATAAAACACTTCCAAATGATCAAGTCGTTTCTTGCTTCAACGTCACTTTGGAATGACCCAAAAGACGGTATAAACTACAAGGCGTATTACACGACCTCTGTCACGCCCCTTTGATTAACAAAGAAGAGGCGTATTAGCATCACAAGGCAAGTAGTTGGGCTAGCCAACAGAACGCTTTGCAACAACGTTACGCGGGGTGTTCCCAACTAACATATGGAAAAACGCACCAAGCAGACAAGTAGCATCTTGTGACAACGTCACCTTAGAGAGGACTAAGAGACGGTAAAAACTAAGGTCTCGCCTCGTCGAGACGACACATTCACGTGTGTATATGGGTCTTGCGCATTACTACTCATAAATGCCAAGTACCAGGAAAATGGCCTTGTGCATTACCACTCATAAATGTCAAGGGTAACTCTAACGACATGTGCATCACTACGCATAAATATCCCGGGGACTCATTCTGACTGAAACAGCCAAGTGTTGGAACAATGGTCTTATGCATTACTACCCATAAATGCTAAGCGTCACTCTAAAGTCTTGCGCATTACTACCCATGAAATACGGCAAGCATACAACACATGGGTTTAACACATATCCATTTCGTCATGCCTTAGTATAACCAAGAGGGGCACGCAACGCAAGGACATATGTCTCTTAACTACAACTACGGATGCTACATCCAATCAGGGGACGAGTCTTAACTCTACTCAATAGTCCACGCCACATGGAAAATCGTGAAAACAAAGGTATGAAATATTACTACCAAGTTATCATGCATTACTAAACCATTCATGACAGGACTCATACGACAATGTCAAACATAGAAATATAAGAATAAAAGGTTCAAAGGGACAACACCCTAAAAGCAACCTCAACCCGACATGGGGAGCCAAAACTATATACAAAGGTTGGATATAAAGTCAACAATCAACCCGACGCCACGTCAGGAACATCGACAGCATCTCCCCATGCCTCAGGAACGACATCATCAAGTGGAGCACCATCCACTATATTCAACTCTCCATCATCATCAAATATCAACTCGTAATGACGAGTATCAGCCACAATCATCAGAGGCAGGTCCCTCAACAACCGGGGTGGCATCCACCACAGCAGGCGGGGGAACAATCCCGTCTCTAAGACGCAACACAGCCACAAGCCCAGTGGCAAAGGTGGCATACGGACCGAACTGATCAAAGCAGAAATCGGGGGCAACGACATATACCTTTTCAATAAAGCCCTCGATGGCATCATACAACATGTCGTCCGCTCCCTCCCGGATATCAGCGCGATAGGACTCAGAGTTCTTGTACACTGCAGCGCCCTCAGCCTTGCCATCTGCATGCGCCTTCTCCTTCACAACCTGCAAAACAAGGTCGTGTGCCTCGCTATCCTAGCCTTCTGCTGAAGGGCAGTCACATCAGACTCGAGCACACCTACTCGAGCTTGACGAGAAGAGCTTTCCGTCTACAACTCAACAACCTTCGAGTCCAGGAAACACGCCTTCTCTTTCGCACTCTCCACCTCTTGACAAGCAATATCAAACTTCTCCCAGAGTGCCTTCTTCTCCTCCGTGAGTTCAATCACAAGGAAGAGAGGTTCGCCATTTGGACAACAACCTATAAGAGTAACACAGAGATCAACAATAAACAAGTTGCAACAACACTGAAAAACAGGCATACGAATTATAAAAGAGTAAGAATGAACACTCACAGGCGCAAGGCATTACAGCGCACCCTCAGCATATGAGTGCGCGTCCTTAGGTTCCCAAGGACGAACCCTCTGATCCCCAGGAGGAATAATCTGCTGGGAGACGTGAACTCCCACCTCGGGAGTAGTCAAACTGACCTCCTTCGAAAACTGGGGCCCCCCAACAGCAAAGGGTGCCCACTCCTCAACGGTAATAACGTCCTTGGCATGACGAACCAATTCAGCACGGGTGAGTGCAGCAAAAGGCGGGATACCTATGAACATACACAAAAATAAACAAGAAGACCCAAATATGACAAGTATAGCAATGAGGTAAAGTCAAGCAATATACCTGCGCGGGGAATACCCTCCTCCGACGACCGGTCCCTCGACCGGGGGGCAGACATAATGGGTGTACGAGCCTTCTTCAACTCCCTTCCCTTTGCTAAGAGGAGTTTTCGACGCCTCGCCACCTCTAGACTTTGAGCGCTTAGGGTCGCTCGAGGGCCGCACGCCGGAGTCAGAACGCTTCGCCTTAGACCGAGGCGGAGTGTCAGCTGCAGAACCAACACGCTCCGTCACAAGCGGGGACCGACCTGCAAGCAAGAGCGAAGAAAAATAAGAGCAATGACACTGAACATAGGTGAGAAATAATGATCTTACCAAAAGAAAATTACCAGTACTTCCCTTCCCTCGTCCGGGCTAGATATTCTGGAGCACAGCAGAAACATCTGAGTGACCACCTCGCACGGGAGGAGCAGCACCGCTCTGAGTACTCGCCTGCAAGCGCGAAGTTTCTCCATGAAGCCAGCCTACATCACAACATAATGAGGTTATAAAAGCTCATAACATACCGAAGGACCCCCCCACGCCCCCCCCCCAAAGGAGGCGTGCAAATCCTAGCCATGCGAAATTCCCTCTCTGTCACGCGAGATATGGCGCTATAAGCACGCGCCTTGTGCGCCCGATACACCATCTTCATAGCCACTTTATATGAATCAGAAAACTCAGGAAAAGCCGGCACGGGATCAGGCTCAGGAATGAGAATGATGGGCCAAGTCACCCCATGATCACTACTAAAGAAGTAACGCTTCTTCCAATGTCCCTTCGAGCGATCAACAGCTGTAACAAAACGAAGGCTAGTATCCCACTTCACCTCTCCCAATCCAAGGGTAGCAAAATCGTTCCCTTTAATCAAAGGCCAACAGATAGAAGTAGAACACAAGCCAGAAGAATCCGGACGTTGAAGCCGGAAGAAACACCGGAAAAGTAGGGTCGAGTAACGCCATGACTGCTGATGGCATAACACCCGAAAGCAGACCCAGTACCGTATCCCGACAGTTGCAAGATCAAGGGGAGAGATCCTGTAATAACGGAAAAATTGGCGCAAGTCCTGACAGTAAAGGAAGCGCAAACCCTGTCAAATCTGAGAGGTATACACGGCTGATAGCTCGTCTGGAGGCACAGTAGACATCCCCGCAACAGCACCAGGGATAATATCAAAGGGAAAGACCGCCTCTACCAAGGGACAAAGCCCTAAACACTCCACATAACGCTGGTAATCCTCATGCTCCAACATATTGCCAGCAAATGTTTGGAGCAAATATCCCGACTCCGAGTTGTCCTCCGACTCAGGAGAAGAATACTCGTCATCCCCTGTCTCCGACTCAAATGACTCTGAAGACCCCGACTCAGTGTCAGGGTCCGAATCAGGAAGATGTGTAACTAAAGGAGTAGGAATATGAAACTTACTTATCCTGATAAATCCAACAAGTCGAGATGGTAGTCCTAATGATGGAGGTGCCAGCTCTCTGCACTACAACCCCTGCAAGGTTACAAAAACAACCTACTCAACATGTGCACGTACACCCGTCGCGCTAACTATTACTATGCAACGAACGTCCCCCACTCGGGGGCAACATCATACCTACGAACCTATAAGTGTTTAACTACTACATAGCGAACATCCTATATACGGGGGTAACTATATGTCATTAAGGGCCTCGTCCCAACACTTGTACGGTTTACATGTGCTTACGCACAACTACATGTTCCTATGTGCATCTACATACCTGCGGGTACCTACGCCTATTCATGCGCGACTACATGTGTCTATATGCGACTACATGTACGTACATGCGCCTACGCATTCCATTGCATACCTACATATGCTTACATGCATATACCCCCACATACGTGGCCTAGGGCAAATGTCTAAGGTAATAAGTGCAAACATATTCATAGCGCTAACACTTATATGCATGTGTTTGTCTAACATGTGTAGGATATGGATACATACATACGTACACATCTTGGGAGATATAAACTCAATTATAGCTACAAGCATCATTATACTACAAAAATATATATGAACATGTCACGACGACATATCCATCAACCAAGGATGACAATCAACATGGGAAGTAACAACTCCTACTCTACTATGCTAAACTATGCTAGGCATTTTATCAAACACTTGATGGGAATGGATAATAAAGTTGCAATCAAGACAAGGATTAGCCAAATTGATGCAAACAAAGACATCATCAAACCTGGAAATGATTCCAATCAAGCTCAAAAAACATAAGCACCACGAAAAACAAGGTCGAACACCCCGTTTTGATCGCCAGAAATCACGCTGCCGCTCCGTCCGCCGTCTGCTGTCGTCCGCCACACCAGCCGCCCCCGCTTGCTGCCATCGCCGGTCCTGCCGCCACGAGCTGGTTCTACCGATGAAGGGTGGCTGGACGGTGATGGATGGATGTAAGGATGAGTGGCTTGGGTGTTAAACTATTTGCTCTTCTAGAAATTGGAGAAGACAACTTTAAAATGTGGAGGCAAAGTTAGAGGAGGTTTACATACTCTCTCCTTTATATACACATGTGGGTAATACCCTACCCTCTCCATATTTTTTCTAACTCTTTTGGGGGAATTCCCTAACATATGCACACATACCCGCGCATACGTGAACACGTCTACACATATACACGCGTCCATATATCCATGTCACGTGTTTGTTATTATAATCATTGCACGTGTATATTTATACCCACGTCATTGCATATACACATCCCTATACCTACATTTTTTATTTCATGACATCACACGTCGCGCGTTTGCTCACATACACGCGTATTCCATGTTCACAGAAATGATAGTGTTTATATCCATGTTGCATATATAGATTCAAATTGTTATGTTTGTATATATTGCATACGTATACTCACTGCTCTAACCATATCAGCAGTTATAGTTGCTCACATTAAACAAGAGACAAGATACGCGATGTCGAGGCCCACGCGCCAACGGACAGTAAGTCCACGCTTAGGCAACACCCGAGCTTAAATCGAACTTATACTCTATCGAAAATAGAGTCATAGCCACTACATGACTCGGAGGAAATGATGGGTATACGTCCGATTCGAGTTCGTTTTATACTATTCTGACTTCGTTTACACGTCAAACCCACCAAAGGTTCCAAAATATTCACCTGCAAGTTTAAAACGGTTGGGGACACGTACACCCATGTCCCGAATGAAATACCTATCCGGATTGTTAGACAATCAGAGGCCCGGATTGCTCCTTGTGAAGACGCTCAAACCATTATATATATATACACAACACGTGTAGGGCTTCCGGACGTCGACTTTACGCTCGTCCACGCCCGGTTCAAATTTTACATTAAAATAGCGTTAGACCATTCAAAACCGGGTTAGAGTCCAAGGTTCCTTATAAATAAGAGCCTTGGTCACCCATTTCATAATTAAGTTGACAATGAAGCTCTGACCTCTCTCTAGCTTTCTCTCTCTAAGATTTCTAATTTGAGCTTCGGACAGGGTTCATCGCAATCCACCCCCCCCCTCTATGTGGTGTGCGATATTACCCTTCGTGCAGGTATCCGGAGACGCACACTCTCAGACAAGTGCGAAGACCCGACATACCAACGACCCGAGGTGCATCCATACATCTATACCAAAACCCGACAGTCAGTCTAGTCAGGGTCCCAACAGCGAGTTTCAGTTTCAGAACCCACTTCGCCCCTATGGCCCTGCGGTTAGTAGGTAAATCAACTAAAGACCACACATAATTGGCTTTCATTGAGGCGATCTCTTCTTCCATTGTTTTCCTCCATTCCTTCGCTTGAGGTCCTTTCAACGCTTGTTGAACCGTCACTGGTTCGTCAACAGAAGTTAGGGTGAATATTTCACCCTTCTCGATGGGATACTTCTTGGGAGAAGTTCGATGAATTTGAATTCGTCTAGGCTCGTTAATCCCATCTTGATTCTGAATATTGCTCCCACTCGGGATAATGCTTTCTATCGGAGCATCACTCCCACTGGAAACAAGGGCAGTGTTGGAACCTTGACCTACAACTTTTCTTGGACGACCTCTCGGTCGCGGAACCATGTTGGTTAATCCAATCCCACTGGGAACAATGCGTTGTTATGGCATTACTGGATTTTCATCCAGCAGTCTGGCAACATGATTATCAGGTACAACTTGATTCGCACCTGCAACAACAGTGATTTGTGTGGTACGATTGTGTCCTCCCACTGGATTTACTATGAAAATGTGTCCATCCTCATTTACCATTTCATTTACTTGCGTTGCTGCCTCAAATCTCCCACTCGAAGTAAGTGGGACCTGAGTATCATCGTTATCCTGCTCCAATTCGATCAAGACTTCGTCTGTTATATCCCACCAAGCGCTGAAAATTCATCCTCAAGGTGTGTAACGTCTCATGTTCGACCACGGCATCATTATCACAAGCTAATTTAAACATGTATCCTCCAAGACAAGTCATCATACTATTGGTTCAAACACTTGTTTAATGCGCATGTTAATGTCGCATGATTATAAGAATTAACTCATTATCATTCCTTTTAGCTTTTATGGCGTTGTGTTTTTCTGATTTTGTCAATGAAGTGTGTTATCGATGTGAATTGCCAAACTTCTCGCTCAAGACATTTAGTGGGAGATTCATTTTAACGACATCATCCTTTTCATTGGCTAATTCATCCCAAAGACTTGGTTATCTTTGAACTGTGCAATGGGCTTTCGCCTTATGCGTCAGTTTATACTTTACGAGTTCGTGGTAGCTCGTGAAGCATACCTCTTTTCATCGTGTAAGCATTGAATGAATTATTCCCAAAAAGAGGGAGGCTAATGAAAAATTCAGCATTCATTTAAAACACTTCTACATTAAATTCGTACTTTGAAAACAATATGTCCCATCTTTCGAGGTACAAGCGCCTGTGGCGCCTATTCAGGTTCTATCGCATGGTTTAAATCGTTTCGTTTCCAAAATTCAATTTAATTTAATCTAATCAGTGCTAAACATGTTCATCATTACGGAATTCATCATATAATGGAGTACTAACAAATAAGAAATAATAAACCGTTCGATCTAGCGATGCAATCGATGGGTTTACTCAGTTCAGTTGTCCTGACTGAAATGACGGAGTATGTGAATCGTTTCTTTTCATTCAGCCTCTTTTATCTGGCCGGAAAATTTGGTTCCAAACCCGTGGGTATGAATTTTCGTTTCGGACCGTTCCCTTTTTAGTAGGTGTTGGGTTATAAATAAACCCGACTATGTATGTACGTTCTTGGTCTATGGTGATCTCCTACAGGTGACAGGTCGAGTACGCTTTTAGGGCGAGGAGAAGAAGTCGACGACCTTTCTTGTTTATTCCAACCATTTGGAGATAAAAGGTTGACTACCAATCATGAAGAAGTCGACTTCAAAA
Source organism: Clarkia xantiana subsp. parviflora (assembly GCA_036873135.1). NCBI lineage: Eukaryota > Viridiplantae > Streptophyta > Magnoliopsida > Myrtales > Onagraceae > Clarkia > Clarkia xantiana. The sequence continues at coordinate 2,861,500 of JAPTYO010000018.1, forward strand.
GAATGACTGGTCGACTATAGAGACTTAGAGAATCTTCCAGAGGACAGGTGGCGACCTGTTTCCCACCGTCTCCAAGGGAAAACCTTCCCTCGAAAGTAAAGACAGGTGGTGACCTGCTTCCCACCGTCTCCAAAGGAAAACCTTCCCTCGAAGTAAAGACAGGTGGCGACCTACTTCCCACCGTCTCCAAAGGAAAACCTTCCCTCGAAGTAAAGACAGGTGCCGACCTGCTTCCCACCGTCTCCAAGGGAAAACCTTCCCCCGAAGTAAAGGTGAGGTGGCGACCTGCTTGTCACCTGCTTAAAAGGAAAACCTTCCTCCGTAGTAAACATGAGGTGGTGACCTGCTTGTCACCTGCTTAAAAGGAAAACCTTCCTCCGAAGTAAACATGAGGTGGCGACCTGCTTGTCACTAGCTAACTGACAACCGCTTCTATCAGCCAATCACAAAGGGTTGATTGCCGCCCCTAGGCAACCAATCAGAGGCCAGTAGCCGCCACTGATAAGTCGGTAACTCTCCCCTATAAATAGGGACCTATCTTATTCAATTAAAAAAAATCTGCTCTAAATACTTATATATTACACTCTCAAATACATTACTAACTTCGGAGTGGAATCAGGGGCCATCCCCACCCATTTTTAGGTGCTCGACCTTAAAAGTCTCCCGGAGGAAATCAAGTCCTCGAGAGAGCTACGTCCAAGGCAAAGCCTAGAAGTCCATTCCGTGAAGTTTGAGGCCACGTCATTTTGATCCCAACACTGGGCCGTTAAATTGATAAGAAAATTGTGCTACGAATCGAGCTACACTTACTTTATTCAATAACTCCGAATCTCAAAATAACCAAAATTTTAGTAACTCATTTGGCCCATGCTTGTCGCACACATAGTCGAGAACTTTGAGTCATGTTGAACATTACACCTGAGTAAATTCATGAGTGAATCACATCAAATGATTTGTGTCCGTATAAAACATTTTCCCGCTTTATGCTCATTGTTGGATCCTTTCCAAGTGGAATGTCTGATCATAGTAATGATGTCGGAAGAATGCCTCGGGTCGCTCACTCTTCGGGTCTTCACACGTGTCGGGATCATGCGCCTCCGTATACCTGTAAGAGGGGCAATATCGCACACCACGTAGGGGGGTGGAGTGTGATTAACCCTCTCCGAAGCTTAAATCAGGTATTTTAGAGAGAGAAAGTAAGAGAAAGGGCCGATCTTCTGCTGTAAACTAAGTTCGAAATGAATGATCAAGGCTCTTATTTATAGGAAATATTGGAATCAAACCGGGTTTTGAACGGTCTAACATCGGTTCAATGCAAAGTATGAACAGAGCATAGACGGGAGTACAACTGACATTGAGAGGGTTTGCACGTGACGTGTTTACGTAGGGGTTTACATGTCAATAATAGAAGGAACCCGGGCCGTCCCGGGGTATCGCACGGATATCGGGAGGTCCGGGGCGACGAGACAATCCGAAGGGTCGGATTGTCCTGCAATCCGGACTGGCTCCGAATTGCAAGACACTCCGGAGCCGGTCCTGATTGTATTGCAATCAGGAATTGGTCCGGATTGCTCTACAATCCGGACGCGGCACAAGTCCGGAGCGCGTACCCCAAACCTTTTAGTACTCGCGGGTGAATAATTCGAAACCGTTTAGTGGGTTTGACGTTTATACGAAGTCCGAATAATATAAAACGAACCCGAATCGAACGTATACCCATCATTTGCCCCCGAGTCAAGTGGTGGCATAGCCCCGTCTTGAATCTATTTTCGATAGAGTGTACGTTCGATTTAAGTTCGGGTGTTACCTCGTGATGGACTTTTTATCCGTCGGCGCATGGACCTTGTTATTACGTATCCCTCCTTGGACTTAGACGGGAATGATCTTATCTGTCGAAATGATTAGTGTAACAAGCATACATATATGACCTATAAGTATAGATATGTAAACATGCATAGGTGTTAGGAAATTCCTCCAAAGGAGATAGAAAAAATATGGAAGAAGAAAGATGTTACCCATAGGTGTTTATAAAGGGGTGAATTTAAATAATTCCACACTTTGTCTTCTCCCTTTTTAGAATTGTCTTCCCCCTTTCTTAGAGAGTAAGTGACTTAGCACTCAAACCACTCACCCACCCACACCCATTTTACCATCGGCCAACCACCACTCACCGAAAGACCCAGCTCGTGGCGGCGAGTCTAGCGGCAGCCAGGGCAGCCGACGGTGGCAGCATCATCGGACGGCGGGCGGAGCTTCGGGCGTTACTCCGGCGATGATCTCGGGTATGTAACCTCGTTTTTTGAGGTGATTCGGTTTTTTGGAGTTGATTAGAACCATTTCCATGTATGCCAAGGCCTTTAGTTACATCAAATTGACTAATCTTTGCCTTGATTTTGAACTTGATCATTCATGCCAACCAAGTGTCTGATGAAATGCCTAGGATAGTTAAGCATAGCAAAAAAGAGCATAAAAATGTTTAAGTATTTTACCACTTTTATATATAGAGTAGGAGTGATACTTCCCTATTGGTTGCCATCTTTGATTACCTAAGGATTTGTTGTGACATGTATGTACACACTTGGTTGTATGGAGATACTTGTAGCTATAGCTAAGCTTTGTATTCCCAAAGGGGATGTATGTATGTATGTATCCATATCCTACACATACTAGATAAGCATATGCATATAGGTGTTAGTACTATGAGTATATAGGCCACATAGGTGAGCATAGATGCATGTAAGCAATCGTAGACACACATGAGCATGTGTAAGTGCATGTATGCACATGTTGGCACTCATAGGTACATGAAGTGCATGTATGCACATATAGTTGCACATAGGCACGTAGAATGGTGCATGAAAACATACTAGTGTATGCAAACACATATAGTTGAGCGCGGGTGTACGTATGTACTCGCGGATACGTAGGCGTGCATAGACAGGCGTAGGTGTGCATACGCACATGTAGATCATATAAGTGTTGGGACGAGGCCCTTACTCACATAGAGTTGCCCCCGTATAGAGGATGTTCGCAATGTAGTAGTTGAACAATTTATAGATTTGTGAACAGGATCTTGCCCCCCGAGCGGGGGGCGTTCGTTGCATAGTAGTTGTTAACACGTTGGGTGTACGCGTATGTATTGACCGGGTTGTAGTTGTATCCTTGTAGGAGTTGTGTAGTGAGAAGCTGGGACGTCCATCCTTAGGATTACCTTCTCGACTTGTAGCTTTGTGAACATGAGTAAGTCTCATATTCCTACCCCTTTTGTTAGATTTCTTTCTAATTCGGATTCTGATTCCGAGTCGGAGTCTTCAGAGTTTACGGATTCTTCCAAACCGGAAACTATGGACGATATACCTTCTTCCTCCGAGCTGGAGCCTCGCGTGGAGTCAGAGGACTTGGTGCAAACCTTTGCGGGTAACAAATTGGATCGTGATGAGTATCAGCGCCTCGTCGTTCGTTTTGGGCTTTGTCCTTTGGGAGAGGCATTCTTCCTGTTTGATATTATCCCTGATGCTAGTCCGGGAATGCCCACTGTGCCTCCGGATGATTTGTCGGCTATTTACGCCTCCCAGATTCGAATGGGATTGCGCTTCCCTTACTGTTCGGACTTGCAGAAGTTGTGTCGTTATTATAGGATCTCTCCTCTTGATCTTGCACCTGCTGCGATACGGTACTGGGTTTGCTTCTGAGTACTATGCCATCTACAGTCCTGGAGTTACTCGACCTTACTCTTTCGATGCTTCTTCCGGCTCCAGCGTCCGGATGCGTCTGGGTTATGTTCTATTTCTATCCGGTAGCCTTTGATTAGGGGGGAGGTTGGGTTGGGCGAAGTGAAGTGGGATAGTACCCTTCGCTTTGTTACTGTTGTCGACCGGTCGAAGAGTCATTGGCAGAAACACTATTTCTTTACTGACGATCCCGGGATGACATGGCGTGTTATTTGGATTACAAAACCTGATCCGTGCCGGCCTTTAGTGAATTCTCCGAGTCTGGCAAAGCAGCGATGAAGAAGGTGTATCGGGCACACAACGCGCGTGCATACACGGCTTTTTCTTGTGTGAAGGAACGAGATTTGCGCTGGGCTGGGATTCGCACTCCTCCTTCGAGAGGTACTTCGGTATGTTATGAATCTTTATAACTTCCTTGTGTTGTGATGTAGGCTGGTGTCATGGAAAAACTTCCCGCATGCAGGCCGGCTCTCAGGGTGGTGCGGCTCCTGCTGCACGGAGCGGCCGCATGGATGTGTCTGCTATTCCCCAGGGCATGACACATGGACGTGGTAAAGGGAGTGCAGGTAAGTTGTATATTTGCGAGGGTGCTTTACTTGTCTGTGTTCAATGCCTTTGTTTTTATCTTGCTTTGTTCTTGTTTGTAGGTCGATCCCACTCGTGGCAGAACGCGTTGTCACGGCTGTCGACACTCCGCCTCGAGCCAAGGCGAAACGTCCTGACTCCGAGGTGCGGCCCTCGAGCGATCCTAAGCGCCCCAAGTCTGGCAGTGGCGAGGCTTTGAGAACTCCTCTTAGCAAAGGGAAAGGAGTTGAGGCCCGCGTGCCTGCCGTACCCGTGATGTCTGCCCCCCCGGTCGAGGGACCGGACTTCGGAGGAGGGGCCTCCCCGCACAGGTATATTGGTTTTTCTTGTATTGCTGCTATACTTGGTGTATTTGGATCTTCTTGTTTATCTTTGCATATGTTTATAGTTGTTCTGCATGTTGCTGCCCTTACTCGGGCCGAGTTGGTTTGTCCTTCCAAGGACTATGTTGTTGGTGATGAGTGGGTACCCTTCTCTGCTGGAGGACCTCACATCGAAGGAGGTTAGCTTGACCACTCCCGAGGTGGGAGTTCGTTTTTTTCAGCAGGTTATTCCTCCAGGGGATCGGAGGATTCGCCCGAGTGATTCTGAGGGTGCGCAAGCATGTGATGAGGGTGTACTGTCGTGCCTTGCTCCTGTGAGTATTTATTCTTACTCCTTCATGCCTTGTATGTATGCTTGTCATTGTTGCTACGACTTACTTGTTGTTTATTCTTGTGTTGCTCTTGTAGGTTTCCATTCAAATGGAAAACCTCTCCTCCTTCGTGATTGAACTCGCGAGGAGAAGAAGACGTTTATGGAGAAGTGTGAGATTGCCTGTCTCGAGGCTGAGGGTTCTAAGTAGAAGGCGCGCATCTTGGATATGAAGGTTGTTGACCTATAAGCGGAGAGTTCCGCTCGTCAGGCTCGGATTGCGGCGCTTGAGTCTGATATTGCTGCCCTTCAGGCGAAAAGCGTTGCAGATAGCGCGGATCATGATCTCGCATCGCGGGGCATGAAGGAGAAGTCCCTTGCAGATGGCAAGGTTATAGGCGTTGTGGAGTACAAGGCTTCCAAGTCTTATCACGCTGAAGTCCTGGCGGGTGCGGACGATGTGCTTTATGACTCTATTGAGGGTCTTATCGAGTTGGGTCTGTATTCCAAGTTTTCCACTGGGCATGTAGCTGCCTTGAGGCTTAGAGACACAATTGCTGTCCCGCATGTCGTGATGGATGCCCCCCCCCCCCCCCCCCCCCGGTTGTTCAGGAGTATGTCCCTGCCATGGTTGTTAGGAATGCCCCCGAGGATATCGAAGCTGACAACCGTGAGTACGAGTTGATGTTCAATGATGCTGGATATCCGATTATCGTGGAGGGTACCACGTTTGGAGAGGATGTTCCCGGGGCATGTGGAGATGCTGTTGATGGTGGTGCTCCTGATCTGGCGTCAGGTTGAGTGTTTGTTTTCGCAAACTCTTTGTATATAGTTTTGGATCCCCATGTTTGGGTTGAGGTTGCTTGTTAGGGTGTTATCCCTTTGAACCCTTTATGTTTATGTTTCTATGCTTTGACGTTGTCATATGAGACCTGTCATGAATGGTTTAGTAATGCATGGTGATATGGTAGTAATATTTCATACCTTTGTGATTTTCCATGTGGTGTGGACTATAGAGTAGAGTTGAGACTCGTCCTCTTATTGGATGTAGCATCCGTAGTTGTTGTTAGGAGACATACGTCCCTGCATTGCGTGCCCCTCTTGGGTATACCAAGGCATGGCGAGTGCATGTGTCATGGACACATATGTTGTATGGTTGTTATATTCCATGAGTAGTAATGTTCAAGACTTAAGAGTGACACTTAGCATTTGTGGGTAGTAATGCGTAAGGCCAATGTCCCGGCACTTGGAATTTGTGAGTAGTAATGCGCAAGTCCTTAGAGTGACCCTTGGCATTTATGGGTAGTAATGCACAAGATAGTTTTTCCGGTGCTTGGCATTTATGAGTAGTAATGCACAAGACCCATGTATACACGCGAGCGTGTTGTTCCGACGAGGCGAAACTTTAGTTTTTACCGTCTCTTAGTCCACTCTAAGGCGAGTTGTTACAAGACACTACTTGTTAATTTGGTGCGTTTTTCCATCCGTTATTTGGGAACTCCCCGCGTAATGTTGTTGCAGGGCGTTCTGTTGGCTAACCCAATTACTTGCCTTGGGATGCTAGTACGCCTCCACTTTGTTACTCAAAGGGACATGACGAAGGTCGTGTGATACGCCTTGTAGTTTATCCCGTCTTTCGGACCATTCCGTAGCGACGTTGTAGCAAGACACGACTTGCCAATTTTTTAATGTGTTTTGATCCGCTATTTGGGTACCCCTGTTATAGCGTTAAGGCGAGGTGTTCCTTGGCTAGTCCTTGTACTGACATTGCAATGCTACTAGACCTCATCCTGGTTATTCCAGGAGGCTGTACAAGTTTGTATTGCACAACTTGTATCTTTTTCCCGTCTCTTGGGCCATTCCAAGGCGACGTTGTGGCAAGACACTACTTGCTTGATTGGAGTGTTTTATTTATGTTATTTGTTCACGGACAAGATAACGTTTTACAAGACTCGACTTGTATGTTTTGTGAGTTTTTCGCTGCGTTGAGTATCGCGGCGATTGTTGTCCACGCTCCTGCCCGGCGTAGAGTGTTGGTACGTAATAATGAACGCTACTTGTGAGTAGTAGTAGGTTCCCATGGGGTTGCCTTCGTATAGAGGATGTCACGCCATGTATATGTTTAGTAATCTATACTGGGTGTCTCGTTCCTCAGTAAGATGTCATGGGGTTGCCCTCGTATAGAGGATGTCGCGCCATGTAAGTGTTTAGTAATCTATATTGGGTGTCTCGTTTCTCAGTAAGATATCATGGGGTTGCCCTCGTATAGAGGATGTCACGCCATGTAATTGTGTGGGGTTGCCCTCGTATAGAGGATGTCACGCCATGTAATTGTGTGGGGTTGCCCTCGTATAGAGGATGTCGCGCCACTTAATAGATGAGAACCTCTTGTTTGAAAAAATCCAAGGAATGAGTGTTGTAATCATGGGGTTGCCACCGAGCGGGGATGTCGCGCCATGTTACTTGTAGATAATCCTTAGGAGAATATGCAGGATGTAGTTGTATAGAGTAGACATAATAGATGTCGTTGAAGAGAGCGTATTGCGAGCTCGTTGTTGATATCGGGTATTGACATGTTGGTGGCGTATGATATAAGCCTCTTGTTGTATTAAGCGTTTAAGCTTGAAGTGTTGTTGCAAGGTTAATGCATAGAGTCCACTACTTGGCGTTATTCCAGAGCGTGGATTGTATGAGAGTAATGTACCTACGAAAACACATTAACTTCATTAGTTATGCAATATTTACAATGCTGGATTGATGGGGTCAACTGATCACCCATTTGTAAATAGCCTACTGGAAGCATAAGCACTTAAAAAAGTAAAGCTTGAAAGTAGACGGATGCATAAAGTTGTGCGTAACGCAGTGATGTGGGAGGGATGTGGTTGTCGCCTCCCGACATGTTGTGATGAAAGTTGTCTTTTCACATGGTGTGGTGGCTGCACGCCACGCAGTGTTGCAAGGCCCCGAGGGCTATCATCTCTTTGATTTCCACTCGCAGAGTGAGGCAGTCATTAGTGTGGTGACCCCAGGTGTTGTGGAATTTACAACAATGCGTGATGTCGACTCCCAAGAACACATGTGGTGTTTCCCTTGGGGAGGGCAGCTTAGGATGCTCACAAATATCTCATCGACCTCTGTGTTCAGAGGCGTTAATGCATATTCTGGGCCATCAAGTGTGCTCCTGCTTTCGTGTTGTTGAAAGAGTGCTCCGCCTTCACCTGCGGGTGGTTTGCTCCACCCGAGCTCTCGTTCACAAGCGACTGCTCTTTCGATTTTCTCTTTGAGGTCACTCATTGACTGAGTGGTCATTCAACCATACTCTCTTCCAAGTAGAAGGTCGCGCATTTGAGTTCATGAAGAACGCGTTGATCACTGCCTCCTTTGTGGCCTTTAGCCAAGCTGCAATCAGCGCGAAGCGCTTGAAGTACTCGAGAGTTGGTTCCCTTTCTTCTTGCATGATGTCCCAAACACTTTGCAGTGTTGGGGCTTGTTGGTAGTTGGTTGGCCGTATAGGCGCATAGAGTTGTTCAGGTCGTACCTCTTCTTGTTCGGGAAAACCCTGCCTTGTCATGGCGATGGAGAGTTGTTGTTTACGCCTTAGAGCGTTCACATAGCACTGTCGTGTTGCGGTTTGATCTCCTTGGATCTTCCAATTCCATTCTTGGTTGGGAATTTCAGCTTCTGATGTGCCGTGGATGGCACTTTCTCCAAGGGGTTTATGGTTGTTCTTCCGAGAATCCCGTTGTAGGCTCCCAAGGTTTTGACCACAATAAAGTTGACATTAATGTCAAGCTTTGTCCAGCCTTCTCCCAGTGTTACCGGGAGTGTGATCGTACCGAGTGGGTATATTGCAGCTCCTGCGAAGCTTATTAGAGGGAATGTTTCAGGACTCAAATCTGCCTTTATACGACAAAGTTGTTCGATCACCTTGATAGTCAGGATGTCAGCAGAACTTCCTCCGTCAACGAGGATTCGTTTTACGTCGTAGTTCGCTATAGGCATTGTGATGACGAGTGTGTCGTCATGGGGGTATACGATGTGTCTCATGTCTTCTTTAGAAAACATGATAACCAGATCCTCGTCCTCCCCTCTTGGTTGTTTTCCGTATTTAGGATGCGTCTCTGCCTGCGAGGCGTAGACATTCCTTGAGTGCGAGTCTTGGCCCCCAGCAGCTGGTCCTCCATGTATGACATTTATTACACCCCTCTTGGGAGGAGGTGGGTTATCATACATCTTCTCTTTCCCTTTTTTTTCTTGGAGGTCTCTCATTGTGTCTTTGTAAGGGTGTTTTTCCCTTGATCGACATAGTGCTTTAGCTCACCCCGCAGAATGATGTTGTTTATGCGCATCTTTAGGCTGAAGCAGTTGTCCGTGTCGTGTCCCTTGACCTCGTGGTTTTCACACCACTTGTCATCTTCCTTTCCCAAGGAGCCATTTCGCCAATTGTTTGGTTCTCTCCAGAGATTCGTTTCCTTCGTCTCCTTCAAGATTTTCGACATAGGGGTGTTTAGCAGAATGAGGTTCGCGGTGTTGACCTCCCTTGGTTTTTGGAAACCGACCTGGACAGGACGTTTATGCTGTGGTTGCCACTGCTTCTGGTGCTGGTTTCCTTGGGGTTGTTTTTCCTGTGAGGCCTTGTTAGCATTGTCTTTGTTGCGTTCAGCGTTTAGCTTTGCACTTGCATTGTTCTCGAATCTTTCCAGGTCCACGTACTCCTTCAAGCGCGAGGCTAACTCCTCCAAAGTTTCAGCCAGGCGTTTGGACATCTTTCCCCCTAAGGAGAAACCTAAGCGACCCAGGTTTCTTATGAATCCCTTGATTATCTCGTCTTCAGACAGGTTTGTCTGAATGACAGCAATGTTCTGATTTAAACGGATGTAATAATCAGCCAAGGATTCATCATATAGTTGCTTCACATCATCTAACGCGCTGGAGTCTTTGAGTAGTCTTCGTTCGCCCATGTATCTCTAGATGAACTTTCCCTTCAGGTATGCCCAGGAGGTCACGCTTTCCTTTGGAAGTAAGAAAAACCATTGTGCCGCTAAACCTAGTAAGGTTTGCGAGAACGTGACCACCACATGGTCTGGGTTTGAAGTTCTTCCCAGCAGCGAAACCTCATGCTGCTGCACGTGCTCTATAGGATCACCTTTTCCAGTGTATCTCTCAATTCGTATGTTGTTTAGGATTCCCGGAACCCGTTCATATGACATCTCCTTGGCGAAGGGGTGGCTTGCGCTGTCTGTTAAGACGTGCATTGGTCTGGTCTTTTTCTGCTTTAGCTTTTGCTCAATGAGCGCCTCCAAAGTCTTAGTGGTTAACCCTGTGAGGGGGACGTTGTCGTTTCTCTCGGGTATTTCCCAAACATTGTTTGGGTTTCCGCTATCCTGCCCCCAGCTTTGTTGGTAAAGAGAGGCCTCCCTGCCTTGTCTCTCATTCAGGTTACTTGACTGCTTCCATGATTCGGCTGGGTATGGCCTTTCATAGTGAGTTGCACCAGAGTAGGATCCTTGAGATCCTGCATTATTGTATTGGGAGTTGGTAGCCGGGGGCTGTCTTCCCTATTGTCTTGGGGCTTCTCCTCGGGTGTGCCATGGTACACTGCTTCTCTTGCAGAATGTGCTTGAGCCGGTGGTGGCGGAGGTGGGGGAGGCGGTGGAGGCGCGTAGCCTTGGTTTCTTAGAGTATCCCTGAAGACCAGGAGTTCCTCTATTGCTTGCATCGTTGCGTTAGTTGTGGTTAGGGCAGCTTGTGTGCATTGTGTGCCTGCATCCTAAGGTCGCTGTTTGTTAGCCGGCATTTCGAAAGGTTGTTCCTCTTCAGTGCGCGCTCTTCGCTCAAAACTTGTTGGGGGTTCATTGGTTTGAGCTGTATACTCTGGCTGAGCATTGAGAGCTTCTTCTGAGGAAGCTGTGGACACCACCTCTGAGATGTCCTCAGCACCTGTCTGATTCCTTCTTGGATTGTGCCCTGTTGGGCTCTCCTGTAGCGTTCTTTCTCTTTGCCATTTAGCTTTGCTGGTAAGCGAGTGCTTGTTCGTTCGAGTCTCGCAGAAGGCTCCAAAATGTTGGATCCTTTCCGGGTGGAATGTCGGATCCTAGTAGTGACGTCGGAAGAATGCATTGGGTCGCTCACTCTTCGGGTCTTTGCACGTTTCGGGCTCGTGCGCCTCCGTATACCTGCAAGACGGGCAGTATCGCAGACCACGTAGAGGGGTGGAGTGCGATGAAGCTTCTCCGAAGCTTAAATCAGGTATTTTAGAGAGAGAAAGTAAGAGAGAAGGCAGAGCTTCCGCTGTCAACTTAGTTCGAAATGAATGATCAAGGCTCCTAAACCTTGGAATCAAACCAGGTTTTGAACGGTCCGACGTCGATTCAATGCAAAGTATGAACCGAGCGTAGACGGGAGTAAAACTGACATCGGGAGGGTTTGCACGTGCAGTGTTTACGTAGGGGTTTACATGTCAATAATAGGAGGAACCCGGGCCGTCCCGGGGTATCGCACGGTTATCGGGATGTCCGGGGCGACGGGACAATCCGGAGCCGGTTCGGTTTCTCTTGTTATCTTGCAATCCGGAGCTGGTCCGGATTGTCCTGCAATCCGAAGCCGGTCCGGATTGTCTTGTTATCTTGCAATCCGGAGCTGGTCCGGATAGTTCTGCAATCCGGACCAGCTCCGGATTGTAATGACAATCCGGACGCGGCACAAGTCCGGGGCGCGTACGCGCGTACCCCGGACCTTTTAGTACTCGCGGGTGAATAATTCGAAACCGTTTAGTTGGTTTAACGTGTATACGAAGTCCGAATAATATAAAACGAACCTGAATCAGACGTAAACCCATCACTCATGACATACGAGGCGTACTTGGGACACACTTTATCAACCGGGTTTAACCCACCGGATTGTCGTATAAGACTTATTCGGTCCAGTTCTCTTCATGATATGCGGATCATGGTTGGCTTCTTTCGAACCATTAAGGTGAGCAGAGAAGGTTGTCCCTTTACTGTCGTGGTTACTGTACTTGACTAGACTCATGGTAAGTGAGTCCCGTCAACACCAGACAACCATATACATCTTTTCCATGTTGACCTTTCATCGCGAAGTTCTCGAGCGGCTTTTACACCAGCATCCATGGAAAGAGAGTAGACCATCACATTCAACCAAAACATATCTAGCTTTAGCATCATTGCTTCCACAGAGGTGGATGCAAAGAGGTACCAAGTTGTTACATTTTCTGGTTGCAATTGAAGTCTTCTTCAACCTCTTTGTCAAAGTTGAATGTATCACCACATACGCGTTCAGATCATCAAAGAACTTACTCCCATTCTTGGAGAAACAAATTATCAAATTCATCCCTCATTGTAAAAATCATACAGATTACAATATTCATCTGTAGTTATCCTCTCCGCTTTTCAGAATTGTAGCAGAGTTCAACACATACTCCTTATATTCATCAAAGTTCATACCATTAAGATTGCAAGGAAAATCTAATCGCACTCATTCAATCAACTCATACGAACACATTGATACTCATGCATAATCAGGGAGATAATAACATTTTGAGAAAGAATTGCGTACATCAGATATCTAATAAGATGGAATACGACAAATATTGATTCCTCGTCCATCTAAACCAACCGACAGCCAGTAAACCGAGGGAAGGGGGTTCGTGAAAGAGTTCACATTACCGTTGTCTTCAATCCAATAAATCAGTCTTTTAAAAACGATTTTATTCACAAATTACTGGAACGGGAACTTTAAAATAAGCATACCCGATCTTTCATTTTCCAAGGCCCTTTTGTATTTAAAAATGTTTCGATGAACTTACGCATGCATATATAATTCTACTTCACAAGCAAATTATCATAGGAAGTCAAATTCATCAACAAACCAAACATCATGCATACGTGTCATGCGTTTAATGTTCCGAGGAACTCATGCTAGCATATATAGTTCTACTTTCCAAGTTACATGCAGCTACATCCTCAACATTCAAGCATACGTTTCATACATGAAAACTTCCACATCAATCATGCATATTCGACGACAGGCTTTTGTTTTTAAAACATTTAAAATATTAGGGGCTGACTTGCAATTAGGGGCTAACTTGCAATTCATGATTACAATTAATCATGCGTGTTTTTAGACATGAATCCTAGGCAATTGCAACCATCACAGCAAGTATGTCCTAGTGCGCAAACCATATATGTAACCAAGGCTCAGCCCCCAGCATCCAGCTAGCTTGACTCATCCAGCCAGCTTGACTCATCCAGCCAGCTTGACTTAGTCAAGACAACAATTCTAATAAATATATGTGATGAAAAGTAAAAATTTGCAGTTCATCCCACTAATTAATCCAGTCCCAAAATCATGCATTACGAGATCCATCCTCATAATCGAAATTAGGCTTTAAGGTTTAATTAAAACCGGAAAGTTTTAAACCTTTGAGCACTGTGTAGACTAATTAAAGTTCAAAAACATTTGGATTTTAAAACTTGACCATCCCATTTTATTAATTGACTTGAATTCGATTTTGAAAATCCGGTTTGGTTCAGTCAATTTCGGTCCAGTTCAATTCGATCCAGTAAATCCGGTTCGGTTCGGTCCGCTTTTATTTTCAAAATCTAGTTCGATCCGAACCAGTTCAATAAAATAGGGTTCGGTTCAACACACAAAAAACCGGTTCGGCTAGGTCCACTTAGTTAAGAAAATCCGGTTTGGTTTTATTCCTATCCGGTTTAGCAAATTCGACCGGCCCATTAATCACATAGGGTTGGGCCGAAATAATCTTGTGTGCTAAATAGGGTTTTAAAGTCCACTAAAAACTTAACTTAGCCTCCAAGAATTATTAACTATATTTAAATAATTTCCAATATTGCATATATATATGTATACATATATTTCGGCACACATAAACAAAAATATATTTATATATATATTTATTGCCAAGATTCTATCTATAAGACAAAATCAATCAACAATATATATATATATGTATGTAAATTTCGGCACATACCTATATATATATATATATATATATATATATATATATATATATATATATATATTATTTATTTTCAATATCTTTAATAGGGAAACAAATATATGACAATATAGTTTCTTAATCTTTTAGTTATCTAAATCTATCAATAATATCACAATCCCTATAAATTAGCTAGATATATTTCCATATATTTAATATGAACCTATCCTTATGTTTCCAGTTATAGATATATTGTTACCTTTAATAAAAAATTAAAATATGGTAAACAATAACCCTAATAGTTTCGGCCGAAATACACATTACTTGAGGCCTAAGAAATTAAAAAATTTACCTTGTTAATTTACCTTGGTTCGGCCGAAACACATAATTGGAGACAAGTGGTCAAATTTCGAGATCAAATTTTAATAAGATCTACAATCCAATGTTTGATTTTGATAAGGGTTTCCTTTTTCTTGAAGATCATGAACATCAAATTTTACTAAGAACATCATGAAAATTTCGGCACATTCACTTAAAATTTCGAAAATTTTAAATATTATATCTTTAAATTTTCGACCAGAAACTCAAATTTTCTAGAATATCAATTTATCAAAATCAAGAACTTTTAACATAGGCTCTGATACCACTGTTGGATTACGGGGCAAATTACTACGGAAACGTAAACAAGATATATGCTTGTAATTAGAATTACGCAGCAGAAGATATGCACATACCTTAAACCATTTCCGTAGTCCCCAAGGATCCTGCTGAGGGAGTTCACGACCCACCAGACGGAACCCGTATAAGTTCTTGTTTAGGATGTCCTACGTGGTATTAGCTCCACAGCAAAGCCTCTGATCAATTCTTGGCAGGGACGGATCTCCAGAGTGTTTTGCTCAAAGCGAATTTGCACACCCTTGGTGGTGCCAGATGGTTCGGCCGAACTAGTGCTTTTAGGGGGGAGGGTTTTCTTTCAAATCACCAGATAAGGGTAATTGTGAAATACCCCAAATAAATGTTGGATTACGGGGATGTAATACTACGGAACGCTAAATGTGTACATGCAAGTAATCTAACTATGTAGCGGAATAGTGTAAACATACCTTTTAGCTTTCCGGCCCAAGAACGTCGTGGAGGGAGTTCTGATCCTCCGGTCGGAACCACGTACAAGTTCTTCGTGAGAAGAAGTCCTACGCGGTGTAAGCTTCACAACAAAGCCTCTGATCGATTCTTCAACGGGGACAGAACCTCGGACTAAGATGTGCCGAAAATCTCAACTAAGGGGGAGAGAGGGTTTCTCTAAAGTTCCTCAATGGAGGTACTTCTTATTATGAATGATGTATAAACCCCTTAGGTGAGTCCCCTATATATAAGATTGGTGGAGTGGACAAAAGTCCACTCCAACCAATGTGGGACTAGTTTCGGTCGTACCTATGCTATTAAGGGGGAGGCCCAATTTTGGGCCTCCCATGTCAATTAGGGATTAGTTTGGCCCAATTAGCCTAATGTGACAATTACTTAATTAACTTAGGTAATTTCCTTAGCATTAACGGGTTACCAATTACGGCGCCACGTCAATATATGCTAACAGCTCCCACTCGCCGGGATGGGAGGGTGCCTGTCAATATATAGTTATCCAATAGCATCGACATCTCAGTCTTCGGTCTTTGTCTCCGTCTCCGAATAGTTAATACGAGGTTTGCCGTGCGACCGGCGGATACGACGGGCATCGTGCTACTCATCTGTTAGGAGTATTGTAGTGCCCGCAGAATGTTGATTCCCTTTCGTAAATCAATCATGTTAAATAAAACATGTACCGCATTGTATCCTTGGTCAACTGATAATTCTCCAATTGCCCAGTTTTCCACATAGGAATACTTCTCCAGGGCATCCGTTACAAGTGTTCACAACCTTCAACTAATATCCGGTTGGCGGCCACCTAGTGAACACAAGAGTAGGTGAATTATAGGTGAACTTGACCATCCCCATTGCTTATACCCTTAGTCTAACTCAACCGGTTTCCAAGACGTGGTCACTTGGCCGTTTTCTTTGGCTCTACGCTCGTACGCCGGGAAGTGAACATTGAGCTAGAACTTAGGTATAAGTTCCGAGTCCGAGAGGATACTTTGGATGCCTCTTCATAAGACATCCAGGATCAATCACACGCTCAAGGTGAAGAAGTATGCGCCCTTTGAATCACTAGGATTCTAGCTAGCACAACCGAGCATGACCCCGTGGTCGAACATGGCACGCGTAGTATGAAGCACGCGTCGATAGCACACCTGGAATAACCAGGATAGGGATTTTTGAATCAAGCTATCGCAGAATCTTTCATCTGGCCCCGAATGTGATTTTAATGATGGACTGGGTCCAATACGGCGATTTTACAAAACGAAGATTAAGTCATGCATTAAGCGCGACAAGGTTATCGTCTCGTTTAACCAGGTTATCCCCCTGGTTCTTAGCCAATCTTGTTGTGGTAGAGGTTCCCCTCTCCTTACAAGATGACCGTGCTTGTGTGACGAGGTATGGTTCACAGTCGACATAATTTTTTTTGGTGGAAGAGTTTTACCTCTTCCTACGACTTAGTTTATAGACCGTAAAATCCAATGTTATATTTCATTATGAAGTAGATAGATCATATACTCAGTTTGCAATTTTTTTATTCAATCAAAATAGTATTATTTCAAATGTCAAAATGTTATCACTTGTAAAAGTCACTTATTTAAGCCCTACGTAATCCAAGCAGTTTTACGTGATTTTCGAAAGTCTCTCTACGTAATGGCTTAGATAATGGATCTGCAACCATTTTATCCTTGGACGAGTATTCTAAAGCGATTATGTTTTCTTCCAGAACAGATTTAGAATAATTGTATTTCACATCAATGTGTTTGGTCCTACTATAGTACTTTGGATTCTTAACTGCTGCAATGGCTGCCTGACTGTCGGAGTATACCTTGACGGGATTACACTTTTTGCTAGTGTCAAGCAATGCAGTAAGAAGCCTTTTCAGCCAGGCCGCTTCCTGTGCTTTTTTTTAGAAAGGGCAACGAATTCCGATTACATAGTGGAAAGCGCGACACATGATTGCTTCTTACTTACCCATGAAATGGCAGAATTAGCAAGAAGGAAAACTCCTCCTGTGGTGGACTTACGATCATCCGGCTCGCCACCATGGTCGGCGTCACTATAACCGGTCAATTCTATTTGACTGCCCTTATAGCACAGAACATAGTCGGCAGTACCTTTCGGATATCTTATAATTCGTTTTACGGCCTTTAGATGTTGATAACTAGGATCTGATTGGAATCTTGCTACTAGGCCCACAGCGTAATAGATATCTGGTCGAGTACATTGCATGGTATAAGACTCCCTACCGTGCTTAGGTACTCTGCCCCCTTCATCTGTTCACGCTGCTGCTGGTTTTTGGTCCATCACGCTTTGACAGCGCGCACCCGAACACAACCGGCGTATCCACGAGTTTAGCATCGAGCATTCTGAATCTTTTCAACAGTTTTTTGATATAAGATTACTGAGACAGACACAATGTCTGGGTGGCACGATCTCGGGCAATCTTAATGCCTAAGATGTACGTAGCCTCTCCCATGTCTTTCATCTCAAATGCTGACGCTAACCAGGACTTTGATTTGTCCATGAAACTCACGTCGTTCGCAGCAATGAGTATGTCATCTAAGTATAGTGTTATGATTACATACTTAGACCCATAGGTCTTAGTGTATACGCAAGGATCCTCGTGAAGATTCACAAATCTGTTTCCGACGATTTCCTTGTGGAAACTGTGATACCATTGCCGAGACGACTGTTTAAGACTGTAAATAGACCTTTGGAGTTTGCAAACTTTACGTTCATTGCCAGGAGTAATAAAACCCTCTGGCTGCTCCATATAGATCTCTTCCTCCTGGTTTACGTGGAGAGGTGTGGTCTTAATATCCATTTGATGCATACACGAGATCGAGGCTTGCATTCATGGGCAAGGGCGGCCCTAACTGTGGTGTAACGCACAGTTGGTGAGTTTGTTTCATCAAAGTACATTCCGTGATTTTTGGTATAACCATTCGCAATCATTTGAGTTTTGAACCACTCAACTTTCCATCAGTAGTGAATTCTAAAATTTCAGTTTCTAGTTCTGCGGTTAGCAGATCAATCAACTAAGGACCATAACCGAATTTGTTCTTATTTAGGCATATTTCATCCTCCATTCCCTCGTTTTGAGGTCCTTCCCTTGCTTTGCTGAACCGCCACTGGTTTGTGAACGAATGTCTCACTTTGATGGGATACTTCTTAAAAGAAGATCGTTGCCTTAGACTAAGTCTAGGCTCAATAATCTCATCTTAAGTCTGATCGTTACTCCCACTAGGAATAATGCTTCTTTTCGGAGCATTACTCCCACAGGGAACAATGGCGGTGCTTGAACTTTTGGTCTACAACTTTCGTAGAATTACCTCTTGGTCTCAAGATTTTACCTCCGAGATTTATTCCTTGATCACTAGGAACTGGAATCAAGTTAGTCATTTCCTCCCACTAGGAATAATGGGCAGTTGTGACGACTATTGGATTTTCATCCAATGGTTCAGCATTATGATTATCAGGTCAGACTTGATTCGCATTAACATTTAGTGATGATTATGTGAGGGGGAGTGAGCCCACCCACTGGATTTATTATGAGGACGTTTCCATCATCATTTACCATGTCATTCACTAATGCATTCACTAATGCTATATCATTCTCCCACTCGATGTAAGTGGGACCTGAGAATCTTTGTTATCCATTTGATCCGGTCAGTACTTTAGTTCGTTTCGTTCCGCAAAGCATTGGAAGTCCATCCTCAAATTTCTATAATGTGTCATGTTCGACCACGTTACCATTAATCCAAGCTAATTTAAACTTGTATCTTTTAAGAGTAGACCGTACTCTTAATAAATACTTGTTTAATGCGCAAATTAATGCTACTTTATGATAAGGTTTCACCTATATCATTTCTTAGCTTTTAAGGTAACGCTCCAACCGATTTTATTGGAACATAGTTTTACATTAATATGAAATCAACTTAATTTAATTCCATAGGAACAATTAATGTTGAGTACTGACATAATGTCATTTTAAACTATGTTTCTCGAAGTATTTAATAATATGATTGCTCAGCCAAATTTTTTTTTTCGTTAAAGGCTTATAGTGGGAGTGTCATTTTACTGACTACTTCCTTTCGTTAATTAACTCATCCAGAGACTTATCCACCTCATGGACTATGCATTTGAGCTCTCGCTTTAATGTCATAGTTGACGACTTACTAGATCGTAGTAGCATTAAAGCATACTTCTAACTATAGTAGTCATTAATGAGTTATTTCAAAAGGATTATAAACAAAAATTCAGCATTCATTCATTAAATCACTTCATTATTAAATTTGTACTTTAAAACGATGTGTTCAGTCTCTCGAGGCACACGCGAGTACGGCTCATAAAACTAGTTTTATCCCGTGGTTTTGAATCGTTTCATTTCCAAATTTAATTTAATCGGTTTTGAACATGTTTAATTTTTACGCAGATAATCATTTTTTAAATGGAGTACTAACAAATAAGAAATCCTAAATCTTTCGATCTAGCTACGCAATCGATGGGTGTATTCAGTTCAGTTGTCCTGACTGAGATGACGGAGCATGTGTGTCATTTCGTTTTATTCGTCAACTTTTACCTGACCGAAATTTTGGTCCTAACCCTTAGGTTTGTATTTTCGTTTCAGATCGTTCTCGTTCAACAGAGACGTTAAATTGATAAGCAAATTGAGCTTCGAATCGAGCAACAATTACTTTATTCAATAACTCTGAATCTCAAAATAACAAAAATTTTAGTAACGAACGACGAACGATAAATGACAATGGTATAGTTCTTGATCTGAAGTTTGCATATTTGATCCATGATTCTGGCGCATATAGTCAAGAACTTTGAGTCATGTTAAACATCTCGTCTGTGTAAATTCACGAGTGAATCACTTCAAATGATCTGTGTCCGTATAAAACATTTTACAACTTCATAAACATGACCTACGAGGCGTATTTGAGACGCACTTTATCAACGAGGTTTAACCCACCGGATTATCGTATAGGACTTATTCGGTCCAGTTCTCTTCTTGATATGCGGATCATGGTTCACTTCTTTCGAACTCACTATGGTGAGCAGATAAGGTTTCCCGTTCACTGCAGTGGTTACTGTATTTGATTAGGCTCAAGGTTATTGAGTCCTGTCAATATCAGACAACCATATATATCATTTTCATGTTGAGCTTCCATCATGAAGACCCGATGCGGGTTTTACGCGGACATCCATGAAAAGAGAGAAGACCATCTCATTCAACTGAAACATTTCTAGCGTTTGCATCATAACTTCCACCGAGGCGGATGCGAAGGAATACTAAGCTATAACATCGTCTGGTTTCAATTGAAGTCTTCACCAACCCCTTTTTACCAAGGTCGAATGTATCACCATACATGCGTTCAGATCATCAAAGAACCTACTCCAATTCTTGGAGAAACAAATTATCACATTCATTTCTCATTGTCAAAATCATACAGATTATTATATTCATATGTAGTTGTCCTCTCCACTTTTCGGGATCGTAGTGGAGAGTTCAACACACACTCCAATTTTACTCATCATAATTAATACCATCAAGATTGCGAGTAATATCGAATTGCACTAATTGAGTCAACTCTCACATTGATGATTATGCAAATTTAGGAAGACAATAACATTTTAACAGAATTGCAAACATCGGTTATCTATTTAGATGGAACACGACGAATAGTGATCCTTCAGTCACTAAACCAAACCGACCGCCAGTAAACCGAGGGAAGGGGGTGTTGTGAAAGAGTTCACACCATTGTCGTCTTCAATCCAATAGATCAGTCTTTTGAAAACGGTTATTATTTTACAAATTACCGGAACGGGAATTTTCAAACAAGTATACCTGATCTTGGCTTTCCCAAGGACCTTATAATTTTAAAAGGAATTATCCGATAATTACGCATGCATAATACTATATTAAGCCATAAACATCGAACAAACCAAACATGCTTACGCGTCACGCGTCTAACGTTCCTAGCATATATAATTCTACGTAAAGTAAATTATCACATGTTTTTATCCTTGAACATCCTAGCATACGTGTCAAAACATGCAACATCCGCACAAATCATGCATAATTGGCGACTTGAATTTTCGGTTTTGAAAATATTAGGGGCTGTTTTGCAATTCATGCTTACAATCAATCATGCGACATTTCTAGACACGGATTCTAGGCACTTTCAATAAGCATAGCATGTCTATCCTATTGCGCAATATATATATTTAAATCCCAGAGCGCAATGCTCGCAATTAATATCCAGCTAGCTTGACTGAGTCAAGACGACAGTTCTAATATATGTGTAGCAGAAAGTAAACAATTGCAATTTAGCCCACTAATTTAATCCAGTCCCAAAAACATGCATATCCGAGATCCATCCCCATAATCGAAACTATGTATTAGGGTTTTAACCGAAAAACGTGTTAAAAAACAAACTCTATGAGCACTATTTAGGTTAAATTTAAAGTTCGAAAACATTTTGGATTTAAAATTTGACATCCAATTTTATTGAACATTTTTAAAAATTTCCGAGAAATTTAAAAAATCTGGTTCGGTCCAATTTAAAATCCGGTTCAAGTTAGTCTCATTTGAAAAATCCGGCTTGGTCCAAAATGGTTCAATAAAACCCGGATTGTGGTTCGGTTTATCACTCGAAATCGGTTAGGTTAGGTTCAATTTAGTTACTACGGTCCGACCCGACCCGACTAGGTCGACCCGATTAAGAAAACCCGGATTGGTTTTACCCGTTCCGGTATAGCAATTGGACCGGCCCATAAACCCTAGGGTTCGGCCGAAATATGTCTTGTGGGCTAAGTATGGTTTTAAAGTCCACTAAAACTTAACTTAGCCACCAAGAAACATTAATTATTTAAATTAATTTCCAATATTGCTAATATATATATATATATATATAATTCGGCATATTTAAATATATATATATATATATATATATTTATTATCGTCAAATATATCTTTAGGGATTAAAATATGTAAATATGTAGAAAATATATTTTCTTAATCTTTTATAGCAACTAAATCTATCAATATATATTAACCCTATCTTTAACTCTATATATTGATAGTTAATTTATATTTCAATATTATATTGTGAACCTATCCATATTTTCCAACTTATAGATGTAAAGTTACCGATTTATAAAAATTAAAAAAATTGCAACATATATCTTTTAATGTTTATGCCGACTTTTTTATTACTTGGTGTCCAAGAAAATTAATTTTTTTACCTAAAACACCCCTAGTAATTTTCGGCACAAACATGTAAAGTTGGAAAAGTTGTCAAATTTTAAGATCAAACCCTAACTTGATCATGAATCCAAAAGGTGTTATTGATAAAACTTATGGTGTTCTTGAAGATCATGAACATCAAACTTAAATTTGAACATGAAAATTCGGTTTTGATCTATAAAAACATGTAAATTTCGAAAATTTTAAGTTTTTATATCTATAATTAAGAACATTAGGATAGATTCATATTAATATATAGAAATATATATAACTATCAATATATCTAAATATTTAAATAGGTTAAATATATTATTGATAGATTTTAGTTGTCTAAAAGATTGAGAAAATATATTGTTAATATATGTTTCCCTATTTAAGATATTGACAATAAATAATATATATATTTATAGATGTGTGCCGATTTTTACATATATATATATACATATATATATATTGTTGATTGATTTAATCTTAAAGATAGAATCTTAGCAATAAATATATATATGTTTATAATAGGTCCGAAATTTATATATATATTATTAATATTGGAAATTATTTTTATATAGTTAATGTTACTTGGTGGCAAGTTAAATATTTTCAGACTTTAAAACCCTACTTGGGCCACAAGTAAACATTTCGGCCCAACCATTTAAATTTTAATTATTGGGCCGGTCCAATATGTCAAACTGGGACGAATTTAAATTGAACCGAGTTTTCCCAATCGGTTCGACCTAATCGAGTCAGGTCAGACCGGGGTAACTAAGTGGATCTAACTGAACCGGTTTTGAGTGTTGAACCGAACATAACCCTATTTTTTTACCGGTTCGGACCGAACCAGATTTTAAAATTAAAACCGGACCGAACCGAATGGATTTTACCGGACTGAACCGAACCGGATTTTCGGACCGGAACTGAACCAGATTTTCTGGACCGAAATTGACTGAACCAGACCAAAATTGACTGAACCGGACCGTATTTTTAAAACCGAATTCAAGTCAATTAAAATAGGAAGGTCAAGTTTTAAAAATCAAATGTTTTGAACCTTAATAGGCCTATACAGTGCTCAAGGTTTGATAACCTTTGTGCTTTGTTTCGATTATGGGGATGGATCTCAGAGATACATGTTTTGGGACTGGTTAAATTAGTGGGCTGAATTGCAATTGTTTATCATTCGATATATATTTATGCATGATTAGAAATGTTGTCTTGACTAAGTCAAGCTAGCTGAATATTGCATATTGTGGGAGGAGCCCTTGTTAAATATATGGAATGCGCACTAGGATAGACATGCTGTGATGGTTGGAAATGCCCAGGATTCATGTCTAGAATGTTGCGTGATTGAATATAAGCATGAATTGCAAATCAGCCCCTAATGTTTAAAATTATTTTAAAATCGAAAACCAGTCGTCAAATGTGTATGATGGATGTAAATGATGCATGTTTGACACTTATGCTAGAATGTTGAGGATGTAGCCGCATTTGATAGTTTACTTGGAAGTAGAATTATATATGCAAGCATAAGTTCCTCGGAACATTAGATGCACGATGCGTAAGCATGAGTGTGGTTTGTATGATGAATGTTACTGGCGTTACATGGATAGTAGAATTATATATGCATGAGTAAATTCATCGGAATATCTTTCAAAAATAAAAAGGGCCTTGGGAAAGCCAAGATTGGGTATGCTTGTTTTAAAATTCCCGTTCCGGTAATTTGCGATTAAAACCGTTTTAAAAGACTGGTCTATTGGATAGAAGACAAAGTTAATGTGAACTCTTTCACAGTCATCTTCCATTGGTTTATTGGTGGTCGGTTGGTTTAGATGACTGAGGAATCATTATTTTTCGGACTCAATCTTAATAGATATTTAATGTACGCAATTCTTTCCCAAAATGTTATTGTGTCCCTGATTTTTCCATAATCATCGATGTATTATTCATGGTTGCGATCAGCAATGTTATCTCCCAAATGAATAAGGGGGTGAGATTGAACAGCAACAATTATAAGATTTAGAATAAGCACGCAAGGATGGTAATCACTGAAATGAGATGTTTGGAGCATTTGACTTCGAAGAAAGTCAGGCCGGAGAGAGACCTCACGGACGAATTGAAGAAATTCCATGATGAATGGGATGCAAAGGACCAGGAAATTTGTTCCACCTTGTTGTCACTTCTTGAGGATGACATACTCTATGGATATGATCACTATGAGTCTGCCATGGACCTGTGAGACGGTTTTAAGCCAGGGTTTGGTGTTTAGACCACAGACCAGAAGCGGTCGTTAAACATCGTTTTAGACTCATACAAGATGAATCTCAAGCACACAATGAAAGAGCATATTAGACATATGTCTAACATGCTTGCTAAACTCAAGGAGGCAGGAGAAATCCTGACCGACGAATAGAAGGCCTAATGCGTGATCCGATCCTTGCCTGACTCTTGGAATAGCATGAAAATGCACCTTACCCATGCCACTCAACTTGATGACCTCGAGAAAGTGCGAGTTCCTCTCGAGCTGGAAGAGGATTGTCTCAAGGCTGAAAAGCCGAGAGCGGAAATGTATCTTGCATCCTCGCATCCAGCTGAGCAAAAGGGTAAGCGTAAAAGAAAAGGCAAGGGCCTTCAGCTTAAGGCTGATAAGCCTTTAGCTCCAAAACCTCATAAGAAATTCAAACGAAAGCAATTCGGAGGCAAGAAAAGGCAGGTAAAACAAACACGTAGAGAGGAAACTCGAACGTGTTTTAGGTGTGGCGTGAAAGGACACCTTGCTACTGCCTGTACCAATCCTCCCAAGGTACGTGCTGAAGAATAATGATGACCTCATAAGTTCTTCTAGGACTCCTCTTACTCGAGAGTAATTCAATAAGCACAAACCTTAGGAACTTGCCCCGAAGATATAAAGATTGAATGAAAGACTTTATCTTTATCTGCCTTGCTAAATGAACCACTTCTTCTTGATTTTCAGTATAAGATGCAAGATGATAATAATGTTCCTTGAAACATAGGAAACATTTGTTTTTGAGCACATAACAAATGCTCGGTCATAGTATTGATTACCATTCCTCAAACTATTCGATCCTTTTAATTAGCTGTTTGATGCATTGCTTATATATTGCTTACATCTTTCTTTATAAATTACTCCATTGAATGTAATAAACTGTAATGATGATCATGTTTGAAACCGAATGGATTAAATTAAAATTAAATTCAGAAATGAAACGATTTAACCAAGGGTTAAAACTAGAGTAAATTGCGCCTCGCGCAAGTGGGCCTTGAAAGACGGAATACATTGTTTCAAAGTACAAATTTAATGATGAAGTGTTTGAATAATGAACTGCTGAATTTTCGTTTGCATTCCTTCGAAAATAACTTATTGATAACATTTACAACGGTAAGAAGTAGGCTTGGAAAGCCACCACGACCTTGTAAAAGTATCAACTGACGCATAAGGTGAAAACCTAAGATGCTCAGTTCAGAGATGGGATAAAACCTTTGAGATAAGTTTGCGAACGAAGAAGGATGAAGTCAGTTAAACGATTTTCCTTCCAAACGCCTTGAACGATAAGTCAAGCTAGACATTCAAAATCAATTGACGCACACTTCATATGACACTGTTCGAAAACATAATGTTAGAGTCAATCTATCAAGCGTTCCCTATGGGATGAAAGAATATGACTCACATGTATGTAAACTGTGTTCCAATGAATCGGCAAGACACGCCGCCATTAGAAGCTAAAGGATGATGATGAGTTAAATCATATCATCACGCGACATTAAAATGCGCACTAAACGCGTATTTAGGACAAGAGTTCGATTCCTACTCTTAGAAAATCGATGTTTAAAGCTTGAGGTAAATGGTGCCGTGATCGAACATGAGACATTACATCACTAAGAGGGCGAATTTTCCAAATGCATGGACAGTTTCAAAATAACGTAGTGTTGATCAAAACGGAGCAGGACATCACTACAATCAGGTCCCACTTAATTCGAGTGGGAGAGAGATTTGAACCAGCAACTCAAGTGAATGACGTGAAATGAGAATGGGAACATTTTCATAATAAATCCAGTGGGAGGAATAAACCTTACCACACGTAATCACTGTTGCTGTTGAGACGAATCAAGTTGAACCTGATGGTCAAATTGCTGAACCAGGAATGACGCAACTACCTAAACTACCCATTGTTTCCAGTGGGAGTGAACCGACCAAAATTGGTTCTAGATCCTAGTGATCAAGGAATTCATCTCGGAAGTGAAACCCCGAGACCAAGAGGTTGTCAAAGGAAAGTTGTAGGTCAAGGTTCTAGCACTGCTCTTATTCCCAATATAAACAATGCTCCGATAAGAAGCATTGTTCTGAGTGGGAGAATGGTTCCCAATGGAAGTGATGCTCCGATAAGAGACATTATTCCGAGTGGAACAAACGCTCGGACTCAAGATGGGATAAACAAGCCTAGACGAAAGTCAAAGGCATCGAACTTCTCCATGAAGTATCCCATCGAGTAGGGTGAAAACCTAACTCTAATAATTGTTAACAAGCATTGGAAAGACCTCAAGTGGAGAAATGGAGGAAAAAAAATAAAAGAGAGAGATCGCCTTAAATGAAAGCCATTATAGTCTATAGTTGATTTACATGCTAACCACAGGGGCACAAGGATAAGGTGAGCCCTGAAAGAAGGCTCACCACTGATGGAAAAGGTCGGATAAACCGACTTATTGCGAAAGGACTTACCCAATTTCACGGAGTAGACTTTGACATGTAAAACTCACTGACTGTGCGTAAAACCACGGTTAGGGCCATTTATGGTCCTGGTCGCAGGTCTCGATCTCGAGCTGCACCAAATGGATGTTAAGATTGCATTCCTCCACGGAAACCTGGAGGAAGAGATCTAGATGGAGCAGCCAGAGGGTTTTATTACTCCTGGTAACGAACGTAATGTTTGTAAACTCCAAAGGTCCATCTACGGCCTTAAACAGTCGTCACGGCAATGGTACCGCAGATTCCACGAGGAAATCGTAGGAAACGGATTCGTGAATCTTCACGAGGATCCGTGCGTGTACTATAAGACCTCCTGGTCCAAGTATGTCATGTTAACCTTATACGTGGATTACATACTCATTGCTGCAAACGACGTGAGTTTCATGAATAAGTAAAAATACTGGTTAGCATCTGTATTTGAGATGAAAGACATGGGAGAGGCCACGTATATCTTAGGCATTAAGATTGCTAGAGATCGGGCTACCCGGAAATTGTGTCTGTCTCAAGAAGTTTATATCAACAAGCTGTTGAAAAGGTTCCGACTACAGGATGTCAACCTCGTGGATACGCCAGTAGTGTTTGGGTGCCCACTCTCAAAACGTGACAAACCCAAGAACCTGGCAGAGCGTGAACAGATGAAGGGTGCAGAGTATTTAAGAATGGTTGGTAGTTTGATGTACGCCATGCAATGCACCCGTCCGGATATCTGTTACGCTGTGGGCCAAGTAGCACGTTTCCAATCAGATCCTGGCTATCAACATTTAAAACTGTAAAGTGAATAATTCGTTATCTGAAAGATACTGCTGATTACGCACTGTGCTATGAGGGCGGGAAGTTAGAATTGACCGGTTACAGTGACGCCGACCATGGTGGCGATCCGGATGATCGTAAGTCCTCCATAGGATGAGTGTTTCTCCTTGCTATTACCGCCATTTCATGGATGAGCAAGAAGCAAACCTGTGTCGTGCTGTCCACAATGGAATCGGAATTCGTAGACCTCTCCAAAAACGCACAGGAAGCGGTCTGGCTAAAAAGGCTTCTTACTGCGCTGCTTGATGCTGACGTCGGGAGTAAACCTGTGAAGGTGTTCTCTGACAGTCAAGCAGCCATTACGGCAGTGAAGAAACTGAAGTACCATAGTAGGACCAAACAAATTGATGTGAAATAATTTTATGCTAAATCTATGGTAGAAGACAATATAATCACTATGGAATACTTGTCCACTGATAATATGTTTGCGGACCCATTAACTAAACCACTACGCAGGGAGATATTCAGAAAGCATGTAAAACTGCTTGGATTGCATAGAGTTTGGACTTGGCATGTATCTGTAATAACATTTTGATAATTAGAAGTTACATTTTCGAAACGAAAGAATTGCAATTGTGTTTATGATCTATCGACGTCATAATCTTTTGATTACATCAAATTTTCGGTCTATAAACTAAGTCGTAGGAGGACGCAATCTTCTGCCAAAACTATCTCGAATGTGGGCCTTACATCGTCATACAAGTACGGTCGTCTTGCGGTGAAGGGAGGCCTCTACTAAGCGAGGCTGGCTAAGAATCAGGGGGATAAACCAAATTACGCAAAACGATCATCTAGTGTCGAAGTAACTCGACATGATATTCGTTTTGCAGATTGCCATGATGAACTTCGTTCGTCATTAATCCACATTCTGGGCCATATGAGAATCTACGATAGCATGATTTGACATATTCCATTCCTTTGAACTTAAACGTTCAAGTATGCAATCGACCCATGCTTCATACTGCGCGTGCCACGTTCGACCACGGTTGTCACAACTCGGTTGTGCTAGGAAAGAATCCTCGTGATTCTGGCGGGCGCAAACTTCTTCACCTCGAGCGTGTGATTGATCCCGGGAGCCTTATGAAGAGGCACCAGAAGTTTCCTCATGGACTCAAAACTCATACCAAAGGTCATGCTCAATGTTCGATTCCCGCCGTACGAGTGTAGTGCTGAACAAAAAGGCCCAGTGACTACGTCTTTGGAAACCGGTTGGGTTTTACTAAAGGTATGAGCGATCGGGATGATCATGTTCACCTATAATTCACCAACTCTTGTATTCACTAAGGTAGCCACCAACCGGATATTAGTTGAAGAATGTGAATACTTGTACGGATGCCTTGGAGAAGTGTTCCTAAGTGGAAACTAGGCAAATGGAGAATTATCACTTAACCTAGGATACAACACGACACTATATAAATGTTGTTTATAACAGGTTGATTGGAGAAAAGGGAATCAAAGTTCCACGGGCGCTACAACACTCCTAACAAATGAGTAGCACGATGCCCGTCATGTCCGCCGGTCGCACGGCAAACCTCGTATGAACTATTCGGAAGTAAAGGACGAGATCGAAGGAGTGAAATGTTGATTCAGATTTGGACGACAATACATTAACATGCACCCTCCCATTCCGGCGAGTGGGAGCTGTACGCATATAATGATGGGTGTCGTAAATGGTAGCCCATTATATGTATAGGTTACCTAAGTAAATTGGGTATATGTCACATTAGAACATTGGGCCAGACCCAAATCCCAATTGACATGAGAGGCCCGAAATTGGGCGTCCCAATACAACATGGCCGGGCGAATTTAAGGAGGGACAAAAGTGTTGTCCACTTTACTCCTCCTATATATATGGGGAGTTCGGGGTTTTATTAGGGTTAATCACAATTCTCTTTACGTGGTGTGTTGAGAGAAAACCCTTCTCCCAGAAACACCTACATCGGCCGAACCTAGCATTCACCAAGGGTGTGCCAATTTGCTTTCTAGTAAACACTCCAGGGATCTGTCCCTTGCCAAGAATCGATAAGAGGCTTTGCTGTGGAGAATATACAACTTAGGGCTTCCTTCACAAGAACCCTTACGGGTGCCGACTGGAGGATCGTGAAATCCCTCCTGCAAGGAACTTGGGTCTACGGACAACTGTAGAGGTATTTGTGAATCTTCCGCTGTGTAATTACGATTACTAGCATGTACCATGATTTAGTTTCTGTAGTGATTATTCTCGTAATCTAACATATTTCCCGTTCAAGGCGAACAGAAAAATGAACGGAGCTAACTTTTTGCACAATATAGAAAGTTTAGTTAGCAATTTGCTACAAAATAAAGTATGGCTAGAAATTTGCACATTCATTTAAAGTTTAGCTAGGAATTTGGTAAATAAACCTCATATTTAATATATACTAATTTTTAAAATGAATTTCTGGACAAAGAGCGAATCATTGACAGTATGATATAATTGTTTACCGAATTAGAATATTGTGCAATGTAAATAACTATTTGTTTAATAATATGGATTAATTTGGTGCGTTTTAAAGCTCATACGTATTAGTTTGTGCCACATGGTATAATAATACAAATTTAGATTAGGAAGCTCTATAATTACTTTTAGACATAAGAATTATCAGTTTCTACCCATGTCCATATTCGGGAAAAAAAAAAAAAAAAAAAAAAACTTGTGTCATTATCTAATTTAATCAAACACAATTATATTTCCTTAGATTTTGTGTATTGCATTATGTGATTTCACAAATCTAAAAGTTAATATATCTATATACTAACCAAACTACCATTTATTTAATAACTAGGTGCTGACCCCGCATGCTGTTTTTATCTTATATTAAAACCGAGCAACCATTTTTGAATCAGACAAAAGGCATTATTTTCATGATTTTTCCAATACTAAACCATAACTACTACAGACTTTCCAACTGAGAAATCAAGATTTTCACAATACGACACACTTAATATTCAAGGAACCTTACATAAGCTTTCCAATAATTCTTGACTCTGCTATTTTTCTTTCTATAACAGCTTCATATACTGCAAGGATAATTCTTCTTACTTTCTCCCAAGACTATCATTTAGAAATCAGCAGCCATTTTGATCAGGCCGCCGAAATCCAAATTTTGTCATTGTCCTCACCACCTAATTTGATTAATAAAAAAAGGGATAACTGTCAAACATCACGTAATATCACTAATCTTTCAAGCTCTCAGTAGACAACATAGCAGATAAATTCTTGAATCATAAAATATCTAAGGCTTAGTTATTTGCCTTGCTCTGTCCCACTTTAGATAAATTAACAAACCATTCAGAATAATAATCCACCAATCATAGATTTTACATGTAGACTTAAATTTTAATGCTCCCGTACATGCTCAGAAGATTTTGTAATCTTCAGAAAATGTGGAAATGCATTCGGAGGGAGTTACCAGTGTATTCTACAGTTGTTGATTTAATGATCTCTGTTATCTTCTATATCTATCTATATATATAATAATTTAGATGGAAGTTACATAATCTTGACAAGTAAGTTTATAAACCTATTTTCTATCTCCTATGTGTTAAAATAACTTCATTTTATTTGTCCATGTCAATTTCTAAGGAGTTACATGTATTTCATATTTATCTATCTTCCACATGGATCTCTAGAATTAGAGAAATGCACCACATTCATCCTCAATGTCCGTTTCAATATGTATCTTTCAATATGTATCACTTTTTAAAACATTTTTTTGTTTTTTTTACCAATTTTTTCATAATATTAATAATTATTATCACATTGAATACTTACAATTAAATCACATAATTTTCTTAACTATTTATATGTAGTATATCTCACAATAATATGAATTATTTATATTATTATATTAAAAAAGTACAGTAATATTTTACCAAGTTATGTATATTTATATTTTTTTTCACTTAAAATGATTTAAAACAAATCATTATAAGTAAGTTAAATATTATCTTAATATTAAAGTGTAATTACTTAATTTCATATCAAATACTTAAAATTAAACCACTCTATTTTTGTAAATACATATTTTTAATACATATCTCTAATAATAGTAATCATTTATATTATTATTTTGAAAAAGTGTAAAGCACTCTTTTTTCAAATTATATGTTTATTTATCTTTTTCACTTCAAATAATACATAATCAATAATTATAAGCATGTATAAATAATTTATTAATATTAAACTACATAAATGATTCTCAAGAACTAATAATTCTCAAATAAATTTAATGTAATCTATTAAATTTTGTATATCGTAAGATATCTATCTATCTATATCTCTATATAAATCTAATATATTGCGATACAAAAATATATTATTTGTGTTTATGTAAATACTATTTTTAAAAACGATAAAAACTAATGCAAACGTAAAACTGAATATCTATGAAATTTATATTTAGACTATTATTATAATCAATTATGTCTTATATTGTTTTTTACTAAAATCTTTATTTAATGAAGAAATGTATATATAATATTTAACCATATATATAATAATAAAATGATAGATCTAATTTGTACAAAAGTTTTTATTTCTTATAATATTCACATATAAAACTATAAAGTAAACTAAATTTAACCTCCATGCAAAATTTAATCTTTTTTATAAATATTTTTTTATACCGCGCAACGCGCGGGCCCATTCTCTAGATGATTCTCTATACAAATAATTAAATGTAATTGGTCCACCTCATTTCCTTTATCTTTTAGATGATTCTCTTTGTCCAACTAAGCAATTCTTATTACTTAGATGATGTCCAAGCTTCCACATTTCTCCACAGAAGACATTTTTTTTTCAAACGAAAGTTACAAAATTATATTTCTGCACATGTTATATTTACATATTAATATATATTATTACATAAGCCAAAATAACCACCGCACTTTTCAAATAATGTGTACAACTTTCATGAAGAAAAAAATTTTACCAAAGTATTTTTATACATCCAATTATAATTGTGAGTTTGGCAAAAACAATTATAATTATGAGAGTTGGCCAAAAAAATTATAAATATGAGAAAAAATGTATCAAGAATAATCTAAAAAAGAATTGCTATAGTTATTTAAATGCAATAGTGTTATACGATTGGACATGACAACACATTGATTTTTAACTACGAAATTATTTGTGTTCATTTCCCCGCAATATTTAATGTATGCGCATTTATACTCTTTTGGTGCTTTATATTATTTTCTATCTCTATATATTATTCTTCTTCATTTTAGTTATCATACAAAAAATACAAAACTCAAATTTCTACATACCACTTAACGAAGAACTAGGGAACAAAACTTAACAATGACCAATAATTTTATCAGTGAGTTAGTTACTCCAGAGAGGACTCGACGATAATTGTACATGTTGTTCGTTTTTGGAAGAGTTTTGGCTTAATTATTAATAATTCAACAGTAATTACATGGAAATATATATATAATATAAATCTCATTATATAATATGCATACAGCCATGTTTCATAAAATACTTAATCTAATTTATAATATTGTCAAACATCAAATATACATATACTAAGTTATTTTATAATACGTAGTTGCAGATAACTTCTCAAATTAACAAATGAATCAAACATATTGCAAAAATATCTCTCGAATTTATATTTGCATTTATCAATGCTAATAATGTATTCCAACATTCTTAAACAAAATGGTCGGATATGGGAACATACGTGCTTATCAATGGTATATACTCACTTATTTTCCATTATGTGGTACAATTGTTGGGAGGAGCCTTTAAAAGACATGGAAATCATCAAGTAGTATATAACTATGATACTGCGATGATAAATACGGAGGATCCGAATCGCCATAGAGAAAAAAAAATTCAAGTATTTAATGAAAACAAGGATTGACAAAGAAAAATACAAACTGTCAACGACAATTCAAAAGAATGATGAGCCTCGATGATCCAACCAAATAATATAATCCTGAAAATACGAACTCAAGTATCAACAACAGACGCTACAAATTTCAAATCAAAATAAAATCTTCACATGTTGCCTACAATGCTCAATTAAGATAAAATATATAAGTTAAAGTATTATATATAGATATCTTAAATGTGTGGTAGAATTTTTTTTTTTTTTTTTTATAGATTTGTGTGTAGTAGAACTTCATGTACCTTGAAAAAATAATACATATAAAAAATATATGTATAATAAAGTATGAAAAAACTACACAATACATGGATCAGAGGTATAAAATATTTTTTAAAAAAATCGAATTTGAATAATAATAGCATATTAATAATTTGCAAAAAAAAAAAAATTACTAATTTGATAAAAAAGAATAATTAACCGCGCAACGCGCGGCTTGTATATAATAATTTTGTAAAAAGTAAGAAACATGTGTTGAAGCAAAATCATACTTAAACAAATTACAACCTGATTTTTGTCCACATTAAACAAACAAAAAGTATTATTAACTCAAGTTGCAATTTTCTTTTAGTTACTTTTCAAATCCAATTAATATTTTTACAATTATGCAAGTTTAGCTGGGAATGAGGCCATAACTTTAATGAGGAAGTCGAGTCCATATTTATCAGCCATGGCAACCGAGGTGTTTTGTGGTAAGTGGGTTGAAGACCATTGTACGTGATGGTTTCGTTTGCATCAGCCGTAGCTTGATGGTTCATTTCGGATAAAGAGGGAGTTAAGCAGGGTATAACATACACCATTATAAAAAAAATTATTTACTTATGTTCTATAATATTACTTTTGGGTGTTATTTTTGTAAGCATATGAAGATGGGCGCCGTAAATGGAAACTCATTATATGTATATGTTATCTAAGTTAATTGGGTACATGTCACTTTAGGATATTGGGCAAGACCCAAATCCCAGTTGACATGAGAGGTCCAAAATTGGGTCTCCCTATACTAAGCATGGGCCGGCCGAAATTTAGGAGGAGGTAAAGTCTCCACCTATATATATGGGGAGTTAGGGGTGTTATTATGGTTAAATCACAATCCCCTTTAAGTGGTGTTTTGAGAGAAAACCATTCCCCCAAGAACACCATACTTCGGCCGAACCATATATCCACCAAGGGTGTGCCAATTTTCTTTCAAGCAAACACTCCAGAGATCTGTCCCTTGCCAAGAATCGATCAGAGGCTTTGCTGTGAAGAATATGCCACGTAGGGCTTCCTTCACAAGAACCCCAATGGGTGCCGACCAGAGGATCGTGAACTCCCTCCTGCAAAGATCTTGGGACTACGGACTACTGTTGAGGTATGTGCAAATCTCCCGCTGCGTAATTTCGATTACTAGCATATACCATGATTTAGTTTCTGTAGTAATTACTCCCCGTAATCTATCAGTGGTATCAGAGCATGTGTTAGGAGTTTAAAATTTTGATAAATTGGTGTTCTTGAAAAGTCATTATTTTGACAAAAATCTTAAAAGAAAAATTTTAAATTTTCGATTTTTGGTTGTGGTTAAACTGAAATTTTTCATGATGTTCTTAGGTAATTTGATGTTCATGGTCTTCAAGAAAAATGTGATATTTATCAAAATCGAATTGGATTGTAGATCTTGTTAAAATTTGATCTTGAAATTTGACCACTTGTTTCCAATATGGTGTTTGTGCCGAAACCCTGGGTAAATTACAAGGTAAATTTTTTTAATTTCTTAGGCACCAAGATATATTTCGGCCGAACCTAATTATAATATTGTTTACCATATTTTTATTTTTATTCTAGGTAATAATATATCTATAATTGGAAACAAAATGATAAATTCACATTTATATTTAGAAATATATATATAACTATCAATATATCTAAATATTTACATATGTTAAAGATATTATTGATAGATTTTAGTTACCTAAAAGATTGAGAAAGTATATTGCTAATATATGTTTCCCTATTTAAGATATTGACAATAAATAATATATATATTTATATATAGGTGCTGATTTTTCATATATATATATATATATATATATATATATATATATATATTGTTGATTGATTTAATATTAAAGATAGAATCTTAGCAATAATATATATATGTTTGTAATAGGTCCGATATATATATATATATATATATATATATATATATATATATATATATATATATATATATATATATATTATTAATATTGGAAATTATTTTATAGTTAATGTTACTTGGTGGCTAAGTTAAATATTTTTGGACCTTTAAAAAAAAACTACTTGTGCCACAAGTAAACATTTCTGCCCAACCTTTTTTATTTTAATTACTGGGCAGGTCCAATATGTCAAACCGGGACGAATTAAAACCGAAACGGATTTTCTCAATCGATTCGACCTAATCGGGTCGGGTCGGACCGGGGTAACTAAGTGGATCAAACCGAACCGGTTTTGTGTGTTGAAACGATTCGAAACCTATTTTTATTGGACCGGTTCAGAACGAACCAGATTTTAAAATTAAAACCGAACCGGATTTTACCGGACTGAAGCGACCGGATTTTCCAGACCCGAACCGGCTTTTCTGGACCGAACCTAACCAAACCAAACCGAACTGAAATACTGAACCGAACCGTATTTTCAAAACCGAATTCAAGTCAATTAAAATAGGGAGGTCAAGTTTTAAAATCCAAATGTTTTTGAACCTCAATACGCCTACACAGTGCTCAAGGGTTGATAACCTTTATGCCTTGTTTAAATTAAGGGGATGGATCTCGGAGATACATGTTTTTGGGACTGGTATAATTAGTGGGTTGAATTGCAATTGTTTATTATTCAATATATATATATATATATATATATATATATATATATATATATATATATATATATATATGCAAGATTAGAAATGTTTTCTTGACTGAGTCAAGCTAGCTGGATATTGCATATTGTGGGTTGAGCTTTGGAATGCTGCATGATTGAATATAAGCATGAATTACAAATCAGCCTCTAATGTTTAAAATTATTTTAAAATCGAAAACCAGTCGCGAAACATGTATGATTGATGTGGAAGTTTCATGTTTGACACATATGCTAGAATGTTGAGTATGTAGTCGCATTTGATAATTTACTTGGAAGTAGAATTATATATGCAAACATGAGTTCCTCAGAACATTTGACGCATGACGCGTAAGCATGAGTGTAGTTTGTGTGATGAATGTTACTAGCATATGATAATTTACATGGGTGGTAGAATTATATATGCATGAGTGAATTCATCGAATTATTTTTCCAAAATAAAAGGGCCTTGGGAAAGCCAAGATCGGGTATGCTTATTTTAAAATCTCTGTTCCGGTAATTTGCGATTAAAACCGTTTTAAAAGACTGATCTATTGGATGGAAGACGACGATGATGTGAACTCTTTCACAGCCATCTTCCATTGGTTTACCGGTGGTCGGTTGGTTTAGATGACTGAGGAATCATTATTTTTCGGATTCCATCTTAATAGATATTTGATGTATGCAATTCTTTCTCAAAATGTTATAGTCTCTCGGATTATGCATGATTATCAACGTGTTAAGTAATGAATTACAGTATAGATGATATCATCTTGTGCTAATGAACTTTTGATTGAGACCAACTACGACTCGTGGAGCAAGCACGTCAGTGCACTGTTGAAGAATAATGGCCTAATAGGTCACATTCAGAAATACATGAGCTGCCTTAATGCTGGTCTAACCAAAGACCTAGCATTTGCCCATTTTCAATGGGAGCAAGACGACAAAAAGCAAATGCGATATTGCTGACTGAGATGTCTCGGGAATTCCATGATGAGTA
Organism: Clarkia xantiana subsp. parviflora; assembly: GCA_036873135.1. NCBI lineage: Eukaryota > Viridiplantae > Streptophyta > Magnoliopsida > Myrtales > Onagraceae > Clarkia > Clarkia xantiana. The sequence goes on from JAPTYO010000018.1 coordinate 2,899,143, forward strand.
TAAGAATGTTCCGATTACAAAGGACATTTGGGATGCCCTCTTCTTGAGATATGGAAACGGCATGGCAGCAATTCTACACCCACTTATACCAACAATGGAAGAAAGCTTAAACAGGTACATCAAGAGTGTACTTGAAAATGTATATGATCTCCTTGGCATGTTGAAACCACTGGAAGAAGAAGGTCAGGTGGGTGAATGAGATAAAATTCAAGCCATCATCGGGGTCCTTCCGAAGTCTTGGTGAGCAGCCAAGGCTTTACTGACTGCCAGTGGTTCTGTGTTAGATCTTGCATCAGTCCTAAAATTCATCGAGATGGAACAAGCTCGACTGAAATCAATACCAGGACGAGCTGGGCAAGGGAAGAGAAAGAGGTCGAACAAAGGAAAGAAACAACAGGTTGTTGACGGTAAAATACTGACAAAACCAAAACCAGCAATCTCCGACTAAAATCAGAGATAGTCCGCGGGAACTCCAGTCCACTGCGAATAGGCGAAGGTACAGGATCCAGCAAATCGCATCCTGAAAAGGTATGCGACGTTGGTTATGTAATGGAAGCTCTTGTTTCCTCAACTGTCATGTTAACTGACTCAAATCCTTCTTGGATTCTTGACTCAGGTTTGAAGGACCACATAGCCAACGACAAAGGACTGTTCGCCAAGTTTAGACGATTGCAAAAGGATTCTAAGAGGATATACATTGGCGAAAACTCACAAGTTGAAGTCATAGGAATAGGGAACTGCAAGTTATCTATGAACAATGGCAAGACCATACTACTTGAAAATGTCATTTATACTCCTAGAATCCGTAGAAATGTTGTTTCTGTTTCTGCTCTTATAAATAATAATTACATTTTATCATTTTAGAAGAACTTTGTTCGCATAAATAAAGGCAATGTCTTCTTTGGGCATACTTATTCTTCTTATGGTCTCTTTATCGTGGATTTAAATGGAAGTGTGGATTCGAATAGAATGTATGCATTATCCTCCAGGGAAGCAGAGACTGACGCAGCCGGATGACGAGCGAGGCTGGGACATATAAGCTATGATAGGGTCCATTCATTAGCACGAAGAGAGCTTTTGCCTGGTACCAGCAACGTGATTAAATTCACTTGCCATGATTGTCTAGCAGGAAAGTCCACCCGCAAACCGTTCGGAGAAGCTCGACGAGCTGAATATCCATTGCAGCTAATTCACTCCGACGTCTACGGACCAATGAATGTAACCACTAGGAATGGAAAACTATACTTCATAACTTTCATTGACGACTTTACACACTATGAGTTTACTCATTTGATTACTCGTAAATCTGAGGTAATAGATTGCTTTAGAAACTTTCTAAACCTCGTAGAGAATCAACATGAGCGAAAGATGAAAACCCTACGCAGTGATAGAGGTGGAGAATATCTCTCTAATGAGTTTGATAAGTTGTGCAAAGAAAGAGGGATAGCCCCTCAAACGACAATCCCCAACAGACCACAGCAAAATGGTGTGGCTGAACGTCGTAATCGAACACTCCTAGACATGGTAAGAATCATGATGCCGCAGGCACAATTACCAATCTCCTATTGGAGTGATCGTTATTAACTGCCATTCATGTAGTAAACCTTGTCCCAACCAAAGCTGTAGAAACAACGCCATATGAGCTGTGGTATGGAAGAGAATTAGATCTCACCAGACTGCGACCTTGGGGTTGTGCTGCCTTTACACATACAACTGACAGACGTTTAGGCAAGTTGGGACCCAGAGGACTTAATAGTATCTTTATAAGGTATTCAGAGAACTCTAAGGGTTACATATTCGTGTCAGCTCAAGAAAATGGCGGTGAAGTCGAACATGAATCCATAGACGTAACTTTACTTGAGGAAGAATTTCCGACGCTTGGAGAGATTAAAACAGACGAAGTATTGATTGAACTGGAGCAGGATAACATTGATGATCAGGTCCCACTTACTTCGAGTGGGAGATTTGAAACAGCGGCTTAAGTGAATGACATGGTTAATGATAATGGAAACATTTTCATAGTAAATCTAGTGGGAGGACAAAACCTTACCACTCAAGTCACTATTGCTGCAGGGACGAACCAAGTTGAACCTGATAATCATGTAGCTGGACCGATACCACAACCACCGATACTACCCATTGTTTCAAGTGGGAGATATCCGACTAACTTGGTTCCAGGTCCTAGTGATCAAGGAATTCATCTCGGAGATAGGATCCCGAGACTAAGAGGTCGTGCAAGAAAGGTTGTAGGTGAAGGTTCAAGCACTGCCCTTATTCCCAGTGGAAGTGATGCTCCGATAAGAAGCATTGTTCCGAGTGGGAGTACTGTTCAGAGTCAAGATGGGATCAACGAGTCTAGACGTAGTCAAAGGCATAGAACTTCTCCTAGGAAGTATCCCATTGAGAGAGGAGAAATCCTCACTCTAACATATGTTGAAGAACCAGTAACGGTTCAACAAGCGTTGGAACGACCTCAAGCGAAGGAGTAGAAAAATGCAACAGAGGAAGAGATCTCATCAATGAAAGCCAATTCGGTATGGTCTTTGGTTGATTTACCTGCTGATCGCAGGGCCATAGGATCAAAGTGGGTTCTCAAATTGAAACTCACTGCTGATGGAAAATTCGAGCGATACAAAGCTCGACTTGTTGCGAAAGGATATACCCAACTTCACGGAGTGGACTTTGACGAAACATACTCACCAACTGTGTGTTACACCACAGTTCGGGCCGTTCTGGCCTTGGTCGCATGTCTCAATCTCGAGCTGCACCAAATGGATGTTAAGACCGCATTCCTCCATGGAAACCTGGAGGAAGAGATCTACATGGAGCAACCAGAGGGTTTCATTAATCCTGGTAACGAACGTAAAGTTTGTAAACTCCAAAGGTCCATCTACGGTCTTAAACAGTCGTCTCGGCAATGGTACCACAGATTCCACGAGAAAATCGTAGGAAACGAATTCGTGAAGCTTCACGAGGATCCGTGCGATTATGAGACCTCCGAGTCTAATTATGTCATCTTAACCTTATACGTGGACGATATTCTATTGCTGCAAACGATGTGAGTTTTATGAACAAGTTAAAGTCATGGTTGGCATCTGTATTTGAGATGAAAGACATGGGAGAGGCCACGTACATCTTGGGCATTAAAATTTCTAGAGATCGGGCTACCCGAAAATTGTGTATGTCTCAAGAAGCTTATATCAACAAACTGTTGAAAAGATTCAGATTACAGGATGCCAAACCCGTGGATACGCCGGTGGTGTTTGGGTGCGCACTGTCAAAACGTGATGGCCCTAAAAACCTGGCAGAGTAACTGGAAATGTCAAGTCTTCTCAAGGACGGGCGCCCAAATTCCATAAAACTTAAAAAAATAAAGTAAAGCAACATATCATGTAAAATGGAAGTTTGTGTTTATAAGAAAAAATTTCAATAAACTGAAAAATGTAAAGTTAACATTGATCCAGTTCATAAGAGCTAAATTGTACAGAGAAAGAGCTTCCCAGAAAAGCCTGCAGCAACTCAAAGAATTAACAAAAAGATGAATACCCTTCCTAATCAGAAATTTCAATTAATTTGTCGATAAACATGTACTATTTTTTTCCAGCAATCTTCAAATAGAAAAGAGAATGGATAATTAATTAATGAAGAAAAAGAAACGCCTTTGTTCATCTTAAGAAACAGGGAGCACCGAAGACGACAGCTGTTGGGATCAAAATGACGTGGCCTCAAACTTCACGGAATGGACTTCTAGCCTTCGCCTTGGATGTAGCTCTCTCGAGGACTTGATTTCCTCCGGGAGACTTTTAAGATCGAGCACCTAAAAAGGGGTGGGGATGACCCCTGATTCCACTCCGAAGCTTAAGTTAGTAATGTATTTGAGAATGTAATATATAAGTATTCAGAGCAGATTGTTTTTAACTGAAGGAGATAGCCCCCTATTTATAGGAAGAAGTTTACCGACTTTGTAGAGGCAGTTACTGTCCTCTGATTGGTTGCCTAGGGGCGGCAATCAGCCCTTTGTGATTGGCTGATAGAAGCGGTTGTCAGTCAACTGGTGACAAGCAGGTCGCCACCTCATGTTTACTTCGAATGAAGGTTTTCCTTTTAAGCAGGTGACAAGCAGGTCGCCACCTGTCTTTACTTCGAGGGAAGGTTTTCCCTTGGAGACGGTGGGAAGCAGGTCGCCACCTGTCTTTACTTCGAGGGAAGGTTTTCCCTTGGAGACGGTGGGAAGCAGGTCGCCACCTGTCTTTATTTCGAGGGAAGGTTTTCCCTTGGAGACGGTGGGAAGCAGGTCGCCACCTGTCTTTACTTCGAGAGAAGGTTTTCCCTTGGAGACGGTGGGAAACAGGTCGCCACCTGTCCTCTGGAAGATTCCCTAAGTCTCCATAGTCGACCAGTCATTCTTTTGAAGTCGACTTCTTCATGATTGGTAGTCGACCTTTTATCTCCAAATGGTTGGAATAAACAAGAAAGGACGTCGACTTCTTCTCCTCGCCCTAAAAGCGTACTCGACCTATTACCTGTAGGAAATCACCATAGACCAAGAACGTACATACATAGTCGGGTTTACTTATAACCCGAAACTTGCCCCCGAGACTCGAGTCGTCAGCTTCATTTACTGAAGGTGAAGGCTTGAGTTGAGTAAAGCCCCCTGAGACATGAGTCATTTCTCTATATTGAAAATAAAAGGGAAAGGAGTTAGGTCGAGTACCTTTTTCTCCTTGATTCAATCATTCTTGGCCATCTATCTTTTCGCGAATCAATCTTTACCCGATGGATGGCCTTTTGGAAATTGAGGGAGGTAATGCCTGACGGATCTCTTTGATCGTCGCCGACTGTATTAAGTCGAGGAGTCAATGTTATAATTGATCTCCTTTGTAGATGGTGACTTTCAGAAGTAGGGGGAGTCAGTGTATGACTGATCTCCTTGATCGTCGCCGACTGTAAGAAGTCGAGGAGTCAATGTTATGATTGATCTCCATTGTAGATGGCGACTTTCGGAAGTCGGGGGAGTCAGTGTATGACTGATCTCCATGATCGTCGCAGACTGTAAGAAGTCGAGGAGTCAATGTTATGATTGATCTCCTTTGTAGATGGCGACTTTCGGAAGTCGGGGGAGTCAGTGTATGACTGATCTCCTTGATCGTCGCCGACTGTAAGAAGTTGAGGAATCAATGTTATGATTGATCTCCTTTGTAGATGGCGACTTTCGGAAGTCGGGGGAGTCCTGTTCTCAATCATTTTTAAGAGGAAATAGATCTTTATTCATATCTTGCAAATATAATCGAAATATAATATAAAGGACCTGTTTTTCTAAGCGTAGAACTTCTTCAAATGTTATGCATTAAAAGTTCTATTAAGGTGTTGGCCCTGAGGATCCTCCAGCCTGTAGGCGTTGGCGTAAGGTATCCCAATGACTATGTAAGGTCCTTCCCATTTCGGCACCATCTTTCCCCATTGGTCGGCTACCAGAAATTCATTCTTTCTCAAGACTTTTTCCCCTAGGAAGAATTGTCGTCGTCCTACTTTCCGATTAAAATATCGTGAAGTGGCAAGCTTCATCCTTCCTTGGACTTCTTCCGACGCCCATCTTCTTTCGTCAGCCAGATCTAAATCAATCATATGTTGCTCATCATTTTGATCGACCTGATAGGCTGCGGCGCTCTGGGAGATGTTAGCCACTTCGATAGGTGATACAGCCTCCGATCCATATACCATGCTAAACGAGGTTTCACCTGTTGCCCTTTTAGGAGATGTTCTAAGTGCCCACAACACTTGATCTAACTCCTCGACCCACTTTCCTTTTAAGGCGAAGATCCTTTTCTTCAATCCATTGAGGATAGTGTTATTGGCGGCCTCCACCTTTCCATTAGTTTGGGCGTGATGGACCGAGCCAAATCGATGATTAATTCCCATCTCCTCACAAAAGTCGGCGACCTCGTCACTAGCAAACTGCGGACCGTTATCACTAATAAGGATCTTCGAGACTCCATATCAGCATATGATCTGTTCTCGTATGAACTTGATCATCTGGAAGGTGGTTGTGGAGGCTAGAGACCTGGCTTCGATCCATTTGGAGAAGTAATCAATGGCGACTACGATATGCGTACGTTGCCCCGTAGATTGAGGTAGAGCCCCGATTAGATCGATACCTCACTGGGCGAAGGGCCAGGCGCTCATCATAGGGGTGAGCTCTGCTGGCGGTTTAGTAATCATGGGAGCATAGATTTGACAAGCAAAACAAGAGCGTACCAGTGACATCGCCTCTTTATGCATAGTCGGCTAGTAGAAACCTTGCCGCAGTTCTTTGAGGACTAAGGTTTTAGCCCCTTCGTGACATCCAGCGTCTCCACCGTGTAGGTCATCCATTATTCTTTCTGTTTGAGGAGCTACTACACACCTGAGATAAGGAGTAGAATACCCCCTTTTGTAGAGATACCCGTCTAAGATCACAAATAGTCCAGTCACCCTTCGAATTTGAGTGGCCTCCGCTGTATCTTCTGGGAGAACCCCTTTTACCAAGTAGTTTTGGATGGGGGTGATCCAAGAGTCGGGAGTTTGAACATTAAGAACTTCTGCTCCTGCCTCCACAGCGGAATAGAGAGAGCTTTCGATAAAGAGTACAGTCACTGAGGGAGCTTTTCCCAGCGCGAGTTTACTGAGGGCGTCGGCCTCTTGATTTTCTTCTCGTGGGATGGCTTCTATTTGGAAATGGGGCATGTCCCGAACGAGTTTTCGTACCTCCTCAGCATACTTCTTCATGTTTTCTCCTTTGGCGACGTAAGTCCCATTTGTTTGATTGACGATCAATTCAGAATCACATCGTACCTTTAGATTTGGGATACCCATACCTTTGGCTATCCGAAGACCCGTGAGCAAAGCCTCGTACTCAGCTTCATTGTTGGTCGCTCGAAAGGTTAAAGCCAGGGCATAGCGAAGTGGCTCTCCTTCTGGTGGCGTCAAGACCAGTCCAGCCAAAAATCCTAGAGCAGAAGACGATCCATCAGTGTGCAATACCCACGGTAAGGTGTCGTTGGCCGTATTCTCTGGAGTAATCTTCACATGCTCTTCTTGAGCAAGGACGATAAGCGGGGCGTCGGGTGTTACCGTATTTTCAGCTATGAAGTCGGCCAAAGCCTGGCCTTTGATCGCCTTCCGTGGTTCGAAGTGGATGCGAAACTCGCTTAATTCTACCGCCCACTTAACCATCCTTCCTGAAATATCGGGCTTTTGAAATAATTGTTTCAAGGGTTGATTAGTGAGTACCGTAATTTCATGAGCGTGGAAGTACGGTCGGAGCTTCCTTGCTGCTATCAATAGAGCATATAGATACTTCTCGATTTCCATGTAATTCGCCTCGGCTACTCCAAAAAGCTTACTAACATAGTACACAGGGATCTGAGCGCCATCGGCTTCTTTGATGAGAACTAAGCTTACTGCGGCTGAGCTGATACTCAAATATAGGAACAACGGATCTTCAGGTAAGGGTTTTGCCAGGGTGGGGAGTGAGTGAATATGCCTTTTTAACTGCTGAAAGGCTTCTTCGCACTCCTTTGTCCATTCGAACGTCTTATTAGCCCTTAGGATCTTGAAGAAGGGGAGGGATTTATCGCCTGACCTGGCCAGAAATCTTCCCAAAGAGGCCAGCCTTCCATTTAGACTCTGCACCTCCCTATGACAGGTGGGCGAGGACATCTTCTCTATGGCGGTTATCTTTTCAGGGTTAGCTTCTATTCCTCTCTGGCTGACCATAAATCCTAGGAATTTCCCTGATTGAACTCCGAAGGCGCACTTGGTAGGATTTAGCCTCACTTGGTGTAACCTCATACACGCAAATGCTTCTTCAAGGTCATGAACGTGGTCGTGCCCCTTCTTGGTTTTTACCAACATGTCGTCGACATAGGCCTCCATGTTTCTTCCTATCATGGATTTGAAAAGTTTACTTACCATTCGTTGATAGGTGGCCCCCGCATTTATCAAACCAAAGGGCATGATAGTGTAATGATAGATATCGCTGTCTGCGTAAAAGGCGGTGTGAGCCTCATCTTTGGGATGCATTCGAATCTGGTTGTATCCGGAATAGGCGTCCATAAAGCTTAAGAGCTCATGTCCTGAAGTGGCGTCGACTAGCTGGTCGATCCTTGGGAGGGGATAGGAATCTTTTGGGCAAGCTTTATTAAGATCTCAAATATCCACACACATCCTCCATTTCTTACTAGGTTTTCTTACCAATACTGGGTTGGCGACCCATGTTTGGAATCGTATCTCTTTTACGGAACCTGCTTCCACCAATTTTCCCACCTCTTGACGGATCACGGCCTTCTTTTCTGCCCCCATAGATCTTCTTTTCTGGGCGATGGGTTTTATGGCTGGGTCTATCCTTAACTCATGGGAGATAATATCGGGACTGATTTCTGGCATGTCGCTGGTGTAAACAATTGATTTTGACCCGGACGTAACGACGTTACGCATGATACGTCAAATTCCGGACACGTCAAGCCACAAAGTCTCCAAAAATGCTCAAGGGCACATTAGGGAAATTATTATAAAATATATTTTAAATTATTTCGAATATATTTAATATTTTCGGAATTTTTAAAAATATATATAATAATTAGTTTTTTTTATTTTAGAAAATTATCTGTAAGATATTTATCTCCAGATATTATTTTTTATTCAAAAAATAATTATCTGTAAAGATAAATATCCTTAGTAATATTCTCTAGAATAATTATCTGTTAGCAAATTTTTATTTAAATTTTATCTGTAATCTAGACTAGGTTTTTAGTATAAATAGGGGTCTAGGTTTACATTGTAAAGACACAGAAAACACATCAGAAAATAATAGACTACTTTTCTTGGGATCCGCGAATTTTGTCCTTTTGTGCTTTATTTAAAAAAAAACTTTTGTTTTCTTTTTTTTCTCTCTCCTCTCTTTCTCTCCCATCTCTCTCTACTCTCCCTCACGCCGGCCACAGCAGCCACCGCCGGCCACTGCCCGCCCCAGTCGCAGCCACTCCGTACACCTCCCTGCCGCTGCTATTCTTTTCTGTTTTTTTTTATATATATATATATATTATTATTATTATTTTCTGATATTATTATTATTATTACTATTATTATTTTCTGTATTTATATTATTATTGTTATTATCATTATATAATGTTAGTTAAATAGTAAAAATAAAAATTGTGTTAGATAGTATGTTTTATAAATATATGTATAATATGTAATCACTAAATTGTACCATGATTTCAAGCAACTTTAATTTAGTTTTAATTAGATTTTTCCAATTAGGAGTTTTAGATGCTTAATAGGTTTTTAGACTTAGATTTGTCGTTAATAATAGGTGTATAATATGTAATCACTAAATTGTATCATGATTTCAAGCATGTTTAGTTTAGTTCTGATTAGATTAGATTTTTCCAATTAGGAGTTTTAGATGCTTAATAATTCTTTAGATGCGAATGAAAATTAGTTTAATTTTGATATCATTAGGTTAACTCAACGTAACGCATGTTTAAATTTTGAAATTGGCAAGTTAAGTGAATTAAGTACCGAAAGGGCGTAATTAAAAATTATATTTTTGATTCGTAATAGAACCCCCGAACTCGAATTTCTGATCGTAGACCAATGTTATACCTAGGTGTTTAATTCGTTATTTGCTTAGGTAATTTAGGATTCTAGTTAGCCTAATAATTAACTAATGGCGACTCTGTAAAAATTGTACACTTTCAAAACGTAATTCGCCGTATGTTAGATTTAGGTCTGACAATTTGGCGACTCTACTGGGGAAATTTTAGAGGGTTCGGGCTCATTATATTCGTTTATTGCCATATTTTTTGAGTTCTTATATTTTATTATCCTCGCCATTCTAACTTTGTTTTTTTCGTGTGACAGGTACATTCTTTTAGAGTTACAATTAAAATTTTTCTTTTTGTGGCATTATTTGAACTCGCACACACCATTTTAGTGTAATACCCAAAATGCCTAAAACCCAGGGCAACTAGGAATCCCGGAGAGTTAGTAAGGGTACGACGGCGCGGCCGAGCCGCCAGAACGACTCAGAACAACTGCACTCGCTTGTGAAGGTCCTGTGATCTCTGTGATGGGGAGAAGAAACCACCTTGTCGGGAGCCTATCAGTGGAACCTACCTTGTAGAGCAAAGCCACACTTTTTTTACCCTCCTAACATGTCGTGTTTTATCAGTTTTTTTTTGTAAAGAGGTTATCATGTAAATTGTAAGTTTTTTCAAACCGTGTAACTTTATTTCTCATGCATTCATCTCATTGCTTTTAAAAGAATACAAAAAAAAACTTTTTTTTAGCTAAGTAGTTAGTTATTTCGTTGTAGAAATTTTCTTTTAACATGCATTTCGTATGAATTGATTTTTTTTTTAAAAAAAAACCCCTCTTACATGAATTTTTTTATTTCAAACTCGTGTTTCATACGCATTATTAAAAAAAAAACAGGTAAGTGGTAATTCGTAATTAACGCATCATTCGCGCATTATTTTTTAAAAAAATATTTTCATGAGAAATTTAACTCCCTTTTAGCCATTAGAGCTTCTAATTTTAAAATGCATTTTGTATACGTTATTTTCAGAAAAAACCAAAAAACATTTTTAGCTAAACAGTTAATCCCTTAGCTGTAGATTTTTATTTCTAAACATGTGTTTCAGACGCATTGTTAAAAAAAAAAAAAAACCCTTCCCTAAATTTTTATTCTAAATATGCGTCTCATGCGCATTATTTTAAAAAAATCTCATAGCTTCCTTTCGAACATGCATTTCATTTGCATTTTTTTTTCTAAACAAACCTCTTACCTGAATTTTTATTTTTAACATGTGTTTTGTACGCATTATTTTTTAAAAAAACTTTTCAGGTAAGATGTAATTTTGGTTAGTGTATTGTATATGCATTGCTTAAAAAAAACAAAACAAAACAAAAAACAAAAAAAAAATTAGGAAAATTTGTAATTCCGCTTTGACTGTTAGAGCTTCTAATTTCGAACGTGCATTCCATATGCATCATTTTAAAACTTTTTAACTGAATTGTTTTATTTTTAATAATGCATCCAATATGCATTAATTTTTTTAAAAAAAAAAAAAAATTTAGATAAACTGTAAGCTCTCTTAGTTTTAGGGCTCTTTGTTTAAAAAAACATTTTATCTGAATTTTTAATCAAAAAACGTGCATATCATATGCATTATTTTCGAAAAAAAACTTTCAGGTAAATTGTAATTTTTCTAAGTTGTAGAACTTTTATTTTTGAGTTTGCATCTTGTATTTATTTTTATGCATCTCATATGCATCCTTTAAAATAAATAAAAAAAACTTTTCGCCTGATTCTTAATTTTGAGCAACCAGATGCATTGTTTTTTCCCCAAAAAAACAAAAAAATCTTTTCATCTCAAGTATGCATCTCATGTGTATCGCATGTGCATTGTTTTAGGAAAAATAATCTGTTGAAAGACTGTACACATTCTTAGTCGTAGAACTTTAAGTTTCAAACATGTATTCCATGTGTTGTTTTCAAAACTACTTACCAGAACGTTTTATTTCAAACATGTGTTTCATACGCATTATTTTTTGGAAAAAAACTTTTTATGTAAGTTGTAAAATTATGTTAGTGCATTCAATGTGCATCATTTTTTAAAAAAAATTAAGAAAATTTGTAATTCCTTTTTGGCCCTTAGAGTTTTTTAAATTCAAACATGAATTGCATATGCGTCATTTTCAAAAAAAACATTTTTACCTGATTTTTTTAAGCATGCATTCAATATGCATTTTTTTTTTTATAAAAAAACATTTCAGGTAAATTGTGAGTTTTTTTAGCTTTCAAATTCACGCATGCATCTCAATTGCATTATTTTAAAAAAATCCACCTGAAATTTTCATTTCAAAATATGCATTTCGTATGCACTATTCAGGTAAACTGTTGTAAATTGTGAATTTCTTAGAATAGACTTTTAACTTTCAAAAATGCATTTCATATGCGTCATTCAGGTAATATGTTGTAAGTTGTAACTTTCTTAACAATAAGAATTTAACTTTCGAGCATGCATGAGCATTTAAAAAAAAAAAACTCAAAGTGTCATTCGTTTTCATCCAAGGTGAATTGCACATTTTTGGCAAGATCGTCATTTCAACATTCGCATGAGCTAGCATTTAAAATAGGGAGTTTTGATTCTTTTTTGAGAAAATAGTTTAACTGTGCAGTTGAGTGCTACTATTCGAGTTTAAACAAAGGACGATAAAACCTTTTTGAAAAAACTTTGTTTTGAGCATTTGTCCTGTGTTCGAGCCAAATAATGCACTCAGTAAACTCAGTAAACTACATGATGGTGCAAAATACATTTGATCATAAATTTTGATTCTTTTTCACAAAAAGTAATCAAAATTATGAAATGAATGACATTAGAGTTTTCAAAAAATCATGCATGATTTCTCATATTCTCTACACTAATTTTTCATTCACCCTTTTCAGGTACCCTTGGTTAAGGTATCACGTACACATAAGTTATGCCGGCTAAATGGGGCAACAAAAAAAGAACATGCAGTCATCCAGTTGCACAACGAACAAATTGCACACTCGAGATATCTAACGCTGAGGTGCGTTAAATTGTACTTAATTTTTTCATTAAGATTTGAGTGTCCCTACTCTTTTGCAGGTCGGATGACCACTTCAACCAATGCCGCAACCGTGTGAAACGTGAGCACTTCGAAGAGTTTCCATGAAAATTTCACCCACCATGTGTGAAATTCATACGCTTTCCAAGACGAGGTATACAACCGTTATGTGGCCATGTTTAAACCATTCAGCGGTAACCATAGGGCATCTCCCATTGAGATCGGACATGTCAGGAGATGAGAAAATTTCAAGAGATCATCAAGAATCCCGTGAAGATTCAATGTGCCGATCAATGTAGCTTGACTCGATCAACCGAATCCTTTTCCGAAAAAAGTTCTGAAATTTCCAGTCTGCCACTAGGGGCATGCACTTTTCAGCAGGTGTACATACACAAGTTGTGGAGCAAGAGAATCAGAACATGCAGCAGGTCCAATCGCATAGCGAGCACATTCCCCACTGAAAAACCTAACTCCCAGGTAAGAGAAATTGTGATCATTTTTATCCCCGAAATTTGAGTTTTTCCTTACTCATTTTGCAGCTTGGATAATCATCCAAATCAAAACTCTTGAAGAGCACGTCTCATGTACGACCCTTCACATCCCAGATACCTCGGACGATATCTATGCCTAAGTTTACCATTTGCGGACTGATGTGCCAAACTCAACACCATCAATGTGTGTTCGTTAATCAGGTCATTCGTCCAGCATGCGACGAATTATGAACCAGTCAGATGTAGCCGGGGGGCATTCCTGTTAAGATCAAGCATGGTTGAAGATAGAAGACATCCAGAGATCTTCCTATTAAAAAAATCGAGATTCCATGAAGATCGACCGTGCTAATGAAAGAGCATTTGAGAGGAAGAAGAAGAAATTATTGTCGGTGTCGTCCACCCATTGAAAGGATCCTCCATTCAAGATATCGACATAATCAACTTATTTGACAAGTTTTCCCCCGGAGAAGTTCTAAGAAATTAAAAGGTTTAATCTGCTATTAGGGGCATGTAACATAGTTATTGTTGATTAGTTTCTGTAGATTTTCTTTCCATTGGAAAAAAGAAAAAAGAGAGAACAAAAAAAATTCCCGCTAGGTTGAAAACCTAGGCAAAAGTCAGGGAGAGTGGCATGATTGAAAACCCGCAGGGGCAGTCATGGCAAAAGGTGAGATGATAAAAGCAAAAGAGCAAAAAAAAAAAAAAAGAGGAGAGCAAAAAAAAAAAAACTCAGTTTTCTTTAGGGTCACAGCCGCCCTTAAATCGGCTACATGAAAATAAAGAGAGAGTTTGTGCTAATATTGTGAGAGCAGTGAAGAAATAAAAGGGTCACAGTAATCCCTAAAATGACTATAAAAAAAGGGCCACGGCCACCCTTCAAATTACTACAGATAAAGAGCACTACCGCAACATCAAAAGCGGAGAATAAATGAAAGGGCCACAGCCCCCGCGAATCCTGTGAGGGCGGGAAAATAAAAAGGGCCACAGTCGTCCCTAATACGACTACAAAATAAAGGGCCACAGCCACCCTCCAAACAGCTACAGATAAAAAGAGTGACCCCGCGAATCCTGTGAGGGCGGGAAAATAAAAAGGGCCACAGTCGTCCCTAAAACGACTACAAAATAAAGGGCCACAACCATCCTCCAAATGGCTACAGATAAAAGAGTGACCCCGTGAATCCTGCGAAGGCTGGAAAATAAAAAGGGCCACAGTCGTGCCTAAAACGACTACAAAATAAAGGGCCACAGGCACCCTCTAAATGGCTACAGATAAAAGAGTGATCCCGCGAATCCTGTGAGGCGGGAAAATAAAAAAGGGCCACAGTCGTCCCTAAAAACGACTACAAAATAAAGGGCCACAGCCACCCTCCAAATGGCTACAGATAAAAGAGTGACCCCGCGAATCTTGTAAGGGCGGGAAAATAAAAAAGGGCCACAGTCGTCCCTAAGACGACTACAAAATAAAGGGCCACAGTCGTCCCTAAAACGACTACAAAATAAAGAGCCACAACCACCCTTCAAACGGATACAGATATAAAACACTCTCGCAACATTGAAGGCGGGAAATGAGTGAAAGGGCCACAACCACCCATAAAATGGCTACCTATAAAGAGTGACTTCCCCGAACCCTGAGATGAGGCGAAATTGTTGAAAGGGCCACAGCTACCCTCAAAATGGCTACATATAAAGAGTATTACCATGAATCTTGTGAAAGGGCCACAGTCGTCCCTCTAAACGACTACAATCAAAAAAGCGCTCTCGGAACATCAATGGCAGGTATTAAGTGAAAGGGCCAAAACCACCCTCCAAACGGTTACAAATACTCCCACATCGAGGCGGGAAATAAAGAGGGTCTCAGCCACCCATTAATTGGCTACCAAATAAAGAGTGATTCCGTTAGGTTGAAAACCCGAAAGGGCAGCCTAGGCAAAATTAGGAAATGAGGGGCATGATAGCAAATTCAGAAATTGCAATCATGGCAAAAGGAGAGAAAATAAAAACCCGATGGAATAAAAACCCCAAGGACCAATCCATGCAAAAATCAGGAAAACCGAGGGGCACGGTCTAAAATTTTGACCGTGGCAAAAGGAGAGAATATGAGAGATTAAAAAAATTTAAAAAAAAAAGATCCCGCTAAGTTGTCGCGCCATGCGCAATTTAGGCAAAAATTAGGGACATGCATTCAAGTCGTCAAGCCACTCGAGGCCCTTATCCGACATATGTCACTAGAGGCTCTTCTCCGACAGACGCCACTAAAGGCTCTTCTCCAACGGACGCTGCTAGAGGCTCTTCTCCAAACGGACGCCACTAGAGGCATTTCTCCAACGGACGCCGCTAGAGGCTCTTCTCCAAACGGACGCCACTAGAGGCATTTCTCCGACACACGCCACTAGAGGCTGTTCTCCATCGGACGCCACTAGAGGCATTTCTGAGACATATGAGGCTTTACTTTCTGCACCGCCACTAGAGGCTTTTCCTTGTCGCACGCCACTGGAGGCATCGTCGATCGAGGTTTTTACTTAACTGTACGCCACTGGAGGCTTTTCCTTGTCGCATGCCACTGGAGGCATCGTCGATCGAGGTTTTTCTTTTCTGCACGCCACTGGAGGCTTTAATTTTCCGCACGCCACTGGAGGCTTTACTTTTCCGCACGCCACTGGAGGCTTTACTTTTCCGCACGCCACTGGGGGCTTTACTTTTCTGCACGCCACTGGAGGCTTTACTTTCCCGCACGCCACTGGAGGCTTTACTTTTCCGCACGCCACTGGAGGCTTTACTTTTCTGCACGCCACTGGAGGCTTTACTTTCCCGCACGCCACTGGAGGCTTTACTTTTCCGCACGCCACTGGAGGCTTTACTTTCCCGCACTCCCCTGGAGGCTTTACTTTCCTGCACGCCACTGGAGGCTTTACTTTTCCGCACGCCACCGGAGGCTTTACTTTCCCGCACGCCACTGGCTTTACTTTTCTGCACGCCACTGGAGGCTTTACTTTCCACACTGCCACTGGAGGTTCTTTACTTTTCCGCATCGCCACTGGAGGCTCTTTACTTTTCCGCACCGCCACTGGAGGCTTTACTTTCTACATCGCTAATGGAGGCACTGTCAACAGGCGTCCCGCCGACAGAAGTTTTATAGTTTCCGCACCAGAATAAGCGTATGAGCCACCTTGAAGACTTTGAAGAATTGGGAGAGAATATACTTTCTGGTCAAAATCAGTGTTTCTTCGTCTTTGGACAAACCCCTTCGAACACGTTCTACGGGAGTCCGTCCAAAGAAGGGCAAACTGTAAACACTCTATTTTGACCCGGACGTAACGACGTTACGCATGATACGTCAAATTCCGGACGCGTCAAGCCACAAAGTCTCCAAAAATGTTTAAGGGCACATTAGGGAAATTATTATAAAATGTATTTTTAAAAATATATTTATAATAATTAGTTTTTTTTTAAAAAAAAAATTATTTGTAAGATATTTATCTCCAAATATTATTTTTTATTCAAAAAATAATTATCTGTAAAGATAAATATCCTTAGGAATATTCTCTAGAATAATTATTTGTTAGCAATTTTTTATTTAAATTTTATCTGTAATCTAGACTAGGTTTTTAGTATAAATAAGGGTCTAGGTTTACATTGTAAAGACACAGAAAACACATCAGAAAATAATAGACTACTTTTCTTGGGATTCGTGCGAATTTTGTCCATTTTTGCTTTATTTCAAAAAAAAAAACTTTTTTTCTTTTTTTTTCTCTCTCCTCTCTTTCTCTCCCATCTCTCTCTTCTCTCTCTCACGCCGGCCACAGCAGCCACCGCCGGCCACTGCCCGCCCCAGTCGCAGCCACTCTGTACACCGCCCCGGCCACGACCTCCCCGCCGCTGCTGTTCTTTTCTGTTTTTTTTATATATATTATTATTATTATTATTATTATTATTTTCTGATATTATTATTATTATTACTATTATTATTTTCTCTATTTATATTATTATTGTTATTATCATTATATAATGTTAGTTAAATAGTAAAAATAAAAATTGAGTTAGATAGTATGTTTTATAAATATATATATAATATGTAATCACTAAATTGTACCATGATTTCAAGCAAGTTTAATTTAGTTTTAATTAGATTTTTCCAATTAGGAGTTTTAGATGCTTAATAGGTTTTTAGACATAGATTTGTCGTTAATAATAGGTGTATAATATGTAATCACTAAACTGTATCATGATTTCAAGCATGTTTAGTTTAGTTTTGATTAGATTTTTCCAATTAGGAGTTTTAGATGCTTAATAAGTCTTTAGATGCGAATGAAAATTAGTTTAATTTTGATATCATTAGGTTAACTCAACGTAACGCATGTTTAAATTTTGAAATTGGCAAGTTAAGTGAATTAAGTACCGAAAGGGCGTAATTAAAAATTATATTTTTGATTCGTAATAGAACCCCCAAACTCGAATTTTTGATCGTAGACCAATGTTATACCTAGGTGTTTAATTCGTTATTTGCTTAGGTAATTTAAGATTCTAGTTAGCCTAATAATTAACTAGTGGGACTCTTTAAAAATTGCACGTTTTCAAAACATAATTCGCCGTATGTTAGATTTAGGTCTGACAGCTGGGTTCCCAGGCGAATAACTCTTTGTACTTTCTGAGGAGAGACGTTACCCTCCTCGCCTGTTCCGGGTTTAAAGCGGCCCCGATTTTTACTTTCCTTTCCGTTCCCTCCAAGACGACCTCTACCAACTCCTCCATAGGGGCCAGTCGTCCACTCTCTTCTCACGGATCTTCTTCCGTGACTATAGAGAGAGTTTCTCTTTGATTTGATCTTTTGAGGAGGTCGACATAACATTGTCGAGATATCTCCTGATCGCCCCATACTTCTCCTAACCTGTGGTGAGTCGGGAACCTCATGACTTTTTGGAAAGTCGATGGTACGATGTAGTTGGGGTTGAGGGTGGTTCTCCCCAGTATCACATTGTAAGCACCAATTTGGTTGACTACTAGAAAATGAACCTGCAAATGGAGCGTTTTCCACCCTTGACCTAAAATCATGGGGAGCTGGATTGCTCCTAGAGGGTAAGTCGTCCTTCCCGCCAGTCCCACTAAAGGAGAAGTCATCTCTTTCAAGTCTTCCTTCTTGTATCCCATACCAGTGAGAACTTTGAGAGTGATCACGTCGGTGGAACTTCCTCCATCTACAACTACTCTTTTAATATCTGAATTATTTATTCGAGCAGTTATTACCAGGGCATCCTTGTGGAATGGCAAGACCTCTGAAAGATCTTCTGTCGAAAAGGTGATCGCCATTGGCTCTATGTCTCTTGCCCTTTTCGAGGAGAGCTTTGGCGAGATGCACTGGGCGACGTATTGATCCCTGGCCGAGCTTATTTCTCCCCCAGCCGCGAATCCTCCTGATAAAATGTTGATGTCGTTTCCCGGGGGCGTTCTCCATCTCCTCGACTCGTGTGCTCGATGTCGATGATGGCGTTGGATTTCCTCTTGCATAAATTCCAACTCTCTTCTTGCGATGAGGCAATCCTCAGTGCTATGCCCCTCCTCTTGGTGATGTTCACAATAAGGCAAAGAACGGTTTTCTCCTGCTTCTTGAAGCCTTTCCAATCTTTGTTGCGTCCGACGATACTCTCTCGTCGATACCCCCAGCATTGACGAGCCTTCTCCTCGTCGCCGCCGGGCTTCTGGTGGTATACTGCAAGCTGCTCGACTTTGTTCCACCTCTACGTGGAGATTTATTCGTTCCATCAGTTCTTCTAAACTTCCCAGAGGTTCGGTATACTGGGTGATGGCTAAAGTGTGGGACTGGGGTCCCAGACCTCTGAAGAATATTCGAATGGCCTCTCTTTCAGTACACTCGCCTCCGGTGTAGCCTGCTTCGAATCATCTGGAATAACTTTCTAGAGTCTCATTTGACCCTTGAAATATCCCTTCCGCGAGGCGTCGCAGATCTTGCCTGATTCGACTTCTGGGTAGGGCCATGACTTTTTGACCTGTTTCCCACAGACGGCACCAAATGTTGGGATCAAAATGACGTTGCCTCAAACTTCACGGAATGGACTTCTAGGCTTCGCCTTGGACGTAGCTCTCTCGAGGACTTGATTTCCTCTGGGAGACTTTTAAGGTCGAGCACCTAAAAAGGGGTGGGGATGGCCCCTGATTCCACTCCAAAGCTTAAGTTAGTAATGTATTTGAAAGTGTGATTGGTTGCCTAGGGGCGGCAATCAGCCCTTTGTGATTGGCTGATAGAAGCGGTTGTCAGTCAACTGGTGACAAGCAGGTCGCCACCTCATGTTTACTTCGAATGAAGGTTTTCCTTTTAAGCAGGTGACAAGCAGGTCGCCACCTGTCTTTACTTCGAGGGAAGGTTTTCCCTTGGAGACGGTGGGAAGCAGGTCGCCACCTGTCTTTACTTCGAGGGAAGGTTTTCCCTTGGAGACGGTGGGAAGCAGGTCGCCACCTGTCTTTATTTCGAGGGAAGGTTTTCCCTTGGAGACGGTGGGAAGCAGGTCGCCACCTGTCTTTAGTTCGAGGGAAGGTTTTCCCTTGGAGACGGTGGGAAATAGGTCACCACCTGTCCTCTGGAAGATTCCCTAAGTCTCCATAGTCGACCAGTCATTCTTTTGAAGTCGACTTCTTCATGATTGGTAGTCGACATTTTATCTCCAAATGGTTGGAATAAATAAGAAAGGTCGTCGACTTCTTCTCCTCGCCCTAAAAGCGTACTCGACCTATCACCTGTAGGAAATCACCATAGACTAAGAACGTACATACATAGTCGGGTTTACTTATAACCCAACAACAGCGACGGCGACCATCTCGGCGAGGATGTGCCTCCTCTCACCTTGAACATCTCACCGACGATTCGCATCCCAGAAGCTCTCCTCCGCACGACAATCAGACGGGTTGTGGCGTCGGTGATTGGGTTTCGTTCGACCAGATCGAGTCATGTCGAATCAATCGATGTTGCTATCTTCAGTGAACTGTGTCTCATTGGCGATTAATCAATCCAAAACTGCAAATTAAAAGAAAAGAATGAGATGATTGTTCACCTGTTAGAACACGTGAGGAGTGTAGAAGAAAACTGTGGAAAGAAGAAAAGGTATGAAGTTTCACCTGCTGAAACATAATTATTAAATACTGCCGTGGTACTTTTATTAGGGTATGGTTATTTTTATTTATTATTGATAATTAATTTTTACTGTCTGAACCAGAGACTAGACCGGTAAACCAGTAACCGGTTCTGATACTAAGGATAAAACTGACGTGGCAAACTCTCGTGTTGAGGTGGCAACACGAAACTGGCCCTTTTAACATGACGTGGTAGCACGGAATGACCATCTCACTCTATCTTTTCTTGCTTTATTAATATAATAGATAGATTCCAAGTGTGATTAGATTTTTTTTTTTTTTTTGCCAATAAGTGTGATTAGAGTTTAGACTGGCCAAAAGCCACATTGAATCAAATAATTAAACTATTCTTAGTTCAATGTGATATAATAAATGTACATCCATTAGAAAAAGATTCTCTAGATATGTAGGAAGTATGGGAAGATGGAAAAGTCTTTATAATTAATTTAATAAGTTATATGATTTGAAAAGAAAGTATTATTTTTTTTTTGGCCGGGTAAAGAAAGTATATTATATTGTATGGTTGGATGCCATTTGAAATGTATAACCTAATTAAGTTTTTCGTATGAAATTTATTGTGAAATTAAGAGAAAGAATGTTTGTCTAGTGCAAATATAAAATATTGTCGTGCGTCAATTCCATTTTTTATTAAAATTTCACAATAATTTTCACATTTTGTAGCACAACTCATATTAGATATATGTATATTGGTCCTATGGGTCAGATTCTAAATAATTTTAACTCGTACTAATTAGTTCATAAAATTTAAAATTATTAAATGTAAATATTTTTATAATATCAAACTTAAATCATGTTTAAACACAAAAGGGGGCCTTAAGCACTACTTGCTTATGAAAGGATTTCTAGTACCTCTAATTAATGGAGGAATGTTGTACCACTATATTGTATTATATATATAGTTCTACATATATGATCTTAAAAAAGAAAACGTTTTCATCTGCTAGAGCAACAACATTAGGTATGTGCTGTCGTTCATATCTTCATATCTGTTTTAATGAATTAATTAATTATTGTGTGACCATGGTAAGTAAGTAGTAGTTTAATTAGTATTTGTTATTGGAGATTCTATTATTATATTAAAAATTTCTTTTTGTACACCACTCCCATTAAAAATAATAATACTCCATATATTATATGCAAATTTATATTTCTCATTAACTTAAAATCTAAATATTACTTTCTATATAAAATTAAATATAATTTTGTCATTCATATTTCAGTGTGAGGAGCTGCAATTATCGTTAACGTTCAAATCTAGTCATCCACACCAGATTGTTTGTGCTGCTGCCCGCTTTCAGCCACTCTACACCTTCAGCTATTGCCTTCCACAATCACCTTTTTCTTTCAGGTAATTTCGTCATATAATTTTCTAATCGATTTAAGTAATGTTTCCATTAAAAATATGAAAGTCTAAATCATGTTTATACAATTTGATTTGATACTTGAAATACGGTTATCTCTACAACACGGTTCTGAGCAGCGATTATAGAGGAATCAAGTGGTCTATTTCGATTTTTTATAAAAGAATCGATACGAATGCACCAATTTTTATCATAAATAATTGAAAACGAATTCGCGATTTTATTAGAGAAAATCAACATAAGTATGCCGATTTTTTTTTTTTTAATCTACAATAGCATGTGATTGTTTCTAAAAAAAATCAACGAGTTTCTATTAATAATGGTAGATTCGTAATAACGTATGAAATGTTATTATCTTTTAACGATAATAATTTACAAAAAGTAATCTGTAGTCTATTTTTTTTAATATATTTTTCGGATCATTCTCTTAGTTTTCAGTATTGCCATAAAATATTCACGTTAAACTAATAATTCCCACAGCCAATATATATATATATTATTCACTAGTATAAACCAGTTTCAAAGGCCTAATAAATAGTTAATCCTTTAAAATATTGGAACACTAATATATACAATTTTTTAATGGTACATCTCAGCAAATATATTTTATTGGAACCGATAATATATATATATATATTATATACCTTAAAATAATGCACATGAATGATACCAATATTTGCTGACAGCTAGAAATTATTATTGTATTCAAGTTAGACTTTTTAATTGTTGGCGAGACATCATTCATTGCTCTGATCATTAATAAGTATATAAATATATTACTAAATTTCGAAATGATTTAAATAGTATTTTATATTATTAGTATTATATATATAAAACAATAAAAAATAAAAAAAATATTTTTAATCCTCGTGTACAATAAGCTCTCACTTGGTGGCAAGCAAGGTTCGGGACCCACTTCAATTGACTATGAAGAGGTCCCACTTTTAAATTCTGATCCATCATTAAAAAACCTTTAGCAAGAGTTATAAACAAAATCTCATAAATAATGTAATATGTGTTGGGACCGGACTTCGCGGGGCGTGTCGTGCTGGAAATCTTGTTAAGTATTCACGTCGGGTTGTTGGGACTTCGCGTTTGTCTCGTAAGCGCTCTTCCCAAGTCCTGCACAGAGGGCCATATCGGCACCACGAGGGAGCGGTACGCGATAAACCCTCTCCAAATCTCAAATTAGGAATCTTAGAAAGAGAATGCTAGTAAGAAGGCAAAGCTCCCAAGCCAAGATAAGTTATGAAATGGTTGACCTAGTATCCTATATACAGGGAAGCCTAGGACCTAAACAGGTTTTGAATGATCCGATCACGGTTTAGTAGAAAAACGTGAACCGGGCGTGGACACGAGTAAAATTGGCAACGGGAGGGCTCGCGTGTAGTGTAGGTAAACGGGATACGAGCATCCCGAAACGGCGGTCCGAACCTCCGGAATGCGTAGACAATCCGGACACCTTCGGATTGTCCTTAGACAATCCTGACGGGTTTTATGGTCCAAACACCCGTACGCCACGCGTTCAGACCATTTTAACCCGCGAGTTGGTGTTTCGAATCCGTTCGTGATTTTTAGCGTGTTAACGAAGCCCGAATGTAAAACGAACCCGAATCGGGCGGATATCCATCATTTGCCCCCGAGTCAAGTAATGCCTTAACCCTTTCTTGACTCTATTTTTTGATAGGATAAACGTCCGATTTAGGTTCGGGAGTTACCTCGCGATGGACTTACTGTTCGTTAGCGCGTGGCCTTTGTCGCCGTGTTCTCCTCCTTAATTTTGACGAAGGGAATCGTGATTGCTGACATGGTTAGTGCAGCGATTATATATATATAACAAATATATACATAACAATGTATATGTATGTACATGACATAGGCGTAAATACTAGCATGTATGTAAACGCAAAGTTCGTATAGATGTGACGTACGCGCAACACGTGATTTCGTGAAATTAATGATGCAATCATGAAAATAGATATGCCATGATATGTGTATGAGCATGAATTTAATTAAGCCATGGAAAAATGTATACACCGTGTATATGTAAACATACGAGTGTGTGTAAGGATGTGTGAGTATGTATAGGTGTTAACAACTCATACAAATGAGTTAGAAAAAGTTAAGGGAAGGTGAAATCTTTCCCCTACCTTATATAAGGGGGTGTGTATGTATGCATCTTCATAATTAGTCACCATCTCCAGCGGCACCAGAAACGGCAGCGACAGCGGCGGTGGACGGCGGCGCGGCGGCGGACGGCGGCTGCGGGTGAAGAAACGGCGGCTGCACCTTTTTTGGAGGTGGCGACGACAAATTTTGCAACAATCGAACCTCCCGAGTTGATTAGGGACTATTTCCAGGTATGGTGGTGTCTTTGATCACCTCAATTTGGCTAATCTTTGGCTTGGATGAAACTAGAATTTTCATGCCCACTAAGTGTTTGATGAAATACCTAACACATGTCAACATAGTGTAAAATGCAAGAAAAATGACTAAGTGTTTAGGCATGTTATATGCATAGCAGAGAGTGTTACTCCCCTTGTTGATTGCGTGCATTGGCCAACCGAGCCCTTGTCGTTTTTGAGTCGCATACTTAGCCATTTTTTGCTCGAAATTGTTGATCGGCGGAATCCATGTAGTGATTCGAATGGTGTTGAACCTTGCATGTACATAATTGTTAACACCATAGTGTTTGTTGTTATGGATGTACCTTGTATTCCACTCTACCATGTGTGTTGGATGACATAGGCATGAATTAGTATGCGCGTTCGAGTAGACGCGCACGTACGGGTAGGTGTGCGCGGACACATGTCAGTGTGCGTACACTTAAATATGTGTAAGTAGACACAAGTAGGTACGCGTAGGCTCAAGTATGTGCGCATAGGCACAAGTAGATTGTACAAGTGTCGGGACGAGGCCCTTACTAACATAGAGTTGCCCCCGTATAGAGGATGTTCGCTATGTATTAGTTATACACTTATAAACCCATGTATGTAGAATTGCCCCCGTGTCGGGGATGTTTTCCGCATAGTCGTCAGTGATGTGATTGTTACACACGCACTTGTTGAGTAGATTGTTGTTTTGTTATTGCAGGGTCTGCAACTCAAGTGTCACGAGATAGTTTGCTGAGTAAGCATATCCTTGCTGGCGCGTCTCTCATTAGGACTACCTTCGCGGTTTGCCGGATATTCAAAAATGAGTAAGTTTTTTATACCCACTCCTGGTGTTAGATACTGTTCAGGCTCCGAAACCGATTCTGAGTCGGGCTCTTTGACATCTGCTGATTTCGGATCTGTGGATGGTGAGGACTCCTCTCCTGAGTTAGAGTTTAGTTCGGGATCAAAGGATATGTCCCAAACCTTTTTTGGCAATAAACTGCAACGCAAGGATTAACAGGAGTTATGTGGAGGAGTCGGGACTTTTTCCTCTCGTGGATGTGGTCTTTCCATTTGACATACTTCCCAAGGCCTTTGAGAGTGAGCCTACCATGCTCACCACTGAGATGACGGCGGTGTACACCGCTCAGATACTGGAAGGGTTGTGCTTCCCCTACTGTCGTGACTTGGTCAGGTTATGTCGGTATTATCAGATTTCTCCACTTGACCTTGCGCCTTCCGGCATACGGAATTGGGTTTGCTTGCGTGTGTTATGTCATCAACAGTCGTGGCGTTATTCGACTTTGCTTTTCCGATGCTTCTTCCGTCTCCAGCGCCAGGATGTAACCGAGTTATCTTCCCTATCTATTCGCCGGCCTTTGATGAAAGAGCGGGGCTTTGCGAGTCTCAAGTTAGGAGAGGTCAAGTGGGATTCTACACTTCGCTTTGTGATGATTGCTGACCGCTCGGGGAGTCACTAGAAGAAACATTAATTCTTCGCTTATGATATTGGAGTGACTTGGCCAGTCACTCATGTTGTGAGACTGATCCCGTGTCTTCGTATGCCGAGTTTTCCGAGTCGGATAAAGCAACCATGAAGATGATATATCGGGCTCACAACGCGCGCGTCTATTGCGCCTTATCTTGTGTGACGGAGCAGGAATTGCGCAAAGCCCGGATTTGCGTAACTCCTTCGGGGGGATGAGGGGGGGGGGGGGGTCCTTTGGTATGTTATGAATCTTTTGTAACTCTTATTATGCTGTGATGTAGGTTGGTTTCATGGAAAAAACTTGCGCTTGCAGGGGAGTGCTCCGGGGAGCACTGTTGCTCCCAAACGAGGTTCTTCAGCTACTGTCCCTGACGTTCTTCGAACCATGAAACTCGGGCGCGGGAAAGGGATTATGCGTAAGTCACCTTCTTGTATATCTATTCTATCTTGTCCGTGTTGAGTGTTGTTATTCTTTAACCTTTTTTTTTTTGCTTGTAGGCCACTCTGCCAACGTGACAGATCGCGTTGTGACTGTCGCTGACACTCCGCCTCATCCGCTGGCGAAGAGGGTCGATCCTGAGGTACGTCCCTCGAGTGCTCCTAAGCGAAGTTCACCAGGAGCGGGCCACCGAAGACTCCATCTCGTGATAAAGGGAAGGGTTTTGGGATTCATGCTCGCGCACCTGCCCCTTCTGCTCCCCGGTCGAGGGACCGGACCTTGGAGGAGGTGACGCCTCCCGAAGGTGTGTAACATACTTTTACTCTTCCACTATACTTGTGTTATTTTCCTTTTCTTGCTTATATATGTGCGTGTTTGTAGTTGTTGTTACACCACCTTCTGCACTTGTGCGCGCGGACGTCATTCGTCCTGTTGGGGATGTTATTATTAGAGAGGAGTGGGCTCCTTTTTGTGCTAGGGAGCTCTGGTTTGCTAAGGAGGCCAGCTTAAGTACTCCCGAAGTGGGAACGCGTGTTCTTCAGCGTATTGTTCCTCCTAGTGATTGGAGGGTTCGTCCCAGCGAGCCTGAGAACGTCTGCTCATATGTTGAGGGTATGATCACGCGCTTTGCGCAGGTGAGTATTCATCCTTACTCTTTTATAGCTTGTATGCGTATCTTCCTTGTTGTTACAACTTACTTGTTGTTGGATGTTGTATTTTGCTATAGGTTGTTGCTGATATGATAAACCTTTCTTCCCTCGTGGTTAAACTTTCTGAGGAGAAGAAGGCTTTTCAATTGAAGTGCGACATGCTTTATCGCGAGCTAGAGAGTGCGAAGGAGAAGGGGCGTCTGGCGGATTCCAAGATTGCCGACTTGGAGGTAGGAGCCTTCGTTCACCAGGCTCGAGTTGCTGCACTCGAGTCCGATGTGATTGCACTTCAGAAGAAGGCGGCTGAGGATGGCGAAACTCATAGTCTTGCCTTGAAGATTGCACATGAGGATGGGAAAGTTTAAGGTGTTGCAGAGTACAAGGACTCGCCATCATTCACTGCCGATATTCGGGCAAGTGCCGATGAACTCATTTATGACTTCTCGTAGGGTTTTATCGAGCAGGTATATGTCATTTACCCCGATTTTAGCTTTGATTACTTGGGTGTATAGGCCGAGTTTTCCCTTGGTCATGTGGCTGTATTGCGCCTTCTAAATGCGACTGAACCTCCGTTTAATGTTGTGTTTGGTGATGATGGTGATGTTCCGAGTAGTGGTGGTGACTACTCAGGATGAGGTTGTGCTGAAGTCATCTAGTAGTGTTGATGCACCTGATGTGGCATCAGGTTGATTGTTGGTTACTTATCGAACCTTTGTATATAATTTTGCTACCCGTGTCGGGTTGAGGTTGTCTTTGGGGTGTTCTCCCTTTAAACCCTTTATCTTTATGCTTTGATGTTTGACGTTGTCGTATAGACATATCATAGATGTTTTAATAATGCATGATAACTTATTAGTAATCTTTCATACCTTTGTTCTCGTGGTTGTCCATATGGTTTGGACTTATAGAATAGAATTAAGACTCGTCCTCTGATTGGATGTAGTATCCGTAGTTGTAATAAAGGAATGCAAGTTCCTGCAATGGGCGCCCCTCTTGGTTTACCCTAGGCATGGCATAATATATGGATTTGAATAGTATCCTTGCCGTATTTCGTGGTTAGTAACGCGCAAGATTTTTGTAATGGTACTTGGCATTTATGAATAGGAATGCACAAGATCCTTTATCCTGATGCTTGGCATTTGTGAGTAGTAATGCGCAAGACTTTTATACATACATAGGAGAATCGTTTCGACGAGGCGAAACTTTAATTTTTACCGTCTCTTAGTCCACTCTAAGACGACGTTGTGACAATACGCTATTGTTAGCATATGGTGACGTGGCGTCGTAATAGGAGCCCGTTAATTAAGGGAATTACCTAAGTTAATTAGGTAATTGTCAATCAGGGATAATTGGGCCAGATCCAATTAGTAATTGACAGAGGAGGCCCAAAATGAGCCTCCCCCCTTTTTACATGGTTCGGCCGAAACCCTAGTACCGCTTAGGGTGGAGTTGCCTTTTGGCAACTCCACCCAATACTATATATAGGGGTGACTCCTAAGGGTTTAAACACACAATTAAGAACAAGGATCTCCATTGAGAAAACTTTTCACCCTAGTCTAATATTTCGGCACCATCACATCAAGTCCGAGGTTCCATCTCCGTTGAAGAATCGATCAGAGGTCTTGTTGTGGAACTACATCGCGTGGGACTTCTTCTGACGAAGAACTTGCACGTGTTTCCGACTGGAGGATCATAATCCCCTCCACATCGTTCTTGGGCAGGAAAGCTAAAAGGTATGTGTACTGATTCCGCTGAGTAGATTAGATATCTTGGTAGTACACGTTTAGCATTCCGTAGTATTACGTCCCCGTAATCCAACAGTGGTATCAGAGCTTGAGATAGGAGTTTTTAAAATTTTGATAAACTGATGTTCTTAATCTATGAAAAATCCAAATTTTTTTTTGGTTGATGAACATCAATATGTGTTCCGAAATTTTCAACATGAAATCATGTATTTGATCTTCAAAAACTTAAAATTTTCGAAATTTATGTGTTTTTGAGGATCAAAACCGAAAATTTTGTTATGAATTTGTGTTTGATGTTCATAATCTTCAAGAACACCATGAGTTTTATCAAGAACACAATTTGGATTTTTGATCAAGGTAGTATTTGATCTTAAAATTTGACAACTTTTTCAACTCTTTGTGTTTGTGCCGAAAACCCTAGGGGTATTTTAGGTAAAAAATTAATTTTCATGGCCACCAAGACTTTAAAATTCGGCACAAATATAAGAATATATGTGTTGCCATTTTTAAATTTTATTAATAGGTAACTATATACCTATAAGTTGGAAAATATGGATAGGTTTATAATATAATATAATAAAAGATATTAACTATCAATATATATAACTAAAATATAGGGATAAAGATATATTGATAGGATTTAGTTACTTAAAAAGATTAAGAAGATATATTTCTACATATTTTAATCCCTAAAATATATATTTGACAATATTTTGTATATATATATATATAACCGGCTGAAATATATATTTATATTGTTGATTGATTTACATCTTAAAGATAGAATCTTGAATATATATATATATATATTTGCCGAACTATATATATATATTAGCAATATTGAAAATTATTTTAAATAATTAATATTTCTTGGTGGCTAAGTTAAGTTTTTAGTGGACTTTAAAACCCTACTTAGCCCACAAGACATATTTTGGCCGAACCCTAGGGTTTATAGGCCGGTCCAATTGTTAAACCGGAACGAATAAAACAAATCCGGTTTTTCTTAATCGGATCGACCAAGTCGGGTCGGGTCAGACCATATTAACTAAATTGAACCTAACCTAACCGGATTTGAGTGATAAACCCAACCATAATCTTATTTTATTGAACCGTTTCGGACCAAACCGGAATTTTTAAAATCAGACCGAGTTGAACTGGATTTTAAAATTTGGACCGAACACTTTAAAATAGTAATTGAACAAACATTGAATATTGAAGTACCTGAAGGTTCACAAACGGCTGAATATTTTCGGAAATTTTAAATTGTTCAATAAAATAGGATGTCAAATTTTAAATCCAAGATGTTTTCGAAATTTAAAATTAGCCTAAATAGTGCTATTAGGGTTTGTGTTTTAATACACGGTTTCAATCAAAACCCTAATGCCTGGTTTCGATTATGGGGATGGATCTCAGACTTGCATGTTTTTTGGACTGGATTAAATTAGTGGGCTGATTTGCAATTGTTAACTTTTTGCATCATCTATTTTGATATAATTAGAACTGTCGTCTTGACTTCGTCAACCTAGCTGGATATTATATTTCGAGCATTGAGCTCTGGGATTTAAATATATGGTTTGCGCAATAGGATAGACATGCTATGCTGATTGAAAGTGCCTAAAATCCATGTCTAGAAATTCACATGATTGATTGTAGGCATGAATTGCAAAACAACCCCTAATGTTTTCAAAACGTTTTATAAAACCGAAAATTCCAGTCGCCAATTATGCATGATGTGTGCGGATGTTGCATGTTTTGACGCGTATGCTAGGATGTTCATGATAGAACGCATGTGATAATTTACTTTACGTAGAATTATATATGTTAGGAACATTAGACGCATGACACGTAAGCATGTTGTGTTCGATATTTATGGCATGGTATGATGATTTGCTAGATATAGTATAATTATAAATATGCATGCGTAAATTATCGGATTATTTTATAAATCATAAGGGCCTTGGGAAAGCCAAGATCGGGTATGCTTATTTGAAAATTCCCATTTCGGTAATTTGCAAAATAATAACCGTTTTCAGAAGACTGATCTATTAGATGGAAAACGAAAATAGTGTGAATTCTTTCACGACACCCCCTTCCTCGGTTTACTGAAGGTTGGTTTGGTTTAGTGACTGAAGAATCACTATTCGTCGTATTCCATCATAATAGATAATACGATGTATGCAATTCTATCAAAATGTTGTTATCTTCCCAACCTAGTGTTGTTATCGATGAATAGATGGCATTATCATATGAATCTGAGCTATTAGTTTAGACGAATTATGACTCGTGGAGCAAACGCTTCATTACAATTTTGGAAGCACAAGGTCTGTGTGACCACATACAAATAACCATGAATTACCCAAATGTCGGACTCACCAAAGATCTGGCATTTGCCCACTTTAAGTGGGAGCAAGATGACAAGAAAGCAAAGGAACTGATACTGTCGGAAATGTCAGAAGATTTCTATGTCCGCTATAAGGATGATCCGACGACAAAGGACATCTAGGATGCCCTCTTTCTGAAATATGGAAGTGGCATGGCAGTTACACTACACCCACTTATACCAACATTAGAAACCTGTATGAAAAACAACGGTAAAAGTATACTTGAAAAAGTATACGACCTTTTCGCCTATTCAAGCCATTGGAAGATGACAGTCAGATGGCTGAATGGGATAAAATTCAGGACATAATAGGGATCCTCCCGAAGTCTTGGAGAGCAACCAAGGCTATATTGACTGTCAGCAGTTCCGTACTTGATATTGCATCTGTCCTGAAAATAATCAAGATGGAACAGGCTCGATTAAAATCGGTAACGAAGGAACCGAAATCCACAGGACAAGCTAGCCGCAAGAAAAGGAAATTCAGGAACAAAGGAAAGAAACAACAGGCAGTCGACAGTAAAACGTTGACTTCACCTAAACAAGGCAGTCCCATATTAAAATCTGAGATAGTTTGCAGGAACTCCAGCCCACGCCGAATAAGCGATGGTGCAAATTCCAGCAGATCGCATTCTGAGAAGGTATGCGAATTTGGTTATGTAGAGGAAGCTTTAGTTTCCTCAACTGTCATGTTAACTGACTCAAATCCATCTTGGATTCTTGACTCAGGTGCAACAGACCACATAGCCAACGATCGAGAACTATTTGCCAAATTTAGACGATTTCCGAATGGTTCTAAAAGGATATACATTGGCAAAACCTCACAAGTTGAAGTCATAGGGGTAGGAACTTGCAAATTGCCAATGGGCAATGACAAATTCTTACTTCTAGATAATGTCCTTTTCGCTCCTAGAATCCGTAGGCACGTTGTTTCCGTTTCTGCTCTTATGGATAAAAACTTTTATTTTGTCATTTTAGAAATCCTTTGTTCGTATAAATAAAGGGGATACTTTATTTGGATATGCCTTTTCTTATAATGGTTTGTTTATGATGGATCTACATGGCAATGTAAATTCATATCGTTTGTATGCAATGTCTTCCAAAGAAGCAGAAACTGACGCAACCGGATGGCATTCGCGGCTTGGACATGTAGGCTATGACAGAGTTCAGTCGTTGGCTCGACGAGGGCTTCTGCCCGGAACAAACAGTGTGATCAAACACACATGCCATGACTGTCTGGCTGGAAAGTCCACCCGCAAGCCATTCGGTGAAGCAAAACGAGCAGAATTTCCATTGCAGACAATCCATTCCGATATATGTGGACCAATGAACGTAACTGTTAGGAATGGAAAGCGATACTTCGTAACTTTCATTGATGACTACACCCGATTTGGGTTTACTCATTTGATTACTCGCAAATCCGAAGCTATAGATTGCTTTAAAAGCGTTGTGAAGCTCGTGGAGAATCAACAGGAGCGGAAGGTGAAAATCCTTCGCACCGATAGATGTGGAGAATATCTCTCTAATGAGTTTGATAAGTTAGGCAAAGAAAGTGGGATCGCCCGTCAAACGACGATCCCCAACACACCACAACATAATGGTGTGGTTAAACGTCGTAATCACACTCTCCTAGACACGGTGAGAACCATGATGTCACAAGTACACTTACCAATTTATTATTGGGGAGACGCATTGCTTGCCGCCACTCATGTAGTAAACCTTGTCCCATCAAAAGCAGTTAACACAACACCGTATGAGCTCTGGACTGGTAGAGAGTTAAATCTTACTGGGCTGTGTCCTTGGGGGTGCGCAGCTTACACACATACAACTGACAGCCGGTTTGGCAAGTTAGGCCCTAGAGGACTTAAGAGCATCTTTATAAGATACTCCGAGAACTCAAAAGGTTATATATTTGTGTCAACTCAAGAGAACGGTAGTGTGTACGAACATGAATCCAGAGACGTCACTTTTCTTGAGAACGAATTTCCATCGTTTCAAGAGATAAAAACAGATGAAGTTCTGACCGAACTAGAACATGATGATGATGCTCAGGTCCCACTTTATTCGAGTGGGAGATTTGGCACAGCAACGAGTGATTCGGTTAATGAGGACGATATCTCCATTATAAATCCAGTGGGAGGGCTCACTCCCCCCTAAACACAAATCACTATTGCTGGGAATGCGAATCAAAGTAGAACCTGACATTCATAACACACAACTACCAACAATTCCCATTATTTCAAGTGGGAGTGGGATGATCGCTCCAGTTCCAGATCCTAGCGATCAAAGAACTAATCTCGGAGATGAAATTCCGAGACGAATGGGTCATCCTAGGAAAGTTGTTGCTCAAAGTTCTATTGACACCAACATTCCCAGTGGGAGTAGTGCCCCGATAAGAAGCATTATTCTAAGTGGGAGTATGGGTCAAACTCAAAATGGGATAGGTGAGCCTAGACGCAGTCAAAGGCAACGCACTTCCCCTAAAAAGTATCCCATTGAGAGAGGCGAAATATTCACTCTCACATCTGTTGATGAACCAGTAACGGTTAAAAAGGCGATGGAAGGACCTCATGCAAAGAAATGGAGAAAATACTTGAAAGATGAAATCGCCTCAATGAAAGCTAATTCGGTTTGGTCATTAGTTGATTTGCCTACGAATCGCAGAGCAATAGGAGCTAAGTGGGTATTGAAACTCAAACTCACAGCTGATGGAGAAGTCGAGCGATACAAAGCTCGACTAGTTGCGAAAGGATATACCCAAATCCACGGGGTAGACTTTGATGAAACATACTCACCAACTGTGCGTTACACCACATTAAGGGCCATCCTTGCCCTAGTTGCTAGTCTTGATCTAGAGCTACATCAAATGGATGTTAAGACATGAATGTTAAGACTGCATTCCTCCATGGAAACCAGGAGGAAGAGATCTATATGGAGCAGCCGGAGGGTTTCATTACTCCTGGCAAAGAACATAAAGTTTGCGAACTCCAAAGATCTATATACGGCCTTAAACAATCGTCTCGACAATGGTATCACAGATTCCACGAGGAAATCGTCGGATACGGATTCGTGAATCTTCACGAGGATCCCTGCGTATACACTAAGACATCCGGGTATGTCATCATAACACTATACGTGGATGATATACTCATTGCTGCGAACGATGTGAGTTTCATGACTAAATCAAAGTCCTGGTTAGCATCAGCATTCGAGATGAAAGACATGGGAGAGGCCACGTACATCTTAGGCATAAAAATTGCCCGAGATCGTGCCACCCGGAAATTATGTCTATCTTAGGAATCATATATCAACAAACTGTTGAAGAGATTCAGAATGCTGGATGCTTAACCCGTGGATACGCCGGTTGTGTTCGGGTGCGCGCTATCGAAACGTGATGGCCTGAAAAACCAGTAGGAGCGTGAACAGATGAAGAATGCAGAGTATCTGAGCATGTTAGGGAGTCTAATGTACGCCATGCTCTGTACTCGGCCAGACATTTGTTACGTTATGGGCCTAGTAGCAAGATTCCAATCAAATCCTAGTTATCAACATCTAAAGGCCATAAAACGAATTATCAGATATCTGAAAGGTACTGCCGACTACGTTCTGTGCTATGAGGGCAATCAGCTCGAATAGATCGGTTATAGTGACGCCGACCACGGTGGCGATCCGGATGATCGTAAGTCCACCACAGGAGGAGTTTTCCTCCTTGCTAATGCTGCCATATCATGGGTAAGCAAGAAGCAATCTTGTGTCGCGCTTTCCACTATGGGATCAGAATTCGTTGCCCTCTCCAAAAATGCACAAGAAGCGGTCTGGCTGAAAAGGCTTCTTACTGCATTAATTGGCACCGAAAAAAAGAGTAAACCTGTGAAGGTGCACTCCGACAGTCAGGCGGCCATTGCGGCAGTTAAGAACCCAAAGTACCATAGTAGGACTAAACACATTGATGTGAAATACAATTATGCTAGGTCGGTTCTGGAAGACAACATAATCGCTTTAGAATACTTGCCTACAGACAATATGGTCGCAGACCTTTTAACTAAGCCTTTACGTAGGAAGATTTTTGAAAAGCACGTAAAACCGCTTGGGTTACGTAGGGCTTATACTATGTGTCTTGTAAAAGTGATAACATTTTGACATTTGAAATTATGTTTCAATTTGAATAAAGGAATTGCAATTTGAGTTTATGATTCATCGACGTCATAATGATTAAAATAAAGTAAAATTCTTCCACCAAAATTATGTCGAATGTGAACCATGCCTCGTCACACAGGCACGGTCATCTTGTAAGGAGAGAGGGACCCCTACCATATCAAGATTGGCTAAGAATCAAGGGGATAAACCTGATTAAACAAAACGATAACATTGTCACGCTTAACAACATGACTTAATCTTCATTTTGTAAATCGCCGAGTTGGACATTGTCCATCACTATATCACATTCAAGGCCAGATGAGAGATTATGCGATAGCTTTATTGACATATCCCATCCCTGGCTTTACCAGGTGTGCTATCGACGCGTGCTTCATACTGCGCGTGCCACGTTTGACCACGGGGTCATGCTCGGTTGTGCTAGCTAGAATCCTTGTGATTCAAAGGGCGCATACTTCTTCACCTTGAGCGTGTGATTGATCCCGAATGTCATATGAAGAGGCATCCAAAGTATCCTCACGGACTCAAAACTTATACCTAAGGTCTGGCTCAATGCTCGCTTCTCGGAGTACGAGCGTAGTGCCAAAGAAAACAGCCAAGTGACCACGTCATGGAAACCGGTTGAGTCATATTAAGGGTATAAGCGATGGGGATGGTCAAGTTCACCTTTAATTCACCGAATCTCGTACTTACTGGGTGGCCGACAACCGGATATTAGTTGAAGGTTGTGAACACTTGTATGGATGCCCTGGAGAAGTATTTATTTGTGGAAAACTGGGCAATTGGAGAATTAACAGTTGACCAAGGATGCAGTGCGGTACAGATTTTATTTCTAACAGGTTTGGTTCATGAAAAGGGAATCAACGTTCTGTGGGCGCTACAATAGTCCTTACAGATGAGTAGCATGATGCCCGTCGTATCCGCTGGTCGCACGGCAAGACTCGTATGAACTATTCGGAGACGGAGACGAAGACTGAAGACTGAGATGTTGATACCATAGCGTAATCGTATAGATTAACGAGCACCCTCCCATTCCGGCGAGTGGCAGCTGTTAGCATATGGTGACGTGACGCCGTAATAGGAGCCCGTTAATTAAGGGAATTACCTAAGTTAATTAGGTAATTGTCAATCTGGGCTAAATGGGTCAAATCCAATTAGTAATTGACAGGGGAGGCCCAAAATGGGCCTCCCCCCTTTTTACATGGTTCGGCCGAAACCCTAGTACCACATAGGGTGGAGTTGCCTTTTGGAAACTGCACCCAATACTATATATAGGGGTGACTCCTAAGGGTTTAAACACACAATTAAGAACAAGGATCTCCATTGAGAAAACTTGT
Source organism: Clarkia xantiana subsp. parviflora (assembly GCA_036873135.1). Taxonomy (NCBI): domain Eukaryota; kingdom Viridiplantae; phylum Streptophyta; class Magnoliopsida; order Myrtales; family Onagraceae; genus Clarkia; species Clarkia xantiana. The sequence continues at coordinate 2,935,359 of JAPTYO010000018.1, forward strand.
CACCCTAGCCTAATATTTCGGCACCATCACATCAAGTCAGAGGTTCCATCTCCGTTGAAGAATCGATCAGAGGTCTTGTTGTGGAGCTACATCGCGTGGGACTTCTTCTGACGAAGAACTTGCACGTGGTTCCGACCGGAGGATCAGAACTCCCTCCACATCGTTCTTGGGCAGGAAAGCTAAAAGGTATGTGTACTAATTTCGCTGTGTAGATTAGATATCTTGCTAGTACACGTGTAGCATTTCGTAGTATTACATCCCCGTAATCCAACAACTACTTGTTAATTTTGCGTGTTTTTCCATCCTTTAGTTGGGAACACCCCGCGTAACGTTATTGCAAGGCGTTCCGCTGGTTAATCCATGTACTTGCTCTGCTATGCTAGTGCGCCTCCACTGGGTTATTCCAAGGGGAAGGACAGAGGTCATGCAATACGCCTTGTAGTTTTAACTGTCTTTTGAGCATTCCAAAGCGACGTTGTTGGCAAGACACGACTTGCTAATTTGATGTGTTTTGTTTCCACTACTCAGGAACTCCCGTTGTAGTGTTGGGGCAAGGTGTTCCTTGGCTATTCCTGTACTTACCTTGCGATTCTACTATACATCTACCTGGTTATTCCAAGGGGTTGTACAAGACCGCGATATACGTCTTGAAGTTTTTCCGTCTCTTGGTCCATTCCAAGACGATGTTTGTGGCAAGACACTACTTGCTAGTTTAAAGTTTTTTATTTATGTTATTTGTTCACCTCCTATAACATTTTACAAGACTCGACTTGTAGATTTGATGAGTTTTTAATATATCGCGTATAGCGTTGTGGTAGGATACGTTCCTGCCAGCGTAGAAGGGTGTTTAGTAATTAACGCTACTTGTGTTTAGTAGTAGGATCCCATGGGGTTGCCCTCATATAGAGGATGTTACGTCGTGCTTTATGGGGTGAATTCACGCCCAGGTGTTTAGTAATCTCTACTAGGCTTGATAGTCCGCAACAAGATGACATGGGGTTTCCCTCGTAATAGAGGATGTCGCACCATGTAAAGTGGGATGGAATCACGCCCGTATGTTGAATAATTTGTACTGGGCTTGACAATCCGTAGCAAGATAACATGGGGTTGCCCTCGTAAAGAGGATGTCGCACCATGTAAAGTGGGGTGGAATCACGCCCGTATGTTGAATAATCTGTACTAGGCTTGATAGTCCGCAGCAAAATGACATGGGGTTTGTTAAGTTATGGGATCTCAGTCAACGGGGTGTCGGCTTTAATCCCACTCCTTATAGGGGGGTGTGTGTGATCCGGTCTTCTCAAGTCGCCTTGTCTTTTCCTATGTCCTTCTTCCGTTCCTTCTTCCCTTGGTTCCTTCTCTTCTTCTCTCCCTTTGCCCTGCAAAAGGGGCAATACCAGACACGGAGGAGGGGGGGGTGGTGCCTGGTGAACCCTCTCCGATGCCTAAGTCAGAACTATACTTCTAGAGAGATAAAGCTAGAGAGATGTCAGAGCTAAATTGTCCAAATAGCCAAGATGTTCAAATGAGTTGTGAATGTGGGGTATTTATAGGCAACGATGTCATTAAGGTGGCTTAATGACATCGTTAACCTCTAAACACAATTAATTAACCTTTAAGTATATAATTAAGACCTTAGGATTCGGAGGAGGTAGGCGGAGTGGACCGAGCATGGGCGTCTGAGAGTGGTGTCGGGACCCTTGGGGGGGGAGGAATCCGACCCCCGAGGGTAGGGGTTGGGTGAGGGCACCCAACCCCTCCTAGGGAGGGTGGGGTTGGCCAACCCCATCCCTCCTAGGAGGAATCGGGTTGGCTGACCCGATCTCTCCTAGGAGAGATCGGGTTGGCCAACCCGATCTCCCCTAGGGGAGATCGGGTCGGCTGACCCGATCTCCCCTAGGGGAGGTCGGGTGTGGCCACCCAACCTCACCTAGGTGAGTTCGCCTCCGTCGGACGGGCGCTTCGGCCCCGTCCGAGCCGTTGATGTTCTCGCGAAGTGTCCGGGTTGAAGTTTCGATTGGAAATCATAAATGGGACGATAAAAATACAACGGTTTGGAAGTCAACGGGTTCAAATTGGGCGTATATCCATCACATGCCCCCGAGTCAACCAATGGCCTAACCCTTGATTGACTCTATTTTAGGATGGTATGACACGCGCAATTTGAAACCGGGATTTTACCTTCTTTGTCTGAATGCCTGCTTACCCATGGATGCGTGCCTCTGACTCTGCCCCCTGTCTAATGAGATAGAGGAATTGTAAACGTCAGAGTAGCACGGACGTGTGCCTAGGCATACGTCCGTCTGAGGCGGGAATAATAAACTTATCTCTGCTACAGGTGTATACTCAAAAAATACAAACTTGCACAGGGATGTGATACGAATGCAACTAAACAACTTACGCTTCAAATTCGTGCCGGGATTCCATCTAGATAAGGAGAAATTTTAATTTTGGCCAAAAATTTTCCTAAGTATGAAATGCTCAAAAATAAAGCTATCTTGATAATTTTTCTAAGTATGGGAATATACTTAGCTATAGGTGAAAGGGATAAAAAAGATGATCTTTCCTTGGCCCTTAGATTTTACTTAAGGCTAGATGGATGGTGGTGATTAAAACCCCTTAAAAAACCCTATCATCCTTTTAACATAAAAGAGGGGAGTTAGAAAAATACCTCCAAGAGTCACCCTAGCCACCATCTTCCTTCTTCACTTACCCTTGGAGAGCAAGAAAGGTTGGAGAGCACCCCCAAGGTAAGGGCCGGCCGGAATTTCCACCACAAGACAGAAATCCGACCAGCAATTCCGGTGAAAGGAGGTCACCAGTGCAGGCGAAGGCCACCGGCGGATCAGCATCTCCCAACGGCGACTCGATTTCCGGCGACTGGTGGACGGCGACGCAGAGGCGGGACGGACCGGCAGACCAGGGCGACGTCGAAGCTGCTGCTGGCGGAGGTGGAACCTAGCTCGACATCGGCGGTCGACTGAGGGCGGCGACCAGACGAGCAGCGGCGTTGGGAGGCTTCGACGGTGAGCTTTCCTCCGGCGACGGCAGCGCTAGCCTCGGCCAGAATAGTCGACGGCGGGACCAGGAGCTCCGGCGAGATTTGGAGCCAATTCCGACGACGGGGAAACGGCCGGGAACGACTCCGGCGACGGCGGGATTAGAACTCCGGCGAGGGGCTGATTTCAATCGGCTTCGAAATTCGAATTCCGGACCCATTTACCACATCGGGTCGGGTTTTCCGAAGGTCCGCTCTTTTCCTTTTCGTTGCCGTACCAAACGTCGATTTTTGAATCGTTGATATTTGATTGTCGATGCTTGATTGCCGATGCTTGATTAAATGTGGGATTGCCGTAGATAGCCGTTGGTAGTTGTGGATTTTGGGGAAAAAATGTTTGCCGGTCGTCCGGATATGGTTTCTTGTCCGATTGGGCTATCACGGTCTTGAATTTGATGTCGTGCCGCCGTTGGTGTGTTAATCTTTGTTGGAGGGTATAATGGTAATTTTTTCCAAAACCCGACCTTAGGCTCGGATAAAATTATTTGACTCGGTTGTTGTCGTTGGTTGAGTGTCGGGGTATTTCCGGTTCCTCAGAAATTTCTCTTATCTTGATATTTGTCGTGTCGTGGCAGGTACTATACTCCTGGTGGTGTCCACGTACGCAGACTCTTCAGAGACGCCGTATTCTCCGAAGGATGAGTGAGTTCCTTTTTCTCTTCCTTTTCGGTCGCGTTACTTCCTTTCCTATTGCTAGCTTAGTATCGTGATCTTCATTGGGGTGTTAGTCGAAATTTGATTCGTGCTTTGGGGTTTCTTGCTATCTTTGCCTTAGGTCTTGCTATTCTGTCAGAGAACCATATCACTAGGTCCGATTACAACGAACATGTCACCCTAGGAGATATCAGTCCCCTAGATGAGCCTCTGTATCCTTTTCTCCCCTCCTTGGGGAATACTCGCGGGACGGCGACGGAGCCTCCTATAGGGAAGGTCGCCGTGTACCCCTCTCAGATCCGATTCGGGCTGAGGCTACCTTACTGTGACGAGCTTATAGAGTTGAGCAGGTTCTTCAGGATTTCTCCTGTGAACCTTGCCCCCAGTGCCCTCCGCGTCTGGGTGGGCTTCCGGGTATTGTGCCATTGGTACTCCTGGAAGTACTCTCTCGTTCTATTCCGATGTTTCTATCGGTTCCAGTACCGGACGAGGGTGGGGTTTGCGAGTTTCGTAACTCGCCATCCGACCTTCAAAGATCCCCGATTCTCTGATTTCGGGTTGAGTGGGGTCGAGTGGGATACCTCCCTCCGTTTTGTGACCCAGATTGACAATTCAGCCAGTCACTGGGCTAAGCACTACTTCTTCATTACGGACCGATACGTCACTTGGTCGGTCCTGAATGAGGATCGGTCCGATGGTTGGCCTGCTTTTGGAGAGTTCTCTTCGGATGATTTGAAGACTATGAAGATCATTCACGAGAGCAACAGGACCCGGTCTTACTGCCCCGTGTCTTTAATAACTGAGACGGATCTTTACGAGGCCGGGATCAGTCTGACTCCTGACTCCGGGGGTTCGGTATGTCACTTGGTCTTTCCATCTTTATTTACCTTCTGCTCTTCCTTTGTAGGTTGGTTTCATGGAAAAACCTATAACATGCAGGGAGCCCCTGTTGATCTGAGCAAGAGGAAGGCTCCTTCTAGTTCTGCTTTGAAGAAATCCCCTCTGCCTGGGAAGAAGGCTGGGGCCTCTGGTATGCTTTCTCCTATTTGCTTCTTTATGATATAACTTATGTTTTTCTTATCTTGTTTTTCTTATCTTGCTAGTGCACTCCCCCTTGGTGACTGAGAGGGTCGTCTCCGTTGGAAGAGATTCTGGACCTTCCAAGTCCAAGCCGCGGCGATCTGATTCTGAGGCCGGGGCCTCGGCTGCTAAGAGGAAGAAGGCTGTGGATCCTGCTTCGCCTACTGCTCGTCCTCCGACCCTATCTCGTGATAAGGAGATGGTGGTCGAAGAGGTGCCTTCCCTGGCTGACAAAGGGAAGCGACCTGTTGGTGGTGGTTCCCCTGCCCCCCAGCCGAGGGCACGGTCCTCAGGTATGATCTCTACCTTGTTCTGATCCTTGTATGTTTATATTCTCCTTTGACTTGTTTTGCTTGTGTAGGTGGGCCTCCGACTTTAAGTCGGAAGGATTTCGCACGGCTCACTGATGAAGATGTTATTGGGTCTGAGTGGACTCCCTTCGCTGGTCTGAAGGAGTTCCACCTCGATAGCACTTCCTCTTTGCGGACTCCTGAGGTTGGTGTCCGCGTACTCCGTGGTGCCGTTCCCCCTGGGGATCGTGTTGCTCCACCCAAGTCTCCTGGGGAGACTCGGCGCTTTGTTCAAGGGGTACTTTCTCGTTATGCACCTGTAAGTTGTTCTTTGCTTTCCTCTTATTTCTTTCATAATGTCTATCTTTCGGTTATTCATCCCTTGTTTGAATTGTTAGGGCATATCTGACATGGTGAACATGTCCTCGCTCGTACTCGAGTTATCTGACGAGAGGAAGACCCTTGAAGACAGCCAGGTTTCTCTCAAGGCGGAGGTCGCCACTGCTGCCGAGAAGGCGCGTATATCTGATTTGAGACTGCGGGAGCTCCAGGACCAGGTGTCCTTGCTGGAAACCACTGTGGGCAGTTTGCGCCGGGAAGCTGAGGTTGCCGCGTCTGTCCATTCTGAGGAGCTGCGGAGGTTGGAGACTAAGTGTCGGGCGGAGGAGAGGGCTGTCGCGGTATCTGAATATAAGGCCTCCTCTGCCTTCACCGCCGACTATAGCACGCGTCTCACCCAGGAGATGAACCAGTTCGGTGAGTATCTGGTTGATCACATATACCGGATTGATCCTCAGTTCCCCTTTGGTGACCTTGGTGACTTTGGGCCATATGCCACTGGCTACGCGACTGTTTTGATGGGTCAGGCTGCCGTTGCAGACGAGCCTGCCCCTGCCCAGGTGGATGCTACACCTGTGGAGATTGGTACCTCAGATTCCTCTTCCTCATCTATTTCCGCTGGCGGTTCAGCTTCAGGGGGTGAGGGTGAGTCCCCCGAGGGTTCTGACTGACTTGTTTATCTCATACTATCCTTGTATATAATTACACTCCTTCTCCCCTTGCATGGGTTGAGTGTCCTTTCAGATTGTGATGGTGTTTGTTGCTACTTTCCTTTGCCGCATTATGTTGTTGACTACGTGGTTCGTTTGCCTTTACATTAGTGCTTCTCATGCTTTTGTATATATCTCTTCTCATGATGGCTCCCTATGCCTTGTGTATGGCTCTTTGGGTATGGACTCTTTACTTGATGTGTTTCCTTTACTTATCCTTCTTTCGTGCTTTCCTTCTTGCCTTACCTGCCATTTCATAAAGAAAAAACATTACTTGTTCTTCACATTACTTTACTTAGGAATTTCTTTCTCCTGTTACCCTTCCGAGCATGATATCCTTCTGAGCATGGTATCCTTTCAAACATGGTATCCTTTCAAACATGGTATCCTTTCAAACATGGTGTCCTTTCAAACATGGTGTGATTATCTCTTCTGATACCCCTTACACGGTATACGTTGTACTGTTAGACCAAAGATACGCTCTTGGTGGGCGTCGAAATCTTTTCACGAGACAGGCTCTCGGACGGCACTTAACGTTTCACAGGATAGGCTCCCGGAGGGCACAGGTTAGTTCACCGATACCTTCTTGACGGGTGTCAAACTGTTCACGAGACAGGCTCTCGGACGGCACTTAACGTTTCACAGGATAGGCTCCCGGAGGGCACAGGTTAGTTCACCGATACCTTCTTGACGGGTGTCAAGCTGTTCACGAGACAGGCTCTCGGACGGCACTTAACGTTTCACAGGATAGGCTCCCGGAGGGCACAGGTTAGACCAAAGATACGCTCTTGGTGGGCGTCGAACTGGTAGTTTGAAATCTACCTCAAGATACGCTCTTGGGGGCGTCGAACTGGTAGTGTTTTTTCTACCTCAAGATACGCTCTTGGGGGCGTCGAATCTGGTAGGTTGCAAATCTACCTCAAGATACGCTCCTGGGGGCGTCGAATTCGTAGTTTTTGGAAACCACTCTCAAGATACGCTCTTGGTGCGTCGAAGTCGTAGTGTAATAACTACTCTCAAGATACGCTCTTGGGGGCGTCGAAGGTTGTAGTATGAACACTACTCTCAAGATACGCTCTTGGGGGCGTCGAAGTTCGTAGTTTTTGGAAACCACTCTCAAGATACGCTCTTGGTGCGTCGAAGGTCGTAGTATAATAACTACTCTCAAGATACGCTCTTGGGGGCGTCGATGGTCGTAGTATGAACACTACTCTCAAGATACGCTCTTGGGGGCGTCGAATGTCGTAGTACGAAGACTACTCTCAAGATACGCTCTTGGGGGCGTCGAAGGTTGTTGACCTGAAGTCATATCTGTGTAAGGATAACTTGGTGATTGTAACATCACATTCACTGGTAAATGCTTTTGAATAACTACTACTCTCTTAGGAGCATTCATGTTTTTGTACACTCGGGATGCCTTGGTGCACCAAGACATCCTTTGTAGGAAATTGAAGATAGTTGTAGAGTTGGAGTAACTTCGTGAGTTCTCCTTCTCAAGAGTTGTTTTTTGAAAAGCTTGTAAAGCTAAAATATGCGAAATGCTAGATATGAAACTAAGGATATGGGGTGGTCATTGTGTCTGTTGCCACATACTCCTTGAAGCTTCCATTGTAGATCATTTCTTCCACTTCCACCTTCAACACCATGCAGTTGTTGGTTTGATGCCCCCAGGTCCCATGGTACTCACACCAACCCTGTGCATCTCTACCTAGGAAGGCCTTGCCTTCCTCCCTGCATGCTGGCAGCTCTTGCCTGAGGCGCTTGTGGAAAATTTCTTCTATGCTGAGTGTGAGGGGTGTGAATGTGAAATTGACACCTCCTCCCAATGTATCTGCTTCTCTTCTTTTCTCTGGAACTTCATCCAACTGTTCCGCCTCTTGTTCAAATGCCCTGTCCAGCTTTGCCTTGAGCTCTCTCATTGTGTTCGTCATGACCATCTCATAGAGCCCTCCATAGGCCTCGAATGAGCTTGGGTGCATGTGTCTGATGAATGCTCTGACTGCTTCTCCCCTTGTGATGTCCATGTTGGCACCATAATTGAAGAATCTCTGGAAATAGCTTGATATGGGCTCCTGCGGCATTTGCTTGATATCATCTATGTGGCGGAAGCCTCTTAGGATGGAGTCCCTTGTCCTGCTCCCTATTATGGTGTCTGGCTGCCAAGGTATGGATGTCACCTTCACAGCCTTGCCCCTGTGTTTCCTTGTAGGCACTGTTTGAAAAAACTGTCTGCTTAGGCGGAGTGTCATTCCACTCCTCCTCCTTCCTTGCCTTTGTTTTCCTCCCCTCTTTCTTCTTTCCTGGTTGCCTCCTGCCATGACCATAGCCACTGTATCTGTCCTGTGTGATCCATGTCTCATTGAATTGACATAGCATTGTCTTGCAGTGCGTTGATCACCCAGGACCTCTCCCACTCCGTTCTCCGTGATGTACTTCAGCTTCTGGTGAACAGTGGATGGCACTATTTCATATGGATTTATGGTTGTCCTTCCTAGGATCCCATTGTAGGCTCCCAGGCTTTCAACCACCAAGAAATTGACATTTACCTTCAGCTGGGTCCATCCTTGGCCCATGGTCACTGGCAATGTTATCATCCCCAGGGGGTAGCTTGTTGCCCCTGAGAAGCCAACTAGGGGGAAGTTGACCGGATTGATGTCTGCTTTGGTTTTCCCTATCTCTTCCAACACTCTCAGGCTTAGGAGGTCAGCTGAGCTGCCCCCATCCACCAAAATTCTCTTTACATCAAAATTATCAATATCTAAAGTAATAACTAGAGCATCGTCATGTGGAAAAACGATGTGGCTCTTGTCCTTCTCCGAGAACTCTATCTTCACTTCTTCTCCTTCTCTTGGTCTCTTTCTCCACCTTGGCACTGAGCTTAGCTTGGATGCATAGACTTCCCTTGCATTAGCAGTTGGGCCACCTGATGCTGCTCCTCCATGTATCATATTGATGACTCCTCTTTTGTTAGGTGGAGGGTTATAGTCTACCTTTTCCTTGCCTTTGTCTTTCTGTGGTGGCCCCAGCTGCATACTATTGCCCCCATGGTCTACGAACTGCTTCAATTCTCCCCTCTGGACGATGTTGTTTATGCTTAGCTTTAAGCTAAAGCATTCATTTGTGTCGTGACCATAAGCCTCGTGGTTATCACACCATCTATCCTTGTGATTTCCTACCATTGGGGCTCTCCACCTTGCAGGGGGTGACCATAGCTTTTGGTTCCGCATCTCTCTAAGTACGGTGGCTGGAGTGGCGTTCAGTGGGATGAACTTAATGACATTGATTTCTCTAGCCTTTAAGGGTTCACCCATTTGGTTTCTTTGCTGTGGCGGACGCCACTCTTGTTGTCTTGCCTGCTGCGGCGGACGCCACTCTTGTTTCCTTGCTTGATGTGGTGCCTGGGGTGGTTTGCCTTTGTTTGGCCTTTGATTATCCTCCTTGGCTGCCTGGATTTTGGCCTTCTTGCTTGCCCTGTGCCTCTCAAGGTCAATATGCGTTTTAACTCTCCCTGCAAGCTCCTCCAAGGTGCTTGCTGGCTTTTTGGCCATCTTTTCAGCCAATGTTGACCCAAAGCGACCTAAGTTTCTGATAAAGGCTCGGATTATCTCCCCTTCAGTAATGTCTCCCTGGATGTCTGCAATATTCTGGTTGAACCTAGTGTAGTAGCTGGCCAGGGTTTCATCGTATTCTTGTTTTACGTCATCAATAGAGCCTGTTCCCTTGAGGAGTTTCCTCTCCCCTAGGTATCTCTGCAGAAACTTAGCTTTTAGCTGCTCCCATGAGTGGATGCTCTCAGAGGGCAGGCTGAAGAACCAATGTGAGGCCACCCCTGATAGGGTGTTTGGGAAAAGGAGTGCCTTGTATCTTTCATCAGTTGTCCTCCCGAATAGAGAGGCCTCATGCTGTTGGATATGCTCTAGGGGGTCTCCCTTCCCGTTGTACTTTGCAATTTGCACAGTGTGCAGGGAGTCTGGCACCCTGTTCATCTCCAGTTCCTTTGTGAAAGGGTGGTTCGTCTTGTCACTTAGACAATGCAAGCTGGGTTTCTTTGACTCATTCAATTTCCGGGTTATCATGGCTTCTATCTCCTCCGGGGTGATCACTACCTGCGCCGGGGTATAATCCCTCTGATATCCATTGTAGTTGTAGACTGGGCTTACTGGGTTCCCTTGTCCCTGCTGGTATGGACTGTAGGTGTACTCTTGATACGCCTGCTGGGGTGCTTCATAGAAGTCTTGCCTCCTTGGAGGTCTTGCTTGTCTTTCCTCCCCAAGCGGGGTGTAAGCCCTGTTGTTCTGCTGTTGCCTAGGAGGCACAAATTGTTGCCTGCCCTCTGGGGGTGGCTCCTGGTGATATCTTCTTTGTTCCTCTCGCTGCCCTGTTCGAGGGTGCGGGTAGTGCTCTTCTGCTGGGATCTGCTCCTCCTCCTGAGCTTCAGTATAAGTCCCTTGGGTGTATGCCTGCCTTGCATATGCTGTGTGGGCGCGATTGCCACCTCTCTGTGCTGGCATCCCATACGGGTACCCTTGGGGTTGCTCTTCATAATAGTATCCCTCAGGGGGTGCCGTGTTGTGGGAAGGCACTCCCTGTTGTCCTCCTGCTCTCTGTGGCCTTCTTGCCCGGGGGGTGGAGGCTGTGGAGGACTCAGCCCCAGCTGGGCGTGAAGGTCCTCCCTCCTGATTGTTCTGTTGCTGAGGAGGTTGTGGTATTTCTTGGGGCTCTGGATGCATTGGCTGCTTCCCAGGGTCAGGCCGCCTCCCTGGAGGTATGGGTTCTCCTCTCCGCCCATTGCCCCCAGGTGGGTGTTGGGGCCTGGACACCCTACTGTTCGTCATAGCTCGTGTAATAGCCAGGCTTTCTGTCCGAAGCCTACAGACGGCGCCAAGTGTTAAGTTATGGGATCTCAGTCAACGGGGTGTCGGCTTTAATCCCACTCCTTATAGGGGGGTGTGTGTGATCCGGTCTTCTCAAGTCGCCTTGTCTTTTCCTATGTCCTTCTTCCGTTCCTTCTTCCCTTGGTTCCTTCTCTTCTTCTCTCCCTTTGCCCTGCAAAAGGGGCAATACCAGACACGGAGGAGGGGGGGGTGGTGCCTGGTGAACCCTCTCCGATGCCTAAGTCAGAACTATACTTCTAGAGAGATAAAGCTAGAGAGATGTCAGAGCTAAATTGTCCAAATAGCCAAGATGTTCAAATGAGTTGTGAATGTGGGGTATTTATAGGCAACGATGTCATTAAGGTGGCTTAATGACATCGTTAACCTCTAAACACAATTAATTAACCTTTAAGTATATAATTAAGACCTTAGGATTCGGAGGAGGTAGGCGGAGTGGACCGAGCATGGGCGTCTGAGAGTGGTGTCGGGACCCTTGGGGGGGGAGGAATCCGACCCCCGAGGGTAGGGGTTGGGTGAGGGCACCCAACCCCTCCTAGGGAGGGTGGGGTTGGCCAACCCCATCCCTCCTAGGAGGAATCGGGTTGGCCGACCCGATCTCTCCTAGGAGAGATCGGGTTGGCCAACCCGATCTCTCCTAGGAGAGATCGGGTTGGCCAACCCGATCTCCCCTAGGGGAGATCGGGTCGGCTGACCCGATCTCCCCTAGGGGAGGTCGGGTGTGGCCACCCAACCTCACCTAGGTGAGTTCGCCTCCGTCGGACGGGCGCTTCGGCCCCGTCCGAGCCGTTGATGTTCTCGCGAAGTGTCCGGGTTGAAGTTTCGATTGGAAATCATAAATGGGACGATAAAAATACAACGGTTTGGAAGTCAACGGGTTCAAATTGGGCGTATATCCATCAGGGTTGGCATCGTAAAGAGGATGTCGCGCCATGTAACGTGGGTTGCCCTCGTATAGAGGATGTCACACCACGTTGAAGATGCCCGCCTCTTGTTTTAAAAATCCATGGAATGGTCGTTGTATTCATGGAGTTGCTCCCAAGCTGGGGATGTCATGCCATGTTACTAATGTAATCCTTAGAAAAATTCATTGGATGTAATATATTGTTGTTTGGGGGAGACATGATAGATGTCGAGAGAAAGCGTATTGACTGCTCGTTATTGACGTCGAGTGTTGACGTGTTGTTGGCATATTATAAAGGTCATTTGTTGTGTTTAGCAAATAGCTTGTATTGTTGATGCGTGTTATATGCGTAGAGTCTGCTACTTGGTGTGGTTCCAGAGTAGGGAATATAAGAGAGTAATGTACCTATGAAAATACATTAACTTCATTAGCTTTGTTGCTGTATGTACAATGCATGATAGATGGGGTCAACAGATCACCCATGTGTAAATAGTCTACTACGAGCTTAAACTGCTTAGAAAAGTAAAGCTTGGAAGTAGATAGGTGGATAAACCTGTGAGAAACGCAGTAATGGGGAGGGATGTGTTTAACGCCTCCCAAGTCGGTCTGTTCACGTGGCAGGGTGGTTGCATGCCACGCGATGTTGTAGTGCCCCGAGAGATATCATCTCTTCAATTGAGAATGAGACAGTTGTTGGTGCTGTGACCCCAGGTGTTGTGGAATTTGCACCAGTGCGTGATGTCGGTTCCAAGGAACGCATGCGGTGTCTATTGTGGGGAGGGTAGTTTGTTTTGTAGGATGCTAACGAATAGCTCTTCGACCTCTGTGTTCAGAGGAGTGAATGCATACTCTACCCCATCAAGTGTGTTCCTGCTTTTATGTTGTTGAAAGAATATCCCCCCTCATTTGCGGGTGTCTTGCTCCACCCGAGTTCAAGCTCACAACTGCTCTTTCTAGCTTGTCTTTGAGGTCACTTATTGATTGAGTGGTCCTCCAGCCGTACACCCTTCCGAGTAGGAGGAATGATCGCGTATTCAAGTTCATGAAGAACGCGTTGATCACTGCCTCCCTTGTTGATTTTAGCAAAGCTGCATTCAGCGCGAAGCTCTTGAAGTATTTTGCAATTGGTGCGCCTTCTTCCTGCTTGATGTCCCAGATGCTTCGCAGTGTTCGGACTTGTTGGTGATTTTTCGCCCGTGTAGGCGCAAAGAGTTGGTCACAACGCATTTCTTCCACTTTCTTAGCTTCGTGTTGCTTAGATGTGCCCCCTGATCATGGCGGTGGAGAGTTGTTGTTTACACCTTAAAGCGTTTACGTAGCACTGTCGTGCTGCAGTTTGATCTCCTAACATCTCTCCGACTCTATTCCTTGTCGGGAATTTCAGCTTCTGGTGCACTGTGGATGGCACTATCTCATAGGGGTTAATCGCTGTTCTTCCCAGTATCTTATTGTATGCCCCCAGGTTTTCAACCACAATGAAGTTGACATTGATGTCCAACTTTGTCCATCCTTCTCCCAGTGTCACTAGGAGTGTGATTGTACCCAAGGGGTATGTTGCAGCACCTGCGAAGCTTATAAGTGGGAACGTTTCTGGGCTTAAGTCTTCTTTTGTACGACCGAGCTGTTCTATCACCTTGATGGTCAGAATGTCAGCGGAGCTTCCGCCGTCAACGAGGATTCGTTTGACGTCGTAATCCGCGATAGGCATGGTGATGACGAGTGCGTCGTCATGAGGGTATACTATGTGCCTCATGTCTTCCTTGGAAAACATGATGACAAGATCATCTTGTTCACCTCTTGGTCGCTTTCCATACTTGGGATGTGTCTCTGCCTGTGAGGCATAGACATTCCTTGAATGTGAGCCTTGCCCCCCAGTAGCTTGTCCCCCATGTATGACATTGATCACGCCTCGCTTGGGAGGAGGTGGATTTTCATACATCTTTTCTTTTCCCTTACTCTTGGCAGAGGATTCTCCTTGGATCCTTTTGGGGTTGTTGTCACATTGATCGATAAAGTGTTTCAACTCCCCCTTTTGAATGTCGTTGTTGATTCGCATCTTTAAGCTAAATCAGCTATTTGTATCATGGCCGTATACTTCGTGGTTTTCACACCACTTTTCAGTTTCCTTCCCGAGAGGGCCCATTCGCCAACTACTCGGCTCTCTCCAAATATTTGTTTCTTTCATTTCCTTGAGGATTACGGTTGTTGGATATGATTCGAGGCAGCCTAGTACGAGTCGACAGAGTAAAGTTCGAGTTCTCAAAAGAACGTATGATCGACCATACAAGTCCGGAATAAGGAGACAAAGAGGAATGGTTGACTACCCTACAAACAGAAGTCGACCCACCAGATAACAAAGGACGAGGCAAGAAAGTCATTCAAGGCTCCTCTCTTGAGGTGTAAGTCGAGTCGAGGACCAAAGCTTCCCTACTAAAGTACGAGTCGAGTCGACCACCAGATATTTAGAGGAAACCTTCCCTCTTAAGGATAGGACAGGTGGAGACCTGCTCGCCGCCTCTAGGAAGACTTCCCTTCGAAGAAAGAGGCACCAGCTGGCGACCTGCTCGCCACCCTCTATACCAAGAAACCTTCCTCTTAAGGAAGTGGTATCAGCTGGCAACACTGCTTGTCACCTGCTTATGCAGACTCATGACAAAAACCCTCCCAAGAGGGTAGCCGCCACAAAAAGTCGGTAATTTCTCCCTATAAATAGCCCTATAAATAGGGGTTCACTTTCATTATCTAACCTAAGTTCTATCATATACTTTACAGTACTGTACAGTATTCTCTCGATATCCATTACTGACTTAAGCTTCGGAGTGGAATCAGGGGCCTTCCCCACCTCATTTCAGGTCCTCGCCCAGCACAAAGCCACCAAAGGAAACTAAGTACCCACGAGGTCAAGAAAGATACCTGAGTGAGCTAGCCCCCGGCGAGATCTCGAATTCCATTACCCGAAGTTCTAGAGCCACGTCATTTTGATCCCAACATCTGGCGCCGTCTGTTGGAAACAGATCAAAAAGTCATGGCCTCCGAGAAGAACAAGATGCCAAACCCCGTGGTTGAGGAGATGGGAAACACTCAAGCAAGTCCTACCACCTCAAGACCCACACCAAAAGAAGACCCACCAGTGCCCCAAGCTAATTGTACTGGTGGGGAAGAGGATCTTAGCCATTCCAAGTCACTACCAAATCAGGAAGAGGCGAGAACAGTGCCTCTAGCTGTCCCTCAGGAGATAATGGCGACCTTTATAGCCTTCTAGAAACAAACCCAGGCGGCAACGGTTCCTGACAAAAAGGAACCGACTCGAGAAGCCTCCCAGAAGGAAGAGGTGGCCTCTAGTGTGAAGTTTGTGGAAGAAAATCTCCTGGGGAAAGAGATCCCCAAAGCTCCAGAAGTAGAGATGGCGAGCAAGAACCATGTCCTATCACTATAGGACAGGTAGATGAACTATTGGAGAAGAAAAGAAGAGGAGTGAATGATTTACTTATCATTCGCGACCACACTTCATACCCTTTCTCGAAGAGGTTATTCAATACTCGAGTTCTTCCATAAGTCTTTGCAAGGAACATCGAGGACTACACAGGCGAGGGAGACCCGGTTTTCCATATCAACGCCCATAACTCTTCCCTTTTAGAGTTGTGTTCTCCATATCTTAGTCTGGGAGTTAGAAATCCCCCCCCCCCTCTTGTGTTGGGTATACACTTGGTTTAGGTGCGCTATGTCGGCGTGATTGCTTTGAGGGTGTACGCGCTATTGAAATTATTCACACTTGGTAGGTGCTAGTTGTGTGACGCAATGGTTCTTTAACGCGGCCCACTTGACAGGGCAAGGCCAAGGTAACTGATGCGGTGATCAGTGAGAGCTCGACGACATTGGATGGCTTGGCGGAGCGAGGAAACATGATCAGGTGATCAATTTATAACGATTGTAACTCGGTTCTCTAAGTCGAGACGGGTTTTCCCAAATGTTCGACCCTTCCCCTTTTATTCTTTTTCTTGTTCCCTATTTTCCCCTTTCATACGATAGGGGGTTTGCCATGCATAGAAATATCAAAGTATTTAGATAATTGAATGTGTAGTGAAAGATTACTCTCTATATCTTTCGCACGAGTTTCCCAGTCGGGAGCTTCGCTTTCCTTGAATTGGACAGACGTTTGTTTCTTTTTTAAACTGATCCTTGTATCGACTGCCTATTGTATGACAGGTGCAATGTCTAAATGCCTCCTCATTGGCTATCTCTTGAATTGGACAATTTCGGTTGACGATGATTTCGGTCGATGACGGTTTCAATTAGAGTCGATTTTGGTCGGCGACGATTTCGGTCGTCGACGATCCTTTCATCGGGTCTAGGTGGTAGCGACGAGCAAGCATTGGCAGTCGAATATTGATTGCCGGCGGTGAAGGTTGTCGCGATGACATGGGTTGCGACAGCGGATGTAAACATAGTCGCAATGACTGGGGTAGCGACGACAGGGTAGCACTCCATAGTTGGATTTTCCTCTGGTTTCCTTGCTCGTGAGGTATGTATGTCTCTTGGGTTGGACAATGCACCGCCTCTTGAAAAGCCGTTATGAATGACTTTTGTATTGGATAGTCGACCACCAATTCACTGAGAGTGGTGAAGTATTGTTGTTAGTGCTCATGGTTTGCTTGTCATGGATTTTTATTAGAAGCCCACAGACGGCGCCCACAGACGGCGCCAAGACATGTGTATCGGGTTGACGAGGTGTCGATCCGAATAACAATCTTACAGGTGAAATTCCTTTATTCGCTACATGATTCCTTCGAAATACTCGTTGGGTTCGATCACTGATGTCGGATCCTTCGTGATATTGGGTAATATGTACTTCGGGTTGTCGTATGTCAAAGTGTCGGATTGTCGGACTTCCGGGGCGTCGGATTGTCGGAGTGTCGGACCATCAGACTGTTAGACTGTCAGACTTTCAGACTGTCGGAGTGTCATACTGTTGGAGGTTCGCAAGCCCTTAAAATTGCTAAGTGTCTGGATGTCCGTATATGTAGTTGTTCATACATCTCGCCGTTCGTATGTCAGATCGTTGAGACTTCCAAGCGTCGGGACATCTCTCCTATGCAGTCCGCGCGCGTTCCTCCTAACACCTGCAAAAGGGGCAACATCAAGACCACATAGGGATGTGGTAATCGATGAACCCTCTCTGAAGCCAAAATCAGTACATCGTTTTAGAGAGATAGAGTAGGGAGAAGGCAGAGCATAAATATTTCAAGTCACATCAACTTAGTAAATGAATAGAGGTGGAGTTCTATATATAGGCTCAAAGGAGATTAAGGCGGTTAATGTGCACCGTTAACTCCTAATCGAGCTCAGTTAACAAGTAATAAAGAGATTAAGCCCTTAGCAAGCATGGAAGGGTTCGTGATATTTTCTAAGTGTCGGATGTGCAAAATGAGGTCGGGTCGTCGCGAGGGGCGATTTGGATGATAGTGTTCCGGACGTCGCGTACACCTAGGGATGGCAACGGGTCACGGGTACCCGCCGACCCGCGGGTACCCGACCCGATGACCCGCGACCCGCGGGCGGGTTCGGGTTTGGGTTCACGGCGACCCGCCGACCCGACCCGATCGAGCTTTCATTTTACATATATATGTATATTATATAAAACTATACGGGTAATATAACACATAGTCAAAATAACAATTATTCTAATGAATAGGGTGATTTATATTTGGATTATGAGTTAATTTAATAATTTATGATTTAAATTTGGCTACGGTAACATAGAATTTAGAATTTAACATTTAAAATGATAAATTATACCTCACACGGGTCGACCCGCGGGGTCGACCCGACCCGAAAGTGCATGGGACGGGTCCAGGTCGACCATATTGACCCGCGGGGCGGGTCAGGGTCTGGCGATAACCGCCCCGACCCGCCCCATTGACATCCCTACGTACACCCCTTTGGCGGGGATACTACACGTCAGAAGGGTTTCGGGACCTTCGGGGTCGGACGGGAGGTCTGACCCCGAAGGCTTGGGGTTGGACTAGCGGGTCCGATCTCTCCTAGGGAGAGATCGGACTAGCAACGCGTCAGGGCGAGTGTTTTTCCTCGTTCGGACCGTTACGCTGCGGGTGACGTGTTCGGGTCAAAATTTCTATTTGCAATCGTTTGTGGGGTAATTAAAATAATACAATCCGAATGAAAACGGGTCTAAATTGAGCATATATCCAGCAGTAGACTATAACAATGTAAGCGACTATAACAATGGAAAAAATCTTGGCTGGCTCGGTGCCACCACCCGCTGGCCCTTCACTCACTCACAATGATATTATGTGGGACCCAATTTGCTGGGTCCCACATCACACCATTGTGAGGAGTAAAGAGCCAGCAGGTGGTGGCACCGAGCCACCGGATAAAAGCTCATAACAATGTAAGCGCCTTCTGTTCTTAAGAGTAGTAAATTCTGATAGTTAAGAATAATTGAAACTTTAATCATCAAACCAAGTTAACTCTCTTTAAAGGAACAACTTCTAAACCATTGAAAAATGAGATAATATTTTTCAACTCTAAACGAAATCTGCAAGACATGGCTTCATAACCAGTAAAATCTGATAATTTTGGTGTCACCTAAACACTAATCTTGAATAATCAGAAAAAGAAGGGTGATTTTCCTGATCATTTCTTCAGCTAAGTGTTGGATTTTGGCTATATTTTAATAAAGTTGGTTTTGGGCTGGTTTTTGGACTAATGGTTTAAGCCCAATTTTTAAATTAAGCCCAACTATTTTTAGCCCAAATTTGAGTGAATGGAATTGTGAAAAACATTTTGTACCACATCGAATAGGTGAGCTCTCCTCCTCCCTTCTCTTCTCCTATATAAAGGAGTCTTCCTCTTTACTTTTTTGGTAGAAGAAAATGAGATCTCTTCCTTTTGGTTGAGTATCCAATATTTTCGGAATCCATAATTTTGGAATCCAAGTTATTTTTCTCCTCCTCTGTTCTTCGTGTTGACGAATTGCAGAGTTCTTCTTAGGTTGATTTCGACTTATGTCGTGTTCAACCTTTCTAGTTGTTTTTAGCCGTTGTCGTCGGCATTTCTGTTCTTTGTTTGAGTTCAGGTATTGGGTTCGGTTCGGTCGAGCGTGTTGCATGCATAACACGATTCGATGACACTGTTGAATCCTGGGAGGTGATCGCCCCTTGTATAAACCCCTTTGCATAACCCGAGGGTGGGGAGGGGCGAAATTGCCTTAAGGAGACTGTGATTAGCATGGGCCTCAGTATAAAAATACGTATTCGTTTTCGTGTCGAAGTATACGTACAATTTCGGTGTTGCCTATATCTTGCATGTTAATTGGAGGAATTACTTGTAAGTAACCGAGATTTGATTAGTTGCATTTTGGTCCATGGACTTTATAAATTTGCATATTTACCCTCAATATTTCCAACAATCTTAAGGCAATTTTATTTGTTGGTTTTATGAGAGGATGCTTAATTGAATTTTGAGATTCAATTTTTGGAGAAAATTATTTATTCTCTAAATTTCACAAATATTGTCGAACAATGATGTTGTTGAGAATGTGAACATGCTCGAGAGCACATGCGACTGATAAAATCACTAAGGCCATTTAGGCCCTCAAGACTGATAAAGTCGTCAAAAGCTGTTGAGGCTATTAGGACCGTTGAGGTCACTAAGTCGTTGAGACTATTATGACCAATCGAGATGGTCAAGGTTATTGAGTTTTCTTGATAAGGAGGCTTTGGTCACTTGACCCACTTTAGCCGTTGGGGCTTATGGGGTCGTTGAATCCATTGTTGAAAATTGGATTAAGAAATCGGTTAAAACCGATTGAGTGTGTATGACAACTGTTATGGAATTTTATTTCCTTGTCTAAACACTAAGTATTACATTGTATATAAATGTACGTGTGAATCAACGAATCGATTGTACACACCTAAACCTTGGCACGTATGTATGCCGCGATAAATGTACATGAGTGTTTACTCAGAAGGTTAGCTCCGTGTGAGTCTGGTTTTGTTAAAACCGAATTTAACCGTGTCCAGGTTTATTTTCTGTCCAACATAAGGAAGAAAAAAAAATTGATTTTTGTAATTGAAGTGATGAAACTTAATTACTGAAATCAGATATTCAAATCGTTATTTGAATTTCACTAATCCAAATTTGAGGTTCCGGATTAATTACTATTGTGGAGTCGGGTACCAAATACTCGGACTTCTAATAAATCTAAGGGGGTTGGTCATAAGTCCAATGTTTGAACACTACTCAATGAGAATGTAGCTATCACTTGGCAAACAACTCTAAAATTGAGAAAGACTACAATCTTCTCGATGTGGTCTATAAATACGATTATTCTGCAAGTTATGATATCGCAGATGCCGGCGCGGGGTTGGACACTCGTCTTGGATACCGTCTATGTTGCCGGAAAGTCGCCGAGACTTACTTCATAAGTTGAAGTCATAAGAAGGAATTCTTTTTGACAAAATCTGGAAATAAAAATGAGGAGGAAGCATCCCTGTTGAGAGCACTCGAAATCGTCAAAAGAACTGTACGTTAAATACGGATAGACGACAAATTTGATTGAGATGAAGTTGAATTACTTTAAGTGTAATGGCCGTAGAGCCTAAAGTAAACATGAGTAAAATTGGTTTTGCATTGGCCGTAGTGCCTAAAGTGAACGTGAAATAAGAATGTTCCTTATTGTGCTGAATTTGTGGCACAATAATTTAGGACCTGTTAATTACGATAATTTGCGGAGGTTATCTAACATGGTTCATATTCCTAAATCAAAATAGATCAAGAACTTAAATGTGAAGTTTGCGTTGAAACGAAACTTATTCGGTCGATAGGATTACCGAACTTCTTGTTCTAAATACATAGCGATGTTTGCGACTTAATACATGTCCAAACGCGATGCGAAAAATAAGTACTTCATTACGTTAGTAGATGATAGTACGAAATATTGCTATGTATACTTGATGAAGGAAAATATGAAACAATAACAAATTCATGGTTTACAAATAAAAACTTGAGTTTCATTAAAATAATTAATTGTTTTCGCAATGAGAAATGCGACAACAATTATTCTCTGTTTAGAGAATGTTGACTTTAACACAATTTAATTTGTGAAGTCATTGCACTGCATAAAACCCCGATTTAGTTGGTTCGCGGTTTCGATACCACCGGGCGACGGTTAAGGTTTTTTTTTTTTTTTTTCTTAGTGGGTGAATGGATTGTCATTAGGTAAAAATGATCGAATCCAACCACATTCTATCCTTCAAAAAAAAAAAGGTAGTTTTGGCACTTGCGGTGCAACGGGCCGATGTCGTTTATTGGTCGGAGGGTTAAACCATTTTTAGAAACGTGGCGGTCTAATGACCAAATTTGATCTCATATTGTTTTAAGAAAAATGTTGATGTTTTGACGGTCTGATGACCTACATTGGTACGATGGTGATCTGATGATCAGTGATGATGTGGTTGAGAGTTTGTAATAACTTCATACCAAAATCGTGTGTTAACACGTTAAAATTTTCCTGGAAGAAATAAAATAATGTGGTTGAGACCATGTTTGTTAGCAATTACCTTTTGAATAAGGTGCCCCATAAGAAGGAAGATAAACTCTGTTTGAGTTGTGCCTTCAAATGTGGGAAAAATCACTAAATTACCTATATTTTGGAACTCAAACACAAAAACAAGGAAAAACGAGTTTCCGGAACCATAATCACTTCTAGCGCATCTCCGAAATGCGCCAAAATCATGCCACATCTGCCAAATGCGCCACATTTAATACATGGCGCATTTCCCAGATGCGCCACAATTAATTAGCATTAATTACCTGTTTTTCAAATTAATTCACTAAAATACTGCTGTAACCAAGAATCGAACCCAGGTAAGCTAGGTAACTGAGATGAATACTAACCACTACACTACAATGTATTTTGTTGAAAATTTATTATACCTTTTATATTTAAAGTCAGTTTAACGACCAAAATATCGTCACTGAGAATTCAACACAAGTCACCCGCATGATAGGCAAAAATTCTTACCACTACACTACAATGACTTTTGTTGAGAATTAATTAAACTTTGTATATTTATTTGTCTATGTGATTTTATTTAATTTTTTGTGTTAATATATTGTTTAGTTACCTACGTTTGCACCATGTGACCGAATGATTACTTTTTTGAAGTGATTAATGGTTACATATATTTCAGAATATGACAGAATCGTTTAAACTTATTTTATTTAATAATTTATATTTAATCAAATGTGATTGAATTTTACAAAATAACTAAACATAGGTAAGAGTTGAATTTTATTAAAATCGTTATTTAACTAAAATTCAATCACATTTGATTAAATATAAATTATTAAATAAAATAAGTTTAAACGATTCTGTCATATTCTGAAATGTATGTAACCATTAATCACTTCAAAAAAGTAATCATTCGGTCACATGGTGCAAACGTAAGTAACTAAACAATATATTAACACAAAAAATTAAATAAAATCACATAGACAAATAAATATACAAAGTTTAATTAATTCTCAACAAAAGTCATTGTAGTGTGGTGGTAAGAATTTTTGCCTATCATGCGGGTGACTTGTGTTGAATTCTCAGTGACGATATTTTGGTCGTTAAACTGACTTTAAATATAAAAAGTATAATAAATTTTCAACAAAATAAATTGTAGTGTAGTGGTTAGTATTCATCTCAGTTACCTAGCTTACCTGGGTTCGATTCTTGGTTACAGCAGTATTTTAGTGAATTAATTTGAAAAACAGGTAATTAATGCTAATTAATTGTGGCGCATCTGGGAAATGCGCCATGTATTAAATGTGGCGCATTTGGAAGATGTGCCATGTTTTCGGCGCATTTCAGAGATGCGCTAGTAGTGATTATGGTTCCGGAAACTCGTTTTCCCTTGTTTTTGTGTTTGAGTTCCAAAATATGGGTAATTTAGTGATTTTTCCTCAAATGTGGGGGTGTCTTGCTAAAAGTTATGATACCTCTACGAAAAAGGCGCATACATGCGCTAAACTGTTGATTGCATAAGATATGCTCAGAACAGTAACGCGTATCGATTTCTTCTGTTTGAATCGAAAGTGTCGAATAAACACAAAGATACGTTAATGTAATCAAGAAATGCATTTTTCTTTGGAAAATGTATTTTTGGCTAAGTCTAGAGGAGAGGCAAGCATATGAGACTATAGAGGAAAAATAGTCAAGACCGAGAACATGGAGGGCATGTTAAGGTCGAGACCGAGGTTGAAACCGAGGTCGAAACCGAGGTCAAGCCCATGATGAGTAAAAGGGCAAGGATTGAAAAATCCTATGGTCCATTTTTTTTGACCTATATGCTTGAAGTCGAACCTTAGACTTACCACGAAGCCGTAAACTCTTCTGAGAGACCTCTATGAAAATAGGCAATCAACAGTGATATTGAATCCATCTTGCAGAACAACACTTGAGAGCTGGTGGATCTTCCGCCCGGAGACAAACCGTTAGGCTACAAGTGGATATTCAAACGTAAAATGAACGAAGATGGATCAATTGATAATTACAAAGCCCGACTTGTCATAAAAGACTATAGACAAAAGAAAGGACCGGATTATTTTGATACATTTTCTCCAGTATCTAGAATCACATTCATAAGGATGGTGCTTACGATTGCAGCCTTGCGAAATCTAGAAATACAACGAATGGATGTGAAAAACAGCTTTCTTACATGGAGGTTTAGAGGAATAAATCTACATAGAACAACCTGAGAGTTTCTCTGCGCGAGAGCAGGAAAAGAAAGCATGTAACCTTGTCAATTCTCTGTATGGTCTTAGACAGATGCCTAAACACTGGCTTGATAAATTTGACAGCGTTTTATTGGAGAAATGTTTCAAAATAAATAAGTATGACAAACGTTTTACGTTGATGTTAATCGTTGGAAAAAACGATGAGGTAGTCTGGTCCACTGGACCTATGTTGAATTTGAGTATTGACATGAAAGACATGAATCTTGCCGATGTGATCTTTGGATTAAAACTCAGTAGATCATCGGAAAGTCTCATTTTAAGTCAAACTCATATATTGACAAGATTTTGGATAAATTCAACAAAGATGACAAGAACGAGGTCACTACTCAAATAGATTTGAGTAAGTATTTTTCAAAGAACAAGGGAGAATGTTTTACCCAAATTGAGTACGCTCAAATTATTGGAAGTGTCATGTACTTAATGTCATGCACTAGACCAGATATCGCTCACGTTGTAAGTGTATTGAGTCAATATACGAGTAACCCCAGTGTTGACCACTAGAACGAGGTAATCAGGGTACTTAGATATCTGAGACTTATTCGTAATCATGGTCTAGACAAAGAGATATCCTTATGTGATAGAATGTTATAGTGATGCAAAATGGATATCCGATTAGACACTACCACATTGAGCATAAGTGGTTACGTATTCACCTTACGAGGTGCAATAGTGTCGTAGAAAATCCTAAAAAACAAACAGTCATAGCCAGATCGACGATCAAGTCTGAGTTATTGTACTGGAAAAATGTGCCGAAGATGCAGAATGGCTATGCCATTTTCTCGAGGATTTTACTAATTGGCCAAAACCTGTGTTAGTGCAAAGATTGATGAGTTTGTTTTTTGGTTTAATCCAAATAAAATCCAATCTAATGAAAGGTTGAAGATTTTGTTTAAAAGACAAGGTTAACGCGAATATAAGTGGTGCACCCCCTATTTGGCCTGAAAACCTTTGTTAAAGGTTGGGAAATGAGACACTCTGCGAACCTGTTGTCCACATAAGAATCAACCTAAATTTAGTTGTTGGATTGACAAAAATTATTCCTGCAGGAAATGATAGTCTGAGGACTGTGATGATTTGAGAACATTGATGCAACGTTGCGATAATCAATTTGTATAACATAGTATAACCTATCTAATGGAATGTCCAAACATATACGTCATACACGTTATATTACCATTAGAGAGTTGCTCTCAAATATATTTAGTGTGCCCGATATAGTAAAGTCGGCAGATAAATAGCGGATCCGCTACCCGAAAGGGTTAAACAGAGAGTTATTTGGCCAAGCATCGAATGGAATGAGGCTAAAGCCCGTGGAGGAAACACTCTTGAGAAGGAAAACCCAACCATAATGACTGGAGATCCCAAGAACTTGGTTCAATGGGACAACCTAATCACAAGAGTGAGTGTTGTCACTGTGGGGGGTCAAACCCCGAGCCTATTCCCATGATGCAAACAGTGATGGAGATGAGGTTAAGCTTTTGCCGGTATTGATCTTCAATAATCGGTTAAACCGAGCACAGTAATTAGAAATTACTTAATTGAAATCATTTTTTATGCAAAGCTTTTAATGATTCGTAAGGAGAACTCAGAGTCGTGATGATGCTCTTGAGACATAGAATCACCTATGCGAGTGAGAAGTGGGGCCGCTTCGAAATGAATTGTTGAGGGCGCAATTCTTAGAAACGCTTGCAGAACCAGGCGAGTGATCCAGGGCCTAGGGATCACAGGGCGTGAACCGAACTATACTAGGAAGGTACCTGTGTGGGTTATGTCGTCATCTACACCAACGACAGTCGGTTCAAGGACATCGCGTCTACCGACCAGTCAGTAGAGAAGGCATGATCTCACTAGGGATAGGTTCAAAGGGGTCACCCCTACCTATCCTTTGCAGGTATTGACCGTTGTACTCAAATTTCGTGTCTAGATTTCCAATTTCCATTCATGTGGGGGATTGTTGGATTTTGGCTATATTTTAATAAAGTTGGTTTTGGGCTGGTTTTTGGACTAATGGTTTAAGCCCAATTTTTAAATTAAGCCCAACTATTTTTAGCCCAAATTTGAGTGAATGGAATTGTGAAAAACATTTTGTACCACATCGAATATGTGAGCTCTCCTCCTCCCTTCTCTTCTCCTATATAAATGAGTCTTCCTCTTTACTTTTTTGGTAGAAGAAAATGAGATCTCTTCCTTTTGGTTGAGTATCCAATATTTTCGGAATCCATATTTTTGGAATCCAAGTTATTTTTCTCCTCCTCTGTTCTTCGTGTTGACGAATTGCAGAGTTCTTCTTAGGTTGATTTCGACTTATGTCGTGTTCAACCTTTCTAGTTGTTTTTAGCCGTTGTCGTCGGCATTTCTGTTCTTTGTTTGAGTTCAGGTATTGGGTTCGGTTCGGTCGAGCGTGTTGCATGCATAACACGATTCGATGACACTGTTGAATCCTGGGAGGTGATCGCCCCTTGTATAAACCCCTTTGCATAACCCGAGGGTGGGGAGGGGCGAAATTGCCTTAAGGAGACTGTGATTAGCACGGACCTCAGTATAAAAATACGTATTCGTTTTCGTGTCGAAGTATACGTACAATTTCGGTGTTGCCTATATCTTGCATGTTAATTGGAGGAATTACTTATAAGTAACCAAGATTTGATTAGTTGCATTTTGGTCCATGGACTTTATAAATTTGCATATTTACCCTCAATATTTCCAACACTAAGTGCATACATATAAGAGTAGTCAAGTATAATCATTGTTCTTCAGTCCGCAATCTCATTTAATTAACACTAATTAGAACAGCTCCTTAACAAAAAAGTTATATTAGAAAAAACTCTTTCTAAAGCTTTATTTACAGCATATTGAACCCTAATAAATTGGAAAGAGCATTATAATATTTATCCAAATACATGGTTGGAATAATGGTCTCATGAAGCTATGTATAATTGTTATGAATAAATGAAAAACGATTAAAACATTCCAGGTATAATTCGTAAGTGATAAAAGTTAGGGTTAATAGGTCTTTTGGTCCAACATGTTTGACAACTTTTGCGTTTTGGTCATATATTTTTTTTTTGTTGCCTAGTTTTGGTACCATATGTTTGAAAACTTTTGGTTTTTGGTCAATCCGTTAGTTGACCGTCAGTTTGACCGTTAAATAGTCATGTGACTTGCACATGCCTAGTCCCAAAATTTTATATTTTTTCAATTTAGTCCTCAAAATTATTGTCATAACTTTTTATTTTTACAATTTAGCCCCTAAACATAATCAACCGCACCCTAAGAGTAAATTGACCTAGTCATGGTCCGGCTTATGATTAGGTCGGACCATGGCTAGGGTCGCCGGACTTGCATGACCCCAACCATGGTACGACCTAGCATGGGTTGGGCCATGGTTATGTCAATTTAGCATTTGGGTCCAATCGTTCAAATTAGGCCATTGGGCAAAATTGACCTAGCCATTGTCTGACCCATGGCTACGTCGGACCATGGCTAAGGTCGCCGGACCTGGGCGACCATACCGATGGTCCGACCTAGCCATGGGCCGGACCATGGCTAGGTCAATTTAGTCGTAGGGTGCGGTTGATAATGTTTAGGGGCTAAATTGCAAAAATAAAAAGTTAGGATAATAATTTTGAGGACTAAACTGAATAAAATAAAATTTTGGGACTAAGCATGTGCAAGTCACATGACTATTTAACGGTCAAACTAACGGTCAACTAATGGATTGACCAAAAAGCAAAAGTTTTCAAACATATAATACTAAAACTAGGCTATAAAAAAAAAAAAAAGATATATGACCGAAACCCAAAAGTTGTTAAACATATTGAACCAAAAGACCTATTAACCTTAAAAGTTATGCTTTATCTATGGTGCGTGATTCATAAAAACATGGATTTACATGAATAAAATTAATAATTACATATAAAAAAAGAAGTTATTTCAGAATTTGCAGCGAATAGATATTTAGAGAAATTAAAGAGTATGAACAATGAATTTCAAACCACCTGCTTATAAGAAACACAACTCAAGTAGTTAGTTAGACATAGTAGTTAAAATCAACATATGAGAGAAACAAAAATGAAGTAATTAACAAAAAAAAAAAAAAATCACGGAGAATATTATAATTTGATCCAGAAAAATCCTAATAACCAAATTACTGGATCGGGGAAATCCATAGACATGAAAAAGTATACCCCGGTCTGGCAGACCCCTGACTGCCATATCTACTCAGATGATCTTCCTGGTAGTTAAACAAAACTTTACTAATGGAATTAAAAAAAAATCAGCAATTGGTTAGCAAGATTCGTATAATGCACTTAAGGATGATAAACCCAAAATGATATTTAGCATGAAGATAGAAAGATGTGAGTGCAAAATTCTCTAATCCCTTTGGACTGAACACCACGTCCATCTTGTGGGACCCACCCTGTTCCGTCCACTGCAACACCACGAAGAAGCAAATTGATTAGTGTGATAAAGGTTTGAGTTCAACAACTCCCAAAGTGAACTTGGCTTTGTTTCACATTTAAGTTCCAAGAAATTCCTCAACTCGTCGGTGATAAGTTGGCTGATTGAGGGCGGGTTCAAATGGGTTGAAGGCCATCATGTGGATTAAGGTCGGTGTGCGTGTTAGAGAGCATAGCTAGATACAGACTTGTATAGAAGGAGGCAGGAAAAGAAGTCTAGGATTTCGCGGACTGTCTGATTTTGGTGTAGGGGGAGAGGATGAGACAGAAGGAGAAGATGAAAAGAATGACCCAGGAAGACCAACTAACGGACAAGGAAGGAGCGAGTGTCAAGCGCTACTGGTATTTGGTACTTACACTGACATGGCGCGCTCACATATTACTCTCTTTCCTTTTTGCTTCATAATTCGGCATCGGAAACCCTCTGACTGACACGTGTACAGTTTAATGGCATATTAACCTTGTAGAATATAGTTATTTTAACAGTAAAAAGTCTAGGTACTAAAAAAAAGCATATTTATTTATTACCAGTAGTCTACATAAGCAATACACTATAGCTAGCAGTTGGCAATAGAGGTTTCACTTAATGCATCAAATGTTTGGATAAACCATCAAGATTACTGAGTCTTGCAACTGCACTCATCTCAAGACCATGTCGCCTTCCTCATAATCACACAGTTACCATTTGAGAAGGTTACTGTGTTTTAACTATTTTTAATAAGAATCAACTCCATGCCCGTATTAATTATGAGATATATGACTACCGTTTAAGAAAACAGAATTGTCATAACAAAATATAGGTTTTAATTTTTTTTGTAAGCAGATGCAGTTTAAATGTATTGAAATGATATTATTCAAGAATATAACCGTCTTATTTACCTTTTTCCGAGTATCATTCAGAGAGTAATCTCTCAAGTCCACCTCCATCCAACATAAACATGGAATCCTGGAAACTTTGCAAATTCTAATAATAGAAACTCACATCAGAAGATAACACATAAAAGTAAGCACCGTGTGTAAGCAAAACTTGGTAGTGTATACTCGTTAGATACCCCTTACAATCAGTCTCTCCTACTCTGGAAGTGAAACTTCCCTTTGTACAGTTATTAAAGAAGTAAAAATGATACAAGATGTAATATTTTACGAGAGGACTACATTGATCTTATGCATAGAAATATTAGAGATGTAAAGAAAATATAATAAAATCAGTAAGAGACTTCAAAACCTTCATATAAGCATTGTTGATTTTTGCAGCATAAACGTCAAGACTATTTTAAACATGTTAGAAGGAAGTATAAGAGTGAAAATTAGCTAGTGCGGACCTTAATGGACCGAATATGTCGAGCTAAGTTCATGTCGTTAATAAGGTGTCACCTGAAATATTAAAGGATGAATCAATTGACATTAGTAGAAGCAAACTCAATAATGTACTAATTTTTTTCAAAGATGCGGAAATGACAGTAATACTTGTTATAAACAAGTAATGTTGAGTACTGGATGTAATGTCATGGTTAGGTATTGGTTAGCTGCAACAGTTACAATTTTACCGATTCCTAGTTAATTTAAGTTCTAAACTCATCATTTATATGTAGTTCCATAATTTACAGGAAGTGTTGCATCTTACTCTACTTTGAGTGACATCAAATATAGAGAAAATGATTGGCAATATTCATGCCACACATACTACATATAAGATCAATAATAATTATGAATCGGAACATAAAGAGTTACAACTTCCTTAGAAATGACTGGAATGTCACGTGGTGTAACAGCTTACTCCTTAAATCCTCTTGCTACATAACCTAGCCCTGTATATATTTATTGTAAAGAAATACAAGTTTCACAAATACTTTTAAACTTCAACTATTTTGATGGAAGTCAAACAATAATAGATAAGGTAAGCACAAATGGTCAAGATTGTAGTTTAAGGACTAACAACGGTTTAGAGAGCAATATTTCAATTAGGCAGAACAATAATGAGTATATACTAAAAGTAAAATTGCCTCCTTAAATTCCAGCGACTTCAAGCCTTAATTCCGACATATGTTCACAGATAGTAGAATGAGGAATCAACAGAGTTGCTCTTTTGTTCCAGCAATTTCAACTTTTCCCGCCTACAATTCACAGACAAACCAATGTACATTTAAAATAAAGAATCATCATAGATAAACAGAGACCCAAATTCGTAAACACCTATATGGAAGATCTAAGTTGCAGCCATACTTTTAATTTACAATAATAACGTTTGATTCATAAACATTTAGTAACTTGAGCATTTTATCGAGCCCTTGGTGTGCGTAATTGTATGGTGGTTTGAATGAACAAATTGGAGGGTGTACATCTGTGATTATTTAAAATTAAGAATGAAAATATGTTATTTCTGCAAGGAAGAACTAATAACCTTCGAATATATGGATTCTCAGTCCAGTATTGTTATGAGGGCGAGAAATTGTTGCTGCGTAGAAGAACTATTAAGATTCGCATATATCGATTCTCAATCCAGAATTGTTATGAGGGCGAGAAATTGTTGCTGTGTACCTGGGATTTCCAGTCCAGTGGCGTTCAGGCGTGGGGAGCATCGGAGCGGTTTGATCAAACGAAAACGTATAACAAGAATTGAAGGGAAAATAGAATCATAGGACCAACTTGGAAATAACTATCAACAAACCATGGAGGGAAGGGGCTTTCAACTACTTCTGAGTATGTACGGTGCAGGGGTAGTTTGGAAGAGAAACAGATTGGTGGTGAGGAGAAGGCTATCCCATGAGAAGTTGCGCTTGTTGGAGAGTTGAGACCTAATCTAAATTGCGCATCGGTCGATTGGAGATGGAAGAGTACAGAGTTGGAAAAAACGCGCCAATTTGTGAGGACATATTTAAATTTTCATATTTTTATTTATGGTATAGATTGTAGACCGTGAGTCTATGTATCTACTATATATAATAGGGATTTAAATCAAATTGGTACCTGGGTTAACAGCTCAAAACGAATTGGTACCTCCACTAAATTTTGTGACAAATTGGTACCCGAGTTAACCTGGGTGTTGCACTGTTATAATTTCTGGTTAAAACTAACGGAATCTCATTTTTAGCGCATGAAAAGACTAAAATACCCTTATTGCAGAATAGCTACGTAATAGCAATTCAAAACTTTGGAACCCAATATCTCACTCATTTCTTCATCTTTTTGGACAATTTTTTTTTTGAAACCGCATAACTTTTCGAGATCTATGCAAGCCAAATAGCCTTAAAGTGATTTGACCAGTTTTTTTTCAATAAACACCGGTTTCCATGTTAATTCGTTCTTTTTTGTATAAAGCTCCACCGCATTCTAACACTTATCAACTTTGATCACCAAATTTTTTTACTAATTGGATTCCAATACTACAATCAAACCTTTGCTCTTGGATTCCAACACTGCTGTTTAAGAACCAAATTGATATTATACCTTTCATCCAAAAGAAAACAAAAGGCGAAAATCTGTCGAATTAATTATTATGCAATCTATAACTTACTAAAATTTTTCTTGATGTCTCCAGTAAACTATATTGGTGTGTCTCTAAATCAATAAAATTCATTACAAGAGAATATATGGATCTTAGCATGATAAGCTACCAATTTTTTTGTTTATATATTTTTTGGACATGCTGAAAAATTGACCAGTTCTGCAGGTCTTCGATTTTAAAAGCTTGACATGGTCTAACATAAAATTGCAAATGGAACAGTTTTGGCAATATCTCGAAAGAAAATTTATTGTTTGTCTCTAGCCACATAGTGGTAAAATTCTTTGTGTGGTTCTTTTAATGCAAGTTCATCTTATTTTCTCACATTACGGTCATCCCTCAGGATACTGAGAGTATCAATTTCCACATGTAGATTAAATGAGAAAATAAACTATTTCTTCTTGGTGTCCATTCTAAAAGTTCTTCCAATACCCTTAAAAGTACTTTTCATATTGTTCTATTTCAAGTATGAAACATATTTATCTATCTAAGATCCATATATTCTCTTGCAGTGACGTTTATTGATTTAGAGACACACGAGTATAGTTTATTGGAAACATCAAGAAAAATTCCAGTAAGTTATAGATTGCATAACAATTAATTCGACAAACTTTCATTTTTGGTTTTCTTTTGGATGAAAGGTATAACATCAATTTGGTTTTTAAACAGAAGTGTTGGAATCCAAAAGCAACGGTTTGATTGTAGTATTGAAATCCAATTAGTAAAAAAATTGGGTGATCAAGGGTGATATGTGTTAGAATGCGGTGGAGTTTGATACAAAAAAGAATGAATTAACATGGAAAACGATATTTATTGAAAAAAAAATTGGGAAAATCACTTTACGGCTATTTGGGTTGCATAGATCTCGAAAAATTATGTGGTTTCAAAAAAAAAATTGTCTTAAAAGATGAAGAAATGAGTGAGATATTAGATTCCAAAGTTTTGAATTACTATTACGTATCTATTATGCAATAAGGGTATTTTAGTCTTTTCATACGCCAAAAATGAGATTCCGTTAGTTTTAACCAGAAATTCTAACGGTGCAACACTCAGGTTAACTCGGGTACCAATTTGTCACAAAATTTAGTGGAGGTACCAATTCGTTTTGGGCTGTTAACCTAGGTACCAATTTGATTTAAATCCCTATATAATATTATATTGTACAAGCCTTCTAGCAATATTAAAAACACGTTTCCTCCATCCTATTATATGTAAATATTCTATATATTTAAATCAAACTAATACTTACTAAAAGCTCTACATATACGTAAATAAAATATTTATATGTATAAAAAAAATATATTTAAACTCAAATTTAGAAATATTCAAAATCGAAACATTATATATGGCATGGAGAACCTTCTATCAATATTGAAAACATGTTTCCTCACCATCCATATACAAATGAGGTACCATATCGGCTATCAAAGAGCTAAAAGAGCTTACGCAATAAAAAAAAATGCTAGAGGAGAGGAGTGCTTCAAGGTGACTGGTTCCACATATCTACATAATGGTAATAACTAATTTTCGATCAAATCTTGATTTGAATGACCTAATTTTTTGCGTACCATATTATATAGATGATTAATGGGCGAATCAATGTAAAGCATGAGTGTAAACTGCTTAATCGATGCACGATATAGGGTTCAAGGACAAACACACTACGGCACCAACAGTACGTGTTAGGTTCCGAGTCTAGGGTCAACGGGTGGTCGACTTAAGTCTCGTCCCTCACTGGAGATGTTACGGATTCGGTGCTCTCGGGTTGCGTTGTCCTAACTTGTGTCCTTCCGTCCTTAGCTTCTCTTCTCCTCTCGCCCTGCAAGAGGGGCAATACCAGGCACAGAGGGGGGTGGTGCCTGATGAACCCTCTCCGATGCCTAAGTCAGTACGGTTTTAGAGAGATAAAGCTAGAGAGATGTCAGAGCAAAATTATCCAACTTGCGAAGATGATCAAATGAATAGTGGAGGTGTTGTATTTATAGGCAATGATGTCATTAAGGTGGCTTAATGACATCGTTAACCTTTAAACATAATTAATTATCCTTTAAACACGTAATTAAGACCTTAGGGTACGGAGAAGGTTGGCGGAAATAAACCGAGTGTGGGAGTTCAAGAATGGTGCCGGGGCCATTGGGGGGAAGGAAAATCTTACCCCCAAGGGTAGGAGTTGGGTGAGGCCACCCAACCCCTCCTAGGGGAGATAGGGTTGGCCGACCCTATCTCCCCTAGGGGAGATCGGGTTGGCTGACCCGACCTCCCCTAGGGGAGGTCGGGTGTGGCCACCCGACCTCACCTAGGTGAGTCTAACTTGGCCGGACGAGCGCTTCGGCCTCGTCCGGAACGTTGGTGTTTTCGCGAAGTGTTCGGGTTGAAGTTTCGATTTACAATCATTAACGGGGTAATCAAAATGAAACGAATCGGGAGTCAACGGGTTCAAATTGGGCGTATATCCATCACATGCCCCCGAGTCAACCAATGGCCTAACCCTTGATTGACTCTATTTTAGGATGGTATGACACGCGCAATTTGAAACCGGGATTTTACCTTCTTGTCTGAATGTTTACTTACCCATGGATGTGTGCCTCTGACTCTGCCCCCTGCCTTATAAGATAGAGGAGTTGTAAATTCAGAATAGCACGGACACGTGTCCAAGCACGCGTCCGTCTGAGGTGGAACTAATAAATCAATCCTTGCTACGGGCGTATACTCGAAAAATACACGCTCGCATAGGGATGCAATACGAATACAGCTAAGCGATTCATACTTCAATTTCATGTCGGGATTTGTCTAAGTGGAGAAAAATTTAATTTTGGTTTAAAATTTTTCTAAGTATGGGATGCTTAAAAATAAACCTATGGGATGTTAACTTGAGTGGGGATATGCCTAACCATAGTCTAAGGGAGGTAAAGATGATAGTTTTCCTCTTACCCTTAGATCTCATCTAATTTTAAATAGAGGGTTGTGATTATGTCACTTTAAAAAACCCTACACCTTTTCAAATATATAGGAGAGTTAAGAAAATACCTCACTTAGCCACCATTGTCACCCTTTTCCCTTTTTCCTCACACTTGGAGACCAAGGGAGACATTCTTGCACACCAAGGGAGGGGGGCCGGCCGAAATTTCGGTGAGGAACCAGCAATTCCGACCAGCGGCTCAGGCGAAGCATCGGCGCGAGGAGGCCCAGCCGGAGACGACGACGCGACCCCAGGCGGACGGCGACGCGACCCCAGGCGGACGGCGACCCACGACGGTGCGGAGTACGGCTGAGGCGACGGGGATCGCCATTTGCGACGGCGAGGTCTTCTGTGGCTTCGACGGGCGGCTACGGCGGCGGGACAGGCGGGGATAGGCTCAGCTCAGCTCCGGCGGCGATAAAATTGGGGCTCCGGCGAGGGGCTGATTCCGGCCAACTTCGAAGTTCGATTTCCGGACCCGTTTATCATATCGGGTCGGGTTTTCCAAAGGTCCACTCTTTTCCTTCTCGTTACCGCGTGAAATGTTGATTTTTGAATTGCCGATATTCAATTGCCGATACTTGATTGAATATGTGATTGCCGTGGATAGCCGTAGTTAGTTGTGGATTTAGGGAAAAAAAATTTTGCCGGTCGTCCGAAGATAGTTTCTTGTCCGATCAAACTATCCCCGTTTTGAATTTGATGTCGGGGTGCCATTTTGTGTGTTGATTTCCGTTGGGGGGCGTAATTGTAATTTTGCCCGGGAACTGACTCTTGGTTCGGACAAAATTGTCCGATTTGGTTGTCGTGGTGTCTTTGGTGCATGTTTGTTACCTTTGTTGGATGTCTTCGAATCTTTGGTTGTTGTTGTTGGTCGAGTGCCGGGGTACTCCCGGTTTTTCGGGAATTTTCTTGTTTTGACATTCTGTCATGCCGTGGCAGGTACTGTATTCTTGGTGGTGTCCCCGCACGCAGACTCTGCAAAGGCGTTACATCCTTCGAAGGATGAGTAAGTCCTTATTTCTCTTCTATTTGTCGCATTACTTCCTTTCCTGTTATTAGCTTAGTGTCGCAATCTGAGCCAGGGTGTTAGTCGAAACTTGACTCGAACTTTGGGATTTCCTGCTACCTTTGACTTAGGTCTCGCTGCTTTGTCGGAGAACCACCTGACTAGGTCTGATTATAACGAGCACGTTACTTTAGGTGATATCTGCCCCTTAGATGAGCCTCTATATCCCTTCCTCCCCTCCTTGTGGAATACCCGCCAGTCGGTGACTGAGCCTCCCAGGGGGAAGGTCGTTGTTTACCCTTCCCAGATTCGATTTGGATTGCGGCTGCCTTATTGCGATGATCTTGTAGAATTGAGTAAGTTCTTTAGGATTTCTCCTGTGAACCTTGCTCCTAGTGCCATCCGTGACTGGGTGGGCTTCCGGGTGTTATGCCACTGGTACTCCTGGAAGTACTCGCTGGTTTTGTTCCGCTGCTTCTATCGATTCCAATATCAGAGGAAGGTAGGCTTTGCGAGTTTTGTAACTCGCCATCCATCCCTCAAAGACTCCCGATTTGCTGACTTCGGGTTGAGCGGGGTCGAGTGGAATACCTCTCTTCGCTTTGTGGCCCGGTGTGATAACTCGGCGAGCCACTGGGCCAAACATTATTTCTTCATTACAGATCGATATGTCACTTGGTCGGTCTTGAATGAGGATCGGTCAGACGGCTGGCCTGCCTTCGGGGAGTTCTCTTCTGCGGATTTAGAGACTATGAAGGTCATCTATGAGAGCAACAGGACCCAGTCATACTGCCCTGTATCCCTAGTGACTGAGACGGATCTTTATGAGGCAGGGATCAGTTTGACTCCTGACTCCGAGGGTTCGGTATGTTACTTAGTCTTCTCATCTGCATTTACTTTCTTCTTTTCTCTTGTAGGTTGGTTTCACGGGAAAACATATAATGTGCAGGCGGCACCGGTCGATCTGAGCAAGAGGAAGGCTCCATCTGGCTCTACCCTGAAGAAGTCCCCTATGCTTGGGAAAGCTGCCGGGGCCTCTGGTATACTTCCTTCCCTTTGCCTCTTTATGGTATACTTGTGTTTTTCTTACCTTATTTTTCTTGTATTGCTAGGGCACTCTCCTCTGGTGACCGAGAGGGTTGTCTCCGTAGGCAAAGGCTCTGGACCTTCTAAGTCCAAGTCGCGGAGGTCTGACTCTGAGGCCGGGGCCTCGGCTCTCAAGAGGAAGAAAGCTGTGGATCCTCTTCCGTCTGTCGTTCGTCCCCCGACCCTGTCTCGCGACAAATAGATGGTGGTCGAAGAGGCGCCTTCCCGAGCTGACAAAGGGAAGCGACCTGTTGGTGATGGTTCCCCTGCCCCCCAGCCGAGGGCACGGTCATCAGGTTCGATCTCCACCTTGTCATTGATGTTTCTATGTTTATATTTTCCTTTGACTTGCTTTATTTGTATAGGTGTGCCTCCGGCTTTGAGTCGGAAGGATTTCGCACGCCTTACTGACGAGGATATCGTTGGGTCTGAGTGGACTCCTTTCGCTGGTTTGAAGGAGTTCCACCTTGATAGCGGCTCTTCTTTGCGGACTCCTGAGGTTGGCATCCGTGTACTTCGCGGTGCCATCCCTCCTGGCGATCGTGCTGCTCAGCCTAAGTCTCCTGGGGAGACCCGGCGTTTCGTTCAGGGTGTACTGTCCCGTTATGCGCCCGTGAGTGGTGTCTTGCTTTCTCGTTTTTACTTTCATGTTGTTGCTTTTTCAGTTACTCATCTGTTGTTAATCTTGCCAGTGTATGTCTGACATGGTGAACCTGTCGTCCCTTGTTCTCGAGCTATCCGACGAGAAGAAGGTGCTTGAGGACAGCCAGGCATCCCTCAAGGCGGAGCTTGCCAGTGCCACTGAGAAGGCGCGGCTGTCCGATCTGAAGATGGAGGAGCTCAGGGACCAAGTGTCATTACTTGAGACTACCGTAGGTAGCTTACGCCGGGAGGCTGAGGTCGCATCTTCGCTCCACTCTGAGGAGCTGCGGAAATTAGAGACAAGGTGTCGGGCAGAGGAGAGGACTGTCGCAGTGTCTGAGTACAAGGTTTCCTCTGCCTTTACTGCTGACTACAGTGTGCGGCTTACTCAGGAGATGAACCAGTTTGGTGAGTATCTTGTTGACCATATTTTTCGCATTGATCCTCAGTTTCCGGTTGGCGATCTTGGTGATTTTGGGCCGTACGCTACTGGTTACATGGCTGTCCTTAGGGGTCAGGCTGCTGTTGCAGACGAGCCTGCCCCTGCACAGGTGGATGCTACGCCTGTGGATATTGACACTTCGGACTCTTCCTCCTCTTCCTCCATCTCTGCTGGTGCTTCGGCCTCAGGGGGTCAGGGTGACTCCCCAGAGGGCTCTGGTTGATGTATTGACATCCTTCTATCTTTGTACATACGACCATACTCTTTCTCCCCTTTGATGGGTTGAGTATCTTTTGGGATTGCTGTTGGATTTTGTGTTGCTTTCCTTTTCCGTATTTTGTTGTTGGCAGTGTGGGTTACTTGCCTTTTGATGGGTACTTCGTATGCTTTTGTATATACTCTTTTGATTATGGACTCTTCTCTTGGTGTGTTTCCTTTACTTATCCTTCTTTTGTGTTTTCCTTCATGCCATACCTGCTATCTCATCAAGAAAAAACATTATGTGTTCTTCATATCACTTTACTTTGAAATTACTTTTTCATGGGATCCTTCTTAATATGGTGTAATGATCTCTTCTGATACCCTTTGAATGGTATGTATGGTATTGCTAGACCAAAGATACGCTCTTGGTGGGCGTCGAATCTGTTCACGAGACAGGCTCTCGGAGGGCACTTAATGTTTCACAGGATAGGCTCCCGGAGGGCACAGGTTAGACCAAAGATACGCTCCTGGTGGGCGTCGAAATCTGTTCACGAGACTGGCTCTCGGAGGGCACTTAACGTTTCACAGGATAGGCTCCCGGAGGGCACAGGTTAGACCAAAGATACGCTCCTGGTGGGCGTCGAAATCTGTTCACGAGACTGGCTCTCGGAGGGCACTTAACGTTTCACAGGATAGGCTCCCGGAGGGCACTGGTTAGACCAAAGATACGCTCCTGGTGGGCGTCGAAACAGGTAGTTTGAAATCTACCTCAAGATACGCTCTTGGGGGCGTCGAATCTGGTAGTGTTTTTTCTACCTCAAGATACGCTCTTGGTGGCGTCGAATCTGGTAGGTTGCAAATCTACCTCAAGATACGCTCCTGGGGGCGTCGAAATTCGTAGTTTTTGGAAACCACTCTCAAGATACGCTCTTGGTGCGTCGAAGGTCGTAGTATGAATACTACTCTCAAGATACGCTCTTGGAGGCGTCGAAGGTCGTAGTATAAAAACTACTCCCAAGATACGCTCTTGGGGGCGTCGAAGGTCGTAGTATAAAAACTACTCTCAAGATACGCTCTTGGGGGCGTCGAAGGTCGTAGTATAAAAACTACTCTCAAGATACGCTCTTGGGGGCGTCGAAGATCGTAGTATAAAAACTACTCTCAAGATACGCTTTTGGGGGCGTCGAATCTGTTCGCGGGATAGGCTCCCGGAGGGCACAGGGTTCGTAGTTTTTAGAACTACTCTCAAGATACGCTCTTGGGGGCGTTGAAGGTGTTGTTGACTTGACGTCATATCTGTGTAAGGATAACACAATGATTATATCATCTCCTTCTTTAAAAAAATACTTTTGAGTAACTTCTACTTCATTAGGAGTGTTCAAGGCTTTATGTACACATGGGATGCCTTGGGTGGATCAAGGCACCCTTTGGAGGAAATCAAAGATAGTTGTAGAGTTGGAGTAACTTCGTGAGTTCTCCTTCTCAAAAGTTTTTTTTGGAAAACTTAGAAAGCTTAAACATGCAAAAGTGCTGAATATGAAACTAAGGATATGGGGTGGTCAGTTTGTCTGTTGCCACGTACTCCTTTAGGCCTCCATTGTAAATCATTTCCTCCACTTCTATCTTTAGCACCATGCAGTTGTTGGTTTGATGCCCACAGGTCCCATGGTACTCACACCATCCTTGTGCATCTCTTCCTAGGAAGGCCTTGCCCTCTTCTCTGCATGTAGGTAGCTCTTCCTTGAGATACTTCTGAAAAAGTTCTTCTATGCTCACTGTAAGGGGTGTGAATTTGAAATTTACACCTCCTTGCAGTGTATCAGTCTCTCCTTCTTTCTCCTGGACTTCCTCCGGCTGCTCCATCTCCTTTGCAAATGCCTTGTCTAGCTTTCTTTGAGCTCCCTCATCGTGCTTGTCATGACCATCTCATAAAGGCCTCCATATGCTTCAAATGAGTTTGGATGCATGTTTCTAGTGAAGGCTCTAACGGCTTCCCTTCTTGTGATGTCCATGTTGGCACCATAATTGGAGAACCTTTCGAAGTAGCTTGACATTGGCTCCCTCGGCATTTGCTTGATGTCATCAATGTGTCGGAAGCCTCTTATGATGGAGTCCCTTGTTCTTTTCCCTTGTGCGCTTTCTGGTTGCCAAGGTATGTTTGTTACCGTTACAGTCTTGCTCATGTGTCTCTTCTTAGCCATTCTCTGAAAAAACTGTCTGCTCAGGCGGAGTGCAACTCCGTTCTTCATCTTTGTTTCCCTTTGTTTCCTCCTTATCTTCTTGTTGGCTTGGTTGGTCCCTACCATGACCATTGCCACTGTGTCTGTCATGTGTGATCCACGTCTCATGGAGTTCACGTAGCACTGCCTTGCAGTGCGTTGGTCGCCCAAGACTTCTCCAACTCCATTCTCAGTGATGTACTTCAATTTCTGGTGTACGGTAGATGGCACGATTTCATATGGATTTATGGTTGTTCTTCCTAGGATCCCGTTGTAGGCTCCCAAGCTTTCAACCACCAAGAAGTTAATGTTCACCTTCAGCTGTGTCCATCCTTGGCCCATGGTCACTGGCAGGGTTATCATTCCCAAGGGGTAACTTGTTGCTCCTGAGAAGCCAACCAGAGGGAAGTTGACTGGTTTGATGTCTGCCTTTGTTTTCCCTATTTCCTCTAGGACCCTTAGGCTTAGGAGGTCTGCCGAGCTACCCCCATCTACCAGTATTCTTTTTACATCAAAATTATCAATGTCTATCGTGATGACTAACGCATCGTCATGTGGGAAGACAATGTGGCTCTTGTCCTTCTCCGAGAATTCAATCTTCATCTCCTCTCCTTCTCGTGGTCTTTTCCTCCACCTTGGCACTGAACTCAATTTGGATGCGTAAACCTCCCTTGCGTTAGCAGTTGGGCCACCTGATGCCACTCCTCCGTGTATCATGTTTATGGTTCCCCTCTTGTTGGGTGGAGGATCGTAGTCTACCTTGCTTTTGTCTTTGTCCCTGTATGATGGCCCTAATTGTATGCTGTTGCCCCCATGATCCACGAACTGCTTTAGTTCTCCCCTTTGGATGACATTGTTGATGCTTAGCTTTAGGCTGAAGCATTCGTTCGTGTCATGCCCGTATGCTTCATGGTTATCACACCATCTATCCTTGTGTGTCCCCACCATTGGGGCTCTCCACCTTGCAGGTGGTGACCAGAGTTTCTGATTTCGCATCTCTTTTAGGACAGTTGCTGGGGTGGCGTTCAATGGGATGAACTTGATGACGTTGATTTCCCTAGCTTTCAATGGTTCGCCCATTTGATTTCTTTGCTGGGGCGGACGCCATTCCTGCTGCCTTGTGTGTTGAGGTGCCTGAGGTGGCTTTCATCTGTTCGGCTTTGCATTGTCTTCCTTAGCTGTTTGAATCTTGGCTTTCTTACTTGCTCTGTGCCTCTCCAGGTCTATATGAGTTTTTACTCTCCCTACTAGCTCCTCTAAGGCGCTTGCTGGTTTCTTGGCCATCTTTTCTGCCAGCGTTGACCCGAAGCGGCCTAGGTTTCTAATGAAGGCTCGTATTATCTCACCCTCAGTGATGTCGCCCTGGATGTCTGCTATGTTTTGGTTAAACCTAGTGCAGTAATTGGCCAAAGACTCATCATTTTCTTGCTTCACGTCATCGATGGAGCCTGTTCCTTTGAGGAGCTTCCTATCTCCTAGATATCTCTGGAGGAATTTCGCCTTTAACTGCTCCCATGAGTGGATGCTCTCTGAAGGTAGGCTAAAGAACCAATGTGAGGCCACCCCTGATAGGGTGGTTGGAAATAGGAGTGCCTTGTATCTTTCATTAGTAGTTCTCCCAAATAGGGAGGCTTCATGCTGTTGAATATGCTCCAGAGGGTCTCCCTTGCCATTGTACTTTGCAATCTGGATTGTATGCAGGGAGTCCGGCACCTTGTTCATCTCCAATTCCCTCGTGAAGGGGTGGTTCGTTTTATCACTTAGACAATGTAAGCCATGTTTCTTTGACTCATTCATTTTCCTTGTTATCATTGCCTCTATCTCTTCTGGAGTGATCAACGCCGGTGTCGGAGTGTAATCTCTTGGATAGCCTCCATAGTTATAGATTGGGCTTGCCGGGATCCCTTGTCCGTGTTGGTACGAACTGTAGGTGTATCCTTGGTGTCCCTGCTGGGGTACTTCATAGAACTCTTGCCTCTTGGAGGTCTTGCTTGTCTGTCCGCCCCCAACGGGGTGTAAGCCCTGGCGTTCTTTTTGTTGCCTAGGAGGCACGAATTGCTGCCTTCCCTCTGGGGGTGGCTCTTGGTAATTTCTTCTTTGCTCTTCTCGCTGCCCTGCTCGAGGGTGCGAGTGATATTCTTCCGTTGGGATTTGCTCCTCTTCTTGAGCTTCTTCTCTTTCCTGTTGGTGTTCTCTTTCCTGTCTATTCCTTAGGGTCTCTCTGTAAGCTAGTAGTTCGTCCAAGGCGCTCATCAGCCCTGGAGTCACTGTATGTGCCCCATGTGTGTATACCGGCCTTGTGTATGTTGTGTGGGCGCGGTTGTCATTCCTTTGGGTCGGCATCCCATATGGATATCCTTGGGGTTGCGCCTCATAGTAATATCCCTCAGGGGGTGCCGTGTGTTGGGATGGCACTCCTTGTTGCTCCCTCTATCTCTGTGGCCTCCTTGCCAAAGGGGTTGAGGCTGTGGAGGACTCAGCCCCAGCTGGGCGTGAGGGTCCTCCTTCCTGGTTGTTGTGCTGGGGAGCCTGTGGGGTTATTTGAGGCTCCGGGTGCACAGGCAGTTTCCCTGGGTCAGGCTGCCTTGCTGGAGGTATAGGCTGTCTCCCTCGCCTATTGCCCCCAGGTGGGCGGTGGTGCCTAGACGCCATGCTGTTCGTCATTGCTTGCGTTATTGCCAGGCTTTCTGTCCGAAGCCCACAGACGGCGACAAGTGTTAGGTTCCGAGTCTAGGGTCAACAGGTGGTCGACTTAAGTCTCGTCCCTCACTGGAGATATTACGGATTCGGTGCTCTCGGGTTGCGTTGTCCTAGCTTGTGTCCTTCCGTCCTTAGCTTCTCTTCTCCTCTCGCCCTGCAAGAGGGGCAATACCAGGCACAGAGGGGGGGGGGGGGTGCCTGATGAACCCTCTCCGATGCCTAAGTCAGTACGGTTTTAGAGAGATAAAGCTAGAGAGATGTCAGAGCAAAATTATCCAACTTGCCAAGATGATCAAATGAATAGTGGAGGTGTTGTATTTATAGGCAATGATGTCATTAAGGTGGCTTAATGACATCGTTAACCTTTAAACACAATTAATTATCCTTTAAACACGTAATTAAGACCTTAGGGTACGTAGAAGGTTGGTGGAAATAAACCGAGTGTGGGAGTCCAAGAATGGTGTCGGGGCCCATGGGGGGAAGGAAAATCCGACCCCCAAGGGTAGGGGTTGGGTGAGGCCACCCAACCCCTCCTAGGGGAGATAGGGTTGGCCGACCCTATCTCCCCTAGGGGAGATC
The DNA here is from genome assembly GCA_036873135.1 of Clarkia xantiana subsp. parviflora. NCBI lineage: Eukaryota > Viridiplantae > Streptophyta > Magnoliopsida > Myrtales > Onagraceae > Clarkia > Clarkia xantiana. Next base: position 2,978,890 of record JAPTYO010000018.1, read on the forward strand.
GGGTTGGCTGACCCGATCTCCCCTAGGGGGGATCGGGTTGGTCCACCTGATCTCCCCTAGGGGAGATCGGGTTGGCTGACCCGACCTCCCCTAGGGGAGGTCGGGTGTGGCCACCCGACCTCACCTAGGTGAGTCTAACTTGGCCGGACGAGCGCTTCGGCCTCGTCCGGACCGTTGGTGTTTTCGCGAAGTGTTCGGGTTGAAGTTTCGATTTACAATCATTAACGGGGTAATCAAAATGAAACGAATCGGGAGTCAACAGGTTCAAATTGGGCGTATATCCATCAGTACGTAGTTTAATTAATTAAGATTGTTTTTTTGAATTAGAAAACGACTGAAACAGTATACATTCTGCATATTTTTTTTTTTCAAATATCATTCATTTTTTGAAGAATTCTTTGTACTCACATTTTTTTTTTTTCGATTTTTATATTATCTATTGTGCATTACATGAGGGTTAGAAGTTACTTTTGAATGTCTATATGTTTGGGGGCAACTGGTGAGCTGAGTATTATAATTTTTATAATTTGATCTATACAATCATTATTATTCAGAGGAAAACTTAGTTATTTGTGCTTATCATAATTAGGGGTATGGATCTCGACTTTAAGATTTATTATGGTTTCAGTAACAACATTTGAAAATAACCATCATGATATCTTTAATTATTCTCAACTTAATTCATATTTGTATGTGACTTATATAGTAGATGAATGTATCATCAGGCAATATTGAAGTATCGCCACTCTACGGTAATATCTTTGATTCGTATTATTCCTAATACTCTACACATTGCATGATTAATTCTTTTCTAAATTTTTCCACATTAGATGAATATATATTTGATCAAATTGCATTTTTTCTCTATTTAAATTACTAATTAATCCAATGTTTATGATTCCTAAAAAATTAATATTTAGGTTTGAATATTTACTTCATTCAATTTTATTTAGCTTAATTTTTTTATTGATGGAATAGGGGAAATAACATCAGAGAGTAATGTTTTACTCAAATTGTAAATAAGGATTGAGAGATAAGAGATGCTCACATAAGTTGTAAAAGAGGTAATTTTCTATATTTTTTTTTTGCCAATTTTTTTTTGAGTTATTAAGATTTTTTATTTTTTTGCAAATGACATTATGATATTCTAAGTACGTATGATTATTAGTGTTGTTTCAATTTGAATAAAATAAACTGCTGACCTCTCTCTTTTTTTTTTCTTTTTTTTTTGCAGCATGTGGTAAGGGTCAATAAAGTCTTGAATATCACATCCTATCTCATTTATTGAAAATCAAAATCAATGTTTTGAAGTACATCTTTTTAAACATTATATATATATATATATATATATATATATATATATATATATATATATATATATATAACAAAAAAAAAGTGGAATTTGAATGATTTAGTCATTCTTATATTCATCATCAAGTCCACTTTTCTAAAGATGTTCCGTATTATTTGATTTACGTGCACTCTCTGAATGACATGTGTACGTTTTCTCCAGTCATCGTTTTTAAATGTTATCGCAACTCTATAAATTTAGATATAAAATATTGAGTATATGCAAATTAAAAGTTAGTAATATTTTTGATAGAAATATTGTTTTTATATAAATGTGTTTTATATGAACAAATATATATTTTGTACAAAGCAATAGATTTTACAACTTTTTTTTTAATAAAATGATTATTATTTTTTATATTTTGATAACTGTTACCCGCGCGGTGCGCGGGAGTAGTAGCTAGTATTATATTAATTCGGTATCGGAAGCCATCTGTCTGACACGTGGACAGTTTGATCTGTCACCGTTTCCTAATTTAATCGGAATTTAATAGGGGTTGTATAAATTTAGATACAAAATATTGATTGATTGAAAATTAAGAAGTATTTTTATCTTCTATTTTGGTCTCTACGCAATTTAAAGAAACAAATTAATTTAAAGTTTCCATTTAAATAGTAATTTTATACAGTTTGGTTCCGGAACACCGTAAGCCGCCACGTAAGCACAGTATATATAGAATAATTAACGTACATTATTATTATATTAAAAGGAAAGCTTCCATCGTTACAATTTATATAATATATGTTATATACATATTTAAAGAAAAATTCCACCGTTTTAATTATATATTAAGTCAAAACATATATAAATATAAATACATGTAGTTTATACAACATACACTTATATAACCTTACATATACAGATGTATATTATTATTACATATTGTGTTCTATACAAAATATAATAATATATTTGATTTATACATACCTATATTTCGTTATTTCAAATATATATATGTTAAGAAAAATATATAAATATAAATATATGTAGTTTATGCAACATAATTATATAACCATATATGTATAGATGTACATGCATTACTACATATTGTGTTTCTATAAAGAATATTACTAAGGTTTTGTGTTAAATAGCTAAACTCGATGCAACTCTCTCAATCACTACAACGATTAATTCGGAAACGCCATAACAAAGGACCTAAAGAGCGACCCGTATGAAGAATTACTCAAGCTGCTAAGAGTAACGATCAAAGTGTCTAACCCTATCCAACAAGTACTTTTGAGACACTACCGATGTTGTCCATCAACAAGACGGGGAACGACGAGGTCGCTTTGGAGCGTATCAAGGAGGAATATGTTAAGAGGAAGAGCGTCCCTCTTGACCAAGCTAATCAAGAAAGACACCCATGGATAGCCTTGACCGCCCCCACAAGTCTGCCTAACACTACAAGAGAATACATGTTTGCACACATACAAACTTGTGTGCAACTGGTGTGTAGGTATGTATACACTCGGATTCCACACTTAAAAAAACCGAGTGGAATCTAGAGGTGGTAATAAATGCATCGTCATTTTGATATGTTATGTTGGAAGTTGAGTTGAGACCTGGATTATGGTACTCTTTTAATTTTAATAATGTCATCAGGTTGCACCATAATTACATATTATATACAGTTATTTACTTACTCGATAGCTAAACTTTGGAGAATGGACTTAATTGAAATTTTTAACAAAAAAATCTTAGGGGTAGGATTTTAATATTTCAAAAAGTATTAGGGTGATTTTTTGAAGTTCTTAAGAGTGCGATTGAATATTTTAAAAAAGTATTTAAGTTGATTTTTCTAATTTTTTTGAGTTTAAGAGCTCCGATCAACATACTTGGTTCTTATGTATGCTCACTTTCTTACACTTAAAATAATTGTCCACTACTAACTACCAGTGATGAAAATTTATTGCTTTTTGTTTTTATTTTTTTTAGTAGGACGATATATAAAAGTGCTCGGCTTATATCAGAGTAATTAAAAATAACCTATCACATAAAGAGATATAGAATACAAGTTAGTTAATTAAAGTGGATTTTCTTCCTTCTTTTGTTTTTTTTTTTTTCTTCTATTCAGTATGTTTGTGGTACTATTTCACATACTATTTAACATGATTTAGAATTGCTTACTATATTTTTATTAGTTGTAAAGTTTAACTATACTCATTCTTTTATATGTAACTAAAGCTACATCATACAAGAAGACGTAAATCTTTCAAAAATTTTAATCTTTCATATTATTATACTATTAATATTTAATACTCAGGCATGAATCACCATAAAACTATGATTTGTCTTTCACTTTAAAAATAATATTTAATTTAATACTTTTTAATATTTCACATATTTTTTCCACGAATATTTCATATTGTTAATACACATTCAATTATTTTAGGTTAATGATTTCAAATGGATAAAATTTTAAATATTATATCTATGAAAATCTTTCAAAAAAAATATTTCTAAAAAAAACAACGATTGTATATTTAATTTTTTTTAACGGTGAATTCAAATTTTTTAGTTTGATTCTCTTACCTCGCGTGGTGCGCGGGGTTAGCATCTAGTATATTATATTAATTCAGTATCGGAAGCCCTGTGGTCGACACGTGGACAGTCCACGCAGTCACCGTTTCCTAATTTAATCGGAATTTAATATGGGATCTCTAAATTTAGATGCATAATATTGATTGGTTGAAAATTAAGAAGTATTTTTATCTCCTATTTTGGTCTCTACGCAATTTAAAGAAACAAATTAATTAAAAATTTCCATTTAAATTCATTATCTATACAGTTTGGCTCCGGAAGACCATAGGTCGCCACGTCAACAATATATATATATATAGAAATAATAAATGCATCAATATACATGTATAATTATTTAACGAAAATAAAAAAAATTAGGTATAGTAAGTAGTAACTTAGAAAGACAATACAATATTTATTATTTTATTATAAAATAATATAGCAAGCCTAAACCCTAGGTATGCCGGGAAAAAATCACAAACCCTAATATAGCTAGATTGAATATATAATAGACAATAGATTGACAATATAGAATAATAGATTGATTCTTGGCCAAAAAAAATAATAGATTGAAAATATAGAATTTCCGTCATATTATAATACATTTTCTTGATAAATAAACAACCATTTTAGAATAAATAAAAAACTTTTTTTGGAATAAACTCTAGGCACATGTAAATTGCTCTAGATAAAACTAATTTTAGCTGCATATATATATATATATATATATATATATATATATATATATATATATATAGTTTTAGTTATATTTTGCATCAAAATACAAGTTTAGTAAGTAATATATGTATACGATAATAAACCCTAGCAAACCAACTCTAGCCATATATATACGTAACTGATTTTTTAAACTTTAGCAAATCAACCCCTCAATTTTTACACCCAAACAGTAATTCTCTTTAGCTTTCTGTTGTCATAATAAATAAACTCTAGGCGCGTGTAAATTGCTCTAGCTGCATGCTGGGGGGTCATCGTCTTCATCTCGCCAGGTTTCGGAGGTTTTGATTTCTCTTCATCATCTTCTTCTTCTTCAATGGGGTCTATTGCAGTTTTTCTAATCCGTTATATACATCTATCTATCAATTGATTGTAGTGTTTATTCTTTTTTGTGTGCTAAAGCTGAAGTTATATTATAAAATACAATAGCGTAAAGAAAGTTAACACAACAACCCACCACTATCATGGATTTATGGGTATACAACTCTCTATCTCTATTACTATCTATTTGTTACTATCTTTAAGGTATACAACTCTAATCTAATTTGTGTGCTTCCTCTCAATTGCAATCTTCCTAAAGTATACAACCCTAATATTATATCTGTCTCTAAAGTATACGACTCTATTCTGACATACAACTCTATATGTTACTATCGTTTTCTATAAATATCGTATTCCATAAGTACCGGCTTGATTTTAATTATTTATATTACTTTATATATCATTTGTTCTATAGACGTTTTGATTTTGTGGAACCGAGTAGAGCAACCACCTCATTCTATCGAGTAGAGCAACCGCCGCTCTCAAGCTTCAATTTTTATTTTGATTTTCTAATTCTTCTTGTGTGTGTGTGTTTTTTTTAAATGTTTCGGGTTGATGAATTTTGTACTAATTGGAGGCATAATGTTATTTAATTGAAGCAACCATATCAAGGACTTTCATCGTGTCAATCAACCTGTGTATTTCTAATATGTGCATATATATGTCTGAGTATCAATGCATTAGATTTTTTTTTCTCGACATCTCATCTCGATTTATATATAGTTAGTGATGAACGTGAATGATATATTTTATAACTATATCCTCCAAGAACATATTATAGATTTTGGTAGATAAAAAGGAACACCCGTAGGTGATTAAGATCACCGGATCAAAATTTATACTTAATAATAGCTTTTGTTGGATCACGGTGGAACTCCGGCACGGACTTTGACGGCAATCCTAGCTCCTTCGCTCCACGCAATCCTACAAGAGGGGATAGACCGGGTGGTGACCCAGAATCCCTCTCCGATGCTTAAATGAGTGCCTAATACGAACTGGCAAGCAATAATCTCAAAGGGTATGTCATTCAACGTAAATGTTCTGAGGTGACCTCTTGCCTTTTTATAGGGGAAGAGATGCCTCAGGTACCTGGTGAACCGTTGGGGGTGGTTAGCCCGTATCCCGCGTATCTCGGATGTGATCCCGCCTATCTAGGCCATGATCTCGCTTATCTCGGCCACGCCCCGCGTATCTCGGCCATGCTCCGTGTATCTTAACCACGTTCCGCGTATCTCGGCCACGCCCCGCGTATCCTGGCCTTATCCTCTGGTAACGAGTCCCGACTCCCGTCGGGGACTCCAGAGTTATCTCCTTGTGTCACCGCTCGGGGCCCCTCGTCATCGTGACAGGGCCAATCGTTCTCAGGGATTCGTCATCGGGGCCTACTTAAAGGCTTCACATCGGGAGCTTCCAGCTCAGCTGTCGGGACCGACTCTGTCGGGACCTTTCATCATCGGGTTCCCTTCATCGGGACCCTTCTCCTAGGTCATCTTGACCTCCGTTTTGGGCCTGGTGGGCCTGTTTACCGTTTCCTCACCGTTAAAGGGCCTGACGGCTGTAGTCGACCCATCATTTGCCCCCAAGACATGAGGGACTTTTAGTTCGTCGTGTCTTCCAACTCCCGACCTCCCGATATTGAAATCGGGGATCTTTCCCTTGGCCTGGTCATTCAGTACTAATCTTTTCCTTCACGTTTCCTCAGCGTTTTGTGGGTAACAGCCAAGTCCTAGGGGTCTCCTCGATTCCCCGGTTCATTAAATGCAGTAGATAGTGAAGTGACGTTTTCGGCCCTCGTGCCTGATTTTTCGCGCCTGCTTTTTTCTGAAAAGTGCTTTTCAGGCCGTTTCATCATTACGTCTGTTGTCCTTCTGCACGTTTCATCTCAACGGTCCAGATTAAAACTCTTCGACTTCGACGACTCGGATCGAAGTGTCCCTTCAACTGTCTTCTTCGCCTATAAAACCCTAGCCATGGTCACAGTTTAACTTTTACCGTTTCCGAATTCTCAAAAGCTCTCTGCAATTTCTCTGCGAATTCAAGCTCTGTAATTCCGAAGGCCTTGAAGTTTCTCCGATTAGCTTTCCAGCGACTCCCAGTTCGTTCCCTCAACTCCCACTTCATCATGTCTGGTAAGGATTTCCCCTTCATTGCTTGTTCGTCTTTTCCTTGTTTATAGCTTTCCAAGAGCCCCACTGTGTTTTTCTTGCAATTGTTGCTTTTCAGACAGCGGGTCCAGCTCTGAGGGGAGAAAACCTTTTAATTTTGATTATGCTCTGAATGAGATCTCCAATACTGCTTATGATGCAGCCCTCCGAGAGGGTTGTATCACTTCTACCTGTGAACCCCGTTTCCCATATCCTTGGCCTCGCCCCTCGAGTAACCCTGAGGTTACTCGTCCCCAAAAAGGGGAGGTATATGTCTCTACGGGACAGGTATCAGCGGGGATCAGATTCCCCTTGTGTGGTAATCTGGTCGAGATGTGCCATCATTACAAAACGCACCCCACTACCTTTTCTCCCCATGCCATCCACCTATGGAATGCCTTTCAGGTTCTCCGCTTCCGACAGAAGTGGATCTACAGCCTCCAGCTCTTCAGAACCTTCTACGGGATGAAGTGCAACGAGGCGGGGGTTTGCGCCTTCTACCCTCGGATGCCCAAGTGGAGTAAGCAGCAGCTTGCCCGGTGTAGCTGGACCAATGACACCTGGAAGGTGGTCAAGGATCGGGGACTCCTGGTTGACACGGGGTCCGACAACAGTAGTTGGAAGAGGAGCTACTTCTTCATCCGACACTCTTCGATCCCCTGGCCTCGGTGGGAGGTGGCAGAAGACCCTCCGCCTGCCTTCCACACTTATACCGACGAAGATTTTGAAACTCTTCAACTCATCCAGCTTTACCGATGGGGGGAGTCCTACACTCCCCTCAACGCTAATTCACTCGTGGAGCGGGACCTGGTGCACGCCGGGATCCGAATCCTCGATATAATCTCTGGGGGGGGCAGCTTTTCGACGGCCCTTCTAATATGGTTCCCTGGGTAAACTTCTAACTCTTCTTCGTTTATTGTTTGCAGCCAAGAAGGTATCTGTGCTGACCGATCTGTTCCTTAAGCAGGGGGAGACTGATGCTGTCCGCCCCTCGCGGAAGAGGAAATCCGCAAAGAAGGCCGCAGCTCAGTCGGGGTCTCCTTCCGCGGAGCAGCCCAAGCGGAAGCGGGTGGATCTGGACCAGCTCTTCGACGTCCAGAATGCTGAAGAAGGTAAAAAGCTCCGACTTGCTATTAAATCATACAAGAGGATGGTCCCGAAGGATTTGATTTCTTCGACTAAGGAGGCCCGTATCGCTGACGTCAAACGAATCCTTCGAGGCGAAACTCCTCATGTCTTGAAGGCGGGCTATTACCACTATCGCGGGAAGGATCAATACGTCTCCCGACGTATCATTTGGTGTAAGAATCCTGATGAACTTCCTGACTACATTTCTGAAGCCTCTCATCCTCCAGGTGCAGGTCGCTCGGGAGCTCCATCGGGTGCTGCGGCCTCCGTGAATGCACCATCTTCAGCAGGGGCGCCTCCCTCAGCTGGGGAGAAGGCTCCGACTGGCGAACAGTTTCGTCAGGTGGAGACCTTGGACTCCTCCGAGGAGACTGACGAGGGTGGCTCCTTCCGTCATCATCGGAGGACGGGGCAATCCCCCTTGAAGCCAACCCCTCAGGGGCCGCCTCCTTCATCTTCTCCGCAGCAGCGGCAGCCATCGCCCATCCATAACTTCACTCCTTCCCCCGTTCGAGCCAAGACGGAGGCATGCCCCTCCACTTATCGTCCTCCTCCTCCTGTTGCTCTCGATAGGAATTTCTACAGGCCCTTCAACTCTTCACAAGCGAATGCCCCCTGGACTCCTATCCAGACGCTGCAAGGAGTCCCGCTTACACAAGGGGAGCAGCACCACGACCTGGCCCTGCATCTGCTGGCAGGCTCGATCCTGCCCACTATGCGGTATCTGATTTCCCTCAATCGGACGGCCATGCATCGGGATGTCAGAGAGATGTCCATGCGCCGTATAGAGGTAAGACTCTGCTTCCTTCTGTTCAACGATAAATCGGGTTGTTTGTCTATTAACACTTTTTCTTCTTGTTGCAGGAGCTCGGGGACTTCAACCGTCTTATCGGGTACGTCATCGCTTACGATTAGTCCCGGGAGCGGGATCGGGCAGCCCTCGACCAGCTCAAGGAGGATCTTAAGGCCTCCCAGTCTTCGCGGGGAAAGCTTGTCAAGGAGCAGACTGTCCTTGATCAGAAGGTTCGGGACCTCCAGAAGCAGGTCGGGGACTTCGAGGGGCTCTTGAGGCAAGAGCGGCAGGAGCGGCAAGCGGCTGTGGACAAACTGGTCCAGGAGAAGAAGGCTGCTGAGGACAAACTGGTCCTCGAGAAGAAAGCTCTGGAGGAGTAAATCGCGGGCTTTCCTGCGCAGCTGGCCGAGGCGGAGGTAAAGGGCCGGGAGGACTATCGGAGGTCCGGGGACTTCCAGGCCGACGCTATGAAGTTCTTCGGCGCGGAGGTGGAGAACACTCTTTTTAACGCGGTTGAGGAGCTTCACCTGGAGTATGGGGACGCCATCAACTTTGACAAGTCTTCTTCCCTTGCTCCCTTTGCGAAGAAGTATTTCGCTCTTTCCGAGGAGAGTGATGGGGGGAGTACCCCCGTAATTGTCGAAGACGTCTCTGGGCTTCCAAGTGCAGACGCCCCGATAGTCGATCCTCCTGAGGCCAACCCTGTGGATCCTTCTGCTACCGACTCCGCGGACCCAGCTGCTGCCGATGCTGCCGACAAGGACTAAGCTTGAACGTTTATCTTTAGAGTCCTTGTATCTTTTCCTTTTTTGTCATTGTCGGGCCTTTGAGCCCTTATCAACTATCAGAATTTCTTAGTTCCGATTTTCTTGATACATTTCTTTAAGCGGCTTTATACTTGCCCGGGTCGATACTTCGACACTTAAGACATTTTCGTACGTCCTTTCCGACGATTTAATAATTTGCACCACTTAAGGCGACTTATTCCTGCGCACCACTTAAGGCGACTTAGTTCCGTGCATCACTTAAGACGACTTATTTATTACTTAGAGTAAATCTAAGAGTCATGCATCACTTAAGACGACTTAATATCGTGCACCACTCAAGGCGACTTAATTCCGCGCACCACTTAAGGCGACTTAATTCCGCGCACCACTTAAGGCGATTTAATATCGTGCACCACTCAAGGCGACTTTTTGATACTTAGAATAAATCTAAGGATCGTGCACCACTCAAGGCGACTTTTCTCGTGCACCGCTCAAGGCGACTTTTCTCGTGCACCACTCAAGGCGACTTTTCTCGTGCACCACTCAAGGCGACTTTTCTCGTGCACCACTCAAGGAGACTTTGACACTTAGCATGAATCTAAGGATAACTCTTGATTGGAAGCAACCTCTTTATTTATTGACGGCACAAAATTGGGTTACATCGAATTAAACGATAAACAGCATACACCACTTAAGACGATTTTACATCGGGCACCGCTTAAGGCGACTTTATCGGGCACCACTTAAGGTGACTTTATCGGGCACCACTTAAGACGACTTTCTTCAAGCATGGTGTTTCTTCAAGTGTTCGCCACTAAAAGAATGCTTTAACGTGCTGCCATCGAGGTCTTCCAACTTGTACGCATTTGGAGCTGGCATCCCCACGACCTTATAAGGTCCTTCCCATTTTGGTGACATCTTGTTGATTCGATCCAAAAGGGTGAACTCGTTGCGACGCCAAACCAGCTCCTCGACGAAGAACTGTCGGGACTTCACTCGCCGATTGTAGTACCTGGCCGTCGCCAAACGCATTCGAGCTTGGACTTCATCGGCTTCCCGCCTCTTCTCTTCGAGTAAGTCCAAGTCTAGACGTCTCATTTCATCGTTCGTCATGGGCTCGTAATATCTCATTCGATGGGACGCCACAGCTACCTCCACGGGGGCGACAACTTCCGTGCCATAAACGAGGCCAAACGGAGTCTCCCCCGTTGATCGTTTGGGTGTCGTTCTAACAGCCCAAAGCACGTTTTCCAGTTCGTTCAGCCACTTGCCCTTCAAGGCATAAACCCTCTTCTTCAGGCCATCCATCACGATTTTGTTGGCTGATTCCACCTGACCATTAGTCTAAGCATGGCGTACGGAGGCGGTCCGATGCTCGATGTTCAATTCCTCCAGATACTCCCTCACCCGAGAGCCGTTAAACGGTGGGCCATTGTCGCTGATCACCACCTTAGGAATCCCGTATCTGGACACAATGTGGGTCTGGAGGAACTTGACGATCTGGTTCCCCGTTGTTCTGGCCAATGCCTTCGCCTCTATCCATTTCGAAAAATAATCGATTGCTACAAGTAAATACTTACATTGACCTTGTGCTTGTGGAAGGGGTCCCACCAAGTCGATGCCCCACTGCGCGAAGGGCCATGCGCTCTTGATGGATGTCAGATTAGCGGCCGGAGCCACGATACTCGGGGCGTACCTCTGGCACGCGTCACAGGATCGGACCAACGCCGTTGCTTCCTTGCTCATCGTAGGCCAATAATAGCCCAAGTTCAGCACTTTCCTCATAATGGATCGGGCTCCTTCATGACAAGCCGCGACCCCTTCATGCACCTCCTTCAGGATTTGATTTGTATCGGGTTCTGCCACACACTTCAAGTACGGAGTCGAGAACCAGCCCTTCTTGTACAGCTGATCGTCTAGCATCACGTAGTTAGCCGCGATCCGACGTATCCTGTCTACTGCTACTTTATCATCGGGGACTGCCCCCGTAGTCAGGTACGCGACTATCGGGGTCATCCAAGTGGGCTCCTCCTCTGATTTTGCCTCAATGGTACACACCTGCGTTGGGTCGATGGTTGATAAGATCACCTTTTCCAAGAAGTGCACCTTCCGATTTTCTTCCAAGGGTGCCCCTAGGGCAAATTTGCTCAGGGAGTCTGCCTCTACGTTCTCCTCCCTCGGGATTGCCTCTATATCGAAGCTTTTAAAGCTCTCCTTCAGGGCTTGCACCTCGCGTAAGTATTTCTTCATTATCGGACTCCTCGCTTCGTATCGCCCTTGTACCTGGTTTACGATTAAAGCTGCTTCACACTTCACTCTCAAGTGATCGACTCCAGTGCCTTTAGCAATTTTCAGGCCCGTGATAAGAGCTTCATATTCCGCTTCATTTTTTGTGGCCTTGAATGTTAAAGCCAAGGCGTATCGGAGCGGTTCACCTTCACCTGGTGGTATCAACAAAAAGCCCGCTCCTGATCCGTCCGAACTCGAGGAGCCATCCGTGTACATTTCCCAGGTATTTTCTTTGTTTGGCTGTTCTAATTGCTCTGCCCTCTCTGGTTGTTCTTCTATCGGGACCTCCATGGTTGCCCCCTCTACAGAGCCCGCTTCTTCCAGATCGGGGGTTGTAGATTCTGCTATGAAATCTGCCAATGCCTGGCCCTTAATAGCTGTTCTTGGAGCGAAGTGTATGCGGAACTCACTAAGCTCTACTGCCCATTTCACTAATCTCCACGACGCATCCGGTCGGTTCAAAAAATGCTTCAAAGGCTGGTTCGTCAGCACAGTGATCTCGTGTGCGTGGAAATAAGGCCTTAGCTTCCGAGCAGTAATAATCAACGCAAAGAGGTACTTCTCAACGGCAGGATAGTTCAATTCAGACTTGGCAAACGCCTTGCTTACATAATAGACTGGGACTTGATTACCCTCGATAATCTTTACTAACACAGAGCTAATGGCAAATTCAGAAACAGCCAAATAAAGGTAGAGCGGCTCGCCTGGAACCGGTTTCGCCAACGGCGGGAGGGTGCGAAGGTGCTGCTTGAGTGCTTGGAACGCCTCTTCACACTTGGCGGTCCATTCAAATTTCTTGTTGGCCCTCAGGACTTCAAAAAACGGCATTGATCGGTCGCTGGCTTTGGACAAGAAGCGATTCATTGCAGCTAGTCGGCCATTCAGCACTTGTACCTCCCGATGATTTATCGGAGACTGCATCTCCTCGATCGCCCTCAGCTTCTCGGGATTCACCTCAATTCCTCTCTGGCTTACCATAAAGCCCAAAATTTTTCCTGAGTGGACTCCGAAAGCGCATTTCGTCGGGTTTAAGCGAACTTGATGCAGCCTCATCCGCTCAAACGCCATGGTTAGGTTGTACACATGATCCTCGGTTTGTCTGGACTTCACCAGCATATCATCCACGTAAGCCTCCATGGTTTCCCCCAGCATATCTCCGAACAGCTTGTTCACCATCCGCTGGTAAGTTGCCCCAGCATTGATCAACCCGAAAGGCATGACATCGTAGTGGTAGATGTCACTGTCTGCGTAGAACGCTGTGTGGGGAGCGTCTTCCTTGGCCATTTTGATCTGGTTGTAGCCTGAATACGCGTCCATGAAACTCAAAAGCTCATGTCCCGATGTAGCGTCCACTAGCTGGTCGATTCTCGGGAGTGGATAACAGTCCTTCGGGCAAGCCTTATTCAGGTCGCGGAAATCCACACACATTCGCCATTTGCCGTTAGTCTTCTTCACCAGCACTGGATTAGCAACCCAGGTCTGGAATCGGAGCTCTTTAATAAACCCTGCATCGAGCAACCTGCCCACCTCCTGCTGGATCGCGATCTTCTTGTCTGTGCCCATCGGACGCCTTTTCTGCATGATAGGCTTGATCGCGGGATCTATCTTCAGCTCGTGTACGATCACATCGGGGCTGATTCCTGGCATATCGCTCGGGGACCAGGAAAACAGCTCCTTGAACTCCTTCAATACTTCAATCAATTTCTGGGCTGTCTCCTCAGTCAGAGCAGACCCGATTTTCACTTTCCTCTGGGGGCCGTCGATCTCGACTTCTTTCAGATCTTCTACGGGGGCGGGACGCCCAAACTCCTCTCTAGGATCTGTGTCTGTCTGGAGGACAGTCATGGCTTCTCGCCTCCTCCTTCGGGTGGCATTAACATAACATTTTCGAGAAGCTACCTGATCACCCTTGACTTCTCCGACTCCGTGGTCGGTTGGGAACTTCATCTTCTGGTGTACTGTCGAGGCAACCGCCATCAGAGGGTTGATGGTGGTTCTCCCGATAATCGCGTTGTAAGTCCCCGCGGAATCAACTACTACGAACTCCACGTTCCTCCTTTCTCATTTCCACCCACTACCGAACTCTACTGGTAAGGTGATTACGCCTAGCGGATAGGAGGTAGAGCCCGAGAACCCGACCATCGGGAAGTTCGCCTCCTTCAGATCTTTCTTCGTTTTCCCCATAGCCTCCAGTGCGTCCATGAATAGAATGTCGGAGGAGCTCCCTCCGTCGATTAGAATTCGCTTCATTTCGAACCCGTCTACATCCAAGGTTACCACCAAGGCGTCGTCGTGCGGAGTTTCCACGCCTATGAGATCTTCCGATGAAAAGGAGATTACCATTTCTTCTTTCAAGGTCCAGGATCGGGACCTCTTACCCAGCACTACCGCCGTAGGGATTCTAGAGGCGTAAACCTCTCGGGCGGATGAAGTATCACCTCCAGCAGCAAACCCTCCATGAATCACATTTATAGTGCCCCGTCTCTCCTTGCGAGCACCGGATGACTCTGGGTCGGTTCTCTTCTTCTTTGGGGACCGATCGCGGGATCGGGAACGGGACCGCGATCGGGACCGAGAGCGGGATCGACACCGCTTATCCCCGACAAATTCCTTGAGCTTCCCCTTCTGGATCAGCTTTTCGATCTCCTTCTTCAGTTCCCGACAGTGGTTGGTGTCGTGACCATTTGCGCGGTGAAATCGGCAGTAGCGATCTGTGCGAGATCCCAAGAATTCTCCATCCTTCTTTGGGGGGTACCTGGAGATACCATGTCGTTCCATGACCGTCAGTACCTCCGCCATGGAGCAGTTGAGAGGGATGTCGAGATCCTCCCGCTTATCCTTCCTTGAAGAACGCCTATCGTCCCTTCGATCAGGACGGCCTCGATTCCGACTACTTTCGGGTTTACCCTTTGACTTACGATCGTCGAAAGGTTTGACCGACTGCTTCCCTTTGTTCGACTTTGGGGGCTCCAACTCTCCCGCGGCTATCTTTGACTCCTGGACATCGATTTGCCGTTTTACCCTCTTCTGTAGTGCCTCCATATTCCACACAGCCTTTTCAGCTACACTGTGCATTAGGTCGGAACCGTAGGGGGCCGTTAAGTTCCGGATAAAGGTACGGATGGTTTCTCCCTCCGAGATCTCCTCATCAATCTCTGCCACACTGGCAGTGTACCGCTGGTAATAGTGCGCCAGCGATTCGTCGGGCCTCTGTACCACCTGGGTCAGGGACCTCACGCTCTTCAACAGACGTCTACGACCCTGGTACTGCTGAATGAATCGGTCGTGCATATCCGCCCAGCAAGTGATGCAGCCTGGGGGCAGACTGAAGAACCAGGTCAGGGCTCTTTCTCCAAGTGTGTTCGGGAACAACGTACACACTATGTCTTCATTCGGGGCTCTTCCCAGACACGCCATGAGGTGCTTCTGGACATGACGAACTGGATCTCCTTCGCCATCGTACTCCTTTATCGTGGGGATACCTAGCCCAGGCGGGGCTAGGGTGTCGATGAGTCGGGGGACGAAGGGATGAGTGGATCGATCCCTCAGCTCCGACACCAGCGGCTTCTGTTCTCCCATGCAGATGTTCATGATCTTTACCACCTGGTCGGGGGTAATGGGACCATTCAGGGGAATGGTTCTGTGCTGTACTGGTCCTGGCCCATCAACCACGAACCTCTCTGGCTGAGTGGACACCCTACTCCTGTCCTGACCTCGGGGCGGAGCTTCCTGAACGTTCCAAACCTCTGCTGGTGGGGCCACTTCTTCCAACGGGGGCATCTCCTCCTGCCTCCTCGCGGCCTCCCTCCGGTCTAAGAGAGCCTCCACGGCTGCCAAAAACATAGGCATGGCTTCTGCCACAGCCCTTGTCAGGTCCGTAGCTGGGGGAGCCTCCTGCCCCCTATTGCCCTGGTGCTGAGCAGCAATATCTTCGGGACCTTCATTGTGCCCCCCTGTCTGGGAGAGCTCAGCCGGGGGTGGTTCTGGTTTTCCTCCTGTTCCGGTAGTGAATCCAGATTTGTTGCAGCGGGGTGACGGGAACCACCGGATTATCCCTGTCTTCTGTGCTTGCCAGCCGCCATCGATTGAGTAGAAGGCATATCAGCTTTTTGTTTGATTCCCACAGACGGCGCCAATGTTGGATCACGGTGGAACTCCGGCACGGACTTTGACGGCAATCCTAGCTCCTTCGCTCCACGCAATCCTGCAAGAGGGGATAGACCGGGCGGTGACCCAGAATCCCTCTCCGATGCTTAAATGAGTGCCTAATACGAACTGGCAAGCAATAATCTCAAAGGGTATGTCATTCAACGTAAATGTTCTGAGGTGACCTCTTGCCTTTTTATAGGGGAAGAGATGCCTCAGGTACCTGGTGAACCGTTGGGGGTGTTTAGCCCGTATCCCGCGTATCTCGGATGTGATCCCGCCTATCTAGGCCATGATCTCGCTTATCTCGGTCACGCTCCGCGTATCTCAACCACGTTCCGCGTATCTCGGCCACGCCCCGCGTATCCTGGCCTTATCCTCTAGTAACGAGTCCCGACTCCCGTCGGGGACTCCAGAGTTATCTCCTTGTGTCACCGCTCGGGGCCCCTCGTCATCGTGACAGGGCCAATCGTTCTCAGGGATTCGTCATCGGGGCCTACTTAAAGGCTTCACATCGGGAGCTTCCAGCTCAGCTGTCGGGACCTTTCATCATCGGGTTCCCTTCATCGGGACCCTTCTCCTAGGTCATCTTGACCTCCATTTTGGGCCTGGTGGGCCTGTTTACCGTTTCCTCACCGTTAAAGGGCCTGACGGCTGTAGTCGAACCCATCAGCTTGATTTCGTTCTTCGTCTTTGAATGTGTTAAACGAGCAGATAGATATTGTACGTCTCAATGCAGATTCATGGTACATAGAGAGTTTGCTAGCTTGCAGATGTCAGCAAATTGTCATATATTTGCACCGCTTGTTCTCTTATCGCTTCCGCCTCTGTTCACTATCCCACGGTTTCCTTTCATTAACGTTTTACTGTGTAATTGACGAGCCTTTAATGCTTTAGCGTTTCAGATAGTCGTTCGCTTCATCGCAATTTATTTCCTTTTGGCGTTTCAGATCAGAATGCTTGCCCTTCGCCGTTTCAAGGTAAGTTCGTCTGCTGTGTGTCTTCCTTGGTCGCTTCTTTCGAATGCTAGGTTGCCTGCGTTGTTCCTTGAATCGTCTGTAACTGTTGCGACAAATTATCCTATGGTTCTTCTTATTTATTCTGCAGGTGTTTAGAACTTGGAGCAGTGGGTCCAAATAGCATTGCAGAACGACGCTGGGGAGACAGCCTTGGTCGTGGACACGGATACCAGACATATTCTCTTCTCTGGAGTTCAGTTTCTCTCTGTTAGAAAATGGGCTACACAAATTTTCATTTGGGCTACTCTAATTTTATTTGGGCAATTTTATTTTCTTTTTTACTTAAGCCCAAATTTTCTCAAGCCCAATTTTATTTTGTTGTGAATGGAATTTGTGATTTGTACCACATCGAAAGTTTTACTTTCCTCCTCCCTTCTCCTCCCCTATATAAACAAGCTTTCCCTTCTCCTTTTTACACATTGAGAAATGGAATCTCTCCTTTTGGTTGAGTATTCAATTTTTCTGGAACCCATAATCTTGGGATCCAATTATATTTTCTCATCCTCTGTTCTTCGTGTTGACGAATGCAGAGTTCTTCTAGGTTAATTTTGACTTATGTCGTTTTCAACCTTTCTAGTTGTTTTTAGCCGTTGTCGTCGGCTTTCCTGTTCTTTGTTTGAGTTCAGGTATTGGGTTCGGTTCGGTCGAGCGTGTTGTATGCATAACACGATTCGATGACACTGTTGAATCCTGGGAGGTGATCGCCCCTTGTATAAACCCATTTGCATAACCCGAGGGTGGGGAGGGGCGAAATTGCCTTAAGGAGACTGTGATTAGCACGGGCCTCAGTATAAAAATACGTATTCGTTTTCGTGTCGAAGTATACGTACAATTTCGGTGTTGCCTATATCTTGCATGAATTACTTGTAAGTAACCGAGATTTGATTAGTTGCATTTTGGTCCATGGACTTTATAAATTTGCATATTTACCCTCAATAATTCCAACAATCTTAAGGCAATTACATTTGTTGGTTTTATGAGAGGATGCTTAATTGAATTTTGAGATTCAATTTTTTGGAGAAAATTATTTATTCTCTAAAAGTTCACAAATATTGTCGAACAATGATGTTGAAAATGTGAACATGCTCGAGAGCACATGCGACTGATAAAATCGCTAAGGCCATTTAGGTCGTCGAGACTGGTAAAGTCGTCAAAAGCCGTTGAAGCTATTAGGACCGTTGAGGTCGCTAAGTCGTTGAGACTACTATGAAAAATCGAGATGGTCAAGGTTGTTAAACCTATTAAGGCATCCGAAATTGATATGTTTGCTAAGGAGGCTTTGGTGACTTGACCCACTTTAGCCGTTGAGGCTTATGGGGTCGTTGAATCCATTGTTGAAAATTGGATTAAGAAGTCGGTTAAAGCCGATTTAGAGTGTATGACAAGTGTTATGGAAATTTTATTTCCTTGTCTAAAACACTGATTATTACATTTGATATAAATGTACGTGTGAATCAACGAATCGATTGCACACACCTGAACATTGGCACGTATGTACGCCGCGATATGTGTACATGAGTGTTTACTCAGAAGGTTAGCTCCGTGTGGGTTTGGTTTTGTCAAAACCGAAATTAACCGTGTCCAGGTTTATTTTCTGTCCAACAGAAAAAAAAAATTATTAATTTGATTTTTGTAATTGAAGTGATTAAACTTAATTACTGAAATCAGAAATTCAAATGATTATTTGAATTTTAGTAATCTGAATTTGATGTCCCGGATTACTTTTGTGGGGTCGGGTACGAACCACTCAGACTTCTTAATAAAAAAAAAAAAATCTCAAGGAGTTGGTCATAGGTCTAATGTTTGAACGCTACTCAATGAGAATGTAGCTAACACTAGGCTGACAACTCTAAAATTGGGAAAGACCACCATCTTCACGATGTGGTCTATAAATGTTATTATTCTAGCAAGTGATGCTATCCCATATACGGACGCCTTGATTACCGAGGTTGGACACTCGTTTAGGCCGCCGTCTATAATGCAGGGAAAGTCGCCGAGACTTACTTCAGAAGTTGAAGTCAAAAGATGAAATTCTTTTTGACAATTCTGGAAAAAAAAAAAAAAAAAAGAGGAGGAAGCGTCCCTATTGGGAGCACTCGAAATCGTCAAAAGAACTGTACGTTAAATACAGATAGACGACAAATTTGATTGGATGAAGTTGAATTACTTTAAGTGTAATGGCCGTAGTGCATGAAGTAAACATGAATAAAAATGTTCTTGCATGGGCGTAGTGCCTATAGTGAACGTGAAATAAGAATGTTCCTTATTGTGCTGAATTTGTGGCACAATAATTTAGAACATGTTAATTACGATACCTTGCGGAGGTTATCTAACATGGTTCATATTCCTAAATCAAAATAGATCAAGAATTTAAATGTGAAGTTTGCGTTGAAACGAAACTTATTCGGTCGAAAGGATTACCGAACTTCTTGTTCTAAATACATAGCTATGTTTGCGACTTAATATATGTCCAAACGCGATGCGAAAAATAAGTACTTCATTACGTTCGTAGATGATAGTACGAAATATTGCTATGTATACTTGATGAAGGAAAAGATGAAACAATTAACAAATTCATGGTTTACAAACAAAAACTTGAATTTCAACTATTAATTGTTTTCGCAATGAGAAATGCGGCAACGATTATTCTCTGTTTAGAGAATGTTGACTTAAACACGATTTAATCGGTGAAGTCATTGCACACCGCATAAAACCCCGATGGAGTTGGGTTGCGGGTTCGATCCAACCGGGCAACGTTTTAATGTTTATTTTGGACTAATTAGTATTAATAACGTTGTCGACGGTCAAGGTTTTGGCTTAGTGGGTGAATGGATTGTCATTAGGCATGCATTAGATAAAAATATGAAAATGTTGTTTTGGCACTTGCGGTGCAACAGGTTGAGGCCTTTTATTGGTCTGAGGATCATACCGTTTGAGAAACGCAACGGTCTGAAAAAAAAAAAAATGTTGATGTGTTAATGGTCTGAGGATCTACAACGATAAAAAGATGATCCGAGGATCAATGATGATGTGGTTGAGAATTAGTAATAACTTCATACCCAACTCGTGTGTTAACACATCACATTTTTCTTGTAGAAATTAAAACAGTATGGTTGAGACCATGTTTGTTTTAGGGCTGTGACGGGGTAGCTATTTTAACTAGCAATTACCTTTTGAATAAGGTACCCCATAAGAAGGAAGGTAAAACTCTGTTTGAGTTGTGCTTTCGAATGTGGGGGGTGTCTTGCTAAAATTTATGATACCTCTACGGAAAAGACGCATACATGCCCTAAACTGTTGATTGCATTTTCATAGGGTATGCTCAGAACAGTAATGAGTATCGGTTTCTTCTATTTGAATCGAAAGTGTCGGATATACACAGATATACGTTAATGTAATCAAGAAATGCATTTTTCTTTGGAAAATGTATTTTTGGCTAAGCCTAGAGGAGAGGCAAGCATATGAGACTATAGAGGAAAATAGTCAAGACCGAGAACATGGAGGGCATGTTGAGGTCGAGACCGAGGTTGAAACCCAGGTTGAGCCCATAATGAGTAAATGGCGAGGATTGAAAAAATCCCATGGTCCATTTTTTCTGACCTATATGCTTGAAGCCGAACCTTAGACTTACCACGAAGCCGTGAACTCTTCTGAGAGACCTCCATGAAAAGAGGCAATCAATAGTGAAATTGAGTCCATCTTGCAGAACCACACTTGGGAGCTGGTGGATCTTCCGCTCGGAGACAAACCGTTAGGCTACAAGTGGATATTCAAACATAAAATGAAAGAAGATGGATCAATTGATAATTACAAAGCCCGACTTGTCATAAAAGATTATAGACAAAAGGAATGGTGGAATTATTTTTGATACATATTCTCCAGTAACTAGAATCACATTCATAAGGATGGTGCTTGCGATTGCAGCCTTGCAAATTCTAGAAGTACATCAAATGGATGGGAAAACAACTTTCATACATGGAGATTTAGAGGAAGAAATCTACATGGAACAACCTGAGGGTTTCTCTGCGCGAGAGCAGAAAAAGAAAGTTTGTAAGCTTGTCAAATCTATGTATAGTCTTAGACAGATGCCTAGACAATGGCTTTATAAATTTGACAGCATTTTATTGGAGAAATGTTTCAAAATAAATAAGTATGAAAAAAGTTTTACGTTGATGACATACTAATCGTTGGAAATAACGATGAGGTGGTCCGGTCCACGGGACCTATGTTGAATTTGAGTATTGACTTGAAAGACATGGATCTTACCGATGTGATCTTTGGATTAAAACTCATTAGATCATCAGAAGGTCTCATTCTAAATCAAACTCATATATTGACAAGTATTTGGATAAATTCAACAAAGATGACAAGAACGAGGTCAGTACTCCAATAGATACGAGTAAGTAATTTCAAAGAATAAGGGAGAATGATTGTCCCAAATTGAGTACGCTCGGATTATTAGAAGTGACATGTACTTAATGTCATGCACTAGACCAGATATCGCTCACGTTGTAAGTGTATTGAATCGATATACGAGCAACCCTAGTGTTGTCCACTAGAACGGGGTAATCAGGGTACTTAGGTATCTGAGACATATTCGTAATCATGGTCTACACAAAGAGATATCCTTATGTGATAGAATGTTATATCCGATTAGACACTACCACCTTGAGTATAAGGGGTTACGTATTCACCTTACGAGGTGGAACAGTGTCGTAGAAAATCCTCAAAACAAACAGTCATAGCCAGATCGACGATCAAGTCTGAGTTATTGTACTGGAGAAATGTGCCGAAGATGCAGAATGGCTATGTCATTTTCTCGAGGATTTTACTAATTGGCCAAAACCTGTGTTAGTGCAAAGATTGATGAGTTTGTTTTGGTTTAATCCAAATTAAATCCAATCTAATGAAATGTTGAAGATTTTCTTTAAGAGACAAGGTTAAAGCAGAAATAAGTGGTGCACCCCCCATTTGGCATGAAAACCTTTGTTAAAGGTTGGGAAATGGGACACTTTGCGAAACTGTTGTCCACAAAAGAATGAATCTAAATTTAGATGTTGGATTAACAAAATTATTCCTGCAGGAAATGATAGTCTGAGGACTTTGTTGGTTTGAGAACATTGATGCAACGTTGCGACGATCAATCTGTATAACACAGTATAACCTGCATAATGGAATGTTTAGACATATACGTCATAATTCCATTAGACAGTTGCTCTCAAATATATTTATTGTGCCCGATATCGTAAAGTCGGCAGATAAATAGCGGATCCACTACCCGAAAGGGTTAAACAGAGAGTTATTTGGCCAAGCATCGAAGGGAATGGGGCTAAAGCCCGTGTAGGAAACGCTCTTGAGAAGGAAAACCCAACCATGATGACTGGAGATCCCAAGAACTTGGTTCAATGGGACAACCTAATCACAAGAGTGAGTGTTGTCACTGTGGGGGTCAAACCCCAAAGCCCATTCCTATGATGCAAACAGTGATGGAGAAGAGGTTAAGCTTTTGCTGGTGTTGATCTTATAACAGTAATTGGAAATTACTTAATCAAGGTCATTTTCACACAAAGCTTTTAATGATTCGTAAGGAGAACTCAGAGTCGTGAAGATGCTCTTGAGACATAGAATCACCTATGCGAGTGAGAAGTGGGGCCGCTTCGAAAGGAATTGTTGAGGGCGCAATTTTTAGAAACGCTTGCAGAACCAGGCGAGTGATCCAGGGCCTAGGGATCACAGGGCGTGAACCGAACCATACTAGGAAGGTACCTGTGTGGGTTATGTCGTCATCTACACCAACGACAGTCGGTTCAAGGACATCGCGTCTACCGACCAGTCAGTAGAGAAGGCATGATCTCACAAGGGATAGGTTCAAAGGGGTTACCCCTACCTATTCTTTGCAGGTATTGACCGTTGAACTCAAATTTCGTGTCTAAGTTTCTAAAATTCCATTCATGTGGGGGATTGTTAGAAAATGGGCTACACAAATTTTCATTTGGGCTACTCTAATTTTATTTGGGCAATTTTATTTTCTTTTTTACTTAAGCCCAAATTTTCTCAAGCCCAATTTTATTTTGTTGTGAATGGAATTTGTGATTTGTACCACATCGAAAGTTTTACTTTCCTCCTCCCTTCTCCTCCCCTATATAAACAAGCTTTCCCTTCTCCTTTTTACACATTGAGAAATGGAATCTCTCCTTTTGGTTGAGTATTCAATTTTTCTGGAACCCATAATCTTGGGATCCAATTATATTTTCTCATCCTCTGTTCTTCGTGTTGACGAATGCAGAGTTCTTCTAGGTTAATTTTGACTTATGTCGTTTTCAACCTTTCTAGTTGTTTTTAGCCGTTGTCGTCGGCTTTCCTGTTCTTTGTTTGAGTTCAGGTATTGGGTTCGGTTCGGTCGAGCGTGTTGTATGCATAACACGATTCGATGACACTGTTGAATCCTGGGAGGTGATCGCCCCTTGTATAAACCCATTTGCATAACCCGAGGGTGGGGAGGGGCGAAATTGCCTTAAGGAGACTGTGATTAGCACGGGACTCAGTATAAAAATACGTATTCGTTTTCGTGTCGAAGTATACGTACAATTTCGGTGTTGCCTATATCTTGCATGAATTACTTGTAAGTAACCGAGATTTGATTAGTTGCATTTTGGTCCATGGACTTTATAAATTTGCATATTTACCCTCAATAATTCCAACACTCTCTTCCTGCATCAATGAACTCCTTACTTTCTTATTGCAAGGCATGGCAATCTACCAACAGTGAAATCCCATGCGATATCATCTGTGACGTGAGACTCCGTCTGGAACTGGATGAAAAACGAAACCAGTATCGGTCCAGTCATCGGAACTGATGTCGATGGTCATTGGTGCGGTTTAGGGAATATGCTTCACAAGAGTTTCAATCCCGCAAAGTGGTAAGTTCCCCTATAATTTTGACTTTTGGGATAAGCGGGGACAAATAGAATAGCACATATGTTTATTATAAGATTATTGTAGCTGCATAGTTATTAAAAGATTATTGCATCTGCACCTATTATAACAGCACAGTTGCTATTAAATCTCAAGGAAAATAATAAAGTTTGGAGCGAATGTCTAATGAAACTGAGACGTTAGCGGATGTTTTTCCTCTAATTCATATTTAATGTATCTTTCACATATAGAAGTGAACTTACAAACTACTTGGTTATTGTATTGTTTTTTATTGCCACTGTCATTGTATTAAATATGAATATTATTATCATTTAATATTTATGTGTATATTATGTGATTATTTTTTGGGTTAAAGATACTTTTCATACCACATGTTTGACCGAATGTGGCTTTTAGTACTGGATGTTTAGTTTTATATACTTTTAGTACCAAACGTTTGAAAAAATGTGGCTTTTGGTAAATCTGTTAGTTGGCCGTTAGTTTTACTGTTAAATGACATGTGCAAGTCACGTGATCGACTCTAAACTTTTAATTTTGTTCAATTTAGTCCCTCAAATATATTCCTAACTTTTATTTTTCTTAACTTAGTCATAACACTTCAAAATCGGACCCAATTAAACCAATCGAATTCAATTGACATAGCCCCATTTGGGTCAAATTTACCCAATTGGGGATAGGTCCCAATTGAGTTCGATTTTGAAGCTTTAGGACTAAATTAAACAAAATAAAAGTTATGAATATATTTGAGGGACTAAATTGAACAAAATTAAAAGTTTAGAGTCGATCACGTGACTTGCACATGTCATTTAACGGCTAAAACTAACGGCCAACTAACGGATGTAGCAAAAGCCACATTTTTTCAAACGTTTGGTACCAAAAGTATACAAAACTAAACATCCAGTACTAAAAGCCACATTCGGTCAAACATGTGGTATGAAAAGTACCTTTAACCCTTATTTTTTTTGTCAAAGATCTTACGATTTTTTTTGGCCATATCAAGATCTTACTAGGCCTGTCAACGGGTCACAACCCGTGACCCGTGACCCGCGGGTCACAGACGACCCGACCCGTGATTGACTCGGGGGTCATCACGGGTCAGGATTATAAACCCGTACCCGGGACACGGGTCAACGAGTTGACCCGTGACCCGGGTCAAACATGCAATGCAAATTTAAATAAGTGATGTTTCGAACTCGTTCGAACACACACTACTAATATATGCACCCGAATTTGAGTGGACGTATGAAAGTAATTGGATATCAATTAATTATGAGATCAAATATTAATTAGTAGTTTAATTTGTCGGTATATAGAAAGAAGTCTAAGATTGGAAGGAGTGACTAAGAGTGAGAGGACTAGCGCGCCTAGGGTTAGCAATTTAGCATTTAGATTTTAGCCATTATTTAGGGAAACGAAAAAAAAAATTGATTTAAACGGGTCACGGGCCGGGTACGGGTCCTAATCCCAAACCCGTACCCGGCCCGCTCTCAACGGGTCATTTACGGTTTGACCCGTAAATGACCCGTTAGCATACTTAGGGTCACCTGTACCCGACCCGTGAGCGGGTTATTTGCGGGTCACGGGTAAAATTGACAGCCCTAGATCTTACGGTTAGAAAATGGAATATGCACGAGATGAGATTGTAATATATATATATACTTAGAGAAAATAGTACATATCCTCGCTACAATTTAATTTCATCTCGCAATTTTATATTTACTTTATTCTAACAGTGTATTGATTAAATAAAGTTGAAGTGGCAGTTCAAGTAAAAAAACCCTACCAAAATAAATTTATATAAGTGGACAATTTATTTAAATATGAATATTTTTTAGGTATGCAAGAAATTTTAATTTTACATGAAAATATATTTATATTAAAAAAATTACATTCTAATAATTTGAATCTTATTAAGCGAGTCAAATAACAATATATTATACATTTTAGTATTAGTATGAAACGTAATCTCGAAAAAGAAATGTTAAGTTAAATATCTAACATTGCGTAGTGTGTAAGAGAATGCCTATGTGTAATAATTTCAATAGTAAACATTGTATTCCATATTTTATGATTTAATAAGAAACTAAGCTTATTTTAACTTATATTTGATAGAAATTAACTTTAGAATTTTTTATTTTTTTTCAAAAAATAAAATTCAATTGAATAGTTGATACCAAATTAAAAACACTCCGTAACGAAAGCGTAAACAAATGTTATTCATCCATAAATTTATTTATACAATGGATTCTTAATGACGTCCATTAATATTATTCATAATATATATATATATATATAGAGACACATACATGATGTCCATTATTATTGTTATTTGATATAAAATATATGGTCATCACTAATAGCAAACAAATAGCAAGAATAAAAATAGTCATATCATTCCTATATATATTTATAATTAAATATATGTACAATTTCACAATGATTAAATCAATAATAAAATATCACTTTACTATATATACGACTTATGTATCGTTAGCGTTTCTTCCTAGAGTAGGAGACTATCTCGCCACAATGCTAATAGAGTATTGTGGCGAAAGCAAACTAAATTAATAATAAAAAAATGAAAACATAAGCAAAAGCAAAACCACGACAGACAAATAGAGAGCAATACCTAACGGCCAGTTCTATCAATATTTAAGGTTAGAAAAAAAAAAAATTGTTCCCAATTTTTGCAATATAATAGGCCAAATCATTGAAGTTGTCATTTTTTAAGAATAAATAGCCAAATAAGTCAACACACTTGAGTACTTGACTATTGAATTAAAAAAAAAAATGATAATTGTTTCATAAAAAAACTATTGATATTAAAAATAGATTACTTGATGTAAAATGATATTTAGATTCGGAATTTACACTCATATTGAATCATATTACATAAATTATAAATTGCAAACAATATATCCAAAATAATATATACCCTTAAAAACAACATCAACATAATAATACATAATTAATACGGAAATATCGAATCCCGCAGTTGTGCGTGCAAATATCAATATCAATATCTATCTATCTATATCTATCTATATTATATCCTAATTGGGATACCTATTTAGTAACTAACCTAAATTTTTTCAATGTCACCAACTAACATTTTAATTGGTTGGTAATTGGTTTTGTAACTTCTTCATATGTTACACATTTATATTTTTCATTCATTTCTTTAATATCACATTTTTTTGTACATGTATATTAGTTAAGCTTGATTAGTATAGATTATGATATAATTTAGATTCACATTCTTCATATTCATATTCTAATAACTTTTGTGAGCTTTAATAAACTCGAATGTGCGTTCACTCTCACTATTCTTGATAAGTATAGATAAATTATGCATATTAATTGGGATACATGTATAATATATTTATTGTGATACAAATTTAGCTATTAATTATAATATTTATTTTGTTGTACAAAAGAAATACATGTATAATTTCTTAAATTTTATACTCAATATAATACTAATTTTCTTTATTAATAGTATTTGATTAATTTGTTGAGTATTGCGTTGAAAGTGTGCAAACAACAACATCCGAATTTAGTTCAAGGAAAATACATGGATTATTAACTCGAACAAGCTCATTGATCATGTGATTGATATAAGTCGAACAATATGTATATAAACACGACAAGTACTAAACTCGGATTATACCCAAAATAAAAAACTATTGATATTAAAAATAGATGATTTGGTGTAAAAAGATATTTGATATCGAATTTTTCACTCATATTGAATCATAATGCATAATTATAAATTAAGAATAGTCCATCTATATAACATTTTAAAAACACCATTTACATAAAAATACATAACATAATCGAAAATAATTATTATAGAAAATATCGAACCCCGCGCATTGCGCGGGAAAAATACCTAGTTTATATAGATATAGATTATATAAAACAAAATTTATCAAATAAATTTTGATATTTAATAAATAGTTTGTGCATAATTTTAACCGTAGAATAAGGTTTTTAATCATTTGATGAGAAAAAATGTTATCAGATTTGGTTTAATTTGATTATATATAAATGTTAGCATTTGGACAATGGGTCGTCGTAATTGGGAGTTCATTAATATTAGCCAACTACCTAAGTAATTAGGTAATATAATATTAGGGATTTAGGTCTAGGCCTAAAATTCCAACTGAAATGGGAGGCCCAAAATTGGGCCTCCATCCTAGGCTAGGTCGGCCGAACTTAAGGGAGGTGTTGCGTCCTGGATGAACTGGGTCGTGGGGACGCGTCTGTCTGAATGGTTGGGCGGGTTTTCGGGCTGTAACCCTTCGTCTGAAAGAGGTTTGTGCCACTGACGAGTGTTCGGCTGAGTCTCGGAAAGGTTTGTGTCTTAAAAGGCGGTTGTGTCTCAGGAGGCGTCTGAGTCTCAAAAGGCAGTTGTGTCTCAGGAGGCGTCTGAGTCTCAAAAGGCGGTGGTCTGTGCACAAGTCCGAACGTCTGGGTTGCCGGTTCCTGCACGAAGGGTCAGTACTAGCACGGAGAGGGGGGGGGGGTGGTGCTAGTGGAGCCCTCTCCGATGCTTAAGTCACTTATAGGGCTAAAAAGGTAATTCTAGAGAGAGAAAGTATTTCTAGAGAGAAGTCAGAGCTCAAAATACCAAAGTTGGGCAAATGAGAGGATGTGTGAAAATGGGTGGCCAAGGACTCCTATTTATAGGCTTCCTTGGGACCGGACCCGGTTTTAAAGCGGTTTGACGACGGTTCAAAAGCAAGCGGCAACCGTCATCAACATTGGCAATGCGCGAACTTGACTTCTCTACACGTAACGGTAATCGCGTAATCGGTCATTGCGCAATACCCGTAGTGCAATCCGGACCTCGTCGAATTTGGGCAATTCGGCGAGGTCCGGATTGCAAGCAATCCGGAGGTCCGGTCCGGACGCGCGTCACGCGCTTCCGGACTGTTTTGACCCTTTGGGAGACGTTTTTTCAATCGTGATGTAATTTTGACGTGTTTACGAACCCCGAAATATAAATACGAACCCGAATTGGACATATATCCACCAGGAGGGAAAAGTGTACTTTTCTCCACTTATAAATAGGGAGGTTTTAAGGATTTTTCACAAGCTAATTCTCTCCTCCTTTGTGGTGAGATTAAAATAAACCCCTTCTCCCTATAAACACCTAGTTTCGGCCGAACCACAACTATGCCCTGTGAGGCATAATCAGCGTAGGGCTTCTCTAACAAGAACCTCTACGGGAACCGTCCGGCGGATCGAGAACTCCCTTTCAGCGATCTAAGGTACACATAATCAAAGTAGGTATGTGCACTATCTTCCGCTACGTATTAATTACCTAGCACGTATCTTGTCATTGTTTCTGGTGTATCTACCTACCCCTATAATCCTACAGTGGTATCAGAGCCTGGGTTAGAGAGTTCTTGATTTTGATAAAATTAGTGTTCTTGGATTTCTTGATGTTGGCCGAATATTTTAAATATGTTTTTCAAGTTTTAAAATTTCGATTTTTACAGATCACGGTGGCTGAAATTTTTCATTATGTTCATAGTGAAGTTTGATGTTCAAAATCTTCAAGAAAAACAAGACTTTTATCAAAATTAAACATTGGATTCTTAATCTTTGCAAGATTTGATCTTGAAATTTGACCACCAACCATAATCTAAGTGTTTTGGCCGAACCTCCTTTGGGTGTTCAAGATAATTTTTTTTTAATTTCTCATTCCACAAGTAACCCTAAGGTGACCAAAATTTTGAAATATATTTTTGTATGGTTCGGTCGAATATTTTAGTGCCTACGGATTAGGCCAAAATTAGGGTTAGGTTCACAAGATAATTGTGAATAGAAACTATCAATATATATCTAGCACAATTTTAGGGATGTAGATATTATTGATAAATATAGTTGCCTAAAATATTGAGAAAATATATACATTATTGATGAAAATATATCCCTAATTTTGAATACTGACAATAATATATTTAAATATATATATATATAGTGTTGCCAAATATATATGTGTATATATATTATTGATTAATTATATATCTCTAAATATAGAACCTTGACAATAAATATATATATATATATATATATATATATGTGTGCAGAAAATTGGAAATTATTTTATAATTAATTATTACTTGGTGGTCAAGTTAAGTTTTTAGTGGACTTTAACACCCTACTTGGCCTACAAGTAATCAATTTCGGCCGAACCCTATGGGTAATGGGCCGGTCCAATTTTTACACATTTGGGTTGGGTTGACCGAACCGTAACGGGTCGGGTTCACGGGTCATAAACCGGTGCGGGTTAACCAAACCGGGTTTTCTCAATTGGTCTGACCCATTCGGGTCTGACCAGGACAACTAATATGGGTCGAACCGACCCGGTTTGAGTGTCGAACCAAACCGAATTCCAATTTAAAAACCGAACCATTTTGAACTGAACTGAACCGAACCGGGCCGAACTGGGTTGTAACGAACTGGTATTGACTGAACCGGACCCTTAAAACCAGACCGAACCGTGTCAATTTAAATTAGGATGGTCAAAATTTTAAAACCCAAATTTTTTTTAACTTTAAAATTACCTACACAGTTCCTATAGGTTTAAACCTAATGCCTAATTTCTATTATGGGAATGGATCTCGGAAATGCATGATTTTGGGACCGAGTCATTTAGTGGGCTGAATTGCAATTGCTATTTAATTGATATAATTGCATGTTTAGAACTGTCGTCTTGACTATGTCAAGCTAGCTGGATATTACATTTTGAGGGCTGAGCCCTGGATTTCAATTAATGAATTGGGCACCAGGATAGACGTGCCGTGATGGTTGAAATTGCCTAGGATTCATGTCTAGAAGTACGCATGTTTGATTGATAGCATGAATTGCAAGTCAGCCACAAATGTTTAAAAACCGAAAAGAAGTCGCCAAATATGCATGTTTGTTATGGAATGATTACGTATGATGCGCATGCAGGAATGTTGAGGATGTATTAACATGTGATAATTTACTTAGGAAGTAGAATTATATATGCTAGCATGAGTTCCTCGGAACATTAGATGCATGACGTGTGTGCATGATGAGTGGTTTGCTTCGTGGATGTGACTTGCGCATGATGATTTACTTGTGTAGTAAAATTGTATGTGCAAATTTGAAATCCTCGAAAACGTTTTCAAAAGGGCCTTGGGAAAGCCAAGATCGGGTGCTTTAAAACCTCCCGTTCCGGTAAAAGCGATTAAACCATTTTAAAAGACTGGTCTATTATAAAGAAGACGATGGTAATGTGAACTCTTTCACGACCCCCCTTCGCTCGGTTTACTGGCGGTCAGTTGGGTTAGATGTCTGAGGAATCATTATTTGTAACCTTCTATCTCATTGATATCCGATGTACGCAATTCATTTTTTCAAAATGTTATTGTCTCCCTTCTTATGCATGATTTTCAATATGTTAGTATCGAATACCTGCACAGATGGATTCATCATGTGCTAAAGATTTTTTAAATGAGACGAACTACGACTCGTGGTGCAAACACATCAATGATATGTTGGGCGATAAAGGTATCTTAGACCATATTAGGAAGACGATGAGCTGTCCAGATGCGGGTATAACCAAGGGACTAGCATATGCCCACTTCCAGTGGGAGCAGGATGACAAGAGGGCGAGGGAGATATTACTGTCACAGATGTATTCGAACATAGAAATTGAGTATAAGGATATTCATGTAATAAAGGATATCTGGGATGCCCTCTTCGTGTAATATGGAAACGGCTTAGCAGTCACTCTGCACCCACTTATACAGTATTCACTATGAATGTCTAAAGTGTAACAGCACTGGTGTTCTTGAAAAGGCAAACCAGCACCTCAGCATGATCAAACCACTTGATGAAGATAGTCAGATGGTTGAATGGGATAAAATTCAAGCCAAAATCGGAATTCTCCTTAAGTCTTTGAGAGCAACCAACACTTTACTGACCATCTACAGTTCAGTGTTGGATCTCCCAACTGTCATGAAATTAATCGAGATGGAAGAGGCTCGATTGGCATCGGTAACGAGAGAAACCAAAATGCCTGGAAATCCTGTTGGACAGAAGACGAGGAAAATGGGCAAGGGAAAGAAACATACGGTAAAATGTCGACAAAACCTGAACATGGCAAACTCCAGTTAAAATCGGAGATTGTTTGCAGGGATTCTAGCCCTCACTTCATAGATGATGGAGTTGTGTCCAGAAACTCGCATACTGACAAGGTATGCGACGTTGTATATGTTACAGAAACTTTAGTTTCCTCTACTGTCATGTTAACTGATTCAAATCCCTCTTGGATTCTTGATTCAGGTGCGACGAACCACATAACCAATGACAGAGGATCATTTGCCATGTTCTGACGAATGTCGAAGGACACAAAGAGTATATACATTGGCGACAAATCCCAAGTTGACGTCGAAGGAATAGGGAATTGCAGATTGTCTATGCGCAATGGTAGAACCTTAATTCTTGAAAATGTCCTTTTTGCTCATAGAATTCGAAGGAATGTTGTTTCTGTTACTTCTCTTATGTATAATTGATTTTATTTATCATTTGAGAACTCCCTTGTTCGAATAAATAAAGGCAATGTCTCTTATGGACTTGCACTTTCCTCTAATGGTCTCATCGTCATGGATTTGAATGGATATGAAAATTTGAACCGAATGTATAAAATATCGTCTAGGGAAGCAGAAACTGATGCGGCCGGATGACATGCAAGGTTGGGACACATAGGCTATGACAGGGTTTAAACCCTAGCTTGGAGAGGACTACTCCCCGGAGCATTACGAGGGGTGAAAACTACTTGTGAGGATTGTCTAGCCTGAAAGTCAACCCGCAAGCCATTTGGTGAATCCCTACGAGCCGAATACCCATTGCATTTAATTCATTCTGACATATGTGGACCCATGAATGCCACTGCAAGGGGTGGAAAACGTTACTTCGTCACTTTCATCGACGACTTTACCCATTATGGGTTTACTCTTTTGATTTCTCGAAAATCAGAGGCTATTAAATGTTTTAAAAGCTTTCTCAACTTTGTAGAGAATCAACAGGAGCGGAAGGTGAAAACCCTCTGCACTGATAGATGTAGAGAATATCTCTCTACTGAGTTTAACAAGTTATGCGGTGAAAGAGGAATTGTATGACAAACTACAATTCCTAATACGCCACAGCAGAATGGTGTGGCTGAGCGACGAAATCGTACACTCCTGGACATGGTCAAAACCATGATGTCGCAGGCAAAATTGTCGATATCCTATTGGGGTGACGCATTATTAACTGCAATACATGTAGTAAACCTTGTTCCTACAATACGGTGGACACGACACCTTATGAGCTATAGACTGGTAAAGAGATGGATCTTACCAGGTTATGACCTAGGGGTTGTGCAACTTACACGCATCAGACCGACAGCCGTTATGGCAAGTTGGGACCTAGAGGATTGAAGAGTATTTTTATAAGATACTCTGAAACCTCTAAGTGTTACGTGTTTATAGCAGCTCGGAAGAATGGTGACGTGATCGAACATGTGTCCAGAGACATCACGTTCCTTGATGATGAATTTCCTACGCTTGGCAACATCAAAACGAACGAACTCTTGATTGAACTAGAGCATGATGATGATAATTAGGTCCCACTTACTTCGAGTGGGAGATTTGAGGTAGCAACACAAGTGAACGATATGGTAAATGAAGATACATACACTTTCATAATAAATCCAGTGGGAGGAGTCAATCCAACCACACATATCACTGTTGCTGCAAGTGCGAATCAAGTCGAACCTGATAATCATGTTCCTGAACTGTTGGATGAAAATCCTATGTTACAACAACCTCCTACTAGCAACAGTAGGAATAGTACCAACTTGGTTCCTAATCCTAGTAACCTTGGAATAAATCTCGGGAGTGAAATTTCGAGACCAAGAGGTCGTCCTAGAAAAGTTGTTGGTGAAGGTTCTAGTAATTCTCTTGTTCCCAGTGGGAGTAATGCACCGATAACGATCATTATTTTGAGTGGGCGTGTTGTTCAAGTTCAAGATAAGATTAACGAGCCTAGACGTAGTCAAAGGCATCGAAATTCTCCCAAGAAGTATCCATCGAAAGAGGCGAGTTAATATCTGGTTAGTGGAAACCTAGTGAATACAAGAGTTGGAGAATTACATATGTGCATGACCATCCCTATTCCTCATATCCTTAGTCAAACTCAACCAATTCCCTAAACGTGGTCACTTGGCCTTTTTGTTCGGGCACTACGCTTACATGCCTGGAGCGAACATTGAGCCCAACCTTGGACATGAGCTCTGAGTGGTAAGGGTACTCCGTGTGCTAGTTCATTCAGCACCCGGGATCAGTCAGACGCTCAAGGTGAAGAAGTTTGTGTCCATCAGAATCTTGGAAGATTCTGTCTAACACAAACTAGCCTGGCCCCGTTGTCGAACATGGCACGCGCAGTATAAAGTGCGCGTCGACAGCATAACCTGAATTTATTTTATTTTATGAGTGGGAATGTCATATGCTATCGTATATTCTCATCTAGCCCAGAATGTGTTGGTAGTAGAGTTCGTCACGGCGATCTGCAAAACTTTGATCATGTCATGTACCCCGACACCAAATGATTGTTTTGCATAACCAGGTTTCTCTTTCGAAATACCATGGCTCTTAGCCGGTCTTGATATGGCTGAGGTTTCCCTTCCAACAAGACAACCGTGCTTGTGGGATATGGCAAGGTCCACATTCGACATATTTTATTTGGAGGGTTTACTCTCTAATGACTAGTTTATAGACCGTACATCCGATGTAGTTATATCATTATGACGTCATAAATATCAAAACTCAAATAATAATTCTTTTATTCAAATATTGCTTTAAATCCAAAAATGTTACTTTCACATTACAAGCCTTCCAAATCCTACGCAATCCAAGTAGTTTTACGTGCTTTTCGAAAACATCATTGCGTAAGGGTTTAGTCAATGGATCCGAAACCATGTTTTTGAAGGCATGAATTTGACTGTGATAAGCTTGTCTTCTACCGCACTCTTCGCATAGTTGTATTTTATATCAATGTGTTTTGTCCTACTATGGTACTTCGGATTCTTGACTGCCCCTATCGCAGCTTGACTTTCAGAGTAAATGAGCAAAGGCTTACTCCCGTCCTTGATGTCAAGTAGCGCGACCAAGAGTCTCTTTAGCCAGACAACTTCATTTGCGTTCTTTGAGGGATTTACCAATTCGGATTCCATAGTGGACAACGCGACACAAGATTACTTCTTGCTCATCCAAGAGATGACAACATCAGCAAGAAGAAATACTCCTCCTGAGGTGGACTTACGATTATCCAGAACACCACCAAGTCAACGTCACTATATCCTACCAATTCAAGCTTACTTCCCTCATAGCATAGTCTGTAGTCTGCCGTACCTTTCAGATATCTCATTATTCATTTCACAGCTCGTAAGTGTTGATAGCCGGGGTTCGACTGGAAACACGCTACTAACCCCTCAACGTAACAGATCTCTGGACGAGTTCATTGCGTTGCGTATATCAGACTTCCTACCATACTGAGGTACTCTGTACTTTTCATTTGTTCAAGCTCTACCAGGTTCTTTGGGCCATCATGTTTCGACAACGCACTCTCATATATAACTGGTGTCTCCACGGGTTTTGCATCATGCAGATTGAACCTTCTCAACAATTTTTTGATATAGGCTTCTTGAGAAAGACATAATCTACAGGCACCACGATCTCTAGAAATCTTAATGCCCAAGATGTAAGTGGCCTCTCCCATGTCCTTCATATCAAATATAGATGCTAACCAACACTTTGAATTTTTCAAATAACTCACATCGTTCACGGCAAGAAAGATATCATCGACGTATAATGTCAAGATGACATACTTTGACCATGAGGTCTTAGTGTACATGCAGGGATCCTCGTGAAGGTTCATGAATCTGTTGCCCACGACTTGCTCGTGGAATCTGCAGTACCATTGCCTGGCCGATTTTTTAAGACCATAGATCGACCTCTGGAGCTTACAAACTTTACGTTCGTTCCTAGGGGATGAGAAACTCTTTGGTTGCTCCCTGTAGATCTCCTCCTCCAAGTTCCCATGAAGGAAGGCGGTCTTAACATCCATCTGGTGCTGCTCAAGATCAAGGCTAGCAGCCATGATCAAAATTACCCGGACTGTGGTGTAACACACAGTTGGTGAGTAAGTCTCATCAAAGTCTACTCTGTGGAGTTGGGTATTACCTTTCGCTATAAGTCAAGCTTTTTATCGCTCAACGTTTCCATCAGCAGTGAGTTTCAATTTGAGAAACCACTTTGCCCCGATTGCCCTGCTGTTAGCTGGCAGATCAACTAACATCCAAACCGAATTGGCTTCCATTGAGGCGAACTCTTCTTTCATTTCTTTCCTCCATTCCTTCGCTTGAGGACCTTCCAGAGCTTGTTTAACAGTGAGCGGTTCATCAACTGAAGTCAGGGTGAATAACTCACCCTTTTCAATGGGAAACTTCTTAGGAGAAGTTGTTTGCCTTTGACTACGCCTAGGCTCGTTATTCCCATCTAGAACTACGCTCCCACTAGGAAAAATGCTCCCACTAGGAACCAAGGCGTTATTGGAACCTTCTCTTGCAACTTTTCTTGGACGACACCTTGGTTCCATGGCCACTTGGACCAGGAACCAATTTGGTTGTCCCACACCCACTGTTGCCAGAAGGTAGTTGAGGAATTATAGGGTTTTCATCCAACGGTTTAGCAACTGGATTATTAGGTCCTACTTGATTTGCACCAGGAGCAACTGTGATCTCTGCGGGTGGATTGACTCCTCCTGCTGAATTTATTATGAGAATGTTCCCATTCTCATTTACCATTTCATTCACTGTGGTTGCTCCCTCAATTCTCCCACTCGAAGTAAGTGAGACCTGATCATCCTTTTCATGTTCAAGTTCTTTTAAGACTTCGTTAGTGTTGATATCACGAAGCTTAGGAAAATCATCTTCTAAAAACGTAACGTCCTTGGACTCATGTTCGACCACACCACTATTTTCATGAGTCGCCACAAACACGTATCCCTTAGAGTTCTCCGAGTATATTATAAAGATACTTTTCAATCCTCTAGATCCCAACTTGCCGTATCGGCTGTCATTCTGATGCGTGTATGTTGCGCAACCCCAAGGTTGCAGCCTAGTATAACCCACCTTATTATCAGTCCACGGTTCATATGGTGTCATTTCCATCGATTTTGTAGGTACTCAATTTACTACACGAGTAGCAGTCAACAACTCATCACCCCAAAAGGAGATCAAATGTTGAGCTTGCGACTTCATGGTTCTTATCATTTCCAAGAGTGTACGATTACGTCACTCCGCCTCACCATTCTGTTGTGGCATATAAGGGATCGTAATTTGACCGACAATAACAATTTCATTGCATAACTTATCAAACTCATTCGAGAGGTATTCACCACATCTGTCAGTTTGTAAGGTTTTCACCTTACGCTCCAGCTGATTCTCCACGAGATTGAGATAGCTCTTAAAGAAACCAGTGGCCTCAGATTTACGAGTAATCAAATGAGTAAGCCTATAACGGGCAAAGTCATCAATGGAAGTTATTTTGAGTTTCATAATTATACATCTTTCCATTAAATTTGTACTTCCAATCTATGTGTTCTGATTTTCCACGGAATTCATGCGTTGTGCTCGCTACACTCGGTTGTTACCCTAGGTGAAATCTTTCCTTTCCACAATTTAATCATCGGTGTCATACATGTTCGTCGTTACGATATCAATTATATTTATAGAGTACTAACAAATAAAAAAAACTAAATCATTTGATTTAGTTACGCAATCGATGGGTTACCAATGATTATGAAATGTGTTAATCGTTTCTTTCGTTCGACCTCTTTGACCTGCCCGAAAATTTTGGTTTTAATCCCTATTACCGGATTTTGTTCGGATCGATCCCTTTGACTGGGTCGATGGATTAATAAGTAAACTGTACTTTGAATCGAATGGCATTCAATCTCAAATGACAATCACTTTATTCAATAATCTGAAATACAAACAACCAAAGTCATCAATTCAAATGAACAATGAAAGAAGAAACGACAATGATAAGGTTCTTGATCATAATGCAGCAACAAAGAGAAAAGATAGTCGATAACTACGAGCCATGTCGAACAACACACATGAAAAATTTAGGAGTGAATCATATCAGATGATCTATGTCAGAATAAAACCTTTTACAGCTTCATGTACATGGCAAACGAGGTGTACCTAAAGCGCACTTCATCAAAGGTGCTGTGACCCACCGAATTTTCGTTTAGACCTTTTGTTGCTCGATTCTTTCAGCATCACGTGTATATGAGAGAAGTTTTCCTTCGACTCATGGGAGTCATATGAGACGGAGGTTTCTCTATCGTAGCCACCTTTGAGCAGATCCACGGTTTTCATAATCGATTTGATCAAACGTGTGAGCCCATTGTCGTCGACGAACCACGAGAGAGGGAACATTTTCATTATGAGATTAATCCTCTGTCACACATCCCTTTAACCGGCATCCATGTGGAGAATATCATCTTCTTTAACCATGACGTTTCTAGCTCCAACAATCTTTCCTTTGGCGAAACGAAAGGAAAAGGCACACCAAATGTTTAATGCAATGATGATCATGAACTCTTCCTGAATTTCAGCTGTCATGGTTGAATAGATCAACTCTTTCGCAGTATGATCTTTGGTGACCTTTCATCGTCAAAGAAGTACAGACTACCACATTCATCTATAGGTGTCCTCTCCGCTTTCGGACTTATGTATTTGTCAACATCTGCAGCAGAGATGAGTCTCAACACAAACGCTTTCCATTCATTATAATTAAAACCATCGAGATTGCAAGGAGTATAGAATTGCACTCTACCAGCCATTGAAACTAACACATTTACAAACAATTGCGAAAATCAGGGTGACAATTTAAAATATTTGAAAAGTATCACTTACATCGGATATCTATGATATAGGAAGCGACAGACAATCTCAGTCATCTAGCCTAACTGACCACCAGTAAACCAACGGAAGGGGGCCGTGTAAAGAGTTCACACTGCTAACGTCTCATTTCTTATAGATTAGTCTCTTTAAAAACGGTTTAATCGCT
The DNA here is from genome assembly GCA_036873135.1 of Clarkia xantiana subsp. parviflora. Taxonomy (NCBI): domain Eukaryota; kingdom Viridiplantae; phylum Streptophyta; class Magnoliopsida; order Myrtales; family Onagraceae; genus Clarkia; species Clarkia xantiana. Next base: position 3,018,203 of record JAPTYO010000018.1, read on the forward strand.
ACTTTAACCGGAACGGGGAGTTTTTATCTACACCTGATCTTGGCTTTCCTAAGGCCCTTTGAAAATGTTTCGAGGTTTTCTCATGAAAGCATACACAATTCTACTTCACTAGAAAATTATCGCATGCGGCCATTGTGGGATTATAGGGGATAAATACTATAGAAACAAAACAAGATACATGCTATGTAAACAGATTACGTAGTAGAATAGGGCGCACATACCTACAATGCTTTCCGTAGATCCAAGATCTTCTAAGGGAGTTCTCGATCCGCCGGTCGGTTTCCGTAAGGATTCTGGTTAAGGAAAAACCCTATGCGGATTGCTCTCCACAGCAAATCCTCTTGTCGATTCTTCTGCAGGGATGGATCTCCGGAGTAATTTGCTCGAAGCAATTTGGCTCCTCCTACGAAGAGGAGTGGTTCGACCGAAACTAGTATAAAGGGAGGAGGGATTTCTTTTTGTCTCACCACAAATGAAGAAAGTGATTAACCTTAAATTAAACCTTGACACTCCCTATTTATAAGAGGAGGTAGGAAAAATCCACCTCAGCACTCTTGTTTGTTTCGGTCGGCCACATAAAGGGAGGCCCAACTTGGGCCTCTCATGTCAATTGGAATTTTAGGCCTAGCTCAAAATGTCTAATGTGACATTACCTAATTGACTTAGACAACAGTCTCATATTAATGGGCTCCTTTTTACGGCGGCCCAATATCCATGAATATGTATAAGTATATGCTCTAGTGTACAAATGACTAATCATGAATAGTAATGGCAATACATGCACAACTATGTTGGGTGATAGAAAACTCATAAGTGTTATGACACTATAGTTATAATGCACCTAGATGCACACATGGTAATGGGTGATAAAATTACTAAGTGTTTGACAACACTAGTGGTGATGCATATTGATGCATGTATATATATCATGAAAATATGCCTAAGCATGTAACAATTCCTTGCAATATATGATTAAGTCAAGGAAATTTGAATCATTGTATATAATCGGAAAGGGGTTACCTATGTTCCGATTTCAAATTTTTATTTTTTATTTTTTGAAGATTTCACATGTTGGCCGCGTAGGAATGCCATTGCTTCCATTCGGGTTTATAGTTGGCTGCGTAGGAATGTTATTGCTTCCATTCGGCTTGATAATCATGTTGATCAATATGGTGGTAACCTTGTATTCACTTGAAAACAGTTATATAAAAAATTTCCCCTGAAGTGGACTTGTTGATACCTTAGACGTGAGGTGTTGGATCTCGCGTCGATGGCGTCGTATGCTATGCATGCATTGCTATCATATTTGCATAGAACTGACGTAGGGGGTTACCCTTAATGCCCTGTCACGTATCACTGTGTTAGACATGGGGGGTCTCCCTACATGTCTGCCATGTATCATACTTAAAGGTGTAAGGTTGCCCCCTAGGGTAGGCGAAATGATCATCATATGGTGAATGGAGTGCCAGTCCCTATATCAGGCGTTGTTTCCACCTAGTAGGTGTAGTATCCTCTACTGGTGTTTGATCTCTTCACATACACTAGACTACTACCCTTGTGTTGTTATACTGTCTCCGAGGTGACATTGTCACCCTTGTGGTTGCATTTGTAGTATTTCGTATACTTGGTGGTAGATCCGTTTCAGATGTATCGTTGCCCCCCTTGGGTAGGCGTAGTGATCGTCCCACGCTTAGGGGGTTACCCATTGCATTGTAATACTCATTGTCATTGGTACCATATGACATTGCTCCTGAAGTGGACGTCAGTGATGTATTATAGGTGGGGTGCCGACCCCTATATCATGCGTGTCGCCTAGTATGCACATGCTGTTGTGCTCATCAAGTAGCTGTAGGAATCAATGTAAGTATGGGGTGTTGATCTTTGCGCCTGCACTACACTATAGCGCATATATTGTTGAACTGCCCGCCGAGGTGACGTTGGCGTAGTGATCGTCCCACGCTTAGGGGGTTACCCATTGCATTGTAATACTCATTGCCATTTGTACCATATGACATTGCTCCTGAAGTGGACGTCAGTGATGTATTGTAGGTGGGGTGCTGACCCCTATATCAGGCATGTCGCCTAGTATGCACATGCCGTTGTGCTCATCAAGTAGCTGTAAGAATCAATGTAAGTATAGGGTGTTGATCTCTGCGCCTGCACTACACTATAGCACATATATTGTTGAACTGCCCCCGAGGTGACGTTGTCGTCTTTATATGTGTAGATTGTTAACCCTTGTATTCATCATGATGCCCCCATAGTAGGCTTTCTAGTCATTATAGATATGAGGTATTGACCTTTGCGCCTATCGCTACTCATGATACTGTCTTCTTCATGAGCATAGGGTTTCGACCCTTGTGCTCATTGCACATTGTAGTGTGTGTTCATCATATTGCCTCCAAAGTAGGCATTTTCATCGTTATGGACCTGGGGTGTCGACCCTTGAGTCAGTCTCACCTTATAATGTTGGTTGTCTTGCCTCTGTTGTAGGCGTCATCTTGATGTTTGGTGTAGGGTATCTACCCTTGCATCCATCTAGCTTTATAGTGTTCATTCATCGAATTGCCTTCGTAGTAGACGTACTTAGTCATTATAGACATTGGGGATTGATCCTTGTGTCTATTGCACTTCACAGCATATGCTCCTGATGTTGCCCCCTAGGTGGGCCTTGTCGTCGTCATGGACATAGGGTGTCAGTCTCATCCTGTATTGTGCTTCCTTAAGTTACCTTTATATCAGGTACTGTCCCTGTCCTGGACATAGTGTGTCGACCCTTGTGTCCTTCCTGCTTTGCAGTGCTTGTCCATTATGTTGCCCCCTAGAGTTGGCATCATTTATGAAAATAGGGTGTAAACCATTACATCTATCGCACTTTTCAGTGTGCGTCCGCTGCATTGCCACCTTTTAGGCTATTCACTCTATTTGCTTGTTGAGACGTTAGTCGTTGGTTTGGACATGTGATAGTGTTTACCCTCTTCATATTACTATTGTCATAACGCGCAAGTCTTCTTCTTTTAAAGACCTCGTTGTTATGTTTCTTGATCGTTACTTGACATCGAACTTGACGAGTATTGAGAATGTTCTCACAAGCCTGTGTCGTTTTTAGGGTTATTACCCCTTTGTTCTCCCCGTAAATCGGTCTAGGAACTGGTGGAAGAACCGTCACCTCTTTGTCAGGAACTATCAAGTTACCTAGTTGATTGAAGTTGGTGGTATTAAGGATGGTTCTCCTTATAAGCTTGTTTGCTGATGTGAAGCCACTGTCACAAGTATATCGTTCTTCTCAAGGTGTTGCCGGGAGAGGTAGGGAGGTAGCTCCTCCTTCTGTTACTCAGAGAGCATCTAAGTCTTCCAAGGTGTCTAAGGCTGCGGGTATGTATGTACACCTTATTGTTATGATAGTTGCCTACTTCATGGCATAGTTGTTCTCACATGTCTTCTTTGCTTTTTTCATGGCACATCGACACTGCTGACAAGGTCACTGGCCATTTGTTTGCCAAGAAGCCTTTCACTGTGGCTGGAGGTTCTCAAAGTTCCTCTAATCAAAAGAGAAAAGTGACCGATCTTGACGATCCGGTGCCAACTCTTCCCCGTGAGAAAGGGATGTTGATCCTGTATCTGGTAATGCTGCCCTTGCAGCTGCTGGTGCTGACACTGCAGACACTGACGCTGACGCTGCAGCCACTGACGCTACTGCCACTGATGCTAGTGCTTACGCTGACACTGCAGCCACTGACGCTACTGCCACTGATGCTAACCAGGGTAAGGCTCATGCTCTTATAAGAAAGATCGTTTCTTATGATGACGGCAAATTCAGCCTATTCGGACATGGTCCTAAGAAGTACCTTGAAGTTACGCATTCTTCTTACTTGTATGCTTATCTTGATGTTGTAAAATGCTTTCTTATTGATACACAATGTGCATCTGGCACCACATACTATCCCGAGAGATCTTGATGTGGCCTCTCGATGGTGACATTGTCTATTCCGGTTAGGTGCCTTTCGCTTCCCCCAGAAGCTACCCTTTTGGTCAATGATCCTCTTTGGTGGCCCCGGAGATCGGTGTTTGCATAATGAATTCTATTGTTGCCCCCGACTATCGTAGGGCGTTACCTGACTCTGCCTTGACCGGGTTTCAGCTTGCTAGAGAGGTGTTGTCTCGACATGCCCCTGTGGGTATACCTCTCTATTGTATTTTCATTACTAGACTTTCACTGTCTAGCATGTGCCTATCATTCTCAAGTTGTCGCCGACACGATCAACCTGGGCTTCTTCATGGTCAGGCTGACCGAGAAGGTCGATGTCCACAGAACTGAGTTGGAGCAATTAAGAGAGACTATTTGTGTTATGAAGGAGAAGGCTTCCACCTTTTGCCCCTCCAAGCTTGTTTAACAGGGTCGCATTGCATCCCTTGAAGCCGAGGTCAGCCGAATTTGAAAGGAGAAATAATAGGAGGCCATAGCTGTATTCGAGCGCTTGGCGTAGGTACTTGCGAAGAACATTGGCGAGGAGACTGTTCACAGTATCGCTCAATATAAGGCATCTCCCGAGTTTTGAAGTGGATGCCAACGTGAAGTGTCAGGTCATCATTGAGACCTATGGTGAAGATCTTGCTGCGAAGATATATGATATCAACCCTTTATTTGGTTTCAATGAAGCTGGCAACTTTGTTGGATTTTCCTCCGCACTCATAGCAGCGTTCTTTGGTGAGGATTCTACCATTCCTATCGATGGGAGGCATGCTCCTTCGGCGACGATGCTGCCGCTCTTGATTGATGGACTAAGTACCTTTATCACACTTGTAGATAGCCGCCCCTTCTATGCTTATCATGCATCTTTGTGTGGAAACACTTGCTTTTGGGACTTAGGCATGCATGCCATCCATCTATCGTTCGTATTATACTTTTTCAAGACATATGTAAATTTATGGTTACATAAACGTGAGTTGGATATCATACCATTGTTATTACGGATGCCCCCATGCCTGCTAGGTTGTGTATGTTTACACTTCCTGTTGTAACATTTTGTTCTTGAGGTTGTTAACACCATACAGGTTGTATGCCGGACTTAGCATTGTAATACGCATGTATCGCAAATATGATATGCTTCCTTATTCTTAGGACGCTACCTATTGTTGGATCACGCTACCAATTGGTTCGGGTCGTGCGTAAACCAATCGGTCGGTATCTGACAGAAATGTATGAACCTGTAAAAATATCCGTCTTTGGAGTGCGATTCCCTTTGTAGGAATGATTTCCGCTTTGGCGATCCACCTAAAGACGTTGGGATATTGTCTTAATTCCGATATTCCACCTAAAGACGTCGAAGGTGATCCTTGTTCCGATGTTCCACCTAAAGACGCAGAAGGTAATCCTTGCTCTGATATTCCACCTAAAGACGTCGAGGGTAGTCCTTGCTCTGATATTCCACCTAAAGATGACGAAGGTAGTCCTTGCTCCGATATTCCACCTAAAGACGTCAAAGGTAGTCCTTGCTCCGATGTTCCACCTAAAGACGTCGAGTGAGAGGGTTGTCCTCGTTATCCTATCTCCGATCTCCGTTATGCTCCGAGTACCTGCAAATGGACTACCGAGCACCAAAGGGGGGGGGTGCTCGGTGAGCCCACTCTGATGCCTAAATAAGTATCTGCTCTAGAGAGAGAAAGTCTAGAGAGAAGGGAGAGCAAAATGCATGAGAGCTCAAGTTGTTCAAATGAAATGGCAAGAGTCCTATTTATAGGGCTCTTGGACCATTAGTCGACTAATCGCAAAATTACTCCGTTAATCATGCGTTTAACTAAGATAAGTAGGGATTAGGCCAAGCTAAGCATCAGAGGTGTGGGGAACGATTTTGATAGTTCGGGGTATGCGCAGCCTGGGGGGGGGGGGGAGACCCCCGGGCCGAAAATGTTCGGTTAGGGCCCTCCTTACCGAACAATGTTCGGTTAGGGGGTGTCCCTAGCCGAACTTTGTCTCGTGGGTCTTTGGCGGTTATTTTCTCTAAGTTCGGGTTTTGTCATGTGTCGGTCTAAGACCTTTTTGGGTCCGAGTGGTGAGTAAGTGGGTGTATATCCATCATTTTCCCCCGAGTCAAGTAATTGCGTAACCCTCTTCTTGACTCTATTTTTAGACGGCATAGACACTCAACTTGGAGCCGTTCGATACGGGTTACCTCATTCGGTGCTTTCCATGTTGATATTTTCGTCGATCCTTGTCTTCGTCCTTCTTGTCTTACGAGATTGTCATATTTGGAAACGTTAGTACGGATATAGAACTGTATGTGATATTTTCATGTATATACCCCCTTTAATTTGTCTTGCGGAAAATTTTCCGAATCGTGAGATTTTTCCTTTGGTCCAATTTTTATGCCATGTATAAGATGACATGATGATATTTTGAATAGATATATTACCTCCATGCCTTAGCATTTGAATTTTAACATGTGTTGGAAATGTGTGGTTGTGAATTAATCACCATAAAAAACTATCAACCCTCCTTTTTATACCCCCACCCACCATTTTTGTCCTCATTCTCCTCATTTTACTATCCACCTTCTCTCTTCTTCTTCTCCAACCTACCATTCCTCTCCACATCTCCTCTTCTTCCATCACTATTTCTCTTCTATTTTTCCATTCCTCCTTGCAAGACACTCCATGGAGCTAACATTAGAGGTTGGTGTGCTTTGATTTAGAGCTTGGTCTTGTTTTAGCTTGGGTGGAACAACACAAAGGGTGGAGAGTTCCAGCGGCTTGGAGGTGCACGACGGCGGCGGCGGGTCGACCACCGGTGGCACGGTGGAGGGTGGGTGGTGGGTCGGTGGGGGAGGGCAGTTCGTGGTGGGGCCGGTGGAGCACTAGCGGGTCGGGTTCGGCGGGGCTTGTCGGGAGGAGCGCGTGGGTCAGGTTCGCGCGGGGTGGGTTGATTATTGGCTTCTTGCCCTCCATTTCCGAGGTTAGATTTCGTGAATTCTTCCGATATTTCCTTGTATGAGTTTCGATTTGATGATTGTTGGTAATGCCTTGCTTTGATACGTGCTTGTTGAATATCCTATCGTGTATTGGGTTGGTCTTGGAAAAAATATTTCGAAGCAACGAAGTGACTAAACCCCCCTTTTTTGACTTAGAATATTCTTGCGGAAAATTTGATGGTATCCCCCTTTTAGACTTTGAAAAAAAAAATTCGATGGAAAATGTAATTAAACCCCTATTTTGGCCCTTGAAGAATTTTTCGAGAGTAAACGTGATGGGACAATCATATTTAGGCATAGAAAGGTTTTTTGTGGAAAATGTGATGGTATCCCACCTATTTGGTCTTAGAAAAACTTTTGCGGAAAATTGGCCGGTACTCCCCTTTTTGGTCCTCGAAAAAAAAATTTCGATGGAAATTGTAATGATACCACCCTATTTGAACTTAGGAAGGCTTTTGATGGAAAATGTGATGGTATCCCATCTACTTCGTCTTAGAATTTCTTTTGCGGAAAATTTGCCGATACCCCCCTTTTTAACCTTCGAAAAAAAATTTCGATGGAAAATGTGATGATACCACCCTTTTTATACTTAGAGAAATTTTTAGGCGAGGTAGTGATTATACCCCCCTTTTTAACGTCGGAAAATTTTCCGAGGTAGCGGTGCTACCCCCCTTTTTGGTGTTTCGTTGCGTCCTCGTGTGACGTCTTGTTGGAAGTTCTCAACTTCGAGAATATTTGGCTCCTCTCCTTTTATAATACGTTGCACACTTGTGTAACGTCTTATTTGGAAAAGTTCTAGGTGGAGAATTTGGAATTCCCCCCTTTTTTTCGTTGTATCGTATCATTGGGTTATATCGTTGACTTGTTGGTGTTATGTAGTTGTTGATGGTATTTTGTTTCTAGTTGCAGGTTACTTCGGGCTATTCTTCGTTCATCGCTTGTGATTAAGGATCGCGTTCATCATGCCAAAGCTTCGTAAGTCTACTGGTTGCCCCCTCATACCTTCCTCTTCGGACGAAGAGGATGTTACATTGAAGTCTAGTCGTTTGCCCGTTTCCGGTTTAGCCGATATGCCTTATGATGATTTGCATGTTGGTGGGGGTTCTAATGTGTCATCTAACTCGGATTCTGATGCCCCCGTAGCTGAACTTTTAAGGAACTATCTTAAGCTTTCCACATATAGGAGTCTTATTAAGATGGCTGGTTTGCAGTCTGAGGACATGCCTTGTTATCCGTACGATTCGCTTCCTGAGGGCTTTCCGCTTGGATGTGTGACTCTTCCTCCGCAAGGGCGGTCTGTTGTGTACCCTAGTCAGGTCAAGGCAGGGCTGCGTTTTCCGTATTGTGCCTTCTTGTGTGACCTTTGTCGATATTATGGAATATCTCCTCTCGAATTAGTGCCTAGCGCTCATCTTGCTTGGGTGGGGTTTCGTGTCTTGTGTCATAGGAAGTCTTGGGCGTATTCTCTTACTTTGTTCCGACTCTTCTATTTCCCTCGATGCTAGAGTTCGTCTGACATGTACTCCTTTGTGTGCCGCTTTCCATCCATGGATGCCGGTGGGTTTCGCTCGTTAGGTTTTATTGACCATAGGTGGGATAACCGTTATAGGTTTGTTGTTGGTAGTGATGTTTTTCGTGGGGTGTGGTCTAAGCATTATTTTTCATTTTCGACCGTCATACTTCCTGGAGTCTGCGTAGTAGGGGTCATGCGGACATGCCTCCTTGCTTCGAAGAGTTGTCACCCTCTGATTGTGAGGCCTTGGCGGCTATTTGTTGTTCTCATCGAGATCGTTCATATAAGACCGTTAAGGCCGTGACTGACGAGGAGTTGTATGCGACGGAGATATGTGCTACCTCTCCCTTGGTATGTTAATGATGTTCTACATGGTTGTGTTTCTTTTCGTGTAGGTGGGTTCTATGATAAGGCTACTTCTTTTCAGGGGGTTGGACCTGTAGACGAGCTTGTTGATGATGGGAGGAGGACTCCTCCCTATGCGTCTCCGGGATCTTCTAGAGTTACTCGCGCTAGCCGCAGTGTTGTTGGTATGTGGGTTTTGTTGTTTCTCGATTCTTCATGGCTTATGTATACATGTCCTTTCTAACGGTTTACTCTTTTTTGGTGTTGTCAGGTGCCTCGCAGAAAGCGGAGTCTTCTCGTCCTCCTATGAAGAAGTCCGACTTCGAGATTAGGTCTTCCGATGCTTCTCTTCGCAAGAGGAAGACTGTATTGGCCATCCCGAGCTTGAGAGCGCCTTTCTGTAACAGAGGAAAGGTTACTGGGCCTTCTCCTAAGGTTACCCGTGACAGGGGCAAGGCTCCCGATTCAAGCGTTGTCGAGGGGGTGTTGGCCGATGGGTTTGTGGCCGATGATGATGTTGAGATGGCCGAGGTTCCTCCGACCGTTACCTCTCCCTGTATGTAGATGCTTCTAGCTGTTGTATTTGTTCATGGTTATCACGTATTGTCTTTATTGAGGTGTTTGCATTATATAGGTATGGCTAGTCTTCCTCCCGTGGCCGTTGAAGAGCTCGTTCGTCCCTATGAGGGCGACATTCGTGGCATGACATGGCATCCGATGGTTTCGACCCGCGACTTCCACTTTCCTAAAGGTTGCTCGTTGTCTGCTCCCGAGGTTGGCATTAGGGTGTTTAATTCCATGATTCCTCCCTCCGATTGACTGCATATGCCCTCTGATTCCGCCGAGATGGAGACCGCCCTTCAGGGGATGTTGTCCGAGTATATTCCGGTAAGTGTAGATGGGTTTTCTTCCTCGTTCTGTTATTTGTATATCCGTTTGACGTCTATGTTGTTGCTTTTCAGGCTACCGCCCACATAATGAATCTGTTGTTCTTTGCCCTCAATGCGACACACGAAAGGGATGCTGCTCGTTCTCGGTCTGAGAAGGCCGATGCTACCCTGGCGGAGCACAAGGCAATTGTGCGGACCTTAGGTGTCGAAGTTAAGATTCAGAAGCTGTCCGAGTCGGATAAATTAACCAAATATCTGAGCTCGAGGAGCGCCTCTCGCAGCTGAGGGTTGAGTATGACGCGAAATTTATCGTTGCGAGGGATGCTGCCCTTGCGAAGGCACAGGCGGAGGCTGTGGCCGAGTATAAGGCGTCAGAAGCCTTTATTGATGATGCTCAACAGGCGAACTCCGAGATGTTGATGCAATATGGACATGAGCTGGTACGTACTATTTATGAGCATTGTCCCGATTTCCCCGTTGCAAAGCTAGGTGATCTTGAGTGCCTTGGGAAGCACTATGCCTGTCTAGAGGGTGAGTGTGCCGGGGACATGGCCGTTGGCGATGAGGCGGAGGGCTCGACTCTTGATCTTGATGGTACTGGGATTGTGGTTTCCGATGATGAGGGAGGTGGCGCTGGGGATCCTCCGGCTGGTCATATCTGAGACTTGTTTGCTTTACGTGTTTGTTTAGACCTTCTTGTACCTCTTTTAATGTATTGTTGGATGTATGCCTTTATCTTGTAGACTTGGTGGGTATGTCGTGGACTTGTTGCTTGGATTTGACCGGGGTGTCGCGCTTGTCATATTAGACGCCTTGATTGTACCTATTTCCTTATCATGTTATGTGTGTCGGATGAATTTGATTATGCATATTGTGTTTTTAATGAAATCGTTAATGTTGTTGCCCCCCTTGGCTATATCGGTTTGTGCCCTTGCATATGATCTTTTCTTCTGGACTTTCATTGTATAGACGACCTGGTTAGCTGTGTCAATGAGACAGCTTGATGTAACCTTCTTTATTATGTGTCGAGATATTCCGACATGCTGTGTCAATGAGGCAGCATGTTCGGTATGCCCCTCTTTTTTGAGGGTGTAGATATGGATCATAGTTGAACTCGCGTTATGGACATTTCATTATAACTTGCGACGTACATTGTTGTGCCTCGTGGTCACAACACATGTCGTTATGTGTTTCCCCGATATATGATTGTCGCCTATGGTTTGCGGCGTATTTCACGTTATCTTGTATTGTTGTTCTCGTTATTGTATACTTGCGTTCGTATTCTCGGAGGTTGCCATGACTAAGGCTTGGTGTTTTATGGTTGTTTGGGTTGGGATGTGGCCGAATGTGTGTTTGGGTATATTTGGTGTTGGTATGGAGTATTGGAAATGGGATAACGTTTATACACCAGCTGGTCTTGTTCATGCCTCTATTTGGTTTTCTTCCAATATAGGGCCTTTACGCTAGTTGGTGGTAATCCAACTACGTTTTAACCTTCGCTTGGACATATTCTCAAGCAAGGCCAACGCGCTAAACTGGGTCTATAACCAGGTTAGGGTTGTTTATCCGTAACCCCTACCAAGTTTCCGGTTTAACATGGGGCCTACACCCTAGAAGGTGTGAACTCCTTGAAGGGTTGTTCCTTTAGAACCTTTACCCAGTTTCGCCCCTGGCGTAAAGGCCAACACAACATCCAGTGGGAACTCCGGAGTGATTGGTACAAAGTTTAGCGACAGAGCAAGCGCTTAGGTGGTTCATTCGTTTTTTGATGTTTCTCATTTTTATACCGGCCGGTTTTTGACTCTTTGTTCTAAATACTATATTACAATTCTTGGACTGACACATATTGTTAGACTCGAATTCGTTGGAGTCTTTATGCTTGCTTGTTTGTCCTTGTTGCTTGTCTTAGTACCTGCTTTACTCATGCAAACAACATACATAATTTCATTAGATGGCGCCGTCATAACATGTTGGACATGATACTACAAAAGCTTGCATAGGAATGTAAACTATTCTAAGCTCCACACATGGAGTGTTTTCTTTGCTACATAGCTTAGCATAATAATAATAAAAAAAAGGATAAAGGACAAGTGCATATGGGTATGCCCCTTGTCGGGTGGGGGGGGGTGGGGGGGGGGGGGGGGGGGGGGGTTGGTGGATGTGTTTCATGCGGAGGGCGCGTCATGCCTTAAAGTGGTTCAATTGTCCGTGACGGACCATTGTTTCGATCTCGTCTTTTAGGGTGAGGCAGTCGCCGGTCTCATGCCCCCATGTCTCGTGATGTTCACACCACCTATCGAGATTTGGTCAGACGAAGGCTTTTTCGGGGAAGGGTGGCTCGATGAGACCTTGAAGGTGCTCCCTGAATAGTTCGCCCACTCCGATTCTGAGTGGCGTGAAGTCGTAAGATGGTGTATAGCTTTCGAGTCTAGTCGTCTCATTTCTTGCCCTGTCGATGTCGACATCCTCGTCCGTGTCACATGGATGTCCCATGACCTCTTCCCATATTAGTGTGTTTTCCTCCTCCTCCCACATCATTGCGAAGGCCAGCTTGTCCTTGAAATCTTTCATTGTTTGGGTTGTCATGATTCCATAGCCTCCTCCGAAGATCCTGCTTTTCTGGAATTCCAAGTTTCTATAGAAGGCTTGTATGACCTCCCCTGGGGTTGCGTTTGCCGCTGCCGCGTTCTTGCTAAACCTGCGAAAATAAGAACGAATACTTTCCCTTTTCCTTTGAACGACCGTGTTTATATTGATCACGTCTCCTGTTATATTTGGGTTGTCTTGTTCCTCCCTCCTTTCTTCGCGAGTCCCTGCATGAGGTGGGGACTCCTGGGGCACCTTCATAATGTCAACTTCGGTTGTCTCCTCCTCTTCGTCGTGTGTTGGTGCCTTCCTTGACGGGGCGAAGCATAGCAACCTACTTAGGCGTAGTAAGCCTGTGAGAAATTTTGCTTTGCCCCTCCTTTGTTTCTTTTCCTTTATCGTCTCTTCTTCTCCCTGTTCTTCTGGTATGTTGATCATATTGATCGAGGTGTGTCGGTGTGCCTTAGGCTTCATGGCATTTAGGTAGCATCTTCGACCTGTCACTTGGTCGCCCAATACTTCACCTATTCCGTTTGGGTTGGGAACTTCATTTTTTAATGGACTGTGGAGGCGATGATTCCTGTCGGGTTGATGGTCGTTTGACCCAAGATACCATTGTAAGCCCCTTGTTCCTCTACCACCACGAAGTGGACGTTCACATGGATTTGTGCCCATTGTGCCCCCATCGTGACTGGGAGCACGATTGTACCCAAATGGTAGGTTGTTGCACCTGCGAAGCTAACAAGTGGGAAGTTCACCTGTTTTAGATCTTGTCTCCTCTTTCCCAATTTTTCGAGCACTCTTACATCTAGTAAGTTTGCCGGACTGCCCCAATCGACGAGGATCCTTTTGACGTCGAAGCCATCCACTTCCAAGGTGACGACCAATGCGTCGTCATGCGGGTATACAATGTGCTCGATGTCTTTTCTCGAGAATTGGATGACCTATTCCTCCTCGACCCTTGGGTGCTTTCCATAAAGTTCCATGTTAGTTTGGGAGGCGTATACCTCCCTAGCGTTTGATACTCTTCCTCCTGCGGCCGGTCCTCCGTGGATGACACTGATGGTTCCCCTTTTGATCGGGGGTGGGCGCTCGCCCACCTTTTCTTTTCCTTTGTTCTGAGTGCCTTGTGCTTGTGGTGTGCCTCCATTACCCCTTTTTCGATTGTCCACGAATTGTCGTAGCCCTCCTTATCTGATGATGTGGTGTATGTTCGAGAGGAGGGTGTAGCATTCGTCTGTCGTATGTCCGTGCTCTTCATGGTTATTACACCATTGGTCTAGCTTGCCCCCGATTGGTCCGTCCTTGTACCTTAGTGGTGTCTTCCAGATATTCATTGTTTTCATCACTCCTAAGATCACGGATGGCGTTGCGTTCAGTGGGGGCCTTGTTGTTGGTTGGTTGGTCTCCCTCACGATGTTGACAGGTTGAGGCCTCTGCTGTTGTTGCATTGATGGTTGTTGCCATATTGGTGGCCTTCCTTCGAATGGCTTGTTTTGCCTCATCGATCCTCCAGCGTTCGTCTGGGGGGGTTTCCTTAACTTTCGGTTGTGCCTATCTCTCTCCAAGTCGATGTATTGTTTCACGCGGGCTGCTAGTTCCTCCGGTGATGCTACCGGTTTTATCGCCAATTTGTCCGCCAGGGCACTGCTGTTCTTACCAAGTTTCCTGATGAATGCCCGAACTATCTCCCAATTCTTTAACTCCTCGTCGATATCTAAGATGTTTTTATTGAATCAGGTATAATAGCTAGCCAAGGTTTCATCGTTACCTTGTCGTACATCATCCAGGGATCCTGCGCTTTTCCTTAGGTGCCGTTCACCCAAGTACCTTTGCAAGAACTTCTTCTTGAGGTATTCTCAAGAGGTGACGGAGTTCCTCGGGAGGCCAAAGAACCAATGTGCCGCTGGGCCTGTTAAAGTGGTTGCGAACAATAGAGCGACTATGTTCTCATTGTGGTTTCTTCCGAAGAGCGCAGCCTCATGTTGTTGTATATGTTCCATCGAATCCCCTTTGCCATTGTATTTCTCTCTTCCTGCATTTAGACCATCCGGCACGTGGCTATGTATTATGTCCTGTGTGAATGGGTGGGATGCCTTGTCGCTGAGGACATGCATGGCCCTTCCCTTAGCCTCCGCCATCATTTTCGTTATTATTTCCTCCACGTCTTCTGGGGTCATTTTTGGCGGGTTTGTGTACGGAGTTGTGTCGGCGCCTACTCCGATTCTTGTTTCTCGTAACTCCTCACGTGGGGCTTGGAGTCCTCCGTTGTTTCCGACGTGGTGGTCATGTCCTCCCGGGACTTGGCGGTTATCGTCGTTGCCGGCGTGTTCCGCTTGTGCATGGTAGCCTCTACCATTCCCTGCACGTTGTTCATGTCCTGTCGGGGATTGGGGGTACCCCTCTTTATGGAAGCCTTGTGGCGGTGGTACCTGTTCATCATCAAAAAATCGTTCGTTTCTTGGGGGTGGCATGGCCTCCTCATCATGGTGGTTGTTTGCATCTCGAAACACCTGTCCTCCTCCTTGGGCGTAAGCCGCTCTTGCTTGGGGAACTTCCTGTGGTGGTATGTCATACGCATTCCGGTTGTAGATCCGGCTATCGTAGGATGAATGTCCATGTGAGTGACCTGCGAAGGGTATGCCATATGGTGGGAAACCATAGTGAAAACCGTGTGGGGGCATCCCGTAAAGGAAGCTATGTGAGAAGGTCCTGCGATGTCTCCTTTCCAATCCTCCTGATTGATGCCTACTCCGTGGGGTGCTTGATGCCGACGATGCATCCACGGGCATATTCTGTTGTTGGTGTTGTTGCTCTGCCGGAGTGTTCTCCTGTACATGTCCCTGTACTTCGATGTTTACCCTTAGACGATCCTCCTGTCCGTTAGGTGGCCGTTCCCTAGGTGGTGGTTCGCTTCGTGCGGCCATTCCTCGAGTGATCGCCAGGCTTTTTGTTCGAGTCACGCAGACGGCGGCACTGTTGGATCACGCTACCAATCGGTTCGGGTCGTGAGTAAACCAATCGGTCGGTATCCGACAGAAATGTATGAACCTGTAAAAATATCCGTCTTTGGAGTGCGATTACCTTTGTAGGAATGATTTCCGCTTTGGCGATCCACCTAAAGACGTTGGGATACTGTCTTCATTCCGATATTCCACCTAAAGACGTCGAAGGTGATCCTTATTCTGATGTTCCACCTAAAGACGCCGAAGGTAATCCTTGCTCCGATATTCCACCTAAAGACGTCGAGGGTAGTCCTTGCTCTGGTATTCCACCTAAAGATGACGAAGGTAGTCCTTGCTCCGATATTCCACCTAAATACTTTAAAGGTAGTCCTTGCTCCGATGTTCCACCTAAAGACGTCGAGTGAGAGGGTTGTCCTCGTTCTCCTATCTCCGATCTCTATTATGCTCCGAGTACCTGCAAATGGACTACCGAGCACTAAAGGGGGGGGGGGTGCTCGGTGAGCCCACTCCGATGCCTGAATAAGTATATGCTCTAGAGAGAGAAAGTCTAGAGAGAAGGGAGACGAAAATGCATGAGAGCTCAAGTTGTTCAAATGAAATGGCAAGAGTCCTATTTATAGGGCTCTTGGACCATTAGTCGACTAATCGCAAAATTAGTCTGTTAAACATGCGTTTAACTAAGTACGGAATAAGCCAAGCTAAGCATCAGTGGTGTGGGGAACGATTTTGGTAGTTCGGGGTATGCGCGGCCCGGGGGGGGGGGGGGGGGGGGGAGACCCCCGGGTCGAAAATGTTCGGTTAGAGGTGTCCTAACCGAACAATGTTCGGTTAGGGGTGTCCTAACCGAACAATGTTCGGTTAGGGCCTTCCTAATCGTGGGTCTTTGACGGTGATTTTCTCTAAGTTAGGGTTTTGTCGAGTGTCGGTCTAAGACCTTTTAGGGTTCGAGTGGTGAGTAAGTCGGGTCGAAACGGGTCTAAGTGGGTGTATATCCATCACCTATCTTGTCGTGCTGGTGGATTTTCGGACTTGACGTTCATCACATTCATTACCAATGGTACCTTTATTATCAAGCTCACATATACCTTCATCACATTCATTACCAATGGCGTTGTTTTGATATGTTATCTATACTTGACGAAGACCAGTTGCTTGTCGATGCCTTAACATAGCATTTCTTGCAAGACGCTACCTGCGCTGTGTTGACACGTTTTGTGACCGCGTATCCGATGCCTCGAGATAGCGTTGTTGGCAAGACGCAACTTGCTTAATTTGTTGCGTTTTGACCACTTGCCCGATGCCTCAAGGTAGTGTTATGGCAAGACGTTACTTGCATAATTTGGTACGTTTTAAGCCGCTTACTCAATGCCTTGAGATAGCGTTATGGCGAGACGCAACTCGCGATTGCACTTTACCGCGTTACTTGATTACTCAAGATAACGTTGAGGCAAGATGTTACTTGCTCGGTTTGGTACGTTTTGAGCCGCTTACTCGATGCCTCGAGATAGCGTTGTGGAAAGACGCTACTTGCAATCCTAACATGCTACTACAAGTGTTAGTGCATTTTCTGCCCTTGATGTCCTAAGACAAGGCGTTGTGGCATACTTTCTTGGTTTGGTACGTTTTATTCCGCTTGTCCGATGCCTCAGATTAGTGTTATGGCAAGGTGCTACTTGAAAATGCGTTTTTCCGCCCTTGGTAGTCCAAGATGTAGCGTTGGTGTAAGACGCTACCTGCGGTAGTGCAATGCGTTTTTGATTGTATGACCGTTACTTGGCTTGTCCGAAGTAAGGTCGCGACGGTATCGACTCCGCCGTAGTGGTGTATCCGTTACTTGATTTTCTCAAGCTTACGTTTTGGCGAGGTGCAAATCTTATGGTATTCGGCTCTTTGGGGCGTGTAGGCATCACTCCGTTATTGTTGGGTTTGCCTCTTCGTCGGTATAGCCAGCGGTCGCGGAAAAATAACTAGCCGTGGTAGTGTCACTGTTACTCAAATAGACTGGACATAGTGATATTCAAAATATCTCCTCAGAGTTGGCTCCTGAGGACTGAAGGCAATCACATCACATAAGTGGCTGTGCCGCTGTAGAATCTGAGATGATACCTGGTTTTCACTTTCCAGGTACCTGGTGCTATCATATCATCCGGACCCCAGCTCAGAGGTGTTGTGATCGTGAGATTGGTCTCTGCCAGTGACGCCACTTTGAATCAGTACCCTAAGGTACAGTGATCGCGACCTTGGTGTTGGTTCCAAGTGCGACGCCTTAAGTAGTTCCCCAAGACACAACTATCATGGAATTGGTAGTAATTCCAACCATGATGCTTGAATAACACTGCTGGGTGATTAGCCCAGGACAGCTTGGAGGTTGTATTTAACCTTGATGGACGCACGCGCTGTTGTATAGATATCTCTACTTTGTGTTTTTCCATAGTAGAGTGTGTAAGAGATACGACCTGGTCTTCCCTTTATATAGTCGTCGTAAATCAGAGGTCACTTGACGGACTTGCTCATCTTCATAAGGTTGCCACTACTTGGTGATTTTACCAAAGTACGGTATGAGTTGCGCTTAATAGGTCGCGTCCGACCATTAGATAATCTGTATAGGTCAGAGGTCGTTGTAAGACTTGCCTATCCATATAGCATTGCCCGTACTTGTTGTTGTTTCTTAGGTAGGACGTGTATTGGTACCTGCAAGTATTTTGCAATTTCTTTGACATTGAATCAAGATGTTAGCTAAAACATACTGTTAGATATCTGTCCAATTCGGGTTCGTATTTACATTTCGGGCCTCTTAAAATATCCCAAAACTCGTAAAAAACCCTTTCGCGAACACCCAAGTCTAAAACGGTCCAGGATACGCGCAATTCCAAGAGCAATCCGGACGTCCGAATCGCCAGGAGCAATCAGGACCTGTCCCGGATTGCTTTTAGCAATCCGGACGGGTCCGGATTACTGTTTTTTCCTCCGCAGTCACCCCGATTATTTTTGCCGATTGCGAGAAGTCGGTGCACGCATAGTCCACCTTGGTGACGGTATACGTATTTCCACATACCGACATCAAGCCATTCAAAATTGAGCATGATCCTTAGGTTCCCTATAAATAGGGGCCTAGGTCTCTCATTTTAGAAAATTCCCTCACTTTTGGACTTGAAATGCTCTGACTTCTCTCTAAGGCTTTCTCTCTCTAAAATGCTAACTTGAGCGTCGGAGTGGGCCCAACCAGCATCCCCCCCCACGCTGGTTACTGCCCTTCGTGCAGGACCCGAAGATCGAGAGTCCAAGGTTGAGGATCGAAGTCCAGCTCGGTGATTGTGTATTAAGGATTACGTCGTTCCCGTTCTTATACATATATCTCGAGCCCGATCGTGAAGGAAGAAGCCTGTTCGTGAAAAGAAAAAGCCCGAAGCAGCCCAAGTGGTGAAGCGAACACAACATTTGGCGCCGTCAGTGTGATTCAAACAAAAAGCCATTCCACACCGCGAGCTATGACTGGAAGACAACCAAAGAAGGCGGGTGCAGACAAGCCGAAGCCAACAAGAAACCAACCAGAACGTTCTCACGTTCTAGATATAGGATCCACTGCCTCATCCGTGCCAACCGCAAACGTGCCTTCCGCACAGCACGGTCTCGAAGTTCAGGATATTGCATCAACACTCGAGTTCTAGCAAGGAACGTGAATCAAGGAAGAGTTCCCATACGGGATGCCAGCCAACAAACAGAAGCAGGCAACAAGTCAGCAAGATCATTTGCACGTGCATAAAGACATGTTCGCTGCATCCTCCATGCCAACAAGCAGTGTGCCTTCCGCACAGCATGGCCTTAAAGTCCAAAATACAGCATACATTGCACCCCACCCGGAAAAGATGGCAAACATATATATGATCCATGGAGACTTTGACGCTGAAATCGAGAATTCATACGAGCAACAAGTGTACGTTGCAAAGACAATGCACAAGACCGATGGCACCAACTTGGAGTATGTCGACATAAAGGATGCCGCCATTGAAGATGTCATTGATTTTTCATCAAAGAGCAAGGAGCACGTTACACACCACGACGCCTTGCCCATAACCACGCAGAAGCCGACAAGAAGACAACTTGGATCCTCTCACATCCCTGTTACCACATCCAATGCTTTCTTCATGCCAACAAGAAATGCATCCTTCACACAGTACGAACAAGGAGTCCTCCAATACAAAGGTGTCAACCCGCCACCACCTGTCACTCCTACCATGATGACCGCGCTCGAAGAGCTGCTTGCATTCTGAAATATGTTAACGAACCAAGGATATGCCCCGCCACCACCACCTATGCCTCCAATCAACGGACAATTCGAGGAGACAAGAACAAAGCCCCAAGTCACAAGTCATCAGGACATACCGTGCCAAGGAATAAGGGGGCAATACATGGAAGGTACCTTCCAGTACCGACAACCAATGCAAGGAGTCGCACGCTCATACAATCCGTATGTGATAGCACGACACCAAGAAGAGGCATGGAAACAACCTCCAACCTCCCGCTCAAAAGTTCACAAGGAAGGTTATTCCACGAGGACAAGCCAAAACGATGCTGACACCTATCACAAGGATGGACGGAAAAAACGTGTTAATGACAATGACGTCCCAATCACGGGACTGACAACAAGAACCTTGAAGGCAATAATTGAAAAAGAGATAGACGTTTCCTGGGAAAAGAGACAGCCACAACAAAAGAGGCCATTCCAGTCAGACGTCCAAAGGCTCAAAAACACCAATCTCGCCAAATGTGTTCCATTGAACACTCCGCTGTCCGTCATCTTGAAAGAGATAAAGAAGACCAAGCTGTGGAAAAAGCCCTCTAATTTCCGCAAGGGCCCATTGGGAAAAGATGAAAGAAAATGGTGTGAAAATCACGAAGTATATGGCAACGAGAAAGCTGTGTTGGATTAAGGTTTCATGTAAACAGCTTAATCTTAAAAGAAGAAATGAAGAAGTATACCGAACAAGGCAATAAGCATCAAAGGAAGTCTCATGTGAATTCTTCAGGAAAAGGCAAAGGAAAAGAAAGGGCGAATGATAATCCACATATCACCAAGCGTCGGAAAAACAACGTCACTCATAGAACCAATTATGACGACTTATACAATCCCTGGAGCACGAAGGTGGAGGAAACAAATTTCAAACTCTCGGAAAACAAACTTCCTTGTCCACTTGAGCCAATGACTGCCTTCCTTGGCAAAAACGTTGAAGAACGACGCAAGCACCATAAAGCTGGGGGGCATAACTCCAACATTTATCCATCCCCAAAGGGGGAAATGGAAGAGCTCAACACGCTAGATGCACTGAGGAACTATGTGGCACGCGGCAGAGTCAACTTGCCGACAAATCACCTATGAAGACGTCAAACACATCAGCAATCCCTTTACCTCCTTCTTTCATATCTACTTTAAGTTTTCTTAGATTAAGTACAACTTATGCTTACTAACCTTAGTACTTTTCAAAAGGAGCAATCAGTAAACGCCTTCCTGTAATCCGTTGTACGAACTCCAAATATCTAATGAAGGTTAAATCTACTTTCGTAGGTACATTATTATATCATGCATACTACCTTGGAACAACGCCAAGTAACAACTACGCACATATTAATTGCGTCAACAACACAAGCTACCACACTATGAACAACAAACGCCTTAGTACAAACAACATTCCCCATGCAACGGAGCCTCAAGCATTCTATATGCACAAGATTAAAAATCGCGCTACAATAATAAACAAGACGGGGGCATTACCCAAGTGACAACGTCATCAACATTGTGGAAGAAAGGAATTCAGAATACGCTCATATGTTATACGCACGCCTGTGCCAAACCCATCACAAAAAAAGAGTTAGAAAATTATTTCCAACATCCAGCAAGTTTACCTTTGTCAAGAACACAAGAGGGATCATTCCACTCAAAACGGAAGCCGACAGCGAAGCCTAATCTTCGGCAAAACAAAGGAGAAGATGAGGATCCCACCAGTATAGCATCTCTCAACCATGTGCACAATCGTTACATAGATACAGCCTCGGGAAGAGTCACAAGTGTAAATTCAACACCGCACAATGCGCAATAGCAACAACTCCAAATCGGCGTTCCGTTCATGATCGTAGAAAAGCTTGGCGATGGAACCCTAGGATATACAACCATGAACAAGTGGGGTGTGATAAGCGCCAACATCACACCAAAAGATTAAGTTTCCAACAAAGGCAGGAGTTGGTGAAATAAAGGGAGATCAGCAGCTATCAAAAGACTGCTACAAGGTTGCACTCTAACATAATGTCAAGACAAACAATAGCGGAATCCCCGTCATTGATGTAAACCCAAGGATAGATCATGCACATCCTGCTCTTGTTGAAGCATTACAAGAAATCAAGATAGATGAGCCAGAAAGGATGGTCCAAGTAGGCGCATCACGGTTAGAAGATGAAGTAATAGAAACCATCAAGAAACTGCGGTACGACTGCCAAGCGACTTGGGGGGCACCTAGCTGACAAGTGCTCGGCATTCCACCAAAGTGAAGAAACGAATAATTGCAAGAACACGCGGTACATGCTACACTATGATTACTACATGAGATTATGCCAAGTAGTAACCTATGCACATAATATCTACTTCAGCAATACAAGCTAAGCATTATGTTCAGGAAGGGATTTATGGCATACAACGCCAACATATCTATTATCTACACCAACAGGGAGTTTATTTCTCCATCCATAACAGCGGCTATATCAAGAAGATGTCAGCAACACAAAGCCATCGCGCAATGTGCACAGTCAACTTATATGTGGTAGTGACAACTTGCGGATTATCTACAAAAAGGGACTTATGAAATTCTCTACTCAAAATGACGACTATTCCAAAGGTGTCAACAGCAAGCAATATCTCGGATAAACACTAAGATTTACTATCAAAAGTAGCATGTTGTGGTATCCTCTTTGTAAGGACAAACCCTATGTTTACTTCTAAAAAATGGCATGCTGCGAAATGCTCTTAGAAGCAAATCCTCATGTTCATAGCCATTCCCTGAATTGAAACAGGATGCGGCAAATGCAGTGATGGGACTGATCACCCCATCGTGGCGGAAGTCCTCTTGTTAGACGACAACCCCACACATCAAAAGTATGCATACTCTCTTAAAGGTTCATACACCATGAAGACTTAAGCCTGAAAAAGGATAGCTTCATGTTATACGCTTTTTAAAGCAAACCTTATACAAAACTCATCAAATTTACAAGTCGAGTCTTGTATAACGTTATCTTTCTCTTTAGCATTTAACGCCAAAACAACAAAATCAGCAATAAGTATCTTGCAACAACGTCGCCTTAGAGTGGAACTAAGAGACAGTATAAACTTAAGTCTTGCTACGTCAAGAGGACACTGCTACATGTCAAAGGCCAAGTGCCAAGTATATTACTACCTGCAATGCTACAAGTACCAAGTGTACATAACACCCTGCAATGCGCAAGTCGCAACATCCTATGTTCTGTCCATCACAACAAGGAGTTCAATCCTATCATACAAGTCTAATACATACGGACAATAAAGATAGCTCAAGGTATGAAATATTACTAACAAGTTATCATGTGTTTATCATTATTGAAAACAGGTCCAAGTGACGAAATATAATGCAAGCAAAGGAAGAATTATCAAAACAACATCAACCCATTCACAAAGGGTTCAACATGCTGGAAGCGGACAACCTGACACCAACAAAGAGATAACATCATCTCTAAGGATCTATGGCAAATAGTTCATAATGTCAACATCAAATGCAATGTCGTCATCCACACAAAGGACACGACAAGAATGGTCGCTTCAACTTCAACACGACATAGCTCTTCAACATAAGTGCGACAATCAGCAATACGTGCATCAAAATCAGACGTCAACAAATGCTTACCTCAATGGGAGGAACACTCCTCCTTGGGCCGGTCTCTCGACCGGGGGGCAGAAGACACCACCGCACGACCCTCAACTCTATTCCCTTTATCACAAGAAGGAGTTAGCACGGTCGTACTCGACATAAAAAACTAAGAATCTCTCGAGGAACGCACCCTTGTGTCGGATCTTTTGAGAATTATACTAAAGACACGAACTGCAACCACGCGTTCAACAACATGAAAGCAACAACTTGGAAAATTAACAAGCTTAAAGAAACTACAAGGAGACGTCTTACTCACAAGTCCTTTACCGCAACCATGACCGGAGACTCCAGAGTAGCGGGGGCACTTGTACAGACATTCCTCCCAACGAGCAAATTACTGTTCACATCGGCTATCTGCAAAGACGAGCCTTTTCCATCAAGTCCAACCTACATTACAACATGATACAAGACATCAATTAATCAAGTAACAAGCATCATGCAAGGGGGGCAACTTCTTCAACACATCAACCTTACATGTTGACATCGAGTTCATACTCGCAGCATACATGATTACAAGGGCGAAATATTTTCTAAGTGTTTTGCTCAGGACGACAGTCAGCATTTTGCAAGCTGTCAGCATATTACCAAGTGTTAGCATACAACAACGTGTTGGCATACAACCTGTGTTTACATCAAGCATATACAGTGTATATAGCCAGAGATAGAGAAAAGATTCTAAGTGTGGGGGCAAGTGCGCACATACATGTACGTACCTACATGTCGACAATGATGCATGTCGACAAGGAGAAAATATTTTCTAAGTGTTTCCATGTACGTACATACATGTCGACAAGGAGAAAATATTTTCTAAGTGTTTCCATGTACGTACATACATGTCGACAATGATGGATTGCATACATCAAGTAGCTATTATCAACTTCTACACAATACCTCCTAAACATTCCTACGATGCTTATCGACAAAGCTCATACGACGACATCTATGATAACAAGCATTAAATATTGTTTTAGCATGTTTGCAGACGATGACCGACAGTCTACACATGACGCTCAACATACATTGCCTAAGATATCTTTACCAACATACAACCATTGGCGGCCATGTACGTACAACTACCAATCATCAATATCGAGCATGCAAAAACAACGGCTAAGGCATGGAACAACATGTCGGCAATGAACACTATGCATAAGGGAAGTATAACGATTCATTTGCACTTTTCTAAAATTTTCAGCACTTAGAAAATTTTTGGCCAATTCGGGGGTTAAGTATTCTAATGCATTTTATCAAACACCTTGTATGCATGATAAGATAACTAGGTACATAGTAATTTCAAGATTGAACCAAGGCCAAAAGAAATCAAGAAATGTCCAACCATGTACGGAATTGAACTCACCAACACGAAGCGAGTCCGAATTGACTCGTGCCACACCGGAATCCAATTGATATCAACAATGATGTGTCTACTCCAAATCTATGATCTCAAAAGCTCCATCTTCATCAAGAATAGAGAGCTTCTTGGAGATTTATCTATAAAGGATGTAAGCTAATAAATATTCTATCTCCTAATCTTTACTAATAATGTCTACACTATGTGCTAAGGACTAAACTTCCATGTATTTTCATATAAGTCCTTAGCAACCTTTACAAGCATCTTTGCATCTCTCATATGTTCTTATTGCATACATATTACACAATGCTTCATGACACACTACACACAATTATTATTTCATAGTACGTACATAGAATTTATTTATTATTTGTGATCATTACATGATTATTTTTATAATCTAAGTATGAATCTCATGTTTATATCATGTCTCATATTTACACCAAACTTCATGCTTGCATCATTTACTATGTTTACATCATGCTCAATGTTGACAAGCATGCCTTCCAATTTCATATTATTCTAAGTGTTTTGCTTATGACATGATTATGTCATCCGTTTACTATGTCATCATCTACATGTCAACAATGTGCTATATGCTTACATCATGTACCATGATATTATCATGTTATATAAATTTTTTATCTCACTCGTTACATGATATTAAGAATATAGTTGCATAACGTTGTACGCATATTATCCGTTATGCTAACCTTTTAAACAGATTACGTACGTATGGCAGAAAATTAAAAGTTTGTCGAATTTATGATCTAAACATTCGAATTGACAAACAGGCCACCCCTGAGGTCAGTACCGAACCTAAATTGGACGAATATCTTATCTTTGAAAAGAGTCAAGCACTGGTTTTGAACCACTACTTGACTCGGGGGCAAGTGTTAGCTATCTGTCCAATACGGGTTCGTATTTACATTTCGGGCCTCGTAAAATATCCCAAAACCCGTAAAAAACCCTTTCGTGGACACCCAAGTCTAAAACGGTCTGGGATACGCGCAATTCCCGGGCCGAAGGACTTCCGGATTGCCCTAAGGAGATTCGGACCAGTCTGGATTGCCTTGGCAATCCGGACCGGTCCGGATTACCATTTTTTCCTCCGCACTCACCCGATTATTTTTGCCGATTGAGAGAAGTCGGTGCACGCATAGTCCACCTTGGTGACGGTATACGTATTTCCACATACCGACATCAAGCCATTCAAAATTGAGCATGATCCTTAGGTTCCCTATAAATAGGGGCCTAGGTCTCTCATTTTAGACAATTCCCTCACTTTTGGACTTGAAATGCTCTGACTTCTCTCTAAGGCTTTCTCTCTCTAAAAGTGCTAACTTGAGCGTCGGAGTGGGCCCAACCAGCATCCCCCCCCCACGCTGGTTACTGCCCTTCGTGCAGGACCTGAAGATCGAGAGTCCAAGGTTGAGGATCGAAGTCCAGCTCGGTGATTGTGTATTAAGGATTGCGGCGTTCCCGTCCTTATACATATATCTCGAGCCCGATCGTGAAGGAAGAAGCCTGTTCGTGAAAAGGAAAAGCCCGAAGCAGCCCAAGTGGTGAAGCGAACACAACACATACTATGTGATTATGCATCTTCATGTAGGAATATCTTGTCCACTATATTGTCCATTTGGACTAGTTTATCAATGTGTCTGAGCTGAATTATTTGATCCTTGTACTAGGTTCGATTAGTTCATTCTGTTCTCATTAGATTCAATTCAACGAGATTAGACTATGCGAACTGGATCCTTGGTTCGTGTAGTCTGCTCTATTCGCATTGCTTTTCTCATAGGGGTGTTATCCCTTACCTGGGTTTTCCCGTGGAAAAGTGCTTGTTACCTGGATATATTCTCAGTGTGAAGGTCACTTTGTCAAGAGCGATTCTTGTTGAAGCCAACCCTAAACGGATCGTACGGAAGGTTCCCGTTGTTGTTCTCTTTTTATGCCTTCCTTTTGGAAGGTGTATTGTCGTGGACTTATGTGGCCAAACACTGTGGTACACCCAATGTATTTGTCTATCTCTCGGTTCAGTGTCGGGCATTTGTTCATGTGGTGCCCCCCTAATTGCCCGGTAGTCACACCGTGCTTTGTGCCCTATGTGTGATAATCAACTTAGGCTTTCCTTGTTCAGTGCCCTTTGTGTCTTGGGCTTCTTCTTCGTATGTTTAATCGATTACGCTTGTTTGTTCGGGTACGATAGGTGTCCGTTGCGACACCTTTCCTTTAGGGGGTTCGGGGGGGGGGGGGGGGGGGTAATGGAGACTTCTCCCCTTTCATCATTGGTTCCTGTTTCTTCAATTGACTCATTGTAAAATTCAGTTTGGTGTAGTACCACCGGCTTTGTGCTATTCATATTCGCTTCAAGATTGTTGTTGAGATCTCTTGATCCCTGTCAACTCTCATATATATTCTCCTACTGTGCGAGTAGAGTGTTGATTTCTATGTGTCGTTGCCTTCCCCCTTTGATATGAGGGTTGGCACGCTGCAGTTGTTTTTTCAACATATGTGTGTCTAGGGTTTCAAACATTTCTTCTTATTGAGCCGAGTAGCTGTGCTCGCTCTTTAGGAGGGCTTGTAACTTACTTTCCTTCTTTTTCCCTTTAACCAGTGATACTTGTCGAGATCAATACCTCTCAACTCTTCCTTAGAGAATTCTCCAAGGCTCTGGAGGGTTGTCGTTTTAAACGCGACCCCCCTCATGTTATGAATTGGGGGTTGCCCCCGTAGTAGCCATGGCTTGTCGCTCGGCTTTCTTGAGAGTTGTATTCATGCTGTGTATGCACACAATGATAATGGATGTTGGAATGATGGGGTTCTCCCCCTTCTTCCTTTGTAATAGCTTTCATTCACTAAGTGCTTGATGCATGACGTCAATGGCGGGATTTTCTATCGTCGCCTGCTCTGTTAGGACTTGTATCCTTGGTTGCCTTTCTTCCTTATGAGATGGCAAATGAGTGTCCATGACCACCCAAATGCGTCGCACTTGGTAGAGTTGTGCGCCTAATCTTGAGGGCGCTATCTTGAATCTTCACGCTCCTATCTTGATAAACATGTCATTCATTGCATATATAATGCGGAGTCCAAGGATCTCCGTCTTAGGATCATATTTCTAAAAATAAAAGCGTAATTAACTATTAGATGGCATCTCCATATATTGAGTTCATTTTTGCAAGGATAAATGCAAGGATACTCATTAGGATCGTCCCCTATAGGTATGTTGACGTTTCACCGAAGCTTACCAGTGGGAGGTCCCCTGGTATTAGGTAAGGCCGGACTCTTTCCTAGTATTGTCAATAACTGGGCATGGAGGATGTCTGTTGAACTCCTTCCATTCACGGATGACCATGCTGTCCTCCTCTCACTGCTAGGCTCGGGGCCTTGTAGAATCCTTAATAGGAGTGTGTTCCCTTACTTGGGACGAGCTACCAGGTGAAATCGTACCTACTGACTGCTTTGTGATATTATATAGGTGAGTTGGGGACGTTTTCCCAAGAGAGTGGGTGTTGTCCATGTAGTATGGTATCCGCAATCTTGTGAAGGGGTATTCTCGTGGTTGCTCCTTCTTATGCTTACATGTAATCTCTTTGTTTCTCGAGGAAGGAATGTTGTCACTTGGGTGGTGCCCCCCTTGCATATCAATGTGAGATGGTTTCTTCTAGCAAATCATGATGCTAAGACACTTAGCGGAGGGTTGTAGTGAATGATTGGTCCTTTGTGACCTTCCCTCTTAGTGATCTTTTCCCGGAGGCGTGACCTTATAGCTGTTGTTTAGGAATGAGCCATATGTTCCTCACGCGTTCCTTTGAGGAGGTTGAACAGGCTGTAGTGCCGGTCAAACATGTTTGAACACATTGATTGGTGACGACGCTTTTGTTTTCCAGTGATGTGTGGCCTCGGCGACGACTCTCTTGGTCGGCGGCGGCGTTTTGATGGAATATTCTAGTAGTCGACCTGTGTTATATATATATATATATATATATATATATATATATATATATATATATATATATATATATATATATATATATAATGCGGAGTCCGAAGACATCCGGCAGGGTCATTCTTGGAAAACAAGACAGTATCAAGTATCGAATATCTACCCTTTTCAGGGAGTTGAATTGTGCAGTTAAATAAATAAGAGGATATGGGAAGGATACGGGTGTGGGGGTGTTGATATCCCTTACTTCCTTGGTAATGTAACTGTCGTCCTTGATTAGATTGTGCGTATTCCTTCCACTTGAGTAATATAAGGTCACCTCCTTGTTAAGGCGGAATAGGTGGAGGTATATCCTCCTTACACGCTATGTGTGATCTCACTCCACTGCGCTTGTCCATAGGTCTCCCCGTTATAGTAGTGATGTAGTAACATAGTGTGGCACTCCATGAGTTCCATGCTCAAAGCCTTGTCTTTCAAATTGTCCCCCTTCTGTCCCCGGGAGAGGTGTACCGAGGGTTGTCTTGCACGAGGGGTTGGAACCTGTCGTGCTGCATCATGAGTAGGCGGTTGCCTTGTCGAGTTGTCGGGACGATGTCCCTCACTTTGCGCTCTCCTTGGAATGTCCCTTGGTGGGGCTTGGTCAGTCGGAGCCACTGGTGGTGGTCCGTATCTTCTAGCTCTCCTTGCCTCATGGTATACTATCAATTCATCTATGGCTGACATGAATCCTTCTTGTATTGGAAGTTCACCTTGGGAGAGCATAGCTTGTCCTGATGCGGCATATATATGCCTATTGAATAGTGGCATAACCATTTGATGGGATTGTTTTGCCAGTTATCCCGAATTGTAGATCTTGTGGCGGCATGCCATAATGAAAACGTTGAAGGGGGTTCTTATGGTAGGTCCTCCTAGAATGCGAGGTAGCACTAGTCGCAATGCTCTTACTTGGATGGCGTTGTACCGACGGCGTAGATGCATCATACAAATCTTCTTGCGGTACCGGCACCGGAGTTACCTGCTGAGCAGTAGGAACTGGCGGTTCCTGTTGCGGCTCTTGAACGGGTGGTATCTCTTCAGGGAGCGAGCATTGGTGGCACTTCATGAGGGGCTGGTATTGGCGGTTCCACTACCGGCATCACTACCTTGTTACTTGGACGACGTGGCCGTCTCGAATCCTCGGGAGGAGGTTCGTTACCTATCATTGTTTTAGTGACCAACAGATTTGTATGTGGGTGCATCGTATACTCCATATTTTCTTTGGAAAACTGAGTTACGCCTTCCAACAATTGCGATGCATACACGGCTTCTATCATGTAATCTTCTATCTGTGAGGCGTAGTCATCGCGTGTACTGGACGACTCACCTCTTTCAATGAACCCTCCTTGCATGAAAATCGCGGCAGACACTTAGGTATCTTATCAACGACATTTTGTTCAAATCCCACAGACGGCGCCAATGATGGAACAAGCTCGTCCGGAGTCCGATCTTGGCAGCCTTGCATCGAGTCACGTTCCTTCAATCTTCGTGTTACGGTCAATCCAAATCCGTGCCTGGCGGACCTGCACAAAGGGCAGTGCCAGAGAGGGGGGGTGTCTCTGGCGAACCCTCTCTGATGACTAAGTCATACAGTAATTCTAGAGAGATAAAATGTACAGAGAAGTCAGAGCTCCGGTGTCTCAATCCGAG
Organism: Clarkia xantiana subsp. parviflora; assembly: GCA_036873135.1. Taxonomy (NCBI): domain Eukaryota; kingdom Viridiplantae; phylum Streptophyta; class Magnoliopsida; order Myrtales; family Onagraceae; genus Clarkia; species Clarkia xantiana. The sequence goes on from JAPTYO010000018.1 coordinate 3,048,400, forward strand.
ATTAAGTTGGAAATTAAGGACCTAGGCCTCTATTTATAGAGTTTTGGATCCAGGCACCGGAGGGGCCCACATTTTTAGGTGGGTCCCGCACAGATTAAAAGAGTCTGGTATACGCGCGCCCCAGGTGTCAATACCCGTGGATCGGCAGCCGGCGTGGGACGCGTTGACCCCATTGTCACCGGACATGTCCGGTTGCCCTGCTACCGGACTTGTCCGGTTGCTCCGGACGAAGCCAGCGCAAGCGAGCAAGTCCGATCGCTTTGTGGCAACCGGAACATGGCACGTATACCTAGTAATAAAATGGACTTACCTTGAGGTCGGCGGGGCGACCGTGTTTGAGCCTTGGTGAGGTCCAATTGGGTGTATATCCATCACAACCCGAGAAACAGAGCCTTTGATGTTCAGCCTTCACGAGTCACAGTCGGCAATCGGGATCTGTAGTTTTCCAGGTTTCCGAGAGTCACAACCGGATAAACGGAGTCTTTGATGTTCAGGCTCCGCAAATAACAACCAGCAATTAGGATTTGTAGTTTTCCATCTTACTGAGAGTCACAACCCGACGAACGGAGCCTTTGGTGTTCAGTCTTCGCAAGTCACAAACCGACAATCAGGATCTGTAGTTTTCCAGCTTTCTGTGAGTCACCCCCGACGAACGAAGCCTTAGTATTCTGCCTTCGCATGTCACGCCACTAGACGCAGTTCTTCAACGGACGCCACTTGAGGCACTTCTCCGACGGATGCCACTAGAGGCTCTTCTCCGACATACGCGACTTGAGGTTTTTCCTTATCGCTCTCCACTGGAGGCATCATCGATTAAGGTTGTACTTTATTGTATGCCACTAGAGGCTTTTCCTTGTCGCTCGCCACTAGAGGCATCGTCGATTGAGATTTTACTTTACTGCACGTCACTTGAGGCTTTTCGTTACCGCACGCCACTGGAGGCTTTTCTTTACCGCACCGCCACTGGAGGCTCTTATTTACCGCACTGCCGCTGGAGGCTCTACATTCCGCACTACCAATGGAGGTTTTCTTTAGTGCAGTCTGGAATAAGCCGGGAGTTCCCTTGAAGATTCGAAGACTCAAAAGAAGATATATTTCCCAATCAAAATTAGAGTTTACTCGTCTTTGGACAAATCCCCGCAAACATGTTCTACGGGGATCTGACCAAAGAATGACAAATTGTAAACACATAATTTTAGACAACGCGGGACACGCGTGACGTGTGGCGCACCTAAATGAGGAAATATCCACATATGGTAAGTCACGAAGCTTCATAAGATGCTCAAGACAATATTAGGATAGTTATTTATATTTGTTGCAGAAAATATCTATTGAATATTTAGTATTAAATTTCTGAATATTTAGCATTTATTAGAGAATAAATAAGCAATATTTGTTGCTTAGATTAGACTAGACTTATGTACTATATATAGACTAGTATATTATAGACTAGTATATTGTAATATTAATGGGGGATAATCGAGAAACAAACGGATGAAAAATAATAATCAAGTCTTGAGAAATAGCATCGTATTCCTGGCTCTATAGTCTAGCATTCTACATCATCAAATTTCATATAAATTATTTGTTGATTTATATTTTAATTCTATTATTCTTGGACCCTCCTTCATTGCATGATTTACTCTAAAAGTGAAATTTGATCGTTCTTAGCTAGTAATTACTCATGTAAATATCTTGAGTTAATCTCTAATATATATATAGTTTTTTTGTTCATTGAAGGTGTAGCACAAGAGATTGAGACTCTGAGAGGCCCTTCACGGATAGACCTTCGATCCACCGCCTCCGAACATCCCTTGTTAGTCCAGTCTGGTCGTCGGCCTATCCTCGACCAGAGTTGTTCTCAGATTTCGTCCCGTGTCCAGGAGTTCATACTCGACCTCATGTCACCGCAGCTCTGGCCACCGATTAGCACCAACTCGAGCTCAACTTGCCATCACCAACTCGACTGCGACCTCCGGAATGCCCACTTCTAGCCATCTGATTCCGTTCCAGTGTGCAAATCGAGAGTAAACGAGAGAAAACCAGAAACCCTAGCAGAGGAGATGAAGAGAGAAAGCACTCAAGGGGTCACCGAGATAAATTCCTTCACTCGGTTATCTCTCACCCTTAAAAGGACCACAGCCAAAATAATATTCACAATCTGGTCCGAAACTAAACAAGTGAAGGAAAAAGACCTCGAAACAAAACACAAAGTTCAGAATGCAAACATAGCCCATAACAGATTGGGCCACACAACCAGAACCAGTCCAATAAACAATAACCAGGCCTAATACTAAAACTAAAATAGTCCGGGCTGTGTATATGGGCTTCAATACTCCCCCTCAATCTGAACTTTGAGGAAAAATGTTTACCATCTTCAATTTCGCCAAAAGATACCGATGCTGAGCCTTCGGGAGGGCCTTCGTGAAAATATCTGCAATCTGGTCCGTGGTCTTCAAGTGCTTCAACCTAATAAAACCTGCAGTAACTTGATCTCTAACAAAGTGGCAGTCAATTTCAATGTGTTTAGTTCGTTCATGGAAAACAGGATTATTTGCTATCTGAATTGCTGCCTTATTATCACAATACAGTAAGGCAGGTTTTGCAGAAATAAACCCAAACTCAGAAAGCAAACCCTTCAACCAAACAAGCTCACAAACCGTATCACGCATGCTCCTATATTCGGCTTCTGCCGACGAACAAGAAACAGTGGGCTGCTTTTTCACTTTCCAAGAAACTAACGAATCTCCAATAAACACACAATATCCAGTAACTGAACGTCTCGACTCAACACACCTTGCAAAATCAGAGTCACAATATGCAGTAATTTCCAAACTACCACTTGATGACAACAAAATGCCAAGACCAGGCTGTTGTTTAAGATATTTTAAAATACGAATGACAGCATCATAATGAGATTTCTTAGGACTTTGCATATACTGACTAAGGTACTGAACCGAATAAGCAATATCAGGTCTAGTAATGCCCAAGTAAAGCAATTTCCCAATCAATTTCCTAAAAATACTCGGATCAGGAAGCAAATTATCATCCTTGTTCAGGCTAAGGCTTTCATCATATCCGATTGAGGTAAACCTAGCATTTTCCTCCATAGGAGTATTACTAGGTTTACTTCCTAACAATCCAACTTCAGACAATAATTCCAACACATACTTTCTTTGGCAGAGCACAATGCCATTAGAAGACCTTGCAACTTCAATGCCAAGAAAGAATTTTAAATCACCCAAATCCTTCATCTTAAAGTTGGTTGTTAAAACAGCCTTCAATTCACTAACTAAAGCAGAACTGTTCCCAGTTATTAGTAAATCATCAACATAAACAAGGAGCACAACAATTTCCTTACCATTTCTCTTAGTAAAAAGAGAATAATCAAGATGGCTTTGTTTGTAACCATTGGCAATAAGTGCTTGTGTCAGCTTTAAATTCCATTGTCGTGATGCCTGTTTCAGACCATAAATGGATTTGTGCAATCTGCAAACTAAGTTATTATCAACATGACACAACTCCCCCTGATTGCCAAATCCATGAGGGAGATCCATATAGTCCTCTTCAAAAAGATCTCCCTGCAGAAACGCATTATAAACATCCATTTGATATAAAGGCCAACCATTCAGAGCAGCAAGAGCCAGAACAATTCTAACAGTTCCAATCTTAGCAACAGGTGAAAAAGTTTCACTATAATCAATGCCTTCCTTTTGTTTAAAACCTTTAGCAACAAGTCTAGCTTTATAACGTTCTAAGGAACCATCAGGATTATACTTGACTTTAAAAACCCACTTGCATCCAATAGATTTACGACCAACAGGTAAAGAAACAAGTGACAAAGTTTTATTGGATTCCAAAGCATCAATTTCATCCTTCATCGCCTTAACCCAATTAGGATTATCACATGCATCAGAAAAATTAAGAGGCTCAGGAATCTTGTCAATAACACTTAAAAAAAATTTGTAGTCACTTGAAAGCTTCCCATAACCAAAATGTTTAGAAATAGGATGCAAAGTGGAACAATGAGTAGACATATCGTAATCACGAGTCCAAACAGGGGCCTTAGCTGCTCTAATAGGTCTACTTCTAGGTTCAGAGACAGGTAAAACATGATCATCATCAATCAAGGTGCTGTCATCATCATTACCTGAGTTGGCATACTCACCATCTGAGTCAGCAGAAGAGTCCGCTAATACATCAACACCAATGTCCAGACCTGGATGATCAGGAGAGTCCAGGTCATGTGCATTGTTTGGCAAGTCATCATCAGCGACAATTGGTTGGGTAGTATCTGAAATAGAAATGGAAACTGCATTAGGAGTAAATACAGGTAAAGCATCAGGATTATCAGACTTGAATGGAAAGAAAGATTCAAGGAACTTAACATCTCGGCTGACAAAAAAAGTCTTGGTCTTAAGATTATAAAGTTTATACCCTTACTGGGTTAATGAATATCCCATCATCACAGAGGCAATCGCCCGCGGATCAAATTTGTCAATGGTAGGCAAAACCTTGGCATAACAAAGGCATTCAAAAACACGCAGATGTTCCAAAGATGGAACTTTACCATATAATTTTTCAAACGGGGACATACCATTCAGAATATCAGTTGGCAGTAAATTTATCAAATAACAAGCTGTTAAAATGGCTCCTCCCCAAAATTTATCTGGCAAGAAACTCTGCAACTTTAAAGCACGAGCAACTTCAAGTAAATGTCTGTGTTTGCGTTCAACAACGCCATTTTGTTGTGGTGTATAAGAACAAGTACTTTCATGAATAACACCATTGTTGGAAAAAAGAGAATCACAGTTTTCATTAAAAAATTCACCACCATTATCAGAACGAACTCGTTTAATCTTGCTGTTAAACTGGGTGTTAACCATAAAAAAGAAATGCTTCAAAATAACAATGACATCAGATTTCAGAGTAAGCAAGTAAACCCAAGTTGTTCTGGAAAAGTCATCCACGATGGTAAGGAAATATTTTTTATTATCATAAGTGGCCCGTTGGTAAGGACCCCATACATCAATGTGCAGCAAATCAAAGGGTTCTTTGCTAACAGAAGTACTAACAGGAAAGGGTAAGCAAATACCATAATCAGAAATTCTTTTATTCTTGAAAACAACAGAACGTAGAGACTGAATTTTGTTCATAGTACTAAAAGGAATGTGGCCTAGTCGATTATGCCAGAGGATGGTCTGAGGATGATCAGCTAAAACATGAAATGCTACAGGGTTTAAAGACTCAGGTTTGAAAAAAAAGAGCCCTGCAGCTTCATGACCAGTCCCCAATACCATTCCACTGTAAAGATCCTGCAAAGTCACAGAGTTTGGGTAAAAAGTCACAAAACAGGAAATATCCTTAATCAGTTTAGCAACAGAGATCAGGTTAAATTTAAAGTCTGGAACATACAATACATCAGTTAAAACATGGTTTTTCCCAAATTTGAAATTGCCAATGCTATGTACTGTAGAAGATAAACCATTTGGTAACTGAACGTTCCTATTTCCAGGTTTTATATTAAACAACCAATCTGATCTACATGTTATGTGATGAGTTGCACCAGTATCTAGAATCCATTGGGAGTGATCAAAAGAGATACCTGAGGAAGCTGCGTTAACACGAGCTTCAGCAGCCTCAGACCCAGCATGTTGTGACTTCACCATAGATCGAGCAAGATATTCAAGTTGTTCTGCTGTGACCATCATCGGCTGGTTTTTAGGCAAATCCAGAGGGGTGGATCTAGAAGTACCGCCAACCTCTAAACCTGTACCAGAATTATCAACAGCAGAGTTAGCTTGGGGCGTTCTGTTTTGGTTCGAACGGAATTTCCAGCCGGGTGGATAGCCCTTTCTCTTGAAACAGTGATCGTAATCATGACCCTTCAGTTTGCAATAGTCACAGATGAGGTTTAAGTTCCTCTTCTGCCCACGGTTTTTGTTACCAGCATTGTCAGAGGGTTTGATATCAGAAACATTGTTGGCAATGGAAGTGCCAGACAAGCTCCTTTGATTTTCCTCTTGTATCAGAACCGCATAGGCTTGGGACACAGAAGGCAAAGATTCTCTCATAAGGAGATTAGACCTCATATTAGAATAGGAGTCATTCAAGCCATTCAAAAACTGGAAAAGCTTAAGATTGCTTGCATGGGTAATATGCTTTTGAAATTCAGGACAACCACAGTTAGGTAAATTGCAAATCGCGTCAAATTCTTCCCACATGGTCCTGAGCTTGGCAAAATAGGTGGAAATAGAATCTACCCCTTGCTGAGCTAAGCATATATCCCGATGCAACTGAAAAATTCTAGATCCATTCACTTTGTGCAAACGTTCTTTCAAATCATTCCAAACAGAGAAGGCACTTTCAGTGTAAATGTTACCGGACATGAGTTCTCTAGAAACGGAGTTCATAATCCAAGCAAGTACTAATGCATTACAACGATCCCATTGATCGTGTAAGTTTGGTTCAAAATTTTCTTTCTTGCATGCACCAGTGACAAAACCGAGCTTATTTTTTGAAATGAGACAAATCCTCATAGCCTTGCTCCAGAAGCCATAATCCTCAGAAGAAGTTAGCTTCTCAGATACCAAGGATAAACCAGCAGAATCCGAAGAATGTAAAAAGAGAGGATGATTGTGGTCAATCTTATGCATAGATTCAGTCACATGTGTCAATGAAGGCATATCAGTTGCCTTAGGATTCTCTCCTTGATCTTTGTTCATCTCAGTCGCCATCGAAAAATAACGAAACTAGGTCGTTCAAGAGAAACGATGACGGATCTGTAAGGGACAAACAAGATCTGAGACACACAAGACAAAATCTTCAAAAACAAGACCAATTCAATAATAGATCTGATTCATAAAATCATCATCAGAAGTTCGGATTCAGCAAGGCCTATAATTCACAGAATCATCATCGGATTTATACATGCATGCAAGAAATAAGATGATTATAACAGCTAATCCGCAAATCCACAGCAATAATATCAGTATTGTGAGATTTAGGAGAAGATGCCTCAGTCTGATTTTATTATCATCATCGAAGCAAGAGTAAAACCGATTAGGTGCGAGAAATGTAGATAAATCTCCAGATCTACAACAATCACTTGAAAGATTGAGTGATTCTGAAAAGATAACAGATCTTAAACGTAAGAAAGAGCAGCGTGTAAAAGAAAACGAAACGTCACTCAGAGATCCGTCAGACGGTTCGTCAGATCTTCATCAATCACCAAACTATTGAGAGATCATCAGAAAAAGTCTTAAGAACTCGGAGAAGGCGAATCGTTGCATAATACCAACAGAAAGTTCAAGATCTATCGCAAAAGGTTTCGTAAAGGAGATTTATCAACAAAAAAACAGCTTCGTAATCATCAAGCGAAGAAGAAGAAGAACAAATCAGAGTACCGTAGCTGATCAAGATCGAGAAATCGTAGTGTATAGAGCTTCGAAAAGCTCTGATACCATGTGCAAATCGAGAGTAAACGAGAGAAAACCAGAAACCCTAGCAGAGGAGATGAAGAGAGAAAGCACTCAAGGGGTCACCGAGATAAATTCCTTCACTCGGTTATCTCTCACCCTTAAAAGGACTGATGGATATACGCCCAATTTGAACCCGTTGACTTCCGAACCGTTGTATTTTTATCGTCCCATTTATGATTGCGAATCGAAACTTCAACCCGGACACTTCGCGAGAACATCGACGGCTCGGACGGGGCCGAAGCGCCCGTCCGATAGAGGCGAACTCACCTAGGTGAGGTTGGGTGGCCACACCCGACCTCCCCTAGGGGAGATCGGGTCAGCCGACCCGATCTCCCCTAGGGGAGATCGGGTTGGCCAACCCGATCTCTCCTAGGAGAGATCGGGTCAGCCAACCCGATCTCTCCTAGGAGAGATCGGGTTGGCCAACCCGATCCCTCCTAGGAGGGATGGGGTTGGCCAACCCCACCCTCCCTAGGAGGGGTTGGGTGTCCTCACCCAACCCCTACCCTTGGGGGTCGGATTTCTCCCCCCCCAAGGGTCCCGGCACCCCTTTCAGACGCCCATGCTCGGTCCATTCCGCCTACCTCCTCCGAATCCTAAGGTCTTAATTATGTGCTTAAAGGTTAATTAATTGTGTTTAAAGGCTAACGATGTCATTAAGCCACCTTAATGACACCGTTGCCTATAAATACCCCACCTTCACAACTCATTTTATCATCTTGGCTATTTGAACAATTTAGCTCTGACATCTCTCTAGCTTTATCTCTCTAGAAATATAGTTCTGACTTAGGCATCGGAGAGGGTTCACCAGGCACCACCCCCCCCCCCTCCTCCGTGTCTGGTATTGCCCCTTTTGCAGGGCAAAGGGAGAGAAGAAGAGAAGGAACCAAGGGAAGAAGGAAAGGAAGAAGGACATAGACAAAGGCAAGGCAACTCGAGAAGACCGGATCATACACATCCCCCGTAAAGAGTGAGATCAAAGCCGACACCCCGTTGACCTAGATCTCATAACTTAACACTTGGCGCCGTCTGTAGGCTTCGGACAGAAAGCCTGGCTATTACACGAGCTATGACGAACAGTAGGGTGTCCAGGCCCCAACACCCACCCGGGGGCAATGGGCGGAGAAGAGAACCCATACCCCCAGGGAGGCGGCCTGACCCTGGGAAGCAGCCAATGCATCCAGAGCCCCAAGAAATACCACAACCTCCTCAGCAACAGAACAACCAGGAGGGAGGACCTTCACGCCCAGCTGGGGCTGAGTCCTCCACAGCCTCCACCCCCCGGGCAAGAAGGCCACAAAGAGCAAGAGGACAACAGGGAGTGCCTTCCCACAACACGGCACCCCCTGAGGGATACTATTATGAGGAGCAACCCCAAAGGTACCCATATGGGATGCCGGCACAAAGAGATAATAACCGCGCCCACACAGCATATGCAAGGCCGGCACACACCCAAGGGACTTACACTGAAGCTCATGAGGAGGAGCAGATCCCGACAGAAGAGCACTACCCGCACCCTCGAGCAGGGCAGCGAGAGGAGCAAAGAAGATATTACCAGGAGCCACCCTCAGAGGGAAGGCAACAATTCGTGCCTCCTAGGCAACAGCAGAACAACAGGGCTTACACCCCGTTTGGGGAGGAAAGACAAGCAAGACCTCCAAGAAGGCAGGACTTCTATGAAGCACCCCAGCAGGCGTATCAAGAGTACACCTACAGTCCATACCAGCAGGGACAAGGGAACCCAGTAAGCCCAGTCTACAACTACAATGGATATCAGAGGGATTATACTCCGGCACAGGTAGTGATCACCCCGGAGGAGATAGAAGCCATGATAACCCGGAAATTGAATGAGTCAAAGAAACCCAGCTTGCATTGTCTAAGTGACAAGACGAACCACCCTTTCACAAGGGAGCTGGAGATGAACAGGGTGCCAGACTCCCTGCACACTGTGCAAATTGCAAAGTACAATGGGAAGGGAGACCCCCTAGAGCATATCCAACAGCATGAGGCCTCTCTATTCGGGAGGACAACTGACGAAAGATACAAGGCACTCCTTTTCCCAAACACCCTATCAGGGGTGGCCTCACATTGGTTCTTCAGCCTGCCCTCTGAGAGCATCCACTCATGGGAGCAGCTAAAAGCTAAGTTTCTGCAGAGATACCTAGGGGAGAGGAAACTCCTCAAAGGAACAGGCTCCATTGATGACGTAAAACAAGAATACGATGAAACCCTAGCCAGCTACTACACTAGGTTCAACCAGAATATTGCAGACATCCAGGGAGACATCACTGAAGGGGAGATAATCCGAGCCTTTATCAGAAACTTAGGTCGCTTTGGGTCAACATTGGCTGAAAAGATGGCCAAAAAGCCAGCAAGCACCCTGGAGGAGCTTGCAGGGAGAGTTAAAACGCATATTGACCTTGAGAGACACAGGGCAAGCAAGAAGGCCAAAATCCAGGCAGCCAAGGAGGATAATCAAAGACCAAACAAAGGCAAGCCACCCCAGGCACCACAGCATGCAAGGCAGCAGGAGTGGCGTCCGCCAGAGCAGGAGTGGCGTCCACCACAGCAAAGAAACCAAATGGGTGAACCCTTAAAGGCCAGAGAAATAAACGTCATTAAGTTCATCCCACTGAACGCCACTCCAGCCACCGTACTTAGAGAGATGCGGAACCAAAAGCTATGGTCACCCCCTGCAAGGTGGAGAGCCCCAATGGTGGGAAACCATAAAGATAGATGGTGTGACAACCATGAGGCTTATGGTCACGACACAAATGAATGTTTTAGCCTAAAGCTAAGCATAAACAACATCGTCCAGAGGGGAGAACTGAAACAGTTCGTAGACCATGGGGGCAATAGTATGCAACTGGGGCCACCACAGAAAGACAAGGGCAAGGGAAAGGTAGACCATAACCCTCCACCCAACAAAAGAGGAGTCATCAACATGATACATGGAGGAGCAGCATCAGGAGGCCCAACTGCTAATGCAAGAGAGGTCTATGCATCCAAGCTAAGCTCAGTGCCAAGGTGGAGAAAAAGACCAAGAGAAGGAGAAGAAGTGAAGATAGAGTTCTCGGAGAAGGACAAGAGCCACATCGTCTTTCCACATGACGATGCTCTAGTTATTACTTTAGATATTGATAATTTTGATGTAAAGAGAATTTTGGTGGATGGGGGCAGCTCAGCTGACCTCCTAAGCCTGAGAGTGTTGGAAGAGATAGGGAAAACCAAAGCAGACATCAATCCGGTCAACTTCCCCCTAGTTGGCTTCTCAGGGGCAACAAGTTACCCCCTGGGGATGATAACATTGCCAGTGACCATGGGCCAAGGATGGACCCAGCTGAAGGTAAATGTCAATTTCTTGGTGGTTGAAAGCCTGGGAGCCTACAATGGGATCCTAGGAAGGACAACCATAAATCCATATGAAATAGTGCCATCCACTGTTCACCAGAAGTTGAAGTATATCACGGAGAACGGGGTTGGAGAGGTCCTGGGTGATCAACGCACCGCAAGGCAATGCTACGTCAATTCAATGAGACGTGGATCACACGGGACAGATACAGTGGCCGTAGTCATGGTAGGGGCCAACCAGGACAGAAGAAGGAGGGGAAGGAGACAAAGGCAAAGAAGGAGGAGGAGTGGAGTAACACTCCGTTTGAGCAGGCAACTTTTTCAAACAGTGCCTACAAGGAAACACAGGAGCAAGGCTGTGAAGGTGACATCCATACCTTGGCAGCCAGACACCACAATAGGGAACAGAACAAGGAACTCCATCCTAAGAGGCATCCGCTACATAGATGATATCAAGCAAATGCCGCAGGAGTCTATATCAAGCTATTTCCAGAGATTCTTTGATTATGGTGCCAACATGGACATCACAAGGGGAGAAGCAGTCAGAGCTTTCATCAGACACATGCATCCAAGCTCATTCGAGGCCTATGGAGGGCTCTATGAGATGGTCATGACGAGCACAATGAGAGAGCTCAAGGCAAAGCTGGACAGGGCATTTGAACAAGAGGCGGAACAGTTGGATGAAGTTCCAGAGAAAAGAAGAGAAGCAGACACATTGGGAGGAGGTGTCAATTTCACATTCACACCCCTCACACTCAGCATAGAAGAAATTTTCCACAAGCGCCTCAGGCAAGAGCTGCCAGCATGCAGGGAGGAAGGCAAGGCCTTCCTAGGTAGAGATGCACAGGGTTGGTGTGAGTACCATGGGACCTGGGGGCATCAAACCAACAACTGCATGGTGTTGAAGGTGGAAGTGGAAGAAATGATCTACAATGGAAGCTTCAAGGAGTACGTGGCAACAGACACAGTGACCACCCCATATCCTTAGTTTCATATCTAGCATTTCGCATGTTTTAGCTTTACAAGCTTTTCAAAAAACAACTCTTGAGAAGGAGAACTCACGAAGTTACTCCAACTCTACAACTATCTTTGATTTCCTACAAAGGATGTCTTGGTGCACCAAGGCATCCCGAGTGTACCAAAACATGAATGCTCCTAAGAGAGTAGTAGTTATTCAAAAGTATTTACCAGTGACTGTGATGTTACAATCACCAAGTTATCCTTACACAGATATGACTTCAAGTCAACAACCTTCGACGCCCCCAAGAGCGTATCTTGAGAGTAGTCTTCGTACTACGACATTCGACGCCCCCAAGAGCGTATCTTGAGAGTAGTGTTCATACTACGACCTTCGACACCCCCAAGAGCGTATCTTGAGAGTAGTTATTATACTACGACCTTCGACGCACCAAGAGCGTATCTTGAGAGTGGTTTCCAAAAACTACGAACTTCGACGCCCCCAAGAGCGTATCTTGAGAGTAGTGTTCATACTACAACCTTCGACGCCCCCAAGAGCGTATCTTGAGAGTAGTTATTACACTACGACTTCGACGCACCAAGAGCGTATCTTGAGAGTGGTTTCCAAAAACTACGAATTCGACGCCCCCAGGAGCGTATCTTGAGGTAGATTTGCAACCTACCAGATTCGACGCCCCCAAGAGCGTATCTTGAGGTAGAAAAAACACTACCAGTTCGACGCCCCCAAGAGCGTATCTTGAGGTAGATTTCAAACTACCAGTTCGACGCCCACCAAGAGCGTATCTTTGGTCTAACCTGAGCCCTCCGGGAGCCTATCCTGCGAAACGTTAAGTGCCGTCCGAGAGCCTGTCTCGTGAACAGTTTGACACCCGTCAAGAAGGTATCGGTGGACTAACCTGTGCCCTCCGGGAGCCTATCCTGCGAAACATTAAGTGCCGTCCGAGAGCCTGTCTCGTGAACAGTTTGACACCCGTCAAGAAGGTATCGGTGGACTAACCTGTGCCCTCCGGGAGCCTATCCTGTGAAACGTTAAGTGCCGTCCGAGAGCCTGTCTCGTGAAAAGATTTCGACGCCCACCAAGAGCGTATCTTTGGTCTAACAGTACAACGTATACCGTGTAAGGGGTATCGGAAGAGATCATCACACCATGTTTAAAAGGATACCATGTTTAGAAGGGTACCATGCTTAGAAGGATACCATACTCGGAAGGGTAACATGAGAAAGAAATTTCTAAGTAAAGTAATATGAAGAACAAGTAATGTTTTTCCTTTATGAAATGGCAGGTAAGACATGAAGGAAAACACGAAAGAAGGATAAGTAAAGGAAACACACCAAGTAAAGAGTCCATACCCAAAGAGCCATACACAAGGCATAGGGAGCCATCATGAGAAGAGATATGTACAAAAGCATGAGAAGCACTAATGTAAAGGCAAACAAACCACGTAGTCAACAACATAATGCGGCAAAGGAAAGTAACAACAAACACCATCACAATCTCAAAGGACACTCAACCCATGCAATGGGAGAAGGAGTGTAATTATATACAAGGATAGCATGAGATAAACACGTCAGTCAGAACCTTCAGGGGAGTCACCCTCACCCCCTGAAGCTGAACCGCCAGCGGAAATGGATGAAGAGGAGGAGTCTGAGGTACCAATCTCCACAGGTGTAGCATCCACCTGGGCAGGGGCAGGCTCGTCTGCAACGGCAGCCTGACCCATCAGAACAGTCGCGTAGCCAGTGGCATATGGCCCAAAGTCACCAAGGTCACCAAAGGGGAACTGAGGATCAATCCGGTATATGTGATCAACCAGATACTCACCGAACTGGTTCATCTCCTGGGTGAGACGCGTGCTATAGTCGGCGGTGAAGGCAGAGGAGGCCTTGTATTCAGATACCGCGACAGCCCTCTCCTCCGCCCGACACTTAGTCTCCAACCTCCGCAGCTCCTCAGAATGGACAGACGCGGCAACCTCAGCTTCCCGGCGCAAACTGCCCACAGTGGTTTCAAGCAAGGACACCTGGTCCTGGAGCTCCTGCAGTCTCAAATCAGATATACGCGCCTTCTCGGCAGCAGTGGCGACCTCCGCCTTGAGAGAAACCTGGCTGTCCTCAAGGGTCTTCCTCTCGTCAGATAACTCGAGTACGAGCGAGGACATGTTCACCATGTCAGATATGCCCTAACAATTCAAACAAGGGATGAACAACCGAAAGATAGACATTATGAAAGAAATAAGAGGAAAGCAGAGAACAACTTACAGGTGCATAACGAGAGAGTACCCCTTGAACAAAGCGCCGAGTCTCCCCAGGAGACTTGGGCGGAGCAACACGATCCCCAGGGGGAACGGCACCGCGGAGGACGCGGACACCAACCTCAGGAGTCCGCAAAGAGGAAGTGCTATCGAGGTGGAACTCCTTCAGACCAGCGAAGGGAGTCCACTCAGACCCAATAACATCTTCATCAGTGAGCCGTGCGAAATCCTTCCGACTTAAAGTCGGAGGCCCACCTACACAAGCAAAGCAAGTCAAAGGAGAGTATAAACATACAAGGATCAGCACAAGGTAGAGATCATACCTGAGGACCGTGCCCTCGGCTGGTGGGCAGGGGAACCACCACCAGCAGGTCGCTTCCCTTTGTCAGCCAGGGAAGGCACCTCTTCGACCACCATCTCCTTATCACGAGATAGGGTCGGAGGACGAGCAGTAGGCGAAGCAGGATCCACAGCCTTCTTCCTCTTAGCAGCCGAGGCCCCGGCCTCAGAATCAGATCGCCGCGGCTTGGACTTGGAAGGTCCAGAATCTCTGCCAACGGAGACGACCCTCTCAGTCACCAAGGGGGAGTGCACTAGCAAGGTAAGAAAAACAAGATAAGGAAAACATAAGTTACATCATAAAGAAGCAAATAGGAGAAAGCATACCAGAGGCCCCAGCCTTCTTCCCAGGCAGGGGGGATTTCTTCAAAGCAGAACTAGAAGGAGCCTTCCTCTTGCTCAGGTCAACAGGGGCTCCCTGCATGTTATAGGTTTTTCCATGAAACCAACCTACAAAGGAAGAGCAGAAGGTAAATAAAGATGGAAAGACCAAGTGACATACCGAACCCCCGGAGTCAGGAGTCAGACTGATCCCGGCCTCGTAAAGATCCGTCTCAGTTATTAAAGACACGGGGCAGTAAGACCGGGTCCTGTTGCTCTCGTGAATGATCTTCATAGTCTTCAAATCATCCGAAGAGAACTCTCCAAAAGCAGGCCAACCATCGGACCGATCCTCATTCAGGACCGACCAAGTGACGTATCGGTCCGTAATGAAGAAGTAGTGCTTAGCCCAGTGACTGGCCGAATTGTCAATCTGGGTCACAAAACGGAGGGAGGTATCCCACTCGACCCCACTCAACCCGAAATCAGAGAATCGGGGATCTTTGAAGGTCGGATGGCGAGTTACGAAACTCGCAAACCCCACCCTCGTCCGGTACTGGAACCGATAGAAACATCGGAATAGAACGAGAGAGTACTTCCAGGAGTACCAATGGCACAATACCCGGAAGCCCACCCAGACGCGGAGGGCACTGGGGGCAAGTTTCACAGGAGAAATCCTGAAAAACCTGCTCAACTCTATAAGCTCGTCACAGTAAGGCAGTCTCAGCCCGAATCGGATCTGAGAGGGGTACACGGCGACCCTCCCTATAGGAGGCTCCGTCGCCGTCCCGCGAGTATTCCCCAAGGAGGGGAGAAAAGGATACAGAGGCTCATCTAGGGGACTGATATCTCCTAGGGTGACATGTTCGTTGTAATCGGACCTAGTGATATGGTTCTCTGACAGAATAGCAAGACCTAAGGCAAAGATAGCAAGAAACCCCAAAGCACGAATCAAATTTCGACTAACACCCCAATGAAGGTCACGATACTAAGCTAGCAATAGGAAAGGAAGTAACGCAACCGAAAAGGAAGAGAAAAAGGAACTCACTCATCCTTCGGAGAATACGGCGTCTCTGAAGAGTCTGCGTACGTGGACACCACCAGGAGTATAGTACCTGCCACGACACGACGAATATCAAGATAAGAGAAATTTCCGAGGAACCGGAAATACCCCGACACTCAACCAACCACAACAACCGAGTCAAATAGTTTTATCCAAGCCTAAGGTCGGGTTTTGGAAAAAAATACCATTATACCCTCCAACAAAGATTAACACATCAACGGCGGCACGACATCAAATTCAAGACCGGGATAGCCCAATCGGACAAGAAACCATATCCGGACAACCGACAAACATTTTTCCCAAAATCCACAACTACCAACGGCTATCTACGGCAATCCCACATTCAATCAAATTTCGGCAACCAAGCATCGGCAATCAAATATCAACGATTCAAAAATCAACGTTTTACACGGTAATGGAAAGGAAAAGAGTGGACCTTCGGAAAACCCGACCCGATATGGTAAACGGGTTCGAATTTCGGATTGGAAGACCCCCGGAAATCAGTCCTCCGCCGGAGCCTCGATTTTTCTGCCGCCGGAGATGAGCTTCGTCTGGCCCCGTCCTTTCCGCCGCCGCAGCCGTCCGCCGTAGCCACAGAAGACCTCGCCGTCGCGAAGGGTGGCTCCCGATGTCTCAGCCGTGCTCTACGCCGCCGTGGGTCGTCGTCCGCCTGGGGTCACGCCGCCGTTCGCCGGGAGTCGCGTCGTCGTCCGCCTGGGACTGGGGCCGTCGTCTTTAGCTGTACCTCCTTCCGCCGGAGTTGCTGGCCGGAATTTTGGGTCTCTCACCGGAATTCTGGCCGGCCCTAACCTTGGGGGTGCTCTCAAAACTTTTCTTGCTCTCCAAGGGTGAGTGAAGAGGGAAGATGGTGGCTATGGTAATTCTTTGAGGTATTTTTCTAACTCCTTTCTATATTAAAGGATGATAGGGTTTTTTAGAGGGTTTTAATCACCACCATCCATCTATCCATAAGTAAAATCTAAGGGCCAAGGAAAAACCATTATTTTTATTACTCCCACCTCAGACGGATGTGTGCCTAGGCACACGTCCGTGCTACTCTGACGTTTACAATTCCTCTATCTCAGTAGACAGGGGGGCAGAGTCAGAGGCACGTATCCACGGGTAAGCAAGCATTCAGACAAAGAAGGTAAAACCCCGGTTTCAAATTGCGCGTGTCATACCATCCTAAAATAGAGTCAATCAAGGGTTAGGCCATTGGTTGACTCGGGGGCATGTGATGGATATACGCCCAATTTGAACCCGTTGACTTCCGAACCGTTGTATTTTTATCGTCCCATTTATGATTGCGAATCGAAACTTCAACCCGGACACTTCGCGAGAACATCGACGGCTCGGACGGGGCCGAAGCGCCCGTCCGATAGAGGCGAACTCACCTAGGTGAGGTTGGGTGGCCACACCCGACCTCCCCTAGGGGAGATCGGGTCAGCCGACCCGATCTCCCCTAGGGGAGATCGGGTTGGCCAACCCGATCTCTCCTAGGAGAGATCGGGTTGGCCAACCCGATCCCTCCTAGGAGGGATGGGGTTGGCCAACCCCACCCTCCCTAGGAGGGGTTGGGTGTCCTCACCCAACCCCTACCCTTGGGGGTCGGATTTCTCCCCCCCCAAGGGTCCCGGCACCCCTTTCAGACGCCCATGCTCGGTCCATTCCGCCTACCTCCTCCGAATCCTAAGGTCTTAATTATGTGCTTAAAGGTTAATTAATTGTGTTTAAAGGCTAACGATGTCATTAAGCCACCTTAATGACACCGTTGCCTATAAATACCCCACCTTCACAACTCATTTTATCGTCTTGGCTATTTGAACAATTTAGCTCTGACATCTCTCTAGCTTTATCTCTCTAGAAATATAGTTCTGACTTAGGCATCGGAGAGGGTTCACCAGGCACCACCCCCCCCCCCTCCTCCGTGTCTGGTATTGCCCCTTTTGCAGGGCAAAGGGAGAGAAGAAGAGAAGGAACCAAGGGAAGAAGGAAAGGAAGAAGGACATAGACAAAGGCAAGGCAACTCGAGAAGACCGGATCATACACATCCCCCGTAAAGAGTGAGATCAAAGCCGACACCCCGTTGACCTAGATCTCATAACTTAACAAGGACCACAGCCAAAATAATATTCACAATCTGGTCCGAAACTAAACAAGTGAAGGAAAAAGACCCCGAAACAAAACACAAAGTTCAGAATGCAAACATAGCCCATAACAGATTGGGCCACACAACCAGAACCAGTCCAATAAACAATAATCAGGTCTAATACTAAAACTAAAATAGTCCGGGCTGTGTATATGGGCTTCAATATCCAGCACCTACTCCCGCATCACTTCCTTCGTCCCAAGCCTTAGTGGAGGAAATGAAAGGGAATGGATTGCATCTTAATGGAATCACAAAGGCACTCATAAAAGACACCAAGGAACTGTAGACCGATGCATTGGCCACTTCAGAGATTGCAATAGAAGCTTAAAAACCTATCCTTCCGTGTGTGGCCTTTCATCCATTAGTCCTCATCAACATACAAAGATGTAAAATGGTAAAATTTTATTTGCAAGTTTTATTTGAGGCAGCCATTGCTCTTGGCTAGACTAGAGTTTTTTTTTACCCGATGTATTGATTATAAACTGTGAGAGGATTTAGAGAATGCAATGGTATTGTTATTCGCATAAACTTGAAATCAGTTTGTACAATATAATATAACTAACTATATATACTAAGTTAGCTACGTACATAGGAAATGACAGGATTTATTGCTATCCTCAAAGCAGCCTCACTATCCGTATAGATTGGAATGGGCAAATAAAAAGGCAAACCCAACTCCCTTAGGAGTCTACTAACCCAAAGAGACGCCTGAATTGCCACTATAAGGCATCTATACTCAGCTTCAGCACTTGAAAGAGAAATGGTCTCCTGCTTCTTCACTTTCCATCCTACCATTTCATCACCTAGCCTAACACAATAGGCACTCCCTGACTTCCTACTCAAAGGACAGACAGCCCAATCTAAATCACAATACAAACTAAGTTTGAAATTGTTTGTAGATGGATAGATCAAGCCTTGACCAGGACAACCCTTGATGTATCTAATCACTCTCATGGCAGCATCAAGATGTGACTTCTTGGGTTTGTCAACAAATTGACTCAATCTTTGCACGAAGAAGCTAATATCTGGCCTTGTCATGGTTAAGTAGAGAAGCTTACCTATGAATCTCCTATAGGAAGTGATGGTTTCGATATAGCCGTTAGGCCCATTAACGACGACTAAACGGTGAAGTAGGCCCACTGGGCCCCAAAAGAGGCTTAGAAGACCAATACGAGGGGACCCGACAAGGTCGGTCCCGACAAGGTCGGTCCCGACATATGAGCTGAACGCTCCAGATGATATGCCTTTAAGTAGGCCCCGATGATATGCCTTTAAGTAGGCCCCGATGATATGCATTTAAGTAGGCCCCGATGATATGCCTTTGAGTAGGCCTCGATATTGAATCCCTGAGAATGCTGGCCATGTCCCGATGACGAGGGGCCCCGAGCGGTGACCAAAGGAGATAACTCTGGAGTCCCCGACATTCTTCGGGACTTGCCACCAGAGAATGAGGCCGAGAAACACGCCCACTATCAACATAGTGGGGCAAGTGGCCGAGATAAACGGATCGTGGGCTAACTGCCCCCAGCAGTCATCGCAACAGGTAACTGGGGTAACTCCTCCCCTATATAAAGGAAGAAGTTACCTCAGGATTGATACATTGACATTCACATACTGATACTTGCTAGCCTACATCGAGATACTCATTTAAGCATCGGAGAGGGATTCTGGGTCACCGCCCGGTCTATCCCCTTATTGTAGGATTACTTGGAGCAAAGGAGTTCAGACTTCCGTCAAGAACGTGTCGGAGTTCCAACCGTGATCCAACATTGGCGCCGTCTGTGGGAATCGTAGCAAAAAGCAAAGATAGCTTCTACCTAATCGATGGCTGGCAAGCAGAAGAAGAAACAAGGACAATCCGGCGGTTCCCGCCATCCTGCTGGAACTCTGAATTCAGGGCTGCCGGAGCGCACTGTTGATCGGAATGATCCTCCCCCTGCTGTTTCCCAAACAGGGGGGCATCATGATGATCATGAGGATTCCATTCGAAACTCGTCGGAAGGCAGAGAAGAGATCCCGAGGAGGGACCAGGATGCTTCGACCAAGGCGGACTTGGCGAAGGCTGTGATGGATGCCATGCCGATATTCCTGGAGACTATGGAGACTCTCCTGGACCGAAGGGAGGCTGCCAAGAAGAAGGAGGAAGAGTTGCCTCCGCCTCCGCCTCCACCGATGGAGAATCGGGACGGGCAGGAGGCCCAACCCGAGCACCAGGACAAGGGCAAGGAGCCCGCTCAGTCGGAGCACTTCGTGATTGATGGACCTGGACCGGTGCAGCATAGGACCATCCCTCTTAATGGTCCTATCACCCCCGACCAGGTGGTGAAGACCGTGAGCATCTGCATGGGGGACCAGAAGAAGTTGATGTCGGAGCTGAGGGATCGATCCACTCATCCCTTTGTTCCCCGATTGGTGAACACCACTGCCCCGCCAGGGCTTGGTATCCCGACAATCAAGGAGTATGATGGCGAGGGAGATCCAGTTCGCCATGTCCAGAAGCAAGTTATGGCCTGTCTAGGCAGAGCCCTGAATGACGATATAGTGTGCGTTCTGTTTCCGGCCACACTTGGTGAGAGGGCCCTGACGTGGTTCTTCAGCCTTCCTCCAGGGTGCATCTCTACCTAGACCCAGATGCACGATCGTTTCATCCAGCAGTACCAGGGCCGTCGGCGTCTTCTGAAAAGCGCGAGGACCCTGGCTGAGGTGGTACAGAGGCCCGATGAGTCGCTGGCGCAGCCAGCGTGGCCGAGATTGATGAGGAAATGTCGGAGGGAGAGACCATCCGCACCTTCATACGGAACCTAAAAGCACCATATGGTTCCGACCTGATGCACAGCGTGGCTGAGAAGGCTGTGTGGAACATGGAGGCGCTGCAAAAGAGGGTGAAGTAGCAAATCGACGTACAGGAGTCGAAGATAGCTGCCGGGGAGCTCGACCCTCCGAAATCGAACAAGGGAAAGCAGTCGTTCAAGCTCTCAGATGATCGCAGGAAGAAAGATAAACCTGAGAGTAGTCGGAGTCGAGGCCGCTTTGATCGGAGGGAAGACAAGCGTCCCTCGAAGTCGGACAAGCGGGAGGACCGTTACACTCCTCTCATTTGCTCCATGGGTGCTGTATTGGCGGTGATGGACCGACAGGGTATCGCCAGGTACCCCCCGAAGAAAGATGGAGAGTTCATGGGAGCTCGCACCGATCGTTATTCTCGTTTCCATCGCGCCAGCGGTCCCGACACTAACCACTGTCGGGAGTTGAAGAAGGAGATTGAGAAGCTGATCCAGAGGGGGAAACTCAAGGAATTTGTGGCGGGGCAACGGGGCCGATCCCGTTCCCGGTCCCGGTCGCGGTCCCGTTCCTGATCCCATGATCGATCCCCGAAGAAGGAGAAGCCCGAGTCTTCCAATGCCCGCAAGGAGAAGTGAGGAACCATTAATGCGATCCATGGAGGATTTGCTGCAGGAGGGGATACCACGGCATCTCGGGAGGTCTATGCTTCTCGAATTCCTATTGCTGTGGTGCTGGGCAAGAGGGCCCGAAATTGGACTCCGAAAGAAGAAATGGTGATTCCCTTCTCAGCAGAGGACCTGTTAGGAGTGGAGACCCCGCACGATGATGCTTTGGTCGTGACCCTGAACGTGTATGGGTACGAGATGAAGCGTATCTTGATAGATGGAGGGAGCTCCTCCGATATTTTGTTCATGGATGCGCTGGAGGCCATGGGAAAAACCAAGAAGGATCTAAAGCGTGCGGACTTCCCGATGGTCGGATTTTCTGGCTCTACCTCTTACCCGGTGGGGATGATTACCTTACCGGTCGAGTTCGGGAGTGGTTGGAAGTTGGAGAAGAGGAACGTGGAGTTCGTGGTGGTCAAGTCCGCGGGGACTTACAATGCCATTATCGGGAGGACCACCATCAACCCACTGGGGGCAATTGCCTCAACTGTCCATCAGAAGATGAAGTTCCCGACCGACCACGGAATCGGGGAGGTCCAGGGCGATCAGGTGGCCTCCAGGAAGTGCTATGTCAATGCCACTCGAAGGAGGAATCGGGAGGCTATGACCGTTCTCCAGACTGATGCCGATCTCCGAGAGGAGTTGGGCGTCCCGCCCCGATAGAGGATTTGAAGGAGGTCGAGATCGATGGACCTCAAAGAAAGGTAAAGATCGGGTCCGCTCTGTCTAAGGAGACGGCCCGAGAACTGATTGATTTGTTGAAGAAGTTCAAGGAGCTGTTTGCCTGGTCCCCGAGCGACATGTCAGGAATCAGCCCCGATGTGATTACTCATGAGCTGAAGATTGACCCCGCGATCAAGCCGGTTACACAGAGAAGGCGCCCGATGGGTGCCGACAAGAAGATCGCGATCCAGCAAGAGGTGGGCAGGTTGCTTGATGCTGGATTTATTAAGGAGATCCGATTCCAGACCTGGGTCGCAAACCCAGTCCTGGTGAAGAAGAGAAATGGCAAGTGGCAGATGTGTGTTGATTTCCGCGACCTAAACAGAGCATGCCCGAAGGATTGCTATCCACTCCCGAGGATCGACCAGCTGGTGGATGCCACATCGGGACATGAGTTGCTGAGCTTTATGGATGCCTACTCCGGCTACAATCAGATCAAGATGTCCAAGGAGGATGCTCCCCACACCGCTTTTTATGCTGATACTGACATCTATCACTATGATGTCATGCCTTTTGGACTGATCAATGCAGGTGCAACTTATCAGAGGATGGTGAACAAGCTGTTCGGGGATATGCTAGGAAAAACGATGGAGGCTGTTGGATCACGGTGGAACTCCGGTACGGATCTTGACGGCAATCCTAGCTCCTTTGCTCCACGTAATCCTGCAAGAGGGGATAGACCGGGCGGTGACCCAGAATCCCTCTCCGATGCTTAAATGAGTCTCTCGTATGACTGGCAAGCAACAATCACCAAAGTATATCGAACTTAACGTAAGTGATCTGAGGTGACCTTCTGCCCTTTTATAGGCAAAAAGGTGCCTCAGGTACCTGGCGAACCGTTAGGGGTGGTTAGCCCGTATCCCGCTTATCTCGTACACGATCTCGCGTATCTTAGCCATGCCCCGCGTATCTCGGCCACGATCCGTGTATCTTAACCACGTTCCGTATATCTCGGCCACGCCCCGCATATCTTGGCTTTATCCTCTGGCAACGAGTCCCGACTCCCGTCGGGGACTCCAGAGTTATCTCGTTGTGTCACCGCTCGGGGCCCCTCGTCATCGTGACAGGGCCAATCATTCTCAGGGATTCATCATCGGGGCCTTAAAGGCTTCTCATCGGGAGCTTCTAGCTCCACTGTCGGGACCGACTCTCTCGGGACCCTGCTTCGTCGGGACTCCCTTCATCGGGACCCGTCTCCTAGGTCATCTTGACCCTTACTCTGGGCCTGGTGGGCCTGTTTGCCGTTTCCTCGCCGTTAAAGGGCCTGACGGCTATAGTCGGGCCCATCAGAGGCCTATGTGGACGATATGCTGGTGAAGTCCTGACAGGCCGAGGATCATGTTCACAACTTGGCCACAGCGTTCGAGCGGATGAGGCTTCATCAAGTTCGCTTGAACCCGACCAAGTGTGCCTTCGGAGTGCACTCAGGGAAGTTTCTGGGCTTCATGGTGAGCCAGAGGGGAATCGAGGTGAACCCTGAGAAGCTGAAGGCAATCGAGGAGATGAATTCCCCGACGAACCATCGGGAGGTGCAGGTGCTAAATGGCCGATTGGCCGCGATGAATCGCTTCCTGTCCAAGGAAAGCGACCGATCCATGCTGTTCTTTGAAGTGCTGAGGGCCAACAAGAAGTTTGAGTGGACTGCCAAGTGCGAAGAGGCGTTCCAGGCACTCAAGTAGCACCTCCGCACCCTCCCGCCGTTGGCAAAGTCTATTCCAGGCGAGCCACTCTATCTGTATTTGGCTGTTTCTGAATTTGCTGTTAGCTCTGTCTTATTGAGAGTCGTAGAGGGTAACCAAGTCCCCGTCTATTATGTAAGCAAGGCACTCGCCAAGTCTGAAATAAATTATCCCGCCGTTGAGAAGTATCTTTATGCGTTGATTGTTACTGCTCGGAAGCTGAGACCTGACTTCCATGCGCATGAGATTACTGTTTTGACGAATCAGCCCTTGAAACATTTTTTGAACCGACCTGATGCGTCGGGGAGATTAGTGAAATGGGCAGTCGAGCTTAGCGAGTTCCGCATTCACTTTGCTCCAAGAACGGCTATTAAGGGCCAGGTGTTGGCGGATTTCATAGTTGAGTCTAGAGCCCCCGATCTAGAAGAAGCGGGCCCTGTAGAGGGGGCAGCCATGGAAGTCCCGATAGCATAACAGCCAGAACAGCTCGATAACAGAGACATTTGGGAGATGTATACCGATGGCTCCTCAAATTCAGAAGGATCGGGAGCAGGGTTCGTGCTAATAGCACCAGGTGGAGGCGAGCCCCTCCGATATGCCTTGGCCTTAACGTTTAGGGCCACCAACAATGAAGCTGAATATGAGGCTCTCATCACCGGCCTCAAGATTGCCAAAGGAACGGGAGTTGGTCACTTAAAGGTGAAGTGTGATGCTAGCCTGATTGTGAACCTAGTCCAGGGGCGGTATGAAGCAAAGAGCCCGATGATGAAGAAGTACCTTCGTGAGGTGCAAACCTTGAAGGAGAGTTTCAAGAGCTTCGATATTGAAGCAATCCCGAGGGAGGATAATGTGGAAGCAGATGCCTTGAGCAAGTTCGCCTTGGGGGCACCCCTCGATTAAATTCGGAACGTGCACTTCTTGGAGAAGGTGATCCTGTCAACCACCGATCAATCGGAGGTATGTACCATTGAGACCGGATCGGAGGAGCCCACTTGGATGACCCCGATAGCCGCGTACCTGACTACGGGGCAGCCCCCGATGATGAAGTAGCAGCTGGCAAATTACGCCGAATCGCGGCCAATTATGTGATGGTGGACAATCAGTTGTATAAAAGGGGGCATTTGACCCCTTACTTGAAGTGTGTGGCTGAGCCCGACACAGATCGGATCCTTAGGGAGGTGCACGAAGTATACTCGGCTTGTCATGAAGGTGCCCGATCCGTCGTGAGGAAAGTGCTGAACCTGGGGTATTATTGGCCCTTGATGAATGAAGAGGCAACGATACTAGTCCGATCCTGTGACGCGTGCCAGAGGTACGCCCCGAATATTGCGGCCCCAGCTGCCGATCTGACGTCCATCAAGAGTGCTTGGCCCTTCGCGCAATGGGGAATTGATTTGGTGGGACCCCTTCCAGTTGCAAAAGGTCAGTGCCGATATTTGATTGTGGCTATTGATTATTTCTCGAAGTGGATAGAAGCTATGGCATTGGCCAAGACAACGGGGAATCATATCCTCAAATTCCTCCAGACCCATATCATGTCCAGATATGGGATCCCTAAGGTGTTGATCAGTGATAACGGCCCTCCGTTTAACGGGGCCCAGTGGAAGGAATACCTGGAGGAACTGAAAATTGAGCATCGGACAGCCTCTGTCCATCATGCTCAGACCAATGGACAGGTGGAGTCAGCCAACAAGATCGTGATGGATGGCCTGAAGAAGAGGGTCCATGCCTTGAAGGGCAAATGGCTGGACGAGCTGGAAAATGTGCTTTGGGCTGTTAGGACAACGCCCAAACGATCGACTGGGGAGACTCCGTTTGGCCTTGTTTACGGCACGGAAGCAGTTGCCCCCGTTGAAATAGTTGTGGCATCCCATCGAATGAGGTATTAAGAACCTCTGTCGAATGATGAAATGAGGCGTCTGGACTTGGACTTGGTCGAGGAGAAGAGGCGGAATGCCGAGGAGGCCCAGGCTCGGATGCGTCTGGCAACAGCCCGATATTACAACCGGCGAGTCAAGTCTCGACAGTTCTTTATCGGGGAACTGGTCTGGCGTCGGAATGAATTTACCCTTTTGGATCGGATCAACAAGATATCGCCAAAATGGGAAGGACCTTATAAGGTCGTGGGGATGCCAGCTCGAAATGCGTACAAGTTGGAAGACCTCGATGGCAATGTGTTGAAGCATTCTTTTAGTGGTGAACACTTGAAGAAATGTCATGTCTGATATTAGTCGCCTTTAGTGGTGCAAGTTGTTTATTGTTTTGATTTGATATAAACAGGTTTTGAGCCATCGATGAATAAAAAGGTTGCTTCCGATTAAATCGCCTTAAGTGGCGTGGTTCCGCCTTAAGTGGCATGGATAAATCGCCTTAAGTGGTGTAGCTAAATCGCCTTAAGTGGTGTGCTTAAATCGCCTTATGTGGTGTGAGTAATTCGCCTTAAGTGGTGTGATCAAATTACCTTAAGTGGTGTGATTGCCTTAAGTGGCAGCGGTACGATTAAATCGCCTTAAGTGGTGTGGGTAAAATGTCTTAAGCGACGTATCGAATCACTCTAAATGGTATGATCAAATCGCCTTAAGTGGCGTAGGTAATTCACCTTAAGTGGTGTAGCGATAATCGGAACCAAAATGGATTGATATTATAAAAGCCTGAAAGGTTCACAATAAAAGAATGAAATTACAAGGATTCGAAAATAAAGCGATTAAGCTTGATCCTTGGCAGCATCGAGGGGAGCAGGGTCCACGATATCCGTGGAAGAAGGCTCCGTGGTCGGAGGATCGGACCCTGGAAGATTGGCCGCAGGAGGATCGGACCCTTGGAGGTCAGACAGTGAAGGGTCGATTGTCGGGGGATCGGGTGTCGGGAGTTCTGCACTTGGAGGCTCCACCGTGCCTTCAACACCCGCGGTCCCTTCGGGGGTGTTGGCCCCGTCGCTCTCCTCGGAAAGGTTGAAATACCTCTCCGCGAAGGGGGCGAGAGTCTGAGACTTGGTGAAGTCGATGGCACCACCATACTCCAGATGGAGCTCCTCGACAGCATTAAGCAAGGTGGTCTCCACCTCCGCCGTACAGAACTTCACCGCGTCCACTTGGAAATCCTCGGAGCCCCGATAATCTTCCCGACCCTTGGCCTCAGCCTCAGCCAGCTTGACTGGGAACTCAGCGATCTCCCGCTCCATCTGTCGGGACCGGTTGGTGAGAAGGACCTTCTTAGCCTCCAGCCCCGCCTTGACGTCCTCAAGGGCCTTCTTCTCGAGGACAAGCCTGTCCCGATCCTCCGCACGCCTCTGCTGCTCTTCATTGAGCTTTTGTCGCTCCTGCTTCAGCAACCACTCGAAGTCGTGGACCTGCCTCAGGAGGTCCCGAGTCTTCTGGTTAAGGAGGGCCTGCTCCTTAACCAACTTACCCCTCGACGATTCGGAGGCAGCCAGATCCTCCTTGAGCTTGGCCAAGACCTCGGGGGCCGCCTTGGCTCGCTCCTCCTCTAGGGCCTCCTCCAGGGCCAGGATGAACCCGAAACAGCGGTGTTGGTCCGCCATTTCCTGTGAAAAAGAAAGAAAGAGGTTAGTACATGAGAATATTTCACCTTATATACTAAGTGTAAAAACAGGAAGCCTTACCTCCACGCGACGAATGGCCATTTCGCGAATTTCCGTGTGGATGTCTTCCCGGGCCAAGGAAAGCGGAAGCTTTAAAGATGGCGGAACTGAACCTGCCAGCAGGTGCAGACCCAGTAACGGTGGTGTATCACCCCGACGGAGCGGGACCCCTTGCAATGAGTCGATCGGGGTCCAGGGAGCCGCCACCTGGTCGGGGGTGTAAAGCTGATAGTAGCTCCCGTCTAAGGGGAGAGGAGGAAGGATGACCTGAGTGTCGGAGGTGCACGCCTCCGAGCTGCCGTGAGACCCAGTCGTCCCTTCAGGAGTCAGGCTCAAGATCGGCGAATGCTGTTGTGGCGGAGAGGATGGAAGCAGCCCCTCGGGAGTCGGCTCCGACGGGGTCTGCCTCACCCCCCGACGACGAATCAGGGCCTGACCCTCGCTCGCCTAGTCAGAAGAGTGAGAGACGTCCAGGTCAACCACCCGACGGAACTGACCGTCCGTCGGGGCATCTTCAGCCCCCGATCCTGTCGGGGCAGGAAGTGAAAGGAGAGGCTCTCCGACCCGGGCGTCGGAGGGTGGCACCCCCGCTGAAGCTCCAGCTCCCGATTGACCTGCAGCTGGAGGACGAGAAGTTTCAGAAAGATAAATCAGGGAGTTGATCGGGATACTTACACCAAATGACGCGACGGGAGAGATACTGGTCTTTCCCGTAATAGTTATAGTAACCCGCTTTGAGGATGCGGGGAGTTTCTCCTTGCAGAATACGGTTGATCCCCTCGATTCTAGCTTTCTTGTCGGAGGGGATTAACTCCTTGGGAATACGTTTTCTGTATAATCGGATGGCTAATCAGAGCTGCTTACCTTCTTCGGGAGTCTGGGTGTTGAAGATCCCCTCCATCTTCGCCACCCGGGCCCGCTTGACCTCCTCCACAGTTGGAGGTGCCGATGAGGAGGCGGCTCGCTTCGAGGACTTCCTCTTCCTTGTGGGGCGTTGGACGGCATCGGTCTCCGCCTGCTTAAGCACGATATTGGTCAGCAATGATACCTTCTTAGCCGCAAAGACGAAAACAAAGGTACGATTAGGATATTACCCAAGGAACGACATTGGAGGGGCCGTCGAAGAGTTGACCCCCGGAGGCAACATCAAGGAGTCGGATCCCGGCCAGAACCAGATCCCGCTCCCCGATGGAGTTGGCATCGAGGGGAGCGAAGGAATCCTCCCAGCAATAGAGTTGGATGCAGTGGAGAATCTGAAAATCCTCCTCGGAGTAAGTATGATAAGCGGGAGGAGGGTCTGCCCCAACCTCCCATCGGGGCCACGGAATGGAGCTGTTCCGAATGAAGAAGTAATTCTTCTTCCAGCCACTGTTGTCGGGCCCCGAGTTAGTGATAAGCCCCCGACCTTTGGCGACCTTCCAGGTGTCACCATCCCAGCTGTATCGAGAAAGCTGCGCCTTGCTCCATTTAGGCATTCGCGGGTAGAAGGCACAGACCCCGGCATCATTGCACTTCATTCCATAGAAGGTCCGGAAAAGTCGGAGGCTATAGGTCCACTTTTGGCGGAGGCAAAGGACATGGAAGGTGATCCACACACCGATGGCATGGGGGGAAAAAGTAGTCGGATGTGTTTTGTAATATTCACACATCTCGACTAGATCCCCACAGAATGGGAACCGGATCCCCGCCGATACTTGCCCGTCGGAGACAAATACCTCCCATTCCCGGGGACGAGTGACCACAGGGTCACCCGGGATGCGGGGGCGAGGAATGGGGAAGCGAGGCTCCCAAGTGGAAGTAATACATCCTTCCCGGAGAGCTGCATCGTAGGCGGTTTCCGAAATCTCATTACAAGCATAATCAAACTTGAAGGGTTTTCTCCCCCCGGAACTGGATTCACCGTCTGGAAAATGATCAGAGCAAGAAAAGGCACAGTTGATTCTTGGAAAAATCCGGGTAAGTTGATTGAGATAAAAAGAAAAACTATGCTAACAAGTTTTTTCAGAATCGGAGGAGGAAATCTTACCATACATGTTGAAGCGGAGAAGAGAAGATGATCTTGATGGCCGGAGATCCTGGTTGCCGGAGTGCTGATCGGAAATTAGAAAGAAGAGCTTGAACTTTTGAAATCACAAGAGGATGAAACGGTGGAGGAGAACTGAATAGTACCAAGATTTGGGGTTTTATAGGAGAGAAAGTAGCCAAAGAGACGTTGCAATCCGGACCGTTGAAGATGAAACGCTTCGTTGAGGCGCTAGCGACAAAACAACTAAAAAGCGCTTTTTCAGAAAAAGCAGGCACTGGCACCCAAGTCGTCGCTTCATCACCCATCGCATTTAATAGTTGAGTAATCGATAAATCTTTTCGGATTCGGTGGTTATCCTCGGAATATCGGGAGGTCCGGAGTTGGAAGACACGACGAACTGTAAGTCCCTCATGTCTTGGGGGCAAATGATGGGTTTCGATATAGCCGTTAGGCCCATTAACGACGACTAAACGGCGAAGTAGGCCCACTGGGCCCCAAAAGAGGCTTAGAAGACCAATACGAGGGGACCCGACAAGGTCGGTCCCGACATATGAGCTGAACGCTCCCGATGATATACCTTTAAGTAGGCCCCGATGATATGCCTTTAAGTAGGCCCCGATGATATGCCTTTAAGTAGGCCCCGATGATATGCCTTTAAGTAGGCCCCAATGATATGCCTTTGAGTAGGCCCCGATATTGAATCCCTGAGAATGCTGGCCCTGTCCCGATGACGAGGGGCCCCGAGCGGTGACCAAAGGAGATAACTCTGGAGTCCCCGACATTCGTCGGGACTTGCCACCAGAGAATGAGGCCGAGAAATACGCCCACTATCAACATAGTGGGGCAAGTGGCCGAGATAAATGGAACGTGGGCTAACTTCCCCCAGCAGTCATCGCAACAGGTAACTGGGGTAACTCCTCCCCTATATAAAGGAAGGAGTTACCTCAGGATTGATACATTGACATTCACATACTGATACTTGCTAGCCTACATCGAGATACTCATTTAAGCATCGGAGAGGGATTCTGGGTCACCGCCCGGTCTATCCCCTTCTTGCAGGATTACTTGGAGCAAAGGAGTTCAGACTTCCGTCAAGAACGTGCCAGACTTCCAACCGTGATCCAACAGGAAGTAGCATCCTCAAGAGTGTGATCATCAAGATTGGACTTGGTTGCCTCATCATACTCACAAGTGGTCGGCTTGATGTTGAACTCCATAGGAGTCTCAGTTGGTCTTGCTGCCCTTAATCCAGCCTCCTCAATGAGTTCAAGGGCATACTTCCTCTAATTGATGACTAGCCCCTCATGTGATCTAGCAATCTCCAATCCCAAAAAATATCTCAAATTGCCCAAGTCTTTGAGTTTGAAATGAGACTGAAGAGTGGACTTTAATTGGCTAATCATGCTTTAACTAGAACCAGTGATAAGCAAGTCATCCACATAGATGAGTAGGATGATATTTTCCTTACCATTAGTCTTGGTGAACAAGGAATGATCAGAAACACTTTGAACGTACCCATTTTTCAACAAGGTCTAAGTGAGCTTGATGTTCCATTTCCTAGAAGCTTGTTTTAGCCCATACAATGACTTCAAAAGCTTGCACACACGCTTAGGTGACCCAAAGACTGGCTTAGAAGAGTCAAAACCTTGAGGGATATCCATAAAGACCTCTTCATGTAAATCACCTTGTAGGAAGGCATTGTTCACATCCATGTGATACAAGCCCCATGAGTTGGCTGCAGCCATTGCATGGAAAATCCTCACAGTGGTCATCTTCACAACTGGGGAGAAAGTCTCGTTGAAATCAGTCCCCTCCACTTGAGTAAAGCCTTTGGCAACCAGCCTTGCCTTGTACCTTTCAATTGAACCATCTGAGTTGTATTTCACCTTGTACACCCATTTGCATCCAATAGTAGACTTTCCTTGAGGTAATTCAACAATCTTCCAAGTGTGATTATCTTGAAGAGCATTGATTTCCTCCTTCATAGCTGTCACCCAATTGGAATCCTTGACTTCTTGTTTGTAAGTAGCAGGCTCCTTGATCTTCTCAATAGAGGCCATAAAACAATTGAACTTTGGATGTAAATGAGCATATGAAACATACTTCTCAATTCCAAAGGCAGCATTGGAAGATGAACATGCCCTTAGTTGAGCAATTCTAGCACTCCTTCTCAGATTGGGGACATGAGTCTCTTCATTACTTGGAGGTGCTTGAGGAGGTACTTTAGAAGGTGCTTGAGGAGGTACTTGAGAAGGTTCTTGATTAATTGAAAGTGGCTGAGACATATTATCCGCATAAAGCAATGGAGTAGTGACTGGCAACTCTTCAAAAATAGAGGAATCTCCAAGTAAAGACTCATCAAGTTGAGATTTGGAACCCAAGCAAGTAGGCAACAAAGCCTTCAAATCAGCCTTTGACATGCTGAAAGGGAAGATGTGCTCATGATAAACAACATTCCAAGATACTTGAAAAGCTGAATTGGATATATTCATAACAAGATATCCTTTTTGAGAAGTGGAATATCCCATTAGAATGCAAGGCTCAGCTCTTGCACTAAACTTGTCCAAGTTGTGCAATTTGGTTGCAAAACACAAGCATCCAATGATCCTTAGATGCCCAATTGAAGGTTTCTTCCCTTACAACACCTCCATAGAAGACTTGAACTTCAAGGAAGAAGATGTCATCCTATTGATCAAGTAGCAAGCAGTGAGAACAGCATAACCCCAATACTTGATAGGCATTGATGCTTGAAGCCTAATAGCCCTTGCAACATTCAAGATTTGCCTATGCTTGCACTCCACCCTTCCATTTTGTTGAGGAGTGTGTACACAGCTTGTTTGGTGGATGATTCCCAAATGAAGGAAATGTTCCTTGCAAATGGAGTTGATGAATTCACTCCCATTGTCACTCCTAACTGATTTGACCTCAACCCCAAACTGATTTTTAACCATTGTCAAGAAGCCCTTGATGTGAAGAAAAGTATCACTCTTGTTCTTCATAAGAAACAACCAAGTAGCTCTTGAAAAATCATCCACAATGGTAAGGAAATATTGATAATTCCTAATGGTAGGAACCTTATAAGGGCCCCATAAACCCATATGGATCAGTGTAAAGGGTTTAAGAGCATGAGAGGTACTAATAGGAAATGACAATCTGGTTTGCTTGGCTAATGGAAAAAGAGTATAATCCTTGACACATCTAATGGAATCATCTAAGTTCAAGACATTCTTCAAATAATCCATGTGAGTAGCTGAAATGTGTCCCAATCTCTTTCCATGTCCAAGCATCCACCTTATTTGAGCTAATGGAAGGAGCAGCCACCACCTTGCTTGATCTTGAAGGCACCACATCCTTGAGTATGTAGAGCCCCTTAGCCCTTTCACCAATCACCATAGGCCTCCCAGTTTGGCCCTGAATCAAGACATGATCAAAAGTGAAAATCACCTTGCAATTGAGTTGATTTGGAAGTCTAGAAACTGAAATCAAGTTGAACTTGAAACCAGGTGCTAAGAGGATGCCATTCAAGGCAAATTCCAATGTGAGTCACTCTACACTTGTGACCATTAGGCAAATGGACAAACTGATTATTGGAATCAGTTCTTCTCAAGTTGTGTAACCATTCCATTTGATGAGTGATGTGATTAGTGGCCCCTGAATCCATAATCCAATCCATTGAAGGAGTTAAGTTCATACCTGCCTTGTTCACATGCATAGGATCATCCTCTTGATAAGAGAGTGGCTGAAAATTATCTTGGACAGCCACATGTTGAACTCTTTTCTCAATTCCAGCATGCATGAAATCTCTTGTCAGGTGTGCCATGGAAGATCCTTTTGTTACCAGCCACAATATGTTCAACCATATGAGAAGAATCATTTTCAACACTCACATTGACTGAGTTGAAGTTGCGCTTCAAACTTGGATCCATGCTTCCTGTAACAAGTGTCCTCTTTGTGACCCATTTTTCCACAATAAATGCTTTTCCAATTTGCCTTCTCAGCTTTGGAGGGCCTTCCATCACCATCATATGCATTTAAAGAACCTTGACCATAAGAAGCTCATTGACTGATTGGCTTTGCACCATTGTACATTGAAACAAAATTGAAGCCCCTTTGATTGTTAGAAGAGTTCCTCATTGAGTATAAGGTTGTGGAATCTCCTACATCTCCAATTGAACCAGCAATATCACGCTGACTTTCCTCTTGCACAAGCACAGAAAATGCCACTCTTAGTGAAGGAAGAGGTTGCCTCATAAGAAGACTACTTCTCACATGTGCATAGGAATCATTGAGCCCCAAGAGAAAAGCTATAAGCTTCTGTTTCTCCTTATCACTCGCCACCTTCATGTCAGCTTGGCATACTATATGCAAGTCATCAATGGAGCTTAGGGCATCCCAAAATTGCTTCATCTTGCCAAAAAATTCAGTAACTGACAAAGCTTCTTGTAATGTTTGGTAAATCTCTCTTGTCAATTGAAACACTTGTGTGCCATACACCTTGTCAAACATCTCCTTGAGATCAATCCATATTTACAAAGATGTGGAATTGTAGACCAATCCACCCACCAACTCCTTGGCTACCGTGTTCCTCAACCAAGCTTTGACAATTGCAATTTGCCCTGTCCCATTTCACTCTTTGAGATACTTGAACACTAGACCTTGTGAAAGTGCCATCTATGAATCCCAGCTTGTTCTTCACCAAAAGTCCTTCCATAATGGCTGTGCTCCAAGCATGATAGTTAGTTGATCCTTGGAGTTGAAAAGGAATCAACAACAAACCAGTGGTGTCCGAAGGATGAAGATACAAGGGATCCTCTATCGTGTTCTCAACCATTTCGTAAGTAACAAGTGACTTGTAAGGCAAGAAAAGTGTCAAAATAGCTCGTCGAAGAAAAGCACCAGCTCAGGCAACAACTAGGCAACAGGCGAAGGCAACAACGAAGGAAAATAACAAACAGCTTGTCTATTTCAACAAGTAATCTCCGTACAGACGCAGAGAAAAGTCAATCCGCAAGAAACCGCTAAGAATTTCTTCATCGCATTACCACAGAAAGCATCGCAATTGATTCAATTTGACGAAATCAATAAGCACAAGCAAGCATATCATCAGAATCAAGTTCAATTTCGGTCAAAATCCAGGTGATAAAAATCAGTGCACAGAAGCAGCGTTCAATCCAATCGATGATTCAAATGAGCTGGAAATCAACAGATCTTGATTCAGAAAGACTTACACAGAGTCGTAATCAAGATTGCGACGTAAATCCAAGCTCAATCTGAGGAAGCGAAGCAAATCGAAGAAGAAAATCGAAGAAGCGTGACGACGAAGCAAAGGAATCCTGTAACTTGATCACCAAGAAAACTATTCCTCAACACTGAAAACAGTCCAGACGCATCCTCAATCACCAGGAATCATCTTCAATCTGTTTGATCTTCACAATTTCCTGGAATCCAAGCTTTCTTGATCACCAAGGAAGCTCAGTTTGCTCTGATACCATATAAACTGTGAGAGGATTTAGAGAATGCAATGATATTGTTATTCACATAAACTCCAAATCAGTTTGTACAATATGATCTAACTAACTATATATACTAAGTTAGCTACGTACATAGGAAAGGAGGAAACATAGGAACCACAAGCATTGTGCAGGCACACACAAGCATTGTGCAGGCACAGCTAAGGCACAAGCTTAAGGCACAAGCTTGATGTAATACATCATGTTCTATATTGATATCTTCCGTTACAAAAACACCCTCTACGGCTTAGCGTTTAGATATTTAGCATGAAGAATTCTTACCTTAATAATGGATGGTGCCAAATTTTATTTTTAAGTAAGAATTATAATGATATTCATTAATCTTGTTTTGTCAAAAATAATTATTTGTTTTAGACATAATATATATACTATATATAATGTGAACTTATATGTATGTTAGTGGTAAATTAAGTGAATTGAGCACCGAAAGGGCGTAATTAAAAATTTTATTTTTTTTAATTCATAAAAGAACCCCCGAATCTGAATTTCTAATCGTAGACCGATTTTAGACCTAGGTGTTTAATTCGTTATTTACCTTTGCAAATTAGGTATCAAGTTAGCCTTATAATTAACTAGTGGCGACTCATTTCAAAATCTGTGTTTTCAAAAAGTATCGTCGTAGGTTAGATTTAGGTTTGACAACAGCGCGACACAAGATTGCTTATTTCTCATCCATGAAATTGCGGCATTAGCATGGAGAAATAATCCTCCTGAGGCGGACATACGATCGTCCGGATCGAGACCGTTGTCGGCGTCACTGAATCAGTCAACTCTAATTTTCCACCCCCATAGCACAGTCATTAGTCGGCAGTACATTTTAGGTATCGAATTATTCGTTTTACAGCCTTTAAATGTCTATAGCCAAGGTCCTATTGGAATCGTGCTACTAAGCCCAAAACGTAACTGATGTCTGGAAGAGTGCATTGCATGGCGTAAATTAGACTGCCAACCATACTAAGGTATTCTGCACTTTTCATCTGTTCACGCTCAACCTGGTCTTTTTGGCCCTCACGCTTTGACAACGCGCACCCAAACACAACCTGCGTATCCACGGGTTTGGCATCTTGTAACCTGAATATTTTCAACAGTTTGTTGATATAGGATTCTTGAGAGAGACATAGTTTACGAGCAGCGCGATCCCTAGCAATCTTAATGCCTAGGATGTACGTGGCTTCTCCCTTGTCTTTCATCTCGAATACAGATGCCAACCAGGACTTTGATTCATTCATGTAACTCAAATCATTCGCAACAATTAGTATGACATCCACGTATAATGACAAGATAACGTACTTCTACTCAAAGGTCTTAGTGTACACGCATGGTTCCTCGTGAAGATTCACGAATATGTTTCCAACTGTTTTCTCGTGGAACATGCGGTACCATTGCCATGAAGATCCATAGATCGATCTTTGGAGTTTAAAAACTTTACGTTCCTTTCCAGGGATTATGAAACCCTCTGGTTGCTCCATATAGATCTCTTCCTCCAGGTTTCCGTGAAGGAACACAATCTTAACTTCCATTTGGTGCAGCTCTAAATCAAGGCTTGCGACCAAAGCCAAAATGACCCGACTGTGGTGTAACGCACAGTCGGTGAGTATGTCTCATCAAAGTCCACTCTGTGAATTTGGGTATATCCTTTCGCAAAGAGTCGAGCTTTGTACCGCTCGAAATTTTCATCAGCTGTGAGTTTCAGTTTCAGAATCCACTTGGCCCCTATGGCACTGCGGTTAGCAGGTAAATCAACTAAAGACCATACTGAATTGGCTTTCATAGAGACAATATCTTCCTCTGTTACTTTCCACCGTTCCTTCGCTTGAGGTCCTTCCAAAAATTGTTTAACCGTTAAGGGTTCATCAACCTAAGTTAGAGTGAATAACTCACCCTTCTCGATGAGATACTTCTTGGGAGAAGTTCGATGCCTTTGACTACGTTTAGGCTCGTTAGTCCCATCTTGAACTTGAACAAGGCTCCCACTAGGAATAATGCTCCTGATTGGAACAATAATCTCACTGGGAACAAGAGCGTTACTTGAACCTTTACCAAAAACTTTTCTTGGAAGACCTCTTGGTCTCGGGATTCTACCTCCGAGATGAATTTCATGGTTACTAGGACCATGAACCAAGTTGGTTGTGCCACTCCCACTGTCACCAGCAAAGATTTTGTCCCGTACCAGCCTCAGTGCTTGTCCCATGCATTTAGTGTGTTCGTCCCGTGCATTTTGTGTGTGCCTGGTGAGTTCCAGCCCCGTGCACAAAAAATGTTCCTGACGAGCCGTCAGTCAAGTGCCAGAACCGTGCTCAGACCATGCTCAATAACGTGCTCAGTACCGTGCTCAGTGCATGCCTTTCACGTGCTTTTTGTGGGCTCAGCCCGTGCTCAGCAAGTGCCCAGCTCAGAAAGACTGAATTGGACCAGAATAGCTGCAAACCCCTGTTTGATGGAAAGACAATCCCAAGCCTGTGAGAATAAAGGGGAATACGAGATTTAAGGCTGCCAACTTATTTCTTAGCTGCCAACGAAAATCAAATCTGCCTAAGATATGTGCAAATCCTATATATAGTTATATTTAAGGGAACTAGATATATATGTGGGCTTTGTAAATTATTTATAAATATATATGTTTTATAAATATATATCATAACTAATATAGCTATATATAAGGGAACTTAGATATATTTGTGGGTTTTGTAATAGTTATGGATATATATATATATATATATATATATATATGTTATAAATATTTATCCTAGCTAATATAGATAGGATTGGATATATATATAGAATTCTCTTAGGAGTCTAAGGGAATTTCAGTACTGTATAAAGGGAGAGTTCCCTTGTGTTTTAATCAGTTTTTGTCACCCAACTAGGTCAAAACTGAGGAGTGATTGGAGCATCTAAATTGTGTGGGTGTAATTCAGGCGCGTAGCCTCATTTAGTAATAAAGGAAAGTGTTACACATCTTTATCTTATTTTCTTATCGATTTAATTGGTGCATTTCTGCGTTTTTGTCATTGTTGTTCGAGATCCTTGTGTGTTTCTGGTCCCGTGTTCATTTGGCTTGTTCGTGAACTTCGTACACTGCGTTGGATCCGTGTCTGGCTGGTGATATTGAGGAGGGAATCTTGTCAGCAAGTGCTATACATAGGTGAAAAATAAGCCTTAATTCATCCCTTGTGATAGTGGTATCAGAGCTACGTCCAACAAAGTTGCGTGCAAGGGAGTCCTTGAAGAAAATGCATCATGTCGATGGAAGAGGTCATAGAGAAGTACATAGAAAGTCTTGCTGAAACAGATACAGCGGAGGATCAGTCCATAAAATATGTGCTGACGGTACTGATCAACCTGTACGAGCATAGGCAAGGAGTGGAAACTCGGTTGGCGTATGTTGAGGCAAATGGTGTAGCACAAGAAATCAGCTGCGTGAGGTGGAAGTCTTTACGGATTCAGCTCGTGAAGACCTAAAGTTGATAAAGAATATTGTAAACAATCGCTCCGATGTGAAAGTAAAGGTACGTGAGCCAAAACCTTTTCTAGGTGTTCTTGATTCCCAGACGTTGGAAGAGTTTTTCTGGCGAATGGACCAATACATCGAAGATACTGAAGTTCTCGAGTCGAAACAAGGTGCGTGACTGTGTACTTCGAAGGTGATGGGATTACTTGGTAGAGAATTTATCTAACTTCGTGCGACGTGATGGATGAGGAACCTTTGTCTACTCGGGCAGAGTTGCGGACAGAGTTGAAGGCTCGTTACATGCCAAACAACAGTGCTTGGGTGGCTCGTGAAAAGCTTTTGAGCTTAAAGCATACAGGTTCGATTCGTGAGTACATTGAGCAAATTTCACTAATCATGAATGAGATCCCAAGTATGGAAGAAGAGGATAGGCTATCACTTTGTGAAGGGAGTACAAGATTGGGCTCAGGTAGAGTTACAACTTCGGGGAGCTAAGGAATTTAAGAGTGCGATCATCGTTGCGGATGAATTGATCGAGCTTCAAGCCCTGAGTAAGTAGGAAGATGCTAACCGCGTTGGAAAGGAGCAGAGAGCGTCCAAACCTCGTGAACAAGGGAAGGGAAAGTTCAAACCCCAACCCGCGAATGGAAAGCCGGACAGAGGTAAGGAGACCGGTTGGAAGGATCCGAGAACCCATGCTCTATTTGCAATGGGGAGCACATAGCTCGGGACCATCCCAAGAAGCCTAAAGAACGGTTGAGTGCTATAAGGATGGTCGAGGAGACGTCTGATGAAGAGGAAGAGACGGTGACCCGGATTGCTCCAATGCAATTGTTAGGAGCGTTGACAACAACTAAGGGAAAAGCAACTCCCTTGGTCCGTGTTAGAGCTTGTCTAGACGGAAAAGGATGCGGTGGCGATGGTGGATACTGGAGCTACACATTCTATTTGTTCGGACAAGGCGTGTGCAAATCTCAGATTCAAGGTTACTAAGTACTTGGGACGGATCAAAGTTGTGAACTCGAAAAGCATGACGGCAAAGGGCATGGTGCGTGTCCAAGCGAAGATTGGAAACTGGTGTGGCCCGATCGAGTTCCTGGTGATGCCAATGGATGATTTCGACTTCATCCTTGGAAACAAATTCCTTACAAGAAACAACGTTATGGTAATGCCTTATGTTTGTAGAATAATGAACAACGACCCGAAGGAACCCTGTTTTGTGCCAGGTGTTAGAGAAGTCCCGGAGGCAATGAGGTCGGTTGGGTACGTCTCAGCTTTGCAGCTAGCGCATGAGCTGGAACGTGAAGAAAGCATCCAGGAGAATTTTTCAATCCAGCTGGAACCAGACGAGCGTGGGAAACTAAGATGGGGAAGGCACAGTGGGAATAAAGCTGCGATGAAGGTCAAGACAGATGCGAGTGCACTGAGTAAGTCAAGGCGCAGCGGAGTAGTACAACAAGGGTGGAAAAAGCGGTCTTGTGCTCCTTTCAAGAACAAGGTTAAGAGTGAGTCCAGCGGTCGCGACGTCGGATTCGTGGGGCGCATTGGTGGAATGGTGTGCCAAGAAACCAGCTTGTTGAGTCAAAAGGATTGGACGTGAGTACGAGGGCACTTATGCCTAAAGTGCGCGACTCAGAAGTAAAAGATAAGCTTCCATCGAGTGATGATAAGACCGTCCTGATAAGTTGAGTGAATGTCAAGGTTGCAGCTAACGCATAGAGCATGGTCTTGGATGAGACAAAGTCCAGACGAGGCAAGGGCCAAGAAGGCAAAGGAGCTTGGTGTGGAGTTACGGGACAACTTCAACCATTGCGGAGTAGCGAAAAGATGCGTGGTGATTCCAAGGGTAAGGCGCGCTTCCCTGCGTTAAATAAGCTTTTAGCTCGCAGAGGAGTTGAAGCATTCCACAAAGTTAAGTGCTTGGAAGTAGCATCTTCATCAAGTTTTCATGAAGACCGTTGCGAGGCTCACATGAGGATTGATGGTGCAGAGGAGATGGCGCTATTCCGAAGGGAGTATGGGCCCTAGGCTGAAGAGTGCTGCAAATCTTTGTCGACGAGGGCGTCGACTTGAGTGTTCGGGGAGGTTTGTCACACCCCTAAAATGTGACTTGTTGGGAAGCATGAATTTGGCTATGATAGACATGCTTCCAAAGCCTAACAAGTGTTTGGAAAGCGAAAACATTGAATCGTAGCGGTGTGCAACGTGTTTGGGGTGATTTGGAATAATTGGCAGCAAAGTGGAGTTAGTGGGATTCGATCCATGAAAAAGAGTTGTACCGCGTCCGTCAAGATTTTGTCCCGCGTCATTGGGTGTTTTTCCCGTGTCCATCCCGAGATTGTCCCGTACCAGCAAAGAGTTTGTCCTATACCGGCCTCAGTGTTTGTCCCGTGCATTTAGCGTGTTCGTCCCATGAATTTAGTGTGTGCCTGGTGAGTGCCAGTCCCGTGCACAGCAGATGTTCCAGACGAGCTGCCAGTCAAGTGCCAGTACCATGCTTAAACCGTTCTCAGTTCATACCTTGCCCGTTCTTTTTGTGTGCTCAGCCCGTGCTCAGCAAGTACCCAGCACAGAAAGGCTTAATTGGACCAAAATGGCTGCAGACCCGTGTTTGATGGAGAGACAAGCCCAAACATGTGAGAATAAAAGGGAATCCGAGTTTTAGGGCTGCCAACATGTTTCTTAGCTGCCAAGGAAGATCAAATATGCCCAAGCTATGTGCAAATCCTATCTCTAGCTATATTTAAGGGAACTAGATATATATGTGGGCTTTGTAAATTAGTTATATATATATATATATGTGTGTGTGTGTGTGTGTGTGTGTGTGTTATAAATATATATCATAACTAATATAGCTATATATAAGAGAACTTAGATATATTTGTGGGTTTTGTAATAGTTATGGATATATATATATATATATATGTTATAAATATATATCCTAGCTAATATAGATAGGATTGGATATATAAAGATAGAATTCTCCTATGAGTCTAAGGGAATTTCATATTCTATATAAATGGAGAGTTCACTTGTGTTGTAATCGGTTTTTGTCACCCAACTGGATCAAAACTGAGGAGTGATTGAGAGTGTCTAAATTGTGTGGGTGTAATTCAGGCGCGTAACCTTCGTTGAGTAATAAAGGCAAGTGTTACATGTCTTTATCTTGTTTGCTTGTTGATTTAATTAGTGTATTGCTGCGTTTTTTTCATTGTTGTTCGAGATCCTTGTGTGTTTCAGGTCCCGTGTTCATTTGGCTTGTTTGTGAAGTTCGTCATATGCGTTGGATCCGTGTTTGACTGGTGATTTTTATGAGGGAATGACGCCAGCATGTGCTATATTTAGGCGAAAAATAAGCCATAATTCAGCCCTTATGACAACCTCTGTGGTCCAGTTCTCTCCATGAATTATCGAAATCATGGTTGACTTCCCTCAATGTCCTTTGGTGATTCATGAAGTTGGTTTTCCTTTTGCCTTGGTTACTGCACTTGATTAGATTCATGGTAAGTGAGCCCCATCATCGTCAGACAACCATGAAAGGGGGATACCTCTTCAATATGAGACATGTTCTCCTCCATGTTGACATTTCTTCATGAAAGTCTCGAGCGGCTTTTACACCA
The DNA here is from genome assembly GCA_036873135.1 of Clarkia xantiana subsp. parviflora. Classification (NCBI taxonomy): domain Eukaryota; kingdom Viridiplantae; phylum Streptophyta; class Magnoliopsida; order Myrtales; family Onagraceae; genus Clarkia; species Clarkia xantiana. The sequence continues at coordinate 3,090,414 of JAPTYO010000018.1, forward strand.
GCATCCATGGAGAGAATATTGTCATACTCAACTACAACATTTCTAGCTTCAGTGGCCTTGCTTCAACTGAAGCGGATGCAAAGAAAACACCAAAGCTGTAATGTTGTATGGTTGCAATTGAAGACTTCTTCAACCAATTTTTCCAAGGTTGAAAGTATCACCACAAACGCTTTTAGATCATCAAAGAAATTGCTCCCATTATTTGGAAACGGATTACAACATTCATCCTTAGTTGTCCTCCCAGCTTTCGGAATCGCAGCAAAGAGGAGTTTAACATATACTCAGCCATTAATCATATTACACACCATCAATATTGCGAGAAATGTCGAATCGCACTCATTCAGCCAATTCAAACGAATACATTGATAATTATGCATAATCAGGGAGACAATAATATTTTGGAAAAAGATTTCCATACATCGGATATCTATGAGATAGAAGGCGATAAGTAATGATTCGTCAGACATCTAACTAAACCGACCGCCGGTAAACCGAGGGAAGGGGGTCTCGAAAGAGTTCACATTACCATCGTCTTCTTTCTAATAGACCAGTCGTTTAAAACAGTTTAGTCACTTTTACATACACCCGATATTGGCTTTCCCATGGCCCTTTTATAACGTTTCGAGGATTTCATGCATGCATACATAATTCTACTATACAAGTAAATCATTATACGCAGGCCACATCCATGAAACGAACCACTCATCATGCATACATGTCATGCGTCTAATTTTTCGAGGAACTCATGCTTGCATATATAATTCTACTACTTAAGTAAATTATCACATCCGGCTACATCCTCAACATTCATATATACGCATCATGGTGATCACACCACATCAAAACATGCATATTTGGCGATTGGTTTTCGGTTTTAAAAAATTTGGGGCTGACTTGCAATCCATGCTATCAATCAATCATGCGTACTTCTAGACATGAATCCTAGGAATTTGCAACCATCACAGCATGTCTATCCTAGTGCACAACTCATTAATTGAAATCCAGGGCTCTGCCCCTAACATGTATTATCTAGTTAGCTTGACATAGTCAAGGCGACAGTTCTAATCATGCAATAATATCAATTAAATAGCAATTGCAATTTGGCCAACTAAATGACTCAGTACTAATATCATGCATCTTCAAGATCCACCCCCATAAACGAAACTAGGCATTAGGTTTAATTAATATGTGAAAATATTAAACCTATGAACACTCTGTATATACTTTTTAAATTCGAAAACATTTGGATTTTAAAATTTGACCTTCCTATTTTCAGTTGACTCGGGTCGGTCCAGTTTAAAGGTCCGGTTCAGTCAAATTCGGTCCAGTTCGTTTCGGTCCGGTTCGGTTCAGTTAAAAATGGTTCGGCCAGACCAGTTTGGTTTAAAATAGGAATTCAGTTCGGTTCTTCACACAAACCGGGTCGATTTGGTTCGACCCATTTAGTTGCCCGGTTCGGGTTCCCTTGATCTTCCAGGTCAGTCAACCCGATCCGGATGTGTAATTGGACCGGCCCATTGACCCAATAGGGTTCGGCCAAAATTACTACTATGTGGGCTAAGTAGGGTTTTAAAATTCACAAAAAATTTAACTTAGCCATGAAGTAATAATTAATTATAAATTATTTCCAATATTTACACACACACACACACACACACACATATATATATATATATATATATATATATATATATATATATATATATATATATATATATATATTATTGTTAATATTCTATATTAGGATAAAATCTATCTACAATATATATTTTATCAATCTTAGGCAACTAAAATCTATCTATAATATTCAAGATTCCTAAAACCATTCTAGAATATATGGATAGAAACTATCACAATTATCATGTGAATCTAACACTAATTGTGACCTAAATCACCTAGCATTATTTCAGCCGATTTTTTTTATTAGGCTTCGGCCAAAACTCTAATTACTTAGGGATTAAGAAATTAAAATTTCACTTTGTACAACCCTAATGGTTCGGCCGAAACATGCAATTTAAGGTTAGTGGTAAATTTCAAGATCAGTTTTTACTAAGATCAATAATCCAATGTTTAATTTGATAAAGGTCAAATTTTCTTGAAAATATCATGAACATCAATTTTAACAAAAACACTCAATTTCATGAATATTAGTTTTACTAAGATCATTAGTTTTACTAAAATTTCAAGAACGTCAATTTGTCAAAATTATGACCTCCCTAACGCAGGCTCTGATACCACTATAGGATTATAGGGGATAAATACTACAGAAACAAAACAAGGTACATGCTATGTAAACAGATTACGCAGCGGAATAAGGCGCACATAACTACAATGCTTTCCGTAGACCCAATATCTTCTAGGAGAGTTCTCGATCCACCGGACGGTTCCCGTAAGGGTTCTGGTTAAGGAAGCCCTATGCGGATTAGTCTCCACAGCAAAGCCTCTTGTAGATTTTTCTCTATGGATGAATCTATTGGCATTTGGATAACGGACCACCATAAAAAGGAGTCCATTAATATAAGACTGTTATCTAAGTCAATTTGGTAATGTCACATTAGGAATTTTGGGCTAGGCCTAAAATCCCAATTGACATGAAATGCCCAAAATTGAGCCTTCCTATCTCACATGTGGCCGGCCGAACCTTAAAGAGTGGTGAGGTGGGTTTTTCCCACCTCTTCTTATAAATTGGGATTGTCAGGGTTTATTTTAGGTGTAATCACTTTCTTCCGTTGTTGTGAGACAAAAAAAAATCCTTATTCCCTATAGACAAGGTTTCTGCCGAATCCTACATATCAGCTTAGGAGGTGCCAAATTGCTTCGAGCAAATTACTCTGGAGATCCATCCCTGCAGAAGAATTGAAAAGAGGCTTTAATGTGGATACAATTCCGCATAGGGCTTCCTTAACCAGAACCCTTACGGGAACCGTCCGGCGGATTGAGAACTCCCCTAGAAGATCTTGGGTCTACGAAAAGCATTGTAGGTATGTGCGCCCTATTCCACTGCGTAATCTATTTACATAGCATGTACCTTGTTTTGTTTCCGTAGTATTTATCCCCTATAATCCTACAGTGGTATCAGAGCCTGTGTTAGGAAGTTCATAACTTTGATAAATTGGTGCTCTTGAAATTTTAGTAAAACTAATATTCAAGAAATTGAGTGTTTTCATTAAAACTGATGTTCATGATATTTTCAAAAAAGTTTATCTTTATCAAATTAGAAATTGGATTATTGATCTTAGTAAAATTTGATCTTGAAGTTTGACCACTAACCCTAAAATCATGTTTCGGCCAAACTTATGTTAAAATTACAAAGTAATTTTTTTATTTCTTTGCCCCTAAGTTACATTATTTCGGCCTAAATATTTAAAAAATTAATTGTGCCGAAATTGCTATGATGAATTAGACCATAATTAGGGTTAGATTCACAAGATAATTGTGATAATTACTATCGATATATTCTAGCGTGATTTTATGAATCTTGAGTATTATTGATAGATTTTAGTTGCCTAAGATTGAGAAAAATAAATATTGTAGATAGATTTATCCTAAAATAGAATCTTGACAATAAATAAAATATATATATATATATATATATATATATATATATATATATATATATAAGGGGGCCAAAATTTATATATTTGCAAATATTGGAAATTATTTTATAAGTAATTATTACTTGGTGGCTAAGTTACATTTTTAGTGGAGTTTAAAACCCTACTTAGCCCAGAAGTAGTAATTTCGGCCGAACCCTATAAGGTTAATGGGCCGATCCAATTTTGCATAGCCGGGTCGGGTCGACCGACCCAGAGGACCAAGAGAACCCGAAACGGACCTAACCGGGTCGGGTTCCACGGGTCAAAACCAAAACGGGTCAATCAAATCGAGCTTTCTCAATCGGTCTGACCCATCCGGGTCGGACCGAGCAACTAAAATGGGTTGAACCGACCCGGTTTGCGTGAAGAACCGAACTGAATTCCTGAACCAGTCCGGCCGAGCCGTTTTTAAAACTAAATCGAACCGGACCGGTTTAACCAGACCGAACCGGACCGGATTTGACCGAACCAGACCTTTTAAACCGGACCGACTCTAGTCAACTGAAAATAGGATGGTCAAATTTTAAAATCCAAATTTTTTCGAACTTTAAAATTACCTACACACTGCTCATAGGTTTGATATTTTCAAATTTTAATTAAACCTAATGCATAGTTTCGATTATGGGGGTGGATCTTGGAAATGCATGATTTTTTGACTGAGTCATTTAGTGGGCTGAATTGCAATTGCTATACAATTGATATTATTGCATGATTAAAACTGTCATTTTGACTATGTCAAGCTAGCTGGATAATACTTGTTGGGGGCAGAGCCCTGGATTTCAATTAATGAGTTGCGCATTAGGATAGACATGCTGTGATGGTTGCAAATGCCTAGGATTCAAGTCTAGAAGTACGCATGTTTGATTGATAGCATGAATTGCAAGTCAGCCTCAAATGGTTTAAAATCGAAAATCAGTCACCAAATATGCATGTTTGATGTGGTGTGATCATGCATTATGCGTATGCATGAATGTTGATGATGTAGCCGCATGTTATAATTTACTTAAGTAGTAGAATTTTATATGCAAGCATGAGTTTCTCGCAACATTAGACGCATGACGCGTATGCATGATGAGTGGTTTGTATCATGGATGTGGCCTGCGTATGATGATTTACTTGTGTAGTAGAATTATGTATGCATGCATGAAATCCTCGAAACGTTTAAGGGCCTTGGGAAAGCCAAGACCGGGTGTATGTAAAAACTCCTCATTTCGGTTAAATCGATTAAACCGTTTTAAAAGACTGATCTATTAGAAAGAAGACGACGGTAATGTGAACTCTTTCACGACCCCCTTCCCTCGGTTTACTAGTGGTCGGTTTGGATAGATTTTTTAGAAATCATTACTTGTCGCTTTCTATCTCATAGATATCTGATGTATGCAATTCTTTTCCAAAATATTATTGTCTCCCTGATTATGTATAATTATCAATGTGTTAGTATCGAATGGACAATAGAGTGCAATTCTATGTTGCTAGCGATCTTGATGGGACGAGGTATGACGAATGGAGAGATTATGTGTTAAATATGCTCTTTGTGTAAGCATATGGTGTTGGGCGCCGTAAATGGAAGCCCATTATATGTTTATGTTACATAAGTTAATTGGTACACGTCACTTTAGGACATTGGGCCAGACCCAAATCCCAAATGACATGAGATGCCCAAAATCAGGCCTCCCTATACTAGCATGGCCGGGCGAATTATGGGTGGGGTGAAGTGGACTTTTGTCCACTTTACTCCTCCTATATATATGGGGAGTTAGGGGTTTTATTAGGGTTAATCACAATTCCCTTCAAGTGGTGTTTTGAGAGAAAACCCTTCCCCCCAAAGACACCATATTCGGCCGAACCTAGTAACCACCAAGGGTGTGCCAATTTGCTTTTGAGCAAACACTCTAGAGATCTGTCCCTTGCCAAGAATCGATTAGAGGCTTTGCTATGAAGAATATACCACGTAGGGCTTCCTTCACAAGAACCCCTACGGGTGCCGACCGGAGGATCGTGAACTCCCTCATGCAAAGATCTTGGGACTACGCACTACTGTTAAGGTATGTGCGAATCTTTCGTTGCGTAATTTTGATTACTAGCATGTACCATGGTTTTAGTATCTATAGTGATTACTCCCCATAATCTAACAGTGGTATCAGAGCGTGTGTTAGGAGTTCATGATTTTGATAAATTGGTGTTCTTGAAAATTTAAACTTTGGACCAAAAATTTAGAAAGGGAATTTTAAAATTTTCGAATTTTTATAGTTAAGGAGGTCCGAAATTTTCATGATGTTCTTAGGAAATTTGATGTTCATGATCTTCAAGAAAAATGTAATATTTATCAAAATCAAACATTGGATTGTAGGTCTTATTAAAATTTGATCTTTAAATTTGACCACTTGTTCCCAATTATGTGTTTATTTCGGCCAAACCCTAAAATTACAAGGTATTTTTTTTTTTTAATTTCTTAGTCACCAAAGTAAGAGAATTTCGGCTGAAATTTTTTAAATAATATTGTTTACCATATTTTAATTTTATTCTAGGTAATGATATATCTATAATTGGGAACATTAGGATATATTCACATTAATATATATATATATATATATATAACTATCAATATACCCAAATATTTAAATAGGTAAATATATTATTGATAGATTTTAGTTACCTAAAAGATTGAGAAAATATATTGTTAATATATGTTTCCCTATTTAAGATATTGACAATAAATAATATATATTTATAGGTGTGCCGATTTTTACATATATATATATATTGTTGATTGATTTAATCTTAGAGATAGAATCCTGGCAATAAATATATATATATATATATGTTTTAATTAGGTCCGAAATATATATATATATATATATATATATATATATATATATATATATATATTATTAATATTGGAAATTAAATTATATAGTTAATGTTACTTGGTGGCTAAGTTAAATATTTTTGGGCTTTAAAACCCTACTTGGGCCACAAGTAAACATTTCGGCCCAACCTTTTAAAATTTAATTATTGGGCCGGTCCAATATGTCAAACCGGGACGAATTAAAACCGAATGTGGTAACTAATCAGGGTTCGACCTAATCAGGGCCGGTTCGGAATGGGGTAACTGAGTGGATCTAACCGAACCGGTTTTGAGTGTTAAAACCGAACCGAACCCTATTTCCTTATTGGCGGTTCGGACTGAACCATATTTTAAAATTAAAACCGGGCTGACCGAACCGGATTTTACCGGACCGAATCGAACCGGATTTTCTGGACCGGACCTGAACCGGATTTCCTGGACCAAACTGAACCGGACCAAATCAGTCTGAAATTGACTGAACCGAACCGTATTTTCAAAACCAAATTCAAGTCAATTAAAATAGGGAGGTCAAGTTTTAAAATCCAAATGTTTTGAACCTTAATAGGCCTACACAGTGCTCTAGGGTAGATAACCTTTATGCCTTGTTTCGATTATGGGGATGGATCTCGGAGATACATGTTTTTGGGACTGGTATAGTAGTGGGCTGAATTGCAGTTGTTTATTATTCAATATATATTTATGCATGATTAGAAATGTTATCTCGACTGAGTCAAACTAGCTGGAAACTGCATATTGTGGGCTGAGCCCTGGTTAAATATATGGAATGCGCATTAGGATAGACATCCTTTGTTGGTTGAAAATGCCTAGGATTCATGTCTAGAATGCTGCATGATTGAATTTAAGTATGAACTGCAAATCAGCCCCTAATGTTTAAAATTATTTTAAAATCAAAAACCAATCCCCAAATGTGTATGATGGATGTGAATGTTACATGTTTGACACGTATGCTAGAATGTTGAGGATCTAGCCGCATTTGATAATTCACTTGGAAGTAGAATTATATATGCAAGCATGAGTTCCTCGGAACATTAGACGCATGACACGTAAGCATAAATATGGTTTATGTGATGAATGTTACTGGTGTATGATAATTTACGTGGATAGTAGAATTATATATGCATGAGTGAATTCATCAGAATATTTTTCCAAAATAAAAAGGGCATTGGGAAAGCCAAGATCGGGTATGCTTTTTTTTTTTTAAATTTTCGTTCCTGTAATTTGCGATTGAAACCGTTTTAAAAGACCAGCTATTGGTTGGAACACAACGATGATGTGAACTCTTTCACAGTCATCTTCCATTGGTTTACTGGTAGTCGGTTGGATGACTGAGGAATCATTATTTTTCAGATTTAATCTTAATAGATATTTGATGTATGCAATTCTTTCTTAAAATGTTATAGTATCTCTGATTATGCGTGATTATCAATGTGTTAGTTTTCATGGATGAACCGATACAGTTCTAGGAACCTTGCAACTTGTACGGAAGGATTATGATGCATGGAGAGACAATGTTATGGATCTCTTGATCGCTGCGGATCTTGACGATCAAGTCAATCTGACGGCGAAAAGGATAAGCCTGGACGAATCTGGAAACCCGCATGAAAGCAACAACAAGAAAAGGTTGAGGAAGGATCGTAATGCACGAGAATTAATTCTCTCGCAACGGTCAACTGAAGTAGAATGAGAGTTTATACAACTCAGCGCATTGCATCTTTGGTGTGCCATAAACCTTCGCTTCGGTAAGGGTAAGGCCGCTGAAGCAGGAGCCTTAATGGCAGAATACTACAGTATTCTATGCAGTGATGACAGTGTAATAACCTTTCATATCCCGCTGACGAGTTAGACGTATGGACATGGGCTCGAAAAGTAATGAGGATATTTCCTCTTTTATTGTTTGTTGACGAAAAAGGGCTCACGCCTCTAATCAAATCAATTAAGACGACAATAGATCTATTCGAAGTAGATGATAAAGAAGGAAACTTTCCGAAAGAACCCGAGGCATTCGATGACAGATTCATTGGTATGCTAAAATGCTTGGAAACCCCCGACAACAAAAGGTCTAAACGATGATCAATACCTTCACGGTACAACTCGGTTAAGACAACCTGTCCATCATTGTTCTGTAAGCATATGGTGATGGGCGCCGTAATTTGTAGCCCATAATATGTATAGTTTACCTATTGAAATTGGGTAAATGTCACATTAGGGTAATTGGGCCATACCCAAATCCCAATTGACATGGGAGGCCCAAAATTGGGCCTCCCCAAATACATAGGCCGGCCGAATTATTAGGGTGGGGTAAAGATATTATTGATAGATTTAGTTACCTAAAAGATTGAGAAAATATATTGTCAGTTATTTGTTTCCCTATTAAAGAGATTGACAATAAATAAAATATATATATTATATGTTATGCCGAAATTTACATATATATATATATATATATTGTTGATTGATTTAATATTAAAGATAGAATCTTAGCAATAAATATATATATGTTTGTTAATGTCCGAAATATATATGTATTTTTAATATTCGAAATTATTTTATATAGTTAATGTTACTTGGTGGCTAAGTTTAATATTTTTAATGGATTCAAAACCCTACTTGGGCCACAAGTAAACATATCGGCCCAACCTTTTAAATTTTAATTATTGGGCCGGTCCAATATGTTAAACCGAGAAGAAATAAAATCAAACCGGATTTTCTCAATCAGTTCGACCTATTCGGGTCGGGTCGGACCGGGGTAATTAAGTGGATCTAACCGAACCGGTTTTGAGTGTTGAACCGAACCGAAGCCGATTTTCGTAGACCGGTTCGGACCGAATCGGATTTTTTCCGAACCGGATTTTCCGGACCGGAACGAACCGGATTTTCTGAATCGGACCGAACCGGACCAAAACGGACTGAAATTGACTGAACCGAACAATGTTTTCTAAATCGAATTCAAGTCAATTAAAATAGGGAGGTCAAGTTTTAAAATCCAAATGTTTTTGAACCTCGAATTGACTACACAGTGCTCATAGGGTTGCTAACCTTTATGCCTTGTTTCGATTATGGGGATGGATCTCAGAGATACATGTTTTTGGGACTGGTTAAGTTAGTGAGCTGAATTGCAATTGTTTATCATTCAATATATATTTATGCATGATTAGAACTGTTGTCTTGACTGAGTCAAGCTACCTGGATATTACATGTTGAATGTAGAGCCCTGGTTAAATATATGGTATGCGCACTAGAATAGACATGCTGTGATGGTTGAAAATGCCTAGGATTCATGTCTAGAAGCTTGCGTGATTGAATATAAGAGAATCGGTCGGATGGTTGGCCCGCCTTTGGGGAGTTCTCCTCCTCAGATTTAGAGACCATGAAGATTATCTATCAGAGTCATCGAACCAAGACTTACTGTTCTGTGTCCGTGGTGACCGAGGCGGACCTTTATGAGGCGGGGATTCGTTTGACCCCTCCTCCCGAAGGTTTGGTACGTCACTTAGTCTTCTCGTTTTTATTCATTTTTTATAAGCTTGAATCATACTTCATTGATGATTAGGGATTACAAATTAAAGTGTGCACTATATATACTAAGTGAGGCTAGGCTCACCAACTAGGACTATACTAGCTTAACCTAGTGGCCGGGTGTATACAACTAATTGTAGGTGTAGACACTTACACTATGTATGCAACTAAGAGTGAGTGTAGACAATATGAGTCATCAACATATACTACACTCTATATTCTCCCATTACGTCCAACTCATCAGCGGAATCATGATAGGCTATTAGTCGTCATCATTGCATAGAATACTGAAGTATTCCGCCATTAAGTCTCTAGCTTCAGCGGCCTTACCCTTACCGAAGTGAAGGTATATGGCACAACAAATATGCAATGCACTGAGTTGTGTAAACTCTTCTTCTACTTCAGTTGACAGCCGCGAGAGGATCAACTCTCGTGCATTTCGATCCTTCCTCAACATTTTCTTGCTGTTGCTTTCATGTGGGTTTTTGTATTCGTCCAAGCTCAGCCTATCCGCCGTCGAATTGACCTTATCGTCAAGATCCGCAGCGATCTGATGATCCATAACATTATCTCTCCATGCATCGTAATCCATGTCGTCCAGATTGCATGGCTCGTAGAACTTTACCAGGTCAGCCATGAAAACTAACACATTGATGGTTATGCAAAAATTAGGTAGACAATAATATTTTGAGAAAGAATTGCATACATCAGATATCTATTAAGATTGAATCCGACAAATAATGATTCCTCAGTCATCTAAACCAACCGACCACCAGTAAACCAATGGAAGATGGTTGTGAAAGAGTTCACATTACCGCCGTTTTCAATCCAATAGATCAGTTTTTTAAAACGGTTTTAATCGCAAATTACCGGAACGGGAATTTTAAAACAAGCATACCCGATCTTGGCTTCCCCAAGGCCCTTTGTATTTTGGAAAATATTCCGATGAATTTACTCATGCATATATAATTCTATTAACCATGTAAATTATCATACGCAAGTAACATTCATCAAAGAAAACACACTCATGCTTACGCGTCATGCGTCTAATGTTCCAAAGAACTCATGCTTGCATATATAATTCTACCTCCATGTAAATTATCAAATGAAACTACATCCTCAACATTCTAGCATACGTGTCAAACATGAAAATTCCACAACAATCATACCTATTTGGCGACTGGTTTTCGGTTTTAAAATAATTTTAAACATTAGGGGCTAATTTGCAATTCATGCTTATATTCAACTACGCAAAATTCTAGACATCAATCCTAGGCATTTACAGCCATCACAGCATGTCAATCCTAGTGCGCATTCCATATAATTAACCAGGGCTCCGCTCACAACATGCAATGTCCAGCTAGCTTGACTATGTCAAGACAACATTTTTAATCATGCATTAATATATATTTAGTAATAAACAATTGCAATTCAGCCCTCTAATTAATCCAGTCCCAAAAACATGTATCTCCGAGATCCATCCCCGTATTCGAAACAAGGCATAAAGGTTAGCAACCCTATGAGCACTATGTAGTCCATTTAGAGGTTCAAAAACACTTGGATTTTAAAACTTGACCACCCTATTTTATTTAATTGACTTGAATTTTTTTTTGAAAATCATTTCGGTTCAGTCAATTTCGTTTCAGTTTGGTCCGGTTCGGTTCATAAAATCAGGTTCGGCCCGGTCCGGAAAATTCAGTTCGGTTTGGTCCGGTAAATCCGGTTCGGTTTGGTCTTGTTTTAAATTTTAAAATCTGGTTCGGTCCGAACCGGTCCAATAAAATAGGGTTTGGTTCGGTTCAACACACAAAACCTGTTCGGTTAGATCCACTTAATTACCCTGGTTCGACCCGACCCGATTAGGTCGAACCGATTGAGAAAACTCGGTTCGATTTAAATCCGTCCCAGTTTAATATATTGGACCGGCCCAATAATTAAAAATTTCAAAAGATTGGGCCGGAATGTTTACTTGTGGCCCAAGCAGGGTTTTAAAGTCCAAAAATATCTAACTTAGCCATCAAGTTTAAAAATAATTTCCAATATTATATATATATAAATTTCGGACCATCTTAAAACATATATATATTTATTGCTAAGATTCTATCTATAAGATTAAATCAATCAACAATATATATATATATATGTAAAATTTGGCACAATATATAATATGTATATATATTTATTTATTTATTGTCAATATCTTAAATAGGGTAACAAATATACTGACAATATATTTTCTCAATCTTTTAGGCAATAAAATCTATCAATAATATCTTTAACCCTATTAAATATTTAGATATATTGATAGTAATATATATTTCTATATATTATTGTGAATCTATCCTAATGTTCCCAATTATAGGTATACTGTTACCTTAATTAAAAATTAAAATATGGTAAACAATATTATTTTAATATAGTGGCCGAAAATTTTGTCACTTGGTGCTTAAAAAATTTTAAATTTTACCTTGTAATTTACCTAGGGTTTCGACCAAAACACAAAAATTGGGAACAAATGGTCAAATTTTAAGATCAAATTTTAATAAGATCTACAATCCAATGTTTGATTTTGATAAATATTACAGTTTTCTTGAAGATCATGAAATCAATTTACCAAGAACATCATGAAAATTTCGGTCTTACCAACAACCATAAAAAATCGAAAATTTAAAATTTTCGGTTTTTGTTTAAATTTTCAAGAACACCAATTTATCAAAATTATGAACTCCTAACACAAGCTCTGATGCCACTGTTTTTTATGGATTTCCGTTTCCAGTATTGCTCCCATCGGACTTCTTATGTCAGGATATGGATCAAATAATAAATATTCTTTTTTAGGTGGTCTACGAGCCGCTGCTCCCATCGATAAGATACTGAAGATCGTAAATAGTTTAGGATTACGGGGAGTAATCACTACAGATACTTAAACAAGGTACATGCTAGTAATTGGAATTACGCAACGGAAGTTTCACACATACCTTTTTGGAGTTCACGATCCTCCGGTCGGGACCCGTAGAGGTTCTTGTTAGAGAAGACCTACGTGGTGCAAGCTCCACAGCAAAGCCTCTGATCGATTCTTGAAGCGGGGACATATCTCTGAAGATTTTGCTCGAAGGCAATTTGGCACACCCTTGGTGAGGGATATGGTTCGGCCGAAACTGTCAGGGTGTGGGTTTGAGGGTTTTTCTCTCTAAAACACTCTTGTGAGGGAATTGTGATTAACCCTAAAAATCTCCTAACACCTCTTATTTATAGGAGGAGTAAAGTTAACAAAAGTCCACTTTACCCCACCTAGGGTTTCGGCCGGCCTATGTATTTGGGGAGGCCCAATTTTGGGCTTCCCATGTCAATTGGGATTTGGGTCTAGCCCAATTACATTAATGTGACATTTACCCAAAGGTAAACTATACATATTATGGGCTACCAATTACGGCGCCCATTCCCATATGCTTACAGAGGGAACTCGCCGCGGTCACGAATTCTGGCTGCCTCCGTCCGTCGTCTCGGTCCACCATGCCGGCCACCCTCCAAAAGTCAAACCAAAAAACTACTTGGCCTCCCAGAAAGATATGCTTGAGAGTAAAAATGGTGGTGGCTACTAAAATGGGTAATCTCTTCTCTGCTCTTTATAATAAAATGGTGTAGGGTTTTTGAAATCATCTAATCTCCACCATCAATCTAAAGTGAGAAGATCTAATGATTAAGATTAAAATTGACATCTTTTCCATTTTTAACTATAGTTATCATGCTTATACTCATGTTAACATTTCCATACACATATATCATGCATTTAATACTTATGAATTCTCATACATGATTAGCATATTTGTTACACGTGAAATTATCCTACATATACACCCCCACGACTATGCTAGAACGGATTTGAATTTACTCGTCTATGATCATGATTACACCATAAATCTATCCATGTTCACATTTTTTTTGCTCATACATAGGAGGACTAGAATTTTGTCATTCCCGCATTTTTCGGATATGCGTCTAAATACATACATGTTTACACTAACATTTTTATTTCCCCGGTCTTGGGAGACGAGAATGAAGCGCTACGACATGCCTATAGATACATGGTGGAGTCGTCAAGAGGTAAATCAACATATTCAAATTGAGCGTCTTATCCCATTGTAAAATAGTGTCAATCAAGGTTTAGACCATTGTTTCACTCAGGGGAAAATGATGGATATACGCCCAATTTGGACCCGTTTTAGTTCAGATTGTATTATCACGATAACCCCACACACGATTAAAATCGAAACACTGACCGGAACACGTCACCCGCAGCAGGAATAGGCCCGGACGGGAAAAAACACTCGCCGGTGCCAAAAAATGGTCCAATCTCAGAGGCCCCGACACCGCTTCTGGACGAAGTAATGCACCTGACCAAAGGGTGTACGCGACGTCCAAGGGACCGTCGTCTGGGTCACGCATCGTGGAGACCCGTCATTGCCTTACACATACGAACCTTACGCGATACTACGAACTCTCACATACCTACAAGAGGTTCTACCCTTCATTATCTATTAATAAACCACATTTAGGGATTAATGACTTCATTAGCCGTCTTAATCCCCCTTGAAACTGTTAGATTACGGGGAGTAATCACTATGGAAACACTAAAACATGGTACGTGCATGTAATCGAAATTACGCAGCGGAAGAGTTACACATACCTCAACAGTTTACCGTAGTCCTAGATCCTTCGCATGAAGGAAGTTCTCGATCCACCGGACGGAACCCGTAGAGGTTCATGTGAAAGAAGCCCTACGTGGTGTTAGCTACACAGCAAAGCCTCAGATCAATTCTTGACACGGGGACAGATCTTCGGAGAGTTGCTCGAAAGCAATTTGGCACACCACTGGTGTTATGCTTGGTGCGGCCGAACCATATAGGTTTGGGATGAGGGTTTTCTCTCTAGAACACTCTTGGATGGGAATTATGATTAACCCTAAAATATTCCCTAACACCTCTTATTTATAGGAGGAGTAAAGTGGACAAAAGTCCACTTTACCCCACCTAATTATTTCGGCCGGCCTATGTATTGGGGAGGCCCAATTTTAGGTCTCCCATGTCAATTGGAATTTGGGTCTAGCCCAATTACCCTAATGTGACATTTACCCAAGTTAAATAGGTAAACTATACATATTATGGGCTA
The DNA here is from genome assembly GCA_036873135.1 of Clarkia xantiana subsp. parviflora. Taxonomy (NCBI): domain Eukaryota; kingdom Viridiplantae; phylum Streptophyta; class Magnoliopsida; order Myrtales; family Onagraceae; genus Clarkia; species Clarkia xantiana. Next base: position 3,105,564 of record JAPTYO010000018.1, read on the forward strand.
CCAATTACGGCGCCCATCACCAAATGCTTACAGCTCCCACTCGCCGGAATGGGAGGGTGCATGTTAATGTATTTTTGTCTAAATCCGCATCAACATTTCTCCCCTTTGATCTGCTCCGTGCTTCCGAATAGTTCATACGAGGTTTTGTGTGCGACTGGCGGATACGACGGGCATCGTGCTACTCATCTGTTAGGAGTGTTGTAGCGCCCGTGGAACGTTGATTCCTTTTTCTCCAATCATTCTGTTATAAATAACATTTATACATATTGTTCCGCGTTGTATCCTAGGTCAACTGATAATTCTCCGTTTGCCTAGTTTCCACATAGGAACACTTCTCCAAGGCATCCGTACAAGTATTTACAACCTTCAACTAATATCCGGCTGGTGGCCACCTAGTGAATACAAGAATCGGTGAATTACAGGTGAACTTGAACGTCCCCATCGCTCATACCCTTAGTCAAACACAACCGGTTTCCAAAGACGTGGTCACTGGACCTTTTTGTTCAGCACTACGCTCGTACGTCGGGAAGAGTGCATTGGGCTTGACCTTAGGTATGAGTTCTGAATCCATGAGGATACTTTGGGTGCTTTTTCATAAGGCTCCCGAGATCAATCACACGCTCGACGAGATGAAGTTTGCGCCCGCCAGAATCACGAGGATTCTTTTCCTAGCACAACCGAGCTGTGACCCCGTGGTCGTACATGGCACGCGTAGTATGAAGCACGCGTTGATAGCATACCTGAACCTTTTGGGTCAACAGGAATGGGACATGTCAATCATGCTATCACAGATTTTCATCTGGCCCAGAATGTGGATTTATGACGAACGTGGTTTATCACGGCGATCTGCAAGACGATGATCATGTCGAGCTACTTCGACAATAGATAATCGTTCTGCATAATCAGGTTTATCCCCCTGATTCTTAGCCAGCCTTGCATACTAGAGGCCTCCCTCCAGCGCAAGACGTCTGTACCTGTGTGACTAGGTAAGTCCCACATTCGACATAGTTTTGGCAGAGGATTGCGTCCTCCTACGACTCAGTTTATAGACCGTAAATTTGATGTAATCAAAACATTATGACGTCGATTGATCATAAAATCATTTGCAATTCTTTCGCTTACAAAATAACTTTCTAATATCAAAATGTTATCACAGATACATGCCATTTCTAAACCCTACGCAATCCAAGCAGTTTTACATGCTTTTAGAATATTTCCCTGCATAGTGTCTTAGTTAATGGGTCCGGAATCATATTATCAGTGGACAAGTATTCCATAGTGATTATATTGTCTTCTACCATCGATTTAGCATAGAAATATTTCACATCAATGTGTTTGGTCCTACTATGGTACTTCGGATTCTTAACTGCCGCAATAGCTGCCTGACTGTCGGATAACACCTTTACAGGTTTACTTCCGACGTCACCACCAAGCAACGCAGTAAGAAGCCTTTTTAGCCAGACTGCTTCCTGTGAATTCTTAGAGAAAGCAACAAATTCTGATTCCATTGTTGACAGCGCGACACGGGTTTGCTTCTTGCTCGTCCATTAAATGGCAGCATTAGCATGGAGAAATACTCCTCCTGTGGTGGACTTACGATCATCTGGATCACCACCATGGTCGGCGTCACTGTAACCGGTCAATTCTAACTTCCCGCCCTCATAGCACAGAGCATAGTCGGCAGCACCTTTCAGATAACAAATTAGGTATAACTAATAATTCGTTTTACAATCTTTTAAATGTTGATAGCTAGGATTTGGCTGGAAATGTGCTATTAGGCCCAAGGCGTGAAAGATATTTGGATGGGTGTATTGCACGGTGTATATCGAAATACCAAGCATGCTTAAAATCGCTGCACCCTTCATCTGTTCACGCTCTGAGGGGTTCTTGGGGCTGTCACGATTCAAGGTGCGCACCCAAATACCACCGGCGCATCCACGGGTTTTGGCGTCTTGTAATCTGAACTAACTTTCAACTGCTCGTTGATGTAGGCTTCTTGAGATAGACATAAATCCCAGGTAGCCCGATCTCTGGCAATTTTAATGCCTAAGATGTATGTGGCATCTCCCATGTCTTTCGTCTCAAATACAGATGCCAACCAGAACTTTGACTTATTCATGAAACTCATTTCGTTTGCGGCAATGAGTATGTCGTCCACGTACTGGGTTAAGATGACATACTTAGACTCGGAGGTCTTATAATACACGCACGAATTCTCGTGAAGATTCACGAATCCATTTTCTACGATTTCCTCGTGGAATCTGCGGTACCATTGTCGTGACGACTGTTTTAAGACCGTAGATGGACCTTTGATGTTCACAAACTTTACGTTCTTTACCAGGAGTAATTAAACCCTCCGGCTGCTCCATATAGATCTCTTCCTCCAGGTTTCCGTAGAGGAATGCGGTCTTAACATTCCTTCGGTGCAGCTCGTGATCGAGACTTACGACCAGGACCATGAATGGCCCTAACCGTGGTTTTACGCACAATCATTGGGTTTTCTCTTATCAAAGTCCTCTCTGTGAAGCATAGGGTAAGACCTTTCGCAATGAGTCGGGTTTTCCGACCTGTTCCATCAGTGGTGAGCCTTCTTTCAGGGCTTACCTTATCCTTATGCCCATGTGGTTAACAGGTAAATCAACTATACACTATAATGGCTTTCATTTAAGGCGATCTCTCTCTTTTATTATTTCTTTCCATTTCTCCACTTGAGGTCTTTCCAGTGATTGCCAATAGTTTGAGTGGAGTTTTCACTTTGCTCAATGGGATACTTGCCTTTGAATCTCGTCTAGGTCTTATTAGTCCCACTAATTAGTCTGGTTTTTTCTCCCACTCGGAATAACGCTTCTTATCGTAGCATCATTTCTATTGGGAATAATCCTCCCACTCGGAACAATGCTTCTTATCGGAGCATCGTCTCTGTTGGGAACAACAGCAGTGCTAGAACCTTGACCTATAACTTTCCTATTACAACCTCTTGGTCTCGGGGTTTTACTTCCGAGATGCATTCCTTGATCACTAGGATATGGAACCAAGTATGGTTGGATCACTCCCACTGGGAACAATGGGTAATATAGGTAGTTGTGTCATTCCTGGTTCAGCAATTTGACCATCAGGTTCGACTTGATTCGTCCCAACAACAACAGTGAATACTTGTGGTAGGGTTTATTCCTCCCACTGGATTTACTATGAAAATGTCCCCATTCTCATTTACCATGTTATTCACTTGAGTTGCTGGTTCAAATCTCTCCCACTCGAATTAAGTGGGACCTGATTGTCATCATTATTCTGCTATGTGTTGATCATGACTATGTTGATTGAAACTGTTAATGCATTTGGAAAATTCGCCCTCTTAGTGATGTAATGTCTCATGTTCGACCACGGTACCATTTAATTCAAGATGGAAACATGTATTTTCTAGGAGTAACTGGCGTACCTTGTCCTAAATACGTGTTTATTGCGCAAATTAATGTCTCTTGGAGATATGATTTAACTCATTGTCACCTTTTAGCTACGATGGTTACCTACCTTACCGATCTTAGTTGAGCACAGTTTTACATTTATGTCAATCATCTGTCATCATTCCATAGGGAACTTCTGATAGAACGACTCCAACATTATGTATGTATAAACTGTGTCTCTTGAAGTGTGTTATTTAACTTGAATGCCTAGCCTGATTTATCGTTCAAGGCGTTTGGAAGGAAAATCGTTTAACCGACTTTATCCTTCTCCGTTTGCTGACTTATCTTAGAGATTTTATCCCATCTCCGAACTGAGCATCTTAGGTTTTCACCTTGTGCGTCAGCTGATACTTTTACAAGGTCGTGGCAGTCTCCGAAGCCTCTACCGATGTAAATGTTATCAATAAGTCATATTTCCGAAGGAGTGCAAACGAAAATTCAGCACGTCATCAATATTAAACTCATGTAATGAAACGATGTGTTCCGTCTATCGAGGTCCACTTGCGCGTGCGCAATCTACTATGGGGTTAAACCCTTGGTTAAATCGTTTCATTTCTGAATTTAATTCAATTTAATCGGTTTTAACTGTTTCAAACATGATTATCATTACAGTTTATTTCATTCAATGGAGTGATATTAGTAAAATAAGATTTATACCCGGTTCGTTTATGGAACTACGCAATCATTGTATTGGAAAGGCGCTTTGATTTAATTCAAATAGATGTATGGAGTTGTTTGATTCGGCTATTTGCAATAGCTATATTGTTTCGGTACTATCACCTTTTCGGATCGATCTCGTTTCTAGCCGAGTCGATTAATCTTGATGAGTAGAACACATTCAGAATTGAATGGTAACTACTTTATTCAAAAATTCTGAAACAATAATATTCACGAAAATTCAAACAAAAATTCCGAATTAGCAAGAAAAATAATCACGATGGCAAAATATTCTAGATCATCCACAAAGCTTTAAGAGACAAAGGTAGAGCACTAGGAGGAGATAAACGAGACATATATATATTGTACTTTTATCACTGGCGTTCATCACACCGGATTATCGTTTGAGGACCAAAATGATGATCTCGTTTCTTCTGCATCTTCCCTTGATCTCTTGTGGTGAAGCACAAAAGGACCCTTTGGTTGTTTGCTTTCAATAAACAAGGTCGTGATAAACTTAGTTGCTTTAATCAAGTAACCAAGCTCGTCGTCGTCGGCCAACCATGATAGAGGGTACTTCTGCATGATACTGAGTATCTTTCTCCAATTAGATCTTTCGTTCGTAAGATCTGATGTGGGTTTTACACCTGCATCTTGGAAAATAAGGGCGACATACTCGAATAGCACTGTTCTTGCTTCGGTTGCCTTTCCCCCCACCGGAGCAGAGTTTTATTGCACACCAAAGTTGAAGAGCACTAAGGTTGAGTTTGAAGTCCTCTGCAACCTCTCTTTCCAGGGTTACCAGTATCACCTTGCAAGCTCTCCGATCCATAAAGCTCCTTAACTTATTTGGATAAGCAAGGACGCCTTGTTCATTCACCAATGTTCTCCCCTTATTCACATCAATACACTTATGTATATCTTCAGCGAAAAGGAGTTTTCTCACATAACCACTTTATGCATCATAATCCTCGCCATCCAGATTGCAAGGCTCGTAGAAGCGAACCGATCCAGCCATGAAAACTAACACTTTGATGATCAAGCAAAATCAGGAAGACAATAACATTTTGAGAAAGAATTGCATGCATCAAATATGTATTAAGATAGATTGCGACAGATAGTGATTCCTCAGTCATCTAAACCAACCGACCACCAGTAAACCAATGGAAGATGGCTGTGAAAGAGTTCACACTATCGTCGTCTTCTATCAAATGGTTCGGTCTGTTAAAAACGGTTTAAATCGCAAATTACCGGAACGGGAATTTTAAAATAAGCATACCCGATCTTGGCTTTCCCAAGGCCCTTTTAGTTTTGGAAAAATCATTTTGATGAATTCACTCATGCATACACAATTCTACAATCCATGCAAATTATCATATGCTAGTAACATTCATCATACATACCACATACATGCTTACACGTCATGCGTCTAATGTTCTGAGGAACTCATGCTTGCATTTATAATTCTACTTTTAATTAAATTATCAAACGCAACTACATCCTTAACATTCTAGCATACGTGTCAAACATGTAACATCCACATCAATCATACATATTTGGCGACTGGTTTTCGGTTTTAAAATAATTTTAAACATTAGGGGCTGATTTGCAATTCATGCTTATATTCAATCACGCAAGCTTCTAGGCATGAATCCTAGGCATTTACAACCATCACAACATGTATATTCTAGTGCGCAAACCATATATTTAATTAGGGCTCCGCCCACAACATGTAATATCCAGCTAGCTTGATTCAGTCAAGACAACAGTTCTAATCATGCATAAATATATGTTGAATAATAAACAATTGCAATTCAGCCTACTAATTTAACCAGTCCCAAAAACATGTATCTCCGAGATCCATCCCCATAATCGAAATAAGGCATAAAGGTTAGCAACCCAATGAGCACTATGTAGTCCATTTCGAGGTTCAAAAACATTTGGATTTTAAAGCTTGACCTCCCTATTTTAATTGACTTGAACTCGGTTTAGAAAACATTATTCGGTTCAGTCAATTTCAGTTTGTTTTGGTCTGGTTCGGTCCGGTTCTAAAAATCTGGTTCGATTCGATCCGGTCTGGAAAATCCTTCGATCCGGTTTTAATTTAAAAAAATGGTTCGGCCCGAACCGGTCCAAGAAAATAGGGTTCGGTTCAACACTCAAAACCGGTTCGGTTAGATCCACTTAATTACCCCGGTCTGTCCCGATCCGAATAGGTCGAACCGATTGAGAAAATCAAGTTCGGCTTTATTTCGTCCCGGTTTAACATATTGGACATGCCCAATAATTAAAATTTAAAATATTGGGCCAAAATGTTTACTTGTGGCCCAAGTAGGGTTTTAAATCCATTGAAAATATTAAACTTAACCACCAAGTAACATTAATTATATAAAATAATTTCCAATATTATATATATATATATATATATATATATATATATATATTTCGGCTCTTATAAAACATATATATATTTATCGCTAAGATTCTATCTTTAAGATTAAATCAATCAACAATATATATATATATATATATATATATATATATATATATATATATATATATATATTATTTATTGTCTATATCTTTAATAGGGAAACAAATAACTGACAATATATTTTCTCAATCTTTTCAATCTTTTAGGTAACTAAATCTATCAATAATATCTTTAACCCTATTTAAATATTTAGATATATTGATAGTTATATATTTCTATATATTTTAATGTGAATCTATCCTTATGTTCCTAATTATGGATATATTGTTACCTTAATTAAAAATTAATATATGGTAAACAATATAATTTTATATTATGTGCCGAATTTTACTAGCTTGGTGACCAAGAAATTGAAAATTTTACCTTGTAATTTTACTCAAAAATTCGGCACAAACATGAATTAGGAACAAGTGGTCAAAATTTAAGATCAAGTTTTAATAAGATCTACAATCCTTATACTTAAAAAAAATTCGAAATTTTTAAATTTTAAACTTTAAAATTTCGGTCCAAAATTTAAATTTTCAAGAACACCAATTTATCAAAATCATGAACTCCTAACACAGACTCAGATACCACTATTAGATTAGGGGGAGTAATCACTACGGAAACACTAAAACATGGTACGTGCATGTAATCGAAATTACCCAGCGGAAGAGTTACACATACCTCAACCCGTAGTCCTAGATCCTTTGCACGAATGGAGTTCTCGATCCACCGGACGGAACCCGTAGAGGTTCTTGTGAAAGAAGCCCTACGTGGTGTTAGCTCCACAGCAAAGCCTCAGATCAATTCTTGACACGGGGACAGATCTTCGGAGAGTTGCTCGAAAGCAATTTGGCACACCCCTGGTGTTATGCTTGGTGCGGCCGAACCTTGTCGGTGTGGGATGAGGGTTTTCTCTCTAAAACACTCTTGTGAGGGAATTATGATTAACCCTTAAATATTCCCTAACACCTCTTATTTATAGGAGAACTAAAGTGGACAAAAGTCCACTTTACCCCACCTAATTATTTCGGCCAGCCTATGTATTGGGGAGGCCCAATTTTGGGCCTCCCATGTCAATTGGAATTTGGGTCTAGCCCAATTACCCTAATGTGGCATTTACCCAAGTTCATTAGGTAAACTATACATATTATGAGCTACCAATTACGGCGCCCATCACCATATGCCTACATAAACCTATATATAGGACTCAAGTTCTTCTTATTTGATACTTTATGAAATCTTGAATATTTGAGATCTGCCTTCTCTCTAAATTCTCTATCTAGAATACTGTACTTACATAAGCTTCGGAGAGGGTTCGCCGGTTCCACCCCCGGCTTACTCCACGTGCAGTTCAGAGAAGGAGCGGATTACGGGAAGATCAAAAGGAAACAGATGGTTAGAAGAATTTCACCCATGGGATAGACATCCGGGTCGACATCCAGTTGCCCCGAAATCTACGTCCCATCTCTCGCCTCCTCTTATAAATAGGGAGTGTCGGGGTTTATTTTAGGGTTAATCACTTTCTTCCTCGTTTGTGAGACAAAAAGAAATCTCTCCTCCCTATAGACAAGGTTTCGGCCGAACCCTTCCTATCACCCTAGGAGGTGCCAAATTGCTTCGAGCAAATTACTCCGGAGATCCATCCCTGGAGAAGAATCGACAAGAGGCTTTAGTGTGGAGACCAATCCGCGTAGGGCTTTATAAAGTGCAAATATAATTCATTGATAACTCGGTTTACAATCATCTAAGTACACTATATATAGACAAAGTAAGGAGCATACTAACTAAGATACAAATACAAGGGATACTTAGGACGGGTCCAAAATATGGTGCATGCACCGTGTAGGCATAAGGCACATGTTGTAAGACATGATGTATGCACCATGTAAGGCATCATGTAGGCACCATGGAAAGCACCATACTTCTATATCCTCCCATCCTTTTCTTTTTCTTCTTTTCTTTCTTGGAAGACATCCTTGATCCCATATAACCTTAATAAGGCTAAGTGCTGCTACTTGACCAAGGCTTTTGTCAATAGATCTGCAATTTGATCATTGGAAGAAACATAATGAACACCAATCATCCCTGAATCAATGTGGTGTCTTGTGAAGTGACAATCCAAATCAATGTGTTTTGTACGCTCATGGAACATTGGATTCTTGGCAATCTTCACAGCAGCTTGGCTATCCGTGTGAATTGGGATTGGAAAGCTCACTTGCACACCAATCTCCTTTAAAATTCTACTCACCCAAAGTGCTTCTTGAATGGCAACTCTTAAGCACCTATACCCAGCCTCAGCACTAGATAGTGATATAGTATCTTATTTCTTGACCTTCCAACCAATCATGGCTTCCCCAAGCTTAACACAATAGGCACTCACTGATTTTCTACTAAATGGACAAGCAGCCCAATCAGAGTCACAATATAGGCTCAACTTGAGGTTGTTGTTGGAAGGATAGATCAAGCCTTGCCCTGGGCTGCCCTTGATGTATTTGATGACTCTTATGGCAGCATCATAGTGTGATTTCTTGGGTTTGTCAACAAATTGACTTAGTCTTTGAACTGAAAAGCTAATGTCTGGACGTGTCATTGTCAAATAGAGTAGCTTCCCACTCAGTCTTCTACAGGAAGTTGCATCCTCCAAAGGAACATCATCAGTGTTTGACTTAGTAGCCTCATCAAACTCACAAGTAGTGAGCTTGACATTGAATTCCATTGGAGTTTCAGTTGGCCTAGCAGCCCCTAGACCAGCTTCTTCAATTAGTTCCATTGCATACTTCCTTTGGTTGATCACAAGCCCCTGATTTGATCTTGCAATCTCTAGGCCCAAAAAGTACCTCAAGTCCCCCAAATCTTTCAGCTTGAAGTGGTTTTGTAGAGTACACTTCAATTGATTAATCATTTTGGCATTGGAACCTGTAATGAGCAAGTCATCAACATAGATAAGCAAGAACACTTTGTCCTCCCCTTGAATCTTGCTGAACAAGGAATGATCAAAAACACTTTGCTTATATCCATTCTTCATCAAAGTTGAGTGAGATTGATATTCCATTGTCTTGATGCTTTCTTTAGGCCATAAAGAGACTTGACAAGTTTGCACACACGCCTAGGAGACCCATCAAGAGGCTTGTATGGATCAAAACCTTGAGGGATGTCCATGTACACTTCTTCAGAGAGATCATCTTGAAGAAATGCATTGTTTACATCCATGTGAAATAATCCACAAGATTTGGCTGCAGCCATGGCTAGAACTATCCTCACTATGTCCATCTTGACAACTGGTGAGAATGTCTCATTAAAATCAGTGCCTTTAACTTGGGTGAAGCCCTTAGCAACTAACCTTGCTTTGTATCTCTCAATAGAGCCATATGAATTGTATTTGACTTTGAACACCTATTTGCAGCCAATGGTTGATTTTCCTCGTGGAAGATCAACCAATTCCCATGTCTTGTTATCTTGGAGAGCCTTGATCTCATCTTCCATTGCCACAATCTAATTGGGGTCTTTAACAGCTTGCTTGTAAGTATTGGGCTCCTTGATCATGTCAATGGAAGCCAAGAAGCATTTGAATTGTGTACCCAAGTGATCATAAGAGACAAACTTCTCCATTCCAAAAGTGACATTGAAATTGACTCTATTTTGAAGTTGGGCAATCCTTGCACTCCTCCTTAGAATAGGTGGTTGTGGAGCTTCAACAATGGAAGGTTGAGGTTGTAGAACCTCAACAACAGGAGGATGTGCTTGTGGTGGATCAATGATTGGAGGAAGGACCTCCTCAAAAGCATCAGAACTCTCAGTTGAGAACTCTTCAATATGTTGCTTGACTCCCAAGCAAGATGGAATCAAACCCTTCAATTCTACCTTAGACATGTTGAAAGGGAAGATGTTCTCATGGAAAATAACATCACGAGACACTTGGAAGGTTGAATTAGAGATGTTCATCACAACATATCCCTTTTGAGAATTAGAATACCCCATGTGAATGGCAGGTTCAACTCTTGGGCTAAATTTGTCTGGATTGTTCAACCTTGTAACAAAGCATAGGCACCCAATGATCCTCAAGTGATTGATAGAAGGCACCACTCCATATAGAACCTCCATGGGTGACTTGAACTTCAAAATGGAAGATGGTAGACGATTGATCAAATAACAAGCATTGAGAATGCAATACCCCCAATGTTTGAGTGGCATACAAGCTTGAAAATGTATGGCCCTTGCAACATTCAAAATTTCCCTATGCTTGCGTTCCACTCTACTATTTTGTTGAGGGGTGTGAACACAACTATTTTGATGTTGTATTCCAAATTGATGAAGAAGATCCTTGTACACTGAGTTGATGAACTCAGTCCCATTATCACTCCTCAAAATCTTAACCATAGTGCCAAATTGATTCTTGGCCATAATCAAGAAATTCTTAATGTGCAAGAATGTATCACTCTTATGCTTCATCAAATAAAACCAAGTTGCCCTTGAGAAATCATCAACAACAGTCAAGAAGTATTGATTATTCTTGAATGTGGGCACCTTGTAAGGACCCCATAAATCCATTTGAACTAAATCAAATGGTTTGGATGCAATAGAATCACTGAGAGGAAATGACAATCTTGTTTGTTTAGCAAGGGGGAATATGGTGTACTGTTTGATACAATCAACAGATTTATTCAATCCAAAAACATCTAAATGATTCAAGTAGGTCTCTGAAACAGGGCCCAAACGCCTGTGCCATGTCCAAGCATCCACCTTATTCACACCAATGGAAGGTGCAGCCACCATTCTTGAACTTGAAGGCACCACATCCTTCAAAGTGTAGAGACCTCTATTCCATTCCCAAATCACCATGGACTTTCCACTTTGGCCCTAAAGCAACACATGATCAGAAGTGAAGATAACTTTGCAATTCAATTGACTAGGAAGCCTAGAAACTGAGATCAAGTTGAATTTGAAATCAGGCACCAAAAGGATATTGGTCAATGTGAATCCACTTGAGAATGAACAAGAACCAATATGAGTCACTTTGCACTTGTGACCATTTGGTAAGTGGACAAATTGGTGAGAATCACTCCTCCTCAAATCATGTAGCCAATGCATTTGATGAGTAATTTGGTTAGTTGCCCTTGAGTCAACTATCCAAACCATAAAGGAACTTGATGTACCTGTCATATTAGCATGAGCTTGATCAACATCTTCAAAGTTCAAAGGCAAATGATCAAAATGGTCATCATGGGCAGCCACATGTTGAATCCTCTTCTCAGCGTTTCCATGTACAATCCTCTTGTCCCCAGCTACCACATGCTCAACAATGCTTGAATTAACCCCATCATCAACACTTGCATTTGCTGAGTTCCAAGGCCACTTCATTGTTTGAACCCCTGGTGGCACCCCATGCTTAGTCCAGCAAGTATCAAATTTGTGACCCCTCTTTCCACAAAACGTGTAAACCCAATTAGACTTATCAATAGGCACATTCCAAGTCCTCTCATTACCAGAAACCTTGTCAGCACCATTGTTCCTTAGATTTGAATTCCTTGGAGCATAAGAAGTCACATTCTAGTTCCTCCTTGAGTATAAAGCAGTGACCTCACCAAGGTCACCAATTGATCCAGAAATTGTCCTCTGACTCTCTTCTTGCATCAAAACAGAGAAGGAAACACTCAAAGATGGTAAGTGGTTGCCTCATCAACAAGCTACTTTGAATGTGTGCATATGAGTCATTCAAACCCAAAAGAAAGGCCATGAGTTTTTGCTTCTCCTTGTGCTCATTAACAATGTGGATGTCAGCAGCACACTCAAGAACCAAATCATCAATTGATCAAAGTGCATCACATAGCTGCTTCATCTTTTAAATTATTATGTGATTGATAACACACCTTGAGAGGTTTGATAGATTTCCCTTGTCAATTGGAAAATCTTTGTGCCATCAACCTTATCAAACATCTCCTTCAAGTCATTCCATACGGAAAGAGCTGTGGGATTGTATATCAAACCAGAAACCAACTCCTTAGCCACAGTGTTCCTGAGTCACGCCTTAACAATTGCATTGGCCCTATCCCACTTGACCCTCTGAGCAATGGGAACACTAAGTCGTGTGAAAGAACCATCAATGAAACCCAACTTGTTCTTGACCAACAAGCCTTCTTTGATTGAGGTACTCCAAGCATGATAGTTTAACCTTGAAGATGAAATGGAATGAGAAGATGGCCAGTGGTGTCTGATGGGTGAAGGTAAAGTGGGTTATCAATAGAAGCATCTTGTGTCATTTCTGATCCTCAAAATCAGAATATAAAGACTCAACCAACTTGCAATGTAATAAATAATCCAGAAACCACGAATTTTCTCAGCAAATCACCAAGCAACAACAACTCCAATTGGACAACCAAAGCAGCTAGCAATCCAGCCAAGAACAGCTCACCAATAGTCCAAAATAGGCCAGCTAGCAAATCTATCAACAAATCTGTGCAGCCAAGGAATCCCACGCACAGATCCAAGAACAATCAAGAGAAAATGATTGTAGATTCAGAAATCCACAAACCCAATCCAACAAATCCTCAATAGCAATCAAGAAATCCAACAATCGCAGCTCAAATCAAGTAGGTCTGGACAAAACTACTCAATCCAAGCTCAACCCAGCTGAGAACCAAATAGATCTAAGAACAAGACTTACACGCAGCCATCCTTGAACAAAAAATGGCAAAACCAAAGATGAATGAGCTATCAAGATTTCTTCATCTCCAAGAAAACGGCGGAATTCGTGCTCTGATACCATATAAAGCACAAATATAATTCATTGATAAATCGGTTTACAGTCATCTAAGTACACTATATATAGACAAATTAAGGAGTATACTAACTAAGATACAAATACAAGGGATACTTAGGACGGGTGCATAATATGGTGCATGCACCGTGTAGGTGATGCAGCGTGATGGGGATAGATGAGACAAAAACTCGTTGATTCTAGGGGAATGCCGAGAATTTGTTGGATAGAGGCGCAATAATTCATTGATTCAAAAGAATACCGAAAATTTGACGTAGGGTTGAGGAAAACCTCAGTTTTTTTCATTAATCAATAATCTGACTCTCAATGACTGCTAAACACAGCTTAAATAATGAAAACAAAAACCCTAATCCTAGTTCAAAATTCGAAATTTGCAACAAACTCTAACAAAACCGATAAATTACAAAAAAGATCTGAAGAAACATAAATCTGCAATTTCGACCACTTAAACGAAGGAATTTGTCCAAAAAACGTCAAACCCCATATAAAAACTATGGGTCTTTCTCAGATCGCCGTTTCTGTATGAAATATGTTACTCTCACGCCAAAATCCGACACTTCAAGATCTCCCACATCATTCTCTCCGGGGAAGAGAAGATTCGCCCTCGAATCTTGCGCAACAAAGGCCAGTAACAAGAAGCAGGAAGAAGAAGACAATTAGCCACAACAACATAAAAAATTTCATGTGAAGCATTGTTCGATGGTGGTCTAGGTGCCGACATTAGGGTCGATTTTCCTTTAGGCTTGTACCCGAAATCAGAGGTCAAGAGGCTTTCGAGGTCGCTCCTGGCGGTCGGGGAAAGGATGAATCCAGGATCATGGAAGATGGAGTGATGATCGATCATCGTTGTGACTTCATCATCGTACTCATCATAAATTGGATTATCAAGAACAGTCGCAGTCCTGGTACGATCTGGTGCTAGCCAATCAAGGAACGGCATCGTGCAGGATCTTCGGCTCTGATACCAAATCTGATGCAGCGTGATGGGGATAGATTAGACAAAAACTCGTTGATTCTAGGGGAATGCCGAGAATTTGTTGGATAGAGGCGCAAGAATTCATTGATTCAAAAGAATACCATTTGACGAAGGGTTGAGGAAAACCTCCGTTTTTTTTCATTAATCAATAATCTGACTCTCAATGACTGCTAAACACAGCTTAAATAATGAAAACAAAAACCCTAATCTTAGTCCAAACCCGAAATTTGCAACAAACCCTAACAAAATCGATAAATTATAAAAAAAGACCTGAAGAAACATAAAACTGCAATTTCGACAACTTAAACGAAGGAGTTTGGCCAAAAAACGTCAAACACCATAGATAACTATGGGTCTTTCTCAGATCGCCGTTTCTGTTTGAAATAAGGTACTCGTACGCCAAAATCCGACACTTCAAGATCTCCCACATCAGTAGGCATAAGGCACATGTTTTAAGACATGGTGTATGAACCATGTAAGGCATCATGTAGGCACCATGGAAAGCACAATACTTCTATATGGCTTCTTTAACCAGAACCCTTACGGGAACCGTCTGGCGGATCGAGAACTCCCCTAGAAGATCTTGGTTCTACGGAAAGAATTGTAGGTATGTGCGCCCTATTCCATTGCGTAATCTTTTTACGTAGCATGTACCTTGTTTTTTTTCCATAGTATTTATCCCCTATAATCCTACAGGATCTCCGGAGTAATTTGCTCGAAGCATTTTGGCACCTCCTAGGGAGTGGAGTGGTTCGGCTGAAACTATTATAAAGGGAGGGATTTCTTTTTGTCTCACCACAAAAGAAGAAAGTGATTAATCTTAAATTAAACCCTGACACTCCCTATTTATAAGAGGAGGTGGGTAAAACCCACCTCACCACTCTTGTTAGTTTCGGCTGGCCAGATAGAGAAAGGGAGGCTCGCTTTTGGGCATCTCATGTCAATTGGGATTTTAGGCCTAGCCCAAAATCCTTAATGTGATATTACCTAATTGACTTAGATAACAGTCTCATATTAATGGGCCCATTTTTACGGCGGCCCAATATCCAAATGCCAACAGCCATATCCTGAAACAATCATGCACACGCATCATGCGCAGTCATTCCACATCAAACATGCATATTTGGCGTCTGAATATCGTTTTAAAATATTAGGGCTGACTTGCAATTCATGCTTTTAAAGTCATGCGTACATATAGAAATGGATCCTATCAAGATTACACAGTATAACATGTCTATCATAGTGCGCAACTCATTAATCCCCAAGCATGCAACATCCAGCTAGCTTGACATAGTCAAGACTCAATTCTAACATTCATTCATATCAATATATAACAATTGCAATACGGCCCAAAAAATGATTCAGTCTCATAATCATGCAAATTCTGAGATTCATCCCCATAACCAAAACTAAGCGTCAGGTTTGATTAAAACGTGTAAATATTAAACCAATCCGCGATGTGTATGTAATTTTAAAGTTAAAAAACATTTGGATTTTAAATTTGAACTGACCTAAATTCAATCGACCCGAACCGGTCCAGTTCAGTCAACCTGGTCCGACTGGTTGGACCCGATCCTGTCCTATCTGGTTCGGTTAGGTACGGTTTGGTTAGGTTTTACTCGAACCGGGTTGGGTTTGACCAGACCCATTAGCCCACCTAGTCCGACCCGACCCAAGTCGGACCGATTGAGAATTCTGGGTCGGGTTGGCCCGACCCGTTTGACCTAATGAGACCCGACCCGAACCGAACTGGTTCAGATCCTACTTGGTTATCCAGGTCGGTCGACCCGACCCGGTTGCGCATTTGTTTCAGGCCCAAACCGACCGGTCAGGACCATACTATCTTGGTGGCTAAGTAGGGTTTTATATCCGCCAAAAACTTAACTTAGCCATCAAGTAATATGAACTATAATAGATATTACCATACAGATAATGAATGCGCAATATATATCTCTAACTGGTTTGACTCTATATTATAAAATATATCAGTATATATATTTTGTCAATCTTTTAAGTTAATAAATTATCTCCAAATATTCCAATATTCTAAAAAATATGCACATAATATATCGGTAATTAATGTCATGATTTGACATCGCGATGGCCAAACCCTAGCCGGCCCCTCACATCGATGCCGTCGTGGGAGGCCACCGTCGTCGATGGCACAACTCACGTCGTGGCTTGACCTAGTCTTGCCGTGGCTGATGGGTTTCACTATAGCCGTTAGGCCCTTTAACGACGAGTATACGGTGAATAGGCCCACTGGGCCCTAAAAGAGGTCAAGAAGACCAAGGCGAAGGGTCCCGACAAGAGGAGTACCGATGGTGAAGGGTCCCGACAAGGTCGGTCCCGATATGCGAGCTGGACGCTCCCGATGATATGCCTTTGAGTAGGCCCCGATGTTGAATCCCTGAGAATGTTGGCCCTGTCACGATGACGAGGGGCCCCGAGCGGTGACCGAATGAGATAACCCTGGAGTCCCCGATACTGGTCGGGACTTGCTACCAGAGGTTGAGGCCGAGAAACACGCCCACTATCAGAGTAGTGGCCGAGATAGGCGGAACATGGCCGAGATAAGCGGGATCGTGGGCTAACTGCCCCAGCGGTTCATCAGGTAACTGGGGTAACTCCTCTCCTATAAAAAGGCAGAAGTTACCTCAGATCATGGACACTTTTGACATACTCATACCCTTGCTTGCCAGTTTTATCGAGATACTCATTTAAGCATCGGAGAGGGATTCTGGGTCACCGCCCGGTCTATTCCCCTGTTGCAGGATTACGTGGAGTGAAGGACCTTGGATTTCCGTCAAGACCGTACCAGAGTTCCAACTGTGATCCAACATTGGCGCCGTCTGTGGGAAGCGTAACGAAAAGCCAAAAATGACTTCTACTCGTTCAATGACGGCTGGCAAGCAGAAAAAACAAGGACAATCTGGTGGTTCCCGTCACCCTGCTGGAACTTTGAATTCAGGGCTGCCGGAGCGTGCTGTGGACCAAAATCCCCCTGCTGAGGTTTCCCGAACAGGGGGGCACAATGAAGTTCCTGAGGATACTGCTCAACACCAAGAGAATATGGAGGAGGATGCTCCTCCAAACGCGGACCTAACGAAGGCTATTGCGGATGCCATGCCGATGTTCTTGGAGGCCATGGAGGCTCTCCTGGAGCGGAGAGAGGCTGCCAAGAAGAAGGAGGAGGTGCCCCCGCCTCCGCCGAGGGAGGAGGCTCAACCCAGGAAACGGGACAAGGGCAAGGAACCTGCTCAGTCGGAGCGATTTGTGATCGATGGGCCTGGACCGGTGCAGCATAAGACTATTCCCCTTAATGGTCCAATCAACCCCGACCAGGTGGTGAAGATCGTGAACATTTGCATGGGGGATCAGAAGCAGATGCTGTCGGAACTGAGGGATCGATCCACCCATCCCTTTGTTCCCCGATTGATAGACACCCTCGCCCCGCCAGGGCTGGGTATCCCCACAATTAAGGAGTATGATGGCGAGGGAGATCCAGTTCACCATGTCCAGAAGCATGTCATGGCCTGTTTGGGCAGAGCCCCCGATGATGATACCGTGTGTGTGCTGTTCCCGGCCACATTGGGAGAAAGGGCCCTGACGTGGTTCTTCAACTTGCCCCTAGGATGCATCTCCAGCTGGGCTGATATGCACGACCGTTTTATTCAGCAGTACTAGGGTCGTCGGCGCCTCTTGAAGAGCGTGAGGTCCCTAGCCCAGGTGGTGCAGAGGCCCGACGAATCGCTGACACATTATTACCAGCGGTACACTGCAAGTGTGGCCGAGATCGATGAGGAGATATCGGAGGGAGAGACTATCTGCACCTTCCTTCGGAACCTGACAGTCCCCTATGGTTCCGATCTGATGCATAGTGTGGCCGCGAAGGCCGTGTGGAGCATGGAGGCGTTGCAGACGAGGGTAAAGCAGCAAATCGATGTGCAGGAGTCGAAGATAGCTGTTGGAGAGCTTGATCCTCCGAAGTCAAATAAGGGGATGCAGTCCTTCAAACCATTGGATGACCACAAACGGAAGGATAAATCCGAAGGCAGTCGGAGTCGAGGTCGTTCTGATCGAAGGGAGGACAGACGTCCCCCAAGGAAGGACAAGCGGGAGGACTATCACATTCCTCTCAATAGTTCCATGGCTGAGGTGTTAACGGTGATAGATCGACAGGGTATCTCCAGATACCCCCCGAAGAAGGAAGGAGAATTTTTGGGAGCTCGCACCGATCGTTACTGTCGGTTCCACCGCGCTAGTGGTCACGACACTAATCATTGTCGGGAGTTGAAGAAGGAGATCGAAAAGCTGATCCAGAAGGGGAAACTTAAGGAGTTTGTGGCTGAGAGGCCGTGTCGATCTCGCTTCCGATCTCGATCGCGGTCCCGTTCCCGATCCCGCGATCGGTCCCCAAGGAAGAAGAAATCCGAGCCGGAGTCTTCTGGTGCCCGTAGGGAGAAGCGGGGCACCATTAATGTGATTCATGGAGGATTGGCAGCAGGAGGTGATACTACAGCCTCTCGGGAGGTCTATGCCTCTAGAATTTCCGCTGCTGTGGTGTTGGGCAAGAGGTCCCGATCCTGGACCGCGAAGGAAGAGATGGTGATTTCCTTTTCAGAGGAGGACCTGGTAGGTGTGGAGACTCCACACGATGATGCTTTGGTCGTGACCCTGGACGTGGATGGGTACGAGATGAAGTGAATTTTGATCGACGGAGGGAGCTCCTCCGATATTCTGTTTATGGATGCGCTGGAGGCCATGGGGAAAACGAAGAAGGACCTGAAGCAAGTGAACTTCCCGATGGTTGGGTTCTTTGGTTCTACCTCCTATCCGTTGGGAATGATCACATTACCAGTGGAGTTCGGTAGTGGGTGGAAAGTGGAAAGGAGGAATGTGGAGTTCGTGGTGGTCGTGGTGGTCGAGTCCGCGGGGACCTACAATGCGATTATCGGGAGAACTACCATCAACCCGCTGATGGCAGTTGCCTCGACTGTTCACCAGAAGATGAAGTTCCCGACTGACCACGGAGTCGGGGAGGTCAAGGGCGACCAGGTGGCTTCCAGGAGGTGCTATGTTAATGCCACCCGAAGGAAAAGACGGGAGGCTATGACTATCCTCCAAACCGATGATGATCCCCAAGAGGAGTTTGGGCGTCCCGCCCCTATGGAGGATTTGAAGGGTTGAGATTGATGGACCTCAGAGAAAGGTGAAAATCGGGTCCGCCCTGTCTGACGAGAGGGCCCGAGAATTGATCATGCTGCTGAAGGAGTTCAAGGAGCTGTTCGCCTGGTCCCCGAGTGATATGCCAGGTATCAGCCCCGACGTGATTGTGCATGAATTGAAGATTGATCCCGCAATCAAGCGTATCGCGCAGAAGAGGCGTCTGATGGGTGCAAACAAGAGAATTGCGATCCAACAGGAGGTGGGCAGGTTGCTCGACGCTGGATTTATCAAGGAGCTCCGATTCCAGACTTGGGTCGCCAACCCGGTCTTGGTGAAGAAGAGCAATGGGAAATGGCGGATCTGTTTTGATTTCCGCGACTTGAATAAGGCTTGCCCGAAGGATTGTTACCCGCTTCTGAGGATCGATCAGTTGGTGGATGCTACGTCGGGACATGAATTGCTGAGCTTCATGGATGCTTACTCTGGCTATAATCAGATCAAGATAGCTAAGGAGGATGCCCCCCCACACTACCTTTTATGCTGATAGCGACATCTATCACTACGATGTCATGCCCTTTGGATTGATTAATGCCGGGGCAACTTATCAAAGGATGGTGAACAAGCTCTTCGGGGACATGCTGGGGAAAACCATGGAGGCTTACGTGGACGATATGCTGGTAAAGTCCCGACAGGCTGCAGATCATGTATGTAACTTGGCGGTGGCGTTTGAGCGAATGGGGCTTCATCAAGTTCGTCTGAACCCATCCAAGTGCGCCTTTGGAGTGCACTCGGGGAAGTTTTTGGGCTTTATGGTAAGCCAAAGGGGAATTGAGGTGAATCCCGAGAAGCTGAGGGCAATCGAGGAGATGCAGTCTCCGATAAATCATCGGGAGGTGCAAGTACTGAATGGCCGACTAGCTGCAATGAATCGCTTCCTGTCTAAGGAAAGTGACCGATCCATGCCATTTTTTGAAGTACTAAGGGCCAACAAGAAGTTCGAGTGGACTGCCAAGTGTGAATAGGCATTCCAGGCACTCAAGCAGCACCTCCGCACCCTCCCGCCATTGGCAAAACCGATTCCAGGCGAGCCGCTCTATCTTTATTTGGCTGTTTCTGAGTTTGCTATTAGCTCTGTGTTAGTGAAGATTGTCGAGGGTAACCAAGTCCCCGTTTATTATGTAAGCAAGGCGTTTTCCAAATCTGAAATGAATTATCCCGCCGTTGAGAAGTATCTTTTTGCGTTGATCATTACTGCTCGGAAGTTGAGGCCTTACTTCCATACGCATGAGATTGCTGTGTTGACGAATCAGCCTTTGAAGCATTTTTTGAACCGACCTGATGCGTCGGGGAGATTAGTGAAATGGGCAGTTGAGCTTAGTGAGTTCCGCATTCACTTTGCTCCGAGAACGGCTATTAAAGGTCAGGCATTGGCGGATTTCATAGCAGAGTCTACAGCCCCCGATCTGGAAGAAGTGGGTCCTGTAGAGGGGGCAACCATGGAGGTCCCGATAGCAGAACAACCAGAAATGGCAGAGCAATCAGAACAACCAAATGAGGAAAATACTTGGGAAATGTACACTGATGGCTCTTCGAGTTCAGACGGATCAGGAGCAGGGTTCATATTGATACCACCCGGCGGAGGCGAGCCCCTTCGATATGCTTTAGCCTTAATGTTTAGGGCCACCAACACTGAAGCTGAGTATGAGGCTCTTATCACAGGCCTCAAAATTGCCAAAGGTACGGGAGTTGGTCATTTAAGGGTGAAATGTGACGCTGGTCTGATTGTGAATCAAGTCCAAGGAAGATATGAGGCAAAGAGCCCGGTGATGAGAAAGTATCTTCGTGAGGTGCAAGTCTTGAAGGAGGGTTTCAAAAGTTTCGATATTGAGGCAATCCCGAGGGAGGAAAACGCGGAAGCAGATGTCTTGAGTAAATTTGCCTTGGGGGCATCCCTCGAGGAAAATCGGAAGGTGCACTTCTTGGAGAGGGTGATCTTGTCGACTACTGATCCATCAGAGGTATGTGCCATTGAAGCAGGATCGGAGGGAGAGCCCACTTGGAGGACTCCGATAGTCGCGTACCTGACCATGGGGGCAGTCCCCGATGATAAAGTAGTAGCTGACAGGATACGTCGGATCGCGGTTAATTACACGGTGGTGGACAATCAGCTATACAAAAAGGGGTGGTTCTCAACTCCTTACTTGAAATGTGTAGCTGAGCCCGACGCAAATCGAATCCTTAGGGAGGTGCATGAAGGGGTCGCGGCTTGTCACGAAGGGGCCCGATCCATTACGAGGAAAGTGCTGAATTTGGGCTATTACTGGCCTTCGATGAGCAAGGAGGCGACGATGTTAGTCCGATCTTGTGACGCGTGCCAGAGGTATGCCCCGAATATCGTGGCTCCGGCTGCTAATCTGACGTCCATCAAGAGTGCTTGGCCCTTCACGCAGTGGGGTATCGACTTGGTGGGACCCCTCCCACAAGGAAAAGGTCAGTGTAAATATTTGCTTGTAGCCATTGATTATTTCTCAAAATGGATAGAGGCTAAGGCATTGGCCAAGACAACGGCGAACCAAATTGTCAAGTTTCTGCAAACCCATATTATATCCCGATACGGGATCCCCTAGGTGGTGATCAGCGATAATGGCCCTCCGTTCAACGGGGCCCAGTGGAAGGAGTACTTTGGAGGAACTGAAAATTGAGAACGGACAGCCTCTGTCCGTCATGCTCAAACCAATGGGCAAGTGGAGTCAGCCAAAAAAATCGTGATGGATGGCCTGAAGAAAAGGGTCTACGCCTTGAAGGGGAAATGGCTGGACGAGCTGGAAAACGTACTTTGGGCTGTTAGAACAACACCCAAAAGATCGACCGGGGAGACTCCATTTGGCCTCGTCTATGGCACGGAGGCAGTTGCTCCCGTCGAAGTAGCTGTGGCATCCCATCGGACGCGGTATTACGAACCTCTGTCGAATGA
This sequence comes from Clarkia xantiana subsp. parviflora, assembly GCA_036873135.1. Lineage (NCBI taxonomy): Eukaryota > Viridiplantae > Streptophyta > Magnoliopsida > Myrtales > Onagraceae > Clarkia > Clarkia xantiana. Next base: position 3,128,055 of record JAPTYO010000018.1, read on the forward strand.
TGAAATGAGGCGTCTGGACTTGGACTTGGTCGAAGAGAAGAGGTGGAGTGCCGAGGAGGCCCAGGCTCGGATGCGCTTGGCAACGGCCCGATATTATAATCGACGAGTCAAGTCTCGACAGCTCTTTGTCGGGGAACTGGTGTGGCGTCGGAACGAATTTACCCTTTTGGATCGGATCAACAAGATGTCACCGAAATGGGAAGGGCCTTATAAGGTCGTGGGGATGCCAGCTCCAAATGCGTACAAGTTGGAAGACCTCGATGGTAAGAGTATTAAAGCATTCTTTCAGTGGTGAACACTTGAAGAAATGTCATGTTTAATGATAAGTCGCCTTTAGTGGTGCGAGTTGATGTTAAGTCGCCTTAAGTGGTGCACGATGTTATTAAGTCGCCTTAAGTGGTGCAAGTTATCTATCGTTTGATTCGGTGCAAGCAGATTTTGAGCCATCAATGAATAAAGAGGTTACTTCTGATCAGATTGTTCTTAGATTTATTCTAAGTGTTATTAAGTCGCCTTAAGTGGTGCAAGATGTTAAGTCGCCTTCAGTGGTGCACGATGTTATTAAGTCGCCTTAAGTGGTGCACGATGTTATTAAGTCGCCTTAAGTGGTGCACGATATTAAGTCACCTTAAGCGGTGTGGGCAAAATGTCTTAAGTGACGCAATCACCTTAAGTGGTGCAATGATAATCGGAACCAAAAAAGATATGATATTATAAAGATCTGCGAGGTTCACAATAAAGGAGGAAATTACAAGGACTGTAAAGATAGAACATTAAACTTGGTCCTTGTCAGCATCGGCGGAAGCAGGATCCACGAGATCTGTGGCAGAAGGCTCCACAGGATCGGACCCTTGGAAGTCAGTCGATGAAGGTTCAGCTGCTGGAGGGTCGATTATCGGGGGATCAACTGTCGGGAGATCTCCACTTGGAAGCTCCGCCACGTCTTCAACACCCGCGGGGGTGTTGCCCTCATCACTCTCCTCCGAGAGGTCAAAGTACCTCTTCGCAAAGGGGGCGAGAGTCGCAGACTTGTCGAAGTTAATGGTGTCTCCATACTCCAGATGGAGCTCCTCGACCACATTGAAGAGGGTGTTCTCCACCTCCGCGGTGCAGAATTTCACCGTGTCAGCTTGGAAGTCCTCAAAGCCCCGATAATCTTCCCGACCCTTGGTTTCACCCTTGGTTTCAGCCTCGGCCAGTTTGGCAGGGACCTCGGCAAGTTCCCGCTCCAGTCTCGCCTTGACGTCTTCCAGAGCCTTCTTCTCGAGGACAAGTCTGTCCCGAGCCTCCGCATCCTTTTTCCGCTCCTGCTGCTCCCGCTTCAGCAGCCCCTCGAAGTCCTGAACCCACTTTTGGAGGTCCCGAGTCTTTCGATTAAGGATGGCCTGCTCCTTAGCCAGTTTCCCCCTCGAAGACTCCGAGGCGGCGAGATCCTCCTCGAGCTTGGCTACAACCGCGGGAGCCCCCATGGCCCGCTCCTGCTCCAACGCCTCCTCGAAGGCCAGAATGTACCCGAAGCAGCGGTTTATGTCCGCCATCTCCTGCGAAGAAGAGAGAAAAAGGTTAGCACATGAATATCCTGCTTTATCGATTAAAGAGTGAAAATAGGAACTTTACCTCGACACGACGAATAGCCATTCCACGGATATCCGCGCGGACGTCCTCCCGATCCATGGAGAGCGGAAGCCTCAGAGATGGCAGAACCGAGCCTGCCACCAAATGAAGACCCAGCTCCGGGTATGTATCACCCTGTCGGAGCTGTACTCCTTGCAGCGTCTGGATCGGGGTCCAGGGAGCCCCCTTCTGGTCGGGGTCGTAGACCTTGTAGAAGCTCCCGTCCAAGGGGAGACCAGGAGGACCGAGAGGGAGTCAAGCTGTGGATGGGCGAATGCTGCTGCGAAGGAGGTGAAGGGGGCAGCCCCCTGGAGGTTGGTTTCAGTGGGGACTGCCTCATTCCCCGACGACGAATCAAGGCGACGCCCTCGTCTGTATACTCGGAGGAGTCCAGATCTTCCACCCGACGAAACTGATCGCCTGTCGGGGTTTCTCCAGCCACCGATCCCATCGGGCCAGGAAGTTGAGGGAGACCCTCCCCAACTGGAGCACCGGAAAGTGGTGCCCCTGCTCAAAGTGGTGCCCCTGCTGAAACTCCAGCCCCCGACTGAGTTCCCGAGTAACCTGCACCTGGAGGATAAGATGCTTCAGAAAGATAGTCAGGAAGTTGGTCAGGATCCTTACACCAGATGACGCGCCGAGAGAGGTATTGGTCTGTCCCGTGGTAGTTGTAGTAACCCGCCTTGAGGATGCGGGGAGTTTCCCCTCGGAGGATACGTTTAATCTCTTTGATTCTGGCCTCCTTGCTCGAGGGGATTAACTCCTTAGGAACTTGCTTCCTGTACGATTTAATAGCTAGGCGGAGCTGTTTACCTTCTTCAGCATTCTAGACATTGAAGAGCCTGTCCATCTCCTCTACCCGAGTCCGCTTAGTCCTCTCCGCGGAGGGAGATCCCGACGAAGTGGTGGCCTTCTTTGCCGACTTCCTCTTCCGCGCGGGGCGCTGGATAGCGTCGGTCTCTCCCTGCTTAAGGAGGAGATTTGTCAGCAGTGATACCTTCTTAGCTACAAACAATGGAAAACAGAGACATGATCAGAAATATTACCCAAGGAACCATATTGGAGGGGCCGTCGTGGAGTTGACCCCCGGAGATCGTATCGAGGAGGCGGATCTCGGCCTCCACCAGGTCCCGCTCCTTGAGGGAGTTAGCGTCGAGGGGAGTGTAAGACTCCCCCCAACGGTAAAGCTGTATGCAGTGAAGGATTTGGAAGTCTTCATCAGAATAGGTGTGATAAGCGGGAGGAGAGTCCGCTTCAACCTCCCATCGGGGCCATGAGATGGAACTGTTCTTAATGAAAAAGTAGCTCCTCTTCCACCCGCTGTTGTCAGACCCCGTGCCAATAAGGAGCCCCCGACCCTTGACAACCTTCCTGGTGTCGCTGGTCCAACTGCACCGTGCGAGCTGCTGCTTACTCCACTTTGGCATCCGAGGATAGAAGGCGCAAACCCCAGCCTCGTTGCACTTCATTCCGTAGAAAGTCCGGAAGAGTTGGAGGCTGTAAACCCACTTTTATCGGAAGCAGAGAACTTGAAAAGCATTCCACACGTGGATAGAGTGTGGGGAGAAGGTAGTCGGACGCGTCTTGTAATGGGCGCACATCTCAACCAAATTCCCGCAAAAGGGGAATCGGATCCCTGCTGATATCTGTCCGGTGGAGACAAATACCTCCCCTGCCTCGGGACGAGTGACCACAGGGTCGCCCGAGGCACGGTAGCGAGAATAAGGAAGGCGAGGTTCCCAGGTCGAGGTAATGCATCCTTCTCGGAGAGCTGCATCATAGGCAGTCACCGAGATTTCATTGGGAGCGTAATCGAAGTTGAAGGGTTTTCTCCCCCTCAGAACTGGATCCGCTGTCTGAAAATTAGCCATGGCAGGAAAAGGCGTGGTGGGTTTTCGGAAAAATACAAGCAAACTGATCAAAAACAAAGGAAAGCCTAGGTTAATATCAGAGAAGGAAGTCTTACCGGACATGATGAATCGAAGCGAAAAGGATGATCTTAACGGTCGCCGAAAAGCTGATCGGAAAACGGGAAGCCGAAGAAGAACTTGTGCTTTCGAAGTTGCAGAGCTTTTGAAATTGCAGAAACAGTAAAGAAGAACAGTGCCCAGAATTTAGGGTTTTATAGGAGAAGGGATAGTCGAAAGGACATTCTAATCTAGACTGTTGAAGGTGAAACGTTTCAATCCGAGCCGTTGAGATAAAAGGGGGCAGAATAGAAAGAGACGTTAATGATGAAACGGCCTGAAAAGTACTTTTTCAGAAAAATCAGGCACAGGTGCCAAAACCGTCGCTTCGTCACCCGCTGCATTTAATGGCCGAGTAACCGAGGAGTCTTCTCGGATTTGGTGACTATCCTCGAGGTATCGAGGAATCGTGGACGAGAAGATCCGTGTTAATGAATTTTGTCAAGGGAAAAGCCTCTGATACCGATATCGGGAGGTCGGGAGTTTAAAGACACGACGAACTGTAAGTCCCTCATGTCTTGGGGGCAAATGATGGGTTTCGCTATAGCCGTTAGGCCCTTTAACAACGAGTAAACGGTGAATAGGCCCACTGGGCCCTAAAAGAGGTCAAGAAGACCAAGGCGAAGGGTCCCGACAAGAGGAGTCCCGATGGTGAAGGGTCCCGACAAGGTCGGTCCCGATATGCGAGCTGGACGCTCCCGATGATATGCCTTTGAGTAGGCCCCGATGTTGAATCCCTGAGAATGTTGGCCCTGTCACGATGACGAGGGGCCCCAAGCGGTGACCGAATGAGATAACCCTGGAGTCCCCGATACTGGTTGGGACTTGCTACCAGAGGTTGAGGCCGAGAAACACGCCCACTATCAGAGTAGTGGCCGAGATAGGCGGAACATGGCCGAGATAAGCGGGATCGTGGGCTAACTGCCCCAGCGGTTCATCAGGTAACTGGGGTAACTCCTCTCCTATAAAAAGGCAGAAGTTACCTCAGATCATGGACACTTTTGACATACTCATACCCTTGCTTGCCAGTTTTATCGAGATACTCATTTAAGCATCGGAGAGGGATTCTGGGTCACCGCCCGGTCTATTCCCCTCTTGCAGGATTACGTGGAGCGAAGGACCTTGGATCTCCGTCAAGACCGTACCGGAGTTCCAACTGTGATCCAACAGTGGCCATTAGGGTTGTGTGGGCAATTTTCTAAACCAAATTTTACCTCGATCAAAAATCAAAAGTCCAGTTTTGGTTAAAAAAAAATCATGTTTTTATTAAAACCATGAACACCCTACACATGCTCTGATACCACTGCTGGTTTTAGGGAGAATTAAGATCAAACAGATACATGCCAGGTAACTAATACGCAGTGGCAAATGTGCATATAACTATATCGCAATCCGTAGCCAAGAATGTCAACGGGGAGTTCACGGAATGTCGGACAATGCCCTTCGTTTGACTCTTGTTAAGGAGGCAATATGAAGGAAATTGTCTCCACATCAAAACCTCTTTCAATCCGGTTGCTGGATGAATCTCTGGGGTGAATTACTTGAAGTAATTTGGGACCTACTTTTGCTAGTGTAGGTTCGGTCGAACCTTAGTATAGCTAAGGAGAGGAGATTTCTTTGTGACTACTAAAAGGGAGAGAATTATCAACCCCAATAAATCGTTAACACCTCGTATTTATAAGAGGAGGTGAGCAAAACCCTTGGTGGGTTTGTCACCATATTCGGTCAAACATTGTGTCTAATTGGGCCGACCATTTTTTGGCCGCGCATTGCCTATGGGGATTTCGGTCTGTCCCGAAATCTCCTATGTGACATAACCCAAATTAGACTTAGCATGTTGGGCTTATTTTAATGGGCTCCTATTACAGCGGCCCATTTACTCTAAATGCCAACAACACAACCGTCAATTCTAAATTTTGAAATAGTATAGAATTCCATATTATAAATGTGAAATAAATTTATTTTTTTTATTAAAAACATACATTATTTTAATGCATCTATATTTATATATAATTTACTTATTATATGGAAGACAAATATTTTGTTACTGTTGGGTAGGTTACTACCCATGTCGGTGACAACTTTTTAATATATTTTATTCAATTATTTTGCTTATCTCTTTGATTATATATATATATATATAATTATTTTACACTAAATCAGATAAGGACATGAGTCGTAGTCGGTCATTTTTAGATTAATTAAGTTAAACACTGATACGGAATGAAATTAATACTTTTAAATTCAAATATGTTTTAGAGCTTACCGATTCAATTTGTTTATATTTCACTATGTGGACAGTCGTCAATTATAAACTTTGAAATAGAATATAATTCCATATTATTAAATATCAATATTTTTACTAAAAATTATATTGTTTTAATATATATATTTCTGTTTAATTTATTTATTATATCAAATGATAATATTTTTATTTATGGTGCATTGTTGTAATAATTATTTTCGTTGGATGATATATAAGATATTTATAATTTATACATATAAGAAATCATTAGTAAAAATCTCATTAATACTTTTAACCGATTTATACTAATATGTATTTAATTGCGCGTAAGCGTGACGATGCTGATGAGAATGAATCAAGATATGTCAATCGACGAAGAATAGTAGTTATACGCCGATTATGACGAAATAAGATTGATTCTATGAATTCTATTAGCCACAATTATCTTCTATATATCTATCTATATATAATATAATTCCAATAGGTTTCATAAGAAGTTGACAAGTACTAAAATTAAGTAATGACATGTACAAAAAATTTAATATCATTGGACCAACTCATTCACCATCTCTCTTGATGATGTGTAATTATCCACCTAAGCTTCTCTAATAGCTTAGATGATCTCCAAGCATTCTCCTTACTCTACAAGATCCCTTTTTTTTTGTTTGCTCGAAGCGTTACAAAGTGTGAAATTAATCATCACACATAAGTCTCTTTAATTTGTTATATGATCTCCAAGTATTCTCCTCAATAAAAAGAATCTTATGAAAATAGATGGAAATCAACAATTCACATGAATTTTCTTCAAACACTATCTCTTATCTTTCTCTATTAAAGAATCAAGTGGAAATAGATGGAAACAACAATTTAGATCAATTATCTCGAAACACGATCTATTTCCTTTCTTTATTCTTTATACATCTTTCGAGCTGATGGAATTTTCCTGATCTCAAAGTAAATATGTATTTGAAATGGTATCTATATAAAATGTAGTATATATTTTTATATGTTTGCTTAACTATGTTTTTTATCACTCTCATTTACTTTTTTTTTTTTTGGTCAAAACTCTTATTCACTTTCAATTTATTTTTCATTTACATGTTAATCATTTTGCACCCTTACATTAGAAAGTTGAGATTGCACCATAAAAAATTATTTAAAAAATTACACTTAAATACATGAAAATTAAAAATTAAAACTCATACAATAAACATGTTAAAAAAAATAAAGATACAAATATTAGCATTTCCTATGAAATAAAATTTATCTATATAATATATTTTGGGTTAAAACTTCTGTAATGATGACAAATAACCAACTTTAAAAAATTATACAAATCTATCGATCCACCTAATCCATGATTTACACTTACCTATGTGACATCACTTTTGTGCATACGTGGACATGGTAAAACTCATCATAAACTCCTAATTCAATATTGATGGTAGTTACAATTTTTAGTATGTTAAATAACACTGTTAATTAATCATCTGCTAAAAAACTAAACTAAAATAAACTCACTAATGCTTGATTATTTTTCTATTATCTTAATATTAAAAAATATTCAAATATGGATATCTATAAATATCAAAAATAAAACTAAAATATGATTTGAATTTACGCGTTTGTTTAATTTTATTATTTTTTTATCGATCACTCCCATTCACTTTTTTTTCTCCAAAACTCTTATTCATTTTCAATTTTTGTTTCATTTAAATGTTAGTCATTTTGCATCCTAACATTAGAAATCTGCAATTTCACCATAAAATATTGGGAAATTGAAAAATAAAAACACATAAAAAATATGTTAAAAATAATAAGATTAGATACAAATATAAAAAAATTATATGAAATACCATTTAAAGTATAATTAAATGAATAAAAAAAATTACTTTATATATATTTGAGGTAGTACAATCATATAACTATGTTTAGTTTCATGAATTTATAAAACATTTTTTCAACCATCATGTTATTTTATCCTATATTTTCACTTAAATAAAAAAAAATTAGCCAAAAATAATAATAAACTATATTTAAATTATTACCTAAACTAATAATTATAAATTCAACGTATAAATTACTACTATCAAAGATATGTATACAATATATAAAAAATCTATCAAATACTACCTTTGTATATATGATTAGCAATAACATTTCGTAAGTATTTATTTATTTTAATATTTTGATAGTTTGTTGAGTATATAAAAAAATATAGTATCATACGTAACAAACAAAAAAAAAACTTTTATTCACACACGTTAACATATAATTATACGAGTTTATATATACACATTAACTAATAGTAGTTTTCATTTGCATGAATAAATTATTTCAAATAAAAAGACCAATCAAATTAATTATCAACATCAAATTATAATTTCAATAATACCTAATAATTATATAAATAATTTATTTACCGCGCAACGCGCGGGTCAGCCACCTAGTATAATATAATTTCAATGAAACTCATAAAATTTGGACAAGTAATAAAATATGTAGGTTACATGTCAAAATTGAGTTATTTTATTGGTCCATTTCAACTTCTATATCTCCAATATGATGTGTCAATTCCATGTAGAAAAATGTAAGTGCTTAGAAATCTTCCAAACAATGTCATTGCATGTTAGCTTCAGTTTTTTTTTCTTTGTCTGTTTTTTTTTTTTTTTTTAAGTAATGATATCAATTATAATCTACCTCTAAATGTTAAAGAGATTGTTACTTTTGCTTCACTTTTTTATACTCTTATTTTTCACATTAACAATATCAAAATGGTTAGGTCAATTTTTTTTATCATATTTATAAAAAAAATTGATTTTTCGGTAAATATTTGTATATGTATTGTTTATTATTGATAATAGTAACATATTAACTTAATATTTCTTTATTTTCATAATATCTAATTCCTCATCACCATTAAAACTGTACAATTTGTTTTTGAAAAGACTATTTTATATTGAAAACTTACCATTAAATAATATTTTATGAAAAATAATTATTTCTAAGAAAAATGTATCAAGTACAATTTAAAAATAGATTTTGTTATAGGTTACCCAATCCAAAAGAAATAGTATTATATGATAGAATATATTAGTAAATATGTTATTATATACATATGATCAAAGTATTTCCAGTTAAATCAAACATTTTATTTAAATAATCATGTGTGTGAGAAAAAAGTGCATCAAGTACAATTTAAAATAGATTATTTTTTACAGGTTATCCAAACCAAATACAACATGATTATACAATATTATATATTAGATATGTTATTATATACATACAATCGATATATTTTCAATTACAACATGTAAATTAATAATTATAAATAAAATTACAAGCAACTATTAATTTTAAAACATACTGTTAGGTGCACTACTAAATAAATTATTTTAGTATTCTTTATTAAATAATAAATAATTTAATACATCTATAACAAATATATGATAATAATAATAAACGTTAGTATACCTTTAAATTTAGGTTGAAGAGTATTAACTAACTTTAAACTACAACCATCTATACATTTTTAAGTGACACGTTTATTTATTTTTAAATATATCGTTTGATTTAATTAATTTTATTCATTATATGATTCATACAACATTTACAAAATTTATATTTTATTATTTCATACTTATGAATAAGTTACATTTAAACTTAATAGTGAGTTTAAATTATTTTTTTATATTAATAATTCAAGTAAATTTTTATAGTCTATTCATAGTATAAATAAACTCCACAAATCATATTAAAAATTTTATTTATTTTTTATTATAAAATTGATCATTTACTTTAATATTTTTTTTATTACATTTCATATAAATAATAATGATCAGATTATCTCATCTTTTTATCTTTATAATTATTATTTTACTGATTTTTTTTTCAATCATCTAAATAGTTAATATTGCGAAAATAATTTTCTTATTTAAATTTACCACTTCATAAACTTTCAATTTGCACAAGTATATTTATAACCGCGCAAAACGCGGGTAAAATATCTAGTATTATATAACAATAATATGATAGTACGGATACGATATAATTTTCGTGTTGTGCTCGTGTTTATGTATCACAACACGACTCATATAATAAAACGATAAGGTTGCGTGGTAAGTGGGTTATGTTGGCAAATATCAGGGTAAAAAATATAACTATACCGAATTATCATGCAAGATATTAACAACTCTGAAATTACACGTAAAATCGAGAAAGACGAAAACGTGATTTTAATACTGAGGCCCGTGCTGATCAGGGTCTCCTTAAGGCAATTTCGCCCCACTCCACCCTCGGGTTATGCAAAGGAGTTTAAACAGGGGACGATCACCTCCCAGGATTCAACAGTGACGTCAAATCGTGTTATGCACGAAACACGCTTGACCGAACCGAACTCAATACCTGATAGCAGACTCGCAGATTGCAGGAAGTAAGGAAGAAGAGAGAGCAGTAGTAATATGAGAGGGATTTTTCGAATGGGTGTTTTGAATGTGGGGGGAAGGGTCCCTATTTATAGTGCAGATGGCTCAAGGCTGCATTAATTCCGAGATTCCATTAGAATATTTTCGACATTTATTCTGTCCAAATTTGTTACCAAAAATAAATTTTCAGATTCAATGTATTTGGACAGACCACGGTTCGGTTTAGCAAAACCGGACTCGCGCAAGGCTAGCTTTCCAGACCGACATTCGTGTACGCACGTCGCGGGCACGCCTACAAGCCAAGCTTACTGGGGTGGGTATTCGATCCACTTGACTGCACCCCCCCCCCCCCCCCCCCCCCCCCCCCCCCCCCCGCGCGCGCGTGGAGAGAGCCTTCCATCTAGAACTTGTTGCAACTATAAATTGAGTTGGCCAATATAAACTAGTGTAAAACACTAGTTTTGGCCGGTGTGGTACTTCTAAATGCATTAAGAAATGCATGGCAAGTGAAATTCCATTCACAGCCAAGTTCATGCGCTGAATAAAACAAGCCCATTAAGGCCACAAGGCCTTACGACCAACAATCCCCCACATGAATGGAAATTGAAACCTAACGGTAGCTCTAGACTCGAAAGTTGTGTTCAACGGTCAATACCTGCAAAGAATAGGTAGGGGTAACCCCTTTGAACCTATCCCTTGTGAGATCATGCCTTCTCTACTAACTAGTCGGTAGACGCGATGTCCTTGAACCGACTGTCGTTGGTGTAAATGACGACATAACCTACACAGGTACCTTCATAGTATAATTCGGTTCACGCCCTGTGATCCCTAGGCCCTGGATCACTAGCCTGGTTCTGCAAGTGTTTCTAAGAGTTGCGCCCTCAACAACTCCTTTCGAAGCGGCCCCACTTCTCACTCGCATAGGTGATTCTATGTCTCAAGAGCATCATCACGACTCTGAGTTCTCCTTATGAATCATTAAAAGCTTTGCTTGTGAGTATCAACAACGGAAAAAGCTTAACCTCATCTTCATCACTGTTTGCATCATAGGAATGGGCTCGGGGTTTGACCCCCACAGTGACCACACTCACCCTTGTGATTAGGTTGTCCCATTGAACCAAGTTCTTGGGATCTCCAGTCATCATGGTTGGGTTTTCCTTCTCAAGGGTGTTTCCTCTACGGGCTTTAGCCCTATTCCTTTTAATGCTTGGCCAAACAACTCTCTGTTTAACCCTTTGGTTAGCGGATCCGCAATATTATCAACCGATCTAGTAAAGTCGATCGTGATAATTTCGGTAGAGAGTAATTGTCTTATGGAACTATGTCTTCGACGGATATGTCTTGACTTTCCATTATACATAAAATTTTGTACTCTGCCGATCGCGACTTTACAATCGCAGCGAATGCAGATTGCGGGCACAGGTTTTGGCCATCTCGGAACATCCTCGAGGAAATGGTGTAGCCATTCTGCCTCTTCGGCACATTTATCTAGTGCAATAAACTCAGACTCCATCGTGGATCTGGCTATGACTGTTTGCTTTGAGGATTTCCACGACACTGCTGCACCTCCTAAGGTGAAAACGTAACCACTCGTACTCAAAGAGTCCGTGTCTCTGGAATCGGATATCCAGTTCGCATCACTATAGCCTTCTATCACAGAAGGATTTCTAGTATAATGTAGACCATGATTACGAGTATATCTCATATACCTAAGTAACCTGATTACCCCGTTCCAGTGATCAACACTAGGGTTACTCGTATATCGACTCAATACACTTACAGCGTGAGCGATATCTGGTCTAGTGCATGACATTAAGTACATGACACTGCCAATAATCCGAGCGTACTCAATTTGGGAAATGGACTCCCCCTTATTCTTTGAAAAGTACTTACTCGTATCAATAGGGGTACTGACCTCGTTCTTGTCACCTCTGTTAAATTTATCCAAAATCTTATCAATATAATGAGTTTGACTCAGAACGAGACCTTCCGATGATCTTATGATTTTAATTCCAATGATCACATCGGCAATGCCCATATCTTTCATATCGAACCTCGAACTCAACATATGTTTGGTAGACCGGACCATCTCATCGTTACTTCCAACGATAAGCATGTCATCTACGTAAAGACTCAGAATAACATAACATCTATCTGTATCTTTCACGTAAATGCATTTGTCACACTCATTTATTTTGAAACCTTTTTCCATCATAACGCTGTCAAATTTATGATGTCATTGTTTAGGCGCCTGTTTTAGACCATACAGGAATTTGACAAGCTTACAAAATTTCTTTTCCTGCCCTCGTGCAGAGAAACCCTCAGGTTGTTCCATGTAGATTTCTTTGTCTAAATCTCCATTTAAGAAAGCCGTTTTCACATCCATTTGATGTACTTCTAGATTTCGCAACGCGGCAATCGCAAGTACAATCCTTATGGATGTGATTCTAGTTACTGGAGAATATGTATCAAAATAGTTCAGTCCTTCCTTTTGTCTGTATCCTTTGATGACAAGTCGGGCTTTATATTTATAAATCAAACCATCTGCTTTCATTTTACGTTTAAAGATCCACTTGTATCCTAGTGGTTTGCTTCCGGGCGGTAGATCCACTAGCTCCCAAGTATGATTCTGCAAGATCGATTCGATTTCACTATTGATTGCCTCTTTCCATAGAGGACCCTTAGAGGAGTTTATGGCTTCTTGGTAAGTCTAAGGTTCAGCTTCAAGCAAATAGGTCAGAAAATCTGGACCATAGGACTTTTCAGTCCTTGCCCTTTTACTTCTCCTGGGCTCGACCTCGGTTTCAACCTCGGTCTCGACCTCAACATTCCCTTCATGTTCTTGATCTTGACTATTTTTCTCTGTAGTCTCATATGCTTGTCTTGAAGAACTTGCTTCTCCTCTAGACTTAGCCGGAAATACATTTTCAAAGAAATATGCATTTCTTGACTCCATAATCGTATTTTTGTGTATATCAGACACCTTTGATTCATACACAAGAAACCGATATGCATTACTATGCTGAGCATACCCAATGAAAATGCAATCAACGGTTTTTGGGCCTATTCGCACCTTCTTCGGAGGAGGTATCATTACCTTAGCAAGACACCCCCCACATTCGAAGGTGATTATAAGAAGGTTTCCTTCCTTTCCACAATGCAAACGGAGTTTTCTCTTCCTTCTTTTGGGGTACTTTATTCAAAAGGTAATTGCTAGTCAAAATAGCTTCCCCCCACATGTTCTGGGGCAACCCCGAACTAATCAACAATGAATTCATCATTTCCTTCAATGTTCGATTTTTCCTTTCCGCAACCCCATTTGACTGAGGTGAAACCGGAGCAGTGACCTCATGAACAATTCCATGTTCAACGCAAAAATCTACTAACGGAGCTTCATACTCGCCTCCTCTATCACTACGTAATTTTTTATTTTCTTATTAAGTTGATTCTCAACTTCTTGTTTGTAGATCATGAATTTCTGAATTGCTTCATCTTTTCCTTTCATCAAGTATACATAGCAAAATTCCGTACTATCATCTACGAAAGTGATGAAGTATTTATTTCCACCACGCGTTTGTACATATTTCAAGTCACAAACATCGTTATGTATTAGATCAAGAGGTTCGGTAAATCTTTCGACTGAGTGAAACGAAGTCCGAGTAAGTTTTGCTTAAACGCAAACTTCACATTTATGTTCCTGATCTATTTTGAATTTAGAAATATGCTTCATGTTAATTAACTTTCGCAAAGAATCAAAATTAACATGTCCTAACCTACCATGCCATAAATTAGGAGACTCTAGCAAGTAAGCAGAAGAGGAAGCATTCTTATTCATGTTCTTTTTGGGCACCATGGCCATTACAGAGAGCTTAAACATTCCTCCATTCTCATATCCCTTACCAATGAAAACATTATTCTTAGTAAGTACAAACTTATCAGACTCAAACACAAGATGAAAACGATGCTTGTTCAAGAGGGCCCCAGACACCAAGTTCTTTCGGATGTCCGGAACATACAGCACACTAGTGAGGGTAACGTCCTTGCCAGAATTCATCTTCAGCACCACCGTTCCTCTGCCTTTAATCGCCGATGAGGCAGAGTTTCCCATGAACAGGGATTCTCCGGTGTCCAACTCCTCCAAGCTTGAGAACACCGCCTTGTTCGAGCAGACATGCTTAGTGGCGCCAGTGTCCACCCACCACTCCTTGGGGTTGGAATCAGACATATTGATCTCTGACACCACCGCGATCAAGTTCAGGTCCTCTATGTTCTCGGTGACCGTCGCCACGTGGGCTTCATGATTCTTAGGGAACCTGCACTCATTAGCTATGGGGCCTATCTTGCCACAGTTGAAACAGCTACCTTGAAACCGTTGTGGAGCTTGAGAGCCTTGTCCTCCTCGAGGTCCCTTGCCTCACTTAGAAGATTGGCCGCCTTTGGATTTCTTGGAAACACCGCCTTTCGGACCTAGGTTGACCCTCTTGTCTTGCGGATTCTTTCCTCTTCCACGAGAGCCCTGCTTGCTTGGACCCTGGTTGTGCTCCACCACATTAGCCTTGGCCGAGTTGATCGTCCTCATTGGGCCGACCAGATTTCCTTGGGCATTCTTCCGGAGACCCTCCTGGGTGGCGATCCTGCTGACCACCTCTGACACCGGCATCTCCTTTGTCTTATGCTTCAGATAGCCCTTGAACCAATGCCAGCTGGGGGGGGAGCTTCTCCATAATCACAGCCGCCTTGAATGACTCGGTAAAAGCCATCTGCACATCATGGATCTCCTGAAGCAGACCTAAGAGCGCATTCACCTGCTGCATCACATATTTGTTATCAGCCATTTTAAAATCAAACAGTTTACTAACAATGAATTTCTTCCTTCCAGCATCCTCCGACTCGTATTTTGAATTAATGGACGTCCACAGCTCCATTGAAGACGTCGTCCTGCTGTAGACATGATACAGCGGGTCGGTAAGACAGCTCATGATAGCGTTCCTGCACAGGTAGTCCGAATGTTTCCACGCCTCTAACGCCAGGAAGGATGTGGCATCATCTAGGACAATTGGCGGGGGCATTTCTGTCAGGAATTTCTCCATGCTATGGAAGGTGATATAGTACTTCATCTTCTCACTCCATATCTTGAAGTTCGTCCGGTCAAACTTTTCTGGTTTCTCCACCGGGGAAGTTAAAATACGGGCATGGCCACTCCTCCGGCCAATGGTGCTCAAGCAAAGTTCCCAAATCCGAGATTAGGAACAGTTTGAGATGAACTAGCTCCTGGAGCAGCAAAGTTGAAACCGCCGCCTGGAAGCAAATTCAGTCCGGTGCATACAGCAGCGGTTGTGGTGACAGCAGTGGTGTTGACAGCAGTTGTCGGTGGATGTACACCTCCAGTTCCCTGATTCGGAACTTCTGTCTTGAGAATCATTTCGCTAGAGACGGGAACATATGTGTTGTTGTTTGGATCCATATCACCTGATAGCAAATAAACAACAACATTAGTTTTCCCGCAGGAAATGAAGTTCAAAATGAAGATCCAACCACAACCCTAATAAACAACAATAAAAATTGCCTTAAGACTGTTAGAAAATATCAGGGTAAAAAATATAACTATACTGAATTATCATGCAAGATATTAACAACTCCGAAATTACACGTAAAATCGAGAAAGACGAAAACGTGATTTTAATACTGAGGCCTGTGCTGATCACGGTATCCTTAAGGCAATTTCGCCCCACTCCACCCTTGGGTTATGCAAAGGAGTTTAAACAGGGGACGATCACCTCCCAGGATTCAACAGTGACATCAAATCGTGTTATGCACGAAACACGCTTGACCGAACCGAACCGAACTCAATACCTGATAGCAGACTCGCAGATTGCAGGAAGTAAGGAAGAAGAGAGAGCAGTAGTAATATGAGAGGGATTTTTCGGATTGGTGTTTTGAATGTGGGGGGAAGGGTCTCTATTTATAGTGCAGATGGCTCAAGGCTGCATTAATTCCGAGATTCCATTAGAATATTTTCGACATTTATTCTGTCCAAATTTAGACGCATTAATTACATCATATTAATCTCGTAATATATTTTGTCCATATTTAACTGTTACCAAAAATAAATTTTCGGATTCAATGTTTCTGGACAGACCACGACGGTTCGGTTTAGCAAAACTGGACTCGCGTAAGGCTAGCTTTCCGGACTGACATTCGTGTACGCACGTCGCGGGCACGCACACAAGCCAAGCTTACCGGGATGGGTATTCGATCCACTCGACTGCACCCCCCCTGCGCGAGTGGAGAGAGTCTTCCATCTAGAACTTGTTACAACTATAAATTGAGTTGGCCAATATAAACTAGTGTAAAACACTAGTTTTGGCCGGTGTGGTACTTCTAAATGCATTAAGAAATGCATGACAAGTGAAATTCCATTCACAGCCAAGTTCATGGGCTGAATAAAACAAGCCCATTAAGGCCACAAGGCCTTACGGCCAACAGGTTAGACGTTATTTTATATTTTAATCAGGTCACCGCGAGTTGACGCACTGATGGTTTCGAACCTTGGACTTTAAAGGAAAACAACATGGGAGTAAGCGCTCTTAACCCCTACACAACCACTGCTTGGACTCTAATAGCTTTTAAAATTTCAATTGGTGATTTATTTTTAAGAGTTCATTAACACTATATTATATTACGAACATATAAATAATAACATATTAATTCCTAGTTTTTGCTATATTAAGTTCATTATTTTGATTTTTTTTCTCTTAAAGTTCACTATAAAGATGGACAATGGAATAACTTACCACAACACGATAGCGACACGAACACACACGAAAAATTGTGTGTCGTATTTGTAAAACGTGACACGATAAGCTAAACGTATTTGTTCGTATTCAATAAATTTAACACAATGCGATTATTGACACACATAATAACAGACGAATTGCCACACATAATTCCTCCCACTAGATAGTTTTGTATGATATTAATATTAGCTACGTTAATTATGATATCACTCATTAGTTTAATTTAAATTAGAATTAGTATCACATCACATTCATACATTTATTAATTTTAAATTAAATACATGTGATAATTTTTTTTATTATATTAATGTGAGAATAGTTTCGGTTTATTACTATCTTTTTTGTGCAATTTATGGCCAAAATTAGTTATGTTTAAGCTAGGCTGAAATTAGTTATGTTTGTTAGGCTTGTTTAGGTGAAATATAAAATGGGCTCGAATGGTAGACCTTTTGTTAGCTCAAATAGTGAAATTATGGGAGATGTGGCCCAAGAAATGGGGATCTTGTGTAGGGGCGGTGCCCTAATCAGGTATCGGTACGTGACATTTATTTTTTCTATTGGTTTATTTCCGTTTTTCTCTCTTCTCTACCATTTTTCTAAACTATTTAATCTTTTCTGGCTCTAACTATTTCGTCTTTTATAGTGGTATAAAAATAATTTATCGTCTAAAGCTACTTATATTAATATTTATACATGTCAACTATCTTGTGCCCTGCGTGCGTATTACGCCTAATATCAGTAATATCAATATTATCCTTAATAATAATATCAAATTACACGATAAAGATACTCGAACATATATGACAATTTAGTAATGCTTGTGCGTGTGCATGTGCATGTGCATGTGCATGTGCGTGTGTCCGCGTGTTTGTGGGTTTGTGTGTTACTTGTTATTTTAGTTGGCAACTTTAAGATATTTTGTTTATATTTTTTCTATAATATAATTTTAAAATTATAGCAGTCATTATTTAAAAAATTACGTGCACATTTATATATTATATATATTCATATTTTTTATATTATTTTTTAAAAATTAAATTAGGTAAATAATTGAACTATTACACCAACGACTTCGAGTTTCGACTTTCAGGATGAACCCAAACTTCGGTCAAAGTTGGAATTCGAATATTTGACATAAAATTGACAATTTTGATGAATTTAGATAAAATATGAAAAAATTAATTTAAAAATCAAATAGATTTATATTTTTGTACATAATGTTTTCATTTTTTATTTAAGCTGGTTAAAACTTTAATCTCATTACTAGTTTGTTCATGTTCTTATTTAAAAAAAATATATATAGTTTTTTTTATGAACAAATATATATTGAGAGTATGAAATTATGTCGGTCCCAATATAGGAGTGGAAGTTGGTTCCCCATTTGAGAGAGTTCCAATTTTATGTAGTAGTTGTTGTAGTAGTTCCACTTTGATATGTTAACAGTGACGTGGCTAGTGAGGTGAAGAAACTAGAAACTCACTATATCCGCCTTCAGTTTCACCACGTAGTAATAATCACATATTACTTTTTTTTGGGCAAATATAATTACGATTTCTTTTTTTTTTTTGCCAGTTAATTACGATTTTCTTAATTGTTGCCTTTAATTGTTAGCTTTGATTTCGTCGTGTCTTTGTTGGGTTTAAGAATATATAATTAATTGCCGATGTTTCATTTTTTAATTGATTTTCTAAGATAACGGGATTCAGACCATGCCTCACCGTTTAAATTATATCTCATCGTTAAGATCTTGATACGTATCCTTAAATTTATTATTTTTCTTCAACATGTTCTCCAATTAAAGTAAAAAATTTAGAAAAAAAACCATAAAATTATTTACACGTGTTAAATTTTTAGACGTGATTTGGAACATAAAGTGCGTGACATGTGAACTAGGAGATGTGATATACGTTCCGAAGATGGAGTCCCGACAAGATCCGACACTGAGACAATGGCAACATGTGTAATTGTCATCAACTTGAATGGCATTTCTGTTGCAGACACAATCGGAATATGACGGAGGATAAGTTTCGGAACTTGTATCAATTTTCGTGAACTAGATGGTAACATGTCAAGCTCCGACAAGATTCACCAAAATAATAATATTTTTAAAGTAGATAGTATGGTACTTTGATAGTATTGTAGGCTGGTATACGCAATCAAATCAAAGTCACCGAATTAGGGTTTACCCTTTCGGTTTCTGGTGTCCATCACTTCTCTCACACTGTGTTGGTTGTCTCTTCCGTATTCCTTAGCTGAATTGGTTTTCGTTTTGTTTCCTGCTTCGTCGACAAGCCTTACATTTTCATTGGCCGAGCTCTCTTCTTCAGCCTCCGATCTCTGACCTCCAGGTTCTCGGCGATGTTCTGCTATCTATGGCTCTGCTAGGGCTTTTGTTTTCGACATCAACTACATAACAAGTTTCTTCTTCCTCATTCCAAGCTCTATACGGTAACCACCTCATGTTTGGCTTGATTCTATTATCTGCAACAGCTGCTATTTTTTTGATTGATTTCACTAGGATTCAAATCAGAAGCTCACTCGTCATTGTAAGAGTCCTCTTTTTGTTTCAATTTGTGCATTCAAGTTGTCTCCGCAGATATGCGCTTCCCTGTGCCTGAAAGTTGCAAATCCTAGAGTGAATATCTGGAGGAAATGGATTCCAAGACCCATTATTGTGTTGTTGTAAGGAAGTATAACTGCCCAAGAGAAGTTAAGATGTAGAATCAGAGAAGTTAGAGTACGAACAGACTGGAAATATCCTGTGATAAAAACATAAATTACCAGGATGCTCTGTACTGATATGCAAGTAGGAGTCGAGGCCGTTCAGCCATTCTTACTGTTCTCTCTTGATTCTCCATCATACTTTCTCTCAGCCAGTTATGCTTAGTAATCTTATTGCTACTGGTCAATTTGGCTGTGTTGTTCTGGAAATGTTGTTAAAATCATTTGGAACTTTGAACGATCTGGTTAGTTTTCCATGTTGAGTTGGTTGGTTAAAAATGATATTGTCTGATTCTGGTATTTTGTGTGATATATATATGCATCTTGGACTTCTCGTGTAAATCTTTTGATTTGCATAGTAATTACCACAACTGTGAATGCAAATTGGCTTTCTTCTGAAGTACGCCCTTGCAACAACCAGTTGCATGAGTTGCGCATATGTTAAGAGAGTGGTAGGTCTTTTCTAGCTAGGTCTCTCCATCAATGAATTAACAAGACTTATCAATTTTTCCTCAAGTACAATTTCGACTTTGATCTGATCTCCTATTGAGATGCTATAACGTAGTAGGTGTCAGAATTTGGATCATTGAATTGTTCTACTCGGTTAGTGGAGTAGTGAGCATGAACTCAACAGGGATTAGGGGGCTCTATGTGCTGTGTGATTCGACTTATTAAATGTGCTATACTACCATTTTCTGTATTTCCATATATATATATATATTTCTAAATCTATGATTATTTGACCATGGTTCTATCTTTAGGTGAGATAATGGATTCCAGTGCACAGACCTTTCAGCGTAAGCCACTCTCAATCAAACTATGGCCGCCAAGCCAGAGCACGAGGCTAATGCTGATTGAGAGAATGACAAAGAATCTTACAACTCCATCAGTCTTGTCCAGAAAGTATGGTCTACTGAGCAAGGAAGAGGCTGAGGAGGATTCAAAGCAAATAGAAGATGTGGCTTTTGCCACTGCTAATCAGCATTATGAGAAGGAGCCTGATGGGGATGGAAGCTCTGCAGTGCAAGTATATGCCAAAGAATCCAGTAAGCTCATGTTGCAAGTGATCAAGAGAGGGCCTAGGGCACTGGTGGATGGAGAAATTAGCCTAAATGGAAAAGCTGTTGGTGCAGTGGAAACTGTTTTCGACATATCCGGAGGTCGGCGTGCCTTCATCGATGCAAAAGAGGCTGAGGAGTTACTTGAGCCTCTCAAGGAGCCTGGAAATTCCTACAAGAAAATATGCTTTAGCAATAGAAGCTTTGGTCGGGATGCCGCTCATGTTGCAGAGCCCATATTGGCATCTTTGAGGGATCAACTGGTGGAATTAGATTTGTCTGATTTTATTGCAGGAAGACCCGAGATGGAAGCTCTTGAAGTGATGAATATTTTCTCTTCAGCCTTAGAAGGGAGTGAACTTAGATACCTGAACCTTTCAAACAATGCATTGGGGGAAAAGGGCGTCAGGGCATTTGGGTCACTAATCAAATCGCTGAAGAACCTAGAGGAGCTTTATCTGATGAATGATGGGATCTCGGAGGAAGCTGCTCGTGCAGTTTGTGAGTTGTTGCCTTGCACTGATAGGCTCAGGGTTCTTCATTTCCACAACAACATGACAGGGGATGAGGGAGCGGTCGCTATATCAGAGATTGTCAAGAAATGCCCTGTTTTAGAGGATTTCAGATGCTCTTCCACACGGGTGGGCTCAGAAGGAGGAGTTGCACTTGCAGAAGCACTTGGCAAATGCACCCATATAAAAAAGCTCGACATTCGTGACAACATGTTTGGGGTTGAAGCCGCACTGTCGCTTAGCAAGGCCATTCCCGTGTTTGCAGACCTGACAGAGGTGTATCTCAGCTACCTAAACTTAGAGGATGAAGGAGCAGAGGCTTTGTCCACATCTCTAAAGGAATCTGCTCCTTGTCTTGAAGTTCTGGAAATGGCAGGGAATGAAATCACCATTAAAGCCGCTCCTAGTTTAGCCGCATGTATTGCTGCGAAACAGTTGCTGACAAAGTTAAATCTGTCTGAGAACGAACTGAAGGATGAGGGTGCTATTTTGATTGGTAAGGCCTTGGAAGAGGGGCATGGGCAACTAGTTGAGGTGGACTTGAGCACGAATGCTATCAGGAGAGCAGGGGCCCGGGTGGTTGCTCAGGCGGTCGTGCAGAAACCTGGATTCAAGTTGCTCAACATCAATGCAAATTTCATATCGGATGAAGGAATCGATGAGGTAAGTGAAATATTCAAGAGCTGCCCAGAGATGCTGGGACCTCTTGATGAGAATGACCCTGAAGGGGAAGATGTTGATGAGGAGGATGAGGAGGAGGAAGGTGGTAATGATGCTGAATTGGAAGCAAAGCTTAAGGACTTGGAAATTAAGCATTAGTTATATAAAAAAAAAGGTAATCTGTACTATTTATTATAGCTTCCATTCCAATGTGGGCATTGATGCATATTTTGTTAATGAGGAGGACATTAGAAATAGAGGTGGGTTATGGCCACTCACTCTGAGAATTGTGTGTTTCTTCGGATCGGTTGCTGTTTGAGTTGTGTTTCTATTGCGAACAAGAGGGATATCTCCTTTGGCATTTCCATTGTTGTGAAAGAATTTCTGTTGAGGTGAAGGAAAATGCAGAACACAATTTGTTTACTTTTTTTTTTTTTATAGGTATATATTGCATCAGACTGTAATTTTAATTAACTCTTCGCGGTGGTGCATGAGATCGGTCATGAACAAAGAATTAAGCAATATGCCTTAAACCTTTTCCACTATAATCATTGCCCCATCCAGAAATAATTTCTGATAAATGGGGTATCTTTTTTTAAAAATTGTCCGCAATTTTTTTCTTTTTAAAATTATGATTGAGAAATTTTAGAAAGTTATATTATACGATTTAACTATAGTAAAATATGACAATATAATTGGCCAAAAAAAAAATATGACAAGATAATAAAACTGAAAACTATTATTTTTTAAGAAACGATCAATTATATTTTATTAGTAGAATTTGAAGATATAACTTGCTGTATGACAGACTAGACAATCTCCAGGACAACTTTAATGCTCCCGTTAAGTTCTTCATGCTCATTCCAATTTCGAAATACCATTTGTGTAAATAACAATCCATAAAAAAAAAATTAATTTTTTTTTTTTTTATATAAATACCGTTTGAATATAAATAAGAATCCATGAATTTTTTTAGGATTAAGAATATAAGAAGGGCCTGAATAATGCCCCATGTTAACAGGAGATGTCTGAATGTTCAAATGTTAATACTAAGGGTCTAAATTATCATGTTTGTTGTTTTTCGGTTTTCCGTCCAAATTTTATCATTTAATAGAACCACGTGAAATGTCGGAATTACCCCTATGCAATTATTGAAACAATTTAGCAGTTTAATTAATGAAATATGAAATGTCTAAAATACCCTTGCCCACTAATTATGCCCTTAAAGCCACCGCCACCCGGCGACCACCACCCCGGCAACCGCCACCCGGCGACCACCACCCCGGCAACCGCCACCCGGCGACCACCACCCAGGCAACCGCCACCCGGCTCCGGCGACCACCACCCTAGCTCCGGCGAGTGGAGATCCTCCACTAGGATCCAACCTGATCTGAGTCGGTGGATCCACTCAGTTCACATGACCCGAGTGGACTCCCCTACCCGGATTACTCCCCCTTTGTTGCCTACCCTCGCCCCGGGTGGCCGAACATCCCGAAATGAGTCATATGGGATCAATCTACAATCCCAAAGTGATATTGAACATGAGTAAGAATAATGGGTGAGTCTCAATAAGAGCAACCCATCTACTCCCACCTGAACACCTACTAGGAGAATAACTTGGACTCCTACAAAGACAATGTAAACCCCTCCATGGCCAGACATAGTCAAACATGACTTATCGGTGGTTAACAAGGTAATTATCCTAGAATAACCCTATTATGGACATGATTAACTCCTATCCAAGAATATTGGTCTTTAAACTCTATAAATACCATTATTCACTATTCATTTCAAGTGAACATTCTCTCTCTACTCATACTTTGTCTCTTTATCTCACTAGAACTGAGCTGACTTAGGCATCAAAGTGGGTTTACCAGGAAACATCCCGGTTTACCCCTTCTTGCAAGTTCTCAAAAGAGAGAAGATCGGATCCTGGAAGAACAAGATCCATCATTTAGCGCCGTCTGTAAGATACAAACAAAAAGTCGTGGCTTACTTTTTGATATCAATGGCCACAAACAAGAATAAACAAGGAAGCCAGCTGGGTGGCTCCCAAAGATAAGGCGCATCCATCAACAGAACTATGCAACAAGAGCACGCTCCCGCAGGTAACAATGTTAGAGACCAACCAGTGATGGTGGAAGGAGAGTTCTCGAGCACAACCCGATCATTGACAGAAATACCTTTACCACGAGAACAACCTCCGCCTCAGCAAACAAATCTGATGGATATACGCCCAATTTGAACCCGTTGACTTCCGAATCGTTTTATTTTTATTACCCCGTTAATGATGGTAAATCGAAACTTCAACCCGAACACTTCGCGAAAACACCAACGGTCCGGACGAGGCCGAAGCGCTCGTCCGGCCGGGTTAGACTCACCTAGGTGAGGTCGGGTGGCCACACCCGACCTCCCCTAGGGGAGATCGGGTCAGCCAACCCGATCTCCCCTAGGGGAGATCGGGTGGACCAACCCTATCTCCCCTAGGAGGGGTTGGGTGACCTCACCCAACCCCTACCCTTGGGGGTCGGATTTCCCTCCCCCCCAAGGGCCCCGGCACCATTTTTGGACTCCCATACTCGGTTTATTTCCGCCAACCTTCTCCGTATCCTAATGTCTTAATTATGTGTTTAAAGGTTAGTTAACTGTGTTTAAAGGTTAACGATGTCATTAAGCCACCTTAATGACACCGTTGCCTATAAATACCACACCTCCACTATTCATTTGATCATCTTGGCAAGTTGGATAATTTTGCTCTGACATCTCTCTAGCTTTATCTCTCTAAAACGTACTGACTTAGGCATCGAAGAGGGTTCATCAGGCACCACCCCCCCTCTGTGCCTGGTATTGCCCCTTCTGCAGGGTGAAAGGAGAAGAGACGCTAAGGACAGAAGGACACGAGTTAGGACAGCGTAACCCGAGAGCACCGAATCTGCAATATCTCCAGTGAGGGACGAGACTTGAGTCGACCGCCCGTTGACCCTAGACTCGGAACCTAACACTTGGCGCCGTCAGTGGGCTTCGGACAGAAAGCCTGGCAATAACAAGAGCAATGACGAACAGCAGGGTGTCTAGGCACCACCGCCCATCTGGGGGCAATAGGCGAGGGAGGCAGCCTATACCTCCAGGGAGGCAGCCTAACCCAGGGAAAATGCCAATGCAACCAGAACCTCAAGGAACCCCACAAGCTCCCCAACACAACAACCAGGAGGGAGGACCCTCACGCCCAGCTGGGGCTGAGTCCTCCACAGCCTCAACCCCTTTGGCAAGGAGGCCACAAAGAGAGAGGGAGCAACAGGGAGTGCCATCACAGCATACAGCACCTCCTGAGGGATATTACTATGAGGCCCAACCCCAAGGATACCAGTATGGGATGCCGGGCCAAAGAAATGACAACCGCGCCCACACAACATACACAAGGCCGGCATACACCCAGGGGACAAACACAGAAGCTCATGAAGAGGAACAGATCCCAACGGAAGAGCACCACTCGCACCCTCGAGCAGGGCAGCGAGAGGAGCAAAGAAGAAATTACCAGGAGCCACCCCCAGAGGGAAGGCAACAATTCGTACCTCCTAGGCAACAGCAGAACGCCAGGGCTTACACCCCACTGGGGGAGGACAGACAAGCAAGACCTCCAAGGAGGCAAGAATTCTATGAAGCACCCCAGCAGGGACACCAAGGATACACCTACAGTCCGTATCAATACGGACAAGGGATCCCGACAAGCCCTAACTATAACTACGGAGGCTATCAGAGAAATTACACTCCGACACCGATATTGATCACTCCGGAAGAAATATAGGCAATGATAACAAGGAAAATGAATGAGAAAGAAACACGGCTTGCACTGTCTAAGTGACAAAACGAACCACCCTTTCACGAGGGAATTGGAGATGAGCAAGGTGCCGGACTCCCTGCATACAGTCCAGATTGCAAAATACAATGGCAAGGGAGACCCTTTGGAACATATTCAACAGCATGAAGCCTCCCTATTTGGGAGAACTACTGATGAAAGGTACAAGGCACTCCTATTTCCAAACACCCTATCAGGGGTGGCCTCACACTGGTTCTTCAGCCTACCCTCTGAGAGCATCCACTCATGGGAGCAGCTAAAGGCGAAGTTCCTTCAGAGATATCTAGGAGAAAGGAAGCTCCTCAAAGGAACAGGTTCCATCGATGACGTGAAGCAAGAAAATGATGAATCCTTGGCCAGTTACTACACTAGGTTTAACCAAAACATAGCAGACATCCAGGGCGACATCACTGAGGGTGAGATAATACGAGCCTTCATCAGAAAACTAGGCCGCTTCGGGTCAACGCTGGCAGAAAAGATGGCCAAGAAACCAGCGAGCACCTTAGAGGAGCTTGCAGGAAGAGTAAAAACTCATATAGACCTGGAGAGGCACAGGGCAAGTAAGAAAGCCAAGATCCAAGCAGCTAAGGAAGACAATGCAAAGCCAACCAAAGGAAAGCCACCTCAGGCACCTCAACACACAAGGCAGCAGGAATGGCGTCCGCCCCAGCAAAGAAATCAAATGGGCGAACCACTGAAAGCTAGGGAAATCAACGTCATCAAGTTCATTCCATTGAACAGCACTCCAGCTACTGTCCTCAGAGAGATGCGGAATCAGAAACTCTGGTCACCCCCTGCAAGGTGGAGAGCCCCAATGGTGGGGACACACAAGGATAGATGGTGAGATAACCATGAAGCATACGGGCACGACACGAACGAATGCTTCAGCCTAAAGCTAAGCATCAACAATGTCATCCAAAGGGGAGAACTAAAGCAGTTCGTGGATCATGGGGGCAATAGCATACAGTTAGGGCCATCATACAGGGACAAAGGCAAGAGCAAGGTAGACTACAATCCTCCACCCAACAAGAGAGGAACCATAAACATGATACACGGAGGAGTGGCATCAGGTGGCCCAACTGCTAATGCAAGGGAGGTTTACGCATCAAAACTGAGTTCAGTGCCAAGGTGGAGGAAAAGGCCACGAGAAGGAGAGGAGATGAAGATTGAATTCTCGGAGAAAGACAAGAGCCACATTGTCTTCCCACATGACGATGCGTTAGTCATCACGATAGACATTGATAATTTCGATGTAAAGAGAATACTGGTAGATGGGGGCAGCTCAGCAGACCTCCTAAGCCTAGGGTCCTAGAGGAGATAGGGAAAACAAAGGCAGACATCAAACCAGTCAACTTCCCTCTGGTTGGCTTCTCAGGAGCAACAAGTTACCCCCTGGGAATGATAACACTGCCAGTGACCATGGGCCAAGGATGGACACAGCTGAAGGTGAACATTAACTTCTTGGTGGTTGAAAGCTTGGGAGCCTACAACGGGATCCTAGGAAGAACAACCATAAACCCATATGAAATCGTGCCATCCACCGTACACCAGAAACTGAAGTACATCACTGAGAATGGAGTGGGAGAAGTCCTGGGTGACCAACGCACTGCAAGGCAGTGCTACGTCAACTCCATGAGACGGGGATCACTCAGGACAGACACAGTGGCAATGGTCATGGTAGGAACCGACCAGGACAACAAGAAGGTGATGAGGAAGCAAAGGCAAAGAAAAATGAAGAACGGAGTTGCACTCCGCCTGAGCAGACAGTTTTTTCAAACAATGCCTAAGAAGAGACACATGAGCAAGGCTGTGAAGGTGACAGCCATACCTTGGCAGCCAGAAACCATAGAAGGGAAAAGAACAAGGGACTCCATCATAAGAGGCTTCCGTCACATCGATGATATCAAGCAAATGCCGCGGGAGCCAATATCAAGCTACTTCCAGAGATTCTCCAGTTATGGTGCCAATATGGACATCACAAGAGGAGAAGCGGTCAAAGCATTCATTCGAAACATGCATCCAAACTCATTTGAGGCTTATGGAGGGCTCTATGAGATGGTCATGACAAGTACGATGAGGGAGCTCAAAGAAAAGCTAGACAAGGCATTTGCAAAGGAGATGGAGCAGCCGGAGGAAGTTCCGGAGAAAGAAGGAGAGACTGATACACTGCAAGGAGGTGTAAACTTCAAATTCACACCCCTTACAATGAGCATAGAAGAACTTTTTCAGAAGTACCTCAAGGAAGAGCTACTAGCATGCAGGGAGGAGGGCAAGGCCTTCCTAGGAAGAGATGCACAGGAATGGTGTGAGTACCATGGAACCTGGGGGCATCAAACCAACAACTGCATGGTGCTGAAGATAGAAGTGGAGGAAATGATTTACAATGGAGGCCTAAAGGAGTACGTGGCAATGGACAAATTGACCACCCCATATCCTTAGTTTCATATTTAGCACTCTGCATGTTCAAGTTTTTTAAGTTTTCCAAAAACAACTTTTGAGAAGGAGAACTCACGAAGGTACTCCAACTCTACAACTATCTTTGATTTCCTCCAAAGGGTGTCTGGATCCCCCCAAGGCACCCCATGTGTACAAAAAACATGAATGCTCTTAAAGGAGTAGGATTTCCTTCAAAGGTATTTTCCAATGAATGTGGTGATATAATCATGAAGTTATCCTTACACAGATATGACTTCAAGTCAACAACAGATTCGACGCCCCCAAGAGCGTATCTTGAGAGTAGTTCTCATACTACGACCTTCGACGCCCCCAAGAGCGTATCTTGAGAGTAGTTTTTATACTACGACCTTCGACGCCCCCAAGAGCGTATCTTGAGAGTAGTGTTCATACTACGACCTTCAACGCCCCCAAGAGCGTATCTTGAGAGTAGTTTAAACACTACGACCTTCGACGCACCAAGAGCGTATCTTGAGAGTGGTTTCCAAAAACTACGAACTTCGACGCCCCCAAGAGCGTATCTTGAGAGTAGTGTTCATACTACGACCTTCGACGCCCCCAAGAGCGTATCTTGAGAGTAGTTATTATACTACGACCTTCGACGCACCAAGAGCGTATCTTGAGAGTGGTTTCCAAAAACTACGAATTTCGACGCCCCCAGGAGCGTATCTTGAGGTAGATTTGCAACCTACCAGATTCGACGCCACCAAGAGCGTATCTTGAGGTAGAAAAAACACTACCAGATTCGACGCCCCCAAGAGCGTATCTTGAGGTAGATTTCAAACTACCAGCTTCGACGCCAACCAGGAGCGTATCTTTGGTCTAACTTGTGCCCTCCGGGAGCCTATCCTGTGAAACGTTAAGTGCCCTCCGAGAGCCAGTCTCGTGAACAGATTTCGACGCCAACCATGAGCGTATCTTTGGTCACCTGTGCCCTCCGGGAGCCTATCCTGCGAAACGTTAAGTGCCCTCCGAGAGCCAGTCTCGTGAACAGATTTCGACGCCAACCAGGAGCGTATCTTTGGTCTAACCTGTGCCCTCCGGGAGCCTATCCTGCGAAACGTTAAGTGTCCTCCGAGAGCCAGTCTCGTGAACAGACTCGACGCCCACCAAGAGCGTATCTTTGGTCTAACAATACCATATATACCATGCAAAGGGTATCAGAAGAGAGCTTTACACCATACTGAGAAGGATCCCATGAGATAGTAGTTTCAAAGTAAAGTGCTATGAAGAACACGTAATGTTTTTTCTTGAATGAAACAACAGGTATGACATGAAGGAAAACACGAAAGAAGGGTAAGTAAAGGAAACACACCAAGAGAAGAGTCCATAATCAAAGGAGTACATACAAAAGCATATGAAGTACTAATATAAAGGCAAGTGAACCACACAGCCAACGACAAAATACGACAAAGGAAAGCAACACAAAACCCCACAACAATCCCAAAAGATACTCAACCCATCAAAGGGGAGAAAGAGTATGGTTATATATACAAAGATAACAAGATGTAGATACATCAATCAGAGCCTTCGGGGGAGTCACCCTGACCCCCTGAGACTGAACCACCGGCAGAGATGGAGGAAGAGGAGGAGTCTGAAGTATCGATATCCACAGGCGTAGCATCCACTTGTGTAGGGGCAGGCTCGTCTGCAACAGCAGCCTGACCCCTAAGGACAGCCATGTAGCCAGTAGAGTATGGCCCGAAATCACCAAGATCGCCAACTGGAAACTGAGGATCAATGCGGAAAATATGATCAACCAGATACTCACCAAACTGGTTCATCTCCTGAGTGAGCCGCACGCTATAGTCAGCAGTGAAGGCAGAAGAAGCCTTGTACTCAGACACTGCTACAGTCCTCTCCTCTGCCCGACACCTAGCCTCCAACTTCCGCAACTCCTCAGAATGGAGTGAAGCTGCGACCTCAGCCTCCCGGCGCAAGCTACCTACAGTAGTCTCAAGTAAGGACACTTGGTCCCTGAGCTCCTGCATCTTCAGATCGGATAGGCGCGCCTTCTCAGCAGCAGTGGCGAGCTCCACCTTTAGGGAGACCTGGCTGTCCTCTAGAGTCTTCTTCTCGTCAGATAGCTCGAGAACGAGGGATGACATGTTCACCATGTCAGACATACCCTGAAAATTTAAACAAGAGATGAGTACCTGAAAAACCAACCACATAAAAGCAAAAAGGAGAAAGCAAGGAACAACTCACAGACGCATAACGAGAGAGTACATCCTGAACGAAGCGCCGAGTCTCCCCAGGAGACTTAGGCTGAGCAACACGATCGCCAGGGGGGATGGCAACGCGAAGTACGCGGATGCCAACCTCAGGAGTCCGCAAAGAGGAGCCGCTATCAAGGTGAAACTCCTTCAAACCAGCGAAAGGAGTCCACTCAGACCCAACGACATCTTCGTCAGTAAGACGTGCGAAATCCTTCCGACTCAAAGCCGGAGGCCCACCTATACAAACGAAGCAAGTCAAAGGAAAATATAAACATAGAAGAATCAGTGATACGGTGGAGATCGAACCTGATGACCGTGCCCTCGGCTGGGGGGCAGGGGAACCATCACCAACAGGTCGCTTCCCTTTGTCAGCTTGGGAAGGCACCTCTTCGACCACCATCTCTTTATCGCGAGACAGGGTCGGGGGACGAACAACAGGCGAAGAAGAATCCGCAGCCTTCTTCCTCTTGACAGCCGAGGCCCCGGCCTCAGAGTCAGTTCTCCGCGACTTGGACTTGGAAGGTCCAGAGCCTTTGCCTACGCAGACAACCCTCTCGGTCACCAGGGGAGAGTGCCCTAGCAATGCAAGAAAAACAAGATAAGGAAAACACAAGTATACCATAAAGAAGCAAACAGGAGGAAGTATACCAGAGGCCCCAGCCTTCTTCCCAAGCATGGGGGACTTCTTCAGAGTAGAGCCAGATGGAGCCTTTCTCTTGGTCAGATCGACCGGTGCTGCCTGCACGTTATAGGTTTTTCCGTGAAACCAACCTACAAAGGAAAAGCAGAAAGTAAATAAAGATGAGAAGACTAAGTAACATACCGAACCCCCGGAGTCAGGAGTCAAACTGATCCCTGCCTCATAAAGATCCGTCTCTGTCACTAAGGACACAAGGCAATATGATCGGGTCCTGTTGCTCTCATAGATCGTCTTCATAGTCTCTAAATCCACAAGAGAGAACTCCCCGAAAGCAGGCCAGCCGTCCGACCGATCCTCATTCAAGACCGACCAAGTGACATATCGATCCATGATGAAGAAATAGTGCTTGGCCCAGTGACTCGCCGAGTTGTCACTCCGGGCCACGAAGCGAAGAGAGGTATCCTACTCGACCCCACTCAACCCGAAATCAGCAAATCGGGAATCCTTGAGGGACGGATGGTGAGTTACAAAACTCGCAAAGCCTACTTTCCTCTGATATTGGAACCGGTAGAAGCATCGGAACAGAACCAGCGAATACTTCCAGGAGTACCAGTGGCACAACACCCGGAAGCCCACCCAGACGCGGAGGGCACTGGGAGCAAGGTTCACAGGAGAAATCCTGAAAAACCTTCTCAACTCTACGAGATCATCGCAGTAAGGCAACCTCAACCCAAATCGAATCTGGGAGGGGTAAACGACGACCTTCCCCCTAGGGGGCTCTGTCACCGTCTCGCGGGCATTCCCCAAGGAAGGGAGGAAAGGATATAGAGGCTCATCTAAGGGACAGATATCACCTAAGGTAACGTGCTCATTGTAATCATACCTAGTCAGGTGGTTCTCCGACAGAGCAGCGAGGCCTAAGTCAAAGGTAGCAGGAAATCCCAAAGTTCGAATCAAGTCCCGACTAACACCCCAGCTCAGACCGCAACACTAAGCTAATGATAGGAAAGGAAGTAACGCAACGAAAAGAAGAGAAAAGGAACTCACTCATCCTT
Organism: Clarkia xantiana subsp. parviflora; assembly: GCA_036873135.1. NCBI lineage: Eukaryota > Viridiplantae > Streptophyta > Magnoliopsida > Myrtales > Onagraceae > Clarkia > Clarkia xantiana. The sequence continues at coordinate 3,160,277 of JAPTYO010000018.1, forward strand.
CGGAGGATGTAACGCCTCTGTAGAGTCTGTGTGCGGGGACACCACCAGGAATACAGTACCTGCCACGACATGACAAATGTCAAAACAAGAAAATTTCCAAAAAACCGGGAGTACTCCGGCACTCGACCAACGACAACAACCAAAGATTCGAAGACACCCAACAAAGATAACAAACATGAGCCAAGGACACCACGACAACCAAATCGACCAATTTTGTCCGAGCCTAAAGTCGGTTTTCGGACAAACTTACAATTACGCCCTCCAATGGAAATCAACACACAAATGGCGACTCGACATCAAATTCAAAATGGGGATAGTTTAATCGGACAAAAAACTATCTCCGGACGACCGGCCAAAGTTTTTCCCCAAATCCACGACTATCTACGGCTACCCACGGCAATTCCACATTCAATCAAGTATCGGTAATCAAGTATCGGCAATTCAAAAATCAACATTTTACGCGATAACGGAAAGGAAAAGAATGGACCTTCGGAAAACCCGACCCGATGTGATAAACGGGTCCGGAATTCAAATTTTGACGTTGGCCGGAATCAGCCCCTCGCCGGAGCCCTAATTTTGTCGTCGCCGGAGTTGATTTCAGTCGCCCCACCGTCGCCGGAAAACACCTCGTGCCGCGCCGGAGCCGTCCCACCTCGCCGTCGCTCGCCTCCGCCGAACCAGACGTCGTCCCCGCCGGCAACGACCTCGCCGTCGTCCTACTGTTCCTCCGCGCTGCCGCTAGCCGGGCTGTCGTCCCAGTCAGCCGCCGCCTTCGCCCGATGCCGGTGTCTCCCTTCCGCCCGTGCTGGTCGAGATTTCTGGTCTCTCACCGGAAATTTCGGCCGGCCTCCTCCTTGGGTGTGCTCCAAATTCTTTCTTGCTCTCCAAGGGTGAGAAAAGAGGGAAAAGGATGGCTATGGTGACTAACTAAGGTATTTTCTTAACTCTCCTATATATTTGAAAGATGGTAGGGTTTTTTAAAGAGTTTTAATCACCACCCTCCATTTATTTTTAAGTGAGATCTAAGGGTTAAAGAAAAACCATCACCTTTACCCCCCTTAGACTATGATTAAGTATATCTCCACTCAAGTTAGGCTTATTCTTGAGCATCCCATACTTAGAAAAAATTTTGGGCCAAAATTAAATTTTTCTCCACTTAGGCAAAATCCCGGCATGAAATTGGAGTATGAGTCACTTAGCCATATTCGTATTGCATCCCTATGCGAGCATGTATTTTTTTGAGTATACGCCCGTAGTAAAGATAGATTTATTACTCCCACCTCAGACGGACGCGTGCTTAGGCACACGTCCGTGCTACTCTGACGTTTACAATTCCTCTATCTCATAAGGCAGGGGGCAGAGTCAGAGGCACGCATCCATGGGTAAGCAAGCATTCAGACAAGAAGGTAAAATCCCGGTTTCAAATTGCGCGTGTCATACCATCCTAAAATAGAGTCAATCAAGGGTCAGGCCATTGGTTGACTCGGGGGCATGTGATGGATATACGCCCAATTTGAACCCGTTGACTTCCGAATCGTTTTATTTTTATTACCCCGTTAATGATGGTAAATCGAAACTTCAACCCGAACACTTCGCGAAAACACCAACGGTCCGGACGAGGCCGAAGCGCTCGTCCGGCCGGGTTAGACTCACCTAGGTGAGGTCGGGTGGCCACACCCGACCTCCCCTAGGGGAGATCGGGTCAGCCAACCCGATCTCCCCTAGGGGAGATCGGGTGGACCAAACCGATCTCCCCTAGGAGGGGTTGGGTGACCTCACCCAACCCCTACCCTTGGGGGTCGGATTTCCCTCCCCCCCCAAGGGCCCCGGCACCATTTTTGGATTCCCATACTCGGTTTATTTCCGCCAACCTTCTCCGTATCCTAAGGTCTTAATTATGTGTTTAAAGGTTAGTTAACTGTGTTTAAAGGTTAACGATGTCATTAAGCCACCTTAATGACACCGTTGCCTATAAATACCACACCTCCACTATTCATTTGATCATCTTGGCAAGTTGGATAATTTTGCTCTGACATCTCTCTAGCTTTATCTCTCTAAAACGTACTGACTTAGGCATCGGAGAGGGTTCATCAGGCACCACCCCCCCCCTCTGTGCCTGGTATTGCCCCTTCTGCAGGGTGAAAGGAGAAGAGACGCTAAGGACAGAAGGACACGAGTTAGGACAGCGTAACCCGAGAGCACCGAATCCGCAATATCTCCAGTGAGGGACGAGACTTGAGTCGACCGCCCGTTGACCCTAGACTCGGAACCTAACAAAATCCAAAAACCGAAATTAGATACCAACCACAAGGACTCCAACCTACTCCGGAACTGCTTTCGGACTTGGAAGAGCTATTGGATAAGAGGGAGAGAATAAAGGCCCAAATGGGACAAGGAGCGCCACTACACCAAACACCCCCACCTCCTCCATAGTCGGTAGGGAGGGGGGGGGGGGGGGTCATAACCAAACCTATACAATTTCACACAATGGCCATATTAGATGTATATATTGTATATACGTTGATAGGTACTCATACTTGTATAGATACATGGTACCTTATGTTGACTTGTATAGTTGACTAGTTAGTTAGGATTGATCTCCTATATATAGTAGCATCCTAACATGTAAATACTTGGTTGAATCATTTATATCAGGGTTAAAGGTACTTTTGATACCACATGTTTGACCGAAAGTGGCTTTTAGTACTGGATATTTAGTTTTGTATACTTTTGGTACCAAACGTTTGAAAAAATGTGGCTTTTGGTACATCCGTTGGTTGGCCGTTAGATTTGGCCGTTAAATGACATGTACAAGTCACGTGATCGACTCTAAACTTTTAATTTTGTTCAATTTAGTCCCTCAAATATATTCATAACTTTTATTTTGTTTAACTTAGTCATAACACTTCAAAATCAGACCCAATTAAACCAATCGAATTCAATTGACATAGCCCCATTTGGGTCAAATTTACCCAATTGGAGATAGGTCCCAATTGGGTTCGATTTTGAAGATTTATAACTAAATTAAACAAAATAAAAGTTATGAATATATTTGAGGGACTAAATTGAACAAAATTAAAAGTTTAGAGTCGATCACGTGACTTGCACATGTCATTTAACGGCCAAAACTAACGGCCAACCAACGGATGTACATTTTTTCAAACGTTTGGTACCAAAAGTATACAAAACTAAACATCCAGTACTAAAAGCCACATTCGGTCAAACATGTGGTATGAAAAGTACATTTAACCCTTTATATCATTCATATTTTATATCTCCTTATTGGTTCAACCCTCCTCTCAACATTATAGAACTTAATATGGTATTAGAGCTATGGTATTTCCAGGTTCGATTCATGATTTTTCGAGAGGATTTTGCATCGATTTGAGCTTGGATCTTGAGGATTTCAAGCATCGATTATTTGGATTACTTGAAGATCATTCAGTTGATGATGTATTTCGTGGATTTTCTGAATGATTCTTCATGTTTTGATTGATTATTTCTGCGTTTGAAGCTGTTGCTGCTACTGTGTTTGCATATGCCAGCATGGTGTTTTCATACATGAGTTCTTGATGATGCTGTCATCTGCACTTTGTTGCTGTTATCTGCATCTTGATGCAGCATTTGGCTTCGATCAGCTTCGATCCTGTAATGTGGATTCGTTTATGGTCTTCTAAGATCATCTTCACAGCTGGAATGGTTTGGATCTTCTTTTCACGGTTTGTTCTTGGACGTTGCTGCTGTTCTTGCTGCATTTTCCAATCTGTGAGGAGCTGTGATGAATAATTCGAAGGTTTGGCTTTGATTCTGCATTTCACATGCTTCCTGGACATCATTGCGTCACTTCTATAGCATTGATTCGATTAATCGAATCATTTGAAGGTAATTCTGATTCAAATTCAGATTTCGCGCCTATTTTACTGCTTGAAGTTCGATCTTCGAATTCGAGCTTATTTCTTAATCATTTGCTGCGATTTGGATTGCATTGGATTCACATTTGATATTGCGATTAATTCTAAGATGCAATTTGTGGATTTCTGCTGTGGATTTGCGCGATTTTGTGCGAATTTGGTTTGAAGTTGCTGTGTTCTTGATACTGCTGTTATGTTGCTGCAATTTCATCAAACTCGATTTGGATAATCGATTATTTGCTGAAATTTGGACTGGATTAGTTGCGCCTTTAGGTTGCTATTGGATTCCAGTTGGTTTGTTGTTCGATTTCGACGATTTGGAGTTGAATCGAATTGGTTTTGTTGAAGAACACTTTGAAGATGTGAAGATCTTCATATTCTGCCCAGGTTTGAATAATCTGGAAATTGCCGTGCCTCGCTGGATTCGAACACACGACATGTTGCTTCTGTAATTCGTGGAAATTTTGCGTCTGTGTGGCTTCGAACTCGCGACCTCTGGGCTGTCTAGCGCCGTGCACCCTCCGTGCACCGGGATTTCAGCATGGTTTTATTTGGTCTCGTGCACCCCGATGCTCCTTCATGTGCTCTGCACGTGCCATGGGTGTTTTTGGCCGAATTTTGAGCCGAATTTGGGTGTTCTAGTCTATTTTGGCTGAATTTTTGGCCGAATTTGGGGCTATTTTGAAGATTTGTGAAGTTTGAGGCTGTTTTAGGTAGTTTTCAAATTTGGGATGCTCTTTTGAGAACTTTGGGGCTGTTTTGGAGCAGTTTCGGAGTTTGGGGCTTTTTTGAAAGTTTTTGCAAAGTTTGGGGCTATTTTGAGGATAGTTCTGAAATATTGGGGCTTCTTTGGAGCTTTTGAACACTTTGGGGCTGTTTTGAGGACAGTTCTCAAGTTTGGGGTCGTATCCCGAAAATTGGATTTTCGAGGGGCTGTTTTGTGAAGACCAGGTTATGTACCTTGGCATTTGTGAAGACTGGGTTTGTTGGACCTTGGCATTTTGGAGCGGGTTTTAAATTTCCCATGGATCATTTGAGCAGGTTTTGAAATTTCCTTGGCTCATTTTGAATGGGTTTACCCTTGGCTCTTTTTGACCGGGTTTTGATTGGACCTTGACATTTCATTCATCATCGACCTTTTCTCTCAAAATTTCCTTTTAATTCTTTAGAAAGGAAGAAGAAGGAAAAGATGGGGGAATATTAGATGTACATATTGTATATACATTGATATGTACTCATACTTGTATAGATACATGGTACCTTAGGTTGACTTGTATAGTTGACTAGTTAGTTAGGATTGATCTCCAATATATAGTAGCATCATTTATATCATTCATATTTTATATCTCCTTATTGATTCAACCCTCCTCTCAACATTATAGAACTTAATAGGCCAAGAAATATGGACCCCCAAGAAATGCAAGCTACCAGTACCACTACCAAGCCAACCCCAACCAGAAGTATGCAACATGACAGCGACAGGAAGTACCAAACACAACTACAGTTGTTTGACAGTTGAGCAGGTACATGAAATCATGGCAAGGAAACTCAAAGAGTCGAAGGGAAGAGCGATGCACAAGTTGCGAGATCGTGTATCTCATCATTTCACTCCAAGGCTGCTAAACACAATACTCCCAAGGGAAGTTATACCACGACCCATACTCAACTATGAAGGAAAGGGAGACCTGATCCAGCATATCCAGAAGCATGAGCCATCCCTCTTAGGAAGACAACTGAGGATAATCACTTTACACTGCTTTTACCAACTACCCTCACGGGGTAATGCATCCTACTGGTTCTTCGGCCTTTCACAAGAATCCATCGCATCCTGGATGGATTTGAAGGACAAGTTCATACAACACTACTCAGGGGAAAGACAGCTGCTCAAGGTAGACTCAGCTTTGGATGATGTGAAGCAAGGGTATGATGAAAGCTTGGCAAGCTATTATTACACGAGATTCAATCAAAACATAACCGACATAGCCACAGAGTTGTCGGAAGGGGAGGTTATAAGATTCATCATCAGGAATCTTGGGTGCATGTGCGCATCCCTCTCTAAAAACGTCGAAGTATCCCCCGTGCCAACAATGGAGGAACTAGCGAAGCGAGTAGCTTACATCGATCTTGAAAGGTCAATGGCGAATCAGCTAGTAAAGAGGAATGCCGCAGTGCACATAAGAAAGAAAGGCAGGAAAAAACAAACCAACCGAGGGCCCCCTAGCCCAAGAACACAATAATGACATCCACAATGGGGAATACGAATCAACGAGCCACAGAGGCCGAGGAATTTACATAGCATTACATTCACCCCCTAACTCGTGATCCATCAGAGATTCTCCGCGAGATAAGAAAGCTCATATTATGGGTTCCCCCAACAAAGACACATGATGGTCAGATGAAACATTATCTGGATAACTGATGCGAGCACCGTGGGGTTTGGGGCACCACACAGACAGCTGCATTGACCTGAAGAAGGACATAGAAAGAAACTTGCAACAAGGAAATCTGAAGAACTTCGTGAATGATGAAAGAAAAATATCAATGAGTCCACCACCAAGGCCCCTTCTAAAGGGTAAGGGGAAATAAATCTTTTTGAAGACAAACATCCTCCTCCTCCTCCTAAAAGAGGAACCATAAATGTGATACACGGAGGGCCAACAGCAGGGGGTGAGTCTTCTAATGCGAGAGAAGTATATGCCGCCCAAGTGGAAGAAACAACCACATGGGGAAAAAGGCCAAGGCCAAATGAAAAAACAATAATCCAGTTCTCCGACAAGGATATGGAACACGTGGTGTTCCCACATGATGTCTTGGTAATAACAACGAAAATAGGCAACTTCTATGTGATGAGAATCTTGGTGGATGGTGAAGTTCCACATACATATTGCATGTCCAGGAACTAAAGGAGCTAGGGAAAACTAAAAAGGATCTGTAACCAGTGGATTTCCCACTGGTAGGCTTCGCAGGAGTAACAACCTACCCTTTGGGAACAATCACCTTACCTGTAACGCTAGGAAGTGGTTGGGAACAACTTCACCTGAACGTGAATTTGTAGTAGTGGAAGATCTAGGAGCTTACAACAAGATACTGGGTAGAACAACAATCAGCCTGAACGACATCGTCCCCTCCACAGTGTTAGCATTTGGACAATGGGCCGCTGTAATTGGGAGCCCACTAAATAAGGTCATGTACCTAAGAAATAAGGTAATGTCACATTAGGGATTTTGGGCTAGGCCTAAAATCCCAATTGACATTGGAGGCTCAAAATTGGCCTCCCTAATACACATGGCCGGCAGAAACTTATAGTAGGGGTAAAGTGGACTTTTGTCCACTTTACTCCTCTTATAAATAGGGAGTCCTAGGAGGTTTTAAGAAGGCTAATTCTATTTTCCTAATTGGTGAGATTAAAAGAAAACCATCCTCCCTAAATACCCAAGTTTCGGCCGAACCACACAGGAGCAAGGAGGTGCCAAATTATGTCAAGCAATTAACTCCAGAAAATCCATCTCGCAAAGAATCGACTGGGGCTTTGCTGTGAGGCATAATCTGTGTAGGGCTTGTCTAACACTATATATATATATATTGTTGATTGATTATATATCTCTAAATATAGAATCTCGAGAATAAATATACTTGGCCCACAAGTATAGAATCTCTAAGTATACACTACTTGGCCCACAAGTATCAATCTCGGCCGAACCTATTGGGTAACAGGCCGGTCTAATATCTCAAAATCAGGTCGGGTCAACCGACCCAGGACGCCAAGGGAACCCGAACCAGACAGAACCGGGTCAACCGAACCGGGTCGGGTTCCACGGGTCCAAACTGGAACGGGTCAAAAGCCGTATTTTCTCAATTGGTCCGACCCATCCAGGTCGGGTCGGACCGGGGCAACTACTATGGGTCGAACCGAATCAAATTCCTATTTTAAACCGAACTAGTCCGGCCGAACCATTTTTCAAACCGAACCGGACAGATTCAAACCGGTCTGACCGAACCGGATTAATTAAACCGGACCGAACGAACCGAATTAATTAAATAAAATAGGATGGTCAAATTTTTAAATCCAAATGTTTTCGAACTTTAAATAACCTACAAAGTGCTTAAAGATTTATATTTCATCATTTTAATTAAACCTGATGCCTAGTTTCGATTATGGGGATAGATCTCAGAAATGCATGATTTTGGGACTGAGTCATTTAGTGGGCTCAATTGCAATTGCTATTTAATTGATATTATTGCATGATTAGAACTATCGTCTTGACTATGTCAAGTTAGTTGGATTATGCATGTTGTGGGCGGAGCCCAGGTTATCAATTAATGAGTTGCGCACTAGGATAGACATGCTGTGATGGTTGCAATTGCCTAGTATTCATGTCTAGAGGTACGCATGTTTGGTATATAGCATGAATTGCAAGTCAGCCCCAAATGTTTTAAAAGTGGAAATCAGTCGCCAAATATGCATGTTTGAATGTTGTGATCACGCATGATGCGTATGCATGAATGTTGAGGATGAATTGGCATGTGATAATTTACTTAAGCAGTAGAATTATATAAGATAAGCATGAGTTCCTCGGAACATTAGACACATGATGCGTATGCATAAGGTATGGTTTGTTTCTTGGATGTGATCTGCGCACGATGATTTACTTGTGTAGTAGAATTCTGTGTGCAAACTTGAAATCCTAGAAAATGTTTTAAAAAGGGCCTTGGGAAAGCCAAGAACGGATGTTTTAAAATCTCCCGTTCCGGTGATTGCGATTAACCCGTTTTAAAAGTCGGATCTATTAGAAAGAAGACGATGGTAATGTGAACTCTTTCACGACCCCGTTCCCTCGGTTTACTGTCGGTCGGTTAGCTTAGATGTATGAAGAATCATTATTAGTCATCCTCTATCTCATAGATATCAGATGAACGCAATTCTTTTTCAAAATGTCATTGTCTTCCTGCATATGCATAATTGTCAATGTCTTTATAGTATAGATGGCAGTTCGAAAGCGTTTCTTCACTAAACTTGATGGTAGCAATTATGATGAATGAGAGAAATATGTTACGAACATTCTCCTTGTTGCAAACGTTGAGGAACGGATAGACTCAACTGCGGGGAGGGTAAACACGGACGAATCCGGTAGTCCAAGATACAACTACGGTCAATTGTCGCAGAAAGATCAGATGGCAAGCGATTTAATCCGTGCAACCCTGACAGAAGAAGTTGAAGAAAGCGACGTGAACGTTAGTGCGCTACACCTCTGGTGCACCATACGCCATCACTACGGCGGAGGAATGGCCACACATGCAAGATACCTAATGCTTAGGTATTATGGTATTCTTTGCATGGATGGAGGTGTACTCACAACTGGCGATCCCGAAGATGAAATAGACATACGGAAAAGGATTAAAAATGTGATGAGGATGTTTCCCCTTTCGTGGTTTGCAAATAATGATGGTCTCTCTTGTTTGATTAGTACAATTCAGACTGCGACTGAGCTATTCTAAAAGAACACTAAGGATGAATGTTCCTCCAACGAATCCCAATCGAAAGATCTCTATGATCATATCCGTAAGTTCATGGGTAAAACCAGCAACAAAAGGTCTAAACGAAATCCGGTGGGACAAACACCGTAAAGCGCGTCTCACGTACGCCTCGTTTTCCATATAAAGTCGTAAAATAATTTATTTGAAATAAAATGTCTGAAAAAATTCACATGTGAATTCTTCTCAGGTGTCGTGCTCGATATGGCAAGGACTTAGTGTCTCTTTTATTGCTTTTTGCTTCTTTAATTTCTACGACTTTACTGTTTTAGTTGTAATGTGTTTACTTGTTCGAATAAGTTGTTGAATTATTGGTTAATATATGATTCAGAGTTATTGAATAAAAGTAATTTCTATTCGATTCGAAATACAATTTACTTATCAATTATCGTCCCGGGCAAAGGGAACGATCCAAAACGAAAATCTAAAGCCTCCGGCTTAGAACCAAGACCTTCCGATCAGGAAGACTGTTCGAATTAAACAAAAAAATTAACATACTCCATTCAAATTGCTATAAGTTAGTGAGAACACGAATAGATAATCCTTATTTGTTAGTACTCCAATATAAAATTGAAATCGAAATGATGAACATGTAATAAACCGATTAAACTGAATTTTTAAAACGAAACATTTCACCACGGGTGAAACCTGGTGATGCGCGCACAATGCATGCGTGTTCCTCGAGAGATGGAACACATCGATTCAAAGTACAAAATTCAATATAAAGTGTGTTCTTAATTTAATGCTTGAAGTAAATTTTTTCATTTGCACGAACAACCATTCAAGGGTTTTACTCATACAAAATTCTCGTAGAGAATTTCAACGAGCATAAGGTGAAAACCTAATGCACGATCCATGGTGGATAAAACCTTGGGGTATGAATAAGTAATGAAAATGAGCATCTGTTAAACGACGTCTCCCATTATACGCCTTTAAAAGATTGGTGAAGCATTTAAACGACACACACTTCATAATAAAGTAATGGTTAACTGCAAATCATGTGGTGAATCTAGTTAATGTATAATTGGTTACACGACACCATGTGAGCTATTGGTAATGATAGGGATCTTACCAGAATTGCGACATTCATGTTGCAAACAAAACACACATAGTACCAAATGGAATGCTGAAAAGTATCTCTTAGCATACATGTGTGTAATAGCTTGGGAGCTTGGTGACGTGGTCGAACATGAGACGTTACACTACTTGAGGCTGAATTTCCATAGCTATATAAACATCAACGAATGAAGTCTTGATTGAAATAGAGAATGATGATGATCAGGTCCCACTGCTTCGAGTGGGAGATTTGAGGCAGCAACGCAAGTGAACGATATGGTAAATGAAGATGGGGACATTTTCATAATAAATCCAGTGGGAGGAGTCAATCCAACCACCCAAATTACTGTTGCTACATGTACGAATCAAGTCGGACCTGATGATCATATTACTGAACCGATGGATAAAAATCCAATTTTACCTCAACTACCTACTGCGCCCTGTAGGGGTGGTACGAACAACTCGGTTCCTGGTCATCGTAACCGTGGAATTAATCTCGGAGGTGGAAATCCGAGACCGAGAGGTCGTCCAAGAAAAGTTGTTGGTTAAATTTCAAGTAGCGCTCTTGTTCCCAGTGGAAGTATTACACAGATAATGAGCATTATTCCTAGTGGGAGTGTAGTTCAAGTTCAAGATGGGATTAACGACCCTAGACATAGTCTGAGGCACCGAACTTCTCCTAAGAAGTATCCCATCGAAAGAGGTGAATTGTTCACCCTCACTTCGGTTGATGAACCTGTAACGGTTAAGAAAGCTATGTATGGACCTCAAGCGAAAAAATGGAGTATGAGATCGCCTCTATGAAAGCTAATTCGGTATGGTATTTGGTTGATTTGCCTGCTAACTGCAGAGCAATAGGTGTCAAGTGGGTTCTGAAACTTAAACTCACTACTGATGGAGCTGTCGAGCGATACAAAGCTCGACTCGTTGCGAAAGGATATAACCAACTTCACGGAGTAGACTTTGATGAGACATACTAACCTACTGTGCGTTATACCACAATACAGGCCATATTGGCTTTGGTTGCGAGCCTCGATCTGGAGCTGCACCAAATGGATGTTATGACTGCATTCCTCCATGGTAACCTGGAGAAAGATCTATATGGAGCAGCCAGAGCGTTTTGTTACTCCTGGCAACGAACATAAAGTTTTTAAATTCCAAAGATCTATCTATGTTCTTAAACAATCATCACGACAATGGTACCGCAGATTGCACGAGGAAATCGTTGGAAATTGATTCATGAATCTTCATGAGGATCCATGCGTGTACACAAAGACTTCCGAGTCAAAATACGTCATCTTGACATTATATGTAGATGACATATTGATTGCCGCAAATATGTGAGTTACATGAATGAATCAAAGCCCTGGATGGCATCTGTATTTGCGATGAAGGACATGGGAGAAGCCACGTACATCCTAGACATTAAGATTTCTAGAGATCGTGTTGGTCGCAAACTATGTCTCTCTCAAGAATCCTATATCAACAAGTTGTTGAAAAAGTTCAGACTACAAGATGCCAAACACGTGGATACGCCAGTTGCGTTCGGGTGCGCGTTATCGAAGCGTGACGACCCGAAAAACCTGGCTGAGCATGAACACATGAAAAGTGCAGAATACTTAAGTATGGTTGGCAGCTTAATGTATGCCATGCAATGCACTCGTCCAGACATCTGTTATGTCGTGGGCCTAGTAGCACGATTCCAATCAGATCCTGGCATTCAACATTTAAAGGCCATGAAACGAATAATTCGATACCTAAAAGGTACTGCCGACCACGCACTGTACTATGCGGGTGGAAAATTAGAATTGACTGGGTTCAGTGACGCCGACCACGGTGGGGATCTGGATGATTGTAAGTCCACTTCAGGAGGCGTGTTTCTCCTTGTAAATGCCACCATTTCATGGATGAGCAAGAAGCAATCCTGTGTCGCGCTGTCAACGATGGAATCCGAATTCGTGGCCCTCTCTAAGAATGCACAATAAGCGGTCTGGCTTAATAGGCTCTTAACTGCATTGCTTGTCGTCGAGGACGGGAGTTAACCTGTGAAGGTATACTCTGACAGTGAAGTAGCAATTGCGGTGGTTAAGAACCCTAAGTACCATAGCATGACGAAACACATTGACATAAAATATAATTATGCTAAGAATGTGGTTGATGACAAAGTAATCACACTAGAATACTTTTCTACTAAAAGTATGATGGCCGATCCATTAACTAAACCTTTACGCATGGATGTTTTTGAAAAGCATGTTAGAATGCTTGGACTGCGTAGGGTTTAAGTAGCTTGTATCGTGATAACAACTTTTTGAAACGTTACTAGAAATAATTACAATTTGAGTTTATGATTCTTACGACGTCATAATGTTTAAAGTTTCATCGGATTTTTACGATCTATAAAATAGTCGTAGGAGGGTTGACCTCCAAAATAAAATAATGTCGAATGTGGGCCAAGCCTCGTCACACAGGCTCGGCCGTCTTGACGGAGAGGAGGATCTCCATTAGATAAAGACTGGCTAAGAACCATGGTGGTAAACCTGGTTAAGCAGAACGATCATTTGGTTGTCGGAGTAACACGATATGATCTAAGTTCTGCAAATCGCCGTTCCGTTCGTAGTAAAAGCACATTCAGGGCCAGATGACGAATCTACAATAGCATATGACATTTCCCACTTCTTGACTAAACTCAGGCTATGCTATCGACGCGTGCTTCATAATGCGCGTGCTATGTTCGACCACGGGGTTAGGTTCGGTTGTGCTAGATAAAATCCACGAGATTCGGATGAGCACAAACTTCTTCACCTGGAGCGTGTGGCTGATCTCGCATGCTATATGAAGAAGCATCCAAAGTATCCTCACGGATTAGAACTCATACCTAAGGTCAGGCTCAATGTTCGCTTCCCGGCATACGAGCGTAGTGCTGAACAAAAAGGCCAAGAGACCACATCTTTGGAAACCGGTTGGGTTTGACTAAGGGTATGAGCGATGGGGATGGTCAAGTGCACCTGAAACTCCGACTCTTGTATTCACTAGGTGGCCACCAGCCTGACATTAGTTGAAAGGTTGTGAATACTTGTGCGGATGCCCTGAAGGAGTATTCCTATATGGAAACTGGGAAATTGGAGAACGACAGTTGACCTAGGATACAGCGCGACACTTTATTTTCACAGGTTTATTAGACATGGGGAATCAACGTTCTGCGGGCGCTACAATACTCCTAACAGATGAGTAGCACGATGCCCGTCGTGTCCGCCGGTCGCACGATAAACCTCGTTTGAATTATTCGGAGCAGGGATTGGACCGAAGATCAAATGCTGATGTGTTGGTGGACAACATATTAATAGGCACCTTCCCATTCCGGCGAATGGGAGCTGTTAGCATTTGGATAATGGGTCGCCGTAATTGGGAGCCCATTAAATATGGTCATGTACCTAAGAAATTAGGTAATGTCACATTAGGATTTTGGGCTAGGCCTAAAATCCCAATTGACATGGGAGGCCCAATTTTGGGCCTCCCTAATAAACATGGCCGACCGAAACTTATAGTAGGTGTAAAGTGGACGTTTGTCCACTTTACTCCTCTTATAAATAGGGAGTCCTAGGAGGTTGAAGAAGTCTAAGTCTCTCTTCCTAAGTGGTGACATTAAAAGAAAACTCTCCTCCCTAAATACCTAAGTTTTGGCCGAACCACACAGGAGCAAGGAGGTGCCAAGTTGTGTCAAGCAGTTAACTCCAGGAGATCCATCCCATGAAGAATCGACTGAGGCTTTGCTGTGAGGCATAATCCGCGTAGGGCTTCTCTAACAGGAACCTCTACAGAGAACCATCTGGCAGATCGATAACTCCCCTCAACGGTCTTGGACTACGTGGAAGCATTGTAGGTATGTGCACCTTATTCCACTGCGTATTAGTTACCACACACGTATCTTGATTTGTTTTTGGTCTATATGTTGAATTTTTTACAAAAGTTTCGGCCCCTACATGTTGAATTTCGGCCAAAATTAGGGTTAGATTCACATGATAATTGTGAAATTAATTATTGATTTATTCTAGCATGATGTTAGGGATGTTATATATTATTGATAGATATTAGTTGCCTAAGATTGAGAAAATATATTGTTGATAGATTTATATCCCTAATATAGAATCTTGACAATATATATATTACATATTTGGACGAAATTAATATATATATATATATATATATATATATATATATTGTGCAAATATATATGGAAACTATATCTATAATTAATATTACTTGGCGGCTATTGGGATCAAAATGACGTGGCCTTGAACTTCGGGTAACGGACTCCGAGATATCGCCGCAGGCTAGCTCTCTTAGGTATCTTTTTGACCTCTTGGGTACTTAGTTTCCTTTTGAGGCTTTGTATGAGGCGAGGACCTGAAAAGGGGTGGGGATGGCCCCTGATTCCACTCCTAAACTTAAGTCAGTAATGAATTTGGAGAAAATAATATGAAGTATTAAGCAAGACTTAACCTAATGTTTTAGAATGTACCCCTATTTATAGCGAGATATTACCGATTTTATATGGAAGCTACCCTCTGGGGAGGGTTTCTGTCCAGAGTCGGCTTAAGCAGGTGACAAGCAGGTCGCCACCTCATCTATCCTTAGCTGGGAAGTTTTCTTCCTTTGGCGGTGGAAGCAGGTCGCCACCTATGTTCTTTCTTGGGAGGAAGGTTTGCTTCTTAAGGCGGATGAAGCAGGTCGCCACCTGTCCCTTTCCTTAAGAGGAAGGGTTTCTGATGAGACTTCGATTGTCGACTCGACTTACTCTTTAATAGGGAAGGGCTTTAGGCAGCCTAGTCTCATTTATCTTGTTAATCGTATTCTGGAAGTTGACTTCTTCGAATGTGATCGTCGACCTTTTACCTTTGTTTATTATTTTTAACAAGGTTGGTTGACGAATTATCGATCACGCCTTTTAAACGTACTCGACTTTATTCTAGTCATGTCGTATTTAATCGTAACCCAACAGTGGCTAAGTTAAGTTTTTAGTGGATTTTAAAACCCAACTTAGCCCACAAGTAATGTTTCGGCCGAAAACTATAGGGTAATGGTGTTAGATTATGGGGAGTAATCACTACGGATACTACAAACATGGAACATGCTAGTAATCGATATTACCCAGCTGAAAATTCGCACATACCTCAACAGTAGTCCATAGTCCCAAGATCCTTGCAGAAGGGAGTTCACGATCCTCCGGTCGGCACCCGTAGAGGTTCTTGTGAAGGAAGCCCTACGCGGTATATTCTCCACAACAAAGCCTCAGATTGATTCTTGGCAAGGGACGGATCTCCGGAGTGTTTGCTCGAAGGCAAATTGGCACACCTTGGTGGTGGTGATGTTTCGGCCGAAGTAGTGGTATTTATGGGGAGGAAGGTTTTCTTTCTAAAACACTCTAAGGATTAAGAATTAACTCATAAAACCCCTAACACCACATATATATAGGAGTAAAGTGGACAAAAGTCGACTTTACCCACCTATAAAGAATTTCAATTTGAGTTTATGATTTATCGACGTCATAATGATTAACAACATCGGATTTTACGGTTTATAAACTAAGTCGTAGGAAGAAGTAAAATTTTCCACCAAAATTATGTCGAATGTGAAACTTGCCTCGTCACACAGGCACGGTCATCTTGTAAGGAGAGAGGGACCTCTACCATAACAAGATTTGCCAAGAATCAGGGGGGTAAACCTGATTAAGCAAAACGATAACAATGTCACGCTTAACAACATGACTTAATCTTCATTTTGTAAATCGCCGAGTTGGACTTTGTCCATCACTATATCACATTCAAGGCCAGATGAGAGATTTTGCGATAGCATTATTGACATATCCCATCCCTGGCTTTACCAGGTGTGCTATCGACGCGTGCCATATACGACCACAGGGTCAGGCTCGGTTGTGCTAGCTAGAATCCTTGTGATTCAAAGGGCGCATACTTCTTCACCTCGAGCGCGTGATTGATCCCGGATGTCTTATGAAGAGGCATCCAAAGTATCCTCATGGACTCAAAACTTATACCTAAGGTCTGCCTCAATGCTCGCTTCCTGGCGTACGATCGTAGTGCTAAAGAAAACGGCCAAGTGACCACGTCTTGGAAACCGGTTGAGTCAGACTAAGGGTATAAGCGATGGGGATGGTCAAGTTCACCTTTAATTCACCGACTCTCGTGTTCACTAGGTGGCTGATGGGTTTTGATATAGCCGTTAGGCCCATTAACGGCGACTAAACGTCGAAGTAGGCCCACTGGGCCCCAAACGAGGCTTATAAGACCAATACGAGGGGTCCCGACAAGGTCGGTCCCGATATATGAGCTGAACGCTCCCGATGTTATGCCTTTAAGTAGGCCCCGATGATATGCCTTTGAGTAGGCCCCGATGATATGCCTTTGAGTAGGCCCCGATGTTGAATCCCAGAGAAGAGTGGCCCTGTCCCGATGACGAGGGGCCCCGAGCGGTGACCAAAGGAGATAACTCTGGAGTCCCCGACTTCCGTAGGGACTTGCCACCAGAGCACGAGGTCGAGAAACACGCCCACTATCAACATAGTGGGGAAGTGGCCGGAAAAGACGGAACGTGGGCTACTGGCCGAGATAAACGGAACGTGGCAGTTATCCCAACAGGTAACTGAGGTAACCCCTCCCCTATATAAAGGAAGGAGTTACCACAGGATTGATACGTTCACATACTTACATACTGATATTTGCTTGCCTGCATCGAGATACTCATTTAAGCATCGGAGAGGGATTCTGGGTCACCGCCCGGTCTATCCCCTTCTTGCAGGATTACTTGGAGCAAAGGAGTTCGGACTTCCGTCAAGAACGTACCGGAGTTCCAACCGTAATCCAACATTGGCGCCGTCTGTGGGAACGAAGCGAAAAGCAAAAATGGCTTCTACCCGATCGATGGCTGGCAAGCAAAAGAAGAGACAAGGACAATCCAGCGGTTCCCGCCATCCTGCTGGAACTCTGAATTCAGGGCCGCCGGAGCGCACTGTTGATCGGAATGATCCTCCCCCTGCTGTTTCCCAAACAGGGGGGCATCATGATGATCGCGAAGATTCCATTCGAAACTCGTCGGAGAGCCGGGAAGAGGTCCCGAGGAGGGACCAGGATGCTCCTACAAAAGTGGACCTGACGAAGGCTATGCTGGATGCCATGCCGATATTCCTGGAGACTATGGAGGCTGCCAAGAAGAAGGAGGAGGAGTTGCCTCCGCCCCCGCCGAGAGAGAATCGGGACGGGCAGGAGGCCCAACCCAAGCACCATGACAAGGGCAAGGAGCCTGCCCTATCGGAGCAGTTCGTGGTCGATGGGCCTGGACCGGTGCAGCATAGGACCATCCCTCTCAATGGCCCTATCACCCCCGATCAAGTGGTGAAGATCGTGAACATATGTATGGGGGACCAGAAGAAGATGATGTCGGAGCTGAGGGATCGATCCACTCATCCCTTTGTCCCCCGATTGGTGAACACCACTGCCCCGCCGGGACTGGGCATCCCGACAATCAATGAGTATGATGGCGAGGGAGATCCCGTTCGTCATTTCCAGAAGCATGTCATGGCTTGTCTAGGCAGGGCCCCGAATGATGATATAGTGTGCGTTTTGTTCCCAGGCACACTTGGGGAGAGGGCCCTGACGTGGTTCTTCAGCCTTCCTCTAGGGTGCATCTCTAGCTGGACCCAGATGCATGATCGCTTCATCTAGCAGTACTAGGGCCGTCGACGTCTCCTGAAAAGCGGGAGGTCCTTGGCTGAAGTGGTACAAAGGCCCGACGAGTCGCTGGCGCATTACTATCAAAGGTACACTGCCAGCGTGGCCGAGATTGATGAGGAGATGTCGGATGGAGAGACCATCCGCACCTTCATTCAGAACCTGACAGCACCATATGGTTCCGACCTGATGCACAACGTGGCTGAGAAGGCTGTGTGGAACATGGAGGCGCTGCAGAAGAGGGTGAAGCAGCAAATCGACGTCAGGAGTCGAAGATAGCTGCCGGAGACCTTGACCCTCCGAAATCAAACAAAGGGAAGCAGTCGTTCAAACCCTCGGACGATCGCAGGAGGAAAGATAAACCCGAGAGCAGTCGGGGTCAAGGCCGTCCCGATCGGAGGGAAGACAAGCGTTCCTCAAAGTCGGACAAACGGGAGGACCATTACACCCCTCTCATTTGTTCCATGGGTGCTGTGTTGGCGGTGATGGACCGACAGGGTATCGCCAGGTATCCCCCGAAAAAGGATGGAGAGTTCATGGGAGCTCACACTGATCGTTTTTGTCGTTTCCATCGTGCCAACGGTCACGACACCAAACATTGTCGGGAGTTAAAGAAGGAGATTGAGAAGCTGATCCAGAGGGGGAAGCTTAAGGAATTTGTGGCTGGGCAACGGGGCCGATCCCGTTCCCGGTCCCGATCGCGGTCTCGTTCCCGATCCCGTGGTCGATCCCCGAAGAAGGATAAGCCCGAGTCTTCCAATGCCCGAAAAGAGAAGCGGGGAACCATTAATGTGATTCACGGAGGACTTTCTGCAGGAGGAGATACTACGGCATCTCGGGAGGTCTATGCTTCTCAGATTCCCATTGCTGTGTTGTTGGGCAAGAGGGCCCGAAATTCGACTCTGAAAGAAGAAATGGTGATTCCCTTCTCAGCGGAGGACCTGATAGGTGTGGAGACCCCGCATGATGATGCTTTGGTCGTGACCCTGAACGTGGATGGGTACGAGATGAAGCGGATCCTGATTGATGGAGGGAGCTCCTTCAATATTTTGTTCATGGACGCACCGCAGGCCATGGGGAAAACCAAGAAGGACTTGAAGCCTTCGGACTTCCCGATGGTCGGATTTTCTGTCTCTACCTCTTACCCGGTCGGGATGATTACCTTACCGGTCGAGTTCGGAAGTGGTTGGAAGACAGAGAAGAGGAACGTAGAGTTCGTGGTGGTCGAGCCTGCGGGGACCTATAATGCCATCATTGGGAGGACTACCATCAACCCGCTGGGGGCAGTTGCCTCAACTGTCCATCAGAAGCTGAAGTTCCCGACCGACCACGGAATCGGGGAGGTCCAGGGCGATCAGATAGCCTCTAGGAGGTGCTACGTCAATGCCACTCGAAGGAGAAATCGGGAGGCTATGACTGTTCTCCAGACTGACGCTGATCCCCGAGAGGAGTTTGGGCGTCCTGCCCCGATGGAAGATTTGAAGGAGGTCGAAATTGATGGACCTCAGAGGAATGTGAAAATCGGGTCCGCTTTGACTGAGGAGACGGCCCGAGAATTGATCGATTTGTTGAAGGAATTCAAGGAGCTGTTCGCCTGGTCCCCGAGTGACATGCCAGGAATCAGCCCCGATGTGATTACTCACGAGCTGAATATTGATCCCGCGATCAAGCCGATTACACAGAGAAGGCGCCCGATGGGTGCCGACAAGAAGATTGCGATCCAGCAAGAGGTGGGCAGGTTGCTCGATGCTGGATTCATTAAGGAGCTCCGATTCCAGACCTGGGTCGCCAACCCAGTCCTGGTGAAGAAGAGCAATGGCAAGTGGCGGATGTGTGTCGATTTCCGCGACCTGAACAAAGCATGCCCGAAGGATTGCTATCCGCTCCCGAGGATCGACCAGCTGGTGGATGCCACATCGGGACATGAGTTGCTGAGCTTTATGGATGCCTACTCCGGCTACAATCATATCAAGATGTCCAAGGAGGACGCCCCCCATACCGCCTTCTATGCTGATAGCGACATTTATCATTACGATGTTATGCTTTTTGGATTGATCAATGCAGGTGCAACTTATCAGAGGATGGTGAATAAGCTGTTTGGGGACATGTTGGGGAAAACGATGGAGGCTTATGTGGACGATATGCTGGTGAAGTCCCGACAGGCCAAGGATCATGTTCACAGCTTGGCCACAGCATTCGAGCGGATGAAGCTTCATCAAGTTCGCTTGAACCCGACCAAGTGTGCCTTCGGAGTGCACTCAGGGAAGTTCCTGGGCTTTATGGTAAGCCAGAGGGGAATTGAGGTGAACCCTGAGAAGCTGAACGTGATCGAGGAGATGAAGTCCCCGACGAACCATCCGGAGGTGCAGGTGCTGACGACCGATTGGCCGCGATGAATCGCTTCCTGTCCAAGGCAAGCGACCGATCCATGCCATTTTTTGAAGTGTTGAGGGCCAATAAGAAGTTTGAGTGGACTGCCAAGTGCGAAGAGGCGTTCCAGGCACTCAAGCAGCACCTCCGCACCCTCCCGCCATTGGCGAAGCCCATCCCAGGCGAGCCACTCTATCTGTATTTGGTTGTTTCTGAATTTGCTGTTAGCTCTGTCTTAGTGAAAGTTGTAGAGGGTAGCCAAGTCCCTGTCTATTATGTAAGCAAGGCACTCGCCAAGTCTGAAATGAATTATCCTGCCGCTGAGAAGTATCTCTATGCGTTGATTGTTACTGCTCGGAAGCTGAGGCCTTACTTCCACGCGCATGAAATTACTGTTTTGACAAATCAGCCCTTGAAACATTTTTTGAACCGACCTGATGCGTCGGGGAGATTATTGAAATGGGCAGTCGAGCTTAGTGAGTTCCGCATTTACTTTGCTCCGAGAACGGCTATTAAGGGCCAGGCGTTGGCGGATTTCATAGCAGAGTCTATAGCCCCCGATCTAGAAGAAGTGGGACCTGTAGAGGGGGCAACCACGGAGGTCCCGATAACAGAGCAGTCAGAACAGCCCGACGCCAAAAATACTTGGGAGATGTATACCGATGGCTCCTCAAATTCAGAAGGATCGGGAGCAGGTTTCGTACTGATACCACCAGACGGAGGCGAGCCCCTCCGATATGCCATGGCCTTGACATTTAGGGCCACCAACAATGAAGCTGAATATGAGGCTCTCATCACTGGCCTCAAGATTGCTAAAGGAACGGGATTGGTCACTTAAGGGTGAAGTGTGATGCTAGCCTGATCGTGAACCAAGTCCAGGGGCGATACGAAGCAAAGAGCCCGATGATGAAAAAATACCTTCGGGAGGTGCAAACCCTGAAGGAGAGTTTCAAGAGCTTCGATATTGAGGAGATCCCGAGGGAGGATAATGTGGAAGCAGATGCCTTGAGCAAGTTCGCCTTTGGGGCTCCCCTCGATGAAAGTCGGAAGGTGCATTTCTTGGAGAAGGTGATACTGTCCACCACCGACCAGTCGGAGGTATGTGCCATTGAGATCGGATCGGAGGAGCCCACCTAGATGACCCCGATAGCCGCGTATCTGACTTCGGGGGCAGTCCCCGATGATGAAGTAGTAGCCGGCAAAATACGCCGAATAGCGCCCAAATATGTGATGGTGGACAATCAGCTGTACAAAAAGGGGTATCTAACTCCTTATCTGAAATGTGTGGCTGAGCCCGCACAGGTCGGATCCTTAGGGAGGTGCACGAAGGATATTTGGCATGTCATGAAGGGGCCCGATCCATCGTGAGGAAAGTGTTGAACCTGGGCTATTACTGGCCTCAATGAACAAGGAGGCAACGATGCTAGTCCGATCCTGTGACGCTTGCCAGAGGTACGCCCCGAATATCGTGGCTCCAGCTGCAGATCTTACGTCCATCAAGAGTGCTTGGCCCTTCGCGCAATGGGGAATCGATTTGGTGGGACCCCTTCCAGTGGCAAAAGGTCAGTGCCGATATTTAGTCGTGGCTGTTGATTATTTTTCGAAGTGGATAGAAGCTAAGGCGTTTGCCAAGACAACGGGGAATCATATCCTCAAATTCATCCAGACCCATATCATATCTCGATAGGGGATCCCCAAGGTATTGATCAGCGATAACGGCCCTCCGTTTAACGGGGCCCAGTGGAAGGAATACTTGGAGGAACTGAAAATTGAGAATCGGACAGCCTCTGTCCGTCATGCTCAAACCAATGGACAGGTGGAATCAACCAACAAGATCGTGATGGACGGCCAGAAGAATAGGGTCCATTCCTTGAAGGGCAATTGGCTGGATGAGCTGGAAACTGTGATTTGGGCTGTTAGAACAACACCCAAACGATCGACTGGGGAGACTCCGTTTGGCCTTGTTTATGGCACGGAGGCAGTTGCTCCCATCGAAATAGCTGTGGCATCCCATCGGATGAGGTATTACGAACCTCTGTCGAATGATGAAATGAGGCATCTGGACTTGGACTTAGTCGAAGAGAAGAGGCGGAGTGCCGAGGAGGCCCAGGCTCGGATGCGCTTAGCAACAACCCGATATTATAATCGACGAGTCAAGTCTCGACAGTTCTTTGTCGGGGAACTGGTCTGGCGTCGGAACGAATTTACCCTTTTGGATCGGATCAACAAGATATCACCAAAATGGGAAGGGCCTTTTAAGATCGTGGGGATGCCAGCTCGAAATGCGTATAAGTTGGAAGACCTCGATGGCAATGTGTTGAAGCATTCTTTTAGTGGCGAACACTTGAAGAAATGTCATGCTTGATGTTAAGTCGCCTTCGGTGGTGCAAGTTGTTTGTCAAGTCGCCTTCAGTGGTGCAAGTTGTTTATTAAGTCGCCTTCAGTGGTGCAAGTTGTTTATCGAAGTCGCCTTCAGTGGTGCAAGTTGTTTATCGTTTTAAGTCGATATAAACAGGTTTTGAGCCATCAATGAATAAAGAGGTTACTCCCGACCAGATAGTGCTTAGACTTATCGTTCTATGTATGCTTAAATCGCCTTAAGTGGTGTAGCCAAATCGCCTTAAGTGGTGTGATTAAATCACCTTAAGTGGTGTGGATAAGTTGCCTTAAGGGGCACGATTAAATCGCCTTAAGTGGTGTAGTCAAATCGCCTTAAGTGGCGTGGTTTCGCCTTAAGTGGCATGATTTCGCCTTAAGTGGCATGGTTTCGCCTTAAGTGGCAGAAGGCTCCGTGATCGGAGGATCGAATCCAGGAAGATTGGCCGCAGGAGGATCGGACCCTTGGAGGTCAGCCGGTGAAGAGTCGATTATCGGGGGATCGGTTGTTGGGAGATCTGCACTTGGAGGCTCCACCGCGCCTTCAGCACCCGCAGCCCCCTCGGGTGTGTTGGCCCCGTCGCTCTCCTCGGAAAGGTTGAAATACCTCTACGCGAAGGGGGCGAGAGTCTGAGACTTGGTGAAGTCGATGGCACCACCATACTCCAGATGGAGCTCTTCGACAGCATTAAGCAGGGTGGTCTCAACCTCCGCCGTACAGAACTTCACCGCATCCACTTGGAAAGCTTCGGAGCCCGGATAATCTTCCCGTCCCTTGGCCTCAGCCTCGGCCAGCTTGGTGGGAAACTCAGCGAGTTCCCGCTCCATCTGTCGGGACCGATTGGCGAGAAGGACTTTCTCAGCCTCCAGCCCCGCCTTGGCATCCTCCAGGGCCTTTTTCTCGAGGACAAGCCTGTCCCGATCCTCCGTGCCCCCCTGCTGCTCTTCCTGGAGTTTTTGACGCTCCTGCTTCAGCAACCTCTCAAAGTCGTGGACCTGCCTCAGGAGGTCCCGGGTCTTCTGGTTAAGGAGGGCCTGCTCCTTAACCAACTTCCCCTTTGACGACTCGGAGGCAGCCAGATCCTCCTTGAGCTTGGCCAAGACCTCGGGGGCCGCCTTGGCTCGCTCCTGCTCCAGGGCCTCCTCCAAGGCCAGGACATACCCGAAACAGCGGTGTTGGTCCTCTATTTCCTGTGAAGAAGAAAGGAAGAGGTCAGTACACGAGAATATTCTGCCTTATATGTACTAAGTGTAAAAACAGGAAACCTTACCTCCACACGGCGAACGGCCATGGCGCGAATGTCCGCGTGGATGTCCTCTCGGGCCAGGGAGAGCGGAAGCTTCATAGAGGGCGGAACTGAACCTGCCAGCAGGTGCAGACCCAGTTCCGAGGATACATCATCCCGACGCAGCGGGACCCCCCGCAACGACTCGATCGGAGTCCAGAGAGCCGCCGCCTGGTCGAGGGTGTAAACCCGGTATAAACTCCCGTCTAAGGGGAGGGGAGGAACGAAGGACTGAATGTCGGAGGTGCGCGCCTCCGAGCCGCCGTGAGAACCCGCCGGCCCCTCGGGAGTCAGGCTCATGACCGACGAGTGCTGTTGTGCCGTTGAAGATGGAGGAAGCCCTTCGGGTGTCGACTCCAAGGGGGCCTGCCCCACACCCCGACGATGAACCAGGGGCTGACCCTCGCTCGCCTCCTCAGAGGAGTGAGAAACAGCCAGGTCCACCACCCGACGGAACTGACCGTCCGTCGGGGCGTCTTCAATCCCCGATCCTCCTGGGGCAGGAAGAGAAAGGAGGGGTTCTCCGACCCGGGCGTCGGAGGGTGGCACCTCCGCCGAAGCTCCAGCTCCCGATCGACTTGCAGCTGGAGGACGAGAAGCTTCAGAAAGAAAATCAGGAAGTGTATCAGGATCCTTACACTAGATGACGCGACGGGAGAGATACATGTCCTTCCCGTAATAATTGTAGTAACCCGCTTTGAGAACGCGGGGAGTTTCCCCTTGCAGGATGCGTTTGATCCCTTCGATCTTGGCTCCCTTATCGGAGGGGATTAACTCCTCGGGAATACGCCTCCTGTACAATCGAATTGCTAAGCGAAGCTGTTTACCTTCCTCGGGAGTCTTGGTGTTGAAGATCTGCTCCATCTTCTCCACCCGGGCCCGCTTGATCTGCTCCGAAGTGGGAGGTGCCGATGAGGAGGCGGCCCTCTTTGAAGACTTCCTCTTCCTCGCGGGGCGTGGGACAACATCAGTCTCCGCCTGCTTAAGCACGAGATTGGTCAGCAATGATACCTTCTTAGCTGAAAGATGAAAACGAAAGTACAGTTAGAATATTACCCAAGGAACGAGGTTAGAAGGGCCGTCGAAGAGTTGACACCCGGAGACGACATCAAGGAGTCGGATCCCGATCAAAACCAGGTCCCGCTCCCCGATGGAGTTGGCATCGAGGGGAGCGAAAGAGTCCCCCCAACGATAAAGCTGGATGCAGTGGAGAATCTGGAAATCCTCCTCGGAGTAAGTGTGAAAAGCGGGAGCAGGGTCCGCCTCAACCTCCCATCGGGGCCATGGGATGGAGTTGTTGCGGACGAAGAAATAATTCCTCTTCCAGCCACTGTTGTCGGGCCCCAAGTCAGTGATGAGCCCCCGACCCTTGGCGACCTTCCAGGTGTCACCATTCCAGCTGTACCGAGAGAGCTGCGCCTTGCTCCATTTAGGCATCCGCGGGTAGAAGGCGCAGACCCCGGCATCATTGCATTTCATCCCGTAGAAGGTCCAGAAGAGTCGGAGGCTGTAGGTCCACTGTTGGCGAAGGCAGAGAACAAGGAAGGCATTCCACACACGAATGGCATGGGGGGGGGGGAAAGTAGTCGGATGTGTTTTATAATATTCACACATCTCGACTAAATTCCCGCAGAAAGGGAATCGGATCCCTGCCGATATTTGCCCGGTGGAGACAAATACCTCCCCTTCCCGGGGACGAGTGACCACAGGGTCACCCGGGACGCGAGGCCAAGGAAAAGGGAACCGAGGCTCCCAGGTGGAAGTAATGCACCCCTCCCGGAGAGCTGCATCATAGGCAGTGTCTGAAATCTCATTACAAGCATAATCGAACTTGAAGGGCTTCCTCCCCCCGGAACTGGACTCACCGTCTGGAAAGTAATCACAGCAAGAAAAGGCACAGTTGATTTCCGCAAAAGTTTGGGTAAGTTGATTGAGATAAAAGGAAAAACTATGCTAACAAGTTTTTTCGGAATCGAAGGAGAAAATCTTACCAGACATGTTGAATCGGAGAAGAAAGGATGATCTTGATGGTCGTAGATCCTGGTCGCCGGAGTGTTGATCAGAAATAGAAAGGAGAGCTTGAGCTTTTGAAAACACAGAGAATGAAACGGTAAAGGAGAACTGAATAGTGCCAAGATTTGGGGTTTTATAGGAGAGAGGACAGCCAAGGAGACATTGCAATCCGGACCGTTGAAGATAAAACGCTTCAATCTGAATCGTCGAAACACTAGAAACAAAACGGCTATAAAGTGCTTTTTCAGAAAAAAAAAAAAAAAAAACAGGCACGGGTACCCAAGCCGTCGCTTCGTCACCTGCTGCATTTAATAGTTGAGTGACCGAGAAATCTTTTCGGATTCGGTGGTTATCCTCGGAATATCGGGGAATCTTGGAGGAGGAGATCTGCTTCAGATGATTTTTCGTAAAGTCAAATCCCTCCGATACCGATATCGGGAGGACCGGAACTGGAAGACACGACGAACTGTAAGTCCCTCATGTCTTGGGGGAAAATGATGGGTTTTGATATAGCCGTTAGGCCCATTAACGACGACTAAACGACGAAGTAGGCCCACTAGGCCCCAAACGAGGCTTAGAAGACCAATACGAGGGGTCCCGACAAGGTCGGTCCCGATATATGAGCTGAACGCTCCCGATGTTATGCCTTTAAGTAGGCCCCGATGATATGCCTTTGAGTAGGCCCCGATGATATGCCTTTGAGTAGGCCCCGATGTTGAATCCCTGAGAAGAGTGGCCCTGTCCCGATGACGAGGGGCCCCGAGCGGTGACCAAAGGAGATAACTTTGGAGTCCCCGAATTCCGTCGGGACTTGCCACCAGAGCACGAGGCCGAGAAACACGCCCACTATCAACATAGTGGGGAAGTGGCCGGAAAAGACGGAACGTGGGCTACTGGCCGAGATAAACGGAACGTGGCAGTTATCCCAACAGGTAACTGAGGTAACCCCTCCCCTATATAAAGGAAGGAGTTACCTCAGGATTGATACGTTCTTATACTTACATACTGATACTTGCTTGCCTGCATCGAGATACTCATTTAAGCATCGAAGAGGGATTCTGGGTCACCGCCCGCTCTATCCCCTTCTTGCAGGATTACTTGGAGCAAAGGAGTTCGGACTTTCGTCAAGAACGTACCGGAGTTCCAACCGTGATCCAACAGTGGCCGCCATCCAGATATTAGTTGAAGGTTTTGAACACTTGTACGGATGCCCTGGAGAAGTATTCCTTTGTGGAAAACTGGGCAATTTCAGAATTAACAGTTGACCGAGGATACAGTGCGGTACATAATTTTATTTCAAACAGGTTTGGTTCATGAAAGGGAATCAACGTTCTGCGGGCGCTACAATACTCCTAACAGATGAGTAGCACGATGCCCGTCGTATCCGCCGGTCGCACGGAAAGCCTCGTATGAACTATTCAGAGACGAAGACTGAAGACTGAGATGTTGATACTATTGTGTAACCGTATAGATTAACGAGCACCCTCCCATTCCGGCGAGTGGGAGCTGTTAGCATATGGTGACGTGGCGCCGTAATAGGAGCCCGTTAATTAAGGTAATTACCTAAGTTAATTAGGTAATTGTCAATCTGGGCTAATTGGGCCAAATCCAATTAGTAATTGACAAGGGAGGCCCAAAATTGGGCCTCCCCCTTATACATGCAATTCGGCCGACCATCCTATACCACATTGGTTGGAGTTGCCTTTTGGCAACTCCACCAATACTATATATAGGGGTGTCTGCTAAGGGTTTATTCACTCATTCATAATAACAAAGATCTCCATTGAGAACACTTTTTTCCCTTAGTTAAATTTCGGCACCATCACATCTGGTCTGAGGTTCCATATCCGTTGAAGAATCGATCAGAGGTCTTGTTGTGGAGCTACATCGCGTGAGACTTCTTCTAACGAAGAACATGCACGTGGTTCCGACCGGAGGATCAGAACTCCCTCCACATCGTTCTTGGGCAGGAAAGCTAAAATGTATGTGTACTAATTCCGCTGCGTAGATTAGATTTCTTGCTAGTACACGTTTAGAATTCCGTAGTATTACGTCCCCGTAACCCAAAAGATCTAGAAAATTTTTCCATCGTGATTATTTTTCTTGCTAATTAGGAATTTTTGTTTGAATTTTGGTGAATATTATTGGTTCTGAATTTTTGAATAAAGTAGCTACCATTCAATTCTGAATGTGTTCTGCTCATCAAGATTAATCGACTCGGCTAGAAACGAGATCGTTCCGAAAAGGTGATAGTACCGAAACAATATAGCTATTGCAAATAGCCGAATCAAACAACTCCATACATCTATTTGAGTTAAATCAAAGCGCCTTTCCAATACAATGATTGCGTAGTTCCAAGAACGAATCGGGTATAAATCTTATTTTATTATTATCACTCTATTCAATGAAATAAACTGTAATGATAATCATGTTTGAAACAGTTAAAACCGATTAAATTAAATTAAACTCAGAAATGAAACGATTTAACCAAGGGTTTAACCCTAGAGTAGATTGCGCAACGCGCAAGTGGACCTCGATAGACGGAACACATCGTTTCATTACATGAGTTTAATATTGAAGTGTTTATATGATGACGAATTTTCATTTGCACTCCTTCGGAAATATGACTTATTGATAACATTTACATCGGTATGAAGTAAGCTACGTGAGCTACAACGACCTTGTAAAAGTATTAACTGACACATGAGGTGAATATCTAAGATGCTCAGTTCAGAAATGGGATAAAATCTCTGAGATAAGTCAGCAAACGAAGAAGGATAAAGTCAGTTAAACGATTTTCCTTCCAAACGCCTTGAACGACAAATCAGGCTAGGCATTCAAGTTAAATAACACACTTCAAGAAGCATAGTTTATATATATACATAATGTTGGAGTCGTTCTATAAGACATTCCATATGGAATTATCACAGATGATTCACATAAATGTAAAACTGTGTTCCATTAAGATCGGTAAGGTAGGTAACCATCATAGCTGAAAGGTGACAATGAGTTAAATCATATCACCATGCGACATTAATTTGCGCAATAAACACGTATTTAGGACAAGGGTACGCCAGTTACTCCTAGAAAATACCTGTTTCCATCTTGGATTAAATGGTACCGTGGTCGCACATGAGACATTACATCACTAAGAGGGCGAATTTTCCAAATGCATTAACAGTTTCAATCAACATAGTCATGATAAAAAAACATAGCAGAATAAGGATGACAATCAGGTCCTACTTAATTCAAGTGGGAGATATTTGAACCAGTAACTCAAGTGAATGACATGGTAAATGAGAATGAGGACATTTTCATAGTAAATCCAGTGGGAGGAATAAACCCTACCACAAGTAATCACTGTTGCTGTTGGGACAAATCAAGTCGAACATGATGGTCAAATTGCTGAACCAGGAATGACACAACTACCTATATTACCCATTGTTCCCAGTGGGAGTGATTCAACCACACTTGGTTCCAGATCCTAGCGATCAAGGAATGCATCTCGGAGGTAAAACCCCGAGACCAAGAGGTTGTAATAGGAAAGTTATTGGTCAAGGTTCTAGCACTGCTATTGTTCCCAACATAGACGATGCTCCGATAAGAAGCATTGTTCCGAGTGGGAGGATACTTTCCAATAGAAATGATGCTACGATAAGAAGCGTTATTCTGAGTGGGAGAAAAGATCAGACTAATAAATGGGACTCATAATGCCTAAACGAGAGTCAAAGGCAAGTATCTCATTGAGCAAGGTGAAAACCCCGCTCAATCTGTTGGCACCCACTAGAAAGACCTCAAGTGGAGAAATGAAAAGAAATAAAAAATGAGAGAGATCGCCTAAATGAAAGCCATTATAGTCTATAGTTGTTTTACCTGTTAACCATAGGGGAATAAGGATAAGGTGAGCCCTGAAAGAAGGCTCACCACTGATGGAACAAGTCGGAGAACCTGACTCATTGCGAAAGGTCTTACCCTATGCTTCACAGAGAGGACTTTGATAAGAGAAATTCAATGACTGTGCGTAAAACCACGGTTAGGGCCATTCATGGTCCTGGTCGCAAGTATCAATCACGAGCTGCACCGAAGGAATGTTAATACCGCATTCATCCACGGAAACCTGGAGGAAGAGATCTACATGAAACAACCGGAGGGTTTAATTACTCCTGGTAACGAACGTAAAGTTTGTAAACACCAAAGGTCCATATACGGTCTTAAACAGTCGACTCGGCAATGGTACCGCAGATTCCACGAGGTAATCGTAGGAAACGGATTCGTGAATCTTCACGAGGATCCGTGCGTGTATTATAAGACCTCCGTGTCTAAGTATGTCATATTAACCTAGTACATGGACGACATACTCATTGCCACAAACGACATGAGTTTTATGAATAAGTCAAAGTCCTGGTTGGCATCTGTATTTGAGGCGAAATACATGGGAGATGCCACGTACGTCTTAGGCATTAAAATTGCCAGAGATCGGGTTACCATGGATTTATGTCTATCTCAAGAAACTATATCAACGAGTTGTTGAAAGTTGGTTCAGATTACAGGAAGCCAATACCGTGGATGCGCCGGTGGTATTTGGGTGCGCACTGTTGAATCGTGACAGCCCCAAGAACCCGGTAGGGCTTGAATAGATGAAGGATGCATATATTTTAAGCATGGTTGGTATTTCTATATACACCGTGCAACACACCCATCTGAATATCTGTCACGCCGTGGGCCTAGTAGCACGTTTCCAATCATATCTTAGCTATCAACATTTAAAAGACTGTAAAACGAATTATTAGTTATACCTAATTCGTTATTCGGAAGGTACTACCGACTATACTCTGTGCTATGAGGGCGGGAAATTAGAATTGACCAGTTACAATGACGCCGACCATGGTGGCGATCCGGATGATCGTAAGTCCACCACATGAGGAGTATTTCTCCTTGCTAATACCGCCATTTCGTGGACGAGCAAAAAGAAAACCTGTGTCGCGCTGTTAACAATGGAATCGGAATTCGTTGCTCTCTCTAAGAATGCAGTCTGGCTGAAAAGGCTTCTTACTGCGTTGCTTGGTGGTGACGTCGGAAGTAAACCTGTAAAGGTGTTCTCCGACAGTCAGGCAGCTATTGCGGCAGTTAAGAATTCGAAGTACCATAGTAGGACCAAACACATTGATGTGAAATATTTCTATGCTAAATCGATGGTAGAAGACAATAGAATTACTATGGAATACTTGTCCACTGAATATATGATTGCGGACCCATTAACTAAGCCACTACCCAGGGAGATATTCGAAAAGCATGTAAAACTGCTTGGATTGCGTAGGGTTTAGAAATGGCATGTATCTATGATAAAATTTTGATATTAGAAAGTTACATTTTGTAAGAGAAAGAATTGCAACTGAGTTTCTGATCAATCGACGTCATAATGTTTTGATTACATCAAATTTACGGTCTATAAAAAAAGTCGTAGGAGGACGCAATCCTCTGCCAAAACTATGTCGCATGTGGACCTTACCTAGTCACGCAGGTACGGTCGTCTTGCGGTGGATGGAGGCATCTACTATGCAAGGCTGGTTAAGAATAAGGGGGATAAACCTGATTACGCAGAACGATTATCTATTGTCGAAGTAACTCGACATGATCTTCGTCCCACAGATCGCCGTGATGAACTCCGTTCGTCATAAATCCACTACGCGTGCCATGTACGACCACGAGGTCACATGTCGGTTGTGCTAGGAAAAGAATCCTCGTGATTCTGGCGGGCGCAAACTTCTTCACCTCGAGCGTGTGATTGATCCCGGGAGCCTCATGAAGAGGCACCCAAAGTATCCTCATGGACTCAGAACTCATACCTAAGGCCAGGCTCAATGCTCGCTTCCCGGCGTATGAGCATAGTGCTGAACAAGAAGGCCCAGTGACCACGTCTTTGGAAACCGTTGGGTTTGACTAAGGGTATGAGCGATGGGGATGGTCAAGTTCACCTGTAATTCACCAATTCTTGTATTCACTAGGTGGCCACAGCCGGATATTAGTTGAAGGTTGTGAATACTTGTACGGATGCCTTGGAGAAGTGTTCCTATGTGGAAACTAGGTAAACGGAGAATTATCAGTTGACCTAGGATACAGCGCGGTACAATATGTATAAATGTTGTTTATAACAGGTTGATTGGAGAAAAGGGAATCAACGTTCCGCGGGCGCTACAACACTCCTAACAGATGAGTAGCACGATACCCATCGTATCCGCCGGTCGCACGGCAAACCTCGTATGAACTATTCGGAAGCACGAAACATGTCAAAGGGGAGAAATGTTGATGCGGATTTGGACAACAATACATTAACAGGCACCCTATGAGTGGGATCTATAAGCATATGGTGATGGGCGCCGTAATTGGTAGCCCATAATATGTATAGTTTACCTAATGAACTTGGGTAAATGTCACATTAGGGTAATTGGGCTAGACCCAAATCCCAATTGACATGGGAGGCCCAAAATTGGGCCTCCCCAATACATAGGCCGGCTGAAATAATTAGGTGGGGTAAAGAGGACTTTTATCCACTCTACTCCTCCTATAAATAAAAGGTGTTAGGGAATATTTAGGGTTAATCATAATTCCCTCACAAGAGTGTTTTAGAGAGAAAACCCTCCTCCCACACTTGCAAGTTTCGGTCGAACCATACCAACACCAAGGGTGTGCCAAATTTCTTTCGAGCAACTCTCCGAAGATCTGTCCCCGTGTCAAGAATTGATCTAAGGCTTTGCTGTGGAGCTAACACCACGTTGGGATTCTTTCACAAGGACCTCTATGGGTTCCATCCGGTGGATCGAGAACTCCCTTCGTGTAAAGGATCTAGGACTACGGTAAACTGTTGAGGTATGTGTAACTCTTCCGCTGCATAATTTCGATTGCATGCACATACCATGTTTTAGTGTTTCCGTAGTGATTACTCCCCGTAATCTATCAAAGGGCTCTGCCCCCAAGCATGAAATATCCAGCTAGCTTGACATAGTCAATACTCAATTCTAACATGCATTTATATCAATATATAACAATCACAATTCAATCCTTTAAATGATTCAGTCCCATAATCATGCAATTTCTGAGATCTATCCCCATAACTGAAACTAGTCATCAGGTTTGATTAAAACATATATATCAAACCAATTCGCACAGTGTAGGTAATTTTAAATTTAAAAAATATTTGGATTTTAAATTCGATCCGTCCTAAATTCAGTCCACCCGGCTCGACAGGTTAGATCTGGTCCAGTCCAATCCGGTTTCGCTCGGTTTGGTTTTACTCGAACCGGGTCGAGTTTGACCCGACCCATTAGCCCACCTGGTCCGACCCGTTTGGACCGGTTGAAAATTCTGGGTTAGTTTGGCCCGACCCGTTTTACCTGGGAGGACCCGACCCGAACCAGTTCAGATCCCACTTTAGTTATCTAGGTCGGTCGACCCAACCCGGTTGCGCATTTGTGTTCTGGCCCAAACCGACCCGGTCTGGAACCCTAATTACTTGATGGTTAAGTAGGGTTTTATATCCGCCAAAAACTTAACTTAACGGTCAAGTAATATTAATTATAATAATTATTACCCAATAGATAATTAATGCGCAGTATATATATAACTGATTTGATTATCCATTAAAGGTAAAGTCTATCAGTAAATCTATATTCTCAATATTTTAAGGTAAATAATTATCTCAAAATATTATAATATCCCTAAAAATATGCACAAAATATATCTGTAATAAATGTCGCGGTTTTACTTCGCGACGGCCAACCATGGCCGCCCCTTACATGCCACAGCCGCCGTTAGTGGCTTGGCCGTGGCTCCCATGGTTTTGTCTAGGCTAGCCGTGGCTATGCCACGACCCTTTAGAGTTTTCTGGGAAATTTTTAAGATCAAATTTTACCTCAATCAAAAATCCTAAGTTCAATTTTGATAAAAATCACGTTTTTATTAAAACAATGACCACCATGTTGGCAATTGGTGAACGGGCCGCCATAATGGGAGCCTTTTAATATAAGCCCAACACCTAAGTAATTGGGTAATGTCACATTAGGGATTTTGGGTTAGGCCTAAAATCCCAATGAACATGATGTAAGCATATGGTGTTGGTCGCCGTAAATGGAAGCCCATTATATTTATATGTTACCTAAGTTAATTGGGTACATATCACTTTAGGACATTGGGCCAGACCCAAATCCCAAATGACACGAGAGGCCCAAAATTGGGCCTCCCTATACAAGCATGGCCGACCGAAACTTAGGTGGGGGTAAAGTGGACAAAAGTCCACTTTACTCCTCATATATATATGGGGAGTTAGGGGTTTTATTAGGGTTAATCGCAATTCCCTTTAAGTGGTGATTTGATTGAAAACGCTTCTCCCAAATACACCATACTTCGGCCGAACCTAGCAATCACCAAGGGTGTGCCAATTTGCTTTTGAGCTAACACTCCAGAGATCTGTCCCTTGCCAAGAATCGATAAGAGGCTTTGCTGTGAAGAATATACCACGTAGGGAATCCTTCACAAGAACCCCTACGGGTGCCGACCGTAGGATTGTGAACTCCCTCCTGCAGAGATCATGGGACTACGGATAACTGTAGAGGTATGTGTGAATCTTCCGCTGCGTAATTTCGATTACTAGCATGTACGATGGTTTTAGTTTCCGTTTTGATTACTCCCCGTAATCTAACACATGAGAGGCCCAAAATTGGGCCTCACCTTTACTATAGGCCGGCCGAATTTAATAAGAGCGGAAATGTGGGTTTTGCCCACCTCCTTTTAAAATAGGGAGTGTCGGAATTCCTCCTCCCTATCTCACTAGTTCGGCCGAACCCTATAGTGCTTGGAGGTGCCAAATTGCTTTGAGCAATTACCCCAGAGATCCTTCCCTACGGGGAATCGACAAGAGGCTTTGCTGTGGATACCATTCCGTGTAGGAGATTCCTTAAAAAGAATCCTTAAAGGATCCGTCCGGCGAACCGTGAACTCCCCTAAAGATCTTGGGTCTACGGACAGCAAGAACTAGTATGCGTCCTTATTTCGCTGCGTAATTAGTTTACCTGACATGTACACGTGTTTTTTTCCAGTAGTAACTATCCCTATATCCTACAGTGGTATCAGAGCCTATGTTAGGGAGTTCTTTAAGTTTTTGATAAAACTGATTTTCATGAAATTGAGTGTTTTTGGTAAAATATGATGCTCATGATTTTCAAGAAAAACGTGACATTTATAAAAATTAAACATTGGAGTATTGATCTTAGTAAAATTTTCTTGAAATTTGACCACTAGCACTAATTGGTGTTTCGTTCGAATCATGTCTAGGGTTTACAAAGTAAAATTTTTAATTTCTTAGGCCCCATGTAATGTTGTTTTGGCCGAAATTTGTGCAAAATTTATAATAAAATTCGGCACCTATAGGTATATACCTAGCCGAAATTAGGGTTAGATTCACATGATAATTTTGATATTAACTATCAATATATTCTAGCACAACATTAGGGAAGTTAGATATTATTGATAACTTTAGTTGCCTAAAGTTTGAGAAAATATATTGTAGATAGATTTATATCTCTAAATATAGAATCTTGACAATAAATAAATATATACATATATATATATAGTTGCCGAAATATATATATATATATATATATATATATATATATATATATATATATTTATATTGTGCAAATATAGAAATTATATCTATAATTATTCTTGGAAGCTAAGTAAAGTTTTTAGTGAATTTGAAAACCCAACTTAGCCACGAAGTAAGAAATTCGGCCGCACCCGCATCCTTGAAGTATAATTATTCGGTCGAATGCTAGAATGTTAAGGAGGTAGCCGCGTTTGATAATTTACTTGGAAGTAGAATTATGTATGCAAGCATGAGTTCCTCGGAACATTAGACGCATGACGCGTAATCATGAGTGTGGTTTGTGTGATGAATATTACTTCCGTATGATGATTTGCATGGATGTTAGAATTTTATATGCATGAGTAAATTCATCGGAATGATTTTTCCAAAATAAAAAGGGCCTTGGGAAAGCCAAGATCGGGTATGCTTGTTTTAAAATTCCCGCACCAGTAATTTGCGATTAAAACCATTCTAAAAGAATGATCTATTGGATTGAAGACGACAGTAATGTGAACTCTTTCACAGCCATCTTCCATTGGTTTACTGGAGGTCGGTTGGTTCAGATGACTGAGGAATCATTACTTGTCGCATTCCATCTTAATAGATATCTGATGTATGCAATTCTTTCTCAAAATGTTATTGTCTCCCTGATTTTTGCATAATCATCGATGTGTTAGTATGAATTGGTTGATTAGTGTGATTCGATATTCCTCGCAATCTTGATGGTGTGAATCATGATGAATAAAATGAGTACGTGTTGAACTCTCTACTACGATTCCGAAAAATGGAGATGACAACTACGGATGAATAGAGTAGTCTGTATGATTTTGAAAACGAGAGACAAATGTAATATTTGTTTCACCAAGCAAGGGAGTAGGTTCTTTGATGATCTGAACGCATATATGGTGATACATTCAACCTTGGTAAAAAGGGGTTTAAGAAGACTTCAATTGCAACGAAACAATGTTACAGGTTGGTATCCCTTTGCATCCGCCTCGGTGGAAGCAAGGATGCAAAAGCTAGAAATGTTTCGGTTGAACATGCTGGTCTTCTCTTTTCATGGATGTTGGCGTAAAACCCGCATCGGCTCTTCAGAATGAAAGGTCAACATGGAAAATATGTATATGGTTGTCTAATGTTTACACGACTCGATGAGCTTGAGCCTAATGAAGTACAGTAACCAAAGCAGTAAAAGGAAAACCTTCACTGCTCCCCATACTGGGTTCGAAAGAAGTCAACCATGATCCACATATCATAGAGAGAACTGGACCATAAAGGTCTTATACGA
Source organism: Clarkia xantiana subsp. parviflora (assembly GCA_036873135.1). Taxonomy (NCBI): domain Eukaryota; kingdom Viridiplantae; phylum Streptophyta; class Magnoliopsida; order Myrtales; family Onagraceae; genus Clarkia; species Clarkia xantiana. Next base: position 3,197,491 of record JAPTYO010000018.1, read on the forward strand.
TAATCCGGTTGGTTAAACCATGTTGATTAAGTGCGTCGCAAGTACACCTCCTAGGTCATGTGTATGAAGCGGTAAATTTTTTTATACAAACACAGATCATTTGACGTGAATCACTCGTGAATTTACTCGGATTTGAGGTTCAACATGGCTTAAAGTTCTCGACTATCTATGCGACAATCAGGATCAAATATGCGAACTTCAGATCAAGAACCCTACCATTGTCATTTATCGTTCGTTTGAGTTACTAAAATTTTGGTTATTTCGAGATTTGGATTTAATGAATAAAGTAGTTACCATTTGACTCGAATGAGATCTACATCTCAAAATTAATCGACCCAGTTAAACGGGATCGATTCAAAATGAAATTTTGGCCAAGTAAAAGCAGTGGAATAAAACGAAATGATTCATATACTCCGTCATCTCAGTCGGGACAACTGAACTGAACATACACAACGATTGTGTAGCTAGATCGAAAGATTTACTATTTCTTAATTGTTAGTACTCCATTAAATGAAATAAATAGTAATAATAATCATGTGCGAAACCGATTGGATTAAATTGATTTAGATTCGTAATGAAACGATTTAACCATGTGTTAAAACTTTGGTAATTAACACTGCGCGCGTGTGGACCTCGAAAGAAGGAACACGTCGTTTCAAAATACCAGTTTAATGATGAAGTGTTTTGGTGATTAAGTGCTGAATTTTCGTTTGCGTCCCTTCGGAAACAACTTACTGATACAATTACATCAGAAAGAATTATGCCTCACAAGCTACCACGACCTTGTAAAAGTATCAGCTGACGCATAAGGTGAAAACCCAAGATGGTTAGTTCGGAGATGGGATGAATTCCCTGAGACAAGTTTGCAAACGAAGAAGGATAAAGTCGGTTAAACGATTTTTCTTCCATACGCCTTGAACGATAAGTCAGGCTAGGCATTCAAATCAAATGACACACTTCAACAAGCACAATTCGTAAACATAATGTTAGAGTCAATCTATCAGTATGTTCCCGATGGGATGAAGAAGATGACTCACATGTATATAAACTGTGTTCCAAAAATATCGGTAGGACACGCCGCCATAAAAGCTGAAAAAAGATAATGAGTTAAATCATATCATCATGCGACATTAAAATTGCGCAATAAACACGTATTTTGGACAATAATATGTTGCCTACTCATAGAAGATACCTATTTAAAGATTTTGACAATGGTGTCGTGGTCGAACATGAGAAATTACATCACTTAAGGTCGAATTTCCAATGCATTATCAGTTTCACACTAATGTAGTCTTGATCAAACCGGAGCAGGATAACACTGACAATCAGGTCCCACTTACTTCGAGTGGGAGATTGATCTGGCAAAACCAGTGAATGACATGGTAAATGATAATGGAAACATTTTCATAGCAAATCCAGTGGGAGGAATAAACCCTACCATATGAAATAACTGTTGCCGCTGAGACGAATCAAGTAGAACCTGATAGTCATATTGTTGAACCAGTAATGTCACAAATACCTATACAATCCATTGTTTCCAGTGGGAGTGGATCCGACCAACTTGGTTCCAGGTCCTAGTGATCAAGGAATTAATCTCGGAAGTAAAACCCCGAGACCGAGAGGTCGTCTTAGGAAAGTTGTAGGTCAAGGTTCAAACACTGCTCTTATTCCCAGTGGGTGTGATGCGCCGATAAGAGGCATTATTTCGAGTGGGAGAAACGTTCAGACTCAAGATGGGGTTTAAAAGCCTAGACGAAAGTCAAAGGCATCGAACTTCTCCCAAGAAGTGTCCCATCGAGAAGGGTGAAAATCTCACTATAACGACTGTTGACGAGCATTGGAAAGGCCTCGAGTGGGTAAATGGAGAAAAATAATAAAAGAGAGAGATCGGTTAAATGAAAGCCATTATAGTCTATAGTTGATTTACCTGCTAACCACAGGGGCACAAGGATACGGTGAGTCCTGAAAGAAGGCTCACCACTGATGGATTAGGTCGGGCGGTACAAAGCCCGACTAATTGCGAAAGGATATACCCAACTTCATGGAGTGGACTTTGACGAAACATACTCACCGACTGTGCGTAAAACCACAGTTAGGGCTATTTACGGTCCTGGTCGCAGCACTTGATTTCGAGCTGCACCGAATAAATGTTAAAGACCACATTCCTCCACGGAAACCTGGAGGAAGAGATCTATATGGAGCAACCAGAGGGTTTCATTACTCCTGGTAACGAACGTAAAGTTTGTAAACTCCAAAGGTTCATCTACGGACTTAAACAATCGTCTCGGCAATGGTACCGCAGATTCCACGAGGAAATCGTAGAAACGGATTCGTGAATCTTCACAAGGATCTATGCGTGTATTATAAGACCTCCGGGTCCAAGTATGTCATCTTAACCTTATACGTGGACGACATGTTCATTTCCGTAAACGATGTAAGTTTTATGAACAAGTCAAAGTCCTGGTTGGCATCTGTGTTCGAGATGAAAGACATGGGAGAAGCCACGTACATCTTAGGCATTAAAATTTCTGACGATCGGGCTACCCGGAAATTATGCCTATCTCAAGAAGCTTTTATCAACAAATTGTTGAAAAGGTTCAGATTACAAGATGCCGAACCCGTGGATACACCGGTGGTGTTTGGGTGCGCACTAACATATTATTGCACCAATGAAGAGACACATCGGGTGAAGCTTCTTCATGAAGATTCCCAAAAAATTTACCGTTGGAAATTCGCCATGCGAAAGGAGGTAACTCTTCCGTTTACCTAATCATTCCAACCTTCACAAGGATAAAGGAAACAGAAGACGCCTCAATTCTTTGAGTAGGATTCCGTCAACAACGGATTTCGCAGATACTAGAGCAATACTCGACCAAGCCCTTTTCCTTATTAAAATAAGGTCAACGACTCAGGTCTCGAGAGTAAGTGTTTGTTTACGATTTCACATAGGCTGAAGTCGAAAACTAACAAGTCAAGATCATCAAAATCAAAAACAAAAGTAAAAGTCGACGACCATTTGTATCCAGAATGAAGAGACGGAAACAAAAGGCCGACACTCATTTCTTAATAGACGCGACAGCCAAGACGACATTTGAGCAAAGAGAAATATCCCTCGACAAAACCCTTCATCTTAAGGAACGGGAAGAGTCGACAACATAGCACTTGTGAAGAAACCCTTCCTCTTAAGGAAAAATGGATAGGTGCCAACCTACTTCTCACCACCTCTCTAAAAAAACCTTCCTCCCTAAGGAATGGTGAGGTGTCAAGCAGCTTATACCGAGTATAACGATGAGGTGGCGACCTGCTTGTCACCTCCTTCTGCTGATTCATGAAGAAAACATTTCTAAAAAGTAGTCGCCATTTAAAGTCGGTAAAACTTCCCTATAGATATCCTCAAGTATTTTCATACATTTACACAATTATTATTCTCGTTATTCATTAATGACTTAAGCTTCGGAGTAGAATCAGGGGCAAATCCGTACCCATTTTCAGGTTAACACTACCAGCCTCCTAATTGAAACTAAGTACCCAGTGAGGTGGAAATAAACACCTAAGAGAGTTAATTGCGACATCCTGAAGTTCATTCCAGAAAGCTAGACCTTGACGATCCTTGATCCAACACTAGTTATCAAATTTTTTTAGTAATGCATATTTTAAAACAAGTTAGTACCAAAAACCATATTTTCAAACATGTTGTATGATTTACATAATTTTCTTAAGAAAATATGTTAATTTTTCACAATTTTTTTTTACCTAACGTGCCCTCATTATCAACATCGTGACTCTGCCATTGGTTCTAAGTTTGCACTAGACTACTTCAGTATGACGTTGTTTTCTGTTGTTGATTGGCTCGTGTTGGAGAAGTTTACATAAATTAGGATCCCAAATTTTTATGTCGTACTGTAAATTAGGGGTGGCAACGGGTCACGGGTACCCGTCGACCCGTGGGTACCCGCCCCATTTTCGCCCCGCCGACCCGTGATCCGCGACCCGTGGGACGGGTCCGGGTTTGGGGTTACGGGGCCCCGCGTACCCGCCCCGCCCCGTGTATGTGTTATACATATGTATATAACCTATGTATATTGTTTGATATCTGTCCAATTCGGGTTCGTATTTACATTGTGGGCCTCGCAAAATACCCCAAAACTCGTAAAAGAACTCTTCCGCGGACACCCAAGTCTAAAACAGTCCGGAATACGCGCAGTACCCGGACTGGAGGACTTCCGATTGCCCTAAGGCGATCCGGAGGCCCGGATTGCCCTAAGGCAATCCGGACCCGGCCCGGATTGCTAAATAATCCGGGTAGGTCCAGATTACCGATGTTCTTCGTACGCTCATCCCGATTATTTTTCCAAGTGCTAGAAGTTGGTGCATGCACAGTCCACCTTGATGACGGTATACGTCTTCCTTCATACCGACATCAAACCGTTTGAAACTGGGCATGATCCTTAGGTTCCCTATAAATAGGGGCCTAGGTCTCCCATTCTAGACAACTCCCTCATTTTGGACTTTGGATGCTCTGACTTCTCTCTAAAAGGATTTCTCTCTCTAGAAATTTTGACTTGAGCGTTGGAGAGGGCCCAACCAACATTCTTCCCTCTCCCACGTTGGTTACTGCCCCTCGTGCAGGATCCGAAGTTCGAGAATTCGAGGTCGAGGACTTGAAGATTAGTTCAAGGATTGTGTTTCAAGGATCGCGGCGTTCCCGTCCTTATACACACATCCTGAGCCCGTTCGTGAAAAAGAAGCCTGAAGCTACCCAAGTGGAAGAAGACTTAACATTTGTCACCGTCTGAGTGATCCGAACAAAAAGCCATGCTGCAAGCCATGACAGGAAGACGACCAAAGAAGGCGGGTGCAAGCAAGATGAAACCAACAAGAAGCCAACCAGGACCTTCTCATATTCCGGACGCAGAATCAACGGCTTCATCCATGGCGTCCACAAATGCCCCTCTTGCACAATATGGGCTGGAAAATCAAAACAATGTGCCTCCGCAAGAGCAAAGGACAAGGGTGAATCAGGAATTCCCATCGGGGATGCCAGCTGAGGAAGCACAGCAACAACCAAGGAATGCAACCAACATGCCTACAATCACACCGGCAATGATGGCGGCACTTGAAGAACTTCTTGCTCTCAGGGAGATCTTAAGGAGTCAAGGATATGTTGCACCTCCGCCACCACCCCCGCGTGCTAACGAACAAGCTGCACCAGCTAGGGAGGCGTCACATGATGCCAACCAGCAAAAGCCGCAACACCCAGAGGGAGTAGGAGACTCTGAAGATACCTATCGACAGGCTAGGCAGGAGCCAGCACGTTCATGAACCCCAAGTGTTGGCAGGAAGCAACAACAAGGAGTGAGATGGAAGCAACCTCCTGTGAGCAATTCACAACGCCTACACAGGAGGATAGCTTTAAGACAGCAAGCCATGCTGACACATGCAACGATGGGTGGAGGAAGCCCGCGTACGACAATGACATCCCAATCACGGGACTCACGGCTAAGGCCTTAGAAGAAATGATTGAGAGAAAAATGAAGCAGTCGAAGATGAAGGGAATGCATGCCCTGGAAGAGAATGCATCACATCCATTCTCTGATGAATTAGTGCACAGTCACGTTCAAGATGCCCTGTACAGAATCGGTGGAGAAAAATATAGAGGAAAATGAGATCCAATCGAGCATGTACAACAACATGAGGCTTCTCTGCTGGGACGAACTGACAACCCGCATCATGTTGCCATGACATTTGCTAATACTCTCGTTGGGACTGCCGCACATTGGTTCTTTTCACTACCATGCGGAAGCGTTACGTCATGGGCATATCTAAAGGCAAAATTCATTCAAAGATACATGGGAGAGCGCACACTCCTAAAAGGGCCAAATGCGTTGAATGTGGTGACACAGCAAAACGACGAGTCGTTAGCAGATTATTACATCCGCTTCAATCAAAACATCTCAAACATTCAAGGAAACATCACCGAAGGTGAAATCATGCGCGCCTTCATTGCAAATTTAGGCTGAAGAGGATATGCCCTGGCTGAAAAGATGTCAAAGCGCCCAGCTGAGACACTTGAAGAATTGGCGGCAAGGGTAAAACAATTCGTGGATCTGGAAAGATTTAGAGAACAGCATAAGGCCAAAGTTAGTGCAGCTCGCGCTAAGGAGAAGCAAGCAAAACCCCAACAAGGTCCGCAGCAAGCAAGACAATTCCAGCCCCATAAGAGGCCATATCAGCCGGAATTCCAAAGACCAAAAGAAGTGAACCTGGTAGAATGCGTTCCTTTGAGTGCACCGCTTTCCGTAATCCTGAAGAAGATGAAGGAGGATAATATGTGGAGGGAGGCAGCAAACTTCCAAAAGGGGCCACTGGGAAAGCAGGAAGATAAATGGTGTGAAAACCATGAAGTCTACGGCCATGAAACAAACAGCTGTGTCAGCTTACGATTTCGTATAAACAACTTCATCCTTAAAGGAGAGCTCAAGCAATATGTGGATCAAGGCGACAAGCGCCAAAAGAAGAACCATGCAGAGCCATCCGGAAAGGGGAATAAGGGAAAGGAGAAGATGAATGAGAACCCTCCACCGCCAAAGCGTGGTGTCATCAACGTAATCCATGGTGGGCCAGCGGCAGGAGTTAGCGTTTCTAATGCCCGAGATGTCTATGCCTCGCAGCTACAAGTCCTACCCAAGTACGGGAAGAGGCGACAACCAGAGAAGGAAGACATAGTCATCCCGTTCTCAAATGCCGACAAGAAACACATAATGTATCCTCACGATGATGCTTTTGTCATAACAATGGACATCAATGGATATGACGTGCAAAGGATTCTGGTAGATGGTGGAAGTGCTGCGGATTTAGTGCATATAGAAGTGCTCAAGAAGATGGGAAAAATGGAAGCCGATCTCTCGCCGAGCACGTTTCCGCTGGTTAGTTTCGCAGGAGCGGAAACCTACCCATTGGGCATGATTACACTTCCAGTTATCCTTGGAGAAGGTTGGAAGGCATTGCATATAGACGTCACATTTGTGGTGGTGGATAACCTGGGGGCTGTTGGATCACGGTGGAACTCCGGTACGGATCTTGACGGCAATCCTAGCTCCTTTGCTCCACGCAATCCTGCAAGAGGGGATAGACCGGGCGGTGACCCAGAATCCCTCTCTGATGCTTAAATGAGTCTCTCGTATGACTGGCAAGCAACAGATATCAAAGTGTATTGAACTCAACGTAACCTGATCTGAGGTGACCTCCTGCCCTTTTATAGGCAAAGAGGTGTCTCAGGTACCTGGCGAACCGTTAGGGGTGGTTAGCCCGTATCCCGCTTATCTCGTACACGATCTCGCGTATCTCAGCCATGCCCCACGTATTTCGGCCACGATCCGTGTATCTTAACCACGTCCCGTATATCTCGGCCACGCCCCGCATATCTTGGCTTTATCCTCTGGTAACGAGTCCCGACTCCCGTCGGGGACTCCAGAGTTATCTCGTTGTGTCACCGCTCGGGGCCCCTCGTCATCGTGACAGGGCCAATCATTCTCAGGGATTCATCATCGGGGCCTACTTAAAGGCTTTTCGTCGGGAGCTTTTAGCTCCACTGTCGGGACCGACTCTGTCGGGACCCTGCTTCGTCGGGACTCCCTTCATCGGGACCCTTCTCCTAGGTCATCGTGACCTTTACTCTGGTCCTGGTGGGCCTGTTTGCCGTTTCCTCGCCGTTACGGGGCCTGAAGACTATAGTCGGGTCCATCATTTGCCCCCAAGACATGAGGGACTTTTAGTTCGTCGTGTCTTTCAACTCCCGACTTTCTGATATCTGTATCAGAGGCTTTTCTCTTGACAAAATTCCTTGACACGGATCTTCTCGTCCGCGATTCCTCGATACTTTGAGGATAGCCACAAAATCCGAGAAGACTCCTCCAATATTCCTCGATAGTCGACTCTTCATCGGCTGACCTCCAAGAGTCCGATCCTCCCGCGGCCAATCTTCCAGGATCCGATCATCTTGCTGCGGAGCCTTCTGCCTCATACCTCGTGGATCCTGCTCCCCTCGACTCTGCCAAGGATCAAGTTCAATCGCTTTATTTCACTTAAGGCAAAACCACGCCACTTAAGGCGACTTTACATCGTGCACCACTTAAGGCGACTTTCATCGTGCACCACTTAAGGTGACTTAATATCGTGCACCACTTAAGGCGACTTTCATCGTGCACCACTTAAGGCGACTTTACATCGTGCACCACTTAAGGCGTCTTTTCAACTTGCGCCACTTAAGGCGACTTAATATCGTGCACCACTGAAGGCGACTTTACATCGTGCACCACTTAAGGCGACTTTTCAACTTGCGCCACTTAAGGCGACTTAATATCGTGCACCACTGAAGGCGACTTTACATCGTGCACCACTTAAGGCGACTTTCATCGTGCACCACTTAAGGTGACTTAATATCGTGCACCACTTAAGGCGACTTTCATCGTGCACCACTTAAGGCGACTTTACATCGTGCACCACTTAAGGCGTCTTTTCAACTTGCGCCACTTAAGGCGACTTAATATCGTGCACCACTGAAGGCGACTTTACATCGTGCACCACTTAAGGCGACTTTTCAACTTGCGCCACTTAAGGCGACTTAATATCGTGCACCACTGAAGGCGACTTTACATCGTGCACCACTTAAGGCGACTTTTCAACTTGCGCCACTTAAGGCGACTTAATATCGTGCACCACTGAAGGCGACTTTACATCGTGCACCACTTAAGGCGACTTTTTGATACTTAGAATAAATCTAAGGATCGTGCACCACTCAAGGCGACTTTTCTCGTGCACCACTTAAGGCGACTTTATATCGTGCACCACTTAAGGCGACTTTTCAACTTGCGCCACTTAAGGCGACTTAATATCGTGCACCACTGAAGGCGACTTTACATCGTGCACCACTTAAGGCGACTTTTCAACTTGCGCCACTTAAGGCGACTTAATATCGTGCACCACTGAAGGCGACTTTACATCGTGCACTTAAGGCGACTTTTCTCGTGCACCACTGAAGGCGACTTTACATCGTGCACCACTTAAGGCGACTTTTTGATACTTAGAATAAATCTAAGGATCGTGCACCACTTAAGGCGACTTTATATCGTGCACCACTTAAGGCGACTTTTCAACTTGCGCCACTTAAGGCGACTTAATATCGTGCACCACTGAAGGCGACTTTACATCGTGCACCACTTAAGGCGACTTTTCAACTTGCGCCACTTAAGGCGACTTAATATCGTGCACCACTGAAGGCGACTTTACATCGTGCACCACTTAAGGCGACTTTTCTCGTGCACCACTTAAGGCGACTTTATATCGTGCACCACTTAAGGCGACTTTTTGATACTTAGAATAAATCTAAGGATCGTGCACTACTCAAGGTGACATTATATCGTGCACCACTTAAGGCGACTTTTCAACTTGCGCTACTTAAGGCGACTTAATATCGTGCACCACTGAAGGCGACTTTACATCGTGCACCACTTAAGGCGACTTTTTGATACTTAGAATAAATCTAAGGATCGTGCACCACTCAAGGCGACTTTTCTCGTGCACCACTTAAGGCGACTTTATATCGTGCACCACTTAAGGCGACTTTACATCGTGCACCACTTAAGGGGACTTTATATCGTGCAGCACTTAAGGCAACTTTTTGATACTTAGAATAAATCTAAGGATCGTGCACCACTCAAGGCGACTTTTCTCGTGCACCACTTAAGGCGACTTTATATCGTGCACCACTTAAGGCGACTTTACATCGTGCACCACTTAAGGCGACTTTTCAACTTGCGCCACTTAAGGCGACTTAATATCGTGCACCACTGAAGGCGACTTTTTCAGGCACCACTTAAGGCGACTTTATCGGGCACCACTTAAGGCTACTTCATCGGGCACCACTTAAGGCGACTTTATTCAAGCATGGTGTTTCTTCAAGTGTTCGCCACTAAAAGAATGCTTCAACGTTCTGCCATCGAGGTCTTCCAACTTGTACGCATTTGGAGCTGGCATCCCCACGACCTTATAAGGTCCTTCCCATTTTGGTGACATCTTGTTGATTCTATCCAAAAGGGTGAACTTGTTGCGACGCCAAACCAGCTCCCCGATGGAGAACTGTCGGGATTTCACTCGCCAATTGTAGTATCTGGCCGTCGCCAAACGCATTCGAGCTTGGACTTCATCGGCTTCCCGCCTCTTCTCTTCGAGTAAGTCCAAGTCCAGACGTCTCACTTCATCATTCGTCATAGGCTCGTAGTATCTCATCCGATGGGACGCCACAGCTACCTCCACAGGGGCGACAGCTTCCGTGCAATAAACAAGGCCAAACGGAGTCTCCCCCGTTGATCGTTTGGGTGTCGTTCTTACGGCCCAAAGCACGTTCTCCAGTTCGTTCAGCCACTTGCCCTTCAAAGCATAGACCCTCTTCTTGAGGCCGTCCATCACGATTTTATTGGCTGACTCCACCTGGCCATTAGTCTGAGCATGTCGTACGGAGGCGGTCCGATGCTCAATGTTCAACTCCTCCAGATACTTCCTCACCTGAGAGCCGTTAAACGGTGGACCATTGTCGCTGATCACCACCTTGGGAATCCCGTATCTGGACACGATGTGGGTTTGGAGGAACTTGACGATCTGGTTCCCCGTTGTTCTGGCCAATGCCTTCGCCTCTATCCATTTCGAAAAATAATCGATTGCTACAAGTAAATACTTACATTGACCTTGTGCTTGTGGAAGAGGTCCCACCAAGTCGATGCCCCACTTCGTGAAGGGCTGCGCGCTCTTGATGGATGTCAGATTAGCGGCCGGAGCCACGATACTCGGGGCGTACCTCTGGCACGCGTCGCAGGATCGGACCATCGCCGTCGCTTCTTTGTTCATCGTGGGCCAATAATAGCCCAAAGTACATTTTCCTCAAAATGGATCGGGCCCCTTCGTGACAAGCCGCGATCCCCTCATGCATTTCCTTCAGGATTCGGTTGGTGTCGGGTTCTGCTACACACTTCAGGTACGGAGTCGAGAACCAGCCCTTCTTGTACAGCTGATCGTCCAGCATCACATAATTAGACGCGATCCGACATATCCTGTCTGCTGCTACCTTATCCTCGGGGACTGCCCCCGTAGTCGATACGCGACTATCGGGGTCATCCAAGTGGGCTCCTCCTCCGATTTTGCTTCAACGGTGCACACCTGCGTGGGGTCGATGTTTGATAAGATCACCTTCTCCAGGAAGTGCACCTTCCGACTTTCTTCTAAGGGTGCCCCCAGGGCAAATTTGCTCAAGGCGTCTGCCTCTACGCTCTCCTCCCTCGGAATAGCCTCGATATCGAAGCTTTCGAAGCTCTCTCTCAAGGCTTGTACCTCTCGCAGATACTTTTTCATTATCGGACTCTTTGCTTCGTATCGCCCTTGAACCTGGTTCACGATCAGGACCGCGTCACATTTCACTCTCAAGTGAACAACTCCCGTACCTTTGGCAATTTTCAGGCCCGTGATAAGATCCTCGTACTCAGCTTCGTTGTTCGTGGCCCTAAACGTTAAGGCCAAAGCATATCGAAGCGGAGCGGCTCACCTCCGCCTGGTGGTATCAGTACAAATCCTGCTCCCGATCCTTCTGATTGCTCCGCTATTTCTGGTTGCTCTGCTATCGGGACCTCCATAGTTGCCCCCTCTACAGGACCCGCTTCTTCTAGATCGGGAGCTGTAGACTCTACTATAAAATCCGCCAACGCCTGGCCCTTAACAGCCGTTCTCGGAACAAAGTGAATGCGGAACTCACTAAGCTCGACTGCCCATTTCACTAATCTCCCCGACGCATCAGGTCGGTTCAAAAAATGCTTCAAAGGTTGATTCGTCAACAAACATCCGCCATTTCCCATTGCTCTTCTTCACCAGAACCGAGTTGGCGACCCAAGTTTGGAATCGGAGCTCCTTGATAAACCCAGCATCAAGCAACCTGCCCACCTCCTGCTGGATCGCGATCTTCTTGTCCGTGCCCATTGGACGCCTTTTCTGTGTGATAGGCTTGATCGCGGGGTCTATCTTCAGCTCGTGTACGATCACATCGGGACTGATTCCTGGCATATCGCTCGGGGACCAGTCAAACAGTTCCTTGAACTCTTTCAGCAACTCCACCAGTTTTTGAGCTGTCTCTTCCGTTAGAGCGGACCCGATTTTCACCTTCCTCTGGGGTCCATCGATCTCGACTTCTTTCAGATCTTCTACGGGGGCGGGACGCCCAAACTCTTCTCTGGGATCTGTGTCGGTCTGGAGGACAGTCATAGCCTCTCGCCTCCTCCTCCGGGTAGCATTGACATAGCATTTTCGAGACGCCACCTGGTCGCCTTTGACCTCCCCGACTCCGTGGTCGGTCGGGAACTTCATTTTCTGGTGTACAGTCGAGGCAACCGTCAGAGGATTAATGGTGGTTCTCCCGATAATTGCATTGTAGGTCCCCGCGGAATCAACCACGACAAACTCCACGTTCCTCCTTTCTGATTTCCACCCGCTACCAAACTCCACTGGTAAGGTGATTACTCCTAGCGGGTAGGAGGTTGAGCCAGAGAACCCGACCATCGGGAAGTTTGCCTCCTTTAGATCTTTCTTCGTCTTCCCCATAGCCTCCAGCGCGTCCATGAATAGGATGTCGGAGGAGCTCCCCCCGTCGATTAGAATTCTCTTCATTTCAAACCCGTCTACATCCAAGGTTACCACCAAGGCATCGTCATGTGGAGTCTCTACGCCTATGAAGTCCTCCGACGAGAAGGAGATCACCATCTCTTCTTTCAAGGTCCAGGATCGGGACCTCTTACCCAACACCACTGCCGTAGGGATCCTAGAGGCGTAGACCTCTCGGGCGGATGAGGTATCACCTCCAGCAGCAAATCCTCCATGAATCACGTTGATGACTCGTCTCTCTTTGCGAGCACCGGATGACTCTGGATCAGTTCTCTTCTTTTTCGGGGACCGATCGCGGGATCGGGAACGGGACCGTGATCGGGACCGAGAGCGGGACCGGCATCGTTTGTCCCCAACGAACTCCTTGAGCTTTCCCTTCTGGATTAGCTTTTCAATCTCCTTCTTCAGCTCCCGACAGTGATTGGTGTCGTGGCCATTTGCGCGGTGAAATCGACAGTAGCGATCTGTGCGGGACCCCAAGAATTCTCCATCTTTCTTCGGGGGGTACCTGGAGATACCTTGTCGCTTCATGACTGTCAGCACTTCCGCCATGGAGCAGTTGAGAGGAATGTCAAAATCCTCCCGCTTATCCTTCCTCGAAGAACGTCTGTCGTCCCTTCGATCCGGACGACCTCGATTCTTGCCACTGTCGGGTTTACCCTTTGACTTACGATCGTCGAAAGGTTTACTCGACTGCTTCCCCTTGTTCGACTTTGGGGGTTCTAGTTCTCCCGCGGCTATCTTTGACTCCTGGACATCGATCTGCCGCTTTACCCTCTTCTGCAATGCCTCCATATTCCACACAGCCTTCTCAGCCACGCTGTGCATCAAGTCGGAGCCATAGGGGGCTGTCAGGTTCCGAATGAAGGTGCGGATGGTTTCGCCCTCCGAGATTTCTTCATCTATCTCTGCTACGCTGGCTATGTACCGCTGGTAATAATGAGCCAGCGATTCGTCGGGCCTCTGCACCACCTGGGTCAAGGACCTCACGCTCTTCAATAAACGCCTCCGACCCTGGTATTGTTGAATGAATCGGTCGTGTATGTCTGCCCAGCAAGTGATGCAGCCTGGGGGCAGACTAAAGAACCAAGTCAGGGCCCTTTCTCCCAGTGTGTTCGGGAACAACGTACACACTATGTCTTCACTTGGGGCTCTTCCCAGACACGCCATAAGGTGCTTCTGGACGTGGCGAACTGGATCTCCTTCGCCATCATACTCCTTTATCGTGGGGATGCCTAGCCCAGGCGGGGCTAGGGTGTCAATGAGTCGGGGGACGAAGGGATGAGTGGATCGATCCCTCAGTTCCGACACCAGCGGCTTCTGTTCTCCCATACAGATGTTCACGATCTTTACCACCTGGTCGGGAGTGATGGGACCATTCAGGGGATTGGTCCTGTGCTGTATTGGTCCTGGCCCATCAACCACGAACCTTTCCGGCTGACCAGTTGCCCTGCCTCTGTCCTGGCCTCGGGGCGGGGCTTCCTGTGCGTTCCGACCCTCTGTCGGCAGGGTCGCTTCCTCCAACGGGGGCATCTCCTCCTGCCTCCTCGCAGCCTCTCTTCGATCCAAGAGAGCCTCTACAGCCGCCAGAAACATGGGCATGACCTCTGCCACGGCCTTCGTCAAATCTGCAGCTGGGGGAGCCTCCTGCCCCCTGTTGTCCTGGTGCTGAGGGGCAACATCTTCGGGATGCGATCCATTGTGCCCTCCTGTCTGGGAGAGCTCAGCCGGAGGGTGGTTCTGGTTTTCCTCTTGTTCTGGTACTGAATTCAGATTCGTTGCAGCAGGGTGACGGGAACCACCGGATTGTCCCCTTCTGTTCTTGCCAGCCGCCATCGATCGAGTAGAAGGCATATCAGCTTTTTGTTTGATTCCCCCAGACGGCGCCAATGTTGGATCACGGTGGAACTCCGGTACGGATCTTGACGGCAATCCTAGCTCCTTTGCTTCACGCAATCCTGCAAGAGGGGATAGACCGGGCGGTGACCCAGAATCCCTCTCCGATGCTTAAATGAGTCTCTCGTATGACTGGCAAGCAACAGATATCAAAGTGTATTGAACTCAACGTAACCTGATCTGAGGTGACCTCCTGCCCTTTTATAGGCAAAGAGGTGTCTCAGGTACCTGGCGAACCGTTAGGGGTGGTTAGCCCGTATCCCGCTTATCTCGTACACGATCTCGTGTATCTCAGCCATGCCCCACGTATCTCGGCCACGATCCGTGTATCTTAACCACGTCCCGTATATCTCGGCCACGCCCCGCATATCTTGGCTTTATCCTCTGGTAACGTGTCCCGACTCCCGTCGGGGACTCCAGAGTTATCTCGTTGTGTCACCGCTCGGGGCCCCTCGTCATCGTGACAGGGCCAATTATTCTCAGGGATTCATCATCGGGGCCTACTTAAAGGCTTTTCGTCGGGAGCTTTTAGCTCCACTGTCGGGACCGACTCTGTCGGGACCCTGCTTCGTCGGGACTCCCTTCATCGGGACCCTTCTCCTAGGTCATCGTGACCTTTACTCTGGGCCTGGTGGGCCTGTTTGCCGTTTCCTCGCCGTTACGGGGCCTGAAGACTATAGTCGGGTCCATAAGGGGCATATAACGGCATCCTAGGAAGAACAACGATCAACCCACATGACATTGTGCCATCTACAGCTCATCAGAAAATGAAGTTCCTAACTCCTCATGGGATTGGAGAGGTGCTAGGTGATCAGACAGCCTCACGAAAATGCTACGTCAATGCACTGAGGAAAATGAAACAAGTGTCAATTGCCATGATAGGAGTTGGTGCAAAGAGAAAGCTGTTTGCCTCAAACGATGATGATAAAAGGAAGAAGGAAAAGTTATCGCCAAGGTCTGAACTTGACATGATGCTTTGTTCGCCTAAGCAGAGTGTGCTTGATGTCAGACAAGGAGAAGAAGAATCCATCATGACCTACTTCCGAAGGTTCGCTCAAAAGGCAACTGCACTAAGAGCAATCAAGAAGGATGCCATCAACGCATTTTACCTGAACATGAATGCGCCAACATTTTTGCTATTTGGAAGAGTATTTGGATGGCGTACAACTAAGACGATGGCATGCCTAAAAGACAAGATGGAGACTGCGATCTCTTGTTAACATGAATTGAGATGGGGCACACCTCTCAGCGCAAGTATGGAAGCTCAAACTTCAAAGAAATCAGAAGGCTGAAGCATGGAGTATGTTAACATTTCCACTCCCTTAAACACGGAGGTGGAAGAGATATATGTCAAGCTTCTGGAAAACAAGCTTCCAAGACCACATGAGCAGGAAACCGCCTTCTTAGGCAGGGATATTGAAGATTGGTGCTGATATCACCAAACTTGGGGGCATAATACCAATGGTTGTCTGACTTTGAGGATGGAGATCGAAGAATTCATTGCACATGGAGCTTTGGGAAGCTATGTCGCAAACAACAGTGCCCGTGAGCCGCCAAGATATATTTAAGGGAGATGGACTTTCCACTTCTAATCTATCTTTTTCAGTGCACCTTTAGGAATATAAGTGCAAATCATGCTTTTGTAATTATAAGTATTTCGGAAGAAGCAGTCAATAGACGCCTTCCTGCAAAACTATTGTAAACACAACAAGTATCTAATGATGGTCATTCTACTTTCGTAGGTACATCTCTACATTATGCATTCTACTATGGATTAACATCATGAAACAAAACAACATGCAATGCCTTGGAAGAAAACCAAAACCTATTCTAAAAAAAGTGACATGGTACAATATCCTCCTCGAAAGGACAGTACCCATGTTCACATCTATCAAAAGTAACATGTTGCGACATCCTTTCCAAGAGGGCAAACCTCATGTTTACTTCTGAAAAATGACATGTTGTGAAATCCTTCGGGCAAATCCTCATGTTCATAGCCATTCCCTGAGTAGAAACAGGATGCGGCAAATGCATTATGGGACTGATCACCCCATCGTGGCGGAAATCCTCTTATTAGACGACAACCCCACACACTAAAAGTATGGATACTCTCTTAAGGGTTCATACACCATGAAGACTTAGGCCCGAAAAAGGATAGCTTCATGTTATACACTTTTTAAAGCAAACCTTATACAAAACTCATCAAACTTACAAGTCGAGTCTTGTATAACGTTATCTTGCTCTTTATCATTTAACGCAAAAACAGCAAAATAAACAAGAGGAATCTTGCAACAACGTCGCCTTAGAGTGGAACTAAGAGACGGTATAAACTTAAGTCTTGCTTCGTCAAGACGACACTGCTACATGTCAAGTGCCAGTGCCGAGTTCCAAGTGCCAAGTGCCCGCGCCAAGTACATTACTACTTACAACACTACAAGTACCTAGTGTACGCATGTTGTCATGCCTTGGAATCTAACCAAGAGGGGCGCTCATAACACTCAACAATGTGCAACATACAATCGCAACTACGAACATCATGTTCATCATCTAAGGATATCTATCCTATCTTCCAAGTCCAAAGCATACGGACAACATAGATAACTCAAGGTATGAAATATTACTAACAAGTTATCACATGATTATTATTATTGAAAAACAGGTCCAAAGGACGAAGTACCATACAAGCAAACGTACAAATAAAAGTTTGGACAAAAGCCTCAAACATATCATCATCTCCAAAGGACTAAGACAGCATGTCCAGGAAATCAACACCAAGTTCAACATTAGCATTATCATATCCAAAGGTCAAAGCAATAGAAGCTACTTCAATTGCCTTACATTGCAAATTCGGAACATGGTTGACAGCAAAAGAAGAATAAGGACCTAGTGTTAGGTTATAAAGTCTAGGTCAACGGGTCGTCAATCTAGAATTTATCTCCCACTAATGAAATGTCGGGTTCACTGTTCCTAGGACTAGTCATTCTGATACATGCCCTTCTGCTCCCTTGGGGTAGTCGTTCTGATATATGTCCTTCTCTTCTCTCCTTCTGACCTCCTTTCCTTCTCTCCTTCTGACCTCCTTTCCTTCTCTCCTTCTGACCTCCTTTCCTTCTCTCCTTCTGACCTCCTGAGGCTTGTACTTCTTACCCCTGGGGCTTGTCCTACTGCTCTATGCTCTTCTGCTTCCTTGGCTCTCTTCTCCTTGCTACCCTGCAAGAGGGGCAATACCAGGCACAGAGGGGGGGGGTGGTGCCTGATGAACCCTCTCCGATGCCTAAGTCAGTACGGTTTTAGAGAGATAAAGCTAGAGAGATGTCAGAGCAAAATTGTGCAACTTGCCAAGATTTTTTAATGAGTTGTGAAGGTGGGGTATTTATAGACAACGGTGTCATTAAGGTGGCTTAATGACATCGTTAGCCTTTAAACACAATTAATTAACCTTTAAGCACATAATTAAGACCTTAGGATTCGGAGGAGGTAGGCGGAGTGGACCGAGCATGGGAGTCCGAAGGTGGTGTCGGGGCCCTTGGGGGGGAGAAATCCGACCTCCAAGGGTAGGGGTTGGGTGAGGGCACCCAACCCCTCCTAGGGAGGGTGGGGTTGGCCAACCCCATCCCTCCTAGGAGGGATCGGGTTGGCCGACCCGATCTCTCCTAGGAGAGATCGGGTTGGCCGACCCGATCTCTCCTAGGAGAGATCGGGTTGGTCCACCCGATCTCCCCTAGGGGAGGTCGGGTGTGGCCACCCAACCTCACCTAGGTGAGTTCGTCTCTGCCGGACGGGCGCTTCGGCCCCGTCCGAGCCGTCGATGTTCTCGCGAAGTGTCCGGGTTGAAGTTTCGATTTACAATCATTAACGGGGTGATAAAAATGAAACGAATCGGAAGTCAACGGGTTCAAATTGGGCGTATATCCATCACATGCCCCCGAGTCAACCAATGGCCTGACCCTTGATTGACTCTATTTTAGGATGGTATGACACGCGCAATTTGAAACCGGGGTTTTACCTTTCGTCTGAATGCTTACTTACCCATGGATGCGTGCCTCTGACTCTGCCCCCTGCCTTATGAGATAGAGGAATTGTAAACGTCAGAGTAGCACGAACGTGTGCCTAAGCACGCGTCCGTCTGAGGTGGGAGTAATAAATCTATCTTTGCTACAGGCGTATACTCAAAAAATACATGCTTGCGTAGGAATGCAATACTGATACATCTAAGTGATTCATGCTTCAATTTCATGCCGTGATTTGCCTAAGTGGAGAAAAATTTAATTTTGGCCCAAATTTTTTTCTAAGTATGGGATACTAGAAAATATGCCTATAGGATGTTAACTAGGAGTGAACATGGACATATCATGAACATGAGGATGTGTACTAGCATACATGCAAGTAGGAACATAAGGATGGGAGTGAGTAGAGACATGCTGCGATTGTAGTCATGAATGTATGCATGAATATGTATGTATGTATGTATGGATGGGTTGTGAGTATAAGCATGAGTGATGACATTGACGTACCCGTAGATGTTATCATGAATATGAGCATAAATGCAAAGGTGAGAGCATAGACCTCTCCTTTACCTGAGGGTGGGGACTCTGCCACTCAATGGGACATAACGTTCCGCCTCCCTTGTACTAGCATGAGCATTGTCCATTAACCTCGACCTTCGGCATGTGTATCATTTTTCCTTCATTCGTTGGAGCGTGTGTATAGCTCTTGACCTTTACCCTGCAATTTGTTCCCCATAAAAGTGAGGGTGAAAAAGCTTACAAGCTTTCTTCTTACCGCCGCGAGCGAAGGGGTCTATTGACATGTGTTAAGGGTTGACCCTTCCTTCGGATGTGCTGGAGCGTTGCTCCATTTGGGGAAACTAAAAGTTCGCCCTCTTCCCTTGGTGTTAAGGTTGCCCCCGTAGTAGGCGTATCTCGCCCCTCCATGAGTAAGGGTTGATCTTTGTGTTGGTTGCTTGTATAGATGACTCACTTTTGGGAAGCTTTCTTCTTCAGACAGGGAGACCGTTGAATCAGATGAGAGGGAAGGACCCTCTAGTTCTGCTTATCAGACCAAGAAATTTTCTAAGTCAGGGGTGACTGCTAATGCTTCCAGTACGTTCTTTTTCCCTTCTTTTTTCTTTGTGATATACTTATGATTGTTCTCATGCTGCTTCCTTTTTGTTGTTAGAGCGTTCTTCCTTGGTTACCGAATGGTTCTTGTGGTGGGTGAGAGTTCAAGTCAATCTAAATCCAAGGCGCGGAAACCTGACTCTGAGGTCGGGTCCTCGGCTGCCGAGGAGAAAGAAACCGCGAGAGGCTCTCCTTCAAGTGCCCCCTTGCTGACTCCCTCCCATGGTAAGGAGGTAGTGGTTGAAGAGGCACCCCCTTTGCTTGACAAAAAGAAACAACCTGTGCCTGGCGATGGGGTGATCATAGGTCTTGATGTCTCTTCTCTATCCCCTGCCCCCCAGCCGAGGGGCCGAGTCTCAATTTTATTTCATCTTCATATAGATTTGATGACTTTTGAAGGTGCCTTTGTCTTTTCTATGGGTTATGTTATTAACCCCTGCGTTGAAGATTTTTCTTTTGGTGATGGGTGTGATCATCATCTTACATTGAGGTTCCCCTCTCTTGCCATGGCTCTGATTAAGATAGCAAATTCTTGCTTTGGAGTTTGGTGGAGACTGCTCTTGAATTAGCCTCTACTAGTGTCGTAGTTGTGATCGTTGTGGGGATCGTTTTGTTATATGCCCTCAATAGTGCTTGTCGTGATTCTTTGCTTCATGATTGATTTCGTGAGATATGGAGGTTATCTTCATAATGAGGACGTCTCCTTCCTGGTATCACCCAGTGGGTTGAAATATAAGTGTCTCCCTTTGATGAGCGTACGAAGGGTGTTGTTTTTCCTTTTTCTTGAACTTCCTCCTAAGGCCAGGCGTAGCCTTTTGATGTTCGTTGTCGGGATGGTGTCTTTACAATGCATGTCTTTGACAGATGTTTTATGATGTGCTGTCATGATAATCACTTCGGGATATGTGGACGTGATAGGTACTTCGTGATGTGTCGGAGTGATAGCCCTTCTGTAGTGTGTGGACATGATAGCCATTTTAGGATATGTGGACATGATAGCCACTTCAATATATGTGGACATGATAGCCACTTCAAGATATGTGGACATGATAGCCACTTCAGGGTATGTGGACATGATAGCCACTTCAGGGTATGTGGACATGATAGCCACATCACGATGTATGGTGTTGTGCTTTAGTATTCCTTTCTCGTTGGAGAGCCTTTATTGCTATAGCTGCCTTATGTTTAGGCTATGTTTGTTGGGTTAGGTCCCGATGTCTCGTCTTGTCGGATGTTGTATCCTTTATGCTCTTTAAATGTCTCCTTCATGAGTTGTGCTTGACGATGTTCAAGTCTGATACGACCATAGGTCACGCGAGGGCGACATGCAAGACAATAACGTTTATCGAAGGTTGCTTTGTGCGACCTGTAAGGCAATTCTTCTTCTTGATGGGTCGAGTTTACTTTGGGAGCCTTGAACTTTGGATTTCACGTTTTGCTATCCTTCTTGGTGTGGTTGGGTTCCTTTGAGATACTTCTCTTGACTTGTGATATGGATGGTAGGATAGCTCGTTACTTTTCATGATAACCTCTTGTGCTTCTGTATATGATCCTTTGGTCATGGACTTGTCCCTTGTATATGCTTTCCTTTCCTTATCTTTCTTTTGTGTTTTCCTTCATGCCGTACCTGCCATCTCATCAAGAAAAAACATTATGTGTTCTTTATACAACCTTACTTTAAGATTACTTTCTCATGGGATCCTTCTGAGCATGGTGTTCTTCTAAGCATGGTATCCTTCTAAGCATGGTGTGATGATCTCTTCTGATACCCCTTACACGGTATACGTTGTACTGTTAGACCAAAGATACGCTCTTGGTGGGCGTCGAAATCTGTTCACGAGACAGGCTCTCGGACGGCACTTAACGTTTCACAGGATAGGCTCCCGGAGGGCACAGGTTAGTCCACCGATACGTTCTTGACGGGCGTCAAAATCTGTTCACGAGACAGGCTCTCGGACGGCACTTAACGTTTCACAGGATAGGCTCCCGGAGGGCTCAGGTTAGACCAAAGATACGCTCCTGGTGGGCGTCGAACTGGTAGTTTGAAATCTACCTCAAGATACGCTCTTGGGGGCGTCGAACTGGTAGTGTTTTTTCTACCTCAAGATACGCTCTTGGGGGCGTCGAATCTGGTAGGTTGCAAATCTACCTCAAGATACGCTCCTGGGGGCGTCGAATTCGTAGTTTTTGGAAACCACTCTCAAGATACGCTCTTGGTGCGTCGAATTCGTAGTGTAATAACTACTCTCAAGATACGCTCTTGGGGGCGTCGAAGGTCGTAGTATGAACACTACTCTCAAGATACGCTCTTGGGGGCGTCGAAATTCGTAGTTTTTGGAAACCACTCTCAAGATACGCTCTTGGTGCGTCGAAGGTCGTAGTGTATAAACTACTCTCACGATACGCTCTTGGGGGCGTCGAAGGTCGTAGTATGAACACTACTCTCAAGATACGCTCTTGGGGGCGTCGAATGTCGTAGTATGAAAACTACTCTCAAGATACGCTCTTGGGGGCGTCGAAATCTGTTCGCGGGATAGGCTCCCGGAGGGCACATGGTTCGTAGTTTTAGAACTACTCTCAAGATACGCTCTTGGGGGCGTCGAATGTGTTCGCGGGATTGGCTCCCGGAGGGCTCATAATGTTACCTTATCTTGTGTCCTTTCTCATGTAGGGTGCGTCTTTGGAGGTTGGGTGGAAGAGCTTTTGCTTTGGGTGGGTGGTGGTGGATTTCATTCTCTTGATAACTAGGATGTGGCAATGTTTGTATCCTAGGGGTGCTTGTAAATTCTTTCCCCCCCTTCCTTGTGCTTTAGGTTGAAAAGCTCTCTCATAGAATGGCGTCTTGAGTTGTTAATCTCATAGGTGTGTTTCAGACTAGTTAATCTAATCCATGCTCTTTGCTTGTGCATGGGGAGGTCTGACCGGGCTGTGATAATCTTCTTGGAGTGTTGTGGCACTTAGTGTGGTTTGCCTTTTCCTTCACATTGGAGTATTCTTCAATGCCTTTAGGGGGTGTCACATTGGTCATGCTCCTCCCCCCTTGAATGTTGATTATAGTCTTCCTTTGCATTAGGACTTGAACTTAAAAAGGATGTCTTCCTCTAGGTTTGCATGTGATGTTCCCTGATTTTCCATGGGTTTGCCCTCGTATTGGCTATTCCTTGTTGGATAGCTTCATTAGAGACTGCCTTTGTATTACGTACGTATACGTGTTTGAGGTATGTTGAGCTGACAAGTCCCTCCTTTTTTTTTTTTTTTTTTTTGTTTTGTCATAACCTTCATTCATCATGTATTCGGCGTATGGCCTTAAAGGCGGGATATTTTTCTAGTGCCCCTTTTATCGTGGTTCTCCTCTTGATGGGATGCCAGAGTCAAATGTCTTATCATTTGCAGACAAGGTGGTTGATCGGGATGTGCGTCTAGTATGAGGGTCGATCTTGAAACCTTACTCCCCAAGCTTTTGAGCTCTTCTTTGGTTGATCTTGTAGAACTATTATCCTGCCCTAAGGCTCTTGATAGGAGATGTATCTCATTTTCACACTCTAGTTGTTGCACTATCTCTTTTGCTAATCTTGCATCTCTAGAGTTTCTCTCTTGGTGCATGACTTCAATGACAGGATTTTCTACCGATGTTTATTCTATTAGGACTTGTATCCTTGGTTGCCCTCCTTTCTTGTGAGATGGCGAAGGAGTGTTTATGAACACTCCAATGTGTCGTACTTGGTAGAGGTATGCGCCTAATCCTTATGGCGCTGTCTTGAATCTTCGTGTACCTATATCTGATGGACATGTTATTCATTACATATATAGTACGGAGTCCAAGGATCTCCGGGTTAGGATCATATTTTGAGAACAGAGACATAGTCATCTATCAGATGACATCTTTTCTACGGAGTTAATTTTTACAAGGATAAATGCAAGGAAACTTGTAAGGATACTTGTAAGGATATGTGTTCCATCCTTTTCCTGGTTCATTTGCAGTGCCGTGTCCCTAATGGGTGTGTTGATGTTCTGACCACCTTTACTAGTAGGGGTTCCTTGGTATTAGGTATGCCTGACTCTTCTCTAGTATCATCAATGGTTGGTCATGGGAGATGTCTGACGGACTCCCTTCATGTACTATGGTTCTCTTCATGTCAAAGTTGGTGATTCCCTCTCTTATTACTAACATATCCTTGTGTGGAAATACTATGTTTTCCATATCCTTTTTTTTAAAAGCTTGATGATGGTGTCACCGTTCTTCCTTTGCTAGGCTTGGTGTCCTTGAGGGTTTTTGATGGAAGTGTATTCCATTACTTTGGATGAGCTTTCTAAGTGTGGTTGTGTCTCCTGGCTATTTTGTGAAATCATAAAGATCCGCTGGAGGTGTTTGCCTTTGATGGTGGGTGTTGCCCATGTGATATGGTTTCCTCTATTTTTGGAGGGATGTGTTCGCGGCTACCCCTTCTTGTGCTAATGGGCGTTTGTGAGGAGGGCATGTTGTGACTGGTGCCCCCCTTGCATACCAATGCCAGATGGGATCCTTTGGCGGGCTTGGCCCTAAGATGCTTAGTGGAAGGTTGTAGTAGGGGTAATCATTTGTGACCTTCATGGTAGTTCCTCTATAGGATGTTGGGAGTGCTCGACTTATTTTTGTAACTGAGCCTTCCATCTTGTGATCTTTCCCAGAAACTTGACCTTATAGGTGTTCTTTGGGATTGAGGAATCTGTTGCTTGTGCATCTCTTGATTGGCGACGACCTTTTACTGATTCTTCTAGTGGTCCACCTGTGTATATATATATCACGGAGCCCGAAGGCGTCCGGTATGGTCATTCTTGGAAAACATGTTGATGTTAAGTATCATAATCTACTCCTTTTAGGGAGTTGACTTGTTATGCAGTTAAATTAAATAAGAGGATATGGGAAGGATATGGGTGTGGGGTGTTGAAATCCCCTGCTTCCTTGGTAATGTAACTGTCTTCCTTCATTAGTCTGTGTGTATTCCTTCCACTTGAGGAATATGAGGTCGCATCCTTGCAAGGCGGACTAGGTGGAGGTGTATCCTTCATGTATGCTATGTGCGGTCTCACTCTACTATGTCTCTCCATGAGACTTCCCATTGTAGTAGCTATGTGCTGACGTGGTGTGGTACTCTATTAGTTCCCTGTTCAAATCCTTGTCTTTTCAACTCCTCCTCTGTCCTAGGAGGACGTGTGCCAAGGGTTGTCATGCACAAGGGGTTTGGACCTGTCGTGCTGTATCATGGGTAGGTGGTTGCTTTATTGTGTTGTTGGGACTATGTCCCTCCCTTTGAGCTTTCCTTGGTATGTCCCTTAGGCATGTCTGTGGTGATACGGACTGTATGTGTACATTGCCATGGTTGATGTTGGAACTCCTATATCCTTGTTGGTCTGTCATGTATGTCTTCCCTTAGTGCGGTGTATGTCCCTGTTGGGGTACTTGGTGGAATTCTTGCCTCCTTTGAGGTCTTGGCTGTCTGTCTGCCCCCCAGTGGGGTGTAGGCCCTGGCGTCCTGTTGTGTCTGTTGTTGCCTAGGAGGCAAAAATTGCTGCCTTCCCTCTGGGGGTGGCTCTTGATAATTTCTTCTTTGTTCTTCTCGCTGCCCTGCTCTAGGGTGCAAGTCGTGTTCTTCTTCTGGGACTTGTACTTCCTCATGAACTTCTTCTTCTTCATGCTGGTGTTGCCTTCTCTGCCTGTTCCTCAGGGTCTCCCTATAAGCTAGCAGCTCATCCAATGCGTGCATCAACCTCGGAGTCACTGTCTGTGCTCCTTGCGAGTATGTGGGCCTTATGTTGGTTGTGTGGGCACGATTGTCGTTCCTTTGAGTCATTATTTCATATGGATACCCTTGAGGTTGTGCCTCATAGTAGTACCCCTGTGGAGGTGCCGTGTATTGGGATGGCACTCCTTGTTGCCCCCCTGTCCCTGTGGCTTCCTAGTCAATGGAGTTGGAGCTGTGGAAGCCTCCTCCCTGCTTGTTAGGCTGGGGTGCCTGTGGGGCTATCTGAGGCTCTGGTGTGCAGGCTGTTTCTCTGGGTTAGGCTGCCTTGCTGGAGGTATAGGATGTCTTTCTTGCCTATTGCCCCCAGGTGGGCGATTATCTCTAGACACTAAGTTGTTCGTCTTCGCTCTCGTGATTGTCAGGCTTTCTGTTCGAAGCCCACGGACGGCGCCAAGTGTTAGGTTATAAAGTCTAGGTCAACGGGTCGTCAATCTAGAATTTATCTCCCACTAATGAAATGTCGGGTTCACTGTTCCTAGGACTAGTCATTCTGATACATGCCCTTCTGCTCCCTTGGGGTAGTCGTTCTGATATATGTCCTTCTCTTCTCTCCTTCTGACCTCCTTTCCTTCTCTCCTTCTGACCTCCTTTCCTTCTCTCCTTCTGACCTCCTTTCCTTCTCTCCTTCTGACCTCCTGAGGCTTGTACTTCTTACCCCTGGGGCTTGTCCTACTGCTCTATGCTCTTCTGCTTCCTTGGCTCTCTTCTCCTTGCTACCCTGCAAGAGGGGCAATACCAGGCACAGAGGGGGGGGGGGGTGGTGCCTGATGAACCCTCTCCGATGCCTAAGTCAGTACGGTTTTAGAGAGATAAAGCTAGAGAGATGTCAGAGCAAAATTGTGCAACTTGCCAATATTTTTTAATGAGTTGTGAAGGTGGGGTATTTATAGACAACGGTGTCATTAAGGTGGCTTAATGACATCGTTAGCCTTTAAACACAATTAATTAACCTTTAAGCACATAATTAAGACCTTAGGATTCGGAGGAGGTAGGCGGAGTGGACCGAGCATGGGAGTCCGAAGGTGGTGTCGGGGCCCTTGGGGGGGAGAAATCCGACCTCCAAGGGTAGGGGTTGGGTGAGGGCACCCAACCCCTCCTAGGGAGGGTGGGGTTGGCCAACCCCATCCCTCCTAGGAGGGATCGGGTTGGCCGACCCGATCTCTCCTAGGAGGGATCGGGTTGGCCGACCCGATCTCTCCTAGGAGAGATCGGGTTGGCCGACCCGATCTCTCCTAGGAGAGATCGGGTTGGTCCACCCGATCTCCCCTAGGGGAGGTCGGGTGTGGCCACCCAACCTCACCTAGGTGAGTTCGTCTCTGCCGGACGGGCGCTTCGGCCCCGTCCGAGCCGTCGATGTTCTCGCGAAGTGTCCGGGTTGAAGTTTCGATTTACAATCATTAACGGGGTGATAAAAATGAAACGAATCGGAAGTCAACGGGTTCAAATTGGGCGTATATCCATCACCTAGCTTGTAGAACGGAAATCCAGGTGCAAGTGTGTATACTCTGCCAATATAATCTTTGGCAAATTCATCAACCAAAGGTGCAAGATCCGCTTTAGCAGCGGCAAGAACGGCAGCAGAATAAACAGGGGTATTAGGATATTCAGCAAGTCCCTTCTCAGCACCCGCTCTATGTGCCTCATCACGAACAGAAGAAAGCGCGGTATCATGAACACTGTTGTTCTCCGCAATTTTCTGCTTGATAGCAGCAATCTCGGCCTCAAGTTGTTCAACATGGACGCGACGAGTAGCAATGCGCGTTTCAATATCAGCAACCTTGGAGTTCAAATTCTGCACTTCCTCCTTGGACTGTGCAAGCTCGCGAGAAACTGTATTGCTCTTCTTGATAGCAGCCCTCCTCTCGCTCACAAGCTCCAACACAAAGGAAGACATGTTCATCATCCTTGAAATAGCCTAAGTACAACGAACAAGACGATCATGATCAACAGCAACAACAAAGCATACGCGTACAGCAGGAAGGCAAAAAAGTTAGAACAAGATCTACCGGTGCAAATTCAGCTAAGCCGCTCTCAACGTATGCCCGTGCCTCCTCATTGGTGGACGGTTTGACATCATGATCACCAGGAGGAACACATCTTTGAAGCACCCGCACACCAACTCCTGGAGTGCTAAGTTTGGAGTCTTTCAGAAACTGAAGACTACCAGCGGAGAAAGGTGACCAGTTTTCTCCAGAAACATCAATCCCGTCAGAAAGGAACAAGTCATCACGCTTAATACGTGGCAACACTACAATAAGAACAACATAAAACAAAGAGAACATTAGAAAAATATACTAAGTATAAGAAGAATGTCAAATAGAACAATGCATACCTCAGCGGGAAGAATGCTCCTCCTCGGCCCGGTCCCTCGACCGGGGGGCAGAAGGCGCTATTGTACGACTCTCAACTCTCTTCCCTTTATCGTAAGAAGGAGCTGGAATAGCCGCACTTGGTTCAGAGCGCTTCAGATCACTCGAGGGACACGCCCCTACGACATATCTCTTGGGAAGAACACTAGTGGCAGGCACTGCGACAACGCGCTCGGTCACATGTATGGAGTTACCTAAAAGAACAAAAATAACGTGGGTATAACAAAACTTGGAAAATCAACAAGTCAAGAGAAGATACAAGAAGATGCCTCACTCTTTGGTCCTTTACCACGATCATGTCCGTAGCCTTCAGGAATAGTGGGGGCAATATTTCGAACACGACGCCCAACTGACAGGTTATCACGATCATTAGCTGTCTGCAAAGACGAGCTTTTTCCATCAGTACGACCTACATTGCAACATAGTACAGGTTATAAAAGTTATCAACATACCAAATCTTCAGAAGGAAGTATACGAATCCCGGCATCAATCAAATCCTGATCTGAAGCACGTAATAGACAACGATGGAAAAGGAAAGGTCAGAAAAAAATAGGAGCAGGATCAGCTTTCTCCACACTATCAACATCCCAAATAGTCCAGACATCGCATACAAAGAAGTAATGATGTCGCCAATGAGAACCAGAACGATCAGCCTGGGCGGCCAGACGTTGTTTGTGATCCCACTCGGCATCTCCAAGACCAAGCTTCTTGAAACCCTTATCTTGCAAGTTTGGCCAACGCATCTTCATTCCACATAACCCCGTCGCATCTGGGCACATCAGTTGATAGAAGCATCGGAAAAGGGTGGTAGAATAGTGCCAAGATTGTCTGTGAAACAAAACTCGAAAGCAGCTCCATACACGGAGGCCAGCAAGAGATAGACTCAAGGGTGATATCCGGTAATACCGACAAAGGTCCACCAAGTCAGGACAATAGGGAAAACGTAGGCCTTCCTTAGTCTGCGAGGTATAAACTGCGGACAGATCACTTGGAGGAATAGTAACTTGCCCTTTTTCGGAGTCTGGCAGCACGTCATAAGGAAGAACACCTTCCAAAGCAAGATCAACTCCACAACAAGTCGCGTACAACTCAAACATATCTTCATCAATATAGTTGAAGAAGTAATTTACATTCCTCGTTGTATCCTTAAGAGACTCATCTGTGTTGATACCCGGCTCTTCACCAACATCTGAACATAATGTCAATCGCGGAACGGGGATAGACGACTTACTCATAGTAACCGCGGCAAGAAGACTAACTCTAAAAAGAAGACTGTGTAACTCGGAATCCTGAAAATTACAAACAGAAAATCAGTCAGTATGCGAGCATTATGTATGTACATACATGTCGACATGGATACATGATTACAAGGGCGAAATATTTTCTAAGTGTTTTGCTCAAGATGACAGTCAGCATATTGTAAGTGGACATCATGCTACTATGTGTCAAGCATATTACCATGTGTTAGCATACAACAAGGTGTTGGCATACAACCTGCGTTTACATCAAGCATATGGATACAACGTACATAGCCAGGAATAGAGAAAAAATTCTTAAGTGTGGGGGCAAGGGCGCACATACATGTACGTACATACATGTCGACAAGGATAGATGTCGACAAGCAAGGAATATTTTCTAAGTATTTCCATGTACGTACATACATGTCGACAATGATAAATGTCGACAAGTGAGAAATATTTTCTAAGTGTTTCCATGTACGTACATACATGTCGACAAGGATGGATGTCGACAAGAGAAGAATATTTTATAATTATTTCCATGTACGTACATACATGTCGACAAGGATGCATGTCGACAAGTGAAGAATATTTTCTAAGTGTTTCCATGTACGTACATACATGTCGACAAGGATGCATGTCGACAAGTGAAGAATATTTTCTAAGTATATCCATGTGTTTCCATGTATGTACATACATGTCGACAAGGATGGATTGCATGCATCAAGTAGCTATTATCAACTTCTACACAATACCTCCTAAGCATTCCTACGACGCTTATCGACAAAGCTCATACGACGACATCTATGTTAACAAGCATTAGATATTGTTAAAATATTTTCTAAGTGTTTTAGCATGATTGCAGACAATGACCGACAGTCTATACATGGTACTCAACGTACATTGCCTAAGCTATCATTACCAATATACAACCATTGACGGCCATGTACGTACAACTGCCTATCATCAATATCGAGCATACTAAAACAACGGCTAAGGCATGGAACAACATGTCGGCAATGAACACTATGCATAAGGGAAGTATAACGATTCATTTACACTTTTCTAAAATTTTCAGCACTTAGAAAAATTATGGCCGATTGGGGGCTAAGTATTGTAATGCATTTTATCAAACACCTTGTATGCATGGTAAAATAACTAGGTACATGGTGATTTCAAGACTAAATCAAGGCCAAACGAAGTCACGAAAGGTCCAGCCATGTACGAAATTAGACTCACCGACACGAAGCAAGTTCAAATTGCTACTCGCCCTCACCCGAAGACCCACGCGCCGCCGTTGCAACTTCACGCGCTGCCGCGGTGACCTCACGCGCCTCCCCCTCTTCTACACGTGCCGCCTTGGCCTCCTCCTTGCCCGTATTCGATCTTGATCGATGTCAAATATGATGTGATTACTCCAATTTCACACCTTCATGAATTCCTTCTTCATCAAGAATGGAGAGCTTCTTGGGGATTTATCTATAAAGGATGTAAGATAATGGGTATTCTCTCTCCTAATTCTCATTAATAGTGCCTACACCATGTGCTAAGGACCAAACTAATATCTATTTTCCCACAAGTCCTTAGTATCATGTGCAAGCATACTTACACCTCTCCTATGCTTGTTTTACATACATGCTCCCTAGTGTTGCATGACGCGCTTCGTAGATCACTACGCATGTTATTATTCTTATACGTACATGATGCTATCTCATGGTTGTTGTGTGATTATTTTTATGATCTAAGTATGCATTAAATGTTTACATCATTCTACATGCTTGCATCATTTTCTATATTTTCATCATGCTTCATGATTACGTACATGCTCTTCCTTTTCATATTATTCTAAGTGTTTTGCTTATTGCATGATTACGTCATCCGTTTACTATGTCGTCATCTACATATTGGCAACATGTTATATGCTTACTTCATGTGCCATGATGTTATCACGTTGTATAAATCTTTATTTCGCTCATTACGTGATATTACGAATATAATTGCATATTGTTATACGTACATTGTCCGCTACGTTAACCCTATAAACAGATTACGTATGTACGGCGGAAAATTGAAGTTGGTCAAATTTATGATCCCTACACTCGAATTGACAAACAGGCCACCCCTGAGGTCAGTACCGAACCTAAATTGGACGAATATATTATCTTAAAAAGAGTCAAGTATGGTGTTGAACCACTACTTGACTCGGGGGCAAGTGTTAGATATCTGTCCAATTCGGGTTCGTATTTACATTTCGGTCCTCGCAAAATACCCCAAAACCCATAAAAGAACTCTTCCGCGGACACCCAAGTCTAAAACGGTTTGGAATACGCGCAGTACCCGGACATGAGGACTTCCCGATTGCTCTAAGGCGATCCGGAGGCCCGGATTGCCGAGGCAATCCGGACCCGGCCCGGATTGCTAAATAATCCGGGTAGGTCCAGATTACCGATGTTCTTCGTACGCTCATCCCGATTATTTTGCCAAGTGCGAGAAGTCAGTGCATGCGTAGTCCACCTTGATGACGGTATACGTCTTCCTTCATACCGACATCAAGCCGTTTGAAACTGGACATGATCCTTAGGTTCCCTATAAATAGAGGCCTAGGTCTCCAATTCTAGACAACTCCCTCATTTTGGACTTTGGATGCTCTGACTTCTCTCTAAAAGGCTTTCTCTCTCTAGAAATTCTGACTTGAGCGTCGGAGAGGGCCCAACCAGCATTCCCCCCTCTCCCACACTGGTTACTGCCCCTCGTGCAGGATCCGAAGTTCGAGAATTCGAGGTCGAGGACTTGAAGATTAGTTCAAAGATTGTGTTTCAAGGATCGCGGCGTTCCCGTCCTTATACACACATCCCGAGCCCGTTCGTGAAAAAGAAGCCCGAAGCTACCCAAGTGGAAGGAGACTTAACATATATTATATAAAACCATAGTGTAACATAATACATAGTCAAAATAACAAGAGTTTTAACGAGTTTGGTGATTAATATTTGAATGTTAAGTTAAATTTTTAATTTGTGATTCGAATTTTGATACGAAAAATATAAATTTTAGGATTTAAGATTTCTAAAAATAAATAATTTTTTCACATGAGTGACCCGCGAATCAACCCGCGGGTCCGGGTTTGGCGATACCCACACCGCCCTGTTGACATACCTACTGCAAATTGCTCTATACTAAAACGAATTTTCGATCAAGTAGTTGCATCTTGCTTCCTGTGAAGATGCCTTGAATTCAGCCCGTTATGTACATTGTGGCCCGATTCTTCATTAGCAGGCCCATTAATTGCAATTAGAGAAGACCAATTCTTTTAGAAATTTAATTATCCGTGAAACAAACTTTAAAATGTAGTTGATATTACGAGTATGACACATATTATTATTCTGTACATTTTAATGGAAAACTAACAATCATCCATCTATGTAATTGATGTACCGAATATAATTTTTTTATACCAAATTATAACATAGCATATATTTGAGGTTTTTTTAGGTTGTTTATAAACCCCGAACTCTAATTATGTTGAACAGCTATGTCTACTCTACATAAATAAATAATGACAATATAGGTAGGTGACTGTTGTGACCAGCACCCAACGACACAATACGTGCCTTCCAATCCAAGCAGCTAGCTAACTAGTGCAAGGCCCCATGATGACCAACTTAACTATAGCGTACGGAAAATTAGCGGTTAAGCAAATGCTGTCTTCTCACAAAGCAACGACAAACTAAATCCTTTCCGTCTTGAATATAAATAATTGCTCAAAGTAAATCAAAAATTGATTGAAACATACGAACTACATGTATATATATATATATATAATAACATATTTTATAGTGAACCAACTAATGTTTTGCTAAAACTTCATTTTTAAATTAATATATTTAACTTTGGTTAAAAAATATTTAAAGAATAAATGTATCTTATTATTTTTTATAATAATATGTAAATATTTAAATATATGAGATCTTATTGGAAACTTGTTCATTTCTACTTTCACATTAAAAAAATGTACATTTCTACTTACACATTAAAAAAATTGTTTATAAACAGTTTATTAATAAACTATATTGTTATAGGTTAATTATCTGAAAGTGAATCTTATGAGAATACAGTTCATCGGAAAAAAAAATTGAATTATGTAGGACCCAAATAAGATGTGGAACTATGGAATGAGCAGTGACGGATCTATGTTGATGGGTATGGGGTCACAGGACACCGTTTAATTCGATTGAGTTAGAGTAAAAAATTAGTCATTACTGACATGGACTCCAAATAAAAATTGAAAATAACATCATATAAAAGTTATAAATGAAACTATTAATACATAATGTGTAGTAGCTTAGTTGGTTTTATGCACACCTAGTACATACCTCATCCCCGGTCAAATCTCATATTATTATTTTTATTATTATCTACTATATTATATTAATTCGGTATCGGAAGCCCTCTGATTGACACGTGGACAGTCCACGCAGACACTATTTTCTAATTTAATCTGAATTTAATAGGGGTTCTCTAAATTTAGATACATAATATTGATAGATTGAAAATTAAGAAGTATTTTATTTACTATTTTGGTCTCTACGCAATTTAAAGAAACAAATTAATTAAAATTTTCCTTTTAAATAGTAAATTTATACAGTTTGGTTCCGAAAGACCGTAGGCCGCCACGTAAGCGTTCTATTTTTAATTATCAAATATTTAAATATATAACATAATGGCATGTCTCAAATTCAATTTACGTATAAAATAAAAATAATATTAAATAATTAGAAATTGCGACTTAATAATTATAGCAAGTAAAAAGGCCCATTAACTTGTGTTACCAATACTAGGCCAAACATTAGAATAATAAAGTATAAATTATTTTTTTGTTACGAATAAATGCAAAATCCTAAACAATGTATTATTATTAAATGCAAAAATCTAACTATTATAGATAATATAAAACACGTATATGTATTACTATATTAAATTTAACTTAATGTATAAATAAAGAATGACAAGTCTTTATTTATATTATACCAATTTTTCCTCCTTCCGTGCATAATTATAGTAGAGATCATTCTATGTTTGATAATATTACCATTTAATTTATTCTATTACAAAAAAACTATATATATAGTTTTATATTATAATAAAATAAAATATTTTATTACCAAAATTTTAACAGGGCATGACTAGCATCATACATATATGTATAAACCTTCCGTATAGATTATTCTCAAGTTTACGATTTTTTTTTTTTTTGCCGATAAAACTAATTCCGGTGCACCCAAGTTCACGATTCGATCATCACTTATTGTGTTTTGTAGGGACTCAAGATGAAGGTCAGATGTAGGAAGAGAGAATCTGCTAAAGCATGAAGAACGAATTCAACTATTGTTGTATCATCAAAGTAGAAAACTGCTACATTCCAAGTCAGGTTTTAGTTTTCGTATATATCCTCAGGTTTTAGTTTTCGTATATATCCTCGAATTCACGATTTGATCATTAATTTGTGCACTTTGCAGGATCTAATTAAGGTGAAGTGAAATGAAGTTCTGCTTAGATTTGATTTCGTTGGAGAGAGTATATGTATAATGGATTTTTAATCTTAATTTTAGGTTTAGATTCCGATATGCGGATTTCAGTCTAATTGATGTTCTTGATATTTGTTCATCGGTAATTTCTATCTTATATGATACACGTTTCTAACTTATTTAGTTTGGTTTTGAATTTCTTTTAAGTCGATCACATTATTGATAATCTTTTTAATCTATTATAGCCGCTAATGGTATGGACGTGTGAGATAATTAATATTAATCTTCAAACATGTAAGTTATTATCTAGCGTATTATTGGATTAGATGGTTAGTAATGCATGCTTATATTTTATATGTATATATACATTATATAATTATTATTGTATTGTTTTTTTTTTTTGGGCTAAAGTTGTTTGATTCTTAACTTCTTCTTTTAAAAAAAATAATAATGTAAGAGATATACTTATAGATGTTTTTTTTTTGCCAAGTATATACTTATAGATGTATATATTCACATTTATTAGCTGAAAACCTATTTGTCGATGAATCTCATTAGTGTTCCGAATAGAACCAACATTAAATCCAAATAGAAAATATTTGTTTAAAATGTGTTACAGTGCTATTATTTATTAAATTTGTTTAACACATGCAATGAAGAAGCAGTTCACTATGTCAAGTTTCAACCTCAAAACCAGTCTTTTTTTCAATTTAGTGAAATGGAATCGAACATGGATGTTTATTGAGCCCTGATTAGCGGTGGATGTACGATCCAATCGCATAAAAAATTAATCAATATAAAGCTTGATTTAAATCTAAATGCGCAAAAAACAAATTTGTGGGAATGAATAAATCATACTATTAAAGTACTCTTAAAGTTGTGGTTTTTACATAATGTTGAATAAACACAAAGTATATATATTTACTAGATATTTGGTACATTAAATAGAGAATATGAATATGGAATGTCAAATGAAATAGTCTGTCTCAGCTCTTAGGAAGAGTTAAAGATACTTATTCATCATAATACTAGAATTCAGAATCATATTCCAAACTTTATTTGCTACAAACATCTTTTTCATAATTCTCAATTTATATTCCTCGCCTACTCTTAATAATAAAAATATTTAGTCTCTGATTCTAACATCTATTATTATTTATAATCATTGGTTGCTTATTAAATCAAAATTTGGCAGTTAGACTAAACTCTCTCTAGAATCGACTGTACATTCATGTATGTGCTTTCAATTTTAATGTAATATTTTTATGATTATTTATTTGCTACTAATTTAATTATTATAATTCTCTTAATTAAAAGCCTGATTTTTTAAATCATAAATACTTTCATGTAATACCTTGAAAATATATTTTGTTCACATTTTTTTGCCAACGACTTTGTTTGCATTATTAATAACATCTATTATTTTTTTATCGCATTATATATTTCTTTGTTTCTTTATTTTAGTTTTATGTAGGTACTTTATAGTTTATACTTTACACATTCATGCTTTTTATTTTCAGCCTTTATGTTTGTTAGGTCTTCAAAATGCACGGAGCAGTAGTATTGTGCGGCTATGGTGGAAGCTCGAACGATTTTACAATGAGACGAATTAGCTATCAAGTATCAATAGAGAGAAGTAGTCATCGAACGGATGCAAACCAAATTCGACACCCAACAATTCGGACGAGAGATTTGACAATATTATTAGCTCGATATGTTATCTAGCAAGCCAAATACCAAATGTGTCATGAAAGTTCATCCGTCTTGACGCTAATAGAAGTGCAAACTGGGTTGCCATACAATTCAGAAAGGAGATGTGTCTGGCCAATGATGGGTTCGACTACAGCTGTTAGGCCCTATTAACGGTAAGGAAACGGCAAATAGGCCTAGTGGGCCCTAAACGAAGGCCAAGATGGCCCAGGCTAAGGATCCCGACGAAGGAAGTCCGAGGATGAGAGGTCCCGACAGAGTCGGACCTGACAGGCGAGCTGAACGCTCCCGACGAGATGCCTCTGAGTAGGCCCCGATGACGAATCCCTGAGAACAATAGGCCCTGTCACGATGACGAGGGGCCCCGAGCGGTGACACAACGAGATAACTCTGGAGTCCCCGATGTTAGTCGGGACTCGTTATCAGAGGATAAGGCCGAGATACGCGGCGTGGCCGAGATAAGCGAGATCATGGCCTAGATAGGCGGGATCACACCCGAGATACGCGGGATACGGGCTAACCACCCCCAACGGTTCACCAGGTAACTGAGGTATCTCTTCGCCTATAAAAGGGCAAGAGGTCACCTCAGATCACTTACGTTGAAATACCTTACTTGAGATTACTGCTTGCCAGTCCGTACGAGATACTCATTTAAGCATCGGAGAGGGATTATGGGTCACCGCCCGGTCTATCCCCTCTTGCAGGATTGCGTGGAGCGAAGGAGCTAGGACCGCCGTCAAAGACCGTACCGGAGTTCCACCGTGATCCAACATTGGCGCCGTCTGTGGGAAACTAACAAAAAGCTGATATGCCTTCTACCCGTTCAATGGCGGCTGGCAAGCAAAGAAGGCAAGGACAATCTGGTGGTTCCCGTCACCCCGCTGCGACAACTTTGAATTAACTACCAGAACAGGAGGAAAACCAGAACCATCCCGCTGCTGAGCTCTCCCAGACAGGGGGGCATAATAAAGGTCCCGAAGAAATTGCTGCTCAGCACCAGGGCAATAGGGAGCAGGAGGCTCCCCCAGCTACGGACCTGACGAGGGCTGTGGCAGAAGCCATGCCTATGTTTTTGGCAGCCGTGGAGGCTCTCTTGGATCGAAGAGAGGCTGCGAGGAGGCAGGAGGAGATGCCCCCGTTAGAAGAAGCGCCCCAACCAACAGAGGTTCGGAACGTACAGGAGGTTCCGCCCCGAGGCCAGGACAGGAGTAGGGTGTCCATTCAGCCAGAGAGATTCGTGGTTGATGGGCCAGGACCAGTACAGCACGGGACCATTCCCCTGAATGGTCCCATCACCCCCGATCAGGTGGTAAAGATCGTGAACATCTGCATGGGAGAGCAGAAGCCGCTGGTGTCGGAGCTGAGGGATCGATCTACTCATCCCTTCGTTCCTCGACTCATAGACACCCTAGCCCCGCCAGGGCTGGGTATCCCCACGATAAAGGAATACGATGGCGAAGGAGATCCGGTTCGTCATGTCTAGAAGCACCTCATGGCGTGTCTGGGAAGAGCCCCGAATGAAGATATAGTGTGTACGCTGTTCCCGAACACACTTGGGGAAAGAGCCCTGACCTGGTTCTTTAGTCTGCCTCCAGGCTGCATCACTTGCTGGGCAGATATGCACGACCGGTTCATTCAGCAGTACCAGGGTCGTAGACGTTTGCTGAAGAGTGTGAGGTCCCTGACCCAGGTGGTACAGAGGCCCGACGAATCGCTGGCACACTATTACCAGCGGTACACTGCCAGTGTGGCGGAGATTGATGAGGAGATCTCGGAGGGTGAAACCATCCGTACATTCATTCGGAACCTAACGGCCCCCTACGGTTCCGACCTAATGCACAGCGTGGCTGAGAAAGCCGTGTGGAATATGGAGGCACTACAGAAGAGGGTGAAACGGCAAACCGATGTCCAGGAGTCGAAGATAGCCGCTGGAGAGCTGGAGCCCCCGAAGTCGAATAAAGGGAAGCAGTCGGTTAAACCTTTCGACGATCGTAAGTCAAAGGGTAAACCTGAGGGTAGTCGGGATCGAGGCCGCTCTGGTCGGAGAGATGATAGACGTTCTTTAAGGAAGGACAAGCGGGAGAATCTCGACATTCCTCTCAACTGCTCCATGGCGGAGGTACTAACGGTCATGGAACGACAAGGTATCTCCGGGTACCCCCCCAAAGAAGGATGGAGAATTCTTAGGATCCCGCACGGATCGCTACTGCCGATTCCACCGCGCAAATGGTCACGACACCAACCATTGTCGGGAGCTGAAGAAGGAGATCGAAAAACTGATCCAGAAGGGGAAGCTCAAGGAGTTCGCCGGGGATAAGCGGTGTCGATCCCGCTCTCGGTCCCGATCGCGGTCCCGTTCTCGATCCCGCGATCGGTCCCCAAAGAAGAAGAGGTCTGATCCGGAGCTGTCCGGTGCCCGCAAAGAACGACGGGGCACCATTAATGTGATTCACGGAGGATTTGCTGCTGGAGGTGATACCTCGTCCTCTCGGGAGGTTTACGCCTCTAGAATTCCTACGGCTGTGGTGCTAGGTAAGAGGTCTCGATCCTGGACCCTGAAGGAAGAGATGGTGATTTCCTTTTCGTCGGAGGATCTCATAGGCGTGGAGAATCCGCACGATGACGCCTTGGTTGTGACCTTGGATGTAGACGGGTACGAGATGAAGCGAATTCTGATCGACGGAGGGAGCTCCTCCGATATTGTATTTATGGACGCGCTGGAGGCTATGGGAAAAACGAAGAAAGATCTGAAGGAGGCAAACTTCCCGATGGTGGGGTTCTTTGGTTCTACCTCCTATCCGCTAGGAGTAATCACCTTACCAGTGGAGTTTGGTAGTGGGTGGAAATCAGAAAGGAGGAACGTGGAGTTCGTGGTATTTGATTCCGCGGGGACTTACAACGCGATTATCGGGAGAACCACCATCAACCCCCTGATGGCAGTTGCCTCGACAGTGCACCAAAAGATGAAGTTCCCGACCGACCACGGAGTCGAAGAGGTCAAGGGTGACCAGGTAGCATCCCGAAAATGTTATGTTAACGCCACCCGAAGGAGGAGGCGAGAGGCCATGACTATCCTCCAGACAGATACAGATCCTAGAGAGGAGTTTGGGCGTCCCGCCCCCATAGAAGATCTAAAAGAAGTTGAGATCGACAGACCCCAGAGGAAGGTGAAAACCGGGTCTGCTCTGACCGAAGAGACAGCCCGAGAGTTGATCGACCTGCTGAAAAAATTCAAGGAGCTGTTTGCCTGGTCCTCGAGCGATATGCCAGGAATCAGCCCCGATGTGATCGTACACGAGCTGAAGATAGATCCTGCGATCAAACCTATCACGCAGAAAAGGCGCCCAATGGGCACAGATAAGAAGATCGCGATCCAGCAGGAGGTGGGAAGGTTGCTCGATGCTGGGTTTATTAAGGAGCTCCGATTCCAGACTTGGGTCGCTAATCCGGTGCTGGTGAAGAAGACTAATGGGAAATGGCAGATGTGTGTGGATTTCCGCGACCTGAATAAGGCTTGCCCGAAGGACTGTTACCCACTCCCGAGAATCGACCAGTTGGTGGATGCCACATCGGGACATGAGCTGTTGAGCTTCATGGATGCGTATTCGGGCTACAACCAGATCAAGATGGCTAAAGAGGATGCTCCTCACACAGTGTTTTATGCAGACAGTGACATCTATCACTACGATGTCATGCCTTTCGGGTTAATCAATGCCGGGGCAACCTATCAGCGTATGGTGAGTAAGTTATTCCGAGATATGCTGGGAGAGACCATGGAAGCTTACGTGGATGACATGCTGGTGAAGTCCCGACAAGCTGAGGATCATGTGCACAACCTAGCCATGGCATTTGAGCGGATGAGGCTTCATCAAGTTCGCTTAAACCCGACGAAATGCGCCTTCGGAGTCCACTCAGGGAAGTTTTTGGGCTTTATGGTGAGCCAGAGAGGAATTGAGGTGAATCCCGAGAAGCTGAGGGAGATTGAGGAGATGCAGTCTCCGATAAACCATCGGGAGGTGCAAGTGCTGAATGGCCGACTAGCTGCAATGAATCGCTTCCTGTCCAAAGCAAGCGACCGATCAATGCCATTTTTTGAAGTCCTGAGGGCCATCAAGAAGTTTGAGTGGACCGCCAAGTGTGAAGAAGCATTCCAAGCACTCAAGCAACACCTTCGCACCCTCCCGCCGTTGGCGAAACCGGTTCCAGGCGAGCCGCTCTATCTTTACTTGGCTGTTTCTGAATTTTCCATTAGCTCTGTGTTAGTGAAGGTTGTCGAGGGTAATCAAGTCCCCATCTATTATGTAAGCAAGGCGTTTGCCAAGTCTGAATTGAATTATCCTGCCGTTGAGAAGTATCTCTTTGCGTTGATTATTACTGCTCGGAAGCTAAGGCCTTATTTCCACGCACACTAGATTACTGTGTTGACGAACCAGCCTTTGAAGCATTTTTTGAACCGACCGGATGCGTCGGGAAGATTAGTGAAATGGGCAGTAGAGCTTAGTGAGTTTCGCATACACTTTGCTCCAAGAACGGCCATTAAGGGCCAGGCATTGGCGGATTTCATAGCAGAATCTACAGCCCCTGATCTAGAAGAAGCGGGCCCTGTAGGGGGGGGGGGGGGGGGCAACCATGGAGGTCCCGACAGAAGAACAACCAGAGAGGGCAGAGCAATCAGAACAGCCAAACGAGGAAAATACTTGGGAAATGTACACTGATGGCTCCTCGAGTTCGGACGGATCAGGAGCAGGCTTTTTGTTGATACCACCGGGTGGAGGTGAGACGCTCCGATACGCCTTGGCTTTAACATTCAAGGCCACAAACAACGAAGCGGAGTATGAGGCTCTTATCACGGGCCTGAAAATTGCTAAAGGCACTGGAGTCGATCACTTGAGAGTGAAGTGCGACGCAGCTTTAATCGTAAACCAGGTTCAAGGGCGATACGAAGCGAGGAGCCCGATAATGAAGAAGTATCTACGCGAGGTACAAGCCCTGAAGGAGAGCTTTAAAAGCTTCGACATCGAGGCAATCCCGAGGGAGGAAAACGTAGAGGCAGACGCCTTGAGCAAATTTGCCCTGGGGGCACCCTTGGAAGAAAATCGGAAGGTGCACTTCTTGGAGAAGGTGATCTTATCGACCACCGACCCGACACAGGTGTGTGCCATTGAAGCAGGATCGGAGGAGGAGCCCACTTGGATGACCCCGATAGTCGCGTACCTGACTACGGGGGCAGTCCCCGATGACAAGGTAGTAGCTGACAGGATACGTCGGATCGCGGCTAATTACGTGATGCTGGACAATCAGCTATACAAGAAGGGTTGGTTCTCGACTCCATACTTGAAGTGTGTGGCAGAACCCGACACAAATCGAATCCTATAGGAGGTGCATGAAGGGGTCGCGGCTTGTCATGAAGGGGCCCGATCCATTATGAGGAAAGTGCTGAACTTGGGCTATTATTGGCCTACGATGAGCAAGGAAGCGACGGCGTTGGTCCGATCCTGTGACGCGTGCCAGAGGTACGCCCCGAGTATCGTGGCTCCGGCCGCTAATCTGACATCCATCAAGAGCGCTTGGCCCTTCGCGCAATGGGGCATCAACTTGGTGGGACCTCTTCCACAAGCACAAGGTCAATGTAAGTATTTACTTGTAGCTATCGATTATTTTTCGAAATGGATAGAGGCAAAGGCGTTGGCCAGAACGATGGGGAACCAGATCGTCAAGTTCCTCCAGACCCATATTGTGTCCAGATACGGGATTCCTAAGGTGGTGATCAGCGACAATGGTCCACCGTTTAACGGCTCTCAGGTGAGGGAGTATCTGGAGGAGTTGAACGTCGAGCATCGGACAACTTCCGTACGCCATGCTCAGACTAACGGTCAGGTGGAATCAGCCAACAAAATCGTGATGGATGGCCTGAAGAAGAGGGTCTATGCCTTGAAGGGCAAATGGCTGAATGAACTGGAAAACGTGCTCTGGCCTGTTAGAACGACACCCAAACGATCAACGGGGGAGACTCCGTTTGGCCTCGTTTATGGCACGGAGGCTGTCGCTCCCGTGGAGGTAGCTGTGGCGTCCCATCGGATGTGATATTACGAGCCTCTGACGAATGATGAAATGAGACGTCTGGACTTGGACTTACTCGAAAAGAAGAGGCGGGAAGCCGATGAAGTCCAAGATCGAATGCATTTGGCGACGGCCAGGTACTACAATCGGCGAGTAAAGTCCCGACAGTTCTTCGTCGGGGAGCTGGTTTGGCGTCGCAACGAGTTTACCCTTTTGGATCGTATCAACAAGATGTCACCAAAATGGGAAGGACCTTATAAGGTCGTGGGGATGCCAGCTCCAAATGCGTACAAATTGGAAGACCTCGATGGCAGAGTATTGAAGCATTCTTTTAGTGGCGAACACTTGAAGAAACACCATGCTTGATGAAAGTCGCCTTAAGTGGTGCCCAATGAAAGTCGCCTTAAGTGGTGCCCAATAAAAGTCGCCTTAAGTGGTGCCCGATGTAAAATCGCCTTAAGTGTTGTATGCTGTTTATCGTTTAATTCGATGTAAGCCAGTTTTGTGCCATCAATAAATAAAGAGGTTGCTTCCGATCAAGATTATTCTTAGATTTATTCTAAGCTTTATAAAGTCGCCTTGAATGGTGCACGAGAAAAGTCGCCTTGAGTGGTGCACAAGAAAAGTCGCCTTGAGTGGTGCACGAGGAAAGTCGCCTTGAGTGGTGCACGAGAAAAGTCGCCTTGAGTGGTGCACGAGAAAAGTCGCCTTGAGTGGTGCACGAGAAAAGTCGCCTTGAGTGGTGCACGAGAAAAGTCGCCTTGAGTGGTGCACGAGAAAAGTCGTCTTGAGTGGTGCACGAGAAAAGTCGCCTTGAGTGGTGCACGAGAAAAGTCGCCTTAAGTGGTGCATGATTCTTAGATTTATTCTAAGTATTGAAAAGACGTCTTAAGTGATGCGCGAAGTTAAGTCGTCTTAAGTGATGCATGTTTCTTGGATTTATTCTAAGCATTGAAAAATCGCCTTAAGTGGTGCATGATGGTAAGTCGCCTTAAGTGGTGCAAATTAGTAAATCATCTTGAGTGATGTACGAGAATGTCTTAAGTGTCGAAGTATCGACCTAAGCAAGTATAGTAAAGCCACTTGGATAAGTGCATCGAAAAGATCGGAACTAAGAAAGTCTGATAAATTGATAAGGGCTCAAAGGCCCGACGATTACAAAAGCGAGGAAAATACAAGGACTCTAAAGATAAACAGTTAGGCTTGGTCCTTGTCAGCGGCATCTGCGGGAGCTAGGTCCACGAGGTCGGTGGCAGAAGGCTCCACAGGGTCGGCTGCGAGAGGATCGACTATCGGGGCATCAGCACTTGGAAGCTCTGCTGCGTCTTCGACAATTGCGGGAGTACTCCCCCCATCACTCTCCTCAGAAAGAGCAAAGTATTTCTTCGCGAAGGGAGCGAGAGAACGAGACTTGTCGAAGTTGATGGCGTCGCCATACTCCAGGTGGATCTCCTCAACCGCATTGAAGAAGGTGTTCTCCACCTCCGCGCCGAAGAACTTCACAGCATCAGCCTGGAAGTCTTCAGACCTCCGATAATCCTCCCGGCCCTTGGCCTCGGCCGCGACCAGCTGCGCAGGAACCCCCGCGACTTGCTCCTCCAGAGCCTTCTTCTCGAGGACCAGCTTGTCCTCGGCAGTCTGCCGCTCCTGTTGCTCCCGCTTCAGGAGCCCCTCGAAATCCCCGACCTACTATTGGAGGTCCTGAACCTTTTGGTCGAGGATGGCCTGCTCCTTGGCAAGTGTTCCCCGCGAAGATTTGGAGGCCGCAAGATCCTCCTTAAGCTTGGCGATGGCCGCCCGGTCCCGCTCCCGGGACTCATCATAGGCAATGAGGTACCCAAAAAGACGGTTGAAGTCCCCGAGCTCCTACGATAGAAGAAAGAAAAGTGTTAATGGACAAACAACCAGCCTTACCAATGAAGAAGGAGAAACGAAGTTTCACCTCTATCCGACGCAGGGACATCTCTCGAACATCCCGATGCATCGCCGTCCGATTCAGGGAAATCGGGTACCGCATGGTGGGCAGGATCGAGCCTGCCAGCAGATGCAGAGCCAGGTCTTCATGGGCATCCCCTTGTCGAAGCTGGACCCCTTGCAGTGTTTGGATTGGGGTCCAGGGAGCATCCACCTGCGCGGGGTCGAAGGCCCTGTAGAAACTCCCGTCGAGAGGGACAGGAGGAGGGCCAGCACGAGTCGTGGAGGGGGCGCCTCCGGCTCGACCCGTGCGGGGGAAGGAGTGAAGTTGTGGATGGGCGACGGCTGTCGCTGCTGCGGAGAAGATGAAGGGGGCAGCC
Organism: Clarkia xantiana subsp. parviflora; assembly: GCA_036873135.1. Lineage (NCBI taxonomy): Eukaryota > Viridiplantae > Streptophyta > Magnoliopsida > Myrtales > Onagraceae > Clarkia > Clarkia xantiana. The sequence goes on from JAPTYO010000018.1 coordinate 3,242,182, forward strand.
CCTGAGAGGTTGGTTTCAAGGGGGACTGCCCCGTCCTCCGACGATGACGAAGGGAGCCACCCTCATCAGTCTCCTCGGAGGAGTCCAAGGTTTCCACCCGACGAAATTGTTCGCCGGTCGGGGTTTTCTCCCCAGTTGAGGGAGGCGCCCCTGTTGAAGACGGTGCACCCACGGAAGCTTCAGCGCCCGACGGAGCTCCTGAGCGACCTGCACCTAGAGGACGAGAGGCTTCAGAAATGTAATCAGGGAGTTCATCAGGATTCTTACACCAAACAATACGTCGGGAGACATATTGATCCTTCCCGTGGTATTGGTAGTAGCCCGCCTTCAGGACACGAGGAGTTTCACCTCGAAGGATTCGTCTAACGTCAGCAATACGGGCCTCCCTGGTCGAAGGAATCAAATCCTTCGGGACCATCCTCCTATACGATTTAATAGCGAGACGGAGCTTTTTACCTTCTTCAGCGTTCTGGACGTCGAAGAGTTGGTCCAGCTCCACGCGCTTCCGCTTAGGTTGCTCCGCAGGAGGAGACCCCGACGGAGCAGCAGCCTTCTTGGCGGACTTCCTCTTCCACGAAGGGCGGACAGCATCGGTCTCCCCCTGCTTAAGGAACAGATCGGTCAGCACGGATACCTTCTTGGCTGCAAACAGTAAAAGAAAAAGAGTTAGAGATTCACCCAGGGAACCAAATTGGAGGGGCCGTCGAAAAGCTGCCCCCCAGAGATTATATCGAGGAGTCGGATACCGGCGTTCACCAGGTCCCGCTCCACGAGAGAATTGGCGTCGAGGGGAGTGTAGGACTCCCCCCATCGGTAGAGCTGGATGAGTTGAAGAGTTTGGAAATCTTCGTCGGTATAGGTGTGGAAGGCAGGTAGAGAGTCTGCTTCCACCTCCCATCAGGGCCATGGGATCGAGGAGTGTTGAATGAAGAAGTAGCTCCTTTTCCAACCGCTGTTGTCGGACCCCGTATCGACCAGGAGTCCCCGACCCTTGACCACCTTCCAAGTGTCAGTAGTCCAGTTACACAACCCGAGTTGTGTCTTATTCCACTTCGGCATCCGGGGGTAGAAGGCGCAAACCCCCGCCTCGTTGCACTTCATCCCGTAGAAGGTCCTGAAGAGCTTGAGGCTGTACACCCACTTTTGACGAAAGCAGAGGACCTGGAAGGTGTTCCACAGACGTATGGCGTGGGGAGAGAAGGTGGTCGGATGCGTCTTATAATGCTGACACATCTCGACCAAACTGCCACAGAAAGGGAACCTAATCCCCGCTGATACTTGCCCTGTAGAGACAAATACCTCCCCTTTTCGGGGACGAGTAACCTCAAGGTTACCCGAGGGGCGAGGCCAGGGATACAGGAAACGGGGTTCCCAAGTGGAAGTGATGCACCCCTCCCGGAGAGCTGCATCATAAGCGGTGCTAGAGATTTCATTCAAAGCATAATCAAAGTTGAAGGGCTTTCTTCCCCCAGAGCTGGATCCACTGTCTGAAAAGTAGCAATGGCAAGGAAGGCACAGTGGGATTTTCGGAAAACTACAAACAAGGAAAAGATGAGCAGGCAACGAAGAAGAAATCCTTACCAGACATGACGAATTGGAGGAATGAACTGGGCGTTGCCGGGAAGATGATCGGAAAAGCACTAAGGTCTTCGGAATCGCAAAAGCTTGAATTCACAAAGGTTGTAGAGAGCTCCTGAAAATCTGAAGACGGTAAAAATGATCCAACACCCACGGTTAGGGTTTTATAGGCAAAGATGACAGTTGAAGGGACACTTCGATCCGAGTCGTCGAAGTTGAAGAGTTCTAATCTGGACCGTTGAGATGGAACGTGCAGAAGGGCAACGGGCGTAATGATGAAACGGCCTGAAAAGCACTTTTCAGAAAAAGCAGGTGCGAAAAATCAGGCGCGAGTGCCGAAGACGTCGCTTCACTATCTGCTACATTTAATGAACTGAGGAATCGAGGAGTCCCCTCGGATTTGGCAGTTATCCACAAGGCATTGAGGAAACGTAAAGGAGAAGACTAGTATTGAGTGACTATGCCAAGGGAAAGATCCCCGATGCCAAGGTCGGGAGTTGAAAGATACGACGAACTAAAAGTCCCTCATGTCTTGGGGGCAAATGATGGGTTCGACTACAGCTGTTAGGCCCTATTAACGGTGAGGAAACGGCAAATAGGCCCGGTGGGCCCTAAACGAAGGCCAAGATGGCCCAAGCTAAGGATCCCGACGAAGGAAATCCGAGGATGAGAGGTCCCGACAGAGTCAGACCTGACAGGCGAGCTGAACGCTCCCGACGAGATGCCTCTGAGTAGGCCCCGATGACGAATCCCTGAGAACAATAAGCCCTGTCACGATGACAAGGGGCCCCGAGCGGTGACACAACGAGATAACTCTGGAGTCCCCGATGTTAGTCGGGACTCGTTATCAGAGGATAAGGTCGAGATACGCGGGGCGTGGCCGAGATAAGCGAGATCATGGCCTAGATAGGCGGGATCACACCCGAGATACGCGGGATACGGGCTAACCACCCCCAACAGTTCACCAGGTAACTGAGGTATCTCTTCGCCTATAAAAGGGCAAGAGGTCACCTCAGATCACTTACGTTGAAATACCTTACTTGAGATTACTGCTTGCCAGTCCGTACGAGATACTCATTTAAGCATCGGAGAGGGATTCTGGGTCACCGCCCGGTCTATCCCCTCTTGCAGGATTGCGTGGAGCGAAGGAGCTAGGACCGCCGTCAAAGACCGTACCGGAGTTCCACCGTGATCCAACAGCCAATTGGGTCAAGTTTAACTCTTTAAGTTTCTAATAAATAAATAAATTATTCTCTGACCCAAAAAAAATCATATATATATTTTGTAAAAAAAAATAATATATATTTATTTCGAAATATGTTTACCCGCGCGGTGCGCGGGCTTAGTAGCTAGTATTATATATAGTTTAGTCTCCTCCATCTTATTCCTTTTTTTCACTTTTAATAGTTTTATTCCGTATTTAATATTAATTTTTTCTAATTTCATTATACTAGGTTTTAACCTAAGTAGTCTTTTATAATCTAGTCTCCTCTATTTTATGCAATCTTTTCACTTTTAATATTTTTTTCTAGCGTATTTAATAGTTGTTTTCTTAACATTATACTAGCTTTAATTAAGTTATTATATATAACTCATCCATCTTATGTCATCTTTTCAATTTTAAACTCGATTAAAAAATATTATTATTTTACTATAAGTCTCATTCTTTTTCTTCCTGCGACATTGATAAATATTTTTCTTGCTATTTTATGAGTCTCTTTCACAACAACAAAAAAATTTAATTTTAATTTAACTCATTCTATTTGATTGTTTCTTTGATTGACCGGAATAATTGTAATTTTTATTATGTTCTTTATATTTGCATTGGATATTATTAATGTTTAAAATTTTAATTCGATATCCGAAGCTTTCTGACTGTCACGTGCACAGTTTGTCCAGTCAGCGACTCTTTTTAAGCAATAGAAAAATTACTGTGTGTTGGATCACGGTGGAACTCCGGTACGGGCTTTGACGGCGATCCTAGCTCCTTCGCTCCACGCAATCCTGCAAGAGGGGATAGACCGGGCGGTGACCCAGAATCCCTCTCCGATGCTTAAATGAGTATCTCGTATGGACTGGCAAGCAGGAATCTCAAGTAAGTATTTCAATCTAAGTGATCTGAGGTGACCTCTGGCCCTTTTATAGGCGAAGAGATACCTCAGTTACCTGGTGAACCGTTGGGGGTGGTTAGCCCGTATCCCGCGTATCTCGGGTGTGATCCTGCCTATCTAGGCCATGATCTCGCTTATCTCGGCCACGCCCCGCGTATCTCGGCCACGCTCCGTGTATCTTAACCACATTTCGCGTATCCCGGCCACGCCCCGCGTATCTCGACCTTATCCTCTGATAACGAGTCCCGACTAACATCGGGGACTCCAGAGTTGTCTCGTTGTGTCACCGCTCGGGGCCCCTCGTCATCGTGACAGGGCCTATTGTTCTCAGGGATTCGTCATCGGGGCCTACTCAGAGGCAGTTCGTCGGGAGCGTTCATCTCGCTTGTCAGGTCCGACTCTGTCGGGACCTCTCATCCTCGGGTTCCCTTCGTCGGGATCCTTTGCCTGGGCCATCTAGGCCTTCGTTTAGGGCCCACCGGGCCTATTTGCCGTTTCCTCGCCGTTAAAGGGCCTGACGGCTATACTCGAACCCATCATTTGCCCCCAAGACATGAGGGACTTTTAGTTCGTCGTGTCTTTCAACTTCCGACCTCCCGATATTGGAATCGGGGATCTTTGTCTTGGCACAGTCACTCAATACTAGTCTTCTCCTTCACGTTTCCTCGATGCTTTGTGGATAACTGCCAAATCTGAGGGGACTTTTCGATTCCCCGGTTCATTAAATGCAGCAGCTAGTGAAGCGACGTCCTCTGTACTCGTGCCTGATTTTTCGCGCCTGTATTTTCTGAAAAGTGCTTTTCAGACCGTTTCATCATTACACCCGTTACCCTTCTGCACGTTCCATCTCAACGGTCCAGATTAAAACTCTTCAACTTCGACGACTCGGATTCGAAGTGTCCCTTCAACTGTCTTCTTCGCCTATAAAACCCTAGCCACGGGCACAGTTTAACTTTTACCGTTTCCGAATTCTCAAAAGCTCTCTGCAACTTCTTCGCGAATTCAAGCCCTGCAATTCAGAGTTTCTCCGGTCATCTTTCCGGCAACGCCAAGTTCGTTCCTTCAACCTCCAATCGCCATGTCTGGTAAGGGTCTCTTCTCTATTGCTAGTTCATGTCTTCCTTGTTTACAGCTTTCCGAAAATCCCACTGTGCCTTCCTTGCCATTGCTACTTTTCAGACAGCGGATCCAGCTCTGAGGGGAGAAAGCCCTTCAACTTCGATTATGCCCTGAATGAAATCTCCAACACTGCTTATGATGCAGCTCTCCGAGAGGGGTGCATCACTTCTACTTGGGAACCTCGTTTCCCGTATCCCTGGCCTCGCCCCTCGGGTAACCTTGAGGTTACTAGTCCCCGAAAAGGGGAGGTATTTGTCTCTACGGGGCAAGTATCAGCGGGGATCAGATTCCCCTTCTGTGGTAATCTGGTCGAGATGTGCCAACACTATAAAACTCATCCGACCACCTTCTCTCCGCACGCCATTCGCCTGTGGAATGCTTTCCAGGTTCTCTGCTTCCGACAGCGGTGGGTGTACAGCCTCAAGCTCTTCAGGACCTTCTATGGGATGAAGTGCAACGAGGCGGGGGTTTGCGCCTTCTACCCCCGAATGCCGAAGTGGAGCAAGGCACAACTTGGACGATGCAGCTGGACCGGCGACACCTGGAAGGTGGTCAAGGGTCGGGGACTCCTGGTTGATACGGGGTCCGATAACAGCAGTTGGAAAAGGAGCTACTTTTTTATCCAACATTCTTCGATCCCCTGGCCCCGATGGGAGGTGGAAGCAGATTCTCCGCCTGCCTTCCACACCTACACCGACGAAGATTTTCAAACTCTTCAGCTCATCCAGCTCTACCGATGGGGGGAGTCCTACACTCCCCTCGACGCCAATTCTCTCGTGGAGCGGGACCTGGTGAACGCCGGGATCCGACTCCTCGATATAATCTCTGGGGGCAGCTTTTCGACGGCCCCTCCAATGTGGTTCCTTGGGTAAACTTCTAACTAATTTTCATTTACTGTTTGCAGCCAAGAGGGTATCTGTGCTGACCGATCTGTTCCTTAAGCAGGGGGAGACTGATGCTGTCCGCCCCTCGCGGAAGAGGAAGTCTGCCAAGAAGGCTGCTGCTCCGTCGGGGTCTCCTTCTGCGGAGCAGCCTAAGCGGAAGCGCGTGGATCTGGACCAACTCTTCAACGTCCAGAATGCTGAAGAAGGTAAAAAGCTCCGACTTGCTATTAAATCATATAGGAGGATGGTCCAAAAGGATTTGATTCCTTCAACCAAGGAGGTCCGTATTGCTGACGTCAGACGAATCCTTCGAGGCGAAACTCCTCGTGTCTTGAAGGCGGGCTACTACCACTACCGCGGGAAGGATCAATATGTCTCCCGACGTATTATTTGGTGTAAGAATCCTGATGAACTTCCTGACTACATATCTGAAGCCTCTCGTCCTCTAGGTGCAGGTCGCTCAGGGGCTCCATCGGGTGCTGAAGCTTCTGCGGGTGCACCGTCTTCAACAGGGGCGCCTCCCTCAACTGGGGAGAAGACCCCGACCTGCGAACAGTTTCGTCGGGTGGAAAGCTTGGACTCCTCCGAGGAGACCGATGAGGGTGGCTCCCTCTGTCATCGTCGGAGGATGGGGCAGTCTCCCTTGAAACCAACCTCTCAGGGGCTGCCCCCTTCATCTTCTCCGCAGCAGCGACAGCCGTCGCCTATCCACGACTTCACTCCTTCCCCCGCCCGGGTCGAGCCGGAGGCGTGCCCCTCCACGATTCGTTCTCCTCCTCCTGTCCCTCTCGATGGGAGTTTCTACAGGGCCTTCGACCCCGCACAAGTGAATGCCCCCTGGACTCCCATCCAAACACTGCAAGGAGTCCAGCTCCGACAAGGGGACCAGCATCAGGACCTGGCTCTACATCTGCTAGCAGGCTCGATCCTGCCCACCATGCGGTACCCGATTTCCCTGAATCGGACTGCTATGCATCGGGATGTCAGAGAGATGTCCCTGCGTCGGATAGAGGTAAAACTTCGCTTCTCTCTTTTCATTGCTAAATCTGGTTGTTTGTCTATTAACACTTTTCATTCTTCTATTGTAGGAGCTCGGGGACTTCAACCGTCTTTTCGGGTACCTCATCGCCTATGATGAGTCCCGGGAGCGGGACCGGGCGGCCATCGACAAGCTTAAGGAGGATCTGGCAGCCTCCAAGTCTTCGCGGGGGAAACTTGCCAAGGAGTAGGCCGCCCTTGTTCAAAAGGTTCAGGACCTCCAAAAGCAGGTCGGGGACTTTGAGGGGCTCCTGAGGCAGGAGCGACAGGAGTGGCAGGCTGCTGAGGACAAGCTGGTCCTCGAGAAGAAGGCTCTGGAGGAGCAAGTCGCGGGGGTTCCTGCGCAGCTGGTCGAGGCAGAGGCCAAGGGCCGGGATGATTATCGGGGGTCTGAAGACTTCCAGGCTGATGCTATGAAGTTCTTCGGCGCGGAGGTGGAGAACACTCTCTTCAATGCGGTTGAGGAGCTCCACCTGGAGTATGGCGACGCCATCAACTTCGACAAGTCTCATTCTCTCGCTCCCTTCGCGAAGAAATACTTTGCTCTTTCTGAGGAGAGTGATGGGGGGAGTACCCCCGTAATTGTCGAAGACGCCGCAGAGCTTCCAAGTGCTGATGCCCCGATAGTCGATCCTCCTACAACCGACCCTGTGGAGCCTTCTGCCTCCGACTTCATGGACCCAGCTCCCGCCGATGCTGCTGACAAGGACCAACTTGTATTTTCTTCATTTTCGTAATCGTCGGGCCTTTGAGCACTTCTCCAAGTGGCTTTACTATACCTGCTTAGGTCGATACTTCGACACTTAAGACATTCTCGTACATCACTTAAGACGATTTACTAATTTGCACCACTTAAGGCGACTTATCACCGTGCACCACTTAAGGCGACTTTTCAATACTTAGAATAAGTCTAAAAACATGCATCACTTAAGACGACTTATCACCGTGCATCACTTAAGACAACTTAACCTCGTGCATCACTTAAGACGACTTTTCAATACTCAGAAAATCTAAGAACATGCATCATTTAAGACGACTTGTCACTGTGCATCACTTAAGATGACTTAACCTCGTGCATCACTTAAGACGACTTTTCAGTACTTAGAATAAATCTAAGAACATGCATCATTTAAGACGACTTGTCACTGTGCATCACTTAAGACGACTTAACCTCGTGCATCACTTAAGACGACTTTTCAGTAATTGGAAGCAACCTCTTTATTTATTGGAAGCATAAAATTTGCTTACATCGAATTAAACGATAAATAGCATACACCACTTAAGGCGATTTTACATCGGGCACCACTTAAGGCGACTTTATCGGGCACCACTTAAGGCGACTTTCTTCGGGCACCACTTAAGGCGACTTTATCGGGCACCACTTAAGGCGACTTTCTTCGGGCACCACTTAAGGCGACTTTCATCAAGCATGGTGTTTCTTCAAGTGTTCGCCACTAAAAGAATGCTTTAACGTTCTGCCATCGAGGTCTTCCAACTTGTATGCATTCGGGGCCGGCATCCCCACGACCTTGTAAGGTCCTTCCCATTTTGGTGACATCTTGCTGATTCGATCCAAAAGGGTGAACTCGTTGCGACGCCAAACCAGCTCCCCGACGAAGAATTGTCGGGACTTAACTCGCCGATTGTAATACCTGGCCGTCGCCAAACGCATTCGAGTCTGGACTTCATCAGCTTCCTGCCTCTTCTCTTCGAGTAAGTCCAAGTCCAGACGTCTCATTTCATCATTCGTCAAAGGCTCGTAATATCTCATCCGATGGGACGCCACAGCTACCTCCACGGGGGCGACAGCCTCTGTGCCATAAACGAGGCCAAACGGAGTCTCCCCCGTTGATCGTTTGGGTGTCGTTCTAACAGCCCAAAGCACGTTTTCCAGTTCGTTCAGCCATTTGCCCTTCAAGGCGTAGACCCTCTTCTTCAGGCCATCCATCACGATTTTGTTGGCTGATTCCACCTGACCGTTAGTCTGAGCATGGCGTACGGAAGCTGTCCGATGCTCGATGTTCAACTCCTCCAGATACTCCCTCAACTGAGAGCCGTTAAACGGTGGACCATTGTCGCTGATCACCACCTTAGGAATCCCGTATCTGGACACAATATGGGTCTGGAGGAACTTGACGATCTGGTTCCCCGTCGTTCTGGCCAACGCCTTTGCCTCTATCCATTTCGAAAAATAATCGATAGCTACAAGTAAATACTTACATTGACCTTGTGCTTGTGGAAGAGGTCCCACCAAGTCGATGCCCCATTGCGCGAAGGGCCAAGCGCTTTTGATGGATGTCAGATTAGCGGCCGGAGCCACGATACTCGGGGCGTACCTCTGGCACGCGTCACAGGATCAGACCAACGCCGTCGCTTCCTTGCTCATCGTAGGCCAATAATAGCCCAAGTTCAGCACTTTTCTCATAATGGATCGGGCCCCTTCATGACAAGCCGCGACCCCTTCATGCACCTCCTTCAGGATTCGATTTGTGTCGGGTTCTGCTACACACTTCAAGTATGGAGTCGAGAACCAACCCTTCTTGTATAGCTGATTGTCCAGCATCACGTAATTAGCCGCGATCCGACGTATCCTGTCAGCTACTACCTTGTCATCGGGGACTGCCCCCGTAGTCAGGTACGCGACTATCGGGGTCATCCAAGTGGGCTCCTCCTCCGATCCTGCTTCAATGACACACACCTGTGTTGGGTCGGTGGTCGATAAGATCACCTTCTCCAAGAAGTGCACCTTCCGATTTTCTTCAAAAGGTGCCCCCAGGGCAAATTTGCTCAAGGCGTCTGCCTCTACGTTTTCCTCCCTTGGGATTGCCTCGATGTCGAAGCTTTTAAAGCTCTCATTCAGGGCTTGTACCTCGCGTAGATACTTCTTCATTATCGGGCTCCTCGCTTCGTATCGCCCTTGAACTTGGTTTACGATTAAAGCTGCGTCACACTTCACTCTCAAGTGATCGACTCCAGTGCCTTTAGCAATTTTCAGGCCCGTGATAAGAGCCTCATACTCTGCTTCGTTGTTTGTGGCCTTGAATGTTAAAGCCAAGGCGTATCGGAGCGGCTCACCTCCACCCGGTGGTATCAACAAAAAGCCTGCTCCTGATCCGTCCGAACTCGAGGAGCCATCCGTGTACATTTCCCAGATATTTTCCTCGTTTGGCTGTTCTGATTGCTCTGCCCTCTCTGGTTGTTCTTCTGTCGGGACCCCCATGGTTGCCCCCTCTACAGGGCCCGCTTCTTCTGCCTGGCCCTTAATGGCCGTTCTTGGAGCAAAGTGTATGCAAAACTCACTAAGCTCTACTGCCCATTTCACTAATCTTCCCGACGCATCCGGTCGGTTCAAAAAATGCTTCAAAGGCTGGTTCGTCAGCACAGTGATCTCGTGTGCGTGGAAATAAGGCCTTAGCTTCCGAGCAGTAATAATCAACGCAAAGAGGTACTTCTCAACGGCCGGATAATTCAATTCAGACTTGGCAAATGCCTTGCTTACATAATAGACGGGGACTTGATTACCCTCGACAATGTTTGCTAACACAGAGCTAATGGCAAATTCAGAAACAGCCAAATAAAGATAGAGCGGCTCGCCTGGAACCGGTTTCGCCAACGGCGGGAGGGTGCGAAGGTGCTGCCTGAGTGCTTGGAACGCCTCTTCACATTTGGCGGTCCACTCAAATTTCTTGTTGGCCCTCAAGACTTCGAAAAATGGCATTGATCGGTCGCTGGCTTTGGACAGGAAACGATTCATTGCAGCCAGTCGGCCATTCAGCACTTGTACCTCTCGGTGGTTTATCGGGGACTGCATCTCCTCAATCGCCCTCAGCTTCTCGGGATTTACATCAATTCCTCTCTGGCTCACCATAAAGCCCAAAAATTTCCCTGAGTGGACTCCGAAGGCGCATTTCGTCGGGTTTAAGCGAACCTGATGAAGCCTCATCCGTTCAAACGCCATGGCTAGATTGTGCACATGATCCTCAGCTTGTCGGGACTTCACACGTAAGCTTCCATGGTCTCTCCCAGCATATCTCCGAATAACTTATTCACCATGCGCTGATAGGTTGCTCCAGCATTGATCAACCCGAAAGGCATGACATCGTAGTGATAGATGTCACTGTCTGCATAGAATGCTATGTGAGGAGCGTCTTCCTTAGCCATCTTGATCTGGTTATAGCCCGAATATGCATCCATGAAGCTCAACAGCTCATGTCCCGACGTGGCATCTACCAGCTGGTCGATTCTCGGGAGCGGGTAGCAGTCCTTCGGGCAAGCCTTATTCAGGTCGCGGAAATCCACACACATCCGCCATTTCCCATTAGTCTTCTTCACCAGCACTGGATTAGCGACCCAAGTCTGGAATCGGAGTTCTTTAATAAACCCAGCATCGAGCAACCTGCCCACCTCCTGCTGGATCGCGATCTTCTTGTCCGCGCCCATCGGACGCCTTTTCTGCGTGATAGGCTTTATTGCGGGGTCTATCTTCAGCTCGTGTACGATCACATCGGGGCTGATTCCTGGCATATCGCTCGGGGACCAGGCAAACAGCTCCTTGAACTCCTTCAGCAACTCAATCAATTTTTGGACTGTCTCCTCAGTCAGAGCAGACCCAATTTTCACCTTCCTCTGAGGTCCGTCGATCTCAATTTCCTTTAGATCTTCTATGGGGGCGGGACGCCCAAACTCCTCTCTGGGATCTGTATCTGTCTGGAGGACAGTCATGGCCTCTCGTCTCCTCCTCCGGGTGGCGTTAACATAGCATTTTCGGGAAGCTACCTGGTCACCCTTGACTTCTCCGACTCCGTGGTCGGTCGGGAACTTCATCTTCTGGTGCACTGTCGAGGCAATCGCCATCAGGGGGTTGATGGTGGTTCTCCCGATGATCGCGTTGTATGTCCCCGCGGAATAAACCACCACGAACTCCACGTTCCTCCTTTCTAATTTCCACCCACTACCAAACTCCACTGGTAAGGTGATTACTCCTAGCGGATAGGAGGTTGAACCAGAGAACCCGACCATCGGGAAGTTTGCCTCCTTCAGATCTTTCTTCGTTTTTCCCATAGCCTCCAGCGCGTCCATAAATAGAATATCGGAGGAGCTTCCTCCGTCGATCAGAATTCGCTTCATCTCGTACCCGTCTACATCCAAGGTTACAACCAAGGCGTCATCGTGCGGAGTCTCCACGCCTATGAGATCCTCCGACGAAAGGAGATCACCATTTCTTCCTTCAGGGTCCAGGATCGAGACCTCTTGCCTAACACCACAGCCGTAGGAATTCTAGAGGCGTAAACCTCCCGGGAGGACGAGGTATCACCTCCAGCAGCAAATCCTCCGTGAATCACATTAATGGTGCCCCGTCGTTCCTTGCGAGCACCGGACGGCTCCGGATCGGACCTCTTCTTCTTTGGGGACCGATCGCGGGATCGAGAACGGGACCGCGATCGGGACCGAGAGCGGGATCGACACCGTTTATCCCCGACGAACTCCTTGAGCTTCCCCTTCTGGATCAGTTTCTCGATCTCCTTCTTCAGCTCCCGACAATGGTTGGTGTCGTGACCATTTGCGCGGTGAAATCAGCAGTAGCGATCCGTGCGGGATCCTAAGAATTCTCCATCCTTCTTTGGGGGGTACCTGGAGATACCTTGTCGTTCCATGACCGTTAGTACCTCCGCCATGGAGCAGTTGAGAGGAATGTCGAGATCCTCCCTCTTGTCTTTCCTTAAAGAACGGCTATCATCCCTCCGACCAGAGCGTCCTCGATCCCGATTGCCCTCGGGTTTGCCTTTTGACTTACGATCGTCGACAGGTTTAACCGACTGCTTCCCTTTATTCGATTTCGGGGGCTCCAGTTCTCCGGCGGCTATCTTCGACTCCTGGACATCGATTTTCCGTTTCACCCTTTTCTGTAGTGCCTCCATATTCCACACGGCTTTCTCAGCCACGCTATGCATTAGGTCGGACCCATAGGGGGCCGTTAGGTTCCGAATGAATGTGCGGATGGTTTCACCCTCCTAGATTTCCTCATCAATCTCCGCCACACTGGCGGTGTACCGCTGGTAATAGTGTGCCAGCGATTCGTCGGGCCTCTGTACTACCTGGGTCAGGGACCTCACACTCTTCAGCAATCGTCTACGACCCTGGTACTGCTGAATGAACCGGTCGTGCATATCTGCCCAGCAAGTGATGCAGCCTGGGGGCAGACTAAAGAACCAGGTCAGGGCTCTTTCCCCAAGTGTGTTCGGGAACAGTGTACATACTATGTCTTCATTCGGGGCTCTTCCCAGACACGCCATGAGGTGCTTCTGGACATGTCGAACCGGATCTCCTTCGCCATCGTATTCCTTTATCGTGGGGATACCTAGCCCTGGCGGGGCTAGGGTGTCTATGAGTCGAGGGACGAAGGGATGAGTAGATCGATCCCTCAGCTCCGACACCAGCAGCTTCTGCTCTCCCATGCAGATGTTCACTATCTTTACCACCTGATCGGGGGTGATGGGACCATTCAGGGGAATGGTCCTGTGCTGTACTGGCCCTGGCCCATCAACCACAAACCTCTCTGGCTGAACGGACACCCTACTCCTGTCCTGGCCCCGGGGCGGGGCCTCCTGTACGTTCCGAACCTCTGCTGGTGGGGGTGCTTCTTCCAACGGGGGCATCTCCTCTTGCCTCCTTGCGGCCTCTCTCCGATCTAAGAGAGCCTCCACGGCTGCCAAAAACATGGGCATGGCTTCTGCCACAGCTCTTGTCAGGTCCGTAGCTGGGGGAGCCTCCTGCTCTCTATTGCCCTGGTGCTGAGCGGCAATTTATTCGGGACCTTCATTATGCCCCCCTGTCTGGGAGAGCTCAGCAGCGGGATGGTTCTGGTTTTCCTCCTGTTCCGGTAGTGAATTCAGAGTTGTTGCAGCGGGGTGACGGGAACCACCAGATTGTCCCTGTCTTCTTTGCTTGCCAGCCGCCATCGATCGAGTAGAAGGCATAACAGCTTTTCGTTTGATTCCCATAGACGGCGCCAATGTTGGATCACGGTGGAACTCCGGTACGGGCTTTGACGGCGATCCTAGCTCCATCGCTCCACGCAATCCTGCAAGAGGGGATAGACCGGGCGGTGACCCAGAATCCCTCTCCGATGCTTAAATGAGTATCTCGTATGGACTGGCAAGCAGTAATCTCAAGTAAGTATTTCAACCTAAGTGATCTGAGGTGACCTCTGGCCCTTTTATAGGCGAAGAGATACCTCAGTTACCTGGTGAACCGTTGGGGGTGGTTAGCCCGTATCCCGCGTATCTCGGGTGTGATCCCGCCTATCTAGGCCATGATCTCGCTTATCTCGGCCACGCCCCGCGTATCTTGACCTTATCCTCTGATAACGAGTCCCGACTAACATCGGGGACTCCAAAGTTGTCTCGTTGTGTCACCGCTCGGGGCCCCTCGTCATCGTGACAGGGCCTATTGTTCTCAGGGATTCGTCATCGGGGCCTACTCAGAGGCAGTTCGTCGGGAGCGTTCATCTCGCTTGTCAGGTCCGACTCTGTCGGGACCTCTCATCCTCGGGTTCCCTTCGTCGGGATCCTTTGCCTGGGCCATCTAGACCTTCGTTTAGGGCCCACCGGGCCTATTTGCCGTTTCCTCGCCGTTAAAGGGCCTGACGGCTATACTCGAACCCATCACTGTGCACCCACTTACCACTAGATTTTAGATTCGTCACTGGGAATGAGAGATGTTTTTTTTTTTAAATTCATAACTTTTTTATCCATAAAGTGGAACTATGACACATTACTTTTTTTCCACACTATATATATAACGCATGGCTTAGTTGACATATATATATATATAACAAGAATGGGAATAAGATCTAGGGACTACCACTGTCCCTACTAAGTATGAGTACTTTACGAGTCTTCTAAATACAACAACATTTATTTGTGGGAAAATTACTTTTATTACCTTAAATACCTTTTATTGACTTTTTAATACTCTATTTTTTTTTTACTTCTAGGTGTCTTGGCTATTTAAAGTGTGATTATTCAATTACGGATGACTCGATTTACTTAGTTAGGGGTTCGCATTAGGCCAAAATCACACTAGACAAAATCACATATTATGAGAAATCATGTCTAGCACGAGCTCGTATCAAGTCCTACACCTAGCTCACCTAAAAAGATAAAAACTCTAGATTTGTTATTGGCATAGTCTCCTAGACTTGATGATTAAGTCTAGCATGATTTCGGGTCTAGATGAGCCCCAAACTAGGTAAAACATGTCATGTATTATTAAATAATCACACTTTTAATAATTAAGACGCCTAAAAGTTAAAAAAATAAGGTACTAAAAAATTAATAGGAGATAGTTAAGGCATTAAAATATAATATTATTTTTAACTGTCTAAATAAATGAAGAATTCTTGGTATATTTACGGTACGGTTAAAACAAATCATTTTATATATGAAGGAAAACTATGGGGTTAATTCATTCGGATCAAACATAGGCACATGTTAGTGTCACGTGCCTGGAAAAGTGGTACTAGTTGGAGCACACCCAACGTCTACTACGTCCAAGGGAGTTTTGTTATATAAAGCTCTTTAAAAGGGAGTAGTAGTTGGAAGCCAAGCCAGGACGTGATTGATGTGGATCTCTCCTCCCCATACATGGGGTGTCGCTTACAATCCAACGACTGGTTTCTAATGTCCTGATTGTTATCGGTAAGACGTTGCATATCATTCGGGATCCTGCTGGTTCGGGAGCTAATGCTGCTCTCCTGATGATGGCTAGGGCAGGCCGAGAACCAGTTAAGTTGCTCTTCGGAGCAAATACCCCTAACCACGACCTGTTTCGTCCGTATGAGTAGTGTGAGTTGGGCTTCGAGAACTGATCCTGGGAGAGAAGAGGGTTGATCCGGACGTGGGAGTGCCGGATGCCCCGCAGACGTATTCCACTGGGAGCGTGGAAAGCTCCAAGCCCGTGACATTAGTTAAACTAATTACGCATCGGAAATAGTGCACATACCTATTTTCGTGATCCGATGCCCAGGACTTCAACGAGGAAGTTCACGATCTGCCGAACGGTGTCCTGCAGGAACTTTGATTGAAGAGCAATCCACAGGCAATGGTCTCCACAACAAAGCCTCTTCAATTCAGTTGCTGTATGGATTTCCGCTGAATTGCTTGTAACAATTCAACACCTACTTGTTGCTTTAGTGGTTTCGGCCGAACTCTCAGGTAATTAGGGAGAGGGGATTTCTTTGTGACTATTAAAAGGGAGAAAGTGATTAACCCCAAGAAATCTCCTAACACCTCCTATTTATAAGAGGAGGTGAGCAAAACCCAGCTAGGGCTTAGTGAATTTCGGCCGGACCATATAGGAGAATTGGGCTGGCCCTTTTTGGGCCAATTATGGATCATCGGGATTAGTGTGACCCAAAATCTCTTATGTATCATACCCCAATTCTGCTTAGCATGTTGAGCTTATATTAATGGGCTCCTATTACGACGCCCCTTTTACTCTAAATGCCAACAGCTCCCACTCGCCGGACTGGGAGGGTGCCTATTAATATATTGTCGATCAACACATCAATATCCATGCAATGATCCAATCCAGTTATGTATTGTTCATATGAGGTTTTCCGTGCGACTGAAAGACAAAACGGACTTCATGCTACTCATCGGTTAAGAGTGTTGTAGCGTCCGCGGAACGTTGATTCCCAACATGTTACTTTTTTGTGCTGCGTTGTACCCCTGGTCAACTATTATTCTCCAATTTCCTAGTTTCCCCAAATGAATATTTCTCCAAAACATCCGCACAAGTATTCACAACCTTCAACTAATATCCGGCTGGTGGCCACCTAGTGAATACAAGAGTCGGAGAATGACATATATTCATGACCATCCCCATTGCTTATATCCTCAGTCGAACTCAACTGGTGCCCGAAACATGGTCACTTGGCCTTATTGTTCGGGTGCTGTGTTCGTACGCTTGGAAGCCAACATTGAGCCCAACCTTGGATATGAGTTTTGAGTGATAAAGGGTACTTCAAGTGCTACTTCATTTAGCACCTGGGATCAGTCACACACTCAAGGTGAAGAAGTTTGTGTCCTTCAAAATCTCGGAAGATTCCATCTAACACAACCTAGCCTGACCCCGTGGTCGAACGTGGCACGCGCAGTATGAAGTGCACGTCGATAGCATAACCTTAATTTATTTTATATCATGAGTGGGATTCTCATGTGCTATCGTAGATTCTCTTCAATCCCAGAATGTGGTGGTAGATGAACGGAGTTTGTCACGGCGATCTGAAAAACTTTTATAATATCGTGTACCCCAAAACTAAATGATCATTTTGCATAACAAGGTTTCTCTTTCGAAATACCATGGCTCTTAGCCGGTCTTGATATGACTGAGGTTTTCCTTCCATCAAGACGACCGTGCCTGTGTGACGAGGCAGGGTCCACATTCGACATATTTATTAGGAGGGTTTACCCTCTGATGGGTTTGGCTATAGCCGTTAGGCCCTTTAACGGTGAGGAAACGGCGAATAGGCCCACTGGGCCCTAAATGGAGGTCAAGAAGACCAATGCGAAGGGTCCCGACGTAGGGAGTCCCGATGATGAAAGATCCCGACAGAGTCGGTCCCGACAGGTGAGCTGGAAGCTCCCGATGAGAAGCCTTTAAGTAGGCCCCGATGACGAATCCCTGAGAATGATTGGCCCTATCACGATGACGAGGGGCCCCGAGCGGTGACACAACGAGATAACTCTGGAGTCCCCGATGTTAGTCGGGACTTGCTATCAGAGGATAAGGCCGAGATACGCGGGGCGTGGCCGAGATACGCGGAGCGTGTTGGAGATACACGAAGCGTGGCCGAGATACGCGGGGCGTGGCCGAGATAAGTGAGATCATGGCCTAGATATGCGGGATCGTGCCCGAGATACGCGGAATACGGGCTAACCACCCCCAACGGTTCACCAGGTAACTGAGATGCCTCTCCGCCTATAAAAAGGCAGAGGTCACCTCAGATCAATTACGTTGTGATATACACTTTGAGATTACTGCTTGCCAGTCCATACGAGATACTCATTTAAGCATCGGAGAGGGATTCTGGGTCACCACCCGGTCTATCCCCTCTTTGCAGGACCACGTGGAGCGAAGGAGCTAGGATCGCCGTCAAAGACCGTACCGGAGTTCCACCGTGATCCAACACCCTCCAACGACTAGTTTATAGACCGTCCATCCGATGTTATATTGTCATTATGACGTTGTAAAAATCATGAACTCAAAGAGCGATTCTTTTATTAAAAAGTTACTTCAAATCCAAAAATATTATTGTCACACATTACAAGTCTTTTAGATTCTACGCAGGCCAAGCAGTTTTACGTGCTTTTCGAAAATATCCTTGCGTAAGGGTTTGGTTAATGGATCAGCAACCATATTTTTTTAAGACATGAATTCAACTGTGATCAGCTTGTCTTCTACCACACACTACGCATAGTTGTATTTAAGATAAATGTATTTTGTCCTACTATGGTACTTAGGATTCTATACTGCCCCTATCGTTGCTTGACTATCAGAATAAATGCGCAAATGCTTACTCCCGTCCTCGACGTCAAGCAATGCGATTAAAAGTCTCTTTAGCCAGGAAACCTCCTGTGTATTCTTTGAGAGAGCTAAGAATTCGGACTCCATAGTAGACAGAGCGACACACGGTTGTTTCTTGCTCATCCAAGAGATGAAAACATTAGCAAGGAAAACACTCCTCCTGAGGTGGAATTACGATCATCTAGATAACCACCATGGTCGGCGTCACTATATCCTGTTAATTCAAGCTTACACTCCTCATAGCACAGTCTGTAGTTTGCTCTACCTTTTAGATATCTTATAATTCGCTTGACAAATTTTAAATGTTGATTACCAGGGTTTGATTGGAAATGCGCTACTAGTCCCACAATGTAACAGACATATGGGCGAGTGCATTGCATCGAGTACATCAGACTTCCTACCATACTGAGGTACTCTGCACTTTTCATTTGTTCACGTTCTACCAGGTTCTTTGGGCCATCACGCTTCGACAACGCACACCCATATACAACTAGTGTTTCCATGAGTTTAGCAACATAGAGACTGTACCTTCTCAACATTTTGTTGATATAGGCTTCTTGAGAAAGACATATTTTACGAGCACCACGATCTCTAACAATATTAATGCCCAATATGTAAGTGGCCTCGCCCATGTCCTTCATCTCAAATACAGATGCTAATCAGGACTTTGATTTCTTCATATAACTCACATCGTTCGCGGCAATAAGTATATCATCGATGTATAAATTAAGATGACATGCTTCGACCCCGATGTCTTAGTGTACAATGTCAACAACCAAAGCCAAAGATTATGGAAATGGCGTATGTGTTAAAGCAGGGATCCTCGTGAAGATTCAAGAATCTGTTGCCCACGATTTCCTCGTGGAACCTACGGTACCACTGCCGGGACGATTGTTTAAGACCATAGATCAGCCTTTGGAGCTTGCAAACTTTTCATGCATTTCCAGGGGATAAGAAACCCTCTGGTTGCTCCATGTAGATCTCTTCCTCCAAGTTTCCATGAAGGAATGAATTCTTAACATCCATCTGGTGCAACTCGAGATCGAGGCTAGCAACCATGGCCAAAATGGCCCGGACCGTGGTGTAACGCACAGTCGGTGAATAAGTCTCATCAAAGTCCACTCAGTTGAGTTGGGTATATCCTTTCGCGACAAGTCAAGCTTTGTACCGCTCAACGTTTCCATCATCAGTGAGTTTCAATTTCAGAACCCACTTTGCCCCGATTGCTCTGCGTTAGCAGGCAAATCAACTAATGTCCAAACCTAATTGGCTTCCATTGAGGCGATTTCTTCCTCCATTGATTTTCTCCATTCCTTCGCTTGAGGACCTTCCAGAGCTTGTTGAACAGTTACCGGTTCATCAACCAAAGTCATGGTGAATAACTAACACTTCTCGATGGGATATTTCTCCGGTGAAGTGCTCTGTCTTTGAATACGTCTAGGCTTGTTATTACCACCTTGAACTATGCTCTCAATAGGAACAATGCTCCCACTAGGAACAGTGCTCCCACTAGGAACAATGCTCCCACTAGGAGCAATGTTCCCACTAGGAACAATGGCGTTACTGGAACCTTCTCCTGCAACCTTTCTTGGACGACCTCTTGGTCTCGGGATTCTACCTCCGATATGAATTCCATGGTTATTCGGACCAGGAATCAAGTTGGTTGTTCCACTCCCACTGTTGCCAACAGGTAGTTTAGGAATTATAGGATTCTCATCTAACGGTTCAGCACTGGAATATCAGGTACTACTTGATTCGCACCAGGAGCAACTATGATCTATGTGGTTGTATTGACTCCTCCCACTGGATTTACTATGAAAATATTCGCATTCTCATTTACCATTTCATTCAGAGTTGTTGCTCCCTTAGTTCTCCCACTCGAAGTAAGTAGGACCTGATTATCCTCGTCATGCTCAAGTTATTTTAAGACTTCATTCTTTTAAGCTTAGGAAATTCATCCTCAATAAATGTAACATCCTTGGACTCATGTTCACCATGCCACCATTATACTGAGCCGCCATAAACGCGTATCCCTTAGAGTTCTCCTAGTATCTTATAAAGACACTTTTCAATCCTTTAGGTCCCAACTTACCGAATCGACTGTCGTTTTGATGCGTGTATGCTGCGCAACCCCAAGGTCGTAGCCTGTTAATATCCACCTCTTTACCAGTCCACAGCTCATATGGTGTCGTGTCCACCAATTTTGTTTGAACGCGGTTTACTACATGAGTAGCTGTCAACAGCGCATCACCCCAAAAAGAGATCGGGAGTTGAGCTTGCGACATCATGGTTCTTACCATGTCCAGGAGTGTACGATTACGTCGCTATGGTATTTAGTTAATTTTCCTAATGACCGCAGAGCAATAGGTGCCAAGTGTGTTCTGAAACTGAAACTCACTGCTGATTGAGCTGTCGAGCAATACAAAGCTTGACTCCTTGTGAACGGATATACCCAACTTCACGAAGTGGAATTTGATGAGACATGCTCACCTACTGTGCGTTATACCATAGTACGATCCATATTGGCTTTGGTTGCGAGCCTCGTTCTGGAGCTACGCCAAATGGATGTTAAGACTGCATTCCTTCATGGTAACCTGGAGGAAGATATCTATATGGAGCAGCCATAGGGTTTTATTACTCCTGGAAACGAACATAAAGTTTGTAAACTCGAAAGATCCATCTACGGTTTTAAACAATCGTCACGGCAATGGTACCGCAGATTCCATGAGGAAATCATTGGAAATGGATTCGTGAATCTTCAAGAGGATCCATGCGTGTACACGAAGACTTCCAAGTCTAAGTATGTCATCTTGACATTATATGTAGATGACATATTGATTTCCGCGAATGATGTGAGTTACATAAATGAATCAAAGTTCTGGCTGGCATCTGTATTAGAGATGAAAGACATGGGTGAAGCAACGTACATCCTAGGCATTAAAATTTCTAGGGATCGTGCTGCTCCCAGATTGTTTCTATCTTAAGAATCCTATATCAACAAGTTGTTGAAAAGGTTTAGACTACAGGATGCCAAACCCGTGGATACGTCGGTTGTATTCGGGTGCACGATGTCGAAGCGTGATGGCCCAAAGAACCTGGCTGAGCGTGAACATATTAAAAGTGCAGAATGCTTAAGTATGGTTGGCAGCTTAATGTATGCCATGCAATGCACTCGTCCAGACATCTGTTATGATGTGGGTCTAGTAGCACGATTCCAATCAGATCCTAGCATCCAACATCTAAAGGCTGTGAAACGAATAATTCGATACCTGAAAGGTACTGCCGATTACGCATTGTGCTATAAGGGTGGTAAATTAGAATTGACTGGTTTCAGTGACGCCGACCATAGTGGTGATTCAGATGATCGTAAGTCCACCTCAGGAGAAGTATTTCTCCTTGCTAATGCCATCATTTCATGGATGAGCAAGAAGCAATCATGTGTCGCACTGTCAACAATGGAATCTGAATTTGTGGCCCTCTCTAAGAATAAACAAGAAGCTGTCTGACTTAATAGGCTCTTAACTGCGTTGCTTGGCGTTCAGGACGGGAGTAAACCTGTGAAGATACACTCTGACAGTCAAGCAACTATAACGGCAGTTAAGAACCCTAAGTACCATAGCAGGACGAAACACATTGAGTTAAAATATAATTATGCTAAGAATATGGTTGAGGACAAAGTAATCACGTTAGAATACTTGTCTACTGAAAGTATGATGGCCGATCCATTAACTAAACCTCTACGCAAGGATGTTTTCGAAAAGCATGTTAGAATGCTGGGACAGTGTAGGGTTTAAGTAGCCTGTATTGTGATTACAACTTTTGAAACTTTACTAAAAGAATTGCAGTTAGATTTTATGATTTTTACGACGTCATAATGTTTAAAATTTCAACGGATTTTCACGGTCTATAAATTAGCCGTAGGAAGGAATACCTCCAGAATAAAATAATGTCGAATGTGGGCCAAGCCTCGTCACACAGTCTCGGCCGTCTTGACGGAGAGAAGGATCCCCATTAGATCAAGACTGGCTAAGAACCATGGTGGCAAACTTGGTTAAGCAGATTGGTTTACGGAGTAACACGATATGATCTAAGTTCTGCATATCGTCGTTACGAACTTCTTTCGTAATAAAACCACAATCAGGGCAGATGACGAATCTGCGAGAGCATATGACATTTTCCACTTCCTGGCTAAACTCAGGTTATGCTATCGACGCGTGCTTCATACTACGTGTATCATGTTCGACCACGGGGTTAGGCTCGATTGTGCTAGATAGAATCCACGAGATTCAGATGGGCACAAACTTCTACACCTTGAGCATGTGATTGATCCCGGATGCTATATGAAAAAGAATCCAAAGTATCCCCACGAACTCATAACTCATACCTAAGGTCAGGTTCAATGTTCGCTTCCCGGCGTACGAACGCGGTGCTGAACGAAAAGACCTAGTGACCACGTCTTTGGAAACCGGTTGGGTTTGACTAAGGGTATGAGTGAAGGGGATGGTCAAGTACACCTGTAATTCTCCGACTCTTGTATTCACTAGGTGGCCACCAACCTGACATTAGTTGAAAGGTTGTGAATATTTGTACGGATGCCCTGAGGGAGTATTCCTATGTGAAAAATGGGCAATTGAAGAATGACAGTTGACCTGGGATATAGCGCGGCACTTTTATTTCACATGTTGATTAGACATGGGGAATCAACGTTCCGCGGGCGCTACAACACTCCTAACATATGAGTAGCACGATTCCCGTTGTGTTCGCCGGTCGCACGGAAAACCTCGTATGAACTATTCGGAGCAGGGATCGGATCGAAGACCAAATGCTGATGTGTTGGACGACAACATATTAATAGGCACACTCTCATTCCGGTGAGTGGGAGCTGTTAGTATTTGAACTATAGGCCGTCGTAATTGGGAAACCATTAATAAAGTCCATGTAATAAGAAATTAGGTTATGTCGTATTAGGGATTTTGGGCTAGGCCTAAAATCGCAATTGACATGGGAGGCCCAAAATTAGGCCTCCCTATAGCATGGCTGGCCGAAACATAAAGGAGGGGTAAAGTGGACTTTTGTCCACTTTACTCCTCTTATAAATAGGGAGTCTAGGAGGGTTTTCATAGCACTAATGTTATTCCTCTCTTCCTAAATGGTGAGATTAAAAGAAAACCCTCCTCCCTAAATATAAGCTAGTTCGGCCGAAACTACCAGGAGACAAGGATGTGTCATATTGTGTCGAGCAATTTACTCCAAGAGATCCATCCCGTGAAGAATCGACTAAGGATTTGTTGTGAGGCATAATCCGCGTAAGGCTTATCTAACAAAATCCTCTACGGGAACCGTCCGGCGGATCGAGAACTCCCCTCAACGGTCCTGGTCTACAGGAAGCATTGCATGTATGTGCACCTTATTCCGCTGCGTATTAGTTACAATGCACGTATCTAGGGTTTTGTTTCCGTAGTATTAATCCCCTAAATTCTATACTTCGGGATCTGGGAATAAAAGGCCAACCTTCAGCTCTACTACGGGTGCATTGTAGTCTTGGTTTGCCATGTACTATGGGAATCGTCTCCGACTACTTACACATGAATCATCTAATGCCATAGGAGTAGCCAAATTATTGTTGTTATGAAGCAACTGTGAGTCTTGTTCATCCTAGGGGTTTTCCATCATGACTCATCATCACTACCTTCTTCTTGTGCTCGATTATCATGTACAATTTATAAAATTTAACGTTTGTGTGTCAGTTACATATACCAACATGTATAAACAAAAGGAAACATTGAATATTAGAAATTTACCTAAGACATCATCTTCAAATGGAACTCTTCTCTTCTTTCTTTATGGTCGATTTGCTCTCATATCTTCAACTGCCATTCTCTTCCCAGCGGCCATGTCTCTCCTTCACTGATCCTCCATCTCGATCTCCTTCTCCATAACTTTTGTCTCATTTGCAAGATAATCCAACATGTAGGTATCATCTTATGAAGCCAAACTATCATGGATGTCATCACCTGAACTCAGACTGTCATCTGTAGTGTGGATGTCATCAACATCTCTAGGCTACCGATTACCGTCAGAGACACTACAGTCGGGAGTTGATGAAATCTGCATTTCTTCTTCTGAGCCATATTCATCATTGTTGGATTGACCATCTGAACAATACTTGTCATCGCTAAGACGGGAAGGCCTAGCCAATCCCTCCTTCAGTTCTTCCATACAATTCATCAGTTCTCCTGTCGTCATAAAGTCTTATGTTCTAGAGTTGAAGTGGAATTCTTCGACAACGAGTGTCTGACTAGGGCCAGCCTCTTTAGTAGATGATCCACCCCTACCACGATCAGTCACATTGCTCTTTAGCATGTAAAGAATAATCATCGCACGTGGTGGGTGTTGCTCTAAAACTTCTTCCCAAATGGACCTACACATTATCAACTTGAGTGTAATAATGCTCCCGGGTCATACTTCCTATATTGAATGAGGTCCCATTCCGGATACCCATATTTCTCTGATAATTTCTTAATTATTAGGTCGAAGTCAAACTTCTTCCATGTCACTTCAATGAAATTCAATTTTCCTATATAATTCAAGATTATGCCATCATTTGCAAAAGTGAAGCAACCATGATGGTTAACTTCCACCATGATCAAGTCTTCATTCATTTTGGGAAGCCTGGAACAACAAACATACATTCAATTTTAGGCATATATAAACAAACGTTCAAGTTTCAAAAGATATATCATTAATCATTAAATAAGTCAAGTCTTTTTAAGTAGACTTACAAAAAAAAATCTGTTCAAATTGTAAAAAACGTCCAACTTTTGAAACACTAACATTCAGCCATGATAAGAAAAGTACCAAATTTATCAAGTTTCAATTTTTCTTAATATAATACAGCCGAAACCAAACAAAATCAAGGTCTAACACCAACATAAGCACTTTTCATCTCTAAAGCATGGCAAATTTGAGCAAAAAAAAAAAAAAAAAAAATTCAAACTTTGTTCAAGTATCAGTTTTAAGCATTTATTTCACCATGTTTGAATAATTTTAGTTTTGAAGTGTGTAATTTCAAAAAAAGAAATAGTGAGACATTCAACTGGAAAAAAAATAACATTCAGCCGAAAAAACAAATCACAAAAAATGTTCAAGTTCTAGTTATTACGTGTATAATACACCCGAAATCAACCAAAATGAAGGTCTAACACGAACCTAAGAAGATTTCAAGTGGGAACCTTGCAAAATTTTCAACTTACGTCAAATATTAACCCACTCCCACATATTTAGCAAACCCACTCAAGAATCAGCCATATTTAACCCAAGTTTGGTGCTATTACCTTGGTAATGTCGAACAAGACAAATCGAACCGTCGATTTCGAGCTCGCTTAGAAGATTCCGTCCCGTCACATTCCGTAATAGTCACCAGAGATGAAGCAGAACCACCGCGTCAGAAATCCGAGCCTCCTAATCACCGGAAATCACTCGGCCTCTCTTTGCTGCAAACCTTAGTTTTTTGTTCTTCTAATTTGGGTGAAAAATAAAAGGGTTTGTTTGAGGAAGAGTGTGAGGATGAAGTGAAGTGGGTTGAAGTGACCGACATGAAGGAATAAGAAGAACAAGAGACGCGCGATTTAGTTTTAGACATAGGGGCATTTTTGTCTTTTCACATTTTGCTGTTAATTTAAAAAAAAACGCACGTGATTAGCGCGGTGCAAGTTGGGGCTATTTTAGTAATTTTATTAATTATTCACTCACGTGACCAACACATGGCCATATTCTATGCAACTAGCCCAAAATTTGATAGAGACACCAAATAACAACACGTGTAAAACTTGAGATAGTCAATTTTGTTATCAGATATAAACGGAAACATTGGGTAAAATTGGGACAGTTTTTAGATTCTTATCATCTATATATATATATAGTATAATGTATGTGTACCACACTAACTAACGTAACTAATTAACAATGATTCCGGTTACTCTGTGTAGAAATAATAAATTAAATTAGAAGATGATGATAGATATAATTAAAAGAGAAGTAGATGGTGGGTGGTTAGAAAGCATGGTTTACTATAAAGTCCCATCATCTATCTCTTCATCAGTTGACTTCTCTCTTTCTCTCTCTCACACAGACATATAGAAAGATAGAGAGAGAGACAGAGAAGTAGTAGGAAGGAAGGAAGGGAGAGATGGGTGTTATGGTAAGGGTGGTGATTGCAGTTGTGGCTAGTTTAGAGTTGGCGTTAGGGGCGGTGTACAAAGTGGGTGACAAAGCTGGGTGGACAACCATTGGCAATGTGGATTACAAGCAGTGGTCTGCACTTAAAACCTTCCATCTTGGTGATGTTATCCGTAAGTCCTCCCTCTTCTACCTCATTCATTCTTCATTTCTACTTCCCTTTCTTCTTTTTTCTAAACTCACTTTCTATTCTCCCTAAAATATGAATGAATGAATGACAATATATAAATCTTCATCAAATTAATATTATTTCATAATAGGCGATAAATAAATGACTAGTATTTACCGCAACTTTATTTTCTAATTTTTGTTAGTATCTCACTTAATAAGATATTTGGGTGACGATTATAAAAAGGGTACCGTTTCTTTTTTTTGTAACTTAAGTTTTTTTGGTATACTTTTAGTACCAAATGTTTTAACTTTGTATACTTTTTTGTTACATCCGTTAGTTTTGGTCGTTAAATGGCATGTGTAAGTCACGTGACCTATGATAAACTTTTAATTTTGTTCAATTTAGTCCATCTAATACATCCCTTACATTTATTTTGTCAAATTTAGTCCTAAAATTTCAAAATTGAACCCCTAACCTTAGAAGACCTAGCGCATTACTAGGTCCAGCTAGGTCAATTGGGATCCAGCCCCAATTGGGTTCAATTGGACCTAATTGGGGCTAGGTCCTAATTGACCTAGCCTAGGGCTAGGTCCGACACTGGGTCAGGTTTGCCTGGGTTAGGCGACCCCGACCCAGGGTCAGGGCTATGTCCAGCTAAGTAAATTAGGACATAGCCCCTATTGAACCCAATTGGGGCTAGGTCCGAATTAACCTAGCGAGACCTAGTATAAGGCTAGGTCAGACCCTGGTATGGGTCGCCGAACCCGAACCAGGGTCGGATCTAGCTAAGTGTCGGATCTAGCTCTGGGTCCGGCGACCCAGACCTAGCCCTATGATAGATTCAGCTAGGTCCCAATTGACCTAGTGGAACCTAGTCATGGGCTAGGTCCGACTAGGTCTTCTTGGATCAATGGTTCGATTTTGAAATTTTAGGATTAAATTGAACAAAATAAAAATTAGGGATGTATTAGATGAACTAAATTGAACAAAATCAAAAGTTTAGGGTGAATTAGATGACTTGCACAGTTTTTAATGGTCAAATAACAGATTTACCAAAAGTATATATATAAAGTTTGAATATTTGGTATAAAAAATTTATAACAAAATATATAATACCAAAAGTAAAAAGGTATTATAAACATATGGTATTATAAGTGTTTTAACCATTATAATAATTAAACTAATATTTTGTGTGAAGTAAACTTATTGACAAACAGTTGAAATACATTAGGGTTAAAGGTCATTTTGGTACCACATGTTTGCAAAAATTACACTGTTCATACCACTAGTATTTTTTCGTACCAAATTGGTACCATATGTTTCCAAACCTTACTGTTTTGGTACCTCCGTTAGGGTTCTGTCATAAACAGCCGTTAAATGGCATGTGCCATGCACGTGACCACCCAAAACTTTCAATTTTCATACAATTTAGTCCATCTAATACATCCCTAACTTTTATTTTGTTTAATTTAGTCGTAAAACTTCAAAACCAAATCATTTTTCCAAATTGACCTAGCCGGACTTAGCCTAGGGCTAGGTCCGGCTAGGTCAATTGGGACCTAGCCCCACTTGAGTTAAATTGGAGCTAGGTCAATTTGGGGAAATTGTTTGATTTTGAAATTTTAGGACTAAATTGAACAAAATAAAAGTTAGGGATGTATTAGATGGACTAAATTGTAACAAAATTGAAAGTTTTGGGTGGTCACGTGCATGGCACATGCCATTTAACGGCTGTTTTTGACAGAACCCTAACGGAGGTACCAAAACAGTAAGGTTTGGAAACATATGGTACCAATTTGGTACGAAAAAATACTAGTGGTATGAACAGTGTAATTTTTGCAAACATGTGGTACCAAAATGACCTTTAACCCAATACATTATCATGATTTTGTTGGAATAAAACAAAAGGGAGTGCCGTTGGTGTTGTGTGAGTGGGGACACATCCGACAACACATGCGTTCTTCCCTACGCTTTTGCAGCATTAATTAATTAAATATTTATTCATTGTTTTAATAATTAATTAATATTTAACAAACTATTAGTTTTTAATTCGTGAACAAATTGCTAGTTACGGTAAAAAAAAAAAAAAAAATTAAGTATTATTTTCTAATATTGTTAACCTAACATCTTGGAATAGAAAATTAATCGAGACTTTTATTTAACTTTTTCAACATCTTGAAATTTAGACTGAATATTACGCACGAACCGTCTGTAATAGTTCGCAAGGCCAAGGAAAATATTAAAACTTCTTTGGTGATACTTCATATTTAAAACTAATATGGAGAACCAAAATAAGCTACTATAATGTAATCACGTGTCACGTGCAGATTCCGTCAAAAATGACGAAAAAGTAAATGAAGCTAGTTATGTACTCACCTATGAAAATTGAACTAGGTAGCAATTTGTCGGTTAGGGTAGGAGTTTGATAATTAAGGTTAATGATTTAGAAAGAAAGAATTGTTATGAGGATTGGATTGGATTAATAATAACAGGGTTCGAATACAATGCGGAATTTCATAATGTGATGCAAGTTCGGCATGGCGAGTACAAGGGATGCAACACAACCTCCCCAAAGGCAACTTACAGTTCCGGGAACGACTCCATCACCATCACCAACCGAGGCCACCACTTCTTTCTTTGCGGTGTCCCCGGCCACTGTCAGGCTGGCCAAAAGGTTGACATTAATGTTCCTCGTCTCCATACTGCGCCTGCATTGTCTCCTGCACCTCCACCATCATCTATAGGAGGAGTATCAGCTCCTTCTCCTAACCAGGCTCAACCCAAGTCCCCCCAGATATTGGCTATGCAGGGTGTTGCGTTAGCTTTTGCACTTTACATTACATACATATAAATTTTATGTTATTTCATCACAATTTTCTTCTTCATTCATTATCCATCAATCAGCCTAAATATATTTTGAGGTTGAATCCAATAATAATTGACTGACTATTCATGAAGTGAATGCCCAATCAATTTAACCTCACTCACTCTTGTCAGAAGTTGATGGTATACATTAAATAAACAGAAACCTGGTTTAATTTTGGGCTCCCAAAAAGGTATTCAGCAAATATTCCAGAAAAAGTCATATCTCCATTTTATATATATATATATATATTTCAGTAGTAAAAGAGAAATTAGCAGGAACATCTTGGGCAACTACAATGGATAAGCAAGCGAGTCTCATAAACTTATAAACCTAGTTTCAAAATTTAGATGCTTAACGATGAGTAGGAATTACGCGATCAAACTCTACATATTCTACACTAACCTTATCTTTTGATTATCCAATGACCCAACTTTATGCAAACCTTCAGTATCCTTAACTCCTTGAAGAGCTAACTGTATCTCGGCCATGATCCCGCCTATCTCGGCCATGATCTCGCCTATCTTGGTTACGCTCCGCATATCTCGGCCTCAACCTCTGATAGCAAGTCCCGACCAATATCGGGGACTCCAGAATTATCTCATTGTGTCACCGCTCGGGGCCCCTCGTCATCGTGACAGGACCAATATTCTCAGGGATTCAACATCGGGGCCTACTTAAAGGCATCTCATCGGGAGCGCCTGGCTCGCCTATCGGGACCGACTCTGTCGGGATCTTTCACCATCGGGACTCCTCTCATCGGGACCCTTCGCATTAGTCTCCTTGACCTCTTTTTAGGGCCCAGTGGGCCTATTCACCGTTTCCTCGCCGTTAAAGGGCCTAACGGCCATAGCGAAACCCATCATTTGCCCCCAAGACATGAGGGACTTACAGTTCGTCGTGTCTTTCAACTCCCGACCTCCCGGCCTCGGAGTCGGGGACCTTTTCCTTGATACGAATCTTCTCGTTCACGTTTCCTCGATATCTCGAGGATAATCACCAAATCCGAGAAGACTCTTCGGTTCCTCAGTCATTAAATGCAGCAGATGACAAAGTGACGTCTTTGGCACCCGTGCCTGATATTTCGCGCCTGCTTTCCCTGAAAAAGTGCTTTTCAGGCCGTTTCATCAATACGCCCGTTGCCATTCTGTACGTTTCATCTCAACGGCTCAGATTAAAACGCTTTGACTTCGACGATCCAGATTAGAACGTCCTTTCGATTGTCCCTTCTCCTATAAAACCCTAACCCTGGGCACTGTTTCTCTTTTACCGTTTCCGTGATTTTGAAAAGCTCTGCAAGTCTGAGAACTCAAGCTCTTCCTTGGCTTTCTGCTCTCCGATCAACTTTCCGGCGACTTTTCAGATCATCCCCTCCAGTTCGAGTCATCATGTCTGGTAAGGATTTCTTACCTGATGCTTGTATACCTTTTCCTTCATCTTCGATTAGTTCGTTTGCAATTTTCCGAAAAACCCAATGTGCCTTTCCTTGCCATGGCTGATTTCAGACAGTGGATCCAGTTCCGAGGGGAGAAAGCCCTTCAATTTCGACTATGCACCCAACGACATTTCCAACACTGCCTATGAGGCCACTCTACGGGAGGGCTGCATCACTTCTACCTGGGAGCCTCGCTTCCCTTATCCCTGGCCTCGCCTCCCGAATAACCTTGAGGTTACCCGTCCCCGGAAAGGGGAGGTATTTGTCTCCACGGGGCAAATATCGGCGGGGATTCGATTCCCCTTCTGCGGCAGCCTGGTTGAGATGTGCCAACACTACAAGACGCATCCAACCACTTTCTCTCCCCACGCGATCCACCTATGGAATGCCTTCCAGGTCCTCTGCTTCCGACAGAAGTGGGTTTACAGCCTCCAACTCTTCAGAACCTTCTACGGGATGAAGTGCAACAAGGCGGGGGTTTGTGCCTTCTACCCCCGGATGCCCAAGTGGAACAAGACGCAACTCGCGCTGTGCAGCTGGACCAGTGACACCTGGAAGGTTGTCAAGGGTCGGGGACTCCTGATCGACACGGGTGGAAGAAGAGCTACTTCTTCATCCAGAACTCTTCAATCCCCTGGCCCCGATGGGAGGTGGAAGCGGACTCTCCTCCCGCTTACCACACCTACTCTGATGAAGACTTCCAGACCCTTCATCTTATCCAGCTTTACCGATGGGGGGAGTCCTATACTCCCCTCGATGCCAATTCTCTAACGGAGCGGGACCTGGTGAATGCCGGGATCCGACTCCTCGACATAGTCTCTGGGGGTCAACTCTTCGACGGCCACTCCAATATGGTTCATTGGGTAACTTTTCTGATCTCTGTTTCCATTTGCTTGCAGCTAAGAAGGTATCCGTGCTGACCAATCTCATCCTTAAGCAGGGGGAGACCGACGCTGTCCGCCCCGCGCGGAAGAGGAAATCGGCCAAGAAAGCTTCTGCTCCGTCGGGATCTCCCTCCGCGGAGAGGACAAAGCGGAGCCGCGTGGAGGTGGACAAACTCTTCGATGTCCAGAATGCTGAAGAAGGTAAAAAGCTCCGCCTAGCTATTAAATCGTACAGGAAGCAAGTTCCTAAGGATTTGATTCCTTCGACCATGGAAGCTCGCATCGAAGAGGTTAAGCGTGTCCTCCGAGGGGAAACTCCTCGCGTCCTGAAGGCGGGCTACTACCACTTCCACGGGAAAGATCAATATGTTTCTCGGCGCGTCGTTTGGTGTAAGGACCCCGATCACCTTCCTGACTATATTTCCGAAGCCTCTCGTCCTCCATGTGCAGGTCACTCGAGAACTCCATCGGGTGCTAGAGCTTCAGCAGGGGTACCACTTTCAGCAGGGGCACCACCTTTCGGGGCTGGAGAGACCCCGACCGGCGATCAATTTCGTCAGGTGGAGAATCTGGACTCCTCCGAGGAGACAGATGAGGGCGGCTCCCTGATTCATCGTCGGAGGACGGGGCAGACCCCATTGAAACCAACCTCCAAGGGGCTGCCCCCTTCACCTTCTTCACAACAGCGACAGCCGTCGCCCATCCATGACTTTACTCCCTCTCCGCCCCAGGGCGAGTCGGAGGCGCGCCCCTCCACGACTCAAGTCGGTCCTTCCCCTCTCCCCTTCGACGGGAGTTTTTACAAGGCCTACGACCCCGCGCAGAAGGAGGCTCCCTGGACCCCGATCCAAATGCTGCAAGGGGTCCAGCTCCGACAGGGTGACGCATACCCAGAGCTGGCTCCGCATCTGCTGGCAGGCTCAATCCTGCCCTCTCTGAGGTATCTGATTTCCATGGATCGGGAGGGCATCCGTCGGGATGTCCAAGAAATGTCTATCCGCCGGATAGAGGTAAGTCTCTCATTTTCCTCCTCTTCATCAATAAAGCAGGTTGTTCATATGCTAACCCTTCTTTTCTTCCTTCCTTCGCAGGAGATGGCGGACAGCAACCGCTGTTTCTCCGCCTTCGAGGAGGCCCTGGAGCAAGAGCGGGCCAAGGGGGCTCCCGCGGTTGTAGCCAAGCTTAAGGAGGATCTCGCGACCTCCGAGTCTTCGAGGGGAAAACTGGCCAAGGAGCAGGCCATCCTCGACCAAAAGACTCGGGACCTCCAAAAGCAGGTTCGTGACTTCGAGGGGCTCCTGAAGCTGGAGCGGCGGGAGCGGCAAATTGCTGAGGACAAACTTGTCCTTGAGAAGAAGGCTCTGGAGGAGCAAATCGCTGAGGTTCCTGCGCAGCTGGTCGCGGCTGAGACCAAGGGCAGGGAAAATTATCGGGGGTCCGAGGACTTCCAAGCTGATGCAGTGAAGTTCTGCAGCGCGGAGGTGGAGACCACCCTCTTCAACGCAGTCGAGGAACTCCATCTGGAGTATGGCGACGCCATCAACTTCGACAAGTCTCCGTCTCTCGCTCCCTTCGCGAAGAAATACTTTGCCCTCTCGGAGGAGAGTGATGGGGGGGAACACTCCCGCGGAGCCTCCAAGTGCTGACGCCCCAATAATCGACTCTCCAGTAGCTGAACCTGTGGAGCCTTCTGACACAGATCTTGTGGACCCTGCTCCCGCTGACGCCAACAAGGACCAAGCCTAAATGCTTTATCTTTAGAGTCCTTGTATTTTTCCTCTTTTTGTAATCCTCGGGCCTTTGAGCCTTCCTTAATATCAGACTATCTTAGTTCCAATTTTCCATTGCACTTCACAAAGCGACTTAACTATGCCACTTAAGACATTTCAACACATCACTTAAGACGATTTAACCACTTGCACCACCTAAGGCGACTTAATATCGTGCACCACTTAAGGCGACTTTCCAACACTTAGAATAAATCCAAGAACCATGCATCACTTAAGACGACTTAATCTCGTGCACCACTTAAGGCGACTTTTTCTCGTGCACCACTTAAGGCGATTTTTTCCTCGTGCACCACTTAAGGCGACTCAACAACACTTAGAATAAATCTAAGAACAATTCTGATCGGAAGCAACCTCTTTATTTATTGATGGAAAATAATCTGTTTACATCAAATCAAACGATAAACAATTTACACCACTTAAGGCGATTTTACATCGGGCACCACTTAAGGCGACTTTTCATCGGGCACCACTTAAGGCGACTTTTCATCAAGCATGAAATTTCTTCAAGTGTTCGCCACTGAAAGAATGCTTCAATACTCTGCCATCGAGGTCTTCCAACTTGTACGCATTTGGAGTTGGCATCCCCACGACCTTATAAGGTCCCTCCCATTTTGGTGACATCTTGTTGATCCGATTCAAAAAGGGTAAACTCATTCCGACGCCAAACCAGCTCTCCGACGAAGAATTGTCGGGACTTAACTCGCCGGTTGTAATATCTGGCCGTCGCCAAACGCATTCGAGCCTGGACTTCATCGGCTTCCCGCCTCTTCTCCTCGAGCAAGTCCAAATCCAGACGTCTCATTTCATCATTCGTCAAGGGCTCATAATATCTCATCCGATGGGACGCCATAGCTACTTCCACGGGAGCAACGGCCTCCGTGTCATAAACAAGGCCAAACGGAGTCTCCCCAGTTGATCGTTTGGGCGTCGTTCTAACAGCCCAAAGCACGTTTTCCAGCTCGTTCAGCCATTTGCCTTTCAAGGCATAGACCCTCTTCTTCAGGCCATCCATCACGATTTTGTTGGCTGACTCCACCTGGCCATTAGTCTGAGCATGATGGACAGAGGCTGTCCGATGCTCGATGTTCAACTCCTCCAGATACTCCTTCACTTGAGCCCCGTTAAACGGTGGACCATTATCGCTGATCACCACCTTTGGAATCCCGTATCTGGATACAATATGGGTCTGGAGAAACTTGACGATTTGGTTCCCCGTCGTCTTGGCTGTTGGATCACGGTGGAACTCCGGTACGATCTCTGACGGCGATCCTAGCTCCTTTGCTCCACGTAATCCTGCAAGAGGGGATAGACCGGGCGGTGACCCAGAATCCTCTCCGATGCTTAAATGAGTATCTCTTGTGGACTGGCAAGCAGTAATCTCAAGTAATTTATTTCAACGTAATCGATCTGAGGTGACCTCTTGCCCTTTTATAGGCGAAGAGGTACCTCAGTTACCTGGTGAACCGTTGGGGGTGGTTAGCCCGTATCCCGCGTATCTCGGGTGTGATCCCGCCTATCTAGGCCATGATCTCGCTTATCTCGGACACGCCCCGCGTATCTCGTCCACATTCCGTGTATCTTAACCACGTTCCGCGTATCTCGGCCACGCCCCGCGTATCTCGGCCTTATCCCCTAATAATGAGTCCCGACTAACTTCGGGGACTCCAGAGTTATCTCGTTGTGTCACCGCTCGGGGCCCCTCGTCATCATGACAAGGCCTATTGTTCTCAGGGATTCATCATCGGGGCCTACTCAGAGGCATCTCGTCGGGAGCGTTCAGCTCGCTTGTCAGGTCCGACTCTGTCGGGACCTTTCATCCTCGGACTCCCTTCGTCGGGATCCTTAGCCTGGGCCATCTTGGCCTTCGTTTAGGGCCCACCGGGCCTATTTTCCGTTTCCTCATCGTTAACAGGACCTAACGGCTGTAGTCGAACCCATCATTTGCCCCCCAAGACATGAGGGACTTTCAGTTCGTCGTGTCTTTTAACTCCTGACCTCTCGACATCGAAATCGGGGATCTTTCCCTTGGCATAATCACTCAATACTAGTCTTCTCATTCATGTTTCCTCGATGCCTTGTGGATAACTGCCAAATTCGAGGGGACTCCCCGGTTCCCCAGTCATTAAATGCAGCAGATAGTGAAGCGACGTCTTCGGCACTCATGCCTGGTTTTTCGCGCCTGTTTTTTTTTTTTTTTTTCTGAAAAGTGCTTTTCAGGCCGTCTCATCATTACGCCCGTTGCCATTCTGCACGTTCCATCTCAACGGTCCAGATTAGAACGCTTCAACTTCGACGACTCAGATCGAAGTGTCCCTTCCACTGTCCTCTTCGCCTATAAAACCCTAACCGTGGGTGTTGGATCACTTTTACCGTCTTCGAATTTTCAGGAGCTCTCTACAAGTTTTGCGAATTCAAGCTCTTGCAATTCCGAAGACCTTAGTGCTTTTCCGATCATCTTCCCGGCAACGCCCAGTTCATTCCTTCAATCTTCAATCGTCATGTCTGGTAAGGATTTCTTCTTTGTTGCTTGCTCATCTTTTTCTTGTTTGCAGCTTTCCGAAAATCCCAATGTGCCTTCCTTGCCATTGCTACTTTTCAGACAGTGGATCTAGCTCTTAGGGAAGAAAGCCCTTCAACTTTGATTATGCTCTGAATGAAATCTCCAGCACCGCTTATGATGCAGCACTCCGGGAGGGATGCATCACTTCTACTTGGGAACCTCGTTTCCCGTATCCCTGGCCTCGCCCCTCGGGTAACCCTGAGGTTAATCGTCCCCGGAAAGGGGAGGTATTTGTCTCTACGGGGCAAGTATCAGCGGGGATTAGGTTCCCTTTCTGTGGCAGTTTGGTCGAGATGTGTCAGCATTATAAGACGCATCCGACCACCTTCTCTCCCCACGCCATACGTCTGTGGAACGCCTTACAGGTCCTCTGCTTCCGTCAGAAGTGGGTGTACAGCCTCAAGCTCTTCAGGACCTTCTACGGGATGAAGTGCAACGAGGCGGGGGTTTGCGCCTTTTACCCCCGGATGCCGAAGTGGAACAAGACGCAACTCGGGTTGTGTAACTGGACCACTGACACCTGGAAGGTGGTCAAGGGTCGGGGACTCCTGGTCGACAAGGGGTCCGACAACAGCGGATGGAAAAGGAGCTACTTCTTCATTCAAAACTCTTCGATCCCATGGCCCCGATGGGAGGTGGAAGCAGACTCTCCTCCTGCCTTCCACACCTATACTGACGAAGATTTCCAAACTCTTCAACTCATCCAGCTCTACCGATGGGGGGAGTCCTACACTCCCCTCGACGCCAATTCTCTCGTGGAGCGGGACCTGGTGAACGCCGGGATCCGACTCCTCGATATAATCTCTGGGGGGCAGCTTTTCGACGGCCCCTCCAATGTGGTTCCTTGGGTACATCTCCGACTCTTTTTCTTCTACTGTTTGCAGCCAAGAAGGTATCCGTGCTGACCAATCTGTTCCTTAAGTAGGGGGAGACCGACGCTGTCCGCCCTTCGCGGAAGAGGAAGTCCGCCAAGAAGGCCGCTGCTCCGTCGGGATCTCCTTCTGCGGAGCAGCCGAAGCGGAAGCGTGTGGAGGTGGACCAGCTCTTCGACGTCCAGAACGCTGAAGAAGGTAAAAAGCTCCGTCTCGCTATTAAATCGTACAGGAGGATGGTCCCGAAGGAGTTTATTCCTTCAACCATGGAGGCCCGCATTGCTGACGTCAAACGAGTCCTTCGAGGGGAAATTCCTCGTGTCTTGAAGGCGGGCTACTACAATTACCACGGGAAGGACCAATATGTCTCCCGACGTATTGTTTGGTGTAAGAATCCTGATGAACTCCCTGATTACATTTCTGAAGCCTCTCGTCCTCTAGGTGCAGGTCGCTCAGGAGCTTCATCGGGCGCTGAAGCTTCCGCGGGTGCACCACCCTCAACAGGGGCGCCTCCCTC
Organism: Clarkia xantiana subsp. parviflora; assembly: GCA_036873135.1. Classification (NCBI taxonomy): domain Eukaryota; kingdom Viridiplantae; phylum Streptophyta; class Magnoliopsida; order Myrtales; family Onagraceae; genus Clarkia; species Clarkia xantiana. Next base: position 3,279,772 of record JAPTYO010000018.1, read on the forward strand.
AACTGGGGAGAAAACCCCGACCGGCGAACAATTTCGTCGGGTGGAAACCTTGGACTCCTCCGAGGAGACTGATGAGGGTGGCTCCCTTCGTCATCGTCGGAGGACGGGGCAGTCCCCCTTGAAACCAACCTCTCAGGGGGTGCCCCCCTCATCTTCTCCGCAGCAGCGACAGCCGTCGCCCATCCACAACTTCACTCCTTCCCCCGCCCGGGTCGAGCCGGAGGCGCGCCCCTCCACGACTCATGCTGGCCCTCCTCTTCTCCCTCTCGACGGGAGTTTCTACAGGGCCTTCGACCCCGCGCAGGTGGATGCTCCCTGGACCCCAATCCAAACACTGCAAGGGGTCCAGCTTCGACAAGGGGATGCCCATGAAGAACTGGCTCTGCATCTGCTGGCAGGCTCGATCCTGCCCACCATGCGGTATCCGATTTCTCTGAATCGGGAGGCGATGCGTCGGGATGTTCGAGAGATGTCCCTGCGTCGGATAGAGGTAAAACTTCGCTTCTCCCTCTTCATTGGTAAGGCTGGTTGCTTGTTCATTAACACTTTTCTTTCTTCTATCGTAGGAGCTCGGGGACTTCAACCGTCTTTTTGGGTACCTCTTTGCCTATGATGAGTCCCGGGAGCGGGACCGGGCGACCATTGCCAAGCTTAAGGAGGATCTTGCAGCCTCCAAATCTTCGCGGGGGAAACTTTCCAAGGAGCAGGCCATCCTCGACCGAAAGGTTCAGGACCTCCAAAAGCAGGTTGGCGACTTCGAGGAGCTCCTGCGGCGGGAGCGACAGGAGCGGCGGACTGCTGAGGACAAGCTGGTCCTCGAGAAGAAGGCTCTGGAGGAGCAAGTCGCGGGGGTTCCCGCGCAACTGGTCGCGGCCGAGGTCAAGGGCCGGGAGGATTATCGGAGGTCTGAAGACTTCCAGGCTGATGCTGTGAAGTTCTTCGGCGCGGAAGTGGAGAACACTTTCTTCAATGCGGTTGAGGAGCTCCACCTGGAGTATGGCGACGCCATCAACTTCGAGAAGTCTCCTTCTCTCGCTCCCTTCGCGAAGAAATACTTTGCCCTTTTGGAGGAGAGTGATGGGGGGAGTACTCCAGCAATTGTTGAAGACGCAGCAGAGCTTCCAAGTGCTGATGCTCCGATAGTCGATCCTCCCGCGGCTGACCCTGTGGAGCCTTCTGCCGCCGACCTCGTGGACCCAACTCCTGTAGATGCCGCTGACAAGGACCAAGCCTAACTGCTTATCTTTAAAGTCCTTGTATTCTCCTCGCTTGTGTAATCATCGGGCCTTTGAGCCCCTATCAATTATCAGACTTTCTTAGTTCCGATTTTTTCGATGCACTTCTTCAAGTGGCTTTACTATACTTGCTTAGGTCGATACTTCGACACTTAAGACATTCTCGTACATCACTCAAGACGATTTACTAACCTGCACCACCTAAGGTGACTTACCATCATGCACCACTTAAAGCGGCTTTTCAATACTTAGAATAAATCCAAAAAACATGCATCACTTAAGATGACTTAATCTCGTGCATCACTTAAGACGACTTTTCAATACTTAGAATAAATCTAAGAATCATGCATCACTTAAGACGACTTTTCAATACTTAGAATAAATCTAAGAATCATGCACCACTTAAGGCGACTTTTCTCGTGCACCACTCAAGGCGACTTTTCAATACTTAGAATAAATCTAAGAATCATGCACCACTTAAGGCGACTTTTCTCGTGCACCACTCAAGGTGACTTTTCTCGTGCACCACTCAAGGCGACTTTTCTCGTGCACCACTCAAGGCGACTTTTCTCGTGCACCACTCAAGGCGACTTTATAATGCTTAGAGTAAATCTAAGAACAATTCTGATCGGAAGCAACCTCTTTATTTATTGATGGCACAAAATTGGCTTACATCGAATTAAACGATAAACAACATACACCACTTAAGGCGATTTTACATCGGGCACCACTTAAGGCGACTTTCGTCGAGCACCACTTAAGGCGACTTTCATCAAGCATGGTGTTTCTTCAAGTGTTCGCCACTAAAAGAATGCTTCAATACTCTGCCATCGAGGTCTTCCAATTTGTACGCATTTGGAGCTGGCATCCCCACGACCTTATAAGGTCCTTCCCATTTTGGTGACATCTTGTTGATTCGATCCAAAAGGGTAAACTCGTTGCGACGCCAAACCAGCTCCCCGACGAAGAATTGTCGGGACTTAACTCGCCGATTGTAATACCTGGCCGTCGCCAAACACATTCGAGCTTGGACTTCATCGGCTTCCCGCCTCTTCTCTTCGAGCAAGTCCAAGTCCAGCCGTCTCATCTCTTCGTTCGTCAGATGCTCGTAATATCTCATCCGATGGGACGCCACAGCCACCTCCACGGGGGCGACAGCCTCCGTGCCGTAAACGAGGCCAAACGGAGTCTCCCCCGTCGATCGTTTGGGTGTCGTTCTAACAGCCCAAAGCACGTTCTCTAGTTCGTTCAGCCACTTGCCCTTCAAGGCATAGACCCTCTTCTTCAGGCCATCCATCACGATTTTGTTGGCTGACTCCACCTGGCCATTAGTCTGAGCATGGCGCACGGAAGCTGTCTGATGCTCGCTGTTCAACTCCTTCAGATACTCCCTCACCTGAGAGCCGTTAAACGGTGGACCATTGTCGCTGATCACCACCTTAGGAATCCCGTATCTGGTCTTAATATGGGTCTGGAGGAACTTGACGATCTGGTTCCCCGTCGTTCTGGCCAACGCCTTTGCCTCTATCCATTTCGAAAAATAATCGATAGCTACAAGTAAATACTTACATTGACCTTGTGCTTGTGGAAGAGGTCCCACCAAGTCGATGCCCCATTGCGCGAAGGGCCAAGCGCTCTGGATGGATGTCAGATTAGCGGCCGGAGCCACGATACTCGGGGCGTACCTCTGGCACGCGTCACAGGATCGGACCAACGCCGTCGCTTCCTTGCTCATCGTAGGCCAATAATAGCCCAAGTTCAGCACTTTCCTCATAATGGATCGGGCCCCTTCATGACAAGCCGCGACCCCTTCATGCACCTCCTTCAGGATTCGATTTTTGTCGGGCTCTGCCACACACTTCAAGTACGGAGTCGAGAACCAGCCCTTCTTGTATAGCTGATTGTCCAGCATCACGTAATTAGCCGCGATCCGACGTATCCTATCGGCTACTACTTTATCATCGGGGACTGCCCCCGTAGTCAGGTATGCAACTATCGGGGTCATCCAAGTGGGCTCCTCCGATTTTGCTTCAATGGCACACACCTGTGTCGGGTCGGTGGTCAATAAGATCACCTTCTCCAAGAAATGCACCTTCTGATTTTCCTCCAAGGGTGCCCCCAGGGCAAATTTGCTCAAGGCGTCTGCCTCCACGTTTTCCTCCCCTGGGATCGCCTCGATATCGAAGCTTTTAAAGCTCTTCTTCAAGGCTTGTACCTCGCGCAGGTATTTCTTCATTATCGGGCTCTTCGCTTCGTATCGCCCTTGAACCTGGTTTACGATTAAAGCTGCGTCACACTTCACTCTCAAGTGATCGACTCCAGTGCCTTTAGCAATTTTCAGGCCCGTGATAAGAGCCTCGTATTCCGCTTCGTTGTTCGTGGCCTTAAACGTTAAAGCCAAGGCATATCGAATCGGCTCACCTCCACCTGGTGGTATCAACAAAAAGCCTGCTCCTGATCTGTCCGAACTCGAGGAGCCATCCGTGTACATCTCCCAGGTATTTTCCTCATTTGGCTGTTCTGATTGCTCCGCCCTCTCTGGTTGTTTTTCTGTCAGGACCTCCATGGTTGCCCCCTCTACAGGGCCCGCTTCTTCTAGATCGGGGGCTGTAGATTCTGCTATGAAATCCGCCAATGCCTGGCCCTTAATAGCCGTTCTTGGAGCAAAGTGTATGCGAAACTCACTAAGCTCTACTGCCCACTTCACTAATCTCCCCGACGCATCCGGTCGGTTCAAAAAATGCTTCAAAGGCTGGTTCGTCAACACAGTAATCTCGTGTGTGTGGAAATAAGGCCTTAGCTTCCGAGCAGTAATAATCAACGCAAAGAGATACTTCTCAACGGCAGGATAATTCAATTCAGACTTGGCAAACGCCTTGCTTACATAATAGAAGGGGACCTGATTACCCTCGACAACCTTCACTAACACAGAGCTAATGGCAAATTCAGAAACAGCCAAGTAAAGATAGAGCGGCTCGCCTGGAACCGGTTTCGCCAACGGCGGGAGGGTGCGAAGGTGCTGCTTGAGTGCTTGGAACGCTTCTTCACACTTGGTGGTCCACTCGAACTTCTTGTTGGCCCTCAAGACTTCAAAAAATGGCATTGATCGATCGCTGGCTTTGGACAGGAAGCGATTCATTGCAGCCAGTCGGCCATTCAGCACTTGCACCTCCCGATGGTTTATCGGAGACTGCATCTCCTCAATCGCCCTCAGCTTCTCGGGATTCACCTCAATTCCTCTCTGGCTCACCATAAAGCCCAAAAATTTCCCTGAGTGGACTCCGAAGGCGCATTTCGTCGGGTTTAAGCGAACCTGATGAAGCCTCATCCGCTCAAACGCCAAGGCTAGGTTGTGCACATGATCCTCAGCTTGTCGGGACTTCACCAGCATATCATCCACGTAAGCCTCCATGGTCTCCCCCAGCATATCTCCGAACAACTTATTCACCATCCGCTGATATGTTGCCCCGGCATTGATCAACCCGAAAGGCATGACATCGTAGTGAAAGATGTCACTGTCTGCATAAAATGCTGTGTGAGGAGCGTCCTCCTTAGCCATCTTGATCTGGTTGTAGCCCGAATATGCATCCATGAAGCTCAACAGCTCATGTCCCGATGTGGCATCCACCAGCTGGTCGATTCTCGGGAGCGGGTAACAGTCCTTCGGGCAAGCCTTATTCAGGTCGCGGAAATCCACACACATCCGCCATTTCCCATTAGTCTTCTTCACCAGTACCGGATTAGCGACCCAAGTCTGGAATCGGAGCTCTTTAATAAACCCAGCATCGAGCAGCCTGCCCACCTCCTGCTGGATCGCGATCTTTTTATCTGTGCCCATCGGACGTCTTTTTTGTGTGATAGGTTTGATCGCGGGATCTATCTTCAGCTCGTGTACGATCACATCAGGGCTGATTCCTGGCATATCGCTCGGGGACCAGGCAAACAGCTCCTTGAACTGTTTCAGCAAATCGATCAACTCTCGGGCTGTATCTTCGGTCAAAGCAGACCCGATTTTCACCTTCCTCTGGGGTCCATCGATCTCAACTTCTTTTAGATCTTCTATGGGGGCGGGACGCCCAAACTCCTCTCTAGGATCTGTATCTGTCTGGAGGACAGTCATGGCCTCTCGCCTCCTCCTTCGGGTGGCGTTAACATAACATTTTCGGGAAGCCACCTGGTCGCCCTTGACCTCTCCGACGCCGTGGTCGGTCGGGAACTTCATTTTTTGGTGAACAGTCGAGGCAACTGCCATCAGGGGGTTGATGGTAGTCCTCCCGATGATTGCGTTGTAAGTCCCTGCGGAATCAACTACCACAAACTCGACGTTCCTTCTTTCTGATTTCCACCCGGTGCCAAACTCCACTGGTAAGGTGATCACCCCTAGCGGATAGGAGGTGGAGCCAGAGAAGCCGACCATCGGGAAATTCGCCTCCTTCAGGTCTTTCTTCGTTTTTCCCATAGCCTCCAGCGCGTCCATGAATAGAATATCGGAGGAGCTCCCTCCGTCGATCAGAATTCGCTTCATCTCGTACCCGTCTACATCCAAGGTCACAACCAAGGCGTCATCGTGCGGAGTCTCCACGCCTATGAGATACTCCGACGAAAAGGAGATCACCATCTCTTCCTTCAGGGTCCAGGATCGAGACCTCTTACCCAGCACCACAGCCGTAGGAATTCTAGAGGCGTAAACCTCCCGAAAGGACGAGGTATCCCCTCCGGCCGCGAATCCTCCGTGAATCACATTGATAGTGCCCCGTCTCTCCTTACGGGCACCGGACGACTCCGGGTCGGATCTCTTCTTCATTGGGGACCGATCGCGGGATCGGGAACGAGACCGTGATCGGGATCGGGAACGGGATCGGCACCGTTTCTCCCCGACAAACTCCTTAAGCTTCCCCTTCTGGATCAGCTTTTCAATCTCCTTCTTCAGCTCCCGACAATGGTTAGTGTCGTGACCGTTCGCACGGTAAAATCGACAGTAACGATCGGTGCGGGATCCCAGGAATTCTCCATCCTTCTTTGGGGGATACCTGGAGATACCATGACCGTTAGTACCTCCGCCATGGAGCAGTTTAGAGGAATGTCGAGATCCTCCCGCTTGTCCTTCCTTGAGGAACGCCTATCATCTCTCCGATCAGAGCGGCCTCGATTCCGACTGCTCTCAGATTTACCCTTTGACTTATGATCGTCGAAAGGTTTAACCGACTGCTTCCATTTATTCGACTTCGGGGGCTCCAGCTCTCCAGCGGCTATCTTCGACTCCTGGACATCGATTTGCTGTTTCACCCTCTTCTTTAGTGCCTCCATATTCCACACGGCTTTCTCAGCCACGCTGTGCATTAGGTCGGAACCGTAGGGGGCCGTTAGGTTCCGAATGAAGGTACGGATGGTCTCACCCTCCGAGATCTCCTCATCAATCTCCGCCACACTGGCAGTGTACCGCTGGCAATAGTGCGCCAGCGATTCGTCGGGCCTTTGTACCACCTGGGTCAGGGACCTCACACTTTTCAGCAAACGTCTACGACCCTGGTACTGCTGGATGAACCGGTCGTGCATATCTGCCCAGCAAGTAATGCAGCCTGGGGGCAGACTAAAGAACCAGGTCAGGGCTCTTTCCCCAAGTGTGTTCGGGAACAGTGTACACACTATATCTTCATTCGGGGCTCTTCCCAGACACGCCATGAGGTGCTTCTGGACATGACGAACCGGATCTCCTTCGCCGTCGTATTCCTTTATTGTGGGGATACCTAGCCCTGGCGGGGCTAGGGTGTCTATGAGTCGAGGAACGAAGGGATGAGTAGATCGATCCCTCAGCTCCGACACCAGTGGCTTCTGCTCTCCCATGCAGATGTTCACGATCTTTACCACCTGATCGGGGGTGATGGGACCATTAAGGGGAATGGTCCTGTGCTGTATTGGTCCTGGCCCATCAACCACGAATCTCTCTGGCTGAACGGACTCTCCATTCCTGCTCTGGCCTCGGGGTTGAGCCTCCCGTACGTTCCGAACCTCTGCTGGTGGGGGCACTTCTTCTAGCGGGGGCATCTCCTCTTGCCTCCTCGCAGCCTCTCTCCGATCCAAGAGAGCCTCCACGGCTGCCAAAAACATCGGCATGGCTTCTGCCACAGCCCTCGTCAGGTCCGCAGCTGGGGGAGCCTCCTGCTCCCTATTCCCCTAGTGCTGAGCAGCAACATCTTCGGAACCTTCATTATGCCCCCCTGTCTGGGATAGCTCAGCAGCGGGATGGTTCTGGTTTTCCTCCTGTTCTGGTAGTGAGTTCAGAGTCGTCGCAGCGGGATGACGGGAACCACCAGATTGTCCTTGCCTTCTTTGCTTGCCAGCCGCCATTGAACGAGTAGAAGGCATATCAGCTTTTTGTTAGCCTCCCACAGACGGCGCCAATGTTGGATCACGGTGGAACTCCGGTACGATCTCTGACGGCGATCCTAGCTCCTTTGCTCCACGTAATCCTGCAAGAGGGGATAGACCGGGCGGTGACTCAGAATCCCTCTCCGATGCTTAAATGAGTATCTCTTGTGGACTGGCAAGCAGTAATCTCAAGTAATGTATTTCAACGTAATCGATCTGAGGTGACCTCTTGCCCTTTTATAGGCGAAGAGGTACCTCAATTACCTGGTGAATCGTTGGGGGTGGTTAGCCCGTATCCCGCGTATCTCGGGTGTGATCCCGCCTATCTAGGCCATGATCTCGCTTATCTCAGCCACGCCCCGCGTATCTCGGCCACGTTCCGTGTATCTTAACCACGTTCCGCGTATCTCGGCCACGCCCCGCGTATCTCGGCCTTATCCCCTGATAATGAGTCCCGACTAACGTCGGGGACTCCAGAGTTATCTCGTTGTGTCACCGCTCGGGGCCCCTCGTCATCGTGACAGGGCCTATTGTTCTCAGGGATTCATCATCGGGGCCTACTCAGAGGCATCTCGTCGGGAGCGTTCAGCTCGCTTGTCAGGTCCGACTCTGTCGGGACCTTTCATCCTCGAACTCCCTTCGTCGGGATCCTTAGCCTGGGCCATCTTGGCCTTCGTTTAGGGCCCACCGGGCCTATTTGTCGTTTCCTCACCGTTAACAGGGCCTAACGGCTGTAGTCGAACCCATCATTGGCCAATGCCTTAGCTTCTATCCATTTCGAAAAATAATCGATAGCCACAAGCAAATATTTACACTGACCTTGTGCCTGTGGGAGAGGTCCCACCAAGTCGATGCCCCACTGCGCGAAGGGCCAAGCACTCTTGATGGACGTCAAATTGGCAGCCGGAGCCACAATATTCGGGGCGTACATCTGGCACGCGTCACAGGATCGGACTAACGCGGTCGCCTCCTTGCTCATCGAAGGCCAGTAATATCCCAAATTCAGCACTTTCCTCGTAATGGATCGGGCCCCTTCGTGCACTTCCCTAAGGATCCGATTTGTGTCAGGCTCTGGCACACATTTCAAGTAAGGAGTCGAGAACCAACCCTTTTTGTACAGCTGATTGTCCACCACCACGTAATTAACCGCGATCCGACGTATCCTGTCAGCTAGTTCTCCATCATCAAGGACTGCCCCCGTAGTCAGATACGCGACTATCGGGGTCATCCAAGTGGGTTCCTCCCCTGATCCTGCTTCGATAGCACACACCTCCAACGGGTCAGTGGTTGACAAGATCACCCTCTCCAGAAAGTGCACCTTCCGATTTTCCTCTAGGGGTGCCCCCAAGGCGAATTTGCTCAAGGCATCTGCTTCCACGTTTTCCTCCCTCGGGATCGCCTCGATGTCGAAACTTTTGAAACTCTCCTTCAAGATCTGCACCTCGCGAAGGTACTTTTTCATCATCGGGCTCTTCGCCTCATATCTTCCTTGGACTTGATTCACGATCAGGCCCGCATAACATTTCACCCGTAAGTGAGCAACTCCCGTACCTTTGGCAATTTTCAGCCCTGTGATCAGAGCCTCATAAGCTTCGTTGTTCGTGGCCCTAAACGTTAAGGCCAAAGCATATCGAAGGGGTTCACCCCCGCCTGGTGGTATCAACACGAACCCTGCTCCTGATCCGTCTGAACTCGAAGAGCCATCCGTGTACATTTCCCAAGTATTCTCCTCATTTGGCTGTTCTGATTGCTCTGCCATTTCTGGTTGCTCTACTATCGGGACCTCCATGGTTGCCCCCTTTACAGGGCCCGCTTCTTCCAGATCGGGGGCTGTAGACTCTGCTATGAAATCCGCCAACGCCTGGCCCTTAATAGCCGTTCTCGGAGCAAAGTGGATGCGGAACTCACTAAGCTCGACTGCCCATTTCACCAATCTCCCCGACGCATCAGGTCGGTTCAAAAAATGCTTCAAAGGCTGATTCGTCAACACAGTAATCTCATGCGCATGGAAGTAAGGCCTCAGCTTCCGAGCAGTAATGATCAACGCAAAGAGATACTTCTCAACGGCGGGATAATTCATTTCAGATTTGGCAAACGCCTTGCTTACATAATACACGGGGACTTGATTACCCTCGACAATCTTCACTAAGACAGAGCTAATGGCAAATTCAGAAACAGCCAAATATAGATAAAGCGGCTCGCCTGTGATGGGTACGACTACAGCCGTTAGGCCCTTTAACGGTGAGGAAACGGAAAATAGGCCTGGTGGGCCAAAAACGAAGGCCTAGATGGCCCAGGCAAAGGATCCTGACGAAGGGAACCCGAGGATGAGAGGTCCCGACAGAGTCGGACCTGACCAGCGAGCTAAACGCTCCCGACGAATTGCCTCTGAGTAGGCCCCGATGATGAATCCCCGAGAAAAATAGGCCCTGTCACGATGACGAGGGGCCCCGAGCGGTGACACAACGAGATAACTCTAGAGTCCCCGACATTAGTCGGGACTCATTATCAGAGGATAAGGCCGAGATACGCGGGGCGTGGCCGAGATACGCGGAACGTGGTTAAGATACACGGAGCGTGGCCGAGATACGCGGGGCGTGGCCGAGATAAGCGAGATCATGGCCTAGATAGGCGAGATCACACCCGAGATACGCGGGATACAGGCTAACCACCCTTAACGGTTCACCAGGTAACTGAGGTACCTCTTCGCCTATAAAAGGGCAAGAGGTCACCTCAGATGAATGACGTTGAATTACACTATTTGAGATTACTGCTTGCCAGTTCGTACTAGACACTCATTTAAGCATCGGAGAGGGATTCTGGGTCACCGCCCGGTCTATCCCCTCTTGCAGGATTGCGTGGAGCGAAGGAGCTAGGATCGCCGTCAAAGTCCGTACCGGAGCTCCACCGTGATCCAACATTGGCGCCGTCTGTGGGAAACCAACAAAAAGATGATATGCCTTCTACTCGATCGATGGCGGCTGGCAAGCAAAGAAGACAGGGACAATCTGGTGGTTCCCGTCACCCTGCTGCAACAACTCTGAATTCACTACCGGAACAGGAGGAAAACCAGAACCATCCCGCTGCTGAGCTCTCCCAGACAGGGGGGCATAATGAAGGTCCTGAAGAGATTGCCGCTCAGCACCAGGGCAACAGGGAGCAGGAGGCTCCCCCAGCTACGGACCTGACAAGAGCCGTGGCAGAAGCCATGCCCATGTTTTTGGCAGCTGTGGAGGCTCTCTTAGATCGGAGGGAGGCCGCGAGGAGGCAGGAGGAGATGCCCCCATTGGAAGAAGCACCCCCACCAGCAGGGGTTCGGAACGTACAGGAGGCTCCGCCCCGGGGCCAGGACAGAAGTAGGGTGTCCGTTCAGCCAGAGAGGTTCGTGGTTGATGGGCCAGGGCCAGTACAGCACAGGACCATTCCCCTGAATGGTCCCATCACCCCCGATCAGGTGGTAAAGATCGTGAACATCTTCATGGGAGAGCAGAAGCTGCTGGTATCGGAGCTGAGGGATCGATCTACTCATCCCTTCGTTCCTTGACTCATAGACACCCTAGCCCCGCCAGGGCTGGGTATCCCCACGATAAAGGAGTACGATGGTGAAGGAGATCCGGTTCGTCATGTCCAGAAGCACCTCATGGCGTGTCTAGGAAGAGCCCCAAATGAAGATATAGTGTGTACGCTATTCCCGAACACACTTGGAGAAAGGGCCCTGACCTGGTTCTTTAGTCTGCCCCCAGGCTGCATTACTTGCTGGGCAGATATGCACGACCGGTTCATTCAGCAGTACCAGGGTCGTAGACGTTTGCTGAAGAGTGTGAGGTCCCTGACCCAGGTGGTACAAAGGCCCGACGAATCACTGGCACACTATTACCAGCGGTACACTGCCAGTGTGGCGGAGATTGACGAGGAAATCTCGGAGGGTGAAACCATCCGTACATTCATTCGGAACCTAACGGCCCCCTACGGTTCCGACCTAATGCACAGTGTAGCTGAAAAAGCTGTGTGGAATATGGAGGCACTACAGAAGAGGGTGAAACGGCAAATCGATGTCCAGGAATCGAAGATAGCCGCGGGAGAGTTGGAGCCCCCAAAGTCAAGCAAAGGGAAGCAGTCGGTTAAACCTTTCGACGATCGTAAGTCAAAAGGTAAACCCGAAAGTAATCGGAATCGAGGTCGCCCTGATCGGAGGGACGATAGGCGTTCTTCAAGGAAGGACAAGCAGGGGGATCTCGACATTCCTCTCAACAGTTCCATGGCGGAGGTGTTGACGGTCATGGAACGACAAGGTATCTCCAGGTACCCCCCAAAGAAGGATGGAGAATTCTTGGGATCTCGCACGGATTGCTATTGCCGATTTCACCGCGCAAATGGTCACGACACCAACCATTGTCGGGAGCTGAATAAGGAAATCAAAAAGCTGATCCAGAAGGGGAAGCTCAAGGAGTTCGTCGGGGATAAGCGGTGTCGATCCCGCTCTCGGTCCCGATCGCGGTCCCGTTCCCGATCCCGCGATCGGTCCCCAAAGAAGAAGAGAACCGACCCAGAGTCATCCGGTGCTCGTAAGGAGAGACGGGGCACTATCAATGTGATTCACGGAGGATTTGCTGCTGGAGGTGATATTCCATCCGCCCGAGAGGTTTATGCCTCTAGAATCCCTACGGCGGTGGTGCTGGGTAAGAGGTCCCGATCCTGGACCCTGAAGGAAGAAATGGTGATCTCCTTTTCGTCGGAAGATCTCATAGGCGTGGAAACTCCGCATGACGACGCCTTGGTTGTAACCTTGGATGTAGACGGGTTCGAAATGAAGCGAATTCTGATCGACGGGGGAAGCTCATCCGATATTCTATTTATGGACGCGCTGGAGGCCATGGGAAAAACGAAGAAAGATCTGAAGGAAGCAAACTTCCCGATGGTCGGGTTCTCTAGTTCAACCTCCTATCCGCTAGGAGTAATCACCTTACCAGTGGAGTTTGGTAGTGGGTGGAAATCAGAAAGGAGGAACGTGGAGTTCGTGGTAGTTGATTCCGCAGGGACTTACAACGCGATCATCGGGAGAACCACCATCAACCCCCTGATGGCGGTTGCCTCGACAATACACCAGAAAATGAAGTTCCCGACCGACCACGGGGTCGGAGAAGTCAAGGGCGACCAGGTAGCTTCCCGAAAATGCTACGTTAACGCCACCCGGAGGAGGAGGCGAGAGGCCATGACTGTCCTCCAGACAGACACAGATCCTAGAGAGGAGTTTGGGCGTCCCGCCCCCGTAGAAGATCTGAAAGAAGTCGAGATCGACGGCCCCCAGAGGAAGGTGAAAATCGGGTCTGCTCAGACTGAGGAGACAGCTCAAAAATTGATTGAGTTGCTGAAGGAGTTCAAGGAGCTGTTTGCCTGGTCCCCGAGTGATATGCCAGGAATCAGCCCCGATGTGATCGTGCACGAGCTGAAGATAGATCCCGCAATCAAACCTATCACACAGAAAAGGCGTCCGATGGGCACAGACAAGAAGATTGCGATCCAGCAGGAGGTGGGCAGGTTGCTCGATGCTGGGTTTATTAAAGAGCTTCGATTCCAGACTTGGGTCGCTAATCCGGTACTAGTGAAGAAGACTAATGGGAAATGGCGGATGTGTGTGGATTTCCGCGACCTGAATAAAGCTTGCCCGAAGGACTGTTATCCACTCCCGAGAATCGACCAGTTGGTGGATGCCACGTCGGGACATGAGCTGTTGAGCTTCATGGATGCGTACTCGGGCTACAACCAGATCAAGATGGCCAAGGAGGATGCTCCTCACACAGCATTCTATGCAGACAGTGACATCTATCACTACGATGTCATGCCTTTCGGGTTGATCAATGCTGGGGCAACCTATCAGCGGATGGTGAACAAGTTGTTCGGAGATATGCTGGGAGAAACCATGGAGGCATACGTGGATGATATGCTGGTAAAGTCCCGACAAGCCGAGGACCATGTGCACAACCTAAACATGGCGTTTGAGCGGATGAGGCTTCATCAAGTTCGATTAAACCCGACGAAATGCGCCTTCGGAGTCCACTCAGGGAAATATTTGGGCTTTATGGTGAGCCAGAGAGGAATTGAGGTAAATCCCGAGAAGCTGAGGGCGATTGAGGAGATGCAGTCTCCGATAAACCATCGGGAGGTACAAGTGCTGAATGGCCGACTGGCCGCAATGAATCGCTTCCTATCCAAAGCCAACGACCGATCAATGCCATTTTTTGAAGTCCTGAGGGCCAACAAGAAATTTGAGTGGACCGCCAAGTGTGAAGAAGCATTCCAAGCGCTCAAGCAGCACCTTCGCACCCTCCCGCCGTTGGCGAAACCGGTTCCAGGCGAGCCGCTCTATCTTTACTTGGCTGTTTCTGAATTTGCCATTAGCTCTGTATTAGTGAAGGTTGTCGAGAGTAATCAAGTCCCCGTCTATTATGTAAGCAAGGCGTTTGCCAAGTCTGAATTAAATTATCCTGCCGTTGAGAAGTACCTCTTTGCGTTGATTATTACTGCGCGGAAGCTAAGGCCTTATTTCCACGCACACGAGATCACTGTGCTGACGAACCAGCCATTGAAGCATTTTTTGAACCGACCGGATGCGTCGGGAAGATTAGTGAAATGGGCAGTAGAGCTTAGTGAATTTCGCATACACTTTGCTCCAAGAACGGCCATCAAGGGTCAGGCATTGGCAGATTTCATAGCAGAATCTACAGCCCCCGATCTAGAAGAAGCGGGCCCTGTAGAGGGGGCAACCGTGGAGGTCCCGGCGGAAGAACAACCAGAAAGGGCAGAGCAATCAGAACAGCCAAACGGGGAAAATACCTGGGAAATGTACACGGATGGCTCCTCGAGTTCGGACGGATCAGGAGCAGGCTTTTTGTTGATACCACCGGGGGGAGGTGAGCCGCTCCGATACGCCTTGGCTTTAACATTCAAGCCACAAACAACGAAGCGGAGTATGAAGCTCTTATCACGGGCCTGAAAATTGCTAAAGGCACTGGAGTCGATCACTTGAGAGTGAAGTGTGACGCAGCTTTAATCGTGAACCAGGTTCAAGGGCGATACGAAGCGAGGAGTCCGATAATGAAGAAATACCTACGCGAGGTACAAGCCCTGAAAGAGAGCTTCAAAAGCTTCGATATCGAGGCAATCCCGAGGGAGGAAAACGTAGAGGCAGACGCCCTGAGCAAATTTGCCCTGGGGGCACCCTTGGAAGAAGATCGGAAGGTACACTTCTTGGAGAAGGTAATCTTATCGACCATTGATCCGACACAGGTGTGTACTATTGAGCCAAGATCGGAGGAGGAGCCCACTTGGATGACCCCGATAGTCGCGTACCTGACTACGGGGGCAGTCCCCGATGATAAAGTAGCAGCCGACAGGATACGTCGGATCGCGGCTAATTATGTGATGCTGGATAACCAGCTATACAAGAAGGGCTGGTTCTCGACTCCGTACTTAAAGTGTGTGGCAGAGCCCGACACAAATCAAATCCTGAAGGAGGTGCATGAAGGGGTCGCGGCTTGTCATGAAGGGGCCCGATCCATTATGAGGAAAGTGCTGAACTTGGGCTATTATTGGCCTACGATGAGCAAGGAAGCAACGGCGTTGGTCCGATCCTGTGACGCGTGCCAGAGGTACGCCCCGAGTATCGTGGCTCCGGCCGCTAATCTGACATCCATCAAGAGCGCATGGCCCTTCGCGCAATGGGGGATCGACTTGGTGGGACCTCTTCCACAAGCACAAGGTCAATGTAAGTATTTACTTGTAGCAATCGATTATTTTTCGAAATGGATAGAGGCAAAGGCGTTGGCCAGAACGACGGGGAACCAGATCGTCAAGTTCCTCCAGACCCATATTGTGTCCAGATACGGGATTCCTAAGGTGGTGATCAGCGACAATGGTCCTCCGTTTAACGGCTCTCAGGTGAGAGAGTATCTGGAGGAGTTGAACATTGAGCATCGGACAGCTTCTGTACGCCATGCTCAAACTAACGGTCAGGTGGAATCAGCCAACAAAATCGTGATGGATGGCCTGAAGAAGAGGGTCTATGCCTTGAAGGGCAAATGGCTGAACGAAGGCCTTGTTTGGCCTTGTTTATGGCACGGATGAGACCCAAACGATCAACGGGTGAGACTCCGTTTGGCCTTGTTTATGGCACGGAGGCTGTCGCCCCCGTGGAGGTAGCTGTGGCGTCCCATCGGATGAGATATTACGAGCCTTTGACGAATGATGAAATGAGACGTCTGAACTTGGACTTACTCGAAGAGAAAAGGCGGGAAGCCGATGAAGTCCAAGCTCGAATGCGTTTGGCGACGGCCAGGTACTACAATCGGCGAGTGAAGTCCCGACAGTTCTTCGTCGGGGAGCTGGTTTGGCGTCGCAACGAGTTCACGCTTTTGGATCGAATCAATAAGATGTCACCAAAATGGGAAGGACCTTATAAGGTCGTGGGGATGCCAGCTCCAAATGCGTACAAATTGGAAGACCTCGATGGCAGAACGTTAAAGCATTCTTTTAGTGGCGAACACTTGAAGAAACACCATGCTTGAAGAAAGTCGCCTTAAGTGGTGCCCGAAGAAAGTCGCCTTAAGTGGTGCCCGATAAAGTCGCCTTAAGTGGTGCCCGATGTAAAATCGCCTTAAGTGGTGTATGCTGTTTATCGTTTAATTCGATGTAAGCCAAATTTGTGCCATCAATAAATAAAGAGGTTGCTTCCGATCAGAATTATTCTTAGATTTACTCTAAGCTTTATAAAGTCGCCTTGAGTGGTGCACGAGAAAAGTCGCCTTGAGTGGTGCATGATTCTTAGATTTATTCTGATTATTGATAAGTCGGGAATGACGTACGAAAATCGAGAAAATCGGAACTAAGAAAGTCTGATAGTTGATAAGGGCTCAAAGGCCCGACGATGACAAAAGAGAAGAAAATATAAGGACTCTAAAGATAAACGGTTAAGCTTGGTCCTTGTCGGCAACATCGGCAGGAGCTGGGTCCGCGGAGTCGGTAGCAGAAGGTTCCACAAGGTTGACCTCGGGAGGATCGACTATCGGGGCATCCGCACTTGGAAGCTCAGAGGCATCTTCGACAATTACGGGGGTAGTCCCCCCATCACTCTCCTCGGAAAGAGCAAAGTACTTCTTCGCAAAGGGGGCGAGGGAAGGAGACTTGTCAAAATTGATGGCGTCGCCATACTCCAGGTGGAGCTCCTCAACTGCATTGAAGAGAGTGTTCTCCACCTCCGCGCCAAAGAACTTCATAGCATCGGCTTGGAAGTCCTCAGACCTCCGATAATCCTCCCGGCCCTTGGCCTCCGCCTCGACCAGCTGCGCAGGAAACCCCGCGACTTGCTCCTCCAGAGCCTTCTTCTCGAGGACCAGCTTGTCCTCAGCAGCCTGCCGCTCCTGCCGCTCCTGTCGCTCCTGCCTCAGGAGCCCCTCGAAGTCCCCGACCTGCTTTTGGAGGTCTTGAACCTTTTGGACAAGGGCGGCTTGCTCCTTGGCAAGTTTCCCCCGCGAAGACTTGGAGGCTGCAAGATCCTCCTTAAGCTTGTCAATGGCCGCTCGGTCCCGCTCCCGGGACTCATCATAGGCGATAAGGTAACCGAAAAGACGGTTGAAGTCCCCGAGCTCCTACAATAGAAGAAAGAAAAGTGTTAATAGACAAATAACCAGATTTACCAATGAAAAGAGAGAAGCGTTTTACCTCTATCCGACGCAGGGACATCTCTCTGACATCCCGATGCATAGCAGTCCGATTCAGGGAAATCGGGTACCGCATGGTGGGGAGGATCGAGCCTGCCAGCAGATCACTTGTGCGGGGTCGAAGGCCCTGTAGAAACTCCCATCGAGAGGGACAGGAGGAGGAGAACGAATCGTGGAGGGGCACGCCTCCGGCTCGACCCGGACAAGGGAAGGAGTGAAGTTGTGGATGGGCGACGGCTGTCGCTGCTGCGGAGAAGATGAAGGGGGCAGCCCCTGAGAGGTTGGTTTCAAGGGAGACTGCCCCGTCCTCTGACGACGACGGAGGGAGCCACCCTCATCGGTCTCCTCGGAGGAGTCCAAGCTTTCCACCCGACGAAACTGCTCGCCGGTCGGGGTCTTCTCCCCAGCTGAGGGAGGCGCCCCTGTTAAAGACGGTGCATCCGCGGAAGCTTCAGCACCCGATGGAGATCCTAAACGACCTGCACCTGGAGGACGAGAGGCTTCAGAAATGTAGTCAGGGAGTTCATCAGGATTCTTACACCAAACGATACGTCGGGAGACGTATTGATCCTTCCCATGATAGTGGTAGTAGCCCGCCTTCAGGACACGAGGAGTTTCGCCTCGAAGGATCCGTCTAACGTCAGCAATACGGGCCTCCCTGGTCGAAGGAATCAAATCCCTCGGGACCATCCTCCTATACGATTTAATAGCGAGTCGGAGCTTTTTACCTTCTTCAACATTCTGGACGTCGAAGAGTTGGTCCAGCTCCACCCGCTTCTGCTTGGGTTGCTCCGCAGAAGGAGACCCCGACTGAGCAGCAGCCTTCTTGGCGGACTTCCTCTTCCGCGAGGGGCGGACAGCATCAGTCTCCCCCTGCTTAAGGAATAGATCGGTCAGCACAGATACCCTCTTGGCTGCAAACAATAAACGAAAAAGAGTTAGAAGTTTACCCAGGGAACCATATTGGAAGGGCCGTCGAAAAGCTGCCCCCCCCCCCCCAGAGATTATATCGAGGAGTCGGATCCCGACGTTCACCAAGTCCCGCTCCACGAGGGAATTGGCGTCGAGGGGAGTGTAGCACTCCCCCCATCGGTAAAGCTGGATGAGTTGAAGAGTTTGGAAATCATCATCGGTATAGGTGTGGAAGGCAGGCGGGGAGTCTGCTGCCACCTCCCATCGTGGCTGTTGGATCACGGTGGAACTCCGGTACGGACTTTGACGGCAATCCTAGCTCCTTCGCTCCACGCAATCCTGCAAGAGGGGATACACCGGGCGGTGACCCAGAATCCCTCTCCGATGCTTAAATGAGTATCTCGTATGACTGGCAAGCAGTAATCTCAAAGTATATTGAATTCAACGTCAGTGATCTGAGGTGACCTCTTGCCCTTTTATAGGCGAAGAGATGCCTCAGGTACCTGATGAACCGTTGGGGGTGGTTAGCCCGTATCCCGCATATCTCGGACGTGATCCCGCCTATCTAGGCCATGATCTCGTGTATCTCGGCCACGCCCCGCGTATCTCGGCCACGCTCCGTGTATCTTAACCACGTTCCGCGTATCTCGGCCACGCCCCGCGTATCTTGGCCTTATCCTCTGATAACGAGTCCCGACTTCTGTCGGGGACTCCAGAGTTGTCTCGTTGTGTCACCGCTCGGGGCCCCTCGTCATCGTGACAGGGCCAATCATTCTCAGGGATTCATCGTCGGGGCCTACTTAAAGGCTTCTCATCGGGAGCTTCTAGCTCAGCTGTCGGGACCTTGCCTCATCGGGACTCCCTCCATCGGGACCCTTCTCCTAGGTCATCTTGACCTTCATTTTGGGCCTGGTGGGCCTGTTTGCCGTTTCCTCCCCATTAAAGGGCCTGACGGGTGTAATCGAACCCATCATTTTCCCCCAAGACATGAGGGACTTTTAGTTCGTCGTGTCTTCCCACTCCCGATCTTCCGATACTGGAATCGGGGATCTTCCCCTTGGTTCAGTTACTTCATTATCAGTCTTCTCCTTCACGTTTCCTCAGTGTTTTGTAGATAACTGTTAAGTCCTAGGGGTCTCCTCGGTTCCCCAGTGCATTAAATGCAGTTGATAATGGAGTGACGTTTTCAGCCCACGTGCCTGATTTTTCGCGCCTGTCCTTTTCTGAAAAGTGCTTTTCAGGCCGTTTCATCATTACGTCCGTTGTCCTTCTGCACGTTTCATCTCAACGGTCCAGATTAAGACTCTTCGACTTCGACGACTCGGATCGAAGTGTCCTTTCAACCGTCTTCTTCGACTATAAAACCCTAGCCATGGTCATAATTTAACTTTTACCGTCTTCGAATTCTCAAGAGCTCTCTGCGATTCCTCTGCGATTTCTCTGCGACTCCTCTGCGATTCCAAGCTCTGTGATTTCGAAGGTCTTTGGAGTTTCTCCAATCGTCTTTCCGGCGACGTTTCGTTCATCTCCTTCAACCTCTACTTCATCATGTCTGGTAAGGAATTCCCCTTTGTTGCTTGTTCGTCTTTTCCTTTTTATAGCTTTCCAAGAGTCCCACTATATTTTTCTTGCCATGGTTGCTTTTCAGACAGCGGTTCCAGCTCTGAGGGGAGAAAACCCTTTAATTTTGATTATGCTCCAAATGAGATCTCCAATACTGCTTATGATGCAGCCCTCCGAGAGGGTTGTATCACCATCACCTGGGAACCTCGTTTCCCGTATCCTTGGCCTCGCCCCTCGAGTAACCCTGAGGTTACTCGTCCCCAGAAAGGGGAGGTATTTGTCTCTACGAGACAAGTATCAGTGGGGATCAGATTCCCCTTTTGCGGTAATCTGGTCGAGATGTGCCAGCATTACAAGACACATCCCTCCACCTTTTCTCCCCATGCCATCCGTCTTTGGAACGCCTTTCAAGTCCTCTGCTTCCGACAGAAGTGGGTCTACAGCCTCCAGCTTTTCAGAACCTTTTATGGGATGAAGTGTAATGAGGCGGGGGTTTGCGCCTTCTACCCTCGGATGCCTAAGTGGAGTAAGCAGCAGCTTGCCCGATGTGGTTGGACCAATGACACCTGGAAGGTGGTCAAGGGTCGGGGACTCTTGGTTGATACATGGTCCGACAACAGTAGCTGGAAGAAGAGCTACTTCTTTATCCGACACTCTTCGATTCCCTGGCCTCGGTGGGAGGTGGCAGCAGACCCTCCGCCTGCTTTCCATACTTACGCCGACGAGGATTTCGAAACTCTTCAACTTATACAGCTTTATCGATGGGGGGAGTCTTATACTCCCCTCAACGCCAACTCACTTGTGGAGCGGGACCTGGTGCACGCCGGGATCCGACTCCTCGATATTGTCTCTGGGGGGCAGCTCTTCGACGGCCCTTCTAATATGGTCCCTTGGGTAAACTTCTAACTCTTCTTTGTTTACTATTTGCAGCCAAGAAGGTATCTGTGCTGACCGATCTATTCCTTAAGCAGGGGGAGACTGATGTTGTCCGCCCCTCGCGGAAGAGGAAGTCTGCCAAGAAGGCTGCTGCTCGGTCGGGGTCTCCTTCAACGGAGCAACCCAAGCGGAAGCGGGTGGATCTGGACCAGCTCTTTGATGTCCAGAATGCTGAAGAAGGTAAAAAACTCCGACTTGCTATTTAATCATACAAGAGGATGGTCCCGAAGGATTTGATTTCCTCGACCAAGGAAGCCCGCATCGCTGACGTCAAACGAATCCTTCGAGGCGAAACTCCTCGAGTCTTGAAGGCGGGTTACTATCATTATCGTGGGAAGGATCAATACGTCTCCCGACGTATCATTTGGTGTAAGAATCCCGATGAACTTCCTAACTACCTTTCTGAAGCTTCTCATCCTCCAGGTGCAGGTCGCTCGGGAGCTCCATCAGGTGCCACAGCTTCCGCGGACGCACCGTCTTCAGCGGGGGTGCCTTCCTCAGCTGGAGAGAAGGCTCCGGCAGGCGAACAATTTCGTCAGGTGGAAACCTTGGACTCCTCCGAGGAGACTGACGAGGGTGGCTCCCTCCGTCAGCGTCGGAAGACGGGGCAATCCCCCTTGAAACCAACCCCTCAGGGGCCGCCTCCTTCATCTTCTCCGCAGCAGCGGCAGCCATCGCCTATCCATGAGTTCACTCCTTCCCCTGTTCGGGCCGAGACGGAGGCATGCCCTTCCATTCATCGTCCTCTTTCTCCTCTTGCTCTTGATGGGAACTTCTACAGGCCCTTTGATTCTTCACAAGAGAATGCCCCCTGGACTCCTATCCAGACGCTTCAAGGAGTCCTACTCACACAAGGGGAGCAGGATCGGGAGCTGGCCCTGCATCTGCTGGCAGGCTCGATCCTGCCTACTATGCGGCATCCGATTTGCCTCAATCGGACGCACATGCAGCGGGATGTCAGGGATATGGCCGTGCGCCGTATAGAGGTAAGACTTCGCTTCTTTCTTTTTGATGATAAATCGGGTCGCTTGTCCATTAACACTTTTCCTTTTATTTGCAGGAGCTCGGGGACTACAACCGCCTCATCGGGTATGTCATTGCCTACGATGAGTCCCGGGAGCGGGACCGAGGGATCCGTGAGCAGCTTCAGGAGGATCTCAAGGCCTCCCAGTCTTCGCGGGGAAAGCTTGTCAAGGAACAGGCTGTCCTCAATCAGAAGGTTCGGGACCTCCAGCAGCAGATCGGGGACTTCGAGGGGCTCTTGAGGCAAGAGCGGCAGGAGCGGGAGGCAGCTGTGGACAGGCTGACCCAGGAGAAGAAGGCTGCCGAGGACAAACTGGTCCTCGAGAAGAAGGCTCTGGAGGAGCAAATCGCGGGATTTCCTGCGCAGCTGGCTGAGGCGGAGGTGAAGGGTCGGGAGGAATATAGGAGGTCCGAGGACTTTCAAGCCGATGCCATGAAGTTCTTTGGCGCGGAGATGGAGAACACTCTCTTCAACGCGGTTGAGGAGCTCCACCTGGAGTACGGGGACGCTATCAATTTCGACAAGTCTCCTTCCCTCGCTCCCTTTGCGAAGAAGTATTTTGCTCTTTCCGAGGAGAGTGATGGGGGGAGTACCCCGGAAATTGCCGAAGACGCTTCTGAACTTCCAAGTGCGGACGCCCCGATAGCCAATCCTCCCGAAGCCGATCCTGTGGATCCTTCTGTTACCGACTCCGCGGACCCAGCTGCTGCCAACGCTGCCGACAAGGACCAAGCTTGAATGTTTACTTTTAGAGTCCTTGTATCTTCTTCTCTTTTGTCATTATCGGGCCCTCAAGCCCTTATCAATATCAGACTTTTTTGGTTCCGATTCTTTCGTTGCACTTCTCTGAGTGATTTTACTATGCGTGCTTAGGTCGAAACCTCGACACTTAAGACATTCTCGTACGTCCTTCCCGACGATTGAATAACTTGCACCACTTAAGGCGACTTAGTTTCGTGCATCACTTAAGACGACTTAATTATTACTTAGGATAAACCTAAAAATCGTGCACCACTCAAGGCGACTTAGTATCGTGCATCACTTAAGACGACTTAATTATTACTTAGGATAAACCTAAAGTTCGTGCACCACTTAAGGCGACTTAGTATCGTGCACCACTTAAGGCGACTTTTTGATACTTAGAATAAATCTAAGGATTGTGCACCACTCAAGGCGGCTTAGTCCCATGCATCACTTAAGACGACTTGATTATTACTTAGAGTAAATCTAAGAGTCACGCATCACTTAAGACGACTTTTCTCGTGCACCACTGAAGGCGACTTTTCTCGTGCACCACTGAAGGCGACTTTTTCGTGCACCACTGAAGGCGACTTTTTCGTGCACCACCTAAGGCGACTTTAACACTTAGCATAAATCTAAGAATAACTCTGTTTGGAAGCAACTTCTTTGTTTATTGATGGCACAAAATTGGCTTACATCGAATTAAACGATAAACAACATACACCACTTAAGGCGATTTTACATCGGGCACCACTTAAGGCGACTTTCATCGGGCACCACTTAAGGCGACTTTCTTCGGGCACCACTTAAGGCGACTTTCATTGGGCACCACTTAAGGCGACTTTCTTCAAGCATGGTGTTTCTTCAAGTGTTCGCCACTAAAAGAATGCTTTAACGTTCTGCCATCGAGGTCTTCCAACTTGTACGCATTTGGAGCTGGCATCCCCACGACCTTATAAGGTCCTTCCCATTTTGGTGACATCTTGTTGATTCGATCCAAAAGGGTGAACTCGTTGCGACGCCAAACCAGCTCCCCGACGAAGAACTGTCGGGACTTCACTCGCCGATTGTAGTACCTGGCCGTCGCCAAACGCATTCGAGCTTGGACTTCATCGGCTTCCCGCCTCTTCATCGTTCGCCAGGGGCTCGTAATATCTCATCCGATGGGACGCCACAGCTACCTCTACGGGGGCGACAGCTTCCGTGCCATAAACGAGGCCAAACGGAGTCTCCCCCGTTGATCGTTTGGGTGTCGTTCTAACAGCCCAAAGCACGTTTTCCAGTTCGTTCAGCCACTTGACCTTCAAGGCATAGACCCTCTTCTTCAGGCCATCCATCACGATTTTGTTGGCTGATTCCACCTGGCCATTAGTCTGAGCATGGCGTACGGAAGCGGTCCGATGCTCGATGTTCAACCCATCTACATCCAAGGTTACCACCAAGGCATCGTCGTGCGGAGTCTCTACGCCTATGAGGTCTTCCGACGAAAAGGAGATTACCATCTCTTCTTTCAAGGTCCAGGATCGGGACCTCTTACCCAGCACCACTGCCGTAGGGATTCTAGAAGCATAGACTTCTCGGGCGGATGAAGTATCACCTCCAGCAGCAAATCCTCCATGGATTACGTTGATAGTGCCCCGCCTCTCCTTGCGAGCACCGGATGACTCTGGGTCGGTTCTCTTCTTTTTTGGGGACCGATCGCGGGATCGGGAACGGGACCGCGATCGGGATCGAGAGCGGGATCGACACCGCTTATCCCCGACGAATTCCTTGAGCTTCCCCTTCTGGATCAGCTTTTCAATCTCCTTCTTCAGTTCCCGACAGTGATTGGTGTCGTGACCATTTGCGCGGTGAAATCGGCAGTAGCGATCCGTGCGGGACCCCAAGAATTCTCCATCTTTCTTCGGGGGGTACCTGGAGATACCTTGTCGTTCCATGACTGTCAGCACTTCCGCCATGGAGCAGTTGAGAGGAATGTCGAGATCCTCCCGCTTATCCTTCCTTGAAGAACGTCTATCGTCCCTTCGATCAGGTAGGCCTCGGTTCCGACTACTCTTGGGTTTGCCCTTTGTCTTACGATCGTCGAAGGGTTTAACCGACTGCTTTCCTTTGTTAGACTTTGGGGGCTCCAGTTCTC
The DNA here is from genome assembly GCA_036873135.1 of Clarkia xantiana subsp. parviflora. Classification (NCBI taxonomy): domain Eukaryota; kingdom Viridiplantae; phylum Streptophyta; class Magnoliopsida; order Myrtales; family Onagraceae; genus Clarkia; species Clarkia xantiana. The sequence goes on from JAPTYO010000018.1 coordinate 3,304,405, forward strand.
CCGCGGCTATCTTCGATTCCTGGACATCGATCTGCCGTTTCACCCTCTTCTGTAATGCCTCCATATTCCACACAGCTTTCTCAGCCACGCTGTGCATTAGGTCGGAGCCGTAGGGGGCTGTCAGGTTCCGAATAAAGGTACGGATGGTTTCGCCCTCCGAAATTTCTTCGTCGATCTCTGCCACACTGGCCGTGTACCGTTGGTAATAGTGCGCCAGCGATTCGTCGGGCATTTGCACCACCTGGGTCAGGGACCTCACGCTCTTCAATAAACGCCTCCGACCCTGGTACTGCTGAATGAATCAGTCGTGCATGTCTGCCCAGCAAGTGATGCAGCCTGGGGGCAGACTAAAGAACCAGGTCAGGGCTCTTTCTCCCAGTGTGTTCGGGAACAGCGTACACACTATGTCCTCGCTCGGGGCTCTTCCCAGACACGCCATGAGGTGCTTCTGGACATGGCGAACTGGATCTCCTTCGCCATCGTACTCCTTTATCGTGGGGATACCTAGCCCGGGCGGGGCTAGGGTGTCAATGAGTCGGGGAACGAAGGGATGAGTGGATCGATCCCTTAGCTCCGACACCAGCGGCTTCTGTTCTCCCATGCAGATGTTCACGATCTTTACCACCTGGTCGGGAGTGATGGGACCATTCAAGGGAATGGTCCTGTGCTGTACTGGTCCTGGCCCATCAACCACGAACCTCTCCGGTTGACCGGATGCTCTACCTCCATCCTGGCCTCGGGGCAGGACTTCCTGTGCGTTCCGACCTTCTGTCGGTGGGGCCACTTCCTCCAACGGGGGCATCTCCTCCTGCCTCCTCGCAGCCTCTCTTCGGTCCAAGAGAGCCTCTACGGCCGCCAAAAACATGGGCATGGCTTCCGCCACGACCCTTGTCAAGTCTGTAGCTGGGGGAGCCTCCTGCCCCCTATTGCCCTGGTGCTGAGGAGCAATATCTTCGGGATCTCCATTGTGCCCCCCTGTCTGGGAGAGCTCGGTCGGGGGATGGTTCTGGTTTTCCTCCTGTTCTGGGTACTGAATCCAGATTCGTTGCAGCGGGGTGACGGGAACCACCGGATTGTCCCTGTCTTCTGTGCTTGCCAGCCGCCATTGATCGAGTAGAAGGCATATCAGCTTTTTGTTTTATTCCCACAGACGGCGCCAATGTTGGATCACGGTGGAACTCCGGTACGGACTTTGACGGAAATCCTAACTCCTTCGCTCCACGCAATCCTGCAAGAGGGGATAGACCGGGCGGTGACCCAGAATCCCTCTCCGATGCTTAAATGAGTATCTCGTATGACTGGCAAGCAGTAATCTCAAAGTATATTGAATTCAACGTCAGTGATCTGAGGTGACCTCTTGCCCTTTTATAGGCGAAGAGATGCCTCAGGTACCTGATGAACCGTTGGTGGTGGTTAGCCCGTATCCCGCATATCTCGGACGTGATCCCGCCTATCTAGGCCATGATCTCGTGTATCTCGGCCACGCCCCGCGTATCTCGGCCACGCTCCGTGTATCTTAACCATGTTCCGCGTATCTCGGCCACGCCCCGCGTATCTTGGCCTTATCCTCTGATAACGAGTCCCGACTTCTGTCGGGGACTCCAGAGTTGTCTCGTTGTGTCACCGCTCGGGGCCCCTCGTCATCGTGACAGGGCCAATCATTCTCAGGGATTCATCGCCGGGGCCTACTTAAAGGCTTCTCATCGGGAGCTTCTAGCTCAGCTGTCGGGACTGACTCTGTCGGGACCTTGCCTCATCGGGACTCCCTCCGTCGGGACCCTTCTCCTAGGTCATCTTGACCTTCATTTTGGGCCTGGTGGGCCTGTTTGCCGTTTCCTCCCCGTTAAAGGGCCTGACGGGTGTAATCGAACCCACCAGTGGCCATGGGATCGAAGAGTGTTGGATGAAGAAGTAGCTCCTCTTCCAACCACTGTTGTCGGACCCCGTGTCAACCAGGAGCCCCCGACCCTTCCTTCCAGGTGTCATTGGTCCAGTAACACCGTGCAAGCTGCTGCTTACTCCACTTAGGCATCCGAGGATAGAAGGCGCAAACCCCAGCCTCGTTGCACTTCATCCCATAGAAAGTTCGGAAGAGTTGGAGGCTGTAGACCCATTTCTGCCGGAAGCAGAGGACCTGGAAAGCATTCCACAGGCGAATGGCAAGGTGGTTGGATGAGTTTTGTAATGCTGGCACATCTCGACCAGATTACCACAGAAGGGGAATCTGATCCCCGCTGATACTTGCCCCGTAGAGACAAATACCTCCCATTTTCGGGGACGAGTAACCTCGAGGCTACCCGAGGGGCGAGGCCAGGGATACGGGAAACGGGGTTCCCAAGTAGAAGTGATGCAGCCCTCTCGGAGAGCTGCATCATAGGCAGTATTGGAGATTTCATTCAGAGCATAATCAAAATTAAAAGGCTTTCTCCCCTCAGAGCTGGACCCGCTGTCTGAAAAGTAACAATGGCAATGAAAACACAGTGGGATTCTCGGAAAACTATAAATAAGGAAAAGATGAACAAACAACGAAGAAGAAATCCTTACCAGACATGATGAGTCGGAGGTTGAAGGAACGAACTGGGCGTCGCCGGAAAGATGGCCGGAAAAGCACTAAGGGTCTTCGGAATCACAAAAGCTTGAATTCACAAAGGTTGCAGAGAGCTCCTGAAAATTCGAAGACGGTAAAAGTGATTCAACATCCGTGGTTAGGGTTTTATAGGCGAAGAAGACAGTTGAAGGGACACTTCGATCCGAGTCGTCGAAGTCGAAGAGTTTTAATCTGGACCGTTGAGATGAAACGTGCAGAAGGACAACGGACGTAATGATGAAACGGCCTGAAAAGCACTTTTCAGAAAAGAGCAGGCGCGAAAAATCAGGCACGAGGGCCGAAAACGTCGCTTCACTATCTACTGCATTTAATGAACTGGGGAATCGAGGAGTCCCCTTGGATTTGGCAGTTATCCACAAAGCACTAAGGAAACGTGAAGGAGAAGACGGGTATTGAGTGACTGCGCCAAGGAAAAGATCCCCGATCCTAATATCGGGAGGTCGGGAGTTGAAAGACACGACGAACTAAAAGTCCCTCATGTCTTGGGGGCAAATGATGGGTTCGACTACAGCCGTTAGGCCCTTTAACGGTGAGGAAACGGCAAATAGGCCTGGTGGGCCCAAAATGAAGGCCTAGATGGCCCAGGCAAAGGATCCTGACGAAGGGAACCCGAGGATGAGAGGTCCCGACAGAGTCGGACCTGACCAGCGAGCTAAACGCTCCCGACGAATTGCCTCTGAGTAGGCCCCGATGATGAATCCCCGAGAACAATAGGCCCTGTCACGATGACGAGGGGCCCCGAGCGGTGACACAACGAGATAACTCTGGAGTCCCCGACATTAGTCGGGACTAATTATCAGAGGATAAGGCCGAGATACGCGGGGCGTGGCCGAGATACGCGGAACGTGGTTAAGATACACGGAGCGTGGCCGAGATACGCGGGGCGTGGCTGAGATAAGCGAGATCATGGCCTAGATAGGCGGGATCACACCCGAGATACGCAGGATACAGGCTAACCACCCTTAACGGTTCACCAGGTAACTGAGGTACCTCTTCGCCTATAAAAGGGCAAGAGGTCACCTCAGATGACTGACGTTGAATTACACTATTTGAGATTACTGCTTGCCAGTCCGTACTAGACACTCATTTAAGCATCGGAGAGGGATTCTGGGTCACCGCCCGGTCTATCCCCTCTTGCAGGATTGCGTGGAGCGAAGGAGCTGGGATCGCCGTCAAAGTCCGTACCGGAGCTCCACCGTGATCCAACAGCCTGGGATCGGTTTCGCCAATGGCGGGAGGGTGCGAAGGTGCTGTTTGAGTTCCTGGAACGCCTCTTCACACTTGGCAGTCCACTCAAACTTCTTGTTGGCCCTCAATACTTCAAAAAACGGCATAGATCGGTCACTTGCCTTAGACAGGAAGCGATTCATTGCAGCCAGTCGGCCATTCAGCACTTGCACCTCCTGATGATTAATCGGAGACCGCATCTCCTCGATTGCCTTCAGCTTCTCAGGGTTCACCTCAATTCCTCGCTGGCTTACCATAAAGCCCAAAAACTTCCCCGAGTGGACTCCGAAGGCACACTTGGTCGGGTTCAAGCGAACCTGATGAAGCCTCATCCGTTCAAACGCCGTGGCTAGGTTGTGAACATGATCCTCAGCCTGTGGGGACTTCACTAGCATGTCGTCCACGTAAGCCTCCATGGTTTTCCCCAGCATGTCCCCGAACAGCTTGTTCACCATCCTTTGATAGGTTGCCCCGGCATTGATCAATCCAAAGGGCATGACATCGTAGTGATAGATGTCACTATCAGCGTAAAATGCGGTGTGTGGGGCATCCTCCTTAGCCATTTTGACCTGATTATAGCCCGAGTAAGCATCCATGAAGCTCAGCAATTCATGTCCCGACGTGGTATCCACCAACTGGTCGATTCTCGGAAGCGAGTAACAATCTTTCGGACAAGCCTTATTCAAGTCGCGGAAATCCACACACATCCGCCATTTCCCATTGCTCTTCTTCACCAGAACCGGGTTGGCGACCCAGGTCTGGAATCGGAGCTCCTTAATAAACCCAGCGTCGAGCAACCTGCCCACCTCCTGCTGGATCGCGATCCTCTTGTCCGCGCCCATCGGACGCCTTTCCTGCGCGATAGGCTTGATCGCAGGATCAATCTTCAACTCGTGCTCAATCACATCGGGGCTGATTCCTGGCATGTCACTCGGGGACCAGGCAAACAGCTCCTTGAACTCCTTCAACAGCTCGATCAGTTCTCGGGCCCTTTCGTCAGACAGGGCGGTCCCGATTTTCACCTTCCTCTGAGGTCCGTCAATCTCGACCTCCTTCAACTCTTCCATAGGGGCGGGACGCCCAAACTCCTCTCTGGGATCAGTATCGGTCTGGAGGATAGTCATGGCCTCCCGTCTTTTCCTTCGGGTGGCATTAACATAGCACCTCCTGGAAGCCACCTGGTCGCCCTTGACCTCCCCGACTCCGTGATCAGTCGGGAACTTCATCTTCTGGTGCACAGTCGAGGCAACTGCCATCAGGGGATTGATGGTGGTTCTCCCGATAATCGCGTTGTAAGTCCCCGCGGACTCAACCACCACGAAGTCCACATTCCTCCTCTCCGCTTTCCACCCGCTACCGAACTCCACTGGTAAGGTGATCATTCCCAGCGGATAGGAGGTAATACCGGAGAACCCAACCATCGGGAAGGTTACCTCCTTCAGATCCTTCTTCGTTTTCCCCATGGCCTCCAGCGCGTCCATAAACAGAATGTCGGAGGAGCTCCCTCCGTAGATCAAAATTCGCTTCATCTCGTACCCATCCACGTCCAGGGTCACGACCAAAGCGTCATCATGTGGAGTTTCCACTCCTATCAGGTCCTCCGCGGAAAAGGAAATCACCATCTCTTCCTTCGCAATCCAGGATTGGGACATCTTACCCAGCACCACAGCAGCGGAAATTCTAGAGGCGTAGACCTCCCGAGAGGCCGTGGTGTCACCTCCTGCAGCAAATCCTCCATGAATCACATTGATGGTGCCCCGCTTCTCCTTACGGGCACCAGAGGATTCTGGCTCCGACTTCTTCTTCTTCAGGGACCGATCGCGGGATCGGGAACGGGACCGCGATCGAGATCGGGAGCGGGAACGACACCACTTCTCAGCCACAAACTCCTTCAACTTCCCCTTCTGGATTAGCTTTTCAATCTCCTTCTTCAACTCCCGACAATGGTTAGTGTCGTGACCGCTGGCGCGGTGGAACCGACAATAATGATCGGTGCGGAGTCCCAAGAATTCTCCTTCCTTCTTCGGGGGGTACCGGGAGATACCCTGTCGATCCATGACCGCTAACACCTCCGTCATGGAGCTATTCAGAGGGATGTTATAATCCTCCCACTTGTCCTTCCTCGGGGGACGTCTGTTCTCCCTTCGATCAGAACGACCTCGACTCCGACTGCCCTCGGACTTGTCCTTCCGCTTATGGTCGTCCAATGGCTTGAGCGACTGCTTCCCCCTATTCGACTTTGGAGGATCCAGCACTCCAGCAGCTATCTTCGACTCCTGCACGTCGATTTGCTGCTTCACTCTCTTCTGCAGTGCCTCCATATTCCACACAGCCTTCTCAGCCACGCTGTGCATCAGGTCGGAACCATAGGGGGCTGTCAGGTTCCGAAGGAAGGTGCGAATGGTCTCTCCCTCCGATATCTCCTCATCAATTTCGGCCACACTGGCAGTGTACCGCTTGTAATAATGCGTCAGCGATTCGTCGGGCCTCTGCACCACCTGGGCCAGGGACCTTACGCTCTTCAAGAGGCGCCGACGACCCTGGTACTGCTGAATAAAACGGTCATGCATGTCCGCCCAACTGGAGATGCAGCCTGGGGGCAGGCTAAAGAACCACGTCAGGGGCCTCTCCCCGAGCGTACCTGGGAACAGCACACATATGATATCGTCGTTCGGGGCCCTTCCTAGACAGGCCATGAGGTGCTTCTGGACGTGGCGAACTGGATCTCCTTCGCCATCATACTCCTTAATCGTGAGGATCCCCAGCCCTGGCGGGGCGAGGGTGTCTATCAGTCGGGGAACAAAGGGATGAGAGGATCGATCTCTCAGTTCCGACATCATCGGCTTCTGGTCCCCCATGCAGATGTTCACAATCTTCACCACCTGGTCGGGGGTGATGGGACCATTAAGGGGAATGGTCCTATGCTGCACTGGTCCTGGCCCATCGATCACAAATCTCTCCGACTGGGCAGGCTCCTTGCCCTTGTCCTGGTTTCTGGGCTAGGCCTCCTGGACATTCTGAACCTCCCTTGGTGGAGGCACTTCCTCCTGTCTCCTAGCGGTCTCTCTTCGCTCTAGGAGAGCCTCCATAGCTTCTAAGAACATCGGCATGGCATCTGCCACAGCCTTGGCCAGGTCCGCATTTGGAGGAGCACCGAGAGCCTCCTCCTCTCTATTCTCTTGGTGCCTAGCCGTATCCTCAGGAACTTCGTTGTGCCCCCCTGTTCGGGAAACTTCAGCAGGGAAATTTTGGTCCTCAGCACGCTCCGGTGGCGAATTCAGAGTCGTCCCGGCAGGATGACGGGAACCACCAGATTGTCCTTGTCTTCTTTGCTTGTCAGCCGCCATTGAACGAGTAGAAGTCATTTCGGCTTTTTGTTACGTTTCCCACAGACGGCGCCAATGTTGGATCACGGTTGGAACTCCGGCACGGTCTTGACGGCGATCCGAACTCATTCGCTCCACGTAATCCTGCAAGAGGGGATAGACCGGGCGGTGACCCGGAATCCCTCCGATGCTTAAATGAGTATCTCGATAAACTGGTAAACAAGAGTCTCAAAAGTGCGTATATAAAAAACGTATGTGATCTGAGGTAATTGCGGCCCTTTTATAGGCGAAGAGCTACCTCAGTTACCTGGTGAACCGCTGAGGCGGTTAGCCCACGTTCCGCGTATCTCGGCCACGATCCCGCCTATCTAGGCCATGATCTCGCTTATCTCGGCCTCGCTCCGCGCATCTCGGCCATGATCCCGCCTATCTCGGCCATGATCTCGCCTATCTTGGTTACGCTCCGCATATCTCGGCCTCAACCTCTGATAGCAAGTCCCGACCAATATCGGGGACTCCAGAGTTATCTCATTGTGTCACCGCTCGGGGCCCCTCGTCATCGTGACAGGACCAATATTCTCAGGGATTCATCATCGGGGCCTACTTAAAGGCATCTCATCGGGAGCGCCTGGCTCGCCTATCGGGAACGACTCTGTCGGGATCTTTCACCATCGGGACCCTTCGCATTAGTCTCCTTGACCTCTTTTTAGGGCCCAGTGGGCCTATTCACCGTTTCCTCGCCGTTAAAGGGTCTAACGGCCATAGCGAAACCCATCAGTGTATATATCATATTTTTTTATGAATTTTTACTTATTTTCTAAGAATATTTAACCTTATATTATATAAAGAGCACTATGTATGTAATTAAATAAAGATTATCATTAATTACTTTCTCTATTACTTCTGCAATTTCACAACAAAATCAAATTTATTTTATTATTAAACCTCCGTAGAGTATCCTCTATCCGGGAAGTCTATCTCCATCTTCTGTCTCTTAAATCTATAGCGTATATGTGTTTTTCTTCATTTTTATTTTCTTACTTTTTCTTGAATTTTTTGTTCTATCAATCTCTCAGAAGCAAGTCATCCGCGCGCAAATACATAAGTCCACACAAAACAAACAGAAGTAATTAAATTGTTTCTTTGTTTACAACTTTTTCTAAATGATACTATTTTAAAATAAATACAAAATAACAAGGTTTGAAATTGTAGTATCCATTTCGGCAAACTATTTTTTTAAGGTTTTGAATTTATATAGTTTTATGTGGTTAAGGTTTAGGTGTTTAGTAATTTTATGTTTTTTTTTTCTTAAGAACTTATTGGATTAGACAAAACGGTGTGACCGAGTGAAGCATAGATGACAATTACTTTTATGGTTTATTTAAAAAAAAAACAAACAAACAAAATGGATTATACACAGTGGCGGCGGATCCAAAACTTGGACTAGGAGTGCAAGATCAATTAAATTTTTTTATGGAAAAACTTATATACAAATATAATTATTTAAAAAATCAATAAAAAAAAACATTCATAGAAACAATAACTAACAGAATATAGTTTAATAATTTAAAAGTAAAATATTAACTAATTAAATAACTATCTGCGAGTTTTATACTTTTAAAATGAAACATAAAGAACTCTTTATCAATAGAACCAAATAATAAAAGTGACAAAAAAAAATCGCATCTGACCAGACAATATGACATTGGTGGGATTAATTAAAAAAAAATTGATGTTAAATATGTTGCAAGATAAAGTCGCTGTCTTCGCATTCTTGAATCGGTTGATCAAGCAATTTCTAAAAATAATCGTTAGTTAAACTATCACTAGTTAAACTACATGAGGGACAAAAAAAACTAATGCGGATTATTTTGGTAATACTTTTAGTATCTATTTAAATGAATATAAATTATTACTTCGAATCTTAGATAGTTAGATATAGTTTTAGATATATATTTATACATACGAGTGATATATATAAAATAAATATAAGGTATTAAATTGTATTATACATAAAACTTATATTTAATATTGCGCCACTTGAGGGGTGCAATAAATATTTTTTAGGGGATACGAATTTTACGAATCTACTACAAATAGGTCCGCCACTAATTATACGAATCCAAATCCAATAAGTTTTTGAGAAAATAATATAAAACTATTTGAAACCTAAACTTTAAACACATACAACTAGGTAAAATCAAAACCCTAAAAAATTAGTTTGTCACGATTAGGGGTGGCAACGGGGCGGGGCGGGTATCGTTAAACTCGGACTCGCCCTACGGGTCGACATGATCAACCCGTACCCGTTCTATATATCTCGCGGGGCGGGTCGCCTCACGAGGAAAATAATTCATTATTCCTAATCCTAAATCATAAACTCTATATTTATTATATTCAAATTCGAATCACAAATAACTTTAACTCTAAATGAAAATACAAATTACCAAACTCATTAGAACCTTGTTATTTTAACTATTTTGTTGTATTAGCCATACATATTTAGATAATATATATATAATCAGAAATGATAAAATCTCTGAAAGTGGTGTCATGAGGGAATCCAACTGTGTCTAAGTACAAATAGGCCAAAAAGTTCATAATAATTACCTTGACTGTCATTTTGTCTTATTTAGAGGTTTTCATGACCCCACTTTCGAAGGTTGTATCGCAGCTCATATATAATATACGTGTGGGCTCATATATAATATACGTGTGGGACGGGGCGAGTCTACGGGACGGGTATCGTTAGACCATAACAAAATCGGGTCGGGTCGCACATGTCGGCGGGTAAGCTTGACTCGTTACCACTTTTTTTTTTTTATGAAAATAGCCATTTTATATAAAGCGCACACAAACAAAAATACAATTTTAGTCTACAAAAGCAATACCACAAACCGATCCTATAGCCACAGGGATCATAGGCGAACGCCACGATCCAAACAGACCCAACGACTCTGACCTTCTAGCAAGATCATGAGGTCACGATGAGTAATACGTTTTCAAAACTTGTTTTTTTTTTTTATATTTATTATTTTGAAATGGTATCATTTAGAAAAAGTTGTAAGCAAAGAAAAAAAAAAAAAATTACTCTAGTTTTGAGTGGACTCATCCGCGCGTGGGTGACTTAATCCTAGTAGTCTAAAAGATAGAATAAAAAATTCAAGAAAAAGTAAGAAAATAATAATGAAGAAAAACACGTGTATACTATAGATTTAGAAAAATTCTCCCCTAGCAAGAAAATCTCATAAATTTAAGAGATAGAAGATGGAGACAGACTTCCGGATGCTCGTCCCACTTTGGTTGTTTGTTTGATTATTAATTACACTTTTATTATTATTAAATTAAATATATTTTAGTTAATAAAATCATTTATGCTTGTGTTCATTCTTCCATTAATACAAATATTAAGCTTGGATTTGAAAATGTGGTCGACTTTGATGAATAATGTGATTAAGCATGTACTTACTACTGCATGTATATTGTATAGTTACTTTATTTCACTTTTTATTATATCCACTTAACTACGACTTGTTAACTAATAATATGGTGAAACAGACATGGTCTCAAGTTCAAGTTGATCCATTATTTAATTTAGACCCAAAGGAAGCAAGAACCTTGTAACTAAAGTGCATCCAATGCAGAGCAAGTATTATTTGCATGGTTAAAAATCATGTTGCTTTAAGGTATTTGATGTTTAAATTGTTGCTAATAAGTTTTTTGTTTTTTTATCGTTTTTTAGTTAAATTCGACAAATTTTGATCTATTATCTGTCACCCTAAATTCTTATAGTTGACATATTATAAGTATTTGTCATCCTCATACAATACAATACAATTCCCTCCTTCCATTAATAGAGTTGAGTTGGAGATGGAGGGTCCATTCCAGAAAAATGGTCAAGGCAATATAATTGTATTGTTTGCTCCAAGAGGAGGGGGCTCTTTGATTAGAAGAATTAGAGAGAGAGAAGAGAGCAACACACTACCCTAATGCACCCACCATTTCATTTCATTTCATGCACTTACAAAAACAATAATAATCTATGTACCATTCTGGAGAAGAAGGCCATCCAGTAGCGGATCATCCTCTGCTCCTGCACCATCTCCGTTCACACTATTTGCATCACCTCGTCGTCGTCGTCCCCGACCTCTACTCCAAACATACAAATATATACTTTTTAGATCATCTTCTTCTTTATTTATGGGGTACTTTTCACACCACATGTTTGGCCGAATGCGGCTTTTAGTACCGGATGTTCGATTTTGTATATACCGAGCGTTTGAAAAAAATGTAGCTTTTGGTACATCCATTAGTTGGCTGTTAGTTTTTTCTGTTAAATGACATGTGCAAGTCACGTGACCGACCCTAAACTTTCGATTTTTATCAATTTAGTCCCTCAAATATATTCCTAACTTTTAATTTGTTTAATTTAGTCTCAAAACATCAAAATCAATTACAATTGAACCATTGAATCTAATTGACCTAGCCCGGGGTCGCCAAACCAAGTTGACCCTGACCCAGGGTCGGACCTAGCCCTAGGCTAGGTCAATTGGGACCTATCCTAATTTGGGTCCAATTGGGGCTAGATCCCAATTGACCTTGCAGAACCTAACCTAGGACTAGGTCCGACCCTGAGTCAGGGTCGGTTGGGTCCAGCGACCCTGACCCAGGGTCGGACCTAGCCTTCAATTTGGTTCGATGGTTCAATTGGAATTGATTTTGATGTTTTGAGACTAAATTAAACAAATTAAAAGTTATAAATATATTTGAGGGACTAAATTGAAAAAAATCGAAAGTTTAGGGTCAGTCACGTGACTTGCGCATGTCATTTAACAGAAAAAACTAACAACCAACTAATGGATGTACCAAAATCCACATTTTTGGTATATACAAAATCAAACATCCGGTACTAAAAGCCACATTCGACCAAACACGTGGTGTGAAAAGTAGCTTTAACCTTTTATTTATTTATTTTATTTATTTAATATCAGCACACACAACCATTAATTCAACCATATATATTATAACATAAAAGCACTGAAGTGAAAGAGAGAGAGACCTTACACTAGTCGATTGGAGCTCCATTAAACCCCCTGATTCCCCCCCTTCATTATCCTGCCCATCCATTTCTTCGTTAATCTCAATCAATCAAACCCATACCACAATAAATAATTTCTTCATTAACTCACTCTCACCTCTTCTATCATCAAATCCTTTCTCGTTATCACACCTATCACACGGGATGCACGTGGAACCACAAATATATGTCTCAGACCTAGCTGTCTGAACAGGTTATACACCTAACCAACCCAACCAAAACCCCATCATCACAACCCTAACTGAAGAAATTCCCAATCAAAATAAAATTCATTCATTCCAATTCTTACCTTGGTTAAAGACATATCTTCTGGGACAACATATGGAGATGGGTTCACAAAAGGCGCCAAATCAATGAACATTTCCAAGTCGTCACTACTGAAAAATATTTCCTCTATAGCTAGTCCTCGACTTGACACAGGTTTCACAAACTCTGAGAAACTGTGCCTGCACCATTCATCATCTTCTTATTCATTATTCATCATTAATTTAAAAAAGGCTACAGTAATTATATGTACAAAATGTGATTGTCCTTTACGTACATTTTGGCTCCTGTGTGAGGTTCTGAGGGGAAAGGACTGTGCTGGAAATCTACCTTTGACTGCAGAAGCACCAGCAAATGGCTATACGTACCATGACCAATATAATTCATTTTTATTACTTTTTATTTGAAAACCTGGAGATACAAAATTAAATGGATAAACAGCACAAACCTGCGCAGCATCAATCCAATGACCATTGTTTCTCCGGTTCTGGTATGATCAATCACCTAAATTAAATTAAATTAAATGTCATGATTACATATGGAGAAGTTCATGTTAAAGAGTTGCAAAAATGTAAACTTAAAATGACAAGTGATGCAGTAGCTCACAGGGAAGCCATTATGCTTGTTGCTTCGCAAAATAGAAGCAACGTCAGCAACCTTCGCAACACGTGGCAGAGAGACCACCTACAAGTAGAAGCCATATGTTTCATTCAGCGTTGTTGTTGAGGTCGACAAACGGTTTTAATATTCCATTAGCATCAATTATTATATATTATTATGAGACCATGAAATCTAATTTCTGAAGATCATTCACCTTCTGGTTTCTACAGGCTTCCTTTGCTGCCATGTTCCGCATTTCATACTTTGGACGAGATTCAAGCAAAGGTATGCCTCTCAATCGAGCCTGCTCTTCATACAGACCTTCATTAAAAGCGTCTCCAACAGCCTGCAATGAAGTGATGCATTACTTATTTCATAATACACCTCCTAATAAGTCAAAACTTGGAACATAGTATGGTATCTAAGACCTACCTTTGATATCAGAAGAACAAGCATTATAAGCGGCAAAAGTTTCAGATTATTTGTTATTTCAACCATGATAACACAAAGAGATACTGTCATCCGCATTGAGCCTCCAAGAAATGAAGCAGCTCCGAGCAGTGCATACCTAAAAATACAAACAAGAAACCGCAGCGGGTGTACACGTTTTATCAAATCGTTCTCTATAATGAGAAGGAAAAAAGATACAGATTATGGTTTTATTAAGGCTAACAAAGTTGAGAAGCAAGACATAAACTTGGGCAATTAACAAAAGAATCATGAGAAAAATAAACTCCAATGCAGAGCACGATATAAGAAGCCTGTATTTTTCTACACGAGAATTGTAAACCAAATTTTCCCTTTGTTCAATGTAGAGACACTCATTCTGGAGTAAGGTTGAAAGAAAAGCACATGAATCAATACATGTGCACATGAGGTTCATGTGCATGATATATTTTAATTTTAAGCAGCATAAAGATACTTACGTTCCCTCTTCAATGTTAAGCTTCTCGTAGAAGTTAACGACAAACATTCCAACCAAACGGCCATATGTTGACCCGATCATTATTCCAGGAACGAACTGGCCGGCTGGAACAGCAGTACCAAATGTAACGACAGCCAAAGTATAAAACATCACCTGCAAGATATCAAATAAGAGCAGACTAAACTAACAAATTACACCTCAAAAAGCTGTTATAGTTCCTGCAATATCTTAATCATTGGAGTTGGACTTAATACTTTGAGAAAACAATGACTTAAAAAACTAATCCAAATCTAATTCAACTGGTTAATTGAAGCAAGACAGTATTTTTATTACTCAAATAAACAAAGAGAAGAAGCAACTGTTCTCAGCCACCAATATCAAATGTTGTATTTATTTACTTCTACCAAACTATGCAAGTCTTAACTCCAGAGTTTAACAATCCACCCTCTCACAAAGGAAGTGTCTCTATTAAGCAGTAGAGGTGCCAATTCATGCTATCGTGTGTGTCAATAATCTTATCGTGTTAAACTTACTGAACACGAGCACGCACGACATTCTTTTTGTGTCAGGTTTTACAAACACGAACAAGAAACACAATTTTTCATGCGTGTAGTGTTAAGTTATTCAGATTTACATCTACATACGATATTTTTATGTGAATATCAAAATAATGAACTTCATGTAGTAAAAATAACAAATTAATATGTCAGTGTTCATAAGTTCGTGATATGAAGTTGACAAACTCTAAAAATTAAACTATTTGGAGTTTTAAAAGCTACTAAACAAGACTTGTTCAAAAAATTACTCAAGAATTAGACTTAGTAGCACAACTTTATCGTGCTATTATGCGTGTCGTGTCATGATACATACATAAACACGAATACACACGAAATTACATCGTGTTATTCGTGTTCGTACTATCGTGCTATAATTCGGCCATACGCTTGCACGAACACGTTTTTTTTTCGAGTGTGCCTATATTGTGTGAGAAATTACCAGCTCTAATCAACAGTATAAACAAGTGCACTACTCGAAGATTTGTTCACAATAAACTATAATGGGCAGAACAGTCAACTGTATTATACCAGAAATGTCAACAAACTCTGAGCACTGTACTCATGATCTGTTTTCGCACTAAACAAGTTCCGTATGGCGTCATCCTGCAACAATATTCAGTACAGTAAATATTCCAGACAACATATGCTTATCAAAATAAATCTTGTGGACAGCTTCAAAAAAAAATGATTCCACTAAACCGAAATGGGAAACAAATACAGAGTTTTGATAAAAGCTTAGGAACATCTATATTTTAGGGAACTGATATCTTTATGGTTGAATAATATATTTAGAATATTTTCAGAATATATTTTTATATCTTCAGAATATATTTTAGGTCTTTTGTAATCCCTATATATAGGCCATAGTTTCAATGAAATAAGCAGCCTTCCAATAATTAAATTTAGTTTCGCAGAGAGATGTTGATTAAGAAGTTAGCCTTCTTTATTCTAGTTTTCCTATGCTATTTGTTCCTTCCAAAAGACATAAAACTCGGGCACTTATCAAGTTTTTGTATACTACCTGGGTGTTGAAGAAAATAGTTGCAAGATCATTGTACTCCTTGTCCTTCCCACAGTAAAACTGTACACGGCAAAATCAGAAAACGATTTCCAAACAGATATAGAGAAAAGTAATAGGGAAGAGATCATACCTTCACATAATTCCCATACATTCCAGGAGATCGCGGACATTCAATACCAGAAGCAGTATCTACATCAGGGCAAGGACTGCATGTTCTTAAAAGTGGCAACCCAAAGGATATCACAGATGTTAGAATGGAGATAAGGCATGCTTCAATTATCTGCAGATTGACACGGAACGGCAACTGTGTGAGGAATCTCTAAAGAACCATTCATACTTATCCCTGCATTGACTTAAAGTCTTACCTTTACACGGTTTCCTTTTTTGTGCAGATAATTTCTCCTCCAGTAAGTCATGTAAAGTGTCAGCTGGTTGAACAGTGCACCTAAGAAATAGTAGCACCAACTGAGGTTATCCGTCGGTAGTTGATCAGGGACTGCATATATAAGCCAACCATGTAAAGCACCTACCAAGAAGACCCCCTATAACCCAATGACTGCCATGGGCAATAACTCCTGAAATGAGTAATCCTCTTGGGCACTGGAAAAAAAAACATTACTAACAAACAATTAATCTCAATTATGTAAAAGACAGAAGCAAATGCAAGACACTAACCCTGATATGTCCCATATTATAAAGCCCCCTGAGCCAAAATGTCCACAGTTTCCATCTTTACACCACCCCATTGCTGTACGCACAACAACAGCAACAATTGCAGAAGTGAAGAACACACGCCACATTAGTTGACTCCTCCACCTTCATAAGCAATATGCTATTCAGTTTGGAGTAACTATTTCAGCAATATCATAAAGCTAACTTACAATTATGGAAGACATGCAAGTTCAATGACATTAATATCTAGGGAAATGAATAATAAGGTGGTTGGTAATCTGGTCAGGAGTCAGTTACAAAGAAAATAAATAAAAAAGCCAGAGAATGTACCATGATGTAACTTCTTCCAATGCAAACAGAACACCGCCAACTGGGGCTCTAAATGCAGCAGCAACTCCAGCTGCACACCCGCATGTTACCTTTTCATAAAATAGCCAAACAAGAATAATTTAGAAGATTAGCAAGCCAACATGCCATAAAAGAGTAACAAGGAAATGGTCGCAATAAGATTGTCCATGTGGTAAATTCAAGACTATTGCTGATGATCAAATCAATGGAGCTACCAAGTACTAATACAACTCAATGGGAGAGATACATAGAATCTCAGGATTAGAGAAAAGGCTAGAACACTCACAAGATCACGACGATCCCTGTCGCTCTTGAAAACTTGCAACCACCTAGAACTTAGGTGATATTTTGTGGATCCACCCTATTAAGAAACC
Organism: Clarkia xantiana subsp. parviflora; assembly: GCA_036873135.1. Classification (NCBI taxonomy): domain Eukaryota; kingdom Viridiplantae; phylum Streptophyta; class Magnoliopsida; order Myrtales; family Onagraceae; genus Clarkia; species Clarkia xantiana. Next base: position 3,321,425 of record JAPTYO010000018.1, read on the forward strand.
ATTTGAAAGAAAATGAGCCTCCAATCAGAATTTGACATTTTGAAAAGAAAAACCATCAAATACTTCAAGTGTACAGTACTGGCTACTAGGAAATTCCTAACAACTCTACATAGTAAGCATTAATATAATTATATACTAAGTGCAAGTATAATATACAGACAACTTAGCAGTGATGCAGGAGTTTAGAAGAGAAAAACAAACCACAAAGGATACCGTACTAGTAATAAAAAAAACTCTTCATGTGTCCTTTAAAAGAATAGGATAAAGCAACTGAATATTTTTGGCTATGTTGAGAAAGTTACTTAAAAAATAGTACCAGGTACCATGTAGGGTGGATACACTTACCTGTCCAAGCAAGGAAGCAATACATGCACCCGTATGAACAAGAGGGCCTTCTTTACCAAGAGCTAGACCACCACCTACAGAACCTATGCTGCCAAATATCTGTGCAGATGTAAGTAGCAAATCTGGCGAAGTACATTAATTACCTGAAGAAAACAAATTACTTTTGCTACAAGATACCACTTCTAAGTATAACCAAAGGGATCTAGCCCATGAATGTAAACAACATGTCTATTAGGTGAAATTAACAAGATCAATTCAATAGCAAAAGAAACATGATAACAGATACTGTACCTTCCCGATCAAAGTTCTGAAAAATAAAATCCCATGAATATCAACACCTGAAATTTGAACAGATAATGAGAATCCCTGCAAGTAAAGAATGTAGACCCCGTAGATGATTCGCAGTGAAGAATCATTTGCTTACCATTCAAATAACCTTTGATTTCAGGAATTCCAGAACCAGCAGCTGCTGGTGCGAACTGTGTGACTATGTATACGGACGATAAGACTAAGAGCAAATTGAATAGGACGTATACTAGAAAGCCAGCCAAATATGACTTTTGTATTATTGAAAAGGTTAATGAAAACTTCCATCCAGCAAAGTTTTCAACTGAGATATTGATGAAAACAGCAGCCAGCCCAGTACCTGAAGAGCAATATACATAAAGAGTTAAGTGAAGAAAGACAAATTGTTCTTTTCCTTATAATGGTGAAAGGAGCACTGAATAGAAAGTTCTTTTCCTGAATATAACTGCTGACTGAATATATTCCTTTTGCTGCCTATGCCAAGCTACAGATTCGACCAGCATCTCACCTTTGATTCAGAAACATCTAATGGAACCTATACCCACTATCAACATCTTGTCCTCGTCAAAGAGTCAGGGAACTCCTTAGTAAAGGAAAAGATTGACTGGGATATGAGCAACGAGCTTCTTTTTCATTAATAGACATGGCATAGTTCGATCTTTGAATAGTAAACTGAGACAACTATAAGTAAAGAACAAAGAAACATATTTTACTAGTTTGAGTCGAGATCGATCTGTTATTACCCTGAGTAAGTAACCAGTAACATCCTTATGCCTCAAATTTTATTGTAAGCCTCATGACAAGCTCCTAACTTACAGGATCTCTCCCTTTGTGTCTCCGATGTCAAATTCATATATACATTTCTAAGTAAGAAAAGAAGGAGAAAAATTATACCCATGATGAAGGATATATTACTACTCTAGTAAATCTAAAAAATAAAACCAGGAAAATAAATCCAAAAACCACTGGATACCTAAATTGGCTTAGGGAACTTTCCTCATTTCTATGGTACACAAACAAACCACTGCCTGAAGCAGCAAGCATAGGCCTCTTCAGAAGAGTATGAAGAAGTTGAAAACATCAGCACACTGAAAAGAGGTGCTGTTTAACAAGGAAGTATAGAGCTTACCGATTCCAATTAGCAACGCGAAGAACCACTTCACTGCCACTTGATATATAACATAGAGTCTTCCTCTTTGAGCCTGCAAATAAATAAGAAGGTGAACAAACATTTTAAAATCCAATCAGCCAGAAGGTAAAAACTCTGGTATTTTGAAATTCACCTGCTCTTCTCGGTAAGCATAATTCTCAATGACTTCATAGTCGAGGCTCTCAACAGTGCTTCCATCGCTCTTCTTGGAGATTCCGACCCCATCAAACTCGCCATCTTCGGCGTTAGGAACCTGAGACCAGACCAGCCTGGCAGTCTCCAATCCGCTTTGCAGGTGATTCGACAGCATAAGTGGTCGATCTCACCAGCCAAAACAGAAGTTTCTTCCGGATCCTCCTATGTTGAACAAGACGTGTGTGAATTAAGAAGGGTGCAGAGAAGAGAATTGAATTGAGATGTGCGTAGGAAAATGGGAAGTGAAGCTTGACGAGTACACCTTGGATTCAGTTAGGAAAAGGAGAAGACGAAGGAAGAGGAAGAGGAAGAGGTGGTGGGTGGAAGCTGACTATGGGAAGGAGGGAAGGAAGGAACCGTAGGTAGGTGACTCTCTCTCTCTTTCTCTGCTCTCTCGTGTCCTTCTCTGTCTGGGCCGGGTGTTGGAGTGAAGGGGCAGGCATATCGTAGTAATCTTTCATTTTGGTGCATCTCATCTCATCTCATCTCATCTCATCAGTAATTAGTTGGAGACTTGGAATTGAACCGTAGAAGGTCTCTTCTTTTTCTATATGTGCTCGATTTTCTAATAGGTTAACCGATATTTTGGTCTATGATGTTTGACAACTTTTGGGTTTTGATCAATAATGTTTTTTTTTACCTTAGTTTTGGTACCATATATTTGCAGATTTTTTCTAGTTTTGGTCTAACCGTTACATTCCGTCCATTTTTTGACATGTTCAAGTCACGTGATCCACTCTAAACTTTAAATTTAGTCCATCTAATACTTTCTTAACCTTTTTTTTGTTCAATTTAGTCCCTGTTGGATCACGGGCGAAGCTCTGTTACGTCCTTGACGGAATGATTGGACTCCTAAGCTCCGAGTGGTCCTGCAAAAAGGGGATGGCCTGGGTGGTGACCCAGAATCCCTCTCCGATGCTTAAATGAGTACGGTGATCAATGTAGTGGTAAGCACAGTCTAAGCTCGTATTAGAATTGGGGTTTTCTGGGGTAACTTCCTCCTTTATATAGGAGGAGAAGTCACCCAGAGTTACCTGAGGCCAAGCTTGGCCGTTGTAGCCATGATTCCGTATATCTCGGGAGATTCCGTATATTTCGCCCCACGCTCCGCGTATCTTACCCATACTCCGTGTATCTCGGGCACGCCCTGCGTATCTCGGGGGAATTTATCCATTATCTTTAACCGTCTCCCACTACTCTATCTGGTAGGCGGGTTTCTCGGTCTTATCCTCTGATCCCAAGTCTCGAGTCCTGTCGGGGACTTCAGAGTTATCTCATTCTAGATCACCACCCAGGACCTTCAGTCTCTGCGGGACAGGTCCAGCCTCTGCGGGGCTTTATTATCGGGGCCTTTACCAAGGCATATCGGGGCCTGCTCGGAGGCTTCTTATCGGGAGTGTTTAGCTCTTATGTCGGGGTCGCTTAAGTCGGGACCCTTCGTACTGGGCCTCTGGGCCTTCCAGGCTTTCACGAGGCCCACTGGACCTACTCACCGTCCGTTGGCTGTTTAACGGGGCTAACGATTACATCGGAACCCATCATTTGCCCCCAAGACATGGGGGACTTTTAGTTCGTTATGTCTTCTGATCCCGTGCCCACCAACCTTTTCATCGGAGGCCTTTGTCTATATTTCCCCCGATACCACCGTCGGAGGCGTTTTGCTTTTTGGCTTCTCCGATACCACCGTCGGAGCCTTTTACCTTAAATATGGTTGTTGTATAACAGTCTCTTACTCATGATTGTCTTGGGCCCACCAGGCCCCATGAGCAGTTGCCAAATCCGAGGAGTTTCCTCGGCTACTGTAGCATTAAATGCCTGAAGATAGAGAAACGACGTTTGAACTAGCGTGATTGCTGTTTTCTGAAAAAGGCAACTGTGATGTCACACACGTCCTCTCCGTGCCTATAATCTCGTCGATTGAGATCGTGTCGTTTCCTCTTCCACGGTGCAGATCAAGCCCATCCAGCTGTCTCCTCTGCACCGTCCCTTTTTGCCTATAAAAGAGAAGACCCTGGTCTTATTCACTTCTTCTGCGTTCTTCCACTCTCAGTCTTCTTTGCATTTGAAGTTCTCTCCGAGCTCCTCCTGGTACTTCAAGCGATCAAGGCGACTTCACCTTTCTCCGATCTTCCTTCTCCTCACCCTTTGACCACCGATCATGTCTGGTAAGGACCTCTTTCCATGTTTCGTGATCTGCATACTGTTTACTCTTCTTTTCTCAATTTTCCCTGTCTGTAATTGTTTTAGACGAGGCTAGTTCTGAGGTTAGGGCTCCCTTCTTCTTTGAATTTGCTGTCAATGAAATATCCGAGGGTTCATATGAGGCGGCCCTTAGGGAAGGGTGCATCACCTCGGATTGGGAGCCTCGCTTCCCCTATGGGTCCCAATCTGCTGGTAGGAGGAAGCACATTATTACGCCTCCTCGGGCAGGGGAGGTATTCGTCTCCGCTGGACAAATAAGCGCGGGGATTCGGTTCCCCTTCTGCGGAAATATGGTGGAGATGTGCAATTTCTACAAAACGCATCCCTGTACCTTCTCTCCACACGCCATCCGCGTGTGGAACGCCTTCCAGCTCTTGTGTCACCGCCAGCAATGGACATACAGTCTTCTGCTGTTTCGCACTTTCTACGGCATGAAGTGCAACAAGGCCGGTGTCTGCTCCTTCTCCCCCCGACTCCCCAAGTGGACAAAGGAGCAACTTTCACGTTTCGGCTGGGATAGCGAAACTTGGAAGTTCCACAAAGACCGGGTGCTGATTCGTGACTCTGGGTCCGACAACAGCGGATGGAAGAAGTACTACTTCTTCGTCCAGCACAGCTCTGTTCCATGGCCTCGATGGGAGGTCGTGGCGGACCCTGCCCCCAAGCTCCAGGACTACACTGAGGATGACCTCAACACCCTCCAGATGGTTCAACTCTACCGCTGGGGGGACAACTTCATACCCATTGATGCCAACAAGCTTCAGGAGCGGAACCTGATTACTATCGGAGTCCGACTCCTTGACGCTGTTTCTGCAGATTTAGTCGTCTGGGTAATATTTCTAACTATTTTATTTTTACCTTTGCAGCCAAGAAGGCTTCTCTGTTGACTCATCTCATTCTGAAGCAGGGCGAGACTGATGCCGTCCAGAGTGGCTCCCGGCGGAAGCGCAAGCTGGTGAAGAAGGGTGCTTCCTCCTCCACTCCATTGTCTGCTGCTCCTCCTACCGATGAGCAAGGCGGGGCCAAGAAGGCCAGACGGGAGGAGATAGATCGGGCCTTTGGGGCCACCACCGTCGAAGAAGGTAAGCGCGTTCGTCGTGCAATTAATCAATATAAAAAATTAGTCCCCAAGGAGTTTATCCCCGCTGATCGGAAAACACGGGTTCAAGAGATCAAGTACATCCTTCAAGGAGAAATTCCCCACGTTCTTGAGGCAGGATATTACAACGTCCTTGGGAAGAATAGACATTTCGATCGTCAACTCATCTGGTGCCCTGAAGGTACTCTTCCTAACTTTATCCGTCCCGCCACCGCAGGTCCCTTGGAGACTCCTGCCCCAACGGAGGCTATCGTTCCAGCGGAGACTGCAACTCCGCAAGAACAGATGCTGGAGGACACCCCGGCGGGAGCTCAGTTCCGCCAGGTGACCAATTTGGAAGCTTCTCCTTCTGTCGAGGAGCGTGAAGAGGGGGGCCTGCTTCCTCGCGGCAGGTCGGGGTCCAGGAACGTGAGGCCCGCTGTTAGGGACGTGTCCCAGAGTCCTCCTCCTGTTCTTCGCACTCCAACTCCTGAGCCGCCAGTGGAGGTGGCTCCTCCTGCTGAAAGTTCTGGGGTCATCCCCCCTCTCCCCGTGGATGAAAATCTTTACAAGGTTTTCACCCCCGACGAGGGGATGATGCCTTGGAACCCGATCGAGTCCCTCCGAGGGGTTCCACTTCGACGAGGAGAGCTTGATCCTGGACTGGCCCTGCATCTGCTGGCGGGGTGCGTTCCTCCAGCCTTGAGGCGGCCCCTGTCCTTTGCGCGGGAGGACCTTGAGGAGGAGATCCGCAACATGGCCATTCGTCGGATGGAGGTGAAACTTCTATCCTTGTTTCATTTTCTTCATTACCCTTATCTTCGATTGCTTATGTCTTGATCTTTTCCCTTCCTTCTCGTGATCCCTTCCTTCTTTTAGGACACCGCGAACCAACAGCGCTGCTTCGGCCTTATCCTGGCCCTGAAGGGCGCTTTGGAGGCGGCGGAGGCCCAATCGAACCCTGATGCTTTAGCCAAGCTTCAGGTAGAACTCGACGAGGCTGTAGCGGCCAAGAACAAGATGGCCAAGGAGAAGGCTCTCCTCGATGATTTGTCCTCCAACCTGCTCAAGAAGGTTCACGATCATGAGGCTGTCATGCGTCGGGAGCGGAAGATGGTCCAGGCGGACCAGCAGCGGAATGAGGAGGAGAAGAAGCAGCTCATTCATGAGAAAAACGTCTTCGCGGACCTTCTCACGGAGGCCAAGGCGAAGTTTGAGGCGGAGAGGGCTGAGTTCTTTGCCAAGCTGGCTGAGGCAAAGGCTCAGGGCCTCGAGGAGGGCCACCAGCGGGGCTTCGAGGAGGGCCGCCAGCGGGGTTTCGAGGAAGGCCGCCAGCGGGGCCTCGAGGAGTATCGGGACTCTGAAGAATTCAAGGTGGCTGCTGTGGAGTTTTGCAAGTCCGAGATGGAGGACGTTTTGTTCAACGCCGTCGAGGAACTGTACAAAGCTTACGCGGATTCCATTGACTTCACGAAGTCCGAGACTCTTGCCCCCGTTGCGGAGAAGTACTTCAACCTCCCCGCGGAGAGTGAAGAGGCTGCTGCCGTGGACCCGACTCCGCCAGCTGCGGAGCCTTCTGCCCAAGCCCCTCCAAACTCCGTTCCCTCCGATGCTGCTAAGGATCCTCCTTCCCACAAGGACCAAGCTTAATGCTTACATCTTTTAGTCCTTGTTGTCTTTCTCCTTTGTCTATTGTATCGAACCTCTTTTGGCCTTTTCTGGCCCTTATATAAGTAGTTTTCTTTCCATCTGCTTTGGCATCGATATTCGTTTGCACTTTAACTAAAGCGGCTCTAAAGTCGTTACTTAGAACGTTCCGATGCGCCATTAAAATGATTTCATACGTCCCACCGACGCTTTCCTCGAGATTTTACCACTCAAGGCTCCTCGTCCAAAAATCGGGACTTCGCCACTTAAGGCTTCTCGTCCAATAATCGGGACTTCGCCACTTAAGGCTTCTCGTCCAAAATCGGGACTTCGCCACTTAAGGCTTCTCGTCCCTGCCTTTCAAGGCTGTTTTCATACCCCTTAGGGCTTTCACTGCGTCTCTACTGGACGGCTTAATCGTACCCTTTAGGGCTTTTTGGCCGCATCATATAGACGACTTACGCGGACCTGTCTAAGGCTTTTCCGTACCCGTTAAGGCTTTTGGCCGCATCATATAGACGACTTACGCGGACCCATCAGGGCCTTTTCGTACCTAGGCTTTTGGTTGCATCATATAGACGACTTACGTGTACCCCGTAGGGCTTTTGTCCGTACCTGTTAAGGTTTTTGGCCGCGTCATATAGACGACTTACGCATCCCTCGCGGGGCTTTCATCGTACCTCGGAAGGCTTTTGTCGCGTCACTCAGGACGTCTTACTAACAGTTAGAATAAATTTGAAAGCAATTTAATCGAAAGGCAACTTCTTTTATTCACTAATAATTCAAAGTAGGCTTACATCGGATTTTATTGATTGACAATTTGCGCCATTCGCGGCGGCTTTCATATCAAACATGATACTTCTTCAAGTGTTCACCACTGAAGGAGTGCTTCAACGTCTTGCCTTCGAGATCCTCTAACTTGTATGCATTGGGCACTGGCATCCCCACGATCTTGTAGGGTCCTTCCCATTTTGGTGACAGCTTGTTGATCTGATCCTGATGAACAAACTCGTTCCTCCGCCAGACAAGTTCTCGCACGAAGAATTGTCGGGACCTGACACGCCGATTATAGTATCGGGCTGTTGCTAGACGCATTCGGGCCTGGACTTCATCAGCCTTCCACCTCTTTTCCTCGAGTAGGTCTAAGTCCAGACGTCTCATTTCCTCGTTTGTCAGAGGCTCGTAATATTTCGCGCGGTGGGACGCCACCGCTATCTCCACGGGAGCGACTGCCTCCGTGCCATAAACCAGGCCAAACGGAGTTTCTCCTGTTGACTGCTTGGGTGTTGTTCTCACGGCCCACAGCACATTCTCGAGCTCATCCAGCCAATGGCCCTGCAAGGCGTAGACTCTCTTCTTCAAGCCATCCATCACGATCTTGTTGGCTGACTCTACCTGGCCATTGGTCTGGGCGTGGCGGACCGAAGCGGTCCGGTGCTCAATGTTTAATTCTTCCAGGTACTCCTTCAACTGAGCCCCATTGAACGGAGGGCCATTATCGCTAATCAACACTCGTGGGACCCCGTATCGGGATACGATTTGAGTCTGAAGGAACTTGAGGACATGCTGCCCCGTCGTTCTAGCCAATGCTTTGGCCTCTATCCACTTTGAGAAGTAGTCGATAGCCACGAGTAAATACTTGCACTGACCTTTCGCTTGGGGAAGTGGTCCCACCAAGTCAATTCCCCATTGCGCAAAGGGCCATGCACTTCTGATGGGCATTAAGTCCGCGGCGGGAGCCATGATATTTGGGGCGTACCTCTGGCATGCATCACAGGATCGGACCATCGCGGTCGCTTCTTTGTTCATCGAGGGCCAGTAGTAGCCTAAGTTCAATGCTTTCCTTACTAGAGATCGGGCCCCTTCATGGCAGGCCGCGACTCCTTCGTGAAGCTCCCTCAAAATCCGATTTGTATCAGGCTCTGCTACGCATTTTAAGAAAGGTTTTACGTACCCTTTTTTGTATAATTGGTTGTCCACCATCGCGTAGTTATCTGCAATCCGCCGCAACCTGACGGCTGCCACTTTATCCTCGGGGAGTACTCCCGTAGTCAGGTACGTGACCATCGGGGTCATCCAAGAGGGCTTCTCCTCTTCTTCCGATCCTGTCCCAACAGCACAGACCTCCACCGGGTCGATGTTTGAGATAATCACCTTTTCTAGGAAATGCACCTTCCGATTCTCCTCGGGGGTCACTCCCAGAGCGAACTTGCTCAAGGCATCTGCTTCCACGTTTTCTTCCCTCGGGATCGCCTCGATATCAAAACTTTTGAAGCTTCCTTTCAAAGTCTGCACCTCGTGCAAATATTTCTTCATCGTCGGGCTCTTAGCTTCATAGTTCCCCTGGACTTGATTTACAACCAAGCTAGCATCGCACTTCACTTTTAAATGATCGACCCCCGTACCCTTGGCAATCTTGAGGCCCGTGATGAGAGCCTCGTACTCTGCTTCGTTATTGGTGGCTTTGAATGTCAACGCCAGGGCATATCGTAAAGGCTCGCCTCCGCCGGGCGGTATCAATACGAATCCTGCCCCCGAGCCTTCTACACTTGATGAACCATCAGTGTACATCTTCCACGTATTCTCCTCATTTGGCTGTTCTGGCTGCTGTTGTTCTGTTGTCGGGACTTCTTCCATGGCTGCCCCCTCTGCGGGACCCGTTACTTCCAGATCGGGTGCCGTAGACTCAGCTATAAAATCTGCCAATGCCTGGCCCTTAATAGCGGTTCTCGGAGCGAAATGAATGCGGAACTCCGTCAGCTCGATGGCCCATTTTACCAATCTCCCCGACGCCTCCGGTCGGTTCAAAAAGTGTTTTAAGGGCTGGTTAGTCAATACTGTGACTTCATGGGCATGGAAGTAAGGTCGCAGCTTTCGAGCGGCAATAATCAACGCGAAGAGATACTTCTCAATAGCGGGATAATTTATTTCAGACTTGGCAAATGCCTTGCTTACATAATAGATCGGGACTTGGTTGCCCTTGACAATCTTAATCAAAACAGAACTAACAGCCACATCAGAAACAGCCAAATAGAGATAGAGCGGCTCGCCTGGAACTGGTTTCGCCAACGGCGGAAGGGTGCGGAGGTGCTGCTTTAGTGCCTGGAACGCCTCCTCACACTTGTCGGTCCACTCGAACTTCTTGTTGGCCCTCATCACATCAAAAAATGGCATAGCTCGATCACTCGCCTTGGATAGAAAGCGATTCATCGCGGCCAACCGGCCATTCAGTACTTGGACCTCTCGATGATTCTTCGGGGACTGCATCTCCTCTATTGCTCGCAGCTTCTCGGGGTTCACCTCGATTCCTCTCTGGCTCACCATGAACCCTAGGAACTTCCCCGAGTTCACCCCAAAAGCGCATTTGTCGGGGTTCAGCCGAACCTGATGAAACTTCATCCGCTCGAATGCCGCCGCCAAATTCTGGACATGGTCTCCTGCCTGTCGGGACTTCACCAGCATGTCGTCCACATATGCCTCCATGGTTTTCCCTAGCATGTCCCCGAACAACTTGTTCACCATCCGCTGGTAAGTTACTCCGGCATTGATCAATCCGAAGGGCATCACGTCATAATGGTAGACATCACTGTCGGCATAGAAGGCCGTATGGGGGGCATCATTCTTCGCCATCTTAATCTGGTTGTACCCAGAATACGCATCCATGAAGCTCAGCAGCTCATGTCCCGATGTAGCATCCACCAGCTGGTCAATCCTTGGAAGCGGGTAGCAGTCCTTCGGGCAGGCTTTGTTTAAGTCGCGGAAGTCAACACACATTCGCCACTTTCCATTACTCTTTCGCACCAGCACTGGGTTAGCCACCCAAGTCTGGAATCGGAGCTCCTTGATGAATCCAGCATCGAGCAGTCTGCCCACCTCCTGCTGAATCGCGATCCTCTTGTCTGCGCCCATCGGACGCCTCCTCTGCGCGATGGGCTTGATCGCCGGGTCAATCTTGAGCTCATGCACTATTACGTCGGGACTGATTCCTGGCATATCACTTGGGGACCAGGCAAACAGCTCCTTGAACTCCTTCAAGAGCTCGATCAACTCTCGTGCTCTTTCATCCGACAGGGCAGAGCCGATTTTCACCTTCCTCTGAGGCCCATCGATCTCCACTTCCTTCAAGTCCTCCATGGGGGCGGGACGCCCATACTCTTCTCGAGGATCGGTATCTGTCTGAAGAACAGTCATGGTCTCCCTCCTTCTTCGTCGGGTGGCATTAACATAGCATTTCCGCGACGCCACCTGGTCACCCTTGACCTCTCCTACTCCGTTATCAGTTGGGAACTTCATCTTCTGATGGACCGTCGAGGCGACTGCCATGAGAGGGTTGATAGTGGTCCTCCCGATGATCGCGTTATATGCCCCCGCGGACTCCACCACGACGAAATCTACGTTCCGCCTCTCCATCTTCCAGCCACTACCAAACTCTACTGGTAAGGTAATCATTCCTAGCGGGTAGGAAGTGGCGCCAGAGAATCCCACCATCGGGAAGTCAACCTGCGTCAGATCCTTCTTCGTCTTTCCCATGGCTTCCAGGGCATCCATGAAAAGAATATCAGAGGAGCTCCCTCCATCTATCAGGATCCGCTTCATCTCGAACCCATCCACATCTAGAGTCACGACCAGGGCGTCGTCGTGAGGGCTCTCCACGCCATCAAGATCCTTTGCCGAAAAAGAAATCTCCATCTCCTCCTTCAGGGTCCACGACCGGGACCTTTTCCCTAACACCATTGCGGCGGATATGCGCGAGGCATAGTTCTCCCTGGAAGCGGAGGTATCACCTCCCGCTGCCATTCCTCCATGGATGACGTTGATAGTCCCCCGCCTCTCCTTGCGGGCACCTGATCCTGAAGCCTCATGCTCGATCTTCTTTTTCTTCGGGGATCGGTCGCGGGATTTAGAACGGGATCGGGACCGACTTCTGGAACGGGATCGGCACCGTCCCTTCCCGACAAACTCTTTCAGCTTTCCCTTCTGGATCAGCTTCTCAATTTCCTTCTTCAGCTCCCGACAGTTTTCGGTGTCGTGACCATTAGCCCGATGGTAACGACAGTAACGATCAGGACGACCTCCTAGGAATTCGCCTTCCTTTTTCGGGGGGTACCGGACGAGACCCTGTCGCTCCATCACAGCCAGCACAGAGGTCATCGAACTGTTGATGGAGGTAATCCTACCTTCACGAGTATCCTTCTTCGGAGGACGTCTGTCCTCCCTCTTTTCGGGACGACCACGGTTCCTACTTCCCTCTGTCTTGTCGCTCCCCTTGCGATCATCCGCCAGTTTGGAGGACGGTTTTCCTCTCCCTGACCTCGGGGGATCAAGCTCTCCAGCAGCAATCTTCGACTCCTGGACGTCGATTTGCTGTTTCACCCTTGCCTGTAGGGCTTCCATACTCCATATAGCCTTCGCGGCTACACTGTGCATCAGGTCGGAGCCATACGGAGCACTCAGGTTCCGCAGGAAAGTACGGATCATCTCTCCTTCTGAGATTTCTTCATCAATCTCCGCAGCGGTGGCGGTGAACCGTTGGTAATAATACGCCAACGATTCGTCAGGTCTCTGCACCACCTGGGTTAGGGTCCTCACGCTTTTCAGGAGGCGTCTCCGACCTTGATACTGCTTAATAAAGCGGTCGTGCATGTCAGCCCAGCACGTGATACTTCCTGGCGGGAGGCTGAAGAACCAAGTCATGGCCCTTTCTCCCAGAGTTATCGGGAACAACGAACATATGAGATCTTCGTTTGAAGTCCTACCCATGCATGCCTGAACGTGCCTTTGCACATGGCGGACTGGGTCTCCTTCCCCATCATACTCCTTGATCGTCGGGATGCCTATCCCGGGCGGGGCGACAGTGTCGATCAGTCGTGGCACGAAAGGGTGACTGGACCGATCCCTCAGCTCCGACGTCATCTGCTTTTGGTCACCCATATAAATACTAACAATTTTCACCACCTGGTCAGCGGTGAGGGGACCATTCAGGGGGATGGTCCTATTCTGCACTGGTCCGGGACCGTCAACCACGAACTTCTCGGAGTGCATATGCTCTTTACCCTTGTCCCGGGGCGGAACCTCCTGCACCTCCTGCCCTTCTGGGGCCACCCTTGGCGGGGGTGGCGGCAATTCCTCTTGCGGGGGCAACTCCTCCGCTCTCCTGGCAGCTTCTCTCTTATCTAGCAAGGCTTCCATGGCAGCTAGGAACATTGGCATGGCCTCCGCTACTGCCTTGGCCAACTCCGAGTTCGAAGACGACCCTTCTTCCCTTCGCGGGGCATCTCCAGCTTCAGGGCCCACCGGGTTTGGTGGAGCGTCATCCTCCCCCCTACGAGGGACCTCTTGCCTGTCCCTTCCAGCGTCTCGGACTGAGACCTCATCACCATGTCCCCCTGTCTGAGAAAGGGCAGGGTTCTCACCTTGTTCAGCGACGCGTTCCGGCAACGGGGAATTCACAGTTCCTGCGGGACGAGAACTGCCGGCCGGAACTTGCTTCTTCTTGCCACCACCGGCCATTGATCTGGTAGAGACTATCTTGACTTTTTGTCAGTTCCCACAGACGGCGCCAATGTTGGATCACGGGCGAAGCTCTGTTACGTCCTTGACGGAATGATTGGACTCCTAAGCTCCGCGTGGTCCTGCAAAAAGGGGATGGCCTGGGTGGTGACCCAGAATCCCTCTCCGATGCTTAAATGAGTACGGTGATCAATGTAGTGGTAAGCACAGTCTAAGCTCGTATTAGAATTGGGGTTTTCTGGGGTAACTTCCTCCTTTATATAGGAGGAGAAGTCACCCAGAGTTACCTGAGGCCAAGCTTGGCCGTTGTAGCCATGATTCCGTATATCTCGGGAGATTCCGTATATTTCGCCCCACGCTCCGCGTATCTTACCCATACTCCGTGTATCTCGGGCACGCCCTGCGTATCTCGGGGGAATTTATCCATTATCTTTAACCGTCTCCCACTACTCTATCTGGTAGGCGGGTTTCTCGGTCTTATCCTCTGATCCCAAGTCTCGACTCCTGTCGGGGACTTCAGAGTTATCTCATTCTAGATCACCACCCAGGACCTTCAGTCTCTGCGGGACAGGTCCAGCCTCTGCGGGGCTTTATTATCGGGGCCTTTACCAAGGCATATCGGGGCCTGCTCGGAGGCTTCTTATCGGGAGTGTTTAGCTCTTATGTCGGGGTCGCTTAAGTCGGGACCCTTCGTACTGGGCCTCTGGGCCTTCCAGGCTTTCACGAGGCCCACTGGACCTACTCACCGTCCGTTGGCTGTTTAACGGGGCTAACGATTACATCGGAACCCATCAGTCCCGAAGTTTCAAAATTGACCACAATTGGACAATCGGTCCAATTGAATTTTTGAAACTTCGGGACTAAATTGACAAAAAAAAAGGTTAAGAAAGTATTAGAGGGACTAAATTGAACAAAATTGAAAGTTTAGGGTGGATCACGTGACTTGTACATGTCAAAAAATGGACAGAATGTAACGGTCGGACCAAAACTAGAAAAAATCTGCAAACATATGGTACCAAAACTAGGAAAAAAAAAACATCATGGACCAAAACCCAAAAATTGTCAAACATCATGGACCAAAAGACATGTTAACCCTTTATAATACTTTGTTTGTTTATGATAAACTAGATGGCTTTTTCGCGCGTTGCGCGGTAGGTAATATGTTTATATAATTGTAAGATATTATAAAAATTCAAATTTGATATTAATATTAAATTTCATTGGTTTTTTATTTGAAATAATTTATTATATACAATGAAATAACACTATTTTTTTAATATGTAGATATTAACTTATATAATTCTATCTTAGCATGTGTGAATAAATGTTATATTTGTTAGTTAATAGGCTTATGCATATGATATTATGAAATTTTCTGTATACCCGTTACAAATTATCAAAATATTTAAAGCAATTATTATTTATTATTAATTATAGGATTGGTGAACCCAAAAATGAAAATATTAAATATAAGGGCACATGTTAAAATCTTAACGATGAGGCACGATCTTGGGGAAAAAATTACTCTATTTCACGGCAACTAAATGATTTTTTTAATTAAATAACGGTTTTATTTTAATTTGAAAAAAACAATAATTAAAATTTCATTATGATAAAAATAAATCTAAACGACTACTTTTTGCCAGGAAGCAGCTACATTAATTCTCATAAATTTGCATTAAACTGTAGCTTGTAAAACTATTAAGTAAGGTTAATTAATTAAAAATAAAGTGATATATATATATATATATATATATATATATATATATATATATATTAGGTTTATAAAGTGTATATATTATATAATAAAAAATTGTGGAATTCTTATGACAAATAAAATAATATTATATTAAATAATGAATAAATTAATTTAAATAAAATGATATATACATACAAATATATTTGGTTTATGATGTGCATATATTATTATATATTCAGAAACTCCGATGAAATAATTATATTAAATAAAAATTATTTTTAAAAATTACAATAAATAAACTGTATTAGATATACTTTTTAGCTGGTATAATGAATAAATAACTATAAATTTTTTTCTTATATATAATTAACATAAAAAATCCTCGAGTAAAAAGTACATAGAAAAAAATTAAAACATTTAACATATGTTATTATCTTAATTTAAATTTTTATTTTTTTATGTGTTATCAAAATATAAAAGTACACTTTTATTATTATTATTATTATTATTAATTATTTACATGAAATGTGTTATTTACTTAGAATTGTTTTATTAATAGTATTAAATCAAAGAAAGTAATATACCATATTTACATCTCAACATAGATATACTTGTAATAATGAAAGGAAATGCAATATGTTAGAATGGTTATTTTATTTTTACTACTAATTAGATCAAATAAAATATCTATAAAAGGAAAAAAAAATTATATATCAAATCATCAATACAACAATAAATTAAATAGAACAACGTAATTAATGTAGCATCTTCATACATACATTGTATAACAAATATATAACTATATAATATATGTATATATACCATTTCAAAAACATATAAATGTGTATATTTATTAATTAAATGTATTTTAACAAATATAATGGGTGCAAGTTCTGATTTTAATATTTTTCATGAAATGAAAAAAAAAATGATTAGTGAAATTGTAGTTTAATCAAAGGTAATAATAATTTCAAATTCATAACAAAATTAGTATAGTACTAATAATATATATAACATCTTTATAAATACAATATATCATTTCATATATATACATATAAATGTATACTAATTAAATGCATTATAACAAATATAGGAAATCAAATTAGTGATTTTAACATTTTCTTAATGAAATAAACTATTCATGAAATAAAAAAAATTATATAAAAAATGATTATTACAATTTCAAATTAAAGATCCATGAAAGGTAATAAGAATTATAATTGTAATCAATTCTATATATAGTACAATATATAAAAAGGAAATTAACAATAAAAATATAAATGTGATGTCCAAAGTATATATGAGAAAGTATTTTTGGAACATGTTTTGATAGCAACAATCATCTCATTTTGTATATATCACATCACAATGTGATGTAAATCTTATTCATCGTCTTGATTTTTCCATTCCATAATGATTCTATGCAAATTTCAGTTCGCCCTTGGATTTGATGCGAGGATAACCGATGACATATGTAAGTGTCCTGTTACTAATCTTTAGTTAGAGATTGGTATATATAATTATCGTGTGATAGAGTTATATATTAGTGTAATAGTTTATATGTTGATCATATATACAATAACATATTTATGCATATTGTATCATCTAATAATATTAAATTTTGTATGGATAATCTAAAAAAAAAAAAAAAGTATACTTGATACATTTTTCATACATTATTTCTTTAGATGTAATTTTTTTAAAAAAAATTATCAACTCTTACCATTGGTACATTAGAAAATTTAATTAGTTTTCCATTAAAGTCGAATGTAATATACGAAAATCATAGCATCATTTTTATAAATATAATAAATTGAACATGTGGACACATACTGATTTTTCATAACTTTTTAGTTTTATAAATATTTTGAACATTTGGTGTTTCTGAGAAATGAAATATCGTAAAAAAATATTCGTTAAGTTTAAATTATTATATTATATTCAATATTAAGATATATATATATATATATTAATCTTTATCCAACAATAAATTTGATAATCCATAAAAAATGAGATTCTTAATAATTAACATAAGAGTGTAAAAAAATAACAATTTATTTTAAATTTAAGGTGGATTGCTAAATATTTGTGTTAATTTATTGGAAAAAAAAAAAGAGAGAAAGTCATGTAACGGCTCTCAACATGCAATGAGGTTGCTTTGAGCTCATCCAAGCTATGATAGAGGCTTATGTGGACAATGAAACATCTACTAAGTGAGAGAGTAGATGAGTTGTACCAATAAGAATTAATATTTTGTGCATGTCAACTGTAAGTTTTATTACTTGTCAAGCATACAGAAAACTTTTCAGAATTATATTATATATAGATCCTTATTATTTATTATCACTCTACATAATTAATCAACAAAATTTAAAGATTAAACTAGGTGCATTTGCAGCGCGAATGACTTACGAATTATGTATAATTAACAAACTAATATTGGATGAAATTTATACTGACTATTTGTACTATATTGAAACAATATTTTTAAATAAAATATCAGTCTAAATTTTGAAAAAGTAAACGAAATACTGAAAATTTTGAACCATAAAATACCATTGCGCAAATAACACAAATAAATTTTAGATGTCAGTACCGCATGCTACCTTTGGTCGTCGGATCCGTGTAAAGTGTCTGTTCTTCAACAGATATGGCTTCAACGACCACCGGCGATATCTCGCCGGAGATAGAGATGGCTCTACCACTGAGACTGTCAGCCGCCCGTACCGCCTAGTATCTTCGTTTGCCGGCTTTTGATAGATCAAGCGTCTGTTAAAAATCAGTAAAATTTTAATTTCGATTACATACATTGAATCTTGAACGGTCCAAAATTTTAATTGTGATTAATTGCATACATTTAATCTTCAACGGTTCGAAATAAGGGAAAATTTAATTGCGATTAATTGCATACATTAAATCCTGAACAGTCCGAAATTTTAATTGCGAATAATTGTATACGTTGAATCTTGAACGGTTCAAAATCAGCGAAATTTTAATTGTTATTAATTGCAACTTAAAAACCCTCAGCTCCCTAGTGCAATCAATGCTATGAAGTTAATGACTACAAAACTTTTAGCTCAATTGTCATAAATGCATCGATTAACGTAAAAAAAATAAAATTCTCAACTCCACATTCACTCTTTTATTATATTTCCTTCAGAATTTATAATTATAATATATATAGATAGTAATTTACCCGCCACTTTAATAAAAAAAATTATATTATAATATTATTATTTTGTATTTAATATAGAATTTTGTTTTCAAAATTATCTCATAAATTAAAAAAAAAAATAGACATCTTATTGTTGATATATTAATATACATCAGGTATGACATGGCTTATCTAATACTTTATTTATTTATTTATTTATTTATTTATTTATTTTGTATTAGTATTAACTTTTTTTTGGCCAAATTGTATTAGTATCTCTATATAATAATAATAATAATAATAATAATAATAATAATAATATAATATAATTTCAATGAAAGTTATGAATTGTTGACAAGTAATTAAACTCTCTGCTGACGTGTACAAATCTTAAAACATTATTGGTCAATCACATTCACTCTCTCTTCTAGGTGATATATCATTGTACAACTAAGCACCTCTCATTGCTTAGATGAGCTCCAAACTCTCTCATTGCATCTTGGGATCTGTTACGAATTTCTCTAAGTTTTTTTATACAAAATTAATTGCTAATTAGACATCTTGAGGACCGTTACAAATTTCTCGATTTTTTTTTAAATAAAATTCATTACCATGTATATGATCACTTTCTAATTCTATATTATGATAAATTCACTTCTTCCAACTCTCATCACCTATTGACAGTCACTGTTATTATCCTCATATTCAATCTCATTTACTTAAACATGGAAGATATCAGTACACTGATAGAAGTTTATAAATATATTTTTATTTTCTAATCTTCAATGTATTTAAGTTAACTAAATTTTCGTAATCTGTTTTTCAGTATTCATGTTTGAGTTTTTCATTCAGTAAATGACCGTCGTTTTCAAATGGATTTCTAATTAATATGGATGAATATGAATATAAGTTGGTAAATAAATAAATGATACATTATATTTTAAATCAAATAATATAAAATTTTATAATTTATTTCAAACTTATATCAATTGATATGCTTAGATGTAAAAAAAAATCATCGTTCAAACATTTCTAATTCATTCTCACTGGACATTTTATTTTTCCTAAATATCACTCTTTCTGAATTTTTTTTTTATGTAAATAATTTCATCATACCATAATATTATATTTTATGAATAATAACTATATATGTAGATGTTATAATTTTATATGAACCATTGTAATTCTAAAAATAAAATCAAGGATGATGGTGTGCATAAAATATCACTAAACGACTAATTCAATATTGTTATACACAAACTATAATTGCATCTTAATTAAAATATTATACAAATTATATTGAATAATTAACTACTATGTTTCATAAATGACTTTTTACGGTTGAACTATTAGTTAACTTTAAATCATAAGTAATGAATATATGATAAATAATACACATTACAAAACCTACAAATTAATTTAAATATCGTTAAATAAAAGCATATTATTTTCTTGGCTAAGTTAATCGTAATAATTAAATCAATATAATATATACAAAGTGTAATATTATTTATTTTATTTTCTATTTATTGACATTTAATATATTCACATTTAATTAACTTAAATTTATAAAATAATAAATCGAATAAATTTTATACTCCGCGCAAAGCGCGGATCAATTATATAGTATAAGTAAAGAGAATCGCCTCAGCGATTTAGTTAGTTGAAAGATAATACTTTTTTTAATTAATTGTCTCCCTTAAATTTTTTTTTTTTTTTTTATAGAAGATGCATATATTTAAGGGAAAACATTACAACCTAGATGGAAGAGCGGAGCAATGCATCAGGAATATTAGGTTCCAACCAGAGACCCTCAAGTCTGAACAACGCTGCTCGTTTCCCCAAGTCATGAGCTAAAAAAACGAAGGACCTTCGAACCCAACTAACTATTACATCTGAATCCGAAAATAGTTTGCAAATATCCGCTAAAAAACAAAAAAGAGAGACAGTACTAGAGTTCGGTGAAGCAATTGATCGAGCCAAAATTTGGGAATCAGTCCAAAGGGAGAGCGTTTATTAATTTACTCACATTAATGTAAAACACTATGTTCTGACAAAATCGGTTAACACGTTACCATAAAAAGCCAATGAATGATTCGGGTAATACCATATCACAAAGACGCATTAATTTGCGCATTAAAACGAGTATTTATTAAGAGTACGCGCTACTCTCGGAGAATACAAGTTCTAAAATTAGCTTGGAACAATGGTTTCGTGGATAAACATGACACATTATAAAGATTTGAGGATGAATTTCCAACGGTTTGCAGAACGAAACAAGCTAGTACTGATTGAGTTAACAGATGGCTGATAAATGATTGATTTGATAAATGAGATTCTTAGGTCCCACTTAGTTCGAGTGGGGAGAATTGATATAGCATAAGTGATTGATTTGATAAATGATGATGGAAACGTCTTCATAATAAATCCAGTGAGAGGGCTCACTCCCCCTCACACATAATCATCACTAAATTTCAAAATGCGAATCAAGTCGGACCTGATAATCATGATAATGAACTATTTCAAGTACCCATTATTCCTAGTGGGAGTGAAACAACCAACTCGGTTCCAGATCGTAGTGATCGAAGAATACATCTCGGAGGTAGAATCACGAGACCGAGAGGTTATTCCAAGTAAGTTCAACCACCACCATTGTTTCCAGTGGGAGTAATGCCCCGATAAGAAGCATTATTCCGAGTGGGAGTAACATCAGACTAAAACATGGGATTAACGTACCTAGACATAGTTAAAGGCAACGAACTTCTCTCGAGAAGTGTCCCATCAAATAAGATGTGTTACACATCTTGGTGTTCGTTCTTGAACCAGTGACGGTTCTGCAAGCAAAGGAAGGACCTCAAAACAAGGGAATTGAGGAAAACAATGGAGGATGAAATTTCCTAAATAAGAACTAATTCGTTTTAGTCTTTAGTTGATTTATCTGTTAACCACAGAACTAGAAAGTGAAATCTTAGAATTCACTTCTGGTGGAAATTTGAGTAGTGCAAAACTCGAATAATTGCGAAAGGATATACTCAATTTCACGGAGTAAACTTTGATAAAGACAGACTCACCGACTATGCGTTACACCATAGTCTGGGCCGTCTTTGCCCATTACTACAAGTCTCGAATTCGAGCATGCATCAAATATGACCAAACCTCCCCAAGTAAAACTGGAGAAAGAGATCTATATGGAGCAGCCGGAGAGTTCCATTACACCTGGAAAAGAACGTAAAGTTTGCAAACTCCAAAGATCTATATACGGTCTTAAACGATCGTCTCGGCAACGGTATCGCAGAATCCACGAGGAAATCGTCGGATACGGATTCGTGAATCTTCACGAGGATCCCTGCGTATACACCAAGACCTCCGGGTCTAAGTATATCATCATAACACTATACGTGGATGACATACTCATTGCTGCGAACGACGTGAGTTTTATGAATAAATCAAAGTCCTGGTTAGCATCAGCATTCGAGATGAAAGACATGGGAGAGACTACGTACATCTTAGGCATCAAAATTGCCCGAGATCGTGCCACCCGGAGATTATGTCTATCTCAGGAATCATATATCAACAAACTGTTGAAAAGATTCAGAATGCTGGATGCTAAACCCGTGGATACGCCGGTTGTGTTCGGGTGCGCGCTATCGAAGCGTGATGGCCCGAAAAATCAGCAGGAGCGTGAACAGATGAAGAATGCAGAGTATATGAGCATGGTAGGGAGTCTAATGTACGTCATGCTCTGTACTCGGCCAGACATCTGTTACGTTGTGGGCCTAGTAGCAAGATTCCAATCAGATCCTAGTTATCAACATCTAAAGGCCGTAAAACGAATTATCAGATATCTGAAAGGTACTTCCGACTACGTTCTGTGCTATGAGGGCGATCGGCTCGAATTGACCGGTTATAGTGACGCTGACCACGGTGGCAATCCGGATGATCGTAAGTCCACCACAGGAGGAGTTTTCCTCCTTGCTAATGCTGCCATATCATGGGTTAGCAAGAAGCAATCTTGTGTCGCGCTTTCCACTATGGAATTGGAATTCGTTGCCCTCTCCAAAAATGCACAAGAAGCGGTCTGGCTGAAAAGGCTTCTTACTGCATTAATTGGCACCGAAAAGAAGAGTAAACCTGTGAAGGTGTACTCCGACAGTCAGGCGGCCACTGCGGCAGTTAAGAATCCAAAGTACCATAGTAGGACAAAGCACATAGATGTGAAATACAATTATGCTAAATCTGTTTTGGAAGACAACATAATCACTTTAGAATACTTGCCTACAGACAATATGGTCACAGACCCTTTAACTAAGCCATTACGTAGGGAGATTTTTGAAAAGCACGTAAAACTGCTTGGATTACGTAAGGCTTAAACTGTGTGGCTTGTAAAAGTGATAACATTTTGACATTTGAAATTATGTTTCAATTTGAATAAAGGAATTGCAATTTGAGTTTATGATTTATCGACGTCATAATGATTAACAACATCGGATTTTACGGTGTATAAACTAAGTCGTAGGAAGAAGTAAAATTCTTCCACCAAAATTATGTCGAATGTGAACCTTGCCTCGTCACACAGGCACGGTCATCTTATAAGGAGAGAAGAGACCTCTACCATAACAAGATTGGCTAAGAATCAAGGGGATAAACCTGATTAAACAAAACGATAACATTGTCACGCTTAACAGCATGACTTAATCTTCGTTTTGTAAATCGCCGAGTTGGACTTTTTCCATCACTATATATCACATTCAAGGCCAGATGAGAGATTATGCAATAGCATTATTGACATATCCCATCCCTGGCTTTTACCAGGTGTGCTATCGACGCGTGCTTCATACTGCGCGTGCCATATACGACCACGGGGTCATGCTCGTTTGTGCTAGCTAGAATCCTTGTGATTCAAAGGGTGCATACTTCTTCACCTTGAGCGTGTGATTGATCCCGGATGTCTTATGAAGAGGCATCCAAAGTATCCTCACGGACTCAGAACTTATACCTAAGGTCTGGCTCAATGCTCGCATCTCGGCGTACGAGCGCAGTGCCAAAGAGAACAGCCAAGTGACCACGTCTTGGAAACCGGTTGAGTCAGACTAAGGGTATAAGCGATGGGGATGGTCAAGTTCACATTTAATTCACCGACTCTCGTGTTCACTAGGTGGCCGCCAACCGGATATTAGTTGAAGGTTGTGAACACTTGTACGGATGCCCTGGAGAATTATTCATTTGTTGAAAACTGGGCAATTGGAGAATAAACAGTTGACCAAGGATACAGTGCGGTACATAGTTTTATTTCAAACAGGTTTGGTTCATGAAAGGGAATCAACGTTCTGCGGGCGCTACAATACTCCTAACAAATGAGTAGCACGATGCCTGTCCGCCGGTCGTACGGCAAACCTCGTATGAACTATTCGGAGACGGAGACAACAACTGAAGACTGAAATATTGATGCTATTGGATGACAATACATTAACAGGCACCCTCCCATTCCGGCGAGTGGGAGCTGTTAGCATATGGTGACGTGGCGTCGTAATTGGTAGCCCATTAGTATATGTGGTTACCTAAGATAATTAGGTAAATGTCACATTAAGGCTAATTGGGCCAGACCCAATTCCCACGTGACATGGGAGGCCCAAAATTGGGCCTCCCACCCACATAGGTCGGCCGAAACCCTAGATAGGGAGGGAGGAGGATTTTCTCCTCCTCCCACTATATAAGGAGGTCTTGGGGTCACTCCCAAAACACACATTGATCACAACTCCTCTTAAGTTGTGATTTGAGATAAACTCCTTTCTCTCTGGCCTAATTTCGGCCGGCCCCTATAACACCATCATTGGTGTGCCAATTTGCTTTCGAGAATTCAGTCCAAGGTTCTGTCCCCGTTGAAGAATCGATCAGAGGCTTTGTTGTGGAGCTTACACCGCGTATGACTTCTTCTCACGAAGAACTTGTACGAGTTCCGACTGGAGGATCAGAACTCCATCCACATCGTTCTCGGGCAGGAATGCTAAAAGGTATGTGTACTAATTCCGCTGCGTAGATTAGATTTCTTGCTAGTACACGTTTAGCATTCTGTAGTATTACGTCCTTGTAATCCAACATCATGATCAAAACAGAGCAGGATATACTGACAATCAGGTCCCACTTAATTCGAGTGGGAGAGATTTGAACCAGCAACTCACGTGAATGACATGGTAAATGAGAATGGGGACATTTTCATAGTAAATCCAGTGAGAGGAATTAACCCTACACACGTAATCACTGTTTGCTGTTTAGACGAATCAAGCTGCACCTGATAGTCAAAATTGCTGAACCGGGAATGAGGCAACTAGCTAAACTACCCCATTATTTCCAGTGGGAGTGATCTAACCAAACTTGGTTCCAGATCCTAGTGATCAAGGAATGCATCTCGGAAATAAAACCCCGAGACCAAGAGATTGTCAAAAGAAAGTTGTAAGTCGAGGTTCTAGCACTGCCATTGTTCCCAAAGGAAACGATGCTCCGATAAGAAGCATTTTTTTGAGTGGGAGGATTGTTCCCAATAGAAATGATGCTACGATAAGAAGCGTTATTCCGATTGGGAGAAAAGATCAGACTAATAAATTGGACTAGTAATGCCTAGACGAAAGTCAAAGGCATCGAACTTCTCTCAAGAAGTATCCCATCGAGAAAGGTGAAAACCTCACTAAAACTGTTGGCATGCATTGGAAAGACCTAAAGTGGAGAAATAGAGGAAAATAATAAAAGAGAGAGATCGCCTTAAATGAAAGCCATTATAGTCTATAGTTGATTTACCTGCTAACCACAGGGGCAAAATGATATGGTGAGCCCTGAAAGAAGGCTCACCACTAGTGGAAAAAAGTCGGAAAACCCGACTCATTGCGAAATGACTTACCCATTTTCACGAAGTGGACTTTGACAAGAGAAACTCACTGACTGTGCGTGAAACCACGGTTAGGGCCATTTATGGTCCTGGTCGCAAGTCTCGATCACGAGATGCACCAAATAGATGTTAATACCGCATTCCTCCACGGAAACCTGGAGTAAGAGATCTACATGGAGCAACCGGAGGGTTTCATTACTCCTGGTAACAACGTAAAGTTTGTAAACTCCAATGGTCCATCTACGGTCTTAAAAAATCGTCACGGCAATGATACCGTAGACTCCACGAGGAAATCGTAGAAAACGGATTAATGAATCTTCACGAGGATCCGTGCGTGTATTATAAGACTTCCGGGTCTAAGTATGTCATCTTAACCGTATACGTGGACGGCATACTCATTGCCACAAACGACGTGAGTTTTATGAACAAGTCAAATTCATGGTTGGCATCTGTATTTGAGATGAAAGACATGGGAGAGGCCACGTACATCTTGGGCATTAAAATTGCTAGAGATCGGGCTACCCGGAAATTGTGTCTGTCTCAAGAAGCCTATATCAACAAGCTGTTGAAAAGTATTAAGTTCTATAATGTGGAGAGGAGGGTTGAACCATAAGGAGATATAAAATATGAATGATATAAATGATTCAACCAAGTATTTACATGTTAGGATGCAACTATATATAGGAGATCAATCCTAACTAACTAGTCAACTATACAAGTCAACCTAAGGTACCATGTATCTATACAAGTATGAGTACCTATCAATGTATATACAATATGTACATCTAATATTCCCCCATCTTTTCCTTCTTCTTCCTTTCTAAAGAATTAAAAGGAAAATTTGAGAGAAAAGTTTGATGATGTATGAAATACCAAGGTCCAATCAAAACCCGGTCAAAGAGAGCCAAGGGTAAACCCGTTCAAAATGAGCCAATGAAATTTAAAAACCCGCTCAAATGATCCATGAAAAATTTAAAACCCGCTCCAAAATGCCAAGGTACATAACCCGGTCTTCATAAAACGGCCCCTCGAAAATCCAATTTTCGGGATGGGGCCCCAAACTTGAGATCTGTCCTCAAAACAGCCCCAAAATCTTCAAAAGCTCCAAAGAAGCCCCAATATTTCAGAACTATCCTCAAAATAACCCCAAACTTTGCAAAACTTGCAAAAATTCCCTAAACTCTGAAACTGCTCCAAAACAGCCCCAAAGTCTTCAAAAGAGCATCCCAAATTTGAAAACTGCCTAAAACAGCCCCAAATATCCAAAAGCTTGCAAAGAAGCCCCAAACTTCATAAAATTCCAAAATCAGCCCCCAAATTCGAACAAAATCGCACAAAGAGACCCAGGCATGTGTAGAGCACATGAGGGTGCACATGGGTGCACGAGACGAGCCAGCCCCAAGTCTAAATCCCGGTGCACGGAGGGTGCACGGCGCTCCAAGCCTCAGGGTCGCGGGTTCGAAACCAGCGAGATGCAATATTTCCAGATTATTCAAACCTGGGCAGAATATGAAGATCTTCAAATCTTCAAACATAATTCCCAGATGTTCTTCATAGAACCCCAGAAATCCATCCAAAATCGCTGCAAATAATCAAGAATTCAACCTATAACCAATTGCTGCCTCAACCGCGCACTTAATCCTGAAGAATCGATCCAAAGAACTCCTTCGATCAAGAGATTGCTGATTTAAATCCAGATCACAGGATTGACATCATGCCAAATCAAGACAATCCTATAACTTGAATCGACATATTGGAGCCTTGAATCCAGCAGGAACCATATGGCGCATCAAAACCAATCCAAAACGCAGCAAATGATCGATAATCCAAGTTGAATTTGAAGAAATTGCAGTCAAAATACTGCAGCAACAGCAACAAGAACTGAGATATTCAGCTCCAATCAAATCCAAATTGGACAAATCCACATCCAATATCGCCAAATTGCAGCTCGGAATCAATCAACGAGTCAAATGCGAATCCAAAGCAATCCAAATCACAGTATATGAATGAACAACGAGCTCGAATTTGAAGAAATTGCAGCAAGAACACCGCAGAACCAAGAACCGAGCTAAAACAGTCCAAGAACGGACCAAATTGATCCAATTCGCAGCAGCAAGCAACAAATTTCAGCTCAGATATAAACACAGCATCAAATGCGAATCCAATGCAATTCGAATCGCAGCAAATGATCAAGAAACAAGCTCAAAATCGAAGATCGAACTTCAAGCAGTAAAATAGGCGTGAAAACGAAAATCGAATCGCAATACCTCCAAGAAGCTTCGAATGATGCTCAAATCTTCACAAAAAACATTGCAATGATGTCCAGCAAGCATTAGAAATGCAGAAAACTTGAAACAAATCAACGAATCGAAGAATCAAGCTCATTCGACACCAACTGAAGCTTCAGCTGAAAAACGCATAAACTAAGCTGCAATAATCCAAATCCGCAACGATTAACGGATCAATCCAGCAGAAGCAATTGATCATAGACTCGTGCAACAACACCAGATCGAATCCATGACACAGAATCGATTAAAAATCGATGAAGACTGCTCAAATCAATGGAACAGTGCTGCAGCAACAGAATGAAGAACAAGTAGCTGAATCTGAAATGCTGATCCAAAAATGCTGAAATCTTCAATCCAAAACAGCTATAATGAGCAGCAAATCCACGAAATGCAGCAGCAACAACTTGATCTTCAAGTAATCCAATGAATAGAAGCTTGATCCTCAAGATCGAAGCTCAAATCAATGCAAAAATCCTCTCGAAAAATCATGAATCGAACCTGGAAATACAATGGCTCTGATACCATATTAAGATCTAGAATGTGGAGAGGAGGGTTGAACCATAAGGAGATATAAAATATGAATGATATAAATGATTCAACCAAGTATTTACATGTTAGGATGCAACAATATATAGGAGATCAATCCTAACTAACTAGTCAACTATACAAGTCAACCTAAGGTACCATGTATCTATACAAGTATGAGTACCTATCAATGTATATACAATATGTACATCTAATAAAAAGATTCAGACCAAACCCGTGGATACGCCGGTGGTGTTTGGGTGCGCACGCCGGTTCGGATTCAGGTATGCTATCAATGCGTGCTTCATACTACACATGCCACGTTCGACCACGGGGTCACAGCTCGGTTGTGCTATGAAAGAATCCTTGTGATTCTGGCGGGCGCATACTTCTTCACATCGAGCATGTGATTGATCCCGGGAGCCTTATGAAGAGGCACCCGAAGTATCCTCATGGACTCTGAACTCATACATAAATTCAGTCTCAATGCTCGCTTCCCGGCGTACGTAGTGCTGAACAAAAAGGCCCAGTGACCACCTCTTTGGAAACCGGTTGGGTTTGACTAAGGGTATGATCGATGGGGATGGTCAAGATCACATGTAATTCAACGAATCTTGTATTCACTAGGTGGCCACCAACCGGATATTAGTTGAAGGTTTTGAATACTTGTGCGGATGCCTTGGAAAAGTGTTCCTATGTGGAAACTAGGCAAATGGAGAATTATCAGTTGACCTAGTATACAGCGCGCTACAATATATAAATGTTGTTTATAACAGGTTGATTGGAGAAAAGGGAATCAACGTTCCGCGGGCGCTACAATACTCCTAACAGATGAGTAGCACGATGCCCGTCGTATCCGCTGGTCGCACGGCAAACATCGTATGAACTATTTGGAAGTAAGGACCAGATTGAATGAGTGAAATGTTGATGCAAATTTGGACAACAATACATTAACAGGCACCCTCCCATTCCGGCGAGCGGGAGCTGTAAGCATATGGTGATGGGCGCTGTAATTGGTAGCCCATAATATGTATAGTTTACCTAAGGAAATTATGTACATGTCACATTAGGGTAATTGGGCTAGACCCAAATCCCAATTGACATGAGAGACCCAAAAAATATGAGCCTCCCTTATACATGGCCGGCCGAAACTTGTAGGAAGGGCAAAGTGGACTTTTGTCCACTTTACTCCTCCTATAAATACATGGTACTAGTGGATTTTTAGGGTTAATCACTATTTCCTCATTAGAGTGTTTTAAAGAGAAAAACCCTACACTCCACACATAAGGGTTTCGGCCGAACCACTCACATCAACACCAAGGGTGTGCCAATTTGCCTTCGAGTAAACACTCCGGAGATCTGTCCCCTTGCCAAGAATCGATCAGAGGCTTTTCTTTATCTTCCCCAGGTTTGGTTTTTTACGTCATTCAAAATCAAATGAACTCAAAAGTGTGTGGGAATTCTACTAATTTCAAATTCAAAAAATGGGTTTATTAGATTTCTGGTGATACACGAGGTTGTTTCTATGTGAGAGGAAGACGAATTCTTTTTGTTATTGTGATTGTATCTACACATCCTAAATTGGTTTTGATTGGGGTTGCTAACTCAATGGTAGAGTACTCGGCTTTTAAGTGCGGCTAGCATCTTTTACACATTTGTATGAAGTAATGGATTCATTCATCTCTTCGGTAGAGTTTGTAAGACCACGACTGATCCGGAACTGCAAGGAATGCATGGAAAAAGCAGCATGTCGTATCAATAGAAAATTCGGAGAATATTTCATTCTTAGTAAGAAAAAAATGAAAAAAAAAAAATTCAGAGTTGGGTCGAGTGAATAAATGGATAGAGTCCTAGGAACGTAGAGTTTACACAGCGTAGGACTTCTTTAACAAGAACCTCTACGGGTTCCGACCGGAGGATCGTGAACTCCCTTTTGCGAAGATCTTGGGTCTACGGAGAACTGTAAAGGTATGTGCGAATCTTCCGTTGCGTAATTTTGATTACTAGCATGTACCATGTTTTAAGTTTCCGTAGTGATTACTCCCTGTAATTTAACAATATGAATTTCCTGCCATTTTCTGAATCAGATTGGAGCTCCCAAGAAAAAGGTGATTGATTAGGTTGCCTATTTGAATAGTATTTGAAGCTGCCCTTAAATATATTCCGATAGCAGATCAATGGATAAATTTGTTAAAGTTAATAGTTTCCAACATTGCAAACTGTTTGGTGAGAAAATAGATTGAGAAAGATTTGATCCCATAATTCCTCTTCACCGTAAAACAAAATCATGTGAAAAAGATCATCCCGCAAAAAGGCCAGTGTCTCTATCTAAGCTGTGATTCTTCAGTTTAGATTCTGCTCTTGGCTACTTTGGCTGTAGTTTTGTTAGTGAAATATGATTTTAGATATTGTAAAGAAATTGCTTTGTCATTTGGGATTTACTGAAGCTCACTATTTGAAACTCAGTTCTCAAATAAATAGGGTTCATTTTCTGACCTGAGATTTTAAAAGTCGGTCCAATTGTGATGAGTTAATTCGGGACTTAGTTTAGGTGGCAAGGACCTCAGCAATTTAGTAGGTTCAACACTAAGTTGAGATAGTTACCACAGCTAGCTAATGAAGAATGTGGCAGTTGCAATATAATTTGATGTTGTTATGGGCATTGTTGGTCTTAGATTTTAATTTTCTGATTTGCATTTTCATAGAATTTCTTATGTGGGTTAAACTTTATTGAATTCTTGATTTCTGTTAATTTTCAGGTCAGTGGCTATCGAACATGAACTTTGAGTTTTTGCGAAAATTGAAACATGAATCTGCTGTCTTTATCAGATAATTCGATCTAATTGGAAGTTTGAAATTCTTTAATTCCTGATGACTGTTGCAGATGTTGGGATTCTAGCTGCACTATTCATACTTTGTGATCTTCCATTTGGTTCTTATACAAACGGATTAAAAAGATGAATCAAATAAAGTTTAAGAAGTTGTTTAAGGAATGTCTAAACAGATGCGATAGTAATGTTAGTGATATTAACTGAACACTCTTGACGATGAGATTTTGTTCCAACGGTTGGAACTCCGGTACGGTCTTGACGGAAATCCAAGGTCCTTCGCTCCACGTAATCCTGCAAGAGGGGAATAAACCGGACGGTGACCCGGAATCCCTCTCCGATGTTTAAATGAGAATCTCGTGGCAAGCAAAAGCAAGCAATAGTATGAGTATGTAATCGTGTGTGATATGAGGTAACTTCTTCCTTTATATAGGAGAGGAGTTACCCCAGTTACCTGCTGAACTGCCAGGGCAGTTAGCCCACGCTCCGCGTATCTCGGCCACGCTCCGCATATCTCGGCCACGCTCCGCGTATCTCGGGCCACTCCCCCACTACTCTGATAGTGGGCGTGTTTCTCGGCCTCAACCTCTGATAGCAAGTCCCGACCAATATCGGGGACTCCAGAGTTATCTCATTGTGTCACCGCTCGGGGCCCCTCGTCATCGTGACAGGGCCAACATCCTCAGGGATTCATCATCCGGGCCTACTTAAAGGCATATCATCGGGGCCTACTTAAAGACATCTCATCGGAAGCATCCAACTCGCTTATCGGGACCGACCTTGTCGGGGCCTCTTACCATCGGGACTCCTCTTGTCGGGACCCTTCACATTGGTCTTCTTGACCTCTTTTAGGGCCCAATGGGCCTATTCACCGTTTACTCGTCGTTAAAGGGCCTAACGGCTATAGTGAAACCCATCATTTGCCCCCAAGACATGAGGGACTTACAGTTCGTCGTGTCTTTCAACTCCCGACCTCCCGATATCGGTATCAGAGGTTTTATCCTTGACAAAATTTATTGACACGAATCTTCTCGTCCACGATTCCTCGATGCCTCGAGAATAGTCACCGAATCCGAGAAGACTCCTCGATTACTCGGCCATTAAATGCAGCAGGTGACGAAGCGACGGTTTTGGCACCCGTGCCAGATTTTTCTGAAAAAGCATTTTCAGGCCGTTTCATCATTAACGTCTCTTTCCATTATGCCCCCTTTTATCTCAACGGCTCAGATTGAAACGCTTCGCCTTCAACGGTTCAGATTAGAAGGTCCTTTCGACTATCCCTTCCTCTATAAAACCCTAATCCTGGGCACTATTCTTCTTTTACCGTTTCTGCAATTTCAAAAGCTCTATAACTTCGAAAGCACAAGTTCTTCTCCGGCTTCCTGTTTTCCGATCAGCCTTCCGGCGACCGTCTAGATCATCCTCTCGCTTCAATTCACCATGTCTGGTAAGAATTCCTTCTCTGATGTTAGCGTAGCCTTTCCCTTATCTTTGATCAGTTTGCTTGTATTTTATTTTCCGAAAACCCACCATGCCTTTTCCTGCCATGGCTATGAGGGGATGAAACCTTTCAACTTCGGTTACGCTCCCAACGAAATCTCGGTGACTGCCTATGATGCAGCTCTCCGAGAAGGATGCATTACCCAAACCTGGGAGCCTCGCCTTCCTTACTCTCGCCACCGTGCCTCGGGTGACCCTGTGGTCACTCGTCCCGAGGAAGGGCAGATATTTGTCTCTACCGGACAAATATCGGCAGGGATCCGATTTCCCTTTTGCGGAAATTTGGTTGAGATGTGCACCCATTACAAGACGCATCCAACTACCTTCTCCCCACACGCCATCCGCGTGTGGAACGCTTTTCAAGTCCTCTGCTTCCGACAGAAATGGGTCTACAGCCTCCAACTCTTCCGAACTTTCTACGGGATGAAGTGCAACGAGGTTGGGGTTTGCGCCTTCTATCCTCGGATGCCCAAGTGGAATAAGCAGCAGCTTGCGCGGTGCAGTTGGACCAACGACACCTGGAAGGTTGTCAAGGGTCGGGGGCTCCTCATCGACACAGGGTCCGACAACAGCGGGTGGAAGAGGAGCTACTTCTTCATTAAGAACAGTTCTATCCCATGGCCCCGATGGGAGGTGGAAGCGGACTCTCCTCCCGCTTATCACACTTACTCTGATGAAGATTTTCAAATCCTTCACTGCATCCAGCTTTACCGTTGGGGGGGAGTCTTACACTCCCCTCGATGCTAACACCCTAACGGAGCGGGACCTGGTGAATGCCGGGATCCGCCTCCTCGATATAATCTCTAGGGGTCAACTCCACGACGGCCCCTCCAATACGGTTCCTTGGGTAACGTTTCTAACCATGTCTATGTTTTCCATTGTTTGCAGCTAAGAAGGTATCACTGCTGACCAATCTCATCCTTAAGCAGGGGGAGACCGACGCTGTCCAACGCCCCGCGCGGAAGAGGAAGTCGGCAAAGAAGGCCACCGCTCCGTCGGCATCTCCCTCCGCGGAGAGGACTAAGCGGGCCCGAGTAGAGGAGGTGGACAGACTCTTCAATGTCCAAAATGCTGAAGAAGGTAAACAGCTCCGCCTAGCTATTAAATCATACAGGAAACAAGTTCCTAAGGAGTTGATCCCCTCCACCAAGGAGGCCCGAATCAAGGAGATCAAACGCATCCTCCGAGGGGAAACTCCCCGCATCCTCTAAGCTGGTTACTACAACTACCACGGGAAAGATCAATACGTCTCTCGGCGCGTCATTTGGTGTAAGGATCCTAACCAACTTCCTGACTATCTTTCTGAAGCAATTCATCCTCTAGGTGCAGGTCAATCGGGAACTCAGTCGGGGGCTGAAGTTTCAGCAGGGGCACCACTTTCCGGTGCTCGAGTTGGAGAGGGTCTCCCTCAACTTCCTGCCCCGATGGGATCGGGGGCTGAAGGAACCCCGACAGGCGATCAATTTCGTCGGGTGGAAGACCTGGACTCCTCCGAGGAGACAAACGAGGGTCTCACCTTGATTCGTCGTCGTCGGGGGACGAGGCAGTCCCCCTTGAAACCAACCTCCGGGGGGCTGGCTCCCTCACCACCGTAGCAGCAGTATTCGCCCATCCACAGCCTGAATCCCTCCGGGTCCCAGGGCGACTCGGAGATGCGCACCTCCACGACTCCAGTCGGTCCCCCTCCTCTCCCCTTAGACGGGAGCTTCTACAAGGTTTACGACCCCAACCAAAGGGCGGCTCCTTGGACCCTGATCCAAACGCTGCAATGGGTCCAGCTCCGACAGGGTGATACGTACCCGGAGCTGGGTCTGCATTTGGTGGCAGGCTCGGTTCTGCCGTCTCTGAAGCTTCCGATCTCCCTGGATCGGGAGGACATCCGCGCAGATGTCCGTGGAATGGCTATTCGTCGGGTGGAGGTAAAATTCCTATTTTCATCCTTTAATCAATAAGGCAAAAGATTCATGTACTAACCCTTTCCTCTTTCCTACACAGGAGATGGCGGACATAAACTGCTGCTTCGGGTACATCTTTGCCCTCGAGGAAGCTCTGGAGCCGGAGCGGGCCAAGGGGGCGCCCGCGGTTGTAGCCAAGCTTGATGAGGATCTCGCCGCCTCCGAGTCTTCGAGGGAAAACTGGCCAAGGAACAGGCCCTCCTCAACCGAAAGACTGGGGACCTCAAAGGCAGGTTCATGACTTCGAGGGCCTGCTGAAGCGGGAGCAGCAGGAGCGGAAAAAGGACGCGGAGGCTCGGGACAAGCTTGTCCTCGAGAAGGAGGCTCTGTAGCGGGAAATTGCTGAGGTTCCTGCCAAGCTGGTCGCGGCTGAGAACAAGGGCCGGGAAGATTATCGGGGCTCTGAGGATTTCCAAGCTGACGCGGTGAAATTCTGCACCGCGGAGGTGGAGAACACCCTCTTCAACGCGGTCGAGGAGCTCCATCTGGAGTATGGCGACGCCATCAACTTCGATAAGTCTGCGACTCTTGCTCCCTTTGCGAAGAAGTATTTCGACCTCTCGGAGGAGAGTGATGAGGGCAACACTCCCGCAGGTGTTGAAAACATGGCGGAGCTTCAAAGTGCCGATCCCCCGACAGTTGATTCCCCGATAATCGACCCTCCAGCAGCTGAACCTGTGGAGCCTTCTGCCACAGATCTCGTGGATCCTGCTCCCGCTGATGCCGACAAGGACCAAGCTTAATGCTCTATCTTTTTAGTCCTTGTAATTTTCCTTTCTTTGTAATGAACCTTCAGGCCTTTGAGCCCTTTCAAATATCAAACTATTTCAGTTCCGATTATCACTACACCATTCGGAGGTGATTTAGCCCACGCCACCTAGGGCGACTTAATCGTGCCAACTAAGGCAATTCAATTCGCACCACCTAAGGCGACTCAGCCACACTTAGAATAAATCTAACAACCATGCACCACCTAAGGCGACTTAACAACCCGCACCACTTAAGGCGACTTAACAATCTGCACCACTTAAGGCGACTTAATCTCGTGCACCACTTAAGGCGGCTCAACAACACTTAGCATAAATCTAAGAACAATCTGATCGGAAGCAACCTCTTTATTCATTGATGGCTCAAAATATGCTTACATCGAATCAAACGATAGATAACTTGCACCACTTAAGGCGACTTAGTAACATCGTGCACCACTAAAGGCGACTTAATAACATCGTGCACCACTGAAGTCGACTTAATAACGCCGTGCACCTCTGAAGGTGACTTAATCTCACACGTGACATTTCTTCAAGTGTTCACCACTGACAGAATGCTTCAATACTCTGCCATCGAGGTCTTCCAACTTATACGCATTTGGAACTGGCATCCCCACGACCTTATAAAGTCCTTCCCATTTTGGCGACATCTTGTTGATCCGATCCAAAAGGGTGAACTCATTCCGACGACAAACCAGCTCTCCGACGAAGAACTGTCGGGACTTAACTCGCCGATTGTAATATCTGGCCGTCGCCAAACGCATTCGAGCCTGGACTTCATCAGCATCCCGCCTCTTTTCCTCGAGCAAGTCCAGTTCCAGACGTCTCATTTCATCATTCGTCAAAGGCTCGTAATACCTCATCCGATGGGACGCCACAGCTATTTCCACGGGAGCAACGGCCTCCGTGCCATAAACAAGGCCAAACGGAGGCTCCCCAGTTGATCGTTTGGGTGTCGTTCTAACAGCCCAAAGCACATTTTCCAGCTCGTTCAGCCATTTGCCCTTCAAGGCATAGACCCTTTTCTTCAGGCCATCCATCATGATTTTGTTGGCTGACTCCACCTGTCCATTAGTTTGAGCATGATGGACAGAGGTTGTCCGATGCTCGATATTCAGTTCCTCCAGATACTCCTTCACTTGAGCCCCGTTAAATGGAGGACCATTATCGCTGATCAACACCTTAGGGATCCCGTATCGGGATATAATATGGGTCTGGAGAAACTTGACGATTTGGTTCCCCGTTGTCTTGGCCAATGCCTTAGCTTCTATCCATTTCGAAAAATAATCAATGGCCACAAGAAAATATTTACACTGACCTTGTGCCTGTGGGAGGGGTCCCACCAAGTCGATACCCCACTGCGCGAAGGGCCAAGCACTCTTGATGGACATCAGATTAGCAGCCGGAGCCACGATATTCGGGGCATACCTCTGGCACGCGTCACAAGATCGGACTAATAACGTCGCCTCCTTGCTCGTCGAAGGCCAGTAATAGCCCAAATTCAGCAATTTCCTCACAATGGATCGGGCCCCTTCGTGACAAGCCGCGACCCCTTCGTGCACCTCCCTAAGGATTCGATTCGCGTCGGGCTCAGCCACGCATTTCAAATAAGGAGTTGAGAACCTACCCCTTTTTGTATAGCTGATTGTCCACCACCACGTAATTAACCGCGATCCGGCGTATCCTGTCAGCTACTACTCCATCATCGGGGACTGCTCCCGTGGTCAGATACGCAACTATCGGGGTCATCCAAGTGGGCTCCTCCTCCGATCCTGCTTCAATGGCACATACCTCCGATGGATCGGTGGTCGACAAGATCACCTTCTCCAAGAAGTGCACCTTCCGATTTTCCTCGAGGGGTGCCCCCCAGGCAAATTTACTCAAGGCATCCGCTTCCGTATTTTCCTCCCTCGGGATTGCTTCAATATCAAAAATTTTGAAACTCTCCTTCAAGACTTGCACCTCGCGAAGGTACTTTCTCATCATCGGGCTCTTTGCCTCATATCATCCTTGGACTTGATTCACAATCAGGCCAGCATCACATTTCACTCTTAAGTGACCAACTCCCGTACCTTTGGCGATTTTGAGGCCTGTGATAAGAGCCTCATACTCAGCTTCATTGTTGGTGGCCCTAAACGTTAAGGCCAAAGCATATCGAAGGGGCTCACCCCCGCCTGGTGGTATCAGTACGAACCCTGCTCCTGATCCGTCTGAACTCGAAGAACCATCAGTGTACATTTCCCAAGTATTTTCCTCATTTGGCTGTTCTGATTGCTCTGCCATTTCTGGTTGCTCTGCTTTCGGGACCTCCGTAGTTGCCCCCTCTACAGGGCCCGCTTCTTCCAGATCGGGGGCTGTAGACTCTGCTATGAAATCCGCCAACGCCTGGCCCTTAATAGCCGTTCTCGGAACAAAGTGAATGCGGAACTCACTAAGCTCGACCGCCCACTTCAGTAATCTCCCCGACGCATCAGTTCGGTTCAAAAAATGCTTCAAAGGCTGATTTGTCGACACAGTAATCGCATGCGCATGGAAGTAAGGCCTCAGCTTCCGAGCAGTAATGATCAACGCGAAAAGATACTTCTCAACGGCGAGATAATTCATTTCAGATTTGGAAAACGCCTTGCTTACATAATAAACGGGGACTTGATTACCCTCGACTATCTTCACTAAGAGAGAGCTAATAGCAAACTCAGAAACAACCAAATATAGATAGAGCGGCTCGCCTGGGATCGGTTTTGCCAACGGCGGGAGGGTGCGAAGGTGCTGCTTGAGTGCCTGGAATGCCTCTTCACACTTGGCAGTCCACTCAAACTTCTTATTGGCCCTCAGAACTTCAAAAAACGGCATGGATCGGTCACTTGCCTTGGACAGGAAGCGATTCATTGCAGCTAGTCGGCCATTCAGCACTTGCACCTCCCGATGATTTATTGGAGACTACATCTCCTTGATTGCCCTCAGCTTCTCGGGGTTCACCTCAATCCCCCTTTGGCTTACCATAAAGCCCAAAAACTTCCCCAAGTGCACTCCGAAGGCACATTTGGTCAGGTTCAAGCGAACCTGATGAAGCCTCATCCGCTCGAACGCCGTGGCTAAGTTGTGAACATGATCCTCGGCCTGTCGGGACTTCACCAGCATATCGTCTACGTAAGCCTCCATGGTTTTCCCCAGCATGTCCCCGAACAGCTTGTTCACCATCCTTTGATAAGTTGTCCCGGCATTGATCAATCTAAAGGGCATGACATCGTAGTGATAGATGTCACTATCAGCATAAAAAGC
Source organism: Clarkia xantiana subsp. parviflora (assembly GCA_036873135.1). Lineage (NCBI taxonomy): Eukaryota > Viridiplantae > Streptophyta > Magnoliopsida > Myrtales > Onagraceae > Clarkia > Clarkia xantiana. Next base: position 3,359,733 of record JAPTYO010000018.1, read on the forward strand.
AGTGTGGGGGGCATCTTCCTTAGCCATCTTGATCTGATTATAGCCCGAGTAAGCATCCATGAAGCTCAGCAATTCATATCCCGACGTAGCATCCACCAACTGGTCGATCCTCGGAAGGGGGTAACAGTCCTTCGGGCAAGCCTTATTCAAGTCGCGGAAATCAACACACATCCGCCATTTCCCATTGCTCTTCTTCACCAGAACCGGGTTGGCAACCTAAGTCTGGAATCGGAGCTCCTTGATAAATCCAGCATCGAGCAACCTGCCCACCTCCTGCTGGATCGCGATCCTCTTGTCTGCGCCCATCAGACGCCTCTTCTGCGCGATAGGCTTGATCGTGGGATCAATCTTCAATTCATGCTCAATCACATCGGGGCTGATTCCTAGCATGTTGCTCGGGGACCAGGAAAACAGCTCCTTGAACTCTTTCAGCAGCTCAATCAATTCTCGGGCCCTCTCGTCAGACAGGGCGGACCCGATTTTCACATTCCTCTGAGGTCCGTCAATCTCGACCTCCTTCAAATCATCCATAGGGGCAGGACGCCCAAACTTCTCTCTGGGATCAGCATCGGTTTGGAGGATAGTCATAGCCTCCCGTCTTCTCCTTCGGGTGGCATTGACATAGCACTTTCTGGAAGCCACTTGGTCGCCCTTGACCTCCTCGACTCCGTGGTCAGTCGGGATTTTCATCTTCTGGTGAACAGTCGAGGAACCTGCCATCAGCGGGTTGATGGTAGTTCTCCCGATAATTGCATTATAAGCCCCCGCGGACTCAACCACCACGAACTCCACATTCCTCCTCTCCGCTTTCCACCCACTACCGAACTCCACTGGTAAGGTAATCATTCCCAGCGGATAGGAGGTAAAACCAGAGAATCCAACCATCGGGAAGTTCACCTGCTTCAGGTCCTTCTTCGTTTTCCCCATGGCCTCCAGAGCATCCATAAACAGAATATCGGAGGAGCTCCCTCCGTCAATCAAAATTCGCTTCATCTCGTACCCATCCACGTCCAGGGTCACGAATAAAGCGTCATCGTGCGGAGTCTCCACACCTACCAGGTCCTCCGCTGAAAAGGAAATCACCATCTCTTCCTTCGCGGTCCAGGATCGGGACCTCTTGCCCAACACCACAGCAGCGGAAATTCTAGAGGCATAAACCTCCCGAGAGGCTGTAGTATCACCTCCTGCCGCCAATCCTCCATGAATCACATTAATGGTGCCCCGCTTCTCCTTACGGGCACCAGAAGACTCTGGCTCCGACTTTTTCTTCTTTGGGGACCGATCGCGGGATCGGGAACGGGACCGCGATCGAGATCGGGAGCGGGATCGACACCGCCTCTCAGCCACAAACTCCTTAAGCTTCCCCTTCTGGATCATCTTTTCGATTTCCTTCTTCAACTCCCGACAATGGTTAGTGTCGTGACCGCTGGCGCGGTGGAACCGACAGTAACGATCGGTGCGGGATCCCAAAAATTCTCCTTCCTTCTTCGGTGGGTACCTGGAGATACCCTGTCGATCCATCACCGCCAACACAGAGGCCATAGAACTGTTGAGAGGAATGTGATGATCCTCCCGCTTGTCCTTCCTCGGGGGACGCCTGTCCTCCCTTCGATCAGAACGGCCTCGACTCCGACTGCCCTCGGATCTATCCTTCCCCTTATGGTCGTCTAATGATTTGAAAGACTGTTTCCCCCTATTTGACTTCGGAGGATCAAGCTCTCCGGCAGCTATCTTCGACTTCTGCACATCGATTTGCTGCTTCACCCTTTTCTGCAGCGCCTCCATGTTCCACACAGCCTTCTCAGCCATGCTGTGCATCAGGTCGGAACCATAGGGGGCTGTCAGGTTCCGAAGGAAGGTGCGAATATTCTCTCCCTCCGATATCTCCTCATCGATCTCAGCCACACTAGCAGTGTACCGCTGGTAATAATGTGCCAACGATTCGTCGGGCCTCTGCACCACCTGGGCCAGGGATCTCACGCTCTTCAAGAGGCGCCGACGACCCTGGTACTGCTGAATAAAACAGTCGTGCATATCAGCCCAGCTGGAGATGCATCCTGGGGGCAGGCTGAAGAACCACGTCAGGGCCCTCTCACCCAGTGTACCTGGGAATAACACACACACAATATCGTCATTCGGGGCTCTGCCTAGACAAGCCATGAGGTGCTTCTGGGCATGACGAACTGGATCTCCCTCGCCATCATATTCCTTAATCGTGGGGATACCCAGCCCTGGCGGGGCGAGGGTGTCTATCAATCGGGGAACAAAGGGATGGGTGGATCGATCCCTCAGTTCCGACATCATCTGCTTCTGGTCCCCCATGCAGATGTTCACGATCTTCACCACCTGGTCGGGGGTGATGGGACCATTAAGGGGAATGGTCCTATGCTGCACCGGTCCAGGCCCATCGATCACAAATCTCTCCGACTGAGCGGGCTCCTTGCCCTTGTCCTGGTTTCTGGGTTGGGCCTCCTGTGCATTCTGAACCTCCCTCGGTGGAGGCACCTCCTCCTGCCTCTTGGCAGCCTCTCTCCGCTCTAGGAGAGCCTCCATGGCCTCCAAGAACATCGGCATGGCATCCGCCACAGCCTTCGCCAGGTCCGCGTTTGTAGGAGCATCCTCCTCCCTATTCTCTTGGTGTCTAGCAATATCCTCAGGAACTTCGTTGTGCCCCCCTGTTCGGGAAAACTCAGCAGGGAGATTTTGATCCACAGCACGCTCCGGGGGCCCCGAATTCAGAGTTCCAGCAGGGTGACGGGAACCACCAGATTGTCCTTGTTTCTTCTGCTTGCCAGCCGCCGTTGAACGAGTAGAAGTCATTGTTGCTTTTCGTTGCGCTTCCCACAGACGGCGCCAATGTTGGATCACGGTTGGAACTCCGGTACGGTCTTGACGGAAATCCAAGGTCCTTCGCTCCACGTAATCCTGCAAGAGGGGAATAAACCGGGCGGTGACCCAGAATCCCTCTCCGATGCTTAAATGAGAATCTTGTGGCAAGCAAAAGCAAGCAATAGTATGAGTATGTAATCGTGTGTGATCTGAGGTAACTTCTTCCTTTATAGAGGAGAGGAGTTACCCCAGTTACCTGCTGAACTGCCAGGGCAGTTAGCCCACGCTCCGCGTATCTCGGCCACGCTCCGCATATCTCGGCCACGTTCTGCATATCTCGGCCACGCTCCGCGTATCTCGGGCCACTCCCCCACTACTCTGATAGTGGGCGTGTTTCTCGGCCTCAACCTCTGATAGCAAGTGCCGACCAATATCGGGGACTCTAGAGTTATCTCATTGTGTCACCGCTCGGGGCCCCTCGTCATCGTGACAGGGCCAACATCCTCAGGGATTCATCATCGGGCCTACTTAAAGGCATCTCATCGGAAGCATCCAGCTCGCTTATCGGGACCGACCTTGTCGGGGCCTCTTACCATCGGGACTCCTCTTGTCGGGACCCTTCACATTGGTCTTCTTGACCTCTTTTAGGGCCCAATTGGCCTATTCACCGTTTACTCGTCGTTAAAGGGCCTAACGACTATAGTGAAACCCATCAATCTTCCATTTGGTTCTTATACAAACAGATTAAAAAGATGAATCAAATAAAGTTTAAGAAGTTGTTTAAGGAATGTCTAAACAGAGGCGATAGTAATGGTAGTGATATTAACTGAACACTCTTGATGAGATTTTGTTCATTATAAATTTATTTCCAATGAATGCAATCTATTAGCATCATATTCAAAATAAATTGGTTACTATTAATATATTAAATAAAATTATATCATTCATACCATTGTTTTGAAAATCGGACCGAACGTCGAACCGGTAAGATGGCCGGTTCACGATCCGACCGGTCTGGCCGGGTTCAGGCCGGTTTGACCGGCGGTTCGTATAAACAGAAAAATAGGCTGCGTGACAAAGCAACAAGATAGCCTTCCTCAATTGGGCTCACATTATATGGCCAAAAAAATAAAATTGGGCTCACATTAGAAGAGAAGAAAGCCCATTGTGGAGGAATAAATAAATAAATGAAAAGAAGAGAAAATCAGCCATATAAGTTATAACGACTCAGTTTCACCCTTCACCCATTTTTCCTTATTTCCTCTCCTTCTATAAGTATGTATATGATTCTCTGTTCAATTTTCAACAGCAACAGGTAAACAATATACAGTACAGATCTGAGGCATGTTGCAGAATTCATAAGCTTTACTAATTTGATTACTATATAATTAGTAAGCTTTACTTGTGAAGGTCTCAGTACAACTACTTGTGAAACTGTGAAGAAGGTCTGAAGCAGAGGATTAAGGAGAGCGAGCTGTCTCCACGCCAACAGTGAAGATCCCTCCTTGTCGCGCAGAACAGAGAAGAACGAGAAACCCTCATTGGCGGCTGGAAAGAATGAAACTCTCCTTCACTGTGAAAGCCTTCTATGCTGTCGTTCTGCCATTCTTCTTTTTTTTTTTTTTTTTTTTTTTTTCTTTTTAAAAATCCTCCCGGTCGGACCGGTTCCGGTACTTTCGGTCCAACCCAGTTCGATCGAGTTTTCATAAATCGAACCGGGTTCGATCTGCATTTCATATATTTGCTGGAACCGGACCGGCTCTACACCCGGTTCACGGTCCGACCAGGTTCAACCGCCGGTCCGGTCCGGTTTTCAAAACACTGCTTCATACGTATGAAATTGTTCCACATAGAGGATTGGGTTATATATAACAGTTTAGCAGGTTGCCCTGCGGGTAGCGTAGGGATAGCACCTAGTATTTGTATTAGCTAAGTATGTATTAGAATATCTTAATCGATGCATATCTAATATGTGCATTTAATACATTAGAACGAACATGCTCTTAAAATAATACAGTATCACATAATATGTCATTTTCAAGGTCTTCACATCTACTTTCGTATGAAAAAATATTTTTTTTCGTAAACCAGAGTACTGTAGAAAAAATTACAATTATTTGATTACGATAAAACTAAAATAAATATATTTATAGATATTAAAATTATTTAATTATATGTATTTTTATGATGTTTTTAAAGTTTGAAATCACTGATTATGCCATGTGGCATAATAATATGCACTTGGGCGAGAAACTCTAAATTTAACTTTAAACCTCAAAATTGTGATTCTTTCACATATCATTATCATTTTAAATAAGCATAATTATATATATAATTTTTAAATAAATTAAATTTAGATTAGGAAGTATTATCTAATTGGTAAGTGATGTTTTGGTAATCAAACAAACTGTTAGCTACTATCAAATTGCTATTTGGATTTTTTTTTCTTTGAACATTATGTTAGCTTAAGTTTACATTACTAGCTCTGTTAAGATTTCAGTCTAATTTGAACGGATTTGGTGAGATGTATGATACGTTATGAACAAAAATGTTGTAAACTGCTAGTTAATGTTTGGAGACTCAAACAAATTACGCTGATGTTTGGGCATTTGCACAAATTGTTAAGGATGGTTACACATATTTGCAAAATATTGTCGGTCAATTTTTAGGCGGGCAAACAAATTGTTAACTGATATTTGAGCATTGAACAAATTACTAGGTGATGGTTAGGCAATCAAACAAATTGCTAATTCTTTTTTCATCATATTTATATGTGACTCATACCGATCAAATTAGATAAATTTTTTAAAGAATTTGACAATTACTATGAATATGAAAATTGAGTTGGCAAAATAATTTAAACAAAAAAAAAAAATAGTGGCAATTTAATAATTAGTGTAGGATGTAATTAAACATAATACATCCGATTGAAAAGGAAAACTTATGATTATGTCTCTTTTTGCTTGGAAATTTCAGTTCAGTACGATGTTTAGAGGCATTATTGTTAAATTAAATTAAAGAAAATGATGTTTGCTTTAGTCCCACTAGTTCTAGCCATATTTCTGGTCCATTCTGCTTGTGGTGTGTTGTACACCTAACCTAACTAACATGGTTAACACTGTGTTGCTACACTATCGATTGGCTACAATATTTTTCAAAACTAGGTTTTTGTATTTATTAAAATATGGAGTATATAGGGCACATATTGTCTCACAAAATCTCATGTGTAATTAATATCTCTTGAAGTATTATCAATCAAGCTAAATAGTCCCAATTACACACACAGCTCATTTAGCATTAACAAAAGGGTTAACAGGTTCTTTTCGTACCACTTGTTTGGGCACAATCCACTTTTGGTATCAATTCTATTTTTTGTATAATTTTAGTACCAACCCTTTCAACTTTGTACCATTTTGGTACCACCGTTAAGTTTCCGTCAATTCTAGACATTAAGTGGTCACGTTTTTCACACGTGACCCACTTTTTTTTTCCTCTGAAATTGGCACTTGAATGGACGGTTTTACCATTAATTGCAAATTCATAAAAACGACGTTGAGACTTCACTTCTGTTGGCCACTCTCTGTCTGAGTTAGAATTCCACTCCTTCTCCTTCCCGCTTCGAAGGCAAACCCTTCAAACATGGATGAGACCTCTTCGCAGTCGAACATTCCGCCTTCCTCTCATGCTGTCGCGATTCCTCCATATGAGTACAGACGATGCGAGTGCAGTGATATTTGCACCATGAAACCCGTCTTATACGTGGAAGAACTTCACCATGAGGTTTCATGGCTGCCCCTTTTTTAAGGTATTGATGCTTATTTATACTCAGTTGTTATATGGGCTTGACGAATTTCATAGTAAACAGGCTGATTTTGTACGAAGTTGTGTGTTTTGTTTCAATTAGGGTTTATGGTATGAATTGCAATTGGATAATAATTAGGGTTTGTACTGCGATAATTACGTGTAGAAAATACAAATTGGGCTTTCATTTAGGTTTTTTCATGGTTTGAAGGTTCCAGTTACGGTTTTTAAAATTAGGGTATTGTTAATTAGGGTTTACTGAAATTGGATTTTTTGAATTAGGATTTTTCTGAATTAGGGGTTTTATATTGAAGGTTGAATACAGTGATTTATGGTTTTCGTTGTGTTCATTTAGTGATTCCAGCTGCCAATTACGGCTTCACGCTAACAGGACTGACCAAATATCTTAGGGGTTTCAATTTCTGCTTATTGTTTGTTTAAATTGGTAGTAACTGTTGACAGGTTGGTGAAAACACTAGTTGTAATTTTTTTTATTGGGGAGATCCGGAGATATGTGCTTATGGGAAAATTACAGACCAGAAATTCAATTCAATGCACCAGATTTTGACTACCAAATGTTCAACTTTGGAGATGGACTGTGCTAAATCTAAGATGGAGAATGCTACATTCCAGATGGAGAGATCAAAACTTGAGCTGGACTATGAGAAACTGAAGATGGAGACTGAGAAACTTGAGCTTGACTATGAGAAACTGGAGATGGAGAGTTCAAAACTTGAGCTGGACAATCAACAATTGAAGATGGAGACTGAGAATCTTCAATTTGAGTTTGAGAAAGTGCAGTTGGAAACTGAGAAACTTCAGTTTGACAATGAGAAACTACAGATGGAGACCACACAGTTGAAGAAGGACATTGCAAATGTTACAAATAGGCTTAGGAAGTTTGTATTTGTAGTAGTTGTAATGGGTTTATTGTGTATTTCAATCATTAAGGAATAGACTTGTAGATGATTTGCAGTCTTGGAGACTTTAAAGAAATGTAAATTGTTTGTATGTGTTTTATGTGATGTATTAACAAAGTTTGGCTTGTCCAGAATGTGTGGAATGATCTCGTGGGCATGTTGTGCGAATGTTGTGGTATGATCTTGTGGGTATGTTGTGGTATGATCTTGTGGGTATGTTGTGGAATGGTGTGGTATGATCTTGTGATCTTGTCCGATAACATTTGGCCACCATGTATATATTTATGTATACATTTAGTATCATAACTTAAACAAACATTTATACAACAACCAAAATTTACTGATAACCAACAATAACCAATCCAGGCCTGCATAATACTCCATATATAACCAGTTTTGTCAAGCACCTACAAAAGAGAACATAGTGTTGACCGCAACACTACATAATCAGCATTCAGTTTTGCCAAACATCAAAACACTACCAAACACAACTAACACAACAATGTTCAGTAGCATACTACCACAACTAACCAAGAGTACTCATTTCGGGAAACGTTTCTTCTTAGGCTTTTGAGCCATTCTCTACAAATAACGCATCACTGATCTTGTCCTCATTGGCTGGACTACTTTAAGAGGCCCCTCAACAACACAAGCTCACGAGAGTCAGACATCACAGGTTTTTCGGATTCTTCTTCAGGGGGCATAGGGTACTTATCAACATCAATTACTTCATCTTCATCATCTACTTCTTTATGTTCTTCTTCAGGGGGCATAGGGACCTCAACTGCTTGTTTCTTCTTCTGATGAACTCCACGAGAGTACATAAGAAAAAAGTGGATAACAGATCAATGCTTTCAGACAGATAACATTAAGAAATGCAGAAAATACTTACCATGAGTCTGTCTAGAATTGACTTACTCCTGCTCTGTGGGCTGACTATAGGGGGCTGACTCTCAGGCTCAAGAGTTGCTGCATCCTTTGCAGCAGCCTCAGGACTTTCAGCATGCCCAGGAATTGCACCCTCATTAACACCTATAGCAGCCTCAGGAACTGCATCCTTCCTTTGCTTTCCTTCTTTCCCTTTGGCATTACCCTTGGATTTTCCTTTGCCTTTGCCTTTCCCTTTGATGATTCCCTTGCTATTGGCCTTACCCTTCCTAGTAGAACTCTCTGGCTGCTCATGCACTTCTGATGACTCATCGAGTTGTAGTTTCCTTTTGCCCTTTGTGCCCTTACTCTTTCTCCTGGAAGTCTCAGGTTGCATACCAACAACAACATATGACACAACAAATGGTTACATCAATGGGTTACAGTAAATGGTTACATGTAAGGAATTGGTTACAAGAAATACCTGATCTTCTGTTTGGTCTTTTGTCGGTTCCTCTGTCTCAAAATCAGGTATGTCTCTCTCCTCAACAGCTTCTCATTGTCCTGGGTCAGCTGCACATGACCTCTTTTTATGGCCACTCTTGCCACTAGATGAACAATAGTATACCAGGCCTCGCCTCCCCAACCTTGATAGTCCATTGTCATCCTCAAACTCAGACCTCTCACGCTTGTTCTTAGGTCTTCCACTCCTCTTCTTAAACACAGGTGGATCCACTGACAACGTATTACTCTTCACCCACTCATCCCTACCTGGCATTGCATGAATAACCCCTTCATAAGCACGTCTATATGTTTCCTTGTGATACACTTGGTCATAGTACGGTGCCAGTTTGGATCTACTCTCATGTGCGGGGCAAGCAACTACATGAAAGCAAGGCAGACCACTTAGGTGCCAAGCCATACAGCTGCAATATCACTCATTTATCAGCACTTTGTGGGTATTATTTGGACCACAGTCCACCTCATACTCCCCATCAGCAGCATAAATGACTTGACAACCACCAATCTTGCTCTTGATCTTCTCAAGCTTCTTCAAGATCAACCTTCCAATGACCCCTTGTTCAGCCATTGCATTCCTATTTTTCTCGAATTCATGCATAAGCTTCCTCCTAATACACTCCATCATGGAGACAACAGGCTTTTCACTTGCTTCAAGAACCATTGCACTGAAGGACCCAGCAATGTTATTGACTAACAAATTAGTCTTTAAAGCCTGTCTGAACTCAAACCAGAACCAATTTTTTGTAGGTATCACAGATAAAAACTTCCAAGCTTTGAGAATTGTCTTCTTCAGAATGTCCAGATGCCACTTGTGTCTCTGTTTTGTGTATGCACAAGCAGCTGACCATAGTTGGGTCCTAACATCGGATCTCCCATGTCACCAGCCTTCATGTTCTGGTGTATATGTCTCACACATAACCTATGTTCTGAAACTGACAGAACTTCTTCAACTGCTTTGATCAGTCCCTACAGTTAGTAACAATAGAATGATTGTACATGCAACACAATTAATAAATCCTACCAAATGTCATAAATCAAACTAGGAAGGGTACTTGCTATACCTTTTGTCGATCTGACATGATACTCAGGGTTATGTCTTTACCAATATCAACAGCCAATATCTCAAGGAACCATATCCAAGACATACCATGTTCTCCCTCTACCCAAGCATATGCAATGGGGAACAATTGATCATTTGCATCCCTAGTGATTGTACATAGCATGAAGCCACCATCTAGTCCCTTGAGGAAGCAACCATCCAATGCAATAAAAGGACGACATCCTTTCTTGAACCCTCTCAAACAAGCCGTGTCATACCTAAAATCTGACATAAGGTGAAATGCGTTTTGAAAAAAAAACGTGGATTTTAAAAGAGTCGCCACTAGCTAATTACGGCTAACTAGAAACCTAAATTACCTAGGTAAATAAAAAATTAAACACATAGGTACATTAATCGGTCTGCGAGCAGAAATTTGAGTCCGGGGGTTCTGTTACGAATTAAGAATTTTTTTTTCCTAAATACGCCCTTTCGGTAATTAATTAACCTATTTACCGATCCTAAAATTCAAACTTGCATTACGTCGAATTAATCTAATGATATCAAAATTAAATTTTCATGCGCAAGTTTTTATTAACGACATATCTAAACCTAAAAAAACATATTAAACATCTAAAACTCCTAATTGACATGAAATCTAAATAAAACCAAACATGCTCAAAATCATTATTCAATTTAGTAATTACATGTCATATACATATTTATATACAATAAAGTATGTCATTTAATTAGGTCTACATATAAACTATCTAATTAATATGGTATAAATATAACAATAATGTTAAATAGATAACAGAAAATAAACAAAAATAATTAAGTAATTAAATAAACTAACAAAAAAAATATTAAAAAAAACGACGGACCTTTCATGTTGAGGTCGATGGCAGCAACGCAGGGCCACCTGAGATGCAGAGGATGACCACGCCGGTGACTGGACGACAGCTTGTTCCTAGGCAGCGTAGCGGCGGGTCAGTCAGGCGATCGGTCGGTCGGTGAGGAACCAGTAGCAAGAGGAGCGGCGGCGTGTTCCTAAGCCACCTACCGTTGCATCTTTGGATGACCTTGGAGCCTCCCTTTTTTGTTCTATCTTCTTGTTGACTCCTGGAGGGGTCTTCAAGTTTCAGTTCGAATGCCATGCTCTACCATTTCTTCGGATTTCACCAAATCAGCGAAGTTGGCTGAAACATGCCCCAACAAATGGGAGTAATATGCCTCCTTAAGAGTGCCGATGAACATGGACACTGCTTCTGCGTCTTCCAGTGGTGGTCGGACTCCAGCGGATTTCTCTCTCCAAGCCTGCATATAGCTTCTAAATGATTGCCCCCTTCCATCTCCATGCTTTGGAGGTCTATGCGGATCGGAGATGTATCCAAGTTGAACTTATATTGGCGAGCGAAAGCGTTAGCCATCTCCTCCCATGTTGAAATATCACCGGCTTTCAAGCTGACGAACCAAACCAAAGCCGCTCCCTTCAAGCTTTCCTGGAATGTCTGAATCAAGAACTTCTCGTACTGCTGATAAGGGGCAATCTTCGCAAGGTAAATCCACAGGTGGACAATGGGATTGTCGGTTCCATCATACTTCTCAAAGTCGGGGACTTTGAACTTCTCCGGCCTCGACATGTCTGGAAAAAGGCATAAGTCAGAGTAACCAATGCCCCTATACTACTCAAGTCCAAATAAAGCTTTCATCTTTTCCTCCATTTTCGGCGATCATGTTCAGATTCGACGACAGGTGATGATGTAACTGCATTTGTGCCAATTACACCCCCATACATTGCTTTCGGATTCAGAAAGACATACGGCTTTGATGCGGATTGATTAGGAATGACCAAAACAGGGGGTTGATCACGAGGAGGTTCCACCATGGCGTCGGGAGGCACGGTTGCAGCAGGTATCGCAGGTCCAGTATTCACTACTAGTGTTTTTGACGAGGTTGGACTCGTGATTTCTGTCAGCAAGGCCGGGTTCAGAGCATGGTGAGCTGACTGAGCTTCAAGGAGTGCCATGATGCGCTCCATGTTGGATGACATGGTAGCCATATCCAGATGCATTTTGGCATTAGCTGCCTCAATCTCGGCCATCCGTTCGTCATGTTGATGGATCTTCTTAGCGTCCTTCATATTAGTGGTTAGTCTCGTGATTCAAAGTAATACTTGCAATGAAAAATGCGATATTCAGAATATGGAACACAAAGTATCATGCATGATCATTTTGGAAGTAATGTGTCATTCATCTCATCATCTTTTGAAAAAAAATATTTTGTAAAATATGTTTCTAAGACACTTTACACAACTCGGAACTCGGTCAATGAGCATCGAGTACTTGCCCCATAATCCGAGCGAAGGTAATGCAACAAGATTTTTCAAAATGGATCCGATTTTTACCACTTGTTCGGATTTTGGAGCGAGCACTTAACTCTGACGTTTCTATTTTGAACGATGCAGCACTCCACTCTACGCGGTATTTCTTCAATAGTTTCGCTCTGCGTCCATCATGCTGGTCCGAACCTGGTAAATGCCAGCCTTGAAAAATGGAAGGGCCGTGATACAAAGGCAATTGTGCAGTTTTCTCATTCTTACCGAAAATGGTGTGTAAAGCCTTTTAGAAACGATGATTTGAATGACACATTTTTTGGGAAACTATGATGTATGCTTGAAACGTAAATTTCCATTAATATGTGTTGTACAATTACATATGGTACAAAAAATAAAGAATACATCGAGATCCATGTCCTATACACGAAAAATTCTAGGGGTCGAGAACAATTCGAAAAAGAACACACGTAAATACGCATATCGGCAAGATCGAAGCTTCAGGTGTGTGTTTTTACTTTGTTCTAATAGGTGAGTTCCATTGATAGGCTTCTGGCATGGTGGTTTCCTCACCCCGTCGTAGGGATCACAGGACCTACACGAGCGGTGGAGTTATTCTGAGTCGTTCCAGCGGCTCGGCCGTGCGGTCGTACCCTTACTATCTCTCCGGGGTTCCTATTTTCCCTGGGATTTAGGCGTTTGGAAATTATGCTTAAAGTGAGTGTGTGTGGTTTCAAACAACACCAAAAAAAAACATTTTAGTAAAAAAAAAAAAAAAAAACAAGAGCTTCGTACCTATGAAAAAAATATATATAGTTAGAATAACGACGAAAAATATCTTTAAATTAAAACATGGAAAATAAGCAAACATAACAAGCCCGAACCCTCAATTACTTCCCCAGCAAAGTCGCCAAATTGTCATACCTAAAATCTGACCTAACGCGAAATGCGTTTTGAAAAAAAAAACGTGGCTTTTAAAAGAGTCGCCACTAGCTAATTACGACTAACTAGAAACCTAAATTACCTAGGTACATAACGAATTAAACACCTAGGTATATTAATCGGTCTGCAATCAGAAATTTGAGTCCGGGGGTTCTGTTACGAATTAAGAAAAAAATATTTTTCCTAATTACGCCATTTCGATACTTAATTAACCTATTTACCGATCCTAAAATTCAAACCTGCATTACGTCGGATTAATCTAATGATATCAAAATTAAACTAATTTTCACTCGCAAGTTTTTATTAACGACATATCTAAACCTAAAAAAAACATCTAAAACATCGAAAACTCCTAATTGACATGAAATCTAAATAAAATCAAACATGCTCAAAATCATGATTCAATTTAGTAATTACATGTCATATACATATTTTAAAGCATGTCATTTAATTAGGTCTACATCTAAACTATCTAATTAATATGGTATAATAATAACAATAATGTTAAATATATAACAAAAAAATAAACAAAAATAATTAAGTAGTTAAATAAACTAGCAAAAAAAAACAGAAAACGTCGGACCCTTCCTGTTGAGGTCGATGGCAGCAACGGAGGGCCACCTGGGATGCAGAGGACGACCACGTCGGTCACTGGACGACATCATGTTCCTAGGTGGCGCAGCGGCGGGTCAGTCAGGCGATCGGCCGGTCGGTGAGGAACTAGCAGCAGGAGGGGCAGCAGATCAGTGGACGACGGTAGCAGGCAGCAGTGGCACGTTGAGCCTTGGACGATTCCGACGAAGGGCGACGCAGGGATGGCGTGACCTCTGGTCACTGGCGCGGCGATGTGGCTGCCGGACGTCGGGATGGTTGGCTGGGAGGAGGTTCACCGGTGCAAAAAAAACGTGGAGGAAGAGAGAGGAAAAAGGAGAGAGAGAGAGAGAGATTTTTTTATTTTATGCATTTTCTGTTGTGTCTAATTTACATGTGCTAGAGACCCTTTTATAGCTAAATTAGTACCTAAAAATTAGGAAAGCAATATTTGCCTCTATATATACCCATAATTCCGAAAATTATACATATATATTTATGAATATTACCATAAATATATAATATATATTTTCTGAATATTACATAGAATTTAATGCATATTTACTGTCCTAATTTAAGCTAAATCTATTTTAGCAACCACGTGACCTTCCATATTAAGATATTTTCTTTTTTAAACGCGTTACACATAACATTTTTAACATGTTACATACGTGTCGCGCGTACCAAAATTAGGTGTTAAAGCCGCAAGACACACATACACCCTTTCAAACTTTGGTCTCAGGTAGTTCGGAGATGGATCAACTTGTACCACGACTGTAGTTCCTGGATTATGCAGGACCATGGTCTCACAATAATCCCTTGCCATTGCATGTACAAACAACAAAGTAAATACACAAAGTTCAAAGATATGGTACTAAAAATATACTACAAAATAAACTTATAATATGAAAATCAGACTCATTGGAAGTACCTGCAATGATTTCTTTCGCCATCTTCATCCCTCAAACGTTAAACTTGAGCAGCCTACGTATCTCAGATGCGAGTGCACTGGGTTTTAGATTCTCTTGAGCCCGTAATAATTCCACAAAGTTTTCACACACCCACTTCTTTCCAATATCCTTAGTGTAGTGTGATCTGGCACATGTATGCGTCTTCTTCAATTTCCTGATTTCAAATGTCGTATCTCTATTCATCCTTGCAGCAACAACGCGGAACCCACATTTATTACTGCAGTAAACAATAATCCTATTCGCATCATTTATTCTCTTCACAATGGAATCACATGTTTTGATTGCATGAAACACTACTGGAAAAAGGGATATTAATGACAACTTATTAGCGACAGGTTTAAATTCCCGTCGCTAAAAGGTACTTTAGCGACGGGATATTGTCCCGTCTCTGTTATTTTGAAGACTTTAGCGACAGGATTAGAAAGCCCGTCGCCAATATACTCTGATAATGTTAAATTAAAATATATATAAAACTAAATAGAAGCCCAAGCAAAGCCCCAGTTCCTTCCCAATGTAAAGCACCGCCTTCTTATAAAAGCCCAAGTAAAACCCGCTTTCTTATAGACATAGACATCTAAGAAAAATCACAGCATTTAAAAGACCTGCTTCCATGTATCTCTGAAACCCTAATTTTCATTTCTTATAGCTTCGTTTGCTTTGGCGTCCTAATGTCGCCCACGCCATCGCCACCATCGTCAAATCATCGAATTCTTCACTGTCGTCGACATCGTCTTCGCCATCTCCTCGGCCACCGGACTAGTCTTTGTCACGCCATACCTCAAGATAATCTTGGTCATCGATGGTCGGGATCTCAGATCGACCCGTCAAAGCACCGCTGGCTCTGTTCATCTTCAATCGGTGTGGCTTCTGTCACGGGCCCTCTCCGGCACACCATGACTGGTCCAACACTCGTCATCGCCTCTCTTCGTCTCTGATCTACCCACCTGTCTCTGAATCTTGCAAAGACGCCACGAAAATCGGAAGACCCTGCGACTCAGTCCCCTCCGTTCCACCAGGATCTAGCCTCTTCCTGCTATAATTGACCTCTCCATCGAATCCTAGGACAACATGCACCTAAAGAAGGTAAAAGCATATTGATTTTTTTTTTTTAATGAAAAAAACTGGAAACTAGCAGAAATTTGACCAGTTTTTCCCTAATACTGCGTGCTAAATCTCATTTGTCAGTGTCTGTTATTTCTAGTCGCAGCATGCATCTCGGCGTTCGACTGCATCCCATGCTATTTCGACTGGGGCACTCTTTTCCGTATTCTACAAGCCGAGATAAAATTTCTCCATCTCTGTAGGATTAACTTAACACTGATTCAGAACTAACATGCCCTCCATTTCCCCCTTCCTCGTGGTTATTTACTCCAACCACGGGCATTGACCTCTGTGCAAACTCCAACAGCAGCTTCCTCTGTCGATCATCTAATGTTACAGGTCCGATATCTAAACAAATAACTATATAGTAATGTTATGAACTTTATCTTGAAATTTTTTCTGTATCTAGTTATGAACTTTATTCTTGCTTGTGGACTGAAACCTAATAAGGTAAAGTGGTACAATTGTTGGAGAAGCAAAAAAACAAATTGTCTGGATGGCCTGATTCAGAGTGGAGATCGTTAAAGGTGCTTTCTATATTCTGTCTCGTTTGTTTTTTCTTTCATCAGTCAAAGTTTTACTGTTTTTTCAGTTTTTCTAATTCTAGGCATGAATTCTAATTATAGAGTATATCCAGATGATGGACTATTTCTCTGTTACTGCGATCGAAGGAAGCTTGAATGGTATGTGTTTAAGCCAGTTGATTTTATTTTGATTATCATATAGAGCGTTGTGAATTTTTTATTATCTACCAGGCAGCAAACTAACACTGAGTAGCACTTAATGATGCGGCCATATATATATATGTGTGTGTGTGTGTGTGATAGTTCTCAGAAAAAGATCTAATAGTAATTAAAAAAAAAAAATAGTCTATTGCTGAGTGACTTCCAATTCGATGGATTTTCACCTCAAAAAGGTAATCTTTCGTTTTATATGTGATTGTTATAGAAGATGAAAGTGTTGTGTTTACATTCAATTAAATTACATCTATGTATTCTGAAAACCTATCATGTCAATTATGATGTATAATGCTAATAAGTAGTTGAAAACCAAATTTGATTTATTTCACTCCTAAGGTATGTTAGACTCATAATTTCGTGTTTTGTTGGACAGTTACCTCCTCTTGACGTGTTTGAGATTTAGTTGACCTTAGCAACAATAATGCCAGCTCGCTTCTCTCGATGGTAAGAAAATCTCTTTCCTAAACCCCCTTTTTGTTTTCTCGGTTGATGATGTTGGAGTTTCTCTTGCATATTAGTGTTTTGGAGTTCACATATGCTTATTTTATCAGCTCTTACTTTAGTCATGATGTCCATGTGTTGATATGATGCTGAGAATGCTTAATAGGATGCTAACGTTCTATCGTCTATATAATCATACATATTCATGTCCGATGCAGGGTGTTAGAATATTAATTCTACTAAGAAACTTATAAATATGCGCATGTAAATAAATAAGCTTCTAAAATCTATCGAAATATTTTGTAGTATCCTCATGCAAAGATGGTTCCTAATAGGTTGCGGTTGCGCTGGTAGTTTTCGATCGCAAGAACTTGCAATTGCATGTACAGTCTGCTACAGCAGAGACGTCGTGATGTTGAATTTTGGCAGTCAGCTACATGTATGATCTCTTTACTAGTCTTAAATTATTGACATTATTCTCTTACTTTTTGACACATTAGCTACTTCATGGATGAGGACTTATAGTACTAGAATCTTAGTACTAGAATCTTGGTTTGGCATAATGTTAGTTTAGTAATTTGATTGTTGCAACTTTTACCTTTTGATCTGAAATTTGAATGTCAGCTGCCCATTTACTTGAATTATCTTTCTCATGTGGATGTGCCTATCTTTATTCAATATTTCAGGCTGCTCTCAGATATTTCAAGGCTGGATGCTTAGGTTGAGAGATTGGAGTCCCAGTTACAAGCCAAAGATATAAAGATATCAACTATTACCCGGACAGTGAGTCATCTTGCATTTCTCATATGATAATGCAAATTGGCTTGAAGTTTTTTCTTATTGACAGTGTCCTTAATGTGGTATTGTTTTTTATGTCAGGCAATGATATTAAGGGATTTTAGAGGAGAAAGGGTATAGCAGATTTGTTTGCTTTTGACAAGTTGGGTCGGTCTTGTCGGTGTTTTAGATTTGTTATTCTTTTAAAAATTGTTGCATTCATATGTTAAGAGTGATTTGGATGGTGTTAAAGTGTTATATACTTTGGATTGAACGATTGTTAGGATGGTTGTGGTGAAAGTAATATAAGAATGATGTTATTTATTAAATTTTAATGAGTTTTGGTTTTCCAAATGACAAGTCCTGTTGTTTTGGTGACAGTAGTACCTGTTGAAATATCTATAATATTTAGCGACGGGATTTCCCTTCGCTACACATCACAAAACCTCTACCTCAATAAGCCCGTCGCTAAACTATTTAGCGACTGGTATTTCCTGTCGCTAGTACAATAGCGACGGGTCTAGTATCCAGTTGCTAAAGTATTAGCGGCAGGACTTTTAACGACGGGTCAACGACAGGAAAAATATCATCGCTAATACTTTTAGCGACGGGTTTTCCCGTCGCCAAAAACCTTTTTTCTGGTAGTGAAACTTGATAGCCTTCCTAAATGTATCTGCGTTATCGGACTTCATTCCAAGTTCTAACTCAAAATCACCTCCCATATCAATCTTGTAACGTTTAACAGGTTTTCTACTACAAGCATCGTCCCTTACATAGTGCAACCTGGTAGGAGTCGTTATGGAATCGGTAATTGAATCAGACAATTCGACACCGAAACCCTCTAAGTCGACAAAATTCTCTGCATCTTCCTGATAAGTCCCATAGTTTGATTTACCAAACCCGGGTACGTCAGCTACATTATCATCAGAAGGAATTTCAATATCGTTCGCTGCATTATCATCAGAAGGAATGCCCTTATTTTCTTCATTTTTCTTAGTACCTTTTATCACCTTCTTTTTGCCAACCTTTGATCTGTAAGACTTGATAGACTTGGCTAACTTGAGTTCTACGTCAATTCTATCAATATCAGAATCAGAGGATTCATTTTGGGGCTCCCAGTCTACATTTGACTTATCTGACAAGTCATAATCTCTCAAGTCATTGATGTCGAAGAAATCATCAACTGGTACGTCTTCTGATGTGCTTTGGGATGCTCCAACCTTGATATTGCATAGATGATCAAAGCAAAGCCGCCCAAGATCAGCAACGAGTGATGCTTCTTCAAACCCAAGGCCATTTGAGGGTTCTAAATGGCGAAATGGTGGTCCAATCACTCAATTAAAGGCCCAAGTCACAAACAAGACCAATGGAGAGCCCAAAATGCTGCAGCAGATGCAAGAAAGCCCAAGAGACACTCAAGTCAATTAGCATTCAATGCTAATCCACCCAACCACCAACAGATCTTGAGACTTGAGTTTTAAAGTTAATTTGCTTATGTTTTCTAGTATTTGCTTTCCAATAAAGGCTGCTCCCCATGCAAGAGTAGCAAATTCAAGTTTGAATTTCGTTTTTTGTTGTAAGAGCACTATATAAACTCTACTATTATGTTATTTCCAGCAGTTTTGATGAATGAGATTATTGCCTTAGTGCACCCCCTTCTTATCTAAGCAATCTGATTGTTTAGTGGCGAAACCTATCCGATTCTTATCCCTCATCCTTGAGTGTGGCGAATCAAACCCGGACGTCTTTACTTGTGGCAAGTTATCTTATCAAGCATTGGTGAACGGTTCTACCTTCCACCCTTCTCATCCTATCCGTTTATGTCACCTTTATCCAGTTTCTCCTTGTGTCGACATCCAAGGCACATCATTTGGTATCAGAGCGAAGGTTAATCCTTCACTTCCGTCGAGACGATTGAGACAGCCGAGCTTTAAGGATTTTGATTGTAATGGATTTGTACGGTTCTCGTGTCAGCGCTGAAGGTTATACACAAGAACGAGTAGAGCTTTACGAAACCCTTCAGAGAAACCAAGATGCTTTGTCAGCTAAATTGAAACAGATAGTTCACAGTCTCGACAAGTTCGTAAAGGGGCCTGAGTTTCTGGTTTCAAGAAGGTCCGTACGAAGAGTATGTTTACTTTTCAAACCCCCAAGTTGAGAAATACGTGGAACAGAACAAGAAGACATCGGTTCAAAAGAACGCCAACCTCGTTCAAGACATCGCGGATTACAAAAGTCTTGGGTTTGGGGATATCACTCCAGCTTGTCACGACAAACATCC
This sequence comes from Clarkia xantiana subsp. parviflora, assembly GCA_036873135.1. Taxonomy (NCBI): domain Eukaryota; kingdom Viridiplantae; phylum Streptophyta; class Magnoliopsida; order Myrtales; family Onagraceae; genus Clarkia; species Clarkia xantiana. The sequence continues at coordinate 3,379,887 of JAPTYO010000018.1, forward strand.
GTCCCCAACTTAAATTACTATTGAAGTCAAATCTGCATGTGAAGAGATGATTCATGCATATTCAGGATTCTTTCTTGATGAAATTGAAGATGAGGTTGAAGAAGAGCTGATTTATGCAGATTCGGAGACTTTCTTGATGAAAGTGAGGATGATATCGAAGAAGTCCAGAATTCCGACATTTCATTTGAAGTAGAAGAAGCTGAGGATGTCGTTCAAACGAAGAACACCACCAACGATGACGTTTGCGATGTTCATGAAGAATATTACCACAAAGTTTCATCTACTAACATGGAGGGAATGACGCTGACCTTATCGATCCTCTCCAAGCCATACGAGTTGAAGTGGCTGAATGACCAGAGCACTCTCCAAGGTGAGGTATGTGTCCCTCAACATGTTCGTCTTGCGTATTCAATGGAAATGATGAATATGGATGGGTTGTTATATTGCGGTGTGGGTCCAGTGAGTGTCAATTATTTCATTTCCAATGAGCCGTGGCAGTATGATAAGGCTGTTGATATTGGGTTCGAGAGCTCAGTTGTGGATATAGTGGATCTGTTGTCAAGACTATTCAGCCCGCAAAAACCACAATGCTGCCATTTTCTACCCCACATGTCCTTTGCGTTCAAGACCACTTGCTTGTTTCCTAAGGACGAGAAGAAGATTGTTCTAGGACAACTCAGCCCACATGATGTGCATATTAATGAAGCTTGGAGAACTAGTAATCTGAATGAGAGATTGATGATTATGAAGGGAACCACATGGAATCTGAGCTTAGTCCTTGTCATGACGACTAAGGAAGTCACCCTCGAGGAGGTACATCCAATTCATAGCATTGCTTAGTGAGTTCATTGAAGTGTTACCAGAGGAGCCGCCCGATGGATTTCCTCCCATACGAAGGGTCGAACGTTGCATCAATCTCATTCTCAGCGTCGCGATGCTAAAACGACATGCCTATGGGTGCAGCCCCGACGAGTCCAAGGAGTTGTGGCAATAGTTGAACGAATTGCTGCAACGAGGCTTTTCTCGAGAGTCCGTGAGCACATGCTTTGTTCCAGTTCACACATCATCGGAGAAGGGAACTAGGCTCAAAAGGAAGAAGGTGGCACAACACATCTGTGGACTCATCAAGGCAAATCAGTTTCCCGCTTCTATAATGGTATTACCTGACTTATCTATAACGTTTAAAGTCGAGTGTGATGCTTTAAGAATCAATATTGCAGTTCAAGAAAAGCGCCCCGAGCCTCGTTTCAGCCAAAAGTTGAGTGGTTTTTGCCTGAACCACTCGACATCAAACAAGCAGTTATATGCACCAATCCGGGAGCTAGAGACATGGCGACACTACTTATACCCCCAAGAAGAAGATTGCAGCACAATATGGTGAAGTTATGCCTTTATTGCTGTGCGAGTTGCTCAAAAGTCCGACACCCAATTGCATCCAAACAAGGCTCTATAAAAAAGTTGCCTCGTGTCTTCTTCAATTGTGCCACAAGATTGATCAAAGTGAGCAACGGGATTTGAGGTCAAATCCTTTCCAACCCGGAAGGGATGATGTATTCTACGTAGTTGACAACATCGATGATAAATTTGAAGATGATGTTCGCATTGCTAACCCGTTCTTCAAAGAGGTGGCGAGGATACACGGTGTTCAAAAGAGGATTGTCGCTGAACGATAATCGAAGTTCTTGATCAACTTTTGGAAGACTCTATGGGCGAAGCTTAGAAGCGAACTACTCTTCAGCAACACTTGTCACCCCCAAACTGATTGCCAAATCGAAGTGACCCCCTTTAAAATAGTATATGGGTTCAATCCACTAACGCCCAAGTACTTGACTCCAATTTCAATCAAAGATCCAGCTTGCACCAAAGGAAAGAAGAGGGCTGAACAGATCAAGGCACTCCATAAGCAGGTGAAGCGAGAAATCAAGAGGAAGAATGCAGAGCATGATCAAGTGGCCAACAAGACGAGGAGACGAGCCACTATCCATTCAGGTGACATTGTATTAATTCATCTCCTAAAACACAGGTTTTCAGTTATAGGTGGGAACAAGATTATGCAAAAATCAGATGGTCCTTTCTGTGTGTTGGAGAAGGTGACTGATATTGTGTATAAGGATAAGCCGCCCGATGATTATAGTGTTCCAGAAGCGATTCACTTAAGAGATAGCGAGGATCTGGATTTGATGACAAATCATTTCCAACCTGGGGAGAATGATGTGCTTTTGGATGCTCCAACCTTGATATTGCATAGATGATCAAAGCAAAGCCGCCCAAGATCAGCAACGAGTGATGCTTCTTCAAACCCTAGGCCATTTGAGGGCTCTAAATGGCAAAATGGTGGTCCAATCACTCAATCCAAGGCCCAAGTCACAAACAAGACTAATGGAGGGCCCAAAATGCTGCAGCAGATCCAAGAAAGCCCAAAAGACACTCAAGTCAATTAGCATTCAATGCTAATCCGCCCAACCACTAACAAATCTTGAGACTTGAGTTTTAAAGTTAATTTGCTTATGTTTTCTAGTATTTGCTTTCCAATAAAGGCTGCTCCCCATGCATGAGTAGCCAATTCAAGTTTGAATTTCGTTTTTTGTTGTAAGAGCACTATATAAGCTCTACTATTATGTTATTTCCAGCAGCTTTGATGAATGAGATTATTGCCTTAGTGCACCCCCTTCTTGTCTAAGCAATCTGATTGTTTAGTGGCGAAACCTGTCTGATTCTTATCCCTCATCCTTGAGTATGGCGAATCAAACCCGGACGTCTTTGCTTGTGGCGAGTTATCTTATCAAGCAATGGTGAACGGTTCTACCTTCCACCCTTCTCATCCTATCAGTTTCTGTCACATTTATCCAGTTTCTCCTTGTGTCGACATCCGAGGCACATCATCTTCAAACATCTTATCTTTACCATTTCCACTAACCGGTATGTCTTCATACATCTTATCTTTACATTTTCCACTAACCACTGGTGTCCCAATAACGATGCATTTTTCCTTTCTTCTTGGTTAATTAAACTGATCCCCAATTCCCATCAACCTGATTTTCTCCATCAGCGTAGTCTTATACCACATAAGTGTGTCAAATGAAGGCATGGCATAGAGTGTAAGCTCCATTATATCACCCTGCCTCTTATACATACTCCCCATATGAGCATCATCTTTCAGCAATACGATATCTTTGATCACACTTCCATTTGGTGGCAGATACCAAATTGTAGGACTACCCAGGTCACAGTAAGCCATCATCAACAACACCAGTGTCTCAAAATTCAACTCACTTGGTGTAGACCAACCCAATGTCTGAACTGCTCCATCGAACAGTATACTCCCATCAACATTAACCCATGAACTGTTGAACCAAACATTGACTGTATAAGTCAGTTCAACCTTACTTTTTACTACTGCACAACAATCAAACAGAACATGCATTACAGTTGCACCATAATAACATAACAGAACCAACGTAAGTCTGCTTCAGATGCACAACATAAACTGAACACTACAAGCCAGTGTCCAGACATGAAGACACAATTTACTTCTAAATCAGCTAGAAACCAGTATAATGGTCGTAATAAGACCAGAAAAACCCTAACTCGTTTTTGCTGACAGAACATGCAATTTCAGTAACAAAACCCTAGTTTACCCTAGTTTTTAACACGATTTTGAAGCACATATGGGACTAAGAAACTCAACTAGGCTTAAGTTTGAGCCTTTGTCTGAAGGTCCTCCAGGCGACCTTATATAAGGCACGGAAATAAGCTCCATCTTGACTAATGCAACCACACCAACAGACACAACCAGGGGGCCTCGCCTTGAACAAGAACCACGACAGGGACAACGAGAATAACGTGAATAAGGGCAACGGAGTGCAAACTCACTGTCAGCATCCGCCAGGGGAGAATTCCGGGAACGAACAAGTCTCGCAGAATACGGAAGGAGTGACATTTGGACTTCTGAAGTGAAGCGTTTATTTGAATTTGCAATTAAGGGCAAAACCGTCAGTTCAAGTGCCATTTCTAAGGGAAAAAAAGTGGGTCACGTGCGAAAAACGTGACCACTTAACGTCTAGAATTGACGGAAACTTAACAATGGTACCAAAAGGGTACAAAGTTGAAAGAGTTAGTACCAAAATCATACAAAAAAATAGAAGTGGTAGCAAAAGTGGATTCTACCAAACAAGTGGTACCAAAAGAACCTTTAACCCTAAAGAACCCTTAACAAAATGATGAATCGAAAAAGAAGCAAGGGTCGCTCATGAATTACTTGAGTTATTATGTGATATCACAGTTCTCAACAGCTCATAAACCATTCATAAGACAAATTCATTACCAAGGTTGATGTGTTTTTCCAATTTATTACAGGGAGGGAGGAGGGACTATGTATAATAATAATAATAATAATTAATGACAGCAAGCAAGTTTAGATAACAAGTCATGAATTGTTATCATAACCAAATATCATCACAGCATCTTCTCCAACGTGGATAGCTCCTCATACATGCTACTTATTGCCTTTGCAAAGTATTCTTTCGCCTGAGGCCTCTTTACCTGAAACCAAAACATTATGCTATGCTTATGCTGCCACCAACCATCCCATTTTAATCAATCATACAGGGAGGAGGGATTTAAGGTAGGGAGCACTTGCCTTGAATGTTGGAGTCATAAGTCCGTTCTCTACCGTGAACGGTTCAAGCACCAATGTCACTGATTTTGCAAATTCGAACCCTCTCAACTGCACATCCAAAGAGTTCAAAATTATATTATATCACAAATCAAGCAGGACCCAGAAGATTCTATTAGAAATTGCAAATTCATGCCTGAGCTTCTCTCCCTATAGCATCCATGTCAGCCAGAACTGCAGCCCTCGCTCTTGGATCCTTACACAACTGCCCTAGATCCACATCCTGCTGCATTCCACACTTGTCTTAAATATGTGTTTAGATGGGTTATTTAGCAACTGATCTCTAATTTGTCATGTTAAATGATAACCAAAACTTGCATGTTGTTTGTTTATTGTCTTACTATGCTTTTCCTTCAAATTGCTAGCTACATTTTTGATAAATTTGCAATTTGCTAGATGAATTCTGATGATGACATTTGCTAGAGCAAGTACCCAGGGAAGCAATTATGTGAAGAAGCAAAATGGAAACAGTAAGAACCAATTGAAGTTGTAAAGTCCACCTGTAGGCCTTGAGAAGCAGCCCATGCTCTTAATGCATCCTGCTCAACCGAAACAATAGCTACCAACGAAGAGTTGAAACTATCACCTATACCAAGGATGTATAATATGAATGAATACACACATATATTATAGAGAAAGAAAAAAAAATAAAAGATGGATTTCCTGCCTTACCATGTATAAAGCATTGAGCAATAAACTTGCACTTAGCATATACATTCTCGATTTTCTCAGGTGCTATATACTCTCCCTGAGCCAATTTGAATATGTTTTTCTTCCTGCAATAGCAAACAGGCATAAAGTGTTTCCAATGGAAGATTTTAATTATGCATCCCCATTATTATAGCATTACCAAAATAATCTTGATCTTAGCTAGCAATGGTCTATCACCTATCAATGATCTTTAGACGTCCTCCAGGCAACCACAACCCTATGTCGCCTGTATGAAGCCATCCATCTTCATCGATCACTTCTCTCCTGTAATTTTAAAGAAATTATTACTACCAGAATACTTCCTGAATCAACAGGAGACATTAATCACAGCTGATGTGAAAGAGCATAGTCATAGCGGACATACGTTTGAACTTCATCTTTGTAATAGCCTTGGAATATGATAGGACCCCTCACACAGATTTCACCACGAGGATGAGGTTGATCCTCAGAAGTGTAGTTCATTTCTGGAACATCCACAAGTTTTATTTCTGACCAAAAAAGAAACACGTGTGTTGGAGATCTAGTAGAAGAAAACAATGCCACTAATATATAATCTGAAGCCAACTAAGCATTGAAACTTAGATTATATGAGTCTGTCCTTTGAATGAAAGATTCTCACCACAAGCAGGGCTAGGAGAGCCAACATGACCTGTTAGGTTGTCATCCCCATCCATGGAACTAATTACACAAGAAGTTTCGGTCATTCCATATCCTTCCGTGACTCGACAACCGAAGCAGCTGAGACCAATCATATATATAGTGTTATTATTATAAAAGGTGAGAGAAGGATAACTATACACTATTTACTACTAAATAACGATAAAAGCAACTTGGTATGAATGAAACCACCAGCATCTTAGCTTACATACATCTTCAAGAATTCCATTACATCAGGAGATAAGGGCGAGGCACCTGACGTAAGGAAGCGTACTCTTCCGCCAAGTTTATCCTTTATCTTATTGAAAACCAACCTATCCCACATCGGAGATGGATTTTTCCCTGCCATATAATATAAACAATTCACAACAATCACATCCTTTATTATTCAAACCTCAACTGAAGAACTACTAGCAAAAAAAGGTTGTCTATTTCTATTACAATTGCAAAATAAATGAAGCTACTAAAGAAAGGCCATTTGCATGCATACTGCAACTGGAGATTTAAACCGTATGATATTTAAATGACCAAGGTACAAAAGTATCCCTACCATTTAAGATTGCTTGCTTCTTCGCATTATAAGCAGCATTAAAAAGCTTTTCCTTTAGTCCACCTGACGATTTCACAGCAGCGAATATTCTATAGTGTATGATAACATATTGTTAGTAAAACCTGATTATTCTGGACCATGTACTCAGCTTACGTGACAAGAGAAACACATTCATCAGCATCTATTATCTCCAGTTTCAGGAAAAATAACGACAGATATATAGAAGTGCTTTTCATCTATCCCCTTGGATGAACTGTTATTCTATTGGTCGTGGCTAGAAGTCCTAAGTCTGGTTAAGAGTTTAGAGTTTTACTATATCTCACCCGGCATATATCCTGTTGTACAACCGAGGAACACTGCTGAACACTGTAGGTCTTAGAGTAGCCATATCATCCATCAACTTCAGATTATCCTACCCAGAATGAAACAAATAAAAAAGCAAAAAATTGTTCACTGTAAGATAAGATAAACAAATTAATTTACTAAATTCAGCACAAAAGTTACCTCATATCATACAGGTTCTACTTTTCAGCAAGAAAAATAAAAAGTGCCTAACTACTGACTACTTACTGTAAGGGGCCGGCTAAAATGCAGTCGAGTTTATTTAAACTTGATTTCTCAGCTGTTAGATTATGAGAGAAAATCGATCATAATTGAGGAGAGATAAAAAGTGTTTCTTACACATGCATAATCTGATGGCTGAGAAATCGAATTGAAATAAACTCGAGTTTATTTTAGCCAAACCCTTACTGTAAAATATATTACCCTCTACAAAAGCAGAAACCACATATAATAAAAGAGAAAAAAGTTGCTTCATTAGAGCGTGATACATTTTAGGAATTTAATCACATCGAGTTCCTTAAAACATATTACTTGGGGGAAAAGAGGACTACAAAGTACAAACTTTATTAGCTATAAGCATTTCCTCTATGTTGGCATTTTATAGTAACAGCTCTGGAATAATGTCATACCCCTTGATAGAAGCCCACAGCAACTCCACCATAAACAGTCATGACCTGGTTTACTCTTTCATAGATATGAGCCAGAGGAAGATATGATATATAACTGTCCATTGGAAAGGGAAGCAGGTAAGAAACTGAGCAAGTTCTATGATAAAAAAAAACGGCAAATCCATAAATGAATATGAATGTAATAATAGAGAATGTCATACTCACACATCTGAAGGACAGAATTTAATGTTAAAGGTGGAACCAGCAACATTTGCAATCAAATTTCCATGTGTTAAAACAGCTCCCTAGAGAGTCAAAAGAGACAGCAGTCATTCACAATTTCACATAGCCATTAAATACTACACTTTTTGGCTTAATATATAAATATAATACATCTATATTAGTTATTAGGGTTAATAACTAAAAAACTGTCCAAGGTTTACCCTATGTTAAAATTAGGTGTCTGAAGTTTGAAATGTTAAAATGGACTGTCCCAAGTTTCATTTTTGTTGAAAGCTGGTGTCTCGGCGTGATTTCTTTAGAGAAGTCAATTCCGACGAAACCGTCTGTCAAATTCGAGCTCTCATACACACTCCCTTCTCGTCATCTTGCCGTGACGTCACCTAAATCTCGCTCTATTGTCTTTGGAAAATGGCTCCACACCAATCTTCTAGAAACTTTTTTTTAAATGTTCATGTTTTAGGTGAAATTTGACGATTTTGTGAAAAGTAAAGAGTGATGGATTATGAGTGGGTTGGTGGGTTGATGAAAATGATTGATTGGAGATGAAAAGACGCACAAAGACACTAAATTTCAACAAAAATGAAACTTGAGACAGTCCATTTTAACATTTCAAACTTCAGACACCTAATTTTAACATAGGATAAATCTTGGACAGTTTTTTAGTTATTAACCCTAGTTAATAAGACAATTATAAAATATATAGGTAGTGTAAAAGACATTATATTCTCGGATTTAGATATACTTGTTTCAATCAGTCCTAGTTAAAGGGCTACGTAATGATTAAAGAGGTGATGAGTGGTTAATATCAGAAACTTAGTTTCAAAGATGGAACTCTCTCTAAAAAGAGATCGGATTCTATCTAATGAGGCCCAAAGATTTCAAGCTCCCTTAACGAGCTTGAGTCAACAGTAAGATATGTCATGGAAGAACAAGCAGAAGGAGAAAGTCGACCAGACTGATTGTCCAGCACATACAATATAACAAACAGAATTTATAGCTTAAACATGATAAAAACGTATTTGCTGACTCGCTCCAAATATACCTTGGGTGTTCCAGTTGTACCACTTGTGTAGCAAATTGTCGCCACGCCGTCAGGTTTAGGAGGACAAAATGGCTGGAGGCTACTCTGACCCTAAAATAGGCACAACAATATTTCTTTTTATGTTAATGTTGAATGAAACCTTAAAAAATATAATAATAAAGCATGGAACCAACTCAGCTAATATTCTGCTTTAATAAAAGGGGAAGATGCCATGCCGCTATATTATCTATTATCCCCCTGTTGAAAGCCTAGTTGAAACTGAAGGCAGTCATCCCAACTTAAATGTCTACATAACAGTACTACACTGAACACAGTCTAAAAAATGTGGATACTGTAACACAGTAGGATCGGTGTAGGCCGAAGGGCAAGAAAATAGTCGTGAGAATAGAGATGTCTGCACCCATTCTGAGGTACAGACGTACAGTGAATGACCCAACTCCTCTTTAAGTTTTATAATATGTAAAATATATATATGTATAGTAAAATAACTGTTAAGGAATATAATATTATAGCTATTTCCATATATGTCTATTTGCCTTATGTGAATCTTACCTTAGTAAGATATATGATTAAGCATGTATCAAGGCTCTTATGCATTCTGAGAATGTATGATGGCAAATAATTCTTCTATCTCTCTTAAGTAATATGGTATCAGAGTAAGATTAGAAATAAAGGTTTGGGTTGTGAGAGAGAGTTCGTGGGTCACTAATAGGTGCCATTACCAAAGGGTGCGGCTCGCTGTTTCCGGCCAGCTGCAGCTTCCCGGCATCCAGCGAGAGGCGCGTGAGTCTCACGCGCCACCGTCCACGACTTTCCTCAAACGCCGGCGCGTGACGTTGCGTCTGTGGTGGTTTCTGCCCTGCGTTCGTCGTGTGACATTGTCTCTACATTTCCGGTGCGTTTGTCGGCTCTTCTCCGGTGATCGGCGACTTGGGGTGGTAAGCTTCGTGGTTGTGGCTGTCAGATTCAAGTTCTGCGGCTGTGCTGTTGTTTGTTCAGGTTTAGTTGATCTGATCTGGTTTAATTATGCAGTCTAGTTTGATTACTGCTGTCTGATTTGATTCTATCTTGTTTGATTGCGGTTCAATTTAATTGTTGTGGTAAGATTTCATTGTTACGGTCCAGTTCAATGCTGCGGTCTGATTTGTTTGTTGTGGTCTGATATGTTTGCTGCGATCTGATTGGTAGTGGACCTAGTTTCTTAGTGTAATTTGGTTAAGTTCTCTAATTTTGTTAGATTCTCTAATAGAAGATGGGAACTAATTCAGTGACTACCCTTACCGAGTCATAAAAATTCTATCTTTTATCTTCTTCGAATAAATGGGTACTTGATTCTGGTATCGCAAATCATATGACGTGCAATCCCAATATTTTTTATGATCTTCAGCTACATAAAGCAATGTCTCCTGTAACTATAGCTTTTTATGATCTTCAGCTACATAAAGCAAAGTCTCCTGAAACTATAGCTGATGGATCAACTTATGAGATAGTGGGATCTGGTAATATTAATGTGTTAAGAACTTATAAAAGGTCTGAACTATCACCCATGTTAACGGGAGAGGTCTGAAATTTAAAAAGTTAATAACAAAGGTCTGAAATTTCTGTTTTGTTGATAACAGCGGTCTCCGTTAGTTTTTTCCGTTAAAACTAACGGAAGTTGGTCACATGCAAGCATGTGACCGGAAATAAATTTCCAAAAATACCCTTCTATCAAGTGTGCCCCTCACATGCTTGGAGTGAAAAGACCAAACTGCCCTTGAAGCCACCACGGTACTCCGGCGACCACCAATCGTACTCCGGCGACCACCACCAAGGCTCCGATTGGGCCAAAATCGGAGCCACCGGCCCCGATTGGATTCCGATCAGAGCCAAAAAAGCTCCGATCGGAGCTCTGGTCGGAGCCACAGAGCTCCGATCTGGAGCTCTGTGGCCCCGACCGGAGCCACAGAGCTCCGATCTGGAGCCCTGTGGCTCTGGTCGGGGCCACAGAGCTCCATATCGGAGCTCTGTCTGGTGCTCTGTGGCTCCGACCAGAGCCACAAAGCTCCGATCGGAGCTTTTTGGCTCCGATCGGAGTTTTTTGGCCCCGATCGGAGCTTTTTGGCCCCGATCGGAGCTTTTTTGCTGAGGCGGTGGCCGGAGTCGGGTCGCCGGAGCCGAGGTGGTGGTCGTCGGAGTCGAGGTGGTGGTGGCCGGAGTCGGGTGATGGTGGCCGGAGTCGGGTGGTGGTGGCCGGAGTCGGGTGGTGGTGGCCGGAGTTGGGTTGTTTTAATTTGACTTTAGGGGTAAAATTGTCAATTCACATTTCCTTAAATAAGATATTAAATAAAACAAAATATTATAGGGGCAAAAATGTCATTTCACACAATTCTGTTAAATTTAACCCTAAAAATGGACGGAAAACCTCAAATCAACAAAATTGAAATTTCAGACCTCTGTTATTAACTTGTTAAATTTCAGACCTCTCCCGTTAACACTGGTGATAGTTCAGACCTTTCATAGGTTCTTAACCCAATATTAATCTCAGTTCAACTATTACCTTGTCATCTGTATTGCACATTCCCAAGTTTGCATTCAATCTGATCTTTTTAAGTAAACTCACGAGAGAACTTAATTGTTGCTTACATTATTTACTGATCGTTGTCTCGTTCAAGATCTTGTAACGAAGCATTTTATTGCTAAATGAACTCCCTGTGAAGGTCTTTACATTTTTCATACTTCGGTTGATTGTACTAGACTTTGCTCTCTTTTTTATGAGCATTGTCGATTGGGACAGCCTTCTCTTAATGTATTGAAGAAGTTGTGTCCCTAACTGCATGATGTATCCACATTTAGCCGGGTGGAGACACCAATGATCATAAGTAAGCCGGGTCGACTATTGAAATTGTTCACTCTGATATTTGGGGGCTTTCTCCAATTGTAGCTAAACCTGAATTTATATATTTGTTACTTTTGAGAATGATTTTCTTGAATGACTTGGATATATTTTATGGAAAGTCGATCTAAGGTGTTCACTCATTTTTGTACTTTTTGAGCAGAAGTGAAAACTCAACTTAATGTCTATGTGCATGTGTTAAGAAGTGATAACGCCAAGGAGTACATGTCTTCCTCATTTTAGAACTACATGACATAAACTGAGAATCTTCACATCTTTCTGTGTTGATACTCCTGCTCCGAATGGTATTGCAGAAAGAAAGAACCGACACCTACTTGAGACGGCTTGTGCTCTTTTGTTCCAATTGAAGGTTCCAAAACCTTTTTGAGCGGATGCTATCTCCACAGCGGGCTTTCTGATTAATCGCATGCCATCTCAGGTACTTAATGATAATGCCCCTTATAATTTGATGTTTCCAAATAAACCATTATTTCCATTAGAGCCACGAATATTTTGCAGTATGTGCTATGTTCGAGATGTGCGACCTACTGTATCCAAGCTAGACCCTAAAGCGTTGAAGTGTGATTTTTTTAGATATATTCTCGTCACAAAAAATGATATCGATGTTATTCTTCAAATTTTAGCAGGTATTTGGTGTCTACTAATATGACTTTCTTAGAAACTACTCATTTTTTGTACTAGCCCCAGTCTGTTACTCTGACTCAGGGGAGGAAGATGGGTGGCTACATTATACTATATCTCCACATCCGATTGTTGCACCAGTTCCTGTTGATGCACAAGAAGAAAATTTTGACGTTGCACATTAGAATACTCTCATTCTCACTAGTCTGCAAGGTTTGCCACCCCCGCCTCCACCTTTGCCTTCGCCACCTGTCCTCAAGTTTATTTGAGAAGACCGAAGAACATTTATACAAGTCCTTCACTAGTGTCGGCGTCATTTAATCATCCTGACGACACGCCATTTGCTAATCTTCCTGATGACACACCATTTGATGAGCTCCCCACTGATTACTATCTTCTCATTGCCCTTCGTAAAGGTAAACTCCAATGTATAATTCATCAATCGTCATATCCTATTGTTAATTACGTCTCATACGCTCACTTATCCCCAGTCAATAACTCCTTAATTGCTAAAATTGACTCGGTGTTTGTACCCAAATCCGTTAAGTAGTCGCTAAGTCATTCTGGATGGCATGATGCTATGATTGAGAAAATGACAGTTTCAGATGCAAATCACTTGGGATTTGGTGGAATTACCTGAAGGAAAAAGGGTTGTGCGGTGTAAATGGGTATTTGTAGTTAAGTATAATACAAATGGCTTGGTGGCTCGCCTTGAAGCCCATCTCGTTGCTAAGGAGTATGCACAAACGTATGGTGTGGACTACTCAGATAATTTTTCTCTTGTGGCAAAATTTACTTTTGTTCTTCTGTTTATTTCTATTGTTGCATCTAGGCACTGGCCGTCATATCAGGTAGATATCAAGAATGCTTTTCTTCATGGTGAGTTGCAGGAAGAGGTGTATATGGAGCAACCGCCCGGGTTTGTTGCTCATGGGGAGACTGGGAAAGTATATTGTCTGAAGAAATCTTTGTATGTGCTGAAACAGAGCCCTCGTGCCTGGTTTGAAACTTTTGTGAGGTGGCCCTAGAATTTGGACTGCGGAGAAGCAAGTGTGACCACTCCGTATTTTTCAAACAGCCGGATCAAGTATCATCCTTTTTGTCCTCTATGTTGATGATATCATCATTACAGAAGACGACCACACTGGGATCGCTGATCTTTATTCATTCATTCATATACGATTCAACATAAAGAATTTGAGCTTGTTGAAATATTTCTTGGGTTTGGAAGTTACAAGAAGTAAGAAATGAATATTTTTGTAATAAAGGAAGTATGCAATTAACTTATTTAAAGAAACCGAGAAAATAGGAGTCAAACCATCTAGTACTCTTATAGCTCTAAAGACTCATCTCATGAAAGATGATAATAGCTTATTGAATGATCAGAAAACTATAGAACATTAGTAGGGAAACTGAACTACCTCACAGTCACTCGTTCAGATATTGCATATGCAGTGGGTATTGTGAGTCAGTTCATGTATGCTCCAATAGTCAATTAGTGGACAATTTTGGAACAAATTATGTGTTACTTGAAGGGAGCTCCAAAGTTGGGCATATTATATCAGGATAATTGATATACTCGAACTGAGTGTTTTGCAAATGCCGACTTGCGGGGTCCAAGGTTAATAGGTTTGTTACTGAATATTGTGTCTTTGTTAGAGGAAATCTATATTGAGGTTGATTGTCATTTTATTCGTGAGAAGACCTTGATTTCCATACGACATATGAGGAATGGAGAACAATTGTTGATTTGTTTACAAAGGCATTGGACGGTCCTTGAGTTGATACCTCTGTAACAAGTTGGCTATGACAAACATCTATACTCCAAGTTAAGGTGGAAGTGTTAAGGAATATAGCATTATAGCTATTTCCATATATGGCTATTTGCCTTATGTGAATCTTACCTTAGATATGATTAAGTATATATTATCAAGACTCTTCTGCATTCTGAGAATATAAGGTGACAGGTAATTCCTCTATCTGTTAGTAACAATAACTAACGTCCACATGAATTTTTAGAGAAAAGTGGTGCTCATATAATATTATTTAGGAGTCTATCTACCCCCTCAGATATAATGAGCAGATGATCTTTTAGCTTAAATTTTGCGGAACATAATAATGAAGAAATATTAATATCATCTGTTTCACCCTGAATGCATACCAACGTCATATGGCATAAAAGCTTAAATGCATTCACCTGTGAAAGTAGCTTTGAATAAGTTATGATTTCAACACCAGCACCAGATGGAAGTGATGGCATTTGCTCTTCAATTCCACCAACCACCTAGAAAAAAAAAATGAAGCGCTCGGATAAATCATGGTAATAACTATTAACTACTTGGTCCTTTTGGAAAAAAAAAAAAATGCTTCTCTGCATTAATTCTCACCACAATGAGACGCACAGTTGGAAGCTCAGACAAAAAGCTTAACAGCTGCAATATTCAAGAAAGAATCAGCACATTTAATTTAGATTACATCATTTAATTAATTACAGAGAGCCTCCGTGAATAATATTGCATATTTCAAACAATGAATACATCAAGTTCACATAGTGGGGTTAGGGGGTATCTTAACACGACTTCCTCTAATTTGCTATTTGGATGCAGTAAAAAAAGCTAAAATGGTACTGAGCCATTCCTTGATTTTTGACAATCATTGCAAGCGATGGCAACCTCCGAACATTCACGAAGTCTGGAGCTGCCAGAAATCATGTAACTTTACTGGTAGTTGATTCAAAAAGCAGAACTTAGGGAACATTTTGAAAAATAGAGATTACTCTTGCATGCAAGGAAAAAAGTGGAATACCATCCATACATGACATGAAAGTCGTTAAATTTTGGATTTTTTTTTTATAATTTTTATCTTTTTGTTAAAAGCTATACATATATGAACAGCAAATAAAATAATCGACCCAACGGAAAAGACTTGAAGCTCACAATGATCAGTGTTTGTGGGACACAAAATATAGCCTGTACTGTTGCATGATTTACAATGTACTTCACAGCATCTGGACCTGCAAAGCAAATAAATTTTGGTATTACCCTAAGATATTTATTATACACCGAACTCAGTGTGTGATCCATATAGTAATAAGAGCAATGGTCTACCTAGAGTGTCATATAAAGGAACAGATATGTACGAATATGCAGAGCAAGCATGATCAACTATGAGCCATTCCGGTCTGTTTATGAAATACAATCCGACACTAGACCCCTGTTGAAAAGTTACCGTCAAATACATACATAAGTTGCAAACAGTTTGCCTTTATTAGTAGTAACAGCAAAAGGAATGATAACACCAGAATGCAAAATTTAGTACTCACCTTTGGTATCCCGTGATTAATTAAGCCCGAGCCAATAGCAGACCGTGCAGTTCCTGCTTCTCCATATGTCAACCATTTGTACCTGAAACCATATACCCTCAGCACAGTCACCCCCAAAGGCCAGACAGGATTCAGCATAAGGATGGCAGAATAAACTTACTCTCCAACAGTTCCATCAACCCGAACACGGCTACCTAGATACTTGTAATCACGGAAAGTATCAACAGCACGTCTATTGACAGAACAAAAGACAAATTTATCAGTTGGTTTACCAAAGGAATAAAATCAAGGAGAAGTTGTTGAAGGAGAAACATGCAAGAACTATTTGTTCATTCAAAAAAACTTGCAAGATTCAATCAGTTGTTTACACATAAAAAAGGGTAAGTTGCTATTTAGTCAAGTACATGGAGAAACCCTTACACAAAATTATCGTGCAATGTCCCAATATCAGGATGATCGGGAAATCTACTGACTAGATTTATCGGGGAGGAAGCAGATCTGTCATCAGAAAGTCATATATTAGAGAGCATGGAGAATATAAAGAAAGTTAACAGCAAGGATTAATGGATACCTGTAAACATTCCATCTGCCAGTGTGCAGTTTCTCAGGAAGAACAACACTGTATCCCTGCTCTGCTTATGACAGCAATATTACTATGCATCATTAAGTTATCATTGTGAAAAGTACATGACAATAGACTCCAACTAGGCAGCCAACAGAACTTCACATTTAAAAAATAAGGCAGCTAAAACATCACCAAGAACGCATGTCAACCAAAGAATAGTAAAGTAAACATCATTTGCAAGGAAAGGTTTCAGCCAATATAAGCGCCAGCCATGACAGATGAACAGGGCATATACAAGTGATTCCTTAAAAATTACCAAACAATATTTTAAGCACAAGAACGACTTATCTGGATCAACAAATAGCTAAAAGAGCAACGCAATAATGCGTTTGCATTGTAGGTAGATAAGCTTCATCGGAAGTAGTCGAGCACGACATTAGAAAATATGTACTGTCATATTATCCCATTGTTTCCCTTGAAAGAAAATAAAAAGCAAGCTTACCAGAAAAATATTCCATAACTCTGGAAGATGGGAACTAGATTAGAAAGACTATCAACCAAATTAATCTAAGCAACCAGAAGAATTCCAAATTACTAAATGAAAGTGAATCAGAACACTTTCGACTCTCAGCCTCCCATGGCATAAACAGTTTGGACTGGATTGTCTATTAGTTTTTATTGCAATATCGTCTAATAGATGATAAACGTGAAATACTTACTTAAAAATAATATTAGTAATAACAAACCCTCTTTAAAGAATGATTCAAGATATGTCATCTATCTTATTAGTAAAAGAAAGGGTTAAGAATCTAAAGCAGTCTCAACTATATGTCAGGTTGCTAATCGATGTCCCAAATTTAAAATGTTGATATTCGGTGTCTTAAGTATCAGATTTGTTGTTTTCCACTTTTTTTTAATTGATTTTATCATTAACATTTACGTTTTAGCAACAAAGTTTTGTTGTTTTCCACTTTTCGAAAAATCATATTTGTAGCTCATGGTTTAGGCTTATTTTATGTTTAAAAAATATAATTTTGTTTCGTCAATTTTAAAGAGAAAAAATTTGAAATCAACAAATCTGATAGTTAGGACACCGAATATCAACATTTTAAATATGAGACATCGATTAACAAGACCTATATTTTTAGGTTATTAACACTGAAAGAAATCCATAGATTTGCAGGCAGGGCCGGAATCTGAGAGAAAAGGTCTTTAGACTTTCGGTAAGTATGGGACAGAAGCTGACTGAAGGTTTTATTTAGGACCTCACCACCACAGAAACCATGAAAAAAAGCTGTAGCTACTAAGCAGCAAGATGCTGGTGCAATGATCGTTGGATTCCGGACAAGCTCCTAGAGTAACTCACACACGCGCAGACACAAATGCAAAACAGTAGGAATTATAGCTCCATGCACAAAACTTTAGCACAGAAAATCAAGGAAAAAATACCACCAACTAAATACATGTTAGTAATTTTCATATGACTTTCGCAACTAGAGTCAAGAATGAATGTTAACTACAACTGCATACATCTCCTTCTTTGATTTTTAGAAAGGAATATATATTTTGGAACCCAGTATCAGGAGAGAGGAGACGTAAGCTGCAAAACAGATCTACCCTACCCTGGTACTTGAAATATCCCACGTTTGAGCTTTGCTCATGCAAAATGCCTGACCCATGATAAAGTTGCAAGGGAAAAGAATCTAAATTTCCGTACCAAGAACTAAGAAGAGAGAGAGATATACTATTCTGGGTTCCACACCAAAGCACTAGCTTTTTTTCCAGAAAAGGCGAGAGACACAGCCACTAACAAAAAGATTGAAGGTCCCTCCACTACATACAGCCTGACTATTAAAGATTCCCATTCAATTCTCCGATAATGAATGATTGACCCTGCGGAATCTGGACATTTTAAAAAGGTAAGATCAGACAGAAGAGACATCAGATTCGATATCAGCTGCTGATTCAGCAATTCTGATTGGTCAAGACAAATTCCAGTAAGCCCAGATCATCGACAGATGCGACGAAATCGAATGATAAATGGTCAAATCAAATCTTAGGGTCAACGCAAAATTAGAATCTCAGTGAGTAATACCAGCAGCACAATCTCTTAGTAAGTGTCGCATGCTCTGTTAGTTAAGCAACTTCATACTAGAACTAGAACTTAGTGCCATGAGATCACATCACAGAGATAGTAGCCGTTCACCTAAAGCGAACTCGCCGGCTGTGGGGTTTGGCTGTAGCTGGGAGTCAAAGCCGGTGGCGGCGGTGAGAAGGTGGTTGCGGATGGCTTTAATACGACGTTGAGCTGGTGATGCGTCGTCCATGGGGCTACGGCGGAGATGATTCGTCTGGTTACCGGGAAAGTGAACACAGTTAATGAATGACCAGAGAAGAGACTGGGCACGCCTTTCTATGGTAGATAGATAGAATATACATCAGCTAGACTATAGATATCATCATAAAATACATGTATGCATTCACTACGTGTGAATGCGTACGTATTATATTTATTCCGTTGGTGATAAGAAGTACCAAATCTTAGGCCTAAAATGAATGTAATTTTATTTAAATATAATTTTTCTAAGTTAGAATTTAGTCAACTATTTTACTAGTATCAAATATATATTTTTCAAAGGGTTCGACTAAATAAACTCGGGTTTATTTCAACTCGATTTCTCAGTTATCAGATTATACATATGTAAGAAACATTTTTTATCTCTCTTAAATTCTGATTGATTCTTTCTCATAATCTGACGGTTGATAAATCAAGTTGAAATAAACTCAACTGCATTTTAGCCAGCCCCTTTTTAATTATAAATTAATTCATTTTATAATTAAAGTTAATATATTATTGGTGGTTGTTGGAAAATTTAATAATAAGATATATTTAAGGAATATATATTTAAGTAATACGTGTTAGCATATGGTGATGGGCGCTGTAAATGGAAGCCCGTTAATATGTATATGTTACCTGAGACAATTGGGTAAATCTCACATTAGGAAAACTGGGGAAAAGAACATATTTAGTGTCTCAGGTTTACCTCATGTTTCAGTTTGGTGTCTCAGATTTAAAGTGTTGATATGGACTGTCTCAGGTTACATTTTTGTTATAATTTGGTGTCTCCGCCCGTCTTTTCCTCTTCTTTCAACCATTTCCATCAACCGACTCACCCACTTATAATCCATCACTTTTTACTTTTCACAAAATCGTCAAATTTCACCCAAAAGTTGAACATAAAAAAAAAAAAAAAGTTTCCAGCAGAGCGATGTTGGATCACGGTGGAACTCTGGTACGGACTTTGACGGCAATCCTAGCTCCTTTGCTCCACGCAATCCTGCAAGAGGGGATAGACCGGGCGGTGACCCAGAATCCCTCTCCGATGCTTAAATGAGTGCCCAATACGAACTGGCAAGCAAGTAATCTCAAAGGGTATGTAATTCAACGTAAGTGTTCTGAGGTGATCTCTTGCCCTTTTATAGGCGAAGAGATGCCTCAGGTACCTGGTGAACCGTTGGGGGTGGTTAGCCCGTATCCCGCATATCTCGGATGTGATCCCGCCTATCTAGGCCATGATCTCGTGTATCTCGGCCACGCCCCGCGTATCTCGGCCACGCTCCGTGTATCTTAACCACGTTCCGCGTATCTTGGCCACGCCCCGCGTATCCTGGCCTTATCCTCTGGTAACGAGTCCCGACTCCCGTCGGAGACTCCAGAGTTATCTCGTTGTGTCACCGCTCGGGGCCCCACGTCATCGTGACAGGGCCAATCATTCTTAGGGATTCATCATCGGGGCCTACTTAAAGGTTTCTCATCGGGAGCTTCCAGCTCATCTGTCGGAACCGACTCTGTCGGGACCTTTCATCGTCGGGACACCCTTCGTCGGGACCCTTCTCCTAGGTCATCTTGACCTTCATTTTGGGCCTGGTGGGCCTGGTGGGCCTGTTTGCCGTTTCCTCACCGTTAAAGGGCCTGACGGCTATAGTCGAACCCATCATTTGCCCCCAAGACATGAAGGACTTTTAGTTCGTCGTGTCTTCCAACTCCCGATCTTCCGATACAAGAATCGGGGATCTTTCCCTTGGTTCAGTTATTCAATTATCAGTCTTCTCCTTCACGTTTCCTCAATGTTTTGTATATAACTGTTAAGTCCTAGGGGTCTCCTCGGTTCCCCGGTTCATTAAATGCAGTAGATAATGAAGCGACGTTTTCAGCCCACGTGCCTGATTTTTCGCGCCTGTCCTTTTCTGAAAAGTGCTTTTTAGGTCGTTTCATCATTACGTCTGTTGTCCTTCTGCACGTTTCATCTCAACGGTCCAGATTAAGACTCTTCGACTTCGACGACTCGGATCGAAATGTCCTTTCAACCGTCTTCTTCGACTATAAAACCCTAGCCATGGTCATAATTTAACTTTTACCGTCTTCGAATTCTCAAGAGCTCTCTGCGATTTCTCTGCGATTCCAAGCTCTGTGATTTCGAAGGTCTTTGGAGTTTCTCCGATCGTCTTCCCGGCGACGCTTCGTTCATCTCCTCAACCTCTACTTCATCATGTCTGGTAAGGGATTCCCCTTTGTTGCTTGTTCGTCTTTTCCTTGTTTACAGCTTTCCAAGAGTCCCACTGTATTTTTCTTGCCATGGTTGCTTTTCAGACAGCGGTTCCAGCTCTGAGGGGAGAAAACCTTTTAACTTTGACTATGCTCTGAATGAGATCTCCAATACTGCTTATGATGCAGCCCTCCGAGAGGGTTGTATCACTATTACCTGGGAACCCCGATTCCCATATCCTTGGCCTCGCCCCTCGAGTAATCCTGAGGTTACTCGTCCCCAGGAAGGGGAGGTATTTGTCTCTACGGGGCAGGTATCAGCGGGGATCAGATTCCCCTTTTGTGGTAATTTGGTCGAGCTGTGCCATCATTACAAAACGCACCCCACTACCTTTTCTCCCCATGCCATCCGCCTCTGGAACGCCTTTCAAGTTCTCTGCTTCCGACAGAAGTGGATCTACAGCCTCCAGCTCTTCAGAACCTTCTATGGGATGAAGTGCAATGAGGCGGGGGTTTGCGCCTTCTACCCTCGGATGCCCAAGTGGAGTAAGCAGCAGCTTGCCCGATGTGGTTGGACCAATGACACCTGGAAGGTGGTCAAGGGTCGGGGACTCCTGGTTGACACAGGGTCCGACAACAGTAGCTGGAAGAGGAGCTACTTCTTCATCCGACACTCTTCGATTCCCTGGCCTCGGTGGGAGGTGGCAGCAGACCCTCCGCCTGCTTTCCATACTTACACCGATGAGGATTTCGAAACTCTCCAACTTATCCAGCTTTATCGGGGAGTCCTACACTCCCCTCGACGCCAACTCACTTGTGGAGCGGGACCTGGTGCACGCCGGGATCCGACTCCTCGACATTGTTTCTGGGGGGCAGCTCTTTGACGGCCCTTCTAATATGTTCCCTTGGGTAAACTTCTAACTCTTCTTCGTTTACTGTTTGCAGCCAAGAAGGTATCTGTGCTGACCGATCTGTTCCTTAAGCAGGGGGAGACTGATGCTGTCCGCCCCTCGCGGAAGAGGAAGTCTGCCAAGAAGGCTGCTGCTCGGTCGGGGTCTCCTTCAGCGGAGCAACCCAAGCGGAAGCGGGTGGATCTGGACCAGCTTTTCGATGTCCAGAATGCCGAAGAAGGTAAAAAGCTTCGACTTGCTATAAAATCGTACAGGAGGATGGTCCCGAAGGATTTGATACCTTCAACCAAGGAGGCCCGTATCGCTGACGTCAAACGAATCCTTCGAGGCGAAACTCCTTGTGTCTTGAAGGCGGGATACTATCATTATCGCGGGAAGGATCAATACGTCTCCCGACGTATCATTTGGTGTAAGAATCCCGATGAACTTCCTGACTACATTTCTGAAGCTTCTCATCCTCCAGGTGCAGGTCGCTCGGGAGCTCCATCAGGTGCCGCAGCTTCCGCGGACACACCGTCTTCAGCGGGGGTGCCTTCCTCAGCTGGAGAGAAGGCTCCGGCTGGCGAACAATTTTGTCAGGTGGAAACCTTGGACTCCTCAAAGGAGACTGACGAGGGTGGCTCCCTTCGTCAGCGTCGGAAGACGGGGCAATCCCCCTTGAAACCAACCCCTCAGGGGCCGCCTCCTTCATCTTCTCCGCAGCAGCGGCAGCCCTCGCCCATCCATGACTTCACTCCTTCCCCCGTTCGGGCCGGGACGGAGGCAGGCCCTTCCACTCATCGTCCTCTTTCTCCTCTTGCTCTCGATGGGAACTTCTACAGGCCCTTCGATCCTTCACAAGAGAATGCCCCCTGGACTCCTATCCAGACGCTTCAAGGAGTCCCGCTTACACAAGGGGAGCAGGACCGGGAGCTGGCCCTGCATCTGCTGTCAGGCTCGATCCTGCCTACTATGCGGTATCCGATTTGCCTCAATCGGACGCACATGCATCGGGATGTCAGGGATATGGCCATGCGCCGTATAGAGGTAGGACTTCGCTTCTTTCTTTTTGATGATAAATCGGGTCGTTTGTCCATTAACACTTTTCCTTCTTATTGCAGGAGCTCGGGGACTTCAATCGCCTCATCGGGTATGTCATTGCCTACGATGAGTCCCGGGAGCGGGACTGAGGGATCCGTGAGCAGCTCCAGGAGGATCTTAAGGCCTCCCAATCTTCGCGGGGAAAGCTTGTCAAGGAACAGGCTGTCCTCGATCAGAAGGTTCGGGACCTCCAGAAGCAGATCGGGGACTTCGAGGGGCTCTTGAGGCAAGAGCGGCAGGAGCGGGAGGCGGCTGTGGACAGGCTGGCCCAGGAGAAGAAGGCTGCCGAGGATAAACTGATCCTCGAGAAGAAGGCTCTGGAGGAGCAAGTCGCGGGATTTCTATAAAGCTTGGAGGATTTAGATTGAATATGAAATGTATTGATCAACCAAAATCATGTGTTACAATGTATAGAACTAGTATATATACTAGTAAGAAGATCTAACTAACTAAACTAACTTAGTTCACAAGCTAAGCTAATCTAGTGATCTAGTATGCACAAGGATATATTGTATGTGGAAAGCTATACATTCCTATATGCTCCCATCTTTTTCTTCTCCTTTCTTTTCATGAAACACATCCTTGATTCCATAGAGCTTGAGAAGGGCAATATGTTGTTTCTTGACAAGTGCCTTGGTGAGCAAGTCTGCCAATTGGTCCCGAGAAGCAACATGTTTAGCTGAAATTTGCCCTGATTGAATGTGATGCCTAGTGAAATGACAATCTAACTCAATGTGTTTTGTGCGTTCATGAAACATAGGGTTCTTAGCAATCTTCACAGCAGATTCACTATCTGTGAAGATGGGTATGGGTAATTGCAAATGCATCCCAAGTTCCTTCAATAGTCTAGCAACCCAAAGAGCTTCTTGTATAGCCACCCTTAAGCATCTATATTCAGCCTCTGCACTGGAAAGAGAAATTGTGTCTTGCTTCTTTACTTTCCAACCCACCATAGCTCCTCCAAGCCTTACACAATAAGCACTTACTGACTTCCTACTAAAAGGACAAGCTGCCCAATCTGAATCACAGTAGAGACTCAAGTCAAGGGCATTATTTGAAGGATAAAGCAAACCCTGGCCAGGGCTTCCTTTGATGTATTTAATGATCCTCATGGCTGCATCATGATGAGACTTCTTAGGTTTATCAACAAATTGACTTATCCTTTGAACTGAGAAGCTAATGTCTGGCCTAGTCATGGTCAAGTAAAGAAGTTTGCCTACCAATCTTCTATAAGCAGTGGCATCCTCTAAGAGCAAATCATCAGAAGAAGTCTTTGTAGCCTCATCATACTCACAAGTAGTGAGTTTGAGGTTGAACTCCATAGGAGTCTCAGTTGGCCTAGCAGCTCCCAATCCAGCCTCTTCAATGAGCTCAAGCGCATACTTCCTTTGATTGATGACCAAACCCTCCTTAGACCTAGCAATTTCTAAACCCAAGAAATATCTCAAGTTGCCCAAATCTTTGAGCTTGAAATGGGATTTGAGAGTGGACTTCAATTGGTCAATCATACAGGTATTTGAACCTGTGATGAGTAAGTCATCCACATAAATGAGGAGAAATACTCTATCCTTGCCATTTACCTTGGTGAACAAGGAATGATCAGAAGCACTCTGAGTATATCCATTATTCAACAAGGTATTGGTGAGTTTGATGTTCCATTGCCTAGAAGCTTGTTTTAACCCATAAAGAGACTTTAAAAGCTTGCATACACGCCTTGGAGAGCCTAGATCAGACTTTGTAGAATCAAAGCCTTGTGGAATATCCATATAGACCTCCTCATGCAAGTCACCCTGAAGGAAAGCATTGTTCACATCCATGTGAAACAAGCCCCAAGAATATGAGGCTGCCATTGCCAAAACAATCCTTACAGTTGTCATTTTCACCACAGGGGAAAAGGTTTCATTGAAGTCAGTCCCTTCTACTTGAGTGAAGCCTTTAGCAACCAGCCTTGCTTTGTATCTCTCAATAGAACCATCAGAATTGTACTTCACCCTAAACACCCATTTACAACCAATAGATGACTTACCATGAGGCAGATCCACAATCCTCCATGTGTTGTTATCTTGCAAAGCTTTGATCTCATCCTTCATTGCCACCACCCAATTAGAATCCTTGACTGCTTGCTTGTAAGTAGAAGGCTCCCTAACTTTGTCAATGGAGGCCAAGAAGCAAGTAAAGTTAGGATTCAGATGATCATATGAGATATACTTCTCTAAACCAAATACAGCATTGGAAGTAGAAGCTCCTCTAAGTTGAGCAATCCTCGCACTCCTTCTTAAGGTTGGGATTTGTGGAGGCATGACTTCAACCATTGATGGCTGAGAAGGTGGCTGAGGAGGTGGCTGAGGAGCAATGAATTCATCAATAATAGGTGGAGAAACCAAAGGAGCTCTATCAAGAGAGCTTTGATCATTAGAAGAAGACTCTTCAATCAATAACTTGGACTCCAAGCAAGTAGGCAACAGAGATCTCAGCTCTGCTTTAGACATGCCAAATGGAAAGATGTGCTCATGGAAAGCAACATCTCTATATACATGGAAAGTTGAAGTAGATATCTTCATCACAAGATAACCTTTTTGTGAAGTGGAATATCCCATTAGAATGCAAGGCTCAGCTCTTGAACCAAATTTATCCAAGTTGTTCAAGTTGGTGGCAAAACACAGACATCCAATGATTCTTAGATGGTTGATGGAAGGTTGCTTGCCATATAACACCTCCATTGGAGATTTGAATTGCAAAGAGGATGAAGGTATGCGGTTGATCAAGTAACAAGCAGTGAGCACACAATAACCCCAATATTTGATTGGCATAGAAGCCTGAAAACGCAATGCCCTTGCTATATTCAAAATTTGTCTATGCTTGCGCTCCACTCTTCCATTCTGCTGAGGAGTGTAAGGACAACTAGTTTGGTGTTGAATTCCCAAAAGAAGGAAATGATCCTTGCAAATGGAATTGATGAACTCAGATCCATTGTCACTCCTAGCAATCTTGACCATAGTCCCAAACTGGTTCTGAACCATTAATAAAAAACTTTGGATGTGGATGAAAGTATCACTCTTATGCTTCAACAAGAAAACCCAAGTAGCCCTTGAGAAGTCATCCACAATTGTAAGGAAATATTGGTAGCCTTTGATGGTTGGAACTTTGTATGGACCCCAAAGATCCAAATGTATTAAGGCAAAAGGAGTAGAGGCATGTGATTGACTAATAGGAAATGATAATCTGGTTTGCTTGGCCAAAGGGCAGATGGTACATTGTTTGACACAACTTCTAGAAGAATCACTTAAACACAACACATTATTCAAATGACTCAAATGTGTAGCTGAAATGTGTCCCAAACGCCTATGCCAGGTCCAAGCATTCTCCTTATTTGTTTTAGAAATGGTATGAGCTGCCACCACCTTGCTTGAGCTTGAAGGTACTGAATCCCTGAGTGTATAAAGCCCCTTAGATCTCTCACCAATCACCATTGGCTTCCCAACATGGCCCTGAATCAACACATTGGCAAAAGTGAATATAACTTTGCAATTCAATTGAGTTGGGAGTTTAGACACTGAAATCAAGTTGAACTTGAAATCAGGCACATAGAGGATGTCATCCAAGGTGAAACCAGAAGAGAAGGAGCAGCTCCCAATATGAGTAATCCTACATTTGTTACCATTAGGCAAATGAACAAATTGATGATTGGAATCAGTCTTTCTCAAGTTGTGTAGCCAGCTCAAATGATGAGTGATGTGGTTTGTAGCACCTGAGTCTACAATCCATATCATAGAAGAAGATGGATTGGATATACCTGCCATGTTCACACGTACAAGCTCATCTTCTTCATTAGAAAGAGGCTCAAAATCATCTTGAATTGCCACATGTTGAACCCTTCTATCCAAACCAGTGTGCAAAATCCTTTTCTCACATGTCCCATGAAAAATCCTCTTATCCCCAGCAGCTACATGCTCAACCAAGTTAGATTGAGGACTCTCATCAATGCTAACATTAGCTGAATTCCATGGACGTTTCAAAGCAGAAGAAGGTGCAAGTTGTGGATGCTTCTTCCAACACGTCTCCACTTTGTGCCCCATCTTGCCACAATAGGTGCATAACCAATTAGACTTATCAATCTTGCCTGTTTTCCCAGTTGAAGCATTAGAAGCCCCATTGAAACCTCCATAAGATGAAATCCCTCCATTGGAATTGTAGTTTCTTGGAAAAGAAGCATTAGGCCTTGAACCATTACCTCCATTGCCTGAGCCATTGCCATTGCCATAGTTAGGACCCCTTGAATTGAGGAAGTTCCTTTGAGAGTATAAAGCAGTAGCTTCTCCCATATCCCCTATTGAACCAGCAATTGCACGTTGACTCTCTTCTTGCAACAACACAGAGAAAGCCACACTTAGTGAAGGGAGTGGTTGCCTCATCAATAAGCTACTTCTTACATGAGCAAATGATTCATTCAGTCCCAAGAGGAAAGCAATCAGTCTTTGTTTCTCCTTATGTTCATTGATAATCTTGCTATCAGCTGAGCACTCAAGCCTTAAATCATCAATAGAACCCAACGCATCCCACAACTGCTTCATTTTCCCAAAATACTCAGTGATTGAAAGAGCACCTTGTGAACATTGGTATATCTCTCTTGTGAGCTGGAAGATTTGTGTACCATCAACTTTATCAAACATTTCTTTAAGATCATTCCAAATAGATAAAGCTGTGTTGTTGTAAACCAAACCATTGACCAGCTCCTTAGCAACTGTGTTCCTAAGCCACGCCTTAACAATGGCATTGGCCCTATCCCATCTCACATGTTGTGCCACAGGGACACTCAATCTTGAGAAGCTGCCATCAATAAAACCAATCTTGTTCTTGACAAGAAGTCCTTCCTTGATAGCTGTACTCCAGGCATGGTAGTTGCTGGAACCTTGGAGCTGAAATGGAATCAACAACAAGCCAGTGGTGTCCGATGGATGTAAATAGAGAGGATCCTCAATGGTGTTATCAGCCATAATCCAGCACCAATTCCACTGATATTAAGATTCAAATAGATTTGAATTGCAAGAAAATCCAGCAAACTATCAACCACAGCCACACAATTCCAACGGAAATGGCCAAAAGAGTACAACTATGCAAGCTGGACAATAGGACAAAAGATGCCAGCCAAATCCAGCAATACGCAACTATCCAGATCAAAAGAATGCAACAATCCAATCCAGAAGTGCTCAGAATTGAGTCAAGATCACGAAATCCATAATCGTAATCAAGAAAACTGGCTAAGTAAGCACAATTTGAACCAAAACTTGTAGATGAAGCAAATGCGATGAAGAAACTTGGCCGGAAAGCAACTAGCAATGCTACGCAGAATTGATCCAAAAACAACTTCAATTGAGCTGAGAATCAACTCAGTTCATGATCCAAGAGACTTACTAAGAGTCGAAATCAAGCGGAATCAAGAATAGAAGCACAAATCCAAGCTGAAATCGAAGAATCGAAGCCAAAGATCCACCGGAAACCAGCTGAATCCAGGTTGCTTGATCGCCAAGAAACGTACATGCTCTGATACCATATAAAGCTTGGAGGATTTAGATTGAATATGAAATGTATTGATCAACCAAAATCATGTGTTACAATGTATAGAACTAGTATATATACTAGTAAGAAGATCTAACTAACTAACCTAACTTAGTTCACAAGCTAAGCTAATCTAGTGATCTAGTATGCACAAGGATATATTGTATGTGGAAAGCTATACATTCCTATAATTTCCTGCGCAGCTGGTCGAGGCGGAAGTAAAGGGTCGGGAGGACTATCGGAGGTCCGAGGACTTCCAAGCCGATGCCATGAAGTTCTTTGGCGCGGAGGTGGAGAACACTCTCTTCAACGCGGTTGAGGAGCTCCACCTGGAGTATGGGGACGCCATCAATTTCGACAAGTCTCCTTCCCTCGCTCCCTTTGCGAAGAAGTATTTTGCTCTTTCCGAGGAGAGTGATGGGGGGAGTACCCCCGTAATTGTCGAAGACGCTTCTGAACTTCCAAGTGCGGACGCCCCGATAGTCGATCCTCCCGAAGCCAACCCTGTGGATCCTTCTGCTACCGACTCCGCGGACCCAGCTGCTGCCGACGCTGCCGACAAGGACCAAGCTTGAATGTTTACTTTTAGAGTCCTTGTATCTTCTTCTCTTTTGTCATTATCGGGCCCTCGAGCCCTTATCAATATCAGACTTTTTTAGTTCCGATTCTTTCGTTGCACTTCTCCGAGTGATTTTACTATGCGTGCTTAGGTCGAAACCTCGATATTTTAATAACTTGCACCACTTAAGGCGACTTAGTTCCGTGCATCACTTAAGACGACTTTTTGACACTTAGAATAAATCTAAAGATCGTGCACCACTCAAGGCGACTTAGTATCGTGCACCACTCAAGGCGACTTTTTGATACTTAGAATAAATCTAAAGATCGTGCACCACTCAAGGCGACTTAGTATCGTGCACCACTCAAGGCGACTTTTTGATACTTAGAATAAATCTAAGGATTGTGCACCACTTCAAGGCGACTTCGTATCGTGCACCACTTAAGGCGACTTTTTAATACTTAGAATAAATCTAAGGATTGTGCACCACTCAAGGCGACTTAGTATCGTGCACCACTCAAGGCGACTTTTTGATACTTAGAATAAATCTAAGGATTGTGCACCACTCAAGGCGACTTCGTATCGTGCACCACTTAAGGCGACTTTTTAATACTTAGAATAAATCTAAGGATTGTGCACCACTCAAGGCGACTTAGTATCGTGCACCACTCAAGGCGACTTTTTGATACTTAGAATAAATCTAAGGATTGTGCACCACTCAAGGCGACTTAGTATCGTGCACCACTCAAGGCGACTTTTTGATACTTAGAATAAATCTAAGGATTGTGCACCACTCAAGGCGACTTAGTATCGTGCACCATTCAAGGCGACTTTTTGATACTTAGAACAAATCTAAGGATTGTGCACCACTCAAGGCGACTTAGTATCGTGCACCACTCAAGGCGACTTTTCTCGTGCACCATTGAAGGCGACTTTTCTCGTGCACCACTGAAGGCGACTTTTCTCGTGCACCACTGAAGGCGACTTTGACACTTAGCATAAATCTAAGGATAACTCTGATTGGAAGCAACCTCTTTATTTATTGATGGCACAAAATTGGCTTACATCGAATTAAACGATAAACAGCATACACCACTTAAGGCGATTTTACATCGGGCACCACTTAAGGCGACTTTATCGGGCACCAATTAAGGCGACTTTATCGGGCACCACTTAAGGCGACTTTCTTCAAGCGTGGTGTTTCTTCAAGTGTTCGCCACTAAAAGAATGCTTTAACGTTCTACCATCGAGGTCTTCTAACTTGTACGCATTTGGAGCTGGCATCCCCACGACCTTGTAAGGTCCTTACCATTTTGGTGATATCTTGTTGACTCGATCCAAAAGGGTGAACTCGTTGCGACGCCAAACCAGCTCCCCGACGAAGAACTGTCGGGACTTCACTCGCCGATTGTAGTACCTGGCCGTCGCCAATCGCATTCGAGCTTGGACTTCATCGGCTTCCCGCCTCTTCTCTTCGAGTAAGTCCAAGTCCAGACGTCTTACTTCATCGTTCGTCAGGGGCTCGTAATATCTCATCCGATGGGACGCCACAGCTACCTCTACGGGGGCGACAGCTTCCGTGCCATAAACGAGGCCAAACGGAGTCTCCCCCGTTGATCGTTTGGGTGTCGTTCTAACAGCCCAAAGCACGTTTTCCAGTTCGTTCAGCCACTTGCCCTTAAAGGCATAGACCCTCTTCTTTAGGCCATCCATCACGATTTTGTTGGCTGATTCCAACTGGCCGTTAGTCTGAGCATGGCGTACAGAAGCAGTCCGATGCTCGATGTTCAACTCTTCCAGATACTCCCTCACCTGAGAGCCGTTAAATGGTGGACCATTGTCGCTGATCACCACCTTAGGAATCCCGTATCTGGATATGATGTGGGTCTGGAGGAACTTGACGATCTGGTTCCCCGTTGTTCTGGCCAACGCCTTTGCCTCTATCCATTTCGAAAAATAATCGGTAGCTACAAGTAAGTACTTACATTGACCTTGTGCTTGTGGAAGAGGTCCCACCAAGTCGATGCCCCACTGCGCGAAGGGCCACGCGCTCTTGATGGATGTCAGATTAGCGGCCAGAGCCATGATACTCGGGGCGTACCTCTGGCACGCGTCGCAGGATCGGACCACCGCCGTCGCTTCTTTGTTCATCGTGGGCCAATAATAGCCTAAGTTTAGCACTTTTCTCATGATGGATCGGGTCCCTTCATGACAAGCCGCGACCCCTTCGTGTACCTCCTTCAGGATTCGATTGGTGTCGGGTTCTGCTACACAGTTCAAGTACGGAGTCGAGAACCAGCCCTTCTTGTATAGCTGATTGTCCAGCATCACATAATTGGCCGCGATCCGACGTATCCTGTCCGCTGCCACTTGATCATCGGGGACTGCCCCCGTAGTCAAGTACGCGACTATCGGGGTCATCCAAGTTGGCTCCTCCTCCGATCTCGCTTCAATGGCGCACACCTGTGTTGGGTCGATGTTCGATAAGATCACCTTCTCCAAGAAGTGCACCTTCCGATTTTCTTCCAAGGGTGCCCCCAGGGCAAATTTGCTCAAGGCATCTGCCTCTACATTTTCCTACCTTGGAATTGCCTCGATATCGAAGCTTTTGAAGCTCTCTTTCAGGGCTTGTACCTCTCGCAGATACTTCTTCATTATTGGACTCCTTGCTTCGTATCGCCCTTGAACCTGGTTCACGATTAAAGCTGCGTCGCACTTTACTCTCAAGTGATCGATTCCAGTGCCCTTAGCAATTTTTAGGCCCGTGATAAGAGCTACATACTCCGCTTCGTTGTTTGTGGCCTTGAATGTTAAAGCCAAGGCGTATCGGAGCGGCTCACCTTCGCCCGGTGGTATTAACAAAAAGCCCGCTCCTGATCCGTCCGAACTCGCGGAGCCATCCGTGTACATCTCCCAGGTATCTTCCTTGTTTGGCTGTTCTGATTGCTCTGCCCTCTCTGGTTGTTCTTCGATCGGGACCTCCATGGTTGCCCCCTCTACAGGGCCCGCTTCTTCCAGATCGGGGGCTGTAGATTCTGCTATAAAATCTGCCAATGCCTGGCCTTTAATGGCTGTTCTCGGGGCGAAGTGTATGCGAAACTCACTAAGCTCTACTTCCCATTTCACTAATCTTCCCGACGCATCCGGTTGGTTCAAAAAATGCTTCAAAGGCTGGTTCGTCAGCACGGTAATCTCGTGTGCGTGGAAATAAGGCCTTAGCTTCCGAGCAGTAATAATCAACGCAAAGAGGTACTTCTCAACGGCGGGATAGTTTAATTCAGACTTGGCAAACGCCTTGCTTACATAATAGACGGGGACTTGATTACCCTCGACAATCTTACTAACACAGAGCTAATGGCAAATTCAGAAACAGCCAAATAAAGGTAGAGCGGCTCGCCTGGAACCGGTTTTGCCAACGGTGGGAGGGTGCGGAGGTGCTGCTTGAGTGCTTGGAACGCTTCTTCACATTTGGCGGTCCATTCGAATTTCTTGTTGGCCCTCAGGACTTCGAAAAACGACATTGATCGGTCGCTGGCTTTGGACAAGAAGCGATTCATTGCAGCTAGTCGGCCATTCAGCACTTGTACCTCCCGATGGTTTATCGGAGATTGCATCTCCTCGATTGCCCTCAGCTTCTCAGGATTCACCTCAATTCCTCTCTGGCTCACCATGAAGCCTAAGAACTTCCCTGAGTGGACTCCGAAGGCGCATTTCGTCGGGTTCAAGCGAACTTGGTGGAGCCTCATCCGCTCAAATGCCATGGTTAGGTTGTGCACGTGATCCTCGGCTTGTCGGGACTTCACCAGCATATCATCCACGTAAGCCTCCATGGTTTCCCCCAGCATATCTCCGAACAGCTTGTTCACCATCCGTTTATAGGTTGCCCCCGCATTGATCAACCCGAAAGGCATGACATCGTAGTGATAGATGTCACTGTCTGCATAGAACGCTGTATGGGGAGCGTCTTCCTTGGCCATCTTGATCTGGTTGTAGCCTGAGTACGCATCCATGAAACTCAACAGCTCATGTTCCGACGTGGCATCCACCAGCTGGTCGATTCTCGGGAGTGGGTAACAGTCCTTTGGGCAAGCCTTGTTCAGGTCGCGGAAATCCACGCACATTCGCCATTTCCCGTTAGTCTTCTTCACCAGCACCGGATTAGCGACCCAGGTTTGGAATCGGAGCTCTTTAATAAACCCAGCATCGAGCAATCTGCCCACCTCTTGCTGGATCGCGATCTTCTTGTCCGTGCCCATCGGGTGCCTTTTCTGCGTGATAGGCTTGATCGCGGGATCTATCTTCAGCTCGTGTACGATTGCATCGGGGCTGATTCCTGGCATATCACTGGGGGACCAGGCAAACAGCTCCTTGAACTCCTTCAATAATTCAATTAATTTGTGGGCTATCTCTTCAGTCAGGGCAGACCCGATTTTCACCTTCCTCTGGGGTCCGTCGATCTCGACTTCTTTCAGATCTTCTACGGGGGCGGGACGCCCAAACTCTTCTCTAGGATCCGTGTCTGTCTGAAGGACAGTCATGGCCTCTTGTCTCCTCCTTCGGGTGGCGTTAACATAACATTTTCGAGAAGCCACCTGGTCGCCTTTAACCTCTCCGACTCCATGGTCGGTCGGGAACTTCATCTTCTGGTGCACCGTCGAGGCGACCGCCATCAGGGGGTTAATGGTAGTTCTTCCGATTATCGCGTTGTAGGTCCCCGCGGAATCGACTACCACGAACTCTACGTTCCTCCTTTCTGATTTCCATCCGCTACCAAACTCCACTGGTAAGGTGATTACTCCTAGCGGATAGGAGGTTGAGCCGGAGAATCCGACCATTGGGAAGTTTGCCTCCTTTAGATCTTTCTTCGTCTTCCCCATAGCCTCCAGCGCGTCCATGAATAGGATGTCGGAGGAGCTTCCCCCGTCGATTAGAATTCTCTTCATTTCGAAACCGTCTACATCCAAGGTTACCACCAAGGCATCGTCGTGCGGAGTCTCCACGCCTATGAGGTCTTCCGACGAAAAGGAGATTACCATCTCTTCTTTCAAGGTCCAGGATCGGGACCTCTTACCCAGCACCACCGCCGTAGGGATTCTAGAAGCATAGACTTCTCGGGCGGACGAAGTATCACCTCCAGCAGCAAATCCTCCGTGGATCACATTGATAGTGCCCCGTCTCTCCTTGCGAGCACCGGACGACTCTGGATCGGTTCTCTTCTTCTTTGGGGACCGATCGCGGGATCGGGAACGGGACCGCGATCGGGACCGAGAGCGAGATCGACACCGCTTATCCCCGACAAATTCTTTGAGCTTCCCCTTCTGGATCAGCTTTTCGATCTCCTTCTTCAGTTCCCGGCAGTGATTGGTGTCGTGACCATTTGCGCGATGGAATCGGCAGTAGCGATCTGTGCGAGATCCCAAGAAATCTCCATCCTTCTTTGGGGGGTACCGGGAGATACCCTGTCGTTCCATGACTGTCAGTACTTCCGCCATGGAACAGTTGAGAGGAATGTCGAGATCCTCCCGCTTATCTTTCCTTGAAGAGCGCCTATCGTCCCTCTGATCCGGGCGGCCTCGATTCCTACTACTTTCGGGTTTACCTTTTGATTTGCGATCGTCAGAAGGTTTAACCGACTGCTTCCCTTTGTTCGACTTTGGGGGCTCCAGTTCTCCCGCGGCTATCTTCGACTCCTTGACATCGATTTGCCGTTTCACCCTCTTCTATAGTGCCTCCATATTCCACACAGCTTTCTCCGCCACACTGTGCATCAGGTCGGAACCATAGGGGGCCGTTAAGTTCCGAATGAAGGTACGGATGGTCTCACCTTCCGAGATTTCTTCGTCGATCTCTGCCACACTGGCCGTGTACCGCTGGTAATAATGAGCCAGTGATTCGTCGGGCCTCTACACCACCTGAGTCAGGGACCTTACGCTCTTCAATAAACGTCTTCGACCTTGGTACTGCTGAATGAATCGATCATGCATATCTGCCCAGCAAGTGATGCAGCCTGGGGGCAGACTAAAGAACCAGGTCAGGGCTCTTTCTCCAAGTGTGTTCGAGAACAGCGTACACACTATGTCTTCACTCGGGGCTCTTCTGGCGAACTGGATCTCCTTCGCCATCGTACTCCTTTATCGTGGGGATGCCTAGCCCAGGCGGGGCTAGGGTGTCGATGAGTCGGGGAACGAAGGGATGAGTGGATCGATCCCTTAGCTCCGACACTAATGGTTTCTGTTCTCCCATGCAGATGTTCACGATTTTTACCACCTGGTCGGGAGTGATGGGACCATTCAAGGGAATGGTCCTGTGCTGTACTGGTCCTGGTCCATCAACCACGAACCTCTCCGGCTGACCGGTCGCCCTACTTCTGTCCTGGCCTCGGGGTGGTACTTCCTGTGCATTCCGACCCTCTGTTGGCAGGGCCACTTCCTCCAACGGGGGCATTTCCTCCTGCCTCCTCGCGGCCTCTCTCCGATCCAAGAGAGCCTCCACGGCTGCCAGAAACATGGGCATGGCTTCCGCCACGGCCCTGGTCAAGTCTGTAGCTGGGGGAGCCTCCTGCCCCCTATTGCCCTGGTGTTGAGGAGCAATATCTTCGGGATCTCCATTGTGCCCCCCTGTCTGGGAGAGCTCAGCCGGGGGATGGTTCTGGTTTTCTTCCTGTTCTGGTACTGAATCCAGATTTGTTGCAGCGGGGTGACGGGAACCACCGGATTGTCCCTGTCTTCTGTGTTTGCCAGCCGCCATCGATCGAGTAGAAGGCATATCAGCTTTTTGTTTGATTCCCACAGACGGCGCCAATGTTGGATCACGGTGGAACTCTGGTACGGACTTTGACGGCAATCCTAGCTCCTTTGCTCCACGCAATCCTGCAAGAGGGGATAGACCGGGCGGTGACCCAGAATCCCTCTCCGATGCTTAAATGAGTGCCCAATACGAACTGGCAAGCAAGTAATCTAAAAGGGTATGTAATTCAACGTAAGTGTTCTGAGGTGATCTCTTGCCCTTTTATAGGCGAAGAGATGCCTCAGGTACCTGGTGAACCGTTGGGGGTGGTTAGCCCGTATCCCGCATATCTCGGATGTGATCCCGCCTATCTAGGCCATGATCTCGTGTATCTCGGCCACGCCCCGCGTATCTCGGCCACGCTCCGTGTATCTTAACCACGTTCCGCGTATCTTGGCCACACCCCGCGTATCCTGGCCTTATCCTCTGGTAACGAGTCCCGACTCCCGTCGGAGACTCCAGAGTTATCTCGTTGTGTCACCGCTCGGGGCCCCTCGTCATCGTGACAGGGCCAATCATTCTTAGGGATTCATCATCGGGGCCTACTTAAAGGCTTCTCATCGGGAGCTTCCAGCTCATCTGTCGGAACCGACTCTGTCGGGACCTCTCATCGTCGGGACTCCCTTCGTCGGGACCCTTATCCTAGGTCATCTTGACCTTCATTTTGGGCCTGGTGGGCCTGTTTGCCGTTTCCTCACCGTTAAAGGGCCTGACGGCTATAGTCGAACCCATCAAGCGATTTCGAGCGACAACAAAGCATGATTTAATTGGGCAAATGTGGCCAACTTCTTAGGTGATGGTCCCGACAAAGTGACGAGAAGGGAGCATGCTTGAGAGCTCGGATATGACAGTCGGTTTCGTCGGGATTGGCTTCTCTAAAGTAATCACACTGAGACACCAAATTTCAACAAAAATGAAACCTGGGACACTCAATTTAAACGTCAGACACCAAACTGAAACTTGAGGCAAACTCGAGACAGTAAATAGGTTCTTTTCCCGGGAAACTGGGCTAGACCTAAATCACAATTGACATGGGAGGCCCAAAATTGGGCCTCCCTTGTACACTAGGCCGGCCGAACTCTCCTCCTTTGTGGTAATTTAAGAGAAAACTCTCCTCCCTAAACACCCTATTTCGGCCGAACCATATAACTCACCAAGGGTGTGCCAATTTGCTTTGAGCAAACACTCCGAAGATCTGTCCCTGCCAAGAATCGATCAGAGGCTTTGTTGTGGAGACTATACCGCGTAGGGCTTCCTTAACAAGAACCTCTACGGGTGTCGTCTGGTGGATCGAGAACTCCCTCAGCAAGATCTTGGGACTACGGAAAGCGATTAAGGTATGTGCACATCTTCCGTTGCGTAATCTTGATTACTAGTATGTACCGTGTTTAAGTTTCCGTAGTATTTAGCCCCGTAATCCAATAGTTGTATCAGAGCATGTGTTAGGAGTTCATGATTTTGAAAAATTGATGTTCTTGATTTTACATGTTGGCCGAAATTTTAAGTAGTAAAAATTTAAAATTTTCAATTTTTACAATTGTTGGTGCCGAAATTTTCATGATGTTCTTAGTAAAATTTGATGTTCATGATCTTCAACAAAAATGTGACTTTTATCAAAATCAAACATTGGATTGTAGATTTTAGTAAAATTTGATCTTTAAATTTGACCACTTGTTTCCAATTTGATGTTTCGGCCGAACACTAATTGAAATTACAAGGTAAAAATAAATTTAATTTCTTAGGCCCTAAGTTATCTATGTTTCGGCCGAAATATGTTATAATATTATTTACCATATTTTAGTTTTTATTAAAGGTAACAATATATCTATAATTGGAAATATATGGATAGATAAACACAATATATAAAAATATATATAACTATTAATATATCTAGATAGATTATAGGGATAAAGATATTATTGATAGAATTAGTTGCCTAAAAGATTAAAAAAATATATTGTTAGTATATTTGTTTCTCTATTAAAGATATTGACAATAAATAAATATATATATATATATATATATGCAATATTGGAAATTATTTTACATAATTAATATTTCTTGGTGGCTAAGTTAAGTTTTTAGTGGATTTTAAAACCCTACTTAGCCCACAAGAAATATTTCGGCTGAACCCTATGGTTTAATGGGCCAGTCCAATTTGCAAAATCGGAGCGGGTTAAACCAATCCGGGTTTCTTAATCGGTTCGACTTCGACCTAGTCGGGTCGGGTCGGATCGGGGTGACTAAGTGAATCTAATCGAACCGATTCTGAGTGATGAATCGAACTGAAATCCTATTTTATGAACTGATTCGGACCGAACCAGATTTTAAAATAAAACCGGCCCGAACGAACCAGATTTATAGAACCGAACCAAATTGAACCGAAGTTGACTGAACCCAACCGGATTTTTCAAATCGAATTCAAGTGAATTAATAAAATTGGATGGTCAAATTTTATAATCCAAATGATAAATTAGTCTACATAGTGCTCGAAGGTTTAAAATTTTCACGTTTTAGTTAAACATTAATGCCTAGTTTCGATTATGGGGATGGATCTCGGAAATGCATGACTTTGGGACTAGATTAGTTAGAGGGCTGAATTGCAATTGTTTACTTTTCGTCACATATATTTATTAGAATTGTCGTCTTGACTATGTCAAGCTAGCTGGAAATTGCATGTTGGTGGCAGAACCCTGGTTAAATATATGGTTTGCTTGCTAGGATAGGCATGCTATGATGGTTGCAATTGCCTAATATTCATGTCTAGAAAATTGATGATTGATTGTAAGCATGAATTGCAAGTCAGCCCCTAATATTTTAAAATGTTTTAAAAACAATGACCAGTCGCCAAATATGCATGTTTGATGTGGAAGTTTCATGTATGACACGTATGCTTGAATGTTGAGGATGTAGCCGCATGTAATAGTTTACTTAGAAAGTAGATTATGTATATGCTAGCATGAGTTCCTCGGAACATTAGACGCATGACGCGTATGCATGATGTGTAGTTTGGATGATGAATTTGGCTTGCTATGATTGTTATGTCAGCTTCCACTTGGGCAGCTTCAGGCTTTTTCCTTCACGAACAGGCTTCTTTCTTCACAATCGGGCTCGAGATGTATGTATAAGGACGGGAACGCCGTGATCCTTAAAACAAAATCACCGAGCTAATATCCCAATCCTGGACCTTGAACTCTTGATCTTCGGGTTCTGCATGAGGGGCAGTAACCAGCGTGGGAGGGGGGAATGCTGGTTGGGCCCACTCCGACGCTCAAGTTAGAACTTCTAGAGAGAGAAAGCCTTAGAGAGAAGTCAGAGCATTCAAAGTCCAAAAGTGAGGGAGTTGTCTAAAATGAGAGACCAAGGCCCATATTTATAGGGAACCTAAGGATCATGCTCAGTTTTGAATGGCTTGATGTCGGTATGTAGGAATACGTATACCGTCATCAAGGTGGACTATGCGTGCACCGACTTCTCGCAATCGGCAAAAATAATCGGGATGAGCGCGGAGAAAAACGGTAATCCGGACCTACCCGGATTGCCTTGGGCAATCCAAACATCCGGATTGCCTTGGGCAATCCGAAAGTCCTTCGGCCCGGGAATTGCGCGTATCCCTGACCGTTTTAGAGTTGGGTGTCCGCGAAAGGGTTTTTTACGGGTTTTGGGATATTTTACGAGGCCCGAAATGTAAATACGAACCCGAATTGGACAGATATCTAACACTTGCCCCCGAGTTAAGTAGTGGTTCAAAACCCGTGCTTGACTCTTTTCAAAGAAAAGATATTCGTCCAATTTAGGTTCGGTACTGACCTCAGGGGTGGCCTGTTTGTCAATTCGAATGTTGAGATCATAAATTTGACCAACTTTTAATTTTTCGCCGTACGTACGTAATCTGTTTACAAGGTTAGCGTAACGGACAATATGCGTACAACGACATGCAACTATATTCGCAATATCATATAATGAATGAAATACTTGAAATAATAAAGAAACATGCAACGTAATAATATCATGGTACACGATGTAAACACGTAACACGTTGTCAATATGTAAATGATGACAGTGTAGTAGACGAATGACGTAATCATGCAACAAGCAAAACACTTAGAATAATATGGAATTGGAGAACATGTATGTAAAATGATGCAAACATTCAATTCATACTTAGATTATAAAAATAATCATGTAACGATCATAAATAATAAATGTGTATGATAAATTCTATGTACGTAATGTGTAATAATAATTACGTGTAGTGTGTCATGAAGCATTGTGTAGTATATATGCAATATGAACATAGGAGAGATGCAAAGATGCTTGTAAAGGTTGCTAAGGACTTATATGAAAATATATGAAAGTTTAGTCCTTAGCACATGGTGTAGACACTATTAGTAAAAATTAGGAGAGAGAATACTCATTATCTTACATCCTTCATAGATAAATCTCCAAGAAGCTCTCTATTCTTGATGAAGATGAAACTTTTGAGATCATAGATTTGGAGAAGACATATCATTGTTGATATCAATTGGATTCCGGTGTGGCACGTGTCAATTCGGACTTGCTTCGTGTTAGTGAGTTCAATTCCGTACATGGTTGGACATTTCTCGATTTCTTTTGGCATTGATTCAATCTTGAAATCACTATGTACCTAGTTATCTTTACCATGCATACAAGGTGTTTGATAAAATGCATTAGAATACTTAGCCCCAAATCGGTCAAATTTTTTCTAAGTGCTGAAAATTTTAGAAAAGTGTAAATGAATCGTTATACTTCTCTTATGCATAGTGTTCATTTCCGACATGTTGTTCCATGCCTTAGTCGTTGCTTTAGTATGCTCGATGTTGATGATTGGTGGTTGTACGTACATGGCTGTCAATGGTTGTATGTTGGTAATGATAGCTTAGGCAATGTACGTTGAGTATCATGTATAGACTGTCGGTTATTGTCTGCAAACATGCTAAAACACTTAGAAAATATTTTAACAATTTCTGATGCTTGATACCATAGATGTCGTCGTATGAGCTTTGTCGATAAGCGTCGTAGGAATGCTTAGGAGGCACTGTGTAGAAGTTGATAATAGCTACTTGATGCATGCAATCCATCATTGTCGACATGTACGTACGTACATGGAAATACTTAGAAAATATTCTTCACTTGTCGACATGCATCCTTGTCGACATGTATGTACGTACATGGAAACACTTAGAAAATATTCTCCCCTTGTTGACATCCATCCTTGTTGACATGTATGTACGTATATGGAAACACTTAGAAAATATTCTTCAGTTGTCGACATGCATCCTTGTCGACATGTATGTACGTACATGGAAATACTTAGAAAATATTCTTCACTTGTCGACATGCATCCTTGTCGACATGTATGTACGTACATGGAAATACTTAGAAGATATTCTTCACTTGTCGACATGCATTCTTGTCGACATGTATGTCCGTACATGGAAATACTTAGAAAATATTTTTCACTTGTCGACATGCATCCTTGTCGACATGTATGTACGTACATGTAAATACTTAGAAAATATTCTTCACTTGTCGACATGTAGGTACGTACATGGAAACACTTAGGAAATATTCCTTGCTTGTCGACATCCATCCTTGTCGACATGTAGGTACGTACATGTATGTGCGCACTTGCCCCCACACTTAGAATCTTTTCTCTATCCCTGGCTATGTACGTTGTATCCATATGCTTTGATGTAAACACAGGTTGTATGCCAACACCTTGTTGTATGTTAACACTTGATAATATGCTGACACATAGTAACATGCTGACAGCTTGCAATATGCTGACTGTCATCCTGAGCAAAACACTTAGAAAATATTTCGCCCTTGTAATCATGTATGCTGCGAGTATGAGCTTGATGTCGACATGTAAGGTTAATGTGTTGAAGAAGTTGCCCCTCTTGCATGATACTTGTTATTTGTTGCGCGAAGGCTAACGAGCCTTGTACGTACATAGTAGTCTCACATGGAGCATCCATTGCATAAGTGTTGATGCGTGTTTGCGCACTGATTGGATTGTTGGTTGCATTTTTCAGGATATCAGATCTTGCTATCTTCTTGTCGGAATTAATCTTCCCACGGCTGTTATCATGAGTAAGTCCACTATTTCCATTCTACGAGTAACTCTGTGTTCGGATGTCGACATGGTTGAGGAGCTAAATAATACACCAAGTGTAGATGCTGATGTCCTTGCTTGATCAATTGATGTCGGTACACATATACGTCCTTCTAAAGATTTGGTATGTTGATGATCTTTATGACTTGTATCATGTTGTAATGTAGGTCGGACTGATGGAAAAAGCTCGTCTTTGCAGATAGCCGATGTATACCGTAATCCGCTTGTTAGAAGGAATGTCCGTACGATTGCCCCCGCTATTCTGGAGTCTTCGGACATGGTTGCGGTAAAGGACTTGTGAGTAAGGCATCTCCTTGTCTCTTCTTTTGAACTTGTTAATCTTCCAAGTTGTTGCTTTCATGTTGCTGAACGCGTGGTTGTACTTTCTGGCTTTAGCACAATTCTTAAAAGATCCGACGCAGGGGCGCGTTCCTCGAGTGATTCTAAGTTCTTTATGCCGAGTACGACCGTGCTAACTCCTTCTTGTGATAAATGGAATAGAGTTGAGGGTCGTGCAGTGGTGCCTTCTGCCCCCCGGTCGAGGGACCGGCCCAAGGAGGAGCGTTCCTCCCATTGAGGTAAGCGTTGTTTTACTTCTTCACACTTGAAAGTTGATCTTGAAGACGGCTGATTTTTATGCACGCATTGCTGATTGTCGCGCTTATGTTGAAGAGCTTATGTCGTATTGAAGTTGAAGCGACCATTCTTGCTGTGTCTTTTGTGCGGATGACGACATTGCATTTGATGTTGATATTATGAACGTCCTTGGAGATGATGATATCTCTTG
Source organism: Clarkia xantiana subsp. parviflora (assembly GCA_036873135.1). NCBI lineage: Eukaryota > Viridiplantae > Streptophyta > Magnoliopsida > Myrtales > Onagraceae > Clarkia > Clarkia xantiana. The sequence continues at coordinate 3,422,483 of JAPTYO010000018.1, forward strand.
GTTGGTGTCAGGTTGTCCGTTTCCGGCATGTTGAACCCTTTATGAATGGGTTGATGTTGTTTTGAGGTTTTCATAAATCTTTGTTTACGCCTTTGCTTGCATGGTATTTCATCACTTAGACCTGTATTCAATAATAACAAACATGTGATAACTCGTTAGTGATATTTCATACCTTGCGTTATCTTCATTGTCCGTATGTATTGGACTTGCATGATAGGATTGAACTCCTTGTTGTGATGGATAGAACATATGATGTTGTGACTTGCGCATTGCAGGGTATTATGTACACTTGGTACTTGTAGCATTGCATGTAGTAATGTACTTGGCACTTGGCCTTTGACATGTAGCAGTGTCGTCTTGACATAGAAAGACTTAAGTTTATACCGTCTCTTAGTTCCACTCTAAGGCGACATTGTTGCAAGATATTTCTTGCTTATTTTGATGTTTTTGCGTTAAATGCTAAAGAGCAAGATAATGTTATACAAGACTCAACTTGTAAGTTTGATGAGTTTTGTACAAGGTTTGCTTTAAAAAGCATATAACATGAAGCTATCCTTTTTCAGGCCTAAGTCTTCATGGTGTATGAACCCTTAAGAGAGTATGCATACTTTTAGTGTGTGGGGTTGTCGTCTAACAAGAGGACTTCCGCCACGGTGGGGTGATTAGTCCCATCATTGCATTTGCCGCATCCTGTTTCTATTCAGGGAATGGCTATGAACATGAGGATTTGCTTCTAAGAGCATTTCGCAGCATGCCATTTTTTAGAAGTAAACATGGGGTTTGCCCTTACAAAGAGGATACCACAACATGCTACTTTTGATAGTAAATCTTGGTGTTTACCAAAGATATTGCTTGCTGTTGACGCCTTTGGAATAGTCGTCACTTTGAGTAGAGAATTTTATAAGTCCCTTTTTGTAGATAACCCGCAAGTTGTTATTGCCAGATATAAGTTGACTGTGCACATGGCGCGATGGCTTTGTGTTGCCGACATCTTCTTGATATAGCCGCTGTTATGGATGGAGAAATAAACTCCATGTTGGTGTAGATAATAGATATATTGGCGTTGTATGCCATAAATCCCTCCTTGAACATAATGCTTAGCTTGTATTGTTGAACTAGATATTATGTGCATAGGTTACTACTTGGCATAATTCCCATGTAGTAATCATAGTGTAGTATGTACCTACGAATAGAGTTACTCTTTGTCAGATAGTTCCAATGTTTAAAAGTTTGCAAAAATATGGAGCTATGAAATTTTCTTTTTAGTAATGCATATAATAGATAAAGTAAAGGAGTATGATACGAGGACTCCTTGTTTGTGCAGGAAACTTCCCTAAGTGCGGACGCGGTAGGTGCGGATCGTGACAGGTGCGCTTATGTCGGGAGCGGAGCTTTTCCAAGTATCACCCGCTATGTGTGATTGTGAATATGTATGTATGAACAACGACTATGCATCATTGTATGCGTCCTCTAGTTGATATGAGTTGATGCCTCCTTAGTATGATGGACATGACTATATATGATCATTGCTTGGTGTTTCCTTCTTAGAAGAATGGTACCGCATGTTCTTACAATTATTCATTTCTTCACTTCGGTGGAATGCCGAGCACTTGTCAGCTTGGTGCCCCCCAAGTCGCTTGGCAATCGTACCGCTGTTTCCTGATGGTTTCTATTACTTCATCTTCTGACAGTGATGCGCCTACTCGGACCATCCTTTCTGGCTCATCTATCTTGATTTCTTGTAACGCGTCAACAAGAGCAGGACGTGCATGGTCTACCCTTGGGTTTTCATCAATGGCGGGAATTCCGCTATTGTTTGTCTTGACATTATGTTGGAGTGCCACCTTGTAGCAGTCTTTTGACAGCTGCTGATCTTCCTTTATTTCACCAATTCCTGCCTTTGTTGGGAACTTGATCTTTTGGTGTGATGTTGACGCTCATCATACCCCACTTGTTCATGGTTGTATACCCTGGGATTTCATTATATGCGTCAAGCTTTTCTGTAATTACGAACGGAACGCCGATTTGGAGTTGTTGCTCTCCTTCTCTTATGCGCATTGCGCGGTGTTGAATTTAATGTGTTGCCTTTGCGATGTATGCTTTATGTGTTCACTTTCAAGGGGCCTGGGTTTATTTGATGTGTTTCTTCATACACTTGTGACTCTTCCCGAAGTCGTGTCTGTGTGACGATTGTGCACATGGTTGAGAGATGTTATACTGGTGGAATCCTCATCTTCTCCTTTTTTTTCGCTGTCGGCGTATGTTTTGAGTGGTACGATCCTTCGTGTTTCCTTGAAAAGGGTAAACTTGCTGGATGTTGGAAATAATTTTCTAACTCTTTTCTCGTGATGGGTATGGCACAGGCGTGCATATAACATATGAGCGTATCCTGAATTCCTATCTTCCACAATGTTGATGACGTTGTCACTTGGGTAATGCCCCCGTCTTATTCATTATTGCGCGATTTTTAGTCTTGTGCATAGTTGTTACTTGGCGTTATTCCAAGGTAGTATGCATGATATAGTAATGTCGAAAGTAGATTTAACCTTCATTAGATATTTGGGGTTCGTACAACGAATTACAGGAAGGCGTCAACTGATCGCTCCTTTTGAAAAGTACTAAGGCTAATAAACATGGGTTGTACTTAATCTAAGAAGACTTAAAGTAGATACGCAAAAATGGAGATAAAGGGATTGATGATGTGTTTGACGTCTTCATAGGTGATTTGTCGGCCTGTTGATTCTGCCACGTGCCACGTAGTTCCTTAGTGCATCTAGCGTGTTGAGCTCTTCAATCTCCACATTTGGGGGTGGACAAATGTTGGTGTTGTGCCCCCCAGGTTTATGGTGCTTGCATCGTTCTTCAACGTTCTTGCCAAGGAAGGCAGTCATTGGCTCAAGTGGACGGTGAAGCTTGTTTTCCGGGAGTTTGAAATTTGTTTCCTCCTCCTTCATGCTCCAAGGATTGTATTAGTCGTCATCATTGGTTCCATGAGTGACGTTGTTTTTCCGGCGCTTGGCGATAGGTGGATTATCATTCGCCCTTTCTTTTCCTTTGCCTTTTCCTGAAGACTTCACATGAGACTTCTTTTGATGCTTATTGCCTTGGTCGATATACTTCTTCATTTCTCCTTTTAGTATTAAGCTGTTTACGTGAAACCTTAATCCAACACAGCTTTCCGTCTCGTGGCCATACACTTCGTGATTTTCACACCATTTGCTTTCATCTTTTCCCAATGGGCCCTTGCGGAAATTGGAGGGCTTTTTCCACAGCTTGGTCTTCTTTATCTCTTTCAAGATGACGGACAACGGTGTGTTCAATGGAACACATTTGGCGAGATTGGTGTTTTTGAGCCTTTGGACGTCTGACTGGAATGACCTCTTTTGTTGCGGTTGTCTCTTTTCCCAGGAAGCGTCTATCTTTTCCTCAATTATTGCCTTCAAGGTTCTTGTTGTAAGTCCCATGATTAGGACATCATCGTCATCAACAGGTTTTCCCCCTCCCTCCTTGTGACGAATGTCAGCATCGTCTTGGCTTGTCCTCGTGGAAGAACCTTCCTTGTATATTTTTGAGCGGGAGGTTGGAGGTTGTTTCCATGCCCCTTCTTAGTGTTTTTCTATCACATACGGGTTGTATGAGCGTACAACTCCTTGCTTTGGTGCTGTGTGTCTTGATGACTTGTGACTCGGGACTTTGTTCTTGTCTCCTCGACTTGTCCGTTGATTGGAGGCATAGGTGGTGGTGGCGGGGCATATCCTTGGTTCGCTAACATCTTTCGGAATGCAAGCAGCTCTTCGAGCGCGGTCATCATGGTAGGAGTGACAGGTGGTGGCGGGTTGACACCTTTGTATTGGAGGACTCCTTGGTCGTACTGTGCGAAGGATGCGCTTCTTGTTGGTATGAAGAAGGCATTGGATGTGGCAACAGGCATGTTGGAGGATCCAAGTCGACTTCTTGTCGGCTTCTGCGTGGCTATGACCAAGGCGTCGTGATACGCAATGTGCTCTTTGTCCTTTGATGAAAAACCAATGACATCTTCAAAGGCGACATCCTTTATGTCGACATACTCCATGTTGGTATCATGGAACTTGTGCATTGTCTTTGCAACGTACCCTTCTTGCTCATACGACTTCTCGCTTTCAACATCAAAGTCTCCATGGATCATATGTACGTTTGCCATCTTTTCCTAATAGGATGCAATGTATGCTGTATTCTGGACTTTAAGGCCATGCTGTGCGGAAGGCACACTGCTTGTTGGCATGGAGGATGCAGCGAACATGTCTTTATGCATGTGCAAATGATTCTGTTGTCTCGTTGCCTGCTCCTGTTTGTTGGCTGGCATCCGTATGGGAATTCTTCATTGATCCCCGTCCTTTGCTCGAACTCATGTGCTAATGCATTATTCTGAACTTCGGGATCGTGTTGTGCAGAAGGCACGTTTGCGGTTGGCACGGATGAGTCGGTGGATCCTATATCTGAAACGTGAGAACATCCTGGTTGGTTTCTTGTCGGCTTCAGCTTGCCTGCACCCGCCTTCTTTGGTCGTCTTCCAGTCATAGCTCGCGGTGCGGAACGACTTTTGTTTGAATCACACTTACGACGCCAAATGTTATGTCAGCTTCCACTTGGGCAGCTTCGGGCTTTTCCCTTCACGAACAGGCTTCTTTCTTCACAATCGGGCTCGAGATGTATGTATAAGTACGGGAACTCCGCGATCCTTAAAACACAATCACCGAGCTAATCTCCCCATCCTCGACCTTGAACTCTTGATCTTCGGGTCCTGCACGAAGGGCAGTAACCAGCGTGGGAGGGGGGAATGCTGGTTGGGCCCACTCCGACGCTCAAGTTAGAACTTCTAGAGAGAGAAAGCCTTAGAGAGAAGTCAGAGCATTCAAAGTCCAAAAGTGAGGGAGTTGTCTAAAATGAGAGACCTAGGCCCCTATTTATAGGGAACCTAAGGATCATGCTCAGTTTTGAATGGCTTGATGTCGGTATGTAGGAATACGTATACCGTCAGCAAGGTGGACTATGCGTGCACCGAATTCTCGCAATCGGCAAAAATAATCGGGATGGGCGCGGAGAAAAACGGTAATCGAGACCTACCCGGATTGCTAAAAGCAATCCGGGACGGGCAATCCGGACCTCTGGATCACCTTAGGGCAATCCGGAAGTCCTTCGGCCCGGGAATTGCGCGTTTCCCGGACCGTTTTAGACTTGGGTGTCCGCGAAAGGTTTTTTTTACTGGTTTTGGGATATTTTACGAGGCCCGAAATGTAAATACGAACCCGAATTGGACAGATATCTAACACTTGATGATTTGCTTGTGAAGTAGAATTGTGTATACATGCGTAAATTCATCGGAATATTTTTCAAAAACAAAAGGGCATTGGGAAAGCCAAGATCGGGTATGCTTATTTTTAAAATTCCAGTTCCGGTAATTTGCGATCAAAACTGTTTTAAAAGACTGATCTATTGGATCGAAGACGACGGTAATATGAACTCTTTCACAACCCCCTTCCCTCGGTTTACTGGCGGTCGGTTGGTTTAGATGGCTGAGGAATCATTATTTGTCGTATTCCATCTTAATAGTTTTAGATTAGGGGAGTAATCACTACGGAAACTAAATCATGGTACATGCTAGTAATCGAAATTACGCAGCGGAAGATTCGCACATACCTCTACAGTTATTCGTAGACCCAAGATCCTTGCAGGAGGGAGTTCACGATGTAAGCATATGGTGATGGGCGCCGTAATTGGTAGCCCATAATATGTATAATTTACCTAATGAACTTGGGTAAATGTCACATTAGGGTAATTGGGCTAGACCCAAATCCCAATTGACATGAGAGACCTAAAATTGGGCCTCCCAAATACATAGACCGGCCGAATTATTAAGGTGGGGGTAAAGTGGACTTTTGTCCACTTTACTCCTTCTATAAATAAGAGGTGTTAGGGAATATTTTAGGGTTATTCATAATTCCCTCACAAGAGTGTTTTAGAGAGAAAAACCCTATTCCCACACATCAAGGTTCGGCCGCACCATTCACTACACCAAGGGTGTGCCAAATTGCTTTCGAGCAAACTCTCCGAAGATCTGTCCCCGTGCCAAGAATTGATCTGAGGCTTTGCTGTGGAGCTAATACTACGTAGGGCTTCTTTCACAAGAACTTCTACGGGTTCCGTCCGGTGGATCGATAACTCACTCGTGCAAAGGATCTTGGACTACGGTAATTGTTGACGTATGTGTAACTCTTCCGCTGCGTAATTTCAATTACATGCACATACCATGTTTCGTGTTTCCGTAGTGATTACTCCCCGTAATCTAACAGTGGTATCAGAGCCTGTGTTAGGAGTTCATGATTTTGATAAATTGGTGTTCTTGAAATTTTAAATTTTTTTTCGAGCCGAAATTTTTTTTAAGGAATTTTTAAAATTTTCGAATTTTTATGATAATGGTGGTCCGAAATTTTCATGATGTTCTTGGTTTATATGATGTTTATGATCATCAAGAAAAAGGTAAAATTTATCAAAATCAAACATTGGATTGTAGATCTTATTGAAATTTGATCTTGAAATTTGACCACTTGTTCTTAATTTTAGTGTTTGTGCCGAAACCCTAGGTGAATTACAAGGTAAAATTTTTAAATTTCTTAGTCACCAAGGGATGAATTTCGCTACATTTTTTAATTATATTGTTTACCATATTTTAATTTTAATTAAGGTAACAATATATCTATAATTAGAAACATTATCATAGATTCACAATAATATATAGAAATATATATCACTATCAATATATCTAAATATTTAAATGGGGTTAAAGATATTATTGATAGATTTAGTTATCTAAAAGATTGAGAAAATATATTGTCAGTTATTTGTTTCCCTATTAAAGATATTGAATATATATATATATATATATATATATATATATATATATATATATATATATATATATTGTTGATTGATTTAATCTTAACAATAAATAAATATATATATATGTTATACAATGGCTTATATATATATATAATATTGGAAATTATTTATATAGTTAATGTTACTTGGTGGCTAAGTTTAATATTTTTAATGGATTTAAAACCCTACTTGGGCCACAAGTAAATATTTCGGCCCAACCTTTAAAATTTTAATTATTGGGCCGGTCCAATATGTTAAACTAGGACGAAATTAAATCGAACCAGATTTTCTCAATCGGTTCGACCTATTCGGGTCGGACCGCGGTAATTAAGTGGATCTAACCGAACCGGTTTTGAGTGTTGAACCGAACCCTATTTTCTTGGACTGGTTCAAATCGAACCAGATTTTAAATTTAAAACCGGACCAAACCGGATTTTGGCCGGACTGGACCGAAACGGATTTTCCGGACCGGACCGAACCGGACCAAAACAGACTGAACCGAACAATGTTTTCTAAGCCGAATTCAAGTCAATTAAAATAGGGAGGTCAAGTTTTAAAATCCAAATGTTTGTTAACCTCGAAATGGACTACACAATGCTCATAGGGTTGCTAACTTTTATGCCTTGTTTCAATTATGGGGATGGATCTCGGAGATACATGTTTTTGGGACTGGTTAAATTAGTGGGCTGAATTGCAATTGTGTATTATTCAATATATATTTATGCATGATAAGAACTGTTGTCTTGACAGAGTCAAGATAGCTGGATATTACATGTTGTGGGCGGAGCCCTGGTTAAATTTATGGTATGCGCATTAGAATAGACATGCTGTGATGGTTGAAAATGCCTAGGATTCATGTCTAGAAGCTTGCGTAATTGAATATAAGCATGAATCAGCCCCTAATGTTTAAAATTATTTTAAAACCGAAAACCAGTCAGCAAATATGTATGATTGATGTGGATGTTACATGTTTAACACGTATGCTAGAATGTAGTTGCGTTTGATAATTTACTTAAAAGTATAATCATATATGCAAGCATGAGTTCCTCGGAACATTAGACGCATGACGCGTAAGCATGTATGTGGTATGAATGATGAATGTTACTAGCATATGATAATTTGTATGAGTGAATTCATCGGAATGATTTTTCCAAAACAAAAAGGGCCTTGGGAAAGCCAAGATCAGGTATGCTTATTTTAAAATTCCCGTTCCGGTAATTTGCGATTCAAACAGTTTTTAACAGAATGATCTATTGGATAGAAGACGACAATAGTGTGAACTCTTTCACAGCAATCTTCAATTGGTTTACTGGTGGTCGGTTGGTTTAGATGACTGAGGAATCACTATCTGTCGGACTCTATCTTAATAGATATTTGATGTATGCAATTCTTTCTCAAAATTTTATTGTCTCCCTGATTTTTGCATAATCATCGATGTGTTAGTATGAATTGGTTGAATTAGTGCGATTCGATATTCATCGCAATCTTGATGGTATGAATAATGATGAATAAATAGAGTACGTGTTGAACTCTCTACTACGATTCCGAAAGTGGAGAGGACAACTACAGATGAATATGGTAGCCTGTATGATTTTGACAATGTGAAACGAATGTAATAATTTGTTCCACCAAGAGTAGGAGTAGGTTATTTGATGATCTCAACGCGCATGTGGTGATACATTCAACCTTGGTAGAATGGGGTTGATGAAGACTTCAATAGAGACCAAACAATGTTACAACTTGATATTCTTTTGCATCCACCACGGTGGAAGCAAGGATGCAAAAGCAAAAAATTTTCGGTTGAATGTGATGGTCTTATTTCTTTTCATGGATGTTGGTGTAAAACCAGCATCGGATCTTTAGAATGAAATTTCAACATGGAAAAGATGTATATGGTTGTCTGATATTGACAGGAATCAATGACCTTGAGCCTAATCAAGTACTGTAACCGCAGCAGTAAAAGGGAAACCTTATCTGCTCACCATACTGGGTTCGAATGAAGTCGACCATGATCCGCATATTATAGACAGAGCTGGACCATAAAGGTCTTATACGATAATCCGGTAGGTTAAACCATGTTGATAAAGTGCGTCTCAAGTACGCCTCGTAGGTCATGTGTATGAAGCGGTAAAATGTTTTATACAGACACATATCATTTGACGTGATTCACTCGTGAATTTACTCAGATGTGATGTTCAACATGGCTTAAAGTTCTCGATTATCTATGCGACAATCATGGATCAAATACGCGATCTTCATATCAAGAACCCTACCATTGTCATTTATCGTTCGTTTGAGTTACTAAAATTTTGGTTATTTCGAGATTCAGATTTATTGAATAAAGTAGTTTCCGTTTTCGAAATGTGATCTACTTGTCAAAATTAATCGACTCGGTTAAGAGGGATAGATTCGAAATGAAATTTCGGCCAGGTAAAAGTGGTCGAATGAAACGAAATGATTCACGTATTCCGTCATCTCAGTTAGCACGACCAATCTGAACTGTATAAACTCATCGATTGCGTAGCTAGATCGAATAATGTAACTCTTTCTTTATTATTATCACTCCATTGAATGAAATAAACTGTAATGATAATCATGTTTGAAACAGTTAAAACCGATTAAATTGAATTAAATTCAGAAATGAAACGATTTAACCAAGGGTTTAACACCAAAGTAGATTGTGCAACGCGCAAGTGGACCTCGATTGACGGAACACATCGTTTCATTACATGAGTTTAATGTTTAAGTATTTATATGATGACATACTGAATTTTCGTTTGCACTCCTACGGAAATATGACTTACTGATAACATTTACATCGGTACGAAGTAAGCTATGTAAGCTACAACGACCTTGTAAAAGTGTCAACTGACACATAAGGTGAATACCTAAGATGCTCAGTTCGGAGATGGATAAAATCTCTGAGATAAGTCGGCAAACGAAGAAGGATCAAGTCAGTTAAATGATTTTCCTTCGAGAAGCCTTGAACGATATGTCAGGCTAGGAATTCAAATCAAATGACACTCTTCAAGAGACACAGTTTATACATACATAATGTTGGATTCGTTCTATCAGAAGTTCCCTATGGGATGATGACAGATGATTCACATAAATGTAAAACTATGTTTCAATTAATATCGGTAAGGTACGAAGCCATAATGAGTTAAATTGTATCACCACGCGACATTAATTTGCGCAACAAAACACGTATTGAGGACAAGAGTACGTCAGTTACTCTTAGAAAATACCTGTTTACAGCTTGGATTGTTAAATGGTACCGTGGTCGAACATGAGACATTACATCACTAAGAGGGTGAACTTTCCAAATGCATGAACAGTTTCAATCAACATAGTCATGATCAAAACGTAGCAGAATAACGATGACAATCAGGTCCCACTTAATTCGAGTGGGAGAGATTTGAACCAGCAACTCAAGTGAATGACATGGTAAATGAGAATGGGAACATTTTCATAATAAATCTAGTGGGGGGGGGGGGGGGGGGGGGGAATAAACCCTACCACAAGTAATCACTGTTGCTGTTGGGACGAATCAAGTCGAACCTGATGGTCAAAATTGCTAAGCTAGGAATGACACAACTATCTATATTACCCATTGTTCCCAGTGGAAGTGATCCAACCATAATTGGTTCCAGATCCTAGTGATCAATGAATGCATCTCGGAAGTAAAACTCCGAGACCAAGAGGTTATAATAGGAAAGTTATAGGTCAAAGTTCTAGAACTGCTGTTGTTCCCAACAGAGACGATGCTCCGATAAGAAGCATTGTTACGATTAGGAGGATTATTCCCAATAGAAATGATTCTATGATAAGAGCGTTATTCCGAGTGGGAGAAAATATCAGACTAATAAGTGGGGCTCATAATGCCTAGACAAGAGTCAAAGGCAAGTATCCCATTGAGCAAGGTGAAAAGCCCGCTCAAACTGTTGGCAAGCATTGGAAAGACCTCAAGTGGAGAAATTGAAAGAAATAATAAATGAGAGAGATAGCCTAAATGAAAGCCATTATAGTCTTTAGTTGATTTACCTGCTAAACACAGGGGCATAAGGATAAGGTGAGCTTTGAAACAAGGCTAACCACTGATGGAAAAGGTCGAACAACCCGACTTACTGCAAAGGACTTGCCCAATTCACGAAGTGGACTTTGATAAGAGAAACTCACTGACTGTGTGTATAACCACGGTTAGGGCCATTTATGGTCCTGGTCGCAAGTCTCGATCTAGAGCTGCACCAAATAAATGTTGAGACCGCAATCCTTCACAGAAACCTGGAAGGAAGAGATCTACATGGAGCTACCAGAGGGTTTCATTACTCCTGGTAACAAACATAAAGTTTGTAAACTCCAAAGGTCCATATACGATCTTAAACAGTCGTCTCGGTAATGGTACCGCAGATTCCACGAGGAAATCGTAGGAAACTGATTCGGGAATCTTCACGAGAATTCGTGCGTGTATTATAAGACCTCCAGGTCCGAGTATGTCATCTTAACCTTACACGTGGACGACATACTCATTGCTGAAAACGACATGAGTTTCATGAATAAGTCGAAGTCCTGGTTAGCATCTGTATTTGAGATGAAAGACATGGGAGAGGCCACGTATATCTTAGGCATTAAAATTGCTAGAGATCGGGCTACCCGGAAATTGTGTTTGTCTCTAGAAGCCTATATCAACAAGCTGTTGAAAAGGTTCATATTACAGGATGCCAAACCCGTGGATACGCTGGTGGTATTTGGGTGCGCACTGTCAAAACGTGACGGCCCCAATAACCTGGCAGAGCGCGAACAGATGAAGGGTGCAGAGTATTTAAGCATGGTTGGTAGTTTGGTGTACGCCATGCAATGCACCCATCCAGATATCTGTTACGCTGTGGGCCTAGTAGCACATTTGCAATCAGATCCTTGCTATCAACATTTAAAGGTTGTAAAACGAATAATTCGTTATCTGAAAGTTACTGCCGACTATGCTCTGTGCTATGAGGGCGGGTAGTTAGAATTAACCGGTTACAGTGACACCGACCATGGTGATGATCTGGATGATAGTAAGTCCACCACAGGAGGAGTATTTCTCCTTGCTAATGTTGTCATTTCATGGACGAGCAAGAAGAAAACATGTGTCACGCTGTCAACAATAGAATCGGAATTCGATGCTCTCTCTAAGAATGCACAGGAAGCAGTCTGGCTGAAAAGGCTTCTTACTGCGTTTCTTGGTGGTGACGTCGGAAGTAAACCTGTAAATGTGTTCTCCGACAGTTAGGCAGCTATTGCGGCAGTTAAGAATCCGAAGTACCATAGTAGGACCAAACACATTGATGTGAAATATTTCTATGCTAAATCGATGGTAGAAGACAATATAATCACTATGGAATACTTGTCCACTGATAATATGATTGTGGACCCATTAACTAAGCCACTACGCAGGGAGATATTCGAAAAGCATGTAAAACTGCTTGGATTGCGTAGGGTTTAGAAATGGCATGTATCTGTAATAACATTTTGATATTAGAAAGTTACATTTTGAAAGCAAAGGAATTGCAACTGATTTTATGATAAATCGACTTCATATTGTTTTGATTACATCAAATTTACGGTCTATAAACTGAGTCGTAGGAGGACACAATCCTCTGCCAAAACTATGTCGAATGTGGGCCTTACCTAGTCACACAGGTACGGTCGTCTTGCGGTGGAGGGAGACCTCCACTATGCAAGGCTGGCTAAGAATCAGGGGGATAAACTTGATTGAGCAGAATGATTATCTATAGTCGAAGTAACTCGACGTGATTCTCGTTCTATAGATCATCGTGATGAACTTCGTTCGTCATAAATCCACATTCTGGGCCGGATGAAAATATGTGATAGCATGATTGACATGTCTCATTCATGTTGATCCAAAAGGTTCAGGCATGCTATCAACGCGTGCTTCATACTACGCATGCCATATTCGACCGCGGGGTCACTGCTCGATTGTGCTAGGAAGGAATCCTCGTGATTCTGGCAGGCGTAAACTTCTTCACCTCGAGCGTGTGATTGATCCCGGGAGGCTTATGAAGAGGAACCCGAAGTATCCTCATGGACTCAGAACTTGTACCTAAGGTCAGGCTCAATGCTCGCTTCCCGGCGTACGAGCGTAGTGCTGAACAAAAAGGCCCAGTGACCACATCTTTGGAAACCAGTTGGGTTTGATTAAGGGTATGAGCGATGGGGATGGTCAAGTTCACCTGTAATTCACTGATTCTTGTATTCACTAGGTGGCCACCAGCCGGATATTAGTTGAAGGTTGTGAATACTTGTACGGATGCCTTGGAGAAGTGTTCCTATGTGGAAACTAGGCAAATGGAGAATTATCAGTTGACCTAGGATACAGTGCGGTACAATATATATAAATGTTGTTTATAACAGGTTGATTGAAGAAAAGGGAATCAACGTTCCGCGGGCGCTACAACACTCCTAACAGATGAGTATCACGATGCCCGTCGTATCCGCGAGTCGCACGACAAACCTCGTATGAACTATTTGGAAGCACGGAGCATATCAAAGGGGAGAAATGTTGATGCGGATTTGGACAACAATACATTAACAGGCACCCTCCCATTTCGGCGAGTGGGAGCTGTAAGCATATGGTGATGGGCGCCGTAATTGGTAGCCCATAATATGTATAGTTTACCTAATGAACTTGGGTCAATGTCACATTAGGGTAATTGGGCTAGACCAAAATCCCAATTTACATGAGAGGCCGAAAATTGGGCCTCCCAAATACATAGGCCGGCCGAATTATTAAGGTGGGGTAAAGTCCACTTTACTCCTCCTATAAATAAGAGGTGTTAGGGAATATTTTAGGGTTAATCATAATTCCCTCATGTAAACACCTAATTTTGGTACATGCGACACGTATATAACACGATTAAAAATGTTATGTGTAACACGTTTAAAAATGAAGTATTTAAATATGGAAGGTCGCGAAGTTTCTAAAATGGCCTGGCTTAAATTAGGATAATTATTTGTATTTATTGCAGAGAATATTTTTTTGAATATTTAGAGTATATTTTTCTGATTATTTAGCATTTATGGTTAGAATAAATCTGTAATATTTATTTCCTAGTTAGCTTAGGCCTAGATTAGTATAAATAGTGGTTAAATTTACATATAATGAGGAGGGGGGGAGATAAAAATAGAAAAGAAGAACACCGTATAAAACATTACTTTCGAATTTATCTTGCTATCTTGTATTCTTGTTTAAAGTGTTGTATAGATTACTAACGCATATTTTCAAATTTTATTATTATTATTATTATTATTATTATTAGTATATTGTTTGTAGGTATATCGTCTTCTTCACAACAACCATATCATCATCGTTCTTCCATCCCCACCGACGAATTCCAACGGATCCGTTACCAACCCCCTCCATCGGATCTATGAGCACCACCACGGCTCATCGGATCATCCATGTGCAGTCCCGTTTCCGGTCACCACAGATCTAGCCGATGGACTCGAAACCAGCCCCTTTCCTTGCATCGTTTTATCAATCCAGCCACCGGGACCATCGCCGTCACCATCCTCTTCCGGGCGTTCCTCAATGCCCCCGTCGAAGCCACCAATTGCTGTTCCATATTTAAAACTGATTTTTTAATAAAAAAAAACGTGCATCTCATATGCATTATTTTCGGAAAAAACATTTAAGGTAAATTGTAATTTTTATTAGTTGTAGAAATTTTATTTGTAAGTTTGCAACAAATTTTTTATGCATCTCATATGTATTCTTTAAAAAAAAAACTTTTCACATGAATTTTTTTATTTTGAGCAACTATGCATTGATTTTTTTTCCTCTTTAAAATCAAAAAACAAAAATTTTTAGGTAGCTTGTAATTTCTTAACTGTACAACTTTCATCTCATGTACATCACATATGCATTGTTTTAGGAAAAATAATTTTTTAGATAGATTGTAAATATTCTCTTAGTTGTTGAGCTTTTAATTCCAAACACGCATTGAATTTGCATTTCTTTTTATAAAAAAACTTTACTTTGATTTGTCATCTCGTATGCATTACATATGTAACCTTCAGGTAAACTGTTGTAAATTGTAAAAATAAATTAACAGTAGAATTTTAACTTTCGAGCATGCATGAATATTTAAAAAAAAAAATTGAAAGTGTCATTCATTTTTATCCAAGGTGTATTGCACTTTTTCGGCAAGATCGTCTCAATATTCGCATTAAGATAGCGTTTTGAAAAATAGAATTGATTCTATTTTTTGAGAAAATAGTTTAACTGTGCAGTTGAGTGCGACTATTCGAGTTTAAACAAAGGACGAGAAAATCTTTTTTGAAAAAACTTCGTTTTGAACATCTGTCATGCGTTCAAGCTAGATAGTGCACTCACCAAACTCAGTAAACTCCATGATGGTGCAAAACACCTTGGATCATAAATTTTGAATCATTTAAAAAAAATAATCAAAATTATTAAATGAATGACATTAGAAATTTTTCAAAAAAATCATGCATGACTTCTTTTATTTTTTATACTAACTTTTATGTTTGGTCTTTTCAGGTACCCTTGGTTAGGTATTCCGCACATACAAGTTTTGTCTGCTGAATGAGGCAATATAAAGAGAACATGCAACCATCCAGTTTCTCGAAGAACCAATTGCGCACTCGGGATATCCAACGCTCATGTTAGATGAATTGTACTTGATTTTTTCCTTGAGATTTGAGTGTCCTTACTCTTTTTGCAGATTAGACGACCACTTCGACGAGGTCGCAACCACGTGAAACGTGACTGCTCCAAAGAAATTACATGCCAAAGTTCCACCTACCATGTGTGGAATTCATATACGTCCCCAAACCAAGCCGTACGCCCGTTTTACGGTGAGGTCTAAACCGGCCAGTGCTAACCCTGGGGCATCCGCAGATGAGATTGAGGAATAGCCGGGGCACTTGAGAAGCCGAGAGAAGAAATCATTGCCTATGTCATTCATTGTCGTAGGGTTAATACAGGGCGTCGACACGACCAATATATTTTGACTCAATCAGCTGAGTCCTTCTCAAGAAGATGTTTTGAATTAAAATTTTCCAATTTGCCACTAGGGGCATGTACATAATTATTGTTGATTATTTTCGTTAAATTTTCTTTCTAAAAAAGAAGCAAAAAAAAAAAAGAAAAAAAAAGAAGAAAAACTATTTTTATTCAGGGTCACAGCCGCCCTTTAATTGGCTACCGAGGAAAATAAAGAGAGTGCTCATACAAATTTTGTGAGAGCAGTGAAGAAATAAAAGGGTCACAGTTGTCCCTAAACCAACTACAAATAAAGAGGGTCACAGTCGTCCCTAAAACGACTACATAGAAAGGGCCACAGCCACCCTTCAAATGGCTACAAATATAGAGCGCTCCCGCAACATTAAAAGCGGGAAATAAGTCAAAGGGCCATAGCCACCCTCCAAATGGCTGCAAATAAGGAGTGATCCCGCGAACCCTGTTAGGGCGTGATAATTAAAAAGAGCCACAGTCACCCTTAAAATGGCTACACAAAAAGAGTGATCCCACAAACCCGGTGATGGCGGGAAAATAAAAGAAAGGGTCACAGTCGTCCCTCTAAACGGCTACAATCAAAACAGCGCTCCCGGAACATCGATGGCGGGTATTAAGTGAAAGGGCCACAACCACCTTCGAAATGGTTACATACAAAAAGTGTTTCCTGGATCAGAGACGAAGAATAAAGGGCCACAACCACCCTCCAAATGGCTACAATCAAGAGAGCTCCCGCAACATTGAAGACGGTGGGAAAATGGTCACAGGCACCCTCCAAATGGCTACAAATACTCCCATATCGAGGCGGAAAATAAAGTACGGGTCACAGCCACCGTTTAATCGACTACCAAATAAAGAGTGCTTCCGCTAGGTTGAAAACCCGAAAGGGCGGCCTAGGCAAAATCAGGAAATGAGAGGCATGGTTGCAATTTCAGAAATTGCAATCACGGCAAAAGGAGAGAAAATAAAAACTGAGGGGCACGGTCGGAAATCTCTCAATCGACCGTGGCAAAATGAGAGAAAAAAGAGAAATTCTCAAAAAAAAAAAAAGAAGAAAAAAAGAAAAAAGAGAAAGATCCCGCTAAGTTGTCGCACCATGCGCAATTTAGGCAAAAATTAGGGACAAACATTCGTGCGCCTGTGTATTATCTACGGTACAGCGTTTTCCAAGTCAAAATCACGGCAAGCGAGACAGTTATAGTCTGCTCTCGCGAGTCACCATTCAAGGATGAGTAGGGCTGGTACAGTCTGTTCCTACGAGTCAGCTTCAAGGCAAGCGAGACAGTTATAGTCTGTTCTCGCAAGTCACCATTCAAGGATGAGTATGACTGTTACAGCCTGTTCCTACGAGTCTCATGAAAAAACGGGAGGGTTATAGTCTGTGTCACCATTCAAGGATGAGTAGGACTGTTACAGTCTGTTCCTACAAGTCACAGCCGACAATCAGGATATGAAACCAACTTTCTGAGAGTCACCCCCGACGAACGAAGCCTTAGTATTCAGCCTTCACAAGTCACGCCACTGGAGGCTTTTCCTTATTGCTCGCCACTGGAGGCATCGTCGATTAAGGTTTTACTTTATTGCATGCCACTGGAGGTTTTTCCTTGTCGCTCGCCACTGGAGGCATCGTCGATCAAGGTTTTTTCGTTACTGCACGCCACCGGAGGCTTTTCTTTTCTGCACGGCATTGGAGGCTTTTCGTTACTGCATGCCATTGGAGGCTTTACTTTTATGCACCGCCAATGGAAGCACCGTCAACAGGGGCACCGCTGACCGAGGTTTTTCGTTACTGCACGCCACTAGAGGCTTTACTACTACGCACCACCAACGGAAGCACCGTCAACAGGTACACCGCCGACCGAGGCTTTTCGTTTCTACACACCACTGTAGGCTCTACTTTTACGCACCGTCTACGGAAGCAACGTCAACAGGGACACCGCCGACCGAGGCTTTACTTTTCCGCACCGCCACTGAAGACTCTTATTTACAGCACTGCCGCTGGAGGCTCTACATTCTGCACTACTAATAGAGGTTTTATTTCGCACCGTCTGAAATAAGCCAAGAGTTTCCTTGAAGATTCGAAGACTCAAAAGAAGATATACTTCCCAACCAAAATTAGTGTTTACTTGTCCTTGGACAAATCCTCTCGAACATGTTCTACGGGAATTCGCCCAAAGAGGGGCAAGCTGTAAACACCTAATTTTGGTACGCGCGACACATATATAACACAATTAAAAATGTTATGTGTAACGCATTTAAAAAAGGAATTATTTAAATATGAAAGGTCGCGAATTTTCAAAAATGGAATGGCTTAAATTAGGATAATTATTTGTATTTATTACAGAGAATATTTGTTGAATATTTAGAGTATATATTCTGAATATTTAGCATTTATGGTTAGAATAAATCTGTAATATTTATTTCTTAGTTAGTTTAGGCCTATATTAGTATAAATAGTGGTTAAATTTACATGTAATGAGGGGGGGACAAAAAAATAGAAAAGAAGAACACCGTATAAAACATTACTTTCGAAATTATCTTACTATCTCGTATTCTTGTTTAAAGTGTTGTATAGATTACTAACGCATATTTTCAAATTTAATTATTATTATTATTATTATTATTAGTATATTGTTTGTAGGTATATCGTCTTCTTCACAACAACCATATCATCGTTGTTCTTCAATGCCCACCGACGAATTCCAACGGATCCGTTACCAACCCCCTCCATCGGATCTATGAGCACCACCACGGCTCATCGGATCATCCAAGTCCAGTCCTATTTCCGGTCACCACAGATCTAGCTGATGGACTCGAAACCAGCCCCTTTCCTTGCATCGTTTTATCCATCCAGCCAACGGGACCATCGCCGCCACCATCCTTTTCCGGGCGTTCCTCAATGGACACGTCGAAGCCACCAATTTCAGTTCCAATCCAAGACACTTACCGATCCCGTCATCCATCTACCAGACCAAACTCACGTAGACGATGACGACACCTCCGATCCAGTCGTCACCACCACTCACCACAGGTCGGAATCTCACCTCCAACCACGACCCGTCTGCACCAACTACTGTTGCTATGAGCAAGACTTCGCTTCCACCACCATCATCGACCTTCGTAGCTACCTTCGCTGGTCCCTCTCTGCTCAGACGCTGATGTTTTAACTCAGACGTTCATCCGTCCAGTTAATCTTCAGCAACACTTCCAAGATATACATGCTGTGTCTTCAGGTAGTTGTACTATTTATTATTATATATATATATATATATATATATATATATATATATATATATATATATAATAGTTAGAGTATAATATTAGTATGATATTTAATATATATAATAATATGTGTTAGCTTAGGTATGATAAATAATTGTTACGTGATTATAGTGTTGTAGAATTTATTTGTAGTTATAATTATTTAATGTAGGGATTTAAATTTCATTGAATCTTTTTCTAATGTAACGAAGTAATATACATATTAGAGTCATGAAAATTTGTGAATTGAGTACCGAAAGGGCGTTTTTAATTCCATGTGTTTTAAATCCGTAATAGGACCCCCGAATCTGAATTTCTGGTCGTGGACCAGTTTTATACCTAGGTTATTTAATTCCTTATTTACCTAGGTAATTTAGGTTTCTAGTTAGCCTTATAATTAACTAGTGGCGACTCTTTCAAAATTGCACGTTTTTTAAAACGTATTCGCCTTAGGTCGGATTTTTAGGGTCTGACACCTCAAAAGTGTTTTAGAGAGGAAAACGCTCCTCCAACACATCAAGGTTGGCCGCACCATTCACTACACAAAGTTTGTGCCAAATTTCTTTCGAGCAAACTCTCCGAAGATCTTTCCCCGTGCCAATAATTGATCCGAGGCTTTGCCGTGTAGCTAACACCACGTAGGGCTTCTTTCACAAGAACTTCGACGGGTTCCGTCCGGTGGATCGAGAACTCCCTCGTGCAAAGGATCTTGGACTACGGTAACTGTTGAGGTACGTGTAACTATTCGGCTACGTAATTTCAATTACATGCACGTACCATGTTTCTTGTTTCCGTAGTGATTACTCATCGTAATCTAACACACGATCCTCCGGTCGGCACCCGTAGGGGTTCTTGTGAAGGAAGCCCTACGAGGTATATTCTCCACAGCAAAGCCTCTGATCGATTCTTGGCAAGGGACAAATATCTGGAGTGTTTGCTAGAAAGCAAATTGGCACACCCTTGGTGAATATGTGGTTCGGCCGATGTAGGTGTTTCCGGGGGAAGGGTTTTCTCTCAAAACACCACTTAATGAAATTGTGATTAAACCTAATAAAACCCCTATCTCCCCATATATATAGGAGGAGTAAAGTGGACATAAGTCCACTTTACCCTCTCCTTAAATTCGGCCGGCCATGATGTATTTGGGCCTCTTATGTCAATTGGGATTTGGGTCTGGCCCAATTTCCTAATGTGACATATACCCAATTTACTTAGGTAACCTATACATATAATGGGCTATCATTTACGGCGCCCATCACCATATGCTTACACCCCCCACTCGCCGAAATGGGAGGGTACATGTTAATGTATTGTCGTCCAAATCTGCTTCAACATATTACTCATTCAATCTCGTCCTTGCTTCCAAAAAGTTCAAACGAGGTTTGCCGTGCGACCGGCGGACACGACGGGCATCGTGCTACTCATCTGTTAGGAGTATTGTAGCGCCCGCGAAACATTGATTCTCTTTTCTCCAATCAACCTGTTATAAACAACATTTATATAGTGTCGCGCTGTATCCTAGGTCAACTGATAATTCTCCATTTTCCTAGTTTCCAATTAGGAACACTTCTCCAAGGCATCCGTACAAGTATTCACAACCTTCAACTAGTATCCGGTTGGTGGCCACCTGTAAGCATATGGTGATGGGCACCGTAATTGGTAGCCCATAATATGTATAGTTTACCTAAGAAAATTAGGTACATGTCACATTAGGGTAATTGAGCTAGACGTAAATCCCAATTGACATGAGAGGCCCAAAATTGGGCCTCCCTATACATGTGGCCGGCCGAAACCCTAGAAGGGGTTAAAGTGGACTTTTGTCTACTTTACTCCTCCTATATATATGGGGAGTTAGGGGTTTTATTAAGGTGAATCACAATTCCCTTTAAGTGGTGTTTTGAGATAAAACCTTCCCCCAGAAACACCTATAGCCGGCCGAACCACATCCACCAAAGGTTGTGCCAATTTGCTTTTGAGCAAACACTCTAGGTATCTGTTTCCTTGCCAAGAATCGATCAGAGACTTTGCTGTGGAGAATATACTACGTAGGGCTTCCTTAACCAGAACCTCTACGGGTGCGGACCGGAGGATCATGAACTTCCTGCTGAAGGATCTTGGGACTACTGACATTATTTGAGGTATGCGCGAATCTTCCGCTGTGTAATTTCGATTATAAGCATGTACTACGTTTTAATGTCCGTAGTGATTACTTCCCGTAGTCTAACAGTGGTATCAGATTCTGTGTTAGGAGTTCATGATTTTGATTAATTGGTGTTCTTGAAAGTTTTAAAATTTTCGGACCGAAATTTTAAAAGGAAGGATTTTAAAATTTCAAATTTTTATGTTTAAGGGTGGTCCGAAATTTTCATGATGTTCTTGGTTAATTTGATGTTCATGATCTTCAAAATAAATGTGATATTTATCAAAATCAAACATTGGATTGTAGATCTTATTAAAATTTGATCTTAAATTTGACCACTTGTTCCCAATATGGTGTTTGTGCCGAAAATTTAATGAATTTACTAGGTAAATTTTTTTAATTGCTTGGTCACCAAGCTAGTAAATTTCGGCCACTATTTTAAAATTATATTGTTTCCCATATTTTAATTTTTAATTAAGGTAACAATATATCTATAAATGTTTATAATCAGTGGATGGTAGGAGAGAAAGATGATAGCAAAGCCTTCAATATAATGAACATAATGGAGAACTTTACTATCAAGATTGTTACCATTACAATATGGAAGGCTCCTTTATATAGGAAGCCTTAAGGACTATAATGAAAACCCTACGAACATTTAGGACTATAATGTAAATACTAGAACTAACATACTTAACATAATTCAATATTAAGTCCCCTTCTTCTTCTTCTTCTTCTTATTCTTCTTCTTATTCTTCAATTCAAAAAGAAGTTCCAATCTTCAACAATGCAATTCCAATAACGATTCATCTTCCAAACAGAGCTACCAAGCTCCAATCTCCAATAACTAAACAAAAAGATGATTGAGTAGATCCTCTCAATTCTACTCAATTCATCTTCAACAAAAAAGAGTTCCAAGCTCCAACTCCAATCTTCAACAATTGAGTAGATACTGTCAATTCTACTCAATCCAACTCCAACAAAACAGAGCTACCAAGCTCCAAATCTTCAACGATTGAGTAGATCCTGTCAATTCTACTCAATCCAACTTCAATCTTCAAAAACAAATCCGAACGGTTAAGTAGATCTTGTCAATTCTACTTAACCAAACTTCAACAATGATTGAGTAGATCCTGTCAATTCTACTCAATCCAACTTCAACAATAGAAAACGAAGCTTTATGCTCCAATCTTCAAACTAAAACAGAACTCCAAACCTCAACAAAATGAGGTCCAAATCAAATTCAACTGAAATCCAGTTGAAATCCAATAATCCAAGCAATCTAAAGCTCGAATCCAACAATCCAATAAAACCAGCCGAGTCAATTCAACAATCCATAACAAAACCAGCTGAAAATCACAGCAATTCAAGAGCCAAATTTGCAAGATCAAATTTGCAATTCAACAGCAGTACCAGCAGAAATTATCAACAGCAAGATCAAATTTGCAGCCACACCAGATGCATATACCAGCAGCACAAAACAGAACGGTCGCAGTAGCAAACTCAGGCAGTAATTCGCAGCAGCATAGTGCAGCACCAAACACAGCAAGATACCAGAAGAAATTTTCAGCAATAAGGAAGAACTTACAGTGCAGCAAAAAACCAATAATAACAGCAGCACATAAGCATCCAATCGCAGCTCAAAAGTTCCAGAATTGCAGCAGCTAATTGAGATTCAAGCTGATTCGAAACCAAAATCAGGCTAACCTTATACCTATACCAATAACCCATACCAAAATCGACGACAAGAGGATTGACTTGAAGGGTAATGTCTTCAAAAACAAGCGTGTCCTCATGGAGAGCATCCACAAATCCAAAGCCGAGAAGGCAAGAGAGATGACACTCTCTGACCAATTCGAGGCCAAGATGGCTAAGAACAAGGCTAGCAGGGAAAGGAAGCATGCCAGGAGGGAGAAGCGCTTAGCCCAGGGACCTGTGGAGAAAGTAGCTACGAAACCTGCTGCTGTGCCGGCTCTACAGGGACCCCAAATTTTCCACGACTGAAGCTGACTCCCTTGTAGATCAAACAGGTTTCAACATAATTGCAGAATCTGGACTTTCCGGCCGCCAGATGTCAATCATACACCAATTACAACAGTAATTAACAAAATTAGTACCCCCAAGACCCAATTCTTCACTTCCTTATTCCCGCGAACACAAGATTTTGGCAGATATCGAGCTAGACTCCCCAGCAAGCTCCAAACTTTCGGATAAATTAGACTTTTCTAATGAAACCGAACAATAGGTTCGCAAGAAACTAATGATTGAAAATCTTTTAATAGCCTGCAGATATATGGATGAATTCCCCCAGATTCAAAGGGAGCTGAACACAAATCGGTCGAAACTCGAAACTGAAAGAGAAAACGACGGTAGTTGCAGAGCGACGACAGTTGGGACTCTAGGGTTAAAAAAAAAATCAAAGAACCAACGAAAAGAAATCAAATCCACTGATCGGTGGATCTGATACCATATAAATGTTTATAACCGGTGGATGGTAGGAGAGAAAGATGATAGCAAAACCTTCAATATAATGAACATAATGGAGAACTTTACTATCAAGATTGTTACCAGTACAATATGGAAGGCTCATTTATATAGGAAGCCTTAAGGACAATAATGCAAACCCTACGAACATTTAAGACTATAATGTAAATACTAGAACTAACACATACTTAACATAATTCAATATTAAGTCCCATATTCATATATGCCTATAATATCTATTATTGGGAATATTATTGATAGATTTTAGTTACCTGAAAGATTGAGAAAATATATTGTCAGTATATTTGTTTCCCTATTTAAGATATTGACAATAAATAAAATATATATATTTATGTGATAGCCGATTTTTGCATATATATATATATATATATATATATTTAATATTGGAAATTATTTTATATAGTTAATGTTACTTGGTGGCTAAGTAAAATATTTTTGGACTTTAAAACCCTACTTGGGCCACAATAAACATTTCGGCCTAACCTTTTAAATTTTAATTATTGGGCCGGTCCAATATGTCAAACCGAGATGCATTTAAATCGAACCGGGTTTTTTCAATCGGTTCGACCTATTCGGGTCGGGTCGGACCGGGGTAATTAAGTGGATCTAACCGACCGGTTTTGTGTGTTGAAGTGAACCCTATTTTTAATGGACCGGTTCGGACCGAACCAGATTTTAAAATTAAAACCGGACCGAACCAAACCGGATTTATCCGAACCGGACCAAACCGGACAAAAAATTGACAGAACCGAAATAATTTTCAAAACCGAATTCAAGTCAATTAAATAAAATAGGGTGGTCAAGTTTTAAAATCCAAATGTTTTGAACCTTAATAGGCCTACACATTGCTCAAGGTTTGCTAACCTTTATGCCTTGTTTCGATTATGGGGATGGATCTCGGAGATACATGTTTTTGGGACTGGTATAATTAGAGGGCTGAATTGCAATTGTTTATTGTTCAATATATATTAATGCATGAGTAGAAATTTTGTCTTGACTGAGTCAAGCTAGCTGGATACTGCATATTGTGGGTTGAGCCTTGGTTAAATATATGGAATGCGCACTAGGATAGACATGTTGTGATGGTTGGAAATGCCTAGGATTCATGTCTAGAATGCTGCATGATTGAATATAAGCATGAATTGCAAATCAACCCCTAATGTTTAAAATTATTTTAAAATTAAAAACCAGTCGCCAAATATGTATGATTGTTGTGGAATTGTCATGTTTGACACGTATGCTAGAATGTTGAGGATATAGTTGCATTTGATAATTTACATGGAATTAGAATTATGAGTTCCTCGGAACATTAGACGCATGACGCATAAGCATGAATGGGGTTTGTATGAAGAATGTTACTAGCATATGATAATTTGCATGGATAGTAGAATTATATATTCACGAGTGAATCCATCAGAATATTTTTCCAAAATAAAAGGGCCTTGGGAAAGCCAAGATTGGGTATGCTTATTTTAGAATTCCCGTTCCGGTAATTTGCGATTAAAACTGTTTTAAAAGACTGATCTATTGGATAGAAGACGAAGGTAATGTGAACTCTTTCACAACCATCTTCCATTGGTTTACTGGTGGTCGGTTGGTTTAGATGACTGAGGAATCATTATTTGTCAGATTCCATCTTAATAGATATATGGTGTATTCAATTCTTTCTCAAAATGTTATTGTCTCCCTGATTTTGCATAATCATCGATGTGTTAGTATGAATTGGTTGATTTAGTGCAATTTGATATTTCTCACAATCTTGATGGTGTGGATCATGATGAATAAAAGGAGTACGTGTTGAACTCTCTACTACGTTTCTGAAAAGTGGAGAGGACAACTACGGATGAGTATAGTAGTCTGTATGATTTTGACAATGAGAGACGAATGTAATAATTTGTTTCACCAAGCATGAGAGTAGGTTCTTTGATGATCTGTACGCATATGTGGTGATACATTCAACCTTGATATAAAAGGAGTTGAAGAAGACTTCAATTGCAACCAGGCAATGTTGCAGCTTAGTATCCCTTTGCATCCACCTCGGTGGAAGTAAGGATGCAAGAGCTAAATGTTTCGGTTGAACGTGATGACCTTCTCTCTTTCCATGGACGCGGGTGTAAAAGCTGCTCGAGACCTTCGCAATGAAAGTTCAGCATGAAAATGATGTATATGGTTGTCTGATGTTGACGGGACTCAATAACCTTGAGCCTAATCAAGTACAATAACCACAACAGTGAAAGGAAACCTTATCTCCTCACCATATTGTGTTTGAAAGAAGTCAGCCATGTTCCGCATAGCATGAAGAGAACTGGACCGAGTAGGTCCTATACGATAATCCGGAGGGTTAAAAACCTCGTTGGTAAGTGCGTCCCTAGAACGCCTCGTATATCATTAGTATAAAGCTGTGAGATGCTTTATACGAATACTAATCATTTGATGTGATTCACTCGTGAATCTACTTAGATGTAGTGTCCAACTCAGAGTTCTTGACTATATGCACGACAATCATGGAATAAATATGCGGCTTTCAGATCAAGAACCATACCATTGTCATATATCAATCATTGTTCGTTTCAATTACTAAAATTTTGGTTATTCCGAGATTCTGAGTTATTGAATAAAGTATTTTTAGCTCGATTCGAAGCACAATTTTCTTATCAATTTAACGGCCCGATAAAAAGGGAACGATCCGAAATGAAAATTCAAACCCACGGGTTTGGAACCAAATTTTCGGCCAGGTAAGAGAGGCTGAATGAAACGAAATGATACACATGCTCCGTCATCTCAGTCAGCACCACATAGCTGAACTGTACAAACTCATTGATTGCGTAGCTAGATCGAATGATTTATATCTTTCTTTATTAAATACTTCATTGAATGAAATAAACTGTAATGATAATCATGTGCGAAACCGATTGGATTAAATTGAATTAAATTCAGAAATGAAACGATTTAATTGCGCTTCGCGCAAGTGGACCTCGAAAAGGAACACATCGTTTCAAAGTATGAGTTTAATAATGAAGTGTTTAAATGATGATGTGCTGAATTTTCGTCTGCATTCCTTCGGAAATAACTTATTGATAACGTTTACATTGGTAATAAGTATTCTTCGGAAGCTACCACGACCTTGTAAAAGTATCGATTGACGCATAAGGTGAAAACCTAAAATGCTCAGTTCGGAGATGGGATAAAATCTATGAGATAAGTTTGCAAACGATGAAGTCGGTTAAACGATTTTCCTTCCGTACGCCTTGAACGATAAGTCAGGCGAGGCATTCAAATCAAATCACACACTTCTGGAAGCATAGTTTATAAACATAATGTTAGAGTCATTTAATCAGTTATTCCCTAAGGGATGATGAGAAGTGATTCACATTCATGTAAAACTATGTTCCACTGAAATCGGTTAAATCACGCCACCATGAAAGCTGAAGAGTGATAATGAGTTAAATCATATCACCATGCGACATTAATTTGTGCATTAAACACGTATTTAGGACAAGAGTATGTCAACTACTCTTTGAAAGTACATGTTTACAGCTTAGAGACATGGTACCGTGGTCGAACATGTGACATTACATACTTGATAACGAATTTTCCGATGCATTGTCAGAATAATGAGTCTTGACAGAATCAAGAGCAAGATATTACAGATAGCAGGTCCCACTTAATTCGAGTGGGAGAGATTTGAACCAGCAACTTAAGTAAATGACATGGTAAATGATAATGGGAAAATTTTCATAATAAATCCAGTGGGAGGGATAAACACCTACCACATGTAATCACTGTTGCTGTTTGGACGAATCAAGTTGAACCTGATTATCGTTATGCTGAACCAAGATTGCCACAACTACCTATACTACCCATTGTTCCCAGTGGGAGTGATCCGATAAACTTGGTTCCAGATCCTAGTGATCAAGGAATTTATCTTGGAAGTAAAACTCCGAGACCGAGAAGTCGTCCAATGAAAGTTGTTGGTTATGGTTCAAGCATTGCTCTTGTACCCAATAAAGGTGATGCTCCGATAAGAAGCATTATTTCGGGTGGGAGAATTGATCCCAATTGGAAGGAATGCTCCGAAAAAAGGCATTATTCCGAGTGGGAGAGACGTTAAGACACAGAGAAGGGATAAACAAGCTTAGACGAAAGTTGAAAGCATCAAACTTCTCCAAAGAAGTATCTCATCTAGAAGGGTGATAACCTCACTCTAACAACTGTTGGCTTGCATTGGAAAGACCTCAAGCGAAGAAATGGAGGAAAATAATAAATGAGAGAGATCGCCTAAATGAAAACCATTATAGTCTATAGTTGATTTACCTGTTAACCACATGGGCATAAGGATACGGTGAGTCTTGAAAGAAGGCTCAACACTGATGGAAAAAGGTCAAGCAGTACAAAGCTCGACTTATTTTGAAAGGCTGTACCCAAATTCACGGAGTGGACTTTTGACAAATGGATGTTAGGGCCAGTCATGGTCCTTGTAGCATGTCTTGATCTCGAGCTGCACCAAATGGATGTTAAGACCGCATTCCTCCATGGAAACCTAGAGGAAGAGATCTACATGGAGCAATCAGAGGGTTTCATTACTCCTGGTATTGAACGTAAAGTTTGTAAACTCAAGAGGTCCATCTACGGTCTTAAACAGCCGTCTCGGCGATGGTACCGCAGATTCCACGAGGAAATCGTAGGAAACAGATTTGTGAATCTTCACGAGGATCCGTGCGTGTATTATAAGACCTCCGGGTCTAAGTATGTCATCTTAACCTTATACGTGGACGACATACTTATTACCGCAAATGACGTGAGTTTTATGAACAAGTCAAAGTCCTGGCTGGCATCTGTATTTGAGATGAAAGACATGGGAGAGGCAACGTACATCTTAGGCATTAAAATTGCTAGAGATCGGGCAACAGGGAAATTGTGTCTATCTCAAGAAGCTTATATCAACAAACTGTTGAAAAGATTCATTACAGGATGCCAAACTCGTGGATACGCCGGTGGTGTTTGGGTGCGCACTGTCAAAACCTGACGGCCCCAAGAACCTGGCAAAGCGTGAACAGATGAAGGGTGCAGAGTATTTGAGAATGGTTGGTAGTTTTATGTACGCCAAACAATGCACCCGTCCGGATATCTGTTACGCCGGGGGCCTAATAGTATGTTTCCAATCAGATCCTGGCTATCAACATTTAAAGGCTGTAAAACGAATAATTCGTTATCTGAAAGGTACTGCCGACTACGCTCTGTGCTATGAGGGCAAGAAATTAGAATTGACCGGTTACGGTGACGCCTACCATGGTTGCGATCCGGATGATCGTAAGTCCACCACAAGGGGAGTGTTCCTCCTTGCTAATGCCGACATTTCATGGATGAGCAAGAAGCAAATCTGTGTCGCGTTGTCCACGATGGAATCGGAATTCGTAGCACTCTCTAAGAATGCATAAGAAGCGGTCTGGCTCAAAAGGCTTCTAACTGCACTGCTTGGTGGTGATGTTGAGAATAACTTGTGAAGGTCTTCTCTGACAGTCAAGCAGCCATTGCGGCAGTTAAGAATCCGAAGTATCATAGTAGGACCAAACACATTGATGTGAAATATTTATATGCTAAATCTACTGTAGAAGACAATATAATCACTATGGAATACTTGTCCACTGATAATATGATTGCGGACCCACTAACTAAACCATTACGCAGGGAGATATTCGAAAAGCACGTAAAACTGCTTGGATTACGTAGGGTTTAGAAATGACATGTATCTGTGATAACATTTTGATATTAGAAAGTTACATTTTGTAAGAGAAAGAATTGAAACTGAGTTTATGATCAATCAAGGTCATAACGTTTTGATTACATCAGATTTACGGTCTATAAACTAAGTCGTAGGAGGACGCAATCCTCTGCCAAACTATGTCAAATGTGGGCCTTACCTAGTCCCACAGGTACGGTAGTCTTGCGGTGGAGGGAGGCCTTCTACCAAGCAAGACTGGCTAAGAGTCAGGGGGATAAACCTGATTAAAAAAAACGATTATCTAGTTTCGAAGTAACTCGACGTGATCTTCGTTTTGCATATCGCCGTGATGAACTTCATTCATCATCATGCCATATTCTGGGCCAAATGAGAATCTGTGATAGCATGATTGACATATCCCTTTCTTGTCAACCCACAAGGTTCAGGTATGCTATCAACGTGTGCTTCATACTACGCGTGCCACGTTCGACCACGGGGTCACAACTCGGTTGTGCTAGGAAGGAATCCTCGTGATTCTGGCGGTCACAAACTTCTTCACCTTGAGCGTGTGTTGATCCCAGGAGCCTTATGAAGAGGGACCTAAAGTATCCTCACGGACTCAGAACTCATATCTAAGGTCAGGCTCAATGCTCGATCCCGACGTATGAGCGTAGTGCTAAACAAAAAGACACAGTGACCACGTCTTTGGAAACCGGTTGGGTTTGACTAAGGATATGAGTGATGGGGATGGTCAAGTTCACCTGTAATTCACCAACTCTTGTATTCACTAGGTGGCCACCAACCGGATATTAGTTGAAGGTTGTGAATACTTGTACGGATGCCTTGGATAAGTGTTCCTATGTGGAAACTAGGCAGAAGAAGAATTATCAGTTGACCTACGATACAGCGCGGTACTATATAAATGTTGTTTATAACAGGTTGATTAGAGAAAAGGGAATAAACATTCCGCGGGCACTACAATACTCCTAACAGATGAGTAGCACGATGCCACCGTCGTATCTGCCGGTCGCACGGCAAACCTCGTATGAACTATTCAGAAGCAAGGACCATATCGAAGGAGTGAAATGTTGATGTAGATTTGGACGACAATACATTAACATGCACCCTCCCATTCCGGCGAGTGGGAACTGTAAGCATATGGTGATGGGAACCGTAATTGGTAGCCCATAATATGTATAGTTCACCTAAGGAAATAGCTAGACCTAAATCCCAATTGACATGAGAGGCCCAAAATTGGGCCTCCCTATACATGTGGCCGGCCGAAACCCTAGGAGGGGTTAAAGTGAACTTTTGTCCACTTTACACCTCCTATATATATGGGGAGTTAGGTATTTTATTAAGGCGAATCACAATTCCCTTTAAGTGGTGTTTTGAGAGAAAACTTTCCCCCAGAAACACCTATAGCCGGCCGAACCACATCCACCAAAGGGTGTGCCAATTTGCTTTTGAGCAAACACTCTAGAGATCTGTATCCTTGCCAAGAATCGATCAGAGGCTTTGCAGTGAAGAATATACTACGTTGGGCTTCCTTAACCAAAACCTCTACATGTGCCGATCGGAGGATCGTGAACTCCCTGCAGAAGGATCTTGGGACTAGTGACATTGTTTGAGGTATGTACGAATCTTCCGCTGCGTAATTTCGATTACAAGCTTGTAATACGTTTTAATGTCCGTAGTGATTACTCCCCGTAATCTAATACCACCTTAGTGAATAAAAGAGTCAGTGAATTACATGTGAACTTGACCGTCCCCATCGTGCATACCCTTAGTCAAACCCAACCGGTTTCCAAAGACGTGGTCATTGGGCCTTTTTGTTCAGCACTACGCTCGTACGCTGGGAAGCGAGCATTGAGCCTGACCTTAGGTATGAGTTTTGATTCCATGAGGATACTTAGGGTGCCTCTTCATAAGGCTCCCGGGATCAATCACACGCTCGAGGTGAAGAAGTTTGCGCCCGTCAGAATCACGATGATTCCTTTCCTAGCAGAACCGAGTTGTGACCCCGTGGTCGAACGTGGCACGCGTAGTATGAAGAACGTGTCGATATCATACCTGAACATTTAACAAAGGAATGAGATATGTCAAATCATGCTATCGTAGATTCTCATCTGGCCCAGAATGTGGATTAATGACGAACGAAGTTCATTACGGCGATCTGCAAAACGAAGATCATGTCGAGTTACTCCGACACTAGATGATCGTTTTGCGTAATCAGGTTTATCCCCTGATTCTTAGCCAGCCTTGCTTAGTCTTAGTAGAGGCCTCCCTACACCGCAAGAAGACCGTACCTGTATGACAAGGTAAGGCCCACATTCGACATAGTTTTGGCAGAGGATTTCATCCTCCTACGACTTAGTTTATAGACCAAAAATTTGATGTAATAAAAACATTATGACGTCGATAAATCATAAACTCAATTGCAATTCTTTCGTTTCAAAAATGTTACTTCCAATTATCAAAATGTTATCACAGATACAGGTCATATCTAAACCCTACGTAATCCAAGCAGTTTTACATGCTTTTCTAATGTCTCCCTGCGTAGTGGTTTAGTTAATGGGTCCGCAATCATATTATCAGTGGACAAGTATTCCATAGTGATTATATTGTCTTCTACTATAGATTTAGCATAAAAATATTTTACATCAATGTGTTTGGTCCTACTATGGTACTTCGGATTCTTTACTGCCGCAATGGGTGCTTGAATGTCAGAGAACACTTTCACAGGTTTACTCCTGACGTCACCATCTAGCAGCACAGTAAGAAGCCTTTTTAGCCAGACCGCTTCCTGGGCGTTTTTGGAGAGAGCTACGAATCTGATTCCATCGTTGACAGCGCGACACAGGTTTGCTTCTTGCTCGTCCATGAAATGGCGGCATTAGCAAGGAGAAACACTCCTCCTATGGTGGACTTATTATCATCCGGATCGCCACCATGGTCGGCGTCACTGTAATCGGTCAATTCTAACTTCCCGCCCTCATAGCACAGCGCATATTCGGTAGTACCTTTCAGATAACGAATTATTCGTTTTACAGCCTTTAAATGTTGATAGCCAAGATCTGATTGGAAACGTGCTACTAGGCCCACGACGAATCAGATATTCGAACAGGTGCATTGCATGGCGTACATCAAACTATCAACCATGCTTAAATACTATGCGCCCTTCATCTGTTCACGCTCTACCAGGTTCTTGGGGCTGTCACGTTTTGACAGTGCGCAACCAAACACCACCGGCGTATCCACAGGTTTTGCATCCTGTAATCTGAACCTTTTCAACAGCTTGTTGATATAGGTTTCTTCAGACAGACACAATTTCCGGGTAGCCCAATCTCTACCTATCTTAATGCCTAAGATGTAAGTGGGCTCTCTTATGTATTTCATCTCAAATACAGATGCTAACCAGGATTTTGACTTATTCATGAAACTCACGTCGTTTGCAGCAATGTGTATGTCGTTCACGTATAAGGTTAAGATGACATACTTAGACCCGGAGGTCTTATAATACACGCACGGATCCCCGTGAATATTCACGAATCCGTTTCCTACGATTTCATCGTGGAATATACGGTACCATTGCTGTGACGACTGTTTAAGACCGTAGATGGACCTTTGGAGTTTACAAACTTTACGTTCGTTACTAGGAGTGATGAAACACTCCGACTGCTCCATGTAGATCTCTTCCTCCAGGTTTCCGTGGAGGAATGCGGTCTTAACATCCATTTGGTGAAGCTCGAGACCGAGACTTGTGATAGGACCATAAATGGCCCTAACTGTGGTTTTACACAAAGTCAGTGAGTTTGTCTTGTCAAAGTCCACTCCGTGAAATTGGGTGAGTCCTTTCGCAATAAGTCGGTTTATCCGACCTTTTCCATCAGTGGTGAACCTTCTTTCAGGGCTCACCTTATCCTTGTGCCCCTGTGGTTAGCAGGTAAATCAACTATAGACTATAATGACTTTCATTTAAGGCGATCTCTCTCTTTTATTATTTCCCTCCATTTCTCCACTTGAGGTCTTTCCAATGCTTTTCAACAGTTATTGAGTTAGGTTTTCACCCTACTCGATGGGATACTTCTTGGAGAAGTTCAATGCCTTTGACTTTCGTCTAGGCTTGTTTATCCCACCTTGAGTCTGAACGTTTCTCCCACTCGGAATAATGTCTCTTATCGGAGTATCACTTCCATTGGGAACCATTCTCCCACTCAGAACAATGCTTCTTATCAGAGCATCGTTTCTATTGGAACAACTGCAGTGCTAGAACCTTGAACTACAACTTTTCTTTGACAACCTCTTGGTCTCGGGGTTTCACCTCCGAGATGAATTCCTTGATCGCTAGGATCTGGAAACAAGTTTGGTCGGTTCCCTCCCACTGGAAACAATGGGTAGTTTAGGTAGTTCCGTCATTCCTGGTTCAGCAATTTGACCATCATGTTCAACTTGATTCGTTTCAAAAGCAACAGTGATTACGTGTGGTAGGGTTTATTCCTCCCACTAAATTTATTATGAAAAAGTTCCCATTCTCATTTACCATGTCATTCACTTGAGTTGCTGGTTCAAATCTCTCCCACTCGAATTAAGTGGGACCTGATTGACATTGATATCCTGCTCTGTTTTGATCAAGACTACGTTATTTTGAAACTGTTCATGCATCGGAAAATTCGTCATCAAGTATGTAATGTCTCATGTTCGACCACGACACCATTTTACCAAGCTGTAATATGGTATCTTCTAAGAGTAATTAACGTACTCTTGTCCTAAATACGTGTTTAATGCGCAAATTAATGTCGCATGGTGATATGATTTAACTCATTATCATTTTTCAGCTATTATGGTGACGTATCTTACCGATTCCATTGGAACACAGTTTTACATGTATGTGAATCATCTTTCATCATCCCATAGGGAACGTCTGATAGAGTGACTCCAACAGTATGTATATAAACTGTGCTACTTGAAGTGTGCCATTTAATTTGAATGCCTAGCCTGACTTATCGTTCAAGGCGTCTGGAAGGAAAATCGTTTAACTGACTTCATCCTTCTTCGTTTGCAAACTTATCTCAGAGGTTTTATCCCATCTCTAAACTGAGCATCTTAGGTTTTCACTTTATGCGTCAGTTGATACCTTTTACAAGGTCGTGGTGGCTTTCCAAGCCTACTTTGTACCGTTGTAAATGTTATCAATAAGTTATTTCTGAAGGAATGCAAAAGAAAATTCAGCACTTCATTATTCAAACACTTCATCATTAAATTCGTATTTTGAAACGATGTCTTCCGTCTTTCGAGGTCCACACGCGCATAGCGCTATTTACCGAAGTTTTGACCCTTGGTTAAATCGTTTTATTTCTGAATTTAATTTAATTTAATCCAATCGGTTTCGCACATGATCATCATTACAGATTATTTCATTCAATGGAGTACTTAATAAATAAGAAATACTTAATAATATTGACGTTGTTCTGGAGTTCCGTGATGTAGAACTCCTTTGAAAGCTGTTGGTCCCCCTTGACTTCCCAAATTTCCGCGGGGGTTGGGAATTTTATCTTTTGACGTGCTGTTGAGGCTATCATGCCCCATGCATTCATAGTTGTGTATCCTAGGATGCCATTATATGCATCTAGTTTTTCCACAACTAGGAAAGGTATCTCCATGTGTAGTCGTTTATCACCAGTTCCCAGGGTGCCTGGTAGCTTGATTGTTCCGACCGGGTATTTGATATCCCCGATGAAGCCAACAATTGGTGAGTGTATCTGCTTGATACTCTTCTTCTTTCCCAAGGCGAGGACTATGTCCCTGGTTATTATGCTGGGGGAACTTCCTCCATCTACCAATATACACCTGACATCCATGTTGTCTATTTCCATTGTTATGACTAGGGCATCGTCGTGTGGGTACACTATATGCTCCTTGTCTTTTGCCGAGAAGTATATGACGTCTTCCATGGGTTTTTCCTCTTTCTGTTGTTTGGGTGGCTGTTGTACGATATGGCTGCATATGCCTCCCTTGCGTACGACGTTTCGCCACCGGCCCCAAAGCCTCCATGTATGACGTATGTGTTTGCCATGTAGCTATTGCTGGTGAGCGAGAGCTTGTTTGTTCGAGTCTCGCGGACGGCGCCAAAATGTTGGATCCTTCACTAGATGGAGAGTCGGGTCCTAATGTATGTTCTTCGTGTTGGGATACGTGCGTCTTCGGATACCTGCACGAGGGGTAGTATCGCACACCACGCAGATGGGGGAGGTGGAGTGCGATGAGCCCTCTCCGAAGCTTAAATTAGAATTGTAGAGGGAGAAATTTTAGAGAGAGGTCAGAGCTTCGGTGTCAACTTAGTTGTCAAATGAATGATCAAGGCCCCTATTTATAGGAAACCTTGAAATCAGACCGGGTTTTGAACGGTCCAACGTCGATTTAATTGTGAAAAAGTGAACTGGATGTGGACGAGCAAGGAGTTGACGTTGGAGAGTCCGACACGTGTCGTACGCGCGTATATAGGAGTCACGCGCATTTCTAGACGTAATCCAGAGGTCGAGATTGTTAGACAATCCCGACCTCCGGATTGTCTAGTAATCCGGATTCCGGTCCGAATTGTCTTGGAAATTCGGACCGAAGTCCGAATTGCCTGACAATCCGGACGAGTCCTACGCTCGGGGTACGCGCGCACGTACCCCGGGCCGTTTTAGACTTGCGGGCGATTATTTTAGGACTGTTGGTGGGTTTGACGTGTATGCGAAGTCCGAATAATTATAAAACGAACTCGAATCAGACGTATACCCATCAATATATATTTATGGTAATATTTATAAATATATATGTATAATTTTCGGAATTATAGGTGTGTATATTGAGGCAAATATTGTTTTCCTAATTTTTAGGGCATAGTCTAGCTATAAATAGGCCCCTAATCACATGTAAAAACACACAGAAACCAAGACAACATTAAAATACTATATATATATATATTTTTTTTTCGTGCACAACCCTCTCTCTTCTCTCAGCCCTCTTTCCCGTCCGGTCGCTGGAGCTCCGGACAGCTCGGCCCGCTGCCTCCTAGGACCACCGGAATCGCGCCGCCCGCCCGCCCTGTTCCGGTCCGACTAGAACGTCGCCCGCTGCCGCGCTGCTTCGCCCGTCCAGAACACCGGTGCCTGCTGCTGTTAGTTCCGGCCTGCCTGCCGTCGCGCTCTGTTCACCCGCTCGGCCGCCATCGGTGTCGCCCGTCCCCGCCGTACCAGAGCCCGTCCTGCTGTTGCCGTTTCGAATCCCGTTAGAGTTGCCTGCTGCTGCGACACCGTTATCCTCCCCCTAGCAGGTTTGAATCCATCCCGTAGCTGCTATTTAATTTTTTTATTATTTATTTATTTATTGATATTATTATTATTATTATTCTTTTATTTTCTGTTATTATTATTATTATTATTATTATTATTATTATTATTATTATTATTATTATTATTAGTGTATTATTATACCATGTTAATTAGATAGCTTAGATATTATCAATTAGACTTAATTGAGCATGCTTGATTTAATTTATATTTTATCTAAATTAGGAGTTTTGCTTAATAGGTTTTTTTAGGCTTAAGTTTGTCGTTAATAATAAATTGGCGCATAAATATTAGTTTAATTTCGATATCATTAAATTAATTCGTAAAAGCATGTTTAAATTTTAAAATTGGAAAATAGGTTAATTAAGTATTGAAATGTCGTGATTTTTTTTTAAATTCGTAACAGAACCCCCGAACTCAAATTTTGGAAAGAGAAACCTGGTTATGAAAATGATCATTTAATTTTGAATTTGAGTTACACGACATGATCAAAGTTTTGCAGATCGCCGTGACGAACTCCGTTCGTCTACTACCATATTCTAGCCTAGATGAGATTCTACAATAGCATATGACAGTCCCATTATTTGTAAAAAATAAATTCAGGTGATGCTATCGACGTGCACTTCATACTGCTCGTGCCACGTTTGACCACGGAGTCACGCTCGGTTGTGTTAGACATAATCTTTTTAGATTCGGAAGGACACAAACTTCTTCACCTTGAGCGTGTGACTGATCCCGGGTGCTGAATGAAGCTGCACCCGAAGTACTCTTAGCACTCGGAACTCATATCCAAGGTTTGGTTCGCTCCCAGGCGTACAAGCGCAACGCCCGAACAAAAAGGTCAAGTGACCACGTTTTGGGCACCGGTTGAGTTTGACTAAGGATATGAGAGATGGGGATGGTCATGCACATCTGTCATTCTCCGACTCTTGTATTCACTAGGCGGCCACTAGCCCAATATTAGTTGAAGGTTGGGATTACTTGTGCGGATGCCTTGGAGAAGAATCCATATGTGGGAAACTAGGAAATTCGAGAATAACAGTTGACTAGGAGTACAACGCGGCACGAAGAAGTAACATGTTTGGAATCAACGTTCCGCGGACGTTATACCACTCTTAACCGATGAGTAGCACGATGTCCGTTGTGTATGCAGGTCGAACGTCAAACCTCGTATGAACAAGACGGAAACTGGATTGGATCATTTAATGGATATTGATGTTAGATAACGGATAGTAATCACTACGGAAACTCAAACATGGTATGTGCTAGTAATATAAATTACGCAGCGGAAAGTTTACACATACCTCAAGAGTAGCCGTAGTCCAAGATCCTTGCTCGAGGGAGTTCGCGATCCTCCGGTCGGAACCCGTAAAAGTCCTTTTGAAAGAAACCCTGTGTGGTATAAGCTCCACAGCAAAGCCTCTGATTGATTCTTGGCACAAGGACAAATCTCTGGAGAGTTTGCTCGAAAGCAATTTGGCACACCTTCGGTGAGGTACTTGGTGTGACCGAACCTATAGTGTGGGGATGTGGGTTTTCCTCTCTAAAACTCTCTTGTGAGGGATTTATGATTAACCCTAAAATTTCCCTAACACCTCTTATTTATAGGAGGAGTAAAGTGGACAAAAGTCCACTTTACCCCACCACAAATATTCGGCCGGCCTATGTATTTGGGGAGGCCCAATTTTGGGCCTCTCATGTCAATTGGGATTTGGGTCTAGCCCAATTACCCTAATGTGACATTTACCCAAGTTCATTAGGTAAACTATACATATTATGGGCTACCAATTACGGTGCCCATCACCATATGCTTACACTTCCCACTCGCCGGAATTGGAGGGTGCCTGTTAATGTATTGTTGTCCGAATCCGCATCACCATTTATCCTCTTTGATCTGCTCCATACTTCCGAATAGTTCATACGAGGTTTGCCGTGCGACCGGCGAATACGACGAGCATCGTGCTACTCATCTGTTAGGAGTATTGTAGCGCCCGCGGAAGGTTGATTCCCTTTTCTCTAATCAACATGTTATAAACAACATTTATATATTGTACCACGCAGTATCCTAGGTCAACTAATAATTCTCCATTTGCCTAGTTTCCACATAGGAACACTTCTCCAAGGCATCCATACAAGTATTCACAACCTTCAACTAATATCCGGCTGGTGGCCACCTAGTGAATACAAGAATCAGTGAATTATAGGTGAACATGACCATCCCCATCGCTCATACCCTTAGTAAAACCCAACCGGTTTCCAAGACGTGGTCACTGGGCCTTTTTGTTTAGTACTACGCTCGTACGCCGGGAAACGAGCATTGAGCCTGACCTTAGGTATGAGTTCTGAGTCCATGAGGATACTTCGGGTGCCTCTTCATAAGGTTCCCGGGATCAATCACACGCTCGAGGTGAAGAAGTTTGCGCCCGACAGAATCACGAGGATTCCTTCCTGGCACAATCGAGCTGTGACCCCGTGGTCGGACGTGGCACACGTAGTATGAAGCATGCGATGATAGGATACCTGAACCTTTTGGGTTGACAGGAAAGGGATATGTCAATCATGCTATCACAGATTCTCATCTTGCCCAAAATGTGGCTAAGTGACGAACGAAGTTCATCACAGCGATATGCGAAACGAAGATCACGTCGAGTTACTTCGAAACTAGATAATTGCCTCGCTTAATCATGTTTATGCCCCTGACTCTTAGCCAGTGTTGTTTGATGGAGACCTCCCTCCATCACAAGACGACCGTACCTGTGTGACTAGGCAAGACCCACATTCGACATAGTTTGGAAGAGGATTGCGTCCTCCTACGACTTAGTTTATAGACCGTAAATCTGATGTAATCAAAACATTATGACGTCGATTGATCATAAAATCGGTTCCAATTCTTTCGCTTACAAAATGTAACTTTCTAATATCAAAATATTAACACAGATACATGCCAATTCTAAACCCTACACAATCCAAGCAGTTTTACATGCTTTTCGAATATCTCCTTGCGTAGTGGCTAGTTAATGGGTCCGCAATCATATTATCAGTGTAAATGTATTCCACAGTGATTAAATTGTCTTCTACCATAGATTTAGCATAAAAATATTTTACATCAATGTGTTTGGTTCTACTATGGTACTTCGGATTCTTAACTGCCGCAATGAATGTCAGAGAACACCTTCACAGGTTTACTCTCGACGTCACCATTAAGCAGCGTAGTAAGAAGCCTTTTCAGCCAGACTGCTTCCTGTGCATTCGTAGAGAGAGCTACGAATTTCGATTCCATCGTTGACAGCGCGACACAGGTTTGCTTCTTGCTCGTCCATGAAATTGCTACTTTAGCATGGAGGAACACTCCCCTGTGGTGGACTTACGATCATCCGGATCGCCACCATGGTCTGCGTCACAGTAACCAGTCAATTCTAACTTCCCGCCCTCATAGCACAGAGCATAGACGGCAGTACCTTTTAGATAATGAATTATTCGTTTTACAGCCTTTAAATTTTGATAGCCAGGATCTGATTGGAAACGTGTTACTAGGCCCACGACAAAACAGATATCCGGACGGGTGCATTGCATGGCGTACATCAAACTACCAACCATGCTTAAATATTCTGCACCCTTCATCTGTTCGTGCTCTGCCAGGTTCTTGGGGCCGTCACTTTTTGACAGTGCGCACCCAAATACCACCGGCGTATCCACGGGATTGGTATCCTGTAATTTGAACCTTTTGAACAGATTGTTGATATATAGGCTTCTTAAGTCAGACACAATTTCCGGGTAGCCCGATCTCTAGCAACTTTAATGCCTAAGATATACGTGGCCTCTCCCATGTCTTTCATCTCAAATACTGATGCTAACCAGGATTTTGACTTATTCATGAAACTCATGTCGTTTGCAGCAATGAGTATGTCGTCCATGTATAAGGTTAAGATGACATACTTGGACCCGGAGGTCTTATAATACACGCACGGATCATCGTGAAGATTCACGAATCCGTTTCCTACGATTTCCTCGTGGAATCTACGATACTATTGCCGAGACGACTGTTTAAGACCGTAGATGGACCTTTGGATTTTACAAACTCTCCGTTCGTTACCAGGGGTAATGAAACCCTCTGGTTGCTCCATGTAGATCTCTTCCTCCAGGTTTCTGTGGAGGAATGCGGCCTAACATCCATTTGGTGCAGCTCGGGATCGAGACTTGCGACCAGGACCATTAATGGTCATAACCGTGGTTTTACGCACAGTCAGTGAGTTTCTCTTATCAAAGTCCACTCCGTGAATTGGGTAAGTCCTTTCGCAATAAGTCGGGTTGTTCAAAATTTTTCCTTCAGTGGTGAGCCTTACTTCAGGGCTCACCTTATCCTTGTGCTCCTGTGGTTAGCAAGTAAATCAACTACAGACTATAATGGCTTTTATTTAGGCGATCTCTCTCATTTATTATTTTCCTCCATTTCTCCACTTGAGATCTTTCCAATGCTTGCCAACAGTTTTTTTCACCTTACTCAATAGGATACTTGCCTTTGACTCTCGTCTTGGCATTGCGAGTCCCGCTTATTAGTCTGATCTTTTCTCCCACTCGGAATAATGCTTCTTATCGTAGCATCATTTCTATTGGGAACGATCCTCCCACTCGGAACAATGCTTCTTATCAGAGCATTGTCTCTACTGGGAACAAGAGCTGTGCTATGACCTTGATCACTAGGATTTGGAACCAAGTATGGTTGGTTCACTCCCACTGGAAACAATGGGTGTTTTAGGTAGTTGTGTCATTCCTGGTTTAGCTATATGACCATCAGGTTCAACTTGATTCGTCTCAACAACAACAGTGTTTACGTGTGGTAGGGTTTATTCCTCCCACTTGATTTACTATGAAAATGTTCCCATTCTCATTTACCATGTCATTCACTTGAGTTGGTGGTTCAAATTTCTCCCACTCGAATTAAGTGGGACCTGATTATCATTGTTATTCTGCTCCGTTTTGATCAAGACTTCGTTGATTGAAACTGTTCATGCAACTGGAAAATTCGCCCTCTTAGTCATGTAACGTCTCATGTCCGACCATTTTATAATCAAGCTGTAAATAGGTATTTTCTAAGAGCAACAGACGTACTCTTGTCCTAAATACGTGTTTATTGCACAATTAATGTCACATGGTGATATGATTTAACTCATTATCACCTTTCAGCTTTAATGGCGACGTACCTTACCGATAACAATGGAACACAGTTTTACATTTATGTGAATCATCTTTCATCATCCTATAGGTAACCTTTGATAGAGTGACTCCAACAAACTGTGCTTCTTGAAGTGAGTCTATTAACTTGAATGCCTAGCCTGACTTATCGTTCAAGGCTTATGGAAGGAAAATCGTTTAACCGACTTCATCCTTTTTCCTTTGCTAACTTATTTCAGAGATTTTATCCCATCTCTGAACTGAGCGTTTTAGGTTTTCACCTTATGCGTCAGTTGATACTTTTACAAGGTCGTGGTAGCTTTCGAAGCTTCTACCGATGTAAATATTATCAATAAGTTGTTTCCGAAGGAATGCAAACGAAACTTCAACACATCATTATTCAAACACTTCATTTTTATATTCATTTTATGAAAACGATGTGTTCTGTCTATCGAGGTCCACTTGCGCAAGGCGCAATTTACTCTGGAGTTTAAACCCCTGGTTAAATCGTTTCATTTCTGAATTTAATTCAATTTAATCCAATCGGTTTCAAACATGATCATCATTACAGTTTATTTCATTCAATGGAGTAATAATAAATAAAACAAGATTTATAAGTAATGCGTCAAACAGCTAATTAAAAGGATCGAATAGCTTGAAGAATGATAATCAATACTATGACCGAGCATTTGTCATATGCTCATAACAAACGTTTCCTTTATTTCAAGGAACATTATTATCATCATGTATTTTATTCTGAAAACAAGAAGAGGTTCATTTAGCAAAGCAAATAAAGATAAAGTTTTTCATTCAATCTTTATATCTCCGGGGCAAGTTTCTCAAGTTTGTGCTTGTTCTCCTTCTCGGTTCTGTAATCAATAAAGATAAATTGAATTACTCTCGAGTAAGAGGAGTCCTAGAAGAACTTATGAGGTTATCATTATTCTTCAGCACGTACCTTGGGAAGGTTTATGCAGGCAATAGCAAGGTGTCCTTTCACGCCACACCTAAAACACGTTCGAGTTTCCTCTTTACGTGTTTGTTTTGCCTGCCTTTTCTTGCCTCCGAATTGCTTTCGCTTGAACTTCTTTTGAGGTTTTGGAGCTAAAGGTTTATTAGCCTAAACCGAAGTCCCTTACCTTTATTCTTGCGCTTACCCTTTTGCTCAGCTGGGTTCGAGGATGCAAGATGCATTTCTGCTCTTGGCTTTTCAGCCTTGAAGCGATCCTCTTCCAGCTCGAGATGAACTCGCACTTTCTTGAGGTCATCGAGTTGAGTGGCATGGGTAAGGTGCATTTTTATGCTATTCCAAGAGTCAGGCGAAGATCAAATTATGCATTGGACCTTTTGTTCGTCGGTCAGGATTTCTCATGCCTCCTTGAGTTCAACAAGAATGTTAGACATATGTCTTATATGCTCCTTCATTGTGTGCTTGGGATTCATCTTGTATGAGTCGATGTTTAACGATCGCTTCTGAGCTGTGGTGTAAACACTAAACCCTGCCTTAAGACCGTTCCACAAGTCCATGGCAGACTCATAGTGATCATATCCATAGAGTATGTCATCCTCAAGCAGTGACAACAAGGCGGAACGAATTTCCTGGTCCTTTGCATCCCATTCATCATGGAACTTTTTCAGTTCGTCCGTGAGGTCTCCATCCGGCCTGACTTTCTTCGTAGTCAGATGCTCCAAACCTCTCATTTCGGTGATTACCATTCTTGTGCGCTTATTCCAGATCTTATATTTGTTGTTGTTCAACCTCACCCCCTTATTAATTTGGGAGATGACATTGCTGATCGCACCCATGACTAACACATCGATGATTATGCAAGAATCAGGGAGACAATAACATTTTGAGAAAGAATTGCATACATCAAATACCTATTAATTAAGATGGAATCTGACAAATAATGATTCCTCAGTCATCTAAACCGACCGACCACCAGTAAACCAATGGAAGATGGCTGTGAAAGAGTTCACACTATCGTCGTCTTCTATCTAATAGATCAGTCTCTTAAAACGGTTTTAATCGCAAATTACCGGAACGGGAATTTTAAAATAAGCATACCCGATCTTTGATTTCCCAATGCCCTTTTTTTTGTTTCGTAAAATCATTCCGATGAATTCACTCATGCATACATAATTCTACTATCCATGTAAATAGGCCAGTAACATTCGTCATACACACCACACACATGCTTACGCGTCATGCGTCTAATGTTCCGAGGAACTCATGCATGCACTCATAATTCTACTTACAAGTAAATTATAAAATGTAACTTCATCCTCAACATTCTAGCATACGTGTCAAACATGTAACATTCACATCAATCATACATATT
This sequence comes from Clarkia xantiana subsp. parviflora, assembly GCA_036873135.1. Lineage (NCBI taxonomy): Eukaryota > Viridiplantae > Streptophyta > Magnoliopsida > Myrtales > Onagraceae > Clarkia > Clarkia xantiana. Next base: position 3,466,917 of record JAPTYO010000018.1, read on the forward strand.
TGGCGACTGGTTTTCGGTTTTAAAATAATTTTAAACATTAGGGGCTGATTTGCAATTCATGCTTATATTCAATTACGCAACATTCTAGACATGAATCCTAGGCATTTACAACCATCATAACATGTCTATACTAGTGCGCATTCCATATATTTAACCAGGGCTCTGCCCACAACATGCAATTTCCAGCTAGCTTGACAATGTCAAGACAACATTTCTAATCATGCATCAATTTATATATTGAATAATAAACAATTACAATTCAGCCCTCTAATTAATCCAATCCCAAAAACATGTATCTCCGAGATCCATCCCCATAATCGAAACAAGGCATAAATGTTAGCAACCCGATGAGCACTGTGTAGTCCATTTCGAGGTTAAAAAACGTTTGGATTTTAAAACTTGACCTCCCTATTTTAATTGACTTGAATTCGGTTTAGAAAACATTGTTCGGCTCAGTCAATTTCAGTCCGTTTATGGTCCGGTTCGGTTCGGTTCAGAAAATCTGGTTCGGTCAAAACCGGTCCAAGAAAATAGGGTCCGGTTCGGTTCAACACTCAAAACCGGTTTAGTTAGATCCACTTAATTACCCGGTCCGACCTGACCCGAATAGGTCGAACCTGATGGATATACGCCCAATTTGAATCCGTTGACTTCCGAATCGCTCTATTTTGATCACCCCGTTAATGATTGTAAATCGAAACTTCGACCCAAACACCCCGCGGAAACACCAACGGTCCGGACGAGGCCAAAATACTCATCCGGACCGAGGTAAACTCACCTAGGTGAGGTCGGGTGGCCACACCCGACCTCCCCTAGGGGAGATCGGGTCAGCCAACCCGATCTCCCCTAGGGAGGGGTTGGGTGGTCACACCCAACCCCTACCCTTGGGGGTCGGATTTTCCTCCCCCCAAGGGCTCCGACACCATTTTCCGACTCCCATACTTGGTTTATTTCCGCCAACCTTCTCCGTGCCTTAAGGTTTTAATTACGTGATTAAGGGCTAATTAATTGTGTTTAAAGGTTAGCGATGTCATTAAGTCACCTTAATGACACCGTTGCCTATAAATACAACTCTTCCACCATTCACTTGAACATCTTGGCTAAGTGCATAATTTAGCTCTGACATCTCTCTAGCTTTATCTCTCTACAAATACCGTACTGACTTAGGCATCGGAGAGGGTACATCAAGCACCACCCCCCCCTCCGTGCTTGGTATTGCCCCTCTTGCAGGGCGAGAAGAAAAGGCGAAGGACATAAAGATACAGACTAGGACGACAAGACTCAAGAGCACCGAATCCGCAACATCTCCAGTGAGGAATAAGGCTTAGGTCGACCGCCCGTTGACCTGAAACTTAGAACCTAACACTTGGCGCCGTCCGTGGGCTTCGAACAGAAAGCCTGGCAATCACGAGAGCGATGACGAATAGCTTAGCATCTAGGCATCACCGCCCACCTGGGGGCAATAGGCGAGGGAGACAGCCTATACCTCCAGCAAGGCAGCCTAATGCAGAGAAACAGCCTGTACACCCAGAGCCTCAAGTAACCCCATAGGCACCCCAGCCCAACAACCAGGAAGGAGGACCCTCACGCCCAGCTGGGGCTGAGTCTTCCACAGCCTCAACTCCATTAGCAAGGAGGCCACAGAGAGAGGGGGAGCAACAGGGAGTGCCGTCCCAATACACGGCACCTCCTCAGGGATACTACTATGAGGCGCAACCTCAAGGATATCCATATGGGATGCCGGCTCAAAGGAACGACAATCGCGCCCACACAACCAACACAAGGCCAGCACACACATAGGGAGCACATACAGTGACTCTAGGGCTGATGAGCGCGTTGGATGAGCTACTAGCCTATAGAGAGACTCTAAGGAACAAGCAGGAAAGGCAACACCAGCATGAAGAAGAAGAAGTCCATGAACAAGAATAAGTCCCAGAAGAAGAACACCACTCGCACCCTCAAGCAGGGCAGCGAGAAGAACAAAGGAGAAATTACCAAAGACCACCCCCAGAGGGAGGGCAGTAGTTTGTGCCTCCAAGGCAGCAACAGACACAACAGGACGCCAGGGCTTACACCCCGCTGGGGGCAGACAGACAGGCCAGACCTCCAAGGAGGCACGAATTCCACCAAGTACCCCAGCAGGGATATCAGGGATACGCCTAAAGTCCGTACCAACACGGAAAAGGGATCCCAGCAAGCCCAGTTTATAACTATGGAGGATATCAGAGAGACTATACTCCGACGCCGATGATGATTACCCCGGAGGAGATAGAAGCCATGATAGTGAGAAAAATGAATGAGTCAAAGAAAAGCGGACTACACTGTCTGAGTGACAAAACGAACCACCCCTTCACAAGGGAGTTGGAAATGAACAAAGTGCCAGACTCCCTGCATACAATATAGATAGCAAAGTACAATGGCAAGGGAGACCCTTTGGAGCATATTCAACAGCATGAAGCCTCTCTATTCGGGAGAACTACTGATGAAAGATACAAGGCACTCCTATTTCCAAACACCCTATCAGGGGTGGCCTCACACTGGTTCTTTAGCCTACCTACTGAGAGCATCCACTCATGGACGCAGCTAAAGGCGAAATTTCTTCAGAGATACCTAGGAGAAAGGAAGCTACTCAAAGGAACAGGCTCCATCGATGATGTGAAGCAAGAAAATGATGAATCTCTGGCTGATTACTACACTAGGTTTAACCAGAACATAGCAGACATACATGGCGACATCACTGAGGGTGAGATAATAAGAGCCTTCATAAGAAACCTAGGCCGCTTCGGGTCCACACTGGCAGAAAAGATGGCCAAGAAACTAGCAAGCACATTAGAGGAGCTAGCAGGGAGAGTAAAAACTCATATAGACCTGGAGAGGCACAGGGCGAGTAAGAAAGCCAAGATTCAAGCAGCTAAGGAGGACAATGCAAAGCCGAACAGAGGAAAGCCACCTCAGGCACCTCAACCAATAAGGCAGCAGGAGTGGCGTCCGCCTCAGCAAAAAAATCAGATGGGCGAACCACTGAAGGCTAGGGAAATAAATGTCATCAAGTTCATACCATTGAACGCCACCCCAGCAGTGGTCCTAAAAGAGATGAGAAATCAGAAACTCTGGTCACCCCCCGGAAGATGGAGAGCGCCTATGGTAGGGACACACAAGGATAGATGGTGTGATAACCATGAGGCATACGGGCATGATACGAACGAATGCTTTAGCCTGAAGCTAAGCATCAACAATATCATCCAAAGGGGGGAGCTAAAACAGTTCGTGGATCATGGGGGCAACAGCATACAGTTAGGGCCATCATACAAGGACAAGGGGAAAAACAAAGTAGACTATAATCCCCCACCCAACAAGAGGGGGACTATAAACATGATACACGGAGGAGTAGCATCAGGTGGCCCAACTGCTAATGCAAGGGAGGTTTACGCATCCAAACTGAACTCAGTACCAAGGTGGAGAAAGAGACCACGAGAAGGAGAGGAGATGAAGATTGAATTCTCGGAGAAGGACAAGAGCCACATTGTCTTCCCGCATGACGATGCTTTAGTCATCACAATAGACATTGATAATTTTGATGTAAAGAGAATACTGGTAGATGGGGGCAGCTCGGCAGACCTCCTAAGCCTAAGGGTCCTAGAAGAAATAGGAAAAACGAAGGCAGACATCAAACCAGTCAACTTCCCTCTGGTTGGCTTCTCAGGGGCAATAAGTTACCCCCTGGGAATGATAACCCTGCCAGTGACCATGGGCCAAGGATGGACACAGCTGAAGGTAAACGTTAACTTCTTGGTGGTTGAAAGCCTGGGAGCCTACAATGGGATCTTAGGACGAACAACCATAAATCCATACGAAATCGTGCCATCTACCGTGCATCAGAAGTTGAAATACATCACTGAGAATGGAATTGGAGAAGTCTTGGGTGATCAACGCACTGCAAGGCAGTGCTACGTCAACTCCATGAGATGTGGATCACACAAGACAGACACAGTGGCAATGGTCATGATAGGGGCCAACCAAGACAACAAGAAGGTGATGAGGAGATAAAGGCAAAGAAAGATGAAGAACAGAGTTGCACTCCGCCTGAGCAGGCAGCTTTTCAAGGAATGTCTAAGAAGAGACACATGAGCAAGGCTGTAAAGGTAACAAGCATACCTTGGCAGCCAGAGAGCGTAGAAGGAAAGAGAACAAGGGACTCCATCATAAAAGGTTTCCGATACATAAATGATATCAAACAAATGCCGAGGGAGTCCATATCAAGCTACTTTGAGAGATTCTCCAGTTATGGTGCCAACATGGACATCACAAGAAGAGAGGTCGTTAGAGCCTTCCTTAGAAACATGCATCCAAACTCATTCAAAGCATATGGAGGGCTCTATGAAATGGTCATGACAAGCACAATGAGAGAGCTCAAAGAGAAGCTGGACAAGGCATTTGCAAAGGAGATGGAGCAATCGGAAGAAGTCCTGGAAAAAGAAAGAAAGACTGACACGCTGGAAGGAGGTGTAAATTTCAAATTCACACCCCTTACAGTGAAGATAGAAGAAATTTTTCAGAAGTACCTCAAGGAAGAACTACCCACATGCAAGGAGGAGGGCAAGGCCTTCCTAGGAAGAGATGCACAGGGTTGGTGTGAGTACCATGGGACCTGGGGGCATCAAACTAACGACTGCATGGTGCTGAAGATAGAAGTGGAGGAGATGATTTATAATGGAGGCCTAAGGGAGTACGTGGCAACAGATAAACTCACCACCCCATATCCTTAGTTTCATATTTAGCACTTTGCATGTTCAAGCATTCTAAGTTTTCCAAAAACAACTTTTGAGAAGGAGAACTCAAGAAGTTACTCCAACTCTACAACTATCTTTGATTTCCTCCAAAGGGTGTCTTGATCCACCCAAGGCATCCCATGTGTACAAAAAACATGAATGCTCCTAAGGGAGTAGGAGTTACTCAAAAAGTATTTTCCAGTGAATGTGGTGATATAATCATTGAGTTATCCTTACACAGATATGACATCAAGTCAACAACACCTTCAACGCCACCAAGAGCGTATCCTGGAAGTAGTTCTAAAACTACGAACCCTGTGCCCTCCGGGAGCCTATCCCGCGAACAGATTCGACGCCCTCAAGAGCGTATCTTGAGAGTAGTTTTTATAGTACGACCTTCGACGCCCCCAAGAGTGTATCTTGAGAGTAGTTTTTATACTACGACCTTCGACGCCCCCAAGAGTGTATCTTGAGAGTAGTGTTCATACTACGACCTTCGACGCCCCCAAGAGCGTATCTTGAGAGTAGTTTCTATACTACGACCTTCGACGCACCCAAGAGCGTATCTTGAGAGTGGTTTCCAAAAACTACGAATTCCGACGCCCCCAAGAGCGTATCTTGAGAGTAGCTTCTAAAAATTACGACCTTCGACGCCCCCAGGAGCGTATCTTGAGGTAGATTTCAAACTACCAGATTCGACGCCCCCAAGAGCGTATCTTGAGGTAGATTTCAAACTACCAGTTTCGACGCCCACCAAGAGCCTATCTTTGGTCTAACTACTGGTGCCCTCCGGGAGCGTATCTCGTGAACAGTTTCGACGCCCACCAAGAGCGTATCTTTGGTCTAACTACTGGTGCCCTCCGAGAGCGTATCTCGTGAACAGTTTCGACGCCCACCAAGAGCGTATCTTTGGTCTAACTACTGGTGCCCTCCGAGAGCGTATCTCGTGAACAGTTTTCAACGCCCACCAAGAGCGTATCTTTGGTCTAGCAGTACCGTACATACCATTTAAAGGGTATCAGAAGAGATCATTGCACCATACTAAGAAGGATCCCATGAGAAAATAATGGCAAAGTAAAGTTGTATAAAGAACACATAATGTTTTTTCTTGATGAGATAGCAGGTATGGCATGAAGGAAACCACAAAAGAAAGATAAGTAAAGGAAACACACCAAGAGAAGAGTCCACGATCAAAGGAATACATACAAAAGCGTAAGAACTACCCATCAAAAGGCAAGTGATCCACACTGCCAACAACACAATACTAAAAAGGAAAGCAACACAAAATCCTACAGCAATCCCAAAAGACACTCAACCCATCAAAGGGGAGGAAGAGTATGGTCGTATATACAAAGATAGAAAGATGTCAATACATCAACCAGAGCCCTCCGGGGAGTCCCCTTGACCCCATGAGGTCGAACCACCAGCAGAGATAGAGGAAGAGGAGGAAGAGTCCGAAGTGTCAATATCCACAGGCGTAGCATCCACCTGTGCAGGGGCAGGCTCGTCAGCAACAGCAGCCTGACCCCTAAGGACAGCCATGTAACCAGTAGCGTACGGTCCAAAATCACCCAGATCGACAACCGGAAATTGAGGATCAATACGAAAAATATGGTCAACAAGATACTCGCCAAACTGGTTCATCTCCTGAGTAAGCCGCACACTGTAGTCAGCAGTAAAGGCAGAGGAAGCCTTGTACTCAGACACTGCGACAGTCCTCTGTCCGGCACCTTGCCTCAAGTTTCCGCAACTCCTCAGAATGGAGTGAAGATGCGACCTCAGCCTCCCGGCGTAAGCTACCTACGGTAGTCTCAAGTAAAGACACTTGGTCCCTGAGCTCCTGCATCTTCAGATCGGACAGGCGTGCCTTCTCAGTGGCAGTGGCAAGCTCCGCCTTCAGGGATACCTGGCTATCCTCAAGAGCCTTCTTCTCGTCGGATAGCTCGAGCACAAGGGATGACATGTTCACCATGTCAGACATACCCTGAAAATTTAACAAGAGATGAGTAACTGGAAAAGCAACCACATGAAAGTAAAAAGGGGAAAGCGAGACACCACTCACAAGCACATAACGGGATAGTACACCCTGAACGAAACGCCGGGTCTCCCTAGGAGACTTAGGCTGAGCAGCACGATCACCAGGGAGGATGGCACCGCGAAGCACACGGATACCAACCTCCGGAGTGCGCAAGGAAGACCCGCTATCAAGGTGGAACTCCTTCAACCCAGCAAAAGGAGTCCACTCAGACCCAACGATATCCTCGTTAGTAAGACGCGTGAAATCCTTCCGACTCAAAGCCGGAGGCCCACCTATACAAACAAAGCAAGATAAAGAAAAATACAAACATAGAAGCATCAGTGACATGGAGGAGATCGAACCTGACGACCGTGCCCTCGGCTGGGGGGCAGGGGATGGAGAACCAGTGACCACTCCACCATCACCAACAGGTCGCTTCCCTTTATCAGCTCGGGAAGGCGCCTCTTCGACCACTATCTCTTTGTCGCGAGACAGGGTCGGGGGACGAACACCAGGTGGAGGAGGATCTGCAGCTTTCTTCTTCTTGACAGCCGAGGCCCCGGCCTCAGAGTCAGACCTCCGCGACTTGGACTTAGAAGGTTCAGAGCCCTTGCCCACGAAGACAAATCTCTCAGTCACCAAAGGAGAGCGCCCTAACAATACAAGGAAAACAGTGTAAGAAAAAACACAAGTATACCATAAGTGGAAAAGAGAAGGAAGCATACCAGAGGCCCCAGCGGTCTTCCCAAGCATAGGGGATTTCTTTGGTGTAGAGTTGGAGGGAGCCTTCCTCTTGCTCAGATTGACCGGAGCTGCCTGCACGTTATACGTTTTCCCGTGAAACCAACCTACAAGGGAAGAGCAGAAAGTAAATGTAGATGAGAAGACTAAGTAACATACCGAACCCCCGGAGTCAGGAGTCAAACTAATCCCTGCCTCATAAAGATCTGTCTCGGTCACCAAGGACACGGGGCAGTATGACTGGGTCCTGTTGCTCTCATAGATGGTCTTCATAGTCTCTAAATCCACAGAAGAGAACTCCCCAAAGGCAGGCCAGCCGTCTGACCGATCCTCATTCAAGACCGACCAAGTAACATATCGATCTGTAATGAAGAAATAATGTTTGGCCCAGTGGCTCGCCGAGTTATTGCTCCGGGTCACGAAGCGAAGAGAAGTATCCCACTCGACCCCGCTCAACCCAAAATCAGCAAATCGGGAATCTTTGAGGGACGGATGGCGAGTTACAAAACTCGCGAAGCCTACCTTCCTCTGATACTGGAATCGATAGAAGCATCGGAACAAGACCAGTGAGTACTTACAGGAGTACCAGTGGCATAACACCCGGAAGCCCACCCAGACACGGATAGCACTAGGAGCAAGGTTCACAGGGGAGATCCTAAAGAACCTACTAAATTCTACAAGATCATCGCAATAAGGCAGCCGCAATCCAAATCGAATCTGGGAAGGATAAACAACAACCTTCCCCCTGGGGGGCTCTGTCACTGTCTGGCGGGTATTCCCCAAAGAAGGGAGGAAGGGATATAAAGGCTCATCTAAGGGGCAAATATCACCTAAAGTAACATGCTCGTTATAGTCAGACCTAGTCAAGTAGTTCTCCGACAAAGCAGCGAGACCTAAATCAAAGGCAGCGAGAAATTCCAAAGCTCGAATCAGGCTCCGACTAACACCCCGGCTCAGATTTCGACACTAAGATAACGGCAGGAAAGGAAGTAATGCGACGAATAGAAAAGAAAGAGAAACTTACTCATCCTTCGAAGGATGTAACGCCTTTGCAGAGTTTGCGTACGGGGACACCACCACGAATACAGTACCTGCCACGACATGACAGATGTCAAAACAAGAAAACTTCCGGAAAGACCGAGCATACCCCGGCATCCGACAAACAACAAACAAAAATCCAAAGGCATCCAACAAAGGTAACAAACATGCGCCAAGGACACCCCAATGATGAAATCGGACAATTTTGCTCAAACCGAAAATCAGTTCCCGGACAAAATTACAATTACGCCCCTCAACGGAAATCAACACACAAATGGCGCCTCGACATCAAATTTAAAACGGGAATAGTTTAATCGGACAAAAAACTATCTCCGGACGACCGGTCAAAATTTTTTCCCCAAATCCACGGCTATCTACGGCAATCACATATTCAATCAAGAATCGGCAATCAAATATCGGCAACTCAAATATCGACATACTATACGGTAATGGAAAGGAAAAGAGTGGACCTTTGGAAAACCCGACCCGATGTGATAAACGGGTCTGGAATTCGAGTTTGAAAGTCGCCGGAAATCAGCCCCTCGCCGGAGATCACCCTTCCTCGCCGCCGGGACCGAGCCGCACCGGAGCTCACTTATCCCGCCTCCGCCGGAACCTCAGTCGCCGTCCTCCGCGCCGTCGACGTCCCCGCCACGCCGCTGCTGCTTCGTAACCTCGCCAAGCACCGCCATGAGCTGAGGTCCGCTCCGCCCAGCCGGAATCGCGCCGTCGACCTCCGCTGGTCCTCCTGCCGCCTTCGCCCCGTGCCGGTGATCTCCCCTTGTCCGTGCTGGTCGGAATTCCTGGTCCCCCACCGGAATTTTGGCCGGCCCCTCTCCCTTGGTGTGCAAGAATTCCTCCCTTGGTCTCCAAGTGTGAGGAAAAAAGGAAAAGATGACAATGGTGGCTAAGTGAGGTAATTTCTTTACCCCTCTATATATTTGAAAATGTGTAGGGTTTTTTAAAGTGACATAATCACAACCCTCCATTTAAAATTAGAGGAGATCTAAGGGTTAAAGGAAAACTATCATCTTTACCTCCCTTAGACTATGGTTAGGCATATTTCCACTCAAGTTAACACCCCATGGGTTTATTTTTAAGCATCCCATACTTAGAAAAATTTTAGACCAAAATTAAAAATTTTCTCCATTTAGACTTACTCCGACATGAAATTGAAGCATGGTCTCGTTTAGCTGTATCCGTATTACATCCCCACGCGAGCATATATTTTTCAAGTATACGCCCATGGCGGGGATAGATTTATTATTCCATCTCAGACGGACACGTGCTTGGACACGTGTCCGTGCTATTCTGACGTTTGCAATTCCTCTATCTTATAAGGCAGGGGGCAGGGTCAGAGACACACATCCATGGGTAAGTAAGTATTCCGACAAAAGGTAAAGTCCCGGCTTCAAATTGCGCGTGTCATACCATCCTAAAATAGAGTCAATCAAGGGTCAGGCCATTGGTTGACTCGGGGGCATGTGATGGATATACGCCCAATTTGAATCTGTTGACTTCCGAATCGCTCTATTTTGATCAGCCCGTTAATGATTGTAAATCGAAACTTCGACCCAAACACCCCGCGGAAACACCAACGGTCCGGACGATGCCAAAATACTCATCCGGACCGAGGTAAACTCACCTAGGTGAGGTCGGGTGGCCACACCCGACCTCCCTTAGGGGAGATCGGGTTGGTCCACCCGATCTCCCCTAGGGGAGATAGGGTTGGCCAACCCGATCTCCCCTAGGGAGGGGTTGGGTGGTCACACCCAACCCCTACCCTTGGGGGTCGGATTTTCCTCCCCCCAAGGGCCCCGACACCATTTTCCGACTCCCATACTCGGTTTATTTCCGCCAACCTTCTCCGTGCCTTAAGGTCTTAATTACGTGATTAAGGGCTAATTAATTGTGTTTAAAGGTTAACGATGTCATTAAGTCACCTTAATGACACCGTTGCCTATAAATACAACTCTTCCACCATTCATTTGAACATCTTGGCTAAGTGCATAATTTAGCTCTGACATCTCTCTAGCTTTATCTCTCTACAAATACCGTACTGACTTAGGCATCGGAGAGGGTACATCAAGCATCACTCCCCGCTCCGTGCTTGGTATTGCCCCTCTTGCAGGGCGAGAAGAGAAGAGAAGGCGAAGGACAGAAAGATACGGACTAGGACGACAAGACTCAAGAGCACCGAATCCGCAACATCTCCAGTGAGGAATAAGGCTTAGGTCGACCGCCCGTTGACCTGAAACTTAGAACCTAACAGAACCGATTGAGAAAATTCGGTTCGGTTTTATTTCGTCTCGGTTTAACATATTGGACCGGCCCAATAATTAAAATTTAAAAGCTTGGACCGAAATGTTTACTTGTGGCTCAAGTAGGGTTTTAAAGTCCAAAACTATTTAACTTGACCATCAAATAACATTACTTATATAAAATAATTTCCAATATTAAATATATATATATATATATATATATATATATATATATATATATATATATATATATATATATATATATATATATATATATATATATATTTCGGACCAAACACAAACATATATATATTTATTCGGTTCAATATATAACATATATATTATTATTGTCAATATCTTAAATAGGGTAACAATTATACTGACAATATATTTTCTCAATCTTTTAGGTAACTAAATCTATCAATAATATCTATAACCCTATTTAAATATTTAGATATATTGATAGTGATATATATTTCTATATATTGTTGGGAATCTATCCTAATGTTCCCAATTATAGATATATTGTTACCTAGTTTAAACAACTAAAATATGGTAAACAATATAATTTTAAAATCTGGTCGAAATATTATCCTTGGTGACTAAGAAATTAAAAAATTTACCTTGTAAATTCACTAGGGTTTTTCGGCCATAAACATGAAAATGGGAACAAGTGGTCAAATTTTAAGATCAAATTTTAATAAGATCTACAATCCAATGTTTGATTTTGATAAATATTACCTTTTTTTTGAAGATCATGAACATCAAATTAACCAAGAACATGAAAATTTCGGACGCATCATAAAACCCTTAAAAATTAGAAAATTTTAAATCTTTTTACTTTAAAATAAAAAATTTCAAGAACACCAATTTATCAAAATCATGAAATCCTAACACAGGCTCTGATACCACTGTTAGATTACGGGGAGTAATCACTACGAAAACTCAAACATGGTATGTGCTAGTAATATCAATTACGCAGCGGAAAATTTACACATACCTCAAGAGTAACCGTAGTCCAAGATCCTTGCTCGAGGGAGTTTGCGATCCTCCGGTCGGAACCCGTAGAAGTCCTTGTGAAAGAAACCCTACGTGGTATAAGCTCCACAGCAAAGCTTCTAATCGATTCTTGGCACAGGGACGGATCTCTGGAGAGTTTGCTCGAAAGCAATTTGGCACACCTTCGGTGAGGTACTTGGTGCAGGCGAACCTATAATGTGGGGATGAGGGTTTTTGTCTCTAAAACTCTCTTGTGAGGGAATTATGATTAACCCTAAAATTTCCCTAACACCTCTTATTTATAGGAGTAAAGTGGACAAAAGTCCACTTTACCCCACCACAAATATTCAGCCGGCCTATGTATTTGGGGAGGCCCAATTTTAAGCCTCCCGTGTCAATTGGGATTTGGGTCTAGCCCAATTACTTTAATGTGACATTTACCCAAGTTCATTACGTAAACTATACATATTATGGGCTACCAATTACGACGCCGATCACCATATGCTTACAATTGATGTGTTGGTTGACAACATATTAATAGGCATCCTCCCATTCTGGCGAGTAGGAGCCGTTGGCATTTAGTGTAAATGGGCCGCCATAATAGGAGCCCATTAATATAAGCCCAACATATTAAGAAAAATTGGGGGTATGACACATAAGGGATTTTGGGTTAGGCCAAAAACCTATGAGTCATACAAGGCCCAAAAAGGGTTTGCCCAATTACTTGCTAGGTTCATCCGAAAGAGGGTGGAGACCCTAGGTGGGTTTTGCTCACCTCCTCTTATAAATAGGAGGTGTAAGGGATTTCTTGGGGTTGGTCATTCTCTCCTTGAAGTTGTCAGAAAAGAAATCCCCTCTCCATAAACTACATACTTCGGGCGAACCCTTTACACCCTTAAGTAGGTGCCAAATTGTTACAAGAAATTCACCCGGAGATCCAACCAGCAGCTCAATTGAAGAGTCCTTGTTGTGGAGACCATTACATGTTGATTGCTCCTTAATTACAGTTCCCGCAGAATACCGTCTGGCAGATCGTGAACTCCCTCGTGACGTTCCTGTAAGCATATGGTGATGGGCGTCGTAATTGGTAGCCCATAATATGTATACTTTACCTAATGAACTTGGGTAAATGTCGCATTAGGGTAATTGGGCTAGACCCAAATCCCAATTGACATGGGAGGCCCAAAATTGGGCCTCCCCAAATACATAGGCCGGCCGAAATATGTAAGGAGGGTAAAGTGGACTTTTGTCCACTTTACTCCTATAAATAAGAGGTGTTGGGGAATTTTTAGGGTTAATCACAATTCCCTCATCAGAGTGTTTTAGAGAGAAAAACCCTCCCCCCATAACACCCTAGTTCGGCTGAACCATATCCCTCACCAAGGGTGTGCCAAATTGCATACGAGCAAACTCTCCAGAGATCTGTCCCTGTGCCAAGAATCGATCAGAGGCTTTGCTGTGGAGCTTTCACCACGTAGGGCTTCTCTAACAAGAACCTCTACGCGTCCCGACAGGAGGATCGTGAACTCCATCCTGAGAAGATCTTGGGTCTACGGATCACCTTAAAGGTATGTGTGAAATTTCTGCTGCGTAATTCCAATTACTAGCATGTACCTTGTTTAAGTATCCGCAGTGATTACTGTTAGATTAAGGGGAGTAATCACTACGGATACTTAAACAAGGTACATGCTAGTAATTGGAATTACGCAACGGAAATTTCACACATACCTTTAGGATGATTCGTAGACCCAAGATCTTCTTTGGAGGGAGTTAACAATCCTCCGGTCGGGACCCGTAGAGGTTCTTGTTAGAGAATCCCTACGTGGTGCAAGCTCCACAGCAAAGCCTCTGATCGATTCTTGGCACGGGGACAGATCTCTGGAGAGTTTGCTCGAAGGCAATTTGGCACACCCTTGGTGAGGGATATGGTTCGGCCGAAACTATCAGGGTGTTGGGTTGAGGGTTTTTCTCTTTAAAACACTCTTCTAAGGGAATTGTGATTAAACTTAAAAATCCCCTAACACCTCTTATTTATAGGAGGAGTAAAGTGGACAAAAGTCCACTTTACCTTACCTAGGGTTTCGGCCGGCCTATGTATTTGGGGAGGCCCAATTTTGGGCCTCCCATGTCAATTGGGTCTGGCCCAATTACCCTAATCTGACATTTACCCAAGTTCATTAGGAAAACTATGCATATTATGGGCTACCAATTACGGCGCCCATTACCATATGCTTACAGCTCCCACTCGCCGGAATGGGAGGGTGCCTGTTAATTTATTGTCGTCCAAATCTGCATCAACATTTATCTCCTTTGATCTGCTCCTTGCTTCCGAATCATACGGTGTTTTCCGTGCGACAGGCGGATACGACGGGCATCGTGCTACTCATCTGTTAGGAGTATTGTAGCACCCGCGGAACGTTGATTCCCTTTTCTCCAATCAACCTGTTATAAACAACATATTGTACTGCGCTGTATCCAAGGTCAAATGTTAATTCTCCTTTTGCTCAGTTTCCACATAGGAACACTTCTCCAAGGCATCCGTACAAGTATTCACAACCTTCAACTAATATCCGGTTGGTGGCCACCTACAAGAGTCGGTAAATTACAGGTGAACTTGACCATCCCCATCGCTCCTATGCTTAGTCAGACCCAACCGTAGTCACTTGACCTTTTTGTTCAGCACTACGCTCGTACGCCGGGAAGCGAGCATTGAGCCTGACCTTAGATATGAGTTCTGAGTCCATGAGGATACTTTAGGTGCCTCTTCATAAGGCTCCTAGGATCAATCACACACTCGAGGTGAAGAAGTTTGCGCCCGCCAGAATCACGAGGATTCCTTCCTAGCACAAACGAGCCGTGACCCCGTGGTCGAACGTGGCATGCGTAGTATGAAGCACGCGTTGATAGCATTCCTGAACCTTTTGGGTTGACAGGAAAGGGATATGTCAATCATGCTATCACAGATTCTCATCTGGCCCAGAATGTTGTTAAAAGACGAACGAAGTTCATCACGACGATTTGCAAAACGAAGATCCGTCGAGTTACTTCGAAACTAGATAACCATCTTGCTTAATCACGTTTATCCCCCTGACTCTTAGCCAAACTTGTTTGGTGGAGGACTCCCTCCATAGCAAGACGACCGTACCTGTGTGACTAGGTAAGGCCCACATTCGACATAGTCTGGCAGAGGATTGCGTCCTCCAACGACTTAGTTTATAGACCGTAAATATGATGTAATCAAAACATTATGACGTCGATTGATCATAAACTCAGTTGCAATTCTTTCGCTTACAAAATGTAACTTTCTAATATCAAAATTCAATCACAGATACATTCCATTTCTAGACCCTATGCAATCCAAGCAGTTTTACATGTTTTTCGAATTTGTCCCAGCGTAGTGGTTTAGTTAATGGGTCCGTTACCAAGTTATTGGTGGACAAGTATTCCATAGTGATTATATTGTCTACTACTATTAAAATTTAGCATGAAATTATTTCTCATCAATGTGTTTGGTCCTACTACGGTACTTCGGATTCTCAACTGCCGCAATGGCTGCTTGACTATCAGAGAAGACCTTCACAGGTTTATTCTCAACATCACCATCAAGCATTGCGGTTAGAAGCCTTTTTTTTAGCCAGACCGCTTCCTGTGCATTCTTAGAGAGAGCTATGAATTCCAATTCCATTGTGGGCAACATGACTTAGGTTTGCTTCTTGCTCATCATGAAATGGCGGCATTTGCAAGGAGGAATGCTCCTCCTGTGGTGGACTTACGATCATCTGGATTGCCACCACGGTTGACGTCAATGTAATCGGTCAATTATAACTTCCTGCCCTCATAGCACAGTTCGTAGTCGGCAGTACCTTTTCGGATAACGAGTTCCTCGTTTTATAAGTCTTTAAATGTTGATGACCGGGATCTGATAGGAAACGTGCTACTAGACCTACAGCGTAATAGATATCCGGACGAGTGTGTTACATGGCGTAGAACAAACTACCAACCATGCTAAAACATCATGCACCCTTTATCTATTCACGCTCTGCCAGGTTCTTGGGGTCGTCACGTTCTAACAGTGCGCACCCAAACAACATTGGCGTTTCCACGGATTTTGGCGTCCTATAATCTGAATCATTTTCAACAGCTTGTTGATGTAGGCTTCTTGAGACAGACACAATTTCCGGGTAGCACGATCTCTAGATATTTTAATGCCCAAGATGTACGTGGCATTTCCCATGTCATTCATCTCAAATACAGATTCCAACCAGGACTTTGACTTATTCATTAATCTCACGTCGTTTACAGCAATAAGTATGTCATCCACGTGTAAGGTTAAGATGACATACTTAGACCCGGAGGTCTTATAATACACACACGGAACCTCATGAAAATTCACAAATCTGTTTCCTACGATTTTCTCATGGAATTTGCAGTACAATTGCCGAGACGACCGTTCAAGACCGTAGATGGACCTATGGATTTTACAAACTTTCATGTTCGTTACCAGGAGTAATGAAACCCTCTGGTTGCTCCATGTAGATCTTTTCCTCCAGGTTTCCGAGGAGGAATGCGGTCTTTATACTCATTTGGTGAGGTTCGTAATCAAAACCTGCAACCAGGACCATGAATGGCCCTGCACCGTGGTTTTACGCACATGTGTTGAGCATGTTTCGTCAAAATCCACTCCGTGAAGTTGGGTTCAGCCTTTCGCAACGAGTCGAGCTGTGTATAGCTCGACCTTTTCCATCAGTGGTGAGCCTTCTTTCAGGACTCACCTTATCCTTATGTCCATGTGGTTAGCAGGTAAATCAACTATTGACTTTAATGGCTTTCATTCAGGCGATCTCTCTCATTTATTATTTTCTTCAATTTCTCTACTTGAGGTCTTTCTAATGCATTGCAACAGTTGTTATAGTGAGAATATCACTCTTCTGGATGGAGTACTTCTTTCGCGAAGTTCGACGCCTTTGACTTTCGTCTAGGCTTGTTTATCCCGTCTTTGAGTCTTAACGTCTCTCCCACTCGGAATAATGCCTCTTCTCGGAGCATTTCTTCCAATTGGAATCAATTCTCACACTCGAGATGATGCTTCTCATCGGAACATCACTTTTATTGGGTACAAGAGGGGTGCTTTAACCATAACAGACAACTTTCCTTATACGACTTCTTGGTCTTAGAATTTTACTTCCAAGATGAATTCCTTGATCACTAGGATATGGAACCAAGTTTGTCGGATCACCCCCACTGGGAATAATGGGTTGTATAGGTAGTTGTGGCATCTGTGGTTTAGCATTACGATAATCAGGTTTTACTTGATTCCTCCAAACAGCAACATTGATTACTTGTGGTAGGCGTTTAGACCTCCCACTGGGTTTATTATGAAAGTGTTCCCATTATCATTTACCATGTCATTCACTTTAGTTGCTGGTGAAAATCTCTCCCACTCGAATTAAGTGGGACCTGATGTTAGTAATATCCTCTTCTTATTTGATCAAGACTTATTATTCTAAACTGTCAATGCATCGGAAAATTCGTCCTCAAGTATGTAATATCATATGTTCGACCACGATGCCATGTCTTTAAGCCTTAAACAAGTATTTTCAAAGAGTAGTAACATACTCTTGTCCTAAATACGTGTTTAATGCATAAATTAATGTCGTATGATGATATGAGTAGCTCATTTTCATTCTTCAGCATTTATGGCGGCGTGTCTTACCGATTACAATGGAACATAGTTTTACATTAATGTGAATTATTTTCTCATCATCCCATAGGGAACGTGTGACGAAATGACTACAACATTTATGTTTACAAACCATGCTTATAGAAGTGTGTCATTTGATTTGAATGCTTAGCCTGACTTATCGTTTAAGGCGTACGGAAGGAAAATCATTTAACTGACTTCATCCTTCTTGTTTGCTAACTTATTTCAGATATTTTATCCCATCTCCGAATTGAGCATTTCAGGTTTTCATCTTATGCGTCAGTTGATACTTTTTACAAGGTCGTAGTAGCTTTCAAAGCCTACTTTCTACCGATGTAAGCGTTATCAATAAGTTATTTCCGAAGGAACGCAAACGAAAATTCAGCACATCATCATTTTGAACACTTCTGTATTAAACTCATACTTTGAAACGATGTGTTCCTCTTTCGAGGTCCACTTACGCGAGGCGCAATTTACCCTAGTTTAACCTTCGGTCAAATCGTTTCATTTCTGAATTTAACATAATTTAATCCTATCGTTTTCACATATGATTTACAGTTTATTTCATTCAATGGAGTAATAATAATAAAGAAATATATAAGCAATATAATTATAAGTAATGCATCAAACAACTAATTAAAAGGATCGAAAAGCTTGAGAAACGGTAATTAATACTTTCTCTGAGCATGGTTACATGCTCAAAATAAAATGTTTCATGTATTTCAAGGAACATTATTAAGTATCCTTTAAAGTGAAAAAATTAGAAGATGTTTATTAACCAAAGCAAATAAAGATAAAGTCTTTCATTCAATCTTTATATCTTCGGGGCAAGTTCCTCAGGTTTGTGCTTGTTCTCCTTCTCGGTTCTGTAATCCAAAAGAATGAATTGAATTACTCTCGAGTAAGAGGAATCCTAGATGAACTTATGAGTTTATCATTATTCTTCAGCACGTAACTTGGGAGGATTGGTACAGGCATTAGCAAGGTGTCCTTTCACGCCACACTTAAAACACGTTCGAGTTTCTTCTTTACGTGTCTGTTTTGCTTTGCCTTTCTTACCACCGAATTTCTTTCGCTTGAATTTCTTCTGAGGTTTTGAAGCTAGAGGCTTATCAGCCTTGATCTGGAGATTCTTTCCCTTCCTCTTGCGCTTACCCTTTTGCTTAGCTGTAAATGAGGATGCGATATGCATTTCCGTCCTAGGCTTTTCAGCCTTGAGAAGATCCTCTTCCAGCTCGAGATGAACTCGCACTTTCTCGAGGTTATCGAGTTGAGTGGCATGGGTAAGGTGCATTTTCATGCTACTCTAAGAGTTAGGTAAGGATCGGATCACGCATTGGACTTTCTGTTCTTCCGTCAGGATTTCTCCTGCTTCCTTGAGTTCAGCAAGCATGTTAGACATGTGTCTGATATGCTCCTTCATTGTATGCTTTGGATTCATTTTTTTATGAGTCTAAAGCGATGTTTAACGATCGCTTCTGGGCAGTGGTGTAAATACCAAACCCTGCCTTAAGACCATCCCATAGGTCTTTGGCAGACTCATAGTGATCATACTCATAGAGTATGTCATCCTCAAGTAGTGATAGCAAGGCGGAACGGATTTGTTGGTCCTTTTCATCCCATTCATCATGGGTTTTCACCAGTTCAGTCGTGAGGTCTTCCTGTGGCCTGACTTTCTTTGTAGTTAGATGCTCCAAACCTCTCATTTCAGTAATTACTATTTTCGCTCGCTTATTCCGGATCTTATAATTTTTTATGTTCAATCTCACTCCCTTGTTCATTTGGGAGATTACATTGCTGATCGCAGCCATTGCTAACAATTTGATAATCATGCAAAAATTAGGTAGACAATATAATTTTGAGAAATAATTGCATACATTAGATATCTATTAAGATTGAATCCGACAAATAATGATTCCTCAGTCATCTAAACCAACCAACCACCAGTAAACCAATGGAAGATGGCTGTGAAAGAGTTCACATTATCAGTCTTTTAAAACGGTTTTAATCGCAAATTGCCGGAACAGGAATTTTAAAACAAGCATACCCGATCTTGGCTTTCCCAAGGCCCTTTGTATTTTGGAAAATATTCCGATGAATTTACTCATGCATATATAATTCTACTAACCATGTAAATTATCATACGCAAGTAACATTCATCAAACAAATCACGGTCATGCTTACGCGTCATGCGTCTAATGTTCCGAGGAACTCATGCTTGCATATATAATTCTACTTACAAGTAAATTATCAAATGCAACTACATCCTCAACATTCTAGCATACTTGTCAAACATGAAATTCCACAACAATCATACATATTCGGCGACTAGTTTTCGGTTTTAAAATAATTTTAAACATTAGGGGCTGATTTGCAATTCATGCTTATAATCAATTACGCAACATTCTAGACATGAATCCTAGGCATTTGCAACCATCACAACATGTCTATCCTAGTGCGCATTCCATATATTTAACCAGGGCTCCGCCCACAACATTCAATGTCCAGCTAGCTTGACTATGTAAAGACAACATTTCTAATCATGCATTAATATATATTGAATAATAAACAATTGCAATTCAGTCCTCTAATTAATCCAGTCCCAAAAACATGTATCTCCGAGATCCATCCCCATAATTGAAACAAGGCATAACAATTAGCAACCCTATGAGCACTGTGTAGTCCATTTAAAGGTTTAAAAATATTTGGATTTTAAAACTTGACCACCCTATTTTATTTAATTGACATGAATTCGGTTTTGAAAAATAATTCAGTTCAGTCAATTTCGGTTCGGTTTGGTCCGGTTCGGTCCGGTTCGGTTCGGTCCAGTAAATCCGGTTCAGTCCGGTCCGTTTTTAAATTTTAAAATCTGGTTCGGTCCGAACCGATCCAATAAAATAGAGTTGGTTCGGTTCAAAACACAAAACCGGTTCGGTTAGATCCAATTAATTACCCCGGTTCAACCCGACCCCATTAGGTCGAACTGATTGAGAAAACCCGGTTCGATTTAAATCCGTCCCGGTTTAATATATTGGACCGGTCCAATAATTAAAATTTGAAAGGTTGGGCCGAAACGTTTACTTGTTGCACAAGTAGGGTTTTGAAGTCCAAAAATAATTTATTGCTAAGATTTTATCTTTAAGATTAAATCAATCAACAATATATATATGTGTAAAATTCGGTTCATATATACATATAATATATTTATTTAATGTCAATATTTTAACCAACAAGTAACATTAATTATATAAAATAATTTCCAGTATAAAATATATGTATATATATATTTCGGCCAAATCAAGACATATATATATATATATTTCCTAGATTCTATCTATAAGATTAAATCAATCAACAATATATATATATATTTATTTATTTATTGTCAATATCTTTAAATAGGATAACAAATATACTGACAATATATTTCTCAATCTTTTAGGCAATAAAATCTATCAATAATATCTTTAACCCTATTAAATATTTAGATATATTGATAGTAATATATATATTTCTTTATATTTATATGAATATATCCTAATGTTCCTAATTATAGATATATTGTTACCTTAATTAAAAATTAAAATATGGTAAACAATATTATAATGTGTGTGTGGCAAAATTTACTTGCTTGGAGACCAAGAAATTAAAAAATTTACCTTGAAAAATCATTAAAATTTTCGGCACAAACACCAAATTTGGAACAAGTGGTCAAATTTCAAGATCAAATTTTAATAAGATCTATTATCCAATGTTTGATTTTGAAAAATATTGCACTTTTCTTGAAGATCATGAACATCAATTTTACCAAGAACATCATGAAAATTTCGGTTTTACCAACAATCATAAAAATCGAAAATTTTAAAAGTTTCTTTTTAAAATTTCGGATTTCATATTTAAATTTCAAGAACATCAATTTATCAAAATCATGAACTCTTAACACAGGCTCTGATACCACTGTTGTACTACGGGGAGTAATCACCACGGATACTTAAACAAGGTACATGCTAGTAATTGGAATTACACAGCGGAAGTTTCACACATACCTTTAGGATGATCCGTAGACCCAAGATCTTCTCTGGAGGGAGTTCGCAATCCTCCGGTCGGGACCCGTAGATGTTCTTATTAGAGAATCCCTACGTGGTGCAAGCTCCACGACAAAGCCTCTGATCGATTCTTGGCACGGGGACAGATCTTTAGAGAGTTTGCTCGAAGGCAATTTGGCACACCCTTGGTGAGAGATATGGTTCGGTCGAAACTATCAGGGTGTGGGATTGAGGGTTTGTCTCTCTAAAACACTCTTGTGAGGGAATTGTGATTTAACCCTAAAAATCCCCTAACATCTCTTATTTATAGGAGGAGTAAAGTGGACAAAAGTCCACTTTACCCCACCTAGGGTTTCGGCCGGCCTATGTATTTGGGGAGGCCCAATTTTGGGCCTCCCATGTCAATTGGGAATTGGGTCTGGCCCAATTACCTTAATGTGACATTTACCCAAGTTCATTAGGTAAACTATACATATTATGGGCTACTAATTAAGGCGCCCATTACAATATGCTTACAATTACTCCCCGTAATCTAGCAGTGGTATCAGAGCCTGTGTTAAGAGTTCATGATTTTGATAAATTGGTGTTCTTGAAGTTTAAATTGAAAACCAAATTTTTTTAAAATAAAATTTTAAAATTTCAATTTTTTGGGGTTATTGATGAATCCGAAATTTTCATGATGTTCTTGGTTAATTTGATGTTTATGATCTTCAAGAAAAGCGTAATATTTATCAAAATCAAACATTGGATTGTATATCTTATTAAAATTTGATCTTGAAACTTGACAACTTGTTTCTAATTATGTGTTATTTCAGCCAACCTTAAGGAATTGCAAGGTAAATTTTTTTAATTTCTTAGGCACCAAGCAAAGTAATTTTGGCCGAAATAATAAATTAATATAATTTACCATATTTTAGTTTTTAATCTAGGTAACAATATATCTATAATTAGAAACATTAGGATAGATTCACATTAATATATAGAAACATATATATCACTATCAATATATCTGAATATTTAATTGTAAGCATATGAAAATGGGCGCCGTAATTGGTAGCCCATAATATGTATAGTTTACCTAATGAACTTAGGTAAATGTCACATTAGGTAATTGGGCCAGTCCCAATTGACATGGGAGGCCCAAAATTGGGCCTCCCCAAATACATAGGCCGGCTGAAACCCTAGGAGGGGTAAAGTGGACTTTTGTCCACTTTACTCCTCCTATAAATAAGAGGTGTTAGGGGATTTTTAGGGTTAATCACAATTCCCTCACAAGAGTGTTTTAGAGAGAAAAACCCTCAACCCCACACCCTGACAGTTTAGGCCGAACCATATCCCTCACCAAGGGTGTGCCAAATTGCCTTCGAGCAAACTCTCCAGAGATCTGTCCCCGTGCCAAGAATCGATCAGAGGCTTTGCTGTGGAGCTTGCACCACGTAGAGCTTCTCTAACAAGAACCTCTACGGGTCCCGACCGGAGGATCGTGAACCCCCTCTTGAGAAGATCTTGGGTCTACGGATCACCTTAAAGGTATGTGTGAAACTTCCGCTGTGTAATTCCAATTACTAGCATGTACCTTGTTTAAGTATCCTTAGTTATTACTCCCCATAATCTAACAGTGGTATCAGAGCCTGTGTTAGGAGTTCATGATTTTGATAAATTTGATGTTCTTGAAATTTAAATATGAAATTTTAAAAAGAAAATTTTAGAATTTTCGATTTTTTAGGGTGCTTGGTGAAACCGAAATTTTCTTGATGTTCTTGTTTAAATATGATGTTTATGATCTTCAAGAAAAGTGTAATATTTATCAAAATCAAACATTGAATTGTATATCTTATTAAAATTTGATCTTGAAATTTAGCAACTTGTTCCTAGTTTGGTGTTTGTGCCGAAAATTTTAATGATTTTTCAAAGTAAATTTTTTAATTTCTTGGTCACCAAGCAAATAAATTTCGGCACACACACATTAGAATATTGTTTACCATATTTAATTTTTTTTAATTAAGGTAACAATATATCTATAATTAGGAACATAATGATAGATTCACATAAATATATAGAAATATATATCGCTATCAATATATCTAAATATTTAATAGGGTTAAAGATATTGTTGATAGATTTTATTGACTAAAAGATTGAGAAAATATATTATCAGTATATTTGTTACCCTATTTAAAATATTGACATTAAATAAATATATTATATGTATATATGAACCGAATTTTACACATATATATATTGTTGATTGATTTAATCTTAAAGATAAAATCTTAGCAATAAATATATATATGTTATATTTTGGCCGGATTATATATATATATATATATATATATATATATATATATATATATTTAATATTGGAAATTATTTTATATAATTAATGTTACTTGGTGGTTAAGTTAATTATTTTTGGATTTTGAAACCCTACTTGGGCCACAAGTAAACATTTCGACCCAACCTTTAAAATTTTAATTATTGGGCCAGTCCAATATATTAAACCGGGACGGATTTAAATCGAACCGGGTTTTCACAATCGGTTCGACCCAATCGAGTCGGGTCGAACCGGGGTAATTAAGTGGATCTAACCAAACCGGTTTTGTGTGTTGAACCGAACCAAACCCTATTTTATTGGACCGGTTCGGACCGAACCTGATTTTAAAATTAAAAATCGAATCGAATTGGATTTACCAGACCGAATCGAACCGGATTAGCCGGACCGGGCCGAACTAGATTTTCTGAACCGGACCGAACCGGACCAAATCGAACCGAAATTGACTGAACAGAAATGTCTTTCAAAACCGAATTCAAGATAATTAAATAAAATAGGGTGGTCAAGTTTTAAAATCCAAATATTTTTTTTAACCACTAAATGGACTACACAGTGCTCATAGGGCTGCTAACCTTTATGCCTTGTTTCGATTATGGGGATGGATCTCGGAGATACATGTTTTTTAGACTGGATTAATTAGAGGGAGGAATTGCAATTTTTTATTATTCAATATATATTAATGCATGATTAGAAATGTTGTCTTGAAGCTAGGTAGACATTGCATGTTGTGGGTGGAGCCCTGGTTAAATATATAGAATGCTCACTAGGATAGACATGCTGTAATGGTTGTAAATATCTAGGATTCATGTCTAGAATATTGCGTAATTGAATATAAGCATGATTTGCAAATCAGCCCCTAATGTTTAAAATTATTTTAAAACCAAAAACCAGTCGCCGAATATGTATGATTGTTGTGGAATTTTCATGTTTGACAAGTATGCTAGAATGTTGAGGATGTAGTTTTATTTGATACTTTACTTGTAAGTAGAATTATATATGCAAGCATGAGTTCCCCGGAACATTAGACGCATGACGCGTAAGCATGAGCGTGATTTGTTTGATGAATGTTACTTGCGTATGATAATTTACATGGTTAGTAGAATTATATATGCATGAGTAAATTCATCAGAATATTTTCCAAAATACAAAGGGCCTTGGGAAAGCCAAGATCGGGTATGCTTGTTTTAAAATTCCCGTTCCGGTAATTTGCTATTAAAAACGTATTAAAAGACTGATCTATTGGACTGAAAATGGCGGTAATGTGAACTCTTTACATCCATCTTCCATTGGTTTACTGGTAGTCGGTTGGTTTAGATGACTGAGGAATAATTATTTGTCGGATTCAATCTTAATAGATATCTGATGTATGCAATTCTTTCTCAAAATGTTATTGTCTCCCTGATTTTGTATAATAATCAACGTGTTTAGTAACGAATTACAGCCTAGATGGGATCATCTTGTGTTGATGAACTTTTGATTGAGACTAACTACGACTCGTGGAGTAAGCGCGTCAATGCACTTTTGGAGGATAATGACATTGTAGATCATATTCAGAAGTCCATGAATTACCCAGATGCCGGTCTGACTAAAGACCTGGCATATGCCCATTTTCAATGGGAGCAAGATGACAAGAAAGCAAAGGATATATTGTTGGCTGAGATGGCTTAGGGATTCCATGATGAATATGAGGATGTTCCAATTACAAAGGACATCTGGGATGCCCTATTCCTAAAATATGGAAACGGCATGGAAGCGATCCTGCACCCACTTATACCCATTATGGAATAAAGCTTAAACAGCTACAGCCAAAGTGTACCTGAAAAAGTATACGATTTCCTTGGCATGATAAAACCATTGGAGGAAGAAGGTCAGGTGGGTGAATGGGATAAAATTCAAGCCATCATCGGGATCCTCCCGAAGTCTTGGAGAGCAGCCAATGCTTTAATGACCGCCATTGGTTCTGTGTTGGATCTTGCATCGGTACTGGAGTTCATCGAGATGGAACAAGCTCGACTGAAATCAATAACGGTACCAGCTGGGCAAGGAAAGAGAAAGAGGATGAACAAAGGAAAGAAACAACATGCAGTCGACGGTAAAATGTTGACAAAGCCTAAACCAGGTAGTCTCCGATTGAAATCATAGATAGTCCGCGGGAACTCCAGTCCACGCCGAATAGGCGAAGGTACAGGGTCCAACAAAACGCATCCTGAAAAGGTATGCAATATTGGTTATGTAATGGAAACTCTAGTTTCCTCAACTGTCATGTTAACTGACTCAAATCCTTCATGGATTCTTGACTAAGGTGCGACGGACCACATAGCCAACGACAAAAGACTATTTTCCAAGTTTAGACGATTGCCAAAGGATTCTAAGAGGATATACATTGGTGACAACTCACAAGTTGAAGTCATTGGAGTAGGGAACTGCAAATTGTCTATGAACAATGGCAGGACCATGCTACTTGAGAATGTCCTTTTTGCTCCTAGAATCCATAGAAATGTTGTTTCTGTTTCCACTCTTATGAATAATAATTACATTTCATCATTTTAGAAAAAATTTGTTCTTATCAATAAAAGGCGATGTCTTCTTAGAGCATGCCTATTCCACTTATGGTCTCTTTATCATGGATTCGAATGGATGTATCGATTCGAATAGGATGTATGCATTATCCTCCAGGGAAGCAGAGACTGACGCAGCCGGATGGCATGCGAGGTTGGGACATATAAGCTACAATAGGGTCCATTCATTGGCTCGAAGAGAGCTTTTGCCTGGTACCAGCAATGTGATTAAACACACTTACCATGATTATCTGGCTGGAAAATCCACCCGCAGTTGATTCACTCCGACGTCTGTGGACCAATGAGTGTAACCGCTAGGAATGGGAAACGATACTTCGTAACTTTCATTGACGACTACACCCGTTATGGGTTTACTCATTTGATTGATTGTAAATCAGAGGCAATAGACTGCTTTAGAAACTTTCTAAACCTCGTAGAGAATCAGAAGGAGCGAAAGGTGAAAACCTTACGCACTGATAGAGGTGGAAAATATCTCTCTAATGAGTTTGAAAAGTTGTGCAAAGAAAGAGGGATAGCCCGTCAAACGACAATCCCCAACACACCACAGCAGAATGGTGTGGCTGAACGTCGTAATCGTACACTCCTCGACATGGTTAAAACCATGATGTCGCAGGCTCAATTACCTATCTCCTATTGGAGTGATGCGTTGTTGACTGCCACTCATGTAATAAACCTTGTCCCAACCAAAGCGGTAGACACAACGCCATATGAGCTGTGGTATGGAAGAGAATTAAATCTCACCCGATTGCGACCTTGGGGTTGCGCTGCCTATACACATACGACTGACAGCCGTTTTGGCAAGTTAGGACCCAGAGGACTAAAGAGTATCTTTATAAGGTACTCAGAGAATTCTAAAGGTTACGTATTTGTGTCAGCTCAAGAAAATGGTGGCGTGGTCGAACATGAATCCAGAGACGTAACTTCCTTGAGGACGAATTCCCAACGCTTGGCGAAATTAAAACAAATGAGATATTAACTGAACTAGAGCAGGATATCATTGATGATCAGGTCCCACTTACTTCGAGTGGTAGATTTGAACTGAAAACAAAAGTGAATGACATGGTTAATGATACTGGAAACATTTTCATTATAAACCCAGTGGGAGGATTAAACCCTACCACACAAATCATTGTTGCCGCAGAGACGAATCAAGTTGAACCTGATAATCATGTAGCTGGACCGACACCACAACCACCAAATCTACCCATTGTTCCCATTGGGAGTACTCTGATCAACTTGGTTCAAGGTCCTAGTGATCAAGGAATTCATCTTGGGGATAAGATCCCGAGACCAAGAGGCCGTACAAGAAGGTTGTAGGTCAAGGTTCTAACATTGCTCTTGTTCCCAGTGGGAGTGATGCTCTGAATAGAAGCATTGTCCCGAGTGGGAGTAGTGTTCAAAATTAAGATGGGGGGAACGAGCCTAGACGTAGTCAAAGGCATCGAACTTCTCCTAGGAAGTATCCCATCGAGAGAGGAGAAATCCTCACTCTAACATATGTTGACGAACCAGTAACGGTTCAACAAGCGTTGGAAGGACCACAAGCAAAGGAATGAAGAAATGCAATGGAGGAAGAAATCTCATCAATGAAAGCCAATTCGGTATGGTCTTTGGTTGATTTACCTGCTAACCGCAGAGCCATAGGACCAAAGTGGGTTCTCAAACTGAAACTCAATGTTGATGGAAAAGTCGAGCGATACAAAGCCCGACTTGTTACGAAAGGATATACCTAACTTCACAGAGTGGACTTTGACGAAACATACTCAACTACTCTGTGTTACACCACAGTACGGGCCATTCTGGCCTTGGTTGCAAGTCTCGATCTCGAGCTGCACCAAATAGATGTTAAGACCACATTCCTCCACGGAAACCTGGAGGAAGAGACCTACATGGAGAACCTAGAGGGTTTCATTACTCCTGGCAACGAACGTAAAGTTTGTAAACTCCAAAGGTCCATCTATGGTCTTAAACAGTCGTCTCGGCAATGGAACCGAAGATTCCACGAGGAAATCGTAGGAAATGGATTTGTGAATCTTCACGAGGATCCGTGCGTGTATTACAAGACCTCCGGGTCTAAGTATGTCATCTTAACTTTATACGTGGACGATATACTCACTGCCGCAAACGAATGAGTTTTATGAACAAGCCAAAGTCCTGGTTGGCACTTGTATTTGAGATGAAGGACATGGGAGAGGCCACGTACATCTTAGGCATTAAAATTGCTAGAGATCGGGCTACCTGGAAATTGTGTCTGTCTCAAGAAGCTTATATCAACAAACTGTTGAAAAGATTCAGATAACAGGATGCCAAACCCGTGGATACGCCGGTGGTGTTTGGGTGTGCACTGTCAAAACGCGACGGCCCCAAGAACCTGGTAGAGCGTGAACAGATGAAGGGTACAGAGTATCTAAGCATGGTCGGTAGTTTGATGTATGCCATGTAATGCACCCGTCCGGATATCTGTTACGCCATGAGCCTAGTAGCACGTTTCCTATCAGATCCTGGCTATCAACATTTAAAGGCTGTAAAACGAATAATTTGTTATCTGAAAGGTACTACCGACTACGCGCTGTGCTATGAGGATAAAAGTTAGAATTGACCGGTTACATTGACGCCGACCATGGTGGCGATCCGGATGATCGTAAGTCCACTACAAGGGGAGTGTTCCTCCTTGCTAATGCCGCCATTCCATGGACGAGCAAGAAGCAAACCTATGTCGCGCTGTCTACAATGGAATCGAAATTCGTAGCTCTCTCTAAAAATGCACAAGAAGCGGTCTGGCTCAAAAGGCTTCTAACTGCACTACTTGGTAGTGATGTTGAGAATAAACCTGTGAAGGTCTTCTCTGAAAGTCAAGCAGCCATTGCGGCAGTTAAGAATCCGAAGTACCATAGTAGGACCAAACACATTGATGTGAAATATTTCTATGCTAAATCTATGGTCGAAGACAATACAATCACTATGGAATACTTGTCCACTGATAATATGATAGCGGACCCATTAACTAAACCACTACGCAGGGACATATTCAAAAAGCATGTAAAGCTGCTTGGCTTGCGTAGGGTTTAGAAATGGAATGTATCTATGATAGCATTTTGATATTAGAAAGTTACATTTTGTAAGCGAAAGAATTGCAACTGAGTTTATGATCAATCGACGTAGTAATGTTTTGATTACATCAGATTTACGGTCTATAAACTAAGTCGTGGGAGGACGCAATCCTCTGCCAAACTATGTCGAATGTGGGCCTTACCTAGTCAAATAGGTACGGTCGTCTTGCGATGGAGGGAGGCCTCCACCAAACAAGACTGGCTAAGAGTCAGGGGGATAAACCTGATTAAGCAAGACGATTATCTAGTTTCGAAGTAACTCGACGTGACCTTCGTTTTGCATATCGCCGTGATAAACTTCGTTCGTCATTTAACCACATTCTGGGCCAAATGAGAATCTGTGATAGCATGATTGACATATCCCTTTCATGTAAACCCAAAAGGTTCAGGTATGCTATCAACGCGTGCTTCATACTACGCGTGCCACGTTCGACCACGGGGTAACGGCTCGGTTGTGCTAGGAAGGAATCCTCGTGATTCTGGCGGGCGTAAACTTCTTCACCTCGAGCGTGTGATTGATCTTAGGAGCCTTATGAAGAGGTACCTAAATTATCCTCACGGACTCAGAACTCATATCTAAGTTCAGGCTCAATGCTCCCTTCCCGGCGTACGAGCGTAGTGCTGAACAAAAAGGCCAAGTGACCACGTCTTTGGAAACCAGTTGGGTCTGACTAAGGATATGAGCGATGGGGATGGTCAAGTTCACCTGTAATTCACCGACTCTTGTATTCACTAGGTGGGCACCAACCGGATATTAGTTGAAGGTTGTGAATACTTGTACAGATGCCTTGGAGAAGTGTTCCTATGTGGAAACTAGGCAAAAGGAGAATTAACAGTTGACATAGGATACAACGCGGTACAATATATAAATGTTGTTTAGAACAGGTTGATTGGATAAAAGGGAATCAATGTTCCGCGGGCGCTACAATATTCCTAACAGATGAGTAGCACGATGCCCTTCGTATCCTCCGGTCGCACGGGAAACCTCGTGTGAACTATTCGGAAGCAGGAGCGGATCAAAGGAGAGAAATGTTGATGCAGATTTGGACGACAATACATTAACAGGCACCCTCCCATTCCGGCGAGTGGGAGTTGTAAGCATATGGTAATGGGCGCCGTAATTGGTAGCCCATAATATGTATAGTTTACCTAATGAACTTGTGTAAATTTCACATTAGGGTAATTGGGCTAGACACAAATCTCAATTGACACGGGAGACCCAAAATTGGGCCTCCCAAAATACATAGGACGGCTGAAACCCTAGGTGGGGTAAAGTGGATTTTTGTCCACTTTACTCCTCCTGTAAATAAGAGGTGTTAGAGGATTTTTAGGGTTAATCACAATTCCCTCACAAGAGTTTTTTAGAGAAAAAACCCATCAACCCCACACCCTGACCGTTTTGGCCGAACCATATCCCTCACCAAGGGTGTGCCAAATTTTCTTCGAGCAAACTCTCCAGAGATCTGTCCCAG
Organism: Clarkia xantiana subsp. parviflora; assembly: GCA_036873135.1. NCBI lineage: Eukaryota > Viridiplantae > Streptophyta > Magnoliopsida > Myrtales > Onagraceae > Clarkia > Clarkia xantiana. The sequence continues at coordinate 3,497,982 of JAPTYO010000018.1, forward strand.
TGCCAAGAATCGATCAGAGGCTTTGCTGTGGAGCTTGCACCACGTAGGGCTTCTCTAACAAGAACCTCTACGGGTCCCGACCGGAGGATCGTGACCTCCCTCTTGAGAAGATCTTGGGCCTACAGATCACCTTAAAGGCATGTGTGAAACTTCCGCTGCGTAATTCCAATTACTAGCATGTACCTTGTTTAAGTATCTGTAGTGATTACTCTCCTTAATCTAACATTAATAGGGTTAAAGATATTATTAATAGATTTTATTGCCTGAAAGATTGAGCAAATATATTGTCAGTATATTTGTTACCCTATTTAAGATATTGACAATATATATATATATATATATATATATATATATATATATATTGTGGATTGATTTATTCTTGTAGATAAAATCTTCAAAAATAAATATATATATATATATGTTTTTATATGGTCCGAAATTTATATATATATTTAATATTGGAAATTATTTTTTTAAATAATTAATGTTACTTTTGGCCAAAAAAAAAATAATAATTAATGTTACTTGGTGGCTAAGTTAGTTATTTTTGGACTTTAAAACCCTACTTGGGCCACAAGTAAACGTTTCGGCCCAACCTTTTGAAATTTTTAATTGTTGGGCCTGTTCAATATATTAAACCGGGACGGCTTTAAATCGAATCGGGTTTTCTCATTCGGTTCGACCTAATCGGGTTAGGTCGAACCGGGGTAACTAAGTGGATCTAACCGAACCAGTTTTGTGTGTTGAACCGAACCATATTTTGTTGGACCAGTTCAGACCGAACCAGATTTTAAAATTAAAACCGGACCGAACCGAACCGGATTTTAAACCAAACCGGACCGAAATTGACTTAACCGAAATGATTTTCAAAACCGAATTCAAGTCAATTAAATAAAATAGGGTGGTCAAGTTTTAAAATCCAAATGTTTCTGAACCTCTAAATGGACTACACAGTGCTCATAGGGTTGCTAACATTTTGCCTTGTTTTGATTATTGGGATGGATCTCGGAGATACATATTTTTGGGACTGGATTAATTAGACGAGTGAATTGCAATTGTTTATTATTCAATATATATATATATTAATACATGATTAGAAATGTTGTCTTGACTTAGTCAAGCTAGCTGAATATTGCATGTTGTGGGTAGAGCCCTGGTTAAATATACGGAATGCGCACTAGTATAGACATGCTGTGATGGTTGGAAATGCCTATGATTCATGTCTAGAATGTTGCGTAATTGAATATAAGCATGAATTGCAAATCAGCCCCTAATGTTTAAAATCATTTTAAAATCGAAAACCAGTCGCCAAATATGTATGATGGATATGAATGATTCATGTTTAACGTGTATGCTAGAATGTTGAGGATGAAGCCGGATTTGATAATTTACTTGGAAGTAGAATTATTAAGCAAGCATGAGTTCCTCGGAACATTAGACGCATGACGCGTAAGCATGAATGTGGCTTGTTTGATGAATGTTACTAGCATATAATAATTTCCATGGATAGTAGAATTATATATACATGAGTGAATTCATCGGAATATTTTTCCAAAATAAAAAGGGCCTTGGGAAAGCCAAGATCGGGTATGCTTGTTTTAAAATTCCCGTTCTGGTAATTTGCGATTAAAACCATTTTAAAAGACTGATCTATTGGATTGAAAACGACGGTAATATGAACTCTTTCACAACCATCTTCCATTGGTTTACTGGTGGTCGGTTAGTTTAGATGACTGAGGAATCATTATTTGTCGGATTCAATCTTAATATATATCTGATGTATGCAATTCTTTCTCTAAATGTTATTGTCTCCTTGATTTTTGCATAATTGTCGATGTGTTAGTATGTATTGGTTAATTTTGGGCGATTTGATATTCCTCGCAATCTTGATGGTGTGAATCATGACGGATAAAAGGAGTACATGTTGAACTCTCTACTACGATTCCGATAAGTAGAGAGGACAACTACTGATGAATATAAGTAGTCTGTACGATTTTTACAATGAGAGACGAATGTAATAATTTGTTTCACCAAGCATGGGAGTAGGTTCTTTGATGATCTGAACGAATATGTGGTGATACATTCAACCTTGGTAAAAGGAGGTTGAAGAAGACTTCAATTACAACCAGCCAATATTGCAGCTTAGTATCCCTTAGCATCCGCCTCGGTGGAAGCAAGGATGCAAAAGCTAAACTTTTCGGTTAAACGTGATGTTCTTCTCTCTTTTCATGGATGTTGGCGTAAAACCCGCATCGGATCTTCAGAATGAAAGGTCAACATGGAAAAGATGTATATGGTTGTCTGATATTGACAGGACTCAATAACCTTGAGCCTAATCAAGTACAGTAACCACAACAGTAAAAGGGAAACCTTCTCTGCTCGCCATACTGGGTTCGAAAGAAGTCAACCATGATCTGCATATCATAGAGAGAACTGGACCATAAAGGTCTTATACGATAATCATGTGGGTTAAACCATGTTGATTAAGTGCGTCTCAAGTACGCCTCATAGGTCATGTGTATGAAGCGGTAAAATGTTTTATACAGATACAGATCATTTGACATGATTCACTCGTGAATTTACTAAGATGTGATGTTCAATATGGCTTAAAGTTCTCGACTATCTATACGACAATCATGGATCAAATACGTGAACTTCAGATCAAGAACCCTACCATTATCATTTATCGTTCGTATGAGTTACTAAAATTTTGGTTATTTCGAGATTCGGATTTATTGAATAAAGTAGTTTCCGTTCGATTCGAAATGTGATCTACTTGTCAAAATTAATCGACCCGTTTAAGAGGGATTGATCCGAAACAAAATTCGGCCAGGTAAAAGTGGTCGAATAAAACGAAACGATTCACGTACTCCGTCATCTCAGTCGGGACAACTGAACTGAACATACACATCGATTGCGTAGCTAGATCGAAAGATTTAGTATTTCTTAATTATTAAGAACTCCATTGAAATAAAATAATCTGTAATGATGATCATGTGCGAAACCGATTGGATTAAATTAAATTAGATTCAGAAATGAAATGATTTTACCAAGGGTCAAAACTTCGGTAAATAGCGCTACACGCTTGTGGACCTCGAAAGACGAAACACATCGTTTCAAAAATACGAATTTAATGATGAAGTGTCTTAATGATGATGTGCTGAATTTTCGTTTGCATTCCCTTGGAAACAACTTATTGATACCATTTACATCGGTACGAAGTAGACTTCGTAGCTACCACGACCTTGTAAAAGTATCAGCTAACGCATAGGGTGAAAACCCAAGATGCTCAGTTCGAATATGGGATAAAATCCTTGAGATAAGTTTTGCAACGAATAAGGATTAAGTCGGTTAAACGATTTTCCTTCCGTACGCCTTGAACGATAAGTCTGGCTAGGCATTCAAATCAACTAACACACTTCAGAAATCACAGTTTATAAACATAATGTTGGAGTCACTCTATCAAATGTTCACTATGGGATGATGAAAAGTGATTCACATTTATGTAACACTGTGTTCTAATGAAATCGTTAAAACACATCACCATAATAGCTGAAGATGATACTGAGTTAAATCACATCATCATGAAACATTAATTTGCGCATTAAACACGTATTTGGAACAAGAGTACGTTAACTACTCTTAGAAAATACCTGTTTACAGCTTTTGGGAAAATGGTGACGTGGTCGAACATAAGACATTACATACTTGAGGACGAATTTTCCGATGCATTGACAGTTCAGAATAATGAGTATTGATCAAATCAGAAGAGGATATTACTGACAACAGGTCCCACTTAATTCGAGTGGGAGATATTTGAACCAGCAACTCAAGTGAATGACATGGTAAATGATAATGGAACATTTTCATAATAAATCCAGTGGGAGGTATAAACACCTACCACAAGTAATCATTGTTGCTGTTTGGACGAATCAAGTAGAACCTGATTATCGTAATGCTAAACCAGGATTGCCACAATTACCTATACTACCCATTGTTCCCAGTGGGAGTGATCCAATAAACTTGGTTCCATATCCTAGTGATCAAGGAATTTATCTTGGAAGTAAAACTCCGAGACCGAGAAGTCGTATAAGGAAAGTTGTCGGTTATGGTTAAAGCACTCATCTTGTACCCAATAGAAGTGATGCTCTGATAAGAAGCATCATCTCGAGTGGGAGAATTGATCCCAATTGGAAGAAATGCTCTGATAACAGGCATTATTCCGAGTGGGAGAGACGTTAAGACTCAAAGACGGGATAATCAAGCCTAGACGAAAGTCAAAGGCGTCGAACTTCTCCAAAGAAGTATCCCATCTGGAAGAGTGATAACCTCACTCTAACAACTGTTGGCATGCATTGGAAAGATCTCAAGTGGAGAAATGGAGGAAAATAATAAATGAGAGAAATCGCCTAAATGAAAGCCATTAAAGTCTATAGTTGATTTACCTGCTAACCACAGGGGCATAAGGATATGGTGAGTCCTGAAAGAAAACTCACCACTGATGGAAAAGGTCGAGCGATACAAAGCTCGACTTGTTGCGAAAGGCTATACTGAACTTCACGGAATGGACAGTGACGAAACATACTCACCACCTGTGCGTAAAACCACGGTGAAGGGCCATTCATGACCCTGGTCACAGGTGTCAATTTCGAATTGCACCAAGTGGGTATTAAGACCGAATTCCTCCTTGGAAAACTGGAGGAAGAGATCTACATGGAGCAACCAGAGGGTTTCATTACTCCTGGTAACGAACGTAAAGTTTGTAAACTCCAAAGGTCTATCTACGGTCATAAATAGTTGTCTCGGCAATGGTACCGCAGATTCCACGAGGAAATCGTAGGAAACGGATCTGTGAATTTATCACAAGGATCTGTGCGTGTATTATAAGACCTCCAGATCTAAGTATGTCATCTTAACCTTATGCGTGGACGACATACTTATTGTTGTAAACGACATGAGTTTTATGAATATTTCAAAGTCCTGATTGGCGTCTGTATTTGAGATGAAAGACATGGGAGAGGCCACGTATATCTTAGGTATTGAGACTGCCAGAGATCGCGCTACCCGGAGATTATGTCTATCTCAAGAATCTTGTATCAACAATCTATTGAAAAGATTCAGATTACAGGGTGCCAAAACCCGTGGAGACGCCGGTGTTGTTTGGGTGCGCACTGTCAAAACGTGACGGCCCCAAGAACCTGGCAGAGCGTAAATAGATAAAGGGTGCATGATTTTTAGTATTGTCGGTACTTTGTTCTACAACATGCAATGCACCCGTCCGGATGTCTGTTACGCCATGAGCCTAGTAGCACGCTTCCTATCAGATCCTAGCCATCAACATTTAAAGACTATAAAACGAATAACTCGTTATCTGAAAAGGTACTAGCGACCATGAACTATGCTATGAGGGCAGGAAGTTAGAATTGACCGACTGCATTGACGGCGACCGTGGTGGCGATCCGAATGATCATAATTCCACCACAGGAGGAGTATTCCTCCTTTCCTAATGCCGCAATTTCATGGACGAGAAAGAAGCAAATATGAGTCGCGCTGTCTACGATGGAATAGGAATTCGTAGCTCTCTCTAAGAATTCACAAAAAGCGGTATGGCTTAAAAGGCTTCTAACTGCGCTGCTTGGTGGCGATGTCAAGAATAAACCTGTGAAGGTCTTCTCTGACAGTCAAGAACCCATTGCGGCAGTTAAGAATCTGAAGTACCATAGTAAGACCAAACACATTTATATGAAATAATTAATGCTAAATTTGTGGTGGTAGACAATATTATCACTATGGAATACTCGTCCACCAGTAACTTGGTAACAAACCCATTAACTAAACCACTACGTAGGGAGATATTCGAAAAGCATGTGAAACTGCTTGGATTGCGTAGGGTTTAGAAATGGCATGTATCTGTGATAACATTTTGATTTTAGAAAGTCACATTTTGTAAGCAAAAGAATTGCAACTATAAGCTGGAAATTTACTTCATTGATCACTAGGTATTACAAGCAAGATGATACAATATATATACTAAGTAGAACTAGGCTCACCAACTAAGGCTATACAATAAACTATGAACCAGGTGCATACATAGTGCAGGGTGCATGCATAGTATAATCAGGTGCATACATAGTGCAGGGTGTATGCATAGTGTAACTAGGTGTATGCATAGTGTAGTGAATGTAGTCTTCATATACACTTCTATATTCTCCCATCCTTTTCTTCCTCTTCTTTTCTTTCTTGGAAGACATCTTTAATTCCATATAGTCTCAACAAGGCTAAGTGCTGATTCTTCACTAAAGCCTTGGTAAGCAAGTCAGCTAGTTGATCCTTTGAAGGAATATAATGGACACCAATCATCCCTAGTTCAATGTGGTGCCTTGTGAATTGACAATCCAATTCAAAATGCTTTGTACGCTCATGAAACATTGGATTTTTAGCAATCTTCACAGCTGCTTGACTATCTGTGTATATGGGAATAGGAAGGCTTACTTGCAAACCAAGTTCTTTGAGAATTCTGTCTACCCAAAGTGCCTCTTGAATTGCAACTCTTAGGCACCTATACTCTGCTTCAGCACTTGATAGTGAAATGGTATCTTGTTTCTTGACCTTCCAACCTATCATAGCTGCTCCAAGTTTTACACAATAGGCACTCACTGATTTTCTACTAAAGGGACAAGCTGCCCAATCAGAATCACAAAACAAGCTCAAATTGAGGTTGTTGTTTGAGGGATAGATCAACCCTTGGCCAGGGGTGCCCTTGATGTATTTGATCACTCTAATGGCTGCATTGTAGTGTGATCTCTTAGGCTTGTCCACAAATTGACTAAGCCTTTGCACTGAAAAACTAATGTCAGGCCTTGTCATGGTAAGGTATAGTAACTTACCAATCAATCTTCTAAAAGAAGTGGCATCCTCTAAAAGGGGACCATCTGAATTTGAGTTGGTGGCCTTGTCATAGTCATATGTTGTGAGTTTGACATTGAATTCCATTGGTGTATCAATAGGCCTAGCTGCTCCTAGGCCAGCATCTTCAATCAACTCCATAGCATACTTTCTTTGGTTAATCACAAGTCCTTGATTGGATCTTGCAATTTCCAACCCCAGAAAATATCTCAATTCCACCAAATCCTTCAACTTGGAGTGTGTTTGTAGAATACACTTCAATTGATTGATCATCTTGGCATTGGAACCTGTGATTAGCAAATCATCAACATAAATGAGCAAGAAGACTTTGTCAACACCTTGTATCTTGTTGAACAAGGAATTATCAGAGGCACATTGCTTATATCCATTCTTCACCAAGGTTTGTGTGAGCTTGATATTCCATTGTCTTGATGCTTGTTTGAGGCCATATAATGACTTCATAAGCTTGCACACACGTTAAGGAGACCCATCATTGGGTTTGAAATGATCAAAACCTTGGGGAATATCCATATACACCTCTTCAGTTAGATCACCTTGAAGAAATGCATTGTTAACATCCATGTGATATAGACCCCAAGATTTGGTAGCTGCCAATGCTAAGACAATCCTCACTGTGTCCATCTTGACCACAGGTGAGAATGTCCCATTGAAATCAGTCCCTTCAATTTGAGTAAATCCCTTGGCAACCAATCTAGCCTTGTATCTCTCAATTGATCCATCTGAGTTGTACTTTACTTTGAAGACCCATTTGCACCCAATTGATGACTTGTCTAGAGGAAGATCCACCAATTCCCATGTGTTGTTGTCTTGAAGAGCTTGTATCTCCTCCTTCATTGCCATAATCCAGTTAGGATCCTTGATGGCTTGCTTATAAGTATTGGGTTCCTTGACTTTGTCAATGGCAGTCAAGAAACACTTGTATTGAGGCCCCAAAGTGTCATAAGACACAACTTTCTCCATGCCAAAAGTAGCATTGGAAGTAGCCTTGTTTTGTAGTTCAGCAATCCTTGCACTCCTCCTAAGAGGTGGTGGATGTAGTTGGGCAATTCTAGCACTTCTCCTCAAGGTAGGTGGCTGTTGAGCATCATCAATTGGTATCTGATTCTGAGCTTGATCAACATGTTGAGGTAAAGGGTCATCAAAGTATATTGGAGTCTCAGTTGGAAACTCCTCAATATGTTGCTTGGCATCCAAGAAAGAGGGGATCAAAGCTCTCAAGGCCTCCTCTGACATACTGAATGGGAAAATGTCCTCATGGAATGTAACATCCCTAGATACATGAAAGATTGAGTTGGTTAAGTTCATTAGAAGGTACCCTTTTTGAGATGTAGAGTAACCCATAAGAATGCATGGCTCAGCCCTTGGACTAAATTTGTCATGGTTGTTCAGTCTAGTTGCAAAACATAAACAACCTATCACCCTCAAATGTTGTAGAGAAGACACCTTTCCATATAATACATCCATGGGTGACTTGAATTTCAAGATAGAAGATGGTAGCCTGTTGAGCAAATAACAAGCATTGAGTATGCAATACCCCCAATGTCTCAATGGCATGGAAGCTTGAAACCTTATTGCTCTAGCAATGTTTAGGATATCCCTATGCTTGTGTTCCACTCTTCCATTTTGTTGTTGTGTATGCAAACAACTAATTTGATAGTGGATGCCAAATTGGTGAAGTAAATCCTTGCAAATTGAGTTGATGAACTCAGTCCCATTATCACTCATCAAAGTCTTCACCATAGTTGCAAACTGATTCTTCACCATGATCAAGAAATTCTTGATGTGCAAGAAAGTATCACTCTTGTGCTTCATCAAATAGACCCAAGTTTCTCTTGAGTAATCATCAACAATAGTCAAGAAGTATTGATTGTTCTTGAATGTAGGCACCTTGTAGGGACCCCATAAGTTCATGTGAATCAAATCAAAAGGTCTAGAAGCAATTGAATCACTGATTGGGAATGAAAATCTAGATTGCTTTGCAAGGGGGCAAATAGTGCATTGTTTGATACAACCATAAGACTTATTCAAACCTAAAACATCCAAATGATTCAAATAAGTTTCTGAAACATGACCCAAACGTTTGTGCCATTTCAAAACATCATCCTTATTTCCCAAGCAAGCATTAGCTATCTTCCTTGAGTCTGAAGGCACCACATCCTTCAAGGTGTAGAGGCCTTTATTCCATTCCCCAATCACCATGGACTTGCCACTCTGGCCCTGGAGCAACACATGATCACAAGTAAAGATCACTTTGCAATTCAATTGATTAGGAAGCCTAGAAACTGAGATCAAGTTGAATTTGAAATCAGGGACCAAAAGTATGTTGGTCAATGTGAATCCACTTGAGAAAGAGCAAGAACCAATATGAGTCACTTTGCACTTGTGACCATTTGGTAAATGAACAAATTGATGATCTGAATCACTTCTTCTCAAGTCATGTAGCCAATCAATTTGGTGAGTGATGTGGTTTGTTGCACCTGAATCAACTATCCAAATCATAGAATCACTAGTGGTACCTGCCATATTGACATGAGCTTGATCAACATCTTCAAAGGTTAAAGGGTTAACAGGTCTTTTGGTCAATGATGTTTGACAACTTTTGGGTTTTGGTCAATGATGTTTTTTTTACCTAGTTTTGGTACCATATGTTTGCAGATTTTTTCTAGTTTTGGTCTAACTGTTACATTCCGTCCATTTTTTGACATGTTCAAGTCACGTGATCCACTCTAAAATTTAAATTTAGTCCCTCTAATACTTTCTTAACCCTTTTTTTTTTGTTCAATTTAGTTCCGAAGTTTCAAAATTGACCTCAATTGGACAATAGGTCCAATTGAATTTTTGAAACTTCGAGACTAAATTGAACCAAAAAAACGTTAGGAAAGTATTAGAGGGACTAAATTGAACAAAATTGAAAGTTTAGGGTGGATCACGTGACTTGTACATGTCAAAAAATGGACGGAATGCAACGGTTAGACCAAAACTAGAAAAAATATGCAAACATATGGTACCAAAACTAGGTTAAAAAAAACATCATTGACCAAAACCCAAAAGTTGTCAAACATCATGGACCAAAAGACCTGTTAACCCAAGGTTAAATGATCAAAGTGATCATCATGAACAGCTACATGTTGGATTCTCTTCTCAGTTGTGCCATGTACATTCCTTTTGTCCCCAGCTGCCACATGCATGATTGCACTTGAGCTTCCACCATTTTCAACAACATTGGCCCTAGGCTTATTGGATGGTTGAAGATGTGGTGGTACACCATTCTTGATGAAGCAAGTATCTTCCAAATGACCCCTTTTTCCACAATAGTTACAAAACCTTATGTCATTAGATCTTCCATAGCCCCTACCAGAATTGCCACCATTCCTTCCATTGCCCCTGCCAGGGCCACCACTGCCCCTTCTAGCTCCAAATGATTGATTCCTTCTTGTATATAAGGCAGTAGTCTCACCAATATCTCCAATAGAGCCAGAGATGGATCTCTGACTTTCCTCTTGAACCAAAACAGAGAAGGCAATGCTTAGGGAAGGAAGTGGTTGCCTCATCAACAAGCTACTCCTAATGTGGCCATAGGAGTCATTCAGTCCCAAGAGGAATGCCATTAGCTTTTGCTTCTCTTTGTGTTCATTTACAATAGCAATGCCTCCAGCACATTCAAGTTCCAAGTCATCAATGGAACAAGAGCATCCCAAAGTTGCTTCATCTTGGCAAAATACTCAGTGATGGAAAGTGTACCTTGAGAAGTTTGGTAAATTTCTCTTGTCAGTTGAAAGATTTGAGTTCCATCCACCTTTTCATACATTTCCCTCAAATCATTCCAAATTGAAGCAGCAGTTGGGTTATAAATCAATCCAGAAACCAAATCCTTTGCCACTGTGTTTCTGAGCCAGGCCTTTACAATGGCATTGGCTCTATCCCATTTCACCCTTTGATCAAGGGGAACATTGAGCTTTGTGAAGGTTCCATCTATGAAACCCAACTTGTTTTTGACCAACAAGCCTTCTTTGATTGAGGTACTCCAAGCATGGTAGTTGGAAGTACCTTGCAATTGAAAAGGGATAAGGAGGTGGCCAGTTGTATCCGAGGGATGAATGTAAAGGGGCTCATCAATGCTATACTCATTAGCCATCTTGCAATTCAGGAACTTAATTAAAACATGGGATAATTCAAGGAATATATTCAGCAGATTTCCAAGAAAACCGAAATGAAGCAGCCACCACAAAGTGACAAAACTGGCACACAATCAAACTTGCAATAGGACAAAGAATCAGCTAGCAATATCCAACTGAATTCGTACAATTCTGCCCACAAATCTGAGCAGACCAATCAAGAGAAGCCACCAACAATCAAATCTGAACAATCTCCAATGATTGTGGAAGCAGAATTCCACAATTTCAATGCACAATTCTTCAACAAGCTTGAAGAACACCTCAGTCGAGCAATGAACTATCAAAGCTCAAAACGCATAGAAACAATGTAGATCAAGCTATAAGCACAGCTCAATAGTGAAGTATATCCACTATAATAATCAGCAAATAAGTGCAAACCCAAGAATTCAACAAAAGAATCCACGTAAGTAGCAATCCATAGCTCAATCCAGGAAGAACTAGGCAAATCAGCTTGAAGACTAGTTCAAATCACCAAGATGATTCCTACGCAGCTCAGATCTGAAAATGAGACTTACCCAAAGACTTTATTAAGCAAAAGAAAGGTTAATACAAGCTGAATTGAGTAACCAAGAAGTAATCCAGGCTGAATCAAAGTTGGATCAAGGAGAAATCACAAGTAGAAATGAAGAAGAACTAGGTTGCTTCATCTCCAAGTTTGCGCCGCCACTACATAGCTCTGATACCATATAAGCTGGAAATTTACTTCATTGATCACTAGGTATTACAAGCAAGATGATACAATATATATACTATGTAGAACTAGGCTCACCAACTAAGGCTATACAATAAACTATGAACCAGGTGCATACATAGTGCAGGGTGCATGCATAGTATAATCAGGTGCATACATAGTGCAGGGTGTATGCATAGTGTAACTAGGTGTATGCATAGTGTAGTGAATGTAGTCTTCATATACACTTCTATAGCAACTGAGTTTATGATCAATCGACGTCAAATTTTTTTGATTACATCAGATTCGCGGTCTATAAACTAAGTCGTAGGAGGACGCAATCCTCTACCAAACTATGTCGAATGTGGGCCTTACCTAGTCACACAGGTACGGTCGTCTTGCGGTATAGGGAGGCCTCCACCAAACAAGACTGGCTAAGAGTCATGAGGATAAACCTGATTAAGCAAGACTATTATCTAGTTTCGAAGTATCTCGACGTGATCTTCGTTTTGCACATCACCGTGATGAACTTCATTCGTCATTTAACCACATTCTGGGTCAGATGAGAATCTGTGATAGCATGATTGACATATCCCTTTCCTGTCAACCCAAAAGGTTCAGGTATGCTATCAACGCGTGCTTCATACTACGCGTGCCACATTCGACCACGGGGTCACGGCTCGGTTGTGCTAGGAAGGAATCCTCGTGATTCTGGCGGGCGTAAACTTCTTCACCTAGAGCGTGTGATTGATCCCAGGAGCCTTATGAAGAGGCACCTAAATTATCCTCACGGACTCAGAACTCATATCTAAGGCCAGGCTCAATGCTCCCTTCCCGGCGTACGAGCGTAGTGCTGAACAAAAAGGCCCAGTGACCACGTCTTTGGAAACCAGTTGGGTCTGACTAAGGATATGAGTGATGGGGATGGTCAAGTTCACCTGTAATTCACCGACTCTTGTATTCACTAGGTGGCCACCAACCGGATATTAGTTGAAGGTTGTGAATACTTGTAAGGATGCCTTGGAGAAGTGTTCCTATATGAAAACTAGGCAAAAAGAGAATTAACAGTTGACCTAGGATACATCGCAGTACAATATAAATGTTGTTTATAACAGGTTGATTGGAGAAAAGGGAATCAACGTTCCGCGGGCGCTACAACACTCCTAACCGATGAGTAGCACGATGCCCATAGTATCCGCCGATCGCACGGAAAACCTCGTATGAACTATTCGGAAGCAAGGAGCAGATCGAAGGAGTGAAATAGTGATGCAGATTTGGACGACAATACATTAACAGGCACCCTCCCATTCCGGCGAGTGGGAGCTGTAAGCATATAGTGATGGGCGCTCTAATTGGTAGCCCATAGTATATATAGTTTACCTAATGAACTTGGGTAAATGTCACATTAGGGTAATTGGGCTAGACCCAAATCCTAATTGACATGGGAGGCCCAAAATTAGGCCTCCCCAAATACATGGAAAAATCACCGATCTAACCAATTTGTGGAACTCAAACACAAAAACAAGGGAAAATGAGTTTCTGGTTCGTAAATCACTATCAGCGCACTTGCCAAATGCTCCAATTTCATGGCGCATCTGCTAAATGCGCCCATTTTCGAATTTTTTTTGGCGCACCAGGCAGATGTGCCAGGTCCGTGGCGCATCTGCCAGATGCGCCACGAACCTAGCGCATCTACAAGATGCGCCGAAATCACCTATATAAGGTGAGTTACGCCGGACTTCATAATTTGTTATTTTGAAGAGTTAAAAACCAGTCCACCAATTGCACCACCACATCTATACTAAGATAATATATCTGATTTGCAGTTCATATTTTAGTTAGTTGTATATAGTTATTTCAATAATGACATAGAATAGTATTGCCTGTTAAAAAAATTTAGATTTTTATGCTTGCCTATATATATAGTGTAAGTATGTATGTGTAGTGATTTTGCTTGCCTATATATATAGTGTAAGTATGTATGTGTAGTGATTTGCTAATATACTTTGTAATAATATTGTAGGACAAACTGTAGATCTGATTTTTTTTTTTTTTTTTTGAAGAGTTGAAAAATCAGTCCGCCAATTGCACCACCACATCTATACTAAGGTAATATATCTGATTTGCAGTTCATATTTTAGTTAGTTATACATAGTTATTTCAATGATGACATAAAATAGTATTGCATGTTAAAAAAAATTAGATTTTTATGCTTGCCTATATATATAGTGTAAGTATGTATGTGTAGTGATGTGCTAATATACTTTGTAATAATATTTTAGGACAAACTATAGATCTGATTTTTTGTTGTTCTTTTGAAGAGTTGAAAAATCAGTCCACCAATTGCACCACCACATCTATACTAAGGTAATATATGTGATTTGCAGTTCATATTTTAGTTAGTTATACATAGTTATTTCAATGATGACATAAAATAGAATTGCTTGTTAAAAAATTTAGATTTTTATGCTTGCCTATATATATAGTGTAAGTATGTATGTGCAGTGATTTGCTAATATACTTTGTAATAATCAAGTAGGACAAACTGTAGATCTGATTTTTTTTTTTTTTTTAAGAGTTGAAAAACCACACCACCACATCTATACTAAGGTAATATATCTGATTTGCAGTTCATATTTTAGTTAGTTATACATAGTTATTTCAATGATGACATAAAATAGTATTGCTTGTTAAAAAAATTAGATTTTTATGCTTGCCTATATATACAGTGTAAGTATGTATGTGTAGAGATGTGCTAATATACTTTGTAATAATATTGTAGGACAAACTGTAGATCTGATTTTTTGTTGTTCTTTTGAAGAGTTGAAAAATCAGTCCACCAATTGCACCACCACATCTATACTAAGGTAATATATGTGATTTGCAGTTCATATTTTAGTTAGTTTTACATAGTTATTTCAATGATGACATAAAATAGAATTGCTTGTTAAAAAAATTTAGATATTTATGCTTGCCTATATATATATATAGTTGTAGGTATGTATGTGTAGTGATTTGCTAATATACTTTGTAAAAATATTGTAGGAAAAAATGGTGACCATATGGTTTCGATACGATGGAATGTTCGATGTTCACGGCGTTGTGGTTACATATCGCAATGACAAATCGATTTTTTATGAAACTCACAGAGGCATTACACTTGATGATCTGATATTGGTGGCTAAGAACCTGACCCGGTGCCGAGCACCAGATGTTGAATTTATTTGGATGTTCGATCAACAATTTTACACAGTCACTAAACAAAGTTATTGGGAGCAGCACGTTTTGGCGATAGGCACCGAGCAAATTGAATTGGTTATCGTGCCAAATTGGGGTGGTACGAAGGTTGAAGATGATGACGATTACGAACAAGATGTAAGAGTCAATTACGTGCACCCTGATTTCTATGACCTCACATATCAGATGCGCGGTTTAGGGCTATATGGAGGCAATCCTGAAGGGGAGAGCAGCAATGCGAATGCAGATGGCGGTGAATGCAGCAACGCATAACAGTTTGATACGAATCTACCGGATGTTGTAGAGAGAGACGAGTTGTATTCATCCGACTCTGGAGCAGAGCCTTACGAAGAGTTGGTGAACCGGGAAAACCGGGTTGGAGACTATGAGTTCCCGGAACAGTGGATCTCAGGTGAATGGCAAGAAAGGTTAGAGTGCAGGGACTTGGAAATACATGCTGCTTCATCTTCAAATACGATAGAGTACATTAAGAAGGAGAAAAGCTTTCCTAACAAGAAGAAACTGCAGAAGTATGTTAAAGATTGGCACATCGAGAATTCCCGTCAATGTAGGACCCCAAGATCAAGAACAAGTGAAATTCTGTTTAAATGCACGGATGAAGATTGCTCGTGGGACCTTCGTGCAACATCAGAGTTTTGCGAAGAGTGAACGATTGTGAGAGTTGGGCCTGTGCACACATGTGTTAATCATGAGCCAATCAAACACCACAAAAACCTTGACTCTAAGATGATTGAAGATGTGATTTTCCAGATGGTGAAAGATAACCTCGGCGTGAAGATAAAAGTATTGCAGAATCTAGTTAAGGACTCCAATTATCATGAGTATCCAAGTTATCGAAAGGTGTTGTATGCGAAATGTAATATCATTGAGCACATGTTCGGTACTCATGAATCTGCATTTTGGAGACTTCCACAACATTTATAGGCCATCCAGCATTTCAATCCTGGATCTGTTTTCGATTTTCAGTTCAGAAACCCCGTTATAGGGCAGATTGCAATGTTTGATAAATGCTTTTGGGCTTTCGCTCCTTCAATTCACGGGTTTCAGTACTGTCGACCGTTGATCAGCATTGACGGCACACATCTCTATGGAAAGTACACAGGAAAATTGTTGGTTGTCGTTGCATACGATGCTGATGATAAAATTTTCCCGTTGGCGTTCTATTTGTGTGATAGGGAGAGCACGGATACGTGGACATGGTTTTTGTCTCATCTAAAGGAGCATGTGACTAAGAACCGTCTTGTATGCATCATTTCTGACCGTCACGCCGGTATATTGCGTGCTCTCAGCGAAGTGTATCCATATCCGCACGCACACAGGTCTTGTGCCCGACATCTTGCGAGCAACTTCAACACTCATTTCAAGAATAAGCAGCTAAAAAAGAGATTCTCGAATATGATTTATGAGGTAAACAAGCAGAAGTTCCAGGATGACGTTTCAATGTGGATGGTTGCTAATGGTGCCAAGTACGCAGGTTTCATAAACTGTTGTGGTGACTTCGAAGTTTGGTCACTAGCTTTCAATGGAGGTTTGAGGTATGGCGTAATGACGACAAATCATTCGGAGTGTTTCAATAATGTCCTAAAAGATGCTCGCCTGTTATCGGTTACCGCAATATTCGACGAGATGTTCTCGAAGATGGTCACTTATTGGGTTTACCGGAAGAACAAAGCAGAAAAGGAGGTGAATGTGAAGCATAAGTTTTCTCTGAAAATGCGAGTGCACCTTACTAAGGTTGCGGATGATGCGAAGGTATGTAGGGTTAGAACTTATCGGCATGGCGAAGTTTACTATGTTTCGGCTCCTGGATGCGATGATGACTACACCGTCAACTTGACTGATAGGGAATGTAACTGCAACCGATGGAGAGCATTTGACCGACCATGTTGTCACGCTGTTGCAGCCATCGGTCATTCTAATAGGCGTGTTTGTGATTTTGTTAGTCCATTTTTCACCAACAAAGCGTGTATTGATACTTACAGCCTGTCATTCCAAACACTGCGTCGGAAATCCAATTGGCCAACATGGGAAGGGCCATCGGTAATTGCTGATCCAAACATGATGATTGTTGCTAGGGGACAAAAAAATAAGAATTCGCAATGAAATGGATACTAGCAAAGAGCCCAAGAGGAGTAGATGCAGTAGATGCCGTCAAGAAGGTCACAACGCAAGAAGTTGTAAAACTCAGCCACAAGAGGAGTAGTATTCGTTGTATTAGTTTTATTTACTACTAATTGTAACTGAACTGTTTGCGGCTTTCTATTTAAATGTTCATGATGTATGTATTATTTTTTTTTCAAATTTTTCTAAACAGTTTTAAAAACTGATGTTTTTTCAAATCATGCATGTTAGGTACCCTGAAATCAATTTTTTGGGTAAAATCCAAAAAAATCGACATACTAAAAAAATATGAAAAAATTAACATAGTTTTCAAACATGTATTTAAGACTGGCACTTAAGTTTCACGACATTTAGACCAGTAAAGAATTTTATATCGCATGTTAAAAATCGACGCCTAACCGCGCCTCGACCTGACGTTCCTACTCCCACTGGGATCTTGATGAGATGGGTCCTGCGCATATTGAGTGGGAGGGGGAGGTGCATCGCTGAACAACGTCTGTGTCCATTCGTTGGCGTCCATTGCTATATCAGGGTCCCACTCATCATTGAATCTCGGTTCATCCATTGCTGCATCCACAGGAACATACACATCGCTTCCTTCAACGTGAGAGGGAGCTACCTCTGGAGGAGAAATGGGAGCAGCTATAAGTGCATCAAACTCATGGATAAGGTCGGCTTCATGATACATTGTACGTGTGTCCCGCAAAAATTCTTCAGCCACTCTCCTTTCCTCATCAGTGGTGGCTCTGTGAGACAACTTCTTAGCTCGCTTCACCATATTTTTCGCAACTCTCATCTGTTAAACGTACAAACTTTGTAAATCTATTGGACCAAAAAATATTGACATAACTAGTAAAAGATGAGACTTACCACATTCTGGAGCATGTTTCCAGTTCTTTCGTGGTGTCTAGGTGGTAACATTCCAGGCGGTTCCACAGGCTTGGATTGATGACGAGTCACCATCGTAACTGTATGCCTCATGTACCACTCCATGTACTCGTCTTCTTCGACTTCTACGCCATTTGGAACCAAGTGGCCGTCGTTGTTCCACTCCTGGATATATGCCTGATGCGCAATGTAATAAGGGATGTCTGGAATATTTTTCCAATCGCGCTTCCTATGGAGATGGGTCCATTCTTGCCTGTCACCGACGTTCCCGAGAATCACCCGTGGTCTCGAAAAGTGTAATGGGACACGGTCGGGTACATAAGCCTCCACTATTTGAAAGTGGATCAATGGCAACCGTCTCATTGCAAGTTCCTCATCCTGCAAACATTCTGCAGGGAGCAACTGTCGCCTAGCGTCTGTATATGGGTCTCATATCACCTGTAATGTTAACAAATAATCATACTACAGTAAATAAAGTAACAATTAACACATAGTCACATAGGTTTGGATAATTGTTCTTACAGCACGCGCATCAGGGCCAATCAACATATCTCGGTATAAATGGTGATCAACCGTCGTTGGGTTATTTTTCTTTGTCTTCCTTTGTGACCACCAACATCTGATAGTCGTGCCTTGGGTAGGCAAGACCTTCAGTGAGGGCCTACCAACCGAGAGATGCTCCCATATCCAGACCTACGTGCAAAATCAAATTAAAAACGAATAGCTAAAATAAAAATAGTTTCAGCATCTAATTTGCATACCTGTAACAGGGCACCGCATCCTTGACAATTTTTTGTAGTCCCACTCGCAACATCGCAGAGGCCCCTGTATAACCAAGCTAATACAGCCGAGGACCAACTGTATTGTCTAATCCTATCCAAGTGTTCCACGAAGTATAGATACTCAAGTGGAATAAAAGCTCCATTAAGGTTGGCGAACAACACTTGGCCGAGTAGGAGGAAGATGTATCCTCGTGCCTTTTGTTCCGCTTGCTGATCATTTTCAACCGGAAGATTGAAAATTAACGACCTCAACCATTTGACGTTTATAGGAATGTATATTCCATACATTCCATACTTGACACATTTATGCATACTAGTCTAGCTTACTTACACTCTAAGTTAGTTAGTTAGTTAGATGCTCTCTTCTCCTATATATACCTTGATCTACCAATTGTACAAACTGATTTTGGTTGTTAATACATTTGATATTCATCCAAGACCTCTCTTTTCATATGGTATCAGAGCAAACGGTATTTTCTTGCTAGTCAAGCAACCTCCATTTCTGGTGGATTTCGAGCTTCATTTCCAGGATCTCAGCTTGATTTCGTGTCTTCAATCATCAATACGTTGGATTTCGACTCTTTGTAAGTCTTCTACATCATCAATTGAGTTGTGTTTCAGCTCAATTGAATCTGCATTTGGATCATATCAGCTTAGATCAGTCAGTTCTTGCTTTCCAAGCGAGGTTCTTCGTCGTTTGCTTCGTCTCCAAGCTTCGTCTGATTAGGTGATTGATTACCTGGCTTTCTTGATTACGATCATTGATTTCGTGATCTTGATCCATTTGCGACTGTTTCTGGATTGGATTGATGCCTAGATTCATTCTGGATAGTTGCGTGATCTTGTTTCTGTTACACATACCTGGTGTTCTTGCTAGTATCACTTGGTGTTGAAGATTCATCAATTTCTGGGAATTTCGTTGGGTTTCTGCTGTTGTGGCTGTTAGTTTGTTGAAGTTTCTTGTTCTTTACGTCAAATTCAGTTGAGTTTCTGGAGATTTGGTCATTGAAACATGGCTAGTTACTCGATTGAAGATCCATTATCCTTGCATCCCTCGGACACCACTGGATTGTTGCTGATTCCTTTTCAGCTTCAAGGATCAAGCAATTATCATGCATGGAGCACAGCAATCAAGGAGGGACTGCTTGTAAAGAACAAGATTGGGTTTATAGATGGTACATGTTCACGTCTGAGTGTGCCTGTGGCTCAGCATGTGAGATGGGACAGAGCCAATGCTTTGGTCAAGGCTTGGTTAAGGAACACCGTTGCTAAGGATTTGGTGAATGGGTTGGTTTACAACACCACTGCATTGTCTATTTGGCTTGATCTCAAAGAAATGTTTGAGAAGATTGATGGGACACAAATCTTCCATCTCACAAGGGAAATTTATCAATGCTCACAAGGTGCTCAATCAATCACTGAATACTTTGGGAAGATGAAACAGCTTTGGGATGCATTGTGTTCCATTGATGACCTAAGGCTTGAATGTTCAGCTGATAGCAAGTTGATCAATGAGCATAAGGAGAAACAGAAATTGATTGCTTTTCTCTTAGGCTTGAATGAATCATTTGCTCATATTAGAAGTAGCCTCTTGATGAGGCAACCATTGCCTACATTGAGTGTGGCTTTTTCTGTGTTGCTACAAGAGGAAAGTCAACGTGCCATCTCTGGTTCTATAGGGGATTTAGGGGAGGCCACAGCACTATACTCTCAAAGGAACTTCATCAATTCAAGAGGTGGTGGAGGATATAACTCAGGTAGCAATGGTTTTAACAATGTTGCTTCTTTCCCAAGGAATTATAATGGCAATGGCTCCTCTTCTAATGGAGCTATCCAGGGATCCTATTCAGGTGGTTCCAATGGCAAGGGAGGCAAAGTTGATAAGTCAACTTGGTTTTGCTCATTTTGTGGTAAGAAGGGACATAAGTTGGATACTTGTTGGAAAAAGCACCCACATCTTGCACCCTCCTCAGCCTTGAAAAGACCTTGGAATGCAGCCAGTGTGAGCTTAGATGATGAAAATCCTTCCTCTGTTTTGGTGGAACATGTGGCTGCAGGGGACAAAAGAATTTTTCATGGAACAAAGGAGCAAAGGATTTTTCACACTGGCTTGGATGGAAGGGTCCAGCACATTGCCATTCAAAATGACTTTGATCCTCTTTCATTTCAAGAGGATGAGCCTATTTGTGTGAACATGGCAGGTATATCCTCCACATCTAGTTCATCTATGATTTGGATTGTAGACTCAGGTGCTACTAACCATATCACTCACCATTTGAGCTGGTTGCACAACATAACGAAGGTTGATTCCCCTCATCAATTTGTTCACTTACCAAATGGAAATAAGTGCAAGGTCACTCATATTGGGAGCTGCTCCTTTTCCTCTGGTTTTACCTTGGATGACATCCTATATGTGCCTGATTTCAAGTTCAACTTGATCTCAGTATCTAAGCTTTCTACTCAATTGAATTGCAAAGTTATATTTTATAGAAGTGTATTCCACACTCTATGTATGCACCTAATTACACAATGCATACACACTAGACTATGTATGCACCTGGTTCACTATGTATGCACCTGGATCATAGTTTATTGTATAGCCTTAGTTGGTGATCCTAGCTTTGCCTAGTATATATATTGTAACACTTGCTTTGTAATACCTAGTTGATTAATGAAGCATTCTCATTCATATGGTATCAGAGCACAAGGACATTCATAGCGGCGTATGCAATGGATCAAGGAACTTGAAGTTTTCCCCATTTGCTTCAACCTGCCAGCCTAGTCTTGTGTGGATTTACCTCATTACGCTTCAGGATTCATCAACTCAGCTTGAATTCTCACTTTACATCCAACAATGGACTCTTAGTAAGTCTCATCTCATGCTCATTCACGCACACAAGGAACTGAGGACAGTGCTAGTATTGCTCATAGGCCATAGCACTTGATTTGCCTAGTTCTACTTGTTCTAGCTCAGATTGAGCTACTTGCGTGCTTGATTTTGGCATTCACTGAAGTGTGTGTCATTCCTCTAGCATCATTGATGGATTATGAGATTGTTTGAACTAGTCTCATTGATTATAACACTTGGATATTACCCGTTTAGTGGATTACTTCATCCTTACTCGGCTGAGTGACCATTGTGAGTTCTTGGGTATTCTTCAGCATATTCTTTGATTCTATTGAAGAATTTCGTGCTTCCATTAATGAAGAACTGATTATTATCAAGTTTTTGATGATTGTCAATCATTGGTTTTGCTCATTTTGATGCGTAGTGGTACGGATTGTACTATCTACTAGCTGGATTTGTCTTATTCTTAACAGATTTGGTGTTCCAGTCTTGTCTATATTACCAGCTATTTTCGTGGGGATTTCTTTGCCATTTCTTCTAGTGGTCTCTTGGGAATTAAGTTCACATCTCTTTCAACAAGCTCTTTCAACTTGACTGACTTGCAAAATGGCTCATGAATCCAATGTGGATGATCCTCTCTACATACACCCATCTGACACCACTGGCCATATGCTCATACCTTTTCAGCTGCAGGGTACCTCCAACTATCATGTTTGGAGTACCTCAATCAAGGAAGGCTTGTTAGTGAAGAATAAGTTTGGTTTCATTGATGGCACATTCACAAGAACAAGTGTTGGTGTGGCAGACAAGGTGAAATGGGATAGGGCCAATGCAATAGTCAAGGCTTGGTTGAGGAATTGTGTAGCCAAAGACTTGGTCACTAGTTTGATCTACAATCCCACTGCTTCTTCCATTTGGGATGACCTTAAGGAAATGTTTGACAAGGTGGATGGCACTCAAATCTTCCAACTGACAAGGGAGATTTACCAAACATCTCAAGGGGTTCTATCCATCACTGAATACTTTGCAAAGATGAAACAACTTTGGGATGCTCTTGCTTCAGTTGATGACTTGAATCTTCAATGTTCTGGAGATATTGCTATTGTCAATGAACACAAGGAGAAGCAAAAGTTGATGGCTTTTCTCTTAAGACTAAATGAGTCTTTTGGACACATTAGGAGTAGCTTGCTCATGAGGCAACCACTTCCATCTCTTAGCATTGCCTTCTCTGTTTTAGTACAAGAAGAAAGTCAAAGGACCATTTCTGGTTCTATTGGAGATGTTGGTGAGGCAACTTCCTTATACACAAGAAACAATCCATCTTATGGTGGAAGAGGTAATGGAAGAGGCTATGGAAGAGGCAGAGGCTATGGAAGAGGCAATGGCAATGACAATGGCAATGGCAATGGCAGGGGCAGGGGCAGAGGCATTCCAAATGGTCCCAATGAGAGACCTCCCCCTCTTATTTGCACCTATTGTGGCAAGAGAGGTCACATAGAGGATCAATGTTATAGCAAGCATGGATATCCACAAGGTCATCCAATGTACAACACAAATGCTCCTAAGAGGAATTGGAACTCAGCCAACATTGTTGAAGATGGCGGTAGCTCAAGTGCCATTGAGCATGTGGCAGCCAAGGACAAGAGGATTTTTCATGGCACAGCCAACAAGAGAATCCAACATGTAGCTGCTCATGATGATTACTTTGAGCATTCACCTTTGAGCTTTGAAGATGTTGACCAAGCTCATGTCAATATGGCAGGTATATCTAGTGACCCTATGGTTTGGATAGTTGACTCAGGTGCAACTAATCACAGCACACATCAAATTGAGTGGTTATTTGATTTGAAGAAGTGTGACTCTGATCATCAATATGTTCATTTACCAAATGGTCACAAATGCAAAGTAACTCATGTTGGTTCTTGCTCTTTCTCAAGTGGATTCACTCTGACCAACATCTTATTGGTCCCTGATTTCAAATTCAATTTGATCTCAGTATCTAGGCTTCCTAGCCAATTGAATTGTAAGGTGATCTTTACTTCTGATCATGTGTTGCTCCAGGGCCAGAGTGGCAAGTCCATGGTGATTGGGGAATGGAATAGAGGTCTATACACCTTGAAGGATGTGGTGCCTTCAAGCTCAAGGAAGATTGCAGCCACTTGCTTGGGGAATAAGGAAGAGGTGTTGAGATGGCATAGGCGTTTGGGCCATGTCTCTGAGACTTACCTCAACCATTTAGATGTTTTGAATTTGAATA
This sequence comes from Clarkia xantiana subsp. parviflora, assembly GCA_036873135.1. NCBI lineage: Eukaryota > Viridiplantae > Streptophyta > Magnoliopsida > Myrtales > Onagraceae > Clarkia > Clarkia xantiana. The sequence continues at coordinate 3,521,908 of JAPTYO010000018.1, forward strand.
AATCTTATGGTTGTATCAAACAATGCACAATTTGCCCTCTTGTCAAGCAATCTAGATTTTCATTTCCAATAAGTGACTCTATTGCTTCTAAGCCTTTTGATCTTATTCAAATGGACTTATGGTGTCCCTACAAAGTGCCAACCTTCAAGGGCAATCAATATTTCTTGACAATAGTAGATGATTGTTCAAGAGCAACTTGGGTCTACTTAATGAAGTTCAAGAGTGACACTTTCTTGCACATCAAGAACTACCTACTCACGGTGAAGAATCAGTTTGGTACTATGGTTAAGACCTTAAGGAGTGATAATGGCACTGAGTTCACTAACTCAGTATGCAAGGAGTTGCTTCTCCAATTTGGAATCCATCACCAAACTAGTTGTGTGCATACACCACAACAAAATGGTAGAGTGGAACGCAAGCATAGAGACATCCTAAACATTGCTAGAGCAATTAGGTTTCAAGCATCAATGCCTTTGAGACACTGGGGATATTGCATTCTCAATGCTTGTTACTTGCTTAATAGGTTACCATCCTCTATCTTGAAGTTCAAGTCACCTATGGAAGTGTTATATGGGAAGGTGCCTTCTCTTCAACATTTGAGAGTTATTGGTTGTCTTTGCTTCACGACAAAGCTAAACAACCATGACAAGTTTGGTCCAAGAGCTGAACCATGCATACTTATGGGGTACTCCACTTCACAAAAAGGGTACCTTGTAATGAATATTTCTGATTCAGCCTTTCATGTTTCAAGAGATGTACTCTTCCATGAAGACATCTTTCTATTTGGCATGTCCAAAGAGGCCCTAAGAGCCTTGATACCTTCTTGCTTGGCACCCAAGCCACCTATGCTTGACTCCTCACCAGAGTTGCCAGTGCTCTTTGATGAACTTCCTCCAAGCCATGCTCCCATTATTGAGACTAATGCTCCTAATACTGAACATTCACAACCTCCCCAATCAATAGAAGAAGAGGTAGTCCCATTACAAGGAGCAAGAGGTTCATCACCACAACAACTTACATCTCCTCAACAAAGTTCTTCTTCCCAACCTCCCCAACCAACAGAGGAAGTGGAAGAGGAAGTCCCACAACCTCCTTCCATAAGAAGGAGCCTCAGAATTGCCCAAAGAAAATCTCCACAAATAAGGAGGAGTGCAAGGCTTGCTGCCCTTCAAAACAAGCCTAGTTCCAATGCCACTTTTGGAATGGAAAGATATGTATCTTATGATACTCTAGGCCCCCAATTCAAATGCTTCTTGACTGCCATTGCCAAGATTAAAGAACCAAGCACTTAAAGGCAAGCCATCAAGGATCCAAACTGGATTGTGGCTATGAAGGAGGAGATACAAGCTCTTCAAGACAACAACACATGGAAGATAGTAGACCTACCTCAAGGAAAATCCTCAATTGGTTGCAAATGGGTCTTCAAAATCAAGTACAACTCTGATGGATCTATTGAAAGATACAAGGCAAGATTGGTTGCCAAAGGATTCAATCAGGTGGAAGGTACTGATTTCAATGAGACATTCTCACCTGTAGTCAAGATGGACACTGTGAGGATTGTCTTGGCATTGGCAGCTGCCAAATCATGGGGATTGTATCACATGAATGTAAACAATGCATTCCTCCAAGGTGATCTAGCTGAGGAAGTATACATGGACATTCCTCAAGGATTTGATCCATCTAGGTCCATTGAAGCATTCCCCAAAAGAGTATGCAAGCTCAACAAGTCCTTATATGGGCTCAATCAAGCATCAAGGCAATGGAACATCAAGCTCACCCAAACATTGTTGAAGACTGGCTACAAACAATGTGCCTCGGATCATTCCTTGTTTAGCAAGATACAAGGTAATGACAAAGTGTTCATCCTCATCTATGTTGATGATCTCTTAATCACTGGTTCAAATACCAAGATGATCAATCAATTGAAGTGCACACTCCAAACACACTTCAAATTAAAGGATTTGGGAGACTTGAGGTATTTTTTAGGCTTGGAGGTTGCAAGATCAAAACAAGGCCTTGTCATCAATCAAAGGAAGTATGCTATGGAGCTTATAGAGGATGCAGGCTTAGGAGGTGCTAGGCCAGCTGAAACCCCAATGGAATTCAACATCAAGCTCACCACACATGAGTATGACAAAGCCACCAACTCCAATCATGATGACATACTCTTAGAAGATGCCACTTCTTATAGAAGGGTCATTGGTAAATTGCTATATCTTACCATGACAAGACCAGACATAAGTTTCTCAGTTCAAAGGCTTAGTCAATTTGTGGACAAGCCCAAGAAGTCCCATTATGATGCAGCAATGAGGGTGGTTAAATACATCAAAGGCACTCCAGGTCAAGGTTTGATCTATCCCTCCAACAATTCTCTCAAGTTGAGTATCTTTTGTGACTCAGATTGGGCAGCTTGCCCTTTCAGTAGAAAGTCAGTGAGTGCATATTGTGTGAAGCTTGGATCAGCTATGATAGGATGGAAGGTCAAGAAACAAGACACCATTTCCTTATCAAGTGTTGAAGCTGAATATAGATGCTTGAGGGTTGCTATTCAAGAAGCACTTTGGGTGAACAGAATCCTAAAGGAACTTGGACTGCAAGTTACCTTGCCAATCCCAATCCGTACAGATAGTGAGGCAGCCTTAAAGATTGCCAAAAACCCCATGTTCCATGAGCGCACCAAGCATATTGAACTTGACTGCCACTTCACAAGACACCACATCAACTCAGGGATGATTGGTGTCTATCATATTTCTCCCAAAGTTCAAATGGCTGACTTACTCATCAAGGCATTAGTCAAGAATCAACATCTTGCCTTATTGAAGCTTTATGGAATCAAGGATGTGTTTCAAGAAGGGAAAGAAGAAGAAGAAAAGGATGGGAGAATATAGAAGTGTATTCCACACTCTATGTATGCACCTAATTACACAATGCATACACACTAGACTATGTATGCACTTGGTTCACTATGTATGCACCTGGATCATAGTTTATTGTATAGCCTTAGTTGGTGATCCTAGTTTTGCCTAGTATATATATTGTAACACTTGTGTCAGACCTAAAATCTGACCTATAGCGATTTACGTTTTGAAAACGTGGATTTTGAAAAGAGTCGCCACTAGTTAATTATAAGGCTAATTAGAAACCTAAATTTCCTAGGGAATAACGAATTAAACACCTAGGTATCAAATCGGTCCACGATCAAAAATTCGAGTTCGGGGGTTCTGTTACGAATTAAAAAAAACATTTTTTAATTACACCCTTTCTGTACTCTATTCACTTAATTTGCTATGTTGATAACTAATCAATTAACACATGATTACAATATCCTATTCTTAATTATCTATAAATCAGTTAATAAAAATAAAACAAACCTACGTTAAAAAAGCAAATAATAAACTATAAAACCTATATATCAAACTAAGGATAAGAATTCTTTCGATACAATATCTATACATATAGTATATTTGTGAGTGTGGACACAATATAACTGCAAGAGCACAATTAAAGAAATTAGAATTAGGATATAAATATATGAATTGTTGGATCACGAGCGAAACTCCGTTACGTCCTTGACGGAAAGCTTTGGACTCCTGGGCTCCGCGTAATCCTGCAAAAGGGGATGACCTGGGTGGTGACCCAGAATCCCTCTCCGATGCTTAAATGAGTATGTGATCAATGAGGTGGTAAGCAAAAGTTCTAAGTTCGTATTAGATGATGGTTTTCTGAGGTAACTTCCTCCTTTATATAGGAGGGGAAGTTACTCAGTTATTTGTTACTGCGCCTGGCAGTTTTACCCATGATTCCGTGTATCTCGCCACGATTCCGCATATCTCGGTCGGGATTCTGTATATCTCGCCCCACGCTCCGCGTATCTTACCCGTACTCCGCGTATCTCGGGCACGCCCTGCGTATCTCGGGGGATTTATCTTTATCTCTAACCGTCTCCCACTACTCTATCTAGTAGGCGGGTTTCTCGGTCTTTATCCTCTGATCACAAGTCTCGACTCCTGTCGGGGACTCCAGAGTTGTCTCGTTCTAGATCACCACCCAGGACCTTCAGTCTCTACGGGACAGGTCCAGCCTCTGCGGGGCTATAATATCGGGGGCTTTACTAAGGCATATCGGGGCCTTTACTAAGGCATATCGGGGCCTACTCAGAGGCTTCTCGTCGGGAGCCTTCAACTCATATGTCGGGACCGCTTAAGTCGGGACCCTTCATGCTGGGCCTCTGGGCCTTCTAGGCTTTTCACGAGGCCCACTGGACCTACTCGCCGTCCATTGGCTGTTAACGGGGCTAACGATTACATCGGAACCCATCATTTGCCCCCAAGACATGGGGGACTTTTAGTTCGTCATGTCTTTTAATTCAGCTCTTCTGACCTCGTTGTCGGAGGTTTTTGTTTTCATACCTTCCGATACCACCGTCGGAGGCTTTTGCCTTGCGTGTGATTGTTGTATAACAGAGTCTCTTACTCATGATTACCTTGGGCCCACCAGGCCCCATGGGCAGTTGCCAAATCCGAGGAGACTCCTCGGTTACTGCAGCATTAAATGCTGGGATTATGAAACGATGCTTACATCAGCGTGACTGTTACTTTCTGAAAAAGTACTCATTACGTCACCAACGTCTTTTCTGTACCGTCCCTCAGTCTTCGACGGTCAAGATTGAATCGTTTCGTCTTCAACGGTCCAGATTAAGTCCGTCCAGTTTGTCCTTCTGCTTATAAAAGCTAAGACCCTGGCACTATTCTTCTTCACTGTCTCCATTTTGGAAGTGCATCCATTTTTGAGCTCGAAGTTTCTTCTCCCCGTGTCTTTTGCTCTTCAAGTGATTCAAGACTTTACCATGTCTGGTAAGGTTTCCTTCTCTATTGTTTGCCTTCATCTTTACTTAACTTGATTGTAGTTTTCCGAATAAACCTAACATTCCTTTCAATGGCTGATTTCAGATAGTGGATTTGGTTTCGGGGGAAGGAAGCCTTTCAACTTCGACTATGCTCTGAATGAGATTTTCAGCACTGCTTATGATGCAGCTCTCCGGGAAGGATGTATCATTTCCACCAAAGAGGCCGATGCTCAAGGCCGGAAATGCATACCACAAGTTCAGAGTGAAGAGGAGCTACTTCTTCATCGGAAACTCCTCGATCCCATGATTCCGATAGTCATTCCTCCAACGGCTGACCCTGTGGAGCCTTCTGCCACCGACTTCGTGGACCTAACTCCTGTTGATGCCGCCAATAAGGACCAAGCTTAATGCTCTATATTTTTAGTCCTTGTAGTCTTTCTCCTTCGTTTTTTGTATATGAACTCCTAGGCCTTCGAGCCTTTATATAAGGAATTTCTTTCATATGTTTTGGTCTCGATACTCGTTTGCACTTTATCTAAAGCGGCTTTAAACTCGTTACTCCGAATGTTCCGATGCACCATTTGAGATGGCTCCATACGTTCTTCCGACGCTTGACTCGGGACTTCATCATTTAAGGTTTCTCGTCCCATCGGGACTTTACCACTTAAGGTTTCTCGTCCAATCGGGACTTTACCGCTGAAGGTTTCTCGTCCAAAATCGGGACTTCACCACTTAAGGCTTCTCGTCCAAAATCGGGACTTCGCCCCTTAAGGCTTCTCGTCCAAAATCGGGACTTCACCACTTAAGGCTTCTCGTCCAAAATCGGGACTTCACCATTTAAGGCTTCTCGTCCAAAATCGGGACTTCACCATTTAAGGTTTCTCGTCCCTGCCTTTCAAGGCCATTTTCACACCCCTTAGGGCTTTTACTGCGTCTCTACCGGACGGCTTAATCGTACCTTTTAAGGCTTTTTGCCGCATCATATAGACGACTTACGCGGACCTGTTAAGGCTTTTCCGTACCCGTTAGGGCTTTTGGCCGCATCATATAGACGACTTACGCGGACCCATCAGGGCCTTTTCGTACCTAGGCTTTTGGTTGCATCATATAGACGACTTACATGTACCCCGTAGGGCTTTTGTCCATACCCGTTAAGGCTTTTGGCCGCATCATATAGACGACTTACGCATACCTCGGAAGGCTTTTATCGTACCTCGGAAGGCTTTTGTCGCGTCCTTCAGGACGTCTTACTAACAATTTAGAATAAATCTAAAAGTAATTTGATCGGAAACAACTTCTTTTATTCATAAATAACTCAAAATAGGCTTACATCGGATTTTATTGATAGACAATTTGCGCCCTTCACGGCGGCTTAATATCAAACATGATACTTCTTCAAGTGTTCGCCACTGAAGGAATGCTTCAACGTCTTGCCATCAAGGTCCTCTAGCCTGTATGCATTGGGGGCTGGCATCCCTACGATCTTGTAAGGTCCCTCCCATTTTGGCGATAGTTTGTTGATCCGATCTTGGTGAACGAACTCGTTCCTCCGCCAGACAAGTTCTCCCACAAAGAATTGTCGAGATCTGACACGCCGATTGTAATATCGGGCTGTTGCCAGACGCATTCGGGCTTGGACTTCATCAGCCTTCCATCTTTTTTCCTCGAGCAAGTCTAAGTCTAGACGTCTCATTTCCTCGTTTGTCAGAGGCTCGTAATATTTCGCGCGATGGGACGCCACCGCTATTTCCACGGGAGCGACTGCCTCCGTGCCATAGACCAGGCCAAACGGAGTTTCTCCTGTTGATTGCTTGGGTGTTGTTCTCACAGCCCACAGCACGTTCTCGAGCTCATCCAGCCAATGGCCCTGCAAGGCATAGACTCTCTTCTTCAAGCCATCCATCACGATCTTGTTGGCTGATTCTACCTGGCCATTGGTCTGAGCGTGGCGGACTGAAGCGATCCGATGCTCAATGTTTAGTTCTTCCAGGTACTCCTTCAACTGAGCCCCATTGAACGGAGGGCCATTGTCGCTGATCAACACTCGAGGAACCCCGTACCGGGATACGATATGAGTTTGAAGGAACTTGAGGATCTGCTGCCCCGTCGTTCTAGCCAATGCTTTAGCCTCTATCCACTTTGAGAAGTAGTCGATGGCCACGAGCAAATACTTGCACTGACCTTTCGCTTGGGGAAGAGGTCCCACCAAATCAATCCCCCATTGCGCGAAGGGCCATGCACTCCTGATGGGCATTAAGTCCGCGGCGGGAGCCACGATATTTGGAGCGTACTTCTGGCATGTATCACAGGATCGGACCATCGCGGTCGCTTCCTTGTTCATCGAGGGCCAATAGTAGCCTAAGTTCAATGCCTTCCTCACTAGAGATCGGGCCCCTTCATGACAGGCCGCGACTCCTTCGTGTAGCTCCCTCAGGATCCGATTCGTGTCAGGTTCTGCTACGCATTTTAAGAAAGGCTTTACGTACCCTTTTTTGTATAATTGGTTGTCCACCATCGCGTAGTTGTCCGCAATCCGACGCAACCTGACAGCTGCCACTTTATCATCGGGGAGTACCCCCGTAGTCAGGTATGTGACCATCGGGGTCATCCAAGTGGGCTTCTCTTCTTCCTCCGATCCTGTCTCAATAGCATAGATCTCCGCCGGATCAATGCTTGAGATAATCACCTTTTCTAGGAAATGCACCCTCCGATTCTCCTCAGGGGCCACTCCCAGAGCGAACTTGCTTAAGGCATCTGCTTCCGCGTTCTCTTCCCTCGGGATTGCCTCGATATCGAAGCTTTTGAAGCTTCCCTTCAAAGTCTGCACCTCGTGCAAATACTTCTTCATTGTTGGGCTCTTGGCTTCATAGTTCCCCTGGACTTGATTCACGATCAAGCTGGCATCGCACTTCACTTTTAAATGATCGACCTCCGTACCCTTGGCAATCTTAAGGCCTGTGATGAGAGCCTCATACTCCGCTTCGTTGTTGGTGGCTTTGAACGTCAACGCCAAGGCATATCGTAGGGGCTCGCCTCCACCGGGCGGTATCAATATGAATCCTGCCCCCGAGCCTTCTACACTCGATGAACCATCAGTGTACATCTCCCAGGTATTCTCCTCATTTGGCTGTTCTGGCTGTTGTTCTGTTGTCGGGACTTCCTCCATGGTTGCCCCCTCTGCGGGACCCGTTACTTCCAGATCGGGTGCCGTGGACTCAGCTATGAAATCTGCCAATGCCTGGCCCTTAATAGCGGTTCTCGGAGCGAAATGAATACGGAACTCCGTCAGCTCGATGGCCCATTTTACCACTCTCCCCGACGCCTCCGGTTGGTTCAAAAAGTGTTTCAGGGGCTGATTAGTCAATACCGTGACTTCATGGGCATGGAAGTAAGGTCGTAGCATTCTAGCGGCAATAATCAACGCAAAGAGATACTTCTCAATAGCGGGATAGTTTATTTCAGACTTGGCAAACGCCTTGCTTACATAATAGATAGGCACTTGGTTGCCCTTGACAATTTTAATCAAAACAGAACTAACAGCCACATCAGAAACAGCCAAATTGAGATAAAGCGGCTCGCCTGGAACTGGTTTCGCCAACGGCGGAAGGGTACGGAGGTGTTGCTTGAGTGCCTGGAATGCCTCCTCGCACTTGTCGGTCCATTCGAATTTCTTGTGGGCCCTCAGCACATCAAAAAATGGCATGGCTCGGTCACTCGCCTTGGATAGGAAGCGATTCATCGCGGCCAACCGGCCATTCAGCACCTGGACCTCCCGATGAGTCTTCGGGGACTGCATCTCCTCGATTGCTCGCAGCTTCTCGGGGTTCACCTCGATTCCTCTCTGGCTCACCATGAACCCTAGGAACTTCCCCGAGTTTACCCCAAAAGCACATTTGTCGGGGTTCAGCCGAACCTGATGGAACTTCATCCGCTCAAATGCTGCCGCCAAGTTCTGGACATGGTCTCCTGCCTGTCGGGACTTCACCAGCATGTCATCCACATATGCCTCCATGGTTTTCCCCAACATGTCTCCGAACAACTTGTTCACCATTCGCTGGTAAGTCGCTCCGGCATTGATCAATCCGAAGGGCATCACGTCGTAATGGTAGACGTCACTGTCGGCATAGAAGGCCGTATGGGGGGAATCCTCCTTCGCCATCTTGATCTGGTTATACCCGGAATAGGCATCCATGAAGCTCAGCAGCTCATGTCCCGATGTGGCATCCACCAGCTGGTCAATCCTCGGGAGCGGGTAGCAATCCTTCGGGCAAGCCTTGTTCAAGTCGCGGAAATCGACACACATCCGCCACTTCCCGTTACTCTTTCGCACCAGGACTGGGTTAGCCACCCAAGTCTGGAATCGGAGCTCCTTGATGAATCCAGCATCGAGCAGTCTGCCCACCTCTTGCTGGATCGCGATCCTCTTGTCCGCGCCCATCGGACGTCTTCTCTGCGCGATAGGCTTGATCGCGGGGTCTATCTTCAGCTCGTGCACTATCACGTCGGGGCTGATTCCTGGCATATCACTCGGGGACCAGGCAAACAGCTCCTTAAACTCCTTCAGGAGCTCGATCAACTCTTTGGCTCTTTCCTCCGACAGAGCAGACCCGATCTTCACCTTCCTCTGAGGCCCATCGATCTCAACTTCCTTCAAATCCTCCATGGGGGCGGGACGCCCATACTCCTCTCGAGGATCAGCATCAGTCTGAAGGACAGTCATGGCCTCCCTCCTTCTCCGTCGGGTGGCGTTAACGTAGCATTTCCGCGATGCCACTTGGTCACCCTTGACTTCTTCGACCCCATTGTCAGTCGGGAACTTCATCTTCTGGTGAACCGTCGAGGCTATTGCCATAAGAGGGTTGATGGTGGTCCTCCGGATAATAGCGTTGTATGCCCCCGCAGACTCCACGACAACGAAATCCACGTTTCGTTTCTCCATCTTTCAGCCACTACCAAACTCCACCGGTAAGGTAATCATTCCCAGCGGGTAAGAGGTGGAACCAGAGAATCCTACCATCGGAAAGTCCACCTGTGTGAGGTCCTTCTTCGTCTTTCCCATGGCTTCCAGAGCGTCCATGAAGAGAATATCGGAGGAACTCCCTCCGTCTATCAGGATCCGCTTCATCTCGAATCCGTCTACGTCCAGGGTCACGACCAGGGCGTCATCGTGAGGGCTCTCCACGCCTACTAGATCCTCCGTCGAGAAAGAAATTACCATTTCCTCCTTCAGGGTCCACGACCGGGACCTTTTGCCTAGCACCACCGCGGCAGATATGCGAGAAGCGTAGTTCTCCCGGGAAGCAGAGGTATCACCTCCCGCCGCCATTCCTCCGTGGATGACGTTGATAGTTCCCCGTCTCTCCTTACGGGCACCTGATCCTGAGGCTTCTTGCTCAACCTTCTTCTTCTTCTTCGGGGATCGGTCACGGGATTTGGAACGGGATCGTGACCGACTTCTGGAGCGGGATCGGCACCGCCCCCTTCCGACGAACTCTTTTAGCTCCCCCTTCTGGATCAGCTTCTCAATTTCCTTCTTCAACTCCCGACAGTTTTCGGTGTCATGGCCATTGGCTCGATGGTAGCGACAGTAACGGTCAGGACGGCCACCTAGGAATTCGCCTTCTTTCCTCGGGGGGTATCGAGCGAGACCCTGTCTGTCCATCACAGCTAACACAGAGGTCATCGAGCTATTGATGGGAACAGCCCGACCTTCTCGGTTATCCTTCCTCGGAGGACGCTTGTCTTCTCTTTTATCGGGACGACCACGGTTCCTACTTCCTTCCGACTTGTCGCTCCCTTTGCGATCATCCGATAGCTTGGACGATAGCTTTCCTCTCCCCGATTTCGGGGGATCGAGCTCTCCGGCAGCAATCTTCGACTCCTGGACATCGATTTGCTGTTTCACCCTCGCTTGCAGGGCCTCCATGCTCCACACAGCCTTCGCGGCTACGCTGTGCATCAGGTCGGAACCGTACGGAGCGCTCAAGTTCCGCAGGAAAGTACGGATAGTCTCTCCTTCCGAGATTTCTTCATCAATCTCCGCAGCGCTGGCAGTGAACCGTTGGTAGTAGTATGCCAACGATTCATCGGGTCTCTGCACCACCTGGGTCAAGGACCTCACACTCTTCAGAAGACGCCTCCGACCTTGGTACTGCTTGATGAAGCGATCGTTCATATCAGCCCAGCACGTGATGCATCCTGGCGGGAGGCTGAAGAACCAAGTCATGGCCCTTTCTCCCAGGGTTATCGGGAACAATGAACAGATGAGGTCATCATTCGACGTTCGTCCCATGCAGGCCTGGACATGCCTCTGAACATGGCGAACTGGGTCCCCCTCACCATCGTACTCCTTGATGGTCGGAATACCTAGCCCGGGCGGGGCGACGGTATCTATCAGCCGCGGCACGAAAGGATGGCTGGACCGATCCCTTAGCTCCGATGTCATCTACTTCTGATCACCCATGCAGATGCTAACGATCTTCACCACCTGATCGGGGGTGATGGGGCCATTCAGGGGAATGGTCCTATTCTGCACTGGTCCTGGGCCGTCGACCACGAACTTCTCCAGGTGTGCTGGCTCCTTACCCTTGCTCCTGGGCGGAACCTCCTGTTCCTCTGGGTCCACCCTCGGCGGGGGTGGTGGTAATTCTTCTCGCGGAGGCAACTCTTCCGCCCTCCTGGCGGCCTCTCTTTTGTCCAGCAAGGCCTCCATGGCGGCCAAGAACATGGGCATAGCATCTGCTACTGCCTTGGCCAACTCCGAGTTCGAAGACGACCCTTCTTCCCTTCGCGGGACTCCTTCTCCTCCATGGCCCACTGGGTTCGGGGGAGCCTCATCTTCCTCCCTACGCGGGACATCCGGCCTGTTCCTCTCTGTGTCTCGGACTGAGACCTCATAGCCATCACCCTGCCCCCCTGTCTGGGAAAGAGCGGGGTTCTCACCTTGTTCAGCAACACGTTCTGGCAACTGGGAATTCATAGTTCCTGCGGGACGGGAACTACCAGCCTGAACTTGCTTCTTCTTGCCACCACCGGCCATTGATCTGGTAGAAACTATTTTGACTTTTCGTAAGGTTCCCACAGACGGCGCCAATGTTGGATCACGAGCGAAGCTCCGTTACGTCCTTGACGGAAAGCTTTGGACTCCTGGGCTCCGCGTAATCCTACAAAAGGGGATGACCTGGGTGGTGACCCAGAATCCCTCTCCGATGCTTAAATGAGTATGTGATCAATGGGGTGGTAAGCAAAAGTTCTAAGTTCGTATTAGATGATGGTTTTCTGAGGTAACTTCCTCCTTTATATAGGAGGGGAAGTTACTCAGTTACCTGTTACTGCGCCTGACATTTTACCCATGATTCTGTGTATCTCGCCACGATTCCGCATATCTCGGTCGGGATTCCGTATATCTCGCCCCACGCTCCGCATATCTTACCCGTACTCCGCGTATCTCGGGCACGCCCTGCGTATCTCGGGGGATTTATCTTTATCTCTAACCGTCTCCCACTACTCTGTCTAGTAGGCGGGTTTCTCGGTCTTTATCCTCTGATCACAAGTCTCGACTCCTGTCGGGGACTCCAGAGTTGTCTCGTTCTAGATCACCACCCAGGACCTTCAGTCTCTACGGGACAGGTCCAGCCTCTGCGGGGCTATAATATCGGGGCCTTTACTAAGGCATATCGGGGCCTTTACTAAGGCATATCGGGGCCTTTACTAAGGCATATCGGGGCCTACTCAGAGGCTTCTCGTCGGGAGCCTTCAACTCATATGTCGGGACCGCTTAAGTCGGGACCCTTCATGCTGGGCCTCTGGGCCTTCTAGGCTTTTCACGAGGCCCACTGGACCTACTCGCCGTCCATTGGCTGTTAACGGGGCTAACGATTACATCGGAACCCATCATGAATAAATAAATAAATAGATAATTAAATATAGTAAAGGAGCCAAGTATGCTTCGTCAAACCCCTGATCCTATGATGGTTACGAGAAAGACTCAGATCGGAGGTCTCGACTGGAACAGACGGCCTGAGTCGGAGAGCGCAGGTCGAGCAGAGAGAATCCGTCGATGGTGAACCGGGACGTGGTGAAGGTGAGCTGCAGACCTAGTCGGATGATCACGGTGGAACTCCGTGACGGACTTTGACGGCAATCCTAGCTCCTTTGCTCCACGCAATCCTGCAAGAGGGGATAGACCGGGCGGTGACCCAGAATCCCTCTCCGATGCTTAAATGAGTGTCTCGTATGACTGGCAAGCAAGTAATCTCAAAGTATATTGAATTCAACATAAACGTTCTGAGGTGATCTCCTGCCCTTTTATAGGCAAAGAGATGCCTCAGGTACATGGCGAACCGTTGGGGGTGGTTAGCCCGTATCCCGCGTATCTCGGATGTGATCTCGCGTATCTCAGCCATGCCCCACGTATCTCGGCCACGCTCCGTGTATCTTAACCACGTTCCGCGTATCTCGGCTACGCCCCGCATATCTTGGCCTTATCCTCTGATAATCGAGTCCCGACTCCCGTCGGGGACTCCAGAGTTATCTCGTTGTGTCACCGCTCGGGGCCCCTCGTCATCGTGACAGGGCCAATCATTCTCAGGGATTCATCATCGGGGCCTACTTAAAGGCTTCTCATCGGGAGCTTCCAGCTCCACTGTCGGGACCGACTCTGTCGGGACCTTACCTTGTCGGGACTCCCTTCGTCGGGACCCTTCTCCTAGATCATCTTGACCTTCACTTTGGGCCTGGTGGGCCTGTTTGCCGTTTCCTCCCCGTTAAAGGGCCTGACGGCAGTAATCGAACCCATCATTTGCCCCCAAGACATGAGGGACTTTTAGTTCGTCGTGTCTTCCAACTCCCGATCTTCCGATGCTGGGGTCGGGGATCTTTCCCTTGATTTAATTACTTAATTATCAGTCTTCTCCTTCACGTTTCCTCAATGTTTTGTAGATAACTGTTAAATCCTAGGGGTCTCCTCGGTTCCCCAGTGCATTAAATGCAGTAGATAATGGAGTGACGTTTTCAGCCCACGTGCCTGATTTTTCGCGCCTGTCCTTTTCTGAAAAGTGCTTTTCAGGCCGTTTCATCATTACGTCTGTTGTCCTTCTGCACGTTTCATCTCAACGGTCCAGATTAAGACTCTTCGACTTCGACAACTCGGATCGAAGTGTCCTTTCAACCGTCTTCTTCGACTATAAAACCCTAGCCATGGTCATAATTTAACTTTTACCGTCTTCGAATTCTCAAGAGCTCTCTGCGATTCCTCTGCGATTTCTCTGCGACTCCTCTGCGATTCTAAGCTCTGTGATTTCGAAGGTCTTTGGAGTTTCTCCAATCATCTTTCCGGCGACGTTTCGTTCATCTCCTTCAACCTCTACTTCATCATGTCTGGTAAGGGATTCCCCTTTGTTGCTTGTTCGTCTTTTCCTTTTTTATAGCTTTCCAAGAGTCCCACTGTATTTTTCTTGCCATGGTTGCTTTTCAGACGGCGGTTCCAGCTCTGAGGGGAGAAAACCCTTTAATTTTGATTATGCTCCAAATGAGATCTCCAATACTGCTTATGATGCAGCCCTCCGAGAGGGTTGTATCACCATCACCTGGGAACCTCGTTTCCCGTATCCTTGGCCTCGCCCCTCGAGTAACCCTGAGGTTACTCGTCCCCAGAAAGGGGAGGTATTTGTCTCTACGGGACAAGTATCAGCGGGGATCAGATTCCCCTTTTGCGGTAATCTGGTCGAGATGTGCAAGCATTACAAAACACATCCCACCACCTTTTCTCCCCATGCCATCCGTCTCTGGAACGCCTTTCAAGTCCTCTGCTTCCGATAGAAGTGGGTCTACAGCCTCCAGCTCTTCAGAACCTTTTATGGGATGAAGTGCAATGAGGCGGGGGTTTGCGCCTTCTACCCTCGGATGCCTAAGTGGAGTAAGCAGCAGCTTGCCCGATGTGGTTGGACCAATGACACCTGGAAGGTGGTCAAGGGTCGAGGACTCTTGGTTGATACAGGGTCCGACAACAGTAGCTGGAAGATGAGCTACTTCTTTATCCGACACTCTTCGATTCCCTGGCCTCGGTGGGAGGTGGCAGCAGACCCTCCGCCTGCTTTCCATACTTACGCCGACGAGGATTTCGAAACTCTTCAACTTATACAGCTTTATCGATGGGGGGAGTCTTATACTCCCCTCAACGCCAACTCACTTGTGGAGCGGGACCTGGTGCACGCCGGGATCCGACTCCTCGATATTGTCTCTGGGGGGCAGCTCTTCGACGGCCCTTCTAATATGGTCCCTTGGGTAAACTTCTAACTCTTCTTTGTTTACTATTTGCAGCCAAGAAGGTATCTGTGCTGACCGATCTATTCCTTAAGCAGGGGGAGACTGATGCTGTCCGCCCCTCACGGAAGAGGAAGTCTGCCAAGAAGGCTGCTGCTCGGTTGGGGTCTCCTTCAGCGGAGCAACCCAAGCGGAAGCGGGTGGATCTGGTCCAGCTCTTTGATGTCCAGAATGCTGAAGAAGGTAAAAAACTCCGACTTGCTATTAAATCATACAAGAGGATGGTCCCGAAAGATTTGATTTCCTCGACCAAGGAAGCCCGCATCGCTGACGTAAAACGAATCCTTCGAGGCGAAACTCCTCGAGTCTTGAAGGCGGGTTACTATCATTATCGTGGGAAGGATCAATACGTCTCCCGACGTATCATTTGGTGTAAGAATCCCGATGAACTTCCTAACTACCTTTCTGAATCTTCTCATCCTCCAGGTGCAGGTCGCTCGGGAGCTCCATCAGGTGCCGCAGCTTCCGCGGACACACCGTATTCAGCGGGGGTGCCTTCCTCAGCTGGAGAGAAGGCTCCGGCTGGCGAACAATTTCGTCAGGTGGAAACCTTGGACTCCTCCGAGGAGACTGACGAGGGTGGCTCCCTCCGTTAGCGTCGGAAGACGGGGTAATCCCCCTTGAAACCAACCCCTCAGGGGCCGCCTCCTTCATCTTCTCCGCAGCAGCGGCAGTCATCGCCTATCCATGAGTTCACTCCTTCCCCTGTTCGGGCCGAGACGGAGGCATGCCCTTCCACTCATCGTCCTCTTTCTCCTCTTGCTCTTGATGGGAACTTCTACAGGCCCTTTGATTCTTCACAAGAGAATGCCCCCTGGACTCCTATCCAGACGCTTCAAGGAGTCCCGCTCACACAAGGGGAGCAGGATCGGGAGCTGGCCCTGCATCTGCTGGCGGGCTCGATCCTGCCTACTATGCGGCATCCGATTTGCCTCAATCGGACGCACATGCAACGGGATGTCAGGGATATGGCCGTGCGCCGTATAGAGGTAAGACTTCGCTTCTTTCTTTTTGATGATAAATCGGGTCGCTTGTCCATAACACATTTCCTTTTTATTGCAGGAGCTCGGGGACTACAACCGCCTCATCGGGTATGTCATTGCCTACGATGAGTCCCGGGAGCGGGACCGAGGGATCCGTGAGCAGCTTCAGGAGGATCTCAAGGCCTCCCAGTCTTCGCGGGGAAAGCTTGTCAAGGAACAGGCTGTCCTCAATCCGAAGGTTCGGGACCTCCAGCAGCAGATCGGGGACTTCGAGGGGCTCTTGAGGCAAGAGCGGCAGGAGCGGGAGGCAGCTGTGGACAGGCTGACCCAGGAGAAGAAGGCTGTCGAGGACAAACTGGTCCTCGAGAAGAAGGCTCTGGAGGAGCAAATCGCGGGATTTCCTGCGCAGCTGGCTGAGGCGGAGGTGAAGGGTCGGGAGGACTATCGGAGGTCCGAGGACTTTCAAGCCGATTCCATGAAGTTCTTTGGCGCGGAGGTGGAGAACACTCTCTTCAACGCGGTTGAGGAGCTCCACCTGGAGTACGGGGACGCTATCAATTTCGACAAGTCTCCTTCCCTCGCTCCCTTTGCGAAGAAGTATTTTGCTCTTTCCGAGGAGAGTGATGGGGGGAGTACCCCGGTAATTGTCGAAGACGCTTCTGAACTTCCAAGTGCGGATGCCCCGATAGCCAATCCTCCCGAAGCCAACCCTGTGGATCCTTCTGTTACCGACTCCGCTGACCCAGCTGCTGCCAACGCTGCCGACAAGGACCAAGCTTGAATGTTTACTTTTAGAGTCCTTGTATCTTCTTCTCTTTTGTCGTCGTCGGGCCCTTGAGCCCTTATCAATATCAGACTTCTTTAGTTCCGATTCTTTCGTTGCACTTCTCCGAGTGACTTTACTATACGTGCTTAGGTCGAAACCTCGACACTTAAGACATTCTCGCACGTCCTTCTCGACGATTTAATAACTTGTCCCACTTAAGGCGACTTAGTTCCGTGCATCACCTAAGACGACTTAATTATTACTTAGGATAAACCTAAAGACCGTGTACCACTCAAGGCGACTTAGTATCGTGCACCACTCAAGGCGACTTTTTGATACTTAGGATAAACCTAAAGATCGTGCACCACTCAAGGCGACTTAGTATCGTGCACCACTCAAGGCGACTTTTTGATACTTAGGATAAACCTAAAGATCGTGCACCACTCAAGGCGACTTAGTATCGTGCACCACTCAAGGCGACTTTTTGATACTTAGAATAAATCTAATCATTGTGCACCACTCAAGGCGACTTTTCTCGTGCACCACTGAAGGCGACTTTTCTCGTGCACCACTGAAGGCGACTTTTCTCGTGCACCACTGAAGGCGACTTTTCTCATGCACCACTGAAGGCGACTTTTCTCATGCACCACTGAAGGCGACTTTTCTCGTGCACCACTGAAGGCGACTTTTCTCGTGCACCACTGAAGGCGACTTTTCTCGTGCACCACTGGAGGCGACTTTTCTCGTGCACCACTCAAGGCGACTTTGACACTTAGCATAAATCTAAGGACAACTCTTATTGGAAGCAACCTCTTTATTGATGGCATAAAATTGGCTTACATCGAATTAAACGATAAACAGCATACACCACTTAAGGCGATTTTTACATCGGGCACCACTTAAGGCGACTTTATCGGGCACCACTTAAGGCGACTTTATCGGGCACCACTTAAGGCGACTTTCTTCAAGCATGGTGTTTCTTCAAGTGTTTGCCACTAAAAGAATGCTTCAACGTTCTGCCATCGAGGTCTTCCAACTTGTACGCATTTGGAGCTGGCATCCCCACGACCTTATAAGGTCCTTCCCATTTTGGTGACATCTTGTTGATTCGATCCAAAAGGGTGAACTCGTTGCGACGCCAAACCAGCTCCCCGACAAAGAACTGTCGGAACTTCACTCGCCGGTTGTAGTACCTGGCCGTCGCCAAACGCATTCGAGCTTGGACTTCATCGGCTTCCCGCCTCTTCTCTTCGAGTAAGTCCAAGTCCAGACGTCTCACTTCATCATTCTTCATAGGCTCGTAATAGCTCATCCGATGGGACGCCACAGCTACCTCCACGGGGGCGACAGCCTCCGTGCCATAAACGAGGCCAAACAGAGTCTCCCCCGTTGATCGTTTGGGTGTCGTTCTAACAGCCCAAAGCACGTTTTCCAGTTCATTCAGCCACTTGCCCTTCAAGGCATAGACCCTCTTCTTCAGGCCATCCATCACGATTTTGTTGGCTGATTCCACCTGGCCATTAGTCTGAGCATGGGGTACGGAAGCGGTCCGATGCTCGATGTTCAACTCCTCCAGATACTCCCTCACATGAGAGCCGTTAAACGGTGGACCATTGTCGCTGATCACCACCTTAGGAATCCCGTATCTGGACACAATGTGGGTTTGGAGGAACTTGACGATCTGGTTCCCCGTTGTTCTGGCCAATGCCTTGGCCTCTATCCATTTCGAAAAATAATCGATTGCTACAAGTAAATACTTACATTGACCTTGTGCTTGTGGAAGAGGTCCCACCAAGTCGATGCCCCACTGCGCGAAGGGCCAAGCGCTCTTGATGGATGTCAGATTAGCGGCCGGAGCCACGATACTCGGGGCGTACCTCTGGCACGCGTCACAGGATCGGACCAACGCCGTTGCTTCCTTGTTCATCGTGGGCCAATAGTAGCCTAAGTTCAACACCTTCCTCATAATGGATCGGGCCCCTTCGTGACAAGCCGCGACCCCTTCATGCATTTCCTTCAGGATTCGATTGGCGTCGGGTTCTGCCACACACTTCAAGTACGGAGTCGAGAACCATCCCTTCTTGTATAGCTGATTGGCCAGCATCACATAATTGGCCGCGATCCGGCGTATCCTGTCCGCTGCCACTTGATCATCGGGGACTGCCCCCGTAGTCAGGTACGCGACTATCGGGGTCATCCAAGTTGGCTCCTCCTCCGATCTCGCTTCAATGGCGCACACCTGTGTTGGGTCGATGTTTGATAAGATCACCTTTTCTAAGAAGTGTACCTTCCGACTTTCTTCCAAGGGTGCCCCCAAGGCAAATTTGCTTAAGGCGTCTGCTTCTACGTTTTCCTCCCTCGGGATTGCCTCGATGTCGAAGCTTTTAAAGCTCTCCTTCAAGGTTTGTACCTCTCGTAGATACTTCTTCATTATCGGACTCCTAGCTTCGTATCGCCCTAGGACCTGGTTTACGATTAAAGCTGCGTCACACTTCACTCTTAAGTGATCGACCCCCGTGCCTCTAGCAATTTTCAGGTCCGTGATGAGAGCCTCATACTCCGCTTCGTTGTTTGTGGCCTTGAATGTTAAAGCCAAGGCGTATCGGAGTGGTTCACCTTCACCCGGTGGTATCAACAAAAAGCCCGCTCCTGATCCGTCCGAACTCGCTGAGCCATCCGTGTACATCTCCCAGATATTTTCCTTGTTTGGCTGTTCTGATTTCTCTGCCCTCTCTGGTTGTTCTTCTATCGGGACCTCCACGGTTGCCCCCTCTACAGGGCCCGCTTCTTCCAGATCGGGGGCTGTAGATTCTGTTATAAAATCCGCCAATGCCTGGCCTTTAATTTTCGTTCTTGGAGCAAAGTGTATTCGAAACTCACTAAGCTCTACAGCCCACTTCACTAATCTTCCCGACGCGTCCGGTCGGTTCAAGAAATGCTTCAAAGGCTGGTTTGTCAGCACAGTAATCTCGTGTGCGTGAAAATAAGGCCTTAGCTTCCGAGCAGTAATAATCAACGCAAAGAGATACTTCTCAACGGCGGGATAGTTTAATTCAAATTTGGTAAACGCGCTTACATAATAAACGGGGACTTGATTACCCTCGACAACCTTCACTAATACAGAGCTAATGGCAAATTCAGAAACAGCCAAATAAAGATAGAACGGCTCGCCTGGAACCGGTTTCGCCAACGGCGAGAGGGTGCGAAGGTGTTGCTTGAGTGCTTGGAACGCCTCTTCACATTTGGCGGTCCACTCGAATTTTTTGTTGGCCCTCAAAACTTCAAAAAACGGCATTGATCGGTCGCTGGCTTTGGACAAGAAGCGATTCATTGCAGCTAGTCGACCATTCAGCACTTGCACCTCCCGATGGTTTATCGGAGACTGCATCTCCTCGATTGCCCTCAGCTTCTCAGGATTCACTTCAATTCCTCTTTGGCTCACCATGAAGCCCAAAAACTTCCCTGAGTGGACTCCGAAGGCGCATTTCGTCGGGTTCAAGCGAACTTGATGGAGCCTCATCCGCTCAAATGCCATGGTTAGGTTGTGCACATGATCTTCGGCTTGTCGGGACTTCACCAGCATATCATCCACGTAAGCTTCCATGGTTTCTCCCAGCATATCTCCAAACAATTTGTTCACCATCCGTTGGTAGGTTGCCCCGGCATTGATCAACCCAAAAGGCATGACATCGTAGTGATAGATGTCACTGTCTGCGTAGAACGCTGTGTGGGGAGCATCTTCCTTGGCCATCTTGATTTGGTTGTAGCCTGAATACGCGTCCATGAAACTCAACAGCTCGTGTCCCGACGTGGCATCCACCAACTGGTCGATTCTCGGGAGTGGATAGCAGTCCTTTGGGCAAGCCTTGTTTAAGTCGCGGAAGTCCACACACATTCGCCATTTCCCGTTAGTCTTCTTCACCAGCACTGGGTTGGCAACCCAAGTCTGGAATCGGAGCTCCTTAATGAACCCAGCATCGAGCAACCTGCCCACCTCCTGCTGGATCGCGATCTTCTTGTCCGTGCCCATCGGACGCCTTTTCTGCGTGATAGGCTTGATCGCGGGGTCTATCTTCAGCTCGTGTACGATCACATCGGGGCTGATTCCTGGCATATCGCTCGGGGACCAGGCAAACAGCTCCTTGAACTCCTTCAACAACTCCACCAATTTTTGGGCTGTCTCCTCAGTCAGAGCAGACCCAATTTTCACCTTCCTCTGGGGTCCGTCGATCTCGACTTCTTTCAGATCTTCTACGGGGGCGGGACGCCCAAACTCTTCTCTGGGATCTGTGTCTGTCTGGAGGACAGTCATGGCCTCTCGCCTCCTCCTCCTGGTGGCGTTAACATAGCATTTTCGAGAAGCCACCTGGTCGCCTTTAACCTCTCCGACTCCATGGTCGGTCGGGAACTTCATCTTCTGGTGCACTGTCGAGGCAACCGCCATCAGGGGATTAATGGTGGTTCTTCCGATAATCGCGTTGTAAGTCCCCGCGGAATCAACCACGACAAATTCCACGTTCCTCCTTTCTGATTTCCACCCGCTACCAAACTCCACTGGTAGGGTGATTACTCCTAACGGATAAGAGGTTGAGCCAGAGAACCCGACCATCGGGAAGTTTGCCTCCTTTAGATCTTTCTTCGTCTTCCCCATAGCTTCCAGCGCGTCCATGAATAGAATGTCGGAAGAGCTCCCTCCGTCGATTAGAATTCTCTTCATTTCGAACCCGTCTACATCCAAGGTTACCACCAAGGCATCGTCGTGCGGAGTCTCCACGCCTATGAGGTCTTCCGACGAGAAGGAGATTACCATCTCTTCTTTCAAGGTCCAGGATCGGGACCTCTTACCCAGCACCACTGCCGTAGGGATTCTAGAAGCATAGACTTCTCGGGCGGATGAAGTATCACCTCCAGCAGCAAATCCTCAAAGGATTACGTTGATAGTGCCCCGCCTCTCCTTGCGAGCACCAGATGACTCTGGGTCGGTTCTCTTCTTTTTTGGGGACCGATCGCGGGATCGGGAACGGGACCGCGATCGGGATCGAGAGCGGGATCGACACCGCTTATCCCCGACGAATTCCTTGAGCTTCCCCTTCTGGATCAGCTTTTCAATCTCCTTCTTCAGTTCCCGACAGTGATTGGTTTCGTGACCATTTGCGCGGTGAAATCGGCAGTAGCGATCCGTGCGGGATCCCAAGAATTCTCCATCTTTCTTCGGGGGGTACCTGGAGATACCTTGTCGTTCCATGACTGTCAGCACTTCCGCCATGGAGCAGTTGAGAGGAATGTCGAGATCCTCCCGCTTATCCTTCCTTGAAGAACGTCTATCGTCCCTTCGATCAGGTCGGCCTCGGTTTCGACTACTCTCAGGTTTGCCCTTTGAATTACGATCGTCGAAGGGCTTAACCGACTTCTTTCCTTTGTTCGACTTTGGGGGCTCCAGTTCTCCTGCGGCTATCTTCGACTCCTGGACATGGATTTGCCGTTTCACCCTCTTCTGTAGTGCCTCCATATTCCACACAGCTTTCTCAGCCACGCTGTGCATTAGGTCGGAACCATAGGGGGCTGTCAGGTTCCGAATAAAGGTGCGGATGGTTTCGCCCTCTGAGATTTCCTCGTCTATCTCTGCTACGCTGGCTGTGTACCGCTGGTAATAGTGAGCCAGTGATTCGTCGGGCCTTTGCACCACCTGGGTCAGGGACCTCACGCTCTTCAATAAACGCCTCCGACCCTGGTACTGCTGAATGAATCGGTCGTGCATGTCTGCCCAGCAAGTGATGCAGCCTGGGGGCAGACTAAAGAACCAGGTCAAGGCTCTTTCTCCCAGTGTGTTCGGGAACAGCGTACACACTATGTCTTCACTCGGGGCTCTTCCCAGAAACGCCATGAGGTGTTTCTGTACATGGCGAACTGGATCTCCTTCGCCATCATACTCCTTTATCGTGGGGATGCCTAGCCCAGGCGGGGCTAGGGTGTCGATGAGTCGGGGAACGAAGGGATGAGTGGATCGATCCCTTAGCTCCGACACCAGCGGCTTCTGTTCTCCCATGCAGATGTTCACGATCTTTACCACCTGGTCGGGAGTGATGGGACCATTCAAGGGAATGGTCCTGTGCTGTACTGGTCCTGGCCCATCAACCACGAATCTCTCCGGCTGACCTGTTGCCCTACTCCCGTCCTGGCCTCGGGGTGGGGCTTTCTGTGCGTTCTGACCCTCTGTTGGCGGGGCCACTTCCTCCAACGGGGGCATCTCCTCCTGCCTCCATGCAGCCTCTCTCCGATCCAAGAGAGCCTCTACGGCCGCCAAAAACATGGGCATGGCTTCCGCCACGGCCCTTGTCAAGTCTGTAGCTGGGGGAGCCTCCTGCCCCCTATTGCCCTGGTGCTGAGGAGCAATATCTTCGGGATCTCCATTGTGCCCCCACTGTTTGGGAGAGCTCAGCCGGGGGATGGTTCTGGTTTTCCTCCTGTTCTGGTACTGAATCCAGATTCGTTGCAGCGGGGTGACGGGAACCACCGGATTGTCACTGTCTTCTGTGCTTGCCAGCCGCCATCGATCGAGTAGAAGGCATATTAGCTTTTTGTTTGATTCCCACAGACGGCGTCAATGTTGGATCACGGTGGAACTCCGGTACGGACTTTGACGGCAATCCTAGCTCTTTTGCTCCACGCAATCCTGCAAGAGGGGATAGACCGGGCGGTGACCCAGAATCCCTCTCCGATGCTTAAATGAGTGTCTCGTATGACTGGCAAGCAAGTAATCTCAAAGTATATTGAATTCAACGTAAACGTTCTGAGGTGATCTCCTGCCCTTTTATAGGCAAAGAGATGCCTCAGGTACCTGGCGAACCGTTGGGGGTGGTTAGCTCGTATCCCGCGTATCTCGGATGTGATCTCGCGTATCTCAGCCATGCCCCGCGTATCTCGGCCACGCTCCGTGTATCTTAACCACGTTCCGCGTATCTCGGCCACACCCTGCATATCTTGGCCTTATCCTCTAATAATCGAGTCCCGACTCCCGTCGGGGACTCCAGAGTTATCTCGTTGTGTCACCGCTCGGGGCCCCTCGTCATCGTGACAGGGCCAATCATTCTCAGAGATTCATCATCGGGGCCTACTTAAAGGCTTCTCATCGGGAGCTTCCAGCTCTACTGTAGAGACCGACTCTGTCGGGACCTTACCTTGTCGGGACTCCCTTTGTCGGGACCCTTCTCCTAGATCATCTTGACCTTCACTTTGGGCCTAATGGGCCTGTTTGCCGTTTCCTCCCTGTTAAAGGGCCTGACGGATGTAATCGAACCCATCAGACTGGAACAGACGGCCTGAGTCGGAGAGCGCAGGTCGAGCAGAGAGAATCCGTCGATGGTGAACCGGGACGTGGTGAAGGTGAGCTGCAGACCTGGTCGGATGATCAAGCTTAGGAGGTGGTGGGCCGAGCAAGGATGGCGTGGATGATGTCGAGCATAGCGGTGGCGTTTGTTGGAGGGTGGCCAGATCGACGAGGGAGTGGTGGTGACTCCGGTGTTGTCGGAGCTGGTGGTCCGGTCGGAGGTTGGTGCTTGGAGCCAGGGTCGGCCGCTTGGCATGAGAGCTTCAGGAGGAGGGGGTCGGTCAACACTGGTTGGACGATTTGAATTTGAAATCCGAACCAGATTTCACAGCTCCAACTTCTTAATCCCTTTACAGCACTCTCCTTGTGCATTCCTCTTCTCATCAAGAATTAGGGCTCCTCCTTCTTTCATGGATATCAACACCGTGGGCATGAAAGTGTAGACCATCGCACAGGAGAAGGAACCCAATACGAGGAGAATCAGTGGCACGCCGTATGTGGTTGCTTCGGAATCATTCGGCTTGGGAATCGATGTCAGAACAAGGGATGATGATTGATGGGCCCCGGCTAAGGCCGTTAGGCCCCTTAACGATTGACAAACGGCGACTAGGCCCGTTGGGCTAGGAGCTGGGTTGCTGGAAGGCTAAGGGCTCCGACGGACGGAGGCCCCGACATGGAATAGCCCCGAGTGAGTATAGCCTCGATAGGGGAAAGCCCCGAAGATATCGGACCTGGACGTGGTCGGTCCCGATATGGGAGTTGACACCACTCCCCGACACCGAATCCTCAATGATGCAACTTGGGAGTCTCCGATAATGATCGAGACTCGCCGGTAAGAGCACAATCCCGGAAATCTCGCTATGATTACAGTAGTGATATAATGGGCGAGATATGTGGGATACGTATAACTGTACAGATACGTGGCGAGATATACGGCGAGATATGTGGGATAGTGGATCACAATCCAACCGCCTAATCAGGTAACTGGGATAGCCTTCCCCCTATAAAAGGAGGGAAGTTATCCCAGGTTAAGGTTACGTTTTTACACACATACACATACTGCTTGCTTGCCCTGTTGATCACCGTACTTACGTTAAGCATCGGAGAGGGATTCTGGGCCACCGCCCTCTATTCCCCTTCTGCAGGATTGCGAGGAGCTAAGGAATCCGTCACCGTAACCAGAGTTCCTGCCGTGATCCAACATTGGCGCCGTCTGTGGGAACGCAACAAAAAGCCAAAGTAAGTTTGCTTCCCTTTGACTCCATACCATGGCTGGCAACAAGCCGCAGCGATCAGGCAAGCAGGTGCAGACCACCAGCAATCCCCCTGAGGATGATACACAGCATCAGGATCTGAGAGACGATGGTGACAGCACTCACCGAGATGACACCACCAGGGAGGTTGTTCCTCCGCGAAGAGAAACCAGGTCGATGACCAGGAACGAGCTCCCTGGTGGATCCAGGAACGAGGCGCCTTCCCAGAGCCCAGAGCTAGCCAGGGTAGTGGTAGAGGCCATGCCCCTATTCATGGAGGCCATGGAGGCCCTCTTAGACCGAAGAGAGGCTGCCAGAAGGCAGGCCGTATATCTACCGCCGCTCCCTCCGCGGCGAGATGCTTCCAGAAGGCAGGTGGACGACAATCTGCCGCCACCTCCCCCATTGAGGGAACAGCCCGTTCCCCCCAGGCATCCGAATCCAGCACCAGCGGAGAATTTTGTGGTCGATGGACCAGGGCCAGTACAGCAAAGGACTATTCCCCTGAATGGTCCCCTCACTGCTGATCAGGTGGTGAAGATTGTGGGTATTTGCATGGGAGATCAGAAGCCCATGATGTCGGAGTTGAGGAGTCGGGAGACCCATCCCTTCGTTCCCAGGCTGATCAATACCCTGGCCCCTCCAGGCTTGGGTATCCCGAAGATAGAGGAGTACGACGGGGACGCGGACCCGGTCCGCCACGTACAGAAGCACCTGACAGCGTGCATGGGCAGGACCCCAGATGAGGATGTTATCTGCGCGTTGTTCCCGAGTACCTTGGGAGAGAAGGCTTTGACATGGTTCTACAGTCTGCCCACCGGATGCATAACCTGTTGGGAGGATATGCATCAGCGATTCATCGCCCAGTACCAAGGGCGTCGACGGCTGCTGAAGAGTGTTCGGACCCTGCATGAGGTGGTCCAGAGGCCCGACGAATCGCTGGCCCAATACTACCAGCGTTACACGGCTGGCATGACCGAGCTGGATGAGGAGATATCGGAGGGCGAGGCCATCCGTACCTTCTTGAAAAACCTCAATCCCCCCTACGGCTCCGACTTACTGCACAGCGTCGCGGCCAAAAACGTCTGGAGCATGGAGGCGCTTCAGGCGAGGGTGAAACAGCAAATCGACGTCCAAGAGTCGAAGATCGCTGCCGGAGAGTTGGCTCCTCCCAAGGGGCGCGGAGGAAAGCAGTTGTTCAAACCATTGGACAACCAAAACAAGAAGGATAGCTCCGAGAGTAGTCGGAGTCGTGGACGCCCTGATCGAAGGGAGGATAGGCGTCCGACAAAGAAAGACAGTCAGAGGGAGGAGTTTACCCCCCTCAACAGGCCTTTGAGAGAGGTCTTGGCCGTAATGGAGAGGCAAGGCCTCGCTCGTTTCCCCAAAAAGAAGGAAGGCAAAAAGTTGGGCTCCCGCACCGACCGTTACTGCCGATTCCATCGGGCCACTGGTCACGACACTGACCAGTGTCGGGAGCTGAAGAAGGAAGTAGAGAAGCTTATCCAGAGGGGTAAGCTGAAGGAGTTCGTGGGGGATTCGCGCTGCAAGCCCCATTCCCGATCTCGGTCGAGATCCAAATCTCGATCGAGGTCCCCAAGGAAGAGAAGGTCCGAAGCGGAGCCTTCGGAGGGCCCATCAGGGTCCCGACAGAAGAGGGTCATTAATGTGATCCATGGAGGGTTCGCTGCGGGAGGAGACACATCGTCTTCTCGGGAGCGTTACGCCAACCAGGTGCCCGTAGCAGTGGCCTTGGGAAAAAGGTCCCGGTCATGGACCTCGAAGGAGGAAATGGAGATTACCTTCTCGGCGAAGGATCTGGAGGGAGTAGAGACCCCCCACGAGGATGCCCTAGTCATGACACTGGATGTAGGTGGATTCGAAATGAAGAGGATCCTCATTGATGGAGGAAGCTCCTCCGACATCCTCTTCTTTGACGCCCTGGAGCAGATGGGGAAGAAGAAGAAAGACCTACGGGAGGTTAACTTCCCGATGGTAGGATTTTGCGGCACAACCTCTTATCCGTTGGGGGTTATTACGCTGCCTGTGTGGTTCGGCAGTGGCTGGAAAATGGAGAAGAGAGATGTGGAATTCGTGGTGGTCGAATCCACAGGGACGTACAATGCGATTATTGGGAGAACCACCATCAACCCGCTGATGGCAGTGGCCTCGACTGTCCATCAGAAAATGAAGTTCCCGACTGAGAATGGGGTCGGTGAAGTAAAAGGCGACCAGGTGGCGTCGAGACGGTGTTATGTCAACGCCACAAGGAGATCGAGGAGGGAGGCTATGTCGGTTCTCCAGACAGACACTGATCCTCGAGAGGAGTTTGGGCGCCCCGCCCCCATGGAGGACCTAAAAGAAGTCGAGATAGATGGGCCCGAGAGGAGGGTAAAGATCGGATCCGCCCTAACCGAGGAAAGGGCTCAGGAGTTGATCGGGCTCTTGAAAGAGTTCAAGGAGTTGTTTGCCTGGTCCCCGAGCGATATGCCAGGAATCAGCCGCGACGTGATCGAGCATGAACTGAATATCGACCCTACGATCAAGCCGATCGCGCAGAAGAGACGTCCGATTGGGACAGACAAGAGGATCGCAATCCAGCAGGAGGTTGGCAGGTTGCTCAACGCTGGGTTCATTAGGGAGATCCGATTCCAGACTTGGGTAGCCAACCCAGTGCTGGTGAGGAAAAGCAACGGGAAGTGGCGGATGTGTGTCGACTTCCGCGACCTGAACAAGGCTTGCCCGAAGGACTTTTATCCGCTCCCGCGGATCGACCAATTGGTGGATGCTACATCGGGGCATGAGCTGCTAAGCTTTATGGATGCTTATTCTGGTTATAACCAGATAAAGATGGCGAAAAAGGATGCCCCACACACCGCCTTCTACGCTGACAGTGAAGTCTTCCAGTACGATGTCATGCCTTTCGGCCTGGTGAATGCGGGGGCGACCTATCAGAGAATGGTGAACAAGCTGTTCGGGGATATGCTTGGAAGTACCATGGAAGCCTATGTAGATGACATGCCGGTGAAGTCCCGACGAGCATCGGACCACGTTGGTAACTTGGCAATGGCCTTCGAGAGGATGAGGCTCCACCAAGTCCGCTTGAATCCAGCCAAATGTGCCTTCGGAGTTCATTCAGGGAAGTTCTTAGGCTTCATGGTGAGCCAGAGGGGGATCGAGGTGAATCCCGAAAAACTAAGGGCGATAGAGGAGATGCAGTCCCCGACAAACCATAGGGAGGTGCAAGTGCTGAACGGTCGACTGGCTTCGATGAATCGCTTCCTATCCAAGGCAAGCGACCGGGCGATGCCATTTTTCAATGTGCTGAGGGCCAACCGACAGTTCGAATGGACCGCCGAATGTGAGGAGGCGTTCCAAGCGCTCAAACAACATCTCCGCACCCTCCCACCACTAGCAAAGCCAGTTCCAGGCGAGCCACTCTATCTTTACTTGGCTGTTTCTTCGTTTGCAATAAGCTCTGTTTTAGTTAAAGCTGTCGAGGGCAATCAAATCCCCGTCTATTATGTAATCAAGGCGTTTGCCTAGTGTGAAATGAATTACCCTCCGATTGAGAAGTACCTCTTTGCGTTGATTATTACCGCTAGAAAGTTACGGCCTTACTTCCATGCGCATGAAATTACGGTGTTGACTGATCAGCCATTGAAACACTTCTTGAACCGACCTGATGCGTCGGGGAGACTAGTAAAGTGGGCCGTGGAACTTAGCGAGTTTCGGATTCATTTCGCTCCGAGAACAGCTATCAAAGGGCAGGCATTGGCCGACTTTATAGTTGAATCTACTGTTCCCGATCCTGAAGCAACGGAAACAGTAGAGGGGGCAACCGGGAATACTGAAGAGGTCCCGACGGCGGAGCAGTCGGAACAGCCAAATAAGGAGAACACCTGGGAGTTGTACACGGATGGCTCCTCAAGCTCGGATGGATCCGGTGCGGGGTTCGTATTGATTCCGCCAGGCGGGGCGGAGCCACTTCGATATGCATTGGCCCTAACATTTAGAGCCACCAATAACGAGGCGGTGTATGAGGCTCTTATAACGGGGCTGAAAATCGCAAAGGGCACTGGAATTGAACATTTGAAGGTGAAGTGTGATGCTAGCCTGATTGTAAATCAGGTCCGGGGGCAGTATGGAGCAAAGAACCCGATCATGAATGATGGGCCCCGGCTAAGGCCGTTAGGCCCCTTAACGATTGACAAACGGCGACTAGGCCCGTTGGGCTAGGAGCTGGGTTGCTGGAAGGCTAAGGGCTCCGACGGACGGAGGCCCCGACATGGAATAGCCCCGAGTGAGTATAGCCTCGATAGGGGAAAGCCCCGAAGATATCGGACCTGGACGTGGTCGGTCCCGATATGGGAGTTGACACCACTCCCCGACACCGAATCCTCAATGATGCAACTTGGGAGTCTCCGATAATGATCGAGACTCGCCGGTAAGAGCACAATCCCGGAAATCTCGCTATGATTACAGTAGTGATATAATGGGCGAGATATGTGGGATACGTATAACTGTACAGATACGTGGCGAGATATACGGCGAGATATGTGGGATAGTGGATCACAATCCAACCGCCTAATCAGGTAACTGGGATAGCCTTCCCCCTATAAAAGGAGGGAAGTTATCCCAGGTTAAGGTTACGTTTTTACACACATACACATACTGCTTGCTTGCCCTGTTGATCACCGTACTTACGTTAAGCATCGGAGAGGGATTCTGGGCCACCGCCCTCTATTCCCCTTCTGCAGGATTGCGAGGAGTTAAGGAATCCGTCACCGTAACCAGAGTTCCTGCCGTGATCCAACAATGATGAAGATGGAAATTGGGTTTGCGTTGACATGGAAATCAGGGGAAGACGGCTGGGTCGGGAACGTGGCCGTTGCTGAAGGAGATGGAAGCCGGTGAGCCACGGTGGTGCTCGGGAAGGCTTGGATTGCCAGAGGTTGAGGTGGTTGGCAGGGTGTCGCTGACGTCGGATTTCAGCAAGCTTCGGGGCCTGACGTTGAGCGAGTCGAGATGGACTTGGAGCGATGAACGAATTTAACTTATTTGGTCTGAGGGTGAGTGAAGGCGAAGGTGCTGTACATACAACAATATAAAAACAAAACAAAAATAATAATAACAATAATAATAAGGATAGTAAGTATAATAATATCAAACTCTCTGTTTAGAGAAATTTGTATTCATTTCTGTTTTTTTGGTTGTGGTTTACATGTAAACATAGAGCACTATTTATACTAATCTATGCCTAGTCCAATCTAAGCAACAAATATTGCTGATTTATTTTCTAATAAATGCTAAATATTCAGAAATTTAATACTAAATATTTAACAAATATTTTATGCAATAAATGTAAATAACTATCATAATATTGCCTTGAGCATCTTTAGAAGCTTCGCGACTTGCCATATTTAGACATTTCCTCATTTATGTGCGCCACACGTCACGCATGTCGCGCGTGGTCCAAAATTAGGTGTTTACAACTTGCTTTGTAATACCTAGTTGATTAATGAAGCATTCTCATTCATATATTTACTTGTGCAAATATGTTGATTCAGGGCCATGTTGGGAAGCCAATGGTGATTGGTGAGAGATCCAAATGCCTTTACATACTCAGGAATTCACTACCTTCAGGTTCAAGCAAGGTGGTGGCAGCTCATACTACTTCAAAGGCAAATAAAGAGGAAGCTTCTTGGCTTTGGCATAGGTGTTTAGGACACATATCATATACTCATTTGGGTCATTTAAATGATGCCTTATGTTTAAATGACTCTTCAAATAAATGTGTCAAACATTGTACCATTTGCCCTTTGGCCAAGCAATCAAGATTATCTTTCCCTATTAGTCATTCCCATGCCTCTGTACCTTTTGCCTTGATACATTTGGATATTTGGGGTCCATATAAAGTCTCTACAATCAAAGGCTATCAATACTTCATCACCATTGTGGATGACTTTTCCAGGGCAACTTGGGTTTTTCTAATGAAGAACAAGAGTGATACCTTCATTCATATTCAAAGCTTCTTATTGATGGTTCAGAATCAGTTTGGAACTATGGTAAAGATTGCTAGGAGTGATAATGGATCTGAGTTCATCAATTCCATTTGCAAGGATCATTTCCTTCTTTTGGGAATTCAACATCAAACTAGTTGCACCTACACTCCTCAGCAGAATGGTAGAGTGGAGCGCAAGCATAGACAAATTTTGAATGTGGCAAGGGCATTAAGGTTTCAGGCTTGTATGCCTATCAAGTATTGGGGCTATTGTGTTCTCACTGCTTGCTATTTGATGAATAGGTTACCTTCATCTTCTTTGGAGTTCAAATCTCCTATGGAGGTTCTTTATGGCAAGCCACCTTTCATCAATTATTTAAGGATCATGGGCTGCCTATGCTTTGCCACAAACTTGAACAACTCTGACAAGTTTAGTTCAAGAGCTGAGCCTTGCATCCTCATGGGATACTCCACTTCTCAAAAAGGTTATCTTGTGATGAAGATTTCCAATTCAGCTTTTCAAGTTTCAATGGATGTTATTTTTCATGAGCATATCTTTCCTTTTGGCATGTCTAAGGCAGAGTTGAGATCTCTGTTGCCTACTTTCTTGGAGTCCAAGTTATTAGTTGAGGAGTCTTCTTCTAGATCACCAATGGTTTCTCCCCTGGTCTCTCCTCCTCAGCCCCCCATGGTTGAGGATGCTCCTCCTCAGCCCCCCATAGTTGAGGATGTTCCTTTGGTCCCTTTGGTTGAACCTCCACATGTACCCACCTTAAGAAGGAGTGCAAGGATTGCTCAATTGAGAAAGGACTCTTCTTCAAATGTTGCTTTTGGAATGGAGAAATACATTGCCTATGATCATCTTAATCCTACCTTCAATTGCTTCTTGGCTTCTATTGACAAGATCAAGGAGCCTTCTACATATAAGCAAGCCATCAAAGACTCAAATTGGGTGATTGCTATGAAGGAGGAGATCAAGGCTTTACAAGATAACAACACATGGAAGATTATGGAGCTGCCCCATGGGAAGTCTTCTATTGGTTGCAAATGGGTGTTTAGGGTGAAGTACAACTCTGATGGTTCCATTGAGAGGTATAAAGCTAGGCTTGTTGCCAAAGGCTTTACCCAAATAGAAGGGACTGATTTCAATGAGACCTTTTCTCCTGTGGTGAAGATGACAACTGTGAGAATTGTTTTGGCTATGGCAGCCTCTTATTCTTGGGGACTCTTTCACATGGATGTCAACAATGCTTTTCTTCAAGGAGACTTGCATGAAGAGGTTTACATGGACATTCCTCAAGGCTTTGATTCTCCTGAGATCAATCCTGGTGCTTCTAAGCGTGTATGCAAGCTTTTGAAGTCACTTTATGGGTTAAAGGAAGCATCTAGACAATGGAACATCAAGCTCACCAACACCCTATTGAAGAATGGCTATTCTCAAAGTGCCTCGGATCATTCCTTGTTCACCAAGGCAAATGGTGAAGACAGGGTGTATCTTCTCATTTATGTGGATGATTTGCTCATCACAGGCTCAAGTACTTCTATGATTGATCACTTGAAGTCCATTATGAAATCCCATTTTAAGCTCAGGGATTTGGGTAACTTGAAGTATTTCTTGGGTTTGGAAATTGCAAGGTCTAAAGAAGGTTTGGTCATCAACCAAAGGAAGTATGCCCTTGAGCTTATTGAGGAGGCTGGTTTGGGGGCTGCTAGACCCTGTGAGACTCCTATGGAGTTCAATCTCAAACTCACAACTTGTGCATATGATGAAGCAACCAACATCTCCTCAGATGATTTGCCTCTTGATGATGTGTCTGCCTATAGAAGATTGGTGGGCAAGTTATTGTATTTGACAATGACTAGGCCAGATATTAGCTTTGCAGTTCAAAGGCTAAGTCAATTTGTTGATAAGCCTAAGAAGTCCCATCATGATGCAACTATAAGGGTGATCAAGTACATCAAAGGTACTCCTGGCCAAGGACTTCTCTACCCAACCAACATTGCACTTGACTTGTCTTTATTGTGATTCAGATTGGGCAGCTTGTCCATTCAGTAGGAAGTCCATTAGTGCATATTGTGTAAAGCTTGGTGGAGCTATGGTAGGGTGGAAAGTGAAGAAACAAGACACGGTTTCCCTTTCAAGTGCAAAGGCAGAATACAGATGCTTGAGGGCAGCCATTCAAGAGGCTCTTTGGGTTGCTAGGCTTCTAAAGGAGCTTGGGGTGCATGTCACTTTGCCCATTCCTATATTCACTGATAGTGAATCTGCGGTGAAGATAGCCAAAAACCCAATGTTTCATGAACGTACCAAGCATATTGAATTGGATTGCCATTTCACTAGGCACCACATTCAATCAAGGCAAATTGCACCAGCACATGTTGCTTCTAGAAATCAGCTAGCAGATTTATTGACAAAAGCTCTACTCAAGAAGCAGCACATTGCCTTGCTTAGGCTCTATAGCATCAAAGATGTTTTTCATGAAAAGACAAAAGAAGAAAAGGATGGGAGCATATAGGAATGTATATTCCATACATTCCATACTTGACACATTTATGCATACTAGTCTAGCTTACTTACACTCTAAGTTAGTTAGTTAGTTAGATGCTCTCTTCTCCTATATATACCTTGATCTACCAATTGTACAAACTGATTTTGGTTGTTAATACATTTGATATTCATCCAAGATCCTCTCTGTTCATAACGTTCACTTGCGTCTTGCATTTGAGATGTTCTTCGGGTGGAGTTACTCCAAGGAGACGTTGGCATAGATCAAATGTGTGTTGGGGAAAAACACCACGGGTTAGGACCTCCCGGTAAAAATCGGTTACGGGCATCCCACTAATTGGTAGACCCAATATGACGGAGACGTCCAGTAACGTCACCGTCATTTCACCTTTACCTAGGTGAAATGTGTGAGTCTCGTTACGCCACCTCTCGGCAACTGAATGCATCAATGCCTTGTCGAAGTAAATGTGGGTGGTCCTGCTAACTAATCCAAACCCAGCATCATCAACAATCCGCTGGGTTCGGGCATCTAAATCCCAATCCTCCATTTTGGCCCCTCTAAACTGTATTTCATGTGTAGGTGTAACGACCTATAAATATTAAATAAAATTTATTAATTAAAATTATCGATAGTAAAAATTACTATAAGTTAAAATATACAATTAACTTTAAATTTCTAAATCAACCAAATTAACAGTTTTTTTAATTGATAATCTAACAGATTATCAATTAACATGTACACATACAATTTATTATTATAAATTAACATGTACACAAACAATTTATTAATATAAATTAAAATATACAATTAACATGTACACATACAATTTATTACTATAAATTAAAACATACAATTAACTTTAAATTTCTAAATCAATCAAATTAACCGTTTTTTTAATTGATAATCTAACAGATATATAAATTTCAATTAACATGAACACATACAATTTATTACTATAAATTAAAATATACAATTAACTTTAAATTTCTAAATCAATCAAATTAACAGTTTTTTTAATTGATAATCTAACGGAAAAAAATAAATTCCAATTAACATGTACACATACATTTTATTACTATAAATTAAAATATACAATTAACTTTAAATTACTAAATCAATCAAATTAACAGTTTTTTAAATTGATAATCTAACGGATTATCAATTAACATGTACACATACAATTTATTACTATAAATTTACATGTACAACATACAATTTATTACTATAAATTAAAATATACAATTAACTTTAAATTTCTAAATCAATCAAATTAACAGTTTTTTTTTAATTTATCTACACCTATAGGCAGGTATGTAAATTCCTAGCATCATGTAATTCTAAATACAATGTATTAATTAAAAGTAACAGTAGTAAATATTACCGTATCAATAGCAGTATGTTGAGATATATGACTCCCTTGGTCGTAAAGAACTGATGGAGAAGATGGCTCACCCATAATTTTTAGAGAGGAGGAATTGAGAGTAGAGAGGATGGAATGAGAGAATTGTAGGAATGAGGTTTGTGGCGGCGCAACTCGCCATTTATAAGGGGATGGTGGTACATCTGGCAGATGCGCCAAAAACTGGCGCCTCTGCCAGGTGTGCCATGAGCCGGGCGCATCTGGCAGATACGCCAGATCGTAACGGTCACATTTGACCGTTACGACGTGGCGCATCTGCCAGATGCGCCAAAAAAATTTCGAAAATGGGCGCATTTGGCATATGCGCCCTGAAATTGGCGCATTTGGCAAATGCGCTGATAGTGATTTACAAGCCAGAAACTCATTTTCCCTTGTTTTTGTGTTTGAGTTCCACAAATTGGTTAGATCGGTGATTTTTCCCAAATACATAGGCCGGCCGAAATATGTAAGGAGGGTAAAACGGACTTTTGTCCACTTTACTCATATAAATAAGAGGTGTTAGGAAATTTTTAGGGTTAATCACAATTCCCTCATTAGAGTGTTTTAGAGAGAAAAACCCTCCCCCCATAACACCCTAGCTCGGCCGAACCATATCCCTCACCAAGGTTGTGCCAAATTGCCTTCGAGCAAACTCTCCAGAGATCTGTCCCTGTGCCAAGAATCGATCAGAGGCTTTGCTGTGTAGCTTGCACCACATAGGGCTTCTCTAACAAGAACCTCTACGTGTCCCGACCGGATGATCGTGAACTCCCTCCTGAGAAGATTTTGGGTCTACGGATCACCTTAAAGGTATGTGTGAAACTTACGATGCGTAATTCCAATTACTAGCATGTACCTTGTTTAAGTATCCGTAGTGATTACTCCCTGTAATTTAACAGTTCATTGGGCTACGGACTGCATAATCGTAAAATAGGTACGTGCACTGTTCCGCTGCGTAATTCGTTTACCAAGCATGTACCTGTGTTTATGTTCCGTACAGTTTATCCCCTAGAATCCAACAACCTGGTCCATCCAAACCTGAGGCCTCCATCCCTCATTCTCTCACTGGTAACGAAGGTATTTCACTTTTCTCACTTTCTTAAAAAGCAACTTCATTATCTTATACCTTATGAGTAGTTTTATCTTATGATTTCTCATTTCAATTGTAGGCTCCAAGAAAAAGGTAACCATAGTCTCAGATAAGGAGAAAGGTGTTTCCACCTCGAAGAGAAAATCCAAATATCCAAAGGAAAATCAAAATAGCCCAAGGTTACCCTAAGTGCTGACAGCTTATCGGAAGGGGAGCCCTTAAGCTTCTTTGGTCGACGTTTCGACTTTGAGGAGGACTTGTTTGAAGCTGAAAGTTTTCATTGTGGGTCAGAACGTAGGCATGAAGCCTAGCACCATTCTGAAGCCTTAAAGGACTTGAAATTCCTTCGCGATCGATGTGGGAATATACATTCTAAGCACTATGGTTCCTCCTGGTGATCGTAGGCTTTTAGATGTGAGGCCCCACGTTGTCCAAGACATGTTAAGAGATCACATGTCCCGTATTGCCCAGGTAGAATATTGTATTTTATATTTTACCTTCCTTAGTGTTTTTAACTTGTCCTTTTATATTTCCCTTTTATAGGTTGTTGCTTTGAAGAAAAATCTTTAACACGTGGTTACGATAATGTCTCTGAAAACCGTGGATCTACGTGAGGAAACATCACAAAACCAGCGAAATCAATCGGTAGCAAAACCGAACTTTGGAGACAGAAGTGGCCCATTTAAAGGTGAAATTCGAAAAGATCAAGCTTAGCTTCAAGATGAAAGTTGCGAAGGTGAAGCTTTCTCTAGAAAGTGTCATTCAAGAACGTGAGGATATCATTAGGGAGTGTGATGACATCACTTGACGAACTGAAGGAGACCCCAAGCCCAGATCTCATCTTTGAAAATAAAGATTGCCACCTTGGAAGATCATGTGGCGGAAGTCCAAGCGGAAGTGACTTCTCTCAAGGATAAATAGCCGGAGATCAAGACTTGTGCCATCAATGCATACCTCAATTGGATGAGTTTTCAGAAAATGCTAAGCTTCGGTGCAAGAATGTGATCTCGGAATCCTTTGAAAGAATCCCGGATCAGCTTTATGAGATGGATCATCACTTTTTGTTTGAGAAAATTCCAAAGGTGTGCAACTATGCTCAATATCACCTTCGTGACAAGGGACTTGCCATTTTCTCTTCATCGAGCAAAAAAGGTTCCAAGGCACTTGTGGAGAAAGAAAACTCTAGCACATCTACACATTCTCCCAGAGGTGGCTCTGCTTCGGTGGAGGTCGCGACAAAGATCAGACAAGTGAAGAGGCCGTAGTGGATGAGAATGTCTGAATTACGGATAATGGCGACGACGCACCCATTAGCTGAATGTTTTTCTTCATAGGGGTTTCTATATTTATATGCATATGCACCTTTGGCTATATCTTTTATCACCTATTTGTGGTGTAAGACTATCTTTTGTTATTATCCATGGAAACATTGTCTTCAACTCGTTATCGTTCACCTTTGATGGAGTTGTTTTGAATGTTTGAATGATTGCTAGAATTTTGTTACGTTAGTGTAATCACTACATGAAAGGGGTGAGATAACGGCTATGTCTAACGGCACTATAGATATTTAGCCGTAAAAAAATAGTCAAATTTATAGATAACGGTTGTATATATGTATAGCCGGCATTTTTCTGATTTAACGGCTCACTTATCAAGCCGTGAAAAAAAAAATAATCTACCGGCTCATTTCAGAAGCCGGTATAAAGAATTTTTTTTTTAGTCGTTATGGCTCAAATACGGAGCCTCTATTTTTTTTTTTATGACCCGGCTTATTGTTTGGGCCGTTAGATTTTTTTTTTTTGTAAAGGCCCTATTTTGGAGCCGTAAGACTTGGTGTAAATATTATAGGGTATAGTGAATGGCAGTTCTTCTTCTTCTTCTCCAGAGTCCGGCGCGCAATTCCTCCTAGCTGTTAACAGAGAGCAATTTTTAGGGTTTCGATTCCGGAGCACTGATTCTGTCGCAGTGGAAGGCTAAGGGAGAGGCGCGGTGCAGGAAGGAAGCAGCTGCTGGAAGGAGCGGCTGCTGGAAGGAGCGGCTGCTGGAAGGAGCGGCTGCAGGAAGGAGTGGCGCGCAAGAAGGAGTAGCGCAGGAAGGAAGCGCCCTGCAGGAAAAAAATTGCTGAAGGAATTGGCGTGCAGACACTCTCTGTTTAAGGTCCTGCAGGAAGGAATTTGCTGCAGGTGAGTCTCTGTCGATTTAGGTTTTTGTCCCTGCAGAAAGAACCAGTCTTTGTTGTGTAAATTTAGGGGGTCCAATGATGTTTCTTCATGTTAAACTTTCGCGAGCACTTTTAAACATTATTATACATGTCTCTGTCGATTTAGGGTTATATTCAAAGTTGTGACGACAATTCTGTCTCTGCTGAAAG
The DNA here is from genome assembly GCA_036873135.1 of Clarkia xantiana subsp. parviflora. NCBI lineage: Eukaryota > Viridiplantae > Streptophyta > Magnoliopsida > Myrtales > Onagraceae > Clarkia > Clarkia xantiana. Next base: position 3,560,777 of record JAPTYO010000018.1, read on the forward strand.
AATCAGTTTCATCTATTTAAGGTTCTGGTTGTGTAAATTTAGGATTTACTTGAGCTGCGGTATAGTAGGGCTTTAATTTTGCCTTTACTTGAGTTGCAGTATAGGGGTCCAATGATGTTTCTAAATGTTAAAGTTTTGCAAGCACTTTTAAACAACTCTGTATGTCTAAGATATATATATTAACCTCGTCAATGCTGTTGAATAAAGCTATATATGCTAAATTTCACGATATAGGTCTTTCTCTAGCTAATATGAAAATAAATAAATTAGTTTCTTTCATTATGAAATGAAATTACTGTTAGTTAACATATGGAATTAATTCTTGGGAAAAAAATATAATACTATCAGAAGCTGTCATTTTTGCAGCTCTCCTTTTTTGTACTTTATATATAAACAAAAAAAAAAAACTTGATGAGTTTCTAAATAAGATATGATCACCTAGTATATATTTATTAAACAAAAGAATGGAGGGTATCAAAGATTTACTTGAGGATAGCTCATAACACGCTTTATATTGTGTCATTTCCTTGTTCATATATTGTACACTATGGTTGAACATAATTTTTTGATTGCAGGACTCCTGAAATCATCTGGGCTTGACAAGATTTCGTAACAGTTCATCATCGAACGAGGTTTGCTTGCTTGCTTGATTTCTTGTTAATTTTCTTGTCCACTAATTGCTTGGTTTACTGATTTAAGTAGTCTAAATAATTTTGGTAGGAACTTTGAAATTTTATATGGACAAAACTTGGATAAAAAAACCGAGAGCAAGTCAGGAGTATAAAGACGGTGTTATAAATTTCATTGACTTTGCTCGTAGGAATGGTTTGATTAATGGAAAACTATCATGTCCATGTCGCAAATGCAAAAATAAATACTATCACGTCCCTAGTGTAGTTGAGGAACACCTGAGAATATCTGGGTTCTTGGTTGGCTACACTAAATGGTTATTTCATGGCGAATCATGTATAGAAACTCATAGTAGCAACGTGCTCCAAGAACATAGTAGTCCATTAGGGAACAATGATAGTCATGTTAATTTGGATGGAGAAGGGGATTTGAGAGGTTTATTTTCTACTGCCATGGGATCTAGTTTGGATGATAATGTGCCATCTGGTATGGAAAATGGTTTTACTAATATCTCGTCTAGTGTTGAGACACCAGACGTGTCTCATGAACAGATGTCACCTCTTCAAAAATTAATGAGGGACTGTGAAAAACCGTTATATCCTAATTGCGAGTCTTTCACCGTGATATCATTTATTTTGCATATATGGAATGCAAAAACAGTTGACGGTTGGTCTCGGAAATCTCTTGACATGTTGCTTGAAATATTAAGAATTGCATTCCCTGAAGCAACTTTTCCATCTTCTTATTATGATGCTAAGAAGTTGCTTAAAGAATTGGGCCTTGGGTATGAAAAAATACATGCATGTCCGAATGATTGCATGATATATTGGGGTGAGCATGATAAACATTCTTCTTGTCAAACTTGCGGCCTCTCAAGGTGGACAAATAACAACAAAGACACCACTGAAGATAACTTAGAAGAGTCTGCTTCTAAAAAGAAAAAGAAACCTGCCAAAGTACTTCGTTACTTTCCAGAGGAAGTCAAGGCAAATGTCATTGATGGAGTGCCGCAATGGCAATGGGAACAACTAGAAGACTATTGGTTTTCTGAAGAAGGGCAGGTTAGTATAACTTGTTGCATGTGTAAATAATGCATCTAATCTATATTACATGTTATTAAGCTTTTATATTGTCAATGTAGAAATTATCACAGATTGGAAAACATGCTCGTTCAATGCAGACGTCTCTTCATACAACTGGAAAAGAAAGTTTTGCTTGTGCAAAATTTAGATTGGTATGAGTTTTTATATCAAACTTTGTTTTAAATTACATAAATTGGTACTTAAACAGTTTTATCATTTTAATTTGGCAGGAAAAAGAACGTAAAAAACAAGTGGGAAGACTTGAATTTTATGAGTATGCCCATATTCATAAAAGTAGTGGATTATTTATTGATGAAGTAACATCCACATTAGTGGTAATTGCTTCTTTTTTATAGCCAAACTATATTATAATTTTTCTTCTAGAAATAGTGGATTATGATGTGGTAATGCTTTTTATGGATTTAATGATACAGCAACAATGTAAATCCAATTTACAACAGCGTACCACCGACAACCCACATGAGAATCCGGATGCAATTGAGCAGGGTGTCTATCAGGAAGTCATATGTGGCAATAAGCCTGGGAGAATCCGTGGTTATGGGCTTGGTGTCACACCTACCATGGCACGGTTATCTAAGAAAGGTAAGATGACTGAACAAGAAGTGGAAAGACGTGTGCGATCATGCCTCGAAGAAGGATTACGTAAACAGGAAGAAAGAATGAGTGCACAAATGAGGGAAATGCTCAAACAGTTCCAAACCATGCAATCTGGATACGAATCTCAGATTGCAAAACTGCAGGCCGATATGAATGGTTTCAATTCATTTCAAAGTTTCATGGAAAGCGGTGCTGGTAATTCTACACCATCTACAAGTTTAGGTTCCGGTGGTATTGCTCCTTTGCAGAATACGAATTAAGTAAGTATACTCTTTTTTTCTAAAGTATGCTCGATTTACACATAAAGTTGGGTTTGTGTTAATATATATATGATTAACCTTTTATATATACACAGATAAATTTCACGGGATATGGATTTGGTGGATGTGGTGTTCGTCCAGCGAATACAAATTTTGTAAGTATATATATATATTCACTACAATGTAGCGTATTATTAGACTTTATTGTAATAAGAAATGTTAGCATTTGATGTTTTTTATGGAGTGTTCAATATTTAATGAATATGAGAATATACTTTATGCTGATTTTTTTTTCTTTTAATTACAAGGGCCAAATGACACAGCCTAGAGGGCATAGTGGTGGTATCGGTCCATCAAGTGCAGTTGCAAATCAAGTAAGTATCTGATCGGTTCTTAACATAATTTGTTTTACACATTGTCGTAATCATTTTATTTTATAAACATGTATAGCTTAATTTCATGGGGCATGGATTTGGGAATGCAAGTGTGATCCATATGAATGGTGCACCGACAAATGCAAATCAAGTAAGTATTTTGATGGTTAATAAGTCGTCTTAATTAGTTCTAAATTGTGTGGGGATCATTATTGAATGACTTGAGTGTATATTTTAACATGAATAAACATCAGAGCTCGCTGCAGAGTGGTTTTATGGTCCCAAGTGCAAATGTGGTCCCAAGTGGAAATGTGGTCAATTTTAATGGAGCACCAGCAAATGCAAATCAAGTAAGCATCTTAGTAGTTGATAACATTAATTAGTAAATTACTGTGTGTTTACTATTGTTCAACATACATGTATAGCTTAACTTCATGGGACATGGATTTGGAAGTGCTTTTACTGGATATAGAATTGGTGATGGTGGATCTTCATCAAGTCAGAATAGAGTAAGCAAAATAAGCTATATATGTAGCTACTTTTTTTTTCCCAATATTTAACTACTTTTTCAAAATATTGAATTATTTTGTAATTATAGTGTACCATGTATTTGATATCAATTTGGTATTGATTTTTACACTGCAGAGTACCGATCAATATGTAAATGGAACTGGAAGTAATCAATCTGGAGATGGAATCGGAAGCAATCAATCTGAAGATGGAACCGGAAGTATTCAATCTACAGATGGTAAGATTGGTAATCAATCTATAGTTGCAGCTTATTTAGGTATTATGGTTGGATTATCAGTGTTTTATTCTAAAATATTGTGTTATATACTAATGTTGTGATGACTATTTAGATTAAACTTTTGATTGTTAATGTACTGGATGTTATTTGAATTTTATGTTAATTTTGTTGTTTAGAAACAGCATTTACAGGTTTTATTTGTATGAATACATAGTATATGTAATTTAGAAAATTAACAGAATTGTGCCTGAAAAAAACAGCAAAAAAAAAAAAAAACTTTACGGCTGAAAAAAACTGCCGCTTGTATGCCTAAATAAAAAGCCGTCTGAACATACATAGCGGCTCTTTTGTTTGGCCGTCCAGTAATTAATAGCGGCTCATATATTCAGCCGCAAAACAAATAATAGCGGCTCCTTTTTCGAGCCTCAAGGTAATTAATAACGGCTATTTTTTCGAGCCGCAAGTTAATTAATAACGGCTGTTTTTTTTAGCCGCTAAGTGAATAATAACGGCTGTTCCAATTAAAGCAGCGAGAAACTTCCCGACGCTCAATTTAGCGGCTCATATGAAATACAGCCGTTATGATTTATCTGCATATTTTTTCAGCCGTTATCTAATTAATTTAGAGCCGTTAACAAACGTCTTTCCTGTGGTGAATGCAAGTAAACGTTAGCAATCCTTATAATTTATCCTCCTCTAGATGATACTTTATGATTAGTCATCTTTTATGAAAGGTGCCAATGTTGGATTTCACCGAACAAGGGCGGTTGTCCACCAAAACCGTCATCCTTATGAAAGTATCTTTTAGTAATTTATGGGTAATCGTCTCTTTAGAAAAACACATTTACATAAAGGGTGGTTCGTCCACCAACCCTTTCATATGAAATTTTTTTCTCTCATGTAGTAGTTTTAGGATGACCGCCTCTTTGGACGGACACCTTTACATGAAGGGTGGTTCGTCTACTAACCTTTTCCTATGAAAGATTACTCTATTGGAGTAGTTTTGGGATGACAACCTCTTTGGACGGACACCTTTACATGACGGGCGGTTCGTCCATTAACCCTTTTCTGTGAAACATTACTCTCTTGGAGTAATTTCGGGATGACCGGCTCTTAAGCTATTGAACCTCCAAAAAGGATATTTCAGAAATTTTAAAAGAATTGTTCTCCTCTTCATCTAATTCTGAGTTGTAAAGACAATTAAAAGAAATTGTTTAGGAGACCGATGAAGAAAATAATCTAGAAACTAATAGCAAAAGACTGACGATACAGAATTCTTAAGATCCTTATACATAGATGCTTCTGAATAATTATCCATCTAACGGAATTACTTGCGTCATGTGCACTAATTAGTTCAGTTACTATACAATTTTTCGACTTTTAGTCACATTTACTATTTATGAATATTAAGTTTTATATTTCAGAAAATTTGAACGCACCATGTGGCTTCTTTGACATCTCTGAAATACAACACGAATATCATACATGGTTAACACGCAGAGTAAAATTCTATACGAAGACAATAAGGAATTTGCAACAAGCACATGAAGGAATCTGCAGCAAGAATGTTGTGATTCTTACTTTTTGTTGATGAAATTCAATCGAATCGTTGTCGCAGATCATTTCCAGTTCAGGTTTAGGGGGTATGTCAAAGACGCCACAAACAGGGATATAGATCCGTTTGATAAGTCGGGGTTGAACGCCACATGAAAGCCTTGATAAGTTCGTAAAAAGAAGAAACTATCAACACAAAAACTGAATTCAAACTTGATTAAATTTGGCCAACCCTTAAGGTGGCTCTTAAAAGAATTCAAACTAACCCTAATGAAACCCATAACTGACTAATAGAAATCCTAACGAACTTATTTAATGAGGCTTAGTGCTTTTCAGCCCATTAGACCCTTAAAAGACCTAATTAAACTAACCCAAATAATAAATTCATGGTCTAAACGACCTATTACATGAATTCAACTTAGTAATTGTAGAAAAACAATTCAACAAACTAAGACAATGAAATATAAATAACATAAGTCTTGAAGAGTGTTTTGGATATTCTTCTCTATATTTATTTATCATTTTTCAACTCATATTTGACTTGAGACTGCTCACATCAAATAACCTGTAAAATATGTGATCAACATGCAGAACATGCATACGTGGAGAACTACCTCAGGGAGAAATATATATCTTATCGGGTTTTAAATCAAATTGGTACCTGGGCTAACAGCCCAAAACGATTTGGTACCTCCACTAAATTTTGTTGCTTTTTGATACCCAAGTTAACCTGGGTGTTGCACCGTTAGAAATGCTGGTTAAAATTGACAGAATCGGTCACGTGCGGGGCACGTGACCTCTATTGGCGCCAAAGACAGAAAAATAAAGACATGAAAAATACTAAAATGCCCTTATTGCAAATACTTATACAAGAAGCCCTCTTCTCCTTCCTCATTACAATTAGGGCTTGGACTTAGGGATTGCTCCGAAATTGAAGATGGGATTGCTGCGAAATTGAAGACCCAAGCTCAAATTGATGTCTTCGGTGGCTTCTGTTTCTTCAATGGCCACACCCACTCAAATTGAAAACACCAACTTATGTGCTTCCATTTCAAAACTAGTTTTGAACTATCTGGTATTCTACTCTAGACTTTTCAGTGATTATCCTTTGATGCAAGACTTTCGTTGGCTCAGCTATTGTATCTTCTGGATGCCACTGAATTTTATTCTTTGGGATTGCATGCCCTTAAGGTTCAACTTAGTTGTTCTCTTTAAATATATATGGGTTGTTCTAAGTGTTGTTGTCAGACCTAAAATCCGACCTACGGCGAATACATGCAATTTGAAAAGAGTCGCCACTAGCTAATTACGGCTAACTAGAAACCTAAATTACCTAAGCAAGTAACGAATCAAACACCTAGGCATAAAATCGGTCTGCGATCCAGAATTTGAGCTCGGGGGTTCTGTTACGAATTAAAATATATATATATATATTTTCTAATCATGTCCTTTCGGTACTTAATTAACCTATTTGCCACTTTTAAATTTTAAACGCGCATTACGTCAAATTAATCTAACGTTATCAAAATCTAAACTAATTTTTATGCGAAAGCTATTATTAACGGCAAATCTAAACCTAAAAAAAAACTATTAAGCATCTAGAACTCATAATTGAGATAAAACCTAATCAAAACAAAACATGCTCAAAAACATACATACATAAAACATTGATATCTAATTAATCTACATCTAAACCAACTACTACTAATAATAATAATAATAATAATAATAATAATAATAATAATAATAATGATATTAATAACAATAAATACAAAAAATAGTATAATAATAATAATTTAAAAAAAACATGAATTTACATGCCTGATGATGGGTTCGACTACAGCCGTTAGGCCCTTTAACGGTGAGGAAACGGCAAATAGGCCCGGTGGGCCATAAACGAAGGCCAAGATGGCCCAGGCAAAGGATCCCGACGAAGGGAGTCCGAGGATGAGAGGTCCCGACAGAGTCGGACCTGACAAGCGAGCTGAACGCTCCCGATGAGATGCCTCTGAGCAGGCCCCGATGATGAATCCCTGAGAACAATAGGCCCTGTCACGATGACGAGGGGCCCCGAGCGGTGACACAACGAGATAACTCTGGAGTCCCCGACGTTAGTCGGTGATGGGTTCGACTACAGCCGTCAGGCCCTTTAACGGTGAGGAAACGGCAAACAGGCCCACCAGGCCCCAAATGAAGGTCAAGATGACCTAGGAGAAGGGTCCCGACGGAGGGAGTCCCGATGATGAAAGGTCCCGACAGAGTCGGTCCCGACAGATGAGCTGGAAGCTCCCGATGAGAAGCCTTTAAGTAGGCCCCGATGACGAATCCCTGAGAACGATTGGCCCTGTCACGATGACGAGGGGCCCCGAGCGGTGACACAATGAGATAACTCTGGAGTCCCCGACGGGAGTCGGGACTCGTTACCAGAGGATAAGGCCAAGATACGCGAGGCGTGGCCGAGATACGCGGAACGTGGTTAAGATACACGGAGCGTGGCCGAGATACGCGGGGCGTGGCCGAGATAAGCGAGATCATGGCCTAGATAGGCGGGATCACATCCGAGATACGCGGGATACGGGCTAACCACCCCCAACGGTTCACCAGGTACCTGAGGCATCTCTTCGCCTATAAAAGGGCAAGAGGTCACCTCAGAACAGGTTATGTTGAATTACATACTCTGAGATTACTGCTTGCCAGTCCGTACGAGATACTCATTTAAGCATCGGAGAGGGATTCTGGGTCACCGCCCGGTCTATCCCCTCTTGCAGGATTGCGTGGAGCGAAGGAGCTAGGATCGCCGTCAAAGTCCGCACCGGAGTTCCACCGTGATCCAACATTGGCGCCGTCTGTGGGAATCAAACAAAAAGCTGATATGCCTTCTACTCGATCGATGGCGGCTGGCAAGCACAGAAGACAGGGACAATCTGGTGGTTCCCATCACCCCGCTGCAACAAATCTGGACTCAGTACCTGAACAGGAGGAAAACCAGAACCACCCCCCGGCCGAGCTCTCCCAGACAGGGGGGCACAATGGAGATCCCGAAGATATTGCTCCTCAGCACCAGGGCAATAGGGGGCAGGAGGCTCCCCCAGCTACAGACTTGACAAGGGCCGTGGCGGAGGCCATGCCCATGTTTCTGGCAGCCGTGGAGGCTCTCTTGGATCGGAGAGAGGCTGCGAGGAGGCAGGAGGAGATGCCCCCGTTGGAGGAAGTGGCCCCGCCAACAGAGGGTCGGAACGCACAGGAAGCCCCGCCCCGAGGCCAGGACAGAGGTAGAGCATCCGGTCAGCCGGAGAGGTTCGTGGTTGATGGACCAGGACCAGTACAGCACAGGACCATTCCCCTGAATGGTCCCATCACTCCCGACCAGGTGGTAAAGATCGTGAACATCTGCATGGGAGAACAGAAGCCGTTGGTGTCGGAGCTAAGGGATCGATCCACTCATCCCTTCGTTCCCCGACTCATCGACACCCTAGCCCCGCCTGGGCTAGGTATCCCCACGATAAAGGAATACGATGGCGAAGGAGATCCGGTTCGCCATGTCCAGAAACACCTCATGGCGTGTCTGGGAAGAGCCCCGAGTGAAGACATAGTGTGTACGCTATTCCCGAACACACTTGGAGAAAGAGCCCTAACCTGGTTCTTCAGTCTGCCCCCAGGCTGCATCACTTGCTGGGCAGATATGCACGACCGATTCATTCAACAGTACCAGGGTCGGAGACGTTTATTGAAGAGCGTGAGGTCCCTGACCCAGGTGGTGCAGAGGCCCGACGAATCGCTGGCACACTATTACCAGCGGTACACCGCCAGTGTGGCAGATATCGACGAAGAGATCTCGGAAGGTGAGACCATACGTACCTTCATTCGGAACTTAACGGCCCCCTATGGTTCCGATCTGATGCACAGCGTGGCTGAGAAAGCTGTGTGGAATAAGGAGGCACTGCAAAAGAGGGTGAAACGGCAAATCGATGTCCAGGAGTCGAAGATAGCCACGGGAGAGCTGGAGCCCCCTAAGTCGAGTAAAGGGAAGCAGTCGGTTAAACCTTCTGACGATCGCAAATCAAAGGGTAAACCCGACAGTAGTAGGAATCGAGGCCGCCCGGATCGGAGGGACGATAGGCGCTCTTCAAGGAAAGATAAGCGGGAGGATCTCGACATTCCTCTCAACTGCTCCATGGCGGAGGTACTGACGGTCATGGAACGACAGGGTATCTCCCGGTACCCCCCAAAGAAGGATGGAGAATTCTTGGGATCTCGCACAGATCGCTACTGCCGATTCCATCGCGCAAATGGTCACGACACCAATCACTGTCGGGAACTGAAGAAGGAGATCGAAAAGCTGATCCAGAAGGGGAAGCTCAAAGAATTTGTCGGGGATAAGCGGTGTCGATCTCGCTCTCGGTCCCGATCGCGGTCCCGTTCCCGATCCCGCGATCGGTCCCCAAAGAAGAAGAGAACTGATCCAGAGTCATCCGGTGCTCGCAAGGAGAGACGGGGCACTATCAATGTGATCCACGGAGGATTTGCTGCTGGAGGTGATACTTCATCCGCCCGAGAGGTCTATGCCTCTAGAATCCCTACGGCGGTGGTGTTGGGTAAGAGGTCCCGATCCTGGACCTTGAAAGAGGAGATGGTAATCTCCTTTTCATCGGAAGATCTCATAGGCGTGGAGACTCCGCACGACGATGCCTTGGTGGTAACCTTGGATGTAGACGGGTTCGAAATGAAGAGAATTCTAATCGACGGGGGGAGCTCCTCTGACATCCTATTCATGGACGCGCTGGAGGCTATGGGGAAAACGAAGAAAGATCTAAAGGAGGCAAACTTCCCGATGGTCGGGTTCTCTGGCTCAACCTCCTATCCGCTAGGAGTAATCACCTTACCAGTGGAGTTTGGTAGCGGGTGGAAATCAGAAAGGAGAAACGTGGAGTTCGTGGTAGTTGATTCCGCGGGGACTTACAACGCGATTATCGGGAGAACCACCATCAACCCCCTGATGGCGGTTGCCTCGACAGTACATCAGAAGATGAAGTTCCCGACCGACCACGGGGTCGGAGAAGTCAAGGGTGACCAGGTAGCTTCCCGAAAATGCTATGTTAATGCCACCCGAAGGAGAAGGCGAGAAGCCATGACTGTCCTCCAGACAGATACAGATCCTAGAGAGGAGTTTGGACGTCTCGCCCCCGTAGAAGATCTGAAAGAAGTCGAGATCGATGGCCCCCAGAGGAAGGTGAAAATCGGGTCTGCCTTGACCGAGAAAACAGCCCGAGAGTTGATTGAGTTGCTGAAGGAGTTCAAGGAGCTGTTTGCCTTGTCCCCGAGCGATATGCCAGGAATCAGCCCCGATGTGATCGTACATGAGTTGAAGATAGATCCCGCAATCAAGTCTATTACGCAGAAAAGGCGTCCGATGGGCACAGATAAGAAGATCGCGATCCAGCAGGAGGTGGGCAGGTTGCTCGATGTTGGGTTTATTAAAGAGCTCCGATTCCAAACTTGGGTTGCTAATCCGGTGCTGGTGAAGAAGACTAACGGGAAATGGCGGATGTGCGTGGATTTCCGTGACCTGAACTAGGCTTGCCCAAAGGACTGTTACCCACTCCCGAGAATCGACCAGCTGGTGGATGCCACGTCGGGGCATGAGCTGTTGAGTTTTATGGATGCGTATTCAGGCTACAATCAGATCAAGATGGCCAAGGAAGACGCTTCTCACACAGCGTTCTACGCAGACAGTGACATCTATCACTACGATGTCATGCCTTTCGGGTTGATCAATGCTGGGGCAACCTGCCAGCGGATGGTGAACAAGCTGTTCGGAGATATGCTGGGGGAAACCATGGAAGCTTACGTGGATGATATGCTGGTGAAGTCCCGACAAGCCGAGGATCATGTGCACAACCTAACCATGGCGTTTGAGCGGATGAGGCTTCATCAAGTTCGCTTAAACCCGACGAAATGCGCCTTTGGAGTCCACTCAGGGAAATTTTTGGGCTTTATGGTGAGCCAGAGAGGAATTGAGGTGAATCCCGAGAAGCTGAGAGCGATCGAGGAGATGCAGTCTCCGATAAACCATCGGGAGGTACAAGTGCTGAATGGCTGACTAGCTGCGATGAATCGCTTCTTGTCCAAAGCCAGCGACCGATCAATGCCATTTTTTGAAGTCCTGAGGGCCAACAAGAAATTTGAATGGACCGCCAAGTGTGAAGAGGCGTTCCAAGCACTCAAGCAGCACCTTCGCACCTTCCCGCCGTTGACAAAACCGGTTCCAGGCGACCCGCTCTACCTTTATTTGGCTGTTTCTGAATTTGCCATTAGCTCTGTGTTAGTGAAGGTTGTCGAGGGTAACCAAGTCCCCGTCTATTATGTAAGCAAGGCGTTTGCCAAGTCTGAATTAAATTATCCTGCCGTTGAGAAGTGCCTCTTTGCGTTGATTATTACTGCTCGGAAGCTAAGGCCTTATTTCCACGCACACGAGATCACTGTGCTGACGAACCAGCCTTTGAAGCATTTTTTACCGACCGGATGCGTCGGGGAGATTAGTGAAATGGGCAGTAGAGCTTAGTGAGTTTCGCATACACTTCGCTCCAAGAACGTCCATTAAGGGCCAGGCATTGGCAGATTTCATAGCAGAATTTACAGCCCCCGATCTGGAAGAAGCGGGCCCTGTAGAGGGGGCAACCATGGAGGTCCCGATAGAAGAACAACCAGAGAGGGCAGAGCAATCAGAACAGCCAAACAAAGAAAATACCTGGGAAATGTACACGGATGGCTCCTCGAGTTCGGACGGATCAGGAGCGGGCTTTTTGTTGATACCACCGGGTGAAGGTGAACCGCTCCGATACGCCTTGGCTTTAACATTCAAGGCCACAAACAATGAAGCGGAATATGAAGCTCTTATCACGGGCCTGAAAATTGCTAAAGGCACTGGAGTCGATCACTTGAGAGTGAAGTGACGCAGCTTTAATCGTAAACCAGGTTCAAGGGCGATACGAAGCGAGGAGTCCGATAATGAAGAAATACTTACGCGAGGTGCAAGCCCTGAAGGAGAGCTTTAAAAGCTTCGATATCGAGGCAATCCCGAGGGAGGAAAACGTAGAGGCAGACGCCCTGAGCAAATTTACCCTGGGGGCACCCTTGGAGGAAAATCGGAAGGTGCACTTCTTGGAGAATGTGATCTTATCGACCATCGACCCGACGCAGGTGTGTGCTATTGAGGCAAAACCGGAGGAGGAGCCCACTTGGATGACCCCGATAGTCGCATACCTGACTACGGGGGCAGTCCCCGATGATAAGGTAGCGGCAGACAAGATACGCCGGATCGCGGCTAATTACGTGATGCTAGACGATCAGCTGTACAAGAAGGGCTGGTTCTCGACTCTGTACTTGAAGTGTGTGGCAGAACCCGACACCAATCGGATTCTGAAGGAGGTGCACGAAGGGATCGCGGCTTATCATGAAGGGGCCCGATCCATCATGAGGAAAGTGCTGAACTTGGGCTATTATTGGCCCACGATGAGCAAGGAAGCAACGGCGTTGGTCCGATCCTGTGACGCGTGCCAGAGATACGCCCCGAGTATCGTGGCTCCGGCCACTAATCTGACATCCATCAAGAGCGCATGGCCCTTCGTGCAGTGGGGCATCGACTTGGTGGGACCTCTTCCACAAGCACAAGGTCAATGTAAGTATTTACTTGTAGCAATCGATTATTTTTCGAAATGGATAGAGGCGAAGGCATTGGCCAGAACGACGGGGAATCAGATCGTCAAGTTCCTCCAGACCCACATTGTGTCCAGATACGGGATTCCTAAGGTGGTGATCAGCGACAATGGTCCACCGTTTAACGGCTCTCAGGTGAGGGAGTATCTGGAGGAATTGAACATCGAGCATCGGACCGCCTCCGTACGCCATGCTCAGACTAATGGCCAGGTGGAATCAGCCAACAAAATCGTGATGGATAGCCTGAAAAAGAGGGTCTACGCCTTGAAGGGCAAGTGGCTGAACGAACTGGAAAACGTGCTTTGGGCTGTTAGAACGACACCCAAACGATCAACAGGGGAGACTCCGTTCGGCCTCTTTTATGGCACGGAAGTTGTTGCCCCCGTGGAGGTAGCTGTGGCGTCCCATCGGATGAGATATTACGAGCCCCTGACGAACGATGAAATGAGACGTCTGGACTTGGACTTACTCGAAGAGAAGAGGCGAGAAGCCGATGAAGTCCAAGCTCGAATGCGTTTGGCGACGGCCAGGTACTACAATCGGAGAGTGAAGTCCCGATAGTTCTTCGTCGGGGAGCTGGTTTGGCGTCGCAACGAGTTCACCCTTTTGGATCGAATCAACAAGATGTCACCAAAATGGGAAGGACCTTATAAGGTCGTGGGGATGCCAGCTCCAAATGCGTACAAGTTGGAAGACCTCGATGGCAGAACGTTAAAGCATTCTTTTAGTGGCGAACACTTGAAGAAACACCATGCTTGAAGAAAAGTCGCCTTAAGTGGTGCACGATATTAAGTCGCCTTAAGTGGTGCACGAGAAAAGTCGCCTTAAGTGGTGCACGATTCTTAGATTTATTCTAAGTACAGAAAAGTCGCCTTCAGTGGTGCACGATATTAAGTCGCCTTAAGTGGCGCAAGTTGAGAAGTCGCCTTCAGTGGTGCACGATATTAAGTCGCCTTAAGTGGCGCAAGTTGAGAAGTCGCCTTCAGTGGTGCACGATATTAAGTCGCCTTAAGTGGCGCAGGTTGAAAAGTCGCCTTAAGTGGTGCACGATGTAAAGTCGCCTTCAGTGGTGCACGATATTAAGTCGCCTTAGATGGCGCAAGTTGAAAAGTCGCCTTAAGTGGTGCACGATGTAAAATCGCCTTCAGTGGTGCACGATATTAAGTCGCCTTAGATGGCGCAAGTTGAAAAGTCGCCTTAAGTGGTGCACGATGAAAAGTCGCCTTCAGTGGTGCACGATATTAAGTCGCCTTAGATGGCGCAAGTTGAAAATTCGCCTTAAGTGGTGCACGATATTAAGCCGTCTTAAGTGATGCACGAGGTTGCTTCCAATCAGAGTTATTCTTAGATTTATGCTAAGTGTCAAAATCGCCTTAAGTGGTGCGCGGAATTAAGTCGCCTTGAGTGGTGCACGAGAAAAGTCGCCTTGAGTGGTGCACGATCCTTAGATTTATTCTAAGTATCAAGAAGTCGCCTTAAGTGGGGCACGATACTAAGTCTCCTTGAGTGATGCACGGAACTAGGTCACCCTAAGTGGTGCGCGGAATTAAGTCGTATGAAGTGATGCATGTGTTTTGGATTAAGCCTTGAAAAGTCGCCTTAAGTGGCGCCCGATATTAAGCCATCTTAAGTGATGCACGATGATAAGTCGCCTTAAGTGTCGAAGTATCGACCTAGGCAGGCATAGTAAAAGCCACTTGAAGAAATGCATCGAGAAAATCGGAACTGAGAAAGTCTGATAATTGATAAGGGCTCAAAGGCCCGACAATGACAACAAAGGAGAAGACTAGTACTGAGTGACCATGTCAAGGGAAAGATCCCCGATTCCAATATTGGGAGGTCGGGAGTTGGAAGACACGACGAACTAAAAGTCCCTCATGTCTTGGGGGCAAATGATGGGTTCGACTACAGCCGTCAGGCCCTTTAACGGTGAGGAAACGGCAAACAGGCCCACCAGGCCCCAAATGAAGGTCAAGATGACCTAGGAGAAGGGTCCCGACGAAGGGAGTCCCGATGATGAAAGGTCCCGACAGAGTCGGTCCCGACAGATGAGCTGGAAGCTCCCGATGAGAAGCCTTTAAGTAGGCCCCGATGACGAATCCCTGAGAACGATTGGCCCTGTCACGATGACGAGGGGCCC
Source organism: Clarkia xantiana subsp. parviflora (assembly GCA_036873135.1). Taxonomy (NCBI): domain Eukaryota; kingdom Viridiplantae; phylum Streptophyta; class Magnoliopsida; order Myrtales; family Onagraceae; genus Clarkia; species Clarkia xantiana. The sequence continues at coordinate 3,575,899 of JAPTYO010000018.1, forward strand.
CGAGCGGTGACACAATGAGATAACTTTGGAGTCCCCGACGGGAGTCGGGACTTGTTACCAGAGGATAAGGCCAAGATACGCGAGGCGTGGCCGAGATATGCGGAACGTGGTTAAGATACACGGAGCGTGGCCGAGATACGCGGGGCGTGGCCGAGATAAGCGAGATCATGGCCTAGATAGGCGGGATCACATCCGAGATACGCGGGATACGGGCTAACCACCCCAAACGGTTCACCAGGTACCTGAGGCATCTCTTCGCCTATAAAAGGGCAAGAGGTCACCTCAGAACAGGTTATGTTGAATTACATACTCTGAGATTACTGCTTGCCAGTCCGTACGAGATACTCATTTAAGCATCGGAGAGGGATTCTGGGTCACCGCCCGGTCTATCCCCTCTTGCAGGATTGCGTGGAGCGAAGGAGCTAGGATCGCCGTCAAAGTCCGTACCGGAGTTCCACCGTGATCCAACAGTCGGGACTCGTTATCAGAGGATAAGGCCGAGATACGCGGGGCGTGGCCGAGATACGCGGAACGTGGGTAAGATACATGGAGCGTGGCCGAGATACGCGGGGCGTGGCCGAGATAAGCGAGATCATGGCCTAGATAGGCGGGATCACATCCGAGATACGCGGGATACGGGCTAACCACCCCCAACGGTTCACCAGGTAACTGAGGTATCTCTTCGCCTATAAAAGGGCAAGAGGTCCCCTCAGATCACTTACGTTAAAATACATTACTTGAGATTACTGCTTGCCAGTCCGTACGAGATACTCATTTAAGCATCGGAGAGGGATTCTGGGTCACCGCCCGGTCTATCCCCTCTTGCAGGATTGCGTGGAACGAAGGAGCTCGTATCGCCGTCAAAGACCATACCGGAGTTCCACCGTGATCCAACATTGGCGCCGTCTGTGGGAAGCAAACAAAAAGCTGATATGCCTTCTACTCGTTCAATGGCGGCTGACAAGCAAAGAAGGCAAGGACAATCTGGTGGTTCCCGTCACCCCGCTGCGACAACTCTGAATTCACTACCAGAACAGGAGGAAAACCAGAACCATCCCGCTGCTGAGCTCTCCCAGACAGGGGGTCATAATGAAGGTCCCGAAGAGATTTCCGCTCAGCACCAGGGCAATAGGGAGCAGGAGGCTCCCCCAGCTACGGACCTGACGAGGGTTGTGGCAGAATCCATGCCTATGTTTTTGACAGCCGTGGAGGCTCTCTTGGATCGGAGAGAGGCTGCGAGGAGGCAGGAGGAGATGCCCCCGTTAGAAGAAGCGCCCCCACCAGCAGAGGTTTGGAACGTACGGGAGGCTCCGCCCCGAGGCCAGGACAGGAGTAGGGTGTCCATTCAGCCAGAGAGATTCGTGGTTGATGGGCCAGGACCAGTACAGCACAGGACCATTCCACTGAATGGTCCCATCACCCTCGATCAGGTAGTAAAGATCGTGAACATCTGCATGGGATAGCAGAAGCCGCTAGTGTCAGAGCTGAGGGATCGATCTACTCATCCCTTCGTTCCTCGACTCATAGACACCCTAGCCCCGCCAGGGCTGGGTATCCCCACGATAAAGGAGTACGATGGTGAAGGAGATCCGGTTCGTCATGTCCAGAAGCACCTCATGGCGTGTCTGGGAATAGCCCCGAATGAAGATATAGTGTGTACGCTGTTCCCGAACACACTTGGGGAAAGAGCCCTGACTTGGTTCTTTAGTCTGCCCCCAGGCTGCATCACTTGCTGGGCAGATATGCACGACCGGTTCATTCAGCAGTACCAGGGTCGCAGACGTTTTCTGAAGAGTGTGAATTCCCTGACCCAGGTGGTACAGAGGCCCGACGAATCGCTGGCGCACTATTACCAGCGGTACACTGCCAGTGTGGCGGAGATTGATGAGGAGATCTCGGAGGGTGAAACCATCCGTACCTTCATTCGGAACCTAGCGGCCCCCTACGGTTCCGACCTGATGCACAGCGTGGCCGAGAAAGCCGTGTGGAATATGGAGGCACTACAGAAGAGGGTGAAACGGCAAATCGATGTCCAGGAGTCGAAGATAGCCGCTGGAGAGCTGGAGCCCCCGAAGTCGAATAAAGGGAAGCAGTCGGTTAAACCTTTCGACAATCGTAAGTCAAAGGGTAAACCCGAGGGCAGTCGGGATCGAGGCCGCTCTGGTCGGAGAGATGATAGGCGTTCTTTAAGGAAGGACAAGCGGGAGGATCTCGACATTCCTCTCAACTGCTCCATGGCGGAGGTACTAACGGTCATGGAACGACAAGGTATCTCCAGGTACCCCCCAAAAAAGGATGGAGAATTCTTAGGATCCCGCACGGATCGCTACTGCCGATTTCACCGCGCAAATGGTCACGACACCAACCATTGTCGGGAGCTGAAGAAGGAGATCGAAAAGCTGATCCAGAAGGGGAAGCTCAAGGAGTTCGTCGGGGATAAGCGGTGTCGATCCCGCTCTCGGTCCCGATCGCGGTCCCGTTCTCGATCCCGCGATCGGTCCCCAAAGAAGAAGAGTTCCGACCCGGAGCCGTCCGGTGCCCGCAAAGAACGACGGGGCACCATTAATGTGATTCACGGTGGATTTGCTGCTGGAGGTGATACCTCGTCCTCTCGAGAGGTCTACGCCTCTAGAATTCCTACGGCTGTGGTGCTAGGTAAGAGGTCCCGATCCTGGACCCTGAAGGAAGAGATGGTGATTTCCTTTTCGTCAGAGGATCTCATAGGCGTGGAGACTCCGCACGATGACGCATTGGTGGTGACCTTGGATGTAGACGGGTACGAGATGAAGCGAATTTCTGATCGACGGTGGGAGCTCCTCTGATATTCTATTTATGGACGCACTGGAGGCTATGGGAAAAACGAAGAAAGATCTGAAGGAGGCAAACTTCCCGATGGTCGGGTTCTCTGGTTCTACCTCCTATCCACTAGGAGTAATCACCTTACCAGTGGAGTTCGGTAGTGGGTGGAAATCAGAAAGGAGGAACGTGGAGTTCGTGGTAGTTGATTCCGCAGGGACTTACAACGCGATTATCGGGAGAACCACCATCAACCCCCTGATGGCAGTTGCCTCGACAGTGCACCAGAAGATGAAGTTCCCGACCGACCACGGAGTCGGAGAGGTCAAGGGTGACCAAGTAGCTTCCCGAAAATGTTATGTTAACGCCACCCGAAGGAGGAGGCGAGAGGCCATGACTGTCCTCTAGACAGATACAGATCCTAGAGAGGAGTTTGGGCGTCCCGCCCCCATAGAAGATCTAAAAGAAGTTGAGATCGACGGACCCCAGAGGAAGGTGAAAATCGGATCTGCTCTGACTGAGGAGACAGCCCAAAAATTGATTGAGTTGCTGAAGGAGTTCAAGGAGCTGTTTGCCTGGTCCCCGAGCGATATGCCAGGAATCAGCCCCGATGTGATCGTACACGAGCTAAAGATAGACCCCGCAATCAAACCTATCACGCAGAAAAGGCGTCTGATGGGCACAGACAAGAAGATCGCGATCCAGCAGGAGGTGGGCAGGTTGCTCGATGCTGGGTTTATTAAAGAGCTCCGATTCCAGACTTGGGTCGCTAATCCGATACTGGTGAAGAAGACTAATGGGAAATGGCGGATGTGTGTGGATTTCCGCGACCTGAATAAGGCTTGCCCGAAGGACTGTTACCCACTCCCGAGAATCGACCAGTTGGTGGATGCCACATCGGGACATGAGCTGTTGAGCTTCATGGATGCGTATTCGGGCTACAACCAGATCAAGATGGCTAAAGAGGACGCTCCTCACACAGCGTTTTATGCAGACAGTGACATCTATCACTACGATGTCATGCCTTTTGGGTTAATCAATGCCGGGGCAACCTATCAGCGCATGGTGAATAAGTTATTCGGAGATATGTTGGGAGAGACCACGGAAGCTTACGTGGACGACATGCTGGTGAAGTCCCGACAAGCTGAGGATCATGTGCACAACCTAACCATGGCGTTTGAGCGGATGAGGCTTCATCAGGTTCGTTTAAACCCGACGAAATGCGCCTTCGGATTCCACTCAGGGAAATTTTTGGGCTTTATGGTAAGCCATAGAGGAATTGAGGTGAATCCCGAGAAGCTGAGGGCGATTGAGGAGATGCAGTCTCCGATAAACCATCGGGAGGTACAAGTGCTGAATAGCCGACTGGCTGCAATGAATCGCTTCCTGTCCAAAGCCAGCGATCGATCAATGCCATTTTTTGAAGTCCTGAGGGCCAACAAGAAGTTTGAGTGGACCGCCAAGTGTGAAGAAGCGTTCCAATCACTCAAGCAGCACCGTCGCACCCTCCCGCCATTGGCGAAACCGGTTCCAGGCGAGCCGCTCTATCTTTACTTGGCTATTTCTGAATTTGCCATTAGCTCTGTGTTAGTAAAGGTCGTCGAGGGTAATCAAGTCCCCGTCTATTATGTAAGCAAGGCGTTTGCCAAGTCTGAATTAAATTATCCTACCGTTGAAAAGTACCTCTTTGCGTTGATTATTACTGCTCGGAAGCTAAGGCCTTATTTCCACGCACACGAGATTACTGTGCTGACGAACCAGCCTTTGAAGCATTTTTTGAACCGGCCGGATGCGTCGGGAAGATTAGTGAAATGGGCAGTAGAGCTTAGTGAGTTTCGCATACACTTTGCTCCAAGAACGGCCATTAAGGGCCAGGCATTGGCGGATTTCATAGTAGAATCTACAACCCCCGATCTAGAAGAAGCGGGCCCTGTAGAGGGGGCAACCATGGAGGTCCCGACAGAAGAACAACCAGAGAGGGCAGAGCAATCAGAACAGCCAAACGAGGAAAATACCTGGGAAATGTACACGGATGGCTCCTCGAGTTCGGACGGATCAGGAGCAGGCTTTTTGTTGATACCACCGGGTGGAGGTGAGCCGCTCCGATACGCCTTGGCTTTAACATTCAAGGCCACAAACAACGAAGCGGAGTATGAAGCTCTTATCACGGGCCTGAAAATTGCTAAAGGCACTGGAGTCGATCACTTGAGAGTGAAGTGTGACGCAGCTTTAATCGTGAATCAGGTTCAAGGGCGATACGAAGCGAGGAGCCCGATAATGAAGAAGTATCTACGCGAGGTACAAGACCTGAAGGAGAGCTTTAAAAGCTTCGACATCGAGGCAATCCCGAGGGAGGAAAACGTAGAGGCAGACGCCTTGAGCAAATTTGCCCTGGGGGCACCCTTGGAAGAAAATCGGAAGGTGCACTTCTTGGAGAAGATGATCTTATCGACCATCGACCCGACACAGGTGTGTACCATTGAGGCAAGATCGGAGGAGGAGCCCACTTGGATGACCCCGATAGTCGCATACCTGACTACGGGGACAGTCCCCGATGATAAAGTAGCAGCCGACAGGATACGTCGGATCGCGGCTAATTACGTGATGCTGGACAATCAGCTATACAAGAAGGGCTGGTTCTCAACTCCATACTTGAAGTGTGTGGCAGAACCCGACACAAATCGAATCCTGAAGGAGGAGCATGAAGGGGTCACGGCTTGTCATTAAGGGGCCCGATCCATTATGAGGAAAGTGCTGAACTTGGGCTATTATTGGCCTACGATGAGCAAGGAAGCGACGGCGTTGGTCCGATCCTGTGACGCGTGCCAGAGGTACGCCCCGAGTATCGTGGCTCCGGCCGCTAATCTGACATCCATCAAGAGCGCTTGGCCCTTCGCGCAATGGGGCATCGACTTGGTGGGACCTCTTCCACAAGCACAAGGTCAATGTAAGTACTTACTTGTAGCTATCGATTATTTCTCGAAATGGATAGAGGCAAAGGCGCTGGCCAGAACGACGGGGAACCAGATCGTCAAGTTCCTCCAGACCCATATTGTGTCCAGATACGGGATTCCTAAGGTGGTGATCAGCGACAATGGTCCACCGTTTAACGGCTCTCAGGTGAGGGAGTATCTGGAGGAATTGAACATCGAGCATCGGACAGCTTCCGTACGCCATGCTCAGACTAACGGTCAGGTGGAATCAGCCAACAAAATCGTGATGGATGGCCTGAAGAAGAGGGTCTATGCCTTGAAGGGCAAATGGCTGAACGAACTGGAAAACATGCTTTGGGCTGTTAGAACGACACCCAAACGATCAACGGGGGAGACTCCGTTTGGCCTCGTTTATGGCACGGAGGCTGTCGCCCCCGTGGAGGTAGCTGTGGCGTCCCATCGGATGAGATATTAAGAGCCTCTGACGAATGATGAAATGAGACGTCTAGACTTGGACTTACTCGAAGAGAAGAGGCGGGAAGCCAATGAAGTCCAAGCTCGAATGTGTTTGGCAACGGCCAGGTACTACAATCGGCGAGTAAAGTTCCGACAGTTCTTCGTCGGGGAGCTTGTTTGGCGTCGCAACGAGTTAACCCTTTTGGATCGAATCAACAAGATGTCACCAAAATGGGAAGGACCTTATAAGGTCGTGGGGATGCCAGCTCCAAATGCGTACAAATTGGAAGACCTCGATGGCAGAGTATTGAAGCATTCTTTTAGTGGCGAACACTTGAAGAAACACCATGCTTGATAAAAGTCGCCTTGAGTGGTGCACGAGAAAAGTCGCCTTGAGTGGTGCACGAGAAAAGTCGCCTTAAATGGTGCATGATTCTTAGATTTATTCTAAGTATTGAAAAGTCGTCTTAAGTGATGCGCGAAGTTAAGTCGTCTTAAGTGATGCAGATTTCTTGGATTTATTCTAAGCATTGAAAAATCGCCTTAAGTGGTGCATGATGGTAAGTCGCCTTAAGTGGTGCGAAGTAGTAAATCGTCTTGAGTGATGTACGAGAATGTCTTAAGTGTCGAAGTATCGACCTAAAGCAAGTATAGTAAAGCCACTTGGAGAAGTGCATCGAAAAAATCGGAACTAAGAAAGTCTGACGATTACAAAAGCAAGGAAAATACAAGGACTCTAAAGATAAGCAGTTAGGCTTGGTCCTTGTCACCGGCATCTGTGGGAGCTGGGTCCACGAGGTCGGTGGCAGAAGGCTCCACAGGTTCGGCTGCGGGAGGATCAACTATCGGGGCATCAGCACTTGGAAGCTCTGCGGCGTCTTCGACAATTGCGGGGGTACTCCTCCCATCACTCTCCTCAGAAAGAGCAAAGTATTTCTTCGCGAAGGGAGCGAGAGAAGGAGAATTGTCGAAGTTGATGGCGTCGCCATACTCCAGGTGGAGCTCCTCAACCGCATTGAAGAGAGTGTTCTCCACCTCCGCGCCGAAGAACTTCATAGCATCAGCCTGGAAGTCTTCAGACCTCCGATAATCTTCTCGGCCCTTGGCCTCGGCCGCGACCAGCTGCGCAGGAACCCCCGCGACTTGCTCCTCCAGAGCCTTCTTCTCGAGGACCAGCTTGTCCTCGGCAGTCTGCCGCTCCTGTCGCTCCCGCCTCAGGAGCCCCTCGAAATCCCCGACCTGCTTTTGAAGGTCCTAAACCTTTTGGTCGAGGATGGCCTGCTCCTTGGCAAGTTTTCCCCGCGAAGATTTGGAGGCCGCAAGATCCTCCTTAAGCTTGGCGATGGCCGCCCGGTCCCGCTCCCGGGACTCATCATAGGCAATGAGGTACCCAAAAAGGCGGTTGAAGTCCCCGAGCTCCTATGATAGAAGAAAGAAGAGTGTTAATGGACAAACGGCCAGACTTACCAACGAAGAAGGAGAAGCGAAGTTTTACCTCTATCCGACGCAGGGACATCTCTCGAACATCCCGATGCATAGCCGTCCGATTCAGGGAAATCGGGTACCGCATGGTGGGCAGGATCGAGCCTGCCAGCAGATGCAGAGCCAGGTCTTCATGGGCATCCCCTTGTCGAAGCTGGACCCCTTGCAGTGTTTGGATTGGGGTCCAGGGAGCATCCACTTGCGCAAGGTCAAAGGCCCTGTAGAAACTCCCGTCAAGAGGGACAGGAGGAGGACCAGCACGAGTCGTGGAGGGGCGTGCCTCCGGCTTAACCCGGGCGGGGGAAGGAGTGAAGTTGTGGATGGGCGACGGTTGTCGCTGCTGCGGAGAAGATGAAGGGGGCAGCCCCTGAGAGGTTGGTTTCAAGGGGGACTGCCCCGTCCTCCGACGATGACGGAGGGAGCCACCCTCATCAGTCTCCTCGGAGGAGTCCAAGGTTTCCACCCGACGAAATTATTCGCCGGTCGGGGTTTTCTCCCCAGTTGAGGGAGGCGCCCCTGTTGAAGACGAGGCACCCGCGGAAGCGTCAGCGCCCGATGGAGCCCCTGAGCGACCTGCACCTAGAGGACGAGAAGCTTAAAAAATGTAATCAGGGAGTTCATCAGGATTCTTACACCAAATAATACGTCGGGAGACATATTGATCCTTCCCGTGGTAGTGGTTGTAGCCCGCCTTCAGGACCCGAGGAGTTTCACCTCGAAGGATTCGTCTAACGTCAGCAATACGGGCCTCCCTGGTCGAAGGAATCAAATCCTTCGGGACCATCCTCCTATACGATTTAATAGCTAGACGAAGCTTTTTACCTTCTTCAGCGTTCTGGACGTCGAAGAGTTAGTCCAGCTCCACGCGCTTCCGCTTAGGTTGCTCCGCAGAAGGAGACCCCGACGGAGCAGCAGCCTTCTTGGCGGACTTCCTCTTCCGCGAAGGCCGGACGGCATCGGTCTCCCCCTGCTTAAGGAACAGATCGGTCAGCACGGATACCTTCTTGGCTGCAAACAGTAAAAGAAAAGAGTTAGAGATTTACCCAGGGAACCACATTGGAGGGGCCGTCGAAAAGCTGCCCCCCAGAGATTATATCGAGGAGTCGGATCCCGGCGTTCACCAGGTCCCGCTCCACGAGAGAGTTGGCGTCGAGAGGAGTGTATGACTCCCCCCATCGGTAAAGCTGGATAAGTTGAAGAGTCTGGAAGTCTTCATCAGTGTAGGTGTGGAAAGCGGGAGGGGAGTCCGCTTCCACTTCCCATCCGGGCCATGGGATCGAAGAATGTTGGATGAAGAAGTAACTCCTTTTCCATCCGCTGTTGTCGGACCCCGTGTCGACTAGGAGTCCCCGACCCTTGACCACCTTCCAGGTGTCGTTGGTCCAGTTACACCGTCCAAGTTGTGCCTTGTTCCACTTCGGCATTCGAGGGTAGAAGGCGCAAACCCCCGCCTCGTTGCACTTCATCCCGTAGAAGGTCCTGAAGAGCTTGAGGCTGTATACCCACCGTTGTCGGAAGCAGAGGACCTGAAAAGCATTCCACAGGCGAATGGCGTGCGGAGAGAAGGTGGTCGGATGAGTTTTGTAATGCTGGCACATCTCGACCAGATTATCACAGAAGGGGAATCTGATCCCCGCTGATACTTGCCCCGTGGAGACAAATAACTCCCCTTTTCGGGGACGAGTAACCTCAAGGTTACCCGAGGGGCGAGGCCAGGGATACGGGAAACGAGGTTCCCAAGTAGAAGTGATGCATCCCTCCCGGAGAGCTGCATCATAAGCGGTGCTAGAGATTTCATTCAAAGCATAATCAAAGTTGAAGGGCTTTCTTCCCCCAGAGCTGGATCCACTGTCTGAAAAGTAGCAATGGCAAGGAAGGCACAGTGGGATTTTCGGAAAACTACAAACAAGGAAAAGATAAGCAGGCAACGAAGAAGAAATCCTTACCAGACATGACGAATCGGAGGAATGAACTAGGCGTTGCCGGGAAGATGATCGGAAAAGCACTAAGGTCTTCGGAATCGCAAAAGCTTGAACTCACAAAGGTTGTAGAGAGCTCCTGAAAATTCGAAGACGGTAAAAGTGATCCAACACCCACAGTTAGGGTTTTATAGGCAAAGAGGACAGTTGAAGAGACACTTCGATCCGAGTCGTCGAAGTTGAAGAGTTCTAATCTGGACCATTGAGATGGAACGTGCAGAAGGGCAACGGGCGTAATGATGAAACGGCCTGAAAAGCACTTTTCAGAAAAAGCAGGTGCGAAAAATCAGGCACGAGTGCCGAAGACATCGCTTCACTATCTGCTGCATTTAATGAACTGGGGAATCGAGGAGTCCCCTCGGATTTGGCAGTTATCCACAAGGCATCGAGGAAACGTGAAGGAGAAGACTAGTATTGAGTGACTATGCCAAGGGAAAGATCCCCAATTCCAATGTCGGGAGGTCAGGAGTTGAAAGACACGACGAACTAAAAGTCCCTCATGTCTTGGGGGCAAATGATGGGTTCGACTACAGCCGTTAGGCCCTTTAACGGTGAGGAAACGGCAAATAGGCCCGGTGGGCCCTAAACGAAGGCCAAGATGGCCCAGGCAAAGGATCCCGACGAAAGGAGTCCGAGGATGAGAGGTTCCGACAGAGTCGGACCTGACAAGCGAGCTGAACGCTCCCGACGAGATGCCTCTGAGCAGGCCCCGATGATAAATCCCTGAGAACAATAGGCCCTGTCACGATGACGAGGGGCCCCGAGCGGTGACACAACGAGATAACTCTGGAGTCCCCGACGTTAGTCGGGACTCGTTATCAGAGGATAAGGCCGAGATACGCGGGGCGTGGCCGAGATACGCGGAACGTGGGTAAGATACACGGAGCGTGGCCGAGATACGTGGGGCGTGGCCGAGATAAGCGAGATCATGGCCTAGATAGGCGGGATCACACCCGAGATACGCGGGATACGGGCTAACCACCCCCAACGGTTCACCAGGTAACTGAGGTATCTCTTCGCCTATAAAAGGGCAAGAGGTCCTCTCAGATCACTTACGTTGAAATACATTACTTGAGATTACTGCTTGCAAGTCCGTACGAGATACTCATTTAAGCATCGGAGAGGGATTCTGGGTCACCGCTCGGTCTATCCCCTCTTGCAGGATTGCGTGGAGCGAAGGAGCTAGGATCGCCGTCAAAGACCGTACCGGAGTTCCACCGTGATCCAACACCTGATACTCAACGAAGGACAGCAGACCCGGCAGCGGACGACACAGCCAACCGACGACAGCAACAGCTCCAGTAGTGTCGACGGTGGCTCTGGAGCGGCGGTTAGACGAGTTTCAGCGAAGGCGGGCGGGGCTGCTGCGTAGGGCGGAGAACAGATCCCTCAGGCGAGCTGGCAGCGGGGCTGGTTACGGACCACCGTAACGACCAACTCCGGTGATCTCGGGGTCTGGCGAGCTGGGTAGGGCGAATCCGGCGCAAGTGGCAGTCAAGGCGGCAAGATGAACGGCGGTGGTCACAGCCAGCAACAGCGGCGGACTCCGGGGACGACTCCGGCGAGTGGTTCGGACGGCTTCTGGCAGCAGTTGGCGATCCCGGTGACTGGGCAAGTAGCGAGGGTGTTGAGGTCGGACTCAGTTGAGGCAAGGCTGAGCGGGGGTGGCTATCGGCGGACGGGCTGCGCTCCAGGTTGCAGAAGACCTAGTGAAGAGGAAAAAAAAATAATTAACTTGCACGGATTTCGAGAAACAAGTTTTTTTTATTGCTGATTTTTTGTCTGTTTTTACGTTGACAAGTGGTCCTTTATAGCTAGTCTAGACCCTAATATTAGGAAAACCATATATTTTCTCTAATATACACAATAAATTCGAAAATTACACAATATATTTTTATGAACATTCCCATAAATATATATTATATATTTTCTGAATTTTACATAATATTTAGTGCATATATATTATCCTAATTTGAGCTAAACCTATTTTTAGCAACCCTGTGACCTTTTATATCCAGATAGTTCCTTTTATAAACGCGTTACACATAACATTTTTAACGTGTTATATATGTGTCACGCGTACCTAAATTAGGTGTTTACAGCTTGCCCCTCTTTGGACGGATTCCTGTATAATGCGTTCGAGGAGGTTTGTCCAAAGACAAGTAAACAGTAATTTTGGCTAGGAAGTATATCTTCTTCCGGGTCTTCAAGTCTCCAAGGTGGCCTTTGGCTTTATTGACGGATAACGCTAAAAAACCTCCAATGGTAGTGTGGAACTTAGAGCCTCCAGCGGCGTTGCGGTAAAGAAAAGACTCCAGTGGCGTGCAGTAACGAAAAGCCTCCAGTGGCGTGCAGTAACGAAAAGCCTCCAGTGGCGTGCGGTAACGAAAAGCCTCAAGTGGCGTGCGGTAAAGAAAAACTTCAATCGACGATGCCTCCAGTGGCGAGCGACAAGGAAAAACCTCCAGTGGCATGCAATAAATTAAAATCTTGATAGATGATGCCTCCAGTGGTGAGCGAAAACGAAAAGCCTCCAGTGACGTTTGTCGGAGAAGAGCCTATAGTTGCGTCCGTTGGAGAAGAGCCTCTAGTGGCGTATGTCGGAGAAGAGCCTCTAGTGGCGTCCGTCGGTGAAGAGCCTCTAGAGGCATATGTTGAGAAGAGCCTCTAGCGGCGTCCGTCGGTGAAGAGCCTCCAGTGGCGTCCGTCGGAGAAGAACCTCTAGTGGTGTGACGACATCCCTAATTTTTTCCTAAGTTGTACATGACACGGCAACTTAGCGGGATTTTTTCATCTCTCATATTCTTTCCTTTTTTCCACGGTCGATTTAGAAATTTCCGACCGTGCCCCTCGGTTTTTCCATTTTATCTCCTTTTGCCATCATGCCCCTCATTTCCTGATTTTGCCTAGGCCGCCCTTTCGAGTTTTCAACCTAGCGGAAGCACTCCTTATTTGGTAGCCAATTAATAGGTGGATGCGACCCTCTCAATTCTTTTCCGCATTTTCCATTGCGGAAGCTCTTCTTTTCAGTAGTCAATTTCGGGTTGACTGAGGCCCGTTCTTTATTTTCCCGCCCTTACGGAATTCGCGGGATCACTCTTTATTTGTAGCCATTTTCCTCTAAGGGTGGCTGTGGCCCTTCAAAAATCCTTCTGCTCTCATAAGTTGCGGAATCACTCATTGTGGGTAGCCGTTTTAAGGGTGGCTGTGGCCCTAGGAAACATTTGAAAATTTTATGTAAGTAGCTCAGGATGCGTTATGAAACGTGTCGTCATCGCTACTTAGGGCCCTGATTTTTTTTCTCTTTTCTTTTTTGAAACTTTTTCTCTCTCTCTTTTTTTTTTTTAAAGAAAACTCCCCGTTTGCCATGATTGTCTTTTAAGATTTTCAATCATGCCTCTCATCACTAATTTTTGCCTAGGTCGCCTTTATAGATTTTCTACCTAGCGGGATTTTTTTTTTTTTTAGCTTCAAAATGGGAAACTACTTTTTTAGGCATAGTACCTTTTGAGTGCATCTGCATTGATTGGACTAGGGAGGTCTCGACCGTCCATATCAGTGATGATCAATGCGCCTCCTTTGAACACCTCTTCGACCACGTAGGGTCCTTCGTATTTGGGCGCGAACTTCCCTCGCGAATCAGGATTGATACGTAGTACTTTTCGCAGTACCAGGTGCCCTGGTTTGAAATTACGTGGTCGCACCTTCTTGTCAAAGGCCCTAGCCATTCGTTGTTGGTAACATTGCCCATGGCAGAGTGCCGTGAGCCTCTTTTCATCGATGAGATTCAAGTGATCATATCCTCGTCTGGCCCATTCTGCTTCGTCGAGCCTCGATTCTGCCAGGATCCTTGCTGAGGGAATCTCCACTTCTACGGGTAGAACTGCTTCAGTTCCGTACACGAGTGAGAACGGAGTTGCCCCGGTCGACGTACGGATCGAAGTTCTGTATGCCAACAGTGCCCAAGGTAGCATATTATGCCAATCTTTGGATGTGACTATCATCTTCTCAATGATCTTCTTTATGTTTTTGTTTGCCGCCTCCACCGCACCGTTCATCTGAGGACGGTATAGGGACGAGTTTCTGTGTTTGATCTTGAGTTGGCCACACAAATCGTTTATCAGCTTGTTGTTGAGATTCTTGGCATTGTCTATGATTATCGTCTCGGGCACCCCGTAACGGGCAACAATGTCTCTTCGTAAGAAACGCTCAAACGCTTTTGCAGTAACTGACGCAAGTGTGACAGCCTCTATCCACTTGGTGAAATATTATATTGCCACCAAAATAAACTTGTGGCCGTTAGATGCGTTTGGTGAAATGGGACCGATCACATCGATTCTCCACATTGAAGAAGGCCACGGAGAAGATATCGGATGCAACTCGTTTGGCGGCGCATGAATCTGACTAGAGTACTCCTGACATAAGTGGCATCGCCGGACGTGCTCGACGCAGTCTGACATCAGGGTAGTCCAAAAATAGCCCATCCTCATGATCTTTCTCGCGAGCATGTGACCGCTCATGTGCGGTCCACAGCTTCCTTCATGGACTTCCTCCATCAATCGCTTCGCCTCTTCCGAACCTACACATCTCAAAATGGTAGCATCAAAAGATTTTTTATAAAGAACCTCACCACTAAGAAAGTAATTGCATGCCATCCTGCGGATGGTTTTCCGATCCTTGCTACTTGCACCCTCGAGAAACTCGCCTGACTGCAAGTATCTCTTTATATCAATGAACCAGGGTTCGCCATCTGATTCTTCAAGTGCGCAACAATATGCAAGACGCTTGTTTACTTCAATCTCGAGAGGCTCTATGAAATTCCCATCTGAGATATTCACCATTGATGCGAGGGTCGCCAACGCGTCTGCGAATTAGTTTTTACTCCGAGGCATCTGCGTGAATGTTATTTCCTTGAAATTCTCGCTCAACTCTTCGATATGCTAATGATATGGTTGCAACTTGGGATCTCTTGTTTTCCATTCACCCAAGGTTTGGAGAATGATCAGCATGGAATCTCCATAAACCTCCAGTTCATGTATCTTGAAATCAATTGCCGCTCGCAACCCGAGAATGCACGCTTCGTATTCCGCCACGTTGTTGGTGCATGGAAAAGTAATCTTTGCCACTACCGGAAAATGTTGACCTTTTGGGGGTACGAGTACTGCCCCTACACCACAGCCGGTGGAGTTTGCAGCTCCATCAAAATACATTCTACACATGCTTCCATAGTCTGTCTCTTCTTCCACGTGAAGTATGTCGCTGTCCGAAAGCTCGTGACTTGCTTGATGATCGTCATCAATGGGAAACTCGGCTAGATGATCAGCAATAGCCTGCCCTTTTATAGAAGTACGAGGAATGAACTGTATGTCGTACTCAGCAAGCTGGACCTGCCATTTGGCAACATTCTTCATTAATGCCGGCTTCTCTAGTATGTACTTCAAAGGATTCAGCTTATAAATGAGGTGTATGGTGTAATACAACGTATACTGTCGAAGTCGTTGCATCACCCATACTAACGCGCAACTTGTCCTTTCAACCTCCGTGTACTTGGCATCTCCTTCAGTGAACTTCTTGCTGAGGTAATAAATGGCGTGCTCTGTCTGGCCATCTTCATCTAGTTGCCCCAACATGCATCCCAATGAGCCTTTTCGAACCGCCAGATACAAAATAAGCGGCCGACCCGGAGTGGGTGGGACCAGGACTGGTGAATTGACGGGATATTCTTTGATTGAATCGAAGGCATGCTGACACTCTTCATCCCATTCAATCAATGCATTTTTCCGCAGGAGGCGGAACAAAGGTTGACACTTGTTCGTCATATTGGCGATGAACCTCGCGATGTAATTCTAACGTCCGAGCAAGCTTCTGACCTCCTTGACGGTAGACGGTGCTGGAAGGTCTAGTATCGCCTTGACCTTGTTGGGATCCACTTCTATACCCTTCTTGCTGACTATAAAGCCCAGCAACTTACCGGATGTTACTCCGAATGTGCATTTTGCTGGATTTAGCCTGAGTTTAAACTTCTTGAGCCGTTCAAAGAGCATCCGCAAGTTGACAAGGTGGTCTTCATCTTCGCGGGACTTTGCGATCATATCATCGACGTACACTTCTATCTGCTTATGCATCATATCATGGAACAATGTCACCATTGCTCCCTGGTAAGTTGCCCCCGCATTCTTGAGTCCGAAAGGCATGACCTTGTAGCAAAACATGCCCCACATCGTGATGAAAGTGGTTTTTGACTTTTCCTCTTCCGCCATCTTTATTTGATTGTATCCAGAGAACCCATCCATGAATGAGAACATATTGTGCCGCGCCGTGTTATCGACTAACATGTCGATATGAGGGAGTGGAAAGTTGTCCTTCGGACTAGCCTTGTTGAGATCTCGATAATCAACACAGACTCGAACACAACCATCCTTCTTTGGTACAGGGACAATATTCGTGACCCACTCGGAGTAGTTGCACACCTCGAGGAACCCCGCGTTAATCTGCTTGATGATTTCTTCCTTGATCTTGAGGAGTAACTCTGGACTTTGCCGCCTTAAATGCTGTCTTTTGGGCTTGAACTTCTCAGTATCTATGGGCAGAGTATGTTGCACAATTGCTGTATCTAAACCTGGCATGTCAGAATATGACCAAGCAAAGATCTCCTTGTACTCGTCTAGTAGCTCGATCATCTGGGCTTTCTGAGAAGGATCAAGAGCTGCCCCAATTTTGAGCTCTCGGGGTTCTTCCTTCGTACCGATATTAACTATTTCGGTAGTTTCAGCAGTCGATGGCTTTCTCTCTTCGAATATTTCGAGGATCTCTCTTATTTATATCGGGACACGATCATATCTATATTCCTCTAATAGAATCACATCGTCATGGTTCTCGTGTTTTCTTGTATTTTTCCTACGGTATGGAAAATAACAGGAATCAATGCGAATTTGACGGGAAATAAACGAAACTGAGTAAAATTGAAATAAAGGGATTTATTTATATTGATAATATCATGACAATATCCCTATTTCCTATGTGGGGCACATGATCTTGCCGCGCAAAGGAGTACAACAGAAACTCATAAATCTTACTCATCGCTAAGCGAAAGAGCATAAACTGGAATCGAAAACCAATTGGTGATTGTTTCTCCTTCAACAAACGGTCGGACATAAATGCCTGGGGGAACTTCTTCAAGGATGGCTCCAACTGTGGTGTCAGCGATGAATAGTCCGGCTACGGCTTGTTATGCTTCATCTTCATCAGTTCGAATGACCTGAGCTGGTCTTAAGAAAGTGACTGACAGTGGCAGAATGTTCATAGGCCTCCACCTTCTAGCGAATCGTCCCCTCTGGAAATCCATCAATTATTGCTCTCCATGTGCACTTTGATCATCTTCTTGGAACGGGGAATACCCCAGCCCGTATCTGCATACACTTTCCTTCAGTTGGAGTGGACGCGGGATTCCTTGACACCTGATACCCAGGCCTTGACCCGGGACGAAATTATTCTTCAACATGAACCTTCCTTCCATGATGTCTGCTTTGCTCAGCGTTGGCTCTCCCCAATCCCTGATGACGGAGATTAGCTCAAAGGAATGGTATGCGGGTGGCTCATCTCCACTAGTGTTGATGACAGGGACCGCCGTTTCCTGATAGATGTTGTGATCACCTTCTCCCTTGATTTCCACAAGGCGGTTGTTGATCACGTACTTCAGCTTCTGGTGTAGGGTGGATGGAACTGCCCCAGCCGTGTGGATCCATAATCATCCCAAGAGAAGACTGAAAACATTCGGGATATCCATGACCCGGAAAGTGACATCAAAACATTCGGACCAATCTCGAGCTGCAACTCAATCTCTCCATAAAATTCCTTTCTCGTGCCATCAAAAGCTCGAACTGCCGACTTGCTTGTACGGATATGGGACATGTCAATCATCATTTGCTTGAGTGTGGATAATGGGCAAACATCGACTGCAGAGCCCCCGTCGATCATGACCTTCAAAAGCACAAATCTGTTACACTTGCAGACGATGTGAAGGGCTTTCACATGGTTCTGGCCATCGAATCCTAGATCATCATCCCCGAAACAAATTTGGTTCGAGAATATGGAGCCAATAACATTTCCCATCTGTTCAGCCGAGGTCTCCTTCGGCACTAACGCTTCCTTGAACACATTCATGAGAGCCTCACGGTGACTTTCCGAGCTCAAGAGGAGAGCAAGAAAAGAAATTTGAGCGGGAGTCTTGCGGAGCTGATCAATCACTTTGTTCTCTCCTTCCTTCATGAATTTCACAAAGTCCACAATTTCTTCATCAGTCACCTTCTTCTTTGGTGATACTTCTACAACCTTATCTTTAGCAACATCCTCCATGTACGAACGACCCGAACGTGTCATGATCATAACATGATCGTCTGGTTTTGCTGCCCCGACTATCCGAGCTTCGTAACTCCAAGGGACCTTCTTGTTGCTTTCATATTGGAAAGGAGTCGGGCCCGCATCACTAGCGGCAACCTGGCTGACTGTTCAGGAACATAATCAAGTACGAACGGCGTGATTACTGCAATAGCGACATCTTCTGACGACTGCTCTTCAAGACAGATCATGTTGATGGATAATGATGAACCAAAATTGTGTTGCGGCAAAGGGTTTGTCTTGACATTAGGAGCAGGGATTGGGTTGAGAATAAGGAGCTTGTTTTCAATGAGGTCTTGAATCTTGTGCCTTAGACAGGTGCATTTCTCTATCGAGTGTCCAGCTATTCCCATGTGGAACTCGCACCTCGAGTTTGGATCATCGTTGGGTACTTTTGAATCTGGCCTCATGAACTCGGGGCCGATGAGGTTTTGTTCCAACATCTTCTGGTACACCTCAGCCATTGACACGGGTAAAGGGTTGAAAGCCCTCGTTTCTCTCTGCCTGAAACTAGCTCGATTCGCTTGTCCACCCGTGAAGGAGGGTTGTGGAGCCGGGGGTACTTGAGTCACTGGCTGAGCCGTGGGGGTTGCCAACTGCATCGGGTAGACTGCGCCTATAGTTGCGTCTTTTGGGAGTGGCTTCTTGGTGCCACTTTTCTTCAAGCCGTCTCCTTGGTAGCCTTTGAGAGGATCTTCAATCTTCCCCATCCGGATCCCTTGCTCGATCATCTCTCCGAATTTTACTAGGTCGGCAAAATTTTCAGAAACATGCCCCAATAAATGGGAGTAGTACGCTCCCTTTAGAGTTCCAATGAACATAGATACTGCTTCTGTATCTTCCAGATGTGGCCGGACTCTGGCGGCCTTCTCCCTACATGCCTGCATGTAGCTTCTGAATGATTATCCGGCAGTCATCTCCATGCCCTGGAGATCCATGCGGGTCGGAGCAGTGTCCAAATTAAACTTGTATTGGCGGACGAAAGCGTTAGCCATTTCCTCCCAGGTTGAGATATCACCGGCCTTCATGTTAACGAACCAAACCAAAGCTGCTCCTTTGAAGCTCTCCTGGAATGTCTGGATCAAGAACTTCTCGTACCGCTGATAAAGGACCATCTTTGCAAGGTAAATCCACAGGTGGACAATGGGATTTCCGGTGCCATCAAGTTTTTCGAAATCAGGGACTTTGAACTTATATGGTCTTGACATGTCAGGGAACAAGCATAAGTCGGAATAACCAATGCCCCCGTACTGCTCGAGTCCGGACAGAGCCTTCATTTTTTCCTCCATTTTCTTCAAGCGGCGATCCTGCTCGGATTCGATGACCGGTGTGAATGCATTTGTGCCGGTTGCACCCCCTTGGTTTATTTGCGCGTGCACTGCCGTCGGATTCGGAAGGACATATGGCTTTGGTGCGGATTGATCAAGATTGACTAAATTCGGGGGTTGGTCACGAGGAGGTTCTACCGTGGCCTCGGGAAGCACGGCGGCAGCTGGCGCCGTCAGTCCGGTGTTCGCTACGGGTGTTTTGGAGGAGGCTGGACTTGTGATTTCTGTCAGCAAGGCCGGGTTCGGGGAGCGGTGAGCTGACTGAGCTTCAAGCAGTGCCATGATGCGTTTCATGCTAGATGACATGGCGGCCATATCATGATGCATCTTTGCATTGGCTGCCTCGATCTCGGCCATTCGCTTGTCGTGTTGCTCGATCTTCTCAGTGTTTTCCATATTGGTTGTTAATCTCGTGATTGCCAGTATTAGCTAAATTTTCCTGCGTTGGAAAAATCGACGATTCAAAATGTGAACACAAAATACCATATGTTGGGATCAAAATGACGTGGCCTCAAACTTCACGGAACGGACTTCTAGGCTTCGCCTTGGACGTAGCTCTCTCGAGGACTTGATTTCCTCCGGGAGACTTTTAAGGTCGAGCACCTAAAAATGGGGTGGGGATGGCCCCTGATTCCACTCCGAAGCTTAAGTTAGTAATGTATTTGAGAGTGTAATATATAAGTATTCAGAGCAGATTGTTTTTAATTGAAGGAGATAGCCCCCTATTTATAGGAAGAAGTTTACCGACTTTGTAGAGGCGGCTACTAGCCTCTGATTGGTTGCCTAGGGGCGGCAATCAGCCCTTTGTGATTGGCTGATGAAGCGGTTGTCAGTCAGCTGGTGACAAGCAGGTCGCCACCTCGTGTTTACTTCGGAGGAAGGTTTTCCTTTTAAGCAGGTGACAAGCAAGTCACCACCTCATGTTTACTTCGGAGGAAGATTTTCCTTTTAAGCAGGTGACAAGCAGGTCGCCACCTGTCTTTACTTAAGAGGGAAGGTTTCTTCTCGGAGATGGTTGGAAGCAGGTCGCCGCCTATCTCAGAAGTTTTCCCTAAGTTTTTGTAGTCGACCTTGACCCTTCTCCTCGATTTAGATCCCTCGTTTCTCTGGTTGAACTTATGTCGGCTGATCTTCGTGATGTAGTCGATTTCCTCGAATAGTGCTTGTCGACATTTTATCTCTACTTTATCAGCACGAACAAGAAAGGTCTTCGACTTATATTTAAAATGTGCTCGACTTATAAGCTGCGATGTCAGGTTTATTCCTAATCCAACACCATGCATGATTGTTTTTTAAAAATCTATGTGTCATTCATATCAACATTTTATTCATGAAGGAGATAGTTTTAAAAATAATATTCAAACTCTAAAACGCTTTACACGACTACGCATCTCGCCGAGTGCGTCGAGTGCTTGTTCTTTAGTCCTAACGAATGCAACAGACAAATGTTTTGAAAAAAGTTTCAGTCTTCTTGCTCTTCGTTTGAACTTTTCAAGATCAGCACTTAACCGCGTCTTCTGTCTCTCTTTCACTTTAATAGCCCACTGCTGGTGCATGACGGTGGCTCGCGCTTCAGAAAGTTCTCCTTTTAAACGCCTGATTTCTTCTTTGGATCGTGCGCAATCTTGGGCCCAGGTGGCGCATTGGATTTCGACTCGGGCAGCTAGCGTGTCGTACACGTCTTCATGGGAAGGTGGCGCATCTCGCGGCTTTTGTCCGATAATCTCTGCGGGGACAATAATCGGATCTTCAACGTTAGTATGAAAGCGGTAGATGTACTCCTTAGTGGCACGATACATCCGCTCTTCTTCTCTGATATCCCCGGGCGGTTGGATTTTCTCCTCAATTCGATTTTCCCAAATTGCATGTATTCTTTGAGCTGCCTGTTTGAGTGCGGCTTGAGTAACTTTGTTGTCATCCTAGTCAAACATCGGGAGAGGTTCCTTTGTGCTAGTTGGTATGCCTTGAAGGCCTCCGAGTTGTCGAACGACTCAGGCAGGGTAGGTGACCGACGAGCTCAAGTGACTAATAAGAGGAATACCGTTGAAATCTTTACACCTTAAAAATACAGGCTTTGGTGAAACCATCGAGCTACCCATAAAATGTCTTTAGGTAAAAGTTTTGAAAAATGTTTTTTTCCATTCACGGGTGCTCCATCATTTGTTCACGTGATGAGTATAATCTACCATTCTTGATATAATTTGTTTTCCAATAAGAAAATGAGCTTTGGGGAAACCAGCACCGATCTCTTTTAGGTGACTTAAAAACCATATTTGCAGTAATGTTGGACTTGCTCTTAATCCTCCTCTCCCTTTAGCTTTTATGAAGTTTAGAGACGTGATTGTTTCAGCAAGCAACGCCGCTACAAAACTTCTTCCTTCGACCACTTGAAGGACGACGTCAGCTAATGCCTCGTCTATATTGATTTGGGAGTGGGGGAACAAGAGAGTTCCAAAAAACAACAGGAGATAGGCGTGAGTTGCCCCTCGTATCATTCGGTTATCTTTCATTCTAAAACCAACCCAATTTATCAAGCGATTGATAGATAAACCCTGATGTGTGGCCACCATAAGCTCGTCAGCCATCTTCCCTCTGTTGGCCTGTAAGAGTTTAGAAAGCCTTTATTTCTCGGACGCTTCGAATCTTGGTAAGACGATCCCCTTATTCCATCCCGGGCCTTGTATTAGCTGCGATACTCTTCGAGGGTAGGCGTGAGCTCTATGCCATTGATGACGAACAATGCTTTCTCCGAGTCCCAATGGTCGGCTAAAGCTTCTAGCAAGTGCCACTCTATCTTGTAATCAGCAAGACGTTGAACTCCTCCGATGAGTTGGGTAACATAATCCTGCTACGTCTTCGGCATGGCGTTCCAAAGGCGGTCGATGTCGTCCCTAGGAGCTAGAACGATCGTAATGCGAGGACATTTGAGCAGTCTTTCCATCCTTACTAAAATGGAGTGTAAAGCGATTTAGAGTGATGAAGTGAATGGTGCATATTTTTTTTAAAAAAATGGTGTGCAATGCATTCTTGAAATGTAAATTTCCACTAATATTCAGTTCACGATTACATACATGGTGCAATAAAAAGATTACATTAGACCCAAATCCTATACAAGATAAATTCCAGGGGTCGGAAAAAAAAAAAAAAAAAAAAAAAAAAAAAAAAAAGAACGCACGCACGCAAACATGTAAAATAACGGCGGTCTGAAAGCTCAGAGGTGTGTCTGGATTTGTTCTAAAATGTGGGTTCCACTGATAGGCTTCTGACACGGTGGTTTTCTCACCCCATCATAGGGATCACAGGACCTTCACGAGCGGTGGAGTTGTTCTGAATCGTTCCGGCGACTCGGCCGCGCGGTCGTACCCTTACTAACTCTCCCGGGTTCCTAGTTGCCTTGGGATTTAGGCGTTTGGACATTGTGTTTAAAGTAGTGAGTGTGTGTGGTTTCAAGCAACACCATAGAAAAAACTTGTCAAGAAAAAAAAAACTTTGTACCTATAAAAAAAAGCTATAGTTAGAATAACGACGAAAAAATATGTTTAAATTAAAAACATGGCAAATAAGTAAACACGACAAGCCCGAACCCTCTTTGAAAAAAAAATTCGTCCTCAGCAGAGTCGCCAAATTGTCAGACCTAAATTCCGACCTACATCGAATACATGCAATTTGAAAAGAGTCGCCACTAGCTAATTACGGCTAACTAGAAACCTAAATTTTATAAGCGAGTAACGAATCAAACACCTAGGCATAAAATCGGTATGCGATCCAGAATTTGAGCTCGGGGGTTCTGCTACGAAAGCAAACTGTTGAATAGTTATGTATGTAAGGTTTGATTATGATATGCTATGAAACTGTGTGTGAGTTTGGTTTACCAGTGTACAACAGTTTTACATTTAACCAGGTACAAATTTGCAACACTTAGACCAACCATTATACTTATTTCAAACATTAAAATTAAATTAGGTACCAAATTGCAACACTTAGAACAACCCATATATTTAAAGAGAACAGCTAAGTTGAACCTTAAAGGCATGCAATCCCAAAGAATAAAATCCAGTGGCATCAAGAAGATACAATAGCTGATAAGAAAACGAAAGTCATGCAACAAAGGATAATCACTGAAAAGTATGGATTAGAATACCAGATAGTTCAAAACTAGTTTTGAAATGGAAGCACTTAAGTGAGTGTTTTCAATTTGAGTGGGTGTGGCCATTGAAGAACCAGAAACCATGAAAGACATCAATCTGAGTTTGGGTCTTTAATTTTGCAGCAATCCCGTCTTCAATTTCGGAGCAATCCCTAACTCCAAGACCTAATTGTAATGAGGAAGGAGAAGAGGGCTTCTTGTATAAGTATTTGCAAAAAGGGCATTTTAGTATTTTTCATGTCTTTTTTTTCTGTCTTTGGCGCCAACAAAGGTCACGTGCCCCGCACATGACCGATTCTGTCAATTTTAACCAGCATTTCTAACGGAGCAACACCCAGGCTAACTTGGGTACTAAAAAGCAACAAAATTTAGTGGAGGTACCAATCGTTTTGGGCTGTTAGCCCATGTACCAATTTGATTTAAATCCCTATCTTATCTCCTACCGGAACAGATCCTATGGAGACAGGCCGGTCTTGGTCAGACTTGTAAGACAGTTCAAGCACTTACACTACACTAGTACTTTGTATTTTTCTTTATATATATATATAACTAGGTGCTGACCCTGCGCTACGCGCAGGGCGACCTTGCTAAACCGTAAACTTTAATTACGTTAAAAAATGGTCAAAATAAAGAGTATTATAATCATTGTGCTCCACTCTGTCGAGTACTTTTACCTACAATTATCCATTAGTTTCCATTAATAATTATTGAATCTCATCGCAATGAGTTAGTTTCACACAGAAAGCCCATACATACATAATTTAAATTAGTGTCTAACTTAGAAGTGAAAACCTGCAGCAATATCTAAAGGGTGGTACAATACAGTATTGGATAACATCTCCAGTAGGTGATATACAAAGGTAGATTCAGGGTAGTAACAATCTAATTTCCAAGTCCTGAATTTGTTGTTGCTTGTCGAGTCATAAAATCAACAGTTATCTGTCATCATAAAGCCATATTTTAATTTTAGGTCTTTTTATTAACTTTTTTTTTTTTGTATACACATTAAATTGACAATTAAACTTATTTTTTTTTATTAAAATCTGTATTTTTTGAGCTTCCAGTTCTGCCGTTTTCATGATTAAGACATTCCGCTACCACATATGATGCTTCTTAAAAATTTTAGGGCCTAAAATCCTACATTTAGTGGTCTTACCCTTGAGCATGCTTTGGCATTAGTGATGCATTCTGTCATTTCAAAGTAAAATTTAAAAAATCGATACAACCATGAAAAAGAAAATGATATTCCCTTGGTTAATAATGGTTTAGCGTGCCTTTTCACTCAACATCCCACAATTTAGAAGCTCTGGTTAATAACAATTTTGACAATATAAGACTCCAAATATCGTACTAAGCTGAAAGTCTAGTTAATAACAATTTTGATATCTTTCTGTGGCTGAAAGTCTAGTTAATAGCCATATGATCGGTACGTATGCTTAAGAAAGTAAAAAAAAAAATGTATTTATAGAGATCATTGTAAAAAAATTATTTATAAAAATTATTTTCAAGAGGCTATTGAATAATATACTTTATTAGTAATTTCATTTCATTTTATATTTTTAATTAATTGGTTGCTAGAAGACACTTTTGAAGCTTTTAAAAATAAATTTTATGTACAATTTACATCGGCGTGGTGGGTATTTATACAATTAAATGTTCTTGAAAAATCATTTACCTTTCATGAAATATTGATTTATAATTTATCAATGAATTTTCATATGATTATTATTTTTCTTTTTATGCCGATTTTATTTATTATAATAAATACTGAAACAATACAACAATTAGCATTTCAATTTATTATATTTGTTATACATTTAATTGAGTTTTTGACCAAAATAAGGTCATATTAACAACCAAACACAAATATAGGCTAAGTGAAGAAGTATTTACACATATATGGCTAGCCGGGTTGGGGGAACCCGGCGTACTGAATTTTTTTTATACTAGGTCGGGTTCCCCCAACCCGGCCTATTGATATATATATATATATATATTTAATATAAAGTTTGGTCATGGGGACCCGTGCAGCAGCTTTGTCTGACAAAGCTGATGCACCTGTCGGTGCTGTCACACCAGAAGCTGACAGCACTGACAGCCACACGGTAAGATTTTTTTTTTTTTTTTCAAATTTTAACTTCTCTTTATATATTTAACCCGCATCTATTTTTACATCATACAAACATATGTTAAAATCTTAATATGAATTGAACTAATTGTGTTAAAAAAAATAGTATGTATTTTTTTTAACGATGATAGTTTTTAAAACTATACATGAAGCTGTGAAACAAATATTTTGAAATTATACTTGAACGTCAATTTTTATTATTATATCGATTTAATTTATCAGGATAAGAGAATCTCCATGGTTTATCTAAATGATATAAACAAATTATGATGACATAATTGAGAAATATTTTATTTTTATATCTGTGATATATAATAAAAAATGACAAATTGTATATAAAAAATAAAATATTTATCAATTATGTCATCATAATTTGTTTATATCATTTAGATAAATCATGGAGATTCCGATATAATAATAAAAATTGATATTTATGTATAATTCCAAAATATTTATTTCTCAGCTTTATATATAGTTTTAAAAACTATCATCGTTAAAAAAATACACACTATTTTTTTTAACAAAATTAGTTTAATTCATATTAAGATTTTAACATATTAAGAGAAGTTAAAATTTGAAAAAAAATAAAACTTATTGGGGCTGACCGTGACCCTATATTTAAAAAAAAAAAAATATTATCACTAGGCTTACCTTTCATAGAATATTAATTTACAAATTAATTGTTACATAATTATTATTTTTCCTTTCATGGAAATTAATTGTTCGGACCGGGAGCGTTAAAGGTTAAAGTCCTTCCCAAGGCGGCGTCTCTGGCGGGTTTCAATCTCGGGTCGCCCACTGGAAACACAACCCTGCGCTCGCAGTCAAGATTCTATAACCTTTACCTCCCGCAGCCTCGGGCCCCATCTCGACCTCCAGCTGCACCATCCTTCCAGCAGCCCTCATCCTCCATCTGTCCCACATCTAGCCGCCCACATCCCTAGCCGCCATCGATGCTTGGACCGACACCACTTTACCCTATCGGGTTTCATCATTCGATGCAGATAATTCAGATACTGCCGCTTGATCTGGCTATGCTAAATATATAGCAAATAATTGTTTGTGAAACAGCTGCATCTCTTGACACTTCATCTTCATTGTTTCCTTTTTGGTCATTATGGACGTAATGGTTAAATTTATTAATTAAGTTATTTAATGGGTGTACCGAAACTGATTGAGATGAAAAGGGAAAAGAAAATCAGCGTAATTTTATATATATAATATACATGATAATTTGTGTTATTTGAGTTCAAATTAGTCGTGTAACCGAACTCCTTCATCTCCTGATAGTAGAAGATTTTATTTCTGCATTAATAGTTAGTTTTAATTATTCATTTATTGGTGTTTAGAATAATTATTCATTTATTGGTGATTAGAATGAAACTATCGGTTTCAGAATTAGAAAAAAAAATTATATAGTGAGATGTTCAACTCTAATTGGATGTAAATGCTTATGTGTCAGCATGATACGTGGCAAAACCAAATTTTTTTTCCAGAGCCGACGTGTCAACGCCTCATATCCTCTCTGTCCTGAGGATTTTCTTTTCTTTTAGAGCTGTGCAACTAGCTTGTATCCGGAAGCCTTGTTTTGTTGATGATAAGGAACGTACCAGATATTATTTGTACTTTCACATGTACGTAACTAATATATATATATATATTTTATAAAGATTAAAATCATAATATATTCTTTATATTCACTAATTTGGCGCATGTTTTTATTTTTAAACTTAATGTAGTGACAGAACAGAATAGTTTTTTTGTTGTTCTTTTCCACATACCCGTAACTTAGCATGGTATAGAAAAACTTGAACTTTAAAACCGACCAATGCACAAGATCCCCTACGGCGCCTACCATACAAACAGTGGGAGTTATTGACTGAAAAAGAGTCTCACATGTCTTTTCCAAAGGTATTATATAGAGGTAGGTAGGTTTAAAAAAAATAAAAATCATGGGCTCTTTCATGTCTATATATCTACTCATATATATCTCTACTAAATATCCAGCCAGGTTCCATCTTTGTATGTGCTTTCTTCTTACGTCTTTCCTAGAACAGCTCCATCAACTGATTCGCCACATCTGCAATAAAATGTATGTCAGAGATAATAAAGCTTAAGTTTGTTGAGCTGAAATGGGAGGGAGGGAGGTGACACGAAGAAGGGAAGTTACTACACACATCTCAACCAAACAGTTCCTTCATTAGATACACAAGCATGTCATCGCGGTGATGGAACAACAATTATCAATTTTATCTTCTCCAGTTACCACATCTGACAACTTGAACATAACAAGTTAGTTTACCTTGGATAACAGAAGGTGTTACTTGAAATTCATGCCAGATACTGTGATGCGGTGCAAGATCCATTTTCAGGGACCTGGCAGCAAGGTAAGCTGCTCCTGCAGCAATCTGCTGGGGTTTGAATTGAAGCCACAACGAACTCCGAAGCCTGCAAAAATATATATCTTTACAACACATACATAAAACAGATTCACCAACATTAATTGGCTAAATGATCTGAAATTGGCAAACCAGTCATCAGCAGAAATGACAAAGAAATTAAGTGAAACACAATGCCACTGGATCAATCTTTCTTTTTCCACATATCTTCAAATCAAATTCATTTGCTTCAGAAGTAATAATATACTGCACAGCAAGCATACAGATTTGTGAAGCGAAAAGCATGCCAAGTCACTTCTCTTACCAATAGTAATGTGCCAAGCCTGGTGTCAAATATTCCAAGAATCTCGGATGATTGATGATATGAGTACCAAATTATAGAACACATCTATCTAATACGAAAAGATGATCTATCAACGTTGACAACCAAGATTGCTGCTGGAGCTCTTTTTTGACTTTAGAAGCAATTGGTTTCAAATGAGAAAGTAAAACAAGATCACGTTGCACATAGTTACACCTTTCAGCAAAATCCAGACTCTTCCCCCCTGAACATATACCAGACTGAAAAGTCCATTTGATTTTGAGGTCCCACGTCACAATCTCAAAATTATGAAGTACATCAACTGTGCCGTCTACATATTCTTAAGCCAACTTCTCTACCAGTCTATGCAGTTTATAAGAAAACCCAAATCAACGTTGTCAATACAGACATCATACTTGGTCAACCGAACCTCCCACCCTTTTACGATGCAGACAGTTGTACTACTACGGATCAGTGTCCTCCATGAGGCACTTCTGAGGGACCAGTCTATGCAGTTTATATGAAAACCCAAATCAACATTGTCAATACAGACATCATACTTGGTCACCCGAACCTCCTACCCTCTTACGATGCAGACAGTTGTACTACTACAGATCAGTGTCCTCCATGAGGCACTTCTGAGGGACCTGAATATGTGTTTATCCACCTTTTCTCACTATAAATATTCTATTATACCTGCAACTATAACCCTTCTTTTGTATACACTATTCTTGTTTACGGTTTGAGAGGACAGAGGGTGGCCAAAGAAGGGAGCCATGAAAACTAATGATTTCCATCTGCTCGTCACCATTCACCACAAACTTGGTAACTAACAAGCTTCTGAAGTATCTTCAGAAGAAAGTATTCTTCATATGGCTACTCCCTTTAACGCATTACTGACTCAGTAAACAGTTGGACCAAAATACAAATAAAAAGATTATTGAAAAATCAGAGTATCATAAACCCATGACCTTGAAGTCCCTCACTATTGTGAATATTCCATTAAAATCTGTTTCCCCTCGTGCACGGCACACTTGAGCAGTTGTTATTATGGCTATATATAAATGAAAAAAAAAAAAGCTTTTTTTTTTCTTATCAAAACATACCTCCATGAATTTGAGCTCTCGACTTTACCAATCTACAAGAAATGGTAAAAGACAAGGGTATAAAGGAAATACTAATACGGCATCACTGTCCGAAAACCCACCCAATGCTTTAGAAAACACTTGTTGGTCTTAGAAAGTCATGCAGGCAATACCGGTATCTGCAGTTTTTACGTTTAGATTGACATGAGTCTCCAGGTTGATACAGATATATAAAAATACCCCATAGCTGTCTCATAGTTATCAACTGTTTCACATTGTAGTGAGCTTTGTGTTTCCATGATTGTATTTTAAGAAGTATTCCTACACTTTGCAGCCAAGACAAGCAATCATTGAGATGGTAAGGAGTTACTAAGGTGGTTGGAAAACCTACATAGTCAACTGTTTCTCAAAAAAGGACTATAGAGTAGCAGCAAACAAGAAAATGGTACTTGGGGCAGAAGAAAGGAACGGCAGGTCCTTTATTTGGGGGAAAGGCGGTCAATGTCAAGAAAGGATGTCAGGTCTAGGAGAGGAAAACCCAAATGGCAGGAACTTTAGGTTTCAGTGTTTGAGAGTTATTATGGAAATCACTCCAAAGTCCTAAGTCAAGTATAGAACTGATTCTGGTGGTCTGAAGCTATCTTCTATGGCCCTTACAAATTTGACAAAATATGTTCATCACAAAGCATCCACATCAGCACGTCAGTTGGAAAACAAAAGTTCCCATGAACAGCATATGAACCGCCAGCTATGAATATCATACAGATTGAGCACGCTAATCTTGTTAAAACCCTGCAATTATATGTCATACCAAACAAATCATTATTCCATTGTCTCAAAAAGAAAATCAACGACAAAGGATTAGTTTGAACTCTGAATTAAAGGTGCAAGACGAGGAAGAGAAACAGAGCATACTCCCCTCTTGAGCACTAAATTCTCTCAAACTTCAACGGATCTGCATCTATTGAGTTTTTTATGCGCATAATATCACGGGAACATGCTCTAACAAGCCTATGTTACACAACTACAGGGATTCCGTACCCAATCAAAGCAGTAAGTTTAGGCTCAGGGTTGCATTGGAGGTAAATCTTTTCCATAGGACTTTAAAATAAAACTAATCACCAAAAGCAAATCGTGTATACCGACAATACATTTAGCTTACCCTTCACTGATCAAACTCAACGCCAGGCTCAGCAAACCAGTTTGTGAAAGACCTAGCTTGTTCAAGACTGATGTAAGAGGATCAAATGGATGCTGCACATTGAGCTCAAAATTTAGCGTCGTCAAAATCAGCTGTTCAGCCTCTAGCACCCGCTCCCGATATTGCTCAAACCAGTCCTGTTCAACAGAACCCTACATTAGTGCCCCTTAAAAGTATTTTGTAGTTAAAAGGATTCCGATTGTTTGATATTTAAAAAACAATATAAAAAAATAACAATAAGAGCATGTGGGTGCTTACAACAGGGAGCACGTAAGATAGAAGGGAAATGTCCTGTTTGTGAAAAGTTTCACAGGATGCTCTCAGCAGATCGCTCAGGGGACGTGCAGTTTCCTCAGATTTTGCAGTCAGAAAAAGTGCAGCAGTGGCAATCAGCTGCAATACAGATGAATCAATATAAAGTTCATCATTTGTTTGTCTGTTTGTCAGCTTGATCTTGAGATAAGTCGAACATATATTGTCAAACACTGGAAAAGAAAACTAATTACTCACAAATCTATCATGGCAAGCATGAGATCGTCGGACAAAAAAACGGTGGCATAGTACCATGGCAGTTCCAATGGTGGTCTGCGGCCTGCATAAAACATCAAACATCAAACCTCATAACTAAAATTAAAATATGAAAATAGTAAATGTAAATGTAAAACGTATAACCACAGTGTCCCTTTTTTAGTTTTTACAGCCCAACATTAAAAGATCTGGAGTTAGCCTAGTGCCTCTAAAACTGTTCCACTAATATGCTCAAATCACAAAAGCTCAAACCATTGTTAACGAATGTAACAGAGGACTTACAAGTCAAGGCGCATCCCAAGATTCTGAAGAAATGTACAATATGTATAGCGCAAATGTGTTTCACGTAATACATCAATGCCGTCCTTCCGTGACGGGGAGAGTCTCTCAATTTCATCCTTTGACATAAATACCACTTCATCATCCTCTAAGTAAGTGCGGCCACGTTTACAGCTAGTTGATGTTGCGGCATCGGCATCTGATCTAGAAGGAAGAGGCACTAGGTTGTTGTAATTAAAAGAGGAAATGTCATATGTACTAGCAGGCAGATAGTTCAATTGAATCAATTCAGCATCTGATCTGGAAGGAAGCAGCACTGTGTTGTTGCAGCTAAAAGAGGTAATGCCATATGTAGTAGCAGGCAGATAATTCCACGAACTGCCCCAAGTTGTAGATGTGTATCTGCGTCTCTTTGCAGATGGTGCTCCATCCGGGTTCATGATCTCAAAATTAGAACTCTTAAAAAACTCGCTAATTTCCTGAGAGGTTCCACTGAAATCTTTATGGTTCCTAATAAAGTTATTACGGTTCCAGTAATTAGCATGGTTATCGCTGTCCCTATTGGGGTGCCAATAGTCTTTGCGGTGCGTGTCCCCTCTTGGGTGATAATTCCTTGAAAAAGACATTCTGCCTGTGCGAGACAAACGCAAGAACTTAATAGAATTCGATACCTCTTGAACTATCAATTAAGAAATCAAATGAGAAACTATAGCATCTAAATAACTCAAGAAGCAACGATGAAAATGTTACTTCAATCATTTATTTCTATTCACAAAGATAGAGAGTATCTTTTCTTTTAACCAAGAAAGCAGGAGCTATGAGCCCAACGCCCAAATTCCTAACCCCAAAGGGATCCGACCATTGGATGGCAACTCTTTAGTAAAAAAAGATCTCCAAAAACCTCCTTTTCATGTCAAAATACTAGAAAACCCTAGCACTATATATCAATTTTCAGGAAGAAAAATTACAAATCGCCAGTTCGAAAAAGTAACCAACTTTGCAACATAACGTCAAATCAGGAATCTGCGATACCTAGGCTCAAGAAATTCGGAAGAATCTGGATCTCAAAGATCGATACCGAGCTGCAGCTTGATTATCAAAGTACAATAAGATTGATCCGATCGGAAACAATAACCGGATAAAAAACAACCAAAGCTAGAATTCGAAATTCACCTGAACAGAGAACGGTACAGCTCTGGAGAAGTTGAGATCCAGAGGCAAGATGAGATCAAGGTTTAGGTTTTGCAGGGAAACTGAAACGTATCAGGTGAGCGATGGCATGAGGATGTAAAAGGGAACTTCTACCTTTTTATATTGGGCAAGCAAGAAAAGCGCAATCCACGTTGTCCTTGTTTAGATTCAATTTACAACATTCCTATTAACTATCAAATATTTGAAATTTGATCCTTATAGTACTAATATTTTCTATATATATCTATCGATATATATATCTATATTATAATTTTGATGACTCTTATAAGAACTTGACAAATACTAAAATAAAACGAATAGATTACGTGGCAAAATAGAGTAACCCTATTGGTCCACATAAATTTATATCTCTCCACGATGATATGGCAATGACATGTAGACAAGTCTAGATACTTGAAAATCCTCAAAAATTCTCATTGCATCTTGAGGAACGTTATGCTTTTTTGTCAGTTTTTTTCTTCTAAAATAACACTAATTATTAATGACAAATCACTATGAATTCTAATAGTAATGCTAAAAAAATCTTACTTGTGTTGTGATGGGACGAGCTTGCTCGGGGTCCGATCTTTGCGGCTTGATGGTCGAGCCGTGTCCCTTCTATCTTCCCGATAGTGTCGATCCCGATCCCGTAGCTCGCCTACATGCACAAAGGGGCAATGCTAGAGAGGAGAGGGGGGGTGTCTCTGGTGTACCCTCTGATGACTAAGTTAGATCGTAATCCTAGAGAGAGAAAGTATAGAGAGAAGTTAGAGCACCGGTGTCTCAATCCGAGATTAAGTTTGAAATGAAGAACCTAGGCCCCTATTTATAGAGTTTTGAATCCAGGCACCGGAGGAGCCCACATTTTGAGTGGTGCCCGCACAGAGATTAAGAGAGTGGTCGGGTATACGCGCACCCCGGACGGTGGCGTCCGAGGGTAGGGGCCGACACGGGACGCGTCATCCCCGTAAAACACCGAGCTAATCCGGTTGCTCGAGACGAGGTCGGCACAACCGAGCAAGTCGCTTTGTGGCAACCGGAACATGGCGCGTATCCCTAGGAATAAAATGGGCTTACCTTGAGGTCGGCGGGGCGACCGTGTTTGAGCCTCAGTGAGGTCCAATCGGGTGTATATCCATCATTTGCCCCCGAGTCAAGAATTGGTTTGCCGCTTCTTGACTCTTTTTATTTAGAAGGATTATATACCCAGTTGTACCTCGGCTTTTTGATAACCTTTATATGTTTATATCGAGTGGTCGTCTTTTCCGTTTCGGGGAATGCGACCTATATCGTTATTGGACTCACAGAGAAATTCATGATGGTTATTCATAAACGTGCTATCATGTGATGACATGTATGCAACCGGCGACATGTTGTTATGTTATAACGACTTAAATGCAATTGAATCATGATATCGACAATGATGTTTGATGTAACTGATTTAATTAATATGGCTGACTAACACTATGGTGTGTTTATGCCTATTTGCAGGTGATGTCGGGTAGTGACATGTAACGTTGTTTATATCACAAGATGCAGTCATGCTCGATGATTATATGATGCGCAAGTAGCGTTATACTAGTGAACAATGAAACGTGTGTACGTATGTAATCGGATGTCTAAACTAAGTGTTTGTACTAAACTTAATGTATATGAATGCTTTTATGTTGGTGAATTAAATTCTATCTATCATGATATACTAATCATGTTGTAATTTCTAGAATTACGACTATCATTGTCATGTAAAAATCGTAATGTAAAAATTGCTAACTAATAGCAGTAATGGTAATACCGTAATTATTTTGTTGGTAAAACCCCAATGCATCTTTCTTTATAAAAGAGATATAAGATGTTACTCTTCTATGTTACCAACAATATTCACTTTACTTAATAGTTAGAAAATCATACCTTAGTGTTTGTTAGCCACCAAGAAACCGTTTTTCTCGATTTTGGTAACCTCGATTAACCACGGTTTGATGGCGGTTTGGTTCGTAATTTCTCGGTTTAGCCTGGTTTAGGTTCAGGTGTCGAACCCGGTGCCAACGGCGGAGCTCCGGCGGCGGCGTCTAGGGTTTCACGGCGGCTGACCAATTTGGTGGCTAGTTCGAGGTTTTTCCGGCCGGGTCTCTTCGTGTGGTGGCCAGAAATCGTCGCAGGAGTCCCAGGGCGCTGTTTTGGAGGTGATTCCGGCGGCTAAGGGTGGCCAATTGAGCTCCGGCGACGTTTTTGTCGCGTGGACGACGGAGCCAATTCCGGGCGGAGGCTTTTCCTTGTCGCTCGCCACTGGAGGCATCGTCGATTGAGGTTTTTCTTTGCTACACGCCACTGGAGGCTTTTTCATTACCGCACGCCACTGGAGGCTTTTCTTTACTACATCGCCACTGGAGGCTCTTCTTTACTGCACCGCCGCTAGAGGCTCTACGTTCCGCACTACCATTTGAGGTTTTTCTTTAGCGTTGTCCGTCAATAAAACCAAAGGCCACCTTGGAGACTTGAAGACCCGGAAGAAGGTATACTTCCTAGCCAAAATTAGTGTTTACTCGTCTTTGGACAAACCCCCCTCGAATTCATTCTACGGGAGTCCTTTAAGCATATGTTGATGGGCGCCGTAATTGGTAGCCCATAATATGTATAGTTTACCTAATGAACTTGGGTAAATGTCACATTAAGGTAATTGGGCCAGACCCAAATCCCAATTGACATGGGAGGCCCGAAATTGGGCCTCCTCAAATACATAGGCCAACCGAATTATTAAGGTGGGGTGAAGTGGACTTTTGTCCACTTTACTCCTCCTATAAATAATAGGTGTTAGGGAATATTTTAGGGTTAATCATAATTCCCTCACAATAGTGTTTTAGAGAGAAAACCCTCCTCCCACACCTACTTCGGCCGAACCTTTACCAACACCAAGTGTGTGCCAAATTGCTTTTGATTAACTCTCCGAAGATCTGCCCCCGTGCCAAGAATTGATCTGAGGCTTTGCTGTGGAGCTAACACCATGTAGGGCTTCTTTCACAAGAACCTCTACGGGTTCCGTCCGGTGGATCGAGAACTCCCGCGTACAAAGGATCTTGGACTACGGTAACTGTTGAGGTATGTGTAACTCTTCCGCTGCGTAACATGCACGTACCATGTTTTGTGTTTCCGTAGTGATTATTCTCTGTAATCTAACAAGTCCGTCCAAAGAGGGGCAAGCTGTAAACACCTAATTTTGGTACGCGCGACACGTATATAACACGTTAAAAATGTTATGTGTAACCCATTTAAAAAAGGAAATATCTAAATATGGAAGGTCACGGGGTTGCTAAAATAGGTTTAGCTTAAATTTGAACAGTGTATCTGCATTTAATAATATGTAATATTCAGAAAATATACAATATATATTTATGGTAATATTTATAAATATATATATGTATAATTTTTGGATTTTTAGGGGTGTATATTGTGGTAATATTGGTTTCCTAATTTGTGGGATGTCAATTTACTTATAAATAGACCTAGGTGCTATGTAAAAAAAAAAAACAAAAGCAAGCAAATAAAAAACCCCTTTTCCTCGAAATCTGTGCAGAAGTCTTCTCTTTCCTCTCTCACACTTTTTTATTTCTGGTACACCTGACCGGCGACCTCCCTCCGGCGACTCCGGGAACTTCCGCCGCCCGCTGCTACCTTGCCATCGTCGCGTCGGACCGCCAGAGCCACATGTTGCTGTTCGCCGGTGATCATTGGTCGTTCCCTTGCTGTCGAAGACCTCGGAGTTTCGTCGCAGCTTCCAGCCTGTCCAGTCGTCGCCGGAGCTCGCAAGGCCAACCCGCCGTGCCCATCACGTCGCTCCGCCTGGCGAAAGGGTTGCCTGTAGCCGCGCTTTGCACCTGTGTCGTGGCTCGTCCGCTAGAGCTGCCCATCGTAATCGTACCTTCGCTGGATTGCTGCTGCAGGTGAGTGAATTCCCGTTTTTGGTTTATTTTTATAATTAATTATTTACTGATATATTTATTATTTTATTATTTTCTATTAGTATTTTTATATTATATTAATTAGGTAGCTTAAATGTAGGTTAATTTGATAGCATGTTTTGTATATACGTATGAAATGCAATTATTAAATTATATTGTGATCTCGAGCATGTTTAGTTTTGTTGGGATTTTATCTCGATTAGGAGTATTGGATACTTAATAGTTTTTTTAGGCGTAAATTGGTGGTTAATAAATTCGTATATGAAAATTATTTTAATCTTGATATCATTAGGATAATTCGACGTAACGTATGTTTAAACTTTAAAATTGGAAAATTGGTTAATTAAGTACCGAAAGGGCGTGATTAGAAAAATATATTTTTTAATTCGTATCAGAACATCTGAACTCAATTTTGGATCGCAGACCAGTTAATATGCTTAGATGTTTAATTCATTGTTCACCTAGGTAATTTAGGTTTCTAGTTAGCCGTAATAAGCTAGTGGCAACTCTTTAAAAATTTCATGTTTTCAAAACATTTTAATCACCTTAGGTTAGATTTTAGGTCTGACAGTACTCAACCCGAGGCGTCGACACGATCGACATATTTTGACTTGATCAACCGAGTCTTTCTCTAGAAGATGTTTTGAATCAGAAATTTTCAATATGCCACTAGGGGAATGTGAATAACTGTTATTGATTATTTTTCGGTTAATTTTCGTAAAAAAAAAAAAGAAAAAACCATTTTTTAGGGTCACGGCCGCCCTTTAATCGGCTACATAAAAATAAAGAGAGTGTTTATGCAATTCTTGTGAGAGCATTGAAGAAATAAAAGGGTCACAGTTGTCCTTAAATCAACTACAAATAAAATGGGTCACATTCGTCCCTAAAACGACTACAAAGAAAGGGCCACAGCCACCCTTCAAATGGCTACAGATAAAGAGCGCTCCCGCAACATCAAATGCGGGAAATAAGTGAAAGGGTCATAGCCACCCTCCAAACGGCTACAGATAAAAGAGTGACCCCACGAACCCTGTGAGGGCGGGAGAGTAAAAAAGGGACACAGCCACCCTTAAAACGGCTACACATAAAGAGTGATCCCGCGAACCCTGTGAGGGTGGGAGAATAAAAAAGGGCCACAACCAACCTTAAAATTGGTACATAAAAAAGAGTGGTCCCGCGAACCTGGTGAGGGCGGGAAAATAAAAGAAATGGTCACAGTCGTCCCTCTAAACGGCTACAATCAAAATAGCGCTCCCGGAACATCGATGGCGGGTATTAAGTGAAAGGGTTATAACCACCCTCAAAATGGTTACATACAAAGAGTGTTTCCCAGATCAGAGACGAGGAATGAAGGGCCACTGCCACCCTTCAAATGGCTACAGTAAAAAGAGCTCCTGCAACATAGAAGACGGTGAGAAAAGGGTCACAACCACCCACCAAACGGCTACAAATACTCCCACATCGAGGCGGAAAATAAAGTACGGGTCGCAGCCACTGTTTAATCAGCTACCACAAAAAGAGTGCTTCCGCTAGGTTGAAAACCCGAAAGGGGCATGATTGCAAATTCAGAAATTGCAATCATGGCAAAATGAGACAAAATAAAAAACTCGAGGGGCACGGTCGGAAATCTCTCAATCGACCGTGGCAAATGGAGAGAAAACGAGAGATAAAAAAAAATATCCTGCTTAGTTGTCATGTCATGCACAACTTAGGCAAAAATTAGGGAGAGACATTCAAGTCGTCAGACCACTAGAGGTTCTTCTCCGACGGGCGCCAATGTAGGCTCTTTACCGACGGACCCCACTGGAGGCTTTTCTCTGACATACGCCACTAGAGGCTCTTCTCTGACGGACGCCACAAGAGGCTCTTCTCCAACAGACGCCACTAGAGGCTCTTCTCCGACGGACGCCACTAGAGGCTCTTCTACAACTGACGCCACTAGAGGCTTTTATACGACAAACGCCACTGGAGGCTTTTCGTTGTTGCTCGTCACAGGAGGCATCACCTATCAAGATTTTATTTTATTACACGCCACTGGAGGCTTTTCCTTATCGCTCACGACTGGAGGCATCATTCATCGATTGAGGCTTTTCTTTACTGCACGCCACTGGAGGCTTTTCTTTATCGCTCGCCACTGGAGGCATCATCTATCAAGACTTTACTTTATTGCACGCCACTGGAGGCTTTTCCTTGTCGCTCGCCACTGGAGGCATCGTCGATTGAGGTTTCCTTTACTGCACGCCACTGGAGGCTTTTTGTTACTGCACGCCACTAGAGGCTTTACGTTACTGCACGCCACTAGAAGCAATCATGTGTCGCGATGTTGACGATGGAATCTGAATTCGTGGCCCTCTCCAAGAACGCACAGGAAGCCGTCTGGCTTAGAAGGCTCTTAACTGCATTTCTTGGCGTCGAGGACGGGAGTAAGCTTGTAAAGGTATACTCTGACAGTCAAGCAGCAATTGCAGCAATTAATAATCCTAAATACCATAACAGGACGAAACACATTGATATAAAATACAATTATGCTAAGAATATGGCTGAGGAAAAATTAATCACATTGGAATACTTGTCCACTGAGAGTATGATGGCGGATCCATTAACTAAACCTTTACGCAAGGATGTTTTCGAAAAGCATGTTAGATTGCTGGGACTATGTAGGGTTTAAGTAGCATGTATGATGATGATAAAATTTTGAGATTTAAAGTAATATTTGAATGAAATGAATTGCAATTTGAGTTTATGATTTATGACGTCATAATGTTTGAATTACATCGGACTTTTAGGGTTTAGAAACTAGTCGTAGGAGGGACAACCTCCCAATTAAAATAATGTCGAATGTGGAGCAAGCCTCGTCACACATGCTCGGTCGTCTTGACGGAGAGGGGGAACTCTAACATATCAAGAACGGCTAAGAACCACGGTGGCAAACCTGGTTAAGTAAAACAATCATTTGGTTTCGGAGTAACACGACATGATCTAAGTTTTCCATATCGCCGTGACGAACTCTGTTCGTCAAATAACCACATTCTGGGCCAGACGATAAGTCTGCGATAGCATATGACATTTCCCACTCCTGATTAAATTTAGGTTATGCTATCGACGCGCGCTTCATACTGTGCGTGCCATGTTCGACCATAGGGTTAGGCTCGGTTGTGCTAGACCGAATCCACGAGATTCGGATGGGCACAAACTTCTTCACCATGAGCGTGTGACTGATCCTGGATGCTATATGAAGAAGCATACAAAGTATCCTCACGAACTCAGAATTCATACCTAAAGTCAAGCTCAATGATCGCTACCCGGCGTACGAATGTAGTGCCGAACAAAAAGGCCAAGTGACCATTTCATTGGAAACCGGTTGAGTTTGACTAAGGGTATGGGCGATGTGGATGGTCAAGTACACATGTAGTTCTCTGACTATTGTATTCACTAGGTGGCCACCAGCCTGATAGTAGTTGAAGGTTGTAAATACTTGTAAGGATGCCCTCAAAGAGTATTCCTATGTGGAAACTGGGCAATTGGCGAATCACAGTTGACCTAGGATACATCGTGGTACAATATTGTTTTAACATGTTGATTAAATATGAGCATCAACGTTCCGCTGGTGCTACAACACTCCTAACAGACGAGTAGCACGATGCCCGTCGTATCTGCCGGTCACACGGAAAACCTCGTATGAACTATTCCAAAGAAGGGTTGGTTCGAAGACAAATGTTGATGTGTTGGTCGACAACATATTAATAGACACCCTCCCATTCCGGCGAGTGGGAGGTGTTGGCATATGGAGATCGGTCCGTCGTAATTAAGAGCCCATTAATATAAGCTTGTGACCTAAGACAAATAGATTATGTCACATTAGGACTTTTAGGCTAGGCCTAAAATCCCAATTGAAATGAGACGCCCAAAATTGGGCCTCCCTTGCTTACATAGGCCGTCCGACTTTTATAGAGGGCAAGTGGACTTTTGTCCACTTTGCTCCTCTTATAAATAGGGAGTGCTAGGTGATTTATTTAGTGATAATTCTCTCCTCATTTGTAGTGAGATTAAAAGAAATCCATCCTCCCTAATAACCTAGTGGTTCGGCCGAAATATTCAACTGCCTAGGAGGTGCCAAATTGCGTCAAGCAATTTACTCAGGTGATCCATCTCGCTGAAGAATCGCCATGGGCTTTGCTGTGAGGCATAATCCGCATAGGGCTTCCTTAACCAGAATCTCTACAGGAACCGTCCGGTTGATCGAGAACTCCCCTCGGTGATCTTGGGACTACAGGAAACATTGTAGGTATGTGCACTATGTTCCGCTGTGTATTAGTTACCATGCACGTAACTAGGGCTTTTTTCCGTAGTATTTAACCCCGTAATCCTACATCTACAATATATATTTTCTCAATCTTAGGCAACTAAAATCTATCAATAATATTCAAGATTCCTAAAATCATGCTAGAATATATAAATAGTAATTATCACAATTATCTTATGAATCTAACCCAAATTGTGGCCAAATCCATTTAACATGTTGGCCGAAATTTTAATTAAAATTACATTAATATAATTCGGCCGAAACTTCAATTACTTGGGGCTTAAGAAATTAAAAAAAAAATTCACTTTGTAATTTCATATGTGGTTCGGCCGAAACAGTTAATTTTAGGGTTAGTGGTCAAATTTCAAGATCAAATTTTACAAGATCAACAATCCAATGTTCAATTTGATAATTGTCATATTTTTCTTGAAAAATCATGAACATCAGTTTTAACAAAAATACTCAATTTCATGAATATCAGTTCGACTAAAACCATCAGTTTTACTAAAATTTCAAGAACACTAATTTATTAAAATTATGAACTCCCTAACCTTGCTTTGATACCACTGTTGTATTATAGGGGATAAATACTACGGAAAATCAAGGTACATGCTATGTAAAAAAAATACGCAGCGAAATATAGGGTACATACCTACAATGCTTTCAGTAGACACAATATCATCTAGGGGAGTTCCCGTTCCGCCGGATGGTACCGTAAGGATTCTGGTTAAGGAATACTTACACGGATTGGTCTCCACAACAAAGCCTCTTGTCGATTCTTTAGCAGGTGATGGGTTCCGATGTAATCGTTAGCCCCGTTAACAGCCAATGGACGGCGAGTGGGTCCAGTGGGCCTCGTGAAAAGCCTGGAAGGCTTAGAGGCCCAGTACGAAGGGTCCCGACTTCAGCGGTCCCGATACATTAGCTGAATGCTCCCGACAAGAAGCCTCTGAGTAGGCCCCGATATGCCTTAGTAAAGGCCCCAATAATAAAGCCCCGCGGAGGCTGGACCTGTCTCGTGAGACAAAGGGTCCTGGATGGTGACCTAGAATGAAGACAACTCTGGAGTCCCCGACAGAAGTTGGGACTTGTGATCAGAGGATAAGACCGAGAAACCCGCCTTCTAGATAGAGTAGTGGGAAGACGGTCAAAGATGTAGATAAACTCCCCCGAGATACGCAGGGCGTGCCCGAGATACTCGGAGAGTGGGCAAGATACGCGGAGCGTGGGGCGAGATATATGGAATCCTGAACGAGATATACGGAATCGTAGCGAGATATGCGGAATCATGGGCAAAACGGCCAATCACGGTCGCAGGTAACTGAGTAACTTCCCCTCCTATATAAAGGAGGAAGTTACCTCAGAAAACACATCTAGCTAATACGCACTTAGATTACTGCTGCCACCCCATTGATCAAATACTCATTTAAGCATCGGAGAGGGATTCTGGGTCACCACCCAGGTCATCCCCTTTTGCAGGATTACGCGGAGCCCAGGAGTCCAAGCTTTCCGTCAAGGACGTAAAGGAGCTTCGCCCGTGATCCAACAGCAGGGATGGATCTCCGGGATAATTGCTTGAAGCAATTTGGCACCTCCTTGGTCTCTAGAGGGGTTCGGCCGAAACACCTTATGTATAGGGAGGAGGAATTTCTTTTTGTCTCACCACAAAGGAATAAAGTGATTGATCCTTAATTAAACCCTGACACTATCTGTTTATAAGAGGATGTGGGCTAAACCCACCTCACCACTCTTAAGTATTTCGGCCGAACACATAGAGAAAGGGAGGCTCAATTTTGGGCATCTCATGTCCATTGGGATTTTAGGCCTAGCCTAAAATCCATAATGTGACATTACCCAATTGACTTAGGTAACAGTCTCATATTAATGGGCTCTTATTAACGGCGGCCCAATATCCAAATGCCAACAATTCACCCTTAGTTCGGCCATCCATGGTAGAGGGGAAGCCCAATTTTGGGCCTCTCATGTCAATTGGTATTAAGGCCCAACCCAATATCCCTAATGTTACATTGCCCAATTACACTTAGGATGTTGGACTTATATTAAAGGGCTCCTATTACGGCGACCCATTCACCAAATGACAACAGAGCCAGCAATACCTCTTTCATATGGTTTGCGTAAGTCATTCTATTATTGATTATCTGTTAGCGGTTGTTGGGATCAAGTTGACGTGGCCCGCATCTCTTGGTAGTGGACTTACAGGTCTCGCCTTTGATTAACTATTCTAGGTGTCTATATCGACCTTGCCGGGTGCTTAGTTTCCTTTTGAGTACTTGATAGGCGAGATCCTAAAAAGGGGGTGGGGATTTGCCCCTGATTCCACTCCGAAGCTTAATCAGTAATGAAATATGAGAGAATACTGTAAATATTATATGATAGATCGTAAAGTAATGACAGTGCTCCCCTGTTTAGGGACAGATTGTACCGAATTTAAGTAACGCCAGTTATGCTCTGATTGGCTGCTCAGTGGCGGTGGCCGCCTTTTTCTGATTGCTTGAGAGGGGACGGTGGAGTATCAGTAGGTGTCGAGCAGGTTGCCACCTCATCATTTCTTAATGTCGAAGGTTTCTCTAACCAGGTGACAAGTAGGTTTCCACCTCATCTTTACCTTGAGAGGAAGGTTTCCTCGGGCCTAAAGGCGGCGAGCAGGTCGCCAGCTGGTACCTCTTCCTTAAGAGGAAAGGTTTTCTCTGAAGCGGCAAGCAGGTTGCCAGCTGGTACCTCTTCCTTAGAGGGAAGGGTTTCTTCATGTGGTTTTGCTTTCGACTCGCCTTATATCAGGAGAAGGGTCTTTTATAGGGAGTCAACATATCTTCATACATTATCGACTTAGGTCTCGCCGCCTTAAGGAAGACGTGTCGATATTTTACCTTTATTCCCTTGATGCAAACTTCAATGGTTGTCGAAATTTTTTGTTTATCCTCCCGAATTTCAACATTCTCGACCCATCCAAGGTTACCTCGAATCATACCCCAACACCGATATGTTTGACATTCCACAATGTTAACTATTTACCTTTTTTCAGGACCGTTTTGAAATCGATGAAGAAGATAAGCATGCAGAGAAGCATATCATTAGAATCATTAGGAATTCGTACATAGAGTACATGTATGAGACAAAGAAATATTATTTTATGAACAAGACTGAGCAACAACGACTGAAGAATCCCCCGCCTGAAATGGATGCGGAAGATTAACAATTCCTTGAAAAATCGAACGCCGTGTTGGATCACGGGCGAAGCTCCGTTACGTCCTTGACGGAAAGCTTTGGACTCCTGGGCTCCGCGTAATCCTGCAAAAGGGGATGACCTGGGTGGTGACCCAGAATCCCTCTCCGATGCTTAAATGAGTATGTGATCAATGGGGTGGTAAGCAAAAAGTCTAAGTTCGTATTAGATGATGGTTTTCTGAGGTAACTTCCTCCTTTATATAGGAGGGGAAGTTACTCAGTTACCTGTTACTGCGCCTGGCAGTTTTACCCATGATTCCGTGTATCTCGCCATGATTCCGCATATCTCGGTCGGGATTCCGTATATCTCGTCCCACGCTCCGCGTATCTTACCCGTACTCCACGTATCTCGGGCACACCCTGCGTATCTCAGGGGATTTATCTTTATCTCTAACCGTCTCTCACTACTCTATCTAGTAGGCGAGTTTCTCGGTCTTTATCCTCTGATCACAAGTCTCGACTCCTGTCGGAGACTCCAGAGTTGTCTCATTCTAGATCACCACTCAGGACCTTCAGTCTCTACGGGA
The DNA here is from genome assembly GCA_036873135.1 of Clarkia xantiana subsp. parviflora. Classification (NCBI taxonomy): domain Eukaryota; kingdom Viridiplantae; phylum Streptophyta; class Magnoliopsida; order Myrtales; family Onagraceae; genus Clarkia; species Clarkia xantiana. Next base: position 3,620,558 of record JAPTYO010000018.1, read on the forward strand.
CAGGTCCAGCCTCTGCGGGGCTTTATTATCGGGGACTCTACTAAGGCATATCGGGGCCTACTCAGAGGCTTCTCACCGGGAGTATTCAGCTCATACATCGGGACCGCTAGAGTCGGGGCCCTTCGTGTTGGGCCTCTGGGCCTTCCAGGCTTTTCACGAGGCCCACTGGACCTACTCGCCGTCCATTGGCTATTAACGGAGCTAACGATTTACATCGGAACCCATCATTTGCCCCCAAGACATGGGGGACTTTTAGTTCGTCATGTCTTTCTAATTCAGCTCTTCTGACCTCGTTGTCGGAGGTTTTTGTTTTTATACCTTCCGATACCACCGTCGGAGGCTTTTGTTCTCATGCCTTCCGATACCACCGTCGGAGGCTTTTGCCTTGCGTGTGATTGTTGTATAACAGAGTCTCTTACTCATGATTGCCTTGGGCCCACCAGACCCCATGGGCAGTTGCCAAATCCGAGGAGACTCCTCGGTCACTGTAGCATTAAATGCCTAGGGATAAGGAAACGACATTTAAACCGGCGTGACTGTTGTTTTCTGGAAAATCAGCTGTGATGTCACGCACGTCCCTTCCGTACCTATGATCTCGGCGATTAAGATCGTGTCGTTTCCTCTTCAACGGTGCAGATCAAGCCCATCCAGCTGTCTCTTCCGTACCGTCTTCATAATTTCAACGATTGAGATCAAGTCGTTTCGTTTTCAACGGTCAAGATTAAATCCCCTCAGTTGTCCTTTTGCTTATAAAAGCTAAAACCCTGGCTTTATTCACTTCTTCTGCGCTCTTTCGATTTCAGCCATTCTTGCATTCGAAGCTTCTTCTCCAAGCTCCTCCTGCTGTTCAAGTGATCCAAGGCCTTCAACCCTTCCGATCTTCCTTCATTTTACCTCTTCGACCACCGATCATGTCTGGTAAGGGTTTTCCTCTATGTTTTCGTGATTTACTTGCTGTTTGTTCTCCTTTTCTCAAATTCTTTTGTTTGCAATCGTTTTAGACGAAGCTAGTTCTGAGGCTAGGGCTCCTTTCATTTTCGAATTTGCTGTCAATGAGATCTCTGAGGCTTCATATGAGGTTGCCCTTAGAGAGGGGTGTATTACCTCAGATTGGGAACCTCGTTTCCCGTATGAGTCTCAACCTGCTGTCAGAAGGAAGCACATCATTACGCCTCCTCGGGCAGGGGAAGTGTTCGTCTCCGCCGGACAAAAAGGCGGGGATTCGGTTCCCCTTCTGCGGAAATATGGTGGAGATGTGCAACTTCTACAAAACGCATCCTTGTACCTTCTCTCCACACGCCATCCGCGTGTGGAATGCCTTCCAATTCTTATGCCACCGCCAGCAGTGGACGTACAGTCTACTGCTATTCCGCACTTTCTACGGCATGAAGTGCAACAAAGCTGGTGTCTGCTCCTTTTCCCCCCGACTCCCCAAGTGGACAAAGGAACAACTTTAACGTTTTGGCTGGGACAGCGAGATTTGGAAGTTCCACAAGGATCGGATACTGATACGCGACTCGGGGTCTGACAATAGCGGATGGAAGAAGTACTACTTCTTCGTCCAGCACAGCTCTGTCCCATGGCCTCGATGGGAGGTCGTGGCGGACCCTGCCCTCAAGCTCTTAGACTATACTGAGGATGACCTCAACACCCTCCAAATGGTTCAGCTCTACCGCTGGGGAGACAACTTCATACCCCTCGACGCCAACAAGCTCCAGGAGAGGAACCTGATTACTATCGGAGTCCGACTCCTTGATTCTGTTTCCAAAGATTTGGTCATCTGGGTAATACTTCTAACCATCTTGTCTTTTACTTTTGCAGCCAAGAAGGCTTCTCTGTTGACTCATCTCATTCTGAAGCAGGGCGAGACTGATGCCGTCCAGAGTGGCTCCAAGCGGAAACGAAAGTTGGTGAAGAAAGGCGTTTCCTCTTCCACTCCTCTATCTGCTGCTCCTCCGACTGAAGAGCAAGTCGGGGCCAAGAAGGCCAGGAGGGAGGAGATTGAACAAGCCTTCGGGGCCACTACCGTCGAGGAAGGTAAGTGCGTTCGTCGTGCAATTAAACGATATAAGAAATTAGTTCCCAGGGAATTTATCCCCGCTGATCGGGAAACGCGGGTTCGAGAGATCAAGTACATCCTTCGAGGAGAAATTCCCCGCGTTCTCAAGGCGGGATATTACAACGTCTTTGGGAAGAACCAACGCTTCGATCGTCAAATCATCTGGTGCCCTAAGGGTACTCTTCCTGACTTTATTCGTCCCGCCACCGCAGGTCCATCGGAGGCTGTCACTCCGGGGCGTGCTGCTACTCCAGCCCGGGCCACGACTCCACCGGCGCCGGTGACAGAGGAAACCCTGACGGAAGCCCAGTTCCGTCAGGTGACTGACTTGGAGGCTTCTCCTTCTTCCGAGGAGCCCGCTGAAGGTGGCCTGCTCCGTCGCAGGCGCGGTCGGAGCACCTTGAGGCCCGTCGTGGAGGATGTGTCCCGGAGTCCTCCTCCCGAGTTCCGCACTCCGACTCCCGAGCCACCAGCCGAGGTGGCTCCTCCGGCTAAAAGTTCTGGGGTCATCCCCCCTCTCCCCGTGGATGAAAATCTTTACAAGGTTTTCACCCCCGACCAGGGGATGATGCCTTGGAACCCGATCGAGTCTCTCCGAGGGGTTCCACTCCAGCGGGGAAACCTTGATCCTGGATTGGCCCTGCATCTGCTGGCGGGGTCAATTCCTCCAGCCTTGAGGCGACCCCTATCCTTGGCGCGGGAGGACCTTGAGGAGGAGATCCGCGATATGGCTATTCGTCGGATGGAGGTAAAACTTCATCTTTGTTTTATTTTCTTCATCATTCTTGTCTCCGATTACTATATCTTGATCTTTTCCTCCCTTCTCTCAGGACACCGCGAACCACTAGCGCTGCTTCGGCCTTATCCTGGCTCTGAAGGGTGCTTTGGAGGAGGCTCAGGCTCGGTCGGACCCCGACGCGTTGGCCAAGCTCCAGGTGGACCTCGACGAGGCGGTGGCGGCCAGAAATAAGATGGCCAAGGAGAAAGCTCTCCTAGACGAGATGACTTCGGGCCTGCTCAAGAAGGTCCACGATCACGAGGCTGTCATGCGTCGGGAGCGGAAGATGGTCCAGGCGGATAATCAGCGGCATGAGTCGGAGAGGAAGCAGCTCATTCACGAGAAGAACGTCTTCGCGGATCTTCTCGCGGAGGCCAAGGCGAAGTTCGAAGCTGAGAGGGCTGAATTTTCTGCCAAGGTGGCTGAAGCCAAGGCTCAAGGCCTCGAGGAGGGCCGCCTGCAGGGCCGCGGGGAGTATCGGGACTCTGAAGAATTCAAGGTGGCTGCTGTAGAGTTCTGTAAATCCGAGGTGGAGAACGTTCTGTTCAATGCCGTCGAAGAGCTCTACACAGCATACGAGGATTCCATCGACTTCAAGAAGTCCGAGACCCTCGCCCCTTTCGCGGAGAAATACTTCAACCTCCCCGCGGAGAGTGAAGAGGCCGCTGCCGTGGACCCGACTCCGCCAGTTGCGGAGCCTTCTGCCCAGGCCCCTCCAAACCTTGCTCCCTCCAATGCTGCTGAGGATCCATCTTCCAACAAGGACCAAGTCTAATGTTACATCTTTTAGTCCTTGTAGTCTTTCTCCTTCGTTTTTTGTATCGAAACTCCCGGGCCTTCAAGCCTTTATCTAAGGAATTTCTTTCAATCTGTTTTGGTTTCGATGATCATTTGCACTTATTCAAAGCGGCTTTAAATTCGTTACTCAGAACATGCCGATGTATCATTTGAGATGACTCCATACGTCCTTCCGACGCTTTACTTGGGACTTCACCATTTAAGGTTTCCCGTCTAATCGGGACTTCACCACTTAAGGTTTCTCGTCCAATCGGGACTTTACCACTTAAGGTTTCTCGTCCAATCGGGACTTCACCACTTAAGGTTTCTCGTCCAATCGGGACTTCACCACTTAAGGTTTCTCGTCCACTCGGGACTTCACCACTTAAGGTTTCTCGTCCAATCGTACATCATTAAGATGATTTTATCGTACCCTTTGAGGCTTTTATCGCGTCCTTTCAGACGACTTTACGCGGACCTGTTAAGGCTTTTTCATACCCGTTAAGGCTTTTGGCCGCATCATATAGACGACTTACGCGGACCCGTTAGGGCTTTTTCGTACCTAGGCTTTTGGTTGCATCATATAGACAACTTACATGTACCCCGTAGGGCTTTTGTCCGTACCTGATAAGGCTTTTGGCCGCATCATATAGACGCCTTACGCATACCTCGGAAGGCTTTTATCGTACCTCAGAAGGCTTTTGTCGCGTCCTTCAGGACGTCTTACTAACAGTTAGAATAAATCTAAAAGCAATTTGATCGGAAGCAACTTCTTTTATTCATAAATAACTCAAATTAGGCTTACATCGGATCTTATTGATAGACAATTTGCGCCCTTCGCGGCGTCTTAATATCAAACATGATACTTCTTCAAGTGTTCGCCACTGAAGGAATGCTTCAACGTCTTGCCATCAAGGTCCTCTAGCTTTTATGCATTGGGTGCTGGCATCCCTACGATCTTGTAAGGTCCCTCCCATTTTGGCGATAGCTTGTTGATCCGATCTTGATGAACGAACTCGTTCCTCCGCCAGACAAGTTCTCCCACGAAGAATTGTCGGGACCTGACACGCCGATTGTAATATCGGGCTGTTGCCAGACGCATTCGGGCCTGAACTTCATCAGCCTTCCATCTTTTCTCCTCGAGCAAGTCTAAGTCTAGACGCCTCATTTCCTCATTTGTCAGAGGCTCGTAATATTTCGCGCGATGGGACGCCACCGCTATTTCCACGGGAGCGACTGCCTCCGTGCCATAGACCAGGCCAAACGGAGTTTCTCCTGTCGATTGCTTGGGTGTTGTTCTCAGAGCCCACAGCACGTTTTCGAGCTCATCCAGCCAATGGCCCTGCAAGGCATAGACTCTCTTCTTCAAGCCATCCATCACGATCTTGTTGGATGATTCCACTTGGCCATTGGTTTGAGCGTGGCGGACTGAAGCGGTCCGATGTTCGATGTTCAACTCCTCCAGGTACTCCTTCAACTGAGTCCCATTGAACGGAGGGCCGTTGTCGCTGATCAACACTCGAGGGACCCCATACCGGGATATGATCTGAGTTTGAAGGAACTTGAGGATCTGCTGCCCCGTCGTCCTGGCCAATGCCTTAGCCTCTATCCACTTTGAGAAGTAATCGATGGCCACGAGCAAATACTTGCACTGACCTTTCGCTTGGGGAAGAGGTCCCACCAAATCAATCCCCCATTGCACGAAGGGCCATGCGCTCCTGATGGGCGTTAAGTCCGCGGCGGGAGCCACGATATTTGGAGCGTACCTCTGGCATGCATCACAGGATCGGACCATTGCTGTCGCTTCCTTGTTCATCGAAGGCCAATAGTAGCCCAAGTTCAGCGCCTTCCTCACAAGAGATCGGGCCCCCTCATGACAGGCCGCGACTCCCTCGTGTAGCTCCCTCAAGATCCAATTCGTGTCAGGTTCTGCCACGCATTTTAGAAAAGGCTTTACATACCCTTTTCTGTACAATTGGTTATCCACCATCGCGTAGTTTTCCGCAATCCGACGCAACCTGACAGCTGCCACCTTATCATCGGGGAGTGCCCCCGTAGTCAGGTATGTGACCATTGGGGTCATCCAAGTGGGCTTCTCTTCTTCCTCCGATCCTGTCTCAATAGTGCAGATCTCTGCTGGATCTATGTTCGAGATAATCACCTTCTCTAGGAAATGCACCTTCCGATTCTCCTCGGGGGCCACTCCCAGAGCAAACTTGCTTAAGGCGTCTGCTTCCGCGTTTTCTTCCCTCGGGATCGCCTCGATATCGAAGCTTTTGAAGCTTCCCTTCAAAGTCTGCACCTCGTGCAAATACTTCTTCATTGTCGGGCTCCTGGCTTCATAATTCCCCTGGACTTGATTTACAACCAAGCTGGCATCGCACTTCACTTTTAAATGATCGACCCCCGTACCCTTAGCAATCTTGAGACCCGTGATGAGAGCCTCATATTCTGCTTCATTGTTGGTGGCTTTGAACGTCAACGCCAAGGCATATCGTAGGGGCTCGCCTCCGTCGGGCGGTATCAATACGAATCCTGCCCCCGAGCCTTCTACACTCGATGAACCATCAGTATACATCTCCCAAGTGTTCTCCTCATTTGGTTGTTCTGGCTGCTGTTCTGTTATCGGGACTTCCTCCATGGTTGCCCCCTCTGCGGGACCCGTTACTTCCAGATCGGGTGTCGTAGACTCGGCTATAAAATCTGCCAATGCCTGGCCCTTAATAGCGGTTCTCGGAGCGAAATGAATACGAAACTCCGTCAGCTCGATGGCCCATTTCACCAGTCTCCCCGACGCCTCCGGTCGGTTCAAAAAGTGCTTCAGGGGCTGATTAGTCAATACCGTGACTTCATGGGCATGGAAGTAAGGTCGTAGTTTTCGAGCGGCAATAATCAACGCGAAGAGATACTTCTCAATAGCGGGATAGTTTATTTCAGACTTGGCAAACGCCTTGCTTACATAATAGATAGGAACTTGGTTGCCCTTGACAATTTTAATCAAAACAGAACTAACAGCCACATCGGAAACTGCCAAATAGAGATAAAGCGGCTCGCCTGGAACTGGTTTTGCCAACGGCGGAAGGGTACGGAGGTGCTGCTTGAGTGCCTGGAACGCCTCCTCGCACTTGTCGGTCCATTCGAACTTCTTGTGGGCCCTCAGCACATCAAAAAATGGCATTGCTCGGTCACTTGCCTTGGATAGGAACCGATTCATCGCGGCCAACCGGCCATTCAGCACCTGAACCTCCCGATGAGTCTTCGGGGACTGCATCTCTTCGATCGCTCGCAGCTTTTCAGGGATCGCCTCGATTCCTCTCTGGCTCACCATGAACCCTAGGAACTTTCCAGAGTTCACCCCGAAAGCGCATTTGTCGGGGTTCAGCCGAACCTGATGGAACTTCATCCGCTCAAACGCCGCCGCCAAGTTCTGGACATGGTCTCCTGCCTGTCGCGACTTCACCAGCATGTCATCTACATACGCCTCCATGGTTTTCCCCAACATGTCTCCAAACAACTTGTTCACCATCCGCTGGTAAGTTGCTCCGGCGTTAATCAATCCGAAGGGCATCACGTCATAATGGTAGACATCACTGTCGGCATAGAAAGCCGTATGGGGGGCATCCTCCTTTGCCATCTTGATCTGGTTGTACCCGGAATAGGCATCCATGAAGCTCAACAGCTCATGTCCCGATGTGGCATCCACCAATTGGTCAATCCTCGGGAGCGGGTAGCAGTCCTTCGGGCAGGCCTTGTTCATGTCGCGAAAATCGACACACATCCGCCATTTTCCGTTACTCTTTCGCACCAGGACTGGGTTAGCCACCCAGGTCTGGAATCGGAGCTCCTTGATGAATCCAGCGTCAAGCAGTCTGCCTACTTCTTGCTGGATCGCGATCCTCTTGTCCGCGCCCATCAGACGCCTTCTCTGCGCGATAGGCTTGATCGCGGGGTCTATCTTCAGCTCGTGCACTATCACATCGGGGTTGATTCCTGGCATATCACTCGGGGACCAGGCAAACAGCTCCTTAAACTCCTTCAGGAGCTCGATCAACTCTCGGGCTCTTTCCTCCGACAAAGCAGACCCGATCTTCACCTTCCTCTGAGGCCCATCAATCTCAACCTCCTTCAGATCCTCCATGGGGGCAGGACGCCCATACTCCTCTCGAGGATCGGCATCAGTCTGAAGGACAGTCATGGCCTCCCTCCTTCTCCTTCGGGTAGCATTAACATAGCATTTTCGCGACGCCACTTGGTCACCCTTGACCTCTCCAACCCCGTTGTCAGTCGAGAACTTCATCTTCTGGTGGACCGTCGAGGCGACTGCCATGAGAGGGTTGATAGTGGTCCTCCCGATAATAGCGTTGTATGCCCCCGCAGACTCCACTACGACGAAATCTACGTTTCGCCTCTCCATCTTCCAGCCACTACCAAACTCCACCGGTAAGGTAATCATTCCCAACGGGTAAGAAGTGGAACCAGAGAATCCCACCATCGGGAAGTCCACCTGTGTCAGGTCCTTTTTCGTCTTTCCCATGGCTTCCAGAGCGTCCATGAAAAGGATGTCGGAAGAGCTCCCTCCGTCTATCAGGATCCGCTTCATCTCGAATCCATCTACGTCCAGGGTCACGACCAAGGCGTCGTCGTGAGGGCTCTCCACACCTACAAGATCTTTCGCCGAGAAAGAAATCACCATTTCCTCCTTCAGAGTCCACGACCGAGACCTTTTGCCTAACACCACCGCGGCAGATATGTGGGAAGCGTAGTTCTCCCGTGAAGCAGAGGTATCACCTCCCGCCGCCATTCCTCCGTGGATGACGTTGATAGTTCCGCGCCTTTCCTTACGGGCACCTGATCCTGAGGCTTCTTGCTCAACCTTCTTCTTCTTCGGGGATCGATCACGGGACTTGGAGCGGGACCGCGATCGTCTTTTGGAGCGAGATCGGCACCTTCCCCTTCCGACGAACTCTTTTAACTTCCCTTTTTGGATCAGCTTCTCAATTTCCTTCTTCAGCTCCCGACAGTTTTCGGTGTCGTGACCATTGGCTCGATGGTAGCGACAGTAACGGTCAGGGCGGCCTCCTAGGAATTCGCCTTCTTTCCTCGGAGGGTATCGGGCGAGACCCTGCCGATCCATCATAGCTAACACAGAAGTCATCGAGCTATTGATGGGAACGGCCCGAGCTTCTCGATTGTCCTTCCTTGGGGGACGCTTGTCTTCTCTTTTTTCGGGGCGACCACGGTTTCTACTCCCTTCCGACTTGTCGCTTCCTTTGCGATCATCCGACAGCTTGGACGATGGCTTTCCTCTCCCCGACCTCGGGGGATCGAGCTCTCCGGCAGCAATCTTCGACTCCTGGACGTCGATTTGCTGTTTCACCCTCGCTTGCAGGGCCTCCATACTCCACACAGCTTTCGCGGCTACACTGTGCATCAGGTCGGAACCGTACGGAGCGCTCAAGTTCCGCAGGAAAGTACGGATGGTCTCTCCCTTCGATATCGCTTCATCGATCTCTGCGGCACTGGCCGTGAATCGTTGGTAGTAATATGCCAACGATTCGTCGGGCCTCTGCACCACCTGGGTCAGGGACCTTACACTCTTCAGAAGGCGCCTCCGACCTTGATACTGTTTGATAAACCGATCGTGCATGTCCGCCCAGCACGTAATGCATCCTGGTGGGAGGCTGAAAAACCAAGTCATGGCCCTTTCTCCCAAAGTGATCGGGAACAGCGAACACACGAGGTCGTCGTTCGAGGTCCTTCCCATGCAAGCCTGGACATGTCTTTGAACATGACGAACCGGGTCTCCTTCACCATCGTACTCCTTGATTGTCGGGATGCCTAGCCCTGGCGGGGCGACCGTATCCAACAGCCGCGGAATGAAAGGATGGCTAGATCGATCCCTCAACTCCGATGTCATCTGCTTCTGGTCCCCCATGCAGATGTTGACGATCTTCACCACCTGATCGGGGGTGATGGGGCCATTCAGGGGAATGGTCCTGTTTTGCACCGGTCCTGGGCCGTCGACCACAAATTTCTCCAGGTGCGCCGGTTCTTTACCCTTACTCCTGGGCGGAACCTCCTGAACCTCTTGTTCTTCTGGGACCACCCTCGGGGGGGGGGGGGGGGGGGCTGGAGGTAATTCTTCTCGCGGAGGCAACTCCTCCGCCCTCCTGGCGGCTTCTCTCTTGTCCAGCAAGGCCTCCATGGCAGCCAAGAACATGGGCATAGCATCTGCTACTGCCTTGGCCAATTCCGAGTTCGAAGACGACCCATCTTCCCTTCGCGGGACTCTTTCTCCTCCATGACCCACCGGGTTTGGGGGAGCCTCATCTTCATCCCTACGCGGGATATCCTGCCTGTTCATCTCCGTGTCTCGGACTGAGACCTCATAACCGTCACCCTGCCCCCCTGTCTGGGAAAGAGCGGGGTTCTCACCATGTTTAGCAACACGTTCTGGCAACTGGGAATTCATAGTTCCTGCGGGACGGGAACTGCCAGCCTGAACTTGCTTCTTCTTGCCACCACCGGCCATTGATCTGGTAGAAGCTATCTTGACTTTTCGTAAGATTCCCACAGACGGCGCCAATGTTGGATCACGGGCGAAGCTCCATTACGTCCTTGACGGAAAGCTTTGGACTCCTGGGCTCCGCGTAATCCTGCAAAAGGGGATGACCTGGGTGGTGACCCAGAATCCCTCTCCGATGCTTAAATGAGTATGTGATCAATGGGGTGGTAAGCAAAAAATCTAAGTTCGTATTAGACGATGGTTTTCTGAGGTAACTTCCTCCTTTATATAGGAGGGGAAGTTACTCAGTTACCTGTTACTGCGCCTGGCAGTTTTACCCATGATTCCGTGTATCTCGCCATGATTCCGCATATCTCGGTCGGGATTCCGTATATCTCGTCCCACGCTCCGCGTATCTTACCCGTACTCCACGTATCTCGGGCACGCCCTGCGTATCTCGGGGGATTTATCTTTATCTCTAACCGTCTCCCACTACTCTATCTAGTAGGCGAGTTTCTCAGTCTTTATCCTCTGATCACAAGTCTCGACTCCTGTCGGAGACTCCAGAGTTGTCTCATTCTAGATCACCACTCAGGACCTTCAGTCTCTACGGGACAGGTCCAGCCTCTGCGGGGCTTTATTATCGGGGCCTCTACTAAGGCATATCGGGGCCTACTCAGAGGCTTCTCACCGGGAGTATTCAGCTCATACATCGGGACCGCTAGAGTCGGGGCCCTTCGTGTTGGGCCTCTGGGCCTTCCAGGCTTTTCACGAGGCCCACTGGACCTACTCGCCGTCCATTGGCTATTAACGGAGCTAACGATTTACATCGGAACCCATCACGCCGTAAAACATAAGGTAATTTATAGATTGTTAACTCTAACAAATAAATATAACTTATGTGTTTTTTTAACGTATATATTTATATTATACTAAATTTAGGCCATCAGTACTCGAAACTCCAATAATAGAGCTTGTGCAGTTGTTGTTCATGCATCTGGATCATGCAACCATGATATGATTTATGATGAGCAATGAGGATAATGCATATAATTTAACAAACCTTTAAAGACTGAACCGTTTGAATTTCTAGAAATGTTCAATTTATGGAAGAATATGTAAGGACAAGGCTTGAGGTTGGAGATGAAGACACTTGTTTCGAAGCTCTTGGTTCAAAGAAGATAAGCTGCTACAAACAACTTTTTTAGTGCAGTGAAGATGCAGACTTGCAGCTCAAACAAACATGTTTAGTTATGTTAGTTTGGTAGGTTAAGTAACTATGATTTGGACATATTATACCCGACAGTTATTTATATTTTTAGGAGAAGTTATGTTTGACGGTTAAAATTAGTTATATGTGTTGTCTTGTATATCAAACAAGTTATCTTTTATTGTAAACTAGATGGGTGACCCGCGCGTTGCGCGATAAGTAATTTATTTATATAATTTTCATAATATTATGAAAATTAATATTTGATATTTATAATTAGTTTGATTAGTGTCTGTTATTTAAAAGAATTTATTCAAATGAAATTCTACTACATATTTGAGGTGTGTAACTGTGTATATATATAAGCTTATATAACTCTTTTTTAATGTATGTAAATATACGTTTTTTTTTGTTAGTTTTTGCTTTACTCATTTGGTATTACAATTTTTTTAGCATACTAATTAAAAACCATCAAAATAAAAAAAAAATACATAATAAGTAAGTTTATGATTACATATTCTTATAATTGTACTATCTAATTAAAATTTATAAACTGTACACATCTTTGATAGTAATTTCTACGTTTAATTGATAATTGATCATTTTAATTTTAATTAGTATTCCAATTAATAATTTTAAATGTATTTTCTTCTTTTTTTCTTATTCTCCTCATCTTTTTATATTCCATTTTCGTATTTTTATAAATTCATGAAACTAAATATAGTTATATATAGATTCTATATTCACAAAAAAGTTTAATTAAACCTTATAGATTTTATTTTTTAAAATTCATTTATTTATATTTAAATGGTATTTGATATGAATTGTTAATATATGTATCTAATATATATTATTATTTTTAACATATTTTTTATGTTTTTATTTTATTTTAGTTTACTGGAATTTAATCGAAATGTTAATATTTGTAATGAATCTTATTATTTTTAACAAATTTTTTTTATATGTTTTTTTTTTCCACATATTTTAGTACAATTTGTTAGGGTGCAATTGCAAGTTTCTATTGTTAGGATTCAAATTAACTAACATGTAAATGAAACAAAAAATATAAAGTGAATGAGTGTCGTAAAAACAAAAAAGAGTTAAGCAAACATATAAATTCGAAGTATATTTTTCTATATTCACTATTAATATATTAAACCCTAAACCCTGATACTAATATATATATATATCAGTATCATTATAAACCAAATCTAAATATTATTTTAATATCAAAATAATAGTAAAAAATTGAAGCATAAGTAAATTTTTTTATATAGTTTTTTAGTGGATTATTAATAAATGAATATTGTTATGTAACTTGAAAAATATTTGTAACTCCTCTCAAGATTGAATAAGGAGCTTTGATGCAATTTTAGAGTGTTCATGTAAGCAAAACTATGATGTCACATAAGCATATATAACATACAACCTAGTTGGACCAATATAATTAAATATTTTTTTTTTATTTAGATTACTCGTCAACATCATATTAAACTTTTCAAATTTATATTATAATATAATAATATACATATAGATAGATTGTATATCAATTCTCTATAGTTTATAAGAAAAAATTTGTACAAATATGAGATGATTAAAGTGAAATATTATAACAAACATATAAGTTTTAAATTATATTTTATTCTTATATTCTATATTTAAATATATATTTAGCCTTAACTAAAACAAAATATAATCTTAATATTTACATAGCATTACACAATGAAATATAGGTAATAACTTTTATTTTTATTTTAGTGGATTATTATTGATTATATTAGTATTAATTGTTATGTAACGTACACAAAAGATTGAAACGGTCTTCAACTTGCATTGTGGATGCTTGGAGCAATTTTAAGTGCATTGACTTGCTTACATGTCATTGCCATATCATTATGAGAAAATGTAAGTTTATGTGGATCAATAAAATTATTTCATTTTGCCATGTAATTGATCTATTATAATACTTGTCAACATTTTATGAGTTTCATCCAAATTATATTATATAATATATAGATTCTTAACTATTTAATTCCGTGTTTCTATTATTTATATCAATAATGACATGTTTGGTTAAATTTGGACCACGAAGAATGGTGTTGCCCCCTGCGAAATATGAGTTTTTTGAACAGGTGCATACATACATGTAAGGAAAATTGATGGATCTAATTTGAGTAGGAGGATGAAGCGACCGCCTCATATGCGAACCCTTTCGATAGTCCTATAATGCCGAGAATTTGATGTACGATTGAGGAAAACCTCAATTTTTCATTAATCAATCAATAACTGAATGAAAAATACGGCTAAACAGAGTTTAAATACTGAAAGTAAAATCTTAACCTTAGAAAAAATTCAAAATTAGCAAATAAGTCCTAACAAAACTGACAAAGTGCAAAAACGACCTAAAAAACATAAAACGAAAATTTTGACTCTCTAGATGAAGAAATTTGCCCAAAAAACATCGTACACTATAGCATGTTATAGATATTCCTCAGACCGCCGTTTCGGCATGAAAAACTGTATACGCGCCCCAAAATCTGACACTTCGCCCACATCATTCTCTCCGGAGAAGAGAAGATTCGTCCACGAATCTGGTTGCCACGAAAGAGAAACCCACGATATCGTATCCTGATCTTGTTAATAGCTCGATTGTCGGCACACACACGCCTAGTTAACTTCTTTCCAATCTGATCAACCTTTAGTCTCAAGATGTCATGTCTTCTTTTTTTGCCGCAAGATTCTTAATTCCGGGTTTCTCTATGTCGATGTCAATGGACCCGACAGATTCCACATATATCTTTTTTGCTGGCGTACGAAACAATCTTGCTAGACGCCTACCACTGCTGATAGTTCTAGGCACCACCTTTTGAAGACTGACTCCATCATCAACGTTCCTACTGGGACTGGATAAGCTTCTTTCGTCTTCCGAAGTAGATTATTCATCTTCGTCATCATCACGCTCGGAAACACCTCCAGCGACGTACTCCTCATCCACTTCATCAATGTCAGCGTGATCATCATAAATATGATTATAATAAACAACAACATAATTTACATCCCCCGCATAATAAATAAGATTATCGAAAGGGTTCGCATCTGAGGCGGTCTCGTCATCCTCCTCGCCAACCTCATAAAGAGGATTATCGAAAGGGTTCGCATCTGAGGCGGTCGTGTCATCCTCCTCAAATTCGAATCCTCCTAAAATTCGAACTCGTCCAATCGTTACGCCATAATTTCGTTCTGTATTAGATAGTGTAGAGAGGGGGTTGAATCATATGTATAATAATCAAGTATGTATAATGAATCAACCAAGTATTTACATGTTAGGATGCCACTATATATAGGAGATCAATCCTAACTAACTAGTCAACTATACTAGTCAACCTAAGGTACCATGTATCTATACAAGTATTAGTACCTATCAATGTATGTACAAGTATGTACATCTATATTCCCCCATCTTTTCCTTCTTCTTTCTTTTTATAAAAGAAATAAAAGGAAAATTTGAGAGAAAACTTTGATGATGAATGAAATGCCAAGGTCCAATCAAAACCCGGTCTTCAAATTGCCAAGGTACATTTAAACCCGGACTTCCAAAATGCCAAGGTACATTTAAACCTGGACTTCACTAAACGGCCCCTCGAAAATCCAATTACGGGATACGGCACCTCGAAAATTCAATTTCGGGATACGGCCCCTCGAAAATCGAATTTCGGGATACGGCCCCAAACTTGAGAACTGTCCTCAAAACAGCTCCAAAGAACTTCACAAAACGGCCCCTCGAAAATCCAATTTTCGGGATACGGCCCCAAACTTGAGAACTGTCCTCAAAACAGCCCCAATCTTCAGAACTATCCTCAAAATAGCCCCAAACTTCACAAATCCAGCAAAAATGCTCCAAACTTCGAAACTGCTCCAAAACAACCCCAAAGTCTTCAAAAGAGCATCCCAAATTTGAAAACTGACTAAAACAGCCTCAAATCTCCAAAAGCTTGCAAAGAAGCCCCAAACTTCACAAACTACTTCAAAATAGCCCCAAATTCGTCCAAAATTCGGCCAAAATAGCCTAGGCACGTGCAGAGCACATGCGGATGCACCGGGGTGCACAAGACAATCCAACTCCATGTCGAAATCCTGGTGCACGGAGGGTGCACGGCGTTACAAGGCCCAGAGATCACGGGTTCGAATCCACTCAGACACACGAATTTCTTCTTCAAACCACAGCATGAAGATCTTCAAATCTTCATCAGAAACCCAGGTGTTCATCATGAAAAACCCAGGAAAACGAGATCTAATCGTCATTAAAACTACTCCAAACCAACTTGAATCCATTAGCAACCATAAGGCGCATCAAATCCAGTCCAAATTGCAGCAAATAATCAAGAATCCAAGCTGAATTTGAACAAATTTGCAGCAAGAACACTGCAGCAACAAGAACAGAATGCAGCTCCAAGAACGTAGCAAAATCCGGCAATTCCACAGCAGAAATCCACAAATCGCAGCGTGGAATCAATAGCAGCATCAAATGCGAATCCAATGCAATTCGAATCGCAGCAAATGATCAAGAAACAAGCTCGAAATCGAAGATCGAACATCCAGCAGCAAAATAGGCGCGAAAACGAAAATCGAATTGCAATTACCTCCAAGAAGCGTTAATGATGCTCAGATCTTCACAAAAGCTTCGCAATGATGCTCAGATAGCATATGAAATGCAGAATTCTCGAAATGAAACCTCGAATTGCAGAATTGAAGTCCAGCCAAAACCAGCAGAAACTTGACCAGAAATTGCAGAAACGCAGCTGCAATAATCCAAATCCGCGTAAAACCGCAACGAAAATTACAATCGCACCACCACAGAAATGATCGCAATTGGTTTAATTCCACGGGAACAACAAGCACAAAGAAGCGAATCAAAGGAATCAATCTCAGATTTCATCAAACATTCTACGCAAGCTGAAAACCAGCAGCTGAAAACTGAATTGCAGCAGCAGTAATCCAAATTCCAAAGCAAAAAATCGATCAATCCAGCAGCAGCAATCGATCTTAGACTCGTGGTACAACACCAGATCGAATCCAAATCACAGGATCGATCAATAATCGATGAACACAAGTCAATCCAATGGAACAGTGAAGCTGTGCAGAACTGTGCAGAAAACAACTTCACACGCAGCAGCAGCTTCAATCGCAGAAATCAACCATCAAAACATGATGAATCATGCAGCAAATCAACAGGATGCTGAGGCAACATCAAGATCTTCAAGCAATCCGAAGAATCGAGTTGAAATCCTCAAGATCCAAGCTTAAATCGATGCAAAAACCTCTCGAAAAACTGAAACCGAACCTGGAAATACCATGGCTCTTATACCATATTAGATAGTGTAGAGAGGGGGTTGAATCATATATATAATAATCAAGTATGTATAATGAATCAACCAAGTATTTACATGTTAGGATGCCACTATATATAGGAGATCAATCCTAACTAACTAGTCAACTATACTAGTCAACCTAAGGTACCATGTATCTATACAAGTATGAGTACCTATCAATGTATGTACATCTATATTCTGACGTTGTCGTTCTTCAATCAAACATCGCAGTTCGTTGTTATCTGCAACATGTGGACGTCCTCGGGGCGGCATCGCGAATGATTTAATAGGCTTTGATACCACTCTGATTCAGCGTGATGGGTAGACGGGGATAGAAAGCACAAAAAATCGTCGATTCGACAGAATGCCGATAATAATCTCATTGATTCTAGAGAATGTTGAGAATTCGATGCACCATTGAGGAAAACCTCAATTTTTCGTTAATCTATCAACAACTGAATGACAAAGACGGCTAAACAGAGTTTAAATACTAAAAGTAAAACTCTAACTCCAGAACAAATTCGAAATTAGCAAATAGGACAGAATTTGACCCTCTAGATGATAGAATTTGGCCAAAAACATCGTACTTCATAGCAAATCTATGGATTTTGCTCAGATTGCCATTTATGCATAATAAACTGTATTCACGCGCCAAAATCCGGCACTTCGCCCACATCACAAAAAAAACTACGATTTTTTAAAAAAAATTCAAACATAACTTAACCCCATCTCTTATACTAATTTAGTAAATGAACCAACTAGGTTTAAAAAAATTAGCTCTCCGGAATATAAAAATGATACTCGACAAGATGAGTACAGTGTTCAATTCAGAGTTATCAACATGAAATAGAGGAGGTGACTATAATCCACAAGAAAGACGCCGCCACCTGGCGTGACGTCAATGATCAGAGTTTTAGAAATCCATCCGCCATTTATAAAGCTGCTTCTGTGTAAGTCCGTCCATTCATTCTTCTAACTATTTATTTCTACTCTCTTTTTCTTTCTCTCTCTCCGCCATTGATAGATACCTACCTAATAAGAAAATCTAGCTTATCATACATACTGCTACTGGGTTGCTTAAGAGAGAAAATTAAGAAATGGGAGGAAGATCATCGATGAAGAGGGCGGCGTACACACTTCCGTCGTCACCCACACACTCGAGCTCTTCCTCCTCGTCGGACTTCGAATTCACAGTGTCAATCTCTCCTCGCAAGTCCTACCCGGCTCTTTGCCCCGCCGACGAGTTATTCTACAAAGGCCAGCTCCTCCCCCTCCAGATCTCCCCTCGCCTCTCCATGGTCCGCACCCTTCTCCTCTCCTCCAGCTCCTCCTCCTCCTCCTCCGCCCGCGATTCCTCCGGCAGCTCCTCCGACTTCTCGTCCCTCGCCGAAGGATGCGACTCTTCCCGCCCCAGCTCCGTCACCGACCAGGATGACGAGCTCAAACGCCTCCACACATTCACCGCTACAAAGCCCCCCACCGCCAACAAGTACTTCTCCCTTCCCAAGCTCTTCCGGAAAACTCGCGAACCCTCGCCAGCCAAACGAATGAGTTCTTCTGCTAAGGAGGTAATTAATTAATTAATTAAGCACTCTATATCCATTTCTTCCTCTATTTTATTTTTTTCAGTTGTTGACATTTTATCTGTTCATCAGGTTATCAGAAAATATTTGAAGAAAGTGAAGCCTCTGTACGAGAAGCTATCGCAGAAGCAACAGCAGCCGATCGGGAAAACGGCACCGACGGAGATCGCGAGATCCGACGCCATCGTCATGTCATCGTCATGCAAGGGCGGCGCGGCTACAGAGACTTCCGGCGGAGGCGGATTCCCGCTGTCTTTCTCCGGCAACCTCAAGTACCCGGCATCACGGACGCGGACCTGCGCCGCCTCGAGCTGCCCGTCCTCCATTCGTTCATCCCCGAGTCACTCCGGCGTTCTCACCCGCGGTGGGTTCCCGGCCTCCACTAGAACAAACCGGCAGGGGACAGAAAGCTCGGTCTCGTCGATGGAGGAGCTGCAGAGCGCGATACAAGGTGCAATCGCTCATTGCAAGAACTCCATGTTGCAGCAGCAGAACGAGTGTATTACGTTATCGTCGTCGGCAATCATCCAAATCTAGAGATCTGGCTGGGGACTCTGCTACATTAATGTCTTTGTCCTTTTTTTTTAAATTAATTAATCTCAGTAGGAAAAAAACAAAAAGATGCAACTGTGAAACTGATCTATATAATAATATAAGTTTTTCAAATTTACGCATTAATTGTTTTCTCCTCTAAAAATCAATTGATCCCACCAAATATTGGATAGAAATCTTTAATGTGTGGGTTTGTTATATTTTTTCAAATTAAATACATAGGCGTCATGTGATTTGTTTGTTATAACGAAGACCACCGTCGTCGGTGATAGCGCCACCACGTCTTCGGCTGCTAAGTAGGCATGGAATCTGGCGACAAAGACGAGGATTTGATTCCACATGGGTTGCTGTGTTGTGTGGGTAATTGACATTTTTATTATGTTATATTATATATATTATAAAACCGGAGCTGCCTCTCTATAGGCTGCTCTAGCCCTACTACGTTAACGGTCTCTGATTTACTAAGGGGAGTGAATTCCGTTCTTCTACCAAACTATTTTCCAAACTAGTTCTTTTAGAAACTAATTTTCAAAATAGGTATTTTCATTTTTTTTATAATATATATTATTTGATTTAAATCCTAAAGTTTACAATATGTTACAAATGAACCCTAAAGAAAACTATAATTAAAAAATGAAATTTAAGAAACTAAATGTATGAAAAATAAAAAATGGAAATAAAAAATAATTAATTAAATGTTAAAAATGCACATTAAAAAATAATCAAACAAACAAATTTTGTCGATTTTAATTCTAAAAAAATATGTGAAATTAAAAGAATAAAATTTAAAAATAAATAAATTTTGAAAAAAATATATATATAATGATATACAAATTATATTCATTAAGAGTATGCAAAAAAAAAAACTAACTAAAATTCATTCTTAAATTTATTTTTTTGATTTTTTAAATTTAAATTAGTTTATACGTTATTTTTTCATTCGTTAATTTTATATATTTTAATAAATTTAACATATTTTATTTAGGGTTTATGTTTTTATACTTAAAAAAATCATGAGTATTTAGCTTCTTTACATTTTATATCAATGTTTTTTTTTATAATTTATATATTTTGGCATATTATATTTTTAGATTTTTTTTTTCAAAATTACTAATTTATTTTATGTTTTTAACTTCTACATTTAATTATCTTAATTTTTAATTTTTTTTATATATTTCTTGTATGATATTTAGGTTTAGGATCAATTGTAACAAAATATAAACTTTGGGGGTAACATATAAAAATATAAATGATTAAAAAAAAATGAAAAAACCTATTTTGGGATTTAGTTTCTGAAAAAGCCTAGTTTGGGAATAAGTTTGGCAATGAAGCCTATTTAGACAGTCACTCATCAAATTCATGACCTGTCTGTCATTCTGATCTCCTTTTCTTGGTAGTTGCTGTCCTTTCAGAAAAGATTGATGTTCTGAAAAGTGTATAATCATTACCTCTTTCAAAATCAGCTCGTGACTAGTTTTCCAGGAGATTAATCAACCAATTGATGGAATAAAAATACAAAAAAAAAATGTTATAAGTTTATTCAAAATATTTTGAGGCGTATCATGTTTGTAAGTGTGTGTTTTATATGTAATATGTTTTAAAATAGTCGTTTTAGATAAACTAGTTAATTTTCCGTTAAAATCACTATTAACTTTGTTGATGATACAAAGTTTTTTGACTTGGCAACACATGATTAGTCACTATGTAAAAAAATTAATACTTTATTTAAAATAGAAGGAAATAAATAGAAAAATGCGGAATTTTGTTTATGTAAATTTTTTTTAAAGTTTTAAACTAAAAATACAATTTCTGAAGAAAAAAATTAAAAAACTTTTTTGTTCTAGAAGTTTAGAAATTGTTAAAAGTTCGAAAAATAAATTGGAGTTATTGGCATTCCAGCGAGTGGGAGTTGTTGGCATTTAGAGTAAATTGACTGTCGTAACAGGAGTCCATTAATATAAGTCCAACATGTTAAGCACAATTGAGGTATGACACACAGAAGATTTCGGGTTAGACCGAAATCCCCATAGGTCATACGCGGCCCATGTGGGCCAACCCAATTGAGAATATAGGTGCGGCCCAAATAGAAAAATACACACCGAGAGTTTTACTCACCTCCTCTTATAAATATAAAATGTTAGGATTTCTTGGGGTGGGTCATTCTCTCCCTTTTAGTAGTCACAAAGGAATCCCCTCTCCTTACACACAACAAGTTTCGGCCGAACCTATCACACCAAGAGTAGGTGCCGAATTACTTTAAGTAATTCACCATGGAGATCCATCCAGCAACCAGATTGAATGAGGCTTTGCTGTGGAGACCATTGCCTTCGGATTTCCTCGTTAACAATAGTCACCGAAGGACACTGTCCGGCATTCCATGAACTTTCGTTGACATCTTGGGTTACGAATTGTGATATAGGTATATGCACCATTTCCGCTGCGTATTAGTTACATGGCATGTATCTAATTTTGATCAATATTAATTCTCTCTAAAACCAACAGAGTCTTTTTCTCCAAATATCTTGTTGGCAGATTGTTTAACAAAAACACCGATGTGTGTGGTGCCTCAGCCTATAAGCTCTTTGTTAGCTCTTTCTTGTGCATTAGACATCTCACCATGTCCATTACAGTCTTGTTTTCCTTTTAACTAACTCCATTTTGTTAAGGTGAGTAAAGAAATGTCAGGTGGTGCTCAATCCCTACATCTTTGTAGAAATCTTCAAATCTTTCTGAGGTATACTCAGTCTCATTATCTGACCTGATGACTTGTATCTTACATTTGCTCTGGTTTTCAATCAAAGCATTAAAATGCTTGAACACACCAGCAACTTCTGATTTGAACTTCATAAAGTAGATCAAGCACATTCGAGTATAATCATCTATAAAGAGAATGAAATATCTGTTCCCATTCAGTGAAGGAGTAGCTTGAGGTCCACAAATATTAGTATAAATGAGTTGAAGCTTTGAAGTTGCTCTCCACTTTGACTCTATAAAAGGAGTTCTGCTTGTTTTTCCAGTCAGACAAGCCCTGCAATTTGACGGTTGCTCTTCCATCTTAGGTAAATCTGGCGCCATTTCTTCTTTTTAAAGCTTAAGCATTGCGTTGTGATGGAAGTGACCAAGTTTCTTGTGCCATACACTTTCATTTACCACCTGACTTGGACAAGCTTTGATGCTAGTCTCACTAGGATTCAAATAGAAACTATTTCCCCTCATTTTGATTATAAAGAGTTCTCAAGCAATTGACCCACACTCAAAAAAGTTTTGATCAATATAAGATACATGTAACACTTCTTCAATCAATTTAGTTCCTGAGTTGCATTCTATAGCCACAGTACCCTTTCCTTCTACTGAGATAAACTGTCCATTTCCAATTTTAACTTTTGAATATTTAGCTGCTTGAAGAGGCCTGCATTGCTTGCCATATGGCTGTACATCCACTGTCACTCAGATCGCAGGAGGCCTTAGGAGTGAAGCAAGAAGCCGCAAAGAGTTGCTCTTCTTCTTCATGAACGGCTGCTTAACCCTCCTTCCGTGTTTAGCTATTTTTCTCAGGACATATAATCTCAATGTGTCCCATCTTTTGACATCTCTTACACTTGATATCTGGCCTCTTTCAGCACATGTAGTGAGAAATATTTTCCTTACCACAGTTCTTACACTGATCAAAGCTTCTTCCTTTGAAATTCTTAGTTGATTGAGAACTTCCTCATTCCTTATCTCTTTTGTTTAACCATCTTTTATCATTTCACTTTGACCAAGGTGAAGTTTGGCCTTCAAAGCTCCCATCTACAGTCCCCTCCTCACACATAAGCCTTCTATGTTCTTGAGCTTGAAGATCACTTAGAAGCTCTGCCAATTTGATTGTTGATTGATCTATGGTGTTTTCCAAAGAAGCAATGGTTGCTTCAAACCTCTCAGGGAGGGTAACTAGGATCTTCTCCACTACTTTGCAATCCTTCAACTCATTTCCAAGTATTCTGACCTGATGAGCCAAGTTTATTAAACGATCTGAATACACTTGGATTGTTTCAGATTCCTTCATTTGTTATCTTTTAAACTCTCTAATCATGTTTAGAGACTTCATTCCTCTGACTTTCCATCTCCTTTGTATTCTGATTCAAGGTGTTAGGTTATAAAGTCTAGGTCAACGGGTCGTCATTCTAGAATTTATCTCCCACTAATGAAATGTCGGGTTCAGTGTTCCTAGGACTAGTCGTTCTGATACATGCCCTTCTGCTCCCTTGGAGTAGTCGTTCTGATATATGTCCTTCTCTTCTCTCCTTCTGATCTCCTTTCCTTCTCTCCTTCTGACCTCCTTTCCTTCTCTCCTTCTGACCTCCTGAGGCTTGTACTTCTTACCCCTGGGGCTTGTCCTACTGCTCTATGCTCTTCTGCTTCCTTGGCTCTCCTCCTTGCCACTCTGCAAGAGGGGCAATACCAGGCACAGAGGGGGGGGGGGGGGTGGTGCCTGATGAACCCTCTTCGAATGAATAGTGGAGGTGGGGGTATTTAGAGAGATAAAGCTAGAGAGATGTCAGAGCAAAATTGTGCAACTTGCCAAGATTTTCAAATGAATAGTGGAGGTGGGGTATTTATAGGCAACGGTGTCATTAAGGTGGCTTAATGACATCGTTAACCTTTAAACACAGTTAATTAACCTTTAAACGCATAATTAGGACCTTAGGATACGGAGAAGGTATGCGGAATAAACCGAGTGTGGGAGTCCAAGGGTGGTGCCGGGGCCCTTGGGGGGAGGGAAATCCGACCCCCAAGGGTAGGGGTTGGGTGAGGGCACCCAACCCCTCCTAGGGAGGATGGGGTTGGCCAACCCCATCCCCCCTAGGGGAGATCGGGTTGGCTGACCCGATCTCTCCTAGGAGAGATCGGGTTGGCCAACCCGATCTCTCCTAGGTGAGATCGGGTTGGCCGACCCGATCTCTCCTAGGAGAGATCGGGTTGGTCCACCCGATCTCCCCTAGGGGAGATCGGGTTGGCTGACCCGATCTCCCCTAGGGGAGGTCGGGTGTGGCCACCCAACCTCACCTAGGTGAGTTTGACTCGGCCGGACGAGCGCTTCGGCCTCGTCCGAGCCGTTGGTGTTCTCGCGAAGTGTTCGGGTTGAAGTTTCGATTTACAATCATTAACGGGGTGATAAAAATATAACGATGTGGAAGTCAACGGGTTCAAATTGGGCGTATATCCATCACATGCCCCCGAGTCAATCAATGGCCTAACCCTTGATTGACTCTATTTTAGGATGGTATGACACGCGCAATTTGAAACCGGGGTTTTACCTTTTATCTGAATGTTTACTTACTCATGGATGCGTGCCTCTGACTCTGCCCCCTGTCTTATAAGATAGAGGAAGTGTAAACGTCAGAGCAGTACGGACACGTGCCTAAGCACGCGTCCGTCTGAAGTGGGAATAATAAATCTTTCCTTGCTACGGACGTATATTTCTAAAAATACATGCTTGCGTAGGGATGCAATACGAATGCAACTAAGTGACTTATGCTTCAATTTCATGCCGTGATTTGCCTAAGTGGAGAAAAATTTCACTTTTGGTCCAAAATTTTTCTAAGTATGGGATACTAGAAAATATGCCTATAGGATGTTAACTAGGAGTGAACATGGTCATATCATGAACATGAGGATGTGTACTAGCATACATGCAAGTAGGAACATAAGGATGGGAGTGAGTGGAGACATGCTGCGATTGTAGTCATGAATGTATGCATGAATATATGGCGGCCATGTGCATGGACGTCTAAATGTTTGAACACATGGGAGTGTGTACGTGGGCATGCATATGAGTGCAAGCCTGAACATGTGTGTATGTATGGACGGGTTGTGAGTATAAGCATGAGTGATGACATTGATGTACCTGTAGATGTTAATCATGAATATGAGCATAAGTGCAAAGGTGAGAGTATAGACCTCTCCTTTACCCGAGGGTGAGAACTCTGCCACTCAATGGGACACAACGTTCCGCCTCCCTCGTATTAGCGCGGGCATTGTCCATTAACCTCGTCCTTCGGCATGTGTAACATTTTTCCTTCATTCGTTGGAGCGGGTGTATGGTTCTTGACCTTTGGCATGTGTAACATTTTTCCTTCATTCGTTGGAGCGTGTGTATAGCTCTTGACCTTTGCTCTGCAGTTTGTTCCCCATAAAAGTGAGGGTGAAAATGCTTACAAGCTTTCTTCTTACCGCCGCGAGCGAAGGGGTCTATTGACATGTGTTAAGGGTTGACCCTTCCTTCGGATGTGTTGGAGCGTTGCTCCATTTGGGGAAACTAAAAGTTTGCCCTCTTCCCTTGGTGTTAAGGTTGCCCCCGTAGTAGGCGGATCTCGCCCCTCCATGAGTAAGGGTCGATCTTTGCGTTGGTTGCTCGTATAGATGACTCACTTTTGGGAAGCTTTCTTCTTCAGACAGGGAGACCTTGAAGATCGTTTTCCAAGGTAGTCAGACCAAATCTGACTGTCCTGTGTCTTGGGCGTCCGCGGTGGACTCGTATGAGGCGGGGACTCGTATGACCCCTTGTAGGTTGACTTCATGGAGAAAAATATAAGGTGTAGGCAGAGCGTTCCGAATGTACCGTTGAATCGGATGAGAGGGAAGAACCCTCTAGTTCTGCTTATCAGGCCCAAAAATTTTCTAAGTCAGGGAAGGCTGCTAATGCTTCTAGTATGCTCTCATTCCATTCTCTTTTCTTTGTGATATAATTATGATTGTTCCTATGTTGCTTCTTTCTTGTTGTTAGAGCGTTCTTCCCTGGTTACCGAATGGTTCTTGCGGTGGGCGAGAGTTCAAGTCAATCTAAATCCAAGGCGCGAAAACCTGACTCTGAGGTCGGGCCCTCGGCTGCCAAGGAGAAGGAAACCGCGAGAGGCTCTCCTTCCAGTGCCCCCTTGCTGACTCCCTCTCATGATAAGGAGGTAGTGGTTGAAGAGGCGCCCTCTTTGCTTGACAAAGGGAAACAACCTGTGGCTGGCGATGGGGTGATCATAGGTCTTGATGTCTCTTCTTTATCCTCTGCCCCCCAGCCGAGGGACCGAGACTCAGGTTCATTTCATCTTCATGTAGATTTGACGACTTTCGAAGGTGTCTTTGGCTTTCCTATGGGTTATGTTATTAACCCCTGCGTTGAAAATTTTTCTTTTGGTGATGGGTGTGATCATCGCCTTTCGTTGAGGTTCCTTTCTCTTGCCATGGCTCTGAGTTAGCCTCTACTAGTATCGTAGTTGTGATCGTTGTGGGGATCGTTTTGTTATATGTCCTCAATAGTGCTTGTCGTGATTCTTTGCTTCATGATTGATTTCGTGAGATATGGAGGTTGTCTTCATAATAAGGACGTCTCCTTCCTGGTATCACCCAGTGGGTTGAAATATAAGTGCCTACCTTTGATGAGCGTACGAAGGGTGTTGTTTTTCCTTTTTCTTGAACCTCCTCCTAAGGCTAGGCGTAGCCTTTTGATGTTCGTGGTCGGGATGGTGTCTTTACAATGCATGTCTTTGACAGATGTTTTATGATGTGCTGCCATGATAATCACTTCGAGGTATGTGGACATGATAGCCACTTCCTGATATGTGGGAGTGATAGCCCTTTTGTAGTGTGTGGACATGATAGCCACTTCAGGGTATGTGGACATGATAGCCACTTCAAGGTATGTGGACATGATAGCCACCTCAAGGTATGTGGACATGATAGCCACTTCAGTGTATGTGGACATGATAGCCACATCACGATGTATGGAGTTGTGCTTTAGTATTCCTTTCTCATTGGAGAGCCTTCATTGCTATAGTTGCCTTTTGTGTAGGCTATGTTTGTTGGGTTAGGTCCCGATGTCTCGTCTTATCGGATGTTGTATCCTTTATGCTCTTTGGATGTCTCCTTCATGAGTTGTGCTTGACGATGTTCAAGTCTGATACGAGCATAGGTCACGCGAGGGCGACATGCATGACAATAACATTTGTCGGAGGTTGATTTGTGTGACTTGTAAGGCAATTCTCTTCTTGATGGGTCGAGCTTATTTTGAGAGCCTTGAACTTCGGATTTCCTGTCTTTGCTATCTTTCTTGGTGGTGTTGGGTTCCTTTGAGATACTTCTCTTGACTTGTGATATGGGTGGTAGGATAACTCGTTACTTTTCATGATAACCTCTTGTGCTTCTGTATATGATCCTTTGGTCATGGACTTCTCCTTTGTATATGCTTTCCTTTCTTTATCTTTCTTTTGTGCTTTCCTTCACATCATACCTGCTATCTCATCAAGAAAAAATATTATGTGTTCTTTATACAACTTTACTTTGCAATTATTTTCTCATGGAATCCTTCTCAGTATGGTGCGATGATCTCTTCTGATACCCTTTACATGGTACACATGGTACTTGTTAGACCAAAGATACGCTCTTGGTGGGCGTCGAATCTGATCACGAGACAGGCTCTCGGAGGGCACTTAACATTTCACAGGATAGGCTCCCGGAGGGCACAGGTTAGACCAAAGATACGCTCCTGGTTGGCGTCGAAAACTGTTCACGAGACAGGCTCTCGGAAGGCACTTAACGTTTCACAGGATAGGCTCCTGGAGGGCACAGGTTAGACCAAAGATACGCTCCTGGTTGGCGTCGAAAACTGTTCACGAGACAGGCTCTCGGAGGGCACTTAACGTTTCACAGGGTAGGCTCCCGGAGGGCACAGGTTAGACCAAAGATACGCTCCTGGTTGGCGTCGAAAACTGTTCACGAGACAGGCTCTCGGAGGGCACTTAACGTTTCACAGGATAGGCTCCCGGAGGGCACAGGTTAGACCAAAGATACGCTCCTGGTTGGCGTCGAAAACTGTTCACGAGACAGGCTCTCGGAGGGCACTTAACGTTTCACAGGATAGGCTCCCGGAGGGCTCAGGTTAGACCAAAGATACGCTCCTGGTGGGCGTCGAAGCTGGTAGTTTGAAATCTACCTCAAGATACGCTCTTGGGGGCGTCGAATCTGGTAGGTTGCAAATCTACCTCAAGATACGCTCCTGGGGGCGTCGAAGTTCGTTGTTTTTGGAAACCACTCTCAAGATACGCTCTTGGTGCGTCGAAGGTCGTAGTATAGAAACTACTCTCAAGATACGCTCTTGGGGGCGTCGAATGTCGTAGTATGAACACTACTCTCAAGATACGCTCTTGGGGGCGTCGAAATTCGTAGTTTTTGGAAACCACTCTCAAGATACGCTCTTGGTGCGTCGAAGGGCGTAGTATAAAAACTACTCTCAAGATACGCTCTTGGGGGCGTCGAAGGTCGTAGTATGAACACTACTCTCAAGATACGCTCTTGGGGGCGTCGAATCTGTTCGCGGGATAGGCTCCCGGAGGGCACAGGGTTCGTAGTTTTAGAACTACTCTCAAGATACGCTCTTGGGGGCGTCGAATGTGTTCGTGGGATTGGCTCCCGGAGGGCTCATAATGTTACCTTATCTTGTGTCCTTTCTCATGTAGGGTGCGTCTTTGGTATGCTTTTCGAGTCTTTACTTGACTTTTCCTTCTATGATATTGCATGCTACCACGCTTTTCCTTTAATGTGGGAGATCACCTCTCGAGGGCGATGTTTGTGTGTTGCCAACTTAGGACGAGTTCGTATAGGGAGTTGATGATGTTTTCCTCTTATGTGACCTCTTCTAGGAAAAGTGGTATTGCATGTTCTTTTGATCTTCTGCTTCTAATCTCTTCTTTTACACTTAGGTGGACTACCAAGCACTTATTCGTTTGGTGCCCCCCAAGTTGCTTGGTGGTCACACCGCCTTTCATATTTGGCCGTTGAAGGCCCCTCGTTCATTTTCTTGGTTGGGTACCCCTTACGCTCGGGGCTCCCTTGTCTGCTTGTTTGAATGCGATGAGTGTCCCTTGTAGGATTTACTCTTTCTCATGCTTGCTTGTTTCAGTCATAGGCATGGTTTGGATGATGTCTTTGTCGGATGTGTCTTTGGAGGTTGGGTGGAAGAGCTTTTGCTTTGGGTGGGTGGGGGTGGATTTCATTCTCTTGATAACTAGGATGTGGCAATGTTTGTATCCTAGGGGTGCTTGTAAATTCTTTCCCCCCTTTCCTTGTGTTTTAGGTTGAAAAGCTCTCTCATAGAATGGCGTCTTGAGTTGTTAATCTCGTAGGTGTGTTTCAGACTAGTCAATCTAATCCATGCTCTTTGCCCGTGCATGGGGGGGGGGGGGGGGGGGGGGGGTCTGACCGGGCTGTGATAATCTTCTTGGAGTGTTGTGGCACTTAGTGTGGTTTGCCTTTTCCTTCACATTGGAGTATTCTTCAATGCCTTTAGGGGGTGTCACATTGGTCATGCTCCTCCCACCTTGAATGTTGATTATAGTCTTCCTTTGCATTAGGACTTGAATCTAAAAAGGGCGTTTTTCTTTAGGTTTGCCGGTGATGCTGCATGATTTTCCATGGTTTTGCCCCCGTATTGGTTATTCCTTGTTGGATGACTTCATTAGGGGCTGCATTTGTGTTGCGTACGTATACGTGTTTGAGGTGTGTTGAGCTGACAAGTCCCTCCTTTTTTGTTTTGTCATAACCTTCATTCATCATGTATTCGGCGTACGGCCTTAAAGGCGGGATATTTTTCTAGTGCCCCTTTTATCGGGGTTCTCCTCTTGATGGGATGCCAGAGTCAAATGTCTTATCATTTGCAGACAGGGTGGTTGATCGGGATGTGCGTCTAGTGTGAGGGTCGATCTTGAAACCTTACTCCCCAAGCTTTAGAGCTCTTCTTTGGTTGATCTTGTAGAACTATTATCCTGCCCTAAGGCTCTTGATAGGAGATGTATCTCCTTTTTCCTACTCTAGTTGTTGCACTATCTCTTTTGCTAATCTTCCATCTCTAGAGTTTCTCTCTTGGTGCATGACTTCAATGACAGGATTTTCTACCGATGTTTATTCTATTAGGACTTGTATCCTTGGTTGCCTTCCTTTCTTGTGAGATGGCGAAGGAGTGTTTGTGAACACTCCAATGTGTCGTACTTGGTAGAGGTATGCGCCTTAATCTTTATGGCGCTGTCTTGAATCTTCGTGTACCTATCTCTGATGAACATGTTATTCATTACATATATAGTACGGAGTCCAAGGATCTCCGGGTTAGGGTCATATATAATCGATCACATAGTCATCTATTAGATAACCTCTTTATCTACTGAGTTTATTTTTGCAAGGATAAATGCAAGGATACTTGTAAGGATACTTGTAAGGATATGTGTTCCATCCTTATTCCTGGTTCATTTGCAGTGCCGTGTCCCTAATGGGTGTGTTGATGTTCTGACCACCTTTACTAGTAGGGGGTCCTTTGGTATTAGGTATGCCTGACTCTTCTCTAGTATCATCAATGGTTGGTCATGGGAGATGTCTGACGGACTCCCTTCATGCACTATGGTTCTCTTCATGTCAAAGTTGGTGATTCCCTCTCTTATGACTAATATATCATTGTGTGGAAATACTATGTTTTCCATGTCCCTTTTTAAAAGCTTGATGATGGTGTCGGCATTCTTCCTTTGCTAGGTTTGGTGTCCTTGAGAGTTTTTGATGGAAGTGAATTCCATTACCTGGGATGAGCTTACTACGTGAAATCATAAAGATCCGCTGGAGGTGTTTGTCTCTGATGGTGGGTGTTGCCCATGTGATATGGTTTCCTCCATTTTTGGAGGGATGTGTTCGCGGCTATCTCCTCTCATGCTTATGGGCGTTTGTGGGGAGGGCATGTTGTGACTGGTGCCCCCCTTGCATACCAATGCCCAATGGGATCCTTTGACGGACTTGGCCCTAGGATGCTTAGTGGAAGGTTATAGTAGGGGTAATCCTTTGTGACCTTCATGGTAGTTCCTCTATAGGATGTTGGGAGTGCTCAACTTATTTTTGTAAGTGAGCCTTCCATCTTGTGACCTTTCCCAGAAACTTGACCTTATAGGTGTTCTTTGGGATTGAGGAATCTGTTGCTTGTGCATCTCTTGATTGGCGACGGCCTTTTACGGATTCTTCTAGTGGTCCACCTGTGTATATATATATCACGGAGCCCGAAGGCGTCCGGTATGGTCATTCTTGGAAAACATGTTGATATCAAGTATCAAAATCTACCCCTTTTAGGGAGTTGACTTGTTATGCGGTTAAATTAAATAAGAGGATATGGGAAGGATATGGGTGTGGGGGTGTTGATATCCCCTGCTTCCTTGGTAATGTAACTGTTTTCCTCCATTAGTCTGTGTGTATTCCTTCATGTATGCTATGTGCGATCTCGCTTTACTACGTCTCTCCATGAGACTTCCCATTGTAGTAGCAATGTACTAACATGGTGTGGTACTCTATGAGTCCCCTGTTCAAATTCTTGTCTTTTGGACTGCTCCCCTGTCCTAGGGGGATGTGTGCCAAGGGTTGTAATGCATGAGGGGTTTGGGCCTGTCGTGCTGTATCATGGGTAGGTGGTTGCCTTGTTGTGTTGTTGGGACTATGTCCCTCCCTTTGAGCTTTCCTTGGTATGTCCCTTGGTCATGTCTGTGGTGATGCGGACTGTATGTGTACATTGCCAGGGTGGATGTTGGAACTCCTATATCCTTGTTGGTCTGGCATGTATGTCCTCCCTTAGTGCGGTGTATGTACCTGTTGGGGTACTTGGTTGAATTCATACCACCTTGGAGGTCTTGACTGTCTATCTGCCCCCAGAGGGGTGTATGCCCTGGCATCCTGTTGTGTCTGTTGCTGCCTTGGAGGCATAGACTGCTGCCTTCCCCCTGGGGGTGGCCTTTGGTTGTCTCTCCTTTGTTCTTCTCGCTGCCCTGTTCGAGGGTGCGAGTGGCGTTCTTCTGTTGGGATTTGCTCCTCTTCATGAGCTTCTTCTCCTTCCTGTCGGTGTTGCCTTTCCTGCCTATTCCTTAGGGTCTCTCTGTAAGCTAGTAGCTCGTCCGAGGCACTCATCAGCCCTGGAGTCAGTGTATGTGCTCCATGTGTGTATGCCGGCCTTGTGTTGGTTGTGTGGGCACGATTTTCGTTCCTTTGAGTCAGTATTCCATATGGGTACCCTTGAGGTTGTGCCTCATAGTGGTATCCCTATGGAGGTGCCGTGTATTGGGATGGCACTCCTTGTTGCCCCCCTGTCCCTGTGGCTTCCTAGTCAATGGAGTTGAAGCTGTGGAAGACTCATCCCCAGCTGGGCGTGAGGGTCCTCCCTCCTGGTTGTTAGGCTGGGGTGCCTGTGGGGTTACTTGAGACTCTGGGTGTGCAGACTGTTTCTCTGGGTTAGGCAGCCTTGCTGGAGGTATAGGCTGTCTTTCTTGCCTATTGCCCCTAGGTGGGCGATTATCTCTAGACACTAAGTTGTTCGTCTTCGCTCTCGTGATTGTCAGGCTT
Source organism: Clarkia xantiana subsp. parviflora (assembly GCA_036873135.1). Classification (NCBI taxonomy): domain Eukaryota; kingdom Viridiplantae; phylum Streptophyta; class Magnoliopsida; order Myrtales; family Onagraceae; genus Clarkia; species Clarkia xantiana. Next base: position 3,652,774 of record JAPTYO010000018.1, read on the forward strand.
TCTGTTCGAAGCCCACAGACGGCGCCAAGTGTTAGGTTATAAAGTCTAGGTCAACGGGTCGTCATTCTAGAATTTATCTCCCACTAATGAAATGTCGGGTTCAGTGTTCCTAGGACTAGTCGTTCTGATACATGCCCTTCTGCTCCCTTGGAGTAGCCGTTCTGATATATGTCCTTCTCTTCTCTCCTTCTGATCTCCTTTCCTTCTCTCCTTCTGACCTCCTGAGGCTTGTACTTCTTACCCCTGGGGCTTGTCCTACTGCTCTATGCTCTTCTGCTTCCTTGGCTCTCCTCCTTGCCACTCTGCAAGAGGGGCAATACCAGGCACAGAGGGGGGGGGGGGGGGGGGGGTGGTGCCTGATGAACCCTCTCCGATGCCTAAGTCAGTACGGTTTTAGAGAGATAAAGCTAGAGAGATGTCAGAGCAAAATTGTGCAACTTGCCAAGATTTTCAAATGAATAGTGGAGGTGGGGTATTTATAGGCAACGGTGTCATTAAGGTGGCTTAATGACATCGTTAACCTTTAAACACAGTTAATTAACCTTTAAACGCATAATTAGGACCTTAGGATACGGAGAAGGTAGGCGGAATAAACCGAGTGTGGGAGTCCAAGGGTGGTGCCGGGGCCCTTGGGGGGAGGGAAATCCGACCCCCAAGGGTAGGGGTTGGGTGAGGGCACCCAACCCCTCCTAGGGAGGATGGGGTTGGCCAACCCCATCCCCCCTAGGGGAGATCGGGTTGGTTGACCCGATCTCTCCTAGGAGAGATCGGGTTGGCCAACCCGATCTCTCCTAGGTGAGATCGGGTTGGCCGACCCGATCTCTCCTAGGAGAGATCGGGTTGGTCCACCCGATCTCCCCTAGGGGAGATCGGGTTGGCTGACCCGATCTCCCCTAGGGGAGGTCGGGTGTGGCCACCCAACCTCACCTAGGTGAGTTTGACTCGGCCGGACGAGCGCTTCGGCCTCGTCCGAGCCGTTGGTGTTCTCGCGAAGTGTTCGGGTTGAAGTTTCGATTTACAATCATTAACGGGGTGATAAAAATATAACGATGTGGAAGTCAACGGGTTCAAATTGGGCGTATATCCATCACAAGGAACTCCCCAATTGCATTTTCTGAAGTCAGAGACATAATCTTATTAAAGCTTGTAGGGGACACTGCTGAGAACAAACACGAATTGGCTCTTGCTTTCATATTCTTCTTCTCCCTGTGAACCTTAATCTGTGCAAGGGTTGGGTTGTTTGGTAGGGATGAAATCTCGTAATCGATAGATTTCTAAAATATATAGAAATATATATCACTATAAATATATCTAAATATTTAATAGGGTTAAAGATAATATTGATATATTTAATTGCCTAAAAGATTGAGAAAATCTATTGTTAGTATATTTGTTACCCTATTTAAGATATTGACAATAAATAAATAAATAAATATATATATATATTATATATTGCGGCGGTTTTTACATATATATATATATATTTATTGATTTAATGTTATAGATATAATCTTGGCAATAAATATATATATGTCTTAATTGGCCGAAATATATATATATATATATATATATATATATATATATATATATATATATATATATATATATATATATATATAATATTGGAAATTACTTTATATAATTGATGTTACTTGGCGGCTAAGTTAAACATTTTTGGACTTTAAAACCATACTTGGGCCACAAGTAAACATTTCGACCCAACCTTTGAAATTTTAATTTGGGCCGGTCTAATATGTCAAACCGGGACGGATTTAAATCGAACCGGGTTTTCTCATTCGGTTCGACCAAGTCGGGTCGGGTCGAACCGGGGTAATTAAGTGGATCTAACCGAACCGGTTTTGTGTGTTGAACCGAACCAAACCCTATTTTTTTGGACCGGTTCGGACTGAACCAGATTTTAAAATTAAAATCGGACCGAATCGAACCGGATTTTAAACCGGATCGAACCGAACCGGACCCGACCCGTATTTTTTCACATCGAATCGGACTAAAACAGACCTAAATTGACTGAACCGAAATGATTTTCAAAATCGAATTCAAGTCAATTAAATAAAATAAGGTGGTTAAGTTTTAAAATCCAAATGTTTTTGAACCTCTAAACGGACTACACAGTGCTCATAGGGTTGCTAACCTTTACGCCTTGTTTCGATTATGAGGATGGATCTCGGAGATATATGTTTTTGGGACTGGATTAATTAGAGGGCTGAATTGCGATTGTTTATTATTCAATATATATATATTAATGCATGATTAGAAATGTTGTCTTGACTTAGTTAAGCTAGCTGGATATTTCATGTTGTGGGCAGAGCCCTAGTTAAATATATGGAATGCGCACTAGGATAGACATGCTGTGATGGTTGGAAATGCCTAGGATTCATGTCTAGAATGTTGCATAATTGAATATAAGCATGAATTGCAAATCAGCCCCTAATGTTTAAAATTATTTTAAAATCGAAAACCAGTCGCCAAATATGTATGATGGATGTGAATGATTCATGTTTGACACGTATGCTAGAATGTTGAGGATGTAGTTGCATTTGATAATTTACTTGGAAGTAGAATTATGTATGCAAAGATGAGTTCCTCGGAACATTAGGCGCATGACGCGTAAGCTTGAGTGTGATTTGTTTGATGAATGTTACTTGCGTATGATAATTTACATAGTTAGTAGAATTATATATGCATGGGTAAATTCATCAGAATAATTTCTAAAATACAAAGGGCCTTGGAAAAGCCAAGATCGGGTATGGTTGTTTTAAAATTGCCGTTCTGGTAACTTGCGATTAAAACCGTTTTTAAAGACTAGTTTATTGGATTGAAAACGACGGTAATATGAACTCTTTCACAGCCATCTTCCATTGGTTTACTGGTGGTCGGTTGGTTTAGATGACTGAGGAATCATTATTTGTCGAATTCAATCTTAATAGATATCTGATGTATGCAATTCTTTCTCAAAGTGTTATTGTCTACCTAATTTTTGCATGATTATCAAAGTGTTAGTTTTTATGGCTGGGTCGGTTTCCTTCTACAAGCCTCGCAATCTGGATGACATGGATTATGATGCGTGGAGTGAATATGTTAGAGAACTTCTTTTCGCTGAAAATATACATAAGTGTATTGATGTGAACAAAGGGAGAACATTGGTGAATGAAAAAGGCGTCCTTACACACCCTAACAAGTTAAGGAGCTTTATGGATCGGAGAGCTTGCGAGGTGATACTGGAACCTTGGACAGAGAGGTTGCGGAGAACTTCAAACTCAACCTTAGTGCTCTTCAACTTTGGTGCGCTATTAGACTCTGCTTCAGTGGAGGTAAGGCAGCCGAAGCCAGAGGAGTGCTATTTGATTATGTTGCCCTTATTTCTCAAGATGCAGGTGTAAAACCCACATCAGATCTCACGAACGAGAGATCAAATTGGAGAAAGATACTCAGTATTGCGCAAAGGTATCCTCTATCTTGGTTGGCTGATGACAACGGACTTGGCTACTTGATTGAATCAATCAAGTTCATCACGTCCCTGTTTGTTGATAGCAAACGAGATCAACCAGATGGTCCCTCTGCGCTTCACCGCTAGAGATCAAGGGAAGATGCAGAGGAATCATGATCATCTTATTGGTCCTCAAACGATCATCCGGTGTGATAAACGTCAGTGATAAAAGTACATTAAATTTTCTCGTTTAAATCCTCTCAAGGCTCTACCTTATTTGTTAAAAGCTTCGTGGATGATCTATATTTTTCCATTGTGGTTGTTAGGTTCCGAGTCTAGGGTCAACGGGCGGTCGACTCAAGTCTCGTTCCTCACTGGAGATGTCGCGGATCTGATTCTCTCGGGTTGTGCTGTCCTAACTTGTGTCCTTCCGTCCTTAGCTTTTCTTCTCCTTCGCCCTGCAGAAGGGGCAATACCAGGCACAGAGGGGGGGGGGGGGGGGGGGTGGTGCCTGATGAACCCTCTCCGATGCCTAAGTCAGTACGGTTTTAGAGAGATATAGCTAGAGAGATGTCAGAGCAAAATTATCCAACTTGCCAAGATGATCAAATGAATAGTGGAGACGGGGTATTTATAGGCAACGGTGTCATTAAGGTGGCTTAATGACATCGTTAACCTTTAAACACAGTTAGTTAACCTTTAAACACATAATTAAGACCTTAGGATACGGAGAAGGTTGGCGGAATAAACCGAGTATGGGAGTCCGAGAATGGTGCCGGGGCCCTTGGGGGGGGAGGAAAATCCGACCCCCAAGGGTAGGGGTTGGGTGAGGCCACCCAACCCCTCCTAGGGGGGGATAGGGTTGGCCAACCCTATTCCCCCTAGGGGAGATCGGGTTGGCCGACCCGATCTCTCCTAGGAGAGATCGGGTTGGTCCACCTGATCTCCCCTAGGGGAGATCGGGTCGGCTGACCCGATCTCCCCTAGGGGAGGTCGGGTGTGGCCACCCAACCTCACCTAGGTGAGTTTGACTCGGCCGGACGAGCGCTTCGGCCTCGTCCGGACCGTTGGTGTTTTCGCGAAGTGTTAGGGTTGAAGTTTCGAATTATAATCATTAACGGACTGATAAAGATAAGACGATTCGGAAGTCAACGGGTTCAAATTGGGCGTATATCCATCACATGCCCCCGAGTCAACCAATGGCCTGACCCTTGATTGACTCTATTTTAGGATGGTATGACACGCGCAATTTGAAACCGGGATTTTACCTTCTTGTCTGAATGCTTACTTACCCATGGATGTGTGCCTCTGACTCTGCCCCCTGCCTTATAAGATAGAGGAATTGTAAACGTCAGAACAGTACGGACGCGTGTCTAAGCACGCGTCCGTCTGAGGTGGGAATAATAAATCTTTCCTTGCTACGGACGTGTATTCGAAAAATACACGCTCGTATAGGGATGCAATACGAATATGGCTAAGCGATTCATACTACAATTTCATGCCGGGATTTCACTTAAGTGGAGAAAAATTTAATTTTGGTCTAAAATTTTTTCTAAGTATGGGATGCTTAAAAAATATATCCATAGAATATTAACTGTGGTAGGTATGGGTTTAACCACGGTTAATGGGAACTAGGGGTATCAGTTTTTCAAATCTGACCCTTGATTTTTTCCTTTCTAAAAATTAACGGTGTTGATTTGGCAGCTTTGGAAAAAACCCTAATCTTATGTACTATAAAAGGGTAAGTGATTACCTCATTCTCGTTGTCCTTTTCTCTTCTTTTCTTTTTGACGGTGGGATTCTTGGTCGGACTTGCTTCTCGGGACGCGTGTCGCATTGAGGTACGTGTTTTTTCTTTTGTGTAAGCATTGCTTTTGGGAGACGTAATCCCGCCTCTCCCTCAATAGTTTCTCTACTTACCGATTGTTTCTTTACTTGTCTCATCTTTGATTTGCGGATCTTCATGGTGATATAGTCCTGTTTGGTTCATCGTTTTTTCATCTTTTTGCCCCCGTGTTTCTGCTTGCTGGCGTGTGGGGTTTTCTATACTGAGATTATGATTATCTCCCTTTGCCCTCTGCCTCTGCTTGTTGGTCAGTGAGGTCTCTCTATGTTGGGGGTTATAACTATCTCCCCTTGCCCCCTGCCCTTGTTTGTTGGCCAGTGGGGTCTCTCTATGGTGGGGGTTATAACTATCTCCCCTTGCCCCCGACCTCTGCTTGTTGGCCTGTGGGGTCTTCCTTGTCGTCTTTCTATTCTTATCTTTTGGCTTTGTATTCGTCGTTTTAGGAAAATGAGTTTATATTTTATGTCCACTGTCCGCTTTCTGTTTTCCCTGGGCTAAACTTGTGTTTTTTCGATCCTTAGAACTCCCCGGTGATTGATGAGGAGTAAGAGGCCAGTACGGGTGGGAGTAGTTAACTCTGGGACCGGACCTTCAATTGCAAAAAGATCGGTTTTTTATGGTGCGGGGAGGTGTCCTCTAATTGGAGGTAAGGGTGGTGGTGATGTTAGGGTGCCATCTTCTTTCTATATTGATGCCCCCCAATCGAGGGTCCGGGAACCACCTTTTCCTTCTTCCTTGTTTGGTGAGTCCTCGAATATCTGAGTTTCCTTAGTGTATATTGGTATTTACTCTATACCTTGTTATAGGTAGACTTCGTCTTCCGCGTCTGAGTCGGAAGGAGCTGTCTCGTCCTCCTGTTGATGGAATTGTTGGGTCTGAGTGGGCGCCTTATTATGGGCGTGGGGCTCGTTTTGACAATCAATCTTCTTTGCAAACTCCTGAGGTTGGAGTTCGTGTTTTGCAATCTGCTGTTCCTCCTGCCGATCGTGTGCCCCTGTCTAAAGGGTCGGAGGCAACTTATGAATTGGCTCGTGATGTGTTGGCTCGCTATGCTTCTGTAACTTTTGTTAACCGTGTTATCCTTTAGTATATTTCTTTTCCGTGCGTTATCTGTCTCATCCTTTGTTTTTGTTGTAGGGTATGGCTGACCTTGTTAATTTGTCCACCCTTGTTATTGACCTTACTGAGGAGAGAAAGGTGCACGAGGACACTTGTGTCTCCCTTAACTCCAAGCTTATTAGTTGTTTGGAGCATAGTCGTATCACATATTTGCGGTGCCGAGATTTGGAGGGTCGTATTGCTCTTCTCAAGGAAGAGGTTGAGGCCTTGAGACAAAGGTCTTATCGTGATGAAGTACTTCGGGCTGCTGAGTTGGTCTCCCTTGAGGAGATGTTTCGCGTGGAGGCGAAAGGGTGTGCTATCGCTGAGTATAAGGCTTCTTCCTCTTATCAGGCTGCTATTGATGTACGCTGCTCTGTGGCTAAGCGTATTTCTTTAAAGGCGATTCTCGAGCGTATGTACACGATTGCTCCTGACTTTCCTTTTTCTCAGCTTGGTGATTTGTCTGACTTCGCTGTTAGGCATATTGCTAAGATGAGGAAGTAATACACCTATCTCTTATGGTGGTCTCGCGAGTTTGTGGATTGAGGTTCTTCTTAGAGTTTGAAGACTTTGCCATCTTTGCTTGATACACTTGTCTTTACTCATGGTATATACGGCAGAGTGATTATCTTTCTTCTCATGATATCTCCCTGTGTCTTAGTGTGTAGTTATTTGGTTATGGACTCTTCTCTTGGTGTGTTTCCTTTACTTATCCTTCTTTTGTGTTTCCCTTCATGTCATACCTGCTATTTCATCAAGAAAAAACATTATGTGTTCTTCATATCACTTTACTTTGAAATTAATTTCTCATGAGATCCTTCTTAGTATGGTGTAATGATCTCTTCTGATACCCTTTGAATGGTATGTGTGGTGTTGCTAGACCAAAGATACGCTCTTGGTGGGCGTTGAATACTGTTCACGAGATACGCTCTCGGAGGGCACCAGTAGTTAGACCAAAGATACGCTCTAGGTGGGCGTTGAAATGGTTCACGAGATACGCTCCCGGAGGGCACCAGTAGTTAGACCAAAGATACGCTCTAGGTGGGCGTTGAAACTGTCCACGAGATACGCTCCCGGAGGGCGTCGAAACTGTTCACGAGATACGCTCCCGGAGGGCACCAGTAGTTAGACCAAAGATAAGCTCTAGGTGGGCGTTGAAATGGTTCACGAGATACGCTCCCGGAGGGCACCAGTAGTTAGACCAAAGATACGCTCTAGGTGGGCGTTGAAACTGTTCACGAGATACGCTCCCGGAGGGCGTCGAAACTGTTCACGAGATACGCTCCCGGAGGGCACCAGTAGTTAGACCAAAGATACGCTCTAGGTGGGCGTCGAACTGGTAGTTTGAAATCTACCTCAAGATACGCTCTTGGGGGCGTCGAATCTGGTAGTGTTTTTTCTACCTCAAGATACGCTCATGGGGGCGTCGAATCTGGTAGGTTGCAAATCTACCTCAAGATACGCTCCTGGGGGCGTCGAAAGTCGTAGTTTTAGAAACTACTCTCAAGATACGCTCTTGGGGGCGTTGAAGTTCGTAGTTTTTGGAAACCACTCTCAAGATACGCTCTTGGTGCGTCGAAATTCGTAGTTTTTGGAAACCACTCTCAAGATACGCTCTTGGGGGCGTCGAAGGTCGTAGTATGAATACTACTCTCAAGATACGCTCTTGGGGGCCTCGAAGGTCGTAGTATGAATACTACTCTCAAGATACGCTCTTGGGGGCGTCGAAGGTCGTAGTATAAAAACTACTCTCAAGATACGCTCTTGGGGGCGTCGAATCTATTCGCGGGATAGGCTCCCGGAGGGCGCAGGTTTCGTAGTTTGTGGAACTACTCTCAAGATACGCTCTTTGTGGCGTTGAAGGTGTTGTTGACTTGACGTCATATCTGTGTAAGGATAACTCAATGATTATATCATCCCCTTCTTTAAAAAATACTTTTGAGTAATTTCTACTTCATTAGGAGCATTCAAGGCTTTATGTACACATGGGATGCCTTGGGTGGATCAAGGCACCCTTTGGAGGAAGTCAAAGATAGTTGTAGAGTTGGAGTAACTTCGTGAGTTCTCCTTCTCAAAAGTTGGTTTTGAAAACTTAAACAATTATATGTAATGACTTGAAATAACTTCAAGGATATGGTCTTTTGCTTGTGCCGCCTTCCTAGACGTAGTACTTCTTTAGGTGTTCCCCACTGAAGGTGTTTGTGGAGATATACCCATCCCCATCCTCTAGGCGGTAAGCATTTGCGTATGGAACTGATGCTATCTTATACGGCCCTTCCCATTTTGGAGATAATTTTCTGACTTGGTCTAAGTGTGAGAACTCGTTCTTTCTGAGTACTAGTTCTCCTATGTGGAATTGCCTCTCCTTGACTTGGCGGTTGTAATATCTTGCGGATACAAGGCGCATTCGTGCCTGTGCTTATTCTGAGTTCCATCTTTTATCCTCCACCATGTCTAAGTCTAAGAGCCTTGCTTTGTTGTTCTCATGCTCTTCGAAGTACGTGGTTCTTAGTGATGATACTGCTATTTCTGCTGGTGCCACCGCCTCGGTCCCGTATACCAGGCCAAATGGTGTTTGTCCTGTGGCTATCTTTGGTGTTGTCCGCACTGCCCATAGAACATTTTCCAGCTCATCTACCCAACTTCCCTTGGTAGCATGGAGTCGTTTCTTTAGGTCGTCTAGTACTATTTTATTTGCTGACTCTACTTGCCCGTTTGTCTGAGGGTGCTTTACTGATGCGAAGCGGTGTTCTATATTCAGCCTTTCGCAATACCATTGCAATTTCTTGCTCTTGAATTGTGGGCCATTATCACTTATTATTGCCTTTGGGACTCCGTACCTCGAGACGATGTGGGATTGAATGAAGTTAACGACTTGATCGTCTGTTGTCTTTCCCATTGCCTTTGCCTCTATCCACTTGGAGAAGTAGTCTATTGCTACTATTATGCAAGTTTTCTGCCCTTTTGTTCTTGGTAGGGGACCTATCAGATCGATCCCCCACTGTGCGAATGGCCAAGCTCCCGAGATGGAACTTAGCTTTGCTGCTGGGGCTGTTATATTTCTGGAGTACCTTTGGCAGTGATCACATTTTTGCACCAAGTCTGCTGCTTCTTTGCTCATTGATGGCCAATAGTATCCTAGGTTGTAGACCTTCCGGATTATTGATCGTGCTCCTTCATGGCATCCCGCATCTCCTTCATGGAGTTCTGCGAGCACTCTCTCTGTTTCTGGGTATGTTATGCATTTGAGGAAGGGTGTGGAGTACCCTTTCTTGTAGAGTTCATTATCCATAACTGCATAATTTCTAGCCATCCTTTCGATCTTGACTGCCTCTACCTTATCCTTTGGGAGCTTTCCTTCCATGATGTATTGACGCATTGGGGTCATCCAGGCTTCTGCTTCATCTATTACTAGAACCTCCATTTGTTCTATCACTGATTGCATTCTTTGCTCTACTAAGTGAACCTCTTTGCCTGCTTCTACCCCTAGGGCTAGTTTGCTTAAGGCGTCTGCCTCTTGGTTTTGTTCTCTTGGGACTGACTCAATGTCGAAGCTTTGAAAGCTCTCTATTAGGTCCCTGGCTTGCTGCAAGTATTTCTGCATGTTTTCGGACTTTGCAGTGTAGATTCCTTTCACTTGATTGACAACTAGTTGAGAATCGCACTTAACTCTTAGATGCTTTGCTCCTACTCCTTTGGCTATTCTCAGGCCTGTTGTCAGTGCTTCGTATTCAGCCTCATTGTTCGTTGCCTTAAAGGTGAGTGCCATGGCATAACGCAGAGGTGTATCGCTATTTGGTGGGTATAGTAGGAGGCCTGCACCTGAACCTCCTCCGTTGGATGACCCATCGGTATGTATCTCCCATAATTCTTCTGGTTGTTTCTCCTGACTACTACTTGCCTTGCTTGTAGTTCTGACTTCTCCCAAGTCTTCGTCTGGATTGATTCCGGTGAATTCGGCAATAAAATCTGCTAGAGCCTGCCCTTTTATAGCTGTTCTGGGGGCAAAGTGAATACGAAACTCACTTAATTCAATTGCCCACTTGGTCAGTCTCCCCGATGTTTCTGGTCTTTGGAGGAGGTGTTTCAATGGTTGGTCTGTGAGGACTGTTACTTCGTGCCCATGAAAATATGGTCTCAACTTTCTTGCTGATATAATCAGTGCATAGAGGTACTTTTCTATTGGCAAGTAGTTGATCTCATACTTTGCCAATGTTTTGCTTACGAAGTATACCCGCAATTGTGCAGGGTTTTCTTCTTTTATGAGCACTGAGCTTACTGCCACGTTGCTCACGGAGATGTAGAGGTAGAGGGGCTCCCCTGGTGTAGGCTTTGCTAGGGGTGGTAGTGTCTTTAGATGTTGTTTGAGTTGCTGGAAGGCTTCCTCACATCTTGGTGTCCATTCGAATTTCTTGTTTGCCCTTAGTACCTCAAAGAAAGGTAATGCCTTGTCTCCTATTTTGGATAGGAATCTGTTAAGGGCTGCCAACCTCCCGTTCAGTCGTTGAACCTCTTTGTGCTTCGTAGGTGACTGCATTTCTTCAATTGCCTGGAGTTTTTCGGGGTTTACCTCTATGCCTCGCTGGCTTACCATGAAGCCTAAAAATTTCCCTGATTGCACCCCAAATGCGCATTTTTTCGGGTTTAGGCGGACTTGGTATTGCCTCATCCTCTCAAACGTTGAGCGAAGGTTCTCCACATGGTCTTTCTTCTCTTTGGATTTGACGATCATGTCGTCCACATATGCCTCCATTGTCTTTCCTATCATGTCCCCAAAGATTTTGTTGACCATTATTTGGTATGTCGCTCCAGCATTTATGAGTCCGAAAGGCATCACCGTGTAATGGTATATCTCGCTATCAGCGTAGAATGCTGTGTGAGGGGCGTCCTCAGGGGCCATTTTTATCTGGTTATATCCTGAGTATGCATCCATGAAGCTCATTAGTTGGTGACCTGATGTTGCATCCACTAACTGATCTATTCGTGGTAGCGGATATGAGTCCTTAGGGCATGCTTTGTTTAGGTCGCGATAATCGATGCACATTCTCCAACTTCCCCCCGCCTTCTTTACCAGTACTGGGTTTGCCACCCATGTTTGGAATCTAATTTCCTTGATGAAATTTGCCTTCAATAGCTTTTCCACTTCTTCCTGGATAGCTATCTTTTTGCTCCCTCCCATTGGCCTTACCTTTTGTGTTATTGGTCGCGTTGCCGCGTCTATATTGAGCTTGTGTGAGATTACTTCTTCTGATATTCCTGGCATATCGCTTGGTGACCAGGCGACAGATCCTTGTATTCCCTTAGTAAAGCTACTAAGTGGTTTTCCTCTTCCTGAGATAAGGCGGTCCCGATTTTTGCCTTCCTATCAGGTTCTTCTATGAGTATTTCTTTTAATTCCTCCATGGGGGCTGGTCTTCCATGATCTTCTCTTGGGTCCTCATCTATTAGTAAGACCTCTCTTGTTTTCTTCTTCTTGCCTAGTGCGATCCTTGCACATTTCCTTGCTACCTTCTGGTTACCCTTTACTTCTCCTATTCCTTGGCTTGTGGAGAATTTCATTTTCTGATGTAGTGTTGATGGTACCATACCCCACTTGTTGATTGTAGTGGTACCCAGGACTCCATTGTATTCCTCCATTTCTTCTGTGATGAAGAATGGGACATCTATCTTTAACTGCCTCTGGCCTATGCCCAGTGTCACAGGTAGTGTGACTGCCCCCAGTGGGTATGTTGGCTCTCCCGAAAATCCCACCAAGGGGGAGTGAACCTGTTTTATGCTACTTGGCCTTACTCCCAGTATGTTGAGGACTTTCTTGCTAATGATGTTGGGTGAGCTTCCACTGTCTACTAGGATTCTTCCAATGTCCATATCAGTGATCTTCATTGTTATGACTAGGGCATCCTTGTTGTCTGGTAACACATGCTCCATGTCTCTTCTTGAAAATTGTATTATATCTTCTCTCTTTCCTCCTGCTTGTTCTTCCTTTGGCTTAGGGTCCTCTAACTGTGCCATATACGCTTCTCTAGCATTCGCTGACTCTCCTCCAGCTCCATAACCTCCATGAATGACATATACGCTTGCCATCTGGCTGGTGATAATTAGGCTTTCTATTCGAAACCCACGGACGGTGCCAAGTGTTAGGTTCCGAGTCTAGGGTCAACGGGCGGTCGACTCAAGTCTCGTTCCTCACTGGAGATGTCGCGGATCTGATTCTCTCGGGTTGTGCTGTCCTAACTTGTGTCCTTCCGTCCTTAGCTTTTCTTCTCCTTCGCCCTGCAGAAGGGGCAATACCAGGCACAGAGGGGGGGTGGTGCCTGATGAACCCTCTCCGATGCCTAAGTCAGTACGGTTTTAGAAAGATAAAGCTAGAGAGATGTCAGAGCAAAATTATCCAACTTGCCAAGATGATCAAATGAATAGTGGAGACGGGGTATTTATAGGCAACGGTGTCATTAAGGTGGCTTAATGACATCGTTAACCTTTAAACACAGTTAATTAACCTTTAAACACATAATTAAGACCTTAGGATACGGAGAAGGTTGGCGGAATAAACCGAGTATGGGAGTCCGAGAATGGTGCCGGGGCCCTTGGGGGGGGAGGAAAATCCGACCCCCAAGGGTAGGGGTTGGGTGAGGCCACCCAACCCCTCCTAGGGGGGATAGGGTTGGCCAACCCTATTCCCCCTAGGGGAGATCGGGTTGGCCGACCCGATCTCTCCTAGGAGAGATCGGGTTGGTCCACCCGATCTCCCCTAGGGGAGGTCGGGTGTGGCCACCCAACCTCACCTAGGTGAGTTTGACTCGGCCGGACGAGCGCTTCGGCCTCGTCCGGACCGTTGGTGTTTTCGCAAAGTGTTCGGTTGAAGTTTCGAATTATAATCATTAACGGACTGATAAAGATAAGACGATTCGGAAGTCAACGGGTTCAAATTGGGCGTATATCCATCAGTGGTTATTTCTCATACTGTTCAATTTTTATGTTTGAATTTTGGTTATTGATATTTAAGAATTTTTTGAATAAAGTAGTTACCATTCAATTTGAAATGAGTTCTACTTATTAAGATTAATCGACCCGGCTAGAAAAAAGATCGATCCGAAAAGTAAGAAAACCTAAATAATAAGGCTATTGAACATGGCTAAATAAAACAACCCCATGCATCTTAATCACACATTTGAGTAACTTCAATATTGTTAAGACGTGTGCCTCGGGTTGATGAGTCTCTGATCCGAGTGACACCTCTCACGGGTATTTCGCTCTTCTTTCTGATCCGCTTAGCTTGTCAGTGTGATCCGTTACTCTGCTCCTCGCAAACCTACACAATGGGCAGTACCGAGCACGGAGAGGGGGGGTTGTGCTCGGTGAACCCTCTCTGATGCCTAAGTAAGTTCGGGCTCTTTAGAGAGAGAAAATCCTAGAGAGAAGGCAGAGCTAAAACGTGCAAAGATTAAAAGTGTCCAAATGAATAGAACTTGAGAAGTATATATAGGTTACGGGGGGATTAAGGTGGCTTAATGACACCGTTAATCCCTAAACGTACTTAACTGACACATAACAACATGATTAACCCTTTAAAAGCATGGAGATGTGGGTGAAAAAGTCTAAGTACGAGTCGGGTAAAATGGATGTCGGGAGTCGGGACCCTCGGGGTCGGACGGGAAATTCGACCCCTAAGGCCTAGGATCGGGTCAGCTTGCACGACCTCTCTTGGGAGAGGCTGGGTCAGCTGACCCGATCCTCCTACGAGAGATAAGGCCGGCTAGCCTGATCTCACCTAGGTGAGACCAACGGACCGGTCCAGACGAATATTTTGGCTCGTCCGGGCCGTTCGCGTTTTGAGTGAAGTGCTCGGGTCCAACTTTCGATTTATAATCGTAAGTGGGGTAATTAGAATAAGACAATCCGAAGGGAGACGAGTTCAAATTGGGCGTATATCCATCACATGCCCCCGAGTCAACCAATGGCTTAACCCTTGATTGACACTATTTTATGATGCGATGACACGCACAATTTGAAACCGTGACTTTACCTCTTGACGAATCATTTGCTTATCCGTAGGCACATTTTCCGGGCCTTATCCTCAATTTCTCAAAAGAGTAAGTATAAACGTTAGAGTAAACGTGCACGCGCCTAGACATGTGTTCATAAAATGTGGATATAAAAATCCAATCTTATCATATGTGCATTTTAAAAATATGTACATGCATGGGGATGCAATACAATCATGAATATGGATTATGTGATCTAATTTCATGTAATCGTAATCAATACTTGCACATGCAAGGTAAGCCCTGTCTGTGAAAAAAAAATACTTAGACCGGGTCCAAAAAATTTCTAAGTATGGAATGTAGGATATATGCATATGAGAAATGCTAATTTGAGTGAACATGGATATATCATGAGCATGAAGGTGTGTACTAACATACATGTAAGTAAAAACACAAGTATGGAAGTGGGTGTGGACATGCTGCAATCATGGACATGGATGTATGCAGGAATATATGGCAACCATGTACATGAATGTCTAAGTGTTGAAAGCATATGAGTGTGTATGCTGGCATGCACGTGAGCGTAAGCATAAACATGTATGTATGCATGGATGGGTCGTGAGCATAAGCGTGAGTGATGGCATTGGTGCACTTGTAGGAATAAATCATAAATATGAACTTAAGTGCAAGGGTGAGAGTATAGACCCCTTTTATCCGAGGGTGCGAGCTCTATCACTTGATGAGACACAACGTTCTGCCTCCCGTGTATTGTGCGAGCACTGTCCCTTAACCTCGACCTTCGACATGTGTGACATTTTCCTTCATTCGCTGGAGCGTGTGTATAGCTTTTGACCCTTATCCTGCAATTCGTTCCACATAAAAGAGAGGGTGAAAATGCTTACAAGCTTTCTTCTTACCCGCTGCGTGCGAAGGGGTTTATCGACATATTTTAAGGGTTGACCCTTGCTTCGGATATGTGGGAGCGTTGCTCCTTTTGGGGAAGCTAAAAGTTCGCCCTCTTTGTGACGTTTTGGGGTTTGTTCCCTTGGTTGGTTTACCTTGAACTTTGATGGTCGGATCTCTTGGGTGACGGTTTTGCTCACGTAACTTGATGTTGAGATTGCCCCCGTAATAGGCGTATCTTGACCTTCCATGAGTAAGGGTCGACTTTTGCGTCGGTTGCTCGGATGGCTGACCCATTTTTGGGGAGTTTTCTCTTTCGGACAAGGAGACCATGAAGATCATTTATCAAAGCAATTGGACAAAATCTCATTGTCCTGTGTCATGGGTGTTCTAGGTGGACTGGTATGAGGCGAGGGTTCGCTTGACCCATCATCCCGCGAGCTTGGTGTGTCTTTTATCCTCTTGTTTTCATTCATCTTTCGTTTTCCCCTTGTAGGTCGGTTTCATGGAAAAACGTATAATGTGCAGGCGGAGCGTTCCAAATGCACCGTTGATTTAAATAAGAAGAAGGTACCCTCTGGCTCTGCTTCTGAGGTCAAGAAATCTTCTAAGTCCGGGAAGGCTGCAGAGGGTTCTAGTATGTTCTTTTTCTATTCTCTTTCCCTTATGATATACTTATGAATGTTCTCATGTAGCTTTCTTCTTGTTGTTAGAGCGTTCACCCCTGATTATCGAGCGGGTTCTTGCGGTAGGGGAGAGTTCAAGTCAATCCAAATCCAAGGCACAAAAGCCTGATTCTGAGGTCGGGCCCTCGACTGCCAAGAAGAAGAAAGCCGCGAGATACTCTTCTTCAAGTGCCTGCTTGCCGACTCCCTCTCGTGATAAGGAGATAGTGGTCGAAGAGGCGCCCTCCTTTCTTGACAAAGGGAAGTAGCCTGTGTTAAGATGTTGAGATGACCATAGATCTTGATGTCTCTCCTCCATCCTCTGCCCCCTAGTCGAGGGGCCGAGTCTCAGGTTTGTTTCTTCTTCATGTAGGTTTGATGACTTTGAAGGTGCCTTTGGCATACCTATGGGGTCATGTGATAACCATTGTGTTGAAGATCTTGCTTTTTATTATGGGTGTGATCATCCCCTTTCATTGAGACTCCTTTCTTTTGCCACGGCTCTAATTAAGATAGCAAATTTCTGCTTGAAAGTTTGGTGGAAACTGCTCTCGAGTTAGCCTCTACTAGTATCATAGTTGTGATCGTTGTGGGGATCGTTTCGTTATATGCCCCCGATAGTGCTTGCCGTGATTCTCCGTTTTATGGATGATTTCGTGAAATATAGAGGTTGTCTTCATAATGAGGACGTCTCCTACCTGGTATCATCCAGGAAGGTTGAAATATAAGTGCAGACCTTTGATGAGCGTATGAAGGGTATTGCTTTTCCATTTTTCTTGGACTTCCTCTTAAGGTTAGACGTAGGCTCTATAGGTTTGTGGTCGTATTAGCATCTTCGTAATGTGTATACTTGATAGCTTTTTTGTTATGTGTAGACATGATAGCCACCTCTTGGTGCGTGGTCATGATAGCTACTTCGCGGTGTGTGGACATGATAGCCACTTCGCAGTGTGTGGACATAATAGCCACTTCTTGGTGTGTGGACATGATATCCACTTCATGGTGTGTGGACATGATAGTCACTTGTTGGTGCGTGGACATGATAGCCACTTCTTGGTGCGTGGACATAATAGCCACTTCTTGGTGCGTGGACATAATAGCCATTTCTTGGTGTGTGGACATAATAGCCACTTTTGGTGCATGGACATAATAGTCACTTCGCTATGTATGTAGTTCGCCATTGCATTCCGTACTTATTGGCAAACCTGTCATGAGTGTTTCAACATTAATGAATAGTATTTCACACCTTTGTTCTATAGTTTCCTTTTGTTTAGGCTATGTTTGTTGGGTTTTGTCCCCGCGTCTCGTCTTGTCAGATTTCGTATCCTTTATGCTTTTGGGATGTCCCCTTTATGAGGTGTGCTTCAAAATATGCAAGGGTGATGTTTTGTCGAAAGTCGTGTTTGACGATGTTCAAGTCGAATGCGAGCAGAGGTCACGCGAGGCGACATGCAAGACAACAATTTTTGTCAGAGGTTGCCTTGGGCTACTTGTTAGGAGATTCTTCTTCGTAGGTCGTTTTGAATGAATTGTGATTTTCTTGCCTATTGTTGTGTTTCTTTTCTTTTGTCGGAGTGTTCTTTCGTTACTCCACTTTAGTTTTGTCATGCCTGCATTTTCATCATAAACAAACTTGGATGTTTCTCATATCATATAACCTTACTTTGTAAAAAGGAAGGCTTCTCAAGATATATTCTTGGGGACGTTGTAAAAATTTTCACGAGATAGGCTCTCGGATGATGCGGAATGTGTTCGCGAGATAGACTCTCGGAGGGCACAAAGTGTTATCACGAGATAGGTTCTCGGAGGGCACAGAGTGTTATCACGAGAGAGGCTCTCGGAGGGCACGGAATATGTTCGCGAGATAGGCTCTCGGAGGGCACATAATGTTATCACGATATAGGCTCTCGGAGGGTGCATAATTTTTTCACGAGATAGGCTATCGGAGGGCGCATAATATGTTCGCGAGATATGCTCTCGGAGGGCACATAATTAGTTCACGAGATAGGCTCTCGGTGGGCACAGAATTAGTTCGCGAGATAGGCTCTTGGAGGGCACATATTTTTTCACGATATAGTCTCTCGGAGGGCACGGAACTTTTCACGAGATAGGCTCTCGGATGGCATGGAACTTTTCACGAGATAGGCTCTCGGAGGGCACGGAACTTTTCACGAGATATGCTCTCGGAGGGCACAGAACTTTTCACGAGATAGGCTCTCGGAGGGCACATAATTAGTTCGCGAGATAGGCTCTCGGAGGGCACAAAATTTTTCATGAGATAGACTCTCGGAGGGCACGGAACCTTTCACGAGATAGGCTCTCGGAGGCGCATAATTTTTTGTAGTTTAAAACTACTCTCAAGATACGCTCTTGGGGGCGTCGATACTGTTTGCGGGAAAGGCTCCCGAAGGGCGCATAATTTTTCGTACTTTGAAACTACTCTCAAGATACGATCTTGGGGCGTCGATACTGTTCGCGGGACAGGCTCCAGGAGGGCTCAAAATATTACTTACGTTGTGTCATTTTCCAGGTAGGGTGCGATACACCTTCTGAATCTTTACTTAAGTTTTCTCTCTATAATATCGCCCTCGAAAGGTTGTTTTCCCTCTTATGTGACCTCTTCTAGGAGAAGAGGTGTTGCATGTTCTTGTGACCTTCAACTTCTAGTCTCTTCTTTTATACTTAGGTGGACTACCAAGTACTTTTTAGTTTGGTGCCCCCCAAGTTGCTTGGTGGTCACACCGCCTTTAATATTTGGCCGTTGAAGGCCTCTCGTTTATTTTCTTGGTTGGGTACTCCCTATGCTTGGGGCTCCCTAATCTTGTGTTTTATCCAATATGTCTGCTTGCTTGGGTCCGATGGGTGATTTCCATTCTCTTGGTAATTGGTTGTGGTAGTGTTCATATCCTGAGAAGGCTTGTAAACTATTTCCCCATCTTCCTTCTGTTTTGAGAAAAACACTTTTGCGGTGATTATCGAGTATGAATAACGTATCTTGGAAGGGGTTGCATTTGGGTTGAAGAGCTTTCTCATAGCATGGTATCTCGAGTTGTTTAACATGAAGTCGTGTTTCAGGCTAGTGAGTTTGATCCATGCCCCTTGCTCGGGCATGGGGGGTCCGATCGGGCTGTAATAATCTTCTTGAAGTGTTGTGGTACTTAGTGTGCTTCGCCTTTGCCTTTACATTGGAATATTTTTCAATGCTTTTAGGGAGTGTCACATTGGTCATGTCCCTCCCACCTCCAATATTGATTATAGGCTCCCCTTGTATTAGGAATTGAACTTAAAAATGATATTTTCCTTTAGATTTGCAGGTGATGTCTCGTGCTTTCCTTGGGTTTGCCCCCGTATTGGCTATGCCTTGTTGGATAACGTCTTTAGAAGTTGCATTTTAGTTGCGTGCGTAAACATGTTTGGGAGGTGTTGAGCTGACAAGTTCCTTCTCTTTTCCTTTTTTGTAACCTTCACTCACTAAGTGTTTAGCTTATAACCTTAAAGGCGGGACCTTCCCCTAGTGCCCCCTTTAGTGGGGTTTTTCCCTTGATGGGATGTCTGAGGCAAAAGTCTTATCATTAACATACAAGGTGCTTGATTAGTATGTGCGTCTAGTGCAGGGGTCGATCTCGAGACCTTACTTCCCAAGCTTTTGAGCTCTTCCTTGGTTGATCTTGTAGAACTATTATCATGCCCTAAGACCCTTGATGGGAGGTGTATCTCATTTTTCATATTCTGGTTGTTGCACTTTCTCTTTTGCTAATCTTGTATCTTTAGAGTTTCTTGCTTGGTGCATGACGTCTATGGCAGGATTTCCTACCGGTGCCTGTTCTGTTAGGGCTTGTATTCTTGGTTACCTTTCTTTCTTATGAGATGGCGAAGGAGTGTCCATGACCGCCCAAATGTGTCGCACTTGGTAGAGGAATGCGCCTTATCTTGAGGGCGCTATCGAGAATCTTCAAGTACCAATCTTTGATAAACAAATCATTCATTGCATATATAATACGGAGTCCAAGGATCTCCAGTTTAGGATCATATTTTGAGAACAGAAACACGGTCATCTATTAGATAAACTCTCCCTCTAGGGAGTTCATTTTTGCAAAGATAACTGCAAGGATACTTGTAAGGATATGTCTTCCATCCTTGTTCCAGCCCTATTTGCAGTGCTGTGTCCCTAATGGGTATGTTGATGTTCTGACCACCTTTACTAGTAGGGGGTCTCTTGGTATTAGATATGTCAGACTCTTCCCTAGTATCATCAATAGCTGGGCATGAGGGATGTCTGGCGAACTCCCTTCATGCACTATGATTCTCTTCATGTCAAAGCTAGTGATTCCCTCTGTTATGACCAATATATCGCTGTGTGGAAACACTATGTTTTCCATATCCCTTTTTGAAAGCTGGATGATGGTGTCGCCCTTCTTCCCTTGCTAGGCTTGGGGCCCTTGAAAGGTCCTTAATGGAAGTGTATTCCATTACCTGAGATCAGCTTACTAGGTGTAGTTGTATCTCATGGATATTTTGTAGAATCATATAGATCCACTGGAGGCGTTTGCCTTTGAAGGTGGGCGTTGTCCATGTGATATAGATCACGGGTATTTCGCTCTTCTTTATGATCCGCTTAGCTTGTCAGTGTGATCTGTTACTCTGCTCCTCGCAAACCTGCACAATGGGCAGTACCGAGCACGGAGAGGGGGGGGGGGGTGGTGCTCGGTGAACCCTCTTCGATACCTAAGTAAGTACGGGCTCTTTAGAGAGAGAAAGTCCTAGAGAGAATGCAGAGCTAAAACGTGCAAAGATGTAAACTTGTCCAAATGAATAGAACTTGAGAAGTATATAAAGACTATGGGGGGATTATGGTGGCTTAATGACACCGTTAATCCCTAAATGTACTTAATTGACACATAACAGTAGGATTAACCCTTTAAAAGCATGGAGTGGTGGGTGAAAAAGTCTAAGTACGATTCGGGTAAAATGGATGTCGGGACCCTCGTGGTCGGACGGGAAATTCGACCCCTAAGGCCTAGGATCGGGTCAGATTGCCCGACCTCTCTTGGGAGAGGCTAGGTCAGCTGACTCGATCCCTCCTTGGAGAGATAGGACCGGCTATCCTAATCTCACCTAGGTGATACCTACGGACCGGTCCGGACGAATATTTTGGCTCGTCCGGGCCGTTCGCGTTGCGAGTGAAGTGCTTGGGTCCAAGTTTCGATTTGTAATCGTAAGTGGGATGATTAAAATAAGAAAATTCGAAGGGAGACGGATTCAAATTGGGCGTATATCCATCACATGCCCCCGAGTCAACCAATGGCTTAACCTTGATTGACTCTATTTTATGATGGGATGACACGCACAATTTGAAACTTTGACTTTACCTCTTGACGAATCATTTGCTTATCCGTAGGCGCTTTTTCCGGGCCTTGTCCTCAATTTCTCAAAATAGAGTAAGTATAAACATTAGAGTAAACGTGCACGCGCCTAGACACGTGTCTGTAAAATGTGGATATAAAAATCCAATCTTATCACATATGCATTTTAAAAATACGTACATGCATGGGGATGCAATGCAATCATGAATATGGATTATGTGATCTAATTTCATGTAATCGTAATCAATACTTGCACATGCAGGGTAAGCCCTGTCTGTGAAAAAATACTTAGACCTGGTCCAAAAAATTTCTAAGTATGGAAATGTAGGATATATGCATATGAGAAATGCTAATTTGAGTGAACATGGATCTATCATGAGCATGAAGGTGTGTACTAGCATACATGTAAGTAAAAACACAAGTATGGAAGTGGATGTGGATATGCTGCAATCATGGACATGAATGTATGTAGGAATATATGGCCACCATGTACATGGATGTCTAAGTGTTGAAAGCATATGAGTGTGTATGTTGGCATGCACGTGAGCGTAAGCATAAAAATGTATGTATGCATGGACGGGTCGTGATCATAAGCGTGAGTGATTGCATTGGTGCACTTGTAGGTGTAAACCATAAATATGAACGTAAGTGCAAGGGTGAGAGTATAGACCCCTTTTATCTGAGGGTGCGAGCTCTGTCACTTGATGGGACACAACGTTTAGCCTCCCGTGTACTAGTGCGAGCATTGTACTTTAACCTCGACCTTTCGACATGTGTGACATTTTCCTTCATTCGCTGGAGCGTGTGTATAGCTTTTGACCCATATCCTGCAATTCGTTCCACATAAAAGTGAGGGTGAAAATGCTTACAAGCTTTATTCTTACTCGCCGCGTGCGAAGGGGTTTATCGACATATGTTAAGGGTTGACCCTTCCTTCGGATGTGTGTGAGCGTTGCTCCTTTTGGGGAAGCTAAAAGTTCACCCTCTTTGTGACGCTTTGGGGTTTGTTCCCTTGGTTGGTTTACCTTGCACTCTGATGATCGGATCTCTTGGGTGACAGTTTTGCTCCCGTAACTTGATGTTGAGATTGCCCCCGTAATAGGCGTATCTTGACCTTCCATGAGTAAGGGTCGACTTTTGCGTCGGTCGCTCGGACGGCTGGCCCATTTTTGGGGAGTTTTCTCATTCGGACAAGGAGACCATGAAGATCATTTATCAAAGAATTTGGACAAAATTTCATTGTCCTGTGTCTTGGGTGTTCGAGGTGGACTCGTATGAGGCGAGGGTTTGCTTGACCCCTCATCCCGCGAGCTTGGTGTGTCATTTTTCCTCTTGTTTTCATTCATCTTCCGTTTCCCCCTTGTAGGTCGGTTTCATGGAAAAACGTATAATGTGCAGGCGGAGCGTTCCGAACGCACCATTGATTTGAATAAGAAGAACGTACCCTCTGGCTCTGCTTCTGAGGTCAAGAAATCTTCTAAGTCCGGGAAGGCTGTAGAGGCTTCTACTATGTTCTTTTTCTATTCTCTTTCCCTTATGATATACTTATGAATGTTCTCATGTACCTTTCTTCTTGTTGTTAGAGTGTTCGCCCCTGATTATCGAGCGGGTTCTTGCGGTGGTCGAGAGTTTAAGTCAATCCAAATTCAAGGCACAGAAGTCTGATTCTGAGGTCGGGCCCTCGACTGCCAAGAAGAAGAAAGCCGCGAGAGACTCTCCTTCAAGTGCCCGCTTGCCGACTCCCTCTCATGAAAAGGAGATAGTGTTCGAAGAGGCGCCCTCCCTTCTTGACAAAGGGAAGCAGCCTGTGTTAAGACAATTGGATGACCATAGATCTTGATGTCTCTCCTCCATCCTCTGCCCCCCAGTTGAGGGGCCGAGTCTCAGGTTTGTTTCTTATTCATGTAGGTTTGATGACTTTGAAGGTGCCTTTGGCATACCTATGGGGTCAAGTGATTAACCATTGCGTTGAAGATCTTGCTTTTGGTAATGGGTGTGATCATCCCCTTTCATTGAGACTCCTTTCTTTTTCCATGGCTCTAATTAAGATAGCAAATTTCTGCTTGAAAGGTTGGTGGAGAATACTCTCGAGTTAGCCTCTACTAGTATCATAGTTGTGATCATTGTGGGGGTCGTTTTGTTATATGCCCCCGATAGTGCTTGCCGTGATTCTCCGTTTTATGGTTGATTTCTTGAAATATAGAGGTTGTCTTAATAATGAGGACATCTCCTACCTAGTATCATCCAGGAAGGTTGAAATATAAGTGCAGACCTTTGATGAGTGTATGAAGGGTATTGTTTTTCCCTTTTTCTTGGACATCCTCTTAAGGTTAGCCGTAGTCTCTTTAGGTTTGTGGTCGTATTAGCATCTTCATAATGTGTATACTTGATAGCTGTTTTGTTATGTGTAGACATGATAGCCACCTCTTGGTGCGAGGTCATGATAGCTACTTCGCGGTGTGTGGACATGATAGCCAATTCGCAGTGTGTGGACATGATAGCCACTTCTTGGTGTGTGGACATGATAACCACTTCTTGGTGTGTAGACATGATAGCCACTTCTTGGTTCGTGGACATGATATCCACTTCTTGGTGCGTGGACATAATAGCCACTTCTTGGTGCGTGGAAATAATAGCCATTTCTTGGTGCGTGGACATAATAGCCACTTCTTGAATGGACATAATAGCCACTTCGCTATGTATGGAGTTCGCCTTTGCATTCCGTACTTATTGGCAAAACTGTCATGAGGGTTTCAACATTATGTTTTTATATAATGAATAGTATTTCATACCTTTGTTGCTATAGTTGCCTTTTGTTTAGGCTATGTTTGTTGGGTTTTGTCCCCGCGTCTCGTCTTGTCAGAAGTTGTATCCTTTATACTTTTAAGATATCCTCTTTATGAGGTGTGCTTACAATATGCAAGGGTGATGTTTTGTCGAAAGCCGTGCTTGACGATGTTTAAGTCGAATGCGAGCAGAGGTCACGCGAGGGCGACATGCAAGACAGTAATGTTTGTCAGAGGTTGCCTTGGGCGACTTGTTGGGCGATTCTTCTTCGTAGGTCGTTTTGAATGACTTGTGATTTGGTTGCCTATTGTTGTGTTTCTTCTCTTTTATCGGAATGTTCTTTGGTTACTCCACTTTACTTTTGTAATGCCTGCATTGTCATCATAAACAAACTTGGATGTTTCTCATATCATATAACCTTACTTTGTAAAAAGTAAGGCTTCTCAAGATACATTCCTGGGGACGTTGTAAAAATTTTCACGAGATAGGCTCTCGGATGGCGCGGAATGTGTTCGCGAGATAGGCTCTCGGAGGGCACAAAGTGTTATCACGAGATAGGCTCTCGCAGGGCACAAAGTGTTATCACGAGATAGGCTCTCGCAGGGCACGGAATATGTTCGGGAGATAGGCTCTCGGAGGGCACAAAATGTTATCACAAGATAGGCTCTCGGAAGGCGCATAATTTTTCACGAGATAGGCTCTCGGAGGGCGCGGAATATGTTCTCGAGATAGGCTCTCGGAGGGCATAGAGTTAGTTCACGAGATAGGCTCTCGGAGGGCACATAATTTTTCACGAGATAGGCTCTCGGAGGGCACGGAAATTTTCACGAGATAGGCTCTCGGAGGGCATAGAACTTTTCACGAGATAGGCTCTCGAAGGGCACATAATTAGTTCGCGAGATAGGTTCTCGGAGGGCACGGAATTTTTCACGACTTAGGCTCTCGGAGGGCATCGAACTTTTCACGAGTTAGGCTCTTGGTGTGTAGACATGATAGCCACTTCTTGGTGCGTGGACATGATATCCACTTCTTGGTGCGTGGACATATTAGCCACTTCTTGGTGCGTGGAAATAATAGCCATTTCTGGGTGCGTGGACATAATAACCACTTCTTGAATGGACATAATAGCCACTTCGCTATGTATGGAGTTCACCTTTGCATTCCGTACTTATTGGCAAAACTGTCATGAGGGTTTCAACATTATGTTTTTATATAATGAATAGTATTTCATACCTTTGTTGCTATAGTTGCCTTTTGCTTAAGCTATGTTTGTTGGGTTTTGTCCCCGCGTCTCGTCTTGTCAGAAGTTGTATCCTTTATACTTTTGGGATATCCCTTTTATGAGGTGTGCTTACAATATGCAAGGGTGATGTTTTGTCGAAAGCCGTGCTTGACGATGTTTAAGTAGAATGCGAGCAGAGGTCACGCGAGGGCGACATGCAAGACAGTAATGTTTGTCAGAGGTTGCCTTGGGCGACTTGTTAGGCGATTCTTCTTCGTAGGTCGTTTTGAATGACTTGTGATTTGGTTGCCTATTGTTGTGTTTCTTCTCTTTTGTCGGAGTATTCTTTGGTTACTCCACTTTACTTTTGTAATGCTTGCATTGTCATCATAAACAAACTTGGATGTTTCTCATATCATATAACCTTACTTTGTAAAAAGTAAGGCTTCTCAGGATACATTCCTAGGGACGTTGTAAAAATTTTCACGAGATAGGCTCTCGGATGGCGCGGAATGTGTTCGCGAGATAGGCTCTCGGAGGGCACAGAGTGTTATCACGAGATAGGCTCTCGCAGGGCACAGAATATGTTCGGGAGATAGGCTCTCGGAGGGCACAGAATGTTATCACAAGATAGGCTCTTGGAAGGCGCATAATTTTTCACGAGATAGGCTCTCGGAGGGCGCGGAATATGTTCTCGAGATAGGCTCTCAGAGGGCATAGAGTTAGTTCACGAGATAGGCTCTCGGAGGGCACATAATTTTTCACGAGATAGGCTCTCGGAGGGCACGGAAATTTTCACGAGATAGGCTCTCGGAGGGCATAGAACTTTTCACGAGATAGGCTCTCGGAGGGCACATAATTAGTTCGCGAGATAGGCTCTCGGAGGGCACGGAATTTTTCACGACTTAGGCTCTCGGAGGGCATCGAACTTTTCACGAGTTAGGCTCTTGGTGTGTAGACATGATAACCACTTCTTGGTGCGTGGACATGATATCCACTTCTTGGTGCGTGGACATAATAGCCACTTCTTGGTGCGTGGAAATAATAGCCATTTCTTGGTGCGTGGACATAATAGCCACTTCTTGGTGCGTGGATATAATAGCCACTTCGCTATGTATGGAGTTCGCCTTTTGCATTTCAAACTTATTGGAAAAACTGTCATGAGGGTTTCAACATTATGTTTTTATATAATGAATAGTATTTCATACATTTGTTGCTATAGTTGCCTTTTGTTTAGGCTATGTTTGTTGGGATTTGTCCCCGCGTCTCGTCTTGTCAGATGTTGTATCCTTTATGCTTTTGGGATATCCCCTTTATGAGGTGTGCTTACAATATGCAAGGGTGATGTTTTGTCGAAAGCCGTGCTTGACGATGTTTAAGTCGAATGCGAGCAGAGGTCACGCGAGGGCGACATGCAAGACAGTAATGTTTGTCAGAGGTTGCCTTGGGCGACTTGTTAGGCGATTCTTCTTCGTAGGTCGTTTTGAATGACTTGTGATTTGGTTGCCTATTGTTGTGTTTCATCTCTTTTGTCGGAGTGTTCTTTGGTTACTCCACTTTACTTTTGTCATGCCTACATTGTCATCATAAACAAACCTGGATGTTTCTCATATCATATAACCTTACTTTGTAAAAAGTAAGGCTTCTCAAGATACATTCCTAGGGACGTTGTAAAAATTTTCACGAGATAGGCTCTCGGATGGCGCGGAATGTGTTCGCGAGATAGGCTCTCGGAGGGCACAAAGTGTTATCACGAGATAGGCTCTCGGAGGGTACAGAGTTTTATCACGAATAGGCTCTCGCAGGGCACGGAATATGTTCGGGAAATAGGCTCTCGGAGGGCACAGAATGTTATCACAAGATAGGCTCTCGGAAGGCGCATAATTTTTCACGAGATAGGTTCTCGGAGGACGCGGAATATGTTCGCGAGATAGGCTCTCGGAGGGCATAGAGTTAGTTCGCGAGATAGGCTCTCGGAGGGCACATAATTTTTCACGAGATAGGCTCTCGGAGGGCACGGAAATTTTCATGAGATAGGCTCTGGGATGGCACGTAACTTTTCACGAGATAGGCTCTCGGAGGGCACATAATTAGTTTGCGAGATAGGCTCTCTGAGGGCACGGAATTTTTACGAGTTAGGCTCTCGGAGGGCATCGAACTTTTCACGAGTTAGGCTCTTGGTGTGTAGACATGATAGCCACTTCTTGGTGCGTGGACATGATATCCACTTCTTGGTGCGTCGACATAATAGCCACTTCTTGGTGCGTAGAAATAATAGCCATTTCTTGGTGCGTGGACATAATAGCCACTTCTTGGTGCGTGGACATAATAGCCACTTCGCTATGTATGGAGTTCGCCTTTGCATTCCGTACTTATTGGCAAAACTGTCATGAGGGTTTCAACATTATATTTTTATATAATGAATAGTATTTCATACCTTTGTTGCTATAGTTGCCTTTTGTTTAGGCTATGTTCGTTGGGTTTTGTCCCCGCGTCTCGTCTTGTCAGATGTTGTATCCTTTATGCTTTTGGGATATCCCCTTTATGAGGTGTGCTTACAATATGCAAGGGTGATGTTTTGTCGAAAGCCGTGCTTGACGATGTTTAAGTCGAATGCGAGCAGAGGTCACGCGAGGGCGACATGCAAGACAGTAATGTTTGTCAGAGGTTGCCTTGGGCGACTTGTTAGGCGATTCTTCTTCATAGGTCGTTTTGAATGACTTGTGATTTAGTTGCCTATTGTTGTGTTTCTTCTCTTTTGTCGGAGTGTTCTTTGGTTGTTCCACTTTACTTTTGTCATGCCTTCATTTTCATCATAAACAAACTTGGATGTTTCTCATATCATATAACCTTACTTTGTAAAAATTAAGGCTTCTCAAGATACATTCCTGGGGACGTTGTAAAATTTTTCACGAGATAGGCTCTCGGATGGCGCGGAATGTGTTCGCGAGATAGGCTCTCGGAGGGCACAAAGTGTTATCACGAGATAGGCTCTCGGAGGGCACAGAGTGTTATCACGAGATAGGCTCTCGCAGGGCACGAAATATGTTCGGGAGATAGGCTCTCGGAGGGCACAAAATGTTATCACGTGATAGGCTCTCGGAAGGCGCATAGTTTTTCACGAGATAGGCTCTCGGAGGGCGCGGAATATGTTCGCGAGATAGGCTCTAAGAGGGCATAGAGTTAGGTCGCGAGATAGGCTCTCGGAGGGCACATAATTTTTCACGAGATAGGCTCTCGGAGGGCGCATAATTTTTTCGTAGTTTAAAACTACTCCCAAGATACGCTCTTGGGGGCGTCGATACTGTACGCGGGACAGGCTACCGCAGGGCGCAGAATTTTTCGTAGTTTAAAACTACTCTCATGATACGCTCTTGGGGGCGTCGATACTGTTCGCGGTACAGGCTCCCGGAGGGTTCAGAATATTACTTTACCTTGTGTCATTTTCCAGGTAGGGTGCGTCTTTGATACGCCTTCTGAATCTTTACTTGAGTTTTCTCTCTATGATATTTCCTTTTACCTAGCCTTTTCCTGAGTGTGGGAGAACACCTTTCGAGGGCGATGCTTGTATGTTGCCAACTTAGGACGAGTCTGTACAGGGAGTTGAGGTTGTTTTCCCTCTTATGTGACCTCTTCTAGGAGAAGAGGTGTTGCATGTTCTTGTGACCTTCTGCTTTTAGTCTCTTCTTTTATACTTAGGTGGACTACCAAGTACTTGTTCGTTTGGTGCCCCCCAAGTTGCTTGGTGGTCACACTGCCTTTAATATTTGGCCGTTGAAGGCCTCTCGTTTATTTTCTTGGTTGGGTACTCCTTATGCTTGGGGCTCCCTAATCTTGTGTTTTATCCAATATTTCTTCTTGCTTGGGTGCAAGGTTATTTCCATTCTCTTGGTAATTGGTTGTGGTAGTGTTCATATCCAGAGAAGGCTTTTAAATTATTGCCCCCTCTTCCTTGTGTTTTGAGAAAAACGCTTTTGCGGTGATTATCGAGTATGAAAAACGTATATTGGAAGGGGTTGCATTTTGGTTGAAGAGCTTTCTCATAGCATGGTATCTCGAGTTGTTTAACTTGAAGTTGTGTTTCAAACTAGTGAGTCTGATCCATGCCCCTTGCTCGGGCATGGGGAGTCCGATCGGGCTGTAATAATCTTCTTGAAGTGTTGTGGTACTTAGTGTGCTTCGCCTTTGCCTTTACATTGGAATATTTTTCAATGCTTTAAGGGAGTGTCACATTGGTCATGTCCCTCCCACCTCCAATCTTGATTATAGGCTCCCCTTGAATTAGGACTTGAACATAAAAATGATATTTTCCTTTAGATTTGCAGGTGATGTCTCGTGCTTTTTCTTGGGTTTGCCCCCGTATTGGCTATGCCTTGTAGGATAACTTCATTAGAATTTGCATTTTAGTTGCGTACGTATACATGTTTGGGGGGTGTTGAGCTGACAAGTTCCTTCTCTTTTCCTTTTTTGTAACCTTCACTCACTAAGTGTTTGGCTTATAACCTTAAAGGCGGGACCTTCCCCTAGTGCCCCCTTTAATGGGGGTTTTTCCCTTGATGGGATGTCAGAGGCAAATGTCTTATCATTCACATACAAGGTGCTTGATTAGTATGTGTGTCTAGTGTAGGGGTCGATCTCGAGACCTTACTTCCCAAGCTTTTGAGCTCTTCTTTGGTTGATCTTGTAGAACTATTATCATGCCCTAAGACCCTTGATGGGAGGTGTATCTCATTTTTCATATTCTGGTTGTTGCATTATCTCTTTTGCTAATCTTGTATCTTTAGAGTTTCTTGCTTGGTGCATGACGTCTATGGCAGGATTTCCTACCGGTGCATGTTCAATTAGGACTTGTATTCTTGGTTACCTTTCTTTCTTATGGTATGGCAAAAAATGTACATGACCGCCCAAATGTGTCGCACTTGGTAGAGGTATGTGCCTAATCTAGAGGGCCTATCTAGAATCTTCACGTACCTATCTTTGATAAACATATCATTCATTGCATATATAATACGGAGTCCAAGGATCTCCAGTTTAGGATCATACTTTGAGAACAGAAACACGGTCGTCTATTCGATAAAATCTCCCTCTAGGGAGTTCATTTTTGCAAGGGTTAAAGGTACTTTTCACACCACATGTTTGACCGAATGTGGCTTTTAGTACCGAATGTTTGGTTTTGTATACTTTTGGTACCAAACGTTTGAAAAAATGTGGCTTTTAGTACATCTGTTAGTTGCCCGTTAGTTTTGGCTGTTAAATGACATGTGCAAGTCACGTGACCGACCCTAAAATTTTGATTTTGTTCAATTTAGTCCTTCAAATATATTCCTAACTTTTATTTTGTTTAATATAGTCATAAAACTTCAAAATCGAACCCAATTGAACCAATCAAACCCAATTGACTTAGACACAATTAGGTTTAATTGACCCAATTGGGGCTAGGTCAATTGGGATGTCGATTTTGAGGTTTTAGGACTAAATTAAACAAAATAAAAGTTAGGAATATATTTGAGGGACTAAATTGAACAAAATGAAAAATTCAGGGTCGGTCACGTGACTTGCACGTGTCATTTAACGGCCAAAACTAACGGCCAACTAACAGATGTACCAAAAGCCACATTTTTCAAACGTTTGGTACCAAAAGTATACAAAACCAAACATCCGTTACTAAAAGCCACATTCGGTCAAACATGTGGTGTGAA
This sequence comes from Clarkia xantiana subsp. parviflora, assembly GCA_036873135.1. Lineage (NCBI taxonomy): Eukaryota > Viridiplantae > Streptophyta > Magnoliopsida > Myrtales > Onagraceae > Clarkia > Clarkia xantiana. Next base: position 3,683,793 of record JAPTYO010000018.1, read on the forward strand.
AAGTACCTTTAACCCTTTTTGCAAAGATAACTGCAATGATACTTGTAAGGATATGTCTTCCATTATTGTTCCAACCCCATTTGCAGTGCTGTGTCCATAATGGGTATGTTGATGTTCTGACCACCTTTACTAGTAAGGGCTCTCTTGGTATTAAGTATGTCCGACTCTTCCCTAGTATCATCAATAGCTGGGCATGGGGGATGTCTGGCGAACTCCCTTCATGCACTATGATTATCTTCATGTCAAAGCTAGTGATTCCCTCTGTTATGACCAATATATCGCTGTGTAGAAACACTATGTTTTCCATATCCCTTTTTGAAAGCTGGATGATGGTGTCGCCCTTCTTCCCTTGCTAGGCTTGGGGCCCTTGAAAGGTCCTATGGAAGTGTATTCCATTACCTGAGATCAGTTTACTAGGTGTAGTTGTATCTCCTAGCTATTTTGTGAAATCATATTGATCCACTGGTGGCGTTTGCCTCTGAAGGTGGGCATTGTCCATGTGATATAGTTTCCCCAGTTTTATGGAGTGATGTGCTCGCGGCTGCCCCCTCTTATACTAATAAGTATTTTCTTTGTTTTTGCGAGGAAGGGATGTTGTGACTTGGATTGTGCCCCCCTTGCATATCAACGCCCGATGTTGTCTTTCGACGAACGTAGCACTAAGATTCTTGTTGGAAGGTTGTAGCGGGGGTAGTCCTTTGTGACCCTCATGGTAATTCTTCTTTAGGATGCTGAGAGTGTTCAACTTATTTTTGGATGTGAGCCTTCCATCTTAGTGATCTTTTCCCAGAGTCTTGACCTTATAGGTGCCCTTTGAAATTGAGCAATCTGTTCCTTATGCGCTCCTTTTAGGAAGTTAAGCAAACGGTAGTGTCGAACAAACATGTTTGAACAAGGCCGTTTGTCCGCCCAGATGTTCTGATTAATGACGATGCTTACGTTCATCTGTGGCGTGCTGCCTTGGTGGCGACTGCTTTTTGATGGACTCTTTTAGTAGTCGGCCTGTGTATATATATAATCGGAGCCCGAAGACATCCGGTATGATCATTCTTGGAAAACATGGTAATATCAAGTCAAAATCTACCCCTTTCAGGGAGATGAATTGTTACGTAGTTAAATTAAATAAGAGGATATGGGAAGGATATAAGTGTGGGGGTGTTGATATCTCATACTTCCTCGGTAATTTTAAGGTCGCATCCTTGTCGAGGCGGACTAGGTGGAGGTATATCCTCCGTACACGCTATGTGTGATCTCACTGCACTGTGCCTGTCTATAAGTCTTCCTGTTGTAGTAGTGATGTAGTAAAATAGTATGTCACTCCGTGAGTTCCATGCTCAAAGCCTTATCTTTCAAACTGCCCCTTTATCCCTGGAGTGGTGTACCGAGGGTTGTCTTGCACGAGGGGTTGGAACCTGTCGCGTTGTATCATGAGTAGGCGGTTACCTTGTCGAGTTGTCGGGACGATATCCCTCACTTTGAGCTCTCCTTGGAATGTCCGTTAGTGGGGTGTGGTCAATCGGATACACTGGCGGTGGTCTGTATCTTCTAGCTCTTATTGCCTCATAGTATACTATCGATTCATCTATGGCTGACATGATTCCTTCTTTTATTGGAAGTTCACCTTGGGAGAACATCGGTTCTTCTGATGCGGTGTATGTATGCCTATTAAACATTGGCATATCGTTCGATGTGATTTTGTTGCCAGGCATCCCGAATGGTTGATCTTGTGGCGGCATGCCATGAGAAGAATGTTGTGGGGGATTCCTATGATAGGTCCTCTGAGTATTAGGAACTGGCGGTTCCTGTTGCAGCTCTTGAATGGATGGTATCCCTTCAGGAGCGGGCATTGGTGGCACTCCTTGAGGGGTTGGTATAGGCGGTTCCACTACTGGCCTCACTACCCTTGGTATCTTGTTACTTGGATGACGTGGTGGTCTCGAATCCTCGGAACGAGGTTCGTTAACTATAGACTCACTTGGTGTCTTTGCTCACCTCCTGTATTGCACCATTCGCGCATGAAAATCGCGGCAGACATTTGGGTATCTTCTTAAATTCCATAGGGTTCGAAGTAGTGGAAGACTCAGCCCCAGCTGGGCGTGACGGTCCTCCTTGGTTGTTTTTCAGTGCCTCCCTATAAGCCAATAGCTCCTCTAATGCATTCATGAACACCGGAGTCACTGTTTGTGCTCCTTGTGAATACATAGACCTTGTATTGGTGGTATGAGCCTGGTTGTCGTTTCCTGGTATGCCTTATGTTGGCATTCCATATGGATACTCCTGAGGGTGTGTTCCATAATGGTACCCCTGTGGAAGTGCTGGGTATGGATATCCTTAGGATGGCATTCCTTGTTGCACACCCTGCCCTTGTGGTCGTCGAGTCATAGGGGTCGAAGCAGTGGAAGACTCAACCCCAGCTGGGCGTGACAGTCCTCCTTGGTTGTTTGGCGGCCTATTGTCCCCCGGTGGATGGTACGTTGTTCGTCATTGATCTCGTGATAGCCAGGTTATTTGTTCAAAACCCACGGACGGCACCAGGTGTAAGACGTGTGCCTCTGGTTGATGGGTCTCTGATCCGAGTGACACTTCTCACTGGTATTTCGCTCTTCTTTCTGATCCGCTTAGCTTCTCAGTGTGATCCATTACTCTGCTCCTCGCAAACCTGCACAATGGGCAGTACCGAGCACAGAGAGGGGGGGGGGGGGGTGGTGCTCCGTGAACCCTTTCCGATGCCTAAGTAAGTTCGGGCTCTTTAGAGAGATAAAATCCTAGAGAGAAGGCAGAGCTAAAATGTGCAAAGATGTAAACTTGTCCAAATGAATAGAACTTGAGAAGTATATATAGGCTACGGGGGGCTTAATGACATCGTTAATCCCCAAACGTACTTAATTGACACATAACAGCGGGATTAACCCTTTAAAAGAATGGAGAGGTGGGTGAAAAAGTCTAAGTACGAGTCGGTTAAAATGGATGTCGGGACCCTCGGGGTCGGACGGGAAATTCGACCCCTAAGGCCTAGGATCGGGTCAGCTTGCCCGACCTCTCATGGGAGAGGCTGGGTCAGCTGACCCGATCCCTCCTAGGAGAGACCGGGTGAGGCCACCCGATCTCTCCTAGGAGAGATCGGGCCGGCTAGCCCGATCTCACCTAGGTGAGACCAACGAACCAGTCCGTACGAATATTTTGGCTCGTCTGGGCCGTTCGAGTTGCCATTGAAGTGCTCGGGTCCAAGTTTTGATTTATAATCGTAAGTGGGGTGATTAAAATAAGACAATCCGAAGGGAGACGGGTTCAAATTGGGCATATATCCATCAAATATGCCGATTTGACCGATTGAAACTCTTTCTTTATCAATATTACTCCATTGGAAGAAATAAACTGTAATGATAATCATGTGATAGACCGATTGGATTAAATTATGTTAAATTCAGAAATGAAACGATTTAACCAAAGGTTAAACTGGGGTAAATTGCGCCTCGCGCAAGTGGACCTCGAAAGAGGAACACATCGTTTCAAAGTACGAATTTAATAATGAAGTGTTTAAAATGATGATGTGCTGAATTTTCGTTTGCATTCCTTCGGAAATAACTTATTGATAACATTTACATCGGTAGAAAGTCGGCTTCAAAAGCTACTACGACCTTGTAAAAGTATCGAATGACGCATAAGGTGAAAACCTGAAATGCTCAGTTCGGAGATGGGACAAAATCTCTGAAATAAGTTAGCAAACGAAAAAGGATGAAGTCGGTTACATGATTTTCCTTCCGTACGCCTTGAAAGATAAGTCAAGCTAAGCATTCAAATCAAATGACACACTTGTATAAGCATAGTTTGTAAACATAAATGTTGTAATCATTTCGTCACACGTTCCCTATGGGATGGTGAGAAAATGATTCACATTAATGTAAAACTACGTTCCATTGTTATCGGTAAGACACGCCGCCATAAAAACTGAAGAATGATAATGAGCTACTCATATTATCATGCGGCATTAATTTGCGCATTAAACACGTATTTAGGACAAGAGTATGTTACTACTCTTTGAAAATACATGTTTACAGCTTAAAGACATGGTACCGTGGTCGAACATGTGACATTACATACTTGAGGATGAATTTTCCGATGCATTGACAGTTCAGAAAAATGAGTTTTGATCATTGATCAGGAGCAGGATACTACTGACATCAGGTCCCACTTAATTCGAGTGGGAGAGATTTGAACCAGCAACTCGAGTGAATGACATGGTAAATGATAATGGAAACATTTTCATAATAAATCCAGTGGGAGGTCTAAACGCCTACAACAAGTAATCACTGTTGCTGTCTGGACGAATCAAGTTGAACCTGATTATCGTAATGCTAAACCAGGGATGCCACAACTACCTAAACTACCCATTGTTTCCAGTGGGAGTAATCCGACAAACTTGGTTCCAGATTCTACTGATCAAGAAATTCATCTTGGAAGTAAAACTCTGAGACCGAGAAGTCGTATGAGGAAAGTTGTCGGTTATGGTTAAAGCACTCCTCTTATACCCAATAGAAGTGATGCTCCGATGAGAAGCATCATCTCGAGTGGGAGAATTGATCCCAATTGGAAGAAATGCTCCTATAGGAGGCATTATTTCGAGTGTGAGAGACATTAAGACTCAAAGACGAAATAATCAAGCCTAGACGAAAGTCAAATGCGTCGAACTTCTCGCAAGAAGTACCCCATCTAGAAGAGTGATATTCTCACTCCAACAACTATTGCACTGCATTGGAAAGACCTCAAGTGGAGAAATGAAAGAAAATATTAAATGAGAGAGATCGCCTAAATGAAAGCCATTATAGTCTGTAGTTGATTTACCTGCTAACCACAGGGGCATAAGGATAAGGTGAGTCCTGAAAGAAGGCTCACCACTGACGGAAAAGGTTGAGCGATATACAGCTCGACTCGTTGCGAAAGGTTGTACCCAACTTAACGGAGTGGACTTTGACGAAACATACTCACCAACTATGCGTAAAACCACGGTGCATGGCCATTCATGGTCCTGGTCGCATGTTTCGGTTACGAACCTCACCAAACAAGTATTAAGACCGCATTCCTCCTCGGAAACCTGGAGGAAGAGATCTACATGGAGCGACAAGAGGGTTTCATTACTCCTGGTAATGAACGTAAAGTTTGTAAACTCCAAAAGGTTCATTTACGGTCTTAAACAGTCGTCTCGGCAATGGTACCGCAGATTCCACGAGGAAATCGTAGGAAACAGATTTGTGAATCTTCACGAGGATCCCTGCGTGTATTATAAGACCTCAGGGTCTAAGTATGTCATCTTAACTTTGTACGTGGACGACATACTCATTGCCGCAAACGACATGAGTTTTATGAAAAAGTCAAAGTCTTGGTAGACATATGTATTTGAGATGAAGGATATGGGAGAGGCCACGTACATCTTGGGCATTAAAATTGCTAGAGATCGGGCTACCCAGAAATTGTGTCTGTCTCAAGAAGCCTATATCAACAAGCTGTTGAAAAGGTTCAGATTACAGGATGCCAAACCCGTGGATACGCCGGTGGTGTTTGGGTGCGCACTGTCAAAATGTGACGGCCCCGATAACCTGGCAGAGCGTGAACAGATGAAGGGTGCGTAGTATTTAAGCATGGTTGGTAGTTTGATGTACGCCATGCAATTCACCCGTCCGGATATCTGTTATACCGTGGGCCTAGTAGCACGTTTCCTATCAGATCCTGTCCATCAACATTTAAAGACTATATAACGAGTAACTGGTTAATTGAAAAGGTACTGCCGACTATGAACTGTACTATGAGGGCAGGAAGTTAGAATTGACCAATTACATTGACGCCGAACGTGGTGGCAATCCGGATGATCATAAGTCCACTACAGGAGGAGTATTCCTCCTTGCTAATGCCGACATTTCATGGACGAGCAAGAAGCAAACCCAAGTCGCGCTGTCCACAATGGAATCAGAATTCGTAGCTCTCTCTAAGGATGCACAGGAAGCGGTCTGGCTCAAAAGGTTTCTAACTGCACTGCTTGATGGTGATGTTGAGAATAAACCTGTGAAGGTCTTCTCTGACAGTCAAGCAGCCATTGCTTCATTTAAGAATCCGAAGTACCATAATATGACCAAACACATTGATGAGAAATAATTTCATGCTAAATTTTAATAATAGTAGACAATATAATCACTATGGAATACTTGTCCACTAATAACTTGGTAAAGGACCCATTAAAAAAACCACTACGCAGGGAGATATTCGAAAAGCATGTAAAATTGCTTGGATTGCCTAGGGTTTAGAGATGGCATGTATCTGTGATAACATTTTGATATTAGAAAGTTACATTTTGTAAGCGAAAGAATTGCAACTGAGTTTATGATCAATCGACGTCATAATGTTTTGATTACATCCGATTTACAGTCTATAAACTAAGTCGTAGGAGGACGCAGTCCTCTGCCAAACTATGTCGAATGTGGGCCTTACCTAGTCACACAGGTACGGTAGTATTTCGGTGGAGGGAGGCCTCTACCAAGCAATACTGGCTAAGAGTAAGGGAGATAAACCTGATTAAGCAAGACGATTATCTAGTTCCGAAGTAACTCGACATGATCTTCGTTTTGCATATCGCCATGATGAACTTCGTTCGTCATTTAACCACATTCTGGGCCAGATGAGAATCTGTGATAGCATGATTGACATATCCCTTTCCTGTCAACCCAAAAGGTTCAGGTATGCTATCAACATGTGCTTCATACTGCGTGTACGTTCGACCACGGGGTCACAGCTTGGTTGTGCTAGGAAGGAATCCTCATGATTCTAGCGGGCGCAAAATTCTTCACATCAAGCGTGTGATTGATCCCAGGAGCCTTATGAAGAGGCACCTAAAGTATCCTCACGGACTCAGAACTCATATCTAAGGTCAGGCTCAATGATCGCTTCCCAGCGTACGAGCGTAGTGCTGAACAAATAGGCCCAGTGACCACGTCTTTGGAAAACGGTTGGGTCTGACTAAGGATATGAGCGATGGGGATGATCAAGTTAACCTGTAATTCACCGACTCTTGTATTCACTAGGTGGCCACCAACCGGATATTAGTTGAAGGTTGTGAATACTTGTACGGATGCCTTGGAGAAGTGTTCCTATGTGGAAACTAGGCAAAAGGAGAATTAAAAGATGACCTAGGATACAGCGCGGTACAATATAAATGTTGTTTATAACAGGTTGATTAGAGAAAAGGAATCAACGTTCCGTGGGCGCTACAATACTCCTAACAGATGAGTAGCATGATGGCCGTCGTATCCGCCGGTCGCACGGCAAACCTCGTATGAACTATTCGGAAGCAAGGAGCAGATCGAATGAGTGAAATGTTGATGCATATTTGGACGACAATACATTAACAGGCACCCTCCCATTCCGGCGAGTGGGAATAGTTTACTTAAGGAAATTATGTATATGGTGATGGGCGCAGTAATTGGTAGCCCATAATATGTATAGTTTACTTAAGGAAATTATGTATATGTCACATTAGGGTAATTGGGCCAGACCCAAATCCCAATTGACATGAGAGACCCAAAATTGGGCCTCCCTATGCATAAGTGGCCGGCCGAAATTAGGAGTGGGCAAAGTGGACTTTTGCCCACTTTGCTCCTCCTATAAATACATAGTGTTAGGGAATTTTAGGGTTAATCACTACTCCCTCATTAGAGTGTTTTAGAGAGAAAAACCCTCTTCCCCACACTATAGTTCGGCCGCACCAAGCTAATCACCGAGGGTGTGCCAAATTGCTTTCGAGCAAAATCTCCAGAGATCTGTCCCCGTGCCAAGAATCGATCAGAGGCTTTGCTGTGGAGCTTGCACCACGTAGGGCTTCTCTAACAAGAACATCTACGGGTCCCGACCGGAGGATCGTGAACTCCCTCCAGAGAAGATCTTGGGTCTACGGATCATCTTAAAGGTGATGGGTTCCGATGTAATCGTTAGCCCCGTTAACAGTCAATAAACGGCGGGTAAGCCTAGAGGGCCTCGCGAAAGACCTGGAAGGTCCAGAAGCCCAGTATGAAGGGTCCCGACGAGATCGGTCCCGATATATGAACTGAATGCTCCCGACGAGAAGCCTCTGAGTAGGCCCCGATATGCCTTTGAGAAGGTCCCGATAATAAAGCCCCGAGAATGCTGGCCCTGTCCCGTGGGGCGAGGAGTCCTGGGTGGTGACCTAGAATGAGACAACTTTGGAGTCCCCGATATGGATCGGGACTTGTGATCAGAGGATAAGACCAAGAAACCCGCCTACTAGATAGAGTAGTGGGGAAACGGTTAAGATACGGATAAACTCCCCCGAGATACGCAGGGCGTGCCCGAGATACGCAGAGCGTGGGTGAGATACGCGGAGCGTGGGGCGAGATATGCGGAATCCTGAACGAGATATACGGAACGTGGGTAAACTGCCAGGCGCGGTTACGGGTAACTGAGGTAACTTCCCCTCTTATATAAAGGAGGAAGTTACCTCAGAAAGGTTACACTCTCTAATACGAACTTAGACTATTGCTATCCACCCCATCGTTCAAACTCTCATTTAAGCATCGGAGAGGGATTCTGGGTCACCAACCAGATCATCCCCTTTTTGCAGGATTACGCGGAGCCAAGGAGTTCAGGTTTTCCGTCAAGAACGTACCGGAGCTTCGACCGTGATCCAACATTGGCGCCGTCTGTGGGAAACTTACAAAAAGTCACAATAGTTTCTACTAGATCGATGGCTGGTGGTGGCAAGCAAAAGAAGCAAGTCCCGGCGAGCAGTTCTCGCCCTGCTGGAACCGTGAATTCCGCGTTGCCGGAGCGTGCTGCTGAACAAGGTGATCACCCTGCTGTTTCTCACACAGGGGGGCATGGTGAAGATCACGAGGTCTCAGTCCAAGACACGGCGGTGAACAGGGAGGATATCCCAAGAAGAGAGGTGGATGCTCCTCCAAATCCGGTGGTGCACATGGAGGAAATCCCGCGGAGGGAGGTAGGTGCTTCCTCAAACCCGGAGTTGGCTATGGCAGTAGCAGATGCTATGCCCATGTTCCTGGAGGCTATGGAGGCTCTTCTGGACAGAAGAGAGGCTGCCAAGAGAAGGGAAAGTTGCCTCCACCTCCTCCAAGGGAGGTTCAAGAGGAACAGGAGGTTCAGTCCAGGAATAGGGGTAAGGAACCCGCGCACTCGGAAAGGTTCGTGGTCGACGGTCCCGGACCAGTGCAACACAGGACCATTCCCCTGAATGGCCCCATCACCCCCGATCAGGTGGTGAAGATCGTCAACATCTGCATGGGCGATCAGAAGCATATGACATCGGAGCTGAGGGATCGATCTACTCATCCTTTTGTTCCACGGCTGATAGATACTGTCGCCCCGCCAGGGCTAGGTATTCCGACCATCAAGGAGTACGAAGGTGAAGGGGACCCGGTCCGCCATGTTCAGAGGCATGTCCAGGCCCGTATGGGTAGAGCCGCGAATGATGACATCGTGTGTGTGCTGTTCCCGATCACATTGGGAGAAAGGGCCTTGACGTTTTTTCAGCCTACTGCCAGGATGTATTACTTGTTGGACTGATATGCACGACCGCTTCATTAAGCAGTATCAGGGTCGTAGGCGCCTCTTGAAGAGCGTGAGGTCTTTGACCCAGGTGGTGCAGAGGTCTGACGAATCGTTGGCGTATTACTACCAACGGTTCACTGCTAGTGTCGCGGAGATCGACGAGGAGATATCGGAGGGAGAGACCATCCGCACCTTCCTTCGGAACCTAACTGCCCCATATGGTTCCGATCTGATGCATAGTGTGGCCGCGAAGGTTGTGTGGAGTATGGAAGCTTTGCAAGCGAGGGTGAAGCAGCAAATCGACGTGCAGGAGTCGAAGATTGCTGCCGGAGAGCTTGATCCTCCGAAGTCAGGAAGAGGAAAGCAATCGTCCAAGCTGTCGGACGATCGCAAAGGGAACGACAAATCGGAGGGAAGTAGGAGCCGTGGTCGCCCCGATAGAAGGAAGGACAAGCGTCCTCCGAGGAAGGATAACCGAGAGGATCGTCACGTTCCTCTCAACAGTTCGATGACCGCCGTGCTAGCGGTGATGGATTGGCATGGTCTCGTCCGATACCCCCCGAGGAAAGAAGGTGAATTCTTGGGAGGTCGCTCTGATCGTTACTGTCGGTATCACCGAGCCAATGGTCACGACACAGATAACTGTCGGGAGCTGAAGAAGGAGATAGAGAAGCTGATCCAGAAGGGGAAGCTTAAGGAGTTTGTTGGTGGGGGACGGTGCCGATCCCATTCCAAAACTCGATCGCGGTCCCGTTCCAGGTCCCGCGATCGATCTCCAAAGAAGAAGAAGGTTGAGCCAGAATCTTCCGGTGCCCGTAAGGAGAGGCGGGGAACCATCAATGTCATTCATGGAGGAATGGCGGCGGGAGGTGATACCTCCGCTTCTCGGGAGAATTACGCTTCCCGTATTTCTGCTGCCGTGGTGTTAGGAAAGAGGTCCCGATCGTGGACTATGAAGGAGGAAATGGTGATTTCTTTCTCAGCAGAGGATCTGATAGGCGTGGAGAGCCCCCACGATGACGCCTTGGTCGTGACCTTGGATGTGGATGGATTCGAGATGAAGCGGATCCTGATAGACGGAGGGAGCTCTTCCGACATTCTGTTCATGGACGCCTTGGAAGCCATGGGAAAGACGAAGAAGGACCTGACGGAGGTGACCTTCCCGATGGTGGGATTCTCTGGTTCTACTTCCTATCCGCTGGGAATGATCACCTTACCGGTGGAATTCGGTAGTGGGTGGAAAGCGGAAAGGCGGAACGTGGATTTCGTCGTGGTGGAGTCTGCGGGGACGTACAATGCTATCATCGGGAGGACCACCATCAATCCTCTCATGGCAGTCGCCTCGACCGTCCACCAGAAGATGAAGTTCCCGACTGATAATGGAGTCGGGGAGGTCAGGGGTGACCAGGTGGCATCCAGAAGGTGTTATGTTAACGCCACCCGAAGGAGAAGGAGGGAAGCTATGGCTGTCCTTCAGACTGATGCCGATCCTCGAGAGGAGTTTGGGCATCCCGCCCCCATGGAGGATCTGAAAGAGGTCGAGATTGACGGACCTCAAAGAAAAGTGAAGATCGGGTCTGCTTTGTCGGAGGAAAGAGCCCGAGAATTGATCGAGCTCCTGAAGGAGTTCAAGGAGCTGTTTGCCTGGTCCCCGAGCGATATGCCAGGAATCAGCCCCGACGTGATAGTGCACGAGCTGAAGATTGATCCCGCGATCAAGCCTATCATGCAGAAGAGGCGCCCGATGGGCGCAGATAAAGGATCGCGATCCAGCAGGAAGTGGGTAGGTTGCTCGACGCTGGATTCATCAAGGAGCTCCGATTCCAGACTTGGGTCGCTAACCCGGTCCTGGTGAGGAAGAGGAACGGGAAGTGGCGGATGTGTGTCGATTTCCGCGACTTGAACAAAGCTTGCCCGAAGGACTGTTATCCGCTCCCGAGAATCGACCAGCTGGTGGATGCCACGTCGGGACATGAGCTGCTGAGCTTCATGGATGCTTATTCTGGTTATAACCAGATCAAGATGGCGAAGGAGGATGCCCCCCACACAGCCTTCTATGCTGATAGTGATGTCTATCACTATGATGTTATGCCCTTTGGGCTGGTCAATGTTGGAGCAACTTACCAGAGTATGGTGAACAAGTTGTTCGGGGACATGCTGGGAAAGACCATGGAGGCTTATGTGGATGACATGTTAGTGAAGTCCCGACAGGTGGTAGACCATGTCCGCAACTTGGCGGTGGCGTTTGAGCGGATGAGGTTTCATCAAGTTCGTCTGAATCCGGACAAGTGTGCTTTCTGAGTGAACTCGGGGAAATTCCTAGGCTTTATGGTGAGCCAAAGAGGAATCGAGGTGAATCCCGAGAAGCTGAGAGCAATCGAGGAGATGCAGTCTCCGAAAACCCATCGGGAGGTTCAGGTGTTGAATGGCCGATTAGCCGCGATGAATCGTTTCTTATCCAAGGCAAGTGACCGAGCCATGCCATTTTTGATGTGCTAAGGCCCACAAGAAGTTTGAGTGGTCCGACAAGTGCGAGGAGGCATTTCAGGCGCTCAAGCAACACCTCCGTACCCTCCCGCCATTGGCAAAACTGGTTCCAGGCGAGCTGCTTTATCTCTATTTGGCTGTTTCTGAAGTTGCTGTTAGTTCTGTGTTAATAAAGATTGTCAAGGGCAACCAAGTTCCTGTTTATTATGTAAGCAAGGCGTTTGCCAAATCTGAAATGAATTATCCCGCTCTTGAGAAGTATCTCTTTGCGTTGATTATTACTGCTCGAAAGCTGAGGCCTTACTTCCATGCCCATGAGATTACGGTGTTAACTAATTTGCCCTTGAAGCACTTTTTGAACCGACCGGAGGCGTCAGGGAGATTGGTGAAATGGGCAGTCGAGCTTACGGAGTTCCGTATTCACTTTGCCCCGAGAACAGCTATTAAGGGCCAGGCATTGGCGGACTTCATAGCAGAGTCTACAGCACCCGATCTGGAAGAAGCAGGTCTTGTAGAGGGGGCAGCCATGGAGGTCCCGATAGCAGAGCAATCAGAATAGCCAAATGAGGAGAACACCTGGGAAATGTACACTGATGGTTCTTCAAGTGTAGAAGGATCGGGGGCAGGATTTGTATTGATACCACCCGGTAGAGGCGAGCCCCTGGGATATGCCTTGGCCTTGACGTTTAGGGCCACCAACAATGAAGCTGAGTATGAGGCTCTCATCACGGGCCTTAAAATCGCCAAAGGTACGGGAGTTGATCATTTAAAGGTGAAGTGTGATGCTAACCTGATCGTGAATCAAGTCCAGGGGAATTACGAGGCGAAGAGCCCGACAATGAGGAAGTATTTGCACGAGGTGCAGACTTTGAAGGGAAGCTTCAAAAGCTTCGACATTGAGGCAATCCCGAGGGAAGAAAACGCGGAGGCAGATGCCTTGAGAAAATTTGCCCTGGGGGTAGCCCCCGAGGAGAATCGGAAGGTGCACTTTCTGGAGAGGGTAATTATCTCAACCATCGATCCATCAGAGGTATGTGCTATTGAAGCAGGATCGGAGGAAAAAGAGGAACCTACCTGGATGACCCCGATAGTCACATACCTGACTACGGGAGCACTCCCCGACGATGAAGTGGCAGCTGTCAGGTTGCGTCGAATCGTAAGAAACTACGTGATGGTGGACAACCAGTTATATAAGAAGGGGCATGTAAAGCCTTTTCTGAGATGTGTGGCGGAGCCTGACACGAATCGGATTCTGAGAGAGTTGCACGAAGGAGTCGCGGCCTGTCATGAAGGGGCCCGATCCATTGTGAGGAAAGCGCTGAATTTAGGCTACTACTGGCCTTCGATGAACAAGGAAGCGATAGCGTTGGTCCAATCTTGTGATGCGTGCCAGAGGTACGCTCCGAATATCGTGGCTCCCGCCGCGAACTTGATGTCCATCAAGAGTGCTTGGCCCTTCGCGCGGTGGGGCATTGACTTGTTGGGACCCCTTCCGCAAGTGAAATGTCAGTGCAAGTACTTACTTGTAGCCATTGATTACTTTTCGAAGTGGATAGAGGCTAAGGCGTTGGCCAAGACGACGGGGAAACAGATCGTCAAGTTTCTCCAGACTCAAATTGTATCTCGGTACGGGGTTCCTCAAGTGTTGATCAGCGATAATGGTCCTCCGTTCAATGGGGCTCAGTTGAAGGAGTATCTGGAGGAGTTGAACATCGAGCATCGGACAGCCTCTGTCCGCCATGCTCAGACTAATGGCCAAGTGGAATTAGCCAACAAGTTCGTAATGGATGGCTTGAAGAAGAGGGTCTATGCCTTGCAGGGTCATTGGCTAGATGAGCTTGAAAACGTGCTGTGGTCTGTTAGAACAACACCCAAGCAATCGATGGGGGAGACTCCGTTTGGCCTTGTTTATGGCACGGAGGCAGTTCCTCCCGTGGAGATAGCGGTGGCGTCCTATCGCATGAGGTATTATGAGCCTCTGACGAACGAAGAAATGAGACGTCTGGACTTGGACTTGCTTGAAGAGAAAAGGCGGAAGGCTGATGAAGTTCAGGCTCGGATGCGTCTGGAAACAGCCAGGTACTATATCGGCGGGTCAAGTCCCGACAATTCTTCGTTGGAGAACTTGTTTGGCGGAGGAATGAGTTCGTCTATCAAGATCGGATAAACAAGCTGTCACCGAAATGGGAGGGACCTTACAAGATCGTAGGGATGCCAGCCCCGAATGCGTACAAGTTAGAAGACCTTGATGGCAAGACGTTGAAACATTCTTTTAGTGGCGCACACTTGAAGAAATGTCATGTTTGATCCTAAGTCGCCTTAAGTGGTGCGTGATGTTAAGTCGCCGCGAATGGCGCAAGTTATCTATCGATTGATCCGATGTAAGCAAGCTTTGAGTTATTAATGAATAAAAGAAGTTGCTTCCGATCAAATTGCTTTTAGATTTATTCTAACTGTTGGTAAGTCGTCTTAAAGGACGCGATAAAAGCCTTCCGAGGTACGATTAAAAAGCCTTCCGAGGTACGATTAAAAAGCCTTACGAGGTACGATTAAGTTGTCCTTATGGCGCGATAAAAAGCCTTCCGAGGTAAGAACAAAAGCCTTACGAGGTATGATTAAGTCGTCTTTATGATGCAACAAAAAGCCTAGGTATGAATAAAAGCCCTAAGGGGTCCGAGTAAGTCGTCTTTATGATGCAGCAAAAAGCCTTAAGGGGTATGATTAATTCGTCTAGAATGACGCGATAAAAAGCCTTAAATGGTACGATAAAATCATCTTAAGTGATGTGCGAAATTGCCTTGAACGGCATGGACGAGAAACCTTAAGTGGTGAGGTCCCGAGAAAAACGTCGTGAAGGACGTATGAAATCACCTTAAATGGCACGGGCAAGAAACCTTAAGTGGTAAGTTCTTGTGAAGCATCGGAAGGATGCATGAAGTCATCTTAAGTGATGTATCGGAACGTTTTAAGTAACGAGTCAAGTCGCTTTAAGTAGTGCAATAATAATCGAGGCCAAAATAGATAAAAGGAATTTTTCATAAAGGCTCGAAGGCCTAAAGGTTCCGATACAAGGAGGAAATTGTGAAGAGGAAATTACAAGGACTTAAAGAATGAAGCATTAAGCCTGGTCCTTGTTGGAAGTTGGGTCCTCAGCAGCTTCGGAGGGAGCAGAGTTCGCGGGGTCCAGGGCAGAAGGCTCCGCAGTTCGTGGAGTCGGGTCCGCGGAACCCTCGGGGGCATCGGCCTCATCACTCTCCGCGGGGAGGTTGAAGTATTTCTCCGCGAAGGGGGCGAGGGTCTCAGACTTCTTGAAGTCAATGGCATCTTCGTATACCGTGTAAAGCTCCTCGACGGCATTGAACAGAACGTTCTCCACCTCGGCATTGCAGAACCCCACGGCATCCGCCTTGAGGAGTGATGAGGCCTGCCTTGGCTTCCTCGAGAATGCTCTTCTCGAGGACGAGCTGCCTCTGCTCCGCTACGTGCCGCTGCTGTTCCTCTTTGAGCGTCCTCCGCTCCCGACGCAACACGGCTTCATAGTCATAGACCTGCTTTTGCAAGTCCATAGCCTTCTGGCCAAGGAGGGTCTGCTCCTTGGTTATCGTTTCCCTTGCCGCCACAGCATCGGCAAGGTCCTCCTGGAGCTTGGCCAAGGCGTCGGGGTCCGACCTGGCCCGCTCCTCCTTCAGAGCATCCTTCAGAGCGAGGGTTTAACCAAAGCAGCGCTGTTGGCTCGCAGTTTCCTGAGGCAACAGGAAAAGAGGTTAAGGTCCGATAATCGAAGGCAAGAGCAAAAGCGAAAGTAAAGTTTTACCTCCATCCGACGGATGGCCATGTCGCGAAGATCCTCGTCGATATCTTCGTCAGCCAAGGAGATCGGACGTCTCAAGGATGGTGGAATTGACCCTGCCAGCAGGTGCAGGGCCAATTCTGGCTGAAGGTCTCCCCGATGGAGTGGGACCCCTCAAAGAGACTCGATCGGGTTCCAGGAAACCGTCTCTTGATCAGGGGGTGTAAACCTCTTAGAGGCTACCATCCAGGGGAAGAGGAGGGATGACCCTGGAAGCCTCGGTTGGAGGCTCCGGAGTGGGAGAGCGCAAATCCAAGGGAGGACTCCGGGACACGTCCTCCACAGCTGGCCTCAGGATGCTCCGCCCTGGCCTCCGACGGGGAATTAGGCCTTCATTTGGCTCCTCAGAGGAGGGGGAAACATCCAAGTCAGTCACCTGACGGAACTGAGTTTCCGTCGGGGTATTCTCTGTTATCGGCTCCCGTGGAGTCGCAGCCCTCGCTGGAGTTGCAGCCTTCGTCGGAGTGAGAGCCTCCGATTGACCTGCGGTTGCGGGACGAATAAAGTCAGGAAGCTCATTATTGGGGCACCAGATGACCCCGCGCGGGACGTACTGGTCCTTTCCACAGAAGTTGTAATAGCCCGCCTTGAGGACGCGGGGGGTTTCCCCTTGAAGTATGTATTTGATTTCTCTGACACGCGCCTGCTGGTCGGAGGGGATAAAATCCTCGGGAACCAACCTCCTGTATGTTTTAATAGCTTGGCGAACACGCTTACCTTCCTCGGCGGTGGTGACACCGAAGGCCTTGTTCACCTCCTCTCTTTTGGCCCGCTTGGCCATCTCGACTTGCTCCTCAGTCGGAGGTGCCGCAGAAGAGGAGGCTCCCCTCTTCAAGGACTTCCGCTTCCGCTTGGAGCCTGGGACAGCGTCGGTCTCCCCCTGCTTCAACATGAGATGGGTCAGTAGAGATGCCTTCTTGGCTGCAAAAATGAAAGTAAAAATGCAGTTAGAAGTGTTACCCAAAGAACCAAATTGTCGGAAATTGAATCGAGGAGTTGGACCCCGATCTTGATCAGGTCCCCCTCCACGAGTTTATTGGCGTCAAGGGGAGCGAAGGATTCCCCCCAACGATAAAGCTGGATAAGTTGAAGGGTGTTGAAGACGTCCTCGGTGTAGGACTCAAACTTGGGGGCAGGGTCCGCGACAACCTCCCATCGGGGCCACGGGACGGAGCTGTTCTGGACGAAGAAGTAGTACTTCTTCCACCCGCTGTTGTCGGACCCTGAGTCGCGAAGGAACCCCCGATCCTTGTTGAATTTCCAGGTCTCGCCATCCCAGCCGAAGCGGGCGAGTTGCTCCTTGGTCCATTTGGGAAGTCGAGGGGTAAAGGAGCAGACCCCAGCCTTGTTACATTTCATTCCGTAGAAGGTACGGAAGAGCAGCAGGCTGTACGTCCATTGTTGGCGGAGGCACAGGACTTGGAAGGCATTCCACACGCGGATAGCGTGTGGGGAGAAGGTGGTTGGATGCGTCTTGTAGAAGTTAAACATTTCAACCAGATTCCCGCAGAAAGGGAATCGGATCCCGGCGTTTATCTGTCCCGTGGAGACAAACACTTCTTCTTCCCGAGGACGGGTAACTATGTGTTTTCTCCTGGTGGGTTGGTGAGAATCGTAGGGAAAGCGAGGTTCCCAGGCCGAAGTGATGCAACCTTGAGAGCAGCTTCATAAAGGGTCTCTGAGATTTCATTAATAGCAAGCTCGAACGTAAAGAGGTTCCTTCCTCTAGAACTGGCCTCGTCTAAAAACGGCCATAACGGGAAAACTTAGGCAAAAAAAAGAAGATAATATCAGTAAATCACAGAGGCAAAAAAGGAAAGCCTTACCAGACATAGTGGGTGATTGATCGGAGAAGACGAAGAGAAGATCTTGACGGCTGGAAGCCTTGAATCGCCAGAGAATCAAACGAGACTTGAAGAGAAAAGCTTCGAGGTTTGACAATGGCAGAGCTTTCAGAAATCAGAACGGTAAGGAAGGAGTGAATAGTGCCAGGGTTTTGGCTTTTATAGATAAAAAGACAGCTGGACAGATTCAAATCCGGACCGTTGAAGACAAAACGACTCAATCTGGATCGTCGAGATTATAGGGGACGGTACGGAAGAGACGTTAGTGACGTAATACTGCTTTTTCAGAAAGCAGGAGTCACGCCTGCTTAGGCGTCGTTTCATCATCCCTTGCATTTAATGGTGGAGTAACCGAGGAGTCTCCTCGGATTTGGCAACTATCCTTAGAGTCTCGAGAAATCGTGAGCGAGAAGCTCTGTGATTAAAGAGTTGCACCCAAGGTAAAAGCCTCCGATGGTAATATCGGGAGGTTTGAAGATGAAAGCCTTCGACGATGATGTCAGAAGGTCCGGAATTGGAAGACACGACGGACTATAAGTCCCTCATGTCTTGGGGGCAAATGATGGGTTCCGATGTAATCGTTAGCCCCGTTAACAGTCAATAAATGGCGGGTAAGCCTAGAGGGCCTCGCGAAAGACCTGGAAGGTCCAGAAGCCCAGTATGAAGGGTCCCGACGAGATCGGTCCCGATATATGAACTGAATGCTCCCGACGAGAAGCCTCTGAGTAGGCCCCGATATGCCTTTTAGAAGGTCCCATAATAAAGCCCCGAGAATGCTGGCCCTGTCCCATGGGGCGAGGAGTCCTGGGTGGTGACCTAGAATGAGACAACTCTGGAGTCCCCGATATAGATCGGGACTTGTGATCAGAGGATAAGACCAAGAAACCCACCTACTTGATAGAGTAGTGGGGAAACGGTTAAGATACGGATAAACTCCCCCGAGATACGCAGGGCGTGCCCGAGATACGCGGAGCGTGGGCGAGATACGCGGAGCGTGGGGCGAGATACGCGGAATCCTGAACGAGATATACGGAACGTGGGTAAACTGCCAGGCGCGGTTACAGGTAACTGAGGTAACTTCCCCTCTTATATAAAGGAGGAAGTTACCTCAGAAAGGTTACACTCTCTAATACGAACTTAGACTATTGTTATCCACCCCATCGTTCAAACTCTCATTTAAGCATCGGAGAGGGATTCTGGGTCACCACCCAGATCATCCCCTTTTTGCAGGAATACGCGGAGCCAAGGAGTTCAGGTTTTCCGTCAAGAACGTACCGGAGCTTCGACCGTGATCCAACAAAAGGTATGTGCGAATCTTCCGCTGCGTAATTCTGATTACGAGCATGTATCTTGTTTAAGTATCTGTAGTGATTACTCCCCGTAATATAACAGGGAATATGGATAAATTGGTGAATCAAATTTCTTACACATGATTTATGTATTTAAGTTGCATAAAAGTGATTTTTTGCAAACTTTTTTTTTCATTGGACATTTTATTTGGTTTACCTATATAACTAATTGTTCATAACCCAGAGCACTACACTGGTTACACTTTCACACGAAATTGGGGCGTCCATGATTGAACCCTAAGGAATTCAACTTAAGAATACTACAATCTCAAATGAAAGCTCTCATAAGCATCAGAAAGAAAAAAAAAATTCGAAGTTCCGGAAGCTCATCATTTTCATCTTGAAGCTCATCCTCTTCATCGTCATCACAATTCAATAGAAAGTCCCAAGGGCGCCATATTTTAGGAGCCCAAACTATGTGATTGAACAATTTCTCCTCGCCAAGTTGTCTCTTGCCTGCCCATGGATTCAACAACATCCGGAACTGCATGGAAAAAGAAGAATGTCGTATCAATAGAAATTTCATAGAATATTTAATTCTTAGTAAAAGAAAATGAAAAACAAATAGAGTTGTTGGAATTGGGGGACGACTACTAAAGAAACAAACATGTTTGGAAGTGCGCACGCTGGAGATGTGCACTCTGGAGGTATGCCTGCTGGAGGGGCGCATGTTGGCGGTACGCCCGCGTGTAGGTGTGCACACTGGAGGTGTGCATGCTAGCGGTATAAATACTTGGAGGTATGCATGCTTGTAGGTTCGCGCACTTGAGGTGCGTACGCCAGAGGTACGTCCGTTGGAGGTATGCCCGCTTGAGGCACGTCCTTTGGAGGTGCGTACACTGGAGGTGTGCACACTAGTGGTATGCATACTTGTAAGTATGCATGCTTTTAAGTGTACACACTTGTAGGCGCGCACACTTGTAGGTATGCCCGCTGGAGGTGCATTCATGTAGGTGTGCATTCTTGTAGGTATGCATGCTTGTAGGTATGCCCTCTGGAGGATTGTGGGTATGCCTACTTGGAGGTATGCACACTTGGAGGTGTGCATGCTTGTAGTTATGCACACTGGAGGTACACCCGCTGGAGGTACGTACGTTAGAGGGATTCCAACTTTTCTTTGCTCGTTGCAATGACCTACCTTCCATAGTGTTGGATACTCGACCACCGATTTTTAGAGGGTGGTAGGGTATTACTGCTCATGTTCATGGTTCGCATGTTTGAAAGGTATGCATGTTCCTAGAGATGGACAACGCACTTCCGCTCGAGTAGCCTTAGTGTATGACATATGTGCCTTCCACTTTAGTTTTGAGCTGATATAATGGCTTTTTGTTCGAATCGTGCAGACGGCGCCAATGTTGGATTTCGAGCGTCGAGGTTCGTCCTTAGAGTGCACCTTCGAGCTCTCGATCTGTATGTGTGCTCGCCTTCTTCTCGTGCTCCCGTAAACCTACAAGAAGGATCGCTCCGGAGGGGGTGGTTTCCGGCGAACCCTCTCCGATGCCTAAGTAAGAGCTAGGTTTTTAGAGAGATAAACTAGAGATAAGTCAGAGCATTCAGAAATTACTTACCTTTCAAATGGAGAATGTGAGGTGCTATTTATAGAGGTTAAGGATTCGGCCACGAGGGGCCCACAAAAATAAGGTGGGGTCCGCAGAATATTCCCTTTAGGATAGGGAAAATGGGTATGTCAGTGGGTCGAAGTATGTAAGTCGGGTGTGCGGACATTGGGAATTCGGGGTGACCGTAGGTCAGGTATAGGTCACCCAGACGCCGGGGCCGACTGCCGGAGCGCGTCGGCCCCGACCGACCGGACGTGTTGCTCAAAGAATTTTCTTTGAGCAACACGTCCGGTCAAAGGCCTTTGACCATATGTGAGCTGCTCAAAGCAAATGCTTTGAGCAGCACACATCCGGTCAAAGGCCTTTGACCGGATGTGCTTTGCTGCTCAAAGCATTTTCTTTAGGCAGCACACTATAGGATTTAGGGGATTAATACTACGGAAAAAACCTCAGATACGTGCATGGTAACTAATACGCAGCGGAAGAAGGTGCATCAGTTTCTGCTTCCCTATACGATAATGAATACATTCGATTCGTATTTTCATAACCATTTAGATCCATAACGATGAGACCATTAGAGGAGAATGCATGACCATAGAAGGTATTGCATTTATTAATACGAACAAGAGAATTCTCAAATGATAAATTAAATCCATTATCCATAAGCAAAGTAACAGAAACAATATTCATTCGAATTCTAGGAGCAAAATGGACATTTTCCAGAAGTAAGGTTCTGCCATTGCGCATAGGCAATTTGCAGTTCCCTATTCCTTCGAAGTCAACTTGAGAGTTGTCGCCAATATATATCCTTTTTGAATCCTTCGCCATTCGTCTGAACATGGAAATGAACTTTTGTCATTGGTTATGTGGTCCGTTGCACCTGAATCAAGAATCCAAGAGGAATTTGAATCAGTTAACATGACAGTAGAGGAAACTAAAGCTTCCTTAACATATCCAATGTCGCATACCTTGACAGTATGCGATTTGCTTGTCCTAGCCCCATCGCCTATGCGGCGAGGGCCAGAGTCCTTGCAAACAATCTCCGATTTTAACTGGAGTTTGCCTTGTTCAGGTTTCGTTAACGTTTTACTGTCAACGGCCTGTTGTTTCTTTCCCTTGCCCCTTTTTCTCTTCTTTTGTCCAGCAGATTGTTTGGGAATTTTTGTTTCATTCGTAACCGATGCCAATTGAGTTTGTTCCATCTCGATTATCTTTATGACACTTGGGAGATAAAGTACTGAACTGCCGAGAGTCAGTAATGTCCTAGTTACTCTCCAGGTTTTTGGGAGAATCCCAATTATGGCTTGAATTTTGTCCCATTCAACCATCTGACTCCCTTCTTCAATCGGGTTGACCATGCTAAGGAGTTTGTGTACCTTTTCAAGTACACTCATGCTGCTGCTCTTCAGACTTTCATCTAAAGATGGTATAAGTGGGTACAGTATAACTGCAAAGCCACTTCCATATTTCAGGAATAGGCCATCCCAGATATCCTTTGTGAAAGGAATATCCCATTACTCGCTTTCAGTGTTTGAAGACATTTGTGACAGCAGAATCTCCTTTGCCCTTGTGTCATCGTGCTCCCAGTTGAAGTGGGTGTATGCCAGCCCTTTAGTCAGGCCCGCATCTGAACAGTTCATCGTTCTCTAATTGTGTCTATCATACCTTCGTCTTCTAGAAAATTACTTATGCATTTTCACCATGAGTCGTAGTTTGTCTCATTTAAAAGTTCATTAGCACAAGATGAATCCATCTATGCGTTTACTCGATACTAACATATTGAAAATCATGCATAAGTGGGAAGACAATGATATTTTGGAAAAAGAATTGCGTTCATCAGACATCTATGAGATAGAGGACGACTTATAATGATCCCTCAGACATCTAACCCAACCGACCGACGGTAAACCGAGGGAAGGGGGGTCGTGAAAGAGTTCACATTATCGTCGTATTCTTTCTAATAGATCAGTCTTTTAAAACGGTTTTAATCGCTATTACTAGAACGAGAGGTTTTTAAAACACCCAATCTTGGCTTTCCCAAGGCTCTTTTTAATACGTTTTTCTAGGATTTCTAGTTTGCACACATAATTCTACTACACAATATGCAAAGACCGCACGTGCAAACCCTCTTGATGTCAGCTTTACTCCTGTCTACGCTCGGCTCATACTTTGCATTGAACCGACGTCGGACCGTTCAAAACCCGGTTTGATTCCAAGGTTTCCTATAAATAGGGGCCTTGATCATTCATTTCAAACTAAGTTGACAGCGGAAGCTCTGCCCTCTCTCTTACTTTCTTTCTCTAAAATATCTAACTTAAGCTTCAGAGAGGGTTCATCGCACTCCACCCTCCCTACGTGTTGTGCGATACTGCCCCTCTTGCAGGTATATGGAGACGCACGAGTTCGGCATGTGCGAAGACCCGAAATAGGAGCGGCCCGAGGCATTCTTCCGTCGTCACTACCAGGATCCGACTCCCCACTCGGAAAGGATCCAACAGAGCCTAAATGAGGTACAATTGGGTATATATCCATCAATCTCTATAAGAAAATCCAAATCACTAAAATTTGAAGTTACTGCTCGTCTGAATCATTTATTTAACTACTAATTATGATATACACAATATGTTTGAATGGACAAGTAAATGACTAAAATTATACTTCGAGTCGATAAATATTTAACGATGAGTTGCATGTTATCTATAAGTCCAAATTGAAAATCAATGTTCGACACATTTTTTGAAATGTTATATGGGTTGTTACGTAAATGAACTATGGATACAAAAATTCCAACACGTACTAGAAATCTGGACATGTTGAGTACATCTCATATGTTGGGGTGACTCAAATTGATAAGTACAGAATAGCTTATATAACGTGTCAGTCAAGCGATTTTTAAAAAAGATATATCAACCGAGTTGCTATACAATCCAGAAATGTGAACTGTCTCATGAATCATGTCTTCTTACTATCATCTTTTCCTGTTTAGCTTCTTCTTACTATCATCTTTTCCTGTTTAGCTTTTACTATTGGAGTTTAATCCGAGTTGTTTGTTTTAGAGTTTATTAATAATTGTGGCTCATAAAAAGAAACCTTAATGATTTTTTTTCTTTCGGATTTCAATAAAATGAAAAATTCAGTAGTACTAAACAGTATTTTGAAAAACGGACCAGGTCTAGGACCGGAAAGATGACCGGTTCCCGGTCTAACCGGTCCGACCCGGTTCAATCCGGTTTAATTGCTTCAAATTATTAGTATTTAGATATTAATAAATTATTTTTCTGTCCTATAATCAACATCCTGTCATGTAATTTAGTGGTAGCATGCCATAATTCTCAAAACAGGTCATAGGTTCGAGTCTGGGTGTTACGATTAGACCGATGCCTGTTTATCCTGTCCAACCCGGCGGTCTGACCCGGTCCGACCGCTGGTCCAGTCCGATTTTCAAAACACTGGTACTAAAGATACAAAAATATATCAGGAACTAAATTATTCATTAGTTAAAAGTATAATAACTAATTTGAATAGGTTTTTCATAATAAAAAAAATATGGAAATAGAGGGTAATTTGGCATTTACATTTCTTCACGGTATGAATTCAAACTAAGAGCATCCACAGTGGTATTACGTAAACTTGGGCCATACATGTTTATTTAAGTAAAGCAATAAAAACTATTTACAGTGGTTTTACATAGCATTTCTTAAATATGAGACCCACACTTAAATTTATGTTTTTGCATAAAGTATTCTTTAAATATAAGTAATGCACTATGTATTACACAACCAATTTTTTATTATAAATTAATTCATTTTATAATTAACGCTAATATCTAATTGGTGGTTGTTGGAAAATTTAATAATAAAATATATTTAAAGAATATATTTAAGTAATACGATTGCAGAGAAAATATTTTTTACATGTGTCTTAAATTTACGTATTACTTAAAGTGTACATAAATGTCTACATGGTAACTTTAAAGAATACAAGCCATTGTGGATGAACTAAACATGTTAGGATTAATTCTTTAAAATGGAAAAGCTACGAGGATTAAATGCATAAAGGGTCAATAACCTGGGAGAGGTCTGAAGTTTGGCCCTTGTTAATTTGAGAGGTCTGAAGATTGAAATGGTGATAACTGAGGTTTGAAGTTTGGACTTTGTGATTTTTAGGTTTTCCGTCCAAATTTTCTGTCAAATTTAACAGAACCGTGTGAAATGTCAAAAAATACCCTTTTGTAATATTTGAATTAATAAAAAGTTTAATTAATATAAAGATGAAATGACAAAAATACCTCTGTCCATAATTTAAACCTAACCCAGCTCCGACCACCACCACGGCTCCGGCCGGCCACCACCCTCTCCGGCGACCACCACTCTCTCCGGCGACCACCACCCTCTCCGGCCGGCCACCACCCTCTCCGACGACCGCCACCACGGCCTCAATTGGGCCCAAATCGGAGCCACCGGCCCCGATTGGGCCCAAATCGGAGCCACAAAGCTCCGATCGGAGCTCGGTGGCTCCGATCGGAGCTCTGTGGCTCCGATTTGGGGCCACAGAGCTCCAAATCGGAGCTCTGTGGCCCCAGATCGGAGCCACAGAGCTCCGATTCGGAGCTCTGTGGCCCCAAATCGGAGCCACCGAGCTCCGATCGGAGCTTTATGGCTCCGATTTGGGCCCAATCGGGGCCGGTGGCTCCGATTTGGGCCCAATTGGGGCCGTGGTGGCGGTCGTCGGAGAGGGTGGTGGCCGGCCGGAGAGGGCGGTGGTCGCCGGAGAGGGTGGTGGTCGCCGGAGAGAGTGGTGGTCGCCGGAGTTGGGTAGTGGCCGGCCGGAGCCGTGGTGGTGGCTGGAGTTGGGTGGTGGCCTTAAGGGCATTTTCATCTTTTCATTGAATCATGTGAGATGTAAGAAGGGTATTTTTGGAATTTTTTTTATTTCTGGTCACATGCAATGCACATGACCAACTTCCGTCAGTTTTAACGGAAAAAACTAACGGAGACCTTTATTATCTACAAGTCGAAACTTCAGACCTTTGTTATCACCATTTCAAACTTCAGACCTCTCAAATTCACAAGGGCCAAACTTCAGACCTCTCCCAGTTTATTGACCCATGCATAAATTAAGGATGGAACAACATGGTATGTTTCTCTAGTTCATGGAAACATCATGTGCCAAATTCAACAGATTCAGCATTCGACCTAATTTGACTATATTTTATTTATTATTATGTTTATATTATTGACTGTGATGAAATATTATTATTATTATATATATAGACCATAGCTGGAAGACGGTGGTATATTTTATATCGCAGATGGCTTCTTTAGCATCATATTGTAGCTGAAGGTCAAACCATAACTGGAAAGCTTAGTTATAGCTCTCAAATTGCGCTTGTATACGAGGCGAAAGTCTGATTGTCATGATAAACAATTCTATATCATTGCCAAGATTCCACTTCGCATACTCAGGTGATTGGTATTCGTAATTGATGTTTCAGATAGGTTCCGCATTCGGATAAATATAGCAGCAGACAAGATCCTTCCTTCTTAGCTAACTTCTCGCGACTCATAATTGTTGTTACTAAGGCTGAATGGAATAGGACGTTCACTAGCCATCTAGTCTAATCATGTTTAACACACACATACAGTAATGAATAGCATTCAAGTTGACACGTTGAAACATTAGAATGAATAACTTCACGCATAGCATATTTAGGTGATGAATTACAATTACTAAAGATTACTTGTTGCCATTTACCAAAATCACCAGTTAGCCTTGAAAGCAAAGCTTTCTCTCTGATTACTTTGAGAGAAGAAGGAGAAGATGAGATTGCAAAATAACACGGGAATCAATTTTCATTAATCAAAAGTTAGTTACAAGATATTTTGGAGTGTTACTTATAGACTCCAGAAGTTTGTAATTACAGATAGATTCCTAGGCTTTAGCTAACTACAAACACAACCTCAAACTAAGTTCCTCCACATATCAGTACATATATATCTCTATCATTCCCATGAGTCTTTGTTTTTCTTGTTGCAGAAAACTTTGACCAGAAAAAAAAACAGCGACACAATCAACTTTCCAAAAAAAAATTCAAGACAACACACTGAAAGGCAAGAAAAAGTAGTTTGTATTTCCTTCAGAAGCTGAGATCCTGATGAGAAAAGAGCTAAAGGCTTTAAAGTCAGAGAATCAAAATAAAGGGAAGGATTTTCAGAAGATCAGAGAGATCAAATCCATACATCAAGTAGCTGCAAGTTCTAAGATTAAAACCAAGAAGAAACACTGAAATTCAAAGGGCTGCATTATGATGACACTACAAACTTCTTTGAAGAGCCTGAATGAAATGAAGTACAGAAGAACATGCACAGAAAAGCAGTCAAGAAGATTTACAGCAGTTAGATCATAAATCTCACTGAAAGCTATACAGACAACTCAATCTTTTCCAGATATCCTAGAGATGATTTGACCAAAGAACAGCAAATCATTGAAGAGGAATGACTTTCCGAAGGAAAAGAGGAAAAGGAGAGAGATCTTAGAAAACAACTTTTGTAAAGAGTAATGAGAAAACAAGAGCTCTGTTTAGTATAACTTTCTTATGTTCCACGGAAAAGTCTATGATTATCTTCTTTTTCTGTAGAGTGATAATCGAATATTACCCATCCTTTTGAACATAAAGAAAGAAAACAGAGCTTTAAAGTGTTTTTGGAAAAGACCATGATTATCTTCTTTTTCTGTAGAGTGATAATCGAACTTTACTCATCCATTTGAACACCTATGTTTTTTTTCATAAGGGAAACATTGCTCTTATATGTTCTTGGAAAAGACCATAATTATCTTCTTTTTCTGTAGAGTGATAATTGAATTTCGCTCATCCATTTGAACACTTGTGTTGTTTTTCAAACAAGACAGAGAAAAGAGAAAAAGTCATTCAAAGTCAATGAACTCACTTGACTAGATCAAACCAACCACAAGACTTATAAGGAATAGGACCAGGCTTTAGATGCAACATTCAGGAGACAAATGAAACATAGCCAAAAATGTAAACATTGAACCCAAGCATTCTTGAACTTGCTATGACACACTCTTCATACCATTTAAAACAGAAATTATACTTCTGAAGTTGTCATTTATAATCAGGTATTGAGTTCAGATATTATCAAGATTTTAAAGATAGAAAAAGCAGCAGCTTCGGTCGCCAGCTCCCCTGTCATCAGGTCACCAACTTCCTTGACCTTCCAGCACTGGGCAGGCGTCAGCCCCCATACGGAATATTTTTCTGAGAGCTGAAAAACATAGACTTTAACCTTGATGATGAAAGATGTTTATGGACAAATAAAGAAGCTCAAAACCTCAGGAAAACAGAGAGAGGGATTACATCTAAAACCTTTTTGGAAAACATTCAATGTGTTGTCTTGCTATGGTGAAAACAAAGACTTCAAGTTATAATCACTGATAGAGAATAATAGCACTGATAGTGAGAAGAACACATTACAGATTAGAGTGGAAACTCATTTGTGACTAAATTCTTCATAAGGTAGCTGTAGGAGTGCTCAAGGAGGTCCACTTTTCTGAGTTTAGTTGTAACCTGAGAAAACACATCTTCTTTTAAGTAGTTGATGACAGCAACCTGTAAATGATAAAGTAAAGAAGATGAATTAGATGTGCACGAATCAGCAATAATGTAAGAGCTTGGCCACAATCTACAGCATCCTTAAGATCAGCAAGAGAGGAAATGTTCAATTTCTTTCTCAGTTGAACAAAATTTTTCTTTGTAAGGGGTTTTGTAAAGATATCTACAATTTGATCACTTGCAGGTATATAGT
Organism: Clarkia xantiana subsp. parviflora; assembly: GCA_036873135.1. Taxonomy (NCBI): domain Eukaryota; kingdom Viridiplantae; phylum Streptophyta; class Magnoliopsida; order Myrtales; family Onagraceae; genus Clarkia; species Clarkia xantiana. Next base: position 3,712,275 of record JAPTYO010000018.1, read on the forward strand.
TAACCAGCACAATTCCTTGAGAAACAATATCCCTTACAAAGAAAAAATCTAGTTCTACATGTTTCATTTTGGAGTGATGAGTAGGATTTGCTGAGATTGAAATGACACTTGTGTTATCACACCAAATGGTAGGTTGAGCAGAGGCTTGTATGTCAATCTCAGTAATGAGAGACATAACCCAAATCACATCACAGAAGCATTTTGCAAGTCCCCTATACTCAGCCTCTGCAGTAGATCGAGCAACCACCCTCTGTTTCCTTGAGCACCAAGTTATCAGATTGTCACCTAGGTACAAGCAATGACCATTTGTTGACTTTCGATCATCTAGATTACCACCTAAATCTGCATCAGAAAATCCAGTGATAGCCAAAGAGGTGCTAGGACGAAAACACTAAACCAAAATCTAAAGTACCCTTCAAATATCTCAGTATTCTCTTAGTTGCTTTCCAATGACTATCTAGGGGATTTTGAGAAAACTGACTGAGTTTATTGACAACATATCTTATCTCAGGTCTAGTGCAGCACACATGTTGAAGAGCTCCTATTGTACTTCTAAACAGAGAAGAATCAGAAAAAGGAGTCCCCATAGTAGATGAAAGAGGAGGAATGACAACTAAAGGAGTAGGAGTAGCTGAAATATTAAGCATGTCATTTTTATCAAGATGTTCAAGTATGTATTTCTTTTGATTTAGTATACAACAATCATTACCATATTGAACTTCCATGCCCAGAAAGTAATTCAGTTTGCCAAGATCCTTGAGTCCAAAATTCTTATCCAACTCCAATATGACAGCTTCCACCATAGCTCTGATACCATGAAAGCAAAGCTTTCTCTCTGATTACTTTGAGATAAGAAGGAGAAGATGAGATTGCAAAATAACGCGGGAATGAATTTTCATTGATCAAAAGTTAGTTACAAGATATTTTGGAGTGGTACTTATAGACTCCAGAAGTTTGTAATTACAGATAGATCCCTAGGCTTTAGCTTACTACAAACTCAACCTCAAACTAAGTTCCTTCACATATCAGTATATATATATCTCTATCAAGCCTAATGAAATCAAATAAATTACAGTAAACTTCTTAAAAATTTCGTAATACCCACCTAGATAGATATGTTTAAACAGGTTAACATAAGTGAACCAGAACGAAACCTAACTCATTCTCTGACCTAACCAAAGTCGTCACTATCTGGGATTTTCCATGCTGTCAACAACCAAGCATGCATTCATAATTCTCTAATCGTAAATTATCGTATGCTATCACTAAGTCCATTTAACATGCAAAGTACATTAAAATTCAGTTTGATTTATACTATACCTTATTCTACAAAATTTTAAATTTAGGGGTAAATTTGAAACTTTTTCAAATTTTAGGAGACCTATTTGCCATTTAAAAAAAAAAATATTTGTTATCCTAAATTCTCCTAGAGCTAATTTAAAAATAAATCAAATTTAGGGCTTAATCGAAAATTTCAAAAAAATTCAATTAACTTAAACTTTTCTTTCATGCAAAAACACTCATCTATTATATTATATTAATTCGGTATCGGAAGCTCTCTAGCCGACACGTGGACAGTCCACGCAGTAATCGTTTCCTAATTTAATCGGAATTTAATAGGGGTTCTCTAAATTTAGATACATAATATTGATTGATTGAAAATTAAGAATTATTTGTATTTCCTATTTTGGTCTCTACGCAATTTATAGAAACAAAGTAATTAAAAGTTTCCATTTAAATGTTAAATCTATACAGTTTGGTTCCGGAAGACCATAGATCGCCACGTATACACAAAATATATAGAATATAGTATAAAAACGGCGGCATATATTAGGAAATAGCAATACTATATATATTATATAATAATAATATTAACATCTACCAAATATATATATATATATATAATAACGGCACTATAATATAGACTTTAGGGAATATATATTTATATACAAAAAGAACGATGCTATATTATATAAGAATGACAGACTATGGAAATATATAGAACATATGATTTTTGGAAATCGCCATGATATATATCTCGAACGACTTGGTACGCAATATCGAAATCTACATTCAAGGATGGGTAATCGACGTCCTGAGGCTATTGTATTTCCGGTTTATGGAGTATGTATTCTATTATATTGTATCTATTAAGGACGATTGCCAATCTCGATGATGAATCCGACTAACAACTGTGGACGTCACATTGACCCCAAAGGTGAAGCGTCGAATAAAGCTTTTGAGCAGAAGAAAGAGTTGCAAAGTGGTTGAGTCGGGCAATCATTCAAACCAGTTATACGTTGTGTTCGAATGTATGTTAGTTCTTTATGTAAATTTGTATTTTGTTTATAATTTTATAAAGTTTGATGAAGGAGGCTCTCCTTCAGTTAGCGATTTTCTAAAATCTTCAAAGTGTGTATGTTGGAAGCGTTCATATTCGTACTAATTATAATTTATACCTAAGTAGATTGGGTTCGAATTTTTATTAGTTATATCTGTAAATATTTTGTTAATGATTTTTTTATTAAATTTTGATGAAGGAAGCTCCTTGGGATTTTTTGAAGATGTTTAAAATCTTTAAAGTACGCTATTTTGATTTTCGTGATGAGATAGATTATGGCTTAAAAGATTCAAGCTTAGCTATACATTCTAATTCTCTATATGAACCATGAATAATGTTAATAATATATTTTGTGAATGTGTTTTTGTTATATTTATTTGCAATGTTTAATTATATAATTAATCTCATCTCATGTGCAGGATATGGTCGAAACATTTTAGTATTTATTTGAATTATTAGTATTTTGTCTCATATAGTTGTTTCAATGTCTACTTTCGACACTGATTCGAGAAGCTATGGTTAAATATATTTAAATTAATATTTAATTTAAAATAATATAATAATATTGTAAAAGGTAAACATATACCAATGTATTTAGCAAATCTGTAACATTGGTCTCTTTTGTCATTCTCCAAGTCATTAAAGTTTATAAGATTCATTATGGATTTCATCATCGTTTCATATGAGTTTTACTAAACAAATTGTAGCGTACTCTCCTCTAGACTTCCTAATGAGTAGTTTTAATGAATCATAGACGTTTGTCCTGTATATGAAAATGGTGTTCATAATCTTTGTGCTAAACTTTTGAGTGTAATTAGGTATCAATCTTGGTCAATTAATTAGTTTTACACTACATTTACATTGCTCCAATATATAACTATTATGTGATTACTCAATTATTTAACACTATCGTCCCCGATTATCTGTTCTCGATGTTGATTTTACAACATTATTTGATTTTACTTTATTGTTGTGGTGGTGAATTAGTTTGATTTGCAAGATTTAACATTTCAGTTCAGGTAGTCACATAACCTAGCTAAGTTGAAGAACAAAAGTAGTTGGTCCACGTGCGAAAAGTGGATATAATACGTGCCATACCATAAGCAAAACATGTGAAGATCGCTTCTTCGATTATTTGGTAGTAAATTCTCACTTTGACAACGTCTGATTCGATCCAATTTTTTTATCCTTTCTTATATCACAATAGTGTACATGGTTTTTTTTTTTTTTATCTTTTCTTTTTGCATTTGAACACTAATAAGATATCAAATTTATGTATAAGTATATCATGTTTATACTTATTGATTATGACGCATTTAAGGTTGCCGCATAAATGTTTCTATTTTTAATCAATGTCATTATTAACAAAAATTTATAGTAAAAATATTTATTTAAGCAATTAAATATATATTACTATCCTTGAATACATTAAATTATATTACTAATATATTAATGTATATTAAGATCAAGATTCCGATATTAGACTTTTACATCCTTAGTTAGGTAAAATGATAATACAATTCTACTACGATCACACCGTCTCACTACTATGAAACATTTTTAAAAAAATAGTTAGTATTAAACACTTTAATTAAATACATAAAATTAATTAATTTATATCCACAGCATATTAAAATTTTCAAATAACGTTGTATATTCAATTAATTAAAGAACTTAATTTTTTTAATTTTAATTTTATTTGAAATTTTCCCCGCGCGTTGCGCGGGGTTAGTGGCTAGTATAGTCTTAAAACAATAAGTTTGATTTTACTGACATAAGAAAGGAAGAAGAGCACCAAGAAGCTTCACCGCGTGCAATTTAGTGAAGAAGATGAGTTAAAACATTCAATTTTGGCAAATAAAATTATATATTATTCAGTAAATAAAATGTTTTTGGCCACAAAGAAACAGTTTGGTAAGACATAAACGTTTTTCCTACTTTTTCATAATCAGGTCACCAACAGGTCGCCATTTATAATAGGGTGAATAATATGTGACATGTAAGTGACGATAGAAAATAGTTTCCGTTAACGTTAAAGATTGTGACAGGACGGTAACTAAAACGGTGGCAATTGTCACCGTCGGGGCTGGCTATGGGGAGTTTTTGACCGAAATAGGTCTATATTAAAAACCAACTACAAATATAGACCAAAAGAACGATTAATTACATATATAAGTCTAGTCGGGTTGGGGGAACCCGGCGTAGTGAATTTTTTTTTTTTTTTTTTTTTTTTCACTTGGCCGGGTCCCCAAATCCCGGCCAAGCAATATTATATTTTTTTTGTACGGGCTGGGGGTCACGGGGCTATTTTTAACCAGCCCCGTGACCAGTGCAGCAACTTTTTCAAAAAGTTGCTGCACTGCTGCTGTCGGTGCTGTCTTGTCCAATAGACAGCACTAACAGCCCATCAACCAGGTAAGTTTTTTATTTTTCTATATATATATATACTTAACATTTATCTTTCAAACATCATATAAATTAGGGGTGGGCGCGGGCGGGTTCGGTCGGGAAATTTGAATAATAATTCTCACCCGGCCTCGGGTTTCGGATTTTTCGGGCGGGTTCGGGTTAGACCAAATTAACAACTGTTGGATCACGGTGGAACTCCGGTACGGATCTTGACGGCAATCCTAGCTCCTTTGCTCCACGCAATCCTGCAAGAGGGGATAGACCGGGCGGTGACCCAGAATCCCTCTCCGATGCTTAAATGAGTTTCTCGATTGACTGGCAAGCAACAATCTCAAAAGTATATCAAACTCAACGTAAGTGATCTGAGGTGACCTCTTGCCCTTTTATAGGCGAAGAGATGCCTCAGGTACCTGATGAACCGTTGGGGGTGGTTAGCCCGTATCCCGCATATCTCGGACGTGATCCCGCCTATCTAGGCCATGATCTCGTGTATCTCAGCCATGCCCCGCGTATCTCGGCCACGCTCCGTGTATCTTAACCACGTTCCGCGTATCTCGGCCACGCCCCGCATATCTTGGCCTTATCCTCTGATAATCGAGTCCCGACTTCCGTCGGGGACTCCAGAGTTGTTTCGTTGTGTCACCGCTCGGGGCCCCTCGTCATCGTGACAGGGCCAATCATTCTCAGGGATTCATCATCGGGGCCTACTTAAAGGCTTCTCATCGGGAGCTTCTAGCTCAGCTGTCGGGACCGACTCTGTCGGGACCTTGCCTCGTCGGGACTCCCTTCGTCGGGACCCTTCTCCTTAGGTCATCTTGACCTTCATTTTGGGCCTGGTAGGCCTGTTTGCCGTTTCCTCCCCGTTAAAGGGCCTAACGGTCATAGCGGAACCCATCATTTGCCCCCAAGACATGAGGGACTTATAGTTCGTCGTGTCTTTCAACTCCCGACCTCCCGATATCAGTATCAGAGGCTTTTCTCTTGACACGGATCTTCTCGTCCGCGATTCCTCGATACTTCGAGGATAGCCACAAAATCCGAGAAGACTTCCTCCAATATTCCTTGATAATCGATTCTTCACCGGCTAACCTCCAAGAGTCCGATCTTCCCGCGGTCAATCTTCTAGGATCCGATCATTTTGCTGCGGAGCCTTCGGCCTCAGACCTCGTGGACCCTGCTTCCCTCGACGCTGCCAAGGATCAAGTTCAATCGCTTTATTTTCAAATCCTTGTAATTTCCTTTTGTTATTGTGAACCTCTTGGATCTTTATAATATCAATCTCTTTTGACTCTGATTATCGCTGCACCACCTAAGGTGAATTACCCACACCACTTAAGGCGAAACCACGCCACTTAAGGCGACTTAATCTCGTACACCACTTAAGGCGACTTAACCTCGTTCACCACTTAAGGCGACTTGATCTCGTGCACCACTTAAGGCGACTTAACATCGTGCACCACTTAAGGCGACTTAACCTCGTTCACCACTTAAGGTGACTTGACATCGTGCACCACTAAAGGCGACTTAACATCGTGCACCACTGAAGGCGACTTAACATCGTGCACCACTTAAGGCGACTTCTCAACTTGCGCCACTTAAGGCGACTTAATATCGTGCACCACTAAAGGCGACTTTACGTCGTGCACCACTTAAGGCGACTTCTCAACTTGCGCCACTTAAGGCGACTTAATATCGTGCACCACTAAAGGCGACTTTACGTCGTGCACCACTTAAGGCGACTTCTCAACTTGCGCCACTTAAGGCGACTTAATATCGTGCACCACTAAAGGCGACTTCTTGATACTTAGAATAAATTTAAGGATCGTGCACCACTCAAGGCGACTTAGTATCGTGCACCACTAAAGGCGACTTTACGTCGTGCACCACTTAAGGCGACTTCTCAACTTGCGCCACTTAAGGCGACTTAATATCGTGCACCACTAAAGGCGACTTTACGTCGTGCACCACTTAAGGCGACTTCTCAACTTGCGCCACTTAAGGCGACTTAATATCGTGCACCACTAAAGGCGACTTTACGTCGTGCACCACTTAAGGCGACTTCTCAACTTGCGCCACTTAAGGCGACTTAATATCGTGCACCACTAAAGGCGACTTTATGTTGTGCACCACTTAAGGCGATTTCTCAACTTGCGCCACTTAAGGCGACTTAATATCGTGCACCAGTGAAGGCGACTTCTTGATACTTAGAATAAATTTAAGGATCGTGCACCACTCAAGGCGACTTAGTATCGTGCACCACTCAAGGCGACTTTTTGATACTTAGAATAAATCTAAGGATCGCGCACCACTCAAGGCGACTTTTCAACTTGCGCCACTTAAGGCGACTTAATATCGTGCACCACTGAAGGCGACTTTTCTCGTGCACCACTTAAGGCGACTTAATATCGTGCACCACTGAAGGCGACTTTACATCGTGCACCACTTAAGGCGTCTTTTCAACTTGCGCCACTTAAGGCGACTTAATATCGTGCACCACTGAAGGCGACTTTACATCGTGCACCACTTAAGGCGACTTTTTGATACTTAGAATAAATCTAAGGATCGTGCACCACTCAAGGCGACTTTTCTCGTGCACCACTTAAGGCGACTTTATATCGTGCACCACTTAAGGCGACTTTTCAACTTGCGCCACTTAAGGCGACTTAATATCGTGCACCACTGAAGGCGACTTTTTTGGGCACCACTTAAGGCGACTTTATCGGGCACCACTTAAGGCGACTTCATCGGGCACCACTTAAGGCGACTTTATTCAAGCATGGTGTTTCTTCAAGTGTTCGCCACTAAAAGAATGCTTCAACGTTCTGCTATCGAGGTCTTCCAACTTGTACGCATTTGGAGCTGGCATCCCACGACCTTATAAGGTCCTTCCTATTTTGGTGACATCTTGTTGATTCGATCCAAAAGGGTGAACTCGTTGCGACGCCAAACCAGCTCCCCGACGAAGAACTGTCGGGATTTCACTCGCCAATTGTAGTATCTGGCCGTCGCCAAACGCATTCGAGCTTGGACTTCATCGGCTTCCCGCCTCTTTTCTTCGAGTAAGTCCAAGTCCAGACGTCTCACTTCATCATTCGTCATAGGCTCGTAGTATCTCATCCGATGGGACGCCACAGCTACCTCCACAGGGGCGACAGCTTCCGTGCCATAAACAAGGCCAAACAGAGTCTCCCCCGTTGATCGTTTGGGTGTCGTTCTAACGGCCCAAAGCACGTTCTCCAGTTCGTTCAGCCACTTGCCCTTCAAAGCATAGACCCTCTTCTTGAGGCCGTCCATCACGATTTTATTGGCTGACTCCACCTGGCCATTAGTCTGAGCATGTCGTACGGAGGCGGTCCGATGCTCAATGTTCAACTCATCCAGATACTCCCTCACCTGAGACCCGTTTAAACGGTGGACCATTGCCGCTGATCACCACCTTAGGAATCCCGTATCTGGACACAATATGGGTCTGGAGGAACTTGACGATCTGGTTCCCCGTCGTTCTGGCCAACGCTTTTGCCTCTATCCATTTCGAAAAATAATCGATAGCTACAAGTAAATACTTACATTGACCTTGTGCTTGTGGAAGAGGTCCCAGCAAGTCGATGCCCCACTGCGCGAAGGGCCACGCGCTCTTGATGGATGTCAGATTAGCGGCCGGAGCCACGATACTCGGGGCGTACCTCTGGCACGCGTCGCAGGATCGGACCATCGCCGTCTCTTCTTTGTTCATCGTGGGCCAATAATATCCCAAATTCAGCACTTTCCTCATGATGGATCGGGCCCCTTCATGGCAAGCCGCGACCCCTTCGTGCACCTCCTTCAGAATCCAATTGGTGTCGGGTTCTGCCACACACTTCAAGTACGGAGTCGAGAACCAGCCCTTCTTGTATAGCTGATTGTCCAGCATTACATAATTGGCCGCGATTCGACGTATCCTGTCCGCTGCTACTTGATCATCGGGGACTGCCCCCGTAGTCAGGAACGCGACTATCGGGGTCATCCAAGTTGGCTCCTCCTCCGATCTCGCTTCAATGGCGCACACCTGTGTTGGGTCGATGTTTGATAAGATCACCTTTTCTAAGAAGTGTACCTTCCGACTTTCTCCCAAGGGTGCCCCCAAGGAAAATTTGCTCAAGGCGTCTGCTTCTACGTTCTCCTCCCTTGGAATAGCCTCGATATCGAAGCTTTTGAAGCTCTCTCTCAGGGCTTGTACCTCTCGCAGATACTTCTTCATTATCGGACTCCTTGCTTCGTATCGCCCTTGAACTTGGTTCACGATTAACGCTGCGTCGCACTTCACTCTCAAGTGATTGATTCCAGTGCCTTTAGCAATTTTTAGGCCCGTGATAAGAGCTTCATACTCCGCTTCGTTGTTTGTGGCCTTGAATGTTAAAGCCAAGGCGTATCGGAGAGGTTCACCTTCACCTGGTGGTATCAACAAAAAGCCCGCTCCTGACCCGTCTGAACTCGCGGAGCCGTCCGTGTACATCTCCCATGTATTTTCTTTGTTTGGCTGTTCTGATTGCTCTGCCCTCTCTGGTTGTTCTTCTGTCGGGACCTCCATGGTTGCCCCCTCTACAGGGCCCGTTTCTTTTAGATCGGGGGCTGTAGATTCTGCTATAAAGTCCGCCCATGCCTGGCCCTTGATGGCCGTTCTTGGAGTAAAGTGTATTCGAAACTCACTAAGCTCTACTGCCCCTTTCACCAATCTCCCCGACGCATCCGGTTGGTTCAAAAAATGCTTCAAAGCCTGGTTCGTTAGCACAGTGATCTCGTGTGCGTGGAAATATGGCTTTAGCTTCCGAGCAGTAATTATCAACGCAAAGAGGTACTTCTCAACGGCGGGATAGTTCAATTCAGATTTGGCAAATGCCTTGCTTACATAATAGACGGGGACTTGATTACCCTCGACAACCTTTACTAACACAGAGCTAATGGCAAATTCAGAAACAGCCAAATAAAGGAAGAGCGGCTCGCCTGGAACCGGTTTCGCCAGCGGCGGGAGTGTGCGAAGATGCTGCTTGAGTGCTTGGAACGCCTCTTCACATTTGGCGGTCCATTCGAATTTTTTGTTAGCCCTCAAGACTTCAAAAAACGGCATTGATCGATCGCTGGCTTTGGACAAGAAGCGGTTCATTGCAGCTAGTCGGCCATTCAGTACTTGCACCTCCCGATGGTTTATCGGAGACTGCATCTCCTCGATTGCCCTCAGCTTCTCAGGGTTCACTTCAATTCCTCTTTGGCTCACCATGAAGCCCAAAAACTTCCCTGAGTGGACTCCGAAGGCGCATTTCGTCGGGTTCAAGCGAACTTGATGAAGCCTCATCCGCTCAAACGCCATGGTAAGGTTGTGCATGTGATTCTCGGATTGTCGGGACTTCACCAGCATGTCGTCCATGTAAGCTTCCATGGTTTCTCCCAGCATATCCCCAAACAGCTTGTTCACCATCCGCTGGTAGGTTGCCCCGGCGTTGATTAACCCGAAAGGCATGACATCATAGTGATAGATGTCGCTGTCTGCGTAAAACGCAGTGTGGGGGGCGTCTTCCTTGGCCATCTTGATCTGGTTGTAGCCTGAATACGCATCCATGAAACTCAGCAACTCATGTCCCGACGTGGCATCCACCAGCTGGTCAATCCTCGGGAGTGGATAGCAATCCTTTGGACAAGCCTTGTTCAAGTCGCGGAAGTCCACGCACATTCACCATTTTCCGTTAGTCTTCTTCACCAGCACTGGGTTGGCGACCCAAGTCTGGAATCGGAGCTCCTTGATGAAACCAGCATCGAGCAACCTGCCCACCTCCTGCTGGATCGCGATCTTCTTATCCGTGCCCATCGGACGCCTCTTCTGCGTGATAGGCTTGATCGCGGGGTCTATTTTCAGCTCGTGTACGATCACATCGGGGCTGATTCCTGGCATATCGCTGGGGGACCAGGCAAACAGCTCCTTGAACTCTTTTAGCAATTCCACCAATTTTTGGGCTGTCTCCTCAGTTAGAGCGGACCCGATCTTCACCTTCCTCTGGGGTCCGTCGATCTCGACTTCTTTCAGATCTTCTACAGGGGCGGGACGTCCAAACTCTTCTCTGGGATCTGTGTCTGTCTGGAGGACAGTCATGGCCTCTCGCCTCCTCCTCCGGGTGGCATTAACATAGCATTTTCGAGAAGCCACCTGGTCGCCCTTGACTTCTCCGACCCCATGGTCAGTCGGGAACTTCATCTTCTGGTGCACAGTCGAGGCGACCACCATCAGGGGATTGATGGTGGTTCTTCTGATAATTGCGTTGTAGGTCCCCGCAGAATCAACCACGACAAATTCCACATTCCTCCTTTCTGACTTCCACCCACTACCAAACTCCACTGGTAAGGTGATTACTCCCAGTGGGTAGGAAGTTGAGCCAGAAAACCCAACCATCGGGAAGTTTGCTTCCTTCAGATCCTTCTTCGTCTTCCCCATGGCTTCCAGCGCGTCCATGAATAGAATGTCGGAGGAGCTCCCTCCGTCGATTAGGATTCTCTTCATCTCGAACCCATCTACATCCAGGGTTACCACCAGGGCATCGTCGTGCGGAGTCTCCACGCCTATGAGGTCCTCCGATGAGAAGGAGATCACCATCTCTTCCTTCAGGGTCCAAGATCGGGACCTTTTACCCAGCACCACCGCTGTAGGGATCCTGGAGGCGTAAACCTCTCGAGCGGATGAGGTATCTCCTCCGGCAGCAAATCCTCCATGAATCACGTTGATGACTCGTCTTTCTTTGCGAACACCAGATGACTCTGGATCAGTTCTCTTCTTCTTCAGGGACCGGTCGCGGGATCGGGAACGGGACCGCGATCGAGACCGGGAGCGGGACCTGCAGCGTTTGTCCCCGACGAATTCCTTGAGCTTTCCCTTCTGGATTAGCTTTTCAATCTCCTTTTTCAGCTCCCGACAGTGATTGGTGTCGTGGCCATTTGCGCGGTGAAATCGACAATAGCGATCTGTGCGGGACCCGAGGAATTCTCCATCTTTCTTCGGGGGGTACCTGGAGATACCTTGTCGTTCCATGACTGTCAGCACTTCCGCCATGGAGCAGTTGAGAGGAATGTCGAGATCTTCCCTCTTATCCTTCCTTGAAGAACGTCTGTCGTCCCTCCGATCCGGACGACCTCGATTCTTGCTGCTGTCGGGTTTACCCTTCGACTTACGATCGTCGAAAGGTTTACTCGACTGCTTCCCTTTATTTGACTTTGGGGGCTCCAGTTCTCCCGCAGCTATCTTGGACTCCTGGACATCAATCTGTCGCTTCACCCTCTTCTGCAAAGCCTCCATATTCCACACAGCCTTCTCAGCCACGCTGTGCATCAAGTCAGGTTCCGAATAAAAGTGCGAATGGTCTCACCCTCTGAGATTTCCTCGTCTATCTCTGCTACGCTGGCTGTGTACCGCTGGTAATAATGAGCCAGCGATTCGTCGGGCCTCTGCACTACCTGAGTCAGGGACCTCACGCTCTTCAATAAACGCCTCCGACCCTGGTTTTGCTGAATAAATCGGTCATGCATGTCTGCCCAGCAGGTGATACAGCCTGGGGGCAGACTAAAGAACCAGGTCAGGGCCCTTTCTCCCAGTGTGTTCGGGAACAACGTACACACTATGTCTTCACTTGGGGCTCTTCCCAGACACGCCATGAGGTGCTTCTGGACATGGCGAACTGGATCTCCTTCGCCATCATACTCCTTTATCGTGGGGATGCCTAACCCAGGTGGGGCTAGGGTGTCGATAAGTCGGGGGACGAAGGGATGAGTGGATCGATCCCTTAGCTCCGACACTAGCGGCTTCTGTTCTCCCATACATATATTCACGATCTTTACCACCTGGTCGGGAGTGATGGGACCATTCAGGGGAATGGTCATGTGTTGTACTGGTCCTGGCCCATCGACCACGAACCTCTCTGGCTGACCGGTTACCCTACCTCCGTCCTGGCCTCGGGGCAGGACTTCTTGTGCATTCCGACCTTCTGTTGGTGGGGCCACTTCCTCCAACGGGGGCATCTCCTCCTGCCTCCTTGCAGCCTCTCTCCGATCCAAGAGAGCCTCCACGGCTGCCAGGAACATGGGCATGGCTTCCGCCACGGCCCTTGTCAAGTCTGCAGCTGGGGGGGCCTCCTGCCCCCTGTTGCCCTGGTGCTGAAGAGCAACATCTTCGGGATCTCCATTATGCCCCCCTGTCTGGGAGAGCTCAGCCGGGGGATGGTTCTGGTTTTCCTCCTGTTCCGGTACTGAATCCAGATTCGTTGCAGCGGGGTGACGGGAACCACCGGATTGTCCCTGCCTTCTGTGCCTGCCAGCCGCCATTGATCGAGTAGAAGGCATATCAGCTTTTTGTTTGATTCCCACAGACGGCGCCAATGTTGGATCACGGTGGAACTCCGGTACGGATCTTGACGGCAATCCTAGCTCCTTTGCTCCACACAATCCTGCAAGAGGGGATAAACCGGGCGGTGACCCAGAATCCCTCTCCGATGCTTAAATGAGTTTCTCGATTGACTGGCAAGCAACAATCTCAAAAGTATATCAAACTCAACGTAAGTGATCTGAGGTGACCTCTTGCCCTTTTATAGGCGAAGAGATGCCTCAGGTACCTGATGAACCGTTGGGGGTGGTTAGCCCGTATCCCGCAAATCTCGGACGTGATCCCGCCTATCTAGGCCATGATCTCGTGTATCTCAGCCATGCCCCGCGTATCTCGGCCACGCTCCGTGTATCTTAACCACGTTCCGCGTATCTCGGCCACGCCCCGCATATCTTGGCCTTATCCTCTGATAATCGAGTCCCGACTTCCGTCGGGGACTCCAGAGTTGTTTCGTTGTGTCACCGCTCGGGGCCCCTCGTCATCGTGACAGGGCCAATCATTCTCAGGGATTCATCATCGGGGCCTACTTAAAGGCTTCTCATCGGGAGCTTCTAGCTCAGCTGTCGGGACCGACTCTGTCGGGACCTTGCCTCGTCGGGACTCCCTTCGTCGGGACCCTTCTCCTTAGGTCATCTTGACCTTTATTTTGGGCCTGGTAGGCCTGTTTGCCGTTTCCTCCCCGTTAAAGGGCCTAACGGTCATAGCGGAACCCATCAACAACTTAGCAATATTTTTATGTACAGTTTTGCAAATTATGTTAATTAAAAAAATGGTAAGCAAACCATGACTTGTCTAAGTAACCATGATTACACACCCCGTACCAATATAGGCTAGAAAAACAATGGCTGCTGTTGACATCGTAATTAATTAATTTTGAGACAACAAAAAAAACACTACTTGGCCGGGTTGTGGGGATCCGGCCAAGTGAGTTCGAAAAAAATATAAAATTTGTAGTTTTGTAATTTTTTACGAAAACTGGTAAACGACAAATGTTTGTCAATTTGCCCTCTAGGGTTCACCATGTCCAATAGGTTTTTTAGAAAAAAATTACAAAACCATTAATTTTTACAACTTCTATTAAAAAAAGAAAAAAAATTGAAAAACAGAAAAAAAAAAAAAAACGAAAAAGAAAAGAAAAACATATTTGGCCGGGTTGGGGCAACCTGGCCAAGTGAGCTCCTTTTTTTATTTTATTTTTTCAGTTTTCCGGAAAAAAAAAAAAAAAAAATTCAGTTGGCCGGGTTGGGGGAACCCGGCCAAGTGAAAAAAAAAAAAAAAAAAAATTCACTACGCCGGGTTCCCCCAACCCGGCTAGACTCATATATGTAATTAATTGTTCTTTTGGTCTATATTTGTAGTTGGTTGTTAATATAGACCTATTTCGGTCAAAAACTCGACTATGGGGGTGACTACAACTCCATATTCTAGTAGTGATATATAATACAAAATATAATAACTTACCTAACCCTCGTTCAGCAACATCATAACCGTTCATTTTCGTTTGGTCATTTCCATAATCATTTATTAATCTTATTATGTTACACTTATGTGAAAATCATTATCATATCTTATTTAATTTTCTTAATGTTAGTGTCCTATGAATCATCAAGTCTTTGTGTTGGTATTGTATTAGTTTAGATGTTTTATATGTTGATGAATTTGGATTAATATTGGTTTATCGATTGTGTTTGAAATTATATTTTTTTATAAGTTTATGGATTCAGCTAAAAAAATATGGGTATATAGATAAGACTATGTGAAAACTGTAATTATGAATATAGTTTTTGTACTAAAAATGTACCCATAATGACTAGATATGGATATAATTCGTGAGTAAAAAATGGTACAATTATAGTATTTTCGATAACAGTAGCATAACCTAACTATTGCCAGCCCTATATTGAAGGCTAGACAAGATGATAGATTCCAATCCAAGAAAACCATTGTAACGCAGCATTCAAGATATATCATTCATATGTATCTTGGTATCAACAAAGCCTCCTATACATCATGTTAATCATCCAAAAGCAACTATCGTATACTACAAAATTTTCCTATGGTTAGGAAAAATATTAGAATAATTATTTTCTTATGACACTGAGACGACTCGGTGGTATGTGTGACCGCTCTTATCTAAACTTCTGAATTACTTATTTCATTACACGCGAGATGATAAACCTTTAATTCTCCACTGTTGGAAAAAAAAAATATGTATATATATATTCTTCCATTGTTGATAAAAAAAGTCATCAATTAAGTTGGATTCCAGTTTATCGATCACATTGTCTGAGTATTCTACTATATTAATCTTAACAAAATTAATACCTATAATAAAATATATTCTTATTTGAATAAAAATAATTGTGTAACGTAAGTAAGTGTATTACTAATAGTTATTAGTTCTGAAATATCATGGAAGTGCTATAATTTACGTCATCGCCTCATCTTGAACAATTTGAGACGAAGTTCGGTTCTTAAATATGTTGGTTCTCAGATCAACTGGATTTTGCAGGTATATCTGAGATTCTATATCCTTTTTGTGATTCAGGAAAATATAGTTATTGTTGCAAATAAGTAAATTTGGCTTCTATCTTTTTAAATATAAAACTTGCTGGTCAGGCAGAGCACGACCAGCTTATGGCCACGGAGGACGCCACCGTGGCTGACGAGCAGTCCTTGGTTAATATCAAGAAGTTGTCATTCTATTTTATTGTTGAGTGACATTACATTTTATTGTTAAGTGTCATTCTTATTTATGGTCCAGTTTTATCACTATACTTTAATGATATTGCCAAGCTTGATTCATGCACTTGATTCATCCTCTCTTAGTGTTGGCATTTACTGCTTATATATAGTTAATTTTAGATATTAGCATCTTTTATGTATGAATTTTGCTTAATTAATTAACAGAAAAATCATTGCAGCTTATCCATTCTGTCTCTCTGCTAAATTATAAGGTTTTTAGCAAGAGCAAGAGGCAGTGTCCAAGGCTGCGGTTCCAGAGGAGTCGGAGCTCGACAAGAGATTCGGGTTCTCGAGCACGTTAGAGATTCAACTATGTTGAAGAAGGTCATCCCTAAATCAAAGGTCAGTTCTATACTAGGCTAACAATTTCTTGGCGTTAATCATCCCAAAGATATATTTCTTGAGACACTATGATTACCCATTTAATGCACTAATGCTATATGTATATAGTTTAGAATTTTTGTTAATAGGGTTAAGAACCTATGAAAGGTCTGAACTATCACCCATGTTAACGGGAGAGGTCTGAAATTTAAAAAGTTAATAACAGAGGTCTGAAATTTCAATTTTGTTGATTTGAGGTTTTCCGTCCATTTTTAGGGTTAAATTTAACATAATTGTGTGAAATGACATTTTTGCCCCTTAATATTTTGTTTTATTTAATATCTTATTTAAGGAAATGTAAAATGACAATTTTACCCCTAAAGTCAAACTAAAGCCACCCAACTCCGGCCACCGCCACCCAACTCCGGCCACCACCACCCGACTCCGGCCACCACCACCCGACTCCGGCGACCACCACCTCGGCTCCGGCGACCCGACTCCGGCCACCACATCGGCCAAAAACCTCCGATCGGGGCCAAAAACCTCCGATCGGGGCCAAAAAAACTCCGATCGGAGCCTCAGAGCTCCGGTCGGAGCTCTGTGGCTCCGGCCGGGGCCACAGAGCTCCAGATCGGAGCTCTGTGGCTCCGACCAGAGCCACATAGCTCTGATCAGAGCTTTTTGGCTCCGATCGGAGCTTTTTGGCCCCGATCGGAGTCCTATCGGGGCCGGTGGCTCCGATCGGAGCTCAATCGGGGCCGGTGGCTCCGATTTTGGCCCAATCGGAGCCTTGGTGGTGGTCGCCGGAGTACGGTGGTGGTCGCCGGAGTACGGTGGTGGTCGCCGGAGTACGATTGGTGGTCGCCGGAGTACCGTGGTGGCTTCAAGGGCATTTTGGTCTTTTCACTCCATGCATGTGAGGGGCACACTTGATAGAAGGGCATTTTCGGAATTTTATTTAATTTCCGGTCACATGCCAAGCATGTGACCAACTTCCGTTAGTTTTAACGGAAAAAACTAACTGAGACCGCTGTTATCAACAAAACAGAAATTTCAGACCTCTGTTATTAACTTTTTAAATTTCAGACCTCTCCCGTTAACATGGGTGATAGTTCAGACCTTTCATAGGTTCTTAACCCTAAAAGATACTTTTGGTGCCACATGTTTGACCAGTGTAGGTTTTTGGTACCACATGTTTAGTTTTGTAGGCTTTAAGTGCCATATGTTTGAGAGGTTGTATGTTTTTGGTTCTTCCGTTAGTCAACAGTTAGTTTGACCGTTAAATACTTTTATTTTGTACAATTTAGTACTCAAATTTATATCTAAAATTTAATATTTACACTTTAGTCCCTATTGTTTGCTCAAGTCACCGCCCACCACCCACCACCTTCAAAGCCGCCGTCGACCAGCACGAAAATGGCCGGCCACCATCACTTGTGGCTGGAAACCACCCCAATTGGTGGTGGCTACAACCCTAATCGGGCCGACCACCACCAATTGGGGCCGGCCACCACCAATTGGGGTGGTGGCCGGCCCGATTAGGGCTGTAGCCATTACCAATTGGTGGTGGCCGGCCCCGATTGGGCTGGCCACCACCAATTGGGGCCGGCCACCACCAATTGGGGTGGTTTCCAGCCCCAAGTTGTGGTGGCCGGCCATTTTCGTGTAGTCGGCGGCGACTTTGGAGGTGGTGGGTGGTGGTCGATCGGCGGCCTTCAACGGTGACTTGAGCAAACAATAGGGATTAAAGTGTAAATATTAAATTTTCGAAATATAATTTTGATAGCTAAATTGAACAAAATAAAAGTATTTAACAGTCAAACTAATTGTTGACTAACAAAAGAATAAAAAACGTACCTCTCAAACATATGGCACCAAAAGCCTACAAAACTAAACATATGGTACCAAAAACCTACACTGGTCAAACATGTGGCACCAAAAGTACATTTAACAATTACGGCTCCGCATCATGTGCTACTATATAGAAACATCATGCCACTTTAGCGAGTTACGGATCCGCATCATGTGACAATTATCTCATTATAACTTGGTAATGACCTTTCTAGATCTCAGAGACATGATTATTAAAGACCGAGCAACTCCCTCAAGTGGCAGGATGTTTCTATATAGTAGCTGATGGGTTCCGATGTAATCGTTAGCCCCGTTAACAGCCAATGGACGGCGAGTAGGTCCAGTGGGCCTCGTGAAAAGCCTAGAAGGCCCAGAGGCCCAGCACAAAGGGTCCCGACTTTAGCGGTCCCGATATATGAGCTGAATGCTCCCGATGAGAAGCCTCTGAGTAGGCCCCGATATGCCTTAGTAAAGGCCCCGATAATAAAGCCCCGCAGAGGCTGGACCTGTCCCGTAGAGACTGAAGGTCCTGGGTGGTGATCTAGAATGAGACAACTCTGGAGTCTTCGACAGAAGTCGGGACTTGTGATCAGATGATAATGACCGAGAAACCCGCCTACTAGATAGAGTAGTGGGAGACGGTTAGAGATAAAGATAAATCCCCCGAGATACGCAGGTCGTGCCCGAGATACGCGGAGTACGGGTAAGATACGCGGAGCGTGGGGCGAGATATACGGAATCCAGACCGAGATATGCGGAATCGTGGCGAGATACACGGAATCATGGGTAAAACTGCCAGGCGCAGTAACAGGTAACTGAGTAACTTCCCCTCCTATATAAAGGAAGAAGTTACCTCAGAAAACCATCATCTAATACGAACTTAGACTCTTTGCTTACCACCCATTGATCACATACTCATTTAAGCATCGGAGAGGGATTCTGGGTCACCACCCAGGTCATCCCCTTTTGCAGGATTACGCGGAGCCCAGGAGTCCAAAGCTTTCCGTCAAGGACGTAACGGAGCTTCACCCGTGATCCAACATTGGCGCCGTCTGTGGGAAGCTTACGAAAAGTCAAGATAGCTTCTACCAGATCAATGGCCGGTGGTGGCAAGAAGAAGCAAGTTCAGGCTGGCAGTTCCCGTCCCGCAGGAACTATGAATTCCCAGTTGCCAGAACGTGTTGCTGAACAAGGTGAGAACCCCGCTCTTTCCCAGACAGGGGGGCAGGGTGATGGCTATGAGGTCTCAGTCCGAGACACAGAGAGGAACAGGCAGGATGTCCCGCGTAGGGAGGAAGATGAGGCTCCCCCGAACCCGATAGGCCATGGAGGAGAAGGAGTCCCGCGAAGGGAAGAAGGGTCGTCTTCGAACTCGGAGTTGGCCAAGGCAGTAGCAGATGCTATGCCCATGTTCATGGCCGCCATGGAGGCCTTGCTGGACAAAAGAGAGGCCGCCAGGAGGACGGAGGAGTTGCCTCCGCGAGAAGAGTTACCACCACCCCCGCCGAGGGTGGACCCAGAGGAACAGGAGGTTCCGCCCAGGAGCAAGGGTAAGGAGCCAGCACACCTGGAGAAGTTCGTGGTCGACGGCCCAGGACCAGTGCAGAATAGGACCATTCCCCTGAATGGCCCCATCACCCCCGATCAGGTGGTGAAGATCGTTAGCATCTGCATGGGTGATCAGAAGCAGATGACATCGGAGCTAAGGGATCGATCCAGCCATCCTTTCGTGCCGCGACTGATAGATACCGTCGCCCCGCCCGGGCTAGGTATTCCGACCATCAAGGAGTACGATGGTGAAGGGGACCCAGTTCGCCATGTTCAGAGGCATGTCCAGGCCTGTATGGGACGAACGTCGAACGACGACCTCATCTGTTCATTGTTCCCGATAACCCTGGGAGAAAGGGCCATGACTTGGTTCTTCAGCCTCCCGCCAGGATGCATCACGTGCTGGGCTGATATGCACGATCGCTTCATCAAGCAGTACCAAGGTCGGAGGCGTCTTCTGAAGAGTGTGAGGTCCTTGACCCAGGTGGTGCAGAGACCCGATGAATTGTTGGCATACTACTACCAACGGTTCACTGCCAGTGCTGCGGAGATTGATGAAGAAATCTCGGAAGGAGAGACTATCCGTACTTTCCTGCGGAACTTGAGCGCTCCGTACGGTTCCGACCTAATGCACAGCATAGCCGCGAAGGCTGTGTGGAGTATGGAGGCCCTGCAAGCGAGGGTGAAACAGCAAATCGACGTCCAGGAGTCGAAGATTGCTGCCGGAGAGCTCGATCCCCCGAAGTCGGGGAGAGGAAAGCCATCGTCCAAGCTATCGGATGATCGCAAAGGGAGCGACAAGTCGGAAGGGAGTAGGAACCGTGGTCGTCCCGATAAAAGAGAAGAAAAGCGTCCTCCGAGGAAGGATAATCGAGAAGGTCGGGCCGTTCCCATCAATAGCTCGATGACCTCTGTGTTAGCTGTGATGGACAGACAGGGTCTCGCTCGATACCCCCCGAGGAAAGAAGGCGAATTCCTAGGAGGCCGTCCTGACCGTTACTGTCGCTACCATCGAGCCAATGGACACGACACCGAAAACTGTCGGGAGTTGAAGAAGGAAATTGAGAAGCTGATCCAGAAGGGGAAGCTAAAAGAGTTCGTCGGAAGGGGGCGGTGCCGATCCCGTTCTAGAAGTCGGTCATGATCCCGTTCCAAGTCCCGCGACCGATCCCCGAAGAAGAAGAAGGTTGAGCCAGAAGCCTCAGGTTCGGGTGCCCGCAAGGAAAGGCGGGGAACCATCAACGTCATCCATGGAGGAATGGCGGCGGGAGGTGATACCTCTGCTTCCCTGGAGAACTACGCTTCTCGCATATCTGCCGCGGTGGTGCTAGGCAAAAGGTCCCGGTCGTGGACCCTGAAGGAGGAAATGGTAATTTCTTTCTCGGCGGAGGATCTAGTATGCGTGGAGAGCCCTCACGATGACGCCCTGGTCGTGACCCTGGACGTAGACGGATTCGAGATGAAGCGGATCCTGATAGACTGAGGGAGTTCCTCCGATATTCTCTTCATGGACGCCCTGGAAGCCATGGGAAAGACGAAGAAGGACCTCACACAGGTGGACTTCCCGATGGTAGGATTCTCTGGTTCCACCTCTTACCCGTTGAGAATGATTACCTTACCGGTGGAGTTTGGTAGTGGCTGGAAGATGGAGAAACGAAACGTGGATTTCGTTGTCGTGGAGTCTGCGGGGGCATACAACGCTATTATCGGGAGGACCACCATCAACCCTCTTATGGCAGTCGCCTCGACGGTTCACCAGAAGATGAAGTTCCCGACTGACAATGGGGTCGGAGAGGTCAAGGGTGACCAAGTGGCATCGCGGAAATGCTACGTTAACGCCACCCGACGGAGAAGGAGGGAGGCCATGACTGTCCTTCAGACTGATGCTGATCCTCGAGAGGAGTATGGGCGTCCCGCCCCCATGGAGGATTTGAAGGAAGTTGAGATCGATGGGCCTTAGAGGAAGGTGAAGATCGGGTCTGCTCTGTCGGAGGAAAGAGCCAAAGAGTTGATCGAGCTCCTGAAGGAGTTTAAGGAGCTGTTTGCCTGGTCCCCGAGTGATATGCCAGGAATCAGCCCCAACGTGATAGTGCACGAGCTGAAGATAGACCCCGCGATCAAGCCTATCGCGCAGAGAAGACGTCTGATGGGCGTCCTGCCCCCATGGAGGATCTGAAGGAGGTTGAGATTGATGGGCCTCAGAGGAAGGTGAAGATCGGGTCTGCTTTGTCGGAGGAAAGAGCCCGAGAGTTGATCGAGCTCCTGAAGGAGTTTAAGGAGCTGTTTGCCTGGTCCCCGAGTGATATGCCAGGAATCAGCCCCGATGTGATAGTGCACGAGCTGAAGATAGACCCCGCGATCAAGCCTATCGCGCAGAGAAGGCGTCTGATGGGCGCGGACAAGAGGATCGCGATCCAGCAAGAAGTAGGCAGACTGCTCGACGCTGGATTCATCAAGGAGCTCCGATTCCAGACTTGGGTGGCTAACCCAGTCCTGGTGCGAAAGAGTAACGGGAAGTGGCGGATGTGTGTCGATTTCCGCGACTTGAACAAGGCTTGCCCGAAGGATTGCTACCCGCTCCCGAGGATTGACCAGCTGGTGGATGCCACATCGGGACATGAGCTGCTGAGCTTCATGGATGCCTATTCCGGGTATAACCAGATCAAGATGGCGAAGGAGGATGCCCCCCATACGGCCTTCTATGCCGACAGTGACGTCTACCATTACGACGTGATGCCCTTCGGATTGATCAATGCCGGAGCGACTTACCAGCGAATGGTGAACAAGTTGTTCGGAGACATGTTGGGGAAAACCATGGAGGCATATGTGGAGGACATGCTGGTGAAGTCCCGACAAGCAGGAGACCATGTCCAGAACTTGGCGGCAGCATTTGAGCGGATGAAGTTCCATCAGGTTCGGTTGAACCCCGAGAAGCTGCGAGCAATCGAGGAGATGCAGTCCCCGAAGACTCATCGGGAGGTCCAGGTGCTGAATGGCCGGTTGGCCGCGATGAATCGCTTTCTATCCAAGGCGAGTGACCGAGCCATGCCATTTTTTGATGTGCTGAGGGCCCACAAGAAATTCGAATGGACCGACAAGTGCGAGGAGGCATTCCAGGCACTCAAGTAACACCTCCGTACCCTTCCGCCGTTGGCGAAACCAGTTCCAGGCGAGCCGCTTTATCTCTATTTGGCTGTTTCTGATGTGGCTGTTAGTTCTGTTTTGATTATATTTGTCAAGGGCAACCAAGTGCCTATCTATTATGTAAGCAAGGCGTTTGCCAAGTCTGAAATAAACTATCCCGCTATTGAGAAGTATCTCTTCGCGTTGATTATTGCCGCTCGAAATCTACGACCTTACTTCCATGCCCATGAAGTCACGGTATTGACTAATCAGCCCCTGAAACACTTTTTGAACCGACTGGAGGCGTCGGGGAGATTGTTAAAATGGGCCATCGAGCTGACGGAGTTCCGTATTCATTTCGCTCCGAGAACCGCTATTAAGGGCCAGGCATTGGCAGATTTTATAGCTGAGTCTACGGCACCCGATCTGGAAGTAACGGGTCCCGCAGAGGGGGCAGCCATGGAGGAAGTCCCGACAACAGAACAACAGCCAGAACAACCAAATGAGGAGAATACCTGGGAGATGTACACTGATGGTTCATCGAGTGTAGAAGGCTCGGAGGCAGGATTCATATTGATACCGCCCGGTGGAGGCGAGCCCCTACGATATGCCTTGGCGTTGACGTTCAAAGCCACCAACAACGAAGCGGAGTATGAGGCTCTCATCACAGGCCTTAAGATTGCCAAGGGTACGGGGGTCGATCATGTAAAGGTGAAGTGCGATGCCAGCTTGATCGTGAATCAAGTCCAGGGGAACTATGAAGCCAAGAGCCCAACAATGAAGAAGTATTTGCACGAGGTGCAGACTTTGAAGGGAAGCTTCAAAAGCTTCGATATCGAGGCAATCCCGAGGGAAGAGAACGCGGAAGCAGATGCCTTAAGCAAGTTCACTCTGGGAGTGGCCCCTGAGGAGAATCGGAGGGTGCATTTCCTAGAAAAGGTGATTATCTCAAACATTGATCTGGCAGAGATCTATGCTATTGAGACAGGATCGGAGGAAGAAGAGAAGCCCACTTGGATGACCCCGATGGTCACATACCTGACTACGGGGGTACTCCCCGATGATAAAGTGGCAGCTGTCAGGTTGCGTCGGATTGCAGACAACTACGCGATGGTGGGCAACCAATTATACAAAAAAGGGTACGTAAAGCCTTTCTTAAAATGCGTAGCAGAACCTGACACGAATCGGATCCTGAGGGAGCTACACGAAGGAGTCGCGCCCTGTCATGAAGGGGCCCGATCTCTAGTGAGGAAGGCATTGAATTTAGGCTATTATTGGCCCTCGATGAATAAGGAAGTGACCGCGATGGTCCGATCCTGTGATACATGCCAGAAGTACGCTCCGAATATCGTGGCTCCCGCCGCGGACTTAATGCCCATCAGAAGTGCATGGCCCTTCGCGCAATGGGGGATTGATTTGGTGGGACCTCTTCCCCAAGCGAAAGGTCAGTGCAAGTATTTGCTCGTGGCCATCGACTACTTCTCAAAGTGGATAGAGGCTAAAGCATTGGCTAAAACGACGGGGCAGCAGATCCTCAAGTTCCTTCAAACTCAGATCGTATCCCGGTACGGGGTTCCTCGAGTGTTGATCAGCGACAACGGCCCTCCGTTCAATGGGGCTCAGTTGAAGGAGTACCTGGAAGAACTAAACATTGAGCATCGGACCGCTTCAGTCCGCCACGCTCAGACCAATGGCCAGGTAGAATCAGCCAACAAGATCGTGATGGATGGCTTGAAGAAGAGAGTCTATGCCTTACAGGGCCATTGGCTGGATGAGCTCGAGAACGTGCTGTGGGCCGTGAGAACAACACCCAAGCAGTCAACAGGAGAAACTCCGTTTGGCCTAGTCTATGGCACGGAGGCAGTCGCTCCCGTGGAAATAGCGGTGGCGTCCCATCGCGCGAAATATTACGAGCCTCTGACAAACGAGGAAATGAGACGTCTAGACTTAGACTTGCTCGAGGAAAAAAGATGGAAGGCTGATGAAGTCCAGGCCCGAATGCGTCTGGCAACAGCCCTATATTACAATCGGCGTGTCAGATCTCGACAATTCTTCGTGGGAGAACTTGTCTGGCGGAGGAACGAGTTCGTTCACCAAGATCGGATCAACAAACTATCGCCAAAATGGGAGGGACCTTACAAGATCGTAGGGATGCCAGCCCCCAATGCATACAGGCTAGAGGACCTTGATGGCAAGACGTTGAAGCATTCCTTCAGTGGCGAACACTTGAAGAAGTATCATGTTTGACATTAAGCCGCCGTGAAGGGCGCAAATTGTCTATCAATAAGATCCGATGTAAGCCTATTTTGAGTTATTTATGAATAAAAGAAGTTGTTTCCGATCAAATTACTTTTAGATTTATTCTAAACTGTTAGTAAGACGTCCTGAAGGACGCGACAAAAGCCTTCCGAGGTACGATAAAAGCCTTCCGAGGTATGCGTAAGTCGTCTATATGATGCGGCCAAAAGCCTTAACGGGTATGGACAAAAGCCCTACGGGGTACACGTAAGTCGTCTATATGATGCAACCAAAAGCCTAGGTACGAAAAGGCCCTGATGGGTCTGCGTAAGTCGTCTATATGATGCTGCCAAAAGCCTTAACGGGTACGGAAAAGCCTTAACGGGTCCGCGTAAGTCGTCTATATGATGCGGCAAAAAGCCTTAAAAGGTACGATTAAGCCGTCCGGTAGAGACGCAGTAAAAGCCCTAAGGGGTGTGAAAATGGCCTCGAAAGGCAGGGACGAGAAACCTTAAGTGGTGAAGTCCCGATTTTGGACGAGAAGCCTTAAGTGGTGAAGTCCCGATTTTGGACGAGAAGCCTTAAGTGGTGAAGTCCCGATTTTGGACGAGAAGCCTTAAGTGGTGAAGTCCCGATTTTGGACGAGAAGCCTTAAGTGGTGAAGTCCCGATTTTGGACGAGAAACCTTCAGCGGTAAAGTCCCGATTGGACGAGAAACCTTAAGTGGTAAAGTCCCGATGGGACGAGAAACCTTAAATGATGAAGTCCCGAGTCAAGCGTCGGAAGAACATATGGAGCCATCTCAAATGGTGCATCGGAACGTTCGGAGTAACGAGTTTAAAGCCGCTTTAGATAAAGTGCAAACGAGTATCGGTGCCAAAACAGATGGAAAGAAACTACTTATATAAAGGCCAGAAGGCCAAAGAGGTTCGATACAAGAGACAAAGGAGAAAGACAACAAGGACTAAAAGATGTAGACATTAAGCTTGGTCCTTGTGGGAAGGTGGATCCTCAGCAGCATCGGAGGGAACGGAGTTCGGAGGGACCTGGGCGGAAGGCTCCGCAGTTGGCGGAGTCGGGTCCACGGCAGCGGCCTCTTCACTCTCCGCGGGGAGGTTGAAGTATTTCTCCGCGAAGGGGGCGAGGGTCTCGGACTTCTTGAAGTCGATGGAATCCTCGTATGCTGTGTAGAGCTCTTCGACAACATTGAACAGAACGTTCTCCACCTCGGACTTACAGAACTCTACAGCAGCCACCTTGAATTCTTCAGAGTCCCGATACTCCTCGAGGCCCCGCTGGCGGCCCTCCTCGAAGCCCCGCTGGTGGCCCTCCTCGAGGCCCTGAGCCTTTGCCTCAGCCAGCCTGGCAGAGAACTCAGCCCTCTCCGCCTCAAACTTTGCCTTGGCCTCCGCGAGGAGATCCGCGAAGACGTTTTTCTCATGAATGAGCTGCTTCTTTTCCTCCTCATTCCGCTGCTGCTCCACCTGGACCATCTTCCGCTCCCGACACATGACAGCCTCATGATCGTGGACCTTCTTGAGCAGGCTTGAGGACATATCATCTAGGAGAGCCATCTCCTTAGCCATCTTGTTCTTGGCTGCTACTGCATCGTCGAGTTCCACCTGAAGCTTGGCTAAAGCATCGGGGTTCGACTGGGCCTCCGCCGCCTCCAAAGCACCCTTCAGGGCCGGGATAAGGCCGAAGCAGCGCTGTTGGTTCGCGGTGTCCTGAAAGAAGAGAGGAAAAGATCAAGATACAGTAATCGGAGATGTTGGATCACGGTGGAACTCCGGTACGGACTTTGACGGCAATCCTAGCTCCTTTGCTCCACGCAATCCTGCAAGAGGGGATAGACCGGGCGGTGACCCAGAATCCCTCTCCGATGCTTAAATAAGTATCTCGTATGACTGGCGAGTAATAAGTTCAGAGTGTATTCAACTCAACGTAAGTGATCTGAGGTGACCTCCTGCCCTTTTATAGGCAAAGAGATGCCTCAGGTACCTGGCGAACCGTTCGGGGTGGTTAGCCCGTATCCCGCATATCTCGGACATGATCTCGCGTATCTTAGCCATTCCCCGCGTATCTCGGCCACGCTCCGTGTATCTTAATCCACGTTCCGCGTATCTCGGCCACGCCCCGCATATCTTGGCTTTATCCTCTGATAACGAGTCCCGACTCCCGTCGGGGACTCCAGAGTTATCTCGTTGTGTCACCGCTCGGGGCCCCTCGTCATCGTGACAGGGCCAATCATTCTCAGGGATTCATCATCGGGGCCTACTTAAAGGCTTCTCATCGGGAGCTTCCAGCTCCACTGTCGGAACCGACTCTGTCGGGACCTTGCCTCGTCGGGACTCCCTTCGTCGGGACCCTTCTCCTAGGTCATCTTGACCTTCCTTTCGGGGCCTGGTGGGCCTGTTTGCCGTTTCCTCGCCGTTACGGGGCCTGACGACTATAGTCGGACCCATCATTTTCCCCCAAGACATGAGGGACTTTTAGTTCGTCGTGTCTTTCAACTCCCGATCTTTCAATACTAGAGTCGGGGATCTTTTCCTTGGTTCAGTTACTCAGTTTATCAGTCTTCTCCTTTACGTTACCTCAGGGTTTTGTGGATAACTGTTATATCCCAAGGGTCTTCTCGGATTCCTAGTGCATTAAATGCAGTAGATAATGGAGTGACGTTTTCGACCCACGTGCCTGATTTTTCGCGCCTGTCCTTTTCTGAAAAAGTGTATTTTAGGCCGTTTCATCATTACGCCCGTTGTCCTTCTGTACGTTTCATCTCAACGGTCCAGATCAAGACTCTTCGACTTCGACGGCCCGGATCGAAGTGTCCTTTCAACCGTCTTCTTCGACTATAAAACCCTAGCCACAGTCACAATTTAACTTTTACCGTCTTCGAATTCTCAAAAGCTTTCTGCGATTCCTCTGCAATTCCAAGCTCTGTGATTTCGAAGGTCTTTGGAGTCTTCCCGATCATCTTTCCGGCGACGTTTCGTTCATCTCCTTCAACCTCTACTTCATCATGTCTGGTAAGGAATCCCTCTTTGTTGTTTGTTCGTCTTTTTCTTTCTAATTTTTCCAAGAGTCCCACTGTATTTTCTTGCCCTGGTTGCTTTTCAGACAGCGGTTCCAGCTCTGAGGGGAGAAAACCCTTTAATTTTGATTATGCTCCAAATGAGATTTCCAATACTGCCTATGATGCAGCTCTCCGAGAGGGTTGCATCACCATCACCTGGGAACCTCGTTTCCCATATCCTAGGCATCGTGACTCTGAGGTTACTCGTCCCCAGAAAGGGGAGGTGTTTGTCTCTACGGGACAAATATCAGCGGGGATCAGGTTCCCCTTTTGCGGTAATCTGGTCGAGCTGTGCCATCATTATAGAACACACCCCACTACCTTTTCTCCCCATGCCATCCGCCTCTGGAACGCCTTTCAAGTCCTCTGTCTCCGACAGAAGTGGGTCTACAGCCTCCAACTCTTCAGAACCTTTTATGGGATGAAGTGCAATGAGGCGGGGGTTTGCGCCTTCTACCCTCGGATGCCCAAGTGGAGTAAGCAGCAGCTTGCTCGGTACGGTTGGACCAGTGACACCTGGAAGGTGTTCAAGGGTCGGGGGCTCTTGATTGATACAGGGTCCGACAACAGTAGCTGGAAAAGGAGTTACTTCTTTATCCGTCACTCCTCCATTCCCTGGCCTCGTTGGGAGGTGGTAGCGGACCCTCCACCTGCTTTCCATACTTATGCTGATGAGGATTTTGAGACTCTCCAGCTTATCCAGCTCTATCGGTGGGAGGAGTCTTACACTCCTCTCAACGCCAACTCACTCGTGGAGCGGGACCTGGTGCACACCGGGATCCGACTCCTCGACATTGTTTCTGGGGGTCAACTCTTCGACGGTCCTTCCAATATGGTTCCTTGGGTAAACTTCTAACTCTTTCTTTGTTTACTTTTTGCAGCCAAGAAGGTATCTGTGCTGACCGATCTGTTCCTTAAGCAGGGGGAGACTGATGCTGTCCGCCCCTCGCGGAAGAGGAAGTCTGCCAAGAAGGCTGCTGCCAGGTCGGGGTCTCCTCCAGCGGAGCAGCCCAAGCGGAAGCGGGTGGATCTGGACCAGCTCTTCGATGTCCAGAGTGCTGAAGAAGGTAAACAACTTCGACTAGCTATTAAATCGTACAAGAGGATGGTCCCGTCGGATTTGATTTCCTCGACCAAGGAAGGCCGCATTACTGATGTCAAAAGAATCCTTCGAGGCGAAACTCCCCGAGTTTTGAAGGCAGGCTATTATCATTACCGCGGGAAGGATCAATACGTCTCCCGACGTATCATTTGGTGTAAGAATCCCGATGAACTTCCTGACTACCTTTCTGAAGCTCTTCATCCTCCAGGTGCAGGTCGCTCGGGAGCTTCCTCGGGTGCTGCAGCTTCCGCCGATGCACCGCCTTCAGCGGGGGTGCCTTCCTTGGCTGGAGAGAAGGCTCCAACTGGCGAACAGTTTCGTCAGGTGGAAACTCTAGACTCCTCCGAGGAGATTGGCGGGGCTGACCCCCCTCAACAGCGTCAGAAGGCGGGGCAATCCCCCTTGAAACCAACCCCTCAGGGGCCGCCTCCTTCGTCTTCTATGCAGCAGCGGCAGCTCTCACCTATCCACGACTTCTCTCCTTCCCCTGTTAGGGGCGAGACGGAGGCGTGCCCTTCCATTCCTCGTCCTATCTCTCCCCTTGCTCTTGATGGGGACTTCTATAGACCCTTCAATTCTTCACAGGCGAATGCCCCCTGGACTCCTATCCAGACGCTTCAGGGAGTCCCGCTTACACAAGGGGAACAGGACCAGGAGCTGGCCCTGCATCTGCTGGCGGGTTCCATTCTGCCTTCTATGCGGCATCCGATTTACCTCAATCAGACGCATATGCAGCGGGATATCAGGGATATGGCTGTGCGCCGCGTAGAGGTGAGACTTTGCTTCTTTCTTGTTGATGGTAGATCGAGTCGTTTGTTCATTAACATTTTTCCTTTTTATTGCAGGAGCTCGGGGACTACAACCGCCTCATCGGGTATGTTGTTGCCTATGATGAGGCCCGGGAGCGGGACCGAGGGGTCCGCGAGCAGCTTCAGGCGGATCTCAAGGCCTCCCAGTCTCTACGGGGGAAGTTTGTCAAGGAGCAGGCTGCCCTTAATCAGAAGATTCGGGATCTTCAGCAGCAGATCGCGGACTTCGAGGGGCTCTTAAGGCAAGAGCGGCAGGAGCGGGGGGTGATTGTGGACAGGCTGACCCAGGAGAAGAAGGCTGCCGAGGACCAACTGGTTCTTGAGAAGAAGGCTTTGGAGGAACTAATCGCGGGGTTTCCTGCGCAGCTGGCCGAAGCGGAGGCAAAGGGCCGGGAGGACTATCGGAGGTCGGAGGGCTTTCAAGCTGATGCCATGAAGTTCTTTGGCGCAGAGGTGGAGAACACTCTCTTCAACGTGGTTGAGGAGCTCCACCTGGAGTATGGCGACGCCATCAACTTTGACAAGTCTCCTTCCCTCGCTCCCTTCGCGAAGAAGTATTTTACTCTTTCCGAGGAGAGTGACGGGGGGCATACTCCCGTAATTGTCGAAGACGCTTCTGAACTTCCAAGTGCGGACGCCCCGATAACTAATCCTCCCGAAGCCAATCCTGTGGATCCCTCTGCTACTGACTCCGCGGACCCAGCTGCTGCCGATGCTGCCGACAAGGACCAGGCTTGAATATTTTTATCTTTTAGGGTCCTTGTATCTTCTTCTCTTTTGTCATCATCGGGCCTTTGAGCCCTTATCAATATCAAACTTCTCTGGTTCCGATCTTTTGTTGCACTTCTCCGAGTGACTTTACTTATATGCGCTTAAGTCGAAGCTTCGACACTTAAGACATTCTCGTACGTCTTTCCCGACGATTTAATAACTTGCACCACTTAAGGCGACTTAACTTCATGCATCACTTAAGACGACTTAATTCTGCGCACCACTTAAGGCGACTTGGTTTCATGCATCACTTAAGACGACTTTATATTACTTAGAGCAAATCTAAGAATCGTGCATCACTTAAGACGTCTTTTCTCGGGCATCACTTAAGACGACTTTCGGATAAATCTAAGCATCATGCACCACTCAAGGCGACTTAGTCCCGCGCATCACTTAAGACGACTTTAATCGTTACTTAGGATAAACCTAAAGATCGTGCACCACTCAAGGCGACTTAGTCCCGTGCATCACTTAAGACGACTTTTGGATACTTAGAATAAATCTAAGTATTGTACACCATTTAAGGCGATTTGATCCCGTGCACCACTGAAGGCGACTTTCATCGTGCACCGCTAAAGGCGATTTTCATCGTGCACCACTGAAGGCGACTTTCATCGTGCACCACTGAAGGCGACTTTCATCGTGCACCACTGAAGGCGACTTTCATCGTGCACCACTGAAGGCGACTTTCATCGTGCACCACTGAAGGCGACTTTCATCGTGCACCACTGAAGGCGACTTTCATCGTGCACCACTGAAGGCGACTTTTACACTTAGCATAAATCTAAGGACAACTCTTATTTGGAAGCAACCTCTTTATTTATTGATGGCATAAGATTGGCTTACATCGAATTAAACGATAAATAGCATACACCACTTAAGGCGATTTTACATCGGACACCACTTAAGGCGAATTTTTCGGGCACCACTTAAGGCGACTTTATCGGGCACCACTTAAGGCGACTTTATCGGGCACCACTTAAGGCGACTTTATCGGGCACCACTTAAGGCGACTTTATCGGGCACCACTTAAGGCGACTTTATCGGGCACCACTTAAGGCGACTTTCTTCAAGCATGGTGTTTCTTCAAGTGTTCGCCACTGAAAGAATGCTTTAATGTTCTGCCATCGAGGTCTTCCAACTTGTATGCATTTGGAGCTGGCATCCCCACGATCTTATAAGGTCCTTCCCATTTTGGTGACATCTTGTTGATTCGATCCAAAAGGGTGAACTCGTTGCGACGCCAAACCAGCTCCCCGACAAAGAACTGTCGGGACTTCACTCGCTGATTGTAGTACCTGGCCGTCGCTAAACGCATTCGAGCTTGGACTTCATCGGCTACCCGCCTCTTCTCTTCGAGTAAGTCCAAGTCCAGACGTCTCACTTCGTCGTTCGTTAAGGGCTCGTAATATCTCATCCGATGGGACGCCACAGCTACCTCCACAGGTGCGACAGCTTCCGTGCCATAAACGAGGCCAAACGGAGTCTCCCCTGTTGATCGTTTGGGTGTCGTTCTAACAGCCCAAAGTACATTTTCCAGTTCATTCAGCCACTTGCCCTTCAAGGCGTAGACCCTCTTCTTCAGGCCATCCATCACGATTTTGTTGGCTGACTCCACCTGGCCATTAGTCTGAGCATGGCGTACGGAGGCGGTCCGATGCTCAATGTTCAATTCTTCCAGATACTCCCTCACCTGAGAGCCGTTAAACGGTGGGCCATTGTCGCTGATCACCACCTTAGGAATCCCGTATCTGGACACGATGTGGGTTTGGAGGAACTTGACGATCTGGTTCCCCGTTGTTCTGGCCAATGCCTTCGCCTCTATCCATTTCGAAAAATAATCGATAGCTACAAGTAAATACTTACATTGTCCTTGTGCTTGTGGAAGAAGTCCCACCAAGTCGATGCCCCACTGCGCGAAGGGCCAAGCGCTCTTGATGGATGTTAGGTTGGTGGCCGGAGCCGCGATACTCGGGGCGTACCTCTGGCACGCGTCGCATGATCGGACCAACGCCGTTGCTTCTTTGTTCATCGTGGGCCAATAGTAGCCTAAGTTCAACACCTTTCTCAAAATGGATCGGGCCCCTTCGTGACAAGCCGCGACCCCCTCGTGCATTTCCTTCAGGATTCGATTGGTGTCGGGTTCTGCTACACACTTCAGGTATGGAGTCAAGAACCAGCCCTTCTTGTACAGCTGATTATCCAGCATCACATAATTAGACGCAATTCGACATATCCTGTCTGCTGCTACCTTATCCTCGGGGACTGCCCCCGTAGTCAGATACGCGACTATCGGGGTCATCCAAGTGGGCTCTTCCTCCAATTTTGTCTCAATGGTGCACACCTGTGTTGGGTCGATGTTTGATAAGATCACCTTCTCCAAGAAGTGCACCTTCCGATTTTCTTCCAAGGGTGCCCCCAGGGCAAACTTACTCAAGGCGTCTGCCTCTATGTTCTCCTCCCTCAGGATAGCCTCGATGTCGAAGCTTTTGAAGCCCTCTCTCAAGGCTTGTACCTCTCGCAGATACTTTTTCATTATCGGACTCCTTGCTTTGTATCGCCCTTGAACCTGGTTCACGATTAAAGCTGCGTCGCACTTCACTCTCAAGTGATCGATTCCAGTGCCTTTAGCGATTTTTAGGCCCGTGATAAGAGCTTCGTACTCCGCTTCGTTGTTTGTGGCCTTGAATGTTAAAGCCAAGGCGTATCGGAGCGGTTCACCTTCACCTGGTGGTATCAACAAGAAGCCCGCTCCTGATCCGTCTGAACTCGCGGAGCCATCCGTGTACATCTCCCAGATATTTTCCTTGTTTGGCTGTTCTGATTGCTCTGCCCTCTCTGGTTGTACTTCTGTCGGGATTTCCATGGTTGCCCCCTCTACAGGGCCCGCTTCTTCCAGATCGGGGGCTGTAGACTCTGCTATGAAATCTGCTAACGCCTGACCCTTAATGGCCGTTCTCGGAGCGAAGTGTATGTGAAACTCGCTAAGCTCTACTGCCCATTTCACTAATCTCCCCGACGCATCCGGTCGGTTCAAAAAATGCTTCAAAGGCTGGTTCGTTAGCACAGTGATCTCGTGTGCGTGGAAATATGGCCTTAGCTTCCGAGCAGTAATAATCAACGCAAAGAGGTACTTCTCAACGGCGGGGTAGTTCAATTCAGATCTGGAAAATGCCTTGCTTATATAATAGACGGGGACTTGATTACCCTCGACAATCTTTACTAACACAGAGCTAATTGCAAATTCAGAAACAGCCAAATAAAGGAAGAGCGGCTCGCCTGGAACCGGTTTTGCCAGCGGTGGGAGTGTGCGAAGGTGCTGCTTGAGTGCTTGGAACGCTTCTTCACATTTGGCGGTCCATTCGAATTTTTTGTTGGCCCTCAAGACTTCAAAAAACGGCATTGATCGGTCGCTGGCTTTGGACAAGAAGCGGTTCATTGCAGCTAGTCGGCCATTCAGTACTTGCACCTCCCGATGGTTTATCGGGGACTGCATCTCCTCGATTGCCCTCAGCTTCTCAGGATTCACTTCAATTCCTCTCTGACTCACCATGAAGCCCAAGAATTTCCCTGAGTGGACTCCGAAGGCGCATTTCGTCGGGTTCAAACGAACTTGATGGATCCTCATCCGCTCAAACGCCATGGTAAGGTTATGTACGTGATCCTCGGCTTGTCGGGACTTCACCAGCATATCATCCACGTAAGCTTCCATGGTTTCTCCCAGCATATCTCCAAATAGTTTGTTCACCATCCGTTGGTAGGTTGCCCCGGCATTGATCAACCCGAAAGGCATGACATCGTAGTGATAGATGTCGCTATATGCGTAGAACGCTGTGTGGGGGGCGTCTTCCTTGGCCATCTTGATCTGGTTGTAGCCTGAATACGCATCCATGAAACTTAACAGCTCATGTCCCGATGTGGCATCCACCAGCTGGTCGATCCTCGGGAGTGGATAGCAGTCCTTTGGGCAAGCCTTGTTCAGGTCGCGGAAGTCCACGCACATTCGCCATTTCCCGTTAGTCTTCTTCACCAGCACTGGGTTGGCAACCCAAGTCTGGAATCGGAGCTCCTTAATGAACCCAACATCGAGCAACCTGCCCACCTCCTGCTGGATCGCGATCTTCTTATCCGTGCCCATCGGACGCCTTTTCTGTGTGATAGGCTTGATCGCGGGGTCTATCTTCAGCTCGTGCACGATCACATCGGGGCTGATTCCCGGCATATCGCTGGGGGACCAGGCAAACAGCTCCTTGAACTCATTCAACAACTCCACCAATTTTTGGGCTGTCTCCTCAGTTAAAGCAGACCCCATTTTCACCGTCCTCTGGGGTCCGTCAATCTCGACTTCTTTCAGATCTTCTACGGGGGCGGGACGCCCAAACTCTTCTCTGGGATCTGTGTCTGTCTGGAGGACAGTCATGGCCTCTCGCCTCCTCCTCCGGGTGGCATTAACATAGCATTTTCGGGAAGCCACCTGGTCGCCTTTGACCTCTCCGACTCCGTGGTCGGTCGGGAACTTCATCTTCTGGTGCACAGTCGAGGCAACTGCCATTAGAGGGTTAATGGTGGTTCTCCCGATAATTGCATTATAGGTCCCCGCGGAATCAACCACGACAAACTCTACGTTCCTTCTTTCTGATTTCCACCCGCTACCAAACTCCACTGGTAAGGTGATTACTCCTAGCGGGTAGGAGGTTGAGCCAGAGAACCCGACCATCGGGAAGTTTGCCTCCTTTAGATCTTTCTTCGTCTTCCCCATAGCCTCCAGCGCGTCCATGAATAGGATGTCGGAGGAGCTCCCCCCGTCGATTAGAATTCTCTTCATTTCGAAACCGTCTACATCCAAGGTTACCACCAAGGCATCGTCATGCGGAGTCTCCACGCCTATGAGGTCCTCCGACGAGAAGGAGATCACCATCTCTTCTTTCAAGGTCCAGGATCGGGACCTCTTACCCAACACCACTGCTGTAGGGATTCTAGAGGCATAAACTTCTCGGGCGGATGAGGTATCACCTCCAGCAGCAAACCCTCCATGAATCACGTTGATAGTGCCCCGTCTCTCCTTGCGAGCACCGGATGACTCTGGATCGGTTCTTTTCTTCTTTGGGGACCGATCGCGGGATCGGGAACGGGACCGTGATCGGGACCGAGAGCGGGATCGGCACCGCTTATCCCCGACAAATTCCTTAAGCTTCCCCTTCTGGATCAGCTTTTCAATCTCCTTCTTCAGCTCCCGACAGTGATTGGTGTCGTGGCCATTTGCGCGGTGAAATCGACAATAGCGATCTGTGCGTGACCCCAGGAATTCTCCATCTTTCTTCGGGGGGTACCTGGAGATACCTTGTCGTTCCATGACTGTTAGCACTTCCGCCATGGAGTAGTTGAGAGGAATGTCAAAATCCTCCCGCTTATCCTTCCTCGAAGAACGTCTGTCGTCCCTCCGATCCGGACGACCTCGATTCTTGCCACTGTCGGGTTTACCCTTTGACTTACGATCGTCGAAAGGTTTACTTGACTGCTTCCCCTTGTTCTACTTTGGGGGTTCCAGTTCTCCCGCGGCTATCTTTGACTCCTGGACATCGATCTGCCGCTTCACCCTCTTCTGTAATGCCTCCATATTCCACACAGCCTTCTCAGCCACGCTGTGCATCAGGTCGGAGCCATAGGGGGCTGTCAGGTTCCGAATGAAGGTACGGATGGTTTCGCCCTCAGAGATTTCTTCATCTATCTCTGCTACGCTAGCTGTGTACCGCTGGTAATAATGAGCCAGCGATTCGTCGGGCCTCTGCACCACCTGGGTCAGGGACCTCACGCTCTTCAATAGACGCCTCCGACCCTGGTACTTCTGAATGAATCGATCGTGCATGTCTGCCCAGCAAGTGATGCATCCCGGGGGCAGACTAAAGAACCAAGTCAGGGCCCTTTCTCCCAGTGTGTTCGGGAACACCGTACACACTATGTCTTCACTTGGGGATCTTCCCAGACACGCCATGAGGTGCTTCTGGACGTGGCGAACTGGATCTCCTTCGCCATCATACTCCTTTATCGTGGGGATGCCTAGCCCAGGCGGGGCTAGGGTATCAATGAGTCGGGGGACGAAGGGATGAGTGGATCGATCCCTCAGCTCCGACACCAGCGGCTTCTGTTCTCCCATACAGATGTTCACGATCTTTACCACCTGGTCGGGAGTGATGGGACCATTCAAGGGAATGGTCTCGTGCTGTACTGGTCCTGGCCCATCAACCACGAACCTCTCCGGCTGACCGGTCGCCCTACCTCTGTCTTGGCCTCGGGGCGGGGCTTCTTGTGCGTTTCAACCCTCCGTTGGCAGGGTCGCTTCCTCCAACGGGGGCATCTCCTCCTGCGTCCTCGCAGCCTCTCTTCGATCCAAGAGAGCCTCTACAGCCGCCAGAAACATGGGCATGACCTCTGCCACGGCCCTCGTCAAATCTGCAGCTGGGGGAGCCTCCTGCCCCTGTTGTCCTGGTGCTGAGAGGCAACATCTTCGGGATGCGATCCATTGTGCCCTCCTGTCTGGGAGAGCTCAGCCGGGGGATGGTTCTGGTTTTCCTCTTGTTCTGGAACTGAATTCAGATTCGTTGCAGCAAGGTGACGGGAACCACCGGATTGTCCCTGTCTTCTGTTCTTGCCAGCCACCATTGATCGAGTAGAAGGCATGTCAGCTTTTTGTTTGCTTCCCACAGACGGCGCCAATGTTGGATCACGGTGGAACTCCGGTACGGACTTTGACGGCAATCCTAGCTCCTTTGCTCCACGCAATCCTGCAAGAGGGGATAGACCGGGCGGTGACCCAGAATCCCTCTCCGATGCTTAAATAAGTATCTCGTATGACTGGCAAGTAATAAGTTCAGAGTGTATTCAACTCAACGTAAGTGATCTGAGGTGACCTCCTGCCCTTTTATAGGCAAAGAGATGCCTCAGGTACCTGGCGAACCGTTCGGGGTGGTTAGCCCGTATCCCGCATATCTCGGACATGATCTCGCGTATCTTAGCCATGCCCCGCGTATCTCGGCCACGCTCCGTGTATCTTAATCCACGTTCCGCGTATCTCGGCCACGCCCCGCATATCTTGGCTTTATCCTCTGATAACGAGTCCCGACTCCCGTCGGGGACTCCAGAGTTATCTCGTTGTGTCACCGCTCGGGGCCCCTCGTCATCGTGACAGGGCCAATCATTCTCAGGGATTCATCATCGGGGCCTACTTAAAGGCTTCTCATCGGGAGCTTCCAGCTCCACTGTCGGAACCGACTCTGTCGGGACCTTGCCTCGTCGGGACTCCCTTCGTCGGGACCCTTCTCCTAGGTCATCTTGACCTTCCTTTCGGGGCCTGGTGGGCCTGTTTGCCGTTTCCTCGCCGTTACGGGGCCTGACGACTATAGTCGGACCCATCAGGAGACAAGAGTGACGAAGAAAATAATACAAAGATAAAGTTTCACCTCCATCCGACGAATAGCCATGTCGCGGATCTCCTCCTCAAGGTCCTCCCGCGCAAAGGACAGGGGTCGCCTCAAAGCTGGAGGAATTGACCCCGCCAGTAGATGCAGGGCCAATCCAGGATCAAGGTTTCCCCGCCGGAGTGGAACCCCTCGGAGAGACTCGATCGGGTTCCAAGGCATCATCCCTTGGTCGGGGGTGAAAACCTTGTAAAGGTTTTCATCCATGGGGAGAGGGGGGATGACCCCAGAACTTTCAGCCGGAGGAGCCACCTCGGCTGGTGGCTCAGGAGTCGGAGTGCGGAACTCGGGAGGAGGACTCCGGGACACATCCTCCACGACAGGCCTCGAGGTGCCCCGACCACGCCTACGCCGGAGCAGGCCACCTTCAGCAGGCTCCTCGGAGGAAGGAGAAGCCTCCAAATCAGTCACCTGACGGAACTGGGCTTCCGTCGGGGTTTCCTCTGTCACCGGCGCCGGTGGAGTCACGGCCCGGGCTGGAGTAGCAACACGCCCCGGAGTGACAGCCTCCAATGGACCTGCGGTGGCGGGACGAATAAAGTCAGGAAGAATACCTTTAGGGCACCAGATGATTTGACGATCGAAGTGTTGGTTCTTCCCAAAGACGTTGTAATATCCCGCCTTGAGAACGCGGGGGATTTCTCCTCGAAGGATGTACTTGATCTCTTGAACCCGCGTTTTCCGGTCAGCGGGAATAAATTCCCTGGGAACTAATTTCTTATATCGTTTAATTGCACGACGAACACGCTTACCTTCCTCGGCGGTAGTGACCCCGAAGGCTTGGTCAATCTCCTCCCTCCTGGCCTTCTTGGCCCCGACTTGTTCTTCGGTCGGAGGAGCAGCAGATAGAGGAGTGGAAGAAGAAGCGCCTTTCTTCACCAACTTCCGCTTCCGCTTGGAGCCACTATGGACGGCATCAGTCTCGCCCTGCTTCAGAAGGAGATGAGTCAACAGAGAAGCCTTCTTGGCTGCAAAAATAAAAGACAAGATGGTTAGAAATATTACCCAGATGACCAAGTCCTTGGAAACAGAGTCAATGAGCCGAACTCCGATAGTAATCAGGTTCTTCTCCTGGAGCTTATTGGCGTCGAGGGGTATGAAGTTGTCTCCCCAGCGGTAGAGTTGAACCATCTGGAGGGTATTGAGGTCATCCTCAGTGTAGTCTAAGAGCTTGGGGGCAGGGTCCGCCACGACCTCCCATCGAGGCCAAGGGACAGAGCTGTGCTGGACGAAGAAGTAGTACTTCTTCCATCCGCTGTTGTCGGACCCCGAGTCACGAATCAGCACCCGATCTTTGTGGAACTTCCAAGTTTCGCTATCCCAGCCGAAATGTGAAAGTTGCTCCTTTGTCCACTTGGGGAGTCGAGGGGAGAAGGAGCAGACACCAGCTTTGTTGCACTTCATGCCGTAGAAAGTGCGGAACAGCAGAAGATTGTACGTCCACTGCTGGCGGTGACACAAGAGTTGGAAGGCATTCCACACGCGGATGGCGTGTGGAGAGAAGGTACAAGGGTGTGTTTTGTAGAAGTTGCACATCTCCACCATATTTCCACAGAAGGGGAACCAAATTCCCGCACTTATTTGTCCGGCGGAGACAAACACTTCCCCTGCTCGAGGAGGCGT
This sequence comes from Clarkia xantiana subsp. parviflora, assembly GCA_036873135.1. Taxonomy (NCBI): domain Eukaryota; kingdom Viridiplantae; phylum Streptophyta; class Magnoliopsida; order Myrtales; family Onagraceae; genus Clarkia; species Clarkia xantiana. Next base: position 3,752,102 of record JAPTYO010000018.1, read on the forward strand.
AATGATGTGCTTCCTTCTGACAGCAGGTTGAGACTCGTACGGGAAGCGAGGCTCCCAATCCGAGGTGATACACCCCTCTCTAAGGGCAGCCTCATACGAAGCCTCAGATATCTCATTGACAGCAAACTCGAAAGTGAAAGGAGCTCTAACCTCAGAACTAGCTTCGTCTAAAACGATTGCAAACAAGAGGATTTGAGAAAAGAAGAACAAACAGCAAGTAAATCACGAAAACATAGAAGAAAGTCTTACCAGACATGATCGATGATCGGAGAGATAAAATGGAGGAAGATCGGAAGCTTGAAGGCCTTAGATCACTGGAACAGTAGGAAGAGCTTGGAGAAGAGCTTTGAATGCAAGGATGGCTGAAATCAAGAGAGTGCAGGAGAAATGAATAATGCCAGGGTTTTGGCTTTTATAAGCAAAAGGGCAACTGAGGGAACTTAATCTTGACCGTTGAAGACAAAACGACTTGATCTCGACCGTTGAAATTATGAAGACGGTACATAAGAGACAGCTGGATGGGCACGATCTGCACCGTTGAAGAGGAAACGACACGATCTTAATCGCCGAGATCATAGGTACGGAAGGGACGTGTGTGACGTCATGGCTGCTTTTCCAGAAAACAGCAGTCACGCGGGTTTAAACGTCGTTTCCTTATCCCTAGGCATTTAATGCTACAGTAACCGAGGAGTCTCCTCGGATTTGGCAACTGCCCATAGGGCCTGGTGGGCTCAAAGGTAATCAGGAGTAAGAGACTCTGTTATACAACAATCACACGCAAGGCAAAAGCCTCCGACGGTGGTATCGGAAGGTATGAAAACAAAAACCTCCGACAACGAGGTCAGAAGAGCTGAATTAAAAGACATGACGAACTAAAAGTCCCCCATGTCTTGGGGGCAAATGATGGGTTCCGTTGTAATCGTTAGCCCCGTTAACAGCCAATGGACGACGAGTAGGTCCAGTGGGCCTCGTGAAAAGCCTAGAAGGCCCAGAGGCCCAGCACAAAGGGTCCCGACTTTAGCGGTCCCGATATATGAGCTGAATGCTCCCGATGAGAAGCCTCTGAGTAGGCCCCGATATGCCTTAGTAAAGGCCCCGATAATAAAGCCCCGCAGAGGCTGGACCTGTCCCGTAGAGACTGAAGGTCCTGGGTGGTGATCTAGAATGAGACAACTCTGGAGTCTTCGACAGAAGTCGGGACTTGTGATCATAGGATAATGACCGAGAAACCCGCCTACTAGATAGAGTAGTGGGAGACGGTTAGAGATAAAGATAAATCCCCCGAGATACGCAGGGCGTGCCCGAGATACGCGGAGTACGGGTAAGATACGCGGAGCGTGGGGCGAGATATACGGAATCATGGGTAAAACTACCAGGCGCAGTAACAGGTAACTGAGTAACTTCCCCTCCTATATAAAGGAGGAAGTTACCTCAGAAAACCATCATCTAATACGAACTTAGACTCTTTGCTTACCACCCATTGATCACATACTCATTTAAGCATCGGAGAGGGATTCTGGGTCACCACCCAGGTCATCCCCTTTTGCAGGATTACGCGGAAGCCCAGGAGTCCAAAGCTTTCCGTCAAGGACGTAACGGAGCTTCGCCCGTGATCCAACATAATCGATAATAATTTTCTTTTTCATATGAAATTAATTAAATTATGGCATCGTTACATTAATTTGAATAATATATATAAAAGAATAAAATTGACAAATTAAGTGAATTGAGTACCGAAAGGACGTAGTTAAAAATCATTTTTTAAATTCGTAATAGGACCCCTGAACTTGAATTTCTGATCGTAGACCGGTTTTATACCTAGGTGTTTAATCCGTTATTCGCTTAGGTAATTTAGGTTTCTAGTTAGCCAAATAATTAACTAGTGGCGACTCTTTTAAAATCCACGTTTTCAAAACACAATTCGCATTAGGTTAGATTTAGGTCTAACACTCACCAACTGTGCGTTACACCACAGTAAGGGCCATCCTTGCCCTCGTTGCATGTCTCGATCTAGAGCTGCACCAAATGAATATTAAGACCACACATCTCCACGTAAACCAGGAGAAAGAGATCTATATGGAGCAGCCAGAGGGTTTTATTACTCCTGGCAATGAACGTAAAGTTTGTAAACTCCAAAGGTCTATTTACGGTCTTAAACAGTCGTCTCGGAAATGGTATCGCAGATTCCACGAGGAAATCGTCGGAAACGGATTTGTGAATCTTCACGAGGATCCTTGCGTATACACTAAGACCTCTGGGTCTAAGTATGTCATCATAACACTATACGTAGATGACATACCCATTGCTGCGAACGACGTGAGTTTCATGAACAAATCAAACTCCTGGTTAGCTTCAGCATTTGAGATGAAAGACATGGGAGAGACCACGTACATCTTAGGCATTAAGATTGCCCGAGATCGTGCCGCCCGGACATATGTCTGTCTCAAGAATCTTATATTAAGAAACTGTTGAAAAGATTCAGAATGCTCGATGCTAAACCCGTGGATACACCGATTGTGTTCGGGTGCGCGCTGTCAAAGCGTGATGGACCGAAAAAACCAGCAGCAGCGTGAACAGATGAAGGGGGCAGAGTACCTAAGCATGGTAGGGAGTCTTATGTACGCCATGCTATGTACTCGACCAGATATCTGTTACGCCGTGGGTCTAGTAGCAAGATTCCAATCAGATCCTAGTTAACAACATCTAAAGCTCGTAAAACGAATTATAAGGTATCTGAAAGGTACTGCCGACTATGTTCTGTGCTATAATTAAGGCAAATAGAATTGACCGGTTATAGTGACGCCGACCACGGTGGTGATCCAGATGATCGTAAATCCACCACATGATGAGTTTACCTTCTTGCTAATGCTGCCATATCTTGGATGAGCAAGAAGCAATCATGTATCGCGCTTTCCACTATGGAATCGGAATTCGTTGCCCTTTCTAAAAATGCACAAGAAGCGGTCTGGTTGAAAAGGCTTCTTACTGCATTAATTGACACTGGCAAAGAGAGTAATCCCGTCAAGGTATACTCCGACAGTCAGGCAGCCATTGCAGTAGTTAATAATCCAAAGTACCATAGTAGGACCAAACACATTGATGTGAAATACAATTATACTAAATCTGTTCTGGAAGAGGACATAATCGCTTTACGTAGAGAGATCTTCGAAAAACACGTAAAACTGCTTGGATTACGTAGGGCTTAAATAAGTGGCTTGTATAAGTGATGACATTTTGACATTTGAAATGATATTATTTCGATTGAATAAAAGAATTGAAAACAAGTATATGATCTATCGACGTCATAACGAAATATAACATTGGATTTGCGGTTTATAAACTAAGTCGTAGGAAGAGGTAAAACTCTTCCACCAAAATTATGTCGAATGTGAACCATGCCTCGTCACACAGGCACGGTCATCTTACAAGGAGAGGGGGACCTCTACCCCAACAAGATTGGCTAAGAACCAGGGGGATAAACCTGGTTAAACGAAACGATAACCTTGTCACGCTTAATGCATGACTTAATCTTCGTTTTGTAAATCGCCGTATTGGACCCAGTCCATCAATAAAATCACATTCAGGGTCAGATGAAAGATTCTGCGATAGCATGATTGACATATCCCAATTCTGGCCAGTCCAGGTGTGCTATGGACGCGTGCTTCATACTGCGCGTGCCATATTCGACCACGGGGTCATGCTCGGTTGTGCTAGCTAGAATCCTAGTGTTTCAAAGGGCGCATACTTCTTCACCTTGAGCGTGTGATTGATCCCGGATGTCTTATGACGAGGCATCCAAAGTATTCTCACGGACTCAGAATTTATACCTAAGGTCTAGCTCAATGTTCGCTTCCCGGCGTACAAGCGTAGAGCCAAAGAAAATGGCCAAGTGACCACGTCTTGGAAACCGGTTGAGTTAGACTAAGGGTATACGCGATGGGGATGGTCAAGTTCACCAAGTGTTCACTAGGTGGCTGCCAACCGGATATTAGTTGAAGGTTGTGAACAGTTGTAACGGATGCCCTGTAGAAGTATTCCTATGTGGAAAACTGGGCAATTGGAGAATCATAAGTTGACCAAGGATATAATGCAGTACATATTTTATTTTAACGGGATTGATTTACGAAAGGGAATCAACGTTCTGCGGGCGCTACAATACTCCTAACAGATGAGTAGCACGATGCCCGTCGTATCTGCTGGTCGCACGGCAAACCTCGTATGAACTATTCGGAGACGGAGACAAAGACTAAAGACTGAGATGTTGATGCTATTGGATTACTATATATTAACAGGCACCCTCCCATTCCGGCGAGTGGGAGCTGTTAGCATATGGTGACGTGACGCCGTAATTGGTAGCCCGTTAATGCTAAGGAAATTACCTAAGTTAATTAGGTAATTGTCACATTAGGGTAATTGGGCCAAAGTCTAACCCTAATTGACATGGGAGGCCCAAAATTGGGCCTCCCCCTTTAATAGCATGGTTCGACCGAAACTTGTCCCGGATTGGTTGGAGTGGACTTTTGTCCACTCCACCAATCCTATATATAGTGGAGTCACCTAAGGGGTTTATACAATTCATTCATAATAATAAGTACCTCCATTGAGGAACTTGAGAGAAACCCTCTCACCCCCTTACTTGAGAGACTTTGTTATGGAGCTTACACCGCGTAGGACTTCTTCTTACGAAGATCTTGTACGTGGTTCCGACCGATGGATCAGAACTCCCTCCACGACGTTCTTGGGCAGGAAAGCTAAAAGGTATGTGTACACTATTCTGCTGCGTAATTAGATTACTTACATGTACACGTTTAGCATTTCGTAGTATTACGTCCCCGTAATCCAACAATTATGACATACATATCCTTATCCTTAGAAGATGCTGTGAAAGACGTATGGTATATGAGCAGTATAATGTATAATAGAATCTTATTGTATTGAAACACTGTATATGTTAAATAAATGTTACACTTTTTTCCTTCCAAATTATATTTACATTTTTTATTTTAATATTATATTCATATGTATTCAAGTTTATAGTTTATCAAGTCACTATGCGCGTCAGCCGCTACTTATTAATTAATTATTATATATAAAAGAGCTTCTCTTCATTATTTATGATGATATAAGCCGAAGAAACATGGTTGGATTAGCAAGCAGCAAATTATATCAATTGTTAAAGTATAATAATAAGGTATTAAATGTATGATGAGTTCCGATGTAATCGTTAGCCCCGTTAACAGCCAATGGACGGCGAGTAGGTCTAGTGGGCCTCGTGAAAAGCCTGGAAGGCTCAGAGGCCCAGCATGAAGGGTCCCGACCTAAGCGGTCCCGATATATGAGCTGAATGCTCCCGACGAGAAGCCTCTGAAGCAGGCCCCGATATGCCTTAGTGAAGGCCCCGATAATAAAGCCCCGCGGAGGCTGGACCCGTCTCGTGAGACAAGGGGTCCTGGGTGGTGACCTAGAATGAGATAACTCTGGAGTCCCCGACGGGAGTCGAGACTTGTGATCAGAGAATAAGACCGAGAAATCCGCCTACTAGATAGAGTAGTGGGAGACGGTTAAAGATATAGATAAATTCCCCCGAGATACGCAGGGCGTGCCCGAGATACGCGGAGTATGGGTAAGATACGCGGAGCGTGGGGCGAAATATATGGAATCCCGAACGAGATATACGGAATCGTGGCGAGATATACGGAATCATGACAAGATATGCGGAATCTTGGGTAAAACTGCCAGGCGCAGTAACAGGTAACTGAGTAACTTCCCCTCCTATATAAAGGAGGAAGTTACCTCAAAAACACAGATTCTCTAATACGAACTTAGACTATTGCTTACCACCCCATTGATCACATACTCATTTAAGCATCGGAGAGGGATTTCGGGTCACCACCCAGGTCATCTCCTTTTGCAGGATATCGCGGAGCCCAGGAGTTCGAGCTTTCCGTCAAGAACGTAACGGAGCTTCGCCCGTGATCCAACATTGGCGCCGTCTGTTGGAAACTAACAAAAAGCCAAAATAGTTTCTACCAGATCAACGGCCGGTGGTGGCAAGAAGAAGCAAGTTCAGGCCGGCAGTTCTCGCCCCGCTGGAACTGTCAATTCCCCGTTGTTGGAACATGTTGCCGAACAAGGTGAGTACCCTGCTGTTTCTCAGACAGGGGGGCATGGTGATGATGAGGTCTCAGTCCGAGACACGACGCTGAACAGGCAAGATATCCCGCGAAGGGAGGTGGATGCTCCTCCAAACCCGGTGGGGCACAGAGAGGAAGTCCCGCGAAGGGAAGTAGGCTCTTCTTCAAACTCGAAGTTGGCCAAGGCAGTGGCAGATGCTATGCCTATGTTCTTGGCAGCCATGGAGGCTCTGTTGGACAAGAGAGAGGCCGCCAGGAGGGCGGAGGAGCTGCCCCCGCGAGAAGAGCTGCCTCCACCCCCTCCGAGGGTGGTGCCAGAAGAACAGGAGGTTCAAGAGATTCAACCCAGGAATAAGGGTAAGGAGCCCGCGCACTCGGAGAAGTTCGTGGTTGATGGTCCCGGACCGGTGCAGCACAGGACCATTCCCCTGAATGGTCCCATCACCCCCGATCAATTGGTGAAAATTGTCAGCATCTGCATGGGTGATCAAAAGCAAATGACATCGGAGCTAAGGGATCGATCCAGTTATCCTTTCGTTCCACGGCTGCTGGATACTGTCGCCCCGCCAGGGCTAGGCATTCCGACCATCAAGGAGTACGATGGTGAAGGAGACCCGATCCGCCATGTTCAGAGGCATGTCCAGGCCTGTATGGGGAGGACCTCGAATGACGACCTCGTGTGTTCACTGTTCCCGATTACTCTAGGAGAAAGGGCCATGACTTGGCTTTTCAGCCTACCGCCAGGAAGCATTACGTGCTGGGCTGATATGCACGATCGCTTCATCAAGCAATATCAAGGTCGGAGGCGTCTCCTGAAGAGCGTGAGGTCTTTGACCCAGGTGGTGCAGAGATCCGATGAATCGTTGGCATACTACTACCAACAGTTCACTGCAAGTGCCGCGGAGATCGATGAGGAAATATCGGAGGGAGAGACTATCCGCACTTTCCTTCGGAACCTAACTGCTCCGTATGGTTCCGACCTGATGCACAGTGTAGCCGCGAAGGCTGTGTGGAGTATGGAGGCCCTGCAAGCGAGGGTGAAACAGCAAATCGACGTCCAGGAGTCGAAGATTGCCGCCGGAGAGCTTGATCCTCCGAAGTCGGGAAGAGGAAAGACATCGTCCAAGGTGCCGGATGATCGTAAAGGGAGCGACAACCGTGGTCGCCCCGAGAGAAGAGAGGATAGGCGTCCTCCGAAGAAGGATAACCGCGAGGGTCGTAGTGTTCCCATCAACAGCTCGATGACCTCCGTGCTAGCTGTGATGGATCGACAGGGTCTCGCCCGATACCCCCTAGGAAGGAAGGTGAGTTCTTGGGAGGCCGCTCCGATCGTTACTGTCGGTACCATCGAGCCAATGGTCACGACACAGATAACTGTCGGGAGCTGAAGAAGGAGATAGAGAAGCTGATCCAGAAGGGGAAGCTTAAAGAGTTCGTCGGAAGGGGAAGGTGCCGATCTCGCTCCAAAAGTCGGTCACGGTCCCGTTCCAAGTCCCGTGATCGATCCCCGAAGAAGAAGAAGGTTGAGTCGGAGCCCTCTGGTTCCGGTGCCCGTATGGAGAGACGGGGGACCATTAACGTCATTCACGGAAGAATGGCCGCGGGAGGTGACACCACTGCTTCTCGGGAGAATTATGCTTCTCGCATCTCCGCTGCTGTGGTGCTAGGCAAGAGGTCCCGGTCGTGGACTCTAAAGGAGGAAATGGTGATTTCTTTCTCGGCGGAGGATTTGATAGGCGTGGAGAGCCCCCACGATGACGCCTTGGTCGTGACCCTGGATGTGGACGGATTCGAGATGAAGCGGATCCTCATAGATGGAGGGAGCTCCTCCGACATTCTTTTCATGGATGCCTTGGAGGCCATGGGAAAGACGAAGAAGGACCTAACGCAGGTGAACTTCCCGATGGTGGGGTTCTCCGGATCGACTTCCTATCCGTTGGGATGATTACCTTGCCGGTGGAGTTCGGTAGTGGTTGGAGGATGGAACGGCGGAACGTGGACTTCGTTGTGGTAGAATCCGCGGGAACATACAACGCCATTATCGGGAGGACCACCATCAACCCTCTCATGGCAGTTGCTTCAACCGTCCACCAGAAGATGAAGTTCCCGACGGACCATGGTGTCGGAGAGGTCAAGGGCGACAAGGTGGCGTCACGAAAATGCTATGTTAATGCCACTCGACAGAGAAGAAGGGAAGCCATGGCTGTCCTGCAGACTGATGCCGATCCTCGAGAGGAGTTTGGGCGTCCCGCCCCCATGGAAGATCTAAAGGAGGTCGAGATTGATGGACCTCGAAGGAAGGTGAAGATCGGGTCTGCTTTGTCGGAGGAAGGAGCCCGAGACTTGATCGAGCTCCTGAAGGAGTTCAAGGAGCTGTTTGCCTGGTCCCCGAGTGATATGCCAGGAATCAGCCCCAACGTGATGTGCACGAGCTGAATATTGATCCCGCGATCAAGCCTATCGCGCAGAGGAGGCGTCCAATGGGCGCAGATAAGAGGAACGCGATCCAGCAGGAGGTGGGCAGACTGCTCGATGTTGGATTCATCAAGGAGCTCCGATTCCAGACATGGGTCGCTAACCCAGTCCTGGTGCGAAAAAGTAATGGGAAATGGCGGATGTGCGTCGATTTCCGCGACTTGAACAAGGCCTGCCCAAAAGATTGCTACCTGCTCCCGAGGATTGACCAGTTGGTGGACGCCACATCGGGACATGAGCTGCTGAGCTTCATGGATGCCTACTCCGGATACAACCAGATCAAAATGGCTAAGGAGGATGCCCCCCATACGGCCTTTTATGCTGACAGTGATGTTTATCACTATGACGTTATGCCCTTCGGACTGATAAATGCCGGAGCAACTTACCAGCGGATGGTGAACAAGTTGTTCGGAGACATGCTGGGGAAGACCATGGAGGCTTATGTGGATGACATGCTCGTGAAGTCCCGAAAGGCAGGAGACCACGTCCAAAACTTGGCGGCGGCATTTGAGCGGATGAGGTTTCATCAGGTTCGGTTGAACCCAGACAAATGTGCTTTCGGGGTGAACTCGGGGAAGTTCCTAGGGTTCATGGTGAGCCAGAGAAGAATCGAGGTGAATCCCGAGAAGCTGCGAGCAATCGAGGAGATGCAGTCCCCGAAGACTCATCGGGAGGTTCAAGTGTTGAATGGCCGGTTGGCCGCGATGAATCGATTCTTATCCAAGGCGAGTGACAGAGCCATGCCATATTTCGATGTACTAAGGGCCCACAAGTAGTTTGAATGGTCCGACAAGTGTGAGGAGGCATTCCAAGCACTCAAGCAGCACCTCCGTACCCTCCCGCCGTTGGCGAAACCGGTTCCAGGCGAGCCGCTTTATCTCTATTTGGCTGTTTCTGATGTTGCTGTTAGTTCTGTTTTGATTAAGATTGTCAAGGGCAACCAAGTGCCCGTCTATTATGTAAGCAAGGCATTTGCCAAATCAGAAATGATCTATCCCGCTATTGAGAAGTATCTCTTTGCGTTAATTGTTGCCGCTCGAAAGCTCCGACCTTACTTCCATGCCCACGAGGTTACAGTGTTGACGAATCAGCCCTTGAAGCTCTTTTTGAACCGACCGGAGGCGTCGGGGAGATTGGTGAAATGGGCCATCGAGCTTACGGAGTTCCGTATACATTTTGCTCCGCGAACTGCTATTAAAGGCTAGGCATTGGCAGATTTTATAGCTGAGTCTACGGCACCCGATCTAGAAGTAACGGGTCCCGCAGAGGGGGCAACTATGGAGGTCCCGATAGCAGAACAGGTCCCGATAACAGAACAGCCAGAACAGCCAAATGAGGAGAACACTTGGGAGATGTACACTGATGGTTCATCAAGTGTAGAAGGATCGGGGGCAGGATTCGTATTGATACCGCCCGGTGGAGGTGAACCCTTGCGATATGCCTTGGCCTTAACGTTTAGGGCCACCAACAATGAAGCGGAGTATGAAGCTCTCATCACGGGCCTTAAAATTGCCAAGGGTACGGGAGTCGATCATTTGAAAGTGAAATATGATGCCAGCTTGATCGTGAATCAGGTCCAGGGAAACTATGAAGCCAAGAGCCCGACAATGAGGAAGTATTTGCACAAGGTGCAGACTTTGAAGGGAAGCTTCAAAAGCTTCGATATCGAGGCGATCCCGAGGGAAGAAAATGTGGAGGCAGACGCTCTAAGCAATTTTGTTCTGGGAGTGGCCCCCGAGGAGAATCGGAAGGTGCACTTTCTTGAGAATTTGATTATCTCAACCATCGATCCGTCGGAGGTTTGTGCCATTGAAGCAGGATAGGGGGAAGAAGAGAAACCCACCTGGATGGCCCCGATGGTCACATACCTGACTACGGGGGCACTTCCCGATGACGAAGTGGCAGCTGTCAGGTTGCGTCGAATCGCGAACGATTACGTGATGGTGGACAATCAGTTATACAAGAGGGGGCATGTAAAGCCTTTTCTGAAATGTATGGCGGAGCCTGATACGAATCGGATCCTAAGAGAGCTACACGAGGGGGTCGCGGCCTGTCATGAAGGGGCCCGATCCATTGTGAGGAAGGCGTTGAACCTAGGCTACTATTGGCCATCGATGAACAAGGAAGCAACAGCAATGGTCCGATCCTGCGATGCATGCCAAAGGTACGCTCCGAATATCGTGGCTCCCGCCGCGGACTTGGTGTCCATCAGGAGTGCCTGGCCCTTCACGCAATGGGGCATTGACTTGGTGGGACCTCTCCCCCAAGCGAAAGGTCAGTGCAAGTATTTACTCGTGGCCATCGATTACTTCTCGAAGTGGATAGAGGCTAAGGCATTGGCCAAGACGACGGGGCAGCAGATCCTCAAGTTCCTTCAAACTCAGATCATATCCCGGTATGGGGTTCCCCGAGTGTTGATCAGCGATACTGGCCCTCCGTTCAATGGGGCTCAGTTGAAGGAGTACCTGGAGGAACTAAACATTGAGCATCGGACAGCTTCCGTCCGCCATGCTCAGACCAATGGCTAAGTAGAATCAGCCAACAAGATCGTAATGGATGGCCTGAAAAAGAGAGTCTACGCCTTGCAGGGCCATTGGCTGGATGAACTTGAAAACGTGTTGTGGGCTGTTAGAACAACACCCAAGCAATCGACGGGGGAAACTCTGTTTGGCCTGGTCTATGGCACGGAGGCAGTCGCTCCCGTAGAGATAGCGGTGGCGTCCCATCGCGCGAGATATTATGAACCTCTGACGAACGAGGAAACGAGACGTCTAGACTTAGACTTGCTCGAGGAGAAAAGGTGGAAGGCTGATGAAGTTCAGGCTCGGATGCGTCTGGCAACAGCCCGATATTACAATCGGCGTGTCAAGTCCCGACAATTCTTCGTTGGAGAACTTGTCTGGCGGAGGAACGAGTTCGTTCATCAAGATCGGATCAACAAGCTATCGCCGAAATGGGAGGGACCTTACAAGATCGTAGGGATGCCAGCCCCGAACGCGTACAAGCTAGAGGACCTTGATGGCAAGACGTTGAAACATTCCTTCAGTGGCGAACACTTGAAGAAGTATCATGTTTGATATTAAGTCGCCGAGAATGGCGCAAGTTATCTATCCATCCGATGCAAGCAAAGCTTTGAGTTATTAATAAAAGAAGTTACTTCCGATCAAATTGCTTTTTGATTTATTCTAACTGTTAGTAAGACGTCCTGAGGGGCGCGACAAAAAGCCTTCCGAGGTACGATAGAAAAGCCTCACGAGGTATGAGTAAGTCGCCTTTATGGCGCGACAAAAAGCCTTTCAAGGTATGGACAAAAGCCCTACGGGGTACGAGTAAGTCGTCTTTATGATGCAACCAAAAGCCTAGGTACGAAAAAGCCCTAACGGGTCCGTGTAAGTCGTCTATATGATGCGGCCAAAATCCTTAACGAGTATGAAAAAGCCCTAACGGGTCCGCGTAAGTCATCTATATGATGCGGCCAAAAGCCTTAACGGGTACGAAAAAGCCTTAACAGGTCCGCGTAAGTCATCTATATGATGCGGCCAAAAAGCCTTAACGGGTACGAAAAAAACCTTAACAGGTCCGCGTAAGTCGTCTATATGATGCGGCAAAAAGCCTTAAGGGGTGTGAAAAATCATCTTAAGTGATGTGTAAAATGGCCTTGAAAGGCAGGGATGAGAAACCTTAAGTGGTGAAGTCCCGATTGGACGAGAAACCTTAAGTGGTGAAGTCCCAATTGGACGAGAAACCTTAAGTGGTGAAGTCCCGATTGGACGAGAAACCTTAAGTGGTGAAGTCCCGATTGGACGAGAAACCTTAAGTGGTGAAGTCCCGATTGGACGAGAAACCTTATGTGGTGAAGTCCCGATTGGACGAGAAACCTTAAGTGGTGAAGTTCCGATTGGATGAGAAACCTTAAGTGGTGAAGTCCCGATAGACAAGAAACCTTAAGTGGTAGAGTCTCGAGTAAAGCATCGGAAAGATGTATGAAGTCACTTTAAATAGTGCAAACGGTTATCGGGACCAAAACAGATGAAAGAAAACTGCTTATATAAAGGCTCGAAGACCTAAAGGTTCCGATACAAAAAGATAAAGAAGAAAAACTACAAGGACTAAAAAGATAGAGCATTAAGCTTGGTCCTTGTTGGAAGTCGGGTCCTCAGCAGCGTTGGAGGGAGCAAGGTTCGGAGGGGCCTGGGCAGATGGCTCCGCAGTCCGCGAAGTCAGGTCCACGGCATCAGTCTCTTCACTCTCCGCTGGGAGGTTGAAGTACTTCTCCGCGAAAGGAGCGAGAGTCTCGGACTTCTTGAAGTCAATAGAATCCTCGTAGGCTGTGTAGAGTTCTTCGACGGCATTGAACAGGACGTTCTCCACCTCGGACTTGCAGAACCCTACAGCATCCACCTTGAAATCTTCAGAATTCCGATACTCCTCGCGGCCTTGTAGACGACCCTCCTCGCGACCCCGCAAGCGACCTTCCTCGTGGCCCTGGGCCTTGGCCTCAGCCAGCTTGGCCTCGAGCCCCGCCTTGGCCTCCGCGAGAGCTTCCGCGAGAACACCCTTCTCATGGATGAGCTGCCTCTTCTCCGACTCGTTCCGCTGCTGATCCGCCTGGACCATCTTCCGCTCCCGACGCATGACAGCCTCGTGGTCCTGAACCTGCCTGAGCAGGCCCGAAGCCATCTCGTCAAGGAGAGTTTTCTCCTTGGCCATCTTATTCCTGGCCGCCACAGCCTCGTCGAGGTCCACCTGGAGCTTGGCCAACGCGTCAGGGTCCGACTTGGCTTGTGCCTCCTCCAAAGCACCCTTTAGAGCCAAGATGAGGCTGAAGCAGCGCTGATGGTTCGCGGTGTCCTAAGACAAGGGAAAAAGGATTAAAATTCAGAAGTCGGAGACAAGAGTGATAAAGAAGAATAAAGTAAAGATGAAATTTTACCTCCATCCGGCGGATAGCCATATCGCGGAGCTCCTCCTCGATGTCCTCCCGCGCCAAGGAGATTGGCCGCCTCAAGGCTGGAGGAACTGACCCTGCCAGTAGATGCAGGGCCAATTCGGGATGAAGGTCTCCCCGTTGGAGTGGGACCTCTTGGAGAGACTCAATTGGGTTCCAGGGAACCGTCCCCTGATCGGGGGTGAAAATCTTGTAAAGATTTTCATCCACCGGGAGAGGAGGGATGATCCTGGAACCTTCAGTGGGAGGAGTTACCTCGGCCGGAGGTTCGTGAGTCGGAGTGCGGAGCTCTGGAGGAGGACTCTGGGACACATCTTCCACGGGGGGCCTCAGGCTGCTTTGACCTGGCCTACGACGGGGAAGCAGGCCACCCTCTTTGGGCTCCTCAGCGGAAGGAGAGGCCTCCAAATCAGTCACCTGACGGAACTGAGCTTCCGTCGGGACATCTTCCAACATCAACTCCTGCGGAGTCGTGGCCCTTGCTGGAGTGCCAGCCTTCCTCGGAGTGACAGCCTCCGATGGACCTGCGGTTGCGGGACGAATAAAGTCAGGCAAGGTGTTACGGGGGCACCAGATGATTTGACGCTCGAGATGTTGATTCTTTCCGAAGAAGTTGTAGTATCCCGCCTTGAGAACGCGGGGAGTTTCTCCTCGAAGGATGTATTTGATTTCTCGAACCCGCGATTCCCGATCAGCGGGGATAAACTCCTCGGGAACCAGATTTTTATATCTTTTAATAACACGACGGACACGCTTACCTTCCTCGGCTGCAGTGACCCCGAAGGCTTGGTCAATCTCCTCCCTCCTGGCCCGCTTGGCCACGATCTGCTCCTCGGTCGGAGGGGCAGCAGAAGGAGTGGCGGAAGAGGAAGCTCCATTCTTCAGCGATTTCCGCTTCCTCTTGGAGCCACCTGGGACGGCATCAGTCTCGCCCTGCTTCAACATGAGATGAGTCAGCAGAGAAGCCTTCTTGGCTGCAAAAATAAAAAGACAAGGTGGTTAGAAGAATTACCCAGATGACTAAATCTTTGGAGACAGAATCGAGGAGCCGGACTCCGATATGAATTAAGTCCTTCTCCATAAGCTTGTTGGCGTCGAGGGGTATGAAGGAGTCCCCCCAACGGTAAAGCTGAACTAGCTGAAGTGTGTTGAGGTCATCCTCGCTGTAGAACTCGAGCTTGGGGGCAGGGTCCGCCACGACCTCCCATCGGGGCCATGGGATAGAGCTGTTTTGGACGAAGAAGTAATACTTCTTCCACCCGCTATAATCCGACCCCGAGTCGCGAATCAACACCCGATCCTTGTGGAACTTTCAGGTCTCGCTGTCCCAGCCGAAACGTGAAAGTTGCTCCTTTGTCCACTTGGGGAGTCGGGGGGAGAAGGAGCAAACACCAGCCTTATTGCACTTCATGTCGTAGAATGTGCGGGAGAGCATAGACTGTACGTCCACTGCTGGCGGAGGCACAGGAGCTGGAAGGCATTCCACACGCGGATGGCGTGTGGAGAGAAGGTACAAGGGTGCGTCTTGTAGAAGTTGCACATCTCCACCAGGTTCCCGCAGAAGGGGAATCGAATCCCCGCGCTTATCTGTCCGGCGGAGACGAACACTTCTCCCTCTCGAGGACGCGTGACTATATGCTTCCTCTTGACAGCAGGCTGAGACTCGTAGGGGAAACTGGGCTCCAATCCGAGGTAATGCAGCCCTCTCGGAGAGCAACCTCATACGAGGTCTCAGAAATCTCATTAACAGCAAGTTCAAAGGTGAAAGGGGTCCTAGCCTCAGAACTAGCCTCGTCTAAAAACGGTTACAGACAGAAAAATTCAAGAAAAGAAGAGAGGATAATATTAGCAGATCACGAGAACAGGGAAGGGAAACCTTACCAGACATTGTCGATAGATGCTTGGTGAAGATGAAGAAAGATCGGGGAGATTGAAAGCCTTGGATCACTTGAAGAGCAGAAGAACCTTGGAGAAGAAAACTTCGAATTCGAGAATAGCAGAATTTCCAGAAACTGAGAGGGTGAAGAAGAAGTGAATAATGCCAGGGTTTTAGCTTTTATAAGCAAGAAGACAACTGGAAGGATTTAATCTTGACCGTAGAAGATGAAACGATTCGATCCTGATCGTCGAGATTAAGAGGACGGTACGGAAGAGACGTGGTGACGTAATAAGTGCTTTTTCAGAAAGCAACAGTCACGCCGATTTAAGCGTCGTTTCGTAATCCCTAGCATTTAATGCTACAGTAACCGAGGAGTCTTCTCGGATTTGGCAACTGCCCAGAAAATCCAGTGGGCCCAAGGTAATCATGAGTAAGAAACTCCGTTATACGACAATTACGCGCAAGGCAAAAGCCTCCGATTGAGATATCAAGAGGCCTTAAGACAAAAGCCTCCGATGGCAATATCGGAGGTATGGACATAAAAGCCTTTGACAGCGAGGTCGGAAGGTCTGGAACTGGAAGACACGACGAACTAAAAGTCCCCCATGTCTTGGGGGCAATATGATGGGTTCCGATGCAATCGTTAGCCCCGTTAACAGCCAATGGACGGCGAGTAGGTCCAGTGGGCCTCGTGAAAAGCCTGGAAGGCTCAGAGGCCCAGCATGAAGGGTCCCGACCTAAGCGGTCCCGATATATGAGCTGAATGCTCCCGACGAGAAGCCTCTGAGCAGGCCCTGATTTGCCTTAGTGAAGGCCCCGATAATAAAGCCCCGCGGAGGCTGGACCCGTCTCGTGAGACAAGGGGTCCGGGGTGGTGACCTAGAATGAGATAACTCTGGAGTCCCCGACGGGAGTCGAGACTTGTGATCAGAGAATAAGACCGAGAAATCCGCCTACTAGATAGAGTAGTGGGAGACGGTTAAAGATATAGATAAATTTCCCCGAGATACGCAGGGCGTGCCCGAGATACGCGGAGTATGGGTAAGATGCGCGGAGCGTGGGGCGAAATATATGGAATCCCGAACGAGATATATGGAATCGTGGCGAGATATACGGAATCATGACGAGATATGCGGAATCGTGGGTAAAACTGCCAGGCGCAGTAACAGGTAACTGAGTAACTTCCCCTCCTATATAAAGGAGGAAGTTACCTCAGAAACACAGATTCTCTAATACGAACTTAGACTATTGCTTACCACCCCATTGATCACATACTCATTTAAGCATCGGAGAGGGATTCTGGGTCACCACCCAGGTCATCCCCTTTTGCAGGATATCGCGGAGCCCAGGAGTTCGAGCTTTCCGTCAAGAACGTAACGGAGCTTCGCCCGTGATCCAACAATGTAGAGTTTGAGTTTATGAAAGTTAATTCTTGAATGTATTAGAAACACTTAGATTAAATTCGTGATAATTAAATTTAAAAAATGGTCAAAATCTCACTTGCCAATAAGAGATCGTTCTCGGACAATCCAAAATGTCAATAATAATTAAATTCTTTATTCATAAACATCAAATGTCAAATTATATGATTAAATGGTCTTTTTGTCAGATATTTTATCTAAATAGGCTTTTTGGAGCATCAATTTTTTTAGTGTCATATGCATGCGTTTTGTGGACTTTTGGTATCTTGTTAATTTCTTGTAAATTAGTTCGTTAAGCGGCACATGCAATTTACGGCTCACATGACTTGTCTTATATTTTTAATTTCGTTCAATTTAGTCTTTCTAATACATCTCTAACTTTTATTTCGCTCTAAAATTTTTAAATCGAACCACTTGACTCGGTATACCTAGGGCTAGGTACACGGAGTCAAGTGGTTCGATATGAAAACTTCAGGACTAAATTAAACAAATAAAAGTCAGGAATGCATTAGAGGGATTAAATTAAATAAAATCAAAAGTATATG
This sequence comes from Clarkia xantiana subsp. parviflora, assembly GCA_036873135.1. Lineage (NCBI taxonomy): Eukaryota > Viridiplantae > Streptophyta > Magnoliopsida > Myrtales > Onagraceae > Clarkia > Clarkia xantiana. The sequence goes on from JAPTYO010000018.1 coordinate 3,769,504, forward strand.
GCAAGTCACGTGAATTGCACGTGTCATTTAACAGACATAATTAACGAAGTTAACAGATCTACCAAAAGTATACAAAACGCAAACTAGCCAAAAGTTTAAAAAAAAAAAAGTTGCACCAAAAAACTTGATTTGGTAGAAAAAAATCCGTTTAACCCGAAATTATAAATAAGGACGTATTTAAATTCATCGCAAATAACATAATAGGCATTTCAAATTCAAGATATTTTTTTCAGGGTGCGTAGCTACAAAATGGGAAAAATAATTGAAAGCCTGACGTGGACGTCAATTTTGCGAAACCTTGCAAGTAATAGAGGGGTTCCACTCGACATGCAAATGCAATGTCACGTGTACCCAACCCCCTTGCCGTGTCGTTGTCCATTCCTGCAGTATGATTGATTACATGCAATTTTGAATCAAACTGGAAGGTATTTCGCATTTGGTTGGTATAATAATTAATATGATAAGGATACTGTTGTTATCTTAATCATTTAATTATTTCTTTACGCATTTCATGATTATCCATAGAAAATATATATCCAAATACGAATATATTTCTATTTATATATGAAAGGTATGAAGTTTGCCCATATTAATCGGAGAGGTCTGAAGTTTCAAATGTTCATATGAGAGGTCTCAAGTTTCAACTTTGTTGATACAAGAAGTCTCCGTTAATTCTTTTCGTTTTTTTTTTTTTGCCAAAATTTTTTCCGTTAAAACTGACGAAAGTTGGTCACGTGCTTGACATGTGACAGGAAATAAAATTAAATTCCAAAAATGCCCATCTATCAAAGTGTGCCTCTCACATGCTTGAAATAAAAAGACGAAAATGCCCTTCAAGCCATCACGGCTCCAGCCACCGCCAGCCCGGCTCTGACAACCACCACCCCGACTCCGACGACCACCACCTCGGCTCCGACGACCACCACCCAACTCCGGTGACCGCCATCACAACTCTGATCAGGCCCAAATCGGAGCCACCGGTCCCGATTGGGCCAAAATCGGAGCTACAAAGCTCTGATTTGGGCCTAATCGGAGCCGTGGTGGCGGTCGACGGAGTTGAGTGGTGGTCGCCGGAGCCGAGGTGGTGGTCACCGGAGCCGAGTGGCGGTGGCCGGAGCTATGGTTGGTGGTGGCCGGAGCCGAGTGGCGGTGGCCGGAGCTATGGTTGTTTTAATTTGACTTCAGGGGTAATTTTGTCATTTCATATTTCCTCAAATAAGATATTAAATAAAACAAAATATTAAAAGGGTTAAGAATGTCATTTTACACATTTCTGTTAAATTTAACCCTAAAAATGGATGGAAAACCTAAAATCAACAAAGTTGAAACTTCAGACCTTCCATATTAACTTTTGAAACTTCAGACCAAAGCTCTTTTCTCTTTCCCCTTCTCCTGTTCAAAGGCACAGATTCACCGAGCCTCTATCAAACAAACGGAAGAAAAAGATTCTTGCTACTTGCTTGATTCGAAACATACGGAAGCTCGGTTCTCTCAAGCTAAAGTGCTTGAAATACTTGCCTCTAGAACAGCCAAAGTCCTTTTACCTTCCACCAGGAAAGATCAGAGAAATCAAAGTAGCAGCAATCAAGATAGCAGGTCGGCGATTCTGTTGATGAAGCAGTCGACCGAGCAGTAGATCCTGTAGATTCAGCAGAAGTCGATCTAGAACCAGCTTCCCCACCACAGCTCACCCTAGCCCCGGGCCTTTTGCTCTTCTAATGTAAGCTCCAAGGCTTCACACCAAGTCTTCACTGACATAATATGCATGCTTAAGTAGGGTCAGGCAGAACCAAGGAACTGTTCCGAGTTGGCCATTTCCGCCCTTACCCCAGGTCTCTTTCTTCCGATCTTGCTTCACCTCTTGTGCTTTCGCTCTTTCTCCCAATCAATTGCGAGGGTTCCGGGCATCAGAACGTGCCCATTTCAGCTTAAGTCTAGGATACAGAAATCCATACCCCATTGCCCTGCCTAACACTTTAACAATCACTGGAGCTACAACAACACTAGAGCAGTGGTTGACCAATCCTATGGTTTCAGAGAAAAAAGGAAACCCTAATAAATAGGTCTATTCCCAAGAATCCTTTCCCAGTCTTTGTAAGCAGCACGTCAATCGGTTTTTGGTACCAGCATGCAAAGGTTCGAATCCTTTTACTCCAGATTATGAACACCAAGAGCACCCACTCGCGTGACATATGCTATATCAGGATTTTATCCATTAGATAGCAAGCAAAGCTTTCTCTAACTCGTCGTCACTGTCACTAAGGCTGGAATGCCTTTGAGCACTCTAATTTCTTCAAAGTAACAGCGCCAGTGGCACGACCCGGCCAGTTAAGGCCAGGAGTGCATAGCCGGCAGAAGGAGCAGGACAACCGGTGCACATCGGAGAACAATGTCAGGGACAGGGTGAGAACCTTCCGTTGGTTACGCCCTTGTTGTGTTGGTTCTTCCATATTTAGATGTGGAGATAGATCCAGATAGAGATAATTATATACGTGGTTTGAACGATGTCACATAAATCGATCATATAATACCACCCACTTCTTTTCCGTCATATAATGCAAGGTGCAAGAGCAACTGCTATCTACGTACTTTTATCAACTGTTTTTTTTTGGCAAAAGAAACCATAGATATATCTCTATGCTCATTTGGTCAGATGTCTTTTTGACGAGATATATATAATTTTTTTTGTCCTACTTAGTGATGTGGAAGATCTTGAATTGTCGGATTTTGGCGAGCGAATAAATTATTTTATGCGTGAAGAAATCTAGGAAATCGAGACTGAAAATAATGAAGATGAACAAGGAGCGGAGGATCTCCTTAGCCCACTTCAAATTCCTTTATTCAATTCCATAGTTTGAAAATACAGACATAAACTATTTATAGTAAAAGCAATAAACTAACTAATTTCATTACATATGAATAAAAGACCCAATACTTCTTATAGTAATAAAACTGGTCCTCATACAAACATTCTTCTTCATTCCCCCTTATTTCTCTCATTCTTCTTCCTCTTTATATTCCTTCTTGAAAATATCACGAGGTCTGATGGGTTTTGATATAGCCGTTAGGCCCATTAACGGTGACTAAACGGCGAAGTAGGCCCATTGGGCCCAAACGAGGCTTAGAAGACCAATACGAAGGGTCCCGACAAGGTCGGTCCCGATATATGAGCCGAACGCTCCCGATGTTATGCCTTTAAGTAGGCCCCGATGTTATGCCTTTAAGTAGGCCCCGATGACATGCCTTTAAGTAGGCCCCGATGACATGCCTTTAAGTAGGCCCCGATATTGAATCCCTGAGAAGATTGGTCCTGTCCCGATGACGAGGGGCCCCGAGCGGTGACCAAAGGAGATAACTCTGGAGTCCCCGAATTCCGTCGGGACTTGCCACCAGAGCACGAGGCCGAGAAATACGCCCACTATCAACATAGTGGGGAAGTGGCCGGAAAAGACGGAACGTGGGTTACTGGCCGAGATAAGCGGAACGTGGCAGTTATCCCAACAGGTAACTGAGGTAACCCCTCCCCTATATAAAGGAAGGAGTTACCTCAGGATTGATACGTTCACATACACTTACATACTCATACTTGCTTGCCTGCATCGAGATACTCATTTAAGCATCGGAGAGGGATTCTGGGTCACCGCCCGGTCTATCCCATTCTTGCAGGATTACTTGGAGCGAAGGAGTTCGGATTTCCGTCAAGGACGTACCGGAGTTCCTACCGTGATCCAACATTGGCGCCGTCTGTGGGAATGAAGCAAAAAGCAAAAATGACTTCTACCCGTTCGATGGCTGGCAAGCAAAAGAAGAGACAAGGACAATCCGGCGGTTCCCGCCACCCTGCTGGAACTCTGAATTCAGGGCCGCCGGAGCGCACCGTTGATCGGAATGATCCTCCCCTACTGTTTCCCAAACAAGGGGGCATCATGATGATCGCGAGGATTCCATTCGAAACTCGTCGGAGAGCCGGGAAGAGGTCCCAAGGAGGGACCAGGATGCACCTGCAAAACCGGACTTGGCAAAGGCTGTGATGGATGCCATGCCAGTATTTTTGGAAGCTATGGAGGCTCACTTGGATCGAAGGGAGGCCGCCAAGAAGAAGGAGGAGTTGCTTCCGCCTCTGCCGATGGAGAATCGGGACGGGCAGGAGGCCCAACCCGAGCACCAGGACAAGGGCAAGGAGCCTGCCCTATCGAAGCAGTTTGTGGTCGATGGGCCTGGGCCTGTGCAGCATAGGACCATTCCTCTCAATGGCCTTATCACCCCCGATCAAGTGGTGAAGATCGTGAACATTTGCATGGGCGACCAGAAGAAGATGATGTCGGAGCTCAGGGACCGATCCACTCATCCCTTCGTCCCTCGATTGGTGAACACCACTGCCCCGCCGGGACTGGGCATCCCGACAATTAAGGAGTATGGTGGCGAGGGAGATCCCGTTCGTCATGTCCAGAAGCATGTCATGGCTTGTCTAGGCAGAGCCCCGAATGATGATATGGTGTGCGTTTTATTCCCAGGCACACTCGGTGAGAGGGCCCTGACGTGGTTCTTCAGCCTTCCCCAAGGATGCATCTCTAGCTGGACCCAGATGCATGATCGTTTCATCCAGCAGTACCAGGGCCGTCGGCGCCTCCTGAAAAGCGCGAGATCCCTGGCTGAGGTGGTAGAGAGGCCCGACGAATCTCTGGCACATTACTACCAGAGATACACTGCTAGTGTGGCCGAGATTGATGAGGAAATGTCGGAGGGAGAGACCATCCGCACTTTCATTCGGAACCTAACAGCACCATATGGTTCCGACCTGATGCACAGCGTGACTGAGAAGGCTGTGTGGAACATGGAGGCGCTGCAGAAGAGGGTGAAGCAGCAAATCGACGTCCAGGAGTCGAAGATAGCTGCCGGAGACCTTGACCCTCCGAAATCAAACAAGGGGAAGCAGTCGTTCAAACCCTCGGACGATCGTAGGAGGAAAGATAAACTCGAGAGCAGTCGGGGTCGAGGCCGTCCCGATCGGAGGGAAGACAAGCGTTCCTCGAAGTCGGACAAGCGGGAGGACAACTACACCCCTCTTATTTGTTCCATGGGTGCGGTATTGGCGGTGATGGATCGACAGGGTATCGCCAGATACCCCCCGAAAAAAGGTGGAGAGTCCATGGGAGCCCGCACGGATCGGTATTGTCGCTTTCACCGTGCCAACGGTCACGACACTAACCATTGTCGGGAGTTGAAGAAAGAGATTGAGAAGCTGATCCAGAAGGGGAAGCTCAAGGAATTTGTGGCTGGACAACGGGGCCAATCCCGTTCCCGGTCCCGATCACGGTCCCATTCCCGATCCCGATCACGGTCCCGTTCCCGATCCCGTGGTCGATCCCCGAAGAAGGATAAGCTCGAGTCTTCCAATGCTCGCAAGGAGAAGCGGGGAACTATCAATGTGATTCACGGAGGACTTGCTGCAGGAGGAGATACTACGGCAGCTTGGGAGGTCTATGCTTCTCGGATTCCCATTGTTGTGGTGCTGGGCAAGATGGCCCGAAATTGGACTCCGAAAGAAGAAATGGTGATTCCCTTCTCAGCGGAGGACCTGATAGGTGTGGAGACCCCGCACGATGATGCCTTGGTCGTGACCCTGAACGTGGATGGGTACGAGATGAAGCGGATCCTGATCGACGGAGGGAGCTCCTCCGATATTCTGTTCATGGAGGCACTGCAAGCCATGGGGAAAACCAAGAAGTACTTGAAGCCTGCGGACTTCCCGATGGTCGGATTTTCTGGCTCTACCTCTTACCCGGTCGGGGTGATTACCTTACCGGTCGAGTTCGGGAGTGGTTGGAAGTCGGAGAAGAGGAACGTAGAGTTCGTGGTGGTCGAGTCTGCGGGGACCTACAATGCCATTATCGGGAGGACTACCATCAACCCGCTGGGGGCAATTGCCTCAACTGTTCATCAGAAACTGAAGTTCCCGACTGACCACGGAATCGGGGAGGTCCAGGGCGATCAGATAGCTTCCAGGAGGTGCTATGTCAATGCCACCCGAAGGAGGAATCGCGAGGCTATGACTGTTTTCCAGACTGACGCTGATCCCCGAGAGGAGTTTGGGAGTCCCGCCCCGATGGAAGATCTGAAGGTGGTCGAGATTGATGGACCTCAGAGGAAGGTGAAAATCGGGTCCGCTCTGACTGAGGAGACGACCCGAGAATTGATTGATCTGTTGAAGGAGTTCAAGGAGCTGTTCGCCTGGTCCCCGAGTGACATGCCAGGAATCAGCCCTTATGTGATTACTCACGAGCTGAAGATTGATCCCGCGATCAAGCCGATTACACAGAGAAGGCGCCCGATGGGTGCCGACAAGAAGATTGCGATCCAGCAAGAGGTGGGTAGGTTGCTCGATGCTGGATTCATTAAGGAGCTCCGATTCTAGACCTGGGTCGCCAACCCAGTCCTGGTGAAGAAGAGCAATGGCAAATGGCGGATGTGTGTTGACTTCCGCGACCTGAACAAGGCATGCCCGAAGGATTGCTACCCGCTCCCGAGGATCGACCAGCTGGTGGTTGCGACATCGGGACATGAGTTGCTGAGCTTTATGGATGCCTACTCTGGCTACAATCAGATCAAGATGTCCAAGGAGGATGCCCCCCATACCGCCTTCTATGCTGATAGTGACATCTATCATTATGATGTTATGCCCTTTGGACTGATCAATGCAGGTGCAACTTACCAGAGGATGGTGAACAAGCTGTTCGGGGACATGTTGGGAAAAACAATGGAGGCCTATGTGGACGACATGCTGGTGAAGTCCCGATAGGCCGAGGATCATGTTCACAACTTCGCCACAGCATTCGAGCGGATGAGGCTCCATCAAGTTCGCTTGAACCCGACCAAGTGTGCCTTCGGAGTGCACTCAGGGAAGTTCCTGGGCTTTATGGTGAGCCAGAGGGGAATCGAAGTCAACCCTGAGAAGCTGAACGCGATCGAAGAGATGAAGTCCCCGATTAACCATCGGGAGGTGCAGGTGCTGACGGCCGATTGGCCGCGATGAATCGCTTCCTGTCCAAGGCAAGCGACCGATCCATGCCGTTCTTCGAAGTGTTGAGGGCCAATAAGAAGTTTGAATGGACTGCCAAGTGTGAAGAGGAGTTCCAGGCACTTAAGCAGCACCTCCGCACCCTCCCGCCATTGGCGAAGCCCATCCCAGGCGAGCCACTTTATCTGTATTTGGCTGTTTCTGAATTTGCTGTTAGCTCTGTCTTAGTGAAAATTGTAGAGGGTAGCCAAGTCCCCATCTATTATGTAAGCAAGGCACTCGCCAAGTCTGAAATGAATTATCCCGCCATTAAGAAGTATCTTTATGCGTTGATTGTTACTGCTCGGAAGCTGAGGCCTTACTTCCACGCGCATGAAAATACTGTTTTGACGAATCAGCCCTTGAAACATTTTTTGAACCGACCTGACGCGTCGGGGAGATTAGTGAAATGGGCAGTCGAGCTTAGTGAGTTCCGCATTCACTTTGCTCCGAGAACGGCTATTAAGGGCCAGGCGTTGGCGGATTTCATAGCAGAGTCTACAGCCCCCGATCTAGAAGAAGCGGGCCCTGTAGAGGGGGCAACCACGGAGGTCCCGATAACAGAGCAGTCAGAACAGCCCAACGCCGAAAATACTTGGGAGATGTATACCGATGGCTCCTCAAATTTAGAAGGATCTGGAGCAGGCTTCGTACTGATACCACCAGACGGAGGCGAGCCCCTCCGATATGCCTTGGCCTTGACATTTAGGGCCACCAACAATGAAGCTGAATATGAGGCACTCATCACTGGCCTCAAGATTGCTAAAGGAACGGGAGTCGGTCACTTAAAGGTGAAGTGCGACACTAGCCTGATCGTGAACCAAGTCCAGGGGCGATACGAAGCAAAGAGCCCGATGATGAAGAAATACCTTCGGGAGGTGCAAACCCTGAAGGAGAGTTTCAAGAGCTACGATATTGAGGCGATCCCGAGGGAGGATAACGCGGAAGTAGATGCCTTGAGAAAGTTTGCCTTGGGGGCACCCCTCGATGAAAGTCGGAAGGTGCATTTCTTGGAGAAGGTGATCCTGTCAACCGCCGATCAGTCGGAGGTATGTTCCATTGAGGTCGGATCGGAGGAGCCCACTTGGATGACCCCGATAGCCGCGTATCTGACTACGGGGGCAGTCCCCGATGATGAAGTAACAGCTGGCAAAATACGCCGAATCGCGCCCAATTATGTGATGGTGGACAATCAGCTGTACAAAAAGGGGTATTTAACTCCTTATCTGAAATGCGTGGCTGAGCCTGACACAGGTCGGATCCTTAGAGAGGTGCACGAAGGATATTTGGCTTGTCATGAAGGGGCCCGATCCATCGTGAGGAAAGTGCTGAACCTGGGCTATTACTGGCCCTCGATGAACAAGGAGGCAACGACGCTAGTCCGATCCTGTGACGCCTGCCAGAAGTACGCCCCGAATATCGTGGCCCCAGCTGCCGATTTGACATCCATCAAGAGTGCTTGGCCCTTCGCGCAATGGGGAATCGACTTGGTGGGACCCCTTCCAGTTGCAAAAGGTCAGTGTCGATATTTAGTCGTGGCTATTGATTATTTTTCGAAATGGATAGAAGCCAAGGCATTGGCCAAGACAACGGGGAACCATATCCTCAAATTCCTCCAGACCCATATCATATCCCGATACGGGATCCCCAAGGTGGTGATCAGTGATAATGGCCCTCCGTTTAACGGGGCCCAATGGAAGGAGTACTTGGAGGAACTGAAAATTGAGAATCGGACAGCCTCTGTCCGTCATGCTCAAACCAATGGACAAGTGGAGTCAGCCAACAAGATCGTGATGGACGGCCTGAAGAAGAGGGTCCATGCCTTGAAGGGCAAATGGCTGGATGAGCTGGAAAATGTGCTTTGGGCTGTTAGAACGACACCCAACGATCGACTGGGGAGACTCCGTTTGGCCTTGTTTATGGCACAGAAGCTGTTGCTCCCGTCGAAATAGCTGTGGCATCCCATCGGACGAGGTATTATGAACCTCTATCGAATGATGAAATGAGGCGTCTGGACTTTGTCGAAGAAAAGAGGCGGAGTGCCGAGGAGGCCCAGGCTCGGATGCGCTTGGCAACAGCCCGATATTATAATCGACGAGTCAAGTCTCGACAGTTATTTGTCGGGGAACTGGTCTGTCGTCCGAACGAATTTACCCTTTTGGATCGGATCAACAAGATGTCACCAAAATGGGAAGAGCCTTATAAGGTCGTGGGGATGCCAGCTCGGAATGCGTACAAGTTGGATGACCTCGATGGCAATGTGTTAAAGCATTCTTTTAGTGGCGGACACTTGAAGAAATGTCATGTTTGATGTTAAGCCGCCTTCAGTGGTGCAAGTTATTTATTAAGTCGCCTTCAGTGGTGCAAGTTGTTTATTAAGTCGCCTTCAGTGGTGCAAGTTTAGCAATCAATGAATAAAGAGGTTGCTTCCGACAAGCCTATGCTAAGACTTATTATTCTAAGCATGCTTAAATCGCCTTAAGTGGTGTAGCTAAATCGCCTTAAGTGGTCTGGATAAGTTGAGTTATTTATTAAGTCGCCTTCAGTGGTGCAAGTTGTTTATTAAGTCGCCTTCAGTGATGCAAGTTTAGCCATCAATGAATAAAGAGGTTTCTTCCGACAAGCCTATGCTAAGACTTATTATTCTAAGCATGCTTAAATCGCCTTAAGTGATGTAGCTAAATCGCCTTAAGTGGTGTCGATAAGTTGCCTTAAAGGGCACGATTAAATCGCCTTAAGTAGTGTGGATAAGTTGCCTTAAACGGCACGATTAAATCGCCTTAAGTGGTGGGGATAAGTTGCCTTAAAGGGCACAATTAAATCGCCTTAAGTGGTGTGGATAAGTTGCCTTAAGGGGCACGAGTAAATCGCCTTAAGTGGTGTGGAAAAGTTGCCTTAAGGGGCACGATTAAATCGCCTTAAGTGGTGTGGGTAAATGTCTTAAGTGACGCGTCGAAATTACTCTTAAGTGACATGATCGAATTGCCTTAAGTGGCGTAGTTAATTCACCTTAAGTGGTGCAGTGATGATCGGAACCAAAAAAGTTTGATATTATAAAGATCTGGGAGGTTTGCGACAAAGAAGGAAATTACAAGAATTCGAAAAATAAAGCAATCAAGCTCGATCCTTGGCAGCGTCGAGGGGAACAGGGTCCACGAGGTCTGTGGCAGAAGGCTCCGTGATCGGGGTATCGGACTCTGGAAGATTGGCCGCGGGAGGATCGGACTCTGGGAAGTCAGCCGGTGAAGGGTCGATCATCGGGGGCTCAATTGTCGGGAGTTCTGCACTTGGAGGTTCCACCGTGCCTTTAGCACCCGCAGCCCCCTCGGGGGTGTTGGCCCTCGCTCTCCTCAGAAATGTTGAAGTACCTCTCCGCGAAGGGAGCGAGGGTCTGAGACTTGGTGAAATCGATGGCACCACCATACTCCAGATGGAGCTCTTCAACAACATTAAGCAGGGTGGTCTCCACCTCCGTCGTACAGAACTTTACCGCGTCCAGTTGGAAAGCCTCGGAGCCCCGATAATCTTCCCGTCTCTTGACCTCAGCCTCGGCCAGCTTGGTGGGAAACTCAGCAAGTTCCCGCTCCATCTGCTGGGACCGGTTGGTGAGAAGGACCTTCTCAGCCTCTAGCCCCACCTTGGAATCCTCGAGGGCCTTCTTCTCGGCTTCCAGCCCCGCCTTGGCGTCCTCGAGGGCCTTCTTCTCAAGGACATGCCTGTCCCGATCCTCCGCGCGCCCCTGCTGCTCCTCACTGATCCTTTGGCGCTCCTGCTTCAGCAGCCTCTCAAAATCGTGGACCTGCCTCAAGAGGTCCCGAGTCTTCTGGTTAAGGAGGGCCTGCTCCTTAACCAACTTCCCCTTTGACGACTCAGAGCCAGCCAGATCCTCCTTGAGCTTGGCCAAGACCTCGGGGGCCGCCTTGGCACGCTCCTGCTCCAGGGCCTCCTCCAAGGCCAGGACATACCCGAAACAGCGGTGTTGGTCCGCCATTTTCTGCGAAGAAGAAGAGAAGAGGTCAGTACACGAAAATATTCTGCCTTACATATACTAAGTGTAAAGACAAGAAACTTTACCTCCTCGTGACGAACGGCCATGGCGCGAATATCCGCGTGGATGTCCTCTCGAGCCAGGGAGAGCGGGAGCTTCATAGATGGTGGAACTGATCCTGCCAGCAGGTGTAAACACTCGATTTTGACCCGGACGTAACGATGTTACACATGATACGTCAAATTCCGGAAGCGTCAAGCCACAAAGTCTCCAAAAATGCTCAAGGGCACATTAGGAAATTATTATAAAATATATTTTAAATTATTTCGATTTTATTTAATATTTTCGGAATTTTTTAAATATATATATAATAATTAGTTTTTTTATTCTCTAGAATAATTATCTGTTAGCATTTTATATTTGAATTTTATCTGTAATCTAGGCTAGGTTTTTAGTATAAATAGGGGTCTAGTTTACATTGTAAAGGGGACACAGAAAAACACCAAAAAAACAATAAATACATAATTCTCGGGTTCTGTGCGATTTTTGTCTTGTAGTGAAAAGATTTTTTTTTTTTTTTTTATCAGTCCGGCCAGACCAGCCCCCCGCCAGCATTGGCCTTGCTCGCCGGTGGCCCTCCGTGGCCACCCGTCCGCCGGTGACCGTCTGTTCGACCGGCCAGCCACACCGTCGACCGGCCAGCCCCACCGTCGCCGGCGACCGCGCTTTCCCTCTCCTCCCTCTCTCTCTCACCGGCCCTCTCTCTCTCCTGATTTTCTCTCTCTTCCCGTCTGGCTTCTTCCGACCTGACACCCCACGGCTCCGCCCGACGACACCGACGCCGACCCGACATCGTCGGTGGCCGTCCTCAGCTCCACCCGACGCACCCTCAGATCCCCAGACCACCGCGACCCTCTGCTCCACCAATCGGTACCACCGACCTCAACGAGCCGCCGTCCGTCCCAGCCAGAGCCCCGCGCCGTCCCGAGCTCCGCCACGTCGTCCTCGGTCGAACTCTGATCACCCCGCTGCCGGACATCCACACCGGACCACCTTCTTCCCCGCAGGTGAGAAGCCCCCCCCCCCCCCCCCCCCCCCCCCCCCCCCCCCCGCTGCTGTTCTAATTTTTTTTATTTTTTATTTAATTAATAGTTTATTATTAATATTTTGTAATTACGTTTTCTGTTTATATTATTATTATTATTATATTACAATTAATTAAAAATTTAAATGTAATTGGTAAAATTTAATTAGTAATTTAATTGTAATTGACTAATTTTAATAGCATGTTAGAAGTTTTTTTTTTTAGTATTTTAGATTTCATTTTTACTAGGAGTTATAGGTTATAATTATTTTTTTTAGATTTAGGATTATATCTGATTAATATTTTTTATGATGAAATTTGATTAATTTTGACTTTGTTGGATTAATTTAGTGTAATGTACGTATAAGAAATAAAATTGGCAAATTTGTGAATTGAGTACCGAAAGGGCGTGATTAATTCCATGAGTTTTGATTCGTAATAGAACTCCCGAACTCGTATTTCTGATCGTAGACTGATTTAATACCTAGGTGTTTAATTAGTTATTCGCTTAGGTAATTTAGGATTCTAGTTAGCCTAATAATTAACTAGTGGCGACTCATTTTCAAAGTTCCACGTTTTTCAAAATGTTGTAATCGCCGTAGATCGGATTTTTAGGTCTGACAATTTGGCGACTCTGCTGGGGACAATCGAGGGTTCGGGCTCTTTATATTTGCTTATTTGCCATGTTTTATTTCATATTTGACTTTGTTATTCTAACTTGATTGTTTTTGTGTAATTTCAGGTGTGGAGTTAATTTTTTATGACTGACTATTTTTCTTTAATGGATTATGCATTATTTGCATTTGCACACACCACTTTAGTGTAATGACCAAAACGCCTAAAACTCAGGGCGACTAGGAACCCCGGAGGTTTAGTACGGTACGACCGGAGCGGCTGGGCCGCCGGTACGGCTCGGAAAAACTCTACTCGCTTGCGAAGGTCTTATGATCCCTATAATGGGGTGAGGAAACCACCTTGTCGGGAACCTATCAGTAGAACCTACCTTGTAGAGCAAAGCCACACATTTTTTTTACCCCCCTAACGTGATCTGTTTTTGTTGTAAATGTTATCATGCGACTGTTTGTATAGATTTTATTTCTCATGCATTCATCTCATCGCATATAAAAAAAAAAAATCTTTTTCAGCTGAATAGTTAGTCATTTAGTCATAGAATTTTTATTTTCGAACATGCATCTCGTACGCGTTGTTTTTTAAATAAAAAAAAATCTTACCTGAATTTATAAATTCAACATTGCGTTTCATACAAAACCTCTTTAGGTAAGTTTTAATTTTTTAGTGCATCATACATGCGTTGTTAAAAAAACATTTTTGGAAATTTTAGTTCCCCTTAGCTATTAGAGCTTCTAATTTTAAAATGCATTTTGTATAACGTTATTTTCAGAAAAAACCAAAAAAACATTTTTAGCTAAGTAGTTAATCCCTTAGTTGTAGATTTTTATTTCTAAACATATGTTTCAGATGCATTGTTTTTTTTTTTTTTTAAAAATATTTACCTAAATTTCTATTCTAAATATGCGTCTCATGCGCATTATTTAAAAAAAAAACTCTCAGGTAAGTTGTAATTTTTGTTAGTGCGTTACGCATTACTTAAAAAAAAAAATATTTCAGAAAATTTAACTTCTTTAGCTATTAGAGCTCCCTTTCGAACATGCATTTCATATGCATTTTTTTTTTTCTAAAAAAACTTCTTACCTGAATTTTCATTTCTTTTAACATGTGTTTTGTACGCATTATTTTTGAAAAAAGCTTTTTAGGAAAGTTGTAATATTGGTTAATGTATTGTATATGCATTGCTTACAAAAAAAAAAACAAAAAAAATAAATAAATAAATAAACAAAAAGCAAAAAAACAAAAAAAAAAACAAATTTTTTTAGGAAAATCTGTAATTCCGCTCTAACTGTTAGAGCTTCTAATTTCGAATGTGCATTCCATATGCATCATTTAAAAAAAAAAGAATTTTTAACTGAATTGTTTTATTTTTAATAATGCATCCAATGTGCATTAATTTTTAAAAAAACTTTTTAGATAAACCATAAGCTCTCTTAGTTTTAGGGCTCTTTGTTTAAAAAACATTTTATCTGAATTTTTAATCAAAAAAACATGCATATCATATGCATTATTTTCGAAAAAAACTTTCAGGTAAATTGTAATTTTTCTCAGTTGTAGAACTTTTATTTTTAAGTTTGCATCTTGTGTTTATTTTTGGGCATCTCATATGCATCCTTTAAAAAAAAAGAAAAAAGAAAAGCTTTTCGCCTGATTCTTTTTGAGCATTCAAGATGCATTTTTTTTCTCATTAAAAAAAACAAAAAAGAAAAAAATATTTTCAGATAACTTGTAAATTATCTTGACTGTAGAACTTCCATCTCAGTTATGCATCTCATGTGCATCGCATGTGCATTGTTTTAGGAAAAATAATTTGTTGATAGACTGTACACATTCTTAGTCGTGGGACCTTTAGTTTCAAACATGTATTCCATGTGTTGTTGTCAAAACTACTTACCTGAATGTTTTATTTCAAGCGTGTGTTTCATACGCGTTATTTTTGAAAAAAACTTTTCATATAAGTTGTAAAATTCTGTTAGTGCATTCAATGTGCATAAAAATAAAATTAGGAAAATTTGTAATTCTTTTTTGGCTCTTAGAGTTTTTAAATTCAAACATGAATTGCATATGCATCATTTTCAAAAAAACCTTTTTACCTGATTTTGTTTTAGTATGCATTCAATATGCATTATTATTTTTTTTTTTAAAAAGAAAAAATATTTCAAAAAAATTGTGAGTTTTTTATTAGCTATAGGGCTTTCAAATTAACGCATGCATCTCAATTGCACTATTTGAAAAAAAATCCACCTGAAATTTTCATTTCAAAATATGCATTTCATATGCATTATTCAGGTAAACTGTTGTAAGTTGTGAATTTCTTAGAATAGAATTTTAACTTTCAAAAATGCATTTCATATACATCATTCAGGTAATATGTTGTAAGTTGTAAATTTTCTTAACAGTAGAATTTTAACTTTCGAGCATGCATGAGCATTTAAAAAAAAAAAAATATCAAAGTGTCATTCGTTTTTATCCAAAGTGTATTGCACTTTTTGGCAAGATTGTCATTTCAACATTCGGATGAGCGAGCATTTAAAAAATGAGAGTTTTGATTCCTTTTTGAGAAAATAGTTTCACTGCGCAGTTGAGTGCTACTATTCGAGTATGAACAAAGGACGAGAAAACCTTTTAAAAAATCTTTGTTTTGATCATTTGTCCCGCGTTCGAGCCAGATAATGCACTCAGCAAACCCAGTAAACTCCATGATGGCGCAAATCACATTTGATCATAAGTTTTGATTCCTTTTCAAAAAAAGTAATCAAAATTATGAAATGAATGACATTAGAGTTTTCAAAAAAATCATGCATGATTTCTCATATTCTTTGCACTGATTTCATTCACCATTTTCAGGTACCCTTGGTTAAGGTATCATGTACACATAAGTTATGCCGGCTAAATGGGGGCAACAAAAAAAGAATATGCAGTCATCCAGTCGTATGACCACTTCAACCAATGCCGCAACCGCGTGAAACGTGAGCGCTTCGAAGAGTTTCTATGAAAAATTTCACCTACCCTGTGTGAAATTCATATGCTTTCCAAGACGAGGTATACAATCGTTATGTGGCCAGGTTTAAACCATTCAGCGGTAACCATGGGGGCATCTCCCATTGAGATCGGACATGTCAGGAGAAAAAAATTTCAAGAGATCATCGAGAATCCCGTGAAGATTCAATGTGCCGATCAATGTAGCTTGACTCGATCAACCGAATCCTTTTCCGAAAAAAGTTCTGAAATTTTCAGTCTGCCACTAGTAAGTGTTAGGTTATGAGATCTAGGTCAACGGGGAGTCGGCTTTGATCTCACTCCTTACGGGGGATGTGTGTGATCCGATGTTCCTGAGCTGCTCTGCCTTAGCCTATCTTCTTCTTTCCTTCCTTCCTTCCTTTGCTTCTTCTCTTCTTCTACCCTGCAGAAGGGGCAATACCAGACACGGAGGGGGGGGTGGTGCCTGGTGAACCCTCTCCGATGCCTAAGTCAGTATTCTTCTAGAGAGATAAAGCTAGAGAGATGTCAGAGCTAAAATGTCCAAATGGCCAAGATGTTCAAATGAGTTGTGAAGGTGGAGTATTTATAGGCAACGATGTCATTAAGGTGGCTTAATGACATCGTTAACCTTTAAACACAATTAATTAACCTCCAAGCGCATAATTAAGACCTTAGGATTCGGAGGAGGTAGGCGGAGTGGACCGAGCGTGGGGGTCCGAAAGTGGTGTCGGGGCCCTTGGGGGGGGGAGAAATCCGACCCCCAAGGGTAGGGGTTGGGTGAGGACACCCAACCCCTCCTAGGGAGGATGGGGTTGGCCAACCCCATCCCTCCTAGGAGGGATCGGGTTGGCCGACCCGATCTCTCCTAGGAGAGATCGGGTTGGTCCACCCGATCTCCCCTAGGGGAGATCGGGTCGGCTGACCCGATCTCCCCTAGGGGAGGTCGGGTGTGGCCACCCAACCTCACCTAGGTGAGTTCGTCCCGGCCGGACGGGCACTTCGGCCCCGTCCGAGCCGTCGATGTTCTCGCGAAGTGTCCGGGTTGAAGTTTCGATTTATAGTCGGTGATGGGACGATAAAAATACAACGGTTTGGAAGTCAACGGGTTCAAATTGGGCGTATATCCATCACATGCCCCCGAGTCAACCAATGGCTTAACCCTTGATTGACTCTATTTCAGGATGGTATGACACGCGCAATTTGAAACCGGGATTTTACCTTCTTGTCTGAATGCCTGCTTACCCATGGATGCGAGCCTATGACTTTGCCCCCTGCCTTATGAGATAGAGGAATTGTAAACGTCAGAGTAGCGCGGACGTGTGCCTAGGCACGCGTCCGTCTGAGGTGGGAGTAATAAACTTATCCTTGCTATAGATGCATACTCAAAAAATACACACTTGCACAGGGGTGTGATACGAATGCAACTAAATGACCTATGCTTCAAATTCGTGCCGGGATTTTATCTAAGTGAGGAAAAATTTAATTTTGGCCAAAATTTTTCCTAAGTATGGAATGCTCAAAAATAAAACTATCTTGATAATTTTTCTAAGTATGGGAATATATACTTAGCTATAGGTGAAAGGGATAAAAATGATGGTTTTTCCTTGGCCCTTAGATTTTACTCAAGGATAGATGGATGGTGGTGATTAAAACCCTCTAAAAAACCCTATCATCTTTTAATATAGAAAGGAGTTAGAAAAATACCTCAAAGAATCACCATAGCCACCATCTTCCCTCTTCACTCACCCTTGGAGAGCAAGAAAAGTTTTGAGAGCACCCCCAAGGTTAGGGCCGGCCGAAATTTTCACCAAGGAGTAAAAATCCGGCCAGCAGCTCCGGCGGGAGGGAACCACCAGCACGGGCGGAGGCGATTGGCGGACCAGCAGCTCGAGACGGCGACTGACGGACCTGGGCGACACGGCACGAGCTTGGCTGGCGGAGGGTGGTGACCAATCGAGCAGCGGCGTCGGGATGCTTCGACGGTGAGTCTTCTTCCGGCGACGGCATTGGACGGACGACGACGGTGATCGACGACGAGCTCACCTTTGACGACGACGGCACCAGGTCCAGCGGGGGTTGTCGACGGCGATAGGAAGCAGCTCCGGTGTGACCCACGGCGGCTTCCGGCGACGGTGGGGCGACCGAAACCAGTCCCGGCGACGACGGGGTCCGATTTCCGGCGAGGACCTGATTCCCGGCAACGTTCAAATTTGAATTCCGGACCCGTTTATCACATCGGGTCGGGTTTTCCAAAGGTCCGCTCTTTTCCCTTCCGTTTCCGCGTGAAAAGTTGATTTTTGAATCGTTGATATTTGATTGCCGATGCTTGATTGCCGATGCTTGATTGCCGATGTTTAATTAAATGTGGGATTGTCGTAGATAGCCGTTGGTAGTTGTGGATTTTGGGAAAAAGTGTTTGCCGGTCGTCCGGATATGGTTTTTTGTCCGATTGGGCTATCCCGGTCTTGAATTTGATGTCGTGCCACCGTTGGTGCGTTAATCTTTGTTGGAGGGTATAACGGTAATTTTTTCCAAAACCCGACCTTAGGCTTGGATAAAATTATTCAACTCGGTTGTCGTGGTGTCCTTGGCTCAAGTTGACTATCTTTGCTGGGTGTCTCTGGATTCTTGATCGTTGTCGTTGATCGGATGTCGGAGTGTTTCCGGTTCTTCGGAAATTTTCCTTGTCTTGATATTTGTCGTGTCGTGGCAGGTGCTATATTCTTGGTGGTGTCCGCGCACACAGACTCTTCAGAGACGTCGTATTCTCCGAAGGATGAGTGAGTTCCCTTTCTCTTCCTCTTCGGTCGCATTACTTCCTTTTCTATTGCTGGCTTAGTATCGTGACCTTCGTTGGGGTATTAGTTGAAATTTGATTCGTACTTTGGGATTTCCTCTTATCTTTGCCTTAGGTCTTGCTATCCTGTCGGAGAACCATCTCACTAGGTCCGATTACAATGAACATGTTACCCTAGGAGATATCTGTCCCCTAGATGAGCCTCTGTATCCTTTTCTCCCCTCCTTGGGGAATACTCGTGAGACGGTGACGGAACCTCCCATAGGGAAGGTCGTCGTGTACCCTTCTCAGATCCGATTCGGGCTGAGGTTGCCTTACTGTGACGAGCTTATAGAGTTGAGCAGGTTCTTCAGGATTTCTCCTGTGAACCTTGCTCCCAGTGCCCTCCGTGTCTGGGTGGGCTTCCGGGTATTGTGCCATTGGTACTCCTGGAAGTACTCTCTCGTTCTATTCCGATGCTTCTATCGGTTTCAGTACCGGACGAAGGTGGGGTTTGCGAGTTTCGTAACTCGCCATCCGACCTTCAAAGATCCCCGATTCGCTGATTTCGGGTTGAGTGGGGTCGAGTGGGATACCTCCCTCCGTTTCGTGACCCAGAGTGACAATTCGGCCAGTCACTGGGCTAAGCATTACTTCTTCATTACGGACCGATACGTCACTTGGTCGGTTTTGAATGAGGATCGGTCCGATGGTTGGCCTGCTTTTGGAGAGTTCTCTTCAGTTGATTTGAAGACTATGAAGATCATTCACGAGAGCAACAGGACCCGGTCTTACTGCCCCGTGTCCTTAGTGACTGAGACGGATCTTTACGAGGCCGGGATCAGTCTAACTCCTGATTCCGGGGGTTCGGTATGTCACTTGGTCTTTCCATCTTTATTTACCTTCTGCTCTTCCTTTGTAGGTTGGTTTCATGGAAAAACCTATAACGTGCAGGGAGCCCCTATTGATCTGAGCAAGAGGAAGGCTCCTTCTAGTTCTGCTTTGAAGAAATCCCCCCTGCCTGGGAAGAAGGCTGGGGCCTCTGGTATGCTTTCTCCTATTTGCTTCTTTATGGTATAACCTATGTTTTCCTTATCTTGTTTTTCTTACCTTGCTAGGGCGCTCCCCCTTGGTGACTGAGAGGGTCGTCTCCGTTGGCAGAGATTCTGGACCTTCCAAGTCCAAACCGCGGAGATCTGATTCTGAGGCCGGGGCCTCGGCTGCTAAGAGAAAGAAAGCTGTGGATCCTGCTTCGCCTACTGCTCGTCCTCCGACCCTATCTCGTGATAAGGAGATGGTGGTCGAAGAGGTGCCTTCCCTGGCTGACAAAGGGAAGCGACCTGCTGGTGGTGGTTCCCCTGCCCCCCAGCCGAGGGCACGGTCCTCAGGTATGATCTCTACCTTGTTGCTGATCTTTCTATGTTTATATTCTCCTTTGACTTGCTTTGCTTGTGTAGGTGGGCCTCCGACTTTAAGTCGGAAGGATTTCGCCCGTCTCACTGATGAAGATGTTATTGGGTCTGAGTGGACTCCTTTCGCTGGTCTGAAGGAGTTCCACTTCGATAGCACCTCCTCTTTGCGGACTCCTGAGGTTGGTGTCCGCGTACTCCGCGGCGCCGTCCCCCCTGGCGATCGTGTTGCTCCGCCCAAGTCTCCTGGGGAGACTCGGCGCTTTGTTCAAGGGGTACTTTCTCGTTATGCACCTGTGAGTTGTTCTTTGCTTTCCTCTTATTACTTTCATAATGGCTATCTTTCGGTTACTCATCCCTTGTTTGAATTGTTAGGGTATATCTGACATGGTGAACATGTCCTCGCTCGTGCTCGAGTTATCTGACGAGAGGAAGACCCTTGAGGACAGCCAGGTCTCTCTCAAGGCGGAGGTCGCTACTGCTGCTGAGAAGGCACGATTATCTGATTTGAGGATGCAGGAGCTCCAGGACCAGGTGTCCTTGCTTGAGACCACTGTGGGCAGTTTGCGTCGGGAAGCTGAGGTTGCCGCGTCGCTCCATTCTGAGGAGTTACGGAAGTTGGAGGCTAAGTGTCGTGCTGAGGAGAGGACTGTTGCGGTTTCTGAGTACAAGGCCTCATCTGCCTTCGCTGCCGATTATAGCGTGCGTCTCACTCAGGAGATGAACCAGTTCGGTGAGTATCTGGTTGATCACATTTACCGAATTGATCCTCAGTTCCCGTTTGGTGACCTTGGTGACTTTGGGCCATATGCCACTGGCTACGCGACTGTTCTGATGGGTCAGGCTGCCGTTGCAGACGAGCCTGCCCCTGCCCAGGTGGATGCTACACCTGTGGAGATTGGTACCTCAGACTCCTCCTCTTCATCCATTTCCGCTGGCGGTTCAGCTTCAGGGGGTGAGGGTGACTCCCCCGAAGGTTCTGACTGACGTGTTTATCTCATGCTATCCTTGTATATATAACTACACTCCTTCTCCCCTTGTATGGGTTGAGTGTCTTTTGAGATTGTGATGGTGTTTGTTGTTACTTTCCTTTGCCGCATTGTGTTGTTGACTACGTGGTTCGTTTGCCTTTACATTAGTGCTTCTCATCGTTTTGTATATATCTCTTCTCATGATGTCTCCCTATGCCTTGTGTATGGCTCTTTGGGTATGGACCCTTTCCTTGGTGTGTTTCCTTTACTTATCCTTCTTTCGTGCTTTCCTTCATGTCTTACCTGCCATTTCATAAAGAGAAAACATTACTTGTTCTTCACATTACTTTACTTAGAAATTTCTTTCTCATGGTATCCTTCTGAGCATGGTATCCTTCTAAGAATGGTATCCTTCTAAGCATGGTGTGATGATCTCTTCTGATACCCCTTACACGGTATACGTTGTACTGTTAGACCAAAGATACGCTCTTGGTGGGCGTCGAAATCTGTTCACGAGACAGGCTCTCGGACGGCACTTAACGTTTCACAGGATAGGCTCCCGGAGGGCACAGGTTAGTCCACTGATACGTTCTTGACGGGTGTCAAAATCTGTTCACGAGACAGGCTCTCGGACGGCACTTAACGTTTCACAGGATAGGCTCCCGGAGGGCTCAGGTTAGACCAAAGATACGCTCCTGGTAGGCGTCGAACTGGTAGTTTGAAATCTACCTCAAGATACGCTCTTGGGGGCGTCGAACTGGTAGTGTTTTTTCTACCTCAAGATACGCTCTTGGGGGCGTCGAATCTGGTAGGTTGCAAATCTACCTCAAGATACGCTCCTGGGGGCGTCGAAATCGTAGTTTTTGGAAACCACTCTCAAGATACGCTCTTGGTGCGTCGAATTCGTAGTGTAATAACTACTCTCAAGATACGCTCTTGGGGGCGTCGAAGGTCGTAGTATGAACACTACTCTCAAGATACGCTCCTGGGGGCGTTGAAGTTTGTAGTTTTTGGAAACCACTCTCAAGATACGCTCTTGGTGCGTCGAAGGTCGTAGTGTAATAACTACTCTCAAGATACGCTCTTGGGGGCGTCGAAGGTCGTAGTATGAACACTACTCTCAAGATACGCTCTTGGGGGCGTCGAATGTCGTAGTATGAAAACTACTCTCAAGATACGCTCTTGGGGGCGTCGAATGTCGTAGTATGAAAACTACTCTCAAGATACGCTCTTGGGGGCGTCGAACCTGTCATTGACTTGAAGTCATATCTGTGTAAGGATAACTTCGTGGTTATACCACTGCATTCACTGGAAAATACTTTTGAGTAACTACTACTCCCTTAGGAGCATTCATGTTTTTGTACACTTGGGATGCCTTGGTGCACCAAGACATCCTTTGTAGGAATGAAAGATAGTTGTAGAGTTGGAGTAACTTCGTGAGTTCTCCTTCTCAATAGTTGTTTTTGAAAAGCTTGTAAAGGTGAAACATGCAAAATGCTAGATATGAAACTAAGGATATGGGGTGGCCATTGTGTCTGTTGCCACGTACTCCTTGAAGCCTCCATTGTAAATTATTTCTTCCACTTCCACCTTCAACACCATGTCCCCACGTACACCATGTTGGTTTGATGGCCCCAGGTCCCATGGTACTCACACCAACCCTGTGCATCTCTTCCTAGGAAGGCCTTGCCTTCCTCCCTGCATGCTGGTAGCTCTTGCTTGAGGTGCTTGTGGAAAATTTCTTCTATGCTGAGTGTGAGGGGTGTGAATGTAAAATTGACACCTCCTTCCAATGTGTCCCTTGCTCTTCCTTTCTTCGGAACCTCATCCAACTGCTCCGCTTCCTGTTCAAAAACCCTGTCCAGCCTTGCCTTGAGCTCTCTCGTTGTGCTCGTCATGACCATCTCATAGAGCCCTCCATAGGTCCCAAATGAGTTTGGATGTATGTTTCTAATGAATGCCCTCACTGCTTCTCCCCTTGTGATGTCCATGTTGGCACCATAATCGAAGAATCTCTGGAAATAGTTTGATATAGACTCCTGTGGCATTTGCTTGATATCATCTATGTAGTGGAAGCCTCTTAGGATGGAGTTTCTTGTTCTGTTCCCTATTGTGGTGTCTGGCTGCCAAGGTATGGATGTCATCTTCACAGCCTTGCTCCTGTGTCTCCTTGTAGGCACTGTTTGAAAAAACTGCCTGCTCAGACGGAGTGTCACTCCACTCCTCCTCCTACCTTGCCTTTGTCTCCCTCCCCTCCTTCTTCTATCCTGGTTGGCTCCTACCATGATCACAGCCACTGTGTCTGTCCCCTGTGATCCACGTCTCATTGAGTTGACGTAGCATTGCCTTGCGGTGCGTTGATCACCCAGGACCTCTCCAACCCCATTCTCCGTGATGTACTTCAGCTTCTGGTGAACAGTGGATGGCACTATTTCATAGGTGTTTATGGTTGTCCTTCCTAGGATCCCATTGTAGGCTCCCAGGCTTTCAACCACCAAGAAATTGACATTTACCTTCAGCTGGGTCCATCCTTGGCCCATGGTTACTGGTAGGGTTATCATTCCCAGGGGGTAACTTGTTGCCCCTGAGAAGCCAACTAGAGGGAAGTTGACCGGTTTGATGTCTGCTTTGGTTTTCCCTATCTCTTCTAACACTCTCAAGCTTAGGAGGTCAGCTGAGCTGCCCCCATCCACCAAAATTCTCTTTACATCAAAATTGTCAATATCTAAAGTAATAACTAGAGCATCGTCATGTGGAAAGACGATGTGGCTCTTGTCCTTCTCCGAGAATTCGATCTTCACTTCTTCTCCTTCTCTTGGCCTTTTTCTCCACCTTGGCACTGAGCTTAGCTTGGATGCATAGACCTCTCTTGCATTAGCAGTTGGGCCACCTGATGCTACTCCTCCATGTATCATATTTATGACTCCTTTTTTGTTGGGTGGAGGGTTGTAGTCTATCTTTCCCTTGCCCTTGTCTTTCTGTGGTGGCCCTAGTTGCATACTGTTGCCCCCATGGTCTATGAATTGCTTCAGTTCTCCCCTCTGGACGATGTTGTTTATGCTTAGCTTCAGGCTAAAGCATTCATTTGTGTCGTGACCATAAGCCTCATGGTTGTCACACCATCTATCCTTGTGATTTCCTACCATTGGGGCTCTCCACCTTGCAGGGGGTGACCAAAGCTTTTGGTTCCGCATCTCTCTAAGTACGGTGGCTGGAGTGGCGTTTAGTGGGATGAACTTAATGACGTTTATTTCTCTAGCCTTTAAGGGTTCACCCATTTGGTTTCTTTGCTGTGGCGGACGCCATTCCTGCTGCCTTGCATGCTGTGGTGCCTGGGGTGGCTTTCCTTTGTTTGGCCTTTGAGTATCCTCCTTGGCTGCCTGAATTTTGGCCTTCTTGCTTGCCCTGTGCCTCTCAAGGTCAATATGCGTTTTAACTCTCCCTGCAAGCTCCTCCCAGGTGCTTGCTGGCTTTTTGGCCATCTTTTCCGCCAATGTTGACCCAAAGCGACCTAAGTTTCTGATAAAGGCTGGGATTATCTCCCCTTCAGTGATGTCTCCCTGGATGTCTGCAATATTCTGGTTGAACCTAGTATAGTAGCTGGCCAGGGATTCATCGTATTCTTGTTTTACGTCATCAATGGAGCCTGTTCCCTTGAGGAGTTTCCTCTCCCCTAGGTATCTCCGCAGAAACTTAGCTTTTAGCTGCTCCCATGAGTGGATGCTCTCAGAGGGCAGGCTGAAGAACCAATGTGAGGCCACCCCTGATAGGGTGTTTGGGAAAAGGAGTGCCTTGTATCTTTCATCAGTTGTCCTCCCGAATAGAGAGGCCTCATGCTGTTGGATATGCTCTAGGGGGTCTCCCTTCCCATTGTACTTTGTAATTTGCACAGTGTGCAGGGAGTCTGGCACCCTGTTCATCTCCAGCTCCCTTGTGAAAGGGTGGTTCGTCTTGTCACTTAGACAATGCAGGCTGGGTTTCTTTGACTCATTCAATTTCCGGGTTATCATGGCTTCTATCTCCTCCGGGGTGATCATCACCTGTGCCGGAGTATAACCCCTCTGATACCCATTGTAGTTGTAGACTGGGCTTACTGGGTTCCCTTGTCCCTGCTGGTATGGACTGTAGGTGTACCCTTGATACGCCTGCTGGGGTGCTTCATAGAAGTCCTGCCTCCTTGGAGGTCTTGCTTGTCTTTCCTCTCCCAGCGGGGTGTAAGCCCTGTTGCTCTGCTGTTGCCTAGGAGGCACAAATTGTTGCCTTCCCTCTGGGGGTGGCTCCTGGTGATATCTTCTTTATTCCTCTCGCTGCCCTGCTCGAGGGTGCGAGTAGTACTCTTCTTCTGGGATCTGCTCCTCTTCATGAGCTTCAGTGTAAGTTCCTTGAGTGTATGCCGGCCTTGCATACGCTGTGTGGGCGCGGTTGCCATCTCTCTGTGCCGGCATCCCGTACGGGTACCTTTGGGGTTGCTCTTCATAATAGTATCCCTCAGGGGGTGCCGTGTTGTGGGAAGGCACTCCCTGTTGTTCTCTTTCTCTCTGTGGCCTTCTTGCCCGGGGGGTGGAGGCTGTGGAGGACTCAGCCCCAGCTGGGCGTGAAGGTCCTCCCTCCTGGTTGTTCTGTTGCTGAGGAGGTTGTGGTATTTCTTGGGGCTCTGGATGCATTGGCTGCTTCCCAGGGTTAGGCCGCCTCCCTGGGGGTATGGGTTCTCTTCTCCGCCCATTGCCCCCGGGTGGGTGTTGGGGCCTGGACACCCTACTGTTCGTCATAGCTCGTGTAATAGCCAGGCTTTCTGTTCGAAGCCTACAGACGGCGCCAAGTGTTAGGTTATGAGATCTAGGTCAACGGGGAGTCGGCTTTGATCTCACTCCTTACGGGGGATGTGTGTGATCCGATGTTCCTGAGCTGCTCTGCCTTAGCCTATCTTCTTCTTTCCTTCCTTCCTTCCTTTGCTTCTTCTCTTCTTCTACCCTGCAGAAGGGGCAATACCAGACACGGAGGGGGGGGGGGGGTGGTGCCTGGTGAACCCTCTCCGATGCCTAAGTCAGTATTCTTCTAGAGAGATAAAGCTAGAGAGATGTCAGAGCTAAAATGTCCAAATGGCCAAGATGTTCAAATGAGTTGTGAAGGTGGAGTATTTATAGGCAACGATGTCATTAAGGTGGCTTAATGACATCGTTAACCTTTAAACACAATTAATTAACCTCCAAGCGCATAATTAAGACCTTAGGATTCGGAGGAGGTAGGCGGAGTGGACCGAGCGTGGGGGTCCGAAAGTGGTGTCGGGGCCCTTGGGGGGGGAGAAATCCGACCCCCAAGGGTAGGGGTTGGGTGAGGACACCCAACCCCTCCTAGGGAGGATGGGGTTGGCCAACCCCATCCCTCCTAGGAGGGATCGGGTCGGCTGACCCGATCTCCCCTAGGGGAGGTCGGGTGTGGCCACCCAACCTCACCTAGGTGAGTTCGTCCCGGCCGGACGGGCACTTCGGCCCCGTCCGAGCCGTCGATGTTCTCGCGAAGTGTCCGGGTTGAAGTTTCGATTTATAGTCGGTGATGGGACGATAAAAATACAACGGTTTGGAAGTCAACGGGTTCAAATTGGGCGTATATCCATCAAGTAGCATGTACTTTCCAGCAGGTGTACATATACAAGTTGTGGAGCAGGAGAATCAGGACATTCAGCAGATCCAGTCGCATAGCGAGCACATTGCCCACTGAAAAATCCAACTCCCAGGTAAGAAAAGTTGTGATCATTTTTATCCTCGAAATTTGAGTTTTTCCTTACTCATTGTGCAACTTGGATAATCATCCAAATCAAAACTCCTGAAGAGCACATCTCATGTAAGGCCCTTCGTTCGCCGACCATTCTTATGCCAGTTATCCCAGATACCTTGGACGATATCTATGCCAGAGTTTACCATTTGCGAACTACTGTGCCAAACTCAACACCATCCATATCAGGCCATTCGTCCAGCATGCGACGAATTATGAACCAGTCAGATGTAGCCGTGCGGCATTCCTGTTAAGATCAAGCATGGTTGAAGATAGAAGACATCCAGAGATCTTCCTATTAAAAAAGATCGAGATTCCATGAAGATCGACCGTGCTAATGAAAAAGCATTTGAGAGAAGAAGAAGAAGTCCACCTATTGAAAGTATCCTCCATTCAAGACATCGACATAATAAATTATTTTACAAGTTTTCCTCCGGAGAGGTTCTGAGAAATTCAAAGGTTTAATATGCTATTAGGGGCATGTAACATAGTTGTTGTTGATTAGTTTCGGTAGATTTTCTTTCCATTTGAAAAAAGGAAAAAGAGAGAAAAAAATAAATTCCTGCTAGGTTGAAAACCTAGGCAAAAGTCAGGTAGAGGGCAATCATAGCAAAAGGTGAGATGAAAAAAGCAAAAAATTAAATTAAAAAAAAAAAAAAGAGAAGAGCAACAAAAAAAAAAAAAAACTCAGTTTTCTTTAGGGTCACAGCCGCCCTTTAATCGGCTACAGGAAAATGAAGAGAGTGTTTGTGCTAATATTGTGAGAGCAGTGAAGAAATAAAAGGGCCACAGTCACCCTTCAAATGACTACATATAAAGGGTATTCCCATGAATCTTGTGAGACTGGGAAATCAATTCAAATGGCCACAGCCACCCTTAAAACGGCTACAAAGAGCTCCTGCAACATCAAAAGCGGGATGAAAAGGGCCACAGTCACCCTTCAAATGACTACATATAAAGAGCGATCCCCGCGAACCCTGAGAGGGCGGGTGAATTTTTGAAAGGGCCACAACCACCCTTCAAATGGTTACATATAAAGAGCGCTCCCGCAACATCAAAAGCGGAGAATAAGGAAAGGGCCACAGCCACCCTCCAAACGGCTAAAGATAAAAGAGTGACCCCGCGAATCCTGTGAGGGCGGGAAAATAAAAAGGGTCACAGTCGTCCCTAAAACGACTACAAAATAAAGGGCCACAGCCACCCTCCAATCGGCTATAGATAAAAGATTGACCCCGCGAATCTTGCAAGGGCGGGGAAATAAAAAAGGGTCACAGTCGTCCCTAAAGCGACTACAAAATAAAGGGCCACAGCCACCCCTAAAATGGCTACCTACAAAGAGTGTTCCTCGAATCCCGAGAGGATGGGAGATTGTTGAAAGGGCCATAGCCACCCACCAAAATGGCTGCATATAAAGAGTATTCTCGTGAATCTTATGAGGCCGGGAAATCATTTGAAAGGGCCACAGCCACCCTTAAAACGGCTACAAATCGAAAGAACACTCCCGGAACATCGACGATGGAAATAAATGAAAGGGCCACAACCAACCTCCAAATGGCTACAAATCAAAAGAGCTCTCGCGACATTGAAGACGGTGAGAAAAGGGTCACAGCCACCCTCCAAATGGCTACAAATACTCTCGCATCGAGACAAGAAATAAAGTACGGGTCACAGCCACCGTTTAATCGGCTACCAAAAAAAAGAGCGCTTCCGTTAGGTTGAAAACCCGAAAGGGCAGCCTAGGCAAAATTAGGAAATGAGGGGCATGATAGCAAATTTAGAAATTGCAATCATGGCAAAAGGAGAGAAAATAAAATCCCAATGGAATGAAAACCCCAAGGGGCAATCCATGCAAAATTAGGAAAACCGAGGGGCACGGTCTAAAATTCTGACCGTGGCAAAAGGAGAGAATATGAGAGATAAAAAAGAAAAAAGAAAAGAAAAAGATCTCGCTAAGTTGTCGCGTCATGCGCAGTTTAGGCAAAAATTAGGGACATGCATTCAAGTCGTCAAGCCACTCGAGGCCTTATCTAACGGACGCCACTAGAGGCATTCCTCCGACATATGCCACTAGAGGCTCTTCTCCAACGGACGCCACTAGAGGCTCTTCTCCAAACGGACGCCACTAGAGGCATTTCTCCGACACACGCCACTAGAGGCTCTTCTCCATCGGACGCCACTAGAGGCATTTCTCAGACATATGAGGTTTTACTTTCTACACCGCCACTAGAGGCTTTTCCTTATCGCACGCCACTGGAGGCATCGTCGATCGAGGTTTTTACCTTACTGTACGCCACTGAAGACTTTTCCCTTGTCGCACGCCACTGGAGGCATCGTCGATCAAGGTTTTTCTTTTCTGCGCGCCACTGGAGGCTTTACTTTTCCGCACGCCACTGGAGGCTTTACTTTTCTGCACGCCACTGGAGGCTTTTCCTTGTCACACGCCACTGGAGGCATCGTCGATCGAGGTTTTTCTTTTCTGCACGCCACTGGAGGCTTTACTTTTCTGCACGCCACTGGAGGCTTTACTTTTCCGCACGCCACTGGAGGCTTTACTTTTCCGCACGCCACTGGAGGCTTTACTTTTCCGCACGCCACTGGAGGCTTTACTTTTCCGCACGCCACTGGAGGCTTTACTTTTCCGCACGCCACTGGAGGCTTTACTTTCCCGCACGCCACTGGAGGCTTTACTTTCCCGCACGCCAATGGAGGCTTTACTTTTCCGCACGCCACTGGAGGCTTTACTTTCCGCACCGCCACTAGAGGCTTCTCCTTGTCGCACGCCACTGAAGGCATCGTCGATTGAGGTTTTCACTTTTCTGCACGCCACTGGAGGCTTTACTTTCCCGCACGCCACTGGAGGCTTTACTTTCTGCATCGCTAATAGAGGCACCGCCAACAGGCATCCCGCCGACAGAGGTTTTATCTTTCCGCACCAGAATAAGCATATGAGCCACCTTGAAGACTTTGAAGAATTGGAAGAGAATATACTTTCTGGTCAAAATCAGTGTTTCCTCGTCTTTGGACAAACCCCTTCGAACACGTTCTACGTGAGTCTGTCCAAAGAGGGGCAAACTGTAAACACTCGATTTTGATCCGGACGTAACGATGTTACACATGATACGTCAAATTCCGGACGCGTCAAGCCACAAAGTCTCCAAAAATTCTCAAGGACACATTAGGAAATTATTATAAAATATATTTTAAATTATTTCGAATTTATTTAATATTTTCGGAATTTTTTAAATATATATATAATAATTAGTTTTTTTTATTTTAGAAAATTATCTGTAAGATATTTATCTCCAGATATTATTTTTTATTCAAAAATAATTATCTGTAAAGATAAATATCCTTAGGAATATTCTCTAGAATAATTATCTGTTAGCATTTTTTATTTGAATTTTATCTGTAATCTAGGCTAGGTTTTTAGTATAAATAAGGGTCTAGTTTACATTGTAAAGGGGACACAGAAAAACACCAAAAAAGCAATAAATACATTATTCTCGGGTTCTGTGCGATTTTTGTCTTCTAGTGATTTT
Organism: Clarkia xantiana subsp. parviflora; assembly: GCA_036873135.1. Taxonomy (NCBI): domain Eukaryota; kingdom Viridiplantae; phylum Streptophyta; class Magnoliopsida; order Myrtales; family Onagraceae; genus Clarkia; species Clarkia xantiana. Next base: position 3,799,712 of record JAPTYO010000018.1, read on the forward strand.
TTTTTTTTTATCAGTCCGGCCAGACCAGTCCCTGCCAGCATTGGCCTCGCTCGCCGGTGGCCCTCCGTGGCCACCCGTCCGCCGAGACCGTCTGTTCGACCGAACAGCCACACTGTCGACCGGCCAGCCACACTGTCGACCGGCCAGCCCCACCGTCGCCGGCGACCGCGCTTTCCCTCTCCTCCCTCTCTCTCTCATCGGCCCTCTCTCTCTCCTGATTTTCTCTCTCTTCCCGTCCGGCTTCTTCCGACCTGCCACCCCTCGGCTCCGCCCGACGACACCGACGCCGACTCGACATCGCCGGTGGCCGTCCTCAGCTCCACCCGACGCACCCTCAGATCCCCAAACCACCGCGACCCTCTGCTCCACCAATCGGTACCACCGACCTCACCGAGCCGCCGTCCGTCCCAGCAAGAGCCCCGCGCCGTCCCGAGCTCCGCCACGTCGTCCTCGGTCGAACTCCGATCACCCGCTGCCGGACATCCACACCGGACTACCTTCTTCCCCGCAGGTGAGAAGCCCCCCCCCCCCGCTGCTGTTCTAAATTTTTATTTTTTTTTATTTATTTTATTTAATTAATAGTTTATTATTAATATTTTGTAATTACGTTTTCTGTTTATATTATTATTATTATATTACAATTAATTAAAAATTTAAATGTAATTAGTTAGATTTAGTTAATAGTTTAAATGTAATTGGTAAAATTTAATTGTAATTGACTAATTTTAATAGCATGTTATTAGTTTTTTTTTAGTATTTTAGATTTCATTTTTACTAGGAGTTATAGGTTATAATTATTTTTTTTAGATTTAGGATTATATCTGATTAATATTTTTTATGATGAAATTTGATTAATTTTGACTTTGTTGGATTAATTTAGTGTAATGTACGTATAAGCAATAAAATTGGCAAATTTGTGAATTGAGTATCGAAAGGGCGTGATTAATTCCATGAGTTTTGATTCGTAATAGAACCCCCGAACTCGTATTTTTGATCGTAGACTGATTTAATACCTAGGTGTTTAATTAGTTATTCGCTTAGGTAATTTAGGATTCTAGTTAGCCTAATAATTAACTAGTGGCGACTCCTTTTCAAAGTTCCACGTTTTTCAAAACGTTGTAATCGCTGTAGATCGGATTTTTAGGTCTGACAGCAGGTGCAGACCCAGTTCTGTGGATACATCATCCCGACGCAGCGGGACCCCCCGCAACGACTCGATCGGAGTCCAAGGAGCCGTCGCCTGGTCGGGTGAGTAAAGCTGGTAGAAGCTCTCATCCAAGGGGAGAGGGTGAACGGCGCCCTGAGTGTCGGAGGTGCGAGCAGCCATGTGAACCCGCCGTCCCCTCGCGAGTCAGGCTTAAGACCGGCGACAGCTGCTGTGCCGGAGAAGACGGAGGCGGCCCTTCGGGAGTCGGCTCCGGCAGGGTCTGTCTCGCCCCCCTACGACGAATCAGGGGCTGGCCACCGCTCGCCTCCTCAGAGGAGTGAGATACGTCCAAGTCAAGCACCCGACGGAACTGGCCGTCCGTCGGGACATCTTTAATCCCCGATCCTCCGGGGGCAGGAAGAGAAAGGAGGGGCTCCCCGACCCGTGCGTCGGAGGGAGGCTCCCCCGCCAAAGCTCCAGCTCCCGACTGAACTGCAGCTGGAGGAAGAGAAGCTTCAGAAATAAAGTCAGGAAGTTGATCAGGACCTTTACACCAAATGAAGCGACGGGAAAGGTACTGGTCCTTACCATAATAATTGTAGTATCCCGCTTTGAGGACGCGGGGAGTCTCTCCTTGCAAGATGCATTTGATCCCTTCGATCCTGGCTCCTTTATCGGAGGGGATTAGCTCCTTAGGAATACGCCTCCTGTACAATTGAATTGCTAAGCGGAGCTGTTTACCTTCCTCGGGAGTCTTGGTGTTGAAGATCTGCTCCATCTTCTCCATCCGAGCCCGTTTGATTTGCTCCGAGGTGGGAGGTGCCGACGAGGAGGCGGCCCTCTTTGAAGACTTCCTCTTCCTCGCGGGGCGTGGGACAGCATCAGTCTCCGCCTGCTTAAGCACGAGATTGGTCAGCAATGATACCTTCTTAGCTGCAAAGACGAAAACGAAAAGTGCAGTTAGAATATTACCCAAGGAACGAGGTTAGAAGGGCCGTCGAAGAGTTGACCCCCGGACACGATATCAAGGAGTCGGATCCCGGTCAGAACCAGGTACTGCTCCCCGATGGAGTTGGCGTCGAGGGGAGCGAAAGAGTCCCCCCAACGATAAAGCTGGATGCAGTGGAGAATCTGGAAATCCTCCTCGGAGTAAGTGTGGAAAGCGGGAGCAGGGTCCGCCTCAACCTCCCATCGGGGCCATGGGATGGAGCTGTTTCGAATGAAGAAATAACTCCTCTTCCATCCACTGTTGTCAGGCCCCGAGTCAGTGATGAGCCCCCGACCCTTGGCGACCTTCCAGGTGTCACCATTCCAGCTGTACCGAGAGAGCTGCGCCTTGCTCCACTTAGGCATCCGCGGGTAGAAGGCACAGACTCCGGCATCATTGCACTTCAGCCCGTAGAAGGTCCGGAAGAGCCGGAGGCTATAGGGCCATTGTTGACGGAAGCAAAGGACGCGGAAAGCATTCCACACGCGGATGGCATGGGGGGAGAAAGTAGTCGGATGTGTTTTGTAATATGTACACATCTCGACTATGTCCCCGCAGAAGGGGAATCGGATCACTGCCGATATTTGCCCGGTGGAGACAAATACCTCCCCTTCCCGGGGACGAGTGGCCACAGGGTCACCCGGGACGCGGGGCCTAGGAAAAGGGAAGCGAGGCTCCCAGGTGGAAGTAATGCACCCCTCCCGGAAAGCTGCATCATAGGCAGTGTCGGAAATTTCATTGCAAGCATAATCGAACTTGAAGGGCTTCCTCCCCCCAGAACTGGACTCACCGTCTGGAAAGTAATCAGAGCAAGAAAAAGCACAGTTGATTTCCGCAAAAGTTCGGGTAAGTTAATTGAGATAAAAGAAAAACTATGCTAACAAGTCTCTTCGGAATCGAAGGAGAAAATCTTACCAGACATGTTGACTCGGAGAAGAAAGGATGATCTTGAGGGTCGGAGATTCCGGTCGCCGGAGTGTTGATCAGAGAAAGAAAAGAGAGCTCGAGCTTTTGAAAACGCAGAGAATGAAACGGTAAAGGAGAACTGAATAGTGCCAAGATTTGGGGTTTTATAGGAGAGAGGACAGCCAAAGAGACGTTGCAATCTGAACCGTTGAAGATTAAACGCCTCAATCTGAATCGTCGAAGCACTAGAGACAAAACGGCTAGAAAGTGCTTTTTCAGAAAAAACAGGCACGGGTACCCAAACCGTTGCTTCGTCACCTGCTGCATTTAATAGTTGAGTGACCGAGAAATCTTTTCGGATTCGGTGGTTATCCTAGGAATATCGGGGAATCTTGAAGAAGGAGATCTGCTTCAGAAGATTTTTCGGAAAGTCAAAACCCTCTGATACCGATATCGGGAGGTCCGGAACTGGAAGACACGACGAACTATAAGTCCCTCATGTCTTGGGGACAAATGATGAGTTTTGATATAGCTGTTAGGCCCATTAACGGTGACTAAACGGCGAAGTGGGCCCACTGGGCCCAAACGAGGCTTAGAAGACCAATACGAAGGGTCCCGACAAGGTCGGTCCCGATATATGAGCCGAACGCTCCCGATGTTATGCCTTTAAGTAGGCCCCGATGTTATGCCTTTAAGTAGGCCCCAATGACATGCCTTTAAGTAGGCCCCGATATTGAATCCCTGAGAAGATTGGCCATGTCCCGATGACGAGGGGCCCCGAGCGGTGACCAAAGGAGATAACTCTGGAGTCCCCGACTTCCGTCGGGACTTGCCACCAGAGCATGAGGCCGAGAAATACGCCCACTATCAACATAGTGGGGAAGTGGCCGGAAAAGACGGAACGTGGGTTACTGGCCGAGATAAGCGGAACGTGGCAGTTATCCCAATAGGTAACTGAGGTAACCCCTCCCCTATATAAAGGAAGGAGTTACCTCAGGATTTATACGTTCACATACACTTACATACTCATACTTGCTTGCCTGCATCGAGATACTCATTTAAGCATCAGAGAGGGATTCTGGGTCACCGCCCGGTCTATCCCCTTCTTGCAGGATTACTTGGAGCGAAGGAGTTCGGATTTCCGTCAAGGACGTACCGGAGTTCCAACCGTGATCCAACAGTTTCCATAACTTGACAGAAGAAGATGATGCTGCTGTTTGCTCTGGGCCTTCGTCAATATATCTGCAATTTGAGCTTTTGTTCCAATGTGTGTTGGAATCATAACTCCTTCCTGCAATTTGGATCTCACAAAGTGACAATCAATCTCAACGTGCTTAGTGCGTTCATGAGACATTGGATTGTTGACTATGTGAATTGCAGCCTTGTTATCGCAGAGAAGAGGAATTGGTTGTTTCACTTCAACACCCAGTTCCTTTAAGAAGACTTGAACCCAAATCAACTCTGCAGTAGCTTTCCTCATGCTACGGTACTCTTGTTCTGCACTTGAAAGTGAAATGGTCGGTTGTTTCTTTGACTTCCACGATAAAGTACTATTACCCAGCTTGACACAGTACCCTGATATCGATTTTTGAGTAATCGAAGATTTTGCCCAATCACCATCGCAGAATATTGTTAAATCTCTAAGATTTGAATGAGAAGAGAGAAACAAGCCTTGTCATGCACTACCCTTTATATATCTCACAACTTTTCTAGCCGCATCAAGATGTGATTTCTTAGGTGCGTGAACGAATTGACTGAGGACTTGCACTGAATAAGAGATGTCAGGACGCGTCATAGTTATGTACAGAAGTCGCCCAACTATTCTTCTATATCCTTCTGCATCCTCAATAAGAAAATCATTATGATTCAAACTAAAATGCTTGTCATATTCAACGGAGGTCAACTTCATCCTTGTCTCCATGGGAGTTTGAACTGCCTTAGCTTCAAGAAGGCTTGCTTCACTTACAAGCTCTAATGCGTACTTCCTCTTATTCATCACAATTCCCTCAGATGATCTTGCAACTTCCAGCCCTAGAAAATAATTCAAGGTGCCAAGATCTTTAAGTTTGAAATGAGATTTGAGAACTTCTTTAAGTTCATCAATCAACATCATATTTGATCCACTAACCAACAAGTCATCAACATAAACAAGTAAATGTATCTATTCCTTAGTTGTAAATTTGCTAAACAATGAATAATCCATTTTGCTTTGAACATAACCATGCTGCAAAAGTGACTGAGTGAGCTTTAAGTTCCACTGTCGTGATGCTTGTTTAAGGCCATACAATGACTTCAAAAGTTTGCAAACTTTCCTTCCACCACTATGAGAACCTTCAAACCCTTGAGGAATAGTCATGTAAACCTCTTCATCTAGATCACCTTGGAGAAAAACATTGTTTACATCAAGCTGGAAAGTTGGCTAATTCCGAACAGCTGCAGTGGAAAGTAGGGTTCTGACAGTGACCATATTAACCACTGGAGAGAATGTCTCTTTGAAGTCAGTCCCTGCCTTTTGAGTGTACCCTTTTGCTACTAAGCGAGCCTTGTATCCAAAGACCCATCAGGATTGTATTTAATCTTATACACCCATTTACAACCTATTGCTTTCTTATCTTTGGGCAAATCCATGATTTTCCAAGTCTTGTTATCTTCCAAGGCCTTCATCTCTGCCTGCATTGTATCTAACAAAACTCCCTCCTCTGAGGCCTCCTTATAGCTTAAAGGCTCATGTATCACAGAGATGGTGTTAAGATAGCATCTAAATGGAGAGGATAGCCTTATTAGCATATGGTGATTGAGCGTCGTAAATGGAAACCCGTTAATATGTATATGTTATCTAAGAAATTGGGTAAATGTCACATTAGGGAAATTGGGCTTGACCCAAATCCCAATTGACATGAGAGGCCCAAAATTGGGCCTCCCTTACACATATAGGTCGGCCGAAATAATGAAAGGGCAAAGTGTTTTGTCCAATTTGCTCCTCCTATAAATAAGGGGTGTTAGGGTTTTCATTAAGATAATTCACAATTCCTCCTAAGTGGTGATTTGAGAGAAAAAACCTTCCCCCCTTTGTGACAAGTTTCGGTCGAACCCACAAAGCACCAAGGGTGTGCCAATTTACTTCGTGCAAACACTCCGGAGATCCGTCCCTGCCAAGAATCGATCAGAGGCTTTGCTGTGGAGCTAATGCAGCGTAGGACTTCCTTAACAAGAACTTCTACGGGTTCCGTCCGGTGGATCGTGAACTCCCTCAGCAGGATCATTGGGATTACGAAAAAGGTCTAAGGTATGTGCACATCTTCCGCTGCGTAATTCTGATTACAAGCATGTACCTGTGTTTATATTTCCGTAGTAATCTGCCCCGTAATCCAACAGTGGTTTCAAAGCCTGTGTTAGGAGTTCATGGTTTTGATAACTTGATGTTCTTGAAAAATTTTGGCCGAAAATTTTAAGAAGTGAAATTTTAAATTTTTTGAATTTTTCATGTTAATGATGCCGAAATTTTCATGATGTTCTTAGTAAAATTTGATGTTCATGATCTTCAAGAAAATTGTGATTTTTATCAAAATTAAACATTGGATTGTAGATCTTAATAATATTTGATCTTGAAATTTGACCACTTGTTTCTAATTTGGTGTTAGTTTCGGCCAAACCCTATAATTACAAGGTGAAATTTTTTATTTCTTAGTCCACAAGGAAAGTAATTTTCGGCCGAGACAAATAAAAATATTGTTTACCATATTTTAATTTTTATTAAAGGTGACAATATATCTATAATTGAAAATATATGGATAGGTTCACATTAATATATAGAAATATATATAACTATCAATATATCTAGCTAATTTAAAGGGATAAAAATATTATTGATAGATTTAGTTACCTAAAAGATTAAGAAAATATATAGTCAGTATATTTGTTTCCCTATTAAAGATATTGGCAATAAATAAATAAATATATATATATATATATATATATATATATATATATATATATATATATATATATATATATATATATATATTGTTAATTGATTTTGTCTTAAAGATAGAATCTTGGCAATAAATATATATATATATATATTTATTATGTGCCGAATTTTATATATATATATGCAATATTGTAAATTATTTTACATAATTATATTTCTTGGAGGCTAAGTTAAGTTTTTAGTGGACTTTAAAACTCTACTTAGCCCACAAGATTATTTCGGCCCGACCCTATGGGTTTAATGGGCCGGTACAATTTGCAAAACCGGATAGGATTAAAACCAAACCATATTTTCTTAATTGGTTCGACCTATTAGGGTTGAGTCGAATCGGGGTAACTAAGTGGACCTAACCGAACCCTATTTTATTGGACCAGTTCGGACCCAACCAGATTTTGAAAATTAAAACAGGACTGAATCGAACCGGAATTACTGGACCCGAACCGAACCGGACATAAATTGACTGAACCGAACAGGATTTTCAAAATAGAATTCAAGTCAATTAATAAATTAGGATGGTCAAGTTTTAAAATCCAAATGTTTTGGAACTTTAAAATAGTCTACACAGTGCTCGAAGGTTTAAAACTTTCATGTTTTGATTAAACCTTAATGCCTAGTTTCGATTATGGGGAAGGATCTCGAAAATGCATGATTTAGGGGCTGGATTTAGAGGGCTGAATTGCAATTGTTTATTTTTTGTAATATATATATATTAGAACTGTTGTCTTGACTATGTCAAGCTAGCTAGATGTTGGGGGCAGAGCCCTGGTTAAATATATGGTATGCGCACTAAGACAGACATGTTGTGATGGTTGCGATTTCCTAAGATTCATGTCTAGAAACACGCATGATTAACTGTAAGTATGAATTGCAAGTCAGCCCCTAATATTTAATTTTTTTTTTAAAAAAAGCCAGTCGCCAAATATGCATGTATGATGTGAAAGTTTCATGTATGACACGTATGCTTGAATGTTGAGTGATGGGCTTCGCCATGGCCGTTAGGTCCTTTAACGACGAGGAAACGGTAAATAGGCCCACTGGGCTCTGAAAGGAGGTCAAGAAGACCAAGGCGAAGGGTCACGACGGAGGGAGTCCCGATGATGAAAGGTCCCGACAGAGTCGGTCCTGATAGGTGAGCTGAACGCTCCCGATGAGATGCCTTTAAGTAGGCCCCGATGATGAATCCCTGAGAATTATTGGCCCTGTCACGATGACGAGGGCCCCCGAGCGTTGACACAACGAGACAACTCTGGAGTCCCCGATGTTAGTCAGGACTTGCTATCAGAGGTTGAGGCCGGGATACGCGGGGCGTGGCTGAGATACGCGGGGCGTGGCCGAGATAAGCGAGATCATGGCCTAGATAGGCGGGATCGTGCCCGAGATACGCGAAATATGGGTTAACCATCCCAACGGTTCACCAGGTAACTGAGGTACCTCTCCGCCTATAAAAGGGCAGAGGTTACCTCAGATCAATTACGTTTGAGATACCATACTTGAGATTACTGCTTGCCAGTCCATACGAGATACTCATTTAAGCATCGGAGAGGGATTCTGGGTCACCGCCCGGTCTATCCCCTCTTGCAGGATTACGTGGAGCGAAGGAGCTAGGATCGCCGTCAAAGATCGCGCCGGAGTTCCACCGTGATCCAACATTGGCGCCGTCTGTGGGAACGTGACAAAAAGCTGATATGCCTTCTACTCGTTCAATGGCGCTGGCAAGCAAAGAAGACAAGGACAATCTGGTGGTTCCCGTCATCCTGCTGGGACGACTCTGAATTCACCACTGGAGCTTGTTGAGGGCCAGAATCTCCCTGCTGAGGTCTCCCGGACAGGGGAGCATAATGAAGCTCCTGAAGATACTGCTGCTCAACACCAGGGGAATAGGGAGCAGGAGGCTCCTCCAAATGCGGACCTGACGAGGGTTGTGGCGGAGGCCATGCCGATGTTTTTGGCAGCCGTGGAGACTATCTTAGATCGGAGAGAGGCTGCGAGGAGGCAAGAGGAGATGCCCCCACTAGAAGAGGAAGCGCCCCCACCAGCAGAGGTCCAGAATGTGCGGGAGGTTCAGCCCCGAAGCCAGGGCAGGAGTAGGGAGTCCACTCAACCAGAACGATTTGTCGTCGATGGGCCAGGACCAGTGCAGCATAGGACTATTCCCCTTAATGGTCCCATCACCCCCGATCAGGTGGTGAAGATCGTGAACATCTGCATGGGAGAGCAGAAGCCGCTGGTGTCGGAGCTGAGGGATCGATCCACCCATCCCTTCGTTCCTCGACTCATAGATACCCTCGCCCCGCCAGGGCTGGGTATCCCCACGATTAAGGAGTATGATGGCGAGGGAGATCCGGTTCGTCATGTCTAGAAGCACCTTATGGCGTGTCTGGGCAGAGCCCCGAATGAAGATATCGTGTGTACGCTGTTCCCGAACACACTTGGTGAGAGAGCCCTGACCTGGTTCTTCAGTCTTCCCCCAGGCTGCATCACTTGCTGGGCTGATATGCACGACCGCTTTATTCAGCAGTACCAGGGTCGCAAACGTCTGTTGAAGAGTGTGAGGTCCCTGACCCAGGTGGTACAGAGGCCCGATGAGTCGCTGGCACACTATTACCAGCGATACACTGCCAGCGTGGCGGAGATTGACGAGGAGATTTCGGAGGGTGAGACCATCCGTACCTTCATTCGGAACCTAACAGCCCCCTACGGTTCCGACTTGATGCACAGCGTGGCTGAGAAGGCTGTGTGGAATATGGAGGCGTTGCAAAAGAGGGTGAAGCGGAAAATCGATGTCCAGGAGTCGAAGATAGCCGCTGGAGAGCTTGAGCCCCCGAAGTCGAATAAGGGAAAGCAGTCGGTCAAACCCTTGGACGAGCGCAAGTCGAAGGATAAATCCGAGAGGAGTCGGAGTCGAGGCCGCTCTGATCGGAGGGATGATAGGCGTTCCTCGAAGAAGGACAGGCGGGAGGATCATGACATTCCTCTCAATAGCTCTATGGCGGAGGTGTTAACGGTCATGGAGCGACAGGGTATCTCCAGGTACCCCCCGAAGAAGGAAGGAGAATTTTTGGGATCCCGCACCGATCGCTACTGTCGATTTCATCGCGCAAATGGTCACGACACCAATCATTTTCGGGAGCTGAAGAAGGAGATCGAAAAGTTGATCCAGAAGGGGAAGCTTAAGGAGTTTTTCGAAGAGAAGAGGTCTGTTCCCGATCACGGTCCCGTTCCCGATCCCGCGATCGGTCCCCAAAGAAGAAGAGGTCTGACTCGGAGTCTTCTGGTGCCCGTAAGGAGAAGCGGGGCACTATCAATGTGATTCACGGAGGATTTTCCGCAGGAGGTGATACCTTGTCCTCCCGGGAGGTTTATGCCTCTAGAATTCCCGCTGCTGTGGTGCTGGGTAAGAGGTCCCGATCCTGGACCCTGAAGGAAGAGATGGTGATCTCCTTTTCGTCGGAGGATCTCGTAGGCGTGGAGACTCCGCACGATGACGCTTTGGTCGTGACCTTGGATGTGGATGGGTACGAGATGAAGCGGATTCTGATCGATGGAGGGAGCTCCTCCGACATTCTGTTCATGGATGCGCTGGAGGCCATGGGGAAAACGAAGAAGGACCTGAAGGAAGCGAACTTCCCGATGGTCGGATTCTCTGGCTTTACCTCCTATCCGCTAGGAGTGATCACCTTACCAGTGGAGTTTGGTAGTGGGTGGAAATCGGAGAGGAGGAACGTGGAGTTTGTGGTAGTTGAGTCCGCGGGGACCTACAACGCGATTTCGGAAGAACTACCATCAACCCCCTGATGGCAGTTGCCTCGACTGTTCACCAGAAGATGAAGTTCCCGACCGACCATGGAGTCGGAGAGGTCAAGGGCGACCAGGTGGCTTCCAGGAAATGTTATGTTAACGCCACCCGAAGGAGGAGACGGAAGGCTATGACTGTCCTCCAGACAGATACTGATCCTAGAGAGGAGTTTGGGCGTCACGCCCCAGTGAAGGACTTAAAGGAGGTCGAGATTGACGGGCCTCAAAGGAAGGTGAAAATCGGGTCTGCTCTGACCGAGGAGACAGCCCGAGAATTGATCGATCTACTGAAGGAGTTCGAGCTGTTTGCCTGGTCTCCGAGTGACATGCCAGGAATCAGCCCCGATGTGATCGTGCATGAGTTGAAGATTGATCCCGCGATCAAGCCTATCGCGCAGAAAAGGCGTCCGATGGGCGCAGACAAGAGGATTGCGATCCAGCAGGAGGTGGGCAGGTTGCTCGATGCTGGGTTTATCAAGGAGCTCCGATTCCAGACTTGGGTTGCTAACCCGGTGCAGGTTAAGAAGAGCAATGGGAAATGGCGGATGTGTGTCGATTTCCGCGACCTGAATAAGGCTTGCCCGAAGGATTGTTACCCGCTTCCGAGAATCGACCATCTGGTGGATGCCACGTCGGGACATGAGTTGTTGAGCTTCATGGATGCGTACTCGGGCTATAACCAGATCAAGATGGCTAGGGAGGACGCTCCCCACACTGCCTTTTATGCTGATAGCGATATCTACCACTACGATGTCATGCCTTTCGGACTGATCAATGCCGGGGCAACCTACCAGGGGATGGTGAACAAGCTGTTCGGAGATATGCTAGGGAAGACCATGGAGGCTTACGTGGATGATATGCTGGTGAAATCCCGAAAAGCTGAGGATCATGTGCACAACCTAGCCACGGCATTTGAGCGGATGAGGCTTCATCAGGTTCGCTTGAACCCGACAAAATGCGCCTTCGGAGTCCACTCGGGGAAGTTTCTGGGCTTTATGGTGAGTCAGAGAGGAATTGAGGTGAACCCCGAGAAACTGAGAGCGATCGAGGAGATGCAGTCTCCGATAAACCATCGGGAGGTGCAAGTGCTGAATGGCCGACTGGCTGCAATGAATCGCTTCCTGTCCAAGGCGAGTGACCGATCAATGCCATTTTTTGAAGTCCTAAGGGCCAACAAGAAGTTTGAGTGGACCGCCAAGTGTGAAGAGGCGTTCCAGGCACTCAAGCAGCACCTTCGCACCCTCCCGCCGTTGGCGAAACCGGTCCCAGGCGAGCCGCTCTATCTTTACTTGGCTGTTTCTGAATTTGCCATTAGCTCTGTGTTAGTGAAGGTTGTCGAGGGTAATCAAGTACCCGTCTATTATGTAAGCAAGGCGTTTGCCAAATCTGAAATGAATTATCCCGCCGTTGAGAAGTATCTCTTTGCGTTGATTATTACAGCTCGGAAGTTGAGGCCTTACTTCCATGCGCATGAGATTACTGTACTGACGAATCAGCCTTTGAAGCATTTTTTTAACCGACCTGATGCGTCGGGGAGATTAGTGAAATGGGCGGTCGAGCTTAGTGAGTTTCGCATACACTTTGCTCCGAGAACGGCTATTAAGGGCCAGGCGCTGGCGGATTTCATAGCAGAGTCTACAGCCCCCGATCTGGAAGAAGCGGGCCCTGTAGAGGGGGCAACCATGGAGGTCCCGATAGCAGAACAACCAGAGATGGCAGAGCAATCAGAACAGCCAAACGAGGAAAATACTTGGGAGATGTACACGGATGGCTCCTCGAGTTCAGATGGATCAGGAGCAGGGTTTGTATTGATACCACCAGGGGGAGGTGAGCCGCTTCGATATGCTTTAGCTTTAACATTTAGGGCCACGAACATCGAAGCGGAGTATGAGGCTCTTATCACGGGCCTGAAAATTGCCAAAGGTACGGGAGTCGCTCACTTGAGAGTGAAGTGTGACGCGAGCTTGATTGTGAACCAAGTCCAAGGGCGATATGAGGCGAAGAGCCCGATGATGAAGAAGTACCTTCGTGAGGTACAAGTCTTGAAGGAGAGCTTCAAAAGCTTTGATATTGAGGCGATCCCGGGGGAAGAAAACGTAGAGGCAGATGCCTTGAGTAAATTTGCCTTGGGAGCACCCCTAGAGGAAAATCGGAAGGTGCACTTCTTGGAGAAGGTGATCTTGTTGACCACCGACCCGACGCAGGTGTGTGCTATTGAAGCAAGATTGGAGGAGGAGCCTACTTGGATGACCCCGATAGTCGCGTACCTGACTACGGGGGCAGTCCCCGATAATGAAGTAGTAGCTGATAGGATACGTCGTGTCGCGGTCAACTACGTAATGCTGGACAATCAGCTATACAAAAAGGGTTGGTTCTCGACTCCTTACTTGAAGTGTGTGGCTGAGCCCGACACAAGTCGAATCCTGAAGGAGGTGCACGAAGGGGTCGCGGCTTGTCATGAAGGGGCCCGATCCATTATGAGAAAAGTGTTGAATCTGGGCTATTATTGGCCTACGATGAGCAAGGAGGCGACGGCGTTGGTCCGATCCTGTGATGAGTGCCAGAGGTATGCCCCGAATATCACAGCTCCGGCTGCTAATATGACGTCCATCAAGAGTGCTTGGCCCTTCGCGCAGTGGGGTATCGACTTGGTGGGACCTCTCCCGCAGGCACAAGGTCAGTGTAAGTATTTGCTTGTGGCTGTCAATTTTTTTTTTCGAAATGGATAGAGGCTAAGGCATTGGCCAAGACGACGGGGAACCAGATCGTCAAGTTTCTCCAGACCCATATTGTATCCAGATACGGGATTCCTAAGGTGGTGATCAGCGACAATGGTCCACCGTTTAACGGGGCTTAGGTGAAGGAGTATCTGGAGGAGTTGAACATCGAGCATCGGACAGCCTCTGTCCACCATGCTCAGACTAACGGCCAGGTGGAGTCAGCTAACAAAATCGTGATGGATGGCCTGAAGAAGAGGGTCTACGCCTTAAAGGGCAAATGGCTGAACGAGCTAGAAAACGTGCTTTGGGCTGTTAGAACGACACCCAAACGATCAACTGGGGAGACTCCGTTTGGCCTTGTTTATGGCACGAAGGCTGTTGCTCCCGTGGAGGTAGCTGTGGCGTCCCATCGAATGAGATATTACGAGTCTTTGACGAATGATGAGATGAGACGTCTGGATTTGGACTTGCTCGAAGAGAAGAGGCGGGAAGCCGATGAAGTCCAGGCTCGAATGCGTTTGGCGACGGCCAGGTATTACAATTGGCGAGTTAAGTCCCGACAATTCTTCGTCGGGGAGCTGGTTTGGCGTCGCAACGAGTTTACCCTTTTGGATCGAATCAACAAGATTTCACCAAAATGGGAAGGACCTTACAAGGTTGTGGGGATGCCAGCTCCGAATGCGTACAAGTTGGAAGACCTCGATGGCAGAGTATTGAAGCATTCTTATAGTGGCGAACACTTGAAGAAATGTCATGTTTGATGAAAAGTCGCCTTAAGTGGTGCCCGATGAAAAGTCGCCTTAAGTGGTGCCCGATGTCAAATCGCCTTAAGTGGTGTATGTTATTTATCGTTTGATTCGATGTAAGAAAATTTTGTGCCATCAATGAATAAAGAGGTTGCTTTCGATCAGATTATTCTTAGATTTACTCTAAGTGTTGAAAATTCGCCTTGAGTGGTGCACGAGAAAGTCGCCTTGAGTGGTGCACGAGAAAAGTCGCCTTGAGTGGTGCACGAGAAAGTCGCCTTGAGTGGTGCACGAGAAAAGTCGCCTTAAGTGGTGCACGAGAAAAGCCGCCTTAAGTGGTGCACGAGGTTAAGTCGTCTTAAGTGATGCCCGAGGTTAAGTCGTCTTAAGTGATGCGTGATTCTTGGATTTATTCTAAGTATTGGAAAGTCGCCTTAAGTGGTGCAAGTTGTTAAGTCGTCTTAAGTGATGCACGACGTTAAGTCGTCTTAAGTGATGCGTGATTCTTGGATTTATTCTAATTACTGGAAAGTCGCCTTAAGTGGTGCAAGTTGTTAAATCGTCTTAAGTGATGTGTGAAAATATCTCAAGTGTCGAGGTTTCGCCTTAAGTAAGTAAAGTCGCTTTGAGAAGTGCAATGGAAAATCGGAACTAAGAAAGTCTGATATTCATAAGGGCTCAAAGGCCCGAGGATTACAAAAATGAGGAGAATACAAGGACTCTAAAGATAAGCAGTTAGGCTTGGTCCTTTTCGACGGCATCAGCGGGAACAGGGTCCACGAGGTCTGTGGTAGAAGGCTCCACAGGTTCAGCCGCTGGAGGGTCGATTATCGGGGCATCAGCACTTGGAGGCTCCGCTATGTCTTCAACAATCGCGGGAGTGCTCCCCTCATCACTCTCCTCCGAGAGAGCAAAGTACTTCTTCGCGAAGGGAGCGAGAGATGGAGACTTGTCGAAGTTGATGGCGTCGCCATACTCCAGGTGGAGTTCCTCAACTGCATTGAAGAGGGTGTTCTCCACCTCCGCGCTGCAGAACTTTACAGCATCAGCTTGGAAGTCGTCGGACCTCCGATAATCCTCCCGGCCCTTGGTCTCATCCGCGACCAGCTACGCGGGAACCCCAGCAACTTGCTCCTCCAGAGCCTTCTTTTCCAGGACAAGTTTGTCCTCAGCAACCCGCCGCTCCTGCTGCTCCCGCTTCAGGAGCCCCTCGAAGTCACGAACCTGCTTTTGGAGGTCCCGATTCTTTCAGTCGAGGATGGCCTGCTCCTTGGCCGGTTTTCCCCGCGAAGACTCGGAGGCCGCGAGATCCTCCTTAAGCTTGGCTATGACCGCCCGCTCTTGCTCCAGGGTCTCCTCGAAGGCGAAGAGGTACCCGATGGAACGGTTGAGGTCCCCCATCTCTTGCGAAGGAACAAAAAGAAGTATCAGTAGATGAGCAACCCGTCTTATTGATGAAGAAAAGAGAAGTGAAAGTCTTACCTCTATCCGACGCATGCACATCTCCTGTACATCCCGGCGCATGTCCTCCCGATCCAAGGAGATCGGATACCTCATAGTAGGCAGGATTGAGCCTGCTACCAGGTGTAAAGCCAGCTCCGGGTATGTGTCCCCCTGTCGGAGCTGGACCCCTTGCAGCGTTTGGATCGGGGTCCAGGGAGCATCCTCCTATGCGGGGTCGAAGGCCTTGTAAAAACTCCCGTCGAGAGGGAGAGAAGACGGGCCAACACGAGTCGTGGAGGGGCGTGCCTCCGACCCACCCCGGGCTGGGGAAGGAGTGAAGTCGTGGATGGGCGACGATTGTCGCTGTTGTTGTGAAGAAGGCGAGGGGGGCAGCCCCTTGGAGGTTGGTTTCAGCGGGGACTGCCCCGTCCTCCGACGATGGCGAAGAGAGCCACCCTCATCAGTCTCCTCAGAGGAGTCCAGGCTCTCCACCCGACGAAATTGCTCGCCGGTCGGGGTCTCTCCATTGGAGAAGAGTGGTGCCCCTGCAGAAGAAGGCGCCCCTGGTGAAGGTGGTGCACCTGCTGAAGCTCCAGCACCTGACTGAGTCCCCGAGTGACCTGCACCTAGAGGACGAGAGGAGGCTTCAGTAACTTAATCAGGAAGTTCGTTAGGGCCCTTACACCAAACGATGCGCCGAGAAACGCATTGATCCTTCCCGTGGTAGTTGTAGTAGCCCGCCTTCAGAACACGGGGAGTTTCCCCTTGGAGGACATGTTTGACATCGGCGATGCGGGCCTCCATGGTCGAAGGGATCAGGTCCTTAGGAACTAGCTTCCTGTACGATTTAATAGCGAGTCGGAGCTGTTTACCTTCTTCAGCGGTCTGGACATCGAAGAGCTTGTCCACCTCCACACGACTCCGCTTTGGCCTCTCCGCGGAAGGACATCCCGATGGAGCAGCAGCCTTCTTGGCTGACTTCCTCTTCCGCGTGGGGCGGACATCATCGGTCTCCCCCTGCTTAAGGATCAGATTGGTCAGCACGGATACCTTCTTAGCTGCAAACAGTAAAAAACAGAGGTTAGAGATGTTACCCAGGGAACCATATTGGAGGGGCCGTCGAAGAGCTGCCCCCCGGAGACTATGTCGAGGAGTCGGATCCCGGCATTCACCAGGTCCCGCTCCACGAGAGAATTGGCGTCGAGGGGAGTGTAGGAATCACCCCATCGGTAGAGCTGGATGAGTTGAAGAGTCTGGAAGTCTTCATCGGTGTAAGTGTGGTAAGCGGGAGGAGAGTCCGCTTCCACCTCCCATCGGGGCCACGGGATCGAGGAGTTTTGGATGAAGAAGTAGCTCCTCTTCCACCCACTGTTATCGGACCCCCTATCGACCAGGAGTCCCCGACCCTTGACCACCTTCCAGGTGTCATTGGTCCAGTTGCACAACCCGAGTTGCGTCTTGTTCCACTTCGGCATACGGGGGTAGAAGGCACAAACCCCCGCCTCGTTGCACTTCATCCCGTAGAAGGTCCTGAAGAGCTTGAGGCTGTAAACCCACTTCTGTCGTAAGCAGAGGACCTGGAAGGCGTTCCACAGGCGTATGGCGTGGGGAGAGAAGGTGGTCGGATGCGTCTTGTAGTGCTGACACATCTCGACCAAATTGCCACAGAAGGAGAGTCTAATCCCCGCTGATATTTGCCCCGTAGAGACAAACACCTCCCCTTTCCGGGGACGAGTAACCTCAAGGTTACCCGAGGGGCGGGGCCAGGGATATGGGAAGCGAGGTTCCCAGGTAGAGGTGATGCATCCCTCCCGGAGTGCTGCATCGTAAGCAGTGCTGGAAATCTCGTTGAGTGCATAGTCGAAGTTGAAAGGCTTTCTCCCCTCGGAACTAGATCCACTGTCTGAAATTAGCCATGGCAAAGAAAGGCACATTGGGTTTTTCCGGGAAATTGCAAACAAACTAAGCAAAGAGGAAGGAAAAAACACACAAAGTAACAAGGAAGAAATCCTTACCAGACATGATGACTTGAGGTAGGAAGGATGATCTGAAGCTTGCCAGAAAGTTGATCGGAGAAACACTTGGGTCTTCGAAATCGCAGAGCTTGAAGTTCTCAGAAGTTGCAGAGAGCTTTCGAAATTTCAGAAACGGTAAAAGTGAAACTGTGCCCATGATTAGGGTTTTATAGGCGAAGAGGACAGTCGAAGGGACGCTTTGATCTGAATCGTCGAAGTTGAAGCGTTTTGATCTGGACCGTTGAGATGAAACGTGCAGAATGGCAACGGGTGTAATGATGAAACGGCCTGAAAAGCACTTTTTCAGAAAAAGCAGGCGCGAAAAATCAGGCACGGGTGCCAAAGACGTCGCTTCGTTATCTGCTGCATTTAATGGCAGGGGAACCGAGGAGTCTTCTCGGATTTGGTGGTTATCCTCAAGGCATCGAGGAAGCGTGGACGAGAAGATTTGTATCAAGTGACTATGCCAAGGGAAAGGTCCCCGACTTCGACGTCGGGCGGTCGGGGGTTGGAAGACACGACGAACTGTAAGTCCCTCATGTCTTGGGGGCAAATGATGGGCTTCGCCATGGCCGTTAGGTCCTTTAACGGTGAGGAAACGGTGAATAGGCCCACTGGGCTCTCAAAGGAGATCAAGAAGACCAAGGCGAAGGGTCCCGACGGAGGGAGTCCCGATGATGAAAGGTCCCGACAGAGTCGGTCCTGATAGGTGAGCTGAACGCTCCCGATGAGATGCCTTTAAGTAGGCCCCGATGATGAATCCCTGAGAATGATTGGCCCTGTCACGGTGACGAGGGGCCCCGAGCGGTGACACAACGAGACAACTCTGGAGTCCCCAATGTTAGTCGGGACTTGCTATCAGAGGTTGAGGCCGGGATACGCGGGGCGTGGCCGAGATACGCGGAGCGTGACTGACATACGCGGAGCGTGGCCGAGATACGCGGAGCGTGGCCGAGATACGCGGAGCGTGGCCGAGATAAGCGAGATCATGGCCTAGATAGGCAGGATCGTGCCCGAGATACGCGGAATATGGGCTAACCATCCCAACGGTTCACCAGGTAACTGAGGTACCTCTCCGCCTATAAAAGGGCAGAGGTTACCTCAGATCAATTACGTTTTGAGATACCCTACTTGAGATTATTGCTTGCCAGTCCATACGAGATACTCATTTAAGCATCGGAGAGGGATTCTGGGTCACTGCCCGGTCTATCCCCTCTTGCAGGATTACGTGGAACGAAGGAGCTAGGATCGCCGTCAAAGATCGTGTCGGAGTTCCACCGTGATCCAACATTGAGGATGTAGCTGCATGTGATAGTTTACTTAGTAAGTAGAATTATGTATATGCAAGCACGAGTTCCTCGGAACATTAGCTGCATAACGCGTATGCATGATGTGTGGTTTGGTTGATGAATTTGGCTTGCTATGATAATTTACTTGTGAAGTAGAATTGTATATGCATGCGTACAAAAGGGCCTTGGGAAAGCCAAGATCGGGTATGCTTATTTTAAAATTCCCGTTCCAGAAATTTGCGAATGAAACCGTTTTAAGAGACTGATCTATTGGATTGAAGACGATGGTGAAAACTCTTCCCTCAGTTTACTGGCGGTCGGTTGGTTTAGATGGCTGAGGAATCATTATTTGTCGTATTCCATCTTAATAGATATCCGATGTATGCAATTTTTTCTCAATATGTTATTGTCTCCCTGATTATACATGATTATCAATGTGTTAGTTTTCATGCCTGGGTCAGTACGCTTCTATGAACATCGCAATCTGGATGGTATGTATTATGATGCATGGAGTGAACATGTAAGGGAACTTCTTATGGCTGAACATACACACGAATGTATTGATGCTGAAATGGGAAGGACATTGGTGGATAAGTATGGCAATCTTAAAACCCGTCAAGGGATTAGAGGCCTTGAGGATCAGAGAACTTGTAATATTGGCAGCCTTAGACAAAGAGGTTGCAGAGGACTTCAAACTCAACTACAGTGCTCTTCAGCTTTGGGTTGCCCTCAAACTCCGTTTCGGAAAAGGGAGGGCAGCCGAAGCCAGAAAAGTTCTGTTAGAATATGTTGCCCGTCTTTCCCAAGATGATGGAGTAAAACCCGCGTCGGATCTTCAGGATAAAAGATCCAATTGGAGAAAAGTACTCAATATAGCAAAGAGATACCCGCTATCATGGTTAGCTGACAACAAAGGATTAGGTTACTTGATCGAATCAATTAGGTTTCCATGGTTCTATTCGCCGAAAGCAACCAAAAGGAGCTGGAAGGTTCCGTTGTGCATCACCGCAAGAGATCTAGGGAATTAGCAGAAGGAACAGGATCAAATCGGTCCATAAACGAGATCCGGTGTACAAACACTGTTGATTAGTGCCCTAAACAGGTACGCCTCGTTTACCACATATATAAAGCTGTTAACGTTTTATATGACTAATGTCACATGATGAAATTCAGTTGTGAATATTTCTTTCAGGATCTTTGGTCGAGATGGCAGCAGTTCTCTTTGTAGCTTTACCTTTATCTCTTATGGCTTCGTAGATGATTTGAAATCAGACACATTGTCGTTGTTTCTCTCATTGTTTGTTTAGTGTTTGAATTTTGGTTGATTCAGATTTAGATTTACTGAATAAAGTAGTTTCCATTCGATTCGAAACGAGATCTACTCATCAAAATTAATCGGACCAATCAAACAGGATCGATCCGAAATGAAATTGAAACCCAAAATATCCGTCAAATGCTATTAGTCGGATCAAACATGACACACACTCTTCTTCATCTAATATCGTGAAACATCGAAATACCATTAATATCCATTGATTGCGTAGTTCTAAGAGCGAACCGATTTATCTCTTTCTTACTTGTTAGTACTCCATTATATAAATTCCATAATGATGAACATGTGCAAAAACGATTGGATTAAATTAAATTGAATTTTGGAAACCAAACGATTTATACCATGAGTTGAACCTGGAATAGGAGCCACAGGCGCGTGTACCTCGAAAAACGGAACAAATCGTTTTCAGAGTACGAATTTAATGATGAAGTGTTTTAATGAATGAATTTCGAAACTTTCATTTGCCTCCCTTTGGGAATAATTCAATCAATAGTTTCACGATGAAAAGAGGTATGCTCCACGAGCTACCACGAACTCGTAAAGTATCAACTGACGCATAAGGCGAAAGCCCAATGCACAGTTCAGAGATGGATAAGTCTTTGAGATGAACTAGTTAATGAAAATGATGATGTCGGTAAAATGGCTCTTGTAAACACCTAATTTTGGTCCGCTCGTGGCAAGTTCAAAATGTCATATGTGACGCGTTTAAAAAAGGAAGTATTTAAATATGAAAGGTCACGGAGTTTCTAAAGATAGGACTGGCTTAAATTAGGATTGTTATTTGTTGAATATTTAGAGTTTATTTTCTGAATATTTAGAATTTATGGTTAGAATAAATCTGTAATATTTATTTCCTAGTTAGCTTAGACCTCGATTATTATAAATAGAGGTTATTTACTATCGGACCTAAAATCTGACCTACGGCGAATTACGTTTTGAAAACGTGGATTTTGAAAGGAGTCGCCACTAGTTAATTAAGGCTAACTAGAATCCTAAATTACCTAAGCGAATAACGAATTAAACACCTAGGTATAAAATCGGTCTACGATCAGAAAGTCGAGTTCGGGGGTTCTATTACGAATTAAAAATATAATTTTTAACCTCGCCCTTTCGGTACTCAATTCACTTAATTGCCAACTTTATTTTTTATTTATACTATATCAGATTAATCTAACGACGTCAGGATTTAATTAAAGTTCTGACATGTGAATAATATTATCGATCATTAACCTAAAGCTAATTATAATTTATAACTCCAAATTAAAAGAAAATTAAAAATACCAAATTTATCAAACATGCTCAAATCCATAAACAACCTAATATATTTAGCATACATACATGGTTTTTTAACAATACATCTACTTGATTTTAATTAATCTAATTATTTTTGAATTTATTTAATTAAACCCTACATATAATAATAATCTATAATAATAATAAATAAATAAATAAATAAATTTAAACAATTAAATAATAATAAAAAAAACTAAACAGCGGCTCACCTGGAGAGGGAAGATGGCCGGCAGTAGCCAGCGGTGGCCCGGACGGCGGTGGCCCGGAGCAGATCTGGTCGAGTGGTGGTCCGGCGCGGCCCTAGAGAAGAGAGGGAAAGAGAGGGAGAGAGAGGGGGGAGAGAGAGACGGGCGGCCGGGGTCTTCTGGACGGGGTCTTCTGTTCTTCTGGGACGGCGAGCTGGAGGCGGACGGGGTCTTCTGGTCTGCAGCGAGGATCAGAGTGGCCGGGCGCGGAGGAAGTCAGGCGAGGGAGGTCGCCGGCCTGGCGGGAGCAGATCTGATCGAGTGGTGGTCCGGCGCGGCCCTAGAGAAGAGAGGGAAAGAGAGGGAGAGAGAGAGACGGGAGAGAGAGACGGGCGGCCGGTGGTTGCCGGTGGGCAGAGTGAGGCGGAGGGCGGCGGCAGCGGCAAGGGCTCCGACAGTCGCCGGCGGTGGGAGGAACAGCAGCCGCGGGAAGAACCAGAGAGAAGGAAAAAAAAACTAATTAACTAGAAGACAAAAATCGCACAGAACCCGAAAATAATGTATTATTGCTTCTTTTTGGTGTTTTTCTCTGTGTCTTACAATGTAAACCTAGACCGCTATTTATACTAAAAACCTAGTCTAGATTACAGATAAAATTCTAATAAAAAATGCTAACGGATAATTATTCTAGAGAATATTCCTAAGGATATTTATCTTTATAGATAATTTTTTTTTGAATAAAAAATAATATCTGGAGATAAATATCTTACAAGTAATTTTCTAAAATAAAAAAACTAGTTATTATATATATATTTTTAAAAATTCCGAAAATATTAAATAAATTCGGAATAATTTAAAATATATTTTATAATAATTTCCCTAATGTGCCCTTGACCATTTTTGGAGACTTAGTGGCTTGACGCGTCCGGAATTTGACGTATCATTTGTAACGTCGTTAGGTCCGGGTCAAAATCGAGTTTTTATAGTTTGCCATATTTGGACGGACTCCCGTAGAACGTGTTCGAAGGGGTTTGCCCAAAGACGAGGAAACACTGATTTTGACCAAAAAGTATATTCTCTTCCAATTCTTCAAAGTCTTCAAGGTGGCTCATATTCTTATTCTAGTGCGAAAAGATAAAACTTTGTCGGCGGGACGCCTGTTGGCGGTGCCTCCATTAGTGACGCATTAAGTAAAGCCTCCAGTGGCGGTGCGGAAAAGTAAAGCCTCCAGTGGCGGTGCGGAAAAGTAAAGCCTCGGTCGGCGGTGCCCCTGTTGGCGGTGCCTCCGTTGGCGGTGCAGAAAGTAAAGCCTCCAGTGGCGTGCTGGAAAGTAAAGCCTCCAGTGTCGTGCATAAAAGTAAAGCCTCTAGTGGCGTGCGGGAAAGTAAAGCCTCCAGTGGCGTGCAGAAAAGTAAAGCCTCAAGTGGCGTGCGGGAAAGTAAAGCCTCCAGTGGCGTGCAGAAAAGTAAAGCCTCCAGCGGCGTGTAGAAAAGAAAAACCTCGATCGACGATGCCTCCTGTGGCGTGCGACAAGGAAAAGACTCCAGTGGCGTACAGTAAAGTAAAAACCTCAATCGACGATGCTTCCAGTGGCGTGCGACAAGGAAAAGCCTCCAGTGGCGTCCAATGGAGAAGAGCCTATAGTGGCCTGTGTCGGAGAAATGCCTCTAGTGGCGTCCGTTTGGAGAAGAGCCTCTAGTGGCGTCCGTTAGAGAAGAGCCTCTAGTGGCGTCCGTCAGAGAAGAGCCTCTAGTGGCATATGTCGGAGAAATGCCTCTAGTGACGTCCGTCGGATAAGGGCCTCGAGTGGCTTGACAACTTGAATGCATGTCCCTAATTTTTTCCTAAACTGCGCATGACGCGACAGCTTAGCGGGATCTTTTTTTTTTTTAAATCTCTCATATTCTCTCCCTTTTGCCACGGTCAAAATTTTAGACCGTGCCCCTCGGTTTTCCTAATTTTTTGCATGTATTGCCCATTAGGGTTTTCATTCCATCGGGATTTTATTTTCTCTCCTTTTGCCATGATTGCAATTTCTGAATTTGCTATCATGCCCCTCATTTCCTAATTTTGCCTAGGCTGCCCTTTCGGGTTTTCAACCTAACGGAAGCACTCTTTTTTTTTTTGTAGCCGATTAAACGGTGGCTGTGACCCGTACTTTATTTCCCGTCTCGATGCGAGAGTATTTGTAGCCATTTGGAGAGTGGCTGTGACCCTTTTCTCACCGTCTTCAATGTCGCGAGAGCTCTTTGTAGCCATTTGGAGGGATGCTGTGGCCCTTTTATTTATTTCCACCGTCGATGTTCCGGGAGCGCTCTTTCGATTTGTAGCCGTTTTAAGGGTGGCTGGGGCCCTTTCAAATGATTTTCCGGCCTCACAAGATTCACGAGAATACTCTTTATATGTAGCCATTTTGAGGGTGGCTATGGCCCTTTCTTTCAACAATCTCCCATCCTCCCAGGATTCAAGGAACATTCTTTGTAGGTAGCCATTTTAGGGGTGGCTGTGGCCCTTTCACTCATTTCCCGCCTTCAATGTTGCGAGAGTGTTCTATATCTGTAGCCGTTTGAAGGGTGGTTTTGGCCCTTTATTTTGTAGTCGTTTTAGGGACGACTGTGACCCTTTTTTATTTTCTCGTCCTTACAAGATTCGCGGGGTCACTCTTTTATCTGTAGCCATTTGGAGGGTGGCTGTGGCCCTTTATTTTGTAGTCGTTTTAGGGACGACTGTGGCCCTTTTTTATTTTTCCGCCCTTACAAGATTCGCAGGGTCACTCTTTTATCTGTAGCCGTTTGGAGGGTGGTCGTGGCCCTTTCACTTATTCTCCGTTTTTGATGTTGCGGGAGCGCTCTTTATCTGTAACCATTTGAAGGGTGGTTGTGGCCCTTTATTTTGTAGTCGTTTTAGGGACGACTGTGGCCCTTTTTTTATTTTCCCGCCCTTACAAGATTTGCGGGGTCACTCTTTTATCGATAGCCCTTTAGAGGGTGGCTGTGGCCCTTTATTTTGTAGTCGTTTTAGGGACGACTGTGGCCCTTTTTATTTTCCCGCCCTCACAGAATTCGCGGGGTCACTCTTTTATCTTTAGCCGTTTAGAGGGTGGCTGTGACCCTTTCACTTATTCTCCGCTTTTGATGTTTGCGGGAGCGCTCTTTATCTGTAACCATTTGAAGGGTGGTTGTGGCCCTTTATTTTGTAGTCGTTTTAGGCACGACTGTGGCCCTTTTATTTCTTCACTGCTCTCACAATATTAGCACAAACACTCTCTTTATTTTCCTGTAGCCGATTAAAGGGCGGCTGTGACTCTAAAGAAAACTGAGTTTTTTTTTTTTTTTTTTTTTGCTTTTTTCATCTCACCTTTTGCCATGATTGCCCCTGCGGGTTTTCTATCATGCCCCTCTCCCTGACTTTTGCCTAGGTTTTCAACCTAGCAGGAATTTTTTTTTCTCTCTTTTTTCTTTTTTCCAATGGAAAGAAAATCTACAGAAACTAATCAACAACAACTATGTTACATGCCCCTAATAGCAGATTAAACCTTTTAATTTCTCGGAACTTCTCCGGAGGAAAACTTGTCAAATAAGTTGATTATGTCGATGTCTTGAATGGAGGATCCTTTCAATGGGTGGACGACACCGACAATAATTTCTTCTTCTCCTTCTTCCTCTCAAATGCTCTTTCATTAGCACGGTCGATCTTCATGGAATCTCGATCTTTTTTAATAGGAAGACCTCTGGATGTCTTCTATTTTCAACCACGCTTGATTTTAACAGGAATGCTC
The DNA here is from genome assembly GCA_036873135.1 of Clarkia xantiana subsp. parviflora. NCBI lineage: Eukaryota > Viridiplantae > Streptophyta > Magnoliopsida > Myrtales > Onagraceae > Clarkia > Clarkia xantiana. The sequence goes on from JAPTYO010000018.1 coordinate 3,825,341, forward strand.
CACGGCTACATCTGACTGGTTCATAATTCGTCGCATGCTGGTCGAATGGCCTGATTAATGAACACACATGGATGGTGTTGAGTTTGGCATAGTAGTCCGCACATGGTAAACTTAGGCATAGATATCGTTCGAGGTATCTGGGGTAAATTCGGTAGCTGGCATAAGAATAGTCGGCGAGCGAAGGGCCGTACACGAGATGTGCTCCTCAGGAGTTTTGATTTGGATGATTATCCAAGCTGCACAATGAATAAGGAAAAACTCAAATTTCGGGGATAAAAATGATCACAACTTCTCTTACCTTGGAGTTGGATTTTTCAGTGGGCAATGTGCTCGCTATGCGACTGGACCTGCTGCATGTCCTGATTCTCCTGCTCCACAACTTGTATATGTACACCTGCTGAAAAGTATATGCCCCTAGTGCCAGACTGAAAATTTCAGAACTTTTTTCGGAAAATGATTCAGTTGATCGAGTCAAGCTACATTCATCGGCACATTGAATCTTCACGGGATTCTTGATGATCTCTTGAAATTTTCTCATCTCCTGACATGGTCGATCTCAATGGGAAATGCCTCATGGTTACCGCTGAATGGTTTAAACCTGGCCACATAACAGTTGTATACCTCGTCTTGGAAAGCGTATGAACTTCAAACATGGTGGGTGAAATTTTTCATAGAAACTCTTTGAAACGCTCATGTTTCACACGGTTGCGGCGTTGGTTGAAGTGGTCATCCGACCTGCAAAAGAGTAGGGACACTCAAATCTCAAGGAAAAAATTAAGTACAATTTAACGCACCTCGCGTTAGATATCTCGAGTGTGCAATTTGTTCGTTGTGCAACTGGATGACTGCATGTTCTTTTTTTGTTGCCCCATTTAGCCGGCATAACTTATGTGTACATGATACCTTAACCAAGGGTACCTGAAAAGAGTGAATGAAAAATCAGTGTAGAGAATATGAGAAATCATGCATGATTTTTTTGAAAACTCTAATGTCATTCATTTCATAATTTTGATTACTTCTTTGAAAAAGAATCAAAATTTATGATCAAATGGAGTTTACTGAGTTTGCTGAGTGGATTATCTGGCTCGAACGCAGGACAAATGCTCAAAACAAAGTTTTTTCAAAAAGGTTTTATCGTCCTTTGTTTAAACTCAAATAGTAGCACTCAACTGCACAGTTAAACTATTTTCTTTAAAAAAGAATCAAAACTCCAATTTTCTAAATGCTCGCTCATGCGAATGTTGAAGTGACGATCTTGCAAAAAAAGTGCAATACACCTTGGATAAGAACGAATGACACTTAGAGTTTTTTTTTTTTTTTTTCAAAAAAATGCTCATGCATGCTCGAAAGTTAAAATTATACTGTTAAGAAAGTTACAACTTACAACATATTACCCGAATGATGCATATGAAATGCATTTTTTAAAGTTAAAATTATATTTTAAGAAATTCACAACTTACAACAGTTTTCCTGAATAATGCATATTTTGAGATGGAAGTTTCAGGTGGATTTTTTTTAAAATAGTGCAATTGAGATGCATGCGTGAATTTGAAAGCTCTATAATCTAAAAAAAAAACTCACAATTTACCTGAAATTTTTTTTTTTATAAAAAAATAATGCATATTGAATGCATGCTTTAAAAAAAATCAAGTAAAAATGTTTTTTGAAAATGATGCATATGCAATTCATGTTTGAATTAAAAAAAAAAACTCTAAGGGCCAAAAAGGAATTACAAATTTTCCTAATTTTTAAAAAATGAAGCACATTGAATGCACTAACAGAATTTTACAACTTACTTGAAAAGTTTTTTTCAAAAAAATAATGCGTATGAAACACATTCTTGAAATAAAACATTATGGTAAGTAGTTTTGAAAATAACACATGAAATGCATGTTTGTAACTAAAAGTTCTACGACTAAGAATGCGTACAATCTATCAACATATTATTTTTCCTAAAACGATGCACATGAGATGCATACTTGAGATGAAAGTTCTACAGTCAAGATAATTTACAAGTTATCTGGAAATAATTTTTTTTTTTAATGAGAGAAAAAAACAATGCATCTAGGTTGCTCAAAATTAAGAATCTGGCGAAAAGCTTTTTTTTTTTTTTTAAAAAAAGGATGCATATGAGATGCACAAAAATAAACACAAGATGCAAACTTAAAAATAAAAGTTCTACAACTGAGAAAAATTACAATTTACCTGAAAGTTTTTTTCGAAAATAATGCATATGATATGCATGTTTTTTGATTAAAAATTCAGATAAAATGTTTTTTAAACAAAGAGCCCTAAAACTAAGAGAGCTTATGGTTTATCTAAATTTTTTGTTTTTTTAATTAATGCATATTGGATACATTTATTAAAAATAAAACAATTCAGTTAAAAAAGTTTTTTTTTTTTTTAAATAATGCATATGGAATGCACATTCGAAATTAGAAGCTCTAACAGTTAAAGCGGAATTATAAATTTCCACAATTTTTTTTTAGCAATGCATATACAATACACTAACCAAAATTACGACTTACCTGAAAAGTTTTTTCAAAAATAACACATGTTAAAAATAAAAATTCAGGTAAGAGGGTTTCTTAGAAAAAAAATGCATATGAAATGCATGTTCGAAAGGAAGCTCTAATAGCTAAAGAAATTAAATTTTCTGAAATGTTTTTTTAAGTAATGCATACGTAACGCACCAACAAAATTACAACAAAATTTTCCTGAGATTTTTTTTTTTAAAATAATGCGCATGAGACGTATATTTAGAATAAAAATTTAGGTAAGGGTTTTTTTTAAAAAATGCATTTGAAACACATGTTTAGAAATAAAAATCTACAAATAAGGGATTAACTACTTAGCAAAAAATGTTTTTTTTTGTTTTTTCTGAAAATAACGTATACAAAATGCATTTTAAAATTAGAAACTCTAATAGCTAAAAGGTAGTTAAATTTCTCATGAAAATATTTTTTGAAAATAATGCGCGAATGATGCGTTAATTATGAATTACAACTTACCTGTTTTTTTTTTTTTTTTTTTAAAAAATAATGCGCATGAGACACATGTTTAGAACAAAAATTCAGGCAAGAGGTTTATGAAAACTGTGCATAAGGAACGTACGAGACATGCTGCAAATATGATTTTTTTTTTTCTTGGTTTTTTTAAATGCGATGGGATGCATGCTTATATAAATAAAAGTTACGCAGTTAGAAATAAAAATTTACAGTTATCAGATAACTTACAACAAAAACACGGATAAACACGACATGTTAGGGGGGTAACAAAAAAATGTGTGGCTTTGCTCTACAAGGTAGGTTCCACTGATAGGTTCCCGACAAGGTGGTTTCCTCACCCCATCATAGGGATCACATGACCTTCACAAGCGAGTGGAGTTGTTCTGAGTCGTTCTGGCGGCTCGGCCGCGCGGTCGTACCCTTACTAACTCTCCGGGGCTCCTAAATGCGAATTCAAACAATGCCACAAAAACAAAATGAATTAGTTTAAATTCTACACTTTATGCCTGTAAAAAAAAATAACAAAGTTAGATTAATCAAGAGAAAAGAATTAGTTAAAATAAAAAAAAAAAACATGGCAAATAAGCGAATATAATGAGCCCTAAATTGTCGGACCTAAATCTGACCTACGGCGAATTACGTTTTGAAAACGTGGATTTTGAAAGGAGTCGCCACTAGTTAATTAAGGCTAACTAGAATCCTAAATTACCTAAGCGAATAACGAATTAAACACCTAGGTATAAAATCGGTCTACGATCAGAAAGTCGAGTTTGGGGGTTCTATTACGAATTAAAAATATAATTTTTAACATCGCCTTTTCGGTAATCAATTCACTTAATTGCCAACATTATTTTTTATTTATACTATATCAGATTAATCTAACGACGTCAGGATTTAATTAAAGTTATGATATGCGAATAATATTATCGATCATTAACCTAAAGCTAATTATAATTTATAACTCCAAATTAAAAGAAAATACAAAATACCAAAATTATCAAACATGCTCAAATCCATAAACAACCTAATATATAGCATACATACATGGTTTTTTAACAATACATCTACTTGATTTTAATTAATCTAATTATTTTTGAATTTATTTAATTAAACCCTACATATAATAATAATCTATAATAATAATAAATAAACAAATTTAAACAATTAAATAATTATAAAAAACTAAACAGCGGCTCACCTGGAGAGGGAAGATGGCCGGCAGCAGCCAGCGGTGGCCCGAACGGCGGTGGCCCGGAGCAGATCTGGTCGAGTGGTGGTCCGGCGCGGCCCTAGAGAAGAGAGGGAAAGAGAGGGAGAGAGAGAGGGGAGAGAGAGACGGGCGGGCGGGGTCTTCCGGACGGGGTCTTCTGGTCTTCTGGACGGCGAGCTGGAGGCGGACGGGGTCTTCTGGTCTGCAGCGAGGATCAGAGTGGCCGGGCGCAGAGGAAGTCAGGCGAGGGAGGTCGCCGGCCTGGCGGGAGCAGACCTGGTCAAGTGGTGGTCCGGCGCGGCCCTAGAGAGGAGAGGGAAAGAGAGGGAGAGAGAGGGGAGAGAGAGACGGGCGCCCGGTGGTAGCCGGCGGGCAGAGTGAGGCGGCAGCGGCGTGGGCTCCGACGGTCGCCGACGGTGGGAGGAACAGCAGCCGCGGGAAGAACCAGAGAGAAGGAAAAAAAAAACTAATTCACTAGAAGACAAAAATCGCACAGAACCCGAAAATAATGTATTATTGCTTCTTTTTGGTGTTTTTCTCTGTGTCTTACAATGTAAACCTAGACCCCAATTTATACTAAAAACCTAGTCTAGATTACAGATAAAATTCAAATAAAAAATGCTAACAGATAATTATTCTAGAGAATATTCCTAAGGATATTTATCTTTACAAATAATTATTTTTTTTAATAAAAAATAATATCTGGAGATAAATATCTTACATATAATTTTCTAAAATAAAAAAACTAATTATTATATATATATTTTTAAAAATTCCGAAAATATTAAATAAATTCGAAATAATTTAAAATATATTTTATAATAATTTCCCTAATGTGCCCTTGAGCATTTTTGGAGACTTTGTGGCTTGACGCGTCCGGAATTTGACGTATCATGTGTAACGTCGTTACGTCCGGGTCAAAATCGAGTGTTTACATTTACAATGTAATAGAGACAAAAAAAACAATACAATAATAAAGCACTACTGTTCAGCCTCGATTTTAATGCCAAAAATAAAACAATAATTTTTTTCTTTCTAATCACTCCCTCAGCCGGTGATCTTCCCACTGCCACCAGCCCCACCGCCGGTGACCGGTAACCCGCCGCAACCCCATCGCCCCGCCTTCGTCGTGGCTGACTGCCCGACGCCAGACCGTCCTCGCCACCGCCTCGGTCCACTGGTTCTGAACCAGAGATCTTCCGTTTCTGCATCTTGAGATCGCGCCGGAGCCTTCTCACCGGCCATCAACCCCCGTCCATCGCCCTGCCTGGCCATCCTCTGCTGTCCAGCCACCATCGCTATTGCCTGGCTCATCTTGTCCATTGCTGCCCAGCACCTCCAGCGTCCAGGTAATGAGATCCGCGCCTGCTTTCTTTTTTTGTTTTTTATTTGTTTATTTTATAATTACTGATTTATTTATTTGTTTATTTTTGTATTTATTATTAATAAATTGAAATAATTAGAATAATTTTAATTTAGCTGTAGGTAATAGTGCTTATTACATGTTATAATATTGTTTATTTCATCATATTTTTTAGATTTTTATTTGACGCAAATAATTCAAATATCGATTAATTTAGGTTAGTTGAATGATAAAAATGGTTAACCATGTATGTCTCATCATGTTTTGATTATTTTAGATTGATTAAAACAATAAATAGTTAATTATATGTATTCGTCATGTTAGTTCGCGTCAATTTAATTATGTATGATAATTGTTAATGTTATTAGGTCGTTCATATGCATAATTAATTCATATTTGATTAACGATGAAATTTGGAATTTTTTTGAAATTAAGTACCGAAATGGCTTAGTTAAAATTTATTTTTAATTCGTAATAGAACCCCTGAACTCGAATTTCTAATTGTAGACCGAATCAAATTCTAAGTGTTTAATTCGTTATTTTCTTAGTTAATTTAGGATTCTAGTTAGCCTAATAATTAACTAGTGGCAACTCTTTCAAAATTGAACGTTTTCAAAACGTAATTCGCCTTAGGTCAGATATTAGGTCTGACAATTTGGCAACTTTGCTGGGGACGTTATTAGAGGGTTCTGGCTCATTATATGCGCTTATTTTCCATTTTTTTAGTTTAAGTTTTTATCTCTTGATTATTCTAACTTTTTTTTTTTTACAGGTACAAAGTGTAGAATTTAAACTAACTTTTTTATTTTTTTGTGGCATTGTTTAAATTCGCACACACAACTTTAGTGTAATATCCAAAATGCATAAAACCCAGGGCAACTAGGAACCCCAGAGAGTTAGTAATGGTACGACCGGAGCGGCTGGGCAGCCGGGACGACTCCGAAAAACTTCACTCGCTTGTGAAGGTCTTGTGATCCCTATGATAGGGGGAGGAAACCACTTTGTCGGGAGCCTATCAGTAGAACCTACCTTGTAGAGCAAAACCACATTTTTTTTACCCCCTAACATGTCATGTTTTATCCGTGTTTTTTTTTTTTTATAAATGTTATCAGGTAAATAGTACTATTTGGATAAAACTTTTATTTCTCATGCATTCATCTCATTACATTTTTTTTAAAAAAAAAAAAAAACTCTTTCAGCTAAGTAGTTAGTCATTTAGTTGTAGAAATTTTCTTTTCAAACATTCATTTCGTATGCATTGTTTAAAAAAAAACATCTTACCTGAATTTTTTTATTTTAAACCTGTGTTTCATACGCTTTATTTAAAAAAATTCTTCAGGTAAGTTGTAAATTTGGTTAGTGCCTTACGTATGCATTACTTTAACAAAAATATTTTAGGAAAAATTGTAATTCCTCTTTAGCTATTAGAACTTCTAATTTTGAACGTGCATTCCATCAGCATCATTTCAAAAAAAAAAAAAACTTGAATTGTTTTATTTTAATAATGCATCCAATATTGATTAATTTTTTTTAAAAAACTTTATAGATAAATCGCAAGCTCTATTAGTTTTAGGGCTCTTTGTTTAAAAAATCTTTTACGCGATTTTTTTTTAAAAAAAAAAACGTGCATCTCATAAGTATTATTTTCGAAAAAAAACTTTTCAGGTAAATTGTAATTTTTCTTACTTGTAGAACTTTTATTTTTTAAGGTTGCATCTTGTATTTATTTATTTTTTTTGCATCTCATATGCATTCTTTAAAAAAAAAAATTCACCTGAATTTTTTTTGAGCAACCAAGATGCATTGTTTTTTTTTCCTCGTTAAAAAAAAATCTTTTCAGATAACTTGTAAATTTTCTTAACTACAGAACTTTCATTTCAAGTATGCATCTCATGTGCATCACATGTGCATTGTTTTAGGAATAATTTGTTGATAAACTTTACACATTCTTAGTCGTAGAACTTTTAAACATGCATCACATTTGCATTATTTTTTAAAAAAATTTACCTCGATTTTTCGTTTTTTACATGCATTCCATATGTATCATTCAGGTAAACTGGTTGTGAGTTGTAAGTTTCTTAACAGTAGAACTTTAACTTTTGAGCATGCATGATCATTTTAAAAAAAAAATCAAAGTGTCATTCGTTTTTATCCAAGGTGTATTACACTTTTTCGGCAAGATCGTCATTTCAACATTCGCATGAGCAACCGTTTGAAAAATGGGAGATTTGATTCTAATTTTTGAAAAATAGTTTAACTGTTCAGTTGAGTGCGACTATTCGAGTTTACACAAATGACGAGAAAATCTTTTTAAAAAAACACCTTATTTTGAGCACATGTCATGCGTTTGAGCCAGATAGTGCACTCGGCAAACTCATTAAAATCCATGATAGTGCAAAACACCTTAGATCATAAATTTTGATTCCTTTTTTGAAAAAAAGTAATCAAAATTATGAAATGAATGACATTAGAGTTTTCAAAAAAATCATGCATGATTTCTCATATTCTCTACACTGATTTTTCATTCACTCTTTTCAGGTACCCTTGAAAATTCTGCAGGCCAAATGTGGCAAAAAAAAATATATATGAGAAGGTTGATTGTAATGATGAACACATATGAGAAATCGAGAGAAGAAATCATTATTGTCGATGTCTTCCATTGAAGGGTACTCAACCCAAGACGTCGACACAATCAACTGTTCTGACTTGAGTCATCATCAAGAAAAAGGTCATTTGTATTTGGAATTTTTAATCTGCCACTAGGGGTATGTAAATAACTGTTGTTGATTATTTTCAGTAAATTTCTTTAAAAAAAGAAAAAAAGAGAGAAAAAAATTCCCGCTAGGTTGAAACCTTTAAAGGCGACCTAGGCAAAAGTCAGGGAGAGGGGCATGATTGAAAACACGCGGGAGCAGTCATGGCAAAAGGTGATCTGCAAAAAAAAAAAAAAAAAAAAAATATCATTTTTCGTTAGGGTCACAGCCACCTTTTAATTGGCTAACGAGAAGAATAAAGAGAGTGCTCATGCAAATTTTGTGAGAGTAGTGTAGAAATAAAAGGGTCATAGTTGTCCCTTAATCAACTACAAATAAAAAGGATCTCAGTCGTCCCTAAAATGACTACAAAGAAAGGGCCATAGCCACCCTTCAAATGGATACATATAAAGGGCGCTCCCGCAACATCAAAAACGGGAAATAAGTGAAAGGGCCACAACCACCCTCCAAATGGCTACAGATAAAAGAGTGACCTCGAGAACCCGGTGAGGGCGGGGAAATAAAGATGGGGCTACAACCACCTTCAAAATGGCAACATATACAGAGTGTTCTCGTGAATCTTGTGAGGCCGGGAAGTTATTTGAAAGGGCCACAACCACCCTTAAAATAGCTACACAAAAAGAGTGATCCCACTAACCTGGTGAGGGCAGGAATATAAAAGGAAGGGTCACAGTCGTCCCTCTAAATGGCTACAATCAAAAGAGCGATCTCGGAACATCGATGGCGGGTATTAAGTGAAAGGGCCAAAACCACCCTCAAAATGGTTACATATAAAGAGTGTTTCCCGGATCAGAGACAAGAAATGAAGGGCCACAACCACCCTCTTAATGGCTACAATCAAAAGAGCTCCCGCAACATTGAAGTCGGTGAGAAAAGGGTCACAGCCACCCTCCAAACGGCTAGAAATACTCCCGCATCGTGGCGGAAAATAAAGTACGGGTCACAGCTGTTGGGATCAAAACGATGTGGCCTTGAACTTCTTGTAGTGGACTTCGAGGTCTCGCCGGGAGCTAACTCTTTTAGGTATCTTTCTTGACCTCTTGGGTACTTAGTTTCCTTTGAGAGCTTTGTGCTAGGCGAGGACCTGAAAAGGGGTGGGGATGTCCCCTGATTCCACTCTGAAGCTTAAGTCAGTAATGGATTTAAAGATAGTATTGTAAAGTATGAGAATTAAGATTACTGAAAGGGTTAACAGGTCTTTTGGTCCATGATCTTTGACCATTTTTGAGTTTTGGTCCATGATGTTTTTTTTTCTTAGTTTTGGTACCATATGTTTGCAGATTTTTTTCTAGTTTTGGTCCGACCGTTACATTCCGTCCATTTTTTTGACATGTACAAGTCACGTGATGCACCCTAAACTTTCAATTTTGATCAATTTAGTCCCTCTAATAATTTCCTAACCTTTTTTTTTGTTCAATTTAGTCCCGAAGTTTCAAAATTTCAATTGGACCTATTGTCCAATTGGGGTCAATTTTGAAACTTCGGGACTAAATTGAACAAAAAAAGGTTAAGAAAGTATCAGAGGGACTAAATTTAAATTTTAGAGTGGATCACGTGACTTGAACATGTCAAAAAATGGACGGAATGTAACGGTTAGACCAAAACTAGAAAAAATCTGCAAACATATGGTACCAAAACTAGGTAAAAAAAAAACATCATGGACCAAAACCCAAAAGTTTTCAAACATCATGGACCAAAAGACCTGTTAACCCTTACTGAAATACATAAAATGTTCCCCTTTTTATAGGGAGAGATTACCGACTTCAAGTGGCGGTTGTTATGCCTTGATTGGCTGTTCAATGGCGGTGGTTTACGTTTTTGATTGGCTGAGAAAGACGGTGAGGAGTCAGCTGGTGACAAGCAGGTTGCCACCTCCCGTTTCTTACTAAGAACAGTTTCCTTAACTGGGTGATAAGCAGGTTGCCACTTAGGTTTTACCTTGAGAGGAAGGTTTCTTCAATTCTAAAGACGGTGAGCAGGTCGCCAGTTGGTACCTTTTCCTTAGGAGGAAAGGCTTCAAAATGGTGGCGAGTAGGTCTCCACCTACCCTTTCCTTAAGAGAAAAGGTTTCTTTGTTGTATTTGGTAGTCAACTCGACTCTTACCTTAAAAGGAAAAGTTCTGAGTGACCTTATCGCCTTGCCTATCTTCGATTGTTTCTTTGGGAGTCGACCTTCCCTTGTATAGTCGTCGACCATTTATCCTTATCTCTTCGAGTTGGAGGTGAATGATCATCAACTTCTTTTCTTAGAATCTCGACTTTTATATCGACGACCCATGTCAGATCGTCTCGAATCATATCCAACACTTGCCCCCAAGATATAAGTCATTAGTCTTAAAAAAAAAGGGGAAGGAGTTATGTCGAGTACCTTTTATGATGAGAGAAGGGCGTTACCCTTTTATCTTTTTGGACGTATATTTTTTTTCCGTCATTGATGTTAGACTCCAGGAATCACTTATAATCGCTCCTTTATAGAGGCGACTTTCGGAAGTCGGGGAAGTCAGTGTTATGGCTGAGCTCTTGATCACCGTCGACTGTAGGAAGTCGAGGAGTCAGTTAAGACTGATCTCCTTTGAAGATGGCGACTTTCAGAAGTCAGGGAGTCAGTTAAGACTGCTCCTTTGTAGAAAGTTGAAGGAGTCAGTATTATGACTGATCTCCTGGATCGTCGCCGACTTTATGTAGTCGAGGAGTCAGTTAAGACTGCTCCTTTGTAGAAAGTTGAAGGAGTCGTACTATGACTGATCTCCTAGATCGTCGCCGACTTTATGTAGTCGAGGAGTCAGTTAAGACTGCTCCTTTGTAGAAAGTTAAAGGAGTCAGTATTATGACTAATCTCCTGGATCGTCGCCGACTTTATGTAGTCGAGGAGTCAGTTAAGACTGCTCCTTTATAGAAAGTTGAAGGAGTCAGTATTATGACTGATCTCCTGGATCCTCGCTGACTTTATGTAGTCGAGGAGTCAGTTAAGACTGCTCCTTTGTAGAAAGTTGAAGGAGTCAATATTATGACTGATCTCCTGGATCGTCGGCGACTTTATGTAATCGAGTAGTCGGTTAAGACTACTCCTGTGTAGAAAGTTGAAGGAGTCAGTATTATGACCGATCTACTGGATCGTCGCCGACTTTATGTAGTCCACGAGTTAGTTAAGACTGCTCCTTTGTAGAAAGTTGAAGGAGTCAGTATTATGACTGATCGCCTGGATCGTCGCCGAATTTATGTAGTTGAGGAGTCATTTAAGACTGATCTCCTTTGAAGATGGCGACTTTCGGAAGTCGGGGATTCAGTTAAGACTGCTCCTTTGTAGATGGCGACTTTCAGAAGTCGGGGAGTCCTATTTGAGTACACCAAGAAGAAATGAATCATATATTTATTCATTACTTTATTGTAATTTAAATACACGAAAAAGATTTTCTTATAAACATAGAACTTCTTCAAGTGCTCTGCATTAAAAGTCCCGTTGAGGCGTTGCCCCTACGGATCCTCTAGTTTGTAAGCATTGGGACATGGTATGCCGATGAAGACATAAGGGCCTTCCCATTTTGGCACCATCTTTCCTCTCTGATCAGCTGTTAAGAATTCATTTCTTCGTAGGACTTTTTCCCCTAGGAAGATTTTGCGTCGCACTACTTTTCGATTAAAGTATCTAACAGTGGCGAGCTTCATTCTTCCTTGAATTTCTTCAGAGGCCCATCTTCTTTCGTCGGCCAGATCCAAGTCGATCTTCCTTTGTTCTTCATTCTGATCGACTTGATATGTGGTGACTCTTTGGGAAATATTAGATACCTCAATGGGTTAAACAGCTTCTAATCCATAAACCATGCTGAAGGAGTCTCACCAGTGGCTCTCTTGGGTGTGGTTCTGAGTGCCCAAAGTACCTGATCCAACTCTTCAACCCAATTTCCCTTTAGAGAAGCCACCCTCTTCTTCAATCAGTTGAGGATTGTTTTGTTGGCTGCCTCGACTTGTCCATTTGTTTGGGCATGATGAACAGAACCAAATCGATGGTTGATTAACATTTCTTCACAGAAGTCGGCGATTTCGTCGCTGGCAAATTGAGGGCCATTGTCACTGATGAGGATCTTTGGCACGCCGTATCGACATATGATTTGTTCTCGTATGAACTTAATCATTTGGAAAGTGGTTTTGATGCCAGGGCTTTTGCTTCTGTCCACTTAGAGAAATAGTCGATGGCGACTACAATATGTGTTCGATGACCTGTGGATTTGGGCAAGGGCCCAATGAGATCGATCCCCCATTGTGCGAAAGGCCAGACACTCATCATAGGAGTAAGGTCTGCTGGCGGCTTAGCGATTCTGTAAGCGTAGACTTTGCAGGCAGGGCAAGTTTGCACGAGTGCTATCGCCTCTTTGTGCATAGTCGGCCAGTAGAACCCTTGTCGCAGAGCTTTTAATACCAAGGTTTTGGCTCCTTCATGACATCCAGCATCGCCTCTATGCAGGTCTTCCATTATTCTTTCAGTTTGGGTGGCAGCTACGTATCGGAGGTAAGGAGTGGAATATCCTCTTTTATAAAGATATCCATCTAAGATTACGAATCGCCCCGTCACTCTTTGAATTTTAGTCACCTCCAACGGATTTTCTAGGAGAGTCCCATTTTCCAGATAATTCTAGATGGGAGTGATCCATGAGTTGGGGGCTTGAACATTAAGAACTTCAGCTCCTGCTTCCACGGCTGAATAGAGAGAACTCTCTATGAAATGCACTGTCGCCGAGGGAGTGTTTCCCTAGGCGAATACATTAAGGGCGTCGGCCTCTTGATTATTTTCTCGAGGGATAGCCTCTATTTGGAAATGAGGCATGTTTTGCACGAGCCTCCGTACTTCCTCTGCATATTTCATCATATTTTCCCTTCTGCTGACATAGGTCCCATTTGTCTGATTAATAATTAATTCAGAGTCGCACCGTACCTTTAGGTTGGTAATTCCCATACCTTTCGAAGACCTGTTAACAAAGCCTCGTATTCAGGTTAATTATTGGTAGCTCGAAAGGTTAAAGCCAACGCATATCAAAGTGGCTCTCCGTCAGGCAGCGTTAGTACTAATCTTGCTCCACATCCCAAGGCGGAGGACGATCCATCGGTATATAGTAACCATGGCATAATGTCGTTGGCAATATTTTATGGTGTAGCCATCACATGTTCTTCTGGCGGGAGGATGATGGGTCTGGCATCTGGTGTCGCTGTGCTTTCAGCTATGAAGTCGGCCAGTGCTTGAGGAATGCAGAATTCACTTAGCTCTACAGCCCACTTAACCATCCTCCCGGAAATGTATGGCTTCTGTAATAGCTGCTTCAAATGTTGATTAGTGAGTACCGTGATTTCATGAGTGTGGAAGTAAGGTTGAAGTTTCCTGGCGGCTATCAACAGAGCATACAGGTACTTCTCGATCTCTATGTAGTTAGCCTCAGCAACCCCGAAGAGCTTACTGGCATAGTAAACCGGAATTTGAATGTTGCATGTCTCTTTAACGAGTACTGAGCTCACTGCTGTTGAGCTTATACTTAAGTAGAGGAACAAATGATCCTAAAGCAGTGGCTTTGCTAAGGCGGGAAGCGAGTGACGGTGTTTCTTCAATTGTTGGAAAACTTCTTCACACTCCGGCATCCATTCAAATTTTTTGTTTGCCCTTAGAATTTTGAAGAAGGGGAGGGACTTGTCACCCGATCTCGCCAAGAATCTTCCCAAAGAGGCCAGTTTTCCATTGAGACTTTGCACTTCTCTATGGCATGTAGGCGAGGACATTTCTTCTATGGTAGCGACTTTCTCCGGGTTGGCTTCGATCCCTCGTTGGCTAACCATAAAACCCAAAAGCACACTTAGGGGGTTTAATCTTACTTGGTGGAGTCTCATGCAAGCAAATGCTTCCTCCAAATCTTGAACATGATCTCGCGCTCTTTTTGTTTTGACAAGCATGTCGTCGACATAAGCTTCCATTTTTCTTCGTATCATGGATTTGAAGAGCTTGTTCACCATGCGTTGAAAAGTGGCTCCAGCGTTTATCAAACCAAAAGGCATGACCTTATAGTGGTAGATGTCGATATCTGCATAAAAGGCGGTATGGGCCTCATCATTGGGATGCATTTGTATCTGGTTGTATCCTGAGTATGCATCCATGAACCTTAGAAGCTCGTGTCCTGAGGTGGCGTCGACCAGTTGGTCGATTCTTGGTAGGGGTAGGATTCTTTTGGACTTGCTTTATTGAGATCCCGAAAATCTACACACATCCTCTACCTCTTATATTATTTCCTCACCAGGACTAGATTAGCGACCTAGGTTTTGAATCGTATCTCCTTCACAAAACAAGCCTTGACCAACTTTTCCACCTCTTGGCGTATTACTGCTTTCTTCTCCGCTCCCATAGATCTTCTCTTCTGGGCTATGGGTTTCACGGCGGGTCTATTCTTAGCTCATGGGAGATAATATCTGGGCTTATTCCTGGCATGTCGCTAGGCTCCCAGGCGAATAGCTCCTTGTATTTTCTAAGGAGAGCAGTTATTCTTCCAGCTAGTTCCGGGGAGGGAGCAGCTCTAATCTTGACCTTTTAATCGCCCTCTTCCAAGGCGACTTCCACTAATTCCTCCATTGGGGCTGGTCGTCCACCTTCTTCCCCGGTTTCCTCGTCTGTTACGATGGACAGGGCCTCTTTTTGGTTACATCTTCGAAGAAGATTGACATAACATCGTCGAGATGCCCTCTGGTCGCCCCACACCTCTCCCATTCATTGATGAGTGGGAAACCTCATGACTTGATGGGCAGTGGAGGGGACAATGTAATTGACATTGAGAGTTGTCCTTCCTAATATGGCGTTGTAGGCGTTGATCTGGTTGATGACCACAAAGCGTACCTTTAAATGCAAGGACTTCCATCATTGGCCCCAGATCACAGGGAGTTGTATTGCCCCCAGGGGGTAAGTTGTTCTCCCTGCAAATCCTACCAATGGGGAAGTCATCTTTTGAAGATCATCTTCTTTGTATCCCATCGCGGTGATGGTCTCGAAGGTGATTACGTCAGTAGAGCTTCCTCCATCGACCAGTATTCTTTTAACTTTGAAATTGCCTATTTGAGTTGTAATTACGATGGCGTCTTCCTGGAATAGTGTTGATCTCGATAAGTCTTCCGTAGAAAAAGTAACTACCATGGGTTCGAGCTCCCTTGATATCTTGCGAGTATCTGTCGAGGAGATGTCTCGAGCCGCATAGGTGTCTCGAGCTGTGCTCGACTCTCCTCCAGCGGCGAATCCTCCCGACAAAACATTGATGTTGTTGTCTAGAGGGGATCTCCATCTTCAACCTTCATGGGCTCGATGTCGGTGATGTCGTTGAATTTCTCTTTGCATGAATTCTAATTCCCTCCTTGCCAGGAGATAATCTTCCGTGTTGTGCCCCTCTTCTTGGTGACTTTCACAGTAAGAGAGGCGACGACGAGTTCCTTCCATTGCTAGAAGTGCTTCCATCCTTTGTTGAGTTTGCCGGAATTCTCTTGAGGAAACTCCTTGAATGGACGAACTCTCCCCTTGATTTCGTGGGGTTTGGTGTAGAGTCGGGCAATTCACCCGGGCTTGTTCCGCCTCTGCATGGATAGTCACCCATTGAATCAACTCTTCCAAACTTTCCACTGGTTCAGTGAATTGAGTGATGGTTAAGGATCGGGACTGGGGTCCAAAACCTATAAAGAACACTTGGATGACTTCTCTTCCTGAGAGTTCACCTCCGGTATATCCCCCTTGAAATCGCCTAAAGTAATTCTCCATGGTTTCATTTGACCCCTGGAATATACTCTCAGCTCTACGCGTCTGGTTTTGCCTCACTCGACTTCTTGGCGGTGCCATGACTTTTTGATCACCGTTTCCCACAGACGGCGCCAAATGTTGGGATCAAAACGACGTGGCCTTGAACTTCTAGTAGTGGACTTCGAGGACTCGCCGGGAGCTAACTCTTTTAGGTATCTTTCTTGACCTCTTGGGTATTTCCTTTGGGAGCTTTGTGCTAGGCGAGGACCTGAAAAGAGGTGGGGATGTCTCCTGATTCCACTCCGAAGCTTACGTCGGTAATGGATTTAGAGAGAGTATTGTAAAGTATGAGAATTAAGATTACTGAAATACATAAAATGTTCCCCTTTTTATAGGGAGAGATTACTAACTTCAAGTGGCGGTCGTTATGACTTGATTGGTTGTTCAATGGCGGTGGTTGCTGTGTTTGATTGGTTGTGAAAGACAGTGAGGATCAGCTGATGACAAGCAGGTCGCCACCTCCCGTTTCTTACTAAGGAGGGTTTCCTTAACTTGGTGACAAGCAGGTTGCCACTTAGGTTTTACCATGAGAGGAAGGTTTCTTCAATTCTAAAGACAGTGAGCAGGTCGCTAGTTGGTACATTTCCTTAGGAGGAAAGGCTTCTAAAAGGTGGCGAGTAGGTCTCCACCTGCCTTTTCCTTAAGAGAAAATGTTTCTTTGTTGTATTTGGTAGTCAACTCGACTCTTACCTTAAGAGGAAAAGTTCTGAGTGACCTTATCGCCTTGCCTATCTTCGATAGTAGCTTTGGGAGTCGACCTTCCCTTGTATAGTCGTCGACCATTTATCCTTATCTCTTCGAGTTGGAGGTGAATGGTCGTCGACTTCTTTTCTTAGAATCTCGACTTTCATATCGTCGACCCATGTCAGATCGTCTCGAATCATATCCAACAACAGCCACCGTTTAGTTGGCTACCAAATAAAGAGTGCTTCCACTAGGTTGAAAATCCAAAAAGGCGGTCTAGTCCAAATCAGAAAATGAGGGGCATGATTGCAAATTCAAAAAATGCAATCACGGCAAAAGGAGAGAATAAGAGAGAAATTCTAAAAAAAAAAGAAAAAAAAAAAGATCCCGCAAGATTGTCGCACTATGCGTAATTTAGGAAAAAGTTAGGGACAAACATTCATACGCATGTGAATTGTCTACGACGCAGCGTCTTCCAAAGTCAACTTCACGGAAAGCGGGAAGGTTACAGTCTGCTCTCGCGAGTCACCATTCAAGGATGAGAAGGACTGTTACAGTCTGTTCCTACGAGTCAACTTCACAGCAAGCGGGACGGTTATAGTCTGCTCTCGCGAGTCACCATTCAAGGATGAGTAGGACTGTTACAGTCTGTTCCTACGAGTCAATTTCATGGAAAGCGGGACGGTTACAATCTGCTATCGCGAGTCGCCATTCAAGGATGAGTAGGACTGTTACAGTCTGTTCCTACAAGTCAACTTCACGGCAAGCGGGACGGTTGTAGCCTGCTCTCGTGAGTCACCATTCAAGGACGTGTAGGTCAGTTACAGTCTGTTCCTATGAGTCAATTTCAAGGCAAGCGGGACGGTTACAGTTTGCTCTCGCGAGTCATCCTTCAAGGATGAGTAGGATTGTTACAGTCTGTTCCTACAAGTCATAAACCGGCAATCAGGACCTGTAGTTTTCCAGCTTTCTAAGAGTTACAACCTGACGAATGAAGCCTTAGTATTCAGCCTTTGCAAGTCACGCCACTAGAGGCTCGTCTCAACCGGACGCCACTAGAGGCTCTTCTTCAACATACGCCACTAGAGGCTTTTCCTCGTCGCTCGCCACTGGAGGCATCGTCGATTGAGATTTTACTTTACTGCACGCCAATGGAGGTTTTTCTTTTACGTACGGCACTGGAGACTTTTCGTTATTGCATGTCACTGAAGGCTTTCTTTACTACACCGCCAACGGAGGCACCACCGACCGAGGCATTTCATTACTGCACGCCACTGGAGGCTTTACATTTACGCACCGCCAACGGAAGCACTGTCAACAGGGGCACCGCCAACCGAGGCTTTACTTTTCTGCACCACCAATGGAGGCTCTTATTTACTGCACTGCCGCTGGAGGCTCTACATGATGCACTACCAATAGATGTTTTCTTTCGCACCGTCCGAAATACGCCAGGAGTTTCCTTGAAGATTCGAAGACTCAAAAGTAGATATACTTTTCAACAAAATTAGTGTTTACTTGTGTTTAGACAAATCCCCCGGAACATGTTCTACGGGAATTCGCCTAAAGAGGGGCAAGCTGTAAACACCTAATTTTGGTCCGTGTGTGGCATGTTCAAAATGTCATATGTGATGCGTTTAAAAAGGAAGTATTTAAATATTAAAGGTGACGAAGTTTCTAAAGATAGGACTGGCTTAAATTATGATTGTTATTTGTTTAATATTTAGAGTATATTTTTTTTGAATATTTAGCATTTATGGTTAGAATAAATCTGTAATATTTATTTTCTAGTTAGCTTAGACCTTGATTAGTATAAACAGAGGTGATTTATAATGTAATAGGGACAAAAAAACAACACAATAATAAATCATTGTTGTTCAGCCTCAATTTTTGTGTCAAAAATAAAAAAATAAAACACTTCTTTTTTTCTTTCCAATCAGTCCCTCAGTCGGTGATCTTCCCGCTGCCACCAGCCCCACCGCCGGCGACCGGTAGCCCGCCGTGACCTGGCGCCGAAACCCCATCTCCCCGCCTTTGTTGTGGCTGACTGCCCGACGCCGTACCGTCCTCGCAACCGCAGCGGTCCACTGGTTCTGAACCAGAGATCTTTCGTCCCTGCATCTTGAGATCGCATCGGAGCCTTCTCGCTGGCCATCATCCCCCGTCCGTCGCCTGCTTGGCCATCCTCTGCTGGCCAGCCACCATCGCTGTTGCCTGGCTCGTCTCGTTCATTGCTTCTCATCACCTCCGGCGTCCAGGTAATGAGATCCGCGCATGCTTTCCTTTTTTATTTATAATTATTGATTTATTTATTGATATATTTATTTTTGTATTTATTATTAATAGATTGAAATAATTAGAATAATTTTAATTTAGTTAATTGTGTGTATTCGTCATGTTATTTCGCGTCAATTTAATTATGTATGATAATTGTTAATCTTATTAGGTCGTTCATATGTATAAATAATTCATAGTTGATTAACGATGAAAATTGGAAAATTTGTGGAATTAAGTACCGAAATGGCGTAATAAAAGTTATTTTTAATTCGTAATAGAACCCTCGAACTCGAATTTCTAATCGTAGACCGAATCGAAATCTAAGTGTTTAATTCGTTATTTGCTTAGGTAATTTAGGATTCTAGTTAGCCTAATAATTAACTAGTGACAACTCTTTCAAAATTAAACATTTTCAAAACGTAATTCGCCTTATGTCAGATTTTAGGTCTGACAACTCTCCCACTAAATGCCTTGAACGACAAGTTTGGCAAGACATTAATATCGATAACACACTTCAACTGGCATAGTTTGAAAACATAATGTTAGAGTCCAACATCGGACGTTCCCTAAGGGATGAAAAACAATTGACTCACATCAATGTAAAACTATATTCCAATAAAATCGTTCAAACACGACGCCATAAAAGCTAAAAGGGAATGCTAACGAGTTAATTCTTATCATCATGCGACATTAACTTGCGCATTAAACAAGTATTTGAACCGAGAGTAAGATAACTACTCTTAGAGGATACATGTTTAAATTAGCTTATATAATGGTGCCGTGGTCGAACATGAAACGTTACATTCCTTGAGGACGAATTTCCAACGCTTGGTAAAATGAAAAAAGGCGAAGTCTTGATCGAATTGGAGCAGGATAACGATGATAGTCAGGTCCCACTTACTTCGAGTGGGAGATTTGAGGCACCAACGCAAGTAAATGAAATGGTAAATGAAGATGGGGACATTTTCATAGTAAATCCAGTGGGTGAAGTCAATCCTACCATACAAATCACTGTTGCTGCAGGTGCGAATCAAGTTGAACCTGATAATCACGTAGCCTGACCGCTAGATGAAAATCCAATAATGCCATAACTACCTATTGTTCCCAGTGGGAGTGGATCAACCAACTTGGTTCCAGGTGCTAGTGATCAAGGAATTAATCTCGGAGGTAGAATCCCGAGACCGAGAGGTCATTCAAGAAAAGTTGTAGGTCAAGGTCAAGCACTACCCTTGTTCCTAGTGGGAGTGATGCTCTGATAAAAAACATTATTTCGAGTGGGAGCAACGTTTAGACTTAAGATGGGATTAATGAGCCTAGACGAAGTCAAATGCATCGAACTTCTCCCAAGAAGTATCCCATCGAGAAGGGTGAAATATTCACCCTAACTTCTGTTGACGAACCGGTAACGGTTCGAGATGCGTTGAAAGGATCTCAAGCGAAGGAATAGAGGAAACAAAGGAGGAAGTGATCGCCTAAATGAAAACCAATTTGGTAGATTCTTTAGTTGATTTACATGCTAACCGCAGGGCCATAGGGGCAAAGTGGGTTTTGAAACTGAAACACACTGCTGATGGAAATGTCGAGCGATACAAATCTCGATTGGTTGCGAAAGGTTACACCTAGCTTCACGAAGTGGACTTTGATGAGATATACTCACCGACTGTGCGGTACACCACAGTCAAAGCAATCCTAGCCCTGGTCGCATGCCTCGATCTAGAGCTGCACCAAATTGATGTTAAGATCGCATTCCTCCACGGAAACATGGAGGAAGAGATCTATATGGAGCAACCAGAGGGTTTCATTACTCCTGGTAACGAACGTAAAGTTTGTAAACTCCAAAGATCCATTTATGGTCTTAAATAATTGTCTCGGTAATGGTTCCGCCGATTCCACGAGGAGATCGTTTGAAACGGATTGGTGAATCTTCATGAGGATCCATGCGTTTATACGAAGACCTCCGAGTCTAAGTGTGTCATCTTAACTTTATACATGGATGACATACTCGTTGTTGTGAACGATGTGAGTATCATGCATGAATCAAAGTCCTGGTTGGCATCTGTATTTGAGATGAAAGACATGGGAGAGGATACGTACATCTTGGGAATTAAAATTGCTAGAGATCGTACCATCCGGAGTTTAAGTCTATCTCAGGAAGCTTACATCAACAAACTGTTGAAAAGGTTTAGATTACAAGATGCCAAACCCGTGGAAACGCCGGTAGTATTCGGGTGCGCGTTGTCAAAGCGCGACGGCCCGAAGAACCAGCAAGAGCTTGAACGGATGAGGAGTGTAGAGTATTTAAGCATGGTCGGAAGTCTCATGTACGCCATGCTTTGCACTCGTCCCGACATCTGTTACGTTGTGGGCCTAGTAGCAAGAGTCTAATCAGACCCTGGCTATCAACATTTAAAAGCTGTAAAGCGGATCATGCGATATCTGAAAGGTACTGCCGACTACGTACTGTGCTATGAGGGCTGGAAGTTAGAATTGACCGGATTCAATGACGCCGACCATGGTGGTGATCCAGACGATCGTTAGTCCACCAAAGGAGGAGTATTTCTCCTTGCTGATGTTGCCGTTTCATAGACGAGCAAGAAGCAATCCTGTGCCGCGCTGTCTACAATGGAATCAGAATTCGTTGCTCTATCCAAAAATGCACAGGAAGCGGTCTGGCTGAAAATGATTCTTAATGCGCTGCTTGGTGGCGATGTCGGGAGTAAACCTGTGAAGGTGTTCTCTGACAGTCAAGCAGCCATTGCGGCAGTAAAGAATCCGAAGTACCATAGTAGGACTAAACACATTGATTCGAAATATTATTATGCTAAATCTATTGTACAAGACAATATAATCACTTTAGAATACTCGCCCACTGATGACATGGTGGCGGACCCATTAACTAAACCATTGCGCAAAGAGACATTTGAAAAGCATGTTAAACTGCTTGGATTGCGTAGGGTTTAGAAGTGGGCGTATATCTGTGATAAAATTTTGATAATTGAAAGTTACATTTTGATCAATGAGAGAATTGCTATTCAAGTTTATGATTCATCGATGTCATAATGTTTGATTACATCCGATTTTACGGTTTATAAACTAAGTCGTAGGAGGACGCAATCCTCTGCACAAATTATGTTGAATGTGGGCCTTACCTTATCACACGGGCATGGTCGTCTTGTAGGAGAGGGGGAACTCTGTCGAAGCAAGATTAGCTAAGAACCAGTTGGGAAACTTGGTTATGCAAAACGATCATTTGGTTTCGGAGTAACACGACATGATCTTCATTTTGCACTTCGCCGGTGATGAACTCCGTTCGTCATTAACCACATTCCGTGACAGATGAAAGTCTGCGAAAGCATCATTGACATATCCTACGCCTGACATTATTCGGGTATGCTATCGACGCGTGCTTCATACTACGCGTGCCATGTTCGACCACGGGGTCATGCTCAGTTGTGCTAGGTAGAATCCTCGTGATTCGGATGGTTGCAAACTTCTTAACCTCGATCGTCTGATTGATTCCCGGGAGCCTTATGAAGAGGCACCCGAAGTATTCTCATGGACTCATAACTCATATCTAAGGTCAGACTCAATGTTCGCTTCTCGGTGTATGGGTGCAGTGCTGAAGAAAAAGGCCAAGTTACCACGTCTTTGGAAACCGGTTGGGTTTGACTAAGGGTATGAGCGATGGGGATGGTCAAGTTCACCTGTAATTCACCAACTCTTTTATTCACTAGGTGGCCACTAACCGGATATTAGTTGAAGTTTGTGAATACTTGTACGGATGCCCTAGAGAAGTATTCCTATTTGGAAACTGGGCAATGGGAGAATTATCAGTTGACCTAGGATACAACGCGATACAAATTGATGTTTTTAACAGGTTGATTTGAGACAGGGAATCAACGTTCCGTGGGCGCTACAACACTCCTAACAGATGAGTAGCACGATGCCCGTCGTATCCGTCGGTCGCACGACAAACCTCGTATGAACTATTCGGAAGTAGGTGCAAGATCAGAAGAGTGAAATGTTGATACGATTTGGACAACAATACATTAATAGGAACCCTCCAATTCCGGCGAGTGGGAGCTGTTAGCATATGGTGATTGGGCACCGTAAATGGAAGCCATTAATATGTATATGTTGCCTAAGAAATTGGGTAACAGTCACATTAGGGAAATTGGGCTTGACCCAAATCCCAATTGACATGAGAGGCCCAAAGGGCCTCCTTTACACATATAGGCCGACCGAAATAATAAAGGGGCAAAGTGGACTTTTGTTCACTTTGCTCCTCTTATAAATAAGGGGTGTTAGGGTTTTCATTAAGGTAATTCACAATTCCTCCTAAGTGGTGATTTGAGAGAAAAACCCTTCCCCCTTTGTGACAAGTTTCGGTCGAACCCACCAAGCACCAAGGGTGTGCCAATTTGCTTCGAGCAAACACTCCGGAGATCAGTCCCAGCCAAGAATCGATCAGAGGCTTTGCTGTGGAGCTAATACTGCGTAGGACTTCCTTAAAAAGAATTTCTACGTGTTCCGTCTGGTGGATCGTGAACTCCCTCTGCAGGATCCTTGGGACTACGGAAAAGGTTTAGGGTATGTGCACATCTTCCGCTGCGTAAATCAGATTACAAGCATGTACATGTGTTTATATTTCCGTAGTAATCTGCCCCGTAATCCAACAAGCCTTTCATAAGTGAGGAAGCTGCATTGCATAACATAATCATCTGTCCATCTAGGCATAGTAGTAGCTCGAGTAGATCTTCTTATGAGAGGAAATTCAGGTTCTGATACTTCTATATGAGGGAGATGGTCAACTGGTGTTGGAGAAGATGAAAAATAGGCTCATCATTCTGAGCTACCTCAGGCTCATCAATGTTAGTATTTGCACTAGGTGTGTTAACACATCAACATTATCATCATCATTAAAGATATGACTTGGGGTAGAAGAAATCACCTCATCTATAAGAAGTTGACGAAATTCCTGTATTGGCATGGAAAAGGGGAAAATTTGCTCTTTAAAGTGCATATCTCGACTAACAAATACATGCCGTGTATGTATATTCTGAGTTGGTGAATAACCAAGAAATACTGAAGGAATGGACTTGGCCTTCAGCTTATCATTATTCGTCAAGTCTGCTGCAAAATAGATAGATCTGAAGACTCTCAAATGATGAGGATCAAACTTCTTCTTATAAAGTATCTCAAATGGCAACTGATCATTCAAGACACTAGATGGCATTCTGTTAATCAGGTAGCATACAGTGTGCACACAGAAATTCCAATATCTATCTAGAACTTTAGCTTGTAGTTTGAGAACCCTAACAACCTCAAGAAGATGGCGATGCTTTCTCTCCACTACACCATTCTGCTGAGGTGTGTATGTGCAACTTGTTTGATGAATAATTCCTAAAGAATCAAACAGATCTTTGACAGCAGCATTAACAAACTCTGTGCCATTATCTGTTCTACATACTTTCACAGCTCTTTGAAACTGTGTTTTTACTTATGTGATGAAGTATTTGATGTGTGTGAAAACCCCATCTTTCCATTTCATGAAATAAATCCAAGTATATCTCGTAAAGCCATCAACAATGGTTATGAATTATCGAAATCCTTCAACAGTAGGTACCTTGTAGGGACCCCACAAATCCATATGAACCAGTTCAAAAGGTAAATTAACACTAGAACACTTGAAGGGAATGGTGTTCTAGTTTGTCTTGCTAATGGACAAACCATACAATCCTTAACATGCCTACTGCTTGTTCTAACATTAACAATCATCAACAACTGAGGTAATGGAAGATGCCCCAGCCTCCTATGCCAAAGACTAGCAAGATCAGCTTCATCAACCACATCAGCTACAGCCCCAGAAATTGATTGCCCATTGTGCACATAGAGACCCTCTTCTTGCCTACCAATCACCATTGAGTCCTAGTTAAGTGCCCCTGAAACTTCATGTAATCATGAGTAAATTCTACAGTGCAAGATAAATCACTGTAGAGCTGGGAAACTGATATCAAATTAAATTGAAAATTTGTCACAAGCAGGACATTCTTTAGAGGTAAACTCCCATTCACTAAGCAGCTCCCTATATGTGTAACTTCAACTGAGTGGCATGTGGGAAAACTAACCTTTGTGTTCCCAGCTAAATTTTCTCTCACATCAAATAACCATCTTCTCAGACAGGTCATGTAGTTGCTAAACTATCTGTAATCCATTGTGAATTAGAGGAATTATGAGATAATGCAGCAGCCAAATGAGAGATACCTGATGTATGATTAGCCATATTAGCTTTGGATTCAGTAGGTTTGACAGCAAAATGCCCCTCTGTTTGCACATAATGCCCCTGTGTTTGCACTTGTGGATTATAATGTCCCTGTGTTTGCACATAATGCCCATGTGTTTGCACTTGTGGATTATAATGCCCCTGTGTATGCACATAATGCTCATGTGTTTGCACATGTGGATTTGAAACGGCCATTGGATGATCCATATGAGCACCATCAAAGTTCCCCTCAGAACCTCCATCTGAATAAACATTTGTAGCTGCCACTGCTGCCTATCTTCTTCTAACTTCCTCCGGTACTCCGTGTTTTCTCCAACATGAATCTTCTAAATGCCCTTTCCTTTTGCAATAAGTAAAAAGCAAATCTCCATTGTTTTTAGTCTGTATTCCTGCATTTGTATTTTGAGGCTTTGATTTGAAAGATTTTGCACTAGAGGATGAGTATAGGGCTGTCTCAGGTAAATCAGAGGACATACAATTTGTCACCACCCTCTGATTCACTTCTTGGACAAGAACTGAATAGGCATAATTCAATGAAGGCAGAGGATACATCATCAATAGATTTGATCGAATAGGAGCAAATGAATCATTCAATCCTATCAAAAACTAAATCAATTTTTGGTTTTCTCTTTTAGCCAAAGTTCAAGGTGAGATTAAACAATCACCACACAACTCATCATCATCCACCACAACTAATTCATCCCACAAGGTTTTCATCTTCCCAAAATAGTTGGCAATGGAAAGCGTTCCCTGTTTGATTTGATAAATTTCCCTCGTTAGATGAAAGATTCGAGTCCCATCCACTTTGCTAAACCTCTCCTTAACATCTTCCCAGATTACTCGAGCGGTGCGACTATAATGCATACCATGAGTCAAATATTTACAAATCGAGTTAATCAACCACGATTTCACTACAGCATTGCACCTATCCAATGTTGTTCTCATCGAATCATTAACATAATCTCGAGGACATGTTTCATTAACGAAAAAAAGCTTGTTCTTAACTAACAAAGCATCTGATATAGCATGGACCCGCTCTTGATAGTTTAGACTACCAGTGAGCTTCAATTCAATCAAGGAAACACCAGTCGAATCAGAAGGATGTAGATAAAACCTGTCATCATAGACACTATTCATCGATCCAGTCGATCTGGAATTGTTCCCGCCATTTCCTCCATGTGCCGTTTGATTGTCATCTCCTCAATCAGCTCCAGTAGATCCATTGCCTCCTGAAGCTCTAAGTGGTGACCAAGCACCTTGCGAACCATTCAGCGGCTGATTTGAGTGTCATCCAGCCCATATCGTATTCCAAATCAAGAAATCCTCAACAAGATCTGATTAATTGAGCTGAGCGACATCGAAAATCGAATCGAATTCGCTCTGATACCATGAAGAAATCTTGGAAATCGAGACTGAAAATAATGAAGATGAACAAGGAGCGGAGGATCTCCTTAGCCCTCTTCAAATTCCTTTATTCAATTTCATAGTCTGAAAATACAGATAAAAGCTGCTATTTATAGTAATAGCAATAAACTAACTAATTTCATTACATATGAATAAAAGACCCAATACTTCTTATAGTAATAAAACTGGTCCTCAAACCAACATACTTCTTCAATGCAGAAACGGCGACCTGAGCAAGACCCATAGTAAATTATGGGATTTGACAATTTTCGGCCAAATTACTTAGTTTATGGGGTCAAAATTACAGTTTTATGTTTCTTCAGGTCTTTTATTTTTTTTTGTAATTTATCGGTTTTGTTAGGGTCAATTTTCAACTTTTGGATTTTGACCTAGGTCTAAGGTTTTTGTTTTCAGTATTTAAGATATGTTTAGCCGTTGTTTACATTCTGTTGAATTTTATATGAAAAAATTGAGGTTTTTCCTCAACCCTGCGTCAATTCTTCGGTATTCTTTTGAATCAACAAATTCTTGCGCCTCTATCCAACAAATTCTCGAAATTCCCCTTGAATCAACGAGTTTTTGTCCATCTATCACCACCACGATGCATCAGATTGGTATCAGAGCCGAAGATTCTGCGCGATGCCGTTCCTTGATTGGCTGGCACCATATCATATCAGAAATGTTGTTGTTATTGATAATCCAAATTATGAAGAGTACATTGAAGATGAAGACGTCGCAGCGATGATCGACCATCACCCCATCTTCCATGATCCTGAATTAATCATCTCCCCGACCGGCAGGAGCGAATTCGAAGGCCTCTTGACCTCCGATTTCGGGTATAAGCCACAAGGAAAATCAACCCCAACGTCGGCAACCAGACAACACTCGAACACCGCTTCACGTGAAAAATTTTATGATGTTGTGGCTGAGTGTGATCTTCTTCCTGCTTCCTATTACTAGCCTTCCTTGCGCAAGATTCGAGGGCGAATCTTCTTTCCCCGGAGAGAATGATGTGGGCGATCTTGAGTTGTCAGATTTTGGCAAGCAAGTACATTCTTTCATGCGGACACGGCGATCTGAGCAAGACTAATAGTAAACTATGGGGTTTGACCCTTTTCTGCCAAAATACTTCGTTTAGGGGGTCAAAATTGCAGTTTTGTGTTTCTTCGGGTCTTTTTTTTTTTTTTTTTTATTTATCGGTTTTTTTAGTGTTGGATATACGCCCAAGCTATCACTATTTGGACCTGATAAATGGGCCATAACCGAATATAATTCGAAACTTGAAACACGGACACCCGAGGCCCAGCTCGTAGGCCCGAAAAACACCCCGAGTGGCGAAAACCACTCGGGAAGGCCCTGAGCGGAAAAACTACCCGGGAACAACCCAAGAAAGGGACCCTTGCTGGGGTTACCCGAGCAAGGAACCCTTGCTTGGGTAACCCGAGCAAGACCTTGGGGGTACCCGGTCGCGTACCCCCCTCCGTCCGGACGATTCGCTCTCGTCCGGACCCCCACACCCAGATGATATTTCGCCCGGGGCTCGTCCTTGGAGGCCACATACCAACACTTAGCTATGTTAAACCTATTTACGGTCGAACCAGGGTCAAATGCACCTTATTTACAGTCAAGGCCAACTTATATTACGAACTTGTCACACCCGGACAAGGAAACCACTGGAACCGGGACGGTTCAATAGGAACTCTATATATAGAGACCTCCTCTCCTCATTTTAAGGTAATCTCTCACTCTCTCTCTAAGCTCACTACCTCTCTCTAAAGCTCATACTCACTTAAGCTTCGGAGTGGGTTTACCGGGACTCCCCGGTGCCATTTGCAAGTACCCAAGGAGAGGAAGCGAGGATCCGAGAAGAAAGAAGCTCACAAAGTAGAAGTCCGGGAAGAAGAAGCCCACGAAGGAGAAGGTAGAGAAGAAGAAGCCCACAGAGGAAGCTCGTGTGAAAAAACTGGCGCCGTCTACTGGACTCGAACAAGAAGCACGTAGCTACTACTTGCGATCGATGGCAACAACTAGGAGTTAAGTTGGGGGGCAGAGCAGACAGGTGCCCGTGGGAGGAAACAACCAAGAACCTGCATTGGGGAATAGGCAAGTTCCAGTGGTAAGCTAGCATGCAACCATTGAAAGAGAACGGGAGGAAGTAGGGAACGAGGAACATCCACTTCCTGAAGAACAAAACTCCTCAACAAATGCCCGCCCAGAGCCAATGGTGAACCAGCCACAACCCCAGCCACCACAACAAGCAAGAACAAACCCTCAGACATACAACATCACGCCCGAACTAATGGCGGCATTGGAGGAAATGCTGGAAGAAGAGAGCGTCTAAGGGCGCACTTAAGGCAGGAGCAGCCAAGGTACCAAGCATCACCTCCAAGGTCGATGGGGGGACACCGGTAGGCATACTCTAACTCTTTGAACTAGCAATCCCAAGGAATGGGGTATCACCAACAGAGAAACCCCAACTACCAGGCAAACAATGGCCAAGGATATGCCGGAACCCTACCTCAGAACAACCAAGGGTATGCTGGACCCCAAAATGGCCAAGGGTATGCTGAACTCCAGAACGGCTAAGGATATGTTAGACCCTAAAACGGCCAAGGGTACGTTGGACCTAGAACGGCCATGGGTATGTCGGACCTCAAAACGGACAAGGGCATGCTGAGCCCCAAAACAACCAACAAAATTTCGGTCCTCAAAATGAAAGGCAGCAGAACGTGGCAATAATAGCTCTCACGAAGGAGGAGATCAAAGAGCTAATAACTAAAAAGATCAAGGATCCGAAGGGAAGAGGAATGCACAAACTAAGAGACAGGGCCTCGCACCCTTTCACTCAGGAGTTGAATAATGTAATGGTTCCACCGAACATCATAGTGTGTCAAATTCCGGACAATTTCGGGAAAGGAGACCCAATATAGCATATCTGGAAGCACGAATCATCACTCTTGGGAAGAACGACGGTTGAGGACCACTATGCAATGTTATTCCCATCGACCCTAGCAGGAAACGCCTCATATTGGTTCTTTAGTCCGCCCCATGCATCAATAGCCTAATGGGCAGATTTGAAGGATAAGTTCATCCAACAATACTTAGGGGAGAGATAACTCCTAAAGGGCGACTCAGCGCTAGACGATGTGAAACAAGGATATGATAAAACATTGGCAAGCTACTACACAAGGTTCAATCAAAACATCTCTGACATAGCGACAGAGCTCGTGGAAGGGGAGATAGTGCTTGCTTTCGCAAGGAACCTGGGACACCGGGGGGCACCTCTGGCGGACAATGTAGAAGTGCTACCAATTAGCTCATTAGAGGAGTTGGCAGAAAGAGTCAAGGCATAAATTGATCTAGAGCGCGCACGATCAAATTAGAAGAAGGGTTATGAAGCGCAGGAAAGTGACAACAACAAAATAGGAAAAGGAAAACCCCAACAGCCACAACATCAATAGCAAGCCCCAAGAAGACAGGTATGGATGCCCCAAGGAGGAGCAATGGAAAATGAGCAATCTAGACCCCAAGGCATTCATAATATTGTCTTCACCCCCTCACAAGAGAAACCTCAGTAATCCTGCAGGAAATGAAGAGGCTAAATTTGTGGACTCCGCCAGCGGAGAAAAGGAAGGGGAGAATGGTAAACAACATTGAGCAATGGTGTGAGTACCACGATGGCGACGGGCACCACACGCACAATTGCTTCCACCTACAACGTGATATTGAAAATCTCATTCAAGAGGGCATGCTGAAGAACTTTGTGAAGGATGACAGGAAAAGAGAAAGAACCCCTCAGGCAAGGTACAATGGAAAAGGAAAGGGAAAGGAAAAAATGGAGGACTACCATCCCCCACAAAACAAAAAGTTGACTATCAACGTCATCCACGGCGGTTTACCAGCGGGGGTGAGGCCTCCAACTCAAGAGAGGTTTATGTAGCCTCGGTAAACGAGATGCGTGCATTCAGAAAACGCCAAAGGCCGGTTGAGAGCATGAAGATAACGTTCTCAGACGAAGACTTGAAATACATGGTATACCCTCATGACGATGACTTGGTAATTACAATGGACATTGCTGGCTACAACGTAAAGAGGATGTTAGTGGACGGAGGTCGCTCCACAAATATCCTCCACATCGATGTGGTAAGAGCAATAGGGAGGACAGAACGGGCTTTCATGCCTGTTAACTTCCCTCCGGTAAGCTTTGCAGGGGCGGCAACATTTTCTCTCGGGATTATAACTCTCCTTGTGACCTTGGGCAAAGGATGGACGCAAGTCCAGCTGAAAATAACCTTTGTTGTGGTAGAAGATCCGGGGGCTTACAACGGAATACTAGGCCGCACCACCATCAACCCGAACCGCATAGTTCCATCAACCGTCCATAAAAAAATTGAAGTTCCCAACACCAAATGGCATAGGAGAGGTTTTGGGAGACCAAGCAGCTTCAAGGAAATTCTACCTAAATGCCATGAGGAGGAGGGGGCAACATGGCTTTCCCATTGCCTTCGTGGAAACACCAAGGAGAGATAACAATGGAGGGGTCAGTCAAGGATGGAGGAATATGCTAGGTGCGGTGAAATGAGTGGTAAGCCGCCTCATGAATGTGACAATGGAGATATTCAAGAAGAGAAAGAGGCAGGAGCCTCAAGAATAAATTATCGAGGAGGAAGAAGGAAAGGCAAGAGAAGAGAGGAAAAGAACGAGAAGAATAAGAAGGCAGGACCATGAATGCTTGGAGGACATCCAACAGAAAGGAGAAAAATTGATAAAGTGCTACTTTGTAAGGCTAGCTACGGCGGCAGCGGACCTCAAAATCACTAAGAACGAATTTGTAAAAGCATTTTTCAGGCCCTTTAGGAGGGACGTTGAAGAATACTTCAGAGGACAGGGGGTATAGCCACCATAGAATCAGTTGAAGAATTCAACAACAAGCTGCACCAGGCCATACAAATAGAGGAAGAAGAAGATAGAAGCTACTACAGGCTCAGTGATGGGAGGACATTACACTTCACACCGCTAAGGAGTGTAGTTTAAGAGTCGTACAACAACGTCCTCTATGACAGAATTCCACCACCGTTGGAGTCATCAAGGGCCTTCATAGGCACAGAGCTGGAAGGGTGGTGTGAATATCACAAGGCTTGGGGACACAGCACCAACAAATATCTGGCCCTCAGATTGGAGGTCGAGGAAGAAATACATGTTAGAGGCCTCCATGATGAGATAGGCTCTGAGGCGCTGGAATTCGACACCACCTAGAGTGGAAGCTATCTAAACCTTTTTCATTTCACACTTATATATTAGAGTACTTGAAGGAGATCTACGGACTCCAGTTAGACCTTCCTTTTTGTAAGAAATTACAATGGTGCTAAATGAATCAGATGCTTTTCAGGGTACGAGAACAACCAAGCACCATAACACAAAAAAGGACGTAAGACCCACATGGCCACTCTTCCAACCGATAAGGGGAAGATTCAAAAGGACAACTCTGAAATATGATAAGGGGAAGATCCATAAAGACAACCCTTGCATATGGAAAGAGGAAGATCCATAAGAACAACCCTTCCAACCGAAAAGGGACATAAGACCAACAGGGCCACCCTTACAACCGTAAAGGGGAAGATCCAAAAAGATAACTCTAAGTATGATATGGGGATTATCCACAAGACAACCCCTACATATAAAAAGAGGAAGATCTATAAGGACAACCCTTCCAAGCGAAAAAGGGATATAAGACCCACATGGCCACCCTTACAACCGATAAGGGGAAGATTAAAAAAGACAACCCTGAAATATGAAAAGAGGAAGATCCATAAGGACAACCCTTACATATTGAAAGGGGAATATCTATAAGGAAAACCTTATCCAACAAGACAACTCTAAATATGATAAGGGGAAGATCCACAGGACAAACTTTACATATAAAAAGAGGAAGATCTATAAGGACAACCCTTCCAACCGAAAAGGAACATAAGACCCACAAGGTAACACTTACAACCGAAAAAGGGAAGATCCAAAAAGACAACTCTAAGTATGATAGGGGGAAGATCCACAGGACAACCCCTACATACAAAAATAGGAAGATCTATAAGGACAACCCTTCCAACCGAAAAATTGTCATAAGACCCACAGGGCCACCCTTCCAACCGAAAAGGGGAAGATCCAAAAAGACAACTCTAAATATGATAAGAGGAAGATCCATAGGACAACCCTTACATATAAAAAGAGGAAGATCTATAAGGACAACCCTTCCAACCGAAAAGCGACACAATACCCATAGGGCCACCATTCCAACCGAAAAGGGGAAAATCCATAAGGATAACCTTTCCGACGATAAAAGGGACATAAGATCCACAGGGCCACCCTACCAACACAAAGAAACCCAACATACAATAAAAGGAATAAAAGCCCTGGAAAAGATAGGCCATCCTAATAGAGTATCACATCGATAACAAAAGGTGTGTTGAAAGCACATCAAGTCATCCAAACATACAAACACATTAAGGAAAATAGTACGACAACAAAGGAAGGCAAACCCGAGTATCTAGCAATAAAACAAGGACATCTCCAAAACAACCAGGAGAGAACCACAAAGCCGCAACAATAAAAACACCAACAGACAATATCAGCTCAACCACCCTTCACAAGGGGAGTATCATCCTCTCCGGCAAGAACTTGTGAAGAGGTGAGGTCTTAACAACACGGGTAGAAGCCTTAATATTGGTCTTCGAAGAATGGTCGACAACGACCCGTCCGACAACAATCCTCGCTCGCTCCGCACGCCTGTTAAGTTGGCCAACAACATCTAAGGCAAAAATAACACATTCTCCAAGTTGCGCAAACGGGAAGTTGGGACTCAGACCATGAACCTTCTCAACCAAGTTCACTCCAAAGGTGTTCATAATACCCTGGTAATGCTTCTCAGCACGGTCAGAAAACTCTTTGGAAGATAAAAATCATGGACTCCAATGGCTTTGCCTTTCTCGACGCCAATGGCCTCACCCTTCACAACTCCCACAGCCTCACCCTCCTCCAAACCGGCCAACCTACCCTCTTCACGAGATTCGTGGAGAGCATTCTTCAGCCTTAGCTCAGCTATCAAATCATCATCCGCCCGGCGGGCAACAATATCATCAAGCTCATTCTGAACAATAGTCAAACGACTGGACAAAGAAACCTTCGACACCCTAAGCTCCTCAACCTCGTCGCGCAAATGCTCTTCGGTTCTCTTCGAAGTAGCCTCAAGCGTCCTCTCCATCTGCCAAAACATGTCCTGCTCCTGAGTGACGTTCACCAGGTGAGAACCAAGGTTAACGACAGAAGATATGCCCTACCAAAAGAGAAAAGGAGACAGGACCAGCAATCTCACAAAACAAAGCAAAAGACAATACAAACACTCACAGGAGCAAACTGGGACAAGGCGCCCTTCACAAAGTGGTGGGCCTCTTCAAAATCAGACAGGGGGAGAGAGCGATCGGCCAGGGGATAATGGAGTTCATCATAGGAATAGAAACTTCCGGAATGGAAAGGGAGGCCAACAGATCATAGGCTTGGTGCTTAGCAGTCTGGAAAGGCATCCAAGCATTACCCCTAACATCACCAATGATGTGGCGGATGAGATCCTAGGGAAAGATAAAAAAAAACTTGATCCTACCTGAAAAACAAGTATAAGGCGCGACAAGAGCATGATAAATACACATATACAAGAAGAGAACATCATCATGTACCTGGCACGGGAGGTCTATCATCTGAGGTTGCAACCCTCGGGGGGAGGGGGGGGGGGAAGGGGGGGAGACGGGGCGAGGAGACAAAGAGTCGTCAGCATCATCCGAAGCCTCCTCATTCTACGGGGCGATAGGAGAATCATCAACGACGTCCTCAACAACAACCTCTCTCTCTTTATGGCAAGAGGAGGACCTGGAGGGAGAAAGGAACGAGGCTACCTTCAGAGCTTTAGAATTAGAGGCTTCCACCTCTAAGCTAGACCTCTTCGACTTGATCTTAGCCAAGATCTGCACGGCAGAGATGGAAGGGGACCTCCCTAAAAATTAACAAAACATGGGTGAATTCAACATAAGCAAAGTAAGCATAGAAAAAAAAGAAAACATCACAAACACGTACCCGAGGAAAGTTTCACAGCCCCGTACGACAGTGAAATAGTAGCAGGAGTCTCAACCACGGGCAAAGGAATAGGAGAAACAACCGAAGCTTCCCTATCTGAAGGGACGTCCTAACCAACATCAGCGTTCTCCTGAAACAGGGAAGGCCGATATAGAAACCAACCTACAAGACAACGAAATTAAGTTACAAGTATTAAAAACTCAAACGCTTGCGTACCAAAGGTAAAACGGAGGGCGCCGTTCGAATCCCCATGGCCAACAGCTCCTCTTCCGAGATGCGATGGACGGACTCGAAAGAAGCCGTCGTGTTCTCCGTATATATCAGCTTCAGGTCCTGCCTATCAGACGTAGAAAGCTCGAAAAAGTCAGGACGCGCATCCGTCGACATGGGGGTATCCAAGGACCAAGAAACGGTTAGCATTTGGCGTTATGGGCCGCCGTAATTGGTAGCCCATTAATTAAAGGCCATTAACCTAAGAAATTAGGAATGAGTCACATTAGGGATTTTGGGCTAGGCCTAAAATCCCATGTGACATGGGAGGCCCAAAATTGGGCCTCCCGACCTATAGGAGTAAGGAGGTGAGATTTTCCCACCTCTACTCCTCTATATAGGGACCTTGGGGTGACTTCTTAAGTGCTAATTTCTCCTCCTAAGTGTTGAGATTAAATCCCTTCCCCCTAGTCCCTAACCTAGCCCGGCTGAACCTCACACAAAGGAGCTGCCTAAATTGCGACGAGAAATTTACTCCATGTAGATCCTTCCCGCAAGAATCAAAGGAGGCTTTGCTGTGAAGATCACACTCTTCTCTAACATAAAACTCTACGGGGTACCGGTCGGTGGATCGGGAACTCCCCTCGAAGATCTTGGGCTGCAAGAAAGGTTTAAGGTATATGCACTATCTCCGCTGCGTAACTAGTTACTTAGCACGTACCTAGGGTTTTTTCTTGCATGATTAATCACCATAATCCAACAGTGGTATCAAAGCCTGTGTTAGGGAGTTCGTATTTTGATAAATTGGTGTTCTTTGATTTTCTTGGATAGTGCCGAACCGAATTTTAAAAGCTTGTGTTCAAAGTATTAAAATTTTCGATTTTTGGGTAACACCAATGTTGGCCGAGATTTTCATGATATTCAAACTAAAACTTGATGTTCATGATCTTAAAGAAAAGCAAGACTTTTATCAAATTCAAACTTTGGATTCTTGATCTTAAAAGGTTTTGATCTTGAAATTTTATAACAAACCCTAATTCCATGTTAGTTTCGGCCGAACCTTACTATAGGTGTTCAAGGTGAAATTATTGATTTCTTAGTCCACAAGTAACCTAGTTTAATCTGAAAATTTCAAAAATATTGTTAGATTACGGGGAGTTAATCACTACGGATACTATAAACATGGTACATGCTAGTAATCGATATTACGCAGCGGAAGATTCGCATATATCTCACAACTAGTCCGTAGTCCCAAGATCCTTGCAGAAGGGAGTTCATGATCCTCCGGTCGGCACCCGTAGAGGTTCTTGTGAAGGAAGCCCTACGCGGTATATTCTCCACAGCAAAGCCTCATAACGATTCTTGACAAGGGATGGATCTCCGGAGTGTTTGCTCGAATGCAAATTGGCACAACCTTGGTCTATGTGTGGTTCGGCCGAAATAGGTGTTATGGGGAGGAGGGTTTTTCTCTCTAAAACACTCCAAGGAAGGATTAAGGATTAACCTAATAAAACCCCTAACACCCCATATATATAGGAGGAGTAAAGTGGACAAAATTCCACTATACCCCTCACTAATACTTCGGCCGGCCTATGTATAAGGGAGGCCCGATTTTGGGCCTCTCATGTCAATTGGAATATGGGTCTGGTCCAATGTCCTAACGCGACATGTACCCAATTAACTTAGGTAACATATACATATAACGGGCTTCCAATTTACGACGCTCATCACCATATGCTTACAGCTCTCACTCGCCGGAATGGGAGTGTACCTGTTAATGTATTGTCGTCCAAATCTGCATCAACATTTCACTCCTTTGATCTCGCCCTTGCTTCCGAATAGTTCATACGAGGTTTGCCGTGCGACCGACGGACACGACGGGCATCGTGCTACTCATCTGTTAGGAGTGTTGTAGCGCCCACAGAACGTTGATTCCATTTTCTCCAATCAACCTATTATAAACAACATTTATATAGTGCCGCGTTGTATCCTATTTCAACTGATAAATCTCTTTTTGCCTAGTTTCCTCATAGGAACACTTCTCCAAGGCATCCGTACAAGTATTCACAACCTTCAACTAATATCCGGTTGGTGGCCACCTATTAAATACAAGAGTTGGTGAATTACAGGTGAACTTGACCATCCCCATCGCTCATATCCTTTGTCAAACCCAACCGGCTTCCAAAGACGTGGTCACTGGGCTTTTTTGTTTAGCACTATGCTCGTACGCTGAGAAGAACATTGAGCCTGACCTTAGATATGAGTTCCGAGTCCGTGAGGATACTTTGGATGCCTCTTCATAAGGCTCCCGGGATCAATCACATGCTCGAGGTGAAGAATTTTGCGCCCGCTAGAATCACGAGGATTCTTATCTAGCACAACCGAGCTGTGACCCCGTGGTCGAACATGGGACGCACAGTATGAAGCACGCGTCGATAGCATACCTGAACATTTAAGTTTACAGGAATGAGATATGTCAATCATGCTATCGCAGATTCTCATCTGGCCCATAATTTGAATTAATGACGAACGAAGTTCATCACGGGGATTTTCAAAACGAAGATCATATCGAGTTACTTCAAGACTAGATAATCGTCCTGCGTAATCAGGTTTATCCCCCTGACTCTTAGCCAATATTGCTTAGTAGAGGCCTCCCTCCACCGCAAGACGACTGTATCTTTGTGATGAGGTACGACCCACATGCGACATAGATTTGGCAGAGGATTGTGTCCTTCTATGACTTAGTTTATAGAACGTAAATCTGATGTACTCAAACATTATGACGTCGATAGATCATAAACTCAATTGCAATTCTTTCGTTTCAATTATGTAACTCTCAAATATCAAAATATATCAAAATGACAGATACATGCCACTTTTAAACCCTACGCAATCCAAGCAGTTTTACATGCATTTCGAATATCTCCCTGCGTAGTGGTTTAGTTAATGGGTCCGCAACCATGTTATCAGTGGACAAGTATTCCAAAGTGATTATATTGTTAATGGGTCCGCAACCATGTTATCAGTGGACAAGTATTCCAAAGTGATTATATTGTCTTCTATCATAGATTTAGCGTAAAAATATTTCACATCAATGTGTTTGGTTCTACTATGGTACTTCAGATTCTTTACTGCCGCAATGGCTGCCTGACTGTCAGAGAACACCTTCACAGGTTTACTCCCGACATCGCAATCAAGCAGCGCAGTAAGAAGCCTTTTCAGCCAGAACGCTTCCTGTGCATTCTTGGAGAGGGCTACGAATTTTGATTCCATCGTGGACAGCGTGACACAGGTTTGCTTCTTGCTTGTCCATGAAATGGCGGCATTAGTAAGGAGAAAAACTCCTCCTGTGGTGGACTTACGATCATCCGGATTGCCATCATGGTCGGCGTCACTGTAACCGGTCAATTCTAACTTTCCCCCCTCATAGCACAGTGCGTAGTCGGCAGTACCTTTCAGATAACGAATAATTCGTTTTACAGCCTTTAAATGTTGATAGCCAGGATCTGATGGGAAACGTGCTACTAGGCCCACGTCATAAAAGATATCCAGACGGGTGAATTTCATAGCGTACATCAAACTACTGACCATACTTAAATACTTTGCACCATTCATCTGTTCTCGCTCTGCCAGGCTCTTGGGGCCGTCACCTTTTGACAGTGCGCACCCAAATACCACCGGCGTATCCACAGGTTTGGCATCCTGTAATCTGAATCTTTTCAACAATTTTTTGATATAAGCTTCTTGAGATAGACATAATTTTCGGGTAGCCCGATCTCTAGAAATTTTAATGCCGAAGATGTATGTGGCTTCTCCCATGTCTTCATCTAGATGCTAACTAGGACTTGACTTGTTCATAATACTCGCATCGTTTGCGGCAATGACTATGTCGTCCACGTATAAAGATGACATACTTAGACCTGGAGGTCTTATAATACACGCACGAATCCTCGTGAAGATTCACGAATCCGTTTCCTACGATTTCCTCGTGGAATTTCCGGTACCATTGCCGAGACGACTGTTTAAGACCGTAGATGGGCCTTTGGAGCTTACAAACATTACGTTCGTTACCAGGAGTAATGAAACCCTCCGGTTGCTCCATGTAGATCTCTTCCTCCAGGTTTTCGTGGAGGAATGCGGTCTTTACATCCATTTGGTGCAGCTCGAGGTCGAGACTTGCGACCAAGGCTAGAATGGCCCGTACTGTGGTCTAACGCACAGTTGGTGAGTATGTATCGTCAAAGTCCACTCCGTGAAGTTGGGTATATCCTTTCGCAACAAGTCGGGTTTCGTACCTCCTGACCTTTTCCATCAGTGGTGAGCCTTCTTTCAGGACTCACCTTATCCTTGTGCCCCTGTGGTTAGCAGGTAAATCAACTATAGACTATAATGGCTTTCATTTAGGTAATCTTTCTCTTTTATTATTTTCCTCCATTTCTCCACTTGAGGTCTTTCCAATGCTCACTAACAGTTGTTAGAGTGAGGTTATCACCCTACTCAATGGGTTCGATGCCTTGGACTTTCGTCTATGCTTGTTAATCCCATCTTGAGTCTGAACGTTTCTCCCACTCGGAATAATGCCTCTTATCGTAGCATCACTTCCATTGGGAACAAGAGTAGTGCTTAAACCTTGACCTACAACTTTCCTTGGACGACCTCTTGGTCTCGGGGTTTTATTTCCGAGATGAATTCCTTTATCACTAGGACCTGGAACCAAGTTGGTCGGATCAGTCCCACTGGAAACAATGGGTAGTCTAAGAAGTTGTGGCATTCCTGGTTTAGCAGTCTGACTATCAGGTTCTACTTGATTCGTCTTTGCGGCAATAGTGATCTCATGAGGTAGGGTTTATTCATCCCGCTGGATTTACTATGAAAATGTTTCCATCATCATTTACCATGCCATTCACTTGAGTTGTTGCCGGTTCAAATCTCTCCCACTCGAATTAAGTGGGGCCTGATTGTCAGTGTTACTGCTCTGGTTTGATCAAGACTACACCATTTTGGAACTGACCATGCATTGGAAATTCGTCCTCAAGTGACGTAATGTCTCATGTTCGACCACACCACCATTTTCAAAAGCTTTAAACAGGTATCTTCTAAGAGTAGGTAACGTACTCTTGTCCTAAATACGTGTTTAGTGTGCAATTTAATATCGCGCGATGATATGATTTAACTCATTATCATTCTTTAGCTTTTATGGCGTCGTGTTCTACCGATTTCATTGGAACGCAGTTTACATACATGTGAGTCATCTACTTCATCTCATAGGGATCGCCTGATAGATTGACTCTAACATTATGTTCTTGAACTGTTCTTCTTGAAGTGTGTTTTACTTGATTTGAATGCCTAGCCTGACTTATTGTTCAAGGCTTATGGAATGAAAATCGTTTAATCGACTTCATCCTTCTTCGTTTGCCAACTTATCTCAGGGATTTCATCCCATCTTCGAACTGAGCATCTTGGGTTTTCACCCTATGCGTCAGCTAATACTTTTACAAGGTCGTGGTAGCTTATGAAGAATACTTCTTTCCGATGTAAACATTATCAGTAAGTTATTTCCGAAGCGATGCAAACGAAAATTCAGCACTTCATCACTTAAACACTTCATCATTAAACTCGTATTTTGAAACGATGTGTTCCGTCTTTAACTCGCGCGTAGCGGTATTCACCGAAGTTTTAACCTTAGGTTAAATCATTTCATTTCTGAACTTAATTCAATTTAATCAAATTAGTTTCCACACATGATTACTATTACTAATTATTTCATTTAATGGAGTACTAATAATAAAGTAAGATTTATAACCGGTTCATTCTTAGAGTTACGCAATCAATGGATTTTAATGTCATTTTGATTTTACTCAAAGAATTAGATGTAGGAGAAGATGTATGGATTTTTTTTTATTCGGCCATATCCAATAGCCTTATTGCTTCGGTTTAGTTATATTTCGGATCGATCTCGTTTCTGGCCGAGTCGATTAATCTTGATAAGCATAACTCATTTCGAATCGAATGGTAACCACTTTATTCAATGAATCCGAAACAGTAATAACCAGAATTCAAACAAAAAAAATGAACAATAGGAAAACCAACATAAACAATACTGGGGTCTCAGATCTCAAACTTGAAGCAGTCTCGAATAAGAAGGATGATGGACAGGTCGTCTTAACCGAGTTGTACCTTGAAGGCACTGATATCATGGTGGTTATCGCACCGGATCATCGTTTAGACCTTTTGTTGCCGGGGGTTGCCAAGCATTTCAGCATACCAATGAATCTGTCATCGAATGCCTCGGGTTCTTTCGGAAAGTTTCCTTCTTTATGATCTGTTTCGAATATGTCTATTATCGTCTTAATCGATGTGATCAGACGCGTGAGCCCTTTTTCGTCAACAAACCATAAAAGAGGAAACATCCTCATTACTTTTCGAGCCCTTTTCCATACGTCTAACTCGTCAGCGGGATCATGAAAGGCTATTACACCATCATCACTGCATAGAATATTGTAGTATTCTGCCATTAAGGCTGGTGCTTCAGCGGCCTTCCCCTTACCGAAGCAAAGGTATATGGCACACCAAAGATGCAATGCGCTGAGTTGTATAAATTATCCTTCTACTTCAGTTGACAGTTGCGAGAGAATTAATTCTCGTGCATTATGATCCTTCCTCAAACTTTCCTTGTTGTTTCTCTCATGCGGGTTTCCATGTTCGTCCAGGCTTATCCTTTTCGCTTTCGGATTGACTTGATCGTCAAGATCCGCAGCGATCAGAAGCTCCATAACATTATCTCTCCATGCATCATAATCCATGCCGTCCAGATTGCGAGGTTCGTAGAACTATATCGGTTCAGGCATGAAAACTAACACATCGATAATCACGAAAAATCAGGGAGACAGTAACATTTTGAGAAAGAATTGCATACATCAGATATCTATTAACATAGAATGCGACAAGTAACGATTCCTCAGTCATCTGAACCAATCAATCACCAGTAAACCTATGGAAGATGGCTGTGAAAGAGTTCACATTACCGTCGTTTTCTATCCAATAGATCAGTCTTTTAAAACGGTTTTAATCGCAAATTACCGGAACGGGGATTTTATAACAAGCATACCCGATCTTGGCTTTCCTAAGGCCCATATTATTTTGGAAAAATATTCCGATGAATTCACTCATGCATATATAATTCTACCATCCATGTAAATTATCATACGCCAGTAACATTCATCACACAAACCACACTCATGCTTACGCGTCATGCGTCTAATGTTCCGAGGAACTCATATGAATTCTACATCCAAGTAAATTATCAAATGCAGCTACATCCTCAACATTCTTGCATATGTGTCAAACATGAAACTTCCACATTTATGGGTTCGACTATAGCCGTCAGGCCCTTTAACGGTGAGGAAACGGCAAACAGGCCCACCAGGCCCAAAATGAAGGTCAAGATGACCTAGGAGAAGGGTCCCGACGAAGGGAGTCCCGACGATGAAAGGTCCCGACAGAGTCGGTCCCGACAGTGGAGCTGGAAGCTCCCGATGAGAAGCCTTTAAGTAGGCCCCGATGATGAATCCCTGAGAATGATTGGCCCTGTCACGATGACGAGGGGCCCCGAGCGGTGACACAACGAGACAACTCCGGAGTCCCCGATGGCAGTCGGGACTCGATTATCAGAGGATAAGGCCAAGATATGCGGGGCGTGGCCGAGATACGCGGAACGTGGTTAAGATACACGGAGCGTGGCCGAGATACGCGGGGCATGGCTGAGATACGCGAGATCACATCCGAGATACGCGGGATACGGGCTAACCACCCCCAACGGTTCTCCAGGTACCTGAGGCATCTCTTTGCCTATAAAAGGGCAGGAGATCACCTCAGAAGACTTACGTTGAATTCAATATACTTTGAGATTACTGCTTGCCAGTCATACGAAATACTCATTTAAGCATCGGAGAGGGATTCTGGGTCACCGCCCGGTCTATCCCCTCTTGCAAGATTGCATGGAGCGAAGGAGCTAGGATTGCCGTCAAAGTCCGTACCGGAGTTCCACCGTGATCCAACATTGGCGCCGTCTGTGGGAAGCAAACAAAAAGCTGATATGCCTTCTACTCGATCAATGGCGGCTGGCAAGCACAGAAGAAAGGGACAATCCGGTGGTTCCCGTCACCCCGCTGCAACAAATCTGGATTCAGTACCAGAACAGGAGGAAAACCAGAACCATCCCCCGGCTGAGCTCTCCCAGACAGGGGGGCACAATGGAGATCCCGAAGATATTGCTCCTCAGCACCAGGGCAATAGGGGGCAGGAGGCTCCCCTAGCTACAGACTTGACAAGGGCCGTGGCGGAAGCCATGCCCATGTTTCTGGCGGCCGTGGAGGCTCTCTTGGATCGGAGAGAGGCTGCAAGAATGCAGGAGGAGATGCCCCCGTTGGAGGAAGTGGCCCCGCCAACAGAGGGTCGGAACGCACAGAAAGCCCCGCCCTGAGGCCAGGACGGGAGTAGGGCGACAGGTCAGCCGGAGAGATTCGTGGTTGATGGGCCAGGACCAGTACAGCACAGAACCATTCCTCTGAATGGTCCCATCACTCCCGACCAGGTGGTAAAGATCGTGAACATCTGTATGGGAGAACAGAAGCCATTGGTGTCGGAGCTAAGGGATCGATCCACTCATCCCTTCGTCCCCCGACTCATCGACACCCTAGCCTCGCCTGGGCTAGGCATCCCCACGATCAAGGAGTACGATGGCGAAGGAGATCCAGTTCGCCATGTCCAGAAACACCTCATGGCGTGCTTGGGAAGAGCCCCGAGTGAGGACATACTATGTACGCTGTTCCCGAACACACTGGGAGAAAGAGCCCTGACCTGGTTCTTTAGTCTGCCCCCAGGCTGCATCACTTGCTGGGCCGACATGCACGACCGATTCATTCAGCAGTACCAGGGTCGGAGGCGTTTATTGAAGAGCGTGAGGTCCCTGACCCAGGTGGTGCAAAGGCCCGACGAATAACTGGCGCACTATTACCAACGGTACACGGCCAGTGTGGCAGAGATCGACGAAGAAATTTCGGAGGGCGAAACCATCTGCACCTTCATTCGCAACCTGACAGCCCCCTACGGCTCCGACCTAATGCACAGCGTGGCTGAGAAAGCTGTGTGGAATATGGAGGCATTACAGAAGAGGGTGAAACGGCAGATCGATGTCCAGGAATCGAAGATAGCCGCGGGAGAACTGGAGCCCCCAAAGTCTAACAAAGGAAAGCAGTCGGTTAAACCCTTC
Organism: Clarkia xantiana subsp. parviflora; assembly: GCA_036873135.1. NCBI lineage: Eukaryota > Viridiplantae > Streptophyta > Magnoliopsida > Myrtales > Onagraceae > Clarkia > Clarkia xantiana. The sequence goes on from JAPTYO010000018.1 coordinate 3,869,750, forward strand.
GACGATCGTAAGACAAAGGGCAAACCCGAGAGTAGTCGGAACTGAGGCCGACCTAATCGAAGGGACGATAGACGTTCTTCAAGGAAGGACAAGCGGGAGGATCTCGACATTCCTCTCAACTGCTCCATGGCGGAAGTGCTGACAGTCATGGAACGACAAGGTATCTCCAGGTACCCCCCGAAGAAAGATGGAGAATTCTTGGGATCCCGCACGGCTCGCTACTGCCGATTTCACCGCGCAAATGGTCACGACACCAATCACTGTCGGGAACTGAAGAAGGAGATTGAAAAGCTGATCCAGAAGGGGAAACTCAAGGAATTCATCGGGGATAAGCGGTGTCGATCCCGCTCTCGGTCCCGATCGCGGTCCCGATCGCGGTCCCGATCTCGATCCCGCGATCGGTCCCCAAAAAAGAAGAGAACCGATCCAGAATCATCTGGTGCTCGCAAGGAGAGGCGGGGCACTATCAACGTAATCCATGGAGGATTTGCTGCTGGAGGTGATACTTCATCCGCCCGAGAGGTCTATGCCTCTAGAATCCCTACGGTAGTGGTGCTGGGTAAGAGGTCCCGATCCTGGACCTTGAAAGAAGAGATGGTAATCTCCTTCTCGTCGGAAGACCTCATAGGCGTAGAGACTCTGCACGACGATGCCTTGGTGGTAACCTTGGATGTAGATGGGTTTGAAATGAAGAGAATTCTAATCGACGGGGGGAGCTCCTCCGACATCCTATTCATGGACGCGCTGGAGGCTATGGGGAAGACGAAGAAAGATCTGAAGGAGGCCAACTTCCCGATGGTCGGATTCTCTGGCTCAACCTCCTATCCGCTAGGAGTAATCACCTTACTAGTGGAGTTTGGTAGCGGGTGGAAATCAATAAGGAGGAACGTAGAGTTCGTGGTAGTCGATTCTGCGGGGACCTACAACGTGATCATCGGAAGAACCACCATTAATCCCCTGATGGCGGTTGCCTCGACAGTGCACCAGAAGATGAAGTTCCCGACCGACCATGGAGTCGGAGAGGTTAAAGGCGACCAGGTGGCTTCTCGAAAATGCTATGTTAACGCCACCCGGAGGAGAAGGCGAGAAGCCATGACTGTCCTCCAGACAGATACAGATCCTAGAGAGGAGTTCGGGCGTCCCGCCACCATAGAAGATTTGAAAGAAGTCGAGATCGACGGACCTCAGCGGAAGGTGAAAATCGGGTCTGCTCTGACTGAGGAGACTGCACAGGAATTGATTAAGTTGCTGAAGGAGTTCAAAGAGCTGTTTGCCTGGTCCCCGAGTGATATGCCAAGAATCAGCCCCGACGTGATCGTACACGAACTGAAGATAGATCCCGCGATCAAACCTATCACGCAGAGGAGGCGTCCGATGGGCACAGATAAGAAGATCGCGATCCAGCAGGAGGTGGGCAGGTTGCTCGACGCTGGGTTTATTAAAGAACTCCGATTCCAAACCTGGGTTGCTAATCCGGTGCTGGTGAGAAAGACTAACGGGAAATGGCGAATGTGCGTGGATTTCCGCGACCTGAACAAGGCTTGCCCAAAGGACTGTTACCCACTCCCGAGAATCGACCAGCTGGTAGATGCCACGTCGGGACATGAGCTGTTGAGTTTCATGGATGCGTACTCAGGCTACAACCAGATCAAGATGGCCAAGGAAGACGCTCCCCATACAGCGTTCTATGCAGACGGTGACATCTATCACTACGATGTCATGCCTTTCGGGTTGATCAATGCGGGGGCAACCTATCAACGGATGGTGAACAAGCTATTCGGAGATATGCTGGGGGAAACCATGGAGGCTTACGTGGATGATATGCTGGTGAAGTCCCGACAAGCCGAGGATCACGTGCACAACCTAACCATGGCATTTGAGCGGATGAGGCTCCACCAAGTTCGCTTAAACCCGACGAAATGCGCCTTCGGAGTCCACTCAGGGAAGTTCTTAGGCTTCATGGTGAGCGAGAGAGGAATTGAGGTGAATCCTGAGAAGCTGAGGGCAATCGAGGAGATGCAATCTCCGATAAACCATCGGGAGGTACAAGTGCTGAATGGCCGACTAGCTGCAATGAATCGCTTCTTGTCCAAAGCCAGCGACCGATCAATGCCGTTTTTCGAAGTCCTGAGGGCCAACAAGAAATTCGAATGGACCGCCAAATGTGAAGAAGCGTTCCAAGCACTCAAGCAGCACCTTCGCACCCTCCCGCCGTTGGCAAAACCGGTTCCAGGCGAGCCGCTCTACCTTTATTTGACTGTTTCTGAATTTGCCATTAGCTCTGTGTTAGTAAAGATTGTCGAGGGTAATCAAGTCCCCGTTTATTATGTAAGCAAGGCGTTTGCCAAGTCTGAATTAAACTATCCCGCCGTTGAGAAGTACCTCTTTACGTTGATTATTACTGCTCGGAAGCTAAGGCCTTATTTTCACGCACACGAGATTACCGTGCTGACAAACCACCCTTTGAAGCATTTCTTGAACCGACCGGACGCGTCGGGAAGATTAGTGAAGTGGGAAGTAGAGCTTAGTGAGTTTCGAATACACTTTGCTCCAAGAACGGCAATTAAGGGCCAGGCATTGGCTGATTTTATTGCAGAATCTACAGCCCCCGATCTGGAAGATGCGGGCCCTGTAGAGGGGGCAGCCGTGGAGGTCCCGATAGAAGAACAACCAGAGAGGGCAGAGCAATCAGAACAGCCAAATAAGGAAAATACCTGGGAGATGTATACGGATGGCTCCTCGAGTTCTGACGGATCAGGAGCAGGCTTTTTGTTGATACCACCGGGTGAAGGTGAACCGCTCCGATACGCCTTGGCTTTAACATTCAAGGCCACAAACAACGATGCGGAGTATGAAGCTCTTATCACGGGCCTAAAAATTGCTAAAGGCACTGGAGTCGATCACTTGAGAGTGAAGTGTGATGCAGCTTTAATCGTGAACCAGGTTCAAGGGCGATACGAAGCGAGGAGTCCGATAATGAAGAAGTATCTACGAGAGGTACAAACCTTGAAGGAGAGCTTTAAAAGCTTCGACATCGAGGCAATCCCGAGGGAGGAAAACGTAGAGGCAGACGCCTTGAGCAAATTTTCCCTGGGGGCACCCTTGGAGGAAAATCGGAAGGTGCACTTCCTAGAAAAGGTGATCTTATCGACCATCGACCCGACACAGGTGTGTGCTATTGAAGCGAGATCAGAGGAGGAGCCAACTTGGATGACCCCGATAGTCGCATACCTGACTACGGGGGCAGTCCCCGATGATCAAGTGGCAGCGGACAGGATACGTCGGATTGCGGCCAATTATGTAATGCTGGACAATCAGCTATACAAGAAGGGCTGGTTCTCGACTCCGTACTTGAAGTGTGTGGCAGAACCCGACACCAATCGGATTCTGAAGGAGGCGCACGAAGGGGTCGCGGCTTGCCATGAAGGGGCCCGATCCATCATGAGGAAAGTGCTGAATTTGGGCTATTATTGGCCCACGATGAACAAAGAAGTGACGGCGATGGTCCGATCCTGCGACGCGTGCCAGAGGTACGCCCCGAGTATCGTGGCTCCGGCCGCTAATCTGACATCCATCAAGAGCGCGTGGCCCTTCGCGCAGTGGGGCATCGACTTGGTGGAACCTCTTCCACAAGCACAAGGTCAATGTAAGTATTTACTTGTAGCTATCGATTATTTTTCGAAATGGATAGAGGCAAAAGCGTTGGCCAGAACAACGGGGAACCAGATCGTCAAGTTCCTCCAGACCCACATCGTGTCCAGATACGGGATTCCTAAGGTTGTGATCAGCGACAATGGTCCACCGTTTAACGGCTCTCAGGTGAAGGAGTATCTGGAGGAGTTGAACATCGAGCATCGGACAGCTTCTGTGCGCCATGCTCAGACTAATGGCCAGGTAGAATCAGCCAATAAAATCGTGATGGACGGCCTCAAGAAGAGGGTCTATGCTTTGAAGGGCAAATGGATGAACGAACTGGAAAACGTGCTTTGGGCTGTTAGAACGACACCCAAACGATCAACTGGGGAGACTCCGTTTGGCCTCGTTTATGGCACGGAGGCTGTCGCCCCCGTGGAGGTAGCTGTGGCGTCCCATCAGATGAGATATTACGAGCCCCTGACGAACGATGAGATGAGACGTCTGGACTTGGACTTACTCGAAGAGAAGAGGCGGGAAGCCGATGAAGTCCAAGCTCGAATGGGTTTGGCGACGGCCAGGTACTACAATCGGCGAGTGAAGTCCCGACAGTTCTTCGTCGGGGAGCTGGTTTGGTGTCGCAACGAGTTCACCCTTTTGGATCGAATCAACAAGATGTCACCAAAATGGGAAGGACCTTATAAGGTCGTGGGGATGCCAGCTCCAAATGCGTACAAGTTGGAAGACCTCGATGGCAGAACGTTGAAGCATTCTTTTAGTGGCGAACATTTGAAGAAACACCATGCTTGAAGAAAGTCGCCTTAAGTGGTGCCCGATAAAGTCGCCTTAAGTGGTGCCCGATGTAAAAATCGCCTTAAGTGGTGTTTGTTGTTTATCGTTTAATTCGATGTAAGCCAATTTTATGCCATCAATAAAGAGGTTGCTTCCAATAAGAGTTGTCCTTAGATTTATGCTAAGTGTCAAAGTCGCCTTGAGTGGTGCACGAGAAAAGTCGCCTTCAGTGGTGCACGAGAAAAGTCGCCTTGAGTGGTGCACAATCCTTAGATTTATTCTAAGTATCAAAAAGTCGCCTTGAGTGGTGCACGATCTTTAGGTTTATCCTAAGTATCAAAAAGTCGCCTTGAGTGGTGCACGATACTAAGTCGCCTTGAGTGGTGCACAATCCTTAGATTTATTCTAAGTATCAAAAAGTCGCCTTGAGTGGTGCACGATACTAAGTCGCCTTGAGTGGTGCACAATCCTTAGATTTATTATAAGTATCAAAAAGTCGCCTTGAGTGGTGCACAATCCTTAGATTTATTCTAAGTATCAAAAAGTCGCCTTGAGTGGTGCACGATACTAAGTCGCCTTGAGTGGTGCACAATCCTTAGATTTATTCTAAGTATCAAAAAGTCGCCTTGAGTGGTGCACGATCTTTAGGTTTATCCTAATTATCAAAAAGTCGCCTTGAGTGGTGCACGATACTAAGTCGCCTTGAGTGGTGCACGATCTTTAGGTTTATCCCAAGTATCAAAAAGTCGCCTTGAGTGGTGCACGATACTAAGTCGCCTTGAGTGGTGCACGATCTTTAGGTTTATCCTAAGTAATAATTAAGTCGTCTTAAGTGATGCACGGAACTAAGTCGCCTTAAGTGGGACAAGTTATTAAATCGTCGAGAAGGACGTGCGAGAAGGTCTTAAGTGTCGAGGTTTCGACCTAAGCACGTATAGTAAAGTCACTCGGAGAAGTGCAACGAAAGAATCAGAACTAAAGAAGTCTGATATTGATAAGGGCTCAAGGGCCCGACGACGACAAAAGAGAAGAAGATACAAGGACTCTAAAAGTAAACATTCAAGCTTGGTCCTTGTCGGCAGCGTTGGCAGCAGCTGGGTCCGCGGAGTCGGTAACAGAAGGATCCACAGGGTTGGCTTCAGGAGGATTGGCTATCGGGGCATCCGCACTTGGAAGTTCAGAAGCGTCTTCGACAATTACCGGGGTACTCCCCCCATCACTCTCCTCGGAAAGAGCAAAATACTTCTTCGCAAAGGGAGCGAGGGAAGGAGACTTGTCGAAATTGATAGCGTCCCCGTACTCCAGGTGGAGCTCCTCAACCGCGTTGAAGAGAGTGTTCTCCACCTCCGCGCCAAAGAACTTCATGGCATTGGCTTGAAAGTCCTCGGACCTCCGATAGTCCTCCCGACCCTTCACCTCCGCCTCAGCCAGCTGCGCAGGAAATCCCGCGATTTGCTCCTCCAGAGCCTTCTTCTCGAGGACCAGTTTGTCCTCGGCAGCCTTCTTCTCCTGGGTCAGCCTGTCCACAGCTGCCTCCCGCTCCTGCCGCTCTTGCCTCAAGAGCCCCTCGAAGTCCCCGATCTGCAGCTGGAGGTCCCGAACCTTCTGATTGAGGACAGCCTGTTCCTTGACAAGCTTTCCCCGCGAAGACTGGGAGGCCTTGAGGTCCTCCTGAAGCTGCTCACGGATCCCTCGGTCCCGCTCCCGAGACTCATCGTAGGCAATGACATACCCGATGAGGCGGTTGTAGTCCCCGAGCTCCTGCAATAAAAAGGAAAAGTGTTAATGGACAAGCGACCCGATTTACCATCAAAAAGAAAGAAGCGAAGTCTTACCTCTATACGGCGCACGGCCATATCCCTGACATCCCGCTACATGTGCGTCCGATTGAGGCAAATCGGATGCCGCATAGTAGGCAGGATCGAGCCTGCCAGCAGATGCAGAGCCAGCTCCCGATCCTGCTCCCCTTGTGTGAGCGGGACTCCTTGAAGCGTCTGGATAGGAGTCCAGGGGGCATTCTCTTGTGAAGAATCAAAGGGCCTGTAGAAGTTCCCATCAAGAGCAAGAGGAGAAAGAGGACGATGAATGGAAGGGCATGCCTCCGTCTCGGCCTGAACAGGGGAAGGAGTGAACTCATGAATAGGCGATGGCTGCCGCTGCTGCGGAGAAGATGAAGGAGGCGGCCCCTGAGGGGTTGGTTTCAAGGGGGATTGCCCCGTCTTCCGACGCTGATGGAGGGAGCCACCCTCGTCAGTCTCCTCGGAGGAGTCCAAGGTTTCCACCTGACGAAATTGTTCGCCAGCCGGAGCCTTCTCTCCAGCTGAGGAAGGCACCCCCGCTGAAGACGGTGTGTCCGCGGAAGCTGCGACACCTGATGGAGCTCCCGAGCGACCTGCACCTGGAGGATGAGAAGCTTCAGAAAGGTAGTTAGGAAGTTCATCGGGATTCTTACACCATATGATACGTCGGGAGACGTATTGATCCTTCCCACGATAATGATAGTAACCCGCCTTTAAGACTCGAGGAGTTTCGCCTCGAAGGATTCGTTTGACGTCATCGATGCGGGCTTCCTTGGTCGAGGAAATCAAATCCTTCGGGACCATCCTCTTGTATGATTTAATAGCAAGTCGGAGTTTTTTACCTTCTTCAGCATTCTGGACATCAAAGAGCTGGTCCAGATCCACCCGCTTCCGCTTGGGTTGCTCCGCTGAAGGAGACCCCGACCGAGCAGCAGCCTTCTTGGCGGACTTCCTCTTCCGCGAGGGGCGGACAGCATCAGTCTCCCCCTGCTTAAGGAATAGATCGGTCAGCACAGATACCTTCTTGGCTGCAAATAGTAAACAAAGAAGAGTTAGAAGTTTACCCAAGGGACCATATTAGAAGGGCCGTCGAAGAGCTGCCCCCCAGAGACAATATCGAGGAGTCGGATCCCGGCGTGCACCAGGTCCCGCTCCACAAGTGATTTGGCGTTGAGGGGAGTATAAGACTCCCCCCATCGATAAAGCTGTATAAGTTGAAGAGTTTCGAAATCCTCGTCGGCGTAAGTATGGAAAGCAGGCGGAGGGTCCGCCGCCACCTCCCACCGAGGCCAGGGAATCGAAGAGTGTCGGATAAAGAAGTAGCTCTTCTTCCAGCTACTGTTGTCGGACCCTGTATCAACCAAGAGTCCCCAACCCTTGACCACCTTCCAGGTGTCATTGGTCCAACTACATCGGGCAAGCTGCTGCTTACTCCACTTAGGCATCCGAGGGTAGAAGGCGCAAACCCCCGCCTCATTGCACTTCATCCCAAAAAAGGTTCTGAAGAGCTGGAGGCTGTAGACCCACTTCTGTCGAAAGCAGAGGACTTGAAAGGCGTTCCAGAGACGGATGGCATGGGGAGAAAAGGTGGTGGGATGTGTCTTGTAATGCTGGCGATGGTGATACAACCCTTTCGGAGGGCTGCATCATAAGCAGTATTGGAGATCTCATTTGGAGCATAATCAAAATTAAAGGGTTTTCTCCCCTCAGAGCTGGAACCGCTGTCTGAAAAGCAACCACGGCAAGAAAAATACAGTGGGACTCTTGGAAAGCTATAAAAAAGGAAAAGACGAACAAGCAACAAAGGGGAATCCCTTACCAGACATGATGAAGTAGAGGTTGAAGGAGATGAACGAAACGTCGCCGGAAAGATGATTGGAGAAACTCCAAAGACCTTCGAAATCACAGAGCTTGGAATCGCAGAGGAATCGCAGAGAAATCACAGAGAGCTCTTGAGAATTCGAAGACGGTAAAAGTTAAATTATGGCCATGGCTAGGGTTTTATAGTCGAAGAAGACGATTGAAAGGACACTTCGATCCGAGTCGTCGAAGTCGAAGAGTCTTAATCTGGACCGTTGAGATGAAACGTGCAGAAGGACAACGGACGTAATGATGAAACGGCCTGAAAAGCACTTTTCAGAAAAGGACAGGCGCGAAAAATCAGGCACGTGGGCTGGAAACGTCACTCCATTATCTACTGCATTTAATGCACTGGGGAACCGAGGAGACCCCTAGGATTTAACAGTTATCTACAAAACATTGAGAAAACGTGAAGGAGAAGACTGATAATTGAGTAACTGAACCAAGGGAAAGATCCCCGATTCCAGTATCGGAAGATCGGGAGTTGGAAGACACGACGAACTAAAAGTCCCTCATGTCTTGGGGGCAAATGATGGGTTCGACTATAGCCGCCAGGCCCTTTAACGGTGAGGAAACGGCAAACAGGCCCACCAGGCCCAAAATGAAGGTCAAGATGACCTAGGAGAAGGGTCCTGACGAAGGGAGTCCCGACGATGAAAGGTCCCGACAGAGTCGGTCCCGACAGTGGAGCTGGAAGCTCCCGATGAGAAGCCTTTAAGTAGGCCCCGATGATGAATCCCTGAGAATGATTGGCCCTGTCACGATGACGAGGGGCCCCGAGCGGTGACACAACGAGACAACTCTGGAGTCCCCGATGGGAGTCGGGACTCGATTATCAGAGGATAAGGCCAAGATATGCGGGGCGTGGCCGAGATACGCGGAACGTGGTTAAGATACACAGAGCGTGGCCGAGATACGCGGGGCATGGCTGAGATACGCGAGATCACATCCGAGATACGCGGGATACGGGCTAACCACCCCCAACGGTTCGCCAGGTACCTGAGGCATCTCTTTGCCTATAAAAGGGCAGGAGATCACCTCAGAAGACTTACGTTGAATTCAATATACTTTGAGATTACTGCTTGCCAGTCATACGAAATACTCATTTAAGCATCGGAGAGGGATTATGGGTCACCGCCCGGTCTATCCCCTCTTGCAGGATTGCGTGGAGCGAAGGAGCTAGGATTGCCGTCAAAGTCCGTACCGGAGTTCCACCGTGATCCAACACACATCAATCATACATATTTGGCGACTGATTTTCGATTTTAAAACAATTTTAAACATTAGGGGATGATTTGCAGTTCATTCTTATATTCAATTACACAACATTCTAGATATGAATACTAGGCATTTCCAACCATCACAGCATGTCTATCCTAGTACGCATTCCATATATTTAACCAGGGCTCCGCCCCTACCATGCAATATCCAGCTAGCTTGACTCAGTCAAGACAACAGTACTAATCATGCATAAATATAAATTGAATAATAAAAAATTGCAATTTAGCCCACTAATTAATCCAGTCCCAAATCGAAATAAAGCATTAAGGTTTAATCGTTATGTAAATAATAATAATAAACCTTTTGAGCACTATGTAGGCCGTGTGAGGTTCAAAATATTTAGATTTTAAAACTTGACCACCCTATTTTAATTGACTTGAATTCAGTTTTGAAAATTCAGTTCGGTTCAGTCAATTTCGGTCCGGTTTGGTTCGTTTCGGTTCGATCCAGAAAATCTGATTCGATGTAAATTCCTATTCAGTTCGATCCGGTTTTAATTTCAAAATCTGGTTCGGTCCGAACCGGTCCAATAAAATAGGGTTCAGTTCGGTTCAACAGAAAAAACCAGTTCGGTGAGATCCACTTAGTTACCCCGGTCCGGTCCGACCTGACTAGGTCGAACCAATTGAGAAAACCCCGTTCAGTTCAATTCTTCCCGGTTTGACATATTGGACCAGCCCAATAATTAAAACCAAAAAGCTTAGGCCGAAATGTTTACTTGTGGCCCAAGTAAGGTTTTGAAATCCATTAAAAAATATTTAACTTATATATATATACTTTCGGCCATAATTGAACATATATATATATTTATTGCCAAGATTCTATCTTTAAGACTAAATCAATCAACAATATATATATATATATATGTAAAATTCGGCTATCATATATAAATATATATTTTATTTATTGTCAATATCTTAAATAAGGAAACACATATATTGAAAATATAACTTCTCAATATTTTAAGAAACTAAATCTATCAATAATATCTTTAACGCTATTAAATATTTAGATATATTGATAGTTATGTATATTTCTATATATTAATGTGAATCCATCATAATGTTTCCAATTAGATATATATTGTTACCTAGAATAAAAATTAAAATATGGTAAACATTATTTTATTAATATTCGGCCGAAATTAGCTTTCTTGGAGCCTAAGAAATAAAATATTTTACCTTGTAATTTTAGGGTTTGGCCGAAATAAACACTAAATTGGAAACAAGTTGTCAAATTTCAAGATCAAATTTTAACGAGATCTACAATCCAATGTTCAATTTTGATAAATATCACCTTTTTCGTGAAGATCATGAACATCAGTTTTCCTAATGTCACGGGCTTGGATCTTTCAACGCTCCCAGCGGAAGACGCCCGCGGGGCATCCGGCATTCCCATGTCTGGATTAGCCCTCTTCTCTCCCAAGATCAGTTCTCGAAGCCCAAATCGCACTGCGCATACAGACGGAACGGGCCGTGGTTAGGGGTCTTTGCTCCGGAGAGCAGCTTAACTGGTTTTCGGCCTGCCCTGGGCATCATCAGGAGAGCGGTATTAGCTCCTGAACCAGCAGGATCCCGAAGGATATGCAACGTCTTACCGATAACAACCTGAACATTGGAAACCAGTCGTTGGCTTGTAAGCGACACCCCATGTATGGGGTGGGGGGGGGGGGGGGATCCACATCAATCACGTCCTGGCTTGGCTTCCAACTACTACTCTCCCCTAAAGAGCTTTATTTACATAGTCTACTCTAGAAGTAGTAGACGTTGGTGTGCTCCAACTTGCACCACTTTTCCAGGCACGTGAAATTCTCCCCCACCCAACCTACGCAACGCCCTCGTTGCGTTCGTCCGTGTCTTCCAAGGAATCTTCGATTCTTCCACAGCAGGACACACTTCACCACGCCATCAACATCTTCTGCTTTCTTGAGTATGGTTAAAGTTGCTTTTTGCGCATTGACTCCTCGTTTGAGAAAATCAACTTCAATCGTTGGTCACAGTCACGAATCCATGTGAGCCACCACTACGATCCTGTGGTCAGGTCTCCTACTCAACCAAGAGAAACGACTACCGCGCCTAAGAGACTTCCCACCCCATGTACACGCTACTTGGCAACTTGCCTCCGCCCTTCCAGCAGTCGATATCATCACTCGCTCTTTTGGGTATAGACAATTTGAGTCCACAACTTGCTTCCGCCCTTCGAGCAGTGATCCCCACAGTAATGCAACTCAACCCTCCTCATTGGACACTTTTCCTTCAAGAACCGTAGCAGCCAATATGTGCACCTGACTACACTCTTTTCTACTGCATCCACTCCCCATGGTGACAACGTCACCACACATCCTTCAACTCTTGTATTGAAGGAAACCCTCCGCGGTCATGTCTTCCGAGTTATTTAGAGTCACACCACCCAATGACATTCTTGGTAAAGCAACAACCACTATCGTTCAGAGTCCGCAGCAGTAATTCTTCTATCTTGAATCTCCCATGGAACGATCGACAACTTTGCTCTGATACCACTTGTCACGGGCTTGGAGCTTTCCACGCTCCCAGCGGAATACGTCCGCGGGGCATCCAGCATTCCCACGTCCGGATCAGCCCTCTTCTCTCCCAAGATCAGTTCTCGAAGCCCAACTCGCACTGCGCATACGGACGGATCGGGTCGTGGTTAGGGGTCTTTGCTCTGGAGAGCAGCTTAACTGGTTTTCGGCCTGCCCTGGCCATCATCAGGAGAGAGGCATTAGCTCCCGAACCAGCAGGATCCCGAAGGATATGCAACGTCTTACCGATAAGAACTAGGAAATTGGAAACCAGCCATTGGCTTGTAAGCGACACCTCATGTATGGGGGGGGGGGGGATCTCTGAAGTGTTTGCTCGAAGGTAAATTGACACTCCCTTGGTGTATGTGTGGTTCGGCCGAAATAGGTGTTATGGGGAGGAGGGTTTTTCTCTCTAAAACACTCCAAGGAAGGATTAAGGATTAACCTAATAAAACCCCTAACTCCCCATATATATAGGAGGAGCAAAGTGGACAAAAGTCCACTTTACCCCTCACTAATACTTCGGGCGGCCTATGTATAAGGGAGGCCCAATTTTGGGCATCTCATGTCAATTGGGATTTGAGTCTGGCCCAATGTCCTAATGTGACATGTACCCAATTAACTTAGGTAACATATACATATAATGGGCTTCCATTTTACGAAGCCCATCACCATATGCTTACAAATATTCCATATATGTTTCGGCCAAAATTTACACGTTTCCAAAATTAGGACAATATTCACAAGATAATTGTGTATATTTACTATCAATATACCTTGCATTTTTTAGGAATATAGATAATATTGATATATATATATATAAATTAGTTTCCTAAAGATTGAAAAAATATATATATTATTGATGAAATATATATTCCTAAATATATAATATTGACAATAATATATTTCTAGAAGATATATATATATATATATATATATTATGTTACCTATTATATATATGTATATATACTAGAGTGCATTCCCTGCGCATCGCGCGGGGCGACTTACTAAGAATAAATAAGTAACAACGTTAAACCTTAATTAAGATACAAAGTTAAACATAAATTTTAGGAAGAGTAATTACACGTTAGTATGTATGAATAAAAAAATCACTATAAATAATTATTGTATGCTAGAATCAAGTTTTTTTTTTTTTTTTTTCTGAAATTAATGTGTCTTCAATTGGACTATTTTGTATTGTTAAATTTGAGTACTTAACCCCAACTTATTAAACATGGACGTTAATATGATTCTGTTAAGAGACATATATATATTTAAAATAATATATCGCGTTACTAAGTGCCTATATAGCTATTTATATATAATTATAATATTTTTTAATAAAAAAAATTAAAGTTATTAATACTCAATAAAGTTAAGTGAGTATATTCCAACATAAAATTAAGTGTTAATAACCAAATTGCTACCTGAACTTTGGCCCGTTTACAAATCGCTACCTCGACTTTTGATTTTGAAAATTAGTTACCTCAACTTTGAAATTCAGAACAAATCGCTATCTCAGTTAATTTTTTTGTCAATTTAGACAGAATTGAACCACATGTGTTTTTTTTTAAATATTTTTCTTCCAAAAATGTCATTGTCTTTATTCCTTGCCTCCTTACGTGAACATACTTCACCATATCTTCTCTCCATTAACATATCTATATTTTACATAATTTTACCGAGTTTTTAGGCTTATAATTTTATGAATATTTTTTACAATTTTAACTCAAAACTCAAACCATGTATAATGTAAAATTTATATTTAGTTATATAACAAATTTTTTTTAAATATACTAAAAATATTATTTTTTATATTAAACATAAAGTTCATTCAGTATCACTCTTAAAAGAAAATTTAGTAACACAAGTAATTGTTTCTCTACTCCACAACAAATAAGTTATAGAATAATTACATTAAAATATACATAATAGGAAAATAATATAAGACGCCAATACTATTCAGAGCAATACTAATTAAAAATACATGACTAATTACATTAAAAAAAACTTAACTAATTTTCTCAATTAATTAACAGCCCACCATATATAGTATTTTTTTTTTTTTTTTGCCAACCAGGTATATATGGAAGAATTAATTGTGCATAATTTTATAAAAATATATTCTTTATTAATAGAATTTTGAAAATATACGTACTTAGTCAATAAAAGTGTTTTTTTTTTCTTCGTATAATGGTACTTTTACCAAAAAAATTACCACACTATTTTTTTGCCAAATTTATTTATATACTATATTCCAATGATGATTCTTTCATGTAACATTTTGTAAAAATTGATGTGACAATTTTATTATCACTCTGAGTAGGAAAATTAGTAGAACAATTAATAGAATAATCAGATTAAATGATACATAAATAATTATGAAAACAATATTAAATACTAAAATTATTCATTGCAAGACTAATTAAAATACATGTCTAATTTCATTACATATAAAAAAAGAAACTTACCTTCTAAATCTAATAATTACATTAAATCATACTTAATAGGAAAATAACATTAAACACTAAGACTATTCATAGCAAGGCTAATTAAAATACATAGCTAATAATTACATATATAAAAAAAACATAACCAAATTTTCTAAATATTATTAAATTCGTTATAGAAATTTAAGCTGCCTTGTATTATTTTATTTAAAAAAACGTGAAATTGGTTTTTTTTTTTTCCTGTTATGCGGCTCAGTAGTAGTATTTCGGCTTGGTCTGGAGCGTTTCAATAGAAGACATGGCCGCTCCTCTCTACGCCGCATGTCCATTCTCTAAATCTTCTATCCTTTCCCTCTCTCCCCTGCACTAGTATCCTCTCTTCTCCTACGTCTTCCGATCCCACCAAACCCTCCAACACAACCACCTTCTCTACCACCGCAACTCTAAATCAAGTTTTTGCAGAGAGAGAGAGAGAAGATAGATGGAGATGGAGTGTTTCAAATCTCCTCGATGGTTGTCCCAACCAACACCACGTCGTCGACGGAGCTAGATCGTGGCATGTCGGTCTTTCGTCGAAAGATTGCATGCGGAAATCCTACGAAATAGCGAGAGATCTGGTTGTAGCACATGCAGATCCTGAATGGAGACCTCATCTAGAAGGCGTACAGTTTCAAGTTTATTCCAGCAGTAGTGGCTTACGCATGTGAGGAAGGCGCCGGAGGAGAAGAAGGCAATCCTGGAGATGTCGATGTGGGCAGTCCAGCCGATGAAGAAATCTGAAAGATGGCCGCCAAAGGTTCATGCTGGGACTGGAGGCACCCTAAAATGAGATCGCGGAGGCGGTGGAGGGAGGAGATGATTGGACGTTGCTGGAGTTGCCGACGTTGTCACATCCACCACTTGGGTTCTAGTCACTGTCGATCTCCGCTCGTGGCTCCTGGCTCCTAGCAAAGTAAATTTCATCCCTCACTGCCTTTATTTTTTGCAACTCACTTATATCACTTTCCTCTTCATTGAAAATGAAAATACTTTCTTTTTAATCCAACTTCGGATGATTGCATGAAACTAATTTGGGTGTATATATAGTGCAGAATTTGGAACTTAAACCAAATTTTGTATATATAGTGCAGAATTCGGCCGGCCATTATGCATAGGGATGCCTAATTTTTGGGCCTCTCATGTCAATTGGAATTAGGGTCTAGCCCAATTACCATGTACCTAATTTCCTTAGGTAAACTATACATATTATGGGCTACCAATTACGACGCCCATCACCATATGCTTACAGCTCCCACTCGCCGGAATGGGAGGGTGCATGTTAATGTATTGTCGTCCAAATCTGCATCAACATTTCACTCCTTCAATCTGGTCCTTGCTTACAAACAGTTCATACGAGGTTTGCCGTGCGACCGGCGGATACGACGGGCATCGTGCTACTCATCTGTTAGGAGTATTGTAGCGCCCGCGGAACGTTAATTCCCTTTTCTCTACTAAACCTGTTATAAACAACATTTATATAGTACCGCACTGTATCTTAGGTCAACTGAGTATTCTCCTTCTGCCTAGTTTCCACATAGGAACACTTCTCCAAGGCATCCATACAAGTATTCACAACCTTCAACTAATATCCGGTTGGTGGCCACCTAGTGAATACAAGAGTTGGTGAATTACAGGTGAACTTGACCATCCCCATCGCTCATATCCTTAGTCAAACCAAACCGTTTTCCAAAGAAGTGGTCACTGGGCCTTTTTTTTAGCACTACGCTCGTACGCCGAGAAGCGAACATTGAGCCTGACCTTAGATATGAGTTCTGAGTCCGTAAGGATACTTTAGGTGCCTCTTCATAAGGCTCCAGGGATCAATCACACGCTCAAGGTGAATAAGTTTGCGCCCGCCAGAATCACGAGGATTCCTTCCTAGCACAACCGAGCTGTGACCCTGTGGTCGAACGTGGCACGCGTAGTATGAAGCACGTGTTGATAGCATACCTAAACCTTTTGGGTTGACAGGAAAGGGATATGTCAATCATTCTATCACAGATTCTCATCTGGCCCAGAATGTGGTTAAATGACGAACGAAGTTCATCAAGGCGATATGCAAAACGAAGATCGTGTCGAGTTACTTCGAAACTAGATAATCGTCTTGCTTAATCAGTTTTATCCCCCTGATTCTTAGCCTGTCTTGCCTGGTAGAGGCCTCCCTCCACCTCAAGACGACCATACCTGTGTGACGAGGTAAGGCCCACATTCGACATAGTTTGGCAGAGGATTGCGTCCTCCTACGACTTAGTTTATAGACCAAAAATATGATGTAATCAAAAAATTATGACGTCAATTGATCATAAACTCAGTTGCAATTCTTTCTCTTACAAATTGTAACTTTCTAATATCAAAATATTATCACAGATACATGTCATTTATAAACCCTACACAATCCAATAAGTTTTACGTGCTTTTTGAATATCTCCCTGCGTAGTGGTTTAGTTAATGGGTCCGCAATCATATTATCAGTGGACAAGTATTCCATAGTGATTATATTGTCTTCTACCATAGATTTAGCATAGAAATATTTCACATCAATGTGTTTGGTCCTACTATGGTACTTCGGATTCTTAATTGCCGCAATGGCTGCTTGACTGTCATAGAAGACCTTCATAGGTTTATTCTCGACATTTCCACCAAGCAGCGCAGTTAGAAGCCTTTTGAGCCAGTCCGCTTCTTACGCATTTTAGAGAGCACGAATTCCGACTCCATCTCGAACTGTGCGACACATGTTTGCTTCTTGCTCGTCCATGAAATGGCGGCATTAGCAAGGAGGATCACTCCCCCTGTAGTGGACTTACGTTCATCCGGATTGCCACCATAACCGGTCAATTCTAACTTCCTGCCCTCATAGCACAGTGCGTAGTCGGCAGCACCTTTCCGATAACGAATTGTTCGTTTTACGGTCTTTAAAAGTTGATGGCCAGCATCTGATAGAAAACGTGCTACTAGGCTCACGACGTAACAGATATCCGGACGGGTGCATTGCATGGCGTACATCTAACTACCAACCATGCTTAAATATTCCGCACCCTTCATCTGTTCACGCTCTGCCAGGTTCTTGGGGCCGTCACGTTTTGACGATGCGCACCCAAATACCACAGGCGTATCCATGGGTTTGGGATCCTGTAATCTGAATATTTTGAACAGTTTGTTGATATATAAGCTTCTTGAAAGAGACATAATTTCTGGGTAGCCCGATCTCTGGCAATCTTAATGCCTAAGATATACGTGACCTCTCCTATGTCCTTCATCTCAATTACAGATGCCAACCAGGACTTTGACATGTTCATAAAACTCACGTCCTTTACGGCAATGAGTATGTCGTCCACGTATAAGGTTAAGATGACATACTTGGACCCGGAGGTCTTATACTACACGCACGGGTTGTTGTGAAAAAAAAACTCACAAATTCGTTTCCTACGATTTCCTCTTTGAATTTGCGGTACCATTGACGAGACGATCGTTTAAGACCATTGATGGACCTTTGAAGTCTACAAAATTTACGTTCGTTACAAAGAGCGAAACCCTCCGGTTACTCCATGTAAATCTTTTCCTCCAAGTTTCTGAGGAGGAATGCGGTCTTAATACCCATTTGGTGAGGTTCGAAATCGAGACCTGTGACCAGGACTATGAATGGCCCTTACCGTGGTTTTACGCACAGTTGTTGAGTATGTTTCGTCAAAGTCCATTCCGTGAGGTTGGGTATAGCCTTTCGCAACAAGTCGATTTTTGTATTGCTCGACCTTTTCCATCAGTGGTGAGTCTTCTTTCAGGACTCACCGTATCCTTATGCCCCTGTGGTTAACAGGTAAATCAACAACAGACTATAAAGTCTTTTATTTAGGCGATCCCTCTCATTTATTATTTTCATCCATTTCTCCACTTGAGGTCTTTCCAATGCAGGCCAACAGTTGTTAGAGTGAGGTTATCACCCTTCTAGATTGGATACTTTCGATGCCTTTGACTTTCGTCTAGGCTTGTTTATCCCGTCTTTGAGTCTTAACGTCTCTCCCACTCGGAAGAATGCCTCTTATCGGAGCATTTCTTTCAATTGGGATCATTTCTCCCACTCGAAATAACGCTTTTTATCGGAGCATCACTTCTATTGGGTACAAGAGTAATGCTTGAACCATAACCAACAACTTTCCTTGGACGGCTTCTCGGTCTCGGAGTTTGACTTTCAAGATGAATTCTTTGATCACTAGGATCTTGAACCAAGTTTTTTGGATCACTCCCACTGGGAACAATGGGTAGTATGGGTAGTTGTGGCAATCCTGGTTCAGCATTACGATAATCAGGTTCAACTTGATTCGTCCAAACAGCAACAGTGATATACATGTGGTAGGTGTTTATTCCTCCCAGTGGATTAATTATGAAAATGTTCCCATTATCATTTACCATGTCATTCACTTGAGTTGCTGGTTCAAATCTCTCCCACTCGAATTAAGTGGGACCTGATATCAGTAATATCTTGCTCCTGATTTGATCAAGACTCATTATTCCGAAACTGTCAATGAATCAGAAAATTCGTCCTCAAGTATGTAATGTTACAAGTTCGACCACGGCACCATGTCTTTAAGCTGTAAACATGTACTTCAAAGAGTTGTTAACATACTCTTTTCCTAAATACGTGTTTAATGCGCAAATAATGTCACATGGTGATATGATTTAACTCAGTATCATTCTTCAGCTTTTATGGCGGCGTGTTTTATCGATTTTAGTGGAACACGGTTTTACATGAATATGAATCACTTCTAATCATACCTTAGGGAATGTTGGATCACGGGCGAAGCTCCGTTACGTCCTTGACGGAAAGCTTTGGACTCCTGGGCTCCACGTAATCCTGTAAAAGGGGATGACCTGGGTGGTGACCCAGAATCCCTCTCCGATGCTTAAATGAGTATGGTGATCAATGGGGTGGTAAGCAAAAGTCTAAGTTCGTATTAGATGATTAGCCTTTTCTGAGGTAACTTCCTCCTTTATATAGGAGGGGAAGTTACTCAGTTACCTGTGGCCATGATTGGCCATTTTGCCCATGATTCCGTGTATCTCGCCACGATTCCGTATATCTCGTTAGGGATTCCGTAGATTTCGCCCCACGCTCCGCGTATCTTACCCATACTCCGCGTATCTCGGGCACGCCCTGCGTATCTCGGGGGGCTTATCTATATCTTTAACCGTCTCCCATTACTCTATCTAGTAGGCGGGTTTCTCGGTCTTTGTCCTCTGATCACAAGTCACGACTCCTGTCGGGGACTCCAGAGTTATCTCATTCTAGGTCACCACCCAGGACCTTCAGTCTCTACGGGACAGGTCCAGCCTCTGCGGGGCTTTATTATCGGGGCCTTTACTAAGGCATATCGGGGCCTGCTCAGAGGCTTCTTGTCGGGAGCATTCAGCTCCTTTATCGGGACCGCTGAAATCGGGACCCTTCGTACTGGGCCTCTGGGCCTTCCAGGCTTTCACGAGGCCCATTGGACCTACTCGCCGTCCATTGGCTGTTAACGGGGTTGACGATTACATCGGAACCCATCAGGGAACAACTGATTAAGTGACTCCAACATTATGTTTATAGACTATGCTTCCAGAGATGTGTGATTTGATTTGAATGCCTAGCCTGACTTGTCGTTCAAGGCGTACGGAAGAAAAATCGTTTAACCGACTTTATCCTTCTTCGTTTGCTAACTTATCTCAGAGATTTTATCTCATCTCCGATATGAGAATTTCAGGTTTTCACCTTATATGCCAGTTGATACTTTTACAAGGTCAAGGTAGCTTCCGAAGCCTACTTCTTACCGATGTAAACGTTATCAATAAGTTATTTCCGAAGGAATGCAAACGAAAATTCAGAACATCATCTGGTGGATATACGCCCAAGCTATCAGTAATTGGACCTGAGAAGTGGACCGGAATCAGATATAACTCAAAACTCAAGACTCAAGACACGGACACCCGAGGCCCATTGCTTGGGCTCGGAAAATATCCCGAGTGGCAATACCCACTCGGGAAGACCCGTGTGGAAAAACCACCCAGGGACCCGAGCAAGAAACTCCTTGCTCGGGTAACCCGAGTAAGGTCTCCCTTGCTCGGGTACCCGGGCAAGGTACTTCTTGTTCGGGCACCCGAGCAAGGCCTTAGGGGTACCCCTCCGGGTACCCCCGTCCGTCCGGACGAGCCCCCCTCGTCACCCCGGGACGATACCTCACCCGGGGCTCGCCCTAGAAGGTCACACATCAACACTTAGCCATAATGAACTTACCTACGGTTGAACCGAGGTCAAAGGCAACTTATTTACGGTCAAGACCAACCCATAATTACAAACCCGACACAGTTGGACCAGAGAACCACTAGAACTGGGGCGGTCCAATAGAAACTCTATAAATAGAGAGCCCATTCCCTCATTTGAAGGTATTCACTCTCTCTCTAAGCTCACCCTCTCTCTAGAAGCTCTCACTAACTTAAGCTTCGGAGTGGGCTTACTGGGAACCCCCGGTGCCCCTTTTGCAGGGAAGCAAGGAGAGGATCAAGAAGGAGAAGCCCATCAAGGAAGAAGATCGACAAGGAGAAGCCCATCTACAAAGGAGAAGCCCATCTACGAAGAAGAAGCCCACGACGAACACACGTGTGCAAACATCATCATTTAAACACTTCATTATTAAACTCATATATTGAAACGATGTGTTCCGTCTTTCGAGGTCCACTTGCGCGAGGCGCAACTTAGCTAAATTTAACCCTTGGTTAAATCGTTTCATTTCTGAATTTAATTTTAATTTAATCCAATCAGTTTCAAATATGATTAACATTACAGATTATTTCATTCAATGGAGTACTAATAATTAAGAAATACTAAATCTTTCGATCTAGCTACGCAATCGATGTGTATGTTAAGTTCAGTTTCCCGAATGAGATGACGGAGTACGTGAATCGTTTCGTTTTATTCGACCATTTTCTACCTGGCCCAAATTTCGTTTCGGATCGATCTTGTTTGACTGGGTCGATTAATTTTGATAAGAAGATAGCATTTCGAATCGAATGGCAACTACTTTATTCAATAAATCCGAATCTTGAAATAACCAAAATTTTAGTAACTCAAACGAACGAAAAATGACAATGGTAGGGTTCTTTATCTGAAGATCGCGTATTTGATCCATGATTGTCGCATAGATAGTCGAGAACTTAAAGCCATGTTGAACATCACATCTGAGTAAATTCACGAGTGAATCACTTCAAATGTTCTGTGCTTGTATAAAACATTTTACAGTTTCATACACATGACCTACGAGGCGTACTTGAGACGCACTTTATCAACATGGTTTAACCCGCCAGATTATCGTATAAGACCTTTATGGTCCAGTGCTCTCTATAATATACGGATCATGGTTGACTTCTTTCGAACCCAGTATGGTGAGCAGAGAAGGTCTCCCTTTTACTGCTGTGGTTACTGTATTAGGCTCAAGATCAGTGACTCATGTCAATATCAGATAACCATATACATCTTCTCATGTTGACCTTTCATTCTGAAGATCTTATGCGGGTTTTACGACCACGTCCATGAAAAAAGAGAAGACCATTACGGTTAACCGAAATGTTTAGCTTTTGCATCCTTGCTACCCCAAGGCGGATGCAAAGGGATACTAAGCTGCAACATTGCTTGGTTGCAATTGAAGTCTTCTTCAACCCCCTTTTACCAAGGTTGAATGTATCACCACTTATGCGTTCAGATCATCAAAGAACCTACTCCCATGCTTGGTGAAACAAATTATTACATTTGTCTCTCATTGTCAAAATCATACATACTACTATATTCATCTGTATTTGTCCTCTCTACTTTTCGGAATCGTAGTAGAGAGTTCAACACGTACTCCTTATATTCATCATGATTCATACCATCAAGATTGCGAGGAATATCGAATCGTACTAGTTCAATCAATTCATACTAACACATCGATGATTATGCAAAAATCAGGGAGACAATAACATTTATAGAAAGAATTGCATACATCAAATATCTCTTAAGATGGAATCCGATAAATAATGATTCCTCAGTCATCTAAACCAACCGACCAACAGTAAATGTTAGCATATGGTGACGTGGCGCCGTAATTGGTAGCCCGTTAATGTTAAGGAAATTACCTAAGTTAATTAGGTAATTGTCGCATTAGGCTAATTGGGCCAACCCCAATCCCTAATTGACATGGGAGGCCCAAAATTGGGCCTTCCCCTTAATAGCATAGGTTCGGCCGAAACTAGTCCCATATTTTTTGGAGTGGACTTTTGTCTTACTCCACCAATCATATATATAAGGGACTCACCTAATGGGTTTATACATCATTCATAATAAGAAGTACCTCAATTGAGGAACTTGAGAGAAACCCTCTCACCCCCTTAGTTGAGATTTTTGGCACATCTTAGTCCGAGGTTCTGTCCCCGTTGAAGAATCAATCAGAGGCTTTGTTGTGGAGCTTACACCGCGTAGGACTTCTTCTCACGGAGAACATGTACGTGGTTCCGACCGGAGGATCAGAACTCCCTCCACGACGTTCTTCGGCAGGAAAGCTAAGAGGTATGTGTACATTATTCCCCAGCGTAGTTAGATTACTTGCATGTACACGTTTAGCATTTCGTTGTATTACGTCCCCATAATCCAACAGTGGTATTAGAGCCTGTATTAGGAGTTCTTAAATTTTTTATAAACTGATGTTCTTGAGTTTTTGAAAAATCCGAATTTTTAGTTCATGAACACCATGAGTAATCCAAAATTTTTAAGAAAATTTCATGTGTTTGATCTTTAAAAACTTAAAATTTTCGAAATTTACATGTTTTTATAGATCTAAACCGAATTTTCATGTTCAAATTTAAGTTTGATGTTCATGATCTTCAAGAACACCATGAGTTTTATCAAGAACATATTTTGGATTAATCATCAAGTTAGGATTTAATCTTAAAATTTGACAACTTTTCCAAACTTACATGTTTGTGCCGAAAATTACTAGGGGTATTTTACGTAAATTTTTTAATTTTCTTGGACACCAAGTAATGAAAAATTCGGAACAAATATTAAAAGATTTATGTTGCCATTTTTAAATTTTATTAATAGGTAACTATATATCTATAAGTTGGAAATAAGGATCGGTTGATAATATAATATTGTAAAAGATATTAACTATCAATATATATAAATAAAGATAGAGATAATATATATTGATAGATTTAGTTACTATAAAAGATTAAGAAAATATATCGTCTACATATTTTAATCCCTAAAGATATATTTGACAATATAAAATATATATATATATGTTCCGAATATTTTATATATATATATATATATATATATATATATTGTTGATTGATTTACATCTTATAGATAGAATCTTGATAATATTTATAAATATATATATGTATGTCGAAATATATGTATATATATTAGCATTGTTGGAAATTATTTTAAATAAATAATATTTCTTGTTGGCTAAGTTAAGTTTCTAGTGGACTTTAAAACTCTACTTAGCCCACAAAGACATATTTCGACCAAAACCCTAAGGTTTATGGGCCGGTCCAATTGCTAAACCGGAGCGGGTAAAACCAATCCGGGTTTTCTTAATCGGGTCGACCTAGTCGGGTCGGGTCAGGCCAAGGTAACTAAATTGAACGTAACCTAACCGGTTTTGAGTGATAAACCGAACCACAATCTTATTTTATTGAACCGTTTCGGACAAAACCGGATTTTTAAAATCGGACCGACTTGAACCGGATTTTAAATTGTTCCGGACCAGAATTTTTAAATTTCTCGGAAATTTTAAAATGTTCAATAAAATAAGATGTCAAATTTTAAATCCAAAATATTTTCGAACTTTAAATTTAACCTAAACAGTGCTCTTAGGGTTTGCGTTTTAACACGTTTTTCGGTTAAAACCCTAATAACTAGTTTCGATTATGGGGATAGATCTCGGATATGCATGTTTTTGGGACTGGAATAAATTAGTGGGCTGGATTGCAATTGTTTACTTTCTGCTACATATATATTAGAACTTTCGTCTTGACTCACCAAGCTAGCTGGATATTAATTGCGAGCATTGAGCTCCGGGATTTAAATATGTATTGCACAATAGGATAGAAATGCTATGCTGATTGAAAGTGCCTAGAATCCATGTCTAGAAATGTCGCATGATTGATTGTAAGCATGAATTTCAAAACAACCACAAATATTTTCAAAGCGTTTTTAAAACCGAAAATTCAAGTCGCCAATTATGCATGATTTGTGCGGATGTTGCATGTTTTTACACGTATGCTAGGATGTTCAAGGATAAAAGCATTTGATAATTTACTTTACGTAGAATTATATATGCTAGGAACATTAGACGCATGACGCGTAAGCATGTTTGGTTTGTTCGATGTTTATGGCGTAATATAGTATTATGCATGCGTAAATTATCGGATAATTCCTTTTAAAATTATAAGGGCCTTGGGAAAGCCAAGATCGGGTATACTTGTTTGAAAATTCCCGTTCCGATAACTTGCAACAAAATAACCGTTTTCAAAAGACTGATCGGATTGAAGACGATGATAGTGTGAACTCTTTTACGACACCCCCTTCCCTCGGTTTACTGACGGTCTGTTTGGTTTAGTGACTGAAGGATCACTATTCGTCGTATTCTATCTTAATAGATAATCCGATGTTTGCAATTCTGTCAAAATGTTGTTGTCTTCCTGAATTTGCATAATTATCAATGTATTAGTTTTCATGGCTAAGTCGGTACGCTTCTACGAACCTTACAATCTTGATGGTATAAATTCTGATGAACGTAAGGAATATGTATTGGACTCCTCTCTGCTACGATTCTGAAAAGCGGAGAGGACAACTACGAATGAATACAGTAGTTCGTATGAATTTGACAAAGGAGATGAACGTGATAGTTTATTTCCCAAGAATTGGAGTAGGTTCTTTGATGATCTGAATGCATATGTAGTGATACATTCAACCTCTGTTAAAGGGGGTTGCAGAAGACTTCAATTACAACCAGACAATGTCAAAGCTTGGTGTCCCTTTGCATCTGTCTCGGTAGAAGCAAGGATGCTAAAGCTAGAAATGTTTCGGTTGAATATGATGTTCTTTTCTTTATCCATGGATGCCGGTGAAAAATCCATTCAAGACCTTCGCAATGAAAGGTCAACATGGAAATGATGTATAAGGTTGCCTTACATTGACATGTTTCAATAACCTTGAGTCTAGTTAAGCAAAGGAACCAAGGCAGTAAAGCGACAACCTTCTCAGCTCACCACAAGAGATCATCTGAAGTCAATTGTGATCCGTATATCATGAAGTGAACTAGACCGTAAAATATTTTATACGATAATCCGGTGGGTCAAACCCCGTTATTAAAGTGCGTCTAAAACACGCCTCGTATGACATGTATATAAAGCCGTGAAACGCTTTATTTGAACACAACACATTTGATATGATTCACTAGTGAATTTAATCAGATGTGATGTTCAACATGACTTAAAGTTCAGATATGTATGGATCGAACATGAGACTTTCAGATCAAGAACCCTACCATTGTCATTTATCGTTCGTTGTTCGTCTGAATTATTAAAATTTTGGTTATTTTGAAATTCGGAGTTATTGAATAAAGAAATTGTTGCTCGATTAGAAGCACAATTTTCTTATTAATTTAACGTCCCGTTTAAAGGGAAAGATTCGAAACGATAATTCAAACCTACGGGTTAGAACCAAAATTTCGGCCCTGTAAAAAATTGGTCAAACAAGACGAAACGATTCACATACTCCGTCATCTCAGTCAGATCAAACTGAACTGAATAAATCCATCAATCACATAGTTCTAAAAGGGCAGACCAACTTAACTCCTCATGCTTGTTAGTACTCCATTAAATGATATGTTCCGAAATAACGTGCATGTAAAAACGGATTAAATTGATTTAAATTTGGAAACGAAACGATTTAAACCACGGGACAAACTGGTTTTAGGCGCCACGCGCGCGTGTACCTCGAAAGACGGAACACATCGTTTCAATGTACAAATTTAATAATGAAGTGTTTTAATAAATGAATGCGGAGTTTTCGTTTGTAATTCTTTGGAAATAACTCAATGATGACTATTGTGGTTAGAGGTATACTTCAATGCTACTACAATCTAGTAGTCTGTCAACTAAAGCATTAAAGCGAGAGTTTAAATGCATAGTCCATGAGGTGGATAAGTCTCTGGATGAGTTAACAAACGAAAGGAAGTAGTCAGTAAAACGACTCCTCCCACTATAAGTCTTGAACGAATAGTTTGGCTATAGCAATCATTTTATTAAATACTTCAAACAACATAGTTCAAAGTTACATAGTGATGATGTTCAACATTAATTGCTCCTCCGGGATGAAATTAAGTTGATTCACATTAATGTAACTCTATGTTCCAATAAAATCGGTTGACACATCACCATAAAAGCTAAAGAATGATACGGGTAAAACATTATCGTTAGCAGCATTAATTTGCGCAATAAACAAGTATTTATTAAGAGTAAGGTCTACTCTTAAAAGAATACAAGCTTAAGATTAGCTTAGATTGATGGTATTGTGGTCAAATATGACATATTATAAAGATTTGAGGATAGAATTCCAATGTTTGCGGAACGAACAGACATAGTACTGATCGAATCAATGAATGGTGAACGTAGATTATCAGGTCCCACTTACTTCGAGTGGGAGAATTAATACAACATAAGTGATTGATATGGTATATGATGATACAAACGTCTTCATAATAAATCCAGTGAGAGGGCTCACTCCCCCTCACATATAATCATCACTAAATACAAATGCGAATCAAGTCGGACCTGATAATCAAAATGCTGAATTAATACAACTGCCCATCATTCCTAGTGGGAGGAGAAAACGGCCAACTTGCTTCCAGATCCTAGTAATCAAAGAATACATCTCATAGGTAAAATTCTGAGACCGAGAGGTCATCCTGAAAATTGTTGATCAGAGTTCAGGCACTGCCATTCTTCCCAGTGGGAGTATTGCTCCGACAAGAAGCATTATTCTGAGTGGGAGTAACGATCGGACTAGAGAAGGGATTAACGAGCCTAGACATAGTCAAAGGAAACGAACTTCTCTCGAGAAGTGTCCCGTCAAATAAGATGTGTTAAACATCTTGACATTCGTTCTTGAATCAGTGACGGTTCAGCAAAGCAAGGGAAGAACCTCAAAATGAGGGAATGGAGGAAGACAATGGAGGATGAAATATGCCTAAATAAGAACAAATTCGGTTTTGGTCCTTAGTTGATTAATCTGCTAACCGCAGAACTAGAAAGTGAAATTTTAGAATTCACTGCTAATGGAAAGCTGAGTGGTTCAAAACTCAAATGATTGCGAAAGGATATACCCAAATTCATGGAGTGGACGTTGATGAAACATACTCACCAACTGTGCATTACACCACAGTAAGGGCCATCCTTGCCCTTGTTGCATGTCTCGATCTAGAGCTGCACCAAATGGATGTTAAGACTACATTCCTCCATGGAAACCTGGAGGAAGAGATCTATATGGAGCAACCTGAGGGTTTTATTACTCCTGGCAAAGAACGTAAAGTTTGCAAACTCCAAAGGTCTATTTACGGTCTTAAATAGTCGTCTCGGAAATGGTATCGCAAATTCCACGAGGAAATCGTCGGAAACGGATTTGTGAATCTTCACAAGGATCCCAGCGTATACACTAAGACCTCTGGGTCTAAGTATGTCATCATAACACTACACGTAGATGACATACTCATTGGTGCGAACGACGTGAGTTTCATGAACAAATCAAAGTCCCGGTTAGCATCAGCATTTGAGATGAAATACATGGGAGAGGCCACTTACATCTTAGGCATTAAGATTGCCCGAGATCGTGCCGCCCGGACATTGTGTCTGTCTCAAGAATCTTATATCAACAAACTGCTGAAAAGATTCAGAATGCTCGATGCCAAACCCGTGGATACGCCGGTTATGTTCGGGTGCGCGCTGTCAAAAGCGTGATGGGCCGAAAAACCAGTAGGAGCGTGAACAGATGTGGGGGGCAAAGTACCTAAGCATGGTAGGGAGTCTCATGTACGCCATGCTATATACTCGGCCAGATAATCTGTTACGCTGTGGGCCTAGTAGCAAGATTTCAATAAGATCCTAGTTATCAAAGGCTGTAAAACGAATTATAAGATATCTGAAAGGTACTGCCGACTATGTTCTGTGCTATAAGGGCAAGCAATTAAGAATTCACCGGTTATAGTGACGCCGACCACGGTGGCGATCCTGATGATCGTAAATCCACCACAGGAGGAGTTTTCCTTCTTGCTAATGCAGCCATATCATGGGTAAGCAAGAAGCAATAATGTGTCGCGCTTTCCACTATGGAATCGGAACTCGTTGCCCTTTCTAAAACGCACAAGAAGCAGTCTGGCTGAAAAAGGCTTCTTACTGCATTGATTGACGCTGGCAAAGAGAGTAATCCCGTAAAAGGTATACTCTGACTGTCAGGCAGCCATTGCAGTAGTTAAGAATTCATAGTACCATAGTAGGACCAAACACATTGATGAAAAATACAATTATGTTAAATATGTTTTGGAAGACGACATAATCGCTTTAGAATACTTATCCACCAACAATGTGGTCAAGGACCCATTGACTAAGCCATTACGTAGAGAGATTTTCAAAAAGCACGTAAAACTTCTTAGATTACGTAGGGCTTAAATAAGTGGCTTGTACAAGCTATAACATTTTGACATTTGAAATAATAATATTTCGATTGAATAAAAGAATTGCAAACTGAGTATATGATCTATCGACGTCACAATGAAATATAACATCGTATTTTACGGTCTATAAACTAAGTCGTAGGAAGAGGTAAAAATCTTCCACCAAAATTATGTCGAATGTGAACCATGCCTCGTCACACAGGCACGATCATCTTGTAAGGAGAGGGGGACCTCTACCACAACAAGATTGGCTAAGAACCAGGGGATAAACCTGGTTAAGCGAAACGATAATCTTGTCACGCTTAATGCATGACATAATCTTCATTTTGTACATCGTCGTGTTGGACCCAGTCCATCATTAAAATCACATTCAGGGCCAGATGAAAGATTCCGCGATATCATGATTAACATATCCCAATCCTGGCTAGTCCAGGTGTGCTATCGACGCGTGCTTCATACTGCGCGTGCCATGTTCGACCACGGGGTCATACTCGGTTGTGCTAGCTAGAATCCTAGTGATTCAAAGGGCGCATAATTCTTCACCTTGAGCGTGTGATTGATCCCGGATGTCTTATGAAGAGGCATCCAAAGTATCCTCTCGGATTCAGAACTTATACCTAAGGTCTAGCTCAATATTCGCTTCCCGGCGTACGAGCGTAGAGCCAAAGAAAACAGCCAAGTGACCACGTCTTGGAAACCGGTTGAGTTAGACTAAGGGTATAAGCGATGGGGATGGTCAAGTTCACCTATAATTCACCGACTCATGTGTTCACTAGGTGGCCGCCAACCGGATATTAGTTGAAGGTTGTGAACACTTGTAACGGATGCCCTGGAGAAGTATTCCTATGTGGAAAACTAGGCAATTGGAGAATTATCAGTTGACCAAGGATACAGTGCGGTACATGTTTTATTTTAACATGATTTATTTACGAAAGGGAATCAACGTTCTGCGGGCGCTACAATACTCCTAACAGATGAGTAGCACGTTGCCCATCGTATCCGCCGGTCGCACAGCAAACCTCATATGAACTATTCAGCGACGGAGACAAAGACTGAAGAATGAGATGTTGATGCTATTGGATAACTATATATTAACAGGCACCCTCCCATTCCGCCGAGTGGGAGCTATTAGCATATGGTGACGTGGCGCCGTAATTGGTAGCCCATTAATGCTAAAGAAATTACCTAAGTTAATTAGGTAATTGTCACATTAGGCTAATTGGGTCAAACTCAATCCCTAATTGACATGGAAGGCCCAAAATTGGGCCTCCCCCTTAATAGCATAGGTTCGGCCGAAACTAGTCCCACATTGGTTGGAGTGGACTTTTGTCCACTCCACCAATCCTATATATAGGGGACTCACCTAAGGGGTTTATACATCATTCATAATAATAAGTACCTCCAATGAGGAACTTGAGAGAAACCCTCTCACCCCCTTAGTTGATATTTTCGGCACATCTTAGTCCGAGGTTCTGTCCCCGTTGAAGAATCGACCAGAGGCTTTGTTGTGGAACTTACACCGTGTAGGACTTCTTCTCACGGAGAACTTGTACGTGGTTCCGACCGGAGGATAAGAACTCCCTCCACGACGTTCTTGGGCAGCAAAGCTAAGAGGTATGTGTACACTATTCCGCTGCCTAGTTAGATTACTTGCATGTACACGTTTAGCATTCCGTAGTATTACGTCCCCGTAATCCAATAGTAAACAAATGAAAGTTGGCTGTGAAAGAGTTCTCATTATCGTCGTCTTCCATCCAATAGGTCAGTCTTTTAAAACGGTTTTAATTGCAAATTACCGGAACAGGAATTTATTACAAGCATACCCGATCTTTGCTTTCCCAAGGCCCTTTTATTTTGGAAAAAATTTCCGATGAATTCACTCATGCAAATATAATTCTACTATCCACGTAAATTATCATACGTTAGTAACATTCATCACATACGTCTAATGTTCCGAGGAACTCATGCTTGCATATATAATTCTACTTCCAAGTAAATTATCAAATGCGGCTACATCCTCAACATTCTAGCATACGTGTCAAACATGTAACAATTACATCCATCATACACATTTGGCGACTGGTTTTCGATTTTAAAATAATTTTAAACATTAGGGGTTGATTTGCAATTCATGCTTATATTCAATTACGCATCATTCTAGACATGAATCCTAGGCATTTCAACCATCACAACATGTCTATCCTAGTGCGCATTACATATATTTAACCAGGGCTCAACCCACAATTTGCAATATCCAGCTAGCTTGACTCAGTCAAGACAACATTTCTAATCTTGCATATATACATATTGAATAATAAAAATTGCAATTCAGTCCACTAATTATTCTAGTCCCATAATCGAAACAAGGCATAAATGTTTTTTACCGTTATGTATATAACATTAAACCCTTGAGCACTGTGTAGGCCATTTTAGCTTTAAAACATTGGGATTTTAAAACTTGACCACCCTATTATATTTAATTGACTTGAATTCGGTTTTGAAAATCATTTCGGTTCAGTCAATTTCGGTCGGTTCGGTTCAGTCCAGAAAAATCTGGTTCAGGTCCGGTTTGGAAAAATCCAGTTCAGTTCGGTTTAAAATCCGGTTTGGTTCGGTCCGGTTTTAATCTTAAAATCTGGTTCGGTCCGAACGGGTCCAATTAAAAATAGGGTTCGGTTCGGTTCAACACACTAAACTGGTTCAGTTAGATCCACTTAGTTACCCTGGTCCGACCCGACCCGACTAGGTCGAACCGATTGAGAAAATCTAGTTCGTTTTTAATTCATCCCGGTTTGACACATTGGACCGGCCCAATAATTAAAATATGAAATGTTGGGCCGAAATGTTTACTTGTGGCCCAAGTAGGGTTTTAAAGTCTATTAAAATATTTAACTTAGCCACCAAGTAACATTAATTATATAAAATAATTTCCAATATGAATAATATATATATATTTTCCGGCCAACTAAAAACATATATATTTATTGCCAAAATTATATCTTTAAGATTAAATCAATCAGCAATATATATATATATATATATGTAAAAATCGGCTAACATATAAAATATATATTATATTTATTGTCAATATCTTAAATAGGGTAACAAATATACTGACAATATATTTTCTCAATCTTTATGTAACTAAATCTATCAATAATTTATTTAACCCTATTAAATATTTAGATATATTGATAGTTATATATATTTCTATATATTAATCTGAATCTATACTAATGTTCCCAATTATAGATATATTGTTACCTTGATTAAAAATTAAAATATGGTAAACAATAAAATTTTAATAATATGGCCGAAATTTGTTTGCTTGAAGACCAAGAAATTAAAAATTTTAACCTTGTAAATTTAATAAAATTTTCGGCACAAACACATATTTGGGAACAAGTGGTCAAATTTTAAGATCAAATTTTAATAAGATCTACAATCCAATGTTTGATTTTGATAAACATCATATTTTTCTTGAAGATCATGAACATCAAATTTTCTAAGAACATCATGAAATATTTCGGACCACCCTATAACTTAAAAATTCGAAATTTTAAAAATGTTCATTTAAAATTTTCGGTCCAAGGTCTAAAATTTCAAGAACACCAATTTATCAAAATCATGAACTCCTAACACAGACTTTGATACCGCTGTTAGTCCCAAGATCCTTCCTGTGGGGAGTTCACGATCCACCGGTTGGCACCCGTAGAGGTTCTGGTTAAGGAAGCCCTACGCGGTATGTTCTCCACAGCAAAGCCTCTGATCGATTCTTCACAGGGGACAGATCTCTGGAGTGTTTGCTAGAAAGCAAATTGGCACACCCTTTGGTGGTGGATAGGTTCGGTCGAAACCCTCGTGTGGGATGGAGGGTTTTTCTCTCTAAAACACTCTAATGAGGAAAATAGTGATTAACCCTAAAAATCCGCTAACATCATGTATTTATATTAGGAGCAAAGTGGACAAAAGTCCACTTTGCCCACTCCAATATTTCGGCCGGCCACTATGCATAGGGAGGCCCAATTTTTGAATCTCTCATGTTAATTGGGATTTGGGTCTAGCCCAATTACCCTAATATGACATGTACCTAATTTCCTTAGGTAAACTATACATATTATGGGCTACCAATTACGTCGCCCATCACCATATGCTTACATATGGTGGCAAACTCATTAACTAAACCACTACGCAAGGATGTTTTCGTAAAGCGTGTTAAAATGCTTGAACTATGTAGGGTTTAGGAGGATTGTACTGTGTCAAATAACATTTTGAGTTTAGAAGTAATATTTGGATATAAAGAATTACAATTTTGAGTTAATGATCTTACGACGTCATAAATGTTGGATAACATCGGATTTTATGGTCTATAAACTAGTCGTTGGAGAGTAAAACCTCTCATAAAACATGTCGACTATGGGCCAGCCTCGTCACACATGCTCAGTCGTACGGAGGAGGAACCTCCACCATGTCAAGTCCGGCTAGGAACCAAGGTGCTTTAAAAAAAAAACCTGGTTAAGCAAAATGATCATTTGGTTTCGGGGTAACACGACATGGTCTTGTTTTGTGTATCACCGTGATGTACTCAGTTTTTCAGAAACCACATTTTGGGCCAGATTAGAATCTGCGATAGCGTATGAAATTTTCCACTCCTGACAATATGTAAGCTCAGGTTATGCTATTGACGCGCACTTCATATTGCGCGTGCCACGTTCGACCACGGGGTCAGACTTGGTTGTGCTAGGTAGAATCCTCGTGATTCAGATGGGCACAAACTTCTTCACCTTGAGCGTGTGACTAATCCTAGGTGCTTTATGAAGAAGCACCTGAAGTATCCTTATGGACTCAAAACTATTATCTAAGGTCTATCTCAATGGTCGCTTCCAGGCATACGAACGCAATGTTGAACAAAAAAGGCCTAGTGAACACGTTTTGGAAAACGGTTGAGTTTTACTAAGGGTATGAGAGAGATAGGGATGGTCAAGTTCACCTATAATTATCCGACTCTTGTATTCACTAGGTGGCCACCTACCGGATATTATTTGAAGGTTGTGAATACTTGTGCGGATGCCTTGGAGAAGTGTTCCTATGTGGAAACTAGGAAATTGGAGAATAATCGTTGACCAGGGATACATCGCGGCACATATATGTTTAAAGGTTGATCACATGTTGGGAATCAACATTCCGAGGACGCTACAACACTCTTAACAGATGAGTAGCACGGTATCTGTTGTGTCTGCTGATCGCACGACAAACATCGTATGAACTATTCCGAAGTAAGGCATGGATCGATCAATAAATGTTGATGTGTTGGTCGACAACATTTTAATAGGAACCCTCCCATTCCGGCTGATAGGATCTGTTGGAATTTGGTGAATGGGCCGCCGTAATAGGAGCCCTTTAATATAAGACCAACAGTTAAGGAAACTGGGTAATATCATGTTAGAGATTTTGGGCTGGGCCTAAAATCCTAGTTGACATAAAGGGCCCAAAATTGGGCCTCACCTCTCCTATGTAGGTCGGCCGAAAAAGTAATTAAGGAGGTGGGATTTTCCCACCTCCTCCTATAAATATGGGGTGTCAGGATTTCTCTAAGGTTAATAGTTAATCACTCATTTCTCCTAAGTGTTGAAACAAAGAAATCCCTCCTCTTAATTAGCTAGTTCGGTCGAACCCTTGGTGCAAGGAGGTGCCAAATTGCTTTGAGAAATTACCCCAGAGATCCATCCCCGCGAGGAATAGACAAGAGGCTTTGCTGTGGAGACCTTTCCTCGTAGGCGATTCCTTAACAATAATCACTAACGATCCGACCGGTGGACCGCAAACTCCCACAAGATCTCGGGACTACGGAAAAGGAGAAACTGGCCCACAGTGCTGCCCTAGCTAGTCCTATTAGTGTTATTCTTGGGCGGAAATTTTATCCATCTGTACCTAGGACCGGAAATGGTGCGGTGAAAATAAAATAACATGGTTATTCGGACCATTTACCGCAATGGTTAACCACACCATTATGGTGAGGGAAGGTTATGATGATGAGTTTTGTACCCACAATGGTTATGGCAGTAAGTCCACAACCACAGTTATAATCATCACCGCTGTTGGAATCAAGATGTCGTGGCCTTGAACTTCTAGTAGTGGACTTCGTGGTCTCGCCGGGAGCTAACTCTTTTTGGTATCTTTCTCGACCTTTCGGGTACTTAGTTTCCTTTGGGAGCTTTGTGCTAGGCGAGGACCAGAAAAGGGGTGGGGATGGCCCCTGATTCTACTCCAAAGCTTAAGTCAGTAATGGATTTATGTAAGAGTATTGCAAAGTATGAGAATCAAGATTGTAAAATATTTATAATGTTCCCCTATTTATAGGGAGAGATTGCCGACTTTAAATGGCGGCTACCCTCTCGGGAGGGTCTCTGTCCAGAGTCGGTTTAAGCAGGTGAAAAGTAGGTCGCCACCTCATCTTTCCTTAGCTGGGAAGTTTTCCTTTGGCGGCTGAAGCAGGTCGCCACCTGTCCCTTTCCTTAAGAGGAAGGTTTCTTCATGGCGGCTAGAGCAGGTCGCCACCTGTCCCTTTCCTTAAGAGAAAGGTTTCTTCATGGCGGCTAGAGATGGTCGCCACCTGTCCCCTTCCTTAAGAGGAAGGGTTTTCCGTGGTGTTTTGCCTATCGACTTGTCCCGTACCTTAATAGGAGAGCCTCGAGTTATTTAGTCGCCTTCTTTCGTTAGTCGTTTTTCAAAAGTCGACTTCTTCATATATAGTCGTCGACCATTTGTCTTTGCCTTATCGTTCTGAGCAGAAATTGTCTACGATTTATTTTCTTTAGTCTCGCCTTTTAGACGTACTCGACTTCATACTATTCTTTCCTTTTATTCGTAACCCAACACTTGCCCCCCGAGACTTAAGTCGTCAACTTCATTTATGAAGAGGAGGAATTGAGTCGAGTATAACCTCCAGGATTTATTGGCGAGATTCTGTATCCAATTTGGCCATCAGTTTACGAACTTTTGATTTTTGAGGTTGAGACAGGTGTGTTTAGTCGAGACGTGGCCAATGGCTATTGAATTTTTTACCGTTGGGTGGTTTTGGAGAAGCTCAAGATTCGTCTCAGTAAATTCGCAATGGTTCTCTAGACAACAGTCATGTTGTCAGTAATTGCACCAATGGGTGATGACCTAGGGAAGGCTTCCCTGAGAAGTTATCCCAGGCGGTGGAGATTTCGGTATATATACTACAGTTTCAAGTTCATTTTTCAACCTCGCTCTTGTTTTCATAATTTGATTTGATCCTTCAAGAGTGAGCTATTCCTGAGTGGAAAACAAATATTTATGGCGAACAGTCCTTCTTAAGGTAATCCAAGATTACTTCTTTCTTTTTAGGACCGCTACTTCCTGCCTTTTAACAGTCTTTTGATGATCAATCTTCTTTTTCCTCTTAGATTCTATCAAGATGATCCTTCGAAATCATCGTCAAGCTATAGCAGAAGCTTCCTCTGACCCCAAGTCGAAAGAAGCTAATAGTAGGGCATAGTGGGGCATCTATCGATACTCCTATCGATGTCGAGGTTATCCCTTCCGCTAAGAAGTCGCCTGTGAGATCCTCCAAGGACAAGGGTGAGGCAAAGAATACTAATCATCATTCAAGTCGAGATAGGGTTACCCATTAATCTAGCTCTTGGCTAAATATAAAGTGATGTGGACATTCATCTTCTTCTTCATCGACTCAAGTGTCACCTACTCGTGCTGGTACTTCTGCCAGTGGTCCTCCGGATTATGAGGGTCCTTCTTTTGACTGGGATATGTTGTTAAATTCTTCTGTCGACTATTCCAAAGATTAGGATCCTTTAAACTTTTTGCAAGGGTACCCTCTTAAAGTGGGACATTCCATTGTTAACCCCATTATGGCTCTTCATTTATTAAATGCTTTGATTCCCCCCAAAGATTGTCGGCGTCTAGGGACATGCGTGGACGAAGTAGAGGAGGCTACTCACCTTTTCCTTTTAAAACAAGCTGAAGTGAGCAATGCCCCCTTTAGATCATTGAATTTACTCATTATTTGATCATCTTTTTCTAATTTCTTCTTCATCAGGCTTCCAGGGATTCCCTCGAATATTCTCGTCTGATGATCGATCTCTTTAAGGAGTTAAAATCGACCAAAGAGAAACTTAGGGACTTAGCGCCTACATAAGATATAGGAGATGTTCGGATCCTTAGAGAGGAGAATGCCAAGTTGAGGGAAGATCTTAAACATGTGGCTAAAGCGTCTATTGCTTTTTAACGAGAGCTTCATAAAAGCGAGGAATCTTTACAAGGTTCCCTTTTGTTGGTAAAAGAATACCGTAATTTGCTGGGGAAGAAAGACAAGGAAAGAGAGGTTTTTAAAGTAGAAAACATCATTCTCCGCGAGAAAGTCGACGTGCTGCAGAATGAGATGTCGAGCTTGAGAGGCTCAGCAGCTAGAGCTGTTAATGATTATAAAGAAAGTCTTGCCTAACAAGCTGACATTACGGTGGCTGCTTCTGACCTACTATTTTCATCCCTTAAGGAGATTGTGGCTAAGTTAAGAGCGTATCAACCTGATTTTCCTTTTTCTCAATTCACCCTTCTCCAACAATATTTGGAGATTCCTACTGAGGAGGACGATAGCTTTGTTGTTTCTTCCTCCAAGGGAAAAGCAGCTTTATAAGTAGTTGCTCTTTAGATTTCTGGGATGCTTTCTTTCGATCAATTACTTGTGTAATGAATTCTATCTTCCATAATGAAAGTTCTATCACAATTTCTGGATTTATTATCTTCATTTAAATTCTGCCAGTGTCGTGTTTATCAATTTAAAATTGTAAACACTAACCTTTTGGGTGAATAGTCAACCTATGAAGGAGTCGACTTTTGAGATTTTAAATGTTGACCTTCTATCGAGTTGCCGACGTACCTAGGCTTTGTTGCCATCTTGGGCATATAATGTCGACAATCGAGATTGTAGACGCCGATCTTCTATCGAGTTGTCAACGTACCTAGGCTTTATTACCATATTGGGCAAATAATGTCGACAATCGAGATTGTAGACGCCATTCTTCTATCGAATTGTCGACGTACCTAGGCTTTATTGCCATCTTGGGCACATAATGTCGACAATTGATTTGTAGACTTCATTCTTCTATCGATTTGTCGACGTACGTAGGCTCTATTGCCATCTTGGGCACATAATGTCGACAATCGAGATTGTAGACACCGATCTTCTATCGAGTTGTCGACGTACCTAGGCTTTATTGCCATCTTGGGCACATAATGTCGACAATCGAGGTTGTAGACGCCGATCTTCTATCGAGTTGTCGACGTACCTAGGCTTTATTGACATCTTGGGCACATAATGTCGACAATCGAGGTTGTAGACGCCGATCTTCTATCGAATTGTCGATATACCTAGGCTTTATTGATATCTTGGGTCATAATGTCGACAATCGATTTGTAGACGTCATTCTTCTATCGAGTTCTCGGTGTACCTAGGCTTTATTTCCATCTTGGGCACATAATGTCGACAATCGATTTGTAGACTTCGTTCTTCCAACGAGCTGTCGACGTACCTAGGCTTTATTGCCATCTTGGGCACATAATTTCGACAATCAACTTATAGACTTCATTCTTCTATCGAGATGTCCACGTACATAGGCTTTATTGCCATCTTGGGCACATAATATCGCAATCGAGATTGTAGACGCCGATCTTCTATCGAGCTGTCGACGTAATTATTATCATCTTGGGCACATAATGTTGACAATCGAGGTTGTAGACGCCGATCTTCTATCGAGTTATCAACGTACCTAGGTTTTATTACCATATTGGGCAAATAATGTCGACAATCGAGATTGTAGACGCCATTCTTCTATCGAATTGTCGACGTACCTAGGCTTTATTGCCATCTTGGGCACATAATGTCAACAATCGATTTGTAGACTTCATTCTTCTATCGATTTGTCGACGTACCTAGGCTCTATTGCCATCTTGGGCACATAATGTCGACAATGGAGATTGTAGACACCGATCTTCTATCAAGTTGTCGACGTACTTAGGATTTATTTCCATCTTGGGCACATAATGTCGACAATCGAGGTTGTAGACGCCGATCTTCTATCGAGTTGTCGACGTACCTAGGCTTTATTGATATCTTGGGCACATAACGTCGACAATCGAGGTTGTAGACGCCGATCTTCAATCGAGTTGTCGACATACCTAGGCTTTATTGATATATTGGGTCATAATGTCGACAATTGATTTGTAGACGTCATTCATCTATCGAGTTCTCGACGTACCTAGGCTTTATTTCCATATTGGGCACATAATGTCGACAATCAAGGTTGTAGACGCCGATCTTCTATCGATTTGTCAACGTACCTAGGCTTTATTGCCATCTTGGGCACATAATGTCGATAATCGAGGTTGTAGACGCCGATCTTCAATCGAGTTGTCGACGTACCTAGGCTTTATTGCCATCTTGGGCACATAATGTCGAAAATCGAGATTGTAGACGCCAATCTGTGATGGTAATATCTGAACGATTTCTTGTAAGAAAGAAAGGCACCTAGAGAGGCCATATTTATTCACCGTTTACTGAATATTACATCAAATGAAAGATTTCGAAATATTTGTCAAAACAAAGAGGCATCTACTTTAGAAGTTTTTATAACTTCTCTGGGTGTCGTATCGACGTGTTGTAGCAGTGTTGCGCCATGGCCTGATCTCCTCGAACCTCACTGATTCCCTTAAGCGTTGAGAATTTCATTACCTGATGAGCAGTCGACGGGATGATCTGATGAGGATTAAGAGTAGTTTTCCGATGATAGCATTTTATGCTGAGGCGGCGTCGACGACTACAAAGAATATATCAATTTGTAAAATTTTCTCATCTTCTCCCAAAATGGTGGTTAGTCGAATAGCTCCCATGGTATAGATGGTTTCTCCTGCGAAGCCTATTAAAGGAAAGTCGACTTTCTTCAAATCTCTTCTCGTCAAACCCAATTGTAAGAATTCTTGGTAGAAGAGAATGTTAGTTGAGCTTCCGCTATCGATAAGAACTATTTTGACCTTATACGTGGATATAAGGAGAGTAACAACCAGGGCGTCTTCATGAGGTTTATCCATTTTTAAAAGATCACTGGCATTGAAGCTAATATTTTCGAGCTCAGGTTCTCTAGGTCTTTTTCCCATCACAGCCACTGTAGATATTTGGGCAGCATATACTTCTCGAGCTGAATTCTTTCCTCTTCCTGATGCGAATCCTCCCGCGATGACATTCACTGTCCCTCTCTGGATTGGGGCGGGATGGTTATGAGGAGGGGATCAGGAGTTCCCTCTTGGGCTGCGATTTCGTTTCTTGGGGGTGTTGGTAGATTTCTCCACAAATTTTAACAGTTTACCTCTTTGAATGAGAGTCTCGATGTCCTACTTTAAGATAGTGAATTCATTCGTATCGTGCCCCCTAGCGTGGTGATACCGACAATGGGAATTTATCTGATGACCCATCATGTTCTTCCTTGCTGGAGGTGGGTTTTTTAAACGGAGTTTCTCCATCTCTTGAAGTACTACCGCCACATTGTGTGTGAGAAGGGTGTACTTTGCTGGATAAGAGTTGATGTCTCTTTTTTGATTTTGAAAGTTTTGGGTCGAGAGCCTTCATCTCTCTTCAGGGGTCGAGAAGCAGAACCCTCCTCGATCTTAGCAGGAATGACCTGCTTCTTTGCCTCCATGGGCGATTTCTCGTGTGAACTTTCCAAGTCGATGTACTTCTTGACCTTGATGGCAATGGCATCAATCTTCCGCACGGGATTCATTACCATGCTATCTTTTAGAGCTTGGCTCTGAACTCTGAGACCTCTCCAGAAGGCCCTGATCAACTCGCCATCAGTGGCATCTTCATTCAACTGCTGGAGTTTCTTGTGGTATCTAGTATAATAATTGGCTAAGGTTTCATCAGGACCTTGCTCAATTTTATCTAGAAAGTCCATGCTTTTGAGGTGTTGCCTTTGGCCTATGTGGCCTTCTATGAACTTAGTTTTCAGCTCCTCCCATGATTCGATCGAATTATCAGGAAGACCATAAAACCAAGTGGATGCCTCTTCCTTTAGAGTTGTTGGGAAGAGAGCCGCATAATGATCAGGGGTTGCCACTCTTCCTAAGAGGGAATAGTTGTGGGCGTTGATATGGCGAACAGGATCTCCCTCGCATGTGTAGTCGTCGAGGTTCATTGCAAAAACTTGCGAAGGAACTCGAGTATTGAACGGTCTTTTGGAGAAGTGTGAGAGGTATGGTCAGAAAAAATTAGCAGATCATTCGCCCCTCCTCTCTTCTTTTCCAATAGTTCTTCTACTTGTCCTATAATGAATAAAACAGGACCTTTGCTCGCCGTCTCGATTTCGGGATCCTTGGGGATCTCTTTTTCCAAGAGATTCTCCTCCGCAATCTTCAAACTGGAGGCTCTTCTTCCTTCAGGGAGACTTCAAGGGTTGGTTCCTTCTTGTCAGGAAAGGTTCCCGCCTGGCTTGGTTCCAAAAGGCTATGACAGCCGCCATCACCTCATGAGGGACAGCCGGAGGGACTGTTCTCACTTCTTCTGGATTTGGCAATGAATTAGAATGACCATAATTCTCTTCCCCACTAGTGCCATTAGTTTGAGGCACGGGTGGATCTTCTTCCGGTGTTGGCCTTGAAGTGGTGGGATTTGCGGGGCTTTTCCCATCTCCTCAACCACGGAATTTGGCATCTTGTTCTTCTCGGAGGCCATGACTTTTTGATCAATTTCCCAATGACGGCGCCAAATGTTGGAATCAAGATGACGTGGCCTTGAACTTCTAGTAATGGACTTCGAGGTCTCGCCGGGAGCTAACTGTTTTATTTATCTTTCTCGACCTCTCGGGTACTTAGTTTCCTTTGGGAGCTTTGTGCTAGGCGAGGACCTAAAAAGGGGTGGGGATGGCCCCTGATTCCACTCTGAAGCTTAAGTCAGTAGTGGATTTATGTAAGAGTATTGCAAATTATGAGAATCAAGATTGTAAAATATATATAATGTTCCCCTATTTATAGGGAGAGATTACCGACTTTAAATTGCGGCTACCCTCTTGGGAGGGTCTCTGTCCAGAGTCGGTTTAAGTAGGTGACAAGTAGGTTGCCACCTCATCTTTCCTTAGCTGGGAACGTTTTCCTTTGGTGCCTGAAGCAGGTCGCCACCTGTCATTTTCCTTAAGAGGAAGGTTTCTTCATGGCTGCTATAGCAGGTCGCCACCTGTCCCTTTCCTTAAGAGGAAGGTTTCTTCATGGCGGC
The DNA here is from genome assembly GCA_036873135.1 of Clarkia xantiana subsp. parviflora. Classification (NCBI taxonomy): domain Eukaryota; kingdom Viridiplantae; phylum Streptophyta; class Magnoliopsida; order Myrtales; family Onagraceae; genus Clarkia; species Clarkia xantiana. Next base: position 3,912,193 of record JAPTYO010000018.1, read on the forward strand.
TAGAGCAGGTTGCCACATGTCCTTTTCCTTAAGAGGAAGTTTATTCATGGCGGCTAGAGCAGGTCGCCACCTGTCCCCTTCCTTAAGAGGAAGGGTTTTCAGTGGTGTTTTGGCTATCGACTCGACACGTACCTTAATAGGAGAGCCTCGAGTGATTTAGTCGCCTTCTTTCGTTAGTCGTTCTTCAAAAGTCGAATTCTTCCTATATAGACCATTTGTTTTTGCCTTGTCATTCTGAGCAGAAATGGTCGACGGCTTATTTTCTTTAGTCTCACCTTTTAGACGTACTCGACTTCATACTATTCTATCATTTTATTCGTAATCCAACAACCACTATATATATATATATATAATATTAATATAATTGATAAATATTACTAATATTTATACATATACATTATTATACTATATAAGTATTAATTTTGTAACATAAAAAAAGTATTAATCCAATTATCACAGATCTCAATTTCCACAATTCTTTTTTTTTTGTGACCAAAGATCCCACAATTCATTCATTCAGTATCTTGACCATAGCGTACCCAAGATTGGATATGGAAAATTATTTTCCTTTTAAAGTGACTTATTACGTTCACATGCAATCTTCTACTATACTATAGAATTGCACATGCAAAATTCATACTATTTTCTGAATGTGTACTAATCCATATCTTTTCTTTCATTCTTACAGTTGCATCTATAAAGTTAAGAAAACTTAAGTGTCCCGAGAACAACCTCTAAGGGCGAGCCCCGGGCGAAATATCGTCTGGGGTAAAGGGTCCGGACTAGTGGAACTCGAACGGACAGAGGGGGGGGGGGGGTACCCGGATGGGTATCCCTAAAGGAGCACTCGGGTTACCCGAGCAGAAGCTCTTCTCGGGTACCCCCAGAGTGGTTTTTACCACTCGGGGTCTTCTCGAGTGGATTTCGCCACTCGGGGTGTTTTTGGGCTTAAGTGTTTGGGCCTCGGTTGTCCGTTTTCTAAAGTATCGAATTATAATCGAACGTGGCTTAATTATAGAGCCCAATTTGTGATAGCTTGGGTGTATATCCAACACTTGCCCCCCGAGTCAAGCAATGGTTTAACCTTTTTTTTACTCTATATTTTGCGGAATATCACTCAAGCGAATAGTGAAATGTACATTTATGACGATCCCGGCCTTCCTTGAGTGCTCGAGGAATGCTGTAATTTACCTTGCGCCTTGTTTAAAGAAGCTGGATATGCAAAATTCTATTATTAATTTAAGCAAATTTATGCATTCTCATGTAAATATCATATAAGGGTAAAAATTACGAGCCTTGGTCTCGTTTTACTTAGCCTTTGGACTGTGTCCTTTTATTTATGTCTCCCTTTTATTGGTGTTTTTGAAGAAACACCTAACACATCTCTTTATAAGTGAGGTTATAGGTCTCCCCCTTCATCACTTACCTTCACTTCCTTTCTTAAAAACACTTCTCCCCTTTTAGACCTAGGTTTTCTCCTTCACCTCCATTTTCAATTTTGCTACCCAATCAAGTCACCATATCTTAGATGGAGCTTTACTTGTTTTGATTTCTGACTTGGTTCAAGGAGCTTGGTCCGAGTGGGGTAGTAGTGCGGCAGGCACGTACGGGCACGGTGCGACAGACGCGGGACAGGGCCGGCGTTCACAGGCGGAGCTCGCGGCGACTGAGGTGGGCGAATGGCTTGTTTGCGACGACGGCGGGGCGGCTCCGGCGATCTGGGTGAGTGAGTGGTTCGTCTACGGTGGTAGTGGACGACTCTTGCGACAGCAGGCGGCTCCGGCGACAGCGGGCGACTCTAGCGGTGACGGGCGGCGCGATTCGGTCTGGGTCTTGCCTGGTTCGTGATTTTGGCCCGGTTCGCGATCTTGGACCGGTTCTAGCTAATCGTGTACTCTTCTTTTACTTACTATAAAATCTAGAGCTTTCCATAGATGATTGAGTTGTTTCCTTTGCATTGTTGATTGTGGATAGAGGATTACCTCTTATTGTTGATCTTAGAGTCCATTTGAGATAAGTATTCAATTTTTCGAATTTGATGTTGGTGTTGTTCCCTTAGGAGTTGGTAGTTGCTTGATTTTTTGGTGCCTTAGTGCTTTCCCTAGGTCACCTCATGCTTGTGTAGTTAATACATAGCTTTTTGTACGTGTTTGATTCCGTTGACTAGACTAGGTAGCATTGGGGTTGTTTTGTTGCCCCCTTTTTGTGAGAAATTTTTATAGTGGCGTATGCATCATAGCCCTTCCCATGATGAGTGTATATTATCTATGCATGTGTCTTTTCCCACTTAGTAAGCATTTGATCTCCATGCATTTTGGGATATACTCTCAGGTAGGTTGTTCTTAAAGGCTTTCTTGACGCTTTAGTATGTGGATTGTTTATCTATCTGCCTGTCAAGGTTGGTGGTTTCTGATGTGTGATTGCTCGTTTCTCCCCTTTGTTGGCAGGTGGTTCTTTGGAGTTACCTAGGTGCTTGTAGATTAAGGAGAGTTCGTATTCCTCTTCAACCATCATGAGTAAGCCATCTTCCTCTAAGACCTCTCATGGTGGTTCCTCTCCTAGGATTCCTTTTAGTATTACTGAATATGCTGAGTATTTTATGGGAAAGCATTTCCCAGATCCTAACTTGAGCCCGGACTATGTCCCTGATGTCTCTGATCTGAACCGGAATCCGATTTTATCTTAGAGCTAACCCTTGAGGCTAAGTTGGCTTTCCTTCATCGTTCTGAGCGTTTTCTCCTGGCCTTTTCTGAGAACATCTTAAGGAAAAATGAGTTTGGTCTATACATTAGGACGAAAAGGCTTTGTAGTTTAGATCAGCACACATTTCCCTTCTATTTTCCCGACTGTAATACTCGTAACTCTATCACTGAACCTCTCGATGGGATGGTGGCTATGTACTCTCATCAGATTAGAGCGGGACTGCGTTTTCCGTATTGTGTGGAGCTTAGAGAGATTTGTGCCTGTTGGATCACGATGGAACTCCGGTACGGACTTTGACGGCAATCCTAGCTCCTTTGCTCCACGCAATCCTGCAAGAGGGGATAGACCGGGCGGTGACCCAGAATCCCTCTCCCATGCTTAAATGAGTGCCCAATACGAACTGGCAAGCAAGTAATCTCAAAGGGTATGTAATTCAACGTAAGTGATCTGAGGTGACCTCTTGCCCTTTTATAGGCGAAGAGATGCCTCAGGTACCTGATGAACCGTTGGGGGTGGTTAGCCCGTATCCCGCATATCTCGGACGTGATCCCGCCTATCTAGGCCATGATCTCGTGTATCTCGGCCGCGCCCCGCGTATCTCGGCCACGCTCCGTGTATCTTAACCACGTTCCGCGTATCTCGGCCACGCCCCGCGTATCTTGGCCTTATCCTCTGATAACGAGTCCCGACTTCTGTCAGGGACTCCAGAGTTGTCTCGTTATGTCACCGCTCGGGGCCCCTCGTCATCGTGACAGGGCCAATCATTCTCAGGGATTCATCATCGGGGCCTACTTGAAGGCTTCTCATCGGGAGCTTCTAGCTCAGCTGTCGGGACCGACTCTGTCGGGACCTTGCCTCTTCGGGACTCCCTTCGTCGGGACCCTTCTCCTAGGTCATCTTGACCTTCATTTTGGGCCTGGTGGGCCTGTTTGCCGTTTCCTCCCTGTTAAAGGGCCTGACGGGTGTAATCGAACCCATCATTTGCCCCCAAGACATGAGGGACTTTTAGTTCGTCGTGTCTTCCAACTCCCGATCTTCCGATGCTGGGGTCGGGGATCTTTCCCTTGGTTTAATTACTCAATTATCAGTCTTCTCCTTCACGTTTCCTCAATGTTTTGTAGATAACTGTTAAATCCCAGGGGTCTCCTCGGTTCCCCAGTGCATTAAATGCAGTAGATAATGGAGTGACGTTTTCAGCCCACGTGCCTGATTTTTCGCGCCTGTCCTTTTCTGAAAAGTGCTTTTCAGGCCGTTTCATCATTACGTCCGTTGTCCTTCTGCACGTTTCATCTCAACGGTCCAGATTAAGACTCTTCGACTTCGACGACTCGGATCGAAGTGTCCTTTCAACCGTCTTCTTCGACTATAAAACCCTAGCCATGGTCATAATTTAACTTTTACCGTCTTCGAATTCTCAAGAGCTCTCTGCGATTCCTCTGCGATTCCAAGCTCTGTGATTTCGAAGGTCTTTGGAGTTTCTCCAATCATCTTTCCGGCGACGTTTCGTTCATCTCCTTCAACCTCTACTTCATCATGTCTGGTAAGGGATTCCCCTTTGTTGCTTGTTCGTCTTTTCCTTTTTTATAGCTTCCCAAGAGTCCCACTGTATTTTTCTTGCCATGGTTGCTTTTCAGACAGCGGTTCCAGCTCTGAGGGGAGAAAACCCTTTAATTTTGATTATGCTCCAAATGAGATCTCCAATACTGCTTATGATGCAGCCCTCCGAGAGGGTTGTATCACCATCACCTGGGAACCTCGTTTCCCGTATCCTTGGCCTCGCCCCTCGAGTAACCCTGAGGTTACTCGTCCCCAGAAAGGGGAGGTATTTGTCTCTACGGGACAAGTATCAGCGGGGATCAGATTCCCCTTTTGCGGTAATCTGGTCGAGATGTGCCAGCATTACAAGACACATCCCACCACCTTTTCTCCCCATGCCATCCGTCTCTGGAACGCCTTTCAAGTCCTCTGCTTCCGACAGAAGTGGGTCTACAGCCTCCAGCTCTTCAGAACCTTTTATGGGATGAAGTGCAATGAGGCGGGGGTTTGCGCCTTCTATCCTCGGATGCCTAAGTGGAGTAAGCAGCAGCTTGCCCGATGTGGCTGGACCAATGACACCTGGAAGGTGGTCAAGGGTCGGGGACTCTTGGTTGATACAGGGTCCGACAACAGTAGCTGGAAGAAGAGCTACTTCTTTATCCGACATTCTTCGATTCCCTGGCCTCGGTGGGAGGTGGCAGCAGACCCTCCGCCTGCTTTCCATACTTACGCCGACGAGGATTTCGAAACTCTTCAACTTATATAGCTTTATCGATGGGGGGAGTCTTATACTCCCCTCAACGCCAACTCGCTTGTGGAGCGGGACCTGGTGCACGCCGGGATCCGACTCCTCGATATTGTCTCTGGGGGCAGCTCTTCGACGGCCCTTCTAATATGGTCCCTTGGGTAAACTTCTAACTCTTCTTTGTTTACTATTTGCAGCCAAGAAGGTATATGTGCTGACCGATCTATTCCTTAAGCAGGTGGAGACTGATGCTGTCCGCCCCTCGCGGAAGAGGAAGTCTGCCAAGAAGGCTGCTGCTCGATCGGGGTCTCCTTCCGCGGAGCAACCTAATCGGAAGCGGGTGGATCTGGACCAGCTTTTTGATGTCCAGAATGCTGAAGAAGGTAAAAAGCTTCGACTTGCTATAAAATCATACAGGAGGATGGTCCCGAAGGATTTGATACCTTCAACCAAAGAGGCCCGCATTGCTGACGTTAATCGTATCCTTCGAGGCGAAACTCCACGCGTTCTGAAGGCGGGTTACTATCATTATCGCGGGAAGGATCAATACGTCTCCCGACGTATCATTTGGTGTAAGAATCCCGATGAACTTCCTGACTACATTTCTGAAGCTTCTCATCCTCCAGGTGCAGGTCGCTCGGGAGCTCCATCAGGTGCCGCAGCTTCCGCGGACACACCGTCTTCAGCGGGGGTGCCTTCCTCAGCTGGAGAGAAGGCTCCGGCTGGCGAACAATTTCGTCAGGTGGAAACCTTGGACTCCTCCGAGGAGACTGACGAGGGTGGTTCCCTTCGTCAGCGTCGGAAGACGGGGTAATCCCCCTTGAAACCAACCCCTCAGGGGCCGCCTCCTTCATCTTCTCCGCAGCAGCGGCAGCCCTCGCCCATCCATGACTTCACTCCTTCCTCCGTTCAGGCCGGGACGGAGACAGGCCCTTCCACTCATCGTCCTCTTTCTCCTCTTGCTCTTGATGGGAACTTCTACAGGCCCTTCGATTCTTCACAAGAGAATGCCCCTTGGACTCCTATCCAGACGCTTCAAGGAGTCCCGCTCACACAAGGGGAGCAGGACCGGGAGCTGGCCCTGCATCTGCTGGCAGGCTCGATCCTGCCTACTATGCGGTATCCGATTTGCCTCAATCGAACGCACATGCAGCGGGATGTCAGGGATATGGCCATGCGCCGTATAGAGGTAAGACTTCGCTTCTTTCTTTTTTATGATAAATCGGGTCGTTTGTCCATTAACACTTTTCCTTCTTATTGCAGGAGCTCGGGGACTTCAACCGCCTCATCGGGTATGTCATTGCCTACGATGAGTCCCGGGAGCGGGACCGAGGGATCCGTGAGCAGCTTCAGGAGGATCTCAAGGCCTCCCAGTCTTCGCGGGGAAAGCTTGTCAAGGAACAGGCTGTCCTCAATCAGAAGGTTCGGGACCTCCAGCAGCAGATCGGGGACTTCGAGGGGCTCTTGAGGCAAGAGCGGCAGGAGCGGGAGGCAGCTGTGGACAGGCTGACCCAGGAGAAGAAGGCTGCCGAGGACAAACTGGTCCTCGAGAAGAAGGCTCTGGAGGAGCAAATCGTGGGATTTCCTGTGCAGCTGGCCGAGGCGGAGGTGAAGGGTCGGGAGGACTATCGGAGGTCCAAGGACTTTCAAGCCGATTCCATGAAGTTCTTTGGCGCGGAGGTGGAGAACACTCTCTTCAACGCGGTTGAGGAGCTCCACCTGGAGTACGGGGACGCTATCAATTTCGACAAGTCTCCTTCCCTCGCTCCCTTTGCGAAGAAGTATTTTGCTCTTTCCGAGGAGAGTGATGGGGGGAGTACCCCCGTAATTGTCGAAGACGCTTATGAAATTCCAAGTGCGGACGCCCCGATAGCCAATCCTCCCGAAGCCAACCCTGTGGATCCTTCTGTTACCGACTCCGCGGACCCAGCTGCTGCCAATGCTGCCGATAAGGACCAAGCTTGAATGTTTACTTTTAGACTCCTTGTATCTTCTTCTCTTTTGTCGTCGTCGGGCCCTTGAGCCCTTATCAATATCAGACTTTTTTAGTTCTGATTCTTTCATTGCATTTCTCCGAGTGACTTTACTATACGTGCTTAGGTCGAAACCTCAACACTAAAGACATTCTCGTACGTCCTTCCCGACGATTGAATAACTTGCACCACTTAAGGCGACTTAGTTCCGTGCATCACTTAAGACGACTTAATTATTACCTAGGATAAACCTAAAGATCGTGCACCACTGAAGGCGACTTAGTATCGTGCACCACTTAAGGCGACTTTTTGATACTTAGAATAAATCTAAGGATTGTGCACCACTCAAGGCGGCTTAGTCCCATGCATCACTTAAGACGACTTGATTATTACTTAGAGTAAATCTAAGAGTCACGCATCACTTAAGACGACTTTTCTCGTGCACCACTGAAGGCGACTTTTCTCGTGCACCACTGAAGGTGACTTTTTGATACTTAGAATAAATCTAAGGATTGTGCACCACTCAAGGCGGTTTAGTCCCATGCATCACTTAAGACGACTTGATTATTACTTAGAGTAAATCTAAGAGTCACGCATCACTTAAGACGACTTTTCTCGTGCACCACTGAAGGCGACTTTTCTCGTGCAACACTGAAGGCGACTTTTTGATACTTAGAATAAATCTAAGGATTGTGCACCACTCAAGGCGGCTTAGTCCCATGCATCATTTAAGACGACTTGATTATTACTTAGAGTAAATCTAAGAGTCACGCATCACTTAAGACGACTTTTCTCGTGCACCACTGAAGGCGACTTTTCTCGTGCACCACTGAAGGCGACTTTTCTCGTGCACCACTGAAGGCGACTTTGACACTTAGCATAAATCTAAGGACAACTCTTATTGGAAGCAACCTCTTTATTTATTGATGGCATTAAATTGGCTTACATCGAATTAAATGATAAATAGCATACACCACTTAAGGCGATTTTTACATCGGGCACCACTTAAGGCGACTTCATCGGGCACCACTTAAGGCGACTTTATTCAAGCATGGTGTTTCTTCAAGTGTTCGCCACTAAAAGAATGCTTTAACGTTTTGCCATCGAGGTCTTCCAACTTGTATGCATTCGGAGCTGGCATCCCCACGACCTTATAAGGTCCTTCCCATTTTGGTGACATCTTGTTGATTCGATCCAAAAGGGTGAACTCGTTGCGACGCCAAACCAGCTCCCCGACGAAGAACTGTCGGGACTTCACTCGCCGATTGTAGTACCTGGCCGTCGCCAAACGCATTCGAGCTTGGACTTCATCGGCTTCCCGCCTCTTCTCTTCGAGTAAGTCCAAGTCCAGACGTCTCATCTTATCATTCGTCAGGGGCTCGTAATATCTCATCCGATGGGACGCCACAGCTACCTCCACGGGGGCAACAGCCTCCGTGCCATAAACGAGGCCAAACGGAGTCTCCCCTGTCGATCGTTTGGGTGTCGTTCTAACAGCCCAAAGCACGTTTTCCAGTTCGTTCAGCCACTTGCCCTTCAAGGCATAGACCCTCTTCTTCAGGCCATCCATTACGATTTTGTTGGCTGATTCCACCTGGCCATTAGTCTGAGCATGGCGTACGGAGGCGGTCCGATGCTCGATGTTCAATTCCTCCCGATACTCCCTTACCTGAGAGCCGTTAAACGGTGGACCATTGTCGCTGATCACCACCTTAGGAATCCCGTATCTGGACACAATGTGGGTCTGGAGGAACTTGACAATCTAGTTCCCCGTTGTCCTGGCCAATGCCTTCGCCTCTATCCATTTCGAAAAATAATCGATTGCTACAAGTAAATACTTACATTGACCTTGTGCTTGTGGAAGGGGTCCCACCAAGTCGATGCCCCACTCCGCGAAGGGCCACGCGTCACAGGATCGGACCAACGCCGTTGCTTCCTTGTTCATCGTGGGCCAATAATAGCCCAAGTTCAATACCTTCCTCATAATGGATCGGGTTCCTTCATGACAAGCCGCGACCCCTTCATGCACCTCCTTCAGGATTCGACCTGTATCGGGTTCTGCCACACACTTCAAGTACGGAGTCGAGAACTAGCCCTTCTTGTACAGCTGATCATCTAGCATCACGTAATTGGCCGCGATCCGACGTATCCTGTCCGCTGCTACTTTATCATCGGGGACTGCCCCCGTAGTCAGGTACGCGACTATCGGGGTCATCCAAGTCGGCTCTTCCTCCGATCTTGCCTCAATGGCACACACCTGTGTCGGGTCGATGGTCGATAAGATCACCTTTTCTAGGAAGTGCACCTTCCGATTTTCCTCCAAGGGTGCCCCCAGGGCAAATTTGCTCAAGGCGTCTGCCTCTACGTTTTCCTCCCTCGGGATTGCCTCTATGTCGAAGCTTTTAAAGCTCTCCTTCAAGGTTTGTACCTCTCGTAGATACTTCTTCATTATCGGACTCCTCGCTTCGTATCGCCCTTGAACCTGGTTCACGATTAAAGCTGCGTCACACTTCACTCTCAAGTGATCGACTCCAGTGCCTTTAGCAATTTTTAGGCCCGTGATAAGAGCTTCATACTCCGCTTCGTTGTTTGTGGCCTTGAATGTTAAAGCCAAGGCGTATCGGAGCGGTTCACCTTCACCCGGTGGTATCAACAAAAAGCCTGCTCCTGATCCGTCAGAACTCGAGGAGCCATCCGTGTACATTTCCCAGGTATTTTCTTCGTTTGGCTGTTCAGATTGCTCTGCCCTCTCTGGTTGTTCTTCTGTCGGGACCTCCACGGCTGCCCCCTCTACAGGGCCCGCTTCTTCTAGATCGGGGGTTGTAGATTCTGCTATAAAATCCGCCAACGCCTGGCCTTTAATTGCCGTTCTTGGAGCAAAGTGTATTCGAAACTCACTAAGCTCTACTGCCCATTTCACTAATCTTCCCGACGCATCCGGTCGGTTCAAAAAATGCTTCAAAGGCTGGTTCGTCAGCACAGTAATCTCGTGTGCGTGGAAATAAGGCCTTAGCTTCCGAGCAGTAATAATCAACGCAAAGAGGTACTTCTCAACGGCGGGATAGTTTAATTCAGACTTGGCAAACGCCTTGCTTACATAATAAACGGGGACTTGATTACCCTCGACAATCTTTACTAACACAGAGCTAATGGCAAATTCAGAAACAGCCAAGTAAAGGTAGAGCGGTTCGCCTGGAACCGGTTTCGCCAACGGCGGGAGGGTGCGAAGGTGCTGCTTGAGTGCTTGGAACGCCTCTTCACATTTGGCGGTCCACTCGAATTTTTTGTTGGCCCTCAAGACTTCAAAAAACGGCATTGATCGGTCGCTGGCTTTGGACAAGAAGCGATTCATTGCAGCTAGTCGGCCATTCAGCACTTGTACCTCCCGATGGTTTATCGGAGACTGCATCTCCTCGATTGCCCTCAGCTTCTCAGGATTCACCTCAATTCCTCTCTGGCTCACCAAGAAGCCTAAAAACTTTCCTGAGTGGACTCCGAAGGCGCATTTCGTCGGGTTCAAGCGAACTTGGTGGAGCCTCATCCGCTCAAATGCCATGGTTAGGTTGTGCACATGGTCCTCGGCTTGTCGGGACTTCACCAGCATATCATCCACGTAGGCTTCCATGGTTTTTCCCAGCATATCTCCAAACAGTTTGTTCACCATCCGTTGGTAGGTTGCCCCCGCATTGATCAACCCGAAAGGCATGACATCGTAGTGGTAGATGTCACTGTCTGCGTAGAACGCTGTATGAGGAGCGTCTTCCTTGGCCATCTTGATCTGGTTGTAGCCTGAATACGCATCCATGAAACTTAACAGCTCATGTCCCGACGTGGCATCCACCAGCTGGTCGATTCTCGGGATTGGTAACAGTCCTTTGGGCAAGCCTTGTTCAGGTCGCGGAAATCCACACACATTCGCCATTTCCCGTTAGTTTTCTTCACCAGCACCGGATTGGCAACCCAGGTTTGGAATCGGAGCTCTTTAATAAACCCAGCATCGAGCGACCTGCCCACCTCTTGCTGGATCGCGATCTTCTTGTCGGTGCCCATCGGACGTCTTTTCTGCGTGATAGGCTTGATCGCGGGGTCTATCTTCAGCTCGTGTACGATCACATCGGGGCTGATTCCTGGCATATCGCTCGGGGACCAGGCAAACAGCTCCTTGAACTCCTTCAACAACTCCACCAATTTTTGGGCTGTCTCCTCAGTCAGAGCAGACCCGATTTTCACCTTCCTCTGGGGTCCGTCGATCTCGACTTCTTTCAGATCTTCTACGGGGGCGGGACGCCCAAACTCTTCTCTGGGATCTGTGTCTGTCTGGAGGACAGTCATGGCCTCTCGCCTCCTCCTCCGGGTGGCATTAACATAGCATTTTCGGGAAGCCACCTGGTCGCCCTTGACCTCTCCAACTCCGTGGTCGGTCGGGAACTTCATCTTCTGGTGCACTATCGAGGCGACCGCCATCAGGGGATTAATAGTGGTCCTCCCGATAATCGCGTTGTAGGTCCCCGCGGAATCAACCACAACAAACTCCACATTCCTCCTTTCTGATTTCCACCCGCTACCAAACTCCACTGGTAAGGTGATTACTCCTAACGGATAGGAGGTTGAGCCAGAGAACCCGACCATCGGGAAGTTTGCCTCCTTTAGATCTTTCTTCGTTTTTCCCATAGCCTCTAGTGCGTCCATGAATAGAATGTCGGAGGAGCTCCCTCCGTCGATTAGAATTCTCTTCATTTCGAACCCGTCTACATCTAAGGTTACCACCAAGGCATCGTCGTGCGGAGTCTCCACGCCTATGAGGTCTTCCGACGAGAAGGAGATTACCATCTCTTCTTTCAACGTCCAGGATCGGGACCTCTTACCCAGTACCACCGCCGTAGGGATTCTAGAGGCATAGACCTCTCAGGCGGATGAGGTATCACCTCCAGCAGCAAACCCTCCATGAATCACGTTGATAGTGCCCCGCCTCTCCTTGCGAGCACCGGATGACTCTGGATCGGTTCTCTTCTTTTTTGGGGACCGATCGCGGGATCGGGAACGGGACCGCGATCGGGATCGAGAGCGGGATCGACACCGCTTATCCCCGACGAATTCCTTGAGCTTCCCCTTCTGGATCAGCTTTTCAATCTCCTTCTTCAGTTCCCGACAGTGATTGGTGTCGTGACCATTTGCGCGGTGAAATCGGCAGTAGCGATCCGTGCGAGATCCCAAGAATTCTCCATCCTTCTTTGGGGGGTACCTGGAGATACCTTGTCGTTCCATGACTGTCAGGACCTCTGCCATGGAGCAGTTGAGAGGAATGTCGAGATCCTCCCGCTTATCCTTCCTTGAAGAACGCCTATCGTCCCTCCGATCCGGACGGCCTCGATTCTTGCTGGTGTCGGGTTTACCCTTTGACTTACGATCGTCAAAAGGTTTAACCGACTGCTTTCCTTTGTTCGACTTTGGGGGCTCCAGTTCTCCCGCGGCTATCTTCGACTCCTGGACATCGATCTGCCGTTTCACCCTCTTCTGTAATGCCTCCATATTCCACACAGCTTTCTCAGCCACGCTGTGCATCAGGTCGGAGCCATAGGGGGCTGTCAGGTTCCGAATGAAGGTACGGATGGTTTCGCCCTCCGAAGTTTCTTCGTCGATCTCTGCCACACTGGCCGTGTACCGTTGGTAATAATGAGCTAGTGATTCGTCGGGCCTCTGCACCACCTGGGTCAGGGACCTCACGCTCTTCAATAAACGTCTCCGACCCTGGTACTGCTGAATGAATCGATCATGCATATCTGCCCAGCAAGTGATGCAGCCTGGGGGCAGACTAAAGAACCAGGTTAGGGCTCTTTCTCCCAGTGTGTTCGGGAACAGCGTACACACTATGTCTTCACTCGGGGCTCTTCCCAGACACGCCATGAGGTGTTTCTGGACATGGCGAACTGGATCTCCTTCGCCATCGTACTCCTTTATCGTGGGGATGCCTAGCCCAGGCGGGGCTAGGGTGTCGATGAGTCGGGGGACGAAGGGATGAGTGGATCGATCCCTTAGCTCCGACACCAGCGGCTTCTGCTCTCCCATACAGATGTTTACAATCTTTACCACCTGGTCGGGAGTGATGGGGCCATTCAGGGGAATGGTCTTGTGCTGTACTGGTCCTGGCCCATCAACCACGAACCTCTCCGGCTAACCGGTTGTCCTACTTCTGTCCTGGCCTCGGGGCGGGGCTTCCTGTGCGTTCCGACCCTCTATTGGCGGGGTCACTTCCTCCAACGGGGGCATCTCCTCCTGCCTCCTCGCAGCCTCTCTCCGATCCAAGAGAGCCTCCACGGCTGCCAGAAACATGGGCATGGCTTCCGCCACGGCCTTTGTCAAGTCTGTAGCTGGGGGAGCCTCCTGCCCCCTATTGCCCTGGTGCTGAGGAGCAATATCTTCGGGATCTCCATTGTGCCCCCCTGTCTGGGAGAGCTCAGCCGGGGGATGGTTCTGGTTTTCCTCCTGTTCTGGTACTGAATCCAGATTCGTTGCAGCGGGGTGACGGGAACCACCGGATTGTCCCTGTCTTCTGTGCTTGCCAGCCGCCATTGATCGAGTAGAAGGCATATCATCTTTTTGTTAGTTTCCCACAGACGGCGCCAATGTTGAATCACGATGGAACTCCGGTACGGACTTTGACGGCAATCCTAGCTCCTTTGCTCCACGCAATACTGCAAGAGGGGATAGACCGGGCGGTGACCCAGAATCCCTCTCCGATGCTTAAATGAGTGCCCAATACGAACTGGCAAGCAAGTAATCTCAAAGGGTATGTAATTCAACGTAAGTGATCTGAGGTGACCTCTTGCCCTTTTATAGGCGAAGAGATGCCTCAGGTACCTGATGAACCGTTGGGGGTGGTTAGCCCGTATCCCGCATATCTCGGACGTGATCCCGCCTATCTAGGCCATGATCTCGTGTATCTCGGCCGCGCCCCGCGTATCTCGGCCACGCTCCGTGTATCTTAACCACGTTCCGCGTATCTCGGCCACGCCCCGCGTATCTTGGCCTTATCCTCTGATAACGATTCCCGACTTCTGTCGGGGACTCCAGAGTTGTCTCGTTATCTCACCGCTCGGGGCCCCTCGTCATCGTGACAGGGCCAATCATTCTCAGGGATTCATCATCGGGGCCTACTTAAAGGCTTCTCATCGGGAGCTTCTAGCTCAGCTGTCGGGACCGACTCTGTCGGGACCTTGCCTCTTCGGGACTCCCTTCGTCGGGACCCTTCTCCTAGATCATCTTGACCTTCATTTTGGGCCTGGTGGGCCTGTTTGCCGTTTCCTCCCTGTTAAAGGGCCTGACGGGTGTAATCGAACCCATCAGTGCCTATTATCAGATTTCTCCTTTCCGTTTGGCCCCATATGACAACCGATCTTAGGTCGGATTTAAGTTACTATGCCGTTGAGAATCTTGGGTTTATTCCCTGACTCTTTTCCGATGTTTCTATCGCATCCAATACTTTAGTACCTCGGGGTTCTTCACCTTGGTGATTCGTTATACTTCGTTGAAGAAGGAGGGGTTTTCCAAGTTGGGTAATGTGGAATGGGATAATAAGCTTCATTTTGTCCTAGCCTATGAAGGTGGTAGTGGTCACTCGGAGAACCATTACTTCTTCATTGTGGATCGGGGTGTCACCTGGTCCGTATCCTCTCCCCGAGAGAAGGATGGAGTCCCTGCGTTTTCTCAAATTTCTGTATTGGACCACCAAGACTTGACACTCACATATTTTGGGGACACAACGGCCTCTTTTCGTTCGGTGTATCGCTTTACAGAAGAAGAGCTACACGAAGTGGGGATTCAATTAGGATATCCTCCTCCCTCCTTGGTATGTGATTTTTGGGTTTTTATTTTTGCAATTTTATTGCTTTGCTTTGTAGGTTTGTTTCACTATAGGCCTTCTCGATTTCAGGAGGATGATGATACCTCTGATTGTTATGATGGAGACATTCCTGTGGAGAATGAGGTTTTGGATGCTCCTCCCGATGCCCCAAAGGCGGTGAAGCCCTTGGTTGTTGACCCCAAGGTTTCTAGAGTTGCTGAATCTCCTTCCTTTGGTAAGAGAGGGACTTAGACTTCTGATATGGTATTTTAGCGCTTATGTTCCTTTCATATATATCTCATTTTTTCTATACTTATGTATTATCTCCTTCGTATTTTCAGGTAATCCACCTGTTGTCCCTGCCATGAGCGCTCCTACTAAAGCTAGAGTGAGGACACCTGACTTGGAGGTGGTAGCCTCTCTGCCCAAGGTGAGGAAGAATGTCTCCGTTGTCTCCCTTTCGAAGTCTTCTTCTTGCTACTAAGAGAGTGAGGTTGTTGTTGAGGATGACCCTCCCGTTATTTTAGAGGATAGAGGTAAAGCTCTTATGGATGATTATGGTGTCTTTGTGGAAGAATATGAGGTTCCTGATGTAAGCATATGCTAATGGGCGCCGTAATTGGTAGCCCATAGTATGTATAGTTTACCTAATGAACTTGGGTAAATGTCACATTAGGGTAATTGGGCTAGACCCAAATCCCAATTGACATGGGAGGCCCAAAATTGGGCCTCCCCAAATACATAGGCCGGCCGAAACCCTAGGTGGGGTAAATTGGACTTTTGTCCACTTTACTCCTCCTATAAATAAGAGGTGTTAGGGGATTTTTAGAGTTAATCACAATTCCCTCATCAGGGTGTTTTAGAGAGAAAAACCATCCCCCCTTAAACACCTAGTTCGGCCGAACCATAGCCCTCACCAAGGGTGTGCCAAATTGCCTCCGAGCAAACTCTCCAAAGATCTGTCCCCGTGCCAAGAATCGATCAGAGGCTTTGCTGTGGAGCTTGCACCACGTAGGGCTTCTCTAACAAGAACCTCTACGGGTCCCGACCGGAGGATCGCGAACTCCCTCTTGAAAAGATCTTGGGTCTACGGATCACCTTAAATGTATGTGTGAAACTTCCGCTGCGTAATTCCGATTACTAGCATGTACCTTGTTTAAGTATCCGTAGTGATTACTCCCCGTAATCTAACAGTGATTACTACCCGTAATCTAACAGTGGTATCAGAGCATGTGTTAGGAGTTCATGATTTTGATAAATTGATGTTCTTGAAATTTAAACATGAAATCCGAAATTTTAAAAATTAAATTTTCGTTTCGTTTTATTTTAGGTTTCTTGGTGAAATCGAAATTTTCATGATGTTCTTGGTTAATTTGATGTTCATGATCTTCAAGAAAAGAGTAATATTTATCAAAATAAAACATTGGATTGTAGATCTTATTAAAATTTGATCTTGAAATTTGACCACTTGTTCCTAATTTGGTGTTTGTGCTGAAAATTTTAATGATTTTTCAAGATAAAATTTTTAATTTCTTAGTCACCAAGCAAGTAAGTTTCGGCACACGCACATTAGAATATTGTTTACCATATTTTTTTAATTTACGTAAGAATATATCTATAATTAGCAACATAATGATAGATTCACATAAATATATAGAAATATATATCACTATCAATATATCTAAATATTTAATAGGGTTAAAGATATTGTTGATAGATTTTATTGCCTAAAAGATTGAGAAAATATATTGTCAGTATATTTGTTACCCTATTTAAAATATTGACAAAAAATAAATATTATATATGTATATATATATATATATATATATATATATATATATATATATATATATATGAACCGAATTTGACATATATATATATATATATATTTAATATTGGAAATTATTTTATATAATTAATGTTACTTGGTGGTTAAGTTAATTATTTTACTTTAAAACCCTACTTGGGCAAGAGTAAACATTTCGGCCCAACCTTTGAAATTTTAATTATTGGGCCGGTCTAATATATTTAATCGGGACGGATTTAAATCGAACCGAGTTTTCTCAATTAGTTCGACCTAATCGGGTCAGGTCGAACCAGGGTAATTAAGTGGATCTAACCGAACCGGTTTTGTGTATTGAAACGAACCAAAGCCTATTTTATTGGACCAGTTAGGACCGAACCAGATTATAAAATTTAAAACCAGACCGAACCGGATTTACTTGACCGAACCGGGTTTACTTGACCGAACCAGATTTTATGGACCGGATCGAACCTGATTTTCTGAACCGGACCGAACTAGACCAAACAGAACAGAAATTTACTGAACCAAAATGATTTTCAAAACCGAATTCAAGTCAATTAAATAAAATAGGGTGGTCAAGTTTTAAAATTCAAATGTTTTTGAACCTCTAAATGGACTACACTGTGCTCGTAGGGTTGCTAACATTTATGCCTTGTTTCGATTATGGGGATGGATCTCGGAGATACATGTTTTTGGGACTGGATTAATTAGAGGGCTGAATTGCAATTGTTTATTATTCAATATATATTAATGCATGATTATAAATGTTGTCTTGACATAGTCAAGCTAGTTGGACGTTGCATGTTGTGGGCGGAGCCCTGGTTAAATATATGGAATGCGCACTAGGATAGACATGCTGTGATGGTTGTAAATGCCTAGGATTCATGTCTAGAATGTTGCGTAATTGAATATAAGCATGAATTGCAAATCAGCCCCTAATGTTTAAAATTATTTAAAACCGAAAACCAGTCGCCAAATATGTATGATTGTTGTGGAATTTTCATGTTTGACACGTATGCTAGAATGTTGAGGATATAGTTGTATTTGATAATTTACATGGAAGTAGAATTATATATGCAAGCATGAGTTCCTCGGAACATTAGACGCATGACGCGTAAGCATAAGTGTGATTTGTTTGATGAATGTTACTTGCGTATGTTAATTTACATGGTTAGTAGAATTATATATGCATGAGTAAATTCATCGGAATATTTTCCAAAATACAACGGTCCTTGGGAAAGCCAAGATCGGGTATGCTTGTTTTAAAATTCCCGTTCCGGTAATTTGCGATTAAAACCGTTTTAAAAGACTGATCTATTGGATTGAAAACGGCTGTAACGTGAACTCTTTCACAGCCATCTTCCATTGGTTTACTGGTGGTCGGTTGGTTTATATGACCAAAGAATCATTATTTGTCGGATTCAATCTTAATAGATATCTGATGTACGCAATTCTTTCTCAAACTGTTATTGTCTACCTGATTTTTACATAATCATCGATGTGTTAGTATGAATTGGTTGAATTAGTGTGATTCTATATTCCACACAATCTTGATGGTACGTATCATGATGAATAAAAGGAGTACGTGTTGAACTCTCTACGATTCCGAAAAGTGGAGAGGACAATTACAGATGAACATGGTAGTCTGTATGATCTTGGCAATGCGAAACGAATGTAACAATTTGTTTCACCAAGAATAGGAGTAGGTTCTTTGATGATCTCAACGCGTATGTGGTGATACATACAACCTTGGTAAAGGGGGTTGAAGAAGACTTCAATTATGACCAGGCAATGTTGCAACTTAGTATCCCTTTGCATCTGCCACGGTGGAAGCAAGGATGCAAAATCTAAACGCTTCAGGTTAAACGTGAAGGTCTTCTCTCTTTTCATGGATGTTGGGGTAAAACCCGCATCGGATCTTCAGAATGAAAGGTCAACATGGAAAAGATGTATATGGTTGTCTGATATTGACAGGACTCAGTGACCTTGAGCCTAATCTACTACAGTAACCAAAGCAGTAAAAGGGAAACCTTCTCTGCTCACCATACTGGGTTCGAAAGAAATCAACCATGATCCGCATATTATAGAGAGCTCTGGACCATAAAGGTCTTATAAGATAAACCGTTGGGATAAACCATGTTGATAACGTAAGTCTCTGGTACGCCATGTAGGTCATATGTATGAAGCTGTAAAACGTTTTATACAGACACAGATCATTTGACGCATGATGCGTAAGCATGAGTGTGATTTGTTTGATGAATGTTACTTGCGTATGATAATTTAGATGGTTAGTAGAATTATATATGCATGAGTAAATTCATCGCAATATTTTCCAAAATACAAAGGTCCTTGGGAAAGCCAAGATCGGGTATGCTTGTTTTAAAATTCGCGTTCCGGTAATTTGCGATTAAAACCTTTTTAAAAGACTGATCTATTTGATTGAAAACGGCGGTAACGTGAACTCTTTCACAGCCATCTTCCATTGGATTACTGGTGGTCAGTTGGTTTATATGACTGAGGAATCATTATTTGTCAGACTCAATCTTAATAGATATCTGATGTAAGCAATTCTTTCTAAAAATGTTATTGTCTACCTGATTTTTGCATAATCATCAATGTGTTAGTATGAATTGGTTGTATTAGTGCGATTCGATATTCCACGCAATCTTGATGGTATGTATCATGATGAATAAAAGGAGTACGTGTTGAACTCTCTACGATTCCGAAAAGTGAAGAGGACAACTACAAATGAATATGGTAGTCTGTATGATTTTGACAATGCGAAACGTATGTAACAATTTGCTTCACCAAGAATAGGAGTCGGTTCTTTGATGATCTCAACGCGTATGTGGTGATACATTCACCTTGGTAAAGGGGGTTGAATAAGACTTCAATTACGACCAGGCAATGTTGCAGCTTAGTATCCCTTTGCATCCGCCTTGGTGGAAGCAATGATGCAAAAGCTAAACGTTTCAGGTTAAACGTGATGGTCTTCTCTCTTTTCATGGATGTTGGCGTAAAACCCGCATCGGATCTTCAGAATTAAAGGTCAACATGGAAAAGATGTATATGGTTGTCTGATAATGACAGGACTTAATGACCTTGAGCCTAATCAAGTGCAATAACCAAAGCAGTAAAAGGGAACCTTCTCTGCTCACCATACTGGGTTCGAAAGAATCCAACCATGATCCGCATATTATAGAGAGAACTGGACCATAAAGGTCTTATACGATAAACCGTTGGGATAAACCATGTTGATAAATTGCATCTCTGGTACGCCATGTAGGTCATGTGTAAGAAGCTGTAAAACGTTTAATACAGACACAGATCATTTGATGTAATTTACTCGTGAATTACTCAGATGTGATGTTCAACATGACTTAAAGCTCTCGACTATCTATGCGAAAATCATGGATCGAATACGCGATGATCGGATCAAGAACCCTACCATTTTCATTTACCGTTCGTTTGAGTTACTAAAATTTTGGTTATTTCGAGATTCAGATTTATTGAATAAAGTTGTTTCCGTTCGATTTGAAATGTGATCTACTTTTCAGAATTAATCGACCCAGTTAAGAGGGATCGATCCGAAACGAAATTCCGGCCAGGTAAAACTGGTCGAATAAAACTAAACGATTCACGTACTCTGTCATCTTATTCGGGAAATTGAACTGAACATACACATCAACTGCGTAGCTAGATCGAAAGATTTAGTATTTCTTATTTGTTAGTACTCCATTGAATGAAATAATCTGTAATGATGATCATGTGCAAAACTGATTGGATTAAATTAAATTAAATTCAGAAATGAAACGATTTAATCAAGGGTTAAAACTTCGGTGAAAAGCGCTACGCGCAAGTGGACCTCGATAGACGGAACACATCGTTTCCAAATACGAATTTAATGATGAAGTGTCTGAATGATGATGTGCTGAATTTTCGTTTGCATTCCCTTGGAAACAACTTATTGATACCATTTATATCGGTAAAAAGTAGGCTTCGGAAGCTACCACGACCTTGTAAAAGTATCAACTGACGCATAAGGTGAAAACATGAAATGCTCAGTTCGGAGATGGGATAAAATCCTTGAGATAAGTTTGCAAACGAAGAAGAATGAAGTCGATTAAACGATTTTTCTTCCGTAAGCCTTGAACGATAAGTCAGGCTAAGCATTCAAATCAAAATGACGCACTTCTAAAGGCATAGTTTATAAACATAATGTGTGAGTCACTTCGCCAGGCGTTCCCTAAGGGATGATAGGAAGTGATTCACATTAATGTAAAACTATATTCCATTGTAATCGGTAAGTCATGTCGCCATGATAGCTGAAGTGTGATAATGAGTTACATCATATAGCCATGCAGCATTAATTTGCGCATTAAACACGTATGGACAAGAGTATGTTCAATACTTTTTGAAAATACATATTTAGAGCTAATAGACATGGTGCCGTGTCGAACATGAGACATTACATACTTGAGGATGAATTTTCCGATGCATTAACAGTTTCACACGAGTCTTGATCAGACAGAAGAGGATATTACTGACATCAGGTCCCACTTAATTCGAGTGGGAGAGATTTGAACCAGCAACTCAAGTGAATGACATGGTAAAATATAATGGGAACATTTTCATTATAAATTCAGTGGGAGGTCTAAACACCTACTACAAGTAATCACTGTTGTTGTTTGGAAGAATCAAGTAGAACCTGATTATCGTAATGTTAAACCGAGGATACCGCAACTACCTGTACTACCCATTTTTTCTAGTGAGAGTGATCCGACAAACTTGGTTCCAGATCCTAGTGATCAAGGAATTTATCATGGGAGTAAAACTTCGAGACCGAGAAGTCGTATAAAGAAAGTTGTCGGTTATGGTTAAAGCAATTCTCTTGTACCCAATAAAAGTGATGCTCCAATAAGAAGCATCATCTCGAGTGGGAGAATTGATCCCAATTGGAAGAAATGCTCCGATAAGAGGAATTATTCCGAGTGGGAGAGATGTTAAGACTCAAAGACGGGATAATCAAGCCTAGACTAAAGTCATAGGCGTCGAACTTCTCCAAAGAGGTATCCCATCTGGAAGAGTGATAACCTCACTCTAACTACTGTTGGCATGCATTGGAAAGACCTCAAGTAGTGAAATGGAGGAAAATAATAAATGAGAGAGATCGCCTAATTGAAAGCCATTAAAGTCTATAGTTGATTTACCTGCTAACCACATGGGCATAAGGATATGGTGAGTCCTGAAAGAAGGCTCACCACTGATGGAAAAGGTCGAGCGATCCAAAGCTCGGCTTGTTTCGAAAGGCTATACTCAACTTCACGGAGTGGACTTTGACGAAACATACTCACCACCTGTGCGTAAAACCACGGTGAAGGGCCATTCATGGTCCTGGTCGTAGGTGTCAATTTCGAACTGTACCAAGTGGGTATTAAGACCGAATTCCTCCTCTGAAACCTGGAGGAAGAGATCTATATGGGGAAAGTGGAGGGTTTCATAACTCCTGGTAACGAACGTAAAGTTTGTAACTCCAAAGGTCCATCTACGGTCATAAACAGTCGTCTCGGCAATGGTACCGCAGATTCCACAAGGAAATCGTAGGAAACGGATCTGTCAGTTTATCACAAGGATCTGTGTGTGTATTATAAAATCTCCAGGTCTAAGTATGTCATCTTAACCTTATGCGTGGACTACATACTTATTGTTGTAAACGACATGAGATTAATGAATAAGTCAAAGTCCTAGTTGGCATGTGTATTTGAGATGAAAGACATGGGAGAGGCCACGTATATCTTAGGCATTGAGACTGCCAGATATCGCGCTACCCGGAGATTATGTCTATCTCAACATTCTTGTATCGACAATCTGTTGAAAGATTCAGATTACAGGGTGCCAAAACCCGTGGAGACGCCGGTGTTGTTTGGGTGCGTACTGTCAAAACATGACGGCCCCAAGAACCTGGTAGAGCGTGAACAGATGAAGGGTGCGGAGTATTTAAGCATGGTTGGTAGTTTGATGTACGTCATGCAATGCACTCGTTCGGATATCTGTAACGCTGTGGACCTAGTAGCACGTTTCCTATCAGATCCCGGCCATCAACATTTAAAGACTATAAAACGAGGAACTCGTTATCCGAAAAGGTACTGCCGACTACGAACTGTGCTATGAGGGTAGGAAGATAGAATTGACCGATTGCATTGACGCCGATCGTGGTGGCGATCCGAATGATCATAAGTCCACCAACAGGAGGAGTATTCCTCCATTGCTAATGCCGCCATTTCATGGACGAGAAAGAAGCAAATATGAGTCGCGCTGTCTACGATGGAATCGGAATTCGTAGCTCTCTCTAAGAATGGACAGAAAGAAAGCGGTCTGGCTTAAAAGGCTTCTAACTGCGCTGCTTGGTGGCAATGTCAAGAATAAACCTGTGAAGGTCTTCTTTGACAGTCAAGTAGCCATTGCGGCAGTGAAGAATCCGAAGTACCATAGTAGGACCAAACACATTGATGTGAAATAATTAATGCTAAATTTGTGGTGCTAGACAATATTATCACTATGGAATACTTGTCCACAATTAACTTGGTAAATGACCCATTAACAAAACCACTACGCAGGGAGAAATTCGAAAAGCATGTACAACTGCTTGGATTGCGTAGGGTTTAGAAATGGAATGTATCTGTGATAGCATTTTGATATTAGAAAGTTACATTTTGTAAGCGAAAGAATTACAACTGAGTTTATGATCAATCGACGTCATAATGTTTTGATTACATCAGATTTACAGTCTATAAACTAAGTCGTAGGAGGACGCAATCCTCTGCCAAACTATGTCGAATGTGGGCCTTACCTAGTCACACAGGTACGGTCGTCTTGCGATGAAGGGAGGCCTCCACCAAATAAGACTGGCTAAGAGTCAGGGGGATAAACCTGATTAAGCAAGAAGATTATCTGGTTTCGAAGTAACTCGATGTGATCTTCGTTTTGCATATCGTCGTGATGAACTTCGTTCGTCATTTAACCACATTCTGGGCCAGATGAGAATCTGTAATATCATGATTGACATATCCCTTTCCTTTCAACCCAAAAGGTTCAGGTATGCTATCAACGCGTGCTTCATACCACGCGTGCCACGTTCGACCACGTGGTCACAGCTCGGTTGTGCTAGGAAGGAATCCTCGTGATTCTGGCGGGCTCAAACTTCTTCACCTCGAGTGTGTGATTGATTCCAAGAGCCTTATTAAGAGGCACCTAAGTATCCTCACGGACTAAGAACTCATATCTAAGGTCAGGCTCAATACTTGCTTCCCGGCGTACGAGCGTAGTGCTAAACAAAAAGGCCCGGTGACCACGTCTTTGGAAACCGGTTGGGTCTAACTAAGGATATGAGCGATGGGGATAGTCAAGTTCACCTTTAATTCACAGACTCTTGTATTCACTAGGTGACCACCAACCGGATATTAGTTGAAGGTTGTGAAAACTTGTACGGATGCATTGGAGAAGTGTTCCTATGTGGAAACTAGGAAAATGGAGAATTAAAAGTTGACCTAGGATACAGGGCGGTACAATATATAAATGTTGTTTATAACAGGTTGATTGGAGAAAAGGGAATCAACGTTCCGCGGGCACTACAATATTCCTAACAGATGAGTAGCACGATGCCCGTCGTATCCGCTGGTCGCACGGAAAACCTCGTATGAACTATTCGGAAGCAAGGAGCAGATCAAAGGAGAGAAATGTTGATGTAGATTTGGACGACAATACATTAACAGGCACCCTCCCATTCCGGCGAGTGGGAGCTGTAAGCATAAGGTAATGGGCGCCGTAATTGGTAGCCCATAATATGTATAATTTACCTAATGAACTTGGGTAAATGTCACATTAGGGTAATTGGCTTAGACCCAAATCCCAATTGACATGGGAGGCCTAAAATTGGGCCTCCCCAAATACATAGACCGGCTGAAACCCTAGATGGGGTAAAGTGGACTTTTGTCCACTTTACTCCTCCTATAAATAAGAGTTGTTAGGGGATTTTTTTAATCGCAATTCCCTCATCAGAGTGTTTTAGAGAGAAAAACCATCCCCCCTTAAACACCTAGTTCGGCCGAACCATAGTCCTCACCAAGGGTGTGCCAAATTTCCTTCGAGCAAACTCTCCAGAGATCTGTCCCCATGCCAAGAATCGATCAGAGGCTTTGCTGTGGAGCTTGCACCACGTAGGGCTTCTCTAACAAGAACCTCTACGGGTCCTGACCGGAGGATCGCGAACTCCCTCTTGAGAAGATCTTGGGTCTACGGATCACCTTAAAGGTATGTGTGAAACTTCCGCTGCGTAATTCCGATTATTAGCATGCACCTTGTTTAAGTATCTGTAGTAATTACTCCCCATAATCTAACAGTGATTACTACCTGTAATCTAACACATGAGGAGGTTGAGGCTCCTGAAGAGGTTGATGGGTCACAATCTCCATCCCTAGTTTCCCCCTGAGGGTTTCATCCTCCAATGAAGGGTCTCCCGTTTGTTGCCCAGGTATGTGATCGTATACTTGTATTTTTTAGGATTTTGTAATGCCTCACTTTTTTTCTTCAGGTTTGATGAAGTGCCTTGATTTTCCCCGAAGATCTTGTTCGCCCCATTGTTGGTGATGTAAAGGGTGACAACTGGATTCCCTTCTCCTCCAAGGATCGCCATGCCTTTGATTTTTCTTCTTCGTTATATACTCCTGAAGTGGCTATTCATCTTGTGAATGACATCATTCCTCCTGCTGATCGTGCCCCTCCGCCCTCAGATCTTGGACAGGTTCACCATATTGTGAAGGGTGCCTTGTCTCAGTATGCACCAGTAAGTACTTATGTTGGTTCTTGTATTGTCTTGTATATATGTGTTTCCCACGTGTAACCCTATTATTTTCCTTGTAAGGGATATGTGTTGTTGTTAATCTTGGTTCGCATCCCGGGCCGAGTCAGAGCTTAGGAAGGTTGAGGACCTCTTTGGTGATGAGGTAGAAGCGCTCAAGGTTTCTGAGGTTATCGCCACGAGTCGTAATTCTTTTGTTCAAAGGGAGCTTGATACTATTCGGGCCCGAAAGGCTGATGATGATCAGTTAACTGCTATGAAGATGAAGAATGCTACACTGCTTTCCTTTGAGAATGGTAGGTTATTAGGTCTGAAGGAGGGTAAATCTGTCGGAATTTAGGAGTGTAAGTTTGTTCGAGTGGAGGAGTTTATGGCCTCTAAAGACTTTGTGAGCAGGGATGAGAAGCATTGTCAGGGTGTTATGTCTTCCTTTGAAGAAGACATAGTTGCAAAGATCTTTTCCCTTGATCCCTCCTTCCCTTTTGATCAACTTGGAGAATATGATATGTTTGCTTATGCGCAAGCTAAGTATCTGGCTAAGCGGAAACAAGGAACAATGTCAGGCCTAAATCTAACCTAAGGTGATACGTTTTGAAAACGTATATTTTGGAAAGAGTCGCCACTAGTTAATTATAAGGCTAAATAGAAACCTAAATTACATAGGGAATAATGAATTAAACACCTAGATACTGAAATGCTTTAAGAACAAAAATTCAGATTCAGGGGTTCTATTACGGAAATAAAAGCGTTGTTTAAAATTCCGCACTTTCGTTACTCAATTCACAAATTTTCTCCTTTTTTATTAATTTATTTTAATAATAAAGAAAATTAATATTAATTACGATCAATTTTGTTAAAAGAGTAACACCTAATTCCGAGACAAATAAATCTTTACAGTGGTAGTAAACCGACGATTAATAAAAGGAAATGAAAACCTAAAGAAAAACTACAAAATAATATTAAAGAAAAAAAAAATTAAAAAAAAAACCCGTACCTGTATATTAAATGGTTTCTCTCGTCCTTTTCCTTATTATATCAAGGAAATCTATGTCGCCATTATCATCGTCGTACAAGTATCTACGGAAGAATCGGTCGGATCAGACAACATCGGGTGATGCGATTGGAAGTTGAATTGGGATGAGATGGGAGCGGGTCCTATGACAGCGAAGGCGCTGGAGTCACGATAATTGATTGGGGATGGTGGTTGTGCCGAGGAAGGTCCGGTGATTTCGGAATCGAGCTAGAGCGATGGATATGCCTGGTCGATCGGGCAGACAGAGTAACGGAGCTGAGGTTGGAGCAGAGCTGCAGTATCGTGGAGCGATGGTGGATTTGAACCGGATTCGGGGAAGCATGGAGGTTGTCTCGGTGGATGGAGGAAGAACGGGTTGTCGATGACAGAGGTGGAACTAAAAATCGGGATCGATGGCTCAATTCCGAGAATGCTTTTTGTTGGCTAGCTAGCTGTCCATTGGAGAGCAGTGACTAAGCCAACCCGAATGTTAAATGGAACGGCACATCAGGTGGGCTCGATCGGATACGCATAAACGGGTGGCCGGGATTTGGACGCCGGTGTGGAGGCGAGAGCAAAAATGACGGGAACGGTCGATTGTAAGAGGAGATCAGAGGCGTCTAGGTGCAGCCACGTCGGATGAAAGGATAGCAATGGCTTGATGGGCCCTGGCGAAGGCCGTTAGGCCCCTTAACGATTGGCTAACGGCGACTAGGCCTAGTGGGCTAGGAGCTGGGCTGCTGGAAGGCTAAGGGCTCCGACGGAAGGAGGCCCCGATATTGAATGGCCACGAGCAAGTATGGCTCCGACAGGGAAGAGCCCCGAAGATATCGGACCTGGACGTAGTCGGTCCCGATATGGGAGTTGACACCACTCCCCGACACCGAATCCTCAAACGATGTAACTTGGGAGTCTCCGATAACGATCGAGACTCGCCAGTAAGAGCACAATCCCGGAAATCTCGCCACGATTATAGTAGTGGTATAATGGGCGAGATATGCGGGATACGAATAACTGTACGAGATACAGGGCAGAATATATGGCGAGATACGTGGGATAGCGGATCACAATCCAACCGCCCAATCAGGTAACTGGGATAACCTTTCCTCTATAAAAGGAGGGAAGTTATTCCAGATTAGGGTTACGTTTTCACACATATATTGATACTGCTTGTCTGCTCTGTTGACGGCCATACTTTCGTTAAGCATCGGAGAGGGATTCTGGGCCACTGCCCTCTATTCCCCTTCTGCAGGATTGCGAGGAGCTAAGGAATCCGTCATCGTAACCGGAGCTCCTGCCGTGATCCAACATTGGCGCCGTCTGTGGGAAACGCAACAAAAAGCCAAAAAGTAAGTTTGCTTTCCTTTGATTCCTTATCATGGCTGGCAACAGACCGCAGCGTTCAGGCAAGCAGGTGCCGGCCGCCAGCAATCCTCCTGAGGATGCTGCCCAGCATCAGGATCTGAGAGATGAGGGCGACAGCACTCGCCGGAACGAAGCACCTTCCCCGAATCCGGAGTTGGCCAGGGTAGTGGCAGAGGCCATGCCCCTACTCATGGAGGCCATGGAGGCCCTCCTAGACCGAAGAGAAGCTGCCAGAAGACAGGCTGATCTACCACCGCTCCCTCCGCGGCGAGACAATCCCAGAAGGCAGGGGGACGACAACTTGCCTCCACCTCCTCCATTAAGGGAACAGCCTATTCCCCCCAATCCAGCGCCGGCGGAGAATTTTGTGGTCGATGGACCGGGGCCAGTACAGCAAAGGACCATTCCCCTGAATGGTCCCCTCACTGCCGATCAGGTGGTGAGAATTGTGGGTATCTGTATGGGAGACCAGAAGCCCATGATGTCGGAGCTGGGGAGTCAGGAAACCCATCCCTTCGTGCCCAGGCTGATTCATACCTTGGCCCCTCCAGGTTTGGGTATCCCGAAGATAGACGAGTACGATGGGGACGCAGACCCGGTTCGCCACGTACAAAAGCACTTGACAGCATGCATGGGCAGGACCCCAGATGAGGATGTTATCTGCGCTCTGTTCCCAAGCACCCTCGGGGAGAAGGCGATGACGTGGTTCTACAGTCTGCCCACTGGATGTATCACCTGCTGGAAGGATATGCATCAGCGATTCATTGCCCAGTATCAAGGACGCCGACGGCTTCTGAAGAGCGTTCGGACCCTGCATGAGGTGGTCCAAAGGCCCGACGAATCGCTGGCCCAATACTATCAGCGTTACACGGCTGGCATGACTGAGCTGGATGAGGAGATATCGGAGGGCGAGGCCATCCGTACCTTCCTGAAGAACCTTAAACCCCCTTACGGTTCCGACTTACTGCACAGCATCGCGGCCAAAAATGTCTGGAACATGGAGGCGCTCCAGGCAAGGGTGAAACAGCAAATCGACGTCCAGGAGTCGAAGATTGCCGCCGGAGAACTGGCTCCTCCCAAGGGGCACGAAGGAAAACACTTGTTCAAACCATTGGACAACCGGCACAGAAAGGATAACTCCGAGGGTAGTCGGAGTCGAGGACGTTCTGATCGGAGGGAGGATAAGCGTCCGAACAGGAGGGACAGTCAGAAGGAAGAGTTCACCCCTCTCAACAGGCCTTTGAAAGAGGTCCTAGCGGTGATGGAGAAGCAAGGCCTCGCTCGTTTCCCCAAGAAGAAGGAAGGAGAAAAATTGGGCTCCCGCACCGACCGTTACTGCCGATTCCATCGGGCCTCCGGTCACGACACTGACCAATGTCGAGAACTGAAGAAGGAAATAGAGAAGCTTATCCAGAGGGGTAAGTTGAAGGAGTTCGTGGGGGACTCACGCTGCAAGCCCCGTTCACGATCTCGGTCAAGGTCCAAATCTCGATCGAGGTCCCCCAGGAAGAGGAGGTCTGACGCAGAGCCTTCGGAGGGCCCATCCGGGTCCCGACAAAAGAGGATTATTAATGTGATCCATGGAGGGTTCGCTGCAGGAGGAGACACATCATCCTCTCGGGAGCGTTATGCCAACCAAGTGCCAGTCGCAGTGGTTTTGGGAAAAAGATCGCGGTCGTGGACTCCGAAGGAAAAGATGGAGATCACCTTTTCGGCGAAGGATCTGGAGGGAGTGGAGGCCCCCCACGAGGATGCCCTAGTAGTAACCCTGGATGTAGGAGGATTCGAAGTGAAAAGGATCCTCATTGATGGAGGGAGCTCCTCCGACATCCTCTTCTCCGACGCCCTGGAGCAGATGGGGAAGAAGAAGAAAGATTTGCGGGAGGTTAACTTCCCGATGGTAGGATTTTGTGGCACAACCTCTTATCCGCTAGGGGTTATCACACTGCCCGTGTGGTTCGGCAGTGGCTGGAAAATGGAGAAGCGAGATGTGGAGTTCGTGGTGGTCGAATCCACAGGAACGTACAATGCAATCATTGGAAGAACCACCATCAACCCTCTGATGGCGGTAGCCTCGACCGTCCACCAAAAACTGAAGTTCCCGACCGAGAATGGGGTAGGCGAGGTGAAAGGCGACCAGGTGGCGTCGAGACGGTGCTATGTCAACGCCACCAGGAGATCAAGGAAGGAAGCTATGTCAGTGCTCCAGACAGACACTGACCCTCGAGAGGAGTTTGTGCGTCCCGCCCCCATGGAGGACCTAAAGGAAGTCGAGATAGATGGACCCGAGAGGAAGGTGAAAATCGGATCTGCCTTATCCGACGAAAGGGCCCAGGAGTTGATTGCACTATTGCAAGAATTTAAGGAGCTGTTTGCCTGGTCCCCGAGTGATATGCCAGGAATCAGCCGGGACGTGATCGAGCACGAACTGAACATCGACCCTGTGATCAAGCCGATCGCGCAGAAGAGACGTCCGATGGGGGCAGACAAGAGGATTGCAATCCAGCAGGAGGTTGGCAGGTTGCTCGACGCTGGATTCATTAGGGAGATCCGATTCCAGACGTAGGTAGCCAACCCAGTGCTGGTAAGAAAGAGCAACGGGAAGTGGCGGATGTGTGTCGACTTCCGCGACCTGAACAAGGCCTGTCCGAAGGACTGTTATCCGCTCCCGCGGATCGATCAGCTAGTGGATGCTACATCGGGGCATGAGTTGCTGAGCTTTATGGATGCTTATTCTGGTTATAACCAGATAAAAATGGCGAAGAAGGATGCCCAACACACCGCCTTCTACGCTGACAGCGAAGTCTTCCAGTACGATGTCATGCCTTTCGGCCTGGTAAATGCGGGGGCGACCTATCAGAGAATGGTGAACAAGCTGTTCGGGGATATGATCGGAGACACCATGGAAGCTTATGTAGATGACATGTTGGTGAAATCTCGACGAGCATCGGACCATGTCGGTAATTTGGCTATGGCCTTCGAGAGGATGAAGCTCCACCAGGTCCGTCTGAATCCAGCTAAATGCGCTTTCGGAGTCCATTCTGGGAAGTTCTTAGGCTTCATGGTGAGCCAGAGGGGGATCGAGGTGAATCCCGAGAAACTGAGGGCGATAGAAGAGATGCAGTCCCCGACCAACCATAGGGAGGTGCAAGTGTTGAACGGTCGACTGGCTTCCATGAATCGCTTCTTATCCAAGGCCAGTGACCGATCGATGCCATTTTTCAAGGTGTTAAGGGCCAACCGACAGTTCGAATGGACTACTGAATGTGAAAAGGCGTTCCAAGCACTCAAACAACATCTCCGCGACCTCCCGCCACTGGCAAAGCCAGCTCCAGGCGAGCCACTCTATCTTTATTTGGCCATTTCTGCATTTGCAATAAGCTCTGTTCTAGTTAAAGCTGTCAAAGACAATCAGATTCCTGTCTATTATGTAAGCAAGGCGTTTGCCAAGAGTGAAATGAATTATCCTCCGATTGAGAAGTATCTCTTTGCGTTGATTATTACTGCTCGAAAGTTACGGCCCTACTTCCATGCGCATGAAATTACGGTGTTGACTGATCAGCCATTGAAACACTTCTTGAACCGACCCGACGCGTCGGGGAGACTAGTAAAGTGGGCCGTGGAACTTAGCGAGTTTCGAATTCATTTCGCTCCAAGAACAGCTATCAAAGGGCAGGCATTGGCCGACTTTATAGTTGAATCTACTATTCCCGATCCTGAAGCAACGGAAACAGTAGAGGGGGCAACCACCGGGAAGACTGACGAGGTCCCGATAGAAAGACAGTTGGAACAGCCAAATAAGAAGAACACCTGGGAGTTGTACACAGATGGCTCCTCAAGCTCAGACGGATCGGGTGCAGGGTTCGTATTGATTCCACCAGGTGGGGAGGAGCCGCTTCGATATGCATTGGCCCTGACATTTAAAGCCACCAATAACGAGGCAGAGTATGAAGCTCTTATAACAGGGTTGAAGATCGCTAAGGGCACTGGAATCGAACATTTGAGGGTGAAGTGTGATGCAAGCCTAATTGTAAACCAGATTCGGGGACAGTATGGAGCAAAAAATCCAATCATGAAGAAATACCTTCAGGAGGCTCAAACATTAAAGGAGAGCTTCAAAAGCTTTGATATAGAGGCAATCCCAAGAGAAAAGAATGTGGAGGCCGATGCCTTGAGCAAATTTGCCTTGGGGGCACCTTTGGAGGAGACTCGGAGGGTACACTTCTTGGAAAGGGTGATTCTGTCGACGACCGATCCATCGGAAGTATGCACTATCGGGACAGGGTCAGAAGAGGAGCCCACGTGGATGACCCCGATAATTGCGTACCTAACTACGGGGGCACTGCCTGAAGACAAAGTGGCAGCAGAACGACTGCGACGAATGTCAATTAACTACGCGATGGTGGATAACCAGTTGTACAAGAAGGGTTTACTCTCGACACCTTTCCTGAAATGCGTAGCAGAACCTGACACGACCCGAATTCTGAGAGAACTGCATGAAGGAGTCGCAGCCTGTCACGAAGGCGCCCGATCCATCCTGAGAAAGGCGTTGAACTTGGGATACTATTGGCCTACGATGAATAAGGAGGCAACGGCACTTGTTCGATCCTGTGACGCGTGTCAGAGATACGCCTCGAATATCACAGCCCCCGCTGCTGATTTGACGCCCATTGGGAGTGCTTGGCCCTTCGCACAGTGGGGCATTGACCTGGTGGGACCCCTTCCGAAAGCAAAGAGCCAGTGCACACATCTGCTGGTCGCGATTGATTACTTCTCGAAGTGGATCGAGGCTAAGCCCTTAGCCAAGACAACAGCGGGACATATCATTAAGTTCCTCCAAACCCGAATTTTGTCAAGATATGGGGTGCCAAAGGTGATCATCAGTGACAACGGTCCTCCGTTTAACGGGGCCCAGTTGGAGAGGTTCCTAGATGAGTTTAACATCGAGCATCGGACAGCATCCGTTCGTCACGCCCAGACCAATGGGCAGGTGGAGGCTGCCAACAAAATCGTGATGGAGGGCTTGAAGAAGAGGGTCTACGCTTTGGACGGAAAATGGCTAGACGAGCTGGAGAACGTGTTATGGGCGGTCCGAACGACACCCAAGCGGTCAACAGGTGAAACCCCGTTTGCACTTGTTTATGGGACGGAGGCGGTCGCTCCTGTGGAAATCGCTGTGGCGTCCCATCGAACCAGAAGCTATGAGCCCTCGACGAGTCCAGGAAAAGCCAAGATAGGACCTTTGACGAATGACGAAACCAGGCGCCTGGAGTTATCCTTGTTAGAGGAAAAACGGCTAGAGGCCGACATAACACAAGCTCGGATGCGTCTGGCGACGGCCAGGTACTATAACCGGAAGGTCAGGTCGCGACAGTTCTATGCGGGGGAGCTGGTCCTACGTCGGAATGAGTTCGCTCTCCAGGATCGGATCAACAAGCTGTCTCCGAAATGGGAAGGGCCTTACAAGATCGTAGGCATGCCGGCCTCAAATGCTTACAAGTTAGAAGACCTCGACGGCAAAGTATTACGAAACACCTTTAGTGGCGAACATCTGAAGAAATGTCATGTTTGACGAATAAGTCGTCCGTAGAGGCGCAACGATGTAATCAAGTCGCCCTGAGTGGTGCATATCATGTTAAAGACATCAATCAATAAAGAGGTTACTTCTGATCAAAGTGTTCCTAAGTTATCCTTAAGTTATTAAGGTTCGATTAAAAAGCGTCATTGGACGTCCGAAAAAGTCCTTAAGTTATTAAGGTTCCATTAAAAGCGTCATTGGACGTCCGAAAAATCCTTAAATTACTAAGGTTCGATTAAAAAGCGTCATTGGACGTCCGAAAAAATCCTTAAGTTATTAAGGTTCGATTAAAAAGCGTCATTGGACGTCCGAAAAAATCCTTAAGTTATTAAGGTTCGATTTAAAAGCGTCATTGGACGTCCGAAAAAATCCTTAAGTTTTTAAGGTTCCATTAAAAGCGTCATTGGACGTCCAAAAAATCTTAAGTTTTTAAGGTTCGATTTCAAAGCGTCGTAGGACGACGGAAAGCCTTAGGATCCGATAGAAGAGTTACGAAGAACATAACCGGAAAAGAAAACATCCATAAAAGGCTCGAAGGCCCAAAAGGTTCGGTACAAAAGAGATAATAAGGAAGAGGTACAAGAACTTAAGATTTTAAATTCCAGGGGCTGAATCTTCGGAAGGCTTTGGAGGGACAGACTCGTCGGCGTCTTCAGAGGAGCTTTCGGAAGGGAGGTTGAGATACGTTTCTGCGGCTGGACCAAGAGTCTTAGACTTTCTCAAGTCGATGGAGTCCCCATAAGTCTCATTAAGCTCCTCAACAATATCGAGGATGGCATTCTGCAGATCCTCTTGACAATGTTTCGCCGCATCCTCCTTGAAGTCCTCCGAGCTTCGGTACTCCTCGCGGCCTTGGACCTTCGCGTTTGTTAATTGGGCGGAGTGATCCGCCCTCGCCTCTTCTAGCTCCGCCCTCGCCTCTTCTAGCTCCGCCCTCGCCTCTTCTAGCGCCGCGACGGCCCTCTGCTTCTCGAGCTTCAGCCGCTCCGCAGTCTCCTGCAACGCCGCCTTCTCGAAAGCAAACTGGCCTCGATCCGCCATGGCCGCCTGCTGCTCCCGCTTGAGCGAGCTCTCAAGACTTAGAATCTGCCGCTGTTGGGATTGAGCCTCTTGAGTGAGCTTGGCTCGGAGCTCCTCAGCCCGCCTTTCGCCCTCCTCCGCTCGGAGCCTTGACGCCTCGGAGGCAGCTAGGTCCTCCTGGAGCTTGGTCAGGCTCTCGAGGTTGGAGTTGGCCCGCTCTCGCTCCAACGCCTCCCGCAAAGACAGGATGTAGCCGAAGCAACGATCCTGGTCCGCGATTTCCTGAAAAGAAAATGTAGCTTAGTACTCAAAAATCGGAACGCCCCCAGATGAACAAAAGAAAGATTCACTTACCTCTATCCGACGGATAGCCATCTGCCGGATGTCAGCATCGATGTCTTCCCCTTCCAGAGAAAGGGGACGCCTCAAAGAGGGCGGGACCGAGCCCGACACCAAATGCAAGGCCAGGTTCTTCTCCTGGCACCCCCGATGCAGAGGAATTCCCTGAAGGGACTCCACCGGTCTCCAAGGCTCGGAGCCCTGGTCCGAAGAGAAGGCCCGATAGTAGTCCCCGTCCAAGGGGAACGGAGGTACTACCAGGTGAGGCTCCTCAGCTTCCTCACTCACTCGAGCTTCGGGGGTCACACCCCTAACTGGCGAGGATGGTGGAGCAGAAGATGATGGCGGCGTGGTAGGAAGTGGAGATGCCTTCCCACCAGATGACTTCACGGGAGTCAACCTTGATTTCCCTCGGAGGATGAGGCCTTCCTCCTCAGCTCGACCATCGGAAGGGGAGTCCTCCAAGCTGGTCACCCGACCGAATTCGCCCCGGTCTTCCGTCGGGGCATCCTCCACCACCGGCTCCGCCGCAGGCGCAGAGTCCGAGCCAGCTGCAGCAGGGGCGGCGTCCGCAGGACCTGCAGCGGGGCGAATAAGTCGAGGGATTAATTTGATATCAGTGTGCCAGATTAAACAACGCTCCATAAATCTTTCTTTGCCGAAAAAGTCATAATAGCCCGCCTCGAGAACATGTGGAGTTTCCCCTCGAAGGATATTCCGGACATCCCTAATTCGTCCTTCCATATCGGAGGCTTGAAGATCCTGAGGTACTAACTCCCTATATCTTTTAATAGCACGAAAGACTTCCTTACCTTCTTTTTCGGAGCGGACGTTGAAGGCGGACCGGACCACATCCACATTAGTCCGCCCCTCGGAGGTGGGGGCCTCAGAGGTCTTTGCCTTCTTCTTGGACGGCCCCGAAGGGGCAGAAGTCTTTCGGTGGGAAGGCTTCTTCTTGCGCTTCAGTGAGTGGGAGGCATCGGTATCCTCCTGAAACAGACGGACGGTCAGCGATGTTCGAGGGGCTGTAAGCAGTGAAAAAGAAACAATTAGAAGATTACCCAGAGAATTACATTGGAAACACCGTCACGAACTTTTCCCCCGGCCATGGGATCGATCAGCATAATCCCAATCTTGACCCGCTGTTGGTCAGTGACAGAAGTGGCCTCGAAGGGCTGGTAACCCTTCTCCCAGCGACGAGCCTGGATAAGCATCAAGGCTCTCCGGGTCTGTTCTGACCACGAACGGAAAGACACGGGAGGATCAGCCTCCACGATGGTCCTCGGCCACTCAATGGGACCAGGCTGGATGAAGAAATATTGCTCCTTCCAATTAGCATTATCGTTCCCTTTGTCGGAGATGATGGCCCGCTCCTTGCAGATCTTCCAGGACACCCTCCTGTCCCAACCCATCTCCTTGTACTGCTCGTCGGTCCCCTCAGGTTGACGGGGAGAAAAGGAGCAGATCCCATCCTTGTTGCAAGTCATCTTATAGAGGACCCGCCAAAGCTCCAGGCTATAACTCCAGTCTTCTGCGTTGATGTCGCACCACACCTGGAAGGCAATCCACGTACGAATCGCATGGGGGGAGAAGGTCGTAGGGTAGGTTTTGTAGTGATTGCACAACTCTACCCAGCTTGGACAAAAAGGGAGTCGAATCCCCGCACGAATTTGCCCCGGAGAAATGAACACTTCGTCTCCTTTGGGGAGTGTAACTTGAGTGTTGCGAGAATTGAACTGGGATTCCTCGTAGGGATAACGAGCCCCAAAGGAAGACTCAAAGATGCCACATTCGTTACAAGCCCTCTCATAATTAATAGGCGCGAGGGAGTTCTTCAAGTACTTGAAGACGAAGGGTGGTCCAGCAGTAGCAGATCCCTCGGCTAAAAATCGTCGAGGGAGGAGGAAGGGGAAAATTGAAACCTAGGAAGATCGAAGATGAAAAGGAAAGGAACAATAAGGAGAAGAATCTTACCAGACATAGTGACTGAGTCCTGATCGGAGAAGTCTGAAGTGCCTGAAACACTGGTAAAAACTCGAATCGCCGGTGAAAACTTGAAATCTGGAAAATCACAGCTCTTGGGATCGCAAAGAGGAGGAAGTAAAAGAAAAGTAAAACAGTGCTTGGGGCTAGGGTTTTATAAGAGAAAAGGAAACTGAAGGGGTGGAAAATCTGAGCCACAGAATTCGAAACGATTCAATCACGATCGTCCAAGGGGAAACGTGCCAATTCGGAGAATAGGAACGGTTTTAATCTGAACCGTCAGAACACATGAGACAGATAAGACAAAAGTAATGACGCATTGAAACGGCTGAAAAGTGCTTTTTCAACAGGCAGGCGTGCAGAGCCCAAAACGTTCCCTCACCTCCTATCAGCATTTAATGCTGATCTTTTCAAAAAACCCCTTCGAATCCAAACAGGATCCCAGAAGATCTTGAAAAGATCCAAGACAAAGGCCTCCGACGGAGATGCGGAAGAGTCCGATGTTGGAAGACGCGATGCACTATAAGTCCCTCACGTCTTGGGGGCAAATGATGGGCCCTGGCGAAGGCCGTTAGGCCCCTTAACGATTGGCTAACGGCGACTAGGCCTAGTGGGCTAGGAGCTGGGCTGCTGGAAGGCTAAGGGCTCCGACGGAAGGAGGCCCCGATATTGAATGGCCACGAGCAAGTATGGCTCCGACAGGGAAGAGCCCCGAAGATATCGGACCTGGACGTAGTCGGTCCCGATATGGGAGTTGACACCACTCCCCGACACCGAATCCTCAAACGATGTAACTTGGGAGTCTCCGATAACGATCGAGACTCGCCAGTAAGAGCACAATCCCGGAAATCTCGCCACGATTATAGTAGTGGTATAATGGGCGAGATATGCGGGATACGAATAACTGTACGAGATACAGGGCAGAATATATGGCGAGATACGTGGGATAGCGGATCACAATCCAACCGCCCAATCAGGTAACTGGGATAACCTTTCCTCTATAAAAGGAGGGAAGTTATTCCAGATTAGGGTTACGTTTTCACACATATATTGATACTGCTTGTCTGCTCTGTTGACGGCCATACTTTCGTTAAGCATCGGAGAGGGATTCTGGGCCACTGCCCTCTATTCCCCTTCTGCAGGATTGCGAGGAGCTAAGGAATCCGTCATCGTAACCGGAGCTCCTGCCGTGATCCAACATGGCTGAGCGGGGAATCTATCGTGACTCAGGTATGCAACTGGGACAAGGTGAGGATAAAAGTCGGGGCACCCTTGTCGATCACGCTCCTGGTCAGAGCTCTCCTAGTCGGATTTCCTCCAGATCGAACTTCTCTTGTCAAAGCTCTCGTGGTCGGAGAATATCGGTCGGAGCCGGCGATGGGATCGGTCGCACGAACGGGATAGAGATGGTCGGTTCTGCTGTATATTAAGAAAAAGAACGACGTCATAAAACCCAATTTTATACTACTCTTCTCATTTTTGCGGAAAAATCAGCGATCTAACCAATTTGTGGAATCAAACACAAAAACAAGGGAAAACGTGTTCCTGGTCTGAAAATTACTATCAGCGCATTTGGCAGATGTGCCATATTCATGGCGCATCTGCCAAATGCGCCATATTTCGAAATTTTTGTGGCGCACCTGGCAGATGCACCACGTCGTAACAGTCAATTATTTGACCGTTACGACATGGCGCATCTGCCAGATGAGCCATGTCGGTGGCGCATCTGGCAGATGCGCCACGAATGTCTATAGATATATCCACCGCACCTGACTTCATATTTTGTTGAAGATCCGAAAAAGCAGTCCAGAAATTGCACCACCACATCTATATTAAGGTAATATATCTGAATTGCAGTTTATATTTTAGTTAGTTATACATAGTTATTTCAATGATGACATAGAATAGTATTGCAGGTTAAAAAAATTTAGATTTTTATGATTGCCTATATATATAGTGTAAGTATGTATGTATAGTGATGTGCTAATATACTTTGTAATAATATTGGAGGAAAAACTGTAGATCTGAATTTTCTTTGTTGTTTATCAGTCCACCAATTGCACCCCCACATATGTACCAAGGTAATATATCTGATTTGCAGTTCATATTTTAGTTAGTTGTACATAGTTATTTCAATGATGACATAGAATAATACTGCAGGTTAAAAACTTTAGATTTTTATGCTTGCCTATATATATAGTGTCAGTATGTATGTAGTGATGTGTTAATATACTTTGTAATAATATTGTAGGAAAAAATGGTGACCATATGGCTTCGATACGATGGAATATTCGATGTTCACGGCGTTGTGGTTAGATATCACAATGACAAATCGATTTTTTATGAAACTCCCAGAGGCATTACAGTTGATGATGTGATATTGGTGGCTAAGAACCTGACCCGGTGCCGAGCACCAGATGTTGAATTTATTTAGATGTTCGATCAACAATTTTACACAGTCACCGATCAAAGTTATTAGGAGCAGCACGTTTTGGCGATAGGCACCGAGCAAATTGAACTGGTTATCGTGCCAAATTGGGGTGGTACGAAGGTTGAAAACGATGACGATTACGAACAAGACGTAAGAGTCAATTACGAGCACCCTGATGGCCGGTTTAGGGCTACGTGGAGGCAATCCTGAAGGGGAGAGCAGCAATGCGAATGCGGATGGCGGTGAATGCAGCAACGCATAACAGTTTGATACGACTCTACCGGATGTTGTAGAGAGAGATGAGTTGTATTCATCCAACTTTGGAGCAGAGCTTTACGAAGAGTTGGTGAACCGGGAGAACCGGGATGGAGACTATCAGTTCCCGGAACAGTGGATCTCAGGTGAATGGCAAGAAGGGTTAGAGTGCAGGGACTTGGAAATACATGCTGCTTCATCTTCAAATACGATAGAGTACTTTAAGAAGGAGGAAAGCTTTCCTAACAAGAAGAAACTGCATAAATATGTTAAAGATTGGGACATCGAGAATTCCCGTCAATGTAGGACCCCAAGATCAAGCACAAGTGAAATTCTGTATAAATGCACGGATGAAGATTGCTCGTGGGACCTTCGTGCAACATCAGGGTTTTGCGGAGAGTGGAAGATCGTGAGAGTTAGGCCTATGCACACATGTGTTAATCATGAGCCAATCAAACATCACAAAACCTTG
The DNA here is from genome assembly GCA_036873135.1 of Clarkia xantiana subsp. parviflora. Taxonomy (NCBI): domain Eukaryota; kingdom Viridiplantae; phylum Streptophyta; class Magnoliopsida; order Myrtales; family Onagraceae; genus Clarkia; species Clarkia xantiana. The sequence continues at coordinate 3,952,106 of JAPTYO010000018.1, forward strand.
ACTGTCAAATGATTGAAGATGTGATTTTCCAGATGGTGGAATATAACATCGGCTTGAAGATAAAAGTATTGCATAATCTAGTTAAGGACTCTGATTATCATGAGTATCCAAGTTATCATAAAGTGTGGTATGCAAAATGTAATTTCATTGAGCACATGTTCGGTGCTCATGAATCTGCATTTGGGAGACTTCCACAACAGTTACAGGCCATCCAGCATTTCAATCCTGGATCTGTTTTCGATTTTCAGTTCAGAAACCCCATTATTGGGCAGATTGCGATGTTCGATAAATTATTCTGGGCTTTCGCTCCTTCAATTCACGGGTTTCAGCACTGTCGACCGTAGATCAGCGTTGACGGCACGCATCTCTATGGAAAGTACACGGGGAAATTGTTGGTTGCCGTTGCATACGATGCTTACGATCAAATTTTCCCGTTGGCGTTCTGTTTGTGTGATAGGGAGAGCACGGATACATGGACATGGTTTTTGTCTCATCTAAAGGAGCATGTGAATAAGAACCGTCTTGTCTGCATCATTTCTGACCATCACGTCGGTATATTGCGTGCTCTCAGCGAAGTGTATCCATATCCGCACGCACACAGGTCTTGTGCCCGACATCTTGCGAGCAACTTCAACACTCATTTCAAGAATAAAAAGCTGAAAGAGAGATTCTCGAAGATGATTTATGAAGTAAGCAAGCAGAGGTTCCAGGATGACGTTTCAATGTGGATGGTTGGTAGTGGTGCCAAGTACGCAGGTTTCATAAACCGTTGTGGTGACTTCGAAGTTTGGTCATTAGCCTTCGATGGAGGTTTGAGGTATGGCGTAATGCCGAAAAAATCATTCGGAGTGTTTCAATAATGTCATAAAAGATGCTCGTCTATTACCGGTTACCGCAATAGTCGACGAGACGTTCTCGAAGATGGTCACTTATTGGGTTGACCGGAAGAACAAAGTAGAAAAATAGGTGAATGCGAAGCATAAGTTTTCTCCGAAAATGCGAGTAAACCTTACAAAGGTTGCGGATGATGCGAAGGTATGTAGGGTTAGAACTTATCGTATGTTTCGGCTCCTGGGTGCGATGATGACTACACCGTCAACTTGACTGATAGGGATTGTGACTGCAACCGATGGAGAGTATTTGACCGACCATGTTGTCACGCTGTTGCAGCCATCGGTCATTCTAATAGGTGTGTTCGTGACTTTGTTAGTCCATTTTTCACCAACAAAGCGTGTATTGATACTTACAGCTTGTTGTTCCAAACACTTCGTCAGAAGTTCGATTGGCCAACATGGGAAGGGCCATCGGTAATTGCTGATCCAAAGATGATGATTGTTGCTAGGGGACAAAAAAAAAGAGAATTCGCAATGAAATGGACACAAGCAAAGAACCCGAGAGGAGTAGATGCAGTAGATTAGTCAAGAAGTTCACAACGCAAGAAGTTGTAAAACTCACCCCCAATATGAGTAGTATTCGTTGTGTTAGTTTTATTTGGTACTAATTTTAATTGAACTGTTTGCAGCTTTCTATTTGTATTTTCATGATGTATGTACTATGTTTTTTTTTCAGTTTTTTCTAAAAAGTTTTAAAAACTGATGTTTTTTCATATCATGCATGTTAGGTACCCTGAAATCAAATTTTTTGGAAAAATCCAAAAAATTCGACATACTAAAAAAATATGAAAAAATTAATATAGTTTCCAAACATGTATTTAAGACTGACACTTAAGTTTCACGACATTTAGACAAGTAAAGAATTTTATATCGCATGTTAAAAATTGACGCCTAACCGCGCCTCGACCGGACGTTCCTACTCCCACTAGGATCTTGATGAGATGGGTCCTCGTATATTGAGTGGGAGGGGGAGGTGCATCACTGAACAACATATGTGTCCATTCGTTGGCATCCATTGCTATATCAGGGGCCCAATCATCATGGAATCCCGGTTCATCCATTGCTGCATCCACAGGAACATACGCATCATGATCATCAACGTGAGGGGGAGCTACCTCTGGAGGAGAAATGGGAGCAGCCATAAGTGCATCAAACTCATAGATAAGGTCGGCTTCATGATACATTGTACGTGTGTCCCCCAATAATTCTTCAGCCAGTCTCCTTTCCTTATCAGTGGTAGCTTTGTGAGACAACTTCTTTGCTCGCTTCACAATAGTTTTCGCAGCTCTCATATGTTAAACGTACAAACTTTGTAAATCTATTGAACCAAAAAATATTGACATAACTAGTCAAAGATGAGACTTACCACATTCTGGAGCATGTTTCCAATTCTTTCGTGGTGTCTAGGTGGTAACAGTTCAAGCGGTTCCATAGGCTCGGGTTGATGAGGAGTCACCATCGTAACTGTATGGTTCATGGACCACTCCATGTACTCGACTTCTATGTCATTTGGAACCAAGTGGCCGCTGTTGTTCCACTCCTGGATATACGCCTGATGCGCAATGTAATAAGGGATGTCCAGCTTCTTATTCCAATCGCGCTAGTCATGGAGATGGGTCCATTCTTGCCTGTCACCGACGTTTCCGGGAATCACCCGTGGTCTAAAAAACTGTAATGGGACACGATCAGGTACATAAGCCTCCACTATTTGAAAGTGGATCAACGGCAACCTCCTCATTGCAAGTTCCTCATCCTGCAAACATTCTGCATGGAGCAACTGTCGCCTAGCGTCTATATATGGGTCCCATATCACATGTAATGTTAACAAATAATCAGACTACAATAAATAAAGTAACAATTAAAAAATAGTCACATAAGTTTGGATAATTGATCTTACAGCACGTGCATCAAGGCCAACCAACATGTCTCGGTATAAATGGTGATCACACGTCATTATGTTATTTTTCTTTGTCTTCCTTTGTGACCACCAACATCCGATAGTCGTGCCTTCGGTAGGCAATAACTTCAGTGAGCGCCTACCAACCGAGAGATGCTCCCATATCCAGACCTACGTGAAAAATCAAATTAAAAACGAATAGCTAAAATAAAAATAGTTTCAGCATCTAATTTGCATACCTGTAACAGGGCACCGCATCCTTGACAATTTTTTGTACTCCCACTCGCAACATCGCAGAGGCCCCTATATAACCAGGCTAATACAGCCGAGGCCCAAGTGTATTGTCTAATCCTTTCCAAGTGTTCCACGAAGTATAGATACTCAAGTGGAATGTAAGCTCCATTGGTGTTGGCGAACAACACTTGGCCGAGTAGGATGAAGATGTAGCCTCGTGCCTTTCGTTCCGCTTGCTGATCATTTTCAGCCGGAAGATTCTCGATGTACGCCCTCAACCATTTGATGTTCACCTGCGTCTTGACTTTGCAATGTTCGGCGGGTGGTTGTACTCCAAGGAGACGTTGGCATAGATTCAATGTGTGCGTGGGAAAATCATCACAGGTTAGAACCTCCCGGTAATAATCGGTTACCGGCATCCCACTAATTGGTAGACCCAATATGACGGAGACGTCCAGTAACGTCACCGTCATTTCACCTTTACCTAGGTGAAATGTGTGGGTCTCATTACGCCACCTCTGGGCAACTGAATGCATCAATGCCTTGTCGAAGTAAATGTGGGTGGCCCTCCTAACTAATCTAAACCCAGCATCATCAACAATCCGTTGGGTTCGGGCATCTAATTTCCAATCCCACATTTTGGCCCCTCTAAACCGTATCTCATGTGAAGGTGTAACGACCTATAATTTTAAAATATACAATTAAATAAAATTTATTAATTAAAATTATCGTTAGTAAATATTATTATAAGTTTAAATTATACAATTAACTAAGAAATTTCCAAATCAATCAAATTAACAGTTTTATTAATTGATAAACTAACGGGTTTATAAATTCCTACTAGCATGCAAGTCTAAATACAATTTATTAATTTAAATTATCGGTAGTAAAAATTACTATAAATTTAAAATATACAATTAACTAATAAATTTCCAAATCAATCAAAATAATAGTTTTATTAATTGATCTAACATGTATATAAATTCCTATTAGCATGCAAGTCTAAATACAATTTATTAATTAAAATTATTGGTAGTAAAAATTACTATAAATTTGAAATATACAATTAACTAAGAAATTTCCAAATCAATCAGATTAACAGTTCTATTAATTGATAATCTAACGGGTATATACATTCCTATTACCAGGCAAGTCTAAATACAATTTATTAATTAAAATTATCGGCACTAAAAATTACTATAAATTTAAAATATACAATGAACTAAGAAATTTCCAAATCAATCAAATTAACAGTTTTATTAATTGATAATCTATCGGATATATAAATTCCTATTAACATGTACACATATAATTTATTACTATAAATTAAAATATACAATTAACTTTAAATTTCTAAATCAATCAAGTTAACAGTTTTTTAATTTATCTACACCTATAAGCAAGTATGTAAATTCCTAACAGCATGTAAGTCTAAATACAATGTATTAATTAAAAGTAACACTAGTAAATATTACTGTATCAATAAAAGCATGTTGAAATATATGACACTCTTGGTCGTAAAGAACTGATGGAGAAGATGGTTCACCCATAGTTTTTAGAGAGGAGTTGAGAGAATTGAGAAGAAGGGGGAGATGAGCCGGCGCAACTCACCTTATATAGGTGATTGTGGCGCATCTGCCAGATGCGCCACCGACATGGCTCATCTGGCAGAGGCGCCATGTCGTAACGGTCAAATAATTGACCGTTACGACATGCCGCATCTGCCAGATGCGCCACATAAATTTCGAAATATGACGCATTTGGCAGATGCGCCATGAAAATGGCGTATCTGCCAAATGCGTTGATAGTGATTTTCAGACCAAGAACTTGTTTTTCCTTATTTTTGTGTTTGAGTTCCACAAATTGGTTAGATCGGTGATTTTTTCCCATTTTTGCAGTTTGTATCTTATTGGGGGAAACAAAAACCGAAACCATGGGATTACTTCGAGAAGATCAATAATTTATTATAAAAAACAAAACCAAATGAACAAAACGTAATGAAAAACATTGTCTCAAACAATTGCGAAGCTTTATTATTTGCTCCTTCCCTGTCCTTTTTTTTTACATGTACCTAGACCTCCTATTTTTATAATAATAAATGATGACCTAGGATTTACTCTAATCTAGGAAATAAATAAACATATTTATTCACCTAATAAATGCTAAAATTTAGTCTAATTAGGATAAAACTACACTAATTTATTCTCCTAATAAATACTAAATATTCCTAATAATAAATACATTCAATATCCTAATATAAGTTGTAGCATTCTTAGAAGCTTTGTCACTTCCCATATTTTGACATTTCCTCATTTAGCGCGCCACATATGATATTTTGAACGTGCTACGCACAGACCAAAATTAGGTGTTTACAACCAAGATGAATGCTGGGAAGATTCCTCGTGTTAGGGCTCTGGAGGAGAAGGTTGTAGCTCATGTTGATGTTATCAAGTCTGCCTTTTCTTCAAATGATCCTGAAGAAGGAGATGATCCCCCTTGTGAAAGGTTGTTCAGATGACGCCCTTTCCTTTTTATTTGATCTTCTTATTGGTTCTTATGGATGTTTATGAATTAGTTGTTGCTCCCACTTGTTTTGGAGAGACTTTTCCTAGTTGTTGAGGTTTATTTGCTATGTTTAGACACGTGGATGTCTACTGCACTTGTTATGATACTCTCCTGTGGAGGTTTTAGTATATGTGGAAAACTTATCATGTGTTTGGTACACTTTTAATGTTGTCAATATGTTATTTTATTGGGATGGCCTATTGATATTAGGACTTATGTTCCCTTTTTGTATGTTGAGGTTGCCATTTGGGTCTTATGTCCCCTTATTTGATTATTCGGTTGCTTATAATTGTAAGTCTTATGTCCCTACCCTTTATTTGATGGGGTGGCCTTGTGGGTCTTATGTCCCCTTATTGATGGTCGAGTTACTCATATTTGTGAGTTTTACGTCCCTTCCTTTTTGTTTGATGGGGTGGCCCTTGGGTCTTATGTCCCCTTAAGGATGGTCAGGTTGCTCATACTTGTGAGTCTTATGCCCTTCCTTTTTGTTTGATGGGGTGGCCATGTGGGTTCTATGTCCCCTTATTGAAGGTCGGGTTGCTCACACTTGTGAGTTTTACGTCCCTTTATTTTTGTTTAATGGGGTGGCCATGTGGGTCTTATGTCCCCTTATTGATGGTCGAGTTTCTCATACTTGTGAGTCATACGTCTCTTCCTTTTTGTTTGATAGGGTGGCCCTGTGGTTCTTATGTCCCCTTATTGATGGTCGGGTTGCTCATACTTGTGGGTCTTACGTCTCTTCCTTTTCGTTTGATGGGGTGGCCCTGTGGGTCTTATGTCCCCTTTCCTTTTATTTGTTGGTTTTTGCATGTATGAACTACACCCTATCTTTTATGAGTAGTTGTGTGTTTTCCTCTTTTCTTCATTTGCCCTGAAAGGCATTTGATTCATTAAGTCATATCACAAAATATATACATAAAAGAAATTTAAATGGAGTCCGTAGACATCCTTGCAGTACTATGATTGAAGTTAAAGCATGGTAAATTGTCCCCCCCCCCCCCCCCCCAATTTAAGTGGATTTGGCGCCTGCATGCTCTGGTGTCGCTTGGTTTCAAAGCCGGCCTGCATAGAGTTCTTCCTCAATCTCAATTGGGAGAACTAAAAACCCGTTGGTGATGTGCCACCAAGTTCGGTGGTAGTTACACCATCCTTCCACATCCTCTCCCAAGCATGCTCTTTCAGTTTCCAATGGCGGCGAGATACTGTCATAGAGGGCCTTCCAGTATAGTTCGTCTACTTCACACATGAGTGGTGTGAAGTGGACAATTCTTCCATTGCTTAGGGTATATGAGTCCCTCTCTTGACATTCCTCCCTCTGAATTGCTTTTGAGAGCCTCTACTTGAATTCTTCAATGGAGGTTATGGTGACAATACCCAAGTCTCTCCCACCCCCCCCCCCCCCCCCCCCCCCCGAAGTGCTTCTCACCGTCGCTTCTTAATTGCATGAAGAATTCCCTCACAAAAGCTGTCTTGGTGATTCCCATATCTATCACCATTATAGCAAGCCGGACGAAGTAACTTCGTATTGGATCTCCTTCTTCGTGCCTGACATCCGCTAAGTTCATATAGCTTTGCTCTGCACTTTTCCTGATTTTCTTCCTATATTTCCTGTCCTTAGACACCTCAATGACATCCTTCTGCTCTTGTGGCTCTTCTATTTTCCTCTTCTTTAAGATGGCTTTTGTTGCCTCAACCAGGTGGTATTTTGCTTCTCTTGGCATTCCTATCATATTTTCCTAGCTTGGTGTGCCTATTCTCTTCTTTTCCTTTGCTTCCCTGCTTGGTAGTTCAATGACTGCTATAGGTTTCAAATGTTATGCCTTTCTCCTTGTAGCATTGAGATAGTATCTCCTAGAGGCGGATTGATCTCCCAAAACCTCTCAAATATCATTGGCCGTTGGAAACTTCATTTATTTTTATGAACAGTTGATAGCACTATGCGATTTGGGTTTATCGTTGTACGTCCCAATATCCCATTGTAGGCTCCCAGCTCTTCGACCACCACAACTGTAATCTTTAATTGGAGTTGTTTCCATCCTTCCCCGAATGTTACTGGGAGAGTGATTATCCCAAACGGGAATGTAGTAGTTCCTGCGAAGCTTACTAATGGGAAGTTCACCGGTTTGAGGTCTCGCTCGGTTTTTTCGATTGCTTTGATCACATATATGTGGAGGATATCTATGGAGCTACCCCCATCAACCAGTATCCTCTCCACATCATAGCCAGAGATATCCATTGTTATGACTAAAGCATCGTCATGCGGGTACACCGCATCTTTCAAGTTCTCGTCATAAAATATTATTTGCATGTATTTTCTGGGCCTTGAACGTTTTCCGAATGCTGGCATCTTATCTACATGAGCTACATAGACCCCTCTAGAGTTTGAGAGTTCCCCCCAGCTGCCATCCCTCCATGGATTACATTGATTGTTCCCCTCTTGTTTGGTGGAGGAGGAAAATCTTCTATTTTCTCTTTGCCTTTCCCTTTCCCTTTCCCTTTAGGAGGAGGCCTTGAAGGTGGTCTTCTCTCTATTTTCTTGTTATCCTTGATAAAACTTGTCAGGATTCCCTCCTGGAGGTGGTTTTCTATGTCTCCTTGTAGATGGAAGCAGTTATCTGTGTGATGCCCATAAACGTCGTGATATTCACACCACTGGTCCACATTGTTTCCCATCATTCCTTCTATTTTCTTTGTCGGGGGTGACCACAGGTTGAGCCTTTTCATTTCTTGCAATATGACCGAAGGCTCCCTCGTGAAAGAGGTGAAGACAATGTTGTGTGTTGGATCACGGTGGAACTCCGGTACGGACTTTGACGGCAATCCTAGCTCCTTTGCTCCACGCAATCCTGCAAGAGGGGATAGACCGGGCGGTGACCCAGAATCCCTCTCCGATGCTTAAATGAGTACTTCGTCTGACTGGCAAGTAACAGATATCAAAGTATATTCAACTCAACGTAAGTGATCTGAGGTGACCTCCTGCCCTTTTATAGGCAAAGAGGTGCCTCAGGTACCTGGCGAACCGTTAGGGGTGGTTAGCCCGTATCCCGCTTATCTCGTACACGATCTCGCGTATCTTAGCCATGCCCCGCGTATCTCGGCCACGATCCGTGTATCTTAACCACGTTCCGTATATCTCGGCCACGCCCCGCATATCTTGGCTTTATCCTCTGGTAACGAGTCCCGACTCCCGTCGGGGACTCCAGAGTTATCTCGTTGTGTCACCGCTCGGGACCCCTCGTCATCGTGACAGGGCCAATCATTCTCAGGGATTCATCATCGGGGCCTACTTAAAGGCTTCTCGTCGGGAGCCTCCAGCTCCACTGTCGGGACCGACTCTGTCGGGACCTTGCTTCGTCGGGACTCCCTTCATCGGGACCCTTCTCCTAGGTCATCTTGACCCTTACTCTGGGCCTGGTGGGCCTGTTTGCCGTTTCCTCGCCGTTAAAGGGCCTGACGGCTGTAGTCGAATCCATCATTTGCCCCCAAGACATGAGGGACTTTTAGTTCGTCGTGTCTTTCAACTCCCGACCTTCTGATATCTGTATCAGAGGCTTTTCTCTTGACAAAATTCCTTGACACGGATTTTCTCGTCCGCGATTCCTCGATACTTCGAGGATAGCCACAAAATCCGAGAAGACTCATTCAATATTCCTCGATAGTCGACTCTTCATCGGCTAACCTCCAAGAGTCCGATCCTCCCGCGGCCAATCTTCCAGGATCCGATCATCTTGCTGCGGAGCCTTCTGCCTCATACCTCGTGGATCCTGCTCCCCTCGACTCTGCCAAGGATCAAGTTCGATCGCTTTATTCCACTTAAGGCAAAACCACGCCACTTAAGGCGACTTAACATCGTGCACCACTTAAGGCGACTTTCATCGTGCACCACTTAAGGCGACTTAATATCGTGCACCACTTAAGGCGACTTTCATCGTGCACCACTTAAGGCGACTTTACATCGTGCACCACTTAAGGCGACTTAATATCGTGCACCACTGAAGGCGACTTTACATCGTGCACCACTTAAGGCGACTTTCATCGTGCACCACTTAAGGCGACTTTACATCGTGCACCACTTAAGGCGACTTAATATCGTGCACCACTGAAGGCGACTTTACATCGTGCACCACTTAAGGCGTCTTTTCAACTTGCGCCACTTAAGGTGACTTAATATCGTGCACCACTGAAGGCGACTTTACATCGTGCACCACTTAAGGCGTCTTTTCAACTTGCGCCACTTAAGGCGACTTAATATCGTGCACCACTGAAGGCGACTTTATATCGTGCACCACTTAAGGCGACTTTTCAACTTGCGCCACTTAAGGCGACTTAATATCGTGCACCACTGAAGGCGACTTTACATCGTGCACCACTTAAGGCGACTTTTTGATACTTAGAATAAATCTAAGGATCGTGCACAACTCAAGGCGACTTTTCTCGTGCACCACTTAAGGCGACTTTATATCGTGCACCACTTAAGGCGACTTTTTGATACTGAGAATAAATCTAAGGATCGTGCACCACTTAAGGCGACTTTGCATCGTGCACCACTTAAGGCGACTTTTCAACTTGCGCCACTTACGGCGACTTTACTCAAGCATGGTGTTTCTTCAAGTGTTCGCCACTAAAAGAATGCTTCAACGTTCTGCCATCGAGGACTTCCATCTTGTACGCATTTGGGGCTGGCATCCCCACGACCTTGTAAGGTCCGTCGCCAAACGCATTCGAGCTTGGACTTCGTCGGCTTCCCGCCTCTTCTCTTCGAGCCAGTCTAAGTCCAGACGTCTCATCTCATCATTCGTCAGAGGCTCGTAATATCTCATCCGATGGGACGCCACAGCTACCTCAACAGGGGCGACAGCTTCCGTGCCATAAACAAGGCCAAACGGAGTCTCCCCCGTTGATCGTTTGGGTGTCGTTCTAACGGCCCAAAGCACGTTCTCCAGTTCGTTCAGCCACTTGCCCTTCAAAGCATAGACCCTCTTCTTGAGGCCGTCCATCACGATATTATTGGCTGACTCCACCTGGCCATTAGTCTGAGCATGTCGTACGGAGGTGGTCCGATGCTCAATGTTCAACTCCTCCAGATACTCCCTCACCTGAGAGCCGTTAAGCGGTGGACCATTGTCGCTGATCACCACCTTGGGAATCCCGTATCTGGACACGATGTGGGTTTGGAGGAACTTGATGATCTGGTTCCCCGTTGTTCTGGCCAATGCCTTCGCCTCTATCCATTTTGAAAAATAATCGATTGCTACAAGTAAATACTTACATTGACCTTGTGTTTGTGGAAGAGGTCCCACCAAGTCGATGCCCCCCTGCGCGAAGGGCCACGCGCTCTTGATGGATGTCAGATTAGCGGCCGGAGCCACGATACTCGGGGCGTACCTCTGGCACGCGTCGCAGGATCGGACCATCGCCGTCGCTTCTTTGTTCATCGTGGGCCAATAATAGCCCAAATTAAGCACTTTCCTCATGATAGATCGGGCCCCTTCATGGCAGGACGCGACCCTTTCGTGCACCTCCTTCAGAATCCGATTGGTGTCTGGTTCTGCTACACACTTCAAGTACGGAGTCGAGAACCAGCTCTTCTTGTATAGCTGATTGTCCAGCGTCACGTAATTAGCCGCGATCCGACGTATCCTGTCAGCTACTACTTGATTATCGGGGACTGCCCCCGTAGTCAGATACGTGACTATTGGGGTCATCCAAGTGGGCTCCTCCTCCGATCCTGCTTCAATAGCACACACCTGCGTCGGGTCGGCGGTCGACAAGATCACCTTCTCCAAGAAGTGCACCTTCCGATTTTCCTCCATGGGTGCCCCCAAGGCAAATTTGCTCGAGGCATCTACCTCCACGTTTTCCTCCCTCGGGATCGCCTAGATGTCGAAGCTTTTAAAGCTCTCCTTCAAGACTTGCACCTCGCGAAGGTACTTCCTCATCATTGGGCTCTTCGCCTCGTATCGCCCTTGAACAACTCCCGTACCTTTGGCAATTTTCAGGCCCGTGATAAGATCCTCGTACTCAGCTTCGTTGTTCGTGGCCCTAAACGTTAAGGCCAAAGCATATCGAAGCGGAGCGGCTCACCTCCGCCTGGTGGTATCAGTACAAACCCTGCTCCCGATCCTTCTGATTGCTACGCTATTTCTGGTTGCTCTGCTATCGGGACCTCCATAGTTGCCCCCTCTACAGGACCCGCTTCTTCTAGATCGGGAGCTGTAGACTCTACTATAAAATCCGCCAACGCCTGGCCGTTAACAGCCGTTCTCGGAGCAAAGTGAATGCGGAACTCACTAAGCTCGACTGCCCATTTCACTAATCTCCCCGACGCATCAGGTCGGTTCAAAAAATGCTTCAAAGGTTGATTCGTCAACAAACATCTGCCATTTTCCATTGCTCTTCTTCACCAGCACCGGGTTAGCAACCCAAGTCTGGAATCAGAGCTCCTTGATAAACCCAGCATCGAGCAACCTGCCCACCTCCTGCTGGATTGCAATCCTCTTGTCTGTGCCCATCAAACGCATTTTCTGTGTGATAGGCTTGATCACGGGATCAATCTTCAACTCATGCACTATCACGTCGGGGCTGATTCCTGGCATGTCACTCGGAGACCAGGCAAACAGCTCCTTGAACTCTTTCAGTAGATCGATCAATTTCTGGGCTGTCTCTTCAGTCAGGGCAGACCCGATTTTTACCTTCCTCTGGGGTCCGTCGATCTTGACTTCTTTCAGATCTTCTACGGGGGCGGGACGCCCAAATTCCTCTCTGGGGTCTGTGTCTGTCTGAAGGACAGTCATAGCCTCTCGTCTCCTCCTTCGGGTGGCGTTAACATAGCATTTTCGAGAAGCCACCTGGTCGCCCTTAACCTCTCCGACTCCATGGTCAGTCGGGAACTTCATCTTCTGGTGCACTTGTCGAGGCAACCGCCATCAGAGGATTAATGGTGGTTCTCCCGATAATCGCGTCGTAGGTCCCGCGGAATCAACCGCGACAAACTCCACGTTCCTCCTTTCTGATTTCCACCCGCTACCAAACTCCACTGGTAAGGTGATTAATCCTAGCGGATAGGAGGTTGAGCCAGAGAACCCGACCATCGGGAAGTTCACCTCCTTTAAATCTTTCTTCGTTTTCCCTATGGCCTCCAGCGCGTCCATGAACAGGATGTCGGAAGAGCTCCCTCCGTCTATTAGAATTCTCTTCATTTCGAACCCGTCTACATCCAAGGTTATCACCAAGGCATCGTCATGCGGAGTCTCCACGCCTATGAGGTCCTCCGATGAGAAGGAGATCACCATCTCTTCCTTCAGGGTCCAAGATCGGGACCTCTTGCCCAGCACCACCGCTGTAGGGATCTTAGAGGCGTAAACCTCTCGAGCGGATGAGGTATCTACTCCAGCGGCAAATCCTCCATGAATCACGTTGATGACTCGTCTTTCTTTGCGAACACCAGATGACTCTGGATCAGTTCTCTTCTTCTTCGGGGACCGATCGCGGGATCGGGAACGGGACCGCGATCGAGACCGAGAGCGGGACCTGCAGCGTTTGTCCCCGACGAACTCCTTGAGCTTTCCTTCTGGATTAGTTTTTCAATCTCCTTTTTCAGCTCCCGACAGTGATTGGTGTCGTGGCCATTTGCGCGGTGAAATCGACAATAGCGATCTGTGCGGGACCCCAGGAACTCTCCATCTTTCTTCGGGGGGTATCTGGAGATACCTTGTCGTTCCATGACTGTCAGCACTTCCGCCATGGAGCAGTTGAGAGGAATGTCGAGATCTTCCCTCTTATCCTTCCTTGGAGGACGTCTATCATCCCCCCGACCAGAGCGACCTCGGTCCCGACTACCTTCATGTTTGCCTTTTGACTTACGGTCGTCGAAAGGCTTGCTCGACTGATTCCCTTTGTTCGATTTTGGGGGCTCCAGTTCTCCTGCGGCTATCTTTGACTCCTGGACATCGATCTGCCGCTTCACTCTCTTCTGTAATGCTTCCATATTCCACACAGGTTTCTCAGCCACGCTGTGCATCAGGTCGGAACCATAGGGGGCCGTCAGGTTCCGAATGAAGGTACGAATTGTTTCGCCCTCCGAGATCTCCTCGTCTATCTCCGCCACACTGGCCGTGTACCGCTGGTAGTAATGTGCCAGTGATTCGTCGGGCCTCTGTACCACCAGGGTGAGGGACCTCACACTCTTCAGCAGACGTCGGCGACCCTGGTACTGTCGAATGAAACGGTCGTGCATGTCAGCCCAACAGGTGATGCAGCCTGGGGGTAGACTAAAGAACCAGGTCAGGGCTCTTTCTCCCAGTGTATTAGGGAAAAGGGTACATACGATGTCCTCTGTCGGGGCTCTACCCAGACACGCCATAAGATGCTTCTGGACATGACGAACTGGATCTCCTTCTCCGTCATACTCTTTGATCTCGGGGATACCCAGCCCTGGCGGGGCGAGGGTGTCTATTAGGCGGGGAACGAAGGGATGAGTGGATCGATCCCTCAACTCCGAGACCAGCGGCTTCTGTTCTCCCATACAGATGTTCACGATCTTTACCACCTGGTCGGGAGTGATGGGGCCATTCAGGGGAATGGTCCTGTGCTGAACTGGTCCTGGCCCATCAACCACGAACTTCTCCGGCTGACCGGTCATCTTACCTCCTTCCTGGCCCTGGGGTGGGGCTTCCTGTACGTTCCGACGCTCTGTTGGTAGGGTTGCTTCTTCCAGCGGAGGCATCTCCTCCTGCCTCCTTGCAGCCTCCCTTCGGTCTAAGAGAGCCTCTACAACCGCTAGGAACATGGGCATGGCCTCCGCCACGGCCCTTGTCAAATCTGCAGTCGGGGGGGCCTCCTGCCCCCTGTTATCCTGGTGTCAAGGGGCAACTTCTTCGGGATGTGATCCATTGTGCCCCCCTGTCTGGGAGAGTTCAGCTGGGGGATGATTTTGATTTTCTCCTTGTTCTGGTACTGAATTCAGGTTTGTTGCAGCAGGGTGACGGGAACCACCAGATTGTCCCCTTCTGTTCTTGCCAGCCACCATCGAGCGAGTAGAAGGCATATCAGCTTTTTGTTAGTTTCCCACAGACGGCGCCAATGTTGGATCACGGTGGAACTCCGGTACGGACTTTGACGGCAATCCTAGCTCCTTTGCTCCAAGCAATCCTGCAAGAGGGGATAGACCGGGCGGTGACCCAGAATCCCTCTCCGATGCTTAAATGAGTACTTCGTCTGACTGGCAAGTAACAGATATCAAAGTATATTCAACTCAACGTAAGTGATCTGAGGTGACCTCCTGCCCTTTTATAGGCAAAGAGGTGCCTCAGGTACCTGGCGAACCGTTAGGGGTGGTTAGCCCGTATCCCGCTTATCTCGTACACGATCTCGCGTATCTTAGCCATGCCCCGCGTATCTCGGCCACGATCCGTGTATCTTAACCACGTTCCGTATATCTCGGCCACGCCCCGCATATCTTGGCTTTATCCTCTGGTAACGAGTCCCGACTCCCGTCGGGGACTCTAGAGTTATCTCGTTGTGTCACCGCTCGGGACCCCTCGTCATCGTGACAGGGCCAATCATTCTCAGGGATTCATCATCGGGGCCTACTTAAAGGCTTCTCGTCGGGAGCCTCCAGCTCCACTGTCGGGACCGACTCTGTCGGGACCTTGCTTCGTCGGGACTCCCTTCATCGGGACCCTTCTCCTAGGTCATCTTGACCCTTACTCTGGGCCTGGTGGGCCTGTTTGCCGTTTCCTCGCCGTTAAAGGGCCTGACGGCTGTAGTCGAATCCATCATTGTGGATTCTCTGGGGTCTCGTTGGCTCAGCAATCTTTGGTCCCCCATGGGGTACCCATCCTTGCCTTCACGGTACCTGTGGTGCCACTTGTGGTTTACCCTTTCCTCATCTGCCGTTATCAGGCGGTGCTGTTTCATTACCTTTCTTGCGGTTTGAGCGAGATCGGTCTAGGTCAATATATTCCTTCACTCTTTCAGCCAATTCTTTCAAAGAATTAATTGGCAACACCTCCAAGTTGTCTGCCAACGATGCACCTCTGCATCCTAAGTTCCTTATGAAGGCTCAGACGATTTTCCCTTCCGAGAGCTCTGTCGCAGTATCTCATATGTTCTGGTTAAACCTTGTGTAATAGCTCGCCAGAATTTCATCGAATGTTTGTTTCACATCATCAAAAGCTGAATCGCCCTTCAATAATTGCCTTTAACCTAGATATTTTTGGATGAATTTGTCCTTCAAATCTGCCCATGAGGGCACTGATGCTTGGGGTAGACCAAAGAACCAGTATGAAGCATTTCATGACAGTGTTGAAGGGATTAATAGTGCAAAGTGGTTTTCTTCGGCGGTCCTCCCGAATAGGGAAGACTCATGCTTCTAGATGTGTTGAATCGGATCCCCCTTACCAACATAGTCGGGAATTGGACGCGGTGACATCTTTGGTGGGATAATGATATGTAAAATTTCTTGAGTAAAGGGGTGTGTAGCCCTGTCTCTCAGCTTATGCATTGCCCACCCTTTTGACTCATTGATCGTTATGAGGTCTTCTATTTCTTCTTTTGTCAAGGCTATCGTGGTGGTATTTTGCTGCCCTGGTGGTTGTTGCCTGACATGTTCTTGGGTTGGGTATGCTTGGTAGGTGGTGTTCCTCTGAAGAGGACACATCCTCTCTTGATTCAGATCCTTATAGGATTGTGTGTATGCTTGCTGGTGCCCCCATAGATTGTGGTGGTTAAACTTGGTAACGCAGTTGTTCTTTCCTTAGATTTGCCCTCATACGTTCCCTTCTATCCAACATATATTCCAATGCTGCTAGTAGTTCCGGAGAAAGGTTATATGTTTGAGGGTTCCTCCTTTCTTGTCCATTGCTAGCTTGTGGTGGTGGAGGTGGTGATGGTTGATGGCTAACCGTTTACTACAGCGCCTTGTTACTCCTTTGGGGGTTTGTTGAAGAGTTCTGCTCTTCCCGAAATGAGCGTTCTTCATTGCCCACTTCCTCTTGCCCCCTATTGATGGTCGCCCGATGGCTTGCCACATGGACTTGCTTGCTTCCCCGCAGGCACCTGCTTACTTCCTCTCGCAGGAACCTGCTTACTTCCCCCTCCTCCTTGAGCTTTGCTCGTTTCCATCGAGCATTGGTAGTAGCTAACTGGATTCTTGTTCGGATCCGGCCGATAGCGCCAAATATTTGCATTTGTTCTTCGAGTGCCTTCTTCTCCTCGGATCCTCGCTCTCCTTTCGCCTCGAGTACCTGCATAGGGGCGCTTGGGGTTCCGGGCTAGCCCACTTCGATGCTTAAATGAGTATGAGCTTAGGAGATAAATTAAGCTTAGAGAGAGATAGAATACCTTCAAATGAGGGGTGGAGAGCTATATTTATAGAGTTCCTATTGAACCGCTCTAGTTCTGGTGCTTTCCGGTTCGGTTATGGAAGTTTAGTAATATAAATCGTTGTTGACCGTAAATATAGTGTATTTGATCTTGGTTTAACCGGAGGTGAGCTTTATAGATTAAGTGTCCCGAGAACGGCCTCTAAGGGTGAGTCCCTGGTGTTGGGTTACGATTAATGAGGATAGGCTCAAGGAAAATTGAGGATGTCTGATTTGACACCCAAGAGAAAATATCGACGACCAGTCGTGATCAGAAGAAGAAAACAAAGATGAATGGTCGACGCTAATAATAAGAGGTGTCAACCACTAATGTGATACTCGAAGAAAGGCGACTGTTGGATCACGGTGGAACTCCGGTACGGATCTTGACGGCAATCCTAGCTCCTTTGCTCCACGTAATCCTGCAAGAGGGGATAGACCGGGCGGTGACCCAGAATCCCTCTCCGATTCTTAAATGAGTCTCTCGTATGACTTGCAAGCAACAATCTCAAAGAGTATGTATTTCAACGTAAGTGATCTGAGGTGACCTCCTGCCCTTTTATAGGCAAAGAGGTGCCTCAGGTACCTGGCGAACCGTTAGGGGTGGTTAGCCCGTATCCCGTTTATCTCGTACACGATCTCGCGTATCTTAGCCATGCCCCGCGTATCTCGGCCACGATCCGTGTATCTTAACCACGTTCCGTATATCTCGGCCACGCCCCGCATATCTTGGCTTTATCCTCTGGTAACGAGTCCCGACTCCCGTCGGGGACTCCAGAGTTATCTCGTTGTGTCACCGCTCGGGGCCCCTCGTCATCGTGACAGGGCCAATCATTCTCAGGGATTCATCATCGGGGCCTACTTAAAGGCTTCTCGTTGGGAGCCTCCAGCTCCACTGTCGGGACCGACTCTGTCGGGACCTTGCTTCGTCGGGACTCCCTTCATCGGGACCCTTCTCTTAGGTCATCTTGTCCCTTACTCTGGGCCTGGTGGGCCTGTTTGCCGTTTCCTCGCCGTTAAAGGGCCTGACGGCTATAGTCGGACCCATCATTTGCCCCCAAGACATGAGGGACTTTTAGTTCGTCGTGTCTTCCAACTCCCGATTTTCCAATACTAGAGTCGGGGATCTGTTCATTGATTCAGTTACTCAGTTTTATCAGTCTTCTCCTCCACGTTTCCTCAAGGTTTTGTAGATAACTGCTATATCCCAAAGGTCTCTTCGGTTCTCTAGTGCATTAAATGCAGCAGATAATGGAGTGACGTTTTCGACCCACGTGCCTGATTTTTCGCGCCTGTCCTTTTCTGAAAAGTGCTTTTCAGGCCGTTTCATCATTACGCCCGTTGTCCTTCTGCACGTTTCATCTCAACGGTCCAGATTAAGACTCTTCGACTTCGACGACTCGGATCGAAGTGTCCTTTCAACCGTCTTCTTCGACTATTTAACAACTTGCACCACTTAAGGCGACTTAACCTTGAGTGCGTCACTTAAGACGACTTAGTTCTTGGCAGTCGAAACTTCGATACTTATGAATTTCTCAGACGTCCTCCCGACGATTTAATAACTTGCACCACTTAAGGCGACTTAATATCGAGTGCATCACTTAAGACGATTTTAATCGTTACTTAGGATAAACCTAAAGATCGCGCACCACCTAAGGCGACTTAATATCGTGCACCACTGAAGGCGACTTTACATCGCGCACCACTTAAGGCGACTTTACATCGTGCACCACTTAAGGCGACTTAATATCATGCACCACTTAAGGCGACTTTCATCGTGCACCACTTAAGGCGACTTTACATCGTGCACCACTTAAGGCGACTTAATATCGTGCACCACTGAAGGCGACTTTACATCGTGCACCACTTAAGGCGACTTTTCAACTTGCGCCACTTAAGGCGACTTAATATCGTGCACCACTTAAGGCGACTTTCATCGTGCACCACTTAAGGCGACTTTTCAACTTGCGCCACTTAAGGCGACTTAATATCGTGCACCAGTTAAGGCGACTTTTCTCGTGCACCACTTAAGGCGACTTTTCAACTTGCGCCACTTAAGGCGACTTAGTATCGTGCACCACTCAAGGCGACTTTTTGATACTTAGAATAAATCTAAGGATCGTGCACCACTCAAGGCGACTTTACATCGGGCACCACTTAAGGCGACTTTCTCGGGCACCACTTAAGGCGACTTTATCGGGCACCACTTAAGGCGACTTTATCGGGCACCACTTAAGGCGACTTTATCGGGCACCACTTAAGGCGACTTTCTTCAAGCATGGTGTTTCTTCAAGTGTTCGCCACTGAAAGAATGCTTTAACGTTCTGCCATCGAGGTCTTCCAACTTGTATGCGTTCGGAGCTGGCATCCCCACGACCTTATAAGGTCCTTCCCATTTTGGTGACATCTTGTTGATTCGGTCCAAAAGGGTGAACTCGTTGCGACGCCAAACCAGCTCCCCGACGAAGAACTGTCGGGACTTCACTCGCCGATTATAGTACCTGGCCGTCGCTAAGCGCATTCGTGCTTGGACTTCATCGGCCTCCCGCCTCTTTTCTTCAAGTAGGTCCAAGTCCAGACACCTCACTTCATCGTTTGTTAGGGGCTCGTAATATCTCATCCGATGGGATGCCACAGCTACCTCCACAGGGGCGACAGCTTCCGTGCCATAAACAAGGCCAAACGGAGTCTCCCCTGTTGATCGTTTGGGTGTCGTTCTAACAGCCCAAAGTACATTTTCCAGTTCGTTCAGCCATTTGCCCTTTAAGGCATAGACCCTCTTCTTCAGGCCATCCATCACGATTTTGTTGGCTGACTCCACCTGACCATTGGTCTGAGCATGGCGTACGGAGGCGGTCCGATGCTCAACGTTTAGTTCTTCCAGATACTCCCTCACCTGAGAGCCGTTAAACGGTGGGCCATTGTCGCTGATCACCACCTTAGGAATCCCGTATCTGGACACGATGTGGGTTTGGAGGAACTTGACGATCTGGTTCCCCGTTGTTCTGGCCAATGCCTTTGCCTCTATCCATTTCGAAAAATAATCGATAGCTACAAGTAAATACTTACATTGTCCTTGTGCTTGTGGAAGAGGTCCCACCAAGTCGATGCCCCACTGCGCGAAGGGCCAAGCGCTCTTGATGGATGTCAGGTTAGCAGCCGGAGCCACGATACTCGGGGCGTACCTCTGGCACGCGTCGCATGATCGGACCAACGCCGTTGCTTCTTTGTTCATCGTGGGCCAATAGTAGCCTAAGTTCAACACCTTCCTCAAAATGGATCGGGCCCCTTCGTGACAAGCCGCGATCCCCTCATGCATTTCCTTCAGGATTCGATTGGTGTCGGGTTCTGCTACACATTTCAGGTACGGAGTCGAGAACCAGCCCTTCTTGTACAGCTGATTGTCCAGCATCACATAATTAGACGCGATCCGACAGATCCTGTCTGCTGCTACCTTATCCTCAGAGACTGCCCCCGTAGTCAGATACACGACTATCGGGGTCATCCAAGTGGGCTCCTCCTCCGATTTTGCTTCAATGGTGCACACCTGCGTGGGGTCGATGTTTGACAGGATCACCTTCTCCAGGAATTGCACCTTCCGATTTTCTTCTAAGGGTGCCCCCAGGGCAAATTTGCTCAAGGCGTCTGCCTCTACGTTCTCCTCCCTTGGGATAGCCTCGATATCGAAACTTTTGAAGCTCTCTCTCAGGGTTTGTACCTCTCGCAGATACTTCTTCATTATCGGGCTCCTTGCTTCGTATCGCCCTTGAACCTGGTTCACGATTAACGCCGCGTCGCACTTCACTCTCAAGTGATTGATTCCAGTGCCTTTAGCGATTTTTAGGCCCGTGTAAGAGCTTCATACTCCGCTTCGTTATTTGTTGCCTTGAATGTTAAAGCCAAAGCATATCGGAGCGGTTCACCTTCACCCGGTGGTATCAACAAGAAGCCCGCTCCTGATCCGTCTGAACTTGCGGAGCCATCCGTGTACATTTCCCAGATATTTTCTTTTGGCTGTTCTGATTGCTCTGCCCTCTCTGGTTGTTCTTCTATCGGGACCTCCGTGGTTGCCCCCTCTACAGGGCCCGTTTCTTCTAGATCGGGGGCTGTAGATTCTGCTGTAAAGTCCGCCAATGCCTGACCCTTGATTGCCGTTATTGGAGCAAAGTGTATTCGAAACTCACTGAGCTCTACTGCTCATTTCACCAATCTCCCCGACGCATCCGGTCGGCTCAAAAAATGCTTCAAAGGCTGGTTCGTTAGCACAGTGATCTCATGTGCGTGGAAATATGGCCTTAGCTTCCGAGCAGTAATTATCAACGCAAAGAGGTACTTCTCAACGGCGGGATAGTTCAATTCAGATTTGGCAAATGCCTTGCTTACATAATAGACGGGGACTTGATTACCCTCGACAACCTTTACTAACACAGAGCTAATTGCAAATTCAGAAACAGCCAAATAAAGGACAGACGGCGCCAATGTTGGATCACGGTGGAACTCCGGTACGGATCTTGACGGCAATCCTAGCTCCTTTGCTCCACGTAATCCTGCAAGAGGGGATAGACCGGGCGGTGACCCAGAATCCCTCTCCGATGCTTAAATGAGTCTCTCGTATGACTGGCAAGCAACAATCTCAAAGAGTATGTATTTCAACGTAAGTGATCTGAGGTGACCTCCTGCCCTTTTATAGGCAAAGAGGTGCCTCAGGTACCTGGCGAACCGTTAGGGGTGGTTAGCCCGTATCCCGCTTATCTCGTACACGATCTCGCGTATCTTAGCCATGCCCCGCGTATCTCGGCCACGATCCGTGTATCTTAACCACGTTCCGTATATCTCGGCCACGCCCCGCATATCTTGGCTTTATCCTCTGGTAACGAGTCCCGACTCCCGTCGGGGACTCCAGAGTTATCTCGTTGTGTCACCGCTCGGGGCCCCTCGTCATCGTGACAGGGCCAATCATTCTCAGGGATTCATCATCGGGGCCTACTTAAAGGCTTCTCGTCGGGAGCCTCCAGCTCCACTGTCGGGACCGACTCTGTCGGGACTCCCTTCATCGGGACCCTTCTCTTAGGTCATCTTGACCCTTACTCTGGGCCTGGTGGGCCTGTTTGCCGTTTCCTCGCCGTTAAAGGGCCTGACGGCTATAGTCGGACCCATCAGCGACAAGACAGCTCGAAACTCTCATTCTCAAGGTAAGAGTCGAGTCGGAATCCAAGTGTTGGATCACGGTTGGAACTCCGGCACATTCTTGACGGAATACCGAACTCCTTTGCTCCAAGTAATCCTGTAAGAAGGGGATAGACCGGGCGGTGACCCAGAATCCCTCTCTGATGCTTAAATGAGTATCTCGATATAGGCAAGCAATTATGAAAGTATGAGTGTGTAAATCAGCGTATCTGAGATCTGAGGTAACTCCTTCCTTTATATAGGGGAGGAGTTACCCCAGTTAGCTGTCGAGGTAACTGCCAGGGGCAGTTAGCCCACGTTCCGTCTTTTAAGGCCACTCCCCCACTATGCTGGGCATGTTTCTCGGCCTCATCCTCTGGTGGCAAGTCCCGACGGAAGTCGAGGACTCCAGAGTTATCTCCTTTGGTCACCGCTCGGGGACCCTCGTCATCGGGACAGGGCCAACATCCTCAGGGATTCAACATCGGGGCCTACTCAAAGGCATATCATCGGGGCCTACTCAAAGGCATATCATCGGGGCCTACTCAAAGGCATATCATCGGGAGCGTACAACTCATATGTCGGGACCGACCTTGTCGGGTCCCCTCACATTGGCCTTCTAGGCCTCTTTTGGAGCCCAGTGGGCCTACTTCACCGTTTACTCGTCGTTAATGGGCCTAATGGCTATATCGAAACCCATCATTTGCCCCCAAGACATGAGGGACTTATAGTTCGCCGTGTCTTTCAACTCCGGACCTCCCGATATCGGCATCGGAGGCTTTTAACTTCGGACCTTCTAACTTCTGACGCGGGTCTTCTCATCCATGATTCCCCGATATTCCGAGGATAACCACCGAATCCGAAAGGATTTCTTGGTTACTCAACTATTAAATGCGATGGGTGATGAAGCGACGGCTTGGGTACCCGTGCCTGCTTTTTCTGAAAAAACACTTTCTAGCCGTTTTGTCGCTAGCACCTCAACGACTCAGGTTGAAGCGTTTCATCTTCAACGGTCCGGATTGTAACGTCTCTTCAGCTATTTTCTCCCCTATAAAACCCCAAATCTTGGCACTATTCAGTTCTCCTCCACCGTTTCATCCTCTGTGATTTCAAAAGCTTAAGCTCTCCTTTCTGATTTCTAATCAGCACTCCGGCAACCAGGATCTCCGACCACCAGGATCATCTTTTCTTCCCCGATTCAACATGTCTGGTAAGATTTCCTCCTCCGATTCTGAAAAAACTTGTTAGCATAATTTTTCTTTTATCTCAATCAGTCTTGCCCGGACTTTTCCAAAAATCAACTGTGCCTTTTCTTGCCATGATCATTTTCCAGACGGTGAATCCAGTTCTGGGGGGAGAAAGCCCTTCAAGTTTGATTATGCTTGTAATGAGATTTCGGAAACCGCCTACGATGCAGCTCTCCGGGAAGGATGTATTACTTCCACCTGGGAGCCTTGCTTCCCCTTTCCTCGCCCTCGCATCCCGGGCGACCCTGTGGTCACTCGTCCCTGGGAAAGGGAGGTATTTGTCTCCGTCGGGCAAGTGTCGGCGGGGATCCGATTCCCTTTCTATGGGGATCTAGTCGAGATGTGTGAATATTACAAAACACATCCGACTACTTTTTCCCCCCACGCCATCCGTGTGTAGATCGCCTTCCATGTCCTTTGCCTCTGCCAACAGTGGACCTATAGCCTCCAACTTTTCCGGACCTTCTATGGAATGAAGTGCAATGAAGCCGGGGTCTGTGCCTTCTACCCGCGGATGCCTAAATGGAGCAAGGCGCAGCTTTCCCGATATAGTTGGAATGGTGACACCTGGAAGGTCGCCAAAGTTCGGGGGCTTATCACTGACTCGGGGCCCGACAACAGTGGCTGGAAGAAGAATTACTTCTTCATTCGGAACAGCTCCATCCCGTGGCCCCGATGGGAGGTTGGGGCAGACCCTCCTCCCGCTTATCATACTTACTCCGAGGAGGATTTTCAGATTCTCCACTGCATCCAACTCTATCGCTGGGGGGATTCCTTCGCTCCCCTCAATGCCAACTCCATCGGGGAGCGGGATCTGGTTCTGGCCGGGATCCGTCTCCTCGATGTTGCCTCCGGGGGTCAACTCTTCGACGGCCCCTCCAATGTCGTTCCTTGGGTAATATCCTAATCGCACCTTTGTTTTCGTCTTTGCAGCTAAGAAGGTATCATTGCTGACCAATATCATGCTTAAGAAGGCGGAGACCGATGCCGTCCAACGCCCCGCAAGGAAGAGGAAGTCCTCGAAGAGGGCCGCCTCCTCATCGGCACCTCCATATACGGAGGAGGTCAAGCGGGCCCGGGTGGAGAAGATGGAGAAGATCTTTAACACCCAGACTCCCGAAGAAGGTAAGAAACTCCGATTAGCAATCCGATTATACAGGAGGCGTATTCCCGAGGAGTTAATCCCCTCTGATAAGAGAGCCAGGATCGAAGGGATCAACCGCATCCTGCAAGGAGAAACTCCCCGCATTCTCAAAGCAAGTTATTACAATTATTACGGGTGATGGGTTCGACTATAGCCGTCAGGCCCTTTAACGGTGAGGAAACGGCAAACAGGCCCACCAGGCCCAAAATGAAGGTCAAGATGACCTAGGAGAAGGGTCCCGACGAAGGGAGTCCCGACGATGAAAGGTCCCAACAGAGTCGGTTCCGACAGATGAGCTGAAAGCTCCCGATGAGAAGCCTTACGTAAGCCCCGATGATGAATCCCTAAGAATGATTGGCCCTGTCACGATGACGAGGGGCCCCGAGCGGTGACACAACGAGATAACTCTGGAGTCTCCGACGGGAGTCGGGACTCGTTACCAGAGGATAAGGCCAGGATACGCGGGGCGTGGCCAAGATACGCGGAACGTGGTTAAGATACACGGAGCGTGGCCGAGATACGCGGGGCGTGGCCGAGATACACGAGATCATGGCCTAGATAGGCGGGATCACATCCGAGATATGCGGGATACGGGCTAACCACCCCCAACGGTTCACCAGGTACCTGAGGCATCTCTTCGCCTATAAAAGGGCAAGAGATCACCTCAGAACTTTTACGTTGAATTACATACCCTTTGAGATTACTTGCTTGCCAGTTCGTATTGAGCACTCATTTAAGCATCGGAGAGGGATTCTGGGTCAACGCCCGGTCTATCCCCTCTTGCAGGATTGCGTGGAGCAAAGGAGCTAGGATTGCCGTCAAAGTCCGTACCGGAGTTCCACCGTGATCCAACATTGGCCCCGTCTGTGGGAACCAAACAAAAAGCTGATATGCCTTCTACTAGATCGATGGCGGCTGGCAAGCACAGAAGACAAGGACAATCCGGTGGTTCCCGTCACCCCGCTGCAACAAATCTGGATTCAGTACCGGAACAGGAGGAAAACCAGAACCATCCCCCGGCTGAGCTCTCCCAGACAGGGGGCACAATGGAGATCCCGAAGATATTGCTCCTCAGCACCAGGGCAATAGGGGGCAGGAGGCTCCCCCAGCTACAGACTTGACAAGGGCCGTGGCGGAAGCCATGCCCATGTTTCTGGCAGCCGTGGAGGCTCTCTTGGATCGGAGAGAGGCTGCGAGGAGGCAGGAGGAGATGCCCCCGTTGGAGGAATTGGCCCCACCAACAGAGGGTCGGAACGCACAGGAAGCCCCGCCCCGAGGCCAGGACAGAAGTAGGGCGACTGGTCAGCCGGAGAGGTTCGTGGTTGATGGACCAGGACCAGTACAGCACAGGACCATTCCCTTGAATGGCCCCATCACTCTCGACCAGGTGGTAAAGATCGTGAACATCTGCATGGGAGAGCAGAAGCCGCTGGTGTCGGAGCTAAGGGATCGATCCACTCATCCCTTCGTCCCCCGACTCATCGACACCCTATCCCCGCCTGGGCTAGGCATCCCCACGATAAAGGAGTACGATGGCGAAGGAGATCCGGTTCGCCATGTCCAGAAACACCTCATGGCGTGTCTGGGAAGAGCCCCGAGTGAAGATATAGTGTGTACGCTGTTCCCGAACACACTTGGAGAAAGGGCCCTGGCCTGGTTCTTTAGTCTGCCCCCAGGGTGCATCACTTGCTGGGCTGATATGCAAGACCGCTTCATTCAGCAGTACCAGGGTCGGAGACGTTTATTGAAAAGCGTGAGGTCCCTGACCCAGGTGGTACAGAGGCCCGACGAATCGCTGGCACACTATTACCAGCGGTACACCGCCAGTGTGGCAGAAATCGACGAAGAAATCTCGGAAGGTGAGACCATACGTACCTTCATTCGGAACTTAACGGCCCCCTATGGTTCCGATCTGATGCACAGCGTGGCTGAGAAAGCTGTGTGGAATATGGAGGCACTGCAAAAGAGGGTGAAACGGCAAATCGATGTCCAAGAGTCGAAGATAGCCGCAGGAGAGTTGGAACCCCCAAAGTCAAACAAAGGGAAGCAGTCGGTTAAACCCGCTGACGATCGCAAATCAAAAGGTAAACCCGATAGTAGTAGGAATCGAGGCCGCCCGGATCGAAGGGACGATAGGCGTTCCTCAAGGAAAGATAAGCGGGAGGATCTTGACATTCCTCTCAACTGTTCCATGGCGGAAGTACTGACGGTCATGGAGCGACAAGGTATCTCCCGGTACCCCCAAAGAAGGATGGAGAATTCTTGGGATCTCGCACAGATCGCTACTGCCGATTTCATCGCGCAAATGGTCACGACACCAATCACTGCCGGGAGCTGAAGAAGGAGATCGAAAAGCTGATCCAGAAGGGGAAGCTCAAAGAATTCGTCGGGGATAAGCGGTGTCGATCCCGCTCTCGGTCCCGATCGCGGTCCCGTTCCCGATCCCGCGATCGGTCCCCAAAGAAGAAGATAACCGATCCAGAGTCATCCGGTGCTCGCAAGGAGAGACGGGGCACTATCAATGTGATCCACGGAGGATTTGCTGCTGGAGGTGATACTTCATCCGCCCGAGAGGTTTATGCCTCTAGAATCCCTACGGCAGTGGTGTTGGGTAAGAGGTCCCGATCCTGGACCTTGAAAGAAGAGATGGTAATCTCCTTTTCGTCGGAAGACCTCATAGGCGTGGAGACTCCGCACGACGATGCCTTGGTGGTAACCTTGGATGTAGACGGTTTCGAAATGAAGAGAATTCTAATCGACGGGGGAAGCTCCTCCGACATCCTATTCATGGACGCGCTGGAGGCTATGGGGAAGACGAAGAAAGATCTAAAGGAGGCAAACTTCCCGATGGTCGGATTCTCCGGCTCAACCTCCTATCCGCTAGGAGTAATCACCTTACCAGTGGAGTTTGGTAGTGGATGGAAATCAAAAAGGAGGAACGTAGAGTTCGTGGTAGTCGATTCTGCGGAACCTACAACGCGATCATTGGAAGAACCACCATTAACCCCCTGATGGCAGTTGCCTCGACAGTGCACCAGAAGATGAAGTTCCCGACCGACCATGGAGTCGGAGAGGTTAAAGGCGACCAGGTGGCTTCTCGAAAATGTTATGTTAACGCCACCCGAAGGAGGAGACGAGAGGCCATGACTGTCCTTCTGACAGACACGGATCCTAGAGAAGAGTTTGGGCGTCCCGCCCCCGTAGAAGATCTGAAAGAAGTCGAGATCGATGGACCCCAGAGGAAGGTGAAAATCGGGTCTGCCCTGACTGAAGAAACAGCCCAGAAATTAATTGAATTATTGAAGGAGTTCAAGGAACTGTTTGCCTGGTCCCCCAGTGATATGCCAGGAATCAGCCCCGATGTGATCGTACACGAGCTAAAGATAGATCCCGCGATCAAAGCTATCACGCAGAAAAGGCGCCCGATGGGCACAGACAAGAAGATCGCGATCCAGCAAGAGGTGGGCAGATTGCTCGATGCTGGGTTTATTAAAGAGCTCCGATTCCAAACCTGGGTCGCTAATCCGGTGCTGGTGAAGAAGACTAACGGGAAATGGCGAATGTGCGTGGACTTCCGCGACCTGAACAAGGCTTGCCCAAAGGACTGTTACCCACTCCCGAGAATCGACCAGCTGGTGGATGCCACGTCGGGACATGAGCTGTTGAGTTTCATGGATGCGTACTCAGGCTACAACCAGATCAAGATGGCCAAGGAAGACGCTCCCCATACAGCGTTCTATGCAGACAGTGACATTTATCACTACGATGTCATGCCTTTCGGGTTGATCAATGCGGGGGCAACCTATCAACGGATGGTGAACAAGCTGTTCGGAGATATGCTGGGGGAAACCATGGAGGCTTACGTGGATGATATGCTGGTGAAGTCCCGACAAGCCGAGGATCACGTGCACAACCTAACCATGGCATTTGAGCGGATGAGGCTCCACCAAGTTCGCTTGAACCCGACGAAATGCGCCTTCGGAGTCCACTCAGGGAAGTTCTTAGGCTTCATGGCGAGCCAGAGAGGAATTGAGGTGAATCCTGAGAAGCTGAGGGCAATCGAGGAGATGCAATCTCCAATAAACCATCGGGAGGTACAAGTGCTGAATGGCCGACTGGCTGCAATGAATCGCTTCCTGTCCAAGGCAAGCGACCGATCAATGCCGTTTTTCGAAGTCCTGAGGGCCAACAAGAAATTCGAATGGACCGTCAAATGTGAAGAAGCGTTCCAAGCACTCAAGCAGCACCTTCGCACCCTCCCGCCGTTGGAAAAACCGGTTCCAGGCGAGCCGCTCTTCCTTTATTTGGCTGTTTCTGAATTTGCCATTAGCTCTGTGTTAGTAAAGATTGTCGAGGGTAATCAAGTCCCCGTCTATTATGTAAGCAAGGCATTTGCCAAGTCTGAATTAAACTATCCCGCTGTTGAGAAGTACCTCTTTGCGTTGATTATTACTGCTCGGAAGCTAAGGCCTTATTTCCACGCACACGAGATTACTGTGCTGACGAACCAGCCTTTGAAGCATTTTTTGAACCGACTGGATGCGTCGGGAAGATTAGTGAAATGGGCAGTAGAGCTTAGTGAGTTTCGAATACACTTTGCTCCAAGAACGGCAATTAAGGGCCAGGCGTTGGCGGATTTCATAGCAGAATCTACAGCTCCCGATCTAGAAGAAACGGGCCCTGCAGAGGGGGCAACCATGGAGGTCCCGATAGAAGAACAACCAGAGAGGGCAGAGCAATCAGAACAGCCAAATAAGGAAAACACCTGGGAGATGTACACGGATGGCTCCGCGAGTTTGGACGGATCAGGAGCGGGCTTTTTGTTGATACCACCGGGTGAAGGTGAACCGCTCCGATACGCCTTGGCTTTAACATTTAAGGCCACAAACAACGAAGCGGAGTATGAGGCTCTCATCACGGGCCTGAAAATTGCTAAAGGCACTGGAGTCGATCACTTGAGAGTGAAGTGTGACGCAGCTTTAATCGTGAACCAGGTTCAAGGGCGATACGAAGCGAGGAGTCCGATAATGAAGAAGTATCTACGAGAGGTACAAACCTTGAAGGAGAGCTTTAAAAGCTTCGACATCGAGGCAATCCCGAGAGAGGAAAACGTAGAGGCAGACGCCTTGAGCAAATTTGCCCTGGGGGCACCCTTGGAGGAAAATCGGAAGGTGCACTTCCTAGAAAAGGTGATCTTATCGACCATCGACCCGACACAGGTGTGTGCCATTGAGGCAAGATCGGAGGAAGAGCCGACTTGGATGACCCCGATAGTCGCGTACCTGACTACGGGGGCAGTCCCCGATGATAAAGTAGCAGCGGACAGGATACGTCGGATCGCGGCCAATTACGTGATGCTAGATGATCAGCTGTACAAGAAGGGCTGGTTCTCGACTCCGTACTTGAAGTGTGTGGCAGAACCCGATACAGGTCGAATCCTGAAGGAGGTGCATGAAGGGGTCGCGGCTTGTCATGAAGGAACCCGATCAATTATGAGGAAGGTATTGAACTTGGGCTATTATTGGCCCACGATGAACAAGGAAGCAACGGCGTTGGTCCGATCCTGTGACGCGTGCCAGAGGTACGCCCCGAGTATCGTGGCTCCGGCCGCTAATCTGACATCCATCAAGAGCGCGTGGCCCTTCGCGCAGTGGGGCATCGACTTGGTGGGACCCCTTCCACAGGCACAAGGTCAATGTAAGTATTTACTTGTAGCAATCGATTATTTTTCGAAATGGATAGAGGCGAAGGCATTGGCCAGAACAACGGGGAACCAGATCGTCAAGTTCCTCCAGACCCATATTGTGTCCAGATACGGGATTCCTAAAGTGGTGATCAGCGACAATGGTCCACCGTTTAACGGCTCTCAGGTGAGGGAGTATCTGGAGGAGTTGAACATCGAGCATCGGACAGCTTCCGCGCGCCATGCTCATACTAATGGCCAGGTGGAATCAGCCAACAAAATCGTGATGGATGGCCTGAAGAAGAGGATCTATGCCTTGAAGGGCAAATGGCTGAACGAACTGGAAAACGTGCTTTGGGCCATTAGAACGACACCCAAACGATCAACCGGGGAGACTCCGTTTGGCCTCGTTTATGGAACGGAGGCTGTTGCCCCAGTGGAGGTAGCTGTGGCGTCCCATCGGATGAGATATTACGAGCCCTTGACGATTGATGAGATGAGACGTCTGGACTTGGACTTACTCGAAGAGAAGAGGCGGGAAGCCGATGAAGTCCAAGCTCGAATGCGTTTGGCGACGGCCAGGTACTACACTCGGCGAGTGAAGTCCCGACAGTTCTTCGTCGGGGAGCTGGTTTGGCGTCGCAACGAATTCACCCTTTTGGATCGAATTAACAAGATGTCACCAAAATGGGAAGGACCTTATAAGGTCGTGGGGATGCCAGCTCCAAATGCGTACAAGTTGGAAGACCTCGATGGCAGAACGTTAAAGCATTCTTTTAGTGGCGAACACTTGAAGAAACACCATGCTTGAAGAAAGTCGCCTTAAGTGGTGCAAGATGCAAAGTCGCCTTCAGTGGTGCACGATATTAAGTCGCCTTAAGTAGCGCAAGTTGAAAAGTCGCCTTAAGTGGTGCACGATGAAAGTCGCCTTCAGTGGTGCACGATATTAAGTCGCCTTAAGTGGCGCAAGTTGAAAAGTCGCCTTAAGTGGTGCACGATGTAAAGTCGCCTTCAGTGGTGCACGATATTAAGTCGCCTTAAGTGGCGCAAGTTGAAAAGTCGCCTTAAGTGGTGCACGATGTAAAGTCGCCTTCAGTGGTGCACGATATTAAGTCGCCTTAAGTGGCGCAAGTTGAAAAGTCACCTTAAATGGTGCACGATGTAAAGTCGCCTTCAGTGGTGCACGATATTAAGTCGCCTTAAGTGACGCAAGTTGAAAAGTCGCCTTAAGTGGTGCACGATGTAAAGTCGCCTTCAGTGGTGCACGATATTAAGTCGCCTTAAGTGGCGCAAGTTGAAAAGTCGCCTTAAGTGGTGCACGATGTAAAGTCGCCTTCAGTGGTGCACGATATTAAGTCGCCTTAAGTGGCGCAAGTTGAAAAGTCGCCTTAAGTGGTGCACGATGCAAAGTCGCCTTCAGTGGTGCACGATATTAAGTCGCCTTAAGTGGCGCAAGTTGAAAAGTCGCCTTAAGTGGTGCACGATGTAAAGTCGCCTTCAGTGGTGCACGATATTAAGTCGCCTTAAGTGGCGCAAGTTGAAAAGTCGCCTTAAGTGGTGCACGATGTAAAGTCGCCTTAAGTGGTGCACGATATTAAGTCGCCTTAAGTGACGCAAGTTGAAAAGTCGCCTTAAATGGTGCACGATGTAAAGTCGCCTTCAGTGGTGCACGATATTAAGTCGCCTTAAGTGACGCAAGTTGAAAAGTCGCCTTAAGTGGTGCACGATGTAAAGTCGCCTTCAGTGGTGCACGATATTAAGTCGCCTTAAGTGGCGCAAGTTGAAAAGTCGCCTTAAGTGGTGCACGATGTAAAGTCGCCTTCAGTGGTGCACGATATTAAGTCGCCTTAAGTGGCGCAAGTTGAAAAGTCACCTAAAATGGTGCACGATGTAAAGTCGCCTTCAGTGGTGCACGATATTAAGTCGCCTTAAGTGACGCAAGTTGAAAAGTCGCCTTAAGTGGTGCACGATGTAAAGTCGCCTTCAGTGGTGCACGATATTAAGTCGCCTTAAGTGGCACAAGTTGAAAAGTCGCCTTAAGTGGTGCACGATGTAAAGTCGCCTTCACTGGTGCACGATATTAAGTCGCCTTAAGTGGCGCAAGTTGAAAAGTCGCCTTAAGTGGTGCACGATGTAAAGTCGCCTTCAGTGGTGCACGATATTAAGTCGCCTTAAGTGGCGCAAGTTGAAAAGTCACCTTAAATGGTGCACGATGTAAAGTCGCCTTCAGTGGTGCACGATATTAAGTCGCCTTAAGTGACGCAAGTTGAAAAGTCGCCTTAAGTGGTGCACGATGTAAAGTCGCCTTCAGTGGTGCACGATATTAAGTCGCCTTAAGTGGCGCAAGTTGAAAAGTCGCCTTAAGTGGTGCACGATGTAAAGTCGCCTTCAGTGGTGCACGATATTAAGTCGCCTTAAGTGGCGCGAGTTGAAAAGTCGCCTTAAGTGGTGCACGATGCAAAGTCGCCTTCAGTGGTGCACGATATTAAGTCGCCTTAAGTGGCGCAAGTTGAAAAGTCGCCTTAAGTGGTGCACGATGTAAAGTCGCCTTCAGTGGTGCACGATATTAAGTCGCCTTAAGTGGCGCAAGTT
The DNA here is from genome assembly GCA_036873135.1 of Clarkia xantiana subsp. parviflora. Lineage (NCBI taxonomy): Eukaryota > Viridiplantae > Streptophyta > Magnoliopsida > Myrtales > Onagraceae > Clarkia > Clarkia xantiana. The sequence goes on from JAPTYO010000018.1 coordinate 3,984,890, forward strand.
GAAAAGTCGCCTTAAGTGGTGCACGATGTAAAGTCGCCTTAAGTGGTGCACGATATTAAGTCGCCTTAAGTGACGCAAGTTGAAAAGTCGCCTTAAATGGTGCACGATGTAAAGTCGCCTTCAGTGGTGCACGATATTAAGTCGCCTTAAGTGACGCAAGTTGAAAAGTCGCCTTAAGTGGTGCACGATGTAAAGTCGCCTTCAGTGGTGCACGATATTAAGTCGCCTTAAGTGGCGCAAATTGAAATGTCGCCTTAAGTGGTGCACGATGTAAAGTCGCCTTCAGTGGTGCACGATATTAAGTCGCCTTAAGTGGCGCAAGTTGAAAAGTCGCCTTAAGTGGTGCACGATGTAAAGTCGCCTTCAGTGGTGCAGGATATTAAGTCGCCTTAAGTGGTGCAAGTTGAAAAGTCGCCTTAAGTGGTGCACGATGTAAAGTCGCCTTCCGTGGTGCACGATATTAAGTCGCCTTAAGTGGCGCAAGTTGAAAAGTCGCCTTAAGTGGTGCACGATGTAAAGTCGCCTTCAGTGGTGCACGATATTAAGTCGCCTTAAGTGGCGCAAGTTGAAAAGTCTCCTTAAGTGGTGCACGATGCAAAGTCGCCTTCAGTGGTGCACGATATTAAGTCGCCTTAAGTAGCGCAAGTTGAAAAGTCGCCTTAAGTGGTGCACGATGAAAGTCGCCTTCAGTGGTGCACGATATTAAGTCGCCTTAAGTGGCGCAAGTTGAAAAGTCGCCTTAAGTGGTGCACGATGCAAAGTCGCCTTCAGTGGTGCACGATATTAAGTCGCCTTAAGTGGCGCAAGTTGAAAAGTCGCCTTAAGTGGTGCACGATGTAAAGTCGCCTTCAGTGGTGCACGATATTAAGTCGCCTTAGATGGCGCAAATTGAAAAGTCGCCTTAAGTGGTGCACGATATAAAGTCGCCTTAAGTGGTGCACGATGAAAGTCGCCTTAAGTGGTGCACGATGTTAAGTCGCCTTAAGTGGCGTGGTTTTGCCTTAAGTGGAATAAAACGATTGAACTTGATCCTTGGCAGCGTCGAGGGGAGCAGGATCCACGAGGTATGAGGCAGAAGGCTCCGCAGCAAGATGATCGGATCCTGGAAGATTGGCCGCGGGAGGATCGGACTCTTGGAGTTCAGCCGATGAAGAGTCGACTATCGAGGAATATTGGAGGAGTCTTCTCGGAATTTGTGGCTATCCTCGAAGTATCGAGGAATCACGGACGAGAAGATCCGTGTCAAGGAATTTTGTCAAGAGAAAAACCTCTGATACAGATATCGGGAGGTCGGGAGTTGAAAGACACGACGAACTAAAAGTCCCTCATGTCTTGGGGGTAAATGATGGATTCGACTACAGCCGTCAGGCCCTTTAACGACGAGGAAACGGCAAACAGGCCCACCAGGCTCCAAATGAAGGTCAAGATGATCCAGGAGAAGGGTCCCGACGAAGGGAGTCCCGATGATGAAAGGTCCCGACAGAGTCGGTCCCGACAGATGAGCTGGAAGCTCCCGATGAGAAGCCTTTAAGTAGGCCCCGATGATGAATCCCTGAGAATGATTGGCCCTGTCACGATGACGAGGGGCCCCGAGCGGTGACACAACGAGATAACTCTGGAGTCTCCGACGGGAGTCGGGACTCGTTATCAGAGGATAAGGCCAAGATACGCGGGGCGTGGCCGAGATACGCGGAACGTGGTTAAGATACACAAAGCGTGGCCGAGATACGCGGGGCGTGGCTGAGATACGCGAGATCATGGCCTAGATAGGCGGGATCACACCCGAGATACGCGGGATACGGGCTAACCACCTTTAACGGTTCACCAGGTACCTGAGGCATCTCTTCGCTTATAAAAGGGCAAGAGGTCACCTCAGAACTTTTACGTTGAATTACATACCCTTTAAGATTACTTGCTTGCCAGTTCGTATTGGGCACTCATTTAAGCATCGGAGAGGGATTCTGGGTCACCGCTCAGTCTATCCCCTCTTGCAGGATTGCGTGGAGCAAAGGAGCTAGGATTACCTTCAAAGTCCGTACCGGAGTTCCATCGTGATCCAACACTTTGTTGAAGGTATCAAATCCTTCGGGACCATCCTCCTGTACGATTTTATAGAAAGTCGGAGCTCTTTACCTTCTTCAGCATTCTGGACATCGAAAAGCTGGTCAAGATCCACTCGCTTCCGCTTAGGTTGCTCCGCTGAAGGAGACCCCGACCGAGCAGCAGCCTTCTTGGCAGACTTCCTCTTCCGCGAGGGACGGACAGCATCAGTCTCTCCCTGCTTAAGGAATAGATCGGTCAGCACAGATACCTTCTTGGCTGCAAACTGTAAACGAAGAAGAGTTAGAAGTTTACCCAAGGGACCATATTAGAAGGGCCGTCAAAGAGCTGCCCCCCAGAAACAATGTCGAGGAGCCTGATCCCGGCGTGCACCAGGTCCCGCTCCACAAGTGAGTTGGCATTGAGGGGAGTGTAGGACTCCCCCCATCGATAAAGCTGGATAAGTTGGAGAGTTTCGAAATCCTCATCGGTGTAAGTATGGAAAGCAGGCGGAGGGTCTGCTGCCACCTCCCACCGAGGCCAGGGAATCGAAGAGTGTCAGATGAAGAAGTAGCTCCTCTTCCAGCTACTGTTGTCGGACCCTGTGTCAACCAGGAGTCCCCGACCCTTGACCACCTTCCAGGTGTCATTAGTCCAACCACATCGGGCAAGCTGCTGCTTACTCCATTTGGGCATCCGAGGGTAGAAGGCGCAAACCCCCGCCTCATTGCACTTCATCCCATAGAAGGTTCTGAAGAGCTGGAGGCTGTAGATCCACTTCTGTCGGAAGCAGAGAACTTGAAAGGCGTTCCAGAGGCGGATGGAATGGGGAGAAAAGGTAGTGGGGTGCGTTTTGTAATGATGGCACAGCTCGACCAGATTACCACAAAAGACGAATCTGATCCCCGCTGATACCTGCCCCGTAGAGACAAATACCTCCCCTTCCTGGTGACGAGTAACCTCAGGATTACTCGAGGGGCGAGGCCAAGGATATGGGAATCGGGGTTCCCAGGTAATAGTGATACAACCCTCTCGGAGGGCTGCATCATAAGCAGTATTAGAGATCTCATTCAGAGCATAGTCAAAGTTAAAAGGTTTTCTCCCCTCAGAGCTGGAACCGCTGTCTGAAAAGCAACCATGGCAAGAAAAATACAGTGGGACTCTTGGAAAGCTGTAAACAAGGAAAAGACGAACAAGCAACAAAGGGGAATCCCTTACCAGACATGATGAAGTAGAGGTTGAAGAGATGAACGAAGCGTCGCCGGAAAGATGATCGGAGAAACTCTAAAGACCTTCGAAAGCACAGAGCTTGGAATCGCAGAGAAATCGCAGAGAGCTCTTGAGAATTTGAAGACGGTAAAAGTTAAATTATGACCATGGCTAGGGTTTTATAGTCGAAGAAGACGGTTGAAAGGACCGTTGAGATGAAACGTGCAGAAGGACAACAGACGTAATGATGAAACGGCCTGAAAAGCACTTTTCAGAAAAAGACATGCGCAAAAAATCAGGCACGTGGGCTGAAAACGTCGCTTCATTATCTACTGCATTTAATGAACCGGGGAACCGAGGAGACCCCTAGGACTTAACAGTTATCTACAAAACATTGAGGAAACGTGAAGGAGAAGACTGATAATTGAGTAACTGAACCAAGGGAAAGATCCCCGATTCCAGTATCGGAAGATCGGGAGTTGGAAGACACGACGAAATAAAAGTCCCTCATGTCTTGGGGGCAAATGATGGGTTCGACTATAGCCGTCAGGCCCTTTAACGGTGAGGAAACGGCAAACAGGCCCACCAGGCCCAAAATGAAGGTCAAGATGACCTAGGAGAAGGATCCCGACGAAGGGAGTCCCGACGATGAAAGGTCCCGACAGAGTCGGTTCCGACAGATGAGCTGGAAGCTCCCGATGAGAAGCCTTACGTAGGCCCCGATGATGAATCCCTAAGAATGATTGGCCCTGTCACGATGACGAGGGGCCCCGAGCGGTGACACAACGAGATAACTCTGGAGTCTCCGACGGGAGTCGGGACTCGTTACTAGAGGATAAGGCCAGGATACGCGGGGCGTGGCCAAGATACGCGGAACGTGGTTAAGATACACGGAGCGTGGCCGAGATACGCGGGGCGTGGCCGAGATACACGAGATCATGGCCTAGATAGGCGGGATCACATCCGAGATATGCGGGATACGGGCTAACCACCCCCAACGGTTCACCAGGTACCTGAGGCATCTCTTCGCCTATAAAAGGGCAAGAGATCACCTTAGAACTTTTACGTTGAATTACATACCCTTTGAGATTACTTGTTTGCCAGTTCGTATTGAGCACTCATTTAAGCATCGGAGAGGGATTCTGGGTCACCGCCCGGTCTACCCCCTCTTGCAGGATTGCGTGGAGCAAAGGAGCTAGGATTGCCGTCAAAGTCCGTACCGGAGTTCCACCGTGATCCAACAATGGGAAGGACCAGTATCTCTCTCGTCGCGTCATTTGGTGTAAGGATCCCGATCAACTTCCTAATTATCTTTCTGAAGCTTTTCGTCCTCCAGCTGCAGGTCAATCGGGAGCTGGAGCTTCAGCGGGGGTACCACCCTCCGACGCCCGGATCGGAGAGCCCCTCCTTTCACTTCCTGCCCCGAGAGGATCGGGGACTGAAGATGCCCCGACGGACGGTCAGTTCCGTCGGGTGGTTGACCTGGACGTTTCTCATTCTTCTGAGGAGGCGAGCGAGGGTCAAGCCCTGATTTGTCGTCGGGGGGTGAGGCAGACCCCGTCGGAGCTGGCTCCCGAGGCGCTGCTTCCATCCTCTCCGCCACAACAGCATTCGCCGATCTTGAGCCTGAATCCTGAAGGGACGACTGGGTCTCACGGCGGCTCGGAGGCGCGCACCTCCGACACTCAGGTCATCCTTCCTCCTCTCCCCTTAGACGGGAGCTTCTATCAACTTTACACCCCGACCAGGCGGTGGCTCCCTGGACCCCGATCGAGTCATTGTAAGGGGTCCCCCTCCGTTGGGGTGATACACCACCGGAACTGGGTCTGCACCTGCTGGCAGGTTCAGTTCCGCCATCTTTAAAGCTCCCGCTTTCCTTGGCCCGGGAAGACATCCACACGGAAATTCGCGAAATGGCCATTCGTCGCGTGGAGGTAAGGCTTCCTGTTTTTACACTTAGTATATAAGGTAAAATATTCTCATGTACTAACCTCTTCCTTTCTTTTTCACAGGAAATGGCGGACCAACACCGCTGTTTCGGGTTCATCCTGGCCCTGGAGGAGGCCCTAGAGCAGGAGCGAGCCAAGGCGGCCCCCGAGGTCTTGGCCAAGCTCAAGGAGGATCTGGCTGCCTCCGAATCGTCGAGGGGCAAGCTGGTTAAGGAGCAGGCCCTCCTTAACCAGAAGACTCGGGACCTCCTGAGGCAGGTCCACGACTTCGAGAAGTTGCTGAAGCAGGAGTGACAAAAGCTCAAGGAAGAGCAGCAGGGGCGCGCGGAGGATCGGGACAGGCTCGTCCTCGAGAAGAAGGCACTTGAGGACGTCAAGGCGGGACTGGAGGCTGAGAAGGTCCTTCTCACCAATCAGTCCCAACAAATGGAGCAGGAGGTCGCTGAGTTCCCCATCAAGCTGGCCGAGGCTGAGGCCAAGGGTCGGGAAGATTATCGGGGCTCCGATGATTTCAAAGTGGATGCGGTGAGGTTCTGTAACGCGGAGATGGAGACCACCTTGCTCAATGCTGTCGAGAAGCTCCATCTGGAGTATGGCAGTGCCATTGACTTCACCAAGTCTCAGACTCTCGCCTCCTTCGCGGAGAGGTGTTTCAGCCTTTCAGAGGAGAGCGACGGGGCCAACACCCCTGAGGGGACTGCGGGTGCTGAAGGCATGGTGGAGCCTCCAAGTACAGATCTCCCGACAACTGATTCCCCGACCATCAACCCTTCACTGGCCGACCTCCAAGGGTCCAATCCTCCTGCGCCTAGTCTTCCAGGATCCGATCCTTCGATCGCGGAGCCTTCTGCCACGGACCTCGTGGACTCTGCTCCCCTCGATGCTGCCAAGGACCAAGCTTAATGCTTTATTTTCGGATCCTTGTAATTTCCTTCTTTTGTCGTGAACCTTTCAGGCCTTTATAATACCCATCTGTTTTGGTTCCGATTATCGTTGCACCACTTAAGGTGAATTAACCGCGCCACTCAAGGCGATTCGATCATACCACTTAGAGTGATTCGATACGTCACTTAAGACATTTTAACCACACCACTTAAGGCGATTTAACCACGCCACTTAAGGTGACTTAACCACGCCACTTAAGGCGAAACCACGCCACTTAAGGCAATTTAACCACGCCACTTAAGGCGAAACCACGCCACTTGAGGCGATTTAACCACGCCACTTAAGGCGATTTAACTACACCACTTAAGGCGAAACCATGCCACTTAAGGCGATTTAACTACACCACTTAAGGCGATTTAATCACACCACTTAAGGCGATTTAGCTACACCACTTAAGGCGATTTAATCGGAAGTCGGAAGCAACCTCTTTATTCATTGATGGCTCAAAACCTGTTTATATCAAATCAAAACAATAAACAACTTGCACCACTAAAGGCGACTAATATCAGACATGACATTTCTTCAAGTGTTCACCACTGAAAGAATGCTTCAACACATTGCCATCGAGGTCTTCCAACTTATACGCATTTCGAGCTGGCATCCCCATGACCTTATAAGGTCCTTCCCATTTTGGTGACATCTTGTTGATCCGATCCAAAAGGGTAAATTCGTTCCGACGCCAGACCAGTTCCCCGACAAAGAACTGTCGAGACTTGACTCGTCGATTATAATATCGGGCCGTTGCCAAGCGCATCCGAGCCTGGGCCCCATCGGCATTCCGCCTCTTCTCTTCGACCAAGTCGAAGTACAGACACCTCATTTCATCATTTGACAGAGGTTCATAATACCTCGTCCGATGGGATGCCACAACTATTTCAACGGGAGCAACTGCTTCCGTGCCATAAACAAGGCCAAACGGAGTCTCCCCAGTCGATCGTTTGGGTGTTGTTCTAACAGCCCAAAGCACATTTTCCAGCTCATCCAGCCATTTTCCCTTCAAGGCATGGACCCTCTTCTTCAGGCCATCCATCACGATCTTGTTGGCTGACTCCACCAGTCCATTGGTTTGAGCATGACGGACAGAGGCTGTCCGATTCTCAATTTTCAGTTCCGCCAGGTACTCCTTCCACTGGGCCCCGTTAAACGGAGGGCCGTTATCACTGATCAACACCTTAGGGATCCCGTATCTGGATATGATATGGGTCTGGAGTAATTTGAGGATATGATTCCCCGTTGTCTTGGCCAATGCCTTAGCTTCTATCCACTTCGAGAAATAATCAATAGCCACAATCAAATATCGGCACTTACCTTTTGCAACTGGAAGGGGTCCCACCAAATCGATTCCCCATTGCGCGAAGGGCCAAGCACTCTTGATGGATGCCAGGTCGGCAGCTGGAGCCACGATATTCGGGGCATACCTCTGGCAAACGTCACAGGATCGGACTAGCATCGTTGCCTCCTTATTCATCGAGGGCCAGTAATAGCCCAGGTTCAGTACTTTCCTCACGACGGATCGGGCACCTTCATGACAAGCCGAGTATCCTTCGTGCACCTCCCAAAGGATCCGATCTGTGTCGGGCTCAGCCACACATTTCAGGTAAGGAGTCAAATACCCCTTTTTATATAGCTGATTGTCCACCGTCACATAATTGACCGCGATTCGGCGTAATTTACCGGCTGCTACTTCATCATCGGGGACTGCCCCCGTAGTCAGGTACTCGGCTATCGGGGTCATCCAAGTGGGCTCCTCCGATCCGGTCTCGATGGCACATACCTCCGGTTGATCGGTGGTTGACAGAATCACCTTCTCCAAGAAGTGCACCTTCCGACTTTCATCGATGGGTGCCCCCAAGGCGAAAGGCATCTGCTTCCACATTATCCTCTCTCAGGATTGCCTCAATATCAAAGCTCTTGAAACTCTCCTTCAAGGTTTGCACCTCACGAAGGTACTTTTTCATCATCGGGCTCTTTGCTTCATATCGCCCCTGGACTTGGTTCACAATCAGGCTAGCATCACACTTCACCTTTAAGTGACCAACTCCCGTTCCTTTGGCAATCTTGAGGCCGGTGATGAGAGCCTCATATTCAGCTTCATTGTTGGTGGCCCTAAACGTCAAGGCCAAGGCATATCGAAGGGGCTCGCCTCCGCCTGGCGGTATCAGTACAAACCCTGCTCCCGATCCTTCCGAACTTGAGGAGCCATCGGTATACATCTCCCAAGTGTCTTCGTCATCGGGCTGTTCTGATTGCTCTGCCATCGGGACTTCCATGGTTGCCCCCTCTACAGGGCCCACTTCTTCTAGATCGGGGGTGTAGACTCTGCTATGAAATCCGCCAACGCCTGGCCCTTAATAGCCGTTCTCGGAGTAAAGTGAATGCGGAACTCACTAAGCTCGACTGGCCATTTCACTAATCTCCCCGACGCATCAGGTCGGTTCAAAAAATGTTTCAAGGGCTGATTCGTCAAAATGGTAATCTCATGCGCATGGAAGTAAGGTCTCAGCTTCCGAGCATTAACAATCAACGCATAAAGATACTTCTCAACGGCGAGATAATTCATTTCAGATTTGGCGAGTGCCTTGCTTACATAATAGAAGGGGACTTGGTTACCCTCTACGACTTTCACTAAGACAGAGCTAACAGCAAATTCAGAAACAGCCAAATACAGATAGAGTGGCTCGCCTGGAATGGGCATCGCCAACGGCGGGAGGGTGCGGAGGTGCTGCTTGAGTGCCTGGAACGCCTCTTCGCACTTGGCGGTCCACTCAAACGTCTTGTTGGCCCTTAGCACTTCAAAGAACGGCATGGATCGGTCGCTTGCCTTGGACAGGAAGCGGTTCATCGCGGCTAGTCGGCCATTCAGCACCTGCACCTCCTGATGGTTCGTCAGGGACTTCATCTCCTCGATCGCCTTCAACTTCTCAGGGTTCACCTCGATTCCTCTCTGGCTCACCATGAAGCCCAGAAATTTCCCTGAGTGTACTCCAAAGGCACACTTGGTCGGGTTCAAGCGAACTTGATGAAGCCTCATTCGCTCGAACGCCGTGGCCAAGTTGTGAACATGATCATCGGCCTGTCGGGACTTTACCAGCATATCGTCCACATAGGCCTCCATCGTTTTCCCCAGCATATCCCCGAACAGCTTGTTCACCATCCTCTGATAAGTTGCACCTGCATTGATCAGTCCAAAGGGCATGACATCATAGTGATAGATGTCGCTATCAGCATAAAAGGCTGTATGGGGGGCGTCCTCCTTGGACATCTTGATCTGATTGTAGCCGGAGTAGGCATCCATAAAGCTCAGAAACTCATGTCCCGATGTTGCATCCACCAGCTGGTCGATCTTTGGAGCGGATAGCAATCCTTCGGGCATGCTTTGTTCAGGTCGCGGAAATCAACACACATCCGCCACTTGCCATTGCTCTTCTTCACCAGGACTGGGTTGGCGACCCAGGTCTGGAATCGGAGCTCCTTGATAAATCCAGCATCGAGCAATCTGCCCACCTCTTGCTGGATCGCGATCTTCTTGTCGGCACCCATCGGGCGCCTTCTCTGTGTAATCGGCTTGATCGCGGGGTCAATCTTCAGCTCATGAGTAATCACATCGGGGCTGATTCCTGGCATGTCACTCGGGGACCAGGCAAACAACTCCTTGAACTCCTTCAACAGATCAATCAGTTCTTGGGCTGTCTCCTCAGTCAGAGCGGACCCGATTTTCACCATCCTCTGAGGTCCATCAATCTCGACCTCCTTCAAATCCTCCATCGGGGCGGGACGCCCAAACTCCTCTCGGGGATCAACATCAGTCTGGAAAATAGTCATAGCCTCTCGATTCCTCCTTCGAGTGGCATTGACATAGCACCTCCTGGAGGCCACCTAATCACCCTGGACCTCCCCGACTCCGTGGTCGGTCGGAAACTTCATCTTCTGATGGACAGTTGAGGCAATTGCCCCCAACGGGTTGATGGTGGTCCTCCCGATAATTGCATTGTAAGTCCCCGCAGACTCGACCACCACGAACTCCACGTCCCTCTTCTCCGACTTCCAACCACTACCGAACTCGACTGGTAAGGTAATCATCCCCACTGGGTAAGAGGTAGAGCCAGAAAATCCGACCATCGCGAAGTCCGCAGGCTTCAAATCCTTCTTGGTTTTTCCCATGGCCTGCAGCGCATCCATGAACAAAATGTCGGAGGAGCTCCCTCCATCAATCAAGATTCGCTTCATCTCGTACCCATCCACGTTCAGGGTCACGACCAAAGCATCATCGTGCGGGGTCTCCACAACTATCAGGTCCTCTGCTGAGAAGGGGATCACCATCTCTTCCTTCGGAGTCCAAGTTCGGGCCCTCTTGCCCAGCACCACAGCAATAGAAATTCGAAAAGCATAGACCTCCCGAGATGCCGTGGTATCACCTCCTGCAGCGAATCCCCCATGAATCACATTAATGGTCCCCCGCTTCTCTTTGCGAGCGTTGGAAGACTCGGGCTTCTCCTTCTTCAGGGACCGATCGCGGGATCGGGAACGGGACCGCGATCGGGACCGGGAACGGGATTGGCTCCGTCGTCCAGCCACGAATTCCTTGAGCTTCCCCTTCTGGATCAGCTTCTCAATCTCCTTCTTTAACTCCCCACAGTGGTTAGTGTCGTGACCGCTGGCGCGATGAAAACGACAATAACGATCGGTGCGGGCTCCCATGAACTCTCCATCCTTCTTCGGGGGGTACCTGGTGATACCCTGTCGATCCATCACTGCCAACACAGCACCCATGGAGCAAATGAGAGGAGTGTAACGGTCCTCCCGTTTGTCCGACTTCGAGGGACGCTTGTCTTCCCTTCGATCAGGACGGCCTCGACCCCGACTACTCTCGGGTTTATCTTTCCTCCTTCGATCGTCCGAGGGCTTGAACGACTGCTTCCCCTTGTTCGATTTCGAAGGCTCAAGGTCTCCGGTAGCTATCTTCGACTCATGTACGTCGATTTTTTGCTTCACCCTCTTCTGCAGCGCCTCCATGTTCCACACAGCCTTCTCAGCCACGCTGTGCATCAGATCGGAACCATATGGTGCTGTTAGGTTCCGAATGAAGGTGCGGATGGTCTCTCCCTCCGACATCTTCTCATCAATCTCAGCCACGCTGGTGGTGTACCTCTGGTAATAATGTGCCAGCGACTCATCGGGCCTCTGTACCACCTCAGCCAGGGACCTCGCGCTTTTTAGGAGACGCCGGCCGCCCTGGTACTGCTGGATGAAACGATCATGCATCTGTGTCCAGGTAGAGATGCATCCTGGAGGAAGGCTAAAGAACCACGTTAGGGCCCTCTCACCAAGTGTGCCCGGGAACTGAACGCATACTATATCGTCATTCGGGGCTCTGCCTAGACAAGCCATGACATGCTTCTGGACATGGCGAACTGGATCTCCCTCGCCATCATACTCCTTGATTGTCGGGATACCAAGTCCTGGCGGGGCAGTGGTGTTCACCAATCGGGGGACAAAGGGATGAGTGGATCGACCCCTCAGCTCCGACATCATCTTCTTCTGGTCTCCCATACAAATGTTCACAATCTTCACCACCTGGTCGGGGGTGATAGGACCATTAAGAGGGATGGTCCTATGCTGCACCGGTCCAGGCCCATCAATCACGAACTGCTCTGACTGAGCGGGCTCCTTGCCCTTGTCCTGGTGCTCGGGTTGGGCCTCCTGCCCGTCCCGATTCTCCCTCGGCGGAGGCAGAGGCAACTCCTCCTCCTTCTTCTTAGCAGCCTCCCTTCGGTCCAGGAGAGCCTCCATAGTCTCCAGGAATATTGGCATGGCATCCATCACAGCCTTTGCCAAGTCCGCCTTTGTAGGGGCATCCTAGTCCTTCCTCGGGATCTCTTCCTTGTCCTCCAATGAGTTTCGAACGGAATCCTCGTGATCGTTGTGATGCCCCCCTGTTTGGGAACCAGTAGGGGGAGGATCATCCCGTTCAACACTGCGCTCCGACAGCCCTGAATTCAGGGTTCCAGCAGGATAGCGGGAACCGCCGGATTGCCCTTGTTTCTTCTTTTGCTTGCCAGCCATCGATCGGGTAGAAGCTATCTTTGCTTTTTGTTACAATTCCCACAGACGGCGCCAATGTTGGATCACGGTTGGAACTCCGGCACGTTCTTGACGGAAGTCCGAACTACTTTGCTCCAAGTAATCCTGCAAGAAGGGGATAGACCGGGCGGTGACCCAGAATCCCTCTCCGATGCTTAAATGAGTATCTCGATGTAGGCAAGAAAGTATGATAGTATGAGTGTGTAAATCAGCGTATCTGAGTTCTAAGGTAACTCCTTCCTTTATATAGGGGAGGAGTTACCCCAGTTACCTGTCGAGGTAACTGCCAGGGGCAGTTAGCCCACGTTCCGTCTTTTCAGGCCACTCCCCCACTATGCTGATAGTGGGTGTGTTTCTCGGCCTCATCCTCTGGTGGCAAGTCCCGACGGAAGTCGGGGACTCCAGAGTTATCTCCTTTGGTCACCGCTCGGGGCCCCTCGTCATCGGGACAGGGCCAACATCCTCAGGGATTCAACATCGGGGCCTACTCAAAGGCATATCATCGGGGCCTACTCAAATGCATATCATCGGGAGCGTACAACTCATATGTCGGGACCGACCTTGTCGGGTCCCCTCACATTGGCCTTCTAGGCCTCTTTTGGAGCCCAGTGGGCCTACTTCACCGTTTACTCGTCGTTAATGGGCCTAACGGCTATATCGAAACCCATCACCAAGCACTATTGAAGAAACCTTCCTCCTAAGGAAAAGATAACTGGCAACCTGCTTACCGCCTGAGAGAAAATATTTCCTCCTAAGGAAGAGGCACAAGTTGGCAACATGCTTGTCACCTAGTTGAGGAAACCTTCAACACTAAGGATTGATGAGGTGGCGAATTTCTTGTCACCTACTGACATTTTACCGCCTCCCTCCAGCCAATCAAAGAAAGGTGGTCACCGCCACTGAGCAGCCAATCACAAGAAAGCTGCCGCCATAGAGAAAGTCGGTACTTTCCCCCTATAAATAGGGGAGCACTTTCATTACTTACATAATTGAATTCTCAAGCCTGAAAATAACTAAGTTCCTCTCAAGCCAGATCCCCCATAAGGTCAAAAAAATTTGACTGAATAGATTAACCTCAGGCCCATGAATTTGAATTCTCGGATCCTTCTCAAAAAGCCACTCCTTCACCGTGTGGAATGGTGTATCAGGTGGGTGAATGCCTAGATTCGAACTAAACGAAACTCTTTTCGCAAATTGACAGTTCCACATGAAGTGATCCCATGTTTTGTTTGTTCGAGAACAAAGTTGACACCCAGGATTGAATGAGGGGATTCGCCTGTGGATATTTTGCCCAAGTGGCAAACCGTTGTTGCAGACCTTCAAGATGAACATACAAATTTCTGGAGGCAACCTTGAGTTCCATAGTTTCTTCCAAAAGGATGTATTGGCAATCGTGGTGGTTGCAGACGATATTCCCTCTGTCTCAGGATGGAGACAGGAGTAAATGAAGTGATGTCCGGATTTTACCTTGTAAATTTCGGTATCAATGTGGAGCCAGAGGAGCATGTAAGGAGTGTTAAAGAGTGGGAATTCAAGTAATGAAATCGCATTTGTGATAACTGCAGGGAGAAGATTTTCCAGACTGTCCATCTGTTAGATTACAGGGAGTAATCACTACGGATACTATTAACATGGTACATACTAGTAATCGATATTACGCAACGGAAGATTCGCAGATACCTCAGACGTTTTTCGTAGTCCCAAGATCCTGCAACAGGTAGTTCACGGTATTTCGGTCAGCACCCGTAGATGTTCTTGTTAAGGAAGCCCTACGCGGTATATTCTCCATAGCAAAGCCTCCGATCGATTCTTGACAGGGACGGATCTCCGGAGTGTTTGCTCGAAGGCAAATTGGCACCCCCTTGGTGGTAGTAGGTTCGGCCGGACTTAGGGTGTTTTGGGGGCGGGTTTTTCTCTCTAAAACCCTCTTAGTAGGAATGGAGGATTAACCTAATAAAACCCCTAACACCCTCTTTATATAGGAGTAAAGTGGACAAAAGTCCACTTTACCCACCTACATAATTTCGGCCGGCCACTATGCATAGGGAGGCCCAATTTTGGGCATCCCATGTCAATTGGGATTTGGGTCTGGCCCAATGTCCTAATGTGACATTTACCCAATTGTCTTAGGTAACATATACATATAATGGGCTTCCATTTATGACGCCCATCACCATATGCTTATAGCTCTCACTCGCCGGAATGGGAGGGTGCCTATTAATGTATTATCGTCCAAATCTGCATCAACATTTCACTCCTTCGATCTCGCCCTTGCTTCCGAATAGTTCATACGAGGTTTGTCGTGAGACCGCCGAACACAACTGGCATTGTGCTACTCATCTGTTAGGAGTGTTGTAGCGCCCGCGGAACGTTGATTCCCTTTCTCCAATCAACTTGTCATAAACAATATAGTGTGGCGATGTATCCTAGGTCAACTGATAATTATCCATTTGCCTAGTTTCCACATAGGAACACTTCTCCAAGGCATCCGTACGAGTATTCACAACCTTCAACTAATATCTGGTTGGTGGCCACCTAGTGAATACAAGAGTCGGTGAATTAAAGGTGAACTTGACCATCCCCATCGCTCATATATTAGTCAAACCCAACCAGTTTCCAAAGACGTGGTCACTGGGCCTTTTTGTTCAGCACTACGCTCGTACGCCGGGAAACGAACATTGATCTTGATCTTAGATATGAGTTCTGAGTCCGTGAGGATACGTCGGGTGCCTCTTCATAAGGCTCCCAGGATCAATCACACGCTCGAGGTGAAGAAGTTTGCGCCCGTTAGAATCACGAGGATTCTTATCTAGCACAACCGAGTTGTGGCCCCGTGGTCGAACATGGCACGCGCAGTATGAAGCACGCGTCGATAGCATACCTGGACTTTTAAGTTGACAGGAATGGGATATGTCAATCATGCTATCGAAGATTCTCATCTTGCCCAGAATGTGGTTTAATGACGAACTAAATTCATCACGGGGATTTGCAAAAACGAAGATCATGTCGAGTTACTTCGGGACTATATAATCGTCTTGCGTAATCAGGTTTATCCCCCTTATTCTTAGCCAGCCTTGCTTGGTAGAGGCCTCTCTCAACCATAAGACGACCGTACTTGTGTGACTAGGTAAGGCCCACATTCGACATAGTTTGGCAGAGGATTGCGTCCTCCTACGACTTAGTTTATAGACCGTAAATCTGATGTATTCAAACATTATGACGTCGATGGATCATAAACTCGATTGCAAGTCTCTCGTTTATTAAAAACGTAACTTTAAATTATCAAAATGTTATCACAGATACATGCCACTTTTAAACGCTACGCAATCCAAGCAGTTTTACATGCTTTTCAAATGTCTCCCTGCATAGTGGTTTAGTTAATGGGTCTGCAACCATGTTATCAGTGGATAAGTATTCCAAAGTGATTGTATTGTCTTCTACCATAGATTTAGCATAAAAATATTTCACATCAATCTATTTCGTCCTACTACGGTAATTTGGATTCTTAACTGCCGCAATAGCTGCCTGACTGTCAGAGTGTACCACGACAGGTTTACTCACGTCTTTGTCACCAGGCAGTGCAGTAAGAAGACTTTTCAGCCAGACCGCTTCCTGTTCATTTTTGGAGAGAGCAACGAATTCTGATTCCATCGTAGACAGCGCGATACAGGTTTGCTTCTTGCTCGTCCATGAAATGGCGACATTAGCAAGGAGAAAGACTCCTCCTGTGGTGGACTTACGATCATCCGGATCGCCGACATGGTCGGCGTCACTGTAACCGGACAATCTTAACGCCTTGCTCTCATAGCACAGTGTGTAGTCGGCAGTACCTTTCGGATAACGAATAATTCGTTTTACAGCTTTTAAATATTGATAGTCAGGATCTGACTGGAATCATGCTACTAGGCCCACAGCGTAACAGATGTCTGGACGAGTTCATTGCATGGCGTACATGACACTACCGACCATGCTTAAATACTCTGCACCATTCATCTGTTCTCGCTCTGCCAGGTTCTTGGGGTCGTCACGTTTCGACAGTGCGCACCCAAACACCACCGGCGTATCCACGGGTTTGACATCTTGTAATCGGAACCTTTTCAACAATTTATTGATATAGGCTTCTTGAGATAGACATAATTTTCGGGTAGCCCGATCTCTAAAAAATTTAATGCCTAAGATGTACGTGGCTTCTCCCATGTCTTTCATCTCGAACACAGATGCCAACCAGGACTTTGACTTCATAATACTCACATCGTTTGCGGCAATGAGTATGTCGTCCACGTATAATGTTAAGATGACATACTTAGACCCGGAGGTCTTATAATACACGCACGGATCCTCGTGAAGATTCACGAATCTGTTTCCTATGATTTCCTCGTGGAATCTGCGGTACCATTGCCGAGACGATTGTTTAAGACCGTAAATGGACCTCTGGAGTTTACAACTTTACGTTCGTCACCAGGAGTAATGAAACCCTCTGGTTGCTCCATGTAGATCTCTTCCTCCAGGTTTCCGTGGAGGAATGTGGACTTAACATCCATTTGGTGCAGCTGAAGATCGAGACCTGCGACCAAGACCATAAATGGCCCTAACCGTGGTTTTACGCACAGTCGATGAGTTCATTTCGTCAAAGTCCACTACATGAAGTTGGGTATATCCTTTAGAAATTAGTCGGGCTATGTATCGCCCGACCTATTCCATCAGTGGTGAGCCTTCTTTCAGGACTCACTGTATCCTTGTGACCCTGTGGTTAGTAGGTAAATCAACTACATACTATAATGGCTTTCATTTAGGCGATCTCTTTCTTTTATTGTTTTCCTCCATTTCCCCACTCGAGGCCTTTCCAATGCTCGTCAACAGTCGTTAGAGTGAGATTTTCACCCTTCTTGATGGGACACTTCTTGGGAGAAGTTTGATGCCTTTGACTTTCGTCTAAGCTAGTTAATCCCATTGAGTCTGAACATTTCTCCCACTCGGAATAATGCCTCTTATCAGAGCATCACTCCCACTGGGAATAAGAGCAGTGTTTGAACCTTGACCTAAAACTTTTCTAAGACGACCTCTCGGTCTCGGGGTTTTACTTCCGAGATTAAATCCTTGATCACTAGGACCTGGAACCAAGTTGGTTGGATCCACTCCCACTGGAAAAAATGGGTAGTATAGGTAGTTGTGACATTACTGGTTCAGCATTATGACTATCAAGTTCTACTTGATTCGTCACTGCGGCAACAGTAATTTCATATGGTAGGGTTTATTCCTCCCACTAGATTTACTAAGAAAATGTTTCCATTATCATTTACCATGTCATTCACTGGTGTTGCCGTTTCAAATCTCCCACTCGAAATAAGTGGGACCTGATTGTCAGGGTAAACCTGCTCCGGTTCGATCAAGACTATATTAATTTGAAAAATGGTCGTGCATTGGAAATTCCTCCTCAAAGTATGTAATGTCTCATGTTCGACCACGGCACCATTTTCCCAAGCTTTAAACAGGTATTTCTAAGAGCGGTCATCGTACTCTTGGTCCAAATACATGTTTAATGCGCTCATCAATGCCGCGTGATGATATGAGTTAACTCATTATCATTCTCTAGCTTTTATGGCGACATGTCTTACCGATTTCATTGGAACACGGTTTTACATAAATGTGAATCATATTCTTTCATCCCATCGGGAACATACTGATAGATTGACTCTAACATTATGTTTACGAACTGTGCTTCTTGAAGTGTGTCATTTGATCTGAATGCATAGCCTGACTTATCGTTCAAGGCGTTTGGAAGGAAAATCGTTTAACCGACTTTATCTTTCTCCCTTTGCAAACTTATCTTAGGGATTTTACCCCATCTCCGAACTGAGCATCTTGGGTTTTCAACCTATGCGTCAGCTGATACTTTTACAAGGTCGTGGTAGCTTATAAAGCATACTTCTTACCGATGTAAACGTTATCAATACGTTGTTTCTGAAGGGATGCAAACGAAAATTCAGCACTTAATCATTAAAACACTTCATCACTAAACTCGTATTTTGAAATGATGTGTTCCGTCTTTTGAGGTCCACACATGCGTGGCGCTATTTACCGAAGTTTAGCCCATGGTTAATTCGTTTCATTTCTGAATTTAATTCAATTTTAATCCAATCGGTTTCGCACATGATTATCATTACTAATATTTCATTCAATGGAGTACTAACAATTAAGAAATACTAAATCATTCCATCTAGCTACGCAATCGATGTGTATGTTATGTTTAGTTATCCCGACTGAGATGACAGAGTACGTGAATCATTTCGTTTTATTCGACCACTTTTACCTGGCCGAAATTTTGTTTCGGATCGATCCTGTTTTAACCGGGTCGATTAATTTTGACAAGTAGATCACATTTCAAATCGAACGCAAACTACTTTATTCAATAAATTTGAATCTCGATATAACCAAAATTTTAGTAACTGGAACGATAAATGACAATGGTACGGTTCTTGATCTGAAGTTCGCGTATTTGATCCATGATTGACGAATAGATAGTCGAGAACTTTAAGCCATGTTGAACATCACATCAGAGTAAATTCACGAGTGAATCACGTCAAATAATCTGTGTCTTTATAAAAATATTTTACCGCTTCATACACATGATCTATGAGGCGTACTTCAGACGCACTTAGTCAACATGGTTTAACCCATCGGATTATCGTATAAGACCTTTATGGTCCGGTTCTCTCTATGATATGCGGATCATGGTTGACTTCTTCTAATACAGTATGGTGAGTAGAGAAGGTTTCCCTTTTACTGTTGTGGTTACTGTACTTGATTACGCTAAAGGTCATTGAGTCCTGTCAAATCAGACAACCATATACATCTTTTCCATGTTGACCTTTCATTCTGAAGTTCCGATGGGGGTTTTACGCCAACATCCATGAAATGAGATAATACTATCATGTTCAATCGAAACATTTCTAGCTTTAGCATCCTTGCTTCCACCGAGGCGGATGCAAAGGGATACCAACCCGCAACATTGTTTCGTTGCAGTTGAAGTCTTCTTCAACCCCCTTTTACCAAGGTTGAATGTATCACCACATACGCGTTCAGATCATCAAAGAACCTATTTCCATGCTTGGTGAAACAAATTATTTGTCTCTTATCATCAAAATCATACAGACTACTACATTCATTCGTAGATGTCCTCTCCGCTATTCGGAATCGTAGTAGAGATTTCAACACGTATTCCTTTTATTCATCATGATTCACACCATCAAGATTGCGAGGAATATCGAATCACACTAATTCAACCAATTCATACTAACACATCGATGATTATGAAAAAATCAGGGAGACAATAACATCTTGAGAAAGAATTGCATACATCAGATATCTATAAAGATAGAATGCCACAAGTAACGAATCATCAGTCATCTAAAAAAACCGACCACGAGTAAACCAATAAAAGATGGCTGTGAAAGAGTTCACATTACTGTCGTATTCAATCCAATAAACCAGTCTTTTAAAACGGATTTTTATCGCAAATTACCAAAACGGGAATTTTAAAACAAGTATAGTCGTTCTTGGGTTTCCCAATGCCCTTTTTATTTTGGAAAAATCATTCCGATGAATTTACTCATGCATATACAATTCTATCATCCATGTAAATCATCATACGCAAGTAACATTCATCACACAAACTACACTCATGCTTACGCGTCATGCGTCTAATGTTCCGAGGAACTCATGCTTGCATACATAAATTTACTTCCAAGTAAATTATCAAATGCGGCTACATCCTCAACATTCTATCATACCTGTCAAACATGCAACTTCAACATCAATCATACACATTTGGCGACTGGTTTTCAATTTAAAAAATATTTAAACATTAGGGGCTGATTTGCAGTTCATGCTTATATTCAATTGCGCATCATCCTAGACATGATTCCTAGGCAATTTCAACCATCACAGAATGTCTATCCTAGTGCGCATACCATATATTTAACAAGGGCTCGCCCCCAACATGTATTATCCGGCTAGCTTGACTCAGTTTAGACGAAAGTTCTAATCATGTATAAATATATATATCGAATAATAAACAATTGCAATTCAACCCACTAATTAATCCAGTCCCAAAAACATGTATCTCCGAGATCCATCCCCATAATCGAAACAAGGCATAAAGGTTTAATCGTTTTGAAAATAATATTAAACATTTTGAGCACTGTGTAGGTCGTTAGAGGTTCAAAACATTAGTATTTTAAAACTTGACCACCCTATTTTAATTGACTTGAATTCGATTTTGAAAAATTCGGTTTGGTTCAGTCAATTTCGGTCCGGTTTGGCTCGGTTTGGTTCGGTCCAGAAATTGTGGTTCGGGTCCGGTTTAGTAAAATCCGGTTCTATTCGGTTTTATTTTCAAAATCTGGTTCAGTCCGATCCGGTCCAACAAAATAGAGTTCGGTTCAACACAAAAAAACCGGTTCGGTTAGATCCACTTTGTTACCCCGGTCCGACTCGACCCGACTAGGTCGAACCGATTTAGAAAACCCGGTTCGGTTCAATTCGTCCCGGTTTGACATATTGGACCGGCCAATTAATTAAAACTAAAAGGTATGGGCCGATATGTTTACTTGTGGCCTAAGTAGGGTTTTGAAATCCATTAAAAATATTTAACTTAGCCACCAAGTAACATTAACTATATAAAATAATTTCCAATATAGTATATATAATTCGGCCAAATACTAAACATATATATATTTATTAACAAGATTCTATCTTTAAGACTAAATCAATCAATAATATATATATATATATATATGTGGAAAAATTCCGCATGTATATATAAATATATATTATATTTATTGTCAATATCTTAAATAGGGAAACACATATACTGACACTATATTTTCTCAATCTTTTATGTAACTAAATCTATCAATAATATATTTAACCCTATTAAATATTTAGATATATTGATAGTTATATATATTAATGTGAATCTATCATTATGTTTCCAATTATAGATATATTGTTACCAAAAATAGAAATAAAAATATGGTAAACAATATAATGATTAATTTCAGCAGAAATTTTGAAATTTGGTGCCTAAGAAATTAAAATATTTGTCTTGTAATTCCTAGGGTTTAAGCCGAAATAAAAACTAAATTAGAAACAAGTGGTCAAATTTTAAGATCAAATTTTAATAAGATCTACAATCCAATGTTCGATTTTGATAAAAATCATATTTTTCTTGAAGACCATGAACATCAAATTTCCTAAGAACATCATGCAAATTTTGGACCACTTAACATCATAAAAATCGAAAATTTTAATTTTCTTAACTTAAAATTTTCGTTCCAAATTTTAAAACTTTCAAGAATACCAATTTATCAAAATCATGAACTCCTAAAACAGGCTCTGATACCACTTCTAGATTACGTGGAGTAATCACTACGGATACTATAAACATGGTACATGCTAATAATTGATATCACGCAGCGAAAGATTCACACATACCTCAGACGTAATCCGTAGTCCCAAGATCCTGCAGCAGGGAGTTCACGGTCCTCCGGTCCTCAACTGTAGAGGTTCTTGTTAAGGAAGACCTACGCGGTATATTCTCCACAGCAAAGCCTTAGATCGATTCTTGACAGGTACGGATCTTCGGAGTGTTTGCTCGAAGGCAAATTGGCACACCCTTTAGTGCCCTTTGGTGGTGGTAGGTTCGGCCGGACTTAAGGCATTAATGGGGTAGGGTTTTTCTCTCTAAAACACTCTTAGGAGGAATTGAGGATTAACTTAATAAAACCTCTAACACTCTCTTTATATAGGAGGAGTAAAGTGGACAAAATTCCACTTTACCCACCTACGTAATTTCGGCCGGCCACTATGCATAGGGAGGCCCAATTTGGGATCTCTCATGTCAATTGGGATTTGGGTCTGGCCCAATATCCTAATGTGACATTTACCCAATTGTCTTAGGTTACATATACATATAGTAGGCTTCCATTTACGGCACCCATCACCATATGCTTACACCATCATCCAGCGGCTGTTGGAGATGAAATGATTGACCTTAACATTCGGGCTTATCGTGGTTTGGGGTACCCAGTCCTTTAGTAGGCCCATGTTAGGTACCCAGGGGTCAGTCCAAAAATTAATGGAATTACCATTTCCGACGTTCCATCTCATTCCCGTGAGGATGAATTTCTATAGTTTGAGCATCGAGATCCAGACAGGCGAATGATATTGTTGTGTCTTGGCGTCGAAATATGATGTGCTCCTAAGTTACTTCTCTTTTAAGCGTTTTACCCATAGCAAATCCTTGTCTGTGATCACTCTCATCACGTGTTTTGCTTGAAGGGACATGTTAAACGCTTGTGTTTCCCGGAATCCTAAGCCCCCACATTGTTTTGGTTTGCACAACTTGTCCCACGATATCTAGTGAATCCTTTTTTTAGAGTTGTCTGTGTTCCACCAAAAATGTCTGATCAGTTTGTCGATTTGGCATGTAGCTTTTTTTTTTTTTATAGATTTATGCATGATGTTGGGTTATGATTAAACCTGATATTACGAGCATAAAAGTCGAGCACGACCGAAGAGTAAGGAAGAGTCGTCGACCTCTCTTACTCGTCTTAACGAGATAAAGACAAAAGGTCGACAACGACATTTGAAGTCGTCGACTTCTAAAGTACGACTGATCGACCAGAAGATAATTGAACTACTTAAGCATCTGGCAAAGGATGCTAATTGAAGTCGACCACGGGAACTCCTGAGTATGATACTGAGCATTTTGTATATGTGCGGTAGAAGTTACCGCCCTAGCTAGACTAGAGAAGAGAGGTGGTTGTTTTTTATGTGCAAATAAAATCGTGTCTCAGAGACGAGTTTCTTTACCCCACCTAGCTAATTCACGACGCTTTTGTCTAATTAGATGGCAGTAATTTTCCCATGTGAGAGACTGACTCGTTTCCCTCATCTGAGCGATCAATCATTCATCTCAAAATATGTTGTAGTCTTATTTTGTTTCAATTGACCTGCAACAAAAATTGAAATCCTAGGTATTAATAGTGGCGCAAGATATTACGTAGATTAGGTTTTCCTGCTAACGTCTGTCCGTCCTTGATCATTGGGTTTACACTTGCTCTTAGTATGTCCAGATCGGTTACACTCCCCCGACACCGCTTTGATTTTGTTATTATTTGCGCCTGAAGTACACATGAATGAATCTGTCGCGTTGCAGAATCCTTGCCAACCAAGCTAGCTACCAATTCTGATTTTATTTGTGCTGTTTGACAGGTAATGGAGAAGCCGCAAGGACGTGATCTGAATTGAATGACCGACCGATACAACACATCCAGGGAAGTAGATACTAAGTCAGTGATGGGTTCCGATGTAATCGTTAGCCCCGTTAACAGCCAATGGACGGCGAATAGGTCCAGTGGGCCTCATGAAAAGCCTGGAAGGCCCAGAGGCCCAGCACGAAGGGTCCCGACTTTAGCGGTCCCGATGTATGAGCTGAATGCTCCCGATGAGAAGCCTCTGAGTAGGTCTCGATATGCCTTAGTAAAGGCCCCGATAATAAAGCCCCGCAGAGGCTGGACCTGTCCCGTAGAGACTGAAGGTCCTGGGTGGTGACCTAGAATGAGACAACTCTGGAGTCCCCGACAGGAGTCGATACTTGTGATCAGAGGATAAGACCGAGAAACCCGCCTACTAGATAAGAGTAGTGGAAAGACGGTTAGAATACAGATAAACTCCCCGTGATACGCAGGGCGTGCCCGAGATACGCGGAGTACGGGTAAGATACGCGGAGCGTGGGGCGAGATATATGGAATCCCAGCCGAAATATACGGAACCGTGGCGAGATACACGGAATCATGAGCACAACGGCCAAGCATGGTCACAGGTAACTGGGCAACTCCTCCTCCTATATAAGGGAGGAAGTTACCCCAGAAAACGCATACTATCTAATACGAACTTAGACTCTTTGCTTACCACCCATTGATCACCATACTCATTTAAGCATCGGAGAGGGATTCTGGGTCACCACCCAGGTCATCCCCTTTTTGCAGGATTACGCGGAGCCCAGGAGTCCAAGCTTTCCGTCAAGGACGTAACGGAGCTTCGCCCGTGATCCAACATTGGCGACGTCTGTGGGAAACTTACAAAAAGTCAAGATAGTTTCTACCAGATCAATGGCCGGTGGTGGCAAGAAGAAGCAGGTTCAGGCTGGCAGTTCTCGTCCCGCAGGAACTGTGAATTCCCCGTTGCCAGAACGTGTTGCTGAACAAGGTGAGAACCTTTCCCAGACAGGGGGGCAGAGTGACGGATATGAGGTCTCAGTCCGAGACACAGAGAGGAACAGGCAGGATGTCCCGCGTAGGGAGGAAGATGAGGCTCCCCCGAACCCGATAGGCCATGGAGGAGAAGGAGTCCCGCGAAGGGAAGAAGGGTCGTCTTCAAACTCGGAGTTGGCCAAGGCAGTAGCAGATGCTATGCCCATGTTCTTGGCCGCCATGGAGGCCTTGCTGGACAAAAGAGAAGCCGCTAGGAGGGCGGATGAGTTGCCTCCGCGAGAATAGTTACCACCACCCCCGCCGAGGGTGGACCCAGAGGAACAGGAGGTTCCGCCCAGGAGCAAGGGTAAGGAACCAGCACACCCGGAGAAGTTCGTGGTTGACGGCCCGGGACCGGTGCAAAATAGAACCATTCCCTTGAATGGCCCCATCACCCCCGATCAGGTGGTGAAGATCGTGAGCATCTGCATGGGTGATCAGAAGCAGATGACATCGGAGCTGAGGGATCGGTCCAGCCATCCTTTCGTGCCGCGGCTGATCGATACCGTAGCCCCGCCTGGGCTAGGTATTCCGACCATCAAGGAGTACGATGGTGAGGGGGACCCAGTTCGCCATGTGCAGAGGCATGTCCAGGCCTGTATGGGACGAACATCGAACGATGATCTCATATGCTCATTGTTCCCAATAACCCTGGGAGAAAGGGCCATGACTTGGTTCTTCAGCCTCCCTCCAGGAAGCATCACCTGCTGGGCCGATATGCACGACCGCTTCATCAAGCAGTATCAAGGTCGAAGGCGTCTTCTGAAGAGCGTGAGATCCCTGACTCAGGTGGTGCAGAGGCCCGACGAATCGTTGGCATACTACTATCAGCGATTCACTGCTAGTGCCGCGGAGATTGATGAAGAAATCTCGGAGGGAGAGACCATCCGCACTTTCCTGCGGAACTTGAGCGCTCCGTACGGTTCCGACCTAATGCATAGCGTAGCCGCGAAGGCTGTGTGGAGTATGGAGGCCCTGCAGGCGAGGGTGAAACAGCAAATCGACGTCCAGGAGTCGAAGATTGCTGCTGGAGAACTCGATCCCCCGAAGTCGGGAAGAGGAAAGCCATCGTCCAGGCTGTCGGACGATCGCAAAGGGAGCGACAAGTCGGAGGGAAGTAGGAACCGTGGTCGTCCTGATAAAAGAGAAGACAAGCGTCCTCCGAGGAAGGACAACCGAGAGGGTCGGGCTGTTCCCATCAATAGCTCGATGACCTCTGTGTTAGCTGTGATGGACAGACAGGGTCTCGCTCGATACCCCCCGAGAAAAGAAGGCGAATTCCTAGGAGGCCGTCCTGACCGTTACTGTCGCTACCATCGAGCCAATGGTCACGACACTGAGAACTGTCGGGAGCTGAAGAAGGAGATTGAAAAGCTAATCCAGAAGGGAAAGCTGAAAGAGTTCGTCGGGAAGGGTCGGTGCCGATCCCGTTCCAGAAGTCGGTCACGATCCCGTTCCAAGTCCCGCGACCGATCCCCGAAGAAGAAGAAGGTCGAACATGAGGCCTCGGGTTCAGGTGCCCGTAAGGAGAGGCGTGGAACTATCAACGTCATCCATGGAGGAATGGCGGCGGGAGGAGATACCTCTGCCTCTCGGGAGAACTACGCTTCCCGCATATCTGCCGCGGTGGTGCTAGGAAAAAGGTCCCGGTCGTGGACCCTGAAGGAGGAAATGGTAATTTCTTTCTCGGCGGAGGATCTAGTAGGCGTGGAGAGCCCTCACGACGATGCCTTGGTCGTTACCCTGGACGTGGACGGATTCGAGATGAAGCGGATCCTGATAGACGGAGGGAGCTCCTCCGATATTCTTTTCATGGACGCTCTGGAAGCCATGGGAAAGACGAAGAAGGACCTGACGCAGGTGGACTTCCCGATGGTGGGATTCTCTGGCTCCACTTCCTACCCGTTGGGAATGATTACCTTACCAGTAGAGTTTGGTAGTGGCTGGAAAATAGAGAAGCGAAACGTGGATTTCGTCGTCGTGGAGTCCGCGGGGGCATACAACGCGATCATCGGGAGGACCACCATCAACCCTCTTATGGCAGTCGCCTCGACGGTCCACCAGAAGATGAAGTTCCCGACTGATAATGGGGTCGGAGAAGTTAAGGGTGACCAGGTGGCATCACGGAAATGCTACGTTAACGCCACCCGACGGAGAAGGAGGGAAACCATGACTGTCCTTCAGACTGATACTGATCCTCGAGAGGAGTATGGGCGTCCCGCCCCCATGGAGGATTTGAAGGAAGTAGAGATCGATGGACCTCAGAGGAAGGTGAAGATCGGCTCTGCTTTGTCGGAGGAAAGAGCCCGAGAGCTGATCGAGCTCTTGAAGGAGTTTAAGGAGCTGTTTGCCTGGTCCCCGAGTGATATGCCAGGAATAAGCCCCGACGCAATAGTGCACGAGCTGAAGATAGACCCCGCAATCAAGCCTATCGCGCAGAGAAGGCGTCTGATGGGCGCGGACAAGAGGATCGCGATCCAGCAAGAGGTGGGCAGACTGCTCGATGCTGGATTCATCAAGGAGCTCCGATTCCAGACTTGGGTGGCTAACCCGGTGCTGGTGCGAAAGAGTAACGGAAAGTGGCGGATGTGTGTCGACTTCCGCGACCTGAACAAAGACTGCCCGAAGGACTGCTACCCGCTTCCGAGGATTGACCAGCTGGTGGATGCCACATCGGGACATGAGCTGCTGAGCTTCATGGATGCCTACTCCGGGTACAATCAGATTAAGATGGCGAAAGAGGATGCCCCCCACACAGCTTTTTACGCTGACAGTGACGTCTACCATTACGATGTGATGCCCTTCGGATTGATCAATGCCGGAGCAACTTACCAGCGGATGGTGAACAAGTTGTTCGGGGACATGCTGGGGAAAACCATGGAGGCATATGTGGACGACATGCTGGTGAAGTCCCGACAGGCAGGAGACCATGTCCAGAATTTGGCGGCGGCATTTGAGAGGATGAAGTTCCATCAGGTTCGGCTGAACCCCGACAAATGTGCTTTCGGGGTGAACTCAGGGAAGTTCCTAGGGTTCATGGTGAGCCAGAGAGGAATCGAGGTGAACCCTGAGAAGCTGCGAGCAATCGAAGAGATGCAGTCCCCGAGGACTCATCGGGAGGTCCAGGTGCTGAATGGCCGGTTGGCCGCGATGAATCGCTTCCTATCCAAGGCGAGTGATCGAGCTATGCCATTTTTTGAGGTGCTGAGGGCCAACAAGAAGTTCGAATGGACCGACAAGTGCGAGGAGGCGTTCCAGGCACTCAAGCAGCACCTCCGTACCCTTCCGCCGTTGGCGAAACCAGTTCCAGGCGAGCCGCTTTATCTCTATTTGGCTGTTTCTGATGTGGCTGTTAGTTCTGTTCTGATTAAAATTGTCAAGGGCAACCAAGTGCCTATCTATTATGTAAGCAAGGCGTTTGCCAAGTCTGAAATAAACTATCCCGCTATTGAGAAGTATCTCTTCGCGTTGATTATTGCCGCTCGAAAGCTACGACCTTACTTCCATGCCCATGAAGTCACGGTATTGACCAATCAGCCCCTGAAACACTTTTTGAACCGACCGGAGGCGTCGGGGAGATTGGTAAAATGGGCCATCGAGCTGACGGAATTCCGCATTCATTTTGCTCCGAGAACCGCTATTAAGGGCCAGGCATTGGCAGATTTTATAGCTGAGTCTACGGCACCCGATCTGGAAGTAGCGGGTCCCGCAGAGGGGGCAACCATGGAGGAAGTCCCGACAACAGAACAGCAGCCAGAACAGCCAAATACTTGGGAGATGTACACTGATGGTTCATCGAGTGTAGAAGGCTCGGGGGCAGGATTCGTATTGATACCGCCCGGTGGAGGCGAGCCCCTGCGATATGCCTTAACGTTGACATTCAAAGCCACCAACAACGAAGCGGAGTATGAGGCTCTCATCACAGGCCTTAAGATTGCCAAGGGTACGGGGGTTGACCATTTAAAGGTGAAATGCGACGCTAGCTTGGTTGTAAATCAAGTCCAGGGGAACTATGAAGCTAAGAACCCGACAATGAAGAAATATTTGCACGAGGTGCAGACTTTGAAGGGAAGCTTAAAAAGCTTTGATATCGAGGCGATCCCGAGGGAAGAGAACGCGGAAGCAGATGCCTTGAGCAAGTTTGCCCTGGGAGTGGCCCCCGAGGAGAATCGGAAGGTGCATTTCCTAGAGAAGGTGATTATCTCAAACATTGATCCGGCGGAGATCTGTGCTATTGAGACAGGATCGGAGGAAAAAGAGAAGTCCACTTGGATGACCCCGATGGTTACGTACCTAACTACGGGGGTACTCCCCGATGACAAAGTGGCAGCTGTCAGGTTACGGCGAATTGCGGACAACTATGCAATGGTGGACAACCAGTTGTACAAAAAAGGGTATGTAAAGCCTTTTCTAAAATGCGTAGCAGAGCCTGACACAAATCGGATCCTGAGGGAGTTACATGAAGGAGTCGCGGCCTGCCATGAAGGAGCCCGATCTCTGGTAAGGAAGGCATTGAACCTAGGCTACTATTGGCCCTCGATGAACAAAGAAGCGACCGCGATGGTCCGATCCTGTGATGCATGCCAGAGGTACGCCCCAAATATCGTGGCTCCCGCCGCGGACCTAATGCCCATCAGGAGTGCATGGCCCTTCGCGCAATGGGGAATTGACTTGGTGGGACCACTTCCCCAAGCGAGAGGTCAGTGCAAGTACTTACTCGTGGCTATCGACTACTTCTCAAAGTGGATAGAGGCTAAAGCATTGGCTAGAACGACGGGGCAGCAGGTCCTCAAGTTCCTTCAGACTCAGATCATATCCCGGTACGGGGTCCCGCGAGTGTTGACCAGCGACAACGGCCCTCCGTTCAATGGGGCTCAATTGAAGGAGTACCTGGAAGAATTAAACATTGAGCATCGGACTGCTTCAGTCCGCCACGGTCAGACCAATGGCCAGGTAGAGTCAGCCAACAAGATCGTGATGGATGGCTTGAAGAAGAGAGTCTACGCCTTGCAGGGCCATTGGCTGGATGAGCTCGAGAATGTGCTATGGGCTGTGAGAACGACACCCAAGCAATCAACAGGAGAAACTCCGTTTGGCCTGGTTTATGGCACGGAGGCAGTCGCTCCCGTGGAGATAGCGGTGGCGTCCCACCGCGCGAAATATTACGAGCCTCTGACAAATGAGGAAATGAGACGTCTGGACTTAGACCTACTCGAGGAGAAGAGATGGAAGGCTGATGAAGTCCAGGCCCGAATGCGTCTGGCAACAGCCCGATATTATAATCGGCGTGTCAGGTCCCGACAATTCTTCGTGGGAGAACTTGTCTGGCGGAGGAATGAGTTTGTTCATCAAGATCGAATCAACAAGCTGTCACCAAAATGGGAAGGACCTTATAAGATCGTACGGATGCCAGTGCCCAATGCATACAAGTTAGAGGATCTCGAAGGAAAGACGTTGAAGCATTCCTTCAGTGGCGAACACTTGAAGAAGTATCATGTTTGATATTAAGCCGCCGTGAAGGGCGCGAATTGTCTATCAATAAGATCCGATGTAAGCCTATTTTGAGTTATTTATGAATAAAGAAATTGCCTTCCGATCAAATTGCTTTCAAATTTATTCTAACTGTTAGTAAGACGTCCTGAGTGACGCGACAAAAGCCTTCCGAGGTACGATGAAAGCCCCGCAGGGGATGCGTAAGTCGTCTATATGACGCGGCCAAAAGCCTTAACAGGTACGGACAAAAGCCCTACGGGGTACACGTAAGTCGTCTATATGATGCAACCAAAAGCCTAGGTACGAAAAGGCCCTGATGGGTCCGCGTAAGTCGTCTATATGATGCGGCCAAAAGCCTTAACGGGTACGGAAAAGCCTTAACAGGTCCGCGTAAGTCGTCTATATGATGCGGCAAAAAGCCTTAAAAGGTACGATTAAGTCCGGTAGAGACGCAGTAAAAGCCCTAAGGGGTATGAAAACGGCCTTAAAAGGCATGGACGAGAAACCTTAAGTGGTGAAGTCCCGATTTTGGACAAGAAGCCTTAAGTGGTGAAGTCCTGGTTTTGGACGAGAAGCCTTAAGTGGTAAAGTCCCGATTGGACGAAAAACCTTAAGTGGTAAAGTCCCGATTTGATAAGAAGCCTTAAATGGTAAAGTCGCGAGTAAAACGTCGGAAGGACGTATGAAGTCATTTTAATGGCGCATTGGAACGTTCTGAGTAACGAACTGTAAGCCGCTTTAGATAAAGTACAAATGATCATCGAAACCAAAACAGATGGAAAGAGATTCCTTAGATAAAGGCTCGAAGGCCAAAAAGGGGCCCGATACACAGGATAAGCAAAAAAAAAAAAAAAAGGAGAAAGGCAACAAGGACTAAAAGATGTAAGCATTAAACTTGGTCCTTGTTGGAAGATGGAGCCTCAGCAGCGTCGGGGGAAGCAAGGCTTGGAGGGGCTTGGGCAGAAGGCTCCGCAGTTGGCGGAGTCGGGTCCACGGCAGCAGCCTCTTCACTCTCCGCGGGGAGGTTGAAGTACTTCTCCGCAACGGGGGCAAGAGTCTCGGACTTTGTGAAGTCAATGGAATCCGCGTAGGCTGTGTACAGTTCCTCGACGGCGTTGAAAAAAACGTCCTCCACCTCGGACTTGCAAAACTCCACAGCAGCCAGCTTGAATTCTTCAGAGTTCCGATACTCCCCGCGACCCTCCTCGCGACCTTGCTGGAAACCTTCCTCGCGGCCTTGCAGGCGGCCTTCCTCGAGGCCCTGAGCCTTGGCCTCAGCCAGCTTGGCAGAGAACTCAGCCCTCTCCGCCTCAAACTTCGCCTTGGCCTCCGCGAGGAGATCCGCGAAGACGTTTTTCTCATGAACGAGCTGCTTCTTCTCCGCCTCGTTCCGCTGCTGGTCCGCTTGGACCATCTTCCGCTCCCGACGCATAACAGCCTCGTGATCGTGAACCTTCTTGAGCAGGTTGGAGGACAAATCATCGAGGAGAGCCTTCTCCTTGGCCATCTTGTTCTTGGCCGCTACAGCCTCGTCGAGTTCTACCTGAAGGTTGGCTAAAGCATCAGGGTTCGACTGGGCCTCCGCCGCCTCCAAAGCACCCTTCAGGGCCAGGATAAGGCCGAAGCAGCGCTGTTGGTTCGCGGTGTCCTAAAAGAAGGAAAGGAAAAGATCAAGACATAAGCAATCGAAGATAAGAGTAATGAAGAAAACGAAACAAGGATAGAAGTTTCACCTCCATCCGACGAATGGCCATGTCGCGGATCTCCCCCTCAAGGTCCTCCCGCGCAAAGGACAGGGGCCGCCTCAAGGCTGGAGGAATGGACCCCGCCAGCAGATGCAGGGCCAGTCCAGGATCAAGCTCTCCCCGTCGAAGTGGAACCCCTCGGAGAGACTCGATCGGGTTCCAAGGCATCTTCCCCTCATCGGGGGTGAAAACCTTGTAAAGGTTTTCATCCACGGGGAGAGGGGGGATGACCCCGGAACTTTCAGCAGGAGGAGCCACCTCCGCTGGCGACTTAGGGGTCGGAGTGCGAAGAACAGGAGGAGGACTCTGGGACACGTCCCTAACAGCGGGCCTCACGCTCCTGGACCCCGACCTGCCGCGGGGAAGCAGGCCCCCCTTTTCAGGCTCCTCGACAGAAGGAGAAGCTTCCAAATCGGTCACCTGGCGGAACTGAGCTCCCGCCGGGGTGTCCTCCAGCATCAGTTCTTGCGGAGCTGCAGTCTCCGCCAGAACGATAGCCTCCGTTGGGGCAGGAGTCTCCAAGGGACCTGCGGTGGCGGGACGAATAAGGTTAGGAAGAGTACCTTCAGGACACCAAATGATTTGACGATCGAAATGTCTATTCTTCCCAAGGACGTTGTAGTATCCCGCCTCAAGGATGTGGGGAATTTCTCCTCGAAGGATGTACTTGATCTCTTGAACCCGTGTTTTCCGATCAGCGGGGATAAACTCCTTGGGGACTAATTTTTTATATTGTTTAATTGCACGACGAACGCGCTTACCTTCCTCAATGGTGGTGGCCCCGAAGGCCCGATCTATCTCCTCCCGCCTGGCCTTCTTGGCCCCGACTTGCTCGTCGGTAGGAGGAGCAGCAGATAAGGGAGTGGAGGAGGCAGTACCCTTCTTCACCAGTTTGCGCTTCCGCTTGGAGCCACTCTGGACGGCATCAGTCACGCCCTGCTTTAGAATGAGATGAGTCAACAGAGAAGCCTTCTTGGCTGCAAAGGTAAAAATAAAATAGTTAGAAATATTACCCAGATGACTAAATCTGCAGAAACAGAGTCAAGGAGCCGAACTCCGATAGCAATCATGTTCCGCTCCTGGAGCTTGTTGGCGTCGATGGGTATGAAGTTGTCCCCCCAGCGGTAGAGTTGAACCATCTGGAGGGTGTTGAGGTCATCCTCAGTATAATCTTGGAGCTTGGGGGCAGGATCCGCCACGACCTCCCATCGAGGCCAGGGGACAGAGCTATGTTGGACGAAGAAGTAGTACTTCTTCCAACCACTGTTGTCGGACCCAGAATCACGAATCAGCACCCGATCTTTGTGGAACTTCCAAGTTTCTCTATCTCAGCCAAAACGTGAAAGTTGTTCATTTGTCCACTTAGGGAGTCGGGGGGAGAAGGAGCAGACACCAGCTTTGTTGCACTTCATGCCGTAGAAAGTGCGGAACAGCAGAAGACTGTACGTCCACTGCTGGCGGTGGCATAAGAGTTGGAAGGCATTCCACACGCGGATGGCGTGTGGAGAGAAGGTACAGGGATGCGTTTTGTAGAAGTTGCACATCTCCACCATGTTCCCACAGAAGGGGAACCGTATCCCCGCGCTTATTTGCCCAGCGGAGACGAACACTTCCCCTGCCCGAGGAGGTGTAATGATGTGTTTCCTCCTGACAGCGGACTGGGACTCATACGGGAAACGAGGTTCCCAATCAGAGGTAATACACCCCTCTCTAAGGGCAACCTCATATGTAGCCTCCGAGATCTCATTGACAGCGAACTCGAAGGTGAAGGGAGTCCTAGCCTCAGAACTAGCTTCGTCTAAAACGATTGCAAGCAAAAGGATTTGAGAAAAGAAGAATAAACCGCAAGCAAATTACGAAAACGTAGAAAGAAATTCTTACCAGACATAATTCAATGGTCGAAGGAGTAAGGTAAAGGAAGATCGGAAGGGTTGAGAGCCTTGGATCACTTGAACACCAGGAGGAGCTTGGAGAGGAAGCTTCGAATACAAAGATGGCTGAAAACGAGAGAGTGCAGAAGAAGTGAATAAGACCAGGGTTTTACCTTTTATAGGCAAAAGGACAATCGGAGGGGACGTAATCTTGACCGTCGAAGACGAAACGATTTGATCACAACCATTGAAATTATGGAGACGGTACGGAAGAGACAGCTGGATGGGCTTGATCTGCACCGTTGAAGAGGAAACGACACGATCTTAATCACCAAAATCACAGGCACGGAAGGGACGTGTGTGACGTCACAGTTGCTTTTTCAGAAAACATCAGTCACGCTGGTTTAAACGTCGTTTCCTTATCCCTAGGCATTTAATGCCACAGTAACTGAGGAGTCCCCTCGGATTTGGCAACTGCCCGTGGGGCCTGGTGGGCCCAAGGAAATCATGAGTAAGAGACTCTGTTATGCAACGATCACACGCAAGGCAGAAACCCCCGACGGTGGCATCGGGAGGTACGAAGACAAAGGCCTCCCACGGTGGTATCGGAAGGCGAGAAAGCGAAAACCTTCGACAAAGAGGTCAAAAGATCTGGACTGAAAGACATGACGAACTAAAAGTCCCCCATGTCTTGGGGGCAAATGATGGGTTCCGATGTAATCGTTAGCCCCGTTAACAGCCAATGGACGGCGAATAGGTCCAGTGGGCCTCGTGAAAAGCCTGGAAGGCCCAGAGGCCCAGCACGAAGGGTCCTGACTTTAGCGGTCCCGATGTATGAGCTGAATGCTCCCGATGAGAAGCCTCTGAGTAGGCCCCGATATGCCTTAGTAAAGGCCCCGATAATAACAGAGGCTGGACCTGTCCCGTAGAGACTGAAGGTCCTGGGTGGTGACCTAGAATGAGACAACTCTGGAGTCCCCGACAGGAGTCGAGACTTGTGATCAGAGGATAAGACCGAGAAACCCGCCTACTAGATAAGAGTAGTGGAAAAACGGTTAGAATACAGATAAACTCCCCATGATACGCAGGGCGTGCCCGAGATACGCGGAGTACGGGTAAGATACGCGGAGCGTGGGGCGAGATATATGGAATCCCAGCCGAAATATACGGAACCGTGGCGAGATACACGGAATCATGGGCACAACGGCCAAGCATGGTCACAGGTAACTGGGCAACTCCTCCTCCTATATAAGGGAGGAAGTTACCCTAGAAAACGCATACTATCTAATACGAACTTAGACTCTTTGCTTACCACCCATTGATCACCATACTCATTTAAGCATCGGAGAGGGATTCTGGGTCACCACCCAGGTCATCCCCTTTTTGCAGGATTACGCGGAGCCCAGGAGTCCAAGCTTTCCGTCAAGGACGTAACGGAGCTTCGCCCGTGATCCAACAGTCAGGAGGGTTACTGTTGTGCTGGGCGAGTTGTATGTGATAAAACAATTCAATCAGGTGCTATTCAATCGGTATGATGAAGTCAATATGAAGGACCTTACAACTGAGTCCAGATTGGAGCCCTCGGGCCATTTAAGGTCATTGCTAATCTCTCAACCGATGGTAGATTGATTCCAAACTTGACGAGGTAGCTAGAGTTCAATTTTATTAAAATTTGGGGTCACAAACATGACTTAGAAAAGCTGAATTTATTAATTAGTGCACATATTGGGAGCTTAGTTGTTGTTGATTGATATCTCGATGGAAGAGATTGTCTCTATTTACGTGTTAAAATTGATCAGATCAATGCTACTGTACCTTTCTTTAGTGGATGGGTTTTGGTATACTAGGAGGGAGGGAGGAATGAAGCAAAAGGTTGGGCTACTATACGTTATAAATGCTTGCCTGATATATGTGTGTTATCAATGTGGTAAGCTTGGTTATATTGAACGTGCATGCAGGCCGAGCTTGCCATGTTGAAAATTTCTACAAGTATAGACCATGATTACAGGTGGACCACCCTCACCACCTACCATGCATCAACTTCTACATTGAACCCACCCCTAGCGAATCTATATCACCCCCCGTCCACTATCCACCACATATCCCCCAATATGCCTAATATTCTACACCATCCCCCAAGACATGCTCCCTAAGCAAGCTATCACTTCAACCACATTCCTTCATAAAGCGAATCACACCATATTAGCTCAGCTCCACCATAAAGCATGTTAACCCCAACCAAAAAACCATGAGATATCATCCCATAATTTACAAAACACCCAGATGGATATACGCTCAATTTCAACATCGACCGATTAATTCTATAACAGGACTTATGGATATAAGCCAAGCTATCGTAAATCAGACTCTATATTCGAGCGGTTATAATTTCAAACTTGGACAAACAGACTCCCCGAGGCCCAAAAGACACTTAGCCCCAAAAACACCGAGGCTAGAAAAATACCCTGAGTGGCCAAAACCACTCGGGGTACCCGAGGCCCAAAAGACACTTAGGCATTACCCGGATGGAACCCCTCACCCCCCCTCAACCGGACGAGTGGTGCTCCTCCTGGTACCTTGCCCCGGACGATATTTCGCCCGGCGATTACCCTCGGGAGCCGTTCTTCGACACTTACACTATATATAAAACTTGGGTGTGGTCAGACCAAGATAAAATCCACCATATTTACAGTCAACACCGGTTATGTCACTAAACCGCCACAACCGGACCGGAAAAGCACCGGAACCGGGACGGTTTAATAGGAACTCTATAAATAGAGCTATCCTCTCTTCATTTTAGGTAATCTTGCTCGCTCTCTAGCATTTTACTTTCTCTCTCTAAAAGTCTAATCTTACTTAAGCATAGGAGTGGGCTTACCGAGAACCCTCCCGGTGCCCATTTGCAGGTACCTCGAGAGGAAGAAGAGTAGAGATACGGAGCGGGAAGGAACTCAGGATCCCGTGTCCAAACATTGTCGCCGTCTGCTGGATTCGAATGAAAAGCAAGTAGCCTACTACCTGCACTCAATGGCAGCAAACAAGAAGCAAGCATGGGGGACAAGCAAGCAGGTGCCCGCAGGAGGAAGTAAGCAAGTACCTGTAGGGGGTAGCAGGCAGGCTCCAGTGATAAGCCACCAGGCAACCATTGAAAGGGGGCATGAAGAAGTGAAAATTGAAGAACATTCACTTCACGAGGAGCAACATTCCTCAACAAACGCCCATCCACAACCAACAGTAAATTGGCCACAACCCCCACCACCCCGGCAAGCTAACAATGGACAAGTAAGAACAAACCCTCAAACATACAACATCACCCCTGAACTAATGGCAGCCTTGGAGGACATGTTAGACAAGAGGGAACGTATGAGGGCAAACCCAAGGTAAGAGCAGCCAATGTACCAGGTATCACCTCCAATGTCAATGAGGGGACATCAACAGGCATACACCCAATCCTACAATGAGCAGAACCAAAGAAGGGGGTTTCCTCAGCAGAGGAATGCCAATTACCAGGCAAACACTGCCCAAGGGTATGTTAGACCCCAGCATGAAAAACAACAGAACATGGCCACTATGACCCTCACGAAGGAAGAGATAGAGGACTTGATAGCTAAGAAAATAAAGGATTCCAAAGGAAGAGCAATGCACAAGCATGATTCCACCAAATATAGCACCTCATCCAATTACTGACTACGTTGGGAAAGGAGATCCAATACAACACATTCAAAAGCATGAATCTTTGCTTCTGGGAAGAACTGCGGATGAGGATCACTGCGCAATGCTATTCCACTCATCTCTCTTTGGAAACGCTTCATATTGGTTTTTCAGTCTACTTCAGGCATCAATTGCTTCATGGGCAGACCTGAAAGACAAGTTTATCCAACACTACTAGGGGAGAGACAACTCTTGAAGGGTGATTCAGCCCTAGATGATGTGAGACAGGGATTTGATGAATCTCTGGCAAGTTACTATACAAGATTTAATCAGAATATCTCGGGCATAACATCAAAGCTCTCGGAGGGGGAGATCGTGCGTGCTTTCATAAGGAACTTGGGACGACGATGGGCGCCACTTGCTAACAATGTGGAAGTACTACCAATCAACTCATTGGAGAAGCTGGCTGAAAGGGTGAAAGTGTATATCGATTTGGAACGTTCACGATAAAATCGAAAAAATGGAAATGAAGTCCCTACACCAGATAGCAACAAGCCAGTAAAATGAAAGCCACAACATCCACCTAGAAGGCAGTGATGGATACCACACGGAGGGACAAAGGCCAGTAAACAAACAAGACCCCAAAGCATCCAATTGATTTGACCCCTCTCACAAGGGAAGCTTCACTAATACTACAAGAAATGAAGAGACTCAACTTATGGACTTCTCCAACGGGAAAAATGAAGAGGACACTACAACAAAAAGGGCGTTTAGCGACAGTTTTTGTGTCAAATAGCGGCACTTTTCTAGTGCCACTAAGTAAATAACGGCACGACAGTGTCGCTGGTATTTAACGGCACTTTCTTAATGCCGCACACAACCCGCAGCGTCACTTATAGAAGTGCCGTTGTGTTCTATGAAACGGCACTTTAGAAGTGCCGTTGTGTTGTAAGCAACGACACTTCTATAAGTGCCGTTTTGTTATATGCAACGGCACTTATGTAAGTGTCGTTGTGTTGTAAGTAACGGCACTTCTGTAAGTGTCGTTGTGTATCCAGAGCGACACTTGCTAAAGTGCCGCTATCGAATTTCTTTTAAAAAAAAAAAAAAAAATAGAAAACTTTGTATACATAATACGTTATCAAACAAAAATATCATATCAAACACATCAAAATTTTAACATTTCACCATTCCATTATGCTGTTTCACTTTCAACATAACAGTCATTCTATATAGAATTTTTTTAACATAAAACTCATTCAGTATATGACAAACCAGCCATAATGACTGTTTCGACGTAGCAAAATTATAACATAACATCCATTAAGTATATGCCTAACTAGCCATATAACTAAGTGCATATATGGACTGTCCGACCTGACTTGAACACTAGGAAAAGACACAATATTAGTTTTAACATAGCACCATTATGTTTATACATAACTAGCCATATATCTATAATATACCTACAGTATAAGTGCATTTATGGACTGCCCAACCTGACTTGCACTTGGTACTTTCTTAGAAGATGTTGTTTTTTTAACTCTACGGTGTTTCCTGCCTTGACTAAACGCACTTGAAGATGATGCATCTCGACCCTGTTATAACAACAACTCCAATTGTTTACAAATATATAAAATCAAGCATCTAAATGGAATTGCCAAAACATGATTGTGAGCAAGAACCTGACTAGCACTTAGGATTGGTGGCACAACACTAGGGCCAACACTAGAGTTTGGTGGTGCAACAGAATTGGTATGATCCCGACCCCCCTGCAGGAAAAGGCACAAAATGATCAATGCTAATTTTTATCCTGACTTGAGAATGTTACTTTCTAAATTTAACGATGTTTACTGACCTGACTAAAAGCACTTGAAGATACTGCCTCTCGTCCCTATTAATAAAATACCAGAGAGTTCTATATCATATCACATATAATTCTAAACAAGTCATGCAATCTGAAAAATCAGGAAATCTGACCTGGATATGAACACTTGAGTAAGAAGTATCACCACTTAGCTTTCTTGGTTGGCGATAACAATCCTTCATTAATGAAAATTATAAACAGGATCAGTTTACATGATATATTAAATTGAGCGATTGTTGAAGTCACCATCATCACCATAAATTTGTTTGTCCAACTAAGAATTGAGAGATGATTAATTGCAAAGAGTTTTAAATAAATTGTACTTGTACACTCTTTATGGTTTGTCCACCTAGTTTCTATAAAAAAAAAAATACACACAAATGCATAACAGCTAGCTAGCAGGTTAATCCAAGCACTATAGGAAAAATACACACATCTGCATAAAAGAATCGCTCAAGGGATCTCAAAAGTATCAATCCGTGTGTCAAGACAAAGAATTCCAGCTTGCAGTTTAGCATCCAATGTCTTAAGATAAAAAGCTAAAACTGGGCATTGTACTAAAGGATCCTAACAGCCAACAACAAATGAAACTTAAACAAAGATGAACCAACCTGACTATCAATTGGAATTTGTGGTGCAACACTTGGATATTGTGGTACAACAAAACTAGAATGCTCCCAACCCCCCTGCAAGAGAAGAAAAAAAAAACCATAACTTGTTTGATGTGATAAATTTCAAACTTATCTGAATACACTTACATGACTTGGATTTTTCAAACTGACTCCATTTCTAAAAGCATTTCCAATAGAATTGAATATAACATACTCGAGTAAGAAAACCAAATTTAGTTAGAAAAAACGGTTAATTTGTTTGATTGATTTGATATAATGTTACTTACTTGATTAAATCTGTTCATATTTGTGTCTGGACCATCTGAAGCCATAAACCTCTGGAATGCATTAAAGCCAACCATACTTGCTTCTAAATTTATCATCTTCTCCTGCATTTTCTGCATTATTTCATCTTGTCTACGCATTTTCAGCTCCATTTCTTCTTTTTGTTGTTTTATCTCCTCCTCCAAACGTGCACGCACGCCTCTCCATTTCAGCCTCATTTAGAGGGCGTGGTCTATACAAAATCGACGGACATACACCAAGGTCGTAACCTCGTACATGCCCTGCTTTCTTCTTCTCGCCCATGACCTTTCGGAAGACCTCTTGCTCCATAAGAACTCTATCCTGGTGAGGTAATTCGGAAGCATTTTCAGGTAGCATCGCTTTGGCTTTCTCCTAAATCGAGATATTAGAATTAGAAATAGAAATAGTAGTGTATAATAGATATAAATTACCAATTTATAAAACAAAGTCAATCTAAGTAAATATAGACTTTACCACTAAAGATGTTTCTCCATCAATAAATGCTCCATTCTTCCTATCAACATGTGCATAATGATAGAATTCAACGAATACTTGTACTCCTTTACTTTCTTGCCAAGACTTCTTAATACAACTTTATCGAACCGTCCACTTGGATCCTCTAGGCAAGCAAATCTCATCTAATAAATAAAACAAAACAATATCATTTATGTGAATTAATCTACAAGTAAAATGATATAGAAGTACTTTAAAAATGAATTCTACTGCAATACTAATAAGTTATTTAACTATATACAATTACCTTGATAATGCCCAAAATTTCTATTCGTTTGAATTTCGGCAGTTTTCTCCATCCAACATGCTTACGATCTCTAGTATAGTTGAAGGTGATGGGACATATATTGGGGCGCCGCGCCATAGTGCCAAGCCAACTTGCCAAAACTGAACTGGATCTTCTTTTAGAGCGACCATAATCATCACACCTAACAACAATTTTGTCACCGGCGTCCATCTGCCAGATATCTAATAGACGAAAACGTCCTTTTCTCAAACGGATTCTGCCCATAGAGTCTACAAACAAAGTTCGATTACAAAAAAAAGTTAAAGTTATATCGAATCATCAACAGTGGTTCTAAGTGAATGACTCTTACCAATGATTTCCACCTCCTTGACCTTTGATATCGCCTTAACTTCATTACGGGTGAATGCCTCAAGTTGTGGCCCAATAGTAGGAGACTCTTGTGATTCACTACTACGAGAATCTTCATCTTCACTAGTACTAACATCTTCATCTTCATCTTCATTAGCATCTTCATATTCATCTTCATTCGCACTAACATATCCATTTAAATTATCCATCTGCAATATGCCTCAAGTATGGCGATCGAGCAGAGAAGCAAAAAGAAACATTAAACTGGTGGAAACAAATAGATGTAATGCACCCAGTAATATATTTACAGAAATTATTTTCAAGTATTAAAAAACAATCGAGGTTTTAATTATGAGCTGTGGACCTATAGGAAAATAGGAATCAGTTCCAAGAAAATATTACTATGAGGTTGCAATTCAAAGCACTCCAAGACCTGATGAGCAAACAATTGAACAAATGAAATCAAAGTCTTTAGTACACATACATGTACAAATTATAAAGCACTCACAGTGTCAATATAAAACCTCAAATTCATGAGTAAATTCGTGATTTAACTTCGACCATAAAGTCTACTGCATGCTTATCTAAATTCGTGAGTAACTTCGGCCATAGAGTCTACAACATATTTATCTAAAGTCGTGAGAAAAACGTCAATATACAACCTCAAATTTGTGAGTAAATTCTTGATTTAACTTCGGCCATAAAGTCTATTGCATGCTTATCTAAATTCTTGAGTAACTTCGGCCATAGAGTCTACAGCATGCTTATCTAAATTCGTCAGTAAAACGTCAATATATAACCTCAAATTCCTGAGTAAATGCGTGATTTAACTTCGGCCATAAAGTCTACTGCATGCTTATCAAAATTCGTGAGTAAAATCTAGAAGCTGTGTCTGATCAGAGTAGAGAAGTACCTCTGATCGGAGCGAAGAGCGGAGTAGAGCGAAGTGATGAGCGGAGAGCGGAGTAGAACGAAGTGAGATGAGCGACCCGAGAGCGGAGAGCGAGATGATCAGACCGGACTTGTAATCGAGCGGAGAGCGGAGAGAGCGATGAAACCCTAACTCTAAGCTGGAGATGGGGAGATGAATGAACCCTATTTTGATAAGCTAGAGACGGAGAGATTTGATGAACCAACCCTATGCATATCTTCGAAGTTGGTCTTTTTAAGTCGGGCCTTAATGAGTCTAATGGGCCAAAGCAACTTATATATAAAAGCAACACTAGGCCCATTGACATTATCTCAAACTCAATTTTATATTAAAAAAAGAAAAAGAAAAAAGAAAGGAGATAATTGGGGAGTCTGAACCATAGTAAAACATCTCTCAGTGTGCCTTAAAAACTCGTGACCTAGACATGACTTACTAAACATGACTCATCCAAAAGAAGTGAAGGCAGCAACAATTCTTCCAAGGCAATGTGGTCGTTGGCCTTCCCCCATAGCACCATGTAAAGTCCAATTACGATCGTTACAACACCCACCAAGCTGTCAAATTTAATACCATCAACCGAAACAGAGTAAAAAAAAAATAGGTTGATGTTTACAAAATAGGGATTACCAACTGTGACATCTCAATTTTTAATATATATATATATATATAATAATAATAAATAACTGCACTAAATAAATGTCGATGATTGATTTTTTTATAAATAAATAAATAAGTAACCGGCACTTAATAAGTGCCGTTAGGTGAAGAAGATAGTGGCACCAGGAAAATGCCGCAAGTTTTTTAGAATAAATAAATAACGGCAATTAAGAAGTGCCGTTATGTGAAAAAAAAAAACAACGACACTACCTAAGTGCCGCTGAGTGATTATTTATTTTTTAAATAAATAACCTCGCACTTTTAAAGTGCCTTTAAGTAGAAAATGATTGCGGCACCACTATAAGTGCCGCTATCTTCAAAATAAAATAAAAAAATCGACGTTTTTCTAGTAGTGCCGGTAGTAAGTGTCGGTAATGTCATATTTTCTTGTGGTGGGAGAATGGGAAACAACGTGGAACATTGGTGTGAATACCATGATGTCTATAGGCACCACACTGATAATTGTTTCCATCTACAGCGCGATATAGAGAATTACATCCAAGAAGGTTTGCTAGAGAACTTTGTTAAGGATGAAAGGAATAAAGAAAGAAGTCCCCTACAATGACCCACTACGAGAGAAAAGGGAAAAGAAAAGATGGAAGATTTCCCACCCCCACCAAATGGAAAATGAACTATCAATTTCATCGATGTGGGCATGACAGTGGGTGGAGTGATTTC
This sequence comes from Clarkia xantiana subsp. parviflora, assembly GCA_036873135.1. Taxonomy (NCBI): domain Eukaryota; kingdom Viridiplantae; phylum Streptophyta; class Magnoliopsida; order Myrtales; family Onagraceae; genus Clarkia; species Clarkia xantiana. The sequence goes on from JAPTYO010000018.1 coordinate 4,028,349, forward strand.
CAACTTAAGAGAGGTATATGTAGCCCAAGTAAATAAGATTCCCTTATTTGGAAAATGCCAAAGGCCAGTCGAAGACATGAAGATAACATTTCCAGACGAGGGTCTAAATTATGTGGTATACCCACATGATGACGCGTTGGTTATCATTATGGACATTGTCGGATACGATGTGAAAATATTGCTGGTGGACGGGGGTAATTCCACAGACAATCTTCATATCGATGTGGTGAAGGCAATCAGAAGGACAGAACGGGACCTCAAGCCCATAAACTTCCCGCTAGTAAGTTTTGCGGGAGCAACTACATTTCCTCTTGGAATAATAACCCTTCATGTAACCTTTGGTGAATGATGGAAGCAGATCCAGCTAAAGGTAACCTTCGTGGTGGTGGAGGAACTAGGTGCGTATAACGGGATACTAGGCCGCACAAATATTAACCCAAACCACATAGTGTCATCCACTATGCATCAAAAGATGAAGTTCCCAACACCGAATGGCATTGGAGAAGTGTTAGGAGACCAATCAGCTTCTAGGAAATGCTACATGTATGCCATGATGAGGAGGGCACAGCAGGGGTTACCTATAGCATTCATACAGACATCAAAGGATGAAACCTACAGGAGGAGTCAAACAAGGATGGAATGGAGTATTGGGCATAGTAAAGGGGGCAGCAAGCCACCTTTTGAATGCAGCCGAAGACATCTTTAGGAAAAAGAAGAGAGAAGAGCTTCAGGAACAAACCATTGCAATAGAAGAGTCAAAGGCAAAGGAAGAAAGGTAAAGAATGAGAAGAGTGACAATGCTGAATCATGAGTATCTGGATGGCATCCAACAGAAGGAGACGAGCTGATTAGAAGCTATTTTGTGCGGCTAGCAATAGCTGCATCTGATTTGAAAATCACCAAGAATGAGTTTGTAAGAGCCTTCTTTAGGCATCTGAGAAGGGACGTTGATGAGTATTTCAGAGGGGATATTGGTATCGCTACCATAACCTCGGTGGAAGAATTTAAGTAGAGACTATCCCAAGCAATACAAAAGGAAGAAGAGGATGAGACAACATACTACAGGCTAGTTAATGGACGAACAGTCACTACAGCAAAAACGTGTAAATAGCGGCACCTAACTGCGACACTACCTAAAGGGTCGTTAAATTTTATTAAAAAATCAAATATCGACACTTATAGAAAGTGTCGCTGATATTTTTAATTACGAAATTATAAAGTGTCGTTGGGAAGCGTCACTTTCTTAAAGTGTCGCTATTTTCTTTAATAAATATTGTCAACGACACTTTATGAAAGTGCCGTTGTTTTTTAATAAAAAAAATCGTAACGACACTTATGGAAGTGCCAATAAGATTTTTAATAAAAACAAATTAATGGCCCTTTATAAAAAAAGAGTGCCACTATGTTTTTAATAAAAAGATATCAACCACACTCTATGAGAAGAGCCACTCTAATAATAAGAATAATCAATCTATTTATCTATCTATATATAATTTAGGTAAAAGATGTTTTGAGGAGCATTCTTGAGCTGAGGGTCTCTAAATTTGATTATACCGATGCAACAGAAGGAGAGTTGAGGGATCCAGCTTCAGCAATTAAGTTAGTTCAGAGAATTGCTCCAGCTTCAGCAATTAAGACGTACATGTCCAGAGTTAAAATTCCAGTCAACACTTTCCTACTTTCAATTACTCCCCCCAAGAATTACACAGAGCGTCACCGACTGTCAAACGAAGAGGAAGAGTCTCGACTCAGAACCGAACTTGCATTTATTGTTCAATCAGGCATCGACTAATCCATATATATTAAAATTTCCAGTTGGACTCTAAGACTTCTCCTCGAATGTTTATCATCTCAAAACTCTAATGCCAAAGGGTCTTCTCCCCATAATATTAAATCTGCCCAATTTCCAAACAAATTTGCTATATATATATAGAGAATTCTAATTACAATAATCAGAATTAGAATTGTATTTTAACTTAAGGAGACGGAAACCACCGACATAGGTGGGAGACGGAGGAAACCCATATCTGGGTGGTTCGGGACCAGCCATACCAGAGCCTACAAAAGCTATGTCGGAATTGGAGTGGGTGTCATCGAATCCAGATGCAAACGAAATCAGTTTTCGTTCCAAATTTCAACATCACAGGTACTTCAAGCTTCACGACTCCTGAACTCGAGAAAGGGTAAGATTACATTATTTTTATCAGAATAAAAAAACATAAATACAATCTTTCAGAATTAATCATACTTATGTTGAGGCAGAGATGGCAGCATGCGGCGGCGCCACTTAATCCCAGTGAGATGGACACCACATACATAGGTGGGAGAGAGAGAGAGGAGCCCATATCTGGGTGGTTCGACCCCAGATCTGGTGAGTTCGAACCCATATCTGGGCTATTCAAACCGAGATTTGGCCACTATGCATTTAACCCGTCGAAGATGGCGATCAGAACGACATGGCTGTTGGATCACAGTTGGAACTCCGGTACGTTCTTGACGGAAGTCCGAACTCCTTCGCTCCAAGTAATCCTGCAAGAAGGGGATAGACCGGGCGGTGACCCAGAATCCCTCTCTGATGCTTAAATGAGTATCTCGATGTAGGCAAGCAAGTATCAGTATGTGAATGTCAATGTGTCAATCCTGAGATAACTCCTTCCTTTATATAGGGGAGTAGTTACCCCAGTTACCTGTTGCGATAACTGCTGGGGACAGTTAGCCATCGTTCCGTTTATCTCGGCCACTTGCCCACGTTCTATCTTTTCAGGCCACTTCCCCACTATGTTGATAGTGGGCGTGTTTCTCGGCCTCATTCTCTGGTGGCAAGTCCCGACGGATGTCGGGGACTCCAGAGTTATCTCCTTTGGTCACCGCTCGGGGCCCCTCGTCATCGGGATAGGGCCAGTATTCTCAGGGATTCAATATCGGGGCCTACTCAAAGGCGTATCATCGGGGCCTACTTAAAGGCATATCATCAGGGCCTACTTAAAGGCATATCATCGGGAGCGTCCAGCTCGTATGTCTGGACCGACCTTGTCGGGACCCCTCATATTGGTCTTCTAAGCCTCTTTTGGAGCCCAGTGGGCCTACTTCGCCGTTTAGTCGTCGTTAGTGGGCCTAACGGCTATATCGAAACCCATCATTTGCCGCCAAGACATGAGGGACTTATAGTTCGTCGTGTCTTTCAACTCCGGACCTCCCGATATCGGCATCGGAGGCTTTTAACTTCGGACCTTCTAGCTTCTGACGCAGATCTTCTCATCCATGATTCCCCTATGTTCCGAGGATAACCACCGAATCCGAAAAGATTTCTCGATTACTCAGCTATTAAATGCGATGGGTGATGAAGTGACGGCTTGGGTGCCCGTGCCTGCTTTTTCTGAAAAAGCACTTTCTAGCCGTTTTGTCGTTAGCATCTCAACGACTCAGGTTTAGACGTTTCATCTTCAACGGTCCGGATTGCAACGTCTCTTTGGCTGTCTTCTCTCCTATAAAACCCCAAATCTTGGCACTATTCAGTTCTCCTCTACCGTTTCACTCTGTGTTTTCAAAAGCTCAAGCTCTCCTTTCTATTTCTGATCAACACTCCGGCAACCAGGATCTCCTACTATCAAGATCATCTTTTCTTCTCCGATTCAACATGTCTGGTAAGATTTCCTCCTTCGATTCCGAAAAAACTTGTTAGCATAGTTTTTCTTTTTATCTCAATCAACTTACCCAAACTTTTGCGGAAATCAACTGTGCCTTTTCTTGCCATGGTCATTTTCCAGACGGTGAATCCAGTTCCGGGAGGAGGAAGCCCTTCAAGTTCGATTATGCTTGTAATGAGATTTCAGAAACCGCCTATGATGCAGCTCTCTGAGAGGGGTGTATTACTTCCACATGGGAGCCTCGCTTCCCTTTTCCTCACCCTCGACTCCCGAGTGACCCTGTAGTCACTCGTCCCCGGGAAGGGGAGGTATTTGTCTCCGCCGGGCAAATATCGGCGGGGATACGATTCCTCTTATGTGGGAATTTAGTCGAGATGTGTGAATATTACAAAACACATCCGACTAATTTTTCCCCCCACGCCATCCGTGTGTGGAATGCCTTCCTTGTCCTTTGCCTTCACCAACAGTGGACCTACAGCCTCCGACTTTTCCGGACCTTCTACGGGATGAAATGCAATGATGCCGGGGTCTGTGCCTTCTACCCGCGGATGCCTAAATGGAGTAAGGCGCAGCTCTCTCGGTACAGCTGGAATGGTGACACCTGGAAGGTCGCCAAAGTTCGGGGGCTCATCACTGACTCGGGGCCCGACAACAGCGGCTGGAAGAAGAATTACTTCTTCATCCGGAACAGCTCTATTCCGTGGCCCCGATGGGAGGTTGAGGCAGACCCTCCTCCCTCTTTTCACACTTACTCCGAGGAGGATTTCCAGATTCTCCAATGTGTCCAACTTTATCGCTGGGGGGATTCTTTCACTCCCCTCGATGCCAACTCCATCGGGGAGTGAGACCTGGTTCTGACCGGGATCCGACTCCTTGATGTCGCCTCCAAGGGTCAACTCTTCGACGGCCCATCCAACCTCGTTCCTTGGGTAATATCCTAATTGCATATTCGTTTTTGTTTTTGCAGCTAAGAAGGTATCATTGCTGACCAATCTCGTGCTTAAGCAGGCGGAGACTGATGCTGTCCAACGCCCCGCGAGGAAGAGGAAGTCTTCGAAGAGGGCCGCCTCCTCATCGGCACCTCCAACTTCGGAGCAGATCAAGCGAGCCCTGGTGGAGAAGATGGAGCGGATCTTCAACACCAAGACTCCCGAAGAAGGTAAACAGCTCCGCATAGCAATTCGATTATACAGGAGGCGAATTCCCAAGGAGTTAATCCCTTCCGATAAGAAAGCCAGAATCGAAGGGATCAACCGTATCCTGCAAGGAGAGACTCCCTGCATCCTCAAAGCGGGTTACTACAATTATTACGGGAAGGACCAGTATCTCTCCCGTCGCGTCATTTGGTGTAAGGATCCTGATCAACTTCCTGATTTTCTTTTTGAAGCTTCTTGTCCTCCAGCTGCAGGTCAATCGGGAGTTGGAGCTTCGGCGGGGGTGCCACCCTCCGACGCCCAGGTCGGAGAGCCCCTCCTTTCTCTTCCTACCCCAGGAGGATCGGGGACTGAAGACGCCCCGACGGACGGTCAGTTCCGTCGGGTGGTTGACCTAGATGTTTCTCACTCTTCTGAGGAGGCGAGCGAGGGTCAGCCCCTGATTCGTCGTCGGGGGGTGAAGCAGACCCCATTCGTCGTCGAAGGGCTGCCTCCATCTTCCCCGGCACAACAGCGTTCGCCGGTCTTGAGCCTGACTCCTGAAGGGACGACTGGGTCTCATGGCGGCTCGGAGGCACGCACCTCCGACACTCAGGTCTTCCTTCCCCCTCTCCCCCTAGACGGGAGTTTTTATCAGATCTACACCCCCGACCAGGCGGCGGCTCCCTGGACCCCGATCGAGTCATTGCGGAGGTCCCGCTGCGTCGGGACAATATATCACCGGAACTGGGTCTGCACCTGCTGGCAGGTTCAGTTCCGCCGTCTCTTAAGCTGCCGTTCTCCTTGGCTCGGGAGGACATCCACGAGGACATTCGCAGCATGGCCGTTCGTCGTGTGGAGGTAAGGCTTTCTGTTTTTACACTTAGTATATAAGGCAAAAATATTCTCGTGTACTAACCTCTTCCTTTCTTCTTCACAGGAAATGGCGGATCAACACCGCTCTTTCGGTTACATCCTGGCCCTGGGGGAGGCCCTGGAGCAGGAGCGGGCCAAGGCGGCCCCTGAGGTCTTGGCCAAGCTCAAGGAGGATCTGGCCGCCTCCGAATCGTCGAGGGGCAAGCTGGTTAAGGAGCAGGCCCTCCTTAACCAGAAGACTCGGGACCTCCTGAGGCAGGTCCACGACTTTGAGCGGTTGCTGAAGCAGGAGCGACAAAAGCTCCAGGAAGAGCAGCAGGGGCGCGCGGAGGATCGGTACAGGCTTGTCCTCGAGAAGAAGGCCCTTTAGGACGCCAAGGCGGGGCTGGAGGCTGAGAAAGGTCCTTCTCACCAACCGGTCCCAACAGATGGAGCGGGAGATCGCTGAGTTCCCCGTCAAGCTGGCTGAGGCTGAGACCAAGGGTCGGGAAGATTATCGGGGCTCCGAGGCTTTCCAAGTGGATGCGGTGAAGTTCTGTACGGCGGAGGTAGAGACCACCTTGCTTAATGCTATCGAGGAGCTCCATCTGGAGTATGGTGGTGTCATCGACTTCACCAAGTCTCAGACTCTCGCCCCCTTCGCGGAGAGGTATTTCAACCTTTCCGAGGAGAGCGACGGGGCCAACACCCCCGAGGGGACTGCGGGTGCTGAAGGCATGGTGGAGCCTCTAAGTGCAGACCTCCCGACAACTGATCCCCCGATGATCAACCCCTCACTGGCTGACCTCCAAGAGTCTGATCCTCCCGCGGCCAATCTTCCAGGATCCGATCCTCCAACCGCGGAGCCTTCTGCCACAGACCTCGTGGACCCTGCTCCCTTCGACGCTGCCAAGGATCAAGCTTAATCGCTTTATTTTCGAATCCTTGTAATTTCCTTCTTTTGTCGTGAAACTTTTAGTTCTTTATAATATCAATCTCCTTTGTATCCCATTATCGCTGCATCGCCTAAGGTGAATTAACCACACCACTTAAGGCGATTCGATCATACCACTTAGAGTGATTTCGACGCGTCACTTAAGACATTTTACCCACACCACTTAAGGCGATTCAATCGTGCCAGTTTAAGGCAATTTATCAACACCACTTAAGGCGATTTAATCGCGTCACTTAAGGCGGAAACGCGCCACTTAAGGCGAAACCACGCCACTCAAGACGGAACCACTTAAGGCGATTTATCTACACCACTTAAGGCGATTTATCCCCGCCACTTAAGGCGATTTATCCACGCCACTTAAGGCGAAACCATGCCACATAAGGCGATTTAAGCATACTTAGAATGATAAGTCTAAGCACAATCTGGTCGGAAGCAACCTCTTTTTTCATTGATGGCTCAAAACCTGTTTACATCGAATCAAAACGATAAACAACTTGCACCACTGAAGGCGACTTCGATAAACAACTTGCACCACTGAAGGCGACTTCGACAAATAACTTGCACCACTGAAGGCGACTTCGATAAATAACTTGCACCACTGAAGGCGACTTAATATCAAGCATGACATTTCTTCAAGTGTTCGCCACTAAAAGAATGCTTCAACACATTGCCATCGAGGTCTTCCAACTTATACGCGTTTCGAGCTGGCATCCCCACGACCTTATAAGGTCCTTCCCATTTTGGTGACATCTTGTTGATCCGATCCAAAAGGGTAAATTCGTTCCGACGCCAGACCAGTTCCCCGACAAAGAACTGTCGAGACTTGACTCGTCGATTATAATATCGGGCCGTTGCCAAGCGCATCCGAGCCTGGGCCTCCTCGGCACTCCGCCTCTTCTCTTCGACCAAGACCAAGTCCAGGCGCCTCATTTCATCATTTGACAGAGGTTCGTAATACCTCGTCTGATGGGATGCCACGGCTATTTCAACGGGAGCCACAGCTTCCGTGCCATAAACAAGGCCAAACGGAGTCTCCCCAGTCGATCGTTTGGGTGTTGTTCTAACAGCCCAAAGCACATTTTCCAGCTCATCCAACCATTTTCCCTTCAAGGCATGGACCCTCTTCTTCAGGCCATCCATCACGATCTTGTTGGCTGACTCCACCTGTCCATTGGTTTGAGCATGACGGACAGAGGCTGTCCGATTCTCAATTTTCAATTCCTCCAGGTACTCCTTCCACTGGGCCCCGTTAAACGGAGGGCCGTTATCGCTGATCAATACCTTGGGGATCCCGTATCGGGATATGATATGGGTCTGGAGGAATTTGAGGATATGATTCCCCGTTTTCTTGGCCAACGCCTTAGCTTCTATCCACTTCGAGAAATAATCAATAGCTACGACTAAATATCGACACTGACCTTTTGCAACTGGAAGGGGTCCCACCAAGTCGATTCCCCATTGTGCGAAGGGCCAAGCACTCTTGATGGACGTCAGATCGGCAGCTGGAGCCATGATATTCGGGGCGTACCTTTGGCAAGCGTCACAGGATCGGACTAGCATCGTTGCCTCCTTGTTCATCGAGGGCCAATAATAGCCCAGGTTCAGCACCTTCCTCACGATGGATCGGGCACCTTCATGACAAGCCGAGTATCCTTCGTGCACCTCCCTAAGGATCCGATCTGTGTCGGGTTTGGCCACACATTTCAAGTAAGGAGTTAAATACCCCTTTTTGTACAGCTGGTTGTCCACCATCACATAATTGGGCGCGATTCGGCGTAATTTGCCAGCTGTTACTTCATCATCGGGGACTGCCCCCGTAGTCAGGTACGCGACTATCGGGGTCATCCAAGTGGGCTCCTCCGATCCGGTCTCGATGGCACATACCTCCGATTGGTCGGTGGTTGACAAGATCACCTTCTCCAAGAAGTGCACCTTCCGACTTTCATCGAGGGGTGCCCCCAAGGCGAACTTGCTCAAGGCATCTGCTTCCACATTATCTTCCATCGGGATCACCTCAATATCAAAGCTCTTGAAACTCTCCTTCAAGGTTTGCACCTCCCGAAGGTACTTTTTCATCATCAGGCTCTTAGCTTCGTATCGCCCCTGGACTTGGTTCACAATCAGGCTAGCATCGCACTTCACCTTTAAGTGATCAACTCCCGTTCCTTTGGCAATCTTGAGGCCGGTAATGAGAGCCTCGTATTCAGCTTCATTGTTGGTGGCCCTAAACGTCAAGGCCAAGGCATATCGAAGGGGCTCGCCTCCACCTGGCGGTATTAGTACGAATCCTGCTCCCGATCCTTCTGAATTTGAGGAGCCATCGGTATACATCTCCCAAGTATTTTCGTCGTCGGGCAGTTCTGACTGTTCTGCCATCGGGACTTCCATAGTTGCCCGCTTCTTCTAGATCGGGGGCTGTAGACTCTGCTATGAAATCCGCCAACGTCTGGCCCTTAATAGCCGTTCTCGGAGCGAAGTGAATGCGGAACTCACTAAGCTCGACTGCCCATTTCACTAATCTCCCCGACGCATCAGGTCGGTTCAAAAAATGTTTCAAGGGCTGATTCGTCAAAACGGTAATCTCATGCGCGTGGAAGTAAGGTCTCAGCTTCCGAGCAGTAACAATCAACGCATAAAGATACTTCTCAACGGCGGGATAATTCATTTCAGACTTGGCGAGTGCCTTGCTTACATAATAGACAGGGACTTGGCTACCCTCTACAACTTTCACTAAGACAGAGCTAACAGCAAATTCAGAAACAGCCAAATACAGATAGAGTGGCTCGCCTGGGATGGGCTTCGCCAACGGCGGGAGGGTGCGGAGGTGCTGCTTGAGTGCCTGGAACGCCTCTTCGCACTTGGCAGTCCACTCAAATTTCTTGTTGGCCCTCAGCACTTCAAAAAACGGCATGGATCGGTCTCTTGCCTTGGACATGAAGCGATTCATCGCGGCCAATCGGCCATTCAGCACCTGCACCTCCCAATGGTTCGTCGGGGACCTCATCTCCTCGATCGCCTTCAGCTTCTCAGGGTTCACCTCGATTCCCCTCTGGCTCACCATGAAGCCCAGAAACTTCCCTGAGTGCACTCCGAAGGCACACTTGGTCGGGTTCAAGCGAACTTGATGAAGCCTCATCCGCTCAAACGCTGTGGCCAAGTTGTGAATATGATCCTTGGCCTGTCGGACTTCACCAGCATATCGTCCACATAGGCCTCCATCGTTTTCCCCAACATATCCCCGAACAGCTTGTTCACCATCCTCTGATAAGTTGCACCTGCATTGATCAGTCCAAAGGGCATAACATCGTAATGATAGATGTCACTATCAGCATAAAAAGCGGTGTGGGGGGCATCCTCCTTGGACATCTTGATCTGATAGTAGCCTGAGTAGGCATCCATAAAGCTCAGCAACTCATATCTCGATGTGGCATCCACCAGCTGGTCGATCCTCGGGAGCGGATAGCAATCCTTCGGGCATGCTTTGTTCAGGTCGCGGAAATCAACACACATCCGCCATTCGCCATTGCTCTTCTTCACCGGGACTGGGTTGGCGACCCAGGTCTGGAATCGGAGCTCCTTAATAAATCCAGCATCGAGCAATCTGCCCACCTCTTGCTGGATCGCGATCTTCTTGTTGACACCCATCGGGCGCCTTCTCTGTGTAATCGGCTTGATCGCGGGATCAATCTTCAGCTCGTGAGTAATCACATCGGGGCTGATTCCTGGCATGTCACTCGGGGACCAGGCAAACAGCTCCTTGAACTCCTTCAACAGATCAATCAGTTCTCGGGCCGTCTCCTCAGTTAGAGCGGACCCGATTTTCACCTTTCTTTGAGGTCCATCGATCTCGACCTCTTTCAAATCCTCCATCGGGGCGCCCAAACTTCTCTCGGGGATCAGCATCAGTCTGGAAAACAGTCATAGCCTCCCGATTCCTCCTTCGAGTGGCATTGACATAGCACCTCCTAGAGGCCACCTGATCGCCCTGGACCTCCCCGATTCCGTGGTCGGTCGGGAACTTCATCTTCTGATGGACAGTTGAGGCAATTGCCCCCAGCGGGTTGATAGTGGTCCTTCCGATAATTCCGTTGTAAGTCCCCGCGGACTCGACCACCACGAATTCCACGTTCCTCTTCTCTGACTTCCAACCACTACCGAACTCGACCGGTAAGGTAATCATCCCTACCGGGTAAGAGGTAGACCCAGAAAATCCGACCATTGGGAAGTCCGCAGGCTTCAAGTCCTTCTTTGTTTTTCGCATGGCCTGCAGCGCAGACATGAACAAAATATCGGAGGAGCTCCCTCCATCAATCAAGATTCCTTCATCTCGTACTCATCCACGTTCAGGGTCACGACCAAAGCGTCATCGTGCGGGGTCTCCACTCCTATCAGGTCTTCTGCTGAGAAACCATCTCTTGCTTCGGAGTCCAAGTTCGGGCCCTCTTGCCCAGCACCACAGCAATAGGAATTCGAGAAGCATAGACCTCCCGAGATGCCATGGTATCTCCTCCCGCAGCAAGTCCCCCATGAATCACATTAATGGTCCCCCGCTTCTCTTTGCGGGCATTGGAAGACACAGGCTTATCCTTCTTCGGGGATCGACCGCGGGATCGGGAACGAGACCTCGATCGGGACCGGGAACGGGAACGGGATTGGCTCCGTCGGCCAGCCACAAATTCCTTGAGCTTTCCCTTCTGGATCAGCTTCTCAATCTCCTTCTTCAACTCCCGACAATGGTTAGTGTCGTGACCGCTGGCACGATGAAAGCGACAATAACGATCGGTGCGGGCTCCCATGAACTCTCCATCCTTCTTCGGGGGGTACCTAGTGATACCCTGTCGGTCCATCACCGCCAATACAGCACCCATGGAACAAATGAGAGGAGTGTAACGGTCCTCCCGTTTGTCCGACTTTGAGGGACGCTTGTCTTCCCTCCGATCGGGACGGCCTCGACCCCGACTGCTCTCGGGTTTATCTTTCCTCCTGCGATCGTCCGAGGGTTTGAACGAGAGCTTCCCCTTGTTTGATTTCGGAGGATCAAGATCTCCGGCAGCTATCTTTGACTCCTGTACGTCGATTTGTTGCTTCACCCTTTTCTGCAACGCCTCCATGTTCCACACAGCCTTCTCAGCCACGCTGTGCATCAGGTCGGAACCATATGGTGTTGTAAGGTTCCGAATGAAGGTGCAGATAATCTCTCCCTCCGACATCTCCTCATCAATCTCGGCCACGCTGGCAGTGTACCTCTGATAATAATGCGCCAGCGACTCGTCGGGCCTCTGTACCACCTCAGCCAGGGACCTCGCGCTTTTCAGGAGACGTCGACGGCCCTGGTACTGCTGGATGAAGCGGTCATGCATCTGGGTCCAGGTAGAGATGCACCCTGGAGGAAGGCTGAAGAAACACGTCAGGGCCCTCTCACCAAGTGTGCCTGGGAACAAAACGCACACTATGTCGTCATTCGGGGCTCTGCCTAGACAAGCCATGACATGCTTCTGGACATGGCGAACTGGATCTCCTTCGCCATCATACTCCTTGATTGTCGGGATACCAAGTCCTTGCGGGGCAGTGGTGTTCACCAATCGGGGGACAAAGGGATGAGTGGATCGATCCCTCAGCTCCGACATCATCTTCTTCTGGTCTCCCATACAGATGTTCACAATCTTCACCACCTGGTCGGGGGTGATAGGACCACTAAGAGGGATGGTCCTATGTTGCACCGGTCCAGGCCCATCAATCACAAACTGCTCCGACTGAACGGGCTCCTTGCCCTTGTCCTGGTGCTCGGGTTGGGCCTCCTGTCCGTTGGCGGAGGCGGAGGCAACTCCTCCTCCTTCTTCTTGGCAGCCTCCCTTCGGTCCAGGAGAGCCTCCATAGCCTCCAGGAATATTGGCATGGCATCCATCACGGCCTTTGCCAAGTCCGGCTTTATAGGTGCATCCTGGTCCCTCCTCGGGATCTCTTCCCGGCTCTCCGACGAGTTTCGAATGGAATCTTCGCGATCATCATGATGCCCCCCCTGTTTGGGAAACAGCAGGGGGAGGATCATTCCGATCAACAGTGCGCTCCGGCGGCCCTGAATTCAGAGTTCCAGCAGGGTGGCGGGAATCGCCAGATTGTCCTTGTCTCTTCTTTTGCTTGCCAGCCATCGATCGGGTAGAAGCTATCTTTGCTTTTTGTTACGATTCCCACAGACGGCGCCAATGTTGGATCACAGTTGGAACTCCGGTACGGTCTTGACGGAAGTCCGAACTCCTTCGCTCCAAGTAATCCTGCAAGAAGGGGATAGACCGGGCGGTGACCCAGAATCCCTCTCCGATGCTTAAATGAGTATCTCGATGTAGGCAAGCAAGTATCAGTATGTGAATGTCAATGTGTCAATCCTGAGGTAACTCCTTCCTTTATATAGGGGAGGAGTTACCCCAGTTACCTGTTGCGATAACTGCTGGGGGCAGTTAGCCCATGTTCCGTTTATCTCGGCCACTTGCCCACGTTCCGTCTTTTCAGGCCACTTCCCCACTATGTTGATAGTGGGCGTGTTTCTCGGCCTCATTCTCTGGTGGCAAATCCCGACGGATGTCGGAGACTCCAGAGTTATCTCCTTTGGTCACCGCTCGGGGCCCCTCGTCATCGGGACAGGGCCAGTATTCTCAGGGATTCAATATCGGGGCCTACTCAAAGGCGTATCATCGGGGCCTACTTAAAGGCATTTCATCGGGACCGACCTTGTCGGGACCCCTCATATTGGTCTTCTAAGCCTCTTTTGGAGCCCAGTGGGCCTATTTCGCCGTTTAGTCGTCGTTAGTGGGCCTAACGGCTATATCGAAACCCATCAATGGCTTCTAAAGAAGGGAGCAGGAGGTAGAGCTCGAGACTCGGATCAGACGATGTACGCTCACTTCAATCAAAGAGGGAATGATAGAGATGGTAGGGAATGATCTTGAGATGGATGTGAATTAGGAAGTGGTTGCTGCGGGGTGGGTGGCTGGCTAGATGGGGCACATGCTGGTACTGGAAGGGCGCATGGATGAACATTAGGGTTATCAGTGGACTTGGATGGAGGGAGGCGGACTGCTGCCTTTGATGCGTATGTGGAAGAGATGAGATGCATAAAGGATTTACTGGGCTTTCGATTTAAATAATGGTTGGTTGGGCTGGTCTTTATGCCGAAGTTGGGTTGGTCTTATTATTAATAAGTACAACTTTTTTTTTCTAGCGAAAGTTGGGCCTAATTTTTTTTCTAGGGCTGGTCTTTCCATTTTTTTTACATGTTGGGCCTAATTTTACTAAAATGATATTGTGCTAGAAGGTTTCAATTGCCGTTTTTATCCATGGCCAAAAAAAAAAAAATTTGCCTTTTGATCTCCATTCTTAATTTTTTTTCATATATATAATATATGCTCTGATGTAAAAGTTTAATATATACTAATTTTTTTATTACTTAGTATTCATAAATTAAAAATAAATATCACATACGATTATTAGAAAAAATCCTAATTCTAAATTATATGGAAAAATCGTAAATAATATACCATATACAAAAATTAAAAATAATTGGTACGGTATATATAATTAGAAAACATTATCCTAAATTTAAATAAACCAATATAAGTACTAATATAACCTATATTGTATTAAAATTAACTAAATAGAAATATATAAATTTTATGCATTAAAATAAAATGATATTATTTAATATGTGTATTTTTTTTATTGGCAAAAAATATGTGCATTTCCTATACTGTATATTATTACATATCATACCTATTGAACTTTATCGATATTAATAACTAATATTTTATTAAATATTATTATAACTACTTATAATAAATACTTACAAAGTCTCCGTGTATTATGTGGGACAACACTCTCTTAAACTAATGTTTTTTTGTATTTCATTAAAAAAAATTATATTATAATGTGATTTACTATTTATTATAAATAAAATAATAATTCATTTCTGAATACGCTATATTTTAATAACGAAAATAAAAAATACAATAAAACGTTAAGCTGATTAATCTCTCAATTTACGAACTTACCACGCGCATAGTGCATGGACAACGAACATAAGATCAAAGTCAAAAAATAATATTAATTCTGAAAATAATTAATTAAACTTCTTAAAATTTGTGTATGTACGATGTGTAGAAGTTTTATATGTTTCTAAATATTTAGTAATATATGGCAAAAAAAATTTAAGAACTCACCTCGTGCGATGCGCGAGACAATTAATCCCTTAAGACATGGTCTTATCTCAATCATTGCTCCTTTTTAATTTGATGTTTTTTCACATTTTCCTAATTGCTTGGCTTTATCTTTAATCAGCCTATATTATTTATTGCTTATTCATATTTAGTAATCACCCCGCGCAATGCGCGGGACTGCACCCTAGTATAGTAGAATTATCTACCTGCACTTTACAAATATATGATGCCCTTTTTAAAAATTAGAAATATCACTAGAATTTTTTTTTTTTTTTTGCTAGAAATTTTTAAAAAATCGAAATATCAAAGAATTTAATGAACAATAATGGGGAATTCAAAAAGTCAGTCCCTCATTAACATTATTCGGACGAGCATTCTCTGTCCCAATTGCCTGTCCCGGCCTCTGTCGCATTCATCCATGCCGTCCGTTCCATTTAATCTGATCTCTGAAATTTTCTTTTTTTTTTTAATTGTTTATTAATCTTCTAAGCCTCATAGTCAGTGTTATCAGAACCGGACCGGACCGGCGGTCCGACCGGGTTCGAGCCGGAACCGGTGCCTACAACGGTCCGGTTCGAGTAAATACGGAGGATGTAAGCGAACCCGGTTTATAATCCGGTTTTTTTACTAACCGGCCGGTTCTGAGCAGACCGGGCGGTCCACCGGTCTACCGGTTCGATACTAACAAAAGGAAAAAAAAAAAAAATCAAATGTAAATTAAAACCCTTGCTCCAGCGCCGCCGCTTGCTAGACCACCTCCACGAAGCCGCCGCCTGCTACGCCGCCTGCTACGCCGTGCAACTTGCCGTGCAACTTGCCGTGCTTCTCCCTCCGTTGCCGGAACAACCACAGTACCCAGTTTCGGTGACTACACCTTCGAGCTCGGAGAGATGAGAGGGAGAGAGATGGGAGGGAGAGCGTGAGATGAGTTTTGGAGAGAGAGGGATGAGACTTAGAGGGAGATTTGAGGAGAGATAGAGAGGGAGGGATATGAGAGAAGGACCACATGATAGGGACCTCACTTTTCAGCTCTGTGAGCTAACAGCACGGGGGCAAATAGAGAGATTTGAGGAGAGAGGGGGAAATTGAGAAGTCAGAGTGAAGAAAGGGAAAGACACGGGTGAAGAACTAAAGCGCTTAGGAAAATATGTTAAAGAAAAAAGGATGTACCGGTCGGACCGGGTTCGAACCGGGTCGAACCGTCCGAACCGGAAACCGGACGCCTTACCGGTTCAGTGTCCGGTCCGGTTCTGATAACACTGCTCATAGTCACTACCCACGTGCCACAAGGCCATAAAATCCACAACCAAACAAAACTTTGCCAATATATTTCTCTTTCGTCACATACATCACGCGCCATATATATTACATATATTTTAATTATTTTTCTACATTATATTACTTTATTTTTTGTAGTTATAATAATACAATATCTATTAGCATATATATATATATATATATAATTACATTTTTTTAAACTAAAAAAAAATATGTTAGATATATTTATATTATATATACATACAACAACGTATATATGTGTTTAAATATTCTTAAAGTTTATATAATTTTATGTTTTTTTTCTTTCTATAACTCTATTAAAATAGGTGAACAATTTTGCAAAGTGAACTCTAAAGGGTTAAAATTGGATCAACCAAATCTCGGATTAATTTTAACACGATCAAACAGTTGGTCCAGTTTTAACCATCTAGGGTTCACCATGCCAAACTCTTGACACTTCTCGTAGTGTTTATGATTTAGGGTTCTTCGGTCTAACTATTCGTCCAATTTTAGCACTCAAGGGTTCACATTGCCTAATTGTTCACCAATTCTAATAGAGTTTTAGAATAAAAAACATAAAACTATACAAGCCATAAAAGTATTTAAACCATATTTTAGGCATCTAGGGTTCACCCGTCCTAACTGTTCATCCATTCTAATACGATTTTAGAAAGTTTTTTTTTTTTTAAATCGAACATGTCTGGCCTAGAACCGATAATGTCATTCCCATATCTAGAAAAATAAATATAACTTTAATTCAGATATGGGAATGACATTATCGGTTCTAGGCCAGACATGTTCGATTTAAAAAAAAAAAAAACTTTCTAAAATCGTATTAGAATGGATGAACAGTTAGGACGGGTGAACCCTAGATGCCTAAAATATGGTTTAAATACTTTTATGGCTTGTATAGTTTTATGTTTTTTATTCTAAAACTCTATTAGAATTGGTGAACAATTAGGCAATGTGAACCCTTGAGTGCTAAAATTGGACGAATAGTTAGACCAAAGAACCCTAAATCATAAACACTACGAGAAGTGTCAAGAGTTTGGCATGGTGAATCCTAGATGGTTAAAACTGGACCAACTGTTTGATCGTGTTAAAATTAATCCGACATTTGGTTGATCCAATTTTAACCCTTTAGAGTTCACTTTGCAAAATTGTTCACCTATTTTAATAGAGTTATAGAAAGAAAAAAAAAACATAAAATTATATAAACTTTAAGAATATTTAAACACATATATACGTTGTTGTATGTATATATAATATAAATATATCTAACATATTTTTTTTTAGTTTAAAAAAATGTAATTATATATATATATATATGCTAATAGATATTGTATTATTATAACTACAACAAATAAAGTAATATAATGTAGAAAAATAATTAAAATATATGTAATATATATGGCGCATGATGTATGTGACGAAAGAGAAATATATTTGCAAAGTTTTGTTTGGTTGTGGATTTTATGGCCTTGTGGCACGTGGATAGTGACTATGAGGCTTAGAAGATTAATAAACAATTAAAAAAAAGAAAATTTCAGAGATCAGATTAAATGGAACGGACGGCATGGATGAATGCGACAGAGGCCGGGACAGGCAATTGGGACAGAGAATGCTCGTCCACTTTATTCATTAACTCCCTCCCTCATATTAATGCCCTCTCTAATCACCACTCATCACTCCCTCCTCCCTCTTCTCTCTGCCTGCTAAAATCTCTATCTCTGCAATTTCTCTCTCAAAATTGACCAATCCTTTCAACCTGAAGGATCTTTGATCGAAGAAGAACAGGTTTGCGGGACCTTAGATCGAAGAAGAAGAAGAAGAAGAAGTTCATCTGCTCCGATGGTGAACGCCGTTCTTCACGGACGGTTTGCTGGTTGCTGCTGCGGAGAGGCAGCAGTGAAGGCTCCACCACCGGTGTCCTTCTAGTGGCGGAATCGACTCTACCTTAGGTCTCCTCTGTCCGTCTCTGTACGACAACGGTAAGAATCTATCTCTCTCTCTAAATTTTCTTCCCCCTCTCAATGGAACCGCTTTAGCAGTGGCCGCGACGGAATGGAATTCATTGGTTCATGTATGTACTCAACCTACTTCATTCTTTTATGTTGTCGGTTTTATTATAATTTCATTTAGTTGCATGTTGTTATTAAAGAAATTGCATTCAGCTGGATAGCTCTCACGTAGATAAGTCTATGGTGTTGTGTTTCTCTTGATTTAGGCATCTGCAGTTTCTATGAGTTTCTGTTTGCTACTGTGTGTAATCAAGCTCCTTTCTATAGAGAAGAAACATAGACACATTAATCTCCTTTAATTATGTATACATAGTTAAATTATTGTTGACTGTTGTATGTACATGGATGATGAACGAGGTCATGGTACTGAGTTTGCAATGATTTATTTGTGTTCATACCTAAAACAAGTAGATGCTGGAGCTTGTCATATTAGAGCCCTTGACCTAGCATCATTACATATTCATACCATCCTAAGTTCTGAACAACTGGTCTTGGCTTATAATTGATGATGAAGTACTCTTTTATTTTTTATTTATTCTACAGTCAGCCTCAGATAAGAAACTTCACTGATACGAGACATTTGGAGGACCTTTATAACAGATACAAAGGTAAGTTCGCTTATTTCACCTCTCCATCTACTCCAAGTATTTGATTCGTTATGAATCGCCTATTGTATTTGTGTAGCAAAACAGGCTTTTCATTAGATGACTAATTATTCGTTATGATTTTCCTATTGTACGAGGTCCTGATAGTGCACCTTTGGAAGTTCAAATAAAAACTCAGGTAGACAGGTACAAAACCAACCTCTCGTTGGTTTTTCTCAGATTCATCTTACGGGGTTTTTCCCATATTCATCTTAACGGGTGTTTGTTATATTTTTTTTTCTCGTGCGAAATAGCTCTCATGTATGGATCTTCTTTTCATGATGTCTATCGTTCCAGTTGAATTTTTATTGGAACATTGGTGCATTATGTTAGTGTTGCTTTATGACAAAATATGAGTAGTTTGTCTGGGCTCTGTCAGTGTCTTCCTTGGTTGGATTTAGGGTTTATTTTATCTCTTTATGCTCTTGGGAATATTATTAAGAGAATCTACTGTGTTGTTCATCTACATTTTTGGGAACGTAGACTAGTAGAGAAGGGTAGCTGTAATTTTCTCAAACAGTGATGACATTCCACTTGAGAGGTTAATCTTCAAACTTAGTTTTAACAATCAGTCTTGTCGTGGGTCAGAAACTGAAGATGCTCCCAACTTGGAATTGTCACTGCAGTCATTATTGATCAAGTTGGCAGTGTCAGGATCTTTAACTAAGGCTGTCGTCAACCAAGGTACACACTTTTTCTTACTATGAAGAGGATATTGTTCATTGCAAACGGTCTCACACCATTGAAGAGTCTCGTAAACAAATTAACAAGAGATGATTGAGGACGAGATCAAGATTAAGACCTGAAAACTTCAGATGATCGAGGACGAGATCAAGATTCTTCCCTACATGAATGAACAGATGTGCAGATTTGCACTTTCCCATTTTGGAAAAACTGACATGCATCTTTTATTTACATCTACTCCAGCGTGCGCACTCTCTCACCTCTCTCTCTCGATCGGTATTCCCAATCTCTCTATTAGTTCCTTTCTGTGTTCATTCAACAATTACGAAATTGACATGCTTGTAGTGGTTTCTATGGTTATTTGGTATATCTGAAATGGTTAATTGAGGCTGTTTCGTGGTTTTTGAGAGAATTGTTGCCAATATTGATTTGTGTACAATGTAAGATTGACTTGAAATGGTTTTCTGCTTAGGCGATTTGATTCATTGCTATATACGGTTTTGATTCACATCTTTTGTGCCTCGGTTCGTCTCCATATAGTGCGCTTAGTATTCTTACACCTTTGGTTGTGATTGGAGCAAGCATGTGTGTGCATGTGCTTCTTATCCTCTCTCTCTATTTATGTACTAGACTAGATTATAAAAGAATTTGTTTTTAGATTTCTGTTTTTTTTAAACTAGTGGTACACTAAAAATCAGGATGTCTTTTGTCCAATGTATTGCATCTTTCTACAATCTAGTAAAACAGGTTAGTGTATCTTACAGAAAAAATTCAAGTGAAATTGATGGTTTCTATAATGATGTGTTTTTAATGCAACATGATCTGTGACTCATGGAGACAAGTTCCTTGATCAGACTGCACAGCAGCTAGGCCCGCTCAAAGACTTATCCATCTATCTATCTCCACATGTTAGGATTTGATCTCTTTGTTCTTGATCCATTAAAAAAAATAGAAACTTCAATCTGATATTTCTTGATTTTTCTTGTAATGTTGGTCATGATATTATAGTACAAGTCGTCGTTATTATCATTCGGACTGCTCAATAGTGCAGATGTATTGATGTTGTCATCTCTACTTCTCTGCTGCTTTGATAAACTTGGAATATATAGCAGCTTGAAAATGTTAACAATTAACTTATGATTGAAGTATTTGTGGTTTATAGACACTTTCACTTGTACCAAACATTAGGTTTTGGTGGTTCTTGCTTGTGATTAGGTTTAGGGTTTGGATTAATCTTATGTTTTTTGACCTGTGATGTTTGGGTGTTGCAGGGTGCTTGGGAAGTTCCACGACACGACTTGATTGGTACTCGAGATGAGAGGCACGATACAGGCATGAAGAAAGCACGGTGCTGAGCATGGTTCAAGCTTGGTGAATGCACCGATGATGTAAACACACAGTAGTATATTTGAGTGTGTTGAAGTGTATAATGACTAAGTGTGTGTATAATGACTAAGTGTGTATTGTATAGGTTTGGATAAGACTTGGTAGTTACTCCTAGGTTTTAGGAGAGGTTGTCCATGTTTTTAGGGGTTTGAATGTTAGTTTAAGTAGTTAACTTGTTGTCTAAGTTTGTAACTTGTATCTGAAGTTTGTTAGTTTAATGAATGAAGTTTTTCGGTTCCAGTTATCCAATTACGTTTTTCTTTGATTGTTCTTAGTTTGAGTGAATTTTGAATTGGAAAATCAGATTCAAGTGGAATAATTAAAAAAACAGTGTTAAAGATTTTTTTTAATTGCATAGCGACACCTTGCTAAGTAACACTAGGGAATCTGTAGCGTCACTTCGCTAAGGGATGCTACGGAATCCCTAGCGTCACTTGTCAAAGTGATGCTAGGTAATAAACGACGACACTTATGCTAAGTGTCACTAAGGGTGCGTGCGGCACTACCAAAAAGTGTCACTAAATACCATGAAAACTGTCGCTAATAACTATTTTTCATGTAGTGAGTCAACTTCACACCTCTCAAAAGTGAGATGGAAGAGCTGTATGGGAGGGTTCTCTAAGATCAAATTTCTCTGCCTTGGAATCACCGAGGGCCTTTCTGGGAACAGAAGTGGAAGAGTGGTGCGACTATCATAAGACTTGGGGGCATAGCACCAACAAGTGCCTAGCCCTTCGATTGGAAGTTGAGGAGGAAATCCATGCAGGACATCTCCAGGAGGAGATAGCAACTGAGGAACTAGAGTTCGAACTCACCTAGAGTGGAGAGTCATCTCGTTTATCTTTATTTCATGATTAAGCATAAGTAATTAAAGGAGATCCTCGGAGTCCATTTAGACATTTCTTATGTAAGTTCTGACGATGTGACTAAATGAACTAGACGATTTTCAGGGCACGTGAGGAAAGAAGAAACACACCATCACTCAAAAAATAGAAGGTGTTAACTCCAAATGAAAAGGGGAAGACCCTTAAGGGGCAACCCTTCCGAATAAAAAAGGGGAAGACCCACAAGGGAAACCCTTCCGAATGAAAAGGGGAAAACCCTTAAGCGCAGCCCTTCCGAATGAAAGGGGAAGACCCTTAAGGGAAACCCCTCTGAATGAAAAGGGGAAGACCCTTAAAACAAACACTTCCGAATGAAATGGGAAGACCCTTAAGGGCAACCCTTCCGAATAAAAAGAGGAAGACCCACAAGGGCAACCCTTCCGAATGAAAATGGAAAGACCCTTAAGGGCAACCCTTTCGAATAGAAAGGGGAAGACCCACAAGGGCAACCCTTCCGAATGAAAAGGGGAACACCCTCACGGGCAACCCTTCCGAATGAAAAGCGGAAGACCCTTAACGGCAACCCTTCCGAATAAAAATGGGAAGACCCACAAGGGATAACCTTCTTAATATAAGTGGAAGACCCACAAGGGCAACCCTTTCGAATGAAAAGGGGAAGACCCTTAAGGGCTACCCTTCCGAATAAAAAGGGGAAGACCCACAAGGGCAACCCATCCGAATGAAAAGGTGAAGACCCATAAGGGCAATCCTTCCAAATGAAATAGCAAGACACGTAAGGGTAATCCTTCCAGGTATATAGGGAACATAAGCCATTTACTCAAAAGGGTAACCCTCTCAGCAAAACACAACAACAAGGCTATAGATATATCACTACGGTTGCATATATATAAATCCTCACATGATAGAGTCATAAGAAGTTCAAGCATCTAGCCACATAAAGAAAGTAAAGCTCTACCACAAGGACAAGTCTTCCAAAACAAGTGGGAGCAACATCTACTAAGTGTCAACAATAGATAGTAAAAGCAAATCAAGCAACTACGGAATAGGTATCATCTCCGCCGCCTTTCGCAAGGGGGGGGGGGGATCTCATTTTCAGAAGCCTGCGAAGAGGAGGCGGACTTGGTACCATTATGTGCATGGGTCTCTACCGCTTGATCTTCAACCTTAGCATGAGATGCATCCTAGTTAATGACCCTGGAGCTCGAACCTCGTTTACGTAGACGCTTCACATAATCAGTGGCAAACAAGGCATACTCCTCAAGCTGACCAAAAGGAAACGTAGGAGCCAAGGAAAAAATCTTAGCAATTTTCTCCTTTCCAAAAGAGTACATGATATGCTGGAAATTCTTCTCGGCCTTCTCAGCGAAATCCTTAGAGGCCAAAAATTCCTTCATGATGGATATACGCCCAATTTGAACCCGTTGACTTCCACATCGTTATATTTTTATCACCCCGTTAATGATTGTAAATCGAAACTTCAACCCGAACACTTCGCGAGAACACCAACGGCTCGGACGAGGCCGAAGCGCTCGTCCGGCCGAGTCAAACTCACCTAGGTGAGGTTGGGTGGCCACACCCGACCTCCCCTAGGGGAGATCGGGTCAGCCAACCCGATCTCCCCTAGGGGAGATCGGGTGGACCAACTCGATCTCTCCTAGGAGAGATCGGGTCGGCCAACCCGATCTCACCTAGGAGAGATCGGGTCGGCCAACCCGATCTCACCTAGGAGAGATCGGGTCGGCCAACCCGATCTCCCCTAGGGGGGATGGGGTTGGCCAACCCCATCCTCCCTAGGAGGGGTTGGGTGCCCTCAGCCAACCCCTACCCTTGGGGGTCGGATTTCCCTCCCCCCAAGGGCCCCGGCACCACCCTTGGACTCCCACACTCGGTTTATTCCGCCTACCTTCTCCGTATCCTAAGGTCCTAATTATGCGTTTAAAGGTTAATTAACTGTGTTTAAAGGTTAACGATGTCATTAAGCCACCTTAATGACACCGTTGCCTATAAATACCCCACCTCCACTATTCATTTGAAAATCTTGGCAAGTTGCACAATTTTGCTCTGACATCTCTCTAGCTTTATCTCTCTAAAACCGTACTGACTTAGGCATCGGAGAGGGTTCATCAGGCACCACCCCCCCCCCCTCTGTGCCTGGTATTGCCCCTCTTGCAGAGTGGCAAGGAGGAGAGCCAAGGAAGCAGAAGAGCATAGAGCAGTAGGACAAGCCCCAGGGGTAAGAAGTACAAGCCTCAGGAGGTCAGAAGGAGAGAAGGAAAGGAGGTCAGAAGGAGAGAAGGAAAGGAGATCAGAAGGAGAGAAGAGAAGGACATATATCAGAACGACTACCCCAAGGGAGCAGAAGGGCATGTATCAGAACGACTAGTCCTAGGAACACTGAACCCGACATTTCATTAGTGGGAGATAAATTCTAGAATGACGACCTGTTGACCTAGACTTTATAACCTAACACTTGGCGCCGTCTGTGGGCTTCGAACAGAAAGCCTGACAATCACGAGAGCGAAGACGAACAACTTAGTGTCTAGAGATAATCGCCCACCTAGGGGCAATAGGCAAGAAAGACAGCCTATACCTCCAGCAAGGCTGCCTAACCCAGAGAAACAGTCTGCACACCCAGAGTCTCAAGTAACCCCACAGGCACCCCAGCCTAACAACCAGGAGGGAGGACCCTCACGCCCAGCTGGGGATGAGTCTTCCACAGCTTCAACTCCATTGACTAGGGAGCCACAGGGACAGGGGGGCAACAAGGAGTGCCATCCCAATACACGGCACCTCCATAGGGATACCACTATGAGGCACAACCTCAAGGGTACCCATATGGAATACTGACTCAAAGGAACGACAATCGTGCCCACACAACCAACACAAGGCCGGCATACACACAGGGAGCACATACACTGACTCCAGGGCTGATGAGTGCCTCAGACGAGCTACTAGCTTACAGAGAGACCCTAAGGAATAGGCAGGAAAGGCAACACCGACAGGAAGGAGAAGAAGCTCATGAAGAGGAGCAAATCCCAACAGAAGAACGCCACTCGCACCCTCGAACAGGGCAGCGAGAAGAACAAAGGAGAGACAACCAAAGGCCACCCCCAGGGGGAAGGCAGCAGTCTATGCCTCCAAGGCAGCAACAGACACAACAGGATGCCAGGGCATACACCCCTCTGGGGGCAGATAGACAGTCAAGACCTCCAAGGTGGTATGAATTCAACCAAGTACCCCAACAGGTACATACACCGCACTAAGGGAGGACATACATGCCAGACCAACAAGGATATAGGAGTTCCAACATCCACCCTGGCAATGTACACATACAGTCCGCATCACCACAGACATGACCAAGGGACATACCAAGGAAAGCTCAAAGGGAGGGACATAGTCCCAACAACACAACAAGGCAACCACCTACCCATGATACAGCACGACAGGCCCAAACCCCTCATGCATTACAACCCTTGGCACACATCCCCCTAGGACAGGGGAGCAGTCCAAAAGACAAGAATTTGAACAGGGGACTCATAGAGTACCACACCATGTTAGTACATTGCTACTACAATGGGAAGTCTCATGGAGAGACGTAGTAAAGCGAGATCGCACATAGCATACATGAAGGAATACACACAGACTAATGGAGGAAAACAGTTACATTACCAAGGAAGCAGGGGATATCAACACCCCCACACCCATATCCTTCCCATATCCTCTTATTTAATTTAACCGCATAACAAGTCAACTCCCTAAAAGGGGTAGATTTTGATACTTGATATCAACATGTTTTCCAAGAATGACCATACCGGACGCCTTCGGGCTCCGTGATATATATATACACAGGTGGACCACTAGAAGAATCCGTAAAAGGCCGTCGCCAATCAAGAGATGCACAAGCAACAGATTCCTCAATCCCAAAGAACACCTATAAGGTCAAGTTTCTGGGAAAGGTCACAAGATGGAAGGCTCACTTACAAAAATAAGTTGAGCACTCCCAACATCCTATAGAGGAACTACCATGAAGGTCACAAAGGATTACCCCTACTATAACCTTCCACTAAGCATCCAAGGGCCAAGTCCGTCAAAGGATCCCATTGGGCATTGGTATGCAAGGGGGGCACCAGTCACAACATGCCCTCCCCACAAACGCCCATAAGCATGAGAGGAGATAGCCGCGAACACATCCCTCCAAAAATGGAGGAAACCATATCACATGGGCAACACCCACCATCAGAGACAAACACCTCCAGCGGATCTTTATGATTTCACGTAGTAAGCTCATCCCAGGTAATGGAATTCACTTCCATCAAAAACTCTCAAGGACACCAAACCTAGCAAAGGAAGAATGCCGACAGCATCATCAAGCTTTTAAAAAGGGACATGGAAAACATAGTATTTCCACACAATGATATATTAGTCATAAGAGAGGGAATCACCAACTTTGACATGAAGAGAACCATAGTGCATGAAGGGAGTCCGTCAGACATCTCCCATGACCAACCATTGATGATACTAGAGAAGAGTCAGGCATACCTAATACCAAAGGACCCCCTACTAGTAAAGGTGGTCAGAACATCAACACACCCATTAGGGACACGGCACTGCAAATGAACCAGGAATAAGGATGGAACACATATCCTTACAAGTATCCTTACAAGTATCCTTGCATTTATCCTTGCAAAAATAAACTCAGTAGATAAAGAGGTTATCTAATAGATGACTATGTGATCGATTATATATGACCCTAACCCGGAGATCCTTGGACTCCGTACTATATTATATATGTAATGAATAACATGTTCATCAGAGATAGGTACACGAAGATTCAAGACAGCGCCATAAAGATTAAGGTGCATACCTCTACCAAGTACGACACATTGGAGTGTTCACAAACACTCCTTCGCCATCTCACAAGAAAGGAAGGCAACCAAGGATACAAGTCCTAATAGAATAAACATCGGTAGAAAATCCTGTCATTGAAGTCATGCACCAAGAGAGAAACTCTAGAGATGGAAGATTAGCAAAAGAGATAGTGCAACAACTAGAGTAGGAAAAAGGAGATACATCTCCTATCAAGAGCCTTAGGATAGGATAATAGTTCTACAAGATCAACCAAAGAAGAGCTCTAAAGCTTGGGGAGTAAGGTTTCAAGATCGACCCTCACACTAGACGCACATCCCGATCAACCACCCTGTCTGCAAATGATAAGACATTTGACTCTGGCATCCCATCAAGAGGAGAACCCCGATAAAAGGGGCACTAGAAAAATATCCCGCCTTTAAGGCCGTACGCCGAATACATGATGAATGAAGGTTATGACAAAACAAAAAAGGAGGGACTTGTCAGCTCAACACACCTCAAACACGTATACGTACGCAACACAAATGCAGCCCCTAATGAAGTCATCCAACAAGGAATAACCAATACGGGGGCAAAACCATGGAAAATCATGCAGCATCACCGGCAAACCTAAAGAAAAACGCCCTTTTTAGATTCAAGTCCTAATGCAAAGGAAGACTATAATCAACATTCAAGGTGGGAGGAGCATGACCAATGTGACACCCCCTAAAGGCATTGAAGAATACTCCAATGTGAAGGAAAAGGCAAACCACACTAAGTGCCACAACACTCCAAGAAGATTATCACAGCCCGGTCAGACCCCCCCCCCCCCCCCCCCCCCCCATGCACGGGCAAAGAGCATGGATTAGATTGACTAGTCTGAAACACACCTACGAGATTAACAACTCAAGACGCCATTCTATGAGAGAGCTTTTCAACCTAAAACACAAGGAAAGGGGGGGAAAGAATTTACAAGCACCCCTAGGATACAAACATTGCCACATCCTAGTTATCAAGAGAATGAAATCCACCCCCACCCACCCAAAGCAAAAGCTCTTCCACCCAACCTCCAAAGACACATCCGACAAAGACATCATCCAAACCATGCCTATGACTGAAACAAGCAAGCATGAGAAAGAGTAAATCCTACAAGGGACACTCATCGCATTCAAACAAGCAGACAAGGGAGCCCCGAGCGTAAGGGGTACCCAACCAAGAAAATGAACGAGGGGCCTTCAACGGCCAAATATGAAAGGCGGTGTGACCACCAAGCAACTTGGGGGGCACCAAACGAATAAGTGCTTGGTAGTCCACCTAAGTGTAAAAGAAGAGATTAGAAGCAGAAGATCAAAAGAACATGCAATACCACTTTTCCTAGAAGAGGTCACATAAGAGGAAAACATCATCAACTCCCTATACGAACTCGTCCT
Source organism: Clarkia xantiana subsp. parviflora (assembly GCA_036873135.1). Taxonomy (NCBI): domain Eukaryota; kingdom Viridiplantae; phylum Streptophyta; class Magnoliopsida; order Myrtales; family Onagraceae; genus Clarkia; species Clarkia xantiana. Next base: position 4,056,279 of record JAPTYO010000018.1, read on the forward strand.
AAGTTGGCAACACACAAACATCGCCCTCGAGAGGTGATCTCCCACATTAAAGGAAAAGCGTGGTAGCATGCAATATCATAGAAGGAAAAGTCAAGTAAAGACTCGAAAAGCATACCAAAGACGCACCCTACATGAGAAAGGACACAAGATAAGGTAACATTATGAGCCCTCCGGGAGCCAATCCCGCGAACACATTCGACGCCCCCAAGAGCGTATCTTGAGAGTAGTTCTAAAACTACGAACCCTGTGCCCTCCGGGAGCCTATCCCGCGAACAGATTCGACGCCCCCAAGAGCGTATCTTGAGAGTAGTTTTTATACTACGCCCTTCGACGCACCAAGAGCGTATCTTAAGAGTGGTTTCCAAAAACTACGAATTTCGACGCCCCCAAGAGCGTATCTTGAGAGTAGTGTTCATACTACGACATTCGACGCCCCCAAGAGCGTATCTTGAGAGTAGTTTCTATACTACGACCTTCGACGCACCAAAAGCGTATCTTGAGAGTGGTTTCCAAAAACTACGAACTTCGACGCCCCCAGGAGCGTATCTTGAGGTAGATTTGCAACCTACCAGATTCGACGCCCCCAAGAGCGTATCTTGAGGTAGAAAAAACACTACCAGATTCGACGCCCCCAAGAGCGTATCTTGAGGTAGATTTCAAACTACCAGCTTCGACGCCCACCAGGAGCGTATCTTTGGTCTAACCTGAGCCCTCCAGGAGCCTATCCTGTGAAACGTTAAGTGCCCTCCGAGAGCCTGTCTCGTGAACAGTTTTCGACGCCAACCAGGAGCGTATCTTTGGTCTAACCTGTGCCCTCCGGGAGCCTATCCTGTGAAACGTTAAGTGCCCTCCGAGAGCCTGTCTCGTGAACAGTTTTCGACGCCAACCAGGAGCGTATCTTTGGTCTAACCTGTGCCCTCCGGGAGCCTACCCTGTGAAACGTTAAGTGCCCTCCGAGAGCCTGTCTCGTGAACAGTTTTCGACGCCAACCAGGAGCGTATCTTTGGTCTAACCTGTGCCCTCCAGGAGCCTATCCTGTGAAACGTTAAGTGCCTTCCGAGAGCCTGTCTCGTGAACAGTTTTCGACGCCAACCAGGAGCGTATCTTTGGTCTAACATGTGCCCTCCGGGAGCCTATCCTGTGAAACGTTAAGTGCCCTCCGAGAGCCTGTCTCGTGATCAGATTCGACGCCCACCAAGAGCGTATCTTTGGTCTAACAAGTACCATGTGTACCATGTAAAGGGTATCAGAAGAGATCATCGCACCATACTGAGAAGGATTCCATGAGAAAATAATTGCAAAGTAAAGTTGTATAAAGAACACATAATATTTTTTCTTGATGAGATAGCAGGTATGATGTGAAGGAAAGCACAAAAGAAAGATAAAGAAAGGAAAGCATATACAAAGGAGAAGTACATGACCAAATGATCATATACAGAAGCACAAGAGGTTATCATGAAAAGTAACGAGTTATCCTACCACCCATATCACAAGTCAAGAGAAGTATCTCAAAGGAACCCAACACCACCAAGAAAGATAGCAAAGACAGGAAATCCGAAGTTCAAGGCTCTCAAAATAAGCTCGACCCATCAAGAAGAGAATTGCCTTACAAGTCACACAAATCAACCTCCGACAAATGTTATTGTCATGCATGTCGCCCTCGCGTGACCTATGCTCGTATCAGACTTGAACATCGTCAAGCACAACTCATGAAGGAGACATCCAAAGAGCATAAAGGATACAACATCCGATAAGACGAGACATCGGGACCTAACCCAACAAACATAGCCTACACAAAAGGCAACTATAGCAATGAAGGCTCTCCAATGAGAAAGGAATACTAAAGCACAACTCCATACATCGTGATGTGGCTATCATGTCCACATACACTGAAGTGGCTATCATGTCCACATACCTTGAGGTGGCTATCATGTCCACATACCTTGAAGTGGCTATCATGTCCACATACCCTGAAGTGGCTATCATGTCCACACACTACAAAAGGGCTATCACTCCCACATATCAGGAAGTGGCTATCATGTCCACATACCTCGAAGTGATTATCATGGCAGCACATCATAAAACATCTGTCAAAGACATGCATTGTAAAGACACCATCCCGACCACGAACATCAAAAGGCTACGCCTAGCCTTAGGAGGAGGTTCAAGAAAAAGGAAAAACAACACCCTTCGTACGCTCATCAAAGGTAGGCACTTATATTTCAACCCACTGGGTGATACCAGGAAGGAGACGTCCTTATTATGAAGACAACCTCCATATCTCACGAAATCAATCATGAAGCAAAGAATCACGACAAGCACTATTGAGGACATATAACAAAACGATCCCCACAACGACCACAACTACGATACTAGTAGAGGCTAACTCAGAGCCATGGCAAGAGAAAGGAACCTCAACGAAAGGCGATGATCACACCCATCACCAAAAGAAAAATTTTCAACGCAGGGGTTAATAACATAACCCATAGGAAAGCCAAAGACACCTTCGAAAGTCGTCAAATCTACATGAAGATGAAATGAACCTGAGTCTCGGTCCCTCGGCTGGGGGGCAGAGGATAAAGAAGAGACATCAAGACCTATGATCACCCCATCGCCAGCCACAGGTTGTTTCCCTTTGTCAAGCAAAGAGGGCGCCTCTTCAACCACTACCTCCTTATCATGAGAGGGAGTCAGCAAGGGGGCACTGGAAGGAGAGCCTCTTGCGGTTTCCTTCTCCTTGGCAGTCGAGGGCCCGACCTCAGAGTCAGGTTTTCGCGCCTTGGATTTAGATTGACTTGAACTCTCGCCCACCGCAAGAACCATTCGGTAACCAGGGAAGAACGCTCTAACAACAAGAAAGAAGCAACATAGGAACAATCATAAGTATATCACAAAGAAAAGAGAATGGAATGAGAGCATACTAGAAGCATTAGCAGCCTTCCCTGACTTAGAAAATTTTTGGGCCTGATAAGCAGAACTAGAGGGTTCTTCCCTCTCATCCGATTCAACGGTACATTCGGAACGCTCTGCCTACACCTTATATTTTTCTCCATGAAGTCAACCTACAAGGGGTCATACGAGTCCCCGCCTCATACGAGTCCACCGCGGACGCCCAAGACACAGGACAGTCAGATTTGGTCTGACTACCTTGGAAAACGATCTTCAAGGTCTCCCTGTCTGAAGAAGAAAGCTTCCCAAAAGTGAGTCATCTATACGAGCAACCAACGCAAAGATCGACCCTTACTCATGGAGGGGCGAGATCCGCCTACTACGGGGGCAACCTTAACACCAAGGGAAGAGGGCAAACTTTTAGTTTCCCCAAATGGAGCAACGCTCCAACACATCCGAAGGAAGGGTCAACCCTTAACACATGTCAATAGACCCCTTCGCTCGCGGCGGTAAGAAGAAAGCTTGTAAGCATTTTCACCCTCACTTTTATGGGGAACAAACTGCAGAGCAAAGGTCAAGAGCTATACACACGCTCCAACGAATGAAGGAAAAATGTTACACATGCCAAAGGTCAAGAACCATACACCCGCTCCAACGAATGAAGGAAAAATGTTACACATGCCGAAGGACGAGGTTAATGGACAATGCCCGCGCTAATACGAGGGAGGCGGAACGTTGTGTCCCATTGAGTGGCAGAGTTCTCACCCTCGGGTAAAGGAGAGGTCTATACTCTCACCTTTGCACTTATGCTCATATTCATGATTAACATCTACAGGTACATCAATGTCATCACTCATGCTTATACTCACAACCCGTCCATACATACACACATGTTCAGGCTTGCACTCATATGCATGCCCACGTACACACTCCCATGTGTTCAAACATTTAGACGTCCATGCACATGGCCGCCATATATTCATGCATACATTCATGACTACAATCGCAGCATGTCTCCACTCACTCCCATCCTTATGTTCCTACTTGCATGTATGCTAGTACACATCCTCATGTTCATGATATGTCCATGTTCACTCCTAGTTAACATCCTATAGGCATATTTTCTAGTATCCCATACTTAGAAAAATTTCGGACCAAAAGTGAAATTTTTCTCCACTTAGGCAAATCACGGCATGAAATTGAAGCATAAGTCACTTAGTTGCATTCGTATTGCATCCCTACGCAAGCATGTATTTTTAGAAATATACGTCCGTAGCAAGGAAAGATTTATTATTCCCACTTCAGACGGACGCGTGCTTAGGCACGTGTCCGTACTGCTCTGACGTTTACACTTCCTCTATCTTATAAGACAGGGGGCAGAGTCAGAGGCACACATCCATGAGTAAGTAAACATTCAGATAAAAGGTAAAACCCCGGTTTCAAATTGCGCGTGTCATACCATCCTAAAATAGAGTCAATCAAGGGTTAGGCCATTGATTGACTCGGGGGCATGTGATGGATATACGCCCAATTTGAACCCGTTGACTTCCACATCGTTATATTTTTATCACCCCGTTAATGATTGTAAATCGAAACTTCAACCCGAACACTTCGCGAGAACACCAACGGCTCGGACGAGGCCGAAGCGCTCGTCCGGCCGAGTCAAACTCACCTAGGTGAGGTTGGGTGGCCACACCCGACCTCCCCTAGGGGAGATCGGGTTGGCCAACCCCATCCTCCCTAGGAGGGGTTGGGTGCCCTCACCCAACCCCTACCCTTGGGGGTCGGATTTCCCTCCCCCCAAGGGCCCCGGCACCACCCTTGGAATCCCACACTCGGTTTATTCCGCCTACCTTCTCCGTATCCTAAGGTCCTAATTATGCGTTTAAAGGTTAATTAACTGTGTTTAAAGGTTAACGATGTCATTAAGCCACCTTAATGACACCGTTGCCTATAAATACCCCACCTCCACTATTCATTTGAAAATCTTGGCAAGTTGCACAATTTTGCTCTGACATCTCTCTAGCTTTATCTCTCTAACCGTACTGACTTAGGCATCGGAGAGGGTTCATCAGGCACCACCCCCCCCCCTCTGTGCCTGGTATTGCCCCTCTTGCAGAGTGGCAAGGAGGAGAGCCAAGGAAGCAGAAGAGCATAGAGCAGTAGGACAAGCCCCAGGGGTAAGAAGTACAAGCCTCAGGAGGTCAGAAGGAGAGAAGGAAAGGAGGTCAGAAGGAGAGAAGGAAAGGAGATCAGAAGGAGAGAAGAGAAGGACATATATCAGAATGACTACCCCAAGGGAGCAGAAGGGCATGTATCAGAACGACTAGTCCTAGGAACACTGAACCCGACATTTCATTAGTGGGAGATAAATTCTAGAATGACGACCCGTTGACCTAGACTTTATAACCTAACACTTCACAGCTGAGATTTTCCTTCCTTAATACCGAACAGCTTACCCTGCTCAAAGGAGAGGAACTTCGCATTGTCCATCTTCAAAGAGGCCAATGAATCATCATCTTCCTTTTGAGACTTCATGCCGTCAATCTTTTTTCCCATAATGGTGATACGACTCTGAAGGCAAACCTCGGAGACTTTAAGCGCATCCAACACCTCCAGATAAAACTCCGCAATCTTCTGCAGATTGTCCTTGACCTCCTTCAGCTCCTTCTGAAGAGTATCTCTCTCACGGGAAATGTTCACCAGGTGGGAACCTAAGTTCACAATAGAGGATATGCACTGCGTTATAAAACAATAAAACAAAAGGGTTAAGTACATTATAAACATCTAAAAAATGTAGAGAAGGAAAGAGCACTCACAAGAGCATATTTAGAAAAAACACCATTCACGATGTGGTGAACTTCATTTAAGTCAGAAGGTGGAGGAGCACGATCAGCAGGAGGAATAATAGCATTCATAAGGCGAAAACCTAATTTTGGAGTGGATAAAGAGGTAGATAGATCATAGGGCTGACGTTCTCCAGAAGAGAAGGGTACCCAATTATTCCCCCTCACATCGCCTCCGATAGGGCGGATGAGATCTTCGAGAAAAATTAGAGGCAACCTAATCATGTCTGGAAAAGCAAGGTCAAAACAATATACCACTACATAAATATAGGTGAGAATAACACATACCATGACGACGAACAGGAGATCCCTCATTCGAAGACACAAACCTCAAGGGGGAGACATGAGCAGAAGACGGTCATCCATCAACCTCAAGGAGAGACAGTGATCCATCAACCTCAAAGGGAGCTCCATTATCCTCTTGGGAGGCCTCATCCTCCGTGAAAGCCTCATTACCCATAATAGTGTCAAATGCATCATGGGGGCCTTACCTTTATCCTTGGGAGAAACTGGAACGGGAGGATCAACCTCGATGGCGAACTCACTCTCTTTATAGCAAGAGGAGGATTTGGCAGGAGAAGCAGCAGGGGTAGTCTTCATCACCTTAGGGGTAGGGGTTTCCATCTCCGAATCAGACCTCTTTCCTTTAGCCTTTGAAAAAGCCCTTGAAGCAGAAACTCCACCTAAAAATAAATAAAAAAAAAGATTAATACATGTGTATAATAAGGGAAAGGCACGGAAAAAGTATACAAGTAGAAGCCGAGAGCTATGCGATACCATCCTTGAGGTCTCTGTTCCCTTCTTAACAGATAGAGGATCTACAACACTAGGTACCTGGGAGGTAGCCGTAGAAGGCTTGACCACGTTGGAAGCAGCAGGTTGGTGAACTGGAGGGGTAGCACCCAGGAGATGAGACTCGTCTTCCGGAACAGCACCATCATTATCACCCCTTGCGTCAAGATCGTCCTCCTGAAATGTTGAAGTCCTATAGTGAAACCAACCTACAAAGCAAAGCAATAAGGATAAAAAAAATAAAAAAAAATAAAAACTTCATACCAAAGAAAGGGAAGGAGACGTCAATTGGATCCCTGCTCGACACAACTCCGCATCAGAAAAGCGAGACACCGTGCGGAAACCACCTGTGGTGTTAGCATTATAGATGGCCTTCAAGGTCCGCCTATCCGAAATGGAAAGCTCACAAAACTATGGAAGCTCATCCTTCTCTCGAGGGGAGTCGAGAGACTAAGTAGCGCCGCAATCTTCAATGAAAAAGTAGTGGTTTTCCTAATGGCCACTACCAGCATCAAAGGGAAAGACAAAGCGATACTTTGAGTCCCACTCTTTCTTACCCAGCCATTCTTCGACACTTACACTATATTAAACTTGGGTGTGGTCAGACCAAGGTCAAATCCACCATATTTACGGTCAACACCGGTTATGTCACTAAACCGCCACAACCAGACCGGAAAAGCACCGGAACCGGGACGGTCTAATAGGAACTCTATAAATAGAGCTCTCATCTCTTCAAGGTAATCTTGCTCTCTCTCTCTCTAGCATTTTAATTTCTCTCTCGATACGGAGCGGGAAGGAACTCAAGACCCCGTGTCCAAACAAGGACAGTCCGGTTTCAAGGCGAGTACCTCACATGGTCCCGGACCCAAATGAGGTGTAAATTTCGGTAAAGTCCTCAAAACACCTGCACAAGAAAGATTCGGGTAAGATGAACCTTTCGAATCGTCCACCCCGGAACATACTGGTTCTGTTGCAGGGTATGACTTTTCTTGCAGTGGAGCTGGGAGCTGATGGGTCCGACTATAGCCGTTAGGCCCTTTAACGGTGAGGAAACGGAAAATAGGCCCGGTGGGCCCTAAACGAAGGCCAAGATGGCCCAGGCAAGGGATCCCGACGAAGGGAATCCGAGGATAAGAGGTTCCGACAGAGTCGGACCTGATAAGCGAGATGAACGCTCCCGACGAGCTGCCTCTGAGTAGGCCCCGATGATGAATCCCTGAGAACAATAGGCCCTGTCACGATGACGAGGGGCCCCGAGCGGTAACACAACGAGATAACTCTGGAGTCCCCGACGTTAGTCGGGACTCGCTATCAGAGGATAAGGCCGAGATACGCGGGGCGTGGCCGAGATACGCGGAACGTGGTTAAGATACACGGAGCGTGGCCGAGATACGCGGGGCGTGGCCGAGATACGCGGGGCGTGGCCGAGATACGCGGGGCGTGGCCGAGATAAGCGAGATCATGGCCAAGATAGGCGGGATCACACCCGAGATACGCGGGATACGGGCTAACCACCCCCAACGGTTCACCAGGTAACTGAGGCACCTCTTCGCCTATAAAAGGGCAGAGGTCACCTCAGATCAATTAAGTTGAATTACATTACTTGAGATTACTGCTTGCCAGTCCGTACAAGAGACTCATTTAAGCATCGGAGAGGGATTCTGGGTCACCGCCCGGTCTATCCCCTCTTGCAGGATTGCGTGGAGCGAAGGAGCTAGGATCACCGTCAAAGACCGTACCGGAGTTCCACCGTGATCCAACATTGGCGCCGTCTGTGGGAACTAACAAAAAGCTGAGATGCCTTCTACTCGTTCAATGGCGGCTGGCAAGCAAAGAAGGCAAGGACAATCTGGTGGTTCCCGTCATCCCGCTGCGACGACTCTGAACTCCCTACCAGAACTGGAGGAAAACCAGAACCATCCCGCAGCTGAGCTTTCCCAGACAGGGGGGCATAATGAAGGTCCCGAAGATGTTGCTGCTCAGCACCAGGGGAATAGGGAGCAGGAGGCTCACCCAGCTGCGGACCTGACGAGGGCTGTGGCAGAAGCCATGCCGATGTTTTTGGCAGCCGTGGAGGCCCTCTTGGATCAGAGAGAGGCTGCGAGGAGGCAAGAGGAGATGCCCCCGCTGGAAGAAGCACCCCCACCAGCAGAGGTTCGGAACGTACGGGAGGCTCAACCCCGAGGCCAGAACAGGAATGGAGAGTCCGTCCAGCCAGAGAGATTCGTAGTTGATGGACCGGGACCAATACAGCACAGGACCATTCCCCTGAATGGTCCCATCACCCCCGATCAGGTGGTAAAGATCGTGAACATCTGCATGGGAGAGCAGAAGCCGCTGTTGTCGGAGCTGAGGGATCGATCTACTCATCCCTTCGTTCCTCGACTCATCGACACCCTAGCCCCGCCAGGGCTAGGTATCCCCACAATAAAGGAATACGACGGCGAAGGAGATCCGGTTCGTCATGTCCAGAAGCACCTCATGGCGTGTCTGGGAAGAGCCCCGAATGAAGATATAGTGTGTACACTGTTCCCGAACACCCTTGGGGAAAGAGCCCTGACCTGGTTCTTTAGTCTGCCCCCAGGCTGCATCACTTGCTGGGCAGATATGCACAATCGGTTCATTCAGCAGTACCAAGGCCGCAGGCGTTTGTTGAAGAGTGTGAGGTCCCTCACCCAGGTGGTACAGAGGCCCGACGAATCGCTGGCGCACTATTACCAGCGGTACACTGCCAGTGTGGCGGAGATTGATGAGGAGATCTCGGAGGGTGAAACCATCTGTACCTTCATTCGGAACCTAACGGCCCCCTACGGTTCCGATCTAATGCACAGTGTGGCTGAGAAGGCTGTGTGGAATATGGAGGCACTACAGAAGAGGGTGAAACGGCAAATCAATGTCCAGGAATCGAAGATAGCCGCTGGAGAACTGGAGCCCCCGAAGTCGAATAAAGGGAAACAGTCGGTTAAACCTTCCGACGATCGTAAGTCAAAGTGCAAACCTGAGAGCAGTTGGAATCGAGGCCGCTCTGATCGGAAAGATGATAGGCGTTCCTCAAGGAAGGACGAGCGGGAGGATCTCGACATTCCTCTAAACTGCTCCATGGCGGAGGTACTAACGGTCATGGAACGACAAGATATCTCCAGGTATCCCCCAAAGAAGGATGGAGAATTCTTGGGATCCCGCACGGATCGCTACTGCCGATTTCACCGCGCAAATGGTCACGACACCAACCATTGTCGGGAGCTGAAGAAAGAGACCGAAAAGCTGATCCAGAAGGGGAAGCTCAAGGAGTTCGTCGGGGATAAGCGGTGTCGATCCCGCTCTCGGTCCCGATCGCGGTCCCGTTCTCGATCCCGCGACCGGTCCCCATAGAAGAAGAGGTCCGACCCGGAGCCGTCCGGCGCCCGCAAAGAACGACGGGGCACCATCAACGTGATTCACGGAGGATTCGCTGCTGGAGGTGATACCTCGTCCTCTCGAGAGGTTTACGCCTCTAGAATTCCTACGGCTGTGGTGCTGGGTAAGAGGTCCTGATCCTGGACCCTGAAAGAAGAGATGGTGATCTCCTTTTCGTCGGAGGATTTCATAGGCGTGAAGACTCCGCACGATGACGCCTTGGTTGTGACCTTGGATGTAGACGGGTACGAGATGAAGCGAATTCTGATCGACGGAAGGAGCTCCTCCGATATTCTATTCATGGACGCGCTGGAGGCTATGGGAAAAACGAAGAAAGACCTGAAGGAGGCGAATTTCCCGATGGTTGGCTTCTCTGGCTCCACCTCCTATCCGCTAGGGGTGATCACCTTGCCAGTGGAGTTTGGCAGCTGGTGGAAATCAGAAAGAAGGAACGTCGAGTCTGTGGTAGTTGATTCCGCAGGGACTTACAACGCAATCATCGGGAGAACTACCATCAACCCCCTGATGGTAGTTTCCTCGACTGTTCACCAAAAGATGAAGTTCCCGACCGACCACGGAGTCGGAGAGGTCAAGGGCGACCGGGTGGCTTCCCGAAAATGTTACGTTAACGCCACCCGAAGGAGGAGGCGAGAGGCCATGACTGTCCTCCAGACAGATACAGATCCTAGAGAGGAGTTTGGGCGTCCCGCCCCCATAGAAGATCTAAAAGAAGTTGAGATCGACGGACCCCAGAGGAAGGTGAAAATCGGGTCTGCTTTGACCGAAGAGACAGCCCGAGAGTTGATCGACCTACTGAAAAAGTTCAAGGAGCTGTTTGCCTGGTCCCCGAGCGATATGCCAGGAATCAGCCCCGATGTGATCGTACACGAGCTGAGGATAGATCCCGCGATCAAACCTATCACGCAGAAAAGGCGTCCGACGGGCACAGACAAGAAGATCGCGATCCAACAGGAGGTGGGCAGGTTGCTCGATGCTGGGTTTATTAAAGAGCTCCGATTCCAGACTTGGGTCGCTAATCCGGTGCTGGTGAAGAAGACTAATGGGAAATGGCGGATGTGTGTGGATTTCTGCGACCTGAATAAAGCTTGCCCGAAGGACTGTTACCCGCTCCCGATAATCGACCAGCTGGTGGATGCCACATCGGGACATGAGCTGTTGAGCTTCATGGATGCGTATTCAGGCTACAACCAGATCAAGATGGCTAAGGAGGACGCTCCTCACACAGCGTTTTATGCAGACAGTGACATCTATCACTACGATGTCATGCCTTTCGGGTTGATCAATGCCGGGGCAACCTATCAGCGGATGGTGAATAAGCTGTTCGGAGATATGCTGGGGGAGACCATGGAGGCTTACGTGGATGATATGCTGGTGAAGTCTCGACAAGCTGAGGATCATGTGCACAACCTAGCCATGGCGTTTGAGCGGATGAGGCTTCATCAAGTTCGCTTAAACCCGACGAAATGCGCCTTCGGAGTCCACTCAGGGAAATATTTGGGCTTTATGGTGAGCCAGAGAGGAATTGAGGTGAATCCCGAGAAGCTGAGGGCGATTGAGGAGATGCAGTCTCCGATAAACCATCGGGAGGTGCAAGTGCTGAATGGGCGACTAGCTGCAATGAATCGCTTCCTGTACAAAGCAAGCGACCGATCAATGCCATTTTTCGAAGTTCTGAGGGCCAACAAGAAGTTTGAATGGACCGCCAAGTGTGAAGAAGCGTTCCAAGCACTCAAGCAGCACCTCCGCACCCTCCCGCCGTTGGCGAAACCGGTTCCAGGCGAGCCGCTCTATCTTTACTTGGCTGTTTCTGAAATTGCCATTAGCTCTGTATTAGTGAAGGTTGTCGAGGGTAATCAAGTCCCCGTCTATTATGTAAGCAAGGCGTTTGCCAAGTCTGAATTGAATTATCCTGCCGTTGAGAAGTATCTCTTTGCCTTGATTATTACTGCTCGGAAGCTAAGGCCTTATTTCCACGCACACGAGATTACTGTGTTGACGAACCAGCCTTTGAAGCATTTTTTGAACCGACCAGATGCATCGGGGAGATTAGTAAAATGGGAAGTAGAGCTTAGTGAGTTTCGCATACGCTTTGCTCCAAGAACGACCATTAAGGGCCAAGCATTGGCGGATTTCATAGCAGAATCTACAGCCCCCGATCTAGAAGAAGCGGGCCCTGTAGAGGGGGCAACTATGGAGTTCCCGACAGAAAAACAACCAGAGAGGGCAGAGCAATCAGAACAGCCAAATAAGGAAAATACCTGGGAGATGTACACGGATGGCTCCTCGAGTTCGGACGGATCAGGAGCGGGCTTTTTGTTGATACCACCAGGTGGAGGTGAGCCGCTTCGATATGCCTTGGCTTTAACGTTTAAGGCCACGAACAACGAAGCGGAGTATGAGGCTCTTATCACGGGCCTGAAAATTGCCGGAGGTACGGGAGTCGCTCACTTGAGGGTGAAGTGTGACGCGGCTTTGATCGTGAACCAGGTTCAAGGGCGATACGAAGCGAAGAGCCCGATAATGAAGAAGTACCTACGCGAGGTACAAGCCTTGAAGGAGAGCTTTAAAAACTTCGACATCGAGGCGATCCCGAGGGAGGAAAACGTGGAGACAGACGCCTTGAGCAAATTTGCCCTTGGGGCACCCTTGGAGGAAAATCGGAAGGTGCATTTCTTGGAGAAGGTGATCTTATCGACCACCGACCCGACACAGGTGTGTGCCATTGAAGCAAGATCGGAGGAGGAGCCCACTTGGATGACCCCGATAGTCGCATACCTGACTACGGGGGCAGTCCCCGATGATAAAGTAGTAGCCGACAGGATACGTCGGATCGCGGCTAATTACGTGATGCTAGACAATCAGCTATACAAGAAGGGCTGGTTCTCGACTCCGTACTTGAAGTGTGTGGCAGAGCCCGACACAAATCGAATCCTGAAGGAGGTGCATGAAGGGGTCGCGGCTTATCATGAAGGGGCCCGATCCATTATGAGGAAAGTGCTGAACTTGGGCTATTATTGGCCCACGATGAGCAAGGAAGCGACGGCGTTGGTCCGATCCTGTGACGCGTGTCAGAGGTACGCCCCGAGTATCGTGACTCCGGCTGCCAATCTGACGTGCATCAAGAGCGCTTGGCCCTTCGCACAGTGGGGGATCGAATTGGTGGGACCTCTTCCACAAGCACAAGGTCAATGTAAGTATTTACTTGTAGCTATCGATTATTTTTCGAAATGGATAGAGGCAAAGGCATTAGCTAGAACGACGGGGAACCAGATCGTCAAGTTCCTCCAGACTCACATTGTGTCCAGATACGGGATTCCTAAGGTGGTGATCAGCGACAATGGTCCACCGTTTAACGGCTCTCAGGTGAGGGAGTATCTGGAGGAGTTGAACATCGAGCATCGGACAGCTTCCGTACGCCATGCTCAGACTAATGGCCAGGTGGAATCAGCCAACAAAATCGTGATGGATGGCCTGAAGAAGAGGGTCTATGCCTTGAAGGGCAAGTGGCTGAATGAACTGGAAAACGTGCTTTGGGCTGTTAGAACGACACCCAAACGATCAACAGGGGAGACTCCGTTTGGCCTCGTTTATGGAACGGAGGCTGTCGCCCCCGTGGAGGTAGCTGTGGCGTCCCATCGGATGAGATATTACGAGCCTTTGACGAATGATGAGATGAGACGTCTGGACTTGGACTTGCTCGAAGAGAAGAGGCGGGAAGCCGATGAAGTCCAAGCTCGAATGCGTTTGGCGACGGCCAGGTATTACAATCGGCGAGTTAAGTCCCGACAATTCTTCGTCGGGGAGCTGGTTTGGCGTCGCAACGAGTTTACCCTTTTGGATCGAATCAACAAGATGTCACCAAAATGGGAAGGACCTTATAAGGTCGTGGGGATGCCAGCTCCAAATGCGTACAAATTGGAAGACCTCGATGGCAGAGTATTGAAGCATTCTTTTAGTGGCGAACACTTGAAGAAATACCATGCTTGACGAAAGTCGCCTTAAGTGGTGCCCGATGAAAGTCGCCTTAAGTGGTGCTCGACGAAAGTCGCCTTAAGTGGTGCCCGATGAAAGTCGCCTTAAGTGGTGCTCGACGAAAGTCGCCTTAAGTGGTGCCCGATGTAAAATCGCCTTAAGTGGTGTATACTGTTTATCGTTTAATTCGATGTAAGCCAATTTTGTGCCATCAATAAATAAAGAGGTTGCTTCCGATCAGAATTGTTCTTAGATTTACTCTAAGCATTATAAAGTCGCCCTGAGTGGTGCACGAGAAAAGTCGCCTTGAGTGGTGCATGAGAAAAGTCGCCTTAAGTGGTGCACGATTCTTAGATTTATTCTAAGTACTGAAAAGTCTCCTTGAGTGGTGCATAAGAATTAAGTCGCCTTAAGTGGCGCAGGTTGAAAAGTCGCCTTAAGTGGTGCACGATATTAAGTCGCCTTAAGTGGCGCAGGTTGAAAAGTCACCTTAAGTGGTGCACGATATTAAGTCGCCTTAAGTGGCGCAGGTTGAAAAATCGCCTTAAGTGGTGCACGATATTAAGTCGCCTTAAGTGGCGCAGGTTGAAAAGTCGCCTTAAGTGGTGCACGATATTAAGTCGTCTTAAGTGATGCGTGAGTCTTAGATTTACTCTAAGTATTGTCAAAGTCGTCTTAAGTGATGCACGGGATTAAGTCATCTTAAGTGATGCATGATTCTTAGATCTATTCTAAGTGTTGAAAAGTCGTCTTAAGTGATGCGCGAGATTAAGTCGTCTTAAGTGATGCACGAGATTAAGCCGTCTTAAGTGGCGCGTGATTCTTAGATTTATTCTGAGTATTGAAAAGACGCATTAAGTGGTGTATGATGGTAAGTCACCTTAAGTGGTGCAAGTTATTAAATCGTCTTAAATGATGTATGAGAATATCTTAAGTATCGAGGTTTCGACTTGAGAAAGTATAATAAAGCCACTGGGAGAAGTGCAATGAAAGAATCGGAACTAAGAAAGTCTGACATTAATAGGGCTCGAAGGCCCGATGATTACAAAAGGAGGAGAATACAAAGATTCTAGCGATAAGCAGTTAGGCCTAATCCTTGTTAGCGGCATCAACGGGAACAGGGTCCGCAAGGTCTAGGGCAGAAGGCTCCACTGGGTCAGCTGTTGGAGGATTGGCTATCGGGGTCATGGGATCGAGGAGTTTCCGATGAAGAAGTAGCTCCTCTTCACTCTGAACTTGTGGTATGCATTTCCGGCCTTGAGCATCGGCTTCTCTGGTGAAAATGATACATCCTTCCCGGAGAGCTGCATCATAAGCAGTGCTGAAAATTTCGTTCAGAACATAGTCGAAGTTGAAAGGCTTCCTTCCCTCGAAACCAGATCCACCGTCTGAAATCAGCCATTGAAAGGGACGTTAGGTTTTTCCGGAAAATTACAATCAAACTAAGCAAAGACGAAGGCGAACAATAGAGAAGAAACCCTTACCTGACATGATAACTGGAGGCTGGAAGAATGAACCTGACATTGCCGTAAAGATGGCCGAAGAAACACTAAGGTCTCAAGAGTTGCAGTAAGCTTTCGAAAATTTGTAGATGATAAGAGGAAACTGTACCCTGGGTGAGGTTTTTATAGGCGAAGAGGACAGTCGAAGGGGCGCTTTAATCTGAACCGTCGAAGTTGAAGCGTTCTAATCTGGACCGTTGAGATGAAACGTGCGGGATGGTAGCAGGTGCAATGATGAAATAGCCTGAAAAGCACTTTTCAGAAAAAGCAGACACAGAGAATCAGGCACGGGTACTGATGACGTCACTTCATTATCTACCACATTGGATGACTGGGGAACCGAGGAGTCCTCTTGGATTTGGCAGATATCCACAAGGCATTGAGGAAACATGAACGAGAAGACTCACACTGGGTGACTATGACAAGGGAAAGATCCCCGACTTCGACGTCGGAGGGTCGGAAGCTGAAAGACACGACGAACTAAAAGTCCCTCATGTCTTGGGGGCAAATGATGGGTCCGACTATAGCCGTTAGGCCCTTTAACGGTGAGGAAACGGCAAATAGGCCCGGTGGGCCCTAAACGAAGGCCAAGATGGCCCAGGCAAGGGATCCCGACGAAGGGAATCCGAGGATAAGAGGTCCCGACAGAGTCGGACCTGATAAGCGAGATGAACGCTCCCGACGAGCTGCCTCTGAGTAGGCCCCGATGATGAATCCCTGAGAACAATAGGCCCTGTCACGATGACGAGGGGCCCTGAGCGGTGACACAACGAGATAACTCTCGAGTCTCCGACGTTAGTCGGGACTCGCTATCAGAGGATAAGGCCGAGATACGCGGGGCGTGGCCGAGATACGCGGAACGTGGTTAAGATACACGGTGCGTGGCCGAGATACGTGGGGCGTGGCCGAGATAAGCGAGATCATGGCCTAGATAGGCGGGATCACACCCGAGATACGCGGGATACGGGCTAACCACCCCCAACGGTTCACCAGGTAACTGAGGCAACTCTTCGCCTATAAAAGGGCAGAGGTCACCTCAGATCAATTAAGTTGAATTACATTACTTGAGATTACTGCTTTCCAGTCGGTACAAGAGACTCATTTAAGCATCAGAGAGGGATTCTGGGTCACCGCCCGGTCTATCCCCTCTTGCAGGATTGCGTGGAGCGAAGGAGCTAGGATCGCCGTCAAAGACCGTACCGGAGTTCCACCGTGATCCAACAGGAGCATACTGGTTCTATTGCACCATTATATCCAAGTGTTTCACCACAAATCCCAATTAATACTCAGGTTAGTACTTGCTCAGAATCATTCTTTAGCTTGCTAAGAATATATTAATCTCATTTAGAGACGCGTTCTAATGGATTTGTGACATGAATTGATGGTTTTAACGACTGTGGTTTTGATTGTTATTTAATGAAGGATTGTAATCGCCGACCAAGAATGCTAAGTGAGGGTCAACAAATTTAAGCAGTGACACTTCTCACTCAAGTGCTCATAGTCAAGTAAGCAATTCATTTTTTTTTTTTTTTTTTACAGATTTCATGATTTTTCAGATAATACTATTGTGTTACAGGTCTGTAAACATTATAATATGGGTTTAAAATGCAACATCTTCAGGTAATTTTGTGTCTTTTCTTGCAGGTGGTTGGGAGCATATCAGTTCTGCTGCACCACCAAATCAAAGTGTTGCACCACCAATCTCAAGTGCTAGTCAGGTTAGTTCTTGCTTATTTACTATAAATATTTGATTACTTCTTCTATAAAAATACTACTTAAGTATTGTAAGTTCGTGATGACAGCTTAGGATTTAGGGTCGTATGCCTTCTTTGTTTTTTGGAATTTCGTCAAGTTTAGACAACTACTAGTTTATGTTGCTGATATTCTGATCTCTTATCTGTTTCTAGTTAGTCTACTGGTTTGTTACTTTTTTGAGTTCCCTTGTTAGTTTGTTTCAAGATGTTTGAACTATGTGATGTTCATTGATTTAGATATTGAGTTCCATAACTTTCTTAATTATCACAGGGTCGAGAATCAGCATCCTCAAGTGCACTTAATCAAGGCAATAAACACTGTCAATATAAATAACCAACATCATCAGGTCGTCGAATTAAAAAGGTAAAATCATCGAGTTCTGCAAGTCAGCTTAGAAAGTAACATTAACATAATATATATATATATATAGTTCAGCTTTTATGAGGTACAATTATTAGTTAGAAAAAGTTACTAAATTTATGTTTTTATTTTATACAGGTTAGGAAGGACATGTGCACATAGAATATGGTATATATGCAGATATAGTTATATGGTGGCTTATGTATATGAAAATTTTGGTGTTTAAACAAACATAATACATGACTGAAATATGTAAAATAGCTATGTTGAATTGTTGGAAATGATACTTTAGGGTAGAATCTTACTAAATGTCTAATTTGGTGATATGTTTGTACAATTGTATGTCTTAGTTAAAATCCAACGAAAAAAAGAACGAACCATTTTTTTTTTTTTAAAAAAAATTACATACCGACACTTTATAAAGTGACGCTAGTAACCATAGCGGCACTTTTTAAAGTAACGCAAGGGACTTACCTAGCGCGCTAGGGAATACCTAGCATCACTTTACAAAGTGACGCTAGGTAATAAATGGTGATGGCGAGCAGTGCGTGCGGCACTGTCAAAAAGTGTCGCTATATACTTTTTTTTTTTTTTATGAAAGTCAAACTTCATTGAAATCAAATTATTACACACTACAAAGTAGAAAAAAAAACCCGCGCTGGAGAGATTGGTTAACATCCAATTCCCGAACTAGTAGAGCGGGTACTAACAGAACAACATAAGCAAAAACAACAGAGGAAAATACGGAAATACAGATAAAAGTAAATAAACTAAAACAACATAACGGATTAACGGAAGAGATGACCCCAGGCAAATGATAGAAGCTTGGAGAAGAGGAATCATCGTGATACAGCGGCACCCGTAGCCCTTCGGAGGGTAGAAGAACCTTCCTCAAGAGCGACATAGCTAATTGAGGACCTGCAAACCAAGCGATACCAGACAGGACCCTTAATAAATCGGAAACACACATGACTCCATAGACAAACAAGGATGACCGCATGACCGGTGCAGAGATTTCTGAGTGGTAGGGGCTGGGCGAAACCAGTCTGCCGAAGCACCCCTGCCTGTTGAACATCCGCGAAGGACTAGCACACTTCGAGGGTGCCACAGAAATGCTCTGCTTCTCCGATTGGAGAAGGAAATGAGATACGTCCGCGACCGCGGTCGTATCGTGGTTACCTCGAAGGGTAAATATCATGCGGTGACTTATTCCGAGAACGGAGCGTTGGTTCTGACGAACCATGGGTTCAGCTGGAAGGGGTAGATGGGTAGTGGGCTGTACCGCCAAGATGTAGTCAAGTTTGAGCTTAAAACGGTGAACAGCATCCATGACAGCGCGTGGGGGGGGGGGGGGGGGGGGGGGGGGGGGGAGGGGGGGCATAGACGACCGGCGCACGGCATTGGGGCAGCAGAGGTGGGCCGTGGCGGCTGGTGGAGGCGCGTACTAGAGCGTACGACGGCGCGTCGGCGCGCAAGGCGGCGCGTGTAAGACACGCGCCGCTGTAGTGAGCGCCTGGGCGAATAGTGGACCGCGCGTGGGGCGCGTGTGGGGCGCGTGTGGAGGCGCATGTGATGCGCGTGACGGCGCGTGTACGCGTTTGTTGGCGCGTGGGACCCCATGGAGGTGGTTGTGGTGGTGGGGGGGGTCCTTGTGCGGTCTCGGGGGTGGTGGTGGTGGTGGTGAGGGTGTACGGGAGGATATGAGGGGCGAGCGGGTGAGGCGGACTCCTCTATTTGGCGAGGCGAAGGCGAAGCGTGGAATGAAAGCGAGGTTGAACAAGGCCATCCGCTGTGGTGGGGCTTCCGGCTTTGGCTTAGGCTTAGGCTTTTGCTGGAGGAAGAGTTGCTCCATGCTCATTGCCGACGAGAGAGTGTGCGAAAGCAGTGACTTCCCTTCGGATTTGGATCGAGAGAGGGAGTCATCTGCTCCGACCGAGGCAAAGCTATTCAGAAGTTAGAGAGTTTCTGAATAGTGCCTTGAGAGTGATGGGCCCTGGCGAAGGCCGTTAGGCCCCTTAACGATTAGCTAAACGGCGACTAGGCCTAATGGGCTAGGAGCTGGGCTGCTGGAAGGCTAAGGGCTCCGACGGAAGGAGGCCCCGATACTGAATGGCCACGAACAAGTATGGCTCCGACAGGGAAGAGCCTCGAAGATATCGGACCTGGACGTAGTCGGTCCCGATATGGGAGTTGACACCACTCCCCGAAACCGAATCCTCAAACGATGTAACTTGGGAGTCTCCGATAACGATCGAGACTCGCCAGTAAGAGCACAATCCCGGAAATCTCGCCACGATTATAGTGGTGGTATAATGGGCGAGATATGCGGGATACGAATAACTGTACGAGATACAGGGCAGAATATATGGCGAGATACGTGGAATAGCGGATCACAATCCAACCACCTAATCAGGTAACTGGGATAACCTCCCCCTATAAAAGGAGGGAAGTTATTCCAGATTAGGGTTACGTTTTACACACACTCACATTGCTTGCCTATTCTGTTGATCGCCATACTTACGTTAAGCATCGGAGAGGGATTCTGGGCCACTGCCCTCTATCCCCTTCTGCAGGATTACGAGGAGCTAAGGAATCCGTCACCGTAACCGGAGTTCCCGCCGTGATCCAACATTGGCGCCGTCTGTGGGAAACGCAACAAAAAGCCAAAAAGTAAGTTTGCTTTCCTTTGATTCCTTATCATGGCTGGCAACAGACCGCAGCGTTCAGGCAAGCAGGTGCCGGCCGCCAGCAATCCTCCTGAGGATGCTGCCCAGCATCAGGATCTGAGAGATGAGGGTGACAGCACTCGCCGAAACGAAGCACCTTCCCCGAATCCGGAGCTGGCCAGGGTAGTGGCAGAGGCCATGCCCCTATTCATGGAGGCCATGGAGGCCCTCCTAGACCGAAGAGAAGCTGCTAGAAGGCAGGCTGATCTACCGCCGCTCCCTCCACGACGAGACAATCCCAGAAGGCAAGGGGACGACAACTTGCCTCCACCTCCTCCATTAAGGGAACAGCCTATTCCCCCCAATCCAGCACCGGCGGAGAATTTTGTGGTCGATGGACCGGGGCCAGTGCAACAAAGGACCATTCCCCTGAATGGTCCCCTCACTGCCGACCAGGTGGTGAGAATTGTGGGTATCTGCATGGGAGACCAGAAGCCCATGATGTCGGAGCTGGGAAGTCAGGAAACCCATCCCTTCGTGCCCAGGCTGATTCGTACCCTGGCCCCTCCAGGTCTGGGTATCCCGAAGATAGACGAGTACGACGGGGACGCGGACCCGGTTCGCCATGTACAAAAGCACTTGACAGCATGCATGGGTAGGACCCCAGATGAGGATGTTATCTGCGCTCTGTTCCCAAGCACCCTCGGGGAGAAGGCGATGACATGGTTCTACAGTCTGCCCACTGGATGTATCACCTGCTGGAAGGATATGCACCAGCGATTCATTGCCCAGTATCAAGGACGCCGACGGCTTCTGAAGAGCGTTCGGACCCTGCATGAGGTGGTCCAGAGGCCTGACGAGTCGCTGGCTCAATACTATCAGCGTTACACGGCTGGCATGACTGAGCTGGATGAGGAGATATCGGAGGGCGAGGCCATCCGTACCTTCCTGAAAAATCTTAAACCCCCTTACGGTTCCGACTTACTGCACAGCATCGCGGCCAAGAATGTCTGGAACATGGAGGCGCTCCAAGCAAGGGTGAAACAGCAAATCGACGTCCAGGAGTCGAAGATTGCCGCCGGAGAACTGGCTCCTCCCAAGGGGCACGAAGGAAAACACTTGTTCAAACCATTGGACAACCGGCACAAGAAGGATAACTCCGAGGGTAGTCGGAGTCGAGGACGTTCCGATCGGAGGGAGGATAAGCGTCCGAACAGGAGGGACAGTCAGAAGGAAGAGTTTACCCCTCTCAACAGACCTTTAAAGGAGGTCTTAGCAGTGATGGAGAAGCAAGGCCTCGCCCGTTTCCCCAAAAAGAAGGAAGGAGAAAAATTGGGCTCCCGCACCGACCGTTACTGCCGGTTTCATCGGGCCTCCGGTCACGACACTGACCAATGTCGAGAACTGAAGAAGGAAATAGAGAAGCTTATCCAGAGGGGTAAGTTGAAGGAGTTCGTGGGGGACTCACGCTGCAAGCCCCGCTCACGATCTCGGTCGAGGTCCAAATCTCGATCGAGGTCCCCCAGGAAGAGAAGGTCCGACGTAGAACCTTCGGAGGGCCCTTCCGGGTCCCGACAGAAGAGAATTATTAATGTGATCCACGGAGGGTTCGCTGCAGGAGGAGACACATCATCCTCTCGGGAACGTTATGCCAACCAAGTACCAGTCGCAGTGGTTTTGGGGAAGAGATCGCGGTCGTGGACCCCGAAGGAAGAAATGGAGATCACCTTCTCGGCGAAGGATCTGGAGGGAGTAGAGACCCCCCACGAGGATGCCCTAGTAGTAACACTGGATGTAGGAGGATTTGAAGTGAAGAGGATCCTCATTGATGGAGGAAGCTCCTCCGACATCCTCTTCTCCGACGCCCTGGAACAGATGGGAAAGAAGAAGAAAGATTTGCGGGAGGTTACCTTCCCGATGGTAGGATTTTGTGGCACAACCTCTTATCCATTGGGGGTTATCACACTGCCCGTGTGGTTCGGCAGTGGCTGGAAAATGGAGAAGCGAGATGTGGAGTTCGTGGTGGTCGAATCCACAGGAACGTACAATGCAATCATTGGAAGAACCACCATTAACCCTCTGATGGCGGTAGCCTCGACGGTCCACCAAAAACTGAAGTTCCCAACCGAGAATGGGGTAGGCGAGGTGAAAGGCGACCAGGTGGCGTCGAGACGGTGCTATGTCAACGCCACCAGGAGATCAAGGAAGGAGGCTATGTCAGTGCTCCAGACAGACACTGACCCTCGAGAGGAGTTTGGGCGTCCCGCCCCCATGGAGGACCTAAAGGAAGTCGAGATAGATGGGCCCGAAAGGAAGGTAAAAATCGGATCTGCCTTATCCGACGAAAGGGCCCAGGAGTTGATTGCGCTCTTGCAAGAATTTAAGGAGCTGTTCGCCTGGTCCCCGAGTGATATGCCAGGAATCAGCCGGGACGTAATCGAGCACGAACTGAATATCGACCCTACGATCAAGCCGATCGCGCAGAAGAGACGTCCGATGGGGGCAGACAAGAGGATTGCAATCCAGCAGGAGGTCGGCAGGCTGCTCGACGCTGGATTCATTAGGGAGATCCGATTCCAGACGTGGGTAGCCAACCCAGTGCTGGTAAGGAAGAGCAACGGGAGATGGCGGATGTGTGTCGACTTCCGCGACCTGAACAAGGCTTGTCCGAAGGACTGTTATCCGCTCCCGCGGATCGATCAACTAGTGGATGCTACATCGGGACATGAGCTGCTGAGCTTTATGGATGCTTATTCTGGTTATAATCAGATAAAAATGGCGGAGAAGGATGCCCAACACACTGCCTTTTACGCTGACAGCGAAGTCTTCCAGTACGATGTCATGCCTTTTGGCCTGGTAAATGCGGGGGCAACCTATCAGAGAATGGTGAACAAGCTGTTCGGGGACATGATCGGAAATACCATGGAAGCTTACGTAGATGACATGTTGGTGAAATCCCGACAAGCATCGGACCATGTCGGTAATTTGGCTATGGCCTTCGAGAGGATGAAGCTCCACCAGGTCCGACTGAATCCAGCTAAATGCGCTTTCGGAGTCCATTCCGGGAAGTTCTTAGGCTTCATGGTGAGCCAGAGGGGGATCGAGGTGAATCCCGAGAAGCTGAGGGCGATAGAAGAGATGCAGTCTCCGACCAACCATAGGGAGGTGCAAGTGTTGAACGGTCGACTGGCTTCCATAAATCGCTTCTTATCCAAGGCCAGTGACCGATCGATGCCATTTTTCAAGGTGTTAAGGGCCAACCGACAGTTCGAATGGACCACCGAATGTGAGAAGGCGTTCCAAACGCTCAAACAGCACCTCCGCGACCTCCCGCCACTGGCGAAGCCAACTCCAGGCGAGCCGCTCTATCTTTATTTGGCCATTTCTGCATTTGCAATAAGCTCTGTTCTAGTTAAAGCTGTCAAAGGCAATCAGATTCCTGTCTATTATGTAAGCAAGGCGTTTGCCAAGAGTGAAATGAATTATCCTCCGATTGAGAAGTATCTCTTTGCGTTGATTATTACTGCTCGAAAGTTACGGCCCTACTTCCATGCGCATGAAATTACGGTGTTGACTGATCAGCCATTGAAACACTTCTTGAACCGACCCGACGCGTCGGGGAGATTAGTAAAGTGGGCCGTGGAACTTAGCGAGTTTCGAATTCATTTCGCTCCGAGAACAGCTATCAAAGGGCAGGCATTGGCCGACTTTATAGTTGAATCTACTATTCCCGATCCTGAAGTAACGGAAACAGTAGAGGGGGCAACCACCGGGAAGACTGATGAGGTCCCGATGGAAAGACAGTTGGAACAGCCAAATAAGAAGAACACCTGGGAGTTGTACACAGATGGCTCCTCAAGCTCAGACGGATCGGGTGCAGGATTCGTATTGATTCCACCAGGTGGGGCGGAGCCGCTTCGATATGCATTGGCCCTGACATTTAAAGCCACCAATAACGAGGCAGAGTATGAAGCTCTTATAACAGGACTGAAAATCGCCAGGGGTACTGGAATCGAGCATCTGAGAGTGAAGTGTGATGCAAGCCTGATTGTAAATCAGATTCGGGGACAGTATGGAGCAAAGAATCCAATCATGAAGAAATATCTTCAGGAGGCTCAAACATTAAAGGAAAGCTTCAAAAGTTTCGATATAGAGGCGATCCCAAGGGAAAGGAATGTGGAGGCCGATGCCTTGAGCAAGTTTGCCTTGGGGGCACCTTTGGAGGAGACTCGGAGGGTACACTTCTTGGAGAAGGTGATTCTATCGACGACCGATCCATCGGAAGTATGCACTATCGGGACAGGGTCAGAAGAGAAGCCCACGTGGATGACCCCGATAATTGTGTACCTAACCACGGGGGCACTGCCTGAAGACAAAGTAGCAGCAGAACGACTGCGACGAATGTCAATTAACTACGCGATGGTGGATAACCAGTTGTACAAGAAGGGTTTACTCTCGACACCTTTCTTGAAATGCGTAGCAGAACCTGACACGACCCGAATTCTGAGAGAACTACATGAAGGAGTCGCAGCCTGTCACGAGGGCGCTCGATCCATCCTGAGAAAGGCGTTGAACTTGGGATATTATTGGCCTACGATGAATAAGGAGGCAACAGCGCTTGTTCGATCCTGTGACGCGTGTCAGAGATACGCCTCGAATATCACAGCCCCCGCTGCTGATCTGACGCCCATTGGGAGTGCTTGGCCCTTCGCACAGTGGGGCATTGACCTGGTGGGACCCCTTCCGAAAGCAAAGAGCCAGTGCACACATCTGCTGGTTGCAATTGATTACTTCTCGAAGTGGATCGAGGCTAAGCCCTTAGCCAAAACAACAGCGGGACATATCATTAAGTTCCTCCAGACCCGAATCTTGTCAAGATATGGGGTGCCAAAGGTGATCATCAGTGACAACGGTCCTCCATTTAATGGGGCCCAGTTGGAGAGATTCCTGGACGAGTTCAATATCGAGCATCGGACGGCGTCCGTTCGTCACGCCCAGACCAACGGGCAGGTGGAGGCTGCCAACAAAATCGTGATGGAGGGCTTGAAGAAGAGGGTCTACGCTTTGGACGGAAAATGGCTAGATGAGCTGGAGAACGTGTTATGGGCGGTCCGAACGACACCCAAGCGGTCAACAGGTGAAACCCCGTTTGCACTTGTTTATGGGACGGAGGCGGTCGCTCCTGTGGAAATCGCTGTGGCGTCCCATCGAACCAGAAGCTATGAGCCCTCGACGAGTCCAGGAAAAGCCAAGATAGGACCTTTAACGAATGACGAAACCAGGCGCCTGGAGTTATCCTTGTTAGAGGAAAAACGGCTAGAGGCCGACATAACGCAAGCTCGGATGCGTCTGGCGACGGCGAGGTACTATAACCGGAAGGTCAGGTCGCGACAGTTCTATGCGGGGGAGCTGGTCCTACGTCGGAATGAGTTCGCTCTCCAGGATCGGATCAACAAGCTGTCTCCGAAATGGGAAGGGCCTTACAAGATCGTAGGCATGCCGGCCTCAAATGCTTACAAGTTAGAAGACCTCGACGGCAAAGTATTACGAAACACCTTTAGTGGCGAACATCTGAAGAAATGTCATGTTTGACAAATAAGTCGTCCGTAGAGGCGCAACGATGTAATCAAGTCGCCCTGAGTGGTGCATATCATGTTAAAGACATCAATCAATAAAGAGGTTACTTCTGATCAAAGTGTTCCTAAGTTATCCTTAAGTTATTAAGGTCCGATTAAAAAGCGTCATTGGACGTCCGAAAAATCCTTAAGTTATTAAGGTCCGATTAAAAAGCGTCATTGGACGTCCGAAAAATCCTTAAGTTATTAAGGTCCGATTAAAAAGCGTCATTGGACGTCCGAAAAATCCTTAAGTTATTAAGGTCCGATTAAAAAGCGTCATTGGACGTCCGAAAAATCCTTAAGTTATTAAGATCCGATTAAAAAGCGTCATTGGACGTCCGAAAAATCCTTAAGTTATTAAGGTTCGATTAAAAAGCGTCATTGGACGTCCGAGAAATCCTTAAGTTATTAAGGTTTGATTAAAAAGCGTCATTGGACGTCCGAAAAATCCTTAAGTTATTAAGGTCCGATTAAAAAGCGTCATTGGACGTCCGAAAAATCCTTAAGTTATTAAGGTTCGATTAAAAAGCGTCATTGGACGTCCGAAAAATCCTTAAGTTATTAAGATCCGATTAAAAAGCGTCATTGGACGTCCGAAAAATCCTTAAGTTATTAAGGTTCGATTAAAAAGCGTCATTGGACGTCCGAGAAATCCTTAAGTTATTAAGGTTTGATTAAAAAGCGTCATTGGACGTCCGAAAAATCCTTAAGTTATTAAGGTCCGATTAAAAAGCGTCATTGGACGTCCGAAAAATCCTTAAGTTATTAAGGTTCGATTAAAAAGCGTCATTGGACGTCCGAAAAATCCTTAAATTATTAAGGTTCGCTTTTAAAGCGTCGTAGGACAACCGAAAGCCTTAGGATCCGATAGAAGAGTTACGGGGAGCATAACCGAAAAAGAAAACATTCTTAGAAGGCTCGAGGGCCCAAAAGGTTCGGTACAAAAAGGATAATAAAAAGAAGTACAAGAACTTAAGATTTTAAACACCAGGGGCTGAATCTTCGGAAGGCTTTGGGAGGGCAGACTCATCGGCGTCTTCGGAGGAGCTTTCGGAAGGAAGGTTGAAATACGCTTCTGCGGCTGGGCCGAGAGTCTTGGACTTTCTCAAGTCGATGGAGTCCCCATAAGTCTCATTGAGCTCTTCAACAATATCGAGGATGGCGTTCTGTAGGTCTTCTTGACAATGCTTCGCCGCATCCTCCTTAAAATCCTCCGAGCTTCGGTACTCCTCGCGACCTTGGACCTTCGCGTTTGTTAATTGGGCGGAGTGATCCGCCCTCGCCTCTTCTAGCTCCGCCCTCGCCTCTTCTAGCCCCGCGACGGCCCTCTGCTTCTCGAGCTTCAGCCGTTCCGCAGTCTCCTGCAACGCCGCCTTCTCGAACGCAAACTGGCCCCGATCCGCCATGGCCGCCTGCTGCTCCCGCTTGAGCGAGCTCTCAAGACTTAGAATCTGCCGCTGTTGGGATTGAGCCTCTTGAGTGAGCTTGGCTCGGAGCTCCTCAGCCCGCCTTTCGCCCTCCTCCGCTCGGAGCCTTGACGACTCGGAGGCAGCTAGGTCCTCCTGGAGCTTGGTCAAGCTCTCGAGGTTGGAGTTGGCCCGCTCTCGCTCCAACGCCGCCCGCAAAGACAGGATGTAGCCGAAGCAACGATCCTGGTCCGCGATTTCCTGAAAAGAAAATGTAGCTTAGTACTCAAAAATCGAAACGCCCCCAGATGAACAAAAGAAAGATTCGCTTACCTCTACCCGACGGATAGCCATCTGCCGGATGTCAGCATCGATGTCTTCCCCTTCCAGAGAAAGGGGACGCCTCAAAGAGGGCGGGACCGAGCCCGACACCAAATGCAAGGCCAGGTTCTTCTCCTGGCACCTCCGATGCAGAGGGATTCCCTGAAGGGACTCCACCGGTCTCCAAGGCTCGGAGCCCTGGTCCGAAGAGAAGGCCCGATAGTAGTCCTCGTCCAAGGGGAGCGGAGGTACTACCAGGCGAGGCTCCTCAGCTTCCTCACTCACTCGAGCTTCGGGGGTCACACCCCTAACTGGCGAGGATGGTAGAGCAGAAGATGATGGCGGCGTGGTAGGAAGTGGAGATGCCTTCCCACCGGATGACTTCACGGGAGTCAACCTTGATTCCCCTCGGAGGAGGAGGCCTTCCTCCTCAGCTCGATCACCGGAAGGGGAGTCCTCCAAGCTGGTCACCCGACCGAATTCGCCCCGGTCTTCCATCGGGGCATCCTCCACCACCGGCTCCGCCGCAGGCGCAGAGTCCGAGCCAGCTGCAGCAGGGGCGACGTCCGCAGGACCTGCAGCGGGGCGAATAAGTCGAGGGATTAATTTGATATCAGTGTGCCAGATTAAACAACGCTCCATAAATCTTTCTCTGCCGAAAAAGTCATAATAGCCCGCCTCGAGAACATGTGGAGTTTCCCCTCGAAGGATATTCCCGACATCCCTAATTCGTCCTTCCATATCGGAGGCTTGAAGATCCCGAGGTACTAACTCCCTATATCTTTTAATAGCACGAAAGACTTCCTTACCTTCCTTTTCGGAGCGGACGTTGAAGGCGGACCGAACAACATCCACATTAGTCCGCCCCTCGGAGGTGGGGGCCTCAGAGGTCTTTGCCTTCTTCTTGGACGGCCCCGAAGTGGCAGAAGTCTTTCGGTGGGAAGGCTTCTTCTTGCGCTTCAGTGAGTGGGAGGCATCGGTATCCTCCTGAAACAGACGGACGGTCAGCGATGCTCGAGGGGCTGTAAGCAGTAAAAAAGAAACAATTAGAAGATTACCCAGAGAATTACATTGGAAACACCGTCACGAACTTTTCCCCCAGCCATGGGATCGATCAGCATAATCCCAATCTTGACCCGCTGTTGGTCAGTGACAGAGGTGGCCTCGAAGGGCTGGTAACCCTCCTCCCAGCGACGAGCCTGGATAAGCATCAAGGCTCTCCGAGTCTGTTCTGACCACGAACGGAAAGACACGGGAGGATCAGCCTCCACGATGGTCCTCGGCCACTCAATGGGACCAGGCTGGATAAAGAAATATTGCTCCTTCCAATTGGCATTATCGTTCCCTTTGTCGGAGATGATGGCCCGCTCCTTGCAGATCTTCCAGGACACCCTCCTGTCCCAACCCATCTCCTTGTACTGCTCGTCGGTCCCCTCAGGTTGACGGGGAGAAAAGGAGCAGATCCCATCCTTGTTGCAAGTCATCTTATAGAGGACCCGCCAAAGCTCCAGGCTATAACTCCAATCTTCTGCATTGATGTCGCACCACACCTGGAAGGCAATCCACGTACGAATCGCATGGGGGGAGAAGGTCGTGGGGTAGGTTTTGTAGTGATTGCACAACTCTACCCAGCTTGGACAAAAGGGGAGTCGAATCCCCGCACGAATTTGCCCCGGAGAGATAAACACTTCGTCTCCTTTGGGGAGCGTAACTTGAGTATTGCGAGAATTGAACTGGGACTCCTCGTAGGGATAACGAGCCCCAAAGGAAGATTCAAATATGCCACACTCGTTACAAGCCCTCTCATAATTAATAGGCGCGAGGGAGTTCTTCAAGTACTTGAAGACGAAGGGTGGTCCAGCAGTAGCAGGTCCCTCGGCTGAAAATCGTCGAGGAAGGAGGAAGGGGAAAATTGAAACCTAGGAAAATCGAAGATGAAAAGGAAAGGAACAATAAGGAGAAGAATCTTACCAGACATAGTGACTGAGTCCTGATCGGAGAAGCCTGAAGTGCCTGAAACACTGGTAAAAACTCGAATCGCCGGTGAAAACTTGAAATCTGGAGAATTACGGCTCTTGGGATCACAAAGAGGAGGAAATAAAAGAAAGGTAAAACAGTGCTTGGGGCTAGGGTTTTATAAGAGAAAAGGAAAACTGAAGGAGTGGAAAATCTGAGCCACAGAATTCGAAACGATTCAATCACGATCGTCCAAGGGGAAACGTGCCGATTCGGAAAATAGGAACGGTTTTAATCTGAACCGTCAGAACGGATAAGACAAAAGTAATGACGCATTGAAACGGCTGAAAAGTGCTTTTTCAACAGGCGGGCCCGCAGAGCCCAAAACGTTCCCTCACCTCCTATCAGCATTTAATGCTGACCTTTTCGAAAAACCCCTTCGAATCCGAACGGGATCCCAGAAGATCTTGAAAAGATCCAAGGCAAAGGCCTCCGATGGAGACGCGGAAGAGTCCGATGTCGGAAGACGCGATGCACTATAAGTCCCTCACGTCTTGGGGGCAGATGATGGGCCCTGGCGAAGGCCGTTAGGCCCCTTAACGATTAGCTAAACGGCGACTAGGCCTAATGGGCTAGGAGCTGGGCTGCTGGAAGGCTAAGGGCTCCGACGGAAGGAGGCCCCGATACTGAATGGCCACGAACAAGTATGGCTCCGACAGGGAAGAGCCTCGAAGATATCGGACCTGGACGTAGTCGGTCCCGATATGGGAGTTGACACCACTCCCCGAAACCGA
The DNA here is from genome assembly GCA_036873135.1 of Clarkia xantiana subsp. parviflora. Lineage (NCBI taxonomy): Eukaryota > Viridiplantae > Streptophyta > Magnoliopsida > Myrtales > Onagraceae > Clarkia > Clarkia xantiana. The sequence continues at coordinate 4,086,573 of JAPTYO010000018.1, forward strand.
ATCCTCAAACGATGTAACTTGGGAGTCTCCGATAACGATCGAGACTCGCCAGTAAGAGCACAATCCCGGAAATCTCGCCACGATTATAGTGGTGGTATAATGGGCGAGATATGCGGGATACGAATAACTGTACGAGATACAGGGCAGAATATATGGCGAGATACGTGGAATAGCGGATCACAATCCAACCACCTAATCAGGTAACTGGGATAACCTCCCCCTATAAAAGGAGGGAAGTTATTCCAGATTAGGGTTACGTTTTACACACACTCACATTGCTTGCCTATTCTGTTGATCGCCATACTTACGTTAAGCATCGGAGAGGGATTCTGGGCCACTGCCCTCTATCCCCTTCTGCAGGATTACGAGGAGCTAAGGAATCCGTCACCGTAACCGGAGTTCCCGCCGTGATCCAACAGAGAGAAGCTGGTCTAGAGTCCCCGTATCAATATGATCTATTTTTGGTAAACAAAACAGATAATATGTGTCGCTACATACTTGCGACATGTTATTCGTCGATAATTCTAGAAAATTGTCGCAACTAAAAAACTGCTGTTATATACTGAATAAACCGTCGCTATTTAACTTTTTTTTTTTCTGTAGCTAACCGAGGCATAGTCCCCACTCCTTTTGTATTTGTATAGAGGGGGGATTGATTGATGGGACTGAAGCGGCTCTGGAATTTTGAATGTATATATTAAAGATTGATTTGAAGCGTCAAATCATCTTATGATGAATAATATTATTATTTTTCTAATTCATACATGCATAGAAAAATATTGCATGATCTCATCTGGGCTACTAAGATTGTTGAACCATACATGAGTCAGTTAAGTAACCATAGCTAATATCAGTTTGTTGGTTACAGATAATAAATTCGACCTAACAAGCAAACAAAAAATGTGCATGATATATATTGATATAGCAAGGTTGATATTATTCAATGGTCTTGGACGAGTAACAGAATAAGCAGTGTTAGAAGAGCATTTCTTGCTGTATCAACAAATATATATAGAGCTTAATGCTTCTCCATATTTTTGTATATCAAAATCTAATCTTATTAATTAGAATATCTCATCTAAGTTAGTTTTACTAATTAATATTCTTAAAGACGAACTATGTTTGAATTCAGTTAAACACTCTTATTGAAGATGATATTAATTTTAATCTTCTCGATCCGAAATTATGAAAATAAAATTATATATTAAAAAAATTATAACGTCTCACATGCTTTGTCTCCAAGAGTTCTAATTTATTAATGGCTCCTCACTCATCGTTGCTCATAGATAAAAAGACATGAATAGAACCTAGGCAACATTAATTTCACATCACTTCAATCTTCATCCCCATCCCCCATGTAAGAATTCATCACAATCATACCAATTACTTGAATGTGCATGCATGAGACTCATCTGCTCATATGGCCCCCATCCGGCATCATATGATTCATATTGGTAACGACCTTGCTGTAGCTGAAAACCGTAAGCGGGAAATTCTAGAAAAGTTAGAGTATATTGTTTATGTATATGAGAAAATCTCAATATCCGGCTAAAAATCTTGAATTAATTAATAGTTTGATATTATGTTTGAAAGAAAATAAAGTCCGATTTTATATTTTCTTCAAAGATGACCTCTACGGCTTACTAATTAGGGTTAAATATTAAATACTTAGCTAAACTTTTTTCACAAGTGCAAACTTTTTTTTAGAGTAAATAGCTAGCTGAACTTTCCCGGAAGTAGCAATTAGGTAACTCTATTAATTTTTAGTTGAAAACTAAAGGAATTCCCCACCCGCTAAGCACGTGATCGAGTGAAATTGGTGACAGCATACACTTTATGACCAGAATACAGCTGCACGTCTCATTTTTACTGAAATCTCATTTTTCTACTAAAACACTGATGCAGCATGATGGGGATAGGTGAGGATCAAATACTCGTTGATTCAGGGGAATGCCGAGAATTTGATGGATAGAGGGTGCAAGAACTCGTTGATTCAGAAGAATACCGAGGAATTGACGCAGGGTTGAGGAAAACCTCAATTTTTTCATTAATAATTCAACTAAATGTAACTGACGGCTAACGGAGTTTAAATAGAGATATCTAAAACCCTAACCCTAGGACATAATCCGAAATTAATAATAAAGTCCCAAACAAAACCGAAAAATTATAAAAAAGACCGAAAGAAACATAAAATTGCATATTTGACCATCTATACGAAGGAATTTGGCCTAAAACTGTCAAACATCATATTTTACTATAGTTTTTGCTCAAATCTCCGTTTCTTCATGAAAAAGTGTACTCGCACGCCAAAATCCGACAGTTCAAGATCTCCCACATCATTCTCTCCGGGGAAGAGAAGATTCGCCCTCGAATCTTGCGCGAGGAAGGCTAGTAATAGGAAGTAGGAAGAAGAAAACACTCAGCCACAACATCATAAAAATTTTCACGTGAAGCGGTGTTCGAGGGTGGTCTGGGTGCCGACGTTGGGGTTGATTTTCCTTGTGGCTTGTACCCGAAATCGGAGGTCAAGAGGCCTTCGAATTCGCTCCTGGCAGTCGAGGAGATGATGAATTCAGGATCATGGAAGGTGGGGTGATGGTCGATCATCGTTGTGACGTCTTTATCTTTAACATACTCATCATAAATTGGATTATCAAGAACAATAGCAGTTTTGGTATGATCAGGTGCCAGCCAATCAAGGAACGACATCGCGCACAATTTTCGACTCTGATACCAATCTGATGCAACGTGATGGGTGATGGATATACGCCCAATTTGAACTCGTCTCCTTTCAGATTGTCTTATTTTAATCGTTCCACTCACGATTATAAATCAAAACTTGGAACCCGAGAACTTCACTCGCAACGCGAACGGCCTGGACGAGCCAGAATATTCGTCCGGACCGGTCCGTTGGTATCACCTAGCTGAGATCGGGCTAGCCGGCCTAATCTCTCATAGGAGAGATCGGGTGGGCCAACCCGATCTCTACTAGGAAGGATCGGCTGGGCTAACCCGATCTCTCCTAGGAGGGATCGGGTGGCCTCACCCGATCTCTCCTAGGAGGGATCGGGTCAGCTGACCCAGCCCCTCCCAAGAGGGGTCGGGCAAGCTGACCCGATCTTAGGCCTTAGGGGTCGAATTTTCCGTCCGACTCCAAGGGTCCTGACATTCATTTTACCCGACCCATACTTAGACTATTTCACCCACCTCTTTGTGCCTTTAAAGGTTTTAATCATGTTGTTATGTGTTAATAAAGTACGTTTAAGGATTAACGGTGTCATCAAGCCACCTTAATCCCCCCGTAGCCTATATATACTTCGCAAGTTCTATTCATTGGGACAAGTTTACATCTTTGCACATTTTAGCTCTGCCTTCTCTCTAGGATTTTCTCTCTCTAAAGAGCCCGAACTTACTTAGGCATCAGAGAGGATTCACCGAGGACCACCCCCCCTCTCCGTTACTGCCCATTGTGCAGGTTAGCGAGGAGCAGGGAACAGATCACCCCGACAAGCTAAGCAGATAAAAAAGAAGAGCGAAATAGCCGAAAGAGGTGTCACTCGGATCAGAGACCCATCAACCCGAGGCACACGTCTTAACACTTGGCACAGTCCGTGGGTTTTGAATAAAAAATCCTGGCAATCACACGATCTATGACGAACAGCCTGCCATCCAGAGACGACCGTCCACCGGGGGACGGTAGGCAACCAAACAATCAAAGAAGACAGCCCGTACCCCGGGAAGACAACCCACTCCTCAGGGGCAACCTACACCCCCTGCGTGTCAAACAACACCCCAAGCTACACAAGCAAACTACAAGGAGGACCATCACACCCAGCTGGGGCCGAGTCCTCCACTGCCTCGACTCCTATGAGTCGGCGACCACAGAAGCAGGGGGCACGACAGGGGGTACTATCTCAAGGATACCAATATACGGCACCCTCACAGGGGTACCACTATGAAGCACGTCCTCAAGAGTATCCTTACGGCATGCCAACACAAGGAAAAAATAACCGAGCTCATACCACTAACACGAGGCCTATGCATTCACAGGGAGTACAAACAGTGACTCCAGGGTTCATGAATGCATTAGATGAGCTTTTGGCATATAGAGAGGCTGTGAGAAACGGGCAGGAGAGAGAGTATACGCAAGAGGAGCAACACTCGCAGGCGAATCAATACCCACCAGAAGAGCAGTACCAACATGAATAGCAGTTCCCAGAAGAAGAGCCACACACGCGCCCTCCAACAGGGCAGCATGGAAGACAAGGCAGAAACGAGCAAATACCACCTCCAAGTGATAGGCATCATTTCGTCCCTCCAATGCAACCCCAAGCACCACAAGGGGAATGAACATACACTCCATTGAGGGATAATGCACAGCCTCAGCAACCAAGGAGACAAGAGTTCCAGCATCCACCCCCACAGGGATACCCACGTTACACATACAGTCCTTATCATCATGGACATGGAATCCATGCGAGCCTGGTGATAAGCTATGATGGACCTCAAATAAATTATAGCCCATCACCAGTGATGCTAACTCAGGAAGACATAGAGGCAATGATTGCGAAGAAGATGAATGAATCTAAAACGAATGGATTGCACTGGCTGAGTGATAGCACAAATCACCCATTTACAAGGGAGTTGGAGAACAACAAAGTGTTTGATGCATTGAACTTGATAAAGATAGAAAAGTATAACAGCTAGACTGACCCCTTGGAGCACATCCAACAACACGAGGACTCTTGGGTAGGACAACGGATGATCGCTATAAGGCACTATTGTTCCCAAATACATTATCAGGGGTAGCATCGCACTGGTTCTTCAGCCTACCAAATGAGAGCATCCATTCATGGGCACAACTGAAAGCTAAGTTCCTCCAAAGGTACTTGGGAGAGAGGAAGTTACTCAAGGGAACAAGTTCGATTGACGATGTGAAACAAGAGCATGAGGAGACACTAGCAAACTATTACACCATGTTCAACTAGAACCTAGCTGATATACAAGGGGACATAACTGAGAGTGAGATCATAAGAGCTTTCATAAGGAACCTTAGACGCTTTGTCTCAAACTTGGCAGAAAAGATGGCTAAAAAACCCGCAGACACACTGGAGGAGCTTGCGGCGAGGGTGAAAACCCACATTGATCTGGAAAGGCACAGAATGAGCAAGAGGGAAAAGATTCGGGCCACCAAGGAAGAGAACACAAAGCCAAACATAGGAAAACCACCTCATGTTCCCCAGCCAAATAGACAACAAGACTGGCGTCCACCCCAACTGATGGGTCCGACTACAGCCGTCAGGCCCTTTAACGGCGAGGAAACGGCAAACAGGCCCACCAGGCCCAGAATAAAGGTCAAGATGACCTAGGAGGAGGGTCCCGATGAAGGGAGTCCCGACGAAGCAAGGTCCCGACAGAGTCGGTCCCGACAGTGGAGCCGGAAGCTCCCGATGAGAAGCCTTTAAGTAGGCCCCGATGATGAATCCCTGAGAATGATTGGCCCTGTCACGATGACGAGGGGCCCCGAGCGGTGACACAACGAGATAACTCTGGAGTCCCCGACGGGAGTCGGGACTCGTTATCAGAGGAAAAAGCCAAGATATGCGGGGCGTGGCCGAGATACGCGGAACGTGGTTAAGATACACGGAGCGTGGCCGAGATACGCGGGGCATGGCTAAGATACGCGAGATCATGTACGAGATATGCGGGATACGGGCTAACCACCCCTAACGGTTCGCCAGGTACCTGAGGCATCTCTTTGCCTATAAAAGGGCAGGAGGTCACCTCAGATCATTTACGTGGAGAAAAATACACTTTGATATCTGTTACTTGCCAGTCAGACGAAGTACTCATTTAAGCATCGGAGAGGGATTCTGGGTCACCGCCCGGTCTATCCCCTCTTGCAGGATTGCGTGGAGCAAAGGAGCTAGGATTGCCGTCAAGATCCGTACCGGAGTTCCACCGTGATCCAACATTGGCGCCGTCTGTGGGAATCAAACAAAAAGCTGATATTCCTTCTACTCGATCGATGGCGGCTGGCAAGAACAGAAGGGGACAATCCGGTAGTTCCCGTCACCCTGCTGCAACGAATCTGAATTCAGTACCAGAACAAGAGGAAAACCAGAACCACCCTCCGGCTGAGCTCTCCCAGACAGGAGGGCACAATGGATCGCATCCCGAAGATGTTGCCCCTCAGCACCAGGACAACAGGGGGCAGGAGGCTCCCCCAGCTGCAGATTTGACGAAGGCCGTGGCAGAGGCCATGCCCATGTTTCTGGCGGCCGTAGAGGCTCTCTTGGATTGAAGAGAGGCTGCGAGGAGGCAGGAGGAGATGCCCCCGTTGGAGGAAGCGACCCTGCCGACAGAGGGTCGGAACGCACAGGAAGCCCCGCCCCGAGGTCAGGACAGAGGCAGGGCAACTGGTCAGCCGGAAAGGTTCGTGGTTGATGGGCCAGGACCAATACAGCACAGGACCATTCCCCTGAATGGTCCCATCACTCCCGACCAGGTGGTAAAGATCGTGAACATCTGTATGGGAGAACAGAAGCCGCTGGTGTCGGAACTGAGGGATCGATCCACTCATCCCTTCGTCCCCCGACTCATTGACACCCTAGCCTCGCCTGGGCTAGGCATCCCCACGATAAAGGAGTATGATGGCGAAGGAAATCCAGTTCGCCACGTCCAGAAGCACCTAATGGCGTGTCTGGGAAGAGCCCCAAGTGAAGACATAGTGTGTACGTTGTTCCCGAACACACTGGGAGAAAGGGCCTTGACTTGGTTCTTTAGTCTGCCCCCAGGCTGCATCACTTGCTGGGCAGACATGCACGACCGATTCATTCAACAGTACCAGGGTCGGAGGCGGTTATTGAAGAGCGTGAGGTCCTTGACCCAGGTGGTGCAGAGGCCCGACGAATCGCTGGCTCATTATTACCAGCGGTACACAGCCAGCGTAGCAGAGATAGATGAAGAAATCTCGGAGGGCGAAACCATCCGCACCTTCATTCGGAACCTGACAGCCCCTTATGGCTCCGACTTGATGCACAGCGTGGCTGAGAAGGCTGTGTGGAATATGGAGGCATTGCAGAAGAGGGTGAAGCGGCAGATCGATGTCCAGGAGTCAAAGATAGCCGCGGGAGAACTAGAACCCCCAAAGTCGAACAAGGGGAAGCAGTTGAGTAAACCTTTCGACGATCGTAAGTCAAAGGGTAAACCCGACAGTGGCAAGAATCGAGGTCGTCCGGATCGGAGGGATGACAGACGTTCTTCAAGGAAGGATAAGCGGGAGGATTTTGACGTTCCTCTCAACTGCTCCATGGCGGAAGTGCTGACAGTTATGGAACGACAAGGTATCTCCAGGTACCCCCCCGAAGAAAGATCGAGAATTCCTGGGGTCCCGCACAGATCGCTATTGTCGATTTCACCGCGCAAATGGCCACGACACCAATCACTGTCGGGAGCTGAAGAAAGAGATTGAAAAGCTGATCCAGAAGGGAAAGCTTAAGGAGTTTGTCGGGGATAAGCGGTGCCGATCCCGCTCTCGGTCCCGATCGCGGTCCCGTTCCCGATCCCGCGATCGGTCCTCGAAAAAGAAGAGAACTGATCCAGAGTCATCCGGTGCTCGCAAAGAGAGACGAGTCATCAACGTGATTCATGGAGGATTTGCTGCTGGAGGTGATACCTCATCCGCCCGAGAGGTTTACGCCTCTAGGATCCCTACGGCAGTGGTGTTGGGTAAGAGGTCCCGATCCTGGACCTTGAAAGAAGAGATGGTGATCTCCTTCTCGTCGGAGGACCTTATAGGCGTGGAGACTCCGCATGACGATGCCTTGGTGGTAACCTTGGATGTAGACGGGTTCGAAATGAAGAGAATTCTAATCGACGGAGGGAGCTCCTCCGACATCCTATTCATGGACGCGCTGGAGGCTATGGGGAAGACGAAGAAAGATCTAAAGGAGGCAAACTTCCCGATGGTCGGGTTCTCTGGCTCAACCTCCTACCCGCTAGGAGTAATTACCTTACCAGTGGAGTTTGGTAGCGGGTGGAAATCAGAAAGGAAGAACGTGGAGTTTGTCGTGGTTGATTCCGCAGGGACCTACAATGCGATTATCGGGAGAACCACCATTAATCCTCTGATGGCCGTTGCCTCGACTGTGCACCAGAAGATGAAGTTCCCGACCGACCACGGAGTCGGAGAGGTCAAGGGCGACCAAGTGGCTTCCCGAAAATTCTATGTTAATGCCACCCGGGGGAGGAGGCGAGAGGCCATGACTATCCTCCAGATAGACACAGATCCCAGAGAAGAGTTTGGGCGTCCCGCCCCCGTAGAAGATCTGAAAGAAGTCGAGATCGATGGACCCCAGAGGAAGGTGAAAATCGGGTCTGCTCTAACTGAGGAGACAGCCCAAAAATTGGTGGAGCTGCTGAAAGAGTTCAAAGAGCTGTTTGCCTGGTCCCCCAGCGATATGCCCGGAATCAGCCCCGACGTGATCGTGCACGAGCTGAAGATAGACCCCGCGATCAAGCCTATCACGCAGAAAAGGCGTCCGATGGGCACGGATAAGAAGATCGCGATCCAGCAGGAGGTGGGCAGGTTGCTCGACGCTGGGTTCATTAAAGAACTCCGATTCCAGACTTGGGTGGCCAACCCCGTGCTGGTGAAGAAGACTAATGGGAAGTGGCGAATGTGCGTGGACTTCCGCGACTTGAACAAGGCTTGTCCAAAGGATTGCTATCCACTCCCGAGGATTGACCAGCTGGTGGATGCCACATCGGGACATGAGCTGTTAAGTTTCATGGATGCGTATTCAGGCTACAACCAGATCAAGATGGCCAAAGAAGACGTCCCCCACACAGCGTTCTATGCAGACAGCGACATCTATCACTATGATGTCATGCCTTTCGGATTGATCAATGCCGGGGCAACCTACCAGCGGATGGTGAATAAGCTGTTTGGAGATATGCTGGGAGAAACCATGGAAGCCTACGTGGATGATATGCTGGTGAAGTCCCGACAAGCCGAGGATCACGTGCACAACCTTACCATGGCGTTTGAGCGGATGAGGCTCCATCAAGTTCGCTTGAACCCGACGAAATGCGCCTTCGGAGTCCACTCAGGGAAATTTTTGGGCTTCATGGTGAGCCAAAGAGGAATTGAAGTGAACCCCGAGAAGCTGAGGGCAATTGAGGAGATGTAGTCTCCGATAAACCATCGGGAGGTGCAAGTACTGAATGGCCGACTAGCTGCAATGAACCGCTTCTTGTCCAAAGCCAGCGACCGATCAATGCCATTTTTTGAAGTCTTGAGGGCCAACAAAAAATTCGAATGGACCGCCAAATGTGAAGAAGCGTTCCAAGCACTAAAGCAGCACCTTCGCACACTCCCGCCGCTGGCGAAACCGGTTCCAGGCGAGCCGCTCTTCCTTTATTTGGCTGTTTCTGAATTTGCCATTAGCTCTGTGTTAGTAAAGATTATCGAGGGTAATCAAGTCCCCGTCTATTATGTAAGCAAGGCATTTGCCAAATCTGAATTGAACTACCCTGCCGTTGAGATGTACCTCTTTGCGTTGATTATTACTGCTCGGAAGCTAAGGCCATATTTCCACGCACACGAGATCACTGTGCTAACGAACCAGCCTTTGAAGCATTTATTGAACCGACCGGATGCGTCGGGGAGATTAGTGAAATGGGCGGTAGAGCTTAGCGAATTTCGCATACACTTCGCTCCGAGGACAGCCATTAAGGGCCAGGCATTAGCAGATTTCATAGCAGAGTCTACAGCCCCCGATCTGGAAGAAGCGGGCCCTGTAGAGGGGGCAACCATGGAGGTCCCGACAGAAGAACAACCAGAGAGGGCAGAGCAATCAGAACAGCCAAACAAGGAAAATACTTGGGAGATGTACACGGATGGCTCCGCGAGTTCAGACGGGTCAGGAGCGGGTTTTTTGTTGATACCGCCGGGTGAAGGTGAACCGCTCCGATATGCTTTGGCTTTAACATTCAAGGCCACAAACAACGAAGCGGAGTACGAAGCTCTTATCACGGGCCTAAAAATCGCTAAAGGCACTGGAATCGATCACTTGAGAGTGAAGTGCGACGCGACGTTAATCGTGAACCAGGTTCAAGGGCGATACGAAGCAAGGAGTCCGATAATGAAAAAGTATCTGCGAGAGGTACAAGCCCTGAAAGAGAGCTTCAAAAGCTTCGATATCGAGGCTATCCCGAGGGAGGAGAACGTAGAGGCAGACGCCTTGAGCAAATTTGCCCTGGGGGCACCTTTGGAAGAAAATCGGAAGGTTCACTTCTTGGAGAAGGTGATCTTATCAAACATCGACCCAACGCAGGTGTGCACCATTGAGACAGGATCGGAGGAAGATCCCACCTGGATGACCCCGATAGTCGCGTATCTGACTACGGGGGCAGTCCCCGAGGATAAGGTAGCAGCAGACAGGATATGTCGGATCGCGTCTAATTATGTGATGTTGGACAATCAGCTGTACAAGAAGGGCTGGTTCTCGACTCCGTACCTGAAGTGTGTAGCAGAACCCGACACCAATCGAATCCTGAAGGAAATGCATGAGGGGGTCGCGGCTTGTCACGAAGGGGCCCGATCCATTTTGAGGAAGGTGTTGAACTTAGGCTACTATTGGCCCACGGTGAACAAAGAAGCAACGGCGTTGGTCCGATCATGCGACGCGTGCCACAGGTACGCCCCGAGTATCGCGGCTCCGGCCGCCAACCTGACATCCATCAAGAGCGCTTGGCCCTTCGCGCAGTGGGGCATCGACTTGGTGGGACCTCTTCCACAAGCACAAGGACAATGTAAGTATTTACTTGTAGCTATCGATTATTTTTCGAAATGGATAGAGGCGAAGGCGTTGGCCAGAACAACGGGGAACCAGATCGTCAAGTTCCTCCAAACCCACATCGTGTCCAGATACGGGATTCCTAAGGTGGTGATCAGCGACAATGGCCCACCGTTTAACGGCTCTCAGGTGAGGGAGTATCTGGAAGAATTGAACATCGAGCATCGGACCGCCTCCGTACGCCATGCTCAGACTAATGGCCAGGTGGAGTCAGCCAACAAAATCGTGATGGATGGCCTGAAGAAGAGGGTCTACGCCTTGAAGGGAAAATGGCTGAACGAACTGGAAAATGTACTTTGGGCTGTTAGAACGACACCCAAACGATCAACAGGGGAGACTCCGTTTGGCCTCGTATATGGCACGGAAGCTGTCGCCCCTGTGGAGGTAGCTGTGGCGTCCCATCGGATGAGATATTATGAGCCCTTAATGAACGATGAAGTGAGACGTCTGGACTTGGACCTACTCGAAGAGAAAAGGCGGGAAGCCGATGAAGTCCAAGCTCGAATGCGCTTAGCGACAGCCAGATACTACAATCGGCGAGTGAAGTCCCGACAGTTCTTTGTCGGGGAGCTGGTTTGGCGTCGCAACGAGTTCACCCTTTTGGATCGAGTCAACAAGATGTCACCAAAATGGGAAGGACCTTATAAGGTCGTGGGGATGCCAGCTCCGAACGCATACAAGTTGGAAGACCTCGATGGCAGAACATTAAAGCATTCTTTCAATGGCGAACACTTGAAGAAACACCATGCTTGAAGAAAGACGCCTTAAGTGGTGCCCGATAAAGTCGCCTTAAGTGGTGCTCGATAAAGTCGCCTTAAGTGGTGCCCGAAAAAGTCGCCTTAAGTGGTGCCCGATGTAAAATCGCCTTAAGTGGTGTATGCTATTTATCGTTTAATTCGATGTAAGCCAATCTTATGCCATCAATAAATAAAGAGGTTGCTTCCAAATAAGAGTTATCCTTAGATTTATGCTAAGTGTAAAAGTCGCCTTCAGTGGTGCACGATGAAAGTCGCCTTCAGTGGTGCACGATGAAAGTCGCCTTCAGTGGTGCACAATACTTAGATTTATTCTAAGTATCCAAAAGTCGCCTTCAGTGGTGCACGATGAAAGTCGCCTTCAGTGGTGCACAATACTTAGATTTATTCTAAGTATCCAAAAGTCGCCTTCAGTGGTGCACGATGAAAGTCGCCTTCAGTGGTGCACAATACTTAGATTTATTCTAAGTATCCAAAAGTCGCCTTCAGTGGTGCACGATGAAAGTCGCCTTCAGTGGTGCACGATGAAAGTTGCCTTCAGTGGCGCACGATGAAAGTCGCCTTCAGTGGTGCACAATACTTAGATTTATTCTAAGTACCCAAAAGTCGCCTTCAGTGGTGCACGATGAAAGTCGCCTTCAGTGGTGCACAATACTTAGATTTATTCTAAGTATCCAAAAGTCGCCTTCAGTGGTGCACGATGAAAGGCGCCTTCAGTGGTACACGATGAAAGTCGCCTTAAGTGGTGCACAATACTTAGATTTATTCTAAGTATCCAAAAGTCGTCTTAAGTGATGCGTGGGATTGAGTCGCCTTAAGTGGTGTACGATCTTTAGGTTTATCCTAAGTAACGATTAAGTCGTCTTAAGTGACGCACTCGATATTAAGTCGCCTTAAGTGGTGCATGTTATTAAATCGTCGGGAAGGACGTATGAAAAATTCTTAAGTATCGAAGTTTCGACTGCTAAGAACTAAGTCGTCTTAAGTGACGCACTCGATGCTAAGTCGCCTTAAGTGGTGCAGGTTGTTAAATCGTCGGGAAAGACGGAAGACAACAAAAGATCGAAATTAAAGGAGTCTAATATTGATAAAGGGCTCAAAGGCCCGACAACGACACAAGAGAAGAAAATACAAGGACTCTGAAAGATAAAAGTATTCAAGCTTGGTCCTTGTCGGCAGCATCGGCAGCAGCTGGGTCCGCGGAGTCAGTAGCAGAGGGATCCACAGGATTGGCTTCGGGAGGATTAGTTATCGGGGCGTCCGCACTTGGAAGTTCAGAAGCGTCTTCGACAATTACGGGAGTATTCCCCCCGTCACTCTCCTCGGAAAGAGTAAAATACTTCTTCGCAAAGGGAGCGAGGGAAGGAGACTTGTCGAAGTTGATGGCGTCGCCATACTCCAGGTGGAGCTCCTCAACCACGTTGAAGAGAGTGTTCTCAGCCTCTGCGCCAAAGAACTTCATGGCATCAGCTTGAAAACCCGCCGACCTCCGATAATCCTCCCGGCCCTTTTCCTCCGCTTCGGCCAGCTGCGCAGGAAACCCCGCGATTAGCTCCTCCAAAGCTTTCTTCTCAAGAACCAGTTGGTCCTCGGCAGCCTTCTTCTCCTGAGTCAGCCTGTCCACAATCACCCCCCGCTCCTGCCGCTCTTGCCTCAAGAGCCCCTCGAAGTCCGCGATCTGCTGCTGAAGATCCCGAATCTTCTGATTAAGGGCAGCCTGCTCCTTGACAAACTTCCCCCGCAGAGACTGGAAGGCCTTGAGATCCGCCTGAAGCTGCTCGCGGACCCCTCGGTCCCGCTCCCGGGCCTCATCATAGGCAATAATATACCCGATGAGGCGGTTGTAGTCCCCGAGCTCCTGCAATAGAAAGGAAAAATGTTAATGAACAAACGACTCGATCTACCATCAACAAGAAAGAAGCAAAGTCTCACCTCTACGCGGCGCACAGCCATATCCCTGATATCCCGCTGCATATGTGTCCGATTGAGGTAAATCGGATGCCGCATAGAAGGCAGGATAGAACCCGCCAGCAGATGTAGGGCCAACTCCTGGTCCCGTTCCTCTTGTGTAAGCGGGACTCCCTGAAGCGTCTGGATAGGAGTCCAAGGGGCATTCGCCTGTGAAGAATTGAAGGGCCTGTAGAAGTCCCCATCGAGAGCAAGGGGAGAGATAGGACGAGGAAGGGAAGGGCACGCCTCCGTCTCGGCCCGAACAGGGGAGGGAGAGAAGTCGTGGATAGGTGAGAGCTCCCGCTGCTGCGGAGGAGACGAAGGAGGCGGCCCCTGAGGGATTGGTTTCAAGGGGGATTGCCCCGCCTTCCGACGCTGTTGAGGGGGGTCAGCCCCGCCAGTCTCCTCGGAGGAGTCCAGAGTCTCCACCTGACGAAACTGTTCGCCAGATGGTGCTTTCTCTCCAGCTGAGGAAGGCACCCCCGCTGGAGGCGGTGCATCTACGGAAACTGCGGTACCCGAGGAAGCTCCCGAGCGACCTGCACCTGGAGGATGAAGAGCTTCAGAAAGGTAGTCAGGAAGTTCATCGGGATTCTTACACCAAATGATACGTCGGGAGACGTATTGATCCTTCCCGCGGTAATGATAGTAGCCTGCCTTCAAGACTCGGGGAGTTTCGCCTCGAAGGATTCTTTTGACATCAGCAATGCGGCCTTCCTTGGTCGAGGAAATCAAATCCGACGGGACCATCCTTTTATACGATTTAATAGCAAGTCGGAGTTGTTTACCTTCTTCAGCATTCTGGACATTGAAGAGCTGGTCCAGATCCACCCGCGTCCGCTTGGGCTGCTCCGCTGAAGGAGACCCCGACCTGGCAGCAGCCTTCTTGGCAGACTTCCTCTTCCGCGAGGGGCGGACATCATCAGTCTCCCCCTGCTTAAGGAACAGATCGCTCAGCACAGATACCTTCTTGGCTGCAAACAGTAAACAAAGAAAGAGTTAGAAGTTTACCCAAGGAACCATATTGGAAGGACCGTCGAAGAGTTGGCCCCCAGAAACAATGTCGAGGAGTCGGATCCCGGCGTGCACCAGGTCCCGCTCCACTAGTGAGTTGGCGTTGAGAGGAGTGTAAGACTCCTCCCACCGATAGAGCTGGATAAGCTGGAGAGTCTCAAAATCCTCATCAGCATAAGTGTGGAAAGCAGGCGGAGGGTCTGCTACCACCTCCCAGCGAGGCCAGGGAATGGAGGAGTGACGGATAAAGAAGTAGCTCCTCTTCCAGCTACTATTGTCGGACCCTGTATCGATCAAGAGTCCCCGACCCTTGACCACCTTCCAGGTGTCACTGGTCCAACCGTGCCGGGCAAGCTGCTGCTTACTCCACTTGGGCATCCGAGGGTAGAAGGCGCAAACCCCCGCCTCGTTGCACTTCAGCCCATAGAAGGTCCGGAAGAGTTGGAGGCTGTAGACCCATTTCTGTCGAAGACAGAGGACTTGAAAGGCGTTCCAGATACGGATGGCATGAGGAGAGAAGGTAGTGGGGTGTGTTCTGTAATGATGGCACAGCTCGACCAGGCTACCACAAAAGGGGAACCTGATCCCCGCTGATATTTGTCCCGTAGAGATAAATACCTCCCCTTTCTGGGGACGAGTAACCTCAGGGTCACTCGAGGGACGATGTCGAGGATACGGGAAACGAGGTTCCCAGGTGATGGTGATGCAACCCTCTCAGAGAGCTGCATCATAAGCAGTAGTGGAAATCTCATTTGGAGCATAGTCAAATTTAAAGGGTTTTCTCCCCTCGGAGCTGGAACCGCTGTCTGAAAAGCAACCAGGGCAAGAAAATACAGTGGGACTCTGGGAAAAATTAGAAAGAAAAAGACGAACAAGCAACGAAGAGGGTTTCCTTACCAGACATAATGAAGTAGAGGTTGAAGGAGATGAACAGGATGTTGCCGGAAAGATGATCGGAGAGACTCCAAAGACCTTCGAAATCACAGAGCTTGGAATTGCAGAGGAATCGCAGAGAGCTTTTGAGAATTCGAAGACGGTAAAAGTTAAATTATGACTGTGGCTAGGGTTTTATAGTCGAAGAAGACGGTTGAAAGGACACTTCGATCCGAGTCGTCGAAGTCGAAGAGTCTTAATCTGGACCGTTGAGATGAAACGTGCAGAAGGACAACGGGCGTAATGATGAAACGGCCTGAAAAGCACTTTTCAGAAAAGGACAGGCGCGAAAAATCAGGCACGTGGGTCGAAAACGTCACTCCCTTATCTGCTGCATTTAATGCACTAGAAAACCGAAGAGACCTTTGGGATATAGCAGTTATCTACAAAACCCTGAGGAAACGTAGAGGAGAAGACTGATAAATTAAGTAACTGAACCAAGGAACAGATCCCCGACTCTAGTATTGGAAAATCGGGAGTTGGAAGACACGACGAACTAAAAGTCCCTCATGTCTTGGGTGCAAATGATGGGTCCGACTACAGCCGTCAGGCCCTTTAACGGCGAGGAAACGGCAAACAGGCCCACCAGGCCCAGAAAAAAGGTCAAGATGATCTAGGAGGAGGGTCCCGATGAAGGGAGTCCCGACGAAGCAAGGTCCCGACAGAGTCGGTCCCGACAGTGGAGCCGGAAGCTCCCGATGAGAAGCCTTTAAGTAGGCCCCGATGATGAATCCCTGAGAATGATTGGCCCTGTCACGATGACGAAAGGCCCCAAGCGGTGACACAACGAGATAACTCTGGAGTCCCCGACGGGAGTCGGGACTCGTTATCAGAGGAAAAAGCCAAGATATGCGGGGCGTGGCCGAGATACGCGGAACGTGGTTAAGATACACGGAGCGTGGCCGAGATACGCGGGGCATGGCTAAGATACGCGAGATCATGTACGAGATATGCGGGATACGGGCTAACCACCCCTAACGGTTCGCCAGGTACCTGAGGCATCTCTTTGCCTATAAAAGGGCAGGAGGTCACCTCAGATCATTTACGTGGAGAAAAATACACTTTGATATCTGTTACTTGCCAGTCAGACGAAGTACTCATTTAAGCATCGGAGAGGGATTCTGGGTCACCGCCCGGTCTATCCCCTCTTGCAGGATTGCGTGGAGCAAAGGAGCTAGGATTGCCGTCAAGATCCGTACCGGAGTTCCACCGTGATCCAACACCAACCAAGATACCATACAGGTGAGCAGTTGAGAGCAAAGGATATCATTGTCATCAAGTTCATACCATTGAATGCAACCCCGGTTGTTGTGTTAAAAGAAATGAGGAACTTGAAGATATGGACATCCCCAGCAAGATGGAGAGCCCCAATGATAGGGAATGAAAAAGAAAAATGGTGCGGCAACCATGAAGCACATGGCTATGATACAAACGAATGCTTCAGTTTAAAGTTAAGCATAAACAATGCACTACAAAGGGGAGAATTGAAGCAATTTGTAGATCACGGGGGCAGCAGTGCACCCGCAAGGCCAATGCAAAAGGACAAAGTAAAGGAGAAGGTTGATTACAATCCCTTACCCACCAAAAGGGGAACGATCAACATGATACAGTGTGGAATCGGGGCAGGTGGATCAACAGCAAATGCAAGAGAGGTGTATGCCTCTAGGATAGATACAACAACAAAGTGGAGAAAGAGGCCAAGGGAGGAAAAGGAAATGGTAACTGAATTTTCTGAGAAGGATAAGAGTCATATCGTCTTCCCACATGACGATGCCCTAGTGATAACAATGGACATTGACAACTTCGATGTGAAAAGAATACTTGTTGATGGAGGAAGTTTGGAAGATATACTACAAATGCGAGTGCTTGAAGAGATAGGAAAATCCAAGGCAGATATCAAGCCGGTGAACCTTCCTCTTTTCGGATTCTCAGGAGCGACAAGTGACCCTCTAGGCATGATAACTCTAACAGTGACACTGGGACATGGATGGACACAAATAAGGATATATGTGAACTTCTTGGTAGTGGAAAACTTAGGAGCCTACAACGGGATCCTAGGGAGAACCACAATAAACCCATATGAGATTGTACCCTCAACAGTGCACCAGAAATTGAAGTACATCACTGAGAATGGAATAGGAGAACTCCTAGTTGATCAACGCACCGCAAGGCAGTGCTACGTCAATTTTATGAGACGTAAGTCACATCAACCAGACATGGTAGCAATGGTGATGACAGGGGGGCAGACAGAGCAAAAACTCCAAAAAAAAAAAGGGACAGAAAACAGCTAAGGCAATGAAAGCAAAGGGCTGAGTCACACTCCGCCTAAGCAAGCAGATGTTTGGAAGTTTGGCCAAGAGAACAGGAGGTGGAAAGGTTGTAAGAGTAACAAGCATACTCGGGCAACCAGACAATGAAAAGGGAAGGAGGGTGAAAAGCTCAATCGAAAGAGGCTTCAGATACATAGGGGATGTAAAGCAAATGCCAGGGTAACCCATTGCAAGTTACTTCGAAAGGTTCGTAGAATATGGGGCCAACATGGAGGTAACAAGAGTTGAAGCTGTAAGAGCTTTCCTTAGAAACATGCACCCAACCTCTTTTGAGGCCTTTGGAGGTCATTATGAAGTAGTGATGACAAGCACGATGCGTGAACTTAAAGAAAAGTTGGACAAGGCATTCGAAGAAGAAAGAAGGCGGCAAGGTGAGGAATTAAAGAGGAATAGGCCTACATACAAGGAAGGGGTGTAAATTTCAACTTTACACCTCTTAAGGTGCAAGTTAAAGAACTTTTCAAGAAACACCTGAGCAAGGAGCTGCCACAATGCAAGGAGGAAGGTAAGGCCTTCCTTGGAAAAGACACAAGAGGATGGTGTGAATACCACGGAACATGGGGGCATAAGACAAATGATTGCATGGTGTTGAAAATAGAGATTGAAGAGATGATCTACAAGGGAGGACTAAAGGAATACATAGCACATGTGCCATCCACCACTAACTAAGGAAATCACACCAGCGGAACACCATATCCTTGGTTTTATCTTCCATACAATGCATTTTTAGTTTTCTAAAACAACTCTTTAGGCGGAAAACTCACGAAGTTTCTCCAAATCTTTGACTATCTTTTGTTTCCTTAAAGGATGTCCTGGACCACCCACGATACCCCTCCTGTATATAAGGCATGAATGCTTTCAATGAAGTAGAAGTTTATCAAAATATTTCCTAAGTATGAGATAACAATATCTCCACAAACTCCTTACTTAGATATGACAACCAAGTGCATGACACTTTTTGCGCCTTCCGAGAGCCTATCTCGCGAAAAATTCAGCGCCCTCCAAGAGCCTATCTCGCAAAAAGTTCTGCGCCCTCCGAGAGTCTATCTCCCGAAAAATTATGTGCCTTCCGAGAGCCTATCTCGCGAAAAATTATGCGCCTTCCGAGAGCCTATCTCGTGAAAAATTCGGTGCCTTCCGAGAGCCTATCTCGTGAAAAAATTTTGTGCCCTCCGAGAGCCTATCTCGCGAACATATTCCATGCCCTCCGAGAGCCTATCTCGCGAACTAATTTCGTACCCTCCGAGAGCCTATCTCGCGAACATATTTCATGTCCTCCGAGAGCCTATCTCGCGAACTAACTCCGTGCCCTCCGAGAGACTATCTCACGAACATATTTTGTGCCATCCGAGAGCCTATCTCGCGAACTAATTCCACGCCTTCCGAGAGCCTATCTCGCGAACACATTTTGTGCCCTCCGAGAGCCTATCTCGTAAATATTTTTTAAAAAATGACCGCAACAGCGTACCTTGAAAAACCTTACATTTTTAAGCAAGGATACGTGATATGAAAAACACACAAGTTTGTTCATGATGACATTACAGGTATCATGACACAAGAGAAAGCTAAAGAGACATCAAACAAATAAATGCAAACACAAGAAAGGAGTTTGCAAAGAATGAACCACACAAGCAACCACAAAAGGCTACCACAGTCAACTATCAAGTTATCCTACTATCCATGCAACAAGCCAAGGCAAACATCATAAATAAAGTAAACACAAACCAAGTCTAGTAGCAACTCCGAAAAGTGCCTAACTATGAGGTCTTCAAAATATACTCAACCCAACACGAGGAGAAACCGCTCAACTCATCAAGGAGAGGAAAAGCAAAGGAATATGTACAAAGATAGGGATGTTAGATAATCAACCGGACGCCACTGGGGAGTCCTCACGGTCCTGATGCTCAGAAGACGAACCACTAATAGAACTCGAAGAAGATGAAGAGGAACATGAATCAACAACATCGACAGGCATAGTATCCTCCTGCACAGGGGCATCAGGCACGTTCTCAGCAAAAGCAGCATGCCCCCTAAGCACAGTAACATAACCACTAGCATAAGGACCAAAGTCACCCAAGTCGTGAACCGGAAACTCAGGATCAATCCTGAATATCTGGTCCGTAAGATACTCTCCAAACTGGTTCATCTCCTTGGTGCACCGAACCTGAAAATCAACAGCATAGGTAGGGGAAGACTTATACTCAGCCAATGCAGTAACTCTCTCCTCCTTGTGACATTTCTCCTCAATATTCTTCAATTCCGCAGCATAGAGTGAAAAACCAACATCAGCCTGTCGGCGTAAATCAACAATAGTAGTCTCAAGCGAGGTTACCTGATCTCGAAGTTCCTGCATCTTCAAATTAGAAAGGCGTGTTTTCTCCACGGCACTGCTAAGCTCAGCCTTCAAGGATACTTGTCTATCCTCAAGTACCTTGTTCTCCTCAGATAGCTCAAGGGCAACGGACGAGAGATTAACCATGTCAGACATGCCCTGAGACAATGAACAAACAATAAGTCGCATAGTAAACAACTACTTAGAATGGAAAATAAAAGAAAGAGATCACTTACCGGGGAATAACGAGATAGGACTCCTTGAACAAAACGCCTGGTTTCCTTATGAGACTTGGGAAGAGAGATGCGATCTCCAGGAGCAACAGCACTACGTAAGACACGAACCCCAACCTCAGGAGTGTGCATGGAAGAATGGTTGTCAAAATGATACTCCTTCAATCCAGCAAAAGGAGTCTACTCAGCCCCAACAATATCCTCGCCAGTCAGACGAACCAAGTCTTTGCGACTCAAGGTAGGGAGTCGGACTGTATCAACAAGTTAGAAAATGAACACAAGCAAAAATTAACAATATATCTACAAGTTATGAATTAGAAACAAACCTGAGACTCGTTCCCTCGTTTGGGGGGGCAAGGGATGGAGAAGATGTATCAGCACCTATGGTCATCCCACCACCATCGGCAGGTCGCTTCCCTTTGTCAAGCAAGGAAGGCGCCTCTTCGATCACTATCTATTTATCACAAGAAGGTGTCGGCAAATGGGCATTCGAAGGAGAGTCTCTTGCAGTCTTTTTCTTCTTGACAGTCGAGGGACCGACCTCAGAGTCAAGCTTCCGTGCCTTAGACTTTGATTGGCTCGAACTCTTGCTCACAAGAACGACACGCTCGGTGACCAATGGCGAGTGCCCTGACAACATAAAGAAAACAACATGAGAACGGTTATAAGTATATCATAAAAAGAAAAAGAAGTGAAGGAAGAACATACTGGAAGCCTCTGCAGCTCTCCCCGACTTAGAAGATTTCTTGGAAGCAGAGCTGGAGGGTCCCTTCCTCTTGCTCAAATCAATGGGCTCCGTCTGCACAGTATAGGTTTTTCCGTGAAACCAACCTACAAAGGAAAAACAAAAGATGAATGAAAACAAGAAGACTAAGTGACATACCAAATCCTCGGAGGGAGGGGTCAAGCGAATCCCCGCCTCATACAGATCCGTCTCGGTCACCATAGACAAGGACAATAAGACTTGGTCTGATGGCCTTGATAAATAACCTTCATGGTTTTTATATCTGAGGAAGAGAACTCCCCAAAGGAAGGCCAGGAAGAACCGACCAAGTCACATAGCGATCAGTGATGAAGAAATAATACTTAGACCAATGACTCGAAGAATTATCAAGGGGAGCCACAAAGTGAAGGTCGCTGTTCCACTCGACCTCACCCAACACCAAATCCTCAAATCGGGTGACCTTAAGAAGAGGATAACGAGTCACCAAGCTCGCGAAACCGATCTTCTTCTGATATTGGAAGCGATAAAAACACCGGAATAGAACCAAAGAGTACTTACAGGAATACCACTGACATAATACGCGAAATCCTACCCATAAACGGATAGCACTGGGGGCAAGGTTCACAGGAGAAATCCGGAAAAACCGGCAGAGTTCGATAAGATTGTCACAATAGGGGAAGCGTAACCCGTATCGAATCTGGGAGGTGTACACTACAACCTTCCCCTCCGGGGGCACTGTCACAGTCTCTCGAATGTTCTTCAGAGATGGAAGGAAGGGGTATAAGGGTTCATCTAAGGGACTAACGTCACCTAACTCAACATGCTCGTTATAGTCACTCCGACCCAAATGGTTCACCAACAATGGCACAAGACCTAACTCGAAAGAAGTAGGAAATTCCAAACTTGAGATAGACTCCGACTCAGACCAATATTCAAACGCAACATCTGACTCAGAATCCGACTCTGAGCTAACATTAGGAAAGAAAGTAACACAACAAATGGAGGGGATGAAAAACTTACTCATCCTGCGAAGAATGTAGCGCCGTTGCAAAGTCCGGGTTTTTGGGCACCCCCACGAGTATAATACCTGCCATATCAAGCTAAGTATCAGAACAAGAGCAATTTCCCGGGTAAGCTTGATCAACGAGCAACAATCAAGACTCGAGGATACCCAATAACAACAACAGTTACGTACGAGCAATTTTACGACAACAAATCAAGGAATTTCACTCCGGCAAAAAACCATTTCCTGAGCAAAGGACAATTATACCCCTCAACAACACTCGACATACAAGTAATTCCGCAACATCAAAGTCGAACCAGGGAAATCCAACGGGCAAAAACCATTTCCGAGCAAACGACTATCTACTCAATACGGCCATCACGACTCAAGCATTCGGGAAATTATCACAAGTCAAGCATTCGAGAAATTATCACAAGTCAAGCCTAAGCAATCAAATGATGAGCATTCAATATGTTCGCAAGACGGAAAAAAGATCGAACTTCGGGAAATCCCGAGCCGGTTTGAAGGCTCGATTCAAAACCGAGACCCCGTCGTGGCCGGAATGAGCTTGTCTTCGCCGGCGTGGAGCTGCAGCCGTCGCCGATGGTCCTGGCCGAAGGAGTCACCACGCTGCCTCGCTCCCGTGGCCTGAAAGAAGAACCCACTGTCGCAGGAGTCTCCCTCGCGTTGCGCCGGAGCCAATCCTGGCTTGCCTCGCCTCCGCTGGTCGGAGCAGCACCAGCCCGCGTCGCCGTCCTATGCTCACCGGAGAAGAGCCCGTCGCCACCCACTGCGCCGCCATGAACGAGGATCGCTACCGCGTCATTGATTTTCTCTGCTGCGTCGCGCTGCCGTGCCCAGCCACCCGCTGTGCCGCTCGTCTCAACCCGGAGCTTCCCGTGCCACCGCGCCGGAAATCTCCTTCCTTCACCGGAGAATTTGGTCGGCCACCCTTAATTTAGGGCTTGGAGTTTTTTCTTGGTCCTCAAGAATGTGAAGTGAAGAAAAAAGATGATGGTCGCTCTAAGTGAGGTAATTCCATTCCCTTATTTTATAAGTATATGCGTGTAGGGTTTTTAGAGGAAACATAATCACCACCATCAATTTGAATTAAATGAGATCTAAGGGTTAGATAGAAAACTATCATCTTTACCCCCTTTTTAACTATCGTTAGACATATTTCTATCCAAGTTAGCACTCCATAGGCATATATCTCAATTTCCCATACTTAGAATTTTTTTGGATCCGGTCTATATATTTTTTCACGAACAGGATTCAGCCCATATGATCACGTATTGAATATGATGACAGGAAATTAGATTGCATTAGTCCATACTCATGATTGCATTACATTCCCACGCATGTACATTTTTTTAAAATGTATAGAAGAGAAGATCAGATTTTCATATCCACATTTTTCGGACACGTGTCTAGGCACGTCCCCTTTTGCTCTAACGTTTATTCTTCCTATGTTTTGAGAAATTGAGGATAAGGCTCGGAAAAGGCGCCTACAAACAAGAAAAGGATTCGTCAAGAGGTAACAACATGGTTTCAAATTGTGTGTATCATCCCGTCGTAAAATAGAGACAATCAAGGGTTAAGCCATTGGTTGACTCGGGGGCACGTGATGGCTATACACCCAATTTGAACCCGTCTCCTTTCAGATTGTCTTATTTTAATCTCCCCACTCACGATTATAAATCGAAACTTGGACCCGAGCACTTCACTCGCAACGCGAACGGCCCGGACGAGCCAGAATATTCATCCGGACTGGTCCGTTGGTATCACCTAGATGAGATCGAGCAATCGGATGGGCCAGCCCGATCTCTCCTAGGAGGGATCAGGTCAGCTGACCCAACCCCTCCCAAGAGGGGTCCGCCAAGCGGACCCGATCCTAGGCATTAGGGGTCGAATTTTTTGTCCGACCCCAAGGGTCCCGACATCCATTTTACCCGACCCATACTTAGACTCTTTCACCCACCTCTCCGTGCCTTTAAAGGTTTTAATCCCGTTGTTATGTGTTAATAAAGTACGTTTAAGGATTAACGGTGTCATTAAGCCACCTTAATCCCCCCGTAGCCTATATGTACTTCGCAAGTTCTGTTCATTGAGACAAGTTTACATCTTTGCACATTTTAGCTCTGCCTTCTCTCTAGGATTTTCTCTCTCTAAAGAGCCCGAACTTACTTAGGCATCAGAGAGGGTTCGCCGAGCACCACCCCCCCCCTCTCTGTTCTCGGTACTGCCCATTGTGCAGGTTAGTGAGGAGCAGAGGAGCGGATCACCCCAACAAGCTAAGCGGATCAGAAAGAAGAGCGAAAAGAGGTGTCACTCGGATCAGAGACCCATCAACCCGAGGCACGCATCTTAACAATGGGGATAGTTGGGGATCAAATACTCGTTGATTCAGGGGAAAGCCGAGAATTTGATGGATAGAGGGCGCAAGAAATCGTTGATTCAGAAGAATATCGAGGAACTGACACAGGGTTGAGGAAAACCTCGATTATTTTTATTAATAATTCAACTGAATGTAAATGACGGCTAACAAAGTTTAAATAGAGAAATCTAAAACCCTAACCCTAGGACAAAATCCGAAATTATTAATAAAGCCCCAAACAAAACCGACAAATTATAAAAAAGACCGAAAGAAACATAAAACTGCATATTTGACCATTTAGACGAAGGAATTTGGAAAAATTTGCCAAAATGCCACTATTCCTGAAATTAATAACAAAAATGTCTTCAAAGGAAAATTATTCACAAAATTGTCATTTAACTTGGTTGAGAACCGAGTTTTAAAAAAATAAACTCGGTTAGCAATTGAGTTATAAAATTAACTGTTGACTGAGCTAATTATTCCCATTAATTTTATACTCGGCTGTAAACCGAGTTACTTTTTGTCATCGTTTTGCTTGGTCTTGTCTTTCTCTTCTTTTCATGGTTTTTCTCTCTCCATTTTTTTTTTGCTAGTGTGGTTCTTAAGGGTCCCACAACCTTTCATGTCACTTTCTTTGTTATATGCAGTGTTATCAGAACCGGACCAGGCACTGAACCGGCGAGGGTGCCGGTTCTCGGTTCACCGGTCCGAACTCGGTTCGAACCGGGTTTGACCGGACTTGTTATATAACTTACATAAAATCAAGCCCAACCCAATAATATTTGTGTACTAGCAAAAAAATGGATAAAATCCAGCCCAAGCCCAACCTAAACCCTATCATGCCCCCTTTACCTCTCAACTCTTCCCTTTGCGTGACCTGCCTGGCTGCCTCCGCCCTCTCTTCATCTCTTGCCTCCACTTCCTTCCGCTCAATCTCACCTGCGTGACCGAATCACCCAGCTCCACCACCATTCACCCCCACTTCACCACTGTGGAGATTATATTTTTGGGCTCGAAGAAGGCGAAGAACGAAGAGAGCAATGTAGGAGAGAGCAACGGAGATCGATGATTCCTAGTTATAGCGTGGTGGCTGCGACGATTTCCGGTTGCGGCGCGGTGGCCGCGATGATTCCTGGCTGTAGGGCGGGCGATTCCTGGCGCATACACTCAAAGTACTGTCGGCTTCACTGTTCTTCTGGGTTGTGGATGTAGGGCTATGGTGTTCCTCTGTTCCTCCTCTGTTCAAAGTACTGGCGGCGCTCTCTGTTCTTCTGGATTGTGGAAGTTAACCTATTTTTTTTTTACTTTGAACGGGCGAACCGGAGAACCGCTCGGTCCGCTTAGAACCGGCCGGTTCTCTAAAAAATCGGTTATCGAACCGAGTTCACTCACATCCTCAGGATTTGCTCGAACCCGGACCGTTGGAGGTTCCGGTTCCGGTTCGAACCCGGTCGGACCGCCGGTCCAGTCCGGTCCGATTCTGATAACACTGGTTATATGTTATATATATAGGGTTAATAACTAAAAAACTGTCTAATGTTTACCCTATGTTAAAATTAGGTGTCTGAAGTTTGAAATGTTAAAATGGACTGTCCCAGGTTTCATTTTTGTTGAAATTTGGTGTCTCTGCGCGTCTTTTCATCCTCCTTCAATCATTTCCATCTCCCTTCAATCATTTTCATCAACCCACGCACTCACCCACTCATAATCCATCACTCCTTACTTTTCACAAAATCGTCAATTTTCACCCAAAAGTTGAACATCCAAAAGAAAAGGTTTCAAGCGGAATGGTGCAGAGCGATATCCAACGACAACGGAGCGGGATTTACTTGTGCGGATGTGGTCAGGTTCTTAGGTGACGGTCCTGTCAAGATGACGAGAAGGGAGTGTGTGTTGGAGCTCGAATTTGACAGTCAGTTTCATCGGAATTGACTTCTCTAAAATAATCACACCGAGACACCACATTTTATCAAAATTGAAACATTAGACACTACAGTTTAACATTTGAAACTTCATACATCTACTTTTAATATAGGGTAAACTTTGGACAGCTTTTAGTTATTAACCGTGTATATAGAGTTATCCTTGAAAATGTGAATTGTGTTGTGAAATATATTCACCAAAAGTTATTCATTGTCACGTAGTAGGTATAAGCATTAATTTCCCACTTTTTTCCCGTTACTTACCAAATCTACCCCTTTAACTTATATAAATAATAAATTAGCAATAATTATTTATATACATGGTAAATGAAGATTACATCAGTTAACAGTCAACAACAAGACTAGCAGAGACAATTAGGAATATAAGTTTTCTTTTGGTCTTGTGATTAGGCTGTATTTCGATCATACATAAATGAGTCATTAACTTAGATGGGGAAGGTGGTGGGACCAGTGTTATCAGAACCGGATCGGACCGGCGGTCCGACCGGGTTCGAACCGGAACCGATACCACCAGCGGTCCGGTTTGAGCAAATCCGGTGGATGTAAGCGAACCCGGTTCAACAACCGGTTCTGAGCGGATCGGACGGTTCTCCGGTCCGCCGGTTCAACTTCTCAAGCCCTAAATTCCCAAATCCAAATGAACAACAATCCAAATTCAATCAAAATCGGTAATTTCCAGAATCCAATTCGAAAATCCAAATACAATCTTAAATCCCCAAACTTTAATACATATATTTTCATCATCTACCTATGATCATGAAGAACACAACACCCGTTCATTCATCCATCTCCTTCAAAGGCTTATAGCAAAGCACCACCTACAACACCTTCAAAGCAGAGCACCACCACCACCTAGGACTCCATCACGAAGGGGAAAAAAATTCAGCCAGAGTCGCCCAGAATCGCAGAAACGAAAGCAATATTATCAAATAAGCAAATTTGGTCACAGATCTGTTCAACCTCATGACTCCAACCCCAGATCTGGTCTTCCTTTCCTTTTATGTGCTTAATTTCAGTCGAGAATCTCAGATCTGCTAGGATTTCAGTTGAGATGAGCAAAAAATTTCTGCGATGTCGACGATTCCGAGCAAGTCGCCGTCGCCGGGGAGGATAGAAGGGAAGGAGAGGGAGAGGAAGGAAAGGTGTGGGGGGTGTGGTAGGTCTCAGGAAGGAAAAATGATAAGGATGGTGTGGGGATGAGACAAAAGAGAGAGAGAGAATGGAGGGGTGGTTTGAGAGATACGAGGGAGAGAGAGAGGTCTTGCTTTAACTGCAGTTTTCATGACCTTTCTTATACTTTCTGGTCGGACCGGGTTCAAACCGGGTCCGACCGGCCGAACCGGGAACCGGTGCCCTGACCGGTCTGGTACCCGGTCCGGTTCTGATAACACTGGGTGGGACCATGAGTGTTAAGAAAGAAAGAAACAGACCAGGAAAAAAAAACCGAAAAAATAGGCTATTATGAAAAGAAGAGAAAGACAAAAGCCAAAATGATATCAAAAAGTAACTCGGTTTTCAACCGAGTTTAAAATTAATTGGGTTAATTAATTATCTCAAGTAACAGTTAATTTTATAAATCGGTTTAGAACCGAGTTTATTTTTTTAACTTGGTTCCTAACCGAGTTAAATGTCATATATGTGAATAATTTTACTTCGAGGACTTTTTTGTTATTAGTTTTAGAAATAGTGGCGTTTTGACAAATTTTCAGGAATTTGGCCTAAAACCGTCAAACCCCATAGTTTACTATAGATCTTGCTCAAATCGTCGTTTCTGCATAAAAAATTGTACTTGCACGCCAAAATCCGACAATTCAAGATCTCCCACATCAAACACTTAACCCATATTTTATCCGAATCAGTTTGCTCTGCCAATGGTTGATTCAACTTTTGAAATGATCGAATAAGTAGTTCTCTGAGTACTCAGAAATGAGAGTATACGACGTGTTAATTTTTTTTTTCATACAGGGTGGTCTTAGGTGACGCTCCATTAGGAGGGCAACATCTGTACCATGCTTGCTCTACACCTATACTAATCCCCACTCGTACCAGGTTCATCCCGTAAGGGGTAAGGCGCTGGTCATGAATATATTTCCATTTACATGGTCACTGGCGGAGTTTGAACCCCTAAGCTCTATTTAAGGGATGAAGCACTGAACCGCTATACCATAGTACATAGTTAAAATTTTAATATTTGGTGTATCAAAGTTTTTACTCTCTACTTTTTCAACTGAATTTGACGTTAACATTAGTATTTTAAGCAACAATTTTAAAAGAAAAAACATAAAATCAATTAATCTGATAGATAAAATACCGATCATATTAATGTTTTAAATGTAGGACAACGATTAGTCATGACTGTTGGGATCAAATTGACGTGGCCCGGTGCTCCTGGTAGTGGACTTCGAGGTCTCGCCTTCGATTGACTCTTCTAGGTATCTATGTCGACCTCGCCGGGTACTTAGTTTCCTTTCGAGTATTTGATAGGCGGGAACCTGAAAAGGGGAGTGGGGATTTGCCCCTGATTCCACTCCGAAGCTTAAGTCAGTAATGGAATATGAGAGAATACTTTAAAAAGTATGTGATAGAATGTAAATAAGTAGTAAGAGTGTTCCCCTATTTATAGGAGAGTTTACCGACTTTAAATGGCGGCTACCCTCTTGAGAGGAATTCTGTCAAGAGTCGACACAAGCAGGTGACAAGTAGGTCGGCACCTCACAATTCCTTAGCTATGAAGGTTTTCCTTTGGTGGTCAAAGCAGGTTGCCACCTCACAATTCCTTTAGAGGAAGGTTTTTCATGGCGGCTAGAGCAGGTCGCCACCTGTCACTTCCTTAGGAGGAAGAGTTTCTTCATAGGGTCGGCATAAGCAGGTGACGAGTAGGTTGCCACATGTCCATTCCTTTAGAGGAAGGTTTCCTCATGGCGGCTAGAGTAGGTGACAAGCAGGTTGCCACCTCACCATTCCTTAAGAGGAAGGTTTCTTCATGGCAGCTAAAGTAGGTCGTCACATGTCCCTTTCTTAGGATAAAGGGTTTCCTCGTAGTGCTAGGCTGTCGACTCAACTCATACCTTAAGAGGGAGAGTCTTTGAGTGATGTAGTCGTCGTCTTTCAGATGTTCATTTTGGTGGTCGACATCCTTAATTTATCGGTGTATACCATTCGTATTTGCCTTCTCGTTCTGAACGTAAGTAGTCGTCGACCTATCTTAAGGTATCTCGACTCAGGCATTCTCTACTTCCTGTTAGCTTATCTCCAATAATTGTAGCCCAACAATGACCTATAATTATTATTGTTTTTAGATTATTAATCCATTATTTATATATTGTTAAGACGTGTTCCTCGGGTTGGTGATTTTCTGACCAAAGTGACACCTCTTTCGGGTATTTTGCTCTTTTCCTTGATCCGCTTAGCTTGATTCTCTTATCCTTAGCTCCACTCCTTGTAGACCTGCATAAGGGGCAGTACTGAGCACAGGGGGGGGGGGGGTGGTGGTGCTCAGTGAACCCTCTCCGATGCCTAAATGAGTTCGGGTTCTAGAGAGAGAAAATACTTCGAGAGAGGACAGAGCTAAGCATGCAAAGATGTAAACTTGTCCAAATGAATAGAACTTGCGAAGTATATATAGGCTACGGGGGGATTAAGGTGGCTTAATGACGTCGTTAATCCCTAAACGTACTTTATTAACATATAACAACAAGATTAAAACCTTTAAAGACACGGAGAGGTGGGTGAAAAAGTCTAAGTATGAGTTGGGTGAAAAAGGATGCCGGGGCCCTAGGGGTCGGATGAAAAATCCGACTCCCAAGGCTTAGGATTGGGTGAACTTGCCCAATCCCTCATAGGAAAGGTGGGGCAAGCCTACCCGATTCCTCCTAGGAAGGGTCGGGTGAGGCCACCCGACCTCCCCTAGGAGAGATCGGGTTGGCCCACCCGATCTCACCTAGGTGAGACTATTGAATGGGCCTGGACGAGTATTTTGGTTCGTCCGGGCCGTTTGCACTACTGGTGGAGTGTTCGGGTTAAAGTTTCGATTTACAATCGTAAGTGGGGTGATTAAAATAAGACAATCTGAAGGGAGACGAGTTCAAATTGGGCGTATATCCATCACGTGCCCCCGAATCAACCAATGGCTTAACCCTTGATTGACTCTATTTTACGATGGGATGACACGCGCAATTTGAACCGTGTTATTACCTATTGACGAATCATTTGCTTGTTCGTAGGCGCCTTTTCCGGGCCTTATCCTCCATTTCTCTGCACAGATGAAATATAATCGTTAGAGCAAAAGAGGACGTGCCTAGGCACGTGTCTGAAAAATGTTGATATAAATATCTGATTTTCTCTTCTATGCATTTTAAGAATATGTACATGCATGGGGATGCAATGCAATCATGAATATGGACTAATGCGATCTAATTTCGTGTTATTGTATCCCATACGTGATCACGTGGGGTGAATCCTGTTAATGAGAAAATATTTAGGACGAGTCCAAAAAATTTCTAATTATGGGAAATTGAGATATATGCCTATAGAGTGTTAACTTGAATAAAAATATGCCTATAGAGTGTTAAATTGAGATATATGCCTATAGAGTGTTAATTTGAATAAAAATATGCCTAACCATAGTTAAAAAAAAGGGGGTAAAAATGATAGTTTTCTATCTAACCCTTAGATCTCCTTTAATTTAAATGGATGGTGATGATTGTGTCTCCTTAAAAAACCCTACACACTTTAATTATAAGGTAAAGTAAGAATATTACCTCATTTGTAGCCACCATCATCCTTCTTCTCTTCACATCACATTCTTGGGGACCAAGAAAAGTTCCAAGCCCTAAAAATTAGGGGTGTGGCCGGCCAAAATTCCGACGAGGGAAAGGAAGAGCTCCGGCACGGAAGCTTATTGGAGAGGGGACCAGCAGCGGCGGGCAACCAGGCGCGGTGAGGGAACAGCTCCGGCGCGATGGAACCCCGGCGAGGGACTGCGGAGGCGCAGCGAGCAGCCAAGCGTGACGAAGGGGGAGATCCTCTGGCGCCAGGAGCTCCGGCAGCAGCGAGGCGAAGGGATTCCTCCGGCGGGCGGCGCGAAGGTCTCTCCGGAGACTGCTGGGGACGAGAACGGCGCAGCGGGGCGACCTCCTTAACTGGGACAAGAGACGGCGGTGGCATATCCACACCGGTGACGACGGGCCAGCTCCGGTCACGGCATGGTCTCGATTTTGAATCGGGCCTTCGAATCGGCTCGGGATTTCCCAAGGTTCGGTCTTTTTTCCGCTTCGTGGACATATTAAATGCCGATTTTTGAAATGCCTATGCTTTTGGTGATGACTTCCCGAATGCTTGAGTTGTGACGGTCGTATTATAGATAATCATTTGTCCGGAAATGATTTTTGCCTGTAGGGTTTTTCTTATTTGATTTTGACGTCGCGGAATTACTTGTACGTCGGGTGTTGTTGAGGGGTATAATTGTCTTTTGCTCGGGGGATGGCTTTTCGCTCGAGTGAAATTGCTCGATTTTTTTGTCTTATAATTGCTCGTACGTAGCCGTTGTTGTTATTGGGTACCCTCGAGTCTTGATTGTTGCTCGTTGATTGTTATACGGCATAGCTGTCAATATGTCGATGTCAGAATATTTCTGAGCTTATCCGGGAAATTGTTCATATTCTGATACTTATCTTGACATGGCAGGTATTGTACTCGTGGTGGTGTCCAAAGACTCAGTCTTGGCGACGGCGCTACATTCTTCGCAGAATGAGTAAGTTCTTTATCCCCTCGGTTCGTCGCGTTACTTTCTTTCCTGATATTAGCTCAGAGTCGGATTCTGAGTCAGACACTGAGTTTGAGTATTGGTCTGAGTCGGAGTGTATCTCAAGTTTGGAATTTCCTACTGCTTTCGAGTTAGGTCTTGCACCGTTGTCGGGGAACCATTTGGGCCGGAGTGACTATAACTAGCATGTTGAGTTAGGTGACGTTAGTCCATTAGATGAGCCTTTATATCCCTTCCTTCCGTCCTTCCGTCTCCGAAGAATACTCATGAGACCGTGACAGTGCCCCCAGAGGGGAAGGTTGTAGTGTACACCTCCCAGATTTGATACGGGTTACGCTTCCCCTATTGTAACGACCTCCTCGAACTTTGCCGGTTCTTCAGGACTTCTCCTGCGAACTTTGCCCCCAGTGCTATCCGTGTCTGGGTGGGATTCTGAGTATTATGCCAGTGGTACTCCTGGAAGTACTCCTTGGTTCTATTTCGGTGTTTCTATCGCTTCCAATATAAGAGGAAGATCGGTTTCGCGAGCTTGGTGACTCGTTATCCTCTTCTTAAGGACATCCGATTTGAGGATTTGGGGTTGGGTGAGGTTGAGTAGAACATCGACCTTTGCTTTGTGGCTTCCCTTGATAATTCGTCGATTCATTGGTCTAAGTATTATTTCTTCATCACCGATCGCTATGTGACTTGGTCGGTTCTTCATGAGAATCGGTCGGATGGCTGGCCTTCCTTTTGGGAGTTCTCTTCCTCAGACATAGAGATCATAAAGGTTATTTATCAGAGCCATCAGGGCAAGTCTTATTGCCCTGTGTCTGTGGTGACTGAGCTGGATTTGTATGAGGCAGGGATTCGCTTGACTCCTCCCTTCGAGGGTTTGGTATGTCACTTAGTCTTCTTGCTTTCATTCATCTTTTGTTTTTTCTTTGTAGGTTGGTTTCACGGAAAAACCTACACTGTTCAGGCGGAGCACATTGATTTGAGCAAGAGGAAGGGACCCTCCAGTTCTGCTCCCAAGAAATATTCTAAGTTGGGGAGGGCTACAGAGGCTTCCAGTATGTTCTTCTTTCTCTTCTTTTTTCATTTTATGATATACTTGTAACCATTCTTATGTTGCTTTCTTTATGTTATCAGGGCACTCTTCGTTGGTCACTGAGTGCGTTGTTCCTGTGAGCAAGAGTTCGAGCCAATCAAAGTCTAAGGCACGGAAACCTGACTCTGAGGTCGGGCCCTCGGCTCTCAAGAAGAAGAAGGCTATGAGAGATTCTCCCTCGGGTGTTCATTTGCCGACCCCTTCTCGTGATAAGGAGATAGTGATTGAGGAGGCACCCTCCTTGCTTGACAAAGGGAAGCGGCCTGCCGATGGTGGTGGGGTGACCATATGTGTTGATGCATCTTCTCCATCCCTTGCCCTCCAGCCGAGACAGCGTGTCTCAGGCTCGTTTCTACTTTATAACTTGTAGATATATTGTCACTTGTTGCTTGTGTTCACTTTCTATCTTGTTGATACAGTCCGACTCCCTACTTTGAGTCGCAAGGACCTGTCTTGTCTGACTAACGAGGATATCGCTGGAGCTGACTGGACTCCTTTTGCTGGATTAAAGGAGTATCACTTCGATAGCCATTCTTCCTTGCACACTCCTGAGGTTGGTGTTCGTGTCTTACGGAGTGCTGTTGCTCCTGGAGATCGCCTTACTCCTCCCAAATCTCCTAAAGAAACTAGGTGTTTTGTTCAAGGGGTTCTGTCTCGATATGCCCCGGTATGTGATATTTTTCTTTTATCTTCAATTCTGAGTAATTGTTTGCTATGCTACTTGGCGTTTATTCATTGTTTCAGGGCATGTCTGATATAGTTAATCTCTCATCCGTTGCCCTTGAGCTATCTGAGGAGAATAGGGTACTTGAGGATAAACAAGTATCCTTGAAGGCTGAGCTTAGTAGTGCCGTGGAGAAAACTCGCCTTTCTGATTTGAAGATGCAGAAACTTCGGGATCAGGTTGCCTCCCTTGAGACTACTATTGAGGATATGCGTCGACAGGCTGATGTTGATTCTTCATTCCGTGCTGCGGAGTTGAAGAATATTGATGAGAAATGTCGCAAGGAGGAGAGAGTTACTGCAGTGGCTGAGTATAAATCTTCTCCTACCTAAGCTGTTGATTTCCAGGTTCGGTGCACCAAGGAGATGAACCAGTTTGGAGATTATCTGATAGATAAAATATTTAGGATTGATCCTCAGTTTCCCGTTAACGACTTGGGTGACTTTGGTCCTTTTGCTAGTGGTTATGTTGCTATGTTTAGGGGGCAGGGTGCTGTTACTGAGAATGTGCCTGATGCCCCTGTGCAGGAGGATACTACTCCTATCGATGTTGTTGATTCAGGTTCCTCTTCATCTTCTTCAAGTTCCATCAGTGGTTCTTCTTCTGAGCATCAGGACCGTGAGGACTCCCTAGTGGCGTCCGGTTGATTATCTTATATCTCTATCCTTGTACATATTCCTTTGCTTTCCATCCCCTTGATGGGTTGAGTGGTTTCTCCCCGTGTTGGGTTTAGTATATTTTGGAGGCCTCATACTTAGGCACTTTTTGGAGTTGCTACTAAACTTGGTTGTGTCTTCTTTCTTTATGATGTTTGCCTTGGCTTGTGGTATGGATAGTAGGAAAACTTGTTACTTGGCTGTGGTAGCCTTTTGTGGTTGGTTCTTTACATATTCCTTTCTTGTGTTTGCATTTAACTTTATTGATGTCTCTTTAGCTTCCTCTTGCGCCGGGATACCTATAATATCATTATGAAAAAACTCATGTGTTTCTCATATCATGTATCCTTACTTTAAAAAGTAAAGTTTTTCAAAGTATGTTGTTGTAGTAAAAAAGTATTTACGAGATAGGCTCTCGGAGGGCACATAATGTGTTCGCGAGATAGGCTCCCGGAAGGCGCTGAAAATATGTTCGCGAGATAGGCTCTCGGAAGGCACAGAGTTAGTTCGCGAGATAGGCTCTCGGAAGGCACAAAATTAGTTCACGAGATAGGCTCTTGGAAGGCACATAATTAGTTCGCGAGATAGGCTCTCGGAGGGCACAAATTTAGTTCACGAGATAGGCTCTCGGAAGACACATAATTAATTCGCGAGATAGGCTCTCGAAAGGCGCAGAGTTTTTCAAGAGATGGGATCTCGGAGGGCGCAGAGATTTTCACGAGATAGGGTCTTGGAAGGCGCAGAGATTTTCACGAGATAGGCTCTCGGAAGGCACATAATTAGTTCGCGAGATATGCTCTCGGAGGGCACATAATTTTTCACGAGATTGGCTCTCGGAGGGCGCAGAAAGTGTCATGCACTTGGTTGTCATATCTAAGTAAGGAACTTGTGGTGATATTGTTACCTCATACTTAGGAAATATTTTGATATACTTCTACTCCATTGAAAGCATTCATGCCTTATATATAGGAGGGGTGTCGTGGGTGGTCCAGGACATCCTTTAAGGAAACAAAAGATAGTTGAAGAGTTGGAGAAACTTCGTGAGTTTTCCTCCTCCAGAGTTGTTTTAGAAAACTAAACATGCATTATATAGAAGATAAAACCAACGATATGGTGTTCTGCTGGTGTGATTTCCTTAGTTGGTGGTGGATGGCACTGGTGTTATGTATTCTTTTAGTCCTCTCTTGTAGATCATCTTTTCAATCTCTATATTCAACACCATGCAATCATTTGTCTTATTCCCCCACGTTCAATGGTATTCACACCATCCTCTTGTGTCTTTTCCTAGGAAGGCCTTACCTTCCTCATTGCATTTTGGTAGCTTCTTGCTCAGGTATTTCTTGAAAATTTCTTCAATTTGCAATTTAAGAGGTGTAAAGTTGAAATTTACACCCCCTCCTTTCATTTGGGTCTCTTATTCTTTGAATTCTTCATTCTGCTGTCTACTTTCTTCTTCGAATGCCTTGTCCAACTTTTCTTTAAGTTCGCGCATCGTGCTTGTCTTTACTACCTCATAATGACCTCCAAAAGCCTCGAAGGAGGTTGGATGCATGTTTCTAAGGAAAGCTCTTACAGCCTCCTCTCTTGTTACCTCCATGCTAGCCCCATATTCCACGAATCTATGGAAGTAACTTGCAAGGGGTTCTTCTGGCATTTGCTTCACATTCCCTATGTACCTGAAGCCTCTTTCAATTGATCTTTTCACTATCCTTCCATTTTCATTATCTGGCTGCTAGGGTATGCTTGTTACCCTTACAACATTTCCACTTCCTGTTCTCTTGGCTAAGCTTCCCAATATGTGCTTTCTAAGGCGGAGTGTGACTCCTACCCTTTTCTTTCCTTGCCTTAGCTGTTTTTTCTCCTCTTTTTGAGAGATCTTTCTCTTTATGCCCCCTATCGTCACCATTGCTACCGTGTCTGATAGTTGTGACCTACGTCTCATGGAATTGGCGTAACACTGCCTTGCGGTGCTCTGATCACCCAGGTTTTCTCCTATTCCATTCTCAGTGATGTACTTTAATTTCTGGTGGATTGTTGAGGGTACAATCTCATATGGGTTTATTGTGGTTCTCCCTAGGATCCCGTTGTAAGCTCCCAAGTTTTCCACTACCAAAAAGTTCACGTTAATCCTCAGCTGTGTCCACCCTTGTCCCAATGTTACTGGTAGAGTTATCATGCCTAGAGGGTAACTTGTCGCTCCTGAGAATCCGACTAGAGGAAGGTTCACCGGTTTGATATCTGCCTTGGTTTTCCCTATCTCTTCAAGCACGCGCATTTGCAGTATATCTACCGAACTTCCTCCATCGATGATTATTCTTTTCACATCGAAGTTGTCAATGTCCATTGTTATCACTAAGGCATCGTCATGTGGGAAGACGATATGGCTCTTGTCCTTCTCAGAGAATTCAATTACCATTTAATTTTCCTCCCTTTGCCTCTTTCTCCACTTTGTTGTTGCATCTATTCTAGAGGCATACACCTCTCTTGCATTTGCTGCTGATCCGCCCGCCCCGATTCCACCGTGTATGATGTTGATTGTTCCCCTTTTTGTGGGTAAGAGATTGTAATCAACATTCTTCTTTCCTTTGTCATTTTGCATTAGCCTTGCGGGTGCCATGCTGCCCCCGTGATCCAAGAATTGCTTCAATTCTCCCCTTTGCAGTGCATTGTTTATGCTCAACTTTAGGCTAAAGCATTCGTTTGTGTCATGGCCATGTGCTTCATGGTTATCGCACCATTTTTCCTTTTCAGTCCCAACCATTGGGGCTCTCCACCTTGCTGGGGGTGTCCATATCTTCAAGTTCATCATTTCTCTTAATACAACTGTCGGAGTTGTATTCAACGGTATGAACTTGATGACATTGATTTCCCTTGCTCTTAGCTGCTCACTTGTATGATTTCTTGGCTGGGGCGGACGCCTGTCTTGTTACCTAATGGGCTGGGGGACCTGAGGTGGTTTTCCTCTGTTTGTCTTTGCGTTATCTTCCTTGGTGGCCTGAATCTTTGCCCTCTTGCTCATTATGTGCCTTTCCAGATCAATATGGGTTTTTACCTTGGCCGCGAGCTCCTCCAGTGTGTCGGCGGGTTTTTTACCCATCTTTTCTGCCAAGGTTGATCCAAAGCGTCCAAGGTTTCTTATGAGAGCCCTTATGATCTCACCCTCAGTTATGTCCCCTTGTATATCAGCCAGGTTCTGGATGAACCTAGTGTAATAGTTTGCTAACGTCTCCTCATGCTCTTGCTTCACATCATCAAGTAAACTTGTTCCCTTAAGTAGCTTCCTTTCTCCTAGGTTCCTTTGGAGGAACTTAGCTTTCAGTTGTGCCCATGAATGGATGCTCAGTTGGTAGGCTAAGAACCAATGCGATGCTACCCCTGATAACGTATTTGGGAACAATAGCGCCTTGTAGCGGTCATCCTTAGTCCTACCCAAGAGGGAGGCCTCATGTTGTTGGATGTGCTCCAAGGGGTCAGTCTTGCCATTATACTTTTCTATTTTTATCAAGTGCAACGCATCAGGCACTTTGTTGTTCTCCAGCTCCCTTGTAAAGGGGTGATTCGTGCTATCACTCAGCCAATGCAATCCAGTCGTTTTGGATTAATCCATCTTCTTCGCAATCATTGCCTCTATGTCCTCCTGAGTTAGCATCACTGGTGATGGGCTATAGTTCCTTTGGGGTCCATCATAGCTTATCACCGGGTTCGAAGGGACTCCATGTCCATGATGATAAGGACTGTACGTGTAACGTGGGTATCCCTGTGGGGGTGGATGCTGGAACTCTTGCCTCCTTGGGTGTTGTGGTTGTGCATTGTCCCTCAATGGGGTGTATGTCCATGCCCCTTGGGGTGCTTGAGGTTGCATTGGAGGGACGAAATATTGCCTATCTCTCGGAGGTGGTACTTGCTCGTTTCTGCCTTGACTTTCACGCTGCCCAGTTGGAGGGTGCGTGTGTTGTTCTTCTTCTGGGAACTGCTCTTCCTGCTGATACTGCTCTTCTTGTGGGTGTTCATTCGCCTGCGGGTGTTGCTCCGGTTGTGTATACTGTCTTTCCTGCCTGTTTCTCACAGCCTGTCTATACGCCAAAAGCTCATCTAGTGCGTTCATGAATCCTGGGGTCACTGATGGTGCCCCATGCGAATGCACAGGCCTTGTGTTAATGGTGTGAGCCCGGTTATTGTTTCCTTGTGCTGGCATGCCGTAAGGATACTCTTGAAGACGCTCTTCATAGTGGTACCCCTGGGGGGTGCCGTATATTGGTATCCTTGAGACGGTACCCCCTGTCGTGCCCCCTGCTCATGTGGTCGCTGACTTATAGGAGTCGAGGCAGTGGAGGACTCGGCCCCAGCTAGGCGTGATGGTCCCCCTTGATTGTTTACTTGTGGAGCTTGGGGTGTTGCTTGATGCACAGGGGATACAAGTTGCCCCTGAGGAGTGGGTTATCTAGCCGGGGGTACTGGCTGTCTTCTCTGATTGTTTGGGTTCCTAGCGTCCCCCGGTGGACAGTCGTCTCTTGATGGCAGGCTGTTAGTCATAGATCGTGTGATTGCCAGGCTTTTCTATTCGAAGCCCACGGACGCCAAGTGTTAAGACGTGTTCCTCGGGTTGGTGATTTTCTGACCCAAGTGACACCTCTTTCGGGTATTTCGCTCTTTTCCTTGATCCGCTTAGCTTGATTCTCTGATCCTTAGCTCCACTCCTTGTAGACCTGCATAAGGGGCAATACTGAGCACAGAGAGGGGGGGGGGGTGCTCAGTGAACCCTCTCCGATGCCTAAATGAGTTCGGGTTCTAGAGAGAGAAAATACTTAGAGAGATGACATAGCTAAGCATGCAAAGATGTAAACTTGTCCAAATGAATAGAACTTACGAAGTATATATAGGCTACGGGGGGATTAAGGTGGCTTAATGACGCCGTTAATCCCTAAACACACTTTATTAACATATAACAACAAGATTAAAACATTTAAAGACACAGAGAGGTGGGTAAAAAATTCTAAGTATGAGTTGGGTGAAAAAGGATGTCGGGGCCCTAGGGGTCGGATGAGAAATCCGACTCCCAAGGCTTAGGATTGGGTGGACTTGCCCAACCCCTCATAGGAAAGGTGGGGCAAGCCTACCCGATCTCACCTAGGTGAGACTATTGGATGGGCCCGGACGAGTATTTTGGTCCGTCCGGGCCTTTCGCACTACTGGTGGAGTGTTCGAGTTTAAGTTTCGATTTACGATTGCAAGTGGGGTGATTAAATTAAAGCAATTAGAAGGGAGACGGATTCAAATTGGGCGTATATCCATCGTATATCATATAAAAGATCACTGTATGTATTTGAAAAGTAATGTCTAATACTCCTCCTTTATTTATATTAAATTAAATAAACCAATATTTTAATATTTCTACACATCAAAAACATTACAAGATCCATACGAAATATCCCCGCCCCGAGGACATATATGTGGGTTGGGAAGAAGGAAGAAATGTAGAACAAAAAGGGGTTAGCTTTAAATCAAGTCAAACATAGACTACTTGCTAGCTGTCTCAAATATCTTCGCTACTACTATTCCAAGAAGAGAAATCTAACATGAGATTTGACGTCTATCACATCGATAGCTCCTTAATAGAATGTCAATAGTGCCCTTTAGTGATGACAAACATTACGGACTTACCTTATTCATATGCAATGCTGACAAAGGGTTAATAAGGTCATTGAAGGGGTTTTATGATGCATAGCCATTATCCTCTGCATCGCTAAGTCACATCACATGGCATGAAGTTAGTATCATGTGGGCACATGTCCAGACTCCAGTACAGGTACGATCCCAAATTATATAACTCCACACCCAACAAAGAGTAGTCAAAAGACAACATTCATCCATGATTAATAAATAATAGTAATAAAATTATATTGATTAGTCTCGAATAAAATATTAAACTTAAGTCGAGTTAATGATTCTGTGAAAAATATGAAATTAATGAATTTTTTTTTGCTAAATTCCGGAAAAGAAATTTATTTTTACAATATGTATATTTATTTTTATTCCTATGTAATATGGTTAAAATTGTAATAATTAACTTGTAGCATCGACAGTGGTGGTTTAACTCCTGTGTTGTTTGACTCAAAAGTCTTATGTTTAAAAAGTTTCAGGGGCGTCACTTCGTGGGAGTCTGAATAAAATATCAATGTACACTTAGCTCACATATTGTGTAAGACACATAAGGAGACAATTGGAATTTGACTTAGCAAGTCAGCATGTTGTCGGTGGGCATATTGACTATACAAGGCTCCTAGTGGGGTTACGTTAACAGGGTCAGTGCGTGTACTAGTTATTCACTAAGTTTTTCCGAAACACTTTAGACCGTAAACAAAAGAGTCCAAACATTACGTAGCGGAATGAGTATAGGATCGCACACATTTTGAATTTATAATTCAAACGAGAAAAAGTTTATTTCTGTTTTTATAAAATAAATATGCAACACACATCGAGCAAAAACCAGATCGGCAATGACAGCATGCGAATATATCGATCAGTTGCAGAATTGTCTAATCTGAAACAAGCCTAATCATGATACAAATCCTTACAAGAAACCAATAGTATGCATTTAATTCCCAAATTTTATTGGTTATTTCATTCCATGTTGATCTTGTATAACATATATGTGAAATCGAATAAGAAATATGACGTGCGAAGAGAATGGCATGGTCCTTGTTGGGTTACGATTAAACGACAAAGACTAGAGCCAAGTACGTTTATTGGTGAGATTGATGAATCGATGACCAACCTTGTTTGGAATGGTGAAAGAAAGGTAAAAGGTCGACTATCATCTTTTGAGGAAGTCGACTTTCAGAACATGATTAATGAAGATAGAAGCGACCAAGCTACCAGAACTCTATTTTAAAGAGTAAGTCGAGTCGACCATTAAAGACTCTTTCAGAAGTAAACCTTCCTCCTAAGGAAAGGTACAGGTGGTGACCTGCTTCCACCGCCCTAGAAGTAAACCTTCATTCTAAGGAAAGGTACAGGTGGCGACCTACTTCCACCGCCCTAGAAGTAAACCTTCCTCCTAAGGAAAGGTACAGGCGGCGACCTGCTTCCACTGTTGAAGGAAGAAACCTCCTTGACTAAGGAAGGGTGAGCTGGTGACCTGCTTGTCACCTACTTAAGCTGACTCTGGACAAAACCCTCCCCAGAGGGTAACCGCCATACGAAGTCGGTAACATTTCCCCTATATATAGGGACTCACTTTCATTATTTAAGTTGGAAGATTTATCAGTTATTCTATATTATGTTCTCGATATTCATTGCTGACTTAAACTTCTGAGTGGAATCAAGGGCCATCCCCACCTCTTTTAGGTCCTCGCCTAGCACAAAGCCACCAAAGAAAACTAAGTGTCCACGCGACCAAGAAAGATACATGAGTGAGCTAGCCCCCGGCGAGATCTAAAGTCCACTACTCGAAGTTCCAAGGCCACGTCATTTATATCCCAACATTTGGCGCCGTCTGTGGGAAACAGATCAAAAAAGTCATGGCCTCCGAGAAGAACAAGATGCCAAACCCTGTGGTTGAGGAGATGGGAAATACTCAAGCAAGTCCCACCACCTCAAGACCCACACCAGAAGAAGACCCACTAGTGCCCCAAGCTAATGGTACTGGTGGCGAAGAGAATCTCAGCCATTCCAAGTCACTACCAAATACGGAAGAGGCGAGAACCGTCCCTCCGGCTGTCCCTCAGGAGATAATGGCGGTCTTCATAGCCTTCTGGAAACAAGCCCAGGAAGGAACGGTTCCTGACAAAAAAGAACCAACTCGAGAAGTCTCCCAAAAGGAAGAGGTGGCTTCCAGTGTGAAGATCGTGGAAAAGGATCTCCCGGAGAAGGCCCCTAAAGCGCCAGAGGGCGAAATGGCGAGAAAAAGCCCTGTCATATTCATTATATGACAAGTAGAAGAATTACTGGAGAAGAAAAGAAGAGGATCGAGTGATCTACTTGTCGTTCGCGACCACACTTCTCATCCTTTCCCCAAGAGGTTATTCAATTTTCGAGTCCCTGAGCAAGTCTTTGCGAGGAACATCGAGGACTACACAGGCGAGGGAGACCCAGTTCGCCATATCAACGCCCAAAACTCTTCCCTCCTAGGAGGAGGGGCAACACCGGACCACTACGCGGTGCTCTTCCCCACAACTCTGAAGAAAGAGGCGTCTACCTGGTTCTATGTTCTTCCAGATAACTCAATTGACTCATGGGAAGAGTTGAAGGCCAAGTTTATAGAGGGTCACATAGGCCAAAGACAACGCCTCAAGAGTATGGATTATCTGGATAAAATTGAGTAAGGTCATGATGAAACCTTAGCCAATTATTATACTAGATACCATAAGATACTTCAGCAGCTGAATGAAGACGCCACTAATGGCGAATTGATCAGGACCTTCTGGAGGGGTCTCAGGGTACAAAGTCAAGCCTTGAAGTATAACATGGTGATGAAGCCAATACGAAAGATTGACGCTCTCGCCATCAAGGTTAAGAAGTAAATCGACTTGGAGAGGTCACATGAAAGATCGCCCATGGAAGTCAAGAGGCTGAATACTCCAACCAAGGCCAAAGAAAGTTCCTCTTCTCGACCATCCAAGAGAAAAGAAAGACGAGAAGGAACTTTTCGACAAGGAAATCGCTTGGGAATGAAGAAGGGGAGCCTAATCCTTATTCCTCAAAATTCACTCCACTCACACATAATATATCTATGGTGCTTCAAGAGATGGAGAACCTTAGACTGGATGATCCCTCTCTAGTCAGGAAAAGCCCGATGGGATCTTTGATGAACGACTATTGTCGTTACCATTGAGTTCAAGTGCATGACACAAATGAATGTGTTGCTCTGAAACACGACATTGAGGCGCTAATTCGAAGAGGTAAACTATTAAAGTTTATCGAAAAGCCCTCCAAAGCGCCCAGAAAACGAAGTCGTAGCCCTCAAAGGAATTCTCTATCTCCCCCCCATAACAATCCAACCCCGACTCAAAGGGGAACGATAAATGTCATCGCCGGAGGATTTTCTTCTGGAGGAGAGACCAACCTCGCCCGGGAAGTCTATGCTGCTCGAACATCGCATGAGGATGAAGGCGGGAGACAGGAGGAAATCGACCCGATAACCATAAGCTTCACCACTAACTACTTAATGATGGTTACTCATCCTCATGATGAAACCTTAGTCATCACTTCCACACTAGAAGAGTATGAAGTAAAGAGGATTCTCATCGACAGTGGGAGCTCGACGGACATACTCTTTTACGAAGCTTTCCAAAATTTGGGGCTAACTAGAAGAGATCTCCTCAACGTCGACTTTCCCCTCATAGGATTCGCAGGAAGAGCTACCTATCCAATGGGAGCCATCAAGTTGTCAATGACTTTGGGAAAGGGAAAAACGACCCTTACAATTGAGGTGCTTTTTGTGGTCGTCGACGCCGCCTTCTCATATAACGCCATCATCGGAAGAACGACTCTCAATCCCCATCGTATAATCCCGTCAAGTGCTCATCAAGTAATGATATTTCCGACACCACAGAGGATAGGGGAAGTAAGAGGAGATCAAACCGCATCCCGACGGTGCTACGTCAGCTCAATGCGGCGTCGAAATCAAAGAGAAGTCATAGAAACTACGCCTAGTTAAGAAAGCAATTATGTTTATCTTTTAAGGCTAATTTTTGTCTTATGATTCTTTTTGTGTAAAACTCAGGAAGGATAAATAAATATAAAACCTCTTAAGGCCCCTTTTATTTCAAGAATTCCGAGTTCTTCCGTCAAAATACTCAAAGAATCAACTATCAACAATCTGATATCATCTAAATCACTCAGAATTGGTCGATAAAGAGGTGGCGTCG
Source organism: Clarkia xantiana subsp. parviflora (assembly GCA_036873135.1). Classification (NCBI taxonomy): domain Eukaryota; kingdom Viridiplantae; phylum Streptophyta; class Magnoliopsida; order Myrtales; family Onagraceae; genus Clarkia; species Clarkia xantiana. Next base: position 4,131,132 of record JAPTYO010000018.1, read on the forward strand.
AGGAAGAGCTTTTTCTGAATCGAGAGCGACCATCAAAGATCTGATATCTACTAAATCACTAAGATCGGTCGACTACTCGAAAGAGGTTAAGTATTGAAGAGCTTTTTCTAAATCGAGAGCGACCATCAAAGATCTGATATCTACTAAATCACTCAGATCGGTCGACTACTCGAAAGAGGTTAAGTATTGAAGAACTTTTTCCAAATCGAGAGCGACCATGAAATATCTGATATCTACTAAATCACTCAGATCGGTCGACTACTCGAAAGAGGTTAAGTATTGAAGAACTTTTTCCAAATCGAGAGCGACCATCAAAGATCTGATATCTACTAAATCACTCAGAACAGTCGACTACTCGAAAGAGGTTAAGTATTGAAGAACTTTTTCCGAATCGAGAGCGACCATCAAAGATCTGATATCTACTAAATCACTCAGATCGGTCGACTACTCGAAAGAGGTTAAGTATTGAAGAACTTTTTCCAAATCGAGAGCGACCATCAAAGATCTGATATCTACTGAATCACTCAGATCGGTCGACTACTCAAAAGAAGTTAAGTATTGAAGAACTTTTTTCGAATCGAGAGCGACCATCAAAGATCTGATATCAACTAAATCACTCAGATCGGTCGACTACTCGAAAGAGGTTAAGTATTGAAGAACTACTGCCGAATCAAGAGTCGACCATCACAGATCTGATATCAACTAAATCACTCAGATCGATCGACTACTTGAAGAAGTACTATAAACTGATCTTCTCAAAGTCATATATCGATCATCTAGAATCTGATATCAACCAAATCACTCAGAGGGATCGATGACTCAGAAGACAGGTTATATTTTCTAAGGATAAAATCCTCCTTAAATATTAACTATCGATTATATAGAGTTTAAACGTTTCGCTCTCTAAAATCGAGTAAGAGCCTTATTCTTGAAAAGGTAAATTCTGATTTTGGGTAAATTTATCACAAGAATGATTGGAAGTGAGGATTAATGCACAAGAATTGCCAGAAAGAAGGCTCCCTTCTATCATTAATAACTACTGATTACATCAAGTCGAGATTATAGAGGGATGGGAAAAGAAAAAGGAAATCTATACATATTTTTTCCTACTCCTAGCCTCCTCCTCTAAGTAATCTTGAAGGATCCCCACCTTCGAGAAATCAAAACTAGGGTCCATGGCCCTGATATCCCCCACCACAGAGGAAAAGCTGGAAAGAAGCATCTGCCCACTGGCCATAGCGGTGTCGATTTGAAAATCAGCGCTAGCCTTATACTAAGCAATGATCTCGGGGGCAGACTACTTATGCTCCTCTATCTCCGCTCTCAACAAAGCGATCTCCTCTTGATGAGAAGCCACCTTGGCATGAAAAACCCTTAAGAAAGCGACGGAAGTACGACGAGCATCATCCATCAATGCTCCTAGAGTCATGGAGGCCCTCACTGTGTCCTTCAGAAAGGTGACTTCTTCGATCATATTAGCGGAGGCCCTTACCGTGTCCTCCAGGGAGGCGAGTTCTTTGGCCATAATGGCGGAGTCCTCCTCCAGACGACGAAATTCCTCTTCCAGGCGGGTATTTTCTCCTCGGAGGCGTTGCACCTCTTCTGCCTCCGACTCCACTGAGGCGAGCTTCCCTTTTAAAGAGGAAACATCTTCACCCAAGTCGATGAGCAGCTGACCGACTTGTAAAAAATCGCGGGTGGCCTGAAAGCATAGCAAGATAAGTACGGAAGCGATTTCAGAGAAATCAAGACTATGAGGAGGATAAAATTATGTACCTTGGCCTGCCGATGTAGGAACATACGAGCAGTCTCATCAGCACATTCCACAGGAATGCGAGGGAGATCTTGAGGAGGAATGGAGCCATTTATAAGATGGAGGGCTAACTCCCTATTGGCGATGGAGTGTCCTTCTTTCAACTGATAGCCCTTCAAAGAAACCAGGGGATCCCCGGGTTGGCGACACCCGAGGATGACTCGGGGGCAGTATGAAGCATCTTTCAGGAAAAGGGAGGACCTTCAAACTTCAAGCCAGTCACGACTTGGGAGCTAGAAGCTTCACCACGACCCCCTTCCTCCGGGGCGACTTCTACAAGAGGAAAATAAGTTGAAAAAGTAAGGAAATCCAAACAAAGATAAAATCGAGAATGGAAAAATTTCTACCTTTGGGAGTCGGGGAGACAGAAATGGCAGGGATGTCTAAGGAAGCCGTCTCCTGGAACTCTGAGATAGGAGTGGCGTCGACTGCATGCGCCCTTTTATTAGGCTTGGAAATACCTCTGTGGGCAGTCCTCTTGGTCCTCACGCGAGGAGTCTTCACGACGTCCTCCACAGATTCCGCCTTCTCAGAATTGGGGGCAGCCTCAGTAATAGCTCCCGCCAGAGAGGGTTGTTCAAAGGCGACCTCAGAGCTGGTCGCCGCAGAATCGTCCAAGGGCACTCATGTTGCCGCCTGACCACGAGCATAAAAAAGGTTCTTAAAGAGACCTACATGAAACCAGAAGAGAATTTAAAAAGCTACTATGAAAAAGAAGTTACCCAATCAAGAGGAGGATCTTCAGTGCGAAGACGAATTGAGGATCTAATAAGAGCCTCTTCTGTTGTATCTTCAACAGATTTCCACGGTTCAAACTCTTTCGAGTTCACGACGGCGTGAATCTGGCCGACCGTGGCGATTTCCTCAGGAGTTAATCCACGAAGACTGGAGGGACCATCAGCACCAAGGGGAGGGGATATGGGCCAAGTGACGCCTTCTCGACAGAAAAAGTAATAATGCTTCCAATTTGCATTATAAGACTTGAGCCCAACCACCAATTCCTTGGCCGATTTCCAAGAAAGTTGGTCATCTGAGGGTCATCGACCTTTGAAACCAAAGATCATCGACTTTCTTCTCAACAATTGATAGAAGCATCAAAAGATTTGAAGGGTGTACGTCCAATTATAGACATCGCACAAACATCGAAAACCAAGCGGATAGCATTGACTGTGAGCTGGCAAGGATGTATCCCATAATGCTCACAGAGATCATCCAACTCTGTGCAAAAAGGAAATCGGAACCCCGCCTCAATCTGGCCCGTATATACTAGGACCTCTCCATCTCTAGCCCTATATCCTTGTTCGGGGGGACCAGCATAACGAGAGCCTTCATGATTGCTCAGATTACCTAGGGTCACGGCTTTTACGAAAGCGGCGCCAGACAATTTATTTTCTTTGGGAGACTCAGGAAAAGAAGGGTTGAACCCTTGCGACCTACCTTGTTGGAATTGAGCAGCCATAGGAGTCTGAGAAAGGGATCGAAGGAAAGAAGCTTCTCGAATCGGATCGGAAGGACCAGCGGTGGCGATTCCAACAAGAATTCTCTCTTCAGGAGCGCAGGGACGAGGCGAGCTAGGGTTAATGAAGAAAGCACTATATTGATTCGCCAGGATGACTAAAAACGAGAGTAGGAAGTAAAAAATGAAGATTAAATGGTGGTATTTATACTAAAAAGTATTAACCGCTTAACTTCCCAAGGAAGTTTTCGCGAGGTCAGGCATTCGTTGGGTCATTCCCTGACAACATGACCGTTGCCTTGCACCTGTCAAGGGCTTATCGAGGTGACTCTCCAGCTTCTCCCAGACCAACGGTCAGGAAAGCCATAAGGACTAGCATTTCACCTCGACTAAAGGTATCCTCTTTTAGCCTATCCAACCGAGGTTAAGTGAACTAATAGAGACGGAATTTCGCTCTAACATGGTCAAGAATTATACTCGACTCAAGACCTCCTCTTCATAAATGAAGCTGACGACTTAAGTCTCGGGGGCAAGTGTTGGGTTACGATTAAACGACAAAGACTAGAGTCGAGTACGTTTATTGGCGAGATTGAAGAATCGACGACCAACCTTGTTCGGAATGGTGAAACAAAGGTAAAAGGTCGACTATCATATTTTGAGGAAGTCGACTTTCAGAACAAGATTAATGAAGATAGAAGCGACCAAGCTACCAGACCTCTATTTTAAAGAGTAAGTCGAGTCGACCATTAAAGACTCTTTCAGAAGTAAACCTTCCTCCTAAGGAAAGGTACAGGTGGCGACCTGCTTCCACTGCCCTAGAAGTAAACCTTCCTCCTAATGAAAGGTACATGTGGCGACCTACTTCCACCGCCCTAGAAGTAAACCTTCCTCCTAAGGAAAGGTACAGAGGGCGACCTGCTTCCACTGTTGAAGGAAGAAACCTCCTTGACTAAGGATGAGCTGGCGACCTGCTTGTCACCTACTTAAGCCGACTCTGGACAAAACCCTCCCCAGAGGGTAATCGCCATACGAAGTGGGTAACATTTCCCCTATAAATAGGGGCTCACTTTCATTATTTAAGTTGGAAGATCTATCAATTACTCTATATTATTCTCTCGATATCCATTACTGATTTAAGCTTCGGAGTGGAATCAGGGGTCATCCCTGTTGGATCACGGTTGGAACTCTGGTACGTTCTTGACGGAAGTCTGAACTCCTTTGCTCCAAGTAATCCTGCAAGAAGGGGATAGACCGGGCGGTGACCCAGAATCCCTCTCTGATGCTTAAATGAGTATCTCGATGTAGGCAAGCAAGTATGAGTATGTGAATGTATCAATTCTGAGGTAACTCCTTCCTTTATATAGGGGAGGAGTTACCCCAGTTACCTGTTGCGATAATTGCTGGGGGCAGTTAGCCCACGTCCCGTTTATCTCGGCCACTTGCCCACGTTCCGTCTTTTCAGGCCAATTCCCCACTGTGTTGATAGTGGGCGTGTTTCTCGTCCTCATTCTCTGGTAGCAAGTCCCGACGGATGTCGGGGACTCCAGAGTTATCTCCTTTGGTCACCGCTCGGGGCCCCTCGTCATCGGGACAGGGCCAGTATTCTCAGGGATTCAATATCGGGGCCTACTCAAAGGCATATCATCGGGGCCTACTCAAAGGCATATCATCGGGGCCTATTTAAAGGCGTATCATCGGGGCCTACTTAAAGGCGTATCATCGGGAGCGTTCAGCTAATATGTCGGGACCGACCTTGTGGGGTCCCCTCGTATTGGTCTTCTAAGCCTCTTTTGGGGCCCAGTGGGCCTACTTCGCCGTTTAGTCGCCGTTAATGGGCCTAACGGCTATATTGAAACCCATCATTTGCCCCCAAGACATGAGGGACTTACAGTTCGTCGTGTCTTCCAACTCCGGACCTCCCGATATTCCGAGGATAACCACCGAATCCGAAAAGGTTTCTCGATTACTCAACTATTAAATGCGATGGGTGATGAAGCGACGGCTTGGGTACCCGTTCCTGCTTTTTCTGAAAAAGCGCTTTTTAGCTGTTTTGTCGCTAGCGCCTCAACGAAGCGTTTCATCTTCAACGGTCCTGATTGCAACGTCTCTTTGGCTACCCTCTCTCCTATAAAACCCCAAATCTTGGTACTATTCAGTTCTCCTCCACCATTTCATCCTCTTGTGATTTCAAAAGCTCAAGCTCTCCTTTCTAATTTCTGATCAGCACTCCGGCAGCCAGGATCTCCGGCCATCAAGATCATCTTCTCTTCTCCGCTTCACCATGTCTGGTAAGATTTCTCCTCTGATTCTGAAGAAACTGTTAGCATAGTCTTTCTTTTATCTTGATCAACTTACCCGGATTTTTCCAAGAATCAACTGTGCCTTTTCTTGCTCTGATCATTTTCCAGACGGTGAATCCAGTTCCGGGGGGAGAAAGCCCTTCAAGTTTGATTATGCTTGTAATGAGATTTCAGAAACCGCCTATGATGCAGCTCTACGGGAAGGATGTATTACTTCCACCTGGGAGCCTCGCTTCCCCTTTCCTCGTCCTCGCATCCCGGGTGACCCTGTGGTCACTCGTCCCCGGGAAGGGGAGGTATTTGTCTCCGCCGGGCAAGTATCGGCGGGGATCCGATTCCCTTTCTGCGGGGATCTGGTCGAGATGTGTGAATATTACAAAACACATCCGACTACCTTTTCCCCCCTGCCATCCATGTGTGGATCGCCTTCCATGTCCTTTGCCTCCGCCAACAGTGGACCTATAGCCTCCAACTTTTTCGGACCTTCTATGGCATGAAGTGCAATGATGCCGGGGTATGTTCCTTCTACCCGCGGATGCCTAAATGGAGCAAGGCGCAGCTTTCCCGATACAGCTGGAATGGCGACACCTGGAAGGTCGCTAAAGGTCGGGGGCTTATCACTGACTCGGGGCCCGACAACAGTGGCTGGAAGAAGAATTACTTCTTCATTAGGAACAGCTCCATTCTGTGGCCCCGATGGGAGGTTGGGGCAGACCCTCCTCCCGCTTTTCACACTTACTCCGAGGAGGATTTCCAGATTCTCCATTGCATCCAACTCTATCGCTGGGGGGATTCTTTCGCTCCCCTCGATGCCAACTCCATCGGGGAGCGGGATCTGGTTCTGACCGGGATCCGACTCCTTGATGTTGCCTCCGGGGGTCAACTCTTCGACGGCCTTTCCAACCTCGTTCCTTGGGTAATATTCTAATTGCACTTTCGTTTTCGTCTTTGCAGCTAAGAAGGTATCATTGCTGACCAATACCGTGCTTAAGCAGGCGGAGACCGATGCTGTCCAACGCCCTGCGAGGAAGAGGATGTCCTCGAAGCGGGCTGCCTCCTCATCAGCACCTCCAACTTCGGAGCAGATCAAGCGGGCCCGGGAGGAGAAGATGGAGCAGATCTTCAACACCCAAACTCCCGAAGAAGGTAAGCAGCTCCGATTAGCAATCCGATTATACAGAAAACGTATTCCCAAGGAGTTAATCCCCTCCGATCAGAAAGCCAGAATCGAAGGGATCAACCGTATCCTGCAAGGAGAGACTCCCCGCATCCTCAAAGCGGGTTATTACAATTATTACGGGAAGGACCAGTATCTCTCCCGTCGCGTCATTTGGTGTAAGGATCCCGACCAACTTCCTAATTATCTTTCTGAAGCTTCTCGTCCTCCAGCTGCAGGTCAATCGGGAGCTGGAGCTTCAGCGGGGGCGCCACCCTCCGACGCCCGGGTCGGAGAGCCCCTCCTTTCACTTCCTGCCCCGGGAGGATCGGGGACTGAAGATGCCCCGACGGACGGTCAGTTCCGTCGGGTGGTTGACCTGGACGTTTCTCACTCTTCCGAGGAGGTGAGCGAAGGTCAGCCTCTGGTTCGTCGTCGGGGGGTGAGGCAGACCCCGTTGGAGCCGACTCCCGAAGGGCTGCCCCCATCTTTCCCGGCACAACAGCATTCGCCGGTCTTGAGCCTGACTCCAGAAGGGACGACTGGGTCTCATGGCGGCTCGGAGGCACGCACCTCCGACACTCAGGTCTTCCCTCCCCCTCTCCCTTTAGACGGGAGTTTTTATCAGCTTTACACCCCCGACCAGGCAGCGGCTCGCTGGACCCCGATCGAGTCATTGCGAGGGGTCCCGCTGCGTCGGGACAATATATCATCGGAACAGGGTCTGCACCTGCTGGCAGGTTCAGTTTCGCCATCTATGAAGGTTCCACTCTCCTTGGCTCGGGAGGTCATCCACGCGGACATTCGCGATATGGCCGTTCGTCGTGTGGAGGTAAGGCTTCCTGTCTTTACACTTAGTATATAATGTAAAATATTCTCATGTACTAACCTCTTCCTTTCTTTTCCACAGGAAATGGCGGACCAACACCGCTGTTTCGGGTACATCCTGGCCCTGGAGGAGGCCCTGGAGCAGGAGCGAGCCAAGGCGTCCCCCGAGGTCTTGGCCAAGCTCAAGGAGGATCTGGCTGCCTCCGAATCGTCGAGGGGTAAGTTGGTTAAGGAGCAGGCCCTCCTTAACCAGAAGACTCGGGACCTCCTGAGGCAGGTTCACGACTTCGAGCGGTTGCTGAAGTAGGAGCGACAAAAGCTCAATGAAGAGCAGCAGGGGCGCGCGGAGGATCGGGACAGGCTTGTCCTCGAGAAGAAGGCCCTTGAGGACGCCAAGGCAGGGCTGGAGGCTGAGAAGGTCCTTCTCACCAACCGGTCCCAACAGATGGAGCGGGAGATCGCTGAGTTTCCCGTCAAGCTGGCTGAGGCTGAGGCCAAGGGTCGGGAAGATTATCGGGGCTACGAGGCTTTCCAAGTGGACGCGGTGAAGTTCTGTACGGCGGAGGTGGAGACCACCTTGCTTAATGCTGTCGAGGAGCTCCATCTGGAGTATGGTGGTGCCATCGACTCACCAAGTCTTAGACTCTCGCCCCCTTCGCGGAGAGGTATTTCAACCTTTCCGAGGAGAGCGACGGGGCCAACACCCCCGAGGGGACTGCGGGTGCTGAAGGTACGGTGGAGCCTCCAAGTGCAGACCTCCCGACAACTGATCCCCCGATGATCGACCCTTCACCGGCTGACTTCCAAGAGTCCGATCCTCCCGCGGCCAATCTTTCAGGATCCGATCCTCCGACCGCGGAGCCTTCTGCCACAGACCTCGTGGACCCTGCTCCCCTCGACGCTGCCAAGGATCAAACTTAATCGCTTTATTTTCGAATCCTTGTAATTTCCTTCTTTTGTCGCGAACCTTTCAGGCTTTTATAATATCAATCCCTTTTGGTTCCGATTATCGCTATACCACTTAAGGTGAATTACCTACGCCACTTAAGGCGATTTGATCATACCACTTAGAGTGATTCGTACGTCGCTTAAGATATTTTTCCCACACCACTTAAGGCGATTTAATCGTACCGCTGCCACTTAAGGCAATCACACCACTTAAGGTAATTTAATCACACCCCTTAAGGTGATTTAATAACACCACTTAAGGCGATTTAAGCACACCACTTAAGGCGATTTATCCATGCCACTTAAGGCGAAACCACGCCGCTTAAGGCGGAACCACGCCACTTAAGGCGATTTAGCTACACCACTTAAGGCGATTTATCCACGCCACTTAAGGCGAAACTATGCCACTTAAGGCGGAACCACGCCACTTAAGGCGATTAAGCTACACCACTTAAGGTGATTTATCCACGCCACTTAAGGCGAAACTACGCCACTTAAGGCGGAACCACGCCACTTACGGCGATTTAGCTACACCACTTAAGGCGATTTAATCATACTTAGAATGATGAGTCTAAGCACCATCTGGTCGGAAGAAACCTCTTTATTCATTGATGGCCCAAAACCTGTTTACATCAAATTAAAACGATAAACAACTTGCACCACTGAAGGCGACTTTGATAAACAACTTTCACCATTGAAGGCGACTTCGATAAACAACTTGCACCACTGAAGGCGACTTAATATCAAGCATAACATTTCTTCAAGTGTTCGCCACTAAAAGAATGCTTCAACACATTGCCATCGAGGTCTTCCAACTTATACGCGTTTCGAGCTGGCATCCCCACGACCTTATAAGGTCCTTCCCATTTTGGTGACATCTTGTTGATCCGATCCAAAAGGGTAAATTCGTTCCGACGCCAGACCAGTTCCCCGACAAAGAATTTTCGAGACTTGACTCGTTGATTATAATATCGGGTCGTTGCCAAGCGCATCCGAGCCTGGACCTCCTCGGCATTCCGCCTCTTCTCTTCGACCAAGTCCAAGTCCAGACGCCTCATTTCATCATTCGACAGAGGTTCGTAATACCTCATCTGATGGGATGCCACAGCTATTTCGACGGGAGCAACTGCTTCCGTGCCATAGACAAGGCCAAACGGAGTCTCCCCAGTCGACCGTTTGGGCGTTGTTCTAACAGCCCAAAAAGCACATTTTCCAGTTCGTCCAGCCATTTGCCCTTCAAGGCGTTGACCCTCTTCTTCAGGCCATCCATCACGATCTTGTTGGCTGACTCCACCTGTCCATTGGTTTGAGCATGATGGACAGAGGCTGTCTGATTCTCAATTTTCAGTTCCTCCAGGTACTCCTTCCACTGAGCCCCATTAAACGGAGGGCCGTTATCGCTGATCAATACCTTGGGGATCACGTATCGTGATATGATATGGGTCTTAAGGAATTTGAGGATATGGTTCCCCGTTGTCTTGGCCAATGCTTTAGCCTCTATCCACATTGAGAAATAATCAATAGCCACAATTAAATATCGGCACTGACCTTTTGCAACCGGAAGGGGTCCCACCAAATCGATCCCCCATTGCGCGAAGGGCCAAGCACTCTTGATGGACATCAGGTCGGCAGCTGGAGCCACGATATTCGGGGCATACCTTTGGCAGGCGTCACAGGATCGGACTAACATCGTTGCCTCCTTATTCATCGAGGGCCAATAATAGCCCAGGTTTAGTACTTTCCTCACGATGGATCGGGCACCTTCATGACAAGCCATATATCCTTCGTGCACCTCCCTAACGATCCGATCTGTGTCGGGCTTAGCCACGCATTTCAAGTAAGGAGTTAAATACCCCTTTTTATACAGCTGGTTGTCCACCATCACATAATTGACCGCGATTCGGCGTAATTTGCCGGCTGCTACTTCATCATCGGGGACTGCCCCCGTAGTCAGGTACGCGACTATCGGGGTCATCCAAGTGGGCTCCTCCGATCCGGTCTCGATGGCACATACCTCCGATTGATCGATGGTTGACAGGATCACCTTATCCAAGAAGTGCACCTTCCGACTTTCATCGAGGGGTGCCCCCAAGGCGAACTTGCTCAGGGCATCTGCTTCCACATTATCCTCCCTCGGGATCGCCTCAATATCGAAGCTCTTGAAACTCTCCTTCAAAGTTTGCACCTCCCGAAGGTACTTTTTCATCATCGGGCTCTTTGCTTCGTATCGCCCCTAGACTTGGTTCACAATCAGGCTAGCATCGCACTTCACCTTTAAGTGACCAACTCCCGTGCCTTTGGCAATCTTGAGGCCGGTGATGAGAGCCTCATATTCAACTTCATTGTTGGTGGCCCTAAATGTCAAGGCCAAGGCATAACGGAGGGGCTCACCTCCACCTGGCGGTATCAGTACAAATCCTACTCCTGATCCTTCTGAATTTGAGGAGCCATCGGTGTACATCTCCCAAATGTCTCTGTTATCGGGCTGTTCCGACTGTTCTGCTATCGGGACTTCCATTGTTGCCCCCTCTACAGGGCCCGCTTCTTCTAGATCGGGGGCTGTAGACTCTGCTATGAAATCCGCCAATGCCTGGCCCTTAATAGCCGTTCTCGGAGCAAAGTGAATGCGGAACTCACTAAGCTCGACTGCTCATTTCACTAATCTCCCCGACGCATTAGGTCGGTTCAAAAAATATTTCAAGGTCTGATTCGTCAAAACAGTAATCTCATGCGCATGGAAGTAAGGTCTCAGCTTCCGAGCAGTAACAATCAACGCATAAAGATACTTCTCAACGGCGGGATAATTTATTTCAGACTTGGCGAGTGCCTTGCTTACATAATAGACGGGGACTTGGTTACCCTCTACGACTTTCACTAAGTCATAGCTAACAGCAAATTCAGAAACAGCCAAATACAGATAGAGTGGCTCGCCTGGAATGGGCTTCGCCAACGGCGGGAGGGTGCGGAGGTGCTGCTTGAGTGCCTGGAACGCCTCTTCACACTTGGCAGTCCACTCAAACTTCTTGTTGGCCCTCAGCACTTCAAAGAACGACATGGATCGATCACTTGCTTTGGACAGAAAGCGATTCATCGCGGCCAATCGGCCATTCAACACCTGCACCTCCTGATGGTTCGTCGGGGACTTCATCTCCTCGATTGCCTTCAGCTTCTCAGGGTTCACCTCGATTCCCCTCTGGCTCACCATGAAGCCCAGAAACTTCCCTGAATGCACTCTGAAGGCACACTTGGTCGGGTTCAAGCGAACTTGATGAAGCCTCATCCGCTCAAACGCTGTGGCCTAGTTGTGAACGTGATCCTCGGCCTTTCGGGACATCACCAGCATGTCGTCCACATAGGCCTCCATTGTTTTTCCTAGCATATCCCCGAACAGCTTGTTCACCATCCTCTGATAAGTTGCACCTGCATTGATCAGTCCAAAAGGCATGACATCATAGTGATAGATGTCACTATCAGCATAAAAAACGGTGTGAGGGGCATCCTCCTTGGACATCTTAATCTGGTTGTAGCCGGAGTAGGCATCCGCCACTTGCTCGGGAGCGGATAACATCTTTCGGGCATGCTTTGTTCAGGTCGCGGAAATCAACACACATCCGCCACTTGCCATTGCTCTTCTTCACCAGGACTGGGTTTGCGACCCAGGTCTGGAATCAGAGCTCCTTAATAAATCCAGCATCGAGCAACCTGCCCACCTCTTGCTGGATCGCAATCTTCTTGTCGGCACCCATCAGACGCATTCTCTGTGTAACCGGCTTGATCGCGGGGTCAATCTTCAGCTCATGAGTAATCACATCGGGACTGATTCCTGGCATGTCGCTCGGGGACCAGGCAAACAACTCCTTGAACTCCTTCAGCAAATCAATCAGTTCTCGGGCCGTCTCCTAAGACAGAGCGGACCCGATCTTTACCTTTCTTTGAGGTCCATCGATCTCGACCTCCTTCAAATCCTCCATCGGGGCGGGACGCCCAAACTCCTCTTGGGGATCAGCATCAGTCTGAAAAACAGTCATAGCCTCCGATTCCTCCTTCGAGTGGCATTGACGTAGCACTTCCTGGAGGCTATCTGATCGCCCTTGACTTCCCCGATTCCGTGGTCGGTCGGAAACTTCATCTTCTGATGGAATGTTAAGGCAATTGCCACCAGCGTGTTGATGGTGGTCCTCCCGATAATGGCATTGTAAGTCCCTGCAGACTCGACCACCACAAACTCCACGTTCCTCTTCTCCGACTTCCAACCACTTCTGAATTGACCGGTAAGGTAATCATCCCCACCGGGTAAGAGGTAGAGCCAGAAAATCCGACCATCAGGAAGTCCGCACGCTTCAGATCCTTTTTGGTTTTTCCCGTAGCCTCCAACGCATCCATGAACAAAATATCGGAGGAGCTCCCCCCATCTATCAAGATTCGCTTCATCTCGTACCCATCCGCGTTCAGAGTCACGACCAAAGCATCATCGTGCGGGGTCTCCACACCTATCAGGTCCTCCGCTGAGAAGGGAATCACCATTTCTTCTTTCGGAGTCCAATTTCGGACCCTTTTGCCCAGCACCACAGCAATAGGAATACGAGAAGCATAGACCTCCCGAGATGCCGTGGTATCACCTCCTGCAGCAAATCCTCCATGGATCACATTAATGGTTCCCCGCTTCTCTTTGCGAGCATTGGAAGACTCGGGCTTCTCCTTCTTCGGGGAACGATCGCGGGATCGGGAACGGGACCGCGATCGGGACCGGGAACGGGATCGGCCCCGTTGCCCAGCCACAAATTCCTTGAGCTTCCCCCTCTGGATCAGCTTCTCAATCTCCTTCTTCAACTCCCGACAATGGTTAGTGTTGTGACCGCTGGCACGATGGAAACGACAAAAACGATCGGTGCGAGCTCCCATGAACTTTTCATCCTTCTTCGGGGGGTACCTGGCGATACCCTGTCGGTCCATCGCCGCCAACACAGCACCCATGGAACAAATGAGAGGAGTGTAACGGTCCTCCCGCTTGTCCGACTTCGAGGGACGTTTGTCTTCCCTCCGATCGAAACGGCCTCGACCCCGACTGCTCTCGGGTTTATCTTTTCTTCTGCGATCGTCCGAGGTCATGAACGACTGCTTCCCCTTGTTCGATTTCGGAGGATCGACCTCGCCAGCAGCTATCTTCGACTCCTGTACATCGATTTGTTGCTTCACCCTCTTCTGCAGTGCCTCCATGTTCCACACAGTCTTCTCAGCCACGCTATGCATCAGGTCGGAACCATATGGTGCTGTCAGGTTCCGAATGAAGGTGCGGATGGTCTCTCCCTCCGACATCTCCTCATCAATCTCGGCCACGCTGGCGGTGTACCTCAGGTAATAATGCGCCAGCGATTCATCGGGCCTCTGTACCACCTCAGCCAGGGACCTCGCGCTTTTCAGGAGACGCCGACGGCCCTGGTACTGCTGGATGAAATGATCATGCATCTGGGTCCAGGTAAAGATGCACCCTGGAGGAAGACTGAAGAACCACGTCACGGCCCTCTCACCAAGTGTGGCTGGGAACAGAACGCACACTATATCGTCATTCGGAGCTCTGCCCATACAAGCCATAACATGCTTCTGGACATGGCGGACTGGATCTCCCTCGCCATCATACTTCTTGATCGTCGGGATACCAAGCCCTGGCGAGGCAGTGGTGTTCACCAATCGATCCCTCAGTTCCGACATCATCTTCTTCTGGTCCCCCATACAGATGCTCACGATCTTCACCACCTGGTCGGGGGTGATGGGACCATTGATAGGGATGGTCCTGTGTTGCACCGGTCCAGGCCCATCACTCACGAACTGCTCCGGCTGAACGGGCTCCTTGCCCTTGTCTCGGTGCTCGGGTTGGGCCTCCTGTCCGTCCTGATTCTCCCTCGGCGGAGGCGGAGGCAGCTCCTCCTCCTTCTTCTTGGCAGCCTCCCTTCGGTCCAGGAGAGCCTCCATAGTCTCCAGGAATATCGGCATGGCATCCATCACAGACTTCGCCAAGTCCACCTTGGTCGGTGTATCCTGGTCCCTCCTCGGGATCTCTTCTCGGCTCTCCGACGAGTTTCGAATGGAATCCTCGCGATCATCATGATGCCCCCCCTGTTTGGGAAACAGCAGGGGGAGGATCATTCCGATCAACAGTGCGCTCCGGCGGCCCTGAATTCAGAGTTCCAGCAGGATGGCGGGAACCGCCAGATTGTCCTTGTCTCTTCTTTTGCTTGCCAGCCATCGATCGGTTAGAAGCCATTTTTGCTTTTCGTTACGTTTTCCACAGACGGCGCCAATGTTGGATCACGGTTGGAACTCTGGTATGTTCTTGACGGAAGTCTGAACTCCTTTGCTCCAAGTAATCCTGCAAGAAGGGGATAGACCGGGCGGTGACCCAGAATCCCTCTCCGATGCTTAAATGAGTATCTCGATGTAGGCAAGCAAGTATGAGTATGTTAATGTCAATGTATCAATCCTGAGGTAACTCCTTCATTTATATAGGGGAGGAGTTACCCCAGTTACCTGTTGCGATAACTGCTGGGGGCAGTTAGCCCACGTCCCGTTTATCTCGGCCACTTGGCCACGTTCCGTCTTTTCAGGCCACTTCCCCACTATGTTGATAGTGGGCGTGTTTCTCGGCCTCATTCTCTGGTAGCAAGTCCCGGCGGATGTCGGGGACTCCAGAGTTATCTCCTTTGGTCACCGCTCGGAGCCCCTCGTCATCGGGACAGGGCAAGTATTCTCAGGGATTCAATATCGGGGCCTGCTCAAAGGCATATCATCAGGGCCTACTCAAAGGCATATCATCGGGGCCTACTTAAAGGCGTATCATCGGGGCCTACTTAAAGGCGTATCATCGGGAGCGTTCTGTTCATATGTCGGGACCGACCTTGTCGGGTCCCCTCGTATTGGTCTTCTAAGCCTCTTTTGGGGCCCAGTGGGCCTACTTCGCCGTTTAGTCGCCGTTAATGGGCCTAACGGCTATATCGAAACCCATCAATCCCCACCTCTTTTCAGGTCCTCGCCTAGCACAAAGCCACCAAAGGAAACTAAGTGTCCACGCGACCAAGAAAGATACCTGAGTGAGCTAGCCCCCGGTGAGATATAGAAGTCCACTACTCGAAGTTCCAAGGCCACGTCATTTTGATCCCAATAGTCCTAAAAGCACATGACGTATTTATGCTCAATCATTATTTCTTTACATTCATTTGTAATTACTCTCACTTCAATATTACCTATTTGATTTATCTTCATAAATCTGAGCGCTCAGATATTTTCAAACTATCAGAACCTCATAGAAAATCAATAGAATCCAGATGATTAAATTGCTCGAACAGATAGAGGTGGTGAATTCCTCTCGGCCGAGTTCAGCGATACATATAATTGAAGAAGAGTAAATCTTTAAAATGTGAAATTTCTTGTGAAATTTCAATAGAAAGTAAGAAAGAGAAAGTAAATGGACAAATGTATTGGTGCTTGGTGGGACCCTATATCACTTTCTATAGAAATTTCACATGAAATTTCACAGTTTGTAGCAACACCCATTGAAGAAGAATCCTTCAAAATGTGACGATTTTGTACACGTCTCAGCAGAAAAGTGTGGCAGTACGTCGAAATCACACACTCCTAGAGATTATATGTCGTTGACACAACTACCAATCTCTTTTTTAGGTGATGTGTTGTTAACCGTGACATATGTACCAAACTGTATACCTTCTAAGTCAGTTCATCTGACTCCATATCATTTGTGGACTAGTCGATAATTGGATTTATCGAACCTGCGCTCTTGGGATGCGGGGCCTAAACACATCAGACTAACATCGTCATGACAGCCTTAAGGACGAAAGAGTATCTTTATACGATATTCAGAATAATTTATAGGATATGTGTTCCACTGATATGCATCCGACACGGTGGTTTCCTCATCCCATCATAGGGATCACAGGACCTACACTAGCGGTGGAGTTGTTCTAAGTTGTTCCGGCGGCTCGGCCGCGCGGTCGTACTCTCAGGGGTTCCTAGTTGCCCTGGAATTTAGGCATTTGGACATTATGCTTAAAGTGAATGTGTGTGGTTTCAAACAACACCATAAAAAAAAAACTTGTTAGTGAAAACAAAAATAAAAATAACAGCTTCGTACCTATGAGAAAACAAAAACTATAGTTAGAATAACAACGAAAAATATGTTTAGATTAAAACATGGAAAATAAGCAAACATGACAAGCCTTGAGCCCTCGATTAGATCCCCAGCAAAGTCGCCAAATTGTCGGACCGAAAATCTGACCTAAGCAGAATTACGTTTTGAAAACGTGGATTTTGAAAAGAGTCGCCACTAGTTAATTAAGGCTAACTAAAATCCTAAATTACCTAAGCGGATAACAGATTAAAGACCTAGGTATAAAATCGGTCTACGATCAAGAGTTTGAGTTCGAGGGTTCCGTTGCGAATTAAGAATTTTGAAATTTAAACATGTGTTACGTCGAATTAATCTAACGTTATCAAAAACTAAACTAATTTTCATGCGAAAAACTATTATTAACGACAAAAAAATATAATATAGATATATATATATATATATATATTAAGCATCTAAAACTCCTAATTGAGATAAATCTAAACAAAACTAAACATGCTCAAATCATGATACAATTTAATAATTACATGTCATACACATATACACAAAATATACTATCTAATTAAATTTACATTTTAATTAGCTAGGTAACATGATATAATAATAATAATAATGATGATAACAATAATAAATAAACAGAAAATAAAACAAACTACTTAATAATAATAATAACAATAATAATAATAATAATAATAAACTTAAACGGCAGCTACGGGATGAACCTTTACCTGCCAGGGAGGGAACGGACTGCAGCAGCGGGACTCTGGCAGGATGGGGACGGTAGGCAGCAGCGGGACTCTGGCAGGATAGGGCTCCGACAAGACGTGGACAGACGACATGATGGGCTCTAGCAGGACGGGCCGGATCTAGCAGCAGCAGGCGCCGGTTGTGCTGGACGGGCGAAGCAGTGCAGCAGCGGGCGGAGCGGCGCGGTTCGATGGTTTTGGCCGGAGGTGACCGGAGGGCCGGAGCTGCAGTGGGAACAGAAACAGGAAAAAAACAAAAAATTTACATAAGAAGACAAATTTTCACGATTTTTGAGAACTGATGTAATATTATTGCTCTTTTCCCTTTTTTACATGTAAAATGACCATATTTATAGCTAAACTAGAACCCCCAAACCAGGAAAATAAAATATAAAAAATATGCACCATTAATAATCCGAAAATATACATATATATTTATGTATTCTACCATAAATACACATAATATATTTTCTGAATATTTTACAATAAATAATGCATATACACTATCATATTTTAAGTCAGTCCTATCTTTAAAAACTTCGCGACCTTCCATATTTATATACTTCCTTTTTTAGCGCGTCACATATGACATTTTGAAAGTGCTACGCACGGACCAAAATTAGGTGTTTACAAATATGTCCCACTAGTTAATTAGAATGAGAGAGATAGGTAGTGGGAAATTGGGGGAAATTCGAATTCATTTGGAACATCTTTTTTTAATTTTAAAATTTCGCCCTACCTTTTATCGGCTATATATATATATATATATTAAATTTCTTTGGGGCTAGATTTTGTGTTTGTGCCTCTCTCACTGCCGCCACAAAGTGCCTACTCCATTCGCCTTGCTTTCTTTGTCTAGTGGTCGAACGACCACATCAACAGTCCGGTTAAACGCCAAAATAAGGTGAGATCTCAAGCTGCTTCCCTTCTCATCATGTTTTTCCGCCTAATACGCTGCTGAATATGTTAATCCATATTATGTCTCATTTGTTCATTTTTCCAGGTTTGAACAGCTTAGTTTGGCGTCTTAAGGACCGCTCAAGTGCAAAATTAACTTATATACATTATGTATGTCTACCTTAGAGCATCTACAAGGGCATGCCTGTTAGATTACGGGGAGTAGTCACTAATAATACTATAAACATGGTACATGCTAGTAATTAATATTACGCAGCGGAAGATTCGCACATACCTCAGACGTAATCCGTGGTCCCGAGATCCTGCGGCAGGAAGATCACGGTCCTCCGGTCGGCACCAGTAGAGGTTCTTGTTAAGGAAGCCCTACGCGGTATATTCTCCACAGCAAAGCCTCTGATCGATTCTTGGCAGGGACGAATCTCCGGAGTGTTTGATCGAAGGCAAATTAGCACACCCTTGGTGTTATGTGGTTCGGCCGAATTGGTGTTATGAGGGGGAGGGTTTTTCTCTCTAAAACACTCTATGGAGGGATTAAGGATTAACCCTAATAATCCCCCAACACCTCTTATTTATAGGAGGAGCAAAGTAGACAAAATTCCACTTTGCCCACCTTATAAGTTTCGGCCGGCCTATGCATAAGAAAGACTTTTCAGCCAGACCGCTTCCTGTGCATTTTTAGAGAGAGAAACAAAATCCGATTCCATTGTAGACAGCGCGACACAGGTTTGCTTCTTGCTCGTCCATGAAATGACGACATTAGCAAGGAGAAAGACTCCTCATGTGGTGGACTTACGATCATCCGGATCACCACCATGGTCGGCGTCACTGTAACCGGTCAATTCTAACTTCACTGCCTTCATAGCACAGTGCGTAGTCGGCAGTACCTTTCAGATAACGAATAATTTTGTTTTACAGCATTTAAATGTTGATAGCCAGTATCTGATTGGAATCGTGCTACTAGGCACATGGCGTAACAGATGTCCGGACGGGTGCGTTGCATGGAGTACATGAGACTACCGACCATGCTTAAATACTTTTAAGTTCTGCGTATCGAGTTGATAAGTCGTCGATCCGAATGGCCAACTCACGGGTGAAATCCTTTCCTTTGTGATCCGATCGTCCCTCTTTGCAATCCGTTTCCTCGAATCTTCTCCAGGATCCTTCTTCCCACGGACTTGCACGAGGGGTAAGCCGGGGGTGGTACCGGCAAACCCTCTCCGATGCTTAAATGAGAACAACGTATAGAGAGAAAAAGTAGAGAGAAGGGAGAGCTCAAATAATGCAAGTATATCAACTTAGTAAATGAAGAGGGGTGGGGTTCTATTTATATGCGTAAGCATATGGTTATGGGCGCCGTAATTGGTAGCCCATAATATGTATAGTTTACCTAAGGAAATTAGGTAAATGTCACATTAGGGTAATTGGGCTAGACCCAAATCCCAATTGACATGAGAGGCCCAAATTATGGGCCTCCCCTACGCATGGCCGGACGAAACACCTAGGGTGGGCAAAGTGGACTTTTGTCCACTTTGCTCCTCCTATAAATACATGGTTTTAGGGGATTTTTAGGTTAATCACTATTCCCTCATTAGAGTGTTTTAAAGAGAAAAAACCCTCAACCCCACACCACATAGGTTTCAGCCGAACCCTTCACTACACCAAGGGTGTGCCAATTTGCTTTTCATGCAAACACTCCAGAGATCTGTCCCCGTGCCAAGAATCGATCAGAGGCTTTGCTGTGGAGCTTGCACCACGTAGGGATTCTCTAACAAGAACCTCTACGGGTCGCGACCGGAGGATCGTGAACTCCCTACTGAGAAGATCTTGGGTCTACGGATCGTCTTAAAGGTATGTGCGAATCTTCCGCTGCTCAATTTCGATTACTAGCATGTACTTTGTTTAAGTATCCGTAGTGATTACTCCCCATAATCTAACAGTGGTGTCAGAGCCTGTGTTAGGAGTTCATGATTTTGATAAATTGGTATTCTTGAAATTTGAAAATAAAAAAAACCGAACATTTTAAAAGAAAATTTTAAATTTTCGATTTTTTGTGTTGTTGGTGAATCCGATATTTTCATGATGTTCTTGATTAGTTTGATGTTCGTGATCATCAAGAAAAGTGTAATATTTATCAAAATCAAACATTGGATTGTAGATCTTATTAAAATTTGATCTTGAAACTTGACAACTTGTTTCTAATTATGTGTTATTTCGGCCAACCCTAAGGAATTGCAAGGTAAAATTTTTAACTTCTTAGGCACCAAGCAAAGTAATTCGGCCTATATAATAAATTATATTGTTTACCATATTTTAATTTTTAATTAAGGTAACAATATATCTATAATTGGGAACATTATGATAGATTCACATTAATATATAGAAATATATATCACTATCAGTATATCTTAATATTTAATAGGGTTAAAGATAATATTGATAGATTTAATTGCATAAAATATTGAGAAAATATATTGTCAGTATATTTGTTACCCTATTTAAGATATTGACAATAAATAAATATATATATTATATATTGTGCCGATTTTTACATATATATATATATATATATAATATATATTGTTGACTGATTTAATCTTATAGATAGAATATTGGCAATAAATATATATATATGTCTTGATTTGGCCGAAATATATATATTTATTATTGGACTTTAAAACCCTATTTGGGCCACAAGGAAACATTTCGGCCCTTTGAAATTTTAATTATTGGGCCGGTCCAATATGTCAACCGGGACCGATTTAAATCGAACCGGGTTTTCTCAAACGGTTTGACCTTATAGGGTCGGGTCGAACCGTGGTAATTAAGTGGATCTAACCGAACCGGTTTTGTGTGTTGAACCGAACCAAACCCTATTTTATGGGACCGGTTCGGACCGAACCAAATTTTAAAATTAAAACCGGACCGAATCGAACCGGGTTTTAAACCGAACCGAACTAGATTTATTAGACCGGACCGAACCGGACCAAACCGGACCAAAATTGACTGAACCGAAATAATTTTCAAAACCGAATTCAAGTCAATTAAATAAAATAGGGTGGTCAATTTTTAAAATCCAAATGTTTCTGAACCTCTAAATGGACTGCACAGTGCTCATAGGGTTGCTAACCTTTATGCCTTGTTTCGATTATGGGGATGGATCTCGGAGATACAAGTTTTTGGGACTGGATTAATTAGAGGGCTGAATTGCAATTGTTTATTATTGAATATATATATATATTAATGTATGATTAGAAATGTTGTCTTGACTTAGTCAAGCTAGCTGGATATTGCATGTTGTGGGCGGAGCCCTGGTTAAATATATGGAATGTGCACTAGGATAGACATCCCGTGATGGTTGGAAATGCCGGTGATTCATGTCTAGAATGTTGCGTAATTGAATATAAGCATAAATTGCAAATCTATCCCTAATGTTTAAAATTATTTTAAAACCGAAAACCAGTCGCCAAATATGTATGATTGTCGTGGAATTTTCATGTTTGACACGTATGCTAGAATGTTGAGGATGTAGTTGCCTTTGATAATTTACATGGAAGTAGAATTATGTATGTAAGCATGAGTTCCTCGGAACATTAGACGCATGATGCGTAAGCATGAATGTGGTTTGTTTGATGAATGTTACTTGCGTATGATAATTTACATGGTTGGTTGAAATATATATGCATGAGTAAATTCATCGGAATATTTTTCAAAATACAAAGGGCCTTGGGAAAGCAAAGATCGGGTATGCTTGTTTTAAAATTCCCGTTCCGGTAATTTGCAATTAAAACCGTTTTTAAAGACCGATCTATTGGATTGAAAACGGCGGTAATGTGAACTCTTTCACAGCCATCTTCCATTGGTTTACTGGTGGTCGGTTGGTTTAGATGACTAAGGAATCATGATTTCACGATTGAATCTTAATAGATACCTGATGTATTCAATTCTTTCTCAAAATGTTATTGTCTACCTAATTTTTGCATGATTATCAAAGTGTTAGCAATGGCTACGATCATCAATGTAATCTCCCAAATGAACAAGGGAGTGAGATTGAACATCAACAATTATAAGATCTGGAATAAGCAAGCGAAAATGGTAATTGCTGGAATGAGAGGTTTGGAGCATCTGACTACGAAGAAAGTCAGGCCAGAGGGAGACCTCACGGCTGAACTAGAGAAAACCCATGATGAATGGGATGCAAAGGACCAGGAGATCCGTTCCGCCTTGCTGTTACTGCTTGAGGATGACATACTGTATGGGTATGATCAATATGAGTCTACCAAGGACATATGGGATGGTCTTAAGGCAGGGTTTGGTGTTCACACCACTGCCTAGAAGCGATTGTTAAACATCGCTTTAGACTCATACAAAATGAATGCAAAGCATACAATGAAGGAGCATATCAGACACATGTCTAACTTGCTTGCTGAACTCAAGGAAGCATGAGAAATCCTAACGGAGGAACAGAAAGTCCAATGCGTGATCTGATCCTTACCTGACTCTTGGAGTAGCATGAAAATGAACCTTACCCATGCCACTCAACTTGATAACCTCGAGAAAGTGCGAGTTCATCTAGAGATGGAAGAGGATCGTCTCAAGGCTGAAAAGCTTAGGGGGGAAATGCATATCGCATCCTCATTTCCAGGTGAGCAAAAGGGTAAGCGCAAGAGAAAATGAAAGAATCACCAGGTTAAGGCTGACAAGTCTCTAGCTCCGAAACCTCAGAAGAAGTTCAAGTGAAAGCAATTCGGTGGTAAGAAAGGCAAAGCAAAACAGACACGTAAATAAGAAACTCGAACGTGTTTTAGGTGTGGCGTTAAAGGACACCTTGCTAATGCCAGTACCAATCCTCCCAAGGTACGTGCTGAAGAATAATGATAAACTCATAAGTTCTTCTAGGACTCCTCTTACTCGAGAGCAATTCAATTCATTCTTTTGGATTACAGAACCGAGAAGGAGAATAAACACAAA
Organism: Clarkia xantiana subsp. parviflora; assembly: GCA_036873135.1. Lineage (NCBI taxonomy): Eukaryota > Viridiplantae > Streptophyta > Magnoliopsida > Myrtales > Onagraceae > Clarkia > Clarkia xantiana. Next base: position 4,154,402 of record JAPTYO010000018.1, read on the forward strand.
CCTGAGGAGCTTGCCCCGAAGATATAAAGATTGAATGAAAGACTTTATCTTTATTTGCTTTGCTTAATAAACCTCTTCTAAATTCTTCAGTTTAAAAAAACTTAATAATGTTCCTTGAAATACAGGAAACATTTTATTTTGTGCATGTAACCATGATCAGAGAAAGTATTAATTACCGTTTCTCAAGTTTTTCGATCCTTTTAGTCAGCTGTTTGATGCATTGCTTATAAGTATATTTCTTATATATTTATTTGTTATTATTAATCTATTGGATGAAACAAACTGTAATGATAATCATATGCGAAACCGATAGGATTAAACTGTATTAAATTTATACATGAAACGACTTGACCAAATGTTAAAATGGGGTAAGTTGCGCCTCGCGCAAGTGGACCTCGAAACAGAAACACATCGTTTCAAAGTATTAGTTTAATACATAAGTGTTTAAAATGATGATGTGCTGAATTTTTCGTTTGCATTCTTTCGGAAATAACTTATTGATAACATTTACATCGGTAAAATGTAGGATTCGAAAGCTACTACGACCTTGTAAAAGTATCGACTGACGCATAAGGTGAAAACCTAAAATGCTCAGTTCGGAGATGGGATAAAATCTTTGAAATAAGTTAGCAAACGAAGAAGGATGAAGTCGGATAAACGATTTTCCTTCCGTACGCCTTGAACGATAAGTCAGGCTAAGCATTCAAATCAAATGACACACTTCTATAAGCATAGTTTGTAATCATAAATTTTGTAATCATTTCGTCACACGTTCCCTATGGGATGATGAGAAAATGATTCACATTAATGTAAAACTATGTTCCATTGTAATCGGTAAGACGCACCGCCATAAAAGCTGAAGAATGATAATGAGCTAATCATATCATCATGCGGCATTAATTTGCGCATTAAACACGTATTTAGGACAAGAGTATGTTACTACTCTTTGAAAATACATGTTTACAGCTTAAAGACATGGTACCGTGGTCGAACATGTGACATTACATACTTGAGGACGAATTTTCCGATGCATTGACGTTTTCAGTACAATGAGTCTTGATAAGACAGAAGAGGATATTACTGACATCTGGTCCCACTTAATTCGAGTGGGAGAGATTTGAACCAGCAACTCAAGTGAATGACATGGTAAATGATAATGGGAACATTTTCATAATAAATTCAGTGGGAGGTCTAAACACCTACCACAAGTAATCACTGTTGCTGTTTGGGCGAACCAAGTTGAACCTGATTATCGTAATGCTAAACCGAGGATGCCACAACTACCTATACTACCCATTTTCCCAGTGGGAGTGATACGACAAACTTGGTTCCAGATCCTAGTTATCAAGGAATTTATCTTGGAAGTAAAACTCTGAGACCGAGAAGTCGTATAAGGAAAGTTGTCAGGTTATGGTTAAAGCAATCCTCTTGTACCCAATTGAAGTGATGCTCCGATGAGAAACATCATATCGAGTGGGAGAATTGATTCCAATCGGAAGAAATGCTCTGATAAGAGGCATTATTCCGAGTGGGGGAGACGCTAAGACTCAAAGACGGGATAATCAAGCCTAGACGAAAGTCAAAGGCGTCGAACTTCTCCAAAGAAGTATCCCATCTGGAAGAGTGATAACCTCATTCTATCGACTGTCGACATGCATTGGAAAGACCTCAAGTGGAGAAATGGAAGAAAATAATAAATGAGAGAGATCGACTGAATGAAAGCCATTAAAGTCAATAGGTTATTTACCTGTTAACCACAGTGGCATAAGGATAAGGTGAGTCCTGAAAGAAGGCTCACCACTGATGGAAAAGGTCGAGCGATACACGGCTCGACTCGTTGCGAAAGGCTATACATAACTTCACGAAGTGGACTTTGACAAAACATACCAAACACTTGTGCGTAAAACCACAGGGCAGGGCCATTCATGGTTCTGGTTGCAGGTTTCTGTTACGAACCTCACCAAATGAGTATTAAGACCGCATTCCTCCTCGGAAACCTGGAGGAAGAGATCTACATGGAGCAACCAGAGGGTTTTATTACTCCTGGTAACGAAAGTAAAAGTTTGCAAACTCCAAAGGTCCATCTACGGTCTTAAACAGTCGTCTTGGCAATGGTACCGCAAATTCCACGAGGAAATCGTAGGAAACAGATTCGTGAATTTTTCATGAGGACCCGTGCATGTATTATAAGACCTCCGGGTCTAAGTATGTCATCTTAAACTTATGTGTGGACGACATACTTATTTCTGTAAACGACATGACGTTAATGAATAAGTCAAAGTCCTGGTTGGCATCTGTATTTGAGATGAACGACATGGGAGAGGCCACCATATCTTAGGCATTGAGACTGCCAGAGATCGGGCTACCCGGAAATCATGTCTATCTCAAGAAGATTACATCAACAAATTGTTCAAAAGAATAAGATCGCATAATGCCAAAATCCGTGGAAACGCCAATGTTTTTTGGGTGCGCACTATCAAAATGTGACGGCCCCAAGAACCTGGCAGAGCTTAAATAGATAAAGGGTGCATGATGTTTTAGCATGGTCATTAGTTTGTTCTACGCCATGCAATGCACCCGTCCGGATATCTGTTACACCGTAGGCCTAGTAGCACGTTTCCTATCAGATCCTGGTCATCAACTATAAACGTTTATAATTGTAGATGGGTTGGAGAGAATGATAGGAGCAAAGCTTTCAATATACTAAACATAATGAGAAGGTTTGCTTAACCTTTACAATAGTGGAGGCTCCTTTATATAGGAGACCTCATGGGCTAATATGAAAACCCTAGTAAACATTAGGGACTAGAATGTAAATACTAGAACTAAGACAACTTAGCATAATTAGATATTAGTCCCCATACATATAATATCCCAATATTCCCCCATCTTCTTCTTCTCCTTCCTTCTTCAATCCGAAGCACATCCCAATCTTTGACAATTCATGCTCAATTTTCAAAATGAATCTTCAAGGTCCACCGTGCTCTCAGAGGTGAACATCCACTTGTAGCCTTCATGGTCTCTCAGAGGTGTGATAATCCACGTGTAGCAACAATCAGTTGGTCTTCATCATGCTCTCAGCGGAGTGATGACAGTTGCCACCTATGGCCTTGAAGTATTCAGAAAACAAAATGGTTGAACGGAAGATGAAGTTCCAATGTCTCAGTCTTACTGCGAAGCTGAGGTTCCTATGTTTCAATCTTCCAGAAGGTGAAGTTCCGATGTCTCAGTCTTTCTGCGAAGCTGAGGTTCCTATGTTCCACTCTTCTATAATGTTCAACCGAAGATGAAACTCCACACTTCAATCTTCAACAAATTCAACCGAAAACAGTTGAAATCCAACAATCAAGCTATCTATAGCTCGAATCCATCATAATACCATCAAAACCACAGCATATCCATCACGGCACAGTAAATTTCAGCAATTTCAGCTAAAAACAGCAATTTTCTGCACATTTCTGCAATTTCCAGCCGATTTCTAGCAATTTCAGCAATTTGCAGCAGAATTTCAGCATTTACAGCAGCAAATCCAGCAAAAACAGCATCTAAACCGCAGGAAAAAAAAACAATTCCAGCCATAATACTCAACCCGGGACAGCAGATTTCAGCAATGATGAACAGATGCAAACAACAGCAGCAAAATCCAATGAAACAGTAGCAGAATTGCATCAATTCACCTGAATTTTAACAGTAAGATTCGAACAACCAAATCACCTCGGAATTTGACGTATAATATATCAATGGAATCGGGAGCTCGAGACGATTCCGAAAAACTAAAAATCGCGGCGATTGGACATCGGGAAGGTGGCGCGTGGCCTGCACGCGCCGGCGGGGCGCAACTCACGCGGCGGCGCGTGAGGGCGCGTGCGGCGGCTGCTGACGGTGGCGAAAGTTGCAGAATGTTCGCCGGAGGTTGCTGGGTCGATTGGTGATGTCAATTTTGGAAGAAGAGGTGTAAATCAAATGGGTATTTTTCGGGGCTAGGGACTTAACCTACGGCAGGAGCAGATTTTCTGGAAAAATGAAAAACGAAATTGAAATCAAAACACCAAGATCGAAACTAGCTCTGATACCATATAAACGTTTATAATTGTAGATGGGTTGGAGAGAATGATAGGAGCAAAGCTTTCAATATACTAAACATAATGAGAAGGTTTGCTTAACCATTACAATAGTGGAGGCTCCTTTATATAGGAGACCTCATGGGCTAATATGAAAACCCTAGTAAACATTAGGGACTAGAATGTAAATACTAGAACTAAGACAACTTAGCATAATTAGATATTAGTCCCCATACATATAATATCCCAATATCAACATTTAAAGACTATAAAACGAGGAACTCGTTATCCAGAAGGTACTGCCGACTACGAACTGTGCTATGAGGGCAGGAAGTGAGAATTGACCGATTACACTGACGCCGACCGTGATGGTGATCCAGATGATCGTAAGTCCACCACAGGAGGAGCATTCCTCCTTGCTAATGCTGAAATTTCATGGACGAGCAAGAAACAAACCTAAGTCACGCTGTCAACAATGGAATCAGAATTTGTAGCTCTCTCTAAGAATGCACATGAAGCGGTATGGCTCAAAAGGCTTCTAACTGCACTGCTTGGTGGTGATGTTGAGAATAAACATGTGAAGGTCTTCTCTGACAGTCAAGCAGCCATTCCGGCAGTTAAGAGTCAGAAGTACCATAATAGGACCAAACACAATGATGAGAAATAATTTCATGCTAAATTTTAATAGTAGTAGACAATATAATCACTATGGAATACTTGTCCACCAATAACTTGGTAACGGACCTATTAACAAAACCACTACGCATGGAGATAGTCGAAAAGCATGTAAAACTGCTTGGATTGCGTAGGGTTTAGATATGGCATGTATCTGTGATAACATTTTGATATTAGAAAGTTACATTTTGTAAACGAAAGAATTGCAACTGAGTTTATGATCAATCGATGTCATAATGTTTTGATTACATCAGATTTACGGTCTATAAACTAAGTCGTAGGTGGACGCAATCCTTTGCCAAACTATGTCGAATGTGGGCCTTACCTAGTCACACAAGTACGGTAGTATTGCGGTGGAGGGAGGCCTCTACCAAGCAAGAATGGCTAAGAGTCAGGGGGATAAACCTGATTAAGCAAGACGATTATCTAGTTTCGAAGTAACTCGACATGATCTTCGTTTTGCATATCGCTGTGATGAAATTCGTTCGTCATTTGACCACATTCCGGGCCAGAGAAGAATCTGTGATAGCATGATTGACATATCCCTTTCATGTCAACCCAAAAGGTCCAGGTATGCTATCAACGCGTGCTTCATAGTGCGCGTGCCACGTTCGACCACGGGGTCACAGCTCGATTGTGCTAGGAAGGAATCCTCGTGATTCTGGCGGGCGCAAAATTCTTCACCTCGAGCGTGTGACTGATCCTAGGAGCCTTATGAAGAGGCACCTAAAGTATCCTCACGGAATCAGAACTCATATCTAAGGTCAGGCTCAATGCTCGCTTCCCGGCGTACGAGCGTAGTGCTGAACAAAAAGGCCAGTGACCACGTCTTTGAAAATCGGTTGGGTCTGACTAAGGATATGAGCGATGGGGATGGTCAAGTTCACCTTTAATTCACCGACTCTTGTATTCACTAGGTGGCCACCAACCGGATATTAGTTGAAGGTTGTGAATACTTGTACAGATGCCTTGGAGAAGTGTTCCTATGTGGAAACTAGGCAAAAGGAGAATTAACAGTTGACCTAGGATACAGCACGGTACAATATAAATGTTGTTTATAACAGGTTGAATGGAGAAAAGGGAATCAACGTTTCGCGGCGCTACAATACTCCTAACAGATGAGTAGCACGATGCCCATCGTATCCATCGGTCGCACGGTAAACCTCGTATGAACTATTCGGAAGCAAGGAGCATATCGAAGGAGTAAAATTTTGATGCATATTTGGACGACAATACATTAACAAGCACCCTCCCATTCCGGCGAGTGGGAGCTGTAAGCATATGGTGATGGGCGTCGTAATTGGTAGCCCATAATATGTATAGTTTACCTAAGGAAATTAAGTAAATGTCACATTAGGGTAATTGGGGTAGACCCAAATCCCAATTGACATGAGAGGCCCAAATTATGGGCCTCCCCTATGCATGGCCGGCCGAAACACCTAGGGTGGGCAAAGTGAACTTTTGTCCACTTTGCTTCTCCTATAAATACATGGTGTTAGGGGATTTTTAGGGTTAATCACTATTCCCTCATTAGAGTGTTTTAGAGAGAAAAAACCATCACCCCACACCACCTAGGTTTTGGCCGAACCCTTCACTACACCAAGGGCGTGCCAATTTTCTTTCCAAAAAAACACTTCATAGATCTGTCCCCGTGCCAAGTATCGATCAGAGGCTTTGCTGTGGAGCTTGCACCACGTAGGGCTTCTCTAACAAGAACCTCTACGGGTCCCGACCGGAGGATCGTGAACTACCTCCTGAGAAGATCTTGGGTCTACGGATCAGCTTAAAGGTATGTGCGAATCTTTCGCTGCGTAATTCCGTAGTGATTACTCCCCGTAATCTAACAATATGTTCAAAAGAGATTAAGGCGGTTAATGACACCGTTAACCCGAAAACGAGCATAGTTAACAAGTAACAGAAGGATTAAACCCTTAATAAGCATGGAGAAGGTTCGTGATATTTTCTAAGTGTTGGACATGCAAAGTGATGGTCGGGTCGTCACGAGGGACGGTTTGAAAGACAGTGTTCCAGATGCTGCGTACAGCCCTTGGGCGGGAATATCGCGTGTCGGAAGGATGTCAGGACCTTCGGGGTCGGACAGGAAGTCTGACCCCGGAGGTTTGAGGTCGGACAGGCTGGGTCCGATCTTACCCTTGGTGAGATCGGACTTGGCGAAGTGTCTGGGCCGGTGTTTTTTCACTCATTTGAGCTATTTTTCCGCGGGTGACGTGCTCGGGTCAAAGTTTCAATTTACAATCATCTACGGGGTAATTAAAATAATATAATCCGAATAGAATTGGGTCTAAATTGAGCGTATATCCATCACATGGCTTAACCCTTGATTGACTCTATATTACGATAGGATAATGCGCTCAATTTGAACCCGTGATTTTACCTCTTGATGAATCCGTCACGTGTCCGTAATCGTACTGTCGTGTCTTATCCTCATTTCTCGGGACATGAAAAATTCAAACATTAGTACATATATGCAAATATTATGACATGTATCTGATAAACGCGGGCATGACAAAAATCATGTTCCCCTATATTAACGTTTGAAAATGTAGGTAAGGGTGGGGATACAATGGAATCGTAATTATGGATAAATGAGTATCTAATTATGTATGTATGTACGGGATGATTCTGTATGCAAGAAATGTACTAATCATGTGAAAAATTTCTAAGTATGGGATGGATGATACATGGGTATGGGAATAACATGAGTAGAGGTGTAGTTAACTATAGTTAAAAAAGGAGTAAAGTTGTCATCTTTAATCCTAACCTTTAGATTTCCCCATTTTGAATTAAAGGTGGAGATTAGAAGATTTCTAGAAAAACCATACTATAGATTATTATAAAAGAGATAGAGAGGATTACCACTTTTGTAGCCACTATCTTCTTCTCCATCACATAAGCTTTTCTTGGGGGCCAAGTAACTTACTTAGCTTGGTTTTGGAGGGTGTGGCCAGAATTATTCAACGGCGGAAAAGGAGCTCCGGCGGGGTGGGGTCGGTGTGGCCAACGGAATCCGGCACGGTGGCAGGGCGGAAAGGGAGTTTTAATCTTCGGCGTTAGGCGGCGCGATTTCCAGCGAGGCGGAGGGCGGTCGTGGCTTCGAGTGGCGGAGGCGAAACGAGTGGGGGCTCCGATTAACGGAAGGGAGGTGGTCCGGCGCGTGATTCCGGCGTCCCTCGGTGGCTGTGACGGCGGGTGGCGGAAGCAATTCCAGTCCGGTGACTGCTTCTCGGCGACGACAAGTCTCGAATTTCGAACCAACCACGTATCGGCTCGGGTTTTCCTAAGGTTCGATCTTTTTTCTCTTTTCATACACGTATCGAATGCTTGTAATATGATTACCCATGCTTGACTTGTATTAGTCCTTCGATTTCTTGCCTTGTCGTTGTCGCCTTGATTGGATATTCATTTTGCTCGAATATATCCTTTGCGCGTATATAGCTTTTACTTGCATGATCATGTCGTTTTTTTCGTACGTGTATGGTTGTTGTTATTGTGTGCGTAGTTGTATGTACGCGGTCGTTTTCATAGCAAAAACGGTTGTTTGTATATGGACGTCATTGTTGACATGGTTAAGTATGTGGTTCTTCAATTAGTGATCGTTTTTTTATCGTCGTATGACGGGACTGTCGATATGCTGGTGTTGGTTACTTTGGCATGTTTTTGGACCGTCGTTCAGTCCTAACCTTTAATTCAGTGTTGTAGGTGCTCTACTCTTGGTGGTGTAATAAGACTCAGACTCTTCAACGGCGGTATATTCTGAAGAGGATGAGTAAGTTCTTCATTCTCTCTACTCGTCGCTTTACTTTCTTTCCCGGCTTTAGTTCAGAGTCCAGTTCTGAATCTGATCCTAAGTCTGAGTACTATCCGAGTCGGATTCCCTCCTGAGTCTAGAAACTATTGATGATTCTGAGTTAGGTTCTTTGCCCGTGTCTGTGAACCAACTAAAACGGCCGGAGTACGGCCAACATATCGAGCTAGATGATATTTTTCCTCTAGATGAACCATTATATCCTTTCCGCCCTTTCTTGGGAAATATCTGTGGCACTGTGACTGTGCCCCCAGCTGGGAAGGTCGTCGTATACACGGCCCAAATTCGATACGGCCTACGTTTCCCCTATTGCGATGAGCTTGTGGAGCTCTGCCGATTTTTCAAGGTCTCTCCCGTCCACCTAGCCCCTACTGCCATTCGGGCTTGGGTCGGGTTTAGAGCATTATGCCAGTGGTACTCTTGGAGATACTCCCTTGTTTTGTTCCGGTGCTTCTACCGATTTCAGTATAACATCACGACTGGGATGGCGGCCATGGTGACTCATCACCATATGTTAAAGGATTCTTGTTTCGAGGTGTTGGGTTTAGGTGAGATAATATGGGATAAGGATCTCCGTTTTGTGACCCTTGTGGACCGTTCAATGGGTCGTTGTGGGAGTCACTACTTCTTTATCACGTACCGGTATGTCACTTGGGATATCGTCCGTACCACTCGTTCAGACGACTGGCCTACATTCGATGATTTCTCTCCATCCGATAAGGAGACTATGAAGGTTATTTATCGGAGCAATCGGTCCAAGTCTTATTGTCTTTTATCTTGGGTGTCCGAGAGGGACTTGTATGAAGCGGGGATTCGACTGACTCATCCCTCCCCGGATTTGGTATGTTATTGATTCCCTCATATTCATTCACTCTCTATGTTTCGCCTTGTAGGTTGGTTTCATGGAAAATTGTATGATGTGCAGGCAGATCGTTCTGACCGCGCTGTGGTCAGCAAGAAGAAAGCATCTTCCGGCTCCGCTCCTCCAGCCGTGAAATCTTCTAAGTCTGGGAAAGCGACTGAGGCTTCTCGTACGTTCCTTTTTCTCATTTTCTCTGTGTAACTTACCTGTGATTGTTTTGATATTGTTTTACCTGTGTTGTTAGGAGGATCTCTTTTGGTGACCGAGTGAGTTGTTGCTGCGGAGAAAGTTTCAAGCAAATCCAAGGCGCGAAAGTCTAATTCTGAGGCCGGGCCCTCGATTGCGAGGAAGAAGAAGGATTCCCCAGCCCTTTCTCATTTGAAAACTACTTCTCGCGATAAAGGGAAGGTGGTTGAAGGGGTTTCTTCCTTGCATAACAAAGGGAAAAGGCCCGCCGAAGGGGGTAACGTGGCTGTCGATGTGTCTCCCTTGTCCCATGCCCCCCCCCCCCCCCCAATCGAGGGGACGAGCCTCTGCTGACGAGATCGGCCATTCAGGTATGTGTTTCTTCAATGTCTTAGCTATACTTTGTTTTTGTATTTTAGTTGTCTTTGTTGCATGCAGGGAAGACCCGGCTTCCTACTTTGAGCCGGAAAGATCTAATTCGCCTTACCGATGAAGATATCACTTGGGCTAAGTGGACTCCTTTTGCTGGATTAAAAGAGTTTCATTTCGACAGTCGGTCATTTTTGCATACTCCTGAGGTTGGGGTCCGTGTGCTTTGTAGTGCTGTCGCTCCAGGTGATCGTCTTTCTTCTCCCCGGTCTCCTAAAGAGACTCGGCGATATGTCCAGGGGGTGTTATCCCAATTTGCTCTTGTAAGTTATTATGTTCATCATGTCTTTTATGTGGTGTTTTGCTAATATGTTCTCTGACGAGTGTTTGTTGTTTCAGAGTATGGTTGACATGGTCAACCTTTCTTCCCTTGCTATTAAGTGTCCGAGGAGAAGAAATTCCTTCAGGATAGTCAGACTTCCTTGAAGGCCGAACTTGGTGGTGCATTAGAGAAGACCCGTCTTTCCGATTTGAAGTTTCAGGAACTTCAGAATCAAGCTACATCTCTTGTAGGTACTCTTTCTGACGCTCGCCGCCAAGCTGAGATCTATTCTTCACTCCATGCTGCGAAGTTGAAGAATGTTGAGGAGAGGTGTCGTGCCAAGGAGAAGGCGACCGCTGTAGCTAAGTATAAGGCGTCTCCTGCCTATACTGCTGAGTTTGACGTTCGGTGTAATGCCGAGATGCGTCGTCAGTTTGGGGAGTATCTTACTGAGCACATATACAATGTTATGCCTGACTTTCCTTTTGGTGAGTTAGGTGATTTCTCCACCTTTGCCTTGGGATATGTTGTTTTGAAGGGAAAGGTTGCGGTAGCTGATAATGAGGTTGTTGCCCCCGTGCCCGAAAATGTTATTAATGTTGATGATGCAAAGTTGTGTGTCTCATCTTCATTATCCAGTTTCATTGGTGGGTCGTCTTTCGATCATCGGAATCGTGAAGTTCAAAGGTTGCATCTGTTTGATGGTTTATCTACTTTTCATATGTGTATATCCGCTTGCTTTCCTCCCCGTGTTGGGTTGAGTCTATCTTTCTTATTTCGTACTTGGATGCTTGTAGTTTGCTACTTGACGTATGTGTCGTAGCTTTTCTTTTGGGTTTTGATTGTCTTGAACGCACGCTATGATTGTGTTTGTGTTTGACTATCTGTTGGTGTGTTTGTCTTCGTGATTGCTATACTTGTTCCTTATCATTCCTGCATTGGCAGTATAGACAAGTTTTATATATTACGTAACATTACTTCTAAAAAAGAAGGTATTCTCAAGATACGCTCTTGGGTTCGTTTTAAAGCATTTGTAGGATACGCTCCTAGGGGCGTCGAGTGCATGTGTAGGACATGGTCCTAGAGGTGTTTAAAATATTTGTAAGATACGCTCTTGTCGGCGTTGAAAGTAAGTGTAAGACACTCTCTTGAGAGTGTTGGGAGAGTCTGCAATATTAAGTCTTGGATGGTACAGAATATAATCGCAGTGTATGTACTGCTCTTAAGATACGTCCCTTTTATGCGTTCGTAATTATTCACGGGATTGGCTCCCGGATGGCGCAGAATGTGATTGTAGTGTATTAACTACTTCAAGATACGCTCTTGTGGGAGTCGAAAATTGTTCGCAGGATAGGCTCCTGGAAGGCACAGATCACGGGATAGGCTCCTGGAAGGCTCAGATCGCATGATAGGCTCCTGGAAGGCACAGATCGCAGGATAGGCTCCTGGAACGCGCAGATCGCAGGATAGGCTCCTGGAGGGCACATATTGTATTTGCACTGTATAAAATGCTTTCAAGATACGCTCTTCTAAGCGTCGAAAACTGTTCGCAAGATAGGCTCTTGGAATGCACAAATCGCAGGATAGGCTCCTAGAAGGCACATGGTGTAATTACAGTGTATGAACTGCCTTCAAGATACGCTCTTAGGGGCGTTGAAAGTGACATACCATTGATTGTCATATCTAAGTACGGTTTGTTCAATGAGTGCGTCATTTGAATCTTGTAAGTATTGGAATAAACTTTCATTTCTCTTAGTGCATGCATGCATTATTTACAAAAAAGCATGATGATGGAGTCATTAAGACATCATTTTGGAATGAGTTTCTAGATGCATAAATTGAAAAACTAGGATAAGTCTTTATGAAATACTAGGGAGATAGATATGCTTCTGATGAAAGATAAATCCAAGGATAATATTGTGTTTGTTGTTGAGGGTGTCCTCTCAATTGCACTTGTTTGCCTCAGAGGCTATGTAGCCTTTGAGTTCCCCTTTGTGGATCATCTCCTCGGTTTCGATCTTCAATACCATGCAATTGTTTGTCGAATGCCCCCATGTTTCATGGTAGTCACACCACCCCTTGGTATCTTTCCCAATGAAAACTCTTCCTTCTCCTTTGTATGGTGGTATCTCATTTAATAGCTCTTCCTTGTAGAGCTTGGTCATCTTGACATTGAGAGGGGTGAAATTGAAGTTCGCTCCTCCTTCCATGATTTCCTCTTCTTTTTCTTCTGTCTTCTCTTCATTCTCCTTTGTTTCCTCTCCATTCCGTCTCCTTTCTTTTGCTATTGCATCCTCTAGCTTTGCTTTGAGGTCGTTCATTGTGTATGTTGTTATTGCACCATATGATCCTCTAAAAACTTTTAGGGAGGTTGAGGTCATGTTTCTGAAGAATGCTCTTACTGCCTCCCTTTTTGTTGCTTCCACTATTGCTCCATTTCTTGCAAATCTTTCAAAGTAACTCAGAATTGATTCTCCTGGCATGTGGTGGATGTCGGTGATATACCTAAATGCCCATTCAATAGATTGCTTTGTCTTATTCCCTTGTTCAGTGTCTGGTTGCCAAGGTATGTCACCAACTCTTCCTCTTCTCTTGGTCTTTTCCTCCATTTTGGTGTGAAGTCAATTTTGGTGGAATACACCTCTCTTGCATTTCCTGTTGAACCACCTGCTCCTTCTCCACCATGAATCATGTATATTGTTCCTCTCTTGTTGAGAGGAGCATTGTATTCAACCTTGTCTTTCCCTTTTTCTTCGGCCGTGAATCTTGCGGGTGCGCTATCGCCCCCATGGTCAACGAATTGCTTCAGCTCTCCTCTTTGTATTGCGTTGTTAATGCTTAGCTTCAAACTAAAGCAATCATTTGTGTCATGACCATGTGCTTCTTGGTTGTCACACATTTTTCCTTCTCATTCCCCACCATTGGGTTTCTCCACCTTGCAGGCGGTGTCCAGATCTTTAAGTTTCTCATCTCTTTCAGAACAACTGCTGCTAGTGCATTTAATGACACAAACTTAATGACGTTGACATCTCTTGCCCTTTGTAAATATCCTGGAGGGTTTCTCCCTTGGGGAGGAGTCATTCTTTCTGATGGGAATAGGCACTTGGGGTGGATTTCCCTTGTTCAGTTTCGCATTCTCTTCTTTTGAAGCTTGTATTTTTGCCTTTTTGTTTGTCATGTGCCTTTCCAAGTCTATGTGGGTTTTCACCCTTGTAGCCAGCTCTTCAAGATTTCTTGCAGGCTTCTTGGCCATCTTTTCAGCTAAAGTCGAGCCATAACGCCCTAAGTTCCTTATGGAAGCTCTCACAATCTCGCTTTCCGTCATATCCCCTTTTAGTCCGCCAAATTCTGATTGAATCTGGTGTAATAGCTTGCCAATTATTCGTCGTTCTCCTGTTTGACATCATCGATCAAATTTGTCCCATTTAGCAACTTCTGTTATCTCTGGAGGAACTTTGATTTCAGGTATGGCCACGAGTGGACACTTTCGTTGGGCAGACCAAAGAACCAATGGGATGTCATTCCTGGCAGGGTGTTGGGGAACAAAAGTGTGTTGTGTCGGTCATCGCTTGTCCTTCCCATGAGAGGTGCCTCATGCTGCTGTATGTGTTCAAGGGGATCACCTTTTCCATTGTATTTTTCAATCTTTATCAGGTTCAACGAATCTGGGACTTTGTTGAATATTATATCCTTTGTGAAAGGGTGCATAGCGTTGTCGCTCAGGGTGTGCATAACCTTTGTCTTGGATTCATTCATTTTCCTTGTTACCATTATCTCCACTTCTTCCTGAGTTAGGATCATTGCTGACATGCTATGATTCCTTTGTGGCATGTCATAACTGACAACAGGGCTTGGAGAGATTCCATGTCCTTGGTAGTACGGACTATAGGTGTACGCAGGGTACCTTCGCTGGGGTGTTTGCTGGAATTCTTGTCTCCACTACGGTTGAGGCTGTAGATGTTCTCTCAAAGGGGTATAAGCCCATGCACCTTGTGGCGCATGGTTATGTTGTTGCCTTGGAGGGGCGGATTGATTCCTTCCCATTGGAGGTGGCATTTGTTCATTCCTTCTTTGGTTTTCCTGCTGACCCATTGGGGCTTGTGGGTATTGCTCTCCTTGTGGCATCTGCCTCTCCTGCCTGTTTTTACAGCCTCTCTATATGCCAGTAGGTCATCTATTGCTGACATGAATTCGGGAGTCACTGTTTGTGCTCCATATGAATACATCGGTCTTGGATTTGCTATGTGAGCGCGTTGGTTGTATGCCGGCATGTTCTGAGGTGGCATTCCATATGGGTATTCTTTCGAATGCATCCCATAGTGGTATCCTTGAGGATGTGCAGTGTATTGGAACCCTTGTGTTGCCCCCCATGTTGTGTTTCTTGTCTTGGTGGCCTTCGGCCTGCCATTGGCGTTGAAGCCGTGGAAGAATGAGCCCCAGCTAGGCGTGACAGTCCTCCTTGTTGTGCTTGCGGTGCTTGTGGCCTTGGTTGTCTGGCCGGTGGCACCGGCGGTCTTTCTTGGTTGCTTTGTGGTGGAATATCTTCATGAGAGGGGGTCCTCCCTTGATTGCTGACTGTTTGCTATCGATCTCGTGATAGCCAGGCTTGTTTGTTCAAAACCCACGGACGGCGCAAAGTGTTAATTTCAACGTATCGGGTTGACAAGTCGTCAATCCGAATAGCCAACTCACGGGTGAATCCTTTCATTTGTGATCTGATGGGTTTCGATATAGCCGTCAGGCCCATTAACGGCGACTAAACGACGAAGAAGGCCCACTGGGCCCCAAAGAGGCTCAGAAGACCAATACGAGGGGACCCGACAAGGTCGGTCCCGACATGCGAGCTGAACGCCCCCGATCCTATGCCTTTAAGTAGGCCCCGACGATATGCCTTTAAGTAGGCCCCGACGATATGCCTTTAGGTAGGCCCCGATATTGAATCCCTGAGAGTACTGGCCCTGTCCCGATGACGAGGGGCCCCGAGCGGTGACCAAAGGAGATAACTCTGGAGTCCCCGACGTCCGTTGGGACTTGCCACCAGAGAACGAGGCCGAGAAATACGCCCACTATCAACATAGTGGGGAAGTGGCCTGAAAAGACGGAACGTGGGCTACTGGCCGTGCCGAGATAAATGGAACGTGGCAGTTATCTCAACGGGTAACTGAGGTGACCCCTCCCCTATATAAAGGAAGGAGTTACCTCAGGATTCATACATTCACAGACTTACATACAGATACTTGCCAGTTTACATCGAGATACTCATTTAAGCATCGGAGAGGGATTCTGGGTCACCGCCCGGTCTATCCCCTTCTTGCAGGATTACTTGGAGCAAAGGAGTTCAGACATCCGTCAAGAACGTACCGGAGTTCCAACCGTGATCCAGCATTGGCGCCGTTTGTGGGAACGAAGCAAAAAGCAAAAATGGCTTCTACCCGTTCGATGGCTGGCAAGCAAAAGAAGAGACAATGACAATCTGGTGGTTCCCGTCACCCTTCTAGAACTCTGAACTCAGGGTTACCGGAGCGTACTGTTGATCGGAATGATCCTCCCCCTGCTGTTTCCCAAACAAGGGGGCATCATGAGGATCGTGAAGATTCCATTCGAAACTCGTCGGAGAGCCGGGAAGAGATCCCAAGGAGGGACCAGGATGCACCTGCAAATCCGAACTTGGCAAAGGCTGTGATGGATGCCATGCCGGTATTTTTGGAAGCTAGGCTCTCCTGGACCGAAGGGAGGCCGCCAAGAAGAAGGAGGAGGAGTTACCTCCACCTCCGCCGATGGAGAATCGGGACGGACAGGAGGCCCAACCTGGGCACCAGGACAAGGGCAAGGAGCCCGCTCAGACGGAGCAGTTCGTGATTGATGGGCCTGGACTGGTGCAGCATAGGATCATTCCTCTCAATGGCCCTATCACCCCCGATCAAGTGGTGAAGATCGTGAACATCTGTATGGGAGACCAGAAAAAGGTGATGTCGGAGCTGAGGGATCGATCCACTCATCCCTTTGCCCCCCGATTGGTGAACACCACAGCCCCGCCAGGGCTGGGCATCCCGACAATCAAGGAGTACGATGGCGAGGGAGATCCAGTTCGACATGTACAGAAGCATGTCATGGCCTGTCTAGGCAGAGCCCCGAATGATGATATAGTGTGCGTCTTATTCCCAGGCACACTTGGCGAGAGGGCCCTGACGTGGTTCTTCAGCCTTCCCTCAGGATGCATCTCTAGCTGGACCCAGATGCATGATCGCTTTATCCAGCAATACCAGGGCCGCCGGCGTCTCCTGAAAAGCACGAGGTCCCTGGCTGAGGTGGTACAGAGGCCCGGCGAATCTCTGGCGCATTACTATCAGAGGTACACTGCCAGCGTGGCCGAGATTGATGAGGAAATGACGGAGGGAGATACCATCCGTACCTTCATTTGGAACCTGACTGCACCGTATGGTTCCGACCTGATGCACAGCGTGGTTGAGAAGGCTGTGTGGAACATGGAGGCGCTGCAGAAGAGGGTGAAGCAGCAAATCGACGTCCAGGAGTCGAAGAAAGCTGCCGGAGATCTCGACCCTCCAAAATCAAACAAGGGGAAGCAGTCGTTCAAACCCTCGGACGATCGAAGGAGGAAAGATAAACCCGAGAACAGTCGGGGTCGAGGTCGTCCCGATCGGAGGGAAGATAAGCGTTCCTCGAAATCGGACAAGCGGGAGGACCACTATACTCCTCTCATTTGTTCCATGAGTGCTGTGTTGGCAGTGATGGACCGACAGGGTATCGCCAGGTACCCCCCCGAAGAAGGATGGAGAGTCCATGGGAGCTCGCACTGATCGTTATTGTCGCTTTCACCGTGCCAACGGTCACGACACTAACCATTGTCGGGAGTTGAAGAAAGATATTGAGAAACTGATCCAGAAGGGGAAGCTCAAGGAGTTTGTGGCTGGCAACGGGGCCGATCCCGTTCCCGGTCCCGATCGCGGTCCCGTTCCCGATCCCGTGGTCGATCCCCGAAGAAGGATAAGCCTGAGTCTTCCAATGCCCGCAAGGAGAAGCGCGGAACTATTAATGTGATTCACGGAGGACTTGCTGCAGGAGGAGATACTACGGCAGCTCGGGAGGTCTATGCTTCTCGGATTCCCGTTGCTGTGGTGCTGGGCAAGAGAGCCCGAAATTGGACTCTGAAAGAAGAAATGGTGATTCCCTTCTCAGCGGAGGACCTGATAGGTGTGGAGACCCCGCACGATGATGCTTTGGTCGTGACCCTGAACGTGGATTGGTACGAGATGAAGCGAATCCTGATTGATGGAGGGAGCTCCTACGATCTTCTGTTCATGGATGCACTGGAGGCTATGGGAAAAACCAAGAAAGACTTGAAGCCCGCAGACTTCCCGATGGTCGGATTTTCTGGCTATACTTCTTACCCGGTGGGGATGATTACGTTACCGGTTGAATTCGGTAGTGGCTGGAAGTCGGAGAAGAGGAACGTGGAATTCGTGGTGGTCAAGTCCGCGGGGACCTATAATGCAATTATCAGGAGGACCACCATCAACCCGCTGGGGGCAGTTGCCTCAACTGTCCATCAGAAGCTGAAGTTCCCGACTGACCACGGAATCGGGGAGGTCCAGGGCGATCAGATAGCTTCCAAGAGGTGCTATGTCAATGCTACCCGAAGGAGGAATCGGGAGGCTATGAATGTTTTCCAGACTGACGCTGATCCCCGAGAGAAGTTTGGGCGTCCCGCCCCGATGGAAGATTTGAAGGAGGTCGAGATCGATGGACCTCAAAGAAAGGTGAAAATCGGGTCCGCTCTGTCGGAGGAGACGGCGCGAGAACTGATTGATTTTCTGAAAGAGTCCAAGGAGCTGTTTGCCTGGTCCCCGAGCGACATGCCAGGAATCAGCCCCGATGTAATTACTCAGGAGCTGAAGATTGATCCCGCTATCAAGCCGATCACACAGAGGAGGCGCCCGATGGGTGCCGACAAGAAGATCGCGATCCAGCAGGAGGTGGGCATGTTGCTCGATGCTGGATTTATTAAGGAGCTCTGATTGCAGATCTGGGTTGCCAACCCAGTACTGGTGAAGAAGAGCAATGGCAAGTGGCGGATGTGCGTGGATTTCCGCGACCTGAACAAAGCATGCCCGAAAGATTGCTATCCCCTCCCGAGGATCGACCAACTGGTGGATGCCACATCGGGACATGAGTTGCTGAGCTTTATGGATGCATACTCTGGCTACAACCAGATCAAGATGTCCAAGGAGGATGCCCCTCACACCGCCTTTTATGCTGATAGTGACATCTATCACTATGATGTTATGCCCTTTGGACTGATCAATGCAGGTGCAACTTACCAAAGGATGGTGAATAAGCTGTTCGGAGATATGTTGGGGAAAACAATGGAGACCTATGTGGACGACATGCTGGTGAAGTCCCGACAGGCCGAGGATCATGTTCACAACATTCGAGCAGATGAGGCTCCATCAAGTTCGCTTGAACCCGACCAAGTGTGCCTTCGGAGTGCACTCAGGGAAGTTCCTGGGCTTTATGGTGAGCCAGAGAGGAATCGAGGTGAACCCTGAGAAGCTGAGGGCAATCGAGGAGATGAAGTCCCCGACGAACCATCGGGAGGTGCAGGTGCTGAATGGCCGATTGGCCGCGATGAATCGCTTCCTTTCCAAGGCAAGCGACCGATCCATGCCATTCTGCTGAGGGCCAATAAGAAGTTCGAGTTGACTGCCGAGTGCGAGGAGGCGTTCCAGGCACTGAAGCAGCACCTACGTGCCCTCCCGCCGCTGGCAAAGCCCATCCCAGGCGAGCCACTCTATCTGTATTTGCCTGTTTCTGAATTTGCCGTTAGCTCTGTCTTAGTGAAAATTGTATAGGGTAGCCAAGTCCCTGTCTATTATGTAAGCAAGGCACTCGCCAAATCTGAAATGAATTATCCCACCGTTGAGAAGTATCTCTATGCGTTGATTATTAATGCTCGGAAGCTGAGGCCTTACTTCCACGCGCATGAGATTACCGTTTTGACGAATCAGCCCTTGAAACATTTTTTAACCGACCTGATGCGTCGGGAAGATTAGTGAAATGGGCAGTCGATCTTAGTGAGTTCCGCATTCACCTTGCTCCGAGGACGGCTATTAAGGGCCAGGCATTGGCGGATTTCATAGCAGAGTCTACAGCCCCCGATCTAGAAGAAGCGGGCCCTGTAGAGGGGGCAACCATGGAGGTCCCAATAACAGAGCAGTCAGAACAGTCCGATGCCGAAAATACTTGGGAGATGTACACCGATGGCTCCTCATATTCAGAAGGATCGGGAGCAGGTTTCGTACTGATACCACCAGGCGGAAGCGAGCCCCTCCGATATGCCTTGGCCTTGACATTTAGAGCCACCAACAATGAAGTTGAATATGAGGCTCTCATCACTGGCCTCAAGATTGCTAAAGGAACGGGAGTTGGTCACTTAATGGTGAAGAGTGATGCTAGCCTGATCGTGAACCAAGTTCAGGGGCAATACGAAGCAAAGAGCCCGATGATGAAAAAATACCTTCAGGAGGTTCAAACCCTGAAGGAGAGTTTCAAGAGCTTCGATATTGAAGCGATCCCGAGGGAGAATAATGTGGAAGCAGATGCCTTGAGCAAGTTCTCCTTGGGGGCACCCCTCGATGAAAGTCGGAAGGTGCATTTCTTGGAGAAGGTGATCCTGTCAACCATCGATCAGTCGGAGGTTTGTGCCATTGAGATCGGATCGGAAGAGCCCACTTGGATGACCCCGATAGCCGCGTATCTGACTATGGGGGCAGTTCCCGATGATAAGTAGCAGCCGGCAAAAGACGCCGAATCACGCTCAATTATGTGATGGTGGACAATCAGCTGTACAAAAAGGGGTATTTAACTCCTTATCTGAAATGCGTGGCCGAGCCCGACACAGGTCGGATCCTTAGAGAGGTGCACGAAGGATATTTGGCCTGTCATGAAGGTGCCCGATCCATCGTGAGGAAAGTGCTGAACCTGGGCTATTACTAGCCCTCGATGAACAAGGAGGCAACGATGCTAGTCCGATCCTGTGACGCTTGCTAGAGGTACGCCCCGAATATCGTGGCTCCAGCTGCCGATCTGACGTCCATCAAGAGCGCTTGGCCCTTCACCCAATGGGGAATCGACTTGGTGGGACCCCTCCCAATTGCAAAAGGTCAGTGTCGATATTTAGTTGTGGCTATTGATTATTTTTCGAAATGGATAGAAGCCAAGGCATTGGCCAAGACAACGGGGAACCATATCCTCAAATTCCTCCAGACCCATATAATATCCCGATACGGGATCCCCAAGGTGGTGATCAGCGATAACGGCCCTCCGTTTAACGGGGCCCAGTGGAAGGAGTACCTGGAGGAACTGAAAATTGAGAATCGGACAGCCTCTGTCCGTCATGCTCAAACAAATGGACAGGTGGAGTCAGCCAACAAGATCGTGATGGATGGCCTGAAGAAGACGGTCAATGCCTTGAAGGGCAAATGGCTGGATGAGCTGGAAAATGTGCTTAGGGCGGTTAGAACGACACCCAAACGATCAACGGGGGAGACTCCGTTTGGCCTTGTTTATGGCACGGAAGCAGTTGCTCCCGTCGAAATAGCTGTGGCATCCCATCGGACGAGGTATTACGAACCTCTGTCGAATGATGAAATGAGGCGTCTGGACTTGGACTTGGTCGAAGAGAAGAGGCGGAGTGCCGAGGAGGTCCAGGCTCGGATGCGCTTGGCAACAGCCCGATATTATAATCGACGAGTCAAGTCTCGACAATTCTTTGTCGTGTAACTGGTGTGGCGTCGGAACGAATTTACCCTTTTGGATCGGATCAACAAGATGTCACCAAAATGGGAAGGGCCTTATAAGATCGTGGGGATGCCAGCTCGAAATGCGTATAAGTTGGAAGACCTCGATGGCAATATGTTGAAGCATTCTTTTAGTGGCGAACACTTGAAGAAATGTCATGCTTGATGTTAAGTCGCCTTCAGTGGTGCAAGTTATTTATTAAGTCGCCCTCAGTGGTGCAAGTTGTTCATTAAGTCGCCTTCAGTGGTGCAAGTTATTTGTTAAGTCGCCTTCAGTGGTGCAAGTTATGTGTTAAGTCGACTTCAGTGGTGCAAGTTATCTATTAAGTCGCCTTCAGTGGTGCAAGTTGTTTATCGTGTTGAGCCATCAATGAATAAAGAGGTTGCTTCCAATCAAATCGCCTTAAGTGGTGTAGCTAAACCGCCTTAAGTGGCGTCCGCCTTAAGTGGCGTGGTTCCGCCTTAAGTGGCGTGGTTTCGCCTTAAGTGGCATAGTTCCGCCTTAAATGGCACGATTAAATCGCCTTAACTGGTGTAGATAAGTTGCCTTAAGTAGCACAATTAAATCGCATCAAGTGGCGTGGTTCCGCCTTAAGTGGCACGATTAAATCGCCTTAAGTGGTGTAGATAAGTTGCCTTAAGTGGCACAATTAAAACGCCTTAAGTGGCGTGGTTCCGCCTTAAGTGGCACGATTAAATCGCCTTAAGTGGTGTGGGTAAAATGTCTTAAGTGACGCGTCGAAATTACTCTAAGTGATATGATCGAATTGCCTTAAGTGGCGTAGTTAATTCACCTTAAGGGGTGCAAGGGTAATCGGGACCGGAAGGGATTGATATTATAAAGATCCAAAAGGTTCGCGACAAAAAGGAAATGACAAGGATTCAAAAATAAAGCGACTAAGCTTGATCATTGGCAGCGTCGAGGGGAGCAGGGTCCACGAGATCTGTGGCAGAAAGCTCCGCGACCGGAGGATCGGACCCTGGAAGATTGGCCGCGGGAGGATCGGACTCTGAAGGATTAGCCGCGGGAGGGTCGATCATCGGGGGCTCTGTCGTCGGGATGTCTACACTTGGAGGCTCCATCGTGCCTTCAGCACCCACAGTCCCCTCGGGGGTGTTGCCCCCGTCACTCTCCTCAGAAAGGCTGAAATACCTCTCCGCGAAGGGGGCGAGAGTCTGAGACTTGGTGAAGTCGATGGCACCACCATACTCCAGATGGAGCTCCTCGACAATTAAGCAGGGTGTTTTCTACCTCCTCCGTACAGAACTTCACCGCGTCCGCTTGAAAAGCCTCGGAGCCCCGATAATCCTCCCGACCTTTGGCTTCAGCTTCAGCAAGCTTGGCAGGGAACTCGGCGACCTCCCGCTCCAGCTGTCGGGACCGGTTGGCGAGGAGGACTTTCTCAGCCTCCAGCCCCGCCTGGGCATCCTCTAGAGCCTTCTTCTCGAGGACATACCTGTCTCGATCCTCCGCGCGCCCCTGCTACTCCTCACTGAGCCTTTGGCGCTCCTGCTGCAGCAACCTCTCGAAATCGTGGACCTGCCTCAAGAGGTCCCGAGTCTTCTTGTTAAGGAGGGCCTGCTCCTTAACCAACTTCCCCTTTGACGACTCGGAGGCAGCCAGATCCTCCTCGAGCTTGGCCAAGACCTCGGGGGCCGCCTTGGCTCGCTCCTCCTTCAGGGCCTCCTCCAAGGCCAGGATATACCCGAAGCAGCGGTGCTGATCCGCCATTTCCTGTAGAAAAGAAGGGAGGTTAGTACATGAGAGTATTTTGCATTATATACTAAGTGTGAAAACAGGAAGACTTACCTCCACACGGCGAACGGCCATAGCGCGAATGTCCGCATGGATATCCTCGGGGGCCAAGGAGAGTGGAAGCTTCATAGACGGCGGAATTGAACCTGCCAGTAGGTGCAGACCCAGTTCCGGTGACAAATTGTCCCGACGTAGCGGAACCCCCTGTAGTGACTCGATCGAGGTCCAGGGAGCTGCCGCCTGGTCAGGAGCATAAAGCCGATAGAAGCTCCCGTCTAAGGAGAGAGGAGGAGGAACGGTCTGAGCGTCGGAGGTGCGTGCCTCCGAGCCGCCATGAGAACCCGGCGAAAGCTGCTGCGCCGGAAGAGATGGAGGCAGCCCTTCGGAAGTTGGCTCCAGCGGGGTCTGCCTCGCCCCCCGACGATGAACCAGGGGCTGGCCTTCGCTTGCCTCCTCAGAAGAATGGGAGACATCCAGATCAACCACCCGACGGAATTGGTCGTCCGTCGGGGCGTCTTCGGTCCCCGATCTTGTCGGGGCAGGAAGTGACAGGCGGGGCTCTTCGACCCGGGCGTCGGAGGGTGGCGTCCCCCCGGAAGCTCCAGCTCCCGATCGACCTGCAGCTGGTGGACGAGAAGCTTCAGAAAGAAAATCAGGGAGGCGATCAAGATCCTTACACCAGATGACGCGACGGGAGAGGTACTGGTCCTTCCCGTAATAATTGTAGTAACCCGCTTTGAGAATGCGGGGAGTTTCCCCTTGCAGGATGCATTTGATCCCTTCGATCCGGGCTCCCTTATCGGAGGGGATTAACTCATCGGGAATACGCCTCCTGTATAATCGAATTGCTGAGCGGGGTTGTTTACCTTCCTCGGGAGTCTTGGTGTTGAAGATTTGCTCCATCTTCTCCACCCGGGCCCGCTTGATTTGCTCCGAGGTGGGAGGTGCCGATGAGGAGGCGGCCCTCTTTGAAGACTTCCTCTTCCTTGCGGGGCGTGGGACAGCATCAGTCTCCGCCTGCTTAAGCACGAGATTGGTCAGCAGTGATATCTTCTTAGCTGCAAGGATGAAAACGAAAGTACAATTAGAATATTACCCAAGGGACGAGGTTAGAAGGGTCGTCGAAGAGTTAACCCCCGGAGACGATATCAAGGAGTCGGATATGAATGAGAATGCTTCATTAATCAACTAGGTATTACAAAGCAAGTGTTACAATATATATACTAGGCAAAACTAGGATCACCAACTAAGGCTATACACTAAACTATGAACCAGGTGCATACATAGTCTAGTGTGTATGCATTGTGTAGTTAGGTGCATGCATAGAGTGTGGAATACACTTCTATATTCTCCCATCCTTTTCTTCTTCTTCTTTTCCTTCTTGAAACACATCCTTGATTCCATAGAGCTTCAATAAGGCAAGATGTTGATTCTTAACTAATGCCTTGGTGAGTAAGTCAGCCATTTGAACTTTTGAAGAAATATGATAGACACCAATCATCCCTGAGTTGATATGGTGTCTTGTGAAGTGGCAGTCAAGTTCAATATGCTTGGTGCGCTCATGGAACATGGGATTTTTGGCAATCTTTAAGGCTGCCTCACTATCTGTGTGGATTGGGATTGGCAAGGTAACTTGCAATCCAAGATCCTTGAGGATTCTGTTCACCCAAAGTGCTTCTTGAATAGCAACTCTCAAGCATCTATATTCAGCTTCAGCACTTGAAAGGGAAATGGTGTCTTGTTTCTTGACCTTCCATCCTATCATAGCTGATCCAAGCTTCACACAATATGCACTCACTGACTTTCTACTGAAAGGGCGGGCTGCCCAATCTGAGTCACAAAAGATACTCAACTTGAGAGAATTGTTGGAGGGATAGATCAAACCTTGACCTGGAGTTCCCTTGATGTATCTAACCACCCTCATTGCTGCTTCATAATGGGACTTCTTGGGCTTGTCCACAAATTGACTAAGTCTTTGAACTGAAAAACTTATGTCTGGTCTTGTCATGGTAAGATATAGCAATTTACCAATGACCCTTCTATAAGAAGTGGCATCTTCCAAGAGTATGTCATCAGGATTGAAGTTGGTGGCTTTGTCATACTCATGTGTGGTGAGCTTGATGTTGAATTCCATTGGAGTTTCAGCTGGCCTAGCAGCTCCCAAGCCTGCATCCTCTATAAGCTCCATAGCATACTTCCTTTGATTGATGACAAGGCTTTGTGTTGATCTTGCAACTTCCAAGCCTAAAAAGTATCTCAAGTCTCCCAAATCCTTTAGTTTGAAGTGTGTTTGGAGTGTGCACTTCAATTGGTTGATCAACTTGGCATTTGAACCAGTGATTAGGAGATCATCAACATAGATGAGGATGAACACCTTGTCATTACCTTGTATCTTGCTAAACAAGGAATGATCTGAGGCACATTGCTTGTAACCAGTCTTCAATAATGTTTGGGTGAGCTTGATGTTCCATTGCCTTGATGCTTGTTTGAGCCCATATAAAGACTTGTTGAGCTTGCATACTCTCTTGGGGAATGCTTCAATGGACCTAGATGGGTCAAATCCTTGGGGAATGTCCATATATACTTCCTCAGATAGATCACCTTGGAGGAAAGCATTGTTTACATCCATGTGATACAATCCCCATGATTTGGCAGCTGCCAATGCCAAGACAATCCTCACAGTGTCCATCTTGACTACAGGTGAGAATGTCTCATTGAAATCAGTACCTTCCACCTGATTGAATCCTTTGGCAACCAATCTTGCCTTGTATCTTTCAATAGATCCATCAGAGTTGTACTTGATTTTGAAGACCCATTTGCAACCAATTGAGGATTTTCCTTGAGGTAGGTCTACTATCTTCCATGTGTTGTTGTCTTGGAGAGCTTGTATCTCCTCTTTCATAGCCACAATCCAGTTTGGATCTTTGATGGCTTGCTTGTAAGTGCTTGGTTCTTTAATCTTGTCAATGGTAGTCAAGAAACATTTGAATTGGGGGCCTAGAGTATCATAAGATATATATCTTTCCATTCCAAAAGTGACATTGGAACTAGGCTTGTTTTGAAGAGCAGCAAGCCTTGCACTCCTCCTTATTTGTGGAGAATTTCTTTGGGCAAGTCTGAGGCTCCTTCTTATGGAAGGAGGTTGTGGGACTTCCTCTACCACTTCCTCTATTGGTTGGGGAGGTTGAGGAGAAGAACTTTGTTGAGGGGATCCATTTTGTTGTGGTGATGCACTTCCTGCTCCTTGTAATGGAACTACTTCTTCTTCTATTGATTGGGGAGGTTGTGAAGAAGCATTAGGCTCAATAATGGGAGCATGACTTGGAGTAAGTTCATCAAGGAGCATTGGCAACTCTGGTGAAGAGTCAAGCATAGGTGGCTTGGGTGCCAAGCAAGAAGGTATTAAGGCTTTTAGGGCCTCTTTGGACATGGAAAATGGAAAGATATCTTCATGGAAGAGTACATCTCTTGAAACATGAAAGACTGAATCAGAAATGTTCATTACAAGGTATCCTTTTTGTGAAGTGGAGTACCCCATAAGTATGCATGGTTCAGCTCTTGGACCAAACTTGTCATGGTTGTTTAGCTTTGTTGTGAAGCAAAGACAACCAATAACTCTTAAATGTTAAAGATAAGGCACCTTCCCATATAACACTTCCAGAAGAAGTCCTACGCGGTATAAGCTCCACAGCAAATCCTCTGATCGATTCTTCAACGGGTACAGAGCCTCGGACTGAATGCTCGGAAGCAATTTGGCACACCAATAGTGGTTTTTATGGGGCCGGTCGAAACTCACTATAGAGAGAAAAGGATTTCTCTCAAATCACAACTTAGGAGGAGTTGTGATCAAGGTGTGTTTTGGGAGTGACCCCAAGACATCCTTATATAGTGGGAGGAGGAAAAAATCCTCCTCCCTACTATAAGGGTTTCGGCCGACCTATGATGTGGGTGGGAGGCCCAATTTTGGGCCTCCCATGTCACATGGGAATTGGGTCTTGCCCAATTACCCCTAATGTGACATTTACCTAATTATCTTAGGTAACCACATATATGCACGGGCTACCAATTACGGCGCCACGTCACCATATGCTAACAGCTCCCACTCGACGGAATGGGAGGGTGCCTGTTAATGTATTGTCATCCAATAGCATCAACTTTTTAGTCCCCAGTTATTGTCTCCGTCTCCGAATAGTTCATACGAGGTTTGCCGTGCGACCGGCGGATACGACGGGCATCGTGCTACTCATCTGTTAGGAGTATTGTAGGGCCCGCAGAATGTTGATTCCCTGTCGTAAATCAATCCTGTTAAAAACAAAATATGTACCGCACTGTATCCTTGGCCAACTGATAATTCTCTAATTGCCCGGTTTTCCACATAGGAATACTTCTCCAGGGCATCCGTACAAGTGTTCACAACCTTCAACTAATATCCAGTTGGTGGCCACCTTGTGAACACAAGAGTCGGTGAATTATAGGTGAACATGACCATCCCCATTGCTTATACCTTTAGTCTAACTCAACCAGTTTCCAAGACGTGGTCATTTGGCCGTTTTCTTTGGCTCAACGCTCGTACGCTGGGAAGCGAACATTGAGCTAGACTTTAGGTAAAAGTTTTGAGTCCGAGAGGATACTTTGGGTGCCTCTTTATAAGACACCCAGGATCAATCACACGCTCAAGGTGAAGAAGTATGCGCCCTTTGAATCACAATGATTCTAGCTAGCACAACCGAGCATGACCCCGTGGTCGAACATGGCACGCATAGTATGAAGCGCGCGTCGATAGCACACCTGGACAAGCCAGGGGTAGGATATGTCAATCATGCTATCTCAGAGTCTTTCATATGGCCCTGAATGTGATTTTAATGATGGACAGAGTCCAACGCGGCGATTTACAAAACGAAGATTAACTCATGCTTTAAGCGTGACCAAGTTATCGTTTCGTTTAACCAGGTTTATCCCCCTGGTTCTTAGCCAATCTTGTTGTAGTAGAGGTCCCCCTCTCCTACAAGATGACCGTGCTTTTGTGACGAGGCAAGGTTCACATCCGAAATAATTTTGGTGGAAGAGTTTTATTTCTTCCTACGACTTAGTTTATAGACCGAAAAATCCGATGTTATTTATCATTATGACATCGATAGATCATATACTCAATTTGCAATTATTTTATTCAATCGAAATATTATTTCAAATGTCAAAATTCCATCACTCATACAAGCCACTTATTAAGCCCTACGTAATCCAAACATTTTTACATGCTTTTCGAAAATTTCTCTACGTAATGGCTTAGTTAATGGGTCTGCGACCATATTGTCTGTGGACAAGTGTTCTAAAGCGATTATATTGTCTTCCACAACTGATTTGGCATAATTGTATTTCACATCAATGTGTTTGGTCCTACTATGGTACTTTGGATTCTTAACTGCTGCAATGGCTGCCAGACTGTCGGAGTATACCTTCACAGGTTTGCTCTTCTTGTCAGTGCCAATTAATACAGTAAGAAGCCTTTTCAGCCAGACTGCTTCTTGTGCGTTTTTAGAAAGGGCAACAAATTCAGATTCCATAGTGGAAAGCGCGACTCAAGATTGCTTCTTGCTTACCCATGAAATGGCAGCATTAGCAAGGAGGAAAACTCCCCCTGTGGTGGACTTACGATCGTCCGGATCGCCACCGTGGTCGGCGTCACTATAACCAGTCAATTTGATTTGCCTGCCCTTATAGCACAGAACATAGTCAACAGTACCTTTCAGATATCTTATAATTCGTTTTACGGCCTTTAAACGTTGATAGCCAGGATCTGATTGGAATCTTGCTACTAGGCCCACAGCGTAACAGATGTCCGACCGAGTACATAGCATGGCGTACATTAGACTTCCTACCATGCTTAGATACTCTGTACTCTTCATGTTTTCACGCTCCTGCTGGTTTTTCAGGGCCATCACGCTTAGACAGCGCGCACCCGAACACAACCGGCGTATCCACGGGTTTGACATCGAGCATTCTAAATCTTTTCAACAGTTTGTTGATATATGATTCTTGAGACAGACACAATCTCCGGGCGGCACGATCTCGGGCAACTTTAATGCCTAAGATGTACGTGGCCTCTCCCATGTCTTTCATCTCAAATGCTGATGATAACCAGGACTTTGATTCGTTCATGAAACTCACATCGTTTGCAGCAATGAGTATGTCATCCACGTATAAGGTTATGATGACATACTTAGACCCGGAGGTCTTGGTGTAAACGCAGGGATCCTCGTGAAGGTTCACAAATCTGTTTCCGACGATTTCCTCGTGGAATCTGCGATACCATTGCCGAGACGATTGTTTAAGACCATAAATTGATCTTTGGAGTTTGCAAACTTTACGTTCTTTTGCCAAGAGTAATAAAACCCTCTGGCTGCTCCATATAGATCTCTTCCTCCAGGTTTCCATGGATAAAGCGGTTTTTAACATCCATTTGATGCAGGTTCGTGATCGAGGCTTGCAATAAGGGAAAGGATGGCCCTAACTGTGGTGTAACGCACAGTTGGTGAGTATGTTTCATCAAAGTCCTCTCCGTGAATTTGGGTATATCCTTTCGCAATCGTTAGAGTTTTGCACCACTCAAATTTTCCATCAGTAGTGAATTTCACTTTCTAGCTCTGTGGTTAGCATGTAAATCAATTGAAGAACAAAACTGAATACGTTCTAATTTCGGCATTTTCATCATCCATTTTTTTCCTCCATTCCGACATTTGAGGTTCTTCCAATACTTGCCGAACCGTTACTGGTTCGTGAACGAATGTCTCACTTGATGGGATACTTCTTAAAAGAGGTTCATTGCCGTATACTAAGTCTAGGCTCAATAATCTCATCTTAAGTCTGATCGTTACTCCCACTCGGAATGATGCTCCTTTTTGGAGCATTACTCCCACTAGGAACAATGGCGGTGCTTGAACTTTGGTCTACAACTTTCTTAGAATGACCTCTTGGTCTCAGGATTTTACCTCCGAGAATTATTCCTCGATCAGTGGGATCTGGAACAAGTTAGTCATTTCCTCCCACTAGGAATAATGGGCAGTTGCGACGACTATTGGATTTTCATCCAATGGTTCAGCATTATGATTATCAGGTCCGACTTGATTCGCATTAACATTTAGTGATGATTATGTGATGGGGAGTGAGCCCTCCCAGTGGATTTATTATGAGGACGTTTCCATCATCATTTACCATGTCATTCACTAATGCATTTAATAATACTATATCATTCTCCCACTCGAAGTAAGTGGGACCTGAGAATCTCCGTTATCCATTTTAATCCGATCAGTACTTTAGTTCGTTTCGTTCTGCAAAGTATTGGAAGTCTATCCTCAAATTTCTATAATGTGTTATGTTCGACCACGTTACCATTAATCCAAGCTAATCTTAAACTTGTATTCTTTAAGAGTAGACTGTACTCTTGATAAATACATGTTTAACGTGCAAATTAATGTTGCTTTATGATAAGGTTTCACCTGTATCATTTCTTAGCTTTTAAGGTAATGCTCCAACCGATTTTATTGGAACACAGTTTACATTAATATGAAATCAACTTAAGTTCATTCCATAGGAAAAATTAATGTTGAGTTCTAACATAACGTAATTTAAAACTATGTTTCTCGAAGTATTTAATAATATGATTGCTTAGCCAAACTTTTCGTTAAAGACCTATAGTGGGAGTGTCATTTTACTGACTACTTCCTTTCGTTTATTAACTCATCCAGAGATTTATCTACCTCATGGACTATGCATTTAAGCTTTTGCTTAATGCTATAGTTGATGTACTGCACGATCGTAGTAGCATTAAAGCATACTTCTAACTATAGTAGTCATCAATGAGTTATTTCCAAGGGATTATAAATGAAAATTCAGCATTCATTCATTAAAACACTTCATTATTAAATTTGTACTTCAAAACGATGTATTCCGTCTCTCGAGGCACACGCGCGTACGGCGCATAAAACCAGTTTTATCCCGTGGTTTAAATCGTTTCGTTTCCGAATTTAATATTAATCGGTTTTGAACATGTTTAATTATTACGCAAATAATCATTTTGAATGGAGTACTAACAAATAAGAATTACTAAATCTTTCGATCTAGCTACGCAATCGATGGGTATGTTCTGTTCAGTTGTACCGACTGAGATGACGGAGTATGTGTGTCGTTTCGTTTTATTCATCCACTTTTACCTGGTCGAAATTTTGGTCCTAACTCGTAGGTTTGTATTTTCGTTTCAGATCGTTCTCGTTCAACCGAGACGTTAAATTGATTAAGCAAATTGAGCTTCGAATCGAGCAACAATTACTTTATTCAGTAACTCTGAATCTCAAAATAACCAAATTTTTAGAATCGAACAACGAACGATAAATGAAAATGGTATAATTCTTGATCTGAAGTTTACATATTTGATCCATGATTCTGGCGCATATAGTCAAGAACTTTGAGTCATGTTGAACATCTCGTCTGAGTAAATTCACGAGTGAATCACTTCAAATGATCTGTGTCCGTATAAAACATTTTACAACTTCATACACATGACCTACGAGGCATATTTAAGACGCACTTTATCAACGGGGTTTAATCCACCGGATTATCGTATAGGACATATTCAGTCCAGTTCTCTTCTTGCTATGCAGATCATGGTTCACTTCTTTCGAACTCACTATAGTGAGCAGATAATGTCTCCCTTTCACTGCTGTGGTTACTGTACTTGATTAGTCTCAAGGTTATTGAGTCTTGTCAATATCAGACAACCATATACATCCTTTCCATGTCGACCTTTCATCCTTAAGATCCGACGCGGGTTTTGCGCCAACATCCATGAAAAGAGAGAAGATTATCACATTCAACCGAAATATTTCTAGCGTTTGCATCATTGCTTCCACCGAGGCGGATGCGAAGGGATACTAAGCTGTAACATTGTCTGGTTTCAATTCAAGTCTTCTTCAACCCCTTTTTACCAAGGTCGAATGTATCACCATACATGCGTTCAGATCATCAAAGAACCTACTCCAATTGTTGGGGAAACAAATTATCACATTCATTTCTCATTGTCAAAATCATACAGATTATTATATTCATCTGTAGTTGTCCTCTCCACTTTTCGGAATCGTAGTGGAGAGTTCAACACACACTCCAATTTTACTCATCATAATTAATACCATCAAGATTGCGAGTAATATCGAATCGTACTAATTGAGCCTACTTTCACATTGATGATTATGCAAATCAGGAAGACAATAACATTATGACAGAATTGCAAACATCGGATTATTTATTAAGATGGAATACGACGAATAGTGATCTTTTAATCACTAAACCAAACCGACCGCCAGTAAACCGAGGGAAGGGGGTGTTGTGAAAGAGTTCACACTATTGTCGTCTTCAATCCAATAGATCAGTCTTTTGAAAACAGTTATTATGTTGCAAATTACCGGAACGAGAATTTTCAAATAAGCATACCCGATCTTGGCTTTCCCATGGCCCTTTTTTATTTTGTAAAATTATCCGATAATTTACGCTTGCATAATACTATATCACACAATAAACATCGAACAAATCAAAACAACATGCTTACGCGTCATGCGTCTAATGTTCCTTAGCATACATAATTCTACTTAAAGTAAATTACCAAATGCTTTCATTCATGAACATTCTAGCATACGTGTCAAAACATGCAACTTCCGCATACATCATGCATAATTGGCGACTTGTATTTTCAGTTAAACGTATTGAAAATATTAGGGGCTGACTTGCAATTCATGCTTACAATCAATCATGCGAAATTTCTAGACATGGATTCTAGGCATTTTCAATCAGCATAGAATGTCTATCCTATTGCGCATACCATATATTTAAATCTCAGAGCTCAATGCTCGCAATTTATTATCCAGCTAGCTTGACAAAGTCAAGACGACAGTTCTAATATATGTTGCAGAAAGTAAACAATTGCAATTCAGCCCACTAATTTAATCCAGTCCCAAAAACATGCATATCCGAGATCCATCCCCATAATCGTAATTAGGTATTAGGGTTTTATCCGAAAACTTGTTAAAACGTAAACCCTAAGAGTACTGTTTAACTTTTAAAGTTCGAAAACATTTTGAATTTAAAATTTGACATCCTATTTTATTGAACATTTAAAATTTCGAAAAATTTTAAAATTTGGTTCGGTCCATTTTAAAATCCGGTCTGAGTCGTCCAATTTTAAAAATCCGGTTTGGTCCGAAACGGTTCAATAAAGTAAGATTGTGCTTCGGTTCATCACTCGAAACCGGTTTGGTTTAGATTCACTTAGTTACTTTGGTCCGACCCGACCCGACTAGGTCGACCCGATTAAGAAAGCCCGGATTTGTTTAACCCGTTTCGGTTTTGCAAATTGGTTCGGCTGAAACATTTCTTTTGGTCTAAATAGAGTTTTAAAGAACACTAAAAACTTAACTTAGCCCACAAGAAACATTAATTATGTAAAATAATTTCCAATATTGCTAATATATATATATAAAATCCGGCACTTATATATTATTAATATATATAAATATTGTCAAGATTCTATCTTTAAGATGTAAATCAATTAACAATAGAAATATATATATATATATATATATATATATATATATATATATATATATATATATATATAATTTTCGGCCAAATATATATATATATATATATATATATATATATATATATATATATATATATATATATATATATATATATATATAATTATTGTCAAATATATATTTAGGGATAAAATATATAGACAATATATCTTCTTAATATTTTTAAGTAACCAAATCCTATCAATATATCTTTATCCCTATCTTTTAGCTAAATATATTGATAGTTTATATATTTTACTATATAATGTGAATATTTCCTTATCTTTCCAATTTTTAGATATATTGTCTCCTTTTAATAAAATTAAAATATAGTAACAAATATATCTATTATGTTAGGTCGGCCGAATTTTACTACTTGCACCCTAAGAAATTAAAAAATTTACCTAATAATTCACCTAGGGTTTCGGCCATAACACCAAAAATTGGAAAAATGGTCAAATTTTAAGATCAAACACTACTATGATCATGAATCCAAAAGGTTTTCTTGTTAATACTCATCGTGTTCTTGAAGATCATGAACATCAAACTTAAATTTAAACAAGAATTTTCGGTTTTGATCTATAAAAAGATGTAAATTCTGAAAATTTTAAGTTTTTAAAGATCAAACGTATGAATTTTTTTAAAAAAATTTGGATTGCTCATGGTGTTCATCATAAAAATTTCGATTTTTATAAAATTTTCAAGAACATCAGTTTATCAAAATTTCAAGAACTCCTAACACAAGCTCTGATTGGATTACGGGGACGTAATACTACGGAATGCTAAACGTGTACTTGTAAGTAATCTAATTACGCAGCGAAATAATGTACACATACCTCAATAGCTTTCCTGCCCAAGAACGTTGTGGAGGGAGTTCTGATCCTCCGGTCGGAACCCGTACAAGTTCTTCGTGAGAAGAAGTCCTACGTGGTATAAGCTCCACAGCAAATCCTCTGATCGATTCTTCAACGGGGACAGAACCTCGGACTGAATGCTCGGAAGCAATTTGGCACACCAATAGTGGTGTTTATGGGGCCGACCGAAATGCACTATAGAGAGAAAGGGATTTCTCTCAAATCACAACTTATGAGGAGTTGTGATCAAGGTGTGTTTTGGGAGTGACCCCAAGACCTCCTTATATAGTGGGAGTAGGATATCCTCCTCCCTACTATTAGGGTTTCGGCCGACCTATGATGTGGGTGGGAGGCCCAATTTTGGGCCTCCTATGTCACATGGGAATTGGGTCTGGCCCAATTATCCCTAATGTGACATTTACCTAATTATCTTAGGTAACCACATATATTAACGGGCTACCAATTACGGCGCCACGTCACCATATGCTAACAGGTTTAACCTACCGGATTATCGTATAAGACCTTTATGGTCCAGTTCTCTCTATGATATGCGAATCATGGTTGACTTCTTTCGAACCCAGTATGGTGAGCGGAGAAGGTTTCCTTTTTACTGTTGTGATTACTGTACTTGGTTAGGCTCAAGGTCATTGAGTCCTGTCAACATCAGACAACCATATACATCTTTTCCATGTTGACCTTTCATTCTGAAGATCCGATGCGGGTTTTATGCCAACATCCATGAAATGAGAGAAGACCATCATGTTCAACCGAAACACTTCTAGCTTTAGCATCCTTGCTTCCACCGAGGCGGATGCAAAGGGATACCAACCTGTAACATTGTTTCGTTGCAATTGAAGTCTTCTTCAACCCCTTTTTACCAAGGTTGAATGTATCACTACATACGCGTTCAGATCATTAAAGACCTACTCCCATGCTTAGGGAAACAAATTATCACATTCATTTCTCATTATCAGAATCATACAGATTACTGTATTCATCCGCAGTTGTCCTCTCTACTTTTCGAAGTAGAGAGTTCAACACATACTCCTTTTATTCATCATAATTCATACCATCAAGATTGTGCGGAATATCGAATCGCACTAATTCAATCAACTCACACATTGATGATTATGCACAATCAGGGAGACAACAACATTTTGAGAAAGAATTGCATACATCAGATATCTATTAAGATGGAATACGACAAATAACGATTCCTCAGTCATCTAAACCAACCGACCACCAGTAAACCAATGGAAGATGACTGTGCAAGAGTGCACATTACTGTCATCTTCAATCCAATAGATCAGTCTTTTAAAATGGTTTTAATCACAAATTACCGGAAATGGTATTTTAAAACAAGCATACCCGATCTTGGTTTTCCTAAGGCCTTTTTTATTTTGAAAAATATTCGGATGAATTTACTCATGCATATATAATTCTACCATCAATGTAAATCATCATACGCAAGTAACATTCATCACACAAACCACACACTCATGCTTACACGTCATGCGTCTAATGTTCCGAGGAACTCATGCTTGCATACATAATTCTACTTCCAAGTAAATTATCAAATGCGGCTACATCCTCAACATTCTAGCATACGTGTCAAACATGAAACATTCACATCAATCATACATATTTGGCGACTGGTTTTTAATTTTAAAATATTTTAAACATTAGGGGCTAATTTTCAATTCATGCTTATATGCAATTACGCATCATTCTAGACATGAATCCTAGGCAATTTCAACCATCACAGCATGTCTATCCTAGTGCGCATACCATATATTTAACCAGGGCTCTGCCCCCAATATGCAATATCCAGCTAGCTTGACTCTGTCCTAATCATGCATAAATATATATCGAATAATAAACAATTGCAATTCAGCCCACTATTTATTCCAGTCCCAAAAACATGTATCTCCGAGATCCATCCCCATAATCGAAACAAGGCATTAAGGTTTAATTGTTATGTGAATAATAGTAAACCCTTGAGCACTGTGTAGGCAATTTAAGGTTCAAAACATTTGGATTTTGAAACTTGACCTCCCTATTCACATAACAATCCAGTTCGGGTCCGGTTTAGTAAAATCTGGTTCAGTCCGGTTTTATTTTCAAAATCTGGTTCGGTCCGAACCGGTCTAATAAAAATAGGGTTTGGTTCGGTTCATCACTCAAAACCAGTTCGGTTAGATCCACTTAGTTACCCCGGTCCGACCCGTCTCGACATGGTCGAACCGATTAAGAACACTGAGTTCAGTTTAAGCGTTCCAGTTTGGTAAATTGGACAGGCCCATTAATTAATTCAAAGGGTTTTGGCCGAAATGTTTACTTGTGGGCTAAGTAGGGTTTTGATGTCCACTAAAAACTTAACTTAGTCATCAAGTAACATTAATTATGTAAAATAATTTCCAATATTATATATATGTATAAAATTCGGCACTTTATAAATATATACACATTTATTGCTAATATTCTATCTTTAAGACAAAATCAATCAACAATATATATAAATTCAGCACAATTAATATATATATATATATATATATATATATATATATATATATATATATATATATATATATATATATATATATATATATATATACTTATTTATTGTCAATATCTTAGATAGGGAAACACATATATATTCACAATATATTTTTCTTAATCTTTAAGGCAACTAATGTCTATCAATAATATTTTTAACCCTATTAATTATCTAGATATATTGATAGTTATATATATTTCTATATATTAATGTGAATCAATCCTTATGTTTCCAATTATAGATATATTGTTAACTAGGATAAAAATTAAAATATGGTAAAAAAATATATTAATTAATTTCAGACGAATTTTTGAAACTTGGTGCCTAAGAAATTAAAAATATTACTTTGTAATTCCTATGTTTTGGCCGAAACTAACACCTAATTGGAAACAAGTGGTCAAATTTCAAGATCAAATTTTAATAAGATCTACAATCCAATGTTCGATTTTGATTAAAAAAAATGTTTTTCTTGAAGAACATGAACATCAAATTTTCCTAAGAACATCATGAAAATTTCGGTCCATAAACAACTTAAAAATTCGGAAATTTTAAACTTTTTCCTTTAAAAATTTCCGTTTTAAAACTTTCAAGAACACAAATTTATCAAAATCATGAACTCCTAACACAAGCTCTGATACCACTGTTAGATTACGGGGAGTAATCAATACGGATACTAAAAACATGGTACATGTTAGTAATCAATATTACGTAGCGGAAGATTCGCACATACCTCAGACGTAATCCGTAGTCCCAAGATCTTGCAGCAGGGAGTTCACGGTCCTCCGGTCGGCACCCATAGAGGTTCTTGTTAAGGAAGCCCTACGCGGTATATTCTCCACAGCAAAGCCTCTAATCGATTCATGGCAGGGACAGATCTCCGGAGTGTTTGATCGAAGGCAAATTGGCACACCCTTGGTGTTATGTGGTTCGGCCAAATTGGTGTTATGGGGGGAGGGTTTTTCTCTCTAAAACACCTGAGGAGGGATTAAGAATTAACCCTAATAATCCCCTAACACCTCTTGTTTATAGGAAGAGCAAAGTGGACAAAGTCCACTTTGCCCACCTTATAAGTTTCGGCCAGCCTATGCATAAAGAAGGCCCATATTTTGGGCCTCTCCTATCAATTGGGATTCGGGTCTGGCCCAATATCCTAATGTGACATTTACCCAATTGTCTTAGGTAACATATACATATAATGAGCTTCCATTTACGGCGCCCATCACCATATGCTTACAAGGCCTTCTAGTAGATATTGTTGAATGTTATTGGCTTGCAGGTTATGAACTGTTGTGGTGGGAATTTTTTAAGTAAACAACGTCTTCAAATTCAGGGCGATTCGGCTGCCACAAGTTATATATGTCAAAGTATGGACAACTGTTATGTCAACATACATTTTAATTTCAAAGTTGTAATTCAGTGTAAACACAATATGTAAAATGCGTTATGAATGTATGAAAACATATTTTTGTTACATCAGATGTTGTCCACCACTAAACATAGTTTACACGGGGAAAAAGTATAATCCCAAAAACGTCATATGGGAATTTGCACGCATTAGCTAATTCCATGACTTGAACATAATCGATTCTAAATGTGTTGTGTCGAAACAGTATTTGGCAAATCAAGTCGCTATTAGCAATGGAAACATGCGGTGGAAAAGTTAACTTTCATGATTGACCGACAATACGGTGAAAGGTAATACATAGCAGGTGATTTTTACACGCGTAATTATCTTTTTGCCTAATGGTAGCCTAAAGGCTTTCATCGGAAACCAAAACCCAGCTACTAAAGACGTGTATTCAGTAGCACCAGGCTGCAGCTCCCTAGGACAGCTTTAGCACCGGCCAGTTGAGGTCGAAAGGGCGGCGGCGCAACCACCCATGCATCTGCTGCAATCCTAACAGCGACAGGATATCGGTCGGAAACATTAATGACTGTTTTAATGTACTGTCCTCTTCCCGGCAGATATTTCCCGTAGGAAAAAAATTCCTTATCGATTTTTCCTATTAGGTTTCCGACAACTTTCCAGAGCATGTTTTAACGAGAGGCCATATCAGACGAAAAAAACGTAACAGGCCAAATCCGTTTGGATTCCGACTAATTCGTCTTGTAGGTAAAACCGATATTTCTTGTAGTGAAATTCGCGGCCATCATCTTCTACTAACTCCAGTCAACAACGGTCGGAAGTCGGTCGCGTGCATGCACTAGTCGAAGTTTGGTTTGATTAAGCCCCATTAGGATCGATTAAGCCCAGTTAGGTTCAATAGGGTCTAGATCACAGGTCCCCAGTTTGGGACCTAGATCACCGACTGCAAAACCTGGAATTCTATTCAAATCCATTATTGAACTTACTAAGGTATATATGGTTGAAACAGCTTTATAATTATTTATTGAGTTCTAAAATTGACTATATACATTTTGCATTTCAAAGTTCGTTCGGTTCCATCAATTTTCAATGAAAAAAGGGAGAAGGTAGTGACGCGAGAGTATTTGGAAGAAAATAAGCTTGAAGTGAAATCATTCAAAAATATACTTTGAATAAGAAATGGCTTAAAGGGTCTTTTGATGGCCACATGATTAATCAATATTGTTTGATGTCATATGTTTCATTTTGTAGACTTTAGGTGCCATATATTTGCAGTTTGGACCTTTCTACCATGCTCTTGGAGCACCATGATTCTGCCACTATTTTTTTATTGCCCTAAAGGTGAACCCCTTAGGGAAATTGATATTATTAATAGTATGATACACATCTTATGTATAGTTAAAAAAATTCATATTTTATCATGCTCTTGGAGCACTATGCTCTTGTAGGTTTTTTGTGCTTCCGTTAACTTTCCATGCAATAAGTCTGTTAAATAGCATGTACACAGCACGTGATCCCCCTATACTTTTAATTTTGTTCATTTTAGTCCCTCTAATACATCCCTAATTTTTTTTTTGTTTAATTTGGTCCTAAAATTTATAAATCAAATCCCCACAACTCGGTGAACCTAGTCCAGGACTAGGTCGGACCCTGATCAGAGTCCCATGGGCCAAGTAATCCCGACCTAGCTCAATTGAACCTAGGTCCAATTGGGGGAAATCGACTCAACTGAACCTAGGTCCATTGAGGTAATGGCTAGGTCCGACCCGGGTTTGTGTCACCTGATCCAGTGGATCCCGACCAGGGTCGGACCTAGCCTTGGGTTAGGTCCACCGAGTTGTGTGTGTTCGATTTGAAAATTTTATGACCAAATTAAACAAAAAAAAGTGTTGGTGATGTATTAAAAGGACTAAAATGAAAAAAATTAAAAGTGTCAGGGTGTCACGTGTCGTGCACATGCTATACTTAATAGGATATTTCTACTATGTTCTTGGAGCACCATGCTTTTATTTATTTTTTTTATTAGGGTGAACTTAATTGTAACATATGAAAAACTTTAAAAGTATAAAAAAAAAGTATATTTTTTAGGGTTAAGAACACAATAGGGGCCTGAATGTTTGCCCATGTTGCCAAAAGGGGTCTGAATTGAAAAAACGTATTATTAAGGGCTTGAATTTTGAGTTTTGTGTATAAGTGAGGTCTCCGTCTATTTTTTCTGTTAAAAGTGACGGAAAGTGGTCACATGCTTGGCATGTGACCGAAAATAATTTGAAAACCCGAAAATGCCCTTTGACCAAAGTGTGTCCCTCACATGTTTGACCTAAAAAGACGAAAATACCCTTTAAGCCACCACAGCTCCGGCGACCCAAAAAAGCTCCGATCGGAGCTTTTTTGGGTCGCCGGAGGGGGGTTTTGGTCGCCGGAGCTAGGGTGGTGGTCGCCGGAGCTGGGGTGGTGGTCGCCGGAGCTAAGGTGGTGGTCGCCGGAGCTAAGGTGGTGGTCGCCGGAGCTGGAGTGGTGGCCTTAAGGGCATAATTAGTGTGCATGGGTATTTTAGACATTTCACATTTCATTAATTAAACTGATAAATTGTATAATAATTGTAAAAGGGTAATTCTGTCATTTCACGTGTTTCCGTTACATTTAACAGCAAATTTGGACGGAAACTCGATTATCAACAAAACTCAAAATTCAGGCCCTTAATAATACGTTTTTTCAATTCAGACCCCTTTTGGCAACATGGGCAAATATTTAGGCTCCTATTGTGTTCTTAACCCTATTTTTTAACTACACCTAATATTTGCATCATACTATTAAGAATATCAATTTCATTCTAGGGTTCACCTTTAGGGCAATAGAAAAATACAAAAAAAAAAAAGTACCAAAGCATGGTGCTTGTGGAGCATGATAGAAAGACCCACTTTTTTTTTTTTTTTTTTTTTGCCAAAGAAATAACATTCATTCATAATGTAGAGTTCAAAGTAATCAAGGAGGGGCAAAGTACCGATCATTTACAAGTAGCGATAAAAGAGAGGGCGGGGTGCGCAGACCCAATTAAGACACGACCTCTTTCTGGATAGAAAGACCCACTTAACAACTTATTTAACGAAAAATTAACGGATGCACAAAAAACCTACAAACTTCAAACATATTGAACCAAAAGTTTACAAAATGAAACATATGACATCAAAAGTTAACATTAGTCAAACATGTGGCACAAAAGACTTTTTTAAAACATGAGAAATTGGAAAATATCTCCAACTTTAGGAGGCGGAGTGACAATTTTTTTTTTCAATTTCAATAATTAACTTGAACTTTATATATGTTAATTGAAAATAGAGATGGGATAGTTTATTTTTTATCACCATCTAAAGTTAGAAAAGATTTATTTTACTATAAAATGCTAGATATGGTAGCATGTCCCATTATAGAAGTGGTAATTAATGCTACAGACCTGAAGATTTGGTTATATATTTCCACCCATACATAAATAAAAAAACAAGCCTAAAATGATTAGATGCAAGAAGAAAAGATAACCTTACATGTTTAGAAAATTATGATTGGTAAGTCCATTAATATAATATGATCTAATTAATAAGCAATAGAAAAAAATTAATTGAGGATTTTCCTGTTATATAACCACAAACTCCCATGCACCTCTCACTTTTCATCTCTCATTCTCTCTCTCTCTCTCTCTCTCTCTCTCTCTAAGTGTTAGTATAGTGAGTGGCAGTGCAGAAATGGTCTCCTTAGAAGGAGTTAGCTCCAGATCCATGGAGGACTCATCATCTTCAAGCCCAAGGATCTCATTCTCCGGTGACAGCACCAATCTGTTCATCACCATCAAATCCCCCCCTGATCACCACCACATCAACGATCCAGATTTCGAGTTCCTCTCCTCCTCCCTCACCAAATCCACGCTCGACACAAACATGATCACCGCCGATGAGCTCTTCGCCGAAGGCAAGCTTCTCCCATTCTGGCAGGTCCAGAAGCTCAACGCCATCAACCTCAACCACCACGAAGAAGAAGAAGAAGAAGATCAAGATCTAGATGAAGGCGGAGAAGAGATAATACTAGATGAAGCTCCACCTGCCATGGCTGCCAATGGCGGCGGCTTCAGCAGCTTTAAGGAGGAGCCTGGTCGAGCCAACGGGTGGTTCATGGAGGAGGA
Organism: Clarkia xantiana subsp. parviflora; assembly: GCA_036873135.1. Taxonomy (NCBI): domain Eukaryota; kingdom Viridiplantae; phylum Streptophyta; class Magnoliopsida; order Myrtales; family Onagraceae; genus Clarkia; species Clarkia xantiana. Next base: position 4,196,849 of record JAPTYO010000018.1, read on the forward strand.
TCCGTCGCCACGGCCTCCAAACTGCACCGTCCTGTTCAAGGAGCTTCTCAGGTTGAAGAAGCAAAGGAGGCCCGCCGCGACGTTGTCTCCGTCATCGTCGTCGTCGTCTACGTCATCGTCATCGAGCTCGCTTGGGGACGTGGCGGGGGGAGATCAGAAGACGAAGAGCAATGTGAAGAGGGTGAAGAAAGGTAGCAGCTTGGAGAGGACGAGGTCCGCCACGATTAGGATCCGGCCCATGGTGAACGTTCCCATTTGCACCGCGGTGAAGACGTCTAACGTGCTGCCACCGTTGTTTCCGACCAGGAAGGGAAAGCTAGGCAGATGAAGATGAAGAAGAAAGATTGTTTTTTAATTTTTTTGGAGTCTGTGTTTTTTAATTTTATTTATATATATATATATATTTTCATAATGTAGAAGGTTAATTAAAAGTTGCAAGACTCTTTTTTGTTTTGTTTTGTTTGTTTATATATAATAATTTGTTGATTAATTAATCTTGTGGAGTGGCAACATGCAGTTTACTTCCGTTCCAGTGTAAATCCTCTAATTCTACCTTCCTTCTTTTATTTATAAATAATAATAATAGTAGATGTCATTTCCCTTCTTAGTAAGCGTTCATCATATATAAACTGTTAGAAGATCTTGTTATATAAATATAGGTCACAATCGTAAAACTAAGACGATGTTGTCTTTTCTCATAGTATATACATATATATAAGGTTAATGAATGGGGAATATACAAGACTTAAATAATATTTTCATAATTTCTCTCTTTTTTTTTTTGAGAAAACAAACAATTAATTCCCTATATTATATATCTTGAACTCCTTCCATGGCATGGCATGGATGAAGCTTGCAAAACTGGGCATCATGACGAGGGAGGTGGTGAAGAAGATAGGCGATTCCCGTAGACCCTGTTAATTGCAGAAGCAAGTATGCATTGGGTTGTTGGTTGACATTAGAAAAATACCAAAACAAACCAAAATATGATAACAGAAAAAATATATACCACTACTTACTTGAGGTCAAGTCCTGATTTACCGAGAAGACTGTTTGGTACCTCACCAGTTAGGTTGTTGTTCTGCAACAACCTGTGAAACGCAAGAAAAATAAGGAAGGGGTAAAAATAAAATATCCAGCATTTACGTACACCGCCACCATAATAATAATAATAATAATAAACAAGAATAAGCAATCATACGATAGATAGGACACATGCTATTATAATATTACCCAAGAAAGGACTGACTGACTGACTATTCCAGTTCACATATATAATTATATTTATATGATTAAAAAGAGTAGTAATAATGATGATAAAAAGATTAGTAAATCAAGGGAAGCATTCATTAATTTCATTATTGTCCGGGAATCATAATCCCCCCTAATAATTAATTGATTAGTAGAAACTGACAGACCCAACCCAATGGAACATGCATCTATCTACCACTTTCTTTTCAATTTAACGTGCACGGAACAAACTCCAACTCTGCTTCTCTATATATCTATCTATCTATCTATATAATACAACCTCCTCAAGTCAACTGCCAGCCAAATCTAGTATCAACACACCACAAACAACCATGATGATCTTTTCTTTCTTTCTTTCTTTCTATTATAAATCAATCAATATTACTTTGCTTCTTCTATCTATATCCCATCATTTCATACTCAAACAGAAGATAAATGAGAGATTAATTATTGCCTGCTTGACCCGGCCAATACCATATGCTTTTCCAAGTCGTAAAACAGTAAGGGGGACAGGACAACAGAGCAACATGTTTTACAACACTGTTCATCTGTTCAACCCCCATCTGCAGTATTATTATTACAACATCAGTACATGTCAGTTGTTGGCCCCCAAAGTTGATGTTTCTAGCTATCCACTCACTTCACTCTGTGTTTGTATAATAAATCATAGTTTCCAAACTTTACAATCTTATCTATTTATTACCAACTCACTGCCTAAACTTATACAAAATTGCAACATGGTATGTCTCACTATTTTTATGTGGCGACTTACTGGGTTTTGCATGTTGCTTATTATCTTGCTGCTATCTTCTTTTTGTGCAAATTGCTATATGGACTTTTGAGAAATTTACAATCTGCGAGCTCAACTTTTAGGAAATTTGTAATTTGCTTGCTTTATTCTGATGAGACGTGACAGAGCTAGCAAATTAAAACTTCATATAGCTTGCAATTTTTCCAAAAATAAAATTGGGTAAACTCTTCAAATTTAGATGGCAGTTAGGTAATTTACCCTTTTATTATTCACGACCAATTAGTAGTTAAGGGCTAGTAAATCAAGAATGAGTTAATCTTTGACAAATAAGAAGTGGAGGGTGTGAGATTGAACAACTTACAGTTGGCGCAAGCTGCTGATGGATCCTAGAGACGGGGGAATCGCTCCTGTTAGTTGGTTATCATTCAAATGCCTTGAACAAATACAAACTTAAATTAGAAAGATAGATAGATTAGACGATGACTCTGAGCTAAGTAGGATATTATAACATAATGAAACAGGACATATATACAGTTAGTTGATTGATCAGAAGATTGCTTCTTACAGTATTTCCAGGTTCCTCAATGAGCTCAGATTAGGAATCGGCCCCGACAAGAGGTTGTGCCCCAGCGAGCTGCAGAAACAATTTGAATTCAATGTAATGTTTTCACTATGATGAAGGTAATATTCACTGATGTTACCAAGATACATACATGCTTGTTAGTGCAGTTAAATTAGCTAGGTTGGGCGACAACGATCCATCGAGATCCATTCGGGTCAGGTTCCTGAAGAAAGGTTTAATCAATTAAGGAGAATAAAATGATGTAAAGAGCAATCTGCAGTCTGTAAAAAGTGTTTACTCACAGCGCAACCACACGAACTTTACGGCCTACGCTGCAGGTCACTCCCGTCCATGAGTAATGCAGTGGAAAACAAGGATCACCGCTCCAATCAACTGGAGGATTCTTGAAACTCCTCTTTACTTTCTCCAAAGCCACCACTGCACAACCATATTGTCTTTTATTGTTCATCATCAGATTACACAAATCCATCCAACAACGAGAAATGTCTTTTTGGATTAGTAGTAGCTTAAATACATTGTAGGGTTAAGAACATAAAACAGTCTCAACTATATGTCATGTTGTTAATCACTGTTCCATATTTAAAATGTTGATATTCGTGTCTCTACTATCAGATTTGGTGCTTTCCACTTTTTTCAACTAATTTTGGCATTAAAATAGGTTTTTTAAGTAACAAAAACATGTTGTTTTCCACTTTTCCCAAGTATCATATTTATCGCTCACAGTTTAAGCTTATTTGATGCTTAAAAAACATGTTTTTGTACTGTCAATTTTAAGGGAAAATATTAGAAATCAACCAATCTGATAGTTTGGACACTGAATATCAACATTTTAAATTTGGGACATCGATTAGCAACATGGCATATAGTGGCAACTATTTTTAGGTTCTTAACCCTACATTATATATACTGCATACTAAACTATTACCCCTCTTTAGTGTTGCAATCTTAACCTCATAATGTACTTTAATGCCATTCATTCATGCATATGTTAGTGATTGCAGGCAACAACATATAGGACGATGAGAAAACTACAGATAACTTGCATCCTATGATCTCACGCCCCATGTGGATAAGCAGGACGTTACCTGCAATGATTTCAAAACAAAATCTAGATTCGAATTTCTTTTCAGCTAGCTTCTCATTTTTAATGTTGTTCGTGGTCATGCAGGGAGCGTTAAGTTAAAATTCTTCAAACTAAGTTTGTAAGGAGGATGGCAACTCGCTTTACCAACTAGTAAAGAGCTCTTTTATTTCACTCTAGGTTTCTACGTGATATATCATCTATATTATTAAGACGGAACATGATTTTGTAAGGCTAGTTTTTAATGTGCTTTAGTACACTTATCTATCTATATTATTAAGTCATATATATACTAGACCCGGGAAGTACTACGCATGAACGAGTTATAGCCTTTTGTTGTGTGTAAGGTGTCACGAGTGTATGATCAAACCAACTTTTCGAGCCGACAACTCTAATGATGATACAAGAATAGTCTCTAATTTTAAAAATAAACTAAATTTAAATTGTAAAACCTATGATGCTATAAAATTAAAAAAATATTTACAATTTAAATCTTTAAGAGACGGGAGCAAAATTGCTACGGAGCAAAAACACCCAGTTAAAGGGTTTTAGGTCTTTGAGTATTTTGATTTTAATTTCTAGGAATTCTTTTATTTTGATTCTATTCTTATATCACTATCGGTCCGATACTACCCTCGCCACACTTTACACGCGACAAACAACCGGAACGCTCAATTTGCGCCTAGTAATATTTTTCGTATGCTAAGTAGTAGACAGGGTCAGTAAATCAACATATATCGTCTTAACAAGAACCTTACCGTCTCTTGGGAGCGTATGCCTTCCCAGCTTCACCAACTCAAACACCTCACCTCCATTGATCAAAGGACCCAACTCTGAACCCTCAGCTGCCACCACCTTCACCTTTGTAAGCCCACTAAGCGGCCACTGCGAAGCAAAAACAACCTCTCCAATCGAACTCACAGTCAAGTTGCTGTAGTAAGGCACGTCGTTTATGGTCACATTCAGGACCCTCGACCCTCCACCACTGTCTTGCGCAAAGTACATTGCGATGTAATAAGTCGTGTTTTGTACAAACCCAGGTGGCCACTGCAGTTCCATTGGTTGTGTCAATAGAGTCGTCAGCTCAGTCTCGAATACCTTCCTCGGTGGCAGATTCCAGAACCCTGAGATTTGCACTCCTGTATTGTTCGATTTCGTAGAGTACATTTGCCCAAACGGCTCCCACAATCGGTCAAATTGATCATCAGGGTATCTGCAATACGTGCACAAACAGTCAATGTCAAACTAGATAATGAAATCAGATTAGGGTTAATCATCAAAATTGCTACTTGATGTTTATGCAGTGGAACAAATTGCTAGCTGAAGTTTCTTTTTAATATTTTGCTAGCTCAACTTTCAGATACCGACAAATTCATAGCTCGAATGTCCGTTTGGGTACATGCCCAGTCGAAGAACAAAAGGCAGCAAATTGATAGGGATGAACAAAAGGCAGCAAATGGGTGATTCCATACAAAAAAGACGGAAATCCTGAGTGAGCTTGCAAACATGGGATAGTTGAACTACCAAAATGTTCAACAGCAAACTCCAGCTACAAATTTGTGCAGTTGAACAAATATCAGCTAATAATAATTTGATGATAGTTAACCCTTAGATCAATACATTCACGGTATCCATAGAAGTTCATCGGCTTACCGAATGACGTCGTCACTGAATCCAAAACTGTGCCTGGCGATCAAACCCAGAGCGAAATTCTCGAAATCCGTGGAATTATATACAGAAACCGGCAATTGAATTAACTCTAGCGCAGATATGAAGGGGTCGGAGTGGGTGTACGAATTGGCGCCTAAACAGAAGGTCAACGTCTTTCCTTGAGCCATGAAGATGCCCTCATAGTACGACAACCTCCCCTGTGAATAGTCCTCTGTTGTGTTGACCACGCTCCAGAGAGTCCCGTCCACAATCTGGTCGAACACCGGCGGCGCAGGGTAGCCGAAGTTGACGCCACCGTAGAAGTAGGTGGATCGGACGATGTAACGAGTGCCGCGGACGACGGGGAGCGCGTAGCAGAATTTGTGGCGGAGATTAGTGGTGAGGGGAAAGGAGCGAAGAGTGGAGAGGATGGAGAATGGCGTGGGACCGGTGAGGATCCTTGGGGTGCCAGAGGAAGTGAAGGTGGCGTCGGGGAGCCATTGGCGGCCGTCTATTAGAGCGGGTGATGCGGTGCCGCAGTCGATGAAAGTGCCTAGAAGGGGTTGGGGCTGGGAGAGGGAAGGGGAGAGGAAGCAAAGGAGGAGGAGGAGGAGGGGAAGCATGGTTGCGGAAATGGAGAAGGGATGGATGATGACATGGAGAAGAGAAGTGAGGGTTGAGGTTTTGATGGTGATGGTGGTGTAGGTCTCAAGTTGAACGGGTAGTTAGATGTGCAAGAAAGGTATAGAGGAGATAGAGAGAGTAAGTCAGACGAAGAAGATCATTTAATTAATTTTAATTGGATTTGGTCAGGAGGAAGGCCGACGACCAGATCAGATGCCCGGCGACGGCGTCTGGGTTCGTCGTAATCCATATTGAAGAAGTTGTTTGGGTTATAAATAATATTTAAATTAAGAATTCAAATCATCATTCCAAATTTGAAATTGACTATAAATTTTATTATTGTTTGTCATTGAAAATAATTTATTCGGGCTAAATGAAATACTATTACATATTTGAGGTGTGTATATATATAAACTTATATAACTTTATTTTAATGTGTGTAAGCATAAGTTCTATTTGTTAATTAATAGATTTATGCATCTGATATTATCATTTTTTTAGTATACTTATTACAAACCATCAAAATATTAAAAAATATAAATACACAATAAATATGATTGTAATTACATATTCTTATAACAGTAGTATCTAATATATTTTGTATAGATCGTACACATCTTTGATAGTAATTTCTATGTTTAATTGACAATTAAAATTTTGATTAGTATTCCAATTAATAATGTTAAATGGAATTGCTTCTTTTTTGAATTTTTTTTATTTAAGTAAAAATATATGATGAGAGAATGTAGTTATGGTGGTTGAAAATACGTATGTGGGATAGTTTATATTGACAATATAGTTGAAAAAAATATTATTTGTCAACCGTACATTGAACCTATCTTATCTTAGATTTTAGTGGATTGTTAATAAATAAATATTGTGTAGCTTGTAAAAAAAATTATAACTCCTCTCAAAATTGAATAACGAGCTTTAGGCCACATGAAAAGAGCTTGTTAATCATTGAAAAGAGGTCTCGTTGATGATCTTCCTCTTCTCACGATTCCTTCAACACCAACCCGACTCGCTTTTCTAGACACGCTCCGCCAGGCCGAATCATTAGTAGCCTCTTGGAAACACGCTAAGCTAGCGAACATCGTGTCAGGTCTCAAGTCTCTGATCGGAGTCGTGAAGGTACTCAATTTAGAACCTCCTAAGGATCTATGGGTCTCACACTGCAACAAGCTGAGATAATACTTGTGCAAACCTGTGGTCGCTAATAGCACACACGGTATGAAACGTGTGTCACAACACTCTTCTCCTTTTCCCTGGAGCGTATGTCATTTGTCTCACTCAAATACAGTGTTGTGCGGATGTCATTTCAAATGCCGCATGCACTCGAAAAAGAGTCCACTAACTCCCATCCGGCTCTAAGGCAAACTATGCGGGAACAAATTCCTCTTAATCATCGATGACCGTATGTCAATGACCGACTTATGAATTCGAGTAATTAGCTCTCTAATCACCCACTTGATGATTTTAAACTCAAAATCCTGTATCATCTCACGTTGTCACACAGACGTAACGTCACTAAGACGCGGAGGCGGTTGCTCGTGTGAGAGAGCTAACCTTTAGTTTACCCGACATACATTTCTGTAAAATCGCGAATGCACTAATGCAATCCGAATAAAACATGCGTGTGTGTAAATCAAAACATATTTGATTAAACTGAACATTGTTCATAACATGGGAAAACATTACATGAAGTATTTCAAACTCTACGCAGACCTAGAGATTTCACATGTCTAACAAAGGAATCTCTATTCAAAGGCTTAGTCAAAGGATCAGCCACCATTTCCTTTGTAGACAAATACTTCACGTTAATCATCTTGCGTGCAACCATGTCCCTCGCGAAATGATACTTGGTATCAATGTGTTTGGTTCTGGTATGAAACTTAGGATCCTTTGCAAAAGAAATTGCTTCCTGACTGTCACAATAAACCAAAATTGGTTCAGTCTTTTCTGCAATATCCATCAGATGCTCAAGGAACCTCTTTAACCAAACAGCCTCTTGTGTAGCTGTCGCGAGTGCCACATATTCGGCTTCCATGGTAGAAAGGGACACACAAGACTGCTTCTTGCTACTCCAAGAGATAGCACCATTGCACATCTTGAACACATAACCAGAGGTAGACTTCCGTTCGTCAAGGTCTCTTGAATAGTCGGCATCACTGTATCCTTCTAGACGGAGACTTTCGGCACCTCGGTAACAAAGTGCATAATCAGCAGTCCCTTTCAGGTATGTCATGATCCTCTTCACAGCTTTCCAATGTGACGGTCCTGGATCGGATTGATATCTACTTACCAAGCCCACGGCCTGACAAATATCCGGTCTAGTGCACACCATTGCATACATCAGACTTCCGATTGCGCTCCTGTATGGTACTCGATTCATTTTATCTCTTTCTTCTGGAGTCTTTGGACACATCTCGTTGCTCAAGGCTTGGCCTTTACTGATAGGAGTCTCGATAGGGTTACATGCTTGCATACTAAACCGTTCTAGAACCTTGTTGATGTAGCTCTCTTGCGAAAGATACAACAACTTCATTGAACGATCTCTCGAGATCTTTATCCCAAGAATGTAATTTGCATCACCCATATCCTTCATCTCAAATTGAGATGACAACCAGGTCTTAACCTCGTTTAAATACTCTTTATCATTCCCGGCTATTAATATGTCATCGACGTACAATGTCATAAACACGAACTTACTCTTAGACCTTTTGGTATAAACGCAATGGTCATCATTCATCATGACAAATCCATTATTCACAACCACGTCATGAAATCGTTTGTACTACTGCCTCGAGGATTGCTTTAGACCATAAATGGACTTTAAGAGTCGACAAACTTTATGTTCGTGACCTTCTACAACGAAGCACTCGGGTTGCTCCATGTAGATTTCCTCGTCTAAATATCCATTGAGAAAAGCAGTCTTAACATCCATTTGATGTAATTCAAGGTCTAAGTTAGCTACTATAGCCAAGATTAGCAGAATTGAGGATAAACGCACGGCTGGAGAAAACGTCTCATCGTAATCTATTCCATATTGTTGCGTATAACCCTTGGCCACTAATCGAGCCTTATATCGCTCAATCGTGCCATCAGCCTTAAGCTTAATCTTAAGGACCCATTTGGCCCCTATAGCTTTTCGTCCTTGAGGAAGGTCAACTAGATCCCAAACCTTGTTGGCCTTCATAAACTCCATTTCCTCTTCCATAGCTTTTGTCCATTTATCTTTAGAAGGGCTTGAAATGTCTTCGGACACATTTCGTGGCTCATTTTCATCTTGAAGAAGCATTGAAAAGAGTTCACCACCTTCGATTTCAAACCGTCGGCGAGGAATCTTTTTCCGGGACTCTTGTCCCATCTGAGGTTCATTTAACCTCGTGTCAATACTCCCACTTGGATTAAGATCCATCTCTTCACTCCCACTTGGAGCAACAAATTCGTCTTCATTCGTCACATGTGATGAAGGAGGTTGTTGGTGACGAACTTCTTCATCTCCTAAAATCCTCCCACTCGAATGAGGCGAACTTTGATGGTCTAAATCATCAGATTCATAAAGAGATAAGTCCTGACCTATCTCACCCTTCCTTGGGAACTCATCCTCAATAAATTGGACATTGCGCGATTCATATTCAGTAACGCTCCCACTTTCTTGCAACCCTATAAACACATAACCTTTAGAGGTTGACAAGTAGCGTACAAACACACTCTTTTTACCTCTCGGACCCAATTTGCCATATTTATGCGAGAGATCGTGTGTATAGGCTGCACATCCCCATGGTTTCAATTCGCTTAAGTCCGGACGTCTTCCGGTCCATAGCTCATAAGGAGTGGTCGCAACTGATTTCGTAGGCACACGGTTGAGGACATATGTTGCAGTCAATAACGCATCACCCCAAAAGGCAATAGGTAATTGAGCTTGTGCCATCATAGACCTAACCATTTCAAGTAGCGTTCTATTACGTCTCTCCGCTACACCATTTTGTTGCGGAGTATGAGGAATCGTCAACTGACGAACGATACCTTTTTCATCACATAACCCTTGGAATTGTGCCGAAAGATACTCACGGTCTCAGTCAGTCTGAAGGCACTTAATCTTCCGATCTAATTGATTTTCCACTAAGTTCATATAACTCACGAAGCACTTAAGTGCGTCCGATTTGTGGGAAATCAAATATACATGTCCAAAACGGGTATAATCGTCAATAAATGTGATGAAGTAATACGCACCGTGCCTGGCCCAAACATTCATGGGCCCGCAAATGTCCGAATGGACTAGCTCGAGAGGAAATTCAGCTCTGGTTGCCTTACCAAAAGGTTTTCTGGCGGATTTACCGGCTAGACAACATTCACACGTAGACAATTCCACATGTTGAACGCCTGGCAGCAAATCTTGATTCGCAAGCCGTTGCATCCTTTGTTGGCCAATATGACCTAGTCTAGCGTGCCATACATCCATATCGCTATCAAGACCGCGAGAGGAAGTAATCAATGAAGAAATCGAAGTTTCGTAAACATCCAAGTCTAATATAATAAAACCACCAGAAATAAAACCTTGTACATACAAAGTTGACCCCTTGGTCAAAGTAAAAACATTGTCATGAAAACATAAACGAAAACCTAACAACATCAAAGCAGAAACTGAAACAACATTCCGTCGGATTTAAGGAGCGTAAAGGACGTCGTGTAACAAAAAGGTTCGACCGTCACGCATGACTAACTTGCATGTCCCGATCCCTAACACAGCCACTCGCGTGTTGTTTCCGACATATATCCATTTTGCTCCACAAGGAAGCCGACGGAAGTCGACATATGCATTCCGGTCCCGAGATATATGGTCGGTCGCCCCTGAGTCAACGATCCACAAAGGATTAGATTCAGATAGAAAAACCGAACTAGAGACATTAAGTTCACTAGTTTTAGCGTCAAGACAAACCTGGCGCTTGGGTTCAGTGCATTCTTTCGAAAAGTGGCCTCGCTGGCCACAATTGAAGCACTTAACCTTTGAAATAGCTCGCACACGAAATTTCTTTTTCTGCTTGGGCTTACTCTCAGCCTTAGGTTTCTTGCTTGGACCAGCCTGCTCATGGACTTTCTCTACCCTCTTCCTCTTGAACCCACCTTTGGGTTTAGAAGATGATGACATATGCAACTCCGACTGTCGGACCTAAAATCTGACCTATGGCGAATTACGTTTTGAAAACGTGCAATTTTAAAAGAGTCGCCACTAGTTAATTAAGGCTAACTAGAAACCTAAACTACCTAGTAAATATCAAATTAAATACTAGATATCAAATTGGTCCACGAACAGAAATTCAGATTCGGGGGTTCTATTACGAATTAAAACACATGGAATTAATTTCGCCCTTTCGGTACTTTATTCACAAATTTGCCAATTTAAATATATAATCGATGCTAACCCATTTTATTATTACATGCATTATTACATTACAAATTAATAAAAACATGTAACAAAATAAATTAATTTACAGAAAAAGACAAAATTAGATTAAACAAACCTAAAGAACTGACATGTATTATTAATCAGGAGACACAAACATATAATATAATAATAATAAGGGTTAATTACCAAATAGCTAGCTGAATTTTCGACAGAAGTGCAGATAACTAGCTGAACTTTTTTTTGGACCAAATAGCTAGCTCAACTTTTTAAAAGTAGCAATTAACTAGCTATGCTAATTTTTTGGTTAAAAACTAATAGAATTTCTAACATGAGGAACACGTGATGACACATAACCAAAAAAATCTACACGTCGTACACCATAATTGTTGAAGACGGTAGAGAATTGCTCATTCAAGAATTTCGTAAGATAAATTCGCCTCTAGGAAGCGAATTGATTCGGAGAAAATAATATTGCAGTATTTCGGAAAAAAAAAAACGAAATTAATCCAAAAGAAATACGGAGTGTATATTTTGGTTACGGAAACATGTTGGCACCAATTTCAGTCGGTCAACTACTATTCACGTGAGGAATTCCATTTATTTTTAACTAAAAAAATAACAAAGCTATCTAATTGCTACTTTAGAGAAAGTCTAGCTAGCTATTTGCTCTAAAAATAAGTTTAGCTACCTATCTGCACTTTTAAAGAAAGTTCAGCTAGCTATTTGGTATTTAACCCTAATAATAAATATTATATATATACATTACTAAATAGATACATCACGTTTGAAGTGAATACCTGAGCTGAGGAGGAAAATTAACGCACAGTAGCTATAGAACGGAAGGTGATCGACGCAGCGGATGGATCGACTAGTGATGGGGTGACGGAGCAGTGAACGGATGAGACACGATGATTAGGTCGACTAGCAATGAGCAACGGCTGTGACTGAATGGACGTAGATGGAGGTCAGCAGATCACGGGTCCGATCGAAGCGCGAGGTCGACTGGGTCCAGACGGTAGAGTCGGAGCATCGACCAAAAACAGGTGAAGGTTGAAGATGGCAAAAATCGTCGGAGGGGGTAGCTGAGTTGGACGGATCGTGGCTGGGCGGAATTAGCTGCGGCTATGATCGGAGTGTCGAGGACAGACAACCGGGTGACGTGGTCGAAATCGGGGTGGTCGGAATCGTTACTGGAAGTGAATGAAACAACGGACAACAACGATGAGACAAATCCAGCGAGTCCGGGATAACCAGAAAGGCCGATGCCGAGTGTGAGGGTGGTGACACAATGTCTGGATCGTTAGACGGTCGGGTTCGTGAATCGCAATCGAACAGCGGCTCCGACCAAGGTCTGGGCACAACAGCGGAGTGATGAAGTCGGAATGGACTGGCTGGTCTGGACTGTTCGTGCAAGCAACTGAAGTAGACCGACTCTTCTCAATCCTCAAAGCAATCAAAATGTTAATAAACACAATGTTGATAACAATAATAATAATAATAAACTGAAAAAAAATCTACAAACAGAACAAAACATAAAGTCACAGTGGATGTCGATAGTAACACATATTTCTTATTATTCCCCCCCTCCATTACATCGACAGACACATATATATACTCACCTAGAGTTATCTAACTAGGAAGTAAATATTGTTGATTTATTCTCTTAATAAATGCTAAATATTCAGAAAATATACCCTAAATATTCAACAAATATTTTCTATAATAAATACAAATAAACTATCCTAATTTTGCCGGAGCCATTCTTGGAAGTTTCTTGACTTTCCATATTGAACACTTCCCCATTTAGCACGCCATAAGTCGCGCGTCTCGCGCGTGGTCCAAAATTAGGTGTTTACAGTTTGCCCCTCTTTGGGTGAATTCCCGTAGAACAAGTTCGAGGGGATTTGTCCAAAGACGAGTAAACACTAATTTTTGTTGGGAAGTATATCTTCTTTCGAGTATTCGAATCTTCAAGGAAACTCCTGGCTTATTTCGGAAAGTGCCAAAAAAGTAGAGCCTCTGTCGGCGGTGCCCCTGTTGGCGGTGCCTCTGTTGGCGTGCGGAAAATAGAACCTCCGTTGGCGGTGCCCCTGTTGGCGGTGCCTCCATTGGTAGCGCGGAAAATAGAACCTCCGTCGGCGGTGCCCCTGTTGGCGGTACCTCCATTGGTCGTGCAGAAAGTAGAACCTCCGTCGGCGATGCCCCTGTTGGCGGTGCCTCCATTGGTAGTGCAGAAAATAGAACCTCCGTCAGCAGTGCCCCTGTTGGCGGTGCCTCCATTGGTAATGCAGAAAATAGAACCTCCGTTGGCGATGCCCCTGTTGGCGGTGCCTCCATTGGTAGTGCATAAAATAAAGCCTCCAGTGGCGTGCGAAAAAGTAAAGCCTCCAGCGGCGTGCAGAAAAGTAAAGCCTCCAGTGGCGTGGAAAAGTAAAGCCTCCAGTGGCGTGCTGTAAAGTAAAACCTCAATCGACGTTGCCTCCAGTGGCGAGCGACAAGGAAAAGCCTCCAGTGGCGTGCAATAAAGTGAAACCTTTGGTGATGATTGGTAACGGAAGACCTCTACGTCAGACAGTACCAACAACCTCTGGTGACGCCTCTAGTGGCGAGTGGTAACGGAAAAACCTCTACGTCAAACCGTACCGGAAAACCTATGGTGATATCTCTGGTGGCGAAAGACCTCTACGTCAGACCGTACCGGAGAACCTTTGGTGATGCCTCTAGTGGCGAGTGGTAACGGAAGACCTCTACGTCAAACCGTACCGGAAAACCTCTGGTGATATCTCTGGTGGCGGAAGACCTCTACGTCAGACCGTACCGGAGACCCTTTGGCGATGCCTCTAGTGGCGAGTGGTGACGGAAGACCTCTACGTCAAACCGTACCGGAAAACCTCTGGTGATATCTCTGGTGGCGGAAGACCTCTACGTCAGACCGTCCCGGAGACCCTTTGGCGATGCCTCTAGCGGCGTATGTCGGAGAAGAGCCTCTAGTGGCGTCCGTTGGAGAAGTGCCTCTAGTGGCGTGACTTGCGAAGGCTGAATACTAAGGCTTCGTTCGTCGGGGGTGACTCTCAGACAGCTGGAAAACTTCAGATCCCGATCGTCGATTGATTTGTAGGAACAGACTGTAACAGTCCTACTCATCCTTGGATGGCGACTCGCGAGAGCAGACTGTAACCGTCCCGCTTGCCGTGAAGTTGACTCGTAGGAACAGACTGTAACAGTCCTACTCATCCTTGGAATGCGACATGCGAGAGCAGACTGTAACCGTCTCGCTTGCCGTGAAGTTGACTCTGGAAGACGCTGCTTGCGCATGAGTGTTTGTCCCTAATTTTTGCCTAAATTGTGCATTGTGCGACAACCTAGCGGGATCTTTTTCTTTTTTCTCTTTTTTCTTTTCTTTTTTTTTCTTTTTTCTTTTTTCTTTTTTCTTTTTCTTTTTCTCTCTTTTTTTTTTGTTGAGAATTTCTCTTTTTTCTCTCCTTTTGCCACGGCCGATTGAGAGATTTTCGACCGTGCCCCTCGGTTTTTTTATTTTCTCTCCTTTTGCCATGATTGCAATTTCTGAACTTGCAACCATGCCTCTCATTTCCTGATTTTGCCTAGGCCGCCCTTTCGGGTTTTCAACCTAGCGGAAGCTCTCTTTATTTGGTAGCCGATTAAACGGTGGCTGTGACCCGTACTTCATTTTCCGCCTCGATGCAGGAGTATTTTTTAGCCGCTTGAGGGTGACTGTGACCCTTCTCTCACCTTCTTCAATGTTGCGGGAGCTCTTTTGATTGTAGCCATTCGGAGGGTGGCTGTGGCCCTTCATTCCTCGTCTCTGATCCGGGAAACACTCTTTGTATGTAACCATTTTGAGGGTGGTTGTGACCCTTTCACTTAATACCCGTCGTTGATGCTCCGAGATCGCTCTTGTAGCCGTTTGAGGGACGACTGTGACCCTTTCATTTATTTCCCCGCCCTCACCAGGTTCGCGAGATCACTCTTTTTTGTGTAGCCATTTTAAGGGTGGCTGTGGCCCTTTTTATTCTCCCGCCCTCACAGGGTTCGCGGGGTCACTTTTTTATTCGTAGCCGTTTGGAGGGTGGCTGTGGCCCTTTCACTTATTTCTCGCTTTTGATGTTGCGAGAGCGCTCTTTATCTGTAACCATTTGAAGGGTGGCTGTGGCCCTTTCTTTATAGTCGTTTCAGGGACGACTGAGACCCTTTTTATTTGTAGTTGATTTAGGGACAACTGTGACCTTTTTATTCACCGCTCTCACAAAATATGCATGAGCACTCTCTTTATTTTTATCGGTAGCCAATTAAAGGGCGGCTGTGACCCTAAAAATGATTTTTCTTTTGCTTCTTTTTTTTTTTTGCTTTCTCTTTTTTTTTTTTTTGCCCTTTTTGCTTTTTTTTTTTTTTTTTATTTTTTTGCTTTCTTTTTGTTTTTTTTTTGGAAAAGAAAATAATCAACAATAATTACGTACATGCCCCCTAGTGGCAGATTGAAAAAACCTTCTAGAGAACGACTCAGTTAATTGAGTTTAAACGTCGGTTGTGTCGACGCCCTGGATGGACCCTACGTCCAATGAATGACATAGCCAGTGATTTCTAATCTCAGCTTCTCAAGTGCCCCGGTTATTGCTCAATCTCGTTTGGGGATGCCCCATGGCTACCGGGTTAGGCTCGTCGCATGCAGGATGAATGGCCTGGCCAATGAACACACATGGATGATGTGGAGTAGTCCGCATTGGGGCACAGATATTGCGCGAGATAAAATTCGGCAACTGACACAATAATGGTTGGCGAGCAAAGGGCCATGCACGAGATGTGCTCTTCAGAGACTTTTATTTGGATGATTATCCAAGCTGCGCAATGAGTAAGGAAAAACTCAAATTTCGGGGATAAAAATGATCACAACTTTTCTTACCTGGGTGCTTGACATTTTTAATGAAAATTTGCTCCATATGTGAATGGATCTGTTGCATGTCCTGATTTTCCTGCTCCATCTTGAAATCTCAACTTGTATATGAACACCTTGCCGGAAAGTAAATGCCCATGGACCTCTGAGGGAAGGCACCAACAATAATGTTTCTTTGCTTGAAATCTCAAATGTTCATTGATCAGCACATTGAATCTTCACGAGACTCTCGATGATCTCTTGATATTTTCTCATCTTCGGACATGACCGATCTCAATAGGAGATGCCCCTTGGTTACCACCGACCGTTTTAGACCTCACCGTAAAACAGATGTACGGTTTGGTTCGGGGACGCGTATGAATTTCACACATTGTATGTGGAATTTTGGCATGGGAGTTCTTTGAAGCAGTCACATTTCACGTGGTTGCGACCTCGGTCGAAATGGTCGTCTTATCTGATCATCGGATATTCTGAGTGCACAATTTGTTCTTCGTGCCACTGGATGGCTGCACGTTCTTTTTATGTTGCCCCATTTGGCTGACACCACTCGTATGTACCAGATACCAGTACCTATCCAAGGATACCTGAAAATACCAAACACGAAAGTTAGTATAAAGAATAAAAGAAGTCATGCATGATTTTTCGAAAAACTTCTAATATCATTCATTTCATAATTTTGATTACATTTCAGAAAGAATCAAAATTTATGATCTAAGATGTTTTGCACTAGCTTGGAGTTTAATAAGTTCGCTAAGTGCACTATCTGGCTCGAACGCACGATAGATATTCAAAATGAAGTTTTTTCAAAAGGATTTTCTCGTCCTTTGTTTAAGCTTGAATAGTCACACTCAACTAAACATTTAAACTGTTTTTTTCAAAAAAATCAAAATCAAAATCAAATCTCTTTTTCAAAACGCTAGCTCATGCAAAGGTTGAAATGACAATTTTGCCGCGAAAGTGCAACACACCTTGGATAAAAACGAATGACACTTTGATTTTTTTAAATGCTCATGCATGCTCGAAAAGTTAAAGTTTTACTGATAAGAAACTTACAACTTACAACCGGTTTACCTGAATGACACATATGGAATGTATGTACAAAATGAAAAATCCAAGTGAATTTTTTTAAAAAACAAATGCAAATGCAATGCATGTTTGTAATTAGAAGCTCAACAACTATGAGAAGATTTACAATCTAAAAAAAAGAATCGTTTTTCCTAAAACAATGCCTATGAAATGTACATGAGGTGAAAGTTGTACAGTTGAGAAAACTTACAAGTTACCTGAATTTTTTTGTTTTTTTTTATGAGGAAAAAAAATCAATGCATCCTAGTTGCTCAAAATTACAAAAAAAATCTAGTGAAAAGATTTTTTTTTTTTAAATGCATATGAGATGCACATCTTTTAAAAAAAAATCAGGTAAAAGGTTTTTTTAAACAAAGAGCCCTAAAACTAAGAGAGCTTACGATTTATCTAAAAAGTTTTTTTAAATTAACGCATACTGGATGTATTATTTAAAATAAAACAATTTAGGTAAAAAGTTTTTGAAATGATGCATATGGAATGCACGTTCGAAATTAAAAGCTCTAATAGCTAAAGGGGAATTAAAATTTCCAAAAATGTTTTTTACATGCGCGTCGCGCTTACCAAAATCACAACTTACCTGAAGAGTTTTTTTGAAGAAAAAAATGATGCGTATGAAACGCAATTTTGAAATAAAAAAAAAATCAGGTAAGAGGTTTTTTAAAAAAAACAATGCATGCGAAATGCAAGTTTGAAAAGAAAATGTATACAACTAAATGACTAACAATTAGCTGGGAAGAAAAAAAAAAAGAAAAGTTTTTTTTTTTTTTTGTTCTTTAAAAAAATGCAATGAGACGAATGCATGAGAAATAAAAGTTATACAAACAGTAATGATAACATTTACAACAAAAAAACAGATCATGTTAGGGGGGTAAAAAAATGTGTGGCTTTGCTCTACAAGGTAGGTTCCTCTGACAGGTTCCCGACAAGGTGGTTTCCTCACCCCATCATAGGGATCATAAGACCTTCACAAGCGAGTAGAGTTTTTCCGAGCCGTACCGGCGGCCCAGCCGCTCCGGTCGTACCGTACTAAACCTCCGGGGTTCCTAGTCGCCCTGGGTTTTAGGCGTTTTGGAGATTACGCAAAAGTGGTGTGTGTGCGAATATAAACAATGCCACAAAAAAGAAAACGTTAGTTATAACTCTAAAAATATGTACCTGTCACAAAAAAACAAAGTTAGAATGGTAAAGTCAATAAAATATAAAAACTCAAAAAGCATGGCAATAAGCGAATATAATGAGCCCGAACCCTCTAAAAAGTCCCCAGCAGAGTCGCCAAATTGTCGGACCTAAAATCTGACCTATGGCGAATTACGTTTTGAAAACGTGCAATTTTAAAAGAGTCGCCACTAGTTAATTAAGGCTAACTAGAAACCTAAACTACCTAGTAAATAACAAATTAAATACTAGATATCAAATTGGTCCACCAACAGAAATTCAGATTCGGGGGTTCTATTACGAATTAAAACACATGGAATTAATTTCGCCCTTTCGGTACTCTATTCACAAATTTGCCAATTTAAATATATAATCGATGCTAACCCATTTTATTATTACATGCATTATTACATTACAAATTAATAAAAACATGTAACAAAATAAATTAATTTACAGAAAAAGACAAAATTAGATTAAACAAACCTAAAGAACTGACATGTATTATTAATCAGGAGACACAAACATATAATATAATAATAATAAATATTATATATATACATTACTAAATAGATACATCACGTTTGAAGTGAATATCTGAGCTGAGGAGGAAAATTAACGCACAATAGCTATAGAACGGAAGGTGATCGACACAGCGGATGGATCGACTAGTGATGGGGTGACGGAGCAGTGAACGGATGAGACGCGATGATTAGGTCGACTGGCAATGAGCAACGACTGTGACTGAATGGACGTAGATGGAGGTCAGCAGATCACGGGTCCGATCGAAGCGCGAGGTCGACTGGGTCCAGACGGTATAGTCGGAGCATCGACCAAAAACAGGTGAAGGTTGAAGATGGCAAAAATCGTCGGAGGGGGTAGCTGAGTTGGACGGATCGTGGCTGGACGGAATTAGCTGCGGCTATGATCGGAGTGTCGAGGACAGACAACCGGGCGACGTGGTCGAAATCGGGGTGGTCGGAATCGTTACTGGAAGTGAATGAAACAACGGACAACAACGATGAGACAAATCCAGCGAGTCCGGGATAACCAGAAAGGCCGATGCCGAGTGTGAGGGTGGTGACACAATGTCTGGATCGTTAGACGGTCGGGTTCGTGAATCGCAATCGAACAGCGGCTCCGACCAAGGTCTGGGCACAACAGCGGAGTGATGAAGTCGGAATGGACTGGCTGGTCTGAACTGTTCGTGCAAGCAACTGAAGTAGACCGACTCTTCTCAATCCTCAAAGCAATCAAAATGTTAATAAACACAATGTTGATAACAATAATAATAATAATAAATTGAAAAAAATCTACAAACAGAACAAAACATAAAGTCACAGTGGATGTCGATAGTAACACATATTTTTTATTATTCCCCCCCTCCATTACATCGACAGACACATATATATACTCACCTAGAGATATCTAACTAGGAAGTAAATATTGTTGATTTATTCTCTTAATAAATGCTAAATATTCAGAAAATATACCCTAAATATTCAACAAATATTTTCTATAATAAATACAAATAAACTATCCTAATTTTGCCGGAGCCATTCTTGGAAGTTTCTTGACTTGCCATATTGAACACTTCCCCATTTAGCATGCCATAAGTCGCGCGTCTCGCGCGTGGTCCAAAATTAGGTGTTTACACCGACAAAGACTTAGTTGCTTGGAAGCGGTCCTCCTCTAACTCAAGATGCCTCCGAACATCTTCCAGAGTGCGAATCTGAGTATTATGGGTGAGGGTAGTCTTCATAAGGTCCCACGAGCTTGGAAGTGAACGAATCACAGCCTGGACTTGTTGCTCATCAGTCAACATATGACCAGCATCACGTAACTCAGAAATCATATTACCCATTTGGCGGATATGCTTCCTCATTGAGTGCTCGGGACGCTTCTTGTAGGAATCAAACCTAACGGTCAAAGACCGTACCCTTGCAGTCGAGTAGGTACCAAACCTATCCCGCAAGGCGATCCAGAGGTCCTTAGCCCTCTTATGGTTCTTGAATTCCTTCAGAATTTCATCCTCCAAAGCACTCAGCAAAGTGATACGAGCAAGGTTATCGGCATTTTTCCAGTTATTGTAAGCTGCAAGCTCACTCCGATGCTGAGCCGTATTCCCAGCTTCGGGTTCATCCATGACATTGTTTATGGCCACCAGAGTTTCTTGGAATTCGAGCACATACTGGATCTTAATACTCCAGATGTCATAATTATCGCTATTCAGCTTCAAACCCTTGTTCAACTCAGCGATAACATTACTGCTTGAAGCTGCCATTCTTCACACATAAAGAATAGCACATATCAGGATCATATTTGCATGCAAAATACAATGTTCCACACGCAGATGTTATCACTTAACATATTTATTGACTAAACCAATTAACACAAGCATGCCCCGGAGTCAAAAGTTCACTATGTTCCCAATCATCGTCCTAAAGTACATGCTACGTGATAATCAATTCAGCCGATAAATAAGTCAAGTATTCGACTTACGTCAATCAAGAACATGCTTCATGAATCACTTGATACGAATTTACTAAACAAATTAGCATGTATCAAT
The DNA here is from genome assembly GCA_036873135.1 of Clarkia xantiana subsp. parviflora. NCBI lineage: Eukaryota > Viridiplantae > Streptophyta > Magnoliopsida > Myrtales > Onagraceae > Clarkia > Clarkia xantiana. The sequence goes on from JAPTYO010000018.1 coordinate 4,217,915, forward strand.
TTCATGGTACTATCATGTATTCTAGCATGTTAACATGAATGATAAAACATGGATATGACATGATTATATGAATGAATCATGCAAGCATGGACAATAGTGCAAACCTATACATGGATACTATATGAATCAACATGTATCATGCTAAGCAAAATAAATCATGTCATTTCTAGCAAACATGCATGCTTTGTTTAATATACCCTACACATGGATACTAAACAAATTTAACGAGTAACATGCTTAATAAATAACTAAAATCTAGCACCCCATTCCGGACTTTAGCAAGACTAACTCGCATCAAAAGTCCGTTTAAAAGACTTAGGGACCGTCATGTAAATTCTCAAAAGTTACGTTTAAAGGAAAATTCCCAGGTGGACCGAAGGGTTCGCGAGACAGGCCCCAACACTCCCGTTTCTTAGACAGAACATAGTTCTCAGGCCGGGGAGGAGGGGGCGCGGCGTCAAGTTTCCACTTCAAGCTCGGTCTTTCTAGACAGAATTATTTCCTCAATTTCAACTCGAGAATATTACAATCAAGTCCCCTAAGACTTCCGGGAAACATATTCCACATGTAGTTGAAACAAATTCAAACTACGGGGGCCAACATGCAATTTTATATATAATAAAAAGCACCCTAAGCATAATACTAATAAAATAAAGCATGAAATAAAAATTAAGGACTAATATGAAAATAAAATTTTGTCCCAAAAAAAATAAAACTGGGCCTTTTTTTTAAAAAAAAATAAAAAGGGAATGGATTGACCGAAGTCAACTCGGTCACATATGAGAGTTGGGCTCCACCAAGGAGACCTATACATTAGATTAGAAAGAAATGGGCCACGGTTAAAAAAAACTAAAATGGCCCAAGTAAAAAAAAATCAGGCTTTGTATATTAAACTCACGTGAGCCCATCTCTCATTAAAAAAGTCACGTGAGTTTAAAGAAAACTGTGACCGACCCGGATAACAAAATAACGCCCGACCCGCCCGTTATGTCATCTTCTTAACCCGAAATTTACGTAAAAAAAAACTGCAGGTAACCACCCACCCATGCAACCCACGACTTAGCCACTACTCCCACTCATTTCTCAACCGCTTTGCTCGTAACCGTCACCGGCGACACACCACCGGAGACTCATGGTAACTGATGGATATACGCCCAATTTGAACCCGTTGACTTCCGAATCGTTTTATTTTGATCACCCCGTTAATGATTGTAAATCGAAACTTCGACCCAAACACCCCGCGGAAACACCAACGGTCCGGACGACTCATCCGGACCGAGGTAAACTCACCTAGGTAAGGTCGGGTGGCCACACCCGACCTCCCCTAGGGGAGATCGGGTGGGCCAACCCGATCTTTCCTAGGGAGGGGTTGGGTGGCCACACCCAACCCCTACCCTTGGGGGTCGGATTTTCCTCCCCCAAGGGCCCCGACACCGTTTTTCTGACTCCCATACTCGGTTTATTTCCGCCAACCTTCTCCGTGCCTTAAGGTCTTAATTACGTGATTAAAGGCTAATTAATTGTGTTTAAAGGTTAACGATGTCATTAAGCCACCTTAATGACACCGTTGCCTATAAATATAACATTTCCATCATTCAGTTATACATCTTGGCTAAGTGCATAATTTAGCTCTGGCATCTCTCTAGCTTTATCTCTCTACAAATACCGTACTGACTTAGGCATCGGAGAGGGTACATCAAGCACCACCCCCCCCTCCGTGCTTGGTATTGCCCCTCTTGCAGGGCGAGAAGAGAAGAGAAGGCGAAGAACAGAGAGATACGGGCTAGGACGACAAGACTCAAGAGCACCGAATCTGCAACATCTCCAGTGAGGAATAAGGCTTAGGTCGACTGCCCGTTGACCTGAAACTTAGAACCTAACACTTGGCGCCGTCCGTGGGTTTCGAATAGATAGCCTAATTATCACCAGCCAGATGGCAAGCGTATACGTCATTCATGGAGGTTATGGAGCTGGAGGAGAGTCAGCGAATGCCAGAGAAGCGTATATGGCACAATTAGATGACCGTAAACCAAAAGAAGAACAAGTAGAAAGAAAGAAAGAAGATGTAATACAATTCTCAAGAAGAGACATGGAGCATGTGTTACCAGACAACAAGGATGCCCCAGTTATAACAATGAAGATCACTGATATGGACATTGGAAGAATCCTGGTAGACAGTGGAAGCTCCCCTAACACATTAGCAAGAAGGTCCTCAACATACTGGGAGTAAGGCCAAGTAGCATAAAACAGGTCCACTCCCCCTTGGTGTGATTTTCAGGAGAGCCAACATACCAACTGGGGGCAGTCACACTACCCGTGACATTGGGGATAGGCCAGAGGCAGTTAAAGATCGATGTCCCTTTCTTCATCACAGAAGAAATGGAGGAATACAATGGAGTCTTAGGTACCACTACAATCAACACGTGGGGTATGGTGCCATCAACACTACATCAGAAAATGAAATTCCCCACAAGCCAAGGAATAGAAGAAGTAAAGGGTAACCAGAAGGCCACAAAGGATTACCCCTACTATAACCTTCCACTAAGCATCCTAGGGCCAAGTCCGTCAAAGGATCCCATCGGGCATTGGTATGCAAGGGGGGCACCAGTCACAACATGCCCTCCCCACAAACGCCCATTAGCATAAGAGGGGGTAGCCGCGAACACATCCCTCCAAAAATGGAGGAAACCATATCACATGGGCAACGCCCACCATCAGAGGCAAACACCTCCAACGGATCTTTATGATTTCACAAAATAGCCAAGAGATACAACTACACCTAGTAAGCTCATCCCAGGTAATGGAATACACTTCCATAAAAAACTCTTAAGGACACCAATCCTAGCAAAGGAAGAATGGCGACACCATCATCAAGCTTTTAAAAAGGGATATGGAAACCATAGTATTTCCACACAATGATATATTAGTCATAAGAGAGGGAATCACCAACTTTGACATGAAGAGAACCATAGTGCATGAAGGGAGTCCGTCAGACATCTCCCATGACCAACCATTGATGATACTAGAGAAGAGTCAGGCATACCTAATACCAAAGGACCCCCTACTAGTAAAGGTGGTTAGAACATCAACACACCCATTAGGGACACGACACTTCAAATGAACCAGGAATAAGGACGGAACACATATCCTTACAAGTATCCTTGCAAAACACACTAAGTACCACAACACTCCAAGAAGATTATCACAGCCCGGTCAGACCCCCCCATGCCCGAGCAAAGAGCATGGATCAGATTGACTAGTCTGAAACACACCTACAAGATTAACAACTCAAGACACCATTCTATGAGAGAGCTTTTCAACCTAAATACAATCCCTTCCAAGATACGTTACTCCTACTCTATCATCACCGCAGAAGTGTTTTTTCTAAAAAACACAAGGAAGGGGGGGGGGGGAGAATTTACAAGCACCCCTAGGATACAAACACTGCCACATCCTAGTTATCAAGAGAACGGAAATCACCTCCACCCACCCAAAGCAAAAGCTCTCCACCCAACCTCTAAAGATACATCCGACAAAGGCATTATCCAAACCATGCCTATGACTGAAACAAGCAAGCATGAGAAAGAGTAAATCCTACAAGGGACACTCATCGCATTCAAACAAGCAGACAAGGGAGCCCCGAGCATAAGGGGTACCCAACCAAGAAAATGAACGAGGGGCCTTCAACGGCCAAATATGAAAGGCGGTATGACCACCAAGCAACTTGGGGGGCACCAAACGAATAAGTGCATGGTAGTCCACCTAAGTGTAAAAGAAGAGATTAGAGGCAGAAGATCACAAGAACATGCAATACCACTTCTCCTAGAAGAGGTCACATAAGAGGAAAACATCCTCAACTCCCTATACGAACTCGTCCTAAGTTGGCAACACACAAACATTGCCCTCGAAAGGTGATCTCCCACATTGAAGAAAAAGCGTGGTAGCATGCAATATCATGGAAAGAAAACTCAAGTAAAGATCTAAAAGGTGTATCAAAGACACACCCTACATGGGAAGTGACACAAGGTAAAGTAATATTCTGAGCCCTCCAGGAGCCTATCCCGCGAACAGATTCGACGCCCCCAAGAGCGTATCTTGAGAGTAGTTTTCATACTACGACCCTCGACGCCCCCAAGAGCGTATCTTGAGAGTAGTTTTCATACTACGACCCTCGACGCCCCCAAGAGCGTATCTTGAGAGTAGTTTTTATACTACGACCTTCGACGCCCCCAAGAGCGTATCTTGAGAGTAGTGTTCATACTACGACCTTCGACGCCCCCAAGAGCGTATCTTGAGAGTAGTTTCTATACTACGACTTTCGACGCACCCAAGAGCGTATCTTGAGAGTGGTTTCCAAAAACTACGAATTTCGACGCCCCCAAGAGCGTATCTTGAGAGTAGCTTCTAAAAACTACGACCTTCGACGCCCCCAGGAGCGTATCTTGAGGTAGATTTCAAACTACCAGATTCGACGCCCCCAAGAGCGTATGTTGAGGTAGATTTCAAACTACCAGTTTCGACGCCCACCAAGAGCGTATCTTTGGTCTAACTACTGGTGCCCTCCGGGAGCGTATCTCGTGAACAGTTTCGACGCCCACCAAGAGCGTATCTTTGGTCTAACTACTGGTGCCCTCCGGGAGCGTATCTCGTGAACAGTTTCGACGCCCACCAAGAGCGTATCTTTGGTCTAACTACTGGTGCCCTCCGGGAGCGTATCTCGTGAACAGTTTTGACGCCCACCAAGAGCGTATCATTGGTCTAACTACTGGTGCCCTCCGAGAGCGTATCTCGTGAACAGTTTTCAATGCCCACCAAGAGCGTATCTTTGGTCTAGCAGTACCGTACATAACATTTAAAGGGTATCAGAAGAGATCATTGCACCATACTAAGAAGGATCCCATGAGAAAATAATGGCAAAGCAAATTTGTATAAAGAACACATAATGTTTTTTCTTAATGAGATAGCAGGTATGGCATGAAGGAAAACACAAAAGAAGGATAACTGAAGAAAAACACAAAAGAAAGATAAGTAAAGGAAAGCATATACAAAGGAGAAGCCCATGACCAAAGGATCATATACAGAAGTACAAGAGGTTATCATGAAAAGTAACGAGTCATCCTACCATCTATATCAGAAGTCAAGAGAAGTATCTCAAAGGAACCCAACACCACCAAGAAGGATAGCAAAGACATGAAATCCAAAGTTCAAGGTTCTCAAAATAAACTCGACCCATCAAGAAGAGGAATTGCCTTACAGGTCACACAAAGCAACCTCCGACAAACGTTATTGTCTTGCACGTCGCCCTCACGTGACCTATGGTCGTATCAGACTTGAACATCGTCAAGCAAAACTCATGAATGAGACATCTAAAGAGCATAAAGGATACAACATCGGGCAAGGCGAGACATCAGGACCTAACCCAACAAACATAGCCTAAACAAAAGGCAACTATAGCAATGAAGGCTCTCCAATGAGAAAAGAATACTAAAGCACAACTCCATACATCGTGATGTGGCTATCATGTCCACATACCTTGAAGTGGCTATCATGTCCACATACCCTGAAGTGGCTATCATGTCCACATAACCTGAAGTGGCTATCATGTCCACACACTACAGAAGGGCTATCACTCCCACACATCACGAAGTGGCTATCATGTCCACATACCTTGAAGTGGCTATCATGTCCACATACCCTGAAGTGGCTATCATGTCCACATACCCTGAAGTGGCTATCATGTCCACACACTACAGAAGGGCTATCACTCCCACACATCACGAAGTGGCTATCATGTCCACATACCTCGAAGTGATTATCATGGCAGCACATCATAAAACATCTGTCAAAGACATACATTGTAAAGACACCATCCCGACCACGAACATCAAAAGGCTACGCTTAGCCCTAGGAGGAGGTTCAAGAAAAAGGGAAAAACAACACCCTTCATACGCTCATCAAAGGTAGGCACTTATATTTCAACCCAATGGGTGATACTAGGTAGGAGATGTCCTCATTATGAAGACAACCTCCATAGGAAAATCTACATGAAGATGAAATGAACCTGAAACTCGGCCCCTCGGCTGGGGGGCAGAGGATAGAGAAGAGACATCAAGACCTATAATCACCCCATCGCCAGCCACAGGTTGTTTCCCTTTGTCAAGCAAAGAGGGCGCCTCTTCAACCACTACCTCCTTATCATGAGAGGGAGTCAGCAAGGGGGCACTTGAAGGAGAGCCTCTCGCGGTTTCCTTCTCCTTGACAGCCGAGGGCCCGACCTTAGAGTCAGGTTTCCGCGCCTTGAATTTAGATTGACTTGAACTCTCGCCCACCGCAAGAACCCATTCGGTAACCAGGGGAGAACGCTCTAACAACAAGAAGGAAGCGGAATGAGAACATACTGGAAGCATTAGCAGCCTTCCCTGACTTAGAAGATATCTTGGCCTGATAAGCAGAACTAGAGGGTTCTTCCCTCTCATTCGATTCAATGGGTAAAGGTCAAGAGCTATATACACGCCCCAACGAATGAAGGAAAAATGTTACACATGCCGAAGGTCGAGGTTAAAGGACAATGCTCGCACTAGTACGAGGGAGGCGGAACGTTGTGTCCCATTGAGTGGCAGAGTTCCCACCCTCAAGTAAAGGAGAGGTCTATGCTCTCACCCTTGCACTTATTTTCATATTCATGATTAACATTTACAGGTACATCAATGTCATCACTCATGCTTATACTCACAACCCGTCCATACATACATACATGTTCATGCTTGCACTCATATGCATGCCCACGTACACACTCCCGTGTGTTCAAACATTTAGACGTCCATGCACATGGCCGCCATATATTCATGCATACATTCATGACTACAATCGCAGCATGTCTACACCCTCTTCCATACTTGTGTTCCTACTTGCATGTATGCTAGTACACATTTTCATATTCATGATACATCCATGTTCACTCAAGGTAACATCCTATAGGCATATTTTCTAGTATCCCATACTTTGAAAAATTTTAGACCAAAATTAAGATTTTTCTTCACTTAGACTTATCCCGGCATGAAATTGAAACATGTACTTGTTTAGCTGTGTTCATGTTGCATCTCCACATGAGCATACATTTTCCGAGCACACACTCGTGACGGTGTTAAATTTATTATTTCCATCTCAGACGGACACGTGCTTGGACACGTGCCCGTGCTATTCTGACATTTGCAATTCCTCTATCTTATAAGACAGGGGGCAGAGTCAGAGACACACATCCATGGGTAAGTAAGTATTCCGACAAAAGGTAAAATCCCAGCTTCAAATTGCGCGTGTCATACCATCCTAAAATAGAGTCAATCAAGGGTCAGGCCATTGGTTGACTCGGGGGCATGTGATGGATATACGCCCAATTTGAACCCGTTGACTTCCGAATCGTTTTATTTTGATCACCCCGTTAATGATTGTAAATCGAAACTTCGACCCAAACACCCCGCGGAAACACCAACGGTCCGGACGACTCATCCGGACCGAGGTAAACTCACCTAGGTAAGGTCGGGTGGCCACACCCGACCTCCCCTAGGGGAGATCGGGTCAGCCAACCCGATCTCCCCTAGGGAGGGGTTGGGTGGCCACACCCAACCCCTACCCTTGGGGGTCGGATTTTCCTCCCCCCAAGGGCCCCGACACCGTTTTTCTGACTCCCATACTCGGTTTATTTCCGCCAACCTTCTCCGTGCCTTAAGGTCTTAATTACGTGATTAAAGGCTAATTAATTGTGTTTAAAGGTTAACGATGTCATTAAGCCACCTTAATGACACCGTTTCCTATAAATATAACATTTCCATCATTCATTTATACATCTTGGCTAAGTGCATAATTTAGCTCTGACATCTCTCTAGCTTTATCTCTCTACAAATACCGTACTGACTTAGGCATCGGAGAGGGTACATCAAGCACCACCCCCCTCCGTGCTTGGTATTGCCCCTCTTGCAGGGCGAGAAGAGAAGAGAAGGCGAAGAACAGAGAGATACGGGCTAGGACGACAAGACTCAAGAGCACCGAATCCGCAACATCTCCAGTGAGGAATAAGGCTTAGGTCGACTGCCCGTTGACCTGAAACATAGAACCTAACAGTAACCGTTCGTAAAAATACTCATTCCGGCAAGAAAAAATATTTTCGAAAAAAACGAGTTGAGCTTCGTGTGGCGGCGGCCATGGCCGCCACTTTTGCCGTGGAGGTGGCCGTTGCCTCACTCCACGCTTAGGCCACACGAACAAACGTGAATATGGCCATCGAACGATACAAATAGAATGGGAGTTTCATAGCCACGTTTGGCCACGAAAACAACCGTTTTTCGTCGGGGTTCGTCGGGACTCGCTACCAGCACGGCTGCGAACCTTCGTGGGCGATAATGAGCGTCCAATGCTCATAGATGATAGGCCGGACACATCCGAAACGGGCGGGACTCGAAAACTCCGAAAATCGGTGGGAGTTCGGCATAACCGTCACGAAGACGATGCCGGTGCCGGAGACCGAACCTTCGGCTCTGATACCAATGTAGGAAAACGGACGCACATGCCAAGCAAACCAACAACCGAATTAGTACGTAAATAATACGGTAGTTTTAGGAACGATACGTTTACCTTCGAACGTGGCGGTTTGCGACGGCGGGAGCGGAAGCGGATCGTAGTAGTCGGTTCGGAATCACGGCGGCCACAGGGATGCCGGTCGGAGAGGTACGTCACTGATCGGAGCGTACCTCGGTCTCCACGAGCGATGACCCTATAGACACCTAGAGAGCTCTATATGTGGAGTGGATGGAGTAGCGTGAGATATGTTCTCCTAGACCACCAAGAGGGTCTATATATAGCCAAGGAGAAGCCCATGGGCAGTTTACAACTTTGGGGACCTAACACATTGGTCCCCGCTCTTTTATGGAGCGGTTGTCGACTTCGGGGACTCGACATATCGGTCCCCGATCTCTCCGAGACCTACACTAGCACCCCGTATGGGTGCAATATCCTACAATATATATATATATATATATATATATATATATATATATATATATATATAAACATTATAAACATTCTCATTCAATAATACCTTATTGACAAAGAATAACTTTTTTGTTTGAAGATTGATATTATCTCATACGCAAATCATATGAAACCTAATCGCAAACGCTCTAAAATCAAGTTGTAACTCACCAACTTGTAAAATAAGCTATAAATTTAGGAATAAAATTTTGTATAATGTAATTGACTTACAAAAATTTCGAATACGAGACGAATAAAAACATTGTACAATAAAACTATCAAAATAATAGAAGGATAAAACCCCATGATGCACAATACACTATACTTTTTTCGTTCGACAAACAAAAAGAAGGAATTCCTTCTTTGAAGGAGTAATATATAACCTTACGTGTTAGTAAAAAAGTTGTTCTATATTAAAAACATAACAAAGAGAAAATATATACAAAAAGATAAAAACACATTATGATCTAAATGTTACATACCTGCCTCTTATACAACAACGAAATTTGGCCTATATATATGAGTGAAGTTGTGATTCGTGATTAAGAAGCTGTTCAAAATACAAAAAAGGAAAATTTAGTATATATATATATATAGGTCGATTGGAATCAATTAATTGAAGTTAGGAGACAAATACACTAACCTCATATTGGACATGCAATGAATGAAGTGTAATAAAGTGACAAAGACTTGAGATTTATTTTATTTTTTTATTTTTTTATTTTTTGGCCAGAAGCAATGCTTTATTATATAATAATAATCAAAATCAGTCTGGGTTACAATCTAAAATTAAGATAGAAAGTAGAGGAGAAGGGGGTACAATAAACCAATTGGCCGGACACATCTCCTTTCTGGAATGGATAGCCACCTAGTTTGCACTTCGATTAGCACATCTTCGAATAATTTTCCAACTAACAGACTGAATCAAGCTTGCCAAGTGACGAATGGAGCAAATAATGTTGTCGAACCTCCAGTCGGGGTTCGTCGTTGTTTGTCGAATTTGGTTTACGATGTATTCCGCATCCGACTCGATGACGACTTCCCTCCATTGGTTAAAAACTGCAAGTTCGAGCCTTTGTAAAATCGCCTTTGATTCCGCCATGGCTGCATTGAATTCCCTGCCTCTAGAGTTCCGACCCGCAATCAAGTGCCCATGTCCGTCCCGTACCACAACTCGGTGCCGCCCCACCCCGTTTGTGAAGACCAGGAACCATCACAGCAAATGGAAAGAGTTCCCATACTTGGAGGTTGCCACCTTGTTATTTGTGTGGAGACGTTTCCATTCGGTGTAAGGGATGCACTTCCTCGATGTCGAACGTTCCAAACTTCATCGACCAGTTTCCTGATTTTCTCTAAGGCATGACGCGGGTTTGGCTGATCTCTGTGGTACGTTGCTCTACAACGTTCCTTCCAAATTTTCCAAGCCCCAAGCTCCACTTTGAGGCGAATAAATTCATTGTCTTCTCCTCCTTGATTAGTCCTTTCCAGATTCTCCCCTAACCATTCCACCCATGTTGGATTAGAACCATGATCCCATCGACTTGAGATTTATTTATACGAATCGAATTCTAGAATTTTGTTTCAGTATAATGGATGTACATAATTTAAGTAGGAATTATTTTTTTAATGACGTGGTGATTTTGCTTTCGATCCGGAAATGATGGCGGAGTTCGTCGTGAGCACTGAGCAGCGGCAACAGCAACTGGAAGGAGTCCGATGCGAATGCCGATTCTTAGGAATTGTCTAGCGAGGCCGATTCGACGGTTATCGGAAGTGAGGAATCCGACAGCGGATGGAGGAACCTCCCGGCCGGCCACCTGATCTCCCTGTCCCCTCTTGTCTTCTCTCCTCTCTCTATACACAATGGACTCTCTTCTTCTTCCCTCCCAAGAATTCTTGATCATTCCACCGTCGCTGTCCTCAACATCTCCGGCGACCGACAACTCACTCCTCCGTTTACTCTAATTCAAGAACCTCCATAAATTCAGTTGAATCCACCCACTCCTCGTTCCGATCTCAAATGAAGGATGTGGTTGGTGATGTCAAATACTGCATCAACTTGCTGGAAACCGTTCAGTAAATACAGCCGTATGAGCAGGGACGATTCCGACGAAGACGGCTCCGTTGATTTGACGCTCAACGACTCGCTCCTCTGGCGGATGGATGAAAATCAATATATATAATAATAAATAATCACTAAACCCTAATCTATATATATGTAAATAATATATACGGCACACTCTCTTGCTATTATTAATACATTCTATTTTACTTATAATTTTTTTTTCCGTGATTTGATTTTAATTTAGTTATTATATATTTTACTATTATTTGTAACAACATATCGTTGAGTTATTATTGTAGAGTTATTATTATAATTATAGCTAGTTTATTATACATATTTTTAAACCTAAAATATTTTTACTATACTAATGTTTTGAGGTTTAGTGCCGTATGTGTATATTATTTATATAATAATAATAATATAATATAATAATATGATAATGTTTATTTCATTGTTTAAATTATATATATACTTCTTACGTGGCGACCTATGGTCTTCCGGTGCCAAACTGTATAGATTTACTATTTAAAAGGAAACTTTTAATTAATTTGTTTATTTAAACTGCGTAGAGACCAAAATTGGAGATAAAAATACTTCTTAATTTTCAACCAATAAATATTGTGTATCTAAATTTAGAGAACCCCTATTAAATTTCGATTAAATTAGGAAACGGTGACAGGGCAAACTGTCCACGTGTCAGGCAGAGAGCTTCTGATATCAAATTAATATAATACTAGCCACTAACCCCGCGCACCGCGCGGGAAACATTCTAACTAAAATTAAGATTAAATTAAATAATCTTAATTTATTGAATTTTCAACATTATTTGAATTTTTTTAATATATTTTGCTGGATAGAAAATTAATTCACAGTAATGCATTACTTCAGTTAAAATATTTAATACTAATTATTATTTAATATATTTCATTGTAATGAAATAATTAATATTATATATCATTTTTATAAGATGTAAAACTAATAAATTATAAATTTTTAACATTTACTCATTTTTATTTGTTGAAATTTTTTGAGTAAATAGGTTTGTTCTTGTTTAAATTGTTTAATATGCATCTATTAATTATTTAACATGAGTTAATAGCTTAATTATAATATTAATTCAATTAAAATATTTATGAACTTAATTTCACGATTATATAGGATATATATATATATATATATATATATTGTTTAATCTACTCTTTTGTTTACTTTGCAATTTTATAAGTTTTAAAAAATAAAATTTAATATAATAAATGAATATAAATCTAATAAGAAATTTATACTATTTATTGGTCATACAAAAATATATTCATATGTATTCATAGAGCATAATAGATATTCACATAGACAATGTCCGTCAGTCGAATTATATAGTTCTAAAAATATGTTTTCACACATCTTATTTATTTTTATATATTAATCAACGTAAAATATCAAAGAATATATATTATTTAATGTTAAAATATACAAAGTTGATAAAACTATACAATTAGCCACACTAATGCATAGTATTTTATATACTAAACAAAATAATTGTGTACTAAAGAAATAATAATATCCAAATACAAACTAATGTAGTTACATAGAAAGAAAAAAACCAAATAATATAGCAGAAGCTCTTCGAATCCTGTAATAGATAAACCACATATATTGAAACGTTTAGAGTACCAAATGTTTAACCTTAAAGAACATAATGTACCATAAAAAACGTAATATTCAATTAAGAAGTTCAGAAGAAACTATATTGTTTTAAAGCATGATGGATATTCTCATATAGATAGGAAAAAAAAAAGTCAAATTTGTTTTAGAACAAAATATATATAATATATAAATCATGTAGATAAGAAAAAAAGTACAATAATTGAAAAAGAAATAACTTAGCTCATTTCATTAAAATTTATTTATTGTGAGACTATTCTTGTTTTATTTTTTTCAATAAATAATTCATACTAATTCTCAGGTAATAATGAAAAAAGCCAAATGATGAACAAATAAAAATAACTTAGTTAATTCTCTTATTTTTTATTATAATAATTCAAAATTCAAATACCTTCAAAGTTGTACTGAATAACGATGCATTTTTAGTGTAAAAATTCAAATACTTTAGCAACAGACGTTTGAAAATATTTTCACACCTTAGAATTCACCACATACACAAAAAAAATATAAGTTTTTTTTTTTTCAAACCAAATAATTTATTTAGAAAATATTAAATCATATGAGAACAAATGAACAATGCCTATTTGTTATTACCACAATACTAATATTTAACCAACATAAAATCCATTAAATTCGATTAACCATATCAAATTACAACACGAGAACAACACTAATTTCAATCAAATTAGCGTAATTGTAATGTAATCAACAAAATGATGAAAAAATTCGCATCGTACCTTTTACGATTACGCTCGAGAATGACTTTATTGCTTTCATGTAGACACCTGTTAAGCCCAATAACTCAGAATCTCTAATGTTTCATAAACTCGCAATGTTTTTGGATTAAAAATAATATGTTGATATGAACCTAGTCATTCATTCCAGTATACATTCTTCCATACGAAATGTAATTGAACTCCATTCTAGGAGGAATTACCTACTCGAAAGCAATTAATTTATAAGGTGAGGGTCAGTAATGTAAAAAAACACACAAAAACTAACATGAAGGGTGCTAATTCGTAATGTATTAAAAAAAAAATAAGTATACATACCTTGACAATCTCTTCATACGTCTCGTTATCTATTACAATAGTAGTTACAGCCTCTTTAACATCTCCAAAAAATGATATTCAGATACTGGTCTTATTCCTGCACCGAAAAACCATTATAAATTAGAAAGAATCACAAGATATCAACTAAAAACTTCATTCGGTAAAGAAGATCTAAGTAAGCTAACTAAGAGAGGCAATCCATGACACTCTTATATTGTCTAACCCTAGCTAGCTACACTCCAAGATCCCTCTCGTAAGTTGAGGTAATAATATTAATATGAATATGTTTGAGGTAACATTTGTAACATGCGGAACATATACATAGGCCCCGATGATCTATATATTCGAGCCTTCGTAACTTTGCGTGGCCACGCCTACTAGCACAAGCCGATGCCTCCATTAGCTAGATCTGGTTGTTGGTTGTTCTTAGAGACCTACGTACAATAAGCCATATATATATTGGACATAGAGACATGTATACCAAGAAAGGCAATCAAAATTGTATATTTTATATATATGAAAATAATATATTGTGCTTAGACTTCAATAAATATAAAATATATTTAAGCTTTTATACATATAGGTTAGGAAGATGAAATCAAAATATATATTGTCAAAGTTTTCACGTAAAAGAAACCCTAAACTTGCATTATTTAGCATAATATATATATATATAGAATAATAAATAATAAAATATATTAAAGCTACGTATATATATTATATATACCTTTTTTTTTGGTGAAAATATTATATATACTTACAACGTATGAATGTATAACTATATATATTATTAGTATTATGAGCCGCTTAAATAATATATATATATATATATATATATATATATATATATATATAAAAGTTGTAAATATAATCATTTATATTTACAACTTAAATATTAAATCTATGAAAGTACCTTTCTTATCTACCATTTTGTGGGTAACTAACCTTATTTATACAAAATAAGGTAAAAAAGTGCCTTATTTTAACCTTATATTATTGGCAAAAAAGTAGTTTAGTCATATAGGATTTTATTTGTCAAAATCCATATCGAATCTTTCCAAGCATAGAAATTTTGTTATTATTGTGTAATAATGACTTTATTAATTGATTTATTTTATCATGTATAATCAACACACAATGTATAATTACCGTGTATACAATTGACTCAAACGTTTTATTTATTTATTTATTTATTATTATTATTATTGAATAATATTGGTTCTTATTATTAGGTGTCTAATTTATTGTGTTACCTATTTTAATTTATTTATCACTTATTAATTAATGCTTACGTGACGGCTTATGGTCTTCGGGAGCCAAACTGTAGAGATAACGAATTTAAAAGGAAACTTTTAATTAATTTGTTTCTTTAAATTGCGTAGAGACCAAAATAGGAGATAAAAATACTTCTTAATTTTCAATCAATCAAGATTATGTATCTAAATTTGGAGAACCCCTATTAAATTCCGATTAAATTAGGAAACGCTGACTGGACAGATAGTCCACGTGTCAGTCAGAGGGCTTCCGATGCCGAATTAATATATAATATAGTAGATATAGTAGATAGTAGATAGACATAAAATATAATAAGTAAATAAATTCAAAATTAAGAGAGAGAAAAGTTATAACACTATAACTGAAAATGGATTGATCGTTTTCGCATTTCCGTTTTATCGGTTGATCCGATACTGCAAACCATTGAAAAACGATTAGTCTTTTAAAAGATAGTGTCAGTATTATAAATTTTCTCTATCTTAATTTTGAATTTATTTACTTATTATATTATATATTATTTAATGACGTAACATTTCGCACGTGACCATTTTCTGTCCAACATATCTCTTTAAAGACGACCTTACTATTAATAATTTGTCACTACACAAATAGCATTACGCATACATAAGATTGGTGTGTTGTACACCATTACATATAAGAAACCTTGAATAATAATTTTTTAAAAGAAGTAACAATGGTAATCTCTTATACTAATATTATAAGTATATTGTATAAGTAATATTTGAGAAATATTATTAATGTATATACTATTGCTTTTTGAATATATCTATTAGATTTACTTTTAAATATAATTAGAGTTGATATATAATAATATTAATTATTTTTCTCTGTAAATGATATTTAATAGAAGGAGGTAAAAGTCTCACTTTAATTTTTAAAATCACGAACATTCATATGAAAACTATAATTAAAATAAAATGTCAAGTCATATTTTTGCTTAATATTAGAATAAAAATGAATCACCTTAGTATTGATAACACAAAAGAATTTTGAGAAAATATAATTGTGAAAAAAAGTGAGATGATGGATGGATCAATAGAGTTTTATTTGAAAAATGGATGTGACAAAATAACGTATTGTGAGAATGAATGATATTAGAATTAGAATGAATCACGTTAATATTTATAACATAAAATAATTTTGAGAAAATAATGTAAACACTCGATTTTGACCCGGACGTAACGACGTTACACATAATACGTCAATTCCGGACGCGTCAAGCCACGAAGTCTCCAAGAAATGCTTAAATGCATAGTAGGGAATTATTAAAAATATATTTTAAAATATTTTGAATATATTAAATATTTTAGGAATATTTAAAAATATATATATAATAATTATTATTTTTTTATTTTTAGACAATTATCTGTAAGGTATTTATCTACAGATATTATCTTTTATTTAAAGGTAATTATTTGTTGATATATATATCCCTAGGAATTATCTGTAAGCTAATTATCTGTTAGCATTTTTTATTTAGATTTTATCTGTAATCTAGACCAGGTTTTACTATAAATAAGTGTCAAATTCTACATTGTAAACACACAAGAAAAATACAACATTATTAATAAATCAGTTTTTCTCGAAATTTGCAATATTTTGTCTCGTAGTGCCCATATGAATTTTAAGATCTCATGCCGTTTACAGCTGACCCCCAGTGCCGGCGACCCCGTCCTCCAGAGCCACCGCCACGGGCTCACCTGCTCCCGCCGTGTCACGCCCGTCCGTTCGCCCCTACTGCTCCGTCGGATCCGTCATTTCCGGCAGGACTCGCCCCTCCTGAACGTAGCCGGAGCTTCCCGTGCTGCTGCCGTCGCCTGTCGTTCACAGCCCGTGTCGCCGCTGTTCCTTCGCCCGTCCCTTCCGGAGCCTCTGCTACTACCGTCGCCTTGCCCGCCGTCCGGAGCGTCGACCTCCGCGAACCCTGCATCTTCGGTGGCCCCTCTCGTCTCAGGTAACCTCCCGATGTCCTGTTTCTCTTTTTTTTTTTTTTTTTTTTTTTTTTTTAATTATTCTTACTATATTATTATATTTTGTTATTATTATTTAGTCATTATGAATATTATTATTATTATTACCATTATTATACTTAATTAGTTTAGATGTAAATGGTTTAATTTAATTGGGAAAATTATATATGTACATTAAATTATGTATATTAGGTGGTGTATGGATTTAAGCATGCTCGATATTCTTGGGTATTTCAGGTTTCGTCTTAATTAGGAATATAGAATGTAATCAATTTTTTTTTTTTAAACTTAGGTTAATAATTGATAATATTTTTTGTATATGATAAATTTAACTAAATTCTGACATGGTTAGATTAATTTGAATAACATAATTTAGATAATAAAGTTGGCAAATTAAGTGAATTGGGTACCGAAAGGGCGTAGTTAAATATTATATTATTAACTCGTAATAGAACCCCGAACTCGAATTTCTGATCGTAGACCGATTTATTACCTAGGTGTTTAATTCATTATTCACTTAGGTGATTTAGGATTCTAGTTAGCCTAATAATTAACTAGTGGCGACTCTTTCAAAATTGCACGTTTTCAAAACTGAATTCGCCGTAGGTTAGATTTAGATCTAATAATTTGGCGACTCTGCTGTGGAATACTTGAGGGTTCGGGCTCTTTATATTTACTTATTTTCCATGTTTTATTTTTATTTATGTATGACTTCGTCGTTCTAACTTTGGATTATTTGTGCGATAGGTGCGAAGCTTTTTATACTAACTTTTGTTTCTTTGTTAAATTTTTTTAAAACCGCACAAACATTTCTTTAGAATAAAAAATTCAAAATACCTAAAACCCAGGGCAAGTAGGAACCCCAGAGAGTTAGTAAGGGTACGACCGCGCGGCCGAGCCGCCGGAACGACTCGGAACAACTCCACCGCTCGTGTAGGTCCTGTGATCCCTATGATGGGGTGAGGAAACCACCGTGTCGGAAGCCTATCAGTGGAACTCACCTATTAGAACAAAGCAAAACACACACACACACACACACACCTGAATCTTCGCGCCCGTCGATATGCTACCGCTATGCGTACATGCGTGTGTTTCTTTTCTTAATTATTTCTGACCCTTAGAGTTTTTCATGTATAGGATTTGGGTCTAATGTAATCTTTTATTTCTTGCGCCGTGTATGTAATCGCAAACTGCGTATTAGTGGAAATTTACTTTTCGAGCATGCATTACACATCATTTTTTTTTAAAAAAAATGTGTCATTCGTTTCATCATTCTTAAATGCTTTACACTCCATTGTAGTAAGGATGGAAAGACTTCTTATGTGTCCTTGCATTACGATCGTTCCAGCCCCCAGGGATGACATCAATCGCCTTTGGAGTTCCATGCTGAAGTCGGAGCAGGATTACGTCACCAAACTCATCGGAGGAATTCAACGCCTTGCTAACTACAAGATAGAGTGGCACTTGCTAGAAGCTTTAGTCGACCACTGGGACTCGGAGAAAGTAGTGTTCATCATCAACGACATAGAGCTTACACCTACCCTCGAAGAATACCGCCAGCTGGTACTGGGCCCTAAATGGAATAAGGGAATCATATTGCCGAGATTCGAGGCGTCCGGAAAACATAGTATTTCTGAACTCTTACGGGCCAATAGAGGAAAGATGGCTAACGAGCTTATGGTGTGCACACATCAGGGTTTATCTATCAATCGTTTGATAAGTTGGATCGGTTTTAGAATGAAGGATAATTGAATGATCCGAGGAGCAACCCACGCCTATCTCTAGTTATTTCTTGGAACTCTCTTATTTCCCCACTCCCAACGCCACATAGACGAGGCATTAGCCGACGTCATCCTTCAAGTGGTCGAAGGCAGAAGTTTCGTAGTGGCGTTGCTTGCTGAAACAATCACGTCTCTGAACTTCATAAAGGCTAAAGGGAGAGGAGGATTAAGGGCGAGTACAGCTTTATTACAAATATGGTTTTTAAGTCACTTAAGAGAGATTGGCATCGGTTTCCCCAAGGTTAGTTTTCTTATTGAAAAACAAATTATACCAAAAATGGTAGACTATGCCCGTCATGTAAACAGAGGATGGAGCACCCGTGAATGGAAAAAAAAAAATTCAAAACTTTTACCAAAAGACATTTTATGGGTAGCTCGATGGTTTTCACCAAAATCGGTATTTCTAAAATGTAAAGATTTCAACGGTGTTTCTCTTATTAGCCACCTAAGCTCGCCGGTCACCTACCTGGCCCGAGTCGTTCGGCAACTCGGAGGTCTTCAATGCATACTGGTTAGCAAAAATGAACCTCTCTTGATATTCGACTGGGATGACAACAGAGTTACTCAAGCCACACTCAAACAGGTCGCTCAGCGAATACATGCAATTTGGAAAAGTCGAATTGAAGAGAAAATCCAACCACCCGGGGATATCGAAGAAGAAGATCGGATGTACCGTGCCTCTAGAGAGTACATCCACCGTTTTCATACGGTCATTGACGCTTCAATCATCGATCCAGCAGAGATTATCGGACAAAAGCCGCAAGACGAACCACGACGTGTACAACATGTTAGCAGATCTAGTCGAAATCCAATGTGCCGCATGGGCCCAAGATTGCGCACGATCCAAAGAAGAAATCGAGCAGTTGCGGAAGGAACTTTCTGAAGCGCGAGCCACTGTCATGCACCAACAGTTAGCTCTAAAAGTTAAAGATAGGCAGAAATCGCGTTTAAGTGCTGATCTTGACAAATTCAAACGAAGAGCAAGAAAACTAAATTTTTTTTTCAAAACATTTATCTGTTGCCTTCATTAAAAATAAAGATCAAGCACTCAACGCGCTCGGTGAAATGCGTAGTCGTGTAAAGCGCTTTAGAGTTTAAAACTTATTTGTAAATTATCTCTTTGATGAATAAAATTTCGGAAGGAATAACACATTGGTTTTAAAAAAAATCATGCATGATTTGATATTTTGTCCATATTTTGAACTATCTGCTTTATTCCTTGCAACAGCTAAGTAGTGCTGGCACAAACACGACTCACAACTAAAATGGAGAACACTGAGAAAATCCAACAACATGACGAGCGAATGACCGCGATTGAAGCTGCTAATGCGAGAATGCATCTGGAAATGG
Organism: Clarkia xantiana subsp. parviflora; assembly: GCA_036873135.1. Classification (NCBI taxonomy): domain Eukaryota; kingdom Viridiplantae; phylum Streptophyta; class Magnoliopsida; order Myrtales; family Onagraceae; genus Clarkia; species Clarkia xantiana. The sequence goes on from JAPTYO010000018.1 coordinate 4,238,112, forward strand.
CCGCCATGTCATCCAACATGGAGCGCATCATGGCACTCCTCGAAGCTCAGTCAAGCATCACCGCTCTGAACCCGGCCCTGTTGACGGGGGCATCATGTCCAAGCCCCTCAATAGTACCGGTGGCGAGCACCGGGCTTACAATGCCAGCCGTCAGCGAACTTCCCAACACCACAGGGAACCCTCCGCAAGACTCGCACCCTACATTGGTCATTCCTGATCAATCTGTACCAAAATTGCATTCATATCGACGCCTAGCGTCGAATCGGAACAGGATCGCCTCCTAAAGAAAATGGAGGAGAAGATGAAAGCACTCTCAAGATTCGAACAATATGGAGGGATCGATTACTCTGACCTGTGCCTTTTCCCTAACATGTCCAGACCAGAGAAATTCAAGATCCCTTACTTCGAGAAGTACGATGGCACTGGCAACCCATAGTCCACCTGAAGATTTACCTAGGAAAGATGGCCCCTTATCAGAAATATGAGGAGTTCCTGGTCCAAACATTCCAAGAAAGCTTGAAAGGAGCAGCTTTGGTGTGGTTCGTCAGCTTGAAGGCCGATGACATCTCGACATGGGAAGAAATGGCTAACGCTTTTATTCGCCAGTATAAGTTCAATTTGGACACCGCTCCAACCCGTATGGATCTCCAAAGCATGGAGATGAACCCCGGTCAGTCTTTCAGGAACTATATACAGGCTTGGAGGGAAAAGGCAGCTGGAGTCCGACATCCTCTGGAAGATGCAGAAGCAGTCTCTATGTTCATAGGGACTTTGAAGGGAGCATACTACTCCCACTTACTGGGGCATGTCTATGCCAATTTTCCTGACTTGGTAAAGTCGGGAGAGATGATCGAACAAGGGATCCGGATGGGAAAGATCGAAGAACCCCTCAAAAGTTACCAAGGAGACGGCCTAAAGAAGGGAAGTGCCAAGAAACCATTTTTGAAAGACGCAACTGCACCTGCAGTTTGCAACACCCGTTGCTCAGCAAACAGCACAAGTACACCCAACTTCGCAATTTTCCCCTACAAGTGGACAAGGAAATCGAGCCAATTATAGGCAAAGGGAGCCTAGGACATTCACACCTTTACCAGTGCCAATAGCTGAGGTGTATCAGAAGATGTTAGGCCAGGGTCTCATTGGTCCTGAGTTCATGAGGTCAGATTCAAAAGTACCCAATGACGAACCAAACTTAAGGTGTGAGTTCCACATGGGAGTGGCGGGACACTCAATAGAGAAATGCCCATCTGAGGCACAAGATTCAGGATCTCATTGACAACAAACTCCTCATTCTTAACCCAATCCCTCCACCAAATGTCCAAACGAATCCTTTACCACATCACAATGTAGATTCATCACCGTCCATCAACATGATTTGTCTTGAAGACGAGTCATCAGAAGATGTCGATGTTGAGGTAATCACGCCATTCGTGCTTGATTATGTGCCCAAGCAGTCGGTCAGGGTGCCATTAGTGATACAAGGGCCAATCCCTTTTCAGTAGAGCAACAAGAGGGTCCCTTAGATCTATGAGGCTCGAGTAGTCGGGGAGGCGAAACAGGATGATCATGTCATGATCATGACGCGTTCAGGTCGTTCGTACATGGAAGACTTCGTTAAAGACAAAGCTGTAGAGGCAACATCAAAGAAGAAGGTGACCGATGAGGAGATTGTTGACTTTGTAAAGTTCATTAAGGAGGGAGAAGACAAAGTGATCAATCAGCTCCGCAAAACTCCGGCTCAAATTTCTTTGCTTGCCCTCCTCCTAAACTCAGAAATTCACCGTGACGCTTTAATGAATGTGTTGAAAGAAGATTTAGTACCGAGAGAGATTTCTGCCGACCAGATGGGCAATGTTATTGGCTCTATATTCTCAAGCCCAATCTACTTCGGGGAAGATGAACTGGGAGCTGAGGGACGGAACAATGTAAAGGCCCTCCACATCGTCTGCAAGTGCGAGGGACTTGTGCTTTCAAAGGTCATGATTGACAATGGCTCGGCAGTTGACGTCTGCCCTTTATCCACACTCAAGCAAATGAAAATCGACCTGTCCCGTATTCGTACTAGCAGGTCAGCAGTTCGAGCTTTCAACGGTACGAGGAAGGATGTCTATGGAGAGATCGAGCTACCACTCGAGATTGACCCAAATATTTTTAATGTAACTTTCAGGGTCATGGATATCCCAAACTTTTTCAACCTTCTCTTGGGAAGAACATGGATTCATGAAGCCGGGGCAGTTCCATCCACCCTACACCAAATGTTGAAGTATGTGATTGACAACCGTCTCGTAGCGATAATGGGATAGGGTGACCACAACATCTATCAGGAAACGGCAGTGCCTGTCATCAACGACAGTGAAACGGAGCCATCAGAGTACCATTCATTTGAATTGGTTTCTGTCATCAAGGATCGGGGAGAGCCAACACCAAGTAAATCAGAGATCATGGTTGGAAAGATCATGCTGAGGAACAATTTTGTCCCAGGTCAAGGCCTGGGTATCAGGAGCCAAGGAATCCCGCGCCCACTTCAGCTAAAAGAAAGTGTACGCGGATACGGGCTGGAATATTCCCCTTGTCAAGAAGATAACCGGAGTAAACATGAAGATCAACAACTGATGAACTTCCAGAGAGGACATTTCACTAGAAGATGGAGACCTATGATCATTCCACCGTTGTCAGTCACTTTCCCAGGACCGGCTCATGTCATCCAAACAGATGAAGAAGAAACGCTGCAATTTTTTGCCGGTCTGTTCATCTCCGACACCACAGTCAGAGCCATCCTCGAAGAAGCCCCACCCGGTAGCTATGTCCGATCACTCGCTGAAGGAAAAGCATCCACCAATTGGATTTCGGTTCTAGTTTATGCACTCTTGCTTAGCGATGAGTAAGATTTTAGGATTTATGTTGTACTCCTTACGCGGCAAGATCATGAGCCCCGTAGAGGAAAGAGGGATATTGTCATGATCTATTTCAATATAAATAATTCCCTTTTATTTAATTTTTACTATTGTTTTTAACTTCTCGATAGATTCGCATTAATTTCGGTCACTTCTTTACCGTAGGAATAATGCGAGGAAACATGAGAATCACGGTGGTATAATTTAATCAGGGGAATCTGATGACGACCACGCTCCGAACGAAATAAGAGAGAACCTTGAAAGGTTTGAAGGAAAGAAACCGTCGACGGTCGAAGCCATCGAGACAATTAACGTCGGTACAAGGGAAGAACCCCAAGAGCTGAAGATCGGCGCGAATCTTAGTCCTTCCCAAAGGGCTCAAATGATTGAGATGTTAGGCGATTATAAAGAGATATTTTCCATGTCATATGCTGACATGCCAGGATTGGACACATCAATTGTGCAACATACTCTGCCCATAGATACCGAGAAGTTCAAGCCTAAAAGACAGCACTTAAGGCGACAAAGTCCGGAGCTACTCCTCAAGATTAAGGAAGAAATCATGAAGCAAATTAACGCATGATTTCTTGAGGTGTGCAATTACTCCGAGTGGGTCGCGAACATTGTTCCAGTGCCGAAGAAGGATGGTCGCGTTCGAGTCTGTGTCGACTACCGAGATCTCAACAAAGCTAGTCCGAAGGATAACTTCCCTCTCCCCCATATCGAAATGCTGATCGATAACACGGCGCGACATGACATGTTCTCGTTCATGGACGGGTTCTCTGGATACAACCAAATCAAAATGGCTGAAGAGGATAAGTCAAAGACCACTTTCGTCACGATGTGGGGCACATTTTGCTACAAGGTCATGCCGTTCGGAATCAAGAATGCAGGGGAAACTTACCAAAGAGCAACGGTAACATTATTCCATGACATGATGCATAAGCAGATTGAAGTGTACGTCGATGATATGATTGCGAAGTCCCGCGAAGATGAAGATCACCTTGTTAATCCACGTATGCTCTTTGAACGGCTCAAGAAATTCAAGCTCAGATTGAATCCAGCAAAGTGCACATTCGGAGTAGCATCTGGCAAGCTGTTAGGTTTCATAGTCAGCAAGATGGGCATAGAAATGGATCTCGATAAAGTCAAGGCAATCTTAGATCTTCCAGCACCGTCTACCGTCAAGGAGGTCAGAAGCCTACTAGGACGCTTGAATTACATTGCAAGGTTCATTGCCAATATGACGAACAAATGCCAGCCATTCTTCCGCATTATGCGAAAGAATGCAGCAGTTATGTGGGATGAAGAGTGCCAGCAAGCCTTCGATTCGATCAAAGCATATGAAGTCAAGCCTCCAATATTGGTCCCGCCTGTTCCAGGCCGGCCACTTATTTTGTATCTAACAGTTCGGAAGAGCTCATCAGGATGCATGTTGGGGAAACTAGACGAAGAAGGCCAGACGGAGCACACCATTTATTATCTCAGCAAGAAGTTCACCAAAGGAGAGACCAAGTACACAGAGTTTGAAAGGACAGGTTGTGCGTTGGTATGGGTGATGCAACGAATCCGACAATATACGTTGTATTACACCATACACCTTATTTCCAAGTTGGACCCTTGAAATACATATTTGAAAAATCGGAGTTAATGAAAAATGTCGCCAAATGGCAGGTCCAACTTGCCGAGTACGACATACAGTTCATTCCGCGTACCGCGATAAAAGGGCAGGCCATTGTGGACCATCTAGCCGAATTTCCTATCGATGATGATCATTAAGTACGTAGTGACATACTGAACGTGGAGGAAGACGAAGGAAACAAAAGCATATGGAGAATGTATTTCGACGGCGCTGTTAATGCCACCGGAAATGGCATAGGAGCAGTTCTCATCTCTCCAAAAGGCCAACATTTTCCAGTAGTGGCTAAAGTCACTTTTCCATGCACCAACAACGTGGCGGAATATGAATCATGTATCTTAGGACTGCAAGCGGCGATTGACTTCAAGATACAGGAACTAGAGGTCTATGGGGATTCCACGCTGATCATCCTCCAAACCTTGGGAGAATGGAAAACAAGAGACCCCAAGCTATAACCATACCATCAACATATCGAAGAGTTGAGCATGAATTTTAAAGAAATAACATTCACGCGCATGCCTAGGAGCAAGAATCAATTCGCAGACGCGCTGGCAACCCTCGCATCAATGGTGAATATTTCGGGCGAAAGTTCCGTGGAACCCCTCGAAATGAATGAACGTCATGCTTATTGTTGCACACTCGAAGAATCAGATGGCGAGCCCGGGTTCGCCGACATAAAAAGATACTAGCACTCACGCGAGTTTCTTGAGGTTGCAAGTAGTAAGGATCGGAAAACCATTTGCAAGATGGCATGCAACTACTTTCTTAATGGTGAGGTGCTTTATAGAAAATCTTTTGATACCACCCTTCTAAGATGTGTAGGTGCAAAAGGAGCAGAACGCTTGATGGAAGAAGTCTATGAAGGAAGTTGTGGACCACACATGAGCGGTCACATGCTCAATGAGAATAGGTTATTTTTGGACCACCCTGATGTCAGACTGCATTAAACACGTCCAACGATCCCACCTATGCCAGGTTTACTCTAGTCAAATTCATGCGCCGCCAAACGAGTTGCACCCGATGTCCTCCCCATGGCCATTTGCGATGTGGGGGAATTGATGTGATTGGCTCCATCTCACCATGTCCACCGATTCATTTTGGTAGCAATCGATTATTTCACCAAATGGGTAGAGGCTGTTACACTCGCATCAGTTACAGCAAAAACGTTCGAGCGTTTCGTAAGGAGAGACATTATTGCCCATTACGGAGTACCCGAGACAATAATCACAGACAATGCCAAGAACCTTAACAACAAGCTGATAGGAGGGATATGTGGCCAACTCAAGATCAAGCACATAAATTCATCCCCGTACCGGCCTCAGATGAATGGTGCAGCGGATGCGGCGAACAAGAACATAAAGAAGATCATCGAGAAAATGACTATCACCTACAAGGATTGGCATAACATGTTGCCTTGGGCACTCATCGCGTACAAAACTTCAATCCGGACTTCGACCGGGACAACTCCGTTCTCCCTCGTATACGGAACTGAAGCAGTTTTACCCGTGGAAGTGGAGATTCCCTCGGCAAGAATCCTAGTAGAGTCAGGACTAGACGATGCAGAATGGGCTAGGCAAAGATATGAACAAACTAACCTCATCGATGAGAAGAGACTCACGCCACTATGCCATGGGAAATGTTATCAGCAACGAATGGCCAAGGCCTTCGACAAGAAAGTGCGACCATGTAGTTTTCAAGCCGGGGACTTGGTGCTACATAAAGTACTCCGCATCAATCCTGATTTGCGAGGAAAATTCACGCCAAGGTACGAAGGACCCTACGTGGTCAAGGAGGTGTTTAAAGGAGGTGCGCTGATCGTCACGAATATGGATGGACAAGATCTCCCTAGTCCAGTCAATGTCGATGTGCTTAAAAGGTACTATGCTTAAGAAGAATAGCTTCGCCTCGATGAAGCTACAAGAAAGAGAGAAAAAAATGAATTCCCGCTAGGTTGAAAACCTGTAAAGGCGACCTAGGCAAAAGTTAGGGAGAGAGGCACGATTGAAAACTCGTAAGGGCAGTTGTGGCAAAAGGAGAGCAAAAAAAAAAAAAAAATCATCAAAAATAAAAAAAAGCAAAAAATAAATCAGGGCTTTAAATAGCGATGACGACAAGTTTCATAACGTATCCCGAGCTATTTACCTGTAATTTTCAAACCATATGTTGATTTCATGCGTCTAAATGTTTTGGAAAGGGCCACAGCCACCCTTCAAACGGCTACATATAAAGGGCGCCCCCACAACATCAAAAGCGGGAAATAAGTGAAAGGGCCACAACTACCCTCCAAACGGCTACAAAAAAAAAAGAAGAGAAAAATAAGTGATCCCGCGAAGCCTGTGAGGGCGGTAAAATAATAAAGGGCCACAACCACCCTCCAAATGGATACAATCAAAAGAGCTCCCGCAACATTGAATACGGTGAGAAAATGGTCACAGCTACCCCCCAAACGGCTACAAATATATCCGCATTGAGGCAAAAGAATAAAGTACGGGTTACAGCCACCGTTTAATCGGCTATCAAATAAAGAGTGCTTCCACAAGGTTGAAAACCCGAAAGGGCGGCCTAGTCAAAATCAGAAAAATAAGAGGTATGATTGCAAATTCAGAAATTGCAATCATGGCAAAAGGAGAGAGAATAAAAATATCGAGGCGGCACAGTAAAAAATCTCCAAAAAAAAATCGACTGTGGCAAAAGGAGAGAATATGAGAGATTAAAAAAAAAAAATCCGCTAAGTTGTCGCATCATGCACAACTTATGCAAAAATTAGGGAGAGACGCTCAAGTCGCCAAAATTGCTAGAGGTTCTTCTCTGACGGACGCCACTTGAGGCCCTTCACCGACGGACGCCGCTAGAGGCTCTTCTCCGATATACGCCATTAGAGGCTCTTCTCCGACGGACGCCGCTAGAGGCTCTTCTCCGACATACGCCATTAGAGGCTCTCCTCCGACGGACGCCACTAGAGGCTTTTCTCCGACATACGCCACTAGAGGTTCTTCTCCAACAGACGCCACTGGAGGCCCTTCACCGACGGACACTGCTAGAGGCTCTTCTCTGACATACGCCACTAGAGGCTTTTCTCCACGGACGCCACTAGAGGCTCTTCTCCGACATACGCCACTAGAGGCTCTTTTCCAATGGACACCACTAGAGGCTCTTCTCCGAAAAACGCCACTAGAGGCTCTTCTCTGACGGACGCAACTAGAGGCTCTTCTCCGACATATGCCACTAGAGGCTCTTTTTCAACGGACGCCACTAGAGACTCTTCTCCGACAAAACGCCACTGGAGGCTTTTCATTTTCTCTCGCCACTGGAGGCTTTTCCTTGTCGCTCGCCACTGGAGGCATCATCGATTAAGGTTTTACTTTACTGCACGCCACTGGAGGCTTTTCCTTATCTCTCGCCACTAAAGGCATCGTCGATTAAGGCTTTTCTTTATGCACGCCACTGGAGGCTTTTCTTTAATGCACGCCACTAGAGGCTTTTCCTTATCGCACGCCACTGGAGGCATCGTTGATCGAGGTTTTTAATTTTCTGCAATCCACTGGAGGCTTTACTTTCCGCACTGCCACTGGAGGCTTTTCCTTGTCGCACGCCACTGGAGGCATCGTCGATCGAGGTTTTTTACTTTACTGCACGCCAATGGAGGCTTTTCCTTGTCGCACGTCACAGGAGGCATCGTCAATCGAGGTTTTTACTTTTCTGCACGCCACTAAAAAATCCACCCTTCTGCATCGCCAACGGAGGCACCGCCAATAGGGGCACCGCCAATAGGGGCACCGCCAACCGAGGCTTTACCTTTCTACACCGCCAACAGGGGCACCGCCGATCAAGGTTCTACTTTTCCGCACCAGAATAAGCATATGAGCTACCTTGAAGACTTTGAAGAATTGGAAGAGGATATACTTTCGGGTCAAAATCAGTGTTTCTTCGTCTTTGGACAAACCCCTTCGAACACGTTCTACGGGAGTCCGTCCAAAGAGGGGCAAACTGTAAACACTCGATTTCGACCCGGACGTAACGACGTTACACATAATACGTCAATTCCGGACGCGTCAAGCCACGAAGTCTCCAAGAATGCTTAAATGCATACTAGGGAATTATTATAAATATATTTTGAATATATTTAATATTTTCGGAATTTTTAAAAAAATATATATAATTATTAGTTTTTTTTAATTTTTAGACAATTATCTGTAAGGTATTTATCTACAGATTATCTTTTATTTAAATGTAATTATCTGTTGATATATATATCCCTAGGAATTATCTGTAAGCTAATTATCCGTTAGCATTTTTTATTTAGATTTTATCTGTAATCTAGACTAGGTTTTACTATAAATAGGTGTCCAGTTCTACATTGTAAATGTAAGCATATGGTGCTGGACGCCGTAATTGGTAGCCCATAATATGTATAGTTTACCTAATGAACTTGGGTAAATGTCACATTAGGGTAATTGGGCTAGACCCAAATCCCAATTGACATGGGAGGCCCAAAATTGGGCCTCCCCAAATACATAGGCCGACCGAAACTTATAGTGAGGGTTAAGTGGAATTTTGTCCACTTTACTCCTATAAATAAGAGGTGTTAAGGAATATTTTATGGTTAATCATAATTCCCTCACAAGAGTGTTTTAAAGAGAAAAACCTCCTCCCACATCTACTAGTTTCGGGTGAACCATTACCAACACCGAAGGTGTGCCAAATTGCTTTCGAGCAACTATCCGAAGATCTGTCCCCGTGCCAAGAATTGATATGAGGCTTTGATGTGGAGCTAACACCACGTAGGGCTTCTTTCACAAGAACCTCTACGGGTTCCGTCCGGTGGATCGAGAACTCCCTCGTACAAAGGATCTTGGACTACGGTAACTGTTGAGGTATGTGTAACTCTTCCATTGCGTAATTTACATGCACGTACCATGTTTTGTGTTTCCGTAGTGATTACTCCCCGTAATCTAACAGTGGTATCAGAGCAAGTGTTAGGAGTTCATGATTTTGATAATTGATGTTCTTGAAAATTATAATTTTGGACCGATTTTTTTTTTTTTTAAAAGAAAATTTTAAAAGTTTCGAATTTTAGGGTTTATATGATCGGTCCAAAATTTTCATGTTATTGGTTTAATTGATGTTCATGATTTTCAAGAAAAATGTAATATTTATCAAAATCAAACTTTGGATTGTAGATCTTATTAAAATTTGACCACTTGTTCCTAATTTTATGTTGTGCCGAACAAGGTAAAATTTTTAAATTTCTTAATTACCGAGGGATAAATTTGGCCAGAATTTTTAATTATATTGTTTACCATATTTTAATTTTTAACTAAGGTAAAAATATATCTATAATTAGGAACATTAGGATAGATTCACAATAATATATAGAAATATATATCACTATCAATATATCTAAATATTTAAATTGGGTTAAAGATATTATTGATATATTTAGTTACCTAAATTTTGAGAAATATATTGTCAGTTATTTATAAAGATATTGACAATAAATAAAATATATATAATATATATTGTGTCGATTTTATATATATATATATATATATATATATTGTGGATTGATTTAATTTTAGAGATAGAATCTTAGCAATAAATATATATATGTTTTATATAGTGCCGAAATATATATATATATATATATATATATATATATATATATATATATATATATATTAATATTGGAAATTATTTTATATAATTAATGTTACTTGGTGGCTAAGTTGAATATTTTTTGGACTTTAAAACCCTACTTGGGCCACAAGTAAACATTTCGGCCCAACCTTTTAAATTTTAATTATTGGGTCGGTCCAATATATTAAACCGGGACGAAATAAAACCGAACCGGATTTTCTCAATTGGTTCGACCTATTCGGGTCGGGTCGGACCGGGGTAATTAAGTGGATCTAACCGAACCGGTTTTGAGTGTTGAACCTAACCTATTTTATTGGACAGGTTCGGACCGAACCGGATTTTCTGAACCGAACCGGACCAAAACGGACTGAGATTGACTGAACCGAACAATGTTTTCTAAACCGAATTCAAGTCAATTCAAATAGGGAGGTCAAGTTTTAAAATCCAATTTTTTTTTGAACCTCGAAATGGACTACACAGTGCTCTTAGGGTTGCTAACCTTTATGCCTTGTTTCGATTATGGGGATGAGATACATGTTTTTTTGGGACTGGTTAAATTAGCGGGCTGAATTGCAATTGTTTATAATTCAATATATATTTATGCATGATTAGAACTGTTGTCTTGACTGAGTCAAGCTATCTGGACATTACATGTTGTGGGCGGAGCCCTGGTTAAATATATGGTATGCGCACTAGAATAAACATGCTGTGATGGTTGAAAATGCCTAGGATTCATGTCTAGAAGCTTGCGTGATTGAATATAAGCATGAATTGCAAATCAGCCCCTAATGTTTAAAATTATTTTAAAACCGAAAACTAGTCGCCAAATATGTATATTTGATGTGAATGTTACATGTTTGACACGTATGCTAGAATGTTGAGGATGACGTTATATTTGATAGTTTACTTGTAAGTAGAATTATGAATGCAAGCATGAGTTCCTCGGAACATTAGACGCATGACGCGTAAGCATGTGTGTGTGGTATGATGAATGTTACTGGCATATGATAATTTACATGGGTAGTAGAATTATGTATGCATGAGTGAATTCATCAGAATGATTTTCCAAAACAAAAAAAAGGGCCTTGGAAAAGCCAAGATCGGGTATGCTTATTTTAAAATTCCCGTTCCGGTAATTTGCGATTTAAACTGTTTTTAACAGACTGATCTATTGGATAGAAGACGACAATAGTGTGAACTCTTTCATAGCCATCTTCCATTGGTTTACTGGTGGTCGGTTGGTTTAGATGACTGAGGAATCACTATCTGTTGAACTCTATCTTAATAGATATATTATGTATGCAATTATTTCTCAAAATGTTGTTGTCTCCCTGATTTTTTGCTTGATCATCGATGTATTAGTTTTCATGGCTGACCCGGTACAGTTCTACGAGTCACGCAATCTGGACGACATGGATTATGATGCTTGGAGAGATAATGTTATGGATCTTCTCATCGCTTCGAATCTTGACGATCAAGTCAATCCAACGATAGAGAGACTGAGGCTGGATGAATATAAGGAACCAAATGATAGCAACAACAAGAAAATGTTGAGGAAGGATCATAATGCACGAGAATTGATCCTCTCACAGTTGACAATAGAAGTTGAAGGAGATTACATACAACTCAACGCAGTGCATCTTTGGTGTGCCATGTACCTTCGCTTCGGTAAGGGTAAGGTAGTCGAAGCTAGAGCCTTAATGGCAGAATACTACACTATTCTATGCGATGATGACGGCATAATAGCCATTCATGACTCCGTTGATGAGTTGGACGTGGGACACGGGCTCAGAAGGTAATGAAAATGTTTCCTCTTTCATGGTTTGTTAACGAAAAAGGCCTTCATACGTTTGATCAAATCGATTAAAACAAAGATAGACCTATTCGAAACAGATGAGAAACAAGGAAAAATTCCGAAGGAGCCCGAGGCATTCGATGAAAGTTTCGTCGCTATGAGAAATTTCTTGGCAACCCCAAGCAAAAAGAAGATAAACGATAATCCGGTGCTTTACTCACCATGATTACAGTACCTTCACGGTACATTTCGATTAAGACATCTTGTCCACAAAATTTCTTCATGATTACTTCAAAGTTTGAGATCTGAGACCCCAGTATTGTTATGTTGGTATGTTTCTTATTTGTTCAGTTTATTTTCGTGTTTGGATTACAATGTTTCGGTTTCATTGAATAAAGTAGTTACCTTTCGTTTCGAAAAGTGTTCTGCTTATCAAGGTTAATCGACTCGGTTAAAAACGGGATCGATCCGAAATAAGTATACATAACCAAAATGAGATTGACATCAAATATGACAGAATGAAGAAAATCCATACATTTCCTCCTACATCTAAATCTATGGACTAGATCGTGCCATTAAAATCCATTGATTGCGTAGTTCCAAGAACGAACCGGGTATAAATCTTATTCTATTATTATCACTCCATTGAATGAAATAAACTGTAATGATAATCATGTTTGAAACAGTTAAAACTGATTAAATTGAATTAAATTCAAAAATGAAACGATTTAACCAAGGGCTTAACCCCAGAGTAGATTGCGCAACGTGCAAATGGACCTCGATAGACGGAACACGTCTTTTCATTACATGAGTTTAATATTGAAGTGTTTACATGATGACGTGCTGAATTTTCGTTTGCACTCCTTCGGAAATATGACTTCCTGATAACATTTACATCGGTATGAAGTAAGCTACGTACGCTACAACGACCTTGTAAAGTATTAACTGACACATAAGGTGAATACCTAAGATGCTCAGTTCGGAGATGGATGAAATATCCTAGATAAGTAGGCAAACGAAGATGGATCAAGTCTGTTAAATGATTTTCCTTCCAGAAGCCTTGAACGATATGTCAGGCTAGGCATTCAAATCAAATGACACACTTCAAAAGACACAGTTTATACATACATAATGTTGGAGTCGTTCTATCAGAAGTTCCCTATGGGATGATGAAAGATGATTCACATAAATCTAAAACTATGTTTCAATTAATATCGGTAAGGTACGTCGCCATTATAGATGATGGGTGATAATAAGTTAAATTGTATCACCATGCGACATTTTGCGCAACGAAACATGTATTTAGGACAAGAGTACGTCAGTTACTCTTAGAAAATACTTGTTTACAGCTTGGATTGTTAAATGGTACCGTGGTCGAACATGAGACATTACATCACTAAAAGGGCAAATTTTCCAAATGCATGAACAGTTTCAATCAACATAGTCATGATCAAAACATAGCAGAATAACGATGACAATCAGGTCCCACTTAATTCGAGTGGGAGAGATTTGAACCAGCAACTCAAGTGAATGACATGGTAAATGAGAATGGAAACAATTTCATAGTAAATCTAGTGTGAGGAATAAACCCTACCACAAGTAATCACTGTTGCTGTTGGGACGACTCAAGTCGAACCTGATGGTCAAAATTGCTGAACCGGGAATGGCACAACTACCTATATTCCCCATTGTTCCCAGTGGAAGTTGTTGGATCACGGTGGAACTCCGGTACGGACTTTGACGGCCATCCTAGCTCCTTTGCTCCATGCAATCCTGCAAGAGGGGATAGACCGGGCGGTGACCCATAATCCCTCTCCGATGCTTAAATGAGTGCCCAATACGAACTGGCAAGCAAGTAATCTCAAAGGTAAGTGTTCTGAGGTGATCTCTTGCCCTTTTATAGGCGAAGAGATGCCTCAGGTACCTGGTGAACCGTTGGGGGTGGTTAGCCCGTATCCCGCATATCTCGGATGTGATCCCGCCTATCTAGGCCATGATCTCGTGTATCTCGGCCACGCCCCGCGTATCTCGGCCACGCTCCGTGTATCTTAACCACGTTCCGCGTATCTTGGCCACGCCCCGCGTATCCTGGCCTTATCCTCTGGTAACGAGTCCCGACTCCCGTCGGAGACTCCAGAGTTATCTCGTTGTGTCACCGCTCGGGGCCCCTCGTCATCATGACAGGGCCAATCATTCTTAGGGATTCGTCATCGGGGCCTACTTAAAGGCTTCTCATCGGGAGCTTCCAGCTCCACCGTCGGAACCGACTCTGTCGGGACCTTTCATCGTCGGGACTCCCTTCGTCGGGACCCTTCTCCTAGGTCATCTTGACCTTCATTTTGGGCCTGGTGGGCCTGTTTGCCGTTTCCTCACCGTTAAAGGGCCTGACGGCTATAGTCGAGCCCATCATTTGCCCCCAAGACATGAGGGACTTTTAGTTCGTCGTGTCTTCCAACTCCCGATCTTCTGATACTGGAATCGGGGATCTTTCCCTTGGTTCAGTTACTCAATTATCAGTCTTCTCCTTCACGTTTCCTTAATGTTTTGTAGATAACTGTTAAATCCTAGGGGTCTCCTCGGTTCCCCAGTGCATTAAATGCAGTAGATAATGGAGTGACGTTTCCAGCCCACGTGCCTGATTTTTCGCGCCTGTCCTTTTCTGAAAAGTGCTTTTCAGGCCGTTTCATCATTACGTCCGTTGTCCTTCTGCACGTTTCATCTCAACGGTCCAGATTAAGACTCTTCGACTTCGACGACTCGGATCGAAGTGTCCTTTCATCGTCTTCTTCGACTATAAAACCCTAGCCATGGCCATAATTTAACTTTTACCGTCTTCGAATTCTCAAGAGCTCTCTGCGATTTCTCTGCGATTTCTCTGTGATTTCTCTGTGACTCCTCTGCGATTCCAAGCTCTGTGATTTCGAAGGTCTTTGGAGTTTCTCCAATCATCTTTCCGGCAACGTTTCGTTCATCTCCTTCAACCTCTACTTCATCATGTCTGGTAAGGGATTCCCCTTTGTTGCTTGTTCGTCTTTTCCTTTTTTATAGCTTTCCAAGAGTCCCACTATATTTTTCTTGCCATGGTTGCTTTTCAGACAGCGGTTCCAGCTCTGAGGGGAGAAAACCCTTTAATTTTGATTATGCTCCAAATGAGATCTCCAATACTGCATTTGATGCAGCCCTCCGAGAGGGTTGTATCACCCTCACCTGGGAACCTCGTTTCCCGTATCCTTGGCCTCGCCCCTCGAGTAACCCTGAGGTTACTCGTCCCCAGAAAGGGGAGGTATTTGTCTCTACGGGACAAGTATCAGCGGGGATCAGATTCCCCTTTTGCGGTAATCTGGTCGAGATGTGCCAGCATTACAAGACACATCCCACCACCTTTTCTCCCCATGCCATCCGTCTCTGGAATGCCTTTCAAGTCCTCTGCTTCCGACAGAAGTGGGTCTACAGCCTCCAGCTCTTCAGAACCTTTTATGGGATGAAGTGCAATGAGGCGGGGGTTTGTGCCTTCTACCCTCGGATGCCTAAGTGGAGTAAGCAGCAGCTTGCCCGATGTGGTTGGACCAATGACACCTGGAAGGTGGTCAAGGGTCGGGGACTCTTGGTTGATACAGGGTCCGACAACAGTAGCTGGAAGAAGAGCTACTTCTTTATCCGACACTCTTCGATTCCCTGGCCTCGGTGGGAGGTGGCAGCAGACCCTCCGCCTGCTTTCCATACTTACGCCGACGAGGATTTTGAAACTCTTCAACTTATACAGCTTTATCGATGGGGGGAGTCTTATACTCCCCTTAATGCCAACTCACTTGTGGAGCGGGACCTGGTGCACGCTGGGATCCGACTCCTCGATATTGTCTCTGGGGGGCAGCTCTTCGACGGCCCTTCTAACATGGTCCCTTGGGTAAACTTCTAACTCTTCTTTGTTCACTGTTTGCAGCCAAGAAGGTATCTGTGCTGACCGATCTATTCCTTAAGCAGGGGGAGACTGATGCTGTCCGCCCCTCACGGAAGAGGAAGTCTGCCAAGAAGGCTGCTGCTCGGTCGGGGTCTCCTTCAGCGGAGCAACCCAAGCGGAAGCGGGTGGATCTAGACCAGCTTTTCGATGTCCAGAATGCTGAAGAAGTTAAAAAGCTCCGACTTGCTATAAAATCATACAGGAGGATGGTCCCGAAGGATTTGATACCTTCAACCAAAGAGGCCCGTATCGCTGACGTCAAACGAATCCTTCGAGGCGAAACTTCTCGTGTCTTGAAAGCGGGCTATTATCATTTTCGCGGGAAGGATCAATACGTCTCCCGACGTATCATTTGGTGTAAGAATCCCGATGAACTTCCTGACTACATTTTTGAAGCTTCTCATCCTCCAGGTGCAGGTCGCTCGGGAGCTCCATCAGGTGCTGCAGCTTCCGCGGACGCACCGTCTTCAGCGGGGGTGCCTTCCTCAGCTGGAGAGAAGGCTCAAACTGGCGAACAGTTTCGTCAGGTGGAAACTTTGGACTCCTCCGAGGAGACTGACGAGGGTGGCTCCCTTCGTCGGCGTCGGAAGGCGGGGCAGTCCCCCTTGAAACCAACCCCTCAGGGGCCGCCTCCTTCCTCTTCTCCGCAGCAGCGGCAGCCATCGCCTATTCATGACTTCACTCCTTCCCCTGTTCGGGCCGAGACGGAGGCATGCCCTTCCACTCATCGTCCTCTTTCTCCTCTTGCTCTTGATGGGAACTTCTACAGGCCCTTCGATTCTTCATAGGAGAATGCCCCCTGGACTCCTATCCAGACGCTTCAAGGAGTCCTGCTCACACAAGGGGAGCAGGACCGGGAGCTGGCCCTGCATCTGCTGGCAGGCTCGATCCTGCCCACTATGCGGTATCCGATTTTCCTCAATCGGACGCACATGCAGCGGGATGTCAGGGATATGGCCATGCGCCGTATAGAGGTAAGACTTCGCTTCTTTCTTTTTGATGATAAATCGGGTCGTTTTTCCATTAACACTTTTCCTTCTTATTACAGGAGCTCGGGGACTTCAACCGTCTCATCGGGTATGTCATTGCCTATGATGAGTCCCGGGAGCGAGACCGAGGGATCCGCGAGCAGCTTCAGGAGGATCTCAAGGCCTCCCGGTCTTCGCAGGGAAAGCTTGTCAAGGAACAGGCTGTCCTCAATCAGAAGGTTCGGGACCTCCAGCAGCAGATCGGGGACTTCGAGGGGCTCTTGAGGCAAGAGCGGCAGGAGCGGGAGGCAGTTGTGGACAGGCTGACCCAGGAGAAGAAGGCTGCCGAGGACAAACTGGTCCTCGAGAAGAAGGCTCTGGAGGAGCAAATCGCGGGATTTCCTGCGCAGCTGGCCGAGGCGGAGGTGAAGGGTCGGGAGGACTATCGGAGGTCCGAGGACTTTCAAGCCGATGCCATGAAGTTCTTTGGCGCGGAGGTGGAGAACACTCTCTTCAACGTGGTTGAGGAGCTCCACCTGGAGTACGGGGACGCTATCAATTTCGACAAGTCTCCTTCCCTCGCTCCCTTTGCGAAGAAGTATTTTGCTCTTTCCGAGGAGAGTGATGGAGGGAGTACCCCGGTAATTGTCGAAGACGCTTCTGAACTTCCAAGTGCGGATGCCCCGATAGCCAATCCTCCCGAAGCCAACCCTGTGGATCCTTCTGTTACCGACTCCGCGGACCCAGCTGCTGCCAACGCTGCCGACAAGGACCAAGCTTGAATGTTTACTTTTAGAGTCCTTGTATCTTCTTCTCTTTTGTCATCGTCGGGCCCTCGAGCCCTTATCAATATCAGACTTTTTAGTTCCGATTCTGTCGTTGCACTTCTCCGAGTGACTTTACTATACGCGCTTAGGTCGAAACCTCGACACTTAAGACATTCTCATACGTCCTTCCCGACTTGCACCACTTAAGGCGACTTAGTTCCGTGCATCACCTAAGACGACTTAATTATTACTTAGGATAAACCTAAAGATCGTGCACCTCTCAGGCGACTTAGTATCGTGCATCACTTAAGATGACTTAATATCGTGCACCACTTAAGGCGATTTTTTGATACTTAGAATATATCTAAGGATTGTGCACCACTTAAGGCGACTTAATATCGTGCACCACTCAAGACGACTTTTTGATACTTTAGAATAAATCTAAGGATTGTGCACCACTTAAGGCGACTTAATATCGTGCACCACTCAAGGCGACTTTTTGATACTTAGAATAAATCTAAGGATTGTGCACCACTTAAGGCGACTTAATATCGTGCACCACTCAAGGCGACTTTTTGATACTTAGAATAAATCTAAGGATTGTGCACCACTTAAGGCGACTTAATATCGTGCACCACTCAAGGCGACTTTTTGATACTTAGAATAAATCTAAGGATTGTGCACCACTTAAGGCGACTTTCTCGTGCACCACTCAAGGCGACTTTCTCGTGCACCACTCAAGGCGACTTTAACACTTAGCATAAATCTAAGAATAACTCTAATTGGAAGCAACCTCTTTATTTATTGATGGCATAAAATTGGCTTACATCGAATTAAACGATAAACAGCATACACCACTTAAGGCGATTTTACACCGGGCACCACTTAAGGCGACTTTCATCGGGCACCACTTAAGGCGACTTTTCTTCAAGCATGGTGTTTCTTCAAGTGTTCGCCACTAAAAGAATGCTTTAATATTCTGCCATCGAGGTCTTCCAACTTGTACGCATTTGGAGCTGGCATCCCCACGACCTTATAAGGTCCTTCCCATTTTGGTGACATCTTGTTGATTCGATCCAAAAGGGTGAAATCGTTGCGACGCCAAACCAGCTCCCCAACGAAGAACTGTCGGGACTTCACTCGCCGATTGTAGTACCTGGCCGTCGCCAAACGCATTCGAGCTTGGACTTCATCAGCTTCCCGCCTCTTCTCTTCGAGTAAGTCCAAGTCCAGACGTCTCATTTCATCGTTCGTCAGGGGCTCGTAATATCTCATCCGATGGGACGCCACAGCTACCTCCACAGGGGCGACAACTTCCGTGCCATAAACAAGGCCAAACGGAGTCTCCCCCGTTGATCGTTTGGGTGTCGTTCTAACGGCCCAAAGCACGTTCTCCAGTTCGTTCAGCCACCTGCCCTTCAAAGCATAGACCCTCTTCTTGAGGCCGTCCATCACGATTTTGTTGGCCGATTCTACCTGGCCATTAGTCTGAGCATGGCGCACGGAAGCTGTCCGATGCTCGATGTTCAGCTCCTCCAGATACTCCCTCACCTGAGAGCCGTTAAACGGAGGACCATTGTCGCTGATCACCACCTTGGGAATCCCGTATCTGGACACGATGTGGGTTTGGAGGAACTTGACGATCTGGTTCCCCGTTGTTCTGGCCAATGCCTTCGCCTCTATCCATTTCGAAAAATAATCGATTGCTACAAGTAAATACTTACATTGACCTTGTGCTTGTGGAAGAGGTCCCACCAAGTCGATGCCCCACTGTGCGAAGGGCCAAGCGCTCTTGATGGATGTCAGATTAGCGGCCGGAGCCACGATACTCGGGGCGTACCTCTGGCACGCGTCGCAGGATCGGACCAACGTCGTTGCTTCCTTGTTCATCGTGGGCCAATAGTAGCCCAAGTTCAACACCTTCCTCATAATGGATCGGGCCCCTTCGTGGCAAGCCGCGACCCCTTCATGCATCTCCTTCAGGATTCGACCTGTATCGGGTTCTGCCACACACTTCAAGTACGGAGTCGAGAACCAGCCCTTCTTGTATAGCTGATTGTCCAGCATCACGTAATTGGCCGCGATCCGACATATCCTGTCCGCTGCTACTTTATTATCGGGGACTGCCCCCGTAGTCAGGTACGCGACTATCGGGGTCATCCAAGTCGGCTCCTCCTCCGATCTCGCTTCAATGGCGCACACCTGTGTTGGGTCGATGTTTGATAAGATCACCTTTTCTAAGAAGTGTACCTTCCGACTTTCTTCCAAGGGTGCCCCCAAGGCAAATTTGCTCAAGGCGTCTGCTTCTACGTTTTCCTCCCTCGGGATTGCCTCGATGTCGAATCTTTTA
Source organism: Clarkia xantiana subsp. parviflora (assembly GCA_036873135.1). Classification (NCBI taxonomy): domain Eukaryota; kingdom Viridiplantae; phylum Streptophyta; class Magnoliopsida; order Myrtales; family Onagraceae; genus Clarkia; species Clarkia xantiana. The sequence goes on from JAPTYO010000018.1 coordinate 4,258,120, forward strand.
AAGCTCTCCTTCAAGGTTTGTACCTCTCGTAGATACTTCTTCATTATCGGACTCCTAGCTTCGTATCGCCCTAGGACCTGGTTTACGATTAAAGCTGCGTCACACTTCACTCTTAAGTGATCGACCCCCGTGCCTCTAGCAATTTTCAGGCCCGTGATGAGAGCCTCATACTCCGCTTCGTTGTTTGTGGCCTTGAATGTTAAAGCCAAGGCGTATCGGAGCGGTTCACCTTCACCCGGTGGTATCAACAAAAAGCCCGCTCCTGATCCGTCCGAACTCGCGGAGCCATCCGTGTACATCTCCCAGGTATTTTCCTTGTTTGGCTGTTCTGATTGCTCTGCCCTCTCTGGTTGTTCTTCGATCGGGACCTCCATGGTTGCCCCCTCTACAGGGCCCGCTTCTTTCAGATCGGGGGCTGTAGATTCTGCTATAAAATCCGCCAATGCCTGGCCTTTGATGGCCGTTCTTGGAGCAAAGTGTATTCGAAACTCACTAAGCTCTACTGCCCACTTCACTAATCTTCCCGACGCATCCGGTCGGTTCAAAAAGTGCTTCAAAGGCTGGTTCGTCAGCACAGTAATCTCGTGTGCGTGGAAATAAGGCCTTAGCTTCCGAGCAGTAATAATCAACGCAAAGAGGTACTTCTCAACGGCGGGATAGTTTAATTCAGACTTGGCAAACGCCTTGCTTACATAATAAACGGGGACTTGATTACCCTCGACAATCTTTACTAACATAGAGCTAATGGCAAATTCAGAAAAAGCCAAATAAAGATAGAGCGGCTCGCCTGGAACCGGTTTCGCCAACGGCGGGAGGGTGCGAAGGTGCTGCTTGAGTGCTTGGAACGCCTCTTCACACTTGGCGGTCCATTCGAATTTCTTGTTGGCCCTCAGAACTTCAAAAAACGGCATTGATCGGTCGCTGGCTTTGGACAAGAAGCGATTCATTGCAGCTAGTCGGCCGTTCAGCACTTGTACCTCCCGATGGTTTATCGGAGATTGCATCTCTTCGATTGCCCTCAGCTTCTCAGGATTCACCTCAATTCCTCTCTGGCTCACCATGAAGCCCAAGAACTTCCCTGAGTGGACTCCGAAGGCGCATTTCGTCGGGTTTAAGCAAACTTGGTGGAGCCTCATCCGCTCAAATGCCATGGTTAGGTTGTGCACGTGATCCTCAGCTTGTCGGGACTTCACCAGTATATCATCCACGTAAGCCTCCATGGTTTCCCCCAACATATCTCCGAACAGCTTGTTCACCATTCGTTGATAGGTTGCCCCCGCATTGATCAACCCGAAAGGCATGACATCGTAGTGATAGATGTCACTGTCTGCATAGAACGCTGTATGGGGAGCGTCTTCCTTGGCCATCTTGATCTGGTTGTAGCCTGAGTACGCATCCATGAAACTCAACAGCTCATGTCCCGACGTGGCATCCACCAATTGGTCGATTCTCGGGAGTGGATAACAGTCCTTTGGGCAAGCCTTGTTCAGGTCGCGGAAATCCACGCACATTCGCCATTTCCCGTTAGTCTTTCTCACCAGCACCGGATTAGCAACCCAGATTTGGAATCGGAGTTCTTTAATAAACCCAGCATCGAGCAACCTGCCCACCTCCTGTTGGATCGCGATCTTCTTATCTGTGCCCATCGGACGCCTCCTCTGCGTGATAGGTTTGATCGCGGGATCTATCTTCAGTTCGTGTACGATCACGTCGGGGCTGATTCCTGGCATATCGCTCGGGGACCAGGCAAACAGCTCTTTGAACTCCTTCAGCAACTTAATCAATTCCTGTGCAGTCTCCTCTGTCAGAGCAGACCCGATTTTCACCTTCCGCTGAGGTCCGTCGATCTCGACTTCTTTCAAATCTTCTATGGGGGCGGGACGCCCGAACTCCTCTCTAGGATCTGTATCTGTCTGGAGGACAGTCATGGCTTCTCGTCTCCTCCTTCGGGTGGCATTTACATAGCATCTTCGGGAAGCCACCTGGTCGCCTCTGACCTCTTCTACTCCGTGGTCGGTCGGGAACTTCATCTTCTGGTGCACTGTCGAGGCAACCGCCATCAGGGGATTAATGGTGGTTCTCCCGATAATCGCGTTGTATGTCCCCACAGAATCAACCACAACAAATTCCACGTTCCTCCTTTCTGATTTCCACCCGCTACCAAACTTCACTGGTAAGGTGATTACTCCTAGCGGATAGGAGGTTGAGCCAGAGAACCCGACCATCGGGAAGTTCGCCTCCTTTAGATCTTTCTTCGTTTTCCCCATAGCCTCCAGCGCGTCCATGAACAGAATGTCGGAGGAGCTCCCTCCGTCGATTAGAATTCTCTTCATTTCGAACCCGTCTACATCCAAGGTTACCACCAAGGCATCGTCGTGCGGAGTCTCCACGCCTATGAGGTCTTCCGACGAAAAGGAGATTACCATCTCTTCTTTCAGGGTCCAGGATCGGGACCTCTTGCCCAACACCACCGCCGTAGGGATTCTAGAGGCATAGACCTCTCGGGCGGATGAAGTATCACCTCCAGCAGCAAATCCTCCGTGGATCACATTGATAGTGCCCCGTCTCTCCTTGCGAGCACCGGATGACTCTGGATCGGTTCTCTTCTTCTTTGGGGACCGATCGCGGGATCGGGAACGGGACCGCGATCGGGACCGAGAGCGGGATCGACACCGCTTATCCCCGACAAATTCTTTGAGCTTCCCCTTCTGGATCAGCTTTTCGATCTCCTTCTTCAGTTCTCGACAGTGGTTGGTGTCGTGACCGTTCGCGCGGTGAAATCGGCAGTAGCGATCCGTGCGTGATCCCAATAATTCTCCGTCCTTCTTTGGGGGGTATCTGGAGATACCTTGTCGTTCCATGACTATCAGCACTTCCGCCATGGAGCAGTTGAGAGGGATGTCGAGATCAGCCTCCCGTTTATCCTTCCTTGAAGAACGCCTATCGTCCCTTCGATCAGGTCGGCCTCGGTTTCGACTACTCACAGGTTTGCCCTTTGACTTACGATCGTCGAAGGGCTTAACCGACGGCTTTCCTTTGCTCGACTTTGGGGGCTCCAATTCTCCTGCGGCTATCTTCGACTCCTGGACATCGATTTGCCGTTTCACCCTTTTTTGTAGTGCCTCCATATTCCACACAGCTTTCTCAGCCACGCTGTGCATCAGGTCGGAACCATAGGGGGCTGTTAGGTTCCGAATAAAGGTGCGGATGGTTTCGCCCTCTGAGATTTCCTCGTCTATCTCTGCTACGCTGGCTGTGTACCGTTGGTAATAGTGAGCCAGTGATTCGTCGGGTCTCTGCACCACCTGGGTCAGGGACCTCACGCTCTTCAACAAACGTCTCCGACCCTGGTACTGTTGAATGAATCGATCATGCATGTCCGCCCAGCAAGTGATGCAGCCTGGTGGCAGACTAAAGAACCAGGTTAGGGCTCTTTCTCCAAGTGTGTTCGGGAACAGCGTACACACTATGTCTTCACTCGGGGCTCTTCCCAGACACGCCATGAGGTGTTTCTGGACATGGCGAACTGGATCTCCTTCGCCATCGTACTCCTTGATCGTGGGGATGCCTAGCCCAGGCGGGGCTAGGGTGTCGATGAGTCGGGGGACGAAGGGATGAGTGGATCGATCCCTTAGCTCCGACGCCAGCGGCTTCTGCTCTCCCATGCAGATGTTCACGATTTTTACCACCTGGTCGGGGGTGATGGGACCATTCAGGGGAATGGTCCTGTGCTGTACTGGTCCTGGCCCATCAACCACGAATCTCTCCGGCTGACCTGTTACCCTACTCCCGTCCTGGCCTCGGGGCGGGGCTTTCTGTGCGTTCCGACCCTCTGTTGGCGGGGCCACTTCCTCCAACGGGGGCATCTCCTCCTGCCTCCTTGCAGCCTCTCTCCGATCCAAGAGAGCCTCTACGGCCGCCAGAAACATGGGCATGGCTTCCGCCACGGCCCTTGTCAAGTCTGTAGCTGGGGGAGCCTCCTGCCCCCTATTGCCCTGGTGCTGAGGAGCAATATCTTCGGGATCTCCATTGTGCCCCCCTGTCTGGGAGAGCTCAGCCGGGGGATGGTTCTGGTTTTCCTCCTGTTCTGGTACTGAATCCAGATTTGTTGCAGCGGGGTGACGGGAACCACCGGATTGTCCCTGTCTTCTGTGCTTGCCAGCCGCCATTGATCGAGTAGAAGGCATATCATCTTTTTGTTTGTTTCCCACAGACGGCGCCAATGTTGGATCACGGTGGAACTCCGGTACGGACTTTGACGGCCATCCTAGCTCCTTTGCTCCACGCAATCCTGCAAGAGGGGATAGACCGGGCGGTGACCCAGAATCCCTCTCTGATGCTTAAATGAGCGCCCAATACGAACTGGCAAGCAAGTAATCTCAAAGGGTATGTAATTCAACGTAAGTGTTCTGAGGTGATCTCTTGCCCTTTTATAGGCGAAGAGATGCCTCAGGTACCTGGTGAACCGTTGGGGGTGGTTAGCCCGTATCCCGCATATCTCGGATGTGATCCCGCCTATCTAGGCCATGATCTCGTGTATCTCGGCCACGCCCCGCGTATCTCGGCCACGCTCCGTGTATCTTAACCACGTTCCGCGTATCTTGGCCACGCCCCGCGTATCCTGGCCTTATCCTCTGGTAACGAGTCCCGACTCCCGTCGGAGACTCCAGAGTTATCTAGTTGTGTCACCGCTCGGGGCCCCTCGTCATCGTGACAGGGCCAATCATTCTTAGGGATTCATCATCGGGGCCTACTTAAAGGCTTCTCATCGGGAGCTTCCAGCTCCACCGTCGGAACCGACTCTGTCGGGACCTTTCATCGTCGGGACTCCCTTCGTCGGGACCCTTCTCCTAGGTCATCTTGACCTTCATTTTGGGCCTGGTGGCCCTGTTTGCCGTTTCCTCACCGTTAAAGGGCCTGACGGCTATAGTCGAGCCCATCAGAAGTGATCCAACATAGTTGGTTCCTGTTGCGTCCTGGATGAACTGAGTCGTGTGGACGCGTCTGTCTGAGTGGTTGAGCGGGTTTTTGGGCAGTCACCCTTCGTCTGAAAGAGGTTTTCGCCCTGATCGGTGACGAATGTTCGGTCTTAACGCTGAGTCTCGGAAAGGTCTGTATCTCGAAAGGCGGTTGTGTCTCAGGAGGCGTCTGAGTCTCGAAAGGCGGTTGTGTCTCAGGAGGCGTCTGAGTCTCGGGAAACGGTGGTCTGTGCACAAGTCCGGGGCGCCGGTTCCTGCACGAAGGGCCAGTACTAACACGGAGAGGGGGGGGGGTGTGCTAGTGGAACCCTCTCCGATGCCTAAGTCACTCTAGGGCTAAAAAAAGTAATCTTAGAGAGAGAAAGTATTTCTAGAGAGAAGTCAGAGCTCAAAATACCAAAGTTGGGCAAATGAGAGGATGTGTGAAAATTGGTGGCCAAGGCCTCCTATTTATAGGCTTCCTTGGGACCGGACCCGGTTTTAAAGCGGTTTGATGACGGTTCGAAAGCAAGCGGTAACCGTCATCAATATCGGCGATATGCGAACTTGACTTCTCTACACGTAACAGTAATCGCGTAAACGGTAATCGCGCAATACCCATAGTGCAATCCGGACCTCGTCGAATTTGGGCAATTCGGCGAGGTCCGGCTTGCCGCGCAACCCGGACCTCCGGATTGCTTCGTGCAATCCGGAGGTCCGGATGCGCGTAACGCGCTTCCGGACCGTTTTGACCCTTGGGAGACGTTTTTGAAGTCGTGATGTGATTTTTGACGTGTTTACGAGGCCCGAAATATAAATACGAACTCGAATTGGGCACATATCCATCACTTGCCCCCGAGTCAAGTAACGGTTTAAAACCTTTCTTGACTCTATTTTAAGTTAGGATACGCGTCCAATTTGAGCTTGACGCTAACCTTCCGGTTTTGATTGTTGGTTGGACGTAGAAGTCTTGATTTCGTCCGTCCTTTGATTTTCCGACCGAGTGACTTTATTTCCTGTCATCACGGTTAGTGCAATAGAGAATGCGCATACGTAACGTGCAAACATGATTACCGTTAGGGATATAAGTAATTAGTAATACATCATGCAGATGTGCTTTTATCAACGTGTATGCACAAGTAACGGTCATGGCAAGAACGTAATTATGCGATGTTAGAAATATAATCCGTATACTTTTAAAACGACTTAGCGATTATTAAATCATGCATCATGCGATATGAAAACATGCATGTAGAATGACGAGTTTGATACGCGCAATACCAAAACAATCATGTATGTAGAAGCAAATACTTAGAAGAGGGTGGAGTATACCGTAAGCACTTAGGCGTGGGTGTAGATGAATTACTCCTTTAATCCTTATCATCATGGAATCTTTTGGGATATGTGATTACACTAATCCCCAATCATTCTTCCAGCTCTTTGGGAATTCATTCTTCCTTCTTCTTTGCAGGTAATTGCTTCATCATTTCTAGAAACCATTTGTGTGTTCATAGTTTCTTCACCGTCGTAAACCTCAGGTGCATCCCGAAAGTTTCGTGTTTGATCCTTGACCTGTTTTCAGAAATTGACACCACCAATCGACTCAGATCATCACGAGGATTCCAGCGCCGCCTTCGGAATCGCCAGACGACGCCGGACGCGCCCTCACGCGCCGTCGTGTGAGTATTGCCTGGCCGACGCGTGTAACCCACGCGCCGCCTTCTCGTGCTCCGTTCGCCGCGGTCTTACCTTTCAGAAATCGTCTCGACGAGGGGAGTCCATTGTGATACTTATCGTCACGTTTTGAGGTAGTCTGAAAAATCGATTTTACAGGACAGCTTCGACTTGATGTTTGAATGTTGTCGTATTGTTGTTCGTTTGAGCTATTTGTCGTTGTTGTCGTATAGAGCTGCTCATTGGTGTTTGCATGTTGAATAATTGCTGGTTGGTTGTCGTTGCTATCGTCGTTAGTTCATGCCTTAGGCGATTTTTCATTTCCGTGGATGGTTGTGGTAAAATTCCCCAATTTGGACTTATTGCCCCCATACCTTCGTGTGAAATCCTTTTGGTTGGTACGTGTAGTTTTTCCCTTAACGGGTTTGTTGGTTGTCGGAAATCGCCAAATGTCTTTGGGGGTAGCCGATTGTTGTCTTGATGCCTTAGAAAAATATTTTTCCTAAGTGTTGTCGTGTTCGCTCCTCGCGGTTCGTCACGTTAGTCCCACCGTTTGCATGATAGCTTCTTAGGATGTTGGCCCCTTTTGTTATACGTACCATCTTTGCCATGTGCGTTGACTTGGCTATGCGTGTTGACTTTTACTATGCGCATTGACTTTTGCTACACGCGTTGACTTTTACTATGCGCGTTGACTTTTGCTACGCGCGTTGACTTTTGCTTGGTTCTTGCAGATTGTGAAGTCGTAGTAACCTCTTGCGAAAATCCTTTCTTTTTTGAACGAACTGCCGCTATGAGTAAGTCCACCACTCCTCTATCGCAGACTCCTTTTAATTCTAACGTTGAGGATGACTTGGAGGTAGACTTGGTTTTACCATTAGACAGTGTTTTGGACACTGATGGGGGTGTAGCTGCCGAGCCTTCTGTTGAGGCATCTTCTGTCGGAGAGACAGAGGTGTTGGTTAGGTACTACACTAACCGCTTGGATAGATCTTTGTTTACCCTGTATGCGAGTGCTTCCGGACTTGACCCTTGTGCAGAGGCCATTTACCCCTTTGACGCACTCCGTGAGAGTAGTTTAGGAGATGCTACTCCACCTGTAGATTTGTCCGTCGTGTATTCATCTCACGTTAGGGAGGGTTTGCGGTTTCCCTATTGCTCTGACTTGATTGAGCTTTGTAGCGGTTATGGGATTTCCCCCTTAGATCTTGCGCCCAACGGGATTCGGGTATGGACTTGCTTTAGGGTGCTGTTTCACAAGCAGTCCTGGCATTACTCTCCCACCCTCTTTCGCTGCTTCTATCAGCTTAAGAGTCCGGACTCTACGGGATTGTGCAGTGTGAAAGTTCGCTGGCCGAACTTGCAAGGCGATGGTTTTGAGGAACTTGGTCTTGGTGAAGCCAAGTGGGATTCTAGTTACCGATTGGTCGCCGCCGCGGATCGGTCTGCCGATCATTGGAGGCACCATTACTTTTTTGCTCATGATGCAGGTACGACTTGGGACGTCGAGTATATTCGGAAATCTGATCTCGCGCCTGCTTTTCGGGAACTCTCCTTGCTGGATAGGGAGGTGATAAAGCAGATATATCACTGTCAGCGATCGCGTGGTTTTACTTGTTCGATGCGCGCATCTGATCAGGAGTTGGTCGATGTTGGGATTCATGTGCTCCCTTCCGCGGCTTCGGTATGTTAAGAATTTTTATAACTTTTTACCGTGTTGCACTGTAGGTTGGTTTGACGGAAAAAGCTCGTCTTTGCAGACGGCAGCCGCCCGTAAGATTGCTTCTAACGGAAGGATTGTTCCATCTCTTGCTCCCGGAGCATCGGCGGCTTCCGGGCATGGAAAAGGTAAACGGTTTGAATAAACAGTCTTCCTTGTATACTGTCTTAGTTTGGTTGTAACTTTGTGTGTTATTTGCAGGTCGCAAGACGCTTGTTACTGATCACGTTGTTGCCGCTCCTGATCTTACCAAACGGTCCACTGCTGGGACGCGTTCTTCGAGCAGTTCGAAGCGCCCGAAGACTACTGTGACCGTTCCTACTCCTTCCTGTCATAAAGGGAAGGAAGTTGACGGTTGTAAGGATGCGCTGTCTGCCCCCCGCTCGAAGGAGCGGTCTGAGGTGGAATGTACTCTTCCTTCTGGTATAAGCTGAACACATGTATGTGTGCTTTTGTGCGCTTTGTTGGTTTGCATGTAGTGCTCCCGCCACTTGGACGTGCGGATCTGCTTCGTCCTTTGGAAGGTGATATTTTGAATGATAAGTGGATGCCATATGTGACAGGAGATCTCACTTTCGCCAAGAGTTCCCAGCTGAGTATGCCAGAAGTTGGTGTGCGCGTTCTTCATCGATCCGTTCCTCCTGGTGATCGACTTGTTCGGCCTTCGAGCGACGAAGAGGCGCGAACCTTTGTTGAGAGATCGCTATCAGGATTCACTCTAGTGAGTATCTTTCTTTTCTTTGCTATGCTCGTTGTTTTCGAACATGTATGCTTATTGTCTTGTTGTTTTCAGGTTGTTTCTGATATGGTGCACATGGCCTCCTTCATGTTGGAGCTTGTCCAGGAGAAGCGTGCTATTGCCGATAAGGCTGCCGTTGTGTCCGGAGAGCTTAAGGAAGCTAAGGATGAAGTGCGCCGTCTTTCTCTGAAGATGACGGATTTTGATGCTCGTTATGATTCTGATCATGCCCGCCTTGTTCAGCTTGAAGCTGAGAATGTTACCATTGAGAAGGCAATTTCTGACAATGCGGGCAAACACAAGGTTGCCTGTCGGAAAGTGCGCGAAGAGGCAATGAAGGCCGGCATTGAGGAGGGACTTGGAAAGTTCCCTACTACCCCTGAGTTTGACAGCGTGGTTACTACTGCTGCTACGGCGAAGGCCGCTCCTATGCTTAGCGAGTTTGCTGAAGACTTTGTTCGTAGGGTGGGCATTCTTGCTCCTGGCTTTCCCTTTGACAGGTTAGGGCCGTATGCGGAGTTTGCGGTTGGGAAAGTTGCCGAGCTCCGTCGTTTGGATACTGCAACATCTCAGTTTGCATTTTTGTTTGGAGAAGACGGTGGCGACACTAATGTGCAACTTCTGCCTGTTCCGCCCAGTCCTGTCAGAGATGATGGCATTCTTTGATCTCTGCCATCTTTTGGATATGTTGAACTCGTTTCTGAGTCTGTTTTCCCCAGGCTTCTATGTTTAGAAACTTGTTGGAGTTGTTCCTTGGTTGTTGCTTGTGACTTGTTTGCTTTGAACTACGTCGTTTGAACCTGCCTTATACATAACAGTTTGCATGATAATTTGTTAGTAATACTTCATACCGTTATCACTTACTGTGTTTATTGAACGTGGATGACTAGTAACGTAGACATAGTCCCCGTAATTGTGACCGATAGGCACTTTTTATTGATGACTTGAGATGTACTCAAGGTTGCTTGCATGATGCATTACGCATGTTGTTCTTCTTTCCTGAATATCTTGCCGCTATATATGTTGTAACCTGTCAAGCATTCCGCGTATAGCGACTTTTCTTAACAAGTAGTATATTTGAAAGGTGTTATCTTGGCTAAGCAAGATACTAGTTTATACCGTCTCTTAGTTCCACTCTAAGGCGACGTTGTACAAGACTCGACTTGCAAATTTTATGAGTTTTACACAGGGTGCGCACCTGCCAGCGTGTATCAACCCGCGTTGGGGAAGCATACGTAAAAACATTTTGGTTTTTTGAAAAAATATATGTGATACGTGATTTCTGCGTCCAGCTACCACGTAACACTTTTTTTGAAAATATGTATTGTGATGCACGATTTCTGCGTCCAGGAATCATGCAACACGGTTTGAAAATCTGTAGTACGGAATTGTCATCTAACAAGAGGACTTTTGCCGTAAAGTGTGAACCCTTGAACAGGAATTCATAGTACGGGATTGTCATCTAACAAGAGGACGTTCTCCGTATAGAGTGAACCCTTAACAGGAATTCATAGTATGGGGTTGTCATCTAATAAGAGGACTTTCGTCATAAAGAGTGAACCCTAAACAGGATATACACACTTATTGTAGCGTGGGGTCGTTGTCTAACAAGAGAACTTCCGCCATTTATAGTATGGGGTGATCAGTCCCGTATTGTATTTGCCCATCCTGTTTTGAATCCAGGGAATGGCTATGAACATGAGGATTTGCCTCTAACAAGAGATGTCACAGCATGTCATTTTTTAGAAGTAAACATGGGGTTTGTCTTTATAAAGAGGATACCTCAACATGCTACTTTTGTTAGTAAATCTTGGTGTTAATCCCAGATATTGCTTGTAGTTGACGCCTTTGGACAAGTCGTCGTTTTGATGGTAGACCTTGGTGTTATTCCAAGGTATTGCTTGTAGCTGACGCCTTTGGACAAGTCGTCGTTTTGATGGTAGACCTTGGTGTTATTCTAAGGTATTGCTTGTAGCTGACGCCTTTGGACAAGTCGTCATTTTGATGGATAATCCGTAGGTTGTCATTGTGACATATAAGTTGACTGTGCACATAGCGCGATGGCTTTGTGTTGCCGGCACCTTCTTGAGATAGACGCCAATGTTATGAATGGAGAAATAAACTCCCTGAGTGCGGTCGTGATAGGTAAGTACCATCCGTTATATGTGGTTGCAGCATGCTGACTTTGAAAATATTTTGGGCTTAACTCCAAGTTTTTGATTCCATGATGACGCCTTTTGATGTAGTCACCAATATGAGTAAGTTGTTGTTGATTATAAGCGTTGTCATAACGCGTAATAGATTTTTTGCTTGCACATGGAATAATATCTTGGATTGTTGATGTAGATAATAAGCGCGTAGTTTTGTTACTTCGCGTTTAATCCAAAAATAGCGTGCAAGACATAGATATGTACCTACAAATGTAGATTGACTTTATTAGATACTTGCGCATATTTACATTGTTTTTTCGAGAAGGCGTCAACCGATCATTCCTTCTTAAAACATGTAAGGGAACTAGATGCGATGATACTAGAAACACTTAGAATAGAAATGCGCAAAGTAATCGGAAAGATAGTTATTTCTCCCGTCTCTTTTATGGTTGGTTTGACGATGATGTCGCAGAGTCGGTTGCAACAAATCGCCTTAATGCGCCCAGCGCGATGCATTCTTCAACTTCCCATCTCAGTGGTAAACACATGTTTGTGTTGTGCCCCCAGGTTTTGTGGTACTTGCACCATTCCTTAACGTTGTTGCCCAAGAAAGCTGTCTTTGGAACAAGTGGACTCGGGAGCTTGTTTTCGAGTAGGTTGACGTAAATGTCTTCAGCAACCGTGTTTAGCGGTGTGAAGATGTTGTCGATATTGATGCTAGCGCCCCCCTGTTTGTTTGTTTCAGCTTGAACTTCTTTGTCCCAACTGAGGGGTGTACCCCACCTCAGTTCTTGTTCGCACAAGTCTGCTGTCTCGAGCTTGTCTTTTAGATCTGCCATGGTTTTGGTTGTTCTCCATCCATGAGTTCTTCTGAAGAGAAGGAAGGATCTGGCGTTCATGTTTGCATAGAATACGCTTATCACTTCCTCTCCTGTTGCTTTTGCCAAAGAGGCGTTGGACGCGAATCTGATGAAGTAGTTCATGATTGGCTCGCCTTCACCCTGCTTGATGAGCCATATTTGGTTCCATGACGAATACTGAGTGTACTCTTGTGGCTTCCAAACTGTAACTGCTTGTTCGTGCCTTCCATCATCAACGAATTTCTGCCTCTTGAAAGAATTTATCATCGCCACATGAAAATGGTGCTTTGCTCTTAGGGCGTTGACGTAACAACGTCTTGCGGTTATTTGGTCGCCCAGTACTTCCCCGATCCCATGTTCCGTAGGGAACTTCATCTTTTGGTGGACAGTAGAGGGCACGATCACGTAAGGGTTGATCGTTGTTCGTCCCAAAATTCCATTATAGGCCCCAAGAGATTCCACAACGACGAAAGTGACGTTGACGTGCAATGCTTTCCACCCTTGGCCAAGGATGACAAGAAGCGTGATTGTTCCCAGGGGGTGTGTAGCTGCTCCGGCGAAGCTGACTAGCGAGAAGGTTCCCGGAGTCAAGTCTTTGACTGATCTTCCCAGTTGCTCTAGGACTTTGACATGTAGAATGTCAGCGGAGCTTCCACCATCAACGAGGATTCTTTTCACATCATATTCGTCGATGTCCATGGTTATGACTAAAGCGTCATCGTGAGGGTAAACGATATGCTTTAAGTCTTCCCTGGAAAATTGGATGACCACGTCTTCTTGCTCCGGTTGCTTGCGCTTTCCGTATTTCGGCAATGTTGCTGCTTGGGATGCATAAATATCCCGAGCATTAGATACTTGTCCTCCGGCGGCAGGTCCTCCGTGGATGACGTTGATGACACCTCGTTTGGTTGGCGGAGGGTTGTCGTTAACCTTCTCTTTGCCTTTATTTCCTCTTTTTGATGACTCTGCTTGAGCCTTCTTTGGGGGGTTGTCGCCTTGATCGACGAATTGCTTCAATTCGCCTTTGAGGACGAAGTTGTTAATGCGGAAACGTAGGCTGACGCAGCTGTCCGTCTCGTGGCCGATGACCTCGTGGTTTTCACACCACTTGTCTTTGTCTTTCCCGAGCGGGCCTTTTCTGAAATTGTTCGGCTCTTTCCACATGTTCGCATCCTTCATCTCTGTTAATATCACGGATAGCGGGGCATTCAAAGGAATGCAGTCAGCGAGGTTTACTTCTTTTGGCTTATGGAAATCTCCTTGAAAAGGCCTTTTTGGCTGAGGCTACCAATTTCTTCCTTGCTGACCGCTTGAGGGCGGTTTTGCTTGATTCTGCTTTGGGTTTTCTTTCGCCTTTGCAGCAGAGACTTTCACTTTGTTCTGGCTTCTGAACCTTTCTAGGTCCACGTATTCTTTAACTCTTGCGGCTAACTCTTCCATAGTTTCAGCTGGGTGCTTTGCCATCTTTTCTGCTAGGGCATAGCCTCTTCGTCCGAGGTTTCGGATGAATGCTTGCACTATCTCTCCTTCTGTCAGGTTTCCCTGAATATCCGAGATGTTCTGGTTGAAGCGAACGTAATACTCAGCGAGAGATTCTTCATTTTGCTGTTGGACGTCGTCCAGAGCATTTGATCCCTTCAGCAATGTGCGTTCGCCCATGTATCGTTGAATGAATTTAGCCTTCAGGTTCGCCCATGAGGTGATGCTTCCGCATGGCAGCGAGAAGAACCAATGTGCTGCTGTCCCAGCAAGAGTTTGTGAAAACGTCATTGCAAAGTGGTGTGGGTTCTTCGTTCTGCCTAGTAGAGAGTCCTCGTGCTTTTGCACGTGTTCCACCGGATCTCCTTTTCCGCGATAGAGATCTCCTCCAATCCGGTACAGGGAGTCTGGGACGCGACTGTTCACAAGGTGGTCTGCGAACGGATGTGACGCCCTTTCTTCAAGTGCGTGCATACCCTTCATCTTTGCTTCTTTCATCTTCTTCTCCACAATTTCTTCTAACATATCAGCAGTAAACCCTTTTACAGATTCAGCATAATCTGTTGAAGGATTTTGTCGACCAGTGTTATGGTAGATGTCAGATTGATCTCTGCTTGTGGCCTGGAAGGGATCATCCCTCGTTGGCTGTTGTGGGCGGTGGTATGGGGGTTGCCTTTCATTCCTCCAATGGTGGGCTCCTTGGGAAGGAGTTTATGAACGTGCGGCTTCATATCTTGCATGTTGGTTTCTTCCCTGGAAAGGATTGCCTTGGCGGGTAGTGTCGTGCGACATTTCTCTTGTCGGCGCGGCGTGCTCCTGAGCGGTTGGAGGTGGTTGAGCCGCATATCCTTGATTTTTTAGTGACTCGCGGAATGCGAGTAACTCTTCCAGTGCAGCCATCATTTCTGGAGTAACGGTAAGCATCGGGTTTGCTCCCGTAATTTGCTGTTCGCCTTGCAGCATTTCTGTCTGAGATTCGTCATCATCATGCATCTCTGGTTCGAAACCAGGTGGGGGTGAGCGATGCTCGTCCCTTGGCTCTTCGTGGTTGTGCTGTGCGTCGGGCACATCCTCAGTTGGCATGGATGAAGCTATGGAAGTAGCTCTCGGTATGTGGGAAGGTCCCGACTGGCTTCCAGCAGGCTTCTGACCTCCTGCTCTTTTGTTTTCCGGAGACTTCTTAGGACGTCCAGGCCTTTTCCTTGTATTCCTCGCGTTAACCTCTTCTGGAGGTTTGCGATCACTCGTCATGTCTTTGCGGTATGGTAGCTTTTGTTCGAATCACGGAGACGGCGCCAATGTTGCGTCCTGGATGAACTGAGTCGTGTGGACGCGTCTGTCTGAGTGGTTGAGCGGGTTTTTGGGCAGTCACCCTTCGTCTGAAAGAGGTTTTCGCCCTGATCGGTGACGAATTTTCGGTCTTAACGATGAGTCTCGGAAAGGTCTGTATCTCGAAAGGCGGTTGTGTCTCAGGAGGCGTCAGAGTCTCGAAAGGCGGTTGTGTCTCAGGAGGCGTCTGAGTCTCGGGAAATGGTGGTCTGTGCACAAGTCCGAGGCGCCGGTTCCTGCACGAAGGGCCAGTACTAGCACGGAGAGGGGGGAGTGTGCTAGTGGAGCCATCTCCGATGCATAAGTCACTATAGGGCTAAAAAAAGTAATCTTAGAGAGAGAAAGTATTTCTAGAGAGAAGTCAGAGCTCAAAATACCAAAGTTGGGCAAATGAGAGGATGTGTGAAAATTGGTGGCCAAGGCCTCCTATTTATAGTCTTCCTTGGGACCGGACCCGGTTTTAAAGCGGTTTGATGACGGTTCGAAAGCAAGCGGTAAACCGTCATCAATATCGGCGATATGCAAACTTGACTTCTCTACACGTAACAGTAATCGCGTAAACGGTAATCGCGCAATACCCGTAGTGCAATCCGGACCTCGTCGAATTTGTGCAATTCGGCGAGGTCCGGCTTGCCGCGCAACCCGGACGTCCGGGTTGTTTGCAACCCGGACATCTGGGTTGCAATGCAATCTGGAGGTCCGGTCCGGACGCGCGTAACGCGCTTCCGGACCGTTTTGACCCTTGGGAGACGTTTTTGAAGCCGTGATGTGATTTTTAACGTGTTTACGAGGCCCGAAATATAAATACGAACTCGAATTGGGCACATATCCATCAGTTCCAGATCCTAGTGATCAAGGAATACATCTCGGAAGGAAAACCCCGAGACCAAGAGGTTGTAATAGGAAAGTTATAGGTCAAGGTTCTAGCACTGCTATTGTTCCCAACAGAGACGATGCTCCGATAAGAAGCATTGTTCCGAGTGGGAGGATTATTCCCAATAGAAATGATGCTACAATAAGAAGCGTTATTCCGAGTGGGAGAAAAGATAAGACTAATTAGTTGGAATCATAATGCCTAGACGAGAGTCAAAGGCAAGTATCCCATTGAGCAAGGTGAAAACCCCGCTCAAACTATTGGCAAGCACTGGAAAGACCTCAAGTGGAGAAATGGAAAGAAATAATAAATTAGAGAGATTGCCTAAATGAAAGCCATTATAGTCTTTAGTTGATTTACCTGCTAAACACAGGGGCATAAGGATAAGGTGAGCCCTGAAAGAAGGATCACCACTAATGGAAACTCAATGACTCATTGCGAAAGGTATACCTAATGATTCACGGAGAGGACTTTGATAAGAGAAACTCAATGACTATGCGTAAAACCACGGTTAGGGCCATTCATGGTCCTGGTCGCAATCTCGATCACGAGCTGCACCAAAGGAATGTTAAGACCGCATTCCTCCACGGAATCCTAGAGGAAGAGATCTACATGGAGCAACCAGAGGATTTAATTACTCCTGGTAACGAACGTAAAGTTTGTAAACTCCAAAAAGGTCTTTCTACGGTCTTATACAGTCGTCACGGTAACGATACCGCAGATTCCACGAGGAAATCGTAGGAAACGGATTAGTGAGTCTTCACAAGAATCCGTGCATGTATTATAAGACCTCTACGTCTATGTATGTCATCTTAACCTAATACGTGGACGACATACTCATTGCCGAAAACGACATGAGTTTCATGAATAAGTCAAAGTCCTGGTTAGCATCTGTATTTGAGATGAAAGACATGGGACAGGCCACGTATATCTTAGGCATTAAAATTGCTAGAGATCGGGCTACCCGGAAATTGTGTCTATCTCAAGAAGCCTATATCAACAAGCTGATTGAAAAGGTTCAAGTTACAGGATGCCAAACCCGTGGATACGCCGGAGGTATTTGAGTGCGCACTGTCAAAACGTGACGGCCCCAAGAACCTGGCGGAGCGCGAACAGATGAAGGGTGCATAATATTTAATCATGGTTGGTAATTTGATGTACGCCATGCAATGCACCCGTCCGGATATCTGTTACGTCGTGGGCCTAGTCGCACGTTTCCAGTCAGATCCTGGATATCAACATTTAAGGGCGGTAAAACGAATAATTCGTTATCTGATAGGTATTGCTGATTATGCTCTGTGCTATGAGGGCGAGAAGTTAGAATTGACCGGTTACAGTGACGCCGACCATGGTGGCGATATGGATGATCGTAAGTCCACCACATGAGGAGTATTTTTCCTTGCTAATGTTGCCATTTCATGGACGAGCAAGAAGCAAACCTGTGTCGCGCTGTCAACAATGGAATCGGAATCCGTTGCTCTCTCTAAGAATGCACAGGAAGCGGTCTGGCTGAAAATGCTTCTTACTACGTTGCTTGGTGGTGACGTCGAAAGTAAACCTGTAAAGGTGTTCTCCGACAGTCAGGCAGCTATTGCGGCAGTTAAGAATCCGAAGTACCATAGTAGGACCAAACACATTGATGTGAAATATTTTTATGCTAAATCGATGGTAGAAGACAATATAATCACTATGGAATATTTGTCCACTGATGATATGATTGCGGACCCATTAACTAAGCCACTACGCAGGGATACATTCGAAAAGCATGTAAAACTTCTTGGATTGCGTAGGGTTTAAAAATGGCATGTATCTGTGATAAGATTTTGATATTAGAAAGTTACATTTTGTAAGAGAAAGAATTGCAACTGAGTTTATGATCAATCGACGTCATAATGTTTTGATTACATCAAATTTACGGTCTATAAACTGAGTCGTAGGAGGACACAATCCTCTGCCATAACAATGTCGAATGTGGGCCTTACCTAGTCACATAGGTATGGTTGTCTTATGATGGAGGGAGGCCTCCACTATGCAAGGTTGGCTAAGAATCAGGGGAATAAACTTGATTGAGCAGAATGATTATCTATAGTCGAAGTAACTCGACGTGATTCTCGTTCTGCAGATCGCTGTGATGAACTTCGTTCGTCATAAATCTACATTCTTGGTCGGATGAAAATCTGTGATAGCATGATTGACATGTCCCATTCCTGTTGACCCAAAAGGTTTAGGTAAGCTATCAACGCGTGCTTCATACTACGCGTGCCATGTTCGACCACGAGGTCACCGCTCGGTTGTGCTAGTAAGGAATCCTCGTGATTCTGGCAGGCGCAAACTTCTTCACCTCGAGCGTGTGATTGATCCCGGGAGCCTTATGAAGAGGCACCCGAAGTATCCTCATGGACTCAGAACTCGTACCTAAGGTCAGGCTCAATGCTCGCTTCCCGGCGTACGAGCATAGTGGTGAATAAAAAGGCCCAGTGACCACGTCTTTGGAAACCGGTTGGGTTTGAATAAGGGTATGAGCGACGGGGATGGTCAAGCTCACCTGTAATTCACCGATTCTTGTATTCACTAGGTGGCCACCAGCCGGATATTACTTGAAGGTTGTGAATACTTGTACGGATGACTTGGAGAAGTGTTCCTTTGTGGAAACTAGGCAACTGGAGAATTATCAGTTGACCTAGGATACAACGCGATACAATATATATAAATGTTGTTTATACCAGGTTGATTGGAGAAAAGGGAATCAACATTCCGTGGGCGCTACAACACTCCTAACAGATGAGTAGCACGATGCCCGTCGTATCCGCTGGTCGCACAGAAAACCTCGTATGAACTATACGGAAGCACAGAGTATATCAAAGGGGAGAAATGTTGATGCGGATTTGGACAACAATACATTAACAGGCACCCTCCCATTTCGGCGAGTGGGAGCTGTAAGTATATGGTGATGGGCGCGTAATTGGTAGCCCATAATATGTATAGTTTACCTAATGAACTTGGATAAATGTCACATTAGGGTAATTGGGCTAGACCCAAATCCCAATTGACATGGGAGGCCAAAAATTGGGCCTCCCCAAATACATAGGCCGGTCGAAACTTATAGTGAGGGTAAAGTGGACTTTTGTCCATTTTACTCCTCCTATAAATAAGAGGTGTTAGAAAATATTTTAGGGTTAATCATAATTCCCTCACAAGAGTATTTTAGAGAGAAAACCCTCCTCCCACATCTACTAGTTTCGGCCGAACCATTACCAACGCCGATGGTGTGCCAAATTGCTTTCGAGCAACTCTCCGAAGATCTGTCCCCATGCCAAGAATTGATCCGAGGCTTTGTTGTGGAGCTAAGACCACGTAGGGCTTCTTTCACAAAAACCTCTACGGGTTCTGTCCGGTGGATCGGGAACTCCCTCGTACAAAGGATCTTGGACTACGGTAACTGTTGAGGTATGTGTAATTCTTCCGCTACGTAATTTCGATTACATGCACGTACCATGTTTTGGGTTTTCCGTAGTGATTACTCCCCGTAATCTAACAGTAAACAAATAAGAAAAATACAACAGAATTAATAAATCAGTTTTTCTCGAAATTCGCAATATTTTGTCTCGTAGTGCCCATATGAATTTTCAGATCTCTCGCCGTTTACAGCTTACCCCCTGTGACCTGTGACCCCGTCCTCCAGAGCCACCGCCACGGCCTCACCTGCTCCCGCCGTGTCAGGCCCGTCGTTCGCCGCTATCCGTCGCTACTGCTGCGTCGGATCCGTCGTTTCCGGCAGGACTCGCCCCTCCTGAACGTCGTCGGAGCTTCCCGTGCTGCTGCCGTCGTCCGTCGTTCACGGCCCGTGTCGCCGCTGCTCCTTCGCCCGTCCTTGTCGGAGCCTCTGCTACTGCCGTCGCCTTGCCCGCCGTCCAGAGCGTCAACCGCCGTGAACCCTGCATCTCCGGTGGCCCCTCTCGTATCAGGTGAGCTCCCGTTGTCCTGTTTCTCTTTTTCTTTTTTTATTATTTTTTAAATTATTTTTATTGTTTTATTATATTTTATTAGTATTATTATTTAGTCATTATGAAAATTATTATTATTATTATCATTATTATACTTAATTAGCTTAGATGTAAATGGTTTAATTTAAGTGGGAAAATTATATATGTACGTTAAATTATGTGTATTAGGTGGTGTATGGATTTAAGCATGCTCGATATTTTTAGGTATTTCAGGTTTCGTCTTAATTAGGAATATAGAATGTAATCAGTTTTTTTTTTTTTTTAGACTTAGGATAATAAATGATAATATTTTTTTTATATGATAAATTTAATTAAATTCTGACATGGTTAGATTAATTTGAATAACATAATTTAGATAATAAAGTTAGCAAATAAAGTGAATTGAGTACCGAAATGGCGTAGTTAAAAATTATATTTTTAACTCGTAATAGAACCCCGAACTCGAATTTCTGATCGTAGACCGATTTATTACCTAGGTGTTTAATTCATTATTCGCTTAGTTGATTTAGGATTCTAGTTAACCTTATAATTAAGTAGTGGCGACTCTTTCAAAATTGCACGTTTTCAAAACGTAATTCGCCGTAGGTTAGATTTAGGTCTGACAGATAAAATTGTTAAAAAATTGAAAAATTGAGATGATGGATGGATCAATATAGTTTTTGTTGAAAAAAAGGATGTGACGAAAAAAACGTTTCGTGAGAATGAATGAGATGTTTTGGTGCAATCATAGAGCTTCTTGATGTCTACATGGTATTGAATTTGAACAATTTGTAACTTAAAAAGTTACCAATCAATAGAATGGACTCTTTTTGACAACTAAGTGAGGCAAAATATTATGTGTCAACACTGATGGGCTTCGCTGTGGCCGTTAGGCCCTTTAACGCCGAGCAAACGGTGAATAGGGCCACTGGGCCCCCAATGGAGGTCAAGATGACCCAGGCGAAGGGTCCCGACAGAGGGAGTCCCGATGATGAAAGGTCCCGATAGGTGAGCTGAATGCTCCCGATGAGATGCCTTTAAGTAGGCCCGGATGACGAATCCCTGAGAACGATTGGCCCTGTCACGATGACGAGGGGCCCCGAGCGGTGACACAACGAGATAAACTCTGGAGTCCCCGATATTAGTCGGGACTTGCTATCAGAGGATGAGGCCGAGATACGCGGGGCGTGGCCGAGATAAGCGAGATCATGGCCTAGATAGGCGGGATCGTGCCCGAGATACGCGGAATACGGGCTAACCACCCTAACGGTTCACCAGGTAAGTGAGGTACATCTCCGCCTATAAAAGGGCAGAGGTTACCTCAGAGCATAGGACGTTTTGATACACGCTACTTGAGATTACTGCTTGCCAGTCCATACGAGATACTCATTTAAGCATCAGAGAGGGATTCTGGGTCACCGCCCGGTCTATCCCCTCTTGCAGGATTACGTGGAGCGAAGGAGCTAGGATCTCCGTCAAAGATCGTGCCGGAGTTCTACCGTGATCCAACATTGGCGCCGTCTGTGGGAACGTAACAAAAAGCTGATATGCCAATGGTGGCTGGCAAGCAAAGAAGATAAGGACAATCTGGTGGTTCCCGTCATCCTGCTGGGACGACTCTGAATTCACCACCAGAGCATGGTGAGGACCAGAATCTCCCCGCGGAGGTCTCTCGGACAGGGGGGCATAATGAAGCTCCTGAAGATACTGCTGCTCAACACTAGGGGAATAGGGAGCGGGAGGCTCCTCCGAATGCGGACCTGACGAGGGTTGTGGCGGAGGCCATGCCGATGTTTTTGGCGGCCGTAGAGGCTCTCTTAGATCGGAGAGAGGCTGCGAGAAGGCAAGAGGAGATGCCTCCGCTAGAAGAGGAAGCGCCCCCACCAGCAGAGGTTCAGAATGTGCGGGAGGTTTAGCCCCGAAACCTGGGCAGGAGTAGGGAGTCCACTCAACCAGAACGATTTGTGGTCGATGGACCAGGACCAGTGCAGCACAGGACCATTCCCCTTAATGGTCCCATCACCCCCGATCAGGTGGTGAAGATCGTGAACATCTGCATGGGAGAGCAGAAGCCGCTGGTGTCGGAGCTGAGGGATCGATCCACACATCCCTTCGTTCCTCGACATATAGACACCCTCGCCCCGCCAGGGCTGGGTATCCCCACGATTAAGGAGTATGATGGCGAGGGAGATCCGGTTCGTCATGTCCAGAAGCACCTTATGGCGTGTCTGGGCAGAGCCCCAAATGAAGATATCGTGTGTACGCTGTTCCCGAACACACTTGGTGAGAGAGCCCTGACCTGGTTCTTCAGTCTGCCCCCAGGCTGCATCACTTGCTGGGCTGATATGCACGACCGCTTTATTCAGCAGTACCAGGGTCGCAGACGTCTGTTGAAGAGTGTAAGGCCTCTGACCCAAGTGGTACAGAGGCCCGATGAGTCGCTGGCGCATTAATACCAGCGATACAAGGCCAGCATCGGGGAGATTGGCGAGGAGATTTCGGTGGGTGAAACCATCCGTACCTTCATTCGGAACCTAACAGCCCCCTACGGTTCCGACTTAATGCACAGCGTGGCTGAGAAGGCTGTGTGGAATATGGAGGCACTGCAGAAGAGGGTGAAGCGGCAAATCGATGTCCAGGAGTGGAAGATAGCCGCCGGAGAGCTCGAGCCCCCGAAGTCGAATAAGGGAAAACAGTCGGTCAAACCCTTAGATGAGCGCAAGTCGAAGGATAAATCCGAGAGCAGTCGGAATCGAGGTCGCTCTGATCGGAGGGATGATAGGCGTTCCTCGAAGAAGGACATGCGGGAGGATTATGGCATTCCTCTCAACAGCTCTATGGCAGAAGTGTTAACGGTCATGGAGCGACAGGGTATCTCCAGGTATCCCCCGAAGAAGGAAGGAGAATTTTTGGGATCCCGCACCGATCTGTCGATTCCACCGTGCAAACGGTCACGATACTAACCATTGTTGGGAACTGAAGAAGGAGATCGAAAAGCTGATCCAGAAGGGGAAGCTTAAGGAGTTTGTCGGGGAGAAGCGATGTCAATCCCGTTCTCGATCCCGATCACGGTCCCGTTCCCGGTCCCGCGATCGGTCCCCAAAGAAGAAGAGGTCTGACCCGGAGTCTTCTGGTGCTCGTAAGGAGAAGCGGGGCACTATCAATGTGATTCACGGAGGGTTTGCCGCGGGAGGTGATACGTCGTCCTCCCGGGAGGTTTATGCCTCTAGAATTCTAGCTGTTGTGATACTGGGTAAGAGGTCCCGATCCTGGACCCTGAAGGAGAGATGGTGATCTCCTTTTCGTCGGAGGATCTCGTAGGCGTGGAGACTCCGCATGATGACGCTTTGGTCGTGACTTTGGATGTGGATGGGTACGAGATGAAGCGGATTCTGATTGATGGAGGGAGCTCCTCCGATATTCTGTTCATGGACGCGCTGGAGGCCATGGGGAAAACGAAGAAGGACCTGAAGGAAGCGAACTTCCCGATGGTCGGATTCTCTGGTTTTACCTCCTATCCGCTAGGAGTGATCACCTTACCAGTGGAGTTTGGTAGCGGGTGGAAATTGGAGAGGAGGAACGTGGAGTTTGTGGTAGTTGAGTTCGCGGGGACCTACAACGCGATTATCGGGAGAACTACCATCAACCCCCTGATGGCAGTTGCCTCGACTGTTCACCAGAAGATGAAGTTCCCGACTGACCATGGAGTCGGAGAGGTCAAGGGCGACCAGGTGGCTTCCAGGAAATGTTATGTTAACGCCACCCGAAGGAAAAGACGGGAGGCTATGACTGTCCTTCAGACAGATGCTGATCCCAGAGAAGAGTTTGGGCGTCCCACCCCCGTGGAGGATTTGAAGGAGGTCGAGATTGATGGGCTTCAGAGGAAGGTGAAAATCGGGTCTGCTCTGAGCGAGGAGACAGCCCGAAAATTGATCGATCTACTGAAAGAGTTCAAGGAGTTGTTTGCCTGGTCTCCGAGTGACATGCCAGGAATCAGCCCCGACGTAATCGTGCATGAGTTGAAGATTGATCCTACGATCAAGCCTATCGCACAGAAAAGGCGTCCGATGGGCACAGACAAAAGGATTGCAATCCAGCAAGAGGTGGGTAGGTTGCTCGATGCTGGGTTTATCAAGGAGCTCCGATTCCAGACTTGGGTGGCTAACCCGGTGCTGGTGAAGAAGAGCAATGGGAAATGGCGGATGTGCGTTGATTTCCGCGACCTGAATAAGGCTTGCCCGAAGGACTGTTACCCGCTCCCGAGAATCGACCAGCTGGTGGATGCCACGTCGGGACATGAGCTGTTGAGCTTCATGGATGCGTACTCGGGCTATAACCAGATCAAGATGGCTAAGGAAGACGCTCCTCACACAGCATTTTATGCAGACAGTGACATTTATCACTACGATGTCATGCCTTTCGGGTTGATCAATGCCGGGCAACCTACCAGCGGATGGTGAACAAGCTGTTCGGAGATATGCTGGGGAAAACCATGGAGGCTTACGTGGACGATATGCTGGTGAAGTCCCGACAAGCTGAGGATCATGTGCACAACCTAGCCACAGCTTTTGAGCGGATGAGGCTTCATTAGGTTCGCTTGAACCCGACGAAATGTGCCTTCGGAGTCCACTCGGGGAATTTTCTGGGCTTTATGGTGAGTCAGAGAGGAATTGAGGTGAACCCCGAGAAGCTGAGAGCAATTGAAGAGATGCAGTCTCCGATAAACCATCGGGAGGTGCAAGTGCTGAATGGTCGACTAGCTGCAATGAATCGCTTCCTGTCCAAGGCAAGTGACCGGTCAATGCCATTTTTTGAAGTCCTAAGGGCCAACAAGAAGTTCGAATGGACCACCGAGTGTGAAGAAGCGTTCCAGGCACTCAAGCAGCAACTTCGCACCCTCCCGCCGTTGGCGAAACCGGTTCCAGGCGAGCCGCTCTATCTTTACTTGGTTGTTTCTGAATTTTCCATTAGCTCTGTGTTAGTGAAGGTTGTCGAGGGTAATCAAGTCCCCGTCTATTATGTAAGCAAGGCGTTTGCCAAGTCTGAATTGAATTATCCTGCCGTTGAGAAGTATCTCTTTGCGTTGATTATTACTGCTCGGAAGCTAAGGCCTTATTTCCACGCACACGAGATTACTGTGTTGACGAACCAACCTCTAAAGCATTTTTTGAACCGACCGGATGCGTCAGGGAGATTAGTAAAATGGGCAGTCGAGCTTAGTGAGTTTCACATACACTTTGCTCCGAGAACGACTATTAAGGGCCAGGCATTGGCGGATTTCATAGTAGAGTCTACAGCCCCCAATCTGGAAGAAGCGGGCCCTGTAGAGGGGGCAACCATGGAGGTCCCGATAGCAGAACAACCAGAGATGGCAGAGCAATCAGAACAGCCAAACGAGGAAAATACTTGGGAGACATACACGGATGGCTCCTCGAGTTCAGATGGATCAGGAGCAGGGTTTATATTGATACCACCAGGCGGAGGTGAGCCGTTGCGATATGCTTTGGCCTTAACATTTAGGGCCACGAACAACGAAGCTGAGTATGAGGCTCTTATCACGGGCCTGAAAAATTGCCAAAGGTACGGGAGTTGCTCACTTGAGAGTGAAGTGTGATGCGGCCCTGATTGTGAATCAGGTTCAAGGGCGATACGAGGCGAAGAGCCAGATGATGAGGAAGTACCTTCGCGAGGTGCAAGTCTTGAAGGAGAGCTTTAAAAGCTTCGACATCGAAGCGATCCCGAGGGAGGAAAACGTGGAGGCAGATGCCTTGAGCAAATTTGCCCTGGGGGCACCCTTGGAGAAAAATCGGAAGGTGCACTTCTTGGAGAAGGTGATCTTGTCGACCACCGACCCGACACAGGTGTGTGCTATTGAAGCAGGATCGGAGGAGGAGCCCACTTGGATGACCCCGATAGTCGCGTACCTGACTACGGGGGCAGTCCCCGATAATGAAGTGATAGCTGACAGGATACGTCGGATCGCGGTTAATTACGTGATGTTGGACAATCAGCTATATAAGAAGGGCTGGTTCTCGACTCCGTACTTGAAGTGTGTGGCTGAGCCCAACACAAATCGAATCCTGAGGGAGGTACACGAAGGGGTCGCGGCTTGTCACGAAGGAGCCTGATCCATTATGAGGAAGGTGCTGAACTTGGGCTATTATTGGCCTACAATGAGCAAGGAGGCGACGGCATTGGTCTGATCCTGTGACGCGTGCCAGAGGTACGCCCCGAGTATTGTGGCTCCGGCTGCCAATCTGACGTCCATCAAGAGTGCTTGGCCCTTCGCGCAATGGGGCATCGACTTGGTGGGACCTCTCCCGCAGGCACAAGGTCAGTGTAAATATTTGCTTGTGGCTATCGATTATTTTTCGAAATGGATAGAAGCAAAGGCGTTGGCCAAGACGACGGGGAACCAGATCGTCAAATTTCTCCAAACTCATATTGTATCCAGATATGGGATTCCTAAGGTGGTGATCAGCGACAATGGTCCACCGTTTAACGGGTCTCAGGTGAAGGAGTATCTGGAGGAGTTGAACATCGAGCACCGGACAGCCTCTGTCCGCCATGCTCAGACTACTGGCCAGGTGGAATCGGCCAACAAAATCGTGATGGATGGCCTGAAGAAAAGGGTCTATGCCTTGAAGGGCAAATGACTAAACGAGCTGGAAAACGTGCTTTGGGCTGTTAGAACGAGACCCAAACGATCAACTGGAGAGACTCCGTTTGGCCTTGTTTATGGCACGGAGGCTGTTGCTCCCGTGGAGGTAGCTGTGGCATCCTATCGGATGAGATATTACAAGCCTTTGACGAATGATGAAATGAGACGTCTGGATTTGGACTTGCTCGAAGAGAAGAGGCGGGAAGCCGACGAAGTCCAGACTCTAATGCGTTTGGCGGCGGCCAGGTATTACAATCGACGAGTTAAGTCCCGACAATTCTTCGTCAGGGAGCTGGTTTGGCGTCGCAACGAGTTTACCCTTCTGGATCGAATCAACAAGATGTCACCAAAATGGGAAGGACCTTACAAGGTCGTGGGGATGCCAGCTCTGAATGCGTACAAGTTGGAAGACCTTGATGGCAGAGCATTGAAGCATTCTTTTAGTGGTGAAAATTTGAAGAAATGTCATGCTTGATGAAATGTCGCCTTAAGTGGTGCCCGATGAAAAGTCGCCTTAAGTGGTGCCCGATGAAAAGTCGCCTTAAGTGGTGCCCGATGTAAAATCGCCTTAAGTGGTGTAAGTTATTTATCGTTTGATTCGATGTAAGCAAATTTTGTGCCATCAATGAATAAAGAGGTTACTTCCGATCAGAATTATTCTTAGATTCATTCTAAGCGTTACTTAGTCGCCTTGAGTGGTGCACGAGAAAAGTCGCCTTGAGTGGTGCACGAGAAAAGCCGCCTTAAGTGGTGCACGAGAAAGTCGCCTTGAGTGGTGCACGAGAAAAGTCGTCTTAAGTGATGCACGAGATTAAGTTGTCTTAAGTGATGCACGAGATTAAGTCGTCTTAAGTGATGCATGATTCTTGGATTTATTCTAAGTATTGGAAAGTCGCCTTAAGTGGTGCGTGATGGTAAGTCACCTTAAGTGGTGCAAGTTGGTAAATCGTCTTAAGTGATGTGTGAGAATATCTTAAGTGTCGAGGTTTCGACTTATGTAAGTATAGTAAAGTCGCTTCAGGAAGTGCAAGGGAAAATCGGAACTAAGAAAGTCTGATATTCATAAGGGCTCAAAGGCCCGAGGATTACAAAAATGAGGAGAATACAAGGACTCTAAAGATAAGCAGTTAGGCTTGGTCCTTGTCGGCGGCATCAACGGGAGCTGGGTCAACGAGGTCGGTGGCAGAAGTCTCCACAGGTTCAGCCGCTGGAGGGTCGATTATCGGAGTATCAGTACTTGGAGGCTCCGCTATGTCTTCAACAATCGCGGGAGTGCTCCCCCCATCTCTCCTCCGAGAGAGCAGAGTATTTCTTCGGGAAGGGAGCGAGAGAAGGAGACTTGTCGAAGTTGATGGCGTCGCCATACTCCAGGTGGAGTTCCTCGACTGTGTTGAAGAGGGTGTTCTCCACCTCCGCGCTGCAGAACTTTACAGCATCAGCCTGGAAGTCTTCGGACCTCCGATAATCCTCCCGGCCCTTGGTCTCGGCCGCGACGAGCTGCGCGGGAACCCCCGCAACTTGCTCCTCCAGAGCCTTCTTCTCAAGGACCAGCTTGTCCTCAGCAACCCGCCGCTCCTGCTGCTCCCGCTTCAGGAGCCCATTGAAGTCACGGACCTGCTTTTGGAGGTCCCGAGTCTTTCGGTCGAGGATGGCCTGCTCCTTGGCCAGTTTTCCCCGCGAAGACTCGGAGGCCGCGAGATCCTCCTTAAGCTTGGCCGTGACCGCCCGCTCTTGCTCCAGGGCCTCCTCATAGGCGAGGAGGTACCCGATTGAACGGTTGATGTCCCCCATCTCCTGCGAAGAATGGAAAAGAAGTATTAGTAGATGAGCAACCGGTCTTATTGATGAAGAAAAGAAAGGTGAAAGGCTTACCTCTATCCGACGCATGCACATTTCTTTTACATCCCGGCGCATCTCCTCCCGATCTAAGGTAATCGGATACCTCATAGAAGGCAGGATTGAGCCTGCTACCAGGTGTAGAGCCAGCTCCGGATATGTGTCCCCTTGTCGGAGCTGGACCCCTTGCAGCGTTTGGATCGGAGTCCAGGGAGCATCCTCCTGGTCGGGGTCGAAGGCCTTGTAAAAACTCCCGTCGAGGGGAAGAGGAGAAGGGCCGACTGGGGACGTGGAGGGGCGTGCCTCCGACCCACCCCGGGCTGGGGAAGGAGTGAAGTCGTGGGAGGGCGATGGTTGTCGCTGCGGTCGTGAAGAAGGCGAGGGGGGCAGCCCCTTGGAGGTTGGTTTCAGCGGGGACTGCCCCGTCCTCCGACGATGGCGAAGGGAGCCACCCTCATCAGTATCCTCGGAGGAGTCCAGGCTCTCCACCCGACGAAATTGTTCGCCGGTCAGGGTCCCACCACTAGAGAAAAGTGGTGCCCCTGCAGAAGGAGGCGCCCCTGCTGAAGGTGGCACGCCTGCTGAGGCTCCAGCACCCGACGGAGTCCCGGAGTGACCTGCACCTAGAGGACGAGATGAGGCTTTAGAAACGTAATCAGGAAGTTCATTAGAGCCCTTACACCAAACAAGACGTCGGGAGACATATTGGTCCTTCCCGCGGTAGTTGTAGTAGCTCGCCTTCAGGACACAAGGATTTTCCCCTCGGAGGACTCGTTTGACGTCGGCGATGCGGGCCTCCATGGTCGAAGGAATCAAATCCTTCGGAACCAACCTCCTGTACGATTTAATAGCGAGGCGGAGCTTTTTACCTTCTTCAGCGTTCTGGACGTCGAAGAGCTTATCCACCTCCACACGGCTCCGCTTGGGCCTCTCCGCGGAAGGAGACCCCGATGGAGCAGCAGCCTTCTTGGCTGACTTCCTCTTCCGCGTGGGGCGGACAGCATCGGTCTCCCCCTGCTTAAGGATCAGATTGGTCAGCACGGATACCTTCTTAGCTGCAAACAATAAAAACAGAGGTTAGAGATTTACCCAGGGAATCATATTGGAGGGGCCGTCGAAGAGCTGCCCCCCGGAGATTGTGTCGAGGAGTCGGATCCCGGCATTCACCAGGTCCTGCTCCACGAGAGAATTGGCGTCGAGGGGAGTGTAGGACTCCCCCCACCGATAGAGCTGGATGAGCTGAAGAGTCTGGAAGTCTTCGTCGGTGTAGGTATGGAAAGCGGGAGGAGAATCCGCTTCCACCTCTCATCGGGGCCACGGGATCGAGGAGTTTTGGATGAAGAAGTAGCTCCTCTTCCACCCACTGTTGTCGGACCCCGTGTCGACCAGGAGTCCCCGACCCTTGACCACCTTCCAGGTGTCACTGGTCCAGTTGCACAACCCGAGTTGCGCCTTGTTCCACTTCGGCATCCGGGGGTAGAAGGCACAAACCCCCGCCTTGTTGCACTTCATTCCGTAGAAGGTCTTGAAGAGCTTGAGGCTGTATACCCACTTCTGTCGGAAGCAGAGGACCTGGAAGGCGTTCCACAGGCGTATGGCGTGCGGAGAGAAGGTGGTCGGATGCGTCTTGTAATGCTGGCACATCTCGACCAGATTACCACAGAAGGGGAATCTGATCCCCGCTGATATTTGCCCCGTTGAGGAAAATACCTCCCCTTTCCGGGGACGAGTAACCTCAAGGTTACCCGAGGGGCGGGGCCAGGGATACGGGAAACGAGGTTCCCATGTAGAGGTGATGCATCCCTCCCGGAGAGCTGCATCATACACAGTGCTGGAAATCTCGTTCAGAGCATAGTCGAAGTTGAAGGGCTTCCTTCCCTCAGAACTAGATCCGCTGTCTGAAATCAGCCATGGAAAGGCACATTGGTTTTTCCGGAAAACTGCAAACAAGGAAAAAATGTACAAGCAACGAAGAAAAAACCCTTACCAGACATGATGGTTGGAGGCTGGAAGGATGAACTTGACGTTTCCGGAAAAGTGGCTTGGAAGAACAGGAGGCCGGAGGAGCATTGAGGTCTTCGGAATCGCAGAGCTTGAATTCTCAGAGAGGTTGCAGAGAGCTTTTGAAATTTCGGAGACGGTAAAAGTGAAACTGTGCCCACGGTTAGGGTTTTATAAGCGAAGAGGACAGTCGAAGGGACGCTTTGATCTGAATCGTCGAAGTCGAAGCGTTCTGATCTGGACCGTTGAGATGAAACGTGCAGAATGGCAACGGGTGCAATGATGAAACGGCCTGAAAAGCACTTTTCAGAAAAGCAGGCGCGAAAAATCAGGCACGGGTACTGAAGACGTCGCTTCGTTATCTTCTGCATTTATTGGCTGGGGAACCGAGGAGTCCTCTCGGATTTGGCAGTTATCCACAAGGTATTGAGGAAACGTAAACGAGAAGACTTGTACTAAATGACTATGCCAAGGGAAAGATCCCCGACTCCGACGTCGGGAGGTCGGGAGTTGAAAGACACGACGAACTGTAAGTCCCTCATGTCTTGGGGGAAAATGATGGGCTTCGTTGTGGCCGTTATGCCCTTTAACGCCGAGCAAACGGTGAATAGGGCCACTGGGCCCCCAATGGAGGTCAAGATGACCCAGGCGAAGGGTCCCGACAGAGGGAGTCCCGATGATGAAAGGTCCCGACAGAGTCGGTCCCGATAGGTGAGCTGAATGCTCCCGATGAGATGCCTTTAAGTAGGCCCCGATGACGAATCCCTGAGAACGATTGGCCCTGTCACGATGACGAGGGGCCCCGAGCAGTGACACAACGAGATAAACTCTGGAGTCCCCGATATTAGTCGGGACTTGCTATCAGAGGATGAGGCCGAGATACGCGGGACGTGGCCGAGATACGCGGAGCGTAGCTAAGATACGCGGAGCGTGGCCGAGATACGCGGGGCGTGGCCTTGAGATTACTGCTTGCTAGTTCATACGAGATACTCATTTAAGCATCGGAGAGGGATTCTGGGTCACCGCCCGGTCTATCCCCTCTTGCAGGATTACGTGGAGCGAAGGAGCTAGGATCGCCGTCAAAGATCGTGCCGGAGTTCTACCGTGATCCAACAAACACTATATTTAACCTTTAAGTTAATTTTATTAATGTATATACATATACTATTTCTTTTTCACTATATCTATTAGATTTACTTTTAAATATAATTAGAGTTGGTATATAATAATATTAATTATTTTTCTCTGTAAATGATATTTAATAGATGGAGGTAAAAGTCTCACTTTAATTTTTAAAAAAATCTCGAACATTCATATGAAAATTATAAATAAGTGGTGAGCCTTCTTTCAGGACTCACCGTATCCTTGTGCCCCTGTGGTTAGCAGGTAAATTAACTACAAATTATTGTAAACACTTGATTTTGACCCAGACGTAACGACGTTACACATAATACGTCAATTCCGGACGCGTCAAGCCACGAAGTCTCCAAGAAATGCTTAAGTGCATATTAGGAAATTATTATAAATATATTTTAAATTATTTTGAATATATTTTAATATTTTCGGAATATTTAAAATATATATATATATAATAATTAGTTTTTTAATTTTATAGACAATTATCTGTAAGGTATTTATCTACAGATATTATCTTTTATTTAAAGGTAATTATCTGTTGAGATATATATCCCTAGGAATTATCTGTTAGCATTTTTTATTTAGATTTTATCTGTAATCTAGGCTAGGTTTCTACTATAAATAGGGGTCCAGTTCTACACTGTAAAGACATAGAAAAACACCACAATATCAATAATAATACACTTCTGTCTCGGGATTCGTGCAATTTCGTCTTATTGTGCTTTGTATTTAAAAAAAGAATAATTTATTTCATCATCTTCCTCCCACTCCATACAACCCCCACCGTTGCCGGCCCTCGCCGCCGGTGCCCTCTTGCCCGACCGGATTACCTCCTGCCGGCAACCACCTCCGACGCCATTCTCTCTCTCTCTCTCTATCTATCTATATCTCTCTCTCTCTAAATTTTGCCGGCCAAGCCCCGACTGTGGCCAAGCCACCACTGCTGTTCGCCATACCACCGCCCTTCGTCGTCCTTAGCCAACACGCCACCACCGGCCTCCGTTCCCGTTGACATTCTCGCCCTCACAGAGCCAACCGGAGTTGTCCGGCCAACTGGAGTTGTCCCGGCCGTCCGTCGCGATCCCGGACCTCGCCAGGCCTTGTCCGTCTCGCCGTGCCGTCCCACCTCGCTTTCGCTGTCCCTCGTCCGAAGCTCGCACGCCGGTTACCAGAGTACCGCCGGAGTCGCTACTGTCGTCCTTCTGTTTGCTGCGCCCTTTTCCTTAGTCATTGGAGTCTCTGCGCAGGTAATTGTCTTTTATTGTTTTTTATTTGATTTTAATTGCTTAATCATTTAATTACTTATTTTCTGTTAATTGTTCATTATTATCATTATATCATATAAATTATATAGTTTATGATGGATATACGTCTCCCAAAGGGTCAAAACGGTCCGAAAGTGCATTTACGCGCGTCTGGACCTCCGGATTGCGCGGCAATCCGGACCTCGCCGAATTGCCCAAGTTCGACGAGGTCCGGATTGCACTTCGGATATTACGCGATTACCGTTACGTGTAGAGAAGTCAAGTTCGCGCATTGCCAATGTTGATGACGGTTACCGCTTGCTTTTGAACCGTCATCAAACCGCTTTAAAACCAGGTCCGGTCCCAAGGAAGCCTATAAATAGGAGGCCTTGGCCACCCATTTTCACACATCCTCTCATTTGCCCAACTTTGGTATTTTGAGCTCGGACTTCTCTCTAGAAATACTTTCTCTCTCTAGAATTACCTTTTTTACCCCTATAGTGACTTAAGCATCGGAGAGGGCTCCACTAGCACCACCCCCCCCCCCCCCCTCTCCGTGCTAGTACTGGCTTTTCGTGCAGGAACCGGCGCTCCAGACGTTCGGACTTGTGCACAGACCATCGCCTTTTGAGACTCAGACGCCTCCCGTGTCACAACCGCCTTTTGAGACTCAGACGCTTCCTGAGACACAACCGCCTTTTGAGACACAGA
The DNA here is from genome assembly GCA_036873135.1 of Clarkia xantiana subsp. parviflora. Classification (NCBI taxonomy): domain Eukaryota; kingdom Viridiplantae; phylum Streptophyta; class Magnoliopsida; order Myrtales; family Onagraceae; genus Clarkia; species Clarkia xantiana. The sequence goes on from JAPTYO010000018.1 coordinate 4,291,476, forward strand.
CCTTTCCGAGACTCAGCCGAACACTCGTCAAGTGGCACAAACCTCTTTCAGACGAAGGGTTACAGCCCGAAAACCCGCTCAACCATTCAGACAGACGCGTCCCCACGACCCAGTTCATCCAGGACGTAACATTGGCGCCGTCTACGTGATTCGAACAAAAAGCTATCATACCGCAAAGTCATGACGAGTGATCACAACCTTCCCGAAGAGGTTAACGCGAGGAATACAAGGAAAAGGCATGGACGTCCTAAGAAGTCTCCGGCAAACAAAAAAGCAGGAGGTCAGAGACCAGCTGGAAGCAAGTCGGGACCTTCCCACATACCAAGAGCTACTTCCGTAGCTTCATCCATGCCAACCGAGGAAGTGCCTGACGCACAGCACAACCACCAAGAGCCAAGGGATGAGCATTGCTCACCCCCACCTGGTTTCGAGCCAGAAATGCATGGTGATGAATCTCAGTCAGAAATGCCGCAAGGCGAACAACAAACGGGGGCAAACCCGATGCCTAACGTTACTCCAGCAATGATGGCTGCACTGGAAGAGTTACTCGCATTCCGCGAGTAACTAAGAAACCAAGGATATGCGACTCAACCACCTCCAACCAACCAAGAGCATGCTGCGCCAACAAGAGAGATATCGCAGGACACTACCCGCCAAGGAAATCCTTTCCAGGGCAGAAACCAACATGCAAGATATGAACCCGCCCGTTCATACCCTCCTTCCCAAGGAGCCCGTCATTGGAGGAACGAAAGGCAACCCCCATACCACCGCCCACAGCAGCCAACAAGGGATGATCCCTTCCAGGCCACAAGCAGAGATCAATCTGACATCTACCATAACAATGGTCGGCAAAATCCTTCAACAGGTTATGCTGAGCCTGTAAAAGGGTTTACCGCCGAGATGTTAGAAGAGATTGTGGAGAAGAATATGAAGGAAGCAAAGATGAAAGGTATGCACGCACTTGAAGAAAGGGCGTCACATCCGTTCGCTGACCACCTTGTAAACAGTCGTGTCCCAGACTCACTGTACCGGATCAGAGGAGATCTCTATCGAGGAAAAGGAGATCCAGTAGAACATGTGCAAAAGCACGAGGCCTCTCTGCTAGGCAGAACAAAGAACCCACACCACTTTACAATGACGTTTTCACAAACTCTTGCCGGGTCCGCAGCACACTGGTTCTTCTCACTGCCATGCGGAAGCATCACCTCATGGGCGGACCTAAAGGCTAAATTCATTCAGCGATACATGGGCGAGCGCACATTGCTGAAGGGGTCAAATGCTCTGGACGACATCCAGCAGCAAAATGAAGAATCTCTCGCCGACTACTACGTTCGCTTCAACCAGAATATCTCCGATATTCAGGGGAACTTGACGGAAGGAGAGATAGTTCGATCATTCATTCGAAACCTCGGACGAAGAGGCTATGCCCTAGCAAAAAAGATGGCAAAGCGCCCAGCTGAAACTATGGAAGAGCTAGCCGCAAAGAATACGTGGACCTCGAAAGGTTCAGAAGCCAAAACAAAGCAAAAATCTCTGCGGCAAAGGCAAAAGAAAACCCAAAGCAGAACCAAGCAAAACCACACTCAAGCGACCAACAAGGAAGAAATTGGCAACCTCAGCCAAAAAGGCCTTTTCAAGGAGATTTCCAGAAGCCAAAAGAAGTAAACCTCGCTGACTGCATTCCTTTGAATGCCCCGCTATCCGTGATATTAAGAGAGATGAAGGATGCGAACATGTGGAAAGAGCCGAACAATTTTAGAAAAGGCCCTCTGGGGAAAGACAAAGACAAGTGGTGTGAAAACCACGAGGTCTTCGGCCACGAGACGGACAGCTGTGTCAGCCTACGTTTCCGCATTAACAACTTCGTCCTCAAAGGCGAATTGAAGCAATTTGTCGATCAAGGCGACAACCCCCCGAAAAAGGCTCAAGCAGAGTCATCAAAAAGAGGAAACAAGGGAAAAAAGAAAGTCAACGACAACCCTCCGCCAGCCAAGCGAGGTGTAATCAACGTCATCCACGGAGGACCTGCCGCCGGAGGACAAGTGTCTAATGCTCGGGACATTTATGCATCCCAAGCAGTAACATTGCCGAAATACGGAAACCGCAAGCAACCGGAGCAAGAGGACGCGGTCATCCAATTTTCTAGGGAAGATTTAAAGCATATCGTTTACCCTCACGATGACGGTTTAGTCATAACCATGGACATCGACGGGTATGATGCGTAAAGAATCCTCGTTGATGGTGGAAGCTCCGCTGACATTCTACATGTCAAAGTCCTAGAGCAACTGGGAAGATCAGTCAAAGACTTGACTCCGGGAACCTTCTCGCTAGTCAGCTTCGCCGGAGCAGCTACACACCCCCTGGGAACAATTACGCTTCTTGTCATCCTTGGCCAAGGGTGGAAAGCGTTGCACGTCAATGTCACTTTCGTCGTTGTAGAATCTCTGGGGGCATATAATGGAATTTTGGGACGAACAACGATCAACCCTTATGTGATTGTGCCCTCCACTGTCCACCAAAAGATGAAGTTCCCTACGGACCATGGGATTGGGGAAGTGCTAGGCGATCAGATAACCGCAAGACGTTGTTACGTCAACGCCTTAAGAGCAAAACACCATTTCCATGTGGCAATGATAAATTCTTTCAAAAGGCAGAAAGTTGTTGCTGAAAGGAAGGAGCAAACGGTGGAAAAAGTTGTTACAGTTTGGAAGCCGCAAGGGTACATCCAGTATTCGCCATGGAACCAGATATGGCTCATCAAGCAGGGAGAAGGCGAGCCAATCATGGACTACTTCTTCAGATTCGCTTCTAACGCCTCCTCGGCAAAAGCAACAAGGGAAGAAGTGATAAGCGTGTTCTATGCAAACATGAACGCCAGATCCTTCCTTCTCTTTGGAAGAACTCATGGATGGCGAACAACCAAAACCATGGCGGATCTAAAAGACAAGCTCGAGACAGCAAACTTGTGCGAACAAGAACTGAGGTGGGGTACACCCCTCAGTTGAGACAAAGAAGTTCAAGCAAAAACAAACAAACAGGAGGGCGCAAGCATCGATAAAGACAACATCTTCACACCGCTAAACACGGTTGCTGAAGACATTTACGTCAACCTACTCGAAAACAAGCTCCCGAGTCCACTTGTTCCGAAGACAGCTTTCTTGGGCAACAACATTAAGGAATGGTGTAAATACCACAAAACCCTGGGGCACAACACAAACATGTGTCTACCACTAAGATGGGAGATTGAAGAATGCATCGCGCTAGGCGCATTAAGGTGATTTGTTGCAACCGACTCCGCGACATCGTCGTCAAACCAGCCATAATGACCCGGGGAGAAATAACTATCTTTCCGATTACTTTGCGCATTTCTATTCTAAGTGTTTCTAGTATAATCGCATTTACATGTTTTAAGAAGGAATGATCGGTTGACGCCTTCTCGAAAAAACAATGTAAATACGCGCATGTATCTAATAAAGTCAATCTACATTTGTAGGTACATATCTATGTCTTGCACGCTATTTTTGGATTAAACGCGAAGTAACAAAACTACGCGCTTATTATCTACATCAACAATCCAAGATATTATGCAATCAACAAGCAAAAAAAATCTATTACGCGTTATGACAACGCTTATCATCAACAACAACTTACTCATATTGATGACTACATCAAAAGGTGTCATCGTGGAATCAAAAACTTGGAGTTAAGCCCAAGATATTTACAAAGACAGCATGCTGCAACTACATATAACGGATGATACTTGCATATCTACACCAACAAGGAGTTTATTTCTCCATTCATAAATTGGCAACTATCTCAAGAAGGTGCCAACAACACAAAGCCATTGCGCTATGTACACAGTCAACTTATACGACGCAATGACAACTTGCGGATTATCTACAAAAAGGAGACTTATAGAAATTCTCTACTCAAAATGACGACTATTCCAAAGGCGTCAGCTACAAGCAATACCTTGGAATAACACCAAGGTCTTCCATCAAAATGACGACTATTCCAAAGGCGTCAACTACAAGCAACATCTTGGATTAACACCAAGATTTACTATCAAAAGTAGCATGTTGTGGTATCCTCTTTGTAAAGACAAACCCCATGTTAACTCCTAAAAAATGACATGCTGTGACATCTCTTGTTAGAGGCAAATCCTCATGTTCATAGCCATTCCCTGGATTCAGAACAAGATGGGCAAATACAATACGGGACTGATCACCCCATAAGTGGCGGAAGTTCTCTTGTTAGACAACGACCCCACGTTACAACAAGTATGAATTCCTATTTAAAAGGGTCCACTCTTTATGGCAAATGTCCTCTTGTTAGATGACAATCCCACACTATGAATTCCTATTTAAAAGGGTTCACTCTTTATGGCGAATGTCCTCTTGTTAGATGACAATCCCACACTATGAATTCCTATTTAAAAGGGTTCACTCTATACGGCGAACGTCCTCTTATTAGATGACAACCCCGTACTATGAAATCCTGCTTAAGGGTTCACTCTATACGGCAAAAGTCCTCTTGTTAGATGACAATTCCGTACTATAAATTTTCAAACCGTGTTGCATGGTTCTTGGACGCAGAAAGCATGCATCACAATTCATAGTTTCAAAAAAGTGTTACATGGTACCTGGATGCAGGAATCATGTATCACAAATATTTTATCAAATACTTTGTCAAATATTTTATCAAATATTTTATGTATCAAACACCTTTCCAAATATTTTATCAACACGGTTTTTGCGTGTATTACAAACCTTTTAGGATTCACAAAATACTTCTTCAAAAACCAAAATGTTTTTACGTATGCTTCCCCAACGCGGGTTGATACACGCTGGCAGGTGCGCACCCTGTTTAAAAACTCATAAAAATTACAAGTCGAGTCTTGTACAACGTCGCCTTAGAGTGGAACTAAGAGACGGTATAAACTAGTATCTTGCTTAACCAAGATAACACCTTGCAAATATACTACTTGTTAAGTCGCTATACGCGAACCACTTGACAGGTCACAACATATATAGCGATAAGCTATGCAGGAAAGACGGACAACATGCACAACACATCATGCAAGCAATCTTGAATCAAAAGTGGCTATCGGTCACGACTGCAGGGACTATGTCTACGTTACTAGTCATCTACACTCAATAAACACAGTAAGTGATAACGGTATGAAATATTACTAACAAGTTATCATGCAAACTGCTATGTATAAAGCAGGTTCAAACGACGTAGTTCAAAGCGAACAAGTCACAAGCAACAACCAAGGAACAACTCCAACAAGTTTCAAAACATAGAAGCCCGGGGGGCAAACAGACTCACAAACGAGTTCAACATATCGAAATGATGGCACAGATCAAAGAATGCCATCATCCCTGACAGGACTAGGCGGAACAGGCGGAAGTTGCACATTAGTGCCGCCACCATCTTCTCCAAAAAAAAATGCAAACTGAGATGTTGCAGTATCCAAACGACGGAGCTCGGCAACTTGCCCAACAGCAAACTCCACATATGGCCCTAACTTGTCAAAAGGAAAGCCAGGAGCAAGAATTCTCACCCTACGAACAAAGTCCTCAGCAAACTCGCTGAGCATAGGAGCGGCCTTCGCCGTAGCAGCAGCAGTAACTGCGCTGTCAAATCCAGGAGTAGAAGGGAACTTTCCAAGTCCCTCTTCAATGCCGGCCTTCATTTCTTCTTCGCGCACCTTCCGACAGGCAACTTTATGCTTGCCCGCGTTGTCAGAAATTGCCTTCTCAATGGAAGCATTCTCATATTCAAGCTGAACAAGGCGGGCATGATCAGAATCATAACGGGCATCAAAATCCGTTCTTCAAAGAAAGACGGCGCACTTCATCCTTAGCTTCCTCAAGCTCCTTGGACAAAGTGGCAGCCTTATCAGCAATGGCACGCTTCTCCTAGACAAGCTCCAACAAGAAGGAGGCCATGTGCACCATATCAGAAACAACCTGAAAACAAAAACACAATAAGCATACATGTTCGGGAACAACGAACATAGCAAAACGAAGAAAGATACTCACTGGAGTGAATCCAGATAGCGATCTCTCAACAAAAGTTCGCACCTCCTCCTCACTCGAGGGCCGAACAAGTCGATCACCAGGAGGAATAGATCGATGAAGAACGCGCACACCAACTTCCGGCATGCTCAGCTGGGAGTTCTCGGGAAAAGTGAGATCTCCTGTCACATATGGCATCCACTTACCATCCGAAACATCACCTTCCAAAGGACGAAGCAAATCCGCACGTCCAAGTGGCGGGAGCACTACATGCAAACCAAATAGAGTTATGCAAAAGCCAAAAACATAGCGCGCAAAAGCACACAGTCAAGTGTTCAGCTTATACCAGAAGGAAGAGAACGTTCCACCTCGGACCGCTCCTTCGAGCGGGGGGCAGACAACGCATCCTCGCAACCGTCAACTTCATTCCATTTATGACAGGAAGGAGTAGGAACGGTCACAGTAGTCTTCGGACGCTTCGAACTGCTCGAAGAACGTGCCCCAGTGGTGGTCCGTTTGGTAGAATCAGGAACGGCAACAACGCGATCAGTAACAAGCGCCTTGCGGCCTGTATGTAACACACAAAGTTACAACCCAACTAAGAAAGTACACAAGGAAGATTGTTTATTCAAACCGTCTAGCTTTTCCATGTCCGGAAGCCGCCGATGCTCCAGAAGCAAGAGGTGGAACAATCCTTCCGCTATAAGCAATCTTGCGAGCGGCTGCCGTCTGCAAAGACGAGCTTTTTCCGTCAAACCAACCTACAGTGCAACACGGTAAAAAGTTATAAAAAAGATTAACATACCGAAGCTGCAGAAGGGAGCACATGAATCCCAACATCGACCAACTCCTGATCAGATGCGCGCAGCGAACAAGTAAAGCCGCGCGATTGCTGACAGTGATATATCTGCTTGATCACCTCCCTATCCGACAAGGAGAGTTCCCAAAAAGCAGGCGCGGGATCAGATTTCCGAATATACTCGACATCCCAAGTCGTACCCCGTCATGAGCAAAAAAGTAATGATACCTCCAATGATCAGCAGACCGATCCGCGGCGGCGACTAATCGGTAACTAGAATCCCACTTGGCTTCACCAAGACCAAGTTCCTCAAAGCCATCGCTTTGCAAGTTCGGCCAGCGAACTTTCACACTGCACAATCCCGCAGAGTCTGGACTCTTAAGCTGGTAGAAGCAGCGAAAGAGGGTGCGAGAGTAACGCCAGGACTGCTTGTGAAGCGGCACTCTAAAACAAGTCCATACTCGAATCCCGTTGGGCGCAAGATCTAAAGGGGAAATCCCATAACCTCTACAGAGCTCAATCAAGTCAGAGCAGTAGGGAAACCGCAAACCCTCCCTAACGTGAGATGTATACACAACGGATAAATCTACAGGCGGAGGAGTAGCATCTCCTAAACTACTCTCACGGAGTAATTCAAAGGGGTAAACGGCCTCGGTACAAGGGTCAAGTCCGGAAGCACTTGCATACATGGAAAACAAGGATCTATCCAAGCGGTTAGTGTAGTACCTAACCAACACCTCGGTCTCTCCAACAGGAGATGCCCCAACAAAAGGATCAGCAGCTACACCCTCATCGGTGTCCAAAACACTATCTATTGGTAAAACCAGGTCTACCTCCAAGTCATCCTCGATATCAGAATTAAAAGGAGTCTGTGATAGAGGAGTGGTGGACTTACTAATTGCAACAACTCGATCAAAAGGAAGGGAGCTCCGCAAGAGGTTACTGCGACTCCACAAACTGGAAGAACCAAGCAGGAGTCAATGCGCATAGCAAAAGTCAACGCGCATAGCAAAAGTCAGCGCGCATAGCAAAAGTCAACGCGCATAGCAAAAGTCAACGCGCATAGCCACGTCAACGCGTATAGCCAAAGTAAACGCACATAGCAAAGTTGGTGCGTGCAGTAAAAGGGGCCAACATCTTAAGAAAACTACATGCAAACGGTGAGTCTAACGTGACGATCCGCGAGGATCAAATACGGCGACACTTCGGAAAAATATTTTTCTAAGGCTTCAAAGACAACCAACGGTTACTCCTAAAGACGTTTGGCAACTCCCGTCGACCAACAAACCCGTCAAGGGAAAAAATTATGCATACCAACCAAAAAGCCTCTACGCAAAGACACGGGGGCAATATGTCCAATCGGGGAATTCTACTTCAACTATCCACGGAAGTGAAAAATCATCTAAGGCATGAACTAACGACGATAGTAACGACAACCAATCAGCAATTATTCGACATACAAACACCAATAAGCAGTTCCATACGACAACAACGACAAATAGCTCAAACGAACAACTATACGGCGACATTCAAAATCAAGTCGAAGCTGTCCTGTAAAATCGAGTTTTCAGATTACCTCAAAACGTGACGAAAAGTATCGCAATGGACTCCCCTCGTCGAGACGATTTCAGAAAGGTAAGGACCGCGGCGAACGGAGCACAGGAAGGCGGCGCGTGGGTTACACGCGCCGGCAGGGCGAAGCTCACGCGGCGGCGCGTGAGGGCGCGTCCGGCGTCGTCTGGTGATTCCGAAGGCGGCGCTGGAATCCTCGTGACAATCTTAGTCGATTGGTGGTGTCAATTTCTGAAAACAAGTCAAGGATCAAACACGAAACTTTCGGGATGCGCCTAAGCTTTACGACGGTGAAGAAACTATGAACACACAAATGATTTCTGGAAATGATGAAGGAATTACCTGCAAAGAAGAAGGAATAATGAATTCCCAAAGAGCTGGAAGAATGATTGGGGATTTTTGTAATTACATATCCCAAAAGATTCCTTGGTGATAAGGATTAAAGGAGTAATTCATCTACACTCACGCCTAAGTACTTACGGTATACTCCACCCTCTCTTCTAAATATCTACTCCTACGTACATGATTATTTTGGTATTGCACGTATCAAACCCGTCATTCTACACGTATGTTTTCATATCGCATGATTCATGATTTGATAATCACTAAGTCGTTTTAGAAGTATACGGATTATATTTCTTGCATCGCGTAATTACGATCTTGCCATGACCGTTACTTGTACATGCATGTCAATAAAAGCATGTCCGCATGACGTATTACTAATTGCTTATATCCCTAACGGTAACCATACTTGCACGTTACGTATACACCTTCTCTATTGCACTAACCGTGATGACAGGAAATAAAGTCACTCGGTCAAAAAATCAAGGGATGGACGAAATCAAGACTTCTACGTCCAACCGACGATCAAAACTGGAAGGTTAGCGTCAAGCTCAAATTGGATATGTACCCAAACTTAAAATAGAGTCAAGAAAGGTTTTGAACCGTTACTTGACTCGGGGGCAAGTGATGGATATATGTCCAATTCGGGTTCGTATTTATATTTCGGGCCTCGTAAATACGCCGAAAATTACATCACGACTTGAAAAACGTCTCCCAAAGGGTCAAAACGGTCCGGAAGTGCATTTACGCGCGTCCGGACCGGACCTCCGGATTGCTTGCAATCCGGACCTCGCCGAATTGCCCAAGTTCGACGAGGTCCGGATTGCACTTCGGGTATTGCGCGATTACCGTTTACGCGATTACCGTTACGTGTAGAGAAGTCAAGTTCGCGCATTGCCAATGTTGATGACGGTTACCGCTTGCTTTTGAGCCGTCATCAAACCGCTTTAAAACCGGGTCCGGTCCCAAGGAAGCCTATAAATAGGAGGCCTTGGCCACCCATTTTCACACATCCTCTCATTTGCCCAACTTTGGTATTTTGAGCTCTGACTTCTCTCTAGAAATACTTTCTCTCTCTAGAATTACCTTTTTTACCCCTATAGTGACTTAAGCATCGGAGAGGGCTCCACTAGCACCACCCCCCCCCCCCCCCCCCCTCTCCGTGCTAGTACTGGCCCTTCGTGCAGGAACCGGCGCTCCAGACGTTCGGACTTGTGCACAAACCACCGCCTTTTGAGACTCAGACGCCTCCCGTGTCACAACCGCCTTTTGAGACTCAGACGCTTCCTGAGACACAACCGCCTTTTGAGACACAGACCTTTCCGAGACTCAGCCGAACACTCGTCAAGTGGCACAAACCTCTTTCAGACGAAGGGTTACAGCCCGAAAACCCGCTCAACCATTCAGACAGACGCGTCCCCACGACCCAGTTCATCAAGGACGCAACAGTTTAGATGTAGATTTAATTAGATAACATGTTCGATTGTATGTATGTATGTATGTATGTATGTATGTATGTATGTATGTATGTATGTATGTATGTATGTATGTATGTATGTATGTATGTATGTATGTATGTATGTATGTATGTATGTATGTATGTATGTATGTATGTATGTATGTATGTATGTATGTATGTATGTATGTATGTATGCATTAATTTTTTTTAAAAAAAATTAGATAAATCGTAGGCTCTCTTAGTTTTAGGGCTCTTTGTTTAAAAAAACATTTTACCTGAATTTTTAATCAAAAAACATCTCATATGCATTATTTTTCGAAAAAAACATTTCAGGTAAATTGTAATTTTTTTTAGTTACAGAACTTTTATTTTTAAGTTTGCATCATTTTTGTGCATCTCATATGCATTTTTTCAAAAATTTCGCATGAATTTTTATTTTTGAACAACTAGGATGCATTGGTTTTTTTTCCTCTTAAAAAAAAAGTAAATAATAATTCAGGTAGCTTGTAAGTTTTCTTAACTGTACAACTTTCATCTCATGTACATCTCATAAACATCGTTTTAGGAACAAAAAAAAATTAGATAGATTGTAAATCTTCTCTTAGTTGTTGAGCTTTTAATCCCAAACATGCATTGCATTTGCATTTCTTTATATAAAAAAACTTTACCTGAATTTTTCATTTTGTACATACATTTAATATGTATCATTCAGGTAAGCTGGTTGTAAGTTGTAAGTTTCTTAACAGTAGAACTTTAACTTTCGAGCATGCATGAGCATTTAAAAAAAAAAAAACTCAAAGTTTTCATTCGTTTTATCCAATGTCTATTGCACGTTTTCGGCAAGATCGTCACAATCTTCGCATGAGATAGCCTTTAAAAATAATTATTTTTTGAGAAAATAGTTTAACTGTGCAGTTGAGTGCTACTATTTGAGTTTAAAAAAGGACGAGAAAAACATTTTGAAAAAACTTCGTTTAAAACATATGTCCTGCGTTCTAGCCAGATATTGCAATCAGCAAACTCGGTAAACTCCACGATGGTGCAAAACACCCTAGATCACAAATTTTGATTCGTTCTGAAATATAACCAAAATTATGAAATGAATGACATTAGAGTTTTTTTTAAAAAAAAATCATGCATAATTTCTCATATGCCCACATTGATTTTTCATTCACTCTTTTCAGGTACCCTTGGTTATGTATCATTTACATATAAGTTCTGTCGGCCAAATGGGGCAACGTATAAAAGGAACGTGCAGCCATCCAGTTGCACGAAGAACAAATTGCGCACTCGGGATATCCAACGCTCATGTGCAATAAATTGTACTTGATTTTTTCCTTAAAATTTGCGTGTCCCTACTCTTTTTGCAGATCGGACGACCACTTCAACCAAGGACGCAACCATGTGAAACGTGAGCGGTTCAAAGAGTCTCCATGACAAAATTCCACCTATCATGTGTGGAATTCATAAGCGTCCTCGAACCAAGCCGTACATTCGTTTTACGGTGAGGTCTAAACTGGCCAGTGGTAACCAAGAGGCATCTACCATTGAGATCGGACACGTCCGAAGATGGAAAATATCAAGAGATCATCGAGAATCCATAGAAGATCAATGTGTCAATCAATGAGCATTTGAGATGTAAAGCAAAGAAAGCGTTATCGTTGATGCGTTGCGTCAGAAGTCCAGGGGAATTTACTTTTTGGAAGGTGTACATATACAAGTTATGTTTCCTAGATGGAGCAGGAAAATCAGGACATGTAGCAGGTCCAGTCGCATAGCGAGCACATTGCCCAGTAAAAAAATCAACACCCGGGCAAGAGAAGTTGTGATCATTTTTATCCTCAAAATTTGAGTTTTTCCTTACTCATTGTGCAGCTTGGATAATCACCCAAATCAAAGCCCCTTAAGAGCACACCTCGTGCACGGCCCATTGCTCGCCGACCGTTCTTGTGCCAGCTGTCGAATTTATCGCAGATGCCACGGGCGATATCTATGCCCAAATTTATCATTTGTGGACTACTGTGCCAAACTCAACACCATCCATGTGTGTTTATTAACCAGATCATTCATCCTGCACGCGACGAGCCTAACCCGATAGGTGCTAGCCATTGGGCATCCCCGGACGAAATTGAGCAATAGTCGGGGCACTTGAGAAGCCGAGAGAAGAAATCATTTTGTATGTCATCCATTGGTCGTAGGGTACATCCAGGGCGTTGACACGACCAACGTATTTTGAATCAATCAACTGAGTCCTTCTCTAGAAGATGTGTTGGATTAAAAAATTTCAATCTGCCACTAGGGGCATGTAAATAAATCTTGTTGATTATTTTCGGTAAATTTCCTTTAAAAAAAAAACTCATTTTTCTTTAGGGTCACAGCCGCCATTTAATTGGCTACCGATAAAAATAAAGAGAGTGCTCACGCAAATTTTGTGAGAGGAGCGAAGAAATAAATGTTCACAGTTGTCCCTAAATCAACTACAAATAAAAAGGGTCTCAGTCGTCCCTTAAACGACTATAAAAGAAAGGGCCACAGCCATCCTAAAAATGACTACACATTCAGATTGTTCCCGTGAATCTTGTGAGGCCGGGAAGTTATTTGAAAGGGCCACATCCACCCTTAAAATGGATACACAAAAAGAGTGACCCCGCAAACCCTGTGAGGGCGGGAGAGTAAAAAAGGCCACAGTCGTCCCATAAACGACTACAAAAGAAAGGGCCACAGCCACCCTTCAAATGGCTACAGACATAGAGAACTCTCGCAACAGTGAAGCGGGAAATGAGTGAAAGGGCCACAGCTACCCTTAAAATGGCTACATATAAAAAGTGTTCCCCGAATCCTGGGAGGAGGGGAGATTGTTGAAAGGGCCACAGCCACCCTCAAAATGGCTACATATAAGGAGTATTCCCGTGAATCTTGTGCGGCCGAGAAATCATTTAAAAGGGCCACAGCCACCCTTAAAATGGCTACAAATCAAAAGAGCGCTCCCTGAATATCGACGACGGGAAATAAATGAAAGGGCAACAACCACCCTGCAAATGTCTACAAATCAAAAGAACTCCCGCAACATTGAAGACGGTGAGGAAAGGGTCGCAGCCACCCTCCAAATGGCTACAAATACTCCCGCGTCGAGACGAGAAATAAAGTACGGGTCACAACCACCGTTTAATAGGCTACCAAATAAAGAGTGCTTCCGCTAGGTTGAAAACCCGAAAGGGCGGCCTAAGCAAAATTAGAAAATGAGGGGCATGATAGCAAATTCAGAAATTGCAATCATGGCAAAAGGAGAGAAAATGAAATCCCGATTAGGGAAACCGAGGGGCACGGTCTAAAACCTCTCAAAGTTGACCGTGGCAAAAGGAGAGTATATGAGAGATTTAAAAAAAAAAAAGATCCAGCTAAGTTAACACGTCATGCACAGCTTAGGCAAAAATTAGAGACAAACATTCAAGCCGTCAAGCCACTAGAAGCTCTTCCCCGACGGACACCACTAGAGGCCCTTCTCAGACGGACGCCACTAGAGGCTCTTATCCAACGGACGCCACTAGGGGCATTTCTCCGACACACGCCACTAGAGGCTCTTCTCCAATGGACGCCGCTAGAGACTCTTTTCCGACGGACGCCACTAGAGGCTCTTCTCCAATCGGACGCCACTAGAGGCATTTCTCCAACATACGCCACTAGAGGCTCTTATTCGACAGACGCCACTAGATGCATTTTTCCGACATACGCCACTAGAGGCTTTTCTCCAACAGACGCTGCTAGAGGCATTTATCCGACATACGCCACTAGAGGCTCTTCTCCAACGGACGCCGCTTGTAAACACCTAATTTTGTACCACGCGCGACACCCGTGGCATGTGGCGCGCTAAATGGGTAAGTGTTCAAAATATGGAAAGTCGAGAAGTTTCCAAGAATGGCTCCTGGAAAATTAGGATAGTTTATTTGAATTTATTATTGTAAATATTTGTTGAATATTTAGAGTATATTTTCTGAATATTTAGCATTTATTAGCAAAATAAATCAGCAATATTTGTTGCTTAGATCAGACTAGACCTAGGTACTATATATATATATGCTAGTATGTTGAAAATGTAAAGGGGGGAGAAAATGGAATAAAAAAGCTCTACGCTCATTTAAATTCTTTGGATGTGGCACTAATATCTTACACGATGCTCCACGGGACCATGCATGGAAAACCGATACGCATATGATGTTTTCTCACATGATAGACCAAGCCTTTCTCTTCCATCAATTTTGAATCTATATATTCATATATTTATATAATATTATTAGATGAATGTGTAAGAAAATACAATATCAGATCAATATGCAGCGGAATTAGGATCGTACATCCGGTTATGATTGGATGAACATGATTAGAACGATTGATGAGAACCTGCAGAGTGAATGTCAGAATAGCGGCCTTCCGGCTTCTGCCTAACCATATGGGACGTTTGAATGAATGACACTGACCCATTATTTATAGGTGAAGTCAGGGACCGCTAAGTAAATAATAATAACTTTATAAGTCCTCCCATCCACAAGACTTAAACATTTAGTCCCACAAAATTAGAATATTACACCAGATACCCTAATAAATATAAGTGACATGTTGACCACTTAACGGAGAGAATAAATTCTTTTGTGTATCAGCTTGTGTCGCGTAATATATTCTTACATTCTCTCACTTGGTCCCATGACACATATATTCAATATATCAGTGTTCTGAATTTGCCAAAATAATATTCTCCCAATTATGGAGACCTCCCACTCATCCCTGAAATATAACATACGAGCCATGACGGTGATACTCATTACTATGTGTCGAGTACTTCCCTTCCATGAGCCACCATACACAATAATCCAGAAATAAGCACTTTAGGGAAAAACTTTATGAATGACTTGTAAAAGTCACTGCGGTCCAACCTTATATCCCGACGAACTCCTTTTACTTTATATACGCTTAGCTTGATGGGATAGTTCGTCATTATTCTTAGTACAAGTTAGGCATATGAGAGAAACATACCGTAGATAGGTCTATATCAAAAATTGACTATAGAACTTGATTACTAATAAACTTTTGGTCAATGGATCAACTGTAGTCACCACTGTATTGGTGTTTAAGCACCAAGTTCCCTCTAAATTTGTCGATAAACATGCCTCTTATTGCTAGCTATTATTGTCATAACATACATCTTTATACTAATATTATTTCAGAGAATCTTTATTGGTCTAATCTTAATATCGACACTTGATGACCATTTTATAATTATTTTAAAGTATGTGTCATTACGTTCATACAAATAATTCAACTTGCACGATAGATAAACCACGGTGGGTACTTGATACTCCTAAAAGGTGTAACCCTCTGGATGTGGTATTCTTGATATCTATTTGGGTTAGACGAATTCCACCTTATGTGTGTGACCACCCTCAAATAGTCAAACTGTAATCCTTGGTAATTTTGTATATCGTAAACTCCCACTAACCTTCGAGATATTCCCACTGACTTAAAGGTAATCTGATGGATATACGCCCAATTGGAACCCGTTTTAGTTCAGACCGTCTTATTTCGATTACCCCATTTGTGATTGTAAATCGAAATTTTGACCCGAATACTTCGCCCGAGACGCTAACGGTCCGAACGAGGTAAAATTACCCGCACGGACTCGACCATCGACCTCACCTAGGTGAGATCGGATGACCTCACCCGATCTCTCCTAGGGGAGATCGGGTGGACCAACCCGATCTCCCTTAGGGGAGACCGGGTTGGCTCACCCAACCCCTCTTAGGAGGGATTGGGCAAATCCACCCGGTGTCAGGCCTCGGGGGTCGGATTTTCTGTCCGACCCCAAGGGTCCCGACCTCTTTTTCACCCGTCCCACACTTAGATTATTTCGCCTACCTCTCCATGCTTTAAGGGTCTAATCATACGGTTATGAGTTAATTAAATACTCTTAGGGGATTAACGATGTCATTAAGACACCTTAATCCCTCCGAAGCCTATAAATATTGCTCGTATCCTATTCATTTCCATCACGTTGATTATTCACAAGATTTTACTCTGCCTTCTCTCTAGTTTGTCTCTCTAGAAATATTAGACTGACTTAGGCATCGGAGAGGGTTCACCAAGCACCACCCCCCCCCCCCCTCCGTGCTTGGTACTGCCCCCATTGTAGGTCAGTCAGAAGAAAGAAGTCGGAAGAAGAGAAGGATACGGATCAGACTATCTAGCAGATAGAGCATCAGATCAAGATTTTTACCCGTGAGAAGTGACACTTGGACCGAAAACCCGTTGACCCGAGTGACACGACTTAACACTTGGCGCCGTCTGTGGGTTTCGAATAAAAAGCCTAACTATCAAGAGTCAGGTGGCAAGCATATATGTCATTCATGGAGATTACGGAGTTGGCGGTGAATCAGCAAATAAAAGAGAGGCATATATGACACAATTAGGAAATCACACGTTCAAAGAAAAACAAGTCAAAGGAAAGATAGAAGATACGATACAATTTTCAAGAAAGGACATGGAGCATGTGTTACCAAGCAACAACAATTCCCTAGTCATAACAGTGAAAATCACCTACATGGACGTCGGAAGGATCCTAGTAGATGGTGGAGGCTCACCTAATATCATCAGAAAGAAAGTGATTAACAAATTAGGTGTAAGACCAAGCAGCATAAAACAAGTCCAGTCCCCCCTCATAGGATTTTCGGGAGAGCCAACTTACCCACTGGAGGCAATCACACTACCTGTGACACTAGGCACAGGCCAGAGACAGTTAAAGATTGATATTCCTTTCTTTATTATTGAAGAAATGGAGGAGTACAATGGAGTCCTAGGCACCACTACAATCAACAAATGCGGCATGGTTCCATCAACACCGCATCAGAAAATGAAGTTTCCCACAAATGATGGCATTGGGGAGGTAAAAGGAAATCAGAAGGTAGCAAGAAAGTGTACAAGGATTGCACTAACCAGAAAGAAGAAATCCAACAAGGAAGTCCTATCAATAGATGAGGTTCCAAGGGAAGATCATGGAAGACTTGCACCTATGGAGGACCTGAAGGAAATACAAATAGAGGAACCCGATAGAAGGGCGAAAATCGAGACAGCCCTGACAGAAGTATAAGAGGTGCAAATAATAGCATTGCTAAGGGAATACAAAGATCTGTCCGCCTGGTCACTAAGCGACATGCTAGGGATATCCAAGGATGTAATATCACACAAGCTCAACATAGACCCGGCGACACGTCCGATAACACAAAAGATAAGACCAATGGGGGAAAGTAAAAAAGATAGCTATTCAAGAAGAGGTGGATAAGCTGTTAAAAGCAAAATTCATCAAAGAGATCAGGTTCCAGACATGGGTCGCAAACCCAGTACTGGTAAAGAAGGCAGGCGGAAGTTGGAGAATGTGCATCGACTATCGTGACCTCAACAAGGCATGCCCCAAAGATTCTTAACCACTCCCAAGGATAGATCAGTTAGTAGATGCAACATCAGGTCACGAGTTAATGAGCTTCATGGATGAATATTCAGGGTATAACCAAATCAAAATGGCCGCGGAAGACGCCTCCCACACGGCATTCTATGCCGACAGTGAAATATACCACTACACTGTGATGCCATTCGGACTCATAAACGCGGGGGCAACATATCAGCGTATGGTCAACAAAATATTTGGTGACATGATAGGGAAGACAATGGAAGCATATGTGGACGACATGATCGTCAAGTCCAAAGAAAAAAGGGACCACGTCGAGAACCTTCGCATGACCTTCGAAAGAATGCGCCAATACCAAGTCCGCCTGAACCCGAAAAAATGTGCATTCGGGGTACAGTCAGGGAAGTTTTTAGGCTTTATGGTAAGTCAGCAGGGAATAGAGGTGGACCCCGAAAAATTGCAAGCAATTGAGGAGATGCAATCTCCCACGAACACAAAGAAGTACAACGGCTAAACGGGAGATTGGCAGCTCTTAATAGATTTTTGTCCAAGATAGGGGACAAAGCACTACCTTTCTTCGAGGTGCTACGGGCAAATAAGAAGTTTGAATGGACACCAAAGTGTGAGGAAGCTTTCCAACAACTCAAACAACACCTCAAGACACTACCCCCTCTAGCAAAGCCAACACCAGGAGAACCCCTGTTCCTCTACATCTCCGTGAGCGACGTGGCAGTAAGCTCGGTACTAGTGAAAGAGGAGGACAATACACAATTGCCAGTATATTTTGTGAGCAAAACATTGGCAAAGTATGAGATCAACTACTTGGCAATCGAAAAGTACCTCTACGCATTGATCATATCAGCAAGAAAGTTGAGACCATATTTCCATGGGCATGAAGTAACAGTACTCACAAGTCAACCTTTGAAGCACCTCTTGCAGAAATCAGACACATCAGGAAGGCTGACAAAATGGGCAGTCGAGCTAAGTGAGTTCCGTATTCATTTTACACCTAGAACAGTCATCAAAGGGCAGGCACTAGCAGATTTTATTGCGGAATTCACCGGAATCAGCCCCGACGGGGACTTAAATGAAATTACAGGCACAACTGAAACAAGTACCAGTCAGGGGGCACAGCCAGAGGACTTGTGGGAAATGCACACTGATGGGTCATCTAATGCAGGAGGATCAGGTGCAGGCCTCCTATTATACCCGCCGGGCAGAGGGATACCACTGCGTTACTCCATGGCACTTAACTTCAAGGCAACCAATAACGAGGCAGAATACGAGGCATTGATAACAGGCCTAAGAATAGCCAAAGGGGTAGGGGTGAAGCACCTACGAGTTAAGTGTGACTCTCAGTTGGTCGTCAACCAGGTGAAGGGGAATTACATTGCAAAGTCAGAGAATATGCAGAAATATCTACAACAAGCCAAGGACCTGATAACGAGTTTTCAAAGCTTCGATATTGAATCAGTCCCAAGATAACAAAACCATGAGGCAGATGCCCTAAGTAAGTTAGCCTTGGGAATGGAGGCAGGCAAAGAAGTCCACTTTGTGGAACAAAGAATGCAATCAGTGATAGAAAAAATGGAAACCTTGGTGATAGATGAGGGGGAGGCCTGGATGACCCCAATGCGTCAGTATATTAATGAGGGAAAGCTCCCAGAAGACAAGGTAGAGGTAGTAAAAATTGAGAGGATGGCCAGAAACTATGTTATGATAGACAATGAGCTTTATAAGAAGGGATACTCCACACCTTTCCTCAAGTGCATAACATATCCGGAAACGGAGAAAGTATTGGCAGAGCTCCATGAGGGTGATTCCTGATGTCATGAAGGAGCAAGATCAATAATTCGGAAGGTCTAGAATCTGGGTTACTATTGGCCAACAATGAACAAGGAAGCGACAAATTTGGTGCAAAAGTGTGAGCATTGCCAAAGATACTCTAGAAACATAACAGCCCCAGCAGCGAGGCTAAGTTCAATTTCGGGAGCATGGCCATTTGCACAGCGGGGGATTGACCTAATAGCTCCCCTACCAAAAACAAAAGGGGAAAAAACTTGCATACTGGTGGCAATAGATTACTTTTCCAAATGGATAGAGGCAAAACCAATGGGAAGGACAACAAATGAAAAAATTATCAGTTTCATTCAATCACACATCGTCTCAAGATACGGAGTCCCAAATGTCATAATAAGCGACAATGGACCACAAATCAAGAGCAAGAGGCTGCAATGGTATTGTGAGAGGTTGAACATAGAACAACGTTTCGCATCAGTAAAGCTCCCCTAGACAAACGGACAAGTAGAATCAGCAAACAAGATAGTGTTAGATGGTTTGAAGAAAAGAATCCATGCTACCAAGGGAAGCTGGGTGGATGACTTAGAAAATGTCTTATGGGCGAACAACACCAAAAATAGCCACAAGAGAAACACCATTTGGTTTAGTGTAAGGAACCGAGGCAGTAGCACCAGCAGAAATGGCAGTGTCATCACTAAGAACAACATACTTCGAGGAACATGAATATAAAAAGGCAAGGATCTTGGACCTAGACCTGGTAGACGACAAGAGATGGAATTCAGAAGAGGCACATGCACGAATGCGACTCGTATCCGCAAGGTACTACAATAGACATGTCCGAGAAAGGCAATTCCGTATAGGAGAATTAGTCCTAAGGAAAAACGCGTTCTCACACCCAGACCAAGTCATAAAGCTATCTCCAAAATGGGAAGGACCATACAAAATAGCATCAGTGCCATACGCGAATGCATACCGCCTGGAAGACGGAGATGGAAATATCTCTACAAACACTTTCAGCGGGGAGCACCTGAAGAAATTCTATGTCTAAGGATCCAGCACCGATGGAACATCATATCCTTGACTATATCTTTCTTTTAATGCATATTTTCGTAATTTGTTTCCCAAAAACAACTCTTGAGGCGGAAAAATCACGAAGTTTCTCCAACTTTTCAATCATTTTTTTTTCTAAAGGATGTCTTGGACCACCCAGGACACCCACGTTTATACATATGGCATGCATGCCCTCAATGAAGTAGATGTTCATCAAAATATTTTCTAAGTATGAGATGAGACAAGCATCATGTTCTCCTTACCCAGATATGACTACCAAGTCTATGACTCTTTCAACGCCCCCAAGAGCGTATCTTGAGAGTAATTCTAAACTACCAAACTCTGCGCCATCCGGGAGCCTATCCCGCGAATAGATTCAACGCCCCCAAGAGCGTATCTTGAGAGTAGTTCTAAACTACGAAACTCTGCGCCATCCGGGAGCCTATCCCGCGAATAGATTCAACGCCCCCTAGAGCGTGTCTTGAGATTAGTTCTAAACTGTGAAACTATGTGCCGTCCAGGAGCCTATCCTGTTAATAGTTATGTGCCCTTCCGAGAGCCAATCTCGTGAAAAACTTCGACGCCCCCAAGAGCTTATCTTGAGAGTAGTTTTTAGACTACGAAACTTTGTGCCCTCCGGGAGCCAATCCTGTGAAAAATTATGTGCCCTCCGAGAGCCAATTCGTGAAAAGAATCGACGCCCCCAAGAGCGTATCTTGTTGACTAACACTGTGCCCTCCGGGAGCCAATCCTGTGAAAAGTTCTGTGCCCTCCAGGAGTCAATCTTGTGAAAAGTTCTGTGCCCTCCGGGAGCCAATCCCTTGAAAAGATTCGACGCCCCCAAGAGCGTATCTTGTGGACTAACACTGTGCCCTCCGGGAGCCAATCCTGTGAAAAGTTTTGTGCCCTCCGAGAGCCAATCCTGTGAAAAGCTCTGTGCCATCCAAGAGCCAATCTTGTGAACAACTATGTGCCTTCCGGGAGCCTATCTCGTGAAAAATTGCCTATGCCCATAGGAGCATATGATAAAGTAATCTTTACATCACCCACAAGAGCATGTCATGAGAAATTTTTTACAAGGCAATGATATATGAAATGAAAAACTTACAAGTTTGTTCATGATGAGATTGCATGTATCATAATAGACAAGGATACCAAAGGAAGATAAGTAAGGAGACACATACACGAGGAAAGAGTCAATGACCAAGGGAACACATAAACAACCACAAGAAGTTATCATTGAAAATAGCAAGTTACTCCACCGTCCATACCACAAGTCAAGGCGGATATCTCAAAGAGAGCCAACATAACCAAGAAAAGTAGCAAGGCCATAAAAACCACAAGTACAAGGCTCACAAAATAAACCCGACCCACCAAAGGGAGAAGTCGCTCAACCCATCAAGAGAAGGAAAAATAAAGAGAAATGTACAAGGATAAGGGTATCAGGTAGTCAACCGGATGCCAATAAAGAGTCCTCACGGTCCTGAAATCCTAAAGACGAACCACTGATAAGAACTCGAGAAAGAGGAAGAGATGCCCGAACATTAGGCAACCTCACAGGAACCTCAACCGAACAACCAAAAGACACTTCATGTCCAGCTGAGGCTGAACCTTCCACTACCCTAACCCACGAGCTTAAAGACCACGGGGGCAATGGATACAAAATGAAGTACACATGAGAAGCAAGGTACGGACAAACACAGCAAAGAATGTATGAGACACTTAGCAACTTTTATGGGCAACTTACATCGCAATCCAACAACCTACAACCAGCCCCTGTGGACAAATGTTCAAAAGACCAATATAGAAGAAATGGACACGCGACATACCCAAAACACAAGAAGAAAATAGCCACATAATGAGAAATAGATGGCAAGAACGAGACATACACATTGAACAAAAACAAGTCTCGTGCAACACACACACGTACACCATCAAGGAAAAGAAGTATACTATTTCTTCAACTTGGCAACATACCTAACGGCAAAGTCAGACACATCACCAAGTTGAGAAAATGGAAAATCAGGAGCAACCGCGTAAATTCGATCAAGAATCATCTTTAGAGAAATACGCTTAGCCACAGAACAACGAACATCAATAGAAGCTCGATAAGAAGACGAACCCTTATACTCAACAATAGCATTTTCTCTCTCCTCCATACGAAACATTTCCTCAAGAGAGGCCAACTTAGCAGCCCGCAATACCCTATCACGTGCAGCTTTCTACCGTAAAGTGACAACTTCAGCTTTAAGAAGGACGATGCGATCTTCCAGGTCACGACACTCCAAATATGAGACACGACTATGCTCCATGCAACTAACGAGTTCAGAAGTAAGGGAAACATAGGCATCTTCATGCGCCTTCTTCTCCTCAGCCAAGTAAACAACATGTGCGGACAAGTTAATGATATCAGCAATACCCTGGAGCAAAGACAAAGTATAACAGTAGCAGAGAAGGAATATATATATGAAAAAGAAAATAATGATAGAAGAGGAATACGGGAACATAGCGAGACAGTTCTTCATGCACTAAACAGTGAACTGCCTCCGGCCCATTAGGGAGAGACGCACAATCAGTAGGAGGAATAGCAGATTGCAAAATGCGAACCCCAACCTCAGGAGTATGTAAAGACGATTGACTGTCAAAACGATACCCACGCTCATAATAAGGAGCCCACTCGGTCCCAACAATGCCATCAAAAGGAGGACGAGACAACTCCTTCCGGATTAACGAGGGAAGACGGATTCTACCTACAATAAATAAATACTAAGTAACTCAAATTACACGTTAAGAAGATACCCATTTTCTAAGACTCACCAAACAACGGAGATGAGATGACTGGCTCCCGCACCCTCGATTCGGGGGCATGAACAGGGAGAGAAGACGACACCATAACGCCAGCATCAATCCAACTTTCAGCCATGAAATGACTCCCCACGCCGCAAGAGAAGGGTTTTTTGGCAATCGAGGGTTCGGTCCCGGAACCAGACACCCCCAACCGCATCGGTCTCTTACTCCTCATCAGGGACTTAAAAGATTCACCGACTGCAAGAACAAACTTTAGTCCGAAAATAAAAAGAAAGAGCCACGCGAATAAGATTTTCACTCATTCCTCTTAAACAATGAGTGGACAGCTAAGAGAAAATGAAAAAACACCCAGAGAGAGAGCCCTACCACACTTAAACGAAACACTTGAATAAGAGGCAAAAGCAAGAGGGCAAGGAGAGAAGCTAAGCATAGTCCTATTACTACAGGGACGCACAAGCTAGGAGGCAAGATAACAAGTAAGGCAATCGAGAGGAATGCGAGAATCTAGAACGGACCAAGAAAAACAAAATCACGCTCCCAAGGAACGACGTTTAAACTAAAAATAATTTACGTACCTCGCCGTAACACGCAACCCAAGAAGTAGAATCGACCTAAAAGACCCAATCGCCGAAGGAAAAAAGGATAAGGACAACGAAAATGAGGTAATCATCTATCCCATTTTTATAGTAGAAGAAGCTAGGGTTTTTTTAAAACCACCAAATCAACACCGTTTAAATATAGAGAGGAAAAATCCAAGGGTCAGATTTTAAAGATAGCGCCCTTAGTTATTTTTTGACTATGGTTAGGCGTGTTTTTACTCACACCCTATAGGCATATATTCCATTATCCTATACTTAGAAATTTTTGGACCCAATTCAGAAATTTTTCCCGACCTATACTAACCCCGTAGGAGATCGGGGTACATAGATTCATATCCATGATTGCATTGCATCCCCGTGCACGTACGTATTTTTAAAATGCATACTTGAAGGGATCAGATTTTTTATGATTATATCCATATTCCGCGAACACGTGTCTAGAACACGTGTACGCATGCTCTAACGTTTACAATTCCTCTATTTTTGAGAATCAGAGGACAATGCTCGAAAAACGCGCCTACGGACAAGCAAAGGTTTCGTCAAGAGGTAAATTCACGGTTTCCAATTGCGCGTATCTTCCCATCCTAAAATAGAGTCAACCAAGGGTCACGCCATTGGTTAACTCGGGGGCTAGTGATGGATATACGCCCAATTGTAACCCGTTTTAGTTCAGACTGTCTTATTTTGATTACCCCATTTATGATTGTAAATCAAATTTTGACCCGAATACTTCGCCCCGAGACGCTAACGGTCCGAACGAGGTAAAATTACTCGCCCGGACCCGACCATCGACCTCACCTAGGTGAGATCGGGTGAACTCACCCGATCTCCCCTAGGGGAGACAGGTTGGCTCACCCAACCCCTCTTAGGAGGGGTTGGGCAAATCCACCCGGTGTCAGGCCTCGGGGGTCGGATTTTCTGTCCGACCCAAGGGTCCCGACCACTTTTTCACCCGTCCCACACTTAGATTATTTCGCCTACCTCTCCATGCTTTAAGGGTCTAATCATACGGTTATGAGTTGATTAAATACGCTTAGGGGATTAACGATGTCATTAAGCCACCTTAACCCCCCCCCCCCCCGAAGCCTATAAATACTGCTCGTATCCTATTCATTTCCATCACGTTGATTATTCACATGCTTCTACTCTCCCTTCTCTCTAGTTTGTCTCTCTAGAAATATTAGACTGACTTAGGCATCAGAGAGGGTTCACCAAGCACCACCCCCCCCCCCTTCGTGCTTGGTACTGCCCCTATTGCAGGTCAGTCAGAAGAAAGAAGTCAAGAGATGGATACGGATCAGACTATCTAGCAGATAGAGCATCAGATCAAGCTTTTTACCCGTGAGAAGTGACACTTGGACCGACAACCCATTGACCCGAGTGACACGACTTAACATTATCTATTTTACTAATGAGATTTTCAAAGATAAAAGAGGTGACGAATTTAATGAGAACTGTATTGAAAAATCTCAGATACTACTCGTAGGAGAATTACTTTATAACATGTGTAATTAATTTTGCCTTATTGACAATTATACAATTTATTAAGTTGCTCCATATACATCTCTCTAAAACAGTTACATCTATGGGGTAAGCTTCAAACCTTAAATGAGCCACTATCATAGTGTTACTTCTCAAGTATGATATTATCATGCAACACCCTTTATCTGAGTATTAACCCAAGTCTAACTTTATATCATCAACATTACCAGAAGTTTTATGCAACCAATGATGCCACCCCTTCTGGTAAGTTGATGAGTTTATTGACTTGACTTCCAGTTATATACTCAAGTTTTTATCCTAACAACATACATGACTCAAATTTAGACATTATGTATGTTGTCGTATAAAACAACATTAGTGAGATGTACGATAATTGTCAAAATAAATATTGTCGACTTCCATTATCAAACTAATTTACTATCAATAAGTTGTTATGATTGACTGTAATTGAACCTCTTTATGAATTTGTTCCTAAATTGGTTACACTGTCTTAATGATCCATTTTATAATTGTAACCAAAATACTTTCGGAACAACATTCAAGAATAGACTTCTTGGAAATCAATTCTCCAACTAGGTTCAATATATCTAAACTTTATTTTCATAGACTATTATACGGTTATAAATGTCTTTAAAATCCTTAGATTTAAAGTCATTAACTTCTATAGGATCTTTACTTTATGAGGATTATAAATCCTTAACTTATATAGATCCTAACTTTAACTCAAATGTGTCAAAGACAACAAAAGAGAATTGTATTTAATAAGGACAACAATGACTCTTTAAAAGAAATTTGATATTTCTTCCGGTATCTAAAATTAATGTCTTAATGCAATTCTAAATGATCAGTAGCAAACTACTAAATTTATTATTCCTTATAGGTCTATTTCCATATAAATTCTTCTAGCCATATTTAAATTAATTAAACTGGCTCCTTATAACCATCATGTGGTTCAAATAAAGAATTTCCTTAATAGACCAATACATGTATGTGATTGCTTGTGTATATACTTCAGTTCCGACTTTATAAGATCCAACGATCTTAATTTCATTTAAATTGTATTTAATCTTCGATGCAAAATGGTTTTAAAACACCATATACCAATTTTCTTTATGAAGATAAATACACATATCTTGATGGTCAAACTGATGAGATAAAATATCCGACCAAAATTATAACAAGGAACTATACACAGATATGATCTCAAGAATCCCAACTGTCTTTATAGAATCATATTAGAGATGCACTAATACTTATAAGATTCTACTTTATACCAGCATATATATTAAACCCTTTTTAAAAGATGATAAGACAATTTAAAAAATGATTTATTCGTTTAGAAAATAATAAAACAGATGTGCCTTTAATAAAAAATTCTGTAGTGAAAAAAACTTGATTAAAACACATTGTTTTAATATATTTTCTTCTTTTTGTGACAGAAAATACTGGTAAAGCAAATAATGAATTAAGTTGACTTAATCAATCCATATGAATATTGAGTACTGTCTTTATGAGATTCTTTAGATGTATATTCTATAATATATCTCTCTTTTGAGTCATTAATCTTATATGTGACAACTTTAGAAATAATCATTTTGTATGAGTCTCATACCACCCATTTTAAGGGACTCTTTTATGAACTCATATTTTTCTTTAGAGACACATTGCTCAATTGCCACCCATTTTAGATGACAGACTTATTGGTCTCAGTATGATCATTTTACTTAATGTCGAATAATATTTTATCCCTTCTTCAAGATTACGCAATCGGGGTCTAGATTCTTAATTAACCACCTCCTTTACACATAATCATCATACCTGATTAACCTAATTCAGATAATATTGTTGGGATAAAATTACTCTACATGACTCATAGATATATTTTGTTTACTTTGTAAATACTAGCTACCAAAACTAAATTGGCAAATTTATTTTAAACCCTTAAATAGTCGCAAAAATAAATTAGGAAGTCTTAATAAGCACGTGAACATAATTGAGGGAATTAAATTGCTAAACCAATTTAATTTTAAGTAATTACTTTATATAGTGAATTCATCTGGCATGTGGGCAAAGGGGCAAACTGCACAAATCTACTAGTGAGACAAATGAATTTAATATCACGGTCTTGAGCTTGTTGGATCACGGTGGAACTCCGGTACGGACTTTGACGGCAATCCTAGCTCCTTTGCTCCACGCAATCCTGCAAGAGGGGATAGACCGGGCGGTGACCCAAAATCCCTCTCCGATGCTTAAATGAGTGCCCAATACGAACTGGCAAGCAAGTAATCTCAAAGGGTATGTAATTCAACGTAAGTGTTCTGAGGTGATCTCTTGCCCTTTTATAGGCGAAGAGATGCCTCAGGTACCTGGTGAACCGTTGGGGGTGGTTAGCCCGTATCCCGCATATCTCGGATGTGATCCCGCCTATCTAGGTCATGATCTCGTGTATCTCGGCCACGCCCCGCGTATCTCGGCCACGCTCCGTGTATCTTAACCACGTTCCGCGTATCTTGGCCACGCCCCGCGTATCCTGGCCTTATCCTCTGGTAACGAGTCCCGACTCCCGTCGGAGACTCCAGAGTTATCTCGTTGTGTCACCGCTCGGGGCCCCTCGTCATCGTGACAGGGCCAATCATTCTTAGGGATTCTTCATCGGGGCCTACTTAAAGGCTTCTCATCGGGAGCTTCCAGCTCCACCGTCGGAACCGACTCTGTCGGGACCTTTCATCTTCGGGACTCCCTTCGTCGGGACCCTTCTCCTAGGTCATCTTGACCTTCATTTTGGGCCTGGTGGGCCTGTTTGCCGTTTCCTCACCGTTAAAGGGCCTGACGGCTATAGTCGAGCCCATCATTTTCCCCCAAGACATGAGGGACTTTTAGTTCGTCGTGTCTTCCAACTCCCGATCTTCCGATACTGGAATCGGGGATCTTTCCCTTGGTTCAGTTACTCAATTATCAGTCTTCTCCTTCACGTTTCCTTAATGTTTTGTAGATAACTGTTAAATCCTAGGGGTCTCCTCGGTTCCCCAGTGCATTAAATGCAGTAGATAATGGAGTGACGTTTCCAGCCCACATGCTTGATTTTTCGCGCCTGTCCTTTTCTGAAAAGTGCTTTTCAGGCCGTTTCATCATTACGTCTGTTGTCCTTCTGCACGTTTCATCTCAACGGTCCAGATTAAGACTCTTCGACTTCGACGACTCGGATCGAAGTGTCCTTTCAATCGTCTTCTTCGACTATAAAACCCTAGCCATGGCCATAATTTAACTTTTACCGTCTTCGAATTCTCAAGAGCTCTCTGCGATTTCTCTGCGATTTCTCTGTGATTTCTCTGTGACTCCTCTGCGATTCCAAGCTCTGTGATTTCGAAGGTCTTTGGAGTTTCTCCAATCATCTTTCCGGCAACGTTTCGTTCATCTCCTTCAACCTCTACTTCATCATGTCGGGTAAGGGATTCCCCTTTGTTGCTTGTTCGTCTTTTCCTTTTTTATAGCTTTCCAAGAGTCCCACTGTATTTTTCTTGCCATGGTTACTTTTCAGACAGCGGTTCCAGCTCTGAGGGGAGAAAACCCTTTAATTTTGATTATGCTCCAAATGAGATCTTCAATACTGCTTTTGATGCAGCCCTCCGAGAGGTTTGTATCACCCTCACCTGGGAACCTCGTTTCCCGTATCCTTGGCCTCGCCCCTCGAGTAACCCTGAGGTTACTCGTCCCTAGAAAGGGGAGGTATTTGTCTCTACGGGACAAGTATCAGCGGGGATCAGATTCCCCTTTTGCGGTAATCTGGTCGAGATGTGCCAGCATTACAAGACACATCCCACCACCTTTTCTCCCCATGCCATCCGTCTCTGGAACGCCTTTCAAGTCCTCTGCTTCCAACAGAAGTGGGTCTACAGCCTCCAGCTCTTCAGAACCTTTTATGGGATGAAGTGCAATGAGGCGGGGGTTTGCACCTTCTACCCTCGGATGCCTAAGTGGAGTAAGCAGCAGCTTGCCCGATGTGGTTGGACCAATTACACCTGGAAGGTGGTCAAGGGTCGGGGACTCTTGGTTGATACAGGGTCCGACAACAGTAGCTGGAAGAAGAGCTACTTCTTTATCCGACACTCTTCGATTCCCTGGCCTCGGTGGGAGGTGGCAGCAAACCCTCCGCCTGCTTTCCATACTTACGCCGACGAGGATTTCGAAACTCTTCAACTTATACAGCTTTATCGATGGGGGGAGTCTTATACTCCCCTCAACGCCAACTCACTTGTGGAGCGGGACCTGGTGCACGCCGGGATCCGACTCCTCGATATTGTCTCTGGGGGGCAGCTCTTCGACGGCCCTTCTAATATGGTCCCTTGGGTAAACTTCTAACTCTTCTTTGTTTACTATTTGCAGCCAAGAAGGTATTTGTGCTGACCGATCTATTCCTTAAGCAGGGGGAGACTGATGCTGTCCGCCCCTCGCGAAAGAGGAAGTCCGCCAAGAAGGCTGCTGCTCGGTCGGGGTCTCCTTCAGCGGAGCAACCTAAACGGAAGCGGGTGGATCTGGACCAGCTTTTTGATGTCCAAAATGCTGAAGAAGGTAAAAAGCTCCGACTTGCTATAAAATCATACAGGAGGATGGTCCCGAAGGATTTGATACCTTCAACCAAAGAAGCCCGTATCGCTGACGTCAAACGAATCCTTCGAGGCGAAACTCCTCGTGTCTTGAAGGTGGGCTATTATCATTTTCGCGGGAAGGATCAATACGTCTCCCGACGTATCATTTGGTGTAAGAATCCCGATGAACTTCCTGACTACATTTCTGAAGCTTCTCATCCTCCAGGTGCAGGTCGCTCGGGAGCTCCATCAGGTGCCGCAGCTTCCGCGGACGCACCGTCTTCAGCGGGGGTGCCTTCCTCAGCTGGAGAGAAGGCTCCAACTGGCGAACAGTTTCGTCAGGTGGAAACTTTGGACTCCTCCGAGGAGACTGACGAGGGTGGCTCCCTCCGTCAGCATCGGAAGACGGGGCAATCCCCCTTGAAACCAACCCCTCAGGGGCCGCCTCCTTCATCTTCTCCGCAGCAGCGGCAGCCATCGCCTATCCATGAGTTCACTCCTTCCCCTGTTCGGGCCGAGACGGAGGCATGCCCTTCCACTCATCGTCCTCTTTCTCCTCTTGCCCTTGATGGGAACCTCCCTGGACTCCTATCCAGACGCTTCAAGGAGTCCCGCTCACACAAGGGGAGCAGGATCGGGAGCTGGCCCTGCATCTGCTGGCAGGCTCGATCCTGCCTACTATGCGGCATCCGATTTGCCTCAATCGGACGCACATGCAGCGGGATGTCAGGGATATGGCCGTGCGCCTTATAGAGGTAAGACTTCGCTTCTTTCTTTTTAATGATAAATCGGGTCGCTTGTCCATTAACACTTTTCCTTTTTATTGCAGGAGCTCGGGGACTACAACCGCCTCATCGGGTATGTCATTGCCTACGATGAGTCCCGGGAGCGGGACCGAGGGATCCGTGAGCAGCTTCAGGAGGATCTCAAGGCCTCCCAGTCTTCGCGGGGAAAGCTTGTCAAGGAACAGGCTGTCCTCAATCAGAAGGTTCGGGACCTCCAGCAGCAGATCGGGGACTTCGAGGGGCTCTTGAGGCAAGAGCGGCAGGAGCGGGAGGCAGCTGTGGACAGGCTGACCCAGGAGAAGAAGGTTGCCGAGGACAAACTGGTCCTCGAGAAGAAGGCTCTGGAGGAGCAAATCGCGGGATTTCCTGCACAGCTGGCTGAGGCGGAGGTGAAGGGTCGGGAGGACTATCGGAGGTCCGAGGACTTTCAAGCCGATGCCATGAAGTTCTTTGGCGCGGAGGTGGAGAGCACTCTCTTCAACGCGGTTGAGGAGCTCCACCTGGAGTACGGGGACGCTATCAATTTCGACAAGTCTCCTTCCCTTGCTCCCTTTGCGAAGAAGTATTTTGCTCTTTCCGAGGAGAGTGATGGAGGGAGTACCCCGGTAATTGTCGAAGACGCTTCTGAACTTCCAAGTGCGGATGCCCCGATAGCCAATCCTCCCGAAGCCAACCCTGTGGATCCTTCTGTTACCGACTCCGCGGACCCAGCTGCTGCCAACGCTGCCGACAAGGACCAAGCTTGAATGTTTACTTTTAGAGTCCTTGTATCTTCTTCTCTTTTGTCGTCGTCGGGCCCTTGAGCCCTTATCAATATCAGACTTCTTTAGTTCCGATTCGGGTTGCACTTCTCCGAGTGACTTTACTATACGCGCTTAGGTCGAAACCTCGACACTTAAGACATTCTCATACGTCCTTCCCGACGATTTAATAACTTGCACCACTTAAGGCGACTTAGTTCCATGCATCACTTAAGACGACTTAATTATTACTTAGGATAAACCTAAAGATCGTGCACCTCTCAAGGCGACTTAGTATCGTGCATCACTTAAGATGACTTAATATCGTGCACCACTTAAGGCGATTTTTTGATACTTAGAATATATCTAAGGATTGTGCACCACTTAAGGCGACTTAATATCGTGCACCACTCAAGGCGACTTTTTGATACTTTAGAATAAATCTAAGGATTGTGCACCACTTAGGGCGACTTAATATCGTGCACCACTCAAGGCGACTTTTTGATACTTAGAATAAATCTAAGGATTGTGCACCACTTAAGGCGACTTAATATCGTGCACCACTCAAGGCGACTTTTTGATACTTAGAATAAATCTAAGGATTGTGCACCACTTAAGGCGACTTAATATCGTGCACCACTCAAGGCGACTTTTTGATACTTAGAATAAATCTAAGGATTGTGCACCACTTAAGGCGACTTTCTCGTGCACCACTCAAGGCGACTTTCTCGTGCACCACTCAAGGCGACTTTAACACTTAGCATAAATATAAGAATAACTCTAATTGGAAGCAACCTCTTTATTTATTGATGGCATAAAATTGGCTTACATCGAATTAAACGATAAACAGCATACACCACTTAAGGCGATTTTACATCGGGCACCACTTAAGGCGACTTTCATCGGGCACCACTTAAGGCGACTTTCATCGGGCACCACTTAAGGCGACTTTCATCGGGCACCACTTAAGGCGACTTTCATCGGGCACCACTTAAGGCGACTTTTCTTCAAGCATGGTGTTTCTTCAAGTGTTCGCCACTAAAAGAATGCTTTAATATTCTGCCATCGAGGTCTTCCAACTTGTACGCATTTGGAGCTGGCATCCCCACGACCTTATAAGGTCCTTCCCATTTTGGTGACATCTTGTTGATTCGATCCAAAATGGTGAACTCGTTGCGACGCCAAACCAGCTCCCCAACGAAGAACTGTCGGGACTTCACTCGCCGATTGTAGTACCTGGCCGTCGCCAAACGCATTCGAGCTTGGACTTCATCGGCTTCCCGCCTCTTCTCTTCGAGTAAGTCCAAGTCCAGACGTCTCATTTCATCGTTCGTCAGGGGCTCGTAATATCTCATCCGATGGGACGCCACAGCTACCTCCACGGGGGCGACAGCCTCCGTGCCATAAACGAGGCCAAACGGGGTCTCCCCGGTTGATCGTTTGGGTGTCGTTCTAACAGCCCAAAGCACGTTTTCCAGTTCGTTCAGCCATTTGCCCTTCAAAGCATAGACCCTCTTCTTGAGGCCGTCCATCACGATTTTGTTGGCTGATTCTACCTGGCCATTAGTCTGAGCATGGCGCACAGAAGCTGTCCGATGCTCGATGTTCAACTCCTCCAGATACTCCTTCACCTGAGAGCCGTTAAATGGTGGACCATTGTCGCTGATCACCACCTTAGGAATCCCGTATCTGGACACGTGGGTCTGGAGGAACTTGACGATCTGGTTCCCCGTTGTTCTGGCCAACGCTTTTGCCTCTATCCATTTCGAAAAATAATCGATAGCTACAAGTAAATACTTACATTGACCTTGTGCTTGTGGAAGAGGTCCCACCAAGTCGATGCCCCACTGTGCGAAGGGCCACGCGCTCTTGATGGATGTCAGATTAGCGGCCGGAGCCACGATACTCGGGGCGTACCTCTAGTACGCGTCGCAGGATCGGACCAACGTCGTTGCTTCCTTGTTCATCGTGGGCCAATAGTAGCCCAAGTTCAACACCTTCCTCATAATGGATCGGGCCCCTTCGTGGCAAGCCGCGACCCCTTCATGCATTTCCTTTAGGATTCGACCTGTATCGGGTTCTGCCACACACTTCAAGTACGGAGTCGAGAACCAGCCCTTCTTGTATAACTGATTGTCCAGCATCACGTAATTGGCCGCGATCCGACATATCCTGTCCGCTGCTACTTTATCATCGGGGACTGCCCCCGTAGTCAGGTACGCGACTATCGGGGTCATCCAAGTCGGCTCCTCCTCCGATCTCGCTTCAATGGCGCACACCTGTGTTGGGTCGATGTTTGATAAGATCACCTTTTCTAAGAAGTGTACCTTCCGACTTTCTTCCAAGGGTGCCCCCAAGGCAAATTTGCTCAAGGCGTCTGCTTCTACGTTTTCCTCCCTCGGGATTGCCTCGATGTCGAAGCTTTTAAAGCTCTCCTTCAAGGTTTGTACCTCTCGTAGATACTTCTTCATTATCGGACTCCTAGCTTCGTATCGCCCTAGGACCTGGTTTACGATTAAAGCTGCGTCACACTTCACTCTTAAGTGATCGACCCCCGTGCCTCTAGCAATTTTCAGGCCCGTGATGAGAGCCTCATTCTCCGCTTCGTTGTTTGTGGCCTTGAATGTTAAAGCCAATGCGTATCGGAGCGGTTCACCTTCACCCGGTGGTATCAACAAAAAGCCCGCTCCTGATCCGTCCGAACTCGCGGAGCCATCCGTGTACATCTCCCAGGTATTTTCCTTGTTTGGCTGTTCTGATTGCTCTGCCCTCTCTAGTTGTTCTTCGATCGGGACCTCCATGGTTGCCCCCTCTACAGGGCCCGCTTCTTTCAGATCGGGGGCTGTAGATTCTGCTATAAAATCCGCCAATGCCTGGCCTTTGATGGCCGTTCTTGGAGAAAAGTGTATTCGAAACTCACTAAGCTCTACTGCCCACTTCACTAATCTTCCCGGCGCATCCGGTCGGTTCAAAAAATGCTTCAAAGGCTGGTTCGTCAGCACAGTAATCTCGTGTGCGTGGAAATAAGGCCTTAGCTTCCGAGCAGTAATAATCAACGCAAAGAGGTACTTCTCAACGGCGGGATAGTTTAATTCAGACTTGGCAAACGCCTTGCTTACATAATAAATGGGGACTTGATTACCCTCGACAATCTTTACTAACATAGAGCTAATGGCAAATTCAGAAACAGCCAAATAAAGATAGAGCGGCTCGCCTGGAACCGGTTTCGCCAACGGCGGGAGGGTGCGAAGGTGCTGCTTGAGTGCTTGGAACGCCTCTTCACACTTGGCGGTCCATTCGAATTTCTTGTTGGCCCTCAGAACTTCAAAAAAGGGCATTGATCGGTCGCTGGCTTTGGACAAGAAGCGATTCATTGCAGCTAGTCGGCCGTTCAGCACTTGTACCTCCCGATGGTTTATCGGAGATTGCATCTCTTCGATTGCCCTCAGCTTCTCAGGATTCACCTCAATTCCTCTCTGGCTCACCATGAAGCCCAAGAACTTCCCTGAGTGGACTCCGAAGGCGCATTTCGTCGGGTTTAAGAGAACTTGGTGGAGCCTCATCCGCTCAAATGCCATGGTTAGGTTGTGCACGTGATCCTCAGCTTGTCGGGACTTCACCAGCATATCATCCACGTAAGCCTCCATGGTTTCCCCCAACATATCTCCGAACAGCTTGTTCACCATTCGTTGATAGGTTGCCCCCGCATTGATCAACCCGAAAGGCATGACATCGTAGTGATAGATGTCACTGTCTGCATAGAACGATGTATGGGGAGCGTCTTCCTTGGCCATCTTGATCTGGTTGTAGCCTGAGTACGCATCCATGAAACTCAACAGCTCATGTCCCGACGTGGCATCCACCAACTGGTCGATTCTCGGGAGTGGATAACAGTCCTTTGGGCAAGCCTTGTTCAGGTCGCGGAAATCCACGCACATTCGTCATTTCCCGTTAGTCTTTCTCACCAGCACCGGATTAGCAACCCAGGTTTGGAATCGGAGTTCTTTAATAAACCCAGCATCGAGCAACCTGCCCACCTCCTGTTGGATCGCGATCTTCTTATCTGTGCCCATCGGACGCCTCCTCTGCGTGATAGGTTTGATCGCGGGATCTATCTTCAGTTCGTGTACGATCACGTCGGGGCTGATTCCTGGCATATCGCTCGGGGACCAGGCAAACAGCTCTTTGAACTCCTTCAGCAACTTAATCAATTCCTGTGCAGTCTCCTCAGTCAGAGCAGACCCGATTTTCACCTTCCGCTGAGGTCCGTCGATCTCGACTTCTTTCAAATCTTCTATGGGGGCGGGACGCCCGAACTCCTCTCTAGGATCTGTATCTGTCTGGAGGACAGTCATGGCTTCTCGTCTCCTCCTTCGGGTGGCATTAACATAGCATCTTCGGGAAGCCACCTGGTCGCCTCTGACCTCTCCTACTCCGTGGTCGGTCGGGAACTTCATCTTCTGGTGCACTGTCGAGGCAACCGCCATCAGGGGATTAATGGTGGTTCTCCCGATAATCGCGTTGTATGTCCCCGCAGAATCAACCACAACAAATTCCACGTTCCTCCTTTCTGATTTCCACCCGCTACCAAACTTCACTGGTAAGGTGATTACTCCTAGCGGATAGGAGGTTGAGCCAGAGAACCCGACCATCGGGAAGTTCGCCTCCTTTAGATCTTTCTTCGTTTTCCCCATAGCCTCCAGCGCGTCCATGAACAGAATGTCGGAGGAGCTCCCTCCGTCGATTAGAATTCTCTTCATTTCGAACCCGTCTACATCCAAGGTTACCACCAAGGCATCGTCGTGCGGAGTCTCCACGCCTATGAGGTCTTCCGACGAAAAGGAGATTACCATCTCTTCTTTCAGGGTCCAGGATCGGGACCTCTTGCCCAACACCACCGCCGTAGGGATTCTAGAGGCATAGACCTCTCGGGCGGATGAAGTATCACCTCCAGCAGCAAATCCTCCGTGGATCACATTGATAGTGCCCCGTCTCTCCTTGCGAGCACCGGATGACTCTGGATCGGTTCTCTTCTTTTTTGGGGACCGATCGCGGGATCGGGAACGGGACCGTGATCGGGACCGAGAGCGGGATCGACACCGCTTATCCCCGACAAATTCTTTGAGCTTCCCCTTCTGGATCAGCTTTTCGATCTCCTTCTTCAGTTCTCGACAGTGGTTGGTGTCGTGACCGTTCGCGCGGTGAAATCGGCAGTAGCGATCCGTGCGTGATCCCAAGAATTCTCCGTCCTTCTTTGGGGGGTATCTGGAGATACCTTGTCGTTCCATGACTGTCAGCACTTCCGCCATGGAGCAGTTGAGAGGGATGTCGAGATCAGCCTCCCGCTTATCCTTCCTTGAAGAACGCCTATCGTCCCTTCGATCAGGTCGGCCTCGGTTTCGACTACTCTCAGGTTTGCCCTTTGACTTACGATCGTCGAAGGGCTTAACCGACGGCTTTCCTTTGCTCGACTTTGGGGGCTCCAATTCTCCTGCGGCTATCTTCGACTCCTGGACATCGATTTGCCGTTTCACCCTTTTTTGTAGTGCCTCCATATTCCACACAGCTTTCTCAGCCACGCTGTGCATCAGGTCGGAACCATAAGGGGCTGTCAGGTTCCGAATAAAGGTGCGGATGGTTTCGCCCTCTGAGATTTCCTCGTCTATCTCTGCTACGCTGGCTGTGTACCGTTGGTAATAGTGAGCCAGTGATTCGTCGGGTCTCTGCACCACCTGGGTCAGGGACCTCACGCTCTTCAACAAACGTCTCCGACCCTGGTACTGCTGAATGAATCGATCATGCATGTCCGCCCAGCAAGTGATGCAGCCTGGGGGCAGACTAAAGAACCAGGTTAGGGCTCTTTCTCCAAGTGTGTTCGGGAACAGCGTACACACTATGTCTTCACTCGGGGCTCTTCCCAGACACGCCATGAGGTGTTTCTGGACATGGCGAACTGGATCTCCTTCGCCATCGTACTCCTTGATCGTGGGGATGCCTAGCCCAGGCGGGGCTAGGGTGTCGATGAGTCGGGGGACGAAGGGATGAGTGGATCGATCCCTTAGCTCCGACACCAGCGGCTTCTGCTCTCCCATGCAGATATTCACGATTTTTACCACCTGGTCGGGGGTGATGGGACCATTCAGGGGAATGGTCCTGTGCTGTACTGGTCCTGGCCCATCAACCACGAATCTCTCCGGCTGACCTGTTGCCCTACTCCCGTCCTGGCCTCGGGGCGGGGCTTTCTGTGCGTTCCGACCCTCTGTTGGCGGGGCCACTTCCTCCAACGGGGGCATCTCCTCCTGCCTCCTTGCAGCCTCTCTCCGACCCAAGAGAGCCTCTACGGCCGCCAGAAACATGGGCATGGCTTCCGCCACGGCCCTTGTCAAGTCTGTAGCTGGGGGAGCCTCCTGCCCCCTATTGCCCTGGTGCTGAGGAGCAATATCTTTGGGATCTCCATTGTGCCCCCCTTTCTGGGAGAGCTCAGCCGGGGGATGGTTCTGGTTTTCCTCCTGTTCTGGTACTGAATCCAGATTTGTTGCAGCGGGGTGACGGGAACCACCGATTGTCCCTGTCTTCTGTGCTTGCCAGCCGCCATTGATCGAGTAGAAGGCATATCAGCTTTTTGTTTGTTTACCACAGACGGCGCCAATGTTGGATCACGGTGGAACTCCGGTACAGACTTTGACGGCAATCCTAGCTCCTTTGCTCCACGCAATCCTGCAAGAGGGGATAGACCGGGCGGTGACCCAGAATCCCTCTCCGATGCTTAAATGAGTGCCCAATACGAACTGGCAAGCAAGTAATCTCAAAGGGTATGTAATTCAACGTAAGTGTTCTGAGGTGATCTCTTGCCCTTTTATAGGCGAAGAGATGCCTCAGGTACCTGGTGAACCGTTGGGGGTGGTTAGCCCGTATCCCGCATATCTCGGATGTGATCCCGCCTATCTAGGCCATGATCTCGTGTATCTCGGCCACGCCCCGCGTATCTCGGCCACGCTCCGTGTATCTTAACCACGTTCCGCGTATCTTGGCCACGCCCCGCGTATCCTGGCCTTATCCTCTGGTAACGAGTCCCGACTCCCGTCGGAGACTCCAGAGTTATCTCGTTGTGTCACCGCTCGGGGCCCCTCGTCATCGTGACAGGGCCAATCATTCTTAGGGATTCGTCATCGGGGCCTACTTAAAGGCTTCTCATCGAGAGCTTCCAGCTCCACCGTCGGAACCGACTCTGTCGGGACCTTTCATCGTCGGGACTCCCTTCGTCGGGACCCTTCTCCTAGGTCATCTTGACCTTCATTTTGGGCCTGGTGGGCCTGTTTGCCGTTTCCTCACCGTTAAAGGGCCTGACGGCTATAGTCGAGCCCATCAGAGCTGTCCGTTATCCTGTGGGCATAGGAAAACTCCACCGCAATACTAAATTCATCATCCCAGACTGATTAAGTTATTCAATTAACAACCTCTTGTGGGCAGAGTCATTAACCTCACAACTTAACCACAGTTCGATGCTTGTTACTATCTTGCAATTTTATTATATGTGTTTTCCTA
This sequence comes from Clarkia xantiana subsp. parviflora, assembly GCA_036873135.1. Classification (NCBI taxonomy): domain Eukaryota; kingdom Viridiplantae; phylum Streptophyta; class Magnoliopsida; order Myrtales; family Onagraceae; genus Clarkia; species Clarkia xantiana. The sequence goes on from JAPTYO010000018.1 coordinate 4,330,537, forward strand.
TAGTAGGCTGCTGTGGCTACACCCACGTTTGAAATCACATTGCATAGACATCTTTATTTAATATAATCATGAGTACACTGTTTTTGGAGCAACTAAAATTCTTACGTACTCATGACTTTAATCGGGTAACTACTGAAATTAGACATCAAGACTTCATATTCTCTAAAGTATGTTATCTGGATGCGAATAAATACTTTAATTCACACATCAATCTGCATAGAGCTGCTGTGGCTACACTCCAGCAAAATTGATATTCCATTACTTTAGATTATGACACTATTATGCACAAGGTGCTGTGGCAACTCTTGTCATAATAATGTTGACTTTATTGACATCTAATAAGAGACCCGTAATTTTAACTTGTAGTTTATTCTTATGTGATTCTTTAAAGGCTTGCTACCATGGACGAATCTACATATATAATTACAGGGTCACAGGACACCGCTTAACTTGACCGAGTTAGAGCAAAAAAATAAGTAATTACCGATACGGACCCCGTATAAAAATTGGAAATGACCCTATAAAAAATTCAAAGGAAACAAATAAAATGTATTTTTTAGTATTCTAGTGGTTTACTACATGAAAATTAATTGTCTCATACATGGTTCAATTCACATCATCCACACTTTTTCCTATATTATTATTGACAAAAAAAAAATTTTTACAATTTTGTAAGTATGGTTTTATAAAACATCATTAATATTTATTTATCTCATTCTAAATTTTACTTATATTATTATCATAATTACAATCTAGTCTTATCTATTTTTGCTAGATAAGGAACATGTTCCGCCTTGAATTTGGTTGTTTTTCTTGTTGAACTTGCAATAATAATTGAATTCCTTTTGGAAAAAAAAACTAGATTAATAAATATTATTATTTTATTATTTAATATCTTTTACTGTATTGGTTTTTTATTTATTTGATTGATCATTAACAACTGTAATTTTTAGTATGTTATTTATATTTATATTTGTATTAAATATTATTAATATTTAAAGTTTATTTTTATAATTGAACTTTATCAAATTTTTATATGAAATTTTATTAGTTCAACTCGAAATTATGTTATTAATCCGGTCGATTTTTTTTTAGTTATGTGCACCCATTGACCCCTGGGTCCTGGATTCGTCACTGCTTGCTACGATTATACTTTATAATCACACTACAAGATACATTGCTTTATCTTCATTCTAAATTAAAATAATCTATGTCGCAGCAATACATTAAACATGCATAGCTTAAATATTTAATAAATGAAGTCAACTTAAACATAAAAAAACACTTACTTGAATATCCTTTAATAAGCGCAACGAAAGTGTAATAGCCGGAATCCCGAGCAATACTTTGTACCCTTTAAGACACCATCAACCATCAATCAACAATAGATTAAATTACCCTCGCACAGAATCAAAATGTGGCAAGTGATCAATTAAATATATTCAATAACTATATATATATATATATATATATAATAAGTTGATCATCATATAAGTACAACCCATTTATATATACAACCCATATAAAAAAGAGTAGTGGCCCATTAAACACTCTTCAGATCTGATATAGTTAGACAGACTTCAATGTCATGGCCAAATATAAAAATTTAATGTCAACCCAAAATAAGAGTCAAATAAGCATGGCCTACAATAGAAAATGATTAAAAAACTAAACAAAACAGAAAGTCCACGTGTAATTAAAACAAAAGAACCATTAGATAAATCACTGGAATCGATTTTAATGCACTTTAATAACTTTGACCCAAAAAATCATCTTCACCCGAAAACACAGTGAAACAGTCGTGAGTCGTACTCCTAATTAACACATTTAATAGAATTTACTGCATTCATTTAAAGAGCAAATAATTAATACAAACCAAAATTTTCTTCTTTTCCCAATGATCCGGATCTGTTCATCCTTCCGGGATCGAAAGATGATTTTCCTTATGACTTATGAGGACGATGACCATGAATCCGAGTTCCACCAGGAAGAAAGTTGGTTTAGGATTCTCCGATTACGATTGCAAAGAAACACAATAAATAACATGAACAGAGAGTCACCAAAGAAATTAAGTCAAATGGCCAAATCTATCGGTTAGCAATATGAAGACTTTCAAGCAAATTCAATAACTCATGTCGCCAAAATCGAGACTACCATGGAGTATGGATTAGAGATTCATCGACAACATTCATCAACAAACCAAAGATATTATTATATAGACGAACCCGTGCTAAGGCTCTCTTATAGATCTGTATCTAATTAAACAATTTAGACTACGGTAATATCTTCAACCAAAGAAAAATATGTTTAATGGTAACGAAATCAAATTCAAATCAGTTTATGCTTTAATCACACAATTACAACACGAAGGATCCCTCTGATAACACATGTAAGAAAATACAATATCAGAGCAATATGCAGCGGAATTAGGATCGTATCTCCGGTTATGATTGGATGAACATGATTAAAACGATTGATGCCTGCAGAGTGAATGTCAGAATAGCGGCCTTCCGGCTTCTGCCTAACCATATGGGACGCCTGGATGAATGACACTGACCCTTTATTTATAAGCGAAATCAGGGACCGCTAAGTAAATAATAATAACTTTATAAGTCCTCCCATCCACAAGACTTAAACATTTAGTCCCACAAAATTAGAATATTACATCAGATACCCTAATAAATATATGTGACATGTGGACCACTTAACGAAGAGAATAAAGTCTTTTATATATCAGCTTGTGTCGCGTAATATATTCTTACATAATGCTCTAGAGATGCTAACATAATGAATTTCTTTGTTTCAGGACAAAGCCACCAAAGGAAAACGAGCATCAATCTTCATCGGAGCTACCACGTCACCACCGTGTTACTCCAAGACACAACACACTGCACCTCCGAACAGGGCCGTCCGATTGTACTGACCTTCATCCGGATCCCAGCGACTGGCTATTGTCTAGCCATCTACACCGGCTATCCCTCCACCCGACTTAGCCCTGCGTCGCCGAGTCCACCCTTGCCTTCAATCCTTAACCACCGTCGGTGTCTCGCTCGCGCGCCACTAGAGCTTTTCCCGTCCATCTTTTGCCGTAACTCCGAGCCGTTCAACCCCATCGACGACTGCCGTCCTAGCCAGACCTCTCGTAGTTGTCTCGTCTTCTTTTTGACTGGGACCAACAACAACCCCCCCTCAATGCCTAACTGATCAGTCTGTTCTTCCCATTCGACGACCATTCCCACCGGCCATCGGAGCTGATGGGCCCTGGCGAAGGTCGTTAGGCCCCTTAACGATTGACTAACGGCGACTAGGCCTAGTGGGCTAGGAGCTGGGCTGCTGGAAGGCTAAGGGCTCCGACGGAAGGAGGCCCCGATATTGAATGGCCCCGAGCAAGTATGGCTCCGACAGGGAAGAGTCCCGAAGATATCGGACCTGGACGTAGTCGGTCCCGATATGGGAGTTGACACCACTCCCCGACACCGAATCCTCAAACGATGTAACCCGGGAGTCTCCGGTAACGATCGAGACTCGCCAGTAAGAGCACAATCCCGGAAATCTCGCCACGGTTACAGTAGTGGTATAATGGGCGAGGTATGCGGGATACGAATAACTGTACGAGATACAGGGCAGAATATATGGCGAGATACGTGGGATAGCGGATCACGATCCAACCACCTAATCAGGTAACTGGGATAGCCTCCCTCTATAAAAGGAGGGAAGTTATTCCAGATTAGGGTTACGTTTTACACACATTGACATTGCTTGCCTATTCTGTTGATCGCCATACTTACGTTAAGCATCGGAGAGGGATTCTGGGCCACTGCCCTCTATCCCCTTCTGCAGGATTACGAGGAGCTAAGGAATCCGTCACCGTAGCCGGAGTTCCCGCCGTGATCCAACATTGGCGCCGTCTGTGGGAAACGCAACAAAAAGCCAAAAAGTAAGTTTGCTTTCCTTTGATTCCTTATCATGGCTGGCAACAGACCGCAGCGTTCAGGCAAGCAGGTGCCGGCCGCTAGCAATCCTCCTGAGGATGCTGTCCAGCATCAGGATCTGAGAGATGAGGGCGACAGCACTCGCCGGAACGAAGCACCTTCCCCGAATCCGGAGTTGGCCAGGGTAGTGGCAGAGGCCATGCCCCTATTCATGGAGGCCATGGAGGCCCTCCTAGACCGAAGAGAAGCTGCCAGAAGGCAGGCTGATCTACCACCGCTCCCTCCGCGGCGAGACAATCCCAGAAGGCAGGGGGACGACAACTTGCCTCCACCTCCTCCATTAAGGGAACAGCCTATTCCCCCTAATCCAGCACCGGCGGAGAATTTTGTGGTCGATGGACCGGGGCCAGTGCAGCAAAGGACCATTCCCCTGAATGGTCCCCTCACTGCCGATCAGGTGGTGAGAATTGTGGGTATCTGTATGGGAGATCAGAAGCCCATGATGTCGGAACTGGGGAGTCAGGAAACCCATCCCTTCGTGCCCAGGCTGATTCATACCTTGGCCCCTCCAGGCTTGGGTATCCCGAAGATAGACGAGTACGACGGGGACGCAGACCCGGTCCGCCACGTACAGAAGCACCTGACAGCATGCATGGGCAGGACCCCAGATGAGGATGTTATCTGTGCCCTGTTCCCAAGCACCCTCGGGGAGAAGGCGATGACTTGGTTCTACAGTTTGCCCACGGGATGTATCACCTGCTGGAAGGATATGCATCAGCGATTTATCGCCCAGTATCAAGGACGTCGGCGACTTCTAAAAAGTGTTCGGACCCTGCACGAGGTGGTCCAAAGGCCCGACGAATCGCTGGCCCAATACTATCAGCGTTACACGGCTGGCATGACTGAGCTGGATGAGGAGATATCGGAGGGCGAGGCCATCCGTACCTTCCTGAAGAACCTTAAACCCCCTTACGGTTCCGACTTACTGCACAGCATCGCGGCCAAAAATGTCTGGAACATGGAGGCGCTCCAGGCAAGGGTGAAACAGCAAATCGACGTCCAGGAGTCGAAGATTGCCGCCGGAGAACTGGCTCCTCCTAAGGGGCGTGAAGGAAAACACTTGTTCAAACCATTGGACAACCGGCACAAGAAGGATAACTCCGAGGGTAGTCGGAGTCGAGGACGTTCTGATCGGAGGGAGGATAAGCGTCCGAGCAGGAGGGACAGTCAGAAGGAAGAGTTTACCCCTCTCAACAGACCTTTGAAGGAGGTCTTAGCAGTGATGGAGAAGCAAGGCCTCGCCCGTTTCCCCAAGAAGAAGGAAGGAGAAAAATTGGGCTCCCGCACCGACCGTTACTGCCGATTTCATCGGGCCTCCGGTCACGACACTGACCAATGTCGAGAACTGAAGAAGGAAATAGAGAAGCTTATCCAGAGGGGTAAGTTGAAGGAGTTCGTGGGGGACTCACGCTGCAAGCCCCGCTCACGATCTCGGTCGAGGTCCAAATCTCGATCGAGGTCCCCCAGGAAGAGAAGGTCCGACGTAGAACCTTCGGAGGGCCCATCCGGGTCCCGACAGAAGAGGATTATTAATGTGATCCACGGAGGGTTCGCTGCAGGAGGAGACACATCATCCTCTCGGGAACGTTATGCCAACCAAGTACCAGTCGCAGTGGTTTTGGGGAAGAGATCGCGGTCGTGGACCCCGAAGGAAGAAATGGAGATCACCTTCTCGGCGAAGGATCTGGAGGGAGTAGAGACCCCCCACGAGGATGCCCTAGTAGTAACACTGGATGTAGGAGGATTTGAAGTGAAGAGGATCCTCATTGATGGAGGGAGCTCCTCCGACATCCTCTTCTCCGACGCCCTGGAACAGATGGGAAAGAAGAAGAAAGATTTGCGGGAGGTTAACTTCCCGATGGTAGGATTTTGTGGCACGACCTCTTATCCGTTAGGGGTTATCACACTGCCCGTGTGGTTCGGCAGTGGCTGGAAAATGGAGAAGCGAGATGTGGAGTTCGTGGTGGTCGAATCCACAGGAACGTACAATGCAATCATCGGAAGAACCACCATCAACCCTCTGATGGCTGTAGCCTCGACCGTCCACCAAAAACTGAAGTTCCCGACCGAGAATGGGGTAGGCGAGGTGAAAGGCGACCAGGTGGCGTCGAGACGGTGCTATGTCAACGCCACCAGGAGATCAAGGAAGGAAGCTATGTCCGTGCTCCAGACAGACACTGACCCTCGAGAGGAGTTTGGGCGTCCTGCCCCCATGGAGGACCTAAAGGAAGTCGAGATAGACGGGCCCGAGAGGAAGGTGAAAATCGGATCTGCCTTATCCGACGAAAGGGCCCAGGAGTTGATTGCGCTCTTGCAAGAATTTAAGGAGCTGTTTGCCTGGTCCCCGAGTGATATGCCAGGAATCAGCCGGGACGTAATCGAGCACGAACTGAATATCGACCCTGTGATCAAGCCAATCGCGCAGAAGAGACGTCCGATGGGGGCAGACAAGAGGATTGCAATCCAGCAGGAGGTTGGCAGGTTGCTCGACGCTGGGTTCATTAGGGAGATCCGATTCCAGACGTGGGTAGCCAACCCAGTGCTGGTAAGGAAGAGCAACGGGAGGTGGCGGATGTGTGTCGACTTCCGCGACCTGAACAAGGCCTGTCCGAAGGACTGTTATCCGCTCCCGCGGATCGATCAACTAGTGGATGCTACATCGGGACATGAGCTGCTGAGCTTTATGGATGCTTATTCTGGTTATAATCAGATAAAAATGGCGGAGAAGGATGCCCAACACACCGCCTTCTACGCTGACAGCGAAGTCTTCCAGTACGATGTCATGCCTTTTGGCCTGGTAAATGCGGGGGCGACCTATCAGAGAATGGTGAACAAGCTGTTCGGGGATATGATCGGAGATACCATGGAAGCTTATGTAGATGACATGTTGGTGAAATCCCGACAAGCGTCGGACCATGTCGGTAATTTGGCTATGGCCTTCGAGAGGATGAAGCTCCACCAGGTCCGACTGAATCTAGCTAAATGCGCTTTCGGAGTCCATTCCGGGAAGTTCTTGGGCTTCATGGTGAGCCAGAGGGGGATCGAGGTGAATCCCGAGAAGCTGAGGGCGATAGAAGAGATGCAGTCTCCGACCAACCATAGGGAGGTGCAAGTGTTGAACGGTCGACTGGCTTCCATAAATCGCTTCTTATCCAAGGCCAGTGACCGATCGATGCCATTTTTCAAGGTGTTAAGGGCCAACCGACAGTTCGAATGGACTACTGAATGTGAGAAGGCGTTCCAAACGCTCAAACAACACCTCCGCGACCTCCCGCCACTGGCGAAGCCAACTCCAGGCGAGCCGCTCTATCTTTATTTGGCCATTTCTGCATTTGCAATAAGCTCTGTTCTAGTTAAAGCTGTCAAAGGCAATCAGATTCCTGTCTATTATGTAAGCAAGGCGTTTGCCAAGAGTGAAATGAATTATCCTCCGATTGAGAAGTATCTCTTTGCGTTGATTATTACTGCTCGAAAGTTACGGCCCTACTTCCATGCGCATGAAATTACGGTGTTGACTGATCAGCCATTGAAACACTTCTTGAACCGACCCGACGCGTCGGGGAGACTAGTAAAGTGGGCCGTGGAACTTAGCGAGTTTCGAATTCATTTCGCTCCGAGAACAGCTATCAAAGGGCAGGCATTGGCTGACTTTATAGTTGAATCTACTATTCCCGATCCCGAAGCAACGGAAACAATAGAGGGGGCAACCACTGGGAAGACTGACGAGGTCCCGAGGGAAAGACAGTTAGAACAGCCAAATAAGAAGAACACCTGGGAGTTGTACACAGATGGCTCCTCAAGCTCAGACGGATCGGGTGCAGGGTTCGTATTGATTCCACCAGGCGGGGCGGAGCCGCTTCGATATGCATTGGCCCTGACATTTAAAGCCACCAATAATGAGGCGGAGTATGAAGCTCTTATAACAGGACTGAAAATCGCCAGGGGTACTGGAATCGAGCATCTGAGAGTGAAGTGTGACGCAAGCTTGATTGTAAACCAGATTCGGGGACAGTATGGAGCAAAGAATCCAATCATGAAGAAATATCTTCAGGAGGCTCAAACATTAAATGAGAGCTTCAAAAGTTTCGATATAGAGGCAATCCCAAGAGAAAAGAATGTGGAGGCCGATGCCTTGAGCAAATTTGCCTTGGGGGCACCTTTGGAGGAGACTCGGAGGGTACACTTCTTGGAGAAGGTGATTCTATCGACGACCGATCCATCGGAAGTATGCACTATCGGGACAGGGTCAGAAGAGAAGCCCACGTGGATGACCCCGATAATTGTGTACCTAACCACGGGGGCACTGCCTGAAGACAAAGTGGCAGCAGAACGACTGCGACGAATGTCAATTAACTACGCGATGGTGGATAACCAGTTGTACAAGAAGGGTTTACTCTCGACACCTTTCTTGAAATGCGTAGCAGAACCTGACACAACCCGAATTCTGAGAGAACTACATGAAGGAGTCGCAGCCTGTCACGAGGGCGCTCGATCCATCCTGAGAAAGGCGTTGAACTTGGGATACTATTGGCCTACGATGAATAAGGAGGCAACAGCGCTTGTTCGATCCTGTGACGCGTGTCAGAGATACGCCTCGAATATCACAGCCCCCGCTGCTGATCTGACGCCCATTGGGAGTGCTTGGCCCTTCGCACAGTGGGGCATTGACCTGGTGGGACCCCTTCCGAAAGCAAAGAGCCAGTGCACACATCTGCTGGTTGCAATTGATTACTTCTCGAAGTGGATCGAGGCTAAGCCCTTAGCCAAGACAACAGCGGGCCATATCATTAAGTTCCTCCAGACTCGAATCTTGTCAAGATATGGGGTGCCGAAGGTGATCATCAGTGACAACGGTCCTCCATTTAATGGGGCCCAGTTGGAGAGATTCCTGGACGAGTTCAATATCGAGCATCGGACGGCATCCGTTCGTCACGCCCAGACCAACGGGCAGGTGGAGGCTGCTAATAAAATCGTGATGGAGGGCTTGAAGAAAAGGGTCTATGCTTTGGATGGAAAGTGGCTAGACGAGCTGGAGAACGTGCTGTGGGCGGTCCGAACGACACCCAAGCGGTCAACAGGTGAAACCCCGTTTGCACTTGTTTATGGGACGGAGGCGGTCGCTCCTGTGGAAATCGTTGTCGCGTCCCATCGAACCAGAAGCTATGAGCCCTCGACGAGTCCAGGAAAAGCCAAGATAGGACCTTTGACGAATGACGAAACCAGGCGCCTGGAGTTATCCTTGTTAGAGGAAAAACGGCTAGAGGCCGACATAACGCAAGCTCGGATGCGTCTGGCGACGGCCAGGTACTATAACCGGAAGGTCAGGTCGCGACAGTTCTATGCGGGGGAGCTGGTCCTACGACGGAATGAGTTCGCTCTCCAGGATCGGATCAACAAGCTATCTCCGAAATGGGAAGGACCTTATAAGATCGTAGGTATGCCGGCCTCAAATGCTTACAAGCTAGAAGACCTCGACGGTAAAGTATTACGAAACACCTTTAGTGGGGAACATCTGAAGAAATGTCATGTTTGACAAATAAGTCGTCCGTAGAGGCGCAACGATGTAATCAAGTCGCCCTGAGTGGTGCATGCTATGTTAAAGACATCAATCAATAAAGAGGTTACTTCTGATTAAGGTGTTCCGAAAAATCCTTAAAGTTATTAAGGTTCGATTAAAAAGCGTCGTTGGACGTCCGAAAAATCCTTAAGTTATTAAGGTCCGATTTAAAAGCGTCATTGGACGTCCGAAAAATCCTTAAGTTATTAAGGTTCGATTAAAAAGCGTCATTGGACGTCCGAAAAATCCTTAAGTTATTAAGGTTCGATTAAAAAGCGTCGTTGGACGTCCGAAAAATCCTTAAGTTATTAAGGTTCGATTTAAAAGCGTCGTTGGACGTCCGAAAAATCCTTAAGTTATTAAGGTCCGATTTAAAAGCGTCATTGGACGTCCGAAAAATCCTTAAGTTATTAAGGTTCGATTAAAAAGCGTCATTGGACGTCCGAAAAATCCTTAAGTTATTAAGGTTCGATTAAAAAGCGTCGTTGGACGTCCGAAAAATCCTTAAGTTATTAAGGTTCGATTTAAAAGCGTCGTTGGACGTCCGAAAAATCCTTAAGTTATTAAGGTCCGATTTAAAAGCGTCATTGGACGTCCGAAAAATCCTTAAGTTATTAAGGTTCGATTAAAAAGCGTCGTTGGACGTCCGAAAAATCCTTAAGTTATTTAGGTCCGATTTAAAAGCGTCATTGGACGTCCGAAAAATCCTTAAGTTATTAAGGTTCGATTAAAAAGCGTCATTGGACGTCCGAAGTGTCCTTAAGCCTCTAAGGTTCGCTTTTAAAGCGTCGTAGGACAACCGAAAGCCTTAGGATCCGATAGAAGAGTTACGAGGAGCATAACCGAAAAAGAAAACATTCTTAGAAGGCTCGAAGGCCCAAAAGGTTCGGTACAAAAAGGATAATAAAAAAGTACAAAGACTTAAGATTTTAAACACCAGGGGCTGAATCTTCGGAAGGCTTTGGAGGGGCAGACTCATCGGCGTCCTCGGAGGAGCTTTCGGAAGGAAGGTTGAGATATGTTTCTGCGGCCGGGCCGAGAGTCTTGGAATTTCTCAAGTCGATGGAGTCCCCATAAGTCTCATTAAGCTCTTCAACAATATCGAGGATGGCGTTCTGTAAGTCTTCTTGACAATATTTCGCCGCATCCTCCTTGAAGTCCTCCGAGCTTCGGTACTCCTCGCGACCTTGGACCTTCGCGTTTGCTAATTGGGCGGAGTGATCCGCCCTCACCTCCTCTAGCTCCGCCCTCGCCTCTTCTAGCTCCGCGACGGCCCTCTGCTTCTCGAGCTTCAGCCGCTCCGCAGTCTCCTGCAACGCCGCCTTCTCGAAAGCAAACTGGTCCCGATCCGCCATGGCCGCCTGCTGCTCCCGCTTGAGCGAGCTCTCAAGACTTAGGATCTGCCGCTGTTGGGATTGAGCTTCTTGAGTGAGCTTGGCTCGGAGTTCCTCAGCCCGCCTTTCGCCCTCCTCCGCTCGAAGCCTTGATGCCTCGGAGGCAGCTAGGTCCTCCTGGAGCTTGGTCAGGCTCTCGAGGTTGGAGTTGGCCCGCTCTCGCTCCAAAGCCTCTCGCAAAGACAGGATGTAGCCGAAGCAACGATCCTGGTCCGCGATTTCCTGAAAAGAAAATGTAGCTTAGTACTCAAAAATCGGAACGCCCCCAGATGAACAAAAGAAAGATTCACTTACCTCTATCCGACGGATAGCCATCTGCCGGATGTCAGCATCGATGTCTTCCCCTTCCAGAGAAAGGGGACGCCTCAAAGAGGGCGGGACCGAGCCCGACACCAAATGCAAGGCCAGGTTCTTCTCCTGGCACCCCCGATGCAGAGGAATTCCCTGAAGGGACTCCACCGGTCTCCAAGGCTCGGAGCCCTGGTCCGAAGAGAAGGCCCGATAGTAGTCCCCGTCCAAGGGGAACGGAGGTACTACCAGGCGAGGCTCCTCAGCTTCCTCACTCACTCGAGCTTCGGGGGTCACTCCCCTAACTGGCGAGGATGGTGGAGCAGAAGATGATGGCGGCGTGGTAGGAAGTGGAGATGCCTTCCCGCCAGATGACTTCACGGGAGTCAGCCTTGATTTCCCTCGGGGGATGAGGCCTTCCTCCTCAGCTCGATCATCGGAAGGGGAGTCCTCCAAGCTGGTCACCCGACCGAATTCGCCCCGGTCTTCCGTCGGGGCATCCTCCACCACCGGCTCCGCCGCAGGCGCAGAGTCCGAGCCAGCTGCAGCAGGGGCGGCGTCCGCAGGACCTGCAGCGGGGCGAATAAGTCGAGGGATTAATTTGGTATCAGTGTGCCAGATTAAACAACGCTCCATAAATCTTTCTTTGCCGAAAAAGTCATAATAGCCCGCCTCGAGAACATGTGGAGTTTCCCCCCGAAGGATATTCCCGACATCCCTAATTCGTCCTTCCATATCGGAGGCTTGAAGATCCTGAGGTACTAACTCCCTATATCTTTTAATAGCACGAAAGACTTCCTTACCTTCCTTTTCGGAGCGGACGTTGAAGGCGGACCGGACAACGTCCACATTAGTCCGCCCCTCGGAGGTGGGGGCCTCAGAGGTCTTTGCCTTCTTCTTGGACGGCCCCGAAGTGGCAGACGTCTTTCGGTGGGAAGGCTTCTTCTTGCGCTTCAGTGAGTGGGAGGCATCGGTATCCTCCTGAAACAGACGGACGGTCAGCGATGTTCGAGGGGCTGTAAGCAGTAAAAAAGAAACAATTAGAAGATTACCCAGAGAATTACATTGGAAACACCGTCACGAACTTTTCCCCCAGCTATGGGATCGATCAGCATAATCCCAATCTTGACCCGCTGTTGGTCAGTGACAGAGGTGGCCTCGAAGGGCTGGTAACCCTCCTCCCAGCGACGAGCCTGGATAAGCATCAAGGCTCTCCGAGTCTGTTCTGACCACGAACGGAAAGACACGGGAGGATCAGCCTCCACGATGGTCCTCGGCCACTCAATGGGACCAGGCTGGATGAAGAAATATTGCTCCTTCCAATTGGCATTATCGTTCCCTTTGTCGGAGATGATGGCCCGCTCCTTGCAGATCTTCCAGGACACCCTCCTGTCCCAACCCATCTCCTTGTACTGCTCGTCGGTCCCCTCAGGTTGACGGGGAGAAAAGGAGCAGATCCCATCCTTGTTGCAAGTCATCTTATAGAGGACCCGCCAAAGCTCCAGGCTATAACTCCAATCTTCTGCGTTGATGTCGCACCACACCTGGAAGGCAATCCACGTACGAATCGCATGGGGGGAGAAGGTCGTGGGGTAGGTTTTGTAGTGATTGCACAACTCTACCCAGCTTGGACAAAAAGGGAGTCGAATCCCCGCACGAATTTGCCCCGGAGAAATAAACACTTCGTCTCCTTTGGGGAGCGTAACTTGAGTACTGCGAGAATTGAACTGGGATTCCTCGTAGGGATAACGAGCCCCAAAGGAAGATTCAAAGATGCCACATTCGTTACAAGCCCTCTCATAATTAATAGGCGCGAGGGAGTTCTTCAAGTACTTGAAAACGAAGGGTGGTCCAGCAGTAGCAGATCCCTCGGCTGAAAATCGTCGAGGGAGGAGGAAGGGGAAAATTGAAACCTAGGAAGATCGAAGATGAAAAGGAAAGGAACAATAAGGAGAAGAATCTTACCAGACATAGTGACTGAGTCCTGATCGGAGAAGTCTGAAGTGCCTGAAACACTGGAAAAAACTCGAATCGCCGGTGAAAACTTGAAATCTGGAGAATTACAGCTCTTGGGATCGCAAAGAGGAGGAAGTAAAAGAAAGGTAAAACAGTGCTTGGGGCTAGGGTTTTATAAGAGAAAAGGAAACTGAAGGGGTGGAAAATCTGAGCCACAGAATTCGAAACGATTCAATCACGATCGTCCAAGGGGAAACGTGCCAATTCGGAAAATAGGAACGGTTTTAATCTGAACCGTCAGAACAGATAAGACAAAAGTAATGACGCATTGGAACGGCTGAAAAAGTGCTTTTTCAACAGGCAGGCCTGCAGAGCCCAAAACGTTCCCTCACCTCCTATCAGCATTTAATGCCGATCTTTTCAAAAAACCCCTTCGAATCCAAACAGGATCCCAGAAGATCTTGAAAAGATCCAAGGCAAAGGCCTCCGACGGAGACGCGGAAGAGTCCGATGTTGGAAGACGCGACGCACTATAAGTCCCCCACGTCTTGGGGGCAAATGATGGGCCCTGGCGAAGGTCGTTAGGCCCCTTAACGATTGACTAACGGCGACTAGGCCTAGTGGGCTAGGAGCTGGGCTGCTGGAAGGCTAAGGGCTCCGACGGAAGGAGGCCCCGATATTGAATGGCCCCGAGCAAGTATGGCTCCGACAGGGAAGAGTCCCGAAGATATCGGACCTGGACGTAGTCGGTCCCGATATGGGAGTTGACACCACTCCCCGACACCGAATCCTCAAACGATGTAACCCGGGAGTCTCCGGTAACGATCGAGACTCGCCAGTAAGAGCACAATCCCGGAAATCTCGCCACGGTTACAGTAGTGGTATAATGGGCGAGGTATGCGGGATACGAATAACTGTACGAGATACAGGGCAGAATATATGGCGAGATACGTGGGATAGCGGATCACGATCCAACCACCTAATCAGGTAACTGGGATAGCCTCCCTCTATAAAAGGAGGGAAGTTATTCCAGATTAGGGTTACGTTTTACACACATTGACATTGCTTGCCTATTCTGTTGATCGCCATACTTACGTTAAGCATCGGAGAGGGATTCTGGGCCACTGCCCTCTATCCCCTTCTGCAGGATTACGAGGAGCTAAGGAATCCGTCACCGTAGCCGGAGTTCCCGCCGTGATCCAACAGGAGCCACCATTAAGGACTCCATCTTCATCTGCACCACGTCCCAGCTGCATGACCTAGCCACATGAGATGCCCAGGCTCAATCATCACCATCCTCCAATCTCGTCGGATCTCCAATCCATTACCAGCATCGCAGCCCGGCTGCGACATTACCGGACCTTCCTCGGCAACTATCGTCCACAGTTCTCTCTATTGGATCTGCATCTGACTCCGTTTTTCTCATCACCGGCTCCGCCCGCTCTGCACAATGCTAGGCTCCTCTAATTCTCCAACGAAGTCATCACGAGTGCAGCCCAGTTCGGTCGCTCAATCTATCTTCTTCGATTAGTCAAGTTGTTTCGCAACACAGGTACTGACGTGACCCTTTGATTATGTTTCTTTATGTGTTGTGCTCTAGGACCTGTGTGCATTATTATATAATACATGATAATATAATATTATAAATGCATGTGTATCTCTGGGATGATTTGTGTCTTATAATTATTGTATATTGTGTATATATAATATGCATGTATATGTTTTCTCTGTATCACCAATTTTATTGTTACTATTTTGTTTTTTTTTCATTTTTTTAATTGACTTGTATATATACTCATTGATAACAAAAACAATTAGTTTTCTCCTAATATGTACAAGTTTTTTCGTAAGTATATTAAAAATTGAAAAAGATGGCAAAATGTGTAAATTGAGTACCGAAAGGGCGAAATTTATTAACATGTATTTTAATTCGTAATAGAACCCCCGAACTCGAATTTTTTATCGTAGACCAATTTGATACATAGGTGTTTAATCTGTTATTTATTTAGGTAATTTAGGTTTCTAGTTAGCCTTAATTAACTAGTGGCGGCTCTTTTCAAAATCCGCATTTTTCAAAACGTAATCGCCTTAGGTCGGGTTTTATGTCTGACAATTTGGCGACTCTGCTGGGGAAGTTAAAGGGTTCGGGCTCATTATATTCTCTTTTTTCCAAGTTTGAATTTTTAATTTTATTTTTATTTTAATTTAATTACACTGATCTAACTTGTTTTTGTTGTGATTTCAGGTGTGGAGTTAATTTTTTATTTTGACTGACTATTTTTCTATGTTGTGTATGTATTATTTGAACTCGCAATCACCCACTTTAGTGTAATATCCAAAATGCATAAAACCCAGGGCAACTAGGAACCCCGGAGGTTTAGTACGGTACGACCGGAGTGGCTGGGCCGCCGATACGACTCCGAAAAACTCTGCTCGCTTGTGAAGGTCCTGTGATCCCTATGATGGGGAGTGGAAACCGCCTTGTCGGGAACCTATCAGTGGAACCTACCTTGTAGAGCAAAGCCACACATTTTTTTACCCCCTAACCAGTGGCGGATCTAGGGTCTTGATAATGTGGATATGCTATGTAGAAGAAAAAAAATGTGAAGATTTTACTTATTTTTTAACAAAATTATGTAAAATATATAAAACTTATTCAAAAAAAAATTGATACGAACATGTTTTAAAATATACATATTTCAAAATGATGATAATTGATACTTTCTTCAATTATTTATCCAAAATTGTTGTTAAATATATTTTTTAAATGTACACAGTACTTTTCAAAGTATCAAAAGTATATTTGCTTATACAAATGTTACAATTGAGTCAAATCCGACCAGTACCAATTGTGGATGAGTTCAGTTTTAATCGAGTCATGACACTATTGTAACACTAATATAAATATTTGGTTTTGATTTCGATATTTAGAAAAGTATTCATTTACTTTGTAAATTTAAAATGTATTTGATAAAAATTTTGGATGGAATAACAGGGTCTTAGTGTCTTGCACAAAATAATTTGGGTGTTACACTCAAAAAATGAGGATCTTACATTTAAATAATGAGGATCATAGTATATATTTTCTCAGAAATAAACTTAGAGTACCACTAAAAATACTCGATAATGTGGTTACGTTCGTACCCACATTAATACACATCCATCCACCACTGCCCCTAACATGTCGTGTTTTATCTGTGTTTTTTTTTTTTTTTTTTTTTGTAAAAAGGGTATCAGGTAAACTGTAAGTTTTTTTAACTGTGTAACTTTTATTCTCATGCATTCATCTTATTGCATTTTTTAAATAAACATTTTTCAGCTAAGTAATTAGTCATTTAGTTGTAGAATTTTTATTTCCAAACATGCATTTCGTATACATTTTTTTTTAAAAAAAAAAACATCTTACCTGAATTTTTTATTTTAAACCTGCGTTTCATACGCATTATTTTTTTTGAAAAAGTGACTCTTCAGGTAAGTTGTGATGCAGCGTGATGGTGGGATAGATGCGAAGAAATCGAAAGCAATACGAAATCTAACGCAGGGTTGAGGAAAAACCTCGATTTTCTGATTTATCAATAACTGAATGTAAAATTCGGCCAACAATGTCTTAAATAGAAAACCCTAATCTATGAAATAACCGAAAATAACGAACAAATCCCAAATAAATTGAAAACTGCAAAAATGACCCGAAATAACATAAAACGCGATTTTGAGGCCCCAGATGATGGAATTTGGCCAAAAAGCAGCATAATCCACGGCATAGCCGTGTTTTTGAACCGGAAACCCGTTTTCGCCCAAAAATACAATTCATGCGCCAAATAAACACTATTCACGGCAAAAAAATCTTCGAAGTCTAATCGGTTCCGCGTGCATCAAGTTGTAATTTTGGTTAGTGCGTCACATATGCATTACTTTAAAAAACATTTTTCAGGAAAAATTGTAATTCCTCTTTAGCTATTAGAGCTTCTAATTTCGAACGTGCATTCCATATGCATCATTTCAAAAAAACTTTTTATCTAAATTGTTTTGTTTTTAATAATGCATCCTATATGCATTAATTTAAAAAAAAAATTAAGATAAATAGTAAGCTCTTTTACTTTTAGGGTTCTTGCGTTTTAAAAAACCGTTTACCTGGATTTTTAATCAAGGACATGCATCTCATATGCATTATTTTCGAAAAAAAAAACCTTTTAGATAAATTGTAATTTTTCATAGTTGTAGAACTTTTATTTTTAACTTTGCATCGTGTATTTATTTTTGTGCATCTCATATGCATTCTTTTAAAAAAACTTTTCACCTGATTTTTTCATTTTGAGCAACCAATATGCATTGATTTTTTTTCTCGTTAAAAAATTTAAAAAAAAAAATTTCAAATAACTTGCAAATTTTCTTAACTATAGAACTTTCATTTCAAGTATGCATCTCATGTGCATCGCATGTGCATTGTTTTAGGAAAAATAATTTGTTGATAGAATGTACACATTTTTAGTCGTAGAACTTTTAATTTCAAACATGCATTCCATATGCATTGTTTTCAAAAACTCTTACCAGAATGTTTTATTTAAAGCATGTGTTTCATACACATTACTTTTTTTTGAAATTTTTTTCAAGTAAGTTGTAAATTCTGTTAGTGCATTCAATGTGCATCATTTTTTTAATTAGGAAAAATTGTAATTCCTTTTTAGCTCTTAAAGCTTTTAAATTCAAGCATCAATCGCATATGCATCATCTTCAAAAAAAAATTACCTGATTTTTATTTTAAGCATGCATTCAATATGCATTATTAAAAAAAAAACATTTCAGGTAAGGAGCTTTCAAATTCACGCATACATCACATTTGCATTATTTTTTTTTTAAGGATCCACCTGAAATTTTCATTTCAAAATATGCATTTCATATGCATTATTCAGGTAAACTGGTCGTAAGTTTAACTTTCTTAACAGTAGAACTATAACGTTCGAGCATGCATGAGCATTTTAAAAAACACTCAAAGTAGGGATGTCAATGGGGCGGGTCGGGGCGGGTATCGCCAGACCCGGACCCGCCCCGCGGGTCAATATGGTCGACCCGGACCCGTCCCATGCACTTTCGGGTCGGGTTGGGTCGACCTGTGTGAGGTATAATTTATCATTTTAAATCTTAAATTCTAAATTCTATGTTACCGTATCCAAATTCAACTCCAAATTTAAATCATAAATTATTAAATTAACTCATAATCCAAATATAAATCACCCCATTCATTAGAATAATTGTTATTTTGACTATGTGTTATATTAGCCGTATAGTTTTATATAATATACATATATTAAATATATATGTAAAATAAAAGCTCGGGTCAGGTCGGGTCGGCGAGTCGCCGTGAACCCAAACCCGAACCCGCCCCGCGGGTCGCGGGTCGGCGGGTCATCGGGTCAAAATCGGGTCGGGTACCCGCGGGTCGGCGGGTACCCTTGACCCGTTGCCATCCCTACTCAAAATGTCATTCTTTTTTATCCAAGGTGTATTACACTTTTTCGGCAAGATCTTCATCAACATTCGCATGAGCTAGCGTTTTAAAAAAGAGATTTGATTCTATTTTTTAAGAAAATAGTTTAACTGTGATGTTGAGTGCGACTATTCTAGTTTAAAAAAGGATGAGAAAATCTTTTGAAAAAAAATTGTTTTGAGCATATGTCGTGCGTTCGAGTCAGATAGTACACTCAACAAACTCAGTAAACTTCATGATGGTGCAAAACACCTTAGATCATAAATCTTTATTCTTTCTGAAATGTAATCAAAATTATGAAAGAGTTCTAAAAAAAAAAAAAATCATGCATGATTTCTTATATTCTCTACACTGATTTTTCATCCATTTTTTTCAGGTACCCATGGTTAGGTATCCTATACATATAAGTTCTGCCGGCCAAATGGGGCAACAAAAAAAGAATATGCAATCATCTAGTTGTAAGAAGAACAAATTGCATACTCGGGATATCAACGCTCAAGTCAGATGACCACTTAAACCAAGGTCGCAACCGTGTGAAACATCGGATATTCATTCTAATCAAGGCCCCCGAAGAGCACATCTCGTGCACGACCTTTCGCTCGCCGACCATTCTGATGTCAACCGCCAAGTTTGTCCCAGACAGTTTCCATATCTCTGAAGCTCCACTTACCATTTGAGACCTGTCGGACCAAGTTTCACACCATCTATGTACGCTCCTCAACCAGGCTATTCATCATGCATGTGGCTAACCCAAAGAGTACTGACCATGGGGCATCCCCGTTGTGATCAAGCATAACCAGAGCATTTGAGATGTCGAGAGAAGAAATCATTATTGTCGATGTCTTCCATTGGAGGGTACTCAACCCAAGACGTCGATACAATAAACTTGCTCTGACTCGAGTCATCAGCAAGAAAAAGGTCATGTGTATTCAGAAGTTTTAATCTGCCACCAGGGGCATGTACATACTTGTTGTTAATTATTTTTTGTAAATTTTCTTTTTCAAAAACAAAAACAAAAAAGAAAAAAAATAAATAAATTTTCGCTAGGTTGAAAACCTGTAAAGGCGACCTAGGCAAAAGTTAGGGAGAGGAACATGATTGAAAACACGCAAGGGCAGTCATGGCAAAAGCTGAACCGTAAAAAAAAAACTCATTTCTTTAGGGTCACAGCCGCCCTTTTTAATCGGCTATAGAAAAATAAAGTGAGTGTTCATGCGAATCTTATGAGAGCACATAGTAAATAAAAGGGACACAGTCGTCCTTAAATCGACTACAAAGAAAGGGTCATAGCCACCCTCAAAATGGCTACATATACAAAGTATTCCCGTGAATCTTGTGAGGCCGGGAAATTATTTGAAAGGGCCACAGCCACCCTTAAATTGGCTACAAAAAAAGAGAGACCCCGCGAACCCTGTGAGGGCGGGAGAAAAAATGGGCCACGGTCACCCTTCAAAATGGCTACAAATAAAGAGAGTTCCCGCGAACCCTGTGAGTGCGGGAGAATAAATGAAAGGGCCACATCCACCCTTAAAACGGCTACACAAAAAGAGTTTTCCCTGAATCTTGAGAGGAAAGGAAATATATTAAAGGGCCACAGCCACCCTTCAAATGACTACATATAAATTTTGATTCCCACAAACTCTGTGAGAGTGGAAGAATATCTGACAGGGACACAGCCACCTTCGAACGGCTACAGATAAAGATCCCGCAACATCGAAGGTGGGAAATAAGTGAATGGGTCTCAGCCACCCTTCAAACGGCTACAAATTAGAGGTACTCCCGCATCAAGACGGGAAAGAAAGAACGGGCCACAGTCAACCCGAAATTGACTACGGAAATGAAGAGCTTCCGCTATAGAGAATGTGGAAAACAATTGAAAGGGTCACAGCCACCCTTTAATCGGCTACCAAATAAAGAGTGCTTCCGCTAGGTTCAAAACCCGAAAGGGCGACTTAGGAAAAATCAGGAAATGAGAGGCATGATTGCAAATGCAGAAATTGCAATCATGGCAAAAGGAGAGGAAATAAACTCCCGATGGGCTGAAAACCTCAAGAGGCGGTCCATGCAAAATCAGGAAAACTGAGGGGCACAGTTGAAAATTTCTCATTATTCTACCGTGGCAAAAGGAGAGATAAAAAAATAAATAAAAAAGATAAAAATCCCGCTCGGTTGTCGCACCATGTGAATTCTAGGCAAAAATTAGGGACAAATATTCATGCGCATGTGTATTATACACAGCATCTTCCAAAGTCAACTTCACGGAAAACGGGACGGTTACAGTCTGCTCTCGTGAGTCACCATTCGAAGGATGAGTAGGACTGTTACAGTCTGTTCCTACAAGTCACAAATCGGCAATCAGGATCTAAAGTTGTCCAGCTTTCCGAGAGTCACCCAAAACGATATTGAGCTGTCCCAGATATGATAGTCATCACAACTGTCCCTTCAACAGTGTTGCGCTGCCCCAGGTATGCTAGTCACCACAACCGGTGTTGCGTTGTCCCAGATATGCTAGTCACCACAACGATGTTGCGCTGTCCCAGATATGCTAGTCATCACTGACAATCGAGATCTGTAGTTGGTCCAAATTTTTTAGAGTCACAACCCGACGAACGAAGCCTTAGTATTCAGCCTTCGCAAGTCACACCACTAGAGGCACTTCTCCAACGGACGCCACTAGAGGCTCTTCTCCGACGGACGCCACTAGAGGCTCTTCTCCAATAAACGCCGCTGGAGGCTTTTCCCTCGTCGCTCGCCACTGGAGGCATCTTTTATTGGGGTTTTACTTTACTGCACGCCACTGGAGGCTTTTTGTTACTGTACGCCACTAGAGGCTTTTCTTTTTTCTACATGCCACTGGAAAACTGATACGCCTATGATGTTTTCTCACATGATAGACCAAGCCTTTATCTTCCATCAATTTTGAATCTATATATTCATATATTTATATAATATTATTAGATGAATGCTCTAGAGATGCTAACATAATGAATTTATTTGTATCAAGACAAAGCTACCAAAGGAAAACGTGCATCAATCTTTATCGGAGCTACCACGTCACCACCGTGTCACTCCGAGACACAACACACTGCACCTCCGAAATGGCCGGCTATCCCTCCACCCAACTTAGCCCTGCGTCGCCGAGTCCACCCTTGCCTTCAATCCTTAACCACCATCGGAGTCTCGCTCGCGCGCCACTGGAGCTTTTCCCGTCCATCTTTTACCGTAACTCCGAGCCGTTCAACCCCATCGACGACTGCCGTCCTAGCCAGACCTCCCGTAGTTGTCTCGTCTTCTTTTTTACTGGGACCCAACCCCCCCCCCCCCCCCCCCCCCCCCCCCCCCCCCCCCCCCCCCCAATGCCTAACTGATCAATCCGTTCTTCCCGTTCGACGACCATTCTCACCGGCCATCGGAGCCACCATCAAGGACGCCATCTTCATCTGCACCGAGCCACATGAGATGCCCAGGCTCAGTCATCACCATCCTCCAATCTCGCCGGATCTCCCATCAATTACCAGCGTCGCAGCCCGGCTCCGACATTACCGGACCTTCCTCGGCAACTATCGTCCACAGTTCTCTCTATTGGATCTGCATCTGACTCCGTTTTGCTCATCACCGGCTCCGCCCGCTCTGCACAATGCTAGGCTCCTCTGATTCTCCAACGAAGTCGTCACGAGTGCAGCCCAGTTCGGTCGCTCGATCTGTCTTCTTCGATTAGTCAAGTTGTTTCGCAACACAGGTACTGACGTGACCCTTTGACTATGTTTCTTTATGTATTGTGCTCTAGGACCCGTGTGCATTATTATATAATACATGATAATATAATATTATAAATACATGTGTATCTCTGGGATGATTTGTGCTTTATAATTATTGTATATTGTGTATATATAATATGCATGTATAAGTTTTTCTCTGTTTCGCCAATTTTATTGTTATTATTTTTATTATTTATTATTTTTTTAATTGACTTATATATATACCCATTGATAACAAAACAATATAGTTTTCTCCTAATGTACACGTTTTTTCGTAAGTATATTAAAAATAGAAAAAGATGGCAAAATGTGTAAATTGAGTATCGAAAGGACGATATTTATTAACATGTATTTTAATTCGTAATAGAACCCCCGAACTCAAATTTTTTATCGTAGACCAATTTAATACCTAGGTGTTTAATCTGTTATTTATTTATTTAATTTAGGTTTCTAGTTAGCCTTAACTAACTAGTGGCGACTCTTTTCAAAGTCCGCATTTTTCAAAACGTAATCGTCTTAGGTCGGATTTTATGTCTGACAATTTGGTGACTCTGCTTGGGAAGTTAGAGGGTTCGGGCTCATTATATTCACTTTTTGCCATGTTTGAGTTTTGTAATTTTATTTTTATTTTAATTACACTGATCTAACTTGTTTTTGTTGTGATTTCAGTTGTGGAGTTAATTTTTTATTTTGACTGGCTAATTTTCTATGTTGTGTATGTATTATTTGAACTAGCACTCACCTACTTTAGTGTAATATGCAAAATGCCTAAAACCCAGGGCTACTAGGAACCCCGGAGGTTTAGTACGGTACGACCGGAGCGGCTGGGGCCGCCGGTACGACTCCGAAAAACTCCGCTCGCTTATGAAGGTCCTGTGATCCCTATGATGGGGAGAGGAAACCACCTTGTCGGGAACTTAACAATGAACATACCTTGTAGAGCAAAGCCACACATTTTTTACCCCCTAACATGTGTTTTATCCATTTTTTTTTATTGTAAAAAGGGTATCAGGTAAACTGTAAGTTTTTTTTAACTGTGTAACTTTTATTCTCATGCATTCATCTTATTTCATTTTTTTTAAAAAAACAAAAAAACATATTTCAGCTAAGTAATTAGTCATTAGTTGTAGAATTTTTCTTTCCAAACATGCATTTCGTATGCATTTTTTTTTTTTAAATCTTTTACCTGAATTTTTTATTTTAAAACTGCGTTTCTTACACATTATTTTTTTTTGAAAAAAAGACTCTTCTGGTAAGTTGTAATTTTGGTTAGTGCGTCACATATGCATTACTTTAAAAAACATTTTTCAGGAAAAATTGTAATTCCTCTTTAGCTATTAGAGCTTCTAATTTTGAACGTGCATTCCGTATGCATCATTTCAAAAAAAAAAACTTTTTATCTAAATTGTTTTTTTTAATAATGCATCCAATATGCATTAATTTGAAAAAAAAAAATATTAGATAAATCGTAAGCTCTTTTAGTTTTAGGGTTCTTACATTTTAAAAAACATTTTACCTAGATTTTTAATCAAGGACATACATCTCATATGCATTATTTCGAAAAAAAAAAAACATTTCAGGTAAATTGTAATTTTTCATAGTTGTAGACCTTTTATTTTTAACTTTGCATCTTGTATTTATTTTTGTGCATCTCATATGCATTCTTTTCAAAATAACTTATCACCTGATTTTTTAATTTTGAGCAACCAATATGCATTGATTTTTTTTCTCGTTAAAAAATATAAAAAAAAACAAAAAAATATTTTCAGATAACTTGCAAATTTTCTTAACTATAGAACTTTCATTTCAAGTATGCATCTCATGTGCATCGCATGTGCATTGTTTTAGGAAAAATAATTTGTTGATAGAATGTACACATTTTTAGTCGTAGAACTTTTAATTTCAAACATGCATTCCATATGCATTGTTTTCAAAAACTCTTACCAGAATGTTTTATTTATAGCATGTGTTTCATACAAATTACTTTTTTTGAAAAAAAAAAATTTCATTTAAGTTGTAAATTATGTTAGTGCATTCAATGTGCATCATTTTTTTAATTAGGAAAAACTGTAATTCCTTTTTAGCTCTTAGAGCTTTTAAATTCAAGCATCAACCGCATATGCATCATCTTCAAAAACATTTTACCTGATTTTTATTTTAAGCATGCATTCAATATGTATTATTAAAGAAAAAACATTTCAGGTAAATTGTAATTTTTTTTTAACTATGGAGCTTTCAAATTCACGCATGCATCGCATTTACATTATTTTTTTTTTAAGGATCCACCTGGAATTTTCATTTCAAAATATGCATTCCATATGCATTATTCAGGTAAACTGGTCGTAAGTTGTAACTTTCTTAACAGTAGAACTTTAACTTTCGAGCATGCATGAACATTTAAAGAAACAACTCAAAGTGTCATTCGTTTTTATCCAATGTGTATTACACTTTTTCGGCAAGATCATCATTTTAACATTCGCATGAGCTATCGTTTTAGATTTGATTATATTTTTTGAGAAAGTAGTTTAACTGTGCAGTTGAGTGCGACTATTCGAGTTTAAAAAGGATGAGAAAATCTTTTTGAAAAAAACTTTGTTTTGAGCATCTGTCCTGCGTTCGAGCTAGATAGTGCACTTAACAAACTCAGTAAACTCCATGATGGTTCAAAACACCTTAGATCATAAATTTTGATTCTTTCTGAAAAGTAATCAAAATTATGAAAGAGTTTTCAAAAAAAAAAAAAAATCATGCATGATTTCTCATATTCTCTACACTGATTTTTCATGCATTTTTTTCGGGTACCCTTGGTTAGGTATCCTATACATATAAGTTCTGCCGGCCAAATGGGGCAACAAAAAAAGAACATGCAGTCATCCATTTATGAGAAGAACAAATTGCGTACTCGGGATATCCAACGCTCAGGTCAGATGACCACTTAAACCAAGGCCGCAACCGTGTGAAACATCGAATATTCATTCTAATCAAGGCCCCCGAAGAGAAAATCTCGTGCACGAACTTTCGCTCGCCGACCATTCTGATGTCAACCGCCGAGTTTGTCCCAAACAGTTTCCATACCTCTGAAGCTCCACTTACCATTTGAGACCTGCCGGACCAAGTTTCACACCATCTATGTGCGCTTCTCAACCAGGCTATTCATCATGCATGTGGCTAACCCAAAGAGTGCTGACCATGGGGCATCCCCGTTGTGATCAAGCATAACCAGAGCATTTGAGATGTCGAGAGAAGAAATCATTATTGTCGATGTCTTCCATTGGAGGGTACTCAACCCAAGACGTCGATACAATAAACTTGCTCTGACTCGAGTCATCAGCAAGAAAAAGGTCATGTGTATTCAGAAGTTTTAATCTGCCACTAAGGGCATGTACATACTTGTTGCTAATTAGTTTTTGTAATTTTTCTTTTTCAAAAAAAAAAAAAAAGAGAAAAAAAATAAATTCCCGCTAGGTTGAAAACCTGTAAAGTCGACCTAGGCAAAAGTTAGGGAGAATGTCATTACTGAAAACACGCAGGGGCAGTCATGGCAAAAGGTGAGCCGTAAAAAAAAAAACTCATTTTTTTAGGGGTCACAACCGCCCTTTAATCGGCTATAGAAAAATAAAGTGAGTGTTCCTGCGAATCTTATGAGAGCACATAGTAAATAAAAGGGTCACAGTCGTCTTTAAATCGACTACAAAGAAAGGGTCACAGCCACCCTCAAAATGGCTACATATACAAAGTATTCCCATGAATCTTGTGAGGCCGGGAAATTATTTGAAAAGGCCACATCCACCCTTAAAATGGTTACAAAAAAAGAGAGACCCCGCGTGTGAGGGCGGGAGAAAAAATGGGCCACAGTCACCCTTCAAATTGGCTACAAATAAAAAGAGTTCCTGCGAACCCTGTGAGTGCGGGAGAATAAATGAAAGGGCCACAGGCACCTTTAGAACGGCTATACAAAATGAGTGTTCCCTGAATCCTAAGAGGAAGGGAATATATGAAAGGGCCACAGCCACCCTTCAAATGGCTACATATAAATTTTGATTCCCGCAAACTCTG
Organism: Clarkia xantiana subsp. parviflora; assembly: GCA_036873135.1. Lineage (NCBI taxonomy): Eukaryota > Viridiplantae > Streptophyta > Magnoliopsida > Myrtales > Onagraceae > Clarkia > Clarkia xantiana. The sequence continues at coordinate 4,357,023 of JAPTYO010000018.1, forward strand.
TGAGAGCGGAAGAATATATGACAGGGACACAGCAACCCTTCGAACGGCTACAGATAAAGAGCGCTCTCGCAACATCGAAGGCGGGAAATAAGTGAAAGGGTCTCAGCCACCCTTCAAACGGCTACAAAATAGAGGTACTCCAGCATCAAGGCGGGAAAGAAAGAACGGGCCACAGTCAACCTGAAATTGACTACAGAAAAGAAGAGTTTCCACTATGGAGAATGTGGAAAACAATTGAGAGGGTTACAGTCACCCTTTAATCGGCTACCAGATAAAGAGTGCTTCCGCTAGGTTGAAAACCCGAAAGGGCGACCTAGGCAAAATCAGGAAATGAGAGCCTCCTTTAAATATTCTTTGCATTATAACATTTATTTATAGTTTTAGATTTTACCATTTAAATCTTCAACTCTTTTCAAGTGATGGAGCTGATTTAGAATTTATTTGGAGCTAACTTGGAGTTGGAGTTGATTTGGAGTAGTGTTGAGCTTGAATGCTAGTGTTCGTATTGTAGAACTTAATCTACGTGTGCGAACTTAATGAATTGTTTGTGAACTTGATGTATGTGATCGTGAATTCGATGTATGTGTTGGTGAATTCAATGTATGTGTTCATGAATTTGATGAATGATTGAACTTGGATTTGTATTTGAGTTAAAGATTAAGGTTTATTTTCATTCTTCGGTGTAAACTAGGGTTGTCCCTAGCCTGTCCCGAATTTGAAAAGTCCCGACCTAGTAGGGACATTTTCAAATGTTTAACATAGGGCTAGGGATAGGGACAGTTGTGGAAAATCCCGATAAATAGGGCTAGTGACATTTTCTTGAAAAATCCCGCCTGTTTGTCCCGAGCTCACCCCTATTTTCTACCATGGATTTAGCATAAAAATATTTCACATCAATGTGTTTAGTCCTACTATGGTACTTTGGATTCTTAACTGCCGCAATAGCTGTCTAACTGTCAGAGCGTACCATGACGGGTTTACTCACGTCTTTGTCACCAGGCAGTGCAGTAAGAAGCCTTTTCAGCCAGACCGCTTCCTGTGCGTTTTTTGAGAGAGTAACGAGTTCCGATTCCATCGTTGACAGCGCGACACATGTTTGCTTCTTGCTCGTCCATGAAATGGCGGCATTAGCTAGGAGAATGACTCCTCCTGTGGTGGACTTACGATCATCCGGATCGCCACCATGGTCGGCGTCACTGTAACCGGTCAATTCTAACGTCATGCCCTCATAGCACAGTGCGTAGTCGGCAGTACCTTTCAGATAACGAATAATTCGTTTTACAGCCTTTAAATGTTGATAGCCAGGATCTGATTGGAATCGTGCTACTAGGCCCACAGCGTAACATGAGACTACCGACCATGCTTAAATACTCTACACCCTTCATCTGCTCTCGCTCTGCCAGGTTCTTGGGGCAATCACGTTCCGACAGTGCGCACCCAAACAGCACCGGCGTATCCACGGGTTTGGCATCCTGTAATCTGAACATTTTCAACAATTTGTTGATATAAGCTTCTTGAGATAGACATAATTTCCGGGTAGCCCGATCTCTAGCAATTTTAATGCCTAACATGTACGTGGCTTTTCCCATGTCTTTCATCTCGAACACAGATGCCAACCAGGACTTTGACTTGTTCATAAAACTCACATCGTTTGCGGCAATGAGTATGTCGTCCACGTATAAGGTTAAGATGACATACTTAGACCCGGAGGTCTTATAATACACGCACAGATCCTCGTGAATATTCACGAATCCGTTTACTATGATTTCCTCGTGGAATCTGCGGTACCATTGCCGAGATGACTGTTTAAGACCGTAAACGGACCTTTGGAGTTTACAAAATTCACGTTCGTTACCAGGAGTAATGAAACCATCTGGTTGCTCCATGTAGATCTCTTCCTCCAGGTTTCCGTGGAGGAATGTGGTCTTTAACATTCATTCGGTGCATCTCGAAAACGAGACCTGCGACCAGGACCATAAATGGCCGTAACAGTGGTTTTACGCACAGTCGATGAGTTCATTTCGTCAAAGTCTACTCCGTGAAGTTAGGTATATCCTTACGCAATTAGTCGGGCTTTGTATCGCCCGACCTGTTCCATCAGTTGTGAGCCTTCTTTCAGGACTCACCGTATCCTTGTGCCCCTGTGGATAGCAGGTAAATCAACTACAGACTATTGTAAAAACTCGATTTTTGACCCGGACGTAACGACGTTACACATAATACGTCAATTTCGGACGCGTCAAGCCACGAAGTCTCTAAGAAATGCTTAAGTGCATATTAGGAAATCATTACAAATATATTTTAAAATATTTTAAATATATTTAATATTTTCGGAATATTTAAAAAATATATATATAAGAATAATTTTTTTTTATTTTTTAGACAATTATCTGAAGGTATTTATCTACATATATTATCTTTTATTTAAAGGTAATTATCTGTTGAGATACATATCCCTAGGAATTATCTGTAAGCTAATTATCTGTTAGCATTTTTTATTTAGATTTTATATGTAATCTAGGCTAGGTTTCTACTATAAATAGGGGGTCCAGTTCTACACTGTAAAGACACAGAAAAACACAACAATATCAATAATAATACACTTCTGTCTCGGGATTCGTGCAATTTCGTCTTGTTGTGCTTTGTATTAAAAAAAATTTATTTCTTTTCCTCTCGCTCCATGATGGAGCAACCCCCACCGTTGCCGGCCCTCGCCGCCGGTGACCCCCCTGCCCGACCGGATTACCTCCTGCTGGCAACCACCGCCGACGCCATCTCTCTCTCTCTCTCTCTCTCTCTCTCTCTCTCTCTCTCTCTCTCTCTCTCTCTCTCTCTCTCTCTCTCTCTCTCTCTCTCTCTCTCTCTCTCTCTCTCTCCCTCTCTCCCTCTCCCTCTCTCTCCCCCCCTTTCTCTCTAAATTTTGCCTGCTAAGCCCCGACTGTGGCCAAGCCACCACTGCCGTTCGCCAGACCACCGCCCTACGTCGTCCTCAGCATACACGCCACCACCGCCCTCTGTTCCCGTTGACATCCTCGCCCTCACAGAGCCAACCGGAGTTGTCCCGGCCGTCCGTCGCAATCCCGAACCTCGCCAGTCCTCGTCCGTCCCGCCTCGCTTTTGCTGTCCCTCGTTCGAAGCTTGCCCGCCAGTTGCCAGAGTAACGTCGGAGTCGCTACTGTCGTCCTTCTGTTTGCTGCGCCCTTTTCCTTAGTCATTGGAGTCTCTGCGCAGGTAATTGTCTTTTATTTTTTTTATTTGATTTTAATTGCTTAATCGTTTAATTACTTATTTTCTGTTAATTGTTCATTATTATCATTATATCATATTAATTATATAGTTTAGATGTAGATTTAATTTGATAACATGTTCAATTATATGTATGTATGTGTGTGACATGTAATTATTGAATTGTACGGTTTAAATATGTTTGATAAAAAATTCAGATTTCGTCTTAATTATGAGTTATATATCATAATTAGTTTTTTTTAGAATCAAGTTAATAAATAATATTTGAATTGATATTTAATTGAATCTTGACTTCGTTAGATTAATATAATATATCATATATTAAAAATTAAATTTGGCAAATAACTAAATTGAGTACCGAAAGGGCGTAATTAAAAAATTGTATTTTTTAATTCGTAACAGAACCTCCGAATCTGAATCTTTATTCGCAGAACAATTTTAGACCTAAGTGATTACTCATCCGCTTATGTAATTTAGGATTCTAGTTAGCCTACAAAAATTAACTAGTGGCGACTCTATCAAAATCCACGTTTTCAAAACGTAATACGCCTTTAGGTTAGATATAGGTCTGACAACTATAATGGCTTTCATTTAGGCGATCTCTTTCTCTTATTGTTTTTCTCCATTTATCCACTTGAAGACTTTCCAATGCTCGTCAATAATTGTTACAGTGAGGTTTTCACCCTTCTCGATGGGATACTTCTTGGGAGAAGTTTCATGCCTTTGACTTTCCTCTAGGCCTGTTAATCCCATGTGGAGTCTGAACGTTTCTCCCACTCGGAATAATGCTTCTTATCGGAGCATCGCTCCCACTGGGAATAAGAGCAATGTTTGAACCTTGACCTATAAATTTCCTTGGATGACCTCTCGGTCTCGGGGTTTTACTTTCGAGATGAATTCCTTGATCACTAGGACCTGGAACCAAGTTGGTCGGTTCACTCCCACTGGAAATAATGGGTAGTATAGGTAGTTGTGACATCACTGGTTCAACAATATGACTATCAGGTTCTACTTGATTCGTCTCTACGGCAACAGTGATTTCATATGATAGGGTTTATTCCTCCCACTGGATTTACTACGAAAATGTTTTCATTATCATTTACCATGTCATTCATTGGTGTTGCCGATTCAATTCTCCCACTTGAAGTAAGTGGGACCTGATTGTCAGTGTAATCCTGCTCCGGTTCGATCAATACTAAATTATTTTGAAAAATGACCATGCAATGGAAATTCGTCCTCAAGTGATGTAATGTCTCATGTTCGACCACGGCACCATTTCCCCAAGCTTTAAAAAAGTGTTTAAATAGGTATTTAAAAAGGTATTTCTAAGAGCAGTTATCGTACTCTTGGTACAAATACATGTTTAATGCGCACATCAATGTCGCATGATGATATGATTTAACTCATTATCATTCTTTAGCTTTTATGGTGACGTATCTTACTGATTTCATTGGAACACATTTTTACATAAATGTGAATCATATCCTTTCATCCCATCGGGAACGCACTGATAGAGTGACTCTAACATTATGTTTACGAACTGTGCTTCTTGAAGTGTGTCATTTAATTTGAGTGCCTAGCCTGACTTATCGTTCAAGGCGTATGGAAGGAAAATCGTTTAACCGAATTTATCCTTCTTCGTTTGCAAACTTATCTCAGGGATTTCATCCCATCTCTGAACTGAGCATCTTGAGTTTTCACCCTATGCGTCAGTTGATACTTTTACAAGGCCGTGGTAGCTTATGAAGCATACTTCTTTCCGATGTAAACGTTATCAGTAAGTTGTTTCTGAAGGGATGCAAGCGAAAATTCAGCACTTAATCATTAAAATACTTCATCATTAAACTCGTATTTTGAAACGATGTGTTCCATCTTTCGAGTTCCACCCGCGTGTGGCGTTATTTACCGAAGTTTTAACCCTTGGTTAAATTATTTCATTTCTAAATTTAGTTCAACTTAATCCAATCGGTTTTGCACATGATCATAATTACTGATTATTTCATTTAATGTAATACTAATAATAAAGAAATATTTATAACTGGTTCATTCTTAGAGCTACGCAATCGATGGATTTTAATGGCATTTTGATTTTACTCAAAGAATTGGATGTAGGAGAAGATGTATGGAGTTTTTTGATTCGGCCATTTCCAATAGCCTTATTGCTTCAGTTTAATTATATTTCGGATCGATCTTGTTTCTAGCCGAGTCGATTAATCTTGATAAGCAGAACTCATTTCGAATTGAATGGTAACTACTTTATTCAATGAATCCGGAACAATAATAACAAAAATTCAAACATAAAATTGAACAATAAGAGAAATAACGACAATGGTTCAGATTCGAGATCATCCACGAAGCTTTAAGAGATAAAGGTAGAGCATTAGGAGCATTATTGTCAAACGAGACATACTTTTTACTGCACTGTTATCACTGGTGTTTATCACAACGGATTCTCGTTTGAGGACCAAAATGATGATCTTGTTTCCTCTGCATCTTCCCTTGATCTCTTGCGGTGAGGCACAGAGGAACCTTTAGGTTCCTTTTGTTTGCTTTGGTAAACTTAATTGATTCAATCTAGTAACTCAGTCCCTTGTTGTCGGCCAACCAAGATAGCGGGTATCTCTGTGCAATACTGAGTATCTTTCTCCAATTTGATATTTCGTTTTGAAGATCTGATGTGGGTTTTACGCATGCATCTTGGGAAATAAGGGCAACATACTCAAACAACACTCCTCTTGCTTCGGCTGCCCTTCCTCCACCGAAGCAGAGTCTAATGTCACACCAAAGTTGAAGGGCGATGAAGTTGAGTTTGAAGTCCTCTGAAACCTCTATGTACAAGGCTGCCAGTATCACCTTGCAAGCTCTCCAATCGTCAAGGCTCCTTAATTTATTAGGGAATATAAGGTTGCCTTGCTCATTCACCAGTGTCCTTCCCTTATTCACATCAATACACTTATGTGTAAAATCGGTTCAATTAATATATATATATATATATATTGTCAATATCTTAAATAGGGTAACAAATATACTGACAATATATTTTCTAATCTTTTTAAGTAACTAAATCTGTCAATAATATATTTAACCCTATTAAATTTTTAGATATATTGATAGTTATATATATTTCTATATCTTAATGTGAATCTAATTCTATCATTATGTTTCTAATTATAGATATATTGTTATCTAGAATAAAAAATAAAATATGGTAAACAATAGACCTTAAAATTTCGGCCGAATTTTATTACTTGGTGCCTAAGAAATTAAAAATTGTACCTTGTAATTTAACTTAGGGTTCGACCAAAACACCAAATTGGAAACAAGTGGTAAAATTTCAAGATCAAATTTTAATAAGATCTACAATCCAATGTTCGATTTTGATAAAAATCATGTTTTTCTTGAAGATCATGAACATCAAATTTACCAAGAACATCATGAAAACTTCAGCACCACCCAATTAAAATAATTTCTAAAATTTTAATTTTTCACCTTAAAATTTTCGGCCAAAATCATATTTCCAAGAACACCAATTTATCAAAATCATGAACTCCTAACACAGGCTCTGATACCACTGTTAGATTACGGGGAGTAATCACTACGGATACTATAAACATGGTACAAGCTAGTAATCGATATTACGCAGCGGAAGATTCGCACATACCTCAGAAGTAATCCGTAGTCCCAAGATCCTGCAGCAGGGAGTTCACGGTCCTCCGGCCGGCACCCGTAGAGGTTCTTGTTAAGGAAGCCCTACGCGGTATATTCTCCACAGCAAAGCCTCTGATCGATTCTTGACAGGGACGAATCTCTGGAGTGTTTGCTCGAAGGCAAATTGGCAGACCCTTTGGTGAAGTGAGGTTCGACCGAAGTGTAGGTGTTATGGGGAGGAGGGTTTTTCTCTCTAAAACACTCCAAGGAGGGATTAATGACTGGCCTAATAAAACTCCTAACACCACATATTTAAAGGAGGAGCAAAGTGGACAAAAAGTCCACTTTGCCCACCTATAAGGTTCGGCCGGCCTATGCATAAGGGAGGCCCATATTTTGAGCCTCTCATGTCAATTGGGATTTGGGTCTGGCCCAATGTCCTAATGTGACATTTACACAATTGTCTTAGATAACATATACATTAATGGGCTTCCATTTACGGCGCTCATTACCATATGCTTACATGGTCTATATAGTTTTGGTCAACCAATAGAATGTACTCTTTTTGACAACTAAGTGAGGCAAAACATTATGTGTCAACACTATATTTAACATATGAGTTAATCTTATTAATGTATATACATATACTATTTCTTTTTCAGTATATCTATTAGATTTACTTTTAAATATAATTAGAGTTGGTATATGATAATATTAATTATTTTTCTCTGTAAATGATAGATGCTGGTAAAAGTCTCACTTTAATTTTTAAAATCACGAACATTCATATGAAAACTATAATTAAAATAAAACGTAAAGTTATATTTTTGCTTAATATTAGAAAAAAAATGAATCACCTTAATATTGATAACACAAAAGAATTTTTAGAAAATTCAATGTGATTTTTTTAAAAAAAAGTGAGATGATGGATGGATCAATATAGTTTTGGTTGAAAAGTGGATGTTACAAAAAAACATTTTGTGAGAATGAATGATATTGGAATTAAAATGAATCACATTAATATTGATAACACAAAAGAATTTTGAGAAAATATAATTGTTAAAAATTGAAAAAAAGTGAGATGATGGATGGATCAATATAGTTTTGGTTGAAAAAACGGATGTGACGAAAAAAAAGTTTCGTGAGAATGAATGAGATGTTTTGGTGCAATCATAGAGCTTCTTGATGCCTACATGGCATTGAATTTGAACAATTTGTAACTTAAAAAGTTACCAACCAATAGAATAGACTCTTTTTTAGAACTAAGCGAGACTAAACATTATGTGCCAACACTATATTTAACCCATCAGAATTATATTATATATATATAGATAGATAGATCATCATTCATTATATCTCATTACATATTCGCATTTTTTACAAATCAAGCAATTGGACGGGTCTTTCTACAATGCTCTAAAAGCAATGCTCTAAAAGCATGATGCTTGTGAAGGCTTATAGGATGTATATGCTCGTGGAGACTTATAGGATGTAATTGATGTCATTAAAAAGTGGAATGACTAATTGTTACTAAGTAATCAGTTCGGTTTGAGCTTATGGTCATCTGATTCGGCTAGTAATTTTTATGACAGTGTTAGTCTTAGTCGTTTTTATGTTCTGATCCCACCATATGTGGAGAGGAGGTAGCAGCTTCTCTTTGTCGTCAACATCTCGCTAAGTTAGAATTATGATTTTTTTTGTTTTTTCCAATGTCTCTACGACTCGGTTAATGAGTTCGGAAGCTTTTCTCATCCATTGTGTAAACACCTAATTTTGGACCACGCGCAATACGTGTGACATGTGGTGCGCCTAAATGAGGAAATGTCTAAATATGGCAAGTCGCGAAACTTCCAAGAATGCTCCAGTGTATATTAGGATATTATATGTATTTATAATTAGGAATATTTTGTATTTATTAGGAGAATAAATTAGTGTAATTTATTTTCTAATTAGACAAAATTCTAGTATTTATTACGAGAATAAATCAGTTTATTTTCTAGATTAGAGTAAACCCTAGTATAAATAGGTGGTCTAGGTACCTGTAAAAGAGGAGAGAGTTGGCCGAGATTGAAGTATATCAAGCATATTCGTGAATTTTAGAAATCTAACTTCCATAGCATATACTTACGTATCTAATTTGTCGTTTTGATTTTTTCTTCACTTATTTTTTTTTTTCTAACATGTTGTTTCTTATTAGCAGATTGGGCGATACATTAATGTTATTATATGTACATAGCTGACAATTGTTTGCTTAAAGATGAGTGCTTTACAATTCTTCATTCATCCATAATCCTTCTCGACTAACACACCTAGTTCCATTATCAATGTATATATGATCACCCAAATGAATAAGGGATCATATTAAATGATAACAATTATAAGATATGTAATAAGCGAGCGAAGATGGTGCTTACTAAAATGAAAGGTTTGGATCATCTGACTACTAAGAAAGTTAGGTCTGAGGGTGCCCTCACTGACCCTTGATGACTATGCTAGAGGATGGCATATTCTATGGGTATGACTATCTTGAGTCTGCTAAGGACCTGTGGGATGGTCTTAAAGCGAGGTTTGGTGTTTACACCACAACCCAGAAACGATCGTTGAACATCGTTTTAGACTCGTATAGGATTAATCCTAAGCATACTAATGGATATGTGTCCAATTCGGGTACGCGCGTCCGGGTTGCGCGGCAAGCAGGACCTCGCCGAATTGCCCAAATTCGACGAGGTCCGGATTGCACTACGGGTATTACGCGATTACCGTTATGTATAGAGAAGTCAAGTTCGCGCATTGCCAATATTGATGACGGTTACCGCTTGCTTTTGAACCGTCATCAAACCGCTCCAAAACTGGGTCCGGTCCCAAGGAAGCCTATAAATAGGAGGCCTTGGCCACCCATTTTCACACATCCTCTCATTTGCCCAACTTTGGCACTTTGAGCTCTGACTTCTCTAGAAATATTTTCTCTCTCTAAGATTACCTTTTTAGCCCCAATCGTGACTTAGGCATCAGAGAGGGCTCCACTAGCACCATCCCCCCCCCCCCCTCTCCGTGCTAGTACTGGCCCTTTGTGCAGGAAACGGGCCCCAAAGCTAAGGCGAGGAAGAGAAATAGGAGTAAGATGTGCCCAGACGCTCAGACTTGTGCACAGACCGCCATTTCTTGAGACACAACCGTTTCCCAAAACTCAGACTCCTCTTGAGACACAACCGTTTCCCGAGACTCGGACTCCTCCTGAGACACAACCGTTTCCCGAGACACAGACGCCTCCTGAGACACAACCGTTTCCCGAGACACCGACCTTTTTCCGAGACACAGCGTTAAAACCGAACATTCGTCATCGGCATCAGACAAATACCTCTTCCAGGCGAAGAGTGTCAGTCCAAAACCGGAACAAACCCATCAGACAAACGTTTCCATCCGACCCAGTTCACCCAGGACGCAACATTTGGCGCCGTCTCCGCGATTCGAACAAAAAGCTATCATACCACAAAGTCATGACGAGTGATCGCAACCCTCCCGAAGAGGTTAACGCGAGAAGTGCAAGGAAAAGGCCTGGACATCCTAAGACGTCTCCGGCAAGCAAAAAAGCAGGAGGTCAGAAACCAGCCGGAAGCCAGCCGGGGCCTTCCTACAAACCGAGAGCTACTCCCATAGTTTCATCCATGCCAAACGAGGATGTGCCCGACGCACAGCACAACCTCCAAGAACCAAATGACGAGCATCGTCCACCCCCACCTGGTGTTGAGCCAGAGATGCATGATGATGATGAATTTCAGTCAGAAATGCCGCAAGGCAAACAACAAGGAACGGGAGCAAACCCGATGCCTTCATTTACTCCAGCAATGATGGCTGCGCTGGAAGACTTACTCACATTTCGCGAGTCACTGAAAAGTCAAGGATATGCGGCCCAACCACCTCCAACCGCCCAGGAACACGCTGCGCCGACAAGAGAAATGTCGCAAGACACTACCCGCCAAGGCCGTCCATTCCAGGGCAGGGACCAACATGCAGAAAATGCTTTCCAGCATACAAGATATAAAGCCGCACGTTCATACACTCCTTCCCAAGGAGCCAATCATTGGAGGAATGCAAGAGATTTTGACGCTGAAAGCGATAATTCATACGAGCAAGAAGTGTACGTTGCAAAGACAATGCACAAGACCGATGACACCAACTTGGAGTATGTCGACATAAATGATACCGCATTTGAAGATGTCGTTGATTTCTCATCAAAGGACAAGGAGCACGTTGCATACCACAATGCCTTGCCCATAACCTCGCAGAAGCCAATAAGAAGACAACTGGGATTCTTCCAAATCCCTGTTGCCACATCCAATGCTTTCTTCACGCCAACAAGAAATGCATCCTTCGCACAATACGACCAAGGAGTCCTCCAATACAAAGGTGTCAACCCACCACAAACTGTCTCTCCTACCATGACGACCGCACTCGAAGAATCCCTTGCATTCCGAAAATATCAACGAACCAAGGATACGCCCTGCTATCACCACCTCTGCCTCCATTCAACGGACAAGTTGAGGCGACAGGGACAAAGTCTCGAGTCACAAGTTATCAAGACGCACTGCACCAAAGAATAGAGGGGCAATGCACGGAAGGTACCTTCCAGTACCAACAGTCAAGGCACGGAGCTGCACGCTCATGCAACCCGTACGTGATAGCACAACACCAAAAAGAGGCATGGAAACAACCTCCAAAGCAGAATCAAGCAAAACCGCCCTCAAGCGGTCAGAAAGGAAAAAATTGGGAGCCTCAGCCGAAAAGGCCTTTCCAAAGAGATTTCCAGAAACAAAGAGAAGAAAAGCTCACTGACTGCATTCCATTGAATGCACCGCTATTCGTAATATTGAAGGAAATGAAGGATGCGAACATGTGGAAAGAGCCGAACAATTTCAGAAAAGGTCCGCAGGGGAAAGACAAGGACAAGTTGTGTGAAAACCACGAGGTCTTCGGCCACGAAACGGACAGCTGTGTCAGCCTACGTTCCCGCATTAACAGCTTCGTCCTCAAAGGCAAATTGAAGCAATTCGTCGACCAAGGCGATAAGCATCAAAAGAAGTCTCATGTGAAGTCTTCAGGAAAAGGCAGGGGAAAAGAAAAGGCGAATGTTAATCCACCTATCGCCAAACGCCAGAAAAACAACGTCACTTATGGAACCAATTGTGACGACTTATACAATCCTTGGAGCATGAAAGTGGAAGAAACAAATTTCAAACTCCTGGAAAACAAACTTCACCGCCCACTCGAGCCAACGACTGCCTTCCTTGGCAAAAATGTTGAAAAACAACACAAGCAACGTAAAACTGGGGGGCATGACATCAACATTTGTTCATCCCCAAAGGTGGAGATTGAAGAGCTCAACACGCTAGATGCATTGAGGAACTATGTGGCACGTGGCAGAGTCAACTTGCCAACAAATCACCTATGAGGACGTCAAACACATCAGCAATCCCTTTATCTCCCTTATCTCCTTTTTCGCATATCTATTTTAAATCTTTTTAGATTAAATACAACTTATGCTTATTAGCCTCAATACTTTTCAAAAGAGGTGATCAGTAGACGCTTTCTTGAAATCCGTTGTACAAACTCCAAATATCTAATAAAGGTTAAATCTACTTTCGTAGGTACATTATTATGACGCATATTACCTTGGAATAACGCCAAGTAACAACTACGCACATATTAATCGCGTCAACAACACAAAGCCTCAAGCATTCTATACGCGCAAGACTAAAAATCGTGTTGCAATAATAAATAAGGCGTGGACATTACCCAAGGGCAAATCATGCACTATTAGAAGATGAAACAATAAAAACCATCAGGAAACAGCGATACAACTGCCAAGCCACTTGGGGGGCACCAAGCTGACAAGTGCTCGGCATTCCACCTAACATATACACACCTATCATGATCCGCACCTATCACGTCCGCACTCAGGGAAGTTTCCTACACAAACAAGGAATCCTCGTATCAGATTCCTTTACTTTATTACTAAAAAGAAAATTTCATGACTCCATACTTTCGCAAACTTATAAACATTGCAATTATCTGACAAAAGCAACTCTGTTCGTAGGTACATGCTATACTACGATTACTACATGGGAATTACGCCAAGTAGTAACCTATGCATAAAAATCCACTTCAATAATACAAGCTAAGCATTGTGTTCAAGGAGGGATTTATGGTATACAACGCCAACATATCTATTATCTACACCAACAGGGAGTTTATTTCTCCATTCATAACATTGACATCTATCTCAAGAAGGTGCCGGCAACACAAAGCCATCGCGCTATGTGCACAGTCAACTTATATGTCGCAATGACAACTTGCGGATTATCTACAAGCAATACCTTGGAATAACACAAAGGTCTACTATCAAAATGACGACTATTCCAGAGGCGTCAGCTACAAGCAATACCTTGGAATAACACCAAGGTCTACTATCAAAATGACGACTATTCCAGAGGCGTCAACTACAAGCAATACCTTGGCATAACACCAAGGTCTACTATCAAAATGACGACTATTCCAAAGGCATCAACTACAAGCAATATCTTGGATTAACACCAAGATTTACTATCAAAAGTAGCATGTTGAGGTATCCTCTTTGTAAAGACAAACCCCATGTTTACTTCTAAAAAATGACATGCTGTGACATCTCTTGTTAGAGGCAAATCCTCATGTTCATAGCCATACCCTGGATTCAGAACAGGATGGGAAAATACAATACGGGACTGATCAACCCATAAGTGGCGGAAGTTCTCTTGTTAGACAACGACCCCACGCTACAACAAGTGTGAATTCCTGTTTAAAGGGTTCACTCTTTATGGCGAATGTCCTCTTGTTAGATGACAATCCCATACTATGAATTCCTATTTAAAGGGTTCACTCTATACGGCGAACGTCCTCTTGTTAGATGACAATCCCATACTATGAATTCCTGTTTAAAGGGTTCACTCTTTACGGCAAAAGTCCTCTTGTTAGATGACATTTCCGTACTATAAATTTTCAAACCGTGTTGCATGGTTCCTGGACGCAGAAAGCATGCATCACAATTCATATTTTCAAAAAGTGTTACGTGGTCCCTGGACGCAGGAATCATGTATCACAAATATTTTTTCAAATATTTTATCAAATATTTTATGTATCTAATATTTTTTCAAATATTTTATCGACACGGTTTTTGCGTGTACCACGAGCTTTTTTAGGGTTCACAAACATCTTTTCAAAAACCAAAATGTTTTTACGTATGATTCCCCAACGCGGGTAGATACACGCTGGCAGGTGCGCACCCTGTTTAAAACTCATAAAATTTACAAGTCGAGTCTTGTACAACGTCGCCTTAGAGTGGAACTAAGAGACGGTATAAACTAGTATCTTGCTTAGCCAAGATAACACCTTTCAAATACACTACTTGTTAAGAAAAATTTCTATACGCAAAATACTTGCCAGGTCACAACATATATAGCGGCAAGCTATTCAGGAAAGAAGGGCAACATGCATAATGCATCATGCAAGCAATCAGGAGAGCATATCAAGTCATCAGTCAAGAAGTGGCTAATAGTCACGGCTGCGGAGACTACATCTATGATTACTAGTCATCCACATCCAACAAAAACCTACAATGCGCAAGTCGCAACATCTTATGATCTATCCATCTTGCCATGCCTTGGAATCTAACCAAGAGGGCGCTCATAAAAACCTACAATGCGCAAGTCGCAACATCCTATGCTCTATCCATCTTGCCATGCCTTGGAATCTAACCAAGAGGGGCGATCATAACACTTAACAATGAGCGACATACAGTCGCAACTACGGACATCATGCTCATCATCTAAGGATATCTATCCTATCATCCAAGTCCAAAGCATATGGACGGCATAGATAACTCAAGGTATGAAATATTACTAACAAGTTATCACATGATTATTATTGAAAACAGGTCCAGGTGACGAAATATCATGCAAGCAAAGGCATGAACAAAGAATTATCAACACAACATCAACCCATTCACAAAGGGTTCAACATGCTGGAAGCAGACAGCCTGACACCAACCAAGAGTTAACATCATCTCTAAGGACCTATGACAAAGAGTTCATAATGTCAACATTAAATGCAATGTCGTCATCCACACAAAGGACACGACAAGAATGGTTGTTTCAACATTCGACACAACATAGCTCTTCAACATAAGGGCGACAATCAGCAATACGTGCATCAAAATCAGCAATCAACAAAAACTTACCTCAATAGGAGTAACGCTCCTCCTTGGGCCGGTCCCTCGACCGGGGGGCAGAAGACACCACTGCACAACCCTCAACTCTATTCCCTTTATCACAAGAAGGAATTAGCACGGTCATACTCGGCATAAAGAACTTAGAATCGCTCGAGGAACGCGCCCCTGCGTCAGATCTTTTGAGAACTATGCTAAAAACAGAAACTGCAGCCACGCGTTCAACAACATGAAATCAATAACTTGGAAAATTAACAAGTTCAAAGAAGATACAATGAGACATCTTACTCACAAGCCCTTTACCGCGACCGTGTCCGAAGACTCTAGAGTAGCGGGGGCACTTGTACGGACATTCCTCCCAACAAACGGATTACTGTACACATTAGCTATCTGCAAAGACAAGCTTTTTCCCATCAAGATGGAGATAGTGGACTTACTCATGGTAACAACCGTGGGAAGACTAACTCTGACAAGAAGACAGCAAGATCTGATATCCAGGAAAATGCAACCAACAATCCAGTCAGTGCGTAAACACGCATCAACACTTATGCAAACATTTATGCAACGGACGCTCCATGTGAGACAACTATGTACGTACAAGACTCGCGCAACAAGTAACAAGCATCACGCAAGAGGGGCAACCTCTTCAACACATTAACCTTGCATGACAACATCGAGCTCATACTCGCAGCATACAAGATTACAAGGGTGGAATATTTTCTAAGTATTTTGCTCAGGATGACAGTTAGCATATTGCAAACTGTCAGCGTACAACTATGTGTCAGCATATTATCAGGAGTTGGCATATAACCTGTGTTCGCATCAAGCATACGGATACAGCATACATAGCCAGGGATGGTGAAAAGATTCTAAGTGCGGGGGCAAATACGCACATACGTATACATTCATATATGTCGACAAGGATGCATGTCGACAAGGAGAAAATATTTTCTAAGTGTTTCCATGTACGTACATACATGTCGACAAGGATGCATGTCGACAAGGTGAAAATATTTTCTAAGTGTTTCCATGTACATACATACATGTCGACAAGGAGAAAATATTTTCTAAGTGTTTCCATGTACGTACATACATGTCGACAAGGATGCATGTCGACAAGGAGAAAATATTTTCTAAGTGTTTCCATGTACGTACATACATGTCGACAAGGATGCATGTCGACAAGGATGCATGTCGACAAGGAGAAATTTTTTTGTAAGTGTTTCCATGTACGTTCATACATGTCGACAAGGATGCATGTCAACAAGGAAAAAATATGTTCTAAGTGTTTCCATGTACGTACATAAATGTCGACAAAGATGGATTGCATACAACAAGTAGCTATGCCTCCTAAGCACACCTACGACGCTCATCGACAAAGCTCATACGACGACATCTATGGTAACAAGAATTAGATATCGTTTAAATATTTTCTAAGTGTTTTAACATGTTTGCAGACAATGACTGACGGTCTATACATGATGTTCAACAATACATCGCCTAAGCTATCATTACCAACATACAACCATTAGCGTCAACGCGCATAAAAAAGTCAACGCGCATAGCAAAATTGATACGTGCAACAAAAGTGGCCAACGTCCCAAGAAGCTATCATGCAAGCGGTGCGACTAATGTGACGAACCGCGAAGAGCAAACACGACAACACTTAGGAAAAATATTTTTCTAAGGCATCAAGACAACAAACGACTACCCCCAAAGACGTTTGGCAACTTCCGACAACCAACAAACCCGTTAAGGGAAAAACTACACGTACCGACCAAAAGGCTTTTACGCGAAGGCATGGGGGCAATATGTCCAATGGGGAATTTTACCACAACTATCCACGGAGGTAAAAAATCGTCTAAGGCATGAGCTAACGATGATATAGCAACAACAACCAACCAGCAATTATTCGACATACGAACACCAATGGGCAGCTCTATGCAACACCAACGACGAATAGTTCAAAGGAACAACAATACGGCAACATCCAAAAATCAAGACGAAGCTGTCCTGTAAAATCGAGTTTCAGACTACCTCAAAATGTGACAAAAAGTATCACAATGGACTCCACTCGTCGAGACGATTTCAGAAAGGTAAGGACCGTGGCGAACGGAGCACGGGAAGGCGGCGCGTGGGTTACACGCGCCGGCAGGGCAATACTCACGCGACGACGCGTGAGGGCGCGTCTGGCGTCGTCTGGCAATTCCGAAGGCGGCGCTGGAATCCTCGCGATGAACTGAGTCGATTGATGGTGTCAATTTCTGAAAACAAGTCAAGAATCAAACACGTAAACTTTCGGGACGCACCTAAAGTTTACAACGGTGAAGAAACTATGAACAAGCAAATAGTTTCTAGAAATGGTGGAGCAATTACCTGCAAAGAAGGATGAATAATGAATTCCCAAAGAGCTGGAAGAATGATTAGGGATTAGTGCAATCACATATCCAAAAAGATTCCTTGATGATAAGGATTAAATGAGTAACTCATCTACACCCACGCCTAAGTGCTTACGGTATACTCCACCCTCTTCTAAGTATTTACTTCTACGTACATTATTGTTTTGGTATTACGCGTATCAAACTCGTCATTTTACATACATATTTTCATATCGCATGATTCATGATTTAATAATCGCTAAGTCGTTCTAGAGTATACGGATCATATTTCTAGCATCACGTAATTACGTTCTTGCCATAACCGTTACTTATGCATGCATGTTGATAAAAGCATGACCGCATGACATATTACTAATTGCTTATATCCCTAGCGGTAATCATGTTTGCACGTTACATATGCGCATTCTCTATTGCACTAACCGTGATGACAGGAAATAAAGTCACTCGGTAGGAAAATCAAAGGACGGACGAAATCAAGACTTCTACGTCCAACCATCAACCAAAACCGGAAGGTTAGCGTCAAGCTCAAATTGGACGCGTATCCTAACTTAAAATAGAGTCAAGAAAGGTTTTAAACCGTTACTTGACTCGGGGAAAAGTGATGGATATGTGTCCAATTAGGGTTCGTATTTATGTTCCGGGCCTCGTAAACACGTCAAAATCACATCACGGCTTGAAAAACGTCTCCCAAGGGTCAAAACGGTCCGGAAGCGCGTTACGCACGTCCGGATTGCAACAATCCGGAGGTCCGGGTTGCGCGGCAAGCCGGACCTCGCCGAATTGCCCAAATTCGACGAGGTCCGGATTGCACTACGGGTATTACGCGATTACCGTTTACGCGATTACCGTTATGTATAGAGAAGTCAAGTTCGCGCATTGCCAATATTGATGACGGTTACCGCTTTATTTTGAACCGTCATCAAACCGCTCCAAAACCGGGTCCGGTCCAGAGGAAGCCTATAAATAGGAGGCCTTGGCCACCCATTTTCACACATCCTCTCATTTGCCCAACTTTGGCACTTTGAGCTCTGACTTCTCTCTAGAAATATTTTCTCTCTCTAAGATTACCTTTTTAGCCCCAATCGTGACTTAGGCATCGGAGAGGGCTCCACTAGCACCATCCCCCCCCCCCCCCCTCCGTGCTAGTACTGGCCCTTTGTGCAGGAAACGGGCCCCAAAGCTAAGGCAAGGAAGAGAAATAGGAGTAAGATGTGCCCAGACGCTCAGACTTGTGCACAGACCGCCATTTCTTGAGACACAACCGTTTCCCGAGACTCAGATTCCTCTTGAGACACAACCGTTTCCCGAGACTCAGACTCCTCCTGAGACACAACCGTTTCCTGAGACACAGACGCCTCCTGAGACACAACCGTTTCCCGAGACACCGACCTTTTCCGAGACACAGCGTTAAAACCGAACATTCGTCATCAGCATCAAACAAATACCTCTTCCAGGCGAAGGGTGTTAGTCCAAAACCCAAACAAACCCATCAGACAGACGCGTCCATCCGACCCAGTTCACCCAGGACGCAACACATACGATGATGGAGGATATAATACATATGTCTAACATGCTTGTTGAACTCAAGGAGGCAGGGGAAACTTTGTATGAGGAATAGAAGGTCCAATGCGTCTAACATGCTTGTTGCTCGACTCTTGGAATAGCATGAAAATGCACCTTACCCATGCCACGCATCTCGATACTCTCGAGTGAGTGCGAGTACATCTCTAGTTAGATGAGGATCGACTCAGGGCTCAAAAGCCTAGAGCTTAGATGCATATAGCGTCATTCTCCCCAACAGAGCAGAAGGATAAGCGAAAGAGGAAGGGCAAAGACCTTCAAAAGAAGGCTAACAAGTCATTTGGTCCAAACGTTCAAAGAAAGTTCAAACCAAAGCAAGCCTGGGGCAAGAACACGCAAAGGAAGCGAGCACGTATAGAGGAATCTCGAACGTGCTTCAGGTGTGGTGTTAAAGGCCACCTGGCAGCTTCCTTTACCAGTCCTCCTAAGGTACATTCCGAGAAAGGATGATGACAGTCATATATTCTCTTCAAATTCATTCTTCCTCGAGGGTATTTCAATCCCACTTGTGAATTATAGAACCGAGAAGAGGATGAAGCGTAAAGATGGAGGATTGTACCCTCCGAATAAAAGGGACTGGACGTTCGACCATCCCTAGTTTGCTTGAGCTATTTTATTTCTATCAGTAATAAGTACTATTGGGTTATAAGTTTCCATGTGAAAACTGAGAACCTTTATGACCATACTTTGAATGCTTGAACTGAGTATCAATTATGTTTTTCACCTGACGCCGCTTAATCTTATGATTACTATTCTTTGCTGTAAACACCTAATTATGGTCCGCGCATAGCACCTTCAAAATGTCATATGTGACGCGTCAAAAAAAGGAAGTATTTAAATATGGAAGGTCGCGAAGTTTCTGGCTTAAAATAGGATAGTGTATATGCGTTATTTATTGTAAAATATTTAGAAAATATATTATGTGTATTTATGGTGAAATACATAAATATATATTTATATTTTCGGAATATCAAATGCATATATTTTTCAGATTTATTTTCCTAGTTTAGGGGTCCTAGTTTAGCTATAAATAGGGTCCTTTGTTACATGTAAAAGGGAGAACCATCAATAATATTACCATCAGTTCTCGAAATTCGTGATATTTCGTCTTCTAGTGAATAACTTTTAGTTTTAGTTTTTTTTTTTTTACTTCTCCGCTAAAATCAGCCCCTCCCGCCGGCCATGGACCTCGCCGGAGATCCATCCACGTCGCCACCCACTCACCCCTGCTCCGGCGGACTTAACCGGCCACAACGCCTGCCCAGCCCGACCGCACCTCAGCTCCGCCCTGCCTGTCCGTCGCTGGCCGTCTTCTCTCTCTCTCTCTCTCTCTCTCTCTCTCTCTCTCTCTCTCTCTCTCTCTCTCTCTCTCTCTCTCTCTCTCTCTCTCTCTCTCCTTTGTTTTCTGGCGACACTCCCTAACAGCGCCACAGCTCCGTCCGCCTCGGCTCCACCTCCGCCTTGCGTCGCCCCGGATCGCCGAAACCCATCTCCGGTAGTCCTTCGCACTGAATCTAGCCCGGCCGTCCGTTGTCCAGACCGCCCGACCGGAGACGTCGCCAGAGGTCCGCCCTCGCCCGTTGCACCATGCTCTGCTGCCACTGGGTCTTTGTCCGCCTCGCCCCATGCCGTCCGCTGCTCCGCCCATCGCCGACCACACCCATGCCGGAGCTTGTCTGGGTTGTCGGAGTTGCCAGCCCTCCCCTTCATCGTTTCTGCAGGTCAAGTTTTTTTTATTTTTTTTATTATATTTTATGCTTTATATTATTATTATTATATCATAATTAATTAATAATTGTAATGTAATTACTTAAATTTAATTAATAGTTTGAATATAGTTGTTTAAATTTAATTAGTAGTTTAATTGTAGTTGACTAAATTTAATTTGATAGCATGTTAGAAGTTTTATTTTAGTATTTTAGATTTCATTTTTATTAGGAGCTGTAGATAATAATTTATTTTTAGACTTAGATAATATTTTGCACATGATAGAAATTTAATTAAATCTTGGCATCGTTAGATTAATTTGTGACATGTGTTCAAATAGTGAAATTGGTAAATTTGTGAATTGAGTACCGAAAGGGCGTGATTAATTCCATGTGTTTTAATTCGTAATAGAACCCCTGAACTCGAATTTCTTATCGTAGACCGATTTTATACCTAGGTGTTTAATTCGTTACTCGCTTAGGTAAATTTTGGATTCTAGTTAGCCTAACAATTAACTAGTGGCGGCTCTTTTCAAAATCCACGTTTTCAAAACGTAATCGCCTTAGGTCAGATTTTAGGTCCGACAATTTGGCGACTCTGCTGGGGACTTTAGAGGGTTCGAGCTCATTATATTCGTTTATTTGCCATATTTTTTTAATTTAATTTAATTCTTTTTTTTATTAATCTAACTCTGTTTTTCATTTTTTACAGGTACAAAGTGTAGAATTTAAACTAACATTTTCTTTTTGTGGCATTGTTTGAATTCGCACACACCACTTTAGTGTAATATCCAAAATGCCTAAAACCCAGGGCAATTAGGAACCCCGGAGAGTTAGTAAGGGTACGACCGCGCGGCCGAGCCGCCGGAACGACTCAGAACAACTCCACTCGCTTGTGAAGGTCCTGTGATCCCTATGATGGGGAGAGGAAACCACCTTGTCGGGAGCCTATCAGTGGAACCTACCTTGTAGAGCAAAGCCACACCTTTTTTTTTTACACCCCTAACATGTAGAGCAAAGCCCAACCAAAATTAGTGTTTACTCGTCTTTGGACAAATCCCCTCGAACTTGTTCTACGGGAATTCGCCCAAAGAGGAGCAAGCTGTAAACACCTAATTTTGGTCCGCGCATAACACCTTCAAAATGTCATGTGTGAAGCGTAAAAAAAGGAAGTATTTAAATATGGAAGGTCGCGAAGTTTCTAAAGATAGGACTGGCTTAAAATAGGAGAGTGTATATGCGTTATTTATTGTAAAATATTTAGAAAATATATTATGTGTATTTATGGTGAAATACATAAATATATATTTATATTTTCGCAATATTAAATGCATATATTTTTCAGATTTTATTTTCCTAGTTTAGGGGTCCTAGTTTAGCTATAAATAGGGTCCTTTGTTACATGTAAAAGGGAGAACCATCAATAATATTACCATCTGTTCTCGAAAATCGTGATATTTCGTCTTTTAGTGAATTACTTTTAGTTTTAGTTTTTTTTTTCTTCTCCGCTGAAATCAGCCCCTCCCGCCGGCCATGGACCTCGCCGGAGATCCATCCACGCCGCCACCCACTCATCCCTGCTCCGGCCGACTTAACCGGCCACAACGCCTGCCCAGCCCGACCGCACCTCAGCTCCGCCCTGCCTGTCCGTCGCCGGCCGTCTTCTCTCTCTCTCTCTCCTTTGTTTTCTGGCGACACTCCCTAACAGCGCCACAGCTCCGTCCGCCTAGGCTCCACCTCCGCCTTGCGTCGCCCCAGATCGCCGAAACCCATCTCCGGTAGTCCTTCGCACTGAATCTAGCCCGGCCGTCCGTTGTCCAGACCGCCCGACCGGAGACGTCGCCAGAGGTCCGCCCTCGCCCGCTGCACCATGTTCTGCTGCCACTGGGTCTTTGTCCGCCTCGCCCCATGCCGTCCGCTGCTCCGCCCATCGCCGACCACACCCACGCCGGAGCCTGTCTGGGTTGTCGGAGTTGCCAGCCCTCCCCTTCATCGTTTCTACAGGTCAAGTTTTTTTTTTGTTTTATTTATTTATTTATTATATTTTATGTTTTATATTATTATATCATAATTAATTAATAATTGTAATGTAATTACTTAAATTTAATTAATAGTTTGAATATAGTTGTTTAAATTTAATTAGTAGTTTAATTGTAGTTGACTAAATTTAATTTGATAGCATGTTAGAAGTTTTATTTTAGTATTTTAGATTTCATTTTTATTAGGAGTTGTAGATAATAATTTATTTTTAGACTTAGATAATATTTTGCACATGATAGAAATTTAATTAAATCTTGGCATCGTTAGATTAATTTGTGACATGTGTTCAAATAGTGAAATTGGTAAATTTGTGAATTGAGTACCGAAAGGGCGTGATTAATTCCATGTGTTTTAATTCGTAATAGAACCCCCGAACTCTAATTTCTTATCGTAGACCAATTTTATACCTAGGTGTTTAATTCGTTACTCACTTAGGTAAATTTAGGATTCTAGTTAGCCTATCAATTAACTAGTGGCGACTCTTTTTAAAATCCACATTTTCAAAATGTAATCGCCTTAGATCAGATTTTAGGTCCGACATTTGCATTGCTAACTTTGAGTGTGATTGGTATAAATTCCTTATTTGTTAATACTCCACTAAATTAATAAATCGTACTGAAGAACATGTGTGAAACCGATTAAATTAAATTTTGGAAACGAAACGATTTCACCACGGGTTACAAATGATGACGCGCGCGTGGTGCGTAACTCCTTCGATAGATAGGACACATCGTTTCAAAGTACAAATTTAATGTAATGTGTTTGATTTAATGTTTAAAATAAAAAAAATTCACTGCACTAATGCCCATTATGGGCTTAATACTCACACAACTTCTCATAGAGACTTGTAAACGAGCATGGGGTGAGAACCTATTGCACGATTTGATGCGGTAGAAACCTCGATACATGAGTATGCAATGAAATTGATTTTCTGTTAAATGACGATCTGGAATACGCCTTTGATGAATCAGATTGACAGAGCTTTATAATCACACATTATAGTGTACATGGTAAGTGTTGGATCACGGTTGGAACTCCGGTACGGTCTTGACGGCGATCCGAACTCCTTCGCTCCACGTATTCCTGCAAGAGGGGATAGACCGGGCGGTGACCAAGAATCCCTCTCCGATGCTTAAATGAGTATCTCGTATAAACTGGCAAGCAAGAGTCTCAAAGAGTGTGTATATAAACGTATCTTGATTTGAGGTAACTTCTGCCATTTTATAGGCGAAGAGCTACCTCAGTTACCTGGTAAACCGCTGGGGCGGTTAGCCCGCGTTCCGCGTATCTCGGCCACGATCCCGCCTATCTCGGCCATGATCTCGCCTATCTCGGCCACGCTCCGCGTATTCGGCCATGATCCCGCCTATCTAGGCCATGATCTCGCTTATCTCGGCCACGCTCCGCGTACCTCGGCCTCAACCTCTGATAACAAGTCCCGACCAATATCGTGGACTCCAGAGTTATGTCATTGTGTCACCGCTCGGGGCCCCTCGTCATCGTGACAGGGCCAATCATTCTCAGGGATTCGTCATCGGGGCCTACTTAAAGGCATCTCATCGGGAGCGCCCAGCTCGCCTATCGGGACCGACTCTGTCGGGACCTTTCACCATCGGGACTCCCTCTGTCGGGACCCTTCGCATTGGTCATCTTGACCTCATTTTAGGGCCCAGTGGGCCTATTCACCGTTTCCTCGCCGTTAAAGGGCCTAACGGCCATAGCGGAACCCATCATTTGCCCCCAAGACATGAGGGACTTACAGTTCGTCGTGTCTTTCAACTCCAGACATCCCGACATCGGAGTCGGGGACCTTTTCCTTGATAAAGTCACTTGATACGAATCTTCTCGTTCACGTTTCCTTGATACCTTGAGGATAACCACCAAATCCGAGAAGACTCCTCGGTTCCCCAGCCATTAAATGCAGCAGATGACGAAGTGACGTCTTTGGCACCCGTGCCTGATTTTTCGCGCCTGCTTTTTCTGAAAAAGTGTTTTTCAGGCTGTTTCATTATTACGCCCGTTGCCATTCTGTACGTTTCATCTCAACGGCTCAGATTAAAACGCTTCGACTTCGACGATCCAGATTAAAGTGTCCTTTCGACTGTCCTTTCTCCTATAAAACCCTAACCCTGGGCACTATTTCCCTTTTACCGTTTTCGTGATTTCGAAAAGCTCTGCAACTCTGAGAACTCAAGCTCTTCCTTGGCTTTCTGCTCTCCGATCAACTTTCCGGCAATCAACAATATCATCCTTCCCACTTCGAATCATCATGTCTGGTAAGGATTTCTCCCCTGATGCTTGTATATCTTTTCCTTCATCTTCGCTTAGTTCGTTTGCAATTTTCCGAAAAACCCAATGTGCCTTTTCCTTGCCATGGCTGATTTTCAGACAGTGGATCCAGTTCCGAAGGGAGAAAGCCCTTCAATTTCGACTATGCACCAACGACATTTCCAGCACTGCCTACGAGGCCGCTCTCCGGGAGGGCTGCATCACTTCTACCTGGGAACCCCGCTTCCCTTATCCTTGGCCTCGCCTCCCGAGTAACCTTGAGGTTACCCATCCCCGGAAAGGGGAGGTATTTGTCTCCACGGGGCAAATATCGGCGGGGATTCGATTCCCCTTCTGCGGCACCCTGGATGAGATGTGCAAACACTACAAGACGCATCCAACTACCTTTTCTCCCCATGCCATCCGCCTATGGAACGCCTTCCAGGTCCTCTTCTTCCGACAGAAGTGGGTTTACATCCTCCAGCTCTTCAGAACCTTCTACGGGATGAAGTGCAATGAGGCGGGGGTTTGTGCCTTCTACCCCCGGATGCCCAAGTGGAACAAGGCGCAACTCGCGCTGTGCAGCTGGACCAGTGACACCTGGAAGGTTGTCAAGGGTCGGGGACTCCTAATCGACACGGGGTCCGATAACAGTGGGTGGAAGAGGAGCTACTTCTTCATCAAAAACTCTTCGATCCCCTGGCCTCGATGGGAGGTGGAAGCGGACTCGCCTCCCGCTTACCACACCTACTCTGATGAAGACTTCCAGACCCTTCATCTCATTCAATTTTACCGATGGGGGGAGTCCTATACTCCCCTCGATGCCAATTCTCTAACGGAGCGGGACCTGGTGAATGCCGGGATCCGACTCCTTGACATAGTCTCTAGGGGTCAACTCTTCGACGGCCCCTCCAATATGGTTCCTTGGGTAACGTTTCTAATCTCTGTTTTTCACTGTTTGCAGCTAAGAAGGTATCCGTGCTGACCAATCTGATCCTTAAGCAGGGGGAGACCGACGCTGTCCGCCCCACGCGGAAGAGGAAGTCGGCAAAGAAAGCTGCTGCTCCGTCGGGATCTCCCTCCGCGGAGAGGACAAAGCGGAGCCGCGTGGAGGTGGACAAACTCTTCGATGTCCAGAATGCTGAAGAAGGTAAAAAGCTCCGCCTAGCTATTAAATCGTACAGGAAGCTAGTTCCTAAGGAGTTGGTCCCTTCGACCATGCAGGCCCGCATCGCAGATATTAAACGTGTCCTCCGGGGGAAACTCCCCGCGTCCTCAAGGCGGGCTACTACAACTACCGCGGGAAGGACCAATATGTTTCTCGGCGCGTTGTTTGGTGTAAGGGCCCTAACGAACTTCCTGACTATGTTTTTGAAGCCTCTCGTCCTCTAGGTGTAGGTCACTCGGGAACTCCATCGGGTGCTGGAGCTTCAGCAGGGGCACCACCTTCAGCAGGGGCGCCTCCTTCAGCAGGGGCGCCACTTTTCGGGGCTGGAGACACCCCGACCGGCGATCAATTTCGTCGGGTGGAGAATCTGGACTCCTCCGAGGAGACGGATGAGGGCGGCTCCCTGATTCATCGTCTAGGACGGGGCAGTCCCCATTGAAACCAACCTCCAAGGGGCTGCCCCCTTCACCTTCTTCACAACAGCGACAGCCGTCGCCCGTCCATGACTTCACTCCCTCTCCGGCCCAGGGCGAGTCGGAGGCGCACCCCTCCACGACTCGAGTCGGTCCTTCTCCTCTCCCCTTCGATGGGAGTTTTTACAAGGTCTACGACCCCGCGCAGAAGAAGGCTCCCTGGACCCCGATCCAAACGCTGCAAGGGGTCCAGCTCCGACAAGGGGACGCATACCCAGAGCTGGCTCCACATCTGCTACCAGGCTCAATCCTGCCTGATGGGTTCTGCTATGACCGTTAGGCCCTTTAACGGTGAGGAAACGGCAAACAGGCCCCCTGGGCCCCAAATGAAGGCCAAGATGACCCAGGCGAAGGGTCCCGACGAAGGGAGTCCCGATGATGAAAGGTCCCGACAGAGTCGGTTTTGACAGATGATCTGGAAGCTCCCGATGAGAAGCCTTTAAGTAGGCCCCGATGATGAATCCCTGAGAATGATTGGCCCTGTCACGATGACGAGGGGCCCCGAGCGGTGACATAATGAGATAATTCTGGAGTCCCCGATATTAGTCGGGACTTGTTATCAGAGGTTAAGGCCAAGATACGCGGGGCGTGGCCGAGATACGCGGAACGTGGTTGTGATACACGGAGCGTGGCCGAGATACGCGGGGCGTGGCCGAGATAAGCGAGATCATGGCCTAGATAGGCGGGATCACACCCGAGATACGCGGAATACGGGCTAACCACCCCCAACGGTTCACCAGGTAACTGAGGTACCTCTCCGCCTATAAAAGGGCAGAGGCTACCTCCGATCAATTACGTTGTGTTATACACTCTGAGATTACTGCTTGCCAGTCCATACGAGATACTCATTTAAGCATCGGAGAGGGATTCTGGGTCACCGCCCGGTCTATCCCCTCTTTGCAGGACCACGTGGAGCGAAGGAGCTAGGATCGCCGTCAAAGACCGTACCGGAGTTCCACCGTGATCCAACATTGGCGCCGTCTGTGGGAACCGTAACAAAAAGCTAATATGCCTTCTACTTGTTCAATGGTGGCTGGCAAGCAAAGAAGACAAGGACAATCTGGTGGTTCCCGTCATCCTGCTGCGACGACCTTGAATTCACCACCAGAGCATGTTGAGGATCAGAATCTCCCCGCGGAGGTCTCTCGGACAGGGGGGCATAATGAAGCTCCTGAAGATACTGCTGCTCAACACCAGGGGAATAGGGAGCAGGTGGCTCCTCCAGTTGCGGACCTAACAAAGGCTGTGGCGGAAGCCATGCCAATGTTTTTGGCAGCTGTGGAGGCTCTCTTGGATCGAAGAGAAGCTGCGAGGAGGCAAGAGGAGATGCCCCCGATAGAAGAGGAGGCGCCTCCGCCACCGGAGGCTCAGAACGTGCGAGAGGCTCGGCCCCGAGGCCAAGGCAAGAGTGGGGAGTCCGTTCAGCCAGAGAGATTCGTGGTTGATGGGCCAGGACCAGTGCAGCACAGGACCATTCCCCTTAATGGTCCCATCACCCCCGATCAAGTGGTGAAGATCGTGAATATCTGCATGGGGGAGCAGAAGCCGCTGGTGTCGGAGCTGAGGGAACGATCTACTCATCCGTTCGTTCCTCGACTCATTGATACCCTTGCCCCGCCAGGGCTGGGTATTCCCACGATAAAGGAGTACGATGGCGAGGGAGATCCGGTTCGTCATGTCCAGAAGCACCTCATGGCGTGCCTGGGAAGAGCCCCGAATGAAGATATCATGTGTACGCTGTTCCCGAACACACTTGGTGAAAGAGCCCTGACCTGGTTCTTTAGTCTGCCCCCAGGCTGCATCACTTGCTGGGCAAATATGCACGATCGGTTCATTCAGCAGTACCAAGGTCGCAGACGTTTGCTGAAGAGTGTGAGGTCCCTGACCCTGGTGGTACAGAGGCCCGATGAGTCGCTGGCGCACTATTACCAGCGATACACTGCTAGCGTGGCGGAGATTCACGAGGAAATTTCGGAGGGTGAAACCATCCGCACCTTCATTCGGAACCTAACAGCCCCTTACAGTTCCGAACTGATGCACAGCGTGGCTGAGAAGGCTGTGTGGAATATGGAGGCGCTGCAGAAAAGGGTGAAGCGGCAAATCGATGTCCAGGAGTCAAAGATAGCCGCTGGAGATCTCGAGCCCTCGAAGTCGAATAAGGGAAAGCAGTCGGTCAAACCCTTAGACGAGCGCAAGTCGAAGGATAAAGCTGAGGGCAGTCGGGGTCGAGGTCGCTCTGACCGGAGGGATGATAGGCGTTCCTCGAAAGAGGACAGGCGGGAGGATCATGACATTCCTCTCAATAGCTCTATGGTGGAGGTGTTGACGGTCATGGAGCGACAGGGTATCTCTAGGTACCCCCTGTTGGATCACGGCAGGAGCTCCGGTTACGGTGACAGATTCCTTAGCTCCTCGCAATCCTGCAGAAGGGGAATAGAGGGCGGTGGCCCAGAATCCCTCTCCGATGCTTAACGTAAGTACGGTGATCAACCGGGCAAGCAAGCAGTATGTGTATGTGTGTAAAAACGTAACCTTAACTTGGGATAACTTCCCTCCTTTTATAGGGGGAAGGCTATCCCAGTTACCTGATTAGGCGGTTGGATTGTGATCCACTGTCCCACATATCTCGCCGTATATCTCGCCACGTATCTGTACAGTTATGCGTATCCCACATATCTCGCCCACTATATCACTACTGTAATCATAGCGAGATTTCCGGGATTGTGCTCTTACTGGCGAGTCTCGATCATTATCGGAGACTCCCAAGTTGCATCATTGAGGATTCGGTGTCGGGGAGTGGTGTCAACTCCCATATCGGGACCGACCACGTCCAGGTCCGATATCTTCGGGGCTTTCCCCTATCGAGGCTATGCTCACTCGGGGCTATTCCCTGTCGGGGCCTCCGTCCGTCGGAGCCCTTAGCCTTCCAGCAACCCAGCTCCTAGCCCAACGGGCCTAGTCGCCGTTTGTCAATCGTTAAGGGGCCTAACGGCCTTAGCCGGGGCCCATCATTTGCCCCCAAGACGTGAGGGACTTATAGTGCGTCGCGTCTTCCAATATCGACCCTTCAACATCCCTGTCGGGGGTCTTTATTTAAAACATCGGAGGCCTTTGCCCTACTTTCGTCGGAGGCCTTTGCCTCGGATCTCTTCAAGATCTTTTGGGATCCTGCTTGGATTCGAGAGGGTTTCTCGATCAGACCAGCATTAAATGCTGATAGAAGGTGAAGGAACGCCTCGGGTTCTGCACGCCTGCTTTCTGAAAAAGCACTTTTCAACCACCACGGTACGTCATCATTCCTGTCTTATCTGTCTTCCATGCGTCCCGACGGTTCAAATCAAAATCGTTTCGCCTTCTTCAGATTAGCACGTTTCACTTTGGACGATTCCGATTGAACCGTTTTGAATTCTATGGCTCAGATTGCCCGCCCCTTCAGTTCTCTCTTTCTTCTCTTATAAAACCCTAAACCCAGACATTGTTTCACTTTTCCTCTACTCCTTCTTCTCTACGATCCCAAGAGCCTTGATCCTCCATACTTCAAGTTTTCACCGGCGCTTTAAGCACTCAAGCTTTTCCGATCAAGACTTCAGTCACCATGTCTGGTAAGATTTTTCACCTTATTACCATTTTTTCCTCCATTTTTGATCTTCTTAGGTTTCAATTTCCGCTCCTTCCTTCCATCGACGATTTTCAGCCGAGGGATCTGCCACCAACAGCGGGTCTTCCCATGATGGACCACCTTTTGTCTTCAAGTATCTCAAGAACTCGCTTGCACCTATTAACTACGATAGGGCTTGCCAAGAAGGTGGCATCTTCGAATCCTCCTTCGGGGCTCGCTATCCCTATGAGCAGTTCAAATTCAATCCTCGCGAAACCCGGGTTACACTCCCTAATGAAGGCGAGGTGTTCATCTCCCCAGGGCAGATCCGTGCGGGAATCCGACTCCCGTTTTGTCCGAGTTGGGTGGAGTTATGTAACCACTACAAGACTTACCCCACGACCTTCTCTCCACACGCAATCCGCACATGGGTTGCCTTTCAAGTGTGGTGTGATCTTAACAAAGAGGACTGGAGCTATACTCTGGAGCTCTGGCGGGTCCTCTATAAGATGACCTGCAACAAAGATGGGATCTGCTCCTTTACCCCCCGCCAACCCGAGGGGACCGACGAGCAATATAAGGAGATGGGTTGGGATAGGAAGGTGTCCTGGAGGATTTGCAAGGAACGGGCCATCATCCACGACAAGGGGCATGACAATGCCAACTGGAAAGAACAGTACATTTTCATCAAGCCTGGTCCCATCGAATGGCCGAAGACCGCCGTAGAAGCTGACCCTCCTGTGCCCTTCCGTAAATGGTCGGAACAGACTAAGAGGGCTTTGATGCTCATCCAAGCCCGTCGCTGGGAGGAGGGTTATCAGCCCTTCGAGGCCACTTCTGTTACTGACCGACAACGGATAAAAATTTCCATCATGCTGATTGATCCCCGAGCCGGGGGAAAGATTCGTGATGGCCGTTCCAATGTAATTCCCTGGGTAATCTTCTAATTATTTCTTGTTTTCATTGCTTACAGCCCACCGATCATCGCTGACCGCCCATCTGTTTCAGGAGGATACCGATGCCTCCCACTCGCTGAAACGTAAGAAGAAGTCATCGTCCAGGAGAAAGTCCTCCGACGCGTCGGAGCCGTCTCAGAAGAAGAAGAAGACCTCCGAGGCATCGAGGCCTGCCCCCACACCCGGGGAGCAGACTAATGCGGACGTGGTTAGGGCCGCCTTCGGTGTCCGCTCCGAAAAGGAAGGTAAGGAAGTCTTTCGTGCTATAAAAAGATATAGACAGTTGGTTCCTCAGGACCTTCAGGCCCCCGACATGGAAGGGCGGATCAGGGACGTCAAGCTCGTCCTTCGAGGGGAAACTCCACACGTCCTCGAAGCGGGTTATTACAACTTTTTCGGCTGCGAGAAATATGTGGAGCGTTGTCTATTTTGGTACACCGATATCAATAATCTTCCTCACCTTGTTCGTCCCGCTGCAGGTCACACGGACGTCGCACCTACTGCATCTGCCTTAGACCCCGTGCCTGCAGCGGAGCCGGGGGTAGATGACGCCCCGACAGAAGTCCGTGGCCAATTCAGTCGGGTGGTCAACTTGGAGGACTCCCTCTCCGAGGACCAAGCTGAGGAGGAAGGCCTAGTCCTCCGACGAAAATCGAGGCCGACTCCTGCTGAGTCACCTGTTAAGGAGACGTCCCCACTCCCCCTCGCGCTAACATCGGCACCTGTTAGGAGCGCGACCCCCGAAGCTCAGACAAGTGAGGATGGGGGAGCCCGTCTGGTAGTACCTCCATTCTCCTTGGATGGAGACTATTACCAGGCCTTCTCCTCGGACCAGAGTGCGGAGCCTTGGAAACCGGTGGAGTCTCTGCAGGGGATTTCTCTACATCGGGGGTGCCAGGAGGAGAACTTGGCCTTGCATTTGATGTCAGGCTCGATCCCGCCATCACTGAGACATCCCCTTTCACTGGAAGGGGAGGACATCAAGGCGGACATCCGTCAAATGGCCGTCCGTCGGATAGAGGTAGGTTATACTTTGCTTTTACTCATCTGAAAGTATTCCGACTATCAAATACTAAGCTATATTTGTCCTCAGGAAATGGCGGACCAGGATCGTTGCTTCGGCTACATCCTGTCCCTACAGGAGGCTTTGGAGCAAGAACGGGCCAACTCCAACATCGAGAGCTTGACTAAGCTCCAGGAGGACCTGGCCACCTCCGAGGCGTCAAGACTCCGAGCGGAAGAGGGCAGAATACAAGCCGAAGAAGGTAGGCAGCAGGCTGAGGAGGGTAAGGCCAAGCTTGTTCAAGAGGCTCAATCCCAGCAAAGGCGAATTCAAAGCCTTGAGAGCTCGCTTAGGCGGGAGCAGCAAACGGCCCTAGCCGATCGGAATCAGGCCGCCTTTGATAAAGCGGAATTGAAGGAAACTGCTGATCGGCTGAAGCTTGAGAAGCAAAGGGCTATCGCGGAGCTGGAGGAGGAAAAGGCGGACCGTTCCGCCCAAATAGCAAACGCGAAAGTCCAGGGCCGCGAAGAATATCGGAGCTCGGAGGACTTCAAAGCGGATGCGGCGAAGCATTGTCAGGAAGACTTGCAGAATGCCTTCCTTGACATTGTCGAAGAGCTTAATGAAACTTACGGGGACTCCATCGACCTGAGGAAGTCCAAGATTCTCGGCCGAGCCGCAGAAATGTACTTTAGCCTCCCGTCGGAGA
Organism: Clarkia xantiana subsp. parviflora; assembly: GCA_036873135.1. Lineage (NCBI taxonomy): Eukaryota > Viridiplantae > Streptophyta > Magnoliopsida > Myrtales > Onagraceae > Clarkia > Clarkia xantiana. The sequence goes on from JAPTYO010000018.1 coordinate 4,390,075, forward strand.
GTTCCTCCGAAGATGCCGACGACCCCCCTGCAGATCCCTCCGATCCTACCTCTCCGAAGCCCTCTGAAAATCCAGCATCCGACCCTAAGGCATCCGAGGACCGAGCTTAATATTTTATAACTTAAGTCCTTGTAGTCCTTTATCATTATCTCTCTTGTATTGAACCTCTTAGGCCTTCGAGCCTTTTATTAATATCATTTCCGATTACATTATGTTCTTCATAACGCTTTTATCGGACCCTAAGAACCTTAAGGCTTTCCGTCGTCCTAAGACGCTTTTTAATTGAACCTTAAAAACTTAAGGATTTTTCGGACGTCCTATGACGCTTTTTAATCGAACCTTAAAAACTTAAGGATTTTTCGGACGTCCTATGACGCTTTTTAATCGAACCTTAAAAACTTAAGGATTTTTCGGACGTCCTATGACGCTTTTTAATCGAACCTTAAAAACTTAAGGATTTTTCGGACGTCCAATGACGCTTTTTAATCGAACCTTAAAAACTTAAGGATTTTTCGGACGTCCTATGACGCTTTTTAATCGAACCTTAAAAACTTAAGGATTTTTCGGACGTCCTATGACGCTTTTTAATCGAACCTTAAAAACTTAAGGATTTTTCGGACGTCCAATGACGCTTTTTAATCGAACCTTAAAAACTTAAGGATTTTTCGGACGTCCTATGACGCTTTTTAACCGAGAACAACTTAGGAATACTTTGATCAGAAGTAACCTCTTTATTGATCGATATCTTTTACATAGCATGCACCACTCAGGGCGACTTAATTACATCTTTGCGCCTCTACGGACGACTTATTTGTCAAACATGACATTTCTTCAGATGTTCACCACTAAATGTGTTTCTTAATACATTGCCATCGAGGTCTTCTAACTTATAAGCATTCGAGGCTGGCATGCCCACGATCTTGTAAGGCCCTTCCCATTTCGGGGACATCTTGTTGATCCGATCTTGTAGGGCGAACTCATTCCAACGCAGGACCAGTTCTCCCACGTAGAACTGTCGCGACTTGACCTTCCGATTATAGTACCTGGCCGTCGCCAAGCGCATCCGAGCTTGCACTATGTCGGCCTCCAGCCGTTTTTCCTCTAGCAAGGATAACTCCAGGCGCCTTGTTTCGTCATTCGTCAAAGGTCCTATCCTGGCTCTTTCTGGACTTGTCGAGGGCTCATAGCTTCTGGTCCGATGGGACGCCACAGCGATTTCCACGGGAGCGACCGCCTCCGTCCCATAAACAAGTGCAAACGGGGTTTCACCTGTTGACCGCTTGGGTGTTGTTCGGACCGCCCACAACACGTTCTCCAGTTCGTCCAGCCATTTTCCGTCCAAAGCATAGACCCTCTTCTTCAAACCCTCCATCACGATTTTGTTGGCAGCCTCCACCTGCCCATTGGTCTGAGCGTGATGGACGGATGCTGTCCGATGCTCGATACCGAACTCGTCCAGGAACTTCTCCACCTGGGCCCCATTAAACAGAGGACCATTGTCGCTGATTATCACCTTCGGCACCCCATATCTCGACAAAATTCGGGTCTGAAGGAACTTGATAATATGTCCCGCTGTTGTCTTGGCTAACGGCTTAGCCTCGATCCACTTCGAGAAGTAGTCAATCGCGACGAGCAAATGTGTGCACTGGCCTTTTGCTTTCGGAAGGGGTCCCACCAGGTCAATGCCCCACTGCGCGAAGGGCCAAGCACTCCCAATGGGCATCAAATCGGCAGCGGGGGCTGTGATATTCGGAGCATATCTCTGACACGCGTCACAGGATCGGACAAGCGTCGTTGCTTCCTTATTCATCGTGGGCCAGTAATATCCCAAGTTCAGCGCCTTCCTCAGGATAGACCGAGCGCCTTCGTGACATGCCGCGACTCCTTCATGCAACTCCCTCAGAATTCGAGTCGTATCGGGTTCGGCCACACATTTCAGGAAAGGAGTCGAAAGCAGACCCTTCTTGTACAACTGGTTATCCACCATCGCGTAATTAATTGACATTCGTCGCAGTCGCTCCGCTGCCACTTTATCTTCAGGGAGTGCCCCCGTAGTTAAGTACGCGATTATCGGGGTCATCCAAGTGGGTTCTTCCTTCGATCCCGTTCCGATGGCACACACCTCCGACGGATCGGTGGTTGATAGAATCACCTTCTCCAAGAAGTGTACCTTCCGACTCTCTTCCAAAGGTGCCCCCAAGGCAAATTTGCTCAAGGCATCAGCCTCTACATTCTCTCCCCTCGGAATTGCCTCGATATCAAAGCTTTTGAAGCTCTCCTTCAAGGTCCGAGCCTCCTGAAGGTACTTCTTCATGATCGGGTTCTTTGCTCCATACTGCCCCCGGACCTGATTTACAATCAGGCTAGCATCACACTTCACCTTCAAATGTTCGATTCCAGTGCCCTTTGCGATTTTCAGCCCCGTTATAAGAGCCTCATACTCCGCCTCGTTATTGGTGGCTCTAAATGTTAGGGCCAATGCATATCGAAGTGGCTCCGCCCCGCCTGGCGGAATCAATACGAACCCCGCACCGGATCCATCCGAGCTTGAGGAGCCATCCGTGTACAACTCCCAGGTGTTCTCCTTATTTGGCTGTTCCGACTGCTCCGCCGTCGGGACCTCTTCAGTATTCCCGGTTGCCCCCTCTACTGTTTCCGTTGCTTCAGGATCGGGAACAGTAGATTCAACTATAAAGTCGGCCAATGCCTGCCCTTTGATAGCTATTCTCGGAGCGAAATGAATCCGAAACTCGCTAAGTTCCACGGCCCACTTTACTAGTCTCCCCGACGCATCAGGCCGGTTCAAGAAGTGTTTCAATGGCTGATCAGTCAACACCGTAATTTCATGCGCATGGAAGTAAGGCCGTAACTTTCTAGCGGTAATAATCAACGCAAAGAGGTACTTCTCAATCGGAGGGTAATTCATTTCACTCTTGGCAAACGCCTTGCTTACATAATAGACGGGGATTTGATTGCCCTCGACAGCTTTAACTAAAGATAGAGCCAAGTAAAGATAGAGCGGCTCACCTGGAACAGCCAAGTAAAGATAGAGCGGCTCACCTGGAACTGGCTTTGCTAGTGGTGGGAGGGTGCGGAGATGTTGTTTGAGCGCTTGGAACGCCTCCTCGCATTCGGCGGTCCATTCGAACTGTCGGTTGGCCCTCAGCACATTGAAAAATGGCATCGCCCGGTCGCTTGCCTTGGATAGGAAGCGATTCATCGAAGCCAGTCGACCGTTTAGCACTTGCACCTCCCTATGGTTTGTCGGGGACTGCATCTCCTCTATCGCCCTTAGTTTTTCGGGATTCACCTCGATCCCCCTCTGGCTCACCATGAAGCCTAAGAACTTCCCTGAATGTACTCCGAAGGCACATTTGGCTGGATTCAGGCGGACTTGGTGGAGCCTCATCCTCTCGAAGGCCATTGCCAAGTTACCAACGTGGTCCGATGCTCGTCGGGACTTCACCAGCATGTCATCTACATAGGCTTCCATGGTACTTCCAAGCATATCCCCGAACAGCTTGTTCACCATTCTCTGATAGGTCGCCCCCGCATTCACCAGGCCGAAAGGCATGACATCGTATTGGAAGACTTCACTGTCAACGTAGAAGGCGGTGTGTGGGGCATCCTTTTTCGCCATCTTTATCTGGTTATAACCAGAATAAGCATCCATAAAGCTTAGCAGCTCATGCCCCGATGTAGCATCCACCAATTGGTCGATCCGCGGGAGCGGATAACAGTCCTTCGGGCAAGCTTTGTTCAGGTCGCGGAAGTCGACACACATCCGCCACTTCCCGTTACTTTTCCTCACCAGCACTAGGTTGGCGACCCAAGTCTGGAATCGGATCTCCCTAATGAACCCAGCGTCGAGCAACCTGCCAACCTCCTGCTGGATTGCGATCCTCTTGTCTGTCCCCATCGGACGTCTCTTCTGCGCGATCGGCTTGATCGTAGGGTCGATATTCAGTTCATGCTCGATCACGTCACGGCTGATTCCTGGCATATCGCTCGGGGACCAGGCAAACAACTCCTTGAATTCTATCAAGAGCGTGATCAACTCCTGAGCCCTTTCCTTGGTTAGGGCGGATCCGATCTTTACCCTCCTCTCGGGCCCATCTATCTCGACTTCTTTTAGGTCCTCCATGGGGGTGGGGCGCCCAAACTCCTCTCGAGGATCAGTGTCTGTCTGGAGAACCGACATAGCCTCCCTCCTCGATCTCCTTGTGGCGTTGACATAACACCGTCTCGACGCCACCTGGTCGCCTTTTACTTCACCGACCCCATTCTCAGTCGGGAACTTCATTTTCTGATGGACAGTCGAGGCCACTGCCATCAGCGGGTTGATGGTGGTTCTCCCAATAATCGCATTGTACGTCCCTGTGGATTCGACCACCACGAATTCCACATCTCTCTTCTCCATTTTCCAGCCACTGCCGAACCACACAGGCAGCGTAATAACCCCCAACGGATAAGAGGTTGTGCCGCAAAATCCTACCATCGGGAAGTTAACCTCCCGTAGGTCTTTCTTCTTCTTCCCCATATGCTCCAGGGCGTCGGAGAAGAGGATGTCGGAGGAGCTTCCTCCATCAATGAGGATCCTCTTCATTTCGAATCCACCTACATCCAGCGTCACGACTAGGGCATCCTCGTGGGGGGTCTCTACTCCCTCCAGATCCTTCGCCGAGAAGGTAATCTCCATTTCCTCCTTCGAGGTCCATGACCGGGACCTTTTTCCCAAGGCCACTGCTACGGGCACCTGGTTGGCGTAACGCTCCCGAGAAGACGATGTGTCTCCTCCCGCAGCGAACCCTCCATGGATCACATTAATGACCCTCTTCTGTCGGGACCCTGATGGGCCCTCCGAAGGCTCCGCTTCGGACCTTCTCTTCCTTGGGGACCTCGATCGAGATTTGGATCTCGACCGAGATCGGGAATGGGGCTTGCAGCGCGAATCCCCCACGAACTCCTTCAGCTTACCCCTCTGGATAAGCTTCTCTACTTCCTTCTTCAGCTCCCGACACTGGTCAGTGTCGTGACCAGTGGCCCGATGGAATCGGCAGTAACGGTCGGTGCGGGAGCCCAACTTTTCGCCTTCCTTCTTTTTGGGGAAACGAGCGAGGCCTTGCCTCTTCATTACGGCCAAGACCTCTCTCAAAGGCCTGTTGAGGGGGGTAAACTCCTCCCTCTGACTGTCTCTCTTTGTCGGACGCCTATCCTCCCTTCGATCAGGGCGTCCACGACTACTCTCGGAGCTATCCTTCTTGTTTTGGTTGTCCAATGGTTTGAACAACTGCTTTCCTCCGCGCCCCTTGGGAGGAGCCAACTCTCCGGCAGCGATCTTCGACTCTTGGACGTCGATTTGCTGTTTCACCCTCGCCTGAAACGCCTCCATGCTCCAGACGTTTTTGGCCGCGACGCTGTGCAGTAAGTCGGAGCCGTAGGGGGGTTTGAGGTTTTTCAAGAAGGTACGGACGGCCTCGCCCTCCGATATCTCCTCATCTAGCTCGGTCATGCCAGCCGTGTAACGCTGGTAGTATTGGGCCAGCGATTCGTCGGGCCTCTGGACCACCTCATGCAGGGTCCGAACACTCTTCAGCAGCCGTCGACGCCCTTGGTATTGGGCGATGAATCGCTGATGCATATCCTCCCAACAGGTTATGCATCCGGTGGGCAGACTGTAGAACCATGTCAAAGCCTTCTCTCCCAAGGTACTCGGGAACAACGCGCAGATAACATCCTCATCTGGGGTCCTGCCCATGCACGCTGTCAGGTGCTTCTGTACGTGGCGGACCGGGTCCGCGTCCCCGTCGTACTCCTCTATCTTCGGGATACCCAAGCCTGGAGAGGCCAGGGTATTGATCAGCCTGGGAACGAAGGGATGGGTCTCCCGACTCCTCAACTCCGACATCATGGGCTTCTGATCTCCCATGCAAATACCCACAATCTTCACCACCTGATCAGCAGTGAGGGGACCATTCAGGGGAATAGTCCTTTGCTGTACTGGCCCTGGTCCATCGACCACAAAATTCTCCGCCGGTGCTGGATTCGGATGCCTGGGGGGAACGGGCTGTTCCCTCAACGGGGGAGGTGGCGGCAGATTGTCGTCCACCTGCCTTCTGGAAGCATCTCGCCGCGGAGGGAGCGGCGGTAGATCTACGGCCTGCCTTCTGGCAGCCTCTCTTCGGTCTAAGAGGGCCTCCATGGCCTCCATGAATAGGGGCATGGCCTCTGCCACTACCCTGGCCAGCTCTGGGCTCTGGGAAGGCGCCTCGTTCCTGGATCCACCGGGGAGCTCGTTCCTGGTCATCGACCTGGTTTCTCTTCGCGGGGGAACAACCTCCCTGGTGGTGTCATCTCGGTGAGTGCTGTCACCATCGTCTCTCAGATCCTGATGCTGTGTATCATCCTCAGGGGGATTGCTGGTGGTCTGCACCTGCTTGCCTAATCGCTGCGGCCTGTTGCCAGCCATGGTATGGAGTCAAAGGGAAGCAAACTTACTTTGGCTTTTTGTTGCGTTCCCACAGACGGCGCCAATGTTGGATCACGGCAGGAGCTCCGGTTACGGTGACGGATTCCTTAGCTCCTCGCAATCCTGCAGAAGGGGAATAGAGGGCGGTGGCCCAGAATCCCTCTCCGATGCTTAACGTAAGTACGGTGATCAACCGGGCAAGCAAGCAGTATGTGTATGTGTGTAAAAACGTAACCTTAACTTGGGATAACTTCCCTCCTTTTATAGGGGGAAGGCTATCCCAGTTACCTGATTAGGCGGTTGGATTGTGATCCACTGTCCCACATATCTCGCCGTATATCTCGCCACGTATCTGTACAGTTATGCGTATCCCACATATCTCGCCCACTATATCACTACTGTAATCATAGCGAGATTTCCGGGATTGTGCTCTTACTGGCGAGTCTCGATCATTATCGGAGACTCACAAGTTGCATCATTGAGGATTCGGTGTCGGGGAGTGGTGTCAACTCCCATATCGGGACCGACCACGTCCAGGTCCGATATCTTCGGGGCTTTCCCCTATCGAGGCTATGCTCACTCGGGGCTATTCCCTGTCGGGGCCTCCGTCCGTCGGAGCCCTTAGCCTTCCAGCAACCCAGCTCCTAGCCCAACGGGCCTAGTCGCCGTTTGTCAATCGTTAAGGGGCCTAACGGCCTTAGCCGGGGCCCATCACCCCCCAAAGAAGGAAGGAGAGTTTTTGGGATCCCGCACCGACCGCTACTGTCGATTCCATCGCGCGAATGGCCACGACACCAATCATTGTCGGGAGCTAAAGAAGGAGATCGAAAATCTGATCCAGAAGGGGAAGCTTAAGGAGTTTGTCGGGGATAAGCGGTGTCGATCCCGCTCTCGATCCCGATCACGGTCCCGTTTCCGATCCCGCGATCGGTCCCCAAAGAAGAAGAGGTCCGACCCGGAGTCTTCCGGTGCCCGTAAGGAGAAGAGAGGCACAATCAACGTGATTCATGGAGGGTTTGCCGCGGGGGGTGATACCTCGTCCTCCCGAGAGGTTTATGCCTCTAGAATTCCTACTGCTGTGGTGCTGGGAAAGAGGTCCCGATCCTGGACCCTGAAGGAAGAGATGGTGATCTCCTTTTCGTCGGAGGATCTCATAGGCGTGGAGACTCCACACGATGACGCCCTGGTCGTGACCTTGGATGTGAACGGGTACGAGATGAAGCGAATTCTGATCGATGGAGGGAGCTCCTCCGATATTCTATTCATGGATGCACTGGAGGCCATGGGGAAAACGAAGAAAGACCTAAAGGAGGCGAACTTCCCGATGGTCGGATTCTCTGGTTTCACCTCCTATCCGCTAGGAGTGATCACCTTACCAGTGGAGTTTGGTAGCGGGTGGAAATCAGAGAGGAGGAACGTGGAGTTTGTGGTAGTCGAGTCCGCGGGGACCTACAACGCGATTATCGGGAGAACTACCATCAACCCACTGATGGCAGTTGCCTCGACCGTTCACCAGAAGATGAAGTTCCCGACTGACCATGGAGTCGGAGAGGTCAAGGGCGACCAGGTGGCTTCCAGAAAGTGTTATGTAAACGCCACCCGCAGGAGGAGACGAGAGGCCATGACTGTCCTCCAGACAGATGCTGATCCTAGAGAAGAGTTTGGGCGTCCCGCCCCTGTGGAGGATCTGAAGGAAGTCGAGATTGACGGACCTCAGAGGAAGGTGAAAATCGGGTCTGCTTTGACCGAAGAGACAGCCCGAAAATTGATTGAGCTGCTGAAGGAGTTCAAGGAGCTGTTTGCCTGGTCCTCGAGTGACATGCCAGGAATCAGCCCCGACGTGATTGTGCATGAGCTGAAGATTGATCCCGCGATCAAACCTATCGCGCAGAAAAGACGTCCGATGGGCACAGACAAGAGGATTGCAATCCAGCAGGAGGTAGGCAGGTTGCTCGATGCTGGGTTTATCAAAGAGCTCCGATTCCAGACCTGGGTTGCTAATCCGGTACTGGTGAAGAAGAGCAACGGGAAGTGGCGAATGTGCGTTGATTTCCGCGATCTGAATAAGGCTTGCCCGAAGAACTGTTACCCGCTCCCGAGAATCGACCAGCCGGTGGATGCCACGTCGGGACATGAGCTATTGAGCTTTATGGATGCGTACTCGGGCTACAACCAGATCAAGATGGCTAAGGAGGACGCTCCTCACACAGCATTTTACGCAGACAGTGACATCTACCACTACGATGTCATGCCTTTCGGGTTGATCAATGCCGGGGCAACCTACCAGCGGATGGTGAACAAGCTGTTCGGAGATATGCTAGGGGAGACCATGGAGGCTTACGTGGATGATATGTTGGTGAAGCCCCGACAAGCTGAGGATCATGTGCACAACCTAGCCATGGCGGTTGAGCGGATGAGGCTTCATCAGGTTCGCTTAAACCCAACCAAATGCGCCTTCGGAGTCCACTCAGGGTAATTTTTCGGCTTTATGGTGAGCCAGAGAGGAATTGAGGTGAATCCCGAGAAACTGAGGGCGATCGAGGAGATGCAGTCTCCGACAAACCATCGGGAGGTGCAGGTGCTGAATGGCCGACTGGCAGCAATGAATCGCTTCCTGTCCATGGCAAGTGACCGATCAATGCCATTTTTTGAAGTACTGAGGGCCAACAAGAAGTTTGAGTGGACCGCCAAGTGTGAAGAAGCGTTCCAAGCACTCAAGCAGCACCTTCGCACACTCCCACCGTTAGCGAAACCGGTTCCAGGCGAGCCGCTCTATCTTTACTTGGCTGTTTCTGAATTTGCCATTAGCTCTGTATTAGTGAAGGTTGTCGAGGGTAATCAAGTCCTCTTCTATTATGTAAGAAAGGCGATTGCCAAGTCTGAATTGAATTATCCTGCCGTTGAGAAGTATCTCTTTGCGCTGATTATAACTGCTCGGAAGCTGAGGCCCTATTTCCATGCACTCGAGATTAAAACCAGCCTCTGAAGCATTTCTTGAACCGACCGGATGCGTCGGGGAGATTAGTGAAATGGGCAGTCGAGCTTAGTGAGTTTCGCATACACTTTGCTCCGAGAACGGCTATTAAGGGCCAGGCATTGGTGGATTTCATAGCGGAATCTACAGCCCCCGATCTGGAAGAAGCGGGCCCTGTAGAGGGGGCAACCATGGAGGTCCCGGCAGAAGGCCAACCAGAGAGGGCAGAGCAATCAGAACAGCCAAACGAGGAAAATACCTGGGAGATGTACACGGATGGCTCCTCGAGTTCGGATGGATCAGGAGCAGGCTTTGTGTTGATACCACCAGGCGGAGGAGAACCACTTCGATATGCCTTGGCCTTAACGTTTAAGGCCACGAACAACGAAGCTGAGTACGAGGCTCTTATCACGGGCCTAAAAATTGCCAAAGGTACGGGAGTTGCTCACCTGAGAATAAAGTGTGACGCGGCCCTGATTGTGAACCAAGTCCAAGGGCGATACGAGGCGAAGAGCCCGATGATGAGGAAGTACCTGCACAAGGTACAAGCCTTGAAGGAGAACTTTAAAAGCTTCGACATCGAGGCGATCCCGAGGGAAGAAAACGTGGAGGCAGATGCCTTAAGCAAATTTGCCTTGGGGGCACCCCTGGAGGAAAGCCGGAAGGTGCACTTCTTGGAGAGGGTGATCCTGTCAACCACCGACCCAACACAGGTATGTGCTATTGAAGCAGGTTCGGAGGAGGAGCCCACTTGGATGACCCCGATAGTCGCGTACCTGACTACGGGGGCAGTCCCTGATGATAGAGTAATAGCTGACAGGATACGTTGGATCGCGGCTAATTACGTGATGCTGGACAATCAGCTATACAAGAAGGGCGGGTTCTCGACTCCGTACTTGAAGTGTGTGGCTGAGCCAGAAACAAGTCGAATCCTGAAGGAGGTGCATGAAGGGGTCGCGGCTGAGGGTGGTGCACCCGACGGAGTCTCAGAAACAAGTCGAATCCACCCGACGAAATTGGTCGTCGGTCGGGGTTTCTTCCCCTGTTGAAGGAGGCACCCCTGCTGAGGGTGGTGCACCCGTTGAAGCTCCAGCACCCGACGGAGTCTCAGAATGGCCTGCACCTAAAGGACGAGAAGAGGCTTTAGAAATGTAATCAGGAAGTTCATCAGAGCCCTTACACCAAACAATACGTCGGGAGACATATTGGTCCTTCCCGCGATAGTTGTAGTAGGCCGCCTTCAGGACACGAGGAGTTTCCCCTCGAAGGACTCGTTTGACATCGGCGATGCGGGCCTCTATGGTCGAAGGAATCAACTCCTTCGGGACCATCTTCCTGTACGATTTAATAGCAAGACGGAACTTTTTACCTTCTTCAGCGTTCTGGACGTCGAAGAGCTTCTCCACCTCCACACGGCCTCGCTTTGGCCTCTTCGCGGAAGGAGACCCCGATGGAGCAGCGGCCTTCTTGGCGGACTTCCTCTTCCGCGTGGGGCGGACAGCATCGGTCTCCCCCTGCTTAAGGATCAGATTGGTCAGCACGGATACCTTCTTGCCTGCAAACAGTAAAGGAAAAAGGGTTAGAGATTTACTCAGGAAACCATATTGGAGGGGCCGTCGAAGAGCTGCCCCCCGGAGATTATGTCGAGGAGTCGGATCCCGGCATTCACCAGGTCCTGCTCCACAAGAGAATTGGCGTCAAGGGGAGTGTAGGACTCCCCCCACCGATAAAGCTGGATGAGCTGAAGAGTCTGGAAGTCTTCGTCGGTATAGGTGTGGAAGGCGGGAGGAGAATCCGCTTCCACCTCCCATCGGGGCCATGGGATCGAGGAGTTTTTGATGAAGAAGTAGCTCCTCTTCTACCCGCTGTTGTCGGACCCCGTATCGACCAGGAGTCCATGACCCTTGACCACCTTCCAGGTGTCAGTGGTCCAGTTGCACAACCCGAGTTGCGTCTTGTTCCACTTTGGCATCCGGGGATAGAAGGCGCAAACCCCTGCCTCGTTGCACTTCATCCCGTAAAAGGTCCTGAAGAGCTTGAGGTTGTATACCCACTGCTGTCGGAAGCAGAGGACCTGGAAGGCGTTCCACAGGCGTATGGCATGCGGAGAGAAAGTGGTCGGATGGGTTTTGTAGTGCTGGCACATCTCGACCAGATTACCGCAGAAGGGAAATCTGATCCCCGCGGATACTTGTCCCGTAGAGACAAATACCTCCCCTTTCCGGGGACGAGTAACCACAAGGCTACCCGAGGGACGAGGCCAGGGATAGGGGAAACGAGGTTCCTAGGTAGAGGTGATGCATCCCTCCCGGAGAGCTGCATCATAGGCGGTGCTGGAGATTTCGTTCAGAGCATAGTCGAATTTAAAGGGCTTCCTTCCCTCAGAACCGGATTCACTGTCTGAAATCAGCCATGGAAAGGGACATTGGGTTTTCCGGGAAATTGCAAACAAATCAAGCAGAAATTAAGGGAGAAGATAAGCGAACAACAGAGAAGAAACCCTTACCAGACATGATGATTAAAGGTTGAAGGAGTGAACTTGGCGTTGCCGGAAAGATGATCGGTGGAACACTAAGATCTTCAGAATCGCTGAGCTTGAATTTGCAGAGAAATTGCAGAAAGCTTTTGAAAATTCGGAGACGGTAAAAGTGAAACTGTGCCCACGGTTAGGGTTTTATAGACGAAGAGGACAGTCGAAGGGACGCTTCGATCTGAATCGTCGAAGTTGAAGCGTTCTAATCTGAACCGTTGAGATGAAACGTGCGGAAGGGCAATGGACGCAATGATGAAATAGCCTGAAAAGCACTTTTCAGAAAAAGCAGGCGCGAAAAATCAGGCACGAGTATTGAAGACGTCGCTTCGTTATCTGCTGCATTAAATGGTTGGGGAATCAATGAGTCCTCTCGGATTTGGCAGTTATCCACAGGGCATTGAGGAAACGTGAACGAGAAGACACATACTGGGTGACTATGACAAGATAAAGATCCCCGACTTCGATGTCGGGAGGTCAGGAGTTGAAAAGACACGACGAACTATAAGTCCCTCATGTCTTGGGGGCAAATGATGGGTTCTGCTATGACCGTTATGCCCTTTAACGGTGAGGAAACGGCAAACAGGCCCCCTGGGCCCCAAATGAAGGCCAAGATGACCCAGGCGAAGGGTCCCGACGAAGGGAGTCCCGATGATGAAAGGTCCCGACAGAGTCGGTTCCGACAGATGAGCTGGAAGCTCCCGATGAGAAGCCTTTAAGTAGGCCCCGATGATGAATTCCTGAGAATGATTGGCCCTGTCACGATGACGAGGGGCCCCGAGCGGTGACATAACGAGATAACTCTGGAGTCCCCGATATTAGTCGGAACTTGTTATTAAAGGTTAAGGCCAAGATACGCGGGGCGTGGCCGAGATACGCGGAACGTGGTTGAGATACACGGAGCGTGGCCGAGATACGCGGGGCGTGGCCGAGATAAGCGAGATCATGGCCTAGATAGGCGGGATCACACCCGAGATACGCGGAATACGGGCTAACCACCCCCAACGGTTCACCAGGTAACTGAGGTACCTCTCCGCCTATAAAAGGGCAGAGGCTACCTCAGATCAATTACGTTGTGTTATACACTCTGAGATTACTGCTTGCAAGTCCATACGAGATACTCATTTAAGCATCGGAGAGGGATTCTGGGTCACCGCCCGGTCTATCCCCTCTTTGCAGGACCACGTGGAGCGAAGGAGCTAGGATCGCCGTCAAAGACCGTACCGGAGTTCCACCGTGATCCAACACTGCCCACTCTGAGGTTTCCGATTTCCTTGGATTGGGAGGACATCCGCCGGGATGTTCAAGAAATGTCCATCCGTCGGATAGAGGTGAGACTTACTTTTCTCTCCTTCATCAATAAGACAGGTTGCTCATCTGCTAACACTTCTCTTCCTTCTTTCGCAGGAGATGGCGGACATCAACCGCTGCTTCGGGTACATCTTCGCCTTCGAGGAGGCCCTGGAGCAGGAGCGGGCTAAGGGGGCTCCCGCAGTCATAGCCAAGCTTGAGGAGGATCTCGCGTCCTCCGAGTCTTCGCGGGGAAAACTGGCCAAGGAGCAGGCCATCCTCAACCGAAAGACTCGGGACCTCCAAAAGCAGGTTCGTGACTTCGAGGGGCTGCTGAAGCGGGAGCGGCAGGAGAGACAAAGGGATGCAGAAGCTCGGGACAAACTTGTCCTTGAGAAGGAAGCTCTGGAGGAGCAAATTGCTGAGGTTCCTGCACAGCTGGTCGCGGCTGAGGCCAAGGGCCGAGAAGATTATCGGGGGTCCGAGGACTTCCAAGCTGACGCAATGAAATTCTGCACCGCGGAGGTGGAGAACACCCTCTTCAATGCAGTCGAGGAGCTCCATCTGGAGTATGGCGACGCCATTAACTTCGACAAGTCCACGACTCTCGCTCCCTTCGCGAAGAGGTACTTCACTCTCTCGGAGGAGAGTGATGAGGGGAACACTCCCGCGGGTGTTGAAGACGTGGTTGAGCCTCCAAGTGCCGATCCTCCGACGGTTGACCCCCCGATAATCGACCCTCCAGCAGCTGAATCCGTGGAGCCTTCTGCCACTGATCTTGTGGACCCTGCTCCCGCTGATGCCGCCGACAAGGACCAAGCCTAAATGCTTTATCTTTAGAGTCCTTGTATTTTTCCTCATTTTGTAATCCTCGGGCCTTTGAGCCCTCATTAATATCAGACTATCTTAGTTCCGATTTTCCATTGCACTTCTCAAAGCGACTTAACTATGCCACTTAAGACATTTCAACACATCACTTAAGACGGTTTAACCACTTGCACCACCTTAGGCGACTTAATATCGTGCACCACTTAAGGCGACTTTTTCTCGTGCACCACTCAAGGCGACTTTTTCTCGTGCACCACTCAAGGCGACTTAACAACACTTAGAATAAATCTAAGAACAATTCTGATCGGAAGCAACCTCTTTATTTATTGATGGCACATAATCTGCTTACATCGAATCAAACGATAAATAACTTACACCACTTAAGGCTATTTTACATCGGGCACCACTTAAGGCGACTTTTCATCGGGCACCACTTAAGGCGACTTTTCATCAAGCATGACATTTCTTCAAGTGTTCGCCACTAAAAGAATGCTTCAATACTCTGCCATCGAGGTCTTCCAACTTGTACGCATTTGGAGCTGGCATCCCCACGACCTTGTAAGGTCCTTCCCATTTGGGTGACATCTTGTTGATCCGATCCAAAAGGGTAAACTCATTCCGACGCCAAACCAGCTCCGCGACGAAGAATTGTCGGGACTTAACTCGCCGATTGTAATATCTGGCCGTCACCAAACGCATTCGAGCCTGGACTTCATCGGCTTCCCGCCTCTTCTCTTCGAGCAAGTCCAAATCCAGACGTCTCATTTCATCATTTGTCAAAGGCTCGTAATATCTCATCCGATGGGATGCCACAGCTACTTCCACGGGAGCAACAGCCTCCGTGCCGTAAACAAGGCCAAACGGAGTCTCCCCAGTTGATCGTTTGGGTGTCGTTCTAACAGCCCAAAGCACATTTTCCAGCTCGTTCAGCCATTTACCCTTCAAGGCATAGACCCTCTTCTTCAGGCCATCCATCACGATTTTGTTGGCTGATTCCACCTGGCCATTAGTCTGAGCATGATGGACAGAGGCTGTCCGATGCTCGATATTCAACTCCTCCAGATACTCCTTCACTTGAGCCCCGTTAAACGGTGGACCATTATCGCTGATCACCACCTTAGGAATCCCGTATCTGGATACAATATGAGTCTGGAGAAACTTGACGATCTGGTTCCCCGTCGTCTTGGCCAATGCCTTAGCTTCTATCCATTTCGAAAAATAATCGATAGCCACAAGCAAATACTTACACTGACCTTGTGCCTGCGGGAGGGGTCCCACCAAGTCGATGCCCCACTGCGCGAAGGGTCAAGCACTCTTGATGGACGTCAGATTAGCGGCCGGAGCCACGATATTCGGGGCATACCTCTGGCACGCGTCACAGGATCGGACTAACACTGTCGCCTCCTTGCTCATCGTAGGCCAATAATAGCCCAAATTCAGCACTTTCCTCATCATGGATCGGGCCCTTCATGACAAGCCGCGACCCCTTCATGCACCTCCCTCAGGATTCGACTTGTGTCGGGCTCAGCCACACATTTCAAGTAAGGAGTCGAGAACCACCCCTTTTTGTATAGCTGATTGTCCAGCACTACGTAATTAACCGCAATCCGACGTATCCTGTCAGCTACCACTTCATTATCGGGGACTGCCCCCGTAGTCAGGTACGCAACTATCGGGGTCATCCAAGTGGGTTCCTCCTCTGATCCTGCTTCAATAGCACAGACCTCCGACGGGTCGGTGGTCGACAAGATTACTTTCTCCAAGAAGTGCACCTTCCGATATTCCTCCAGGGTTGCCCCCAAGGCGAATTTGCTCAAGGCATCTGCTTCCGCGTTCTCCTCCCTCGGGATCGCCTCAATGTCAAAACTTTTGAAGCTTTCCTTCAAGACTTGCAACTCACGAAGGTACTTTCTCATCATCGGGCTCTTCGCCTCATATCGTCCTTGGACTTGATTCACAATCAGGCCCGCGTCACACTTCACTCTTAAGTGATCAACTCCCGTACCTTTGGCAATTTTCAGGCCTGTGATAAGAGCCTCATACTCAGCTTCGTTGTTCGTGGCCCTAAACGTTAAGGCCAAAGCATATCGAAGGGGCTCACCCCCGCCTGGTGGTATCAATACGAATCCTGCTCCTGATCCATCTGAACTCGAGGAGCCATCCGTGTACATTTTCCAAGTATTTTCCTCATTTGGCTGTTCTAATTGCTCTGCCATTTCTGGTTGCTCTGCTATCGGGACCTCCATGGTTGCCCCCTCTACAGGGCCCGCTTCTTCCAGATCGGTGGCTGTAGACTCTGCTATGAAATCCGCCAATGCCTGGCCCTTAATAGCCGTTCTCGGAGCAAAGTGTATGCGAAACTCACTAAGCTCGACTGCCCATTTCACTAATCTCCCCGACGCATCAGGTCGGTTCAAAAATGCTTCAGAGGTTGATTCGTCAATACAATAATCTCATGCGCATGGAAGTAAGGCCTCAACTTCCGAGCAGTAATAATCAACGCAAAGAGATACTTCTCAACGGCGGGATAACTCATTTCAGATTTGGCAAACGCCTTGCTTACATAATACACGGGGACTTGATTACCCACGACAATCTTCACTAACATAGAGCTAATGGCAAATTCAGAAACAGCCAAATATAGATAGAGCGGCTCGCCTGGGATCGGTTTTGCCAATGGCGGGAGGGTGCGAAGGTGCTGCTTGAGTGCCTGGAACGCCTCTTCACACTTGGAAGTCCACTCAAACTTCTTGTTGGCCCTCAATACTTCAAAAAATGGCATAGATCGGTCACTTGCTTTGGACAGGAAGCGATTCATTGCACCCAGTCGGCCATTCAGCACTTGCACCTCCCGATGATTTATCGGAGACTGCATCTCCTCGATCGCCCTCAGCTTCTCGGGGTTCACCTCAATTCCTATTTGGCTTACCATAAAGCCCAAAAACTTCCCCGAGTGGACTCCGAAGGCGCACTTGGTCGGGTTCAAGCGAACCTGATGAAGCCTCATCCGCTCAAACGCCGTGGCTAGGTTGTGCACATGATCCTCAGCCTGTCGGGACTTCACCAGCATATCGTCCACGTAAGCCTCCATGGTTTTCCCCAGCATGTCCCCGAACAACTTTTTCACCATCCTTTGATAAGTTGCCCCGGCATTGATCAATCCGAAAGGCATGACATCGTAGTGATAGATGTCACTATCAGCATAAAAGGCAGTGTGAGGGGCATCCTCCTTAGCCATCTTGATCTGATTATAGCCCGAGTAAGCATCCATGAAGCTCAGCAATTCATGCCCCGACGTGGCATCCACCAACTGGTCAATTCTCGGAAGCGGGTAACAGTCCTTCGGGCAAGCCTTATTCAGGTCGCGGAAATCAACACACATCCGCCACTTCCCATTGCTCTTCTTCACCAGAACCGGGTTGGCAACCCAAGTCTGGAATCGGAGCTCCTTGATAAATCCAGCATCGAGCAACCTGCCCACCTCCTGCTGGATCGTGATCCTCTTGTCCGCGCCCATCGAACGCCTTTTCTGCGCAATAGGCTTGATCGCGGGATCAATCTTCAACTCGTGCACGATCACATCGGGGCTGATTCCTGGCATGTCACTCGGGGACCAGGCAAACAGCTCCTTAAACTCCTTCAGCAGCTCAATCAATTCTCGGGCCCTTTCGTCAGACAGGGCGGACCCGATTTTCACCTTCCTCTGAGGTCCATCAATCTCAACCTCCTTTAAATCCTCCATGGGGGCGGGACGCCCAAACTCCTCTCTGGGATCAGCATCGGTCTGGAGGATAGTCATAGCCTCCCGTCTTTTCCTTCGGGTGGCATTAACATAGCACCTCCTGGAAGCCACCTGGTCGCCCTTGACCTCCCCGACTCCGTGGTCAGTCGGGAACTTCATCTTCTGGTGAACAGTCGAGGCAACTGCCATCAGGGGGTTGATGGTGGTTCTCCCGATAATCGCGTTGTACGTCCCCGCGGACTCAACCACCACGAAGTCCACATTTCTCTTCTCCGCTTTCCACCCGCTACAAAACTCCACTGGTAAGGTGATCATTCCCAGCGGATATGAGGTAATACCAGAGAACCCGACCATCGGGAAGTTCACCTCCTTCAGATCCTTCTTCGTTTTCCCCATGGCCTCCAGCGCATCCATAAACAGAATATCGGAGGAGCTCCCTCCGTCGATCAAAATCCGCTTCATCTCGTACCCATCCACGTCCAGGGTCACGACCAAAGCGTCATCGTGTGGACTCTCCACACCTACCAGGTCCTCCGCTGAAAAGGAAATCACCATCTCTTCCTTCGCGGTCCAGGATCGGGACCTCTTGCCCAGCACCACAGCAGCGGAAATTTTAGAGGCGTAGACCTCCCGAGAAGCTGTGGTGTCACCTCCTGCGGCAAATCCTCCGTGAATCACATTGATGGTGCCCCGCTTCTCCTTACGGGCACCAGAAGACTCTGGCTCAGACTTCTTCTTCTTCGGGGACCGATCGCGGGATCGGGAACGGGACCGCGATCGAGATCGGGAGCGGGAACGACACCGCCTTTCAGCCACAAACTCCTTAAGCTTCCCCTTCTGGATCAGCTTTTCAATCTCCTTCTTCAACTCCCGACAATGGTTAGTGTCGTGACCGCTGGCGCGGTGGAACCGACAGTAACGATCGGTGCGAGATCACATAAACTCTCCTTCCTTCTTCGGGGGGTACCTAGAGATACCCTGCCGATCCATGACCGCTAACACCTCCGCCATGGAGCTATTCAGAGGGATGCTATAGTCCTCCCGCTTATCCTTCCTCGGGGGACGCCTGTCCTCCCTTCGATCAGAACGACCTCGAGTCCGACTGCCCTCGGACTTATCCTTCCGCTTATGGTCGTCCACTGGCTTGAGCGACTGCTTCCCCCTATTCGACTTCGGAGGATCAAGCTCTCCGGCAGCTATCTTCGACTCTTGCACGTCGATTTGTTGCTTCACCCTCTTCTGCAGTGCCTCCATGTTCCACACAGCCTTCTCAGCCACGCTGTGCATCAGGTCGGAACCGTAGGGGGCTGTCAGGTTCCGAAGGAAGGTGCGAATGGTCTCTCCCTCTGATATCTCTTCATCAATCTCCGCCACGCTAGCAGTATACCGCTGGTAGTAATGTGCCAGCGATTCGTCGGGCCTCTATACCACCTGGGCCAGGGACCTCACACTCTTCAGGAGACGCCGACGCCCCTGGTACTGCTGAATGAATCGATTATGCATATCAGCCCAGCAGGTGATGCACCCTGGGGGCAGGCTGAAGAACCAGGTCAGGGCCCTCTCACCAAGTGTATTCGGGAACAGTACACACACAATATCATCGTTCGGGGCTCTGCCCAGACAAGCCATGAGGTGCTTCTGGACATGACGAACTGGATCTCCCTCGCCATCATACTCCTTCACTGTGGGGATACCCAGCCCTGGCGGGGCGAGGGTGTCTATTAGTCGGGGAACGAAGGGATGGGTGGATCGATCCCTCAGTTCCGACATCATCGGCTTCTGCTCCCCCATGCAAATGTTCACGATCTTCACCACCTGATCGGGGGTGATGGGACCATTGAGGGGAATAGTCCTATGCTGAACTGGTCCTGGCCCGTCGACCACAAATCGCTCTGATTGAGCGGGCTCCTTACCCTTATCCTGGCTTCTGGGTTGGGCCTCCTGCACATTCTGAACCTCCGCTGGCGGAGGCACCTCCTCCTGCCTCTTGGCCGCCTCTCTCCGCTCTAAGAGATCCTCCATGGCCGCCAAAAACATCGGCATGGCATCCGCCACAGCCTTCGTCAGATCCGCGTTTGGAGGAGCCTCCTCCTCCCTATTCTCTTGGTGTTGAGCAGTATCCTCAGGGACTTCGTTGTGCCCCCCTCTCCGGGAGACCTCAGCAGGGAGGTTTTGGTCCTCAGCACGCTCCGGTGGCGAATTCAAAGTTCCGGCAGGATGACGGGAACCACCAGATTGTCCTTGCTTTCTCTGCTTACAAGCCGCTATTGAATGAGTAGAAGTCATACTAGCTTTTTGTCACTCTTCCCATAGACGGCGCCAATGTTTGATCACGGTTGGAACTCCGGTATGGTCTTGACGGCGATCCGAACTCCTTCGCTCCACGTAATCCTGCAAGAGGGGATAGACCGGGCGGTGACCCAGAATCCCTCTCCGATGCTTAAATGAGTATCTCGTATAAACTGGCAAGCAAGAGTCTCAAAGAGTGTGTATATAAACGTATCTTGATCTGAGGTAACTTCTGCCCTTTTATAGGCGAAGAGCTACCTCAGTTACCTGGTAAACCGTTGGGGCGGTTAGCCCGCGTTCCGCGTATCTCGGCCACGATCCCGCCTATCTCGGCCATGATCTCGCCTATCTCGGCCACGCTCCGCGTATTTCGGCCATGATCCCGCCTATCTAGGCCATGATCTCGCTTATCTCGGCCACGCTCCGCGTACCTCGGCCTCAACCTCTGATAACAAGTCCCTACCAATAACGGGGACTCCAGAGTTATGTCATTGTGTCACCGCTCGAGGCCCCTCGTCATCGTGATGGGGCCAATCATTCTCAGGGATTCGTCATCGGGGCCTACTTAAAGGCATCTCATCGGGAGCGCCCAGCTCGCCTATCGGGACCGACTCTGTCGGGACCTTTCACCATCGGGACTCCCTCTGTCGGGACCCTTCGCATTGGTCATCTTGACCTCCTTTTAGGGCCCAGTGAGCCTATTCACCGTTTCCTCGCCGTTAAAGGGCCTAACGGCCATAGCGGAACCCATCAGTAAGTATCATAATGTCGCAGGCACAACTACCGATCTCCTTCCAGGATGATATGTAGTTGACTGCATATTATGTGGTGAACCTAGTGTTGTCAGAGCCAGCCCGGGCATCGAACCGTATGAGGTGCCGGTTCCAGGTTCGAACCCGGTCCGACCGTTATTCACCTAAATGCAGAATATAATTTTAATTAGGGTTTATAGGTCATTTGGTACCCTATGTTTGCCCACTTTTGGCTTTTGGTACCACATGTTTGATTTTGCCTATTTTTGGTACCATACGTTTGCCAATTGTATACTTTTGGTCCGACCGTTAGTTGACCGTCAGTTTGACCGTTAAATAGTCACGTGACTTGCACATGCATAGCCCCAAATTTTGATTTTATTCAATTTAGTCCTCAAATCTTTTATCCTAACTTTTTATTTTTGCAATTTAGCCATTAATCATTTTCAACCACACCCTAGGACTAAATTGACCTAGCAATGGTTCGACTCATGGCTAGGTCGGACCATGGCTAGGGTTGCCGGACCCGAGCGACCCTAACCATGGTCCGACCTAGCCATGGGTCGGATCATGGCTAGGTCAATTTAGCAATTTTGTCCAATTGACCTAGCCATGGTTCGACCCATGGTTAGGTCGGACCATGGTTAGGGTTGTCCGGGTCCGGCGACCCTAGCCATGGTCTGACCTAGCCATGGGTCTAACCATGGCTATGTCAATTTAGTCCTAGGGTGCGGTTGAAAATGTTTAAGGGCTAAATTGCGAAAATAAAAAGTTACGACAAAAAATTTGATGACTAAATTGAACAAAATCAAAATTTGGGGCTAGGAATGTGCAAGTCACGTCACTATTTAACGGTCAAACTGACGGTCAACTAACGGTCGGACCAAAAGTATACAATTGGCAAACGTATGGTACCAAAAATAGGCAAAATCAAACATGTGGTACCAAAAACCAAAAGTGGGCAAACATAGGGTACCAAAAGACCTATAAACCCTTTTAATTAGTTAAGTCATCCCAACAAAAATCCTAGCCCAACCCATATGCCATATCACAAACCCTACACCAGAATGTTCACGCCTCCAAATTCCATCTTGGGGGAGAAGACACTAAACATCTAGCTCCTCACGCCTCCACGTTTCTTCATGTCATGTCTTCATCTTCAACATGTCTTGGTTCATCTTCAACCTGTCTGGTTCATCTTCACCCCCTATATCTTTAATCATTCATACTTAAGGTCCCAGACATAAGTTTCGCCGTGCTTATCAATCGATTTGATGTCTCAGTGGATCTTCTCACCATATCCTCGATCCCGCATTCCCGCCCCTCCAGAAATTCTCGCCGCCGTGGAAGCTGATGTGGCCGCGCCTAGTGAGTGACGAAGAAGACGATGTATTGGCTCATGTCAGTCGCAAAAGTTGACGCAATAAAAGGCCAAATGGAGATCAATCGACAACCAATTACATCACGGCCTGTGCTCATGGGCTTGCGAATAAGTTTGAGGAAGCTGGGGAAGTATTGGAGGGCATCTCTAAGTGATGCGTGGCTTATCACAAACTGTGGAATCACCATGGAAATAAAATTTACAAATTTCGACCTCTCTTCTACATTTTTCCTCCATGGATACAAGGGGAGAAAAAAACCCGCACTAGATCTATGTAGCTCAGAGCCTTCCAATCCTTGAACCGGCGGACCAAAGAACTACCCGGTCTGCTCAGAACCGGCTGATTCACCAAAAAACCGGATATCGAACTGGGTTCACTTACATCCTCCATATTTGCTCGAACCGGACCACTGGAGGCACCGATTTCGGTTCGAACCCGGTCGAACTGTCGGTCCGGTCCGGTTCTGATAACACTGGGTGAACCTAGTTCGTATATAATCGGTGGACACGGCACCATATGAGTTGTGAACTGGTAAAGAGATGGATCTTACCATAATGCGACCTTGGGGTTGTGCAGTATACACACATCAAACCAACAGCCAATTCGGCAAGTTGGTACCTAGAGGAATGATAGCATCTTTATAAGATGCTCCGTGAACTTTAAGGGATACGTGTTGATAGCAGCTCAGGAGGATGGTGACGTGTTCAAACATGAGACGTTACGTTCCTTGAGGACGAATTTCCGACGCTTGGTAACATCAAAACGAATGAAATCTTGATTGAACTAGAACATGATGATGATGTTCAGATCCCACTTACTTCGAGTGGGAGATTTGAGGCGGCAACACAAGTGAACGACATGGTAAATGAGAATGATGACATTTTCATAATAAATCCAGTGGGAGGAGTCAATTCGAACACGCAGATCACTATTGCCGCAGGTGCGAATCAAGTAGAACCTGATCATCACATTGCTGAACCGCATGATGAGAATCCTATAATGCCTCAACTACCTGTTGGAAACAGTGGGAGTAAGAAAAATGCCTTGGTTCCAGATACTAGTAATCCCAGAATTGTTCTCGGAGATGGAATCCCGAGACCAAGAGGTCGTCCAAGAAAAGTTATTGGCGAAGGTTCGAGGACCGCCCTTGTTCCCAGTGGGAGAGTTGTTTCGAGTGGGAGCATTGTTCCCAATAAGATTATAGTTCAAATTCAAGAAGAGAATATTGAGCCTAGACATAGTCAAAGGCACCGAACTTCTTCTAAGAAGTATACCATAGAGAAGGGTGAATTGTTCACCCTGACTTTGGTTGATGAACCGGTTACGGTTAAACAAGCGTTGGATGGACCACAAGTAAAGTAATTGAGGAAAATAATGGAGGAAGAGATCGCCTCTATGAAAGCTAATTATATGTGGTCGTTAGTTGGAGTAACCAGAGGGTTTCGTTACCCCTGAAAACGAATGTAAAGTTTGTAAACTCCAAAGTTTGATCAATGGTCTTAAACAATCGTTTCGGCAATGGTACCGCAGGTTCCACGATGAAATCGTTGGCAACAGATTTGTGACTCTTCACGAGGATCCCTGCGTGTACACGAAGACCTCTAGGTCTAAGTACGTTATCTTGACTTTATACGTCGATGACATACTTATTGTCGCGAACGATGTGAATTATTTAAATGAATCAAAGTCCTGGCTGACATCTGTTTATGTTCGACTGTTCTCCCTATTCAAAAAGGATCGGCTTGCATCCGATACATGAGTTCAAGGACGATATATTCTTCTATTGACTTTCTTGTGGAGCCCATAACACACACTGAAGGTATTTTTACCTTCATTGTTTCAGAGTTCTTGCTCCTTAACTTTTGAGACAGTTGAAAATCTGTTACTTATCAGATATATCTTAGGCTTGGAGATCATTTTCTTTGAGTTTATTGTTTTGACTTAGCTTGTTGTTGGTACTTTAGTTTTTCTAAGTAGTAAGTTTTCTTATTACTAAAATATTCTATTACCGAGAAAAACAAAAACAAAAAATTTAACCTACCAAGAGCGTAATCTTCATGATGCAATCTTACACATGTAACTTCCGTTACGTCCATAATTATAATTATATTCGGTATTACACTACTGAAACCACATAGGCGCCGAACCTATTGCTCTTTTGTTCCTTAAAATATGTTAAGTTACATATATCTAGAAACACAAGATTTTAAGATTCATCAAGAAATACAGCAAACAATAGTACTTTTGAGTTTGTTTATGTGCAAGGATTTTCTCATATACATAATCACAAATTGGTTATTCTATTTGTGAGGTGTCGATTAAGGATTCATTTATATTCCAATGTTCACACCATGTTATGACGTAGTATGTGGTATAAGCTGTATATGACATCACCGCTAGGTAACGCCCTAGAAGGGGTTACATACTTGCGTCCTTAGAACCAATAATTCCATAGGAGCAAGTGATTAACCACTTAAACTATCACTCTTGGTGGTTAGTCGACTTTAGTCTTCTATTAGGAGATTGAATAAATCACTGTCATTCGAATTTAGAATCCGAAGCCACAACAATAAATTCATCAAAGAATAACTAGAACAAACTTTCATAAGAATATAGAAAATCAACGTATCTTAAAGACTACGACTGACATTGATATTCTCTAATTTCTTTGGGCGAGTTGCATATTTACAGGAATAGAACCTAGATTTCGTGATGTCGCAACACTTAAGTTCACATCCCTTCGACGTGAGCTGTCAAATATTCATCTCAAGCTCTTGGAAATGTATCAGAATATCTAGGAAATATCTTAAAGATGGTTCAATTCAACACTATAATTTCATTCCACTTTTCAGTATAGGCTAATCAAGAAGATTTGCCTTTGAATTGATTTGCATTATATCAACCGCCTTTTGTTCGATTCCTCAATTAATTTCAGAACAACAAAAAAATCGAGCGAATGTTTGGGTTCCACTGTGAATCGTTTACACAACTCATATCATTTTATTATGTCACTCGTTCAAGGCCTTCGACCTCAGTGCAAACAACTTACTAGTGGCTTAATATCACGATCTCCATAGCGGGTGCGGGTCCACATCCCCACCCAGACATCCTTTGGGAAATTGAAGCTCTGACATTACTTTCAACTCCAACAGGAGCTTCACCTTTGTGTTGTAGAACTTAAATTTGATGTTCCTTAATTTTCGGTCGACTATGAATCGAGTTTGATCACTCTATATACTTTTTATTTGTCTTTCTGGTATGTGGCATTTTTTTTAAATTAATAATAGATGCTATTCTTCTGTGTTATTTAAGTCGCTAAATCTTCTAAAATTTGGGTTATGGTGATTTCTGAGTATACAATCTGGTGTTCATCTACATGTAGACTTGCACAAAGTTAACATTCATTGTAATGGACGCAAGTACAAAGTCCAAAAATCTTGAAGAAAATTGATGGTATGTATCGCTCTCTCCCACCCAGCCTTAAAAGAAGAACGATGTTTCTAACTAGATCTCAAATTCATCATACCTATTGGGTGGTGGTAGATATATGAGTGATGAATTTGTTAATCGTAAGCATTGAAGGATTTTTCTAAGTGCAAAAGTGTTTACTTCAAAGATAGATTTTTTTTTTGATCTTCAAGTGACCGATTTTATTAGTAATTAAAGACTATTACAATCTACCAAAAGACCGATGACATCGATCCGAGGATAATGGTTAGCGTCCAATACCCGAACAAGTAGAGCAGATGCGGCTAAAATAATAGAAGTAAGAAAAACGAAGTGCGAAACAGAAATAGAGATAATAAAACAGAAATTAAAAAAGCAAATCGGCTTATTGACTTCAAAGGTAGATTCAGAGCTTGAGAATGTGACAAATTTTGGGACTGTAGATACATCACTCATAATCAAGTGTGACATGAAGATGACCTTGGAGGAGCAGCGAATAAGAACCATTTAGAAAATCCTTTATCACTGGCCTTGATTCTCCTGATAGACTGGTTTCGAAGCAAGCACCATTTAATCAGTTTGATTTTAAGGGATGAAATCAGAACGATTAAATGTGGAGGGATCGATGGATCCATAGATGTAAAACGATTAAAATTGGGGTTAAATTTAATTGATGAAGATCATATTAATTTATTAAAAGTAAAATGGTTAAATTATCATTTTAATATCATTTGATCACATGTGGTTAAACATAGGTAACTAAACAAAATAAGTTTTAACCATTAAATTACATTTTAAAACGTATGTAATTATTTAATCACATCGAAAAACAAATAAAACGATTTCTTCCTATAGTGCAAACGTAAGTAAGTACACTATGTATTAACCCTAAAATTTTATATGATTAGGCATACATTTACAATTTTCTTCAAGGCGGGAAACCTCACCTCCCCCCTTTTCTCTCGTGTCGTGTCGTGTCTCGTCTCTTCAATTCCTTTCAGTTTCCGGAATTACCCTTATCAAGAACTACCCTTTCCAATTTCCGTTTCGTTTATAATATATATATATATATATATAAATTTCATCATCCATTCTATCCGTCTCTTTCTCTCTCCTCCTCCGCTCCTCTCTGGTTGATTTGGCCACTGGCAATGGACTCCCGCCGGCAAGATCTCCATGACCACCCGGAGAAGAAAGGCCAGAAGCGTAAATTGGAGGAGGAAGATGACCACGAAGCTGCTGATGACGACGAAAAGGAGATCTCACTCCCCTCAGGCATCCTCTCCGAGGTCAGTTCTCAGGTCAGCGTCCTCAACGCCGCCTTCTCCTGGTCCGAAGTAGATCGCGCCGCCGCAAAACGTGCCACGCACGTCCTCGCCGAGCTAGCCAAAAACGGTTGTCTACCTCGCTCCTGTCTCCCTTCAATTGCGAGTTTCTGCATCCCGATGCTAGTTTTACTGTAATCTGTATGTATTTGTCTTCATTAGATGACGTGGTGAGCTTGATCGTCGAAGGCGGCGCCGTTCCAGCTCTGGTGAAGCATTTACAGCCTCCACTTTCGAGTGAAGCTGATCGGTTTGCGAAGCCGTTCGAGCATGAAGTTGAGAAGGGAAGTGCTTTTGCGCTTGGGCTTCTCGCTGTTAAGGTAATTTTCTTACGGTTATACTTCTTCAAATCATCAAATATTAATTGGTAGCAGGATGGACCATATTCAATTGAAGCTCAAAATTAGAAAGTCAAAGCTAAACATAGCTGGACTATGAAGTACTGGAAATTTCTCAACTAATGAATGTAGATGCTGGAGGAAGTACTTCGTATTTATATAGTCCCCGAGGCGTTTTCTATTTGCTGACATATTCCAGTATTGCTAATTTACAAGTGTGCAAACTGCTACTCCGGAGGAATTTTTTTGAGCTTATTAGTAACGTCCATTGTTTCTCAGTGCGTTCATGTATTATTCATTCAGATCAGAGTTATCCGAGTGGAACGTGTTGATGTTTACTAGTTTAAAGGTTCTCAGAGTGACGTATTGGTAGGTCATTCACAATATGGAGCATGACGCATATGCTCCTTTTTCTTGACAAACATGATCATATTAAGCAAGTTAGCTGCACGACAAATTATTGACTCTCCTAAGAAGCTCCAGTGTTGTAGATAAACTGGAATAGCTATAACTTAATCACTGTACACTCGCTCTCTTTTACATACTGCCAATATTTTCATTATCATCTTCAGTTTTGCAGCTTTTCCTCTCTTTTTTATTTTCATTTCCCATCTCTACTTGTAACACTTTTAATCTCGTTTCCATCCTGCACTTTTTGATAGTACTTTCCTGTACTTAACACTAAAAAGGGTCTTTCTGCAAAAAAATGATATACTATAAAAAGTGGTTTCAGACGAGTCTCTGCCAAGGGACTATATTCTTATCGTCTTACTCTTTAGGCAAGTAACATTTGAATTTGCTGAGGAAGAAGCGGTGTTGATAATTTTCAGATTCCTTGTATGTGTTCTATCTTTGCCACGTGCTTTGTTTTTTCTAAGGCAATTCCATTTCTAGTCATCTAGTGACTTGTTAGAGAATATATTGAACTGAGGAACCTAGGGTTTGAGTAACCTAGGATTAGGCTCTGATACCAACTTACAAATTTGTTCTCCTTAGGTATCCTTGCTGTAGAGGAGGATATATATATAGGTGTAGCTCTCCTTCAGATTAGGCAACTAAATATATTATAATAAGTAGAGAATATATCTCTAACATGGCTAAACTCTTAAGACATTTTTCCATGTCTGTTTTGCGAACAGCCAGAGTTTCAGCAATTGATTGTAGACTGTGGTGCCTTACCTCATCTTGTGAATCTATTGAAGAGAAACAAAGATGGTTCTGCTACCAGATCTGTGAACAGTGTCATTAGGAGAGCGGCTGATGCGATTACTAACCTTGCTCATGAGAATAGCAACATCAAAGTCCTTGTTAGGTAACTTACCTTTACGTGGCTCAGTGTTGACTGTTCACTTTTATGTGTCTCAGCTCAGTGTTGTAGCTTGATGTTTTAGCTCCACCTTTTGTCATGCTATTGAGTATTTGACTTGGCATGCAGGAGGGAAGGAGGGATCCCTCCTCTAGTTGAGTTGCTCGACTTTTCTGATACAAAGGTGCAAAGGGCAGCTGCTGGGGCACTGCGCACACTGGCTTTTAAGAATGATGAAAACAAGAATCAGGTATTCCTTGAAAAGTTTGGAACTGTTTTGTGCAGCTGTATGGCATTGACATCTTTGAATTTCAGATCGTGGAATGCAATGCCCTTCCCACTCTTATTTTGATGCTTAGATCTGACGATACTGCAATACACTATGAAGCAGTAAGATCCTAACTTATTCAATATCCATACTGTCTATTCAGTCTCGATTAGATTCTGCTGTTTCTTAGTCATACCGTTCCCATGCCTGTTATGCAGGTTGGTGTTATCGGTAATTTGGTCCACTCATCTCCTAATATAAAGAAAGAAGTTCTCGCTGCTGGGGCTCTGCAGCCTGTTATTGGATTACTGAAGTATGTATCTTTCTTGGATTTAAATAAATTCATATAATGTTCGCTTGGCTGTTCGTGCAATACCATTTTCTGTATATGCTATTATAGAGCTTTTACTGCTCAACCACGCTATCCAGCTGATAAAAGTGGTTTCGCACTTTTTTTATGACAGTTCTTGTTGCCCTGAGAGCCAGCGTGAGGCAGCATTGTTACTTGGACAATTTGCTGCTGCAGATTCAGATTGCAAGGTGAATCACAACAATAGCTTTGTTTCTGTAGTAGATAATTTTCTTTCTATTTACTCGTGGGACTTCTCATCGTCAATAATTGAGTGCTCTTCTGTCATCAGAATATGAGCATTTTGTTTGTGTTACTAGGATCTCGTAGCTCATCTTATTTTGTGGTTTCTAGCAAATTTAGCCTTCGTTGTGTTCTGTTTTTTTGCTCAGCCCACATTCAAGTAGTATCTAATATTATTACAATCGAGAAGTTTTGATCCTTTACTGAAAAGCTAGGACCTTTGCAGGTTCATATTGTTCAAAGGGGTGCTGTTCATCCTTTAATTGAAATGCTTAAATCTGCCGACGTACAGCTGAGGGAAATGTCCGCTTTTGCATTAGGGAGGCTGGCACAGGTATCTTCTCCTATCCGCACTTGGAAAGATTGAATTCTTTGTCTCAATATCTTGCAGTGTCCCATATAATATATTGTTATGACCCTAAGATAGGATCAATGGTCCATGGATAGGATAGATGTGTGGAAGTGGATAGTTGTGCTCATCAAAGAGAGTACTAACCCTAAACTCATTCGAGAGAATATTCCATCTCTGCAACCGTGGTGGCAGCGGCGGCAGCTGTGGAGGCGACGTGGTGCATATGTCAGTCATTTCTTCACACGCCAATGACATTCTTTCAAGTGTAGCCTTCAAATCCAAGAGATGCTTCATCATCTCACTTATTAGCTAAGGTTCCATAATATCGTCGACTCTGATACCAAATGTTATGACCCTATGATAGGATCAATGATCCATGGGTAGGATAGATGTGTGGAAGTGGATAGTTGTGCTCATCAAAGAGAGTACTAACCCTGAACTCATTCGAGAGAGTATTACATCTCTGAAACCTAAGTTTCTAATAACTTTTCTACTTGTTTTCTTTATTCATTATATGTCCTTTAAATAGGAATCAACCATTACAATATAATAATATCTATGGAATATATTCACTATTAATGCTGATTGAATAATCCTATTAACTAAAAGAATAAATTCCTAATCAATATATTATATAGTAACTTATAAACTAAGAAATACTATCACTAATAATCTAGGATTACGGGTTATATCATACATGTAAAAGGAAAAAGTGCTTTTAGATTCACTTTTGTGATATACATTTTACTACTAAAGATTCATTTAGCAGGATTTTTGTTGTTATTATAAGTCCATAATTTGGTCAACATTAGCAGTATCATTTAAAGGACATTGAGATCTGGGAATGTAAGGTCTATGTTGTCGTCCAATATTAGTTTTACCTGTACCTATAATATATATTGTTGGTTCAGTTGAACTCACTCTATTTCTTTTTCAGGACTCACATAACCAGGCTGGTATAGCTCATAATGGTGGTCTTGTACCATTGCTGAAGCTTCTTGACTCGAAGAATGGGTCTCTGCAGCATAATGCAGCATTTGCACTTTATGGACTTGCAGATAATGAGGTAGTATAGAATAAGGAGCATTTCAGCAGATATTAGGAGGATATTATTATTGTGAATTTTTTGAAGAGATTAGCATTACTATTCAAATATGTACAGAGAGGTCTTATCATAATCATTTGGGTTTATAGGTCTTTTGTTACCACATGTTTGTCCACTTTTGGTACCGCATGTTTGGTTTTGCCTATTTTTGGTACCATACGTTTGCTAATTGTATACTTTTGGTCTGACTGTTAGTGTTGACCGCTAAATAGTCACGTGATTTTTTAGCCCTTAAACATTTTCAACCGCATCATAGGACTATATTTACCTAGCCATGATACTAATCATTATTGCTATCCTTTAGGATAACGTTTCATCATTCATTAGTGTGGGAGGTGTTCAAAAGCTGCAAGATGGAGAATTCATTGTCCAGGTATCAAGCTCACATTATTTTGGTATTTAATTGCTTTATCATATTAAGTACATTTTTCTCATTACGTTTCTGGATGCAGTAGAGTGCCAATGATTTGTTGTACCTCATTTTAGGGGAACTCAATTCCCGTCCATTCAGACATTGTTTTCCAATTGCACTAGACATAAGTAAAGGGAATTAGTAACAATTCCTCCAATATACTTGGCAAATTAGTAACCAGTATTCTTCGTATAATTTTTTGTTCCTAGTTTTCACCAAATGAATTGCAAAAGCAAGCCTTACCCCTGAAATATAAAAGTTATATAATTTCAGTCCATTCAATTTCAAGGTTTAAACCAAATGGGCCGTTAGTACTATTACCTTCAATTGCTATTTGCTGGTTTTATAAAACTCATATTAGCTGGGGTGAGTTGCAAAAACAAGAGAAATCAGCTGTGGTGTAAGTTTAGATTGCTGAAAATGATATAAATGAAACATATATTTTTCTTGCAGGCGACAAAAGATTGTGTGGCCAAAACTCTAAAAAGGTTAGAGGAGAAGATACACGGACGAGTAAGTATATTCCTCTGAGGCATGACTTGGGTAATTTGCTTTTGTTTATATACTCCCATGTTTGTCCTTGAGGCCATGAGTTTGGATACAATTTTTCCTGATTAAAAAAGAATCTAATTGGATAGTGCTCTTATTATTGGCTGCCTTTAATGACATGTTACTCAATTGTATAATTTTCTAATGGGAAAAGAACCTATTTAGTGTCTCAGGTTTACCACATGTGTCAATTTGGTGTCTTAGGATTAAAATTTTACATTTGAATGTTCCAGGTTTCAACTTTGTTACTATTTGATATTTTGGTGTCTCCATCAAATTTAACAGAAACTGGTGGTGTGCTGATCATATGATCGAATAAATTTAAAAATTCCTAAATAACCCCAAAATGCTCGGAATCGCCGGAATTGGGTCAACCCGGAATCAGAGGTGGGTGGCTCGGAATCAAAAGTGGGTGGTCGGAATTGGAGGGTGGCTTTGAAAAAAAAGTATAAGGGGCAAAATTGTCTTTTCATCTCAATATGTTAAAATTAATCCAAAATTGGACGGAAAACAAAATCGTAACAAAATCAAAACATGGGAAACCAAATATAAACAATTTAATCCTGAGACACCAAACTAATGGGGTAAAACTGAGACACTAAATAGGTTCTTTTCCATTTTCTAATAATGGGGGTGATAAAAGGCCATAGTTTTTCTTTTTTTAATGTTAGAGGTTATGATATAGGTCATTAA
Source organism: Clarkia xantiana subsp. parviflora (assembly GCA_036873135.1). NCBI lineage: Eukaryota > Viridiplantae > Streptophyta > Magnoliopsida > Myrtales > Onagraceae > Clarkia > Clarkia xantiana. The sequence goes on from JAPTYO010000018.1 coordinate 4,422,718, forward strand.
AAATGCACTAAGGGGTTTAGGGTTTAGAAGAAAGAATAAAAAATGTGTAAGAAAGGTTCATAGACATACTAGCATCTGTTTCATGTCCATGAGCATATAAATCCCATATGAACTCTTTGATGGACTTAAATCTACGAGTCTAAGCCAATTGTATATGCAACTGTCATCCTAAAGGTCAAACTTGGAAAGTTATAGTTGAAACTTAAAAATATTGACATCCGAAATTGGTTGTGCAGGTCTTGAATCACTTGTTGTATTTGATGCGTGTAGCTGAAAAGGGGGTGCAAAGACGAGTGGCTTTAGCCCTCGCTCATCTTTGTTCTACAGATGATCAGCAAACCGTCTTCATTGACAACAATGGCAAGTACTCTTTTGGTTTATTTGTATTTAAAAAGTGGAAGTCATTCACGCGGCCCTAAAAAGGGTCTGCTCCTTGCCTCCTTCAAAAGTTTGAGATATCAAACACAAGGACGGAATTGCAAGACCAAGCTAGAAAGTTTTATCCTTGCCAAGAAACCATGCAGATCTCATCTACGCTTCTATAAGACAAAAAACAAACATCTGACTTGCCCCAAAAGAGTATAGTGAAGGGATTCTATTGTCTCGTAGTAGTAGTATTTCATTCTTCAGAATTTCACCAAGTAGTTGTTGAGATGGGATCAGTATCTTCTGCCTTTAGCCTTTTCAAACTTACCCAGTTTAGGCTCATGCCAACAGAGATTCGTCCCATAACTCAAATCTTGTTAAGTGATAATGGGCAAGTTTGTTAATCAGTTTTTCCGTGAGTTTGCAGAATCCTTAATGATTACTACGCAAATTGATGTTGTGATGCTTCCATGACGCCAATTTTTTTTCTATAAACTATTTCTTACTAAATTGGTGCACTTCCAACCACTTCCACAGGCTGTTCATCGTGAACAGCATGTTCTGATATATGGATATAAGTCGATTCCCATTTCCATTGTTCAGGAGTTTCATAAAACCAAATTGGATATTATGACGTGCACATTAGTTCCATTGTTTATACTGAAGCATAGCTGATCTTATGATATTTTCTTGCAGGCTTGGAGTTGCTTCTCGGCCTCCTTAGTTCCTCAAGCCCTAGGCAACAACTTGATGGTGCTGGAGCATTATACAAGTTGGCGAACAAGGCCATGACTCTTTCTCCAGTTGATGCAGCACCCCCTTCTCCAACACCTCAGGTTTGTCCACTTTCTCAGCTTTACTTTGATATTTTCTGGTGTTGATGTTGCAATGACTGCATTATATATTATATAAGACTTTCACCTTTATGAGGTGAGAAAATAATGTCTGGTAATTAGGTTGATCTGTGTGCAGCTGATGATGGTCCTGTCCTTGTGCTTTTAATAGTGAAGTTGCCAAAAGTTCTGTTCCTGGCCTAAATAATTTTGGTTTTTGAACAGCCCTTTTTCATCAATTTGTGTCCTCTTTACAGTGGAGCAGAGATGTGAATTATGTCTACCTTGATTAATGCTTTAGGGGGACCTTACACTTCATGATTGAAATTCGTAGGCATCTCCATAATGAATGGCCCTGTGATAGATTTTCTGCTGCTAAGAAATGATTAGTTGTGTAGAAATATTACATTTATATGAAAATGGCATTCACGTGGAAGTATCTACAAAGACTACAATATTACTTTTTTCTGTCATTCTTTTTTGGGGTCTTTTGGTTCCTTGGACATTGAGGACTGTTATGCTTCACGCAGGTGGTATTATCTTATGGATGCTTATTCTATACTCTATGACACTTCTTGCATCATTGAATCTTTACCTGGTTAAGAAAGGAAATGAAATTGCATATTCCTCCTATGTGTTTAACTTGGGTTTTAAGTATATATAATTTAATGTATCAAGTGTTCTATTCTTTAATGGGGTTTAAAGATTTAAATGTTCTATTGATAAGATTAATTGGTTTTGCAATATTGCTCTGCCAGTGTTTATTTTTATTGTTTGTTTTTCTCTTTGGTTTCTTTCCTGAGAACTTCCATATGTGGCAGGTTTATCTGGGGGAGCAATATGTTAACAATGCTACGTTATCAGATGTTACTTTTCTTGTTGAAGGTTTGAATCCTTTTTGCTCCGGGGATAACTCTGTTTGGTGCCATAGCCATGTATATGTTTACAACTTAATTGTGTCTTATTCATTTTTTAGGTCGACGATTCTATGCCCATAGAATTTGCTTGCTTGCTTCTTCAGACGCATTTCGTGCAATGTTTGATGGTGGTTATCGGGTTAGTGCGACTTATAGCATCAAGTTTTTCATATTCTAACCATAGAAAATGGGCTGAAAACATTTGGCATCATAATATCAGTAGGAAATTTTCATTCTGCAATCTGAACTCCTTTTCTGAATTATTTGCACTCAAAACTCTCCAAATGTTACATTGATGCTCCCTAATTTTGGGTGAAGAAAATAGATTGAGGTACAAACAATTTAGGAAGGTAGTTGTTCGGTGCAATCTGCATCACTTGCATAAGTGTACGGTGAATGTGAACTCAACACAAAGGAAGGTTTCCTCATTCTGCAAAGGGTTGTTAGACTAGCTCATGGAATCTTTATCTAGTTAATTGATTGATTGAGCTGGTAAGAAGGTCTAACTCGATTAATGTGCATTTCAGGAAAAGGATGCAAGGGACATAGAGATTCCAAACATAAGATGGGAGGTGTTTGAGCTGATGATGAGGTATTGCTACTTCATAGCGATAACTGGAGGAGCCTATTAATTATGTGTGGCATATATTAATTATATGATAGAGTTGTTTGACTACTGTGCAGATTTATATATACCGGGTCCATTGATGTGACATTGAGCATTGCCCAGGATCTCCTTAGAGCTGCCGACCAGTATCTATTGGAGGGACTGAAGAGGCTCTGTGAATATGCAATTGCTCAGGTATTAGGGGGACTGATTAGGTCTATAAATAATCTTTATGTAATTGAAATGATGGCCATCTGTTTCTCTTGCAGGATATATCATTGGGGAATGTCACAACCATGTATGAGCTTTCGGAAGCGTACAATGCTATTTCGTTGAGACACTCGTGCATCTTGTTTATCCTCGAACATTTTGATAAGTTTAGGCCCGGGTATGTCTCATCCCCTTGTAATTATTGCAGATATATATTTTTTATTTAAAAAAAAGGGTTAATAACTAAAAAACTGTCCGAGGTTTACCTTATGTTAAAATTAGATGTCTGAAGTTTCAAATGTTAAACTGTAGTGTCCAAGGTTTCAAATTTGTTAAAATGTGGTGTCTTGGTGTGATTACTTTAGAGAAGTCAATTCCGACGAAACCGTCTGTCAAATTCGATCTCCCATACACACTCCCTTCTCTTCATCTTGCCGGGATCGTCACCTATGTTGTCCTTGGAAAATGGCTCCACACCACTCTTCTAGAAACTTTTTTTTTTAATATTCAATTTTTGAGTGAATTTTGACGATTTTTTGAAAAGTAAAGAGTGATGGATTATGAGTGGGTGGGTGGTTTGATGAAAATGATTGAATGAAGATGAAAGGACGCGTACAAACACCAAATTTCAACAAAAATGAAACTTGGGACAGTCTATTTTAACATTTCAAACTTCAGGCACCTAATTTTAACATAGTGTAAACCTTGGACAGTTTTTTAGTTATTAACCCTAAAAAAAATACTAATATATATATGGTAAATATCTGTATCAGGAACTCCCTTCTGATCCAGCGCATAATTCCAGAGATGAGAGTATATTTTGATAAAGAACTGACCAAGCCCAGCCGCCGAGCCTAATGGCAGGCACTGAATCCGGATACACTCTTTTTCTAATTAATATCGGTTGTCTAACCAATTAAGATATGTATAGTAGTAGTAGTTAGCAGCAATTTAAGTGTCATGTGGAAGTTGGGGCTTGGCATGTGGGCAGATATGGCTAAAAGCTAGCTATTTGATCGTGTGGTTGTGTCAAATTGAGCCGAGCCAAGGTGGAAGAAAGAAGGAAAATAACCTAACTGTTGTTTCAAATTACCAAAATCACATTCTTTTGCCGGAGTTTTATTGCAAGCAGGAGATACATTTATTAATATAATATTCTAAGAAAAGAGTCGCCTTGTTTTATAGTCCTTATGTCGTAGCAGACTGAGTCTAATATCTAAATATGTTAGGATGGGGTTTTAATATTAGAAATGTCCCCCGTGTTACAGTTAAAGAAAGTTCTAACTCACATTTTTTTTAACATGCAAAAAACGTCCATATAGTTTAAACATGCTCAATTCTAGTATGCATGTTTAAGCACGCATTATGAATTCTACGAACATCATAAATATGTAAAAATTAATTATAATTCAATTCAGCCAAGATTTTAAAGTACCATTAAAATTCCAGTTTATAGCTAAAAAATAGTATTCATTTTAATCCCCAAATCCTAGATTACTTCTATACCATATAACAAACTATCAATGTAAATATTCAATTTTTATTACTTAAATACAATTAAGGTCTAGTCTGGATCAAGATTCAATTAATCTATACTCAATTTTTCACGTAGAACTCGTTAAATATTTCTTGCTAGGATTTTCACACCAAAACCTAACTCTAATTATCAAGATTTTACTTCAGCGAATTAGGGTACTAGTCACTAGGTTGAGATGGAGACGACATATGGCCACTGGTCCACCTCGACTCACGGTGGCGATCGGCGGTTATAGCCACCCTCGAGTAAGCCGATCGGTTCGGTCATGGTGAATTTTCGCGGTGACTGAATTTATCTCTGTCACACCTACCAAGACTAGTGTTTTACCATAATTCTAAAATCGAATATTCAATCAACAAATCGTAATTACAACCAATGTCAAGCTAGCTGGATAATGCATGCTTGGGGGCAGAGCAAAATCCAGTTGCTGAACTGTTGGTTGAGAATCTTATGATTCCTCAACTACCTGTTGGCAATAGTGGGAGTGAGACAACCAACTTGGTTCCTTGTCCTAGTGGGCACGAATTTCATCTCAGGGGTAGAAACCCGAGACCAAGGGGTCGTCCAAGAAAGGTTGTAGGAGAAGGTTCCAGTAACACCATGATTCCTAGTGGGAGTATAGTTCCTAGTGGGAGCATTGTTCCTAGTGGGAGCGTAATTCAAGATGGGAATAACGAGCCTAGACATAGTCAAAGACAGAGAACTTCTCCAAAGAAACTTCCTATCGAGAATGGTGAGTTATTCACTCTGACTTTGGTTGATGAACCAGTCAGGGTTAAACAAGCTCTGGAAGGTCCTCAAGCGAAAGAACGGAGGAAGAGTTCGCCTCAATGGAAGCCAATTCTATTTGGACGTTAGTTGATTTTACTGCTAATCGCAGAGCAATCGGGGCAAAGTGGGATCTGAAATTGAAACTCGCTCCTGATGGAAACGCTGAGCGGTACGAAGCTCGACTTGTCGCGAAAGGATATACCCAACTCCACGGAGTGGACTTTGATGAAACTTACTCACCGACTGTGCGTTACACCGTGGTCCGGGCCATTTTGGTCATGGTTGCTAGCCTCGATCTCGAGCTGCACTAGATGGATGTTAAGACGACCTTCCTTCATGGAAACTTGAAGGAAGAGATCTACATGGAGCAACCAGATGAATTCTCAGCCCCTGGAAACTAACGTAAAGTTTGTAAGCTCCAAAGGTCGATCTATGGTCTTAAAAAATCGTCACGAAAATGGTACCACATGTTCCACGAGGAAATCTTGGGCAACGAATTCGTGAATCACGAGGATCCCTACGTGTACACTAAACACTAAGACCTTAGGGTCAAAGTATGTCATCTTAACGTTATACGCCGATGATATACTTATTGCAGGAAACAATGTGAGTTATTTAAAAAATCAAAGTCCTGGTTATCATCTATATTTGAGATGAAAGACATGGGTGAGGCCACTTACATCTTGGGCATTAAGATTGCTAGAGATCGTGGTGCTCGTAGATTATGTCTTTCTCAGGAAGCTTTGTTGAGAAGGTTCAGTCTCTATGATGCTAAACCCATGCATACATCAGTTGTATATGGGAGTGCGGTGTCGAAGCATGATGGCCCAAGAACCTGGTAGAGAGTGAATAAATGAAAAGTGTAGAGTACCTCAGTATGTAGGAAGTCTGATGTACACGATGCAATGCGCTCGTCCAAATATCTGTTACGCTGTGGGATTAGTAGCACGTTTCCAATCAAACGAATTATGAGGTATTTGAAAGACACGACATACTACAGATTGTGCTGTGAGGGAAGTAAGCTTGAATCGATAGGATATAGTGAAGCCGGCCATGGTGGTGATCTAGATGATCGTAAGTCCTCCTAGGAGTGTTTCTCCTTGCTAATACTGCCATCTATTGGATGAGCAAGAAGCAATCCTGTGTCGCGATGTCTACTATGGAATCTGAATTCGTAGCTCTCTCAAAGAATGCACACGAAGCTGTCTGGCTAAACATATTCTCGACTGCCCTGCTTGACATCGAGGATGGGAGTAAGCCTTTGCGTATTTACTCTGACAGTCAAGCAGCGATAGGGGCAGTCAAGATTCCGAAGTACCAATGTAGGAAAAAACACATTGATATTACATATAACTATGCGAAGAGTGTGGTAGAAGACAAGCTGATCTCATTTGAATTCATGCATTCGGAAAATATGGTTGCAGATTCATTGACCAAACCCTTACGCAAGGATGTTTTTGAAAAGCACGTAAAAATGGTTGGCCTGCGTAGGATGTAAAAGGCTCGTAATGTGTGACAGTAACATTTTTGGATTTGAAGTAACTTTTGAATAAAATAATTGCTATTTGAGTTTATTATTTTTACGACGTTATAATGACAATATTACATCGGATGGACGGTCTATAAACTAGTAATTTGAGCGTAAAACCTCATAATAAAATATGTCTAATGTGGACCTGCCTCGTCACACGGGCACAGTTGTCTTGATGGAAGGGAAACCTCAGCCATATCTAGAATGGATAAGAGCCATGGTATCTCGAGAGAGAAATCTGGTTATGCAAAACGATCATTAGGTTTCGAGGTACACGATATGATCAAAGTTTTGCAGATCGTCATGATGAAATACATTCCTCTACCACCAAATTCTGGGCTAGATGAGAATCTACGATAGCATATGACATTCCACTCCTGATATAAAACAAATTTAGGTTATGCTATCGACGAATACTTCATACTGTTGGCATTTTGTATATATAGGCCTCCGTAATAGGGAGCCCATTAATATAATCCAAACAACTTAAGACTAATTGGGGTTAGTCACATTAGGGATTTTAGGTCAGGCCAAAATCCCAATGGATCAATGGAGGCCCAAATTGGGTTTCCCTCAATTAGTGTGGCCGGCCGAACCTATAGGGAGCCCAAGGGTGGGTTTTGCTCACCTCCTCTTATAAATATGAGATGTTAGGGGATTTCTTATGGTTAATCACTCTCTCCCTTTTAGTTGACTAGACAAGAAATTCCTCTCCCTATAATATCAATGGTTTGACCGATGGTTCCATAGGACCAAGGAGGTGCCAAAATTGTGTCAACAATTTACCCTAGAGATCCGTCTCGTCACCAAATTGAAAGAGGCTTTGTTGTGGAGACAATTTCCTGCAGACTGCTTCTTAAAAAGAGTTCCTGCAGGACCCGGTCGGTAGATCGAGAACTCCCTCTGTTACGATTCTTGGACTACAGAAGATTAACATGTTTGTGCCCCTTTCCGTTGTGTAATTAGTTACCTGGCATGTACAAGTGTTTTAATCCGTAGTAACTATCCCATAATTCCAACAAGGGTATCAGAGCCTGTGTAGGCAAATATTTGGCCTCCAAATTTGCCACTCCAAAGTTTCTTCTTCTCCAAGAAATGAGAGAGCTCCTAAAAACTATTAAGTGTGAAGGTTTATGGAAATTCTCTCTTATTTCCACTAATAATGTTTGATCCTATGGGTAATCCTTGACCCCTTTCTATTTTCTACAAGTCTTTAGTGGCATGACTAAGTGTTTTTACATCCTTGTTACAACACACGTCATTTTTAGATTCGACTTGTGCAACCATACTAATGTGTTATATGTACACATGATTTATTTATCTTAAACCATGATCCATGTTTTCATCATCGCATAGTCGACTGCATGATATTATTATTAATAATACGTCATCGCATCATGCACACATGTATCATCACACTCATCATGTACGTGTCAGATACGTCCGTAGCTAACACATTCATGATTAGTATATTTTTATGCATGTCAACACCCATGAACATGATTACATAAATTTATAACTCGTCACATATATTTTTCGTATATATATATATGCATATCTGTTACACTAATCCTGTCAGCAGAAATCAAATACTCGGCAAGAAAAATAAAGTTAGGCGAAATCAAGGCCCGCGTGCCCAACCGACAAAAAACCATCGCCCGAGGTCAGCATCGGGCCCAAATTGGACATGTATCCTATCTTAAAATAGAGTCAATTAAGGGTCAAGCCATTATTTGACTCGGGGGCAAGTGATGGATACATGCCCAATTCGGGTTCGTATTTACATTCCGAACTTCGCAAACACGTCAAAATCACGTAAACCGTCAAAACGCGCTCCCGAGGTTTAAAACGGTCCGGACGCGCGACACACGCGTCCGGACCGGACCTCCGGATTGCCTTAGGCAATCCGGAGAGGTCCGAATTGCCCTAAGACGACCCGGATCGCGCCAGGATCGTCTGAACCCGACATGACCCGATTCGTCGTCTGCGGCGCGTGTATTCCGTTTGTAACCTCACACCAAGTTAGAGTTTTCTAATAGCCAAATTCAATCCAACCAGACGACGGTTCACATTTTCCTTTAAACCGGCGTCAAACCGCACAAAAACCGGGATCAGTTCTAAGGTTTCCTATAAATAGGGAGCCTAGGCCATCCATTTTATTTACATTCACTGGAGATTGACTTTAGAGCTCTGACTTCTCTCTCTAGAATACTCATTTAAGCATCGGAGAGGGCTCAACCGGCACCACCCCCCCCCCCCCCCCCCCGCCATGCTGGTTATAGCCCTTGTGTGCAGGTTCAGACGACAAGCTTGAAGTCAAGAGCGCAGGTCAAAGGATTGAACACAGTGAACGAAGCGAAAATTCGTCAAGTCCCTCAGATCAAGCGGGTTTGAACGAAACACATAGGTCTTGAACTAATTAAGCAATAAATTACACTGATTTATTCTCCTAATAAATGCTAAATATTCTGAATATTAAATACAAATATTCAGAAAATATATTATGCAATAAATAAAGATACTATCATAATATTGCACTGAGCATTCTTGGAAACTTTGCGACTTGTCATATTTAGACATTTCCTCATTTAGCGCGCCACATGTCACGCGTGTCGCGCGTGTTCCAAAATTAGGTTCTTACACTTTGCCCCTCTTTGGGGTGGATTCCCGTAGAACATGTTCGAGGGGATTCGTCCAAAGAAAAGGAAACACCGAATTTTGGATGAGAAGTCTATCTTTTATTTGATTCATCGAGTCTTCAAGGGAGCTCCTGGCTTATTTCGGACAGCGCTAAAGAAAACCACAATTGGTAGTGTAGAATGTAGAGCCTTCAGAGGCAGTGCGGTAAATAAGAGCCTCCAGTGGCGGTGCAGAAAAGTAAAGCCTCGGTCGGCGGTGCCACTGTTAACGGTGCTTCCGTTGGCGGTGCGTAAAAGTAAAGCCTCCAGTGGCGTGCAGTAATGAAAAGCCTCCAGTTGCGTACAGTAACGAAAAAACTTGATCGACGATGCCTCCGGTGGCGAGCGACAAGGAAAAGCCTCCGGTAGCGTGCAATAAAAATAAAACCTTAATCGACGATGCCTCCAGTGGCGAATACTGGATACTAAGGCTTCGTTCGTCGGGGGTGACTCTCAGAAAGCTGGAAAACTTCAGGTCCTGATTATCGGTTTTGACTCTCGGAAAGCTGGAAAACTACAGATCCCGAATACCGGTTGTGAGTTGCGAAGGCTGAACTTTAAAGGCTCCATTTGTCGGGTTGTGACACTCAGAAAGCTGGAAAACTTCAGGTCCTGATTGTCGGTTGTGACTCGCGAAGGCTGAACATCAAAGGCTCCGTTCGTCGGGTTGTGACTCTCAGAAAGCTGGAAAAATTCAGGTCCTGATTATCGGTTGTGACTCGCGAAGGCTGAAAATCAAAGGTTCCGTTCGTCGGGTTGTGACTCTCAGAAAGCTGGAAAACTTCAGGTCCTAATTGTCGGTTGTGACTCGCGAAGGGTGCGACAACTTAGCGGGATCTTTTTTTTGTTGTGAATTTCTCTCTTATTGTATCCTTTTGCCACGGTCGATTGAGAGATTTCCGACCGTGCCCCTCGTTTTTTTATTTTAAATTTTATCTCCTTTTTCCATGATTGCAATTTCTGAATTTGCAATCATGCCCCTCATTTTCTGATTTCGACTAGGCCGCCCTTTCGGGTTTTCAACCTAGCAGAAGCACTCTTTATTTGGTAGTCGATTAAAGGGTGGCTGTGACCCTTTCAATTGAATACTGCATCCTCCGTTGAAGAAGCTCTTCTTTTTTAGAAGTCAATTTCGGGTAAACTGTGGCCCGTTCTTTTATTTCACGCATTCGAAGTTGCGGCAGCACCTCTAATTTGTAGTCGTTTGGAGGGTGGCTGAGACCCTCTCTTCCCATCTTCAATGTTGGGGGAGCTCTTTTGATTTGTAACCATTTGGAGGGTGGCTGTGGCCCTTTCCTTTATTTTCTCGCCCTCACCGGGTTTGCGGGATCACTCTTTTTGTGTAGCCATTTTAAGGGTGGTTGTGGCCCCTTTTTTTTTTTTTTTCTCCCGCCCTCACAAGGTTGGCGGGATCACTCTTTTATCTGTAGCCATTTGGAGGGTGGTTGTGGCCCTTTTTTATTCTCCCGCCCTCACATGGTTCGCGGAATCACTTTTTTATTTGTAGCCGTTTGGAGGGTGGCTGTGTCCCTTTCACTTATTTCCCACTTTTGATGTTGCGGGGGTGCTCTTTATCTGTAGCTATTTGAAGGGTGGCTGTGGCCCTTTCTGTAGTCGTTTTAGGGACGTCTAAGACCCTTTTTATTTGTAGTTGATTTAGGGACAACTGTGACCCTTTTATTTATTCACCGCTCTCACAAAATTTGCATGAGCATTCTCTTTATTTTTCTCGGTAGCCAATAAAAGGGCGGCTGTGACCCTAAAGAAAAATGATTTTTTTTTTTTTTTTACTTTTTGCTTTTTTTTTAAAAGAAAATTTAACGAAAATAATCAACGATAATTATGTACACGCCCCTAGTGGAAAATTGAAAATTTCTAATTCAAAACATCTTCTAGAGAATGACTTAATTGATTGAGTCAAAATATATCGCCGTGTTGATGTCTTGGATGGACCCTACGTCAAATGGATGACAGAGACGATAATGTCTTCTTCTCCCGGCTTCTCGAGTGCTCGGGCAATTGCTCAATCTTAGCTGGGGATGCCCCATGTGGCAAATGGTCGTGCACGAGATATGATTTTCATGAGATTTGATTTGGATGATTATCGAAGCTGCACAATGAGTAAGGAAAAACTCAAATTTTGTGGATAAAATTGATCACAACTTCACTTACCTAGGTGTTGGATCTTTTTGATGTGCTCGACATATTTAATGGCAATTCGTTCCATATGTGAATGGACCTGCTGCATATTCCGACTTTTTTCTCCATCTGGCGGTTGTGCTTGATTTCAACAGGAGATGCCATTGGTTACCACTGAACGGTTTAGACCTCTCCGTAAAACAGATGTACGGCCTTGTTTGGGGACGCGTATGAATTCCATACATGGCAGGTTGAATTTTGGCATGAAATTTCTCTGAAACAGTCACGTTTCACGTGGTTGCGATCTCGTCGAAGTAGTCATCTGATCTGCAAAAAAAGGTAGGGACACTCAAATCTCAATGAAAAAATCGAGTACAATTCATCATACCTGAGTGTTGGATATCTCGAATGCGCAATTTGTTTTCCGTGCAACTCGATGACTGTATGTTCTTTTTTGTTGCCACATTTGGCCGGCGGAACTTATATGTAAAAGATACCTAACCAAGGGTACTTGAAAAGAGTGAATGAAAAAATCAGTGTAGAGAATATGAGAAATCATGCATGATTTTTTTTTAAAACTATAATGTCATTCATTTCATAATTTTGATTACTTTTCAAAAAGGAATCAAAATTTATGATCTACGGTATTTCGCACCATCATGGAGTTTACTGAGTTTGCTGAGTGCACTATCTGGCTCGAACGCAGGACAGATGCTCAAAAACAGAGTTTTTTTCAAAAAGGTTTTCTCGTTCTTTGTTTAAACTTGAATAGTCGCACTTAACTGCACAATTAAACTATTTTCTCAAAAAATAGAATCAAATCTCATTTTTTTTAAACGCTAGATCATGCGAAGGTTGAGACGATCTTGCCGAAAAAGTGAAATACACCTTGGATAAAACGAATGACACTTTGAGTTTTTTTTAATGCTCATGCATGCTCGAAACTTAAAGTTTTACGGTTAAGAAATTTACAACTTACAACCAGTCTACCTGAATGATACATATGGAATGTATGTATCAAATGAAAAATTCAGGTAAAGTTTTTTTATAAAAAGAAATGCAAATGCAATGCATGTTTGGAATTAAAAGCTCAACAACTAAGAGAAGATCTACAATCTATCTAAACAATCTTTTTTCCTAAAACAATGTCTATGAGATGTACATGAGATGAAAAATGTAAATTAAAAAAAAAAAAAAGGAAAAGTATGTAAAACATGGAACATGTTTGCAAAAGATGGTTTTATGGACCAATATGTTTTAAATTGTACAACATGTTTGAAAAAGATGGTTTTATGGACCAATATGTATTAAAATGTACAACAAGCTTACAAAAGATGGTAAAATGACGTATCGTCCACTTTTTGTCACTAGTCTCATTAAGTGGGCACATGCAGATCACGTTTTTAAAAAATAATAATAATAATTACTAGTATCTACATCCACCCATTAATAATCATTACTATGCATAAATTATTTTCTTGCTTTAATTATTATTATTATTTTTTTCTAAAAATGTGTTTCACACGTGTCCTAATGAAACTATTGATAACAAGTGGACGATATGTCATTTTAACATATTTTGTAAGCTTGTTATACATTTTAATACATATTGGTCCATAAAACCATTTTTTTCAAACATATTGTACATTTTTAAAACATATTGGTCCATAAAACCATCTTTTTAAAAAATGTTGCATGTTTTACATACTTTTCCCTAAAAAAAACTTACAAGCTACATGAATATTTTTTTTTTTGTTTTTTTAAAGAGGAAAAAAATCAATGCATCCTAGTTGCTAAAAATTAAAAAATCAAGTAAAATATTTTTTTTAAAGAATGCATATGAGATGCCCAAAAATAAGTTGCAAACTTAAAAATAAAAGTTCGACAACTAAGAAAAATTACAATTTACCGGAATTGTTTTTTCTGAAAATAATGCATATAAGATGCACGTATTTAAATAAAAATTCAGGTAAAATGTTTTTTTAAAAAAAAAGAAAAATAAGAACTCTAAAACTAAGAGAGCTTACGTTTCATCTAATTTTTTCTAAAAAATTAATGCACATTTGATGCATTATTAAAAATAAACGATTCAGGTAAAAAGTTTTTCAAATGATGCATATAGAATGCACGTTCGAAATTAGAAGCTCTAGTAGCAAAAGAGGAATTACAATATTCTTAAAAATGTTTTTTCAAACAATGCATGTATGATGCGCTTAAAAAGTACAACTTACCTGAAGAATTTTTTACAAATATTGCATATGAAACGCAAGTTTGAAATTAAAAATCCAGGTAAGAGTTTTTTTAAACAATGCATACGAAATGAATGTTTGAAAATAAAATTTCTACAACTAAATGACTAATTACTTAGCTGAAAACATTTTTTTTTTTAAAAAATGCAATGAGATGCATGCTTAAAAAAATAAAAGTTACTCAGATAGAAGAAAAAAATTTACAGTTTACCTGATAACTTACAACAAAAAACATGGATAAAAACGACATGTTAGAGGGGGTAAAAAATGTGTGTGGCTTTGCTCTACAAAGTAGGTTCCACCGACAGGCTTCCGACACGGTGGTTTCCTCACCCCATCATAGGGATCACAGGACCTTCACGAGCGGTGGAGTTGTTCTGAGTCGTTCCGGCGGCTCGGCCGCGCGGTCGTACCTTTACTATCTCTCCGGGGTTCTTAGTTGCCCTGGGTTTTAGGCATTTTTGGAGATTATTCTAAAAGTGGTGTGTGCGAGTTTATACAATAGCACAAAAAGAAAAAGAGTTAATCATAATATAAAAAAATAAACTCCACACCTGAAATCACAAAAAAAAAGTTAGATCAGTGAAATCAAAATAAAATAAAATTAGAAACTACACAACTCAAGCATGGCAAAAAGCGAATATATGGAGCCCGAACAATCTAAATCCCTAGCAGAGTCGCCAAATTGTCATACCTAAAATCTGACCTAAGGTGATATACGTTTTGAAAACGTTGATTTTTTAAAAGAGTCGCCACTAGTTAATTAAGGCTAACTAGAATTCTAATTTACCTAAGCGAATAACGAATTAAACACCTAAGTATAAAATCGGTCTACGATCAGAAATTCGAGTTCGGGGGTTCTATTTCGAATTAAAAAACACATGGAATTAATCTCGCCCTTTCACATATATATTGAAAAAGGCAAAAAACAAGCTAGGATTGAAAATCAAGAAGGGCAGATGGGATATTAGGGTGTAACCACAACCCTATTAACCAGAGTTTAGCCGCTTGTTTTCCAATCCAATGAGCTAAGAAAAAACTATTACGTCTAACAAAATTAACTATTACATCTGAGAGAGATAAAAGAGTACTAATATCCGAAATAAAGCCAAAAAGGGAACTAGGCGAAGAGTCGGGGTCTGCAATCAGTGAGACCAAAACTTGGGAATCCGAGAAGAGTCGTTGCGTAGAGGGAAAATTCCCCTGAAGGATCAGTCCTGCACGAACAGCTACAACTTATGCCAATAAAGGGTCATTCCCAGTGGTCGAGTGCACCAACACTCCCTGAATCTGGCCTTCAGTGTCCCTAAAAACAGCCGCTCCAAAAAGGTTGCCCGAAGCTAAATCGACCACACCATCGACTAAAATACAACCAAAAAGTTGGCGTGGTTCACGATCCAAAAGTATTACTGTTCTTCCGAGTGAGGGGGTCCCGGTGGAGCCTGTTTCAGGTAATACATCAAGATCCGAGTCAACAGACAGTTGGTTAAAATGATAAATTACAAACTCGACTGACGGGCTAATGTTGATGAAAATAAACCGATTACATTCTAGCCAAATGGACCACATAATATTTACATTTGTTTCTAAACAACAAAAGTGAGAAATTCCTATCCGTTTCATCAAGATCGAAAGTAAGCCACTGAAATTTGCTGGTAATATTCAGCTTCTCCGGACGAACCATGAGAGGACTGGCGAACCAGACTCTCTGAGTGAAGGGGCATGTGAGCATCAGATGGTCCCAGGTTTCAAAGGCATGTTTGCAGAAGCAACATAAAGGACTAGCTCTCCGTAATCTCTGGAATAGAGGTACACCAAGTGGAAGGCCGTTTACACATCCTTTCCAGATGAACATTCTAATTTTTGGAGCAACTTTGAGATTCCAAAGTCGTGTCCAAAAAGAAGGACTAGCAATCCTAGGGGATGTAGATGTTGAAGCCGAAAGTGCGTTCCTATCAAGAGAAAAGAGGAAGTGGTATCCAGATTTAACAGAGTATTGTCCTTGTCGTGTGTGTTTCCAAACAAGTTTGTCTGGGATTGGAAAGAGTGGCAGAGAAATGTCTGTGATGATGGTCTTCATGATGGGATGGACTAATGTGTTCAGGAGAGGTATATTACAGTTTTTCGAGGTTGGATCAATGACTTGCTCAACTGATAGAGCACGAGGGACTGTCCCTGATTTCGCCCAGGGCACGAGGGATAAATGGTTCGGTACCCAGGGATCTGTCCAGAAATTAACAGACGCTCCTGAACCGATACGCCATCTGCTACCTTCAAATAGTGTTGGTCTCAAGTTTAGGAGGGTTCTCCAAGGGTGGGAGTGAGAGGAAGAAGCGTATGTAGTCGAGAAAGGTTCTCGAGACAAGTATTTGGTCCTCATAACCGAGGCCCATATGGAATCATGAGAGGTGAGGATCCTCAATAGTTGTTTAAAAAGGAGGGCATTGTTAAATAAACATAGATTTTGAAAACCAAGTCCTCCCTAGGCCTTTGAAGTTGTGATTCTAGGCCAAGAAATCCAATGTATGCCCTTAGTTGATGAGGAGTTTTTCCACCAGAATGCCCGAATTAATTGTTCTATTTTATCCAGAGAAGATAGAGGAAGTTGTAAACAGGACATGGCATAGATGGGGATGGATGCCACTGTTGCTTGAATCAAAACAGCCTTTCCGGCTGCAGACAAAAGAGAGCTCATCCAGCCTTGAATTCTGTTGGATACTCGATCAACCAGCCTATTTCCGATTGTTTTTTTATGTGATGCCCAGTCGATAGGTAGGCCTAGGTATAGGTTCTCATCCTTCATTTCCCGAACACCCAGGATGCTACAAAAGCGTAATCGATCTTGGGAGGAAACATTTTTGCTGAATTTGATGCTGGATTTTGAATAGTTAACCAATTGACCCGATTCTCTGGCATATGTGTTAAGGATATTAATGATATTGTTGACGCTGTAGTCGGATGCTTCCATGAAGAAGAAACTATCATCTGCAAAGAATAGATGAGTTATAGGTTGGCAATTCGATCTTGGGCGAATACCTTTGATCCTACCCTCATGTTGAGCCATGGTCAATTTGGCTGATAAGGCTTCAACACAAAGAAGGAACATGAAAGGAGAAAGCGGGTCACCCTGTGGTAATCCCCTGGTTTGTTGGATGAAAGAAGTTGGCTTTCCATTGATGAGAAAAGCCAACGACGGTGTGGTGACACATTGCATGACCCATTGTTGAAAGGTCAACGGAAAAGATAGAGCTTGCATAATACGGGAGAGAAAGGGCCATTCGACGCGATCATATGCTTTGCTCATATCTAATTTGAGTGCTATAAAGTGCTATAAGGCCTATCTTTCCTACTCGTCTATTCTTCATCATGTGTAATGGTGAAATTATTCTCGGGAGGATCGTTCTCAACCGTTTAGTAAGTATTTTGGAGATAAGCTTGTATGTGAAGTTGCAGAATCTTATTGGGTGCCAGTCAGAAATGCTTTCTGGGCATGTGCCCTTAGGTATCAGGACGATGTAAGTTTTGTTGATTTCCTTTAGCAAATGGTCTGTGCGGAAAAAACTATGGACAACTTGGAGGAGATCGTTTGAGACAATGTCCAATGTAGCTTGATAGAATTTTCTTGTATACCCATCCGGACCAGGGGCCTTCTCTGGGTGCATCTCTTTGAATGCAGACATGATTTCATTGTGTGATATCTGAGCGCCCAAATGTGTGGTAGTAGTCGCTAAAATGCGGTTAAGGAGAAGATCCGGCAATGTATAGTTCTCTGGTAAATCACCAGCGTGGAAAAGATGAGTGAAGAATTCCAATATATGGGTTTTGATTGCAGCTTGATTGGGGATCCATTGATCATTTGAGTCTTTTAGCCATTCCAGGCGGTTCCTTACTCTTCTCAAGACAATCGAGGCATGCAAAAATTGTGTTGCGGTCCCCTTGTAGGAGACAGAGCTGTCTCGATTTTTGTCGCCAATGTGTTTCCTGGTTGTGGTACAGTTTGTCTAGACGTTGTTCCAGAATATTGGATGAAGGGGTGTCTGAGGGAGAAGAATATTGACAATTTGCAATTTGGTCCACCAGGGCTTTGATTTCAGCTTTAAAGTTTCCAAATGTGTCCTTGCTCCACCGCCGAAGAGAAAAACGAAGGCGTTTCAGTTTGAGGGCCAAGGTACCTTGGGGTGAAGCAGTGATAGGGCAAGACCATGAACGTTTGACAGTGGGGAGGAAACTTTCATGATTGATCCACATATGTTCAAAAGGGAATAAAGAGTGGAAGGATGGTGCCTGAGAATCCAACCTAAGAAGAATGGGGCAGTGATCAGATCCTACCCGTTCCAGATGGACAAGGGAGGACATTGGAATGGAAAGGCGCCAGTCGAGAGTGGAGAAAGCATGATCCAATATCTCTTGAATGAAAAATTCCCCAGTTCTCTTGTTGGACCAAGTGAAAGGGGCTCCATAGAACCCCATGTCTAGAAGATTTAAGCTATCAGACCACGAGTGGGCCTGGATAAGTCGGGCGTCGGATACTGGGTTTCCACCTTCTTTTTCCGAGCTATGCCAAATGTCGTTAAAATCACCAATAAGGAGCCACCTGGGAGAAGGGGAAACTTGGAGGGAGTTGAGTTTGGCCCTGAAGGCCGTTCTACGGCCGAATTTGAATGGTGCATATACAAAGGTGGCATACCACGGGGATGTAGTAGGATCTGTGGAAATGGTGCAATGGAAGAAGTTTGCAGTTTGAGAGAGGATATCCAAGGAAAAACTATTCATCCACGCTAGAACTAAGCCTCCTCGAGTATCAGAGGGTTCTTGAATGGCTATATTAGAATAACCTAACCGTGTAAGGGCAGCACTAAGACGAGGTAAATTAGATTTGACCTCTGAGAGAAAGACGATTTTGGGTCTCCAGACACCGACCAGAAAATGTAGGTGTCTCATTGTCGGGCCTTGACAATTCCAGCAAAGTGTATTCTTTGGGTTGGCGGAGAATGTCGAGACGACATCTCCGCGGGCCGCATGTTGTGTAACAGGTTCAAATCCAGAGAAATAGACCCGATTGGGCAAAATGTCCTAGTTCTAACTAAGGCAGGAATATCTATCTTAGGGTGATAGGAATCCTTATTCGAAGGAGTAAAAGTATATTAACCTTGGTATTGTAAATGATGCCAGATTGTAAAAAAAATTGGCTACCTGAGAGAGGGAACCATCAAGTCTCGAGGGTATAAAATTACGTCCTCTCCTTGGTTGGGTGCGTCTAGCTTGGGAGCCAATCGTATTGTCCGTCGTGGTTCCAATAAGTTGTGAAAATTCCCGAACACGTCCAGCTTGGGTGGGCTCCGACAAGTGAAAATCCGCCAAACGATCTGTTGGTTCCTGGATTGTGAGTTCCGTCCGACGACGTTTCTTGGAGGGTAGGTCTTCGTCAACTTGCATGGGTTCCTTGCCCGGGCGATGCTGAATTAAAGATTCTAGTGGGGGAAGACCCAGTGGAGGAGATAAGTATTCCGTTGAGTGGTCCGTTGGATGGGCAATCTGATGGAAGTGCTCCATAAACCTGATTTGCTCCGCCAACTCCTGGTCGTCCATGAAATGTTCGTTGGGCGTCCCCGATTCAAGTCCTAAAGCCACCGACATTGCAGCTAGGTCGTCCACTCAAGACATGTTAATATTTGGATAGGGTATTCCAGTTGTTGCTGTAGCGAGGGAAGGGTCAACCGCTATGGAAAGGGCATTTTCCACTAATACTCCCATGAAGTGGCTCAAGCTTTGCATAGTGTGTGTGCCGGAGTTAGAAGGTGGTGGATGAGGTGCGGATGAAGACTGACCGTATTGAGGAGAGAAAGTGTTGTCAGTCCCGAGAGAAGGTTCGCCTGTGGTGGAGTGTACCTGAGGATGTGCATGGTATGCAATCGCGGTAGAGATCCAAGGCAAAAGCCAACTAGGAACTAGGGCAGGCACAAGATAGGGGAGATGGCACTGAGAAATTTCTGATCAAGCCAAAGGGGGGAAGAGGTGGTCAGCCAAAGGATTAGCAAAAGGGAACGTCTCTGGCGCTCTATCGAGTGGTGGGAAGCGAAAGCCTGGTGGAGGTAAATCTGTCTGAGAGGCCGGAGGGAGACGGGAAGGCCCGGCCTCAGTTGGGCCATTAGGTAGGGCCCACCTCTCTGGAACTGCAGACTGAGCCCAACGACGCATGTAGACAGGTTGTGGAGTTGGATGAGTCAAACGTGGAACTGCATGTCTCAATCTGGGTGGAGAAGAAACCCTAGATGAAAAGCGATGTGGTGGGTCAGAGTTAGCCGGATCACTTTCCTCATTCTGTGGCATACCTGCTTGTGCAGCTTGTTCTGCTTCTCGTCGCTGTCGTGCCGCCACCATGTCTATGCCAGAAGGACGATTTAGGGAGGGATCGTTAAAGGGAGGTATCCATCGTAGTAAAACCCCTACTTCCACGGTTACCATGAGAATAAAGTTCTCTGCCCGGGCGATGGCGAGGGACTAATCTAGGGTGTTGAAGGGCAGCTTCCATTCTTCGGTTGATGGCGTCAAGAATACGGTCGTCCGGCAACCGGCATTCAGCTAGGTTATGTCCATAACTCCCAAATCGGCGGCAAGGGAATGCGATTCTGTAGCTAATGGTGATTTCATAAGAAAGAAATTCATCATTAAGCCCTAGAATAGGAATCACCGGTTCTTCTAGGTTGAGCAGGACGCAAACACGTGCAAAAGTTGTCTCCATGGCGAGTTCCTCAGAGAAATCCACCTGAAGGATTGGACCAACCCTCTGGGCGAGCATGCCGATATTCTGTTCGGTCATCAGATGAGGAGGGATACCCCAAAGTTTGATCCATACCGGAACGCGAGTAAAATCGATGCTACTGATGTGGGAAATTGGATCAGCTTGGGTGAGTACTAGTATTTGGCCGTCAATTTGGAAGGGGTCATTCTGCAGCACCTCGGAGGCCAACCAATCTGAAGGAAAGTGAAAAACCCAAAGTCCATCGTTTCTTCTATTCCCACGAACAGCTTGAGGGATACCCCAGTAGGCCATGGTATAACGACGAATCAGGTCGGGACGCTCCCGTCGAAGGCCAAAACAACGGCAAAAAGTATGCGGTTCCAGTGAACCATAGTGTCTCCGATGGATTTGGGAATAGCTTGAAGTTGGATTGTGAATCGAGGGAGAAGTTGGGAGGAAGAAGAGAAGTCAGCTTGTGAGAAGATTGGAAGGTGGCTAGGGTTTGCAGAAAACTTAATGAAGGGAAGAGAGGGTGTCAAAGAAAAGGATGAGGAAGAAGGGTTTGAGACTGGCGGGGTAATGATGGTCATTGCAGGTGGAAATCTGCACGGCACCATTCTAGCAGGCATGCAATCCATGGCTGGTTGACACACAATCGGGGAGAGGGACGGTTTTCCAGGAAATGAAAATAATGACGGAGGCAGGCGCACGACGCTTCGGTGCCCGGAGGAAAAGCAATGATGATTAGAGTTTCTTGAAGATTGGGTTTCTTGGGAGAGAGAAAACGAGAAGCTCCTGAGCAGCCGCAATTATAAAAAACACAATTAAATTAAGTCTGACATATGTACATATATCCTATTACTTATTTTTTTTATATTACACATTATGTAGTAATGATAAAATAAATAAATAAGTAAATAAATAAAATAAGAAAACCTCCATACCTGCTCTGTTCGGTTTCTTTGTTTTCTTTTTTGCGATTGTCTTGTCTTACCAACCATCCAGCGATATGGAAGTGGACAGAGTCGGGCCTTCAAGCGATTCCGGGCGAGAGCAAATCTGAGATTTTGGAGGAAGTGAATTACTCCAGTGCTGGTCAAAGGTGAAGAATCGGATGCTGCGGGATGAGTCCGATGGATGGGCTGGGTTATGTTGTTGCGCTGTAAACAAGGCAGAGGATGTGTGTTGGGGATAACGGAGTGACTCGATTCTGGTGCGGCAACTGCGATCGGAGGTCATGACCGGTGCTAACGACAGCGTCGTAGAGCGTGCTGCGGAGCTCGGATGGAGGAATGGTCTGAGGCTGGGGTCATTGTGTCGATTGTAAACGAAACGGAACCAAGAAGACTGACGGAGTGGAAGGGATCAGATGGAGGCTCGACCGAAGGTCGCAGTGGCTGGTCGTGGAGAGGATTGGAGGTCGGGAGCCTGCTGCAGATGGGAAGAAGATGGAGATGATGATGTTGATAATAATAATAATAATAATAATAATAATAATAATAATAATAACAACAACTAAACAACCAAATTGACAATCAAGCCACACGAATAGTAGTATCTAAGACGACTTCTCAAAACATATGTTGCCATTTTTTTTGTTCTTCTTTTTCTTCCTTCTGTCTTTTTCATTACATGTAAACTCACCATATTTATAATACATAGGTCTTGAACTAATTAAGCAATAAATTACACTTATTTATTCTCCTAATAAATGCTAAATATTCTGAACATTAAATTATAAATATCCAGAAAATATATTATGCAATAAATACAGATGCTATCCTAATATTGCACTGAGCATTCTTGGAAACTTCGCAACTTGTCATATTTATACATTTCCTTATTTAGCGCGCCACATGTCACGTGTGTTCCAAAATTAGGTGTTTACATTGATGATGGACTAGCATGTGATAATTTACCTAAGCAATTGAATTATATATGCTGAGTATGAGTTCCTCAGAACATTAGACGCGTGACGCGTATGCATGAGGTTTGTTTGGTGTCTTGGATGTTATATGCGCATGAAGATTTACTTGTGAAGTAGAAATATATGTGCAAACTTGAGTTCCCAGAAACATTTTCAAAAAGTTCGGGTGTTTTCAAAAAGTTCGGGTGTTTTCAAAACCTCCCGTTCCGGTTGTTGCGGTTAAACCGTTTTAAAAGACTGATCTATTAGAAAAAAGATGACGGTAATGTGAACTCTTTCACGACCCCCCTTCACTCGGATTACTGTCGGTCGGTTGGGTTAGATGTCTGAGGAATCATTATTAGTCATCTCCTATCTCATAGATATCCGATGGACACAATTCTTTTTCAAAATGTTTTTTTCTTCCCACTTATGCATGATTGTCAATATAATATCAAATAACCGCACAGATGGATTCATCTTGTGCAAATGAGCTTTTGAATGAGACGAACTACGACTCGTGGTGCAAATGCATCAGTGACCTGCTAGAAGGCGAATGTCTTATAGACCACATTTAGAAAACAATGAGTTGTCCAGATGCGGGCCTAACAAAGGGCCTGGCATATACCTACTTCAAGTGGGAGCATGATGACATGAGGGCCAATGATGTTTTTCTGTTGCAGATGTCTTCGACCATCGAAATCGTGTATAAGGATATGCCTTCTGCAAAGGATATCTGAGATGCCCTCTTCCTAAAATATGGAAGCAGCTTGGCAGTAACCCTACACCCACTTATAACCGCTTTAGACGAATGTCTAAAGTGCAACAACACCAATGTTCTTGAAAAAACACACAAACTCCTTAGCATGGTGAAACCGATCGAAGAAGAAAGTCTGATGGTTGAATGGGACAAAATTCAAGCCATAATTGGGATTCTCCCAAAGTCCTGGAGAGTAACCAGGACTATCGGTAGTTCGGTATTGGACCTCCATAGTGTCATGAAGATAATCGAGATGGAACAAACTCGATTGGCATCGGTTACGAAAGAAACCAGAATGCCGAAACAACCTGCTGGACAGAAGAAGAGGAAAAGGGGCAAGGGAAAGAAACAACAAGCAGTCGACGGTAAAATGTTGACTAAACCTGAACAAGGCAAACTCCAGTTAAAATCGGAGATCGTTTGCAAGGACTCTGGCCCTCGCCGTATAGATGATGGGGCCAGGCCTAGCAAATCGCATACTGTCAAGGTATGCGACATTGGATATGTTAAGGAAACTTTAGTTTCCTCTACAGTCATGTTAACATATTCAAATTCCTCTTGGATCCTTGATTCAGGTGCAACGAACCACATAACCAATGACAAGAGTTTATTTGCCATGTTCAGACGAATGCCGAAGGATTCAAAAAGGATATATATCAGTGACAACTAACAAGTTGACATCGAAGGAATAGGGAACTGTAAATTGCCTATGCGCAATGGCAGAACCTTACTTCTCGAAAATGTCCTTTTTGCTCCTAGAATTCGAAGGAATGTTGTTTACGTTACTTCTCTTATGGATAATGGATATTCTTTATCATTTGAGAATTCCCTTTTTCGCATAAATAAAGGAGTTACCTTTTATGGTCATGCATTTTTCTCTAAAGGTCTCATCGTTATGGATCTTAATGGACATGAAAATTCGAATCGAATGTATTCATTGTCGTCTAGGGAAGCAGAAACTGATGCGGCCGGATGGCATTCGAGGTTGGGACACATAGGCTACGACAAGGTTCAGACCCTCGCTCGGAGTGGTCTACTCCCGGGCGCAACGCAGGTGGTGAAAACCACTTGCGAAGATTGTCTAGCCGGAAAGTCAACCCGCAAGCCATTCGGTGAATCACTACGATCCGAATATCCATTTCATTTGATTCATTCTGACGTTTGTGGACCCATGAATGTCACCGCAAGTAGTGGTAAACGTTACTTTGTTAGCTTCATCGACGACTTAACCCGTTATGGGTTTACTCATCTTATTTTTCATAAATTAGACGCGATTGATTGCTTTAGAAGCTTTCTCAATCTCGTAGAGAATCAGCAGGAGCGAAAGGTGAAAACCCTTCGTATCGATAGAGGTGGAGAATATATCTCTTATGATTTTTAAGAAGATGTGAGATGAAAAGGGAATTGCACATCAGATTACAATTCTTTACACACCACAACAAGCTGGTGTGGCTGAACGGCGTAATCGTATACATCTAGACATAGTTAGAATCATGATGTCGCAGGCAAAGTTGCCAATCTCCTATTGGGGTGACGCACTTATGACTGCTACACATGTAGTAAACCTTGTTCCCAAAAAATCGGTGGACATGATACCATATGAGCTGTGGTTTGGTAGAGAGGTGGATCTTACGAGACTGCGACCTTGGGGTTGTGCAGCATACACGCATCATACTGACAGCCGTTATGGCAAGTTAGGACCTAGAGGATTGAAAAGTATCTTCATTATATACTCTGAAAACTCTAAGAGGTACGTGTTTGTCGCAGCTCAGGAGAATGGTGGCGTGGTATGAGTCCAGAGACGTTACATTCCTTGAGGACGAATTTCCTACGCTTGGAAACCCCAGTGAACGATATGGTTAATGAAGATGGAGACATTTGCATAAGAAATCCAGTGGGAGAGTCAATCCAACCACACATATCACTGTTGCTGCAGCTGCGAATCAAGTTACACCTGATAATCATGTTACTGAACCTATGGATGAAAATTCAATCTTACCTCAAATACTTACTGTAACCAGTGGGATGGTACGACCAATTCGGTTCCCGGTCATCGTAACCATGGAATTAATCTCGGAGGTGGAATTCCGATACCTAGAGGACGTCCAAGAAAAGTTGTTGGTGAAAGTTCAAGTAACTCTCTTGTTCCCAGTGGGAGTATTGCACCGACAACGAGAATTATTCCTAGTGGGAGCATAGTTTAAACTCTAGATGGGACTATCGAACCTAGACGTAGTCTAAGGCACCGAACTTCTCCTAAGAAGTATCCCATCGACATAGGTGAATTGTTCGTCATCACTCTGGTTGATGAATTAGTAACGGTTAAACAAGCTATGGATGGACCTCAAGCGAGAGAATGGAGGAAAGCAATGGAGGATGAGAGTGCCTCTATGAAAGCTAATTCAGTATGGTCTTTAGTTGATTTCCTGCTGACCGCAGAGCAAT
Source organism: Clarkia xantiana subsp. parviflora (assembly GCA_036873135.1). Taxonomy (NCBI): domain Eukaryota; kingdom Viridiplantae; phylum Streptophyta; class Magnoliopsida; order Myrtales; family Onagraceae; genus Clarkia; species Clarkia xantiana. Next base: position 4,448,409 of record JAPTYO010000018.1, read on the forward strand.
AGGTGCCAAGTGGGTTCTAAAATTGAAACTCACTGCTGATGGATCCGTCGAACGATACAAAGCTCGACTTGTTGCAAAAGGATATATCCAACTTCACGGAGTCGACTTTGACGAGATATACTTACCCACTGTGCGTTACACCACAGTAAGAGCCATATTGGCTATATGGTAGCAAGCCTCGATCTAGATCTGGCCAGATAGATGTTAAGATTGCATTCCTCCATGGTAACCTGGAGGAAGAGATCTATATGGAGCAGCTGAAGGGTTTCATTACTCATGGCAATGAAAGTAAAGTTTGTAAACTCCAAAGATCTATTTACGGTCTTAAACAATCATCCCGACAATGGTACCGCAGATTCCACAAGGAAATCGTAGGAAACAGATTCAAGAATCTTCACGAGGATCCATCCGTGTACACGAAGACTTCCGAGTCTAAATATATCATCTTGACATTATATGTCAATGACATATTAATTTCCGCAAATGACGTGAGTTACATGAATGAGTCAAAGTCCTGGCTAGCATCTATATTTGAGATGAAAAACATGAGAGAAGCCACATACATCCTACGCATTAATATTCCTAGGAATCGGGCTGCTCGTAAACTATGTATATATCAAGAATTCTATATCAACAAGTTGTTGAAAAGGTTTCAACTGCAGGATGCCAAGCCCGTGGATACGTCGGTTGCACTCGGGTGCGCGCTATCGAAGCGTAATGGCCCGAAGAACCTGGCTGAGCGTGAACAGATGAAAGTGCAAAGTACTTAAGTATGGTTGGCAGCTTAATGTATGCCATGCAATGCCTCGTCCAGACATCTGTTACGCCGTGGGACTAGTATCACGATTCCCATCAGATCTTGGCACCCAACATCTAAAGGCTGTTAAACGAATAATTCGATACCTGAAAGGTACTGCCGACTACGCTCTGTGCTATGAGGGTGGAAAACTATAATTTTTAAGAATCAATGACGCCGACCATGGTGGCGATCCGGATGATCGTAAGTCCACATAAGAGGAAGTATTCCTCCTTGCTAATGCCTCCATGTCATGGATGATCAAGATGCAAACCTGTGTCGCGCTGTCTACGACGGAATCTGAATTCGTTGCCCTCTCTAAGAACGCACAAGAAGCGGTCTGGCTTAACAGGCTCTTAACTGCATTGCTTGGTGTCGAAGATGGGAGTAAACCTGTAAAGGCATACTCTGACAGTCAAGAAGCAAATGCAGCTGTTAAGAACCCTAAGTACCATAGCAGGATGAAACACATTGAAATAAAATATAATTATGGTAAGAATATGGTTTAGGACAAAGTTATCACATTAGAATACTTGTCTACTGAAAGTATGATGGCCGATCCATTGACTAAACCTTTACGCAGGGAAGTTTTCGAAAAGCATGTTAAAATGTTGGGACTGCGTAGGGTTTATGTAGACTTTATCGTGATGACAACTTTTGAAACTTTATTGAAATTTATTGCAATTTGAGTTTATTATTCTTACGACGTCATAATGTTTGAAATTTCATCGGATTTTTACGGTCTATAAAATAGTCGTAGGAGGGACAACCTCCAAAGTAAAATAATGTCGAATGTGGACGAAGCCTCGTCACACAGGCTCGGTTGTCTTGACGGAGAAGAGGATTCTCCATTAAGTCAAGACCGTCTAAGAACCACGGTGGCAAACCTGGTTAAGCAGAACGATCATTTGGTTTACGGAGCTACACAATATGATATAAGTTCTGCAAGTCTCCGTTACGAATCTCGTTCGTAATAAAACCACATTCTGGGCCAGATGACGAATCTGCGATAGCGTATGACACCCACATCCTGAATAAACTCAGGTTATGCTATCGACGCGTGCTTCATACTACGCGTGCCATGTTCGACCACAGGTTTATGCTCGGTTGCGCTAAATAGAATCTACGAGATTCGGATGGGCACAAACTTCTTCACCTAGAGCGTGTGACTGATCCCGGATGCTATATGAAGAACCATCCAAAGTATCCTTACAGACTTAGAACTCATACCTAAGGTCAGGCTCAATGTTCGCTTCGCAGCGTACGAGCGCAGTTCCGAACAAAAAGGCCTAGTGACCACGTCTTGGAAACCGGTTGGGTTTGACTAAGAGTATGAGCAATGAGGATGGTCAAGTACACTTGAAATTCTCCGACTCTTGTATTCACTAGGTGGCCACCAGCCCGACATTAGTTGAAAGGATGTGAATACTTGTACGGATGCCCTGAAGAAGTATTCCTATGTGGAAACTGGGCAATTGGAGAATTACAGTTGACCTAGGATACACCGCGACACTTTTAATTTTCACAGGTTGATTAGACACTTTTAATGTTTCGCGGGAGCTAAGACACTCCTAACAAACGAGTAGAACGATGCCCATCGTGTCCACCGGTCGTACCGCAAACCTCGTATGAACTATTCAGAGCAGTTATTGGATCGAAGACCGAATGCTGATGTGTTGGACGACAACATATTAATAGGCACCCTCCCATTTCGGCGAGTGGGAGCTGTTAGCATTTGGACTATGGGCCGCCGTAATTGGGAGCCTATTAATAAAGTCCATGTACCTAAGAAATTAGGTTCATGTCTCATTAGGGATTTTGGGCTAGGCCTAAAATCCCAATTGACATGGGAGGCCCAAAATTGGGCCTCCATATAGCATGGCCGGCCGACTTTTAGAGGAGGGGTAAAGTGGACTTTTGTCCACTTTATTCCTCTTATAAATAGGGAGCTCTAGGAGGGTTTTCATTGTTAGACTACGGGGAGTAATCACTAGGGATACAATAAACATGGTACATGCTAGTAATCAATATTACGCAGCGGAAGATTCGCACATACCTCTGACGTAATCTGTAGTCCCAAGATCCTGGAGCAGGGAGTTCCCGGTGCTCCCGTAGAGATTCTTGTTAAGGAAGCTCTACGGGGTATATTCTCCACAACAAAGCCTCTGATCGATTCTTGGCAAGCTCTCTTAGTTTTAGGGTTCTTACGTTTAAAATAATTTTTACCTGATTTTTTAATTAAAGACATGCATCTCATATGCATTATTTTCGGAAAAAAACTTTCAGGTAAATTGTAATTTTTCTTAGTTGTAGAACTTTTATTTTTAAGTGCATCCCATATGCATTATTATAAAAAATAAAAACAAAATAAAAAAAAACTTTTCACCTTTATTTCTAATTTTGAGCAACCAAATTCATTGATTTTTTTTCCTCGTTGAATAAAACCAAACAAATTTTTTTTTTTCAGGTAACTTGTAAATTTTCCTAACTGTAGAACTTTCATTTCAAGTATGCATCTCATATGCATTTTTTTAAGAAAAAAAATAATTTGTTGATAATAGACTGTACATTTTCTTAGTTGTAGAAATTTTAATTTTAAACATTCATTCTATATGCATTGTTCTCAAAACCACTTACAAGAATATTTTATTTCAAGCATGTGTTTCATACGTTTTATTTTTTGAAAAAAAAAAATTTCATGTAAGTTGTAAATTCTGTTAGTGCATTCAATGTGCATCATTTTAAAAAAAAAAAAAATCTGAATAATTGTAATTCCTTTTTGGCTCTTAGAGCTTTTAAATTCAAGTATAATCGCACAAGCATCATTTTCAAAAACCTTTTACCTGATTTTTTTAAGCATGCATTCAATATGCATTATTTTTACTTAAGAATAAACATTCCAGGTAATTTGTAAGTTTTTTAGCTATAGAGTTTTCAAATTCACGCATGCATCGCATTTGCATTATTTTTTAAAAAAAATCCACCTGAAATTTTCATTTAAAGTATGCATTCCATATGCATTATTCAGTTAAACTGGTTGTAAGTTGTAAGTTATTTAACAGTAGAACTTTAACTTCCGAGCATGCATGTGTTGGATTATGATGAGTAATCATGCAAGAAGAAACCCTATGTACGTGCTAGGTAACTAGTTACGCAGCGAAGATAGTGCACATACCTTTCTTACAGCCCAAGATCTTCCAAGAAAGTTCTCGATCCACCGATCGGTACCCCCGTAGAGGTTCCTGTTAGAGAAGCCCTATGTGGTTTGATCTTCACAGCAAAGCCTTCTTCGATTCTCGCGGGATAGATCTACGTGGAGTAAATTGCTCGTCGCAATTTAGGCACCTCCTTGGTGTGAGGTTCGGCCGGCCTAGTTTAGGGACTAGGGGGAGGGTTTTAATCTCAACACTTGGGAGGAGAAATTAGCACTTAAGAAGTCAACCCAAAGTCCCTATATATAGGAGTGGAGGTGGGAAAATCCCACCTCCTTACACCTCTAGTTCGGCGCCGAACCCATGTATGCGGGAGGCCCAATTTTGGGCCTCCCATATCACATGGGATTTTAGGCCTAGCCCAAAATCCCTAATGTGACACATTCCTAATTTCTTAGGTTAATGGCCTTTAATTAATGGGCTACCAATTACGGCGGCCCATAACCCCAAATGCTAACAGCTCCCACTCGCCGGAATTGGAGGGTGCCTATTAATATGTTGTCGACGAACACATCCACATTTGGTCTTCGATCCAATCCCTTCTCTGAATGGCTCATACGAGGTTTACCGTGCGACCGGCGGATACGACTGGCATCGTGCTACTCATCTGTTAGGAGTATTGTAGCGCCCGCGGAACGTTGATTCCACATGTCCAATCAACTTGTCATAAATAAAGTACCGCGCTGTATCCTAGGTCAACTGTAAATTTTCCAATTGCCCAGTTTCCACTTTGGGACACTTCTCCTGGGCATCCGTACAAGTATTCACAACCTTTCAACTAATGTCAGGTTGGTGGCCACCTAGTGAATACAAGAGTCGGAAAATTTCAGGGTTACTTGACCATCCCCATAGCATATACCCTTAATCAAACCCAACCGTTTTCCAAGACGTGATCACTAGGCCTTTTTGTTCGGCACTGCGCTCACACGCCGGGAAGTGAACATTGAGCCTGACCTTAGGTATGAGTTCTGAGTCCCTGAGAATAATTTGGATGCTCCTTCATATAGCATCCGGGATCAGTCACACGCTCTAGGTGAAGAAGTTTGTGCCCGTACGAATCTCGTGGATTCTATCTAGCACAACCGAGCATAACCCCGTGGTCGAACATGGCACGCGTAGTATGAAGCACGCGTCGATAGCATAACCTAAGTTTGGTCATGAAGTTGGGAAATGTCATATGCTATCGCAGATTCGTCATCTGGCCCAGAATGTGATTTTATTACGAACGTGGTTCGTAAGGACGATCTGCAGAACTTTGATCATTGTCGTGTTACTCCAAAACCAAATGATCGTTCTGCTTAACCTGGTTTGCCACCGTGGTTCTTAGCTAGTCTCGACTTAATAGAGAATCCCTTCTCCGTCAATACGACCGAGCCAGTGTGATGAGGCTTGGTTCACATTCGACATTGTTTTATTGTGGAGGTTGGCCCTCCTACGACTAGTTTATAGACCGTAAAATTCCGATGAATATTCAAACATTATGACATCGTAATAATCATAAACTCAAACTGTAATTTATTTTCATTATATTTCAAAAAGTATCATCACGATACTGTCTACTTAAACCCTACGCAGTCCCAGCATTTTAACATGCTTCTCGAAGACATCCCTGCGTAATGGTTTAGTTAATGGGTCCGCCATCATACTTTCAGTAGACAAGTATTCTAAAGTGATAACGTTGTCCTCAACAATATTCTTAGAAAAATTATATTTTATGTCAATGTGTTTCGTCTTGTTATAGTACTTGGGGTTCTTAAGTGCCGCAATTGCTGCTTCACTGTCAGAGTATACCTTCACGGGTTTACTCCCGTCCTCGACGCCAAGCAATGCAGTTAGGAGCCTTTTAAGTCATACCGCTTCTTGTGTGTTCTTAGAGAGGGCCACGAATTCGAATTCCATAGTATACAGTGCGACACATGTTTGCTTCTTGCTCATCCATGAAATGGCGGCATTAGCAAGGAGGAATACTCCTCCTGAAGTGGATTTACGATCATCAAGATTTCCACCATGATCGGCGTCACTATATCCTAACAATTCGAGTTTTCCACCCTCATAGCACATAGCGTGGTTGGCAGTACCTTTCAGGTATCGAATTATCCGTTTCACAGCCTTTAGGTGTTGAGTTCCAGGATCTGATTGGAATCGTGCTATTAGGCCAACAGGGTAACAGATGTCCGGTCGAGTGCATTGCATGGCATACATTAAGTTGCCAACCATACTTAAGTATTCTGCACTCTCCATCTATTTACGCTCCACCAGGTTCTTCGGGCCATCACGCTTCGACAACGCGCACTCGAGCAGAACCGGTGTATCCACGGGCTTAGCATCCTGTGGTCGGAACCTTTTCAACAATTTATTGATATAGGCTTCCTGAGATATACATAGTTTATGAGAAGCCCTATTCCTAGCAATCTTAATGCCTAGGATGTACGTGGCCTCTCCCATGTCTTTCATCTCAAATACAGATGCTAGCCAGGAATTTGATTCATTCTTGTAACTTACGTCATTTGTGGCAATTGGTATGTCATCGACATATAATGTCAAGATGACGTACTTAGACTTGGAAGTCTTCGTGTAAACGCACGGATCCTCGTGAAGATTCACGAATCCATTTCCAATGATTTCCTCATGGAATCTGCAGTACCATTGCCGGGATGATTGTTTAAGACCGTAAATAGATCTTTTGAGTTTACAAACTTTACGTTCGTTGCCAGGGGTAATGAAACCCTCCGGCTGTTCCATATAGATCTCTCCCTCCAATTTGCCATGGAGGAATGCAGTCTTAACATCCATTTGGTGCAGCTCCATATCAAGGCTTGCAGCCAAGCCAATATGGCCCGTACTGTGGTGTAACGCACAGTAGGTGAGTAAGTCTCGTCAAAGTCCACTCTGTGGTGTTGGGTATATCCTTTCACGACAAGTCGAGCTTTGTACCGCTCGACAACTCCATCAGCAGTGATTTTCAATTTCAGAACCCACTTAGCACCTCTGTGGTTAGCAGGCAACTCAACTAAAGACCAAACAGAATTAGCTTTCATAGAGGCAATTTCATCTTCCATTGCTTTCCTCCATTCTTTCGCTTGAGGTCCTTCCATTGCTTGTTTAACCGTTACCGGTTCATCAACTGAAGTAAGAGTGAATAACTCGCCTCTTTCGATGGGATACTTCTTGGGAGAAGTTCGTTGCCTTAGACTTCGTCTAGGCTCTTTTGTCCCATCTTGAGATTGAACTTCTCTCCCACTGGGAATAACGCTCGTTATCAGTGCAATACTCCCATTGGGAACAAGGGCGCTTGTAAGCATATGGTGATGGGCGCCGTAAATGGAAGCCCATTAGATGTATAGGTTACCTAAGTAAATTGGGTATATGTCACTTTAGGACATTGGGCCAGACCCAAATCCCAATTGACATGAGAGGCCAAAAAATATTGGGCCTCCCTATACTAGATGGTCGGCCGAAACTTATGAGGTGGTAAAGTGGACTTTTGTCCACTTTACTCCTCCTATATATGGGGAGTTAGAGATTTTATTAGGGTTAATCACAATTCCCTTTAAGTGGTGATTTGAGAGAAAACCCTCCCCAACCCCCCCAGAAACACCACATTCGGCCGCACCATTCATCAACACCAAGGGTGTTCCAATTTTCCTTTGAGCAAACACTCCGGAGATCTGTCCCCTTGCCACGAATCGATCAGAGGCTTTGCTGTGGAGAATATACCACGTAGGGCTTCCTTCACAAGAACCCCTACGGGTGCCGACCGGAGGATCGTGAACTCCCTCCTGTGAAGATCTTGGGTCTACGGATAACTGTAGAAGTATGTGTAAATCTTCCGCTGCGTAATTTCGATTACTAGCATGTACCATGATTTAGTTTCCATAGTGATTACTACTCGTAATCTAACAGTGGTATCAGAACCAGGTTAGGAGTTCATGATTTTGATAAATTGGTGTTGAAAATTTTATAATTTTGGACCGAAAAAAAATTTTGGAAGAGAAAATTAAAAAATTTCGAAATTTTGGTTTATGTGTGGTCCGAAATTTTCATGATGTTCACAGGAAATTTGATGTTCATGATCTTCAAGAAAATGATGTTATTTATCAAAATCAAACATTGAATTGTAGATCTTATTAAAATTTGATCTTAAAATTTGACCACTTGCTATCCCAATTACTTGTTTGTGCCGAAAATTTTAAGGTAAATTACAAGGTAAAATTTTTAATTTCTTGGTCTCCAAGCAAACAAAATTTCGGCCATATTATTAAATTATATTGTTTACCATATTTTAATTTTAAACCAGGTAATAATATATCTATAATTTGGAACATTATGATAGATTCACATTAATATATAGAAATATATATATAACTATCAATATATCTAAATATTTAATTAGGTTAAAGATATTGTTGATAGATTTTAGTTACCTATAAGATTGAGAAAATATATTGTTAATATATGTTTCCCTATTTAAGATATTGACAATAAATAATATATATATATTTATAGATGTATGCCGAAATTTACACACATATATATATATATATATATATATATTTGATTGATTTAATCTTAAAGATAGAATCTTAGAAATAAATATATATATATATGTTTATAAGGTCCGAAATTTATATATATATATATATATATATATATATATATATATATATATATATATATTAATATTGGAAATTATTTTATATAATTAATGCTACTTAGTGGCTAAGTTGAATATTTTTGGACTTTAAAACCCTACTTGGGCCAAAAGTAAACATTTCGGCCCAACCTTTTAAATTTTAATTGTTGGGCCGGTCCAATATGTCAAACCGGGACGAATTTAAATTGAACCGGGTTTTCAATCTGTTCAACCTAATTGGGTCGGGTCGGACCGAGGTAACTAAGTGGATCTAACAAAACCGGTTTTGTGTGTTGAACCAAACCGAACCCTATTTTTATTTGACCGGTTCGGACCGAACTAGATTTTAAAATTAAAACCAGACCGAACTGAACTGAACCGAACCGGATTTTCCGGACTTGAACCGAACCAGATTTTCTGGACCGAACTGAACTGGACCAAACCAGACCGAAATTGACTGAACCGAACCGTATTTTTAAAACCGAATTCAAGTCAATTAAAATAGGAAGGTCAAGTTTTAAATTCCAAATGTTTTTAACATTAATAGGCCTACACAGTGCTCAAGGTTTGCTAACCTTTTATGCCTTGTTTCGATTATGGGGATGGATCTCGGAGATACATGTTTTAGGACTGGTTAAATTAGTGGGCTGAATTGCAATTGTTTATCATTCGATATATATTTGCATAATAAGAAATGTTGTCTTTACTGAGTCAAGCTAGCTGGATACTGCATATTGTGGGCGGAGACCTGGTTATATATATGGAATACGCACTAGGATAGACATGCTGTGATGGTTAGAAATGCCTAGGATTCAAGTCTAGAATGTTGTGTGATTGAATATAAGAATGAATTGCAAATCAGCCCTTAATGTTTAAAATTATTTTAAAATCGAAAACCAGTCGCCAAATGTGTATGATGGATGTGAATGTTACATGTTTAACACGTATGCTAGAATGTTGAGAATGTAGTTGCATTTGATAATTTACTTGGAAGTAGAATTATATATGCAAGCATGAGTTCCTCAGACCATTAGAAGCATGACGTGTAAGCATGAGTATGGTTTGAATGATGAATGTTACCGGCGTATGATAATTTACATGGATGGTAGAATTATATATGCATGAGTGAATTCATCATAATATTTTTCCAAAATAAAAGGGCCTTGAGAAAGCCAAGATCGGGTTGCGGTTAAAACTGTTTTAAAAGACTGATCTATTGGATAGAAGACGAAGGTAATGTGAACTCTTTCACAGCCATCTTCCATTGGTTTACTGGTGGTCGGTTGGTTTAGATGACTGGGGAATCATTATTTGACGGATTCCATCTTGGTATTTGATGTATGTAATTCTTTCTCAGATGTTATTGTCTTCCTGATTATGCGTGATTATCAATGTGTTAGTTTTCATGGCTGAACCGATACAGTTCTACGAACCTCGCAACCTGGACAGCATGGATTATGATGCTTGGAAAGAAAATGTTATGGATCTCCTGATCGCTGCGGATCTTGACGAGCATGTCAATCCGACAACGAAAAGGATAAACCTGGACGAATATGGAAATCTCCATGAGAGCAACAACAAGAAAAGGTTGAGGAATGATTGTAATGCACGAGAGTTGATCCTCTCACAGCTGACAACATAAGTTGAAAGAGAATTTATACAACTCAGCACATTGCATCTTTGGTGTTCCATATACCTTCGCTTCGGTAAGGGTAAGGCCGCTGAACCAAGAGCCTTAATGGTAGAATTCTACAGTATTCTATGCAGTGATGATGTTGTAATAGCCTTTCTTGATCCCTTTGACGAGTTAGACGTATGGACTAGGGCTCAGAAAGTAATGAGGATATTTCCTCTTTCATGGTTTGTTGGCGAAAAAGGGGCTCACACGTCTGATCAAATCGATTAAGACGACAATAGACCTAATCAAAGTAGATGATAAAGAAGGAAACTTTCCGAAAGAACCCGAGGCATTCGATGAAAGATTCATTGGTATGCTAAAATGCTTGGCAACCCCCGGCAACAAAAGGTCTAAACGATGAACTGTACATTCACGGTACAACTCGGTTAAGAAGACATGACCATCATTCTTCTTCGTGACTACTTCATGTTTGAGATCTGAGACCCCATTATTTTTATGTTGGTTTTATTTCCTATTGTTCATTTTGTTTGAATTCTGGTTATTATTGTTTCGGAATTATTGAATAAAGTATTTACCATTCGACTTGGCTAGAAACGAGATCGATCCGAAATGTAAGCAAACCGAAGCAATAAGGCTATTGGAAATAGCTGAATCAAACAACCCCATACATATCATCCTACATCTAATTCTTTGAGCAAAATCAAAATGCCATTAAAATTCATTAATTGCGTAGTTCTAGGAACAAACTGGTTACAAATCTTATTTTATTATTAATACTCCATTGAATGAAATAAACTGTAATGATGATCATGTTTGAAACCGATTGGATTAAATTAAAATTAAATTCAGAAATAAAACGATTTAACCGAGGGTTAAAACTAGAGTAAATTACGCCTCGCGCAAGTAGAACTCGAAAGACGGAACACATCGTTTCAAAATACGAATTTAATGATGAAGTGTTTGAATAATGAAGTGCTTAATTTTCGTTTACATTCCTCCGGAAACAACTTATCGATACCATTTACATCGGTACGAAGTAGGCTTCGGAGCCACCACGACCTTGTAAAAGTATCAACTGACGCATAAGGTGAAAACCTAAGATGCTCAGTTCAGAGATGAGATAAAACCTCTGAGATAAGTTTGCAAACAAAGAAGGATAAAGTTGGTTAAACGATTTTCCTTCCAAACGCCTTGAACGATAAGTCAGGCTAGGCATTCAAATTAAATTACACACTTCAAGTAGCACAGTTTATACATGATGTTGAAGTCACTCTATCAGACGTTCCCTATAGGATAATGATAGATGATTCACATACATGTAAAACTGCGTTCCAATGAATCGGTATGACACAACGCCATTAGAAGCTAAAAGATGATGATGAGTTAAATCATATCATCATGCGACATTAAAATGCGCACTAAAACACGTATTTAGAATAAGAGTTCGATTCCTACTCTTAAGAAATACATGTAGCTTGGGGTAAATGGTTCCGTGGTCGAACATGAGACATTACATCACTAAGAGGACGAATTTTCCGATGCATGGACAGTTTCAAAATAACGTAGTCTTGATCAAAACGGAGCAGGATATTACTGACAATCAGGTCCCACTTAATTCGGCTTGGAGAGATTTGAAACCAGCAACTCAAGTGAATGACATGGTAATGAGAATGGGGACATTTTCATAATAAATCCAGTGAGAGGAATAAACCCTACCACACATAATCACTGTTGCTGTTGAGATGAATCAAGTTGAACCTGATGGTCAAATTGGTGAACCAGGAATGACAAAACTACCTAAACTACCCATTGTTTTCAGTGGGAGTGAACCCACCAAACTTTGTTCTAGATCCTAGTGATGAAGGAATTCATCTCGGAAGTGAAACCCCGAGACCAAGAGGTTGTCAAAAGGAAAGTTGTAGGTCAAGGTTCTAGCACTGCTCTTGTTCCCAATAGAAACAATGCTCTGATAAGAAGCATTGTTCTGAGTGGGAAATGGTTCCCAATGGAAGTGATGCTCTGATAAGAGGCATTATTCCGAGTGGGAGAGACGTTCAGACTCAAGATGGGATAAACAAGCCTAGACGAAAGTCGAAGGCATCGAACTTCTCCGAGAAGTGTCCCATCGAGTAGGGTGAAAACCTAACTCTAATAACTGTTAACAAACATTGGAAAGACCTCAAGTGGAGAAATAGAGGAAAATAATAAAAGAAAGAGATCGCCTTAAATGAAAGCCATTACAGTCTATAGTTAATTTACATGTGTCAGATAAACCGACTTTTTGCGAAAGGACTTACCCAATCTCACGAAATGTACTTTGAGAAGACAAACTCACTGACTGTTCGTAAAACCAAGGTTAGGGCCATTTATGGTCCTGGTCGCAAATCTCGATCTCGAGCTGCACCAAATGGATGTTAAGACTGCATTCCTCCACGGAAACCTGGAGGAAGAGATCTACATGGAGCAGCCGGAGGGTTTCATTACTCCTGGCAACGAACGTAAAGTTTGTAAACTCCAAAGGTCCATCTAAGGTCTTAAACAGTCGTTACGACAATGGTACCGCAGATTCCACGAGGAAATCATAGGAAACGGAATCGTGAATCTTCACGAGGATCCGTGCGTGTATTATAAGACCTCCGGGTCTAAGTATGTCATCTTAACCTTATACGTGGCAACATACTCATTGCTGCAAACGACGTGAGTTCATTAATAAGTCAGAGTCCTGGTTAGCATCTGTATTTGAGATGAAAGACATGGGAGAGGCCACGTACATCTTGGGCATTAAGATTGCTAGAGATCGGGCTACCCGGAAATTATGTCTGTCTCAAGAAGCCTATATCAACAAGCTGTTGAAAAGGTTCCGATTACAGGATGCCAAACCCGTGGATACGCCGGTGGTGTTTGGGTGCGCACTGTCAAAACGTGACGGCCCCAAGAACCTGGTAGAGCGTGAACAGATGAAGGGTGCATAGTATTTAAGCATGGTTGGTAGTTTAATGTACTCCATGCAATGCACCAGTCCGGATATCTGTTACGCCGTGGGCCTAGTAGAACGTTTCCATTCAGATCCTGGCTATTAACATTTAAAGGCTGTAAAACGAATAATTCGTCATTTGAAAGGTACTGCCGACTATGCGTTGTGCTATGAGGGCGGGAAGTTAGAATTGACCGGTTACAGTGATGCCGACCATGGTGGCGATCCAGATGATCGTAAGTCCACCACAGGAGGAGTGTTCCTCCTTGTTAATGTCATCATTTCATGGACGAGCAAGAAGCAAACCTGTGTCGCGCTGTCAACGATGGAATCAGAATTCATAGCTCTCTCTAAGAACGCACATGAAGCGGTATGGCTGAAAAGGCTTCTTACTACGCTGCTAGATGGTGACGTCAGGAGTAAACCTGTGAAGGTGTTCTCTGACAGTCAAGTAGCCATTGCAGCAGTAAAGAATCCGAAGTACCATAGTATGACCAAACACATAGATGTGAAATACTTTTATGCTAATTCTATGGTAGAAGACAATATAATCACTATGTAATACTTGTCCACTGATAATATGATTGCGGACCCATTAACTAAACCACTACGCAGGGAGATATTCGCGAAGCATGTAAAACTGCTTGGATTGCGTAGGGTTTAGATATGGCATGTATCTTTGATAAAATTTTGATTATTTGAAGTTACATTTTTGAAACGAAAGAATTGTAATTGAGTTTATTATCTATCAACGTCATAATGTTTTTAATACATAAAATTTTCGGTCTATAAACTAAGTCGTAGGAGGATGCAATCCTCTGCAAAAACTATGTCGAATGTGGGCCTTACCTTGTCAGACATGTACGGTCGTCTTGCGGTGGAGGGAGGCCTCTACCAAGCAAGGCTGGCTCAGAATCAGGGGGATAAACCAGATTACGCAAAACGATCATCTAGTATCGAAGTAACTCGACATGATCTTCGTTTTGCAGATCGCCGTGATGAACTTCGTTCATCATTAATCCACATTCTGGGCCAGATGAGAATCTGCGATAGCATGATTTGACATATCCAATTCCTTTGAACTTAAATGTTCAGGTATGCTATCGACGCGTGCTTTATACTACGCGTTCCACGTTCGACCACGGGGTCACAGCTCGGTTGTACTAGGAAAGGAATCCTCGTGATTCTGGCGGGCACAAACTTCTTTACCTCGAGCGTGTGATTGATCCCAGGAGCCTTATGAAGAGGCACCCGAAGTATCCTCATGGACTCAGAACTCATACCTAAGGTCAGGCTCAATGCTCGCTTCCCGGCGTACGAGCGTAGTGCTGAACAAAAAGGCCCAGTGACCACGTCTTCGTAAACCGGTTGGGTTTGACTAAGGCTATGAGCGATGTGGATTGTCAAGTTCACCTGTAATTCACCGACTCTTGTATTCACTAAGGTGGCCACCAACCGGATATTAGTTGAAGGTTGTGAATACTTGTACAGATGCCTTGGAGAAATGTTCCTAAGTGGAAACTAGGCAAGTGGAGAATTATCAGTTGACCTAGGATACAGCGCGGTACAATATAAATGTTGTTTATAACAGGTTGATTGGCAAAAAGGGAATCAACGTTCTACGGGCGCTATAACACTACTAATAGATGAGTAGCACGATGCCCGTCGTGTCCGTCGGTCGCATGGCAAACCTCGTATGAACTGTTCGAAAGAAAGGACCAGATCGAAGGAGTGAAATATTGATGCAGATTTTGACGACAATACATTAACAGGCACCCTCCCATTCCGGCGAGTGGGAGCTGTAAGCATATGGTGATCGGCGCCGTAAATGGAAGCCCATTAGATGTATAGGTTACCTAAGTAAATTTGGTATATGTCACTTTAGGACATTGGGCCAGACCCAAATCCCAATTGACCTGAGAGGCCCCAAAAAATTGGGCCTCCCTATACTAGATGGCGGGCCGAAACTTAGGAGGTGGTAAAGTATACTTTTGTCCACTTTACTCCTCCTATATATATGGGGAGTTAGGGGTTTTATTAGGTTTAATCAGAATTCCCTTTAAGTGGTGATTTGAGAGAAAATCCTTCCCCTCAGAAACACCACATTCGGTCGAACCAATCATCAAAACCAAGGGTGTGCCAACTTGCCTTCGAGCAAACACTCCGGAGATCTGTCCCCTTGCCAAGAATCGATCAGAGGCTTTGCTGTGGAGAATATACCACGTAAGGCTTTCTTCACAAGAACCCCTACGGGTGCCGACCGGAGGATCGTGAACTCCCTCCTGCGAAGACCTTGGGTCTACGGATAACTGTAGAGGTATGTGTAAATCTTCCGCTGCGTAATTTCGATTACTAGCATGTTCCATGATTTAGTTTCCGTAGTTATTACTCCCCGTAATCTAATAGTTCTACTTGAACTTTCACCAGCAACGTTTCTTTGACGACCTCTCCGTCTCGGAATTCCACCTCCGAGATTAATTCCACGGTTTTATGACCGGAAATCGGGTTAATCGTACCAGCCGTACTTGTTACAGTAGGTAGTTGTGGTAAAATTTGATTTTCATCCATGGGTTCGGTAGCATGATCAGGTCCGACTTGATTCACATCTGCAGCAACATTGATTGATGTGGTCGGATTGACTCCTCTCACAGGATTGACTATGAAATGTCTTCATCTTCATTTACCATATTAATCACTTGTGTTGCTGCCTCAATTCTCCCACTTGAATCGAGTAGGACCTGCTCGTAAGCGTCCTTTAGTTCAATCAAAAACTTCGCTCGTTGATTTCAACTAAACTACGGAAAGTCAACTCAATAATGTAATGTCTCATGCTCGACCACGTCACCAATCTCCCTAGGCTATTACACACTTGTATGCTTTAGAGATACTTCTCAGTAGCTCATGTGGTACTATGTGTGTCTTAGTAACAATAATGTCACTATTTTGGTAAGACTACACTCATTACCAATAGCTTGTTTCGTGTCGTGTAACCGATTGTTCTTTAATTAGGTTCACCACATGACTTGTAAATAATTCAATAACCCACCTTATGTAAGGGATGTTATAGGTTAGAATTTACTGTTCATGTTATTGACCTTATTAATAGAGTGTGTATATTGTTTTAACGCCTTAGCCAATCCCTTGTCGTTAGAGGCTAATAGTGGGAAACGTCGTTTAACGGACGTTCCTTTTCATTGCTCGCTCACACTCAAAGGTTTTAACCACCATGGAACGTGCATCTAGGTTTTCACCCAATGCTCGTTTAAAATTCTCTACGAGAATGTTGTATGAGTAGAACACTTTAATGGGTATTTGTGCAAATGAAATTTTTTTCCAGCATTAAATCAAAGACACACTTAATGCTGAATTTTGTATTTTGAACCGTTGTACTCCATCTCTCGAGGAATACACGCACCGCGCGCGTATTTTACCTGATGTAACCCGATGTAAATCGCTTCGATTTTCAGAATTCAGCTTTAATCAGTTTCATACATGTTCATCATTACAAAATTTAACGACGGAGTACTAACAAATAAGGATAAATCTTGAAATCGCACTCAAATTATCAATGTAATGGGGCGTAACTATAAGATCAAGCGGCTCGAGGTAAGATAATTCATACTCATTGCAAGCATCAAACTTAAATGATTAAATAAAGGTTCATCGTTTTACACGAATAAACACTTAAGAGTATGTTTATCACTAAACAGTGTAGAAAAAGACTAAGCAAGTAAGGATGGTCATAACTTCCAATCCTTTATATATTTGGGGTAATCACTCCATCTTTACGTTCATTCCTCTTCTCGGTCATGTAATTCAAAAGATAATTTGAATTACTTTTCGAGAATTGGTAAGAATTTATGACTTTCGTCATTCATTCTCTGAACGTACCTTAGGAGGGCTGGTACAGGCAGCAGCCAAGTGGCCTTTTACAGCACAACTGAAGCACGTACGAGTTTCCTCTCGTTGTGCGCACTTTCTTTGCCTGTTCTTACCACCATTTTGCGTAAGTTATTTCTTTTTCTATTGGTTTGGACCACCCTTTTTGTCAGCCTTCTTCGGAACGTCTCTACCCTTTCTCTTACGCTTACCCTATTGCACAGCCGGAGAGGATGATGCAACATGCATCTTAGCTCTAAGCTTTTCAGCCTTAAGTCGATCATCTTCCAGCTCGAGATGAGCTCGCACTTTCTCGAGAGTATCAAGATGGGTTGCATGGGTAAGCTGCATTTTCATGCTTGCCCAAGAGTCTGGTAAAGATCGGATGACATATTGTATTTTCTGTTCCTCGGACAAGATTTCTCCTGCCTCCTTGAGTTCAGCACGCATGTTAGACATTTGTCTAATGTGCTCTTGCATTGTATGCTTGGGATTCATTTTGTATGAGTCAAAAGCGATGTTTAACGATCACTTCTAGGCTGTGGTGTAAATACCAGACCCCATCTTGAGACCATCCCATAGGTCTTTAGCGGACTCAGTGTGATCATACTGGTAAAGTATGTCATCCTCAAGCATAGACATCAAGGTATAATGAATTTCCAAATCTTTAGCATTCCATTCGTCATAGAATGCTTTCTGTTCATCCGAGAGTTCTCCTTCCGGCCTAACATGTTTTGTGGTCAAGTGGTCCAAACCTTTTAGTTCAGTAATTACTGTTGGATCACGGTGGAACTCCGGTACGGTCTTTGACGGCGATCCTAGCTCCTTCACTCCACGTGGTCCTGCAAAGAGGGGATAGACTGGGCGGTGACCCAGAATCCCTCTCTGATGCTTAAATGAGTATCTCGTATGGACTGGCAAGCAGTAATCTCAGAGTGTATAACACAACATAATTGATCTGAGGTAGCCTCTGCCCTTTTATAGGCGGAGAGGTACCTCAGTTACCTGGTGAACCGTTGAGGGTGGTTAGCCCGTATTCCGCGTATCTCGGGTGTGATCCCGCCTATCTAGGCCATGATCTCGCTTATCTCGGTCACGCCCCGCGTATCTCGGCCACGCTCCGTGTATCTCAACCACGTTCCGCGTATCTCGGCCACGCCCCGCGTATCTTGGCCTTAACCTCTGATAACAAGTCCCGACTAATATCGGGGACTCCAGAGTTATCTCGTTATGTCACCGCTCGGGGCCCCTCGTCATCGTGACAGGGCCAATCGATTCCAATCCAAGAATTGTTCATGAATTTAATCATTCTCAGGGATTCATCATCGGGGCCTACTTAAAGGCTTCTCATCGGGAGCTTCCAGCTCATCCGTCGGAACCGACTCTGTCGGGACCTTTCATCATCGGGACTCCCTACGTCGGGACCCTTCGCCTGGGTCATCTTGACCTTCATTTGGGGCCCAGTGGGCCTGTTCGCCGTTTCTTCGCCGTTAAGGGGCCTAACGGCCATAGCGGAACCCATCATTTGCACCCAAGACATGAGGGACTTACAGTTCGTCGTGTCTTTTCAACTCCTGACCTCCCGACATCGAAGTCGGGGATCTTTCTCTTGTCATAGTCACCCAGTATGAGTCTTCTCGTTAACGTTTCCTCAATGCCCTATGGATAACTGCCAAATCCGAGAGGACTCCTCAGTTCCCCAACCATTTAATGCAGCAGATAACGAAGCGACGTCTTCAATACTCGTGCCTGATTTTTCGCGCCTACTTTTTCTGAAAAGTGCTTTTCAGGCTATTTCTTCATTGCGTCCGTTGCCCTTCCGCACGTTTCATCTCAACGGTTCAGATCAGAACGCTTCAACTTTGACGATTCAGATCGAAGCGTCCCTTCGACTGTCCCCTTCGTCTATAAAACCCTAACCGTGGACACAGTTTCACTTTTACCGTCTCCGAATTTTCAAAAGCTCTCTGCAAATTCAAGCTCTGCGATTCCGAAGAACTTAGTGTTCCTCCGATCGTCTTTCCGGCAACGTCAAGTTCATTCCTTCAACCTTCAATCATCATGTCTGGTAAGGGTTTCTTCTTTGTTGTTCGCTTAGTTTCTCCCTTTACTTTTGCTTGATTTGTTCGCAATTTTCCCGGAAAACCCAATGTCCCTTTCCATGGCTGATTTCAGACAGTGAATCCGGTTCTGAAGGAAGGAAGCCCTTTAACTTCAACTATGCTCTGAACGAAATTTCCAGCACTGCCTACGATGCAGCTCTCCGGGAGGGATGCATCACCTCTACCTGGGAACCTCGTTTCCCCTATCCCTGGCCCCGTCCCTCGGGTAACCTTGAGGTTACTCGTCCCCGGAAAGGGGAGGTATTTGTCTCTGAGGGACAAGTATCCGCGGGGATCAGATTTCCCTTCTGCGGTAATCTGGTCGAGATGTGCCAGCACTACAAAACTCATCCGACCACTTTCTCTCCGCATGCCATACGCCTGTGGAACGCCTTCCAGGTCCTCTGTTTCCGACAGCAGTGGATATACAACCTCAAGCTCTTCAGGACCTTCTACGGGATGAAGTGCAACGAGGCAGGGGTTTGCGCCTTCTACCCCCGGATGCCGAAGTGGAACAAGACGCAACTCGGGTTGTGCAACTGGATCACTGGCACCTGGAAGGTGGTCAAGGGTCGGGGACTCCTGGTCGATACGGGGTCCGACAACAGCGGGTGGAAGAGGAGCTACTTCTTCATCAAAAACTCCTCGATCCCGTGGCCCC
Organism: Clarkia xantiana subsp. parviflora; assembly: GCA_036873135.1. Lineage (NCBI taxonomy): Eukaryota > Viridiplantae > Streptophyta > Magnoliopsida > Myrtales > Onagraceae > Clarkia > Clarkia xantiana. The sequence continues at coordinate 4,468,305 of JAPTYO010000018.1, forward strand.
GATGGGAGGTGGAAGCGGATTCTCCTCCCGCCTACCACACCTACACCGACGAAGACTTCCAGACCCTTCAGCTCATCCAGCTTTACCGGTGGGGGGATTCCTACACTCCTCTTGACGCCAATTCTCTCGTGGAGCGGGACCTGGTGAATGCCGGGATCCGACTCCTCGACATAGTCTCCGGGGGGCAGCTCTTCGACGGCCCCTCCAATATGGTTTCCTGGGTAAATCTCTAACCCTTTTTCTTTTACTGTTTGCAGCCAAGAAGGTATCCGTGCTGACCAATCTGATCCTTAAGCAGGGGGAGACCGATGCTGTCCGCCCCACGCGGAAGAGGAAGTCCGCCAAGAAGGCCGCTGCTCCATCGAGGTCTCCTTCCGCAAAGAGGCCAAAGCGAGGCCGTGTGGAGGTGGACAAGCTCTTCGACGTCCAGAACGCTGAAGAAGGTAAAAAGCTCCGTCTTGCTATTAAATCGTACAGGAGGATGGTCCCGAAGGAGTTGATTCCTTCGACCATGGAGGCCCGCATCGCCGATGTCAAACGAGTCCTTCGAGGGGAAACTCCTCGTGTCCTGAAGGCGGGCTACTACAACTATCGCGGGAAGGACCAATATGTCTCCCGATGTATTGTTTGGTGTAAGGGCTCTGATGAACTTCCTGATTACATTTCTAAAGCCTCTTCTCGTCCTTTAGGTGCAGGCCATTCTGAGACTCCGTCAGGTGCTGGAGCTTCAGCGGGTACACCACCTTCAGCAGGGGCGCCTCCTTCAATAGGGGAAGAAACCCCGACCGGCGACTTCACTCCTTCCCCCGCCCGGGGCGAGCTAGAGGCGCGCCCCTCCACGACTCGTGCTGGCCCTTCTCCTCTCCCTCTCGATGGGAGTTTCTACAGGGCTTTCGACCCAGCGCAGGTGGATGCTCCCTGGACCCCAATCCAAACGCTGCAAGGGGTCCAGCTTCGATAAGGGGATGCCCACCCGGAGCTGGCTCTGCATCTGCTGGCAGGCTCGATCCTGCCCAGCATGCGGTATCCGATTTCCTTGAATCAGGAGGCGATGCGTCGGGATGTTCGAGACATGTCCATGCGTCGGATAGAGGTAAAACTCACTTTTCTCTTTCATTAGTAAAACTGGTTGCTTATCCGTTAACACTTCTCTTTTTTCTATCGTAGGAGATCGGGGACATCAACCGTCTCTTTGGGTACCTCTTCGCCTTTGAGGAGTCCCGGGAGCGAGACCGGGCGGCCATCGCCAAGCTTAAGGAGGATCTCGCGGCCTCCAAGTCTTCGCGGGGGAAACTGGCCAAGGAGCAGGCCATCCTCGACCGAAAGGCTCGGGACCTCCAAAAGCAGGTTGGTGACTTCGAGGAGCTCCTGAGGCGGGAGCAACAGGAGCGGCAGGCTGCTGAAGACAAGCTGGTCCTCGAGAAAAAAGCTCTGGAGGAGCAAGTTGCGGGGGTTCCTGCGCAGCTGGTCGCGGCTGAGACCAAGGGCCGGGAGGATTATCGGAGGTCTGAAGACTTCCAGGCTGACGCTGTGAAGTTCTGCAGCGCGGAGGTGGAGAACACCTTCTTCAATGTGGTTGAGGAGCTCCACCTGGAGTATGGCGACGCCATCAACTTCGACAAGTCTCCTTCTCTTGCTCCCTTCGCGAAGAAATACTTTGCCCTTTCGGAGGAGAGTGATGGGGGGAGTACTCCCGCGATTGTTGAAGACACAGCGGAGCCTCCAAGTGCTGATACTCCGATAGTCGACCCTCCAGCGGCTGACCCTGTGGAGCCTTCTGCCACAGACCTCGTGGACCCTGCTCCAGTTGATGCCGCGGACAGGGACCAAGCCTAACTGCTTATCTTTAGAGTCCTTGTATTCTCCTTATTTTGTAATCATCGGACCTTCGAGCCCCATTAGTATCAGACTTTCTTAGTTCCGATTTTTCATTGCACTTCTCAAAGTGACTTTACTACACTTACTTAAGTCGAAACCTCGATACTTAAGATATTCTCATACATCACTTAAGACGATTTGCTAACTCGCACCACTTAAGGTGACTTACCATCAGGCACCACTTAAGGCGTCTTTCCAATACTTAGAATAAATCCAAAAATCATGCATCACTTAAGACGACTTAATCTCGTACATCACTTAAGACGACTTTAACGATACTTAGAGTAAATCTAAGAATCATGCATCACTTAAAACGTCTTAATCTCGTGCATCACTTAAGAAGACTTAATCTCGTGCATCACTTAAGACGACTTTTCTCGTGCATCACTCAAGGCGACTTTTCTCGTGCACCACTCAAGGCGACTTTTCTCGTGCACCACTCAAGGCGACATTTCTCGTGCACCACTCAAGGCGACTTTTTTCGCGCACCACTCAAGGTGACTTTTTTCGTGCACCACTCAAGGCGACTTTTCTCGCGCACCACTCAAGGCGACTAAGTAACGCTTATAATAAATCTAAGAATCATTCTGATCGGAAGCAACCTCTTTATTAATTGATGGCACAAAATTCATTTACATCGAATCAAACGATAAATAACATACACCACTTAAGGCGATTTTACATCGGGCACCACTTAAGGCGGCTTTTCATCGGGCACCACTTAAGGCGACTTTTCATCGGGCACCACTTAAGGCGACTTTTCTTCGGGCACCACTTAAGGCAACTTTTCATCAAGCATGGTGTTTCTTTAAGTGTTCGCCACTAAAAGAATGCTTTAATACTCTGCCATCGAGGTCTTCCAACTTGTATACATTCGGGGCTGGCATCCCCACGACCTTGTAAGGTCCTTCCCATTTTGGTGACATCTTGCTGATTCGATCCAAAAGGGTAAACTCGTTGCGACGCCAAACCAGCTCCCCGACGAAGAATTGTCGGGACTTAACTCGCCGATTGTAATACCTGGCCGTCGCCAAACGCATTCGAGCCTGGACTTCGTCGGCTTCTCGCCTCTTCTCTTCGAGCAAGTCTAAGTCTAGACGTCTCATCTCATCATTCGTCAAAGGCTCGTAATATCTCATCCGATGGGACACCACAGCCACCTCCACGGGAGCAACAACCTCCGTGCCATAAACAAGGCCAAAAGGAGTCTCCCCAGTTGATCGTTTGGGTGTCGTTCTAACAGCCCAAAGCACGTTTTCCAGCTCGTTCAGCCACTTGCCCTTCAAGGCATAAACCCTTTTCTTCAGGCCATCCATCCAATTTTGTTGGCCGATTCCACCTGGCCATTAGTCTGAGCATGGCGGACAGAGGCTGTCCGATGCTCGATATTCAACTCCTCCAGATACTCCTTCACCTGAGACCCGTTTAACGGTGGACCATTGTCGCTGATCACCACCTTAGGAATCCCGTATCTGGATACAGTATGCGTCTGGAGGAACTTGATGATCTGTTTCCCCGTCGTTCTGGCCAACGCCTTTGCCTTTATCCATTTTGAAAAATAATCGATAGCTACAAGCAAATACTTACATTGACCTTGTGCTTGTGGAAGAGGTCCCACCAAGTCGATGCCCCACTGCGCGAAGGGCCAAGGGCTTTTGATGGGTGTCAGATTAGCAGCCGGAGCCACAATACTCGGGGCATACCTCTGGCACGCGTCACAGGACCGGACCAACGCCGTCGCCTCCTTGCTCATCGTGGGCCAATAATAGCCCAAGTTTAGCACTTTCCTCATAATGGATCGGGCCCCTTCATGACAAGTCGCGACCCCTTCATGCACCTCCTTCAGGATTCGACTTGTGTCGGGCTCAGCCACACACTTCAAGTAAGGAGTCGAGAACCAGCCCTTCTTGTATAGATGATTGTCCAGCATTACGTAATTAGCCGCGATCCGACGTATTCTATCAGCTATTACTCTATCATCGGGGACTGCCCCCGTAGTCAGGTACGCGACTATCGGGGTCATCCAAGTGGGCTCCTCCTCCGATCCTACTTCAATAGCACATACCTGTGTTGGGTCGGAGGTTGACAAGATCACCCTCTCCAAGAAGTGCACCTTCCGGCTTTCCTCCAGGGGTGCCCCCAAGGCAAATTTGCTTAAGGCATCTGCCTCCACGTTTTCTTCCCTCGGGATCGCCTCGATGTCGAAGCTTTTAAAGTTCTCCTTCAAGGCTTGTACCTCGCGCAGGTACTTCCTCATCATCGGGCTCTTCGCCTCGTATCGCCCTTGGACTTGGTTCACAATCAGGGCCGCGTCACACTTTATTCTCAGGTGAGCAACTCCCGTACCTTTGGCAATTTTTAGGCCCGTGATAAGAGCCTCGTACTCAGCTTCGTTGTTCGTGGCCTTAAACGTTAAGGCCAAGGCATATCGAAGTGGTTCACCTCCGTCTGGTGGTATCAATACAAAGCCTGCTCCTGATCCCTCTGAAATCGAGGAGCCATCCGTGTACATCTTCCAAGTATTTTCCTCGTTTGGCTATTCTGATTGCTCTGCCATCTCTGGTTTTTCTGCCCTCGGGACCTCCATGGTTGCCCCCTCTACAGGGCCCGCTTCTTCTAGATCGGGGGCTGTAGACTCTGCTATGAAATCCACCAATGCCTGGCCCTTAATAGCCGTTCTCGGAGCAAAGTGTATGCGAAACTCACTAAGCTCGACCGCCTTTCACTAATCTCCCCGACGCATCCGGTCGGTTCAAAAAATGCTTCAGAGGCTGGTTCGTCAACACAGTAATCTCATGCGCGTGGAAGTAAGGCCTCAACTTCCGAGCTGTAATAATCAACGCAAAGAGATACTTCTCAACGGCGGGATAATTCATTTCAGACTTGGCAAACGCCTTGCTTACATAATAGACAGGGACTTGATTACCCTCGACAACCTTCACTAACACAGAGCTAATGGCAAATTCAGAAACAGCCAAGTAAATGTAGACCGGCTCGCCTGGAACCGGTTTTGCCAACGGTGGGAGAGCGCGAAGGTGCTGCTTGAGTGCTTGGAACGCTTCTTCACACTTGGCGGTCCACTCAAACTTCTTGTTGGCCCTCAGGACTTCAAAAAATGGCATTGATCGGTCACTTGCCTTGGACAGGAAGCGATTCATTGCAGCCAGTCGGCCATTCAGAACTTGTACCTCCCGATGGTTTATCGGAGACTGCATCTCCTCGATCGCCCTCAGTTTCTCAGGATTCACCTCAATTCCTCTATGGCTTACCATAAAGCCCAAAAATTTCCCTGAGTGGACTCCGAAGGCGCATTTTGTCGGGTTTAAACGAACCTGATGAAGCCTCATCCGCTCAAACGCCATGGCTAGGTTGTGCACATGATCCTCAGCCTGTCGGGACTTCACCAGCATATCATCCACGTAAGCCTCCATGGTCTCCCCTAGCATATCTCCGAACAGCTTGTTCACCATCCGCTGGTAGGTTGCTCCGGCATTGATCAACCCGAAAGGCATGACATCGTAGTGGTAGATGTCACTGTCTGCGTAAAATGCTGTGTGAGGAGCGTCCTCCTTAGCCATCTTGATCTGGTTGTAGCCCGAGTACGCATCCATAAAGCTCAACAGCTCATGTCCCGACGTGGCATCCACCAGCTGGTCGATTCTCGGGAGCGGGTAACAGTCCTTCGGGCAAGCCTTATTTAGGTCGCGGAAATCCACGCACATTCGCCACTTCCCGTTTCTCTTCTTCACCAGTACCGGATTAGCAACCCAGGTCTGGAATCGGAGCTCCTTGATAAACCCAGCATCGAGCAATCTGCCCACCTCCTGCTGGATCGCGATCCGCTTGTCTGTGCCCATTGGACGCCTCTTTTGTGCGATAGGCTTGATCGCGGAATCAATCTTCAGTTCGTGCACAATCACGTCGGGGCTGATTCCTGGCATGTCACTCGGGGACCAGGCAAACAGCTCCTTGAACTCCTTCAGCAGCTCAATCAATTTTCAGGCTGTCTCCTCAGTCAGAGCAGACCTGATTTTCACCTTTCTCTGAGGTCCATCAATCTCGACCTCTTTCAAATCCTCCACGGGGGCGGGACGCCCGAACTCCTCTCTAGGATCAGCATCTGTCTGGAGGACAGACATGGCCTCCCGTCTCCTCCTGCGAGTGGCGTTGACATAACATTTTCTGGAAGCCACCTGGTCGCCCTTGACCTCTCCGACTCCATGGTCAGTTGGGAACTTCATCTTCTGGTGAACGGTCGAGGCAACTGCCATCAGGGGGTTAATGGTAGTTCTCCCGATAATCGCGTTGTAGGTCCCCGCGGACTCAACTACCACAAACTCCACGTTCCTCCTTTCTGATTTCCACCCGCTACCAAACTCCACTGGTAAGGTGATCACTCCTAGCGGATAGGAGGTGAAACCAGAGAATCCGACCATCGGGAAGTTCGCCTCCTTTAGGTCTTTCTTCGTTTTCCTCATGCCCTCCAATGCATCCATGAATAGAATATCGGAGGAGCTCCCTCCATCGATCAGAATTCGCTTCATCTCATACCCGTTCACATCCAAGGTCACGACCAGAGCGTCATCGTACGAAGTCTCCACGCCTATGAGATCCTCCGACGAAAAGAAGATCACCATCTCTTCCTTCAGAGTCCAGGATCGGGACCTCTTACCCAGCACCACAGCGGTAGGAATTCTAGAGGCATAAATCTCTCGGGAGGACGAGGTATCACCCCCCACGGCAAACCATCCGTGAATCACGTTGATTGTGCCTCTCTTATCCTTATGGGCACCGGAAGACTCCGGGTCGGACCTCTTATTCTTTGGGGACCGATCGCGGGATCGGGAACGGGACCGTGATCGGGATCGGGATCGAGAGCGGGATCGACACCGCTTATCCCCGACAAACTCCTTAAGCTTCCCCTTCTGGATCAGCTTTTCGATCTCCTTCTTCAGGTCCCGACAATGATTGGTGTCGTGACCATTTGCGCGATGGAATCGAAAGTAGCGATCTGTGCGGGATCCCAAGAATTCTCCTTCCTTCTTCGGGGGGTACCTAGAGATACCCTGTCGCTCCATGACCGTCAGCACCTCCGCCATAGAGCTATTGAGAGGAATGTCATGATCCTCTCGCCTGTCCTTTTTCGAGGAACGCCTATCCTCCCTCCGATCAGAGCGACCTCGACCCCGACTACCCTCAGCTTTGTCCTTCGACTTGCGCTCGTCTAAGGGTTTGACCGACTGCTTTCCCTTATTCGACTTCGGGGGCTCAAGTTCTCCAGCGGCTATCTTCGACTCCTGGACATCGATTTGCCGCTTCACCCTTTTCTGCAGCGCCTCCATATTCCACACAGCCTTCTCAGCCACGCTGTGCATCAGGTCGGAACCGTAGGGGGCGGTTAGGTTCCGAATGAAGGTACGGATGGTTTCACCTTCCGAAATTTCCTCGTCAATTTCCGCCACACTGGCAGTGTATCGCTGGTAATAGTGTGCCAGCGATTCGTCGGGCCTCTGTACCACCTGGGTCAGGGACCTCACGCTCTTCAGCAAACGTCTACGACCCTGGTACTGCTGGATGAACCGGTCGTGCATATCTGCCCAGCTAGTGATGTAGCCTGGGGGCAGACTAAAGAACCAGGTCAGGGCTCTTTCACCAAGTGTGTTCGGGAATAGCGTACACACGATATCTTCATTCGGGGCTCTTCCCAGACACGCCATGAGGTGCTTCTGGACATGACGAACCGGATCTCCCTCGCCATCGTACTCCTTTATCGTGGGGATACCCAGCCCTGGCGGGGCGAGGGTGTCTATGAGTCGAGGAACGAAGGGATGAGTGGATCGATCCCTCAGCTCCGACACCAGCGGCTTCTGCTCTCCCATGCAGATATTCACGATCTTCACCACCTGATCGGGGGTGATGGGACCATTAAGGGGAATGGTCCTGTGCTGCACCGGTCCTGGCCCATCAACCACGAATCTCTCTGGCTGAACGGACTCCCTACTCCTGCCTTGCCCTCGGGGCTGAGCCTCCCGCACGTTCTGAACCTCTGCTGGTGGGGGCGCTTCCTCTTCTAACGGGGGCATCTCCTCTTGCCTCCTCGCAGCTTCTCTTTGATCCAAGAGAGCCTCCACAGCTGCCAAAAACATTGGCATGGCTTCTGCCACAGCCCTTGTTAGGTCCGCAGCTGGAGGAACCACCTGCTCCCTATTCCCCTGGTGTTGAGCAGCAGTATCTTCAGGAGCTTCATTATGTCCCCCTGTCTGAGAGACCTCCGCGGGGAGATTCCGATCCTCAGCATGCTCTGGTGGTGAATTCAAGGTCGTCGCAGCAGGATGACGGGAACCACCAGATTGTCCTTGTCTTCTTTGCTTGCCAGCCACCATTGAACGAGTAGAAGTCATATTAGCTTTTTGTTACGCTTCCCACAGACGGCGCCAATGTTGGATCACGGTGGAACTCCGGTACGGTCTTTGACGGCGATCCTAGCTCCTTCACTCCACGTGGTCCTGCAAAGAGGGGATGAACCGGGCGGTGACCCAGAATCCCTCTCCGATGCTTAAATGAGTATCTCGTATGGACTGGCAAGCAGTAATCTCAGAGTGTATAACACAACATAATTGATCTGAGGTAGCCTCTGCCCTTTTATAGGCGGAGAGGTACCTCAGTTACCTGGTGAACCGTTGAGGGTGGTTAGCCCGTATTCCGCGTATCTCGGGTGTGATCCCGCCTATCTAGGCTATGATCTCGCTTATCTCGGCCACGCCCCGCGTATCTCGGCCACGCTTCGTGTATCTCAACCACGTTCCGCGTATCTCGGCCACGCCCCGCGTATCTTGGCCTTAACCTCTGATAACAAGTCCCGACTAATATCGGGGACTCCAGAGTTATCTCGTTATGTCACCGCTCGGGGCCCCTCGTCATCGTGACAGGGCCAATCATTCTCAGGGATTCATCATCGGGGCCTACTTAAAGGCTTCTCATCGGGAGCTTCCAGCTCATCCGTCGGAACCGACTCTGTCGGGACCTTTCATCATCGGGACTCCCTACGTCGGGACCCTTCGCCTGGGTCATCTTAACCTTCATTTGGGGCCCAGTGGGCCTGTTCGCCGTTTCTTCGCCGTTAAGGGGCCTAACGGCCATAGCGGAACCCATCAATTACCATATTTGTACGCTTGTTCCAGATCTTATAGTTATTACCATTTAATCTCACCCCCTTATTTAGTTGGAAGATCACATTGCTAATTGCAGCCATTCTTACTAATACATTGACAATCTTGCATAAGAGGGAAGACAAAACCTTTTTGAAAAAATAAATTGCATTCATCAGATATCTATGAGATAGAAGATATCAAATAATGATTCCTCAGACATCTAACCCAACCGACCAACAGTAAAGCCCGAAGGAAGGAGGGGTCGTGAAAGAGTTCACAGTACATGTTATCTTCTTTCTAATAGATCAGTATTTTAAAACGGATTAATCGCTTTAACCGGAATGGGAGATTTTAAAACACCCGATCTTGGCTTTCCAAGGCCCTTTTTGAAAATTTTTCTAGGAACTACGGTTTGCACATCTAATTCTATTATCCCAGTAAATTATCACATCCAAGAAACCAATCACACCTCATGCATACGCGTCATGCGTCTAATGTTCCGAGGAACTCATACTTAGCATATATAATTCTAATTCCTAAGTAAATTATCACATGCTTATACATTCTGAACATTCATGCATACGCATCATGTGTGATCAAACCATACAAACATTCATATTTGGCGACTGATTTCCGTTTTAAAAAAATTTGGGGCTAATATGCAATTCATGTTATAAATTAATCATGCGTACTTCTAGACATGAATCCAAGGCAAGTGCAACCATCACAGCATGTCTATCCTAGTGCGCAACTCATTAATTGAAAAAACAGGGCTCAGCCCACAATATGCATAATCCAGCTAGCTTGACATAGTCAAGACGAAAGTTCTAATCATGTAATAACATCAATTAAATAACTGTTGCAACTCAGCCCACTAAATGATTCAGTCCCAAAATCATGCATCTCCGAGATCCATCCCCAAAATCGAAACTAAGCATCAAGTTTAATTAAATCGCGAATAAGTTAAACCTGTGAGCACTGTGTAAGTAATTTAAAGTTTGAAAACATTTGGATTTAAAAATTTAACCATCCTATTTTAAATTAATCAAATCGGTTCAGTTTGAAAAAATTCTGGTTCAGCTCAGACCGGTTCGGTAAAACGGTTCGGCAGGACCGGTTCGGTTTAAAATAGGATTCGGTTCGTCGCTCAAAACGGGTCGGTTTGACCCATATTAGTTTCCCCGGTCCAACTCGACCCGAATGGGTCGGACCAATTGATAAAATCCGGCGTTTTGCCCTCTCCGGTTCTTATCCGCGTATACCGGTCCGGTTCGGTTCGGGGTAACCCGTTCATTCCTGTTGGTTTATTTGGTGCTCCAGGTAGGTTGACCAGACCCGGATGTGCTAAAATTGGACCGGTTCATAACCCATAGGGTTCGGTCCGAATAATTACTTGTGGGCCAAGTAGAGTTTTAAAAGTCCACTAAAAACTTGCCTCTAAGTAATTATCAATAAATAAATATTGTCCAATTTTCTGCACATATATATATATATATATTTATATATTTCGGCCACATTATATATATATATATATATATATATATATATATATATATATATATATATATATATATTTATTGTCAAGATTTTATTTACCAATATATAATCAATCAACAATATATATACATATATATAATAGGTAACGTAATATATATATATATATATAGATCAATATTATCTATATTCCTAAAAATATGATAAATATGTTGATAGTAAATATACAGAATTATCTTGTGAATATTGTCCTAATTTTGGCAACATGTAAATTTTGGCCGAAACATATAGGGAATATTTTCAAAAATTTCGGACAAAACTAGGTTACCTGTGGACTAAGAAATAAAAATTTCACCTTGAACACCAATAGTAAGGTTCGGCCGAAACTAACATGGAATTAGGGTTTGTGGTCAAATTTCAAGATAAAAAGTTTTTAAGATCAAGAATCCAAAGTTTGAATTTCATAAAAGTATTGATTTTAAGATCATGAACATCAAGTTTTACTTTGAATATCACGAAAATCTCGACCAACATTGGTGTTACCCAAAAAATCGAAAATTTTAAAACTTTGAACACAAGCTTTTTAAAATTCGGTTCGGCACTATCCAAGAAAATCCAAGAACACCAATTTTATCAAAATACAAACTCCCTAACACAGGCTCTGATACCACTGTTGGATTATGGTGATTAATCATGCAAGAAGAAACCCTAGGTACGTGATAGGTAACTAGTTACGCAACGGAGATATTGTACATACCTTAAACCTTTCTTGCAGCCCAACATCTTCGAGGGGAGTTCTCGATCCACCGACCGGTACCCCGTAGAGGTTCCTGTTAGAAAAGCCCTACGCGGTGTGATCTTCACAGCAAAGCCTCCTTCGATTCTCGCGGAATGGATCTACTTGGAGTAAATTGCTCGTCGCAATTTAGGCACCTCCTTGGTGTTAGGTTCGGCGGCCTAGGTAAGGGACTAGGGGGGAGGGTTTTAATCTCAACACTTGGGAGGAGAAATTAGCACTTAAGAAGTCACCCTAAGGTCCCTATATATAGGAGTGGAGGTGGGAAAATCTCAAATCCTTACTCCTCTAGGTCGGCGCTGAACCCATGTATGTGGGAGGCCCAATTTTGAGCTTCCCATGTCACATGGGATTTTAAACCTAGCCCAAAATCTCTAATGTGACTCATTCCTAATTTCTTAGGTTAATGGCCTTTAATTAATGGACTACCAATTACAACGGCCCATAACCCCAAATGCTAACAGCATGAGCATTTAAAAAAAAAAAGCTCATAGTGTCATTCGTTTTTATCCAAGGTGTATTGCACTTTTTCGGCAAGATCGTCATTTCAACATTCGCATGAGAAAGCATTTAAAAATGGGAGATTTGATTCTAATTTTTGAAAAATAGTTTAACTGTTCAGTTGAGTGCGGCTATTCGAGTTTAAACAAAGGACAAGAAAATCATTTTGAAAAAAAGCTTTGTTTTGAGCATTTGTCATGCGTTTGAGCTAGATAGTGCACTCAGCGAACACAGTAAACTCCATGATGGTGCAAAACACCTTAAATCAAAAAATTTGATTCCTTTTCAAAAAGTAATCAAGATTATGAAATGAATGACATTAGAGTTTTCAAAAAATCATGCACAATTTCTCATATTCTCTACACTGTTTTTCATTCACTCTTTTTAGGTACCCTTGGTTAGGTATCCTGTACATATAAGTTCTTCCGGCCAAATGTGTTGGATTATGGGGCTAAATACTACGGAAACACAAATAGGGTACATGCTAGTAATTAGAATTACTCAGCGGAAGATGTTCACATACCTTATACTCTTTCCGTAGTCCCAAGATCTTGTTGAGGGAGTTCTCGATCCACCAGACGGAACCTGTAGAGGTTCTTTTTAAGGAAGCCCTACGCGGTATAGTCTCCACATCAAAGCCTCTAATCGATTCTTGGCAGGGACAGATCTCCGGAGTGTTTGCTCAAAGCAAATTGGCACACCCTTGGTGGTGTATAGTGGTTCGGCCGAAGTGGGTATTTAGGGAGGAGGGTTTCTCAAATTGACACAAATGAGGAATTGTGAATTACCCTAATAAAACCCCTAACACTCCATATTTATAGGAGGAGCAAAGTGGATAAAAGTCCACTTTACCCGCACCTATAATTCGGCCGGCCTAGTGTATAAGGGAGGCCCAATTTTGGGCATCTCATGTCAATTGGGATTTGGGTCTAGCCCAATTTCCCTAATATGATATTTACCCAATTGTCTCAAGTAACATATACATATTAATGGGCTTCCATTTACGGCGCCCAATCACCATATGCTAACAGCTCCTACTCGCCGAATCGGGAGGGTGCCTGTTAATGTATTGTTGTCCAAATCGCATCAACATTTCATTCTTTCAACCTTGCCCCTGCTTCCGAATAGTACATATGAGGTTTTTCGTGCGACCGGCGGAAATGACGGGCATCGTGCTACTCATATGTTAGGAGTGTTGTAGCGCCCGCGGAACGTTGATTCCCTATCTCAAATCAACCAGTTAAATACATTAAATTGTACAGTATTGTATCCTAGGTCAACTGTTAATTCTCCAATTGCCTAGTTTCCACATAGGAATACTTCTCCAAGACATCTGTACAAGTATTCACAACCTTCAACTAATATCCGACTAGTGGCCACCTAGTGAATACAAGAGTCGTTGAATTAAAGGTGAACTTGACCATCCCCATCGCTCATACCCTTAGTCAAACCCAACCGGTTTCCAAAGACGTGGTCACTTGGCCTTTTTCTTCAGCACTACTTGTATGCCGGGAAGCGAACATTGAGCCTGACCTTAGATATGAGATATAAGTCCATGAGGATACTTTGGGTTCCTCTTCATAAGGCTCCCGGGATCCAACACACGCTCGAGGTGAAGAAGTTCGCGCCCATCCGAATCATGAGGATTCTACCTAGCACAGCCGAGCATGACCCCGTGGTCGAACATTGTACGCGTAGTATGAAGCACGCGTCGATAGCATACCCGAATATTGTCAGGAGTGGGATATATCAATAATGCTATCGCAGAATTTTCATCCGGCCCATAATGTGGTTAATGACGAACAGAGTTCATCACGACGATGTGCAAAACGAAAATCATGTCGTGTTACTCTGAAACCAAATGATCGTTTTGCGTATCCAAGTTCATCCCCCTGATTCTTAGACAGTCTTGTTACGATAGAGGTCCCCCTCTCCTACAAGACGACCGTGCCTGTGTGACTATGCAAGGCCCACATTCAACATAAATTAGGCAGATGATTGCGTCCTCCTATCAAATATTATGACGTCGATGAATCATAAACTCGATTTGTAACTCTCTCATTTATCAAAAATGTAACTTTCAATTATCAAAATGTTATCACAGATACACGCTCACTTTTAAACCCTACGTAATCCAAGCAGCTTAACATGCTTTTCAAATGTCTCTTTGCGTAATGGTTTAGTTAATGGGTATGCTACCATGTCATCAATGGGCGAGTATTCTAAAGTGATTATATTGTCTTCTACCATAGATTTAGAATAATTATATTTCACATCAATGTGTTTAGTCCTACTATGGTACTTTGGATTTTTAACTGCCGCAATAGTTGCCTGTCTGTCAGAGTACACCTTCACAGGCTTACTCCTGACGTCGCCATCAAGTAGCGCAGTAAGAAGCCTTTTCAGCCAGACTCCTTCCTAGACATTTTCGGAGAGAGCAACGATTCCATCGTAGACAGTGCGACACAGGATTTCTTCATGCTCGTCGTCACTGAATCCGGTCAATTATAACTTCCATCCTTCATAGCACAGTACATAGTCGGCAGTACCTTTCAGATATCGTATGATCTGCTTTACTACCTTTAAATGTTGATAGTCAGGTTCTGATTGGAATCTTGCTACTAGGCCCAGAGCATAACAGATGTCCGGATGAGTGCAAAGCATGGCGTACATGAGACTTCCGACCATGCTTAAGTATTTTGCACTCCTCATCTGTTCATGCTCTTGCTGGTTCTTCGGGCCGTCACATTTTGACAACGCGCACCCGAATACTACCAGCGTCTCCATGGGTTTGGCATCTTGTAATCTGAACCTTTTCAACAGTTTGTTGATATAGGCTTCCTGAGATAGACATAAACTCCAGGCAGGGACGAAGCCATAAATAAATTTCAGGAGGGGCAAAAAGCTAACATATTTATCAGCTTATACATATTTTTTTTACAATTTCGGAATAAAAAAGCTAACATATTTATATTTATAAATTTAAAATGTAAAAGAAATAACTATTTTTTTATTAAAAAAATGTTAATACTAAGTAACATTTGTTATCTTAATAGTACTTATCATCATAAAAATAATATATAAATGTCTACTAATATTTCATTAGACATATTATATGTGTCATGTATTTTATCAACTGCACTATATTTATAGGTAGTATATTAAAACATAAGCAACAAATCAATACAAAACCGATTTTTTATTTAGGAAATTTAAAAAGAATAGTTTTAACTATAAAGTAAACTTGTTTCTGTTATTAAAAAAAGTAGCCTAAATTAACAAATTTTGATCTTATTTTATAAAATTACTTTTTACATTTTTAGCCAAAATTTATTACAGCATTGAAAATTTAAATTTTATACTACCTTAATTCTATGGTCAATTTAATTTTCAATTTAGAAAAGAACAATCAATTGTTTAAGTTTATTATACTGGTATTGTTAAAATTAAAATCAAATAATACTAATAGTACTAGTACGGTAGTAAACTAAGAATCTAATTCTAGTATATGTATATACTAGCGTATACATATATATATACCAGGAAAAGAAAAAACATCTATATAATAATAATAATAACAAAAAAGTAAAAACTAGCTAAAGGCTTGTCACTATTCACTAGTCAGACCTTTATATATTTTTACCATTTATATTTATCAGTAAACTCATTTTTTTATCACATCTTCTTCTTCTTCCCAACCTCTCACCCTCTTTCCCTCGCATCTTCTTTCTTTCTCCTACCTTCTGCAACTTCTTTCTGCAATTTCTTTTTCCTTTCTTATTCTTCAAAATATTAAAGCATGGAGTGAAGCTTTAAAGTCATATACAGGGCAAATAGATAACTAAATGAATTTTTACCCATTTTCAGAGGGGGCAAGATGAAAATATGCTTGTTTTTGTATGTGTGCTTATGGAGTTCAGAGGGGGCAATTGCCCCCTCTGGTCCTCAAGTAGATTCGTCCATGCCTGACCATCATTGTCATCCTGCTCCATTTCGATCAAGAATTCGTTTGTTTTGATTTCACCGAGCGTTAAAAATTCGTCCTCAAGGAATGTAACGTCTCATGCTCGACCACGGCACAATTAACCCAAGCTAATTTGAACATGTATCCTCTAAGAGAAGTTGTCGTACTCTTGATCTGAATACTTGTTTAATGCGCAAATTAATGTCGCATGATGATAAGCTTTACCTTGCTATCATTCCTTTTTTAGCTTTTATAGCGTCGTGTTTGACCGATTTTATTAGAACATAGTTCTACATTGATGTTAGTCAACCGCCTTTTATTCCATAGGGAACGTCGGTTGTTGAACTCTAACATAATGTTTTCAAACCATGCCTGTTGAAGTGTTTTATCGATATGAATGCCTTGCCAGACTTGTCGTTCAAGGCATTTAGTGGGAGAATCATTTTACCGACATCATCCTTTTCATTTGCTAATTCATCTCAAAGACTTATCCATCTCGGAACTGTGCATTGGGCTTTCGCCTTATGCGTCAGTTGATACTTTACGAGTTCGTGGTAGCTTGTAAAGCATACCTCTTTTCGTCGTATAAGTATTAAATGAGTTATTCCCAAAGGGAGGCAAATGAAAATACAACATTCATTCATTAAAACACTTCATCGTTAAATTCGTACTCTGAAACGATGTGTTCCGTCTTTCGAGGTACACGCGCGCGTGGCGCCTTTTTCAGGTTTAACACATGGTATAAACCGTTACGTTTTCAAAATTTAAATTGATTTAATCCAATCGGTTTCGTACATGTTTATCATTACGGCATATTTATTTCATGGAGTACTAACAAATAAGGAAACTAAATCTTTCGATCTAGCTACGCTATCGATGGGTTTATTCAGTTCAGTTGTCCCGACTGAGATGACGGGGTATATGAATCGTTTCGTTTTATTCGACCACTTTTACCTAGCCGAAATTTTGGTTCTAACCCGTGTGTTTGTATTTTCGTTTCGGATTGTTCCCTTTGACGGGACCGTTAATTGATAAGTAAATCGATCTTCGAATCGAGCAACAATTACTTCATTCAATAACTCTGAATCTCGAAATAACCAAAATTTTAGTTACTCAAACGAACAACGAACGATAAATGAAAATGGTATGGTTCTTGATCTGAAGATCGCGTATTTGATCCTTGCTTTTCGCATAGATAGTCGAGAACTTTGAGTCATGTTGAACATCACATCTGAGTAAATTCACGAGTGAATCACATCAAATGATTTATGTTCATATAAAATATTTTACAGCTTTATACTCATGACATATGAGGCATACTTGGGATGCACTTTATCAACGGGGTTTAACCCACCGGATTATCGTATAGGACCTATTCGGTCCAGGTCTCTTCATGATATGCGGATCATGGTTGGCTTCTTTCGACCCACTATGGTGAGCAGTAAAGGTTGTCCCTTCACTGCTGTGGTTACTATACTTGACTAGACTCGTGTAAGTAAATCCCGTCAACGTCAGACAACAATATACATCTTTTCCATGTTTACCTTTCATCGCGAAGGTCTCGAGCGGCTTTTACACCAGCATCCATGGAAAGAGAGAATACCTTCACATTCAACTAAAACATTTCTAGCTTTAACATCCTTGCTTCCACCGAGGCGGATGCAAAGGGATACCAAGCTGTAGCAATTTCTGGTTGCAATTGAAGTCTTCTTCAACCCCTTTGTGCAAGGTTGAATGTATCACCACATACGCGTTCAAATCATCAAAGAACCTACTCCCATTCTTTGGGGAAACAAATTATCACATCCATCTCTCATTGTCAAAATAATACAGACTACTATATTCATCCTTAGTTGTCATCTCCGCTTTTCGAAATCGTAGTAGTGAGTTTGGCACATACTCCTTTTATTCATCATAATTTGTGAGGAATGTCGAATCGCGCTCATTCAACCAACTCATACGAACATATTGATAATCATGCATAATCAGTGAGACAATAACATTTTGAGAAAGAATTGCATATATCGGATATCTATTAAGATGTAATACGAAAAATTATGATTCCTCTGCCATCTAAACAAACCGACCGCCAGTAAATCGAGGGAAGGGGGTTTGTGAATGAGTTCACATTATCGCCGCCTTCAATCCAATAGATCGGTCTTTTAAAGCAGTTTTATTCGCAAATCACCGAAACGGGAATTTCTAAATAAGCATACCCGATCTTGGCTTTCCCAATGGCCTTTTTGTTTTTGAAAAATATTTCCATGAATTTAAGCATGCATACACAATTCTACTTCACAAGCAAATCATCATAGCAAGCCAAATTCATCATACAAACCACATATCATGCATACGCGTCATGCGTCTAATGTTCCGAGGAACTCATGCTTTCATATAAATAATTCTACTTTACAAATAATTTTTAATTACGCCCTTTCAATACTCGATTCACGGATTTGCCAATTTATCGTTAAGTAATTATCAACCACAAATCGATTCTAAATAAAATAAAAACCTAAGAACATTAACAATTATCACGACTACTCATAACAAAACGCAACCTAACATGTTGAATATGTACGTAATTAACCCCTATTTATTTGACTAATGTTAACCTAATTAAATATATTGACGAAAGAAAAACTAATAAAATATATTCTAACTACCTTAATATAATAATGATATGTGAAAAAGGGAATAATATATTGAATAAAACCAATCAGCCGAACCTTACTTACATGCAGGAATGGACAAAAGGAAATTTGAACTAGAGGACTACGAGCTAAGCCTGAGTGCCGTGGGTTCTGACCTGATGTTGCCGGGATTAATTCTTCGTCGGAGCTGTGGAACTAAGGGCAGCGGTGCAACTTGGAAATTAATGGTGGCACTGAAGCAAGGATGGGCGCAGTCGATGGAGCTCGAACGGGTCAGCGAGCAGGGAGGATCGTTGTTGGAAACACAGTGGCTGAAGTGGAGCGCGGTGGCGACTGGTCGGACCAAGGAGCGGGCCGGAGACACCTCACTGATGATTTACAAAACAATCATCTTCTTTCTTCGTCGTTGTCTGTCTCCCAAGATTCAGGCGATGGATGTGAGGAAAACGGCGACAGAGCGTTGGGTCAATCGTCAACCGAACGGAGTGGGGTAGAGCTAGCTAGAGGAGGCCGGGCAAGATTGGGACAACCGGAGGGTTATGACTGTTGCGTCCGGATTGAACAAGGTCGCGAGGACGCGTCTGATCGCGTGGTTGTGCGGGCCTTTGTAACCCTTCCGTTAGGAGGAGGTTGGGCCACTGACGAGTGTTCAGGCTTGCTCCCGTAAGAAGTCTGTGTCTCGGTATGGCTGTGACTCGGCAAGGTTGTGACCCGGCGAGGTTGTGACCCGGCAAGGTTGTGACCCGGCAAGGTTGTGACTCGGAAAGGTTGTGACCCGGCAGGGTTGTGACCCGGCAAGGTTGTGACCCGGCGAGGCTGTGACCCGGCAAGGTTGTGACACGGCAAGGTTGTGACCCGGCAAGGTTGTGACTCGGAAAGGTTGTGATCCGGCAAGGTTGTGACCCGGCAAGGTTGTGACCCGGCGAGGCTGTGACCCGGCAAGGTTGTGACCCGGACGTCGGATCCTGCACAAAGGACCAATGCTAGCACAGAGAGGGGGGGGGGTGGTGCTAGCGGAGCCCTCTCCGATGCTTAAGTCACTATAGTGGCAAAAAGGTAATTTCTAGAGAGAGAGAATTTCTAGAGAGAAGTCAGAGCTCAAAATACCAAAGTTGGGCAAATGAGAGAATGAAATCAAAATGGGTGGCCAAGACCTCCTATTTATAGGCTTTCTTGGGACCGGACCCGGTTTTAGAGCGGTTTGATGACGGTTCAAGATCAAGCGGTAACCGTCATTCATATTGGTAATGTGCGAACTTGACTTCTCTACACGCAACGGTAATCGCGGATACGGTGGTCGCGCGATACCCGTAAGGTAATCCGGACCTCGTCGAATTTGGGCAATTCGGCGAGGTCCGGATGTCCGGGTTGCTTTATGCAACCCGGAGGTCCGGTCCGGACGCGCGTAAGGGCGCTTCCGGACCGTTTTGATGCCGTGGGAGATGCTTTTAAACCGAGATGTAATTTTCGACACGTTTACGAGGCCCGAAATGTAAACACGAACCCGAATTGGACATTTATCCATCACTTGCCCCCGAGTCAAGTAACGGTTTAAAACCTTTCTTGACTCTATTTTAAGTTAGGATATTTGTCCAATTTGAGTTTGACGCTAACCTTTCGGATTTGATCGTTGGTCGGACGCAAGCATTTTGATTTCGTCCGTCGCTTGATTTTCCGGCCGAATGACTTTATTTCCTATCATCATGGTTAGTGCAATAGGAAATGTATATGCGCGAATATGATTGTCGTCGGAGACATGAGCAAATGGTAATGCGCTATGCGATCATGTATCTATCCATATGCGTACATAAGTAATAGTCATGGCAAGATTGTAATTACGCAATGCAAGAAGTAGAAATCGTATGCTTCTAAAATGACTAAGTGATTACCGAATCATGAATTATGTGATTGCAACATACGAGTATAGTAATGGACTTGATACGTGCAATGTCAAGACATGTATAGGAATAGATATTTTAGAAGGAGAGGGTAGAGTATACCGTAGGGGCTTAGTCTTGAGTGTAGGTAAACTAATCCTTTGATCCTTATCCACAAAGCATCTCTTTGGGATTAGTAAATACACACATCCCCATTTATCCTTCCAGCATCCTAGGAATTCATCATTCCACTCCCTTTGCAGGTAATTCATTCATCCTTTCCCGAAATTGCTTTTGTGTGCAAAATTTCTTTGCCGTCGTGGAGCTTAGATACGTTTTGACAGTTTCGAGTCTGATTTTTGGCTTGTTTTTGGAAGTTGACACCACCATTCGACTCGGTTCGTCGCAAGGATTCCAGCGCCGCCTTCGGGGCCGCCAGAAGCCTCCGCACGCGCCCTCACGCGCCGCCGCAAGTGGAGCGGCTTCGCCGGCGCGTGTGGCCCACGCGCCGCCTTCCCGGGCTCGCCTCGTTTCGGTCCACACCTTTCCGGAATCTTCTCGACGAGGGGAGTCCATTGGAATACCTTTCGTCACGTTTTGAGGTACTTTGGAAACTCGAATTCTTAGGACAGCTTCGACTTGAATGTCGATGTCACCGTGTTGTTGCTTGTTTAATTCGTTTTTCGTTGTCGATATGTGGGACTGCTTGTTGATGTTTATACGTCGAGTAATTGCTGATTGATTGCCATCATTATCGTCGTTTGTCCATAATTTAGGCGATTTTCCATTTCCATGGGTGTTTTGATGTAGAATTCCCCGTATCTTCGCGTAGAAGCTTTTTAGTCGATATGCATGATTTTCCTTCTTGGTGGGTTTTTGGTTGACGGGGATTGCCCAATAACTTTAGGCGTAGTCACTTGTCGTCTTGATGCCTTAGAGAAAAATTCCCCTTAAGCGTTGCCACGTTCGATCCTTACGGCTTGTCGCGTTAATTCCACCGTTTGCATGATAGCTCCTTAAGACGTTAGTCCTTTCTATGGTACATACCAACTATACTATGCGCGTGGAACTTGGCTACGTGCGTTGACTTTTTGATACGTGCGTTGACTTTTTATACGCGCGTTGACTTTGATACGCGCATTGATGTTGATACGTACGTTGATGTTGATACACGCGTTGATGTTGATACGCGCGTTGATGTTGATAGTTGAGCGTCAGGTATAGACTGTTGGTTATTACCTGCAAGTATGCTAAAACACTTAGGAAATATTTAAACGATATCTAATGCTTGTTACCATAGATGTCGTTGTATGAGCTTTGTCGATGAGCGTCGTAGGTGTGCTTAAGGGGCATGGCTACTCGTTGTATGCAATCCATCTTTGTTGACATGTATGTGCGTACATGGCAATACTTAGAAAATATTCTCCCCTTGTCGACATGCATCCTCGTCGACATGTATGTACGTACATGGAAACACTTAGAAGATATTTTCTCCTTGTTGACATGCAACCTTGTCGACATGTATGTACGTACATGGAAACACTTAGAAAATATTCCCCCCTTGTCGACATGCATCCTCGTCGACATGCATGTACGTACATGGAAACACTTAGAAAATATTCTCCCCTTGTCGACATGTATCCTCGTCGACATGCATTTATGTACATGGAAACACTTAGAAAATATTTTCTACTTGTCGACATGCATCCTCGTCGACATGTATGTACGTACATGGGAACATGATACGCGCGTTAACTTTGATACGCGCATTGATGTTGATATGCGCGTTAACCTTGATACGCGCGTTGATGTTGATATGCGCGTTAACCTTGATACGCGCGTTGATGTTGATATGCGCGTTAACCTTGATACGCGTATTGATGTTGATACGCGCGTTAACCTTGATACGCGCGTTGATGTTGATACGCGCGTTAACCTTGATACGCGCGTTGATGTTGATATGCGCGTTAACCTTGATACGCGCATTGATGTTGATACGCGCGTTAACTTTGATACGCGTATTGATGTTGATACGCGCGTTAACCTTGATACGCGCGTTGATGTTGATACGCGCATTAACCTTGATACGCGTGTTGATGTTGATATGCGCGTTAACCTTGATACGCGCATTGATGTTGATACGCGCGTTAACTTTGATACGCGTATTGATGTTGATATGCGCGTTAACCTTGATACGCGCGTTGATGTTGATACGCGCGTTAACCTTGATACGTGCGTTGATGTTGATATGCGCGTTAACCTTGATACGTGCATTGATGTTGATACGCGCGTTAACTTTGATACGCGTATTGATGTTGATATGCGCGTTAACCTTGATACCCGCATTGATGTTGATACGCGCGTTAACTTTGATACGCGCGTTGATGTTGATACGCGCGTTAACCTTGATACGTGTATTGATGTTGATACGCGTGTTAACCTTGATAAGCGCGTTGATGTTGATACGCGCGTTAACCTTGATACGCGCGTTGATGTTGATATGCGCGTTAACCTTGATACGCGCATTGATCTGTTGAAGAGGTTGCCCCCCTTGCTCGATGCTTGTTACTTGTTGCATGAAGACTAATAAGTCTTGTACGGAGCGTTTGTTGCATAAGTGCTTGAACAAGTGTTGGTGCGTGTTTGCACACTGACCGGATTGTTGATAGCACTTTCCAGGATATCATTGGCTTGCAGTTTCTGTTCTTAGCATAATTCTCGGAAGATCCGACGCAGGGGCGCGTTCCTCGAGCGATCCTTAGTTCTTTATGCTGAGCATGACCGTGCTAACTCTTTCTTGTGATAAGAGAAATAGAGTTGAGGGTTGTGTAGTGGCGTCTTCTGCCCCCCGGTCGAGGGACCGGTCCAAGGAGGAGCGTTACTCCTACTGAGATAAGTGTTTGTTGATTGTTGATTGTCGCCCTTATGTTGAAGAGCTATGTTGTGCTGAATGTTGAAACAATCATTCTTGCATTTGTTGTTGATATTATGAACTCTTTGCCATAAGTCCTTAGAGATGATGTAGTCTCTTGGTTGCTGTTGGGCTATTTGCTTCCAGCATGTTGAACCCTTTGTGAATGGGTTGATGTTGACAATTCTTTGTTCATGCTTTTGCTTGCATGTTATTTCGTCACCTGGACCTGTTTTCAATAGTAATTATGTGATAACTTGTTAGTAATATTTCATACCTTGAGTTATGCTTTGGACTTGAGAGATAGGATATATATCCTTAAATGATGAACATGATGTCCGTAGTTGCGACTATATGTCGCGCATTGTTAAGTGTTGTGATCGCCCCTCTTGGCTAGACTCCAAGGCATGGCGAGATGGGTAGAGCATAGGATGTTGCGACTTGCGCACTATAGGTTTTGTTTGGAGATGACGGTGGCAATTTCTGCTTGTTCCGCCGAGTCTCCGTTTATTGAATGTGGATGACTAGTATCGTAGACATAGTCCCTACAGTCGTGACCGATAGCCACTTCCTGATTGATAAGTTGAGATGTTCTCCTGATTGCTTGCCTGATGCATTATGCATATTTCCCTTCTTTCCTGAATAGCTTGCCGCTATATGTGTATCAACCCGCGTTGGGGAAGCATACGTAAAAATATTATTTGAGAGATGTTATCTTGGCTAAGCAAGATACTAGTTTATACCGTCTCTTAGTTCCACTCTAAGGCGACGTTGTACAAGACTCGACTTGTAAATTTTATGAGTTTTAAACAGGGTGCGCACCTGCCAGCGTGTATCAACCCGCGTTGGGGAAGCATACGTAAGAACATTATTTGAGAGGAGTTATCTTGGCTAAGCAAGATACTAGTTTATACCGTCTCTTAGTTCCACTCTAAGGCGACGTTGTACAAGACTCGACTTGTAAATTTTATGAGTTTTAAACAGGGAGCGCACCTGCCAGCGTGTATCAACCCGCGTTGGGGAAGCATACGTAAAAACATTTTTGTTTTTGAAGAAGCATTTTGTGAACTCTAAAAAGCTTGTTGATAAAATATTTGAGAAAATATTTTGGCATTAAATGTGATACATCCAAAAAACCGTGTTGGTAAAATTTTTTGGAAAGGAGTTTGATACATAAGATATTTGATAAAAAATTTGGCAAAAATTTTTTGGTAAAATTTTTGAAAAAATATTTGTGATACATGATTCCTGCGTCCAGGGACCATGTAACACTTTTTTTTGAGAATATGAATTGTGATGCATGCTTTCTGCGTCCAAGAACCATGCAACACGGTTTGAAAATCTGTAGTACGGAATTGTCATCTTAACCAGAGGACTTTTGCCGTATAAAACGAACCCTGATGGCGTTCGTAATATGGGAATGCCGACTAGACAGAGGACATTCGCCATAAAGAGTGCACCCTGAACCGGATATACGCACTTGTTATAGAGTGGGGTCTTTGTCTAAACAAAGAACTTTTGCTGTATAAAACGAACCCTGATGGCGTTCGTAATATGGGAATGCCGACTAGACAGAGGACATTCGCCATAAAGAGTGCACCCTGAACCGGATATACGCACTTGTTATAGAGTGAGGTCGTTGTCTAAACAGAGAACTTCCGTCACTTGAGGGGTGATCAGCCCCGTATACCCATCCTGTTCTGAATCCAGGGAATGGCTATGAACATGAGGATTTGCCTCTAACCAGAGATGTCACAGCATGTCCTTTTTTAGAAGTGAACATGGGGCTTGTCTTTAAAAAAGAGGATACCACAACATGCTATTTTGATAGTAGGCCTTGGCGTTATTCCAAGGTATTTTTGTAGTAGGTCTTGGTGTTAATCCGAGACATTGCTTGTAGCTGACGCCCTGAATAGTCGCCGTTTTGATAATAGGTCTTGGTGTTAATCCAAGATATTGCTTGTAGTTGACGTCTTGAATAGCCGTCGTTTTGATAATAGATCTTGGTGTTAATCCAAGATATTGCTTGTAGTTGACGTCTTGAATAGCCGTCGTTTTGATAATAGATCTTGGTGTTAATCCAAGATATTGCTTGTAGTTGACGCCCTGAATAGTCGTCGTTTTGATAGTAGATCCACAGGTTGTCATTGCGGTATATAAGTTGATTGTGCACATAGCTTGATGACTTTGTGTTGCTGGCACCTTCTTGAGATAGACGCCTGTATTATTAATGGAGAAATAAACTCCTTGTTGGTGTAGATAGTAGATATGTTGGTGTTGTATACCATAAATCCCTCCTTGAACACAATGCTTAGCTTGTATTGTTGAAGTAGATTTTTGTGCATAGGTTACTACTTGGTGTAATTCCTGAGTAGTGATCGTAGTGTAGCATGTGCTTCCAAGTTTTTGATTCCATGATGACGCCTTTCGATGTAGTCGTCAATATGAGTAGGTTGTTGTTGATGGTAAGCGTTGACATAACGCGTAATAGATTTTGTTTGCACATGGCATAATTTCTTGGATTATTGAAGTAGACAATAGGCGCGTAGTTTTGTTGCTTCGCGTTTAATCCAAAAAATAGCGTGCAAGAGATAAGTGTGTACCTACAAACGTAGATTGACTTTATTAGATACTTGCGCGTATTTACATTGATTATACTAGAAATAGTAGGAATGCGCAAGGTAATCTAAAAGAGAGTTGTTTCTCCCGTTTCGTCATGGCTGGTTTGATGACGATGTCGCGTAGTTGGTTGCAACAAATCGCCTCAATGCACCTAGCGTGATGCATTCTTCAATTTCCCAGTTTAATGGTGGACACATGTTTGTGTTGTGCCCCCAAGTTTTATGGTACTTGCACCATTCTCTAATGTCGTTGCCCAAGAAAGCTGTCTCCGGGGCAAGCGGACTTGGGAGCTTGTTTTCCAGCAGGTTGACGTAAATGTCTTCGGCCACCGTGTTTAGCGGTGTGAAGATGTTGTTGATATCAAAGCTTGCGTCTTCCTGGTTGTTCGTTTTTGCTCGAACTCATTTGTCCCAACTGAGGGGTGTACCCCACCTCAGCTCTTGCTCGCATAAGACTGCTGTCTCAAGCTTATCCTTTAGATCCGCCATGGTTTTTGTTGTTTGCCACCCATGAGTTCGTCCAAAGAGAAGGAAAGATTTGGCGTTCATGTTTGCATAGAACACGCTTATCACTTCTTCTCTTGTTGCTTTCGCGGTTGAGGCGTTGGAGGCAATTTGATGAAGTATTCCAAGATTGGCTCGTCTTCTCCCTGCTCAACGAGCCAAATCTGGTGCCATGGTGAGAACTGGATGCTTTCTTGCGGGTTCCAGATTGTAATGGCTTGTTCCATCGGTTGCTTCTTTCTTTCATCGACCACTTTCTGCCTTTTGAAGGAATTTATCATGGCCACATGGTATTGGTTCTTTGCTCTCAAGGCATTGACGTAACAACGCCTTGCGGTTATCTGATCGCCAAGCACTTCTCCAATCCCATGTTCTGTCGGGAACTTCATTTTTTGGTGGACGGTGGAGGGCACGATCACATAGGGATTGATCGTTGTTCGTCCCAAGATTCCGTTGTAGGCACCAAGGGATTCTACAACTACGAAAGTGACGTTGATATGCAATGCTCTCCACCCCTGGCCAAGGATGACAGGAAGTGTGATTGTACCCAAGGGTTGTGTGGCTGCTCCTGCGAAGCTGACTAAAGAGAAGGTTCTTGGGGACAAGTCCTTGACAGATTTTCCTAGTTGCTCCAGGACTCTGACGTGTAGAATATCAGCAGAACTTCCGCCATCCACAAGAATTCTTTTCACATCGTACCCGTCAATGTCCATAGTAATGACTAAAGCATCATCGTGGGGGTAAACGATATGCTTTAAGTCTTCCCTGGAGAATTGAATGACTGCGTCTTCTTGCTCTGGTTGTTTGCGCTTTCCGTATTTCGGCAGTGTTGCTGCTTGGGATGCATAAATGTCCCGAGCATTAGATACGTGTCCTCCGGCGGCAGGCCCTCCGTGTATAACGTTGATTACACCTCGCTTGGCTGGCGGAGGGTTGTCATTGACCTTCTCTTTTCCCTTGTTTCCTCTTTTTGACGACTCTGGTTGAGCCTTTCTTGGGAGGTTGTTGCCCTGATCAACAAATTGCTTCAACTCACCCTTGAGGACAAAGTTGTTGATTCGGAAGCGTAGACTGACGCAGCTATCGGCCTCATGGCCGAAGACTTCGTGGTTTTCACACCACTTGTCCTTGTCTCTTCCCAATGGGCCTTTCCTGAAGTTGTTTGGCTCCTTCCACATATTCGCGTTTTCATTTCTTTCAAAATTACAGACAGCGGGGCATTCAGAGGGATGCAGTCGGCAAGGTTTATTTCCTTTGGCTTCTGGAACTCCCCTTGGAAAGGTCTTTTTGGCTGAGGTTGCCAATGTCTTCCTTTTTGACCACTTGAATATGGTTTTGGTTGGTTCTGCTTTGGATTATCTTTCGCCTTTGCTGCAGCGATTTTTGCCTTGTTCTGGCTTCTGAACCTTTCAAGGTCTATGTACTCCTTGACTCTTGCGGCTAATTCTTCCATGGATTCCGCTGGGCGCTTTGCCATTTTCTCAGCTAGGGCATTGCCCCTTCGTCCGAGATTTCGAATGAATGCTCGAACGATTTCACCTTCGGTCAGGTTCCCCTGAATGTCAGAAATGTTCTGATTGAAGCGGACGTAGTAGTCGGCCAGGGATTCTTCGTTTTGTTGTTGGACGTCGTCCAAAGCGTTTGCCCCTTTTAACAACGTGCGCTCGCCCATGTACCGCTGAATGAACTTGGCCTTTAGGTCCGCCCATGAAGTAATACTTCCGCATGGCAGTGAGAAGAACCAGTGCGCTGCAGATCCGGCAAGAGTTTGTGAAAACGTCATTGCGAAATGATGCGGGTTCTTTGTTCTGCCTAGCAGAGAGGCCTCGTTCTTTTGCACATGTTCAATTGGGTCTCCTTTTCCACGGTAGGGGTCACCTCCAATTCGATACAGTGCGTCTGGGACGCGACTGTTCACCAAATGGTCAGCGAATGGGTGAGACGCCCTTTCTTCAAGAGCGTGCATTCCTTTCATTTTTGCCTCCTTCATCTTCTTCTCCACCATTTCTTCTAACATCTCGGCGGTAAATCCTTTTACCGGTTCAGCATAACCTGTTGAAGGATTTTGCTGACCATTGTTGCAGTAGATGTCAGATTGATCCCTGCTTGTGGCTTGACAAGGATCGTCTCTTGTTGGTTGCTGTGGGTGGTAGAATGGGGGCTGCCTTTCGTTCCTCCACTGTTGGGCTCCTTGGAAAGGAGTGTATGACCGTGCAGGTTCATATCTTGCTTGTTGGTGTTTGCCCTGGAAAGGATTGCCATAGCGAGTAGTGTCTTGCGACATTTCTCTTGCTGGCGCAGCATACTGTTGGTTGGCCGGAGGTGGCTGAGCTGCGTATCCTTGGTTTTTTAGAGACTCGCGGAATGCGAGCAACTCTTCCAGCGCTGCCATCATTGCTGGAGTAACGGTGGGCATCGGGTTTGCCCCCGGTCTTTGTTCGCCTTGCGGCATCTCCGTTTGGGATTCATCCTCGTGCATTTCTGGCTCAAAACCAGGTGGATGTGCTTGGTGTTTGTCTTTTGGCTCTCTGTGCTGTGCGTTGGGCACATTGTCAGTCGGTATGGATGAAGCTACGGAAGTAGCTCTTGGGATGTGGGAGGGTCCTGACTGGCTCCCAGCTGGAGCTTGGCCTCCTGCTCTTTTGTTTGCCGGGGATTTCTTGGGACGCCCTGGCCTTTTCCTTGGGTTTTTCACCTCGTCGGGAGGGTTGTGATCACTCGCCATAACTTCTGAGGTATGGTAGCTTTTTGTTCGAATCACGTAGACGGCGCCAATGTTGCGTCCGGATTGAACAAGGTCGCGAGGACGCGTCTGATCGCGTGGTTGTGCGGGCCTTTGTAACCCTTCCGTTAGGAGGAGGTTGGGCCACTGATGAGTGTTCAGGCTTGCTCCCGTACGAAGTCTGTGTCTCGGTATGGCTGTGACTCGGCAAGGTTGTGACCCGGCGAGGTTGTGACCCGGCAAGGTTGTGACCCGGCAAGGTTGTGACCCCGGCAAGGTTGTGACCCGGCAAGGTTGTGACTCGGAAAGGTTGTGACCCGGCAAGGGTGTGACCCGGCGAGGGTGTGACCCGGCGAGGGTGTGACCCGGCGAGGCTGTGACCCGGCGAGGCTGTGACCCGGCAAGGTTGTGACCCGGCAAGGTTGTGACCCGGAAAGGTTGTGACCCGGCAAGGTTGTGACCCGGCGAGGTTGTGACCCGGCGAGGTTGTGACCCCGGCAAGGTTGTGACCCGGCAATGTTGTGACCCGGCAAGGTTGTGACTCGGAAAGGTTGTGACCCGGCAAGGTTGTGACCCGGCAAGGTTGTGACCCGGCGAGGCTGTGACCCGGCAAGGTTGTGACCCGGACGTCGGATCCTGCACAAAGGACCAATGCTAGCACGGAGAGGGGGGGGGGGTGGTGCTAGCGGAGCCCTCTCCGATGCTTAAGTCACTATAGTGGCAAAAAGGTAATTTCTAGAGAGAGAATTTCTAGAGAGAAGTCAGAGCTCAAAATACCAAAGTTGGGCAAATGAGAGAATGAAATCAAAATGGGTGGCCAAGACCTCCTATTTATAGGCTTTCTTGGGACCGGACCCGGTTTTAGAGCGGTTTGATGACGGTTCAAGATCAAGCGGTAACCGTCATTCATATTGGTAATGTGCGAACTTGACTTCTCTACACGCAACGGTAATCGCGGATACGGTGGTCGCGCGATACCCGTAAGGTAATCCGGACCTCGTCGAATTTGGGCAATTCGGCGAGGCCCGGATTGCTTGCAATCCGGACCTCCGGGTTGCTTTATGCAACCCGGACGCGCGTAAGGGCGCTTCCGGACCGTTTTGATGCCGTGGGAGATGTTTTTAAATCGAGATGTAATTTTCGACACGTTTACGAGGCCCGAAATGTAAACACGAACCCGAATTGGACATTTATCCATCACTGACGACAACGGTCTTGGTCTCCGGTGGAAGGTCTGGACAGCTGTTATCGGAGCGAGATTGATGGTCGGAACCGTAATGGGGCGATGGAGGAACGTCGGATGAGATAAGGGTGTCCGGCGAGGCGAAGCGAAATCGGGATGGGGGTGGATGCGACAATCACGGTGAGGGTGGAAGTGGCTGGATGGTCACCGGCGGAGATTCACTGGTCGACGAGAGTGAAATCAGACAGGACCGGGTGGCTGCGATGCTGGGAGAGGAGCTTCGACGTTGGAACTTCGAACGGTGAAGCAAAGATGAAACGTACGTCTGTAGCTCCTGGACAAAAATCAGTCTTTGATTGACTACAATATATATTATAATATATTAATAAAACAATAATGGAAGAAAAAATAACATTAGGTAATAAAGCAGTAATGAGCTTGATGAACACGATGATGTCTCAGACAGAACTGCTTTTCTCCTTATTAATCACGATTGTCTTTTTTCTTTTACATGTAAATCACTACTCTATATATTGGCCGACATTGCATCTAGGGTTTAGCTCTAATTAGATAGTAAATTACATTGATTTATTCTAACAATAAATGCTAAATATTCATAAAATGTATTCTAAATATTCAACAAATATTCTCTGCAATAAATACAAATAACTGTAATAATTTAAACTAAGCCTATTTTTAGCAATCAGTGACCTTCCATATTTAAATACTTCCTTTTTTAAACGTGTTACACATAACATTTTTTAACGTGTTATATACGTGTCGCGCATACCAAAATTAGGTGTTTACATTTTACAATCTTAAAATTAAGACTAACATAATATTATATATATATATATACACACTATTTTTTCCATATATATATATATATATATTATGTTGGTTTTATGGAGAATTAATACATAGCAAAACAGATACATGCCAAGTAACTAATACACAACGGAAAGGGTGCACATACCGATTTCACGATTCGTAGCCAAGGAAGTCAACAGGGAGTTCACGGAATGCCTGACACTCTTGTTAATGAGGCAATCCGAAGGCAATTGTCTTCACAACAAAGTCTCTTTCAATCCGGTTGCTGGATGGATCTCCGGGGTGAATTACTTGAAGTAATTTGGCACCTACTTTAGATAATGGAGGTTTCAGCCAAACCCTTAGAGTATATGGAGAGGGGATTTCTTTGTGACTTCCAAAAGAGAGAGAATGACCAACACCAAAAAATCACTAACACCTCTTATTTATAAGAGAAGATGAGCAAAACCCTAGGTGGGTTGCTCAGCTATTTCGGCCGAACTTAGTGTCTAATTGGGTTGACCCTTTTGGGTCGCGCATGGCCCATGGAGATTTTGGCCTGACCCGAAATCCCCTATGTGTCATACCCCAAATTAGACTTAGCATGTTGAGCTTATATTAATGGGCTCCTATTAAGGCGGTCAATTTACTCTAAACGCCAACATATTATAACACTATTCATTTAAACCTGCATTGTGCATAATTTAATATAAATGATCAATTATGTTATAATATTTATAAATTTAATTTTTTCATGTAAATGTATTTTTAAATTATATATATAAAAATATTTTGGGGTTTATTCTTAATTAATTTATCATAGTAATGTAGTATATTAAAAATATATGATATCATATATCATTAGAGTTCTTCACGTTTACTTTCACATGAAAAAATAGTTCGTAAATATAAAAGTTGTCAAAAAAGTTATAATTTTTTTTTTTACAAAAAAAAAAATATTGCTCTTTAATTACAATACTTATAATTAAAAAATCATGTTAATAAATAAAATATTTAAATAATTAACAAATAATATAACCATATTTAGTGACGTGCAATTTTTCGTACATTCTATAGCCCAAAATTGTCAATTTCTACAAGGTGAAATATTACGAAATTGGCCTAGAAACTCTAAAATTGACTTTAATTGTCTAAATTACAAAGTTCACCACATATCATTACTTAAATTAATCAAAACAAATTGGTATATTGTTAGTTATGATCATTTTATTTGAATTAAATACGAGAATAACTGTGAAAATATATTTTTTTTAAAGTTAAAATAACAACAATGATGATGACACAATAACGATACTGAAAATTTATTTTTGTTTAGTATTAAATTTTTTAAGGAAAATAATAAAATATATTTTAAAATTAGAAAGCCGAAGTACTTGTAATATAGAAAATACAAGCACAGTAAATGTAACAAATAGAATATTAAAAAAAAAACAGTAAGACAACAAAGTAATCAATATTAAAAATTATGTTCAACTAGGTGCATTTCCCGCGCATCGCGCAGGGTGACTTACCAAATATGTATAATTAATAAACTAATATTCAATAAAATTTATACTGACTATTTGTAATATGTTGAAACACAGTTTTTAAATAAAATACCAGTCTAAAATTTGAAAAAGTAAACGAAAGACTGAAAAATTTAAACCATAAAATACCACTGCACAAATTCACAAATAAATTTTAGATGCCCGTACCGCATGCTACCTTTGGTCGTCGGATCCGTGTCAAGCGTCTGTTCTTCAACATATATGGCTTCGATGACCAGGGCCGTCTTAACAACATCTGAGGCCTAAAGCAAACTTTTATTTTAGGCCTTTTATTTAATTAAAACGAACTCGTTATTTATCAAATACATTTAAAATTTTATTTAAATATTTATTTTTAAGTTATCTTTAGTTAAATATCACTAATTATTGTATGAATGGTTATAATTGATTATCTCAAAACTTACAGTCGATTAAAAAAGAAAGCAAAATGGAATAGACAATTTTTACATAGTTCGGTCAAGTCGACATACGTCCACGTGCAGTGATGGCAAGCGATTTTATTGACTGTCAGTAGGTCTTCTTTTTATAGAGAATGTAACGTATATATATATATATATGAAGAATAATAAATTATATATAAAAAATCTAGATATATTTAGATAAACCGTGATAACCATGATCTATAATCTAACATGAACGTGGTAATATAAATACACAAAATATTAGAAACCCGTAACTTATAAGTTGATCTATTTATTTTTTTAATCCAAAAGTTGATCTATTTGATTGAAAAAATAAAAAATAAATGAGTAATTAATTTTTTTTAACATAATAGAAGGACGCCTATTGAAATAATAAAAAAAATGTCATATTAAAACTTTACAAATTAACCATGAAATTTATTGAATTTAGCTTATTATGGAGAATTTTGAGGTTTTGAATTTAATAAATTCATAATTAATTAAATTAGCAAAACTAGTAGAAGTTGTTGAATTAAATAATAAATAAGAAAAACTATAATATAGTATAGTAATCTAATATTAGAAACTACTTAATATAATAATGACATTTTCAAAAAAAAAAAAAAAACTCTAGCAAATGAAAGGACTATATGTTAGTCATTTACTTGCTGGAGGCCTAAAGCAATATCTTTAGTTGCTTGGGGGTATGGCCGGCCCTGTCAATGACCACCGACGACATCTCGCCGGAGATAGAGATGGCTCTGTCACTGAGACTCTCAGTCCCCCGTACCGCCTGATATGTTCGTTCGCCGGCTCTGCGTCTGTTAAAATCAGAAAAATTTTAATTTTGATTAATTACATACATTGAATTTTGAACGGTCTGAAATTTTAATTGCGGTTAATTGAATGAATTGAATCTTGAACGGTCCGAAACCAGAAATTTTTTAATTGTGATTATTTGCATACATTGAATCTTGAACGGTCCAAAATTTTAATTGTGATTAATTGTATACATTGAATCTTGAACGGTTCAAAATTAGTGAAATTTTAATTACGATTAATTGTAACTTAAAAACTCTCAGCTCCCTAGTGCAGTCAATGCTATGGAGTTAATAACTACAAAACCTTTAGCTCAATTGTCATAAATGCATCGATTAACGTAAAAAACAAAATCTTCAGCTCCACATTCACTCTGTTATTATCTTTCCTTCAGAATTTATAGTATATATAGATATAGATATATAGATTACTTTTTTTTGCCAAAATAAAAATTACATTTGGTTGGCAAAATAAACTTGGAACATGAAAAAGTTAGACTAAACTATAAGTCTATTATTACAATTTTACAAAAAGTCCAACCCATAATAAACTAACACATAAAAAAATACCCAAACCTTACCCACGCTTCCACAATTCATAACTATCTGATTTTATTCTAGAGTAGGGTACTATCTCCGCGCACCGAGGGGTAATTTTGCAGTTTTTTATAATTAATTTATATATATATATATATATATATATATATATATATATATATATATATATATATATATATATATATATATATAATTTTAGGTATCTTATATAATTTATATATTTAGCTGTATAATAAAGTCTGTTTGAATAGAATAAAGTTACTGTAAAATTTGATAAACGGTAATGTCGTATAAATTGAAACTATTTTATATATATAATATATATATTAATGTTTCACAATTGTTTTGTGTTTTGCTTTGTGTAATTTTAAATTTAAAACTAATCTCAATGGAACGAACATTAACTAATTAAAACTTAATTAGAACGGGGAACTGAATGAGGCACGGATAAAAATCCTCAGCTCCCTCTCTTTAATTTATTAATTAATAGTCTCGGTTTTTTTATATTGAATTTTTGTCCACTCTCAGCTCCTCATTTAATGTCTCATCGATGGAATCAATCATGAAAAACCTCAGCTCCTGGATAAATCTCAAAACTGTTATGAATATATGTTTTAGAGAATTAAATGGATGTTCAATATTTATGTATATAGCAACTTCCTTATTTACACTTTCCTTGTATTAATTATTCTTGTTCTTCAAGAATGTGTAACCCTATATAAAGGGCTCTTGTAAATGAGAATAAGATATCCCAATTTACTCTTCATATCATCTTTCTCTTGTCTTTGGTATGTTTCATAACACGTTATCAACACGAAATTACACTATTTTTACTTCCACATAATCTCTATGTTCCGTAGATACATACACAACCTTCACATTTTGACTGGTTCTTACTTATTGCCTACTTTAATTGCTTCTTGTCTTTTACCTAGGCTCATGTTCCGTAAATACAAACACAACATTCTTGTCTTTTAATTGTATGTATATGTCGTATTATATATCTATACTTATTAGTTTCAATTGCATGTTTCTAGATTCGTTTATTCTATACATACTATCATACATATATATGTGTACCATATAAATTCATCAGTAAGTCGGTCACATCGAAAATTATTTTGTAATCCATGTTTTACGTATAGATTACTCTTCCATGTCCTATAAACATACTATTTACTTTACTTTCTATGTATTCATGATTAATGTTTGCTTATTGTTGTATACTGATTATTATTTTAATTTTTTTTTTTTTTTTTAAGAATCATGTCGAATTTAGTTAAGCTCGAATTTGCTGCCCTCGACATTACTGGAAAAAATTATTTGGGATGGGTGCTTGATGCTGAGATACACCTAGACGCGAGGGGTCTAGGCAATGCTATTAAAAAAGACGGACAAGCATCGAGTCAAGACAAAGCGAAAGCAATGATATTTCTCCGTCACCACTTGCATGAAGGCTTAAAGGCGGAATACCTCACCGTCAAAGACCCTCTTGAATTATGGAATCATATAAAAGAAAGGTACTGATGGGTTCCGATGTAATCGTTAGCCCCGTTAACAGCAAATGGACGGCGAGTAGGTCCAGTGGGCCTCGTGAAAAGCCTGGAAGGCTCAGAGGCCCAGCATGAAGGGTCCCGACTTAAGCGGTCCCGACATATGAGCTGAAGGCTCCCGACGAGAAGCCTCTGAGCAGGCCCCGGTATGCCTTAGTAAAGGCCCCGATATGCCTTAGTGAAGGCCCCGATAATAAAGCCCCGCGGAGGCTGGACCTGTCTCGTGAGACAAAGGGTCCTGGGTGGTGACTTAGAATGAGACAACTCTGGAGTCCTCGACAAGAGTTGGGACTTGTGATCAGAGGATAAGACCGAGAAACCCGCCTACTAGATAGAGTAGTGGGAAGACGGTTAAAGATATAGATAAACTCCCCCGAGATACGCAGGGCGTGCCCGAGATACTCGGAGAGTGGGCAAGATACGCGGAGCGTGGGGCGAGATATATGGAATCCTGAACGAGATATACGGAATCGTTGCGAGATATGCGGAATCATGGGCAGAACGGCCAATCACGGTCACAGGTAACTGAGTAACTTCCCTTCCTATATGAAGGAGGAAGTTACCTCAGAAAACAGGTTCTCTAATAGGCACTTAGATTACTGCTACCACCCCATTGATCATATACTCATTTAATCATCGGAGAGGGATTCTGGGTCACCACCCAGGTCATCCCCTTTTGCAGGATTACGCGGAGCCCAGGAATCCAAGCTTTCCGTCAAGGACGTAACGGAGCTTCGCCCGTGATCCAACATTGGCGCCGTCTGTGGGAAACTAGCAAAAAGCCAAAATAGTTTCTACCAGATCAATGGCCGGTGGTGGCAAGAAGAAGCAAGTTCAGGCCGGCAGTTCTCGCCCCGCTGGAACTGTCAACTCCCCGTTGTTGGAACATGTTGCTGAACAAGGTGAGCACCCTGCTGTCTCTCAGACAGGGGGGCACGGTGGTGATGAGATCTCAGTCCGAGACACGGCGGCAATCAGACCGGAGATCCCGCGAAGGGAGGTAGATGCTCCTCCAAACCCGATGGTGCACAGAGAGGAAAACCCGCGAAGGGAAGTAGGCTCTTCCTCAAATTCGGAGTTGGCCAAGTTAGTAGCAGATGCCATGCCTATGTTCTTGGCAGCCATGGAGGCTCTGTTGGACAAGAGAGAGGCCGCCAGGAGAGCGGAGGAGATGCCTCCGCGAGAAGAGCTGCCCCCACCCCCTCCAAGGGTGGTTCCAGAAGAATAGGAGGTTCAGGAGGTTCAGCCCAGGAATAGGGGTAAGGAACCCGCGCACTTGGAGAAGTTCGTGGTCGACGGCCCGGGACCAGTGCAAAACAGGACCATTCCCCTGAATGACCCCATAACCCCCGATCAGGTGGTGAAAATTGTCAGCATCTGCATGGGTGATCAAAAGCAAATGACATCGGAGCTAAGGGATCGATCCAGTCATCCTTTCGTTCCACGGCTGCTGGATACTGTCACCCCGCCAGGGCTAGGCATTCCGACCATCAAGGAGTACGATGGTGAAGGAGACCCGGTCCGCCATGTTCAGAGGCATGTCCAGGCCTGTATGGGGAGGACCTCGAATGACGACCTCGTGTGTTCACTGTTCCCGATTACTCTGGAAGAAAGGGCCATGACATGGTTTTTTAGGTTACCTCCGAGGAGTATTACGTGCTGGGCTGACATG
Source organism: Clarkia xantiana subsp. parviflora (assembly GCA_036873135.1). Taxonomy (NCBI): domain Eukaryota; kingdom Viridiplantae; phylum Streptophyta; class Magnoliopsida; order Myrtales; family Onagraceae; genus Clarkia; species Clarkia xantiana. The sequence continues at coordinate 4,505,941 of JAPTYO010000018.1, forward strand.
CATGATCGATTCATCAAGCAATACCAAGGTCAGAGGCGTCTCCTGAAGAGTGTAAGGTCCCTGACCCAGGTGGTGCAGAGATCCGATGAATCGTTGGCATACTACTACCAACGGTTCACTGCAAGTGCCGCGGAGATCGATGAGGAAATATCGGAGGGAGAGACCATCCGCACTTTCCTTCGGAACCTAACTGCTCCGTATGGTTCCGACCTGATGCACAGTGTAGCCGCGAAGGCTGTGTGGAGTATGGAGGCCCTGCAAGCGATGGTGAAACAGCAAATCGATGTCCAGGAATCGAAGATAGCCGCCGGAGAGCTTGATCCTCCGAAGTCGGGAAGAGCAAAGACATCGTCCAACGTGCCGGATGACCGTAAAGGGAGCGACAAATCGGAGGGAAGTAGGAACCGTGGTCGCCCCGAGAGAAGGGAGGATAGGCGTCCTCCAAAGAAGGATAATCGCGAGGGTCGTAGTGTTCCCATCAACAGCTCGATGACCTCCGTCCTAGCTGTGATGGATCGACAGGGTCTCGCCCGATACTCCCCGAGGAAGGAAGGTGAATTCTTGGGAGGCCGCTCCGATCGTTACTGTCGGTACCATCGAGCCAATGGTCACGATACGGATAACTGTCGGGAGTTGAAGAAGGAGATAGAGAAGCTGATCCAGAAGGGGAAGCTGAAGGAGTTCGTCGGAAGGGGAAGGTGCCGATCCCGTTCAAAAAGTCGGTCACGGTCGCATTCCAAGTCCCGTGATCGATCCCCAAAGAAGAAGAAGGTTGAGCCGGAATCCTCTGGCTCTGGTGTCCGTAAGGAGAGGCGGGGAACCATTAACGTCATTCACGGAGGAATGGCAGCGGGAGGAGACACCTCCGCTTCTCGGGAGAATTATGCTTCCCGCATCTCTGCTGCTGTGGTGCTAGGCAAGAGGTCCCGGTCGTGGACTATAAAGGAAGAGATGGTGATTTCTTTCTCAGCGGAGGATTTGATAGGCGTAGAGATCCCTCACGACGACGCCTTGGTCGTGACCCTGGATGTGGATGGATTTGAGATGAAGCGGATCCTGATAGACGGAGGGAGCTCCTCCGAAATTCTTTTCATGGACGCCCTGGAAGCCATGGGAAAGACAAAGAAGGACCTGACGCAGGTGAACTTCCCGATGGTGGGATTCTCTGGATCTACCTCCTATCCGTTGGGGATGATTACCTTACCGGTGGAGTTCGGTAGTGGCTGGAAGATGGAGAGACGGAACGTGGATTTCGTCGTGGTAGAGTCTGCGGGAACATACAACGCCATTATCGGGAGGACCACCATCAATCCTCTCATGGCAGTTGCTTCAACCGTCCACCAGAAGATGAAGTTCCCGACGGACCATGGTGTCGGAGAGGTCAAGGGCGACCAGGTGGCGTCACGAAAATGCTATGTTAATGCCACTCGACGGAGAAGAAGGGAAGCCATGGCTGTCCTGCAAATTGATGCCGATCCTCGAGAGGAGTTTGGGCGGCCTGCCCCCATGGAGGATCTGAAGGAGGTTGAGATTGATGGACCTCGAAGGAAGGTGAAGATCGGGTCTGCTTTGTCGGAGGAAAGAGCCCGAGAGTTGATCGAGCTCCTGAAGGAGTTCAAGGAGCTGTTTGCGTGGTCACCAAGTGATATGCCAGGAATCAGCCCCGACGTGATCGTGCACGAGCTGAAGATTGATCCCGCAATCAAACCTATCGCGCAGAGGAGGCGTCCGATGGGCGCAGACAAGAGAATCGCGACCCAGCAGGAGGTGGGCAGGTTGCTCGACGCTGGATTCATCAAGGAGCTCCGATTCCAGACTTGGGTCGCTAACCCGGTCCTGGTGAGGAAGAGTAACGGGAAGTGGCGGATGTGTGTCGACTTCTGCGACTTGAACAAAGCTTATGTGGATGACATGTCGGTGAAGTCCCGACAGGCGGGAGACCATGTCCGCAACTTGGTGGTGGCGTCTGAGCGGATGAAGTTTCATCAGGTTCGTTTGAATCCGGACAAATGTGCTTTCGGAGTGAACTCGGGGAAATTCCTAGGGTTTATGGTGAGCCAAAGAGGAATCGAGGTGAATCCCGAGAAATTGAAGGCGATCGAGGAGATGCAGTCTCTAAAAACCCATCGGGAGGTTCAGGTGTTGAACGGTCGATTAGCTGCGATGAATCGTTCAGGTGTTGAACGGCCGATTAAGGGCCAGGCATTGGCGGACTTTATAGCTGAGTCTACGGCACCCGATCTGGAAGAAGCGGGTCCCACAGAGGGGGCAACCATGGAGGTCCCGATAGCAGAACAGCCAAAAGAGGAGAACACTTGGGAGATGTACACTGATGGTTCATCGAGTGTAGAAGGATCGGGGGCAGGATTCGTACTGATACTGCCCGGTGGAGGCGAGCCCTTGCGATATGCCTTGGCCTTGACGTTTAAGGCCACCAACAATGAAGCGGAGTATGAGGCTCTCATCACGGGCCTCAAAATCGCTAAAGGAACAGGAGTCGATCACTTAAGAGTGAAGTGTGATGCCAGCTTGATCGTAAATCAAGTCCAGGGGAACTATGAAGCCAAGAGCCCGACAATGAGGAGGTATTTGCATGAGGTGCAGACTTTGAAGGAAAGCTTCAAAAGCTAGCTTTGACATCGAGGCGATCCCAAGGGAAGAGAATGCGGAGGCAGACGCCTTGAGCAAGTTTGCTCTGGGAGTAACCCCCGAGGAAAATCGGAGGGTGCACTTCTTGGAGAAGGTGATTATCTACATCATTGATCCCTCGGAAGTATGTGCCATTGAGGCAAGATCGGACGGAAAAGAAGAGCCCACCTGGATGACCCCGATAGTCACGTACCTGACTACGGGGGCACCCCCCGATGATAAGACGGCAGCTGTCAGATTGCGTCGGATTGTGGACAACTACGTGATGGTGGACAACCGGTTATACAAGAGGGGGCATGTAAAGCCTTTTCTGAAGTGTGTAGCGGAGCCTGACACGAATCGGATCTTGAGAGAATTCCACGAGGGAGTCGCGGCCTGTCATGAAGGGGCCCGATCCATTGTGAGGAAGGCGTTGAACCTAGGCTACTATTGTCCTTCGATGAACAAGGAAGCGATAGCGATGGTCCAATCCTGTGATGCATGCCAGAGGTACGCTCCGAATATCGTGGCCCCCGCTGCGGACCTGATGTCCATCAGGAGTGCCTGGCCCTTCGCGCAATGGGGCATTGACCTGGTGGGACCTCTTCCCCAAGCGAAAGGTGAGTGCAAGTATTTACTCGTGGCCATCGATTACTTCTCAAAGTGGATAGAGGCTAAAGCATTAGCCAAGACGACGGGGCAGCAGATCCTCAAGTTCCTTCAAACACAGATCATATCCCGGTATGGGGTTCCTCGAGTGTTGATCAGCGACAATTGCCCTCCGTTCAATGGGGCTCAGTTGAAGGAGTACCTGGAGGAACTGAACATTGAGCATCGGACAGCTTCCGTCCGCAAGAAGAGAGTCTACGCCTTGCAGGGCCATTGGCTGGATGAGCTTGAAAACGTGCTGTGGGCTGTTAGAACAACACCCAAGCAATCGACGGGGGAAACTCTGTTTGGCCTGGTCTATGGCACGGAGGCAGTCGCTCCCGTGGAGATAGCGGTGGCGTCCCATCGCGCGAGATATTATGAACCTCTGACGAACGAGGAAATGAGACGTCTAGACTTAGACTTGCTCGAGGAGAAAAGGTGGAAGGCTGATGAAGTTCAGGCTCGGATGCGTTTGGCAACAGCCCGATATTATAATCGGCGTGTCAAGTCCCGACAATTCTTCGTTGGAGAACTTGTCTGGCGGAGGAACGAGTTCGTTCATCAAGATCGGATCAACAAGCTGTCACCGAAATGGGAAGGACCTTACAAGATCGTAGGGATGCCAACCCCGAATGCGTACAAGTTAGAAGACCTTGATGGCAAGACGTTGAAACATTCTTTCAGTGGCGCACACTTGAAGAAATGTCATGTTTGATCCTAAGTCGCCTTAAGTGGTGCGTGATGTTAAGTCGCCGCGAATGGCGCAAGTTATCTATCGATTGATCCGATGACACGATTAAAGCCTCCCGAGGTACGATTAAAAAGCCTTCCGAGATACGACTAAGACGTCCTGAAGGACGCGATAAAAGCCTTACGAGGTACGATTAAGTCGCCTTTATGGCGCGATAAAAAGCCTTTCGAGGTACGGACAAAAGCCTTACGGGGTATGAGTAAGTCGTCTATATGATGTGGCCAAAAGCCTTAACGGGTACGAAAAAGCCCTAACGGGTCCGCGTAAGTCGTCTATATGATGCGGCCAAAAGCCTTAACGGGTACGAAAAAGCCCTAACGGGTCCGCGTAAGTCGTCTATATGATGCGGCCAAAAGCCTTAACGGGTACGAAAAAGCCCTAACGGGTCCGCGTAAGTCGTCTATATGATGCGGCCAAAAGCCTTAACGGGTACGAAAAAGCCCTAACGGGTCCGCGTAAGTCGTCTATATGATGCGGCCAAAAGCCTTAACGGGTACGAAAAAGCCCTAACGGGTCCGCGCAAGTCGTCTATATGATGCGGCCAAAAGCCTTAACGGGTACGAAAAAGCCCTAACGGGTCCGCGTAAGTCGTATATATGATGCGGCCAAAAGCCTTAACGGGTACGAAAAAGCCCTAACGGGTCCGCGTAAGTCGTCTATATGATGCGGCCAAAAGCCTTAACGGGTACGAAAAAGCCCTAACGGGTCCGCGTAAGTCGTCTATATGATGCGGCCAAAAGCCTTAACGGGTACGAAAAAGCCCTAACGGGTCCGCGTAAGTCGTCTATATGATGCGGCCAAAAGCCTTAACGGGTACGAAAAAGCCCTAACGGGTCCGCGTAAGTCGTCTATAAGATGCGGCCAAAAGCCTTAACGGGTACCAAAAAGCCCTAACGGGTCCGCGTAAGTCGTCTATATGATGCGGCCAAAAGCCTTAACGGGTACCAAAAAGCCCTAATGGGTCCGCGTAAGTCGTCTATATGATGCGGCCAAAAGCCTTAACGGGTACGAAAAAGCCCTAACGGGTCCGCGTAAGTCGTCTATATGATGCGGCCAAAAGCCTTAACGGGTACGAAAAAACCCTAACGGGTCCACGTAAGTCGTCTATATGATGCGGCCAAAAGCCTTAACGGGTACGAAAAAGCCCTAACGGGTCCGCATAAGTCGTCTATATGATGCAGCAAAAAGCCCTACGGGGTACGATTAAGTCGTCTGGAATGACGCGACAAAAGCCCTAAGGGGTACGATTAAGTCGTCTAGAATGACGCGATAAAAGCCTTAAAGGGTACGATAAAATCATCTTAAGTGATGTACAAAATTGCCTTGAACGGCATGGACGAGAAACCTTAAGTGGTGAAGTCCCGAGAAAAATGTTGCGAGAGACATACGAAATCACCTTAAATGGTATGGATGAGAAACCTTAAGTGGTAAGTCCTTGTAAAGCATCAGAAAGGTGTATGAAGTCATCTTAAGTGATGGTCTGAATAATTGGGAGAGTCATATTCAAGAATTGTACCCAAGGTAAAAGCCTCCGATGGAAATATCGGGAAGTCTAAAGATAAAAGCCTCCGATGGTAATATCGGGAGGTCTGAAGATAAAAGCCTCCGACGGCGGTATCGGGAGGTATGAAGACAAAAGCCTCTGATGGTAGTATCAAAAGGTATGGAGACAAAAGCCTCCGACAGTGAGGTCGGAAGGTCTGGAACTGGAAGACACGACGAACTAAAAGTCCCCCATGTCTTGGGGGCAAATGATGGGTTCCGATGTAATCGTTAGCCCCGTTAACAGCCAATGGACGGCGAGTAGGTCCAGTGGGCCTCGTAAAAATCCTGGAAGGCTCAGAGGCCCAGCATGAAGGGTCCCGACTTAAGCAGTCCCGACATATGAGCTGAAGGCTCCCGACGAGAAGCCTCTGAGCAGGCCCCGGTATGCCTTAGTAAAGGCCCCGATATGCCTTGGTGAAGGCCCCGATAATAAAGCCCCGCGGAGGCTGGACCTGTCTCGTGAGACAAAGGGTCCTGGGTGGTGACTTAGAATGAGACAACTCTGGAGTCCCCGACAAGAGTTGGGACTTGTGATCAGAGGATAAGACCGAGAAACCCGCCTACTAGATAGAGTAGTGGGAAGACGGTTAAAGATATAGATAAACTCCCCCGAGATACGCAGGGCGTGCCCGAGATACTCGGAGAGTGGGCAAGATACGCGGAGCGTGGGGCGAGATATATGGAATCCTAAACGAGATATACGGAATCGTAGCGAGATATGCGGAATCATGGGCAGAACGGCCAATCACGGTCACAGGTAACTGAGTAACTTCCCTTCCTATATGAAGGAGGAAGTTACCTCAGAAAACAGGTTCTCTAATAGGCACTTAGATTACTGCTACCACCCCATTGATCATATACTCATTTAATCATCGGAGAGGGATTCTGGGTCACCACCCAGGTCATCCCCTTTTGCAGGATTACGCGGAGCCCAGGAGTCCAAGCTTTCCGTCAAGGACGTAACGAAGCTTCGCCCGTGATCCAACAGGTACGAGCACCAAAAAACAGTGATTCTCCCTAAAGCTCGTTATGATTGGATGCACTTACGGTTCCAAGATTTTAAAACCGTAAGTGAATAAAATTCCGCAATTTTCAAAATAAGTTCTCAATTAAAATTATGCGGAGAAAAGATAACTGATGAGGACTTACTGGAAAAAACATTTTCAACTTTTCACACCTCTAATGTGTTGTTACAACAACAATATCGAGAAAAAGGTTTTAAGAAATATTCTGAATTGATTTCATGCCTCCTTGTGGCTGAGCAAAATAACGAGCTTTTGATGAAAAATCACGTGGCCCGCCCAAGTGGATCCGCTGCACTCCCAGAAGCGAATGCAGCAATAGCTCGTAATAATAATTCGTCCGGATGCTAAAATTTCAAAAATTATCTTGGTCCAAATCGTGGTAGAGGTCGTGGTCGTGGACGTGGGCGTGGGCGTGGCAGGGGAGGAAATAATTACCGCAACAACAATATGCAGGAATACAAGGAGGATTCCAGAAGCAATCCTTCTAGAGGCAATGGCAATGCATGTCACCGATGCGGTTTGAAAAATCACTGGGCACGTATTTGCCGTACACCTAAGCACTTTGTTACTCTCTATCAAAATTCCAAGAAATGAATCAATGCTGAAGCAAATTTAACCATTCCCAATGGTGAAGTCAATAAATGTGCAAGTGCTGAAGCAAATCTCGTCTACAACAATGATGCTGATATTTACAATGGTCTTGATACTATTACCAATTTAGATGTTGCAGATTTTATTGAGGAAAAATAAAATATATGAGAATGCTATCTCTGTGTAATAGAATAAAGGGTCAAGAAATATCATAATAAATTCTGATCCAATGAATGAATAAAGGGTCATAAAGATCCTATTTATTTTCCTCATGTACTGCACATCATTATAAAGACCTATATTATGAATAAAGCGATCCAGAAGATCGAGAATTTTATTTATGCATTTACTTATTATTTATTATATCGCATTTTTATTACAGTTATTTATTTATTTATTTTACCGCACTTTATTTCAATTATTTATTATACTGCATTTTATTTAAGTTTATTTCATTTATTTATTACACTGCATTTTATTTCAGTTATTTACTATTCAACACTTTATTTCAGTATTTATTTACTTCATTTATTTTGTTTATGAAGAATATGTATATTACGCAATCATTAATTGAATCCAAGACCGTTCATGAGGATATATGTCTTGCGGATTGCGTCAGTACACATACTATATTAAGAGATGCCAAATATTTTTCTCACCTGAAGATGAGAATTGGTGATATTACTACTATATCAGGTAGTACAAATTTGATCGAAGGTTGTGGAAAAGTCAATTTGTTAATGGCCGGAGGAACAAATTTGGAAATAAATGACGCACTTTATTGTAGAAAGTCTCAAAGAAATTTACTGAGTTTTAAAGATATCCGCCAAAATGGCTATCATATTGAGACTATGAATGATGGAAAGAATGAATATCTATATATTACTACAATTAAGTCGGGTAATAAATGTATCTTGGAGAAATTGCCTGCTCTTTCATCTGGTTTATACTACACTACTATAAGTGTAATTGAAACACATAACATGGTAAACCGGATGTTTACCAATACAAATGAGTTTATAATTTGGCATGACCGGTTAGGCCATCCCGGTTCATATATGATGCGAAAGATAATATAAAATTTTCATGGACACCCATTGAAGAACCAAAAGGTTCTGCAATTTAAAAAGTTCTCTTGTGCTGCTTGTTCTCAAGGCAAATTAGTTACAAGGCCTTCACATGCTAAAATTGGGTTTGAGTCCCCTATGTTTTTGGAAAGGATACAAGGAGATATATGTGGGCCTATTCACCCTTCATGTGGACCATTCAGATATTTTATGGTTTTGATAGATGCATCAACAAGATGGTCCCATATGTGCTTATTGTCTACCAGAAATTTAGCATTCGCAAGATTGCTTGCTCAGATAATTAAATTGAGAGCACAATTCCCAGACTTTACAATAAAGAAGATTCGTCTGGATAATTCTGGTGAATTTACATCACAGGCCTTTAATGATTATTGTATGGCAACTGGAATAATTGTTGAACAACCAGTCGCGCATGTTCATACACAAAATGGTCTAGCAGAATCACTAATAAAGCGCCTTCAATTAATAGCTAGACCTTTATTGATGAGAACAAAACTCCCCGTATCAGCATGTGGGCATGCTATTATGCACGCAGCAACACTTTTGCGCATCAGGCCAACTGGTTATCATAATTTTTCCCCGTTACAATTGGCTTTTGGTCAGGAGCCAAATATTTCCCATCTAAGAATTTTCGGTTGTGCGGTATATGTTCCAATTGCTCCACCACAACGCACGAAGATGGGACCACAACGAAGGGTGGGAATATATGTTGGATATGAGTCCCCTTCAATAATAAAATATCTTGAACCAATGACTGGAGACTTATTCACAGCAAGATTTGCTGATTGTCACTTCAATGAGTCAGATTTTCCAGCATTAGGGGGAGAAAATAAGGAGCTGGTAAAAGAGATTGATTGGAATACATTGGCATTATCTTATTTAGATCCTCGCACAAATCAATGTGAATATGAAGTGCAAAAGATAATTCATTTACAAAACATTGCCAATCAACTGCCAGATGCATTTACTGACCCCAAACGAGTTACTAAATCTCATATACCAGCTGAAAATGCTCCGATTAGAATTGATGTCCCAGTAGGGCAATCTTTAAGTGCAAAAGAAAGCAATCCCCGCCAAAAGCGAGGGAGACCAATCGGTTCCAAGGATAAAAATCCTAGAAAAAGAAAAGGAGCAACAACTGAAAATGGCAGTATTATGGAGGTAACTGCCTCAGAAGAAGAAAATGACATAACAAACGAAAAAACCTTTGAGAAGGTTCAGGTACCTAAAGATAATGTTGATAATGATGAGATCTCAGTAAGTTATGTCCATTATGGAAAAAGATGGAACCGAAAATATACAGTTGTCGACAACGTCTTTGCATATAATGTTGTTTGTGAAATTCTAAGACAAGACGAGGATCTGGAACCAAAATCTATTGCAGAATGCAAACAGAGAGATGATTGGCCAAAATGGAAAGATGCAATTCAAGCTGAATTAACTTCACTAAACAAGCGTGAAGTATTTGGACCTATAGTCCAGACGCCTGAAGGAATTAAGCCAGTCGGGTACAAATGGGTTTTTGTGCGAAAAAGAAACGAGAATAATAAAATCGTCAGATATAAAGCAAGATTGGTTGCACAAGGATTTTCGCAGAGGCCTGGCGTTGATTATATGGAGACTTACTCTCCAGTGGTGGATGCAATTACCTTCAGATATCTTATAAGTTTGGCAGTAACTGAAAAGCTTGATTTGCGTCTAATGGATGTTGTTACAGCCTATTTATATGTCTTATTAGATAGTGAAATCTACATGAAAATCCCTGAAGGATTTAAGATGCCTGAAGCATGCAAAAATTCTCGGGAAAGCTGCTCAATCAAATTAAATAAATCATTGTATGGGCTAAAGCAATCTGGACGAATGTGGTATAATCGTCTTAGTGAATATTTGCTAAAAGAGGGGTATACGAATGATCAAATATGTCCATGTGTCTTCATAAAGCGATCTGGTCCAAAGTTCGTAATTATTGCTGTGTATGTTGATGATTTAAATATTATTGGAACTCCTGAAGAGCTTCAAGACACAGTAAATTGCTTGACAAAAGAATTTGAAATGAAAGACCTTGGAAAAACAAAGTTTTGTCTTGGCTTACAAATTGAGCACTTGAAAGATGGAATTTTCGTCCATCAATCATCTTACATAGATAAGGTGTTAAAGCGATTCTACATGGATAAAGCACATCCATTGAGTACCCCGATGGTTGTAAGGTCGCTAAATGTTGATAAAGATATTTTCCGCCCTCGTGAGATTAATGAAGAACCCATTGGTCCTGAAGTACCTTATCTTAGTGCTGTGGGAGCACTATTGTATCTTGCAAATTACACGAGGCCCGATATCTCATTTGCTATAAGCTTATTAGCAAGATTCAGCTCTTCCCCAACACAAAGACACTGGAATGGAGTTAAACAGATATTCCGATAACTTCGAGGAACGAATGACATGAGCTTATTTTATCAAAATAATTCAATATCTGGATTAATTGGTTTTGCAGATGCAGGGTATTTATCTGATCCACACAAGGGCCGATCTCAAACAGGTTATTTATTCACATGTGGCGGTACAGCTATATCATGGCGGTCAATGAAGCAATCATTAGCAGCTGCATCCTCAAACCACGCAGAGATAATCGCATTGCATGAGGCAAGCCGGGAGTGTGTCTGGTTAAGATCGATGACGCACCATATTCAGAAGATGTGCAACTTACCTTTAGATGAAAAGGTACCTACTATATTGTATGAGGATAATGCAGCATGTATTGCTCAGATGAAGGAAGGCTACATCAAAGGAGACAGGACGAAGCACATTTCCCCTAAACTATTCTTCACCCATGATCTTGAGAAGAAATGCGACATCAACATCCAACAAGTCCGTTCCAGTGATAATCTAGCAGATTTATTCACGAAGGCTTTACCAACTGCGACATTCGAGAGACTGGTGAACAAAATTGGATTGCGTCGACTAAAAGAGATTATGTGATCAGGGGGAGAATCTACAAGCGCTGTACTCTTTTTCCCTTAGCCAAGGTTTTGTCCCATCAGGTTTTCCTGGTAAGGTTTTTTACGAGGCAGCTTACAAAAGAGATCATTAATTGTGTACTCTTTTTCCTTATTAGATTTTTTCCCACAGGGTTTTTTCTAGTAAGGTTTTAACGAGGCACAATTCCCTTATGAACATCCAAGGGGGAGTGTTATGAATATATGTTTTAGAGAATTAAATGGATGTTCAATATTTATGTGTATATCAACTTCCTTATTTACACTTTCCTTGTATTAATTATTCTTGTTCTTCAAGAATGTGTAACCCTATATAAAGGGCTCTTGTACATGAGAATAAGATATCCATATTTACTCTCTTCATATCATCTTTCTCTTGTCTTTGGTATGTTTCATAACAAAAACCTCTTTCTACCTAAATTTATATATATGTAGATTGAATTTATTTCTATATGATTAAAGGAATTTTTGTGTATAATAATAAATCAATAGTATATTTAAATTTTAGTTTCAATATGTAAAATATAAAATTTTATACGTTATATATATATATATAATATATTAGAAATAATTATGAATATTTCATATTATTGTTGGATTCCTAAAGTTTAAACATACTCAACACCCAATTTTTTTTAATATATATATTTGATAAAGTATTGTGGCCTAATTAGAATTGGCGAGGTAACAGTAACACCCAGTGTTATCAGAACCGGACCGGACCGGCGGTCCGACCGGGTTTGAACCGGAACCGGTACCTCCAACGGTCCGGTTCGAGTAAATCCGGAGGATGTAAGTGAACCCGGTTCGATAGCTGGTTTTTTGGCGAATCGGCCGGTTTTCAGCAGACCGGCCGGTCCACCGGTTCGGTGTTCAGAAGTCAGAAAAGAAAAAGTAATTAACCTACATCGGACATTCAATTCAACGGCCACTCACACCCCCGATCAGACCCAGTCACCCACACCCGATCATACCCAGTCACCCACCCCCGACCTAGGTCCAGCAGCTCCACCCGAACTAGTTTTTGACCCACACACATAGCACGAGCACGAGTTCAGTAGCAGATGCGGGGAAGAAGTAGAAGGCTCTGATCAATTCTGGTTCCCAAGGCTCCGATCAAACTTCCGACCGCCAAGATGATCTGGACGAGCTGGACGAGAAGACTCCACCGTTCCCAAGGCCGAGTAGACTCCACCGATCGCTAGCTCTTTGATCTGGACCCCGTCCTTGCTTAATGTGAGGGAGAGAGGAGGGTTGGGGTCTGGGGAGAGGAGGGAGAGATAGAGAGTGAAGAGGGTAAAAGTGAGGGAGGGAGGGGAGAGGACGCAAAGAGAGAGAGGAGAGGGAGAGATGAGGTTGGGTTTAGGGAGAGGAGAGAGAGACCAACATATTGAAGAGGACATACCCAGTCACAAAGATGAGAGATGTTGATTTGAATCAAAACCGGTCGGACCCGATTTGAACCGGGTCGGACCGTCCGAATCGGGAACCGGTAGCTTGACCGGTTCAACCTCCAGTCCGGTTTTGATAACACTGGTAACACCCCCTATCTATCTAGTCTTATAATTATAATATTTTATTTAAGGTCCCTGAGATAAAAAAAATTCCAAGGGTACATAGAAAAGTCTTTTTAGGGTAAAAGCTCATTGGGCTATTGGGTTAGGCTTAGTAAATTAATTAATTATTTATTTATTAAAGGCGGTCGGACCATCCAAACCGGTAACGGTCGGTTTTAAAATCCTGGAGTTGAGTGGCTTCTTCTAGTTTCTTCCACTTTGAAGGAAGAAGAAGAAGTCAGATTTGATTTGATTTGATTTTACATTTTGTTTCTCTTGTTATTTATTTATCTTCTCTGTGCTCAATCAATTTAGTCGATCAAACCCTAAATCCAGTCCATCTCGATTCATACTCATAAATTTCTTCTAGGGGGTTTATTGCATCTTCACAAATACAGGCAACGCAATGGGTGAATTGAAAATGGAGGACATGGCACTGCCAGCTCTCTTTGACCAGGCTCGTAAGCTTCATCTTGCGGCAACGGAGTCATCTTCAGATCAGGTATGCCCGATTACTTCCACTTCGCCTTATCTTCGTTTGTCTTACTCATTTATTGATATATATTCTCTGTTTCCGATCGAAGGATTCTGTGAAGAAGGGGATTCAAATTCTGGAGAGATGCGATGACATGGTAAGCAAGCTCGGTTTGTTCTCAGCTAACGAGACCAAGGACGACATCAGCACCACGAACCTCAAGTTTATCTTGGTATGTGTGTATATATATAGTGTCCGTCAAATTTTTAGTTATATAAATAATTGTGAATCTGCTAGGCATACTCGAGAGACGATGAATATAATAAACTGATTTTGTGGCACGCCATAAACCAATTGTCGCTGTAATTGTTCTTATGCGAGTAACATCGGGCAGGATTAACAAATGATGATTTATTCAGTGTCACTGCATGTTAGTCATGTGGGTTTTTTATGCGCAGTCAGTTTGTTGTTGCCTTATCCATCTTTTGAGGGTTCATAGGGACTGATCAAAGCTGGAATTTACACATGTAAATAGTACAAAGTGCGAAGGTAGAATTTGGTTAGGTGTATGGAAAATTTGATTTTGAGCCACTGGTTCTAAGAATGAAGTGCTGACTCACCTCACTCTTAATACATTAATTAAAGATTCTTCATGGTCTTTTCTCAAATTTAATGGGTAAAAGACTCAAACTTATATATACTTTACCTTTGTTTAGCTTTTCCCTTTGGTCACTGAAGTAAATATAGCATTCATTGGTTTATTATCATCAGAATAAAAAAAAAAAAAAAAGGGTTAATTAGCCAAATGCACCATTATGCTTTGACCATGTTGCTAGATGCATCATATTGTTTTCTTGTGTTGCCAAATGCACCACTAGGTTTTGAAATGTTGCTAGATGCACCATTATGTTAGTCCACCGTTAAATACTATGTACAAAATGACGAATATCACATGCTACTAACCCGAAATATTTTATTTTTTTTAATATTTTTAATATTATCAAAATAAAATTTATTTCAAAAAATTTCGAATTTTCTTATCTTATTTGTAATTTTTGTGATTTTTTGCTATTTTGTTAGTTTTAAATTTTTAGTTTTAGTTTATTATCTATTTTTTAATATTTTAATTGTCATGTTACATTATCATAGTGTTGTTGTCAATTTCACGTCAGCAACACGTGCATCGTCAACGTTTTTACATTAAAATTTAACGGTAGATTGGTAGAGTGGTGCATCTAGCAACATTTTAAAACGTTGTGCATTAGACAACATATGTGGTGCATTGAGCAACATAGCAAAACATAGTGGTGCATTTGGCTAATTAACCCAAAAGAAATATTTTCCTGGCTGTTGGTTATATCTTTTGATTTTTACGGTTAATGTTTTATCAGGTGCCATATTATCTTGCTGAGTTAACTGAAAAAGTTGCCGATGGTGACAGAATAGAGATGCTCAAGGCTTGTCAAGCTAAACTGAAGGTATGTGATGAGTTTAGTTTAGTTAACTTGCTTATCATGCCACCAAATCTCAGACTCGGATGTTAATGACAGTGCTTTTTCTGACTTGCAGGAATTCCTATCATTTTGCGAGGTGATGGAACTTTTACCTGACGAGGAGCTACAGGCATTAACACAAGGAAGTTCCGATCAGTTTGTTGATCGAAGGGCTCGAAAGGTACGCTACCAGGGCTAATGTATTTAACAAAACAAAAAAAAGTGTGAAGCTGATTAAAAAAGAAGAAGAAAAGAACAACTGGAGAAGAAATGGTCCCTAGTCTCCAATCAATTATCTGTTAGTCATATTTAGGTAAGATATAGTAAAGAAGATTGAAATTGAGCTATGCTGTGAGCCTGTGACAGATGAAATAATTGCTATTAGTTGCAGACTAACCATATATTAATAGTTGCAGCAGAGGGATATCACCTACGTGTCTTACGGTTTAATGCTATCAAGTTACATATCTGACTTTGGCCTCTGCCAAAGGCATTTCTTTTTCTTTTTTCCATAGTGTAACTTATTAATCTTTGTTCAATTTCACAAGGAAATAGTTAATCCTTTCTGTAATGTATGGGAGGGAAATCTGCTGATTTTGATGGACACTCATTGTTATATGAGCTTTTCTTACATTCCTGCTTCTTACTAGATTGCTCGTTTTAAACGTCAAAGAGCTGCAGAAACTAAACTTCTTGAAATCAAGGAAAGGAAAGAGAGGCGTGGAAGATCTACCAGAGCAGCTGCACTTTCTTCTCCTGTTGAGTTGGGAGCATTAGAGGAAGAAGTACTTGATGATGATGATGGAGAGGAAGAACGAGAGGTTAGTTGCTATTATATGTTTATCTTAATCTTCTTGCGTAACATAAACATGTATTTCATCCTTGTTTTGTGTGTTTTTTGGTAACTCTAAGTCTGTTAGTGTATATAATCTGTTGGTTATATTGGTTGAGATCTGTGCACGTTGATTCAGTTTCTTATCTTGACTTACTGTAAGTACTAAGTAGCATCATGACATGGATCAGTTACAAAGAAAATAAGAATGTAAAGTTAAGTGACACTTTGGCGCATAGAAGTTCACTTGCAGATTATATTTTATCATTTTGACCTCTTTATAATTTTCCTTGATAGTTGTAAAGTTTTGCACTTTATTCTAATAGATTATATCATACAGGCTTGGATTACTTCGATATCGTTGGCTATCTGCAAGGTATGCTATATCCAATTGGCTCTGTCAAGCATTCCCTAGGCTTAATCGTATGTTTTAGTTGGTATCTTTGGTGTTTCAGGCTTTGGACTTGCTGGAAATGTTGAAGAGAGAAGAAGAAATGCTTGGTGCTATGAAGGAATTGCAGTTGAAGGTACTCGAATCTTAACCCAACAAATTGTGAACACGAAATAAATGATTACCGTGATTTTCCTGCTCCAAGATGAGATTTGCAGAAGCTCTATTTTCAGGTTCTTTTTATTTAGTTTGATAACGCAGTAAACTTTATTCCTTGTTGACAACAGATAACTAGTTTCTCGATCTTAGTTGCAAAATCTTATGTTGGGTGCATGATCTTTTGCCTTGTGGATTCTTTTAGTAGGCTTCACTGTATTTTGATATAATCCAGTTGGTTAATGCATTCTTGGGCACATATGACCCCCGATTTGTGGAGGTCTGTCTAAGTTTTGCAAACAAGTAGTTTATTAAGTAAGTGTATTCAGTATCTATATTAGTTGGAAATTGTTATCTTTCTCCCAGGAAGGAGGAGGGGAAAATGGTGTGTGTCGTACTGTACTTGATGAGCGGACCAAAAAAGCAGAAGCATGGCATAGGGATGCTGCAGGTCGTGCACAATACAGTAGAGCAGCAGCACCAATTACATGTGCAACATTTGCTCAAGATGTGTTAGAAGGAAGAGCAAGAGTGTCTGAGGCACATGAACACAAACACCATCAACCAATGATATTTGGACCTGCAAGTCTTATTGGGGGGAGCATCACAACTGAGAGAGAACGAATGGCTGCACAAGTGTTCCAACCCAGTCATAGGTACGCTTAGACATTTTCTTTGACTTACAATTCCACTGCCCAAGAGGATGGATAAAAATAAAGAGAGTGAGTTAAATTGTATGTATCATTAGGATGCCAACTATGAGCATAGAAGAAGCGGGATTGAAGGAGATGGAAATGATGAATAATTTCCAGGAAAGGAACAGGAAGCTCATGGAAGAAGCCAATTCTGGATGGTACAAGGACAACAAGTTGCCGATGCGGAGTAATGCAGAGGATGAGGAAGATGAAGATGATGCTGCTCAGGACAAGGCTAGGGCCTGGGACGATTGGAAAGATGATAATCCTCGCGGTGCAGGTAATTCGAAGCTTACACCTTGTGGCTGAACAAGTTGCCTTGTTTGTTCATTGCCATGGATGGCGATTGTATAGGAAGGAGGAGATGGATCTCTCTCTCTACTGCTCATAGTTATCCTTGTGTTGTAGTTGTTGGACTCACTCCGGTCGGTTATCTTTAGACACTTTTTTTTTTTTTTTTTTGGAATTTGGATCTAAATACATACGGCATTTTCTATTTTATTTTATGAACCACATTATTCTGCTCAACATCTCAGTATGGTTGATGAGTATCATCTTACAATGCTTAATGATTTCTAGTTGCAAGACTTCTTGTAAGTTGACTAAGTACTGTACCATCTTACTATGCTTAATGATTTCTAGTTACAACAGTCCATTGCTCGCATCAATCATAGATTATCCCTGCGTTGCATCTACACAATCATGTCCAGGATTCCAAAATCCATCCAGAACATAAAATCTACGGAATCCATTGAGCAAGAAGGAATGCAGCTCAAATGAAGATTTAAAATAAGAGCATATTAATTAAAGGGATAATTGTCACAAGTTTGTCTCATGTTTTAATTTGGTGTCTGGTGAAGAAATTGACTGTCCCAAGTTTCATATGTGTTGCTATTTGGTGTCTCGGTCAAATTTTGAGTTAAGTTGAACATAATATGATCACGTGAGTGAATAATTTTAAAAATTTCTAAAATAGCCCCCAAGATACAATGTGGTTGTCACGTCTAACGTCCGATTCCTGTTACCACCTCCGATTCTGGCCACTAAAATCTAACGAAAAACCTAAATTGCAACAGCCTGTCAAAGTTGCCTAAAATTTAACGAAAAATCTAAATTACAACAATAGTGAAATTTGGGACACCAAATATCAACAGTTTAATCTGAGACACCAAATTAAAATATGAATCAAACTCAGAGACAATTTTTGTATTCCTAATTGAATTGGGGGAACAAATTTGGGGTTTTTAAACCCCTGTCTAAGGTCTCTTGGTCTCGATGAAGCCTAGACCCTGGCTAGAAAGAATGATAATGACTCAAAGTTAGAACTTAATGATGAAATCAGTGGATCAACTTGAAACTTAACCCGTACAAATTTGAGAGAGATCTTTCTAGTATGATACAAATATTAAGTGTGGTTAAAAAAATTCATTTTTTTTCATATTTTTTCATATTTTTAAAGTTTTACATATGTTACACTTAAGTCCAGATTAGTAATAAAAAAAGGGTTAAAGGTACTTTTGGTGCCACATGTTTGACCAGTGTAGGTTTTTGGTGTCGTATGTTTAGTTTTGTAGGCTTTTTGTGCCATATGTTTGAGAGGTTGTATGTTTTTGGTTCTTCCGTTAGTCAACAATTAGTTTAACCGTTAAATAATTTTATTTTGTTCAATTTAACCCTCAAATTTATATTTCTAAAATTTAAAATTTACATTTTAGTCCCTAGTATTTACTCAAGTCACCGTCGAAGGCCGCCGACCACCTACCACCTCCAAAGCCGCCGCCGACCACCACGAAAATGGCCGGCCACCACCACTTGGGGCTGGAAACCACCCCAATTGGTGGTGGCCGGCCTCGATTGGGGTGGCCACCACTAATTGGTGGTGGCTGCAGCCCTAATCGGGGCCGGCGGCCGTAATTGGTGGTGGCCAGCCCCAATTGGTGGTGGCTGGCCCCGATTAGGGCTGCAGCCACCACCAATTGGTGGTGGCCGGCCCAATTAGGGCTGTAGCCACCACCCATTGGTGGCGGCCGGCCCGATTAGGGCTGTAGCCACCACCCATTGGTGGTGGCCGGCCCCGATTGGGCTGGTCACCACCAATTGGGGCCGGCCACCACCAATTGGGGTGGTTTCCAGCCCCAAGTGGTGGTGGCCGGCCATTTTCGTAGTGGTCGGCGGCGACTTTGGAGGTGGTGGGTGGTGGACGGTGACTTGAGCAAACAATAGGGACTAAAGTGTAAATATTAAATTTTAGAAATATAAATTTGAGGACTAATTTGAACAAAATAAAAGTATTTAACGGTCAAACTAACTGTTGACTAACGGAAGAACAAAAAATATAGAACCTCTCAAGCATATGGCACCAAAAGCATGGTGCTCTTGGAGCATGGTAGAAAAATCAAAATTTGAGTTAACTTAAGCCCACTTGAAGGCCATGTTTGTCTATTCTGAACTTTGTATTCTAGTTCATTATTTGTCAGGGACCTTATATGTTAAGAGTGTTGTAGAGTCCCTGGAACATTGATTCCCAACCTGCTACTTCTCTGTGCCGCGATGTACCCCTGGTCAACTGTTATTCTCCAATTGCCTAGTTTCTCTTAAGGAATACTGATCCAAGGCATCGGTACAAGTATTCACAACCTTCAACTAATATCCGGCTGGTGGCCACCTAGTGAATACAAGAGTCGGAGAATTACAGATGTGCATGACCATCCCCATTGCTCATATCCTTATTCAAACTCAACCAGTTTCCAAAACATGGTCACTTGGCATTTTTGTTCGGGCAGTGCGCTCGTACGCCTGGGATTGAACAATGAGCCCAACCTTGGATATGAGCTCCGAGTGGTAATGGTACTTTGGGTGCTACTTCATTCATCACTGGGGATCAGTCACACGCTCAAGGTGAAGAAGTTCGTGTCCTTCATAATCTTGGAAGATTCGGTCTAACGCAACCGAGCCTGACCCCGTGGTCGAACATGTCATGCGCAGTATGAAGTGCGCGTCGATAGCACAACCTGAATTTATTTTATATCAGGAGTGGGAATGTCATATGCTATCGTAGATTCTCATCTAGCCCATAATGTGGTGGTAGACGAATGGAGTTCGTCACGGCGATCTGCAAAACTTTGATCACATCGTGTACATCGTTTTACATAACCAGATTTCTCTTTCGAAATACCATGGCTCTTAGCCGGCAATGATATGGCCGAGGTTTCCCTTCCATAAAGACTTCCCTTCTATCAAGACTTCCTTTCCACATTCGACATATTTTATTAGGAGGATTTACGCTCCAACGACTAGTTTATAGACCGTACATCCGGTGTAATATTGTCATTATGACGTCGTAAATATCATAAACTCAAATAGAAATTATTTTATTCAAATATTACTCCAAATCTAAAAATGTTATTGTCATATTACAAGCCTTCTAAATCCTACGCAATCCAAGCAGTTTTTACGTGCTTTTCGAAAACTTCCTTGTGTAAGGGTTTAGTCAATGGATCCGAAACCATATTTTCCAAATGAATGAATTCGACCGTGATGAGCTTGTGTTCTACCAAACACTTCACATAGTTGTATTTTATATCAATGTGTTTTCTCCTACTATGGTACTTCAGATTCTTGACTTCCCCTATCGCAGCTTGACTGTAATAGTAAATGCGCAAAGGCTTACTCTCGTCATTGACGTCAAGCAGGGCGGTCAAGAGTCTCTTTAGCCAGACAACCTCATGTGCATTCTTTGAGAGATCTACGAATTCGAATTCCATAGCAGATTGCGTGACACGTGATTTCTTCTTGCTCATCAAGATATGGTGGCATTAGCAAGGAGAAACACTCCTCCTGAGGTGGACTTACGATCATCTAGATCACCAACGTGGTCGGTGTCACTATATCCTCTCAATTATAGGTTACTTCCCTCATTATTTGTTTCACGACTCGTAAATGTTGATAACCGGGTTTCGACTGGAAACGCGGTACTAGTCCCATGGCGTAACCGATATCTGGACGGGTGCATTGCATCACGTACATCAGACTTCCTAACATACTGAGGTACTCTGCACTTTTCACCTGTTCACGCTCTACCAAGTTCTTTGGGCCATCACGTTTAGACAGTGCACTCCTATATACAACTGGTGTCTCCACAGGTTTAGCATCGAAGAGACTGAACCTTCTCAATAATTTGTTTATATAGGCTTCCTGAGAAAGTCATAATCTATGAGCACCACGATCTCTAGCAGTCTTAATGCCTAAGATGTAAGTGGCCTCTCCCATGTCCTTCATCTTATATACAGATGCTAACCAGGACTTTAACTTATTCAAATAACTCACATCGTTCGCGGCAATAAAGATGTCATCGACGTATAACGCCAATATGACATACTTTGACCTAGAAGTCTTAGTGTACACGCAGGATCCTCGTGGAACCCGCGGTAACATTGCCGGGACGATTGTTTAAGACCATAAGTTGACCTTTGGAGCTTACAAACTTGATGTTCGTTTCCAGGGGATGAGAAACCATCTGGTTGCTCCATGTAGATCTCTTCCTCCAAGTTTCTATGAAGGAAGACAGTCTTAACATCAACTCGAACTACGCTCCTACTAGGAACCTGGGCGTTACTGGAACCTTTTCCTACAACCTTTCTTGGACGACACCTTGTTCTCTTATTTCTACCCCCATGATGAATTCCATGGTCACTTGGACCAGGAACCAAGTTGGTTGTCCCACTCCCACTGTTGCCAGCAGGAAGTTGAGGAATTATAGGATTCTCATCCAACGGTTCAGCAACTGGATTATCAGGTCCTACTTGATTTGCACCAGGAGCAACTATGATTTCTGCGGGTGGTTTAAGTCCTCCCATTCTCATTCACAGCTGTTGCTCCCTCAATTCTCCCACTCAAAGTAAGTGGGACCTGACCATCCTCGTCATGTTCAATTTTTTTAAGATTTCATTCGTGTTGATGTCACCAAGCTTAGGAAATTCATCATCAATAAACGTAATGTCCCTGGACTCATGTTCGACCAACCACCATTTTCTTGAGCCGCCATAAACACGTATCCCTTAGAGTTTTCCGAGTATTTAATAAATATACTTTTCAATCCTCTAGGTCCCAACTTGTCGTATCGGCTGTCGTTCTGATGCGTGTATGCTGTACAACCCTAAGGTCGCAGCCTAGTAAGATCCACCTCTTTACCAGTCCACAACACTTATGGTGTCGTGTTCACCGATTTTGTAGGTACACGGTTTACTACAAGAGTGGAAGTTAAGAACGCATCACCCTAAAAGGAGATCAGAAGTTGAACTTGCGACATCATGGTTCTTACCATGTCCAAGAGTGTACGATTATGTCGCTCCGTCACACCGTTCTGTTTTGCGTATAAGGGATCATCGTTTGATGGACAATTCCCTTCAATTTCATAACTTATCAAACTCATTCGAGAGGTATTCACCACCTCTGCTAGTTCGTAAGGTTTTCACCGTACGTTCCAGTTGATTCTCCACTAGATTGAAATAGCTCTTAGATCATTCAATGGCTTCAGATTTATAATTAATCGGATGAGTAATCCCATAACGGGCAGAGTTATCAATGAAAGTTATTTTGAGCTTTATAATTATACATCTTTCCATTAAATTTGTACTTAGAATCGATGTGCTCCTATTTTACGCAGAATCCATGCGCCGTGCGCGCCACATAGGTTTTACCCTAAGTGTAATCTTTTCGTTTCCACAATTTAAGTCATCGGTTTCATACATGTTCGTCATTACGATATCAATCATAATTATGGAGTACTAACAAATAAGGAATTTAAATCGTTCGATCTAGTTATGCAATCGATGAGTTAAAAATGATGATGGAATGTGTTGATCGTTTCTTTCATTCGACCTCTTTGACCTGACCGAAAATTTTGGTTTTAATCCCTATTACCGAATTTTGTTCGGATTGATCCCTTTGACCGGGTCGATGGATTGATAAGTAAATTGGACTTCAAATCGAATTTCATTCAATCTCAATGACAATCACTTTATTCAATAATCTGAAACACAAACAACCAAAGTCATCAATTCAAATGAACAATGAAAGATGAAACGACAATAATAAGGTCTTGATCATAATGCAGCAACAATGAGAGAGAAGATAGTCGAGAACTCTGAGCCATGTCGAACACCACACCTGAAAAAATTCACGAGTGAATCACATCAGATGATCGGTGTTTGAATAAAACGTTTTACAACTTTATATACATGAAAAATAAGGCGTACCTTAGACGCACTTTACCAACGGTGTCGTGATCCACCAGATTTTCGGTTAGACCTTTAGTTGCTCGATTCTTTCAGCATCATGTGTATATGAGAGAAGTTGTCCTTCGACTCATGGGATTCATCTTAGATTGAGGTTTCTCTGTTGTAGCCACCTTCGAAAAGATCCACAATTGTCTTAATCGATTTGATCAGAAGTGTGAGTCCATTGTCGTCGGCGAACCACGAGAGAGGAACCTTTTCATTACAAGATGAATCTTCTTCCATGCATCCCCTTCCTCATCAGGTTCACAATCGGCTTTTACACCCGCATCCATGCGGAGAATACCATCATATTTAACCATGAGGTATTTAGCTGCAACGACCTTTCATTCGGCGAAACGAATGAGTAAGCACAACAAAGGTGTAATGCACTGATGTTCATGAACTGCTCCTTAATTTCAGTTGTCAGAGTTGAATAGATTAACCCTTCTGTAGTATGATCTTTGCGCAGCCTTTCATCGTCAAAGTGGTACGCAGTACCATATTCATCCGTTGGTGTCCTCTCCGCTTTCAGATTTATGCATTTGTCAACATCCGCAGCAGAAAGTAGTTTCAACACATACTCATTCCATTCATCATAATTAAATCCATCGAGATTGTGAAGAGTATAGATTACACTCTTTTAGCCATTGAAACTAACACATTTACAAACAATTGTGAAAATCAGAGTGACAGTTTAAAACATTTTGAAAAGAATTGCTTGCATCTGATATGAGATAGGAAGCGACAGACAATGATTCCTTATTCATCTAGCCTAACTGACCACCAGTAAACCAATAGAAGGGGACCGTGTAAAGAGTTCAAACTGCCGACGTCTCCTTTCTAGTTGATCAGTCTCTTTGAAAACTGTTTAATTGCTTTAAACGGAACGGGGAGTTTTTACATACACCCAATTTTGGCTTTTCCAAGGCTCTTTTTAAAAAATTTCGAGGATTTCTCATGCAAGCATACATAATTCTACTACACTAGCAAATTATCGCACGGGACCATATCTCGAAACTATCACGCATACACATCATGCGTAGTCACTCCACATCAAACATGCATATTTGGCGACTGAATCTCGTTTTCAACAATTTTGGGGCTGACTTGCAATTCATTCTTTCAAAATCACACGTACTTCTAGACATGGATCCTATCAAAATCACTCAGCATAACATGTCTATCATAGTGCGCAACTTATTAATTGAGAACAGGGTTCTGCCCCCAAGCATACAATATCCTGCTAGCTTGACATGGTCAAGACTTAATTCTAACATGCATTCATATCAATATATATAAAAATTGCAATTCAGCCCAAAAAATAATTCAGTCCTGTTGGGTTACGATTATAGAAGACAGGCTAATGGATGGTCGGGAACATCTAAGTCGGGACTCCTAAAAGAGAGTCGACGACTAATCATACTCGGAACGAAGGAATGAAGAAAAATGGTCGACACCAAACTTTGAGGATGTCGACGACTAAGGAAACTCTTGAAGAATGGCGACAAGCCCTCTCAGAGACTCCCCCTCTTAAGGCATGAGTCGAGATGGCAGCCAGGTACTATTGAGAAAACCCTTCATCTAAGGAATGGGGCCAGATGGAGACCTTCTTACCACTGACTCTATGAAGAAACCCTTCCTCTTAAGGAATGGCCATGTGGAGATCCCTATAACTAAAATTAACACTTAGTTCAATTATAACTGACTCAACTTAACCAAACATTGTTAAACTAAACACGGACTCGATACTTAACTTCAACTCTAATCTTCTTCAACTTCATTGTATCAGCAACATTTCTTACTTTGTTAACAACTCTAGTCTCCAACAACTCTCTATGTTGAACAACTCCCTATGTCAACAATTCTAGTCTTCGACGACTCCTCTTTGTCAGCAACACCTCTTTCTATGTCAGCATCTTCAGACTATGTGTCTACACATGTATCAACATCAGTTTATTGTCTTCTTTCTTATGCATTTCAAGTAATTCGAGTTCAATCGAATCCTTTCAATTTCTTGCTTCTATAGTCATGCATAATATACACTTACATTATGACTATGAGACGTTGTTCTTAGGGTTAAGAACACTATAGGGGCTTGAATGTTTGTCCATGTTGCCAAAAGGGGCCTGAATTGAAAAAAACGTATTATTAAGGGCCTGAATTTTGAGTTTTGTTGATAATCGAGTTTCCGTCCAAATTTGCTGTTAAATGTAACGGAAATACGTGAAATGACAAAATTACCCTTGTGCAATTATTATACAATTTATCAGTTTAATTAATGAAATGTGAAATGTCTAAAATACCCCTGCACACTAATTATGCCCTAAGGCCACCACGGCCACCGACCACCACCCCAGCTCCGGCGACCAAAACCCTCCTCCGGCGACCCAAAAAAGCTCTGATCGGAGTTCCAGAGCTCCGATCAGAGCTCTGTGGCTCCGATCAGAGCTTTTTTGGGTCGCCGGAGATGGGTAGTGGTCGCCGGAGATGGGTGGTGGTCGCCGGAGCCAGGTGGTGGTGGTCGCCGGAGCTGTGGTGGCTTAAAGGGTATTTTCGTCTTTTTAGGTCAAATATGTGAGGACACACTCTGGTCAAAGGGCATTTTCGGGTTTTCAAATTATTTTTGGTTACATGCTTGGCATGTGACCACTTTCCGTCACTTTAACAGAAAAAATAGACGGAGACCTCACTTATACACAAAACTCAAAATTCAGGCTCTTAATAATACGTTTTTTCAATTCAGACCTTTTTTGACAACATGGACAAACATTCAGGCCCTTATTGTGTTCTTAACCCTTGTTCTTAATATCTATGTTGCTATTCTTAGTGTATGGGTAAATGTTCTTCGTTTCGGGGCTGATTCCATTATTTCAAGCTAACATGTGCTTGATTTCTTATACATTTGTTGTTAAGATGCATCATACTACGTACTTGGATTTGAACAAACATGTGATCAAGCAAGTTGGATTGCTGAGATTTTGATTGAAATATTGATGTTCTTGGTTTTTTTTTTTGGAGCAACTTTGAAACTGAGCTGCAATTCTGGAATATTTTGATTGTTTGTGAACTGGAGATTTGATACAATACTGCGTATTGATGTTGAGATTACTTAATTGAAGTTGACTTTAAAATTACTTGTGTCTGCATTAACTCGAAATAACATTAGTTTTTTTTTTCCCCTTAATATCTAAGTTAGTAGTGACAGACTTGTTTTGGGCGGCTGCAATGATGAATTTAAGATTTTCTTTATAGTGGATTGTTGACCACATGGAGCATTAGCATACCATTAAATGAATGATGACGAAGTCTTGATGAAATCTAATTGAAATGATGAAAGATAATGCAACATGAAATTTGTGATAAAATAACGTAGTGAATGCAACATATAATCTAGGGTTAAAGGTACTTTTCATGCCACATGTTTGACCGAATTGACCGAATGTGGCTTTTAGTACTGGATGTTTAGTTATGTATACTTTTGGTATCAAACGTTTGAAAAAAAGTAGTTTTTTTTACATCCGTTAGTTGGCCGTTAGTTTTGGCCATTAAATGACATGTGCAATTTAGTTCAATTTAGTTCCTCAATTATATTCCTAACTTTTATTTTGTTTAACTTAGTTATAACACTTCAAAATCAGACATAATTAAACCAATCGAATTCAATTGACATAGCCCCATTTGGGTTAAATTTACCCAATTTGGGATAGATCTCAATTGGGTTCGATTTTGAAGCTTTAGGACTAAATTAAACAAAATAAAGTTATGGATATATTTAAGGGACTAAATTGAACAAAATTAAAAGTTTAGAGTCGATCACGTGACTTGCACATGTCATTTAACGGCCAAAACTAACGGCCAACTAACGGATGTACCAAAAGCCACTTTTTTTCAAACGTTTGGTACCAAAAGTATACAAAACTAAACAACCAGTACTAAAAGCCACATTCGGTTAAACATGTGGTATGAAAAGTACCATTAACCCTATAATCTATGGTGAATGTGATGAAGTTTATTCAACAATAGTATCACTTAACTGTTGCTCCTGCTTTTATGAATGATGATTTATATTAGGGTTAATAACTAAAAAACTGTCCAAGGTTTACCCTATGTTAAAATTAGGTGTCTGAAGTTTGAAATGTTAAAATAAACTGTCCCAAGTTTCATTTTTGTTGAAATTTGGTGTCTTTGCGCGTCTTTTCATCTCCATTCAATCATTTTCATCAACCCACCCACCCATTCATAATCCACCACTCTTTACTTTTCACAAAATCGTCAAATTTCACCAAAAAATTGAACATTAAAAAAAAAGTTTCTAAATGAGTGGCGTGGAGCCATTTTCCTCGGACAATATAGCAATATTTACTTGCGCGGATGTGGCCAACTTTTTAGGTGACGGTCCCGGCAAGATGACGAGAAGGGAGTGTGTATGGGAGCTCGAATTTGACAGATGGTTTCGTCGGAATTGACTTCTCTAAAGTAATCACACCGGGACACCACATTTTAACAAAATTGAAACCTTGGACACTACAGTTTAACATTTGAAACTTCAGACACCTAATTTTAACATAGGGTAAACCTTGGACAGTTTTTTAGTTATTAACCCTTTATATTATGCACGACATTGACGTTAATCTGCAAATCAATAGGAAACATGAAAATGAATAATTGTGCAGATTATGTTTGGTTGATCAAAGATCAAGTGACTTCGAGATAGTTTTTTTGATGAGGATCTCCATGAAGCAGTAACAACTCAACCCTTTACATCAACAACATGTTAGTACTCATAGTGTATATTACTGGAGCAATGGACTCTAAAATAAGTTTGAGTGATTGCTGTTGGATCACGGTGGAACTCCGGTACGGACTTTGACGGCAATCCTAGCTCCTTTGCTCCACGCAATCCTGCAAGAGGGGATAGACCGGGCGGTGACCCAGAATCCCTCTCCGATGCTTAAATGAGTATCTCGTATGACTGGCAAATAATAAACTCAGAGTGTATTCAACTAAACGTAAGTCTTTCTGAGGTGATCTCCTGCCCTTTTATAGGCAAAGAGATGCCTCAGGTACCTGGCGAACCGTTAGGGGTGGTTAGCCCGTATCCCGCATATCTCGGACGTGATCTCGCGTATCTTAGCCATGCCCCGCGTATCTCGGCCACGCTCCGTGTATCTTAACCACGTACCGCGTATCTCGGCCACGCCCCGCATATCTTGGATTTATCTTCTGATAACGAGTCCCGACTCCCGTCGGGGACTCCAGAGTTATCTCGTTGTGTCACCGCTCGGGGCCCCTCGTTATCGTGACAGAGCCAATCATTCTCAGGGATTCATCATCGGGGCCTACTTAAAGGCTTCTTATCGGGAGCTTCCAGCTCCACTGTCGGAACCGACTCTGTCGGGACCTTGCCTCGTCGGGACTTCCTTCGTCGGGACCCTTCTCCTAGGTCATCTTGACCTTCATTTTGGGGCCTGGTGGGCCTGTTTTCCGTTTCCTCGCCGTTAAAGGGCCTGACGGCTATAGTCGGACCCATCATTTGCCCCCAAGACATGAGGGACTTTTAGTTCGTCGTGTCTTTCAACTCCCGATCTTCCAATACTAAAGTCGGGGATCTTTTCCTTGGCTCAGTTATTCAGTTTATCAGTCTTCTCCTCTACGTTTCCTCAGGGTTTTGTAGATAACTGTTATATCCCAAGGGTCTCCTCGGTTTCCTAGTGCATTAAATGCAGTAGATAATGGAGTGACGTTTTCGACCCACGTGCCTGATTTTTCGCGCCTGTCCTTTTCTGAAAAGCGCTTTTCAGGCCGTTTCATCATTACGCCCGTTGTCCTTCTGCACGTTTCATCTCAACGGTCTAGATTAAGACTCTTCGACGACTCGGATCGAAGTGTCCCTTCAACCGTCTTCTTCGACTATAAAACCCTAGCCATGGTCACAATTTAACTTTTACCGTCTTCGAATTCTCAAAAGCTCTCTGCGATTCCAAGCTCTGTGATTTCGAAGGTCTTTGGAGTTTTCCCGATCATCTTTCCGGCGACGTTTCGCTCATCTCCTTCAACCTCTACTTCACTATGTCTGGTAAGGAACCCCTCTTCGTTGCTTTTTCGTCTTTTTCTTTCTAATTTCTCCAAGAGTCCCACTGTATTTTCTTGTCCTGGTTGCTTTTCAGACAGCGGTTCCAGCTCTGAGGGGAGAAAACCCTTTAATTTTGACTATGCTCCAAATGAGATTTCCAATACTGCTTATGATGCAGCTCTCCGAGAGGGTTGCATCACCATCACCTGGGAACCTCGTTTCCCGTATCCTAGGCATCGTCCCTCGAGTGACTCTGAGGTTACTCGTCCCCAGAAAGGGGAGGTGTTTGTCTCTACGGGACAAATATCAGCGGGGATCAGGTTCCTCTTTTGAGGTAATCTGGTCGAGCTGTGCCATCATTACAGAACACACCCCACTACCTTTTCTCCCCATGCCATCCGCCTCTGGAACGCCTTTCAAGTCCTCTGTCTCCGACAGAAGTGGGTCTACAGCCTCCAACTCTTCAGAACCTTTTATGGGATGAAGTGCAACGAGGCGGGGGTTTGCGTCTTCTACCCCGGATGCCCAAGTGGAGTAAGCAGCAGCTTGCCCGGTACGGTTGGACCAGTGACACCTGGAAGGTGGTCAAGGGTCGGGGACTCTTGATTGATACAGGGTCCGACAATAGTAGCTGGAAGAAGAGCTACTTCTTTATCCGTCACTCCTCAATTCCCTGGCCTCGCTGGGAGGTGGCAGCAGACCCTCCGCCTGCTTTCCACACTTATGCTGACGAGGATTTCGAGACTCTCCAACTCATCCAGTTCTATCGGTGGGAGGAGTCTTATACTCCTCTCAACGCCAACTCACTCGTGGAGCGGGACCTGGTGCACGCCGGGATCCGACTCCTCGATATTGTTTCTGGGGGGCAGCTCTTCGACGGCCCTTCCAATATGGTTCCTTGGGTAAACTTCTAATTCTTCTTTGTTTACTGTTTGCAGCCAAGAAGGTATCTGTGCTGACCGATCTGTTCCTTAAGCAGGGGGAGACTGATACTGTCCGCCCCTCGCGGAAGAGGAAGTCTGCCAAGAAGGCTGCTGTCAGGTCGGGGTCTCCTTCAGCGGAGCAGCCCAAGCGGAAGCGGGTGGATCTGGACCAGCTCTTCGATGTCCAGAACGCTGAAGAAGGTAAACAACTTCGACTTGCTATTAAATTGTACAAGAGGATGGTCCGTCGGATTTGATTTCCTCGACCAAGGAAGGCCGCATTACTGACGTCAAAAGAATCCTTCGAGGCGAAACTCCCCGAGTCTTGAAGGCAGGCTACTATCATTATCGTGGGAAGGATCAATACGTCTCCCGACGTATCATTTGGTGTAAGAATCCCGATGAACTTCCTGACTACCTTTCTGAAGCTTCTCATCCTCCAGATGCAGGTCGCTCGGGAGCTTCCTCGGGTGCTGCAGCTTCCGTAGATGCACCGCCTTCAGCGGGGGTGCCTTCCTCAGCTGGAGAGAAGGCTCCAACTGGCGAACAGTTTCGTCAGGTGGAAACTCTGGACTCCTCCGAGGAGACTGGCGGGGTTGACCCCCCTCAACAGCGTCGGGAGGCGGGGCAATCCCCTTGAAACCAACCCCTCAGGGGCCGCCTCCTTCGTCTTCTCCGCAGCAGCGGCAGCTCTCACCTATCCACGACTTCTCTCCTTCCCCCGTTCGGGGCGAGACGGAGGCGTGCCCTTCCATTCCTCATCCTATCTCTCTCCTTGCTCTTGATGGGGACTTCTACAGGCCCTTCAATTCTTCACAGGCGAATGCCCCCTGGACTCCTATCCAGACGCTTCAGGGAGTCCCGCTCACACAAGGGGATTAGGACCAGGAGCTGGCCCTGCATATGCTGGCGGGTTCTATTCTGCCTTCTATGCGGCATCCGATTTACCTCAATCGGACGCATATGCAGCGGGATATCAGGGATATGGCTGTGCGCCACGTAGAGGTGAGACTTTGCTTCTTCTTTGTTGATGATAGATCGGGTCGTTTGTTCATTAACACTTTTCCTTCTTATTGCAGGAGCTCGGGGACTACAACCGCCTCATCGGGTATGTTATTGCCTATGATGAGGCCCGGGAGCGGGACCGAGGGGTCCGCGAGCAGCTTCAGGCGGATCTCAAGGCCTCCCAGTCTCTGCGGGGGAAGCTTGTCAAGGAGCAGGCTGCCCTTAATCAGAAGATTCGGGACCTTCAGCAGCAGATCGCGGACTTCGAGGGGCTCTTGAGGCAAGAGCGGCAGGAGCGGGGGGCGATTGTGGACAGGCTGACCCAGGAGAAGAAAGCTGCCGAGGACAAACTGGTCCTTGAGAAGAAGGCTTTGGAGGAGCTAATCGCGAGATTTCCTGCGCAGCTGGCCGAAGCGGAGGAAAAGGGCCGGGAGGACTATCGGAGGTCGGAGGGCTTTCAAGCTGATGCCATGAAGTTCTTTGGCGCAGAGGTGGAGAACACTCTCTTCAACGTGGTTGAGGAGCTCCACCTGGAGTATGGCGACGCCATCAACTTTGACAAGTCTCCTTCCCTCGCTCCTTTCGCGAAGAAGTATTTTACTCTTTCCGAGGAGAGTGATGGGGGGAATACTCCCGTAATTGTCGAAGACGCTTCTGAACTTCCAAGTGCGGACGCCACGATAGCTAATCCTTCCGAAGCCAATCCTGTGGATCCCTCTGCTACCGACTCCGCGGACCCAGCTGCTGCCAATGCTGCCGACGAGGACCAAGCTTGAATGTTTTATCTTTTTAGAGTCCTTGTATCTTCTTCTCTTGCGTCGTCGTCGGGCCCTTGAGCCCTTATCAATATCAGACTTCTTTAGTTCCGATCTTTTGTTACACTTCTCCGAGTGACTTTACTTATACGCGCTTAAGTCGAAACCTCGACACTTAAGACATTCTCGTACGTCTTTCCCGACGTTTTTAATAACTTGCACCACTTAAGGCGACTTAGTTCCGTGCATCACTTAAGACGACTTAATCATTACTTAGGATAAACCTAAAGATTGTGCACCACTCAAGGCGACTTAATCCCGCGCATCACTTAAGACGACTTAATCGTTACTTAGGATAAACCTAAAGATCGTGCACCACTCAAGGCGACTTAGTCCCGCGCATCACTTAAGACGACTTTTGGATACTTAGACTAAATCTAAGTATTGTGCACCACTTAAGGCTACCTCGTACGTCTTTCCCGACGTTTTTAATAACTTGCACCACTTAAGGCGACTTTTCTCGTGCATCACTGAAGGCGACTTTTGGATACTTAGAATAAATCTAAGTATTGTGCACCACTTAAGGCGGCTTGATCCCGTTCACCACTGAAGGCGACTTTCATCGTGTACCTCTGAAGGCGACTTTCATCGTGCACCACTAAAGGCGACTTTTCTCGTGCACCACTGAAAGCGACTTTTTGATACTTAGAATAAATCTAAGTATTGTGCACCACTTAAGGCGGCTTGATCCCGTGCACCACTGAAGGCGACTTTCATCGTGTACCTCTGAAGGCGACTTTCATCGTGCACCACTAAAGGCGACTTTTCTCGTGCACCACTGAAGGCGACTTTTGGATACTTAGAATAAATCTAAGTATTGTGCACCACTTAAGGCGGCTTGATCCCGTGCACCACTGAAGGCGACTTTCATCGTGTACCTCTGAAGGCGACTTTCATCGTGCACCACTAAAGGCGACTTTTCTCGTGCACCACTGAAGGCGACTTTTCTCGTGCACCACTGAAGGCGACTTTTACACTTAGCATAAATCTAAGGACAACTCTTATTTGGAAGCAACCTCTTTATTTATTGATGGCATAAGATTGGCTTACATCGAATTAAACGATAAATAGCATACACCACTTAAGGCGATTTTACATCGGGCACCACTTAAGGCGAATTTTTCGGGCACCACTTAAGGCGACTTTATCGAGCACCACTTAAGGCGACTTTATCGGGCACCACTTAAGGCGACTTTCTTCAAGCATGGTGTTTCTTCAAGTGTTCGCCACTGAAAGAATGCTTTAATGTTCTGCCATCGAGGTCTTCCAACTTGTATGCATTTGGAGCTGGCATCCCCACGACCTTATAAGGTCCTTCCCATTTTGGTGACATCTTGTTGATTCGATCCAAAAGGGTGAACTCGTTGCGACGCCAAACCAGCTCCCCGACAAAGAACTGTCGGGACTTCACTCGCCGATTGTAGTACCTGGCCGTCGCTAAACGCATTCGAGCTTGGACTTCATCGGCTTCCCGCCTCTTCTCTTCAAGTAAGTCCAAGTCCAGACGTCTCACTTCGTCGTTCGTTAGGGGCTCGTAATATCTCATCCGATGGGACGCCACAGCTACCTCCACAGGGGCGACAGCTTCCGTGCCATCAACGAGGCCAAACGGAGTCTCTCCTGTTGATCGTTTGGGTGTCGTTCTAACAGCCCAAAGCACATTTTCTAGTTCGTTCAGCCACTTGCCCTTCAAGGCATAGACCCTCTTCTTCAAGCCATCCATCATGATTTTGTTGGCGGACTCCACCTGGCCATTAGTCTGAGCATGACGTACAGAAGCAGTCCGATGCTCAATGTTCAACTCCTCCAGATACTCTTTCACCTGAGAGCCGTTGAATGGTGGGCCATTGTCGCTGATCACCACCTTAGGAATTCCGTATCTGGACACGATGTGGGTCTGGAGGAACTTGACGATCTGGTTCCCCGTTGTTCTGGCCAATGCCTTCGCCTCTATCCATTTCGAAAAATAATCGATAGCTACAAGTAAATACTTACATTGTCCTTGTGCTTGTGGAAGAGGTCCCACCAAGTTGATGCCCCACTGCGCGAAGGGCCACGCGCTCTTGATGGATGTTAGGTTGGCGGCCGGAGCCGCGATACTCGGGGCGTACCTCTGGCACGCGTCGCATGATCGGAACAACGCCGTTGCTTCTTTGTTCATCGTGGGCCAATAGTAGCCTAAGTTCAACACCTTCCTCAAAATGGATCGGGCCCCTTCGTGACAAGCCGCGACCCCCTCGTGCATTTCCTTCAGGATTCGACTGGTGTCGGGTTCTGCTACACACTTCTGGTACGGAGTCGAGAACCATCCCTTCTTGTACAACTGATTATCCAGCATCACATAATTAGACGCGATCCGACATATTCTGTCTGCTGCTACCTTATCCTCGGGGACTGCCCCCGTAGTCAGATACGCGACTATCGGGGTCATCCAAGTGGGCTCTTCCTCCGATTTTGTCTCAATGGTGCACACCTGTGTTGGGTCGATGTTTGATAAGATCACCTTCTCCAAGAAGTGCACCTTCCGATTTTCTTCCAAGGGTGCCCACAGGGCAAATTTACTCAAGGCGTCTGCCTCTACGTTCTCCTCCCTCGGGATAGCCTCGATATCGAAGCTTTTGAAGCTCTCTCTCAAGGCTTGTACCTCTCGCAGATACTTTTTCATTATCGGACTCCTTGCTTCGTATCGCCCTTGAACCTGGTTCACGATTAAAGCTGCGTCGCACTTCACTCTCAAGTGATCGATTCCAGTGCCTTTAGCGATTTTTAGGCCCGTGATAAGAGCTTCGTACTCCGCTTCGTTGTTTGTGGCCTTGAATGTTAAAGCCAAGGCGTATCGGAGCGGTTCACCTTCACCTGGTGGTATCAACAAGAAGCCCGCTCCTGATCCGTCTGAGCTCGCGGAGCCATCCGTGTACATCTCCCAGATATTTTCCTTGTTTGGCTGTTCTGATTGCTCTGCCTTCTCTGGTTGTACTTCTGTCGGGACTTCCATGGTTGCCCCCTCTACAGGGCCCGCTTCTTCCCGATCGGGGCTGTAGACTCTGCTATGAAATCTGCTAATGCCTGACCCTTAATGGCTGTTCTCGGAGCGAAGTGTATGCGAAACTCGCTAAGCTCTACTGCCCATTTCACTAATCTCCCCGACGCATCCGGTCGGTTCAAAAAATGCTTCAAAGGCTGGTTCGTTAGCACAGTGATCTCGTGTGCGTGGAAATATGGCCTTAGCTTCCGAGCAGTAATAATCAACGCAAAGAGGTACTTCTCAACGGCGGGGTAGTTCAATTCAGATTTGGCAAATGCCTTGCTTACATAATAGACGGGGACTTGATTACCCTCGACAATCTTTACTAACACAGAGCTAATGGCAAATTCAGAAACAGCCAAATAAAGGAAGAGCGGCTCGCCTGGAACCGGTTTTGCCAGCGGCGGGAGTGTGCGAAGGTGCTGCTTGAGTGCTTGGAACGCTTCTTCACATTTGGCGGTCCATTCGAATTTTTTGTTGGCCCTCAAGACTTCAAAAAACGGCATTGATCGGTCGCTGGCTTTGGACAAGAAGCGGTTCATTGCAGCTAGTCGGCCATTCAGTACTTGCACCTCCCGATGGTTTATCGGGGACTGCATCTCCTCGATTGCCCTCAGCTTCTCAGGATTCACTTCAATTCCTCTCTGACTCACCATGAAGCCCAAGAATTTCCCTGAGTGGACTCCGAAGGCGCATTTCGTCGGGTTCAAGCGGACTTGATGGAGCCTCATCCGCTCAAACGCCATGGTAAGGTTGTGTACGTGGTCCTCGGCTTGTCGGGACTTCACCAGCATATCGTCCACGTAAGCTTCCATGGTTTCTCCCAGCATATCTCCAAACAGTTTGTTCACCATCCGTTGGTAGGTGGCCCCAGCATTGATCAACCCGAAAGGCATGACATCGTAGTGGTAGATGTCACTGTCCGCGTAGAACGCTGTGTGGGGAGCGTCTTCCCTGGCCATTTTGATCTGGTTGTATCCTGAGTACGCATCCATGAAACTCAACAGCTCATGTCCCGACGTGGCATCCACCAGCTGGTCGATCCTCGGGAGTGGATAGCAGTCCTTTGGACAAGCCTTGTTCAGGTCGTGGAAGTCCACGCACATTCGCCACTTCCCGTTAGTCTTCTTCACCAGCACTGGGTTGGCCACCCAAGTTTGGAATCGGAGCTCCTTAATGAAACCGGCGTCGAGCAACCTGCCCACCTCCTGCTGGATCGCAATCTTCTTATCCGTGCCCATCGGACGCCTTTTTTGCGTGATAGGCTTGATCGCGGGGTCTATCTTTAGCTCGTGTACGATCACATCGGGGCTGATTCCTGGCATATCGCTCGGGGACCAGGCAAACAGCTCCTTGAACTCCTTCAACAACTCCACCAATTTTTGGGCTGTCTCCTCAGTCAGAGCAGACCCGATTTTCACCTTCCTCTGGGGTCCGTCGATCTCGACTTCTTTCAGATCTTCTACGGGGGCGGGACGCCCAAACTCTTCTCTGGGATCTGTGTCTGTCTGGAGGACATTCATGGCCTCTCGCCTCCTCCTCCGGGTGGCATTAACATAGCATTTTCGGGAAGCCACCTGGTCGCCCTTGACCTCTCTGACTCCGTGGTCGGTCGGGAACTTCATCTTCTGGTGCACAGTCGAGGCAACCGCCATCAGAGGATTAATGGTGGTTCTCCTGATAATTGCATTGTAGGTCCCCGCGGAATCAACCACGACAAACTCCACGTTCCTTCTTTCTGATTTCCACCCGCTACCAAACTCCACTGGTAAGGTGATTACTCCTAGCGGGTAGGAGGTTGAGCCAGAGAACCCGACCATCGGGAAGTTTGCCTCCTTTAGATCTTTCTTCGTCTTCCCCATAGCCTCCAGCGCGTCCATGAATAGGATTTCGGAGGAGCTCCCCCCGTCGATTAGAATTCTCTTCATTTCGAACCCATCTACATCCAAGGTTACAACCAAGGCATCGTCATGCGGAGTCTCTACGCCTATGAGGTCCTCCGACGAGAAGGAGATCACCGTCTCTTCTTTCAAGGTCCAGGATCGGGACCTCTTACCCAACACCACTGCTGTGGGGATTCTGGAGGCATAAACTTCTCGGGCGGATGAGGTATCACCTCCAGCTGCAAACCCTCCATGAATCACGTTGATAGTGCCCCGTCTCTCCTTGCGAGCACCGGATGACTCTGGATCGGTTCTCTTCTTCTTTGGGGACCGATCGCGGGATCGGGAACGGGACCGCGATCGGGACCGAGAGCGGGATCGACACCGCTTGTCCCCGACGAATTCCTTGAGCTTCCCCTTCTGGATCAGCTTTTCAATTTCCTTCTTCAGCTCCCGACAGTGATTGGTGTCGTGGCCATTTGCGCGGTGAAATCGACAATAGCGATCTGTGCGGGACCCCAGGAATTCTCCATCTTTCTTCGGGGGGTACCTGGAGATACCTTGTCGTTCCATGACTGTCAGCACTTCCGCCATGGAGCAGTTGAGAGGAATGTCAAAATCCTCCCGCTTATCCTTCCTTGAAGAACGTCTGTCGTCCTTCCGATCCGGACGACCTCGATTCTTGCCACTGTCGGGTTTACCCTTTGACTTACGATCGTCGAAAGGTTTACTTGACTGCTTCCCTTTGTTCGACTTTGGGGGTTCCAGTTCTCCCGCGGCTATCTTTGACTCCTGGACATCGATTTGCCGCTTCACCCTCTTCTGTAATGCCTCCATATTCCACACAGCCTTCTCAGCCACGCTGTGCATCAAGTCGGAGCCATAGGGGGCTGTCAGGTTCCGAATGAAGGTACGGATGGTTTCGCCCTCAGAGATTTCTTCATCTATCTCTGCTACGCTGGCTATGTACCGCTGGTAATAATGAGCCAGCGATTCGTCGGGCCTCTGCACCACCTGGGTCAGGGACCTCACGCTCTTCAATAAACGCCTCCGACCCTGGTACTGCTGAATGAATCGATCGTGCATGTCTGCCCAGCAAGTGATGCAGCCTGGGGGCAGACTAAAGAACCAAGTCAGGGCCCTTTCTCCCAGTGTGTTCGGGAACAACGTACACACTATGTCTTCACTTGGGGCTCTTCCCAGACACGCCATGAGGTGCTTCTGGACGTGGCGAACTGGATCTCCTTCGCCATCATACTCCTTTATCGTGGGGATGCCTAGCCCAGGCGGGGCTAGGGTGTCAATGAGCCGGGGAACGAAGGGATGAGTGGATCGATCCCTCAGCTCCGACACCAGCGGCTTCTGTTCTCCCATACAGATGTTCACGATCTTTACCACCTGGTCGGGAGTGATGGGACCATTCAGGGGAATGGTCCTGTGCTGTATTGGTCCTGGCCCATCAACCACGAACCTCTCCGGCTGACCGGTCGCCCTACTTCTGTCTTGGCCTCGGGGCGGGGCTTCCTGTGCGTCCCGACCCTCTGTTGGCGGGGTCGCTTCCTCCAACGGGGGCATCTCCTCCTGCCTCCTCGCAGCCTCTCTTATATCCAAGAGAGCCACTACAGCCGCCAGAAACATGGGCATGGCCTCTGCCACGGCCCTCGTCAAATCTGCAGCTGGGGGAGCCTCCTGCCCCCTGTTGTCCTGGTGCTGAGGGGCAACCTCTTCGGGATGCGATCCATTGTGCCCTCTTGTCTGGGAGAGCTCAGCCGGGGGATGGTTCTGGTTTTCCTCTTGTTCTGGTACTGAATTCAGATTCGTTGCAGCGGGGTGACGGGAACCACCGGATTGTCCCTGTCTTCTGTGCTTGCCAGCCGTCATTGATCGAGTAGAAGGCATATCAGCTTTTTTTTTGTTTCCCACAGACGGCGCCAATGTTGGATCACGGTGGAACTCCGGTACGGACTTTGACGGCAATCCTAGCTCCTTTGCTCCACGCAATCCTGCAAGAGGGGATAGACCGGGCGGTGACCCAGAATCCCTCTCCGATGCTTAAATGAGTATCTCGTATGACTGGCAAATAATAAACTCAGAGTGTATTCAACTCAACGTAAGTCTTT
Source organism: Clarkia xantiana subsp. parviflora (assembly GCA_036873135.1). Lineage (NCBI taxonomy): Eukaryota > Viridiplantae > Streptophyta > Magnoliopsida > Myrtales > Onagraceae > Clarkia > Clarkia xantiana. Next base: position 4,544,933 of record JAPTYO010000018.1, read on the forward strand.
CTGAGGTGATCTACTGCCCTTTTATAGGCAAAGAGATGCCTCAGGTACCTGGCGAACTGTTAGGGGTGGTTAGCCCGTATCCCGCATATCTCGGACGTGATCTCGCGTATCTTAGCCATGCCCCACGTATCTCGGCCACGCTCCGTGTATCTTAACCACGTACCGCGTATCTCGGCCACGCCCCGCATATCTTGGCTTTATCTTCTGATAACGAGTCCCGACTCCCGTCGGGGACTCCAGAGTTATCTCGTTGTGTCACCGCTCGGGGCCCCTCGTCATCGTGACAGGGCCAATCATTCTCAGGGATTCATCATCGGGGCCTACTTAAAGGCTTCTTATCGGGAGCTTCCAGCTCCACTGTCGGAACCGACTCTGTCGGGACATTGCCTCGTCGGGACTTCCTTCATCGGGACCCTTCTCCTAGGTCATCTTGACCTTCATTTTGGGGCCTGGTGGGCCTGTTTGCCGTTTTCTCGCCGTTAAAGGGCCTGACGGCTATAGTCGGACCCATCAATTGCAAACATGTTGTCTATTAAATTTGTATTGCTCAAATACTAGTCCCCCTTCCACCATCTTCATAATTGATGGATCCATTGTAATCTTCATATATATTCATCCTTAAATCGATCTACGTTTATGAGAGAAACCTCATATCTAAGTTGACTAAACCAGAATTGTGGACTTGAGTTTATTTCGACCTCTGTTTTGATCTCAAACGCTAAACTCCCTAATATGGGTTCTATCTAGGACCCATAGCTCTCTACTCTGGGTATAGAGGGTTTAGATTGAACATGGAACCTTCACATTCGAAATTGAACCCTAATCGAATTTGAGATAGTGAACAGTTGAAATCAAATTGAAATGAAAAAAATGAATGATCACAGATGAACGAACAAAACTAATACAATTTATTATTTTATTTTTTGAGCGTACTTTTGTACATTTTTATTTTTTAAAGTTACTTTTATATATTTTTTCATTGCTAACCGAAAAAATAATTCGGAAGGCTTAGTGCAAAACTAGGCGAGCCACAAGCATACTTGGAATATAGAGTGAAAGTGAAAAATGTTACTCTATTTGAAATAAGTGGCATACCGGAAAAATTAACAATTTTTTGAAATAGAAAAAAAAATATTTTGACTTTAAGTTTCACAATTTACAGTATTATTCTTAAAGGTCTCAACAGGTCACGGGTAACTACCGACCGGCGGGTACCCGCCCCGATTTTGCCCCGTTTTCCGCGCATGTATTATATATATATATAACATATGTATATTATATAGTGTGGGTTATAAATAATAAGGTTCTAATGTGTTTGGTGATTTATATTTGATTTGAAGTTAAATTTGTAATATTTGATTCAAATTTGGAGTTAAATTTGGATAACGATAATATAGTTTATGGTTTAGAATAATATAGGTTACGTTCCACGTGAGGCGACATGCGAATCAACCCCGCCTCGCGAGATGTACAAGACGGGTACGATTTGATTATATCAATCTGCGGAGCAGGTTCGAGCTGACGATACTCGTCCCACTCCATTGAGACCCCTAATTATTCTTTAAAGAAATTTAAACAAGTATCAAAAAATTATTCAAAATTTACAATTTTTTTTTTAATTTTTACCTAAGTGGGGGGTCATAACAGTAGCACCCACTTATTATTCTACAATGGGTCCGCCATTTAGTCCAAGGTGGATTTGCTTTGCAAATGGATGGATGCATTTTGGGCAAGGAAGGCTTATTTCTGTTAGATTTTTTTCTTATAAAAAATCAGCAAATAACATTGGAAGCACGTGTAGGAAGAAAGATGTCTAGAAAGTTTTAGGTCATGTTAATGATGTAGACTAGACTAGATAGGTGTGGTCAGTGCGTCAAATAAAGAACCAATGTCTAACAAAGTATACAGGCCACCATAGCTTTTTTTAAGAGCTGGGCCACGTATTGACGAATAATGCACTCATATATTTATTATTTTTTTACTACACCATAAACAAATTGTTTAATAATTCCGACTTTCACTATTTAGTTTTATTTTTTTTTTTTACAAATTTAATTGCCGACTAAATTGCTTCCCATATTATATAATTTCCATTAGTTCAGTTAGAAAATGAACATGTGGTAGTAATGTCAACTATTTTCATATGTATTCAATAAATTGAAAAATTTATTAATATATCTTTAATTTGACGCTAAATTAAAACAAATTGTAAGATTTTGGTGGATCTAATTGAGCAATTTTTTTTTGCCAAAAGATGATTCTTTCATTTATAGTGAAAAACGTTCAAGGCGGGGCAAAATCCCGATCCTTTACAAGTAAAGATAAAAGAGAGGGCGGGATGCGCAGACCCAATTTAAACTACACGACCTCTTTCTGGATTCAATGGCAACCCAGTTAGAGCATTCATTTGCTTTACGTGGAATCAGAGACCAAACAACATTGCATAATAGGCCAACTCTGTTTAGTACATTTGTAGCCTGTGTACGATCCTCCAATTCAAACGATCGGCCTCGACCTTCAAGTGTTGAATAACTTCCGAAGAGTCGGATTCGACGATAACATTATGCCACCCGTTCGTGATTGCTAGTTCAATACCACTCTCCACTCTGCCATCATTTCGAGCTCCAAAACCCGTAAATTGATTGCATCCCCCAACTAGTTCACCTAGCGCGTTGCGGGCAAGTGCACAAGTTCCGTCATGACCTGTAGAGGCGGTATATGCAGCGTCGCAATTGATCTTCACTGTGTCCCTCGAAGGTGGCGCCCAAATGGCTGGTCCTTCATGACTCTGTTTAGTTGGCATCCTAGGGTGTTGCATGCTAGCTGACGAGGCAAACCAATACTCGTCGTGATCCCGCAATATTCGATTCGATGTGGTGATGGGATCAGGATTCTCTCCTCCATGCATAGCTCGGCACCCTTCCTTCCAAATAGACCAACATGTCAGTCCAATTAACGACCACAAGACTTTGGCTTCCTTCTTTGGCAAGTGAACCACATCTTATAGCCAACTTAAGAAACTCGGAACACCGTTGTGGCTTCGGTTGGTCTAGCAGATACGGTGGCAAACCAGATCGGTGCTGTCCACGCGCATTGAAAAATCATGTGTTCCACTGTTTCGACCTCCTCGCAAAAAGGGCACCGTGGTTCGATGTTCATGCCACGCCTATTTAGATTAGCCCGAACCGCTAAGGCATTCGTGAGTAAGCGCCATGTAAACTCTCGCACCTTGGGTAATGTTTTCATTGCCCATATGTCCTTCCATTTTAACGTCGATCCGGCCGGTATCTCGGTTTGGGTGATGCCAGTATCGCTAGCATGCTCCCTCAACTGCATATATGCCGAACTGGCCATGACTCTACTCGATCTATTATGCGGCTATATGAACACATCAGGGGTTTGATCGGCAGGTAACGGGATAGCCTCAATTGCACGTAGCTCGTCGTCTATCACCACGTCTCGTAGGCTTGTGAGGTCCCAGGTGGAGCGGGTTGTATTGATCAGGGTTGATACCCATAGGTCGGCTCCGGTCCGTCTCGGCTGCTTTCGGCGGATAATCGAAAGCCGGCAATATTCAGGATCCATGCATCCATATATATATATATATCCACGCTTTGGCCATTGCCTATCTTCCTCATCCCGTTGTCTATAAACACATCTCTTCCAGCCAGTGGACTCGTCCATGCCCAGGATGCCCGAGCAACATTTCTCGTGTGCTGAAGGTTCTCAGTCAGGAAGTACACACCCTTTAATATACGGGCCCAGTAAAGCATCTGGTTCATTCATCAAACGCCAAGCCATTTTAGTGAGCAGAGCGATGTTGAAAGTCTGGAGCTCCTTGAACCCGAGTCCCCCACTCGCCTTTGGCTTGGAGAGTGTCCCAAGACTGCCAATGCATATGTCGTTCTTCTCTACGTTGCCCCCACCAGAAATGTGCAATTAATGAATTAATTTCAGCACACCACGTTTTTGGTAAGAGGAAAGCGCTCATCGTGTGGGTTAGCATCGCTATAACAACTGATTTTATTAAAACCTCTCGCCCCGCGTTGTTCAACAGTAATGACTTCCAACCTTGAAGTTTAGCCGTAATCCGCTCTTTCAGGAATCCAAGAGTCTCTTTCTTTGACCGCCCCAAACTGTTGGTAAACCCAGATATTTGCCCGGATTCCTCGTAGGTCGCACACCTAAGACACGTTCCACATCAAGCTTAGTGGGCACCCCGACGTTCGATCCAAAGTAAATGCTAGATTTTGCCACATTTATCTCTTCGCCAGATGCTAGGCAATAACGGCTAATGGTTTGTTTGAGCTGAGAGGCATTTTGGTCGGTCGCTTGAATGAAGAAGATGGAGTCGTCCGCAAAGAATAGGTGGTGTAACAGTGGGCAACCCCTTCTTAACCGGATGCCTTCTAGAAAACCATTGTCAACATCATGCGATATTATACGTGAAAGCACATCCGCCACAATGATGAAAAGATATGGCGAGAGTGGATCGCCCTATCGTATTCCTCTTTGTTGGATCACGGTGAAATTCCGGTACGATCTTTGACAGCGATCCTAGCTCCTTTGCTCCACGCAATCCTGCAAGAGGGGATAGACCGGGCAGTGACCCAGAATCCCTCTCCGATGCTTAAATGAGTATCTCGTGCAAACTGGCAAGCAGTAATCTCAAGTAATGTATCTCAAAACGTCCTGTGATCTGAGGTAACCTCTGCCCTTTTATAGGCGGAGAGGTACCTCAGTTACCTGGTGAACCGTTGGGGTGGTTAGCCCATATTCCGCGTATCTCGGGCACGATCCAGCCTATCTAGGCCATGATCTCGCTTATCTTGGCCACGCCCCGCGTATCTCGGCCACGTTCCGCGTATCTCAACCACGCTCCGCGTATCTCGGCCACGCCTCGCGTATCTCGGCCTCATCCTCTGATAGCAAGTCCCGAACAATATCGGGGACTCCAGAGTTTTCTCATTGTGTCACCGCTCGGGGCCCCTCGTCATCGTGACAGGGCCAATCATTCTCAGGGATTCATCATCGGGGACTCCAGAGTTATCTCATTGTGTCCGCCCTACGCGGAAGAGGAAGTCAGCCAAGAAGGATGCTGCTCCATCCGGATCTCCTTCCACGGAGCGGCCAAAGCGGAGCCGCGTGGAGGTGGACAAGCTCTTCGATGTCCAGACCGCTGAAGAAGGTAAAAAGCTCCGACTCGCTATCAAATCGTACAGGAAGCTAGTTCCTAAGGAGCTGATCCCTTCGACCATGGAGGCCCGCATCACCGATGTCAAACGTGTCTTCCGAGGGGAAACTCCTCGTGTCCTGAAGGCGGGCTACTACAACTACCGCGGGAAGGACCAATATGTTTCCCGGCGCATTGTTTGGTGTAAGGGCTCTAATGAACTTCCTGATTATATTTCTGGAGCCTCCTCTCGTCCTCTAGGTGCAGGTCACTCGGGAGCTCCGTCGGGTGATGGAGCTTCAGCAGGTGCACCACCTTCAGCAGGGGCGCCTCCTTCGGCAGGGGCACCACTTTTCTCTGGTGGAGCGACCCCGACCGGCGAACAATTTCGTCGGGTGGAGAGCCTGGACTCCTCTGAGGAGACTGATGAGGGTGGCTCTCTTTGCCATCGTCGGAGGACGGGGCAGTCCCCGCTGAAACCAACCTCCAAGGGGCTGCCCCCGCGCCTTCTTCACAATAACAGCGACAACCGTCGCCCATCCACGACTTTACTCCTTCCCCAGCCCGGGGTGGGTCGGAGGCACGCTCCTCCACGACTCGTGTTGGCCCGTCTTATCTCCCTCTCGACGGGAGTTTTTACAAGGCCTTCGACCCCGCACAGGAGGATGCTCCCTGGACCCCGATCCAAACGCTGCAAGGGGTCCGGCTCCGACAAGGGGACACATACCCGGAGCTGGCTTTACACCTGGTAGCAGGCTCAATCCTGCCTACTATGAGGTATCCGATCTCCTTGGATCGGGAGGACATGCGCCTGGATGTACAGGAGATGTGCATGCGTCGGATAGAGGTAGGACTTTCACTTTTCTTTTCTTCATCAATAAGACCGGTTGCTCATCTACTAATACTTCTTTTCCTTCCTTCGCAGGAGATGGGGGACCTCAACCGTTCCATCGGGTACCTCTTCGCCTTCGAGGAGACCCTGGAGCAAGATCGGGCGGTCATAGCCAAGCTTAAGGAGGATCTCCCGGCCTCCGAGTCTTTGCGGGGAAAACTGGCCAAGGAGCAGGCCATCCTCGACCGAAAGAATCGGGACCTCCAAAAGCAGGTTCGTGACTTCGAGAGGCTCCTGAAGCGGGAGCAGCAGGAGCGGCGGGTTGCTGAGGACAAACTTGTCCTGGAAAAGAAGGCTCTAGAGGAGCGGATCGCCGAGGTTCCTGCGCAGCTGGTCGCAGCCGAGACCAAGGGCCGGGAGGATTATCGGAGGTCCGAAGACTTCCAGGCTGATGCTGTAAAGTTCTGCAGCGCGGAGGTGGAGAACACCCTCTTCAATGCAGTTGAGGAACTCCACCTGGAGTATGGCGACGCCATTAATTTCGACAAGTCTCCATCTCTCGCTCCCTTCGCGAAGAAATACTTTGCTCTCTCGGAGGAGAGTGATGAGGGGAGCACTCCCGCGATTGTTGAAGACACAGCAGAGCCTCCAAGTGCTGATGCCCCGATAATCGACCCTCCAGCGGCTGAACCTGTGGAGCCTTCTGCCACAGACCTCGTGGACCCTGTTCCCGCTGATGCTGCCGACAAGGACCAAGCCTAACTGCTTATCTTTAGAGTCCTTGTACTTTCCTCATTTTTGTAATCCTCGGGCCTTTGAGCCCTTATGAATATCAGACTTTCTTAGTTCCGATTTCCCACTGCACTTCTCAAAGCGACTTTACTTACTTAAGGCGAAACCTCAACACTTAAGATATTTTCATACATCACTTAAGACGATTTAACTCCATGCGCCACTTAAGGCGACTTAATCTCGTGCATCACTTAAGACGACTTTCTCTCGTGCACCACTTAAGGCGACTTTCTCGTGCACCACTCAAGGCGTCTTTAACAACACTTAGAATAAATCTAAGAATCATGCATCACTCAAGACGACTTAATCTCGTGCATCACTTAAGACGACTTTAACAATACTTAGAGTAAATCTAAGAATCATGCATCACTTAAGACGACTTAATCTCGTGCATCACTTAAGACGACTTTTTCTCGTGCATCACTTAAGACGACTTTTTCTCATGCACCACTTAAGGCGACTTTTCTCGTGCACCACTCAAGGCGACTTTTCTCGTGCACCACTCAAGGCGACTTTTCTCGTGCACCACTCAAGGCGACTTTTCTCGTGCACCACTCAAGGCGACTAAATAACGCTTAGAACAAATCTAAGAACAATTCTGATCGGAAACAACATCTTTATTCATTGATGGCACAAAATTTGCTTACATCGAATCAAACGATAAATAACTTACACCACTTAAGGCGATTTTACATCGGGCACCACTTAAGGCGACTTTTCAGCGGGCACCACTTAAGGCGACTTTTCATCAAGCATGGTGTTTCTTCAAGTGTTCGCCACTAAAAGAATGCTTCAATACTCTGCCATCGAGGTCTTCCAACTTGTAGGCATTCGGAGCTGGCATCCCCACGACCTTGTAAGGTCCTTCCCATTTTGGTGACGTCTTGCTGATCCGATCCAAAAGGGTGAACTATTTGCGACGCCAAACCAGCTCCCCGACGAAGAATTGTCGGGACTTAACTCGCCGATTGTAATACCTGGCCGTCGCCAAACGCATTCGAGCCTGGACTTCATCGGCTTCCCGCCTCTTCTCTTCGAGTAAGTCCAAATCCAGACGTCTCATCTCATCATTTGTCAAAGGCTCGTAATATCTCATCCGATGGGATGCCACAGCTACCTCCACGGGAGCAACATCCTCCGTGCCATAAACAAGGCCAAACGGAGTCTCCCCAGTTGATCGTTTGGGTGTCGTTCTAACAGCCCAAAGCACGTTTTCCAGCTCGTTCAGCCATTTGCCCTTCAAGGCATAGACCCTCTTCTTCAGGCCATCCATCACGATTTTTTTGGCCGATTCCACCTGGCCATTAGTCTGAGCATGGTGGACAGAGGCTATCCAATGCTCGATATTCAACTCCTCCAGATACTTCTTCACTTGCGCCCCGTTAAACGGTGGACCATTGTCGCTGATCACCACCTTGGGAATCCCATATCTGGATACAATATGAGTCTGGAGAAACTTGACGATCTGGTTCCCCGTCGTCTTGGCCAACGCCTTAGCTTCTATCCATTTCGAAAAATAGTCAATAGCCACAAGCAAATACTTACACTGACCTTGTGCTTGCGGGAGAGTTCCCACCAAGTCGATGCCCCACTGCGCGAAGGGCCAAGCGCTCTTGATGGATGTCAGATTAGCAGCCGGAGCCACAATACTCGGGGCGTACCTCTGGCACGCATCATAGGATTGGACCAACGCCGTCGCCTCCTTGCTCATCGTAGGCCAATAATAGCCCAAGTTCAGCACTTTCCTCATAATGGATCGGGCCCCTTCATGACAAGCCGCGACCCCTTCATGCACCTCCTTCGAGATTCGACTTGTGTCGGGCTCAGCCACACACTTCAAGTACGGAGTCGAGAACCAGCCCTTCTTGTATAGCTGATTGTCCAGCATCACGTAATTAGCCGCGATCCGACGTATCCTGTCAGCTACTACTTGATTATCGGGGGCTGCCCCCGTAGTCAGATACGTGATTATTGGGGTCATCCAAGTGGGCTCCTCCTCCGATCCTGCTTCAATAGCACACACCTGCGTCGAGTCGGTGGTCGACAAGATCACCTTCTCCAAGAAGTGCACCTTCCGATTTTCCTTCAGGGGTGCCCCCAAGGCAAATTTGCTCAAGGCATCTGCCTCCATGTTTTCCTCCCCCGGGATCGCCTCGATGTCAAAGCTTTTAAAGCTCTCCTTCAAGACTTGCACCTCGCGAAGGTATTTCCTCATCATTGGGCTCTTCGCCTCGTATCGCCCTTGGACCTGGTTCACAATCAGGGACGCGTCACATTTCACTCTCAAGTGAACAACTCCCGTACCTTTGGCAATTTTCAGGCCCGTGATAAGAGCCTCGTACTCAGCTTCGTTGTTCGTGCCCCTAAACGTTAAGGCCAAAGCATATCGAAGCGGCTCACCTCCGCCTGGTGGTATCAATACAAACCCTGCTCCTGATCCATCTGAACTCGAGGAGCCATCCGTGTACATCTCCCAAGTATTTTCCTCGTTTGGCTGTTCTGATTGCTCTGCCATCTCTGGTTGTTCCGCTATCAGGACCTCCATGGTTGCCCCCTCTACAGGGCCCACTTCTTCCAGATCGGGGGCTGTAGACTCTGCTATGAAATCCGCCAATGCCCGGCCCTTAATAGCCGTTCTCGGAGCAAAGTGTATGCGAAACTCACTAAGCTCGACTGCCCATTTCACTAATCTCCCCGACGCATCAGGTCGGTTCAAAAAATGCTTCAGAGGCTGGTTCGTCAACACAGTAATCTCATGCGCATGGAAATAAGGCCTCAGCTTTCGAGCAGTAATAATCAACGCAAAGAGATACTTCTCAACGGCGGGATAATTCATTTCAGATTTGGCGAATGCCTTGCTTACATAATAGACGGGGATTTGATTACCCTTGACAACCTTTACTAACACAGAGCTAATGGCAAATTCATAGATAGCCAAGTAAAGATAGAGCGGCTCGCCTGAGACCGGTTTCGCTAATGGCGGGAGAGTGCGAAGGTGCTGCTTGAGTGCCTGGAACGCCTCTTCGCACTTGGCAGTCCACTCAAACTTCTTGTTGGCCCTCAGGACTTCAAAAAATGGCATTGATTGGTCACTCGCCTTGGACAGGAAGCGATTCATTGCAGCCAATCGGCCATTCAGCACTTGCACCTCCCGATGGTTTATCGGAGACTGCATCTCCTCGATCGCTCTCAGCTTCTCAGGGTTCACCTCAATTCCTCTTTGGCTCACCATAAAGCCCAGAAACTTTCCCGAGTGGACTCCGAAGGCGCACTTGGTTGGGTTTAAGCGAACCTGATGAAGCCTCATCCGCTCAAACGCCGTGGCTAGGTTGTGCACATGATCCTCAGCTTGTCGGGACTTCACCAGCATATCGTCCACGTAAGCCTCCATGGTTTTCCCCAGCATGTCTCCAAACAGCTTGTTCACCATCCGCTGGTAGGTTGCCCCGGCATTGATCAGTCCGAAAGGCATGACATCGTAGTGGTAGATATCGCTGTCAGCATAAAATGCTGTGTGAGGAGCATCCTCCTTAGCCATCTTGATCTGGTTATAGCCCGAATACGCATCCATGAAGCTCAACAACTCATGTCCCGACGTGGCATCCACCAGCTGGTCGATTCTCGGGAGCGGGTAACAATCCTTCGGGCAAGCCTTATTCAGGTCGCGGAAGTCAACACACATCCGCCATTTCCCATTGCTCTTCTTCACCAGCATCGGGTTGGCAACCCAAGTCTGGAATCGGAGCTCCTTGATAAACCCAGCATCGAACAACCTGCCCACCTCCTGCTGGATCGCAATCCTCTTGTCTGTGCCCATCGGACGCCTTTTCTGCGCGATAGGCTTGATCGCGGGATCAATCTTCAACTCATGTACGATTATATCGGGGCTGATTCCTGGCATGTCACTCGGAGACCAGGCAAACAGCTCCCTGAACTCCTTTAGTAGATCGATCAATTCTCGGGCTGTCTCCTCGGTCAGAGCAGACCCGATTTTCACCTTCCTCTGAGGCCCGTCAATCTCGACCTCCTTCAAGTCCTCCACGGGGGCGGGACGCCCAAACTCCTCTCTAGGATCAGCATCTGTCTGGACGACAGTCATAGCCTCTCGTCTTTTCCTTCGGGTGGCGTTAACATAACATTTCCTGGAAGCCACCTGGTCGCCCTTGACCTCTCCGACTCCATGGTCAGTCGGGAACTTCATCTTCTGGTGCATAGTCGAGGCAACTGCCATCAGGGGGTTGATGGTAGTTCTCCCGATAATTGCGTTGTAGGTCCCCGCGGACTCAACTACCACAAACTCCACGTTCCTCCTCTCTGATTTCCACCCACTACCAAACTCCACTGGTAAGGTGATCACTCCTATCGGATAGGAGGTAAAGCCAGAGAATCCGACCATCGGGAAGTTCGCTTCCTTCAGGTCCTTCTTCGTTTTCCCCATGGCCTCCAGCGCATCCATGAACAGAATATCGGAGGAGCTCCCTCCATCGATCAGAATCCGCTTCATCTCGTATCCATCCACATCCAAGGTCACGACCAAAGCGTCATCGTGTGGAGTCTCCACGCCTACGAGATCCTCCGACGAAAAGGAGATCACCATCTCTTCCTTCTGGGTCCAGGATCGGGACCTCTTACCCAGCACCATTGCAGCGGGAATTCTAGAGGCATAAACCTCCCGGGAGGACGAGGTATCACCTCCCGCGACAAATCCTCCGTGAATCACATTGATAGTGCCCCGCTTCTCCTTACGGGCACCAGAAGACTCCGGGTCAGACCTCTTCTTCTTTGGGGACCGATCGCGGGATCGGGAACGGGACCGTGATCGGGATCGAGAACGGGATCGACACCGCTTCTCTCCGACAAACTCCTTAAGCTTCCCCTTCTGGATTAGCTTTTCGATCTCCTTCTTCAGCTCCCGACAATGATTGGTGTCGTGACCATTTGCGCGATGAAATCAACAGTAGCGATCGGTGCGGGATCCCAAAAATTCTCCTTCCTTCTTTGGGGGGTACCTGGAGATACCCTGTCGTTCCATGACCGTTAACACCTCCGCCATAGAGCTGTTGAGAGGAATGTCATGATCCTCCCGCCTGTCCTTCTTCGAGGAACGCCTATCATACCTCCGATCAGAGCGGCCTCGACTCCGACTGCTCTCGGATTTATCCTTCGACTTGCGCTCGTCCAAGGGTTTGACCGACTGCTTTCCCTTATTCGACTTCGGGGGCTCAAGCTCTCCAGCGGCTATCTTCGACTCCTGGACATCGATTTGCCGCTTCACCCTCTTCTGCAACGCCTCCATATTCTCCACAGCCTTCTCAGCCACGCTGTGCATCAAGTCGGAACCGTAGGGGGCTGTTAGGTTCCGAATGAAGGTACGGATGGTCTCACCCTCCGAAATCTCCTCGTCAATCTCCGCCACGCTGGCAGTGTATCGCTTGTAATAGTGTGCCAGCGACTCATCGGGCCTCTGTACCACCTGGGTCAGGGACCTCACACTCTTCAACAGACGTCTGCGACCCTGGTACTGCTGAATAAAGCGGTCGTGCATATCAGCCCAGCAAGTGATGCAGCCTGGGGGCAGACTGAAGAACCAGGTCAGGGCTCTTTCACCAAGTGTGTTCGGGAACAGCGTACACACGATGTCTTCATTCGGGGCTCTGCCCAGACACGCCATAAGGTGCTTCTGGACATGACGAACCGGATCTCCCTCGCCATCATACTCCTTAATCGTGGGGATACCCAGCCTTGGCGGGGCGAGGGTGTCTATGAGTCGAGGAACGAAGGGATGGGTGGATCGATCCCTCAGCTCCGACACCAGCGGCTTCTGCTCTCCCATGCAGATTTTCACGATCTTCACCACCTGATCGGGGGTGATGGGACCATTAAGGGGAATGGTCCTATGCTGCACTGGTCCTGGCCCATCGACCACAAATCGTTCTGGTTGAGTGGACTCCCTACTCCTGCCCTGGCTTCGGGGCTGAACCTCTGCTGGTGGGGGCGCTTCCTCTTCTAGTGGGGGCATCTCCTCTTGCCTCCTCGCAGCCTCTCTCCGATCTAAGAGAGCCTCCACGGCTGCCAAAAACATTGGCATGGCTTCCGCCACAGCCCTCGTCAGGTCCGCATTTAGAGGAGCCTCCTGCTCCCTATTCCCCTGGTGTTGAGCAGCAGTATCTTCAGGAGCTTCATTATGCTCCCCTGTCCGGGAGACCTCAGCAGGGAGATTCTGGCCCTCAACGCGCTCCGGTGGTGAATTCAGAGTCGTCCCAGCAGGATGATGGGAACCACCAGATTGTCCTTGTCTTCTTTGCTTGCCAGCCGCCATTGAACGAGTAGAAGGCATATCAGCTTTTTGTCACGTTCCCACAGACGGCGCCAATGTTGGATCACGGTGGAACTCCGGTACGATCTTTGACGGCGATCCTAGCTCCTTTGCTCCACGCAATCCTGCAAGAGGGGATAGACCGGGCGGTGACCCAGAATCCCTCCCCGATGCTTAAATGAGTATCTCGTGCAAACTGGCAAGCAGTAATCTCATGTAATGTATCTCAAAACATCCTGTGATCTGAGGTAACCTCTGCCCTTTTATAGGCGGAGAGGTACCTCAGTTACCCGGTGAACCGTTGGGGTGGTTAGCCCATATTCCGCGTATCTCGGGCACGATCCCGCCTATATAGGCCATGATCTCGCTTATCTCGGCCACGCCCCGCGTATCTCGGCCACGTTCCGCGTATCTCAACCACGCTCCGCGTATCTCGGCCACGCCCCGCGTATCTCGGCCTCATCCTCTGATAGCAAGTCCCGACCAATATCGGGGACTCCAGAGTTATCTCATTGTGTCACCGCTCGGGGCCCCTCGTCATCGTGACAGGGCCAATCATTCTCAGGGATTCATCATCGGGGCCTACCTAAAGGCATATCATCGAGAGCGTCCAGCTCGCCTATCGGGTCCGACTCTGTCGGGACCTCTCATCATCGGGACTCCCTCTGTCGGGACCCTTCGCGTTGGTCTTTTTGACCTCCTTTTTGGGCCCAGTGGGCCTATTCACCGTTTCCTCGCTGTTAAAGGGCCTAACGGCCATAGCGAAACCCATCACTCGTGTTGGCCGAAAAGGAGACGTCTGCTTTCCATTGATGACGGTTCGATAGGTGACCATTGATGAGCATTCAGTTTAAAATATTTCACTATAATCTTTTTCAATTTCTTAAAAAATTCATTATGGATACACATCAAAAGATCTCACGCTATTAGAACATGTTTATTTTCTGTCAAATTTGATACATTCTATAATGAAAGTAACAATTTGCTCATAAATTAAAAATCAACGCATCCATTTTTTTAAAATTAAAATCTATGTATTAATTTATAATTAAACTAAAATTCAATTAGCGGTTTAGTTATTAACATGTAGATGCTTTATCGGTATCTTTGATCGTCAATATGTTATTTACTTTTTTCATTCTTATTACTAAACACATACTAATGTGGATATATTACAAAATACTTAATTAATAGAAAATATAAATGTTGTTCTGAAAATTAAAATTTATTTTTTAAAGTGAAAGTAATTTCATATTTCGAAAACTTAGACAAAACTATGAAAATAAAAATCAAAGCGCATTTTATTAAAATTAAAAATATAACGGACTTGGGCCGAAAAAATATATATTAAGGACTAGGCTTTTCTTTTGGGATGGGCCATCACGGAATAGGGTTTTTGGGCCACCACGGACTAGGAGGAGGAGGGTTCAAATCTCCAATTTGTGTGCTCTTATTTGTGAGCCTAGATGCGAGCCACTCGAATTTGGAGCTCGAACCTCAATTTCAATTTCTTTTCCAATGCTAATTATTAAATTTTTTTTGGTAGAAGAAAAGGAATGGACTAGTAGCAATGATGACCATAGGTCCATCCCGCTACATAATGTTCGAGCTCTCCTCCTCACTGTTTGAGTTTTTTTCCGACCAGACTTAACGAGCAATCATCGCATGCACTGGTCTCGTCAACGTAGCTCCACCAGCATTCTAGTATAGTTAAGAGGTCGGCCCGTGCCCAGTTCTACTCGCCCCCTTAATTTCTTTTTCAATTCTGACTTTTTTATTTTCAATTTTTTTTCCATACATATATATGTTTCTGATGATTTTGATTTAGGGTTAATAACATAAACACAATTATTCTCAATTTTTTTTTTGTAACTAACTAATATCAAATGTATTGAATATGTTGCTTTTCATTTTTCCGACTGATTTAGTCGTTACGTTTTCATGTAAATTTGATTTAAATTGTACTGTATAAGAAATAATAACGGTTAAAAACCTAAAAGAAGCCTCGAGCAAAAACAACTCACATACTAAATATGAACTACGTAGTTGTTTGATACATGTGTCATTTGATAAAATTGTATGGAGTCTTCATGAATAATCACTAGTGGATTGATTCGTTCCTGCGGCTCTACTAGAAATTAAACTGCCATAAGTTGATTTGCTTACAGTAAAGAAGAAGCATATATAAAAAGTAAAAGGAGGCGTCGATTTTGTCTTTTGTAAAAAGAAATTCCAATTTAGGCGACCAGTTTTTTAGGGGTTTATTTATTATAAAGGATTCCACTACTTCTATGATTTAGTTGTTATTACTTATTATTAAGTAGGTCTGCATCTTTAGGTTTGAATATATAGTTAAGGTGATTGAAAGTGAAACTGTTTACTTATTTTACATATCTTTTAAATTTTTATTTACTCAAACAAAAACAATTATTTATTCGAAAATGTTAGTAAGTAGTAACCAACTCGTGCATCCCACACATACTTTTACAACTTAAGTAAATCAATATACGTAGAGTTTATTTATGAATATTTTCAGGAATAGAGTAGGCAATATACATTTACCAAAAAAAAAAAAGTAGGCAATATACTTCTCATGAAAGATATGGATTAATTAGTATTATTGTATGTTGTTAATTAATATATAAGGTACTTATTGTTTAATTAACTGGAAAAAATGGGGACCAGTCAGAAAATAAACAACATATATATAGAGGAGTGGTGGTGCTAACATGGTGAAAAAGGGATTGGTGAACGATTGATTGACAATATTGTCTTCCACACTTCCTTTCAATAGAAAGTGTCCAAATAATTAAATTAATAGGAAAAACAAAATCTAAAACTTTATCCTTCAAATGGAGATGACGTACTTCAAAAGATGCCCAGTTGATATTTCTTTATAACAATAATACTATAATAGCAATGAAAAGGAACGCGCTCCGCTCCACACCATATGGATTCTGAATTGATGATACATACAATCTTTATATTCGTCTCTATTATTACATCTTTCTATCAATCACCATTCAACAGATATTTCATATAAACTAATAGGTTTTTACTAAACTTCTTTACGTTACTAAAGTCATTAACCAATTTCATTAATTAATCGGGGTATGTATTTTTTCTTTCCACAAGGTATTTGTTGGGCTCTTTACAAATTATAAATAAAAATCATCGACATAAAAAAAAACCTTTAACCGTAGCGACACCACGTTTAAGGAAAGTCTCCAAGATGATTCAACTTTCAACCTACCTAAATGGAAAGGCAACACCAGTGTAATATATTCACACATCCACTATGTGACGAACTTGTTAAGTGTATATGCGTTGAATTATACCACATCAGTTAAAGAAATAAGTTGGAGTACTACATAAGATTTATTGGCTATTCTTACTATTACAAATTTGTTTTAGTATTGAACATCAACGGGCATATGCAGTGGACCTGGGCTCGCTCTCCATTTTTAATCTCCCAACAGACCTACTTGTCACTGGAAGATGTGACAACCTACTTGTCGCCGGGACATGTGACTATACTTTCCTCACCGGGACAGACGGTGACTACTTGTCAGCAATGACCGTCTCTCTCAACCAAGGAGAAACCGACTATCGCTGCCCTATGATGGTAAATCATAAAAATGGAGTCATCGCCTAAAGTCGGTTAGGATCTCTTGTAAATAGTAAGGTTATTGCATTCACTCTTAAGATTACAACATTTATAAACTATATACTAATTTGAGCACCATAAAGGAATCTCAAGGCAAATCCCTACTCTTCAATTAATATTTCAGGTGTTAGTCGCGGCAGAGCTCAAGAGCATAGACTTTCACGATCCAACATTTGGCACCGTCTGTGCGAACTATTGATTCAAAAATTCGTAGCTCCACCCTAAAACGAAAAACCACATCCACAACCTTCCCTACGAAGGACAAGACACCTCTTTCAAACAAAATGCTCCAGTTGTAAAACACACCGACGAAACCTCAATCGCACTAAAAATATATCCAAGAGATTCACCATAGAATAGAGAGCATAAACTTGTCCGGGCCACGGCAATGTACCTCCTAAATATGAGGGTCACGAAACTGATGACTACTTAACCCTCATTAAAGCGTTAGAATCTCTTATGGAAGAAGCCAGAAGACACCGACCCAATTCATCTATTTCTCGGGAAAGACAACACATGATTGGGAGGACCATTAAACTACAAGCAGGTGGTCGAGGGTCCAGTTCCGCCAGAGAGATCTACGCCACCCAATTCTCCACAACTGCCATCTTAGGGAAACGACCAAGATAGTTTAATCAGGACGTCATCAATTTCTCAATTGACGACTTGATGATAAGTCCAAACCCCATGAAGATGTCCTAGTCATCACAACATGGATAGCTGACTAGGAAGCCGGAGAATTATTGTATAGAAGGGAAGTTCAACAGACATCCTATGCTTCAATGCATTACAAATTTTTGATAACTTGGTGGATTCTCCCTTGGTAGGAACTTCAAGATGACCGACCTACCAAATAGAGGAAATTCGGTTGCAAGTAGTATTGGATAAAGGGTGGAAGACACTCAGCATGGAATAATTATTTATAGTTGTCGATGCCAAAACTAGATATAACGCAATCCTAGGGAGGGGAACGATCAAATCTAATCATATCGTCCCTTCCACGACGCACCATGTAAAGAGATTCACTACGCTACACGGGATATGGGTATTCAGAGGAGACCAGTCCATCTAGGCATTGCGTTGTTGATTCAATGCGACACCGTAACCAAAGAGAGACTTTGGTCATTGTTACTAATTATGACCCTTGTGAAGAAGGAGGACACCCTATCCCGATGGAAAAATTGATGTCCGTTGAGATATATGGTCCTGACAAGACGATGAGGATAGGGATTGCACTCCCTTAGAAAAACGCTGACAAACTTACTCGACTCATTAGGGAGTATAAATAACTTTTTTTTTTTCCAGTAAACCAAGCGACATGCCAGGGATTACTCGGGATATCATTTCCCGTGATTGAAGATAGACTCGACGATACGACCAGTAACTCAAAGAAGAAGATTCATGAGGGCAGACAAGAAAGTGACGATACAATAAAGAGGTTCGAAAACCATTCTACGCCGGCTTCATCAAACAAATAAGTTTTCAAACGTGCTTCTTTAAGCCTGTTTTTGTAAGAAAATCCAATCGAAAATGGTGAATGTGTGTTGACTTTCGAGATCTTAACATTGCATGCCCTAATGATACTTAACCTCTATCAAGAATTGATTAGCTCGTCGATGCCACCTCATCACATGAAATTGTAAGCTTCATGTACACATACTCCGGTTATAACCAAAATACAAATGCATCCAGCAGACGAGACACACACGGGATTCTACGCGGATAATGATATATACCACAACAAGGTGATGTCATTTGGACCGATCAACAATGGGGAAACATACTAACGCATGGTCAACAAACTATTAAGCCAATGCTGGGATGCAACATGGAAGCATATGTTGACGACATGTTGGTCAAATCCAATCATAGAAATGATCACATGGAGGGCTTAGCTGAGGCATTTTCATGTCCGTGTGTGCATAATATTATGCTAAATCCTACCAAATATGCCTTCGGAGTCCAATTAGAAAAATTATATGGGTTCATGGTGAGCCAACGAGGCATCGAAGCTAACCTTGAGAAGGTTGCGGTGATCGAGGGGATGGCATCGCCAAAATGTCATAAAGAATTCCAATGTCTCAACGGAAGATTGACGGCACTGGGAATATTGTTGGACTACTCTGGTGATAAGTTGTTGCATGTCTTCAAAGTATTCAAAGCCAATAAAAAGTTTGGATGAAAAATGTAGTGTTAATAATTTTTTCAACAATTTAAAATCCACATACATTCCCTTCCGTCGGTTTCCAAAGCTCTCCCTGAAGATCCATTTTCCTCTACATAAGCGAAAGGCAAATCGTTGTAAGTTCCGTTTTGATTAAAGAAGTGATAATGTCAAACCTCTTGATTATTATGTCACAAATTATTTAGCCTCGTCGAGGCCAACTATATAGAGATTGAAAAGTATCTATATGCATTACTAATAGCAGCAAGAAAGCTATGAACCAAGTTTCATGCCTACGAGATCACAGTACTCAGTAATCAACCTCGGAAACATCTGCTCCAGAAACTAAATGGTTAATCGAGTTATGAGAGCTTCATGTACATCTCCTGCCTCGAAAATCAATCGAAGTACAAGCATTCGCTGAATTTATCTCCAAAAAAACCTTTGCCTCCGACGTTGAGCCAATCGTTAGACAACCAAACAACGTAAAGGCAAAGCCATAAAATGATGCAACAACACCCTAGCCTGACTCTTGTTTACCTATGAATCCACTTCTACGCATGGATGTGGGACATGTCTAGTTTTGACACCACCTGATGGAGAACCAATACGGTATGCTTTGGCGTTGCTCACGGGTCTCAAAATAGCCAAAATCATATGCATCACCAAGTTAAAAGACTGTTACGACTCCCAGCTGATCGTCAACCGAACTAAAGGTACATATGCCGCCAAGTCTAAGAACATGAAGAAATACTCGGGAGAAGTACAACAACTAATCAGGGACTTTTGTGCGACATGCATATCAACCATCGATTTGGCTCAGTGTATCATGCGCAGAAAAATGGTCAAGAGGAAGCCACTAGTTACATAATCCTAAATGGTTTAAAAAAGAGTCGCTGCCTCTAAAGGTAACTGGGTGGAAGAGTTAGACCAAGTACTTTAGGCTTTACGAACCACACCAAAGATAGCAACATGTGAAACTCCTTTAGCAGGGTCTATGGATCTGAAGCAGACTCACCTATTGAAGTAGCCAACATCTCTCAAAGTTTCGTTACCTACATTAATCACCAAAATGAAAAGTGTTGGATCCTGTACTAGGTGGAGTGTCGGATCCTAGCAATGACGTTGGAAGAATGCCTCGGGTCGCTCACTCTTCGGGTCTTCGCATGTGTCGGGATCGTGCGTCTCCGTATACCTGCACGAGGGGCAGTATCACACACCATATAGGGGGGGGGGTTGGAGTGCGATGAACCCTCTCCGAAGCTTAAATCAGGTATTTTAGAGAGAGAAAGTAAGAGAGATGGCAGAGCTTCCGCTGTCAACTTAGTTGTGAAATGAATGATCAAGGCTCCTATTTATAGGGAACCTTGGAATCAAACCGGGTTTTGAACGGTCCAACGTTGGTTCAATGCAAAGTATGAACCGAGCGTAGACGGGAGTAAAGCTAACATCGGGAGGGTTTGCACGTGCAGTGTTTAAGAAGGGGTTTACGCGTCATTAATAGGAGGAATCCGGAATATCCCGGGGTATCGCACGGATCCCGGGAGGTCCGTGGTAACGGGACAATCCGGAGGGTCGGATTGTAATGAAAATCCGGACGCGGCGAAAGTCTGGGGCGCGTAGGCGCGTGCCCCGGACCTTTAAGTACTCGCGGGTGAATAATTCGAAACCGTTTAGTGGGTTTGACGTGTATACGAAGTCCGAATAATTTAAAACGAACCTGAATCAGACGTATACCCATCATTTTCCCCCGAGTCAAGTGGTGGCATGACCCCATCTTGACTCTATTTTCGATAGAGTATACGTTCGATTTAAGTTTGGGTGTTACCTCGAGATGGACTTATTATCCGTCGGCGCGTGGACCTTATTATGATGTATCCTTCCTTGGACTTGGAAGGGAGTAATCGTATCTGTCGACATGATTAGTGTAGCAAGCATATATATATATATATATATATGACATATACGTATATGACAATCCTAGTCCGTGTATGCGATCATGGATATGAATGCTAACACATATATGATTATGACGTACATGTGTACGAGAGTCGGCATACGATATGTAACTTTATGAAATTAAATCATATAAGTATGGGCATGTATATATGCGATAATATGGATAAGAGTATATGCACGTCGGGGTTGTAATTGCAACACGTGACATGGACATGTAAACGTTTCGACCCCTGCTAATAGTTTAGCACATTCTTTGCATAGGTGTATGCGTGTATGCATGGATATGTAAACATACATAGGGGTTAGGAATTTCCTCCAAAAGGAGATAGAAAAAAATATGGAAGGGGAAAGATGTTACCTATAGGTGTATATAAAGGAGTGAATTCAAATATCTCCACACTTTGTCTTCTCCCTTTTTAGAATTGTCTTCTCCATTTTTTAGAGAGTAAGTGATTTAGCACCCAATCCACCCCACAACCCACACCCTTCCCGTCACCGGCCAACCACCACTCACTGGAAGGCCCGGCTTGTGGCGACTAGTCCAGCGACGGCAAGGGCGGTGGACGGCCACGGCCACGGCGGCGCAGCGGGCGGAGCTTCGGTCGGCATTTCCGGCGACGATTCGGGTATGTAACCTCATTTTTTGTGGTGATCCGGTTTTTTGGAGTTGATTAGAACCATTTCCAGGTATGCTAATGCCTCTACTTGCATCAATTTGGCTAATCTTTGCCTTGATTTGAACTTGATCATCCATGCCAACCAAGTGTTTGATGAAATGCCTAGCATAGTTAAGCATAGCAAAAAATAGCATAAAAATGGCTAAGTGTTTTACCACTTGTATGTATAGTGTAGGGATGATACTTCCCCTCTTGATTGCCATCTTTGATTGCCAAATGAATTGTTGTGACATGTATGTACACACTTGGTTGTATGGAGATGCTTGTAGCTATAGCTAAGCTTTGTATTCCCAGGGGGGGGTGTATGTATGTATGTATCCATATCCTACACATGTTAGATAAGCATATGCATATAGGTGTCAGTGCTATGAGTATATTTGCACTTATTACCTTAGGGGATTTGCCTTAGGCTATGTAGGTGAACATAGATGCATGTAAGCATTCGTAGATACACATGAGCATGTGTAGGTGCATGTACGCACATGTTGGCACTCATAGGTACATGTAAGTGCATGCGTGCACATATAGTTGTACATAGGCACATAGAGTGGTGCATGAACACATACTAGTGTATGCAAACACATATAGTTGGGCGCGGGTGTATGTAGGTACTCGCGGATACGTAGGCGTACATAGACATGTGTAGGTGTGCATACGCACATGTAGATCGCATAAGTGTTGGGACGAGGCCCTTACTAACATAGAGTTTCCCCCGTATAGAGGATGTTCGCTATGTAGTTGTTGAACACTTATAGATTTGTAAGCATGATGTTGCCCCGAGCGGGGGGTGTTCTTTGCATAGTGGTTGTTAACACGTTGTGTGTACGTGTATGCATTGAACGGGTTGTAGTTGTATCCTTGTAGGAGTTGTATTGTGAGAAGCTGGGGCATCCATCCTTAGGATTACCTTCTCGACTTGCTGGCTTTGTGAACATGATTAAGTCTCATATTCCTACCCCTTCTGTTAGATTTCTTTCTTATTCGGATTCAGATTCCGAGTCGGAGTCTTCGGAGTTTACGGATTCTTCCGAACCGGAAACCATGGATGATATACCTTCTTCCTCCGAACAGGAGCCTCGCGTGGAGTTAGTGGACTTGGTGCAAACCTTTGCGGGTAACAAATTGGATCGTGATGAATATCATCGCCTCATCGTTCGTTCTGGGCTTTGTCCTTTGGGAGATGCATTCTTCCCGTTTGATATTATCACTGATGTTAGTCTGGGAATTCCGACTGTGCTTCTGGATGATTTGTCGGCTATTTACGCCTCCCAGATTCGAATGGGATTGTGCTTCCCTTACTGTTCGGACCTGCGGAAGTTGTGTCGTTATTATAGGATATCTCCTCTTGATCTTTCACCTGCTGTAATACGGTACTGGGTTTGCTTCCGAGTACTATGCCATCGACAGTTCTGGAGTTACTCGACCTTACTCTTTCGATGCTTCTTCCGGCTCCAGCATTCGGATTCATCTGGGGTATGCCCTATTTCTATCCGCTGGCCTTTGATGAGGGGGAAGGAGTTTGCTGATCTTGGATTGGGCGAAGTGAAGTGGGATAGCACCCTTCATTTTGTTACTGCTGTCGATCGGTCGAAGAGTCATTGGCACAGACACTATTTCTTTACTAACGATCCCGGGATGACTTGGTGTATTATTCGGATTACGAAACCTGATCCCATGCCGGTTTTCGTGAATTATCCGAGTCTGACAAAGCAGCGATGAAGAAGGTGCATCGGGTGCACAAGGCGCGTGCATACACGGCCTTGTCTTGTGTGAAGGAGCGACATTTGCGCAGGGCTGGGATTTACACTCCTCCTTCGGGAGGTACTTCGGTATGTTATGAACCTTTATAACTTCATTGTGTTGTGGTGTAGGTTGGTATCATGGAAAAAATTCCCGCTTGCAGGCGGGCTCTCAGGGTGGTGCTGCTCCTGCTGCACGTAGTGGTCGCACGGATGTGTCTGCTGTTCTCCAGGGCATGAAGCCTAGACGTGGTAAAGGGAGTGCGGGTAAGTTGTATATTTGCGAGGTTGCTTTACTTGTCTGTGTTCAATGATTTTGTTTTATCTTGCTTTGTTCTTATTTGTAGGTCGATCCCCACTCGTGGCGGAATGAGTTGTCACGGCTGTCGACACTCCGCCTCGGGCCAAGGCGAAGCGTCCCGACTCCAAGGTACGGCCCTCGAGCGATCCTAAGTGGCCTAAGTCTGGCAATGGCGAGGCTTCGAGAACTCCTCTTAATAAAGGGAAAGGAATTGAGGCCCGCGTGCCTGCCGTACCTGTGATGTCTGCCCGGTCGAGGGACCGGACTTCGGAGGAGGGGGCTCCCCGCGCAGGTATATTGGTTGTTCTTGTATTGCTGCTATACTTGGTGTATTTGGATCTTCTTGTTTATCTTTGCATATGTTTATAGCTGTTCCGCCTGTTGCTGCCCTTACTCGGGCCGAGTTGGTTTGTCCTTCCAAGGACTCTGTCGTTGGTGATGAGTGGGTACCCTTCTCTGCTGGAGGACCTCGCTTTTCGAAGGATGTTAGCTTGACCACTCCCGAGGTGGGAGTTCGTGTTTTTCAGCAGGTTATTCCTCCCGGGGATCGGAGGATTCACCTGAGTGATTCTGAGGGTGCGCAAGCATGTGCTGAGGGTGCACTGTCATGCCTTGCTCCCGTGAGTATTTATTCTTACTCCTTCATGCTTTGTATGTATGCTTGTCTTTGTTGCTAAAACTTACTTGTTGTTGATTCTTGTAGGTTGCCATTCAGATGGCCAACCTCTCTTCCTTTGTGATTGAACTCGCAAAGGAGAAGAAGACTTTTATGGAGAAGTGTGACATTGCCTGTCTCGAGGCAGAGGGTTCTAAGGAGAATGCGAGCATCTTGGATATGAAGGTTGTTGACCTACAGGTGGAGAGTTCCACTCGTCAGGCTCGGATTGTGGCACTCTAGTCTGATATTGCCGCCCTTCAGGCGAAGGCCGTTGCAGATAGCGCGGATCATGATCTCGCCTTGCGGGCCATGAAGGAGAAGTCTCTTGCGGACGAAAGGTTATAGGTGTTGCGGAGTACAAGGCCTCCGAGTCTTATCATGCTGAAGTCCTGGCTGGTGCGGATGATGTGTTTTATGACTCTATTGAGGGTCTTATCGAGCAGGTATATGCTCTTGTTCCGAACTTGCGTTTTGATCAGTTGGGTCCGTATTCCAAGTTTGCCACTGGGCATGTGGCTGCCTTGGGACTTAGAGACAGGATTGCTGCCTCGCCTGTTGTGATAGATCCTCCCCCTCCCCCCCCTGTTGTTGAGTATGTCCCTGCCATGGTTGTTATCGAAGCTGACACCCGTGAGTACGAGTTGATGTTAAATGATGCTGGATATCCGATTATTGTGGAGGGTACCACGTTTGGAGAGGATGTTCCCGGGGCATGCGGAGATTCCGTTGATGGTGGTGCTCCTGATGTGGCGTCAGGTTGAGTGTTTGTTTTCACAAACTCTTTGTATATAGTTTTGGCTCCCCATGTTTGGGTTGAGGTTTCTTGTTGGGGTGTTATCCCTTTGAACCCTTTATGTTTATGTTTCTATGTTTTGACGTTGTCATATGAGACCTGTCGTGAATGGTTTAGTAATGCATGGTGATATGGTAGTAATATTTCATACCTTTGTGTTTTGTGATTGTCCATGTGGTGTGGACTATAGAGTAGAGTTGAGACTCGTCCTCTTTTTGGATGTGGCATCCGTAGTTGTTGTTTTTAGACATATGTCCTTGTATCGCGTGCTCCTCTTGGGTATACTAAGGCATGGCGAGATGCATGTGTATTAGACACATATGTTGTATGCTTGCTATATTCCATGAGTAGTAATGTTCAAGACTTAAGAGTGACACTTAGCATTTGTAGGTAGTAACGCGTAAGGCCAATGTCCCGGTACTTGGCATTTGTGAGTAGTAATGCACAAGTCCTTAGAGTGACCCTTGCCATTTATGAGTAGTAATGCACAAGGTCGTTTTTCCGGTACTTGGCATTTATGAGTAGTGCCCAAGACCCATGTATACACGCGAGCGTGTTGTTTCGACAAGGCGAAACCTTAGTTTTTACCGTCTTTAGTCCACTCTAAGGCGACGTTGTTACAAGACGCTACTTGTTAATTTGATATGTTTTTCCATCCGTTATTTGGGAACTCCCCGCGTAACATTGTTGCAGGGTGTTCTGTTGGCTAACCCAATTACTTTCCTTGCGATGCTTGTACGCCTCCACTTTGTTAGTCAAAGGGACACGATGAAGGTCGTGTGATACGCCTTGTAGTTTATCCCGTCTTTCGGACCATTCCGAAGCGACGTTGTAGCAAGAAACGACTTGCCAATTTTTGAATGTGTTTTGATCCGCTGTTTGGGTACCCCCGTTATAGCGTTAAGGCGAGGTGTTCCTTGGCTAGTCCTTGTACTGACCTTGCGATGCTACTACACCTCATCCTGGTTATTCCAGGGGGCTGTACAAGTTTGTATTGCACAACTTGTAGTTTTTTCTGTGTCTTGGACCATTCCAAGGCAACGTTGTGGCAAGACACTACTTGCTTGATCGGAGTGTTTTATTTCCGTTATTTGTTCACAAACAAGATAACATTTTACAAGACTCGACTTGTATAATTGGTGAGTTTTTCGCTGCGTTGAGTATCGCGACGATTGTTGTCTACGCTCCTGCTGGCGTAGAGTGTTGGTACGTAATAATGAACGCTACTTGTGGGTAGTAGTAGGTTCCCATGGGGTTGCCCTCGTATAGAGGATGTCGCGCCATGTATATGTTTAGCAATCTATACTGGGTGTCTCGTTCCTCAGTAAGATGTCATGGGGTTGCCCTCGAATAGAGGATGTCTCGCCATACAAGTGTTTAGTAATCTATACTGGGTGTCTCGTTCCTCAGTAAGATATCATGGGGTTGCCCTATTATTGAGGATGTCGCGCCATTTAATAGATAAGAATCTCTTGGTTGAAAAAATCCAAGGAATGAGTGTTGTAATCATGGGGTTTCCCCCGAGTGGGGATGTCGCGCCATGTTACTTGTAGATAGTCCTTAAGAAAATATCCAGGATATAGTTGTTTAGAGTAGACATAATAGATGTTGTGGAAAAGAGCGTATTGCGAGCTCGTTGTTGATGCCAAGTATTGACATGTTGGTGGCATATGATATAAGCCTCTAGTTGTATTAAGCGTTTAAGCTTGTAGTGTTGTTGCAAGGTTAATGCATAGAGTCCACTACTTGGTGTTATTCTAGAGCATGGATTGTATGAGAGTAATGTGCCTACGAAAATACATTAACTTCATTAGTTATGCAATATTTACAATGTTGGATAGATGGGGTCAACTGATCACCCATTTGTAAATAGTCTACTGGAAGCATAAGAACTTAAAAAAAGTAAAGCTTGAAAGTAGATGGATGCATAAAGCTGTGTGTAACGCAGTGATGTGGGAAGGATGTGGTTGTCGCCTCCCGACATATTGTGATGAAAGTTGTCTGTTCACATGGTGTGATGGCTACACGCCACACGGTGTTGCAAGGCCCCAAGGGCTATTATCTATTCAATTTCCACTCGCAGAGTGAGGCAATAGTTAGTGTGGTGACCCAAGGTGTTGTGGAATTTTCACCATTGCGTGATGTCGGCTCCCAAGAACGCATGTGGTGTTTCCCTTGGGGAGGGCAACTTGATCTTCAAGATGCTCACAAATATCTCTTCGACCTCTGTGTTCAGAGGCGTGAATGCATATTCTGGGCCATCAAGTGTGCTCCTGCCTTCGTGTTGTCGAAAGAGTGCTCCTCCCTCACCTGCGGGTGGTTTGCTCCACCCGAGCTCCCTTTCAAAAGTGACTGCTCTTTCAAGTTTCTCTTTGAGGTCACTCATTGACTGAGTGGTCCTCCAATCATACTCTCTTCCCACTAAGAAGTAAGGATCGCGCATTTGAGTGTTGGTTCCCTTTCTTCTTGCCTAATGTCCCAAACACTTTGCAGTGTTGGGGCTTGTTGGTAGTTAGTTGGCCGTATAGGCGCAAAGAATTTTTCAGGTCGTACCTCTTCCTGTTTAGGAAAACCCTGCCTTATCATGGCGATGGAGAGTTGTTGTTTACGCCTTAGAGCGTTTACATAGCACTGTCGTGCTGCGGTTTGATCTCCTAGGATATCTCCAATTCCATTATTGGTTAGCAATTTCAGCATCTGATGTGCCATAGATTGCACTATCTCCAAGGGGTTTATGGTTGTTCTTCCGAGAATCCCGTTGTATGCTCCCAAGGTTTCGACCACAATAAAGTTGACATTAATGTCAAGCTTTGTTCAGCCTTCTCCCAGTGTTACCGGAAGTGTGATCGTACCGAGTGGGTTTGTTGCAGCTCCTGCGAAGCTTATGAGAGGGAATGTTCTGGGACTCAAATCTGCCTTTGTACGACCAAGTTGTTCGATCACAATGATAGTCAGGATGTCAGCAGAACTTCATCTGTCAACGAGGATTCGTTTTACGTCGTAGTTCGCTATAGGCATGGTGATGACGAGTGCGTCGTCATGGGGGTATACGATGTGTCTCATGTCTTCTTTAGAAAACATGATAACCAAATCCTCTTCCTCCCCTCTTGGTCGTTTGCCGTATTTAGGATGCGTCTCTGCCTGCGAGGCGTAGACATTCCTTGAGTGCGAGCCTTGGCCCCAGCAGCTGGTCCACTGTGTATGACATTTATTATACCCCTCTTGGGAGGAGGTGGGTTGTCATACTGTTGGATTACGGGGACGTAATACTACGAAATGCTAAACGTCTACATGTAAGTAATCTAACTACGCAGCGGAATAGTGTACACATACCTTTTAGCTTTCCTGCCCAAGAACGTCGTGGAGGGAGTTCTGATCCTCCGGTTGGAACCACGTACAAGTTCTTCGTATGAAGAATTCCTACGCGGTGTAAGCTCCACAACAAAGCCTCTGATCGATTCTTCAACGGGGACAGAACCTCGGACTAAGATGTGCCGAAAATCTCAACTAAGGGGGTGAGAGGGTTTCTCTCAAGTTCCTCAATTGAGGTACTTTTTATTATGAATGATGTATAAACCCCTTAAGTGAGTCCCCTATATATAGGATTGGTGGAGTGGACAAAAGTCCACTCCAACCAATATGGGACTAGTTTCGGCCGAACCTATGCTATTAAGGGGGATGCCCAACTTTGGGCCTCCCATGTCAATTAGGGATTGGGTTTGGCCCAATTACCCTAATGTGACAATTACCCAATTAGCTTAGGTAATTTCCTTAGCATTAATGGGCTACCAATTACGGCACCACGTCACCATATGCTAACAGCTCCCACTCGCTGGAATGGGAGGGTGCCTGTTAATATATAGTTATCCAATTGCATCAACATCTCAGTCTTCAGTCTTTGTCTCCGTCTCCGAATAGTTCATACGAGGTTTGCTTTGCGACCGGCGGATACGACGGGCATTGTGCTACTCATCTGTTAGGAGTATTGTAGCGCCTGTAGAACGTTGATTCCCTTTCGTAAATCAATCCTGTTAAAATAAAATATGTACCGCACAGTATCCTTGGTCAACTGATAATTTTCCAATTGCCTAGTTTTCCACATACAAATACTTCTCCAGGGCATCCGTTTCAAGTGTTCACAACCTTAAAATAATATCCGGTTGGCGGCCACCTAGTGAACACAAGAGTCGGTGAATTATAGGTGAACTTGACCATCTCCATCGCTTATACCCTTAGTCTAACTCAACCGGTTTCCAAGACGTGGTCACTTGGCCGTTTTCTTTGGCTCTACGCTCGTACGCCGGGAAGCGAACATTGAGCTAGACCTTAGGTATAAGTTCTGAGTCTGTGAGGATACTTTGGATGCCTCTTCATAAGACATCCGGGATCAATCACACGCTCATGGCGAAGAAGTATGCGCCCTTTGAATCACTAGGATTCTAGCTAGCACAACCGAGCATGACCCCATGGTCGAACATGGCACGATCAATATGAAGCACGCGTCGATAGCACACCTGGACTAGCTAGGATTGGGATATGTCAATCATGCTATCGCAGAATCTTTTATCTGGCCCTGAATGTGATTTTAATGATGGACTGGGTCCAACACGGCGATTTACAAAATGAAGATTAAGTCACGCTGTTAAGCGTGACAATGTTATCGTTTTGCTTATTCAGGTTTACCCCTTGATTCTTAGCCAATCTTGTTGTGGTAGAGGTCCCCATCTCCTAACAAGATGACCGTTCCTGTGTGACGAGGCATGGTTCACATTCGACATAATTTTGGTGGAAGGGTTTTACTTCTTTCTACGACTTAGTTTATAGACCGTAAATCCGATGTAGTTAATCATTTTGACGTCGATAGATCATAAAATCAATTTGCAATTCTTTTATTCAATTGAAATATCATTATTTCAAATGTCAAAATGTTATCACTTTTTACAAGCCACACAGTTTAAGCCCTACGTAATCCAAGCAGTTTTACGTGCTTTTCAAAAATCTCCCTACGTAACGGCTTAGTTAAAGGGTCTGCGACCATATTGTCTATAGGCAAGTATTATAAAGTGATTATGTTGTCTTCAAGAACCGACTTAGAATAATTGTATTTCACATCAATGTGTTTAGTCCTACTATGGTACTTTGGATTCTTAACTGCCGCAATGGCCGCCTGACTATCGGAGTACACCTTCACAGGTTTACTCTTCTTGTCGGTGCCAATTAATGCAGTAAGAAGCCTTTCAGCCAGACCGCTTCTTGTGCGTTTTTGGAGAGGGCAACGAATTCTGATTCCATAGTGGAAAGCGCGACACAAGATTGCTTCTTGCTTACCCATGATATGGCAACATTAGCAAGGAGGAAAACTCCTCCTGTGGTGGACTTACGATCATCCAGATCGCCACCGTGGTCGGCGTCACTATAACCGGTCAATTCGAGCCGATCGCCCTCATAGCACAAAACGTAGTTGGCAGTACCTTTCAGATATCTGATAATTCGTTTTACGGCCTTTAGATGTTGATAACAAGGATCTGATTGGAATCTTGCTACTAGGCCCACAGCGTAACAGATGTCTGGCCGAGTACAGAGCATGACGTACATTAGACTCCCTACCATGCTCAGATACTCTGCATTCTTCATCTGTTCATGCTCCTGCTGGTTTTTTGGGCCATCACGCTTCGATAGCGCGCACCCGAACACAACCGGCGCATCCACGGGTTTAGCATCGAGCATTCTGAATCTTTTCAACAGTTTGTTGATATATGATTCCTGAGATAGACATAATCTCCGGGCGGCACGATCTCGGGCAATTTTGATGCCTAAGATGTACGTGGCCTCTCCCATGTCTTTCATCTCGAATGCTGATGCTAACCAGGACTTTGATTTATTCATGAAACTCATATCGTTCGCAATAATGAGTATATCATCCACGTATAGTGTTATGATGACATACTTTGACCCGGAGGTCTTAGTGTATACACAGGGATCCTTGTGAAGATTCACGAATCCGTTTCCAACGATTTCCTCGTGGAATCTGCGATACCATTGCCGAGACGATTGTTTAAGACCGTATATAGATCTTTGGAGTTTGCAAACTTTGCGTTCTTTGCCAGGAGTAATGAAACTCTCCGGCTGCTCCATATAGATCTCTTTCTCCAGTTTTACTTGGAGAGTTTGGTCTTAATGTCCATTTGATGCATGCTCGAGTTCGAGACTTGCAGTCATGGGCAAGGACGGCCCTGACTATGGTGTAACGCATAGTCGGTGAGTCCGTCTTTATCAAAGTTCGTTTCGTGAATTTGGGTATATCCTTTCGCAATTATTCGAGTTTTGCACCACTCGAAATTTCCACCAGAAGTGAATTCTAAGATTTCACTTTCTAGTTCTGTGATTAACAGATAAATCAACTAAAGACTAAAACTGAATTAGTTCTTATTTAGGCAATTTCATCCTCCATTGTTTTCCTCCATTCCCTTGTTTTGAGGTCTTTCCTTTGCTTGCTGAACCGTCACTGGTTCAAGAACGAACATCAAGATGTTTAACACAACTCGTTTGATGGGATACCTCTCAAAAGAAGTTCGTTGCCTTTGACTATGTCTAGACACGTTAATCCCATGTTTTAGTCTGATCGTTACTCCCACTCGGAATCATGCTTCTTATTGGGGCATTACTCCCACTGGGAACAATGGTGGTGGTTGAACTTACTTGGAATATCCTCTCTGTCTCGGGATTCTACCTCCGAGATGTATTCCTCGATCACTAGGATCTGGAACCAAGTTGGTTGTTCCACTCCCACTAGGAAAAATGGGTAGTTGAAATAGTTCATTATCATAATTATCAGGTCCAACTTGATTCGCATTTTGAAATTTAGTTATGATTATGTGTGAGGGGGAGTGAGCCCTCTCACTGGATTTATTATGAAGACGTTCCATCATCATTTACCAAATCAATCATCAATTCTCCCACTCGAAGTAAGTGGGACCTGAGAATCTCCATCAACCATCTGTTAACATAATTAGTACTAGCTTGTTCATTCTGCAAAGCGTTGGAAATCCATCCTCAAACCTTTATAATGTGCCATATTTGACCACGAAACCATTGTTTCAAGCTAATTTTAAAACTCGTATTCTCCGAGAGTAGTGCATACTCTTAATAAATACTCGTTTTAATGCGCAAATTAATGCGTCTTTGTGATAAGGTTTTACCCGAATCATTCGTTAGCTTTTATGGTAACGTGTTAACCGATTTTGTCAGAACATAGTGTTTTACATTAATGTGAGTTAAATTAATCTCATCTCGCAGGAACAATTAATGTGTAACTCTAACATTATGTAATTCTGAACTATGTTTCTTGAAGTGTTTAATGAATGCTTTTAGCCAAACTCTTCGTTCAAGGCTAATGGTGGTAGAGTCGTTTTACCGACTACTTCTTTTCGTTTATTTAACTTATCCATAGATTTATCTATCTTATGGACCATGCATTTAAGTTGTCGCTTTTAATGCCATGGTTGATATTCTAATTAGATTGTAGTAGCTGGAAAGCTTACATAAAATCTAAGTAGTTTTCAATGAGTTATATTTGAAGGATTATAAACGAAAATTCTGCATTCATAAAAATACTTGATTATTAAATTCGTATTCTAAAACGATGTGTCCCGTCTTTCGAGGTGACATGCGCCACGCGCATACCCGGTTAAAAACCGTGGTTTTGAGAATCGTTTTAGTCTCCAAATTTAAAAGCAAAATCGGTTTTAAACATGCACATTATTTGGGATACAAACTATAATGGAGTACTTTAACAAATAAGAATGCAATACTTTGGTCGGTTTCTTTTTTTTGAACTATGCAATCGATGGATGTTTGATTATGTGAATGTTTGTATGATTCATCCGTTTTATTGGAAGAACCCTGGAATAGTTGTTCGTTTCGGATTGGACCCATTTGAATGGGCCATTTAATTTTGATAAGTAGACCATTGAATGGTTACTACTTTATTCAATAATCCCGAATCACAATTAACTAATGTCAAACATTTATTGATGGTAGGAGAACTTATAGACATTGGTACGTTAATGAGATACAGAACAAAGCTCTTAGAGTTAAAGGAAAACAATACTTGAAAGGAAAACTCCAGCCATCTTCACCGAGTACGCCTGAATGAAATTCACAAGTGAATTATATCAGTATACTTAGTGATACAAAACGTTTAACTATTTCATGTAAGTGGCAAACTAGGCGTACCTTTTACAGTACGAAATCTGTAGCATTTGTCATACTACGATTCTTGTTTGAGGACCAAGTCGATCCCGTTTCCTCCGCTTTTTCCTTTGTCCTCTTGCGATTGTTCACTAGGGAACATGTCAGTCTCCTTTGGTTGCTTTCCGTGAACAAGTACATATAATACTTAATTGCTGTTATTAAGTATTCTAGTCCAAAGTCATCAGCAAACCAAGACATGGGATACCCCTGAGCGATATTGATTTTCTTTATCCAGTTGGATCTTTCAATCCTCTGGTTCGACACAGGTTTCACGCTGTTGTCATTTGAAAGTAGATTATCATACTCCATTATCACCTATCTTGCTTCGGTTGCCTTTCCACCTCCGAAACGGAGTTTCAGGGCAGCCCAAAGCTGAGCAGCTGAATAGTTGAGTGTGAAGTCCTCTGTATAGAAGTGTATATGAAGACTATGTTCAATACACTATGCATACACTTAGCTTTACTATGCATACACCCTGCCACTATGTATGCACCCGGTTATGCTATGCAAACACTATGCACCTGGTTCACAACTCTTTGTATAGTCTTAGTTGGTGAGCCTAGTTTCACTTAGTATATATATTGTATCACTTTGCTTGTAATCCCTAATCATCAGTGAAGTATGATTCAAGCTTATATGGTATCAGAGCCATCCCTAATGGCGGCGTACACATCTAGTTGAAGAAGATCAAATTTCTTCAACATTAGCCTTCAAAGTTCACCTTGTTCTTGCATAACCATACAAGATAAGCTTCGTGGATCTTCATCTCAACTTGAAATTTCCATTTCTTGTGCAAGAATTGATGTCAAGTAAGTAAAAATTCAAGAAATCACAACACTACACAAAGCTGAGCATAGACTAAGGATAGCCAACATGTCTTAGTCCTAGTTTGCTTAGTTCTTGTTGATTTCAGCCTTGTTGAGCTGATTGCGTGATTGTTCTTGTTATAATCTGGGATTTGCTTTGTTTCCCTGGATTTGGATATGAATTTTGAGCTTGTTCAAGCTGCGCATACCACTTGGAAGTTGTGATTTTCCTACGTTACAACGTTTGCATACACTTTGCTCGGCTGAGGAGTCATTGTGTGTTCTTCGAGTTTTCACTCCATTTCTTGAAGATTTCAGAGCTTTCTTCAATGGAGATTTGATCCTAATCCATTCCTAGTGATTTATGAACATTGAACTTGGAGCAATTTGTTGCGGATTGTACAAATTGTACTGAAGAGTGAGCTGGAATTTTGTCTTACTCTCAACAAACTTGGTGTGCTAGTTTTGTTGCTAGTGCATAGTTTGTGTGCGTTTTCCTTGGAGTCACTTGCTTCTGAATTCCCTTTACTCTGAATCTTCAAGCTCCTTGTGTTACTTTGCTTGCAAGATGGCTCAGGAAACCAATGTTGATGATCCCCTATACATTCACCCCTCAGACACCACTGGCCATATGCTCATTCCTTTTCAGCTTCAAGGAACATCCAACTATCATGTTTGGAGCACATCAATCAGAGAAGGCTTATTGGTGAAGCATAAGCTTGGTTTTATAGATGGCACATTCACAAGATTGGATGTTGGTGTCAATGATAGGGTGAGATGGGATAGGGCAAATGCAATTGTCAAGGCATGGTTAAGGAACACTGTGGCCAAGGACTTGGTCAATGGCTTGATCTACAATCCTACAGCCTCTTCCATTTGGAATGACTTAAAGGAGATGTTTGACAAAGTGGATGGCACTCAAATCTTTCAATTGACAAGAGAGATTTACCAAACATCTCAAGGTGTGCTCTCCATCACTGAATACTTTGCCAAGATGAAGCAACTATGGGATGCTCTTGCTTCCATTGATGATTTGGTTCTCCAATGTGCTGGGGACATTGCCATTGTCAATGAGCACAAAGAGAAACATAAGTTGATGGCTTTCCTCTTGGGACTAAATGATTCCTATGGACACATTAGGAGCAACTTGCTTATGAGGCAACCCCTTCCTACACTTAGCATTGCCTTCTCTGTGTTAGTACAAGAAGGGAGTCAAAGGACCATTTCTGGTTCCATTGGTGATGTGGGTGAGGCAACAGCCTTATTCACTGGGAAGATTCCATCTTATGGAGGAGGAAGAGGCAATGGAAGAGGATATGCAAGGGGTAGAGGCTTTGGAAGAGGCAATGGCATTGGAAGAGACAGAGGCAATTTCAATGCTTCAAGTGGCAAACCACTTCCTACTTGCACCTATTGTGGCAAGAAGGGTCATCATGAGGATGTTTGCTACACCAAGCATGGCTACCCATATGATCATCCAATCCATCAAAACAATCCAAATGCTCCTAAGAGGAATTGGAACTCAGCAAACATTGTTGAAGATGGTGGAACCTCAAGTTCAATTGAGCATGTGGCAGCCAAAGACAAGAGAATCTTCCATGGCACAGCTGACAAAAGGATTCAACATGTTGCTGCCCATGATGATCATTTTGATCATACACCTCTATCCTTTGAAGATGTGGATCAAGCTCATGTCAACATGGCAGGTATATCTAGTGATCCTATGGTTTGGATAGTTGACTCAGGTGCAACTAACCATATCACTCATCAAATTGAATGGCTACATGATTTGAAGAAGAGTGACTCTGATCACCAATATGTGCACTTGCCAAATGGTCACAAGTGCAAAGTGACCCATATTGGTTCTTGCTCTTTCTCAAGTGGATTCACATTGACTAACATCCTTTTGGTCCCTGATTTCAAGTTCAATTTGATCTCAGTCTCTAGGTTGCCTAGCCAGTTAAATTGCAAAGTGATCTTTACTTGTGATCATGTGTTGCTTCAGGGCCAGAGTGGCAAGTCCATGGTGATTGGGCAATGGAATAAAGGATTGTACACCTTGAAGGATGTGGTGCCTTCAAGCCCAAGGAAGATAGCAGCTACTTGCTTGGGGAATAGGGATGAAGTATTGAGATGGCATAGGCATTTGGGTCATGTCTTAGAACAATATTTGAACCATTTGGATGTTTTAGGCTTGAATAAGACCTATGGTTGTATCAAACAATGCACTATTTGTCCTCTTGCAAAGCAATCTAGATTTTCATTTCCAATCAGTGATTCAATTGCTTCAAAGCCTTTTGATTTGATTCACATGGATCTATGGGGACCATACAAGGTGCCTACCTTCAAGAACAATCATTATTTCTTGACCATTGTTGATGTTCATTCAAGAGCAACTTGGGTCTATTTGATGAGACACAAGAGTGACACCTTCTTGCACATCAAGAATTTCTTGATCATGGTCAAGACTCAATTTGGTACAATGGTCAAGACTTTGAGAAGTGACAATGGGACTGAGTTCATCAACTCATTGTGCAAAGATTTACTTCTTCAATTTGGGATGCTTCATCAAACAAGTTGTGTGCATACACCACAACAAAATGGCAGGGTTGAACGCAAACATAGGGACATTCTCAACATTGCTAGAGCCATAAGGTTTCAAGCTTCTATGCCATTGAGACATTGGGGATATTGCATACTCAATGCTTGTTACTTGCTCAACAGGCTACCCACCTCCATCTTGAAGTTCAAATCACCTATGGAAGTGCTATATGGGAAAGCACCTTCTCTTCTTCATTTAAGAACCATAGGTTGCTTATGCTTTGCAACCAAATTGAACAACCATGACAAGTTTAGTCCAAGGGCTGAACCATGCATCCTTATGGGGTATTCAACTTCACAAAAATGATACCTTGTGATGAACATTTCCAACTCAATGTTTCATGTTTCAAGGGATGTTTCATTTCATGAAGACATCTTCCCATTTAGCATGTCCAAGGATGCTTTAAAGTCTCTCATTCCATCTTGCTTGGGAGCCAAGCAATCCATTGAAGACTTCCCACAAGAGAATCCAACTTACTTTGATGAGGATATACAAAGACACATCCCAATCAATGAAGTTCCACCACCTCAACAAACTCCAACACCTCAACCACCCATTGTGGATGATCCACCCCAACCTTCTAATCTAAGGAGGAGTCTTAGAATTGCACAACTCAATCCACCAAAACCAAGGAGAAGTGCAAGGATTGCTGAACTTCAACAAAGATCAAGTTCCAATGCCACTTTTGGCATGGAGAGGTATATGTCATATGACACTTTAGGCCCTCAATACAAATGCTTCTTGGCTGCCATTGACAAAATCAAGGAACCAAGCTCCTACAAACAAGCAATCAAGGATCCCAATTGGATTTTGGCCATGAAGGAAGAGATACAAGCCCTTCAAGCAAACAACACTTGGGAACTCATGGAACTTCCTCAAGGCAAATCTTCAATAGGTTGCAAATGGGTCTTCAAGGTCAAGTACAACTCTGATGGTTCCATTGAAAGGTATAAAGCAAGATTAGTTGCCAAAGGATTCACTCAAGTGGAAGGGACTGATTTCAATGAGACATTCTCTCCTGTGGTCAAGACGGACACAGTGAGGATCATCTTAGCATTGGCAGCTGCCAAATCTTGGGGATTATACCATATGGATGTCAACAATGCTTTTCTTCAAGGTGACTTAACTGAGGAAGTGTACATGGATATTCCACAAGGTTTTGATCCTTCAAAGTCTCTTAAAGGGTCTACCAAACGTGTATGCAAGCTTAAGAAGTCCCTATATGGCCTCAAACAAGCTTCAAGGCAATGGAACATCAAGCTCACCCAAACATTGTTGAAGAATGGTTATACACAATGTGCCTCAGATCATGCCTTGTTCACCAAGATACAAGGCAATGACAAGGTGTTTCTATTAATCTATGTTGATGATCTTCTTATCACTGGTTCCAATACCAGGATGATCAATCAATTGAAACACACACTTAAAATACACTTCAAGTTGAAGGATTTGGGGGACTTGAGGTACTTCTTGGGTTTGGAAATTGCAAGATCAAATCAAGGCCTTGTGATCAATCAAAGGAAATATGCTATGGAGCTCATTGAGGAGGCTGGCTTAGGGGCTGCAAGGCCTTCTGACACTCCTATGGAATTCAATGTCAAGCTCACCACACATGAGTATGACAAAGCATCCAACTCAAACACTGATGATGTGCTATTAGAGGATGCTACTTCATTTAGAAGACTTATTGGCAAATTGCTCTATCTTACAATGACAAGACCAGACATTAGCTTCTCAGTCCAGAGACTAAGTCAATTTGTAGACAAGCCAAAGAAGTCTCACTATGAAGCTGCCATTAGGATAATCAAATACATCAAGGGCACCCCAGGCCAAGGCTTGATCTATCCTTCCAACAACCACCTTAATTTGAGCTTGTTTTGTGACTCTGATTGGGCTGCTTGCCCTTTTAGTAGGAAATCAGTGAGTGCCTATTGTGTAAAGCTAGGAGGAGCTATGATAGCTTGGAAGGTCAAGAAGCAAGATACCATTTCCCTATCAAGTGCTGAAGCAGAGTATAGGTGCCTTAGAGTTGCTATTCAAGAGGCACTTTGGATAGGCAGGATTCTCAAGGAACTTGGATTGCAAGTAAACTTTCCTATCCCTATATACACAGATAGTCAAGCAGCTGTGAAGATTGCTAAAAATCCAATGTTTCATGAGCGTACCAAACACATTGAATTGGATTGTCATTTCACAAGACATCACATTGGACAAGGCAGGATTGATGTTCACTACATTCCTTCAAAGGATCAGCTAGCTGACTTGTTAACCAAGGCTTTACTGTAGAACCAACACTTGGCTTTGTTGAAGCTATATGGAATCAAGGATCTCTTCCAAGAAAGAAAAGAGGAAGAAGAAAAGGATGGGAGAATATAGAAGTGTATATGAAGACTATGTTCAATACACTATGCATACACTTAGCTTTACTATGCATACACCCTGCCACTATGTATGCACCCGGTTATGCTATGCAAACACTATGCACCTGGTTCACAACTCTTTGTATAGTCTTAGTTGGTGAGCCTAGTTTCACTTAGTATATATATTGTATCACTTTGCTTGTAATCCCTAATCATCAATGAAGTATGATTCAAGCTTATACTCTGCAACCTCTTTCTCCAAGGCTGCTAATATCACCTTGCAAGCTTTCTTATCTCCCCAACTTATATTCCCAATTCTGGGAATTAGGTTGTTGTCTGGCGGTACCATCATCTTCTCTCTTATAGGAATGATGCACATGTGTGCTTCACATGCTATAAGTCGTTCTCTTACTGTTAGATATCTGTCCAATTCGGGTTCGTATTTACATATCGGGCCACGCAAAATACCTCACAACCCGTAAAAGAACCCTTCCGCGGACACCCAAGTCTAAAAACAGTCCGGAATACGCGCAGTACCCGGACCGGAGGACTTCGGCAATCCGGACCCGGCCCAGATTGCTAAACAATCCGGGTAGGTCCGGATTACCGATGTTCTCCGCGCGCTCATCCCGATTATTTTGCCAAGTGCGAGAAGTCGGTACATGCATAGTCCACCTTGATGACGGTATACGTTTTCCTTCATACCGACATCAAGCCGTTCAAAACTGGGCATGATCCTTAGGTTCCCTATAAATAGGGGCCTAGGTCTCCCATTTTAGGACAACTCCTCATTTTTGGACATTGGATGCTCTGACTTCTCTCTAAAAGGCTTTCTCTCTCTTGAGATTTTGACTTGAGCGTCGGAGAGGGCCCAACCAGCATTACCCCCCTCTCACACGCTGGTTACTGCCCCTTGTGCAGGATCCGAAGTTCGAGAGATTGAGGTCGAGAATTTGAAGATTAGTTCGAGGATCGTGTTTCCAGGATCGTGGCATTCAGACATATACCCGTTCCCGTGCACACATCCAGAGCCCGTTCGTGGAAAAGAAGCCCGAAGCTACATAAGTGGAAGCAGACTTAACATTTGGCGCCGTCTGAAGTGTTTCGAACAAAAAGCCGTGCCGTACCGCAAGCCATGACAGGAAAACGACAAAAGAAGGCGGGTGCAAGCAAGGTGAAACCAACAAGAAGCCAACCAGGACCTTCTCATATTCTGGATGCAGAATCTACGGCTTCATCCATGCCATCCACAAATGCCCCTCCCGCACAATATGGGCCAGAAGATCAAAACAATGCGCCTGCGCAAGAGCAAAGGACGAGGATGAATCAGGAATTCCCATCTGGGATGCCAGCTGAGGAAGCACAGCAACAACCAACGAATGCAACCAACATGCCTCCAGTCACACCGGCGATGATGGCGGCACTTGAAGAACTCCTTGCTCTCAGGGAGATTTTAAGGATTCAAGGATATGTTGCACCTCCGCCACCACCCCCGCACGCTAACGAACAATCTGCACCAGCTAGGGAGGCGTCACATGATGCCAACCATCAAAAGCCGCAACATCTAGAGGGAGTAGGAGACTCTGAAGATACCTACCGACAGGCCAGGCAGGAGCCAGCACGTTCACACAAGGAGTAAGATGGAAGCAACCTCCTGTAAGCAATTCACAACGCCTACACAAGGAAGATAGCTTCAAGACAGCAAGCCATGCTGACACATGCAACGATGGGTGGAGGAAGCCCGCATACGACAATGACATCCCAATCACGGGACTTACGGCTAAGGCCTTAGAAGAAATGATTGAGAGAAAGATGAAGCAGTCAAAGATGAAGAGAATGCACGCCCTTGAAGAGAATGCATCACATCCATTCTCTGATGAACTTGTACACAGTCACGTTCCAGATGCCCTGTACAGAATCGGTGGAGAAAAATATAGAGGAAAAGGAGATCCAATCGAGCATGTGCAACAACATGAAGCTTCTCTGCTGGGACGAAATGACAACCCGCATCATGTTGCCATGACATTTGCTAATACTCTCGTTGGAACTGCCACACATTTGTTCTTTTTGCTACCATGTGGAAGCGTTACGTCATGGGCATACCTAAAGGCAAAGTTCATTCAAAGATACATGGGAGAGCGCACACTCCTTAAAGGGCCAAATGCGTTGAATGAGGTGACACAGCAAAACGACGAGTCGTTAGCAGATTATTACATCCGTTTCAACCAAAACATCTCATACATTCAGGGAAACATCACCGAAGGAGAAATCGTGCGCGCCTTCATTGCAAATTTAGGCCGAAGAGGATATGCCCTGGCTGAAAAGATGTCAAAGCGCCCAGCTGAGACACTTGAAGAATTGGCGGCAAGGGTAAACGAATTCGTGGATCTGGACAGATTCAGAGAACAGCATAAGGTGAAAGTTAGTGCATCTCGCGCTAAGGAGAAGCAAGCAAAACCCCAACAAGGCCCGCAACAAGCAAGGCAATTCCAGCCCCATAAGAGGCCATATCAGCCAGAATTCCAAAGACCAAATGAAGTGAACTTGGCAGAATGCGTTCCTTTGAATGCACCACTTTCCGTAATCCTGAAGAAAATGAAGGAAGATAACATGTGGAGGGAGCCAGCAAACTTACGAAAAGGGCCACTGGGAAAGCAGGAAGATAAATGGTGTGAAAACCATGAAGTCTACGACCATGAAACAAACAGCTGTGTCAACTTACGATTTCGTATAAACAACTTCATCCTTAAAGGAGAGCTCAAGCAATATGTAGATCAAGGCGACAAACGCCAAAAGAAGAACCATGCAGCGCCATCCGGAAAGGGGAACAAGGGAAAGGAGAAGATGAATGAGAACCCACCACCGCCAAAGCTTGGTGTCATCAACGTAATCCATGGTGGGCCAGCGGCAGGAGGTAGCATTTCTAATGCCCGAGATGTCTATGCCTCGCAGCTACAAGTTCTACCCAAGTTCGGGAAGAGACGACAACCAGAGAAGGAGGACGTAGTCATCCTGTTCTCAAATGCCGACAAGAAACACATAGTGTATCCCCACGATGATGCTTTGGTCATAACAATAGACATCAATGGATACGACGTGCAAAGGATATTGGTAGATGGTGGGAGTGCTGCGGATTTGGTGCATATAGAAGTGCTCAAGAAGATGGGAAAAACTGAAGCCGATCTCTCGCCGAGCACGTTTCCGCTGGTTAGCTTCGCAGGAGCTGCAACCTACCCATTGGGCATAATCACACTTCCAATTATCCTTGGAGAAGGTTGGAAGGCATTGCGTATAGACGTCACATTTGTAGTGGTAAATACCATGGGGGCATATAAGGGCATCCTAGGAAGAACAACGATCCACCCACATGACACTGTGCCATCTACAGCTCATCAAAAAATGAAGTTCCTAACTCCTCATGGGATCGGAGAGGTGCTAGGTGATCAGACAGCTGCACGAAAATGCTACGTCAATGCCCTGAGGAAAATGAAACAAGTATCAGTTGCCATGATTGAAGTTGGTGCAAAAAGAAAGCTGTTCGCCTCAAACGATGATGACAAGAGGAAGAAGGAAAAGTTATCGCCAAGGTCTGAGCTGGACAGGATACTTTGTTCGCCTAAGCGGAGTGTGCTAGATGTCAAACAAGAAGAAGGAGAATCCATCATGACCTACTTCCGGAGGTTCGCTCAAAATGCAGCTGCATTAAGAGCAATCAAGAAGGAGCAGCATGCACTTGAGCCGGAGACCGCCTTCTTAGGCAGGGATATTGAAGATTGGTGCCGATATCACCAAACTTGGGCACACAATACCAATGGCTGTTTGACTCTGAGGATGGAGATCGAAGAATTCATTGCACATGGAGCTTTGGGAAGCTATGTTGCAAACAACAGCGCCCGTCAGCCGCCAAGATACATTTGAGGGAGATAGACTTTCCACTTCTAATCTATCTTTTTCAGTGCACCTTTAGGAATATAAGTGCAGATCATGCTTTTGTAATTAGAAGTATTTCGGAAGAAGCAGTCAATAGACACCTTCCTGCAAAACTATTGTAAACACGACAAGTATCTAATGATGGTCAATCTACTTTCGTAGGTACATCTCTACATTATGCATTCTAGTATGGATTAACATCAAGAAACAAAACAACATGCAATGCCTTGGAAGAAAACCAAAACCTATTCTAAAAAGTGACATGGTGCAATATCCTCCTCGTAAGGACAATACCCATGCTCACATCTATCAAAAGTAACATGTTGCGACATCCTTTTCAAGAGGGCAAACCCCATGTTTACTTCTAAATAATGACATGTTGTGAAATCCTCCGGGCAAATCCTCATGTTCATAGCCATTCCCTGAATAAAAACTGGATGCGGCAAATGCATTATGGGACTGATCACCCCACCGTGGCGGAAATCCTCTTAATAGACGATAACCCCACACACTAAAAGTATGCATATTCTCTTAAGGGTACATACACCATAGATATTTAGGCCTGAGAAAGGATAGATTCATGTTATACGCTTTTTAAAGCAAACCTTGTACAAAACTCATCAAACTTACAAGTCGAGTCTTGTATAACGTTATCTTGCTCTTTAGCATTTAACGAAAAAACAGCAAAATAA
The DNA here is from genome assembly GCA_036873135.1 of Clarkia xantiana subsp. parviflora. NCBI lineage: Eukaryota > Viridiplantae > Streptophyta > Magnoliopsida > Myrtales > Onagraceae > Clarkia > Clarkia xantiana. The sequence continues at coordinate 4,588,647 of JAPTYO010000018.1, forward strand.
GCAAGAAGTATCTTGCAACAACATCGCCTTAGAATGGAACTAAGAGACGGTATAAACTTAAGTCTTACTTTGTCAAGACGACACTGCTACATGTCAAGTGACAGTGCCGAGTGCCAAGTGCCCGCGCCGAGTACATTACTACTTACAACTCTACAAGTACCTAGTGTACGCATCTTGCCATGCCTTGGAATCTAACCAAGAGGGGCGCTCATAACACTCAACAATGCGCGACGTACAGTCGCAACTACGAACATCATGTTCATCATCTAAGGATATCTATCCTACCTTCCAAGTCCAAAGCATACGGACAACATAGATAACTCAAGGTATGAAATATTACTAACAAGTTATCACATGATTATTATTATTAAAAAACAGGTCCAAAGGACGAAGTACCATACAAGCAAACACACAAATAAAGGTTTGGACGAAAGCCTCAAACATATCATCATCTCCAAATGACTAAGACAGCATGTACAGGAAATCAACACCAAGTTCAACATCAGCATTATCATATCCAAAGGTCAAAGCAATAGAAGCCGTTTCAGCTGCCTTACGTTGCAAATCCGCAACATGGTTAACCGCAAAAGAAGAATAAGGACCTAACTTGTCGAACGAAAATCCGGGGGCAAGTGCGTGTACTCTGCCAATATAATCTTTGGCAAACTCATCAACCAAAGGTGCAAGATCCGCTTTAGCAGCAGCAAGAACGGCAGCAGAATAGGCAGGGGTACTAGGATATTCAGCAAGTCCCTTCTCAACACCCGCTCTATGTGCTATTAGATGTACATATTTGTACATACATAGATAGGTACTCATACTTATATAGATACATGGTACCTTAGGTTGACTTGTATAGTTGACTAGTTAGTTAGGATTGATCTCCTATATATAGTGGCATCCTAACATGTAAATACTTGGTTGATTCATTATACATACTTGATTATTATACATATGATTCAACCCCCTCTCTCCACTATCTAATATGGTATCAGAGCCATGGTATTTCCAGGTTCGGTTTCAGTTTTTCGAGAGGTTTTTGCATCGATTTGAGCTTGGATCTTGAGGATTTCAGCTTCGATTCATTGGATCTGTCTGTTGCTGATGCATTTCGTGAATTTGCTGCTCAATAAGCTGTTTGGATTGAGGATTTTAGCATTATTGGATCAGCAGTTCAGCATTTCGGTTTCAGCATTTCAGTTTGCTGCATGTTACTGTTTCATCGATTTGAAGTTTGCTCATCGATTCTTGATCGATCCTATGATTTGGATTCGATCTAGTGTTGATTCTTGAGTCTAGGATCAACAATTACAGCTGGATTGATTAGCTCATCGTTCTGGAATTTGGAATTGCTGCAGCTCTGTTTCTGTGTTCTTCATTTTGCTGCAGCCTCTGTTGATTTTGGATGAGCTTGATTGTTCGAATCAATGCTTTGTTTCGAGTTTTATGCATTCCATATGATAGCTGGACATCATTGCGAAATTTCAGTAAAGATTTGAGCATCATTCGAGGCTTCTTGGAGGTAATTCTGATTCAAATTCAGATTTCGCGCCTATTTTACTGCTTGGATGTTCGATCTTCGATTTCGAGCTTGTTTCTTGATCATGTGCTGGGATTCGAATTACATTGGATTCGCATTTGATGCTGTTATTGATTCCAAGATGCAATTTGTTGATATATGCTATGGATGTGTTCAATTTTGGATTCGTTTGGAGTTGCATTCTGTTATTGTTGCTGCACTGTTCTTGCTGCAAATTTGTTCAAATTCAGCTTGGATTCTTGATTATTTGCTGCAATATGGTCTGGATTTGATGCGCCTTATGGTTGCTGGTATAATGAAGTTGATTTGCCGATCGTTTGGGGTCGTTTTGGCATCGAATTGGATCGATTTGGCTGGGTCTTCATGAAGAACACCTGGAAATCCCTTGAAGATGTGATGATCTTCATACTCTGCCCAGGTTTATATAATCTGGAAAATGCTGCTTCTCGCTGGGATTGAACCTGCGACCTGTTGGCTTCTGTAATTCGTGAAATATCCACCTGCGTGGCTTCGAACCCGCGACCTTTGAGGCTTGTAGCGCCGTGCACCCTCCGTGCACCAGGATTTCGACATGGAGTTGGATTGTCTTGTGCACCCCGGTGCACCCGCATGTGCTCTACACGGAGACCTGATAGCAGTTCCGACTGCCAATTCCGAGATGTTCCGAAATATTAGTGAGTGGCACAATGTGTAATTTCTTACAACTTTGTGGAAATTTAATACACACTCACAGATCGGAACTTCTAGGAACAAAAGGTCGGAATGGGAATCATTTTCCGCTCTACACGTGCTTAGGCTATTTTGGCCGAATTTTGGACGAATTTGGGGCTATTTTGAAGTAATTTGTGAAGTTTGGGGCTTCTTTGCAAGCTTTTGGAGATTTGAGGCTGTTTTAGGCAGTTTTCAAATTTGGGATGCTCTTTTGAAGACTCTGGGGCTGTTTTGGAGCAGCTTCGAAGTTTGGAGCATTTTTGAAGATTTGTGAAGTTTGGGGCTATTTTGAGGATAGTTCTGAAATATTGGGGCTTCTTTGGAGCTTTTAAAGACTTTGGGGCTTTTTTGAGGACAGTTCTCAAGTTTGGGGCCGTATCCCGAAAATTGGATTTTCGAGGGGCCGTTTTGTGAAGTTCTTTGGAGCTGTTTTGAGGACAGTTCTCAAGTTTGGGGCCGTATCCCGAAAATTGGATTTTCGAGGGGCCGTTTTGTGAAGACCGGGTTTGTTGGACCTTGGCATTTTAGAGCGGGTTTTAATTTTTCCCATGGATCATTTGAGCGGGTTTTGATTCCCTTGGCTCATTTTGAACGGGTTTACCCTTGGCTCTATTTGACCGGGTTTTGATTGGACCTTGGCATTTCATTCATCATTGACCTTTTCTCTCAAATTTTCCTTTTAATTCTTTAGAAAGGAAGAAGAAGGAAAAGATGGGGGAATATTAGATGTACATATTTGTACATACATAGATAGGTACTCATACTTGTACAGATACATGGTACCTTAGGTTGACTTGTATAGTTGACTAGTTAGTTAGGATTGATCTCCTATATATAGTGGCATCCTAACATGTAAATACTTGGTTGATTCATTATACATACTTGATTATTATACATATGATTCAACCCCCTCTCTACACTATCTAATATGTGCCTCATCACGAACAGAAGCAAAGCGCGACATCATGAACACTGTTGTTCTCCGCAATTTGCTTTTTGATAGCAGCAATCTCGGCTTGAAGTTGTTCAACATGGACGCGACGAGTAGCATTGCGCGTATCAATATCAGCAACCTTGGAGTTCAAATTCTGCACTTCCTCCTCGGACTGTGCAAGCTCGCGAGAAACTGTATTGCCTTCTTGATAACAGCCCTTCTCTCACTCACAAGCTCCAACACAAAGGAAGACATGTTCATCATCCTTGAAATAGCCTAAGTACAACAAACAAGACATACGTGATCTACAACAACAACAAAGCATACGCTTACAGCAGGAAGGCAAGAAAGTTAGAACAAAATCAACCGGTGCAAATTCAGCTAAGCCACTCTCAACGTATGCCTGTGCCTCCTCATCAGTAGACGGTTTGACATCATGATCACCAGGAGGAACACATCTTTGAAGCACCCGCACACCAACTCCTGGAGTGCTAAGTTTGGAGTCCTTCGAAAAATGAAGACTACCAGTGGAGAAAGGTGACCAGTTTTCTCCAGAAACATCAATCCCGTCAGAAAGGATCAAGTCATCACGCTTAATGCGTGGCAACGCTACAATAAGAACAACATTAAACAAAGAAGACATCAGAAAAATACACTAAGTATAAGAAGTATGTCAGAGTAAACAATGCATACCTCGGCGGGAAGAACGCTCCTCCTCGGGCCGGTCCCTCGACTGGGGGGCAGAAGGCGCCATCGTGCGACTCTCAAATCTCTTCCCTTTATCGCAAGAAGGAGCTGGAATAGCCGCACTTGGTTTAGAGCGCTTCGGATCACTCGAGGGACACGCCCCTGCGGCAGATCTCTTGGGAAGAACACTAGTGGCAGGCACTGCGACAATGCGCTCAGTCACATGTACGGAGTTACCTAAAAGAACAGAGATAACATGAGTATAACAAAACTTGGAAAATCAACAAGTCAAGAGAAGATACAACAAGATGCCTCACTCTTAGGTCCTTTACCACGATCATGTCCGGAGTCTTCAGGAATAGTGGGGGCAATATTACGAACACGACGCCCAACTGACAGGTTATCACGATCATTAGCTATTTGCAAAGACGAGCTTTTTCCATCAATACGACCTACATTGCAACATAATACAGGTTATAAAACTTATCAACATACCAAATCTTCAAAAGTAAGTATATGAATCCCGGCATCAATCAAATCCTGATCTGAAGCACGTAATAGACAACGATAGCGGTGCTCTTGCTGACATCGGAAAATACTCTTCACCGCCTCCCTATCATCCAAGGAAAGGCCAGAGAAAATAGGAGCAGGATCAGCTTTCTCCACACTCTCAACATCCCAAACAGTCCAGACATCGCATACGAAGAAGTAATGATGTCGCCAATGAGAACCTGAACGATCAGCCGGGGCGGCTAGGCGTTGTTTATGATCCCACTCGGAATCTCCAAGACCAAGCTTCTTGAAACCCTTATCTTGCAAGTTTGGCCAACGCATCTTCATACTACACAACCCCGTCGCGTCTGGACACATCAATTGATAGAAGCATGGAAAAGGGTAGTAGAATAGTGCCAAGATTGCCTGTGAAACAAAACCCGAAAGCAGCTCCATGCACGGAGGCCAGCGGGAGATAGACTTAAGGGTGATATCCGGTAATAGCGCCAAAGGTCCACCAAGTCAGGACAATAGGGAAAACGCAGGCCCTCCTTAATCCGTGAGGTATAAACTGCGGGCAGGTCACTAGGAGGAACAGTAACTTGCCCCTTTTCGGAGTCGGGCAGCACGTCATAAGGAAGAACACCTTCCAAAGAAGGATTAAGACCACAACAAGTCGCGTACAACTCAAACATATCTTCATCAATATAGTTGAAGAAGTAACTCACATTCCTCGTTGTATCCTTAAGAGACTCAACTGTGTTGATACCCGGCTCGTCACCAACATCTGAACATAATGTCACTCGCGGAACGTGGATAGAAGACTTACTCATAGTAACCGCGACAAGAAGACTAATTCTGAAAAGGAGACTGCGTAACTTGGAATCCTGAGAATTACAAACAACAAATCAATCAGTGTCCGAGCACTATGTATGTACACGCATGTCGACATGGATACATGATTACAAGGGCGAAATATTTTCTAAGTGTTTTGCTCAAGATGACAGTCAGCATATTGCAAGCGGACATCATGCTACTATGTGTCAGCATATTACCAAGTGTTAGCATACAACAAGGTGTTGGCATACAACCTGCGTTTACATCAAACATATGGATACAACGTACATAGCCAGGGATAAAGAAAAACTTCTAAGTGTGGGGGCAAGTGCGCACATACAAGCACGTACATACATGTCGACAAGGATGCATGTCGACAAATGAAGAATATTTTCTAAGTGTTTCCATGTACGTACATACATGTCGACAAGGATGCATGTCGACAAAAGGAGAATATTTTCTAAGTGTTTCCATGTACGTACTTACATGTTGACAAAAGGAGAATATTTTCTAAGTGTTTCCATGTACATACATACATGTCGACAAGGGGAGAATATTTTCTAAGTGTTTCCATGTACGTACATGTCGACAAGGATGAATTGCGTGCATCAAGTAGCTACTATCAACTTCTACACAATACCTCCTAAGCATTCCTATGACGCTTATCGACAAAGCTCATACGACGACATCTATGGTAACAAGCATTAGATATTGTTAAAATATTTTCTAAGTGTTTTAGCATGTTTGCAGACAATGACCGACAGTCTATACATGATGCTCAACGTACATTGCCTAAGCTATTATTACCAACATACGACTATTGACGGCCATGTACGTAGAACTACCGATCATCAACATCGATTATACTAAAACAACGACTAAGGCATGGAACAACATGTCGACAATGAACACTATGCATAAGGGAAGTATAACGATTCATTTGCACTTTTCAGCACTTAGAAAAATTTTGGCCGATTTGGGGCTAAGTATTCTAATGCATTTTATCAAACACCTTGTATGCATGGTAAGATAACTAGGTACATTATGATTTCAAGACTAAATCAAGGCCAAACGAAGTCACGAAAGGTCCATACATGTACGAAATTGGACTCACCGACACGAAGCAAGTTCGAATTGCTACTCGCCCTCACCTAAAAACCCACGCGCCGCCGTTGCAAACCCACGCACCGCCGCTGCAACCTCACGCACCGCCGCTGCAGTCTCACGCGCCGTCCCCCCTTTCCTCACGCGTCGCGTTGGTCCCCTCCTTGCCCGGATTCGATCTTGATCGATGTCAAATATGATGTGACTACTCCAAATTCACACCTCCATGAATTCCCTCTTCATCAAGAATGGAGAGCTTCTTGAGGATTTTTCTATAAAGGATGTAAGATAATGGGTATTCTCTCTCCTAATTCTCATTAATAGTGCCTACACCATGTGCTAAGGACTAAACTAATATCTATTTTCACGCAAGTCCTTAGTATCATGTATAAGCATACTTACATCTATCCTATGCTTGTTTTACATACATGCTCCCTAGTATTGCATGACGCGCTTCGTAGAACGTTACGCATGTTATTATTTTTATATGTACATGATACTAACTCATGGTTGTTATGTGATTGTTTTTATAATCAAAGTATGAATTGAATGTTTGCATCATTTTCCATGCTTACATCATACTACATGCTTGCATCATTTTCTATGTTTACATCATGCTTCGTGATTACGTACATGCTCTCCAATTTCATATTATTCTAAAGTGTTTTGCTTATTGCATGATTACGTCATCCGTTTACTATGTCGTCATCTACATGTTGGCAACGTGTTATATGCTTACTTCATGTGCCATGATATTATCACGCTGTATAAATCTTTATTTCGCTCATTACATGATATTGCGAATATAATTGCATGTTGTTATACGTATATTATCTTCTACGCTAATCCTATAAACAGATTACGTACGTACGGTGGAAAAATGAAGTTGGTCAAAATTTATGATCCCAACACTCGAATTGACAAACAGGCCACCCTTGTGGTCAGTACCGAACCTAAATTGGACAAATATCATATCTTAAAAAGAGTCAAGTATGGGTTTTGAACAGCTACTTGACTCGGGGGCAAGTGTTAGATATCTGTCCAATTCGGGTTTGTATTTACATTTCGGGCCTCGCAAAATACCCCAAAACCCGTAAAAGAACTCTTCCGCGGACACCCAAGTCTAAAAACGGTCCGGAATATGCGTAGTACCCGGACCGGAGGACTTCCGGATTGCCAAGGCAATCTGGACCCGGCCCGGATTGCTAAACAATTCGGGTAGGTCCGGATTACCGATGTTCTCCGCGCGCTCATCCCGATTATTTTGCCAAGTGCGAGAAGTCGGTACATGCATAGTCCACCTTGATGACGGTATACGTTTTCCTTCATACCGACATCAAGCCGTTCAAAACTGGGCATGATCCTTAGGTTCCCTATAAATAGGGGCCTAGGTCTCCCATTTTAGGACAACTCCTCATTTTTGGACATTGGATGCTCTAACTTCTCTCTAAAAGGATTTCTCTCTCTAGAGATTTTGACTTGAGTGTCGGAGAGGGCCCAACCAGCCATTAAAACTAACACATAGGCTATTATGCAAAGTTAGGAAGACAACGACATTTTAATAGAATTGCAAACATCGGATTATCTATTATGATGGAATACGACGAATAGTGATTCTCCAGTCACTAAACCAAACCAACCTTCAGTAAACCGAGGAAGGGGGTGTCGTGAAAGAATTCACACTATTGTCGTTTTCAATATAATAGATCAGTCTTTTGAAAACGGTTATTCTATTGCAAATCACCGGAACGGAAATTTTCAATAAGCATACCCGATCTTGGCTTTCCCAAGGCCCTTATGATTTTGTAAAAATTATTCGATAATTTACGCATGCATATTTATAACTATACTACATATAGCAAATCATCATACCATGCCATAAATATTGAACACAACATGCTTACGCGTCTAATGTTACTAGCATACATAATTCTACGTAAAGTAAATTATTACATGCGTTCTATTGTGAACATCCTAGCATACGCGTTAAAACTTGCAATATCCACACACATCATGCGTAATTGGCGACTGGAATTTTCGGTTTTATAAAACGCTTTGAAAATATTAGGGGCTGTTTTGCAATTCATGCTTACAATCAATCATGCGAATTTCTAGACATGGATTCTAGGCACTTTCAATCAGCATAGCATGTCTATCTTATTGCGTAAACCATATATTTAAATCCCAGAGCTCAATGCTCGCAATATAATATCCAGCTAGCTTGACTAAGTCAAGACGACAGTTCTAATTATATCAAATTATATGATGCAGAAAGTAAACAATTGCAAATCAGCCCACTAATTTAATCGAGTCCCAAAAATATGCAAGTCCGAGATCCATCCCTATAATCGAAACCAGGCATTAGAGTTTTGATTGAAACCGTGAATTAAAACACATACCCTAAGAGCACTATTTAGGCTAATTTTAAAGTTCGAAAACATTTTGGATTTAAAATTTGACATCCTATTTTATTGAACAATTTAAAATTTCCAAAAATTTAAAGAGGTTCGGTCCAAATTTTAAAATCCGGTTGAACTCGTTCTGATTAAAATTACGGTTTGGTCCGAAACGGTTCAATAAAATAAGATAGTGGTTTGGTTTATCACTCAAAACCGGTTAGGTTAGGTTCAATTTAGTTACTATGGTCCGACCTGACCCGATTAAGAAAACCCGGACAGGTTTATCCCAATCCGGTTTAGCGATTGGACCGGCCCATGAACCCTAGGGTTCGGCCGAAATAATTCTATAGGCTAATTAGGGTTTTAAAATCCACCATAAAACTTAACTTAGCCATCAAGAATTATTAATTATATAAAATAATTTCCAATAATGCTTATATATATATAAAAATTTGGCATATGTATATATATATATATATATATATATATATATATATATATATATAAATATTGTCAAGATTCTATATTTGAGATGTAAATCAATCAACAATGTAAATATATATTAATATACAATTTTGGCCGAATTATATATATATATATATATATATATATATATATATATATATATATAAAATATTGTCGAATATATCTTTTAGGGATAAAAATGCGTAGACAATATATCTTCTTAATTGTTTAATAGTAACTAAATCTATCAATAAATATATTAACCCTATTTTAATCCATATATATTAATAGTTAATATCTTTTACAATATTATATTAGAACCTATCCTTAGTTCCAACTTCTAGATATAGTTACCTTTTAGTCAAATTTAAAAATGGCAACCTATATCTATTATAGATTGTGCCGAATTTTTAATTGCTTGGTGGCCAAGAAAATAATTTTTTTTACCTAAAACACCCCTAGGAATTTTCGGCACTAACAAAAAAATTGGAAAAGTTGTCAAATTTTATGATCAAACTCTAACTTGATCATGAATCCAAAACATGTTCTTGATAAAACTCATGGTGTTCTTGAAGATCTTCAACATCAAACTTATATTGATCATGAAATATTCGTTTTTGATCTAGAAAAACATGTAAATTTGAAAGTTTTAAGTTTTTAAAGTTCAAACACATGAAATCTACTTAAAAATTTCGGATTCTTCATGGTGTTCATGAACATCAAAAATTCGTTTTTCATGAACATCAAGAACATCAGTTTATCAAAATTTTAAGAACTCCTAACACAGGTTCTGATACCACTGTTGAATTACGGGGACGTAATACTACGGAATGCTAAACGTGTACTAGCAAGAAATCTAATCTACGCAGCGGAATTAGTACACATACCTTTTAGCTTTCCTGCCCAAGAACGATGTGGAGGGAGTTATGATCCTCCGGTCGGAACCACGTGCAAGTTCTTCGTTAGAAGAAGTCCCACGCGATGTAGCTCCACAACAAGACCTCTGATCGATTCTTCAACGGAGATGGAACCTCTGACCAGATGTGATGGTGCTGAATTTAACTAAGGGAAACAAGTTTTCTCAATGGAGATCCTTGTTATTATGAATGAGTGAATAAACCCTTAGCAGACACCCCTATATATAGTATTAGTGGAGTTTCCAAAAGGCAACTCCAACCAATGTGGTATAGGGTGGCCGGTCGAATTGCATGTATAAGGGGGAGGCCCAATTTTGGGCCTCCCTTATCAATTACTAATTGGATTTGCCCAATTAGCCCAGATTGACAATTATCTAATTAACTTAGGTAATTCCCTTAATTAACGGGCTCCTATTACGGCGCCACGTCACCATATGCTAACATATATATATATATTATATATATGCAATACTGGAAATTATTTTACATAATTAATATTTCTTGGTGACTAAGTTAAGTTTTTAGTGGATTTTAAAACCCTACTTAGCCCACAAGAAACATTTCGGCTGAACCCTATGGGTTTAATGGGCCATTCAAATTTGCAAAACCGGAGCGGATTAAACCAAACCGGATTTTCTTAATCAGTTCGACCTAGTCGGGTCGGGTCGAACCGGGGTAACTAAGTGGATCTAACCGAACCGGTTTTGAGAGTTGAACTGAAATCCTATTTTATTGAACAGGTTCGAACCGAACCAGATTTTAAATAAAACCGGACCGAACCGAATTTAAGGAACCGAACCGGATTGAACCGAAAATTACTGAACCGAATCGGATTTTGAAAATTGAATTCAAGTCAATTAATAAAATGGGATGGTCAAATTTTAAAATCCAAATGTTTTCAAACTTTAAAATAGTCTACACAGTGCTCAGAGGTTTAATATTTTCACGTTTTAATTAAACCTTAATGCCTAGTTTCGATTATGGAGATGGATCTCAGAAATGCATGACTTTGGGACTGGAATAATTAGAGGGCTGAATCATCACATAAATCTATTCGAACTGTCGTCTTGACTATGTCAAGCTAGCTGGAAATTGCAAGTTGGGGGTAGAGCCCTGGTTAAATATATGGTTTGCGCACTAGGATAGACATGCAGTGATGGTTGCAACTGCCTAAGATCCATGTCTAGAAATACGCATGATTGACTGTAAGCATGAAATGAAACTCATCCCCTAATATTTTAAAGTGTTTTTAAAATAAAAACCAGTCGCCAAATTTGTATGTGTGATGTGGAATTTTCATGTATGACACGTATGCTTGATGATGAGGATGTAGCCGCATGTAATAGTTTACTTAGAAAGTAGAATTATTTATATGCAAGCATGAGTTCCTCGGAACATTAGACGCATGACGCGTATGCATGATGTGTGGTTTGTATGATGAATTTGGCTTGCTATGATTATTTTCTTGTGAAGTAGAATTGTGTATGCATGCGTAAATTCATCGGAATATTTTTCAAAAACAAAATGGGCTTTGGGAAAGTCAAGATCGGGTATGCTTATTTTGAAATTCCCGTTCCGGTGATTTGCGAATAAACCGTTTTAAAAGACCGATCTATTGGGTTGAAGGCGACGATAATGTGAACTCTTTCACGAACCCCCTTCCCTTGGTTTACTAGCGGTCGGTTGGTTTAGATGGCCGAGGAATCATTATTTGTCGTATTCCATCTTAATAACTATCCGATGTATGAAATTCTTTCTCAAAATATTATTGTCTCCCTGATTATGCATGATTATCAATGTGTTCGTATGAGTTGGTTGAATGAGGCGATTCGACATTCCTCATAATCTTGATGGTATGAATTATGATGAATAAAAGGAGTATGTGTTGAACTCTCTACTATGATTCTGAAAAGCAGAGAGGACAGCTACGGATGAATATAGTAGTCTGTATGATTTTGACAATGAGAGATGAATGTGATAATTTGTTTCCCCAAGAATGGGAGTAGGTTCTTTGATGATCTGAACGCGTATGTGGTGATACATTCAAACTTGGTCAAAGGGGTTGAAGAAGACTTCAATTGCAACCAGATAATGTTACAGCTTAGTATCCCTTTACATCCGCCTCGGATGAAGCAAGGATGCAAAACCTAGAAATTTTTCGGTTGAACATGATGGTCTTCTCTCTCTCCATGGATGCTGGTGTAAGGACGCTCGAGACCTTCGCAATGAAAGGTCAAAATGGAAAAGATGTATATGGTTGTCTGACGTTGACGGGACTCACTCACCATGAGTTTAATAAAGTACAGTAACCACATAAGTGAAGGGACAACCTTCTCTGTTCACCATAGTGGGTCTAAAGTAGCCAACCATGATCCGCATATCATGAAGAGAATTGGACCAAAAAGGTCCTATTCGATAATCCGGTGGGTTAAACCCCGTTGATAAAGTGCGTCCCAATTACGCCTCGTATGTCATGAGTATAAAGCTGTAAAACATTTTACACGGAAACAAATCATTTGATATGATTCACTCGTGAATTTACTTAGATGTGAAGTTCAACATGACTCAAAGTTCTCAACTATCTATGCGACAAGCATGGATCAAATACGCGACCTACAGATCAAGAACCATACTATTGTCATTTATTGTTCATTGTTCGTTTGAGTTACTAAAATTTTGGTTATTTCAAAATTTGGAGTTAATGAAGGAAGTAATTATTGCTCGATTCGAAGCACGATTTACTTATTTATTTAACGGTCCCGTCAAAGGGAACGATCTGAAACGAAAATACAAACCCACGGGTTAGAACCAAAATTTTGTGGTCGCATAAAATGAAACGATTCACATACTCCGTCATCACAGTCGGCTAGATCGAACGATTTAACTCTTTCTTATTTGTTAGTGCTCCGTAATATGATAAATTCCGTAATGATGAACATTTGCGAAACTGATTGGATTAAATTATATTGAATTATAGAAATGAAACGATTTATACCATGGGTTAAACCTGGAATAGGCGCCACGCGCGCGCGTACCTCGAAAGACGGAACACATCGTTTCAGAGAACGAATTTAATAGTGAAGTGTTTTAATGAATGAATGCTGATTTTTTTTTGCCTCCCTTTGGGAATAATTCATTTAATACTTATACGATGAAAAGAGGTATGCTTTACAAGTTACCACGAACTCGTAAATTATTAACTGATGCATAAGGCGAAAGCCCAATGCACAGTTCAGGGATGGATAAAGTCTTTGAAATGAATTTGAAAATGAAAAGGATGATGTCGGTAAAATGACTCTCCCACTAAATCCCTTGAACGAAAAGACAAGCAAGACATTAATATCGATAACACACTTCAACTGCATGGTTTGAAAACATAATGTTAGAGTTCAACAACCGACTTTCCCTATGGGATGAAATGCAGTTGACTCACATCAATGTAGAACTATGTTCCAACAAATTCTGGTTAAACACGACGCCGTAAAAGCTAAAAGGAATGATAACGAGGTAAAGTTTATCATCATGCGACATTAATTTGCGCATTAAACAAGTATTCGAACCAAGAGTACGACAACTACTCTTAGAGGATACACATTTAAATTAGCTTGGGATAATAGTGTCGTGGTCGAACATGAGACGTTACATTCCTTGAGGACGAATTTCCAATGCTTGGTGAAATCAAAATAGATAAAGTCTTGATCAAAATGGAGCAGGATGACTATGATGGTCAGGTCCCACTTACTTCGAGTGGGAGATTTGAGGCAGCAACGCAGGTGAATGACATGGTAAATGAAGATGGAGACATTTTCATAGTAAATCCAGTGGGAGGAGACAATCCTACCACACAAATCACTGTTGCTGCAAGTGCGAATCAAGTTGAACCTGATAATCATGTAGCCGGACCGCTGGATGAAAATTTAATAATACCACAACTACCCATTGTTCCCAGTGGGAGTGTATCAACCAACTTGGTTCCAGATCCTAGTGATCAAGGAATTCATCTCGGAGGTAAAATCCCAAGACCGAGAGGTCGTCCAAGAAAATTTGTAGGTCAAGATTCTAGCACTGCCCTTGTTCCCAATGGGATTTGATGGATATACGCCCAATTTGAACCCGTTGACTTCCAAACCGTTGTATTTTTATCGTCCCATTACCGATTGTAAATCGAAACTTCAACCCGAACACTTCGCGAGAACATCAACGGCTCGAACGGGGCCGAAGCGCCCGTCCGGCCAAGGTAAACTCACCTAGGTGAGGTTGGGTGGCCACACCCGACCTCCCCTAGGAGAGATCGGGTCAGCCAACCCGATCTCTCCTAGGAGAGATCGGGTCGGCCAACCCGATCTCTCCTAGGAGGGATGGGGTTGGCCAACCCCATCCCCCCTAGGAGGGGTTGGGTGCCCTCACCCAACCCCTACCCTTGGGGGTCGGATTTCTCCCCCCCCCAAGGGCCCCTGCGCCATTTTCGGACACCCACACCCGGTTCACGTCGCCTACCTTCTCCGTATCCTAAGGTCTTAATTGTGCGCTTAAAGGTTAATTAATTGTGTTTAAAGGTTAACGATGTCATTAAGCCACCTTAATGACACCGTTGCCTATAAATACCCCACCTTCACAACTCATTTGATCATCTTGGCAAGTTGCACAATTTTGCTCTGACATCTCTCTAAAACCGTACTGACTTAGGCATCGGAGAGGGTTCATCAGGCACCCCCCCCCTCTGTGCCTGGTATTGCCCCTCTTGCAGGGTGGCAAGGAGAAGAGAACCAAGGAAGAAGAAGAGCATAGAGCAGTAGGACAAGCCCCAGGGATAAGAAGTACAAGCCTTAGGAGGTCAGAAGGAGAGAAGGAAAGGAGGTCAGAAGGAGAGAAGGAAAGGAGGTCAGTAGGAGAGAAGGAAAGGAGGTCAGAAGGAGAGAAGAGAAGGACACACATCAGAACGACTACCCCAAGAGAGTATAAGGGCAGGGATCAGAACGACTACCCCAAGGGAGTATAAGGGCAGGGATCAGAACGACTACCCCAAGGGAGTATAAGGGCACGGATCAGAACGACTAGTCCTAGGAGCACTGAACCCGACATTTCATTAGTGGGAGATAAATTCTAGATTGACGACCCGTTGACCTAGACTTTATAACCTAACACTTGGCGCCGTCCGTGGGCTTCGAACAGAAAGCCTGGCAATAACAAGAGCGATGACGAGCAGCTTAGTATATAGGCATCACCGCCCACCTGGGGGCAATGGGCGAGGGAGACAGCCTATACCTCCAGCAAGGCAGCCTAACCCAGAGAAACAGCCTGCACACCCAGAGCCTCAAGTAACCCCATAGGCACCCCAGCCCAACAACCAGGAAAGAGGACCCTCACGCCCAGCTGGGGATGAGTCTTCCACAGCTTCAACTCCATTGACTAGGAAGCCACAGGGACAGGGGGGCAACAAGGAGTGTCATCCCAATACACGGCACCTCCACAGGGATATCACTATGAGGCACAACCTCAAGGGTACCCATATGGAATACTGACTCAAAGGAACGACAATCGTGCCCACACAACCAACACAAGGCCGGCATACACACAGGGAGCACATACAGTGACTGCAGGGCTGATGAGTGCCTCGGACGAGCTACTAGCTTACAGAGAAACCCTAAGGAATAGGCAGGAAAGGCAACACCGACAGGAAGGAGAAGAAGCTCATGAAGAGGAGCAAATCCCGACGGAAGAACGCCACTCGCACCCTCGAGCAGGGCAGCAAGGAGAACAAAGGAGAGACAACCAAAGGCCACCCCCAGGGGGAAGGCAGCAGTCTGTGCCTCCAAGGCAGCAACAGACACAACAGGATGCCAGGGCATATACCCCTCTGGGGGCAGATAGACAGTCAAGACCTCCAAGGAGGTATGAATTCAACCAAGTACCCCAACAGGGACATACACCGCACTAAGGGAGGACATACATGCCAGACCAACAAGGATATAGGAGTTCCAACATCCACCCTGGCAATGTACACATACAGTCCGCATCACCACAGACATGACCAAGGGACATACCAAGGAAAGCTCAAAGGGAGGGACATAGTCCCAACAACACAACAAGGCAACCACCTACCCATGAACAGCACGACAGGTCCAAACCCCTCATGCATTACAACCCTTGGCACACATCCCCCTAGGACAGGGGAGCAGTCAAAAAGACAAGAATTTGAACAGGGGACTCATAGAGTACCACACCATGTTAGTACATAGCTACTACAATGGGAAGTCTCATGGAGAGACGTAGTAGAGTAAGATCGCACATAGCATACATGAAGGATACACCTCCACCTAGTCCGCCTTGCAAGGATGCGACCTTATATTCCTCAAGTGGAAGGAATACACACAGACTAATGGAGGAAAACAGTTACATTACCAGAGAAGCAGGGGATATCAACACCCCCACACTCATATCCTTCCCATATCCTCTTATTTAATTTATCTGCATAACAAGTCAACTCCCTAAAAGGGGTAGATTTTGATACTTGATATCAACATGTTTTCCAAGAATGACCATACCGGACGCCTTCGGGCTCCGTGATATATATATACACAGGTGGACCACTAGAAGAATACGTAAAAGGCCATCGCCAATCAAGAGATGCACAAGCAACAGATTCCTCAATCCCAAAGAACACCTATAAGGTCAAGTTTCTGGGAAAGATCACAAGATGGAAGGCTCACTTACAAAAATAAGTTGAGCACCCCCAACATCCTATAGAGGAACTACCATGAAGGTCACAAAAGATTACCCCCACCATAACCTTCCACTAAGCATCCTAGGGCCAAGTCCGTCAAAGGGTCCCATCGGGCATTGGTATGCAAGGGGGGCACCAGTTACAACATGCCCTCCCCACAAACGCCCATTAGCATAAGAGGGGGTAGCCGCGAACACATCCCTCCAAAAATGGAGGAAACCATATCACATGGGTAACACCCACCATCAGAAGCAAACACCTCCAGCGGATCTTTATGATTTCACAAAATAGCCAGGATATACAACTACACTTAGAAAGCTCATCCCAGATAATGGAATACACCTCCATCAAAAACCCTCAAGGACACCAAGCCTAGCAAAGGAAGAACGGTGACACCATCATCAAGCTTTTAAAAAGGGATATGGAAAACATAGTATTTCCACACAATGATATGTTAGTCATAAGAGAGGGAATCACCAACTTTGACATGAAGAGAACCATACTACATGAAGGGAGTCCGTCAGACATCTCCCATGACCAACCATTGATGATACTAGAGAAGAGTCAGGCATACCTAATACCAATGGACCCCCTACTAGTAAAGGTGGTCAGAACATCAACACACCCATTAGGGACACGGCACCGCAAATGAACCAGGAATAAGGATGGAACACATATCCTTAAAAGTATCCTTACAAGTATCCTTACAAGTATCCTTGCATTTATTCTTGCAAAAATAAACTCCGTAGATAAAGAGGTTATCTAATAGATGACTATGTCTCTGTTCTCAAAATATGATCCTAACCCGGAGATCCTTGGACTCCGTATTATATATGCAATGAATAACATGTTCATCAAAGATAGGTACACGAAGATTCAGAACAGCGCCTTAAAGATTAGGCACATACCTCTACCAAGTACGACACATTTGAGTGTTCATAAACACTCCCTCGCCGTCGCACAAGAAAGAAAGGCAGCCAAGGATACAAGTCCTAACAAAACAAACATCGGTAGAAAATCCGGTCATTGAAGTCGTGCACCAAGAGAGAAACTCTAAGGATGCAAGATTGGCAAAAGAGATAGTGCAACAACTAGAGTATGAAATAGGAGATACATCTCCTATCAAGAGCCTTAGGGCAAGATAATAGTTCTACAAGATCAACCAAAGAAGAGCTCTAAAGCTTGGGGAGTAAGGTTTCAAGATCGACCCTCACACTAGACGCACATCCCGATCAACCACCTTGTCTGCAAATGATAAGACATTTGACTCTGGCATCCCATCAAGAGGAGAACCCCGATAAAAGGGGCACTAGAAAAATATCCCGCCTTTAAGGCCGTACGCCGAATACATGATGAATGAAGGTTATGACAAAACAAAAAAGGAGGGACTTGTCAGCTCAACACACCTCAAACACGTATACATACGAAACACAAATGCAGCCCCTAATGAAGTCATCCAACAAGGAATAACCAATACGGGGGCAAAACCATGGAAAATCATGCAGCATCACCGGCAAACCTAAAGAAAAACGCCCTTTTTAGATTCAAGTCCTAATGCAAAGGAAGACTATAATCAACATTCAAGGTGGGAGGAGCATGACCAATGTGACACCCCCTAAAGGCATTGAAGAATACTCCAATGTGAAGGAAAAGGCAAACCACACTAAGTGCCACAACACTCCAAGAAGATTATCACAGCCCGGTCAGACCCCCCCATGCACGGGCAAAGAGCATGGAATAGATTGACTAGTCTGAAACACACCTACGAGATTAACAACTCAAGACGTCATTCTATGAGAGAGCTTTTCAACCTAAAACACAAGGAAGGGGGGGAAAGAATTTACAAACACCCCTAGGATACAAACATTGCCACATCCTAGTTATCAAGAGAATGAAATCCACCCCCACCCACCCAAAGCAAAAGCTCTCCACCCAATCCCTAAAGATACATCCGACAAAGGCATTATCCAAACCATGCCTATGACTGAAACAAGCAAGCATGAGAAAGAGTAAATCCTACAAGGGACACTCATCACATTCAAACAAGCAGACAAGGGAGCCCCGAGCATAAGGGGCACCCAACCAAGAAAGTGAACGAGGGGCCTTCAACGGCCAAATGTGAAAGGCGGTGTGACCACCAAGCAACTAGGGGGGCACCAAACGAATAAGTGCTTGGTAGCCCACCTAAGTATAAAAGAAGATATTAGAGGCAGCAGATCACAAGAACATGCAATACCACCTTTCCCAGAAAAGGTCACATAGGAGGAAAACATCATCAACTCCCTATATGAACTCGTCCTAAGTTGGCAACACACAAACATCGCCCTCGAGAGGTGATCTCCCACATTGAAGAAAAAGCGTGGCAACAAGCAATATCGTAGAAGGAGAAGTCAAGTAAAGACTCGAAAAGCATACCAAAAATGCACCATACATGAGAAGGGACACGAGATAAGGTAATATTATGAGCCCTCCGGGAGCCAATCCCGCGAACACATTCGACGCCCCCAAGAGCGTATCTTGAGAGTAGTTCTAAAACTACGAACCCTGTGCCCTCCGGGAGCCTATCCCGCGAACAGATTCGACGCCCCCAAGAGCGTATCTTGAGAGTAGTTTTTATACTACGATCTTCGACGCCCCCAAGAGCGTATCTTGAGAGTAGTATTCATACTACGACCTTCGACGCCCCCAAGAGCGTATCTTGAGAGTAGTTTATACACTACGACCTTCGACGCACCAAGAGCGTATCTTGAGAGTGGTTTCCAAAAACTACGAATTTCGACGCCCCCAAGAGCGTATCTTGAGAGTAGTGTTCATACTACGACCTTCGACGCCCCCAAGAGCGTATCTTGAGAGTAGTTATTACACTACGAACTTCGACGCACCAAGAGCGTATCTTGAGAGTGGTTTCCAAAAACTACGAATTCGACGCCCCCAGGAGCGTATCTTGAGGTAGATTTGCAACCTACCAGATTCGACGCCCCCAAGAGCGTATCTTGAGGTAGAAAAAACACTACCAGTTCGACGCCCCCAAGAGCGTATCTTGAGGTAGATTTCAAACTACCAGTTCGACGCCCACCTAGAGCGTATCTTTGGTCTAACCTGAGCCCTCCGGGAGCCTATCCTGTGAAACGTTAAGTGCCGTCCGAGAGCCTGTCTCGTGAACAGTTTTCGACGCCCACCAAGAGCGTATCTTTGGTCTAACAGTACAACGTATACCGTGTAAGGGGTATCAGAAGAGATCATCACACCATGCTCAGAAGGATACCATGAGAAAGAATTTCTAAGTAAAGTTGTATAAAGAACACATAATGTTATTTCTTGATGAGATAGCAGGTATGATGTAAAGGAAAGCACAAAAGAAAGATAAAGAAAGGAAAGCATATTCAAAGGAGAAGTCCATGACCAAAGGATCATATACAGAAGCACAAGAGGTTATCATGAAAAGTAACGAGTTATCCTACCACCCATATCACAAGTCAAGAGAAGTATCTCAAAGGAACCCAACACCACCAAGAAGGATAGCAAAGACATGAAATCCGAAGGTCAAAGCTCTCAAAATAAGCTCGACCCATCAAGAAGAGAATTGCCTTACAAGTCACACAAATCAACCTCCGACAAATATTATTGTCATACATGTCGCCCTCGCGTGACCTATGCTCGTATCAGACTTGAACATCGTCAAGCACAACTCATGAAGGAGACATCTAAAGAGCATAAAAGATACAACATCCGACAAGACGAGACATCGGGACCTAACCCAACAAACATAGCCTACACAAAAGGCAACTATAGCAATAAAGGCTCTCCAATGAGAAAGGAATACTAAAGCACAACTCCATACATCGTGATGTGGCTATCATGTCCACATACACTGAAGTGGCTATCATGTCCACATACCTTGAAGTGGCTATCATGTCCACATACCTTGAAGTGGCTATCACGTCCACATACCTTGAAGTGGCTATCATGTCCACATACCTTGAAGTGGCTATCATGTCCACATACCTTGAAGTGGCTATCACGTCCACATACCCTGAACTGGCTATCATGTCCACACACTACAGAAGGGCTATCACTCCGACACATCACGAAGTGGCTATCACGTCCACATACCCCGAAGTGATTATCATGGCAGCACATCATAAAACATCTGTCAAAGACATGCATTGTAAAGACACCATCCCGACCACGAACATCAAAAGGCTACGCCTAGCCTTAGGAGGAGGTTCAAGAAAAAGGAAAAACAACACCCTTCGTACGCTCATCAAAGGTAGGCACTTATATTTCAACCCACTGGGTGATACTAGAAAGGAGACGTCCTCATTATGAAGACAACCTCCATATCTCACGAAATCAATCATGAAGCAAAGAATCACGACAAGCACTATTGAGGGCATATAACAAAACGATCCCCACAACGATCACAACTACGATACTAGTAGAGGCTAACTCAAGAGCAGTCTCCACCAAACTCCAAAGCAAGAATTTGCTATCTTAATCAGAGCCATGGCAAGAGAAAGGAACCTCAATGAAAGGTGATGATCACACCCATCACCAAAAGAAAAATCTTCAACGCAGGGGTTAATAACATAACCCATAGGAAAGACAAAAACACTTTCAAAAGTCGTCAAATCTACATGAAGATGAAATAAACTTGAGACTCGGCCCCTCGGCTGGGGGGCAGGGGATAGAGAAGAGACATCAAGACCTATGATCACCCCATCGCCAGCCACAGGTTGTTTCCTTTTGTCAAGCAAAGAGGGTGCCTCTTCAACCACTACCTCCTTATCATGGGAGGGAGTCAGCAAGGGGGCACTTGAAGGAGAGCCTCTCGCGGTTTCCTTCTCCTTGGCAGCCGAGGGCCCGACCTCAGAGTCAGGTTTCCGCGCCTCGGATTTAGATTGACTTGAACTCTCACCCACCACAAGAACCATTCGGTAACCAGGGAAGAACGCTCTAACAACAAGAAGGAAGCAGCATGAGAACAATCATAAGTATATCACAAAGAAAAGAGAAGGGAAAAAGAACATACTGGAAGCATTAGCAGCCATCCCTGACTTAGAAAATTTCTAGGCCTGATAAGCAGAACTAGAGGGTTCTTCCCTCTCATCTGATTCAACGGACGG
The DNA here is from genome assembly GCA_036873135.1 of Clarkia xantiana subsp. parviflora. Lineage (NCBI taxonomy): Eukaryota > Viridiplantae > Streptophyta > Magnoliopsida > Myrtales > Onagraceae > Clarkia > Clarkia xantiana. The sequence goes on from JAPTYO010000018.1 coordinate 4,610,583, forward strand.
TCAGATTTGGTCTGACTACCTTGGAAAACGATCTTCAAGGTCTCCCTGTTTGAATATAAAATTTCACAACATACCGAAGGGCCCTCTGCAGGAGTTACGCGAATCCCAGCTTTGCACAGCTGCTGCTCTGTCACGCAAGACAGGGCGCAATAGGCGCACGCCTTGTGAGCTCGGTATATAGCCTCCATGTTCGCTTTTTCTGAATTGGAAAACTCAGCATATGTCAGCACAAGATCATTCTCAGTAACATGGGCAACTGGCCAAGTCACCCCGACGTCATGGGCAAATAAATAGTGTTCTTCCCAGTGACTTCTCGACCGATCAGAAGCACTCACAAAATGAAGTTTAGTGTCCCACTTTACTTCTCCCAAGTTAAAACTCGCAAAATCTCGCCGTTTCAACAAAGGCCAGCGAATAGAGATGAAAGATAAGCCGGTAGAGTCCTGGGCGCTGAAGTCAGAAGAAACACCGAAAAATTAGTGTAGAGTAACGCCACGAATGCTGGTGGCATAACACCCGGAAGCAAACCCAATAATGTATCCCAGCGGGCATGAGATCAAGTGGGGAAATCCTGTAAAAGCGACAAAGTATGACCAAGTCGCGACAATAGGGAAAACACAACCCCTCCCATATCTGTCCAATATACACCGCCGCCATCTCAGTGGGGGGCACAGTAGGCTCACCCCAAGCAACTTTAGGGAGTATGTCAAAAGGGAAAACTACCTCCACGAGTGGACAGAGTCCGGACTGCTCCACGTAACGCTTATAATCCTTGCATTGCAGCTGGTTGCCAGAAAAAGTTTGGAACATATGTTCCGACTCCGAACCAGACTCTGACTCAGGAGAAGAGTCTGTGCTATCCTCAGATCCCGAATCAGCGGATGCCGCAGGATCCGACTCAGAATCAAAATCAGTATCTGAAAATTCCTAACTCCTGGAGTGGGGATGAAAAACTCACTCATTTTGTTGTATCCGGCAAACCGAGAAGGTAATCCTAGTGAGAGACGCGCCAGCAAGGTTGTATCTACCCAACAAGTTATCCGGTAACTCTCAAACTGCAAGTCCTGCAATGACAAAAGCAACAGTCTACTCACCAAGTGCAACTATAGGGTGAACATCTTCCACAGGTACAGACTCATAAGTTTACAACTACAACATAGCGAACTTCCTCTATACGGGGGCAACTCTATGTAGGTAAGGGCCTCGTCCCAACACTTATACAGTCCACATGTGCCTATGTGCACCTACTCGTGCCTACGTGCACCTACTCATGCCTACGCGCACCTACTCATGCCTACGCGTGCCTACTCGTGCCTACGCGCACCTACGTGTGCCTACGCGCACCTACCTGTGCCAACACGTACCTATTCGAACCTATGTGGCCCATCACGAATGATTGAGGTAACAATGCGAGTACGATTATGACATTAACACCTATGTGTGTATATCATTTTATGATGACAGGTTATACAAACTCACGCGTATATCCTTAACAAGCGGAACGCGAGATATGCCCACAACTACAAACACTACCGTGTTAACAAGCATGTACGTACAAGTTGTTTCACAACACAAATTACTACATGGATTCCATCGATCGACAATTTCGGTAAAAAAGTGGCTAAGTAAGCGATTCAAGAACGACAAGGTCTCGGCCACCTAGCGCATGTAATCAACAAAGGTAGTAACACTCTTGACTATACATACAAAATTTCTAAACACATATCCATTTTTCATGCATTTTACACTATGTTGATGTTTGTTAGGATTTTCATCGAACACTTGGAATGCGTGAAAAATTAAGTTCTACCCAAGCTAAGGATTGGCCAAATTAAGGTGGCCTTAGAAATTTTCATACCTGGAAATGTTCTCTAACCGCCCTCCGAAGTCCGACCACCGTGAAAAATGCCGTCGTCGCCGGAAAAAAGTTGCAGCCGCCGCCTCGCTGCCGTGCTCCGCTGTCTCCGCCGCCGCTATCACGCCCGTCGCCGCTGTCACGCCCGTCGCCGCTGCTGTCTCCCTCGCCGGAGGTGGTCACGCCGCCGTGAGTGGTGAGTGGTATGCTGAAGTTTCTTGGTCCTCAAGAAAGTTTGACCCCAAGTATCTTACTCTTCAAGAAAGGAGGAGGAGACGACCTTTGGTGTGGAGACTAAGTATGGGAGGTGTGTATACTCTCTCCTCTATATAGGGTGTGGGTAAGGCTTTACCTCTCCTTATTTTTTCTAACTCCTTTTTATGAGTTGACAACAGGCATACACACTTACACACCCTTACATACGTACATACGCTGTGTTTACACACATACATACACGACATATATTTATTGTCACGACTTCATTAAATACATACTTGTATGCATATTACCACATATTTATTTCTATATTTTTATCACTGATTACATAATCATCACATGTCATACGTTTACTTATACACGTGCATACATCATGTTTGCATACACGTCAGCATTTAAGTCCATGTTACGTACATACACATACATTGCCACGCATATGTATGTTATACATATATACACACTGCACTAACCATGTCAGCAGTTATGATCCCCTTCGTTGAAGCTAGGGATGGAAAACACGATATTGAGGCCCACGCGCCGGCAGACAGTAAGTCTATTATGAGGTAACTCCCGAACTTAAATCAGACGTCTATCCTATCGAAAAATAGAGTCAATGAAGGGTCACGCCATTACTTGACTCGGGGGCAAATGATGGATATATGTCCGATTCGGGTGTGTTTTACATTCGGGCTTCGTCAACACGCAAAACCCACAAACGGTTTACAAACAGCTATAACAGGTTAGAACAGTCCGAACGTGCGACAAGCGCATACTCGGACCGTGAACTGTCCGGATTGTCCAAGCAATCCGATCCTCCGAATTTTCAACGCAATCCGAAGGTTCGGGATGTCTCTTCGGGACACGCGTATCCCCATATACTTACACTGCACGCGAGCCTTTCCTTTGCCAATTTTACTCAAATCCACGCCCGGTTCACGTTTTTCTACTAAACCGGGGTCGGACCACTTAAAACCGGGTTTGAACCCAAGATGCCATATATATAGGAACCTTGGTCACCCATTTCATAACGTGTATTGGCAAGAGTGCTCTGACTTTTCACTAGCTTTATCTCTCTTAGATTTCTCATTTTAACATCGGAGAGGGCTTATCGTACACCAACCCCCCTCGTGGTGTCAATACTGCCCTGTGTGCAGGTCTCAGGTGGAGCGCGCGTACAAGACATGTACAGCAACCCGACAACCCAACGAACACTGTAACCTACCTCACAATAACCCGACGCCCCAAGTGGTTCAGGTCCCAACAATACCCTAGGTGGATTTTAACCCAACAGTCTTTTAAATAGAGAGTGTTACAGATTTATTTGGGGTTAATTAATTTCTCCCTTTTAGTTGAGACTAAAAAATACCTCCTCCCTATACAAAGTCGTTCGGCCGAATACCCCAAGAGCAAAGAGGTGCCAAATTGCTTCAAATAATTACCCCGGAGATCCATCCCAGTGACCGATTGAAAATAGGCTTTACTGTGGAGACCATTTTTTGTAGATTTCTCCTTCACAAGAGTTCCTACATGACCCGTCCGGCAGACCGTTATCTCCCCGTCACGTTCCTGGGACAATGGAAAGCAATATAGGTATATGCGTTCTTTCCGCTGCGTAATTCGTTACATAGCATGTAACTTGTGATTTTGTTTCCGTTGCGACTGTCCCCATATTTCTAATAGTCGTATCAGAGCTTGTGTTAACATATGTAGATTGGGCGTCGTAATTAGGAGCCCATTAATATGTATATGTTACCTAAGAAATTGGGTAAATGTCACATTAGGGTAATTGGGCTTGACCCAAATCTCAATTGACATGAGTGGCCCAAATATTGACCTCCCTTATACATGGCCGGCCGAAGTAGGTATTAAGGGCGAAGTGGACTTTTTTCCACTTTGCTCCTCCTATAAATAAATGGTGTTAGGGTTTTCTAAAGGGTAATTAACAATTCCTTTTAAGTGGTGATTTGAGAGAAAACCCTCCTCCCTAAATACCTAGTTCGGCCGAACCATATACTATACCAAGGGTGTGCCAATTTGCTTGGAGCAAATCACTCCGGAGATCCGTCCCTGCGAAGAATCGATCAGAGGCTTTGCTGTGGAGCTAATACCGCGTAGGACTTCCTTAACAAGACTTTCTACGGGTTCCGTCCAGTGGAACGCGAACTCCCTCAGGAGGATCCTTTGGACTACGGAAATGGTTTAAGGTATGTGCACATCCTCCGCTGCGTAATTCTGATTACAAGCACGTGCCTTATTTATGTTTCTGTAGTAGTCAACCCTGTAATCCACAGTGGTATCAGAGCCTGTGTTTGAAGTTCTTGACTTTGATAAATTGGTGTCCTTGATTTTTAAAAGTGATGGCCGGAATTTTAAAGAGTGAAAATTTAAAATTTCCAATTTTTACAATTGTTAGGACCGAAATTTTCATGATGTTCTTAGTAAAATTTGATGTTCATGATCTTCAAGAAAAAGGGGATTTTTATCAAAATCAAACATTGGATTGTAGATCTTATTAAAATTTGATATTGAAATTTGACCACCTGTCTCCAATTATGTGTTTCGGCCGAACCCTAGGTAAATTAACAATGTAAAATTTTTAATTTCTTAGGCCCCAAGTGATGTGTATTTCGGCCGAAATAGGTGATAATACTGTTTACCATATTTTAATTTTTATTAAAGGTGACAATATATCTATAAATGGAAATATATAGATAGGTTCACATTAAATATATAACTATCAATATATCTAACTAAATTATAGGGATTAAACATATTATTGATAGATTTAGTTACCTAAAAGATTAAAAAAAAAAATTGTCAAATATTTGTTTCCATAATAAAGATATTAACAAAAATATATATATATATATATATATATGTTGGGGCCGATATTTATATGTATGTATATATATTGTTGATTGATTTACATCTTATAGATAGAATCTTGACAATATATATATATATATATATATATATATATATATATATATATATATATGTGGATGTGTGCCGAAATATATATGTATATTTGCAATATTGGAAATTATTTTGTATAGCTAACAATTCTTGGAGGCTAAGTTAAGTTTTTATTGGACTTTAAAACTTTATTTAGCCCACATGATTATTTCGGCCCAACCCTTGGGTGATTAATGGGTCGGGTGCTAAACCGAATAGGAATAAAACCAAACCGAGTTTTCTTAATCGGTTCGACCTACCTGGGTTGGGTCAGACCAGGGTAACTAAGTGAACCTAACTAAACCGGTTTTGAGTGATTGAACCAAACCCTATTTTATTGAACCGGTTCGGACCGAACCAGATTTTGAAAAACCGAACCGAACCGGATTCTGGAAGTGTTCGTGTATGACACGTGCTTGAATGTTGAGGATGTAGCTGTATGTGGTAGTTTACTTGGAAAGTAGAATTATATATGCTAGCATGAGTTTCTTGGAACATTAGACGCATGACCCGTACACATGATGTATGGTTTGGTTGATGAATTTATGGCTTGCTATAATAATTTACTAGTGAAGTAGAATTATATAGGCATGCGTAAGTTCATCGGAATATTTTTAAATACAAAAGGGCCTTGGGAAATCCAAGATCGGGTATGCTTTTTTCAAAGTTCCCGTTCCGGTAATTTACGAATAAAACCGTTTTTAAGAGACTGATCTATTGGATCGAAGACGACGGTAATGTGAACTCTTTCACTAACCCCCTTCCCTCGGTTTACTGGAGGTCGGTTGGTTTAGATGGCTGAGGAATCATTATTTGTCATATTCCATCTTAATAGATATCCGATGTACAACATAGATGGCTTCATCATGTGCTAATAAGCTTTTGATTGAGACAAACTACGACTCATGGAGCAAACACGCCAGCACACTGTTGGAAGGACAAGGTCTTATAGACCACATTCAAAAGAAAGTGAGCTGCCCAGATGATGGTCTCACTAAGGGACTAGCATTCGCCCATTTCCAATGGGAGCAAGATGATAAGAAAGCAAAGGAGGTGCTGCTGTCTGAGATGCCTCAGGACTTCCATGACGAGTATAAGGATGTTCCAATGACAAAGGACATCTGGGATGCACTCTTCCTGAAATACGGAAGTGGCATAGCAGTCATACTGCACCCACTTATACCAACTATGGAAAGTTGTCTAAACAACAACAACAAAAGTGTACTTGAAAAGGTATACGTGCTCCTGCGACTGTGTTAGAAGAAGATAGTCAGATGGGTGAATGAGATAAAATTCAAGCCATAATCGGGATTCTCCCGAGGTCTTGGAGAGCAGCCAAGGCTTTATTTACTATTAGTGGTTCCGTGCTAGATCTTGCATCTGTCCTGATATTGATCGAGATGGAAGAATCTCGATTAGCATCAATATTGAAAGATAAAAAGATGTCAGGACAAACTGGGCAGAGGAAGAACAGGACAAGGGAAAGAAACAACAAGTTGTCGATGATAAAAAATTGACTAACCCTAAACATGGCAGTCTCAGATTAAAACCCGAGATGGTCCGCGGGAACTCCAGCCCATGCCGCATAGGCGATCGGGCAGGTTCTAGCAAATCGCACCCTAATAAGGTACGCGATGTTGGTTATGTTGTGAAAACTTTAGTTTCCTCTACCGTCATGTTAACTGACTCAAATACTTATTAGATTCTTGATTCAGGTGCAACAGACCACATAGCCAACGAAAAAGGACAATTTGCCAAGTTTAGACGTTTGCCGAAGGATTCTAAAAGGATATACATTGGCGACAACTCACAAGTTGAAGTCATAGGAGTAGGAAACTGCAAGTTGTCTATGAACAATGGCAGATCCATACCTCTTGAAAATGTCCTTTTTGCTCCTAGAATCCGTAGAAGTGTTGTTTATGTTTCCGCTCTTATGAATAATAACATTGTTTTATCATTTGAGAAGACCCTTGTTCGGATAAAAAAAGGCAACGTCTTGTATGGACATGCACTTTCCTCTAGTGGTCTCATTATCATGGATTTGAATGGCAGAATAAATTCGAATAATATGTGTGCATTGTCTTCTAGGGAAGCAAAATCTGACGCGGCTGGATGGCATGCGAGGCTCGGACATATAAGCTATGACAGGGTTCAGTCATTAGCTCGACGAGGGATTCTGCTCGGAACCAACAACGAGGTTAAGCATACTTGCCATGACTATCTAGCTGGGAAGTCCACCGGCAAGCCATTTGGCGAAGCTCAACGAGCCGAGTATCCATTGCATCTGATTCATTCCGACGTATGTGGACCAATGAATGTAACTGCTAGGGGTGGTAAACGATACTTCGTAACTTTCATTGACGACTTTACCCGTTATGGGTTTAATCATCTGATTACTCGCAAATCAGAAGCTATAGATTGCTTTATGAATTTTCTAAAGCTTGTCGAGAATCAGCAGGAGCGAAAGGTGAAAACCCTACGCACTGATAGAGGTGGAGAATATCTCTCTAATGAGTTTAATAAGTTGTGCAAAGAAAAGGGAATTTCTCGTCAAACGACAATCCCAAACACAAACGTCGTAACCGAACACTCCTGGACATGGTCAGAACTATGATGACACAAGCACAACTTCCGATCTCCTTTTGGGGGGACGCGTTGATGACTGCTATTCATATAGTAAACCTTGTTCCAACGAAAGCGGTAGACACGACACCATATGAGCTATGGAATGGTAGAGAGTTAAACCTTACTAGGTTGCGACAATGGGGTTCCGTGTCATATACACACTTAACAGATAGCCGTTTTGGCAAGTTGGGACCAATAGGACTCAACAGTATCTTCGTAAGATATTTAGAGAACTCGAAAGGTTATGTTTTTGTGTCAGCTCTGGAGAATGGTGGCATGGTCGAATATGAGTCCAGAGACGTCACATTCCTTGAGGACGAATTTCCAACGCTTGGTGAAATCAAAACAGACGAGGTCTTGATCGAATTAGAGCAGGATAACGATGATAGTCGGTCCCACCTACTTCGAGTGGGAGATTTGAGGCAGCAACACAAGTGAATGAAATGGTAAATGAGGATGGAGACATTTTCATAGTAAATACAGTGGGAGGACACAACCCTACCACACAAATCACTGTTTCTGCAGGTGCGAATCAAGTTGAACCTGATAATCACGTTGCCGAAACGCTGGATGAAAATCCAATAATGCCACAACTACCCATTGTTCCCAGTTGGAGTGGGTTAACCAACTTGGATTCGAGACTGAGATGTCGTCCAAGAAAAGTTATAGGCCAAGGTTCCAGCACTGTCCTTGATCCCAGTGGGAGTGATGCTCCGATAGAAAGCATCATTCCGAGTGGGAGCAATGTTTAGACTCAAGATGGGATAAACGAGCCTAGACGAAGTCAAAGGCATCAAACTTCTCCTAAGAAGTACCCCATCTGGAAGGGTGAAATATTCACCCTAACTTCTGTTGACGAACCAGTGACAGTTCAACAAGCGTTGAATGGACCTCAAGCGAAGGAATGGAGGAAAGAAATTGAGGAAGAGATCGCCTCAATGAAAGCCAATTATGTGTGCTCTTTAGTTGATTTACCTACTAACCGCAGGGCCATAGGGGCGAAGTGGGTTATGAAACAGAAACTCACTGCTGATGGAAATGTCGAGCGATACAAAACTCGACTAGTTGCGAAAGGATATACCCAACTTCTTGGAGTGGACTTTGATGAGACTGACTCACCGACTGTGAGATACACTACAGTCAGGGAAATCCTTGCCCTGGTCGCAAGCCTCGATGTAGAGCTGTACCAAATGGATGTTACGCCCGCATTCCTCCACGAAATCCTGGAGGAAGAGATCTATATGGAGCAACCGGAGGGTTTCATTACTCCTGGTAACGAACGTAAAGTTTGTAAACTCCAAATATCCATTTACGGTCTTAAACAATCGCTCGGCAATGGTACCGCAGGTTCCACGAGGAAATCGTTGGGAATGGATTCGTGAATCTCCACGAGGATCCATGCGTGTATACAAAGACCTCCGGGTCTAACTACGTCATCTTGACTTTGTACGTAGATGAGATACTCATTGCCGTGAATGATATGAGTTTTATGCATGAATCAAATTCTTGGTTGGCATCTGTATTTGAGATGAAAGACATGGGAGAGGCTACGTACATTTTGGGCATTAAAATTGCTAGATCGTGCCATCCGGAGGTTATGTCTGTCTCAGGAAGCCTACATCAACAAACTGTTGAAAAGGTTTAGACTACAGGATGCCAAACCTGTGGAAACGCCGGTAGTATATGGATGCGGGATTTCAAAGCGCGACGGCCCGAAGGACCAGCAAGAGCGTGAACAAATGAGGAGTGCAGAGTATTTAAGCATGGTTGGGAGTCTTATCTACGCCATGCTTTGCACTCGACCAGAAATCTGTTACGCTGTGAGCCTAGTAGAAAGATTCCAATCAGACCCTGGCTATCAACATTTAAAAGTTGTAAAGCGGATTATACGATATCTGAAAGATTCTGCCGACTACGTATGTGCTATGAGGGTATGCAGTTAGAATTGACCGGATTCAGTGACGCCGACCATGGTGGCGATCCGGATGATCGTATGTACACCACAGGAGGAGTGTTTCTCCTTGCTGATGCCGCCATTCATGGAAGAGCAAGAAGCAATCCTGTGTCGCGCTGTCTATGATGGAAGCAGAATTTGTAGCTCTCTTTAAAAATGCACAGGAAGTGGTCTGGCTGAAAAGACTTCTTACTGGGCTGCTTGATGGCGATGTTGGGAGTAATAGATATCCAGACGGGTGCATTGCATGGCGTACATCAAACTACCGACCATGCTTAAATACTTTGTACCCTTCATCTGTTCACACTCTGCTAGGTTCTTGGTGCCGTCACGTTTTGATAGTGCGCACCCAAACACCACCGGCGTATCCACGGGTTTGCATCCTATATTCTGAACCTTTTCAACGGTTTGTTGTTATAGGCTTCTTGAGACCGACACAATTTTCAGGTAGCCTAATCTATAGCAAATTTAATGCCCAAGATGTACGTGGCTTTTCCCATGTTTTTCATCTCAAATACATATGCCAACCATGACTTTGACTTGTTCAAAAACCTTACGTCGTTTACGGCAATGAGTATATCGTCCACGTATAAGGGTAAGATGACATACTTAGACCCGGAGGTCTTATAATACACGCACGGATCCTCGTTAAGATTCACGAATTCGTTTCCTACGATTTCCTCGTGGAATCTGCAGATCCATTGCCGAGACAACTGTTAAAACCGTAGATGGACCTTTGGAGTTTACAAAATTTACGTTCGTTACCAGGAGTAAATTTTGTAAACTCCAAAGGTCCTTTTACGGTCTTAAACAGTTGTCTCGGCAATGGTACTGCAGATTCCACGAGGATCCGTGCGTGTATTATAAGACCTCCGGGTCTAAGTATGTCTTCTTACCCTTATACGTTGACGATATACTCATTGCCGCAAACGACGTATGTTTTATGAACAAGTCAAAGTCATGGTTGGCATATGTATTTGAGATGAAAAACATGGGAGAAGCCACGTGCATCTTGGGCATTGAAATTGCTAGAGATTGGGCTACCCGGAAATTGTGTCTGTCTCAAGAAGCCTATATCAACAAACTGTTGAAAAGGTTCAGAATATAAGATGCAAACCCGTGGATACGCCGGTGGTGTTTGGGTGCCACTATAAAAACGTGACGACACCAAGAAACTAGCAGAGCGTGAACAGATGAAGGGTACAAAGTATTTAAGCATGGTCGGTAGTTTGATGTACGCCATGCAATGCACCCGTCCGGATATTTGTTACGCCGTGGGCCTAGTAACCTGTGAAGGTCTTCTCTGACAGTCAAGCAGCGATTGCGGCAGTAAAGAATCCGAAGTACCATAGTAGGACTAAACCACTGATGTGAAATATAATTATGCTAAAACTATTGTAGAAGATAATATAATCACTTTAGATACTCGTCCATTGATGATATGGTGGCGGACCCACTAACTAAATTATTACGTAGAGAGATATTTGAAAAGCATGTGAAATTGCTTGGATTGCGTAGGGTTTAAATGTGGGCGTGTATCTTTGATAATATTTTGTGAATTGGAAGTTACATTTTGATAAATGAGAGAATTTCAATATGAGATGTATGCCTTTAAGTAGGCCCCGATGATATGCCTTTAAGTAGGCCCCGATGATATGCCTTTGAGTAGGCCCTGATGATATGCCTTTGAGTAGGCCCCGATATTGAATCTCTGAGAATGCTGGCCCTGTCCCGATGACGAGGGGCCCCGAGCGGTGACCAAAGGAGATAACTCTGGAGTCCCCGACATCCGTCGGGACTTGCTACCACAGGATGAGGCCGAGAAACACGCCCACTATCAACATAGTGGGGAAGTGGCCTGAAAAAACGGAACGTGGGCAAGTGGCCGAGATAAATGGAACGTGGGCTAACTGCCCCCAGCAGTTATCGCAACAGGTAACTGGGGTAACTCCTCCCCTATATAAAGGAAGGAGTTACCTCAAGATTGATACATTGACATTCACATACTGATACTTGCTTGCCTACATCGAGATACTCATTTAAGCATCGGAGAGGGATTCTGGGTCACCGCCCGGTCTATCCCCTTCTTGCAGGATTACTTGGAGCGAAGGAGTTCAAACTTCCGTCAAGAACGTGCCGGAGTTCCAACCGTGATCCAACATTGGCGCCGTCTGTGGGAAACGTAACAAAAAGCAAAGATAGCTTCTACCCAATCGACGGCTGGCAAGCAGAAGAAGAAACATGGGTAATCCGGCGGTTCCCGCCATCCTGCTGGAACTCTAAATTCAGGGCTGCCGGAGCGCACTGTTGATCGGAATGATCCTCCCCTTGCTGTTTCCCAAACAGGGGGGCATCATGATGATCGCGAGGATTCCATTCGAAACTCGTCGGAGGGCAGAGAAGAGATCCCGAGGAGGGACCAGGATGCTCCGACCAAGGTGGACTTGGCGAAGGCTGTGATGGATGCCATGCCGATATTCCTGGAGACTATGGAGGCTCTCCTGGACCGAAGGGAGGCTGCCAAGAAGAAGGAGGAAGAGCTGCCCCCACCTCCGCCGAGGGAGAATCGGGACGGGCAGGAGGCCCAACCCGAGCACCAGGACAAGGGCAAGGAGACCGCTCAGTCGGAGCAGTTTGTGATTGATGGGCCTGGATCGGTGCAGCATAGAACCATCCCTCTCAATGGTCCTATCACCCCCGACCAGGTGGTGAAGATCGTGAGCATCTGTATGGGGGACCAGAAGAAGATGATGTCAGAGATGAGGGATCGATCCACTCATCCCTTTGTCCCCCGATTGGTGAACACCACTGCCCCGCCAGGGCTTGGTATCCCGACAATCAAGTAGTATGATGGCGAGGGAGATCCAGTTCGCCATGTCAGAAGCAAGTTATGGCTTGTTTAGGCAGAGCCCCGAATGACGATATATTGTGCGTTCTATTCCCGGCCATGCTTGGTGAGAGGGCCTTGACGTGGTTCTTCAGCCTTCCTCCAGGGTGCATCTCTACCTGGACCCAGATGCATGATCGTTTCATCCAGCAGTACCAGGGCCGTCGGCGTCTCCTGAAAAGCGCGAGGTCCCTGGCTGAGGTGGTACAGAGGCCCGATGAGTCGTTGACACATTATTACCAGAGGTACACCGCCAGCGTGGCCGAGATTGATGAGGAAATTTCGGAGGGAGAGACCATCCGCACCTTCATTCGGAACCTGACAGCACCATATGGTTCAGACCTGATGCATAGCGTGGTTGAGAAGGCTGTGTGGAACATGGAGGCGCTGCAGAAGAGGGTGAAGCAGCAAATCGATGTACAGGAGTCGAAGATAGCTGCCGGAGAGCTCGATCCTCTGAAATCAAACAAGGGGAAGCAGTCGTTCAAGTTATCGAGCGATCACGGGAGGAAAGATAAACCCGAGAGCAGTCGGGGTCGAGGCCGTCCCGATCGGAGGGAAGACAAGTATCCCTCGAAGTCGGACAAGCGGGAGGACCGTTACACCCCTCTCATTTGTTCCATGGGTGCTGTGTTGGCGGTGATGGACCGACAGGGTATCGTTAGGTACCCCCCGAAGAAGGATGGAGAGTTCATGGGAGCTCGCACTGATCGTTATTGTCGTTTCCATCGCGCCAGCGGTCACGACACTAACCACTGTCGGGAGTTAAAGAAGGAGATTGAGAAGCTGATCCAGTGGGGGAAGCTGAAGGAATTTGTGGCTGGGCAACGGGGCCGATCTCGTTCCTGGTCCCGATCGCGGTCCCGTTCCCGATCCCACGATCGGTCCTCGAAGAAGGAGAAGCCCGAGTCTTCCAATGCTCGCAAGGAGAAGCGGGGAACCATTAATGTGATCCATGGAGGATTTGCTGCAGGAGGTGATACCACGGCATCTCGAGAGGTCTATGCTTCTCGAATTCCTATCGCTGTGGTGCTGGGCAAAAGGGCCCGATCTTGGACTCCGAAAGAAGAAATGGTGATTCCCTTCTCGGCGGAGGACCTGAAAGGATTGGAGACCCCGCACGATGATGCTTTTGTCGTGACCCTAAACGCGGATGGGTACGAGATGAAGCGAATCCTGATTGATGGAGGGAGCTCCTCCGACATTTTGTTCATGGATGCGCTGGAGGCCATGGGAAAAACCAAGAAGTATCTGAAGCGCGCGGACTTCCCGATGGTCGGATTTTCTGGGTCTACCTCTTACCCGGTGGGGATGATTACCTTACCGGTTGAGTTCGGTAGTGGCTGGAAGTCGGAGAAGAGGAATGTTGAGTTCGTGGTGGTCGAGTCAGCGGGGACTTACAATGCAATTATCGGGAGGACCACCATCAACCCGCTGGGGGAAATTGCCTCAACTGTCTATCAGAAGATGAAGTTTCCAACCGACCACGGAGTCGGTGAAGTCAGGGGCGATCAGGTGGCCTCCAGGAGGTGCTATGTCAACGCCACTCAAAGGAGGAATCGGGAGGCTATGACTGTTTTCCAAACTGATGCTGATCCCCGAGAGGAGTTTGGGCGTCCCGCCCCGATAGAGGATTTGAAGGAGGTCGAGATCGATGGACCTCAAAGAAAGGTAAAGATCAGGTCCGCTCTGTCTGAGGAGACGGCCCGAGAACTGATTGATTTGTTGAAGGAGTTCAGGGAGCTGTTTGCCTGGTCCCCGAGCGACATGCCAGGAATCAGCCCCGATGTGATTACTCATGAGCTGAAGATTAACCCCGCGGTCAAGCCGATTACACAGAGAAGGCGCCCGATGGGTGCCGACAAGAAGATCGCGATCCAGCAAGAGGTGGGAAGGCTGCTCGATGCTGGATTCATTAAGGAACTCCGATTCCAGACCTGGGTCGCAAACCCAGTTCTGGTCAAGAAGAGCAATGGCAAGTGGCGGATGTGTGTTGATTTCCGCGACCTAAACAAAGCATGCCCGAAGGAGTGCTATCCGCTCCCGAGGATCGACCAGCTGGTGGATGCCACATCGGGATATGAGTTGTCGAGCTTTATGGATGCCTACTCTGGCTACAATCAGATCAAGATGTCCATCTATAGTGACATCTATCACTATGATGTCATGCCTTTTGGACTGATCAATGCAGGTGCAACTTATCAGAGGATGGTGAACAAGCTGTTCGGGGATATGCTAGGAAAAACAATGGAGGCCTATGTGGACGATATGCTGGTGAAGTCCCGACAGGCCAAGGATCACGTTCACAACTTGGCCACTGCGTTTGAGCGGATGAGGCTTCATCAAGTTCTCTTGAACCCGACCAAGTGCGCCTTCGGAGTGCACTCAGGGAAGTTTCTGGGCTTCATGGTGAGCCAGAGAGGAATCGAGATGAACCCTGAGAAGCTGAAGGCAATCGAGGAGATGAAGTCCCCGACGAACCATCGGGAGGTGCAGGTGTTGAATGGCCGATTGGCCACGATGAATCGCTTCCTATCCAAGGCAAGTGATCGATCCATGCCGTTCTTTGAAGTGCCGAGGGCCAACAAGAAGTTTGAGTGGACTGCCAAGTGCGAAGAGGCGTTCCAGGCACTTAAGCAGCACCTCCGCACCCTCCCGCCGTTGGCGAAGCCCAGTCCAGGTGAGCCACTCTATCTGTATTTGGCTATTTCTGAATTTGCTCTTAGCTCTGTCTTAGTGAAAGTCGTAGAGGGTAACCAAGTCCCCGTCTATTATGTAAGCAATGCACTCGCCAAGTCTGAAATAAATTATCCCGCCGTTGAGAAGTATCTTTATGCGTTGATTGTTACTGCTCGGAAGCTGAGACCTTACTTCCATGCGCATGAGATTACTGTTTTGACGAATCAGCCCTTGAAATGAACCGACCTGATGCGTCGGGGAGATTAGTGAAATGGGCAGTCGAGCTTAGTGAGTTCCGCATTCACTTTGCTCCGAGAACGGCTATTAAGGGCCAGGCGTTGGAGGATTTCATAGCAGAGTCTACAGCCCCCGATCTAGAAGAAGCGGGCCCTGTAGAGTGGGCAACCATGGAAGTCCCGATAGCAGAACAGTCAGAACAGCCCGATAACGAAGACATTTGGGAGATGTATACCGACTCCTCAAATTCAGAAGGATCGGGAGCAGGGTTCGTACTGACACTGCCAGGTGAAGGCGAGCCTCTCCGATATGCCTTTGCCTTGACGTTTAGGGCCACAAACAATGAAGCTGAATATGAGGCTCTCATCACCGGCCCCAAGATTGCCAAAGGAACGGGAGTTGGTCACTTAAAGGTGAAGTGTGATGCTAGCCTGATTGTGAACCAAGTCCAGGGGCGGTATGAAGCAAAGAGCCCGATGATGAAAAAGTACCTTCGTGAGGTGCAAACCTTGAAGGAGAGTTTCAAGAGCTTTGATATTGAGGCGATCCCGAGAGAGGATAATGTGGAAGCAGATGCATTGAGCAAGTTCGCCTTAGGGGCACCCCTCGATGAAAGTCGGAAGGTACACTTCTTGGAGAAGGTGATCCTGTCAACCACCGATCAATCGGAGGTATGTGCCATTGAGACCGGATCAGAGGAGCCCACTTGGATGACCCCGATAGCCGCGTACCTGACTACGGGGGTAGTCCCCGATGATGAAGTAGCAGCTGGCAAATTACGCCGAATCGCGGCCAATTATGTGATGGTGGACAATCAGTTGTATAAAAGGGGGCATTTAACTCCTTACTTTAAATGTGTAGCTGAGCCCGACACAGATCGGATCCTTAGGGAGGTACACGAAGGATACTCGACTTGTCATGAAGGTGCCCGATCCGTCGTGAGGAAAGTGCTGAACCTGGGCTATTACTGGCCCTTGATGAATAAGGAGGCAACGATGCTAGTCCGATCCTGTGACGCGTGCCAGAGGTACGCCCCGAATATCGCGGCCCCCGCTGCCGATCTAACATCCATCAAGAGTGCTTGGCCCTTCGCGCAATGGGGAATCGATTTGGTGGGACCCCTTCCAGTTGCAAAAGGTCAGTGCCGATATTTGATCGTGGCTATTGATTATTTCTCGAAGTGGATAGAAGCCAAGGCATTGGCCAAGACAACGGGGAATCATATCCTCAAATTCATCTAGACCCATATCATATTCATATATGGGATCCCTAAGGTGTTGATCAGTGATAACGGCCCTCCGTTTAACGGGGCTAAGTGGAAGGAGTACCTGGAGGAACTGAAAATTGAGCATCGGACAGCCTTTGTCCATCATGCTCAGACCAATGGACAGGTGGAGTCAGCCAACAAGATCCTGATGGATGGCCTGAAGAAGAGGGTCCATGCCTTGAAGGGCAAATGGCTGGACGAGCTGGAAAATGTGCTTTGGTCCGTTAGAACAACACCCAAACGATCGACTGGGGAGACTCCGTTTGGCCTTGTTTACGGCACGGAAGCAGTTGCCCCCGTTGAAATAGCTGTGGCATCCCATCAGACGAGATATTACGAACCTCTGTCGAATGATGAAATGAGGCGTCTGGACTTGGACTTGGTCGAAGAGAAGAGGCGGAATGCCAAGGAGGCCCAGGCTCGGATGCGCCTGGCAACAGCCCGATATTACAATCGGCGAGTCAAGTCTCGACAGTTCTTTGTCGGGGAACTGGTCTGGCGTCGGAACGAACTTACCCTTTTGGATCGGATCAACAAGATGTCACCAAAATGGGAAGGACCTTATAAGGTCGTGGGGATGCCAGCTCGAAATGCGTATAAGTTGGAAGACCTCGATGGCAATGTGTTGAAGCATTCTTTCAGTGGTGAACACTTGAAGAAATGTCATGTCTGATATCAGTCGCCTTTAGTGGTGCAAGTTGTTTATCGTTTTGATTTGATATAAACAGGTTTTGAGCCATCAATGAATAAAGAGGTTGCTTCCGATTAAATCGCCTTAAGTGGTGTAACTAAATCGCCTTAAGTGGCGTGGTTTCGCCTTAAGTGGCGTGGTTTCGCCTTAAGTGGTGTGGATAAATCGCCTTAAGTGGCATGGTTAAATCGCCTTAAGTGGTGTGGTTAAATCGCTTTAAGTGGCGTGGTTTAATCGCCTTAAATGGCATGGTTAAATCGCCTTAAGTGGTGGGGGTAAAATGTCTTAAGTGACGTGTCGAACCACTCTAAGTGGTATGATCAAATCGCCTTAAGTGGCGTGGTTAATTCACCTTAAGTGGTGCAACGATAATCGGAACCAAAATGGATTGATATTATAAAGGCCTGAAAGGTTCATGACAAAAGAAGGAAATTACAAGGATTCGAAAGTAAAGCACTAAGCTTGGTCCTTGGTAGCATCGGGGGGAGCAGAGTCCACGAGGCTCGTGTCAGAAAGCTCCGCGATCGGAGGATCGGATCCTGGAAGATTGGCCGCGGGAGGATCGGACTCTTGGAGGTCAGCCAGTGAAGGGTCGATCATCGGGGGATCAGTTGTCGGGAGGTCTGTACTTGGAGGCTCCACCGTGCCTTTAGCACCCGCAGTCGCCTCGGGGGTGTTGGCCCCGTCACTCTCCTCTGAAAGGCTGAAATACCTCTCGGCGAAGGGGGCGAGAGTCTGAGACTTGGTGAAGTCGATGGCACCGCCATACTCTAGATGGAGCTCCTCGACAGCATTGAGCAAGGTGGTCTCCACCTCAGTCGTACAGAACTTCACCGCGTCCTCTTGGAAATCCTCGGAGCCCCGATAATCTTCCCGACCCTTGGCCTCAGCCTCAGCCAGCTTGACGGGGAACTCAGCGATCTCCCGCTCCATCTGTTGGGACCGGTTGGTGAGAAGGACCTTCTCAGCCTCCAGTCCCGCCTCGACGTCCTCAAGGGCCTTCTTCTCGAGGACTAGCCTGTCCCGATCCTCCGCGCGCCTCTGCTGCTCTTCCTTGAGCTTTTGTCGCTCCTGCTTCAGCAACCGCTCGAAGTCGTGGACCTGCCTCAGGAGGTCCCGAGTCTTCTGGTTAAGGAGGGCCTGCTCCTTAACCGGCTTACCCCTCGACGATTCGGAGGCAGCCAAATCCTCCTCAAGCTTGGCCAAGACCTCGGGGGCCGCCTTGGCTCGCTCCTGCTCCAGGGCCTCCTCCAGGGCCAGGATGTACCCGAAACAGCGATGTTGGTCCGCCATTTCCTGTGAAAAATGAGGGAAGAGGTTAGTACATGAGAATATTTTACCTTATATACTAAGTGTAAAGACAGAAAACCTTACCTCCACGCGACGAAACGGTCATTGCGCAAATGTCCGTGTGGATGTCCTCTCGAGCTAAGGAGAGCGGGAGCTTCAAAGATGGCGGAACTGAACCTGCCAGCAGGTGCAGACCCAGTTCCGGAGATGCATCACCGCGACGGAGCGGGACCCCGTGCAGTGACTCGATCGGGGTCCAGGTAGCCGCCGCCTGGTCGGGGGTGTAAAGCTGATAGAAACTCCCGTCTAAGGGGAGAGGAGGAAGGAAGACCTGAACGTCGGAGGTGCGTGCCTCCGAGCCGCCATGAGACCCAGTCGTCCCTTCAGGAGTCAAGCTCAAGATCGGCGAATGCTGTTGTGGCGGGGAGGATGGAAGCAGCCCCTCGGGAGTCGGCTCTAGGGGTCTGCCTCACCCTCCGACGACGAATCAGGGCTTGACCCTCGCTCGCCTCCTCAGAAGAGTGAGAAACGTCCAGGTCAGCCACCCGACGGAACTGACCGTCCGTCGGGGCATCTTCAGCCCCCGATCCTCTCGGGGCAGGAAGTGAAAGGAGGGGCTCTCCGACCCGGGCGTCGGAGGGTGGTACCCCCGCTGAAGCTCCAGCTCCCGATTGACCTGCAGCTGGAGGACGAGAAGCTTCAGAAAGATAATCAGGAAGTTGATAGGGATCCTTACACCAAATGAAGTGACGGGAGAGATACTGGTCCTTCCCATAATAATTGTAATAACCCGCTTTGAGAATGCTGGGAGTTTCTCCTTGCAGGATGCGGTTGATCCCTTCGATCTTGGCTCTCTTATCGGAGGGGATCAACTCCTGGGGAATATGCTTTCGGTATAATCGGTTGGCCAATCAGAGCTGCTTACCTTCTTCGGGAGTTTGGGTGTTGAAGATCCTTTCCATCTTCGTCACCCGAGCCCGCTTGACCTCCTCCGCGGTTGGAGGTGCCGATGAGGAGGCGACCCTCTTCGAGGACTTCCTCTTCCTTGTGGGGCGTTGGACGGCATCTGTCTCCGCCTGCTTAAGCACGATATTGGTCAGCAATAATACCTTCTTAGCTGCAAAGACGAAAACAAAGGTGCAGTAAAAACATTACCCAAGGAACGACATTAGAGGGGCCGTCGTAGGGTTGACCCCCGGAGGCAACATCGAGGAAACGGATCCCGACCAGAACCAGATCCCGCTCCACGATGGAGTTGGCATCGAGGGGAGCGAAGGAATCCCCCCAGCGATAGAGTTGGATGCAGTGGAGATTCTGAAAATCCTCCTCGGAGTAAGTATGATAAGCGGGAGGAGGGTCTGCTTCAACCTCCCATCGGGGCCACGGGATGGAGCTGTTCCGGATGAAGAAGTAATTCTTCTTCCAACCGCTGTTGTCGGGCCCCGAGTCAGTGATGAGCCCCCGACCTTTGGCGACCTTCCAGGTGTCACCAGTCCAGCTACATCGGGAGAGCTGCACCTTGCTCCACTTAGGCATCCGCGGGTAGAAGGCACAGACCCCGACATCATTACACTTCATTCCATAGAAGGTCCGGAAAAGTCGGAGGCTATAGGTCCATTGTTGGCGGAGGCAGAGGACACGGAAGGCATTCCACACACGGATGGCATGGGGGGAAAAAGTAGTCGGATGTGTTTTGTAATATTCACACATCTCGACTAGATTCCCACAGAACGGGAATCGGATCCCCGCCGATACTTGCCCGGTAGAGACAAATACCTCCCCTTCCCGGGGACGAGTGACCACAGGGTCGCCCGGGATGCGAGGGCGAGGATAGGGATAACGAGGCTCCCAGGTGGAAGAGATACATCCTTCCCGGAGAGCTGCATCGTAGGCGGTTTCCGAAATCTCATTACAACCATAATCCAACCTGAAGGGCTTTCTCCCCTCAGAACTGGATTCACCGTCTGGAAAATAATCACGGCAAGAAAAAGCACAGTTGATTTTCGGAAAACTCCGGGTAAGTTGATTGAAATAAAAAGAAAAACTATGCTAACAAGTTTTTTCAGAATCGGAGGAGGAAATCTTACCAGACATGTTGAAGCGGGGAAGAGAAGATGATCTTGGTGGCCGGAGATCCTGGTTGCCGGAGTGCTGATCAGAACTTAGAAAGGAGAGCTTGAGCTTTTGAAATCACAAGAGGATGAAACGGTGGAGGAGAACTAAATAGTGCCAAGATTTGGGGTTTTATAGGAGAGAGGGTAGCCAAAGAGACGTTGCAATCCGGACCGTTGAAGATGAAACGCTTCGTTGAGGCGCTAGCGACAAAACGGCTAAAAAGCGCTTTTTCAGAAAAAGCAGGCACGGGCACCCAAGCCGTCGCTTCATCACCCATCGCATTTAATAGTTGAGTAACCAAGAAATCTTTTCGGATTCGGTGGTTATCCTCGGAATATCGGGGAATCTTGGATGAGGAGATCCGCTTCAGAAGATTTTTTGTAAAGTTTAAAGCCTCCGATGCCAATGTCGGGAGGTCCAGAGTTGGAAGCAATGACGAACTGTAAGTCCCTCATGTCTTGGGGGCAAATGATGGGTTTCGATATAGCCGTTAGGCCCATTAACGACAACTAAACGGTGATGTAGGCCCACTGGGCCCCAAAAGAGGCTTAGAAGACCAATACGAGGGGTCCCGACAAGGTCGGTCCCGACATATGATCTGAACGCTCCCGATGTATGCCTTTAAGTAGGCCCCGATGATATGCCTTTAAGTAGGCCCCGATGATATGCCTTTGAGTAGGCCCCGATGATATGCCTTTGAGTAGGCCCCGATATTGAATCCCTGAGAATGCTGGCCCTGTCCCGATGACGAGGGGCCCAGAGCGGTGACCAAAGGAGATAACTCTGGAGTCCCCGACATCCATCGAGACTTGCTACCACAGGATGAGGCCGAGAAACACGCCCACTATCAACATAGTGGGGAAGTGGCCTGAAAAAACGGAACGTGGGCAAGTGGCCGAGATAAATGGAACGTGGGCTAACTGCCCCCAGCAGTTATCGCAACTCCTCCCCTATATAAAGGAAGGAGTTACCTCAGGATTGATACATTGACATTCACATATTGATACTTGCTTGCCTACATCGAGATACTCATTTAAGCATCGGAGGGGGATTCTGGGTCACCGCCCGGTCTATCCCCTTCTTGCAGGATTACTTGGAGCGAAAGAGTTCGAACTTCCGTCAAGAACGTGCCGGAGTTCCAACCGTGATCTAACAGCGCCGTCAGGGTGATTCGAACAAAAATCCGTTCCATACCGCGAGCTATGACAAGAAGACGACCAAAGAAGGCGGGTGCAAGCAAGCCGAAGCCAACAAGAAACCAACCAGGACGTTCTCACGTTCCAAATACAGGGTCTACCGCCTCATTCGTGCCAACCACAAACGTGCCTTTATCACAGCACGGTCCCGAAATTTAGAATAATGCATCAGCACAAGAGTTCGAGCGAAGGACGGGGATCAATGAAGAGTTCCCATACGGGATACCAGCCAACAAACAGAAGCAGGCAACAAGTCAGCAGGATCATTTGCACGTGCATAAAGACATAGTCGCTGCATCCTCCATGCCAACAAGCAGTGTGCCTTCCGCACAACATGGCCTTAATGTCCAAAACACAGAATACATTGCATCCCATCCGGAAAAGATGGCAAACGTACATATGATCCATGGAGACTTTGATGTTAAAAGCGAGCAGTCATACGAGCAAGAAGTGTACGTTGTAAAGACAATGCACAAGTCCCATTATACCAGCACAGAGTATGTCAACATAAAGGAGGCCGTCACGAAGGATGCCTCCTTTGAAGACGTCATTGATTTTTCATCAAAGAACAAAGAGCACATTGCGCACCACGACGCCTTGGTCATAACCACGCAGAAGCCAACAAGAAGTCGACTTGGATCCTCCCACATGCCTGTTGCCACATCCAATGCCTTCTTCATGCCAACAAGAAGTGCATCCTTCGCACAATACGACCAAGGAGTCCTCCAATACCAAGGTGTCAACCCGCCACCACCTATCACTCCCACCATGATGACCGCGCTCGAAGAGTTGCTTGCATTCCGAAAGATGTTAACGAACCAAGGATATGCCCCGCCACCACTACCTCTGCCTCCAATAAACGGACAAGTCGAGGAGACAAGAACAAAGTCCCAAGTCACAAGTCATCAAGACACAGTGCACCAAAGAATAGGGGGGCAATGCACGGAAGGTACCTTCCAGTACCAACAACCAAGGCAAGGAGCTGCACGCTCATACAATCCGTATGTGATAGCACAACACCAAGAAGAGGCATGGAAACAACCTCCAACCTCCCGCTCAAAAATACACAGGGAAGGTTTTTCCACGAGGACAAGCCAAGACGATGCTAACATCTGTCACAAGAAGGAACGGGAAAAACATGTTAATGACGATGATGTCCCAATCACGGGACTTACAACAAGAACCTTGAAGGCAATAATTGAGGTAAAGATAGACGCTTCCTGGGAAAAGAGACAACCGCAACAAAAGACGCCATTCCAGTCAGACGTCCAATGGCTCAAAAACACCAATCTTGCCAAATGTGTTCCATTGAACACACCGCTGTCCATCACCTTGAAAGAGATAAAGAAGACCAAGTTGCGGAAAAAGCCCTCAATTTTCCGCAAGGGCCCATTGGGAAAAGATGAAAGCAAATGGTGTGAAAATCACGAAGTGTATGGCCACGAGACGGAAAGTTGTGTTGGATTAAGGTTTCATGTAAACAGCTTAATCTTAAAAGAGAAATGAAGAAGTGTATTGTTGGATCACAGTTGGACCTCCGGTACGTTCTTGACGGAAGTCCGAAGTCCTTCTCTCCAAATAATCCTGCAAGAAGGGGAAAGACCGGGCGGTGACCCAGAATCCCTCTCCAATGCTTAAATGAGTATCTCGATGCAGGAAAGCAAGTATCAGTATTTAAGTATGAATGTCTCAATCCTGAGGTAACTCCTTCCTTTATATAGGAGAGGGGTCACCTCAATTACCTGTTAAGATAACTGCCACGTTCCGTTTATCTCGGCCAGTAGCTACGTTCCGTCTTTTCAGGCCACTTCTCCACTATGCTGATAGTGGGCGTGTTTCTCGGCCTCTTTCTCTGGTGGCAAGTCCCGACGGATGTCGGGGACTCCAGAGTTATCTCCTTTGGTCACCGCTCGGGGCCCTCGTCATCGGGACAGGGCCAGCTTCTCAGGGATTCAATATCGGGGCCTACTCAAAGGCATATCATCGGGGCCTACTCAAAGCATATCATCGGGGCCTACTTAAAGGCATATTATCGGGGCCTACTTAAAGGCATATCATCGGGGCCTACTTAAAGGCATATTATCAGGAGCGTTCAGCTCTTATGTCGGAACCAACTTTGTTGGGTCTTCTCGTATTGGTCTTCTAAGCCTCTTTCGGGGCCCAGTGGGCCTACTTCGCAGTTTAGTTGTCGTTAATGGGCCTAACGGCTGTATCGAAACCCATCATTTGCCCCCAAGACACGAGGGACTTATAGTTCGCCGTGTCTTCCAACTCCCGATATCTCGATATTCCGAGGATAACCACCAAATCCGAAAAGATTTCTCGATTACTCAACTATTAAATGCGATGGATGATGAAGTGACAGCTTGGGTGCTCGTGCCTGCTTTTCTGAAAAAGCGCTTTCTAGCTGTTTTGTCCCTAGTATTTCGACGATTCGGGTTAAGGCGTTTCATCTTCAACGGTCCAGATCGCAACGTCTCTTTGGCTGTCCTCTCTCCTATAAAAACCCAAATCTTGGCACTATTCAGTTCTTCTCTACCGTTTAATTCTCTGTGTTTTCAAAATCTCAAGCTCTCTTTTCTAGTCTCTGATCAGCACTCCGGCGACCAAGACCTCCAACCATCAAGATCATCATTTCTTCTCCGATTCAACATGTCTGGTAAGATTTCCTCCTTCGATTCCGAAGAAACTTGTTAGCATAGTTTTACCTTTTATCTCAATCAGCTTACCCGGACTTTTGCGGTAATCATCTGTGTCTTTTCTTGCCATGATTACTTTCCATACGGTGAGTCCAGTTCCAGGGGGAGGAAGCTCTTCAAGTTCGATTACGCTTGTAATGAGATTTCGGACACAGCCTATGATGCAGCTATCCGGGAGGGGTGCATTACTTCCACCTGGGAGCCTCGCTTCCCTTTTCCTTGGCCTCGCGTCCCGGGTGACCCTGTGGTCACTCGTCCCCGAGAAGGGGAGGTATTTGTCTCCACCGGGCAAATATCGGCAGGGATCCGATTCCCCTTCTGTGGGGACATAGTTGAGATGTGTACATATTACAAAACACATCCGACTACTTTCTCCCCCCACGCCATCCGCATGTGGAATGCTTTCCGTGTCCTTTGCTTCCGTCAACAATGGCCCTATAGCCTCCGACTTTTCCGGACGTTCTATGGATTGAAGTGCAATGATGCCGGAGTCTGTGCCTTCTACCCATGGATGCCTAAGTGGAGCAAGGCGCAGCTCTCTCGGTACAGCTGGAATGGTGACACCTGGAAGGTCGCCAAGGGTCGGGGGCTCATCACTGACTCGGGACCCGACAACGGTGGCTGGAAGAGGAGTTATTTCTTCATCCGAAACAGCTCCATCCCATGGCCCCGATGGGAGGTTGAGGCGGACCCTGCTCCCGCTTTTCACACTTACTCCGAGGAGGATTTCCAGATTCTCCACTGCATCCAGCTTTATCGTTGGGGGGACTCTTTCACTCCCCTCGATGCCAACTCCATCGGTGAGCGGGACCTGGTTCTGACCGGGATCCGACTCCTTGATGTCGTCTCCGGGGGTCAACTCTTCGACGGTCCTTCTAACTTCGTTCCTTGGGTAATATTCTAACTGCACTTTCGTTTTCGTCTTTGCAGCTTAGAAGGTATCATTGCTGACCAATCTCGTGCTTAAGCAGGCGGAGACTGATGCTGTCCCACGCCCCGCGAGGAAGAGGAAGTCTTCAAAGAGGGCCGCCTCTTCATCGGCACCTCCCACCTCGGAGAAAATCAAGCGGGCCCGGGTGGAGAAGATGGAGCAGATTTTCAACACCAAGACTCCCGAGGAAGGTAAACAGCTCCGCTTAGCAATTCGATTATACAGGAGGCGTATTCCTAAGGAGTTAATCCCCTCCGATATGGGAGCCAGGATCGAAGGGATCAAACGCATCCTGCAAGGAGAAACTCCCCGCATCCTCAAAGCGGGTTACTACAATTATTACGGGAAGGACCAATATCTCTCCCGTCGCGTCATCTGGTGTAAGGATCCTGATCAACTTCCTGATTTTCTTTTGGAATTTTCTCGTCCTCCAGCTGCAGGTCAATCGGGAGCTGGAGCTTCGGGGGAGGTGCCACCCTCCGACGCCCAGGTCGGAGAGCCCCTCCTTTCTCTTCCAGCCCCAGGAGGATCGGGGACTGAAGACGCCCCGACGGACGGCCAGTTCCGTCGGGTGATGGACCTGGATGTCTCTCACTCTTCTGAGGAGGCGAGCGAGGGTCAGTCCCTGGTTCGTCGTCGGGGGGCGAGGCAGATCCCACTGGAGCCGACTCCCGAAGGGCTGCCTCCATCATCTCCAGCACAGCAGCTTTCGCCGGTCTTGAGCCTGACTCCCGAGGGGCCGGCGGGTTCTCATGGCGGCTCGGAGGCCCGCACCTCTGTTACTCAAGGAGTCGTTCCCCCTCTCCCCTTAGACGGGAGCTTCTACCAGCTTTACACCCCCGACCAGGCGGCGGCTTCCTGGACTCCGATCGATTCGTTGCAGGGGGTCCCGCTGCGTCGGGATGATGTATCCTCGGAACTGGGTCTGCACCTGCTGGCAGGTTTAGTTCCGCCCTCTATGAAGCTTCCGCTCTCCCTGGCCCGAGAGGACATCCACGCGGACATTCGCGCCATGGCCGTTCGCCGTGTGGAGGTAAGGTTTCCTGGTTTTACACTTAGTACATATAAGGCAGAATATTATCGTGTACTGACTTCTTCCTTTCTTCTTCACAGGATCTAGCGGACCAACACCGCTGTTTCGGGTATGTCCTGGCCTTGGAGGAGGCCCTGGAGCAGGAGCGAGCCAAGGCGGCCCCCGAGGTCTTGGCCAAGCTCAAGGAGGATCTGGGTGCCTCCGAGTCGTCGAAGGGGAAGTTGGTTAAGGAGCAGGCCCTCCTTAACCAGAAGACTCGGGACCTCCTGAGGCAGGTCCACGACTTTGAGAGGTTGCTGAAGCAGGAGCGCCAAAGGCTCAGTGAGGAGCAGCAGGGGCGCGCGGAGGATCGGGACAGGCATGTCCTCAAGAAGAAGGCCCTCGAGGACGCCAAGGCGGGGCTGGCGGCTGGGAAGGTCCTTCTCACCAACCGGTCCCAACAGATGGAGCGGGAACTTGCTGAGTTTCCCACCAAGCTGGCCGAGGCAGAGGACAAGGGACGGGAAGATTATCGGGGCTCCGAGGCTTTCCAACTGGACGAAGTAAAGTTCTGTACGGCGGAGGTGGAGACCACCCTGCTTAATGCCGTCGAAGAGCTCCATCTGGAGTTTGGTGGTGCCATCGATTTCACCAAGTCTCAGACCCTCGCCCCCTTCGCGGAGAGGTACTTCAACCTTTCTGAGGAGAGCGACGGGGCCAACACCCCCGAGGGGGCTGCGGGTACTGAAGGCACGGTGGAGCCTCCAAGTGCAGACATCCCGACGGCTGAGCCCCTGACGATCGACCCTCCCGCGGCTAATCTTCCAGAGTCCGATCCTCCAATCACGGAGCCTTCTTCCACAGATCTTGTGGACCCTGCTCCCCTCGACGCTGCCAAGGATTAAGCTTAATCGCTTTATTTTCGAATCCTTGTAATTTCCTTTTTGTCGTTAACCTTTTGGATCTTTATAATATCAATCACTTCTGGTCCCGATTACCATTGCACCACTTAAGGTGAATTAACTACGCCACTTAAGGCAATTCGGTCATATCACTTAGAGTAATTTCGACGCGTCACTTAAGACATTTTACCCACACCACTTAAGGCGATTTAATAGTGCCACTTAAGGCAACTTATCCACACCACTTAAGGCGATTTAATCGTGCCACTTAAGGCGGAACCACGCCACTTAAGGCGATTTAATCGTGCAATTTAAGGCAACTTATCCACACCACTTAAGGCGATTTAATCGTGCCACTTAAGGCGGAACCCCGCCACTTAAGGCGGAACCACACCACTTAAGGCGATTTAGCTACACCACTTAAGGCGATTTAAGCATACTTAGAACGATAAGTCTAAGCACAATCTGGTCGGAAGCAACCTCTTTATTCATTGATGGCTCAAAACCTGTCTATATCGACTCAAAACGATAAACAACTTGCACCACTGAAGGCGACTTAATAAACAACTTGCACCACTGAAGGCGACTTAATAACAAGCATGACATTTCTTCAAGTGTTCGCCACTAAAAGAATGCTTCAACACATTGCCATCGAGGTCTTCCAACTTATAAGCATTACGAGCTGGCATCCCCACGACTTTATAAGGCCCTTCCCATTTTGGTGACATCTTGTTGATCCGATCCAAAAGGGTAAATTCGTTCCGACGCCAGACCAGTTCCCCGACAAAGAACTGTCGAGACTTGACTCGTTGATTATAATATCGGACCGTTGCCAAGTGCATTCGAGCCTGGACCTCCTCGGCACTCCGCCTCTTCTCTTCGACCAAGTCCAAGTCCAGACGCCTCATTTCATCATTCGACAGAGGTTCATAATACCTCGTCCGATGGGATGTCACAGCTATTTCGATGGGAGAAACTGCTTCCGTGCCATAGACAAGGCCAAACGGAGTCTCCCCCGTTGATCGTTTGGGTGTCGTTCTAACAGCCCAAAGCACATTTTCCAGCTCATCCAGCCATTTTCCCTTCAAGGCATGGACCCTCTTCTTCAGGCCATCCATTACGATCTTGTTGGCTGACTCCACCTGTCCATTGGTTTGAGCATGACGGACAGAGGCTGTCCGATTCTCAATTTTCAGTTCCTCCAGGTACTCCTTCCACTGGTCCCCGTTAAACGGAGGGCCATTACCACTGATCACCACCTTGGGGATCCCGTATCAAGATATGATATGGGTCTGAAGGAATTTGAGGATATGTTTCCCCGTTGTCTTGGCCAACGCCTTAGCTTCTATCCATTTCGAAAAATAATCAATAGCCACGACTGAATATCAACACTGACCTTTTGCAACTGGAAGGGGTCCCACCAAGTCGATCCCCCATTGCGCGAAGGGCCAAGCACTCTTGATGGACGTCAGATCGGCAGATGAAGCCACGATATTCGGGGCGTACCTCTGGTAAGCATCACAGGATCAGACTAGCATCATTGCCTCCTTATTCATCGAGGGCCAGTAATAGCCCAGGTTCAGCACTTTCCTCACGATGGATCGGGCCCCTTCATGACAAGCCAAATATCCTTCGTGCACTTCTCTAAGGATCCGACCTGTGTCGGGTTCGGCCACACATTTCAGATAAGGAGTTAAATACCCCTTTTTGTACAGCTGATTGTCCACCATCACATAATTGGGCGCGATTAAGCGTATTTTGCCGGCTGCTACTTCATCATCGGGGACTGCCCCCGTAGTCAGATACGCGACTATCGGGGTCATCCAAGTGGGCTCCTCCGATCCGATCTCAATGGCACACACCTCCGATGGATCAGCTGTTGATAGGATCACCTTCTCTAGGAAATGCACCTTCCGAATTTCATCAAGGGGTGGCCCAAAGGCGAACTTGCTCAAGGCATCTGCTTCCACATTATCCTCCCTCGGGATCGCCTCAATATCGAAGCTCTTGAAACTCTCCTTCAGGGTTTGCACCTTGCGAAGATACTTTTTCATCATCGGGCTCTTTGCTTCGTATCGCCCCTGGACTTGGTTCACGATCAGGCTAGCATCACACTTCACCTTTAAGTGACCAATTCCCGTTCCTTTAGCAATCTTGAGGCCAGTGATGAGAGCCTCATATTCAGCTTCATTATTGGTAGCCCTAAATGTCAAGGCCAAGGCATATCGGAGGGGCTCGCCTCCGTCTGGTGGTATCAGTACGAAACCAACTCCCGATCCTTCTGAATTTAAGGAGCCATCGGTGTACATCTCCCAAATATTTTCGGCGTCGGGCTGTTCTGACTGCTCTGCTATCGGGACTTCCATAGTTGCCCCCTCTACAGGGCTCGCTTCTTCTAGATCGGGGGTTGTAGTCTCTGCTATGAAATCCGCCAACGCCTGACCCTAAATAGCCGTTCTCGGAGCAAAGTGGATGCGGAACTCACTAAGCTCGACTGCCCATTTCACTAATCTCCCCGACGCGTCAGGTCGGTTCAAAAAATGTTTCAAGCGCTGATTCGTCAAGACAGTAATTTCATGCGCGTGGAAGTAAGGCATCAGCTTCTGAGCAGTAACAATCAACGCATAAAGATACTTCTCAACGGCGGGATAATTCATTTCAGACTTGGCGAGTGCCTTTCTTACATAATAGACGGGGATTTGGCTACCCTCTACAACTTCCACTAAGACAGAGCTAACAGCAAATTCAGAAACAGCCAAATACAGATAGAGTGGCTCGCCTGGGATGGGCTTCGCCAATGGCGGGAGGGTGCGGAGGTGGTGCTTGAGTGCCTGGAACGCCTCTTCGCACTTGGCATTCCACTCAAACTTCTTGTTGGCCCTCAGCACTTCAAAGAATGGCATGGATCGATCACTTGCCTTGGACAGGAAGCGACTCATCGCGGCCAATCGGCCATTCAGCACCTGCACCTCCCGATGGTTCGTCGGGGGCTTCATCTCCTCGATTGCCTTTAGCTTCTCAGGGTTCACCTCGATTCCTCTCTGGCTCACCATGAAGCCCAGAAACTTCCCTGAGTGCACTCCGAAGGCACACTTGGTCGGGTTCAAGCGAACTTGATGAAGCCTCATCCGCTCAAACGCTGTGGCTAAGTTGCGAACATGATCCTCGGCCTGTCGGGACTTCACCAGCATATCGTCCACATAGGCCTCCATCGTTTTTCCTAGCATGTCCCCAAACAGTTTGTTCAACATCCTTTGATAAGTTGCACCTGCATTGATAAGTCCAAAGGGCATAACATCATAGTGATAGATGTCACTATCAGCATAAAATGCAGTGTGAGGGGTGATGGGTTTCGCTATAGCCGTTATGCCCTTTAACGACGAGTAAACGGTGAATAGGCCCATTGGGCCCTAAAAGAGGTCAAGAAGACCAATGCGAAGGGTCCCGACAAGAGGAGTCTCGACGGTGAGAGGTCCCGACAAGGTCGGTCCCGATATGCGAGCTAGACGCTCCCGATGAGATGCCTTTAAGTAGGCCCCGACGATGAATCCCTGAGGATGTTGGCCCTGTCACGATGACGAGGGGCCCCGAGCGGTGACTTAATGAGATAACTCTGGAGTCCCCGATATTGGTCGGGACTTGCTATCAGAGGTTGGGCCCGAGAAACGCGCCCACTATCAGAGTAGTGAGGAAGTGGCCCGAGATAAGCGGAACTGGCCGAGATAAGTGGAACTGCCCGAGATATGCGGAACGTGGCCGAGATACGCGGAGCATGGGCTAACTGCCCTGGCAGCTCACCAGGTAACTGGGGTAACTCCTCTCCTATATAAAGGAAGAAGTTACCTCCGATCAGACACGATTACATACTCGTACTATTGCTTGCTTTGCCTGTCATGAGATTCTCATTTAAGCATCGGAGAGGGATTCTGGGTCACCGCCCGGTCTATTCCCCTCTTGCAGGATTACGTGGAGCGAAGGACCTCGGATTTCCGTCAAGACCGTACCGGAGTTCCACCCGTGATCCAACATTGGCGCCGTCTGTGGGAAGCGTAACGAAAAGCAACAATGACTTCTACTCGTTCAATGGCGGCTGGCAAGCAGAAAAAGCGAGGACAATCTGGTGGTTCCCGTCACCCTGCTGGAACTCTAAATTCAGGGCCACCGGAGCGTGTTGTGGACCAAAATCTCCCTGCTGAGGTTTCCCGAACAGGGGGGCACAACGAAGTTCCTGAGGATACTGCTTGACACCAAGAGAATAGGTTGGAGGATGCTCCTCCAAACGCGGACCTGGCGAAGGCTGTGGCGGATGCCATGCCGATGTTCTTGGAGGCCATGGAGGCTCTCCTAGAGCGGAGAGAGGCTGCCAAGAAGCAGGAGGAGGTGCCTCCGCCGAGGGAGGTTCAAAATGTACAGGAGGCCCAACCCAGAAATCAGGACAAGGGCAAGGAGCCCGCTCAGTCGGAGCGATTTGTGATCGATGGGCCTGTATGTGCAGCATAGAACCATTCCCCTTAATGGTCCCATCACCCCCGACCAGGTGGTGAAGATCGTGAACAACTGCATGGGGGACCAGAAGCAGATGATGTCGGAACTGAGGGATCGATCCACCCATCCCTTTGTTCCCCAATTGATAGACACCCTCGCCCTCCAGGGCTGGGTATCCCCACGATTAAGGAGTATGATGGCGAGGGAGATCCAGTTCGTCATGTCTAGAAGCACCTCATGGCTTGTCTAGGCAGAGCCCCGAATGACGATATTGTGTGTGTGTTATTCCCAGGTACACTTGGTGAGAGGGCCCTGACATGGTTCTTCAGCCTGCCCCCAGGATGTATCTCCAGCTGGGCTGATATGCACGACCATTTTATTCAGCAGTACCAAGGTCGTCGGTGCCTCCTGAAGAGCGTGAGGTCCTTGGCCCAGGTGGTGCAGAGGTCCGAATCGTTGGCGCATTATTACCAGCGGTACACTGCTAGTGTGGCCGAGATCGATGAGGAGATATCGGAGGGAGAGACTATTCGCACCTTCCTTCGGAACCTGACAGCCCCCTATGGTTCCGACCTGATGCACAGCGTGGCTGAGAAGGCTGTTTGGAACATGGAGGCACTGCAGAAGATAGTGAAGCAGCAAATCGATGTGCGGGAGTCGAAGATAGCTGCTGGAGAGCTTGATCCTCCGAAGTCAAATAGGGGGAAGCAGTCGTTCAAACCATTGGACGACCATAAAGGGAAGGATAGATCCGAGGGCAGTCGGAGTAGAGGCCGCTCTGATCGAAGGGAGGACAAGCGTCCCCCGAGGAAGGACAAGCGGGAGGATCATCACATTCCTCTCAATAGTTCTATGGCTTCCGTGTTGGCGATGATGGATCGGCAGGGTATCTCCCGGTACCCCCCGAAGAAGGAAGGAGAATTTTTGAGATCCCGCACCGATCGTTACTGTCGGTTCCACCGCGCTAGCGGTCACGACAGAGTTGAAGAAGGAGTACTGATCCAGAAGGGGAAGCTTAAGGAGTTTGTGGCTGAGAGACGGTGTCGGTCTCGCTCCCGATCTCGATCGCGCTCCCGTTCCCGATCCCGTGATCGATCCCCAAAGAAGAAGAAGTCCGAGCCGGAGTCTTCTGGTGCCCGTAAGGAAAAGCGGGGTACCATTAATGTGATTCATGGAGGATTGGCTGCAGGAGATACTACAGCCTCTCGGGAAGTCTATGCCTCTAGAATTTCCGCTGCTGTGGTGTTGGGCAAGAGGTCCCGATCTTGGACCGCAAAGGAAGAAATGGTGATTTCCTTTTCAGCGGAGGACCTGGTAGGTGTTGAGACTCCGCACGATGATGCTTTGGTCGTGACCCTGGACGTGGATGGGTACGAGATGAAGCGAATTTTGATCGACGGAGGGAGCTCCTCCGATATTCTGTTTATGGATGCACTGGAGGCCATGGGG
Organism: Clarkia xantiana subsp. parviflora; assembly: GCA_036873135.1. Taxonomy (NCBI): domain Eukaryota; kingdom Viridiplantae; phylum Streptophyta; class Magnoliopsida; order Myrtales; family Onagraceae; genus Clarkia; species Clarkia xantiana. The sequence goes on from JAPTYO010000018.1 coordinate 4,644,028, forward strand.
AAAACAAAGAAGGATCTGAAGCAGGTGAACTTCCCGATGGTTTGGTTCTCTGGTTTTACCTCCTATCCGCTGGGAATGATCACCTTACCGGTGGAGTTCGGTAGTGGGTTGAAAGAGGAGAGGAGGAATGTGGAGTTCGTGGTGGTTGAGTCCGCGGGGGCTTATAATGCGATTATCGGGAGAACTACCATCAACCCACTGATGGCAGTTGCCTCGACTGTTCACCAGAAGATGATGTTCACGACTGACCACGGAGTCGGGGAGGTCAAGGGCGACCAGGTGGCTTCCAGGAAGTGCTATGTTAATGCCACCCGAAGGAGAAGACGGGAGGCTATGACTATCCTCCAGACTGATGCTGATCCCAGAGAGGAGTTTGGGCGTCCCGCCCCTATGGAGGATTTGAAGGAGGTCGAGATTGACGGACCTCAGAGGAAGGTGAAAATCGGGTCCGCCCTGTCTGACGAGAGGGCCCGAGAATTGATTGAGCTGCTGAAGGAGTTCAAGGAGCTGTTTGCCTGGTCCCCGACATGCCAGGAATCAGCCCCGATGTGATAGAGCATGAGTTGAAGATTGATCCCGCGATCAAGCCTATCGCGTAGAAAAGGTGTCTGATGGGCGCAGACAAGAGGATCGCGATCCAGCAGGAGGTGGGCAGGTTGCTCGATGCTGGATTTATCAAGGAGCTCCTATTCCAGACTTGGGTTGCCAACCCTGTTCTGGTGAAGAAGAGCAATGGGAAATGGCGGATGTGTGTTGATTTCCGCGACTTGAATAAGGCTTGCCCGAAGGACTGTTACCCGCTTCCGAGAATCGACCAGTTGGTGGATGCTACATCGGGACATGAATTGCTGAGCTTCATGGATGCTTACTCGGGCTATAATCTGATCAAGATGGCTAAGGAGGATGCCCCCCACACTGCTTTTTATGCTGATAGTGACATCTATCACTACGATGTCATGCCCTTTGGATTGATCAATGCCGGAGCAACTTATCAAAGGATGGTGAATAAGCTGTTCGGGGACATGCTGGGAAAACCATGGAGGCTTACGTAGATGATATGCTGGTAAAGTCCCGACAGGCTGAGGATCATGTTCACAACTTAGCCACGGCGTTTGAGCGGATGAGGCTTCATCAAGTTCGCTTGAACCCGACCAAGTGTGCCTTCGGAGTGCACTCAGGGAATTTTTTGGGCTTTATGGTAAGCCAAAGGGGAATTGAGGTGAATCCCGAGAAGCTGAGGGCAATCGAGGAGATGCAGTCTCCGATAAATCATCGGGAGGCGCAAGTGCTGAATGGCCGACTAGCTGCAATGAATCGCTTCCTGTCTAAGGCGAGTGACTGATCCATGCCATTTTTTGAAATGTTGAGGGCCAATAAGAAGTTTGAGTGGACTGCCAAGTGTTAAGAGGCATTCCAGGCACTCAAGCAGCACCTTCACACCCTTCCGCCATTGGCGAAACCGGTCTCAGGCGAGCCGCTCTATCTATATTTGGCTATTTCTGAGTTTGCTATTAGCTCTGTGTTAGTGAAGATTGTCGAGGGTAATCAAGTCCCCGTTTATTATGTAAGAAAGGCGTTTGCCAAATCTGAAATGAATTATCCCGCCGTTGAGAAGTATCTTTTTGCTTTGATCATTACAGCTCGGAAGCTGAGGCCTTACTTCCATGCGCATGAGATTACCGTGTTGACGAATCAGCCTATGAAGCATTTTTTGAACCGACCTGATGCGTCGGGGAGATTAGTGAAGTGGGCAGTCGAGCTTAGTGAGTTCCGCATTCACTTTGCTCCGAGAACGGCTATTAAGGGCCAGGCGTTGGCGGATTTCATAGCACAGTCTACAGCCACCGATCTGGAAGAAGCGGGCCCTGTAGAGGGGGCAACTTTGGAGGTCCCGATAGCAGAGCAACCATAAATGGCAGAGTATAAGCTTTAGTTGGTTGAATCATTTGTTGATTGATGATTAGGGATTACAATGCAATAGGTAAACTATATATACTAGGTGATAGGGATCACCAACTAGGACTAACTATCCTATGTGCCTAACTTGGTGCACCAAGGTGCATACACCATGTAACATGTACTACATGATATATGCACCATATAATAGCCTTATATAATCATCTAATGACATGATGGAAGTAAATGCAAGTGTAAGTAACAAGATGCAATGTGAGCATATCAACTTATATACTCTATATTCTCCCATCCTTTTCTTCTTCTTCTCTTCTTTCTTGGAAGACATCCTTGATTCCATATAGCTTTAGCAAAGCTAAGTGTTGATTCTTTACCAATGCCTTGGTAAGCAAGTCAGCAAGTTTTTCCTTTGAAGGAATGTAATGGACACCAATGATCCCTTGTTGAATATGATGTCTTGTGAAGTGGCAGTTTAGCTCAATGTGCTTGGTGCGCTCATGGAACATGGGATTCTTTGCAATATTCACAGCTGCCTGGCTATCTGTGTGTATTGGGATAGGAAGATTTACTTGTATGCCAAGTTCCTTGAGGATTCTCCCCACCCAAAGTGCCTCCTGAATTGCAACTCTTAGACATCTATACTCTGCTTCAGCACTTGATAAGGAAATTGTGTCTTGCTTCTTTACCTTCCAGGCTATCATGGCTTCACCTAGCTTGACACAATAAGCACTCACTGATTTCCTACTAAAAGGGCAAGCAGCCCAATCAGAATCACAAAACAAACTCAAATTGAGTTTGTTGTTGGAAGGATAGATCAATCCTTGTCCTGGAGTGCCTTTAATGTATCTAATGACTCTTATGACTGCATCATGATGTGACTTCTTTGGCTTGTCAACAAATTGACTAAGTCTTTGTACTGAAAAGCTAATGTCTGGCCTTGTCATGGTAAGGTATAGCAACTTGCCAATGATCCTCCTATAAGAAGTGGCATCCTCCAAGAGTGTATCATCAATGTTTGAATTAGTTGCTTTGTCATACTCATGTGTGGTGAGTTTGACATTGAACTCCATAGGGGTTTCAGCAGGCCTTGCAGCCCCTAGGCCAGCATCTTCAATAAGCTCAATTGCATACTTCCTTTGGTTGATTACAAGACCTCTATCTGATCTTGCAACTTCTAGTCCCAAAAAGTACCTCAAGTCTCCTAAGTCCTTCAATTTGAAGTGTGTTTGGAGTGTGTTCTTCAATTGATTGATCATCTTGGTGTTGGAGCCAGTGATTAGAAGATCATCAACATAGGTGAGAAGAAAAACTTTGTCATCACCTTGTATCTTGGTGAACAAGGAATGATCTGAGGCACATTGTTTGTAACCATTCTTCAATAAGGTTTGGGTGAGCTTGATGTTCCATTGTCTTGAAGCTTCTTTGAGACCATACAAGGACTTCTTGAGCTTGCACACATGTTTGGGATATCCCTCAAGAGACTTGGAATGATTGAAACCTTGGGGAATGTCCATATACACTTCTTCATTTAGATCACCTTGAAGAAATGCATTGTTTACATCCATGTGGTACAATCCCCATGATTTGGCAGCTGCCAAAGCTAATATGATCCTCACTGTGTCCATTTTGACCACAGGGGAGAATGTCTCATTGAAATCAGTCCCTTCAATTTGAGTGAATCCCTTGGCAACCAATCTTGCTTTGTATCTTTCAATGGAACCATCAGAATTGTATTTGACCTTAAATACCCATTTGCAACCAATTGAAGATTTGCCTTGTGGGAGTTCCATTACCTCCCAAGTGTTGTTGTTCTGAAGGGCTTGCATTTCTTCCTTCATAGCTAAGATCCATTTTGGGTCTTTGATTGCTTGTTTATAGGTGGTTGGTTCTTTGATCTTGTCAAAGGCAGCCAAGAAGCATTTGTATTGTGGACCCAAGTTGTCATAGGATACATACTTCTCCATTCCAAAAATGGCATTCGAACTTGATCTTTGTTTGAGTTCAGCAAGCCTTGCACTCCTCCTAGGAGGTGGTGGGTGTAGTTGTGCAATTCTTAGGCTCCTTCTTAGATTGGAAGGTTGGGGTGCTTCTTCTTCAATTGGTTGTTGAGGTGGTTGATCCTCAATCTGAGGTGCTTGATCATCCATTTGAGGTGTAGCAACCTCAATGGGAGGAGTGTTGTTTGATGTATCCATGTCAAAATAAAATGGATCCTCAAGTGGGAAATCCTCAAATGGTTGCTTGACTCCCAAGCAAGATGGAATAAGAGCCTTTAGAGCATCCTTTAACATGCTAAAGGGAAAGATATCTTCATGGAAATGAACATCCCTTGAAACATGAAACACTGAGTTTGAAATGTTCATTACAAGGTATCCTTTTTGGGATGTTGAGTATCCCATTAGGATGCATGGTTCAGCCCTTGGACTAAACTTGTCATGGTTGTTCAATTTGGTTGAAAAACATAGACAACCTATAGTTCTCAAGTGATGAAGGGAAGGAGCTTTGCCATATAACACTTCTATAGGTGACTTGAACTTCAAGATAGAAGTGGGTAGCCTATTGAGCAAGTAACAAGCATTGAGTATGCAATACCCCCAATGCCTCAAAGGCATGGATGCTTGAAATCTTATAGCTCTAGCAATGTTTAGGATGTCCCTATGTTTGCGTTCCACCCTTCCATTTTGTTGTGGTGTATGCACACAACTAGTTTGATGGAGGATGCCAAATTGAAGAAGCAAACCTTTGCAAACTGAATTGATGAACTCAGTTCCATTATCACTCCTCAAAGTCTTGACCATTGTTCTAAATTGATTCTTCACCATGATTAAGAAATTCTTGATGTGCAAGAAAGTGTCACTTTTGTGCCTCATCAAGTAAACCCAAGTTGCTCTTGAGTGGTCATCAACAATGGTCAAGAAGTATTGATTGTTCTTGAAGGTTGGCACTTTGTAAGGACCCCATAAATCCATGTGAACCAAATCAAAGGGCTTTGAAGCAATAGAATCACTGGTTGGAAATGAAAATCTAGATTGTTTTGCAAGAGGACAAATAGTGCATTGTTTGATACAACCATATGTCTTATTCAAGCCTAAAATGTCCAAATGATTCAAATATTGTTCTGAGACATGGCCCAAACGCCTATGCCATCTCAATACTTCATCCTTATTCTCCAAGCAAGCAGCTGCCAACTTCCTTGGGCTTGAAGGCACCATATCCTTCAAAGTGTATAGTCCTCTATTCCATTCCCCAATCACCATGGACTTGCCACTCTGGCCCTGAAGTAACACATGATCACAAGTAAAGATCACTTTGCAATTTAACTGGCTAGGTAACCTAGATACAGAGATCAGATTGAACTTGAAGTCAGGGACCAAGAGTATGTTGGTCAATGTGAATCCACTTGAGAAAGAGCAAGAACCAACATGAGTCACTTTGCATTTGTGACCATTTGGCAAGTGCACATATTGGTGATCAGAATCACTTTTCTTCAAATCATGTAGCCACTCAATTTGATGAGTGATGTGATTAGTAGCACATGAGTCAACTATCCAAACCATAGAATCACTAGATATACCTGCCATGTTGACATGAGCTTGATCCATATCTTCAAAGCTTAGAGGTGTATGATCAAAATGATCATTATGGGCAGCAACATGTTGGATCCTTTTGTCAGCTGTGCCATGAAATATCCTTTTGTCATTGGCTGCCACATGCTCAATTGTGCTTGAGTTGCCACCTTCTTCAACAATGTTGGCTGAATTCAAATTCCTCTTAGGAGCATTTGGATTGGTTTGATGAATTGGGTGATCATATGGGTAGCCATGCTTGATGTAGCAATTGTCTTCAATGTGACCTCTCTTGCCACAATAGTTGCAAGTATTGAGTGGTCTCCCACTTGAAGGATTAAAGTTGCCTCTTCCAAAACCATTTCCTCTTCCAATGCCATTGCCTCTTGCAAAGCCTCTACCCCTTGCATATCCTCTTCCATTACCTCTACCACCACCATAGGATGGATGCTTTCCAGTGAACAAGGCAGTTGCCTCACCCACATCACCAATGGAACCAGAGATTGTCCTTTGGCTTTCTTCTTGTACCAATACAGAGAAGGCAATGCTAAGAGAAGGAAGTGGTTGTCTCATAAGCAAGGTGCTCCTAATGTGTCCATAGGAGTCATTCAGTCCCAAAAGAAATGCAATCACCTTCTGCTTCTCCTTGTGTTCATTAACAATGGCAATGTCCCCAGCACATTGAAGATCCAAATCATCAATAGAAGCAAGAGCATCCCAGAGTTGCTTCATTTTGGCAAAGTACTCGGTGATGGAGAGCACACCTTGAGATGTTTGGTAAATCTCCCTTGTTAATTGGAAGATTTGTGTGCCATCCACTTTATCAAACATCTCCTTCAAGTCATTCCAAATGGAAGAAGCAATTGTGTTGTAGACTAAACCATTCACCAAATCCTTGGCCACAGTATTCCTCAACCATGCCTTGACAATTGCATTTGCTCTATCCCATTTCACTCTATCATTGACATCAACATCCAATCTTGTGAATGTGCCATCTATAAAACCAAGCTTGTTCTTCACCAACAAGCCTTCCCTGATTGATGTGCTCCAAACATGATAGTTGGAGGTTCCTTGAAGTTGGAAAGGGATGAGCATATGGCCAGTGGTATCTGAGGGGTGTATGTAAAGGGGGTCATCAACATTGGTTTCTTGAGCCATATTGTAACCCAAGAAACACAAGTAGGTATTAAATTTGAGTCAGAGGAGTCCAAATCCAAGAAATCAGCTGCCAGAAATCCAAGCAAAATCGCATACACAAGTTGCACTACAAACAAAAGTAGTACACCAAGGTTGTTGATAGTAGGACAAAATCCAGCTCACCCTATGGTATTGTTCGTACAATTCCGCAATGAGATTTGTGATTTTTAAAGCTTGAAATTCAACAGAAATGGATTAGAAGCCATTCTCCATTGATGAAAACTCAGAATTCTTGAAGATATGAACACAAAGTTCAAAGCAGTCACAAATACTCCTCAGCCGAGCAATGTGTATGCAAGGGAATTCAAGCAATGAATATCCAGGTATCAAGCAAGGGGCGCAGCTGAAATAAGTTCAAAATCCATATCCAAATCCAGAGAAACAATACAAACTCCAGAAAATGATAGTATCAAACACGCAATAAGCTCAACAAGGCTGAATTCTTCAAGAACAAGCAAACTAGTACTAAGTCATCTTGGCTTTGCTTAGTCTAGGTGCAGATCTACCTTATGCGTGTTGAGTTCTTGGAATTCCACTTACTAGATGTCCATTCATAAGTAAGAAATGGATTCTTGAAGTAGAAAAGATGATCCACGAAGCTGAAGTTGCAAATCCACACTTGAACAAGGTGAATGTTAAGGCAAAACTTCAAAGAAACTTGGTCTTCTTTAGCTTTGTGGTTGTGCCGCCATTTGAGGTGGCTCTGATACCATATAAGCTTTAGTTGGTTGAATCATTTGTTGATTGATGATTAGGGATTACAATGCAATAGGTAAACTATATATACTAGGTGATAGGGATCACCAACTAGGACTAACTATCCTATGTGCCTAACTTGGTGCACCAAGGTGCATACACCATGTAACATGTACTACATGATATATGCACCATATAATAGCCTTATATAATCATCTAATGACATGATGGAAGTAAATGCAAGTGTAAGTAACAAGATGCAATGTGAGCATATCAACATATATACTCTATACAGAGCAATCAGAACAGCCGAATAAGGAAAATACTTGGGAAATGTACACTGATGGCTCTTCGAGTTCAGACGGATCAGGGGCAGGGTTCGTATTGATACCACCAGGCGTAGGCGAGCCTCTTCGATATGCTTTGGCCTTAACGTTTAGGGCCACCAACAATGAAGCTGAGTATGAGGCTCTTATCACAGGCCTCAAAATTGCCAAAGGTACGGGAGTTGGTCACTTAAGGGTGAAATGTGATGCGGGCCTAATTGTGAATCAAGTCCAAGGACGATATGAGGCGAAAAGCCTGATGATGAGAAAGTACCTTCGTGAGGTGCAAGTCTTGAAGGAGAGCTTCAAAAGTTTCGACATAAAGGCAATCCCGAGGGAGGAAAACGCGGAAGCAGATGCATTGACCAAATTTGCCTTGGGGGCACCCCTAGAGGAAAATCGGAAGGTACACTTCTTGGAGAAGGTGATCTTGTCGACCATCGATCCATCGGAGGTGTGTGCCATGGAAGCAGGATCGGAGGAGGAGCCCACTTGGATGACCCCGATAGTCGCGTATCTGACCACGGGGGCAGTCCCCGATGATGGAGTAGTAGCTGACAGGATACGTCGGATCGTAGTTAATTACGTGGTGGTGGACAATCAGCTATACAAGAAGGGGTGGTTCTCAACTTCTTACTTGAAATGCGTGGCTGAGCCCGACGCGAATCGGATCCTTAGGGAGGTGCATGAAGGGGTCGCGGCTTGTCACGAAGGTGCCCGATCCATTGCGAGGAAAGTGCTGAATTTGGGCTATTACTGGCCTTCGATGAGCAAGGAGGCGACGTTATTAGTCTGATCTTGTGACGCGTGCCAGAGGTATGCCCCGAATATCGTGGCTCCGGCTGCTAATCTGATGTCCATCAAGAGTGCTTGGCCCTTCGTGCAGTGGGGTATCGACTTGGTGGGACCCCTCCCACAAGCACAAGGTCAGTGTAAATATTTGCTTGTGGCTATTGATTATTAAAATGGATAGAAGCTAAGCCGTTGGACAAGACAACGGGGAACCAAATCGTCAATTTCTCCAGACCCATATTATATCCAGAAACGGGATTCCTAAGGTGTTGATTAGCGATAATGGTCCTCCGTTTAACGGGGCTCAAGTGAAGGAGTATCTGGAGGAGCTGAATATCGAGCATCGGACAGCCTCCGTCCATCATGCTCAGACTAATGGACAGGTGGAGTCAGCCAACAAAATCGTGATGGATGGCCTGAAGAAAAGGGTCTATGCCTTGAAGGGCAAATGGCTGAACGAGCTGGAAAATGTGCTTTGGGCTGTTAGAACGACACCCAAACGATCAACTGGGGAGACTCCGTTTGGCCTTGTTTATGGCACGGAGGCTGTTGCTCCCGTGGAAATAGCTGTGGCGTCCCATCGGATGAGGTACTACGAGCCCTTGACGAATGATGAAATGAGACGTCTGGAATTGGACTTGCTCGAGGAAAAGAGGCGGGACGCTGATGAAGTCCAGGCTCGAATGCGTTTGGCGACGGCCAGATATTACAATCGGCGAGTTACGTCCCGACAGTTCTTTGTCGAAGAACTGGTCTGGCGTCGGAACGAGTTCACCCTTTTGGATCGGATCAACAAGATGTCGCCAAAATGGGAAGGACCTTATAAGGTCGTGGGGATGCCAGCTCCAAATGCGTATAAGTTGGAAGACCTCGATGGCAGAGTATTGAAGCATTCTTTCAGTGGTGAACATTTGAAGAAATGTCATGTTTGATATTAAGTCGCCTTCAGTGGTGCACGATGTTATTAAGTCGCCTTCAGTGGTGCACGATGTTATTAAGTCGCCTTCAGTGGTGCACGATGTTATTAAGTCGCCTTCAGTGGTGCACGATGTTATTAAGTCGCCTTCAGTGCTGCACGATGTTATTAAGTCGCCTTAAGTGGTGCAAGTTATCTATCGTTTGATTCGATGTAAGCAGATTTTGAGCCATCAATGAATAAAGAGGTTGCTTCCGATCAAATTGTTCTTTGATTTATTCTAAGTGTTGTTAAGTCGCCTTAGGTGGTGCGTTGTTCTTAGATTTATTCTAAGTGTTGTTAAGTCGCCTTAAGTGGTGCAAGTTGTTAAGTCGCCTTAAGTGGTGCGAGTTGTTAAGTCGCCTTAGGTGGTGCGTGGTTCTTAGATTTATTCTAAGTATAATTAAGTCGCTTTGTGAAGTGCAACAGTAAATCAGAATTAAAAAAGTTTGATATTTGGAGGGCTCAAAGGCCCGAGGACATATTACAAAGAGAGGAAAATTACAAGGACTATAAATATAGAGCATTAAGCTTGGTCCTTGTCGACATCAGTGGGAGCAGGATCCACGAGATCTGTGGCAGAAGGCTCCACAGGTTCAACTACTGGAGGGTCAATTATCGGGGAATCAACTGTCGGGGGATCGGCACTTGGAAGCTCCGCCACGTCTTCAACACCCGCGGCAGTGTTGCCCTCATCACTCTCCTCCGAGAGGTCGAAATACCTCTTCGCAAAGGGAGCGAGAGTCGCAGACTTATCGAAGTTAATGGCGTCGCCATATCCAGATGGAGCTCCTCCACCGCGTTGAAGAGGGTGTTCTCCACCTCCGCGGTGCAGAATTTCACCGCGTCAGCTTGGAAGTCCTCGGAGCCCCGATAATCTTCCAGACCCTTGGTCTCAGCCGCGGCCAGCCTGGCAGGAACCTCAGCAATTTCCTGCTCCAAAGCCTTCTTCTCGAGGACAAGTTTGTCCCGAGCCTCCGCGTCCTTTTTCCGCTCCTGCTTCTCCCGCTTCAGCAGGCCCTCGAAGTCATGAACCTGCTTTTGGAGGTACCGAGTCTTTCGGTGGAGGAGGGCCTGTTCCTTGGCCAGTTTTACCCTCGAAGACTCGGAGGCGGCGAGATCCTCTTCAAGCTTGGCTACAACCGCGGGAGCCCCCTTGGCCCGCTCCTGCTCCAGAGCCTCCTCGAGGGCAAAGATGTACCCGAAGCAGCGGTTTATGTCCGCCATCTCCTATGAAGGAAAGAGGAAAAGGTTAGCACATGAATATTTTGCCCTATTGATTAAAGGGTGAAAATGGGAACCTTACCTCCACCCGACGAATAGCCATTCCATGGATATGCGCGCGGATGTCCTCCCGATCCAGGGAGATCGGAAGCTTCAGAGACGGCAGAACCGAGCCTGCCACCAAATGCAGACCCAGCTCCGGGTATGTATCACCCTGTCGGAGCTGGACCCCTTGCAGCGTTTGGATCGGGGTCCAAGGAGCCGCCTTTTGGTTGGGGTCGTAAACCTTGTAGAAGCTCCCGTCTAAGGGGAGAGGAGGAGGACCGACTGGAGTCGTGGAGGTGAGCATCTCCGAGTCGCCCTGGGACCTAGAGGGAGTCAAGCTGCGGATGGGCGAATACTGCTGCGGAGGAGGTGAAGGGGGCAGCCCCCCGGAGGTTGGTTTCAGTGGGGACTGCCTCGTCCCCCGACGACGACGAATTAAGGCGAGGCCCTCGTCTGTCTCCTCTAAGGAGTGCAGGTCTTCCACCCGACGAAACTGATCGCCTTTCGGTGTTCCTTCAGCCCCCGATCCCGTCGGGGCAGGAAGTTGAGGGAGACCCTCTCCAACTCGAGCACCGGAAAGTGGTGCCCCTGCTGAAACTTCAGCCCCCGACTGAGTTCCCGATTGACCTGCACCTAGAGGATGAATTGCTTCATAAAGATAGTCAGGAAGTTGGTTAGGATCCTTACACCAAATGACGCGCCGAGAGACGTATTGGTCTTTCCCGTGGTTGTTGTAGTAACCCGCTTTGAGGATGCGGGGAGTTTCCCCTCGGAGGATGCGTTTGATCTCCTTGATTCGGGCCTCCTTGGTGGAGGAGATCAACTCCTTAGGAACTTGCTTCCTGTATGATTTAATAGCTAGGCGGAGCTGTTTACCTTCTTCAGCATTTTGGACATTGAAGAGTCTGTCCACTTCCTCTACTCGGGCCCGCTTAGTCCTCTATGCGGAGGGAGATGCCGACGGAGCGGTGGCCTTCTTTGCCGGCTTCCTCTTCCGCGCGAGGCGTTGGACAGCGTCGGTCTCTCCCTGCTTAAGGATGAGATTGGTCAGCAGTGATACCTTCTTAGCTGCAAACAATGGAAAACGTAGACATGGTTAGAAATGTTACCCAAGGAACCATATTGGAGGGGTCGTCGTGAAGTTGACCCCCAGAGATTATATCGAGGAGGCGGATCCCGACATTCACCAGGTCCCGCTCCGTTAGGGAGTTAGCATCGAGGGGAGTGTAAGACTCCCCCCAACGGTAAAGCTGGATGCAGTGAAGGATTTGAAAATCTTCATCAGAGGAAGTGTGATAAGCGGGAGGAGAGTCCGCTTCCACCTCCCATCGGGGCCATGGGATAGAACTGTTCTTAATGAAGAAGTAGCTCCTCTTCCACCCGCTGTTGTCAAACCCTATGTCGATGAGGAGCCCCCGACCCTTGACAACCTTCCAGGTGTCGCTGGTCCAACTGCACCGCGCAAGCTGCTGCTTATTCCACTTGGGCATCCGAGGATAGAAGGCGAAAACCCCAGCCTCGTTGCACTTCATTCCGTAGAAGGTCCGGAAGAGTTGGAGGCAAATATCTCTTCCGGATAGAAGGCGCAAACCCCAGCCTCTCAACCAAATTCCCGCAAAAGGGGAATCGGATCCTTGCCGATATTTGTCCGGTAGAGACAAATATCTCCCCTTCCTCGGGACGAGTGACCACAGGGTCACCCGAGGCACGGTGGCGAGAGTAAGGAAGGCGAGGCTCCCAGTTTTGGGTAATGCATCCTTCTCGGAGAGCTTCATCATAGGCAGTCACCGAGATTTCGTTGGGAGCGTAATCGAAGTTGAAGGGTTTTCTCCCCTCAGAACTGGATCCGCCGTCTGAAAATTAGCCATGGCAAGAAAAGGCGTAGTGGGTTTTCGGAAAAAATGCAAGCAAACTGGTCAATAAATTTTGTCAAGGATAAAACCTCCGATACCGATATCAAGAGGCCGGGAGTTGAAAGACACGACGAACTGTAAGTCCCTCATGTCTTGGGGGCAAATGATGGGTTTCGCTAAAGCCGTTAGGCCCTTTAACGACGAGTAAGCGGTGAATAGGCCCATTGGGCCCTAAAAGAGGTCAAGAAGACCAATGCGAAGGGTCCCGACAAGAGGAGTCTCGACGGTGAGAGGTCCCGACAAGATCGGTCCCGATTTGCGAGCTGGACGCTCTCGATGAGATGCCTTTAAGTAGGCCCCGACGAGATGCCTTTAAGTAGGCCCCGATGATGAATCCCTGAGGATGTTGGCCCTGTCACGATGACGAGGGGCCCCGAGCGGTGACTTAATGAGATAACTCTGGAGTCCCCGATATTGGTCGGGACTTGCTATTAGAGGTTGGGCCCGAGAAACGCGCCCACTATCAGAGTAGTGAGGAAGTGGCCCGAGATAAGCGGAACTGGCCGAGATAAGTGGAACTGCCCGAGATATGCGGAACGTGGCCGAGATACGCGGAGCATGGGCTAACTGCCCTGGCAGCTCACCAGGTAACTGGGGTAAATCCTCTCCTATATAAAGGAAGAAGTTACCTCAGATCAGACACGATTACATACTCGTACTATTGCTTGCTTTTGCCTGTCACGAGATTCTCATTTAAGCATCGGAGAGAGATTCTGGGTCACCGCCCGGTCTATTCCCCTCTTGCAGGATTACGTGGAGCGAAGGACCTCGGATTTCCGTCAAGACCGTACCGGAGTTCCACGCGTGATCCAACAAGGGGCATCCTCCTTGGACATCTTGATTTGGTTGTAGCCGGAGTATGCATCCATAAAGCTCAGAAACTCATGTCCCGATGTGGCATCCACCAGCTAGTCGATCCTCGGGAGCGGATAGCAATCCTTTGTGCATGCTTTGTTCAGGTCGCGGAAATCCACACACATCCGCCACTTGCCATTGCTCTTCTTCACCAGGACTGGGTTGGCGACCCAGGTCTGGAATCGGAGCTCCTTAATGAATCCAGCATCGAGCAACCTGCCGACCTCCGGCCGGATCGCGATCTTCTTGTCGGCACCCATCGGGCGCCTTCTCTGTGTGATCGGCTTGATCGCGGGATCAATCTTCAGCTCGTGAGTAATTACATCGGGGCTGATTGCTGGCATGTCGCTCGGGGACTAGGCAAACAGCTCCTTGAACTCCTTCAGCAAATCAATCAGTTCTCGGGTCGTCTCCTCCGACAGAGCGGACCCGATTTTCACCTTTCTTTGAGGTCCATCGATCTCGACCTCCTTCAAGTCCTCCATCGGGGAGGGACGCCCAAACTCCTCTCGGGGATCAGCATCAGTCTGGAAAACATTCATAGCCTCCCGATTCCTCCTTCGAGTGGCATTGACGTAGCACCACCTGGAGGCTATCTGATCGCCCTGGACCTCCCCGATTCCATGGTCAGTCGGGAACTTCAGCTTCCGATGGACAGTTGAGGCAACTGCCCCCAGCGGGTTGATGGTGGTCCTCCCGATAATTGCATTATAGGTCCCCGTGGACTCGACCACCAAAAATTCCACGTTCCTTTTCTCCGACTTCCAGCCACTACCGAATTCAACCGGTAAAGTAATCATCCCCAACGGCTAAGAAGTAGAGCCAGAAAATCCGACCATCGGGAAGTCTGCAAGCTTCAAGACCTTCTTGGTTTTTCCCATGGCCTCCAGTGCATCCATGAACAGAATATTGGAGGAGCTCCCTCCATCAATCAGGATTCGCTTCATCTCGTACCCGTCCACGTTCAGGGTCATGACCAAAGCATCATCGTGCGGGGTCTCCACACCTATCAAGTCCTCCGCTGAGAAGGGAATCACCATTTCTTCCTTCGGAGTCCAATTTTGGGCCCTCTTGCCTAGCACCACAGCAATGGGAATCCGAGAAGCATAGACCTCCCGAGACGCCGTGGTATCTCCTCCCGCAGCAAGTCCCCCATGAATCACGTTAATGATCCCCCGCTTCTCCTTGCGGGCATTGGAAAACTCAGGTTTGTCCTTCTTCGGGGATCGACCACGGGATCGGGATCGGGAACGGGACCGCAATCGGGACCGGGAACGGGATCGGCCCCGTTGCCCAGCTACAAATTCCTTGAGCTTCCCCCGCTGGATCAGCTTCTCAATCTCCTTCTTCAACTCCCGACAATGGTTAGTGTCATGACCGTTGGCACGATGGAAACGACAAAAACGATCGGTACGAGCTCCCATGAACTCTCCATCCTTCTTCGGGGGATACCTGGCGATACCCTGTCGGTTCATCACTGCCAACACAGCACCCATGGAACAAATGAGAGGGGTGTAGTGGTCCTCCCGCTTTTCCGACTTCGAGGAACGCTTGTCTTCCCTCCGATTGGGACGGCCTCGACCCCGACTGTTCTCGGGTTTATCTTTCTTCCTGCGATCGTCCGAGGGCTTGAACGATTGCTTCCCTCTGTTTGATTTTGGAGGATCGAGGTCTCCGGCAGCTATCTTCGACTCCTGGACGTCGATTTGCTGCTTCACCCTCTTCTGCAGCGCCTCCATGTTCCACACAGCCTTCTCAGCCACGCTGTGCATCAGGTCGGAACCATAAGGTGCTGTCAGGTTCCGAATGAAGGTACGGATGGTCTCTCCCTCCGACATTTCCTCATCGATCTCGGCCACGCTGGCAGTTTACCTCTGGTAGTAATGTGCCAGAGATTCGTCGGGCCTCTGTACCACCTCAGCCAGGGAACTCGCGCTTTTCATGAGACGTCGACGGCCCTGGTACTACTGGATGAAGCGATCATGCATCTGGGTCCAGCTAGAGATGCACCCTGGGGGAAGGCTGAAGAACCACGTCAGGGCCCTTTCACCAAGAGTGCCTGGGAACAAAACGCACACTATATCATCATTCGGGGCTCTGCCTAGACAAGCCATGACATGCTTCTGGACATGGCGAACTGGATCTCCCTCGCCATTGTACTCCTTGATTGTCGGGATACCCAGCCCTGGCGAGGTCGTGGTGTTCACCAATTCTTGGGAAAAAGGGATGAGTGGATCGATCCCTCAGCTCCGACATCATTTTCTTCTGGTCTCCCATACAGATATTCACGATCTTCACCACCTGGTCGGGGGTGATAAGACCACTAAGAGGGATGGTCCTATGTTGCACCGGTCCAGGCCCATCGACCACGAACTGCTCCGATAGGGCAGGCTCCCTGCCCTTGTCCTAGTGCTCGGGTTGGGCCTCCTGCCCGTCGCGATTCTCTATCGGCGGAGGCGGGGGAAACTCCTCCTCCTTCTTCTTGGCGGCCTCCCTTCGGTCCAAGAGAGCCTCCATAGCTTCCAAAAATACTTGCATGGCATCCATCACAGCCTTTACCAAGTCCGGCTTTGCAGGTGCATCCTGGTCCCTCCTTGGGATCTATTCCCGGCTCTCCGATGAGTTTCGAATGGAATCTTCACGATCATCATGATGCCCCCTTGTTTGGGAAACAGTAGGGGAGGATCATTCCGATCAACAGTGCGCTCCGGCGGCCCTGAATTCAGAGTTCCAGCAGGGTGGCGGGAACCGCCAGATTGTCCTTGTCTCTTCTTTTGCTTGCCAGCCATTGATCGGGTAGAAGTCATTTTTGCTTTTCGTTACGTTTCCCACAGACGGCGCCAATGTTGGATCACAGTTGGAACTCCGGTACGTTCTTGACGGAAGTCCGAACTCCTTCGCTCCAAGTAATCCTGCAAGAAGGGGATAGACCGGGCGATGACCCAGAATCCCTCTCCGATGCTTAAATGAGTATCTCGATGCAGGCAAGCAAGTATCAGTATGTAAGTATGAATGTCTCAATCCTGAGGTAACTCCTTCCTTTATATAGAGGAGGGGTCACCTCAGTTACCTGTTGAGATAACTGCCACGTTCCGTTAATCTCGGCCAGTAGCCCACGTTCCGTCTTTTCAGGCCACTTCCCCACTATGCTGATAGTGGGCGTGTTTCTCGGCCTCGTTCTCTGGTGGCAAGTCCCGACGGATGTCGGGGACTCCAGAGTTATCTCCTTTGGTCACCGCTCGGGGCCCCTCGTCAAGGAAGAATATTTTCTAAGTATTTCCATGTACGTACATACATGTCGACAAGGATGCATGTCGACAATTGAAGAATATTTTCTAAGTATTTCCATGTACGTACATACATGTCGACAAGGATGCATGTCGACAAGTCAAGAATATTTTCTAAGTATTTCCATGTACGTGCATACATGTCGACAAGGATGCATGTCGACAAGTCAAGAATATTTTCTAAGTATTTCCATGTATGTGCATACATGTCGACAAGGATACATTTCGGCAAGTGAAGAATATTTTCTAAGTATTTCCATGTACGTGCATACATGTCGACAAGGATACATGTCGACAAGTGAAGAATATTTTCTAAGTATTTCCATGTACGTGCATACATGTCGACAAGGATGCATGTCGACAAGTCAAGAATATTTTGTAAGTATTTTCATGTATGTACATACATGTCAACAAGGGGAGAATATTTTCTAAGTGTTTCCATGTACGTACATACATGTCGACAAGGATGGATTACATGCATCAAGTAACTATTATCAACTTCTACACAATATCTCCTAAGCATTCCTACGATGCTTATCGGCAAAGCTCATACAACGAAATCTATGGTAACAAGCATTAGTTACTGGTAAAATATTTTCTAAGTGTTTTAGCATGTTTGCAGACAATGACCGACAATCTATACATGATGCTCAACATACATTGCCTAAGCTATCATTACCAACATACAACCATTGACGGCCATGTACGTACAACTACCGATCATCAAAATCAAGCATACTAAAACAACGGCTAAGGCATGGAACAACATGTCGGCAATGAACATAATGCATAAGGGAAGTATAACGATTCATTTGCACTTTTCTAAAATTTTCAGCACTTAGAAAATTTTGGCCGATTGGGGGAAAAGTATTCTAATGTATTTTATCAAACACCTTATGTGCATGTTAAGGTAAGCTAGGTACATGGTGATTTCAAGACTAAATCAAGGCCAAACGAAGTTACGAAAAGTCCAGCCATGTACGAAATTGAACTCACCAACACGAAGCGAGTTCGAATTGATACGTGCCACACCAGAATCCAATTGATATCAACTATGGTGTGTCTACTCCGAATCTATGATCTCAAAAGCTTCATCTTCAATAGAGAGCTTCTTGGAGATTTATCTATGAAGGATGTAATATAATGAGTATTCTCTCTCCTAATTTTCATTAATAGTGCCTACATCATGTGCTAAGGACTAAACTTTCATGTATTTTCATATAAGTCCTTAGCAACCTTTACAAGCATCTTTGCATATCTCCTATGTTCATATTGCATACATATTACACAATGCTTCATGACATATTACACGTAATTACTATTTCATATTACGTACATAGAATTTATCATGCACGTTTATTATTTATGATGATTACATGATTATTTTTGTAATCTAAGTATGAATTTCATGTTTGCATCATTTTCTGCGTTTACATCATGCTTCATGATTACATACATGTTCTCCGATTTCATGTTATTCCAAGTGTTTTGCTTATTGCATAATTACGTCATCTGTTTATTTTATCGTCATCTACATGTTGGCAACATGTTATATGCTTACTTCATGTGCCATGATATTATCACGTTGTATAAATCTTTATTTCACTCATTACATGATATTGTGAATATAATTGCATGTTGTTATACATATATTGTCCGCTACGCTAACCATGTAAACATATTACGTACGTATGGCGGAAAATTGAAGTTGGTCAAATTTATGATCCCTACACTCGAATTGACAAACAGGCCACCCCTGAGGTCAGTACCGAACCTAAATTGGACGAATATCTTATCTTAAAAAGAATCAAGCACGGGTTTTAAACCACTACTTGACTCGGGGGCAAGTGTTAGATATCTGTTAAATTCGGGTTCGTGTTTACATTTCGGGCCTCGCAAAGTACTCCAAAACCCGTAAAAGAGCCCTTCCGCGGACACCCAAGTCCAAAAACGGTCCAGAATACGCGCGGGGACTTCCGGATTGCCACAAGGCAATCCGGACCCGGCTCGGATTGCCACAAGGCAATCCGGACCCTGCTCGGATTGCTAAAAAATGTGGAGGTCCGAATTACCGACGTTTTCCGCGCTCATCTCGATTATTTTGCCAATTGCGAGAAGTCGGTGCACGCATAGTCCACCTTGATGACGGTATACGTTTTCCTTCATACTGACATCAAGCCGTTCAAAACTGGGCATGATCCTTAGGTTCCCTATAAATAGGGGCCTAGGTCTCTCATTTTAGACAATTCCCTCATTTTTGGACTTTGGATGCTCTGACTTCTCTCTAAAGGCTTTCTCTCTCTAGAAATTCAGACTTGAGCGTCGGAGAGGGCCCAACCAGCATTCCCCCCCTCTCCCACGCTAGTTACTGCCCCTCGTGCAGGATCCGAAGATCGAGAGTTCGAGGTCGAGAACTTGAAGATTAGTTCGAGGATTGTGTTTCAAGGATCGCGGCGTTCCCGTCCTTATACACACATCCGGAGCCCGTTCGTGGAAAAGAAGCCCGAAGCTACCCAAGTGGAAGCAGACTTAACAGACAGAACCGAAACTATGATTTATGAGCATCTCTTCACAGGAGTCGGCTAGTTCAACACTGGCAAACTGGGGACCATTATCGCTAATAAGGATTTTTGGTACCCCATATCGACATATGATTTGTTCTCGTACGAACATGATCATCTGGAAAGTAGTTGTTGTTGCCAGTGCTTTTGCTTCTATCCATTTGGAAAAATTATCGATGGCGACCAAGCTGTGCGTCCGTTGACCTATGGATTTAGGCAAGGGTCCGATGAGATCGATGCCCCATTGTGTGAAAGGCCAAGCGCTCATCATTGGCGTCAGCTCTGCTGGTGACCATGTGATTCTGGGGGAGTAAACTTGACATTTCGGACAGCCTTGTACAGGTGTTATCGCCTCTTTATGCATAGTCGGACAATATAACCCTTTTCGTAGAGCTTTCATGACCAATGTATTGGTTCCCTCACGACATCCAGATTCGCCTTTATGTAGATCTTTCATTATCTTTTCCGTTTGAGGAGCAGCTATACATCGGAGATAAGGGGTGGAATACCCACTTTTGTAGAGGTACTGATGCAAGCAGAACCGATTAGACTTCGGAGATTTTTGGTCGTGAATAGTGTTTTTTCGGGCGCACGTTCGGATTTTGGCACGTGAATAGTGTTTTTCAGGCGGAAACGGGTGTCCGGTTAAAAAACACCGCTATGCTATGAAATACGCTGCTTTTTGGCCAAATTCCATCATCTAAAGCCTCAAAATCGCATTTTATGGTATTTCGGGTCATTTTTACAGTTTTCAATTCATTTGGGATTTGTTCGTTATTTTCGGTTATTTCATATAATAGGGTTTTCTATTTAAGACATTGTTGGCCGAATTTTACATTCAGTTATTGATAAATCAGAAAATCAAGGTTTTTCCTCAATCTTGCGTTCGACTTCGTATTGCTTTCGATTTCTGCGCATCTATCCCACCATCACGCTGCATCAGATTGGTATCAGATTCCAGTCAATCCCGCGCGATACCACTGAAACGTCCAGGTCAAGCTGCTGCAGGCCAACAACCGGCAGGCAACGATGAATGGCGACGTTTCTACGACCTACAACAACGTCAGATTAATGATCTGACACAGCGACTTGAGGAAGTCCATAATCGCGAAGATGATGAGACCTCCTCTGCTGAAAACCCTTACTCGAGACATCACCAACCAATACAGGACCGGCGTTGGGAACTAGGGTTTCGGATGGACATACCAGAATTCAATGTTGGTCTTAAAGGTGACGAATTTATCGATTGGCTGGCTCAAGTGGAAGAATTACTGGAATACAAGGAGGTTCCAGGCGACAAGCGTGTGCTCCTGGTTGCAACCCGTCTGCGTGGACACGTGCATGCCTGGTGGCAACAATTGAAGAATTCTCGTGTTCGTCAGAGTAAGGCGAAGATCACATCTTGGGAAAAATTTAAGAAGAAGCTTAAGGCTGCGTTCTTGCCATATAATTACGAAAGGGAAGTTTATCAACGCTTTCAACTTCTTCGTCAAGGCGCTCGTTCCATTGATGAATATACTTAGGAATTCTACCAGTTTCAGTCTCGCACTGACCTTTCCGAATCCTCTGAACATATGGTTTCTCGTTATATCGGTGGTCTGCGTGTGCAATTGCAGGACGTGCTCAATATGTTTGATCCTCTGAGTGTGTCTGAAGCTTATCAACGTGTTTTACAAGCAGAAAAGCAAGCTTCTTGGCGTGCCAATTCTAGGTTTCGCCAATCCAGTTCCAGTAGTCCATATAAACCCACTCCCCGCGGAACCACCAAGCAACCAACCCTCCCACCAGTTCGAGCCTCTACGGCACCCCCCCAAGATCGAGGTGGCGGCGGACTGCGCTGCTTCAAGTGTGGTGAACCTGGCCATTGATAATTTGAGTGTCGGAAATCAGCCACGGGCACACGAGGACTTTTCACTGACACTGCTGGAGAGGTAACTGATTATGATGCTAATTATGATAATCCTGTCTACGATACCTATGATGATGTGGTTGAAGAGCATGTCGCTGGAGATACTGGTGATCTCTTAATGGTGCGGTGCACATTCATAACGCCTCGAGCCCTAGAAGCAGATGCTAGTTGGCTGCGCACAAACCTGTTACAGTCAACGTTCACTATCGGCGGAAAGGTGTGCAGCTTCATTATCGACACAGGCAGTTGCGAGAACATGATTTTCGATACGGCAGTCATGAAGTTGGGTCTTACTGTGGACAATCATCCGAAGCCATATAAGCTTGCTTTGCTAAAAAAGGGTATGGATATCACTGTCTCTAAACATGGTCTTGTGCAGTTCTCTATTGGCACTACATATAATGATCAGATATCCTGTGATGTGGTTCCTATGGATGCTTGTCATTTACTTCTTGGTCGTCCCTGGAAATATGACCTTGATGTGAAGCATAGCGGTCGCTCCAACACCTATTCCTTCTTATTTCATGGCAAGAAAATAGTGTTGGTTCCGAGCAAGCCTCGCACTACACCTGTTGCGTGCGAATAGAAACAAACTACATTATTATCTCGTGCCCCTTTTCAGGCTGCGATGGAGGACGCAAAAATAGTGTATTTTTTATTTTCTCATGAAATTGGAGCTAATTATTCTGCAGATGTGCCGATAGCAGTTCAGACTTTACTGAAGGAATTTGATGACATATTCCCTGAGTCCCTCCCACCTGAGTTGCCCCCTCTACAGGATATTCAGCACAAGATTGATCTGGTTCCTGGTGCGGCTCTGCGGGATATGAGCCCGAAGGAAAATGAAGAGCTGCGTAGGCAAGTTGAAGAATTACTCGCTAAGGGTTACATTCGTGAGAGCCTTAGTCCCAGCCCTCCTCACCCCCAAAAAGGACGGCACCTGGCGCATGTGTGTCGACAGTCGGCAATCAATAAAATAACGGTAAACTGGGTGGTGCTTGCGTGTTCAGCAAACTGGATTTAAAGAGTGGTTACCATCAGATTCGGATCCAATTGGGGGACGAATGGAAGTCAGCTTTTAAAACTCGTGAGGGTTTATATGAGTGGCTTGTGATGCCTTTCGGGCTTTCGAATGCGCCTAGTACCTTCATGCGAGTGATGAATCAAGCCCTTCGTCCGTTCATTGGAAAGTTTGTAGTCGTTTATTTCGATGAAATCTTGATCTATAGCAGCAGCCCGGAGGAACACCTCAACCATTTGAGGGAAGTATCATCGGTCCTGCGCAAACACAAGTTCTTTGCTGCTTTTGCTAAATGTGAGTTCATGACCTCGTCAACCAAATTTCTCGGATATGTCGTCTCTAGTGAAGGACTTCGTGCTGATCCAAGCAAAATTAGTTCTATCGAGCAGTGGGCACAACCCACGTCAATCACTGAGGTGCGTAGCTTTCACGGTTTGGCGTCTAGCTGCATCATGGCTCCTATCACGGATTGCATGAAGGGCACGAAGTTTCATTGGACTCCTGAGGCTGACGCGGCATTCCACGAGGTAAAGCAAAAGTTAACCTCTGCTCCCATACTGGTGCTCCCGGATTTTACCCAACCATTTGAACTTCACTGTGACGCCTCCAAGACTTGTATTGGCGCTGTCCTTAGCCGGGCTGGACGCCCTGTGGCTTATTGTAGTGAGAAGCTTTCTGGTGCTAAGCTTCGTTTCAGCACTTATGACATGGAGTTTTATGTCTTGGTTCAAGCGGTGAAGCACTGGCGTCATTATCTTTTCCAGCGGGAGTTTGTTCTTTACATTGACAACGACTCCCTCAAACACCTCGGCTGTCAAGATAAGGTTTCTCACAGACACGCCTCTTGGCTCTCTTATCTGCAGCAGTTCACTTTTGTGATTAAACACAAGGCGGGGGTTGCTAATCGTGTGGCTGATGCTCTGAGTCGGCGCCATGGTCTCCTTGCTGAATTGCGCCTTCAGGTACCCTGTTTTGAATCATTCGCTGAATTATATGTTGATGATCCATTCTTTTCCAGTGTGCTTGCAAAGATCCACGCAGGGGAGCATATTGATTTTTTTATGGAGGATGGGTTTATTTTTCGTGGCAACAAACTATGCATTCCTGATTGCAGCCTTCGGGCAAAGATTATCCAAGAGTTACATAACGAGGGTCACGTGGGATGTGATCGTACTCTTCAGCTTGTGTCTGCCTCTTATTACTGGCCCTCGATGAGAAAAGAGGTGGCTAAGTTCGTGGCTCGATGTCGTATTTGTCAACTAGCTAAGGGGGCCTCGACTAATGCGGGACTTTATATGCCGCTGCCCATTCCAACGCAACCATGGTCCAATGTTAGCATGGACTTTGTCCTGGGTCTTCCTCGTACTCAGCGCGGGAACGACTCTATCTATGTCGTTGTTGATCGTTTTTCGAAGATGGCTCATTTTATTCCGTGTAAGCGCACGGAGGATGCTATAAATGTCGCTCAGCTGTATTTTCGTGATGTCTATCGCCTGCATGGCTTTCCAGCATCCATTGTCTCGGATAGAAACACTCGTTTCCTGAGCCACTTTTGGAGGAGCTTATGGCGCTTGGTCAACACCCAGCTGAACTTCAGTAGTGCTTATCATCCTCAAACAGATGGGCAAACTGAGGTGGTGAATCGCTCTTTCGGCAACCTTTTGCATAGCTTGGTAGGTGACCATTTGAAATCATGGGATCTGAAGTTGTCCCAAGCAGAATTCGCACACAATCACGCTGTCAACCGTAGCACGGGCTTCAGTCCCTTTCATGTGGTGTATGGCCTTCCCTCTAGGGGTCCGCTTGACTTGCTCACATTACCTAGCAAGATCCGTGCTCATGCTACAGCCGAGGATTTCGTATCACAGCTTCACCAGGTCAATCATACGACCCATTTCCGACTGACCGCACATACTGCCCAATACAAAGCACATGCTGATCTTAAGCAGCGAGCGGTAGAGTTTGAAGTTGGCGATTTTGTGTGGGCTATTCTTACTAAGGATCGTTTCCCTGCTCACATGTATAATAAGTTGGCGACGAAGAAGATTGGCCCCGTGGAGATTGTAGAGAAGATAAATCCTAATGCTTACCGCCTTCAATTGCCCGGAAATATCCACACCTCGGATGTTTTCAACGTGAAGCACCTTTTTCCGTTTGCTGGCGATAACCATCCCGACGATGACCCGGCCCTAGATTCGAGGAAGAATCCTGTCTACCCCGGAGGGAATGATGCAAGCGGAACCGATTAGACTTCGAAGATTTTTGGCCGTGAATAATTTTTTTTCATGCGGACGTTTGGATTTTGGCGCGTGAATAGTGTTTTTCGGGCAGAAACGTGTTTCTGGTTCAAACTCACGGCTATTCCGTGAAATACGCTGCTTTTTAGCCAAATTCCATCATTTGAGGCCTCAAATCGCGTTTTATGTTATTTCGGGTCATTTTTACAGTTTTAAATTTACTTGGGATTTGTTCGTTATTTTCTGTTATTCATAGATTAGGGTTTTCTATTTAAGACATTATTGGCCGAATTTTACAGTCAGTTATTGATAAATCAGAAAATCGAGGTTTTTCCTCAATCCTGCGTTCGACTTCGTATTGCTTTCGATTTCTGCGCATCTATCCCACCATCATGCTGCATCAGGTACCCATCCAAGATTACGAATCGTCCTGCGATCCTCTGGATTTTGGTTGCCTCCAGTGAGTCTTCTGGGAGATTTCCCTTTTCCAGAAAGTTTTGGATGGGGATAATCCATGAGTCGAGGGCTTGAATGTTGAGAACTTCAGCCCTTGCCTCTATGGCAGAGTATAATGACTTCTCGATGAAGTGCACTAGCGTTTGTGGGGAATTTCCCAAAGCAAATTTACTAAGGGCGTCTGCCTCTTGATTGCTTTCTCGAGGGATAGCCTCTATCTGTAAATGAGGCATGTCCCGTACGAGTCGCCTTACCTCTGCGTATTTCTTCATATTTTCTAATTTTGCGGCGCAAGTTCCATTTGTCTGGTTGACAATTAACTCAAAATCGCATCGTACCTTTAAATTGGTGATCGTCATGCCTTTTGCTATACGAAGGCCTGTTAATGGAGCCTCATATTCGGCTTCATATTGGTGGCTCCAAAGGTCAGGGCCAACACGTACCCGAGTGGCTCTCCATCTGGCGGCGTTAATACTAATCCTGCCCCACATCCTTTTAACCTCGAAATTAGCTATTCAAGTTGTAATTACAAGGTGGTTTTCATGGAGCTGTGGCGACCCTGACAAGTCTTCCGTGGAGAAGGTGACTGCCATGGGCTAAAGCTCCCTCAATCTCTTATGAGTATTGGGCGAGGAGATAACTTGGGTCGCGTAAGCATCTTGAGCGAGGTCTGATTCTCCCCCAGATGCAAATCCTCCTGACAGGACATTGATTCCATTGTCCGGGGGTGTTCTCCATCTTCTTCGTTCATGAGAACGATGACGATGGTGACGTTGGATTTCTTCTTGCATATATTCCAGCTCTCTCCTAGCAAGGAGGCAGTCTTCGGTGTCATGTCCCTCTTCTCGATGATATTCGCAATAAGAGGCGGGACGATGACTTCTTTTGGTTAGACGAAATCTTTCTAACCATTGTTGGGTTTGTCGAAATTCCCTCGAAGAAGCTCCTTGGGTTGAAGAGTCTTCACCTCGACTCTGTGGGGGTTCCTGCTGGAGGAGGCGATTTGATCGCGTTTACTCCGCTCTCACATGGATAGTTGCTCTCCGGATTAGCTCCTCCCAACTTCCCACCGGCTCGGTGTATTGAGTGATGCCTAAGGATTGGGCTTGGGGTCCCAAGCCTCTAAGAATGCATGGATAGCATCTCCTTCCGAGAGTTCACCCCCACAATACTCTCCTTGGAATTGTCTAAAGTAATCTTCCAAAGTTTCGCTTGACCCTTGGAATATACTTGAAGCTCTTCGTGTTTGGTTTTTCCTTACTCGATTCATTGGTGGTGCCATGACTTTTTGATCACCGGTTCCCACAGACGGCGCCAAATGTTGGTATCAAAATGACGTGGTTTAAACTTCTGGTAATGGACTTCAATATCTCGCATGGGGTTAGCTCCTAGGTGTCTGTGTCGACCTCGGGGTGACTTAGTTTCCTTTAGGTGCTTTGTGAAAGGCGAGGACCTGAAAAGGGGTGGGGATGGCCCCTGATTCGACTCTGAAGCTTAAGTCAGTAATGGAATATCAAAGAGTACCTTTAAGAAGTATCTGAATGTAAGTACTTAAATAATGAAAGTATCCCTCTATTTATAGCGGAAGTGTACCGACTTTGGATGGCGGCGAGCTTTATGCTCTAATTGGATGCCTAATGGCGGTGGCCGCTCTTTTCTGATTTGTGGAGAGGGATGGTGATGTGTTAGTAGGTGACAAGAAGGTTGCCACATCCTTAGTCTTGAAGGTTTCCTTGTGGCGGCTGAAGTAGGTGACAAGTATGTCGCCAGCTGGTGTCCCTTTCTTAGGAGGAAAGGTTTCTTCTTTAGTGGTGGCAAGTAGGTTGCCAGCTGGTGCCCCTTTCTTAAGAGGAAATTTTTCTTCTTAGTTCCTGTTCGTCGACTCGACTCTTTCCTTAAGAGGGATTCTTTTAAGTGAGCAACAGGTCGTCACGTGTTTAGGAGTCACGATGCTTGTGGACTTCCTTTTATGTTGGTGTCGACTATTTGTCTTTGTATTCCTAATCCCAATATGATTAGTCGTTGTCTTGACTTTTGAGGGTTCCGACTTTGGTGTTTGTCGATTCTTATAAGGACGTCTCGAACCATCCCTGGTCAATTGTGTTAAGAGTGTACTCATCGTTTATCAACTTGTTACTTCTATGTGTCGCGTTGTATCCCTGGTCAATTGTTATTCTCTAATTGCCTAGTTTCCACACAGGAACACTTCTCCAAGGCATCCGTACAAGTATTCACAACCTTCAACTAATATCCGGTTGGTGGCCACCTAGTGAATACAAGAAGCGGAGAATTACAGGTGTGCATGACCATCCCCATTGCTCATATCCTTAGTCAAACTCAACCGGTTTCCAGTATGTGGTCACTTGCCCTTTTTGTTCGGGCACTGCGTTTGTACGCCTAGAGGCGAACATTGAGCCCAACCTTAGATACGAGTTATGAGTGGTAAGGATACTTCGGGTGCTTCTTCAGTAAGAACCCGGGATCAGTCACACGCTCAAGATGAAGAAGTTTGCGCCCATCAAAATCTCGGAATATTCCACCGAGCACAACCGAGCCTGACCGTGTGGCCGAAAGTGGCATGCGCAGTATGATGTGCGCATCGACAGTATAACCCGAAATTACATATTTTATGGAGTGGAAAATGTCATATGCTATCGCACATTTTCATCTGGCTCAGAACGTGGTTACTGGCGAACAGAGTTCATCACGACGATCCGCAAAACAATGATCATGTCGTGTTACCCCGAAACCAAATGATCGTTTTACTTAACCAGGTTTATCTTTCAAAACACCGTGGTTCTTAGCCGGTCTTGACACGGTAGACGTTCCCCCTCCATCAAGACGATCGTGCCTGTGTGACGAGGCAAGACCCACATTCGACATATTTTACTAGGAAGTTTGACACTCCAATGACTAGTTTATAGACCGTAAATCCGATGTAATTCAGCAATCATGACATCTTAAAATCATAAACTCAAATTGCAATTCTTTTATTTTAAAATATCAAAATGTTATTGACACAATAAAAGCCTCTTAAACACTACGCATTCCAAGCATTTTGACATACTTTTCGAAACTTCACTGCGTAATGGTTTTGCCAATGGGTCTGCCACCATACTCTTAGAGAACAAGTATTCTAATGTGATCATTTTTTATTCTACCATACTTTTTGAATAATTATATTTAGCGTCAGTGTGACCAGTTTGTATTCTACCATACTATCGCTGCTTGACTGTCAGAGTAAATCCTCACAAGCTTACTCCCGTCCTCGACGTCAAGCAGAGTAGTCAAGGGTCTCTTTAGCCAGACAAGCTCATATGAATTCTTAGAGAAGGCTACAGATTCGGATTCCATCGTAGACAGCGCGACACAAGATTGCTTCTTGCTCATCCATGAAAATGTGACATTAGCAAGGAGAAATACTCCTCCTGAGGGGGACTTACGATCATATGGATCGCCACCATGGTAGGTGTCAGTGAAGCCAGAAAATTCAAGTTTACTACCCTCATAGCACAGTCCGTAGTCGGCAGTAATTTTTAGATATCGAATAATTCATTTTACGGCGCGTAAATGTTGATATCCAGTGTCTAATTGGAAATGTGCTGCTATTCCCACATCATAACATATTTTCGGACGAGTGCATTGCAAGGCGTACATCAGACTGCCAACCATACTGAGGTACTCTGCACTTTTCATCTGTTCACTCTCCGCCTGGTGTTTTGGGCCCTCAAGGTTCGACAGCGCACACCCAAACACTACCAGCGTATCCACAAGTTTGACATCTTCGAGATTGAACCTTCTCAACAATTTGTTGATATAGGCTTGTTGAGAAAGACATAGTTTACGAGCAGCCCGATCCCAAGCTATCTTAATGCTTAGGATATACGTGGCTTTTTCCCATGTCCTTCATCTCGAATACAGATGTTAGCCAGGACTTTGATTCATTCAAATAGCTCATGTCGTTCGCAGCAATGAGTATGTCATAGACATATAATGTCAAGATAACATACTTCGACTCAGAGGTCTTAGTGTACAGGCAGGGATCTTCGTGAAGATTCAAGATTTCGTTGCCAACGATTTCCTCATGAAACACGCGGTACCATTCCTGAGACGATTATTTAAGACTATAGATCGATCTTTGGAGTTTACAAACGTTAAGATCATTCCCAGGGGTTACGAAACCCTCAGGTTGCTCCATGTAGATCTCTTCCTCCAAGTTAGCATGAAGGAATGTAGTCTTAACATCCATTTTGTATAGCTCCAGATCGAGGCTTGCAACCAGGACCAAGATGGCCCGGACTGTGGTGTAATGCACAGTCGTTGAGTATGTCTCATCAAAGTCCACTCGGTGGAGTTGGGTATATCCTTTGGCAACTAGTCGAGCTTTATATCGCTCAACGTTTCCATCATCAGTGAGGTTTTCGTGAACAAATGCAGTCATAACATCCTTTTGGTGCAGCTCCAGGTCGAAGCTCGCAACCAGGGCCAAAATAGCCCGGACTGTGGTATAACGCATAGTCTGTGAGTATGTCTCATCAAAGTCCACTCTGCGGGGTTGGTTATATCCTTTCACAACCAATCAAGCTTTGTAGCGCTCAACATTTCCATCAGCAGTGTTCAGAACCCACTTTTCCCGTATAGCTTTGCGGTTAGCAGGCAAATCAACTAATGACCATAAATAATTGGTTTTCATAAAGGCGATATCTTATTCCATTGCTTTCATACATTCCTTTGCTTGAGGTCCTTCCAAAGCTTGTTTAAGCGTTACTGGTTCATCAACCGAATTCAGGGTGAATAATTCACCTTTCTCGATGGGATACTTCTTTAGAGAAGTTCTATGCCTTCGACTGCGTCTAGGCTCAATATTCCCATCTTGAAATTGAACTATACTCCCACATGGAACAAAGCTCCCACTGGGAATAACACTCCTATTGGGAACAAGGGCGTTTATTGAACCTTCACTTACAAATTTTCTTGGGCGACCTCTTGGTCTTGGGATTCTACCTCCGAGATGAATTCCACGGTCACTAGGACCAGGAACCAAGTTGGTTGTCCCACTCACACTGTTACTAGAAGGTAGTTGCGGAGTTATAGGATTCTCATCCAACGGTTGAGCAACATGATGATCATGTTCCACTTGATTCGCACCCGCAGCAGTAGTGATCCGCGTTGTTGGATTGATTCATCCCACTGAATTTATTATGAAAATGGCTCCATTCTCATTTACAATGTCGTTCACTGGTATTGCCACTTCAAATCACCCACTCGAAGTAAGTGGGTCCGCACTATCATCATCTTGTTCTAGGTCAATTAAGACTTCATTCGTTTTGATGTTACCAAGCATAGGAATTTCATCCTCAAGGAAAGTAACGTCTCTGGACTCATGTCGACCACGCCACCATTCTACTGATCCGTCACAAATAAGTATCCCTTAGAGTTTCCGGAGTACCTTATAAACATACTTTTCTGGCCTCTAGGTCACAACTTTCCGAATCAGATGTCGGTTTAATGCGTATATGCTGCGCAACACCAATGTCGTAGCCTTGTAAGATCCATCTGTTTACCAGTCCACAACTCATATGGTGTCATGTCCGCCGATTTTGAAGGAACACGGTTTAATACATGAGTGACAGTCAACAACTCATCATTCTTGAAGGAGATCGAAAGTTGGGCTTACGACATCATGGTTCTGATCATGTCCATGAAGTGTGTGATTATGATGCTCCGCCAATCTGATTCGTTCAAGGCGTATTAGGAATCGCCATTTAATGGAAAATGCCATTTTCATTGCATACTAATATTTGAGATTCTCAGTTTGTGCATTAGGTTCTCACCTTTTGCTCGTTTATAATTCTCTACGATAAGTTACATGAGTAAGACCCAAAATGGGTATTTATGCAAATGAAAATTTATTTTGATCTTTGATTCAAACACTTCACATTAAATTTTTACTTTGAATCGATGTGTCCTATCTAACGAAGGACAAGCGTAATGCGCGCGCGACGCCAGGTGTTACTCATGGTGTAATTGTTTGGTTTCCAAAATTTAATTTAATCGGTTTCGCACATGTTCGACGTTACGATTTATTTATTTTCATGAAGTACTAAAAAAAAGGAATTTTATATTTATTTGCGTTCTAACTACTCGATCGACGGGTTTATAATAATTATGATGGAGTATGCTAATCGTTTTGTTTTACTCGACCAGTTTTCCTGGCTGTAATTTTGTTTCCTAAACCGTAGGTTTGGATTTTCGTTTCGAATCGTTCCCTTTGATCGGGCCGATTATTGATAAGTAAATTTCACTTCAAATCGAATAAAAATTACTTTATTCAATAATTCCGAATCTTAAATAACCAAAATTCAACAATCATAAAAACGATTAAAATGACAATAATAAGGTTCCAATCATAAAGTAACAACAAAGAGAGAATTTATTTTTCTTGACCTTCTTGCCATTCTGAATTGGCACATCCGAAAAGAATTCACAAGAGAATTACATTAGATGATTTGTGTTGAATAAAACCTTTTTACGGCTTTATATGGCAAACGAGGCATACCTGAGACGTGTTTACATCGACGGTGTTTATCCCACCATATCATCATTTGCGACCTCTAGGGTAAGGTTCAATCCACTATTTACGAATATCATGGTAGAATTACCTCGATGTTCTTTGGTGATTCATGAAGTTGGTCTCCCTTCTTCTCTGGTTACTGTCCCTGAAGAGACCCATGGTATACTCAATTGATTCAATCAAGTAAGTGAGTCCTTCATTGTCAACAAGCCAAGAGAGAGGATACCTCCTTCATTCTCTTCCATATTGACCTTTCATCTGGAAGGTCACTACCGGCTTTTACACCAACATCCATGGATAGAAGTGCATCATACTCAATTAAGACATTTCTTGCTTCAGTTGCCCTTACTCCAACGTAGTCGATGCGAAGGGTACACCAAATCCGTAATGCATAATAGTTATGTTTGCAAGC
Organism: Clarkia xantiana subsp. parviflora; assembly: GCA_036873135.1. Taxonomy (NCBI): domain Eukaryota; kingdom Viridiplantae; phylum Streptophyta; class Magnoliopsida; order Myrtales; family Onagraceae; genus Clarkia; species Clarkia xantiana. Next base: position 4,675,968 of record JAPTYO010000018.1, read on the forward strand.
TTCTGCTACCGCAGGAGTGAGGGTTGATAGAATAACCATTCTTGCTTCCAGATCATCAAAGAACCTCAACCCTCGGCTACGACACGGATTACCATATTCATCCGTCATTGTTCTTTCAGCTTTCGCATCGATACAATGATAAATGTCTCTTGCAATGAGGAGATCCTTTACATATACACTCCAACCATCGTAGTTCACACCATCAATATTGAGAGGGGTATAGAACGCACTCTACCAGACATCTACGTTCACACATTGACAATCATGCGACAATCAGGGAGACAATAACATTTTAAAAAAAGAATTGCATACATCTGATATTTATGAGATAAAAGGCGAACGACAATGATTCATCAGCCATCTAGCCATATAGGCAACTCATGCTATCATATATAACTCTACTACACAAGTAAATTATCACATGTGCATACATCCTCAACATTCATGCATACGCATCATGCGTGATCACACCACATTAAACATGCATATTTGGCAACTGAATATCGATTTTAAACATTTGGTGCTAACTTGCAATTCATGCGAACTTATAGACATGGATTCTAGGCAGTATCAACCATCACAGCATGTCTATGCTAGTGCACAACTCATTAATTGAAATCAAGGGCTTAGCCCACAACATGCAATGTCCAACTAGTTTGACATAGTCAAGACGCAATTCTAATCATGCAATAATATCAATATATATAGTAATTACAATTCAGCCCACTAAATGATTCAGTCCCATAATCATGCATTTCCGAGATCCATCACCATAATCGAAACTAGGTATCAGGTTTGATTAAAACGTGTAAATATCAAATCTATTAGTGATTTGTAGGTAGTTTTAAAGTTTGAAAATATTTGGATTTTAAAATTTGACCATCCTATTTTTAGTTGACTCGGGTCAGTCCGAACAAAACGGTCCGGTTCATGTCAATTCGGGTCGACTGGTCTGGTGAAAACCGGTCCGGTTCGGTTTGAAATAGGAATTCTATTCGGTTCTTCACGCAAACCGGATCGGTTTGGTTCGACCCATTATTACCCGGTCCGACTCGACCCGGATGGGTCAGATCGATTGAAAAAATCCGGGTCGGTCGACCTGTGGAACCCGACCCGGTTCGGTTGACCCGGTTTGACTGGTTCGGGTTCCCATGGTTATCCGGGTCGGTTGACCCGACCCGGATGTGAAAATTGGAATAGACCATTTACCCTATAGGGTTCGGCCGAAACCTTACTTGTGGGCTAAGTAGGGTTTTAAAATCAACTAAAAATTTAACTTAGCCACCAAATAATATTAATTATAGATATAGTTTCCAAATATGTTTGCACAATATATATATATATATATATATTCGACCACTTTAGTAAACATATATATATATATATTGTCAGGATTCGATATTAATGATATAAATATATCAACAATATATTTTCTCAATCTTTAGGAAACTAATATTTATCAATGATATCTAACATCCCTAAAATCACGCTAGAATATATCGATAATTAATGTCACAATTATCTTGTGCACCTAATTCTAATTTCGACCAGATTCAACATGTTATGGCTGAAAATTTTGTTTAATTTTAACATGTAATTTCTGCCAAAAACACAAATTTTTGGGCTAGTGGTCAAATATCTAGATCAAATTTTACTAAGATCAATAATTCAATGTTCAAATTTGATAAAATTCATGTTTTTCTTTAAGATCATGAACATTAGTTTTACCAAAAACACTCAATTTCATGGATATCAGTTTTACTAAAAATTCACGAACACCAATTTTATCAAAATCATGAACTCCCTACATAGTCTCTGATACCACGGTTGTAATTAGGGGATAGTTACTATGGATTAAAACACGTGTACATGCAATGTAATACGTAGCGGAAATGGACACTTACCAGTTTCAAGCTTTTCGTAGACCCAAGATCGTGACAGGGAGTTCGCGGTCTGCCGGACGGCTCCTGTAGCAATTCTAGTTAAGGAATCACCTACACGGAATGGTCTCCACATCAAAGCCTCTTTTCAATTCGTCAGCATGATTGATCTCTGAGGTAATTGCTTGAAGCAATTTGGCACCTCCTTGCTTGTATAGGTTCGACTGAAACTATGGTATTAGGGAAAATGGATTTCTTTTCTCTCAACACTTAGGAGGAAGAACGATTAAACTCAAATAAATCCCTAACACTCTCTATTTATAATAGAAGGTGGGTAAAAACCACCCTAGGGATTTTCCTAGTTTCGGTCGGCCACGTTGGGTAAAGGGTAGGCCCAATTTTGGGCCTCTCATGTCAATTTGGATTTTAGGAATGACCCAAATCCTAATGTGACATTACCCAAATACTTAGGTATTTGACTTATATTAAAATGCTCCTATTACGGAGGCCATTTCACCAAATGTCAACAAATGGGTCGAACCAAATCGACCCAGTTTGCGTGATGAACTGATGTGGGAGATTTTGAAGTATCGGAGTTTGGCGTGCAAGTACACTTTATTATGCAGAAACTGCGATCTGACAAAGAACTATAGTAAACTATGGGGTTTGATGGATTTATGCTAAATTCATTCGTCTATATGGTCAAATTTGCAGTTTTATGTTTCTTTCGGTCTTTTTTATAATTTGTTGGTTATTTTGGGAATTTATTGTTAATTTCGGATTTTGTCCTAGGGTTAGGGTTTTAGACTTCTCTATTTAAAATCTGTTAGCAGTCATTTACATTCAGTTTTTGAGATTATTAACGAAAAAAAACCGAGGTTTTCCTCTACCCTGCGTCAATTCTTCGGTATTCTTCTGAATCAACGCATTTTTGCACCTCTATCCTATCGAATTCTCGGCATTCCCCTAGAATCAACGAGTCTTTGTTCTATCTATCACCATTACGCTGCATCATGAACCGAACCAAATAACATATTGAACCAAACCGGACCGGTCGGACCGAAATTGACTGAACCAGACCGTTTTGGTCGGATCAACCCGAGTCAACTGAAAATAGGTTGGTCAAATTTTAATGTCCAAATGTTTTTCGAACTTTAAAATTACCTACACAGCACGAATTGGTTTGATAATTTTAATTTTATTCAAACATGATGCCTAGTTTCGGTTGGGGGGCTGATTTCCGAAATGCATGATTACGGGACTGAATCATTTTTTGGGCTGAATTGCAATTGTTATATATGTTATATAAATGCATGATTAGAATTGCGTCTTGACTATGTCAAGCTAGCTGAATATTGCATGTTGGGGGGCGGAAATGTGTTTTCAATTAATGAGTTGTGCACTAGGATAGACATGCTATGCTGACTGATCTTGATTAGGATCCATGTCTAGAAGTTCGCATGGCTGATTGATATCATGAATTGGAATTCAGCCCCAAATATTTTAAATTGAAATTCAGTCGCCAAATATGCCTGCTTGATATGGTGTGATCATGCATGACACGTATGCATGATTGTTCGAGGATGTGATCGCATGTGATAATTTACTAGTGAAGTAGAATTATATATGTTTGCATGAGTTCCTCGGGACATTTTTTTACGCATGATGTGTATGCATGATAGTTTCTTGGATGTGGCTGCGTATGATAATTTATTTGTGTAGTAGAATTATGTATGCTTGTATGAGAAATCCTCGGAACAATTTTAAAAGCGCACTGGGAAAGCTAAAAAAAAAAAAAACTTCCCGTTCTGGTGAAAGCGTATAACTGTTTTTAAAGAGACTGATCTATTAGAAAGGAGACGTCGGCAGTGTGAACTCTTTCAAGGCCTCCATTCAATGGTTTACTGGTGGTCGGGTTGGCTAGTGGTAATAACTAATATCATCTTTTAAGACTAATAGATAATATGTTTTCCTATAAAAAATATGGATAGTAACGAGTGGCTACCAGGGACGAAGCTATGTGAGGACCAGAGTGGGCAATTGCCCCCTCTGACCTCCATAGAAGCTCCAATATATACATGCAAATTTCAAAAAAAAAAAATTAGACTTACTTAATTTTGCCCCCTCTGAAATTTTTGGAAAACATAAGTTATTGTATACTTGCCCCTCCCCTTCAGATCTAGAGTTTGATGTTGAAGAAGAAAGAAAAAAACATTTTTTTTTTATAATTATCGATGTTCTCCATTGTTGCTCTGTGTTGGAGCTTGAAGATAAATGAGGAAGAAGGTAAAGTGAGAGAGAGATGGAGGAGATAGAAAGAGAGTAAAGCGAGGAAAGAGAAGATCTTGTCTTTTCAGTTTTCCTTTTTGATTGATTGATTTATTTTTATTTTATTTTTTGATTTGTTTTTATTATTATTAAATACATGGTTTTCCTAGTTTCTTTATACAGCTAGCATACGACAATATTTAGGTATTTAAGATTAAGATTATTTTCAGTTCTTTTAATTTTTTTATGAACAATTCGTTTAATTCTGTTGCAAAAACTCATTATTTTTAGTCGTTTTTCTCTGTCAATATATTTTTTTCTTGATCACTAGTGTTTAACTGATTTATAATGTATATATTCATTGAGTAATATATAATTTTAATAAGAAGTGTAATATAATAAACTTAACCATAAACGATAGATAAATAATAATCAATTTAGCGAAGTTTTCCATTTATATGTATTACATTTAACGAAGATTTATATTAATGTTTGGAGTTATTTTCCAAAAAAAAAAAATTAGTATTGATTTATTTAATTACAATTTATATGTAGTTCTAAAGTGTAAATCCTTATTAGAAGTATATCAAATTATAATATTTTATTTAACAGCAAAACGCATGTTTTCGTCCTTCTAAAAAACCGGACTGGGCGTCTTAAGATTATGTATACTTTTAACTCTAAAAATGTAATTATTGTCAATTCGGTCAATAAAATTTATTTTCATTTTTTTAAGAGTATTTACTTTAATTTTAGCTCCCTTTGGAAAAAAAAAAAAATATCTTGCCCCCTCTCAAATTTGATCCTGGCTTCGTCCCTGGTGGCTACTTTAATATACGGACTCTCCTGCTCATAGTCTGTGGTATTTTAAATCAGACATACTGAACAATCAACGTATACACTAATTATGTCAACGTAATTATACTAACAATCTAGTATATTTAATGAGTTCGATCCGTTAAAGCTAATTCTACATGCATAATATTTAATCAAGTTGCCAGCCGGTTAGAAAGCATAATTCAAAATTACTTAAATGAGAGAATCTTAATTCTAATGAATTAAAGAATCCAATAGTGTCCTTGCTAATTGTGAATGACTTATATTGATCGGAAAAGTTTCTATATAATAGAGAATATGAAATGTAATGACAGATGTTAATTGTCCAGATAGAGAAACTTTTGCCGAGGAGGTGAGACTTGAGAGCTAGCTAGAAAAAGTAGTGTGGTTTGGTCTCTTTGAAACATCAAAGGTTAATTTAAGGGTTCATAGTTCTTTTAGTCCAACATGTTTGACAACTTTTGGGTTTTGGTCATATATTTTTTTTTTTTGCCGAGTTTTGGTACCATATGTTTGAAAACTTTTGGTTTTTGGTCAATCCGTTAGTTGACCGTCAGTTTGACCGTTAAATAGTCATGTGACTTGCACATGCCTAGTCCCAAAATTTTATTTTGTTCAGTCTAGTCCTCAAAATTATTGTCCTAACTTTTTATTATTACAATTTAGCCCCTAAACATTATCAACCGCACCCTAAGAGTAAATTGACCTAGCCATGGTCCGACTCATGGCTACGTCGGACCACGGCTAGGGTCGCCGGACTTGGGCGACCATACCCATGGTCCGACCTAGCCATGGGCCGGACCATGGCTAGGTCAATTTAGTCATAGGGTGCGGTTGATAATGTTTAGAGGAAAAATTGCAAAAATAAAAAGTTAGGACAATAATTTTGAGTACTAAACTAAATAAAATAAAATTTTGGGACTAGGCATGTGCAAGTCACATGACTATTTAACGGTCAAACTGACGGTCAACTAACGGATTGACCAAAAACCCAAAGTTTTCAACCATATGATACCAAAACTAAAGAAAAAAAAAAGATATATGACCAAAACCCAAAAGTTGTCAAATGTGTTGGACCAAAAGACCTATTAACCTTTAAAGTTTGTTAAAGTTTTATTAATTAAAGCTCTTTTCACAGAAAAAAAAAAACGATTAAGAAGAGTATCTTTCAGATACGCAATATATATCTATCTCTTTGATGGAATGAATAAGTCGTTTATATGAGTATCCTAGACTTAATATTTAATTGTGTATGTTTTGATGATATTGGTCATTCTATCAAATAGTCATATTTTTATTTATTTTGAATTATTTGTAATAAATAAATTCATATTTCTATTGAGATGCCATATAGTTGTTACTTATTTATAACTTACCGTCGAAATACAAAAGCCACACGTCAACAATAAAATGAATAAAAAATAAGAAAAATACCCAATTGTGTTAATTTTTATTATTTATCATCACAATTCAATTTTAATATCTACGCAATACGATAATGTGAAATACTTTTAAACGTGTTGTCGCAATTATTTATTAACTCTTCACAATAGGAAGATCAATTGTGACAATAATTTCAAATTTGTCATCACAATAGAATTAACAAATCCTCACGAATGTTTACCTATTGGAATAGTATTTTTAAATGTATCGTCGCAATAGAGCTATCAAATCCATGCAATAAAGAGGTCTATTGCGACAACAATTTAAAAATTGTCATCGTAACATAATTTATAAATCCTCACAATACGTGTACCAATTAGACAATAATTTAAATGTGTTATCAAAATAAGGTTATCAAATTCTCGCAATAGATAGATCAATTGTGACAACTAATGTCAAAGATGAGTTGAGAATTATCATTGCGATATAGTACACTCTACTACGATGACATATCATTTTGTCGCAATAAGGACCTATTGCTAGAGGTTTATTGTGGCGAGGCTATTGCGACGACTTTTCGTCACAATATACATATAGCGACGATTTCTGGAAATATTGCGACGGTTTTGGAAGTCACAATAATCATTAATTCTTGTAGTGTATGTCCACTCTTTATTTGATTATTCACTGTTTACCAAAAGGATGGAGATCAGTTCGTTATTCTGTTGTCTATGTGGATGATCTTTTAATTACTGGTAATAGTAAGAAGTTGATTATTAAGCTCAAATCTGTTTTAGAGTCCAATTTTAAAATGAAGGATCTTGGAGAGTTGCAATATTTATTGGGCATTGAGATAACAAGGTCTTAAAAGGGTCTTGTACTCTGCTAAAGAAATTATGCACTTGATCTGATTTTAGAATCTGGTTTAGCTGGTCCAGAGGTTGCTAAGACCCCTATGGATGTGAATATTAAGCTAACTAGTAAAAAGTATGATGATCACTTCAATATTAATCAATCTGATTTTGTTCTTATAGATATTACTTCTTATAGGCGTCTTAAAGGAAAGATTTATACTCGACTATTTTTAGGTTTGACATATCTTGTACTGTAGTCAGTTTCTGGAAAAATAAAAAATGTCTCATTATGAGGCCACTTTGACGGTAATCAGTTATGTAAAGGTTGAGCTTGGAAAATGTATCCACTTATCTTCCTCTGGTTCTTCTGAGTTAGTAGACTACTATGATTAAGATTGGAGTAATTATTTGGAGACTAGGAGATCTTTGACTAGGTATGTTTTCAAACTTGGTGCTTTAGTCTCATGGAAGATTCATAACATGACACTATTTTTAAATCTTCCGCTGAGGCTTAGAATAGGAGCATATGACATGCTGTTTATGAGTTGGTTTGACTCATGGGATTGTTGACAGAGTTATGTTTCACACAGAAAACTGCTTTTAAATTGCATTGTGATAATGAACCAGCTATTAAAATTGCTAACAATCGTATCTTCCATGAGTGTACAAAGCATACAGAAATTTATTATCATTTTATTAGGCAGGCTTGTTAATAGTTTGGTTCGACCTGTTTATATTCCTACAGAAAAACAGGTTGCAAATATGTTCACTAAGGCGTTGGCAGCATCTCAGCATCAAAATCTGGTTGGAATCCTTGGAATGAAGAATATCTTTTTGTCTGTTGTGAGTCGGGGAGAGCGTTGGTTTTTGGTGTGTGGGCTCTCCAAGCTAGGCCACTTCTTTACATAGCATATTTGTGCCCATTTTGGGTTTAGCTTGTCTGTGACTATTTCCTTTATTGTATAAACTTTGGGTTTAAGTCCATGAGCTTTAGCTCGAATTTCCATATATATGGAGTGTTTTTAGGTGAAGGGGGGCCAGTTAAAGGAACCTTCACTTATAATCAATTGAAAAATTGAAAAAACTCTTTCCATGTGCGAAACTACATACAACTCTTACCGAAAAAACAAATAGATATAAGACTATTGTGTCGCTTTCCACACGAGAGAACGTTTATTTTTTTATTTTTTAATAGGTGCATGAACTCGTAAGTTTGTTTATGTAATCGAATGTACCACTCTGGAAAATAGGAATAGTGATTATATAGCTCTGTTTTTATTACCAATTATATAGAGCTAGCAGAAAACAAACTTAAAAACACAAAATAATAATTCATTATTAATTATGAAAAAAAAATATTATAAGTTTATCCATTATTTTTATCTGCGTGTTTTACGGTAGTTTATTTTGAGAAAAAAACTTATATTATAATATTATGAACTAGTGTTTGGTAATGTCCACGTATATTTCATACGTGATGAGTTCCGATGTAATCGCTAGCCCCGTTAACAGTCAATAGACGGCGAGTAAGTCCAGTGGGCCTCGTGAAAGGCCTGGAAGGCCCAGGAGCCCAGTGCGAAGGGTCCCGACTTTAGCAGTCCCGATATATGAGCTGAATGCTCCTGATAAGAAGCCTCGGAGTAGGCCCCAATATGCCTTTGAGAAGGCCCCGATAATAAAGCCCCGAGGAGGCTGGACCTGTCTCGTGAGACAAGAGGTCCTGGGTGGTGACCTAGAATGAGATAACTCTGGAGTCCCCGATATGAATTGGGACTTGTGATCAGAGGATAAGGCCGAGAAACCCGCCTACTAGATAGAGTAGTGGGGAGACGGTTGAGATACAGATAACCTCCCCCGAGATACGCAGGGCGTGCCCGAGATACGCGGAGTATGGGCGAGATACGCGGAGCGTGGGGCGAGATATATGGAATCCCGAACGAGATATGCGGAATCGTGGGTAAAACTGCCAGGCGCGGTTTCAGGTAACTGAGTAACTTCCCCTCCTATATAAAGGAGGAAGTTACCTCATAAAACAGACATTCTAATACGAGCTGAGATTATTGCTTACCACCCCATCATTCATATACTCATTTAAGCATCGGAGAGGGATTCTGGGTCACCACCCTGGTCATCCCCTTTTTGCAGGATTACGCGGAGCCCACGAGTTCAAGCCTTTCCGTCAAGGACGTAACGGAGCTTCGCCCGTGATCCAACATTGGCGCCGTCTGTGGGAATCGAACCCACAACCACATGGTTAAAAGCTATGCTCTCAACTAGCTAAGTTAAGAGGGCATATCTTTTAACCATGTCAACCCTCTCATGGCAGTCGCCTCGACCGTCCACCAGAAGATGAAGTTCCCGACTGACAATGGGGTCGGAGAGGTCAAGGGTGACCAGGTGGCGTCAAGAAGGTGTTATGTTAACGCCACCCGAAGGAGAAGGAGGGAAGCCATGGCTGTCCTGCAGACTGATGCCGATCCTCGAGAAGAGTTTGGGCGTCCCGCCCCCATGGAGGACCTGAAAGAGGTTGAGATTGATGGCCCTAAAAGGAGGGTGAAGATCGGGTCTGCTCTGTCGGAGGAGAGAGCCCGAGAGTTGATCGAGCTCTTGAAGGAGTTTAAAGAGTTGTTTGCCTGGTCCCCGAGCGATATGCCAGGAATCAGCCCCGACGTGATAGTCCACGAGCTGAAGATCGATCCCGCGATCAAGCCTATCGCCCAGAAGAGGCGTCTGATGGGCGCGGATAAGAGGATCGCGATCTAGCTGGAGGTGGGCAGATTGCTCGACGCTGGATTCATCAAGGAGCTCCGATTCCAGACTTGGGTCGCTAACCCGGTCCTGGTGAGGAAGAGTAATGGGAAGTGGCGGATGTGTGTCGATTTCCGCGACTTGAACAAGGCCTGCCCGAAGGATTGTTATCCGCTCCCGAGGATTGATCAGTTGGTGGATGCCACATCGGGACACGAGCTGCTAAGCTTCATGGATGCTTATTTCGGTTACAACCAGATCAAGATGGCGAAGGAAGATGCCCCCCATACAGCCTTCTATGCTGATAGCGACGTCTATCACTACGACGTTATGCCCTTCGGGTTAATAAATGCTGGAGCAACTTACCAGAGGATGGTGAACAAGTTGTTCGGGGATATGCTGGGAAAGACCATGGAGGCTTATGTGGATAACATGCTGGTGAAGTCCCGACAGGCAGGGGACCATGTCCAAAACTTGGTGGCGGCGTTTGAGCGGATGAAGTTTCATCAGGTTCGTTTGAACCCGGACAAGTGCGCTTTCGGAGTGAACTCGGGGAAATTCCTGGGATTTATGGTGAGCCAAAGAGGAATCGAGGTGAATCTTGAGAAGCTGAGAGAAATCTAGGAGATGCAGTCTCCGAAAACTCATCGGGAGGTCCAGGTGCTGAATGGACGATTAGCCGCGATGAATCGTTTCCTATCCAAGGCGAGTGATCGTGCCATGCCATTTTTTGATGTGCTGAGGGCCCACAAGAAGTTTGAATGGTCCGACAAGTGCGAGGAGGCGTTCCAAGCACTCAAGCAGCACCTCCGTACCCTCCCGCCGTTAGCGAAACCGGTTCCAGGCGAGCCGCTCTATCTCTATTTGGCTGTTTTTGAAGTTGCTGTTAGTTCCGTTTTAATAAAGATTGTCAAAGGCAACCAAGTGCCTGTCTATTATGTAAGCAAGGCGTTTGCCAAATCTGAAATGAATTATCCCGCTATTGAGAAGTATCTCTTTGCGTTGATTGTTGCTGCCCGAAAGCTACGGCCTTACTTCCATGCCCACGAAGTTACGGTGTTAACTAATCAGCCCTTGAAGCACTTTTGGAACCGACCGGAGGCGTCGGGGAGATTGGTGAAATGGGCCATCGAGCTTACGAAGTTCCGTATCCACTTTGCTCCGAGGACAGCTATTAAGGGCCAGGCATTGGCAGATTTTATAGCAGAGTCTACAGCACCCGATCTAGAAGAAGCGGGTCCTGTAGAGGGGGCAACCATGGAGGTCCCTATAGCAGCAGAACAGCCAGAACAGCCAAATGAGAAGAACACCTGGGAGATGTACACTGATGGTTCATCAAGTGTAGAAGGATCGGGAGCAGGATTCGTGTTGATACCGTCCGGTGGAGGCGAGCCCCTACGATATGCCTTGGCCTTGACGTTTAGGGCCACCAACAATGAAGCTGAGTATGAGTCTCTCATCATGGGCCTTAAAATCGCCAAAGGGACGGGAGTCGATCATTTAAAAGTGAAGTGTGATGCCAGCTTGATCGTGAATCAAGTCCAGGGGAACTATGAAGCCAAGAGTCCGACAATGAGGAAGTATTTTCACGAGGTGCAGACTTTGAAGGGAAGCTTCAACAGCTTTGACATTGAGGCAATCCCGAGGGAGGAAAATGCGGAAGCAGACGCCTTAAGCAAGTTTGCCCTGGGAGTGGTCCCCGAGGAGAATCGGAAGGTACACTTTCTGGAGAGAGTAATTATCTCAACCATCGATCCGTCGGAGGTATGCGCTATTGAGGCAAGATCGGAGGAAGAAGAGAAACCCACCTGGATGACCCCGATAGTCACATACCTGACTACGGAGGCACTCCCCGACGATGAGGTGGCAGCTGTTAGGTTGCGTCGAATCGTAAGCAACTATGTGATGGTGGAAAACCAGCTATACAAGAGGGGGCATGTAAAGCCTTTTCTGAAATGTGTGGCGGAGCCTGATACGAATCGGATCCTGAGAGAGCTGCACGAGGGAGTCGCGGCCTGTCATGAAGGGGCCCGATCCATTGTGAGGAAAGCGTTGAATCTAGGCTACTATTGGCCTTCGATGAACAAGGAAGCGACAACGATGGTCCAATCCTGTGATGCATGCCAGAGGTACGCTCCAAATATCGTGGCTCCTGCCGCGGACTTGGAGTCTATCAGGAGTGCTTGGCCCTTCGCGCAATGGGGCATTGACTTGGTGGGACCTCTTCCACAAGCGAAAGGTCAGTGAAAGTATTTACTCGTAGCCATCGATTACTTTTCGAAGTGGATAGAGGCTAAGGCGTTGGCCAAGACGACGGGGCAGCAGATCCTCAAGTTTCTCCAGACTCAGATCATATCCCGGTATGGGGTTCCTCGAGTGTTGATCAGTGATAATGGCCCTCCGTTTAATGGTGCACAGCTGAAGGAGTATCTGGAGGAATTGAACATCGAGCATCGGACAGCTTCCGTCCACCATGCTCAGACGAATGGCCAATTCGAATCAGCCAACAAGATCGTGATGGATGGCTTGAAGAAGAGGGTCTATGCCTTGCAAGGTCATTGTCTAGATGAACTTGAAAACGTGTTGTGGGCTGTTAGAACAACACCCAAGCAATCGACGGGGGAGACTCCGTTTGGCCTTGTTTATGGCACGGAGGCAGTTGCTCCCGTGGAGATAGCGGTGGCGTCCCATCGCAGGAGGTATTACGAGCCTCTGACGAACGAGGAGATGAGACGCCTGGACTTGGACCTGCTCGAAGAGAAAAGGTGGAAGGCTGATGAAGTTCAGGCTCGGATGCGTCTGGCAACAGCCCGATATTATAATCGGCGTGTCAAGTCCCGACAATTCTTCGTTGGAGAACTTGTCTGGCGAAGGAACGAGTTCGTTCATCAAGATCGGATCAACAAGCTATCACCGAAATGGGAGGGACCTTACAAGTTTGTAGGGATGCCAGCCCCGAATGCGTACAACCTAGAAGATCTTGATGGCAAGACGTTGAAACATTCCTTCAGTGGCGCACACTTGAAGAAGTATCATGTTTGATATTAAGTCGCCGCGAATGGCGCAAATTGTCTATCGATTGATCCGATGTAAGTCAGCTTTGAGTTGTTAATGAATAAAAGAAGTTGCTTCCGATCCAATTGCTTTTAGATTTATTCTAACTGTTAGTAAGACGTCCTGAAGGACGCGATAAAAAGCCTTCCGAGGTATGATTAAAATCCTTCCAAGGTACGAGTAAGACGTCCTGAAGGACGCGATAAAAGCCTTACGAGGTACGAGTAAGTCGCCTTTATGGCGCGATAAAAAGCCTTTCGAGGTACAGACAAAAGCCCTACGGGGTATGAGTAAGTCGTCTTTATGATGCAACCAAAAGCCTAGGTACGAAAAAGCCCTAAGGGGTCCGCATAAGTCGTCTATATGATGCAGCAAAAAGCCTTAAGGGGTACGATTAATTCGTCTAGAATGACGCAATAAAAGCCCTAAGGGGTACGATTAAGTCGTCTAGAATGGCTAGATAAAAAGCCTTAAAGGGTGCGAAAAATCATCTTAAGTGATGTGTGAAATTGCCTTGAATGGCAGGGATGGGAAACCTTAAGTGGTAAAGTCCCGAGAAAAATGTCGCGAAGGACATACGAAATTACATTAAGTGATATGGATGAGAAACCTTAAGTGGTGAAGTCCCGAGTAAAGCGTCGGAAGGATGTATGAAGTCATCTTAAGTGATGCATCAGAACGTTTTAAGTAACGAATCTAAAGTCGCTTTAAATAGTGCAATGATTATCGAGACAAAAAAAGATGGAAGGAATTTCTTATAAGGGCTCAAAGGCCTAAAGATTCCGATACAAAAGATAAGGAGGATACAAGGAGGAAAATTACAAGGACTTAAAGAATAGAGCATTAAGCTTGGTCCTTGTTAGAAGTTGGGTCCTTAGCAGCTTTGGAGGGAGCAGGAATCGAGGGGGCCTGGGCAAAAGGCTCCACAGTCCGTGGAGTCGGGTCCGCGGCGCCTGAAGGAGGATCGGCCTCATCACTCTCCGCCGGGAGGCTGAAGTACTTCTCCGCGATAGGGGCGAGGGTCTCGGACTTCTTGAAGTCGATGGAATCCTCGTATGCCGTGTAGAGCTCCTCGACGGCATTGAACAGAACGTTCTCCACCTCGGTTTTGCAGAACCCCACGGCATCCGCCTGGAAATCATCGGAGTTCCGATACTCCTCGCGACCTTCTTGGCGACCCTCCTCGTGGCTTTGAGCCTTCGCCTCAGCCAGCTTGGCAAGAAACTCAGCCTTCTCGGCCTCGAGTCTCGCCTTAGCTTCCTCAAGTTCCGCCTTGGCTTCCGCGAGAGCTTCCGCAAGAACGTTCTTCTCGAGGATGAGCTGCCTCTTCTCCACCTCGTGCCGCCACTGTTCCTCCTGGAGCATCTTCCGCTCCCGACGCAGCACGACCTCATGATCCTGGACCTGCTTGTGCAGACGCAGAGCCTTCTCGCCAAGGAGGGCCTGCTCCTTGGCTATCTTATTCTTCGTCGCTACAGCCTCGTCGAGGTCCGCTTGGAGCTTGGCCAAGGCGTCGGGGTCCGACTTGGCTTGTGCCTCCTCCAAAGCACCCTTCAGAGCCAAGATGAAGCCGAAGCAGCGCTGCTGGTCCGCGGTTTCCTAAGACAAAAGGGAAAAATGATTAAAATCCGATAGTCGAAGGCAAGAACAATGAAGGCAAAAATAAAAGCAAGAGTAAAGTTTACCTCCATCCGACGGATAGCCATGCTGCGAAGCTCTTCCTCGAGGTCCTCCCGCGCCAAGGAGATGGGGCGCCTCAAGGCCGGTGGAATTGACCCTGCCAGCAGATGCAGGGCCAATTCAGGCTGAAGGTCTCCTCGATGGAGTGGGACCCCTTGGAGAGACTCGATCGGGTTCCAGGGAACCGTCTCTTGGTCGGGGGTAAAAACCTTGTAAAGGTTCTCATCCACGGGGAGAGGAGGGATGACCCTAGAAGCTTCGGTCGGAGGAGCCTCGGTCGGAGGCTCCGGAGTTGGAGAACGCAGATCCAGGGGAGGACTCCGAGACACGTCCTACTCCACGGTGGGCCTCAAGATGCTCCGCCCTGGCCTTTGGCGGGGGAGCAAGCCACCTTCATTTGGCTCCTCGGAGGAGGGGGAAGCCTTCAAATTGGTCACCCGACGGAACTGAGCTTCCGTCGGGGCATCCTCCATCATCGGCTCCTGTGGAGCTACAGCCCCCGCTGAAGTAGCAGCCTCCAATGGACCTGCGGTGGCGGGACGAATGAAGTCAGGCAGAATATTATGGGGGCACCAGATGATTTGGCGCGCGACGTGTTGGTCCTTTCCGAAGAAGTTGTAATATCCCGCCTTGAGGACGCGGGGGGTTTCTCCTCGAAGTATATACTTAATTTCTCGGACCCGCGACTCCCGATCAGCGGGGATAAACTCCTTGGGAACCAACCTCCTATATTTCTTAATAGCGAGGCGAACGCGCTTACCTTCCTCAGCAGTGGTGACGCCGAAGGCTTGGTCTATCTCCTCCCTTCTGGCCCGCTTGGCCGTCCTGATCTGCTCTTCGGTCGGAGGAGCTGCAGAAGAAGAGTCTCCCCTCTTCAAAGACTTCCGCCTTCGTTTTGAGGTGCCTTGAACAGCATCAGTCTCTCCCTGCTTCAACACGAGATGAGTCAGCAGAGATGCCTTCTTGGCTGCAAAAATGAAAATACAAAGTGGTCAGAAGTGTTACCCAGACAACCAAATTCTTGGAAGCGGAATCGAGGAGCTGGACTCCGATCTGGATCAAATCCCCCTCCACGAGCTTGTTGGCGTCGAGGGGAACGAAGGATTCCCCCCAACGGTAAAGCTGGACCAGCTGGAGAGTGTTGAGGTCATCCTCGGTATAAACTTCGAGCTTGGGGGCAGGGTCCGCCACAACCTCCCATCGGGGCCATGGGATGGAGCTGTTCTGGACAAAGAAGTAATACTTCTTCCATCCGCTATTGTCGGACCCTGAGTCACGAATGAGCACCCGATCCGTATTAAACTTCCAGGTCTCAGCATCCCAGCCGAAACGTGAAAGTTGCTCCTTTGTCCACTTGGGGAGTCGGGGAGTGAAGGAGCAAACACCAGCCTTATTACACTTCATTCCGTAGAAGGTGCGGAAGAGCAGCAAACTGTACGTCCATTGCTGGTGGAGGCACAGAACCTGGAAAGCATTCCACACGCGGATAGCATGTGGAGAGAAGGTGCAGGGATGCGTCTGGTAGAAGTTACACATCTCCACCAGGCTCCCGCAAAAAGGGAATCGAATCCCAGCATTTATCTGCCCGGTGGAGACGAAAACCTCTCCTTCCCGAGGACGCGTGACAATATGTTTTCTCCTGGTGGTTGGGTGAGACTCGTAAGGGAAGCGAGGTTCCCAATCTGAGGCAACACAGCCTTCTCGGAGAGCAGCCTCGTACGAGGTCTCCGAAATTTCATTAACGGCAAGCTCAAATACAAAAGGGGTCCTTTCCCCGGAACTGGCCTCGTCTAAAAATGGCCACAGACAGAAAACTTAAGAAAGGAGGAGAAGGTAATGCCAGTAAACCAGAAAAGCAAAAAAGGAAACCTTACCAGACATAGTTGATGGTTGTTTGAGATAGACGAAGAGAGGTCTGGAGGGCTGGAGGCCTTGGATCACTGGAAGAGCAGACGAAACTTGGAGAAGAAGCTTCGAGGTTTGAAAATGGCAGAATTTCCAGAAATCAAAACGGTAGGGAAGAAGTGAATAGTGCCAGGGTTTTGGCTTTTATAGACGAAAGGACAGCTGGATGGATTCAATCTGGACCGTTGAGGATGAAACGACTCAACTTTGATCGCCGAGATTATAGGCACGGTACGGAAGAGACGTTAGTGACGTAATGAGTGCTTTTTCAGAAAGCAGCAGTCATGCCGGTTTAGGCGTCGTTTTATTATCCCTAGCATTTAATGCTGCAGTAACCGAGGAGTCTCCTCGGATTTGGCAACTGTCCTTGAAGTCTGAGGAATTACGAGTAAGAAGCTCTCTTATTCAAGAATTGTGCCTAAGGCAAAAGCCTCCGATGGTGATATCGGGAGGTCTGAAGGCAAAATCCTCCGATGGTGATATCGGGAGGTCTGAAGATAAAAGCCTCCGATGATGAGGTAGGGAGATCTGGAACTGGAAGACACGACGGACTGTAAGTCCCCCATGTCTTGGGGGCAAATGATGGGTTCCGATGTAATCGTTAGCCCCGTTAACAGTCAATAGACGGCGAGTAAGTCCAGTGGGCCTCGTGAAAGGCCTGGAAGGCCCAGGAGCCCAGTGCGAAGGGTCCCGACTTTAGCAGTCCCGATATATGAGCTGAATGCTCATGATAAGAAGCCTCGGAGTAGGCCCCGATATGCCTTTGAGAAGGCCCCAATAATAAATCCCCGAGGAGGCTGGACCTGTCTCGTGAGACAAGAGGTCCTGGGTGGTGACCTAGAATGAGATAACTCTGGAGTCCCCGATATGAATTGGGACTTGTGATCAGAGGATAAGGCCGAGAAACCTGCCTACTAGATAGAGTAGTGGGGAGACGGTTGAGATACAGATAACCTCCCCCGAGATACGCAGGGCGTGCCCGAGATACGCGGAGTATGGGCGAGATACGCGGAGCGTGGGGCGAGATATATGGAATCCCGAACGAGATATGCGGAATCGTGGGTAAAACTGCCAGGCGCGGTTTCAGGTAACTGAGTAACTTCCCCTCCTATATAAAGGAGGAAGTTATCTCATAAAACAGACATTCTAATACGAGCTGAGATTATTGCTTACCACCCCATCATTCATATACTCATTTAAGCATCGGAGAGGGATTCTGGGTCACCACCCAGGTCATCCCCTTTTTGCAGGATTACGCGGAGCCCACGAGTTCAAGCCTTTCCGTCAAGGACGTAACGGAGCTTCGCCCATGATCCAACAATACGGGTGTCGGGGACTCGGTTCAAATCGCTCGGATCCCGACTTGATAATTGTTCGCCCAGAGAGAGGGACTCACAGCGAAGGGGTGGTCACGGAGATGGAGGCGCTCGCGGCGGCGGGACACGGGCGGTGGACGGCGGGAGGAGAGCTCGCGACATCGGGAGGAGAGCTCACGACATCGGGATCTTGGTGGAGAAGGACGGTGAATTTTCTTCAGCGAGGCGGCTCCGGCGGTGGTGGACGGCGAGGCCCTTGGTGGTGGTTGTAGCGGCGTAGAGGAATTCTGGTGCCGGTGGTGTCTCCGATCTTTTCAAGTTTGCTAGACCGGGTTGACTCGGCTTTGCTGGGTTCGTTTTTGGTGTCGAACTTGATTTCTTCATAGGTTCGATGTGTCACTCTTGTTCGTTCCCTGTCTTTTCTTATCATCGAACCAAAACTTGCAATGCATGGTTATATAGAATCGTTTAGATTATTTAATATATGATAAAATGGATTACCTTTTGTGCCGATTGCAGAAAAAAAATTCGACCGGAAATTTCATGTTTCCTCTAGTAAAAGTGTAGTTGCTTCTGTTCGGGTTGTTCTTTGTGTTGGCTGTTCTTTCGTATATCCTATAATCATGAAAATTATACTTGTATGAATTTGCTCCTGTGATGGGCTTGTTGGGATTTTAGACATAGGGTGTTGGCCCTAATGTTGGAAGCGTGTAGTGATAGGCATGTGTTGCATTACATTCCCCCCACACCCATAGTAGGTGTAGTTGCATTTTCAATGTAGGGTCTTAACCTGTGTGTTGCTCGCGTTTCATAACACGTGCGTGTAGCCTTGCCCCCGTAGTAGGAGTAATCGTAGTATGTATGCCTTGCGCCGCCTTTGTCAAAGTGTCGTCATTGGTTTGTTGATGGGGTGATAGAGGTGTTCACAAGTGTTGATAAGTTCTTCGATTGTATTGTAGGCTTCTTTGGTTCGTTGGCTTTTTGGGAATTGATTTCTTCAATTGGATTTGTTCAACATCATTTTGCTAGGAATTCTTTTGCATTTTAAACGATCATGAGCATGCATAAGTTTCTCAACCCTAAAGCTCATACTGTTAATTTCCTTGAGTATTATTGGGAATCGGGGTTTGATTGGAGTCGGAAGAAGATTGGGAGACTTCCCCGTTCGGAGTCGGTTTCTAGGTTAGTGCCCATTTCTGATTTTGAGTTAGCTTCTTAATCGGAGTCCGAGATGAGTCTGATCGCTTAAGTCAGATATACTTAGGGAATTCCTTCCATAAGAGATAGTTTCATTCTCATCTGGAGTTGGTCGGTCTGTGCCCTTTAGACGAGGCCCCGTACCCCTTTGAAATCTATCTGAATCGTAAGATTGGTGATGTGACCATGCCCCCGAAAAGGATGTCGGTGATATATGTCGCCCAAGTGCGAAGAGGCTTGCGATTCCCCTATTGTGAGGACCTTATAGAACTTTGCCAGTATTATGGGATCTCTCCCTTTGATCTCTCTCCTTAGGCTATTAAAGTTTAGGTTTGTTTCCGGGTGTTGTGTCATCAACAATCTTAGAAATACTCCCTTGTTCTATTTCAGTGTTTTTTTTTTTCCGGATTCAGTAATAGAATGCGACCGGTGTGTCCTCTATGATCACCCGTGTTCCCTCATTGACTGGTCGAGGTTTCATTCAGCTTGGTTTGGGTGAAGTCGAGTGGAACTCTCATGTCTCTTGGCCGACTAGTAAATTTGCCACTATAGATACAAGCCTAATTTCTCTCAATTCTCCACATCTTACCAAGAAGCTATGACGACCGTATATGCTGCTCATAAAGCTCGGGCTTATCATACCGTACATTTAATTTCAGAGTTGGATTTGATGGAGCGGGCATTTGATTAACTCCTCCTTCGGTATGCTAGTTTCTCGCTTTTTAGTCTTCTTTATTGTTTCATTTTAGGTTGGTTTGCTGACAAAAGCTCCCGCTCAAAGGTAGGTGGTTCTGCGCGAGGTAGCACTCGTACAACTAAGAGAAATGCGTCCTCTAGCGCTGCTCCTTAAGCTTCCAAGGTAGCTAAATCTACCAAGGAGGCGAAGCAAGACGGGGACTCGGGTATACTAGATTTTGAACTTTTCGTTCTTCGCTACATGTCTCATTCCATGATTGCCTTCATACTATCCTCAATGTGTCCTTGGGTCAAGATACTGAGGCGAGCAAGGCCTTTTCAAGATCTGACCCTTGATGGACTCTTCCGGGAAGAAGAAGAAGAAGAAAAAGGACGTCCATGCTGCTGGTTCTCTGGAGGCTCCTTCTTGTGACAAAGAGAAAGTTGTCACTCATCCTGTCTCTGCGAAGGAAAAGGGTTAGGCATACATGGTGGATGAGAGGGTCGTCCTTGATTTGGATGAACCGTCCGACACTCCTGCCCCTGACTCAAGGGTGCGATCATCAACTGATGTACCAAATCGTGCTAGTATTTTTCATTTTCTTTGTTTTGTCGGTATGTACCCCATGTTTCATTCATGATTTTTTTCAAAGGCAGACTATGACTACCTGTTTGGTCTCAGGATGATTTGATTTGCCCTCTTGATGGCGACTTTTTTGGATCTACATTAATACCGTTTCCCTCTCTAGGGGACTTTGCTTTGATCGATGGTCAAGTTTGGGGGCTCCCGAAGTGGGTGTGCATGTGCTAAATGCTCTTGTTCCCCCGGGGGATTAGAGACTCGTTCCTGGAGATCGTAGGGAGGCTCATCGCATGGTTGAGGAGGTTCTTTCTCGTTATGCCTCCGTAAGTTTTATTTCTCGTTTTCTTCTCTATGTGTTTGGAGTTTGTCATTTGATGCTTGATGGATATACGCCCAATTTGAACCCGTTGACTTCCGAATCGTTTTGTTTTGATAACCCCGTTAATGATTATAAATCGAAACTTCGACCCAAACACCCCGCCGAAACGCCAACGGTCCGGACGAGGCGAAAATACTCGTCCGGGCCGCGCGACGAACTCACCTAGGTGAGGTCGGGTGGCCATACCCGACCTCCCCTAGGGAGGGGAGATCGGGTCGGCCAACCCGATCTCCCCTAGGGGAGATAGGCTCGGCCAACCCAATCTCCCCTAGAGGAGATAGGGTTGGCCAACCCATCTCCCCTAGGGATGGGTTGGGTGGCCACGCCCAACCCCTACCCTTGGGGGTCGGATTTTCTCCCCGCCCCCAAGGGCCCTGGCACCGTTTCCCGACTCCCGCACTTAGATTATTTCCGCCAACCTCTCCATGCTTTAAGATTTTAATTATGTGATCAAGGAACAATTAATTGTGTTTAAAGGTTAACGATGTCATTAAGCCACCTTAATGACACCGTTGCCTATAAATACAACCTTTCCACCATTCACTTGATAATCTTGGCTAAGTGTGCAATTTAGCTCTGACTTCTCTCTAGCTTTATCTCTCTAAAAACGACGTTCTGACTTAAGCATCGGAAAGGGTTCATCAAGCACCACCCCCCCTTCGTGCTTGATATTGCCCTTGTTGCAGGGTAGCGTGGAGAAGAGAAGGAGGAGGACAGAAGGATAAGCATCAGAGCGACTAGCCCCGAGAGTTCTAAATCCGTCAGTTCACCAGTGAGGAATAAGCCTTAGACCGACAACCCGTTGACCGAAGGCTTAGAACCTAACACTTGGCACCGTCTGTGGAAAACGCAACGACAAGTCATGGCGTACCACTGTTATTCTAAGATCACCACTTTACAAGATTCAGGAAAGTCACGCCAAGCGCGTACAGCTCCTACACCTTCTACCAAACACGCATATGTCGACAGTCTAAGAGGAAGAGTAACACCTCTCGTCCAGAAACTAAGTATAATAGCAGCAGACTATCATGTCTGCGTATCTCGGAGCGGCTATCATGTCCGCGCATCTCTGAGCGGCTATCATGTCCGCACATCTCGGAGCGTCTATCATGTCCGCGTATCTAGGGGCAACTATCATGTCCGCACACCTCGGAGTGGCTATCATGTCCACGTGACTCTAGGCGGCTATCATGTCTTCGCCTCTCGGAGTGGCTACCATCTCCACGCGGTGGTAAGCGGCTATCATGCCCGCACATCTTGGAGTGGCTGTCATGTCCACCCCTCTCTAGGCGGCTATCATGTCCGCATATTGTCCAACGATTATTGTGTTCACAGGTAATGGACTATATACAGGTTCAGGAGACGTACCAAGAAGACACTCTACCTTGGGAAAAACCAAATACGGGTCGCAAGACACACTCTACCTTGGGGAAAACCAAGTAGCGGTGCAGGAGGCACACTACTTTGAAAACGCCAGGTTGTGGCAACAACATGGATAGGCACGTCGCCTCGCCGATCTCTGACCGACGCCATGGAAGGGTATGTCGCCTCGTCCGACCTCTGGCCTTTTCCCTACCTCGGAAACTTCAAGTAGCTGTCGCGGAGTGCACCCTACCTTGGGAAAAACCAAGTAGCAGCTGTGGAATGCACCCTACTTTGGAAAACCCAAGTAGCAGTCGATACAATAGTCGCCACTGCGTGTCCGAAACGACTACGGTGCGAACATCCCGACAAGGGGGCAACTCCACACCTACGAACTTACAAGTTCACAACTACTACATAGCGAACATCCTCTATACGAGGGCAACTCTATGTCAGTACGGGCTTCGTCCCAACACTTTATACAACCTATATGGCACCACACGCGTTTGCGCTACCCAACACATGTTTATCATGAGATGTTCATCGACAACATACAGGAGGCCTAACACCTCGCGACTAAGGGGAAAGTGCCCCTACTTGGCCACGTCACTACATATACTCCCCCTCTGGGGGCATTCACCTCAAAGATCTTGGGGGCAATACTATATCAACAAGGGTCATGTCCCACGACATATACATTGAGAACATACTTCTGTTGTAAGATGTTCATCAACGACGCGGCGGATTCATGGCACCTCGCAAGTCCAGGACCCTCGTGTCCGTGACACACTTTCCCTTATATAGGTACACACTTTCATGCTCATGATACATCCATGTTCATTCAAGGTAACATCCTATAGGCATATTTTCTAGTATCCTATACTTAGAAAAAAATTTGGACCAAAATCGAAATTTTTCCCCACATAGGCTTACCCCGTCATGAAATTGAAGCATGGACTCACTTAACCATATTCATATTGCATCCCCACACATGCATATATTTTCCGAGTATAAGCTCGTGAAGGTATTGGATTTATTATTTCCATCTCTGACGGACACGTGCTTGGACACGTGTCCGTGCTATTCTGACGTTTGCAATTCCTCTATCTTATAAGACAGGGGGCAGAGTCAGAGACAGACACCCATGGGTAAGTAAAGATTCCGACAAAAGGTTAAATCCCAGCTTCAAATTGCGCGTGTCATACCATCCTAAAACAGAGTCAATCAAGGGTCAGGCCATTGGTTGACTCGGGGGCATGTGATGGATATACGCCCAATTTGAACCCGTTGACTTCCGAATTGTTTTGTTTTGATCACCCCGTTAATGATTATAAATCGAAACTTCGACCCAAACACCCCGCCGAAACGCCAACGGTCCGGGCGAGGCGAAAATACTCGTCCGGGCCGCGCGACGAACTCACCTAGGTGAGGTCGGGTGGCCATACCCGACCTCCCCTAAGGGAGATCTGGTTGATGGATATACGCCCAATTTGAACCCGTTGACTTCCGAATCGTTTTGTTTTGATCACCCCGTTAATGATTATAAATCGAAACTTCGACCCAAACACACCGCCGAAACGCCAACGGTCCGGACGAGGCGAAAATACACGTCCGGGCCGCGCGACGAACTCACCTATGTGAGGTCGGGTGGCCATACCCGACCTCCCCTAGGGAAGATCGGGTCGGCCAACCAGATCTCCCCTAGGGGAGATAGGGTCGGCTAACCCAATCTCCTCTAGAGTAGATAGGGTTGGCCAACCCATCTCCCCTAGGGAGGGGTTGGGTGGCCACACCCAACCCCTACCCTTGGGGGTCGGATTTTCTCCCCGCCCCCAAGGGCCCTGGCACCGTTTCCCGACTCCCGCACTTAGATTATTTCCGCCAACCTCTCCATGCTTTAAGGTTTTAATTATGTGATCAAGGACTAATTAATTGTGTTTAAAGGTTAACGATGTCATTAAGCCACCTTAATGACACCGTTGCCTATAAATACAACCTTTCCACCATTCATTTGATAATCTTGGCTAAGTGTGCAATTTAGCTCTGACTTCTCTCTAGGTATCTCTATAAAAACGACGTTCTGACTTAAGCATCGGAGAGGGTTCATCAAGCACCACCCCCCCCCCCCTCCGTGCTTGATATTGCCCTTGTTGCAGAGTAGCGTGGAGAAGAGAAGGAGGAGGACAGAAGGATAAGCATCAGAGCGACTAGCCCCGAGAGTTCTAAATCCGTCAGTTCACCAGTGAGGAATAAGCCTTAGACCGACAACCCGTTGACCGAAAGCTTAGAACCTAACACTTGGCGCCGTCTGTGGGAAACGCTACGACAAGTCATGGCGTACCACTGTTATTCTAAGATCACCACTTTACAAGATTCGGGAGAGTCACGCCAAGCGCGTACACCTCCTACACCTCCTACCAAACACGCATATGTCGACAGTCTAAGAGGAAGAGTAACACCTCTCGTCCAGAAACTAAGTATAATAGCAGCAGACTATCATGTCTGCGTATCTCGGAGCGGCTATCATGTCCGCGCATCTCGGAGCGGCTATCATGTCCGCACATCTCGGAGTGGCTATCATGTCCGCGTATCTAGGGGCAACTATCATGTCCGCACACCTCGGAGTGGCTATCATGTCCACGTGACTCTAGGCGGCTATCATGTCCGCGCCTCTCGGAGTGGCTATCATGTCCACGCGGTGATAAGCGGCTATCATGCCCGCACATCTTAGAGTGGCTGTCATGTCCACCCCTCTAGGCGGCTATCATGTCCGCATATTGTCAACCGATTATTGTGTTCACAGGTAATGGACTATATACAGGTTCAGGAGACGTACCAAGAAGACACTCTACCTTGGGAAAAACCAAATACGGGTCGCAAGACACACTCTACCTTGGGGAAAACCAAGTAGCGGTGCAGGAGGCACACTACTTTGAAAACGCCAGGTTGTGGCAACAACATGGATAGGCACGTCGCCTCGCCGACCTCTGACCGACGCCATGGAAGGGTATGTTGCCTCGTTCGACCTCTGGCCTTCTCCCTACCTCGAAAACTTCAAGTAGCTGTCGCGGAGTGCACCCTACCTTGGGAAAAACCAAGTAGCAGCTGTTGAATGCACCCTACTTTGGAAAACCCAAGTAGCATTCGATACAATAGTTGCCACCGCGTGTCCGAAACGACTATGGTGCGAACATCCCGACAAGGGGGCAACTCCACACCTACGAACTTACAAGTTCACAACTACTACATAGCGAACATCCTCTATACGAGGGCAACTCTATATCAGTACGGGCCTCGTCCCAATACTTTATACAACCAATATGGCACTACACGCGTTTGCGCTACCCAACACATGTTTATCATGATATGATCATCGACAACATACAGGAGGCCTAACACCTCGCGACTAAGGGGCAAGTGCCCCTACTTGGCCACGTCACTACATATACTCCCCCTCTGGGGGCATTCACCTTAATGATCTTGGGGGCAATACTATATCAACAAGGGTCATGTCCCTCGGCATATACATTGAGAACATACTTCTGTTGTAAGATGTTCATCAACGACGCGGCGGATGCATGGCACCTCGCAAGTCTAGGACCCTCGTGTCCGCGACACACTTTCCCTTATATAGGTACACACTTTCATGCTCATGATACATCCATGTTCATTCAAGGTAACATCCTATAGGCATATTTTCTAGTATCCTATACTTAGAAAAAAATTTGGACCAAAATCGAAATTTTTCCCCACATAGGCTTACCCCGTCATGAAATTGAAGCATGGACTCACTTAACCATATTCATATTTCATCCCCACACATGCGTATATTTTCCGAGTATAAGCTCGTGACGGTATTGGGTTTATTATTTCCATCTCAGACGGACACGTTCTTGGACACGTGTCCGTGCTATTCTGACGTTTGCAATTCCTCTATCTTATAAGACAGGGGGCAGAGTCAGAGACACACACCCATGGGTAAGTAAATATTCCGACAAAAGGTAAAATCCCGGCTTCAAATTGCGGGTGTCATACCATCCTAAAAACAATGCTTATTCCGTTTTTCAGGGTACTGCTGACATTGTCAACTTTTCATCATTTGTGATCGAGTTGCTGGAGTAGGGTGAAATTCACCAAGCTGAGTTGGTGGAGGCGCAAGGAATGGTTCGCACCCTGAATGAAAAGGTGCGGGGTTTTGACTTGTCTGAGTCAATTCTTCAGGGTCGCATTGCTTCTCTCGAAGCAAAGGTTACTAAACTTCACCAGGAGAAGTTAGATGAGGCAACTGCGGCGAATGAGCATTTGGTAATTGCCATTGAGGATGCGACGAGGAAGGGCAATGACCTTGGCGTGATGGACTAAATGACATCTTTGAAATTTGTAGCTGATGCTCAAGAGAAGTGCAAATCCATTCCGTTTGAATCCGGTTAGGAACTTGTTCGGAAGATTTTCTCCATTGATCCTATTGGGGACTTTGCTGGTATTGCCGCGAACCATGTACATGCACTTTTGGGGGAGGATGTGGTTTCCAAGGGTGACGAGGAGTCCGAGTGTTCCTCAGCCTCGCCTGATTATGTCATTGGTTTTATGATTTGTATATATACCTTTCTCTATGTTTGCATGACTTTTATGTTTCGTTGTTAGAAACTTGTCTTTTGCTACTTAGACTTGTGCGTCGTAGCTTTATGTTTCGCTATGAACCTATTGTAAACATTTGAATGTTATGGCATTTTAATATAAGTAGTATTTCGTACCTTTATTGTTATGATTTCCTTTTTGATTTGGGCTATGCTTGTGGGTGTGTGTTCCCACATCTTGCATTGTTGATTGTTGTATCCCTTTCGTTTTTTCAGGGAGTTTTTTCCATCTTTGCTATGTCATTTTTTTCCCGGGAATAGTATGCCTTACGATCGACACTTAGTTGTTTCAAGGTACGATGTGCGTCCATGTCCCTTTTGGTCTTCCCAAGGTATGGGGTATAACATCTCCCCTATTTGATTTTCCCAAACGATAGGGTGCACAGGAAGGACGTTTTTTCTAAATTAGAGTGTTTTAACCGCTTACTTGATGCATCAAGATAACGTTTTGGCAAGACGCGACTTGCAAGGTTTGATGCATTTTAATACCGTTTATCTGATGCCTCGAGATAGCGTTGTGGAAAGACGCGACCTGCTAGGTTTGATGCATTTTATAACCGCTTACGTGATGCCTCAAGATAGCGTTTTAGCAAGACGCGACTTGCAAGATTTGGTGTGTTTTACTGCCGCTTAGTTTTCCAAGATATGGCATTAGGGCAAGACCCGACTTGCGAGATTTGATGCGTTATAAATTTGTATGACTACTACTTGAATTTTTCGAAGTAGTGCCGCGACATGGTAGGCCTTGCCGCTGTGCCCATTTGTTTTCTAACCGTTCACTTGGTATGTGCGTTATGGCAAGATGGCGACTTGCAAATTTGGTGCGCTTTGGCGTGTATGTCAGAGGTGGCTACGAGACTTGCCTATACATCAGTATAGTTCAGAGGTCAGTGCGATGTAACTATCTGTGGTAAATTACCACTACTAGGTGTTTTTCCAGAGTAGGGCCGCGACTAGGTTCTTTTCCTCGACATTGTGCTTTGTGTGTTTTATAACTGTTCACTTGATGTGTTCAAGGCAACGTTATGGCAAGACGTGAGTTGCAAATCTGGTGCATTTTAGAGTGTAGGTCATAGGTCGCTGTGTGGCTTGCTTATTCATCAGTATAGTTCAGAGGTTAGTGCGACGTAACTATCTGTTGTAAATTATCACTACTTAGTGTTTCTTCCGAGGTGGGATATAGATGTCTCTACCTGGTGTTTGTTCCAAGGTAGGATGTAGATACTGCTACCTGGTGTTTGTTTCAAGGTAGGTGTAATTGCCTCTACTTGGTGGTTATTCCATTGTAGGGTATTTCGTCTACTTGGTGTTTGTTCCATAGTAGGTACGATTGCCTCTACCTGGTGTTTGTTCCAATTTTCGATATAATTGCCTCTACTTGGTTGTTATTCATTAGTAGGATATTTCATCTACTTGGTGTTTGTTCCATAGTAGGTGTTGGGATCAAAGTTTCTTGGCCCAAGCCTTCGGGAATGAACTTCAGGATGTTTCCCCGCCTTGCTCTCTTAGGTATCTATCTTTGACCTCGATGGGTACTTAGTTTCCTTTGTGGAGATTTTAGTGGCGTAAACCTGATAAGAGGGTGGGGATGTGCCGCTGATTCCACTTCGAAGCTTAAGTCAGTAATGGAATATGAGAGAATAATACTTATAAAAGTATATGAGAATATATAAATAATGAAAGTACTCAAAGGTATTTATAGGAAATTTTTACCGACTTTATGTGGCGGTTACCCTTTGGAGAGGGTTTCTGTCCAAAGTCGGAACAAGGTGACAAGCAGGTTACCACCTAATCATTCCTTAATGAGGAAGGTTTCTTCATGGTGGTAGAAGCATGTGAAAAGCAGGTTGCAGCTTCACCATTCCTTAAAATGAAGGTTTCTTCGGAGAGGCGGTGGAAGCAGGTCGCCACCTCACCATTCCTTAATAAGAAGGATTATTTAGAGAGGAGGTGGAAACATGTTGCCACCTGGACCCATTCCTTAAGAGGAGGGGTTTTCTTGATAGTACTTGACTGTAGACTCGACTCATGCCTTAAGAGGAGAAGTCTTTATTTAGTGGCGTCGTCATTCTTAGTAAACTTTTGTCACTTCGCCCCTCTTATAAATAGGAGTGCTAGGGATTTATTAAGGGTGAGTCCCTTCTTTCTTTGTGGTGAGATAAAAGAAATCCCTCCTCCCTAAATAGAAGCTAGTTCGGTCGAACCACTTGTGAGCCAAGGAGGTGCCAAATTATGCTAAGCAATTTACTCCTGTGATCCATCCCCGCTAAGGAATCGACAGAGGCTTTGCTGTGGAGACCAATCCGCGTAGGGCTTCCTTAACCAGAACCTCTACGAGAACTGTATGGCGGATCGGGAACTCCCCTTAGTGATCCTGGGACTACGGAAAGCGTTGTAGGTATGTGCATCATATTCCGCTGCGTAATTAGTTACCTTCCCCTATAATCCTACAATGGTATCAGAGCCTCTGTTAGGAGTTTATGATTTTGATAAAATTGCTCTTCTTGAATTTACATCTAGTCGGCCGAAAGTTTTAAGTTTTAAAATTTTCAATTTTATAAATCATGGTGGTTGAAAATTTCATGATGTTCATAATAAAATTTGATGTTCATGATCTTCAAGAAAAACGTGACTTTTATCAAAATTAAACATTGGATTGTTGATCTTAGTAAGTTTTGATCTTGAAATTTGACCACTAGCCCTAATTAGTGTTTTGGCCGAACCTCTTTTAGGTGTGCATGGTGAAATTTTTAATTTCTTAGTCTCCAAGTAACCCTTAAGTGACCGAAATTTTCAAGAATTTTTTTAATAATATTCGGCCTAATTTTTACCTAGTTGATTAGGTCATAATTAGGGCTAGATCCACATGATAATTGTGGATAGAAACGATCAATATATTTTAGCACAATATTAGGAATATAGATAATATTGTTAATATTGATAGATATTAGTTGCCTAAAGATTGAGAAAATATATTTATAAATTATTGACAATATATATATATTGTGTGTCGAAATATATATCTATATTGTTGATAGATTTATATCATTAAATATAGAATCTTGACAATAAACATATATATATATATATGTGTGTGTGTGCGCGTGTGTTTGTGCCGAATTATATATATATATATATATATTGTTTAAATATTGGAAACTATATCTATAGTTATTGTTAGTTGGAGGCTAAGTTAAGTTTTTGGTGTATTTTAAAACCCAACTTACCCTAAAGTAATCAATTTAACCCTAAGGTCCAAATTTGCACATCCTGGTCGAGTCAACCGACCCGGGAGACCAAGGGAGCCTGAACCAGGTCAACCGATCCGAACCGGGTTCCACGGGTCCAAACCGGGTTCCACGGGTCCGAACCGGAGCGTGTTAACTTTGTCGGGTTTTCTTAATTGGTCCGACCCATCCGGGTCGGGTCGGACCGGGGCAACTGAAATGAGTCGAACCGACCCGGATTGCGTGAAGAGCCGAATCTAATTCCTATTTTAAACCAAACCGGTCCGGCCGAACCTTATTGAACATAACCGAACAGGGCGAAACGGTCCGAATCGAACCAGATTCGACTGAGTTGAGTCAACTTAAAATAGGATGGTCAAATTTTAAAAAAAAAATCCAAATTTTTTCGAACTTTAAAATTAAATACACAGTTCTTATTGGTTTAATATTTTTCACGTTTCAATTAAACCAATGGCTAGTTTTGATTTTGGGGATGGATCTTAGAAATGCATGATTTTGGGACTGAGTCATTTAGTGGGCTGAATTGCAATTGCTATTTAATTGATATTATTGCATGATTAGAATCGTCTTGACTATGTCAAACTAGCTAGATATTACATGTTGTGGGCAGAGCCCTGGTTTTCAATTAATGAGTTGCGCATGATAGACATGTTGTGATGGTTGTAAATGCCTAGGATTCATGTCTAGAAGTACGCATGTTTGATTGATAGCATGAATTGCAAGTCACTCCCAAATGTTTTAAAATCGAAAATTAATCGCCAAATATGCATGTTTTACATGGTGTGATCACGCATAATGAGTATGCATTAATGTTGAAGATGTACAAGCATGTGATAATTTACTTAGGAAGTAGAATTATATATGCTAGCATGAGTACCTTGAAACATTAGACGCATGACGCGTATGCATGATGAGTGGTTTGTTTCGTAGATGTGATCTGCCCATGATGATTAGATTATGTAGTAGAATTGTGTGTGCAAATATGAAATTCTCGAAAAGTTTTAAAAAGGGCATTGGGAAAGCCGAGATCGGGTGTTTTAAAACCTCTTATTTTGGTAAAATCAATTAAACCGTTTTAAAAGACTGATCTATTAGAAAAAAGACGCTGAATAAGGTGAACTCTTTAACGACCCCCTTTCCTCGTTTTACTGTCGGTCTGTTTGGTTAGATGTCTGAGGAATCAATATTAGTCGACTTCTATCTCATAAATATATGATGTATGCAATCATTTTTCAAAATGTTATTGTCTCCCTGATTATGCATGATTATCAATGTATTAGTATCGAATAGCTGCACAAATGGATTCATCATGTGCTAATGAGCTTTTGAATGAGGCGAACTATGACTCGTGGTGCAAACGCATCAATGATATGCTGAGTGATAAGGGTCTAATAGACCATATTTGGAAGATGATTAGTTGTCCATATCCGGGCCTGACCAAGGGGCTACTATATGCCCAATTCAAGTGGGAGCATGATGACAAGAGAGCTAATGAGATATTACTATCACAGATGACTTTAGACTTCAAAGAAGAGTATAAGGATATTCCGGTTACAAAGGATATCAGGGAGGCTCTGTTCCTGAAATATGGAAGCGGCTTAGCAGTTAGACTACACCCACTTTATACCCTCTATGGATTATGTCTAAAGAGCAACATCATAAGTGTGCTTGAAAAGGCATACCAACTCCTCAGCATGATTGAACCAATTGAAGAAGAAAGTCAGATGGTTGAATGGGATAAAATTCAAGCCATAATCGGGATCCTCCCAAAGTCCTGGAGAGCAACCAGGACGTTACTGACTATTAGTGGTTCGGTGCTGGATCTCCTGAGTTTCATGAAATTAATCGACATGGAAGAAGCTCGATTGACATCGGTGACGAAAGAAACCAAAATACCAGGGCAACCTGCTGGACAGAAGAAGAGGAAAACGAGGGGCAAGGGAAAGAAACAACATGCTGTTGACAGTAAAATGTCGACAAAGCCTAAACAAGGAAAAAACCAGTTAAAATCGGAGATAGTTTGTAGGGACTCTAGCCCTCGCCGCATCAGTGACGGAGTTGGGTCCAGCAAATCACATGCTGCCAAAGTATGCGACATTGGATATGTTATGGAAGCTTTAGTTTCCTCAAATGTCATGTTAACTGATTCAAATCCCTCTTGGATTCTTGACACAGGTGCAACGGACCACATAACCAATGACAGAGGATCATTTGCCCTGTTCAGACGAATGCCGAAGGATAAAAAAGGATATACATTAGCGACAACTCTCAAGTTGACGTAGAAGGAATAGGGTACTGTAGATTGCCTATGCGCAATGGCAGAACCTTACTTCTTGAGAATGTCCTTTTTTGCTTATAAAATTCGAAGAAATGTTGGTTCTGTTACTTCTGTTATAAATAATGGATTTTCTTTATCATTTGAGAACTCCCCTGTTCTTATAAATAAAGGCAATTTATTTTATGGGCATGCATTTTCCCCTAATGGCCTCATTGTTATGGATTTGAATGGATATGAAATTTCAAACAGAAATATCGTATCGGGAAGCAGAAACTGATATGGTTGGATGGCATGCGAGGTTGGGACACATAGGCTATAACAGACTTCAAACTCTAGTCCGGAGAGGGGTACTCCCTGGAACAACTCAAGTGGTGAAAACCACTTGTGAGAACTATCTAGCCAGAAAGTCAGCCCGTAATACATTTGTTGAATTACTACGAGCTGAATACCCATTGCATTTCGGACGTATGTCGACCCATGAATGTCACTGCAATGGGTGGTAAATGTTACTTCGTAACTTTCATTGATGACTTCACCCGTTATAGGTTTATTCACTTGATCTCTCATAAATCCATGGAAATCGACTTCTTCAAAAGCTTTCTTAACATCGTAGAGAATCAAAATGAGCGAAATGTGAAAACCCTACGTAGTGATAGAGGTGGAGAATATCTCTCTAGTGAGTTTAACAAGTTATGCGATGAAAGAGGAATTGTACGACAAACTACAATTCCTAATACACCACAACAGAACGGTGTGGCGGAGCGACGTAATCGTACACTCATTGACATGGTTAGAACCATGATGTCGCATGCTAGATTGCCGACCTCCTACTGGGGCGACGCACTAAAGACTGCCACATATGTAGTAAACCTTGTTCCTAAAAATTCAGTGGACATGACACCATATAAGCTATGGACTAGTAAAGAGGTGAATCTTACTAGGCTGCGACCTTAGGGTTGTGAAGCATACATGCATTAAACCGACAGCCGCTTTGGCAAGTTGTGATCTAGAGGATTGAAAATTATATTTATAAGGTACTCTGATAACTCTAAGGGATACGTGTTCATGGCAGCTCAGGATAATGGTGATGTGGTCGAACATGAATCCAGAGACGTAACATTCCTTGAGAACGAATTTCCTACGCTTGGTTACATCAAAACGAATAAAGTCTTAATAGAACTAGATTAGGATGATGATGATAGGTCCTAATTACTTCGAGTGGGAGATTTAAGGCAACAACACAAGTGAACGAGATGGTAAATAAGAATGAAGACATTCATAATAAATCCAGTGGGAGGAGTCAATCCAACAACTCAGATCACTGTTGCTGCAGGTGCGAATCAAGTTGAACTTGATAATCGTGTTGTTGAACCGTCTGATAAAAATCCTATATTAGCTCAACTACCTACTGGGTACAGTGGGAGTGGTACAACGAACTTGGTTCATGGTCTTAGTAACCGTGAAATTAATCTTGGAGATAGAATCCCGAGACCAAGAGGTCATCCAAGAAATATTGTTGGTGAAGGTTCAAGTAACGCTCTTGTTCCCAGTGGGAGTATTGCACCAACAATGAGCATTATTCCTAGTGGTAGCGTTGTTTAAGTTCAAGATGGGACTAACGAGCCTAGACGTAGTCAAAGGCATCGAACTTCTCCCAAGAAGTATCCCATCAAAGAGGTGAATTGTTCACTACGACTTCAGTTGATGAATCAGTAACAGTTAAAAAAGCTATGGATGGACCTCAAACGAACAAATGGAGGAAAGAAATGGAAGATGAGATCGCCTCTATAAAAGCCAATTCGGTGTGGTCTTTAGTTGATTTTCCTGCTAACCGCAGAGCCATAGGAACAAACTGGTTTCTGAACATAAAACTCACTATCGATGGAACTATCGAAGGATACAAAACTCGACTCGTTGCGAAAGGATATAACAAACTTCACGGAGTGGACTTTGATGAAACATACTCACCGACTGTGCGTTACACCACAATCCGGGCCATTTTGGCATTGGTTGCAAGCCTCGATCTGGAGCTGAACCAAAAGGATGTTTCATTACTACTGGTAACCTGGAGGATGAGATCCTGATGGAGAAACTGGACGGTTTCATTACTCCTGGTAATGAACGTAAAGTTTATAAACTCCAAAGATCGATATACAATATTAAACAATCATCCCGGCAATAGTACCGCAGGTTCCACGAGGAAATCGTCGGAAACAGATTCGTAAATCTTCACGAGGCAGCATGCGTGTACACTAAGGCCTCTGAGTAAAAGTATGTCATCCTGACATTATATGTGGATGACATATTGATTGCTGCAAACGATATGAGTTACATGGATGAATCAAAGTCCTGGCTGGCATCTGTATTCGAGATGAAGGACATGGGAGAAGCCACGTACATCCTAGGCATTAAGATTGCTAGGTCCCGGGCCGCTCGCAGGTTATGTCTCTCTCAAGAATCCTAAATCAACAAACTGTTGAAATGGTTCTGACTACAAGATGTGAAGCCCGTTGATACGCCGGTTGTGTATGGGTGCGCGTTGTTGATGCGTGACAGCCCAAAAAACCTAGCAGAGCGTGAACAGATGAAAAGTACAGAATACCTTAGTATGGTTGGCGGCTTATTGTATGCCAAGGAAAGTACTCGTCCAGACATCAGTTACGCTGTGGGTTTAGTAGCACGATTCCAGTCAGACCCTGGCTATCAACATTTAAAGGCCGTGAAACGAATTATTCGATACCTGAAAGGTACTACCGACTACGAACTTTGCTATGAGGGTGGAAGACTAGAATTGATGGAATTCAGTGACGCCGACCACGCTGGCGATCCGGATGATCGTAAGTCCACCTCATGAGGATTATCCTTGTTAATGCCGCCATTTGATGGATGAGAAGGAAGCAAACATGTGTCGCGATGTCAACAATGGAATCCGAATTTGTGTCCCTCTCTAAGATCGAACATGAAGCAGTTTGGCTTAGAAGGCTATTTACAGTATTGCTTGGCGTCGAGGACAAGAGTAAGCCTATGAAGGTATACTCTGACAGTCAAGCGGCAATTGCAGCAGTTAAGAATCCTAAGTACCATAGCAGGACGAAACACATTGATATGAAATACAATTATGCTAATAATATGGTTGAGGAAAAATTAATCACAATAGAATACTTGTCCACCGACAGTATGATTGCGGATCCATGAACTGAACTTTTACGCAGGGATGTTTTCGAAAAGCATGTTAAAATGCTAGGACTGCGTAGGGTTTAAGTGGCTTGTATTGTGATGATAACATTTTGAGATTTAAAGAAATATTTAAATAGAATGAATTGAAATCTGAGTTTATGATATAACGACGTCATAATGTTTAAAATTACATTGAAATTTTTTTATGGTCTATAAACTAGTCGTAGAAGGGACAACCTCCCAAGTAAAACAATTTTGAATGTGGGCCAAGCCTCATCACACATGCTCGGTAGTCTTGAAGGCTAAGAACCACGGTGACAAACCTGGTTAAGCAAAATGATCATTTGGTTTCAAAGTAACACGACATGGTCTAAGTTTTGTGGATTTCCGTGACGAACTTCGTTCGTCAAAGAACCACATTCTAGGCCAGACGATAAGTCTGTGATAGCATATGGAATTTCCCACTCTTGACTAAATTCAGGTTATGCTATCGGCATGCGCTTCATACAGCGCGTGCCATGTTCGACCACGGGGTTATACTCGATTATGCTAGATAGAATCCACGAGATTCGTATGGGCACAAACTTCTTCACCTTGAGTGTGTGACTGATCCCGAATGCTTTATGAAGAAACATCCAATGTATCCTCACGGACTCAGAACTCATACCTAAGGTCTAACTCAATGTTCGCTTCCCGGCGTACGAGCGTAGTGCTGAATAAAAAGGCCCAGTGACCACGTCTTTGGAAACCGGTTGAGTTTGACTAAGGGTATGATGGGGATGGTCATGTACACCTGTAATTCTCCGACTCTTGTATTCACTAGGTGACCACCGGCAAGATATTAGTTGAAGGTTGTTAATGCTTGTACGGATGCCTTGGAGGAGTATTCCTATGTGGAAACCAGGCATTTGGAGAATGATAGTTGACCTAGGATACAGCCTGGCACAATATAATTTTTACAGGTTGATTAAAGATGGGGAATCAATGTTCCGCGGGCGCTACAACAATCCTAACAGATGAGTAGCACGATGCCTGTCGTGTCCGCCGGACGAACGGAAACCTCGTATGAACTATCCCGAAGAAGGGCTGGATCGAAGAACAAATGTTGATGTGTTGGTGGACAACAGATTAACAGGCACCCTCCCATTCCGGCGAGTGGGAGCTGTTGGTATATGGAGATTGGGCCGCCGTAACTAGGAGCACATTAAATAAGAGTCTAGTACCTAAGGAAATTGGGTAATGTCAGATTAGGGATTTTGGGGAAGCCCTTAAATCCCAATTGACGTGAGAGGCCCAAAATTGGGCCTCCCACACTCTAAGGCCGGCCGAATTTGATGTGAGGGCAAAGTGGACTTGTCCACTTTTCTCCTCTTATAAATAGGGAGTGTTATGGATTTATTCAGGTTGAATCCCTTCTTTCTTTGTGGTGAGATAAAAGAAATCTCTCCTCCCTAAATAGAAGCTAGTTCGACTTAACCACTTGTGAGCCGAGGTGCCAAATTGTGCTAAACAATTTACTTCACTGATCCATCCCCGCTAAGGAATCCACAAAGGCTTTGCTGTGGAGACCAATCTGCGTAGGGCTTCCTTAACTAGAACCTCTACGGGAACCGTCCGGCTGATCGAGAACTCGCCTCAGTGATACTGGGACTATGGAAAGCGTTGTAGGTATGTGCACCATATTCCACTGCGTAATTAGTTACCTTGCATGTATCTTGTTTTGTTTCCGTAGTATTTATCCCCTATAATCCTACATCTACTACCTAAGTAAATTATCACATGCGGCTACATCCTCAACATTCAAGCATACGCATCTTACGTGATCACACCACATCAAACATGCATATTTGGCGACTAGTTTTCAATTTTAAAACATTTGGGGTGACTTGCAATTCATGCTATCAATCAATCATGCGTACCTCTAGATATGAATCCTAGGCATTTGCAACCATCACAACATGTCTATCCTAGTGCGCAACTCATTAATTGAAATCCAGGGCTCTGCCCCCAACATGCATTATCCAGCTAGCTTGACATAGTCAAGATAATAGTTCTAATCATGCAATAATATCAATTAAATAGCAATTGCAATTCAGCCCTCTAAATGACTCAGTCTCAAAATCATGCATTTCCGAGATCCACCCCCATAATTAAAACGTGTTAGTACTAACCCTATGAGCAATGTGTAGGTAATTTTAAAGTTTGAAAAAATTTGGATTTTAAAATTTGGGCTACCTATTTTCAGTTGACTCGGGTCCGTCAGGTTTAAAGGTCTGGTTCAGTCAAATCCGGTCCTGTTCGGTTCGGTCTAGTTAAACTGGTTCAGTCGGTCTAGTTCGGTTAAGTTAAAAACGGTTCTGCCGGACCAGTTCGGTATATAATAGGAATTCAGTTCAGTTCTTCACACAAACCGGGTCGGTTCGACTCATTTTAGTTGCCCGGTCCGACCCGACCCGGATTGGTCAAACCGATTGAGAAAATCTGATTTGGTTAACCCGCTCCGGTTTTGAACCGTGGAATCCGATCGGCTTCGGTCAGGTTCACGTTCCATTGGTCCTCTAGTTCGGTCGACCCGACCCGGATGTGCAAAATTGGACCGGCCCATTAACACTATAGGGTTCGGCCGAAACTATTATTTGTAGGCTAAGTAAGGTTTTAAAATCCACTAAAAACTTAACTTAGCAATTAACTAATAATTAATTATAAAATAATTTCCAATATTTGCAAATATATATATATATATATATATATATATATATATATATATCAATTTCGGCCCCCGTATATATATATATATATATTTTATTTATTGTTAAGATTATATTTCAGGATAAAATCTATCTACAATATTTATTTCATCAATTTTAGGCAACTAAAATCTATCAATAATATTCAAGATTCCTAAAATCATGCTAGAATATATCGCTAGTAATTATCATAATTATCTTGTGAATCTAACCCAAATTGTGGCCTAATTCAACATAGCAATTTCGGCACAAATAAAAATTTAATTATTTTTTTTTAAATATTTCGGCCTAAATAATGTAACTTGGGGCCAAAGATATTTAACATTTTGCTTTGTAATTTCAACATTGCTTCGTCTGAAACATGATTTTAGGGTTATTGGTCAAATTTCAAGATCAATTTTTACTAAGATCATCAATCCAATATTTAATTTGATAAATGTCAACTTTTCTTGAAATATCATGAACATCAGTTTTTAAAAAACACTCAAATTCATGAATATTAGTTTTACTAAGATCATTAGTTTTACTTAAATTTCAAGAACATCAATTTTTCAAAATTATGAACTCCCTAAGACAGGCTCTGATACCACTGTAGGATTATAGGGGATAAATACTACGGAAACGAAACAAGGTACATGCTATGTAAACAAATTACGCAGCGGAATATAGCGCACATACCTACAATGCTTTCTGTAGACCCAAGATATTCTAGGGGAGTTCTCGATCTGCCTGACGGTTCCCGTAAGACTTCTGGTTAAGGAAAGCCATACGCAGATTTTTCTCCACGACAAAGCCTCTTGTCAATTCATCTGCAGGGATGGATATCCAGAGTAATTTGCTCTAAGAAATTTGACACCTCCTAGGGAGAGGAGTGGTTCGGCCGAAACTTTACTTTAGGGAGGATGGATTTCTTTTTTTCTCACCACAAATGAATAAATTGATTAACCCTGAATTAAACCATGATACTCTCTATTTTTAAGAGGAGGTGGGCAAAACCCACCACTCTTTAATGTTTCGGCCGACTACATAGAGAAAGGAATGCCCAATTTTGGGCCTCTCATGTCAATTGGGATTTTCGGCCTGGCTCAAAATCCCTAATGTGACATTACCAAATTGACTTAGATAATGGTCTCATATTAATGGGCTCCTTTTTACGGCGGCCCAATATCTAAATGCCAACACTGCTAAGAAAGGTGACACCAAGACTTCTAAGAAGGCGAAGTTAGTTATTGGAAGCCCTCTTGTTGAATTCCCAGAGGGTGTTGCCTCTGGTGCTAATTTGCGTTCTCTTGCCGCCAAAAAAGGTACTATAATATTTTTATCTTTGGTTTATATCTTCGAAAAGTCATTTTTGTGATTCTATTTTACCTTTAGGTGGCGACCTGAAAGGCAAGGGTATTGCCACCACTCCTATTTCTCAAGCCATGACAGCCTTGAAGTTCGATGTGTTAGATTACGGATAGTAATCAGTACGGATACTTAAACAAGGTACATGCTAGTAATTGGAATTACGCAGCGGAAGATTCGCACATACCTTTAAGATGATCCGTAGACCCAAGATCTTCTCCGAAGGGAGTTCACGATCCTTCGGTCGGGACCCGTAGAGGTTCTTGTAAGAGAATCCCTACGTAGTACAAGCTCTACAGCAAAACCTCTGATCGATTCTTTGCACGGGTACAAATCTCTGGAGAGTTTTCTCGAAGGCAATTTGGCACACCCTTGGTGAAGGGTTATGGTTCGGATGAACTAGCACGGTGTGGGGTTGAGTGTTTTTCTCTCTAAAACATTCTTGTGAGGAAATTGTGATTAACCCTAAAAATCCCCTAACACCTCTTATTTATAGGAGTTGTAAAGTGGACAAAAGTCCCCTTTACCCCACCTAGGGTTTCGGCCGGCCTATGTATCCGGGGAGGCCCAATTTTGGGCCTCCTGTGTAAATTGGGATTTGGGTCTAGCCCAATTATACTAATGTGACATTTACCCAAGTTTATCAGGTAAACTATACATATTATGGGCTACCAATTACTGCGCCCATTACTATATGCTTACAGTTCCCACTCGCCGGAATGGGAGGGTGCCTGTTAATGTATTGTCATCCAAATCTACATCAACATTTATCCTTTGATCTGCTCCTTGCTTCCAAATAGTTCATACGAGGTTTATCGTGCGACCGGCGGATACGACAGGCATCGTGCTACTCATCTGTTAGGAGTATTGTAGCGCCCACGGAACGTTGATTCACTTTTCTCCAATCAACCTGTTATAAAAAACATTTATATATTGTACCGCGTTGTATCCTTGGTCAACTGTTAATTCTCCATTTGCCTAGTTTCCACATAGGAACACTTCTCCAAGGCATCCGTACAAGTATTCACAACCTTCGACTAATATCCGGTTGGTGGCCACTTAGTGAATACAAGAGTGGTGAAATACAGGCAA
This sequence comes from Clarkia xantiana subsp. parviflora, assembly GCA_036873135.1. Taxonomy (NCBI): domain Eukaryota; kingdom Viridiplantae; phylum Streptophyta; class Magnoliopsida; order Myrtales; family Onagraceae; genus Clarkia; species Clarkia xantiana. Next base: position 4,716,615 of record JAPTYO010000018.1, read on the forward strand.
ACTTGACCATCCGCATCGCTCATATCCTTAGTTAGACCCAACCGGTTTCCAAAGACGTGGTCACTGGGCCTTTTTGTTTAGCACTATGCTCGTACACCGAGAAGCGAGCATTGAGCCTGACCTTAGATATGAGTTATGAGTCCGTGAGGATACTTTAGGTGCCTCTTCATAAGGCTCCTGGGATCAATCACACGCTCGAGGTGAAGAAGTTTGCACCCGCCAAAATCATGAGGATTCCTTCCTAGCATAACCGAGCTGTGACCCCGTGGTCGGATATGGCACACGTAATATGAAGCACGCGTTGATAGCATACCTGAACCTTTTGGGTTTACAAGAAAGGGATAGTTTAATCATGCTATCACATATTCTCATCTGACCCAGAATGTGGTTCAATGACGAACGAAGTTCATCACGGTAATATGCAAAACGAGGATCACGTCGAGTTACTTCGAAACTAAATAATCGTCTTGCTTAATCAGGTTTATCCCCCTGTCTCTTAGCCAGTCTTGTTTGGTGGAGGCCTCCCTCCATCGCAAGACAACCGTACCTGTGTGACTAGGTAAGGCCCACATTCGACATAGTTTGGCAGAGGATTGCGTCCTCCTACTTTTAGGTTATAGGTTTCAGGTCAACGAGTCGCCGGCCTAAATCCTATTCCTCACTGGTGAACTAGCGGATCATGTGCTTCCTGAGTTCGGTCGTTCTGATCCGTATCCTTCTGCCCTTCTCCTTCTCTTCTCCACGTGCCCTGCAAGAGGGGCAATATCAAGCACGGAGGGGGGGGGTGGTGCTTGATGTACCCTCTCTGATGCTTAAGTCAGTACGTTTCTTTCTAGAGAGATAAAGCTAGAGAGATGTCAGAGCTAAATTGCACAATTAGCCAAGATGTTCAAATGAATGGTGGAAATGTTTTATTTATAGACAACGGTGTCATTAAGGTGGCTTAATGACATCGTTAACCTTTAAACACAATTAATTAGTCCTTGATCACGTAATTAAAACCTTAAAGCATGGAGAAGGTCGGCGGAAATAAACTGAGTATGGGAGTCGGGAAGCAGTGCCGGGGCCCTTGGGGGGGTGGGGGGGGGGAAAAAATCCGACCCCGAAGGGTAGGGGTTGGGTATGGCCACCCAACCCTTCCCTAGGGGAGATCGGGTCGGTCCACCCGATCTCCCCTAGGGGGGATCGGATTGGCTGACCCGATCTCCCCTAGGGGAGGTCGGGTGTGGCCACCCGACCTCACCTAGGTGAGTTTGCCGCGGTCCGGACGAGTATTTTTGCCTCGTTCGGACCCTTTGTGTTTCCGCGGGGTGTTTGGGTCGAAGTTACGATTTATAATCACTAACGGGCTGATTAAAATGAAACGATTTGGAAGTCAACGGGTTCAAATTGGGCGTATATCCATCACATGCCCCCGAGTCAAACAATGGCCTGACCCTTGATTGACTCTATTTTAGGATGGTATGACACGCACAATTTGAAGCCGGAATTTTACCTTTTGTCAGAATCCTTACCTGCCCATGGGTGTGTGTCTCTGACTCTGCCCCCTGTCTTATAAGATAGAGGAATTGCAAACGTCAGAATAGCACGGACACGTGTCCAAGCACGTGTCCGTCCGAGATGAAAATAATAAATCGAATACCACCACGGGCGTATACTTGGAAAATATACGCTCGTGTGGGGATGCAACATGAATACAGCTAAACGAGTCCTTGCTTTAATTTCATGCTGGGGTAAGCCTAAGTGAAGAGAAATTTTAATTTTGGTCCAAAATTTTTCTAAGTATAGGATACTTAAAAAATATACCTATGGGGTGTTAACTTGGGTGGAAATATGTCTAACCATAGTCTAAGGGAGGTAAAGATGATAGTTTTTCCTTTAACCCTTAGATCTCTTTTAATTTTAAATGGAGGGTTGTGATTGTGTCACTTTAAAAAACCCTACACCTTTTCAAATATATAGAGGAGTAAAGAAATTACCTCACTTAGCCACCATTGTCATCTTTTCCTTTTTTCCTCACACTTGGAGACTAAGGGAGGAATTTTTGCACACCAAGGGAGGGGGCCGGCCAGAAATTCCGGTGGAGGAGGTGGAATTCCAGCCAGCACGGACACGGCGGCAGGGTCCTAGGACGGCGACGGAGGTTCCCAACGGCACGGCGGAGGCGAGGTGATCCGACGGCTCCAGCGTGACTCGAGGCGTGACTCCGGCGACGGCGGGGTCTGGTTTCCGGCGACCCCAAAATTTGAACTCTGGACCCGTCTATCACATCGGGTCGGTTTTTCCGAAGGTCCACTCTTTTCCTTTCCGTTGTCGTATAAAAAGTCGATATTTGAATTGCCGACATTCGATTGCCGATCCTTGATTGAATATGTGATTGCCGTAGATAGCCGCCAATTTGGGGAAAATTTTTTGGCCGGTTGCCCGAAGATAGTTTTTTGCCCGTTTAAACAATTCCTGCTTGAATTTGACGTCGTGGCACCATTTGTATGTTGATTTCCATTGAGGGGCATAATCGTAATTTTGCCCGGGAATTGGTTTTTGGCTCGAGCAAGATTGCCCGATTTTGCCGTTGTAGTGTTCCTAGCATGTGTTCATTGGGTGCCTTTGGGTTTTTGGTTGTTGTTTGTCGGGTGCCGGGGTATGCCCGGTTTTTCCGGAACTCTTCGTATCTTGACTTCCGTCATGCCGTGACAGGTATTATACTCGTGGTGGTGCCCCCGTACACAAACTTGGCAGAGGCGCTATATCCTTCGAAGGATGAGTAAGTTTCTCTTTCTTTCTATTCGTCGCGTTTCTTTCTTTCTTGCCATTAGTTCGGTGTCGGATTTTGAGCCGTATACTGAGCCGGGGTGTTAGTCGGAGCCTGATTCGAGCTTGGAATTTCTCACTGCCTTTGATTTAGGTCTCGCTGCTTTGTCGGAGAACTACCTGACTAGGTCTGACTATAACGAGCATGTTACCTTAGGTGACATTTGTCCCTTAGATGAGCCTTTATATCCCTTCCTTCCTTCTTTGGGAAACACCAGCCAGACAGTGACAGAGCCCCCCCAGGGGGAAGGTTGTTGTTTATCCTTCCCAGATTCGGTTTGGATTGCGACTGCCTTATTGCGATGATCTTGTAGAATTGAGTAGATTCTTTAGGATCTCCCATGTGAACCTTGCCCCCAGTGCTATTCGCGTCTGGGTGGGCTTCCGGGTGTTATGTCACTGGTACTCCTGGAAGTATTCATTGGTCTTGTTCCGGTGCTTCTTCCGATTCCAGTATCAGAAGAAGGTAGGCTTTGCGAGTTTTGTGACTCGCTATCCGTCCCTCAAAGATTCCCGATTTGCTGATTTCGGATTGAGCGGGGTTGAGTGGGATACTTCTCTTCGTTTCGTGGCCCGGAGCGATAACTCGGCGAGCCACTGGGCCAAACATTATTTCTTTATCACGGATCGATATGTTACCTGGCCGGTTTTGAATAAGGATCGATCAGACGGCTGGCCTGCCTTTGGGGAGTTCTCTTCCGTGGACTTAGAGACCATGAAGACCATCTATGAGAGCCACAGGACCCAGTCTTACTGCCCTGTGTCCTTGGTGACCGAGACGGATCTCTATGAGGCAGGGATAAGTTTGACTCCTGACTCCGGGGGTTCGATATGTTACTTAGTCTTCTCATCTATATTTATTTTCTGTTTTTCCCTTGTAGGTTGGTTTCACGGGAAAACGTATAACGTGCAGGCAGCACCAGTCGATCTGAGCAAGAGGAGGGCTCCCTCCAGCTCTACTCTGAAGAAGTCCCTTATGCTTGGGAAGACTTCTGGGGCCTCTGGTATACTTCCTTCTCTATTCTCTTATGGTATACTTGTGTTTTTTCTTACGCTGTTTTCCTTGTATTGTTAGGGCACTCTCCTTTGGTGACCGAGAGAGTCGTCTCTGTGGGCAAGGGCTCTGGACCTTCTAAGTCCAAGTCACGGAGGTCTGACTCTGAGGCCGGGGCCTCGGCTGTCAAGAAGAAGAAGGCTGCGGTTCCTCCTCCCCCTGGTGTTCGTCCCCCGACCCTGTCTCGCGACAAAGAGATAGTGGTCGAAGAGGCGCCTTCCCGAGCTGATAAAGGGAAGCGGCCTGCTGGTGATGGTGGGGTGGTCACTGGTTCTTCATCTCCTGCCCCCCAGCCGAGGGCTCGGTCGTCAGGTTCGTTTTTATATCATTGATGCTTCTATGTTTGTATTTTTCTTTATCTTGCTTTATTTGTATAGGTGGGCCTCCGGCTTTGAGTCGGAAGGATTTTACGCGCTTTACTGACGAGGATATCGTTGGATCTGAGTGGACTCCTTTTTCTGGGTTGAAGGAGTTCCACTTTGACAGCGGTTCCTCCTTGCTTACCCCGGAGGTTGGCATTCGTGTGCTTCGCGGTGCAATCACTCCTGGTGATCGTGCTCCTCAGCCTAAGTCTCCTAGGGAGACCCGGCGTTTCGTTCAGGGTGTATTATCCCGTTATGTGCATGTGAGTGGTGTCTCTCTTCCCTTTTTACCTTCATGTGGTTGCTTTTCCAGTTACTTATCCCTTGTTGAATTTTCAGGGTATGTCTGACATGGTGAACATGTCGTCCCTTGCGCTTGAGCTGTCAAATGAGAAGAAGGCTCTTGAGGATAACCAAGTATCCCTGAAGGCAGAGCTTGCCACTGCCGCTGAGAAGGCTCGCCTGTCTGACTTGCAGATGCAGGAGCTTAGGGACCAGGTGTTTCTATTTGAGACCACCGTGGGTAGTTTGCGCCGTGAGGCTGATGTTGCATCGTCACTCCATGTTGAGGAGTTGAGGAAGCTTGAGGCGAGGTGCCGGGCGGAGGAGAGAGCTTTTGTAGTATCTGAGTACAAAGCTTCCTCTACCTTTACTGCTGATTACAGTGTTCGGCTGAACCAGGAGATGAACCAGTTTGGCGAGTATCTTGTTGATCACATCTTCCGTATTGATCCCCAGTTTCCCGTCAATGATCTGGGTGACTTTGGACCGTATGCTACTGGTTATATGGCCGTTCTTAGGGGTCAAGCTGCCGTTGCTGATGAGCCTGCCCCTGCACAGGTGGATGCTACACCTGTGGATGTTGATAGTTCAGACTCTTCCTCCTCTTCTTCGATCTCTGCTGGTGGTTCTTCCTCAGAGGGTCAGGACCGTGAGGATTCTCCAGCAGTCTCTGGTTGATATGCTGATATCACTTTATCCTTGTACATATGACTTTACTTTTCCTCCCCTTTAATGGGTTGAGTGTTTCTCCCCTTGATGGGTCGAGTTCATTTTGGGATTGCTATACTTGAGATTTTGTGTTGGTTTCCTTCTCCGCATGGTTATGTTGGCGGTGTGTGAAACACTTGCCTTTGGTGGTGGTATGCATGGTGTGTGGGACACCTGCCTTTTGATGGGTACTTCGTATGCTTCTGTATATATTCCTTTGACTATGGACTCTTCCTTTCTTTGTGATTTCCTTTACTTAACTCTCTTTTATGTTTTCCTTCATATTGTACCTGCTGTCTCATCAAGAAAAAACGTTATGTGTTCTTCATACAACTTTACTTTGCAATTACTTTCTCATGGTATATATGATACTGTTAGACCAAAGATACGCTCTTGGTGGGCGTCGAATCTGTTCACGAGACAGGCTCTCGGAGGGCACTTAACGTTTCACAGGATAGGCTCCCGGAGGGCACAAGTTAGACCAAAGATACGCTCCTGGTGGGCGTCGAATCTGGTAGTTTGAAATCTACCTCAAGATACGCTCTTGGGGGCGTCGAATCTGGTAGTTTGAAATCTACCTCAAGATACGCTATTGTGTGCGTCGAAGGTCGTAGTTTTTAGAAACCACTCTCAAGATATGCTCTTGGTGGCGTCGAAGTTCGTAGTTTTTGAAACCACTCTCAAGTTACGCTCTTGGGGGCGTCGAAGTTCGTAGTTTTTGGAAACCACTCTCAAGATACGCTCTTGGGGGCGTCGAAGTTCGTAGTTTTTGGAAACCACTCTCAAGATACGCTCTTGGGGGCGTCGAAGTTCGTAGTTTTTTTAAACCACTCTCAAGATACGCTCTTGGGGGCGTCGAAGTTCGTAGTTTTTGGAAACCACTCTCAAGATACGCTCTTGGGGGCGTCGAAGTTCGTAGTTTTTGGAAACCACTCTCATGATACGCTCTTGGGGGCGTCGAAGGTCGTAGTATGAAAACTACTCTCAAGATACGCTCTTGGGGGCGTCGAAGGTCGTAGTATAAAAAATACTCTCAAGATACGCTCTTGGGGGCGTCGAAGGTCGTAGTATAAAAACTACTCTCAAGATACGCTCTTGGGGGCGTCGAAGGTTGTAGTATAAAAACTACTCTCAAGATACGCTCTTGGGGGGCGTCGAAGGTCGTAGTATAAAAACTACTCTCAAGATATGCTCTTGGGGGCGTTGAGGGTGTTGTTGATTTGAAGTCATATCTGTGTAAGGATAACATAATGATTGTATCACCACCTTCTTTGAAAGATACTTATGAGTAACTTCTACTTCTTTAGGAGCATTCATGCTTTATGTACACTTGGGGTGCCTTGGATGGATCCAGACACCCTTTGAAGGAAATCACAGATACTTGTAGAGTCGGAGTAACTTCTTGAGTTCTCCTTCTCAAAAGTTGTTTTTGGAAAACTTAAAATGCTTGAACATGCAAAGTGCTGAATATTAAACTAAGGATATGGGGTGGTGAGTGTGTCTGTTGCCAGGTACTCCTTTAGGCCTCCTTTGTAAATCATCTCCTCCACTTCTATCTTCAACACCATGCAATCATTGGTTAGATGCCCCCAGGTCCCATGGTACTCACACCAACCCTGTGCATATCTTCCTAGGAAGGCCTTGCCCTCCTCTTTGCATGTGGGTAGCTCTTCCTTGAGGTACTTCTGAAAAAAATTTCTTCTATCTTCACTATAAGGGGTGTGAATTTGAAGTTTACACCTCCTTCCAGTGCGTCAGTCTCTCTTTCTTTTTCAAGGACTTCTTCCGGTTGCCCTATCTCTTTTGCGAAGGCCTTGTCCAGCTTCTCTTTGAGCTCCCTCATTGTGCTTGTCATGACCACCTCATAGAGCCCTCCATATGCTTCAAATGAGGTTGGATGCATGTTTCTAAGGAAGGCCCTTACGGCCTCTCTTCTTGTGATGTCCATGCTTGCACCATAGCTGAAGAATCTCTCAAAGTAGCTTGATATGGACTCCTTTGGCATTTGTTTGATGTCGTCTATGTATTGGAAACCCTTTTCAATGGATTCCCTTCTTCTCCTTCCTTCTGCATTCTCTGGCTGCCAAGGTATGCTTGTTACCCTTACAGCCTTACCTCTCTGCTTCTTCTTAGCTAGTCCTTGAAAGAACTGCCCACTCAGACGGAGTGTAACTCCCTTTTTCATCTTTCCTTGCCTTAGTCTCTTCATTATCTTCTCTTTGCCTTGGATGGCCCCGGTCATGACCATAGCCACTGTGTCTGACTTGTGCGATCCACGTCTCATGGAGTTGACGTAGCATTGCCTTGCAGTGCGTTGATCACCTAAGACTTCTCCAAATCCGTTTTCGGTGATATACTTCAGTTTCTGATGCACGGTAGATGGCACAATTTCATATGGATTTATGGTTGTTCTTCCTAGGATCCCGTTGTAGGCTCCCAAGCTTTCAACCACCATGAAGTTGATATTCACTCTCAGCTGTGTCCATCCGTGGCCCATGGTCACTGGCAGGGTTATCATTCATAGGGGATAACTTGTTGCCCCTGAGAAGCCAACCAAAGGGAAGTTGACTGGTTTGATGTCTGCCTTTTGTTTTCCTATCTCTTCCAGGACCCTTAGGCTTAGGAGGTCTGCAGAGCTGCCCCCATCTACCAGTATTCTTTTTACATCGAAGTTATCAATGTCAATCGTGATGACTAAAGCATCATCATGCTGGAAGACAATATGACTCTTGTCTTTCTCCGAAAACTCAATCTTCATCTCCTCTCCTTCTCGTGGTCTCTTTCTCCACTTTGGTATTGAGCTCAGCTTGGATGCGTAAACTTCCCTTGCATTAGCTGTTGGGCCACCTGATGCCACTCCTCCATGTATCATGTTTATAGTCCCCCTCTTGTTATGTGGGGGATTATAATCTACCTTGTCTTTGCCTTTATCCTTGTATGATGGCCCTAGCTGTATACTGTTGCCACCGTGATCAACAAACTGTTTTAGCTCCCCTCTTTGGATGGCATTGTTGATACTTAGCTTCAAGCTAAAGCATTCGTTCGTATCATGCCCATATGCCTCATGGTTATCACACCATCTATCCTTGTGTGTCCCTACCATTGGCGCTCTCCATCTTCCGGGGGGCGACCATAATTTCTGGTTTCTCATCTCTCTCAGGACCACTGCTGGGGTGGTGTTCAATGGTATGAACTTGATAACGTTTATTTCCCTTGCCTTCAATGGCTCACCCATCTGATTTCTTTGTTGAGGCGGACGCCACTCCTGTTGCCTTATAGATTGAGGTGCCTGAGGTGGCTTTCCCTTATTCTGCTTTGTATTGTCCTCCTTTGCTGCTTGAATCTTGGCTTTCTTACTCACTCTGTGCCTCTCTAGGTCTATATGAGTTTTCACTCTCCCTGCTAGCTCCTCTAAGGTGCTTGCCGGTTTCTTGGTCAACTTTTCTGCCAATGTGGACCCGAAGAGGCCTAGGTTTCTTATGAAGGCTCTTATTATTTCACCCTCGGTGATGTCGCCCTATATGTCTGCTATCTTCTGGTTGAACCTAGTGTAGTAATCAGCCAAAGATTCATCATTTTATTGCTTTACATCATCTAGGGAGCCTGTTCCTTTGAGTAGCTTCCTTTCTCCTAGGTATCTCTGAAGAAATTTCGCTTTTAGCTGCGCCCATGAGTGGATGCTCTCGGTAGGTAGGCTAAAGAACCAATGTGACGCCACCCCTGATAGGGTGTTTGGAAGTAAGAGTGCCTTGTAGCGGTCATCAGTAGTTCTCCCGAATAGAGAGGCTTCATGCTGTTAAATGTGCTCTAAAGGGTCTCCCTTGCCATTGTACTTTGCTATTTGTATTGTATGCAAGGAGTCTGGCACTTTGTTTATTTCCAACTCCCTCGTGAAGGGGTGGTTCGTGTTGTCACTCAGGCAGTGCAGTCCGTTTCTCTTTGACTCACTCATCTTTCTCACTATCATGGCTTCTATCTCCTCCGGGGTAATCATCACCGGCGTTGGAGTACAGTCTCTCTGATATCCTCCATAGTTATAAACTGGGCTTGCTGGGATCCCTTGTCCGTGCTGGTACGGACTGTAGGCGTATCCCTGATATCCCTGCTGGGGTACTTGGTGGAATTCCTGCCTCCTTGGAGGTCTTGCCTGTCTATCTGCCCCCAGCGGGGTGTATGCCCTGGCGTCCTGCTGTGTCTGATGCTGCCTTGGAGGCACAAACTGTTACCTTCCCTCTGTGGGTGGTCCTTGGTTATCTCTTCTTTGTTCTTCTCGCTGCCCTGTTGGAGGGTGCGAGTTGTGTTCTTCTTCTGGAGCTTCTTCTTCCTCATGAACTTCTTCTTCTTCATGCTGGCGTTGCCTTTCCTGCCCGTTCCTCAGGGTCTCTCTATAGGCTAGTAGCTCATCCAACGCGCTCATCAACCCCGGAGTCACTGTATGTGCTCCTTGTGAGTATGCGGGCCTTGTGTTGGTTGTGTGGGCGCGATTTTCGTTCCTTTGAGCCGGCATCCCATATGGATATCCTTGAGGTTGTGCCTCATAGTAGTACCCCTGAGGAGGTGCCATGTATTGAGATGGCACTCCTTGTTGCTCCCCTTCTCTTTGTGGCCTCCTAGCCAATGGAGTTGAGGCTGTGGAAGACTCAGCCCCAGCTGGGCGTGAAGGTCCTCCTTCTTGGTTGTTAGGATGGGTGCCTGTGGGGCTTCCTGAGGCTCTGGGTGTACAGGTTGTTTCTCTGGGTTAGGCTGCCTTGCTGGAGGTATAGGCTGTATCCCTCGCCTGTTGCCCCCAGGTGGGCGGTTATGCCTAGATGCTAAGCTATTCGTCATCGCTCTCGTGATTGCCAGGCTTTCTGTTCGAAGCTCACGGACGGCGCCAAGTGTTAGGTTATAGGTTTCAGGTCAACGGGTCGCCGGCCTAAATCCTATTCCTCACTGGTGAACTAGCGGATCCTGTGCTTCCTTAGTTCGGTCGTTCTGATCCGTATCCTTCTGCCCTTCTCCTTCTCTTCTCCACGTGCCCTGCAAGAAGGGCAATATCAAGCACGGATGGGGGTGGTGCTTGATGTACCCTCTCTGATGCTTAAGTTAGTACGTTTCTTTCTAGAGAGATAAAGCTAGAGAGATGTCAGATCTAAATTGCACAATTAGCCAAGATGTTCAAATGAATGGTGGAAAGGTTGTATTTATAGACAACGGTGTCATTGAGGTGGCTTAATGACATCGTTAACCTTTAAACACAATTAATTAGTCCTTGATCACGTAATTAAAACCTTAAAGCATGGAGAAGGTCGGCGGAAATAAACTGAGTATGGGAGTCGGGAAGCGGTGCAGGGGCCCTTGGGGGGGGGGGGGGGAGAAAATCCGACCCCCAAGGGTAGGGGTTGGGTATGGCCACCCAACCCTTCCCTAAGGGAGATAGGGTTGGCCCACCCGATCTCCCCTAGGGGAGATCGGGTTGGCTGACCCGATCTCCCCTAGGGGAGGTCGCGTGTGGCCACCTGACCTCACCTAGGTGAGTTTGCCGCGGTCCGGACGAGTATTTTTGCCTCGTTCGGACCGTTGGTGTTTCCGCGGGGTGTTTGGGTCGAAGTTTCGATTTATAATCACTAACGGGGTGATCAAAATGAAACGATTTGGAAGTCAACGGGTTCAAATTGGGCGTATATCCATCATCTACTAATTAGTTTATAGATCGTAAATCTGATGTGATTAAAACATATGGCGTCGATTGATCATAAACCCAGTTGCAATTCTTTCTCTTACAAAATGTAACTTTCTAATATCAAAATGCTATAACAAATACATTCCATTTCTATACCCTACGCAATCCAAGCAGCTTTACATGCTTTTCGAATATGTCCCTGTGTAGTGGTTTAGTTAATGGATCCACTATCATATTATCAGTGGACCAGTATTCCATAGTGATTGTATTGTCTTCGACCATAGATTTAGCATGGAAATATTTCACATCAATGTGTTTGGTCCTACTATGGTACTTCGGAATCTTAGCTGCCGCAATGGCTGCTTGACTGTCAGAGAAGACCTTCACAGGTTTATTCTCAACATCAGCACCAAGCATTGCTGTTAGAAGCCTTTTGAGCCAGACCGCTTCTTGTGCATTCTTAGAGAGAGCTACGTATTATGATTCCATTGTGGACAGTGCGACACATGTTTGCTTCTTGCTCTTCCATGAAATGGCGGCATTAGCAAGGAGGAACATTCCCCCTGTAGTGGACTTACGATCATCCGTATCGCCACCATGGTCGGCGTCAATGTAACCGGTCAATTCTAACTTTTTACGCTCATAGCACAACGCGTAGTCGGCAGTACCTTTCAGATAACGAATTATTCGTTTTACAGCCTTTAAATGTTGATAGCCCGAATCTGATTGAAAACGTGCTACTAGGCCTACGGCGTAACAGATATCCGGACGGGTGCATTGCATGGCCTTCATCTGTTCACGCTCTGTCAGGTTCTTGAGGCCGTCACGTTTTAACAGTGCGCACCCAAACTGTTAGCATATGGTGATGGGCGTCGTAATTGGTATCCCATTAATATGTATGATTTACCTAATGAACTTGGGTAAATGTCACATTAGGGTAATTGGGCCAGACCCAAATCCAATTGACATGGGAGACCCAAAATTGGGCCTCCCCCAATACATAGGCCGGCCGAAACTAATAGGAGGGTAAGATGGACTTTTATCCACTTTACTCCTCTTATAAATAAGAGGTGTTATAGGGGTTTTATTAAGGTCAATCACAATTCCCTCATTAGAGTGTTTTAGAGAGAAAACCTCCTCCCCACACCTAGTATATTCGGCCGAACCATATAGTAGCCTAGGGTGTGCCAATTTGCCTTCGAGCAAATCACTACAGAGATCTGTCCCTGCCTACGTGTTGATCAGATGCTTTGCTATGGAGACTATACCACGTAGGGCTTCTCTAACAAGAACCTCTACGGGTGCCGACCGGAGAGCCACGAACTCCCTCAGCAGGATCTTGGGTATACGGACGTGGTAAAGGTATGTGTATTACTTCCGCTGCGTAATTCTGATTACAAGCATGTACCTTGTTTATTGTGTCGGTAGTAATTACTCCCCGTAATCTATCAGTGGTATCAGAGCCTTTGTTAGGATTTCTTGATTTTGATAAATTGCTTTTCTTTAAAAACAATGTTTTTAAACCGATTTTATTTAAAAGGAAAATTTTAAATTTTTCGGATTTTTGGTGTTGGTGAAACCGAAATTTTTCATGGTGTTCTTGATAAATTTGATGTTCATGATCTTCAAGAAAAAAAATGTTTTTATCTAAACCATACATTGGATTATTGATCTTAGTAAAATTTGATCTTGAAACTTGACAATTTGTTTCTAATTTGGTGTTTGTGTCGAACACTAAGAAGAATTACAAGGTAAATTTTATCATTTCTAAGGCACCAAGTTTGTAAAATTCGGCCGGACATGTTAGGGATACTATTTACCATATTTTAATTTTTAATGTAGATAACAATATATCTATAATTGGAAACAAATGGATAGATTCACATTAATGTATATAAAATATATATAACTATCAATATATCTAATATTTAAATAGGGTTAAAGATATTATTGATAGATTTAGTTACGTAAAAGATTGAGAAAATATATTGTCAGTTATTGATTTCCCTATTAAAATATTGACAAAAATAAAATATATATATTATAGGGTTAAAGGTCCTTTTGGTACCACATGTTTGCAAAAATTACACTGTTCATACCACTAATATTTTTTCGTACCGAATTGGTACCATATGTTTCCAAACCTTACTGTCTTGGTACCTCTGTTAGTGTTCTGTCAAAAATAGCCGTTAAATGGCATGTGTCATGCACGTGACCAGCCCAAAACTTTCAATTTTGTTACAATTTAGTCCATCTAATACATCCCTAACTTTTATTTTGTTCAATTTAGTCCTAAAACTTCAAAATCAAACCATTTCTCCAAATTGACCTAGCCCCAAATTGGGTATAGGTCCCAATTGACATAGCCGGACCTAGCCTAGGGCTAGGTCCGACCCTGGGTCGGGGTCGCCTGGGTCCGGCGACCATGACCCAGGGTCGGACCTAGCCCTAGGCTAAGTCCGGCTAGGTCAATTTGGGAAAATGGTTTGGTTTTGAAATCTTAGGACTAAATTGAACAAAATAAAAGTTAGGGATGTATTAGATGGACTAAATTGTAACAAAATTGAAAGTTTTGGGCTGGTCACGTGCATGGCACATGCCATTTAACGGCTGTTTTTGACAGAACACTAACGGAGGTACCAAAACAGTAAGGTTTGGAAACATATGGTACCAATTCGGTACGACAAAATACTAGTGGTATGAACAGTGTAATTTTTGCAAACATGTGGTACCAAAAGGACCTTTAAACCCTATATTATATATAGTTGCCAATTTTACATATATATATATATATATATATATATATATATATATATATATATATATATTGTTGATTGATTTTGTCTTAAAGATAGAATCTTGGCAATAAATATATGTATGTTTTAATATGGCCAATATATATTTTAATATTGGAAATTATTTTTATAATTAATATTACTTGGTGGCTAAGTTAAGTTTTTAGTGGACTTCAAAACCCTACTTAACCCACAAGTAATAATTTCGGGCCAACCCATTTTCAAATTATAGGGTCGGTCCAATATTTATTAAACCGGGACGTAAAATAAAAACCGAATCGGGTTTTCCCAATCGGTTCGACCTAGTCGAGTCGGGTCGGACCAGGGTTAACGAAGTGGATCTAACCGAACCGGTTTTGAGTGTTGAACCGAACAGAACCCAATTTTATCGAACCGGATCCGACCGAACCAGATTTGAAAATAAAACCAGACTGAATTTTAACCGAACCGGACCCGAACCGGATATTTCTAGACCAGACCGAGCCGGACCGAAATTGACTAAACTGAACTGAATTTTCAAAACCGAGTTCAAGTCAATTAAATAAAATTGGGATGTCAAGTTTTAAAATCCAAATATTTTTGAACTCCGGTTAGCTTAAACACAGTGCTCAAAAGGTTTATTAATTTAAACCTTATTGTCTTGTTACGATGATGGGGATGGATCTCAGATATACATGTTTTTGGGACTGGTATAATTATTGGGTTGAATTGCAATTTTTTATTATTCAACATATATATTGATGCATGAATAGAATTATTGTCTTGACTAAGTCAAGCTAGCTGGATATTGCATGTTGTGGGCGGAGCCCTGGTTAAATATATGGTATGCGCATTAGGGTAGACATGCTGTGATGGTTGAAATTGCCTAGGATTCATGTCTAGATGTTGCGATATTGAATGTAAGCATGAATTGCAAACCAGCCCCTAATATTTAAAATAATCGCCAAATGTGTATGATTGATGTGGAAGTTGCATGTTCAACACATATGCTAGAATGTTAAGGATTTAGCTGCATGTGGTAGTTAACTTGGATAGTATAATTATGAATGCAAGCATGAGTTCCTCGGAACATTAAACGCATGACGCGTAAGCATGAGGTGTGATTGAATGATGAATGTTACTTGCGTATGATAATATACGTGGATAGTAGAATTGTATATGCATGAAGTGAATTCATCGGAAATTTTTCAAAACAAAAAGGGCCTTGGGAAAGCCAAAATCGGGTATGCTTATTTTAAAATTACCGTTCCGATAATTTGCAATAAAACCGTTATAAAAAGACTGATCTATTGGATTGAAGACGACGATAGTGTGAACTCTTACACAGCCCCCTTCCATCGGTTTACGGGTGGTTGGTTGGTTTAGATGACTGGGGAATCATTATCGTCATATTCCATCTTAATAGATAACTGATGTATGCAATTCTTTCTCAAAATGGTATTGTCTCCTTGTTTTTTTTGCATAATCATTAGTGTGTTAGTATCATGGTTGCGATAAGCAATGTAATATCCCAAATGAACAAGGGAGTGAGATTGAACAGCACAATTATAATATCTGGAATAAGCGTGCGAATATGGTGATTGCTGAAATGATAAGTTTGTAGCATCTTATTTCAAAACATGCCTGGCCTGAGGAAGAACTCATGGCCGACCAGAATGAATTCCATGATGAATGGGATGCAAAGGATCAGGAAATTCGTTCCGCCTTGCTGTCACTGCTGGAGGATGACATAAATCCTGACCAAGGAACAAAAAGTCCAATGTTTGATCCGTTCTTTGCCTGACTCTTGGAATAGCATGAAAATGCACCTTACCCATGCCACTGAACTCGATAACCTCGAGAAAGTGCAAGTTCACCTCGAACTGGAAGAGGATCGCATCAAGGCTGAAAAGCCGAGAGCGGAAATGCATCTAGCAACCTCGCATCCAGCTGAGCAAAAGGTTAAGCGCAATAGGAAAGGCAAGAACCTTCAGGTTAAGGCTGAGAAGTCTCTGGCTCGAAAACCTCAGAAGAAGTTCAAACGCAAGCAATTCGGTGGCAAGAAAAAGCAAACAAAACAGCCACGTAAAGAGGAAACTCGAACGTGCTTTAGGTGTGGCGTGAAAGGACACCTTGATGTTGCTTGTACCAATCCTCCCAAGGTACGTGCTGATGAATAATGATAACCTCATAAGTTCTTCATGGATTCTTCTTACTCGAGAGTAATTCAATTTACCATTTTTGAATTACAGACCCAAGAAGCAGAACCAGCACAGACCTAAGGAGGATGCCCCGAAAACATAAAGATTAAATGAAACAATTTATCTTTATATGCTTTTGAACCTTTCTTTACTTTCAGTTTCAGATACTTGATAATAATGTTCCTTGAAATAAAGGAACCATTACATTAATTTCCAAGCATTTGACAAATGATTGGATCAAGTATTAAATTACCCATCTCCCTGGAGCTTTTTCGATCATATTTTTTATTGTTGTTCGATGCATTGCTTATAATTATTTCTTAAATCATTATTGGTACTCCATGAAATGATTTGTAATGATAAACAAGATTCATCACCGATTAGATTTATATTGGATTAAATTTGGAAACGAAACGATTTTACTTTAGGGTTACACCTTAGTAAATGGCGCCTAATAAGAGCAAGTGAACCTCGAAAGACGGGACACATCATTTCAAAAGTACAGATTTAACAGATGGAGCGTATTTGATAAATAAATGCTGAAATTTCGTTTGCGTCCCCTCGGGAATGACTTATTGATAACATTTACAACGGTAAGCAGTATGCTTCATAAGCTACCCCAACCTTTTAAACATATCAAATGACGCACTAGGTGAAACCTAAATTGCTAAGTTCGGAGATGGGATAAAGTTTCTGAAATAAGTTTGCAAAAGATTGAGGATTAAGTCGGTTAAACGATATTCCTCCCATAAGCCTTGAACGAAAGTCGGGCTAGGCATTTATTTTAGATCACACGCTTCAATAACAAAGCTTGGAAGACATAACGTATGATTTGATCTACCATGCGTTTCCTATGGATGAAAGAAAGATGACTCACGTTTATCTAAGACTTTGTTCCAATCAAATCGGTATATACACCGCCATAAAATTTAAAGAATGATAGTGAGTTAAATCACATCATCATGCGACATTTTAATGACGCATTAAACATGTATATGGAACAAGAGTATGATAAATACTCCTATAAAATACAAGCTAATAGCTTTTGGGAATGGTGCAGTGGTCGAACATGAAACATTACAAGACTTGAGAACGATTTTCAATGTTTGATAAAGTTTTAAACAGATGATGTCTTGATCAAATTAGAGCAATATTTGACTGATATTCAGGTCCCACTTACTTCGAGTGGGATAGATTTGAACAGGAAACTCAAGTGAAATGGTAAATGAAAATGGAAACATTTTCATAGTAAATCCACTGGGAGGATGGATTAAACCCTCTACCATACAAAATTCACTGTTGCCGTAAAGACGAATCAAGTTGAAGCTCATAATCATGACGCTAAACCGGTGGATGAAAGTCCAATGCATCCACAACTTTCATTACTACCCATTGTTTCTGATGGGTTCCGCTATGGCCGTTAGGCCCTTTAACGACGAGGAAACGACGAACAGGCCCACTGGGCCCTAAATGGAGGTCAAGATGACCCAGGTGAAGGGTCCCGACGTAGGGAGTCCCGATAATGAAAGGTCCCGACAGAGTCGGTCCCGATAGGTGAGCTGGAAGCTCCCGATGAGAAGCCTTTAAGTAGGCCCCGATGATGAATCCCCGAGAATGATTGGCCCTGTCACGATGACAAGGGGCCCCGAGCGGTGAAACAACGAGATAACTTTGGAGTCCCCGATATTAGTCAGGACTTGCTATTAGAGGATGAGGCCGAGATACGCGGGGCGTGGCCGAGATACGCGGAGCGTAGCTGAGATACGCGGAGCGTGGCCGAGATACGCGGAGCGTGGCCGAGATACGTGGGGCGTGGATGAGATACGTAGGGCGTGGCCGAGATAAGCGAGATCATGGCCTAGATAGGCGGGATCGTGCCCGAGATACGCGGAATACGGGCTAACCACCCCCAACGGTTCACCAGGTAACTGAGGTACCTCTGCGCCTATAAAAAGGCAGAGGTCACCTCAGATCAATTACGATACTTGAGATTACTGCTTGCCAGTCCATACGAGATACTCATTTAAGCATCGGAGAGGGATTATGGGTCACCGCCCAGTCTATCCCCTCTTGCAGGATTACGTGGAGCGAAGGAGC
This sequence comes from Clarkia xantiana subsp. parviflora, assembly GCA_036873135.1. Lineage (NCBI taxonomy): Eukaryota > Viridiplantae > Streptophyta > Magnoliopsida > Myrtales > Onagraceae > Clarkia > Clarkia xantiana. The sequence continues at coordinate 4,734,566 of JAPTYO010000018.1, forward strand.
TAGGATCGCCGTCAAAGATCGTGCCGGAGTTCTACCGTGATCCAACATTGGCGCCGTCTGTGGGAACGTAACAAAAAGCTGATATGCCTTCTACTCGTTCAATGGCGGCTGGCAAGCAAAGAAGACAGGGACAATCTGGTGGTTCTCGTCATCCTGCTGCGACGACTTTGAATTCACCACCGGAACGTGAGGACCAGAATCTTCCCGCTGCTGAGGCCTCCCAGACTGGGGGGCATAATGAAGGTCCCGAAGATGCTGCTGCTCAACACCAGGGGAACAGGGAGCCGGAGGCTCCTCCAGCCGCGGACCTGACGAGGGCTGTGGCGGAAGCCATGCCGATGTTTTTGGCAGCCGTGGAAGCTCTCTTAGATCGGAGAGAGGCTGCGAGGAGGCAAGAGGAGATGCCCCCACTAGAAGAGGAAGCACCTCCACCAGTAGAGGTTCAGAACGTGCGGGAGGCTCAGCCCCGAGGCCAGTGCAGGAGTAGGGAGTCCATCCAGCCAGAGCGATTCGTGGTCGACGGGCCAGGACCAGTGCAGCACAGGACCATTCCCCTTAATGGTCCCATCACCCCCGATCAGGTGGTGAAGATCGTGAACATCTGCATGGGAGAGCAGAAGCCGCTGGTGTCGGAGCTGAAGGATCGATCCACCCATCCCTTCGTTCCCCGACTCATAGACACCCTCGCCCCGCCAGGGCTGGGTATCCCCACGATTAAGGAATATGACGGCGAGGGAGATCCGGTTCGTCATGTCCAGAAGCACCTCATTGCGTGTATAGGCAGAGCCCCGAATGAAGATATCGTGTGTACGCTGTTCCCGAACACACTCTGTGAGAGAGCCTTGACCTGGTTCTTCAGTCTGCCCCCCGGCTGCATCACTTACTGGGCTGATATGCACGACCGGTTCATTCAGCAGTACCAGGGTCGCAGACGTCTGCTGAAGAGTGTAAGGTCCCTGACCCAGGTGGTACAGAGGTCCGACGAGTCGCTGACGCACTATTACCAGCGGTACACGCCAGCGTGGCGGAGATTGATGAGGAGATTTCGGAGGGTGAAACCATCCGTACCTTTATTCGGAACCTCACAGCCCCCTACGATTGCAACTTGATGCACAGCGTGGCTGAGAAGGCTGTGTGGAATATGGAGGCACTACAGAAGAGGGTGAAGCGGCAAATCGATGTCCAGGAATCGAAGATAGCCGCTGGAGAGCTCGAGCCCCCGAAGTCGAATAAGGGAAAGCAGTCGGTCATTAGACGAGCGCAAGTCGAAGGATAAAGCCGAGGGCAGTCGGGGTGCTGACGGTCATGGAGGGACAGGCGTTCCGATCGGAGGGATGACAGGCATTCCTCAAAAAAAGATAGGCGGGAGGATCATGACATTCCTCTCAACAGCTCTATGGCGGAGGTGTTGACAGTCAAGGAGCGACAGGGTATCTCTAGGTACCCCCCGAAGAAGGAAGGAGAGTTTTTGGGATCCCGCACCGACCGCTACTGTCGATTCCATCGCGCGAATGGCCACGACACCAATCATTGTCGGGAGCTGAAGAAGGAGATCAAAAAGCTGATCCAGAAAGGGAATCTTAAGAAGTTTGTCGGCGAGAAGCGGTGTCGATCCCGTTCTCGGTTCCGATCACGGTCCCGTTCCCGATCCCGCGATCGGTCCCCAAAGAAGAAGAGGTCCGACCCGGAGTCTTCCGGTGCCCGTAAGGAGAAGCAGGGCACTATCAATGTGATTCACGGAGGATTTGCCGCGGGGGGTGATACCTCGTCCTCCCGGGAGGTTTATGCCTCTAGAATTCCTGCTGCTGTGGTGCTGGATAAGAGGTCCCGATCCTGGACCCTGAAGGAAGAAATGGTGATCTCCTTTTCGTCGGAGGATGTCGTAGGCATGGAGACTCCGCAGTATGACGCTCTGGTCGTGACCTTGGATGTGGATGGGTACGAGATGAAACAGATTCTGATCGATGGAGGGAGCTCCTCCGATATTCTGTTCATGGATGCACTGGAGGCCATGGGGAAAACGAAGAAAGACCTGAAGGAGGCGAACTTCCCGATGGTCGGATTCACTGGCTCTACCTCCTATCCGTTAGGGGTGATCACCCTACCAGTGGAGTTTGGTAGCGGATGGAAATCAGAAAGGAGGAACGTGGAGTTTGTGGTAGTTGATTCCGCGGGGACTTACAACGCGATCATCGGGAGAACTACCATTAACCCCCTGATGGCAGTTGCCTCGACTGTACATCAGAAGATGAAGTTCCCGACCGACCATGGAGTCGGAGAGGTCAAGGGCGACCAGGTGGCTTCCAGAAAATGTTATGTCAACGCCACTCGAAGGAGTAGACGAGAGGCCATGACTGTCCTCCAGACAGATACTGATTCCAGAGAAGAGTTTGGGCGTCCCGCCCCCGTGGAGGACCTGAAGGAAGTCGAGATTGATGGGCCTCAGAAGAAGGTGAAAATCGGGTCTGCTCTGACCGAGGAGACGGCCCGAAAATTGATCGATCTACTGAAAGAGTTCAAGGAGCTGTTTGCCTTGTCTCCGAGTGACATGCCAGGAATCAGCCCTAAAGTGATCGTGCACGAATTGAAGATTGATCCCGCGATCAAGCCTATCGCACAGAAAAGGCGTCCGATGGGCACAGACAAGAGGATTGCAATCCAGCAGGAGGTGTGCAGGTTGCTCGATGCTGGGTTTATCAAGGAGCTCCGATTCCAGACTTGGGTTGCTAACCCGGTGCTGGTAAGGAAGAGCAATGGGAAGTGGCGGATGTGTGTTGACTTCCGCGACCTGAATAAAGCTTGCCCGAAGGACTGTTACCCGCTCCCGAGAATCGACCAGCTGGTGGATGCCACGTCGGGACATGAGCTGTTGAGCTTCATGGATGCGTACTCGGGTTACAATCAAATCAAGATGGCTAAGGAAGATGCTCCTCACACAGCATTTTATGCAGACAGTGACATCTATCACTACGATGTCATGCCTTTCGGGTTGATCAATGCCGGGGCAACCTACCAAAGAATGGTGAACAAGCTGTTCAGAGATATGCTAGGGAAAACCATGGAGGCTTACGTGGATGATATGCTGGTGAAGTCCCGACAAGCTGAGGATCATGTGCACAACCTAGCCATGGCGTTTGAGCGGATGAGACTTCATCAGGTTCGCTTAAACTCGAAAAAATGCGCCTTCGGAGTCCACTCAGGGAAATTTTGGGCTTTATGGTGAGCCAAAGAGGATTGAGGTGAACCCCGAGAAGTTGAGGGCGATCGAGGAGATGCAGTCTCGGATAAACCATCGGGAGGTGCTAGTGCTGAATGGCCGACTGGCTTCAATGAATCGCTTCCTGTCCAAGGCAAGTGACCGATCAATGCCATTTTTGAAGTCCTGAGGGCCAACAAGAAGTTTGAGTGGACCGCCAAGTGTGAAGAAGCGTTCCGAGCACTCAAGAAGCACGTTCGCACTATCCCGCCGTTGGCGAAACCGATTACAGGCGAGCCGCTCTATCTTTACTTGGCTGTTTCTGAATTTGCCATTAGCTCTGTATTAGTGAAGGTTGTCGAGGGTAATCAAGTCCCCGTCTATTATGTAAGCAAGGCGTTTGCCAAGTCTGGATTGAATTATCCTGCTGTTGAGAAGTATCTCTTTGCGCTGATTATAACTGCTCGGAAGCTGAGGCTTTATTTCCATGCACACGAGATTACTGTGTTGACGAACCAGGCTCTGAAGCATTTTTTGAACCGACCGGATGCGTCGGGGAGATTAGTGAAATGGGCAGTAGAGCTTAGTGAGTTTCGCATACACTTTGCTCCGAGAACGGCTATTAAGGGCCAGGCATTGGCGGATTTTATAGCAGAGTCTACGGCCCCCGATCTAGAAGAAGCGGGCCCTGTAGAGGGGGCAACCATGGAGGTCCCGATGGCAGAACAACCAGAGATGGCAGAGCAATCCGAACAGCCAAACGAGGAAAATACTTGGGAGATGTACACGGATGGCTCCTCGAGTTCCGATGGATCAGGAGCAGGCTTTTTATTGATACGACCAGGCGGAGGTGAACCACTTCGATATGCCTTGGCCTTAACATTTAAGGCCACGAACAACGAAGCTGAGTACGAGGCTCTTATCACGGGCCTAAAAATTGCCAAAGGTACGGGAGTTGCTCACTTGAGAGTGAAGTGTGACGCGGCCCTGATTGTGAACCAAGTCCAAGGGCGATACGAGGCGAAGAGACCGATGATGAGGAAGTACCTTCGCGAGGTACAAGTCTTGAAGGAGAGCTTTAAAAGCTTCGACATCGAGGCGATCCCGAGGGAAGAGAATGTGGAGGCAGATGCCTTGAGTAAATTGGCCTTGGGGGAACCCATGGAGGAAAACCGGAAGGTGCACTTCTTGGAGAAGGTGATCTTGTCGACCACCGACCCAACACAGGTATGTGCTATTGAAGCAGGATCGGAGGAGGAGCCCACTTGGATGACCTCGATAGTCGCGTACCTGACTACGGGGGCAGTCCCCGATGATAAAGTAGTAGCTGACAGGATACGTCGGATCGCGGCTAATTACGTGATGCTGGACAATCAGCTATACAAGAAGGGCTGGTTCTCGACTCCGTACTTGAAGTGTGTGGCCGAGCCCGACACAAGTCGAATCCTGAAAGAGGTGCATGAAGGGGTCGCGGCTTGTCATGAAGGGGCCCAATCCATTATGAGGAAAGTGCTGAACTTGGGCTATTGTTGGCCTACGATGAGCAAGGAGGCGACGACGTTGGTCCGATCCTGTGACGCGTGCCAGAGGTACGCCCCGAGTATTGTGGCTCCGGCCGCTAATCTGACATCCATCAAGAGCGCTTGGCCCTTCGCGCAGTGGGGCATCGACTTGGTGGGACCTCTTCCGCAAGCAAAAGTTCAGTGTAAGTATTTGCTTGTAGCTATCGATTATTTTTCGAAATGGATAGAGGCAAAGGCGTTGGCTAGAACAACGGGGAACCAGATCGTCAAGTTCCTCCAGACCCATATTGTGTCTACATACGGGATTCCTAAGGTGGTGATCAGCGACAATGGTCCACCGTTCAACGGGTCTCAGGTGAAGGAGTATCTGGAGGAGTTGAATATCGAGCATCGGACAGGTTCTGTACGCCATGCTCAGACTAATGGCCAGGTGGAGTCAGCCAACAAAATTGTGATGGATGGCCTGAAGAAGAGGGTCTATGCCTTGAAGGGCAAATAGTTGAACGAGCTGGAAAACGTGCTTTGGGCCGTTAGAACAACACCCAAACGAGCAACAGGGGAGACTCCGTTTGGCCTTGTTTATGGCACGGAGGCTGTAGCTCGCGTGGAGGTAGCCGTGGCATCACATCAGATGAGATATTACGAACCTCTGACGAACGATGAAATGAGAAGTCTGGACTTGGACTTGCTCGAAGAGAAGAGGCGGGAAGCCGACGAAGTCCAGGCTCGAATGCGATTGGCGACGACCAGGTATTACAATCGGCGAGTTAAGTCCCGACAATTCTTCGTCCGGGAGCTGGTTTGGCGTCGCAACGAGTTCACCCTTTTGGATCGGATCAGTAAGATGTCACCAAAATGGGAAGGACCTTATAAGGTCGTGGGGATGCCCGCTCCGAATGCATACAAGTTGGAAGACCTCGATGGCAGAGTACTAAAGCATTCTTTTAGTGGAGAACACTTGAAGAAACACCATGCTTGATGAAAACTCGCCTTAAGTGGTGCCCGAAGAAAAGTCGCCTTAGGTGGTGCCCGATGAAAGTCGCCTTAAGTGGTGCCCGATGTAAAATTGCCTTAAGTGGTGTAAGCTATTTATCGTTTGATTCGATGTAAGCAAATTTTGTGCCATCAATAAATAAAGAGGTTGCTTCCAATCATAGTTATTCTTAGATTTATTCTAAGCGTTATAAAGTCGCCTTGAGTTGTGCACGAGAAAAGTCGCCTTGAGTGGTGCACGAGAAAAGTTGTCTTAAGTGATGCATGATTCTTAGATTTACTCTAAGTGCTGTTAAAGTCGTCTTAAGTGATGCACGAGATTAAGTCGTCATAAGTGATGCGGGATTCTTGGATTTATTCCAAGTATTGGACAGTCGCCTTAAGTGGTCCATGATGGTAAGTCACCTTAAGTGGTGCAAGTTAGTAAATCGTCTTAAGTGATGTATGAGAATATCTTAAGTGCCGAGGTTTCGACTTAAGTAATTATAGTAAAGCCACTCGGAGAAGTGCAATGAAAAATCGGAACTAAGAAAGTCTGATATTAATGGGGCTCGAAGGCCCGATGATTACAAAAGGAGGAGAATACAAGGAATCTAAAGATAAGCAGTTAGGCTTGGTCCTTGTCGGCGGCATCAACGGGAGCTGGGTCCACGAGGTCGGTGGCAGAAGGCTCCACAGGTTCAGCCGCGGGAGGGTCGATTATCGGAGTATCAGTACTTGGAGGCTCCGCTGTGTCTTCAACAATCGCGGGAGTACTCCCCCCATCACTCTCCTCCGAAAGAGCAAAGTATTTCTTCGTGAAGGGAGCAAGAGAAGGAGACTTGTCGAAGTTGATGGTGTCGCCATACTCCAGGTGGAGTTCCTCGACTGCGTTGAAGAGGGTGTTCTCCGCCTCTGCGCTGCAGAACTTCACAGCATCAGCCTGGAAGTCTTCAGACCCCCGATAATCCTCCCGGCCTTTGGTCTCGGCCATGACCAGCTGCGCGGGAACCCCCGCAACTTGCTCCTCCAGATCTTTCTTCTCAAGGACCAGCTTGTCCTCAGCAACCCGCCGCTCCTGCTGCTCCCGCTTCAGGAGCCCCTCAAAGTCGCAGACCCGCTTTTGGAGGTCCCGAGTCTTTCGGTCGAGGATGGCCTGCTCCTTGACCAATTTTCCCCGCGAAGACTCGCAGGCCGCGAGATCCTCCTTAAGCTTGGACGTGACCGCCCGCTCTTTCTCCAAGGCCTCCTCATAGGCGAGGAGATACCCGATGGAACGGTTGATGTACCCCATCTCCTGCGAAGAAAGGAAAAGAAGTATTAGTAGATGAACAATCGGATTTATTGATGAAGAAAAGTGGAAAGCTTACCTCTATCCGACGCATGCACATTTCCTTGACATCCCGGCGCATCTCCTCCCGATCTAAGGCAATCGGATACCTCATAGAAGGCAGGATCGAGCCTACTACCAGGTGTAGGGCCAGCTCCGGATACGTGTCCCCTTGTCGGAGCTGGACACCTTGCAGCGTCTGGATCGGGGTCCAGGGAGCGTCCTCCTGGTCGGAGTCGAAGGCCTTGTAGAAGCTCCCGTCGAGGGGAAGAGGAGAAGGGCCGCCTGGGGACGAGGAGGGGCGTGCCTCCGACCCACCCCGGGCTGGGGAAGGAGTGAAGTCGTGGGCGGGCGACGGTTGTCACTGCGGTTGTGAAGAAGGCGAGGGGGCAGCCCCTTGGAGGTTTGTTTCAGTGGGGACTGCCCCGTCCTCCGACGATGGCGAAGGGAGACACCCTCATCAGTCTCCTCGGAGGATTCCAAGCTCTCCACCCGACGAAATTGTTCGCCACTGGAGAAAAGTGGTGCCCCTGCCGAAGGAGGCGCCCCTGCTGAAGGTGGCGCGCCTGCTGAGGCTCCAACACCCGACGGAGTCCCGGAGTGGCCTGCACCTAAAGGACGAGAATAGGCTTTAGAAATGTAATCAGGGAATTCATTAGAGCCCTTACACTAAATAATACGTCGGGAGACATATTGATCCTTCCCATGATATTTGTAGTAGCCCGCCTTCAGGACACGAGGAGTTTCCCCTCGAAGGACTCGTTTGACGTCAGCAATGCGGGCCTCCATGGTCGAAGGAATCAACTCCTTCGGGACCATCTGCCTTTACGATTTAATAGCGAGGCGAAGCTTTTTACCTTCTTCAGCGTTCTGGACGTCGAAGAGCTTGTCCACCTCCACACGGCTCCGCTTGGGCCTCTCCGCATAAGGAGATCCCGATGGAGCAGCGGCCTTCTTGGCGGACTTCCTCTTCCGCGTGGGGCGGACAACATCGGTCTCCCCCTGCTTAAGAATCAGATTGGTCAGCACGGATACCTTCTTGGCTGCAAGCAGTAAAAGAAAAAGGATTAGAGATTTACCCAGGGAACCATATTGGAGGGGCCGTCGAAAATTTGCCCCCCGGAAACTACGTCGAGGAGTCGGATCCCGGCATTCACCAGGTCCCGCTCGCTCCACGAGAGAATTGGTGTCGAGGGGAGTGTAGGACTCCCCCCACCGGTAGAGCTGGATGAGCTGAAGAGTCTGGAAGTCTTCGTCGGTGTAGGTGTGGAAGGCAGGAGAAGAATCCGCTTCCACCTCCCATCGGGGCCACGGGATTGAGGAGTTTTGGATGAAGAAGTAGCTCCTCTTCCACCCGCTGTTGTCGGACCCCGTGTCGACCAGGAGTCCCCGACCCTTGACCACCTTCCAGGTGTCATTGGTCCAGTTGCACAACCCGAGTTGTGTCTTGTTCCACTTCGGCATCCGGGGATAGAAGGCACAGACCCCCGCCTCGTTGCACTTCATCCCGTCGAAGGTCCTGAAGAGCTTGAGGCTGTACACCCACTTCTGTCGGAAGCAGAGGACCTGGAAGGCGTTCCACAGGCGTATGGCATGCGGAGAAACGGTGGTCGGATGAGTCTTGTAATGCTGGCACATCTCGACCAGATTACCACAGAAGGGGAATCTGATCCCCGCTGATATTTGCCCCGTAGAGACAAATACCTCCCCTTTCCGGGGACGAGTAACCTCAAGGTTACCCGCGGGGCGGGGCCAGGGATACAGGAAACGAGGTTCCCAGGTAGAGGTGATGCATCCCTCCCGGAGAGCTGCATCGTACGCAGTGCTGGAAATCTCATTCAGAGCATAGTCGAAGTTGAAGGGCTTCCTTCCTTCGGAACTAGACCCGCTGTCTGAAATCAGCCATGGAAAGGGACATTGGGTTTTCCGGGAAATTGCAAACAAACCAAGCAGAAGTAAAGGGAGAAGATAGGCGAACAATATAAAAGAAACCCTTACCAGACATGATGATAGGAGGTTGGAAGGACGAACTCGACGTTGCCGGAAAGGTGATCGGAAAAGCACAGAGGTCTTCAGAATCGCAAGAAACGTGGATTCGCAGAGAAGTTGCAGAGAGCTTTTGAAATTTCGGAGACGGTAAAAATGAAACTGTGCCCACGGTTAGGGTTTTATAGACGAAGAGCACAGTTGAAGGGACGCTTTGATCTGAATCGTCGAAGTTGAAGCGTTCTGATCTGGAGCGTTGAGATGGAACGTGCAGAATGGCAACGGGTGCAATAATGAAACGGCCTGAAAAGCACTTTTTCAGAAAGAGCAGGCGCGAAAAATCAGGCACGGGTACTGAAGACGTCACTTCGTTATCTACTGCATTTAATGGCTGGGGAACCGAGGAGTCCTCTCGGATTTGGCAGTTATCCACAAGGTATTGAGGAGACACAAACGAGAAGACTCATACTAAGTGACTAAACCAAGGGAAAGATCCCCGACTTCGACGTCGGGTATTGAAAGACACGACGGACTGTAAGTCCCTCATGTCTTGGGGGCAGATGATGGGTTCCGCTATGGCCGTTAGGCCCTTTAACGGTGAGGAAACGACGAACAGGCCCACTAGGCCCTAAATGGAGGTCAAGATGACCCAGGTGAAGGGTCCCGACGTAGGGAGTCCCGATGATGAAAGGTCCCGACAGAGTCAGTCCCGATAGGTGAGCTGGAAGCTCCCGATGAGAAGCCTTTAAGTAGGCCCCGATGATGAATCACAGAGAATGATTGGCCCTGTCACGATGACAAGGGGCCCCGAGCGGTGACACAACGAGATAACTCTGGAGTCCCCGATATTAGTCGGGACTTGCTATCAGAGGATGAGGCCGAGATACGCGGGGCGTGGCCGAGATACGCGGGGCGTGGCCGAGATACGCGGAGCGTGGCCGAGATACGCGAGGAGTGGCCGAGATAAGCGAGATCATGGCCTAGATAGGCGGGATCGTGCCCGAGATACGCGGAATACGGGCTAACCACCCCCAACGGTTCACCAGGTAACTGAGGTACCTCTCCGCCTATAAAAAGGCAGAGGTCACCTCAGATCAATTACGATACTTGAGATTACTGCTTGCCAGTCTATACGAGATACTCATTTAAGCATCGGAGAGGGATTCTGGGTCACCGCCCGGTCTATCCCCTCTTGCAGGATTACGTGGAGCGAAGGAGCTAGGATCGCCGTCAAAGATCGTGCCGGAGTTCTACCGTGATCCAACATTTTCCAGTGGGAGTGATCTGACCAGACTTGGTTCCATGTCCTAGTGATCAAGGAATTTAATCTTGGAAGTGAAATCCCGAGACCAAGAGGTTATTTAAAGGAAAGTTAAAGGTCAAGGTTCAAGCACTGCTCTTATTCCTAGTGGGAGTGATGCTCCGAAAGGAAGCATTATTCAGAGTGGGGGGAATGTTCAGACTAAAGATGGGATAAACGAGCCTTGATGAAAACCAGAGGTATCAGGCTTCTCCTGAGAAGTATCCCATCAATATGGGTGATAACCTCGCTCTTATATCTGTTAAAATCATTGAAAGGATGTCAAGAGGATAAATGGAGGAAAATAATAGAATGAGAGAAATATCCTAAATGAAAAGTCATTATAGTCTTTGTTGATTTACCTGCTAACCACAGGAGCATAAGGATGAGATGCGTCCTGAAAAATGAGACTCATTACCGATGGAAAAGTCGGATTATCCAAAATCCGACCTGTTGCGAAAGGATGAACCCAAATCCTCAGAACGGAGTTTGATGAAACAAACTCAATGACTGTGCGTAAAACCACGGTTAGGGCCATTAATGGTCCTAGACGCAAGTCTCGATACCGAGCTGCACCGAATAAGTTTTAAGACTGCATTCCTTCACGGAAACCTGAAGGAAGAGATCTATGTGGAGAAACAGGAGAGTTTCATTACTCCTTGTAACAAAACGTAAAATTTGCAAACTCCAACGATCTGTTCATGGTCTTAAGAAATCGTCTTGGCAATGGTACCGCAGATTCCACGAGAAAATCGTAAGAAACGGATACGTGAATCTTCACGAGGACCCGTGCGTGTACTATAAGACCTCCAGGTCTAAGTATGTCTTGTTAACCTCGTACGTGGATGACATACTCATTGGAACAAGCGGCGAGTTTTATGAATGAGTCAAAGTCCTGACGGGCATCTGCATATGAGATTAAATACATGGGAGAGGCCACATATATATCTTAGGCATTAAGTTGCTAGAGATAGTGCTACCCGGAAATTATGTCTATCTCAAGAAACCTACATTGAAAATTTGTTGAGAAGGTTCAGAATGCAAGATGCCAATCCGTGGATACGCCGGTTGTGTTTGGGTGCGCACTGTGAAAAAGTGACGGCCCCAAGAACCTGGCAGAGCTTAAACAGACAAAGGGTGCATAGTACTTGAGCATGAACGGAAGACTCATGTATTCCATTCAATGCACCCGTCCGTACATTTGTTATGCAATGTGCCTAGTAGCACGAATCCAATCAGATCCTGGCTACTAGCATCTAAAAGACTGTATAAAACGAATTATTTCGTTACCCGAAAGGTACTGCCGACTGCGCTCTATGCCTTGTGGGCAGGAAGTTTAGAATTGACCGATTACAGTGACACCGTACAAGGTGGCAATCGGATGATCGTAAGTCCACCATAGGAGGAGTATTACTCCTTGCTAATGCCACCATAACATGGACAGGCTAAATAGCAAACCTTATTGTCGCGCTGTCTGTGATGTAATCGGAATTCATAGCTCTCTCTTTAAAACGCACAAGAAGCGGTCAGGCTAAAAAGGGGTTTCTTACTGCACTGCTTGATATCAAAGACTGGAGTAAACCCGTCCTGGTATACTCCAATGGTCAAGCGGCTATTGCGGCAGTTGAGAATCCGAGTACCAAATTAGGACTAAACACATTGATTTGAAATAAATTTATGCTAAATCAAAGGTTGAAGACAATATTATCACAATGGAATACTTGTCTTACAGTAACATGGTTACGGACCCATTAACTAAACCACTACGGTTGGGAGAAATTCGAAAAGCACGTAGAACTGCTTGGATTGCGTAGGGTTTAACTATGGCATAGTATCTGTGATAGCATTTTGATAATTAAAGGTTACATTTTAATAAACGAGAGAATTGCAATCGAGTTTATGATTTATCGACGTCAGAATGTTGAATACATCCGATTTTTGGTATAAAAACTAAGTCGTAGGAGGACGCAATCCTCTGCCAAAACAATGTCGAATGTGGGCCATGCCTCGTCACACAGGTACGGTCGTCTCGCGGTGGAAGGAGGCTTCTACCAAGCAAGACTGGCTAAGAATCAGGGGGATAAACCTGACTACGCAAAACGATTATCTAGTCTCGAAGAAATTTGACAAGATCCTCGATTTGCACATCGCCGTGATGAACTTAGTTCGACATTAATCCACATTCTGGGCCAGATGAAAGTCTGCGATAGCATGATTGACATATCCCTTATCCTGTCAAAAAGGTTCAAGTATGCTATCGACGCGTGCTTCATACTACGCGTGCCACATTCGACCACGGGGTCACAGCTCGGTTGTGCTAGATAAGAATCCTCGAGTTTCTAATGGGCGCAAAATTCTTCAACTCGAGCGTGTGATTGATCCCGGGAGCCTTACGAAGAGGCACCCTAAGTATCCTTACGGACTCAGAACTCATATCTAAAGTCAGGCTCAATGCTCGCTTCCCGGCGTACAAGCGTAGGGCTGAATAAAGAGGCCCAGTGACAATGTCTTTGAAAACCGGTTGAGTCTAACCAAAGATATGAGCGATGGGGATGGTCAAGATCACCTATATTTCACCGACTCTTGTATTCACTAGGTGGCCATCAACCAGATATTAGTTGAAGGTTGTGAATATTTGTACGGATGCCTTGGAGAAGTGTTCCTAAGTGGAAACTAGGCAAAAGGAGAATTATTATTTGACCTAAGATACAGCGCGACACTTTATATGCGAAATATAACAGGTTCATTGAAGAAAGGGAATCAACGTTCTGCGGGCGCTACAATACTCCTAATAGATGAGTAGCACGATGCCCGTCGTATTCGCCGGTCGCACGGCAAACCTCGTGTGAACTACTCGAAAGCAAGGACAAGATTGAAAGAGTGAAATGTTGATGCCGATTCGGGAAACGATACATTAACAGGCACCCTCCCATTCCGGCGAGTGGGAGCTGTTAGCATATGGTGATGGGTGCCGCAACTGGTAGCCCATTAATATGTATTGTTTACCTAATGAACTTGGGTCAATGTTACATTAGGGTAATTGGGCCAGACCCAAATCCCAACTGACATGGGAGGCCCAAAATTGGGCCTCCCCCAATACATGGGCTGGCCGAAACTAATAGGAGGGAAAGGTGGACTTTTGTCAACTATACTCCTATAAATAAGAGATGTTAGGGGTTTTATTAAGGTCAATCGCAATTCCCTCATTGGAGTGTTTTAGAGAGAAAACTTCCTCCCAACACCTAGTATATTCGGCCGAACCATATAGTAGCCTAGGGTGTGCCAATTTGACTTCGAGCAAATCACTACAAAGATCTGTCCCTACCTAAGTGTTGATCAGAGGCTTTGTTGTGGAGACTATACCACGTAGGGCTTCTCTAACAAGAACCTCTACGAGTGCCGACCAGAGAGCCGCGAACTCCCTCAGCAGGATCTTGGGTCTATGGACTGTGGTAAATGTATGTGTATTACTTCCGCTGCGTAATTCTGATTACAAGCATGTACCTGGTTTATTGTATCCGTAGTAATTACTCCCCGTAATCTAACCCAAACAACATTGGCGTTTTCACGGATTTTGGCATCCTGTAATCTGAATCCTCTCAGTATTAGATAGTGTAGAGAGGGGGTTGAATCATATGTATAATAATCAAGTATGTATAATGAATCAACCAAGTAATTACATGTTAGGATGCCACTATATATAGGAGATCAATCCTAACTAACTAGTCAACTATACAAGTCAACCTAAGGTACCATGTATCTATACAAGTATGAGTACCTATCTCTGTATGTACAAATATGTACATCTAATATTCCCCCATCTTTTCCTTCTTCTTCCTTTCTAAATAATTAAAAGGAAAATTTGAGAGAAAAGGTCGATGATGAATGAAATGCCAAGGTCCAATCAAAACTCGGTCAAATAGAGCCAAGGGTAAACCCGTTCAAAATGAGCCAAGGGAATCAAAACCCGCTCAAATGATCCATGGGAAAAATAAAAACCCGCTCCAAAATGCCAAGGTCCAACAAACCCGGTCTTCACAAAACGGCCCCTCGAAAATCCAATTTTCGGGATACGGCCCCAAACTTGAGAACTGTCCTCAAAACAGCCCCAATCTTCAGAACTATCCTCAAAATAGCCCCAAACTTCACAAATCCAGCAAAAATGCTCCAAACTTCGAAACTGCTCCAAAACAGCCCCAAAGTCTTCAAAAGAGCATCCCAAATTTGAAAACTCCCTAAAACAGCCTCAAATCTCCAAAAGCTTGCAAGGAAGCCCCAAACTTCACAAATTACTTCAAAATAGCCCCAAATTCGGCCAAAGTAGCCAAAACACCCAAATTCGGCTCGAAATTCGTCCAAAACGAACCAGTCACGTGCATTTCACATGCAGGAGCACCGGGGTGCACGAAACAAGTCAAAACCATGCTGAAAATCCGGTGCACGGAGGGTGCACGGCGCTACACAGCCCAGAGGTCGCGGGTTCGAATCCAGCGAAACGCAGAATTTCCACGAATTAACTGAAGCAACAGGTCGTGTGTTCGAATCCAGCGAAGCACGCAATTAATCAGCCAATTCGAAATTCTGGGCAGCATGAAGAACAGCATGAACTTCAAGATGATCTTCAAGTGTTCTTCATCAAAATCAATTCGATTCAACTTCAAATCGTCGAAATCGAACAACAAACCAACGGGAATCCAATAGCAACTTAAAGGTGCAACTAATCCAGTCCAAAATGCAGCAAATAATCAAGAATCCAAGCTGAATTTGAGGAAAATTCAGCAACTATGCTGCAGCATGAAGAACACAGATATGCAGGTCCAAAAACGAATCGAATTGATCAAATCCGCAGCAGCAATCAACAAATTTCAGCTCAGAATCAAACGCAGCATCAAATGCGAATCCAATGCAATTCGAATCGCAGCAAATGATCAAGAAACAAGCTCGAAATCGAAGATCGAACATCCAGCAGTAAAATAGGCGCGAAATCTGAATTTGAATCAGAATTACCTCCAAGAAGCCTCGAATGATGCTCAAATCTTCACTGAAACTTCGCAATGATGTCCAGCTATCATATAGAGTGCATAAAACTCGAAACAAAGCATTGATTCGAAGAATCAAGCTCATCCAAAATCAACAGAGCTGCAGCAAAATGAAGAACACAGAAACAGAGCTGCAGCAATTCCAAATTCCAGAACGATGAGCTGATCAATCCAGCTGTAATTGTTGATCCTAGACTCAAGAATCAACACTAGATCGAATCCAAATCATAGGATCGATCAAGAATCGATGAGCAAGCTTCAAATCGATGAAACAGTAACATGCAGCAAACTGAAATGCTGAAACCGAAATGCTGAAACTGATTTGCTGAACTAAAATGCTATAAATCTTCAATCCAAACAGCAATTATTGAGCAGAAAAACCACGAAATACAGCAGCTACAACTTGATCTTCAAGTTATCCAATGAATCGATGCAAAAATCCTCAAGATCCAAGCTCAAATCGATGAAAAACCTCTCAAGAAATCAAGAAACCGAATCTGAAAAACTCAGCTCTGATACCATATTTGATAGTGTAGAGAGGGGGTTGAATCATATGTATAATAATCAAGTATGTATAATGAATCAACCAAGTAATTACATGTTAGGATGCCACTATATATAGGAGATCAATCCTAACTAACTAGTCAACTATACAAGTCAACCTAAGGTACCATGTATCTATACAAGTATGAGTACCTATCTATGTATGTACAAATATGTACATCTAATACTGAACAATCTGTTTATACAAGATTCTTGAGATAGACATAATCTCCGGGTAGCGCGTTCTGTGACAGTCTCAATGCCTAAGATATACGTGGCCTGTCCCATGTATTTCATCTCAAATACAGACGCCTATCAGGACTTTGACTTATTCATAAAACTCATGTCGTTTACAGCAATAAGTCTGTCGTCCACGAATAAGGTTAAGATGACATACTTAGACCTGGAGGTCTTATAATACACACACGGATCCTTGTGATAAACTCACAGATCTGTTTCCTACGATTTCCTCGTGGAATCTGCGGTACCATTGCCGAGACGACTGTTTATGGCCGTAGATGGACCTTTGGAGTTTACGAACTCTACGTTCGTTACCATGAGTAATGAAACCCTCTGGTTGCTCCATGTAGATCTCTTCCTCCAGGTTTCCGAGAAGGAATGTGGTCTTAATACTCATTTGGTGAGGTTCGAAATCGAGACCTGCGACCAGGACCATAAATGGCCCTTACCGTGGTTTTACACAGTTGGTGAGTATGTTTCGTCAAATTCCACTTCGTGAAGTTGGGAACAGCCTTTCGCAATAAGTCGTGCTTTGTATCGTTCGACCTTTTCTATCAGTGGTGAGCTTTCTTTCAGGACTCACCGTATCCTTATGCCCCTGTGGTTAGCAGGTAAATTAACTACAGACTATAATGGTTTTCATTTGGCGATCTCTCTCATTCGTTATTTTCCTACATTTCTCCACTTGAGGTCTTTCCAATGCAGGCCAACATTTTCAGAGTGAGGTCATCACTCTTCTAGATGGGATACTTCTTTGTCGAAGTTCGATGCCTTTGACTTTAATCTAGGCTTGATTATCCCGTCTTTGAGTCTTAACGTCTCTCCCACTCGTAATAATGCCTCTTATCAGAGTATTTTTTCCAATTGGGATCAATTCTCCCACTCGAGATGATGCTTCTCATCAGAGCATCACTTCTATTGGGAACAAGATGAGTGCTTTAACCATGACCAACAACTTTCCTTATACGACTTCTTGGTCTCAGAATTTTACTTCCAAGATGAATTCCTTGATCATTAGGATCTGGAACCAAGTTTGTCGGATCACTCCCACTGGGAACAATGGGTAGTATAGGTAGTCATGGCATCCCCGGTTTAACATTACGATAATCAGGTTCAACTTTATTCGTCTAAACAGCAACAGTGATTACTTGTGGTAGGTGTTTAGACCTCCCACTGGATTTATTATGAAAATGTTCCCATTATCATTTACCATGTCATTTACTCGAGGTTGTTGGTTCAAATCTCCCCCACTCGAATTAAGAGGGACTTGATGTCAGTAATATCCTACTCCTGATTTGTTCAAGACTCATTATTCTGAATTGTCAATGCATCGGAAAATTCGTTCTCAAGTATGTAATGTCACATGTTTGACCACGGTACCATGTCTTTAAGCTGTAAACTTGTATTTTCAAAGAGTAGCAACATACTCTTGTCCTAAATACGTGTTTAATGCGCAAATTAATGTCGCATGGTGATATGATTTAATTCATTATCACTCTTTAGCCTTTTTTTTATGGTGGCGTGTCATACCGATTTCAGTGGAACACAGTTTTACATGAATGTGAATCACTTCTCATCATCCCTTAGGGAACAGCTGATTAAGTGACTAACATTATGTTTATAAACTATACTTCCAGAAGTGTGTGATTTGATTTGAATGCCTAGCTTGACTTATCGTTCATGTCGTACGGAAGGAAAATCGTTTAACCGACTTCATCCTTCTTCGTTTGCTAACTTATTTCAGAGATTTTATCCCATCTCCGAACTGAGCATTTCAGGCTTTCACCTTATGCGTCAGTCGATACTTTTACAAGGTCGTGGTAGCTTCTGAAGCCTACTTTTTACTGATGTAAATGGTATCAATAAGTTGTTTCCAAGGGAATGCAAACGAATATTCAGCACATCATCATTCAGACACTTCATCATAAATATCGTATTTTGAAACAATGTGTTCCATCTATCGAGGTCCACTTGCGCGTAGCGCTTTTTACCGAAGTTTTAACCCTTGGTTAAATCGTTTCATTTCTGAATTTAATTCAATTTAATCCAATCGGTTTCACACATTATCAACATTACAGATTATTTCATTCAATGGAGTATTAATAATTAAGAAATACTAAATCTTTTGATCTAGCTACGCAATCGATGTGTATGTTCAGTTCAGTTTTCCCGACTGAGATGACGGAGTACGTGAATCATTTCGTTTTATTCGACCACTTTTATCTGGCCGAAAATTTGGTTCCAAACCCGTGGGTTTGAATTTTTGTATCGGATCGTATAAACTTTGAGAGGATTTAGAGAATGCAATGATCTTATTATTTACATAAACTCCAAATCAGTTTGTACAATATGATCTAACTAACTATATATACTAAGTTAGCTACGTACATAGAAAAGGAGGAGAACACAACTATGGCACAAGTATTGTGTATGCACACATAAGCATTGTGCAGGCACGACTAACCACAAGCATTGTGCAGGCACACACAAGCATTGTGCAAACATAACTAAGGCACAAGCTTGATGTGTTCTATATTCCCCCACCTTTTTCTTCTTCTTTCTTCTTTTCGTGAAACACATCTTTTATGCCATAAAGCCTCAATAAGGCAATGTGTTGTTTCTTGACCAAGGCCTTCGTAAGCAAATCAGCAAGTTGATCCTTAGAAGCAACATGAATGGCATCAATTATCCCAGAACCAATGTGATGTCTTGTGAAATGACAATCCAGCTCTATGTGTTTTGTGCGCTCATGAAACACAGGATTTCTAGCTATTCTCAAAGCAGCCTCACTATCTGTATAGATTGGAATGGGCAAACACAAAGGCAAACCCAACTCCCTTAGGAGTCTACTAACCCAAAGAGCTTCCTGAATTGCCACTCTAAGACATCTATACTCAGCTTCAGCACTTGAAAGAGAAATGGTCTCCTGCTTCTTCACTTTCCAACCTACCATTGCCTCACCTAGCCTAACACAATAGGCACTCACTGATTTTCTACTCAAAGGACAGGCAGCCCAATCTGAATCACAATACAAACTAAGTTTGAAATTGCTTGTAGACGGATAGATCAAGCCTTGACCAGGACAACCCTTGATGTACCTAATCACTCTCATGGCAGCATCAAGATGTGACTTCTTGGGTTTGTCAACAAATTGACTCAATCTTTGCACGGAGAAGCTAATATCTGGCCTTGTCATGGTTAAGTAGAGAAGCTTACCAATCAACCTCCTATAAGAAGTAGCATCCTTAAGTAGGTGATCATCAGGATTGGACTTGGTTGCCTTATCATACTCACAAGTGGTCAGCTTGATATTGAACTCCATAGGAGTTTCAGTTGGTCTTGCTGCCCCCAAACCAGCCTCCTCAACAAGTTCAAGAGCATACTTCCTCTGATTGATGACTAACCCCTCATGTGATCTAGCAATCTCAATCCCAAAAAATATCTCAAATTGCCCAAATCTTTGAGTTTAAAATGAGACTGAAGAGTGGACTTCAATTGGCTAATCATGCTTTCACTTGAACCAGTGATAAGCAAGTCATCCACATAGATGAGTAGGATAACATTTTCCTTACCATTAGTCTTGGTGAACAAGGAATGATCAGAAACACTCTGAATGTATCCATTTTTCAACAAGGTCTGAGTGAGCTTGATGTTCCATTGCCTAGAAGCTTGTTTTAGTCCATACAAAGACTTCAAAAGCTTGCACACACGTTTAGGTGACCCAAAGACTGGCTTAGAAGAGTCAAAACCTTGAGGAATGTCCATAAAGACCTATGCAGTCAAAAACGAGTTTCTACGTAGAGACGGAAATGGGTAGGCAAAGTCGGGTCGTAAAAACGGAACGTAGAAACGTAGTTTCTACATATTTTCTAAAATAATATTAGAAATGAAATTTATATATGTAATTATGCAGAAGTACTACAAAAATAGTAAATATACTCATTAACAGTTGAAAAAATAATTTTAATAAAAAAAACATGGACCCATAGTCGTCACGGTGATCAATTTTTGTAGATTAGCATGAAAAATACGGGTAAAGTGAATTTAGAATTTATGATTTTAGGATTTGAGAAACATAAAATAGAAAGGGATGTCAATGAAGTTTAAGACTTTTGAGTATTATTATTAAATGATCAATGAAGGTTGAATTTGAATGTCATATGATTAGATTTTGAGTAAAAAAAATTGATTTGTCACATAAATAACTATCCATGACAAAAATTTCTTGTGTTTGGTTGATAAGTTTTTTTGGGTTTTGCATAATTTATTAGATTTGGAATTGTTTTAGCAAATTATGGTAAAAATTCTAGAAACGGTAGAAACTTACGTTTCTACCCGTTTCTATACGTTTTTACGACTCTACACGCGTTTCTACCCGTTTCTACTCTGACAACGATTTTGTTACGTTTTAACTCGTTTTTTAAGGTAAAAACGTAAAAACGTGCGTTTTTACGACCTAGAAACGAGTTTTTAACTACATAGATAAAGACCTCTTCATGTAAATCACCTTGTAGAAAGGCATTGTTCACATCCATGTGATACAAGCCCCAAGATTTAGCTGCAGCCATTGCAAGGACAATTCTCACAGTGGTCATCTTCACAACTGGGGAGAAAGTCTCATTGAAATCAGTCCCCTCTACTTGAGTAAAACCTTTGGCAACCAACCTTGCCTTGTACCTCTCAATTGAACCATCTGAGTTGTACTTCACCTTGTACACCCATTTACATCCAATAGTAGACTTTCCTTGAGGTAATTCAACAATCTTCCAAGTGTGATTATCTTGAAGAGCATTGATTTCCTCCTTCATAGCTATCACCCAATTGGAATCTTTGACTGCTTGTTTGTAAGTAGTAGGCTCCTTGATCTTGTCAATAGAGGCCATAAAACAATTGAACTTTGGATGTAAATGAGCATAAGAAATATACTTCTCAATTCCAAAAGCAGCATTGGAAAATGAACATGCCCTTAGTTGAGCAATCCTAGCACTCCTTCTTAGAATGGGAACATGAGTCTCTTCATTACTTGGAGGAGCTTGAGGAGGTGAATGAGGAGGTACTTGAGGAGGTGCCTGAGGGGGTGCTTGATCAGTTGGAAGTGGCTGAGGTATATTATCCTCATCAAGCAATGGAGTAGTGGTTGGCAATTCTTCAAAAATAGAGCGATCTTTAAGGAAAGACTCATCAAGGTGAGACTTGGAACCCAAACAAGTAGGCAACAAAGCCTTCAAATCAGCCTTTGACATGCTGAAAGGGAAGATGTGTTCATGAAAAACAACATCCCTAGATACTTGAAAAGCTGAGTTGGATATATTCATAACAAGATATCCTTTTTGAGAAGTGGAATATCCCATTAGAATGCAAGGCTCAGCTCTTGCACTAAACTTGTCCGAGTTGTTCAAGTTGGTTGCAAAACACAAGCATCCAGTGATCCTTAGATGTTCAATTGAAGGTGTCTTCCCATACAACACCTCCATGGGAGACTTGAACTTCAAGGAAGAAGATGGCATCCTATTGATCAAGTAGCAGGCAGTGAGAACAGCATAACCCCAATATTTGATAGGCATCGATGCTTGAAATCTAATAGCCCTTGCAACATTCAAGATTTGCCTATGCTTGCGCTCCACCCTTCCATTTTGTTGAGGAGTGTGTACACAGCTTGTTTGGTGGATGATTCCTAAATAAAGGAAATGCTCCTTGCAAATGGAGTTGATGAATTCACTCCCATTGTCACTCCTAACTGATTTGACCTCAACCCCAAACTGATTTTTGACCATTGTCAAGAAGCCCTTGATGTGAAGAAAAGTATCACTCTTGTTCTTCATAAGAAACAACCAAGTAGCTCTTGAAAAATCATCCACAATTGTAAGGAAATATTGATAATTCCTAATGGTAGGAACCTTATAAGGGCCCCATAAATCCATATGTATCAGTGTAAAAGGTTTAAGATCATGAGAGGTACTAATAGGAAAAGACAATCTGGTTTGCTTGGCTAATGGACAAAGAGTACAATCCTTGACACATCCAATGGAATCATCTAAGTTCAAGATATTCTTCAAATGATCCATGTGAATAGCTGAAATGTGTCCCAATCTCTTGTGCCATGTCCAAGCATCCACCTTATTTGAGCTAATGGAAGGAGCAGCCACCACCTTGCTTGATCTTGAAGGCACCACATCCCTGAGTATGTAGAGTCCCTTAGCCCTCTCACCAATCACCATAGGCCTCCCAGTTTGGCCCTGAATCAAGACATGATCAAAAGTGAATATCACCTTGCAATTGAGTTGGTTTGGAAGTCTAGAAACTGAAATCAAGTTGAACTTGAAACCGGGCACTAAGAGGATGCCATTTAAGGTGAATCCAGAGAATGAGCAACTTCCAATGTGAGTCACTCTACACTTGTGACCATTAGGCAAATGGACAAATTGATTATTGGAATCAGTTCTTCTCAAGTTGTGTAGCCATCCCATTTGATGAGTGATGTGATTGGTGGCCCCTGAGTCCACAATCCAATCCATTGAAGGAGTTAAGTTCATACCTGCCATGTTCACATACATAGGATCATCCTCTTGATAAGAGAGTGGCTCAAAATCATCTTGGACAGCCACATGTTGTACTCTCTTCTCAATGCCAGCATGCATAATTCTCTTGTCAGGTGTGCCATGGAAGATCCTCTTGTCACCAGCCACAATATGTTCAACCATATGAGAAGAATCATTCTCAACACTCACATTGACTGAGTTGAAGTTGCGCTTCAAACTTGGATGACCAGGAGGATAACCATGCTTCTTGTAGCAAGTGTCCTCTTTGTGACCCATTTTTCCACAATAAATGCATTTCCAATTTGCCTTCTCAGCTTTGGAGGGTCTTCCATCACCACCATATGCATTTGAAGAACCTTGACCATAAGAAGCTCCTTGTCTGATTGGCTTTGCACCATTGTACCTTGAACCAGAATTGAAGCCCCTTTGATTGTTAGAAGAGTTCCTCATTGAGTACAAGGCTGTGGACTCTCCTACATCTCCAATTGAACCAGCAATGGCACGCTGACTTTCCTCTTGCACAAGCACGGAAAATGCCACACTTAGTGAAGGAAGAGGTTGCCTCATAAGAAGACTACTCCTCACATGTGCATAGGAATCATTGAGCCCCAAGAGAAAAGCTATAAGCTTCTGTTTCTCCTTATGTTCACTCACCATCTTCATGTCAGCTTGACATACTAAATGCAAGTCATCAATGGAGCTTAGAGCATCCCACAATTGCTTCATCTTGCCAAAAAATTCAGTGATTGACAAAGCTCCTTGAGATGTTTGGTAAATCTCTCTTGTCAATTGAAACACCTGTGTGCCATCTACCTTGTCAAACATCTCCTTGAGATCAATCCATATTGACAAAGCTGTGGAATTGTAGACCAATCCACCCACCAATTCGTTGGCTACCGTGTTCCTCAACCAAGCTTTCACAATTGCATTAGCCCTGTCCCATTTCACTCTTTGAGACACTTGAACACTAGACCTGGTGAAAGTACCATCTATGAATCCCAGCTTGTTCTTCACCAAAAGTCCTTCCATAATGGCTGTGCTCCAAGCATGATAGTTAGTTGATCCTTGGAGTTGAAAAGGAATCAACAACAAACCAGTGGTGTCCGATGGATGAAGATACAAGGGATCCTCAATCGTGTTCTCAGCCATTTCGTAAGTAACAAGTGACTTAGGAGGCAAAGAAACCAATGCAAAATAGCTTGTCAAGGAAAAGCACAAGTTCAGGCACCAGCGAAGGTACCAGTGACGGCAACAGCGAAGGCAATCCGCTAAGGCAACAGCGAAGGCATCGCAATTGATTCAATTTGACGAAATCAATAAGCACAAGCAAGCATATCATCAGAATCAAGCTCAATTTCAGTCAAGATCCAGGCGGTAGCAATCAGTGCACAGAAACAGCTTCCAATCCAATCGATGATCCAAATGAGTTGGAAATCAACAAATCTTGATTCAGAAAGACTTACACAGAGTCGTAATCAAGATTGCGGCATGAATCCAAGCTCAATTTGAGGAAGCGAAGCAGATCGAAGAAGCAAATCGAAGAAGCGTGACGACGAAGCAAAAGAAATCTGACTTGATTCGCCAAGAGATCTAGTTCTCAGCAATGAATACAGTCTAGACGCATCCTCAATCACCAGGAATCATCTTCAATCTGCTTGATCTTCAACAATCTCAAGGAATCCGAGCTTTCTTGATCACCAAGGAAACTCAGTTGGCTCTGATACCATATAAACTTTGAGAGGATTTAGAGAATGCAATGATCTTATTATTCACATAAACTCCAAATCAGTTTGTACAATATGATCTAACTAACTATATATACTAAGTTAGCTACGTACATAGAAAAGGAGGAGAACACAACTATGGCACAAGTATTGTGTATGCACACATAAGCATTGTGCAGGCACGACTAACCACAAGCATTGTGCAGGCACACACAAGCATTGTGCAAACATAACTAAGGCACAAGCTTGATGTGTTCTATAGATCGTCCCCTTTCACCAGGCCGTTAAATTGATAAGGAAATTGTGCTTCGAATCGAGCTACAATTACTCTATTCAATAACTACGAATATCGAAATAACCAAAATTTTAGTAACTCAAACGAACGATAAATGACAATGGTAGGGTTCTTGATCTGAAGATCATGTATTTGATCCATGATTGTTGCATAGATAGTCGAGAACTTTAAACCATCTAGAACATCACATCTGAGTAAATTCATGAGCGAATCACGTCAAATGATCTGTATCTGTATAAAACTTTTTACGCTTCATACACATGACCTACGTGGTGTACTAGAGACGCATTTTATCAACATGGTTTAACCAAACGGATTATCGTATAAGACCTTTATGGTCCAGGTCTCTCTATAATATGCGGATCATGGTTGATTCCTTTCGAACCTAGTATGGTGAGCAGAGAGGGTTTCCCTTTTACTGCTTTGGTTACTGTACTTGATTAGGCTCAAGGTCATTGAGTCCTGTCAATATCAGACAACCATATACATCTCTGTTGTTGACCTTTCATTCTGAAGATCCGATGCGGGTTTTACGCCAACATCCATGAAAAGAGAGAAGACCATCATGTTTAAGCGAAACGTTTAGCTTTTGCATCCTTGCTTCCACCGAGGCGGATGCAAAGGGATACTAAGCAGCAACATTGAATGGTCGTAATTGAAGTCTTCTTCAACCCCCTTTACCAAGGTTGAATGTATCACCACATACGCGTTGAGATTATCAAAGAACCTACTCCTATTCTTGGTGAAACAATTTGTTACATTCGTTCGGATTATCAAAATCATACAGACTATCATATTCATCTGTAGTTGTCCTCTCCACTTTTCGGAATCATAGAGAGTTCAACACTTACTCCTTCTATTCATCATGATTCATACCATCAAGATTGCGTGGAATAACGAATCGCACTAATTCAACCAATTCATACTAACACATCGATGATTATGCAAAATCCGGGAGACAATAACATTTCGAGAAAGAATTGCATACATCAGATATCTATCAAGATTGAATCCGATGAATAACGATTCCTCAGTCATCTAAACCAACCGACCACCAGTAAACCAATGGAAGATGGGTGTGAAAGAGTTCACATTACCTCCGTTTTCAATCCAATAGATATGTCTTTTAAAACGATTTTAATCGCAAATTACCAGAACGGGAATTTTAAAACAAGCATACCGGATCTTGGCTTTCCCAAGGCCCTTTGAAAATTTGGAAAACAACCCGATGAATTTACTCATGCATATATAATTCTACTAACCATGTAAATTATCATACGCAAGTAACATTTATCAAACAAATCACGCTCATGTTTACGCGTCATGCGTCTAATGTTCCGAGGAACTCATGCTTGCATATATAATTCTACTTACAAGTAAATTATCAAATGCAACTACATCCTCTAGCATACGTGTCAAACATGAAAATTCCACAACAATCATACATATTTGGCGACTGATTTTCGATTTTAAAATAAAATTTGAACATTAGGGGTTGATTTGCAATTCATGCTCATATTAAATTACGCAACAATCTAGACATGAATCCTAGGCATTTCCAACCATCACAGCATGTCTATCCTAGTGCGCATTCCATATATTTAACTAGGGCTCCGCCCACAACATGCAATGTCCAGCTAGCTTGACTATGTCAGGACAACATTTCTAATCATGCATTAATATATATATTGAATAATAAACAATTGCATTCAGCCCTCTAATTAATCCAGACCCAAAATCATGTATCTCCGAGATCCGACCCCATAATCGAGACAAGCCATAAAAGTTAGCAACCCTATGAGCACTGTGTAGTCCATTTAGAGGTTAAAAAAATTTGGATTTAATTGACTTGAATTCGGTTTTGAAAAACATTTTGGTTCAGTCAATTTCGGTTCGGTTTGGTCCGGTTCAGAAAATATAGTTCGGTCCGGACCGGCATATCCGGTTCGGTTTTAAATTTTAAAATCTGGTTCGGTCCGAACCGGTCCAATAAAATAGGGTTTGGTACGGTTCAACACACAAAACCGGTTCCGTTAGATCAATTTAATTACCCCGGTTCAACCTGACCCGATTAGGTAGAACGATTGAGAAAACCCGGTTCGATTTAAATCTCACGGTTTAATATATTGGACCGGCCCAATAATTAAAATTTTAAAGATTGGGTTGAAATGTTTACTTGTGACCCAAGTAGGGTTTTAAAGTCCAAAATAATTAACTTAACTACCAAGTAACATTAATTATATAAAATAATTTCCAATATTAAATATATATATATATATATATATATATATATATTTCGGCCAAATAAAGACATATATATATATATATATATTTATTGCCAAGATTCTATCTATAAGATTAAATCAATCAACAATACATATATATATATATATTATATATATAAATTCGGCTACAACAATATATATATATATTATTTATTGTCAATATCTTTAAATAGGGTAACAAATATACTGACAATATATTTTCTCAATCTTTTAGACAATAAAATCTATCAATGATATATTTAACCCTATTAAGTATTTAGATATATTGATAGTGATATATATTTCTATATATTTATGTGAATCTATCCTTATGTTCTTAATCATAGATATATTGTTACCTTAATTAAAAAATTAAAATATGGTAAACAATATTCTAATGTGTGTGTGCTGAAATACTTGCTTGGTGACCAAGAAATTAAAAAATTCACCTTGAAAAATCATTAAATTTTCAGCACAAACACCAAATTAGGAACAAGTGGTCAAATTTCAAGATCAAATTTTAATAACATCTACAATCCAATGTTTGATTTTGATAAATATCACTCTTTTCTTGAAGATCATGAACATCAAATTAACCAAGAACATCAAGAAAATTTCGCTTTCATCAAGAACCCTAAAATATCGAATTTTTTAAAATTTTTCTTTTTAAAATTTCGGATTTCATATTTAAATTTCAAGAACATCAATTTATCAAAATCATGAACTCCTGACACAAGCTCTGATACCACTGTTAGATTACGGGTAGTAATCACTACTGATACTTAAACAAGGTACATGCTAGTAATTGGAATTACGCAGCGGAAGATTCGCACATACCTTTAAGATGATACGTAGACCGAAGATCTTCTCTGGAGGAAGTTCAGGATCCTCCGGTCGGGACCCGTAGAGGTTCTTGTTAGAGAAGCCCTACGCGGTACAAGCTCCACAGCAAAACCTCAGATCGATTCTTGGCACGGGGACAGATCTCTGGAGAGTTTGCTCGAAGGCAATTTGGCACACCCTTGGTGAAGGGTTATGGTTCGCCCAAACTAGCAGGGTGTGGGGTTGGGGGATCTTCTCTCTAAAACACTCTTGTGAGGGAATTGTGATTAACCCCAAAAATCTCGTAACACCTCTTATTTATAGGAGGAATAAAGTGGACAAAAGTCCAATTTACCACACCTAGGGTTTCGGCCGGTCTATGTATTTGGGGAGGCCCAATTTTGGGCCTCCATGGTCAATTGGGATTTGGGTCTATCCCAATTACCCTAATGTGACATTTACCCAAGTTCATTAGGTAAACTTTACATATTATGTGCTACCAATTACGGCGCCCATTACCATATGCTTACACGATGACCCTCCATTCAACTGGATGATGTTCCTTCGTGTTCCCGAGGATCCGATTAGAGATGTCAACTAGGACCCTTTTGCTTCCATGAAGGGATATCAACTGAAGTAGGGTAATTCTATTTCCAGTCGTGACCTGGGTTTTCACCTTCTCAACGCCTCCGTTCCACCGCTAGATCGATCTCACCTATCGACTGATGCAAATGAGGTTGAGATGATTGTACGCCTCTTTTTACAAAGGCAAATCTTTGGGTTATCGACTTCCTTGTTGTTGGCATTTGGTGAATGGGCCACCGTAACAACAACCCTTTAATATAAGCCCAACACCAGAAGTGTAATTTGGTAATGTCATATTAGGAATTTTGGGCTGGACCTAAATTTCAATTGACACGAGATGCCCAAAATTGGGCCTCCCCATTTATGCATGGCCGGCCGAACTTGGGTTAATACCCTACGAGGGTCTTAATCCACCAATCGTAAAAACAAAGAGTGCTAGGGATTTATTTGGAGTTAATCACTTTCCTCATTTTAAGTTGAGACAAAAGCAATCCCTCTCCCTAAACACATCAAGTTCAGCTGAACCACATAGAGCAAGGAGGTGCCGAATTGCTTCAAGAAATTACCCTTGAGATCCATCCCAGTGACCTGTTGAAATGAGGCTTTGTTGTGGAGACCATTCCTCATAGATTGCTACTTCAAAAGAGTTCCTACAGGACCTGTCCGATAGATCGTGAACTCCCTGTTATGTTCCCGGGACTACGAAAATCAATTTAGGTCTGTGAATTCTTTCTACTGCATGATTCGTTACATAGCATGTACCTTGTTGTTTTCTTTCTGTAGTGATCGTCTCCTAATTCAACAGTGGTACCAGAGCCTGTGTAGGGAGTTCATGTTTTTTTATAAAATTGGCGATCTTGAATTTTGGGTCAAACTGATAGTTCATGAATTTGTGTTTTTAGTAAAACAAAAACATGACTTTTATCAAAATTGTACTTTGAATTATTTATCTTAATAAAATTTGATCTAGAAATATGACTATTATCCCTAAAATTTGTGTGTTTGGCCGAAAATTACATGTAAATTTTATTGAATATTACGGCCCCATGTAATGTATTTGGCCGAATTTTGGGGTAGACTTAAAATATAATTGTGACATTAATTATCGATATATTCTAGCATGATTTTAGGATGTTAGATATTATTGATACATATTAGTTGCCTAAGATTGAAAAAAAAAATTGTTGATAGATTTATATCCCTAATATAGAATATTGATAATATATATATATATAGTGGCCGAAAATAATATATATATATATATATTTATATATATTGTGTCAATATATTTTGAAACTATATCTATAGTTAATATTGCTTGTTGGGTTAGTTAAGTTTTTAGTGGATTTTAAAACCCTACTTTGCCCACAAGTTTTACTTCGGCCGAACCTAATAGGGTAAATGGGCCGGTCCAATTTGCATATCTGGGTCAGGTCGACTGACCCAGATAACTGATGGAACCCGAACCGGTCCAAACGGGTCAACCGGGCCAGGTTTCGACTGTCTAATCGGGTCGGGTCGGACCAGGTACACTAATGGTCGAACCAAAAAGACTCAGTTCGCGTTAAAAACTGAACTGAATAACCAATTGAACTGAAACAGACTGGTTGGACCGGTTTCACCGGACCTGATGGGTCAGACTGGTTTCACCGGACTAGACGTGTCAGACCGAATTTGACTGAACCAGACAAGAATTTTTGGACCGTCCCGAGTCAACTAATAATAGGTTGGTCAAATTTTAAAATACATCTTTTTGAACTTTAAAATTACCTACACAGCGCAAATTGGTTTGATATTTTAAATTTATTCAAACATGATGCCTGGTTTCGAGGATGGATCTCGGAAATGCATGATTATGGGACTGAATCATTTTGTTGACTGGATTGCAATTGTTATATATGTTAATAAATGCATGATTAAAATTGCTTCTTGACTATGTCAAGCTAGCTGGATATTGCATGTTGAGGGCAAAGCCCTATTTTCAATTAATGAGTTGCGCACTAGGATAGACATGTTATGCTGAGTGATCTTTATTAGGATCCATGTCTAGAAGTTCGCATGACTGATTGATAACATGAATTGCAAGTCAGCCCCAAATATTTTAAATCGAAATCCAGTCGCCAAATATGCATGATTGATGTGGTGTGATTACGCGTGATGCGTATGCATGATAGTTTCTTGGATGTGGCTCCGTATGATAATTTACTTGTGTAGTAGAATTATGTATGCTTGCATGAGAAACCTCAGAATAATTTTAAAAGGGCCTTGGGAAAGCCAAGATTGGGCATATTTGAAAATTCCCGATCCGGTGAAAGCGATTAAACTGTTTTAAAGAGACTGGTCTATTAGAAAGGATACGCAGTGTGAACTCTTTCATGGCTTCCTTTAATTGGTTTACTGGTGGTCGGGTTAGCTAGATGGCTGATGAATCATTGTTGTTCGTCTTCTATCTCATATATATCCGATGTATGCAATTCAATTTTCAATTTCTTTTAAATTGTCTCCCTGATTGAAGCATGGTTTTGAATGTGTTAGTATAGATGGTTTCGATTAGCAAAGTGATCTCCTAAATGAATAAAGGGATAATATAGATTAATGAAAATGATAAGATTTGGAATAAGCGTGCAAAGTGGGTGTGTATTAAGATGAAAGGTTTGGATCATTTGACTACTAAGAAAGTTAGGCCTGAGGGTGACCTCACTTATGAGCAAAGGAAATCCCATGAGAGTGGGATGCCAAGGACCTTGACGTTTGTTCCGCATTGATGACTATGTTGGTGGATGAAATACTCTATGGGTATGATTACCTTGAGTCTGCTAAAGACCTGTGGGATGGTCTGAAAGTAGGTTTTGGTGTTTACATCACATCCAAGAAGCGGTCGTTAAATATTGCTTTAGACTCATACAAAATGAATCATCAGCATACTATGAAGCAGCACATTAGGCACATGTCTAACATGCTCGCTGAACTCAAGGAGGTAGGGGAGAATATGTTTGAGGAACAGAAGGTCCAATGCGTCATTCGCTCTTTGCTGGACTCTTGGAGAAACATGAAAATGCACCTTACCCATGCTACGCAACTCGATTCGCTCAAACAATGCGAGTTCATCTCAAGTTGGAAGAGGATCGACTCAAGGCTGAAAAGTCCAGAGCTGAGATACATATCGCATCACTATTTCCCACACAGCAAAAGAGTAAGCACAAAAGAAAAGGCAAAGACCTTCCTAAGAAGGCTAACAAGTAACTTGGTCCAAATAAACAAAGAAAGTTCAAACCAAATCAAGCTGGTGGT
Organism: Clarkia xantiana subsp. parviflora; assembly: GCA_036873135.1. Classification (NCBI taxonomy): domain Eukaryota; kingdom Viridiplantae; phylum Streptophyta; class Magnoliopsida; order Myrtales; family Onagraceae; genus Clarkia; species Clarkia xantiana. Next base: position 4,766,215 of record JAPTYO010000018.1, read on the forward strand.
AAGAACAGGCAGAAGAAAAAAGAGCACGTAAAGTGGAAACTCGTACGTGCTTCAGGTACTGGGTAAAAGGCCACCTAGCATCTGCATGTACTAATCCTCCTAAGGTATGTTCTGAGAAACAATGATGAAATTCATATATTCTCCTTAAATTCCTACATCCTGGTGTGTAATATAATCACATTTTTTAATTACAAAACTGAGGTAAGGAAGGAGCGTATAACCAACAGGATGACAACCACAAAATAAAAGGGATAGGATGAACGACCCCTCTTTGCTTGCCTGAACTTTTCTATTTCTATCCGTATTTAGTACTTCATTGAATGCTTGAACCGAGTATTGATTATTTCACCTTACACCGCTTAATGTTATGACCACCATTCTATACATTGCTAAAAGAGCGCGAACGATTAGTCTTCCTTATTTGTTAGTACACCATAAAATAATTAAATTGTAAAATCTAAAATGTGCAAAACCGATTAAGTTAAATTTTTGAAATGATATGATTACACCATGGGTAACCACCAACGTGTTGCGCGCGTAGACCCTGTGTCCCACGATAGATCAGACACATCATTCAAAGTAGAAATTTAATGAGAAGTGTTTAATTTGAAGCGCGGAATAAGCTTTCATTTGCAAATATCCATTTCGTATTTACTCATATAATTTCTCGTGGAGAATAAATTCGAGCAAAAGGTCAGAATCCAATGCACGATTAGAGGTGGAAAAACCTCTGAAATGAGTATGCAATGAAGGTGGTATTGTCCGTTAAACAAAAACCCCCAATACGCTATTACAGATACGGCAAGGCGGAGCATCTTAATCAAATACTTCTTGGACATGGTTAGAACCATGATGTTGCAAACTCAACTTCCGATCTCCTTTTAATGATTATGGGTTGTTGACAGTCACTCATGTAGTGAACCTTGTTCCTTCAAAATCGGTGGACATAAAACCATATTAGATGTGGACTGGTAAAGAGGTGGATCTTACCAGGTTGCGACCTTGGGGTTGTGCAGCATAAACGCATCAAACCGACAGCCGATTCGGCAAGTTGGAACCTAGGGGTCTAAAAAGTATCTTTATAGAGTATTCTGAAAGTTCTATGGGATAAGTGTTTGTGGCGGCTCAGGAGAATGGTGGCGTGTTCTAACATGAGTCTAGAGACATTACATTTCTTGAGGACGAATTTCCAAAGCTTGGTAACATCAAAACAAATGAAGTATTAATAGAACTTGAACAAGATGATGATGGTCAGATCCCACTTACTTCGAGTGGGATATTTGAGGCAACAACACAAGAGAACGACATGGTAAATGAGAATGGAGACAGTTTCATAATAAATCCAGTGGGAGGAGTCAATCCAACCACGCAGATCACAGTTGCTGCAGGTGCAAATCAAATGGAACATATTCATCAGATTACTGAACCGTTGAATGAGAATCCTATAATTCCTTAACAACCCGCTGGTAACACAGGTAGTGGGACAACCAACTTGGTTCCTGGTCCTAGTGACCGTGGAAATCATCTCAGAGGTAGAATACCAAGACCGAGAGGTCGTCCAAGAAAAGTTGTAGGTGAAGGTTCAAGTAACGCCCTGATTCCCAGTGAGAGTGTTTTTCCTAGTGGGAGCGTTGATCCTAGTAGAAGTGTAGTTATATATGGGAATAACGAGCCTAGACATTGTCAAAGTCAAAGAACTTCTTCCAAGAAGTCCCATCGAGAAGGATGAATTATCCACTCTGACTTCGGTTGATAAACTGGTAACGGTTAAACAAGCTTTGGATGGACATCAAGCAAAGGAATGGAGGAAGATATTGCCTCTATGGAAGCCAATTCGGTGTGGTCGTTAGTTGACTTGTGAGCAATAGGGACCAAGTGGTTTCTGAAATCTAAACTCACTGCTGATGGAAATTTTGAGTGATACAAAGCTCGACTTGTTGCGAAAAGATATACCCAGCTCCACGAAGTGGACTCTGATGAGACATACTCACCAAATGTGCGTTATATCACAATATGGGATATCGTGGCCCTGGTTGCTAGCCTCGATCTCGAGCTGCACCAAATGGATGTTATGATCGCCTTCCTTCATGGGAACTTGGAAGAAGATATCTACATGGAGCAACCAGAGGGTTTCATATCCACTGGAAACGAACGTAAAGTTCCTAATCTCCAATGACCCATCTATGTTATTAAACAATCGTCTCGGCAATGGTACCGCAGGTTCCACGAGAAATTCGTTAGCAATGGATTCGTGAATCTTCACGAGGATCACATCATGATCACTAAGACCTTTGATTCGAAGTATGCTATCTTGAAGTTATACGTCGATGACATACTTATTGCCGCAAACGATGTGAGTTACTTGAATGAATCAAAGTCCTCACTGGCATCTATATTTGAGATGAAAGACTTGCGAAAAACCAGGTACATCATGGGCATTAAGATTGCTAGGGATTGGGCTACTGGAAAACTATATCAACAAATTGTTGAGAATGTTCAATCTCTACGATGCTAAACCAGTAGATACACCAGTTGTGTTTGGGAGTGTGATGTCAAAGCGTGACGGCCCAAAATACTAGGTTGAGCGTGAACAAATGAAAAGTCCACAGTACCTCATTATGATAGGCAATCTGATGTACGCCATGCAATGCGCTCGTCCAGATATCTGTTACGTTGTGGGCTTAGTAGCAAGTTTCCAATCTGACCCTGGTTATCAATATTTACGAGCCCTGAAACCAATTATTCGATATACGAAAGGTATTGCTGACTACGGACTGTGCTATGGTGGTAAGCTTGAATTGACTAGTTATAGTTACACCGACCATGGTGACGATGCAGATGATCGTAAGCCCACTTTAGGAGGAGTGTTTCTCCTTGCTAATGTCTCCATTTCATGGATGTGCAAGAAGCAATCATGTTTTTGTGCTGTCAATGATGGAATATGAATTCGTAGCTCTCTCTAAGAATGCACAGGAAGTTGTCTGGCTAAAGAGGCTCTTGAATGCCGTGCTTGATGTCGAGGACGGGAGTAAGAGTTAGCGCATTTACTCTGATAGTCAAGCAGTGATAGGGGAAATTAAGAATTCCAAATACAATAATAGAACGAAACACATTGATTTTAAATAAAACTATGCGAAGAGTGTGGTAGAAGACAAGCTGATCACAATTGAATACTTGTCCTCTGAGGATATGGTGGCAGACCCATTAACAAAACTTTTACGCAGGGATGTTTTCGAAAAGCGCGTTAAAATTTATGGAATGCGTAGGGTTTACGAGGCTTCTAATGTGTCAGTAACACTTTTTATATTTGAATTAATATTTGAATGGAAGGATTTCAATTGGAGTTTATGTTGTTACGACGTCATAATGCCGAAACTACATCGGATACATGGTCTATAAACTAGTCATAGAAGTTTAATACCTTCGACCAAAAAAAAGTCAAATGTGGACCTTTCCTCGTCAAACAGGCACAGTCGTCTTGATGGAAGGGAAACCTCAGCCATGTCAAGACTAGCTAAGTACCATGGTGTTTCGATAGATAAACCTGGTTAAGGAAAACGATCATTTGGTTTGTGGGTTACACGACATTATCATTGTTTTGCGGATCGCCGTGATGAACTCTGTTCGTCAATCACCACATTCTGGGCTAGATTAGAATCTACTATAGCATATGAAATTTCCCATTCCTGAAAATATGTAAGTTCAGGTTATGCTATCGACGCGTAGTTCATACTGCGCGTGCCACGTTCGACCATGGGGTTCGAAATTCCGAAAGGCGCAAACTTCGTCACCTCAAACATGTGACTGATCTCGGCTGCTTACTGAAGGATCACCCGAAGTATCCTTACCACTCATAACTCATATCTAAGGTTTGGCTTAATGTTCGCCTCCAGGCGTAAGAACGCAGTGCCCGAACAAAAAGGCATAGCTACCACGTACTTGAAACTGGTAGAGTATGACTAAGGGTATTAGCAATGGGGATAGTCATGAACATATGTGATTCTCCGACTCTTGTATTCATTAGGTGGCCAACAACCGGATATTAGTTGAAGGCTGTGAATGCTTGTACGGATGCCTTGGAGAAGTGTTCCTATGTTCAACTAGACAATTGGAGAATAAAAGTTGACAAGGGATACAGCACGACACAGAGAAGTAACAGTTTGATAACAAGTTGGGAATCAACGATCCATGGACGCTACAACACTCTTAGCCGATGAGTAACACGATATCCATTGTGTCTGCTAGTCGCACGGCAAACCTCGAATGAAAAATTCTGGAGCTGGACTGGATCGAAGACTAAATGTTGATGTGTTGGTCGACAACATATTAACAGGCACCCTTCCATTCCGGCGAAAGGGAGCTGTTGGCATTTGTGAATGGACCGCCGTAATATGAGCCCTTTAATATAAGCCCAACACCCTAAGTGTAACTGGGTAGTGTCAAATTAGGGTTTTGGGCTGGGCCTAAATCTCAATTGACATGAGATACACAAAATTGGGCCGTCCCCTTTATACATGGCCGACCGAACATGGGTTATTACCCTAGATGGGTTTTAAACCACTCTTATAAATAGAGAGTGTTATGGATTTGTTTTGGGTTAATCACTTTCCTCACTTTAAGTTGAGACAAAATAAATCTCTATCCTTAAACACAACAAGTTCGGACGAACCCCATAGTGCAAGGAGGTACCTAATTGCTTCATGCAATTACCCCGGAGATCCATCCCAGTGACCAATTAAAAAGAGGCTTTACTATGGAGACCATTCCTCGTAGATCGCTCATTCACAAGAGTTCCTACAGGACCCGTCCGGAAGACCGTGAACTCCCCGTCACGTTCCTGAGACTACGGAAAGCAATATAGCTCGTGCGTTCTTTCCGCTGTGTAATTCGTTACATAGAATGTATTTTGTGGTTTTGTTTCTGTTGTAATCCTCCCACATTCCAACACTTATTAATGAATTTTTTTTGTCTTGATCCTGTCTTCAATTCTCACAGTTGGTCCTTGATCTTGTCGAGGAGTCGACTTCTTTCAAAAGGAAGCTTCACAATCTCCAGGCTGAGTTGGATGGAGGGGAAAGGCAATGCCTTCGAGCGGAAGTTGCTCAGTTGAAGGAACACATTGCTCGTTCGAACGAGGCTGCCGCTATCACCGAGCAGGATCTAGCTACTTGCAAAGAAACACTTCGTGCCTCTGTCCTTTTTAATGAAGAATCTCATCAACTTTGCCAAGAGTTGGTTGCTAAGAACGAGGCTCTTCATAAAAAGATCGGAACTTTGAAAACTGAGGTGGATAACCTTCAGGTGGCTATGGATGGAGTAGTCCCACCTATAAGGCCAGCCTTCAGTTTCACGAGGATGTCGCTACCTCCTCCTCGGATATGATCCTATCTTCTTTTATGTTGATGATTGCATATATCAAATTTTTTTATCCCGACTTCAATTTAGAAAGGATAGCCCTCCTTCTGGAGTTTCTTGACGCCAAATCATAATGTAAATGTTTTTCATATATGAAGGGAAGTTCTTATAACAATCTTATTGATTTTTCCTTATCGCCGAGTCGTTTAGAATTTGCATATTTTTAGACTGCGTATAAAGACCTTCATATCGTCGACAATCGATTTCGTAAAGCACTTTTTCTTCAATGCCTAATTACTTTCGAGTTGTCGACGAATCTAAGTGATATGACTAATATTAGATTCATGTTTTCGACAATCGATTCCTTACAGGATTTCCGTTTCAACGCCTTTGTTCTTTCGAGTTGTCGACAAATCTGAGTGATATGACTAATATTAGATTCATAATGTTGATAATCGATTCTTTCAAAGACTTCTGTGTCGACGCCTTAAAGGATAGTAGACTCAGATGTTTGTATGAAAAAGGCCTTTTAGGCTATATATATATTCAACATTCCTAATTATTACATCAAACGCGAAGCTAAACACATTAGCCATACATGAAATATTAGAATAATTAATTAGGCGTTGTCTCAAGGACTTCTCTTTGATTTCGGCATCTTATTGAGCTAACATAGCAGCATCGAGATGTATTTTGATCTCCTAAGCTCTCCTATCCCATGTGGGGTTGAAAACTTCATAACTTGATGATCAGTCGAGGGAATAATATGGTAGGGATTGAGGGTAGTCCTTCCGATGATGGCATTATAGGCGGAAACGACGTCGACGACTACGAAGAGTATGTTGATCCTTAAAGCTTTCTTTTCTCTCCATAGAATTACTGGTAGTTGGATGTGTTGGAATTTGGTATAGGCCGCCGTAATAGGATCCCTTTAATATAAGCGCAACGCCTAAAATCCCAATTGACATGAGAGGCCCAAAATTAGGCCTCAAGCTTGGCCGACCGAAACTTAAGGTGGGAACCCTAGGAGGGTTTTGCCTACCTCCTCTTATAAATAGAGGATGTCAAGGAATTATTCATGGTTAATCACCCTTCCTCCTTAGTGTTGCGACAAAATAAATCCCCCTCCCTAGACATAAGTTTCGACTGGACCCTATAGCAAGGAGGTGCCAAATTGCTCCGAGCAATTACCCTAGAGAACCATTCTGTTGACGAATTGAAAAAAGGATTTTACCTAGAGACTATTACTCATAGGTGATTCTTTGATCGTAGTTCCTACAGGAGTCGTCCGGCGTACCACGAACTCCCCTTCACGATCTTGGGCTACGGAAAGCATTGTAGGTATGTGCACTCTATCCACTGCGTAATTAGTAAGATAGCAAGTACCTCATGTTTGTTTCCGTAGTGATTATGCCCTAATTCCAACAGTGGTATCAGAGCCTCTGTAGGGAGTTCATGATTTGACAAAATTGGTATTCTTAAGTTTTTTTTTAGTAAAAATGATATTCATGAATTTAAGTGTTTTTGGTAAAACTGGTGTTCATGATCTTCAAGAAAAATGTGACCTTTATCAAAATTGAACATTGGATTATTGATCTTAGAAAAATTTGATCTAGAAATTTGACTACTAACCCTAAAATTTATGTTTTTGGCCGAATTACATGTTGAAATTTTTACAAAAGTTTCGGCCCCTATGGTGATGTATCTGGCCGAAATTAAGGTTAGGTTCACATGATAATTGTGACATTAATTATCGATATATTCTAGAATTATTTTTGGGACGTTAGATATTATTGATAAATATTAGTTACCTAAAGATTGAGAAAATATATTATTGATAGATTTATATCCCTAATATAGATAACAAATAAGTAAATATATAAATATATATGTGATGGCCGAATTATATATATATATGTGCAAATATTGAAAATTATATCTATAATTAATATTACTTGATGGCTAAGTTAAGTTTTTAGTGGATTTTAAAACCCTACTTAGCCCACAAGTTTTATTTCGTCCGAACCCTATAGAGAAAAGGTCCGGTCCAATTGGCAAATCCAGGTCGGGTCGACCGACTCAGATAACCATGGGAACCCAAACCGAACCACCTGGGTCAGCCGAACCGGGTCGGGTTCCACAGGTTCAACTCGGACAGGTGAACCAACCCGGGTTTTCTCAATCAGCATGACCCATCCGGGTCGGGTCGGACCAGTTAACTAATAGGTTGAACTAAACCGACACGATTTGCGTAAAGAACAGAATCAAATTACTATTTAAAACCGAACCGGATCGGTCGAACTGATTTTACCGGACCGGACGGCCCAAATTTGACATGAACATGACCGTTAATATCCAAATATTTTCGAACTTTTAAAATACCTAACCAACGCTAATTTGTTTAATAATTTCACGTTTTAATCAAACCTGGTGCCGAGTTTCGATTATGGGGATGGAACTTGGAAATGCATGATTATGAGACTGAATCATTTAGTGGGTTGCATTTGCTTTATTAATTTGATATTATTGCATGATTAGAATTGTGTCTTGACTATGTCAAGCTAGCTGGATATTGTATGTTGTGGGAGAGCCCTGGAATTCAATTAATGAGATGCGCACAAGGTTAGACATGTTGTGATGGTTGCTATTGCCTAGAATCCATGTCTAGAAGTTTTCATGATTGATTGTTAGCATGAATTTCAAGTCAGCCCTGATGGGTTTCACTATGGCCGTTAGGCCCTTTAACGACGAGGAAACGGTGAATAGGCCCATTGGGCCCTAAAAAGAGGTCAAGGAGACTAACGCGAAGGGTCCCGATGAGAGGAGTCCCGATGGTGAAAGGTCCCGCCAATTGTGAAAGGTCCCGACAGAGTCGGTCCCGATAGGCGAGCCAGGCGCTCCCGATGAGATGCCTTTAAGTAGGCCCCGATGATGAATCCCTAAGAATGATTGGCCCTGTCACGATGACGAGGGGCCCCGAGCGGTGACACAATAAGATAACTCTGGAGTCCCCGATGTTGGTCGGGACTTGCTATACGCGGAGCGTGGCTGAGATACGCCGGGCGTGGCCGAGATACGCGGAGTGTGGCTGGGATACGCGGAGTGTGGCCGAGATACGCGAGGCGTGGCCGAGATAAGCGAGATCATGGCCTAGATAGGCGGGATCGTGCCCGAGATACGCGGAATATGGGCTAACCACCCTAACGGTTCACCAGGTAACTGAGGTACCTCTTCGCCTATAAAAGGGCAGAGGTTACCTCAGATCACATTACGTTTTAGAGATACACTACTTGAGATTACTGCTTGCCAGTTTGCACGAGATACTCATTTAAGCATCGGAGAGGGATTCTGGGTCACCGCCCGGTCTATCCCCTCTTGCAGGATTGCGTGGAGCGAAGGAGCTAGGATCGCCGTCAAAGATCGTGCCGGAGTTCCACCGTGATCCAACATTGGCGCCGTCTGTGGGAACGTGACAAAAAGCTGATATGCCTTCTACTCGTTCAATGGCGGCTGGCAAGCAAAGAAGACAAGGACAATCTGGTGGTTCCCGTCATCCGGCTGGGACGACTCTGAATTCGCCACCGGAGCGCGTTGAGAACCAGAATCTCCCTGCTGAGGTCTCCCGGACAGGGGGGCATAATGAAGCCCCTGAAGATACTGCTGCTCAACACCAGGATAAAAGGGAGTAGGAGGCCCCTCCAAATACGGACCTGACGAGAGCTGTGGCGGAGGCCATGCCGATGTTTCTGGTGGCCATGGAGGCTCTCTTAGATCGGAGAGAGGCTGCGAGGAGGCAAGAGGAGATGCCCCCACTAGAAGAGGAAGCGCCCCCACCAGTAGAGGTTCAGAATGTGCGGGAGGTTCAGCCCCGGAGCCGGGACCAGGGTAAGGAGCCCGCTCAGCCAGAGCGATTTGTGGTCGATGGGCCAGGACCAGTGCAGCACAGGACCATTCCCCTTAATGGTCCCATCACCCCTGATCAGGTGGTGAAGATCGTGAACATCTGCATGGGAGAACAGAAGCCGCTGCTGTCAGAACTGAGGGATCGATCCACCCATCCCTTCGTTCCCCGACTAATAGATACCCTCGTCCCACCAGGGCTGGGTATCCCCACGATTAAGGAATATGATGGCGAGGGAGATCCGGTTCGTCATGTCCAGAAGCATCTCATGGCGTGCCTGGGCAGAGCCTCGAATGAAGATATCGTGTGTACATTGTTCCCGAACACACTTGGTGAGAGGCCTTGACCTGGTTCTTCAGTCTGCCCCCAGGGTGCATCACTTGCTGGGCTGATATGCACGATCGCTTTATCCAGCAGTACCAGGGTCGCCGGCGTCTGTTGAAGAGTGTGAGGTCCCTGGTCCAGGTGGTGCAGAGGCCCGATGAGTCGCTGGCACACTATTACCAACGATACACTGCCAGTGTGGCGGAGATTGACGAGGAGATTTCGGAGGGTGAGACCATCCGTACCTTCATTCGGAACCTAACAGCCCCCTACGGTTCCGACTTAATGCACAGCGTGGCTGAGAAGGCTGTGTGGAATATGGAGGCATTGCAGAAGAGGGTGAAGCGGCAAATCGATGTCCAGGAGTCGAAGATAGCCGCTGGAGAGTTGAGCCCCCGAAGTCGAATAAGGGAAAGCAGTCGGTCAAACCCTTGGACGATCGTAAGTCCAAGGATAAATCTGAGAGCAGTCGGAGTCGAGGCCGCTCTGATCGAAGGGATGATAGGCGTTCCTCGAAGAAGGACAGGCGGGAGGATCATGACATTCCTCTCAACAGCTCTATGGCTGAGGTGTTAACAGTCATGGAACGACGGGGTATCTCCAGGTACCCCCCGAAGAAGGAAGGAGAATTTTTGGGATCCCGCATCGATCGTCATTGTCGATTTCACCGCGCAAACGGTCACGACACTGACCATTGTCGGGAGCTGAAGAAGGAGATCTAAAAGCTGATCCAGAGGGGGAAGCTTAAGGAGTTTGTCGGGGAAAAGCGGTGTCGATCCCGTTCTCGATCCCGATCACGGTCCCGCTCCCGATCCCGCTCCCGATCCCGCGATCGGTCCCCTAAGAAGAAGAGGTCTGACCCGGAGTCTTCTGGTGCCCGTAAGGAGAAACGGGGCACCATCAATGTGATTCACGGAGGATTTGCTGCGGGAGGAGATACCTCGTCCTCTCGGGAAGTTTATGCCTCTAGAATTCCCGCTGCTGTGGTGCTGGGTAAGAGGTCCCGATCTTGGACTCTGAAGGAAGAGATGGTGATCTCCTTTTCGTCGGAGGATCTCGTAGGCGTGGAGACTCCACACGATGACGCTTTGGTCGTGACCTTGGATGTAGATGGATACGAGATGAAGCGGATTCTGATCGATGGAGGGAGCTCCTCTGATATCCTGTTCATGGATGCGCTGGAGGCCATGGGGAAAAGAAGAAGGACCTGAAGGAGGCGAACTTCCCGATGGTCGGATTCTCTGGCCTTACCTCCTATCCGCTAGGAATGATCACCTTACCAGTGGAGTTTGGTAGCGGGTGGAAATCAGAGAGGAGGAACGTGGAGTTTGTGGTAGTTGAGTCCGCGGGGACCTACAACGCGATTATCGGGAGAACTACCATCAACCCCCTGATGGCGGTTGCCTCGACTGTGCACCAGAAGATGAAGCTCCCGACTGACCATGGAGTCGGAGAGGTCAAGGGTGACCAGGTGGCTTCCAGGAAATGTTATGTTAACGCCACCCGAAGGAAAAGACGAGAGGCTATGACTGTCCTCCAGACAGATGCTGATCCTAGAGAGGAGTTTGGGCGTCCCGCCCCCGTGGAGGACTTGAAGGAGGTCGAGATTGACGGGCCTCAGAGGAAGGTGAAAATCGGGACTGCTCTGACCGAGGAGACAGCCCGAGAATTGATCGATCTACTGAAGGAGTTCAAGGAGTTGTTTGCCTAGTCTCCGAGTTACATGCCAGGAATCATCCCCGATATAATTGTACATGAGTTGAAGATTGATCCCGCGAACAAGCCTATCGCGCAGAAAAGGCGTCCGATGGGCGCAGACAAGAGGATTGCGATCCAGCAGGAGGTGGGCAGGTTGCTCGATGCTGGGTTTATCAAGGAGCTCCGATTCCAGACTTGGGTTGCTAACCCGGTGTTGGTGAAGAAGAGCAATGGGAAATGGTGGATGTGTGTTGATTTCCGCGACCTGAATAAGGCTTGCCCGAAGGACTGTTACCCGCTCCCGAGAATCGACCAGCTGGTGGATGCCACGTCGGGACATGAGTTGTTGAGCTTCATGGATGTATACTCGGGTTATAACCAGATCAAGATGGCTAGGGAGGATGCTCCCCACACTGCCTTTTATGCTGATAGCGATATCTACCACTACGATGTCATGCCTTTCGGACTGATCAATGCAGGGGCAACCTACCAGCGGATGGTGAACAAGTTGTTCGGAGATATGCTAGGGAATACCATGGAGGCTTACGTGGATGATATGCTGGTGAAGTCCCGACAAGCTGAGGATCATGTGCACAACCTAGCCACGACGTTTGAGCGGATGAGGCTTCGTCAGGTTCGCCGGAACCCGAAAAAATGAGCCTTCGGAGTCCACTCGGGGAAGTTTCTGGGCTTTATGGTGAGCCAAAGAGGGATTGAGGTGAACCCCGAGAAACTGAGAGCGATCGAGGAGATGCAGTCTCCGATAAACCATCGGGAGGTTCAAGTGCTGAATGGCCGACTGGCTGCAATGAATCGCTTCCTGTCCAAGGCGAGTGACCGATCAGTGCCATTTTTTGAAGTCCTGAGGGCCAACAAGAAGTTTGAGTGGACCGCCAAGTGTGAAGAGGCGTTCCAGGCACTCAAGCAGCACCTTCGCACCCTCCCGCCGTTGGCGAAACCGGTCCCATGTGAGCCGCTCTATCTTTACTTGGCTGTTTCTGAATTTGCCATTAGCTCTGTGTTAGTGAAGGTTGTCGAGGGTAATCAAGTCCCCGTTTATTATGTAAGCAAGGCGTTTGCCAAGTCTGAAATGAATTATCCCGCCGTTGAAAAGTATCTCTTTGCGTTGATTATTACTGCTCGGAAGCTGAGGCCTTATTTCCACGCGCATGAGATTACTGTGCTGACGAATCAGCCTTTGAAGCATTTTTTGAACCGACCTGATGCGTCAGGGAGATTAGTGAAATGGGCAGTCGAGCTTAGTGAGTTTCGCATACACTTTGCTCCGAGAACGGCTATTAAGGGCCAGGCATTGGCGGATTTCATAGCAGAGTCTACAGCCCCCGATCTGGAAGAAGCGGGCCCTGTAGAGGGGGCAACCATGGAGGTCCCGATAGCAGAACAACCAGAGATGGCAGAGCAATCAGAACAGCCAAACGAGGAAAATACTTGGGAGATGTACACGGATGGCTCCTCGAGTTCAGATGGATCAGGAGCAGGGTTTGTATTGATACCACCAGGCGGAGGTGAGCCGCTTCGATATGCTTTGGCCTTAACGTTTAGGGCCACGAATAACGAAGCTGAGTACGAGGCTCTTATCACGGGCCTGAAAATTGCCAAAGGTACGGGAATTGCTCACTTAAGAGTGAAGTGTGACGCGACCCTGATTGTGAACCAGGTCCAAGGGCGATACGAGGCAAAGAGCACGATGATGAGGAAGTAACTTCGTGAGGTACAAGTCTTGAAGGAGAGCTTTAAAAGCTTCGACATCGAGGCGATCCCGAGGGAGGAAAACGTAGAGGCAGATGCCTTGAGCAAATTTGCCTTGGGGGCACCCCTGGAGGAAAATCGGAAGGTGCACTTCTTGGAGAAGGTGATCTTGTCGACCACCGACCCGACGCAGGTGTGCGCTATTGAAGCAGGATCGGAGGAGGAGCCCCCTTGGATGACCCCGATAGTTGCGTACCTGACTACGGGGGCAGTCCCCGATAATGAAGTAGTAGCTGACAGGATACGTCGGATCGCTGTTAATTACGTGATGCTGGACAATCAGCTGTACAAGAAGGACTGGTTCTCGACTCCGTACTTGAAGTGTGTGGCTGAGCCCGACACAAGTCGAATCCTGAAGGAAGTGCATGAAGGGGTCGCGGCTTGTCATGAAGGGGCCAGATCCATAATGAGGAAAGTGTTGAATCTGGGCTATTATTGGTCTACGATGAGCAGGGAGGCGACAACATTGGTCCGATCATGTGACGCGTGCCAGAGGTACCCCCCGAATATCGTGGCTCCGGCTGCTAATTTGACGTCCATCAAGAGTGCTTGGCCCTTCGCGCAGTGGGGCATCGACTTGGTGGGACCTCTTCCGCAAGCACAAGGTCAGTGTAAGCATTTGCTTGTGGCTATCGATTATTTTTCGAAATGGATAGAAGCGAAGGCGTTGGCCAAGACGACGGGGAACCAGATCGTCAAGTTTCTCCAGACTCATATTGTATCCAGATATGGGATTCCCAAGGTGGTGATCAGCGACAATGGTCCACCGTTTAACGGGGCGCAAGTAAAGGAGTATTTGGAGGAGTTGAACATCGGGCATCGGACAGCCTCTGTCCACCATGCTCAGACTAATGGGCAGTGGGAATCGGCCAATAAAATCGTGATGGATGGCCTGAAGAAGAGGGTCGATGCCTTGAAGGGCAAATGGCTGAACGAGCTAGAAAACGTGCTTTGGGCTGTTAGAACGACACCCAAACGATCAATTGGGGAGACTCCGTTTAGCCTTGTTTATGGCACGGAGGTCGTTGCTCCCGTGGAAGTAGCTGTGGCGTCCCATCGGATGAGATATTATGAGCCCTTGACGAATGATGAAATGAGACGTCTGGATTTGGACTTGCTCGAGGAGAAGAGGCGGGAAGCCGATGAAGTCCAGGCTCGAATGTGTTTGGCGACGGCCAGATATTACAACCGGCGAGTTAAGTCCCGACAATTCTTCGTCGGAGAGCTGGTTTGGCGTCGGAATAAGTTTACCCTTTTGGATCGGATCAACAAGATGATGGGAAGGACCTTATAAGGTCGTGGGGATGCCAGCTCCGAATGCGTATAAGTTGGAAGACCTCGATGGCAGAGTATTGAAGCATTCTTTTAGTGGCGAACACTTGAAGAAATGTCATGCTTGATGAAAAGTCGCCTTAAGTGGCGCCTGATGAAAAGTCGCCTTAAGTGGTGCACGAGAAAAGTCGCCTTAAGTGGTGCACGAGAAAAATCGCCTTAAGTGGTGCACGAGATTAAGTCGCCTTAAGTGGTGCACGAGAAAAGTCGCCTTAAGTGGTGCACGAGAAAAGTCGCCTTAAGTGGTGCACGAGAAAAGTCTCCTTAAGTGGTGCACGAGAAATGTCGCCTTAAGTGGTGCACGAGATTAAGTCGCCTTAAGTGGTGCACAGGATTAAATCGCCTTAAGTGGTGTGGGCTAAAGCGTCTTAAGTGATGTGTTGAAATGTCTTAAGTGGCGAGGTTTCGCCTTAAGTGGCATAGGTAAGTCGCTTTAAGAAGTGCAATGGAAAATCGGAACCGTTGAAGGTGAAGCGTTTTGATCTGAGCCGTTGAGATGAAACGTACAGAATGGCAACAGGCGTAATGATGAAACGGCCTGAAAAGCACTTTTTTCAGGGAAAGCAGGCGCAAAAAATCAGGCACGGGTGCCAAAGACGTCACTTCGTCATCTGCTGAATTTAATGGCTGAGGAACAGAGGAGTCTTCTCGGATTTGGTGATTATCCTCGAGATATCGAGGAAACGTGAACGAGAACATTCGTATCAAGTGACGTTATCAAGGAAAAGGTCCCCGACTCCAAGGTCGGGAGGTCGGGAGTTGAAAGACACAACGAACTGTAAGTCCCTCATGTCTTGGTGGCAAATGATGGGTTTCGCTATGGCCGTTAGGCCCTTTAACGACGAGGAAACGGTGAATAGGCCCACTGGGCCCTAAAAAGAGGTCAAGGAGACTAATGCGAAGGGTCCCGATGAGAGGAGTCCCGATGGTGAAAGGTCCCGACAATGGTGAAAGGTCCCGACAGAGTCGGTCCCGATAGGCGAGCCAGGCGCTCCCGATGAGATGCCTTTAAGTAGGCCCCGATGATGAATCCCTGAGAATGATTGGCCCTATCACGATGACGAGGGGCCCCGAGTGGTGACACAATGAGATAACTCTGGAGTCCCCGATGTTGGTCGGGACTTGCTATCAGAGGTTGAGGCCGAGATACGCGGGGCGTGGCCGAGATACGCGGAGCGTGGCTGAGATACGCGGAGTGTGGCCGAGATACGCGGGGCGTGGCCGAGATAAGCGATATCATGGCCTAGATAGGCGGGATCGTGCCCGAGATACGCGGAATATGGGCTAACCACCCTAACGGTTCACCAGGTAGTTGATGAACACTACTCGAGATTACTGCTTGTCAGTCCATACGTTTTGATATACACTACTTGAGATTACTGTTTGCCAGTCCATACGAGATACTCATTTAAGCATCGGAGAGGGATTCTGGGTCACCGCCCGGTCTATCCCCTCTTGCAGAATTATGTGGAGCGAAGGAGCTAGGATCGTCGTCAAAGATCGTGCCGGAGTTCCACTGTGATCCAACAAGCCCCAAATTTTTAAAATCGAAATTCACTCGCCAAATATGCATGTTTGAAGTGGTGTGATCGCGCATGATTCATATGCATGAATATTGAGGATGTAGCTTCATGTGATAATTTACTTGTGTAGTAGAATTATATGTGCTTGCACGAGTTCCTCGGAACATTAGACGCATGACGCGTATGCATGATTGTTTGAGGATGTGGCTGTATGTGATAATTTACTTGTGTAGTAGAATTATATGTGCTTGCATGAATTCCTAAAAAAGTTTTAAAAAGGGCCTTGGGAAAGCCAATATCGGGTGTATGTTAAAATTCCCGTTCCGGTGAAAGCGATTAAACCGTTTTTTTAAAATAATGATCTATTAGAAAGTAGACGTCAGTAATGTGAACTCTTTCACGACCTCCTTCCATTTGTTTAAGGGTGGTCGGGTTGGTTGGATGTCTGAGGAATCATTTCTTTTCGTCTTTTATCTCATAGATATTTGATGTATGCAATTCTTTTTTAAAATGTTTTAAATTGTTTCCATGATTGTTGCATTGTTGTCAATGAGTAAGTTTAGATGGCTGGTAGAGTGTGTTTTTATACTCCTCTTGATATTGGTGGTGTGAACTACAATGCTTGAAATGTATATGTAAAGGATCTCCTTTTTGCAAGAGACATTTATCATTGTATCGATGTGAAAGCTGAAAGAAAAATAACGGATGAATATGGTAATCCGTGTCGTAGCCAAGGGGAGAGGTTCTATGATGATTTTAAGTGACAATGGTGATACTCTCAACCCTCACTCCTGAGGTTGCAGAAGCCTGCAAACACAATTGTTATGCATAACAACTTTGTGTTCCCTTCGCCTTCGCTTCGGTGGGGGCAGGGCCGCTGAAGCCAGAAATATTTTGGTTGAATATGAAGAACATTTTTCCATGGATGCCGGCATGATAGCCACTCGAGACCATTGTGATGAAAGGTCTATATGGGAGAGAATATTCATAATTTTGAAGAGGTACCCTCTCTCTTGGTTTACTGACAATGAAAGACTCACTTACTTGATTGAATTAATTGAGTATACCATGGGTCTATTCATGCACAGTAACCAGGAAAGAATGGAAAAAAAATTCATGAATCACCAAAGAACATAGAGGGAAGTCTACCACGATATTCGTAAATCGTGGGTTGAACCTGACACCAGAGGTCACAAACGATGATTCAGTGGGATAAACATTGTCGATATAAGTGCGTCTTATGTACTCCTAGTTAGCCATATAAAGTCGTGAAACGTTTTATTAAACACAAATCATCTGATGTGGTTCACTGGTAAACTCTTTTCAGGCGTGGTAATTCAGAATGGCTAGAAGTTCAAGACTATTAAATTCTATCTTTGTTGTTGCTTTATGATTGGAGCCTTATTATTGTCTCGTACTTATGATTGTTGAATTTTGGTTATTTAAATTTCAAAATTGTTGAGTAAAGTAATTGTTATTCGATTCGAAGTACAATTTACTTATCAATAATCGTCCTGGTCAAAGGGAACAATCTGAACTAAACCCGACTATACGGTTTAAGAACCAAATATTGGGCAGGACGAATGGTCAAACAAATGAAACGATTAACATAATCCATAATAATTGTTATAGACCCGTCGATTGTGTAGTTAGAATGCGAATAAATTTAAAATTCCTTATTTGTTAGTACTACATAAAAAATAAATAAATCAAAATTAATAAAGTTTCATTTGCATAAATACCCATTTCAGGTCTTATTCATAGAACTTCTCATGGAGAATTACAATCGATCAAAGTGTGAGAACCTAATGCACGAACATAAGTGGAAAAAAACCTCAAATATGAGTATGCAATGAAAAAGGGCATTATCCGTTAAACGACGACCCCTAATACGCCTTTAACGAATAAGATTGGCGGATAATCTTAATCACACATATCATGGACATGGTCAGAACCATGATGTCGCAAGCTCAACTTCTGATCTCCTTCTGGAGTGATGCGTTGTTGACTTTAACTCACATAGTAAACCTTGTTCCTTCAAAATCGGTTGACACAAAACCATATGAGCTGTGGATTGGTAAAGAGATGGATCTTACCAGGCTACGACCTTGGGTTTTCCCGACATACACGCATCAAACCGACAGCCGATTCGACAAGTTGGGACCTAGAGGTCTGGAAAGTATCTTTATAAGTTACTCCAAGAACTCTAAGGGATACGTGTTTGTGGCAGTTCAGGAGAATGGTGGCATGGTCGAACCTGAGTCCTGAGACTTTACGTTCCTTCAGGACGAATTTCCTAAGCTTGGTAAAATCAAAACAAATGAATTCTTAATTGAACTTAAACAAGATGATGATAGTCAGGTCCCACTTACTTCGAGTGGGAAATTCTAGGTGGCAACACTAGTGAACGACATGGTAAATGAGAATGGAGACATTTTCATAACAAATCTAGTGGGAGGTGTCTAACCAACCACTCATATCACTGTTGTTGCGGGTGCGAATCAAGTGGAACCAGTGTAAGCATATGGTGATAGGCGCCGTAATAGGTAGCCCATAATATGTATAGTTTACCTAATGAACATGGGTAAATGTCACATTAGGGTAATTGGGCTAGACCCAAATCCCAATTGACCTGGGAGGCCCGAAATTGGGCCTCTCCAATACATAGGCCGGCCAAAATAATTAGGTGGGGTAAAGTGGACTTTTGTCCACTTTACTCATCCTATAAATAAGAGATGTTAGGGAATATTTTAGGGTTAATCATAATTCCCTCAGAAGAGTGTTTTAGAGAAAAAACCCTCCTCCCACACCTCACTAGTTCGGCCGAACCCATACATACACCAAGGGTGTGCCAAATTGCTTTCGAGCAACTCTCTGAAGATCCGTCCCCGTGTCAAGAATTGATCCGAGGCTTTGTTGTGGAGCTAACACTACGTAGGGCTTCTTTCACAAGAACCTCTACGGGTTCCGTCCGGTGGATCGAGAACTCCCTTTGTGCAAAGGATCCAGGATTACGGTAAACTGTTGAGGTATCTGTAACTCTTCCGCTGCGTAATTTCGATTACATGAACGTACCATGTTTTAATGTTTCCGTAGTGATTACTCCCCGTAATCTAGCAGTTGTATCAGAGCCTGTATTAGGAGTTCATGATTTTGATAAATTGGTGTTCTTGAAATTTTAAAATTTTGGACTAAAATTTTTAAAGGAAAATTTTAAAAGTTTCGAATTTTAGGGTTTAAATGATAGGTCCGGAATTTTCATGTTCTTGGTTTAATTGATGTTCATGATCTTCAAGAAAAATTTGATATTGATCAAAATCAAACTTTGGATTGTAGATCTTATTAAAATTTGACCACTTGTTCCTAGTTGTTGTGTTTGGCCGAAACCCTAATGAATTTAGAAGGTCAGTTTTTTAATTTTTTAGACAACAAAAGGGATAAATTTTCGGCCACCATATAAAATTATATTATTTACCATATTTTAATTTTTAATTAAGGTAACAGTATATCTATAATTAGGAACATAAGGATACATTCACATTAAAATATATTGAAATATATAACTATCAATATATCTAAATATTTAAATAGGGTTAAAGATATTATTGATAGATTTAGTTACCTAAAAGATTGAGAAAATATATTGTCAGTTATTTGTTTCCCTATTAAAGACATTGACAATAAATAAAATATATATATAATAGATTGTACCGATTCTACATATATATATATATATATATATATATATATATATATATATATATATATATATATATATTGTTGATTGATTTAATCTTAAAGATAGAATCTTAGCAATAAATATATATATGTTTTATATTATGGCCAAATATATATATATATATATATTTTAATATTGAAAATTATTTTTATAATTAATGTTACTTGGTGGCTAAGTTTAATATGTTTTAATGGATTTAAAACCCTACTTGGGCCAAAAGTAAACATTTCGGCCCAACCTTTAAAATTTTAATTATTGGGCCGGTCCAATATGTTAAACCGGGACGAAATTAAACCGAACAGGATT
Organism: Clarkia xantiana subsp. parviflora; assembly: GCA_036873135.1. Classification (NCBI taxonomy): domain Eukaryota; kingdom Viridiplantae; phylum Streptophyta; class Magnoliopsida; order Myrtales; family Onagraceae; genus Clarkia; species Clarkia xantiana. Next base: position 4,786,163 of record JAPTYO010000018.1, read on the forward strand.
TTCTCAATCGGTTCGACCTATTCGGGTCGGGTCGGACCGGGGTAATTAGATGGATCTAACAGAACCGGTTTAGAGTGTTGAACCTAACCGAACCCTATTTTCTTGGACCGGTTCGGACCGAACCAGATTTTAAATTTAAATCCGGACCGAACCGGATTTTTGCCGGACCGGACTGGACCGAACCGGACCAAAACGGACTGAAATCGACTGAACCGAACAATGTTTTTTAAACCAAATTCAAGTCAATTAAAATAGGGAGGTCAAGTTTTAAAATCCAAATGCTTTTGAACCTCGAAATGGACTACACAGTGCTCATATGGTTGGTAACCTTTATGCCTTGTTTCGATTATGGGGAGATCTAGGAGATACATGTTTTCGGGACTGGTTAAATAAGTGGGCAGAATTGCAATTGTTTATTATTCAACGTATATTTATGCATGATTAGAACTGTTGTCTTGTCTGAGTCAAGCTAGCTAGATATTACATGTTGTGGGCGGAGTCTCGGTTAAACATATGGTTTGCGCACTAGAATAGACATGATGTGATGGTGAAAATGCTTAGGATTCATGTCTTAAAGCTCGCGTGATTGAATATAAGCATGAATTGCAAATCAGCCCCTAATGTTTAAAATTTATTTTAAAACCGAAAACCAGTCACCAAATATGTATGATTGATGTGGATGTTACATGTTTGTCACGTATGCTAGAATGTTAAGGATGTAGTTGCGTTTGATAATCTACTTAAAAACTAGAATTATAAATGCAAGCATGAGTTCCTCGGAACATTAGACGTGTGACACGTAAGCATGTACGTGGTATGAATGATGAATGTTACTGATGGATATACGCCCAATTTGAACCCGTTGACTTCCGAACCGTTGTATTTTTATCGTCCCATTTATGATTTCCAATCGAAACTTCAACCCGGACACTTCGCGAGAACATCAACGGCTCGGACGGGGCCGAAGCGCCCGTCCGACGGAGGCGAACTCACCTAGGTGAGGTTGGGTGGCCACACCCGACCTCCCCTAGGGGAGATCGGGTCAGCCGACCCGATCTCCCCTAGGGGAGATCGGGTTGGCCAACCCGATCTCTCCTAGGAGAGATCGGGTCAGCCAACCCGATCTCTCCTAGGAGAGATCGGGTTGGCCAACCCGATCTCTCCTAGGAGAGATCGGGTCGGCCAACCCGATCCCTCCTAGGAGGGATGGGGTTGGCCAACCCCACCCTCCCTAGGAGGGGTTGGGTGCCCTCACCCAACCCCTACCCTCGGGGGTCGGATTCCTCCCCCCCCAAGGGTCCCGACACCACTCTCAGACGCCCATGCTCGGTCCACTCCGCCTACCTCCTCCGAATCCTAAGGTCTTAATTATATACTTAAAGGTTAATTAATTGTGTTTAGAGGTTAACGATGTCATTAAGCCACCTTAATGACATCGTTGCCTATAAATACCCCACATTCACAACTCATTTGGACATCTTGGCTATTTGGACAATTTAGCTCTGACATCTCTCTAGCTTTATCTCTCTAGAAGTATAGTTCTGACTTAGGCATCGGAGAGGGTTCACCAGGCACCACCCCCCCCTCCTCCGTGTCTGGTATTGCCCCTTTTGCAGGGCAAAGGGAGAGAAGAAGAGAAGGAACCAAGGGAAGAAGGAACGGAAGAAGGACATAGGAAAAGACAAGGCGACTTGAGAAGACCGGATCACACACACCCCCCTATAAGGAGTGGGATTAAAGACGACACCCCGTTGACTGAGATCCCATAACTTAACACTTGGCGCCGTCTGCGGGCTTCGGACAGAAAGCCTAACTATCACTAGCAAGATGGCAAGCGTATATGTCATCCATGGAGGGTATGGAGCTGGAGGAGAGTCAGCAAATGCCAGAGAAGCATATATGGCAGAGTTAGGGACTCCTAAGCCAAGAGAAGAACAACCAAGGGAAAAGAAAGAAGACATAATAGAATTTTCAAGAAGAGACATGGAGCATGTGTTACCAGACAACAAGGATGCCCTGGTCATAACAATGAAGATCACTGATATGGACATTGGGAGAATCCTAATAGACAGTGGAAGCTCACCCAACATCATTAGCAAGAAGGTCCTCAATATACTAGGAGTTAGGCCAAGTAGCATAAAACAGGTTTACTCCCCCTTGGTAGGATTTTCAGGAGAGCCAACATACCCACTGGGGGCAGTCACACTACCTGTGACACTGGGCACAGGGCAGAGGCAGCTAAAGATTGATGTCCCATTCTTCATTACAGAAGACATGGAGGAGTACAATGGGGTCCTAGGTACCACTACAATCAACAAGTGGGGTATGGTACCATCAACGCTATATCAGAAAGTGAAATTCCCCACAGACCAAGGGATAGGGGAAGTAAAGGGTAACCAGAAGGTAGCACGGAAATGTGCAAGGATTGCACTAGGCAAAAGGAAGAAAACAAGAGAAGTCCTACTAATAGACGAGGACCCAAGAGAAGATCATGGAAGGCCAGCCCCCATGGAGGAACTAAAAGAGATACTCATAGAAGAACCCGATAGGAAGGCTAAAATTGGAACTGCCTTATCTCAGGAAGAGGAGAACCATCTAGTCGCCTTACTAAGGGAGTACAAGGATTTGTTCGCCTGGTCACCGAGCGATATGCCAGGGATATCAGAAGATGTGATCTCACATAGGCTCAACATAGACGCGGCAACGCGGCCAACAACACAGAAGGTGAGACCAATGGGAGGCAATAAAAAGATAGCTATTCAAGAAGAAGTAGAAAAGCTACTAAAGGCAAAGTTCATCAAGGAAATCAGATTCCAGACATGGGTGGCAAACCCAGTACTGGTAAAGAAGCCGGGAGGAAGTTGGAGAATGTGTATTGACTATCGGGACCTAAACAAGGCATGCCCAAAGGACTCATATCCGCTACCAAGAATAGATCAGTTAGTGGATGCAACATCAGGTCACCAACTAATGAGCTTCATGGACGCATACTCAGGATATAACCAGATAAAAATGGCCCCTGAGGACGCCCCCCACACAGCATTCTACGCTAATAGCGAGATATACCATTACACAGTGATGCCTTTCGGACTCATAAATGCTGGAGCAACATACCAAAGAATGGTCAACAAAATCTTTGGGGACATGATAGGGAAGACAATGGAGGCGTATGTGGACGACATGATAGTCAAATCTAAAGAGAAGAAGGACCATGTGGAAAACCTTCGCGCAACATTTGAAAGGATGAGGCAATATCAAGTCCGTCTAAACCCGAAAAAGTGCGCATTTGGGGTGCAGTCAGGAAAGTTCTTAGGCTTCATGGTAAGCCAGCGAGGCATAGAGGTAAACCCCGAAAAACTTCAAGCAATTGAAGAAATGCAATCACCAACGAAGCACAAAGAGGTTCAACGGCTGAACGGGAGGTTGGCAGCCCTTAACAGATTCCTATCCAAAATAGGAGACAAGGCATTACCCTTCTTTGAGGTACTAAGGGCAAACAAGAAATTTGAGTGGACACCGAGATGTGAGGAAGCCTTCCAGCAACTCAAACAACATCTGAAGACACTACCACCCCTAGCAAAGCCTATACCAGGGGAGCCCCTCTACCTCTACATCTCAGTAAGCAACGTGGCAGTTAGCTCAGTGCTAATCAAAGAGGAAAACGCTACACAATTGCCAGTATACTTCGTAAGCAAAACATTGGCAAAGTATGAGATCAACTACTTGCCAATAGAAAAGTACCTCTATGCACTGATTGTATCAGCAAGAAAGTTGAGACCGTATTTTCATGGGCATGAAGTAACAGTCCTCACAGACCAACCATTGAAACACCTCCTGCAGAGACCAGACACATCGGGAAGACTGACCAAATGGGCAATCGAGCTAAGCGAGTTTCGCATTCATTTCGCCCCAAGAACAGCCATAAAGGGTCAAGCTCTAGCGGATTTTATCGCCGAATTCACTGGAATTAATCCAGGCGAAGACTTGGGAGAAGTCAAAACTACATGCGAGGCAAGTAGTAGTCAGGAGACACAATCAGAAGAATTATGGGAGATGCATACTGATGGGTCATCCAACGGAGGAGGGTCAGGCGCAGGCCTCTTACTATACCCACCAAACAGCGATACACCTATGCGCTATGCCATGGCACTAACCTTTAAGGCAACAAACAATGAGGCTGAATACGAAGCACTAATAACTGGCCTGAGAATAGCCAAAGGAGTAGGGGCAAAGCATTTAAGGGTCAAGTGTGATTCTCAACTAGTTGTCAACCAAGTGAAAGGAATCTACACTGCAAAGTCCGAAAACATGCAGAGATACTTGCAGCAAGCCAAGGACCTAATAAAGAGCTTCCAAAGCTTCGACATTGAGTCTGTCCCAAGAGAACAAAACCAAGAGGCAGACGCCTTAAGTAAACTAGCCTTAGGGGCAGAAGCAGGCAAAGAGATTCACTTCGTGGAGCAAAGAATGCAATCAGTGATAGAACAAATGGAGGTTCTAGCAATAGATGAAGCAGAAGTCTGGATGACACCAATGAGACAATACATCATGGAAGGAAAGCTCCCAAAAGATAAGGTGGAAGCAGTCAAGATTGAAAGGATGGCTAGGAATTACGCAGTGATGGACAATGAGCTCTACAAGAAAGGATACTCCACACCTTTCCTCAAATGCATAGCATACCCAGAAACAGAGAGGGTACTTGCAGAGCTCCATGAGGGAGAGGCGGGGTGCCATGAAGGAGCACGGTCAATAAGCCGAAAGGTTTACAACCTAGGATACTATTGGCCATCATTGAGCAAAGAAGTAGCAGACTTGGTACAAAAATGTGATCACTGCCAAAGGTACTCCAGAAATATAACAGCCCCACCAGCAAAGCTAAGCTCCATCTCAGGAGCCTGGCCTTTCGCACAATGGGGGATTGATTTGATAGGCCCCCTACCAAAAACAAAAGGTCAGAAGACTTGCATAATTGTTGCAATAGACTACTTCTCCAAGTGGATAGAAGCAAAGGCAATGGGGAAGACAACAGACGACCAAGTCGTCAACTTCATCCAATCTCACATTGTCTCGAGGTATGGGGTGCCAAAAGCAATAATAAGTGACAATGGCCCACAGTTCAAGAGCAAGAAATTGCAGTGGTATTGCGAAAGACTGAATATAGATCACCGTTTCGCATCGGTAAAGCACCCTCAGACAAACGGACAGGTAGAATCGGCAAACAAGATAGTGTTAGATGGCCTAAAGAAACGACTCCACGCCACCAAGGGAAGTTGGGTAGATGAGCTGGAAAATGTTCTATGGGCAGTGCGGACAACACCAAAGATATCCACAGGAGAAACGCCATTTGGTCTAGTGTACGGAACCGAGGCGGTGGCACCAGCAGAAATAGCTGTACAATCACTGAGAACCAAGTACTTTGAGGAGCATGAGAACAACAAGGCAAGACTTTTAGATTTAGACATGGTGGAGGACAAAAGGTGGAATTCAGAAGAAGCACAGACACGAATGCGCCTTGTCTCAGCAAGATACTACAACCGCCAAGTCAAGGAGAGACAATTCCACGTAGGAGAACTAGTACTAAGAAGGAATGAGTTCTCACACTTAGACCAAGTCAGAAAATTATCTCCAAAGTGGGAAGGACCATACAAGATAGCGTCAGTTCCCTACGTAAACGCGTACCGCCTCGAAGATGGGGAGGGGTATATCTCCACAAACACCTTCAGTGGAGAGCACCTAAAGAAGTACTACGTATAAGAAGAAAGCACAAGCAAAAGACCATATCCTTAGTTTCATATTACACATTTTACGCGCTTCAGCTTCACAAGCTTTTCAAAAAACAACTTTTGAGAAGGAGAACTCACGAAGTTACTCCAACTCTACAACTATCTTCGATTTCCTACAAAGGATGTCTTGGTGCACCAAGGCATCCCGAGTGTACAAAAACATGAATGCTCCTAAGAGAGTAGTAGTTATTCAAAAGTATTTACCAGTAAATGTGATGTTACAATCACCAAGTTATCCTTACACAGATATGACTTCAAGTCAACAACCTTCGACGCCCCCAAGAGCGTATCTTGAGAGTAGTCTTCGTACTACGACATTCGACGCCCCCAAGAGCGTATCTTGAGAGTAGTGTTCATACTACGACCTTCGACGCCCCCAAGAGCGTATCTTGAGAGTAGTTATTATACTACGACCTTCGACGCCCCAAGAGCGTATCTTGAGAGTGGTTTCCAAAAACTACGAACTTCGACGCCCCCAAGAGCGTATCTTGAGAGTAGTGTTCATACTACAACCTTCGACGCCCCCAAGAGCGTATCTTGAGAGTAGTTATTACACTACGACTTCGACGCACCAAGAGCGTATCTTGAGAGTGGTTTCCAAAAACTACGAATTCGACGCCCCCAGGAGCGTATCTTGAGGTAGATTTGCAACCTACCAGATTCGACGCCCCCAAGAGCGTATCTTGAGGTAGAAAAAACACTACCAGTTCGACGCCCCCAAGAGCGTATCTTGAGGTAGATTTCAAACTACCAGTTCGACGCCCACCAAGAGCGTATCTTTGGTCTAACCTGAGCCCTCCGGGAGCCTATCCTGCGAAACGTTAAGTGCCGTCCGAGAGCCTGTCTCGTGAACAGTTTGACACCCGTCAAGAAGGTATCGGTGGTCTAACCTGAGCCCTCCGGGAGCCTATCCTGCGAAACGTTAAGTGCCGTCCGAGAGCCTGTCTCGTGAACAGTTTGACACCCGTCAAGAAGGTATCGGTGGACTAACCTGTGCCCTCCGGGAGCCTATCCTGTGAAACGTTAAGCGCCGTCCGAGAGCCTATCTCGTGAAAAGATTTCGACGCCCACCAAGAGCGTATCTTTGGTCTAACAGTACAACGTATACCGTGTAAGGGGTATCAGAAGAGATAATCACACCATGTTTGAAAGGATACCATGTTTGAAAGGACACCATGTTTGAAAGGATACCATGCTCAGAAGGATACCATGCTCGGAAGGGTAACATGAGAAAGAAATTTCTAAGAAAAGTAATATGAAGAACAAGTAATGTTTTTTCTTTATGAAATGGCAGGTAAGGCAAGAAGGAAAGCACGAAAGAAGGATAAGTAAAGGAAACACACCAATGAAAGGGTCCATACCCAAAGAGCCATACACAAGGCATAGGGAGACATCATGAGAAGAGATATAAGCACACGGCCATATATACAACGAATATAAACAAGTGTATCAGACAAAGATGGCAACACTAAGAAAGGTGGAGTTTTAAACTCTAAAGACAACCACAACTCACAAGCACATGAGACTACCACAATAGATAGGGGTACTATTCCTTTACCTTCGCAATATGCTTAAGTGCAAAGTCTGACAAATCACCAAGACGAGAGAAAGGAAAGTCGGGAGCAATCATGTGAATCCGTTCAAGAATCTCCTTAAAGGAAATACGTTTAGCCACAGAGCAGCGAACCTCCATAGCAGCCTGATAAGCGGAAGAGGCCTTATACTCAGCAATGGCACACTCTTTCGCCTCCATACGAAACATTTCCTCCAGAGAGACTAACTCAGCAGCACGAAGTGTCTCATCACGATAAGACCTTTGTTTCAACGCCTCAACCTCTTCATTGAGAAGAGCAATGCGACCCTCCAAGTCTCGGCACCGCAAATCAGTAATACGACTATGCTCCAAATAGCTAATAAGACGGGAGTTAAGGGAGACACAAATGTCCTCGTACACCTTCCTCTCCTCAGCAAGATGAATAGCAAGGGTGGATAAATTAACAAGGTCGGCCATACCCTGCAACCAAAACAAAAGATGAAACGGATAACGCATGGAGAAGAAGTATACCAAAGGATAAAATGGTTAATAACATTACAGGAGCATAACGAGCCAACACATCACGAGCCAACTCATAAGTTGCATCCGACCCTTTGGAGAGGGACACACGATCAACAGGAGGAACAGCAGACTGCAGAACACGAACTCCAACCTCAGGAGTTTGCAAAGAAGATTGATTGTCAAAACGAGACCCACGCCCATAATAAGGCGCCCACTCAGACCCAACAATTCCATCAACAGGCGGACGAGACAGCTCCTTCCGACTCAGACGCGGAAGACGAAGTCTACCTATAACAAAGCACAGAGTAAATACCAATATACACTAAGGAAACTCAGCTGCTCAAGAACTCACCAAACAGAGAGGGAGGAAATGACGGCTCCCGGACCTTCGATTGGGGGGCATCAATATAGAAAGAAGATAGCACCCCAACGTCACCACCCTTACCTTCAGTTAGAGAACACCTCCCCGCACCATAGAAAACCGATCTTTTTGCAATCGAAGATCCGGTCCCGGAAGTAACCACTCCCACACGTACTGGCCTCTTACTCCTCATCAATCACCAGAAAGTTCTGCTAACCGGAAAAAACACAGGCTCAATCCGAGAAAAACAGAAAGCAAACAATGGACAAGGGACACGAACTCATTTCCATAAAATGATAGATACAAAGTCAAAAGACAAGAATAGAAAGACGGCAGGAAAAACCCCACCAGCCAATAGGCAGAGGCAGGGGGCAGGGGGAGATAGTCATAACCCCCAGCATAAGGAGACCCCATCAGCCAATAGGCAGAGGCAGGGGGCAGGGGGAGATAGTCATAACCCCCAGCATGGAGAGACCCCTCAGCCCAACAGGCAGAGGCAGGGGGCAGGGGGAGACAGTCATAACCCCCAGCATGGAGAGACCCCTCAGCCCAACAGGCAGAGGCAGGGGGCAGGGGGAGATAGTCATAACCCCCAGCATAAGGAGACCCCATCAGCCAATAGGCAGAGGCAGGGGGCAGGGGGAGATAGTCATAACCCCCAGCATGGAGAGACCCCTCAGCCCAACAGGCAGAGGCAGGGGGCAGGGGGAGATAGTCATAACCCCCAGCATGGAAGAGACCCCTCAGCCCAACAGACAGAGGCAAGAGGGCAAACAGAGATAGCCATAATCCCGATGTAAAAAACCCCACACGCCAGTAAACGGAAGTACGAAAGCAAGAAGATGGAGGAAAGACAAATCAAACAGAACTATATTATCATGAAGACACGTAAGTCGAAACGAGACAAGTAAAGAAACAACTGAAAGAAAAACAGGATCGAATTCCACAAGAACAATGCTTACACAAGAAGGAAAAAGCATACCTCAATGCGACTCGTGCCTCGAGAAGTAAGCCCAACCAGAAACCCCACCGTCGAAAAGAAAAGAAAAGGACAACGAGAATGAGGTAATCACTCCCCCTTTTATAACACAAAGGTTTAGGGTTTTTCCAAAATCGCCAAATCAACACCGTTGAATTTTAAAGAGGAAAATTTCAAGGGACAAGATTCAAAAACTAGTTCCTATTAACCACGGTTAAATCCACGCTCACCCTAGTTAACATCCCCTAAGGTTTATTTTCTAGTATTCCATACTTAGGAAAATTTTTGGCCAAAATTAAAATTTCTCCTTATCTAGATGGAATCCCGGCACGAATTTGAAGCATAAGTTTTTTAGTTGCATTCGTATCACATCCCTGTGCAAGTTTGTATTTCTTGAAGTATACACCTGTAGCATAGATAAGTTTATTACTCCCGCCTCAGACGGACGTAGGCCTAGGCACACGTCCGTGCTACTCTGACGTTTACAATTCCTCTATCTCATTAGACAGGGGGCAGAGTCAGAGACACGCATCCATGGGTAAGCAGGCATTCAGACAAAGAAGGTAAAATCCCGGTTTCAAATTGCGCGTGTCATACCATCCTAAAATAGAGTCAATCAAGGGTTAGGCCATTGGTTGACTCGGGGGCATGTGATGGATATACGCCCAATTTGAACCCGTTGACTTCCGAACCGTTGTATTTTTATCGTCCCATTTATGATTTCCAATCGAAACTTCAACCCGGACACTTCGCGAGAACATCAACGGCTCGGACGGGGCCGAAGCGCCCGTCCGACGGAGGCGAACTCACCTAGGTGAGGTTGGGTGGCCACACCCGACCTCCCCTAGGGGAGATCGGGTCAGCCGACTCGATCTCCCCTAGGGGAGATCGGGTTGGCCAACCCGATCTCTCCTAGGAGAGATCGGGTTGGCCAACCCGATCTCTCCTAGGAGAGATCGGGTCAGCCAACCCGATCTCTCCTAGGAGAGATCGGGTTGGCCAACCCGATCTCTCCTAGGAGAGATCGGGTCGGCCAACCCGATCCCTCCTAGGAGGGATGGGGTTGGCCAACCCCACCCTCCCTAGGAGGGGTTGGGTGCCCTCACCCAACCCCTACCCTCGGGGGTCGGATTCCTCCCCCCCCAAGGGTCCCGACACCACTCTCAGACGCCCATGCTCGGTCCACTCCGCCTACCTCCTCCGAATCCTAAGGTCTTAATTATATACTTAAAGGTTAATTAATTGTGTTTAGAGGTTAACGATGTCATTAAGCCACCTTAATGACATCGTTGCCTATAAATACCCCACATTCACAACTCATTTGGACATCTTGGCTATTTGGACAATTTAGCTCTGACATCTCTCTAGCTTTATCTCTCTAGAAGTATAGTTCTGACTTAGGCATCGGAGAGGGTTCACCAGGCACCACCCCCCCCTCCTCCGTGTCTGGTATTGCCCCTTTTGCAGGGCAAAGGGAGAGAAGAAGAGAAGGAACCAAGGGAAGAAGGAACGGAAGAAGGACATAGGAAAAGACAAGGCGACTTGAGAAGACCGGATCACACACACCCCCCTATAAGGAGTGGGATTAAAGACGACACCCCGTTGACTGAGATCCCATAACTTAACAGTTACTAGCATATGATAATTTGCATGGATTGTAGAATTGTTTATGCATGAGTGAATTCATCGAAATGATTTTTCCAAAACTAAAAGGGCATTGGGAAAGCTAAGATCGGGTATGCTTATTTTGAAAATTCCCGTTCCGGTAATTTGCGATTTAAACCGTTTTTTGACAGACTGATCTATTGGATAGAAGACGACGATAGTGTGAACTCTTTCACAACCATCTTCCATTGGTTTATTGGTGGTCGGTTTGTTTAGATGACTGAGGAATCACTATCTGTTGAACTCTATCTTAATAGATATTTGATGTATGCGATTCTTTCTCAAAATGTTATTGTCTCCCTGATTTTGCTTGATCAGCAATGTGATCTCCCAAATGAATAAGGGAGTAAGATTGAACAGCAATAATTATAAGATCTGGAATAAGCGCGCAAGGATGTTGATCACTGAAATGAGAGGCTTGGAGCACTTGACAACGAAGAAAGTCAGGCCAGAGGGAGACCTCACGGCTGAATTGGAGAAAATCCATGATGACTGGGATGCAAAGGACCAAGAGATTCGTTCAACCTTGTTGTCACTGCTGGAGGATGACATACTCTATGGGTATGATCACTATGAGTCTGCCATGGACCTATGGGATGGTCTTGAGGCAGGGTTTGGTGTTGACACCACAGCCCAGAAGCGATCGTTAAACAACGCTTTAGAATCATATAAAATGAATCTAAAGCACACAATGAAGGAGCATCTTAGACATATGTCTAACATGCTTGCTGAACTCAAGGAGGCAAGAGAGATCCTGACCGACGACCAAAAGGTCCAATGCACGATTCGTTCTTTGCCTGATTCTTGGAATAGCATGAAAATGCACCTTACCCATGCCTCTCAACTCGATAACCTCGAGAAAGTGCGAGCTCACCTCGAGTTGGAGAAGGATCGTCTCAAGGCTGAAAAGTCGAGAGCGGAAATGCATCTAGCATCCTCGAATCCAGCAGAGTAAAAAGGGTAAGCGCAAGAGGAAGGGAAAGAACCTTCAGGTCAAGGCTGAAAAGACACTAGCTCCAAAGTCTCAGAAGAAGTTCAAACGAAAGAAAATCGGAGGCAAGAAAGGCAAAGCAAAATAAACACGCAAAGAGAAAACTCGAACGTGTTTTAGGTGTGGCGTGAAAGTTCCCCTTGTTGTTGCCTGCACAAATCCTCCTAAGGTACGTGCTGAAGAATAATGACAAACTCATAAGTTCTTCAAAGACTCCTCGAGAGTAATTCAATTTACCTTTTTGAATTACAGAACCGAGAAGGAGAACAAGCAAAAGCCTGAGGAACTTGCCCCCGAGTCTTAAAGATTGAAAGACTTTATCTTTATTTGTTTGCCAAATTGAACCTCTTCATTATTTTCAGTTTAAACATACTTTATAATAATAATGTTCCTTGAAACAAAGGAAACGTTATATTTAGAGCACTCGACAACTGCTCGAATAAAGTATTGATTATCATTCCTCAAGCTATTCGATCCTTTTAATCATCTGTTTAACGCATTGCTTACATATTAACTATAAATCTTATTTTTTTTATTATCATTCCATTGAAACAGTTAACACCGATTAAATTGAATTAAATTCAGAAATTAAACGATTTAACCAATGGTATAACCCCAAGGTAGATTGCGCAACACACAAGTGGACCTCGATAGACGGAACACATCGTTTTATTACATGAGTTTAATATTTAAGTGTTTATATGATGACGTGCTGAATTTTCGTTTGCACTCCTTCGGAAATATGATTTATTGATAATATTTACATCGGTATGAAGTAAGCTACGTAAGCTACAACGACCTTGTAAAAGTATCAACTAACACATGAGGTGAATACCTAAGATGCTCAGTTCAGAGATGGATAAAATCTCTGAGATAAGTCAGCAAACGAAGAAGGATAAAGTCGGTTAAACGATTTTCTTTCCAAACGCCTTGAACGATAAATCAGGTTAGGCATTCAAGTTAAATAGCACACTTCAAGAAACACAGTTTATATATTTACATAATGTTAGAGTTGTTCTATAAGACATTCCATATGGAATGATGAAAGATGATTCACATAAAAGTAAAGATGTGTTCCATTAAGATCGGTAAGGTAGGTAACCATCATAGCTGAAAGGTGACAATGAGTTAAATCATATCACCATGCGACATTAATTTGCGCAACAAATCTATTTAGGTCAGGGGTACGCCAGTTACTCCTAGAAAATACATGTTTCCAGCTTGGATTAAATGGTACCGTGGTCGAACATGAGACATTACATCACTAAAAGGGCGAATTTTCCAAATGCATAAACAGTTTCAATCAACATAGTCATGATCAAAACATAGCAGAATAACGATGACAATCAGGTCCCACTTATTTCGAGTGGGAGATATTTGAACCAGCAACTAAAGTGAATGACATGGTAAATGAGAATGGGGACATTTTCATAGTAAATCCAGTGGGTGGAATAAACCCTACCACAAGTAATCATTGTTGCTGTTGGGACGAATCAAGTCGAACCTGATGGTCAAAATTGCTGAACCAGGTGTGACACAACTACCTATATTACCCATTGTTCCCAGTGGGAGTGATCCAACCATACTTGGTTCCAAATCCTAGTGATCAAGGAATGCATCTTGAAAGTAAAACCCCGAGACCAAGAGGTTGTAATAGGAAAGTTATAGGTCAAGGTTCTAGCACTGCTGTTGTTCCCAACAGAAACGATGCTCCGATAAAAAGCATTGTTCCAAGTGGGAGGATTATTCCCAATAGAAATGATGCTACGATAAGAAGCGTTGTTCCGAGTGGGAGAAAAGATCAGATTAATAAGTGGGACTCATAATGCCTATACAAGAGTCAAAGGCAAGTATCCCATTGAGCAAGGTGATATGGAAAGACCTCAAGTGGAGATATGGAAAGAAATCATAAATGAGAAAGATCGCCTAAATGAAAGCCATTACAGTCTATAGTTGATTTACCTGTTAACCACAGGGGCATAAGGATAAGGTGATCCCTGAAAGAAGGCTCACCACTGATGGAACAAGTCGGAGAACCCGACTCATTGCAAAAGGTCTTACCCTATCCTTCACGGAGAGGACTTTAATAAGAGAAACTCAATAACTGTGCGTAAAACCACAGTTAGGGCCATTCATGGTCCTGGTCGCAAGTCTCGATCACGAGCTGCACCGAAGGAATGTTATGACCGCGGTCCTCCACGGAAACCTGGAGGAAGAGATCTACATGGAACATCCGGAGGGTTTAATTACTCCTGGTAACGAACGTAAAGTCTGTAAAACCCAAAAAGTCCTTCTACGGTCTTATATAGTCGTCACGACAACGATACCGTAGATTCCACGAGGAAGTCGTAGGAAACGGATTAGTGAGTTTTCGCAAGAATCCGTGCATGTATTATAAGACCTCAGAGTCTAAGTATGTCATCTTAACCTAGTACGTGGACGACATACTCATTGCCGCAAACGACATGAGTTTCATGTATAAGTAAAAGTTCAGATTGGCATCTGTATTTGAGACGAAAGACATGGTAGAGGCCACATACATCTAGGCATTAAAATTGCCAGAGATCGGGCTACCCGGGATTTATGTCTATCTCAAGAAGTCTATATCAACGAGCAGTTGAAAGTTGGTTCAGATTACAGGATGCCAAAACCCGTGGATGCGCCGGTGGTATTCTGGTGCGCACTGTTGAATCGTGACATCCCCAAGAACCCGGCAGAGCAAGAACATATGAAGGGTGCAAAGATTTTAAGCATGGTTGGTATTTCGATATACACCGTGCAATACACCCATCCGAATATCTGTCACGCCGTGGGCCTAGTAGCACTTTTCCAAACAGATCCTAGCTATCAACATTTAAAAGACTGTAAAACGAATTTTCAGTTATACCAAATTCGTTATCCGAAAGGTACTGCCGACTATGTTCTGTGCTCTGAGGACGGGAAGTTAGAATTGACCGGTTACAGTGATGCCGACCATGGTGGTGATCTGGATGATCGTAAGTCCACCACAAGAGGAGTATTTCTCCTTGCTAATGCCGCCATTTCATGGACGAGCAAGAAGCAAACCTGTGTCGCACTGTCTACAATTGAATCGAAAATTCGTAGCTCTCTCTATGAATGCACAGGAAGCAGTCTGGCTGAAAAGGCTTCTTACTGCGTTGCTTGGTGGTGACGTCGGAAGTAAACCTGTAAAGGTGTTCTCCGAAATTCAGGCAACTATTGCGGCAGTTAAGAATCCGAAGTACCATAATAGGACCAGACACATTGATGTGAAATATTTATATGCTAAATTGATGGTAGAAGACATAATCACTATGGAATACTTGTCCACTGATAATATAATCGCGGACCCATTAACTACACCACTACGCAGGAATATATTCGAAAAGCATTCAAAACTGCTTGGATTGCGTAGGGTGTAGAAATGGCATGTATCTGTGATAACATTTTAATATTAGAAAGTTACATTTTGTAAGCGAAAGAATTGCAACCGAGTTTATGATCTATCGACGTCATAATGTTTTGATTACATCAAATTTACGGTCTATAAACTGAGTCGTAGGAGGACGCAATCCTCTGTCAAATAATTTCGAATGTGGGCCTTACCTAGTCACGAAGGTACGGCCGTCTTGCGGTGGAGGGAGGCCTCTACTATTCAAGACTGGCTAAGAATCAGGGGGATAAACCTGATTATGCAGAACGATTATCTATTTTTGAAGTTACTCGACATTATCTTCTTCCTGCAGATCGCCGTGATGAACTCCATTCGTCATAAATCCACATTCTGGGCAAGATGAAAATTTGTGATAGCATGATTGACATGTCCCATTCCTGTTGAACCAAAAGGTTCATGTATGCTATCAACGCGTTCTTCATACTACGTGTGCCATGTACGACCACGGGGTCAAAGCTCAGTTGTGCTAGGAAAAGAATCCTTGTGATTCTGGCGGGCGCAAACTTCTTCACCTCGAGCATGTGATTCATCCCGAGAGCCTTATGAAGAGGCACCCAAAGTATCCTCATGGACTCAGAACTCATACCTAATGTCAGGCCCAATGCTCGATTTTCGTTGTACGAGCGTAGTGCTGAACAAAAAGGCCCAGTGACTACGTCTTTGGAAACCAGTTGGGTTTGGCTAAGGGTATGAGCGATGGGGATGGTCAAGTTCACCTATAATTCACCGATTATTGTATTCACTAGGTGGCCACCAGCCGGATATTCGTTGAAGGTTTTGAATACTTGTACGGATGCCCTGGAGAAGTGCTCCTATGTGGAAACTAGGCAAATGGATAATTATCAGTTGACCTAGGATACAGCGCGGTACATTATGTATAAATGTTTTTTTATAACAGGTTGATTGGAGAAAAGGGAATCAACGTTCCGCGGGCGCTACAACACTCCTAACAGATGAGTATCACGATGCCCGTCGTATCCGCCGGTCGCACGTCAAACCTCGTATGAACTATTCGGAAGCACGAAGCAGATCAAATGGGAGAAATGTTGATGCAGATTTGGACAACATTACATTAACAGGCACCCTCCCATTCCGGCGAGTGGGAGCTGTAAGCATATGGTGATGGGCTCTGTAAAAGGGAGCCCATAATATGTATAGTTTACCTAATGAACTTTGGTAAATGTCATATTAGGGTAATTGGGCTAGACCCAAATCCCAATTGACATGGGAGGCCCAAAATAGGGCCTCCCCAATACATAGGTCGACCGAAATAATTAGGTGCGGTAAAGTGGACTTTTTTCCACTTTACTCCTCCTATAAATAAGAGGTGTTAGAGAATATTTTAGGGTTAATCATAATTCCCTCACAAGAGTATTTTAGAGAAAAAACCCTCATCCCACACCTCACTAGTTCGGCCGAACCCATACTTACACCAAGGGTGTGCCATATTGCTTTCGAGCAGCTCTCTGAAGATCCGTCCCCGTGTCAAGAATTGATACGAGGCTTTGCTGTGGAGCTAACACCACTTAGGGATTCGGAACCTCTACGGGTTCTGTCTGGTAAATCGAGAACTTCCTTTGTGCAAAGGATCCAGGACTACGATAAACTGTTGAGGTATGTGTAACTCTTCCGCTGCATAATTTCGATTACATGCACGTACCATGTTTTAGTGTTTCCGTAGTGATTAGTCCCCGTAATCTAACAACCTGATCATCATATTGCTGAACCTGATCTAACAACCGTTGAAACTAACTTGGATCCTGGTCCTAGTAACCGTGAAATTAATCTCGGAGGTAGAATCACAAAACAAAGAGGTCGTCCAAGAAAAGTTATAGGTGAAGGTTCAAGAAACGCTCTTGTTCCCAGTGGGAGCATTGTTCCTAGTGGGATTGTAGTTCAAGATGCGAATATTGAGCCTAGGCGTAGTAAAAGGCACCGAACTTCTCTATAGAAGTATCCCATCGAGAAGGGTGAGTTGTTCACCTTGACTTCGGTTGATGAACTGGTAACGGTTAAAAAAGCTTTGGAAAGACCTGAAGCAAAGGAGTGGAGGAAAGCAATGGAGGAAGAGACCGCCTCTATGAAATCCAATTCGGTATGGTCGTTAGTGTAAGCATACGGTGATGGGCGCCGTAAAATGGAAGCCCATTATATGTATAAGTCACCTAAGTTAATTGGGTACATGTCACATTAGGACATTGGGCCAGACCCAATCTCAATTGACATGAGAGACCCAAAATTGGGCCTCCCTTATACATAGGCCGGCCGAAGTATTAGTGAGGGGTAAAGTGGACTTTTGTCCACTCTACTCCTCCTATATATATGGGGTATTAGTGGTTCTATTAGGTTAATCCTTAATCCTTCCTTGGTGTGTTTTAGAGAGAAAAACCCTCCTCCCCATAACACGTATATCGGCCGAACCACACATACAGCAAGGGTGTACCAATTTTCCTTTGAGCAAACACTCCTGAGATCCGTCCCATGTAAAGAATCGACCTGAGGCTTTGCTGTAGAGAGTATACCGCGTAGGGCTTCCTGCACAAGAGCAAGTACTAGCATGTACTATGTTTATAGTATCCGCTGCGCAATATCGATTACTAGCATGTACCATTTTTATAGTATTCATAGTGATTACTCCCCTTAATCTAAAAGTGGTATCAGAACAAGGTTAGGAGTTCATGATTTTGATAAAATAGTGTTCTTGAAAATTTAAAATTTGGACCGAAAATTTTAAAAGAGAAGATTTAATATTTTCAAATTTTTTGTTGATGATGGTCTGAAATTTACATGATCTTCTTAGGAAATTTGATGTTCCTGATCTTCAAGAAAAAGGTGATATTTATCAAAATTGGACATTGGATTTTAGATCTTATTAAAACTTGATCATGAAATTTGACCACTTGTTTCCAATTTAATGTTTATTTCGACCAAACCCTAAAATTAAAAGGTAAATTTATTAATTTCTTAGGCTTCAAGAAAGCTAATTTCGACCGAAATTTAATAAAATATTGTTTTCCATATTTTATTTTTTATTCTAGGTAACAATTTATCTATAATTGGAAATATTAGGATAGATTCACATTAATATATAGAAATATATATAACTATCAATATATCTAAATATTTAATAGGGTTAAGGATATTATTGATAGATTTAGTTTCCTAAAAGATTGAGAAAATATATTGTCAATATATGTGTTTCCCTATGTAAGATATTGACAATAAATAAAATATATATTTATATATGATAGCCGAATTTTACATATATATATATTGTTGATTGATTTAGTCTTAAAGATAGAATCTTGGCAGTAAATATATATATATTTTACAATTATGGCCGAAATTATATATATATATATATATATATCATATTGGAAATTATTTTATATAGTTAATGTTACTTGGTGGCTAAGTTAAATATTTTTTTAATGGATATCAAAACCCTACTTGGGCCACAAGTAAACATTTTGGCCCAAACTTTTTGGTTTTAATTATTGGGCATGTCCAATATGTGAAACCAGGACGAATTGAACCGAACCGACTTTTCTCAATTAGTTCGACCTAATGGGGTCGGGTCGGACCGGGTTAAGTCGATCTAACCGAACCGGTTTTTTGTGTTGAACCGAATCGAACCCTATTTTATTGGACCGGTTTGGACCGAACAGAATTTTGAAATTAAAACCGGATACGAACCAGATTTTCTGGACCGAACCAAACCGGGCCGAAATTGACTGAACTGAACTGATTTTTCAATACCGAATTCAAGTCAATTAAAATAGGGTGGTCAAGTTTTAAAATCCAAACGTTTTTAACCTCTCACGGCCTACACAGTGCTCAAAAGGTTTATTATTATTGTTTTTAATGATTAAACCTTAATGCCTTGTTTCGATTATGGGGATGGATCTCGGAGATACATATTTTTGGGACTGGATTAATAAGTGGGCTGAATTGCAATTGTTTATTATTCATTATATATTTATGCATGATTAGAACTGTTGTCTTGACTGAGTCAAGCTAGGTGGATATTGCATGTTAGGGGTGTAGCCCTGTTTAAATATATGGAATGCGCACTAGGATATGTTGGATCACGGTGGAACTCCGGTACGGTCTTGACGGCGATCCGAGCTCCTTCGCTCCACGTAATCCTGCAAGAGGGGATAGACCGGGCGGTGACCCATAATCCCTCTCCGATGCTTAAATGAGTATCTCGTATGAACTGGTAAGCAAGAGTCTCAGTATGTAATCGTATTCAATCTGAGCTAACTTCTGCCTTTATATAGGCGAAGAAGTACCTCAGTTACCTGGAGAACCGTTGGGGTGGTTAGCCCATATTCCGTTTATCTCGGCCACGATCCCGCCTATCACGGACATAATCTCGCCTATCTCGGCCACGCTCCGCGTATCTCGGCCACGCTCCGCGTATCTCGGCCTCAACCTCTGATAGCAAGTCCCGACTAATATCGGAGACTCCAGAGTTATCTCATTGTGCTACCGCTCGGGGCCCCTCGTCATCGTGACAGGGCCAATCACTCTCAGGGATTCATCATCGGGGCCTACTTAAAGGCATCTCATCGGGAGCGTCCAGCTCGCCTATCGGGACCGACTCTGTCGGGACCTCTCATCATCGGGACTCCCGCTGTCGGGACCCTTCCGTTTCCTCACCGTTAAAGGGCCTAACGGCCATAGCGAAACCCATCATTTGCCCCCAAGACATGAGTGACTTACAGTTCGTCGTGTCTTTCAACTCCCGACCTCCCGACATCGGAGTCGGGGAACTTTCCCTTGATAAAATTTCTCGACACGGATCTTCTCGTCCACGGTTCCTCGGTGCCTCGAGGATAGTCACCAAATCCGATAAGACTCCTCGGTTACTCGGCAATCCTGATTTATCGTTGCACTTCACAAAGCTACTTACTTATACTTGGAATAAATCTAAGAACCACGCACCACCTAAGGCGACTTAACAACTTGCACCACTCAAGGCGACTTAATCTCGTGCGCCACTTAAGGCGACTTAATCTCGTGCACCACTTAAGGCGACTTAATCTCGTGCATCACTTAAGACGACTTAATCTCGTGCACCACTTAAGGCGACTTAATCTCGTGCATCACTTAAGACGACTTAATCTCGTGCGCCACTTAAGGCGACTTAATCTCGTGCACCACTTAAGGCGACTTTTCAACCCTTAGAATAAATCCAAGAACCATGCATCACTTAAGACGACTTAATCTCGTGCACCACTTAAGGCGACTTTTTATCGTGCACCACCTAAGGCGACTTTTCCTCGTGCACCACTTAAGGCGAATTTTCCACGTGCACCACTTAAGGCGACTTAACAACACTTAGAATAAATCTAAGAATAATCTGATCGGAAGTAACCTCTTTATTTATTGATGGCACAAAATCCGCTTACATCGAATCAAACGATAAGACCACTTAAGGCGATTTTACATCGGGTACAACTTAAGGCGACTTTTCATCGGGCACCACTTAAGGCGACTTTTCATCAAGCATGACATTTCTTCAAGTGTTCGCCACTAAAAGAATGCTTCAGTACTCTGCCATCGAGGTTTTCCAACTTGTATGCATTCGGAGCTGGCATCCCCACGACTTTGTAAGGTCCTTCCCATTTTGGTGACATCTTGTTGATCCGATCCAAAAGGGTAAACTCATTCCGATGCCAAACAAGTTCTCCGAGGAAGAATTGTCGGGACTTAACTCGCCGGTTGTAATATCTGGCCGTCGCCAAACGCATTCGAGCCTGGACTTTATCGGCTTCCTGCCTCTTCTCCTCGAGCAGGTCCAAGTCCAGATGTCTCATTTCATCATTCGTCAAAGGCTCATAATATCTCATCCGATGGGACGCCACAGCTACCTCCACGGCAGCAACAGCCTCCGTGCCATAAACAAGGCCAAACAGAGTCTCCCCAGTTGATCGTTTGGGTGTCGTTCTAACAGCCCAAAGCACGTTTTCCAGATCGTTCAGCCATTTGCCCTTCAAGGCATAAACCCTCTTCTTCAGGCCATCCATCACGATTTTGTTGGCTGATTCCACCTGGCCATTAGTCTGAGCATGATGGACAGAGGCTGTCCGATGCTCGATGTTCAACTCCTCCAGATACTCCTTCACTTGAGCCCCGTTAAACGGTGGACCATTATCGCTGATCACCACCTTAGGAATCCTGTATCTGGATACAATATGAGTCTGAAGAAACTTGACGATCTGGTTCCCCGTCGTCTTGGCCAACGCCTTAACTTCTATCCATTTCGAAAAATAATCGATAGCCACAAGCAAATACTTACATTGACCTTGTGCCTGTGGGAGAGGTCCCACCAAGTCGATGCCCCACTGCGCAAAGGGCCAAGCACTCTTGATGGACGTCAGGTTAGCAGCCGGAGCCGCGATATTCGGGGCATACCTCTGGCACGCATCACAGGATCGGACTAACGCCGTCGCCTCCTTGTTCATCGTAGGCCAATAATAGCCCAGATTCAACACTTTCCTCATAATGGATAGGGCCCCTTCGTGACAAGCCGCGACCCCTTCGAGCACCACCCTCAGGATTCGACTTGTGTCGGGCTCAGCCACACATTTCAAGTACGGAGTCGAGAACCAGCCCTTCTTGTATAGCTGGTTGTCCAGCATCACGTAATTAACCGCGATCCGACGTATCCTGTCAGCTACCACTTCATTATCGGGGACTGCCCCCGTAGTCAGGTACGCGACTATCGGGGTCATCCAAGTGGGTTCCTCCTCTGATCCTGCTCCAATAGCACACACCTCCGAGGGGTCGGTGGTCGACAAGATCACTTTCTCCAAGAAGTGCACCTTCCGATTTTCCTCCAAGGGTGCCCCCAAGGCGAATTTGCTCAAGGCATCCGCTTCCACGTTTTCTTCTCTCGCGAAGGTACTTTTTCATCATCGGGCTCTTCGCCTCATATCGCCCTTGGACTTGATTCACAATCAGGCCCGCGTCACATTTCACCTTTAAGTGAGCAACTCCCATACCTTTGGCAATTTTCAGGCCTGTGATAAGAGCCTCATACTCAGCTTCGTTGTTCGTGGCCCTAAACGTTAAGGCCAAAGCATATCGAAGGGGCTCACCCTCGCCTGGTGGTATCAATACGAAGCCTGCTCCTGATCCGTCTGAACTCGAGGAGCCATCCGTATACATCTTCCAAGTATTTTCCTCATTTGGCTGTTCTGATTGCTCTGCCATCTCTGGTTGCTCTGCTATCGGGACCTCCATGATTGCCCCCTCTACAGGGCCCACTTCTTTCAGATCGGGGGCTGTAGACTCTGCTATGAAATCCGCCAACGCCTGTCCCTTAATAGCCGTTCTCGGAGCAAAGTGTATGCGGAACTCACTAAGCTCGACTGCCCATTTCACTAATCTCCCCGACGCATCAGGTCGGTTCAAAAAATGCTTCAGAGGCAGATTCGTCAACACAGTGATCTCATGCGCATGGAAGTAAGGCCTCAGCTTCCGAGCAGTAATAATCAACGCAAAGAGATACTTCTCAACGGCGGGATAATTCATTTCAGATTTGGCAAACTCCTTGCTTACATAATAAACGGGGACTTGATTACCCTCGACAACCTTCACTAACACAGAGCTAATGGCAAATTCGGAAACAGCCAAGTATAGATAGAGCGGCTCGCCTGGGGTCGGTTTCGCTAATGGCGGGAGGGTGCGAAGGTGCTGCTTGAGTGCTTGGAACGCCTCTTCACACTTGGCAGTCCACTCAAACTTCTTGTTGGCCCTCAGAACTTCAAAGAACGGCATGGATCGATCGCTCGCCTTGGACAGGAAGCGATTCATTGCAGCCAGTCGGCCATTCAGCACTTGCACCTCCCGATGGTTTATCGGAGACTTCATCTCCTCGATTGCCCTCAGCTTCTCAGGGTTCACCTTAATTCCTCACTGGCTTACCATAAAGCCCAAAAACTTCCCCGAGTGGACTCCGAAGGCGCACTTGGTCGGGTTCAAGCGAACCTGATGAAGCCTCATCCACTCAAACGCCGTGGCTAGGTTGTGCACATGATCCTCAGCTTGTCGGGACTTCACCAGCATATCGTCCACGTAAGCCTCCATGGTTTTCCCTAGCATATCCCCGAACAACTTGTTCACCATCCGCTGGTAGGTTGCCCCGGCACCGATCAATCCGAAAGGCATGACATCATAATGATAAATGTCACTTTCGGCATAAAAGGCAGTGTCGGGGGCATCCTCCTTAGCCATCTTGATCTGATTATAGCCCGAGTACGTATCCATGAAGCTCAACAACTCATGTCCCGACGTGGCATCCACCAACTGGTCGATTCTCGGGAGCGGGTAACAGTCCTTCGGTCAAGCCTTATTCAGGTCGCGGAAATCAACACACATCCGCCACTTCCCATTGCTCTTCTTCACCAGCACCGGGTTAGCGACCCAAGTCTGGAATCGGAGCTCCTTGATAAATCCAGCGTCGAGCAACCTGCCCACCTCCTGCTGGATCGCGATCCTCTTGTCCGCGCCCATCATCCGCCTATTCTGCGCGATAGGCTTGATCGCGGGATCAATCTTCAACTCGTGCACGATCACATCGAGGCTGATTCCTGGCATGTCACTCGGGGACCAGGCAAACAGCTCCTTGAACTCCTTCAGCAGCTCAATCAATTCTCGGGCCCTTTCGTCAGACAGGGCGGACCCGATTTTCACTTTCGTCTGAGGTCCGTCAATCTCGACCTCCTTCAAATCCTCCATGGGGGCGGGACGCCCAAACTCCTCTCTGGGATCAGCATCGGTCTGGAGGATTGTCATGGCCTCCCGTCTCTTACGTCTGGTGGCATTAACATAGCATCTCCTGGAAGCCACCTGGTCGCCCTTAACCTCCCCGACCCCGTGGTCAGTCGGGAACTTCATCTTCTGGTGCACATTCGAGGCAACTGCCATCAGGGGGTTGATGGTGGTTCTCCCGATAATCGCGTTGTAAGTCCCCGCGGACTCAACCACCACAAAATCTACATTTCTCCTCTCCGCCTTCAACCCGCTACCAAACTCCACTGGTAAGGTGATCATTCCCAACCGATAGGAGGTAATACCAGAGAACCCGACCATCGGGAAGGTCACCTCCTTCAGATCCTTCTTCGTTTTCCCCATGGCTTCCAGCGCGTCCATTAACAGAATGTCAGAGGAGCTCCCTCCGTCGATCAAAATCCGCTTCAACTCGTACCCATCCACGTCCAGGGTCACGACCAGAGCATCATCGTGTGGACTCTCCACGCCTATCGGGTCCTCCGCGGAAAAGGAAGTCACCATCTCTTCCTTTGCGGTCCAGGATCGGGACCTCTTGCCTAGCACCACAGCAGCAGAAATTCTAGAGGCATAGACCTCCCGAGAGGCTGTGGTGTCACCTCCTGCGGAAAATCCTCCGTGAATCACATTGATGGTGCCCCGCTTCTCCTTACGGGCACCCGAGGACTCTGGCTCAGACTTCTTCTTCTTCGGAGAGAGATCGCGGGATCAGGAACGAGACCGCGATCGAGATCGAGAGCGGGAACGACACCGCTTTTCAGCCACAAACTCCTTGAGCTTCCCCTTCTGGATCAGCTTCTCGATCTCCTTCTTCAGCTCCCGACAATGGTTGGTGTCGTGACCGCTGGCGCGGTGGAACCGACAGTAACGATCGGTACGGGATCCCATAAACTCTCCTTCCTTCTTCGGGGGGTACCTAGAGATACCCTGTCGATCCATGACCGCTAGCACCTCCGTCATGGAGCTGTTCAGAGGGATGCTATAGTCCTCCCGCTTATCCTTCCTCGGGGGACGCCTGTCCTCCCTTCGATAAGAACGACCTCGAGTCCGACTGCCCTCGGACTTATCCTTCCGCTTATGGTCGTCCACTGGCTTGAGCGACTGCTTCCCCCTGTTCGACTTCGGGGGCTCGAGCTCTCCGGCAGCTATTTTTGACTCTTGCACGTCGATTTGCTGCTTCACCCTCTTCTGGATTGCCTCCATGTTTCACACAGCTTTCTCAGCCACGCTGTGCATCAGGTCGGAACCGTTGGGGGCTGTTAGGTTTCGAAGGAAGGTACGGATGGTTTCTCCCTCCGATATCTCTACATCAATCTCCGCCACGCTGGCAGTGTATCGCTGGTAATAGTGCGCCAGCGACTCGTCAGGCCTTTGCACCACTTGGGCCAGGGACCTCACACTCTTCAGGAGACGCCGACGACCCTGATACTGCTGAATGAAACGGTCATGCATGTCGGCCCAGCAGGTGATGCACCCCGGGGGTAGGCTAAAGAACCAGGTCAGGGCCCTCTCACCCAGTGTGTTCGGGAACAGCACACACACGATATCGTCGTTCGGGGCTCTGCCAAGACATGCCATGAGGTGCTTCTGAACATGATGAACTGGATCTCCTTCGCCATCATACTCCTTTACCGTGGGGATACCCAGCCCTGGCGGGGCGAGGGTGTCTATTAGTCGGGGAACGAAGTGATGAGTGGATCAATCCCTCAGTTCTGACATCATCGGCTTTTGCTCCCCCAGGCAGATGTTCACGATCTTCACTACCTGATCGGGGGTGATGGGACCATTGAGTGGAATGGTCCTATGATGCACTGGTCCTGGCCCGTCGACCACAAATCGCTCTGATTGAGCGGGCTCCTTACCCTTATCCAGGCTTCCGGGTTGGGCCTCCTGCACATTCTGAACCTCTGCTGGCGGGGGCACCTCCTCCTGCCTCTTGGCCGCCTCTCTCCTCTCTAAGAGAGCCTCCACGGCCGCCAAAAAATCGGCATGGCATCCGCCACAGCCTTCGCCAGATCCGTGTTTGGAGGAACCTCCTCCTCTCTATTCTCTTGGTGCTGCGCAACATCTTCAGGGACTTCGTTGTGCCCCCATGTTCGGGAGACCTCAGCAGGGAGCTGCTGGTCCTCAGCATGCTCCGGTGGCGAATTCAGAGTCGTCCCAGCGGGATGACGGGAACCACCAGATTGTCCTTGCCTCCTCTGCTTACCAGCCGCCATTGAACGAGTAGAAGTCATACTAGCTTTTTGTCACGCTTCCCACAGACGGCGCCAATGTTGGATCACGGTGGAACTCCGGTACGGTCTTGACGGCGATCCGAGCTCCTTCGCTCCACGTAATCCTGCAAGAGGGGATAGACCGGGCGGTGACCCAGAATTCCTCTCCGATGCTTAAATGAGTATCTCGTATGAACTGGTAAGCAAGAGTCTCAGTATGTAATCGTATTCAATCTGACGTAACTTCTGCCTTTTTATAGGCGAAGAAGTACCTCAGTTACCTGGCGAACCGTTGGGGTGGTTAGCCCATATTCCGCTTATCTCGGCTATGATCCCGCCTATCACGGGCATAATCTCGCCTATCTCGGCCACGCTCCGCGTATCTCGGCCAGGATCCCGCCTATCTAGGCCATGATCTCGCCTATCTCGGCCACGCTCGGCGTATCTCGGCCTCAACCTCTGATAGGAAGTCCCGACTAATATCGGAGACTCCAGAGTTATCTCATTGGGTCACCGCTCGGGGCCCCTCGTCATCGTGACAGGGCTAATCACTCTCAGGGATTCATCATCGGGGCCTACTTAAAGGCATCTCATCGGTACCGTCCAGCTCGCCTATCGGGACCGACTCTGTCGGGACCTTTCATCATCGGGACTCCCGCTATCGGGACCCTTCGCCTTGGTCTTCTTGACCTCCTTTTAGGGCCCAGTGGGCCTATTCACCGTTTCCTCACCGTTAAAGGGCCTAAAGGCCATAGCGAAACCCATCATGATAGACATGCTGTGATGGTTGGAAATGCCTAGGATTCGTGTCTAGAATGTTGCGTAATTGAATATAAACATGAATTCCAGATCCGCCCCTAATGTATAAAATAATTTTAAAATCGAAAATCAGTCGCCAAATATGTATGATTGATGTGGAAGTTTCATGTTTGACACGTATGCAAGAATGTTGAGGATGTAGCCATTTGATAATTTAATTGGATGTAGAATTATATATGCATGAGTGAATTCATCGAAATATTTTTCCAAAATAAAAAGGGCCTTAGGAGAGCCAAGATCGGGTATGCTTGTTTAAAATCTCTGTTTCGGTAATTTGCGATTAAAACCCTTTTAAATGACTGATCTATTGGATAGAAGACGACAGTAATGTGAACTCTTTCACAGCCATATTCCATTGGTTTACAGGTGGTCGGTTGGTTCTGATGACTCAGGAATCGTTACTTGTCGCATTCTATCTTAATAGATATCCGATGTATGCAATTCTTTCTCAAAATTTTATTGGCTCCCTGATTTTGCATGATTATCAATGTGTTAGTATAATGGTTGCGATCAGCAATGTTATCTCCCAAATGAACAAGGGAGTGAGATTGAACATCAACAATTATAAGATCTGGAATAAGCGCGCAAGATGGTAATTACTGAAATGAAAGGTTTAGAGCATCTGACTTCGAATCATGCCAGGCCATTGGGAGACCTCACGGCCGAACAAAAGGAATTCCATGATGAATGGGATACGAAGGACAAGGAAATTCGTTCCGCTTTGTTGTCACTGCTTGAGGATGACATACTCTATGGGTATGATAACTTTGAGTGTGCCATGGACCTGTGGGATGTTCTTAAGCCAGGGTTTGGTGTTTACACCACAGCACAGAAGCGATCTTTAAACATCGCTTTAGACTCGTATAAGATGAATCACAAGCACACAATGAATGAGCATATTAGACACATGTCTAACATGCTTGTTGAACTCAAGGAGGCAGGAGAAATCCTGACCGAGGAACTGAAGGTTCAACGTGATTCGATCCTTATCTGACTCTTGAAACAACATGAAAATGCATCTTACCCATGCCACTCAACTCGATAACATCGAGAAAGTGTGAGTTCATCTCGAGCTGGAAGAGGATTGTCTCAAAGTTGAAAAGCCGAGAGCGGAAATGCATCTTGCATCCTCGCATCCAGCTGAGCAAATGGGTAAACGCAAAGGAAAGGGCCTTCAGGTTAAGGCTGACAAGTCTTTGGCTCCAAAACCTCGGAAGAAGTTCAAACACAAGCAATTCGGTGACAAGAAAAGGCAAGCAAAACAAACACGTAAAGAGGAAACTCGAACGTGATTTAGGTGTGGCGTGAATGGACACCTAGCTATTGCCTGTACCAATCCTCCTAAGGTACGTGCTGAAGAATAATGAAAACCTCATAAATTCTTATAGGACTCTTCTCACTCTAAAGTAATTCAATTTACCCTTTTTGAATTACAGAATCGAGAAGGAGAACAAGCACAGACCTGAAGAGTTTGCCTCGGAAACATAAAGATTAAATGAAAGAATTTATCTTTATTTGCTAAAAGAAGCTCTCCTTAATTTTTTCAGTTTAAGATACTTAATAATAAGGGTTAAGAACCTATGAAGGGTCTGAACTATCACCCATGTTAACGGGAGAGGTCTGAAATTTAAAAAGTTAATAACAGAGGTCTGAAATTTCAATTTTGTTGATTTGAGGTTTTCCGTCCATTTTTAGGGTTAAATTTAACAGAATTGTGTGAAATGACACTTTTGCCCCTTTAATTATTTTTTTTATTTAATATCTTATTTAAGGAAATGTGAAATGAAAATTTTACCCCTAAAGTCAAATTAAAACCACCCAACTTCGTCCACCGCCACGCGACTCCGGCCACCACCACCCGACTCCGGCCACCACCACCTCTGCTCCGGCGACCCGACTCCGACCACAACCTCAGCAAAAAAACTCCGATCGGAGCCCAATCGGGGCCGGTGGCTCCGATCGGAGCCCAATCGGGGCCGGTGGTTCCGATTTGGGCCCAATCGGAGCCTTGGTGATGGTCGCTGGAGTACGGTGGTGGTCGCCGGAGTACCGTGGTGGTCGCCGGAGTACAGTTGGGGGTCGCCGGAGTACGGTTGGTGGAGCCGTGGTGGCTTCAAGGGCATTTTGGTCTTTTCACTTCAAGCATGTGAGGGGCACACTTGATAGAAGGGTATTTTTGGAAATTTATTTTATTTCCGGTCACATGCCAAGCATGTGACCAACTTCCGTTAGTTTTAACGGAAAAAACTAACGAAGACCGCTGTTATCAACAAAACTGAAATTTCAGACCTCCGTTATTAACTTTTCAAATTTCAGACCGCTCCCGTTAACATGGGTGATAGTTCAGACATTTCATAGGTTCTTAACCCTAACAATAATAATGTTCCTTGAAACATAGGAACCATTTCATTTTAAGCATGTGATAAATGCTTGGAAAAAGAATTAATTACAAATCCTTCTCATGCTATTCGATCATTTATTGCTGTTTGATGCATTGCTTATAAATCTTACTTTATTTTTAGTACTCCATCAAATGAAATAATTAGTAATAATAATCATGTGCAAAATCGACTAGATTAAATTGAATTAATTTGGAAACGAAATGATTTAACCTAGTGTTAAAACTTCGGTGAATAGCGCTACACGCGAGTGGACCTCGAAAGACGGAACACATCGTTTCAAAATAGGATTTTAATGATGAAGTGTTTAAGTGATGAAATGCTGAATTTTTGTTTGCATCCCTTCGGAAATAACTTACTGATAACTTTTACATCAGAAAGAAGTATGCTTCATAAACTACCACGACCTTGTAAAAGTATCAGCTCACGCATTGGGTGAAAACCCAAGATGCTAAGTTCCGAGATGGGATGAAATCCCCAAGATAAGTTTGCAAACGAAGAAGGATCTAGTCGATTAAACGATTTTCCTTCCATAAGCCTTGAAAGATAAGTCAGGCTAGGCATTCAAATCAAGTGAAACACACTTCAAGAACATAGTGTTAGATTCAATCTATTTGGCGTTCCCTATGGGATGAAGTAGATAACTCACTTGTATGTAAACAGCGTTCCAATGAAATCGGTAGAACACGATGCCATAAAAGCTAAAGAATGATAATGAGTGAAATCATATCATCGCATGACATTAAAGTGCGCAATAAACACGTATTTAGGACAAGAGTACGTTACCTACTCTTAGAAGATACATGTTTAACGCTTTTGAAAATGGTGTCGTGGTCGAACATGAGACTCTACGTCACATGAGGACGAATTTCCTATGCATGGTCAGTTTCAAACTGATGTAGTCTTGATCAAACCAGAGCAGTAACACTGACAATCAGGCCCCACTTAATTCGAGTGGGAGAGATTTGAACCGGCAACACTTCAAGTGAATGACATGGTCAATGATAATGGAAACATTTTCATAGTAAATCTAGTGGGAGGAATAAACCCTACCACATGAGATCTCTGTTGCCGCAGAGACGAATCAAGTAGAACCTGATAGCCATATTGCTAAACCAGGAATGCCACAACTGCCTAGACTACCCATTGTTTCCAATGAGAGTGATCCGACTAACTTGGTTCCAGGTCCTAGTGATCAAGGAATTCATCTCTTAAATAAAACCCCGAGACCAAGAGTTCGTCCAAGGAAAGATGTAGGCCAAGGTTTAAGCACTGCTCTTGTTCCCATTGGAAGTGATGCTACGATAAGAGGCATTATTCCGAGTGGGAGAAACGTTCAGACTCAAGATGGGATTAAAAAGCCTAGACGAAAGTCAAAGGCATCGAACCCACTGAGTAGGGTGATAACCTCAATCTAACGATTGTTAGTGATCATTGGAAAGACCTCAAGTGGAGAAATGGAAGAAAATAATAAAAGAGAAAGACCGCCTAAATGAAATTATAGTCTTTAGTTGATTTACCTGCTAACCACAAGGGCACAAGGATAATGTGAGTCCTGAAAGAAGGTCACCACTGATGGAAAATGTCGGGAGGTGCGAAACCCGACTTGTTGCAAAAGGATATACCCAACTTCATGGAGTGGGCTTTGAAGAAACATACTCATCAACTGTGCATTACACCACAGTACGGGCCGTTGTGGCCTTGGTCGCAAGTCTCGACCTCGAGTTGTACCAAATGGATGTTAAGACTGTATTCCTCCACGAAAACCTAGAGGAAGAGATCTACATGGAGCAACCTGAGGGTTTCATTACTCCTGGTATCGAACGTAAATTTTGTAAGCTCCAAAGGTCCATTTACGGTCTTAAATAGCCGTCTCGGCAATGGTACCGCAGATTCCACGAGGAACTCGTAGGAAACGGATTCGTGAATCTTCAAGAGGATCCGTGCGTGTATTATAAGACCTCCGGGTCTAAGTATGTCATCTTAACCTTATACGTGGACGACATAATCATTGCCGCAAATGATGTGAGTATTATGAACAAGTCAAAGTCTTGGTTAGCATCTGTATATGAGATGAAAGACATGGGAAAAGCCACGTACATCTTAGGCATTAAAATTGCTAGAGATTGGGCTACTCGGAAATTATATATATCTCAAGAAGCTTATATCAACAAATTGTTGAAAAGATTCAGATTACAGGATGCCAAACCCGTGGATACGCCGGTTGTGTTTGGGCGCGCACTATCAAAACTTGACGACCCCAAGAACCTGGCTGAGCGAGAACAGATGAAGGGTGCATGGTATTTAAGCATGGTCGGTAGTTTGATGTACGCCATAAAATGCACCCGTCCGGATATCTCTTACGCTGTGGGCCTAGTAGGACGTTTCCAGTTAGATCCTGGCTATCAACATTTGAAGGCTGTAAAACGAATTATTCGTTATCTGAAAGGTACTGCCGACTACGCACTGTGCTATGAGGGCGGGAAATTAGAATTGACCTGTTACAGTGACGCCGACCATGGTGGCGATCCGAATGATCGTAAGTCAACCACAGGAGGAGTGCTTCTCCTTGCTAAAGCCTACATTTAATGGACGAGCAAGAAGCAAACATGTGTCGCGCTGTTCACGATGGAATCAGAATTCGTAGCCCTCTCCAAGAATGCACAGGAAGCGGTCTGGATGAAAAGACTTGTTACTGCGCTGCTTGATGACGATGTTGGGAGTAAACCTGTGAAGGTGTTCTCTGAAAGTCAGGCAGCCATTGCGGCAGTAAAGAATCCGAAGTACCATAGTAGGACCAAACACATTGATGTGAAATATTTTTATGATAAATCTATGGTAGAAGACAATATAATCACTTTGGAATACTTGTCCACTGGTAACATGGTAGCAGACCCATTAACTAAACCACTACGCAGGGAGATATTCGAAATGCATGTAAAACTACTTGGATTGCGTAAGGTTTAAAAGTCGCATGTATCTGTGATAATATTATTGATATTTGAGAGTTACATTTTTGAAACGAAAGAATTGCAATTGAGTTTATGATCTATCGACGTCATAATGTTAGAATACATCAGATTTATGGTATATAAACTAAGTCGTAGGAGGATGCAATCCTCTTCCAAAACTATGTCGAATGTGGGCCTTACCTCATCACACAAGTACAGTCGTCTTGCGGTGGAGGGAGGCCTCTACCAAGCAATATTGGCTAAGATTAAGGGGGATAAACCTGATTACGCAGGACGATTATCTAGTCTCTGAGTAACTCGACATGATCTTCGTTTTGAAAATCGCTGTGATGAACTTCGCTCGTCATTAATCCACATTCAGGGCAAGATGAGAATCTGCGATAGCATGATTGACATATCACATTCCTGTCAAATTAAATGTTCAGGTATGCTATCGACGCGTGCTTCATACTGCACGTGCCATCTTCCACCACGGGGTCACAGCTCGGTTGTGCTAGATAAGAATCCTCGTGATTCTAGCGGGCGCAAACTTCTTCACCTCGAGCGTGTGATTGATCCCGGGAGCCTTATGAGAAGGCATCCAATGTATCTTCACGGACTTAGAAGTCATATCTAAGGTCAGGCTCAATGTTTGCTTTTCGGCGTACGAGCGTAGTGCTGAACAAAAAGGCCCACTGACCACGTCTTTGGAAACCGGTTGGGTTTGACTAAGGATATGAGCGATGGGGATGGTCAAGTTCACTTGTAATTCACCAATTCTTGTATTCACTAGGTGGCCACAAACTGGATATTAGTTGAAGGATGTGAATACTTGTACGGATGCTTTGGAGAAGTGTTCCTATGATGAAACTAGGCAAAAGGAGAATTATCAGTTGACCTAGGATACAACGTGACACTATATAAATTTTGTTTATAACAGGTTGATTGGAGAAAAGGGGATCAACGTTCCGCGGGCGCTACAACACTCCTAACAGATGAGTAGCACGATGACCGTCGTGTCCGACGGTCGCACTGCAAACCTCGTATAAACTATTCAGAAACAAGGGCGACATCGATGTAGTGAAATGTTGATGCAGATTTGGACAAAAATACATTAACAGGCACCCTCCCATTCCGGCGAGTGGGAGCCGTAAGCATATGGTGATGGGTGCCCTAAAATAGAAGCCCATTAAATGTATATGTTACCTAAGTTAATTGGGTACATGTCAAATTAGGACATTGGGCCAGACCCAAATCCTAATAGACATGAGAGGCCCAAAATTGGGCCTCACTTATACATAGGCCGGCCGAAGTATTAGTGAGGGGTAAGGTGGAATTTTGTCCACTTTACTCCTCCTATATATATGGGGTGTTAAGGGTTTTATTAGGTTAATCCTTAATCCTTCCTTGGAGTGTTTTAGAGAGAAAAACCTTCGTTCCCATAACACCTATATCGGTCGAACCACACATACACCAAGGGTGTGCCAATTTGCCTTCGAGCAAACACTCCGGAGATCCGTCCCTTGTCAAGAATCGATCTGAGGTTTTTCTGCGGAGAATATAGCGCGTAGGGCTTCCTTCAAAAGAACCTCTACGGGTGCCGACCGGAAGATCGTGAACTCCCTTTGCAAGGATCTTGGGACTACGGACTACTTGTGAGGTATGTGCGAATCTTCCGCTGCGTAATATTGATTATTAGCATGTAGCATGTTTATAGTATCCTTAGTGATTACTCCCCGTAATCTAACAGTTAGTTGATTTGCCTGCTAAACACAGAGCTGTAGGGGCAAAGTGGGCTCTGAAATTGAAATTCACTGCTGATGGAAACGTTGAGTGCTACAAAGCTTGATTTGTTGCGAAAGGATATACCCAACTACACGGAGTTGACTTTGATGAAACACACTCATAGATTGTGCGTTACACCACAGTCCGGGCCATCCTGGCCTTGGTTGCTAGCCTTGATCAGGAGCTGCACCAAATGGATGTTAAGACTACATTCCTTAATGGGAACTTGGAGGAAGAGATCTACATGGAGTAACCGTAGGGTTTCGTAACCCCTGGGAACGAACGTAAAGTTTGTAAACTCCAAAGATCGATCTATGGTCTTAAACAATCGTCTCGGCAATTGTACCGGAAATTCCACGAGGAAATCTTTGGCAATAGATTTGAGAATCTTCACGAGGATCCCTGCATGTACATGAAGACCTCTAAGTAGAAGTATGTTATCTTGAAATTGTACGTCGATGACATACTCATTTCCGTGAACGACGTGAGTTATTTGAATGAATCAAAGTACTGGCTAGAATCTTTATTCGAGATGAAGGACAGGGCTGTGGTTTTTCAGATTCGGTTTCAGTTTTTCGAGAGGATTTTGCATCGATTTGAGCTTGGATCTTGAGGATTTTTGCATCGATTATTCGGATTACTTGAAGATTAAGCTGTTGCTGCTTCATTTCGTTGATTGGCTTCTCATTATTCCTGTTTCGGATTGGAGATTTCAGCAATTCTGTTTCAGCAATTCAGTTTTTAAGCTGCAGCTATGTGTGGAGCAGTTTCTGCGTGTGTATTTGCTGCTGTAATCTGCTGTTTCTTTCAGCAGTTCAGTTTAAAGAAGCTTCGATCCTGTAATATGGATTCGTTTCTGGCCTTCTGAGATCATCATCACTGCTGGAATACTTTGGATCTTCATTCCACGTTGTTCTTGGACTGTTGCTGCTGTTCTTGCTGCACATTTGCTTTCCGTGAGGTTTAATTCTCCTTGATTTGGAGATTCATGATTCGTTTCTGCACTTCACATGCTTCCTGGACATCTTTGCGAAACTTCTGTGGCATTGATTCGATTAATCGAATCGTTTGAAGGTATTTTCTGATTCAAATTCAGATTTCGTTCCTATTTTGCTGCTGGATGTTCAATCTTCGAATTCGAGCTTGTTTCTTGATCATTTGTTGTGATTCGAATTGCATTGGATTCGCTTTTGATGCTGCGTTTATATCTG
This sequence comes from Clarkia xantiana subsp. parviflora, assembly GCA_036873135.1. NCBI lineage: Eukaryota > Viridiplantae > Streptophyta > Magnoliopsida > Myrtales > Onagraceae > Clarkia > Clarkia xantiana. The sequence continues at coordinate 4,821,635 of JAPTYO010000018.1, forward strand.
AGCTGAAATTTGTTGATTGCTGCTACGGATTGGATCGATTTGATCAGTTTTTGGAGCTGCATATCTGTGTTCTTCATGCTGCAGCATAGTTGCTGAATTTTCTGGAAATTCGATTTGGATAATCGATTGTTTGCAGCAATTTGGACTGGATTTGATGTGCCTTATGGTTGCTAATGGATTCAAGTTGTTTTGGAATCGTTTTAACGACGATTAGATCTGGTTTGCCTGGGTTTTTTCATGATGAACACCTGGGATTTCGTTGAAGATTTGAAGATCTTCAACTGCTGGAAAATAGTGCGTCTGCGTGGCTTCAAACCCGCGACATCTGTGGCTGTAGCACCGTGCACCCTCCGTGCACCGGGATTTAAACTTGGAGTTGGCTCGTCTTGTGCACCCCGGTGCTCCCTCATGTGCTCTGCACGTGTTTTAGCCATTTTGGTCGAATTTTTGGCTGATTTGGGGCTTATTTTGAAGTTTTGAAGACTTTGGAGCTTCTTTGCAAGCTTTTGGGTATTTGGGGTTGTTTTAGGAAGTTTTCCATTTTGGGATGCTCTTTTGAGGACTTTGGGGCTGTTTTGGAGAAGTTTCAGAGTTGGGGCATTTTTGCTGATTTTGTGAAGTTTGGGGCTATTTTGAGGATAGTTCTAAATATTGGGGCTTCTTAGGAGCTTTTGAAGACTTTGGGGCTGTTTTGAGGATAGTTTTCAAGTTTGGGGCCGTATCCCGAAATTGGATTTTCGAGGGGCCGTATCCCGAAATTGGATTTTCGAGGGGCCGTATCCCAAAATTGGATTTTTGAGGGGCCGTTTTGTGAAGATCGGGTTATGTACCTTGGAATTTGTGAAGACCGGGTTATGTACCTTGGCATTTGTGAAGACCGGGTTTGTTGGACCTTGGCAATTTGAAGACCGGGTTCTGATTGGACCTTGGCATTTTCATTCATCGTCAAAGTTTTCTCTCAAATTTTCCCTTTATTTCTTTTATTAAAAGGAAGAATAAGGAAAAGATGGGGGAATATAGATGTACATATTTGTACATACATATATATGTACTCATACTTGTATAGATACATGGTACCTTAGGTTGACTTGTATAGTTGACTTAGTTAGGATTGGTCTCCTATATATAGTAGTCTCCTAACATGTAATACTTGGTTGAATCAATTATATCATTCATATTCTATATCTCCTTATGGTTCAACCCTCATCTCCACATTATAGAACTTAATACGTACATCCTAGGCATTAATATTGCTAGGGATCGGGCTGCTCGTAAACTATGTCTTTCTCAAGAAGCCTATATTAAAAAATTGTTGAGAAGGTTCAGTCTCCAAGATATCAAACCTATGGATACGCCGGTAGTGTTTGGGTGCGCAGTGTCGAAGCGTGAGTGCCCAAAAGACCTGGCGGAGCGTGAACAGATTAAAAGTGCAGAGTACCTCAGTATGCTTGGTAGTTAAATGTACGCCATGCAATGCACTCGTCCATATATTTGTTACACTGTGGGCTTAGTTGCACGTTTCCAATCAGTCCCTATATATCAACATTTACGGGCCGTGAAACGAATCATTCGATATCTGAAACGTACTGCCGACTACGGACTGTGCTATGAGGGTAGGAAACTTGAATTGATTAAGTTCAGTGACGCTGACCATGGTGGCGATCCAGATGATCGCAAGTCCACCTCAGGAGGAATATTTCTCCTTGTTAAAGCCGCCATTTCATGGATGTGCAAGAAGCGATCCTGTGTCACGCTATATACGATGGAATCCAAATTGGTAGCCCTCTCTAAGAATGCACATGAGGCTGTCTGGCTAAAGATACTTTTGACTGCTCTACCTGACATTGAGGACAGGAGTAAGCCTGTGAGGATTTACTCAGACAGTCAAGCAGCGATAGCTTAGTTAAGAATCTGAAGTACCATAATAGGACGAAACACATTGATGTTAAATATAATTATGCGATGAGTATGGTAGAAGAAGAACTGATCACATTATAATACTTTTCCTCTGAGAGTATGGTGGCAGACCCATTGACAAAACCTTTCCGCATGGAAGTTTTCGAAAAGAATATAAAAATGCTTGGACTGCGTAGGGTTTAGGAAGCTTGTATTGTGTCAATAAAACTTTAAGCTTTGAACTGATATTTTAAATAAAAAAATTGCAATTTGAGTTTATAATTTTAGGACGTCATAATGACTGAATTACATCGGATTTACGGTCTATAAACTAGTCGTTGGAGTGTAAAACCTCCCAATAAAATATTTTGAATGTGGGCATTGCCTCGTCACACATGCACGGTCGTCTTAATGGAGGGGGTGTACCTCTACCATGTCATGACCGGCTAAGAACCACGTTGTTTCGAAAGATAAACCTGGTTAAGCAAAACGATCATTTGGTGTCGGGGTTACACGACATGATCATTGTTTTGCGGATCGTTGTGATGAAGTCTGTTCGTCAACAACCACATTTGGGCCATATGAAAATCTGCGATGGCATATGACATTTCCAACTCCCGACAATATGTAAGCTCATGTTATGCTATCGACGCTCAATTCATACTACGCGTGCCACGATGGGGTTATGCTCAGTTGTGCTAGGTGGAATCTTCCGAGATTCTGATGGGTGCAAACCTCTTCACCTTGAGCACGTGACTGATCCCGGGTGCTTAATTAAGGAGCACCCGAAATATCCTTACCACTAAGAACTCATATATAAAGTAAGGATCAATGTTCGCCTCCACGCGTACGAACACAGTGCCCGAACAAAAAGGCCTTGTGACCACGTACTGGAAAACGGTTGAGTTTGACTAAGGATATGAGCAATGGGAATGGTAATGTATATTTGTATTCTACGACTCTTGAGTTCGCTAGGTGGCAACCAACCAGATATTACTTAAAGGTTGTGAATACTTATACGGATGCCTTTGAGAAGTGTTCTATGTGGAAACTAGGCAATTGGAGAATAACAGTTGACCAGGGATACATCGCAGCACATTGAAGCAATAGGTTAATAACAGGTTGGGAATCAACGTTCCGCGGACGCTACAACACTCTTAACTGATGAGTAGCACGATGTCTGTTGTGTCTGGCGGTCGCACGACAAACCTCGTATGAAAATTTCAGAAGCTGGACCAGATCGAAGAATTAATGTTGATGTGATGGTCGACAACATATTAACAGACACCCTCCCATTCCGGCGAGTGGGAGCTGTTGGCATTTGGTGAATGGGTCGCCGTTACAGACACCCGCCGTAATTGGGTAATGTCACATTAGGGATATTGGGCTAGGCCTAAAATCCCAATTGACATGAGAAGCTCAAACTTAGGCCTCCCCTAATGCTTGTCGGTCAAAACTTAAGGTGGGCACCCTAGGAGGGTTTTCCCCACCTCCTCTTATAAATAGAGGATGTCAGGGATCTATTGAAGGTTAATCGCTCTTCCTCCTTAGTGTTGAGACGAAATAAATCCTCCTCCCTAGAAATAAGTTTCGGCCGAACACTATAGCATTGAGGTGCCAAGTTGCTTCGAGCAATTACCCTAGATATCCATCCCGCTGATGAATTGAAATAGGCTTTGCTGTGGAGACTATTCCTCGTAGGTGATTCTTTGATCAGAGTTCCTACATGAGACGTCCGGTGGACCGCAAACTCCCCGTCACGATCTTGGGCAACGGAAAGCATTGTAGGTATGTGCCTCATATCCACTGTGTAATTAGATACATAGCATGAACCTTGTTTTTGTTTCCGTAGTTATTATCCCCTAATTCCAACAGGATGTCACCCATATGATAGGTGTTTTTTTCCCAGCAAAGCATATTAGAGGAAAGTCGACTTTCTTCAAATCTTTCATGGTGAATCCTAAATTCAGGAAAGCTTTATAGAAAAGAATGTTTGTCGAGCTTACACTGTCGATGAGAACCCTTTTAACTTCATACAGAGCCACTGTGGCAGTGATTAACAAGGCGTCTTCGTGAGGTTGAGTCACCATCTAGAGATCGTCCGTTGTAAAACTAATAATCGCCAGGTCGAAATCTCGAGGTCTCTTTCCCTTCATGGCTGTCGTAGCAATTTGGGTGGCATATAATTTGCGAGCTTAATTATTCTCTCCTCCCGACGCAAATCCTACTGTAATGACATTGACAGTTCTTCTTTGGATGGGAGCAGAATTGTTAGGTGGCGTCGAACGAGAGTGCTTTCGTGGGCTTCTACTTCATTTTCTTGGTGCTTTGAAGGGCTTTTCGACGAACTTCAATGATGTTGCCTCATTGAATAAGGGTCTCGATATATTTTTTTTAATGCAACAAAATTGTTTATGTCGTGACCCTTGACACGGTGGTAACGACAATAGTTGTTTATTTGTTGAACCATTGGATATTTCCTCACTAGAGGTGGGTCATCCAATATGAGCTTCTCCATTTCATAGAATACCACTGAGATACTGTGCGTGAGAGGGGTGTATCGCGCCAAGTAAGGATTAAGATCCCGTTTTTGTTTTGGGCAATTACTCTGTCGAAAGCTCCCATCTCGCTTTCTTCTTTCTTTTGAGGTCGGGAGTGGGGTTGTTCTTCCATCTTGGGCGATATAAACCGCTTTCCTGATTCCACAAGTGACATCCCATGCGACCTTTCATGATCAATGTATTACTTGACTTTGGCGGCAAGAGCATCGATCTTTCTGTCAGGCTTCATTACCATGTTGTCTTTCAAAGCTTGGCTCTGCGACCTTAGTCCTCTCCAGAAGGTCCTAATGAGCTCGCCATTAGTAGCCTCTTCATTTAATTGTTGAAATATTCTAAGGTATTTATTATAATAATTTGCCAATGTTTCCTCGGGACCTTGCTCAATTTTATCCAAGATATCCATAATCTTAAGGCATTGCCTCTGACCTATATGCCCTTCTAAGAACTTGGTATTTAGATCTTCCCATGAATCTATTGAGTTGTCGGGGAGGCCAAAACACAATGTAGAGTCTTCTTCCTTGAGAGTGGTTGGGAAAGCGCCGCATAATGATCCGGCGTCGCCCCTCTTCCTATCAGAGAGAAGTTGTGGGCGTTAATTTGTCGAATAGGGTCTCCAGTGCAGTCATCAATATTTCTTGAAAAGACTTGAGGCGGGACTCCAGTGTCGAGAAGTTTTTTGGAAAATGGATGGGAAGTGTGGTCCCTGATAGTCAACATGTCAACCACTCCTCTTCTCTTCTTCTCCAATACCCCTTCTACTTCACGACTGGGGTGTCGGGTATTGCACCCTTCTAAGCCTATTTTTGATTTGGAAGTCTTGTTCACGTTGTCTTCATGTTTGAAGCTACATCTTCCTTGTTAGAGGCTTCAAGCACTGGTTCTTTAGCATTTGGCATAGCCCCTGTTTGGGCTTGAAATTCTATGAACGCCTTAATTTCTTCTAGTGGGACAGCCACGGGAGCTATCCTTGTTTCTATCTGATTTAGAGGTGGCTCATAGTGAGGAGGTTGTTTTTGTTGGATTCCGGGGACGTAATACTACGGAATGCTAAACGTGTACTAGCAAGAAATCTAATCTACGCAACGTAATTAATACAACTACCTTTTAGCTTTCCTGCCCGAGAACGATGTGGAGGGAGCTCTGATCCTCTGGTCGGAACCACGTGCAAGTTCTCCGTCAGAAGAAGTCCCACGCGACGAAGCTCCACAACAAGACCTCTGATCGATTCTTCAACGGAGATGGAACCTCGGACTTGATGTTGGTGGTGCCGAAAATTTTACTAGGGTGACAAGTTTTCTAAATGGAGATCCTTGTTTTTAATTGTGTGTTTAAACCCTTAGGAGTCACCCCTATATATAGTATTGGGTGGAGTTGCCAAAAGGCAACTCCACCCTATGTGATACTAGGGTTTCGGCCGAACCATGTAAAAAGGGGGGGGAGGCCCATTTTGGGCCTCCCTTGTCAATTACTAATTGGATTTGGCCCAATTAGCCCAGATTAAAAATTACCTAATTAACTTAGGTAATTCCCTTAATTAACGGGCTCCTATTACGGCGCCACGTCACCATATGCTAACAGCTCCCACTCGCCGGAATGGGAGGGTGCTCGTTAATCTATACGATTACGCAATGGTATCAACATCTCAGTCTTCGTCTCCGTCTTTGAATAGTTCATACGAGGCTTGCCGTGCGACCGGCGGATACGACGGGCATCGTGCTACTCATCTGTTAGGAGTATTGTAGCGCCCGCAGAACGTTGATTCCCTTTCATGAACCAAACCTGTTTGAAATAAAACTATGTACCGCACTGTATCCTTGGTCAACTGTTAATTCTTCAATTGCCCAGTTTTCCACAAATGAATACTTCTCCAGGGCATCCGTACAAGTGTTCACAACCTTCAACTAATATCTGGTTGGCAGCCACCTAGTGAACACGAGAGTCGGTGAATTAAAGGTGAACTTGACCATCCCCATCACTTATACCCTTAGTCTGACTCAACTGATTTCCAAGACGTGGTCCCTTGGCTGTTTTCTTTGGCACTACGCTCGTACGCCGGGAAGCGAGCATTGAGCCAGACCTTAGGTATAAGTTCTGAGTCCGTGAGGATACTTTGGATGCCTCTTCATAAGGCGTTCGGGATCAATCACACACTCAAGGTGAAGAGGTATGCGCCCTTTGAATCACAAGGATTCTAGCTAGCATAGCCGAGCGTGACCCCGTGGTCGAACGTGGCACGCGCAGTATGAAGCACGCGTCGATAGCACACCTGGTAAAGCCAGGGTTGGGATATGTCAATAATGCTATCGCAAAATCTCTCATCTGGCCTTGAATGTGATTTACAGTGATGGACAAAGTCCAACTCGGCGATTTACAAAACGAAGATTAAGTCATGCTGTTAAGCGTGACAATGTTATCGTTTTGCTTAATCAAGTTTACTCCCCTGATTCTTAGCCAATCTTGTTATGGTAGAGGTCCCTTTCTCCTTACAAGATGACCGTGCCTGTGTGACGATGCAAGATTCACATTAGACATAATTTTGGTGGAAGAATTTTACTTCTTCCTACGGCTTAGTTTATAGACCGTAAAATCTGATGTTGTTAATCATTATGACGTCTATAAATCATAAAATCAAATTTCAATTCCTTTATTAAAATTGAAACATAATTTCAAATGTCAAAATGTTATCACTTTTACAAGCCACACTGTTTAAGCCCTACGTAATCCAAGCAGTTTTACGTGCATTTCAAAAATCTCCCTACGTAACGGCTTAGTTAAAGGGTCTGCGACCATATTGTCGGTAGGCAAGTATTCTAAAGCGATTATGTTGTCCTCAAGAACAGATTTAGTATAATTGTATTTCACATCAATGTGCTTTGTCCTACTATGGTACTTGGGATTCTTAACTGCCGCAATGGCCGCCTGACTGTCGAAGTACACCTTCACAGGTTTACTCTTCTTGTCGGTGCCAATTAATGCAGTAAGAAGCCTCTTCAGCCAGACCGCTTCTTGTGCGTTTTTGGAGAGGGCAATGAATTCCGATTCCATAGTGGAAAGCGCGACACAAGATTGTTTCTTGCTCACCCATGATATGGCAGCATTAGCTAGGAGGAAAACTCCTCCTGTGGTGGACTTACGATCATCCGGATCGCCACCGTGGTCGGCGTCACTATAACTGGTCAATTCGAGCCGATCGCCCTCATAGCACAGAAAGTAGTCGGCAGTACCTTTCAGATATCTGATTATTTATTTTACGGCCTTTAGATGTTGATAAATAGGATCTGATTGGAATATTGCTACTAGGCCCACAACGTAACAGATGTCTGGCCGAGTACAGAGCATGGCGTACATTAGACTCCCTACCATGCTCAGATACTCTGCATTCTTCATCTGTTCACGCTCCTGCTGGTTATTTCGGGCCATCACTCTTCGATTGCGCGCACCCGAACACAACCGGCCTATCCACGAGTTTAGCATCCAGTATTCTGAATCTTTTCAACAGTTTATTGATATGTGATTCCTGAGATAGACATAATTTCCGGGTGGCACGATCTCGGGCAATTTTGATGCCTAAGATGTACATGCCCTCTCCCATGTCTTTCATCTCGAATGCTGATGCTAACAAGGACTTCAATTTATTCATGAAACTCATATCGTTCGCAGCAATGAGTATATCATCCACGTATAGTGTTATGATGAGATACTTAGACCCGGAGGTCTTAGTGTATACGCATGGATCCTCGTGAAGATTCATGAATCCGTATCCGACGATTTCCTCGTGGAATATGCGATACCATTGCCGAGACGATTGTTTAAGGCCGTATATACATCTTTGGAGTTTGCAAACTTTATGTTCTTTGCCATGAGTAATGAAATCCTCCGGCTGCTCCATATAAATTTCTTCCTCCAGGTTTCCATGGAGGAATGCGGTCTTAACATCCATTTGATGCAGCTCTAGATCAAGACTAGCAACTAGGGCAAGGATGGCCCTTACTGTGGTGTAACGCACAGTTGGTGAGTATGTTTCATCAAAGTCCACTCCGTGGATTTGGGTATATCCTTTCGCAACTAGTCGAGCTTTGTATCGCTCGACTTCTCCATCAGCAGTGAGTTTGAGTTTCAAAACACTTAGCTCCTATTGCTCTGCGGTTCGCAGGCAAATCAACTAATGACCAAACAGAATTAGCTTTCATTGAGGTGATTTCATCTTCCGTTTCTTTTTTCCATTCCTTTGCTTGAGGTCCTTCCATCGCTTATTTAACCGTTACTGGTTTATCAACAGATATGAGAGTGAATATTTCACCTCTCTCAATGGGATATCTTTTAGGGGAAGTGCGTTGCCTTTGACTGCATCTAGGCTCACCTATCCCATTTTGAGTTTGACCCATACTCCCACTTGGAATAATGCTTCTTATCGGGGAACTACTCCCGCAGGGAATGTTGGCGTTACTAGAACATTGAGCAACAACTTTCCTAGGACGACCCCTTCGTCTCGGAATTTCATCTCCGAGATTAGTTCTTTGATCGCTAGGATCTGGAACTGGAGAGATCATCCCACTCCCACTTGAAATAATGGGAATTGATGGTGGTTGTGTGTTATGAATGTCAAGTTCTACTTGATTCGTATTCCCACCAATAGTGATTTGTGTTTGGGGGGGAAGTGAGCCCTCCCACTGAATTATAATGGGGATCTCATCCTCATTAACCGAATCACTTGTTGCTGTGCCATATCTACCACTCGAATAAAGTGGGACCTGAGTATCATCATCATCATGTTCTAGTTCGGTCAGAACTTCATCTGCTTTTATATCTTGAAGCGATGGAAATTCGTCCTCAAGAAAAGTGACGTCTCTGGATTCATGTCCGTACACACTACCGTTTTCTTGAGTTGAAACAAATACATAACCTTTTGAGTTCTCGGAGTATCTTATAAAGATGCTCTTAAGTCCTCTGCGGCCTAACTTGCCAAATCGGCTGTCAGTTGTATGTGTGTAAATTGCGCACCCCCAAGGTCGCAGCCTGGTAAGATTTAAGTCTCTACCAGTCCAGAGCTCATACGGTGTTGTGTTAACTGCTTTTGATGGGACAAGTTTTACTACATGAGTGGCAGCAAGCAATGCGTCTCCCCAATAATAAATTGGTAATTGTGCTTGTGACATCATGGTTCTCACCATGTCTAGGAGAGTCCGATTACGACGTTCAGCCACACCATTCTGCTGTGGTGTGTTGGGGATCTTCGTTTGACGGGCGATCCCACTTTCTTCGCATAACTTATCAAACTCATTAGAGAGATACTCTCCACCTCTATTGGTGCGAAGGATTTTCACCTTCTGCTCCTGTTGATTCTCCACGAGCTTTAGAAAGCTTTTAAAGCAATCTATAGCTTCAGATTTGCGAGTAATCAAATGAGTAAACCCAAATTGGGTGTAGTCATCAATGAAAGTTACGAAGTATCACTTTCCATTCCTAGTAGTTACTTTCATTGGTCCACCGACATCGGAATGGATTATCTGCATTGGAAATTCTGCTCGTTTTGCTTCACCGAATGGCTTGCGGGTGGACTTTCCAGCCAGACAGTCATGACATGTGTGTTTGACCACACTGTTTGTTCTGGGCAGAAGCCGTCGTCGAGCAAACGACTGAACTCTGTCATGGCATATATGTCCAAGCCGCGAATGCCATCCGGTTGCATCAGTTTCTGCTTCTTTGGAAGACATTGCATACAAACGATATGAATTTACATTGCCATGTAGATCCATGATAAACAAACCATTATAAGAAAAGGCATATCCAAATAAAGTATCCCCTTTACTTATACGAACAAAGGATCTCTCAAATGACAAAATAAAGTTTTTAACCATAAGAGCAGAAACAGAAACAACGTTCCTACAGATTCTAAGAGCGAAAAGGACATTATCTAGAAGTAAGAATTTTCCATTGCCCATCGGCAATTTGCAAGTCCCTACCCCTATGACTTCAACTTGTGAGTTGTAGCCAATGTGTATCCTTTTAGAATCCTTCGGCAATCGTCTAAACTTGGGAAATAGTTCTCGATCGTTGGCTATGTGGTCCGTTGCGCTTGAATCAAGAATCCAAGACGGATTTGAGTCAGTTAACATGACAGTTGAGGAAACTAAAGCTTCCTCTACATAACCAAATTCGCATACCTTCTCAGGATGCGATTTGTGGGAACCTGCTCCGTCGCTTATTCTGCGTGGGCTGGAGTTCCCGCAAACTATCTCAGATTTTAATCTGGTACTGCCTTGTTTAGGTGAAGTCAACATTTTACCGTCGACTACCTGTTGTTTCTTTCATTTGTTCCTGAATTTCCTTTTCTTGCGGCCAGCTTGTCCTGTGGATTTTGGTTCCTTTATTACCGATTTTAATCGAGCCTGTTCCATCTCGACTATTTTCAGGACAGATGCAATATCAAGTACAGAACTGCTGACAGTCAATATAGCCTTGGTTGCTCTCCAAGACATCGGGAGGATCCCTATTATGGCCTGATTTTTATCTAATTCAGCCATCTGACTATCATCTTCCAATGGCTTGAATAAGCGAAGGAGGTCGTATACTTTTTCAAGTATACTCTTACTGTTGTTGTTCAGACAGAATTCTAATGTTGGTATAAGTGGGTGCAGTGTAACTGCGATGCCACTTCCATATTTCAGAAAGAGGGCATCCCAGATGTCCTTTGTCGTCGGATCATCCTTATAGCGGACATAGAAATCTTCTGAAATTTTCGACAGTATCAGCTCCTTTACTTTCTTGTCATCTTGCTCCCACTTAAAATGGGCAAATGCCAGATCTTTGGTGAGTCCGACATTTGGATAATTCATGGTTATTTGTATGTGGTCACACAGACCTTGTGCTTCCAAAATCGTAATGACGTGTTTGCTCCACGAGTCATAATTCGTCTCAACTAATAGCTCAGATTCACATGATAATGCCATCTATTCATCGATAATAACACTAGGTTGGGAAGATAACAACATTTTGACAGAATTGCATACATCAGATTATCTATTATGATGGAATGCGACGAATAGTGATTCTTCAGTCACTAAACCAAACCAACCTTTAGTAAACCGAGGAAGGGGGTGTTGCGAAAGAATTCACACTATTGTCGTTTTCAATATAATAGATCATTCTTTTGAAAACGGTTATTTTATTGCAAATTACCGGAATGGGAATTTTCAAATGAGCATACCTGATCTTGGCATTCCCAAGGCCCTTATGATTTTATAAAATTATCCGATAACTTACGCATGCATAATTGTAATTATACTACATCTAGCAAATCATCATACCATGCCATAAACATCGAACACAACATGCTTACACGTCATGCGTCTAATGTTCCTAGCATATATAATTCTACGTAAAGTAAATTATCACATGCGTTATATCGTGAACATCCTAGCATACGCGTCAAAACATGTAATTTCCGCACATATCATGCATAATTGGCAACTGGAATTTTCGGTTTTTATAAAACGTTTTGAAAATATTAGGGGCTGTTTTGCAATTCATGCTTACAATCAATCATGCGAATTTCTAGACATGGATTCTAGGCACTTTCAATTAGCATATCATGTCTATCCTATTGCGCAAACCATATATTTAAATCCCAGAACTCAATGCTCGCAATATAATATCCAGCTAGCTTGACTAAGTCAAGACGACAATTCTAATTATATCAAAATATATGATGCTGAAAGTAAACAATTGCAAATCAGCCCACTAATTTAGTCCAATCCCAAAAACATGCAAGTCCGAGATCCATCCCCATAATCGAAACCAGGCATTAGGGTTTTGATTGAAAATCGTGTTTTAAAACACAATCCCTAAGAGCACTGTTTAAGTTAATTTTAAAGTTCGAAAACATTTTGGATTTAAAATTTGACATTCTATTTTATTGAACAATTTAAAATTTGCGAAAATTTAAAAGTGGTTCGGTCCAAATTTTAAAAATCTGGTTTAACCCGGTCTGATTTTAAAAATTCTGGTTTGGTCCGAAATGGTTCAATAAAATAAGATTGTGGTTCGGTTTATCACTCAAAACCGGTTAGGTTAGGTTCAATTTAGTTACTACGGTCCGACCCGACCCGACTACCCGATTAAGAAAACCCGGATTGGTTTTATTCATTCCGGTTTAGCAATTGGACCGGCCCATAAACCCTAGGGTTCGGCTGAAATATGTCTTGTGGGCTAAGTAGGGTTTTAAAGTCCACTAAAAACTTAACATAGCCACCATGAAATATTAATGATTTAAAATAATTTCCAATATTGCTAATATATATATATAATTCGACTAAACACACACATATATATAAATATTGTCAAGATTTTATCACAAAGATTTAAATCAATTAACAATATATAATATATATATATATATATATATAAAATTCGGCTAAATAAATATATATATATATATATATATATATATATATATATATAAATATTGTCAAAAATATATTTAGGGATAAAATATACAGACAATATATCTTCTTAATCTTTTTAAGTAACTAAATCCTATCAATATATTTTTATCCCTATCTTTTAGTTATATATATTGATAGTTAATATCTTTTACAATATTATATTACAAACCTATCCATATTTTCCAACTTATAGATATATAGTTACCTATTAATAAAATTTAAAAATGGCAACATATATATTTTTATATTAGTGCCGAAATTTTAAAGTCTTAGTCACCAAGAAAATTAAAACTTTTACCTAAAATACCCCTAGGGTTTTCGGCACAAACATGCAAAGTTGGAAAAGTTGTCAAATTTTAAGATCAAATACTACCTTGATAAAGAATCCAAATTGTGTTCTCGATAAAACTCATGGTGTTCTTGAAGATTATGAACATCAAACTCAAATTCATAACAAAATTTTCGGTTTTGATCCTCAAAAACACTTAAATTTCGAAAATTTTAAGTTTTTAAAGATCAAATGCATGATTTCATGTTGAAAATTTCGGAACACATATTGATGTTCATCAACCTAAAAATTTCAGATTTTTCATATATCCAAGAACATCAGTTTATCAAAATTTTAAGAACTCCTAACTCAGGCTCTGATACCACTGTTGTATTACGGGGACGTAATACTACGGAATGCTAAACGTGTACTAGCAAGAAATCTAATCTACGCAGGGAATTAGTACACATACCTTTTAGCTTTTCTGCCCGAGAACGATGTGGAGGAAGTTCTGATCATATGGTCGGAACCACGTGCAAGTTCTTCGTCAGAAGAAGTCCCACGCGATGTAGCTCCACAACAAGACCTCTGATCGATTCTTCAACGAAGATGGAACCTCGGACTTGATGTTGGTGGTGCCGAAAATTTAACTAGGGTGACAAGTTTTCTCAATGGAGATCCTTGTTCTTAATTGTGTGTTTAAACCCTTAGGAATCACCCCTATATATAGTATTGGGTGGAGTTGCCAAAAGGAAACTCCACCCTATGTGGTACTAGGGTTTCGGCCGAACCATGTAAAAATGGGGAGAGGCCCATTTTGGGCCTCCCTTGTCAATTACTAATTTGATTTGACCCAATTAGCCCATTTTGACAATTACCTAATTAATTTAGGTAATTCCCTTAATTAACGGGCTCCTATTACGGCGCCACGTCGCCATATGTTAACATGTTCCACATCATTAGCACCATTATCCTGTGGAGGGGGCTCCCTCCTATTTTCATGATTATTTTTCTCGAGGTTGGTAGGATATGTTTGAGATTTTTCAATCTCTTCTACAACATCTGGTACCACCATTGGCATACTCTTCAACGGGGCTATGAATTTTCGATCGCCTTCCCACAGATGGCGCCAAATGCTTGGATCAAAGTACGATGGCCCTAGCCTTCGGGAATGGACTTCAGGATGTTGCCTCGCCTTGCTCTCTTAGGTATATATCTTGACCTCTAGGGGTACTTAGTTACCTTTGTGAAGCTTTTAGTGGCGTTAACCAGAAATGGGGGTGGGGATTTGGCCCTGATTCCACTCTGAAGCTTAAGTCAGCTAGGGAATATGAGAGTCTAATACTTGTAAAAGTATATGAGAATATATATAAATAATGAAAGTACTCATAGGTATTTATAGGGAAGTTTTACTGACTTTATGTGGCGGTTACCCTTTGGAGAGGGTTTCTTTCTAGAGTCGGTACAAGCAGGTGATGCTTGCTTACGTGTGTTCGTCATGGGATTCACCTTCGTAGATGGACTTCTCCTTCGTAGATGGGCTTCTCCTTATCCATATTATTCCTTGATGGGCTTCTCCTTCCTGATCCTCTCCTTGCTTCCCTGTAAAAGGGGCACCGGGGTTCCCGGTAAGCCCACTCCGAAGCTTAAGTTAGTGAGAGCTTCTAGAGAGAGGGTGAGCTTAGAGAGATAGTGAATACCTTCAAATGAGGGGATGAGCTCTCTATTTATAGAGTTTCTATTGGACCGCCCCGGTTCTAATGGTTCTCTGGTCCGACTGTGGCGGGTTCGTAATTATGGGTTGGTCTTGACCGTAAATAAGTTTCCTTTGACCTCGGTTCAACCGTAGGTAAGTTCATTATGGCTAAGTGTTGGTGTATTACCTTCTAGGGCGAGCCCCGGGTGAGGTATCGTCGGTGGGTGGGGGTCCGGTTGAGGGGGGCTCGTCCGGACGGACAGGGGTACCCCTAAGGCCTTGCTCGGGTGCCCGAGCAAGAAGAACCTTGCCCGGGTACCCGAGCAAGGAGTTTCTTGCTCGGGTCCCCGGGTGGTTTTTCCACTCGGGTCTTCACGAGTGGGTTTTGCCACTCGGGATATTTTTTGGGCCCAAGCGATGGGCCTCGGCAAGCAATATAGATCCTCAATGACGAGAATACGGTGTCCGTGTCTAAAGTCTCGAATTATATTCGGTTATGGCCCATTTCTCGGGTCCAATTAGTGACAGCTTGGGCGTATATCCACCATTTGCCCCCGAGTCAAGGAATGGTTTCACCTTTTCTTGACTCTGTTTTTAGCTGAATATCGCTCAAGCGAGTTGCGAAATGTACCTTTGTGACGATCCCGGCCTTTATCGAGTGTTCGAGGAACGTCGCAATTTTCCTTTGCCCCCTGTTCAAGGAAGCTGGATACACCAAACGCTATTGTTGATTTAAGCAAAATTATGCTATGTATAGATATTTGATAAGGGTAAGAGTTACAAGCCTTGGTCTCCTTTTACTTAGCCTTAGGATCGTGTCCATATTGGAGGGACCTCCTTTTTAGGCTCTTAGAGCCGATAGGATGCTTTGGGAGTGGTGTTGCTTTCCGTTTGCGAGTATGATCTTCTAGCTTTGGCCTTCAATGGGTGTGGCGTTTTTCTCCCCGTTTATCGAAGTGTGGGCATGGTCCCTTAACCTTATCCCTGCAATTCTCTCTATATAGATGGAGGTGAGAGTGGTTAAAATTCCTCCTCTTACCCTTCGTATGAAAAAGTTTTTATAAATGTATGTAGAAGGTTGTTCCATTCGTGTTAAGGGACCTCTTCCCTTATAGATTTTCTTGTGATTTGTTCTCGGGGCTTCCCGGATGCTGATTTTTCCTTCGTGACTCGGTGCTGAAGCTACCTCCGCAGTGTCCACACCTTGCTCCTTCATAAGAGGGGGTTTGGTACTTGTGTTACTCTATCTTTGTAACCTGTGCATATAGAGTTGTATGCATAT
Organism: Clarkia xantiana subsp. parviflora; assembly: GCA_036873135.1. NCBI lineage: Eukaryota > Viridiplantae > Streptophyta > Magnoliopsida > Myrtales > Onagraceae > Clarkia > Clarkia xantiana. Next base: position 4,837,782 of record JAPTYO010000018.1, read on the forward strand.
GGTTGCCCCCGTAGTAGGCATGCTTCGGATGCTGAGCGGTTAGCCCTTGCACTAATTGCGAAACCTACATTTAAAAGATTGTGTATATATAGCCGCCTCTTACATTGGGTGTGTTTGGCGTTTTAGACGCGGGGGAGGGGGGGGGGGGAGTTAACCCTTGAGGTAACATTGCCGGGATGACTGTTTAAGACCATAGATCGATCTTTGGAGTTTACAAACTTTACGTTTGTTACCAGCAGTAATAAAACCCTCTGGTTGCTCCATATAGATCTCTTCCTCTAGGTTTCCGTAGAGGAATGCAGTGTTAACATTCATTTGGTGCAGCTCTATATCGAGGCTCGCAACTAGGGCCAGAATAGCCCGAATTGTGGTGTAACGCACAATCAGTGAGTATGTCTCATCAAAGTACACTCCATGAATTTTGGTATATCCTTTCGCAACGAGTTGAGCCTTGTATAGGTCGACATTTCCATTAGCAGTGAGTTTTAACTATAGAACCCACTTTGCCCCTATGGCTCTGCGATTAGCAGGTAAATCGACTAAAGACCATACCGAATTAGCTTTCATTGAGGCGATCTCTTCCTTCATTGCTTTCCTCCATTCCTTCGCTTGAGTTCCTTCCAAAGCTTGTTTAACCAGTACCGGTTCAACAACCGAAGTAAGAGTGAATAACTCACCCTTTTCGATGGGATACTTCTTGGGAGAAGTTCGATGCCTTTTACTACGTCTAGGCTCATTTGTCCCATCTTTGTTTGAACAACGCTCCCACTAGGAATAATGCTCCCGATTGGAACAATACTCCCACTGGGAACAATACTCCCACTGGGAACAAGAGCATTACTTGAACCTTCACCAACAAGTTTTCTTAGACGACCCTAAACCAAAAACCTGAGATGAATTTCATGGTTACTAGGACCAGGAACCAAGTTGGTAGTGTCACTCCCACTGTCACCAGTAGGTAGTTGAGGAATTATAGGATATTCATCCAATGTTTCAACAAAATGATTATCAGTTTGACTTGATTCTCACATGCAGCAAGAATGACCTATGTGGCTGGATTGACTCATCCCACTGGAATTATTATGAAAATGTCTCCATTCTCATATACTATGTCACTCACCTGCATTGTTGCCTCGAATCTCCCACTCGAATAAAGTGGGACCTGATCATCATTATCCTTCTCTAGTTCAATCAAGACTTCGTTTGTTGATTTCACAAAGCTTAGGAATTCGTCCTCAGGTAACGTAATGTCTCATGTTCGACCACGCCACCAATCTCCGGAGTTACCACGCCAGCAATCTCCTGAGCTACCACAAACATGTATGCCATACATTATTTGGAGTACCTTATAAAGAAACTTTTCAGTATTCTAAGTTCAAACATTGCGTTAACAGTTGTCGATAAAATACGTGTTTGCATTTGCAACCGTGAGGTCGCAATATTTTTGTAAGATCTGTCTCTGTCAGACCTAAAATTCGACCTACGGCGAATTGCGTTTTGAAAACGTGCAATTTTGAAAGAGTCGCCACTAGTTAATTGTAAGGCTAACTAGAATCCTAAATTACCTAAGCGAATAATGGATTAAACACCTAGGTATAGAACCAGTCTACGATCAGAAGTTCGAGTTCGGGGGTTCTATTACGAATTAAAAATAATTTTTAATTACCTCCTTTCGGTACTCAATTTACTTAATTTGCCAATTTTATCATTTACATACATTACGCCCAATTAATTTAAAAATATCAAAATTAATCAAATTTCATCATAAAAATTTTAATCAGATATAATCCTAAATCTAAAAAGTTAATTATAACATATAACTCCTAGTAAAAATGAAATCTAAAATACTAAAAAAACTTCCCACATGCTATTAAATTAAAATTAGTCGATTACAATTAAATTACTAATTAAATTTTATCAATTATATCTGAACTACTAATTAAATATAACTAATTACATTTTAATTTTTAATTAAATATAATAATAATAATTTAAAACAGAAAACCTAATAATCAAATATTAATAATAAATTTAAATAAATAAATAAGTAAAAAAAAAAAAAAAACCTGCGGAAGATGAACAGTAACAGCGGGCAGCACTGTTGCAGCGACAGACGGACGGATCGAGGCCGGACGGACGGAATCGGGGTCGGACAGACGGAATCGAGGCTGGACGGAGTCGAGAGGGTTCGCCGGCGAGAGGAGGCGAGGTGGCGTCGTGGCCGAGCCAGGCTGGTCGGGGGAAGAGAGAGAGAGAGAGAGAGAGGAGAGAGAGAGTGAAGGGCCGGCGTGGTGGCCGAATCTGGGCGTGAGGCGGACGGGCGCGGTCGTAGGCTGGGTGGTCGCGGACTCGGTGGCGGGCTGGCGGACGTGGATGCGTCTCTGCTGTATGGCGAACGCCGGGCGAGACGGGGCCGGCCGGAGGTGTCTGGGAAGGGCCAGATCTGTGCAGCGACGGTGGCCACCGGCGGACAGGCAGCCACGGGGGGCCGTCGGCGATAGGGCCAGTTCCGGCGGGGCTGAGGGAGTCTCCGGGGACGCCGGGGCTTGAGGTAACATTGCCGGGATGATTGTTTAAGACCATAGATCGATCTTTGGAGTTTACAAACTTTACATTTGTTACCAGGAGTAATGAAACCCTCTGGTTGCTCCATATAGATCTCTTCCTCTAGGTTTCCGTAGAGGAATGCAGTGTTAACATCCATTTGGTGCAGCTCTATATCGAGGCTCGCAACTAGGGCCAGAATAGCCCGGATTGTGGTGTAACGCACAATCAGTGAGTATGTCTCATCAAAGTACACTCCATGAATTTTGGTATATCTTTTCGCAACGAGTTGAGCCTTATATAGGTCGACATTTCCATTAGCAGTGAGTTTTAACTATAGAACCCACTTTGCCCCTATGGCTCTGCGATTAGCAGGTAAATCGACTAAAGACCATACCGAATTAGCTTTCATTGAGGCGATGTCTTCCTTCATTGCTTTCCTCCATTCCTTCGCTTGAGTTCCTTCCAAAGCTTGTTTAACCAGTACCGGTTCAACAACCGAAGTAAGAGTGAATAACTCACCCTTTTCAATGGGATACTTCTTGGGAGAAGTTCGATGCCTTTTACTACGTCTAGGCTCATTTGTCCCATCTTTGTTTGAACAACGCTCCCACTAGGAATAATGCTCCCGATTGGAACAATACTCCCATTGGGAACAAGAGCATTACTTGAACCTTCACCAACAAGTTTTCTTAGACGACCCTAAACCAAAAACCTGAGATGAATTTCATGGTTACTAGGACCAGGAACCAAGTTGGTAGTGTCACTCCCACTGTCACCAGTAGGTAGTTGAGGAATTATAGGATATTCATCCAATGTTTCAACAAAATGATTATCAGTTTGACTTGATTCGCACCTGCAGCAAGAATGACCTATGTGGCTGAATTGACTCATCCCACTGGAATTATTATGAAAATGTCTCCATTCTCATTTACTATGTCACTCACCTGCGTTGTTGCCTCGAATCTCCCACTCGAATAAAGTGGGACCTGATCATCATTATCCTTCTCTAGTTCAATCAAGACTTTGTTTGTTGATGTCACAAAGCTTAGGAATTCGTCCTCAGGTAACGTAATGTCTCATGTTCGACCACGCCACCAATCTCCTGAGCTACCACGCCAGCAATCTCCTGAGCTACCACAAACATGTATGCCATACATTATTTGGAGTACCTTATAAAGAAACTTTTCAGTATTCTAAGTTCTAACATTGCGTTAACAGTTGTCGATAAATACGTGTTTGCATTTGCAACGTGAGGTCGCAATATTTTTGTAAGATCTGTCTCTGTCAGACCTTAAATCCGACCTACGGCGAATTACGTTTTGAAAACGTGCAATTTTGAAAGAGTCGCCACTAGTTAATTGTAAGGCTAACTAAAATCCTAAATTACCTAAGAGAATAATGGATTAAACACCTAGGTATAGAACCAGTCTACGATCAGAAGTTCGAGTTCGGGGGTTCTATTACGAATTAAACATAATTTTTAATTACGCCCTTTCGGTACTCAATTTACTTAATATTCCAATTTTATCATTTACATACATTACGCCCAATTAATTTAAAAATATCAAAATTAATCAAATTTCATCATAAAAATATTAATCAGATATAATCCTAAATCTAAAAAGTTAATTATAACATATAACTCCTAGTAAAAATAAAATCTAAAATACTAAAAAAACTTCCCACATGCTATTAAATTAAAATTAGTCGATTACAATTAAATTACTAATTAAATTTTATCAATTATATCTAAACTACTAATTAAATCTAACTAATTACATTTTAATTTTTTATTTAAATATAATAATAATAATTTAAAACAGAAAACCTAATAATCAAATATTAATAATAAATTTAAATAAATAAATAAGTAAATAAATAAATAAAAAAAACCTGCGGAAGATGAATAGTAACAACGGGCAACACTGTTGCAGCGACGGACGGACGAATCGAGGCCGGACGGAGTCGAGAAGGTTCGCCGGCGGGAGGAGACGAGGTGGCGTCGTGGCCGGGCCAGGCTGGTCGGGGGAAGAGAGAGAGAGAGAGAGAGGAGAGAGAGAGAGAAGGGCCGGCGTGGTGGCTGAATCAGGGCGTGAGGCGGACGGGCGCGGTCGTAGGCTGGGTGGTTGCGGACTCGGTGGCGGGCTGGCGGACGTGGATGCGTCTCTGCTGTATGGCGAACACCGGGCGAGACGAGGCCGGCCAGAGGTGTCTGGGAAGGGCCAGATATGTGCAGCGACGGTGGCCACCGGCGGACAGGAAGCCACGGGGGGCCGTCGGCGATAGGGCCAGTTCCGGCGGGGCTGGGGGAGTCTCCGGGGACGCCGGGGTTGGCCGGTCCGGTGACCGGGCTGCAGCTTGGTGTTTGTCACGGCTAAAAAAAAAAAAGTATTTTTTTTTTCAAATAAAGCACAAAAGGACAAAATTCGCACGGATCCCAAGGAATGTAGTCTTTATTATTTTCTGATGTGTTTTCTGTCCCTTTACAATGTGACCTAGACCCCTATTTATACTAAAACCTAGTCTAGATTACAGATAAAATTCAAATAAAAAATGCTAACAGATAATTATTCTAGAGAATATTCCTAAGGATATTTATCTTTACAGATAATTATTTTTTTGAATAAAAAATAATATCTGGAGATAAATATCTTACATATAATTTTCTAAAAAAAAAAAAAACTAATTATTATATATATATTTTTTAAAAATTCCGAAAATATTAAATAAATTCGAAATAATTTAAAATATATTTTATATATAATTTCCCTAATGTGCCCTTGAGCATTTTTGGAGACTTCGTGGTTTGACGCGTCCGGAATTTGACGTATCATGTGTAACGTCATTACGTCCGGGTCAAAATCGAGTGTTTACAGTTTGCCCCTCTTTGGACGGACTCCCGTAGAACGTGTTCGAAGGGGTTTGTCCAAAGACGAAGAAACACTGATTTTGACCAGAAAGTATATTCTCTCCCAATTCTTCAAAGTCTTCAAGGTGGCTCATACGCTTATTCTGGTGCGGAAACGATAAAACCTCTGTCGGCGGGACCCCTTTTGGCGGTGCCTCCATTAGAGATGCAGAAAGTGAAGCCTCCAGTGGCGGTGCGGAAAAGTAGAGCCTCGGTCGGCGGTGCCCCTGTTGGCGGTGCAGAAGGTAAAGACCTCAATCGACGATGCCTCCAGTGGCGTGCGACAAGGAAAAGCCTCCAGTGGCTGTGCGGAAAGTAAAGCCTCCAGTGGCGTGCAGAAAAGTAAAGCCTCCAGTGGCATGCGGGAAAGTAAAGCCTCCAGTGGCGTGCGGGAAAGTAAAGCCTCCAGTGGCGTGCGGGAAAGTAAAGCCTCCAGTGGCGTGCGGGAAAGTAAAGCCTCCAGTGGCGTGCGGCAAAGTAAAGCCTCCAGTGGCGTGCGGCAAAGTAAAGCCTCCAGTGGCGTGCGGAAAAGTAAAGCCTCCAGTGGCGTGCGGCAAAGTAAAGCCTCCAGTGGCGTGCGGCAAAGTAAAGCCTCCAGTGGCGTGCGGAAAAGTAAAGCCTCCAGTGGCGTGCGGAAAAGTAAAGCCTCCAGTGGCGTGCGGAAAAGTAAAGCCTCCAGTGGCGTGCGGAAAAGTAAAGCCTCCAGTGGCGTGCGGAAAAGTAAAGCCTCCAGTGGCGTGCAGAAAATAAAAACCTCAATCGACGATGCCTCCAGTGGCGTGCGACAAGGAAAAGCCTCCAGTGGCGTACAGTAAAGTAAAAACCTCGATCGACGATGCCTCCAGTGGCGTGCGACAAGGAAAAACCTCTAGTGGCGGTGCAGAAAGTAAAGCCTCATATGTCTGAGAAATGCCTCTAGTGGCGTCTGATGGAGAAGAGCCTCTAGTGGCGTGTGTCGGAGAAATGCCTCTAATGGAGTCCGTTTGGAGAAGAGCCTCTAGTGGCATATGTCGGAGAAATGCCTTTAGTGGCGTCCGTCGGAGAAGAGCCTCTAGTGGCATATGTCGGAGTAATGCCTCTAGTGGCGTCCGTTGGATAAGGGCCTCGAGTGGCTTGACGACTTGAATGCATGTTCCTAATTTTTGCCTAAACTGCGCATGACGCGACAATTTAGCGAGATCTTTTTTTTTTTTAATCTCTCATATTCTCTCCTTTTGTCACGGTCAGAATTTTAGACCGTGCCCCTCGGTTTTCCTACTTTTTGCATGGATTGCCCCTTTGGTTTTCATTCTATCGGGATTTTATTTTCTCTCCTTTTGCCATGATTGCAATTCCTGAATTTGCTATCATGCCCTTCATTTCCTAACTTTGCCTAGGCTGCTCTTTCGGGTTTTCAACCTAACAGAAGCACTCTTTTTTTTTTTGGTAGCCGATTAAACGGTGGCTGTGACCCGTACTTTATTTCCCGTCACGATGCGAGAGTATTTGTAGCCATTTGGAGGGTGGCTGTGACCCTTTTCTTACCGTCTTCAATGTCGCGAGAGCTCTTTTGATTTGTAGCCATTTGGAGGGTGGCTGTGGCCCTTTATTATGTAGTCGTTTTAGGGACGACTGTGACCCTTTTTTATTTTCCCGCCTTTACAAGATTCGCGGGATCACTCTTTTATCTGTAGCCGTTTAGAGGGTGGCTGTGGCCCTTTATTTGTTAGTCGTTTTAGGGACGACTGTGGCCCTTTTTATTTTCCCGCCCTCACAGGGTTCGCGGGGTCAATCTTTTGTCTTTAGCCGTTTGGAGGGTGGCTGTGGCCCTTTCACTTATTCTTCGCTTTTGATGTTGCGGGAGCGCTCTTTATCTGTAACCATTTGAAGGGTGGTTGTGGCCCTTTGTAGTCGTTTTAGGGACGACTGTGGCCCTTTTTTATTTTCCCGCATTTTCAAGATTCGCGGGGTCACTCTTTTATCGGTAGCAGTTTGGAGGGTGGCTGTGGCCCTTTCAAAAATTCTCCCGCCCTCTTAGGGTTCGCGGGGATCGCTCTTTATATGTAGTCATTTGAAGGGTGACTGTGGCCCTTTTCATCTCGCTTTTGATGTTGCAGGAGCTCTTTGTAGCCGTTTTAAGGGTGGCTGCGGCCCTTTGAATTGATTTCCCAGCCTCACAAGATTCATGGGAATACTTTTTATATGTAGTCATTTGAAGGGTGACTGTGGCCCTTTTTATTCGTAGTTGATTTAGGGACAACTGTGACCCTTTTATTTCTTCACTGCTTTCATAATATTAGCACAAACACTCTCTTCATTTGCCTGTAGCCGATTAAAGGGCGGCTCTGACCCGAAAGAAAACTGAGTTTTTTTTTTTGTTGCTTTTTTGCTCTTCTTTTTTTTTTTTTTTTGCTCTTTTTCTTTTTCATCTCACATTTTTGCCATGATTGCCCCTGCGGGTTTTCAATCATGCCCCTCTCCCTGACATTGCCTAGGTTTTCAACCTAGCGGGAATTTATTTTTTTCTCTTTTTTTTTTCCAAATGGAAAGAAAATCTACAGGAAATAATCAACAACAACTATGTTTTATGCCCCTAATAGCAGATTAAACCTTTTAATTTCTCAGAACCTCTCCGGAGGAAAACTTGTCAAATTACTTATTATGTCGATGTCTTGAATGGAGGATCCTTTCAATGGGTGGGCGACACCGACAATAATTTCTTCTTCTTCTTCTTTTTCCTCTCAAATGCTCTTTCATTAGCACGGTCGATCTTCATGGAATCTCGATCTTTTTTAATAGGAAGATCTATGGATGTCTTCTATCTCAATCATGCTTGATCTTTAACCGGAATGCCCCACGGCTATATCTGATTGGTTCATAATTCGTCGCGTGCTGGGCGAATGGCATGAGATGTGCTCTTCAGGATTTTTGATTTGGATGATTATCCAAGCTGCACAATGAGTAAGGAAAAACTCAAATTTCGGGGATAAAAATGATCACAACTTCTCTTACCTGGGAGTTGGATTTTTCAGTGGGCAATGTGCTCGCTATGCGACTGGACCTGCTGCATTTCCTGATTCTCTTGCTCCACAACCTGTGTATGTACACCCGCTGAAAAGTACATGCCCCTAGTGGCAGACTGAAAATTTCAGAACTTTTTTATTGATAGGCACATTGAATCTTCACGGGATTCTCGATGATCTCTTGAATTTTTATCATCTCTTGACATGTTCGATCTCAATGGGAGATGCCCCCATGGTTATCGCTGAATGGTTTAAATCTGGCCATATAAAGGTTGTATACTTCGTCTTGGAAAGCGTATGAATTTCACACATGGTGGGTGAAATTTTTCTTAGAAACTCTTTGAAGCGCTCATGTTTCACACGGTTGCGGCTTTGGTTGAAGTGGTCATTCGACCTGCAAAAGAGTAGGGACACTTAAATCTCAAGGAAAAAAATTAAGTACAATTTAACGCACCTCAGCGTTTAGAGTGTGCAATTTGTTCGTTGTGCAACTGGATGACTGCATGTTCTTTTTTTTTTGTTGCCCCATTTAGCCGGCCTGACTTATGTGTACATGATACCTTAACCAAGGGCACCTGAAAAGAGTGAATGAAAAATCAGTGTAGAGAAAATGAGAAATCATGCATGATTTTTTGAAAACTCTAACGTCATTCATTTCATAATTTTGATTACTTTTTTGAAAGAGAATCAAAATTTATGATCAAATGTGTTTTGCACCATCATGGAGTTTACTGAGTTTGCTGAGTGCATTATCTGGCTCAAACGCGGGACGAATGCTCAAAACAAAGTTTTTTTCAAAAAGGTTTTCTAGTCCTTTGTTTAAACTCGAATAGTAGCACTCAACTGCACAGTTAAACTTTTTCAAAAAAGAATCAAAACTCCCATTTTTTAAATGCTCGCTCATGCGATGAAATGACGATCTTGCCAAAAAAGTGCAATACACCTTGGATAAAAACGAATGACACTTTGATTTTTTTTTTTAAATGCTCATGCATGCTCGAAAGTTAAAATTCTGCTGTTAAGAAAGTTACGACTTACGACATCTTACCAGAATGACGCATATGAAATGCATTCTGAAAGTTAAGATTCTATTCTAAGAAATTCACAACTTACAACAGTTTACCTGAATAATGCATATGAAATGCATATTTTGAAATGAAAATTTCAGGTGGATTTTTTTTTTAATAATGCAACTGAGATGCATGCGTGAATTTGAAAGCTCTATAGCTTAAAAAAGAACTCACAATTTACATGAAATGTTTTTTATAAAAAAAAAATGCATATTGAATGCATGCTTTAAGAAAAATCAGGTAAAAAGGTTTTTTGAAAATGATGCATATGCAATTCATGTTTGAATTAAAAAATCTAAGAGCCAAAAAGGAACTACAAATTTTCCTAAATTTTTTTTTTTAAGAATATACAAAAAATGATGCACATTGAATGTACTAACAGAATTTTACAACTTCCATGAAAAGTTTTTTTCAAAAAATAATGCGTATGAAACACATGCTTGAAATAAAACATTCTGGTAAGTAATTTTGACAACAACACACGGAGTACATGTTTGAAACTAAAAGTTCTACGACTAAGAACGTGTACAGTCTATCAACAGATTATTTTTCCTAAAACAATGCACATGCGATGCACATGAGATGCATACTTGAGATGAAAGTTCTACAGTCAAGATAATTTACAAGTTAGCTGAAAAGATTTTTTGTTTTTTTAATGAGGAAAAAAATAATGCGGTTGCTCAAAATTAAGAATCAGGCGAAAAGTTTTTTTTTTTTTTAAAGGATACATATGAGATGCACAAAAATAAATACAAGATGCAAACTTAAAATAAAAATTCTATAAGTGAGAAAAATTACAATTTACCTGAAAGTTTTTTTTTTTTTTCCGAAAATGATGCATATGACATGCACGTTTTTTGATTAAAAATTCAGATAAATTTTTTTTTAAACAAATAGCCCTAAAACTAAGAGAGCTTATGGTTTATCTAAAAAGTTTTTTTAAAATTAATGCATATTGGATGCATTATTAAAAATAAAACAATTCAGTTAAAAAGTTTTTTTTTTTTAAATGATGCATATGGAATGCATGTTCGAAATTAGAAACTCTAACAATTAAAGCGGAATTACAAATTTTTCCTAAATTTTTTTTTTTTTTTTTTTTTTTTTTAAGCAATGCATATACAATACACTAACGATAATTACAACTTACCTGAAAAGTTTTTTTCAATAATGCGTACAAAACACATGTTAAAAATAAAAATTCATGTAAGAGGTTTTTTTAGAAAAAAATGCATATGAAATGCATGTTCGAAAGGAAGCTCTAATAGCTAAAGAAATTAATTTTTTTCTGAATTTTTTTTTTTTTAAGTAATGCGTAACGCACTAACAAAAATTACAACTTACCTGAGAGTTTTTTTTTTTTTAAATAATGCGCATGAGATGCATAGTAGAATAAAAATTTAGGTAAAGGTTTTTATTAAAAAAAAAAAACAATGCGTACGAGATGCATGTTCGAAAATAAAAATTCTACGACTAAATGACTAACTATTCAGCTGAAAAAGTTTTTTTTTTTTAATATGCGATGAGATGAATGCAGGAGAAATAAAATCTATACAAACAGTCGCATGATAACATTTACAACAAAAACAGATCATGTTAGGGGGTAAAAAAAATGTGTGGCTTTGCTCTACAAGGCAGGTTCCACTGATAGGTTCCCGACAAGGTGGTTTCCTCACCCCATTATAGGGATCATAAGACCTTCGCAAGCGAGTTGAGTTTTTCCGAGCCGTACCGGCGGCCTAGCCGCTCCGGTCGTACCGTACTAAACCTCCGGGGTTCCTAGTCGCCCTGGGCTTTAGGCGTTTTGATCATTACACTAAAGTGGTGTGTGCAAATGCAAATAATGCATAATCCAACAAAGAAAAATAGTCAGTCATAAAAAATTACCTCCACACCTGAAATTACACAAAAACAATCAAGTTAGAATAACAAAGTCAAGTATGAATAAATAATAAGACATGGCAAATAAGCAAATATAAAGAGCCCGAACCCTTGATCTTCCCCAGCAGAGTCGCCAAATTGTCATACCTAAAATCCGACCTACGGCGAATTACGTTTTGAAAACGTGCAATTTTGAAAGAGTCGCCACTAGTTAATTGTAAGGCTAACTAGAATCCTAAATTACCTAAGCGAATAATGGATTAAACACCTAGGTATAGAACCAGTCTACGATTAGAAGTTCGAGTTCGTGGGTTCTATTACGAATTAAAAATAATTTTTAATTACGCCCTTTCGGTACTCAATTTACTTAATTTTCCAATTTTATCATTTACATACATTACGCCCAATTAATTTAAAAATATCAAAATTAATCAAATTTCATCATAAAAATATTAATCAGATATAATCCTAAATCTAAAAAGTTAATTATAACATATAACTCCTAGTAAAAATGAAATCTAAAATACTAAAAAAACTTCCCACATGCTATTAAATTAAAATTAGTCGATTAGAATTAAATTACTAATTAAATTTTTTCAATTATATCTAAACTACTAATTAAATCTAACTAATTACATTTTAATTTATAATTAAATATAATAATAATAATTTAAAACAGAAAACCTAATAATCAAATATTAATAATAAATTTAAATAAATAAATAAGTAAAAAAAAAAACCTGCGGAAGATGAACAGTAACAGCGGGCATCACTGTTGCAGCGACGGACGGACGGAATCGAGGCCGGACGGAGTCGAGAGGGTTCGCCGGCGGGAGGAGGCGAGGTGGCGTCGTGGCCGGGCCAGGCTAGTCGGGGGAAGAGAGAGAGAGAGAGGAGAGAGAGAGAGAGGAGAGAGAGAGAAAAGGGCCGGCGTGGTGGCCGAATCTGGGCGTGAGGCGGACGGGCGCGGTCGTAGGCTGGGGGGTCGCGGACTCGGTGGCGGGCTGGCGGACGTGGGTGCGTCTCTGCTGTATGGCGAACGCCGGGCGAGACGGGGTCGGCCGGAGGTGTCTGGGAAGGGCCAGATCTGTGAAGCGACGGTGGCCACCGGCGGACAAGCAGCCACGGGGGGCCGTCGGCGATAGGGCCAGTTCCGGCGGGGCTGGGGGAGTCTCCGGGGACGCCGGGGTTGGCCGGTCCGGTGACCGGGCTGCAGCCTGGTGTTTGTCACGGCTAAAAACAAAAAAAACAAAAAAGTTTTTTTTTTTGAAATAAAGCACAAAAGAAAAAGTTCGCACGGATCCCAAGGAAAGTAGTCTTTATTATTTTCTGATGTGTTTTCTGTCCCTTTACAATGTGACCTAGACGGCTAGACCCCTATTTATACTAAAAACCTAGTCTAGATTACAGATAAAATTCAAATAAAAAATGCTAACAGATAATTATTCTAGAGAATATTCCTAAGGATATTTATCTTTACAGATATTTATCTTACAGATAATTTTCTAAAATAAAAAAAAACTAATTATTATGTATATATTTTAAAAATTCCGAAAATATTAAATAAATTCGAAACAATTTAAAATATATTTTATAATAATTTCCCTAATGTGCCCTTGAGCATTTTTGGAGACTTCGTGGCTTGACCCGTCCAGAATTTGACGTATCATGTGTAACGTCGTTACGTCCGGGTCAAAATTGAGTGTTTACAGTCTCATTACCAGTTTATAGCTCATATGGTGTCGGGTCAACCGATATTTTTGGAAAAAAGTTATATATAAGTGGAAATCAACATCATATCATCCTTGAAGGAAATAAGAAGTTGAATAGACGACACCGTGTTTCAAACTATGTCCTTGAAGTGTATGATTAAAAATGCTCCGCCAATCTTATCGTTAGAGGCGTACAATAGGAGAGTCATTTTTCATACAACATCATTTTTCATTGCATACTCATATACAGAGGTTTCGACTATCTATGAGTTGTGCATTACGTTTGCCACTTTATGCATTAAGTGATTCTTTACGAGATCATGGTAGCTTTTAAAGTATACCTCTCTTCAATTTATGAGAAATCAATGAGCATAACCCGAAATGTGTGTTAAATGCAAATGAATATTCATGTCGAGCATTAAATCATTTAACCACTTCATATTAAATTTGTAGTTTGAATCGATGTGTTCCATCTCTCGAGGAACATACGCGTGGCGCGCATATCACCAGCTGTCACCCATGGTAAAATCGTTTCGTTTCTAAAATTTAATTTAATTTAATCGGTTTCGCACATGTTCATAATTAAGTTTTAATCATTTATTGAGTACTAACAAATAAGGAAGATTTAAATTTATCACACTCAGATTAGCAATGTGTTGAATAGTAATCATACGATCAGGCAGCTCAAGGTGAATATTCAATCGATACTCGGTTCAAGCATTTATTACATGCCCAAATGAAATATTCCCGTTTTTCACGAGGAAAATTAAAATCCAAGAGTATCAATACTGAAAGAAACATAAAATTTCAAGCAAGCAAGGATAGTCAATCATCCATTCCTTATTATTCTAGGGCATCTCCTCCATTTCTACGCTCCTTCCTCATTTTGGTTCTGTAATTCAAAAGAGTATATTGAATTACTCTTGAGGAAGAACGAATTCGAGGAGAATGTATGACTTTCGTCATTATTTCTCGGAACGTACCTTAGGAGGATTGGTACAGGCAGCAGCTATGTGGCCTTTTACACCACACCTGAAACATGTTCGAAATTCCTCTCTACGTGTACGCTTTCTCTGCCCGTTCTTGCCACGAGCTTGCTTAGATTTGAACTTTCTTTGTGTTTTTGGACCAAGTGACTTGTTAGCCTTCTTCTGAAAGTCTTCGCCCTTTCTCTTGCGCTTACCCTTCTGCACGGCTGCAGAGGATGATGCAATATGCATCTCGCCTCTGGGTTTCCAGCCTTGAGTCGATCCTCTTCTAACTCGAGATGAACTCGTACTTTCTCGAGGGTATCAAGATTAGTGGCATGAGTAAGGTACATTTTAATGTTGTTCCAAGAGTCCGGTAAAGAGTGGATGACAAACTGGACTTTATGTTCCTCAGACAGAGTCTCCCCTGCCTCCTTGAGTTCAGCAAGCATGTTTGACATTCGTCTAATAAGCTCCTTTATCTTATGATTAGGATTCATTTTGTATGAGTCTAAAGCGAGGTTTAACGATTGCTTTTGGGAAGTGTTGTAAATACCAAACCATGCTTTAAGATCTTCTCACAAGTCCTTAGCAGACTCAAGGTGATCATACTCATATAGTATGTCATTCTCTAGCAATGACATCAAGGCGGAACTAATTTCCAGGTCCTTTGCATTCCATTCGTCATAGAATGTCTTATGTTCATCCTTGAGGTTTCCCTCGGGCCTAACTTTCTTTTAGTCATGTGGTCCAAACCTCTCATCTCAGTAATCACCATCTTCACACGCTTTTTCCAGATCTTATAGTTGTTACCATTCAGTCTCATCCCCTTATTCATTTGGGAGATCACATTGCTAATCGCAATCATCGATGCTAACACATTGATAATCATGCATAATTAGGGAGACAATAACATTTTGGAAAATGAATTGCATACATCGGATATCTATGAGATAGAAGGCGACAAATAATGATTCCTCAGACATCTAACAAAACCGATCGCTAGTAAACCGAGGGAAGGGCGTCGTGAAAGAGTTCACATTACTGTCGTCTCCTTTCTAATAGATCAGTCTTTTAAAACGGTTTAACCGCTTTTACCGGAACAGGGAGTTTTTTTACATACACCTGATCTTGGCTTTCCTACGACCCTTTTAAAACTTTTCGAGGATTTCATGCATGCATACATAATTCTACTACACAAGTAAATCATCATACGCAGGCCACGTCCATGAAACAAACCACTCATCATGCATATGCATCATGCGTCTAATGTTCCGATGAACGCATGCTAGCATATATAATTCTACTACTTAAGTAAAATATCACATGAGGCTACATCCTTAACATTCATGCATACGCATCATGCTTGATCACACCACATCAAACATGTATATTTGGCGACTGATTTTTGGTTTTAAAACATTTGGGGCTAACTTTAAATTCATGCTATCAATCAACATGCGTACTTCTAGACATGAATACTAGGCATTTTAAACCATCACAACATGTCTATCCTAGTGCGCAACTCGTTAATTGAAATCAAGGGCTCTGCCCCCACCATGCATTATCCAGCTAGCTTGACATAGTCAAGACGACAGTTCTAGTCATGCAATAATATCAATTAAATAGCAATTGAAATTTAGCCCACTGAATGACTAAGTGCCAAAATCATGCATTTCCGAGATCCACCCCAATAATCGAAACTAGGCATTAGTTTTACTTAAAATGTGAAGACGTTAAACCTATGAGCCTCTGTAGGTAATTTTAAAGTTCGAAAACATTTAGATTTTAAAATTTGACCTTTCTATTTCCAGTGGACTCGGGTCGGTCCAGTTTAAGGTTTGGTTCATTCAAATTTGGTCTGGTTCGGTTCGTACCGGTTCAATTATGTTTTAAAAATGGTTCGGACCGGACCGGATCGGTTCAAAATAGGAACTTGATTCGTTCGTCACTCAGACCGGGTCGCTTCGACCCATTTTAATTGCTAGGTCCGACCGACCCGAATGGATCGGACCAATTGAAAAAATCTGGTTGGTTGACCCACTCCGGTCTTGACCCATGGATCCCGACCCGGTTTTGTCCGGCTCGGGTTCCCTTGGTCCTCCAGGTCGGTCGACCCGGCCTTGATTTTCAAAATTGGACCGGCCCATTAACCCAATAGGGTTGGGCCGAAATTATCACTTGTGGGCTATGTAGAGTTATAAAATCCATTAAAAACTTAACTTAGCCACCAAGTAATAACTAATTATAATATAATTTACAATATTTACACACACACACACACATATATATAAATAAAATATCGGCCACTTTTATATATATATATATATTGTTAAGATTTATATTAGAATAAAATGTATCTACAATATATTTTCTCAATTATATGCAACTAAAATATCTATCAATAATGACGGGTATACGTCTGATTCTGGTTCGTTGTGTATTATTCGGACTTCGTTTACACGTCAAACCTACCAAAAGATCTAGAATTATTCACCCGCGAGTTTTAAAAAGTCAGGGACACGCCCGTACGCGCCCTGGACTTGCACCTCGTCCGGATTGTCATCACAATCCGGACCAGCTCCAAATTGTTTGAATAATCCGGACATGTTCCGGATTGTGGGACAATCCGACCCTCCGGATTGTACCAACACTCCGGACCTCTCGGGATCCTCGCGATCTCCGGGACGGTCCGGATTACGCCTCTTGATGACGTGCAAACCCCTACGCATACACTACATGTGCGGATCCTCCCGATGTCAGCTTTACTCCCGTCCACGCCCGGTTCGTATTTTACACTAAACCGGCGTTGGACCGTTCAAAACCGGGTTCGGGTTTAGGAGCTCCTATTTAAGGGAATCCACTCACCCATCTCATTTCAAGTCATTCGAAGTTGACAATGGAAGCTCTGACCTCTCTCTAACTTTCTCTCTCTAAGATACATGACTTAAGCTTCGGAGAGGGTTCATCGCACTCCACCCCCCCTGCGTGGTGTGCGATATCGCCCTTCGTGCAGGTATACGGAGATGCACGAGCCCCGACACGTGCGAAGACCTGACATACAAGCAATACGAGGCATCTTCCTGCATCAATACCAGGACCCGACACTCCGTCTAGTCCAGGTCCCACCAGGGCGTGTATGCGCATACCCCGCAGTACGCGCATACACCGCCAGGAGCACGCGTACACATCGTAAGGCATGCGCATGCGAAGACACGACAAGAGACTCAAACACTTAGCCATTTTAAGGGCTTGCAAGTCTCCAACACCCCGACAGTCCGACACTCCGACACCCCGACTATCGGATATCCGCGAGCTCAAACAACCAGTCAGTATAACCACACAACACTTCAAGGACCCAACGACTTTCGAGTCAACGACCCGCGAAGAGTCAGGATCCAATATTTTGGCGCCGTCTGCAAAATTCGAACAAAAAGTCATCACTTGCCTCTAAGAGCTAAGAAGCCAATACAAACATTGGCATTCACAAAGACTTCCCAAGAGGAGATGCATAGTCCAACGCAAGGGACATGCATAGACCAACACTAGAGTGTTGCGTTATGCTACCTAAGCATTACAAGATGTGTACCTCCAGCAGACATACCCTGGACATACCGCGGACATACCGTGGACATACCACTAAGTTCATTGCACCTACAAGCAGGTGTACCGACACCATGTGCCCCTATAGCAGTGTGCATCACGACAATAGCATCGCTACTACCACCAACAATCGACGTCCGACCAACAAGTTGGACGCGTCGCAGCCACATCGTCCCAGCGAAGGGATCGCTATCACCGAAAATAGTCGATAACAGAAAACACTGACGAGACGAACTAATCCAGACCGTATTGTGTGGATACCAATGTGAAGTTCCCAGACGCTCGCTACCATACCTATCGCAAACGCTGTCGAGACCTCTAACCGAGGAACTCTCACGACCAACGCATGGAGTAACCCCTTACTATACATTCAATGTTTCAAGCACTTAACTATTTCTATGCATTACATTCCTAACAATGAATGATAGGAACCAAGGAAGATACAAAGGAAGGGAAGTCAAACCTTCAAAAATTCGATCCAACTCGAAAAACGACTTGACGCAGAACACCATCACCGCCGAAAAATTGTCGAAGGCCACTAAAGCTCTGTCTGAGCTGGCCACTCAGTGAATAGCATTCACCATACAAGCGCACAGCTTTCAAAGGACCCCTCTTCGATTATCAGAGTGGTCACAACCGCCTGTCAAGCAAGCAAAGCCAAAGAAGAACATTAAATATCAAACGCATACACCTCCAAAGTGCGTACGTCTCTACAACGCACCCAAGTCATGGGAAGCAATTCCTTATGGGGACAAAGTGCAACAGCCAACACACAAACAACCAATGCTAGACATAGCAACACCCCATGCCTCTGTAACTAAAGACAACAAAGAATGCACATGTCTCGTTGCGCTGGGTTGAAGCAAACAATGACAACATTGTCAAGCCCCACCAATAGGTGGAAACAAACAGACACATCCGGTCAAACACCCGACTGACCGGTGCCTACAAAAACACAATCAAAGATTGCAGCATGACTGCTTAATCCCTCGCGTTCGCGTAAGCACCATCACCCAACAATCCCCAAGCGGGGGCACACGCTGATTACACCTCTGTGGAGGAACTCAAAAGTTCTGAACAAGAGGGGGAACCATTCAAAGGAAAACACCACCATCACTATGGAACGTTACTCAAGAGCGACTCCTACGCTATACGCACATCTGTACTAAAATCATCACGTGGAGAATGCGACATATCCATCCCCGAAATCCTACAAATACCCCTTTCGTCAAGGAAATAGGAAGGAGGTGACTCTAACACGGAGAGAGGGGTCCCAGACAATCCGACGCAAATACATGTGTCTACGCGCACCTAAATGTGCTTACATGCGCCTACCCACGCATACGTGGCCTAATGCGGATGTTAGAGGTAACATAAACACTATTTCCGATAACGACACAAGGAAAAGAGGGGGACCCTGTTAGTTTGACATTCCTCAACCATGTATACATCCGTGACACAAGTACAACTTCAAGAGAAGTTAAGCTACAAGTCATAACCACAATTGGGGGCACACCACCATGAAGAAACATAAGGTATTACCCACCTCTTTTAAGGAAACTATGATATTCGAGGCTCCGCACCAAAATACTCGGAAACCCGCTTAAGGAAAAACTAAGTGCCACTCGACAGTTCGAGACACATGTCTGGACGAGAGCCATTACCCCTACTCAATCCCACCAGCAAATACACTTGCATCAAAATGCAAGGAGCAGGGGGAGAAGGAAATTACAAGTCCTCCTCATATAACGGTATTGCCACACAGCAATCACAAAGGGAAATGCCCAACACTCATCGCAAGAGCGGGGACACGTTGCGAACCAGAACTCTTACAAAGACTCAGCTATATCCTACTTACAAGAGATACTCATTACAACTGAGTAAAGAAAGATAATACGACCACCAAAGGACTTAGGGGCATCGAATGAACAAGACGCGAACACGTGAGCACACGAACACGCGAATACGCGACACCACTCTTCCTAAGAGGAAGCCACATATGAGGATAACATCCTCAACACCTTTTACAGATTCAACCCATTATATCAACACCGGGTATCGCCCTCGAAAGGCGACTATTCTACCCGTAAGGGTCCAGGTAACCGACATATTGCCAAAACTCGAATGCGAGGTAATAACTCTATACGAAATACTAAACTGAATAGAACAGACTACTCAGGGTAAGATATCTACCCTGAATAGTTTGATTTAATCAGACTATAATACAATCTGAACGGAATAGACTAGTCGCGAATAGTCTGGTCCAATCATATTGACATTACAAGCTGAAAAGAACAAACTAGCCGAACCTGATATAAGAATCGAATAGTTCAGTCTAATCTAGTCCAGAGGGACGACATGACAGGAAACATATCTTTACAAGGAGATTCATAGCTCCATATTATTTACTAACCAATATACATCTTGAATCAATGCGAAACAATTTGAGACAGGTTATGTACAGATACAAGAGATGTATCAAAGACACACTCTACTTATGAGACACTACAAAGTAGAGGTTATATACAACACTCCCTGGAATAATCTATCTACAAGCACCCTACTTAGGCATCTAAGCCAAGTTGTGGTCGCATATGTACCATTTGCATCGTCGCAGCAAGTCTCCAAGCTAATGTCAGCGCACGACGTCTAGTTAAGCGAATGGCTCAAACTCAAGATCCTACCATGGAAACAATACCTAGTAGCGATCACATATGTACAAACGCATCACGCTATGGAAGCATCGACGCGTATCGACTCAAAAGCGCAAACAAAAATATATCAACGAACACATGCAACTAGGTGTTAGATTACGAGGAGTAATCACTACGGATACTAAAACAAGGTACATGCTAGTAATCAGAATTACGCAACGGAAGATTCACACATACCTTTAGGATGATCCGTAGACTCAAGATCTTCTCAAGAGGGAGTTCGCGATCCTCCGGTCGGGACCCGTAGAGGTTCTTGTTAGAGAAGCCCTACGTGGTGCAAGCTCCGCAGCAAAGCCTCTGATCGATTCTTGGCACGGGGACAGATCTCTGGAGAGTTTGCTCTAAGGCAAGTTTGCACACCCTTTGGTGAGTACGGTTCGGCCGAACTAGGTAAAAAACACTCTAATGAGGGAATTGTGATTTAACCCTAAATATCCCCTAACACCTCTTATTTATAGGAGGAGTAAAGTGGACAAAAGTCCACTTTACCCCACTCTATATTTCGGCCGGCCTATGTAATTTGGGAGGCCCAATTTTGGGCCTCCCATGTCAATTGGGATTTGGGTCTAGCCCAATTACCCTAATGTGACATTTACCCAAGTTCATTAGGTAAGCTATACATATTATGGGCTACTTTTACGGCGCCCATTACCATATGCTTACAGCTCCCACTAGCCGGAATGGGAGGGTTCCTGTTAATGTATTGTCGTCCAAATCTGCATCAACATTTCTCTCCTTTGATCTGCTCCTTGCTTCCGAATAGTTTATACGAGGTTTGCCGTGCGACCGGCTGATACGACGGGCATCGTGCTACTCATCTGTTAGGAGTATTGTAGCGCCCGCGGAACATTGATTCCCTTTTCTCCAATCAACTTGTTATAAACAACATTTATATTGTACCGCGTTGTATCCTAGGTCAAATGATAATTCTCCATTTGCCTAGTTTCCACATAAGAACACTTCTTCAAGGCATCCGTACAAGTATTCACAACCATCAACTGATATCCTGTTGGTGGCCACCTAGTGAATACAAGATTCGATGAATTATATGTGAACTTGACCATCCCCATTGCTCATATCCTTAGTCAGACCCAACTGGTTTCCAAAGATGTGGTCATTGGACCTTTTTGTTCAGCACTACGCTCGTACGCCGGGAAGTGAGCATTGAGCCTGACCTTAGATATGAGTTATGAGTCCGTGAGGATACTTTAGGTGCCTCTTCATAAGGCTCCTGGGATCAATCAAACGTTCGAGGTGAAGATGTTTGCGCCTGCCAGAATCACGAGGATTCCTTCCTAGCACAACCAAGCTGTGACAACGTGGTCGTACGTGGCACGTGTAGTATGAAGCACGCGTTGATAGTATACCTGAACCTTTTGGGTTGACATGAAAGGGATATGTCAATCATGCTATCACAGATTCTCATCTTGCCCAGAATGTGGTTAAATGATGAACAAAGTTCATCACGGCGATCTGCAAAACGAAGATCACGTCGAGTTACTTCAAAACTATATAATTGTGTTGCTTAATCAGGTTTGTCCCCTGACTCTTAGCCAGTCTTGTTTGGTGGAGGCCTCCCTCCATCGCAAGACGACCGTACCTGTGTGACTTGGTAAGGCCCACATACGACATAGTTTGGCAGAGTATTGCGTCCTCATACGACTTAGTTTATAGACCGTAAATCTGATGTAATCAAAACATTATGACGTCGATTGATCATAAACTCAGTTGCAATTCTTTCACTTACAAAATTTAACTTTTTAATACCAAAATGCTATCACAGATACATTCCATTTCTAGACCCTATGCAATCCAAACAGTTTTACATGCTTTTCGAATATGTCCCTGCGTAGTGCTTTACTTAAATGGGTCCGTTACAAAGTTATTGGTGGACGAGTATTCCATATTGATAATATTGTCTAGCACCACAAATTTAGCATTAATTATTTCATATCAATGTGTTTGGTCTTACTATGGTACTTCGGATTCTTAACTGCCGCAATGGCTGCTTGACTGTCAGAGAAGACCTTCACAGGTTTATTCTTGACATCGCCTCCAAGCAGCACAGTTAGAATCCTTTTAAGCCAGACCCCTTTCTGTGCATTCTTAGAGAGAACTACGAATTCTGATTCCATCGTAGACAGCGCGACTAATATTTGCTTCTTGCTCGTCCATGAAATGGTGGCATTAGCAAAGGAGGAATACTCCTCCTGTGCTGGACTTATGATCATTCGGATCGCCACCACGGTCGGCGTTAATGCAATCGGTCAATTCTAACTTCCTACCTTCATAGCACAGTTCGTAGTCGGCGGTACCTTTTCAGATAACGAGTTACTCATTTTGTAGTCTTTAAATGTTCATGGCCAAGATCTGATAGGAACGTGCTACTAGGCCCACGGCGTAACAGATATCCGGACGGGTGCATTGCATGGCGTACATCAAACTACCAATAATGCTTAAATACTCCGCACCCTTCATCTATTCACGCTATGACGGGTTCTTGGGGCCGTCACGTTTTGACAGTGCGCACCCAAACACCACTGGCGTTTCCACGGGTTTGGCATCCTGTAATCTGAATCTTTTCAACAGTTTATTGATATAAGTTTCTTGAGACAGACACAATTTCCGGGTAGCCCGATCTCTAGCAATTTTAATGCCTAAGATATACGTGGCCTCTCCCATGTCTTTCATCTCAAATACATATTCAAATCAGGACTTTGACTTATTCATAAAACTCATGTCGTTTACAGTAATAAGTATGTCGTCAACGCATAAGGTTAAGATGACATACTTAGACCTGGAGGTCTTATGATACACGCACGGATCCTTGTGATAAACTCACAGATCTGTTTCCTACGATTTCCTCGTGGAATCTGCGGTACCATTGCCGAGATGACTGTTTATGACCGTAGATTGACCTTTGGAGTTTACAAACTTTGCGTTCGTTACCAGGAGTAATGAAATCCTTTGGTTTCTCCATGTAGATCTCTTCCTCCAGGTTTCCGAAGAGGAATTCGGTCTTAATACCCACTTGGTGCAGTTCGAAATTGACACCTGCGACCAGGACCAAGAATGGCCCTTCACCGTGGTTTTACGAACAGGTGGTGAGTATGTTTCGTCAAAGTCCACTCTGTGAAGTTGAGTATCGCCTTTCGCAACAAGTCGAGCTTTGTATCGCTCGACCTTTTCCATCAGTGGTGAGCCTTCTTTCAGGACTCACCATATCCTTATGCCCATGTGGTTAGCAGGTAAATCAACTATAGACTTTAATGGCTTTCATTTAGGCAATCTCTCTCATTTATTATTTTCCTTCATTTCTCCACTTGAGGTCTTTCCAATGCATACCAACAGTCGTTAGAGTGAGGTTATCACTCTTCCAGATGGGATACTTCTTTGGAGAAGTTCGATGCCTTTGACTTTCGTCTAGGCTTGATTATCCCGTCTTTGAGTCTTAACGTCTCTCCCACTCGGAATAATGCCTCTTATCAGAGCATCACTTCTATTGGGTACAAGAGGAGTGCTTTAACCATAACCGAAAACTTTCCTTATACGACTTGTCGGTCTCAGAATTTTACTTCCTTGATGAATTTCTTGATCATTAGGACTCGGATCCCTCCCACTTGGAACAATGGGTAGTATAGGTAGTTGTGGCATCCCCGGTTTAGCATTACGATAATCAGGTTCAACTTGATTCGTCCAAACAGCAACAGTGATTACTTGGGGTATGTATTTAGACCTCCCACTGGATTTATTATGAAAATGTTCCCATTATCAGTTACCATGTCATTCACTTGAGTTGCTGGTTCAAATATCTCCCACTCGAATTAATTGGGACCTGATGTTAGTAATATCCTCCTCTGTTTGATCAAGACTCATTGTACTGAAAACGTCAATGAGTAGGAAAATTCGTCCTCAAGTATGTAATGTCGCATGTTCAACCACGGTACCATGTCCATTAGTTGTAAACAGGTATTTTCAAAGAGTAGTGAACATACTCTTGTGCTAAATACGTGTTTAATGCGCAAATTAATGATGCATGGTGAGATGATGTAACTCATTAACACACTTCATCTAAAGCGAATCTAACATTATGTTTATAAACTATGCTTCCAGAAGTGTGTGACTTGATTTGAATGCTTAGCCTGACTTGTCGTTCAAGGCGTACGGAAGGAAAATCGTATAACCGACTTCATCCTTCTTCGTTTGCTAACTTATTTCAGAGATTTTATCCCATCTCCGAACTTAGCATTTCAGGTTTTCACCTTATGCGTCAGTTGATACTTTTACAAGGTCGTGGTAGCTTCCGAAGCCTACTTCTTACCGATGTAAATGTTATCAATAAGTTGTTTCCAAAGGAAAGCAAACGAAAATTCAGCACATCATCATTTAAACAGTTCATTATTAAACTCGTACTTTGAAACGATGTGTTCTGTCTTTCGAGGTCCACTTGCGCATTAGCGCTATTCACCGAAGGTTTAACCTTAGGTTAAATCGTTTCATTTCTGAATTTAATTTAATTTAATCCAATCGGTTTCACACATGATCATCATTACATTTTATTTCATTCAATGGAGTACTAATAAATAATAAATAATGAATCTTTCGATCTAGATACGCAATTGATGTGTATGTTCAGTTCAGTTTCCCGACTGAGATGACGTAGTACGTGAATCGTTTCGTTTTATTCGGCCACTTTTACCTGGCCGAAATTTTGTTTCGGATCGATCCCTCTTAACCGGGTAGATTAATTTTGACAATTAGATCTCATTTCGAATCGAACATAAACTACTTTATTCAACAAATCCGAATATCGAAATAACCATAATTTTAGTAACTCAAACGAACGATAAATGAAAATGGTAGGGTTCTTGATCTGAAGAACGCGTATTCGATCCAGGATTGTCGCATAGATAGTCGAGAACTTTAAGTCATGTTGAACATCACATATGGGTAATTCACGATTGAATTACATCAAATTATCTTTGTTTGTATAAAACGTTTTACAGCTTCATACACATGACTTACGTGGCGTACTAGAGACGCACTTTATCAACATGGTTTAACCCAACGGATTATCGTATAAGACCTTTATGGTCCAGTTCTCTCTATAATATGCGGATCTTGGTTGATTTCTTTCGAACCCAGTATGGTGAGCAGAGAAGGTTTCCCTTTTACTGTTGTGGTTAATGTACTTGATTAGGCTCAAGGTCATTGAGCCTGTGAATATCAAACAACCATATACATCTTTCCCATGTTGACCTTTCATTTTGAATATCCGATGCGTGTTTTACGCTAGCATCCATGAAAAGAGAAAATACCATCATGTTTATAAGCTTGATGATTAGGGATTACAAGCTAAAGAGTGCACTATATATAATAAGTGAGACTAGGCTCACCAACTAGGACTATGCGAGGTTTACTAGTGGCCGGGTGTATACAATCATTTGTAAGTGTCTACACTAGCCTTATGTATGCTACTATGTGTATGCAACTATGTATGCAACTAAGAGTGAGTGTATACTACACTCTATATTCTCCCATCCTTTTCTTCTTCTTCTTTTCTTTCTTGGAAGACATCCTTGATTCCATGTAGCTTCAACAAAGCCAAGTGTTGGTTCTTCACTAAAGCCTTGGTTAGCAAGTCAGCTAGTTGATCCTTTGAAGGAATGTAATGAACACCAATCCTGCCTTGTCCAATGTGGTTTCTTGTGAAATGACAATCCAATTCAATGTGTTTGGTACACTCATGAAACATTGGATTTTTAGCAATCTTCACAGCTGCTTGACTATCAGTGTATATTGGGATAGGAAGGTTTACTTGCAATCCAAGTTCCTTGAGAATTCTGCCTTTCCAAAGTGCCTCTTGAATAGCAACTCTAAGGCACATATACTCTGCTTCAGCACTTGATAGGGAAATGGTATCTTGCTTCTTGATCTTCCAAGCTATCATAGCTCCTCCTAGCTTTACACAATAGGCACTCACTGATTTCCTACTAAAAGGCAAGCAGCCCAATCAGAGTCACAAAACAAGCTCAAATTAAGGTTGTTGTTGGAAGGATAGATCAAGCCTTGGCCTGGGGTGCCCTTGATGTACTTGATTATCCTAATGGCAGCTTCATAGTGAGACTTCTTTGGCTTCTCTACAAATTGACTTAGTCTTTGGACTGAGAAGCTAATGTCTGGTCTTGTCATGGTAAGATAGAGCAATTTTCCAATAAGTCTCCTAAATGAAGTAGCATCCTCTAATAGCACATCATCAGTGTTGGAGCTGGATGCTTTGTCATATTCATGTGTGGTGAGCTTGACATTGAATTCCATAGGAGTTTCAGAAGGCTTTGCAGCCCCTAAGCCAGCCTCCTCAATGAGTTCCATAGCATATTTCCTTTGATTTATCACAAGTCCTTGATTTGATCTTGCAATCTCCAAACCCAAAAAGTACCTCAAGTCCCCCAAATCCTTCAATTTGAAGTGTATTTGAAGTGTGTGTTTCAATTGATTGATCATCTTGGTATTAGAACTAGTGATTAGAAGATCATCAACATAGATTAATAGAAACACTTTGTCATTTCCTTGTATCTTGGTGAACAAGTAATGATCTGAGGCACATTGTGTGTAACCATTCTTCAACAATGTTTGGGTGAGCTTGATGTTCCATTGCCTTGAAGCTTGTTTAAGGCTATATAGGGACTTCTTAAGCTTGCATACACGTTTGGTAGACCCTTCAAGAGACTTGGAAGGATCAAAACTTTGGGGGATGTCCATGTATACTATCTCAGTTAAGTCACCTTGAAGGAAAGCATTGATTACATCCATATGGTACAATCCCCAAGATTTGGCAGCTGCCAATGCTAAGATGATCCTCACTGTGTCCATCTTGACCACGGGAGAGAATGTCTCATCGAAATCAGTCCCTTCCACTTGAGTTAATCATTTGGCAACCAATCTTGCCTTATACCTTTCAATGGATCCATCAGAGTTGTACTTGACCTTGTAGACCCATTTGCAACCAATTGATGATTTGCCTTGAGGAAGTTCCATTAGTTCCCAAGTGTTGTTGGCTTGAAGGGATTGTATCTCTTCCTTCATGGCCAAAATCCAATTGGGATCCTTGATTGTTTGCTTGTAGGAGCTTGGTTCCTTGATTTTGTCAATGGCAGCCAAGAAACATTTGTATTGGGGGCCCAAAGTGTCATATGACACATACCTCTCCATGCCAAAAGTGGCATTGGAACTTGACCTTTGTTGAAGCTCAGCAATCCTTGCACTTCTTCTTGGTGGTGGTGGATTGAGTTGTGCAATTCTAAGACTTCTCCTTAGATTAGACGGTTGGGGTGGATCATCCACAATGGGTGGTTGAGGTGTTGCAATTTGTTGAGGTGGTGGGACTTCATTGATTGGAATGTGTCTTTGTACATCCTCATCAAAGTAAGTTGGATTCTCTGGTGGGAAGTCTTCAATGGATTGCTTGGCTCCTAAGCAAGATGGAATGAGAGACTTTAAAGCATCCTTGGACATGCTAAATGGGAAGATGTCTTCATGAAAGGAAACATCCCTTGAAACATGAAACATTAAGTTGGAAATGTTCATCACAAGGTACCCTTTTTGGGAAGTTGAATACCCCAAAAGGATGCATGGTTCAGCCCTTGGACTAAACTTGTCATGGTTTTTCAATCTGGTTGCAAAACATAAGCAACCTATGGTTCTCAAATGAAGAAGAGAAGGTGCTTTTCCATATAGCAATTCCATAGGGGATTTGAACTTCAAGATAGAGGTGGGTAGCCTGTTGAGCAAGTAACAAACATTGAGTATGCAATATCCCCAATGTCTCAATGGCATAGAAGATTGAAACCTTATGGCTCTAGCAATGTTGAGGATGTCCCTATGCTTGCGTTCAACCCTGCCATTTTGTTGTGGTGTATGCACACAACTTGTTTGATGAAGAATCCCAAATTGAAGAAGTAAATATTTGCAAACTGAGTTGATGAACTCAGTCCCATTGTCACTCCTCAAAGTCTTGACCATTGTACCAAATTGATTCTTGACCATGATCAAGAAATTCTTGATGTGCAAGAAGGTGTCACTCTTGTGTCTCATCAAATAGATCCAAGTTGCTCTTGAATGATCATCAACAATGGTCAAGAAATATTGATTGTTCTTGAAGGTAGGCACCTTGTATGGTCCCCATAGATCCATGTGAATCAAATCAAAAGGCTTTGAAGCAATTGAATCACTGATTGGAAATGAAAATCTAGATTGCTTTGCAAGAGGACAAATAGGGCATTGTTTGATACAACCATAGGTCTTATTCAAGCCTAAAACATCCAAATGGTTCAAATATTGTTTTGAGACATGACCCAAACGCCTATGCCATCTCAATACTTCATCCTTATTCCCCAAGCAAGTAGCTGCTATCTTCCTTGGGCTTGAAGGCACCACATCCTTCAAGGTGTACAGTCCTTTATTCCATTGCCCAATCACCATGGACTGTCCACTCTGGCCCTGAAGCAACACATGATCACAAGTAAAGATCAGTTTGCAATTTAACTAGCTAGGCAACCTAGAGACTGAGATCAAATTGAACTTGAAATCAGGGACAAAGAGGATGTTAGTCAATGTGAATCCACTAGAGAAAGAGCAAGAACCAACATGGGTCACTATGCACTTGTGACCATTTGGCAAGTGCACATATTGGTGATCAGAGTCACTCTTCTTCAAATCATGTAGCCATTCAATTTGATGAGTGATATGGTTAGTTGCACCTGAGTCAACTATCAAAGCCATAGGATCACTAGATATACCTGCCATGTTGACATGAGTTTGATCCACATCTTCAAAGGATAGAGGTGTATGATCAAAATGATCATCATGGGCAGCAACATGTTGAATCCTTTTGTCAGCTGTGCCATGGAAGATCCTCTTGTCTTTGGCTGCCACATGCTCAATTGCACTTGAGGTTCCACCATCTTCAACAATGTTTGCTGAGTTCCAATTCCTCTTAGGAGCATTTGGATTGTTTTGATGGATTGGATGATCATATGGGTAGCCATGCTTGGTGTAGAAAACATCTTCATTGTGACCCCTCTTGCCACAATAGGTGCAAGTAGGAAGTGGTTTGCCACATGAAGCATTGAAGTTGCCTCTGCCTCTTCCAATGCCATTGCCTCTTCCAAAACCTCTACCCCTTGTATATCCTCTTACATTGCCTCTACCTCCTCCATAAGATGGATTCTTCCCAGTGAATAAGGTTGTTGCCTCACCTACATCACCAATGGAACTAGCGATGGTCCTTTGGCTCTCTTCTTGTACTAGCACAGAGAAGGCAATGCTAAGTGTAGGAAGGGGCTGCCTCATAAGCAAGTTGCTCCTAATGTGTCCATAGGAATCATTTAGTCCCAAGAAAAAGCCATCAGCTTCTGCTTCTCTTTGTGTTCATTGACAATGGCAATGTCCCTAGCACATTGGAGAACCAAATCATCAATGGAAGCAAGAACATCCCATAGTTGCTTCATCTTGGCAAAGTATTCAGTGATGGAGAGAACACCTTGAGATGATTGGTAAATCTCCCTTGTCAATTGAAAGATTTGAGTGCCATCCAATTTGTCAAACATCTCCTTTAGGTCATTCCAAATGGAAGAGGCTGTAGGGTTGTAGATCAAGCCATTGACCAAATCCTTGGCCACAGTGTTTCTTAACCATGCCTTGACAATTGCATTTTCCCTATCCCATCTCACCCTATCATTGACACCAACACCCAATCTTGTGAATGTTCCATCTATAAAACCAAGCTTATTCTTCACCAATAAGCCTTCTCTGATTGAGGTGCTCCAAACATGATATTTGGATGTTCCTTGAAGTTGAAAAGGAATGAGCATATGGCCAGTGGTGTCTGAGGGGTGAATGTATAGGGGATCATCAACCTTGGTTTCCTGAGCCATCTTACAAGCAAAGTAACACAAGGAGCTTGAAGATTCAAAGTAGGGGAAATTCAGATGCAAAGGATTCCAAGGAAAACGCACACAAAGTATGCACTAGCAACAAAACTAGCACACCAAGTTTGATGAGAGTAAGACAAATTCCAGCTCACTCTTCAGTACAATCCGTACAATCCGCAACAAATTACTCCAAGTTCAATGTTCACAGATCACTAGGAATGGATTAGGATCAAATCTCCATTGAAGAAAGCTCTGAAATCTTCAAGATTTGGAGTGAAAACTCGAAGAAGACACAATGACTCCTCAGCCGAGCAAAGTGTATGCAAACGTTGTAACGTAGTAAAATCACAACTTCCAAGTAGTATGTGCAGCTTGAACAAGCTCAAAATTCATATCCAAATCCAGGGAAACAAAGAAAATCCCAGATTATGTCAAGAACAATCACGTAATCAGCTCAACAAGGTTGAAATCAACAAGAACTAAGCAAACTAGGACTAAGACATGTTGGCTATCCTTAGTCTATGCTCAGCTATGTGTAGTGGTGTGATTTCTTGAAATTTTACTTACTTGACATCCATTCTTGCACAAGAAATGGAAATTTCAAGTTGAGATGAAGATCCACGAAGCTTATCTTGTAAGGCTATACAAGAACAAGGTGAACTTTGAAGGCCAATGTTGAAGAAATTTGATCTTCTTCAACTAGATGGGCACGCCGCCATTAGGGATGGCTCTGATACCATATAAGCTTGAATCATACTTCATTGATAATTAGGGATTACAAGTTAAAGAGTGCACTATATATACTAAGTGAGACTAGGCTCACCAATTAGGACTATGCTAGGTTTACTAGTGGCCGGGTGTATACAATCATTTGTAAGTGTCCACACTTGCCCTATGTATGCTACTATGTGTATGCAACTATGTATGCAACTAAGAGTGAGTGTATACTACACTCTATAATGTTGAACCGAAACGTTTAGCTTTTGTATCCTTGCTTCCACCGAGGCGGATGCAAAGGGATACTAAGCTGCAACATTGCCTGGTTGTAATTGAATTCTTCTTCAGCCCCCTTTACCAAGGTTGAATGTATCACCACATACGCGTTGAGATCATCAAAGAACCTACTCCTATTCACGGTGAAACAAATTGTTACATTCGTTTCGCATTGTCAAAATCATACAGATACCATATTCATATGTAATTGTCCTCTCCACTTTTCGGAATCGTAGAGAGTTCAACACTTACTCCTTTTATTCATCATGATTCATACCATCAAGATTGCGTGGTATAACGAATCGTACTAAATTAACCAATTCATACTAACACATTGATGATTATGCAAAAATCAGGTAGACAATAACATTTTGAGAAAGAATTGCATACATCAGATATCTATTAAGATCGAATTCGAAAAATAATGATTCCTCATTAATCTAAACCAACCGACCACCAGTAAACCAATGGAAGATGGCTGTGAAAGAGTTCAGGTTACCGCCGTTTTCAATCCAATAGATCAATCTTTTAAAACAGTTTTAATCGCAAATTACCGGAACGAGAATTTTAAAACAAGCATACCCAATCTTGGCTTTCCCAAGGCCCTTTTTATTTTGGAAAAATATTCCGATGAATTCACTCATGCATATATAATTCTACTAGCCATGTAAATTATTATACGCAAGTAACATTCATCAAACAAATCACATTCATGCTTACGCGTCATGCGTATAATGTTCCGAGGAACTCATGCTTGCATATATTTCTACTTCCATGTAAATTATCAGATGCAACTACATCCTCAACAACAATCATATATGTTTGGGGACTGGTTGTCGATTTTAAAATAATTTTAAACATTAGGGGCTGATTTGCAATTCATGCTTATATTCAATTACGCAACATTCTAGACATGAATCCTAGGCATTTAGAACCATCACAACATGTCTATCCTAATGGGCATTCCATATATTTAACCAGGTTCCGCCCACAATATGTAATGTCCAGCTAGCTTGACTATGTCAAGACAACATTCATACATTAATATATATTGAATAATAAACAATTGCAATTCAGCCCACTAATTATACCAGTCCCAAAAACATGTATATCTGAGATCCATTCCCATAATCGAAACAAGGCATAAATGTTAGCAACCCTATGAGCACTGTGTAGTCCATTTAGAGGTTAAAAAACATTTGGATTTTAAAACTTGACCACCCTATTTTATTTAATTGACTTGAATTCGGTTTTGAAAATCATTTCGGTTCAGTCAATTTCGGTCTGGTTCGGCCCGGTCCGGCAAATCCGGTTCGGTTCGGTCCGATAAATCCGGTTCGGTTCAGTCCGGTTTTAAATTTTAAAATTTTTTTCAGTCCGAACCGGTCCAATAAAATAGGGTTTGGTTTGGTTGAACACTCAAAACCGGTTCGGTTAGATCCACTTAATTACCCCGGTTTGACCCGATCCGATTAGTTCGAACCAATTGAGAAAACCCGGTTCGATTTAAATCCGTCCCGGTTTAATATATTGGACCGGCTGAATAATTTAAATTTTAAAGGTTGGGCCGAAATGTTTACTTGTGGCCCAAGTAGGGTTTTAAAGTCCAAAAATAATTAACTTAACCACCAAGTAACATTAACTATATAAAATAATTTCCAATATTAAATATATATATATATATTTCGGCCCATCTAAAAAACTTATATATATATATATATATATATTTATTGCTAAGATTCTATCTATAAGATTAAATCAATCAACAATATATATATATATATATATATATATATATATATATGTAAAAATCAGCTATTATATATGTTGGATTACGGGGAAGTAATACTACGGAATGCTAAACGTGTACTAGCTAGAAATCTAATCTACGTAGCGGAATTAGTACACATACCTTTTAGCTTTCCTGCCCAAGAACGATGTGGAGGGAGTTCTGATCCTCCGGTCGGAAGTTCTTCGTGAGAAGAAGTCCTACACGGTATGAGCTCCACAACAAAGCCTCTGATCGATTCTTCAACGGGGACAGCACCTCGGACTGAATGCTCGAAAGCAATTTGGCACACCAATGGTGGTGTTATAGGGGCCGGCAGAAACTAGGCCAGAGAGAAAGGAGATTCTCTCAAATCACAACTTAAGAGGAGTTGTGATCAAGGTGTGTGTTGGGAGTGACCCCAAGACCTCCTTATATAGTGGAAGGAGGAGAAAAATCCTCATCCCTCCTTATCTATGGTTTCGGCCGACCTATGTGGGTGGGAGGCCCAATTTTGGGCCTCCCATGTCACATGGGAATTGGGTCTTGCCCAATTAGCCCTAATGTGACATTTACCTAATTATCTTAGGTAACCACATATATTAACGGGCTACCAATTATGGCGCCACGTCACCATATGCTTACAACTCCCACTCGCCGGAATGGGAGGGTGCCTGTTAATGTATTGTCATCCAATAGCATCAATATTTCAGTCTTCAGTTGTTGTTTCCGTCTCCGAATAGTTCATATGAGGTTTGCCGTGCGACCGACGGATATGACGAGCATTGTGCTACTCATCTGTTAGGAGTACTGTAGCGCCCGCAGAACGTTGATTCCCTTTCATGAACCAAACCTGTTTGAAATAAAACTATGTACCGCACTGTATCCTTGGTCAATTGTTAATTCTCCAATTGCCCAGTTTTCCACAAAGGAATACTTCTCCAAGGCATCCGTACAAGTGTTCACAACCTTCAACTAATATCTGGTTGGCGGCCACCTAGTGAACACGAGAGTCGGTGAATTAAAGGTGAACTTGACAATCCCCATAGCTTATACCCTTATTCTGACTCAACCGGTTTCCAAGACGTGGTCACTTGGCTGTTTTCTTTGGCACTACGCTCGTACGCCGGGAAGAGAACATTGAGCTAGACCTTAGGTACAAGTTCTGAGTCCGTGAGGATACTTTGGATGCCTCTTCATAAGGCATCCAGGATCAATCACACGCTCAAGGTGAAGAAGTATGCGCCCTTTGAATCACAAGGATTCTAGCTAGCACAACCGAGCATGACCCCGCGGTCGTATATGGCACGCGTAGTATGAAGCACGCGTCGATAGCACACCTGGTAAAGCCAGGGATGGGATATGTCAATAATGCTATCGCAGAATCTCTCATTTGGCCTTGAATGTGATATATAGTGATGGACAAAGTCCAACTCGGCGATTTACAAAACGAAGATTAAGTCATGGTGTTAAGCGTGACAATGTTATCGTTTTGCTTAATCAGGTTTATCCCCCTGATTCTTAGCCAATCTTGTTATGGTAGAGGTCCCTCTCTCCTTACAAGATGACCGTGCCTGTGTGACTAGGCAAGGTTCACATTCGACATAATTTTGGTGGAAGAATTTCACTTCTTCCTACGACTTAGTTTATATACCGTAAAATCCGATGTTTCTTAATCATTATGACGTCGATAAATCATAAACTCAAATTGCAGTTCCTTTATTCAAATTGAAACATAATTTCAAATGTCAAAATGTTATCACTTTTACAAGCCACACAGTTTAAGCCTTACGTAATCCAAGCAGTTTTACGTGCTTTTCCAAAATCTCCCTACGTAACGGCTTAGTTAAAGGGTCTGCGGCAAGTATTCTAAAGTGATTATGTTGTCTTCCAGAACAGATTTAGCACAATTGTATTTCACATCTATGTGCTTTGTCCTACTATGGTACTTTGGATTCTTAACTGCCGCAATGGCCGCCTGACTATCGGAGTACACCTTCACAGGTTTACTCTTCTTGTCGGTGCCAATTAATGCAGTAAGAAGCCTTTTCAGCCAGACCGCTTCTTGTGCGTTTTTGGAGAGGGCAACGAATTCCGATTCCATAGTGGAAAGCGCGACACAAGATTGCTTCTTGCTAATCCATGATATGGCAGCATTAGCAAGGAGAAAAACTCCTCCTGTGGTGGACTTACAATCATCCGGGTCGCCACCGTGGTCGGCGTCACTATAACCGGTCAATTCGAGCCGATCGCCCTCATAGCACAAAACGTAGTTGGGAGTACCTTTCAGATATTAGATAATTCGTTTTACGGCCTTTAGATGTTGATAACTAGGATCTGATTGGAATCTTGCTACTAGGCCCACAGCGTAACAGATGTCTAGCCGAGTGCAGAGCATGGCGTACATTAGACTCCCTACCATGCTCACATACTCTGCATTCTTCATCTGTTCACGATCCTGCTGGTTTTTTTGGGCCATCACGCTTTGATACAGCGCACCTGAACACAACCGGCGTATCCACGGGTTTAGCATCCAGCATTCTGAATCTTTTCAACAGTTTGTTGATATATGATTCCTGAGATAGACATAATTTCCGGGTGGAACGATCTCGGGCAATTTTGATGCCTAAGCCTCTCCAATGTCTTTCATCTCGAATGCTGATGCTAACTAGGACTTTGATTTATTCATAAAACTCACGTCATTCGCAGCAATGAGTATGTCATCCACGTATAGTGTTATGATGATATACTTAGACCCGGAGGTCTTGGTGTATACGCAGGGATCCTCGTGAAGATTCACGAACCCGTATCCGACGATTTCCTCGTGGAATCTACGATACCATTGCCGAGATGATTGTTTAAGACCTTATATAGATCTTTGGAGTTTGAGAACTTTACGTTCTTTGCCAGGAGTAATTGAACTCTCCGACTGCTCCATATAGATCTCTTTCTCCAGTTTTACTTGGAGAGGTTTGGTCCTAATGTCCATTTGATGCATGCTCGAGTTCGAGACTTGCAGTCATGGGCAAGGACGGCCCAGACTATGGTGTAACGCATAGTCGGTGAGTCTGTCTTTATAAAAGTTTACTCTGTGAAATTGGGTATATCCTTTCGCAATTATTCGAGTTTTGCACTACTCAAAATTTCCACCAGAAGTGAATTCTAAGATTTCACTTTCTAGTTCTGTGGTTAACAGATAAATCAACTAAAGACTTAAAACGAACTAGTTCTTATTTAGACAATTTCTTCCTCCATTGTTTTCCTCCATTCCCTTGTTTTGAGGTCCTTCCTTTGCTTGCTGAACCGTCACTGGTTCAAGAACGAACACCAAGATGTGTAACACATCTTATTTGATGGGACACTTCTCGAGAGAAGTTCGTTGACTTTGACTATGTCTAGGCACGTTAATCCCATATTTTAGTATGGTCGTTACTCCCACTCGGAATAATGCTTCTTATCGGGGAATTACTCCCTCTGGAAACAATGGTGGTGGTTGAACTTACTTGGAATAACCTCTCGGTCTCGGGATTCTACCTCCGAGATGTATTCTTCGATCACTAGGATCTGGAACCGAGTTGGTTGTTCCACTCCCACTAGGAAAAATGAGTAGTTGAAATAGTTCATTATCATGATTATCAGGTCCGACTTGATTTGCATTTTCAAATTTAGTGATGATTATGTGTGAGGGGGAGTGAGCCCTCTCACTGGATTTACTATGAAGACGTTTCCCATCATTTACCAAATCAATCACTTATGCTATATCAATTCTCCCACTCGAAGTAAGTGGGACCTGAGAATATCCATCAACCATCTGTTAACTCAATCAGTACTAGCTTGTTTGGTTCTGCAAAGCGTTGGAAAATAATCATCAAATCTTTATAATGTGTCATGTTTATCCACGAAACCATTGTTCCAAGCTAATTTTAAAACTCGTATTCTTCGCGAGTAGTGCGTACTCTTTATGAATACTCGTTTTAATGCGCAAATTAATGCGTCTTTGTGATAAGGTTTTACCCGAATCATTCATTAGCTTTTATGGTAACGTGTTAACCGATTTTGTCAGAACATAGTGTTTTACATCAATGTGAGTTAAATTAATCTCATCCCACAGGAACAATTAATGTGCAACTCTAACATTATGTAATTCTGAACTATATTTCTTGAGGTGTTTAATGACTGCTTTTATCCAAACTCTTCGTTCAAGGCTAATGGTGGGAGAGTCGTTTTACCGACTACTTCTTTTCGTTTTGTTTGTTTAACTCATCCATAGACTTATCCATCTCATGGACTATGCATTTAAGCACTCGCTTTAATGCCATATTTGATGTTCTTATTAGATTACAGTAGCCTTGAAGCAAACATTTAATCTAAATAGTTATCAATGAGTTATATCCAAAGGATTTCAAACGAAAAATTCAGCATTCATAAAAATACTCCATCATTAAATTCGTACTTTTAAAACGATGTGTCCCGTCTCTCGAGGTGACATGCACCATGCGCATTATATCTGGTCTAAATCGTGGTTTTGAAATCGTTTTAATTTCCGAATTTAAAACTAAATCGGTTTAACATGCATATTATTTTGGGATACATATGTTTAATGGAGTACTTAACAAATAAGGATGAGGTAAGTCAGTTTGCCTTTTAGAACTATGCAATCGATGAATTTATTTAATTCAGTTTGACCTGACTGAGATGACAGAGTATGTAAAATGTTTCGTTTTTGTTCGACCACTTTACTTAGCCGAAATTCTAACCCGTGGGTTTGAAATTTCGTTTCGGATCGTTCCATTTGACCGGAACGTTAAATTGATAAGTAAATTGTTTTTCGTAATGCTTCCAAGCTTTGAATCGAGCAACAATTACTTTAATCAATAATACCGAATTTTGAAATAACCAAAATTTAGTAATTTAGACGAACAACGAACGATAAATGACAATGGTAGGATTCTTGATCTGAAGGTCACATGTTTGATCCATTTTTATCGCATAGATAGTCGAGAACTTTAAGTCATGTTGAACATAACATATGAATAAATTCACTAGTGAATCACATCAAATGATTTGTGTTCAAGTAAAACGTTTAAGGCTTTACATACATGACATACGAGGCGTGTTTGAGACGCACTTTATCAACGGGGTTTAACCCACCGGATAATCGTTTAAAACATTTTACGGTCAAGTTCCTTCCATGATATATGGATCACAATTGACTTCATTCGATCTATTGTGGTGAGCTGAGAAGGTTGTCGCTTCACTGTCTTGGTTACCGTACTTGACTAGACTCAAGGTTATTGAATCTTGTCAATGTAAGGTAACCATATACGTCTTTTCATGTTGACCCTTTTATTGCGAAGGTCTCGAGTGGCTATTACACCAGCATCCATGAAAGGAAAACACCATCACATTCAACCGAAACATTTCTAGCTTTAGCATCCTTGCTTCTACCGAGGCAGATGCAAAGGAACACCAAGCTTTATCATTGTCTGGTTGCAATTGAAGTCTTCTTCAACCCCTTTTATTCAAGGTTGAATGTATCACCACATACGCATTTAGATCAACAAAGAATCTACTTCAATATTTAGGAAACAAACTATCACGTTCATTTCTCATTATCAAAATCACACGAACTACCATATTCATTAGTAATTGTCCTTTCTGCTTTTCAGGATCGTAGCAGAGAGGAGTCCTATACATGTTCCTTGTGTTCATCATAATTTATACCATTAAGATTGCAAGGTTCATAGAAGCGTACCGACTTAGCCATGAAAAGTAGTACACTGATAATTATACAAATTCAGGAGGACAACGACATTTTGACAGAATTGCAAACATCAGATTATCCACTAAGAGGGAATACGACAAATAGTGATCCTTCAGTCATCTTGACCAAACCGACCGTCAGTAAACCGAGGGAAGGGGGTCTGTGAAAGAGTTCACACTACCGTCGTGTTCAATCCAATAGATCAGTCTTTTGAAAACGGTTATTCTATTGCAAATTACCGGAACGGAAATTCTCAAATAAGCATACTCGTTCTTGGCTTTCCCACGACCCTTATAATTTTGTAAAATTATCCGATAATTTACCCATGCATATTTATAATTCTACTACACTTAGCAAATCACCATATCCTGCCATAAACATCGAACAAAACATGCTTACGCGTCATGCGTCTAATGTTCCTAGCATATATAATTCTACGTAAAGTAAATTATCACATGAGTTCTATCATGAACATCCTAGCATACGCGTTAAAACATGCAGCATCCGCACACATCATGCACAATTGGCGACTGGAATTTTCAGTTTTATAAAACGTTTTGAAAATATTAGGGGCTGTTTTGCAATTCATGCTTACAATCAATCATGCGAATTTCTAGACATAGATTCTAGGCACTTTCAATCAGCATAGCATGTCTATCCTATTGCGCAAACCATATATTTAAATCCTAGAGCTCAATGCTCATAATATAATATCCAGCTAGCTTGACAAAGTCAAGACGACAGTTCTAATTGTATCAAAATATATGATGCAGAAAGTAAACAATTGCAAATCAACCCACTAATTTAATCCTGTCCCAAAAACATGCAAGTCCGAGATCCATCCCCATAATCGAAACCAGGCATTAGGGTTTTAATTGAAACCGTGTATTAAAACACAAACCATATGAGTACTGTTTAGGTTAATTTTAAAGTTCGAAAAGATTTTGGATTTAAAATTTGACATCCTATTTTATTGAACAATTTAAAATTTCCGAAAATTTTAAAGTAGTTCGGTCCAAATTTTAAAATCCGGTTTAAACCATTCTGATTTTAAAAATTTCGGTTTGGTCTGAAACCGTTCAATAAAATAAGATTATGGTTCCGTTTATCACTGAAAACCGGTTAGGATAGGTTCAATTTAGTTACTACGGTCTGACCCGACCCGACTAGGTCGACCCGATTAAGAAAACCCGGATTGGTTTTATCCGTTCCGGTTTAGCAATTGGACCGGCCCATAAACCCTAGGGTTCAGCCGAAATATGTCTTGTGGGCTAAGTAGGGTTTTAAAGTCCATTAAAAACTTAACTTAGACACCAAGAAATATTAATTATTTAAAATAATTTCAAATATTGCTAATATATATATATTTCGGCACATATATTATTAATATATATAAGTATTGTCCAGATTCTATCTACAAGATGTAAATCAATTAACAATATAAACATATATATATATATAATTTTCGGCCAAATCTATATACATATAATAATATTGTCAAAAATATATTTAGGGATAAATATATAGACAATATATCTTCTTAATCTTTTCAAGTAACTAAATCCTATCAATATATCTTTATCCCTATGTTTTAGCTATATATATTGATAGTTAATATCCTTTACAATATTATATTAGAACCTATCCTTATTTTCCAACTTCTAGATATAGTTACCTGTTAATTCAAATTTTAAAAAAAATGCAACCTATATCTCTAATAGGGTGGCCGAAATTTTTAATTATTCAGGGGTTAAGAAAATTAAATTTTTTACCCCAATTGTCCCTAGGGTTTCGGCCAACAAACATGAAATTGGAAAAGGTTGTCAAATTTTAAGATCAAATACTACCTTGATCAAGAATCCAAATTGTGTTCTTGATAAAACTCATGGTGTTCTTGAAGATTATGAACATCAAACTCAAATTCATAACAAAATTTTCGGTTTTGATCCTCAAAAACACATAAATTTTGAAAATTTTAAGTTTTTAAAGATCAAATACATGATTTCATGTTGAAAATTTCTGAACACACATTGATGTTCATCAACCTAAAAATTTCGGATTTTTCATAGATTTAAGAACATCAATTTATCAAAATTTTAAGAACTCCTAACTCAGGCTCTGATACCACTGTTGGATTACGGGGACGTAATACTACGGAATGCTAAACGTGTACTAGCAAGAAATCTAATCTACGCAACGGAATTAGTACACATACCTTTTAGCTTTCATGCCCAAGAAAGATGTGGAGGGAGTTCTGATCCTCCGGTTGGAACCCATACAAGTTCTTCGTGAGAAGAAGTCCTACGCGGTATAAGCTCCACAACAAAGGCTCTGATCGATTCTTCAACGGGGACAGCCTCAGACTGAATGCTCGAAAGCAATTTGGCACAACAATGGTGGTGTTATAGGGGCCGGCCGAAACTAGGCCAGAGAGAAAGGAGTTTCTCTCAAATCACAACTTAAGAGGAGTTGTGATCAAGGTGTATGTTGTGATCAAGGAGTTTCTCTCAAATCACAACTTGGAAAAATCCTCCTCCCTCCCTATCTAGGGTTTCGGCCGACCTATGTGGGTGGGAGGTCCAATTTTGGGCCTCCCATGTCACATGGGAATTGGGTCTGGCCCAATTAGCCCTAATGTGACATTTACCTAATTATCTTAGGTAACCACATATTAACGGGCTACCAATTACGGCGCCACGTCACCATATGCTAACAATATATAATATATATATTTATTTATTGTCAATATCTATAATAGGGTAAAAAATACACTGACAATATATTTTCTCAATCTTTTAGGCAATAAAAATCTATCAATAATATATTTAACCCTATTAAATATTTAGATATATTGATAGTGATATATATTTCTATACATTATTGTGAATCTATCCTAATGTTCCTAATTATAGATATATTGTTACCTTAATTAAAAATTAAAATATGGTAATCAATATGTGTGTGCCGAAATTTGGTTACTTGGTGACCAAGAAATTAAAAATTTTACCTTGAAAATTAGTAAAATTTTCGGCACAAACACCAAATTAGGAACAAGTGGTCAAATTTCAAGATAACCTTTTAATAAGATCTACAATCCAATGTTTGATTTTGATAAATATTACACTTTTATTGAAATTCATGAACATCAAATTAACCAAGAACATCATGAAAATTTCAGTTTCATCAAGAACCCTTAAAAAAAAATCTTTTAAAGATTTCGGGTTTTATATTTAAACTTCAAGAACATCAATTTATCAAAATCATGAACTCCAAACAAAGGCTCTGATACCACTGTTAGATTACGGTGAGTAATCACTACGAATACTAAAACAAGGTACATGCTAGTAATCGGAATTACGCAGCAGAAGATTCACATATACCTTTAGGATGATCCGTAGACTCAAGATCTTCTCAAGAGGGAGTTCGCGATCCTCCGGTCGGGACCCGTAGAGGTTCTTGTTAGTGAAGCCCTACGTGGTGCAAGCTCCACAGTAAAGCCTCTGATCGATTCTTGGCACAGGGACAGATCTCTGGAGAGTTTGCTCGAAGGCAATTTGGCACACCCTTTGGTGAATATGATTCGGCTGAACTAGGTATTAGGGGGGAGGGTTTTTCTCTCTAAAACACTCTAATGAGGGAATTGTCATTTAACCCTAAAATACCCCTAACAACTCTTATTTATAGGATGAGTAAAGTGGACAAAAGTCCACTTTACCCCACTCTATATTTCGGCCGGCCTATGTAATTGGGGAGGGCCAATTTTGGGCCTCCCATGTCAGTTGGGATTTAGGTCTAGCCCAATTAACCTAATGTGACATTTACCCAAGTTCATTAGGTAAGCTACACATATTATGAGCTACCAATTACGGCGCCCATTACCATATGCTTACACTAGGGACCCTTGAAAAGTCCCATACCTAACATGCGTCATCAACCAAAGGGAGTATTTATACTAGTATTTCAATACATGCACTAATTGAAGAAGATCATAGAACTTCATATATTATCTATCATACTGGAAATATTGCAACTATCTAATGAAGTGCATACCTTCTGGTAGGTACAACCTTACTTATACATCAACAATACTCATTATTCTGGAATCATACCAAGTAGTGGACTCTATGCATTTATTTTGCATCAACAACGCAAGCTATTATGCTACATACAACAAACGGCCTATATTATACGCCATCTAAATGTAAATACTCGACATCAACAACGAGCACTCAATACGCTCTCTCATGCGACATCTATTATGTCTACTCTATACAGCTACATCCTAGAAATTTTTCTAAGGACTACGTACAAGTAACATGGCGCGACATCCCCGCTCGGGGGCAACCCCATGATTACAACAATCATTCCTTGGTTTCTCAACAAAGAGGCTATCATCTACTACGTGGCGCGACATCCTCTATAGGAGGGCAACCCAACACAATTAAGTGGCGCGACATCCTATTTACGAGGGCAACCCCACAAATTTACATGACGCGAAATCCTCTTTACGAGGGCAACCTCATGATTTCTTACTGAGGAACGAGACACCCAGTATAGATTACTAAACAACTACATGGCGCGACATCCTCTATACGAGGGTAACTATGAATGAGAATGCTTCATTAATCAACTAGGTATTACAAAGCAAGTGTTACAATATATATACTAGGCAAAACTAGGATCACCAACTAAAACTATACAATCAACTATGAACCAGGTGCATACATAGTCTAGTGTGTATGCATTGTGTAGTTAGGTGCATGCATAGAGTGTAGAATACACTTCTATATTCTCCCATCCTTTTCTTCTTCTTTTCCTTCATGAAACACATCCTTGATCCCATAGAGCTTCAATAAGGCAAGATGTTGATTCTTAACTAATGCCTTGGTGAGTAAGTCAGCCATTTGAACTTTTGAAGAAATATGATAGACACCAATCATCCCTGAGTTGATATGGTGTCTAGTAATCCACCAAACGGGTAATATCCAAGTGTTATAATCAATGAGACTAGTTCAAACAATCTCAGAATCCATCAAAGATACTAGAGGAATGACACACACTTCAGGGAATACCAAAATCAAGCACGCAAATATCTCAATCTGAGCTAGAACAAGTAGAACAAGGCAAATCAAGTGATATGGCCTATGAGCAATACTAGCACTGTCCTCAGTTCCTTGTGTGCGTGGATGAGCATGAAATGAGACTTACTAAGAGTTCATTGTTGAATGTAAAGTGAGAATTCAAGCTGAGTTGATGAATCCTGAAGCGTAATGAAGTAAATCCACACAAGACTAGGCTGGCAGATTGAAGCAAATGGGGAAAACTTCAAGTTCCTTGGTCCATTGCATACGCCGCTATGAATGTCCTTGTGCTCTGATACCATATGAATGAGAATGCTTCATTAATCAACTAGGTATTACAAAGCAAGTGTTACAATATATATACTAGGCAAAACTAGGATCACCAACTAAGACTATACAA
Organism: Clarkia xantiana subsp. parviflora; assembly: GCA_036873135.1. Classification (NCBI taxonomy): domain Eukaryota; kingdom Viridiplantae; phylum Streptophyta; class Magnoliopsida; order Myrtales; family Onagraceae; genus Clarkia; species Clarkia xantiana. Next base: position 4,882,125 of record JAPTYO010000018.1, read on the forward strand.
TCAACTATGAACCAGGTGCATACATAGTCTAGTGTGTATGCATTGTGTAGTTAGGTGCATGCATAGAGTGTGGAATAGTAACCCCATGATATCTTACTGAGGAACGAGACACCCAGCATAGATTACTAAATATATACATGGCACGACATCCTCTATACGAGGGCAACCCCATGGGAACCTACTACTACCCACAAGTAGCGTTCACTATTACGTACCAACTCTCTACGCCGGCAGGAGCATAGACAACAATCGCCGCAATACACAACACAGCGAAAAACTCACCAAACATACAAGTCGAGTCTTGTAAAACGTTATCTTGCCCGTGAACAAATAACGGAAATAAAACACTCCAACAAAGCAAGTAGTGTCTTGCCACAACGTCGCCTTGGAATGGCCCAAGAGACGAAAAAAATACAAGTTGCACTATGCGAACTTGTACAGCCCCCTGGAATAACCGGGTAGAGGTGTAGTAACTTTGCAAGGTCAGTATAAGGACTAGCCAAGGAACACCTCGCCTCAATGCTATAACGGGGGTACCCAAATAGCGGATCAAAACACATTCAAAATTTGGCAAGTCGTGTCTTGCTACAACGTCGCTTTGGAATGGCCCGAAAGACGGTATAAACTACAAGGTGTACAAGGGCTAGAATCATGCAAGTTACAATACAAACATCAAGGGCATGCCTCAAGGGCAATCACCTCAGAAAAACACATTCGAGGGCATTCGCCTTAACAACCTCAAGGGCATGCGCCTCAGCAATCTGGGGGGCATTCGCCTTAGCAGCCGGGAGAGCAATCTCGTCTCTAAGACGCAATACAACCACATGTACAGTGGTAAACGTGGAGTATATACCAAACTAATAAAAGAAGAAATAGAGGGGCAACGACACGTACTTGCTCAACAAAACCTTTGATGGAGTCATACATCAGGTCGTCAGCACCTACCCGAATGGCATCGCGATAGGACTCCGAGTCCTTGTACTCCGTCACTCCATCAACCTTCCCCTCTGCATACGCATCCTCCTGCATAGCCTACAAGACAAGGTTGTATGCCTCGCTATCCTCAACAAACTCCTTCTAAAGGGCAATCACATCGGACTCGAGCGCAACAACTCGAGCCTGACGAGATAAGGTTCCGCCTCAAAATCAGCTATCTTGGAATCCAAGAAGAGCGTCTTCTCTTTCGCGCTCGCCACCTCAAGACACACCATGTCGTACTTCTCCTGGAGAGCCTTCTTATAACATCAACACAAACATGCATACTCGCAGACGCAAGACATGTCTACACACCCTTAGCATACGAGTGCGCACTTTCAGGTTCGCTGGGACGAACCCTTCAACCGCCAGAAGGAATAATCTGCTGGAACATGCGTAATACCACATCGGGAGTAGTAAAGATGGCCTCCTTGGCAAAGCATGACACCCTAACAACAAAGGGTGCCCACTCCCCGCCACTAATAACATCCTTTGCAGGAAAAACCAAGCCAATTCGTGTCTTGCTACAACGTCGCTTTGGAATGGCCCGAAAGACGGTATAAACTACAAGGTGTATCACACGACCTTTGTCACGCCCCTTTGACTAACAAAGTGGAGGCGTACTAGCATCGCAAGGCAAGTAATTGGGATAGCCAATAGAATGCCGTGCAACAACGTTACACGGGTTGTTCCGGGTTGAAAAACGAACCAAATTAACAAGTAGCGTCTTGTGACAACGCCGCCTTAGAGTGGACTAAGAGACGGTAAAAACTAAGGTCTCGCCTCGTCGAGTCGACACGCGCGCGTGTATACATTGGTCTTGTGCATTACTACTCACAAATGCCATGTACCTGGAAAACGACCTTGTGCATTACTACCCATAAATGCCAAGGGTCACTCTATTGACTTGCGCATTACTACTCATAAATGCCAAGTACCGGGACAATGGCCTTACGCATTGATGGATATACGCCCAATTTGAACCCGTTGACTTCCGAATCGCTTTATTTTGATCACCCCGTTAATGATTGTAAATCGAAACTTCGACCCAAACACCCAGCGGAAACACCAACGGTCCGGACGAGGCCAAAATACTCATCCGGACCGAGGTAAACTCACCTAGGTGAGGTCGGGTGGCCACACCCGACCTCCACTAGGAGAGATCGGGTGGACCAACCCGATCTCCCCTAGGGAGGGGTTGGGTGGTCACACCCAACCCCTACCCTCAGGGATCGGATTTTCCTCCCCCTAAGGGCCCCGACACCATTTTCCGACTCCCATACTCGGTTTATTTCCGCCAACCTTCTCCGTGCCTTAAGGTCTTAATTACGAGATTAAGGGCTAATTAATTGTGTTTAAAGGTTAACGATGTCATTAAGTCACCTTAATGATACCGTTGCCTATAAATACAACTCTTCCACCATTCATTTGGACATCTTGGCTAAGTGCATAAATTAGCTCTGACATCTCTCTAGCTTTATCTCTCTACAAATACCGTACTGACTTAGGCATCGGAGAGGGTACATCAAGCACCACCCCTCCCTCCGTGCTTGGTATTGTTATGAAGATCACTGATATGGACATTGGAAGAATCCTGGTAGACAGTGGAAGCTCACCTAACATCATTAGCAAGAAGGTCCTCAACATACTGGGAGTAAGGCCAAGTAGCATAAAACAGGTTCACTCCCCCTTGGTGGGATTTTCAGGAGAGCCAACATACCCACTGGGGGCAGTCACATTACCCGTGACATTGGGGATAGGCCAGAGGCAGTTAAAAATCGATGTCCTTTTCCTCATCACGGAAGAAATGGAGGAATACAATGGAGTCCTAGGTACCACCACAATCAACAAATGGGGCATGGTGCCATCAACACTATATCAGAAAATGAAATTCCCCACAAGTCAAGGAATAGGAGAAGTAAAGGGTAACCAGAAGGTTGCAAGGAAATGTGCAAGGATCGCACTAAGCAAGAAGAAAACAACAAAAGAGGTCCTACTAATAGATGAGGACCCAAGAGAGGATCATGGAAGACCCGCCCCCATGGAGGAATTAAAAGAAATACTCATAGAAGAGCCCGATAGGAAGGCAAAAATCGGGACCGCCTTATCTCAAGAAGAGGAAAACCACTTAATAGCTTTACTAAGGGAGTACAAAGATCTGTTCGCCTGGTCACCAAGCGATATGCCAGGAATATCAGAAGAAGTAATCTCACACAAGCTCAATATAGACGCGGCAACGCGACCAATAACAAAAGGTAAGGCCAATGGGAGGAAGCAAAAAGATAGCTATCCAGGAAGAAGTGGAAAAGCTATTGAAAGCAAATTTCATCAAGGAGATTACATTCCAAACATGGGTGGCAAACCCAGTACTGGTAAAGAAGGCGGGAGGAAGTTGGAGTGTGCATCGATTATCGCGACCTAAACAAAGCATGCCCTAAGGACTCATATCCACTACCAAGAATAGATCAGTTAGTGGATGCAACATCAGGTCACCAACTAATGAGCTTCATGGATGCATACTCAGGATATAACCAGATAAAAATGGCCCCTGAAGACGCCCCTCACACAGCATTCTACGCTGATAGCGAGATATACCACTACACGGTGATGCCCTTTGGACTCATAAATGCTGGAGCGGCATACCAAAGAATGGTCAACAAAATCTTCAGGCACATGATAGGAAAGACAATGGAGGCATACGTGGACGACATGATTGTCAAATCCAAAGAGAAGAAAGACCATGTGAAAAACCTTCGCTCAACGTTTGAGAGAATGAGGCAATACCAAGTCCGCCTAAACCCGAAAAAATGTGCATTTGGGGTACAATCAGGGAAGTTTTTAGGCTTCATGGTAAGTCAGCGAGGCATAGAGGTAAACCCCGAGAAACTACAAGCAATTGAAGAAATGCAGTCATCTACGAATCACAAAGAGGTTCAACGACTGAATGGGAGGTTGGCAGCTCTCAACAGATTCCTGTCCAAAATAGGAGACAAAGCATTACCCTTCTTTGAGGTACTAAGGGCAAACAGGAAGTTCGAATGGACACCAAGATGTGAAGAAGCCTTCCAACAACTCAAACAACATCTAAAGACACTACCACCCCTAGCAAAGCCTACGCCAGGGGGCCCCTCTACCTCTACATCTCCGTGAACAACGTCGCACTAAGCTCGGTACTAATAAAAGAAGAAAACTCTGCACAATTGCCAGTGTACTTCGTAAGTAAAACATTGGCAAAGTATGAGATCAACTACTTGCCAATAGAAAAGTACCTCTATGCACTGATTATATCAGCAAGGAAGTTGAGACCATACTTTCATGGGCACGAGGTAACAGTCCTCACAGACCAACCATTGAAACACCTCCTCCAAAGACCAGACACATCGGGAAGACTGACCAAATGGGCAATTGAGCTAAGTGAGTTTCGTATTCACTTTGCCCCTAGAACAGCTATAAAAGGGCAGGCTCTAGCAGATTTTATTGCCGAATTCACCGGAATTAATCCAGATGAAGACATGGAAGAAATCAAAACTACAAGCGAGGCAAGTAGTAGTCAGGAGAAACACCCAGAAGAGTTATGGGAGATGCATACCGATGGGTCATCCAACGGAGGAGGTTCAGGTGCAGGCCTCCTATTATACCCACCAAGTAGGGATACACCTCTGCGCTATGCCATGGCACTTACCTTTAAGGCAACGAACAATGAGGCTAAATACAAAGCATTAATAACAGGCCTGAGAATAGCCAAAGGAGTAGGGGCAAAGCACCTAAGAGTCAAGTGTGATTCTCAATTAGTTGTCAACCAAGTGAAAGGAATTTACACTGCAAAGTCTGAAAACATGCAAAAATACTTACAGCAAGCCAGGGACCTAATAAAGAGCTTCCAAAGCTTCGACATTGAGTCAGTCCCAAGAGAACAAAACCAAGAGGCGGACGCCTTAAGCAAACTAGCCCTAGGGGCAGAAGCAGGCAGAGAGGTTCACTTTGTAGAGCAAAGAAGGCAATAAGTGATAGAACAAATGGAGGCTCTAGTAATAGATGAAGGAGAAGCCTGGATGACCCCAATGCGCCAGTACATCACAGAAGGAAAACTCCCAATGGATAAGGTAGAGGCAGTCAAGATTGAAAGGATGGCTAGAAATTATGCAATGATGGACAATGAACTCTACAAAAAAGGGTACTCCACACCCTTCCTCAAATGCATAACATACCCAGAAACAGAGAGAGTACTTGCAGAACTCCATGAAGAAGATGCGGGGTGCCATGAAGGAGCACGATCAATAATCCGAAAGGTCTACAACCTTTTGGATCACGGTGGAACTCCGGTACGGACTTTGACGGCAATCCTAGCTCCTTCGCTCCACGCAATCCTGCAAGAGGGGATAGACCGGGCGGTGACCCAGAATCCCTCTCCGATGCTTAAATGAGTGCCTAATACGAACTGGCAAGCAATAATCTCAAAGGGTATGTAATTCAACGTAAGTATTCTGAGGTGACCTCTTGCCCTTTTATAGGCGAAGAGATGCCTCAGGTACCTGGTGAACCGTTGGGGGTGGTTAGCCCGTATCCCGCGTATCTCGGATGTGATCCCGCCTATCTAGGCCATGATCTCGCTTATCTCGGCCACGCCCCGCGTATCTCGGCCACGCTCCGTGTATCTTAACCACGTTCCGCGTATCTCGGCCACGCCCCGCGTATCTTGGCCTTATCCTCTGGTAACGAGTCCCGACTCCCGTCGGGGACTCCAGAGTTATCTCATTGTGTCACCGCTCGGGGCCCCTCGTCATCGTGACAGGGCCAATCGTTCTCAGGGATTCGTCATCGGGGCCTACTTAAAGGCTTCTCATCGGGAGCTTCCAGCTCATCTGTCGGGACCTTTCATCATCGGGACTCCCTTCGTCGGGACCCTTCTCCTAGGTCATCTTGACCTTCATTTGGGGCCTGGTGGGCCTGTTTGCCGTTTCCTCACCGTTAAAGGGCCTGACGGCTGTAGTCGAACCCATCATTTGCCCCCAAGACATGAGGGACTTTTAGTTCGTCGTGTCTTCCAACTCCCGACCTCCCAATATTGGAATCGGGGATCTTTCCCTTGACATGGTCACTCAGTACTAGTCTTCTCCTTCACGTTTCCTCAGTGTTCTGTAGATAACTGCCAAATCCCAGGGGTCTCCTCGGTTCCCCAGTTCATTAAATGCAGTAGATAGTGAAGCGACGTTTTCAGCCCTCGTGCCTGATTTTTCGCGCCTGTTCTTTTCTGAAAAGTCCTTTTCAGGCCGTCTCATCATTACGTCTGTTGTCCTTCTGCACGTTTCATCTCAACGGTCCAGATTAAAACTCTTCGACTTCGACGACTCGGATCGAAGTGTCCCTTCAACTGTCTTCTTCGCCTATAAAACCCTAGCCATGGTCACAGTTTAACTTTTACCGTTTCCGAATTCTCAAAAGCTCTCTGCAATTTCTCTGCGAATTCAAGCTCTGTAATTCCGAAGGCCTTGGAGTTCCTCCGATCATCTTTCCGGCGACGCCCAGTTCATTCCCTCAACTTCCACTTCATCATGTCTGGTAAGGGTTTTCCCTTCATTGCTTGTTCGTCTTTACCTTATTTATAGGTTTCCAAGAATCCCACTGTGTTTTTCTTGCCATTGTTGTTTTTCAGACAGCGGGTCCAGCTCTGAGGGGAGAAAACCTTTTAATTTTTATTATGCTCTGAATGAAATTTCCAATACTGCCTACGATGCAGCCCTCCGAGAGGGGTGTATCACTTCTACTTGGGAACCCCGTTTCCCGTATCCTTGGCCTCACCCCTCGGGTAACCCTGAGGTTACTCGTCCCCAAAAAGGGGAGGTATTTGTCTCTACGGGGCAAGTATCAGCGGGGATCAGATTCCCCTTCTGTGGTAATCTGGTCGAGATGTGCCAACATTACAAAACGCATCCAACTACCTTCTCTCCCCATGCCATCCGCCTATGGAACGCCTTCCAGGTTCTCTGCTTCCAACAGAAGTGGGTCTACAGCCTCCAGCTCTTCAGAACCTTCTATGGGATGAAGTGCAACGAGGCGGGGGTTTGCGCCTTCTATCCTCGGATGCCCAAGTGGAGTAAGCAGCAGCTTGCACGGTGTAGCTGGACCAATGACACCTAGAAGGTGGTCAAGGATCGGGGACTCCTGGTTGACACGGGGTCCGACAACAGTGGTTGGAAGAGGAGCTACTTCTTCATCCGACACTCTTCGATCCCCTGGCCCCGATGGGAGGTGACAGCAGATTCCACGCCTGCCTTCCACACTTATTCCGATGAAGATTTCGAAACTCTTCAACTCATCCAGCTTTATCGATGGGGGGAGTCCTACACTCCCCTCGACGCCAATTCCCTCGTGGAGCGGGACCTGGTGAACGCCGGGATCTGACTCCTCGATATAATCTCTGGGGGGCAGCTTTTCGACGGCCCTTCTAATATGGTTCCCTGGGTAAACTTCTAACTCTTCTTCGTTTACTGTTTGCAGCCAAGAAGGTATCTGTGCTGACCGATCTGTTCCTTAAGAAGGGGGAGACTGATGCTGTCCGCCCCTCGCGAAAGAGGAAATCCTCAAAGAAGGCCGCTGCTCAGTCGGGGTCTCCTTCCGCGGAGCAGACCAAGCGGAAGCGGGTGGATCTGGACCAGCTCTTCGACGTCCAGAATGCTGAAGAAGGTAAAAAGCTCCGACTTGCTATTAAATCATATAAGAGGATGGTCCCGAAGGATTTGATTTCTTCGACCAAGGAGGCCCGTATCGCTGACGTCAAACGAATCCTTCGAGGCGAAACTCCTCGTGTCTTGAAGGCGGGCTATTACCACTACCGCGGGAAGGATCAATACGTCTCCCGACGTATCATTTGGTGTAAGAATCCTGATGAACTTCCTGACTACATTTCTGAAGCCTCTCGTCCTCCAGGTGCAGGTCGCTCGGGAGTTCCATCGGGTGCTGCAGCTTCCGCGGATGCACCGTCTTCAGCAGGCGCGCCTCCCTCAGCTGGGGAGAAGGCTCCGACCGGCGAACAGTTTCGTCGGGTGGAAACCTTGGACTCCTCCGAGGAGACTGACGAGGGTGGTTCCCTTCGTCATCGTCGGAGGACGGGGCAATCCCCCCTGAAACCAGCCCCTCAGGGGCCACCTCCTTCATCTTCTCCGCAGCCGCGGCAGCCGTCGCCCATCCATAACTTCACTCCTTACCCCGTTCGGGCCGAGACGGAGGCATGCCCCTCCACGTATCGTCCTCCTCCTCCTGTTGCTCTTGATAGGAATTTCTATAGGCCCTTCAACCCTTCACAAGAGAATGCCCCCTGGACTCCCATCCAGACGCTGCAAGGAGTCCCGCTTACACAAGGGGAGCAGCACCAGGACCTGGCCCTGCATCTGCTGGCAGGCTCGATCCTGCCTACCATGCGGTATCCGATTTCCCTCAATCGGACGGCCATGCATCGGGATGTCAGAGAGATGTCCATGCGCCGGATAGAGGTAAGACTTCGCTTCTCTCTTTTCAATGTTAAATCGGGTTGTTTGTCTATTAACACTTTTTCCTCTTATTGTAGGAGCTCGGGGACTTCAACCGTCTTCTTGGGTACATCATCGCCTATGATGAGTCCCGGGAGCGGGATCGAGCAGCCCTCGACCAGCTTAAGGAGGATCTTAAGGCCTCCCAGTCTTCGCGAGGAAAGCTTGTCAAGGAGCAGGCTGTCCTTGACCAGAAGGTTCGGGACCTCCAGAAGCAGGTCGGGGACTTCAAGGGGCTCTTGAGGCAAGAGCGGCAGGAACGGCAGGCGGCTGTGGATAAGCTGGTCCTTGAGAAGAAGGCTGCTGAGGACAAACTGGTCCTCGAGAAGAAGGCTCTGGAGGAGAAAATCGCGGGGTTTCCTGCGCAGCTGGTCGAGGCGGAGGCAAAGGTCTGGGGACTTCCAGGCCGACGCTATGAAATTCTTCGGCGCGGAGGTGGAGAACACTCTTTTCAACGCGGTTGAGGAGCTTCACCTGGAGTATGGGGACGCCATCAACTTTGACAAGTCTCCTTCCCTCGCTCCCTTTGCGAAGAAGTATTTTGCTCTTTCCGAAGAGAGTGATGGGGGGAGTACCCCCGTAATTGTCGAAGACGCCTCTGAGCTTCCAAGTGCAGATGCTCCGATAGTCGATCCTCCCGAGGCCAACCCTGTGGACCCTTCTGCTATCGACTCCGCGGACCCAGCTGCTGCTGATGTTGCCGACAAGGACCAAGCTTAAACGTTTATTTTTAGAGTCCTTGTATCTTTTCCTTTGTTGTCATTGTCGGGCCTTTGAGCCCTTATCAATTATCAGACTTTCTCAGTTCCGATTTTCTCGAAAGTGGCTTTTACTATGCCTGCCTAGGTCGATACTTCGACACTTAAGGCGACTTATCATCGTGCATCACTTAAGACGGCTTAATATCGGGCACCACTTAAGGCGACTTTTCAAGGCTTAATCCAAAACACATGCATCACTTAAGACGACTTAATTCCGCGCACCACTTAGGGTGACCTAGTTCCGTGCATCACTCAAGGAGACTTAGTATCGTGCACCACTTAAGGCGACTTCTTGATACTTAGAATAAATCTAAGGATCGTGCACCACTTAAGGCGACTTTTCTCGTGCACCACTCAAGGCGACTTAATTCCGCGCACCACTTAAGGCGACTTTGACACTTAGCATAAATCTAAGGATAACTCTGATTGGAAGCAACCTTATTATTTATTGATGGCACAAAATTGGCTTACATCGAATTAAACGATAAACAACATACACCACTTAAGGCGATTTTACATCGGGCACCACTTAAGGCGACTTTATCGGGCACCACTTAAGGCGACTTTCTTCGGGCACCACTTAAGGCGACTTTCTTCAAGCATGGTGTTTCTTCAAGTGTTCGCCACTAAAAGAATGCTTTAACGTTCTGCCATCGAGGTCTTCCAACTTGTACGCATTTGGAGCTGGCATCCCCACGACCTTATAAGGTCCTTCCCATTTTGGTGACAGCTTGTTGATTCGATCCAAAAGGGTGAACTCGTTGCGACGCCAAACCAGCTCCCCGACGAAGAACTGTCGTGACTTCACTCGCCGATTGTAGTACCTGGCCGTCGCCAAACGCATTCGAGCTTGGATTTCATCGGCTTCCCGCCTCTTTTCTTCGAGTAAGTCCAAGTCCAGACGTCTCACTTCATCATTCGTCAGAGGCTCGTAATATCTCATCCGATGGGACGCTACAGCTACCTCCACGGGGGCGACAGCTTCCGTGCCATAAACGAGGCCAAACGGAGTCTCCCCTGTTGATCGTTTGGGTGTCGTTCTAACAGCCCAAAGCACGTTTTCCAGTTCATTCAGCCACTTGCCCTTCAAGGCATAGACCCTCTTCTTCAGGCCATCCATCACGATTTTGTTGGCTGATTCCACCTGGCCATTAGTCTGAGCATGGCGTACGGAGGCGGTCCGATGCTCGATGTTCAATTCCTCCAGATACTCCCTCACCTGAGAGCCGTTAAACGGTGGACCATTGTCGCTGATCACCACCTTAGGAATCCCGTATCTGGACACAATGTGGGTCTGGAGGAACTTGACGATCTGGTTCCCCGTCGTTCTGGCCAATGCCTTCGCCTCTATCCATTTCGAAAAATAATCGATTGCTACAAGTAAATGCTTACATTGACCTTGTGCTTGTGGAAGAGGTCCCACCAAGTCGATGCCCCACTGCGCGAAGGGCCATGCGCTCTTAATGGATGTCAGATTAGCGGCCGGAGCCACGATACTTGGGGCGTACCTCTGGCACGCGTCACAGGATCGGACCAACGCCGTTGCTTCCTTGCTCATCGTGGGCCAATAATAGCCCAAGTTCAGCACTTTCCTCATAATGGATCGGGCCCCTTCATGACAAGCCGCGACCCCTTCATGTACCTCCCTCAGGATTCAATTTGTGTCGGGCTCTGCCACACACTTCAAGTACGGAGTCGAGAACCAGCCCTTCTTGTACAGCTGATCGGGGCCTACTTAAAGGCTTCTCATCGGGAGCTTCCAGCTTATCTGTCGGGACAGACTCTGTCGGGACCTTTCATCATCGGGACTCCCTTCGTCGGGACCCTTCTCCTAGGTCATCTTGACCTTCATTTGGGGCCTGGTGGGCCTGTTTGCCGTTTCCTCACCGTTAAAGGGCCTGACGGCTGTAGTCGAACCCATCATTTGCCCCCAAGACATGAGGGACTTTTAGTTCGTCGTGTCTTCCAACTCCCGACCTCCCAATATTGGAATCGGGGATCTTTCCCTTGACATGGTCACTCAGTACTAGTCTTCTCCTTCACGTTTCCTCAGTGTTCTGTAGATAACTGCCAAATCCCAGGGGTCTCCTCGGTTCCCCAGTTCATTAAATGCAGTAGATAGTGAAGCGACGTTTTCAGCCCTCATGCCTGATTTTTCGCGCCTGTTCTTTTCTGAAAAGTGCTTTTCAGGCCGTCTCATCATTACGTCTGTTGTCCTTCTGCACGTTTCATCTCAACGGTCCAGATTAAAACTCTTCGACTTCGACGACTCGGATCGAAGTGTCCCTTCAACTGTCTTCTTCGCCTACAAAACCCTAGCCATGGTCACAGTTTAACTTTTACCGTTTCCGAATTCTCAAAAGCTCTCTGCAATTTCTCTGCGAATTCAAGCTCTGTAATTCCGAAGGCCTTGGAGTTCCTCCGATCATCTTTCCGGCGACGCCCAGTTCATTCCCTCAACTTCCACTTCATCATGTCTGGTAAGGGTTTTCCCTTCATTGCTTGTTCGTCTTTACCTTATTTTTAGGTTTCCAAGAATCCCACTGTGTTTTTCTTGCCATTGTTGTTTTTCAGACAGCGGGTCCAGCTCTGAGGGGAGAAAACCTTTTAATTTTTATTATGCTCTGAATGAAATTTCCAATACTGCCTACGATGCAGCCCTCCGAGAGGGGTGTATCACTTCTACTTGGGAACCCCGTTTCCCGTATCCTTGGCCTCACCCCTCGGGTAACCCTGAGGTTACTCGTCCCCAAAAAGGGGAGGTATTTGTCTCTACGGGGCAAGTATCAGCGGGGATCAGATTCCCCTTCTGTGGTAATCTGGTCGAGATGTGCCAGCATTACAAAACGCATCCAACTACCTTCTCTCCCCATGCCATCCGCCTATGGAACGCCTTCCAGGTTCTCTGCTTCCAACAGAAGTGGGTCTACAGCCTCCAGCTCTTCAGAACCTTCTATGGGATGAAGTGCAACGAGGCGGGGGTTTGCGCCTTCTATCCTCGGATGCCCAAGTGGAGTAAGCAGCAGCTTGCACGGTGTAGCTGGACCAATGACACCTAGAAGGTGGTCAAGGATCGGGGACTCCTGGTTGACACGGGGTCCGACAACAGTGGTTGGAAGAGGAGCTACTTCTTCATCCGACACTCTTCGATCCCCTGGCCCCGATGGGAGGTGACAGCACATTCCCCGCCTGCCTTCCACACTTATTCCGATGAAGATTTCGAAACTCTTCAACTCATCCAGCTTTATCGATGGGGGGAGTCCTACACTCCCCTCGACGCCAATTCCCTCGTGGAGCGGGACCTGGTGAACGCCGGGATCTGACTCCTCGATATAATCTCTGGGGGGCAGCTTTTCGACGGCCCTTCTAATATGGTTCCCTGGGTAAACTTCTAACTCTTCTTCGTTTACTGTTTGCAGCCAAGAAGGTATCTGTGCTGACCGATCTGTTCCTTAAGCAGGGGGAGACTGATGCTGTCCGCCCCTCGCGGAAGAGGAAATCCTCAAAGAAGGCCGCTGCTCAGTCGGGGTCTCCTTCCGCGGAGCAGACCAAGCGGAAGCGGGTGGATCTGGACCAGCTCTTCGACGTCCAGAATGCTGAAGAAGGTAAAAAGCTCCGACTTGCTATTAAATCATATAAGAGGATGGTCCCGAAGGATTTGATTTCTTCGACCAAGGAGGCCCGTATCGCTGACGTCAAACGAATCCTTCGAGGCGAAACTCCTCGTGTCTTGAAGGCGGGCTATTACCACTACCGCGGGAAGGATAAATACGTCTCCCGACGTATCATTTGGTGTAAGAATCCTGATGAACTTCCTGACTACATTTCTGAAGCCTCTCGTCCTCCAGGTGCAGGTCGCTCGGGAGTTCCATCGGGTGCTGCAGCTTCCGCGGATGCACCGTCTTCAGCAGGGGCGCCTCCCTCAGCTGGGGAGAAGGCTCCGACCGGCGAACAGTTTCGTCGGGTGGAAACCTTGGACTCCTCCGAGGAGACTGACGAGGGTGGTTCCCTTCGTCATCGTCGGAGGACGGGGCAATCCCCCCTGAAACCAGCCCCTCAGGGGCCACCTCCTTCATCTTCTCCGCAGCCGCGGCAGCCGTCGCCCATCCATAACTTCACTCCTTCCCCCGTTCGGGCCGAGACGGAGGCATGCCCCTCCACGTATCGTCCTCCTCCTCCTGTTGCTCTTGATAGGAATTTCTATAGGCCCTTCAACCCTTCACAAGCGAATGCCCCCTGGACTCCCATCCAGACGCTGCAAGGAGTCCCGCTTACACAAGGGGAGCAGCACTAGGACCTGGCCCTGCATCTGCTGCCAGGCTCGATCCTGCATACCATGCGGTATCCGATTTCCCTCAATCGGACGGCCATGCATCGGGATGTCAGAGAGATGTCCATGCGCCGGATAGAGGTGAGACTTCGCTTCTCTCTTTTCAATGATAAATCGGGTTGTTTGTCTATTAACACTTTTTCCTCTTATTGTAGGAGCTCGGGGACTTCAACCGTCTTCTTGGGTACATCATCGCCTATGATGAGTCCCGGGAGAGGGATCGAGCAGCCCTCGACCAGCTTAAGGAGGATCTTAAGGCCTCCCAGTCTTCGCGAGGAATGCTTGTCAAGGAGCAGGCTGTCCTTGACCAGAAGGTTCGGGACCTCCAGAAGCAGGTCGGGGACTTCAAGGGGCTCTTGAGGCAAGAGCGGCAGGAACGGCAGGCGGCTGTGGATAAGCTGGTCCTCGAGAAGAAGGCTGCTGAGGACAAACTGGTCCTCGAGAAGAAGGCTCTGGAGGAGCAAATCGCGGGGTTTCCTGCGCAGCTGGTCGAGGCGGAGGCAATGGTCTGGGGACTTCCAGGCCGACGCTATGAAATTCTTCGGCGCGGAGGTGGAGAACACTCTTTTCAACGCGGTTGAGGAGCTTCACCTGGAGTATGGGGACGCCATCAACTTTGACAAGTCTCCTTCCCTCGCTCCCTTTGCGAAGAAGTATTTTGCTCTTTCCGAGGAGAGTGATGGGGAGAGTACCCCCGTAATTGTCGAAGACGCCTCTGAGCTTCCAAGTGCAGATGCTCCGATAGTCGATCCTCCCGAGGCCAACCCTGTGGACCCTTCTGCTATCGACTCCGCGGACCCAGCTGCTGCTGATGTTGCCGACAAGGACCAAGCTTAAACGTTTATTTTTAGAGTCCTTGTATCTTTTCCTTTGTTGTCATTGTCGGGCCTTTGAGCCCTTATCAATTATCAGACTTTCTCAGTTCCGATTTTCTCGATGCATTTCTTCAAGTGGCTTTTACTATGCCTGCCTAGGTCGATACTACGACACTTAAGGTGACTTATCATCGTGCATCACTTAAGACGGCTTAATATCGGGCACCACTTAAGGCGACTTTTCAAGGCTTAATCCAAAACACATGCATCACTTAAGACGACTTAATTACGCGCACCACTTAGGGTGACCTAGTTCCGTGCATCACTCAAGGAGACTTAGTATCGTGCACCACTTAAGGCGACTTCTTGATACTTAGAATAAATCTAAGGATCGTGCACCACTTAAGGCGACTTTTCTCGTGCACCACTCAAGGCGACTTAATTCCGCGCACCACTTAAGGCGACTTTGACACTTAGCATAAATCTAAGGATAACTCTGATTGGAAGCAACCTCTTTATTTATTGACGGCACAAAATTGGCTTACATCGAATTAAACGATAAACAACATACACCACTTAAGGCGATTTTACATCGGGCACCACTTAAGGCGACTTTATCGGGCACCACTTAAGGCGACTTTCTTCGGGCACCACTTAAGGCGACTTTCTTCAAGCATGGTGTTTCTTCAAGTGTTCGCCACTAAAAGAATGCTTTAACGTTCTGCCATCGAGGTCTTCCAACTTGTACGCATTTAGAGCTGGCATCCCCACGACCTTATAAGGTCCTTCCCATATTGGTGACATCTTGTTGATTCGATCCAAAAGGGTGAACTCGTTGCGACGCCAAACCAGCTCCCCGACGAAGAACTGTCGTGACTTCACTCGCCGATTGTAGTACCTGGCCGTCGCCAAACGCATTCGAGCTTGGATTTCATCGGCTTCCCGCCTCTTTTCTTCGAGTAAGTCCAAGTCCAGACGTCTCACTTCATCATTCGTCAGAGGCTCGTAATATCTCATCCGATGGCACGCTACAGCTACCTCCACGGGGGCGACAGCTTCCGTGTCATAAACGAGGCCAAACGGAGTCTCCCCTGTTGATCGTTTGGGTGTCGTTCTAACAGCCCAAAGCACGTTTTCCAGTTCATTCAGCCACTTGCCCTTCAAGGCATAGACCCTCTTCTTCAGGCCATCCATCACGATTTTGTTGGCTGATTCCACCTGGCCATTAGTCTGAGCATGGCGTACAGAGGCGGTCCGATGCTCGATGTTCAATTCCTCCAGATACTCCCTCACCTGAGAGCCGTTAAACGGTGGACCATTGTCGCTGATCACCACC
Organism: Clarkia xantiana subsp. parviflora; assembly: GCA_036873135.1. Lineage (NCBI taxonomy): Eukaryota > Viridiplantae > Streptophyta > Magnoliopsida > Myrtales > Onagraceae > Clarkia > Clarkia xantiana. The sequence continues at coordinate 4,897,868 of JAPTYO010000018.1, forward strand.
TTAGGAATCCCGTATCTGGACACAATGTGGGTCTGGAGGAACTTGACGATCTGGTTCCCCGTCGTTCTGGCCAATGCCTTCGCCTCTATCCATTTCGAAAAATAATCGATTGCTACAAGTAAATGCTTACATTGACCTTGTGCTTGTGGAAGAGGTCCCACCAAGTCGATGCCCCACTGCGCGAAGGGCCATGCGCTCTTAATGGATGTCAGATTAGCGGTCGGAGCCACGATACTTGGGGCGTACCTCTGGCACGCGTCACAGGATCGGACCAACGCTGTTGCTTCCTTGCTCATCGTGGGCCAATAATAGCCCAAGTTCAGCACTTTCCTCATAATGGATCGGGCCCCTTCATGACAAGCCGCGACCCCTTCATGTACCTCCCTCAGGATTCAATTTGTGTCGGGCTCTGCCACACACTTCAAGTACGGAGTCGAGAACCAGCCCTTCTTGTACAGCTGATCGGGGCCTACTTAAAGGCTTCTCATCGGGAGCTTCCAGCTTATCTGTCGGGACAGACTCTGTCGGGACCTTTCATCATCGGGACTCCCTTCGTCGGGACCCTTCTCCTAGGTCATCTTGACCTTCATTTGGGGCCTGGTGGGCCTGTTTGCCGTTTCCTCACCGTTAAAGGGCCTGACGGCTGTAGTCGAACCCATCATTTGCCCCCAAGACATGAGGGACTTTTAGTTCGTCGTGTCTTCCAACTCCCGACCTCCCAATATTGGAATCGGGGATCTTTCCCTTGACATGGTCACTCAGTACTAGTCTTCTCCTTCACGTTTCCTCAGTGTTCTGTAGATAACTGCCAAATCCCAGGGGTCTCCTCGGTTCCCCAGTTCATTAAATGCAGTAGATAGTGAAGCGACGTTTTCAGCCCTCGTGCCTGATTTTTCGCGCCTATTCTTTTCTGAAAAGTGCTTTTCAGGCCGTCTCATCATTACGTCTGTTGTCCTTCTGCACGTTTCATCTCAACGGTCCAGATTAAAACTCTTCGACTTCGACGACTCGGATCGAAGTGTCCCTTCAACTGTCTTCTTCGCCTATAAAACCCTAGCCATGGTCACAGTTTAACTTTTACTGTTTCCGAATTCTCAAAAGCTCTCTGCAATTTCTCTGCGAATTCAAGCTCTGTAATTCCGAAGGCCTTGGAGTTCCTCCGATCATCTTTCCGGCGACGCCCAGTTCATTCCCTCAACTTCCACTTCATCATGTCTGGTAAGGGTTTTCCCTTCATTGCTTGTTCGTCTTTACCTTATTTTTAGGTTTCCAAGAATCCCACTGTGTTTTTCTTGCCATTGTTGTTTTTCAGACAGCGGGTCCAGCTCTGAGGGGAGAAAACCTTTTAATTTTTATTATGCTCTGAATGAAATTTCCAATACTGCCTACGATGCAGCCCTCCGAGAGGGGTGTATCACTTCTACTTGGGAACCCCGTTTCCCGTATCCTTGGCCTCACCCCTCGGGTAACCCTGAGGTTACTCGTCCCCAAAAAGGGGAGGTATTTGTCTCTACGGGGCAAGTATCAGCGGGGATCAGATTCCCCTTCTGTGGTAATCTGGTCGAGATGTGCCAGCATTACAAAACGCATCCAACTACCTTCTCTCCCCATGCCATCCGCCTATGGAACGCCTTCCAGGTTCTCTGCTTCCAACAGAAGTGGGTCTACAGCCTCCAGCTCTTCAGAACCTTCTATGGGATGAAGTGCAACGAGGCGGGGGTTTGCGCCTTCTATCCTCGGATGCCCAAGTGGAGTAAGCAGCAGCTTGCACGGTGTAGCTGGACCAATGACACCTAGAAGGTGGTCAAGGATCGGGGACTCCTGGTTGACACGGGGTCCGACAACAGTGGTTGGAAGAGGAGCTACTTCTTCATCCGACACTCTTCGATCCCCTGGCCCCGATGGGAGGTGACAGCAGATTCCCCGCCTGCCTTCCACACTTATTCCGATGAAGATTTCGAAACTCTTCAACTCATCCAGCTTTATCGATGGGGGGAGTCCTACACTCCCCTCGACGCCAATTCCCTCGTGGAGCGGGACCTGGTGAACGCCGGGATCTGACTCCTCGATATAATCTCTGGGGGGCAGCTTTTCGACGGCCCTTCTAATATGGTTCCCTGGGTAAACTTCTAACTCTTCTTCGTTTACTGTTTGCAGCCAAGAAGGTATCTGTGCTGACCGATCTGTTCCTTAAGCAGGGGGAGACTGATGTTGTCCGCCCCTCGCGGAAGAGGAAATCCTCAAAGAAGGCCGCTGCTCAGTCGGGGTCTCCTTCCGCGGAGCAGACCAAGCGGAAGCGGGTGGATCTGGACCAGCTCTTCGACGTCCAGAATGCTGAAGAAGGTAAAAAGCTCCGACTTGCTATTAAATAATATAAGAGGATGGTCCCGAAGGATTTGATTTCTTCGACCAAGGAGGCCCGTATCGCTGACGTCAAACGAATCCTTCGAGGCGAAACTCCTCGTGTCTTGAAGGCGGGCTATTACCACTACCGCGGGAAGGATCAATACGTCTCCCGACGTATCATTTGGTGTAAGAATCCTGATGAACTTCCTGACTACATTTCTGAAGCCTCTCGTCCTCCAGGTGCAGGTCGCTCGGGAGTTCCATCGGGTGCTGCAGCTTCCGCGGATGCACCGTCTTCAGCAGGGGCGCCTCCCTCAGCTGGGGAGAAGGCTCCGACCGGCGAACAGTTTCGTCGGGTGGAAACCTTGGACTCCTCCGAGGAGACTGACGAGGGTGGTTCCCTTCGTCATCGTCGGAGGACGGGGCAATCCCCCCTGAAACCAGCCCCTCAGGGGCCACCTCCTTCATCTTCTCCGCAGCCGCGGCAGCCGTCGCCCATCCATAACTTCACTCCTTCCCCCGTTCGGGCCGAGACGGAGGCATGCCCCTCCACGTATCGTCCTCCTCCTCCTGTTGCTCTTGATAGGAATTTCTATAGGCCCTTCAACCCTTCACAAGCGAATGCCCCCTGGACTCCCATCCAGACGCTGCAAGGAGTCCCGCTTACACAAGGGGAGCAGCACCAGGACCTGGCCCTGCATCTGCTGGCAGGCTCGATCCTGCCTACCATGCGGTATCCGATTTCCCTCAATCGGACGGCCATGCATCGGGATGTCAGAGAGATGTCCATGCGCCGGATAGAGGTAAGACTTCGCTTCTCTCTTTTCAATGATAAATCGGGTTGTTTGTCTATTAACACTTTTTCCTCTTATTGTAGGAGCTCGGGGACTTCAACCGTCTTCTTGGGTACATCATCGCCTATGATGAGTCCCGGGAGCGGGATCGAGCAGCCCTCGACCAGCTTAAGGAGGATCTTAAGGCCTCCCAGTCTTCGCGAGGAAAGCTTGTCAAGGAGCAGGCTGTCCTTGACCAGAAGGTTCGGGACCTCCAGAAGCAGGTCGGGGACTTCAAGGGGCTCTTGAGGCAAGAGCGGCAGGAACGGCAGGCGGCTGTGGATAAGCTGGTCCTCGAGAAGAAGGCTGCTGAGGACAAACTGGTCCTCGAGAAGAAGGCTCTGGAGGAGCAAATCGCGGGGTTTCCTGCGCAGCTGGTCGAGGCGGAGGCAAAGGTCTGGGGACTTCCAGGCCGACGCTATGAAATTCTTCGGCGCGGAGGTGGAGAACACTCTTTTCAACGCGGTTGAGGAGCTTCACCTGGAGTATGGGGACGCCATCAACTTTGACAAGTCTCCTTCCCTCGCTCCCTTTGCGAAGAAGTATTTTGCTCTTTCCGAGGAGAGTGATGGGGGGAGTACCCCCGTAATTGTCGAAGACGCCTCTGAGCTTCCAAGTGCAGATGCTCCGATAGTCGATCCTCCCGAGGCCAACCCTGTGGACCCTTCTGCTATCGACTCCGCGGACCCAGTTGCTGCTGATGTTGCCGACAAGGACCAAGCTTAAACGTTTATTTTTAGAGTCCTGGTATCTTTTCCTTTGTTGTCATTGTCGGGCCTTTGAGCCCTTACCAATTATCAGACTTTCTCAGTTCCGATTTTCTCGATGCATTTCTTCAAGTGGCTTTTACTATGCCTGCCTAGGTCGATACTTCGACACTTAAGGCGACTTATCATCGTGCATCACTTAAGACGGCTTAATATCGGGCACCACTTAAGGCGACTTTTCAAGGCTTAAGACGACTTAATTCCGCGCACCACTTAGGGTGACCTAGTTCCGTGCATCACTCAAGGAGACTTAGTATCGTGCACCACTTAAGGCGACTTCTTGATACTTAGAATAAATCTAAGGATCGTGCACCACTTAAGGCGACTTTTCTCGTGCACCACTCAAGGCGACTTAATTCCGCGCACCACTTAAGGCGACTTTGACACTTAGCATAAATCTAAGGATAACTCTGATTGGAAGCAACCTCTTTATTTATTGACGGCACAAAATTGGCTTACATCGAATTAAACGATAAACAACATACACCACTTAAGGCGATTTTACATCGGGCACCACTTAAGGCGACTTTATCGGGCACCACTTAAGGCGACTTTCTTCGGGCACCACTTAAGGCGACTTTCTTCAAGCATGGTGTTTCTTCAAGTGTTCGCCACTAAAAGAATGCTTTAACGTTCTGCCATCGAGGTCTTCCAACTTGTACGCATTTGGAGCTGGCATCCCCACGACCTTATAAGGTCCTTCCCATTTTGGTGACATCTTGTTGATTCGATCCAAAAGGGTGAACACGTTGCGACGCCAAACCAGCTCCCCGACGAAGAACTGTCGTGACTTCACTCGCCGATTGTAGTACCTGGCCGTCGCCAAACGCATTCGAGCTTGGATTTCATCGGCTTCCCGCCTCTTTTCTTCGAGTAAGTCCAAGTCCAGACGTCTCACTTCATCATTCGTCAGAGGCTCGTAATATCTCATCCGATGGCACGCTACAGCTACCTCCACGGGGGCGACAGCTTCCGTGCCATAAACGAGGCCAAACGGAGTCTCCCCTGTTGATCGTTTGGGTGTCGTTCTAACAGCCCAAAGCACGTTTTCCAGTTCATTCAGCCACTTGCCCTTCAAGGCATAGACCCTCTTCTTCAGGCCATCCATCACGATTTTGTTGGCTGATTCCACCTGGCCATTAGTCTGAGCATGGCGTACGGAGGCGGTCCGATGCTCGATGTTCAAGTCCTCCAGATACTCCCTCACCCGAGAGCCGTTAAACGGTGGACCATTGTCGCTGATTACCACCTTAGGAATCCCGTATCTGGACACAATGTGGGTCTGGAGGAACTTGACGATCTGGTTCCCTGTCGTTCTGGCAAATGCCTTCGCCTCTATCCATTTCGAAAAATAATCGATTGCTACAAGTAAATGCTTACATTGACCTTGTGCTTGTGGAAGAGGTCCCACCAAGTCGATACCCCACTGCGCGAAGGGCCATGCGCTCTTAATGGATGTCAGATTAGCGGCCGGAGCCACGATACTTGGGGCGTACCTCTGGCACGCGTCACAGGATCGGACCAACGCCGTTGCTTCCTTGCTCATCGTGGGCCAATAATAGCCCAAGTTCAGCACTTTCCTCATAATGGATCGGGCCCCTTCATGACAAGCCGCGACCCCTTCATGTACCTCCCTCAGGATTCAATTTGTGTCGGGCTCTGCCACACACTTCAAGTACGGAGTCGAGAACCAGCCCTTCTTGTACAGCTGATCGTCTAGCATCACGTAATTAGCCGCGATCCGGCGTATCTTGTCTGCCGCTACCTTATCATCGGGGACTGCCCCCGTAGTCAGGTACGCGACTATCGGGGTCATCCAAGTGGGCTCCTCCTCCGATTTTGCCTCAATGGTACACACCTGCGTTGGGTCGATGGTCGATAAGATCACCTTCTCCAAGAAGTGCACCTTCCGATTTTCCTCTAAGGGTGCCCCCAGGGCAAATTTGCTCAGGGCGTCTGCCTTTACGTTTTCCTCCCTCGGGATTGCCTCGATATCGAAGCTTTTAAAGCTCTCCTTCAGGGCTTGCACCTCGCGTAGGTATTTCTTCATTATCGGACTCCTCGCTTCGTATCGCCCTTGAACCTGGTTTACGATTAAAGCTGCGTCACACTTCACTCTCAAGTGATCGACTCCAGTGCCTTTAGCAATTTTCAGGCCCGTGATAAGAGCTTCATATTCCGCTTCATTGTTTGTGGCCTTGAATGTTAAAGCCAAGGCGTATCGGAGCGGTTCACCTTCACCCGGTGGTATCAACAAAAAGCCCGCTCCTGATCCGTCCGAACTCGAGGAGCCATCCGTGTACATTTCCCAGGTATTTTCTTCGTTTGGCTGTTCTGATTGCTCTGCCCTCTCTGGTTGTTCTTCTACTGGGACCTCCATGGTTGCCCCCTCTACAGGGCCCGCTTCTTCCAGATCGGGGGCTGTAGATTCTGCTATGAAATCTGCCAATGCCTGGCCATTAATGGCCGTTCTTGGAGCGAAGTGTATGCAAAACTCACTAAGCTCTACTGCCCATTTCACTAATCTCCCCGACGCATCCGGTCGGTTCAAAAAATGCTTCAAAGGCTGGTTCGTCAGCACAGTGATCTCGTGTGCGTGGAAATAAGGCCTTAGCTTCCGAGCAGTAATAATCAACGCAAAGAGGTACTTCTCAACGGCAGGATAATTTAATTCAAACTTGGCAAACACCTTGCTTACATAATAGACGGGGACTTGGTTACCCTCGACAACCTTCACTAACACAGAGCTAATGGAAAATTCAGAAACAGCCAAATAAAGGTAGAGCGGCTCGCCTGGAACCGGTTTTGCCAACGGCGGGAGGGTGCGAAGGTGCTGCTTGAGTGCTTGGAACGCCTCTTCACACTTGGCAGTCCACTCGAATTTCTTGTTGGCCCTCAGGACTTCAAAAAATGGCATTGATCGGTCGCTGGCTTTGGACAGGAAGCGATTCATTGCAGCTAGTCGGCCATTCAGCACTTGTACCTCCCGATGGTTTATCGGGGACTGCATCTCCTCAATCGCCCTCAGCTTCTCGGGATTTACCTCAATTCCTCTCTGGCTCACCATAAAGCCCAAAAATTTCCCAGAGTGGACTCCGAAAGTGCATTTCGTCGGGTTTAAGCGAACTTGATGAAGCCTCATCCGCTGAAACGCCATGGTTAGGTTGTGCACATGATCCTCGGCTTGTCGGGACTTCACCAGCATATCATCCACGTAAGCCTCCATGGTTTCCCCCAGCATATCTCCGAACAGCTTGTTCACCATCCGCTGGTAGGTTGCCCCAGCATTGATCAATCCGAAAGGCATGACATCGTAGTGATAGATGTCACTGTCTGCATAGAACGATGTGTGGGGAGCGTCTTCCTTGGCCATCTTGATCTGATTGTAGCCCGAATACGCATCCATAAAACTCAACAGCTCATGTCCCGACGTGGCATCCACCAGCTGGTCGATTCTCGGGAGTGGATAACAGTCCTTCGGGCAAGCCTTGTTCAGGTCACGGAAATCCACGCACATTCGCCATTTCCCGTTAGTCTTCTTCACCAGCACCTGATTAGCAACCCAAGTTTGGAATCAGAGCTCTTTAATAAACCCAGCATCGAGCAACCTGCCCACCTCCTGCTGGATCGCGATCTTCTTATCTGTGCCCATCGGACGCCTTTTCTGCGTAATAGGCTTGATTGCGGGATCTATCTTCAGCTCATGTACGATCACATCGGGGCTGATTCCTGGCATATCGCTCGGGGACCAGGCAAACAGCTCCTTGAACTCCTTCAGCAACTCAATCAATTATCGGGCTGTTTTCTCGGTCAAGGCAGACCCGATTTTCACCTTCCGCTGAGGTCTATCAATCTCGACTTCTTTTAAATCTTCTACGGGGGCGGGATGCCCGAACTCCTCTCTAGGATCTGTATCTGTCTGGAGGACAGTCATGGCTTCTCGCCTCCTCCTTCGGGTGGCATTAACATAACATTTTCGGGAAGCTACCTAGTCACCCTTGACTTCTCCGACCCCGTGGTCGGTCGGGAACTTCATCTTCTGGTGTACTGTCGAAGCAACCGCCATCAGGGGGTTGATGGTGGTTCTCCCGATAATCGCGTTGTAAGTCCCCGCGGAATCAACTACCACAAACTCCACGTTCCTCCTTTCTGATTTCCACCCGCTACCAAACTCCACTGGAAGGGTGATTACCCCTAGCGGATAGGAGGTAGAGCCAGAGAACCCTACCATCGGGAAGTTTGCCTCCTTCAGATCTTTCTTCGTTTTCCCCATAGCCTCCAACGCGTCCATGAATAGAATGTCGGAGGAGCTCCCTCCGTCGATTAGAATTCGCTTCATTTCGAACCCGTCTAAATCCAAGGTTACCACCAAGGCGTCGTCGTGCGGAGTTTCCACGCCTATGAGATCTTCCGATGAAAAGGAGATTACCATCTCTTAAGGTCCAGGATCGGGACCTCTTACCTAGCACCACCGCCGTAGGGATTCTAGAGGCATAAACCTCTCGGGCGGATGAGGTGTCACCTCCAGCAGCAAACCCTCCATGAATCACGTTGATAGTGCCCCGTCTCTCCTTACGAGCACCGGATGACTCTGGGTCGGTTCTCTTCTTCATTGGGGACCGATCGCGGGATCGGGAACGGGAGCGGGATCGACACCGCTTATCCCCGACGAATTCCTTGAGCTTCCCCTTCTGGATCATCTTTTCGATCTCCTTCTTCAGTTCCCGACAATGGTTGGTGTCGTGACCATTTGCGCGGTGAAATCGGCAGTAGCGATCCGTGCGAGATCCCAAGAATTCTCCATCCTTCTTTGGGGGGTACCTTGAGATACCTTGTCGTTCCATGACCGTCAGTACCTTCGCCATGGAACAGTTGAGAGGAATGTCGAGATCCTCCCGCTTATCCTTCCTTGAAGAACGCCTATCGTCCCTTCGATCAGGGCGGCCTCGATTCCGACTACTTTCGGGTTTACCCTTTGACTTACGATCGTCGAAAGGTTTAACCGACTGCTTCCCTTTGTTCAACTTTGGGGGCTCCAACTCTCCCGCGGCTATCTTTGACACCTGGACATCGATTTGCCGTTTTACCCTCTTCTGTAGTGCCTCCATATTCCACACAGCCTTTTCAGCTACACTGTGCATTAGGTCGGAACCGTAGGGGGCCGTTAAGTTCCGGATAAAGGTACAGATGGTTTCTCCCTCAGAGATCTCCTCATCAATATCTGCCACACTGGCAGTGTACCGCTGGTAATAGTGCGCCAGCGATTCGTCGGGCCTCTGTACCACCTGGGTCAGGGACCTCACACTCTTCAGCAAACGTCTCCGACCCTGGTACTGCTGGATGAACCGGTCGTGCATATCCGCCCAGCAAGTGATGCAGCCTGGGGGCAGACTAAAGAACCAGGTCAGGGCTCTTTCTCCAAGTGTGTTCGGGAACAGCGTACACACTATATCTTCATTCGGTGCTCTTCCCAGACATGCCATGAGGTGCTTCTGGACATGACGAACTGGATCTCCTTCACCATCGTACTCCTTTATCGTGGGGATACCCAGCCCTGGTGGGGCTAGGGTGTCTATGAGTCGGGGAACGAAGGGATGAGTAGACCGATCCCTCAGCTCCGATACCAGCGGCTTCTGCTCTCCCATGCAGATGTTCACGATCTTTACCACCTGATCGGGGGTGATGGGACCATTCAGGGGAATGGTCCTGTGCTGTACTGGCCCTGGCCCATCAACCACGAACCTCTCCGGCTGACCGGATACCCCACTTCTGTTCTGGCCCCGGGGCGGAGCCTCCTGTGCGTTCCGAACCTCTGCTGGTGGGGCCACTTCTTCCAACGGGGGCATCTCCTCCTGCCTCCTCGCAGCCTCTCTCCGATCTAAGAGAGCCTCCACGGCTGTTAAGAACATAGGCATGGCTTCTGCCACCGCCCTTGTCAGGTCCACAGCTGGGGGGGCCTCCTGCCCCCTATTGCCCTGGTGCTGAGCAGCAATGTCTTCGGGACCTTCATTGTGCCCCCCTGTCTGGGAGAGCTCAGCCGGGGGATGGTTCTGGTTTTCCTCCTGTTCTGGTAGTGAATTCAGAGTTGTTGCAGCAGGGTGACGGGAACCACCAGATTGTCCCTGTCTTCTGTGCTTGCCAGCCGCCATCGATCGAGTAGAAGGCATATCAGCTTTTTGTTTGATTCCCACAGACGGTGCCAATGTTGGATCACGGTGGAACTCCGGTACGGACTTTGACGGCAATCCTAGCTCCTTCGCTCCACGCAATATTGCAAGAGGGGATAGACCGGGCGGTGACCCAGAATCCCTCTCCGATGCTTAAATGAGTGCCTAATACGAACTGGCAAGCAATAATCTCAAAGGGTATGTAATTCAACGTAAGTGTTCTGAGGTGACCTCTTGCCCTTTTATAGGCGAAGAGATGCCTCAGGTACCTGGTGAACCGTTGGGGGTGGTTAGCCCGTATCCCGCGTATCTCAGATGTGATCCCGCCTATCTAGGCCATGATCTCGCTTATCTCGGCCACGCCCCGCGTATCTCGGCCACGCTCCGTGTATCTTAACCACGTTCCGTGTATCTCGGTCACGCCCCGCGTATCTTGGCCTTATCCTCTGGTAACGAGTCCCGACTCCCGTCGGGGACTCCAGAGTTATCTCATTGTGTCACCGCTCGGGGCCCCTCGTCGTCGTGACAGGGCCAATCGTTCTCAGGGATTCGTCATCAGGGCCTACTTAAAGGCTTCTCATCGGGAGCTTCCAGCTCATCTGTCGGGACCGACTCTGTCGGGACCTTTCATCATCGGGACTCCCTTCGTCGGGACCCTTCTCCTAGGTCATCTTGACCTTCATTTGGGGCCTGGTGGGCCTGTTTGCCGTTTCCTCACCGTTAAAGGGCCTGACGGCTGTAGTCGAACCCATCACAACCTAGGATACTATTGGCCATCAATGAGCAAAGAAGCAGCAGACTTGGTACAAAAATGTGACCACTGCCAAAGGTACTCCAGAAATATAACAGCCCCAGCAGCAAAGCTAAGTTCCATCTCGGGAGCCTGGCCATTCGCACAGTGGGGGATTGATCTGATAGGCCCCCTACCAAGAACAAAAGGGCAGAAAACATGCATAATAGTAGCAATAGACTACTTCTCCAAGTGGATAGAAGCAAAGGCAATGGGAAAGACAACAGACGAGCAAGTGGTTAACTTCATTCAATCTCACATTGTCTCGAGATACGGAGTCCCAAAAGCAATAATAAGTGACAATGGCCCACAATTCAAGAGCAAGAAACTGCAATGGTATTGCGAAAGGCTGAATATAGAGCACCGATTCCATCAGTAAAACACCCTCAGACAAACGGGCAAGTAGAGTCGGCAAATAAAATAGTGCTAGACGGTCTAAAGAAACGACTCCATGCTACCAAGGGAAGTTGAGTAGATGAGCTGGAAAATGTTCTATCGGCAGTGCGGACAACACCAAAGATAGCCACAGGAGAAACACCATTTGGCCTAGTATACGGGACCGAAGCGGTGGCACCAGCAGAAATGGCTGTATCATCACTAAGAACCACGTACTTTGAATAGCATGAGAACAATAAAGCAAGGCTCCTAGACTTAGACCTTGTGGATGATAAAAAATGGAACTCAGAAGAAGCACAGGCACGAATGCGCCTTGTATCCGCAAGATATTACAACCGCCAAGTCAAGGAGAGGCAATTCCACATAGGAGAACTAGTACTCAGAAAGAACGAGTTCTCACACTTAGACCAAGTCAGAAAATTATCTCCAAAGTGGGAAGGGCCGTATAAGATAGCATCAGTTCAATATGCAAATGCTTACCGCCTAGAGGATGGGGATGGGTATATCTCCACAAACACCTTCAGTGGGGAACACCTAAAGAAGTACTACGTCTAAGAAGACAGCACAAGCAAAAGACCATATCCTTGAAGTTATTTCAAGTCATTACATATAATTGTTTAAGTTTTCCAAAAACAACTTTTGAGAAGGAGAACTCAAGAAGTTACTCCAACTCTACAAATATCTTTGATTTCCTCCAAAGGGCGTCTTGATCCACCCAAGGCATCCCATTTGTACATAAAGGCTCGAATGCTCCTAATGAAGTAGAAGTATTCCAAAGTATCTTTTAAAGAAGGTGGTGATACAATCATTATGTTATCCTTACACAGATATGACTTCCAAGTCAACACGACCTTCGACGCCCCCAAGAGCGTATCTTGAGAGTAGTTTCTATACTACGACCTTCGACGCCCCCAAGAGCGTATCTTCAGAGTAGTTTCTATACTACGACCTTCGACGCCCCCAAGAGCGTATCTTGAGAGTAGTGTTCATACTACGACCTTCGACGCCCCCAAGAGCGTATCTTGAGAGTAGTTTCTATACTACGACCTTCGACGCACCCAAGAGCGTATCTTGAGAGTGGTTTCCAAAAACTACGAATTTCGACGCCCCCAAGAGCGTATCTTGAGAGTGGTTTCCAAAAACTACGAATTTCGACGCCCCCAAGAGCGTATCTTGAGAGTAGCTTCTAAAAACTACGACCTTCGACGCCCCAAGGAGCGTATCTTGAGGTAGATTTCAAACTACCAGATTCGACGCCCCCAAGAGCGTATCTTGAGGTAGATTTCAAACTACTAGATTCGACGCCCACCAAGAGCGTATCTTTGGTCTAACTACTGGTGCCCTCCGAGAGCGTATCTCGTGAACAGTTTCGACGCCCACCAAGAGCGTATCTTTGGTCTAACTACTGGTGCCCTCCGAGAGCGTATCTCGTGAACAGTATTCGACGCCCACCAAGAGCGTATCTTTGGTCTAACAATATCATACATGCCATTCAAAGGGCATTAGAAGAGATCATTGCACCATACTAAGAAGGATCCCATGAGAAAGTAATTTCAAAGTATGATTATAAGAAGAACACATAATGTTTTTTCTTGATAAAATAGCAGATACGAGGATGAAGGAAAACACCAAAGAAACGCAAAGAAAAGGAAGCATCAGAAAGGGAAGGATCCATAACCAAAGAGCTATACATAAAGGCACGAGAGGTTATCATGAAAAGGGGAGATAAACACCCCGCATGCATGCCATAAGTAAAGACACAAGTGTCAAACAAAGATGGCAAAACTAGGAAATGTGGAGTTTCAAACTCTAAAGACAAGCATAAAAAAGCTAGAGGCCAAAAAGGAGAAATACAACCCAAATTAAGAAGAACCTCAAGCCACAAACTCGCGAAACCACCACAAGAGATGGGTATACTACTTCCTCATCTTGGCAATATGCCTAACAGCGAAGTCAGACAAATCACCAAGCTGAGAAAAAGAAAAGTCAGGAGCAATCATGTACATACGCTCAAGAATCGCCTTCAAAGAAATACGCTTAGCCACAGAGCAGCGAACATCGATAGCAGCCTGATAAGAGGAGGAAGCCTTATACTCAGCGATAGCACACCCTTTCTCCTCCACACGAAACATCTCCTCAAGGGACACCAACTCAGCAGCCCGAAGCACTTCATCGCGATAAGACTTTTGTCTTAAGGTTTCAATCTCTTCTTTAAGAAGGGCAATACGACTCTCTAAATCTCGGCACTTCAAATCTGTGATACGACTACGCTCCAAACAACTAACAAGCTTAGAATTAAGGGAGACACAAATGTCCTCGTGCACCTTTTTCTCCTCAGCAAGATCGATAACAAGGGTGGACAAATTAACAAGGTCGGCAATACCCCGCGACAAAAACAAAGGATGAGACAGATAAAGCGAGCCAACACTTCATGAGCGATTTCATAAGCTGCCTCCGACCCTTTAGAAGGGGGCACACGATCGGCAGGAGGAACAGCAGACTGCAAAACACGAACTCCAAACTCAGGAGTTTATAATGAAGATTGATTGTCAAAACGAGCCCCACGCCCCTAATAAGGCGCCCACTCAGACCCAACAATTCCGTCAACAGGAGGACGAGACAGCTCCTTTCGACTCAGACGCGGAAGACGAAGTCTACCTACAACAAGATACGGAGTAAACACCAATATACACTAAGGAAACTCAGACATTCGAGGACTTACCAAACAAGGAAGAAGGAAAAGATGGCTCCCGGACCCTCGATTGGGGGGCATCAATATAGAAAGAAGATGGTACCCTAACATCACCACCGCCCTTACCTCCAATTAGAGGACACCTCCCCGCACCATAAAAAACTGATCTTTTTGCAATCGAAGGTCCGGTCCTGGAGTTAACTACTCCCACCCGTACTGGCCTCTTACTCCTCATCAATCACCGGGGAGATCTGCTGATCGAAAAAACGCAAGCTTAGCCCAAGGAAAACAGAAAGCGGACAGTAGACACAAGATAAAACTCATTTTCCTAAAACGACGAATACAAAGTCAAAAGGTAAGAATAGAAAGGTGATATGGGAAGAACCCACAGGCCAACAAGCAGAGGCAGGGGGCAAGGGGAGATAGTCATAATCCCAGTATAGAAGACCCCGCGCGCCAGCAAGCAGAAACACGGGGGCAAGAAGATGAAAAGAGGATGAACCAAACAGGACTATATCACCATGAAGACCCACAAATCAAAAACGAGGCAAGTAAAGAAACAATCGAGGGAAAGGCGGGATTACGTCTCCCAAAAGCAACGCTTACACAAAACAAAAGGCACGTACCTCAATACGACACGCGTCCCAAGAAGCGAATCCAACCAAGGATCATAACCGCCTAAAAGAAAAGGAAAAGAAAAAAAAGACAACGAGAATGAGGTAATCAGTTACCCCTTTTTATAGTACAAGAGAATAGGGTTTTTTCTAAAACCGCCCAATCGACATCGTTGAATTTTAGAAAGGAAAAATTCAAGGGTCAGATTTAAAAACTGATACCCCTAGTTCCCATTAACCGCGGTTAAACTCACACCTACCACAGTTAGTATTCTATGGGTTTATTTTTAAGCATCCATACTTACCCCGACATGAAATTGAAGCATGGTCTCGTTTAGCTGTATCCATATTACATCCCCACGCGAGCATATATTTTTCAAGTATACGCCCATGGCGGAGGTAGATTTATTATTTCCATCTAAGACGGACACGTGCTTGGACATGTGTCCGTGCTATTCTGACGTTTGCAATTCCTCTATCTTATAAGGCAGGGGGCAGGGTCAGAGACACACATCCATGGGTAAGTAAGTATTCTGACAAAAGGTAAAATCCCGGCTTCAAATTGCGCGTGTCATACCATCCTAAAATAGAGTCAATCAAGGGTCAGGCCATTGGTTGACTCGGGGGCATGTGATGGATATACGCCCAATTTGAACCCGTTGACTTCCGAATCGCTTTATTTTGATCACCCCGTTAATGATTGTAAATCGAAACTTCGACCCAAACACCCCGCGGAAACACCAACGGTCCGGACGAGGCCAAAATACTCATCCGGACCGAGGTAAACTCACCTAGTTGAGGTCGGGTGGCCACACCCGACCTCCCCTAGGGGAGATCGGGTGGGCCAACCCGATCTCTCCTAGGGGAGATAGGGTTGGCCTACCCGATCTCCCCTAGGGAGGGGTTGGGTGGTCACACCCAATCCCTAACCTTGGGGGTCGGATTTTCCTCCCCCCAAGGGCCCCGACACCATTTTCCGACTCCCATACTCGGTTTATTTCCGCCAACCTTCTCCGTGCCTTAAGGTCTTAATTACGAGATTAAGGGCTAATTAATTGTTTTTAAAGGTTAACGATGTCATTAAGTCACCTTAATGATACCGTTGCCTATAAATACAACTCTTCCACCATTCATTTGGACATCTTGGCTAAGTGCATAATTTAGCTCTGACATCTCTCTAGCTTTATCTCTCTACAAATACCGTACTGACATAGGCATCAGAGAGGGTACATCAAGCACCACCCCCCCCCCCTCAATGCTTGGTATTGCACCTCTTGCAGGGCGAGAAGAGAAGAGAAGGCGAAGGACAGAGAGATACAGGCTAGGACGACAAGACTCAAGAGCACCGAATCCGCAACATCAACAGTGAGGAATAAGGCTTAGGTCGACTGCCCGTTGACCTAAAACTTAGAACCTAACACGCATTACTACCCATAAATGCTAAGAGTCACTCTTAAGTCTTGTGCGTTACTACTCGTGAAATACGCCAAGCATATAACACACGTTTTTAACACACATCCACCTCGTCATGCCTTGGTATAACCAAGAGGGGCGCGCAATACAGGGACCCATGTCTCCTAACAAAAACTACGGATGCTATATCCAACAAGAGAATGAGTCTCAACTCTACTCTATAGTCCACGCCACATGGACAATCATAAACACAAAGTTATGAAATATTACTACCATGCTACCATGCATTACTAAACCATTCATGACAGGTCTTAAACGACAACGTCAAACATCAAAACATAAACATAAAGGGTTCAAAGGGACAACACCCCAACAAGCAACCTCAACCCAAACACGGGGAGCTAAAACCATGCACAGATCCTGGTAGAGAAAACACAATCAACATAATGCCACATGCTAGGTACCAACACCTCCAGCGGGCTGAACAACACTCTCATCTCGAGTGGTAAACTCCACTCAACACCTACATAGCCTTTATGGCTCTTACGAACGCGCCTACACGGAATCTACACGCATGTCTGACATGGCACTATGCGACAATTCAGGGTAACGGTACATACATAGTTATTGTACTAACACCTCTACGTATATATCGATCAATGTTTGCAGGACATATGCCTACTTACATACTACACGAAGAGTCTCAAGTTTCGACCATCGTTGCGAACAATACCAAACTACAAAGCCAATATATACAAGGGCTAGAATCATGCAAGTTACAATACAAACATTAAGGGCATGCCTCAAGGGCATTCACCTCAGAAAAACACATTCGACGACTTAA
Organism: Clarkia xantiana subsp. parviflora; assembly: GCA_036873135.1. Taxonomy (NCBI): domain Eukaryota; kingdom Viridiplantae; phylum Streptophyta; class Magnoliopsida; order Myrtales; family Onagraceae; genus Clarkia; species Clarkia xantiana. The sequence continues at coordinate 4,914,730 of JAPTYO010000018.1, forward strand.
CAACCTCAAGGGCATGCGCCTCAGCAATCTGGGGGGCATTCGTCTCAGCAGCCGGGAGAGCAATCTCGTCTCTAAGACGCAATACAACCACATGTACAGTGGTAAACGTGGAGTATATACCAAACTAATAAAAGAAGAAATAGAGGGGCAACGACACGTACTTGCTCAACAAAACCTTTGATGGAGTCATACATTAGGTCGTCAGCACCTACCCGAATGCCATCGCGATAGGACTCCGAGTCCTTGTACTCCGTCACTCCATCAACCTTCCCCTCAGCATATGCATCCTCCTGCATAGCCTACAAGACAAGGTTGTATGCCTCGCTATCCTCAGCAACCTTCTTCTGAAGGGCAATCACATCGGACTCTAGCGCAACAACTCGAGCCTGACAAGATGAGGTTCCCGCCTCAAAATCAGCGATCTTGGAATCCAAGAAGAGCGTCTTCTCTTTCGCGCTGGCCAGCTCGATGTTGGATCACGGTGGAACTCCGGTACGGACTGTGACGGCAATCCTAGCTCCTTTGCTCCACGCAATCCTGCAAGAGGGGATAGACCGGGCGGTGACCCAGAATCCCTCTCCGATGCTTAAATGAGTATCTCGTATGACTGGCAAGTAATAAACTCAGAGTGTATTCAACTCAACGTAAGTCTTTCTGAGATGATCTCCTGCCCTTTTATAGGCAAAGAGATGTCTCAGGTACCTGGCGAACCGTTAGGGGTGGTTAGCCCGTATCCCGCATATCTCGAACATGATCTCGCGTATCTTAGCCATGCCCCGCGTATCTCGGCCACGCTCCGTGTATTTTAATCCACGTTCCGCGTATCTCGGCCACGCCCCGCATATCTTGGCTTTATCCTCTGATAACGAGTCCCGACTCCCGTCGGGGACTCCAGAGTTATCTCGTTGTGTCACCGCTCGGGGCCCCTCATCATCGTGACAGGGCCAATCATTTTCAGGGATTCATCATCGGGGCCTTCTCAAAGGCTTCTCATCGGGAGCTTCCAGCTCCACTGTCGGAACCGACTCTGTCGGGACCTTGCCTCGTCGGGACTCCCTTTGTCGGGACCCTTCTCCTAGGTCATCTTGACCTTCCTTTCGGGGCCTGTTGGGCCTGTTTTCCGTTTCCTCGCCGTTACGGGGCCTGACGACTGTAGTCGGACCCATAATTTGCCCCCAAGACATGAGGGACTTTTAGTTCCCGATCTTTCAATACTAGAGTCGGGGATCTTTTCCTTGGTTCAGTTACTCAGTTTATCAGTCTTCTCCTCTACGTTTCCTCAGGGTTTTGTGGATAACTGTTATATCCCAAGGGTCTTCTCGGGTTCCTAGTGCATTAAATGCAGTAGATAATGGAGTGACGTTTTCGACCCACGTGCCTGATTTTTCGCGCCTGTCCTTTTCTGAAAAAGTGCTTTTTAGGCCGTTTCATCATTACGCCCGTTGTCCTTCTGCACGTTTCATCTCAACGGTCCAGATTAAGACTCTTCGACTTCGACGATCCGGATCGAAGTGTCCTTTCAACCGTCTTCTTCGATTATAAAACCCTAGCCATAGTCACAATTTAACCTTTACCGTCTTCGAATTCTCAAAAGCTCTCTGCGATTCCTCTGCAATTCCAAGCTCTGTGATTTCGAAGGTCTTTGGAGTCTTTCCGATCATCTTTCCGGCGACGTTTCGTTCATCTCCTTCAACCTCTACTTCATCATGTCTGGTAAGGAGTCCCTCTTCGTTGTCTGTTCGTCTTTTTTCTTTCTAATTTTTCCAAGAGTCCCACTGTATTTTCTTGCCCTGGTTGCTTTTCAGACAGCAGTTCCAGCTCTGAGGGGAGAAAACCCTTTAATTTTGATTATGCTCCAAATGAGATTTCCAACACTGCCTATGATGCAGCTCTCCGAGAGGGTTGCATCACCATCACCTGGGAACCTCGTTTCCCATATCCTAGGCATCGTCCCTCGAGTGACTCTGAGGTTACTCGTCCCCAGAAAGGGGAGGTTTTTGTCTCTACGGGACAAATATCAGCGGGGATCAGGTTCCCCTTTTGCGGTAATCTGGTCGAGCTGTGCCGTCATTACAGAACACACCCCACCACCTTTTCTCCCCATGCCATCCGCCTCTGGAACGCCTTTCAAGTCCTCTGTCTCCAACAGAAGTGGGTCTACAGCCTCCAACTCTTCAGAACCTTTTATGGGATGAAGTGCAACGAGGCGGGGGTTTGCGCCTTCTACCCCCGGATGCCTAAGTGGAGTAAGCAGCAGCTTGCCCGGCATGGTTGGACCAGTGACACCTGGAAGGTGGTCAAGGGTCGGGGACTCTTGATCGATACCGGGTTCGACAATAGTAGCTGGAAGAGGAGCTACTTCTTCATCCGTCACTCCTCCATTCCCTGGCCTCGCTGGGAGGTGGTAGCAGACCCTCCGCCTGCTTTCCACACTTATGCTGATGAGGATTTTGTGACTCTCCAGCTTATCCAGCTCTATCGGTGGGAGGAGTCTTACACTCCTCTCAACGCCAACTCACTCGTGGAGCGGGACCTGGTGCACTCCGGGATCCGACTCCTTGACATTGTTTCTGGGGGCCAACTCTTCGACGGTCCTTCCAATATGGTTCTTTGGGTAAACTTCTAACTCTTTCTTTGTTTACTGTTTGCAGCCAAGAAGGTATCTGTGCTGACCGATCTATTCCTTAAGCAGGGGGAGACTGATGCTGTCCGCCCCTCGCGGAAGAGGAAGTCTGCCAAGAAGGCTGCTGCTAGGTCGGGGTCTCCTTCGGCGGAGCAGCCCAAGCGGAAACGGGTGGACCTGGACCAGCTCTTCGAGGTCCAGAACGCTGAGGAAGGTAAACAACTTCGACTTGCTATTAAATCGTACAAGAGGATGGTCCCGTCGGATTTGATTTCCTCGACCAAGGAAGGTCGCATTACTGATGTCAAAAGAATCCTTCGAGGCGAAACTCCCCGAGTCTTGAAGGCTGGCTACTATCATTACCGCGGGAAGGATCAATACGTCTCCCGACGTATCATTTGGTGTAAGAATCCCGATGAACTTCCTGACTACCTTTCTGAAGCTCTTCATCCTCCAGGTGCAGGTCGCTCGGGAGCTTCCTCGGGTGCTGCAGCTTCCGCAGATGCACCGCCTCCAGCGGGGGTGCCTTCCTCAGCTGGGGAGAAGGCACCATCTGGCGAACAGTTTCGTCAGGTGGAAACTCTGGACTCCTCCGAGGAGACTGGCGGGGTTGACCCCCCTCAACAGCGTCGGAAGGCGGGACAATCCCCTTTGAAACCAACCCCTCAGGGGCCGCCTCCTTCGTCTTCTCCTCAGCAGCGGGAGCTCTCGCCTATCCACGACTTCTCTCCTTCCCCTGTTCGGGGCGAGACGGAGGCGTGTCCTTCCATTCCTCGTCCTATCTCTCCCCTTGCTCTTGATGGGGACTTCTACCGGCCCTTAAATTCTTCACAGGCGAATGCCCCTTGGACTCCTATCCAGACGCTTCAGGGAGTCCCGCTTACACAAGGGGAACGAGACCAGGAGCTGGCCCTGCATCTGCTGGCGGGTTCTATTATGCCTTCTATGCGGCATCCGATTTACCTCAATCGGACGCATATGCAGCGGGATATCAGGGATATGGCTGTGCGCCGCGTAGAGGTGAGACTTTGCTTCTTTCTTGTTGATGGTAGATCGAGTCGTTTGTTCCTTAGCATTTTTCCTTTTTATTGCAGGAGCTCGGGGACTACAACCGCCTCATCGGGTACATTATTGCCTATGATGAGGCCCGGGAGCGGGACCGAGGGGTCCGCGAGCAGCTTCAGGCGGATCTCAAGGCCTTCCAGTCTCTGCGGGGGAAGTTTGTCAAGGAGCAGGCTGCCCTTAATCAGAAGATTCGGGATCTTCAGCAGCAGATCGCGGACTTCGAGGGGCTCTTGAGGCAAGAGCGGCAGGAGCGGGGGGTGATTGTGGACAGGCTGACCCAGGAGAAGAAGGCTGCCGAGGACCAACTGGTTCTTGAGAAGAAGGCTTTGGAGGAGCTAATCGCGGGGTTTCCTGCGCAGCTGGCCGAAGCGGAGGAAAAGGGCCGGGAGGACTATCGGAGGTCGGCGGGTTTTCAAGCTGATGCCATGAAGTTCTTTGGCGCAGAGGTGGAGAACACTCTCTTCAACGTGGTTGAGGAGCTCCACCTGGAGTATGGCGACGCCATCAACTTCGACAAGTCTCCTTCCCTCGCTCCCTTCGCGAAGAAGTATTTTACTCTTTCCGAGGAGAGTGACGGGGGGAATACTCCCGTAATTGTCGAAGACGCTTCTGAACTTCCAAGTGCGGACGCCCCGATAACTAATCCTCCCGAAGCCAACCCTGTGGATCCCTCTGCTACTGACTCCGCGGACCCAGCTGCTGCCGATGCTGCCGACAAGGACCAAGCTTGAATATTTTTATCTTTTAGGGTCCTTGTATCTTCTTCTCTTTTGTCATCATCGGGCCTTTGAGCCCTTTATCAGTATCAAACTTCTCTGGTTCCGATCTTTTGTTGCACTTCTCCGAGTGACTTTACTTATACGCGCTTAAGTCGAAGCTTCGACACTTAAGACATTCTCGTACGTCTTTCCCGACGATTTAATAACTTGCACCACTTAAGGCGACTTAACTCCATGCATCACTTAAGACGACTTAATTCCGCGCACCACTTAAGGCGACTTAGTTTCATGCATCACTTAAGACGACTTTACATTACTTAGAGCAAATCTAAGAATCGTGCATCACTTAAGACGTCTTTTCTCGGGCATCACTTAAGACGACTTTCGGATACTTAGAATAAATCTAAGCATCATGCACCACTCAAGGCGACTTAGTCCCGTGCATCACTTAAGACGACTTTATATTACTTAGAATAAATCTAAGCATCGTGCACCACTCAAGGCGACTTTTCATCGTGCACCACTGAAGGCGACTTTTGTCGTGCACCACTGAAGGCGACTTTTGGATACTTTCATCGTGCACCACTGAAGGCGACTTTCATCGTGCACCACTGAAGGCGACTTTTGGATACTTAGAATAAATCTAAATATTGTGCACCACTGAAGGCGACTTTCATCGTGCACCACTGAAGGCGACTTTCATCGTGCACCACTGAAGGCGACTTTCATCGTGCACCACTGAAGGCGACTTTCATCGTGCACCACTGAAGGCGACTTTCATCGTGCACCACTAAAGGCGACTTTCATCGCGCACCACTGAAGGCGACTTTTATACTTAGCATAAATCTAAGGACAACTCTTATTTGGAAGCAACCTCTTTATTTATTGATGGCATAAGATTGGCTTACATCGAATTAAACGATAAATAGCATACACCACTTAAGGCGATTTTACATCGGGCACCACTTAAGGCGACTTTTTCGGGCACCACTTAAGGCGACTTTATCGAGCACCACTTAAGGCGACTTTATCGGGCACCACTTAAGGCGACTTTCTTCAAGCATGGTGTTTCTTCAAGTGTTCGCCACTGAAGGAATGCTTTAATGTTCTGCCATCGAGGTCTTCCAACTTGTATGCGTTCGGAGCTGGCATCCCCACGACCTTATAAGGTCCTTCCCATTTTGGTGACATCTTGTTGATTCGATCCAAAAGGGTGAACTCGTTGCGACGCCAAACCAGCTCCCCGACAAAGAACTGTCAGGACTTCACTCGCCGATTGTAGTACCTGGCCGTCGCTAAACGCATTCGAGCTTGGACTTCATCGGCCTCCCGCCTCTTCTCTTCGAGTAAGTCCAAGTCCAGACGTCTCACTTCGTCGTTCGTTAGGGGCTCATAATATCTCATCCGATGGGACGCCACAGCTACCTCCACCGGTGCGACAGCTTCCGTGCCATAAACGAGGCCAAACGGAGTCTCCCCTGTTGATCGTTTGGGTGTCGTTCTAACAGCCCAAAGTACATTTTCCAGTTCATTCAGCCACTTTCCCTTCAAGGCGTAGACCCTCTTCTTCAGGCCATCCATCACGATTTTGTTGGCTGACTCTACCTGGCCATTAGTTTGAGCATGGCGTACGGAGGCGGTCCGATGTTCAATGTTCAATTCTTCCAGATACTCCCTCACCTGAGAGCCGTTAAACGGTGGGCCATTGTCGCTGATCACCACCTTAGGAGGAACTTGACGATCTGGTTCCCCATTGTTCTGGCCAACGCCTTCGCCTCTATCCATTTCGAAAAATAATCGATAGCTACAAGTAAATACTTACATTGTCCTTGTGCTTGTGGAAGAGGTCCCACCAAGTCGATGCCCCACTGCGCGAAGGGCCAAGCGCTCTTGATGGATGTCAGGTTAGCGGCCGGAGCCACGATACTCGGGGCGTACCTCTGGCACGCGTCGCATGATCGGACCAACGCCGTTGCTTCTTTGTTCATCGTGGGCCAATAGTAGCCCAAGTTCAACACCTTCCTCAAAATGGATCGGGCCCCTTCGTGGCAAGCCGCGACCCCCTCATGCATTTCCTTCAGGATTCGATTGGTGTTGGGTTCTGCTACACACTTTAGGTACGGAGTCGAGAACCAGCCCTTCTTGTACAGCTGATTGTCCAGCATCACATAATTAGACACGATCCGACATATCCTGTCCGCTGCTACCTTATCCTCGGGGACTGCCCCCGTAGTCAGATACGCGACTATCGGGGTCATCCAAGTGGGCTCTTCCTCCGATTTTGTCTCGATGGTGCACACCTGTGTTGGGTCGATGTTTGATAAGATCACCTTCTCCAGGAAGTGCACCTTCCGATTTTCTTCCAAGGGTGCCCCCAGGGCAAATTTGCTCAAGGCGTCTGCCTCTACGTTCTCCTCCCTCGGGATAGCCTCGATATCGAAGCTTTTGAAGCCCTCTCTCAAGGCTTGTACCTCTCGCAGATACTTTTTCATTATCGGACTCCTTGCTTCGTATCGCCCTTGAACCTGGTTCACGATTAAAGCTGCGTCGCACTTCACTCTTAAGTGATCGATTCCAGTGCCTTTAGCGATTTTTAGGCCCGTGATAAGAGCTTCGTACTCTGCTTCGTTGTTTGTGGCCTTGAATGTTAAAGCCAAGGCGTATCGGAGCGGTTCACCTTCACCTGGTGGTATTAACAAGAAGCCCGCTCCTGATCCATCTGAACTCGCGGAGCCATCCGTCTACATCTCCCAGATATTTTCCTTGTTTGGCTGTTCTGATTGCTCTGCCCTCTCTGGTTGTACTTCTGTCGGGACTTCCATGGTTGCCCCCTCTACAGGGCCCGGTTCTTCCAGATCGGGGGCTGTAGACTCTGCTATGAAATCTGCTAACGCCTAACCCTTAATGGCCGTTCTCGGAGCGAAGTGTATGCGAAATTCGCTAAGCTCTACTGCCCATTTCACTAATCTCCCCGACGCATCCGGTCGGTTCAAAAAATGCTTCACAGGCTGGTTCGTTAGCACAGTGATCTCGTGTGCGTGGAAATATGGCCTTAGCTTCCGAGCAGTAATAATCAGCGCAAAGAGGTACTTCTCAACAGCGGGGTAGTTCAATTCAGATCTGGCAAATGCCTTGCTTACATAATAGACGGGGACTTGATTACCCTCGACAATCTTTACTAACACAGAGCTAATTGCAAATTTAGAAACAGCCAAATAAAGGAAGAGCGGCTCGCCTGGAACCGGTTTTGCCAGCGGCGGGAGTGTGCGAAGGTGCTGCTTGAGTGCTTGGAACGCTTCTTCACATTTGGCGGTCCATTCGAATTTTTTGTTGGCCCTCAAGACTTCAAAAAACGGCATTGATCGGTCGCTGGCTTTGGACAAGAAGCGATTCATTGCAGCTAGTCGGCCATTCAGTACTTGCACCTCCCGATGGTTTATCGGGGACTGCATCTCCTCGATTGCCCTCAGCTTCTCAGGATTCACTTCGATTCCTCTCTGACTCACCATGAAGCCCAGGAATTTCCCTGAGTGGACTCCGAAGGCGCATTTCGTCGGTTTCAAACGAACTTGATGGAGCCTCATCCGCTCAAACGCCATGGTAAGGTTGTGCACGTGATCCTCGGCTTGTCGGGACTTCACCAACATATCATCCACGTAAGCTTCCATGGTTTCTCCCAGCATATCTCCAAACAGTTTGTTCACCATCCGCTGGTAGGTTGCCCCGGCGTTGATCAACCCGAAAGGCATGACATCGTAGTGATAGATGTCACTGTCTGCGTAGAACGCTGTGTGGGGGGCGTCTTCCTTAGCCATCTTGATCTGGTTGTAGCCCGAATATGCATCCATGAAACTTAACAGCTCATGTCCCGATGTGGCATCCACCAGCTGGTCGATCCTCGGGAGTGGATAGCAGTCCTTTGGGCAAGCCTTGTTCAGGTCGCGGAAGTCCACGCACATTCGCCATTTTGCGTTGGTCTTCTTCACCAGCACTGGGTTGGCCACCCAAGTCTGGAATCGGAGCTCCTTAATGAACCCAGCATCGAGCAACCTGCCCACCTCCTGCTGAATCGCGATCTTCTTATCAGTGCCCATCGGACGCCTTTTCTGTGTGATAGGCTTGATCGCGGGGTCTATCTTCAGCTCGTGCACGATCACATCGGGGCTGATCCCCGGCATATCGCTGGGGGACCAGGAAAACAGCTCCTTGAACTCCTTCAACAACTCCACCAATTTTTGGGCTGTCTCTTCAGTTAGAGCAGACCCGATTTTCACCTTCCTCTGGGGTCCGTCGATCTCGACTTCTTTCAGATCTTCTACGGGGGCGGGACGCCCAAACTCTTCTCTGCGATCTGTGTCTGTCTGGAGGATAGTCATAGCCTCTCGCCTCCTCCTCCGGGTGGCATTAACATAGCATTTTCGGGAAGCCACCTGGTCGCCTTTGACCTCCCCGACTCCGTGGTCGGTCGGGAACTTCATCTTCTGGTGCACAGTCGAGGCAACCGCCATCAGGGGATTGATGGTGGTTCTCCCGATAATCGCGTTGTAGGTCCCCGCAGAATCAACTACGACAAACTCCACGTTCCTCCTTTCTGATTTCCACCCACTACCAAACTCCACTGGTAAGGTGATTACTCCTAGCGGGTAGGAGGTTGAGCCAGAGAATCCGACCATCGGGAAGTTTGCTTCCTTCAGATCTTTCTTTGTTTTCCCCATAGCCTCCAGCGCGTCCATGAACAGAATGTCGGAGGAGCTCCCTCCGTCGATTAGAATTCTCTTCATTTCGAACCCGTCTACATCCAAGGTTACCACCAAGGCATCGTCGTGTGGAGTCTCCATGCCTATGAGGTCTTCCGACGAGAAGGAGATTACCATCTCTTCCTTCAAGGTCCAAGATCGGGACCTCTTACCTAGCACCACCGCCGTAGGGATTCTAGAGGCATAGACCTCTCGGGCGGATGAGGTATCACCTCCAGCAGCAAATCCCCCATGAATCACGTTGATGACTCGTCTCTCCTTGCGAGCACCGGATGACTTTGGATCAGTTCTCTTCTTTTTCGGGGACCGATCGCGGGATCGGGAACGGGACCGCGATCGGGACCGAGAGCGGGACCGGCATCGTTTATCCCCGACGAATTCCTTGAGCTTTCCCTTCTGGATTAGATTTTCAATCTCCTTCTTCAGTTCCCGGCAGTGATTGGTGTCGTGCCATTTGCGCGGTGAAACCGACAATAGCGATCTGTACGGGACCCCAGGAATTCTCCATCTTTCTTCGGGGGGTATCTGGAGATACCTTGTCGTTCCATGACTGTCAGCACTTCCGCCATGGAGCAGTTGAGAGGAATGTCAAAATCCTCTCGCTTATCCTTCCTTGAGGAGCGTCTGTCGTCCCTCCGATCCGGACGACCTCGATTCTTGCCACTGTCGGGTTTACCCTTTGACTTACGATCGTCGAAAGGTTTACTTGACTGCTTCCCCTTGTTCGACTTTGGGGGTTCCAGTTCTCCCGCGGCTATCTTTGACTCCTGGACATCGATCTGCCGCTTCACCCTCTTCTGTAATGCCTCCATATTCCACACAGCTTTCTCAGCCACGCTGTGCATCAGGTCGGAGCCATAGGGGGCTGTCAGGTTCCGAATGAAGGTGCGGATGGTTTCGCCCTCCGAGATTTCTTCGTCTATCTCTGCTACGCTGGCTGTGTACCGCTGGTAATAATGAGCCAGCGATTCGCCGGACCTCTGCACCACCTGGGTCAGGGACCTCACGCTCTTCAATAAACGCCTCCGACCCTGGTACTGCTGAATGAATCGATCGTGCATGTCTGCCCAGCAAGTGATGCAGCCTGGGGGTAGACTAAAGAACCAAGTCAGGGCCCTTTCTCCTAGTGTGTTCGGGAACAATGTGCCACACTATGTCTTCACTTGGGGCTCTTCCCAGACACGCCATGAGGTGCTTCTGGACGTGGCGAACTGGATCTCCTTCGCCATCATACTCCTTTATCGTGGGGATGCCTAGCCCAGGCGGGGCTAGGGTATCAATGAGTCGGGGGACGAAGGGATGAGTGGATCGATCCCTCAGCTCTGACACCAGCGGCTTCTGTTCTCCCATACAGATGTTCACGATCTTTACCACCTGGTCGGGAGTGATGGGACCATTCAAGGGAATGGTCCTGTGCTGTACTGGTCCTGGCCCATCAACCACGAACCTTTCCGGCTGACCAGTTGCCCTACCTCTGTCCTGGCCTCGGGGCGGGGCTTCCTGTGCGTTCCGACCCTCAGTTGGCAGGGTTGCTTCCTCCAACGGGGGCATCTCCTCCTGCCTCCTCGCAGCCTCTCTTCGATCCAAAAGAGCCTCTACAGCCGCCAGAAACATGGGCATAGCTTCTGCCACGGCCCTCGTCAAAACTGCAGCTGGGGGAGCCTCCTGCCCCCTGTTGTCCTGGTGCTGAGGGGCAACATCTTCGGGATGCGATCCATTGTGCCCTCCTGTCTGGGAGAGCTCAGCCGGGGGATGGTTCTGATTTTCCTCTTGTTCTGGTACTGAATTCAGATTTGTTGCAGCGGGGTGACGGGAACCACCGGATTGTCCCCTTCTGTTCTTGCCAGCCGCCATTGATCGAGTAGAAGGCATATCAGCTTTTTGTTTGATTCCCACAGACGGCGCCAATGTTGGATCACGGTGGAACTCCGGTACGGACTGTGACGGCAATCCTAGCTCCTTTGCTCCACGCAATCCTGCAAGAGGGGATAGACCGGGCGGTGACCCAGAATCCCTCTCCGATGCTTAAATGAGTATCTCGTATGACTGGCAAGTAATAAACTCAGAGTGTATTCAACTCAACGTAAGTCTTTCTGAGATGATCTCCTGCCCTTTTATAGGCAAAGAGATGTCTCAGGTACCTGGCGAACCGTTAGGGGTGGTTAGCCCGTATCCCACATATCTCGAACATGATCTCGCGTATCTTAGCAATGCCCCGCGTATCTCGGCCACGCTCCGTGTATTTTAATCCACGTTCCGCGTATCTCGGCCACGCCCCGCATATCTTGGATTTATCCTCTGATAACGAGTCCCGACTCCCGTCGGGGACTCCAGAGTTATCTCGTTGTGTCACCGCTTGGGGCCCCTCGTCATCGTGACAGGGCCAATCATTCTCAGGGATTCATCATCGGGGCCTTCTCAAAGGCTTCTCATCGGGAGCTTCCAGCTCCACTGTCGGAACCGACTCTGTCGGGACCTTGCCTCGTCGGGACTCCCTTTGTCGGGACCCTTCTCCTAGGTCATCTTGACCTTCCTTTCGGGGCCTGGTGGGCCTGTTTGCCGTTTCCTCGCCGTTACGGGGCCTGACGACTGTAGTCGGACCCATCACTCGAGACACACCATGTCGTATTTCTCTTGGAGAGCCTTCTTATAACATCAACACAAACATGCATACTCGCAGACGCAAGACATGTCTACACACCCTCAGCATACGAGTGCGCACTTTCAGGTTCGCTAGGACGAACCCTTCAATCGCCAGAAGGAATAATCTGCTGGAACATGCGTAATACCACATCGGGAGTAGTAAATATGGCCTCCTTGGCAAAGCATGACCCCCTAACAACAAAGGGTGCCCACTCCCCGCCACTAATAACATCCTTTGCAGGACAAACCAAGCCAATTCGTGTCTTGCTACAACGTCGCTTTGGAATGGCCCGAAAGACGGTATAAACTACAAGGTGTATCACACGACCTTTGTCACGACCCTTTGACTACAAAGTGGAGGCGTACTAGCATCGCAAGGCAAGTAATTGATTTAGCCAATAGAACGCCGTGCAACATCGTTACACGGGATGTTCCGGGTTGAAAAAACGAACCAAATTAACAAGTAGCGTCTTGTGACAACGCCGCCTTAGAGTGGACTAAGAGACGGAAAAAACTAAGGTCTCGCCTCGTCGAGACGACACGGGCGTGTGTATACATTGGTCTTGTACATTACTACTCACAAATGCCATGTACCCGGAAAACGACCTTGTGCATTACTACCCATAAATGCCAACGGTCACTCTATTGACTTGCGCATTACTACTCATAAATTCCAAGTGCCGGGACAATGGCCTTACGCATTACTACCCATAAATGCTAAGAGTCACTCTTAAGTCTTGCGCGTTATTACTCGTGAAATACGCCAAGCATATAACACACATTTACCTCGTCATGCCTTGGTATAACCAAGAGGGGAGCGCAATACAGGGACCCGTGTCTCCTAACAACAACTACGGATGCTATATCCAACAAGATAATGAGTCTCAACTCTACTCTATAGACCACGCCACATGGACAATCATAAACACAAAGGTATTAAATATTACTACCATGCTACCATGCATTACTAAACCATTCATGACAGGTCTTAAACGACAACGTCAAACATCAAAACATAAACATAAAGGGTTCAAAGGGACAACACCCCAACAAGCAACCTCAACCCAAACACGGGGAGCCAAAACCATGCACAGATCCTTGTAGAGAAAACACAATCAACATAATGCCACATGCTAGGTACCAACACCTCCAGCGGGCTGAACAACACTCTCATCTCGAGTGGTAAACTCCACTCAACACCTACATAGCCTTTATGGCTCTTACGAACGCGCCTACACGGAATCTACACGCGTGTCAGACATGGCACTATGCGACAATTCAGGGTAACGGTACATACATAGTTATTGTACTAACACCTCTACATATATATCGATCAATGTTTGCAGAACATATGCCTACTTACATACTACACGAAGAGTCTCAAGTTTCGACCATCGTTGCGAACAATACCAAACTACCCAGCCAATATATACGAGGGCTAGAATCATGCAAGTTACAATACAAACATCTAGGGCATGCCTCAAGGGCATTCACCTTAGAAAAACACATTCGAGGGCATTTGCCTTAACAACCTCAAGGGCATGCGCCTCAGCAGCCGGGAGAGCAATCTCGTCTCTAAGACGCAATACAACCACATTTACAGTGGTAAACGTGGAGTATATACCCATCTAATAAAAGCAGAAATAGAGGGGCAACGACACGTACTTGCTCAACAAATCCTTTGATGGAGTCATACATCAGGTCGTCAGCACCTACCCGAATGCCATCGCGATAAGACTCCGAGTCCTTGTACTCCGTCACTCCATCAACCTTCCCCTCTGCATATGCATCCTCTTGCATAGCCTACAAGACAAGGTATATACCTCGCTATCCTCGGCAACCTTCTTCTGAAGGGCAATCACATCGGACTCGAGCGCAACAACTCGAGCCTGACGAGATGAGGTTCCCGCCTCAAAATCAGCGATCTTGGAATCCAAGAAGAGCGTCTTCTCTTTCGCGCTCGCCAGCTCGAGACACACCATGTCGTACTTCTCCTGGAGAGCCTTCTTATAACATCAACACAAACATGCATACTCGCAGACGCAAGACATGTCTACACACCCTCAGCATACGAGTGCGCACTTTCAGGTTCGCTGGGACGAACCGTTCAATCGCCAGAAGGAATAATCTGCTGGAACATGTGTAATACCACATCGGGAGTAGTAAAGATGGCCTCCTTGGCAAAGAATGACCCTCTAACAACAAAGGGTGCCCACTCCCTGCCAGTAATAACATCCTTTGCGGGACAAACCAAGCTTATTCGTGTCTTACTACCACGTCGCTTTGGAATGGCCCGAAAGACGGTATAAACTACAAGGTGTATTACACGACCTTTGTCACGCCCCTTTGACTAAAAAAGTGGAGGCTTACTAGCATCGCAAGGGAAGTATTTGGGATAGCCAAGAGAACGCCATGCAACAATGTTACACGGGTTGTTCCGGGTTTAAAAACGAACAAAATTAACAAGTAGCGTCTTGTGACAACGCCGCCTTAGAGTGGACTAAGAGACGGTAAAAACTAAGGTCTCGCCTCGTCGAGACGACACGCGCGCGTGTATACATTGGTCTTGTGCATTACTACTCACAAATGCCACGTACCAGGAAAACGACCTTGTGCATTACTACTCATAAATGCCAAGGGTCACTCTATTTACTTGCTCATTACTACTCATAAATGCCAAGTGCCGGGACAATGGCCTTACGCATTACTACCCATAAATGCTAAGCGTCACTCTGAAGTCTTGCGCGTTACTACTCGTGAAATACGACAAGCATATAACACACGTTTTTAACACACATCCACCTCGTCATGCCTTGGTAAAACCAAGAGGGGCGCGCAATACAGGGACCCATGTCTCCTAACAACAACTACGGATGCTATATCAAACAAGAGAATGAGTCTCAACTCTAATCTATAGTCCACACCACATGGACAATCATAAACACAAAGGTATGAAATATTAATACCATCCTACCATGCATTACTAAACCATTCATGACAGGTCTTAAACGACAACGTCAAACATCAAAACATAAACATAAAGGGTTCAAAGGGACAACACCCCAACAAGAAACCTCAACCCAAACACGGGGAGCCAAAACCATGCACAGATCCTGGTAGAGAAAACACAATCAACATAATACCACATGCTAGGTACCAACACCTCCAGCGGGCTGAACAACACTCTCATCTCGAGTGGTAAACTCCACTCAACACCTACATAGCCTTTATGGCTCTTACGAACACGCCTACAAGGAATCTACACGCGTGTCTGACATGGCACTATGCGACAATTCAGGGTAACGTTACATACATATTTATTGTACTGACACCTCTACATATATATCGATCAGTGTTTGCAGGACATATGCCTACTTACATACTACACGAAGAGTCTAAAGTTTCGACAATCGTTGCGAACAATACCAAACTACCAAGCCAATATATACGAGGGCTAGAATCATGCAAGTTACAATACAAACATCTAGGGCATGCCTCAATGGCATTCACCACAGAAAAACACATTCGAGGGCATTCGCCTTAACAACCTCAAGGCATGCGCCTCAGCAGCCGGGAGAGCAATCTCGTCTCTAAGACGCAATACAACCACATTTACAGTGGTAAACGTGGAGTATATACCCAACTAATAAAAGAATAAATAGAGGGGCAACGACACGTACTTGCTCAACAAAACCTTTGATGGAGTCATACATCAGGTCGTCAGCACCTACCCGAATGCCATCGCGATAAGACTCAGAGTCCTTGTACTCCGTCACTCTATCAACCTTCCCCTCTGCATATGCATCCTCCTACATAGCCTACAAGACAAGGTTGTATGCCTCGCTATCCTCAACAACCTTCTTCTGAAGGGCAATCACATCGGACTCGAGCGCAACAACTCGAGCCTGACGAGATGAGGTTCCCGCCTCAAAATCAGCGATCTTGGAATACAAGAAGAGCGTCTTCTTTTTCGCGCTCGCCAGCTCGAGACACACCATGTCGTACTTCTCCTGGAGAGCCTTCTTATAACATCAACACAAACATGCATACTTGCAGACGCAAGACATGTCTACACACCCTCAGCATACGAGTGCGCACTTTCAGGTTCGCTGGGGCGAACCGTTCAATCGCCAGAAGGAATAATCTGCTGGAACATGTGTAATACCACATCGGGAGTAGTAAAGATGGCCTCCTTGGCAAAGCATGACCCTCTAACAAAAAGGGTGCCCACTCCCCGCCAGTAATAACATCCTTTGAAGGACAAACCAAGCTAATTCGTGTCTTACTACAACGTCGCTTTGGAATGGCCCGAAAGACGGTATAAACTACAAGGTGTATTACACGACCTTTATCACGCCCCTTTGACTAAAAAAGTGGAGGCGTACTAGCATCGCAAGGGAAGTAATTGGGATACCCAATAGAACTCCGTGCAACAATGTTACACGGGTTGTTCCGGGTTGAAAAATGAACCAAATTAACAAGTAGCGTCTCGTGACAACGCTGCCTTAGAGTGGACTAAGAGACGGTAAAAACTAAGGTCTCGCCTCGTCGAGACGACACGCGCGCGTGTATACATTGGTCTTGTGCATTACTACTTACAAATGCCACGTACCAGGAAAACGACCTTGTGCATTACTACCCATAAATGCCAAGGGTCACTCTATTGACTTGCTCATTACTACTCATAAATGCCAAGTGCCGGGACAATGGCCTTACGCATTACTACCCATAAATGCTAAGCGTCTCTCTTAAGTCTTGTGCGTTACTACTCGTGAAATACGCCAAGCATATTACACACGTTTTTAACACACATCCACCTCGTCATGCCTTGGTATAACCATGAGGGGCGTGCAATACAGGGACCCATTTCTCCTAACAACAACTACGGATGTTATATCCAACAAGAGAATGAGTCTCAACTCTACTCTATAGTCTACACCACATGGACAATCATAAACACAAAGGTATGAAATATTACTACCATGCTGCCATGCATTACTAAACCCTCCATGACAGGTCTTAAACGACAACGTCAAACATCAAAACATAATTATAAAGGGTTCAAAGGGACAACACCCCAACAAGCAATCTCAACCCAAACACGCGGAGCCAAAACCATGTACAGATCCTGGTAGAGAAAACACAATCAACATAATGCCACATGCTAGGTACCAACACCTCCAGCGGGCTAAACAACACTCTCATCTCGATTAGTAAACTCCACTCAACACCTACATAGCCTTTATGGCTCTTACGAACGCGCCTACACGGAATCTACACGCGTGTTTTACATGGCACTATGTAACAATTCAGGGTAACGGTACATACATAGTTATTGTACTAACACCTCTACATATATATCGATCAATGTTTGCAGGACATATGCCTACTTACATACTACAGGAAGAGTCTCAAGTTTCGACCATCGTTGCGAACAATACCAAATTACCAAGCCAATATATACAAGGGCTAGAATCATGCAAGTTACAATACAAACATCAAGGGCATGCCTCAAGGGCATTCACCTCAGAAAAACACATTCGAGGGCATTCTCCTTAACAACCTTAAGGGCATGCACCTCAGCAATCTGGGGGGCATTCACCTCAGCAGCCGGGAGAGCAATCTCGTCTCTAAGACGCAATACAACCACATGTACAGTGGTAAACGTGGAGTATTAACCCAACTAATAAAAGCAGAAATAGAGGGGCAACGACACGTACTTGCTCAACAAAACCTTTGATGGAGTCATACATCAGGTCGTCAGCACCTACCCGAATGCCATCGCGATAGGACTCCGAGTCCTTGTACTCTGTTACTCCATCAAACTTCCCCTCTGCATATGCATCCTCCTGCATAGCCTACAAGACAAGGTTATATGCCTCGCTATCCTCAACAACCTTCTTATGAAGGGAAATCACATCGGACTCGAGCGCAACAACTCGAGCCCGACGAGATGAGGTTCCCGCCTCAAAATCAGCGATCTTGGAATCCAAGAAGAGCGTCTTCTCTTTCGCGCTCGCCAGCTCGAGACACACCATGTCGTACTTCTCCTGGAGAGCCTTCTTATAACATCAACACAAACATGCATACTCGCAGACGCAAGACATGTCTACACACCCTCAGCATACGAGTGCGCATTTTTAGGTTCGCTGGGACGAACCCTTCAATCTCCAGATGGAATAATCTGCTGGAACATGCGTAATACCACATCGGGAGTAGTAAAGATGGCCTCCTTGGCAAATCATGACCCCCTAACAACAAAGGGTGCCCACTCCCCGCCAGTAATAGCATCCTTTGCAGGACAAACCAAGCTAATTCGTGTCTTGCTACAACGTCGCTTTGGAATGGCCCGAAAGATGGTATAAACTACAAGGTGTATCACACAACCTTTTTCACGCCCCTTTGACTAAAAAAGTGGAGAAAACAGGAAGACAAATGGTGTGAGAACCATGAAGTCTATGGCCACGAGACAGACAGTTGTGTCAGCTTAAGATTTCGTGTAAAAAACTTCATCCTCATTGGAGAGCTCAAGAAATATGTAGATCAAGGTGACAAGCGCCAAAAGAAGAACCAATGCAGAGCCATCAGGAAAGGGGAACAAGGGAAAGGAGAAAATGAATGATAACCCGCCACCTACAAAGCGTGGTTTCATCAATGTGATCCATGGAGGGCCAGCTGCAGGAGGTAGCATTTCCAATGTTCGAGATGTTTACGCCTCGCAACTACAAGTTCTACCCAAGTACGGGAAAAGACGCCAACCAGAGAAGGAAGACGTGGTCATCTCGTTCTCAAGTGCTGACAAGAAACACATAGTCTACCCCCACGATGATGCTCTTGTCATTACAATGGATATCAACGGATACGATGTGAAAAGGATATTGGTGGATGGTGGGAGTGCCGCGGACTTAATACATATAGAAGTTCTCAAGAGGTTGGGAAAAACGGAAGCCGATCTTTCACCTAGCACATTCCCACTAGTCAGCTTCGCAGGAGCTGCAACGTACCCACTGGGTATGATCACACTGCCGGTCATCCTAGGAGAAGGTTTGAAGGCGCTTTATGTGGATGTTACATTCATGGTGGTAAGCAACCTGGGGGCATTCAACGGCATCCTAAGAAGAACGACAATCAACCCGCACGACATCGTGCCATCCCCCGCTCATAAAAAAATGAAGTTCCTAACTCCTCATGGGATCGGCGAGGTGCTAGGTGATCAGACAGCCGCACGAAAGTGCTACGTCAATGCTCTAAGAAAGATGAAACAAGTGTCAATTGCTATGATAGAAGTCGACGTGAAGAGAAAGCTGTTCGCCTCAAGTGATGATGATGAAAGAAAAAAGAAAGAATTAACACCAAGTGCTGGACTCGACAGGATGCTCTTCCCGACAAGATGAAGCATCCTAGATGTCAGACAAGGACAAGAGGAGTCCATTACGACCTATCTTTATATCTTGGTCAATACATCTTTATTAAAATAGAACATAAGTGTAGTTCACACTTCTGTACTTAGAAATATTTCGGAAGAAGCGATCAGTAGACGCCTTCCTGCAAGATTACTGTAAACACAACAAGTATCTAATGATGATAAGTCTACTTTCGTAGGTACATATCTACATTACGCATTCTACTCTGGATTAACACCAAGTAACAAACAACGAACATATTACTCATATCAACAACTCAAGTCATTACGCTATTCAACTTATATTAAGCGGCATCAACAAAACTATCATCAACAACTATGAACTCATAAAATTTCTCTATCAAAAAAGCGTTTACTCAGAGCAACGTTAACAACATGCAATGCCTTGGATAAAAACAAAGACTTATTCTAAAAAGTGACATGCTGCGACATCCTCCTTGCGAGGGCGAACCCCATGTTCACATCTATCAAAGTAGCATGCTGCGACATCCTCCTTGCGAGGGCGAACCCCATGTTTACTTCTAAAAAATGGCATGCTGCGAAATCCTCTTAGAGACAAATCCTCATGTTCATTGCCATTCCCTGAATAAAAACAGGATGCGGCAAACACACTATGGGACTGATCACCCCACCGTGGTGGAAGTCCTCTTGATAGGCAACAACCCCATACACTAAAAGTATGCATACCCTCTTAAGGGTTCATACACCATGAAGACTTATGCCTTAAGTGGACAGCTTCATGTTATACGCTTGCAGGAGCGCACCCTGTTTACAAAACTCATCAAATTTACAAGTCGATTCTTGTACAACGTTATCTTGCTTTTTAGCATATAACGGATAAAAACATCAAATTCAGCAAGAAGTGTCTTGCAACAACGTCGCCTTAGAGTGGAACTAAGAGACGGTATAAACTAACATCTTGCTTCGTCAAGATCACACTGCTACATGTCAAGTGCCCGTGCCAAGTGCCATGGGCCAGTGCCGAGTACATTACTATCTACAATGCTACAAGTACCAAGTGTTCATACCATGCCAAGCCTTGGAAATTTTTTCAAGAGGGGCGCTGATAACACCCTTCAAGGCAGAAGTCGCAACATTGGATGTTTTATCCATTATAAAAAGGAGATCAATCCTATCATGCAAGACCAATACATACGGACAACGAAGATAACTCAAGGTATGAAATATTACTAGCAAGTTATCACGTGTTTATTATTATTGAAAACAGGTCCAAGTGACGAAATACCATGCAAGCAAACGCATAACGAAGGTTGGGACAAAAGCCTCAACATAATATCAACCCATTCACAAAGAGTCCTACATAATAAAAGCAAACAACGTGATACCATCCAAGAGATGACATCATCTCCAAAATAGTAAGAAAACATGTCCATGAATTCAACACAAGTGCAATATCATCATTACCATATCCAAAGATCACGGAGAGAGAAGCCGCTTCAGCTTCCTTACGCTGTAAATCCACAATATGGTTAACAGCAAAGGAAGAATAAGGACCTAACTTGTCGAACGGAAAGCCGGGTGCAAGCGTGCATACTCTGCCAATATAATCTTTGGCAAACTCATCAATCATAGATGAAAACTTCGCCTTAGCGGCAGCAAGGACGGCAGCAACATGGGTAAGGGTGCTAGGATACTCAACAAGTCCCTTCTCAACTCCCGCTTTATGCGCTTCCTCACGTATAGAAGCAACGCGACATCATGGGCGCTACTACTCTCTGCAATTTGCTGCTTGATAGCAGCAATCTCAGCATGAAGTTGCTCAACATGGGCGCGACGAGTAGCAATGCGCGTATCAAAATAAGCAACCTTGGAGTTCAAGTTTTGCACCTCCTCCTCGGACTATGCAAGCTCGCGAGTAACTATATTGCTCTTCTTGACATCAGCCCTCTTCTCGCTCACAAGCTCCAACACAAAGGAAGACATGTTCACCATCCTTGAAATAGCCTAAGTACAACAAACCAAACAGCAAGACGATCAATACAAGGCATACGCTTACAACATGCGGACATAGAAGTTAAAGCAATACTTACCGGCGCAAACTCAGCCAAGCTACTCTCAACATATGCTTGTGCTTCCTCATCAGTAGATGGCTTAACATCATGATCGCCAGGAGGAACACACCTCTGAAGCACCCGCACCACGACTTCCGGAATGCTAAGTTTGGAGTCTTTCGGAAAATGAAGGCCGCCAGTAGAGAAAGGCGACCAATCTCATCCAGACACATCAATCCTGTCTGATAGGATCAAGTCATCGCGCTTAATGCCTGGAAGCGCTGCAATAAAGACAACATAGAACAAAGAAGATATCAACAAAGAATACTAAGTAAAGAAGTGCATCGAAGTAAACAACGCATAACTCGACGGGAGGAATGCTCCTCCTCGGGCCGGTCCCTCGACCGGGGGGCAGAAGGCGCCACTGTACGACTCTCAACTCTCTTCCCTTTGTCGCAAGAAGGAGTTGGAACGGTCGTACTCGGCTTGGAATGCTTGGGATCACTCGAGGGACGCGCCCCTGCGGTGGACCTCTTGGGAAGAACGCTACTGGTAGGTGCTGCAACAATGCGCTCAGTCACGTGTGCAGAGTTACCTAAAAATAAAAGCAACATGAAGACAACAAAACTTGGAAAATCAACAAGTTCAAAGAATATACAAGAAGGTTCCTTACTTATAGGTCCTTACCGCGACCATGTCCGGAAACTCCAGGAATAGTGGAGGTAGTGGTGCGAACATGCCGCCCAACAGACGGATTACCGCACACATCAGCTGTCTGCAAAGAAGAACTTTTTCCATCAGTTCGACCTACATTGCAACATGATACAGGTTATAAAGATCGTCAACATACCAAATCTGCAGAAGGAAGTATATATATCCTGGCATCAATCAAGTCTCGATCCGAATCGTGTAATAGGCAGCGGAAGCTGTACTCTTGTTGACATCGATAAATGCTCTTCACAGCCTCCCTGTCATCCAAAGAAAGTTCGGAGAAAATAGGAGCAGGATCAGCCATCTCAACGTTCTCAACATCCCAATTGGTGCCGACATCGCACCCGAAGAAATAATGATACCGCCAGTGAGGACCAGAACGATCAGCCAGAGCAGCTAGTCGTTGTCTATGATCCCACTCGACGTCCCCAAGCCCAAGTTTCTTAAAGCCCTTATCTTGCAAGTTGGGCCAACGCATCTTCATACCACATAATCCCATCATGTCTGGAAACAATAAATGATAGAAGCAGCGAAAAAGGGTAGTGGAATAATGCCAAGACTGCCTGTGAAATAAAACTCGGAAGCAACTCCATACTCGGAAGCCAGTGGGAGAAAGATCCAACGGCGAGATTTGATAATAGCGACAGAGATCTATCAAATCAGGACAGTAAGGAAAGCGCAAGCCTTCCCTAATCTGCGAGGTATAAACCGCGGTCAAGTCACCAGGAGGTATGGTAACTTGCCCCTTTTCGACGCCGGGTAACACGTCATAAGGGAGTATACCTTCTAGATCCGGATTAAGTCCGCAGCAAGTTACATATGAGTTGAACATGTCTTCATCAATCTGATTGGAGAAGTAACTCACATTTGTCGTCGTGTCCTTTATAATTTGGGGGAAGACGGGAGGTTTAACAACGACGTCAGCCTCTACACCCGATGTGATATCTAATGGCTCAGCTATGTCGACATCCGGCTCATCATCAACATCTGAACATAGTGTCACTCGTGGAATGGGGATAGAAGACTTACTCATGATAACAGCTGCGAGAAGACTAACTCCGAAAAGAAAACAGCAAGATTTGATATCCTTAAAAGCATAACCAACAATCCCATCAGTGCGCGAACACGCATCAAACACTTATACAAACATCTATGCAATGAACGCTCCATATGGAACAACTATGTACGTATAAGACTCATTAGTCTTCGCACTACAAGTAACAAGCATCATTCAATGGGGGCAACCCCTTCAACACATCGACCTTCATGTCGACATCAAGCTCATACTCGCAACATAAATGACAACAATGATGAAATATTTTCTAAGTGTTTTGCTCAAGATGACAGTCAGAATACTACAAGCTGTCAGCATGTTACTAAGTGTCAGCATACAACAAGCTGTCATCATATTACCAAGTGTTAGCATTCGACAAGGTGTTGACATACAACGAAATATTGCAGAAAATATTGTCTAAGTATTTCACTTACGACATGGGACTATATGTGACAAGAAACCAACCGTCAGAAAAAATTGTCTAAGTATTTCACTGATATCAACAATCAACAAGTGGAATGGAATCAATTATCAAGAAGCATTCTCCAAGTATTTTAGCAAGATGGTGGATATCATGCATCAAGTAGCAAACATCAAGTACTACAAAATATTTTCTAACTGTTTCTATGCCGGCGGTCGACAAGAATCATATGACGACATCAATGGTAACAAGCATTAGATATCGTCAAAATATTTTCTAAGTGTTTTAGCATGTTTGCAGACAGTGGCTAATGATCAATACACGATGCTCAACGCACATCGCCTAACTTATCACTATTAACATACAACAATTGACGATCATGTCCGAACAACTATCAATCGTCAACACCAAGCATGCTAAGACAATGGCTAAAGCATGTAACAACATGTCGGCAATGAATACTATGCATAAGGGAAGTGTAACAATTCATTTGTACTCTTCTAAAATTTTCAGCACTTAGAAAAATTTTGGCCGATTTAGGAAGCTAATTATCCTAATGCATTTTATCAAACACCTTATGTGCATGTTAAGATGACTAAACACATGATGATTTCAAGATCAAATCAAGGCCAAACGAAGTCACCAAATGTCCAGCCATGTATGGAATTTAACTCACCAACACAAAGCGAGTCCGAATTGCTACTCGCCGTCACCGGAGATACACGCGCCGCCCAGGAAATCACACGCGCCGCTGCAGCAAAATCAACGTGCCGCCCCTCCCTTCACACGCGTCGCCGTGGATTACTCCTTGCTTGGCTGGACCTTGATCGGTGTGACTACTCCAAATTTACAACCCTAAAAGCTCCTTCTTCATCAAGAAATGAGAGCTTCTTGGAAAACTATCAATGGAGGATGTAAGTTAATGAGTATTCTCTCTCCTAATTTCCACTAATAGTGTCTACACCATGTGATAAGGATTAAACTCTTATCTATTTTCATATAAGTCCCTAGCATCATGTACAAGCATGTTTACATCTCTCCTATGTTTACATTACGTACATACTCCACAATACTTCATGACACACCACGTATGATTATTGTTACATGCTACGTGCATATAGTCTATTATACATGATTATTATTTAGGATTGTCATATGATTATTTTTATAATCTAAATACGAATATCATGTTTACATCATGTTTCATACGGACACCATGCTTCATGTTGACAACATGTTCTCCAATTTTATACTACTACAATTAGTTTACTTATTGCATGTCATTACGAGTACGTCATTAATTGCATGTCATTATATACATATATCGTCTGTTACACTAACCCCGTGAACAAATTACACACATCCATCGGAAAATTAAAGACAGACGAATTTGTGACCCGTACACTCGATTGACAAACAGGCCACCCCTGAGGTCAATGCCGAATCTAAATTGGACGAATATCCTATCTTAAATAGAGTCAAGCATGGGTTTTGAACCGCTACTTGACTCAGGGGCAAGTGATGGATATCTGTCCAATTCGGGTTTGCAATTATGTTTCGAACTTCGCAAACACGTCAGAACCACAAACAGATTTTACCACGGTCAACCAGGGTCAAAACGGTCCGGATGCGCGCAGAACCCGGACCGGGACTTTCGGATTGCCATAAGGCAATCCAGTGGTCCGGATTGCCCCAAGGTAATCCGGACCATGTCAGACGTCGACATGGTCCGGACTGTCGACTAGCACTGCGCACTTACCCCTATTTTTGCTAAGTATGAGAAGTCAGTGCGCACATAGCCAACCTTGACGACGGTACGTGTTTTCCTTTCAACCGGCGTCGAACCGTATAAAACCGGGCACGGTTCTTTGGTTTCCTATAAATAGGGACTTCGGCCTCCCATTTTGAACAACTCTCTCAATTTGGATTTTTGAGCTCTAACATCTCTCTACATACTTTCTCTCTCTAGATTGTAACTTAAGCATCGGAGAGGGCTCCAGCACCCCCCCCTCTCCATGCTGGTTATTGCCCATTTTGCAGGACCCGACGCGTGAGGAGTCGAGACCAGAGCCGAAGCCGGATCCGGGGACACACGATTGTGACGTGCTGATAGGAGTCCGTACCTGTGTGCACATCCAATCAGTACCTATGTGCACATCCAATCCGCCCGAAGAGAACAACCCGAGGAGTCCCAGGTGGAATCGACCTCAGCATACATCTTAGGCATTAATATTGCTAAAGATTGGGCTACCCGGAAATTATGTGTATCTCAAGAAGCTTATATCAACAAATTGTTGAAAATGTTCAGATTTGAAGATGCTAAACCCGTGGATACGCCGGTGGTGTGTGGGTGCGCACTTTCGAAATTTGACGGCCTCTAGAACCTGGCAGAGAGAGAACAGATGAAGGGTGCAGAGTATTAAAGCATAGTCGGTAGTCTCACGTACGCCATGCAATGCACCCGTCCGTACATCTATTACGACGTTGGCCTAGTAGCATGATTCCAGTTAGATCCTGGCTATCAACATTTAAAGGTTGTAAAACGAATTATTCATTATCTGAAAGGTACTGCCGACTACGCACTGTGCTATGAGGGCAAGACGTTCGATTGACGGTTACAGTGACGCCGACCATGGTGGCGATCCGGATGATCGTAAGTCCACCACAGAAGGAGTCTTTCTCCTTGCTAATGTCGCCATTTCATGGACGAGCAAGAAGCAAACTTGTGTCGTGCTGTCTACGATGGAATAGGAATTCGTTGCTCTCTCCAAAAACGCACAGGAAGCGGTCTGGCGGAAAAAACTTCTTACTGCACTGCTTGGTGACAAAAACGTGAGTCAACCCGTCGTGGTACACTCTAACCGTCAGGCAGCTATTGCGGCAGTTAAGAATCCAAAATACCATAGTAGGACTAAACACATTGATGTGACATATTTTTATGCTAAATCTATGGTAGAAGACAATACAATCACTTTGGAATACTTGTCCACTGATAACATGGTTGTGGACCCATTAACTAAACCACTACGCTGGGAGATATTCAAAAAACATGTAAAAATTCTAGGATTTCGTAGGGTTTAAAAGTGGCATGTATCTGTGATAACATTTTGATAATTTAAAGTCATTTTTTTTAATAAACGAGAGAATTGCAATCGAATTTATGATCCATCGACGTAATAATGTTTGAATACATCAGATTTGCTGTCTATAAACTAAGTCGTAGGAGGACGCAATCCTCTGCCAAACTATGTCGAATGTGGGCCTTACCTAGTCACACAGGTACGGTCGTCTTGCGGTGGAGGGAGGCCTCTACCAAGCAAGGCTGGCTAAGAATCAGGGGGATAAACCTAATTACGCAAGACGATTGTCTAGTCTCGAAGTAACTCGACAAGATCTTCGTTTTTGCAAATCGCCATGATGAACTCAGTTTGTCATTAAACCACATTCTGGACCAGATGAGAATCTGCGATAGCATGATTGACATATCCCATTCATGTCTGTTGGATCACGGTGGAACTCAGGTACGGTCTTGACGGTGATCCGAGCTCCTTCGTTCCACGCAATCCTGCAAGAGGGGATAGACCGGGCGGTGACCCAGAATCCCTCTCCGATGCTTAAATGAGTATCTCGTATAAACTGGCAAGCAAGAGTCTTCGTATGTAATCGTATTCGATCTGAGGTAACTTCTGCCTTTTTATAGGCGAAGAAGTACCATAGTTACCTGGCGAACCGTTGGGGTGGTTAGCCCATATTCTGCTTATCTCAGCCACGACCCCGCCTATCTCGGGCATAATCTCTCCTATCTCGGCCACGCTCCGCGTATCTCGGCCACGATCCCGCCTATCTAGGCCATGATCTCGCTTATCTCGGCCACGCTCCGAGTATCTCGGCCTCAACCTCTGATAGCAAGTCCCGACTAATATCGGGGACTCCAGAGTTATCTCATTGTGTCACCGCTCGGGGCCCCTCGTCATCGTGACAGGGCCAATCATTCTCAGGGATTCATCATCGGGGCCTACTTAAAGGCATCTTATCGGGAGCGTCCAGCTCGCCTATCGGGACCGACTCTGTCGGGACCTTTCATCATCGGGACTCCCGCTGTCGGGACCCTTCGCCTTGGTCTTCGTGGCCTCCTTTTAGGGCCCAGTGGGCCTATTCACCGTTTCCTCGCCGTTAAAGGGCCTAACGGCCATAGCGAAACCAATCATTTGCCCCCAAGACATGAGGGACTTTCAGTTCGTCGTGTCTTTCAACTCCCGATCCCCCGACATCGGAGTCGGGGACCTTTCTCGTGGTACAATCACTTGATACGAATCTTCTCGTTCACGTTTCCTCGATACCTTGAGGATAACCACCAAATCCGAGAAGACTCCTCGGTTCCCCAGCCATTAAATGCAGCAGATAACGAAGCGACGTCTTTGGCACCCGTGCCTGATTTTTCGAGCCTGCTTTTTCTGAAAAAGTGCTTTTCAGGCCGTTTCATCATTACGCCCGTTGCCATTCTGCACGTTTCATCCCAACAGTTCAGATTAAAACGCTTCGACTTCGACGATTCAGATCAGAATGTCCTTTCACTTGTCCTCTTCTCCTATAAAACCCTAACCCTGGGCACTGATCAAAACTTTCTGCTCTCCGATCAACTTTCCGGCAACTTCAAGTTCATCCTTCCTACCTCGAATCATCATATCTGGTAAGGATTCTCCCCTGTTGCTTGTATATCTTTTCCTTCATCTTTGCTTAGTTCGTTTGCAATCTTCCGAAAAAGCCAACGTGCATTTCCTTGCCGTGGCTGATTTTCAGACAGTGGATCTAGTTCCGAGGGGAGAAAGCCCTTCAATTTCGACTATGCCCCCAACGACATCTCCAGCACTGCCTACGAGGCCGCTCTCCGCGAGGGCTGCATCACTTCTACCTGGGAACCTCGTTTCCCATATCCTTGGCCTCGTCTCCCGAGTAACCTTGAGGTTACCCGTCCCCGGAAAGGGGAGGTATTTGTCTCTACGGGGCAAATATCGGCGGGGATTCGATTCCCCTTCTGCGGCACCCTGGTCGAGATGTGCCGACACTACAAGACGCATCCAACCACTTTCTCTCCCCACGCCATCCACTTATGGAACGCCTTCCAGGTTCTCTGCTTCCGACAGAAATGGGTCTATAGCCTCCAGCTCTTCAGAACCTTCTACGGGATGAAGTGCAATGAGGTAGGGGTCTGTGCCTTCTACCCCAGGATGCTCAAGTGGAACAAGACGCAGCTCGCGTTTTGCAACTGGACCAATGACACCTGGAAGGTTGTCAAGGGTCGGGGACTCCTGATCGACACGGGGTCCGATAACAGTGGGTGGAAGAGGAGCTACTTCTTCATCCAGAATTCTTCGATCCCGTGGCCCCGATGGGAGGTGGAAGCGGACTCTCCTCCCGCTTACCACACCTACTCCGATGACGACTTCCAGACCCTTCACCTTATCCAGCTTTACCGATGGGGGGAGTCCTATACTCCCCTCGATGCCAATTCTCTAACGGAGCGGGACCTGGTGAATGCCGGGATCCGACTCCTCGACATAGTCTCCGGGGGTCAACTCTTCGACGGCCACTCCAATAGGGTTCCTTGGGTAACGTCTCTAATCTCTGTTTCCATTTGTTTGCAGCTAAGAAGGTATCCGTGCTGACCAATCTTATCCTTAAGCAGGGGGAGACCGACGCTGTCCGCCCCGCGCGGAAGAGGAAGTCGGCCAAGAAAGCTGCTGCTCCGTCGGGATCTCCCTCCGCGGAGAGGACAAAGCGGAGACGCGTGGAGGTGGACAAACTCTTCGATGTCCAGACTGCTGAAGAAGGTAAAAAGCTCCGCCTCGCTATTAAATCGTACAGGAAGCTAGTTCCTAAGGAGTTGGTCCCTTCGACCATGGAGGCCCGCATCGCCGATGTCAAACGTGTCCTCCGAGGGGAAACTCCTCGTGTCCTGAAGGCGGGCTACTACAACTACCGCGGGAATGACCAATATGTTTCTCGGCGCGTCGTTTGGTGTAAGGGCCCTAACGAACTTCCTGATTATGTTTCTGAAGCCTCTCGTCCTCTAGGTGCAGGTCACTCGAGGACTCCATCGGGTGCTGGAGCTTCGACTGGTGCACCACATTCAGCAGGGGCGCCTCCTTCAGCAGGGGCGCCTCCTTCAGCAGGGGCACCACTTTTCTCTGTTGGAGAGACCCCGGCCGGCGATCAATTTCGTCGGGTGGAGAACCTGGACTCCTCCGAGGAGTCTGATGAGGGTGGCTCCCTGATTCCTCGTCGGAGGGCGGGGCAGTCCCCACTGAAACCAACCTCCAAGGGGCTGCCCCCCTCGCCTTCTTCACAACAGCGACAGCCGTCGCCCATCCATGACTTCACTCCTTCTCCAGCCCGGGGCGAGTCGGAGGCGCACCCCTCCACGACTCGAGTCGGTCCTTCCCCTCTCCCCCTCGACGGGAGTTTCTACAAGGCCTTCGACCCCGCACAGAAGGAGGCTCCCTGGACCCCGATCCAAATGCTGCAAGGGGTCCAGCTCCGACAAGGGGACGCATACCCAGAGCTGGCTCCACATCTGGTAGCAGGCTCAATCCTGCCCTCTCTGAGGTATCCGATTTCCTTGGATCGGGAGGATATCCGTCGGGATGTCCAAGAGATTTCCATCCGTCGGATAGAGGTAAGACTTCTACTTTCCGCTCCTTCGTCAATAAAACAGGTTGCTCATCTGCTAACACTTCTTTTCCTTCCTTCGCAGGAGATGGGGGACATCAACCGCTGCTTCGGGTACATCTTCGCCTTCGAGGAAGCCCTGGAGCAGGAGCGGGCAAGAGGGGCTCCCGCGGTTGTAGCCAAGCTTAAGGAGGATCTCGCGGCCTCCGAGTCTTCGCGGGAAAACCTGGCCAAGGAGCAGGCCATCCTCGACCGAAAGACTCGGGACCTCCAAAAGCAGGTTCGTGACTTCGAGGGGCTCCTGAAGCGGGAGCGGCAGGAACGGCGGATTGCTGAGGACAAACTTGTCCTTGAGAAGAAGGCTCTAGAGGAGCAAATCGCTGAGGTTCCTGCGCAGCTGGTCGCGGCTGAGACCAAGGGCCGGGAAGATTATCGGGGGTCCGAGGACTTCCAAGCTGATGTCGTGAAGTTCTGCAGCGCGGAGGTGGAGAACACCCTCTTCAACGCAGTCGAGGAACTCCACCTGGATTATGGCGACGCCATTAACTTCGAGAAGTCTCCGTCTCTCGCTCCCTTCGCGAAGAAATTCTTTGCTCTCTCGGAGGAGAGTGATGAGGGGAACACTCCCGCGGAGGCTCCAAGTGCTGACACCCCGATAATCGACCCTCCAGCAGCTGAACCTATGGAGCCTTCTGCCATAGACCTTGTGGACCCTGCTCCCGCTAATGCCGCCGACAAGGACCAAGCCTAAACGCTTTATCTTTAGAGTCCTTGTATTGTTTCTCCTTTTGTAATCCTCGGGCCTTTGAGCCCTCATTAATATCAGACTATCTTTCCGATTTTTCGTTGCACTTCTTCCAAGCGACTTTAAGTATGCTTACTTAAGGCGAAACCTCGACACTTAAGACATTTTCACACATCACTTAAGACGATTTAACCACTTGCACCACTTAAGGCAACTTAATACCATGCACCACTTAAGGCGGCTTTTCAATACTTAGAATAAATCCAAGAACCATGCATCACTTAAGACGACTTAATCTTGTGCGCCACTTAAGGCGACTTAATCTCGTGCATCACTTAAGACGACTTAATCTCGTGCACCACTTAAGGCGACTTAATCTCGTGCATCACTTAAGACGACTTAATCTCGTACACCACTTAAGGCGACTTAATCTCGTGCACCACTTAAGGCAACTTAATCTCGTGCATCACTTAAGACGACTTAATCTCGTGCATCACTTAAGACGACTTAATCTCGTGCACCACTTAAGGCGACTTTACAACACTTAGAATAAATCTAAGAACAATTCTGATCAGAAGCAACCTCTTTATTTATTGATGGCACATAATCTGTTTACATCAAATCAAACGATAAATAACTTACACCGCTTAAGGCGATTTTCATCGGGCACCACTTAAGGCGACTTTTATCAAGCATGACATTTCTTCAAGTGTTCGCCACTGAAAGAATGCTTCAATACTCTGCCATCGAGGTCTTCCAACTTGTATGCATTCGGAGCTGGCATCCCCACGACCTTGTAAGGTCATTCCCATTTTGGTGACATCTTGTTGATCCGATCCAAAAGGGTAAACTATTTCCGACGCCAAACTAGTTCTCCGACGAAGAATTGTCGGGACTTAACTTGCCGGTTGTAATATCTGGCCGTCGCCAAACGCATTCGAGCCTGGACTTCATCGGCTTCCCGCCTCTTTTCCTCGAGCAGGTCCAAATCCAGGCGTCTCATTTCATAATTCGTCAAGGGCTCATAATATCTCATCCGATGGGACGCCATAGGTACCTCCACGGGAGCAACAGCCTCCGTGCCATAAACAAGGCCAAACGGAGTCTCCCCAGTTGATCGTTTGGGTGTCGTTCTAACATCCCAAAGCACGTTTTCTAGCTCGTACAGCCATTTGCCCTTCAAGGCATAGACCCTCTTCTTCAGGCCATCCATCACGATTTTGTTGGCTGATTCCAGCTGGCCATCAGTTTGAGCATGATGGACAGAGGCTGTCCGATGCTCGATGTTCAATTCCTCCATATACTCCTTCACTTGAGCCCCGTTAAACGGTGGACCATTATCGCTGATCACCACCTTAGGAATCCCGTATCTGGATACAATATGAGTCTGAAGAAACTTGACGATCTGGTTCCCCGTCGTCTTGGCCAACGCCTTAGCTTCTATCCATTTCGAAAAATAATCGATAGCCTCAAGCAGATATTTACACTGACCTTGTGCCTGCGGGAGAGGTCCTACCAAGTCGATGCCCCACTGCGCGAAGGGCCAAGCACTCTTGATGGACGTCAGGTTAGCAGCCGGAGCCGCAATATTCGGGGCATACCTCTGGCACGCATCACAGGATCGGACCAACGCCGTCGCCTCCTTGCTCATCGTAGGCCAATAATAGCCCAGATTCAGCACTTTCCTCATAATGGATCGGGCCCCTTCATGACAAGCCGCGACCCCTTCGTGCACCTCCCTCAGGATTCGACTTGTGTCAGGCTCAGCCACACATTTTAAGTACGGAGTCGAGAACCAGCCCTTCTTGAATAGCTGATTGTCCAGCATCACGTAATTAACCGCAATCCGACGTATCCTGTCAGCTACCACTTCATTATCGGGGACTGCCCCCGTAGTCAGGTACGCGACTATCGGGGTCATCCAAGTGGGCTCCTCCTCCGATCCTGCTCCAATAGCATACACCTCCGACGGGTCGGTGGTCGACAAGATCACCTTCTCCAAGAATTGCACCTTCCGATTTTCCTCCAGGGGTGCCCCCAAGGCAAATTTGCTCAAGGCATCTGCTTCCACGTTTTCTTCCCTCGGGATCGCCTCAATATCGAAGCTTTTGAAGCTCTCCTTCAATACTTGCACCTCACGAAGGTACTTTCTCATCATCAGGCTCTTCGCCTCATATCGCCCTTGGATTTGATTCACAATCAGGCCCGCATCACACTTCACTCTCAAGTGAGCAACTCCCGTACCTTTGGCAATTTTCAGGCCTGTGATAAGAGCCTCATACTCAGCTTCGTTGTTCGTGGCTCTGAACGTTAAAGCCAAAGCATATCGAAGGAGCTCACCCCCGCCTGGTGGTATCAACACGAACCCTGCTCCTGACCCATCTGAACTCGAAGAGCCATCCGTGTACATTTCCCAAGTATTTTTCTCATTTAGCTGTTCTGATTGCTCTGCCATCTCTGGTTGTTCTGCTATCGGGACCTCCATGGTTGCCCCCTCTACAGGGCCCGCTTCTTTCAGATCGGGGGCTGTAGACTCTGCTATGAAATCCGCCAATGCCTGGCCCTTAATAGCCGTTCTCGGAGCAAAGTGTATGCGGAACTCACTAAGCTCGACTGCCCATTTCACTAATCTCCCCGACGCATCACGTCGGTTCAAAAAATGCTTCAGAGGCTGATTCGTCAACACAGTGATCTCGTGCGCATGGAAGTAAGGCCTCAGCTTCCGAGCAGTAATAATCAACGCAAAGAGATACTTCTCAACGGCGGTATAATTCATTTCAGATTTGGCAAACGCCTTGCTTACATAATAAACGGGGACTTGATTACCCTCGACAACCTTCACTAACACAGAGCTAATGGCAAATTCACAAACAGCCAAATATAGATATAGCGGCTCGCCTGGGATCGGTTTTGCTAATGGCGGGAGGGTGCGAAGGTGCTGCTTGAGTGCTTGGAACGCCTCTTCACACTTGGCAGTCCACTCAAACTTCTTGTTGGCCCTCAGAACTTCAAAAAAAGGCATAGATCGGTCACTTGCCTTGGACAGGAAGCGATTCATTGCAGCCAGTCAGCCATTCAGCACTTGCACCTCCCGATGGTTTATCGGAGACTTCATCTCCTCGATTGCCCTCATCTTCTCAGGGTTCACCTCACGTCCTCGCTGGCTTACCATAAAGCCCAAAAACTTTCCCGAGTGGACTCCGAAGGCGCACATGGTCGGGTTCAAGCAAACCTGATGAAGCCTCATCCGCTCAAACGCCGTGGCTAGGTTGTGCACATGATCCTCATCTTGTCGGGACTTAATAGCTTTAGAAGGTTGAATCATTTGTTGATTGATGATTAGGGATTACAATGCAATAGGTAAACTATATATACTAGGTGATAAGGATCACCAACTAGGACTAGCTATCCTATGTGCCCAACATGGTGCACCAAGGTGCATACACCATGTAACATGTACTACATGATATATGCACCATATAATAACCTTATACAATCATCTAATGATATGATAGAAGTAAATGCAAGTATAAATGACAAGATGCAATGTGAGCATATCAACTTATATACTCTATATTCTCCCATCCTTTTCTTCTTCTTCTCTTCTTTCTTGGAACACATCCTTGATTCCATATAGCTTTAGCAAAGCTAAGTGTTGACTCTTGACCAATGCCTTGGTAAGCAAGTCAGCAAGTTGTTCCTTTGAAGGAATGTAATGGACACCTATGAATCCTTGTTGAATATGATGTCTTGTGAAGTGGCAGTCTAGCTCAATGTGCTTGGTGCGCTCATGGAACATGGGATTCTTTGCAATCTTCACAACTGCTTGGCTATCTGTGTGGATTGGGATAGGAAGATTTACTTGTATGCCAAGTTCCTTGAGGATTCTTCCCACCCAAAGTGCCTCTTGAATTGCAACTCTTAGGCATCTATACTCTGCCTCAGCACTTGATAGGGAAATTGTGTCTTGCTTCTTTACCTTCCAGGCTATCATAGCTTCTCCTAGCTTGACACAATAAGCACTCACTGATTTCCTACTAAAAGGGCAAGCAGCCCAATCAGAATCACAAAACAAACTCAAATTGAGCTTGTTGTTGGAAGGATAGATCAATCCTTGCCCTGGAGTGCCTTTAATGTATCTGATGACTCTTATGATAGCATCATGATGGGACTTCTTTGGCTTGTCAACAAATTGACTGAGTCTTTGCACTGAAAAGCTAATGTCTGGCCTTGTCATGGTAAGGTATAGCAACTTGCCAATGATCCTCCTATAAGAAGTGGCATCCTCCAAGAGTGCATCATCAATGTTTGAATTAGTTGCTTTGTCACACTCATGTGTGGTGAGTTTGACATTGAACTCCATAGGGGTTTCAGCAGGCCTTGCAGCCCCTAGGCCAGCATCTTCAATGAGCTCAATTGCATACTTCCTTTGGTTGATTACAAGACCTCTATCTGACCTTGCAACTTCAAGTCCCAAAAAGTACCTCAAGTCTCCTAAGTCCTTCAATTTGAAGTGTGTTTGGAGTGTGTTCTTCAATTGATTGATCATCTTGGTGTTGGAGCCAGTGATTAGAAGATCATCAACATAGGTGAGAAGAAAAACTTTGTCATCACCTTGTATCTTGGTGAACAAGGAATGATCTGAGGCACATTGTTTGTAACCATTCTTCAATAAGGTTTGAGTGAGCTTGATGTTCCATTGTCTTGAAGCTTGTTTGAGACCATATAAGGACTTGTTGAGCTTGCATACAAGTTTGGTATATCCCTCAAGAGACTTGGAATGATTAAAACTGATGGGTCCGATTATAGCCGTCAGGCCCCTTTAACAGCGAGGAAACGGCAGACAGGCCCACCAGGCCCAGAGTAAGGGTCAAGATGACCTAATGAGAAGGGTCCCGATGAGAGGAGTCCCGACGAAATAGGGTCCCGACAGAGTCGGTCCCGACAGTGGAGTTAGAAGCTCCCGACGAGAAGCCTTTAAGTAGGCCCCGATGATGAATCCCTGAGAATGATTGGCCCTGTCACGATGACGAAGGG
Organism: Clarkia xantiana subsp. parviflora; assembly: GCA_036873135.1. Lineage (NCBI taxonomy): Eukaryota > Viridiplantae > Streptophyta > Magnoliopsida > Myrtales > Onagraceae > Clarkia > Clarkia xantiana. The sequence goes on from JAPTYO010000018.1 coordinate 4,950,609, forward strand.
CCCCGAGCGGTGACACAACGAAATAACTCTGGAGTCCCCGACGGGAGTCGGGACTCGTTACCAGAAGATAAAGCCAAGATATGCGGGGCGTGGTCGAGATATACGGAACGTGGTTAAGATACACGGATCGTGGCCGAGATACGCGGGGCATGGCTAAGATACGCGAGATCGTGTACGAGATAAGCGGGATACGGGCTAACCACCCCTAACGGTTCGCCAGGTACCTGAGACACCTCCCTGCCTATAAAAGGGCAGGAGGTCACCTCAGATCAGGTTACGTTGAAATTCAATACTCTTGATCTCTGTTGCTTGCCAGTCAGACGAAGTACTCATTTAAGCATCGGAGAGGGATTCTGGGTCACCGCCCGGTCTATCCCCTCTTGCAGGATTGCGTGGAGCGAAGGAGCTAGGATTGCCGTCAAGATCCGTGCCGGAGTTCCACCGTGATCCAACAAAAACCTTGGGGAATGTCCATATACACTTCTTCATTTAGATCACCTTGAAGAAATGCATTGTTTACATCCATGTGGTACAATCCCCATGATTTGGAAGCTGCCAAAGCTAATATGATCCTCACTGTGTCCATTTTGACTACAGGGGAGAATGTCTCATTGAAATTAGTCCCTTCAATTTGAGTGAATCCCTTGGCAACCAATCTTGCTTTGTATCTTTCAATGGAACCGTCAGAATTGTATTTGACCTTAAATACCCATTTGCAACCAATTGAAGATTTGCCTTGTGGGAGTTCTATTAGCTCCCAAGTGTTGTTGTTTTGAAGTGCTTGCATTTCCTCCTTCATGGCCAAGATCCATTTTGGGTCTTTGATTGCTTGTTTATAGGTGGTTGGCTCTTTGATCTTGTCAAGAGCAGCCAAGAAGCATTTGTATTGTGGACCCAAGTTGTCATAGGAGACATACTTCTCCATTCCAAAGATAGCATTTGAACTTGATCTTTGTTTGAGTTCAGCAAGTCTTGCACTTCTCCTAGGAGGTGGTGGGTGTAGTTGTGCAATTCTAAGACTCCTTCTCAGATTAGAAGGTTGGGGTGCTTCTTCTTCAATTGGTTGTTGAGGTGGTTGATCCTCAATTGGAGGTGCTTGATCATCCATTTGAGGTGTGACAACCTCAATGGGAGGAGAATTGGTTGATATATCCATGTCAAAATGGAAAGGATTCTCAGGTGGGAAATCCTCAAGTGGTTGCTTGACTCCCAAGCAAGATGGAATAAGAGCCTTTAGAGCATCCTTAGACATGCTAAAGGGGAAAATATCCTCATGGAAATGAACATCCCTTGATACATGAAACACTGAGTTTGAAATGTTCATCACAAGGTATCCTTTTTGAGATGTTGAATATCCCATTAGGATGCATGGTTCAGCCCTTGGACTGAACTTGTCATGGTTGTTCAATTTGGTTGAAAAACATAGACAGCCTATAGTTCTCAAGTGATGAAGGGAAGGAGTTTTGCCATATAACACTTCAATAGGTGACTTGAACTTCAAGATAGAGGTGGGAAGCCTATTGAGTAAGTAACAAGCATTGAGTATGCAATACCCCCAATGCCTCAAAGGCATGGATGCTTGAAATCTTATAGCTCTAGCAATGTTGAGGATGTCCCTATGTTTGCGTTCCACCCTTCCATTTTGTTGTGGTGTATGCACACAACTTGTTTGATGAAGAATGCCAAATTGAAGAAGCAAACCTTTGCAAATAGAATTGATGAACTCAGTCCCATTATCACTCCTCAAAGTTTTGACCATTGTTCCAAATTGATTCTTCACCATGATTAGGAAATTCTTGATGTGCAAGAAAGTATCACTTTTGTGCCTCATCAAGTAAACCCAAGTTGCCATTGAGTGATCATCAACAATGGTCAAGAAGTATTGATTGTTCTTGAAGGTTGGCACTTTGTAAGGACCCCATAAATCCATGTGAACCAAATCAAAGGGCTTTGAAGCAATAGAATCACTGGTTGGAAAAGAAAATCTAGATTGTTTTGCAAGAGGACAAATAGTGCATTGTTTGATACAACCATATGTCTTATTCAAGCCTAAAACATCCAAATGATTCAAATATTGTTCAGAGACATGGCCCAAACGCCTATGCCATCTCAATACTTCATCCTTATTCTCCAAGCAAGCAGCTGCTAACTTCCTTGGGCTTGAAGGCACCACATCCTTCAAAGTGTATAGTCCTCTATTCCATTCCCCAATCACCATGGACTTGCCACTCTGGCCCTGAAGTAACACATGATCACAAGTAAAGATCACTTTGCAATTTAACTGGCTAGGTAACCTAGATACAGAGATCAGATTGAACTTGAAGTCAGGGACCAAGAGTATGTTGGTCAAGGTAAATCCACTTGAGAAAGAACAAGAACCAACATGAGTCACTTTGCATTTGTGACCATTTGGCAAGTGCACATATTGGTGATCTGAATCACTTTTCTTCAAATCATGTAGCCACTCAACTTGATGAGTGATGTGGTTAGTAGCACCTGAGTCAACTATCCAAACCATAGAATCACTAGATATACCTGCCATGTTGACATGAGCTTGATCCATATCCTCAAAGCTTAGGGGTGTATGATCAAAGTGATCATTATGGGCAGCAACATGTTGGATTCTTTTGTCAGCTGTGCCATGAAATATCCTTTTGTCCTTGGCTACCACATGCTCAATTGTGCTTGAGTTGCCACCTTCTTCAACAACGTTGGCTGAATTCCAATTCCTCTTAGGAGCATTTGGATTGGTTTGATGAATTGGGTGATCATATGGGTAGCCATGTTTGATGTAGCAATTGTCTTCAATGTGACCTCTCTTGCCACAATAGTTGCAAGTATTGAGTGGTCTCTGACTTGAAGGATTGAAGTTGCCTCTTCCAAAGCCATTTCCTCTTCCAATGCCATTGTCATTGCCTCTAGCAAAGCCTCTACCCCTTGCATATCCTCTTCCATTGCCTCTACCACCAACATAGGATGGATGCTTTCCAGTGAACAAGGCAGTTGCCTCACCCACATCACCAATGGAACCAGAGATGGTCCTTTGGCTTTCTTCTTGTACCAATACAGAGAAGGCAATGCTAAGGGAAGGAAGTGGTTGTCTCATAAGTAAGGTGCTCCTAATGTGTCCATAGGAGTCATTCAGTCCCAGAAGAAATGCCATCAACTTTTGCTTCTCCTTGTGTTCATTGACAATGGCAATGTCTCCAGCACATTGAAGATCCAAATCATCAATGGAAGCAAGGGCATCCCAGAGTTGCTTCATTTTGGCAAAGTACTCAGTGATAGAGAGCACACCTTGAGATGTTTGATAAATCTCCCTTGTTAATTGAAAGATTTGTGTGCCATCCACTTTATCAAACATCTCCTTCAAGTCATTCCAAATAGAAGAAGCAGTTGTGTTGTAGACCAAACCATTCACCAAATCTTTGGCCACAGTGTTCCTCAACCATGCCTTGACAATTGCATTTGCCCTATCCCATTTCACTCTATCATTGACATCAACATCCAATCTTGTGAATGTGCCATCTATAAAGCCAAGCTTGTTCTTCACCAACAAGCCTTCCCTGATTGATGTGCTCCAAACATGATAGTTGGAGGTTCCTTGTAGTTGGAAAGGGATGAGCATATGGCCAGTGGTGTCTGAGGGGTGTATGTAAAGGGGGTCATCAACATTGGTTTCTTGAGCCATTTTGTAACTCAGATAACACAAGTAGGTATGGAATGTGAATAATAGGAATCCAAATCCAAGAAATCAGCTGCCACAATCCAATCAAAATCGTATACACAAGTTGCACTACAAACAAAAGTAGTACACCAAGGTTGTTGATAGTAGGACAAAATCCAGCTCACCCTATGAGATTGCTTGTACAATTCCGCAACAAGATTTGTGACTTTCAAAGCTTGAAATTCAACAGAAATGGATTAGAAACCATTCTCCATTGATGAAAGCTCAGAATTCTTGAAGATATGAACACAAAGCACAAGGTAGGCACAAATGCTCCTCAGCCGAGCAATGTGTAGATAAGGGAAATAAAGCAATGAAATTCCAGGTATCAAGCAAGGGGCGCAGCTGAAACATGTTCAAAATCCATATCCAAATGTAGAGAAACAAAGCAAACTCCAGGAAATAGCAATATCAAACACGCAATCAGCTCAACAAGGCTGAATTCTTCAAGAACAAGCAAACTAGTACTAAGTCATCTTGGCTATGCTTAGTCTAGGTGCAGATCTACTTTATGCGTGTTGAGTTCTTGAAATTCCACTTACTATATGTCCATTCTTAAGTAAGAAATGGATTGTTGAAGTAGAAAAGATGATCCACGAAGCTGAAGTTGCAAATCCACACTTGAACAAGGTGAATGTTAAAGCAAAACTTTGAAGAAACTTGGTCTTCTTTAGCTTTGTGGTTGTGCCGCCATTTGAGGTGGCTCTGATACCATAATAGCTTTAGAAGGTTGAATCATTTGTTGATTGATGATTAGGGATTACAATGCAATAGGTAAACTATATATACTAGGTGATAAGGATCACCAACTAGGACTAGCTATCCTATGTGCCCAACATGGTGCACCAAGGTGCATACACCATGTAACATGTACTACATGATATATGCACCATATAATAACCTTATACAATCATCTAATGATATGATAGAAGTAAATGCAAGTATAAATGACAAGATGCAATGTGAGCATATCAACTTATATACTCTATAGGACTTCACCAGCATATCATCCACGTAAGCCTCCATGGTTTTCCCTAGCATATCCCCGAACAACTTGTTCACCATCCGCTGGTAGGTTACTCCGGCATTGATCAATCCGAAAGGCATGACATCATAATGATATATGTCACTGTCGGCTAAAAAGGCAGTGTGGGGGGCATCCTCCTTAGCCATCTTGATCTGATTATAGCCCGAGTACGCATCCATGAAGCTCAACAACTCATGCCTCGACGTGGCATCCACCAACTGGTCGATTCTCGGGAGCGGGTAACAATCCTTCGGGCAAGCCTTATTCAGATCGCGGAAATCAACACACATCCGCCACTTCCCATTGCTCTTCTTCACCAGCACCGGGTTAGCGACCCAAGTCTGGAATCGGAGCTCCTTGATAAATCCAGCGTCGAGCAACCTGCCCACCTCCTGCTGGATCGCGATCCTCTTGTCCGCGTCCATCGGCCGCCTTTTCTGCGCGATAGGCTTGAACGCGGGATCAATCTTCAACTCGTGCACGATCACATCGGGTTTGATTCCTGGCATGTCACTCGGGGACCAGGCAAACAGCTCCTTGAACTCCTTCAGCAGCTCAATCAATTCTCGGGCCCTTTCGTCAGACAGGGCGGACCCGATTTTCACTTTCCTCTGAGGTCTGTCAATCTCGACCTCCTTCAAATCCTCCATGGGGGTGGGACGCCCAAATTCCTCTCTGGGATCGGCATCGGTCTGGAGGATTGTCATGGCCTCCCGTCTCTTCCGTCGGGTGGCATTAACATAGCATCTCCTGGAAGCCACCTGGTCGCCCTTGACCTCCCCGACTCCGTGGTCAGTCGGGAACTTCATCTTCTGGTGCACAGTCGAGGCAACTGCCATCAGGGGGTTTATGGTGGTTCTCCCGATAATCGCGTTGTAAGTCCCCGCGGACTCAACCACCACAAAGTCCACGTTTCTCCTCTCCGCTTTCCACCCGCTACCGAACTTCACTGGTAAGGTGATCATTCCCAGCGGATAGGAGGTAATGCCAGAGAAGCCAACCATCGGGAAGGTCACCTCCTTCAGATCCTTCTTCGTTTTCCCCATGGCTTCCAGCGCGTCCATAAACAGAATGTCGAGGAGCTCCCTCTGTCAATTAGAATTCGTTTCATCTCGAACCCATCCACGTCCAGGGTCACGACCAGAGCACCATCGTGTGGACTTTCCACACCTATCAGGTCCTCTGCTGAAAAGGAAATCACCATCTCTTCCTTTGCGGTCCAGAATCGGGACCTCTTGCCCAGCACTACAGCAGTAGAGATTCTAGAGGCATAGACCTCCCGAGAGGCTGTGGTGTCACCTCCTGCGGCAAATCCTCCATGAATCACATTGATTATGCCCCGCTTCTCCTTACGGGCGCCAGAGGGCTCTGGTTCCGACTTCTACTTCTTCGGGGACCGATCGCGAGATCGGGAATGAGACCGCGATCGAGATCGAGGGCGGGAACGACACCGCCTCTCAGCCACAAACTCCTTAAGCTTCCCCTTCTTGATCAGCTTTTAAATCTCCTAATTCAGCTCCCGACAATGGTTAGTGTCATGACCGCTGGCGCGGTGGAACCGACAGTAACGATCGGTGCGGGATCCCATAAACTCTCCTTCCTTCTTCGGGGGGTACCTAGAGATACCCTGTCGATCCATGACCGCTAGCACCTCCGCCATGGAGGTATTCAGAGGGATGCTATAGTCCTCCCGCTTATCCTTCCTCGGGGGACGCCTGTCCTCCCTTCGATCAGAACGACCTCGAGTCCGACTGCCCTCGGACTTGTCCTTCCGCTTATGGTCGTCCACTAGCTTGAGCGACTGCTTCCCCCTGTTCGACTTCGGGGGCTCGAGCTCTCCGGCAGCTATTTTTTACTCTTGCACGTCGATTTGCTGCTTCACCCTCTTCTGGAGTGCCTCCATGTTCCACACAGCTTTCTCAGCCACGCTGTGCATCAGGTCGGAACCGTAGGGGGCTGTCAGGTTCCGAAGGAAGGTACAGATGGTTTCTCCCTCCGATATCTCTTCATCAATCTCCGCCACAGCGACTCATCGGGCCTTTGCACCACTTGGGCCAGGGACCTCACACTCTTCAGGAGACTCCGACGACCCTGGTACTGCTGAATGAAACGGTCATGCATGTCGGCCCAGCAGGTGATGCACCCCGGGGGCAGGCTAAAGAACCAGGTCAGGGCCCTCTCACCCAGTGTGTTCGGGAACAACACACACACGATATCGTCGTTCGGGGCTCTGCCCAAACATGCCATGAGGTGCTTCTGGACATGACGATCTGGATCTCCTTCGCCATCATACTCCTTTACTGTGGGGATACCCAGCCCTGGCGGGGCGAGGGTGTCTATTAGTCGGGGAACGAAGGGATGAGTGGATCGATCCCTCAGTTCCGACATCATCGGCTTCTGCTCCCCCAGGCAGATGTTCACGATCTTTACCACCTGATCGGGGGTGATGGACCATTGAGGGGAATGGTCCTGTGCTGCACTGGTCCTGGCCCGTCGACCACAAATCGCTCTGACTGAGCGGGCTCCTTTCCCTTATCCTGGCCTCCGGGTTGGGCCTCCTGCACATTCTGAACCTCTGCTGGCGGAGGCAGCTCCTCCTGCCTCCTGGCCGTCTCTCGTCGGTCTAGGAGAGCTTCCACAGCCGCCAAAAACATCGGCATGGCATCCGCCACAGCCTTCGCCAAATCCGTTTTTGGAGGAGCCTCCTCCTCTCTATTCTCTTGGTGCTGAGCAACATCTTCAGGGACTTCGTTGTGCCCCCCTGTCCGGTAGACCTCAGCAGAAAGATTCTGGTCCTCAGCACGCTCCGGTGGCGAATTCAGAGTCGTCCCAGCGGGATGACGGGAACCACCAGATTGTCCTTGCCTCCTTTGCTTACCAGCCGCCATTGAACGAGTAGAAGTCATACTAGCTTTTCGTCACGTTTCCCACAGACGGTGCCAATGTTGGATCACGGTGGAACTCTGGTACGGTCTTGACGGCGATCCGATCTCCTTCACTCCACACAATCCTGCAAGAGGGGATAGACCGGGCGGTGACCCAGAATCCCTCTCCGATGCTTAAATGAGTATCTCGTATAAACTGGCAAGTAAGAGTCTTCGTATGTAATCGTATTCAATCTGAGGTAACTTCTGCCTTTTTATAGGCGAAGAAGTACCTCAGTTTCCTGGCGAACCGTTGGGGTGGTTAGCCCATATTCCGCTTATCTCGGCCACGATCCCGCCTATCTCGGGCATAATCTCGCCTATCTCGGCCACGCTCCGCGTATCTCGACCACGATCCCGCCTATCTAGGCCATGATCTCGCTTATCTCGGCCACGCTCCGCGTATCTCGGCCTCAACCTCTGATAGCATGTCCCTACTAATATCGGGGACTCCAGAGTTATCTCATTGTGTCACCGCTCGGGGCCCCTCGTCATCGTGACAGGGCCAATCATTCTCAGGGATTCATCATCGGGGCCTACTTAAAGGCATCTCATCGGGAGCGTTCAGCTCGCCTATCGGGACCGACTCGGTCGGGACCTTTCATCATCGGGACTCCCGCTGTCGGGACCCTTCGCCTTGGTCTTCGTGACCTCCTTTTAGGGCCCAGTGGGCCTATTCACCGTTTCCTCACCGTTAAAGGGCCTAGCGGCCATAGCGAAACCCATCAATGTCAACTTAAAAGTTCAGGTATACTATCAACGCGTGCTTCATACTGCGCGTGCCATGTTAGACCACGGGGTTACAACTCGGTTGTGCTAGATAAGAATCCTCGTGATTCTAACGGGCGCAAACTTCATCACGTCGAGCGAGTGATTGATCCCGGGAACCTTATGAAAATGGCACCCGAAGTATCCTCACGGACTCAGAACTCATATCTAAGGGCAGACTCAATGTTCGCTTCCCGGAGTACGAGCATAGTGCTGAACAAAAAGGCCTAGTGACAACGTCTTTGGAAACCGGTTGGGTTTGACTAAGGATATGAGCGATGTGGATGGTCAATGATGGATATGTGCCCAATTCGAGTTCGTATTTATATTTCGGGCCTCGTAAACACGTCAAAATTACATCTCGGCTCGGAAAACGACTCCCAAAGGGTCAAAACGGTCCGGAAGTGCGTTACGCGCGTCCGGACCGGACCTCCGGATTGCATTGCGGGTATCGTGCGATTACCGTTTCCGCGATTACCGTTACGTGTAGAGAAGTCAAGTTCGCGCATTGCCAATACGGGTGACGGTTACCGCTTGTTTTCTTGAACCGTCATCAAACCGCTTTAAAACCGGGTCCGGTCCCAAGGAAGCCTATAAAGAGGAGGCCTTGGCCACCCATTTTCACTCATCCTCTCATTTGCCCAACTTTGGTATTTTGAGCTCCGACTTCTCTCTAGAAATATTTTCTCTCTCTAGAATTACTCTTTTAGCCCTATAGTGACTTAAGCTTCGGAGAGGGATCCGCTAGCACCAGCCCCCCCTCTCCGTGCTAGCACCGGTCCTTTGTGCAGGAATCGTCGTCCAGACATCCGGATTTGTGCACAGACCACCGCCTTCCGAGACTCAGACATCCCTTTGAGACACAACCGCGCCTTGAGACACAGACCTTTCCGGGACCCAACCGAACACTCGTCAGTGGCACAGAACCTCTTTCAGACGAAGGGTTACAGCCTGAAAACCTGCTCAACCATACGAACATACGCGTCCCCACGACCCAGTTCATCCAGGACGCAACATTGGCGCCGTCTACGTGATTCGAACAAGAAGCTACCGTACCGCAAAAATCATGACGAGTGACCGCAACCCTCCCGAAGAGGTTAACGCGAAAAACACAAGGAAAAGGCCTGGGCGCCCCAAGAAGTCCCCGGCAAATAAAAGAACAGGTGGCCAAATGCCAGCCGGAAGTCAGTCAGGACCCTCCCACATTCCAAGAGCTACTTCTGTAGCTTCATCCTTGCCAACTGACAATGTGCCCGACGCACAGCACAGAGAGCCAAGGAACGAGCATCACTGACCTCCACCTGGTTTCGAGCCAGAGGTGAATGAAGAGGAATCTTAGACCAAAATGCCGCAAGGCGAACAAAGAACGGGAGCAAACCCAATGCCCACCGTTACTCCAGCGATGATGGCGGCATTGGAAGAGTTACTCGCATTCCGCGAGTCTCTAAAAAACCAGGGATATGCTGCTCAACCACCTCCAACTAACCAAGAGCACGCCGCGCCAGCAAGACAGGTGTCACAAGACACTACTCGCCACGGAAATCCTTTCCAGGGCAGAAACCAACACGCAAGATATGAAGCTGCACGGTCATACACTCCTTCCCAAGGAGCCCGTCATTGGAGGAATGAAAGGCAGCCCCCATTCTACCACCCTCAGCACCCAACAAGGGATGATCCCTTCCAGGCCACAAGCAGAGATCAATCTGACATCTACCACAACAATGGTCGGCAAAATCCTTCAACAGGTTACACTGAACCTGTAAAAGGGTTTACCGCCGAGATGTTAGAAGAAATTGTGGAGAAAAAGATGAAGGAAGCAAAGATGAAGGGTATGCACGCACTTGAAGAAAAGGCATCACATCCGTTCGCGGACCACCTTGTGAACAGTCGCGTCCCAGACGCACTGTACAAAATTGGAGGAGACATCTACCGCGGGAAAGGAGACCCACTGGAACACGTGCAAAAGCACGAGGCCTCTCTGCTAGGCAGAACGAAAAACCCACACCACTTCGCAATGACGTTTTCACAAACTCTTGCCCGGACTGCAGCACACTGGTTCTTCTCACTGCCATGCGGAAGCATCACTTCATGGGCGAACCTAAAAGCTAAATTCATTCAACAATACATGGGCGATCGCCCATTGCTAAAGGGGTCAGGTGCTCTGGACGACGTCCAACAGCAAAACGACGAATCTCTCGCCGACTACTACGTCTGTTTCAATCAGAATATCTCTGATATTCAAGGGAACCTGACGGAAGGAGAGATTGTTCGAGTGTTCATTCGAAATCTCGGACGAAGAGGCTATGCCCTAGCAGAAAAGATGGCAAAACGCCCAGCCGAAACCATGGAAGAGTTAGCCGCAAGGGTAAAAGAATACGTGGACCTCGAAAGGTTCAGAAGCCAGAACAAGGCAAAAATCTCCGCGGCAAAAGCAAAAGAAAATCCAAAGCAGAACCAACCAAAACCACACTCAAGTGGTCAACAAGGAAGAAATTGGCAACCTCAGCCAAAAAGACCTTTTCAAGGAGATTTTCAGAAGCCAAAAGAAGTAAATCTTGCCGACTGCATTCCTTTGAATGCCCCGCTGTCCGTGATTTTGAGAGAGATGAAGGACGCGAATATGTGGAAAGAGCCGAACAATTTCAGAAACGGCCCGCTGCGGAGAGACAACGACAATGAAAACCACGAGGTCTTCGGCCACGAGACGGACAGCTGTGTCAGTCTACGCTTCCGCATTAACAACTTCGTCCTCAAAGGCGAATTGAAGCAATTTGTCGATCAAGGCAACAACCCCCCGAAAAAGGCTCAAGCAGAGTCATCAAAAAGAGGAAACAAGGGAAAAGAGAAGTTCAATGACAACCCTCCGCCAGCTAAGCGAAGCGTAATCAACGTCATACACGGAGGACCTGCCGCTGGAGGACAAGTGTCTAATGCTCGGGACATTTATGCATCCCAACCAGCAACATTGCCGAAATACGGAAAGCGCAAGCAACCGGAGCAAGAAGATGCGGTCATCCAATTTTCCAGGGAAGACTTAAAGCATATCGTTTACCCTCACGATGACGTTTTAGTCATAACCATGGACATTGACGGATACGATGTGAAAAGAATCCTCGTCGATGGTGGAAGCTCCGCTGACATTCTACATGTCAAAGTCCTAGAGCAACTGGGAAGATCTGTCAAAGACTTGACTCCAGGAACCTTCTCGCTAGTCAGCTTCGCCGGAGCAGCTACACACCCCCTGGGTACAATCACGCTTCCTGTCATCCTTGGCCAAGGGTGGAAAGCATTACATGTCAACGTCACTTTCGTCGTTGTAGAAACTCTCGGGGCCTATAACGGAATCTTGGGACGAACAACAATCAACCCTTACGTGATCGTGCCCTCCACTGTCCACCAAAAGATGAAGTTCCCTACGGACCATGGGATTGGGGAAGTGCTAGGCAACCAGATAACTGCAAGACGTTGTTACATCAATGCTTTGAGAGCAAAGCACCAATTCCATGTGGCAATGATAAATTCCTTCAAAAGACAGAAAGTTGTTGGTGATAGAAAGGAGCAAGTGGCGGAACAAGCTGTTACAGTTTGGAAACCACAAGAATACATCCAGTATTCGCCATGGCACCTGGTATGGCTCGTCAAGCAGGAAGAAGGCGAGCCAATCATGGACTACTTCATCAGATTCGCTTCTAACGGCTCCTCAGCGAAAGCAACAAGAGAAAAAGTGATAAGCGTGTTCTATGCAAACATTAACGCCAGAGCTTTCCTTCTCTTCAGACGAACTCATGGATGGCGAACAACAAAAACCATGGCAGATCTAAAGGATAAGCTTGAAACAGCAGTCTTGTGCGAACAAGAACTGAGGAGGGATACACCCCTCAGTTGGGACAAAGGAGTTCGAGGAAAAACGAACGAACAGGAAGGCGCAAGCATCGACATCGACAACATCTCCACACCGCTAAACACGGTTGCGGAAGACATTTACGTCAACCTACTGGAAAATAAGCTCACAAGTCCACTTGTTCCCAGGACAGGTTTCTTGGGCAACAACATCAAGGAATGGTGCAAGTACCACAAAACTTGGGGGCACAACACAAACATGTGTCTACCACTAAGGCGGGAGATTGAAGAGTGCATCGCGCTAGGTGTATTAAGGCGATTTGTTGCAACCGACTCCGCGACATCGTCATCAAACCAGCTATAATGAAGCGGGAGAAATAACTATCTTTCAGATTACTTCACGCACTTCCATTCCAAATGTTTCTAGTATAATCGCATTCACATATTTTAAGAAGGAACGATCAATTGACACCTTCTCGAAAAAACAATACGCGCAAGTATCTAATAAAGTCAATCTACGTTTGTAGGTACATATCTATGTCTTGCACGCTATTTTTGGATTAAACGCGCTGTAACAAAACTACGCGCTTATTATCTACATCAACAACCCAAGATATTATGCTATCAACAAACAAAAATCTATTACGCGTTATGACAACGTTCATCATCAACAACAACTCATCAAAATGCATCATCATGGAATCAAAACTTGGAAGATAAGACCAAGATATTTTCAAAGTCAGCATGCTACAACTACATATAACGGATGATACTTGAAAAGACACATTCCCAATATATCGCGTCTGCACTCAGGGAAGTTTCCTACACAAACAAGGAATCCTAGTACATGCTACACTACGATTACTACTCAGGAATTACGCCAAGTAGTAACCTCTGCACAAAAATCTACTACAACAATGCAAGCTAAGCATTATGTTCAAGGAGGGATTTATGGTATACAACACCAACGTATCTATTATCTACACCAACAGGGAGTTTATTTCTCCATTCATAACATAGGCGTCTATCTCAAGAAGATGCCGGCAACACAAAGCCATCAAGCTATGTGCACAATCAACTTATATACTGCAATGACAACCTGCGGATTATTTATCAAAACGACGACTATTCAGAGGCGTCAGCTACAAGCAATATCTTGGATTAACACCAAGACCTACTATCAAAACGACGACTATTCAGAGGCGTCAGCTACAAGCAATATCTTGGATTAACACCAAGACCTACTATCAAAACGACGACTATTCAGAGGCGTCAGCTACAAGCAATATCTTGGATTAACACCAAGACCTACTACCAAAACGACGACTATTCAGAGGCGTCAGCTACAAGCAATATCTTTGATTAACACCAAGACCTACTATCAAAATATCTTGGATTAACACCAAGGCCTACTATCAAAATAGCATGTTGAGGTATCCTCTTTTTTAAAAGACAAGCCCCATGTTTACTTCTAAAAAATGACATGCTGTAACATCTCTGGTTAGAGGCAAATCCTCATGTTCATAGCCATTCCCTGGATTCAGAACAGGATGGGCATACGGGACTGATCACCCCTTAAGTGGCGGAAGTTCTCTAGTTAGACAACGACCCCACACTATAACAAGTGTGAATTCCTGTTTAAAGGGCTCACTCTTTATGGCGAATGTCCTCTTGATAGACGACAATCCCATATTACGAATTCCTGGTGAGGGTTCGCTTTATACGGCAAAAGTCCTCTGGTTAGATGACAATTCCGTACTACAGATTTTCAAACCGTGTTGCATGGTTCCTAGACGCAGAAAGCATGCATCACAATTCATTTTTTCAAAAAAGTGTTACATGGTCCCTGGACGCAGGAATCATGTATCACAAGTATTTTTTTCAAATATTTTACCAAATATTTTGTCAAATATTTTATCAAATATTTATGTGTCGAACACCTTTCCAAAAATTTTATCAACATGGTTTTTTGGATGTATTACATTCAATGCCAAAATATTTTTTCAAATATTTTATCAATAAGCTTTTTAGGGTTCACAAAATGCTTCTTCGAAAACTAAAATGTTTTTACGTATGCTTCCCCAACGCGGGTTGATACACGCTGGCAGGTGCGCACCCTGTTTAAAACTCATAAAATTTACAAGTCGAGTCTTGTACAACGTCGCCTTAGAGTGGAACTAAGAGACGGTATAAACTAGTATCTTGCTTAGCCAAGATAACACCTTACAAATACTAAAATGTTTCTACGTATGCTTCCCCAACGCGGGTTGATACACGCTGGCAGGTGCGCACCCTGTTTAAAACCCATAAAATTTACAAGTCGGGTCTTGTACAACGTCGCCTTAGAGTGGAACTAAGAGACGGTATAAACTAGTATCTTGCTTAACCAAGATAACACCTTTCAAATACACTACTTGTTGAGAAATATTGCTATACGCAAAAACACTTGGCAGGTTGCAACACATATAGCGGCAAGCTATTCAGGAAAGAAGGGCAATATGCATAATGCATCATGCAAGCAATCAGGAGAGCATCTCAACTTATCAATCAAGAAGTGGCTATCGGTCACGACTGCGGGGACTATGTCTACGTTACTAGTCATCCACATTAAATAAACACAGTAAGTGATAACGGTATGAAATATTACTAACAAGTTATCATGCAAACTACTATGTATAAAGCAGGTTCAAACGACGTAGTTCAAAGCGAACAAGTCGTAAGCAACAGATAAGGAACAACTACAACAAGTTTCCAAACATAGAAGCCGGGGGGCAAACAGACTCAGAAATGAGTTCAACATATACAAAAGATGGCACAGATTAAAGAATGCCATCATCTTTGACAGGACTCAGCGGAACAGGCAGAAGTTGCACATTAGTGTTGCCACTGTCTTCTCCAAACAAAACCAACAGTGCACAAGTCGCAACATTCTATGCTCTACCCATCTCGCCATGCCTTGGAGTCTAGCCAAGAGGGGCGATCATAACACTCAACAATGTGCGACGTACAGTCGCAACTACGGACATCATATTCATCATCTAAGGATATATATCCTATCTTTCAAGTCCAAAGCATATGGACAGCATAGATAACTCAAGGTATGAAATATTACTAACAAGTTATTACATAATTATTATTGAAAACAGGTCCAGGTGACGAAATATCATGCAAGCAAAGGCATGAACAAAGAATTATCAACATCAACCCATTCACAAAGGGTTCAACATGCTGGAAGCAGACAGCCCAACAGAAACCAAGAGTCAACATCATCTCTAAGGACTTATGGCAAAGAGTTCATCATGTCAACATCAAATGCAATGTCGTCATCCACATAGAAGACACGAAACAATGATTGTTTCAACATTCAGCACAACATAGCTCTTCAACATAAGGGCGGCAATCAGCAATCAACAAAAACTTACCTCGTTAGGAGTAACGCTCCTCCTTGGGCCGGTCCCTCGACCGGGGGGCAGAAGACACCACTACACAACCCTCAACTCTATTTCCTTTATCACAAAAAGGAATTAGCACGGTCATGCTCAGCATAAAGAACTAAGAATCGCTCGAGGAACGCGCCCCTGCGTCGGATCTTTCGAGAATTATGCTAAAAACAGAAACTGCAGCCAGCGATAACTTGAAGAATTAACAAGTTCAAAGAAAATACAGAGAGACGTCTTACTCACAAGCCCTTTACTGCCACCGTGTCCAAAGACTCCAGAGTAGCGGGGGCACTTGTATGGACATTCCTCTCAACAAATGAATTTCTATACACATCAGCTATCCGCAAAGACAAGCTTTCTCCCATCAAGATGGAGATAGTGGACTTACTCATAGTAATAACCGTGGGAAAACTAACTCTGGCAAGAGGACAGCAAGATCTGATATCCTGGAAAAAACTATCAACAATCCAATCAGTGCGCAAATACGCACCAACACTTATTCAAGCATTTATGCAACAGACGCTCCATGTGAGACAACCACGTACGTACAAGACTTATTAGTCTTCGTGCAACAAGTAACAAGCATCACGTAGGGGGGGCAACCTCTTCAACACATTAACCTTGCATGACAACACCGAGCTCATACTCGCAGCATACAAAATTACAATGGTGAAATATTTCCTAAGTACTTGGCTCAGGATGACAGTCAGCATATTGCAAGCTGTCGGCATACAACCACGTGTCAGCATATTATCAGGGGTTGGCATATAACCTGTGTTCGCATCAAGCATACGGATACAGCATACATAGCCAGAGATGGTGAAAAGATTCTAAGTGCAGGGGCAAATACGCACACACAATGTACGTACATACATGTCGACAAGGATGCATGTCGACAAGGAGAGAATATCTTCTAAGTGTTTCCATGTACGTACATACATGCGTACATGTCGACAAGGATGCATGTCGACAAGGAAAGAATATCTTCTAAGTGTTTCCATGTACATGCGTACATGTCGACAAGGATGTATGTCGACAAGGAGAAAAATATTTTCTAAGTGTTTCCATGTACGTACATACATGTCGATAAGGAGGAAAATATTTTCTAAGTGTTTCCATGTACATACATACATGTCGACAAGGATGCATGTCGACAAGGAGAAAAATATTTTCTAAGTGTTTCCATGTACGTACATACATGTCGACAAGGATGCATGTCGACAAGGAGAGAATATCTTCTAAGTGTTTCCATGTACGTACATACATGCGTACATGTCGACAAGGATGCATGTCGACAAGGAAAGAATATCTTCTAAGTGTTTCCATGTACATGCGTACATGTCGACAAGGATGTATGTCGACAAGGAGAAAAATATTTTCTAAGTGTTTCCATGTACGTACATACATGTCGATAAGGAGGAAAATATTTTCTAAGTGTTTCCATGTACATACATACATGTCGACAAGGATGCATGTCGACAAGGAGAAAAATATTTTCTAAGTGTTTCCATGTACGTACATACATGTCGACAAAGATGGATTGCGTACAGCAAGTAGCTATGCCTCCTAATCACACCTACGACGCTCATCGACAAAGCTCATACGACGACATCTATGGTAACAAGTTTAAGATATCGCTTAAATATTTCCTAAGTGTTTTAGCATACTTCCAGGCAATGCCCAACAGTCTATACCTGACGCTCAACCATTAGTGCCAACGCACATAGCAAAAGTCAGCGCGCATAGCAAAAGTCAATGCGCATAGCAAAAGTCAACGCGCATAGCAAAAGTCAACGCGCATAGCAAAAGTCAACACGCGTAGCAAAAGTCAACGCGCATAGCCAAAGTCAACGCACATAGCAAAGTTGGTACGTACAGTAAAAATGACCAACATCTTAAGAAGCTATCATGCAAGCGATGCGACTAATACGATGAACCGCGAAGAGCAAATACGACAACACTTAAGGAAATATTTCTCTAAGGCATCAAAGCAACAAACGACTACTTCCAAGAGACTCCTTGATGATAAGGATCGAAGGAGTAATGCACCTTCGAGTACATACGGTATACTCCGCCCTCTTCTAAGCATTTATCTCTACATACATGATTGTTTTGGTGTTATACGTATCGAATCCGTCATTTTACATGCATGTTTATCGCATGATTCATGATTTAATAATCACTAAGTCGTTTGAGAAGTATATAGATCATATTCCTTACGTCACGTAATTACGTTCTTGCCATGACCGTTACTTGTGCTTGTACGTTGATAGAAGCATGTCCGCATGACGTGTCCCTAACGGCAATCATGATTGTATGTTATATATGCGCATTCCCTATTGCGCTAACCGTAATGACATGAAATAAAGTCACTCGGTTGAAAAATCAAAGGACTGGCGAAATCAAGACTCCAACATCCAACCAATAATCAAAACCGGAAGGTTAGCGTCAAGCTCAAATTGGACACGTATCCTAACTTAAAATAGAGTCAAGAAAGGTTTTTAATCGTTACTTGACTCGGGGGCAAGTGATGGATATGTGCCCAATTCGAGTTCGTATTTATATTTCGGGCATCGTAAACACGTCAAAATTACATCTCGGCTCGGAAAACGTCTCCCAAAGAGTCAAAACGGTCCGGAAGTGCGTTACGCGCGTCCAGACCGGACCTCCGGGTTGCAGCAACCCGGATGTCCAGATTGCAGCAATCCGGACCTCGCTGAATTGCCCAAATTCGACGAGGTCCGGATTGCATTGCGGGTATCGTGCGATTACCGTTTCCGCGATTACCGTTACGTGTAGAGAAGTCAAGTTCGCGCATTGCCAATACGGGTGACGGTTACCGCTTGTTTTCTTGAACCGTCATCAAACCGCTTTAAAACCGGGTCCGGTCCCAAGGAAGCCTATAAATAGGAGGCCTTGGCCACCCATTTTCACTCATCCTCTTATTTGCCCAACTTTGGTATTTTGAGCTCTGACTTCTCTCTAGAAATATTTTATCTCTCTAGAATTACTCTTTTAGCCCTATAGTGACTTAAGCTTCGGAGAGGGCTCCGCTAGCACCACCCCCCCCTCTCCATGCTAGCACCGGTCCTTTGTGCAGGAATCGTCGTCCAGATATCCGGATTTGTGCACAGACCACCGCCTTCCGAGACTCAGACATCCCTTTGAGACACAACCGCGCCTTGAGACACAGACCTTTCCGGGACCCAACCGAACATTCTTCAGTGGCACAGAACCTCTTTCAGACGAAGGGTTACAGCCCGAAAACCCGCTCAACCATACGAACATACGCGTCCCCACGACCCAGTTCATCCAGGACGCAACAGTCAAGATCACATGTAATTCACCGACTCTTGTATTCACTAGGTGGCCACCAACCGGTATTAGTTGAAGGTTGTGAATACTTGTACGGATGCCTTGGAGAAGTGTTCCTATGTAGAAACTAGGCAAATGGAGAAACATCAGTTGACCTAGAATACAACGCGACACTATATTGTTTATGAAAGGTTGATTGGAGAAAGGGAATCAACGTTCCGCGGGCGCTACAACACTCCTAACAGATGAGTAGCACGATGCCCGTCGTGTTCGTCGGTCGCACAACAAACCTCGTATGAACTATTCGGAAGCAACGGCGAAATCGAAGGAGTTAAATGATGATGCAGATTTGGACGAAAATACATTAACAGATACCCTCCCATTCCGGCGAGTGGGAACTGTAAGCATATGGTGATGGGCGCCGTAAATGGAAGCCCATTATATGTATATGTTACCTAAGACAATTGGGTAGATGTCACATTAGGACATAGGGCCAGACCCAAATCCAAATTGACATGAGAGGCCCAAACTTGAGCCTCCCTATGATTAGTGGCTGACCGAAATTAGATAGGTGGGTAAAGTGGAATTTTGTCCACTTTACTCCTCCTATATATATGGGGTGTTAGGGTTTTTTAGGGTTAATCATAATTCCTCACTTGTGGTAATTTGAGAGAAAACCCTTCCCCATAACCACCATACTTCCAGCCGAACTACCACCACCACCAAGGGTGTGCCAGTTTTCCTTCGAGCAACCACTATGGAGATCCGTCCCTGTCAAGATCGATATGGGGCTTTCTTGTGGAGAATATATCGCGTAGGGCTTCCTTAACTAGAACCTCTACCGGTGCCGACCGGAGGACCGTGAACTCCATGCTGCAGGACATTGGGATTACGGACTACGTCTAAGGTGTGTGCGAATCTTCCGCTGCATAATATCGATTACTGTACCATGTTTATAGTATCCGTAGTGATTACTCCCCGTAATTTAACAATGTGCCCCTCTATGAACTTGGTTTTTATCTCTTCCCACGAATCTATTGAATTGTCGGGAAGGCCATAGAACCATGTGGAGGCTTCTTCTTTGAGAGTCGTCGGGAAGAGAGCTGCATAATGGTCAGGTGTTGCCCCTCTTCCTAGGAGGGACGAGTTGTGTCGTTGATATGGTGAATAGGGTCTCCTTCACCGGTATAGTCATCGATGTTCCTTGCAAATACTCTCGGGGGAACTCGAGTGTCAAAGAGTCGTTTGGAGAAAGAGTGAGAGGTGTGATCACTAATGGTCAGCATGTCGCTCGCTCCCCTTCTCTTTTTCTCCTAAAACTCTTCTACCTGTCCTATGGTGAATAGGACAGGTTCTTTTGCCACAGTGTCGACCTTTGAGCAATTTTGAGCCTCATTCTACAGAATGTTAGCCACGATGGTCTTCACACTAGAGGCCAAATTCTCCTTATGGGAGGCTTCTCGAACTGGCTCCTTATTGTCGGGAGTGGCTCCCGCCTGAGCCTGATTCCATAAGGCTATAAAGGATGCCATCACTTCTTGTGGGACGGCCGGGGGGGTCGTCCTCTCTTCTTCCTGATTTAGTGGCTCAGAATGGGAGGGGTGTTCCTCGCCATTGACCCCATTATTTTGTTGAGGAGGATCTTCCTCATTGGCTGGTCTGGAAGTAGTGGGATCTTGAGATTTTTCCATCTCTTCCACCACCGCGGTTACTTTCCTGTTTTTGTTGGGAGCCATGACTTTCTGATCTTCGTTCCCACAGACGACGCCCAATGCTGGGATAAAAATGACATGCCTGAAGCTTTTGGTAATGGACTTCAAGGTCTCGCCGCTAGCTAACTCCTTTAGGTATCTGTCTCGACCTCGAGGGGCACTTAGTTTCCTTTAGGGTGCTTTGGTAGGCGAGGACCTGAAAAGGGGTGGGATTTGCCCCTGATTCCACTCTGAAGCTTAAGTCAGTGGAATTTGAGAGAATCCTAAAAAAGTATATGAATGTAGATTATTTAAATAATGAATGTGCTCCCATATTTATGGGGAAAAGTATCGACTTTAAATGGCAGCTACCCTCTTGGGAGGGTTTCTGTCCAGATTCGGTATAAGTAGGTGACAAGCAGGTCGCCACCTCATCTTTCCTTAGCTAGGAAGGT
Source organism: Clarkia xantiana subsp. parviflora (assembly GCA_036873135.1). Lineage (NCBI taxonomy): Eukaryota > Viridiplantae > Streptophyta > Magnoliopsida > Myrtales > Onagraceae > Clarkia > Clarkia xantiana. The sequence continues at coordinate 4,971,796 of JAPTYO010000018.1, forward strand.
TTTCCTCTAGCGGTTGAAGCAGGTCGCCACCTCAACATTCCTTAAGAGGAAGCTTTCATTTATGGCGGAAGATGCAGGTCGCCAGTTGTCATTTCCTTAGGAAGAAGGTTTCATCAGCTAACAGGTGACAGGTAGGTCGCCACCTGCCCCTTCCTTAAGAGGAAGGGTTTTCTCTGAGGCGGCGAGCATGTTGCCAGTTGACATTTCCTTAGGAGAAAGGTTTCTTTAATAGTGTTGGCGCGGCTGCCGACTCAACTCTTGCCTTAAAGGACCTCAGTCGTCGACTCAACTCTGGCGCGGCTGCCAGTCTTCAAGGACCTCAGTCGTCGACTTTCTCAATATTTGGTGTCGACTATTTCTCCTTGTTTCTTCAGTTTGAGTATGATTAGTCGTCGACTCTCTTTCAGGAGTCCTGACTTATATGCTATCGACTACCCATTGGCCTGTCATTTATAATCGTAACCCAACAGCGCGTATTTTGGGTCTCGGTCACTCAATTATCAAGTTTCAGTTTCCAACCGTGTTCAGGGTCGACGGTGCGACCTAGTTGTCCAATTGGGTGTATCCATCAGGTGTGAACTAAACCTACTACTGCTAGGGTTATTTTTGTTTGGATTGTATTCTATAGTTACTGTAATTATAGTTGCTAACTATTAGTTAGGGAAAATATGTATATATGAATAATTTCAGGAAGAGCTCAGATTTTCGGTCTTTTGAGCTCATGAATAATTTCGGTCCCATCCGATCGGGCTCGGACCAATTTTTGGGACAGGCTTTTCGGGACGGGCTCGTGTCAGGCTCCTCGGATTTTCAGACTCCTCAGGTTTTCTGCTCAGCCATATTCAAGTGTACATGATTATATTACCGTAGATTAAAGGAATATAATATACTTTTAGGTATTAAATCATATAATATTGTTTAATGACGTTGATTAGTGTGTTTTAAAGTTTAGAGTATGATTGTGTCATGTCTCACAATAATACGCATCTAGGATCAGAACCTCTAGAATTTATTTTAAACATCAAAATGTACGATTTCGCTACGTGTAATTACTAGTTTAATCGAGTAGAATTATATTCTTATAGATTAGAAACGGACAAAAAAAGTAAACAAACAAGTAAACCACACCATATATGTATCATTGCTGGACTTAATTTTAAAGATCAGAAATGCTGATTGTTCCGCATAGTGAATTATTAGGGATTTCGATCAAAACCTCTAAAATTAATTTTAAACTTTAGAATCGTTAGTTTCGAATGTATCATTGTCCAATTTAATCGGGCAAAATTTATTTATTCTGATTTCATTATATAAGAGTAAATGCTCCCTATTAGGTCTAAATGTGGGCATGTGTATCTAATTGGTGGGGTAGTATATGATCCTTCAATGATCGTAAAATCCACCATCGTCATGCAAAGAGATGTATGGTGTCTGCAGGAGAAGCAATATCGCTTTCAAGACGTATTTGGGAGTATCATTTATTTGTTTTCTGCCCCTTTTAGTTTTTTTTCCTCTGGAAGGGAAAACAAAAGCCGATGCTTAATGACTGGAATAGTGCAAGTGCATTAAGCCTCCTTTCCCTATTACCACTTGATTCACTTTTTTTTTGTTCGAATCGTATCTTTTTAAATTTTCTATTATTATTATTATTATTATTTAAGTTAAAACTACGTAAAATGTCTAATACGAGGACCTTATTTTGTTTTTGTGCTTTATTCATTTTACGTTTTCTGAAATAATAAAATTTTAAATTCTCTTTTTAAACTTATGTTTAGGATATGGCCAGAAAAAACTTATGTTCATAATTTAAATCTAATATTTTTTTAATATATATAAATATACATTTTTATCAATTAATTTCTTTATATTTTTTTTTTCAAAATTCATGTATGTTTAAATTTATTTTCACTTTCTATCTGCCACATGAGTACACTACATCAACAACACAAAAATCCACTTGGCAGTTTAATCGAAAAAATTGACAAACCACTAGCGGATGACTAAAAAAAATAATTCATCAAATATAATTGACTTAAGATTATCTAATAACTCTTATGATATTTTATATATTAGCCTTCCATAAATAAAGAGATTTGACGACAACTCACTATGACAACGACTAAAGCAAAGCGATGCCATTATTAAAAGTCAAGACTTACTAAGAATTAACATTCAGGTCGAACATTAAGGAATTGACGTCCTAATGCCAACAGGAGGCGACCTCACCATAGTTGTTAGGTGGTAATCTATTTATCACCGTGAAAAGCGGCGACATTCTCACTTCCGGCATTAGATGACAATCTACTTGTCACTATAAAGAGGTGGCGACATGCTCACTAACGTTATTATGTGTCAACCTACTTTTTAAGGTGACGGCCTATTCAACATCGCCATTAGGTGGCAACCTACTTATCACTACTTAAAAAGTCACAACTGTCTGGCATGGCTAATAATAAACCAGCCAGGCAGCCACCGCCATTACAAAAAAAAATAAAAAATTCATAATAAAAAATTGATACCACCGGACCGTTAACGTCTCCTATAATTAGTAAATATTAGACATTCATCTATTAAAAGTCTCATTTTTACAAACTCTATACTAAATTAAGCGCCAATAAAAAATTATGAAACAAAACCTACTCTTCCATCTTGCAACTATTGTCATCTGCGGGGCCCAAAAATCTTGAACTTTAAATTTCAACAATATGGATCTAAACAAAAATCCAAAGTACCATTAAGACATCAGCCCTATTAACCTTTTATTTGATTTCATCTTTTTGTAAGACTTAAATTTACAGCATTATTAATAACTTTTAAATGTGTGACAACACATGCTGATGATAAAAGCACTAATTCAAAAGTTATTTTTAGGCAAAATAGATTTCCAAGCTATATTGTGGTCTAGATAGATATGGTCCTCTCAAGTTGGATCAAACTTAGACGAAAGACCCACCTAGCTAGATCGTTTAATTAGTGCATCTACGATCGTTTCACATAATTTGTATATTTTAAAATTACCACACAGGATAATAATATATACTTTATTTCTAATTTAAATAATATTTATTATCCAATAATTTACATAAAATTATTCCTTAAACATATTTAGTATTAAATTTCCAACAACAACAACTAAACAATTAGTAGTAATTATAAAATTAGTTAATTTTGATTTTAAAAATAGAATATATAATTATTTATTTATAAAGTGTATTTCTTAAATTTAAGTAATATACTATGTAAGAATAATAGAATCAAGTCAATCTACACAAAAAAGAATACTATTTAAATCATTAGAACAACTTTTTCTATAATTTATAAAAAAGAAAAAAAATTCTACTACTATATTAAAAGTACTTCAAAGACTCACTCACTACCGAGAGTTATGATAGTACCCTTAAAATACACATAAAATAACATTTATTTATTGTTATATTAAATATATGAAGTGTCATCAACACTAATCAATACATTTTTTTAATCAGTACCCTTCTATTATATTTTTTTACCTATATATATCTACTATTTACTATTATACTATTAATTTAAATAATAAATATTAAATGTATGGAGTGTCCTCATCACCAATCAACACAATTTTTCAAATGGTACCTCTTCTACCATTATATATTTCTGTAACTATTTATATTTCTATTTATTTATACACATATATAATATATAAAGTTTCAAGTTTCATTATAACTTACCATTGTATTTCTTCAAATATATTCCTTACACATATTGTGTATTTTTCTTTTTGAAATATTGTTGTATCTTCAAGTATTTATCATTATTAATATATATTAAAAAAATTCACTAATCATTGTCTCTTTAATATTTTTTATGAAGTATATTATGTATCTTATTGTGCTTAAAGGTTGTTCTCTCTTCAAGTATTTATTATTATTAATATATTTACCTATTTGACCAAATAAAATTATTGAGTTATTACAGAATACAGAGAGACTTGGTGATCCTCGGAATCTATGAAACTAATGCATCGTATTCATCGTTCAACACATTCAAAGCAGTGAAGATGAACGACTATGTTTTCAGGAGGTCGGTCAATGACGTGTACTCATTGTCAATTTCATGCACAAGTCTAGTCATATAGAAAATTGACTCGAAAATATTCTATTAGTCATATTTCACATTGTTCTTTTTAGTATTTTGTTACCATATTAAATTTTCCATTTGACGCAAACATGTTCCGCATTTCTTTTGCTTTTTATGAATAATAATAATAATTTTTGTTAAGACACCTTAGTTAAAATGTAGTTTATACTATTACCTAAATTGAACTATAGTTAGATAATACAACTTTTAATTCTTCGAAGTATACTTATTCTTTTTACACGTACAAAGTATTAAATTACTAATAATTTCTATATCATTCGCCGAGCATGATGCCGTTCCTTTTAATATATATATATATATATAAAATAACCACCATATTGCTGGAGCTGTAAGATAATGCAGTAGTTATTTCCTTCAAACTCCCATAAAACGAACTACTTCTTAGTCTTCTTAATTCTTTTTCATACTAGTGGTCCTAGGGATTATATCAAAAGAGTGTATTATATATTTGCTTTACGCTTAAATTAATTATCGCAATGGGTCATTCTGTAAACTGTAATGTGTTAATTCTGAATTTTTTTTTCTGCAACTTCAGCAATGGTTAAAGTTTAATTTATATCTTCACTTTTCACTTCTTTGTCCTTTTCAGAAGATCTTTACATGCATTATGCATATCATTTTCGATATAAGGCTAGACAGGCATTATTGCCACTAAGGAGTGCATTATTGGTATATATATATATATATATATATATATTCAATAATACGGTGGGCATGTATATATAAAGTGAGCTGCAATATTGCATATAAGATGGAATACCACCATAAAACAAAAGGGTCGTCAACTCTCAACCACTTGAATTTCTGAAAATGCAACCTTTCTGGTTATTAGATTAATACTACTGTTTCTAGCTCGATTATGTAGATAATACGTGGTTTGTTATTATGTATTTATTTGAGAGAGGAAACTTCACTATCACTAGAAGAAGAGAAATGTTGGAAATTCCGATGATGGAATTCCGAGTTGTTCCGACATAGAGGTAATATGAAAATGCCCCAAAGGTTGAAAGTATTTACAAGACATGCCATTGTCTCATGGTTCGTGCCTTGTCGGAACTTTCCGTCGGATTGTATATCACGCCTCCTAGAAGAAAAGCGGCGATTACTTACGGATAATTTGCTTACCGATATCCATTGGTGGCGAATATACTACCGTTTACTGATTGGATTTGGCTTGATTTTTTGAAAAACGTGTCCTTACATTTTCCTGACTGATTTCTCCTACCGATTTTGTCGGTCATTGAACGGTCTGTCGGCTATGATGATTGCCGACCGGTGGCTGACATTCCGACTCCGGTCGAAGAATTCCTCACTTTTCCCCGGCTGAATTTTGACCCAGCCGAGTCAAATCGTTTTTTCTATCGGTGCTTTACCAAACCGACCGTTCTCGACCTGCACAACTACTAAACATGTTGACACATACAAAGGATATCCTGGCACATCTATTACCTTCGTCGAAACAGAAAAAAAGTAAAAGCAACAGAGCATAACGTTTTTTACAGGTTGGCTTGGGCAGAAAGCATTAACAAAATAGTTTCATTTACTGCATATTGAACACAACCTTATCGTTGCGGAAGAGCTACATCCTTTAAGAGTCGCTCCCTTCCATACGCACAGGAAACACAATCCAGCAAGATTTTCCTTCATAGTCCTCCAACGATCCCTTACGTGACATCTTCCACCTGAAAGTTGTCAAACCGTACTCGCCCTGCTCGTGTTTACGACCCTGGAATAGACACAGTCCCCCATCCCCTCGTTAAAGGAATATGGAAAGGCAGGTGGATGGATCATTCCCCCTGTTCTGTCTGTGGATTCATCAAAACTACAAGAATGAATTCTTAAGTACTCAATGATGAATTTAATTTTGGTTTAGATGTAGCTATATAGAGTATTTATCTCAGTTTGGGGATATACAGCCATCAAAATACGTCGACACTTTCAATCGAAGATACTATCACCAAAAATTAACTTGATTGTTAGACAGTGTTGTTACAAAATGCGTTTACGTATGAGGTGGGAAGTTATAAGGCAGGTTATACCTAGGGAGTGAAAGTGCAAAAAAAAAAAAAAAAAAAAAAAAAAAACTCTGACAGCGAGATACCCCAGTACTACAACATTACAGTAGTTTGGAGCTAGTTTGCACGCAACGTGTACCTGACCCTTGGAGATATAATTCACTTTAATTTGGTGGATGGAGACATTTCCGACGTTGAAGTGTATCAAAAAAATAATATTTTAAAACAAGCACATGTGGACGTAGAAGACAGTTCATCTAATGAGGAAGCAGACAGTTCGTCCGATGATGACCGAAGTTGTGTAGGTGATGGTAGTGCTAGCGGCGCAAGTGGGGGTCAGTGCAATATCAAATTAACCACTAGAAACACAAGATGAGTAAGTAACATCTATAAAATTCTTTCGTGTTTGATTAAGTAATGAATAGTTGTTTGTTTTATTCCACTTTGTGCCTAAAAATATTTGAGATTTGGAGAACATTTCATAGAGCTTTTCCATTGCCAATGGGTTTCACCGGTTGAGAGAAGTGAAAATTGTAGATCCTCTTGGAAGGCGGTTGAGAGTAGGGGCGAAATCCAGAGATGCTAATCCCTATTTCAATTATTCCCTAGACGATACAATTCATCCGCGATACGAGTTTAGAAAAGAATAGGATAAGGTTTACTTGGTGAAAAAATTATCTCCAGGCATGTTCGTTCAGTTTGAAATTTCTTTGAAGGTACTTTGGTTGCCACCATATATAGTAGTTGATATATAGTTTGTGGTTGTTGAAGTAATTTTTGGGTTTATTTTTTTGTGCTTAAACTGGCTGTAGTACCTTTTGATTTTGTATTTACCTTATTATGTGTTGCTTCTGCTGCCCAATTGTTATGAATATCCGCAAAAGTTGTAGCAAAACCAACAACTCATTTGTGCGGCAACAGAACGATGAAGTATCAACCATTCAAAATATGCTGACATAGTTTATAATGAACGTGAACCATCACAACCATTGCATGGTTGATGCATTGATAACTGCATTTAACTGTACCACCCTTTGATAAACGCAAATGCAAGCGCTAGACTGTAACATGAAACCATAACAACACAACATTAAGGAGTATTTTATGAAATGGTCTACATACAAAACCAAAGCATAAACAAAGGTGTTCACAAATTAAAGAGAGCTTTTTACATTTAACTGTCATCCTCAGAATCATGAATCCACCCCTCGTCGCCATCCTCTTCATCATTTTCATCTTCGTCAACCTCTCTGCTATCGGCTACAACTTTTTTTTTTCGTCCTCTGCACTGGAAAAGTGTGTTGCATCCACCGATTCCTCATCTCTTGAGGCGTTAAAAAGGTGAACATCGGGGTGTTCATCCGCTACGCCGGTAGAAGCCATCCACAGTCGATTGATCTTCCTCAATATTGCCCCCATTGATGACTGGTTCCTCTTCTCGGTTGTTTTCATCAATCCCTCCAATATATCCAATATTTTTTTCATGATTACCCAATTCGCCGAGGTCGAACCCAAACTAGGTTTCTTCGGCATCGGTTTCCTCTTCGACCACACCAGTCTTTTGGTGGCTGCATCAACTTGTATTCCCATGAGACGCAGACCATTTTCATCGTATTATGAAATCTTTAACGCATCAACCTTTGCTGAAATAGGGACTTTTTATTGTTTGAAAACACCTATCAACACCGATATGTACGGAGAATAGCCACGTTTCCCTGTGATAGACATCCTCAGCTTTTGGTGTATCTGTGCCGCCGTAATTGGGAGCCCATTAATATAAACCCAAAAAATTATGTAGAATTGGGTTTAGGCACATAAGAGATTTTGAGTCATGCCAAAATCTATATGAGCCACAATTGGTCCAATATGGGCTAATCCCAATTCCTACATATTTCGGCCAAACTATAAGGTTAAACCCTTGCCGGGTTTTGCTCACCTCCTCTTATAAATAAAAGGTGTTAAGGGATTTCTTAGGGTTGATCACTCTCTCCTTTTCAGTTGACTAGACAAGAAATCCATCTCCCTATAATCCTAAGGGTTCGGCCGAAGCTTACATAGCATAAGGAGGTGCCGAAGTTGTGTCAACAATTTACCCCAGAGATCCATCATGTTACCAGATTGAAAGAGGCTTTGCTATGGAGAAAATATCCTAGAGATTTATCCTTAACCAGAGTTCCTGCAGGACCCGTCTAGCAGATCGAGAACTATCTCTATGACGATCTTGGGCTACTGAAGATAAACTTGTATGTGCCTCTTTCCGCCGCGTAATTAGTTTACCTGGCATGTACACGTGTTTAATCCGTAGCAACTATCCCTTAAATACATCAGTAGTATCAGAGCCTATGTAGGGAGTTCATGTTTTTTTTTTTATAAAATTGGTGTTCATGATTTTTGGTAAATTTGATTTCATGTATTTAGTAAAATTGGTGTTCTTGGGCGTTCATACTAATACGTGATTTATTTCAAAATTAGAACTTTGGATTTGTGATTAAGGTAAAATTTGATCTATAAATTTTACCACCAATCCTAGAATTCGTGTTATGGCCGAACCTTAGAGGTAAATTTTTTGTTTCTTCGGCGCCAAGAAACCTAAGTTTGGCTGGCCTAAGTGTAGATTGTGCATTAAAATTGTAATATTAATTACCGATATATTTTATACATCATTTTAGGAATATAGATATATTTGGTATTAATTAATTGTCTAATGATTAAGAAAATATGTTGTTGATAAATTTATATTCCTAATATAGAATCTTAACAATTAAATATATATATTTGGATAAATAGTATTGCTGAATATATATATATATATATATATATATTGTTCAAATATTTGGAAATTATATATTATATTATTGTTACTTGGTGGCTAAGTTAAGTTTTTGGTGGATTTTAAAAACCCTACTTAGCCGACAAGTAATAGTTTCGGCCGGACCCTGTTGGGCTAATGGGCCGGATCCAAATGCACACTCGGGTTGGGCCAACTGAGCCGGGTAACCCGTAGGGACGGAACCGGTTCGGGTTCAGGTCGGGTCCCCACCAGTTCAATGGTTCGGGTCGACCGAACCGGATTTTCTCAAACGGTTCAACCCAAATGGGATTGGTCGAACCAGGTGATCAAATGGCTCGGGTCAAACCCAACCCGGTTCTATTAAATCGAAATGAATTAACCTAACTGGACCTGACCGGTCATACCAGGTCAAGGGGACCGGACCGGTCGGACCAGGTTGACTAAACCGGATCGAGTTCGGGTCAATTGAAATATTAGGTCATGTCAAAATTAAAATCCAATTTTTTTAAAAAAATTTAAAATCACCTACACAGTGCGAAATGGTTTGGTACTTTTATGTTTTAATCAAACTTGATGTCTAGTTTCGGTTATGGGGATGGATCTCGGAAAATGCATGATTATGGGACTGAATCATTTTGTGGGCTGAATTGAAATTGTTATATATTGATATGAATGCATGATAGAAAAACCTATTGACCATGTCAAGCTAGCTGGATATTACACGTTGGGGGAGGTGCCCTGTTGTCAATAAATGAGTTGCGCACTAGGATAGACATGATATGCTGAGTGATCTTGATTAAGATCCATGTCTAGAAGTTCCCATGACTCTTATGATATAAATTTCAATTCAGCCCCGTATGCATGATTGTTCGAGTATGTGGCCGCGTATGATAATTTACTAGTGAAGTAGAATTATATATGCTTGCATGAGTTCCTTGGGACATTTTGACGCATGATTCATATGCATGATTGTTTGAGGATGTGGTTTCATGTGATAATTTACTAGTGAAGTAGAATTATATATGCTTGCCTGAATTCCTTGAGCCATTTTAAAAAGGGCCTTGGGAAAGTCAAGATCGGGTGTATGTAATATCTCATTGTTCTGGTTAAAGCGATTAAACTGTTTTCAAAAGAGACTGGTTTATTAGAAAGGAGACGACGACAATGTGAACTCTTTTCATGGCCTCCATCCATTGGTTTACTGGTGGTCGGGTTGGTTAGATGATTGAGGAATCGTTGTTGTTCCCCTTCTATCCCATCAATATCTAATGTATGCAATTCTTTTCAAAATGTTTTAAATTGCCTCCCCTATTGTCGCATGAATTGTCAATGTGTTAGTCCTAAATGGTTGCGATCAACAATGTCATCTCCCAAATGAATAAGAGGGTGAGATTATTGGTGATAACTATAAGATTTGGAATAAGCGTGCAATGATGGTTATAACTGAAATTAAAGGTCTGGATCATTTGCCCACTAAGAAATCCCACTAATGAGAAAAAGAAATCCCATGACGAATGGGATGCTAAGGACCTTGAGATTCGTTCTGCCTTGATGACTATGCTGGAGGATGACATACTCTATGGATATGATCATCATGAGTCTGCTAAAGATCTGTGTGATGGTCTTAAAGCAGGGTTTGGTGTTTAGACCACTGCCCAAAAGCGGTCGTTGAACATCGCTTTAGCTCATATAAGATGAATCCTCATCATACAATGAAGCAGTACATAAGACAAATGTCTAATATGCTTGCTGAACTTAAGAAATCAGGGAAACCCTAACTGAATAATAGAAGGTCCAATGCATTATTCATTCTTTGCCCGACTCTTGAAAAAACATGAAGTGCACCTTACCCATGCTACTCACCTCGATACCCTCGACGCGATTCGAGTTCATCTCGAGTTGGAAGAGGATCGCCTTAAAGCTGAAAAGCCAAGGGCTGATATGCATATTGCATCGACTCTTCCAACACAGCAAAAGGGTAAGCACAAGAGAAAGGGAAAATAATTTGTTAAGAAGGCTATCATGTCATTTGGTCTGCATGACCAAAGAGAGTTCAAACCTAAGCAAGCTGGTGGAAGAATAGGTAGAAGAAAATAACACGTAAGGAGGAAACTCGAACTTGCTTTAGGTGCGGGGTGAAAGGTCACATAGCATCTGCATGTACTAGTCCTCCAAAGGTACGTTCGGAGAAACAATGAAGAAAGTCATAAATTCTCTTTAATATTCCTGCAAACTGGTTAGTAATTTGATCCCACTTGTGAATTACATAATCGAGGTGAGGAAGGAGCGTAGAACTGGTGTCAGACCTAAATCTAACCTAAGGCGATTGTATTTTTTAAAACACATGGAGTTTTTAAAGAGTCGCCACTAGTTAATTACGGTTAACTAGAAACCTAAATTACCTAAGTGAATAACGAATTAAAAACCTAGGAATAAAATTGGTCAGCGATCCAAAACTTGAGTTCTGGGTTCTGTTACGAATTAAAAAAAAATTATAATCACACATTTTCGGTACTTAATTAACCTATTTGCCCATTTTAAAACTTAAACATATTTTTACGACGAATAATCTAACGATATATTAAAAAAAAAAAAAACTAATTTCATGTGACCCTATTATTAATGACTAATCTAAACCTAAAAAAAAACTATTAAGCATCTAAGACTCCTAATTAAGATAAAATCTAAATTAAACTAATGCTCAAAATTATGATACAATCTAATAATTACATGTCATACACATAAAAATGCTATCTAATTAAATTAACATTTTAATTACATAATCAAAATTGCATAATAATAATAAATGAATAATCAGTTATATAATTAAATAAAAAAAAACGAAACAGAGGAACGAACTGGTCTTGGCTTACCTGCAACAGCGATGACAGCCGGCAGCCGGAGCAGGGCAACAGACGACGGGCCGCGGCGGCAACAGACGGCGGGGCGCGGCGGAAATTGAAGGGCCACGGCGCGAGGGCGAGCTCTGCCGAGTCGAGCGATGGCTCCGACGATTTGGAGCAACAGCAACGGATCTGAGCTGGGCGACGTGACCGGAGTTTGCAGCGGCGTTAGCGGCTGGCCTGCGGACATGGGTAGGCGAGCGGCAGGCGGAGCGGCGCGATTCCAAAGGGCTGGCGAACGGCGCCGGTAAGGGCCGTGTCCGGCGGCGAGTTCCTTGATCTGTGGAGTTCCGGTCGACACAGGTGGAGAGAGTGAAGCAGAAGACAACAATACTTGCATGTTTTTCAAAAAATATTGATATTTTAGTATGATTTTATTTTTATGTGTGTTTTTACATAATACCTAGGGTCTATTTATAGGTAAATTGACACCCAAAAATTAGAAAAGAAATATTACCTAAATATACACCCATATATTTCCAAAAATTATACATATATATTTATGAATATTACCATAAATATATATTATATATTTTCTGAATATTACATATTATTAAATACATATATAGTGTCCTAATTTAAGTTAAACCTATTTTTAGCAACACCGTGACCCTCCATATTTAGATATTCCTTTTTTAAACGCGTTACACACAACATTTTTAACATGTTACATACGTTTCGCGCGTACCAAAATTAGGTTTTTACAGCTTGCCCCTCTTTGGACGGACTCCCATAGAATGCATTTGAGGGGGTTTGTCCAAAGACGAATAAAATCTAATTTTGGCTAGGAAATATATCTTATTATGGGTCTTCAAGTCTCCAAGGTGGCCTTTGGCTTTATTGATGTTGCAAAAAAGTCGAATCTCTGTCAGTGGTGCCCCTGTTGGCAGTGCCTCCATTGATAGTTCGGAAAAGTGAAACCTCAGTCGGCGGTGCTCCTGTTGGCGGTGCCTCCATTTGCGTGCCACTGTTGGCGGTGCGGAAAAACCTCCGTCGGCGGTGCCCCTGTTGGCAGTGCCGCCATTGGTAATGAAGAAAAGTAAAGCCTCGGTCGGCGGTGCCCTTGTTGGCGGTGCGGAAAATAGAACCTCTGTCGTCGGTGCCCCTGTTGACGGTGCCTCCATTGGTGGAAAAGTAAAGCCTCGGTCGGCGCTGCCCCTGTTGACGGTGCCTCCGTTGGCGTGCCCCTGTTGGCGGTGCCTCCGTTGGCATGCCCCTGTTTGCGGTGCCTCCGTTGGCGTGCCCCTGTTGGCGTGAAGAAAATAGAACCCCCGTTGGCGGTGCCCCTGTTGGCGGTGCCTCCATTGATAACGCGGAAAAGTAAAGCCTCGGTCGGCGATGCCCTTGTTGGCGGTGCCTCCGTTGGCGTGCCCCTGTTGGCATGCATTTGTTTGCGATGGTGCCCCTATTGGCGGTAGTGCCCCTGTTGGTGGTAATGCCCCTGTCGGCGTGCCTCTGTTGGCGTTTGTTGGAGAAGTGCCTCTAGTGGCGTGACTTGCAAAGGCTAAATACTGAGGCTTCATTAGTCGGGTTGTGACTCTCAGAAAGCTGGAAAACTAAAGTTCCTGATTGTCGATTTATCCTACAAATTCTCGGTATTCCCTTGAATCAACGAGTCTTTGATCCATCTATCTCCATCATGCTGCATCATCAGGTCCACTCACGACGGGGGTTTCCGGAGCTTGTGTCTGGTTGACCGCACCTACCATTGCGTCTTTTGATGACCAATTCTTGGAGCCTCCCTTTTTGGTTTTATCTTCTTGTTGATTCCTAGAGGGGTCTTCAAGTTTTCCAGTTCGAATGCCATGCTCCACCAATTCTCCGGACTTCAAAAAATCAACGAAGTTGGCTGAATCATGCCCCAACAAATGGGAGTAATATGCCCCTTTAAGAGTGCCAATGAACATGGACACTGCTTCTGCGTCTTCGAGTGGTGGTAAGACTCCAGCGGCTTTCTCTCTCCAAGCCTGCATATAGCTTCTAAATGATTGCTCCCTTCCATCTCCATGCTTTGGAGGTCTAAGAGGGTTGGAGCTGTATCCAAGTTGAACTTATATTGGCGAACGAAAGCGTTAGCCATTTCCTCCCATGTTGAAATGTCCCCGGCTTTCAAGCTTACGAACCAAACCAAAGCCGCTCCCTTTGAGATTTCCTGGAATGTCTGGATCAAGACCTTCTCGTACTGCTTATAAGGAGCCATCTTTGCAAGGTAAATCCGCAGGTGGACAACAGGATTGCCGGTTCCATCATACTTCACAAAGTCGGGGAATTTGAACTTCTCCAGCCTCGACATGTCGGGGAAAAGGCATAGGTTAGAGTAACCAATGCCCCCAAACTGCTCAAATCCGAACAAAGCCTTCATCTTTTGCTCCATTTTATTCAGGCAGCGATCCTGTTCGAACTCGATCACAGGCAATGACGTGAATACCTTTGTGCCAGCTGCACCCCCTTGGTTGACATTCCCATACATTGCTGTCGGATTTGGAAGGACATACGACTTTGGTAGAGATGGGTCGGCAATGATCAAAGCAGGGGGTTGGTCACGAGGAGGGTCCATCGTGGCATCGGGAAGCACGGTGGTAGCTGGCATTCTAGGTCCTGTATTCGCCATAGGTGTTGTCGAGGATTCTGGACTCGAGGTCTCTGTCAGCAAGACCGGTTTTAGAGTATTGATGGTTGATCGAGCCTCGAGTAGTGCCATGATGCACTCCATTTTTTCCTACATGGATTCCGTATCCTAATGCATTTTAGCATTAGCCTTCTCGATCTCGGCTATCTGTTCCTCTTGTCGCTGGATTTTCTGAGTGTTCTCCATGTTAGTGGTTTGTCGCGTGATGGCCAGTAATACCTGCAGCGAAAAATGCGATATTCAGAATATGGAACACAAGATATCATGCATGATCGTTTTGAAAGTAATGTGTCATTCAACTCATCATCTTTTGAAAAAAAAAATTTGTAACTAAAATATGTTTCTAAGGGCATCCACAATGGTATTACGTAAACGTGGACCCTACATGTTTATTTAAGTAAAGCAAAAAAAACTTTTTACAGTGGTTTTACATAGCATTCCTTAAAGATGGAACGACACGTAAATTTATGTTTTTACATAAAGCATTCCTTAAATATAAGGAATGCACTATGTATTACGTAAACAATTTTTAATTATAAATTAATTCATTTTATAATTAATGCTAATATCTTATTGGTGGTTGTTGAAAATTTAATAATAAAATATATTTAAGGAATATGCTAAGTAATACGATTCCAGAGCAAATATTTTTTACGCGTGTCTTAACTTTACGTATTACTTAAAGTGTACATAAACGTCTACGTGCAATTTTAAAGAATACGATTTATGTAAAACCATTGTGAATGCTCTAAGACACTTTACACAATGCGAAAGTTGGTCAATGCGTGTCGAGTGCTTGCCCCAAAATCCGAGCGAAGGTAACGCAATAAGATTTTTTTCTAAATGGATTCCCTTTTACCGTTTGTTCGGACTTTGGAACGAGCACTTAACTCTGAAGTTTCTATCTGCCGCATTTCCAATGCTAAATAATTGTAGCTCTCCACGCTACGCGGGCTTTCTCTGATAGTCTTGTTTTATCTTTATCGTGCTAGTCCGGATTTGGTCAACGTCGGCCTTGAAAAATGGAAGAGACGTGATACGAGGGCAATTGTGCAGGTTTCTTATTCTTACCGAAAATGTTGTTTAAAGCGTTTTAGAAACGATGATTTGAATGACACATTTTTTGGGATAATATGATGCATGCTTGAAACGTAAATTTCCATTATTATGTGTTGTACAATTACATATAATACAAAAACAAAGATTACATCGAGACCCATGTCCTATACATGAAAAAAATCTAGAGGTCGAGAACAATTAGAAAAATAACACACGCAAGTACGCATAGCGGCAGGATCCAAGCTTCAGGTGTGTGTTTTTTCTTTGTTCTACAAGGTAGGTTCCACTAATAGGTTCCCGACAAGGTGGTTTCCTCCCCCTAAAAGGGATCTCAGGACCTAGACAAGCGAGTGAGTATTTCCGAGTCGTACAGGCGGAACTACCGCTCCGGTCCTACAGTACTAAACCTCCGGGGTTCCTAGTCGCCCTGCGTTTTAGGCGTTTTGGATATTTATTCTAAAGTGATGTGTGTGCAGGTTCAAACAATTTCGACAAAGAAAAATGTGTTAGTAAAAAAAAAGGTTCCGCACCTATCATATAAAAACCAAAGTTAGAATAACAGGGTTATACACAAATAAAACTAAAAACAACAAATAAGCAAATATATAAAGCCCGAACCCCCTAATTCTTCCCGAGCAGAGTCGCCAAATTGTCAGACCCTAAACTCTGACCTAGGACGATTACGTTTTGAAAACATTGAATTTTTAATAAATTCGCCACTAGTTAATTACGGTTAACTAGAAACCTAAATTACCGAAGTGAATAACGAATTAAACACCTAGGAACAAAATTGGTCTGCGATCCAAAATTTGAGTTCGAGGGTTTTGTTACGAATTAAAAAATATTTTTTTTCTAATCACGCCCTTTTGGTAATTAATTAACCTATTTGCCAATTTTAAAACTTAAACATGTTTTTATGACGAATAATCTAACGATATAAAAAAAAAAAGTAATTTCATGTGACACTATTATTAATGACTAATCTAAACCTGAAAAAAAACTATTAAACATCTAAAACTCCTAATTAAGATAAAATATAATTAATCAAACTAAGCATGCTCAAAATTATGATACAATCTAATAATTCATGTCACACACATAAAAATGCTATCTAACTAATTTAACATTTTAATTACATAATCAACATAGCATAATAATAATAACATTAATAATAATAATAATAATAATAACAAATGAATAATCAGTTAATTAATTAAATAATTAAAAAAAAAACAAAACAGAGGAACGAACTGGTTGTGGCTTACCTGCAGCAGTGATGACAGCCGGCAGCCGGAGCAGGGAAACAGGCGACGGGGTGCGGCAGCAACAGACGACGGGGCGTGGCGGAAATAGAAGGGCCGCGGTGCGAGGGCGAGCTCCGGCGAGTCGAGCGATGGCTCCGACGATCTGGAGCAGCAGCAGCAGCCGATGTGAGCTGGGCGACGTGACCGGAGTTTGCAGCGGTGTTAGCGGCTGGCTAGTGGACATGGGCAGGCGAGCGGCGGGCGGAGCGGTGCGATTCCGAAGGGATGGCGAACGGCGCCGGCAAGGGCCGTGACCGGTGGCGAGTTCCTTGAGTTGTGGAGTTTCGGTCGACACGGGTGGGGAGGGTGAAGCAGAAGAAAACAATACTTGCACGTTTTTCGAAAAATATTGATATTTTATTATGATTTTAATTTTCTGTGTGTTTTTACATTATACCTAGGGTATATTTATATGTAAATTGACACCCAAAAATTAGGAAAGCAATATTAACTCAATATACACCCCTATAATTCCCAAAATTATACATATATATTTATGAATTTCACCATAAATATATATATTATATATTTTCTGAATATTATATATTATTAAAGCATATATGGTGTCCTAATTTAAGCTAAACCTATTTTTAGCAACCCCGTGACCTTTCATATTTAGATATTTCCTTTTTAAACGAGTTACACATAACAGTTTTAACATGTAACATACGTGTCGCGCCTACCAAAATTAGGTGTTTTCAACTGTTGGAGGAAATCCCCAGTATAAAGGAAGAGAAAAAGTTCATCTTTATGCTCCATATTTCCTTTTTCTTGCAAGAAATCTTGTTTCTTTCAATTCGATACATTTTGGTTAAGATTCTTTTCATGAGAATCGAGATTCTGCGTGATTTGATTGGTCAAACCAAATTATGTTCGATACATATTGCATTGCTGAATCTTAGTTTCACTTTTATAAACATTGCTAATGAGGTTGAACGAATTAATTCCTTATTTATTGGTACTCCATAAAATTATTGATAATGTAACGACGAACATGTATGAAACCGATCATTCAATTTTGGAAACGAAACGATTTCACCTAGGGTCAGCACCTAGGGTGGCGCGCACGTAGCACATCTATCTATGTAAAAGCGATACACATCGATTCCAAATGTAATTTTAATGATGATTTGTAGGATTTTAATGCTCGAAATAACTTTCATTAATAACGTAGCCCAATTTGGGTTTACTCATTGATTACTCGTAATTCGAGATTATTGAGTGCTTAGAGATTCAACTAGAGCGAAAGGTGCAAACCTTGCGCACTGAAAGAGGTGAAGAATACCTATCAAATGAGTTTAATAAGTTATACAATGTGTTGGGTTACGATTATAAAGGACAGAGCGTACAAGTCGAGAACATACAAGTCGAGACTCATGATAGAGAGTCGACGACTAATCATACTCAGAATGAAGAAACAAGGATAGATAGTCGACACAAAATATTGAGAAAGTCGACGATAGAGGTCCTTGAAGACTGGTGACAAGTCTGCTCAAAACTCTACATCTTAAGGTAAGAGTCGAGTCGACAGCCAAATACTATTGAAGAAACCTTCCTCCTAAGGAAAGGACAACTGGCAACCTGCTTGCCGCCTCAGAGAAAACCCTTCCACTTAAGGAAAGGGCAGGTGGCGACATACTTGTCACCTGCTAAACTGAAGAAACCTTCCTCTTAAAGAATGGTGAGGTGACGACCTGCTTCAACCGCCAGGGGAAAGCCTTCCTAGCTAAGGAAAGATGAGGTGGCGACCTACTCGTCCATTGCTTACACCGACTCTGGACAGAAACACTCCCAAGAAGGTAGCCTCTGATTAAAGTCGGTACACTTCCCCTATAAATAGGGGAACACTTTCATTATCTAAATAATTACATTCACATACTTATATCGTATTCTCTCAAATTCCATTACGAACTTAAGCTTCAGAGTGGAATCAACGGCCATCCCCAACCCTTGTCCTCGCCTACCAAAAGCACCCTAAAGGAAACTAAGCACCCCCGAGGTAGAGATAGAGACCTAAAGGAGCTAGCTACCGGCGATATCTCGAAATCCATTACCAAAAGCTTTAGGCAACGTTATTTTGATCCCAACATTCGGCGCCGACTGTGGGAACGGTGATCAAAAAGTCATGGCTCCTAACAAGAATACTAAGAAGATAGCGGCAGTGGTGGAAGAGATAGCAATATCTCAGACAGATCCTACCACTTCAAAACCAACAAATGGTGCTCGGGAGGAAGAGCAACATCTCCACTCTGACCCACCTCCTCATATATTGGATCCAGAGGCGGGAATAGAGATGACTCCTACCGTTGTCCCCCAAGAAGTGATGGCCGCAATCAAAGCCTTCTGGAATCAGGCTCAAGCGGGAACCATTCCCGACAACAAGGAGCCAACTTGAGAAATCTCCCATAAGGAGGATGTGGCCTCCAGTGTAAAGATAGCTGAGACCAACCTTCGGGATAATGAAGCTTAAAAGACTCCTAAGTCCGACAAGGCGGCCAAAGAACCTGTCTTATTCACTATAGGAAATGTAGAAGAACTGCTCGAGAAAAAGAGAAGGGGAGCGAGCGACATGATGGCCGTTGATGATCATACCTCTCACCCTTTCTCCAAAAGACTCTTCGATACTCGAGTTCCTCTGCAAGTCTTCGCGAGGAATATCGACGACTATATTGGCGAGGGAGACCCCGTTCGCCATATCAACGCTCACAACTCTTCTCTCCTGGGGAGCGGGGCAACGCCATATCACTACGCGGCTCTCTTCCCGATGACTCTTAAAGAAGAAGACTCCACATGGTTCTACGATCTCCCCGACACTTCCATAGATTCATGTGAAGAATTGAAGACCAAGTTCATCGAGGGGCATATCGGCTAGAGGCAACGCCTCAAAAACATGGACTTTTTGGATAAAATTGAACAAGGTCCTGATGATACCTTGGCCAGTCATTATACCAGATACCATAAAATAATCCAACAGCTGAATGAAGATGCCACTGATGGCGAGCTCGCCCGGTACTTAGTTTCTTTTGAGTATTTCATGGGCGAGAACCTGAAAAGGGGGTGGGGATTTGCCCCTGATTCCACTCCGAAGCTTAAGTCGGTAATGGAATATGTAGGAATACTTTAAGAAGTATGTGATCGAATATGTTAAATAATGATAGTATTTCCTTAATTATAGGGAAAGATTGTACCGACTTAAGTGGCGGCAGCTATGTTCTGATTGGCTGCCTGTGGCGGTGGCCGCCTTTCTATGATTGGTTGAGGGACGGTGGAGTGTCAGTAGGTGACAAGAAGGTTGCCACCTCATCATTCCATAATGTCAAAGGTTCCTCTAACTTGGTGACAAGTAGGTTGCCACCTCACATTAACCTTGAGGGGAGGGTTTCCTTAAATCAGGAGGTGGCAAGCAGGTTGCCAGCTGGTGTTTCTTCCTTGGGAGGAAGGGATTTCTTTGAAGCAGAAAGCAGGTTGCCAGCTGGTACCTCTTGATTGGGGGGAAGGGTTTTCTTGCTAGTACTGGGCCGTCGACTCGACTCATACTTTAAGAAGGAGAATCTTCAAGTAGAGTCGTTGCCATTCTTCAGGCGTTTTGTTTTAATTTGCGACATCTTTTCTATTGATCTCAACCATTTATCTTTGTCTAGTCAATGGGGTCATGAGTAGTCGTCGAATTATCTTACAGATCCTGACTCAGACACTACCGATTTTAACGTTCCCGATCCAGCTTAGGTTATCTCGAATCATATCCCAACAAGTATAATGACTGATCTCCTTGATCGTCGTCGACTATATGGAGTCGAGTAGTCATTATTATGACTAATATCCTTTATAGATGGCGACTTTCGAAACTCTGGGAGTCAGTATTATGACATCGTCGCCGACTATATGGAGTCGAGGAGTCAGTATTAAGACTAATCTCCTTTGTAGATGGCGACTTTCGGAAGTCGGGGAGTCAGTATTATGACTGATCTCCTTGATCGTCGCTGACTATATGGAGTCGATGAGTCAGTATTATGACTAATCTCCTTTGTAGATGGAGAATTTCGGAAGTCGGGGAGTCAGTATTATGACTGATCTCCTTGATCGTCGCCGACTATATGGAGTCGAGGGGTCAGTATTATGACTAATCTCCTTTGTAGATGGTGACTTTCAGAAGTCTGGGAGTCATGTGAACATATCAAGAGGGAAGAAATCATATCTTTATTCATAACTTTATTGTAATATAAATACATGAAAGAATTTTTAGAAGTAGAATTTCTTCAGGTTGTCGCGTTGTCCTTGAGGATCTTCTAATTTGTATGCGTTGGGACATGGTACATCGATAATGATATAAAGACCTTCCTATTTTGGCACCATTTTTCCTCTTTGCTCTGCTGTTAGAAACTCGTTTCTTCGTAGCACGTTCTCGCCTAGGAAGAATTTTCGTCGCCCCACCTTTCGGTTGAAATACCTAGCAGTGGCGAGCATCATTCTTCCATGAGTTTCTTCAGAAGCCCATATTTTCTCGTAGAACAGATCAAAATCGATCTTCCTTTGTTCCTCATTTTGATCGGCTCTATACATGGCGATTCTTTGAGAAACATTGGCTACCTCTATGGGCGATAGGGCCTCCGATCCATAGACCATGTTGAAATGGGTTTCACCAGTGGCTCTCTTGGGTGTGGTTCTGAGTGCCCATAGTACTTGGTCTAGTTCCTCAACCCAATTTCCCTTCAAAGTAGCAACCCTCTTCTTTAATCCGTTAAGGATCGTTTTATTCGCTGCCTCGACTTGCACATTCGTTTGTGCGTGAAGGACAAAGCCGAAGCGATGATTGATAAGCATTTCATCTCAAAAGTCGGCAAGTTCGTCGCTATTGAATTGGGGACTATTATCGCATATGATTTGTTCACGCATGAACTTTATCATCTGGAAAGTAGTCGTTGATGCCAAGGCTCTTGTTTATATCCATTTAGAGAAATAGTCGATAGTGACCACAATGTGATTTCGCTTACTTGTCGATTTGGGCAAAGGCCCTATGAGGTCGATTCCCCATTGCGCGAAGGGCCAGGCTCTCATCATAGGCGTGAGTTCCGCAGGTGGTCTTGTTATTCTTAGGGCGTAAACTTGACAGGTGGGACATGCTTGCACGAGCATTATCGCCTTCTTATGCATTGTCGGCCAGTAGAATCCTTATTGCAAGGCTCTTAACACCAAAGTTTTGGCTCCTTCGTGACACCTGGCTTAGACTTTATGTAAATTTTCCATAATATTCTCCATTTGAGGGGCGGCTATAATTCGGAGATAAGGCGTGGGATACCCTCTTTTGTAAAGGTATCCATCCAAGATTGCGGGTCGTCCGCCATTCTCTGAATTTTAGTCGCCTCCAACAAATCTTCTAGGATGTTTCCTCGTTCCAAGTAGTTCTTGGGCTATGCGAAGGCCTGTAAGTAGGGCCACATACTTTGCTTTGTTATTGGTAGCTCGAGAGGTTAGGGCCAACGCGTATCGGAGGGGCTCTCCATCAGGTGGCGTTAATATTAGACTTGCCCCACATCCTTGAGAAGAACACAAGTCGTCGGTATACAATAGCCATGGCATAGCATCGTTGGCTACATTCTCGAGTGGTTGTCTTTACATGCTCTTCTAGGGGGAGGATGACAGGTTTTGCGTCTTGAGTCGCCGTATTTTCAGGGATGAAGTCAGCTAGTGCTTGGCCTTTGATTGCCTTCCTTGGTTTGAGGCGAATGCAAAATTCACTTAAT
The DNA here is from genome assembly GCA_036873135.1 of Clarkia xantiana subsp. parviflora. NCBI lineage: Eukaryota > Viridiplantae > Streptophyta > Magnoliopsida > Myrtales > Onagraceae > Clarkia > Clarkia xantiana. The sequence continues at coordinate 4,994,375 of JAPTYO010000018.1, forward strand.
TCTACTGCCCATTTGACCATTCTCCCTGAAATGTAGGGCTTCTGCAAGAGCTTCTTTAGAGGTTGGTTGGTGAGTACTGTGATTCGTGGGTGTGAAAGAAGGGTCGTAGCTTTCTTGCTGCTATCAGTAGTGTATACAAGTATTTCTCGGTCTCCATGTAGTTTGCTTCAACGACACCAATGTGCTTACTAACATAGTAAACCGGAATTTGAATGTTGCACGTTTCTTTAATAAGTACTGAACCCTAAACTCGAATTAGGTAGAGGAATAGGGGATCTTCAGGTAGTGGCTTTGCTAGGGCGGGAAGGGAATGGAGGTGCCTTTTTAGTTGTTGGAAACATTCCTCACACTCGGGTGTCCACTCGAACTTCTTGTTCGCCCTTAATACTTAAAGAAAGGAAAAGATTTATCACCTGATCTCCCCAGGAATCTCCCTAGTGACGCCAACCTTCCATTGAGACTTTGTACCTCCCTGTGACAGATGGGCGAGGACATCTCTTCTATGGCATAAACTTTTTTGGGTTAGCTTCGATTCCCCTCTGGTTGACCATAAAACCCAAATATTTTCCTGATTGAACACCAAAAGCACACTTTGTTGGATTTAATCGTAACTGGTGGCGTCGCATGCAGGTAAATGCTTATTCTAAGTCTTGGACATGATCTTGGCCCCTTTGACAAGCATGTTATCGACATAAGCTTCCATGTTCCTTCATAACATAGACTTGAAGAGTTTGTTGACCATTCGTTGATAGTTAGTCCCGACGTTTTTCAATCCAAAGAGCAAGACCTTATAGTGATAAATATCGCTATCGACATCGAAGGCGGTATGAGCTTCATCGTCGGGATGCATTTGTATTTGGTTATATCCCGAGTATGCGCCCATGAAGCTTAAGAGTTCATGCCTTGATGTGGCGTCAACAAGTTGGTCGATCCTCGGTAATAGGTAGGAATCCTTGGGGCAAACCTTATCGAGATCTCGAAAATCTACACACATCCTCCATCTTTTATTGTATTTCCTCACCAAGGTGGGATTAGCGACCTAAGTTTGGAATCGTATTTCCTTGACGAAACCGACGTCGACAAATAGAATAAAAACGACATGACTAGAATAAAGTCAAGCACGTTTAAAAGGCCGATAAGTCGTCGACCAACCTTGTTCAAAATGATAAAACAAAGGTTAAAGGTCGGCGATCACATTCGAAGAAAGCGACTTCAGAGTACGATTAACAAGATAAAGGCGACTAGGCTGCCTAAAGCCCTTCCCTATTAAAGAGTAAGTCGAGTCGACAATCGAAGTCTCATGAGAAACCTTTCCTCTTAAAGAAAGGGACAGGTGGCGACCTGCTTCAGCCGCCTTAAGAAGCAAACCTTCCTCCCAAGGAAGAGCATAGGTGGCGACTTGCTTCCACCGCCAAAGGAAGAAACCTTCCCAACTAAGGAAAGATGAGGTAGCGACCTTCTTGTCACCTGCTTAAGCCGACTCTGGACAGAAACCCTCCCAAAGGGTAACCGCCATATAAAGTCGATAATATCTCCCTATAAATAGGGGTACATTCTAAAACATTAAGTTAAGTTTTGCTTAATATTTCATATTATTCTCTCCAAATCCATTACTGACTTAAGCTTTGGAGTGGAATCAGGGGCCATCTACACCCCTTTTCAGGTCCTCGCCTCACACAAAGCCTCAGAAGGAAACTAAGTACCCAAGAGGTCAAAAAAGATACCTAAGAGAGCTAGCATGTGGCGATATCTCGAAGTCCGTTACCCGAAGTTCAAGGTCACGTCATTTTGATCCCAACATTTGGGGCCTTCTGTGGGAAACAGACCAAAAAGTCATGGCCTCCGAGAAGAATAAGATGCCAAGCCCCGTTATAGAGGAGATGGGAAACACTCAAGTAAATCCCACCACCTCAAGTCCAACACCCAGAGAAGACCCACCCGCGCCTCATGCTAACGGCACTGGTGGTGAAGAGAATCTCAGTCATGCCAAGTCATTACCCAATCTCGAGGAAGCAAGAACAGTCCCTCCGACTGTCCCTCATGAGATAATGGCGGCCTTCATAGCCTTCTGGAACCAAACCCAGGCGGGAACTGTTCCTGATAAAAAGGAACCGACTCGAGAAGCCTCCCAGAAGGAAGAGGTGGCCTCTAGTGTGAAGATCGTAGAAGAAAATCTCTTGGAGAAAGAGGTTTCCAAAGCTCCTGAATCGAAACGGCGAGCAAGGGCCCTGTCCTATTCACTATAGGACAGGTAGAAGAATTGTTGGAAAAGAAGAGAAGAGGAGCGAATGATTTACTTATTGTTCGCGACCACACTTCTCATCCTTTCTCCAAAAGGCTATTTAACAGTCAAGTTCCTCCACAAGTCTTTGCGAGGAACATCGATGATTACACGGGCGAGGGAGACCCGGTTCTCCATATCAACGCCCATAACTCTTCTCTTTTGGGAAGAGGGGCAACTCCGGACCATTACGCGGTGCTCTTCCCAACAACCCTGAAAGAAGAGGCATCCACTTGGTTTTATGGTCTTCCGACAGTTCAATTGACTCGTGGGAAGAATTAAAGGCTAAGTTCATAGAAGGTCACATAGACCAAAGACAACGCCTCAAGAGTATGGACTTTCTAGATAAAATTGAGCAAGGTCCTGATGAAACCTTGGCCAATTATTATACTAGATACCACAAGATACTCCAACAGTTGAATGAAGACGCCACCGATAGCGAGTTGACCAGGACCTTCTGGAGGGGTCTCAGAGTGCAGAGTCAAGCTTTGAATGATAGTATGGTGATGAAGCCAGTACGAAAAATCGACGCTCTCTCCATCAAGGTTAAGAAGTATATCGACTTGGAGAGGTCACACGAAAGATCGCCTATGGAAGCCAAGAGGCAGATCGTCCCGACCAAAGTTGAAGAAGGTTCTGCTTCTCGACCATCCAAGTAAGAGGAGAGGCGAGAAGGGGCTTTCCGACATGGAAATCGCCCGGGAATGAAGAGAGACCCTAATCCTTATTCAGCAAAGTTCACTCCTCTCACACATAATATATCTGTAGTACTTCAAGAGATGGAGAAACTTAGGCTGGATGATCCCCCTCTAGTTAGAAAGAGTTCGACGGGATCTCAGATGAATGATTACTGTCGTTATCATCGAGTTCAAGGGCACGATACTAACGAATGCGTCGCCTTAAAACACGATATTGAGGCGCTAATTCGAAGAGGTAAACTATTAAAGTTTATCGAAAAGCCTTCCAAGGCGCCAAGGAAACGAAGCCATAGCCTTCAGAGGAATTCTCGATCTCCCCTTCATGACAATCCTACCCCGACTCAACGAGGGACGATAAATGTCATCGCCGGAAGATTTGCTTCTGTAGGAGAAGCTAGTGTCGCCCGAGAAGTCTACGCTGCCCGAATCTCACAAGGAGATGAAGGAAAGGCACATGAGGAAATCAACCCAATAACCATCAGCTTCACCACTGACGATTTGATGATGGTTACTCAACCTCACGATGATGCCTTGGTTACCACCGCCACTTTAGCGGAATATGAAGTAAAGATGATTCTCGTCGACGGTGGAATTTCGACGGATATACTCTTTTATGAAGCTTTCCAAAACTTGGGATTAACTAGAAGAGATCTCCTGAAGGTCGACTTTCCCCTCATAGGTTTCGTCGGAAGAACTACCTATCCGATGGGAGCCATCAAACTACCAATGATTCTGGGAAAAGGAAAGACAACCTGACAATTGATGTACTTTTCGTGGTCGTCGACGCCGCCTCTGCATATAATGCTATCATCGGAAGAACTACTCTCAATCCTCATCGGATGATCCCGTCGACTGCTCATCAAGTAATGAGGTTCCCAACACTACATGGGATAGGGGAGGTAAGAGGAGATCAAACCACATCCCGACGGTGCTACGTCAGCTCGATGCGACGTCGCAATCAAAGAGAAGTCATAGGAATAGCACCTAATTAAGAAAAGTAACTATGTTTATCTTTAAGACTAATAGTTGTTTTATGATGCTTTTTGTGTAAGACTCAGGAAGGATAAATAAATATAGCCTTTCAAGGCCCCTTTATTCCATGATATCCTTAGCCCTTCCGTCAAAATACTCAAAGAATCGACTATCAACAATATGATATCATCTAAATCACTCAGATTAGTCGACAAAGAGGTGGCGTTTAAGATAAACTTTTTCCGAATCAAGATTCGACCATCAACAATCTGATATCATCTAAATCACTCAGATTGGTCGACTACTTGAAATAGGTTAAGTATTAAAGATAAACTTTTTTCCGAATCAAGAGTCGACCATCAACAATCCAATATCATCTAAATCACTCAGATTGGTCGACTACTTGAAAGAGGTTAAGTATTGAAGATAAACTTTTTCCGAATCAAGGGTCGACCATCAACAATCTGATATCATCTAAATCACTCAGATTGGTCGACTACTTGAAATAGGTTAAGTATTGAAGATAAACGTTTTCCGAATCAAGAGTCGACCATCAACAATCTGATATCATCTAAATCACTCAGATTGGTCGACTACTTGAAAGAGGTTAAGTATTGAAGATAAACTTTTTCCGAATCAAGATTCGACCATCAACAATCTGATATCATCTAAATCACTCAGATTGGTCGACTACTTGAAAGAGGTTAAGTATTGAAGATAATCAAGAGTCGTCCATCAACAATCTGATATCATCTAAATCACTCAGATTGGTCGACTACTTGAAAGAGGTTGAGTACTATAAGCTGATGTTCTTGAAGTCATATATCGACCATCCGGAATCTGATATCAACCAAATCACTCAGAGGAGTCGATGACTCAGAAGACGAGTTAGATTTTCTAAGGATAAAATCCTTCTCAAATATTAAATTATCGATTATATAGAATTTAGACGTTTGCTCTAAAAAGTTGAGTAAGTAAAACCTTATTTCTAAAAGGTGAACTTTGATCTTGGACAAATTTATCATAAGATTGATTAAAGTCCTTAGGGAATGAATGCATGAGAATTTCCAAAAGAGGTCTCCCTTCTATCATTGATAAACACAGATTACATCAAGTCGGGAAAGAAAAGAAAAGCATCTATACAGAGTTTTACCTACTCCTAGCCTCCTCCACTAAATATTCTCGAAGAACCCCCACCTTCGAAGTCAAAATTAGGGTCCATGGCCCTGATGTCCTCTACCACCGAAGTAAAGCTTGAAAGAAGTGATGGGCTCCGATGGAATCGTTAGCCCCGTTAACAGCCAGTGGACGGCGAATAGGTCCAGTGGGCCTCGTAAAAGGCCTGGAGGGCCCAAAGGCCCAATATGAAGGGTCCCGATGATAGCGGCCCCGACACATGAGCTAGATGCTCCCGACAGAAAGCCTCTGAGCAGGCCCCGATATGCCTTAGTAAAGGCCCCGATAATAAAGCCCCGTAGAGGCTGGACCTATCCCGTAGAGACTGAAGGTCCTGGGTGGTGACCTAGAATGAGACAACTCTGGAGTCCCCGACAGGAGTCGTGACTTGTGATCAGAGGACAAAGACCGAGAAACCCGCCTACTAGATAGAGTAGTGGGAGACGGTTAAAGATATAGATAAGCCCCCCCGAGATACGCAGGGCGTGCCCGAGATACGCGGAGTATGGGTAAGATACGCGGAGCGTGGGGCGAAATCTACGGAATCCCTAACGAGATATACGGAATCGTGGCGAGATACACGGAATCATGGGCAAAACGGCCAATCATGGCCACAGGTAACTGAGTAACTTCCCCTCCTATATAAAGGAGGAAGTTACCTCAGAAAACCCGAATCATCTAATACGAACTTAGAATTTTTGCTTACCACCCCATTGATCACATACTCATTTAAGCATCGGAGAGGGATTCTGGGTCACCACCCAGGTCATCCCCTTTTGCAGGATTACGCGGAGCCCAGGAGTCCAAAGCTTTCCGTCAAGGACGTAACGGAGCTTCGCCCGTTATCCAACATTGGCGCCGTCTGTGGGAACCTTACGAAAAGTCAAGATAGCTTCTACCAGATCAATGGCCGGTGGTGGCAAGAAGAAGCAAGTTTAGGCTGGCAGTTCCCGTCCCGCAGGAACTATGAATTCCCAGTTGCCAGAACGTGTTGCTGAACAAGGTGAGAACCCCGCTCTTTCCCAGACAGGGGGGCAGGGTGATGGTTATGAGGTCTCAGTCCGAGACACGGAGATGAACAGGCAGGATATCCCGCGTAGGGATGAAGATGAGGCTCCCCTAAACCCGGTGGGCCACGGAGGGGAAAGAGTCCCGCGAAGGGAAGAAGGGTCTTCTTCGAACTCGGAATTGACCAAGGCAGTAGCAGATGCTATGCCCATGTTCTTGGCTACCATGGAAGCCTTGCTGGACAAGAGAGAAGCCGCCAGGAGGGCGGAGGAGTTGCCTCCGCGAGAAGAATTACCTCCACCCCCCCCCCCCCCCCCCCCGAGGGTGGTCCTAGAAGAACAAGAGGTTCAGGAGGTTCCGCCCAAGAGTAAGGGTAATGAACCGGCGCACCTGGAGAAATTCGTGGTCGACGGCCCAGGACCGGTGCAAAACAGGACCATTCTCCTGAATGGCCCCATCACCACCGATCAGGTGGTGAAGATCGTCAACATCTGCATGGGTGACCAGAAGCAGATGACATCGGAGTTGAGGGATCGATCCAGCCATCCTTTTATTCCGCGTCTGTTGGATACGGTCGCCCCGCCAGGGCTAGGCATCCCGACCATCAAGGAGTACGATGGTGAAGGAGACCCGGTTCGCCATGTTCAGAGACATGTCCAGGCTTGCATGGGAAGGACCTCGAACGACGACCTCGTGTGTTCGCTGTTCCCGATTACTTTGGGAGAAAGGGCCATGACTTGGTTTTTCAGCCTCCCACCAGGATGCATTACGTGCTGGGCGGACATGCACGATCGGTTTATCAAACAGTATCAAGGTCGGAGGCGCCTTCTGAAGAGTGTAAGGTCCCTGACCCAGGTGGTGCAGAGGCCCGACGAATCGTTGGCATATTACTACCAACGATTCACTGCCAGTGCCGCAGAGATCGATGAAGAGATATCGGAGGGAGAGACCATCCGTACTTTCCTGCGGAACTTGAGCGCTCCGTACGGTTCCGACCTGATGCACAGTGTAGCCGCGAAAGCTGTGTGGAGTATGGAGGCCCTGCAAGCGAGGGTGAAACAGCAAATCGACGTCTAGGAATCGAAGATTGCTGCCGGAGAGCTCGATCCCCCGAGGTCGGGAAGGGGAAAACCATCGTCCAAGCTGTCGGATGAGCGCAAAGGGAGCGACAAGTCGGAGGGAAGTAGAAACCGTGGTCGCCCCGAGAAAAGAGAAGATAAACGTCCCCCTAGGAAGGACAATCGAGAAGGTTGGGCCGTTCCCATCAATAGCTCGATGACTTCTGTGTTAGCTGTGATGGATCGGCAGGGTCTCGCCCGATACCCTCCGAGAAAAGAAGGCGAATTCCTAGGAGGCCGCCCTGACCATTATTGTCGCTACCATCGAGCCAATGGTCACGACACTGAAAACTGTCGGGAGCTGAAGAAGGAAATTGAGAAGCTGATCCAAAAAGGGAAGTTAAAAGATTTCGTCGGAAGGGGAAGGTGCCGATCTCGCTCCAAAAGTCGGTCGCGGTACCGTTCCAAGTCCCGCGACCGATCCCCGAAGAAGAAGAAGGTTGAGCAAGAAGCCTCAGGATCGGGTGCCCGCAAGGAGAGGCGGGGAACTATCAACGTCATCCACGGAGGAATGGCGGCAGGAGGTGATACCTCTGCTTCTGGGGAGAACTACGCTTCCCGCATATCTGCCGCGGTGGTATTAGGCAAAAGGTCCCGGTCGTGAACTCTGAAGGAGGAAATGGTGATTTCTTTCTCGGCGGAAGATCTAGTAGGTGTGGAGAGCCCTCACGACGACGCCTTGGTCGTGACCCTGGACGTAGATGGATTCGAGATGAAGCGGATCCTGATAGACGGAGGGAGCTCTTCCGACATCCTTTTCATGGACGCTCTGGAAGCCATGGGAAAGACGAAAAAGGACCCGACACAGGTGGACTTCCCGATGGTGGGATTCTCTGGTTCCACTTCTTACCCGTTGGGAATGATTACCTTACCAGTAGAGTTTGGTAGTGGCTGGAAGATGGAGAAGCGAGACGTAGATTTCGTCGTAGTGGAGTCTGCGGGGGCATACAACGCTATTATCGGGAGGACCACTATAAACCCTCTCATGGCAGTCGCCTCGACGGTCCACCAAAAGATGAAGTTCCCGACTGACAACGGAGTTGGAGAGGTCAAGGGTGATCAAGTGGCGTCGCGAAAATGCTATGTTAATGCTACCCGAAGGAGAAGGAGGGAAGCCATGACTGTCCTTCAGACTGATGTCGATCCTCGAGAGGAGTATGGGCGTCCCGCCCCCATGGAGGACCTGAAGGAGGTTGAGATTGATGGACCGCAGAGGAAGGTGAAGATCGGGTCTGCTTTGTCGGAAAAAAGAGCCCGAGAACTGATCGAGCTCCTGAAGGAGTTTAAGGAGCTGTTTGCCTGGTCCCCGAGTGATATGCCAGGAATCAGCCCCGACGTGATAGTGCACGAGCTGAAGATAGACCCCGCGATCAAGCCTATCGCGCAGAGAAGGCGTCCGATGGGCGCGGACAAGAGGATCGCGATCCAGCAAGAGGTGGGCAGACTGCTTGACGCTGGATTCATCGAGGAGCTCCGATTCCAGACTTGGGTTGCTAATCCAGTCCTGGTGCGAAAGAGTAACGGGAAGTGGCGGATGTGTGTCGATTTCCGCGACTTGAACAAGGCCTGCCCGAAGGATTTCTACCCGCTTCCGAGGATTGACCAGCTAGTGGATGCCACATCGGGACATGAACTGCTGAGCTTCATGGATGCCTATTCTGGATACAACCAGATCAAGATGGCGCAGGAGGATGCCCCCCATACGGCTTTCTATGCCGACAGTGACGTCTACTACTACGACGTGATGCCCTTCGGATTGATCAATGCCGGAGCAACTTACTAGCGGATGGTGAACAAGCTGTTTGGAGACATGTTGGGGAAAACCATGGAGGCGTATGTGGATGACATGCTGGTGAAGTCCCGACAGGCAGGAGACCATGTCCCGAACTTGGCGGCGGCGTTTGAGCGGATGAAGTTCCATCAGGTTCGGCTGAACCCCGACAAATGTGCTTTCGGGGTGAACTCGGTGAAGTTCCTAGGGTTCATGGTGAGCCAGAGAGGAATCGAGGTAAACCCTGAGAAGCTGCGAGCAATCGAGGAGATGCAGTCCCCGAAGACGCATCGGGAGGTTCAGGTGCTGAATGGCCGGTTGGCCGCGATGAATCGCTTCCTATCCAAGGCGAGTGACCAAGCCATGCCATTTTTTGATGTGCTGAGGGCCCACAAGAAGTTCGAATGGACCGACAAGTGCGAGGAGGCGTTCCAGGCACTCAAGCAGCACCTACGTACCCTTCCGCCGTTGGCGAAACCAGTCCCATGCAAGCCGCTTTATCTCTATTTGGCTGTTTCTGATGTGGCTGTTAGTTCTGTTTTGATCAAAATTGTCAAGGGCAATCAAGTGCCTATCTATTATGTAAGCAAGGCGTTTGCCAAGTCTGAAATAAATTATCCCGCTATTGAGAAGTATCTCTTTGCGTTGGTTATTGCCGCTCGAAAACTACGACCTTACTTCCATGCCCATGAAGTCACGGTATTGACTAATCAGCCCTTGAAGCACTTTTTGAACCGACCGGAGGCGTCGGGGAGACTGGTGAAATGGGCCATCGAGCTGACGGAGTTCCGTATTCATTTTGCTCCGAGAACTGCTATTAAGGGCCAGGCATTGGCAGATTTTATAGCTGAGTCTACGGCACCCGATCTGGAAGTAACGGGTCCCGCAGAGGGGGCAACCATGGAAGAGGCCCCGATAGCAGAACAGGCCCCGATAACAGAACAGCCAAATGAAGAGAACACCTAGGAGATGTACACTGATGGTTCATCGAGTGTAGAAGGCTCGGGGGCAGGATTTGTATTGATACCGCCCGGTGGAGGCGAGCCCCTACGATATGCCTTGGCGTTGACGTTCAAAGCCACCAACAATGAAGCAGAATACGAGGCTCTCATCACGGGCCTCAAGATTGCCAAGGGTACGGGGGTCGACCATCTAAAGATGAAGTGTGATGCCAGCTTGGTTGTAAATCAAGTCCAGGGGAACTATGAAGCCAGGAGCCCGACAATGAAGAAGTATTTGCACGAGGTGCAGACTTTGAAGGGAAGCTGCAAAAGCTTCGATATCGAGGCGATCCCAAGGGAAGAAAACGAGGAAGCAGATGCCTTAAGCAAGTTTGCTTTGGGAGTGGCCCCCGAGGAGAATCGGAAGGTACATTTCCTGGAGAAGGTGATTATCTCAAACATTGATCAAGCGGAGATCTGCGCTATTGAGACAGGATCGGAGGAAGAAGAGAAGCCCACTTGGATGACCCCGATGGTCACATACCTGACTACGGGGGCACTTCCCGATGACAAGGTGGCAGCTTTCAGGTTGCGTCGGATTGCGGACAACTACGCGATGGTGGACAACCAGTTATACAAAAAAGGGTATGTAAAGCCTTTCTTAAAATGCGTGGCGGAACCCGACACGAATCGGATCCTGAGGGAACTACATGAGGGAGTCGCAGCCTGTCATGAAGGGGCCCGATCTCTTGTAAGGAAGGCGCTAAACTTGGGCTACTATTGGCCTTCGATGAACAAGGAGGCGACAGCAATGGTCCGATCCTGTGATGCATGCCAGAGGTACGCTCCGAATATCGTGGCTCCCGCCGCGGACTTAATGGCCATCAGGAGTGCATGGCCCTTCGCGCAATGGGGGATTGACTTGGTGGGACCTCTTCCCCAAGCGAAAGGTCAGTGCAAGTATTTGCTCGTGGCTATCGATTACTTCTCAAAGTGGATAGAGGCTAAGGCATTGGCCAGGACGACGGGGCAGCAGATCCTCAAATTCCTCCAAACTCAAATCATATCCCGGTATGGGGTTCCTCGAGTGTTGATCAGCGACAACGGCCCTCCGTTCAATGGGACTCAGTTGAAGGAGTACCTGGAGGAGTTGAACATCGAACATCGGACCGCTTCAGTCCGCCACGCTCAAACCAATGGCCAGGTGGAATCAGCCAACAAGATCGTGATGGATGGCTTGAAGAAGAGAGTCTATGCCTTGCAGGGCCATTGGCTGGATGAGCTCGAAAACGTGTTGTGGGCTGTGAGAACAACACCCAAACAATCGACAGGAGAAACTCCGTTTGGCCGGGTCTATGGCACGGAGGTAGTCGCTCCCGTGGAAATAGCGGTGGCGTCCCATCGCGCGAAATATTACGAGCCTCTGACAAATGAGGAAATGAGGCGTCTAGACTTAGACTTGCTCGAGGAGAAAAGAAGGAAGACTGATGAAGTTCAGGCCCGAATGCGTCTGGCAACAGCCCGATATTACAATCGGCGTGTCAGGTCCCGACAATTCTTCCTGGGAGAATTTGTCTGGCGGAGGAACGAGTTCGTTCATCAAGATCGGATCAACAAGCTATCGCCAAAATGGGAGGGACCTTACAAGATCGTAGGGATGCCAGCACCCAATGCATACAAGCTAGAGGACCTTGATGGCAAGACGTTGAAGCATTCCTTCAGTGGCGAACACTTGAAGAAGTATCATGTTTGATATTAAGACGCCGCGAAGGGCTATTTATGAAGCATTCATTCAATAAGATCCGATGTAAGCCTATTTTGAGTTATTTATGAATAAAAGAAGTTGCTTCCGATCAAATTGCTTTTAGATTTATTCTAACAGCTAATAAGACGTCCTGAAGGACGCGACAAAAGCCTTCCGAGGTACGATAAAAGCCTTCCGAGGTATGCGTAAGTCGTCTATATGATGCGGCCAAAAGCCTTAACGGGTACGGACAAAAGCCCTACGGGGTACATGTAAGTCGTCTTTATGATGCAACCAAAAGCCTAGGTACGAAAAAGCCCTGATGGGTCCGCGTAAGTCGTCTATATGATGCGGCCAAAAGCCTTAACGGGTACGAAAAATCCTTAACAGGTCCGCGTAAGTCGTCTATATGATGCGGCCAAAAGCCTTAACGGGTACGAAAAAGCCTTAACAGGTCCGCGAAAGTCGTCTAGCAAAGACGCGATAAAAACCCTTAAAGGGTATGATTAAAGTCATCTGATTTGGCAAGATAAGAGCCCTAAGGGGTGTTGAAAATGGCCTTGAAAGGCAGGGACGAGAAACCTTAAGTGGTGAAGTCCCGATTGGACGAGAAGCCTTAAGTGGTGAAGTCCCGATTGGACGAGAAGCCTTAAGTGGTGAAGTCCCGATTGGACGAGAAGCCTTAAGTGGTGAAGTCCCGATTAGACGAGAAGCCTTAAGTGGTGAAGTCCCGATTGGACAAGAAACCTTAAGTGGTGAAGTCCCGATTGGATGAGAAACCCTAAATGGTGAAGTCCCGAGTCAAGCGTCGGAAGGACGTATGGAGTCATCTCAAGTGGTGCATCGGAACATTCTGAGTAACGAGTTTAAAGCCGCTTTAAATAGGTGCAAACGATTATCGAGACCAAAACAGAAAAGAAATTCCTTATATAAAGGCTCGAAGGCCTAGGAGTTCTGATACAAAAGACGAAGGAGAAAAAACTACAAGGACTAAAAAGATGTAACACTAGACTTGGTCCTTGTTGGAAGATGGATCCTCAGCAGTATCGGAGGGAACAAGGTTCGGAGGGGCCTGGGCAGAAGGCTCCGCAGCTGGCGGAGTCGGGTCCACGGTAGCGGCATCTTCACTCTCCGCGGGAAGGTTGAAATACTTCTCCGCGACAGGCGCGAGTGTCCCGAACTTCGTGAAGTCAATGGAATTTGGGTAAGCTGTATAGAGCTCTTCAACGGCGTTGTATAAGACATCCTCCATCTCGGACTTGCAGAATTCTACAGCAGCCACCTTAAATTCTTCGGAGTTCCGATACTCCCCGCGGCCCTGTAGGCGGCCCTCCTCGAGGCCTTGAGCCTTTCCCTCAGCCAGCTTGGCAGAGAACTCAGCCCTCTCCGCCTCAGACCTCGCCTTGGCCTCCGCGAGAAGACCCGCGAAGACGTCCTTCTCGTGAATGAGTTGCTTCTTCTCCGCCTCATTCCGCTGCTGCTCCACCTGGACCATCTTCCGCTCCCGACGCATGACAGCCTCATGATCGTGGACTTTCTTGAGCAGGCTCGAGGTCATCTCGTCTAGGAGAGCTTTCTCCTTGGCCATCTTGTTCTTGGCCGCCACTGCCTCTTCGAGTTCTACCTGAAGCTTGGTTAAGGCATCAGGGTTCGACTTGGCTTCCGCCTCCTCCAAAGCACTCTTCAGAGCTAAGGCGATGGCGAAACAACGCAGCTGGTCCGCAGTTTCCTAAGGCGAAGGGAAAAAAGTTAAGAATTTGATGATCGAAAGCAAGGATAGAGAAGAAAACAAACAAAGGTAAAGTATTACCTCCATCCGACGGACGGCCATGGAGCGGAACTCCTCTTCGATGTCTTCCCGCGACAAGCAAAGTGGCTGTCTCAAAGCCGGAGGAATTGACCCTGCCAGCAGATGCAGGGCCAAGTCGGGCTGAAGATTATCCCGTCGGATCGAAAACCCGTGGAGGGATTCGATCGGACGCCAGGGAATCGCCGCCTGGTCGGAGGTATAGACCTTGTAAACCTCATCCATCGGAAGACGAGGGATGACCTCGGCATCATCGGCGGGAGGAGCTACCTCGGTCGGAGGAAGCTCAGGAGTAGGAGTACGGAAAGCAGGAGGAGGACTCCGGGACACGTCCCTCACAGCGGGCCTCATGCTCCTTGACCCCGACCTTCCGCGGGGAAGCAGGCCCCCCTCGTCAGGCTCCTCGACAGAAGGAGCGGCCTCCAAATCAGTCACCTGACGGAACTGAGCTTCCTCCGGGACATCCTCCCGCATCAGTTCTTGCGGAGCTGCAGTCTCCGCTGGAATGACAGCCTCCGTCGGGACAGGAGTGTCCGAGGGACCTGCGGTGGCAGGACGAACATGATCAGGAATAATTCCGCCAGGACACCAGAGAATTTGACGTTCGACATGCTGGTCTTTCCCATGGAAGTTATAATATCCCGCCTTGAGAACGCGGGGGACTTCTCCTTGAAGGATATATTTAATTTCCCGAACCCGCGACTCCCGATCGGCGGGGATAAATTCCTTAGGAACTAATTTCTTATATCGTTTAATTGCACGACAAACGCGCTTACCTTCCTCGACGGTAGTGGCCCCGAAGGCCCGATCTATCACCCCCCTCCTAGCCTTCTTGGCCCCGACCTGCTCTCCAGTTGGAGGAGCAACAGATAGAGGAGTGGAAGAGGAAGCACCTTTCTTCACCAGCTTTCGCTTCCGCTTGGAGCCACTCTGGACGGCATCAGTCTCGCCCTGCTTCATAATGAGATGGGTCAGCAGAGAAGCCTTGTTGGCTGCAAAGGTAAAAAATAAGATAGTTAGAAATATTACCCAGATGACCAAATCCTTGGAAACAGAGTCAAGGAGTCGGACTCCGATAATGATCAGGTCCTTCTCCCGGAGCTTGTTGGCGTCGAGGGGTATGAAGTTGTCTCCCCAACGGTAGAGCTGAACCATCTGGAGGGTGTTGAGGTCATCCTCAGTGTAGTCTAAGAGCTTGGGGGCAGGGTCCGCCACGACCTCCCATCGAGGCCATGGGACAGAGCTGTGTTGGACGAAGAAGTAGTACTTCTTCCATCCGCTATTGTCAGACCCCGAGTCGCGTATCAGTATCCGATCCTTGTGGAACTTCCAAGTCTCGCTATCACAGCCAAAACGTGAAAGTTGTTCCTTTGTCCACTTGGGGAGTCGGGGGGAGAAGGAGCAGACACCAGCTTTGTTGCACTTCATGCCGTAGAAAGTGCGGAATAGCAGTAGACTGTACATCCACTGCTGGCGGTGGCATAAGAATTGGAAGGCATTCCACACGCGGATGGCGTGTGGAGAGAAGGTACAAGGATGCGTTTTGTAGAAGTTGCACATCTCCACCATATTTCCGCAGAAGGGGAGCCGAATCCCCGCGCTTATTTGACCGGCGGAGACGAACACTTCCCCTGCCCGAGGAGGCGTAATGATGTGCTTCCTTCTGACAGCAGGTTGAGACTCATACGGGAAACGAGGTTCCCAATCTGAGGTAATACACCCCTCTCTAAGGGCAACCTCATATGAAGCCTCAGAGATCTCATTGACGGCAAATTCGAAAATGAAAGGAGCCCTAGCCTCAGAACTAGCTTCGTCTAAAACGATTGCAAACAAAAGAATTTGAGAAAAGGAGAACAGACAGCAAGTAAATCACGAAAACATAGAGGAAAGCCCTTACCAGACATGATCGGTGGTCGAAGAGGTAAAATGAAGGAAGATCGGAAGGGTTGAAGGCCTTGATCACTTGAACAGCAGGAGGAGCTTGGAGAAGAAGCTTCGAATGCAAGAATGGCTGAAATCGAGAGAGTGCAGAAGAAGTGAATAAAGCCAGGGTTTTAGCTTTTATAAGCAAAAGGACAACGGAGGGGACTTAATCTTGACCGTTGAAGACGAAACGACTTGATCTCAATCGTTGAAATTATGAAGACGGTACGGAAGAGACAGCTGGATGGGCCTGATCTGCACCGTTGAAGACGAAACGACTTGATCTCAATCGTTGAAATTATGAAGACGGTACGGAAGAGACAGCTGGATGGGCCTGATCTGCACCGTTGAAGAGGAAACGACACGATCTTAATCGCCGAGATCATAGGTACGGAAGGGACGTGAGTGACATCACAGCTGCTTTTCCAGAAAACAACGGTCACGCCGGTTTAAACGTCGTTTCCTTATCCCTAGGCATTTAATGCTACAGTAACCGAGGAGTCTCCTCGGATTTGGCAACTGCCCATGGGGTCTGGTGGGCCCAAGGTAATAATGAGTAAGAGACTCTGTTATACAACAATTACACGCAAGGCAAAAACCTCCGACGGTGGTATCGGAGGGTATGAAGACAAAAGCCTCCGACAGCAAGATCGGAGGATCGGAACTGAAAGACACGGCGAACTAAAAGTACCCCATGTCTTGGGGGCAAATGATGGGCTCCGATGGAATCGTTAGCCCCGTTAACAGCCAGTGGACGGCGAATAGGTCCAGTGGGCCTCGTGAAAGGCCTGGAGGGCCCAAAGGCCCAATATGAAGGGTCCCGATGATAGCGGCCCCGACACATGAGCTAGATGCTCCCGACAGGAAGCCTCTGAGCAGGCCCCGATATGCCTTAGTAAAGGCCCCGACAATAAAGCCCCGCAGAGGCTGGACCTGTCCCGTAGAGACTGAAGGTCCTGGGTGGTGACCTAGAATGAGACAACTCTGGAGTCCCCGACAGGAGTCGTGAATTGTGATCAGAGGACAAAGACCGAGAAACCCGCCTACTAGATAGAGTAGTGGGAGACGGTTAAAGATATAGATAAGCCCCCCGAGATACGCAGGGCGTGCCCGAGATACGCGGAGTATGGGTAAGATACGCGGAGCGTGGGGCGAAATCTACGGAATCCCTAACGACGGAATCGTGGCGAGATACACGGAATCATGGGAAAAACGGCCAATCATGGCCACAGGTAACTGAGTAACTTCCCCTCCTATATAAATGAGGAAGTTACCTCAGAAAACCCGAATCATCTAATACGAACTTAGACTTTCTGCTTACCACCCCATTGATCACATACTCATTTAAGCATCGGAGAGGGATTCTAGGTCACCACCCAGGTCATCCCCTTTTGCAGGATTACGCGGAGCCCAGGAGTCCAAAGCTTTCCGTCAAGGACGTAACGGAGCTTCGCCCGTGATCCAACAAGAAGCATCTGCCCGCTGACTACGGCAGCTTCGGTTTGGAATTCAGTACTAGCCTTGTAGCCAACAATGATATCCAGGGCGGGCTTCTTGTACGCCTCTACCTCCGCCTTCAGCCTGGCAATCTCCTCTTGGTGAGAAGCTACCTTGGCGCGGAAAGTCCTCAGAACAACGGAAGAGGTACGGCGAGCACTGTCAAACAATGCACCAAGAGTCATGGAGGCCCTTAGAATGTCCTTAAGGGAGGAGAGCTCTTCACACATAGTCACCGAAGCCTCATTCAGACGAAGAAGCTCCTCTTCCAGGCGAGTAACCTCTCCTTGAAGGCGCTGCACCTCTCCTACCTCCGACTCCACCTAGGCGAGTCTCCATTTTAAAGAGGAAACTTCGTCGTCCAAGTCGACGAGCAGCTGACCAACTTGGAGAAAGTCACAAGTAGCCTAGAAAGAACAGGGCAAAATAAGTACAGGATCGACCTCAAAAATTATATGTGATAAAAAAGAATAGCAAGTCTTTTTTACCTTGGCCTGCCGGTGTAAGAACACATGAGCAGTCTCGCCGACACTCGATGGGTAGGCGAGGGCGGTCCTGAGGGGGATGGAGCCATTTATGAGGTGGAGGGATAACTCTCTATTGGCGATAGAGTGACCCTCCTTCAACCGGTATCTCTTCAAAGAGGCGAGGGGATCCCAGTCGGTATTTCCAGATGAAGAGTCGGAGGCAGAGTGGAACATCTTCCAAGTAAATGAAAGACCCTCAAACTTCAAGCCAGTCATGGTTTGGGAACTCGAAGATTCAGCACGACCCCTACCCTTCGGATCGACTTCTACAAAAAAGGAGGATGTTAGAAAAATTCCATGAAAGTACAAGAAAAGATGAAATCAATGATAGAGAATTCCTACCTTTGAAAGATTGGGTGCTGGAAGCAGCAGGAACGGCTAAGGAGGCCGTCTCTTGGAATTCTGAGATTGGGGTGGCGACAGTCATTCTCGCCCTTTTGATAGGCTTTACAATGCCTCTATTGGCGTTCCTCTTGGTCCTCACGCGAGGAGTCTTCGTGTCGCCTTCTGCAGATTCCGCCTTTTCAAAATCAGGAGCAGCATTAGTAAGAGCTCCCTCTAGAGAGGGTTGTTCAGAGACGACCTCCGCGCTGGTCGCCACAGAATCGTCCACCAAGGGCACTCCTGTTGCCGCCTGACCACAAGCATCAAAAAGCTTCTCAAAGATAACTACTAAAAACCAAATAAGTATTTAAAAAGCAATGACGAAGAAAAATAAAAATTACCCAGTTGAGAGGAGAGTCTTCGGTGCGAAGGCGGATTGAAGCTCAAATAAAAGCCTCCTTTGTTGTATCTTCAACAGAGTTCCACGGCTCAAAGTCTTCTGAGGTAACGACGGCGTGAATTTGGCCAACCGTGGCGAGTTTTTTAGGAGTTAACCCGCGTAAAGTTGGGGCACCGTCAGCACCAAGGAGAGGGTTTATAGGCCAAGTGACGCCTTCTCAACAAACGAAGTAATAATGCTTCCAATTCTAATTATAAGACTTAATCCCAACCACCAATTTCTTGGCCGATTACCTAGAAAATTGGTCGTCTGAGGGCCATCGACACTTAAAACCAAAGATCGACACCTCACTCCTCAACTGGTGATAGAAATATCTAAAGACCAAAATAGTGTACGTCCAATAGTAGATGTATCACAAACAGCGGAAACCAACCCATAAGTGAATAGCATTGACTGTGAGCTGACAAGGATGTATCCCATAATGCTCACAGAGCTCGTCCAACTTGGTGCAGAAAGGAAATTAAAGCCCTGCCTCGATCTGACCCAAATAAACAGGGACCTCTCCATCCCTAGCCCGATATTCTTGTCCGGTGGGACTAGCATATCGAGGGCCTTCAGGATCGCTTAAATTAGCCATAGTCATAGCTTTTACAAAAGTGACGCTGGACAGTTTATTTTCTTTGAGGGGTTCAGGAAAAGAGGGAATGAACACTTGAAACCTACCTTGTGGGAATTGAGCAGCCATGGGAGTCTGGGAAAGAGATTGAAGGAAAGACGTTTCTCGATTAGGATCAGAAGGACCAACAGTGGCGATTCCAATTAGAATCCTCTCTTTAGGAGCACAGGGACGGGGTGAATTAGGGTTGATAAAGAAAGCACTATATTGATTCGCCAGTGTGAATAAAAACGATAGCAAGAGTAAAAATTGAAGAGTAAAACAGTGATTTTAATCTAAAAGCATCCGCCGCTTGGATTACTTCCCAAAGAAGTCTTCCCGAGGTCAGTCATTCATTGGGTCATCCACCGACAACATGACCGTTGCCTTGCACCTGTCAAGGGTTTATCAAGATGACTCTCCAGCTTCTCCAAAACCTCCAACGGTCAGGAAAGCCATCAGCCGAGTGCCACGCCTCCACTAAAGATACTCTCTTCAAATCTACATATCAAAAGCTGGTAAACAGAATAAAGACAGAATCTCGCCGAGATGTATTCGGAAATTATACTCGACTCAAGACCTCCTCTTCGCGAATGAAGTTGACGAATTAAGTCTCGGGGGCAAGTGTTGGGTTACGATTAAACACAACATGACTAGAATAAAGTCAAGCAAGTTTAAAAGGCGATATCGATAAGTCGTCGACCAACCTTGTTCACTAGTCTCCCTGGCGAATAATTCATTATACTCCCTAAAGAGGGAGATTATCCTCTCTGCCAACTCTGATGGCAAAGCTGACCCGATTTTAACCCTATTATCTTCTCCATCAATGACGAATCCTACCAGTTCCTCCATCAGAGAGGGTCGTCCACATTCTTCTCGTGGGTCTTCGTCGGTGACGATAGATAGGGTCTATTTTTGGTTGCGTCTCCGGAGGAGGTTGACATAACATTGTCGAGATTCCCTTTGGTCGCCCCATACTTCCCCTGTTCCATGGTGAGTGGGGAATCTCATAACCTGATGAGCGGTTGAGGGAACGGTATAGTTGGATTTAAGAGTTGTTCCCCCCAATATGTCGTTGTAGGCGTTGATTTGGTCGACGACTATGAATCGCACTTTAAAATGTAAGGCCTTCCATCCTTTTCCTAGAATTAAAGGGAGTTGGATCGCTCACAAGGGGTAAGTCATTCTCCCTGCAAATCCTACTAGTGGAGAAGTCATTTCCTGTAGATCGTTTTTTTGGTATCCCATCGCAGCGATGACTTCGTAAGCGATTACGTCAGCCGAACTACCTCCATCGATAAGTATTCATTTTACCTCGAAATCATTTATCCGAGTTGTGATTACCAGGGCGTCTTCATGAGGTTGTGTTGCCTTAGAAAATTTATATGTGGAGAAGGTGACCGACATTGGCTCCAACTCCCTTGGTGTCTTCTACGTGCTTGACGATGAGACACCCTGAGCTGCGTAGAGGTCCCGCGCCGAGCTTGAATCTCCTCCTGCTGCAAATCCTCCTGACAAGACGTTGATGTCGTTGTCCGGAGGGGTCCTCTACCTTCTTCGTTCATGGGAACGATGACGATGGTGACGTTGGATCTCTCTTTGCATAAATTCTAGTTCTCTCCTGGCGAGGAGGCAATCTTCTGTGTCGTGCCCCTCTGCTTGGTGACATTCACAGCAGGGGAGGGGATGACGATTTCCTCCAGCCATTTGAAGTCTTTCCAATCTCTGTTGGGTTTTCCAAAATTCTATTAAGAGAGATCCTCGCATGTAAGAGCTCTCGCCTTGGCCTCAGAAGGTATCTTGTTGGTTTGGGTGACTCGTCTGAGATTGTTCTACCCTAACATGGCGGCTCACCCTATGAAATAGGTCATCCCATCTTTCCACAGGTTCCGTGAATTGGGTGATGGCTAAGGATTTGGATTGTGGTCCCAACTCTCTGAAGAATGCGCGGATGGCTTCTCCCTCTGATAGTTCGCCTCCACAATAGGCACCTTGGAAATGCCTAAAGTAGCTTTCCACGGTTTCTACCGATCCTTGGAAAACGCCCTCAGGTCTCCGTGTTTGGTTTCGTCTCGAGTGACTCCTTGGTGGTGCCATGACTTTTTTATCACCTTCCCACAGCTGGTGCAAAATGTTAGGATCAAATTGACGTGGCCCGAGGCTCCTGATAGTGGACTTCGAGGTCTCGCCTTCGATGGACACTTCTAGGTATCTATGTCAAACTCAATATGTACTTAGTTTCCTTCTAAGTGTCTGGTAGGCGAGAACCTGAAAAGGGGGTGGGGATTTTCCCCTAATTCCACTTTGAAGCTTAAGTCAGTAATGGAATTTGAGATAATACTTTAAGAAGTATGTGATTAGATTATAAAGTAATGAAAGTGCTCTCCTATTTATAGGGAGAGATTGTACCGACTTTAAGTGGCGGCAGCTGTGCTTTGGCTGTCCAGTGGCGGTGGCCGCCTTTTTCTGATTGGTTGAGGGGGACGTTGGAGTGTCAGTAGGTGTCAAGCAGGTTGCCACCTCATCATTTCTTAATGTCGAAGGTTTCTCTAACAAGGTAACAAGTAGGTTGCCACCTTAGCTTTACATGGGGAGGGAGGTTTCCATGGGACTAAAGGCGGCGAGCAGGTCGCCAGCTAGTACCTCTTTCTTAGGAGAAAATTTTTCTTTGGGACGGCAAGCAGGTGCCAGCTGGTACCTCTTCCTTAGAGTTAAGGGTTTTCTTGATAGCACTTGGTTGCCGACTCGACTCGTACCTTAAGAGGGAGAGTCTTTGAATGGACCTGTCGCATTTCTTCAGGTGTTTGTCTTAGTTGTTGACATCCTTTTGTATTGGTGTCGATCATTTATCTTCGTGCTCTCATTCTGAACTTAAGTAGACGTCAACTTATCTTTTAAGAGTCCCGACTTTTAACATTCTCGACCTAGTTAGGGTTACCTCGAATCATACCCCAACACACAGTTTACTACATGAGTGACAGTTAACAGCGCATCATCCCAAATGAGATCGGAAGTTGAGCTTGCAACATCATGGTTTTTACCATGTTCAAGAGTGTATGATGACGTCGCTCCGCCCCACCGTTCTGTTGTGGCGTATAAGGGATCGTCGTTTGACGAACAATGCCCCTTTCATTGCATAACTTATCAAAATCATTTGAGTGGTATTCTCCACCTCTGTCAGTGCGCAAGTTTCTCACCTTTTGTTCTAGCTGATTCTCTACGAGATTGAGATAGCTCTTAAAGCACTCAATAGCCTCGGATTTAGGAGTAATCAGATGAGTAATCCCAAATGGATAAAGTTATTAATGAAAGTAACTCGAGCTTCAAACAATAAATCTTTATATTAAATTTGTACTTCAAATTGTTTCGTTTCCATAATTTAATTATCGGTTTCATACACGTCTGTCGTTACGTTATCAATTAAATTTTTGCAGTACTAACAAATAAGGAATAGTATCGTTCAACCTCATTATGCAATGATCAGAATGGTAAGATTGGGATCTAGCAGTGCAAGGTGAAACAAACATAACTTGGTCGAAGCATTCAAATTATGAAGAATCCTGATCCCCTTATTTGTACAAACCAAAATGTATTTTACTGAATGAGAGAAATGTTTTAGCAAGCAAGGAAATGAAGAGTTCAAAGTTAAACTTCCGCTCTTCATTTATTCACTTCATCCTTTTATTCCAGGGATGTCCTCATTTGGTCTCACGTTCCTTCCTCACCTCGGTTCTGTAATTCATAAGTGGGATTGAATTACTCACTAGGTTATAGGAATATGAAGAGAACATATGACTTTCGTCACTATTTCCTAGAAAATACCTTTAGAGGGTTAGTACAGGTAGATGCCAGTTGGCATTTTACCCCACACCTGAAACATGTTCGAGTTTTCTCTTTACGTGCTCTTTTCTTCTGCATATTCTTTCCACCATCTTGCTTAGGTTTGAAGTTTATTTGATCATTCGGAACAGATACATTGTTAGTGTAAACACCTAATTTTGGCACACGCGTAGCATGTTCAAAATGTCATATGTGGCGCGTTAAATGAGGAAATGTCGAATTATTGCAAGTCCCGAAGCTTAGGAAAAATTAGAATACTTATTTGTATTTATTGTAGAAAATATTTGTTGAATATTTAGTAATAAATTTCTAAATATTTAGCATTTATGGTTAGAATAAATCAACAATATTTATTTTCTAGTTAGAATAGTTACTAGGTATTATAAATAGAGTAGTAGTTAACATTGTATGGGCCACAGAGAGAATAAAAAAGGACTAACAACAATGAAGATAAAATAATGGGTTAAGAACACAATAGGGGCATGAATGTTTGCCCATGTTGCCAAAAGGGGTCTGAATTGAAAAATGGTATTATTAAGGGCCTAAATTTTCATGTTTGTGTTTTTTCGGGTTTCCGTCCAAATTTTCTGTTAAATGTAACGGAACCACGTAAAATGACAGAATTACCCTTTTGCAATTAATATACAATTTATCAGTTTAATTAATGAAATGTGAAATGTCTAAAATACCCCTGCACACTAATTATGCCCTTAAGGCCACCACGGCTCCGGCCACCGTCCCGGCGACCACCACCCCCACCCCGACTCCGGCAACCACCACCCGGCTCCAGGGATCACCACCCCGACTCCGGCGACCGCCAAAAAAGCTCCGATCGGGGCCACAGAGCTCCAGATCGGAGCTCTCTCTGGCCCCGATCGGAGCCACAGAGCTCCGATCGGAGCTTTTTTGGCGGTCGCCGGAGTCGGGATGGTGGTCGCCGGAGCTGGGTGGTGGTCGCTGATGGGTTCCGATGTAATCGTTAGCCCCGTTAACAGCCAATGGACGGCGAGTAGGTCCAATGGGCCTCGTGAAAGCCTGGAAGGCCCAGAGGCCCAGTACGAAGGGTCCCGACTTAAGCGGTCCCGACATAAGAGCTGAACGCTCCCGACAAGAAGCCTCTGAGTAGGCCCCGATATGCCTTAGTAAAGGCCCCGATAATATAGCCCCACAGAGGCTGGACCTGTCCCGCAGAGACTGAAGGTCCTGGGTGGTGACCTGGAATGAGACAACTCTGGAGTCTCCGACAGGAGTCGGGACTTGTGATCAGAGGATAAAGACCGAGAAACCCGCCTACTAGATAGAGTAGTGGGAGACGGTTAGAGATAAAGATGAATCCCCCGAGATACGCAGGGCGTGCCCGAGATACGTGGAGTATGGGTAAGATACGCGGAGCGTGGGGCGAGATATATGGAATCCCAACCGAGGTATACGGAATCGTGGCGAGATACACGGAATCATGGGTACAACGGCCAAGCATGGTCACAGGTAGCTGGACAACTCCTCCTCCTATATAAAGGAGGAAGTTACCCCAGAAAACTCATATGCTCTCTAATACGCACTTAGAATACTGCTGCCACCCCATTGATTGTATACTCATTTAAGCATCGGAGAGGGATTCTGGGTCACCACCCAGGTCATCCCCTTTTGCAGGATTACGCGGAGCCCAGGAGTCCAGAGCATTCCGTCAAGGACGTAACGGAGCTTCGCCCGTGATCCAACATTGGCGCCGTCTGTGGGAACTTACAAAAAGTCAAGATAGTTTCTACCAGATCAATGGCCGGTGGTGGTAAGAAGTAGCAGGTTCAGGCTGGCAGTTCTCGTCCCGCAGGAACTGTGAATTCCCCGTTGCCAGAACGTGTTGCTGAACAAGGTGAGAACCCCGCTCTTTCCCAGACAGGGGGGCAGGGTGATGGTTATGAGGTCTCAGTCCGAGAAACGGAGATGAACAGGCAGGATGTCCCGCGTAGGGAGGAAGATGAGGCTCCCCCGAACCCGGTGGGCCATAGAGGAGGAAGAGTCCCGCGAAGGGAAGAAGGGTCGTCTTCGAACTCGGAGTTGGCCAAGGCAGTAGCAGATGCTATGCCCATGTTCTTGGCTGCCATGGAGGCCTTGCTGGACAAGAGAGAGGCCGTCAGGAGGGCGGAAGAGTTGCCTCTGCGAGAAGAATTACCTCCACCCCCCCCCCCCCCCCCCCCGAGGGTGGCCCCAGAAGAACGGGAGGTTCAGGAGGTTCCGCCCAGGAGCAAGGGCAAAGAGCCAGCGCACTTGGAGAAATTCGTGGTCGACGGCCCGGGACCAGTGCAAAACAGGACCATTCCCCTGAATGACCCCATCACCCCCGATCAGGTGGTGAAGATCCTTAGCATCTGCATGGGTGATCAAAAGCAGATGACATCGGAGCTGAGGGATCGATCCAGTCATCCTTTTGTTCCGCGGCTGATAGATACCGTTGCCTCGCCCGGGCTAGGTATTCCAACCATCAAGGAGTACGATGGTGAGGGGGACCCAGTTCGCCATGTTCAGAGACATGTCCAGGCCTGCATGGGTAGGACTTCAAACGACGATCTCATATGCTCGCTGTTCCCGATCACCCTGGGAGAAAGGGCCATGACCTGGTTTTTCAGCCTCCCGCCAGGATGCATCACGTGCTGGGCGGACATGCACGATCGGTTTATCAAGCAATATCAGGGCCGTAGGCGCCTCCTGAAGAGTGTGAGGTCCTTGACCCAGGTGGTGCAGAGACCCGACGAATCGTTGGCGTACTACTACCAACGGTTCACTGCGAGTGATGCGGAGATCGATGAAGAAATATCGGAGGGTGAGACCATCCGTACTTTCCTGCGGAACCTGAGCGCTCCGTACGGTTCCGACCTGATGCACAGCGTAGCCGCGAAGGCAGTGTGGAGTATGGAGGCCTTGCAAGCGAGGGTAAAACAGCAGATCGACGTCCAAGAGTCGAAGATTGCTGCCGGGGAGCTTGATCCTCCGAAGTCGGGAAGAGGAAAGCCATCGTCTAAATTGTCAGATGATCGCAAGAGGAGCGACAAATCGGAGGGAAGTAGAAACCGCGGTCGCCCCGAGAAAAGAGAGGACAAGCGTCCCCCGAGGAAGGACAATCGAGAAGGTCGGGCTGTTCCCATCAATAGCTCGATGACTTCTGTGTTAGCTGTGATGGACCGATAGGGTCTCGCCCGATACCCTCCGAGAAAAGAAGGCGAATTCCTAGGAGGCCGCCCTGACCATTACTGTCGCTACCATCGAGCCAATGGTCACGACACCGAAAACTGTTGGGAGCAGAAGAAGGAAATTGAGAAGCTGATCCAGAAGGGGAAGCTAAAAGAGTTTGTCGGAAGGGGACGGTGCCGATCTCGTTCCAGAAGTCGGTCACGATCCCGTTCCAAGTCCCGCAACCGATCCCCGAAGAAGAAGAAGGTTGAGCCAGAAGCCTCAGGTTCAGGTGCCCGTAAGGAGAGGCGGGGAACTATCAACGTCATCCATGGAGGAATGACGGCGGGAGGCGATACCTCTGCTTCTCGGGAGAACTACGCTTCCCGCATATCTACCGCGGTGGTGCTAGGCAAAAGGTCCCGGTCGTGGACCTTGAAGGAGGAAATGGTGATTTCCTTCTCGGCGGAGGATCTAGTAGGCGTGGAGAGCCCTCACGACGACGCCTTGGTCGTGACCCTGGACGTGGACGGATTCGAGATGAAGCGGATCCTGATAGACGGAGGGAGTTCCTCTGACATCCTTTTCATGGACGCTCTGGAAGCCATGGGAAAGACGAAAAAGCACCTGACACAGGTGGACTTCCCGATGGTGGGATTCTCTGGTTCCACTTCTTACCCGTTGGGAATGATTACCTTACCAGTGGAGTTTGGTAGTGGCTGGAAGATGGAGAAGCGAAATGTAGATTTCGTCGTAGTGGAGTCTGCGGGGGCATACAACGCTATTATCGGGAGGACCACTATCAACCTTCTCATGGCAGTCGCCTCGACGGTCCACCAGAAGATGAAGTTCCCGACTGACAACGGAGTTAGAGAGGTCAAGGGTGACCAAGTGGCGTCGCAAAAATGCTATGTTAATGCTACCCGAAGGAGAAGGAGGGAAGCCATGACTGTCCTTCAGACTGATGCCGATCCTCGAGAGGAGTATGGGCGTCCCGCCCCCATGGAGGATCTAAAGGAGGTTGAGATTGATGGGCCTCAGAGGAAGGTGAAGATCGGGTCTGCTTTGTCGGAAGAAAGAGCCCGAGAACTGATCAAGCTCCTGAAGGAGTTTAAAGAGCTGTTTGCCTGGTCCCCGAGTGATATGCTAGGAATCAGCCCCGACGTGATAGTGCACGAGCTGAAAATAGACCCCGCAACCAAGCCTATCGCGCAGAAAAGACGTCCGATGGGCGCGGACAAGAGGATCGCGATCCAGCAAGAGGTGGGCAGACTGCTCGATGCTGGATTCATCAAGGAGCTCCGATTCCAGACTTGGGTTGCTAACCCAGTCCTAGTGCGAAAGAGTAACGGGAAGTGGCGGATGTGTGTCGATTTCCGCGACTTGAACAAGGCCTGCCCGAAGGACTGCTACCCGCTTCCGAGGATTGACCAGTTGGTGGATGCCACATCGGGACATGAGCTGCTAAGCTTCATGGATGCCTATTCCGGTTACAACCAGATCAAGATGGCAAAGGAGGATGCCCCCCATACGGCTTTCTATGCCGACAGTGACGTCTACCACTACGACGTGATGCCCTTCGGATTGATCAATGCCGGAGCAACTTACCAGGAGATGGTGAACAAGTTGTTCGGAGACATGCTGGGGAAAACCATGGAGGCGTATGTGGATGACATGCTGGTGAAGTCCCGACAAGGAGGAGACCATGTCCAGAACTTGGCAGCGGCGTTTGAGCGGATGAAGTTCCATCAGGTTCGGCTGAACCCCGACAAATGTGCTTTCGGGGTGAACTCGGGGAAGTTCCTAGGGTTCATGGTGAGCCAGAGAGGAATCGAGGTGAATCCCGAGAAGCTGCGAGCAATCGAAGAGATGCAGTCCCCGAAGACTCATCGGGAGGTTCAAGTGCTGAACGGCCGGTTGGCCGCGATGAATCGGTTCCTATCCAAGGCGAGTGACAGAGCCATGCCATTTTTTAAGGGCTCACAAGAAGTTCGAATGGTCTGACAAATGCGAGGAGGTGTTCCAGGCACTCAAGCAGCACCTTCGCACCCTTCCGCCATTGGCGAAACCAGTCCTAGGCGAGCCGCTTTATCTCTATTTTGCTGTTTCTGATGTGGCTGTTAGTTCTGTTTTGATCAAAATTGTCAAGGGCAACCAAGTGCCTGTCTATTATGTAAGCAAGGCGTTTGCCAAGTCTGAAATAAATTTTCCCGCTATTGAGAAGTATCTCTTTGCGTTGATTATTGCCGCTCGAAAGCTACGACCTTACTTCCATGCCCATGAAGTCACGGTATTGACTAATCAGCCCCTGAAGCACTTTTTGAACCGACCGGAGGCGTCGGGGAGACTGGTGAAATGGGCCATCGAGCTGACGGAGTTCCGTATTCATTTCGCTCCGAGAACTGCTATTAAGGGCCAGGCATTGGCAGATTTTATAGCTGAGTCTACGGCACCCGATCTGGAAGTAACGCGTCCCGCAGAGGGGGCAACCATGGAAGAGGCCCCGATAGCAGAAGAGGCCCCGATAACAGAACAACCAAATGAGGAGAACACCTGGGAGATGTACACTGATGGTTCATCGAGTGTAGAAGGCTCGGGGCAGGATTCGTATTGATACCGCCCGGTGGAGGCGAGCCCCTACGATATGCCTTGGCCTTGACGTTCAAAGCCACCAACAATGAAGCAGAATACGAGGCGCTCATCACGGGTCTCAAGATTGCCAAGGGTACGGGGGTCGACCATCTAAAGGTGAAGTGTGATGCCAGCTTGGTTGTAAATCAAGTCCAGGGGAACTATGAAGCCAGGAGCCCGACAATGAAGAAGTATTTGCATGAGGTGCAGACTTTGAAGGGAAGCTTCAAAAGCTTCAATATCGAGGCGATCCCGAGGGAAGAAAACGCGGAAGCAGATGCCTTAAGCAGGTTTGCTCTGGGAGTGGCACCCGAGGAGAATCGGAAGGTACATTTCCTAGAGAAGGTGATTATCTCAAACATTGATCCAGCGGAAATATGCGCTATTGAGACAGGATCGGAGGAAGAAGAGAAGCCCACTTGGATGACCCCAATGGTCACATACCTGACTACGGGGGCACTTCCCGATGAAAAGGTAGCAGCTGTCAGGTTGCGTCGGATTGCGGACAACTACGCGATGGTGGACAACCAGTTATACAAAAAAGGGTACGTAAAGCCTTTCTTAAAATGCGTGGCGGAACCCGACACGAATCGGATCCTAAGGGAACTACATGAGGGAGTCGCGGCCTGTCATGAAGGGGCCCGATCTCTTGTGAGGAAGGCACTGAACTTGGGCTACTATTGGCCTTCGATGAACAAGGAAGCGACAGCAATGGTCCGATCCTGTGATGCATGCCAGAGGTACGCTCCAAATATCGTGGCTCCCGCCGCGGACTTAATGCCCATCAGGAGTGCATGGCCCTTCGCGCAATGGGGGATTGACTTGGTGGGACCTCTTCCCCAAGCGAAAGGTCAGTGCAAGTATTTGCTCGTGGCCATCGATTACTTCTCAAAGTGGATAGAGGCTAAGGCATTGGCCAGGACGACGGGGCAGCAGATCCTCAAGTTCCTTCAAACTCAGATCATATCCCGGTATGGGGTTCCTCGAGTATTGATTAGCGACAACAGCCCTCCGTTTAATGGGGCTCAGTTGAAAGAGTACCTGGAGGAGTTGAACATCGAACATCGGACCGGTTCGGTCGCCATGCTCAGACCAATGGGCAAGTAGAGTCAGCCAACAAGACCGTGATGGATGGCTTGAAGAAGAGAGTCTACGCCTTGCAGGGCCATTGGCTGGATGAGCTCGAGAACGTGTTGTGGGCTGTTAGAACAACACCCAAGCAATCAACGGGTGAAACACCGTTTGGCCTGGTCTATGGCACGGAGGCAGTCGCTCCCGTGGAGATAGCGGTGGCATCCCATCGCGCAAAATACTACGAGCCTCTGACAAACGAGGAAATGAGACGTCTAGACTTAGACTTACTCGAGGAAAAGAGGTGGAAGGCTGATGAAGTCCAGGCTCGGATGCGTCTGGCAACAGCCCGATATTACAATCGGCGTGTCAAGTCCCGACAATTCTTCGTGGGAGAACTTGTCTGGCGGAGGAACGAGTTCGTTCATCAAGATCGGATCAACAAGTTGTCACCGAAATGGGAGGGACCTTACAAGATCGTAGGGATGCCAGCACCCAATGCATACAAACTAGAGGACCTTGATGGCAAGACGTTGAAGCATTCCTTCAGTGGCGAACACTTGAAGAAGTATCATGTTTGATATTAAGTCGCCGCGAATGGCGCAAGTTATCTATCAATCCGATGTAAGCAAAGCTTTGAATTATCAATAAAAGAAGTTGCTTCCGATCAAATTATTTTAGATTTATTTTAATCGTTAGTAAGACGTCCTGAAGGGCGCGACGAAAAGCCTTCCGAGGTACGATAAAAAGCCTTACGAGGTATGCGTAAGTCGTCTCTATGATGCGGCCAAAAGCCTTAACGGGTACGGACAAAAGCCCTACGGGGTACATGTAAGTCGTCTATATGATGCAACCAAAAGCCTAGGTACGAAAAGGCCCTAATGGGTCCGCGTAATTCGTCTATATGATGCGGCCAAAAGCTTTAACGGGTATGAAAAAACCTTAACAGGTCCGCGTAAGTCTTCTATATGATGCGGCCAAAAGCCTTAACAGGTACGAAAAAAGCCCTTAAAGGGTGCGATTAAAGTCGTCTGATTTGGCGCGGTAAAAGCCCTAGGGGGTGTTGAAAATGGCCTTGAAAGGCAGGGACGAGAAACCTTAAGTGGTGAAGTCCCGATTGGACGAGAAGCCTTAAGTGGTGAAGTCCCGATTGGACGAGAAGCCTTAAGTGGTGAAGTCCCGATTGGACGAGAAACCTTAAGTGGTGAAGCCCCGATTGGACGAGAAACCTTAAATGGTGAAGTCCCGAGTAAAGCGTCGGAAGGACGTATGGAGTCATCTCAAATGGTGCATCGGAACGTTCTGAGGAACGACTTTAAAGCCGCTTTAGATAATTGCAAACAATTATCGAGACCAAAACAGATGAAAGAAATTCCTTATATAAAGGCTTAAAGGCCTAGGAGTTCGGATACCAAAAAACGAAGGAGAAAGACTACAAGGACTAAAAGATGTAACATTAGACTTGGTCCTTGTTGGAAGATGGATCCTCAGCAGCATCGGAGGGAGCAAGGTTCGGAGGGGCCTGGGCAGAAGGCTCCGCAGCTGGCGGAGTCGGGTCCACGGTAGCGGCCTCTTCACTCTCCGCGGGGAGGTTGAAGTACTTCTCCGCGACGGGGGCGAGAGTCTCGGACTTCGTGAAGTCAATGGAATCCGGGTAGGCTGTATAAAGCTCTTCGACGGCGTTGTATAAAACATCCTCCATCTCGGACTTGCAGAACTCTACAGCAGCCACCTTGAATTCTTCAGAATTCCGATACTCCGCGCGACCCTGCAGGCGGCCCTCTTCGAGGCCTTGAGCCTTTGCCTCAGACAGCTTCGCAGAGAACTCAGCCCTCTCGGCCTCAAACTTCGCCTTGGCCTCTGCGAGAAGATCCGCGAAGACGTCCTTTTCGTGAATGAGCTGCCTCTTCTCCGTCTCATTCCGCTGCTGCTCCACCTGGATCATCTTCCGCTCCCGACGCATGACAGCCTCATGATCTTGAACCTGCTTGAGCAGGCCCGAAGCCATCTCGTCAAGGAGAGTTTTCTCCTTGGCCTTCTTGTTCTTGGCCGCCACCGCCTCGTCGAGCTCCACCTGGAGCTTGGCTAACGCATTGGGATCCGATTTAGCTTCAGCCTCCTCCAGGGCCTTCTTCAGACTTAAGGCGATGGCAAAACAACGCTGCTGGTCCGCGGTCTCCTAAGGCAAGGGGAAAAAAGATTAGAGTTCGATGGTCGAGGACAGGAATAAGGAAGAAAACAAGCAAATGTAAAGTATTACCTCCATCAGACGAACGGCCATAGCGCGGAACTCCTCTTCGATGTCCTCCCGCGTTAAGTAAAGCGGCTGTCTCAAAGCAGGAGGAATTGACCCTGCCAGCAGATGCAGGGCCAAGTCAGGCTGAAGATTATCCCGTCGAATTGAAAACCTTTGGAGGGATTCGATCGGACGCCAGGGAACCGTCGCCTGGTCGGGGGTGTAAATCTTGTAAACATCATCCATCGGAAGATGAGGGATAACCTCGGCATCATCGGTGGGAGGAGCTACCTCGGTCGGAGGAGGCTCGGGAGTAGGAGAGCGAAAAGCAGGAGGAGGACTTCGAGACACGTCCCTCACGGCGGGCCTCATGTTCCTTGGCCCCGACCTTCCGCGGGGAAGCGGGCCCCCCTCGTCAGGCTCTTCAACGGAAGGAGAGGCCTCCAAGTCAGTCACCCGACGAAACTGGGCATCCGTCGGGGCATCCTCCAGCATCAGTTCTTGCGGAGTCGCAGTCTCGGCTGGAGTGACAGCCTCCGTCGGAGCAGGAGTCTCCGATGGACCTGCGGTGGCAGGACGAACATAGTCAGGAAGAATTCCGCCAGGACACCAGAGAATTTGACGTTCGACATGCTGGTCTTTCCCAAAGAAGTTGTAATATCCCGCTTTGAGAACGCGGGGGACTTTTCCTTGAAGGATGTATTTAATTTCCCGAACCCGCGATTCCCGATCAGCGGGGATAAACTCCTTGGGAACCAACTTCTTATATCTTTTAATTGCACGACGAACGCGCTTACCTTCCTTGACGGTAGTGGCCCCGAAGGCCCGATCTATCTCCTCCCTCCTGGCCTTCTTGGCCACGAACGGCTCTTCTGTTGGAGGAGCAGCAGACGGAGGAGCGGAAGAGGAAACGCCCTTCTTCACCAACTTTCGCTTCCGCTTGGAGCCACTCTGGACGGCATCAGTCTCGCCCTGCTTCATAATGAGATGAGTCAGCAGAGAAGCCTTCTTGGCTGCAAAAGTAAAAGACAAGATGGTTAGAAGTATTACCCAGATGACCAAATCTTTGGAAACAGAGTCAAGGAGTCGGACTCCGATAATAATCAAGTCCTTCTCCTGGAGCTTGTTGGCGTCGAGGGGTATGAAGTTGTCTCCCCAACGGTAGAGCTGAACCATTTGGAGGGTGTTGAGGTCATCCTCAGTGTAGTCTAGGAGCTTGGGGGCAGGGTCCGCCACGACCTCCCGCTGAGGCCACGGGACAGAGCTGTGTTGGACGAAGAAGTAGTACTTCTTCCATCCGCTGTTGTCAGACCCCGAGTCGCGAATCAGCACCCGATCTTTGTGGAACTTCCAAGTTTCGCTATCCCAGCCGAAACGTGAAAGTTGCTCCTTTGTCCACTTGGGGAGTCCGGGGGAGAAGGAGCAGACACCAGCTTTGTTGCATTTCATGCCGTAGAAGGTGCGGAAAAGTAGTAGACTGTACGTCAACTACTGACGGTGGCATAGGAGTTGAAAGGCATTCCACACGCGGATGGCGTGTGGAGAGAAGGTACAAGGGTGCGTTTGGTAGAAGTTGCACATCTCCACCAAATTTCCGCAGAAGGGGAACCGAATCCCCGCGCTTATTTGTCCGGCAGAGACGAACACTTCCCCTGCCCGAGGATGCGTAACGATGTGCCTCCTTCTGACGGCAGGCTGAGACTCATACGGGAAACGAGGTTCCCAATCCGAGGTAATACACCCCTCTCTAAGGGCAACCTCATATGAAGCCTCGGAAATCTCATTGACAGCAAATTCAAAAGTGAAAGGAGCCCTAGCCTCATAATTAGCTTCGTCTAAAATGGTTACAAACAAGAAAATTTGAGAAAAGGAGAACAAACATCAAGTAAATCATGAAAACATAGAATTAAGCCCTTACCAGACATGATTGGTGATCGATGAGGAAAGATGAAGGAAGATCGGAAGAGCTGAATGCCTGGGATCACTGGAGCAGCAGGAAGAACTTGGAGAAGAAGCTTCGAATGCAAGAACAACGGAAATCGAGAGAGTGCAGAAGAAGTAAATAATGCCAGGGTTTTAGCTTTTATAAGAAAAAAGACAACTGGAGGGACTTAATCTTGACCGTTGAAGATGAAGCGATTCGATCATAATCGTTGAAATCATGAAGAAGGTACGGAAGAGACAGCTGGATGGGCTTGATCTGCACCGTTGAAGAGGAAACGACACGATCTTAATCGCCGAGATTATAGGTACGGAAGGGACGTGAGTGACGTCACAGCTGCCTTTTTCAGAAAGCAGCAGTCACGCCGATTTAAACGTCGTTTCCTTATCCCCAGGCATTTAATGCTACAGTAACCGAGGAGTCTCCTCGGATTTGACAACTGTCCATGGGGGTCTGGTAGGCCCAAGGCAATCATGAGTGAGAAACTTTGTCATATGGCAATTGTGTGCAAGGCAAAAGCCTCCGACAGAGGTATCAAGAAATGTAAAGATAAAAGTCCCCGACGGCGGTATCGGGAGGTGTGAAGACAAAAGCCTCCGACAGCAAGATCAGAGGATCAGAACTGAAAGACACGGCGAACTAAAAGTACCCCATGTCTTGGAGGCAAATGATGGGTTCCGATGTAATCGTTAGCCCCGTTAACAGCCAATGGACGGCGAGTAGGTCCATTGGGCCTCGTGAAAGCCTGGAAGGCCCAGAGGCCCAGTACGAAGGGTCCCGACTTAAGCGGTCCCGACATAAGAGCTGAACGCTCCCGACAAGAAGCCTCTGAGTAGGCCCCAATATGCCTTAGTAAAGTCCCCGATAATATAGCCCCACAGAGGCTGGACCTGTCCCGCAGAGACTGAAGGTCCCGGGTGGTGATCTGGAATGAGGCAACTCTGGAGTCTCCGACAGCAGTCGGGACTTGTGATCAGAGGATAAAGACCGAGAAACCCGCCTACTAGATAGAGTAGTGGGAGACGGTTAGAGATAAAGATAAATCCCCTGAGATACGCAGGGCGTGCCCGAGATACGTGGAGTATGGGTAAGATACGCGGAGCGTGGGGCGAGATATATGGAATCCCAACCGAGATATACGGAATCGTGGCGAGATACACGGAATCATGGGTACAACGGCCAAGCATGGTCACAGGTAGCTGGGCAACTCCTCCTCCTATATAAAGGAGGAAGTTACCCCAGAAAACTCATATGCTCTCTAATACGCACTTAGAATACTGCTGCCACCCCATTGATTGTATACTCATTTAAGCATCGGAGAGGGATTCTGGGTCACCACCCAGGTCATCCCCTTTTGCAGGATTACGCGGAGCCCAGGAGTCCAGAGCATTCCGTCAAGGACGTAACGGAGCTTCGCCCGTGATCCAACAGTCGCGGGAGCCGGGTGGTGGTTGCCGGAGTCGGGGTGGTGGTGGTGGTCGCCGGAGCCGTGGTGGCTTAAAGGGTATTTTTCGTCTTTTTAGGTCAGGCATGTGAGGGGCACACTTTGGTCGGAGGGCATTTTCGGGTTTTCAATTTATTTCGGTCATATGCCAAGCATGTAACCACTTTTCGTCACTTTTAACATAAAAAATAGACGGAGACCTCTCATATAAACATAACTCCAAATTCAGGCCCTTAATAATATCATTTTTCAATTCAGACCCCTTTTGGCAACATGGGTAAACATTCACTCCATTTACATATATCCATTTAGTGTAATCTTTATGTCGAAGGAAAGCTTAGGTAACCTTATTTAATGATGTATAATAATTCCACATGGAATCCAATTGAAAATTACTTGTTTATAACCAACCCTAAACAAGTCAAACCATAAATATTGCAATACTTATCATATTGCAGGTTCAACTTCAAAATGCCATAACTCCATCTCTCTAAGTCTGATTCATGTGATATTAGTGTTTATAGAACAACTAATTGATATTATTTAATTTTTCGAATAATTTCTAAAATCCAAAGAAAAATAGGTCGTTTTAGCCTGTTAACATATCTGTTTCGAATAGTGCAGATACTTCATATTCGTACCCAAAGTTAACCGAATCGCAAGGCAGCTTAACTTTGTCCTAGAATTCTGAATAAATTATTAACGATACTAATTCCAATTAAAAATAATTGAGTGCAAATGCTTCTTTTAATTTAGATAGTGTTAGCTCAAACAAGCCGCGTGAAGTTATAGAAGCATGTCATCGCAGAAGCAAAACTGGAGGCGGGGTCAACTTTAACATGCCATAACTTTGTGTACATATATCTGATTTGGGTCATCTTGGTGTCCACGAAAAGATATTATGATGTAGTTTGATAATAAATATTATTTAAGCCAAAAGTAGATCATAAGTAGGTTGTAATTAGCTTTGAACAACGGTGTGCGGAAAGCCAACTATAGTGTCGCTGCTAAGTGTCGTTAACTATAGTGTCGTTATTTGCCAACGGTGTGCAGAATAATAGCTTCTTGTGACTATAGCATCATAACTATAGTGTCGTTAACTATAGTGCAAACTATAGCATCATAACTATAGTAACTATAAGTGTCGCTGCTATAGTGCTGCTAATTGTAGTGTTTGTGATGTATATATAAATAGTTAGAGTTTATATATTAATAAAAGGGTTAAAGGGTCTTTTGGTGCCATATATTTGGTCAATGTTGGTTTTTAATGCCATATGTTTTATTTTGTTGACTTTTTGTGCGATATGTTTGCATTTTCTAGACTTTTGGTGCATCTGTTAGTCAACGGTTAAGTTTGACCGTTAAATAGTTTTATTTTGTTCAATTTAATCTTTAGTCTTCTTCCGGCTGTAAACACTCGATTTTGACCCGGACGTAACGACGTTACACATGATACGTCAAATTCCGGACGCGTCAAGCCACAAAGTCTCCAAAAATGCTCAAGGGCACATTAGGAAAATTATTATAAAATATATTTTAAATTATTTCGAATTTATTTAATATTTTCGGAATTTTTTAAAAATATATATATAATAATTAATTTTTTTTTATTTTAGAAAATTATCTGTAAGATATTTATCTCCAGATATTATTTTTTATTCAAAAAAATAATTATCTTCAAAGATAAATATCCTTAGGAATATTCTCTAGAATAATTAACTGTTATAATTTTTTTTTTAAATTTTATCTGTAATCTAGACTAGGTTTTTAGTATAAATAGGGGTTTAGGTTACATTGTAAACAGACTGAAAACACATAAGAAAATAATAGACTACTGTTCTTGGGATCCGTGCGAAGTTTGTCCTTTTGTGCTTTATTTCAAAATAAAATAAAATTTTCCCGCTCCTGGTGTCCCGCTCCTGCAGCAAGGCGACGACGTCACCCCCACCATGCCAGACGACCGCCGCCGCCTCGCGCCGCCCCGCCGTTCATACCGCGTAGCCCTCGCCGTCCTCCCGTCACCATACCACCGGAGCTTCCAGGTTCGTGCCTCTGCTGCGGCCATCCTCGCCGATTCCCCGCCGCCGTACACCTGCTGCTGACCCGTCCACCAGAGCCGTCCGCCACGACCTTGCCTGCTCCCGCCATCGCTCACGTCCGCTGTCCGTCCCTGCTCCGCCCTGTCCACCCGCTGCCGTCTGTCCCTGCTCCGCCGTACACCTGCTGCTGCTGCCGCCCGTTAGGTTAACGCAGGTAAATTTTGTTTTGTTTTTTTTTTTGTTTTTTTTATTATTTATTCATTTATTTATTTATTATTTAATAGTTTATTATTAATATTTTGTTTTCTGTTTTATATTATTATTATTACATTATAATTAATTTAAATGTAATTAGTTAGATTTAATTAATAAGTTTAAATGTAATTGGTAAAATTTAACTAGTAGTTTAATTTAAAGTGATTAATTTTGATTTTGATAGCATGTTAAAAGTTCTTTTAGTATTTTAGACCTCATTTTAATAGGAATTATAGGAAATAATTAATTGTTAGATTTGGGATTATATTTGGTAATATCTTTTCGTATGATGAAATTTGATTAATTTTTATATTACTGGATTAATTTAGTGTAATATATGTATAAACAATAAAATTGGCAAATTCGCAAATTGAGTACCGAAAGGGCGTGATTAATTCCATGAATTCTAATTCGTAATAGAACCCCCGAACTCGTATTTCTGATCGTAGACTGATTTATTACCTAGATGTTTAATTAGTTATCCGCTTAGGTAATATAGGATTCTAGTTAGCCTAATAATTAACTAGTGGCGACTCTTTTCAAAATTGCACGTTTTCAAAAACGTAATCCGCCGTAGGTTAGATCCAGGTCTGACAATTTGGCGACTCTGCTGGGGAATTTCGAGGGTTCGGGCTCTTATATATTTGCTTATTTGCCCTATATTAGATTAAACATATTTCTCGTCGTTATTCTAATTATAGTTTTTTTTCTTCCCGTAGGTACGAAGCTCTTGTTTTTATTTTTATGTTCAATAATAAGTTTTTTTATGGTGTTGTTTGAAACCACACACACTCAAGTTGAGCATAATGTCCAAAACGCCTAAATCCCAGGGCGACTAGGAACCCCGGAGAGATAGTAAGGGTACGACCGCGCGGCCGAGCCGCCGGAACGACTCACAACAACTCCACTCGCTTGTGAAGGTCCTGTGATCCCTATGATGGGGATGAGGAAACCACCTTGTCGGGAACCTATCAGTGGAACCTACCTTATAGAACAAAGCAAAAAACACACACATGAAGCTTCGATCCTACCGTTGTTATTTACATGTTTGCGTGCTTTTATCTCTTTCTTTCGACCCCTAGAATTTATCTCGTATAGGATCTGGGTCTAATGTAATCCTTTATTTTTTGCACCATGTTTGTAATCGCGAACCGCATATTAGTGGAAATTTACTTTTCAAGCATGCATTACACATCATTTTTTTAAAAAAAAAATTATATATATATATATATGTGCCATCCACTTCATCAATCTAAAATGTTTTACACTCCATTTTAGTAAGGATGGAAAGACTGCCCAAGTGTCCTCACATTGCGATCGTTCCAGCTCCTAGGGACGATATCAACCGCCTCTGGAATGCCATGCCGAAGACGGAGCAGGATTATATCACCCAACTCATCGGAGGAGTTCAACGGCTTGCTGATTACAGATATAATGGCACTTGCTAGAAGCCTTAGCCGACCATTGGGACTCGAAGAAAGCAGTATTCGTCATCAACGACATAGAGCTCACCCCTAGTCTCGAGGAATACCGCCAGCTGGTACAAGGCCCGGGATGGAATGAAGGGATCGTCTTACCAAGATTTGAGGTGTCCAAAAAACAGAGTCTTTCTAAACTCTTACGAGCCAACAGAGGGAAGATGGTTAACGAGCTTATGGTGGCCACACATCAGGGTTTATCTATCAATTGTTTGATAAGTTGGGTTGGTTTTAGAATGAAAGATAATCGAATGATCCGAGGAGCAACTCACGCCTATCTCTTGTTATTTTTTGGAACTCTCTTATTCCCCCACTCCCAAAGCTATATAGACGAGGCATTAGCCGACGTGGTCCTTCAAGTGGTCAAAGGCAGAAGTTTTATAGTAGCGTTGCTTGCTGAAACAATCAAGTCTCTGAACATCATAAAAGCTAAAGGGAGAGGAGGATTAAGAGCAAGTCTAGCTTTATTGCAAATATTGTTTTTAAGTCACCTAAATTTGATCGGCGCCGGTTTCCCCAAAGCTCATTTCCTTATAGAAAAACAAATTATATCAAGAATGATAGACTATACTCATCAGGTCAACAAAGGATGGAGCACCCGTGAATGGAAAAAACATTTTT
This sequence comes from Clarkia xantiana subsp. parviflora, assembly GCA_036873135.1. Lineage (NCBI taxonomy): Eukaryota > Viridiplantae > Streptophyta > Magnoliopsida > Myrtales > Onagraceae > Clarkia > Clarkia xantiana. The sequence continues at coordinate 5,033,939 of JAPTYO010000018.1, forward strand.
CAAAACTTTTACCTAAAGAAATTTTATGGGTAGCTCGATGGTTTTCACCTAGGTCTGCATTTTTAAGGTGTAAAGATTTTAACGGTGTTCCTCTTATTAGCCACCTAAGCTCGTCAGTCACCTACCCGGCCCGAGGCATTCGACAACTCGGGGGTCTTCAAGGCATACCAGTTAACGCAAATGCACCTCACTTGATATTCGACTGGGACGACAACAAAGTTACTCAAGCCACACTCAAACAGGCTGCTCAGCGAATACATGCAATTTGGGAAGGACGAATCGAGGAGAAAATCCAACCGCCCGGGGATATCAAAGAGGAAGAGCAGATTTATCGGGCCACTAAGGAGTACGTCCACCGCTTTCACACAGTCATTAAAGATCCAATTATTGACCCCGCAGAAGTTATTGGACAAAAGCCACAAGATGCACCACCTTCCCATGAAGACGTGTACGACACGCTAGCTGCCCGAGTCGAAATCCAATGTGCCACTATAAGTTTTAGTAGGTTGAATCATTTGTTGATTGATAATTAGGGACAATGCAAGAGGTAAACTATATATACTAGGTGATAAGGATCACCAACTAGGACTAACTATCCTATGTGCCTAACTTGGTGCACCAAGGTGCATATACCATGTAACATGTACTACATGATATCAACTTATATACTCTATATTCTCCCATCCTTTTCTTCTTCTTCTCTTCTTTCTTGGAAGACATCCTTGATTCCATATAGCTTTAGCAAAGCTAAGTGCTGATTCTTTACCAATGCCTTGGTAAGCAAGTCAACAAGTTGTTCCTTTGAAGGAATGTAATGGACACCAATGATCCCTTGTTGAATATGGTGTCTTGTGAAGTGGCAGTCTAGCTCAATGTGCTTGGTGCGCTCATGGAACATGGGATTCTTTGCAATCTTCACAGATGCCTGGCTATCTGTGTGTATTGGGATAGGAAGATTTACTTGTATGCCAAGTTCCTTGAGTATTCTCCCCACCTAAAGTGCCTCCTGAATTGCAACTCTTAGACATCTATACTCTGCTTCAGCACTTGATAAGGAAATGGTGTCTTGTTTCTTTACTTTCCAAGCTATCATGGCTTCACCTAGCTTGACACAATAAGCACTGACTGATTTCCTACTAAAGGGGCAAGCAGTCCAATCAGAGTCACAAAACAAGCTCAAATTGAGTTTGTTGTTGGAAGGATAGATCAATCCTTGTCCTGGAGTGCCTTTAATGTATCTGATGACTCTTATGACTGCATCATGATGAGACTTCTTTGGTTTGTCAACAAATTGACTAAGTCTTTGTACTGAAAAGCTAATGTCTGGCCTTGTCATTGTAAGATATAGCAACTTGCCAATGATCCTCCTATAAGAAGTGGCATCCTCCAAGAGTGTATCTTCAGTGTTTGAGTTAGTTGCTTTGTCATACTCAAGTGTGGTGAGTTTGACATTGAATTCCATAGGGATTTCAGCAGGCCTTGCAGCCCCTAGGACAACATCTTCAATAAGCTCAATTGCATACTTCCTTTGGTTGATTACAAGACCTCTATCTGATCTTGCAACTTCTAGTCCCAAAAAGTATCTCAAGTCTCCTAAATCCTTCAGTTTGAAGTGTGTTTGGAGTGTGTTTTTCAATTGATTGATCATCTTGGTGTTGGAACCAGTGATTAGAAGATCATCAGCATAGGTGAGAAGAAAAACTTTGTCATCACCTTGTATCTTGGTGAACAAGGAATGATCTGAGGCACATTGCTTGTACCCATTCTTCAATAAGGTTTGGGTGAGCTTGATGTTCCATTGTCTTGAAGCTTGTTTAAGACCATACAAGGACTTTTTGATCTTGCATACATGTTTGGGATATCCCTCAAGAGATTTGGAATGATTGAAACCTTGGGGAATGTCCATATACACTTCTTCATTTAGATCAACTTGAAGAAATGCATTGTTTACATCCATGTGGTACAATCCCCATGAGTTGGCAGCTGCCCAAGCTAATATGATCCTCACTGTGTCCATTTTGACAACAGGGGAGAATGTCTCATTGAAATCAGTCCCTTCAATCTGAGTGAATCCCTTGGCAACCAATCTTGCTTTGTATCTTTCAATGGAACCATCCGAATTGTATTTGACTTTAAATACCCATTTGCAACCAATTGAAGATTTGCCTTGTGGAAGTTCCATTAGCTCCCAAGTGTTGTTGTTCTGAAGGGCTTGCATTTCTTCTTTCAAAGCTAAGATCCATTTTGGGTCTTTGATTGCTTGTTTATAGGTGGTTGGTTCTTTGATCTTGTCAAAGGCAGCCAATAAGCATTTGTATTGTGGACCCAAGTTGTCATAGGATACATACTTCTCCATTCAAAAAATTACATTTGAACTTGATCTTTGTTTGAGTTCAGCAAGTCTTGCCCTTCTATTAGGAGGTGGTGGGTGTAGTTGTGCAATTCTCAGGCTCCTTCTTAGATTGGAAGGTTGGGGTGGAGCTTCTTCAATTGGTTGTTGAGGTGTTTGAACCTCAATCTGAGGTGCTTGATCATCCATTTGAGGTGTAGTAACCTCAATGGGAGGAGTGTTGCTTGATATATCCATGTCAAAATAAGATGGACTCTCAGGTGGGAAATCCTCAAAGGGTTGCTTGACTCCCAAGCAAGATGGAATAAGAGCCTTTAGAGCATCCTTTGACATGCTAGATATTTCATGGAAATGAACATCTCTTGAAACATGAAAGACTGAGTTTGAAATGTTCATCACAAGGTACCCTTTTTGGGAGGTTGAATATCCCATTAGAATGCATGGTTCAGCTCTTGGACTAAACTTGTCATGGTTGTTCAATTTGGTTGAAAAGCATAGACAACCTATAGTTCTCAAGTGATGAAGGGAAGAGGCTTTGCCATATAACACTTCTATAGGTGACTTGAACTTCAAGATAGAAGTGGGTAGCCTGTTGAGTAAGTAACAAGCATTGAGTATGCAATACCCCCAATGCCTCAATGGCATGGATGCTTGGAACCTTATAGCTCTAGCAATGTTGAGGATGTCTCTATGCTTGCGTTCCACCCTTCCATTTTGTTGTGGTGTATGCACAAAACTAGTTTGATGGAGGATGCCAAATTGAAGAAGCAAACCTTTGCAAACTGAATTGATGAACTCAGTCCCATTATCACTCCTCAGAGTCTTGATCATTGTACCAAACTGATTCTTCACCATGGTTAAGAAATTCTTGATGTGCAAGAAAGTGTCACTTTTGTGCCTCATCAAGTAAACCCAAGTTGCCCTTGAGTGGTCATCAACAATGGTCAAGAAATATTGATTGTTCTTGAAGGTTGGCACTTTGTAAGGACCCCATAAATCCATGTGAACCAAATCAAAAGGCTTTGAAGCAATAGAATCACTGATTGGAAATGAAAGTCTAGATTGTTTTGCAAGAGGACAAATAGTGCATTGTTTGATACAACCATATGTCTTATTCAAGCCTAAAACATCCAAATGATTCAAATATTGTTCTGAGACATGGCCCAAACGCCTATGCCATCTCAATACTTCATCCTTATTCTCCAAGCAAGCAGCTGCTAACTTCCTTGGGCTTGAAGGCACCACATCCTTCAAAGTGTATAGTCCTTTATTCCATTCCTCAATCACCATGGACTTGCCACTCTGGCCCTGAAGTAACACATGATCACAAGTAAAGATCACTTTGAAATTTAACTGGCTAGGTAACCTAGATACAGAGATCAGATTGAACTTGAAGTCAGGGACCAAGAGTATGTTGGTCAATGTGAATCCACTTGAGAAAGAGCAAGAACCAACATGAGTCACTTTGAACTTGTGACCATTTGGAAAGTGCACATATTGGTGATCAGAATCACTCTTCTTCAAATCATGTAGCCACTCAATTTGATGAGTGATATGATTAGTAGCACCTGAGTCAACTATCCAAACCATAGAATCACTAGATATACCTGCCATGTTGACATGAGCTTGATCCACATCTTCAAAGCTTAGAGGTGTATGATCAAAATGATCATTATGGGCTGCAACATGTTGGATCCTTTTGTCAGCTGTGCCATGAAATATCCTTTTGTCCTTCGCTGCCACATGCTCAATTGTGCTTGAGTTTCCACCTTCTTCAACAATGTTGGCTGAATTCCAATTCCTCTTAGGAGCATTTGGATTGGTTTGATGGATTGGGTGATCATATGGGTAGCCATGCTTGATGTAGCAATTTTCTTCAATGTGACCTCTCTTGCCACAATAGTTGCAATTATTGAGTGGTCTCCCACTTGAAGGATTAAAGTTGCCTCTACCAAAGCCATTTCCTCTTCCAATGCCATTGCCTCTTGCAAAGCCTCTACCCCTTGCATATCCTCTTCCATTGCCTCTACCACCACCATAGGATAGGTGCTTTCCAGTGAATAAGGCAGTTGCCTCACCCACATCACCAATGGAACCAGAGATTGTCCTTTGGCTTTCTTCTTGTACCAACACAGAGAAGGCAATGCTAAGAGAAGGAAGTGGTTGTCTCATAAGCAAGGTGCTCCTAATGTGTCCATAGGAGTCATTCAGTCCCAAAAGAAATGCCATCAACTTCTGCTTCTCCTTGTGTTCATTAACAATGGCAATGTCCCTGTTGGATCCCGGTAGGAACTCCGGTTACGGTGACGGATTCCTTAGCTCCTCGCAATCCTGCAGAAGGGGAATTGAGGGCGGTGGCCCAGAATCCCTCTCCGATGCTTAACGTAAGTACGGTGATCAAGCAAGCAATATGTGTATGTGTAAAAACGTAACCCTAACCTGTGATAACTTCCCCCCTTTTATAGGGGGAAGGCTATCTCAGTTACCTGATTAGGCGGTTGGATTGTGATCCACTATCCCAAATATCTCGCCGTATATCTTGCCGCGTATCTGTACAGTTATATGTATCCCACATATCTCGCCCATTATACCACTACTGTAATCATGGCGAGATTTCCGGGATTGTGCTCTTACTGGTGAGTCTCGATCATTATCGGAGACTCCCAAGTTGCATCGTTGAGGATTCGGTGTCGGGGAGTGGTGTCAACTCCCATATCGGGACCGACTACGTCCAGGTCCGATATCTTCGGGGCTCTCCCCTATCGGGGCCATGCTTACTCGGGGCCATTCAATGTCGGGGCCTCCTTCCGTCGGAGCCCTTAGCCTTCCAGCAGCCCAGCTCCTAGCCCAACGGGCCTAGTCGCCGTTTGCCAATCGTTAAGGGGCCTAACGGCCTCAGCCGGGGCCCATCATTTGCCCCCAAGACGTGAGGGACTTATAGTGCATCGCGTCTTTCAATATCGGACCCTTCAACATCCCAGTCGGGGGTCTTTATTTAAAACGTTGGAGGCCATTGCCCTACTTTTGTCGGAGGCCTTTGCCTCGGATCTCTTCAAGATCCTTTGGGATCCTGCCTGGATTCGAGGGGATTTCTTGATCAGACCAGCATTAAATGCTGATAGAAGGTGAAGGAACGTCTCGGGTTCTGCACGCCTGTTTTTTGAAAAAGCACTTTTCAACCGCCCCGGTACGTCATCATTCCTGTCTTATCTGTCCCATGCGCCCTGACGATTCAGATTGAAACCGTTTCGCCTTCTTCGAATTAGCACGTTTCCCTTTGGACGATTCTGATTGAATCGTTTTGAATTCTATGGCTCAGATTGCCCACCCCTTCAGTTCTCTTTTCCTTCTCTTATAAAACCCTAAACCCAGACATTGTTTCACTTTCCCTTTACTTCTTCTTCTCTGCGATCCCAAGAGCCCTAATTCTTCTCACTTCAAGGTTTCGCCGGCGCTTCCAGCACCCAGATTTTTCCGATCAACGCTTCAGTCACTATGTCTGGTAAGATTCTTCACCTTATTACTCTTTTTTCTTTCATCTTTGATCTTCTTAGGTTTCAATTACCCCTCCTTCCTTCCCTCGACGATTTTCAGCCGAGGGATTTGCCACCAACAGCGGGTCTTCTCCTGTTGGACCACCTTTCGTCTTCAAGTATCTCAAGAACTCGCTTGCGCCTATTAACTTCGATAGGGCTTGCGTAGAATGTGGTATCTTCGAATCCTCCTTCGGGGCTCGCTATCCCTACGAGCAGTTCCAATTCAACCCTCGCGACACCCGGGTTACACTCCCCATAGGAGACGAGGTATTCATCTCCCCAGGGCAAATTCGTGCGGGAATCCGACTCCCTTTTTGTCCAAGTTGGGTGGAGTTATGCAACCATTACAAAAATTATCCCACGACCTTCTCTCCACACGCAATCCGTACATGGATTGCCTTCCAGGTGTGGTGTGATATCAACAAAGAGGACTGGAGCTATACTCTGGAGCTTTGGCGGGTCCTCTACAAGATGACCTGTAACAAGGATGGGATCTGCTCTTTTACCCCCCGCCGACCCGAGGGGACCGACGAGCAGTATAAGGAGATGGGCTGGGATAAGAAGGTGTCTTGGAAGATTTGCAAGGAACGAGCCATCATCCACGATAAGGGGCATGACAACGCTAATTGGAAAGAACAATACTTTTTCATCAAACCTGGTCCCATCGAATGGCCGAAGACTGTCGTGGAAGCTGATCCTCCTGTGCCCTTCCGTACATGGTCGGAGCAGACCAAGAGGGCCTTGATGCTCATCCAGGCCCGTCGCTGGGAGGAGGGTTATCAGCCCTTCGAGGCCACTTCTGTCACTGACCGACAGCGGATAAAAATTTCCATTATGCTGATTGATCCCGAAGCTGGGGGAAAGATTCGTGATGGCCCTTCCAATGTAATTTTCTGGGTAATCTTCTAATTATTTTTTGTTTCCACTGCTTACAGCCCATCGATCATCGCTGACCGCCCATCTGTTTCAGGAGGATACCGATGCCTCCCATTCGCTGAAGCGTAAGAAGAAGTCCTCCTCCAGGAGAAAGTCTTCCGCTGCGTCGGAGCCGTCTCGGAAGAAGACGAAGACCTCCGAGGCACCAAGGTCTGCCCCCACACCCGAGGGGCAGACTAATGCGGACGTGGTTAGGGCCGCCTTCGGCGTCCGTTCCGAAAAGGAAGGTAAGGAAGTTTTTCGTGCTATAAAAAGATATAGAGAGTTAGTTCCTCAAGACCTTCAGGCCTTCGACATGGAAGGGCGGATCAGGGATGTCAAGAATGTCCTCCGAGGGGAAACTCCACACGTTCTCGAAGCGGGTTGCTATGACTTTTTTGGCTGCGAGAGATATGTGGAGCGTTGTCTGATTTGGTATACCGATGTCAATTTACTTCCTCACCTTGTTCGCCCCGCTGCAGGTCACACGGACGTCGCCCCTGCTGCACCTGCCTCAGACTCCGTGCCTGCAGCGGAGCCGGGGGTGGAAGATGCCCCGACGGAAGTCCGTGGCGAATTCGGTCGGGTGATTAGCTTGGAGGACTCCCCCTCCGAGGACCAAGCTGAGGAGGAAGGCCTAATCCTCCGAGGAAAATCGAGGTCGACTCCTCCTAAGTCACCTGGTAAGGAGACGTCCCCGCTCCCCTTCGCGCCACCATCGTCACCAGTTAGGGGCGCGACTCCCGAAGCCCGGATAAGTGAAGATGGGGGGGCTCGTCTGGTAGTACCTCCATTCCCCTTGGATGGAGACTACTACCAGGCCTTCTCTTCGGACCAGAGTGCCGAGCCTTGGAGACCGGTGGAGTCTCTACAGGGGATTCCTCTACGTCGGGGGTGCCAGGAGGAGAACCTGGCCCTGCACCTGGTGTCGGGCTCGATCCCGCCCTCACTGAGGCGCCCCCTTTCTCTGGAAGGGGAGGACATCAAGGCGGACATCCGTCAAATGGCCGTCCGTCGGATAGAGGTAGGTTACACTTTGCTTTTATTCATCTGAAAGTATTCCGACTTTTAAATACTAAGCTGTACTTGTCCTCAGGAAATGGCGGACCAGGATCGTTGCTTCGGCTACATCCTGTCCCTGCAGGAGGCTTTGGAGCAAGAACGGGCCAACTCCAACCTCGAGAGCTTGACCAAGCTCCAGGAGGACCTAGCTGCCTCCGAGGCGTCGAGGCTCCGAGCGGAGGAGGGTAGAAAGCAGGCCGAAGAAGGTTGGCAGCGGGCCGAGGAGGTTAGGTGGCAGGCCGAGGAGGGTAGGCAGCAGGCCGAGGAGGGTAGGGCCAAGCTTGCTCAAGAGGCCCAATCCCAGCAAAGGCAGATTCTAAGCCTTGAGAGCTCGCTTAGGCGGGAGCAGCAAACGGCCTTGGCTGATCGGAGCCAGGCTGCCTTCGATAAAGCAGAATTGAAAGAAACTGCTGAGCGGCTGAAGCTTGAGAAGCAGAGGGTCATCGCGGAGCTGGAGGAGGCAAAGGCGGAGCATTCCGCCCAAATAGCAAACGCGAAGGTCCAGGGCCGCGAAGAATATCGGAGCTCGGAGGACTTCAAAGCAGATGCGGCGAAGCATTGTCAGGAAGATTTGCAGAATGCCTTCCTTGACATTGTCGAAGAGCTTAACGAAACCTACGGGGACTCCATCGACTTGAGGAAGTCCAAGATTCTCGGCCGAGCCGCAGAAAGGTACTTTAGCCTCCCGTCGGAGAGCTCCTCTGAAGACGCCGACGACCCTCCTACAGATCCCTCTGAGCCTGCCCCTCCGAAGCCCTCTGAAGATCCAGCATCCGAGGACCGAGCTTAATCTGTTACAACTTAAGTCCTTGTAGTCTTTTATCTGTTACAGACGGCGCCAATGTTGGATCCCGGTAGGAACTCCTTAGGCCTTCGAGCCTTTTATTAATATCATTTCCGGCTACATTATATTCTTCATAACGCTTTTATCGGACCCTAAGAACCTTAAGGCTTTCCGTCGTCCTAAGACGCTTTTAATCGAACCTTAAAAACTTAAGGAATTTTCGGACGTCCTATGACGTTTTTTATCGGACCTTAAAAACTTAAGGATTTTTCGGACGTCCTCTGACGCTTTTAATCGAACCTTAAAAACTTAAGGATTTTTCGGACGTCCAATGACGCTTTTAATCGGACCTTAAAAACTTAAGGATTTTTCGGACGTCCAATGACGCTTTTAATCGGACCTTAAAAACTTAAGGATTTTTCGGACGTCCAATGACGCTTTTAATCGGACCTTAAAAACTTAAGGATTTTTCGGACGTCCTATGACGCTTTTTATCGGACCTTAAAAACTTAAGGATTTTTCGGACGTCCTCTGACGCTTTTTAATCGGACCTTAAAAACTTAAGGATTTTTCGGACGTCCAATGACGCTTTTAATCGGACCTTAAAAACTTAAGGATTTTTCGGACGTCCAATGACGCTTTTAATCGGACCTTAAAAACTTAAGGATTTTTCGGACGTCCAATGACGCTTTTTAATGTATCGGGAACAACTTAGGAATACTTTGATCAGAAGTAACCTCTTTATTGATTGATGTCTTTAACATAGAATGCACCACTCAGGTCGACTTAATTACATCTTCGCGCCTCTACGGACGACTTATTTGTCAAACATGACATTTCTTCAGATGTTCACCACTAAAGGTGTTTCTTAATACCTTGCCATCGAGGTCTTCTAACTTGTAAGCATTCGGGGCCGGCATGCCTACGATCTTGTAAGGCCCTTCCCACTTCGGGGACATCTTGTTGATCCGATCTTGTAGGGCGAACTCATTCCGACGTAGGACCAGTTCTCCCGCGTAGAACTGTCGCGACTTGACCTTCCGATTGTAGTACCTGGCCGTCGCCAAACGCATCCGAGCTTGCGCTATGTCGGCCTCCAGCCGTTTTTCCTTTAGCAAGGATAACTCCAGGCGCCTTGTTTCGTCATTCGTCAAAGGTCCTATCCTGGCTCTTTCTGGATTTGTCAAGGGCTCATAGCTTCTGGTTCGATGGGACGCCACAGCGATTTCCACGGGAGCGACCGCCTCCGTCCCGTAAACAAGTGCAAACGGGGTTTCACCTGTTGACCGCTTGGGTGTCGTTCGGACCGCCCACAATACGTTCTCCAGTTCCTCCAGCCATTTTCCGTCCAAAGCATAAACCCTCTTCTTCAAGCCCTCCATCACGATTTTGTTGGCAGCCTCCACCTGCCCATTGGTCTGAGCGTGGTGGACGGATGCTGTCCGATGCTCGATACCAAACTCGTCTAGGAACTTCTCCAACTGAGCCCCATTAAACGGCGGACCATTGTCACTGATGATCACCTTCGGCACCCCATATCTCGACAAAATTCGGGTCTGAAGGAACTTAATAATATGTCCCGCTGTTGTCTTGGCTAACGGCTTAGCCTCGATCCACTTCGAGAAGTAGTCAATCGCGACAAGCAGATGTGTGCACTGGCTCTTTGCTTTCGGAAGGGGTCCCACCAGGTCAATGCCCCACTGTGCGAAGGGCCAAGCACTCCCAATGGGCATCAAATCAGCCGCGGGGGCTGTGATATTCGAAGCATATCTCTGACACGCGTCACAGGATCGAACAAGCGCCGTTGCTTCCTTATTCATCGTAGGCCAATAATATCCCAAGTTCAACGCCTTCCTCAGGATAGATCGAGCGCCTTCGTGACAGGCTGCGACTCCTTCATGCAATTCTCTCAGAATCCGAGTCGTATCGGGTTCGGCCACGCATTTCAAGAAAGGCGTCGAAAGCAGACCCTTCTTGTACAACTGGTTATCCACCATCGCGTAATTAATTGACATTCGTCGCAGTCGCTCCGCTGCCACTTTATCTTCAGGGAGTGCCCCCGTAGTTAAGTACGCAATTATCGGGGTCATCCAAGTGGATTCCTCCTCTGACCCTGTTCCGATAGCGTACACCTCCGACGGATCGGTGGTCGATAGAATCACCTTCTCCAAGAAGTGTACCTTCCGACTCTCTTCCAAAGGTGCCCCCAAGGCAAATTTGCTCAAGGCATCAGCCTCCACATTCTCTCCCCTCGGAATTGCCTCGATATCAAAGCTTTTGAAGCTCTCCTTTAAGGTCCGAGCCTCTTGAAGGTACTTCTTCATGATCGGGTTCTTTGCTCCATATTGCCCCCGGACCTGATTTATAATCAGACTTGCATCACACTTCACCCTCAAATGTTCAACTCCAGTGCCTTTTGCGATTTTTAGCCCCGTTATGAGAGCTTCATACTCCGCCTCGTTATTGGTGGCTCTAAATGTTAGGGCCAATGCATATCGAAGTGGCTCTGCCCCACCTGGCGGAATCAATACGAACCCCGCACCCGATCCATCCGAGCTTGAGGAGCCATCCGTGTACAACTCCCAGGTGTTCTCCTTATTTGGCTGTTCCGACTGCTCCGCCGTCGGGACCTCTTCAGTATTCCCGGTTGCCCCCTCTACTGTTTCCGTTGCTTCAGGATCGGGAATAGTAGATTCGACTATAAAGTCGGCCAATGCCTGCCCTTTGATAGCTGTTCTCAGAGCGAAATGAATTCGAAACTCGCTAAGTTCCACGGCCCACTTTACTAGTCTCCCCGACGCATCAGGCCGGTTCAAGAAGTGTTTTAATGGCTGATCAGTCAACACCGTAATTTCATGCGCATGGAAGTAGGGCCGTAACTTTCTAGCAGTAATAATCAACGCAAAGAGGTACTTCTCAATCGGAGGGTAGTTCATTTCACTCTTGGCAAACGCCTTGCTTACATAATAGACGGGAATCTGATTGCCCTCGACAGCTTTAACTAAAACAGAGCTTATTGCAAACGAAGAAATAGCCAAATAAAGATAGAGCGGCTCGCCTGGAGCTGGCTTCGCAAGTGGCGGGAGGGTGCGGAGATGTTGTTTGAGCGCTTGGAACGCCTTCTCACATTTAGCAGTCCATTCGAACTGTCGGTTGGCTCTTAGTACACTGAAAAATGGCATCGACCGGTCGCTTGCCTTGGATAAGAAGCGATTCATCGAAGCCAGCCGACCGTTCAGCACTTGCACCTCCCTATGGTTTGTCGGGGATTGCATCTCCTCTATCGCCCTTAGTTTCTCGGGATTCACCTCGATCCCCCTCTGGCTCACCATGAAACCTAAGAACTTCCCCGAATGTACTCCGAAAGCACATTTGGCTGGATTCAGGCGGACCTGGTGGAGCTTCATCCTCTCGAAGGCCATTGCCAAGTTGCCAACGTGGTCTGATGCTCGTCGGGACTTCACCAGCATGTCATCTACATAGGCTTCCATGGTACTCCCAATCATATCCCCGAACAGTTTGTTCACCATCCTCAGATACGTCGCCCCTGCATTCACCAGGCCGTAAGGCATGACGTCGTACTGGAAGACTTCACTGTCAGCGTAAAAGGCGGTGTGTGGGGCATCCTTTTTCGCCATCTTTATCTGGTTATAACCAGAATAAGCATCCATAAAGCTTAGCAGCTCATGCCCCGATGTAGCATCCACCAATTGGTCGATCCGAGGGAGCGGATAACAGTCCTTCGGGCAAGCCTTGTTCAAGTCGCGGAAGTCCACACACATCCGCCACTTCCCGTTGCTCTTCCTCACCAGTACTGGGTTGGCTACCCATGTTTGGAATCGGATCTCCCTAATGAATCCAGCGTCGAGCAACCTGCCAACCTCCTTCTGGATTGCAATCCTTTTGTCTGTTCCCATCGGACGTCTCTTCTGCGCGATCGGCTTGATTGTGGGGTCGATATTCAATTCATGCTCGATCACGTCCCGACTGATTCCCGGCATATCGCTCGGGGACCAGGCAAATAACTCCTTGAATTCTTTCAATAGGGCGATCAACTCCTGAGCTTTTTCCTCGGATAGGGCGGATCCGATCTTTACCCTCCTCTCGGGTCCATCTATCTCGACTTCTTTTAGGTCCTCCATGGGGGCGGGACACCCAAACTCCTCTCGAGGATCAGTGTCTGTCTGGAGAACCGACATAGCCTCCTTCCTCGATCTCCTTGTGGCGTTGACATAGCATCGTCTCGACGCCACCTGGTCGCCTTTCACTTCACCGACCCCATTCTCAGTCGGGAACTTCAGTTTCTGATGGACAGTCGAGGCTACCGCCATCAGCGGGTTGATAGTGGTTCTTCCAATGATCGCATTGTACGTCCCCGTGGATTCGACCACCACGAACTCCACATCTCTCTTCTCCATCTTCCAGCCACTGCCGAACCACACAGGCAACGTAATAACCCACAATGGATAAGAGGTTGTGCCGCAAAATCCTACCATCGGGAAGTTAACCTCCCGTAAGTCTTTTTTCTTCTTCCCCATCTGCTCCAGGGCGTCGGAGAAGAGGATGTCGGAGGAGCTTCCTCCATCAATGAGGATCCTCTTCATTTCGAATCCCCCTACATCCAATGTCACTACTAGGGCATCCTCGTGGGGGGTCTCTACTCCCTCCAGATCCTTCGCCGAGAAGGTGATCTCCATCTCCTCCTTCGGGGTCCATGACCGAGACCTCTTTCCCAAAACCACTGCTACGGGCACTTGGTTGGCATAACGCTCCCGAGAAGACGATGTGTCTCCTCCCGCAGCGAACCCTCCATGGATCACATTAATGACCCTCTTCTGTCGGGACCCTGATGGGCCCTCCGAAGGCTCTGCGACGGACCTTCTCTTCCTTGGGGACCTCGATCGGGATTTGGATCTTGATCGAGATCGGGAACGGGGCTTGCAGCGCGAATCTCCCACGAACTCCTTCAGCTTACCCCTCTGGATAAGCTTCTCTATTTCCCTCTTCAGCTCCCGACACTGGTCAGTGTCGTGACCAGAGGCCCGATGGAATCGGCAGTAACGGTCGGTGCGGGAGCCCAACTTTTCTCCTTCCTTCTTCTTGGGGAAACGAGCGAGGCCTTGCTTTTCCATTACCGCCAAGACCTCTTTCAAAGGCCTGTTGAGGGGGGTAAACTCCTCCCTATGACTGTCCCTCTTGGTCGGACGCCTATCCTCCCTCCGATCGGAGCGTCCACGACTCCGACTACCCTCGGAGCCATCCTTCTTGTGTCGGTTGTCCAATGGTTTGAACAACTGCTTTCCTTCGCGCCCCTTGGGAGGAGCCAACTCTCCGGCAGCGATCTTCGACTCTTGGACGTCGATTTGCTGTTTTACCCTCGCCTGAAGCGCCTCCATGTTCCAGACGTTTTTGGCCGCGACGCTGTGAAGTAAGTCGGAGCCGTAGGGGGGATTGAGGTTTTTCAGGAAGGTACGGATGGCCTCGCCCTCCGATATCTCCTCATCCAGCTCGGTCATACCAGCCGTGTAACGCTGGTAGTATTGGGCCAACGATTCGTCGGGCCTCTGGACCACCTCATGCAGGGTCCGAACACTCTTCAGCAGCCGTCGACGCCCTTGGTACTGGGCGATGAATCGTTGGTGCATATCCTTCCAGCAGGTTATGCATCCAGTGGGCAGACTGTAGAACCATGTCATCGCCTTTTCTCCCAAGGTACTCGGGAACAACGCGCAGATAACGTCCTCATCTGGGGTCCTGCCCATGCACGCTGTCAAGTGCTTCTGTACGTGGCGGACCGGGTCCGCAACTCCGTCGTACTCCTCTATCTTCGGGATACCCAAGCCCGGTGGGGCCAGGGTATGGATCAATCTGGGAACGAAAGGATGGGTCTCCTGACTCCCCAATTCCGACATCATGGGCTTCTGATCTCCCATGCAAATACCCACGATCTTCACTACCTGGTCGGCAGTGAGGGGACCATTCAGGGGAATAGTCCTTTGTTGCACTGGCCCTGGCCCATCGACCACGAAATTCTCCGCCGGTGCTGGATTGGGGGGAATGGGCTGTTCCCTCAACGGAGGGGGTGGCGGCAGGTTGTCGTCCGCCTGCCTTCTGGGAGCATCTCGCCGCGGAGGGAGCGGCGGTAGATCTGCGGCCTGCCTTCTAGCAGCTTCTCTTCGGTCTAGGAGGGCCTCCATGGCCTCCATGAATAGGGGCATGGCCTCTGCCACTACCCTGGCCAGCTCTGGATTCTGGGAAGGTGCCTCGTTCCTGGATCCACCAGGGGGGTTGTTCCTTCGCGCGGTATCGTCTCGGCGAGTGCTGTCACCATCGTCTCTCAAATCCTGATGCTGTGTAGCATCCTCAGGGGGATTGCTGGTGGCCGGCACCTGCTTGCCTGATCGTTGCGGCCTGTTGCCAGCCATGGTATGGAATCAAAGGGAAGCAAACTTACTTTGGCTTTTTGTTGCGTTCCCACAGACGGCGCCAATGTTGGATCCCGGTAGGAACTCCGGTTACGGTGACGGATTCCTTAGCTCCTCGCAATCCTGCAGAAGGGGAATTGAGGGCGGTGGCCCAGAATCCCTCTCCGATGCTTAACGTAAGTACGGTGATCAAGCAAGCAATATGTGTATGTGTAAAAACGTAACCCTAACCTGTGATAACTTCCCCCCTTTTATAGGGGGAAGGCTATCTCAGTTACCTGATTAGGCGGTTGGATTGTGATCCACTATCCCAAATATCTCGCCGTATATCTTGCCGCGTATCTGTACAGTTATATGTATCCCACATATCTCGCCCATTATACCACTACTGTAATCATGGCGAGATTTCCGGGATTGTGCTCTTACTGGTGAGTCTCGATCATTATCGGAGACTCCCAAGTTGCATCGTTGAGGATTCGGTGTCGGGGAGTGGTGTCAACTCCCATATCGGGACCGACTACGTCCAGGTCCGATATCTTCGGGGCTCTCCCCTATCGGGGCCATGCTTACTCGGGGCCATTCAATGTCGGGGCCTCCTTCCGTCGGAGCCCTTAGCCTTCCAGCAGCCCAGCTCCTAGCCCAACGGGCCTAGTCGCCGTTTGCCAATCGTTAAGGGGCCTAACGGCCTCAGCCGGGGCCCATCAGTCCCCAGCACATTGAAGAACCAAATCATCAATAGAAGCAAGAGCATCCCAGAGTTGCTTAATTTTGGCAAAGTATTCAGTGATGGAGAGCACACCTTGAGATGTTTGGTAAATCTCCCTTGTTAATTGGAAGATTTGTGTGCCATCCACTTTATCAAACATCTCCTTTAAGTCATTCCAAATGGAAGAAGCAGTTGTGTTGTAGACCAAACCATTCACCAAATCCTTGGCCACAGTATTCCTCAACCATGCCTTGAAAATTGCATTTGCTCTATCCCATTTCACTCTATCATTGACATCAACATCCAATCTTGTGAATGTGCCATCTATAAAACCAAGCTTGTTCTTTACCAACAAGCCTTCCCTGATTGAGGTGCTCCAAACATGATAGTTGGAGGTCCCTTGAAGTTGGAAAGGGATGAGCATATGGCCAGTGGTGTCTGAGGGGTGTATGTAAAGGGGGTCATCAACATTGGTGTCTTGAGCCATATTGTAACCCAAGCAACACAAGTAGGTATCAAAATGGAGTCAGGGGAAACTAAATCCACGAAATCAGCTGCCAGAAATCCAAGCAAAATGGCATACACAATGTTGCACTACAAAAAAAAGTAGTACACCAAGGTTGTTGATAGTAAGACAAAATCCAGCTCACTCTTTGGTATTGTCCGTACAATTCCGCAACAAAATTTGTGATGTTCAAAGCTGAAGATCAACAGAAATGGATTAGAAACCATTCTCCATTGATGAAAGCTCAGAATTCGTGAAGATATGAACATAAAGCTCAAAGCAGTTACAAATACTCCTCAGCCGAGCAATGTGTATGAAAGTGAATCCAAGCAATGAATATCCAGATTTCAAGCAAGAGGCGCAGCTGAAATAAGTTCAAAATCCATATCCAAATCTAGAGAAGCAATACAAACTCCAGAAAATGATAGTATCAAACACGCAATCAGCTCAACAAGGCTGAATTCTTCAAGAACAAGCAAACTAGTACTAATTCATCTTTGCTTTGCTTAGTCTAGGTGCAGATCTATCTATGCGTGTTGAGTTCTTGAAATTCCACTTACTAGATGTCCATTCTTAAGTAAGAAATGGATTCTTGAAGTAGAAAAGATGATCCACGAAGCTGAATTTGCCAATCCACACTTGAACAAGGTGAATGTTAAGGCAAAAGTTTGAAGAAACTTGGTCTTCTTTAGCTTTGTGGTTGCGCCGCCATTTGAGGTGGCTCTGATACCATATAAGCTTTAGTAGGTTGAATCCTTTTTTGATTGATAATTAGGGATTACAATGCAAGAGGTAAACTATATATACTAGGTGATAAGGATCACCAACTAGGACTAACTATCCTATGTGCCTAACTTGGTGCACCAAGGTGCATATACCATGTAACATGTACTACATGATATATGCACCATATAATAGCCTTATACAATCATCTAATGACATGATGGAAGTAAATGCAAGTGTAAGTAACAAGATGCAATGAAAGCATATCAACTTATATACTCTATAGCCACCTGGGCCCGAGATTGCGCACAATCCAAAGAAGAAATCAGGCGGTTACAAGAAGAACTTTCTAAAGCGCGAGCTAACATCATACACCAGCAATGGGCACTTAAAGTAAAGGAGAGGCAGAAGACGCGATTAAGTGCTGACCTTGAAAAGTTCAAATGAAGAGCGAGAAAACTGAAGTTTTTTACAAAACATTTATCTGTTGAATTCGTTAGGACTAAGGAACAAGCACTCGACGCACTCGGCGAGATGCGCAGTCGTGTAAAACGTTTTAGAGTTTAAGTCTTAGCTGTAAAATTATCTCTTTTTTTGAATAAGATGTTGAAGTGAATGGCACATTAATTTTTTAAAAAAATCATGCATGAAATTCTTTGTCCACATTTTGAATCGTCATTTTTTTTCAATTGCAGGAACTAGCTAGTACTAGCACGTACACGAAAAATCACTAACATGGAGAAACGCAGCAAATCCAGCGACATGAGGAACGAATGGTCGAAATCGAGGCAGCCAACGCAAAAATGCATGAAGATATGGACACCATGTCAGCAAACATGGAACGCATCATGGCACTCCTCGAGGCTCAGTCAACCATCAATGCTCCAAACGCGCCCTTGCCTACAGGGACCTCAACTCCAGGCCCCTCGACGAATATAGGAACCGCAATACCAGCTACTACTGTACCTCCCAACACCAAGGTGGACCCCTCTCGGAACCACCCTACTTTGATCAGCCCCGATCAGACTCTACCAACGCCATGTGTCTCTCCGAGCCCGAGCATAATGCACGGGCATGTTAACCAAGGGGGTGCAACCGGCACAAATGCTTTCACATCATCGCCTGTCATCGAGACTGAACACGATCGCCGTTTGAAGAAAATGGAGGAAAAGATGAAGGCGTTCTCCAGTTTTGAACAATATGGAGGCGTCGGTTACTCTGACCTGTGCCTTTTTCCTAACATGTCAAGACCGGAGAAATTCAAAGTCCCTGAGTTCGAGAAGTACGATGGACTTGGTAATCCCATAGTCCACCTGCGAATTTACCTTACGAAGATGGCCCCTTACCAACAGTATGAGGAGTTCTTGGTCCAAACGTTCCAAGAAAGCTTGAAAGGAGCAGCTTTTGTTTGGTTCGTCAGCTTGAAGGCCAGCCATATCTCAACATGGGAAGAAATGGCCAACACTTTCGTTCGCCAATACAAGTTCAATCTGGACACCGCTCCAACCTTCATGGATCTCCAGAGCATGGAAATGAATGCGGGACAGTCCTTCAGGAACTATATGCAGTCTTTGGTGGGAAAAAGCGGCTAGAGTCCAACCACCCCTAGAGGATGCGGAAGCAGTATCCATGTTTATTGGAACTCTGAAGGGAGCGTATTACTCTCATCTATTGGGACATGTTTCTGCAAATTTCGCTGACTTGGTGAAATCCGGAGACATGATCGAGCAGGGAATCCGGACAGGGAGGATTGAAGATCCCCTCAAAAGCTACTAGGGAGACGGCTTGAGAAAGAGTGGTGCCAAAAAGCTGCTCCCAAAAGACGCAACTGTCAGCGCAGTCTACCCGATGCAGTTGGAGGCACCTGTGGCTCAGCCAATGACTCAAATACCCCCGGCTCCACAACCATCCTTCACAGGTGGACAAGGAAGTCGAGTTAATTTCAAGCAGAGAGACGTAAGATCCTTTACGCCCTTACCTGTGTCAATGGCCGAGGTGTACCAGAAGATTTTAGAACAGAACCTCATCGGCCCCGAGTTCATGAGGCCAGATTCAAAAGTACCTAACGACGACCCAAGTTCGAGATGTGAGTTCCATATGGGGATAGCAGGACACTCCATAGAGAAGTGCACCCGCCTGAGGCACAAGATTCAAGACCTCATTGACAACAAGCTCCTTATTCTCAACCCGATCCCTCCTCCAAATGTCAAAACGAACCCTCTACCGCAACACAATGCGGGTTCATCATCGTCTATAAACATGATCTGTCTTGAAGATAAGTCGTCAGAAGATGTCGTTATCGCGGTAATCACACCATTCGTACTAAAATATGTGCCCGAACAGCAAGCCAGGCTGCCACTAGTGATGCAGGGGCCAGCTCCTTTCCAATATGAAAGCAACAAGGTTTCTTGGATCTATGAAGCTCAAGTGACCGGGGGGGCCAAAACCAGATGATCATGTTATGATCATGACACGTTCAGGTCGCGTATACACGGAGGATGTTTCTAAAGACATGGTTGTAGAAGCGGCACCAAAAAAGAAGGTTACCAACGACAAAATTGAGGACTTCGTAAAGTTCATAAAGGAAGGAGAGGACAAAGTGATTGATTCGCTCCGCAAGACACCGGCTCAAATTTCTTTGCTTGCCCTCCTCTTAAGCTCAGAAAGTCGCCGCGAGGCTCTCATGAATGTGTTCAAAGAAGCGCTAGTTCCAAAAGGGACCTCTGCCGAACAAATGGGCAATGTTATTGGCTCCATATTCTCGAACCAAATTTATTTCGGGGATGATGATCTGGGAGTCGACGGCCATAACCACGTAAAAGCCCTTCACATTATCTGCAAGTGTAACGGATTTGTGCTCTCGAAGGTTATGATTGACGGTGGTTCGGCAGTCGATGTTCGCCCATTATCCACGCTCAAGCAAATGAAGATTGACCTGTCACATATACGTACAAGCAAGACGGCGGTTCGAGCTTTCGATGGTACGAAGAAGGAACTCTACGGAGAGATCGAATTACAGCTCGAAATTGGTCCAATTGTGTTTAATGTAACCTTCAGGGTCATGGATATCCCGAATGTTTTCAGCCTTCTCTTGGGAAGATCATGGATCCACGCAGCTGGGGCAGTTCCATCCACCCTACATCAGAAATTGAAGTACGTGATTAACAACCGCCTTGTGGAAATCATGGGGGAAGGTGATCACAACATTTACCAGGAAACGGCAGTGCCCGTCATCAACACCAGCGGAGATGAACCACCCGCATTCCATTCCTTTGAATTAGTCTCTGTCATCAAGGATTGGGGAGAGCCAACATTGAGCAAGACAGATATCATGGTGGGAAGGTTCATGTTGAAGAATAATTTTGTCCTAGGTCAAGGCCTGGGTATCAGGTGTCAAGGAATCCCGCGACCACTTCAGCTGAAGGAAAGTGTATGCAGGCACGATCTAGGGTATTCCCCTTCCCAAGAAGAGGGTCAAAGCACACATGGAAAGCAACAGCTGATGGACTTCCAGAAGGGACGATTCGCTAAAAGATGGAGCCCTATGAACATTCCGCCACTGTCAGTCACTTTCCCATGACTAGCTCATGTCATTCAAACCGATGAAGATGAAGCATTACAAGCCATAGCAAGACTGTTCATCACCGACAACACAGTCGGAGCCGTCCTCGAAGAAACGCCCCCAGGCATTTATGTTCGACCCTCCGTTGAAGGAGAAACAATCACCAATTGGTTTTCAATTCCGGTTTATGCTCTTTCGCTTAGCGATGAGTAAGATTTATGAGTTTCTGTTGTACTCCTTTGCGCGGCAAGATCATGAGCCCCGCATAAGAAAGAGGGATATTGTCATGATCTTATCAATATAAATAAATCCCTTTATTTCAATTTTCTTATTCCTGTCAAATTCGCATTGATTCCGGTTATTTTCCTTACCGTAGGAAAAATACAAGAAAACACGAAAACCATGACGATGTGATTCAATCAGAGGAATATAGTGATGACCAAGTTCCGATCGAAATAAGAGAAAGTCTCGAGAGATTCGAGGAGAGAAAGCCATCAACTGCCGAAACTATCGAGATAGTTAACATCGGTACAAAGGAAGAGCCCCGAGAGCTCAAAATTGGGGCAACTCTTGATCCCTCTCAGAAAGCCCAGATGATCGAGCTACTAGACGAGTACAAGGAGATCTTTGCTTGGTCATATTCCGACAGGCCAGGTTTAGATACATCAATTATGCAACATACTTTGCCCATAGATACTGAGAAGTTCAAGCCCAAAAGACAACATTTAAGGCGACAAAGTCCGGAGTTACTCCTCAAGATCAAGGAAAAAATCATCAAGCAAATTAACGCAGGATTCCTTGAGGTGTGCAACTACTCTGAGTGGGTTGCCAATATTGTCCCTGTACCAAAGAAGGATGGTCGTGTTCGAGTCTGTGTTGATTATCGAGATCTCAACAAGGCTAGTCTGAAGGACAACTTTCCACTCCCTCACATTGACATGTTAGTCGATAGCACGGCACGACACAATATGTTCTCATTCATGGACGGGTTTTCTGGATACAATCAGATCAAGATGGCAGAAGAGGACAAGTCAAAAACCACTTTCATCACGATGTGGGGCACATTTTGCTACAAAGTCATGCCTTTCGGACTCAAGAATGCGGGGGCAACTTACCAGAGAGCGATGGTGACATTGTTCCATGACATGATGCATAAGCAGATAGAAGTGTACGTCGATGATATGATCGCAAAATCCCGCGAAAATGAGGACCACCTTGTCAACTTGCGGATGCTCTTTGAACGGCTCAAGAGTTTAAACTTAGGCTAAATCCAGCAAAATGCACATTCGGGGTAACATCCGGTAAGTTGCTGGGCTTTATAGTCAGCAAGAAGGGTATAGAAGTGGATCCCGACAAAGTCAAAGCGATATTAGACCTTCCAGCACCGTCCACCGTCAAGGAAGTCAGAAGCTTGCTCGGACGTTTGAATTACATTGCGAGGTTCATCGCCAATATGACGAACAAGTGTCAGCCTTTGTTCCGCCTCCTGCGAAAAAATGCATTGATTAAATGGGATGAAGAGTGTCAGCATGCCTTCAATTCAATCAAAGAATATCTCGTCAATTCACCAGTCCTGGTCCCACCCACTCCGGGTCGGCCGCTTATTTTGTATCTGGCGGTTCGAAAAGGCTCATTGGGATGCATGCTGGGGCAACTAGATGAAGATGGCCAGACAGAGCACGCCATTTATTACCTCAGCAAGAAGTTCACTGAAGGAGAGGCCAAGTACACGGAAGTTGAAAGGACGAGTTGTGCATTGGTATGGGTGATGCAGCGACTCCGACAGTATACGTTGTATTACACCATACACCTCATTTCTAAGCTGAATCCCTTGAAGTACATATTAGAAAAGCCGGCATTAATGAAGAATGTCGCCAAATGGCAAGTCCAGCTTGCTGAGTACGACATACAGTTCATTCCTCGTACTTCTATAAAAGGGCAAGCTGTTGCAGATCATCTAGCTGAGTTTCCCATTGATGACGATCAAGCAAGTCACGAGCTTCCGGATAGCGACATACTTCACGTGGAAGAAGAGACAAAAAATGGAAGCATGTGGAGAATGTATTTTGATGGAGCCGCAAACTCCATCGGCTGTGGTGTAGGGGCAATACTCGTATCCCCAAATGGCCAACATTTTCCGGTAGCGGCGAAAATTACTTTTCCATGCACCAACAACGTGGCAGAATACGAAGCATGCATTCTCGGGTTGCAAGCGGCAATTGATTTCAAGATACGTGATCTGGAGGTTTATGGAGATTCCATGCTGATCATCCTCCAAACCTTAGGAGAGTGGAAAACAAGAGATCCCAAGTTACAACCATATCATCAGCATATTGAAGAGTTGAGCGAGAGCTTCGAAGAAATAACGTTCACGCAGATGCCTCGGAGTAAGAACCAGTTCGCAGACGCATTGGCGACCCTCGCGTCAATGGTGAATATTTCAGATGCAAGTTCCATAGAGTCTCTTGAGATCGAAGTAAACAAGCGTCCCGCGTATTGTTGCACACTTGAAGAATCAAATGGCAAACCCTGGTTCATCGACATAACAGGATACTTGCGGTCAGGCGAATTTCCCGAGGGCGCAAGTAGCAAGGATCGGAAAACCATCCCCAGGATGGCATGTAATTACTTTCTTAGTGGTGAGATTCTTTATAGAAAATCTTTTGATGCCACCCTTTTGAGATGTGTAGGTTCGGAAGAGGCAAAGCGATTGATGGAGGAAGTCCACGAAGGAAGCTGTGGACCGCACATGAGCGGTCACATGCTCGCAAGAAAGATCATGAGGATGGGCTATTTTTGGACCACCCTGATGTTAGACTGTGTCAAGCATGTCCAACGATGCCACCTATGCCAGGTGTACTCTAGTCAGATTCATGCGCCACCAAACGAGCTGCACCCGATGTCTTCTCCGTGGCCTTTTTCAATGTGGGGAATCGATGTGATCGGTCCCATCTCACCTAATGCGTCTAACGGCCACAGGTTTATTTTGGTGGCAATTGATTATTTTACCAAGTGGGTAGAGGCGGTCACGCTTGCGTCAGTTACTGCAAAAGCGTTCGAGCGTTTCTTACGAAGAGACATTGTTGCCCGATACGGGGTGCCCGAGACGGTAATCACAGACAATGCCAATAACCTCAACAACAAGTTGATAAAAGATTTATGTGTTCAACTCAAGATCAAGCACAGGAATTCGTCCCCATACCGCCCTCAGACGAACGGCGCGGTGGAAGCAGCGAATAAAAACATAAAGAAGATCATTGAGAAGATGACAGTCACATACAAAGATTGGCATAATATGCTACCTTGGGCACTCTTGGCATATAGAACTTAGATTCGTACTTCAACCAGGGCAACTCCGTTTTCTCTCGTATACAGAACTGAAGCTGTTCTACCCGAGGAAGTAGAGATCCCCTCTGCAAGGATCCTTGCAGAATCAGGTCTCGACGAGGCAGAATGGGCTAGACAGAGGTATGAACAGTTGAACCTCATTGACGAAAAGAGGCTCACGGGACTATGTCACGGGCAATGTTACCAACAACGGATGGCTAGGGCCTTTGACAAGAAGGTACGACCACGTAATTTCCAACCGGGGGACCTGGTATTGCGTAAAGTGCTGCGTATCAATCCTGATTCGCGAGGAAAGTTCGCACCAAAGTACGAAGGACCCTACGTGGTCAAAGAGGTGTTCGAGGGAGGTGCATTGATCATCACGGATATGGACGGCCAAGACCTTCCTAGTCCAATCAACGCTGATGCACTTAAAAGGTACTATGCCTGAAAGGGGCAGTTTCTCTAAAAAAAAAAAAATCCCGCTAGGTCGAAAACTGGTAAAGGCGACTTAGGCAAAAATTAGGGATGAGAGGCATTATTGAAAATCTGAAATAAAGCACAAAATGACAAACTTCGCACGGATCCCAAGAACACTAGTCTATTATTTTCTGATGTGTTTTCAGTCTGTTTACAATGTAACCTAGACCCCTATTTATACTAAAAACCTAGTCTAGATTACAGATAAAATTTAAATTAAAAATTATAACAGATAATTATTCTAGAGAATATTCCTAAGGATATTTATCTTTACAGATAATTATTATTTTTTTGAATAAAAAATAATATCTGGAGATAAATATCTTACATATAATTTTCTAAAATAAAAAAAAAACTAATTATTATATATATATTTTTAAAAAATTCCAAAAATATTAAATAAATTCGAAATAATTTAAAATATATTTATAATAATTTTCCTAATGTGCCCTTGAGCATTTTTGGAGACTTTGTGGCTTGACGCGTCTAGAATTTGACGTATCATGTGTAACGTCGTTACGTCCGGGTAAAAATCGAGTGTTTACAGTTTGCCCCTCTTTGGACGAACTCCCGTAGAACGTGTTCGAAAGGGTTTGTCCAAAGACGAGGAAACACTGATTTTGACCAGAAAGTATATTCTTCTCCAATTCTTCAAAGTCTTCAAGGTGGCTCATATGCTTATTCTGGTGTGGGAAGATAAAACCTCTGTCGGCGGGACGCCTGTTTGGCGGTGCCTCCATTAGCGATGCAGAAAGTAAAGCCTCCAGTGGCGGTGCGGAAAAGTAAAGCCTCGGTCGGCGAAGCTTGTCCTTTTGTCATTTTGTGTCCCCAGCAGAGTCGCCAAATTGTCAGACCCAAATCTAACCTACGGCGAATTACGTTGAAAACGTGGATTTTAATAGAGTCGCCACTAGTTAATTAAGGCTAACTAGAATCCTAAATTACCTAAGCGAATAACGAATTAAACACCTAGGCGTAAAATCGGTCTACGATTAGAAATTCGAGTTCGGGGGTTCTGTTACGAATTAAAAATAAGCTATTTTTTATTACGCCCTTTCGGTACTCAATTAACCTATTTGCCAATTTTGAAATTTAAACATGTGTTACGTCAAATTAATCTAACATTAAAAAAAAAAAAAAACTAAACTAATATTTATGCAAAACTATCGTTAATGAGAAACTTAATCCTAAAAAAAAATATTAGGCCTCTAAAACCCCTAATTAATAAAATTTAATCAAAACTAAACTAAACATGCTTAAAATCATGATACAATTTAGTGATTACATATTATACACATATTTATAGAACATGCTATCTAATTAGGTTTACATTTTAACTATCTAGCTAACATGATATAATAATAATAATAACAACACTAAATAAACAGAAAATAAATCAAATTAGTTATTAAATAATACTAATAATAATAATAACAAAAAATAAAACAAAATAATTAAATAATAAATAATAAATAAACAATATAAAATACAAAAAAAAAAAACGACGTACCTGTAGGAACTCCATAGCGCCGGAAACCAGGATGCGACAAAGAGGGAAGGGCGGAGCGGGGCGACCTCGTTTTCTTCGTCGGGACGTCGAGGAAGCAAGCCGGAGCGGCGCGGCGGACCGACAGGCGGGGCAGGACGATCTGACTGCTGATCGGGAAGGCCGGATGACGACGTTGACGAGTCTCCTGCCAGAGGCGGGCAATCTCCTGCCAAGGCCGGAACGGGGCGCGACAGCGGGACGAGCCGGGTAGCAGGGCGGGGCTCGGACGGCGCGGGACTCAGTGACGGTGGTCGGAGGTGGCCCGTGCGGTGGCTGACCAGCCCGGATTGGCTGCAGCTTGCTGCAGACTTCCACGGGGAGCTCGGCACCGGAGTCAGGGCTGCTAGTGGCCTTCGGTGGTCCTAGAGGCGAGGGTGGATGGGCCGGCGCTGGTGGCCGCAGTCACGGCGGTGGTGGTAGCTTGGCCACCGTCGGTTGCTAGAGAAATTTAAAGAGGGAGGGAGAGAAGATAGAGAGAGAGGAGAGAGAAAGTAGCGAAATTTAAAAAAAAAAAAAAATTTGAAATAAAGCACAAAAGGACAAAAATTGCACAGATCCCGATGAATTGTGTATTATTATTGCTTTGTGGTGTTTTTTGTGTCTTTACAATGTAAAACTAGACCCCTATTTATACTAAAAACCTAGTCTAGATTACAGATAAATTTCAAATAAAAAATGCTAACAGATAATTATTCTAGAGAATATTCTTAAGGATATTTATCTTTACAGATAAATTTTTTTTTTTGAATAAAAAATAATATCTGGAGATAAATATCTTACAGATAATTTTCTAAAATAAAAAAAATAATTAATATATATATATTTTTAAATATTCCGAAAATATTAAATAAATTCGAAATAATTTTAAATATATTTTATAATAATTTCCCTAATGTGCCCTTAAGCATTTTTGGAGACTTTGTGGCTTGACGCGTCCGGAATTTGACGTATCATGTGTAACGTCGTTATGTCCAGGTCAAAATCGAGTGTTTACACCGGCCACAGCACAAGGCATCACTAAATGATTATGGAAGTCGTTGGGCTCAAAATGACGTGGCTTGAACTTCTTGTAATGGACCTCGAGATCTCGCCTGTGATTAGAAACTTTAGGTATCTATGTCGACCTCGGGGTGACTTAGTTTCCTTTAGGTGTTTTGTGAAAGGCGAGGACCTGAAAAGGGGTGGGGATAGCCCCTGATTCAACTCCGAAGCTTAAGTCAGTATTAGAATATCAAAGAGTACTTTAAGAAGTATCTAAATGTAAATTAAATAAATAATGAAAGAGTTCCCCTATTTATAGGGGAAATGTACCGACTTTAAATGATGGCTACCCTCTTGTAACCAATTTTCTTATTTTTCTTGCTTTTATCCAGATGCTTCTTTGGAATCATCGCCGAGTTATGATGGAGTCTTCTCCTTCTCATGTCAAGAAGGATGGTGATGCCTCTCATGCAAAGGAGGATGGAGATAGGGCGTCTATCGAGACCTCTATTGACGTTGAAGCCATTCCTTTTGTTGAAGAATCGAGTGGAAGTATGTGCCTTTTTCCCCTTTGTCAACCTTCATACTTTTCCCTCCCATTTTAAGTCATTTTCCTATTTTTCTTTTGTAGGCTTCTCGGAATTCTCTTCAATTTTCCCAATTAATGCTCGATATTCTAAATGAGCTGAGGTCGACTCGGGAAGAACTTCAAGCTTTGTCTTCCAAGGGTGATGTGGAAGAGATTCAACGTCTCCAAGAGGAAAATGCTAAGTTGAAGGGAGATGTCGCCCGAATGGTTGAGGTTTCTGTCAGTCTGAAACGAGATTCTTTGAAGCGTGGTGAGGCTCTTAAGGCTTCTACTTCTTTAGTTGAAGAATTTCGCACCTTGTCGGAGAAGATGAGTAAATAGAATAAAAACCTCTTAGTCGAAAGAACTATTATTCAGAGGAAAGTCCAGGCTTTGGTGATGGAAGTATAAGGTTTAACGGCTGCTGTTATTAAAGTCATTAATGACTATAAGGCGAGTCCTGTTTTTGAGGCCGATACTACCGTGGCTGCTTCTGATTTGCTCTTTATCTCTTTAAAGGAGATTGTGAGGAATCTAAAAGCTTATCAGCCCGACTTTCTCTTCTCTCGAGTTCCTCTTCTTCAACAATACCATGATATTCCTTCAGAGAATAAAAAAAATCATACCAAGCTTTCTTAGATAATAATAATACATTGTTTTTTTTCTCTTTTTAGTATTGTAATCCGCCTTCCTCCTTTATAAAAGGTATTTTGCGCTTTTCTTAAGTTTTACCGCTATCTCGGTCATTTCTTCTTATCAACTTATCCAAAACCTAAGCTTTATCGCTTTTTATAGGTTTATTGTGTTGATTTTAATAATCAAAGAAACGCCTTTCTTATAACTATCGTCAACTCTATACGATATGACTGATTAGTTTTATTGTTGACAATTTTCGAGGAAGGAATTTTGTTTTTGACGCTCTAATCTCTTAGGACACGTTGTGTCACTAATCAAGCTTGTGAATTCACACCTTTCGTTGAAATTTTCAACGTACCTAAGCTTTTATCGCTATCTTGGGCACATGTTGATGACATTTGAGACGTTGGTGTCTGAGAAGCTTGTCGATTTGTCAAGATATTTGAGGCTTTATTGCCATTTCAGACATGACGCCTTGGGCAACTTGTTGATTTACATGCGTCGTTCTTCTATCAATTTGTCGACTTGTCCCGGCTTGATCGCCGTTTTTGGGTACATGATGTCTTTGATCGATTTGTAGACGCTATGTTTCTATCGAGTTGTCAACGTGACTAGGCTATATTTACATATTCGGCACATAATGTCGACAATCGATTTGAAGACGCCATTCTTCTATCGAGTTGTCGACGCACCTAGGCTTTATTTCCATCTTGGGCACATAATGTAGACAATCGATTTGTAGACGCCATTCTTGTATCAAGTTGTCGACGCACCTAAGCTTTATTGCCATCTTGGGCACATAATGTCGACAATCGATTTGTAGGCTTGATTCTTCTATCGAGTTGTCGACACACCTTGGCTTTATTGCCATCTTGGGCACATAATATCGGCAATCGATTTGTAGACGGCATTATTCTATCGAGTTGTCGAGGCACCTAGACTTTATTGCTATCTTAAGCACATAATGTCGACAGTCGATTTGTAGGCTTAATTCTTCTATCGAGTTGTTGACGCACATAGGCTTTATTGCCATCTTGGGCACATAAAGTCGACAATCGATTTGTAGCATTCTTCTATCGAGTTGTCCATACACCTAGGCTTTATTGCCATCTTGGGCACATAATGTCGACAATCGATTTGTAGGCCTGATTCTTCTATCGAGTTGTCGACGCACCTAGGCTTTATTGCCATATTGGGCACATAATGTCGACAATCGATTTGTAGACGCCATTCTTCTATCGGGTTGTCGAAGCACCTATGCTTTATTGCTATCTTGGGCATGCAATGTCGACAGTCGATTTGTAGACGCCATTCTTCTATCGAGTTATCAACGCACCTAGGTTTTATTGCCATCTTGGGCACATAATGTCGACAATCGATTTGTAGGCTTGATTCTATCGAGTTGTCGACGCACCTAGGTCATTTTGGGCACATAATATCGACAATCGATTTGTAGGCTTGATTCTTTTATCGAGATGTCGACGCACCTAGGCTTTATTGCCATCTTGGGCACATAATGTCGACAATCCATTTGTAGACGCCATTCTTCTATCGAGTTGTTGACACACCTAGGATTTATTGCCGTCTTGGGCACGTAATGTCGACAATCGATTTGTAGGCTTGATTCTTCTATCGAGTTGTCGACGCACCTAGGCTTTATTGCCATATTGGGCACATAATGTCGACAATCGATTTGTAGACGCCATTCTTCTATCGAGTTGTCGACGCACCTAGGTTGTATTGCCATATTGGGCATATAATGCGACAATCTATTTGTAGACGCCATTCTTCTATCGAGTTGTCGACGCACCTAGGCTTTATTGCCATTTTGGGAACATAATGTCGACAATAAATTTGTAGACTTGATTTTATCGAGTTGTCGACGCACCTAGGCTTTATTGCCATCTTGGGCACATAATGGAGACAATCGATTTGTAGGCTTGATTCTTCTATCGAGTTGTCGTCGCACCTTGGCTTTACTGCCATCTGGGCACATAATGTCGACAATCGATTTGTAGACGTCATTCTTCTAACGAGTTGTCGACGCACCTAGGATTTATTGCCACTTGGGCACATAATGTCGACAATCGATTTGTAGACGCCATTCTTCTATCGAGTTGTCGACGGACCTAGGCTTATTACCATCTTGGGCACATAATGTTGACAATCGATTTGTAGGCTTGATTATTCTATCGAGTTGTCGACGCACCTAGGCTTTATTGCCATCTTAGGCACATAATGACGACAATCGATTTGTAGACACCATTCTTCTATCGAGTTTTCGATGCACCTAGGATTTATTGCCACTTGGGAACATAATGTCGACAATCGATTTGTAGACGCCATTCTTCTATCAAGTTGTTGACGGACCTATGATTTATTGCCATCTTGGGCACATAATGTGGGCAATCGATTTGTAGGCTTGATTCTTCTATCGAGTTGTCGATGCACCTAGGCTTAATTGCCATATTGGGCACATAATGTCGATAATCGATTTGTAGACGTCATTCTTCTATCGATTTGTCGACGCAACTAGGCTTTATTGCAATCGTGGGCACATAATGTCGACCATCGATTTGTAGACGTCATTCTTCTATATTTTATTGATAGTAATTCTTTAGGAAAAAGGATTCTCAAATGGCTATATTCATTCACTATTTCCTGAATATTACATCAAAAAGAAACTTCGAGATAGTAGTCATAAATGTAAAACAGTATTCCTTAGAAATTTATGACCTCCATGGGCGTTGTGTCGACGAGTGATAACAATGGTGTGCCATGGTCTGGTCACCCCTAACCTCTCCTATCCCCCGAGGTGTCGGAAATCTCATGATTTGATGGGAGGTCGAAGGGATAATTCGGTGAGCGTTGATAGTGGTTCCTCCAATGATGGCGTTGTAGGCGGAAGAGACGTCGACAACTACGAACAAAAAGTCGATCATTAAGGTTTTATCCTCTTTTCCCAAGATTATTGGTAAACGAATGGCACACATAGGGTAGACGGTTTTTCCTGTAAACCCTGTTAGGGGGAAGTAGACTCTCTTCAAATAATTTTTGGTGACACCCAACTGTTAGAAGGCTTCGTAAAAAAGAATATCGGTTGAACTTTAACTGTCGATAAGGACCCTTTTGACTTCATAGGCTGATATGATGAGGGTGATCACCAGGGCATCCTGATGAGATTGATCTATCATTAAAAGATCGTCTGTCATGAAACTGATAGTTTATGAATCGGGATCTCGGGGTCTTTTTCCCATTATGGCTGCCATGGATATCTGGGCAGCATACACCTCTCGAGCTGAATTCGTCTCGCCACCGGTTGCAAATCATCCCGCAATGACATTCACTACTCCTCTTTCGATAGGGGTGGTGTGTGTAAGCATATGGTGATGGGCGTCGTAATTGGTAGCCCATAATATGTATAGTTTACCTAATGAACTTGGGTAAATGTCACATTAGGTTAATTGGGCTAGACCCAAATCCCAATTGACATGAGTGGCCCAAATTTGGGCCTCCCCAAATACATAGGCCGGCCGAATATTTGTGGTGGGGTAAAGTGGACTTTTTTCCACTTTACTCCTCCTATAAATAAGAGGTGTTAGGGAAATTTTAGGGTTAATCATAATTCCCTCACAAGAGAGTTTTAGAGAGAAAAACCCTCCTCTCCACACTATAGGTTCGGCCGCACCAAGTGCCTCATCGAAGGTGTGCCAAATTGCTTTCTAGCAAACTCTCTAGAGATCTGTCCCTGTGCGAAGAATCGATCAGAGGCTTTGTTGTGGAGCTTATACCGCGTAGGGCTTCTTTCACAAGGACTTCTACGGGTTCCGACCAGAGGATCGCGAACTCCCTCGAGCAAGGATCTTGGACTACGGTTACTCTTGAGGTATGTGTAAAATTTCCGCTGCTTAATTGATATTACTAGCACATACCATGTTTAAGTTTCTATAGTGGCTACTCCATATAATCTAACACTAGTATCAGAGCCTGTGTTAGGAGTTCATGATTTTGAAAAATTGATGTTCTTGAAATTTTTAATTTTGGACCGAAAATTTTAAAAATAAAAAGATTTAAAATTTTCGAATTTTTTAAGGGTTTTATGATGGGTCCGAAATTTTTTCATGTTCTTGGTTAATTTGATGTTCATGATCTTCAAGAAAAGGGTAATATTTATCAAAATAAAACATTGGATTGTAGATCTTATTAAAATTTGATCTTAAAATTTGACCACTTGTTCCTTATTTCATGTTTATGGCCGAAAAACCCTAATGAATTAACAAGGTAAAATTTTTAATTTTTTAGTCACCAAGGATAAAATTTCGTCCAAATTTTAAAATTATATTGTTTACCATATTTTAATTTTTTAGCTAGGTAACAATACATCTATAATTGAGAACATTAGGATAGATTCACAATAATATATAGAAATATATATCACTATCGATATATCTAAATATTTAAATAGGGTTATAGATATTATTGATAGATTTAGTTACCTAAAAGATTGAAAAAATATATTGTCACTATATTCGTTACCCTGCTTAAGATATTGACAATGAATAAAAATATATATTGTATATATGTACCGAATTTTATATATACAAATATATATTGTTGATTGATTTTGTCTTATAGATAGAATCTTGGCAATAAATATGTATATATTTAATCAGTGACGAAATATATATATATATAATATATATATATATATATATATATATATATTTGACATTGGAAATTATTTTATATAATTAATGTTACTTGGTGACTAAGTTAAATATTTTTGGACTTTAAAACCCTACTTGGGCCACAAGTAAACATTTCGGCCCAACCTTCAAAATTTTAATTATTAGGCCGGTCCAATGTGTTAAATCGGGACGGATTTAAATCGAACCGGGTTTTCTCAATCGGTTCGACCTATTCGGGTCGGGTCTGACCGGGGTAAATAAGTGGATCTAACCAAACCGGTTTTGAGTGTTGAACCGAACCCTATTTTCTTGGACCGGTTCGGACCGAACCAGATTTTAAAATTAAAAATCGGACCGAACCGAACCGGATTTTTCCAGACTGAATAGAATTGGATTTTCCGGACCGAACCAAACCGAATTTTCTGAGCCGAACCGAACCGGACCAAAGCGGACTGAAATTGACTAAACCAAACAATGTTTTCCACGAATTCAAGTCAATTAAAATAGGGAGGTCAAGTTTTTAAAATCCAAATATTTTTTAACCTCGAAATGGACTACACAGTTCACATAGGGTTGCTAACATTTGTGCCTTGTTTCGATTATGGGGATGGATCTCGATGATACATGTTTTTGGGACTGGATTAATTAGATGGCTGAATTGCAATTGTTTATTATTCAATATATATTTATGCATGATTAGAACTCTCATCTTGACTAAGTCAAACTAGCTGGATATTGCATGTTGTGGGCGGACCCTAGTTAAATATATGGAATGCGCACTAGGATAGACATGCTGTGATGATTGTAAATGCCTAGGATTCATGTCTAGAATGTTGCGTAATTGAATATAAGCATGAATTGGAAATCAGCCCCTAATGTTTAAAATTATTTTAAAACCTAAAACTAGTAGCCAAATATGTATGATTGATGTGATTGTTGCATGTTTGACACGTATGCTAGAATGTTGAGGATGAAGTTACATTTGATAATTTACTTGTAAGTAAAATTATGAATGCAAGCATGAGTTCCTCAGAACATTCGATGCATGACGCGAAATCATGTGTGTGGTGTGTATGATGAATATTACTGGCATATGATAATTTATATGGATAGTAGAATTATGTATGCATGAGTGAATTCATCGGAATGATTTTCCAAAACAAAAAGGGCCTTGGGAAAGCCAAGATCGGGTATGCTTATTTTAAAATTCCCGTTCCGGTAATTTGCGATTAAAACCGTTTTAAGAGACTGGTCTATTAGATAGAAGACGGCGATAGTGTGAACTCTTTCACAACCATCTTCCATCGGTTTACTGGTGGTTGGTTGGTTTAGATGACTGGGGAATCATTAACTGTCGAATTTCATCTTAATAGATATCTGATGTATGCAATTCTTTCTCAAAATATTATTGTCTCCCTGATTCTTTCATAACCTTCAATATGTTAGTTTTCATGGCTGGCCCGGTACAGTTCTACGAGCCATGCAATATGGACGGCATGGATTACGATGCATGGAGAGATAATGTTATTGATCTTCTGATCGCTCGGATCTTGACGATCAGATCAATCCGACGGCGGACAGGCTGAGCTTGGACGAATACAAAAACCCACATGATAGCAACATCAAGAAAAGGTTGAGGAAGGATCGAAATGCACAAGAGTTGATCCTCTCGCGGCTGACAGATAAATTAGAAGAAGAGTTTTCGCAACCCAGCGTATTGCATCTTTGTTGTGCCATATACCTTCGCTTCGGTAAGGGTAAGGCCGCTGAAGCAAGAGCCTTGATGGCAGAACACTTCAGTGTTCTATGCAGTGATGACGGCATAATAGCCTATTATGATCCCGCTGATGAGTTGGACGTATGGACTCGGGCACAGAAGGTAATGAGGATGTTTCCTCTTTCATAAATTGTTAACGAGAAAGTCCTAACGTGTTTGATCAAATCGATCAAGACTACGATGGACCTATTCGAAACAGATGAGAAAGAAGGAAATTTTCCAAAATAGCCCGAGGCATTCAATGAAAGATTCATCCGTATGCTGAAATGCTTGGAAACCCCCAGCAAAAAGAAGTCTAAACGATGATCTGGTGCTTTACTCACCATGATATAAGTACATTTGGGTACATTTCGGTTAAGACATCTAGACCATAAAACTTCTTCATGACTGCTTCGAGTTTGAGATCTGAGACCCCAATATTGTTCAGTGTTGGTTTTTCTATTTGTTTAATTTATGAATTTGGAATACATTGTTTCGGTTTCATTGAATAAAGTAGTTACCTTTTGTTTCGAAAAGTATTCTGCTTATCAAGGTTAATCGACTCGGTTAAGAACGGGATCGAGCCGAAATAAGTAAATAACCAAAATGAGAATGACATCATGAATGACAGAATCAAGCAAATCCATACATTTCCTCCTACATCTAAATCTATGGACTAGATCATGCAACTAAAATCCATCGATTGCGTAGCTATGAGAATTAACCGATTAAAACTCTTTCTTTATTACTAATTTGAATGAAATAAACTGTAATGATGATCATGTTTGAAACCGATTGGATTAAATTGAATTAAATTCAGAAATGAAACGATTTAACCAAGGGTTTAAACCCCATAGTGAATTGCGCTTTGCGCAAGTGGACCTCGATAGACGGAACACATCGTTTTCGTAAAATGAATTTAACAATGAAGTGTTTGAATAATGATGTGCTGAATTTTTGTTTGCATTCCCTCGGAAACAACTTATTGATAACATTTACATCGGTAGAGTCTTCGAAAGCTACCACGACCTTAAAAAAGTATCAGCCGACGCATAAGGTGAAAACCTAAAACGCTCAGTTCAGAGATGAGATAAAATCTCTAAAATAAGTTAGCGAACGAAGAAGGATGAAGTCGGTTAAACGATTTTCATTCCATAAGCCTTGAACGATAAGTCAAGCTAGGCATTCAAGTTAAAAGACACACTTCAAGAAGCACAGTTTGTATAATGTTGGAGTCATTCTATCAAAGGTTCCCTATGGGATGATGTAAGATGATTCACATAAATGTAACACTGTGTTCCATTGATATCGGTAAGGTGCGTCGCCATTGTAGCTGAAAGGTGATAATGAATTAAATCATATCACCATGCGACATTAATTTGCGCAATAAACACGTATTTAGGACATGAGTACGTCTGTTACTCTTAGAAAATACATGTTTACAGCTTGATTATAAAATGGTGTCAAGGTCGAACATGAGACGTTACATCACTAAGAGGGCGGATTTTCCAAATGCATGAACAGTTTCAATCAAAGAAGTCGTTATCAAAACGGAGCAGAATAACAATGATAATCAGGTCCCAGTTAATTCGAGTGGGAGATATATGAACCACCAACTCAAGTGAATGACATGGTAAATGAGAATGAGAACATTTTCATAGTAACAGTGGGAGGAATAATAGCTTCTTGTGTTCTTGAGAGGATTTAGAGTAGAAATGAATGATTGTATTCACAGAACTCCAAATCAGTTTGTACAATATGATCTAACTAACTATATATACTAAGTTAGCTACGTACATAGGAAAGGAGTAAAATACTACTAAGGCACAAGCATTGTGTAGACATACACAAGCATTGTGCAAACACAGCACAACAAGTATTGTGTTAATATTGTGCAAACATAGTGTGCAATCATAATGTCCTATCCTATATTCCCCCACCTTTCTCATCTCCTCCCTTTTCATGGAACACATCTTTTATCCCATATAATTTGAGGAGAGCAATGTGCTGCCTCTTCACCAATGCCTTGGTGAGCAAGTCAGCTACTT
Organism: Clarkia xantiana subsp. parviflora; assembly: GCA_036873135.1. Lineage (NCBI taxonomy): Eukaryota > Viridiplantae > Streptophyta > Magnoliopsida > Myrtales > Onagraceae > Clarkia > Clarkia xantiana. The sequence continues at coordinate 5,070,540 of JAPTYO010000018.1, forward strand.
GATCCCTCGAAGCAACATGGATAGCAACAATGGCTCCTGACTAAGTGTGATGCCTAGTGAAATGGCAATCAAGCTCAATGTGTTTTGTTCTCTCATGAAACATGGGGTTTTTGGCCATCTTTACAGCTGACTTACTATCAGTGAAAATAGGAATTGGTAATGTAACTTGAACTCCCAACTCCTTCAACAGCCTGCCAATCCACAAAGCTTCCTGAATAGCTACTCTCAAGCACCTATACTCTGCCTCAGCACTTGACAAAGAAATGGTGTCTTGTTTCTTAACCTTCCAACTCACCATAGCATTCCCAAGCCTAACACAATAAGCACTCACAGACTTCCTACTAAAAGGACAAGCTGCCCAATCTGTCACAAAATAGGCTGAGATCAAGCTTGTTGGTGGAAGGATACATAATACCTTGTCCAGGGCAACCCTTGATGTATCTAATCACCCTTAAGGCAGCATCAAAATGGGACTTCTTAGGCTTATCAACAAATTGACTCAACCTTTGCACAGAGAAAGTGGTATCTGGCCTAGTCATAGTCAAGTAGAGAAGCCTACCAATAAGTCTTCTATAAGAAGTAGCATCTTCAAGGGGAAAATCATCCAAATTGGAATTAGTTGCCTTATCATACTCACAAGTAGTGAGCTTGATGTTGAACTCCATAGGAGTCTCAGTAGGTCTGGCAGCTCCCAATCCAGCATCTTCAATCAACTCAAGAGCATACTTTCTTTGATTGATGATTAACCCTTCATGTGATCTAGCAATCTCCAAACCCAAAAAATATCTCAAGGTCCCCAAATCTTTGAGTTTGAAATGAGACTGAAGAATGGACTTTAATTGGCTAATTAATCTGTCACTTGAGCCAGTGATAAGCAAATCATCCACATATATGAGAAGAAACACCCTCTCCTGGCCTTCAATCTTGGTGAACAAGGAATGATCAGAAGCACTCTGATGATAACCATTCTTCACCAATGTATGTGTAAGCTTGATGTTCCATTTCCTTGAAGCCTGTTTGAGACCATAGAGAGACTTCAATAGCTTGCAAACTCTCCTAGGTGCCCCACTAGGTGACATAGCTGAATCAAAGCCTTTAGGTATATCCATAAAAACCTCTCCATGTAAGTCACCTTGTAGAAAAGCATTGTTCACATCCATGTGAAACAAGCCCCATGAATAAGTTGCTGCCATTGCAAACACAATTCTCACTGTAGTCATCTTCACAACAGGGGAGAAATTCTCATTGAAATAAGTACCTTCTACTTGAGTAAACCCCTTAGCAACTAACCTTGCCTTATACCTTTCAATCGAAACATCAGAGTTGTACTTCACTTTGTAGACCCACTTGCATCCAATGGTAGACTTTCCATTAGGTAAATCAACAACCTTCCATGTCTGATTATCTTGAAGAGCTGTGATCTCCTCCTTCATGGAAATCACCCAATTAGAGTCTTTAATAGCCTGCCTATAAGTGGTGGGCTCCTTGATCTTGTCAATGGCAGCTAGAAAGCAAGTGAAATTTGGACTCAAGTGATCATAGGAAATGTATCTCTCCATTCCAAAGACAACATTGGAAGAAGATGAAGAAGCCTTCAGTTGAGCCAATCTAGCACTTCTCCTCAAAGTTGGCACTTGAGGGGAAGATAATTGAGCAAGCCTTGCACTTCTCCTCAAAGGAGGAACTTGAATTGGCACTTGAGGAGCATTATCCACAATGATTGGTGGCTGAATAATACTTTCTTCTTCAAACATCTGAGAATAATCATTAGGAGTTTGATGGGAACCAGAATCAATATCAAGGCAAGAGTGAAACTTGGAATCTAAGCAAGAAGGCAACAAGTGCCTCAAATCATCCATTGACATGCTGAAAGGAAATATACGTTCATGAAACACAACATCCCGAGACACTTGGAAACTTGAGGTTGAAATACTCATCAAAAGATATCCCTTTTGAGATGTTGAGTACCCCACGAGAGCACAAGGCTCAGCCCTTGTGCCAAATTTATCTGAATTGGCCAATTTGGTAGCAAAACATAAGCAACCAATAATCCTCAAATGCTCAATGGAAGGAACCTTTCCATATAGCACCTCCATAGGTGACTTGAAATGCAAGGAAGAAGAAGGTAACTTGTTGATCAAATAACAAGCAGCTAGGACTGCATAACCCCAATACTTGATTGGCATGGATGCTTGAAATCTAATGACCCTTGCAACATTCAATATTTGTCTATGCTTGCGCTCCACTCTTCCATTTTGCTGAGGAGTGTGCACACAACTAGTTTGGTGCATAATACCCAATTGAAGGAACTGATCTTTGCAATTTGAATTAATAAACTCACCTCCATTGTCACTTCTCACTGCCTTGACCTCTGTTCCAAACTGAGTCTTCACCATCATCAAGAAGCTCTTTATATGAAGAAAGGTGTCACTCTTGGATTTCATCAAAAACACCCAAGTAGCCCTTGAGAAGTAATCCACTATTGTGAGAAAATATTGATAACCTTTGATGGTAGGAACCTTGTATGGACCCCATAGATCCATATGGAAAAAGGTATAGAAGCATGAGAAGAGCTAATGGGAAAAGACAATCTAGTTTGCTTGGCCAAAGGGCAAAGACTACATTGTTTGATACAATCAATGGATTCATTCAAATCCAAATTATTTTTCAAATGATCCATGTGTGAAGCTGAAACATGTCCCAATCTCTTGTGCCATGTCCAAGCATCCAATTTATTAGTTGAAATGGAAGGAGCAGCCACCACCTTTCTTGCACTTGAAGGTATTGCATCCTTGAGCAAATAGAGTCCCTTAGCTCTTTCACCAATCACCACAGGCCTCCCAGCTTGGCCCTTAATCAAGACATGATCAAAAGTGAATATCACTTTACAATGTAATTGATTTGGAAGCTTGAACACTGAGATCAAGTTAAACTTGAAATCAGGAACTAAGAGAATATCATCCAAGGTGAAACCAGAGAAGGAGCAACTTCCAATATGAGTCACTCTACACTTGTGTCCATCGGGCAAATGAAGAAACTGATTTGTGGAATCAGTCCTTCTTAAATTGTGCAACCATTCATCTGGTGAGTAATGTGATTTGTGGCCCCTGAATCCACAATCCAAGTCATAGAAGAAGCCAATGTTGTACCTGCCATATTCACATGTGAGTGATCATCACCCTCATAAACAAGAGGATCAAAGTCATTTTGTTCAGCTACATGCTAGACCCTCTTCTCAACACCAGTGTGGAGCACCCTCTTATCAAGAGTCCCATGAAAGATCCTCTTGCCACCTGCCACAGTGTGCTCCACCAAATTTGAAGGGCCTTCATCAAGACTAGCATTGGCTGAGGTGATCCTTCTCTTGAAATTTGGAGGATAACCAAACTTCTTGAAGCAAGTATCCGCTTTGTGTCCCATCTTGCCACAAAAGGTGCACTTCCATGTAGCTTTCTCAGCTTTGGATGGCCTATCATTCCCACCACCTTGACTTGAAAAGATGTTCCTGCCTGAATCAAACCTAGAGCCTGAATTGCCATTCCTGGAATTGTAGGCAGGATTCCTCATGGAATACAAAGCAGTGGACTCACCAACATCACCAATGGATTTAGCAATTGCCCTCTGACTCTCTTCTTACTGAAAATGCCACACTTAGAGAAGGAAGAGACTGCCTCATTAAAAGACTACTCCTCTCATGTGCAAAGGAGTCATTAAGTCCCAAAAGAAATGCAATCAGCTTTTGCTTCTCCTTGTGGTCATTCACAATCTTCAAGTCAGCTGGGCACTCCAAAAACATATCATCAATGGAATTTAGAGCATCCCATAATTTCTTAATTTTAGCAAAGTACTCAGTGATGGACATAACACCTTGAGATGTTTGATAAATCTCCCTAGTCAATTGGAAGATTTGAGTTTCATCAACCTTATCAAACATTTCCTTGAGATCACTCCAAATGGACTGAGCAATGGGGTTGTAAACCAAGCCATTCACAAGCTCCTTAGCAACTGTGTTCCTTAACCAAGCCTTCACAATTGCGTTTGCCATGTCCCACCTAAGCCTTTGTCCCACAGGAACATCCATTCTAGCAAAGGTTCCATCAATGAAGCCAAGTTTGTTCTTGACCAAGAGACCTTCCATCATGGCAGTGCTCCAAGCATGGTAGTTAGTTGAGCCATGAAGTTGAAAAGGAATCAACATCAGGCCAATGGTGTCCGAAGGATGAAGATACAATGGATCCTTAATGGTGTTTTCAGCCATAATACCAGAGAAAGTCACAACAATGGCAGTGTACTAAATCCTTGAATCCACAGCCAAAACTCGATTGAATTAGCTATCCAATGACAGAATCGGATCAATGTAGCAACATCGAATCCATATTCGCAGCCAGAATCACACGTAAAGGAAGCAACACAAAGAAATCCAGAATCGTAGGCAAAACTGAGCTTAGAACTGAGAATGCAGCTACGCAACGATTCGTAACAGCAAACAATGTCGCATCACCACAGAAAGTATCGCAACTGATTCAATTTGAAGAAAATCTCAATCTTAATGCAGTAGAAAACCAGATTCAACGCATAATCGATGCTAGCTTGCGATCGAAGAAACGAACCAGCAAGAACAGAACAGCTGAGTAATCTGATCCAATTGAGCTGAAAAACGAACAGATCTCAATCCAAGAACACTTACAAGAAGTCTTAATCAAGAATAGAAGCAAAGTCGAAGCTCAGAATGAAGATCCAAAGCTGCAAATCCAAGATCCATAGCAAGCTTGGCCGTCAAGTAAGCTTCGCCGTTGCTCTGATACCATAATAGCTTCTTGTGTTCTTGAGAGGATTTAGAGTAGATATGAATGATTGTATTCACAGAACTCCAATCAGTTTGTACAGTATGATCTAACTAACTATATATACTAAGTTAGCTACGTACATAGGAAAGGAGTAAAATACTACTAAGGCACAAGCATTGTGTAGACATACACAAGCATTGTGCAAACACAGCACAACAAGTATTGTGTTAATATTGTGCAAACATAGTGTGTAATCATAATGTCCTATCCTATAAGGAATAAACCCTACCACACGTAAACACTGTTGCTGTTGAGACGAATCAAGTTGAACCTGATGGTCATATACCTAAACTAGGAATGACACAACTATCTAAAATACCTATTGTTTCCAGTGGGAGTGAACCAACCATACTTGGTTCCAGATCCTAGTGATCAAGGAATGCATCTCGGAAGTAAACCCCGAGACCAAGAGGTTGTCATAGGAAAGTTGCAAGTCAAGGTCCTAGCACTGCTCTTGTTCCCAATAGAGACAATGCTCCGATAAGAAGCATTGTTCCGAGTTGTAGAATCGTTCCCAATAGAAATGATGCTACGATAAGAAGCATTATTGCGAGTGGGAGAAAAGATCAGACTAATAAATGGGACTCGCAATGCCTAGACGAGAGTCATTGGCAAGTATCCTATTGAGAAAGGTGAAAAACTGTTGACAAGCATTGGAAAGACCTCAAGTGGAAAAATTGAGGAAAATAATAAATGAGAGAGATCGCCTAAATGAAAGCCATTATAGTCTATAGTTGATTTACCTGCTAATCACAGGAGCGCAAGGATAAGGTGAGCTCTGAAGTAAGGCTCACCACTGATGGAAAAAGGTCGAACAACCCGACTTATTGCGAAAGGACTTACCCAATTCACGGAGTGGACTTTGATAAGAGAAACTCACTGGCTGTGCGTAAAACCACGGTTGGGGCCATTAATGGTCCTTGGTCGCAAGTCTCGATCTCGAGCTGCACCAAATGGATGTTGAGACCGCATTCCTTCACGGAAACCTGGAGGAAGAGATCTACATGGAGCAACCAGAGGGTTTCATTATCCCTGGTAACGAACGTAAAGTTTGTAAACTCCAAAGGTCCATCTACGCTCTTAAACAGTCGTCTCGGCAATGGTACAGTAGATTCCACGAGGAAATCGTAGGAAACGGATTCGTGAATCTTCACGAGGATCCGTGCGTGTATTATAAGACCTCCGGGTCAAAGTATGTCATCTTAACCTTATACGTGGACGACAAACTCATTGCCGCAAACGACATGAGTTTCATGAATAAGTCAAAGTCCTGGTTAGCATCTGTATTTGAGATGAAAGATATGGGAGAGGCCATGTATACCTTATGCATTAACATTGCTAGAGATCGGGCTACCGGGAAATTGTGTCTGTCTCAATAAGCCTATGTAAACAAGCTGTTGAAAAGGTTCAAATTACAGGATGTCAAACCCGTGGATACGCCGGTGGTATTTGGGTGCGCACTATCAAAACGTGACGTCCCCAAGAACCTGGCAGAGTGCGAACATATGAAGGGTGCAGAATATTTAAGCATGGTTGGTAGTTTAATGTACGCCATGCAATGCACCCGTCCAGATATCTGTTATGCCGTGGGCCTAGTAGCATGTTTCCAATCAGATCCTGGCTATCAACATTTATAGGCTGTAAAACGAATAATTCTATATCTGAAAGGTACTGCTGACTATGCTCTGTGCTATGAGGGCAGGAAGTTAGAATTGACCGATTATAGTGACGCCGACCATGGTGGCAATCCGGATGATCGTAAGTCCACCACAGGGGGAGTGTTCCTCCTTGCTAAAGCCGTCATTCATGGACGAGCAAGAAGCAAACCTGTGTCGCGCTGTCATCGATGGAATCGGAATTCGTAGCTCTCGCTAAGAATGAATAGGAAGCAGTCTGGCTGAAAAGGCTTCTTACTGCGCTGCTTAATGGTGACGTCGAGAGTAAACATGTGAAGGTGTTCTCTGACAGTCAGGCAGCCATTGCGGCAGTTAAGAATCTGAAGTACCATAGTAGGACCAAACACATTAATGTGAAATATTTTTATGCTAAATATGGTATAAGACAATATAATCACTATGGAATAATTGTCCACTGATAATATGATTGTGGACCCATTTACTAAGCCACTACGCGGGGAGATATTCGAAAAGCATGTAAAACTGCTTGGATTGCGTAGGGTTTAGAAATGGCATGTATATGTGATAACATTTTGATATAAGAAAGTTACATTTTGTAAGCGAAAGAATTGCAACCAAGTTTATGATCAATCGACGTCAAAATTTTTTGATTACATCAGATTTACGGTCTATAAACTAAGTCATAGGAGGACGCAATCCTCTGCCAAACTTTGTCGAATGTGGGCCTTACCTAGTCACACAGGTACAGTCGTCTTGTGATGGATGGAGGCCTCCACCAAACAAGATTGGCTAAGACTCAGGGGGATAAACCTGATTAAGCGAGACAATTATCTTGTTTCGAAGTAACTCGATGTTATCTTCGTTTCGCATATCGCCGTGATGAACTTCGTTCATCATTTAACCACATTCTGGGCCAGATGAGAATTTGTGATAACATGATTGACATATCCCTTTCCTGTCAACCCAAAAGGTTCAAGTATGCTATCAACACGTGCTTCATACTACGCATGCCACGTCCGACCACGGGGTCACAGCTCGGTTTTGCTAGGAAGGAATCCTCGTGATTCTGGCAGGCGCAAACTTCTTCACCTCTAGCGTGTGATTGATCCCGGGAGCCTTATGAAGAGGCACCCGAAGTATCCTCACGGACTCAGAACTCATACCTAAAGTCAGGCTCAATGCTCGCTTCACGGCGTACGAGCATCGTACTGAACAAAAAGGCCCAGTGACCACGTCTTGGAAACTGGTTGGATTTGACTAAGGGTATGACCGATGGGGATGGTCAAGTTCACCTGTAATTCACCGATTCTTGCATTCACTAGGTGGCCACCATCCGATATTAGTTGAAGGCTGTGAATACTTGTACGGATGCCTTGGAGATGTGTTCCTATGTGGAATCTAGGCAAATGGAGAATTATCAGTTGACCTAGGATACAACGCGGTACAATATATAAATTTTGTTTATAACAGGTTGATTAGAGAAAAGGGAATCAACGTTTCGCGGGCGCTACAATACTCCTAACAGGTGAGTAGTACGATGCTCGTCGTATCCGTCGGTCGCACGGCAAACCTCATATGAACTATTCGGAAGCATGGAGCAGATCAAAGGGGAGAAATGTTGATGCGGATTTGGACAACAATACATTTACAGGCACCCTCCCATTCAGGCGAGTGGGAGCTGTAAGCATACGGTGATGGGCGCCGTAATTGGTAGCCCATAATATGTATAGTTTACCTAATGAACATGGGTAAATGTCACGTTAGGGTTATTGGGCTAGACCCAAATCCCAATTGACTTGGGAGGCCCAAAATTGGTTCTCCCCAATTACATAGGCCGGCCGAATATTTGTGGTGGGGTAAACTGGACTTTTGTCCACTTTACTCCTCCTATAAATAAGAGGTGTTAGGGAAATTATAGGGTTAATGATAATTCATTCACATGAGAGTTTTAGAGAGAAAAACCCTCATCCTCACTCTATAGGTTCGGCCGCACCAAGTGCCTCACCGAAAGTGTGCCAAATTGCTTTTGAGCAAAATTTCCGGAGATGTGTCTCTGTGCCAAGAATCAATCAGAGGCTTTGATGTGGAGCTTATACCGCGTAGGGCATCTTTGACAGGGACTTCTACGGGTTCCGACCTGAGGATCGCGAACTCCATCGAGCAAGGATCTTCAACTACGGTTACTCTTGAGGTATGTGTAAACTTTCCGCTGCGTAATTGATATTACTAGCACATATCATGTTTAAGTTTCCGTAGTGATTACTCCACGTAATCTAACAGTGTGATTATGAGGTGGTGAGCGAGAATCTTCTCGAGGGCTTCTATTCCGTTTTTTGGGGGTGCTAGTCGACTTCTCTACGAATTTTAGCAATTTTCCTCTTTGAATGAGGGCTTCAATATCTTGCCTTAGAATAGTACATCGATTCGTATCATGCCCCCGGGTGCGATGGTATCGACAATAGTCGTTTATCTGGAGACCCATCATATTCTTCCTTATTGAAGGAGGATCATCTAATCTGAGTTTCTCCATTTCTTGGAGTACTACTGAGATGTTGTGTGTGAGGGGAGTATACCTTGCTGGATGGGGATTAATATCCCTTTTCTGGCTCTGGCGATTTCCTTGTCGGAAGTTCCCGTCTCTTTTTTCTTTTCTTTTTGTAGGTCGAGAAGCAGATGCCTCCTCTGTTTTGGAGGGAATAGCTTGTTTCTTGATCTCAGTAGGTGACTTCTCGTGTGACCTATCCAAGTCGATATACATCTTGACTCTAACGGCGAGGGCGTCAATCTTTCTCATGGGTTTCATCACCATGCTATCTTTTAGAGCTTGACTTTGGCTCCTGAGACCTCTCCAAAAAGTCTGTATCAGCTTGCCAGTGGCCTCTTCACTCAATTGTTGGAGTATTTTATGAAACCTGGTATAATAACTGGCCAAGGTCTCGTCGGGACCTTGTTTAATTTTATCCAAAAAGTTCATGCTTTTGAGGCGTTGCCTCTGGCCAATATTCCCCTCGATAAACTTAATCTTTACCTCTTCCTATGAATCTATGGAACTGTCGGGGAGGCCATAGAACCAGGTAGAGGTTTCCTCTTTGAGAGTTGTCGAGAAGAGAGCCGCATAATGATCCTTCGTTGCCCCTCTTCCTAAAAGAGATGAGTTGTGAGCGTTGATGTGGCGGACACGGTCTCCTTCGCCAGTATAGTCGTCGATGTTCCTCACGAATACTTGCGGGGGAACTCGAGTGTCGAAGAGTCTTTTGGAGAAGGGGTGAGAAGTATGATCTCGAATAGTTAGCATATCGCTTATCCCCCTTCTCTTCTTTTCAAGCAATTCTTCTACCTGTCCTATGGTGAATAAGACAGGCTCTTTGGTAGCTTTGTCAGACTTGGAAGTCTTGTGGACTTCATTCTCCGGGAGATTGATCTCGTCGATCTTTCAGCTAGAGGCCACAACCTCCTTCCCTTCCGGGAGACTTCTCGAGCTGACTCTTTGTTGCCCAGGATAGCCCCTGCTTTAGTTTGGTTCCAAAAGGCCATGAACGCAGTCATCACTTCTTGGGGAACAACAGCAGGTGTCGCCCCTACTCCCACTTCTGGATCCACTATATCAGGAGGTGGATCAGAGTGGGGAGTTTCTTCTTCTTGGTAAATACCATTGTTTGGAGGAGGGTCTTCCTCATTTGCTAGCCTTGAAGTGGTGGGATCTGTCTGAGATTTGGCCACCTCTTCCACCTATACTGCCCTTTTCTTCGTATTCTTGTTGGGAGCCATGACTTTTTGATGACCGGTTCCCCCAGACGGCGCCAAATGTTGGGATCAAAATGGCGTGGCTTGAACTTCTGGTAATTGACTTCGAGATCTCGCATGCGATTAGCTCCTTTAGGTATCTGTGTCGACCTCGGGGTGACTTAGTTTCCTTTAGATGTTTTGTGAAAGGCGAGGACTTGAAATGGGGTTGTGATGGCCCCTGATTCCACTCCGAAGCTTAAGTCAGTAATGAAATATCAAAGAGTACTTTAAGAAGTATCTGAATGTAAATTAAATAAATAATGAAAGTGTTCCGCTATTTATAGGGGAAATGTACGGACTTTAAATGGCGGCTACCCTCTTTGGAGGGTTTTTATCCAGAGTCGATGTCAGCAGGTGACAAACAGGTCGCCACATCTCTTTTCCTTAGCTAGGAAGGTTTCCTTCTGGCGGTTGAAGCAGGTCGCCCCCTGTCCCTTCCTTAAGAGGAAGGGTTTCCTCTAAGGTAGCAAGTCAGGTTGCCAGTTGTCATTTCGTTAAGAGGAATGTGTCTTCAATAATACTTGGATGTCAACTCGATCTTGCCTTAAGAGGGTGAGTTTAGAGATTGACTGGTCACCGGTCTTTGAAGACCTTGAATGTCGACCTTCCCAATATTTGGTGTTGACCATCTTTCTTTGTTTTGACATTCTGAGCGTGATTAGTCGTCGACCTTTTTTTGGGGGTTTCGACTTATATGCTCTTGACTTGTACACACTGGTCCATTATGAAGATCGTAACTCAAGAGAAGTGTCTTTACAAATCATAGCAAGGGTGAGAAGAGCATGAGCACTCTCATGTATCACCCATTCCATACATGGGCAAATAACATCGAGGTTAAAAATTTGTTGAGGGCAATATCTTGATTTATTGGCTTCTGACATACCAACTTTTTTTGCAAGATTATTCCTTGAATTTTGAGACTGTTGGATGGAACATGCTATTATGTATATTGACATTTTTCCAGCACGACAGTGGTCTATGCGATTTGAAGGAGAAGAAGTCAAGCGTTGTGGAACTTGGAACTGGCTGGGTGGCTGTTATCACCAGCCTTAACTTCCTTTGCATATTTACAGAGGGCGGTTTGTAGGTTGGTTTTGTTAAGATCAATTACAGGAAGATATTGTTATCAACATTGGGTGCGGTGGTCGCAGACCTCATGCGGTGGACGAAATACTTTAGACGGTAAGAATATTGATGACTAAATTGAATAAAATAAAACTATTTAGCGGTCAAACTCATTCGTTGACTAACAGATGCTCCAATAGTCTACAAAAGGCAAACATATTGCACCAAAAGTCTACAAAATAAAACATATAGCATAAAAATTCAACATTAGCCAAACATATGGCACCGAAATAGCATTTAACCTTTTTCTTATTTTTGGTCGAAATAACGCATATATTAAGGATACGTACGCAACAAAAGTAGCCTATAAACTCCTTACAAAAGTAGGGAGATTCGGGGCAAACCAGCATACAGTTAAACCGGCTGTAGCCGCCCATGAAACTAAATTAGGTGCTAGAAGTACGCGAGTTCTAGGAACGGTAATAATAGAAACTGGTAAAAGACTTAAGAGAAAAGTCATGTGTTGCACAACCCCAAAAAGAGAAGATAAACAGCCTACAGAGGAGGAAGAAATCTGTTTAAGCAAATTGGTCGAATCCGTGAACAGAGTATGGGAGCCCTGTCTTGATGACCGTGCTAACAGAAGTCCTGCCCTGCATGCCAATCCTTCTGCCAGAAGGGGATCTATGTTGAAAGCCGATACTATAGAAACCGCTAAGATAACCCCACTCTCGTCTAGTAAAATTGCAGCTCCAAATACGGTTGTAATACTGCTGCGGACTGCCCCGTCACAGATGATGGTGGGTCTGAGGCGTGACGAGGTTGTGGTTCTGGATGCTCTCACGGATGTCCGGGCAACTGTGGGTTGCCCTCCTGGCATATGATCAATCGAGAGAGCGTTAGTACAATCCAAACTAGCCAAAAGAATAAAGTTCATAACCGAGACAGAGCTAGGGACATTATTATTAAACACGACTGAGTTTCTTTCTAACAAATGCCCCAAAGAATCAAACATTTATGCTGAAACAATTCTTTCCCGGGGTCGGGGGCTAGACAAAGGGGTTGGATATGCTAATTCCTATACTCGAACTAGACCAAACTCTTTTTGCAAACTGAAAGTCCCACATGACATGGTCCCAAGTTTCGTTCGCTCTGCGACAGAGATGACACTTGGGATTAAAGGAGGGAAAACGTCTATGAATATTCTGCCCAAGGGGCAATCCATTGTTGCAGCCTTTCCAGATGAACATACGAATCTTCGGCAAACTTGATTTCCTAAGTTTGTTCCAAAAAGATGTACTGGCAATCGTGGTAGCTGTGGACGAGGTTCCATCAATCTCCGGGTGGAGATTTGAGTAAATTAAGCGATACCCTGAATTTACGGTGTAAATTCCGGTTTCGCTGTGGAGTCAAAGGAACATGTCAGATGTGTCGTAGAGGGGTAGTTCGATTAAGGAAATAGTGTTTGTCAGGACTGGAGGAAGTAGTTCCGCGATTGTGTCTAATTTCCACCAGCCATTTGAGATGAACGAATTGACTTTCGTATTTGGGAGCACGGCTTCGGGGTCCACCGAGTCTCTTAGTAATCCCATGTTAGGAACCCATGGGTCAGTCCAGAAATTGATGGTGTGACCATTTCCCACGTGCCAGCCTGCTCCTGTAAGTAAGTATTTCTGGATCCGGGCCATCCATCTCCAAACCGGGGAGTGATATTGTTGAGCCTTGGCATTGAAAAAAATTTGGTTCAGCAAATACTTGTCGTTCATGCCTTTTACCCACATGGATTCTTTGTTAGTTTCCAGCCGAAACGCTTGTTTTGTTAGGAGAGCTAGGTTGAATGATTTTGAATCTCGAAAGCCCAACCCGCCTCTTGTTTTGGACTTGCAAATTGTATCCCACTTTATCCAAGCGATCCCTTTGTTAGACTCGTTTGATTTCCACCAAAAATGTTTGATAAGCATGTCGAGTTGCCCAATCGTTTTCTTTGACAAGTTTATGCAAGACATAGTGTATGTCAGAATTGCACTGACTACCGATTTAATCAGAATTTCTTTGCCTGTCGGTGACAAAAGCTTATTCATCCAACCTTGTATTCTTGAAGTGGTTCTTTGTACGATTTGTTCCCCAACCTGGATTTTCTACTTTGCCCATTCTTTGGGTAAGCCTAGGTAGACCTCTTCCGGAAGCATGTTTCTAACTCCTAGTATGTGGGCTATCTCGGTGGATAGGCCCTCTGGAATATTCGGACTGAAGTGGATGCTAGATTTGTCGTAATTTATAAATTGTCCCGATTCTGCCTGATACGAATCTAGTGTGTGCTTCAGATTTCGAACATTTTCTGCTGTGGCTTCTAGGAATAGGAAACTATCATCCGCGAACAGGAGATGTGTAAATTCCTCTGTGAATTTGCCCGATTTTATTCCTCGGATTCTTCCTTCCTGCTGAGCCCGCGTAAGTTCTTGTGAAAGCATCTGTGTCACGATAATGAACAAGTATGGTGATAATGGATCTCCCTGTCTTAGACCTCTGGTTGGTTTGAAAGACTGAGATAATTCCCTGTTGATCCGAATTCGGATTGTGGATGTGGAAATGCATTCCATAATCCATTGGGTAAAATTGTGGGGAAATTCCATGCTTGTTAACACCTATTGTAGAAAAGACCACTCAATTCTATCATAAGCTTTACTCATGTCTAGCTTAAGAGAAAAGAGGCCCCTACGGCCCTTTCGTCTGAGCTTGATCATATGGAGTAGTTCTTGAGCTAGAAATGTGTTGTCGATGTTAGGTTATAGGTTTTAGGTCAACGGGTCGCCGGCCTAAATCCTACTCCTCACTGGTGAACTAGCGGATCCTGTGCTTCCTGAGCTCGGTCGTTCTACTCCATATCCTTCTGCCCTTCTTCTTCTCTTCTCCACGTGCCCTGCAAGAGGGGCAATATCAAGCACGGAGGGGGGGTGGTGCTTGATGTACCCTCTCCGATGCTTAAGTCAATACGTTTCTTAGAGAGATAAAGCTTAGAGAGATGCCAGAGCTAAATTGCACACTTAGCCAAGATGATCAAATGAATGGTAGAAAGGTTGTATTTATAGGCAAAGGTGTCATTAAGGTGGCTTAATGACATCGTTAACCTTTAAACACAATTAATTAGCCCTTGATCACGTTATTAAGACCTTAAAGCACGGAGAAAGTCGGCGAAAATAAACTGAGTATGGGAGTCGGGAAGCGGTGTCGGAGCCCTTGGGGGGGGGAGAAAATCCGACCCCCAAGGGTAGGGGTTGGGTGTGGCCACCCAACCCCTCCCTAGGGAGGATAGGGTTGGCCTACCCGATCTCCCCTAGGGGAGCTCGGGTGTGGCCACCCGACCTCACCTAGGTGAGTTTGCCGCGGTCCGGACGAGTATTTTGGCCTCGTCCGGACCGTTGGTGTTTCCGCGGGGTGTTTGGGTCGATGTTTCGATTTATAATCATTAACGGGGTGATCAAAATAAAACGATTCGGAAGTCAACGGGTTCAAATTGGGCGTATATCCATCACATGCCCCCGAGTCAACCAATGGCCTGACCCTTGATTGACTCTATTTTAGGATGGAATGACACGCGCAATTTGAAGCCGGGATTTTACCTTTTGTCAGAATCCTTACTTACCCATGGGTGTGTGTCTCTGACTCTGCCCCCTGTCTTATAAGATAGAGGAATTGCAAACGTCAGAATAGCACGGACACGCGTCCAAACACGTGTCTGCCTGGGATGGAAGTAATAAATTCAATATTGCCCCGAGCTCATACCCGGAAAATATACGCATGCTTGGGGATGCAAAATGAATACGACTAAATGAGTCCATGTTTCAATTGTATGATGGGGTAAGCCTAAGTGGGAAAATTTTCGATTTTGGTCCAAATTTTTTTCTAAGTATGGGATACTAGAAAATATGCCTATAGGATGTTACTTTGAGTGAACATGGATGTATCATGAACATGAAAGTGTGTACTAGCATACATGCAAGTAGGAACACAAGTATGGAAGTGGGTGTAGACATGCTGCGGTTGTAGTCATGAATGTATGCATGAATATATGGCGGCCATGTGCATGGATGTCTAAATGCTTGAACACACGGGAGTGTGTACGTGGGCATGCATATGAGTGCAAGCATGAACATGTATGTGTGTATGGACGGGTTGTGAGTATAAGCATGAGTGATGACATTGATGTACCTGTAGATGTAAATCATGAATATGAGCATAAGTGCAAGGGTGAGAGTATAGATCTCTCCTTTACCCGAGGGTGGGAACTCTGCCATTCGATGGGACACAACGTTCTGTCTCCCTCGTACTAGCGCGAGCATTGTCCTTTAACCTCGTCCCTCGACATGTGTAACTTTTTTCCTTCATTCGTTGGAGCGTGTGTATAGCTCTTGACCCTCTCCCTATCGCGTGTGAAGGGGCTTATCGGCATGTCTTAAGGGTTGACCCTCCTTTCGGATGTGTCGGAGCGCTGCTCCCTTTTTTTTTTTTTTTTTTTTAGGGAAGCTAAAAGTTCGCCTTCTTCGTGATGTTTTGGTGTTTGTCCCTTTGGTTAGATCTCCTGGGTTGTGGTTTTGCTTCCGTAACTTGATTGATGTTAAGGTTGCCCCCGTAGTAGGCGTATCTCGCCCTTCCATGAGTGAGGGTCGACCTTCGCGTCGGTCGCTCGTATTAGTGACTCATTTTTGGGAAGCTTTCTTCTTCGGACAAGGAAACCTTGAAGATCGTTTTCCAAGGCAGTCAGACCAAATCTCATTGTCATGTGTCTTGGGTGTCTGAGGTGGACTCGTATGAGGCGGGGACTCGCATGACCCTTCCTCCCATGAGCTTGGTATATCATTAATCCTCTTGTCTTCATTCGTCTTCCGTTTTTCCCTTGTAGGTTGGTTTCATGGAAAATTGTGTAGTGTGCCGGCGGAGCATCCCGAAGGCATCGTTGATTTGAATAAGAGAAAGGTATCCTCTATCTCTGCTCATAAGGCCAAGAAATCTTCTAAGTCAGGGAAGGCTGCTAAGGCTTCCAGTATGTTCTCATTCCATTCTCTTTTCTTTATGATACACTTATGATTATTCTCATGTTGCTTTCTTCTTGTTGTCAGAGCGTTCGCCTCGGGTTAATGAGCGGGTTCTTGCGGTGGGCGACAGTTTAAATCAATCCCAATCCTAAGGCGCAGAAGCCTGATTCTGAGGTTGGGCCCTCGACTGTCAGGAAGAAGAGAGCCATGAGGGACTCTCCTTCAAGTGCTCGCTTGCCAATCCCCTCTCGTGATAAGGAGGTAGTGGTTAAGGAGGCACCCTCTTTGCTTTGACGAAAAGAAACAAGCTGTGGATGGCGATGGGATGGCCAGGGATCTTGATGTCTCTCCTCTATCCTCTGCCCCCCCCCCCCCAGTCGAGGGGACGAGTCTCAGATCTGTTTTTTCTTCATGTAGGTTTTACCACTTTGAAGGTGCCTTTGGCATATCTATTGGGTTATGTGATTAGCCATTGCGTTGAAGACTTTGTTTTTGGTGATGGGTGTGATCATCGCTTTTCACCGAGGTTCCTTTCTTTTTCCATGGCTCTGATTAAGATAGCAAATCCTTGCTTGAGAGTTTGTTGGAGACTGCTCTTGAGTTAGCCTCTACTAGTATCGTAGTTGTGATCGTTGTGGGGATCGTTTTGTTATATGTCCCGATAGTGCTTGTCGTGATTCTTTTCTTTATGGTTGATTTCATGAGATATGGAGGTTGTCTTCATAATGAGGACGTCTCCTACCTAGTATCATCCAGGTGGTTGAAATATAAGTGCATACCTTTGATGAGCGTATGAAGGGTGTTGTTTTTCCCTTTTTCTTGAACTTCCTCCTAAGGCTAGGCGTAGCCTTTTGATGTTCGTGGTCGGGATGGTGTCTTTACAATGTATTTCTTTGACAGATGTTTTATGATGTATTGCCATGATAATCATTTCGAAGTATGTGGACATGATAGCCACTTCGCAGTGTGTGGACATGATAGCCACTTCAGGGTATGTGGACATGATAGCCACTTCAAGGTATGTGGACATGATAGCCACATCACGATGTACGGAGTTGTGCTTTAGTATTCCTTTCTCATTGGAGAGCCTTCGTGGCTATAGTTGCCTTTTGCTTAGGCTATGTTTGTTGGGTTAGGTCCTGATGTCTCGTCTTGCCAGATGGTGTATCCTTCATGCTTTTTAGATGTCTCCTTCATGAGTTGTGCTTGACGATGTTCAAGTCTGATACGAGCATAGGTCACGCGAGGGTGACATGCAAGACAATAACGTTTGTCGGAGGTTGCTTTGTGCGACTTGTAAGGCAATTCCTCTTCTTGATGGGTCGAGTTTATTTTGAGAGCCTTGAACTTTGGATTTCATGTCTTTGCTATCCTTCTTGGTGGTGTTAGGTTCCTTTGAGATACTTCTCTTGACTTGTGATATGGATGGTAGGATAACTCGTTACTTTTCATGACAACCTCTTGTGCTTCTGTATATGATCCTTTGGTCATGGACTTCTCCTTTGTATATGCTTTCCTTTCCTTATCTTTCTTTTGTGTTTTCCTTCACATCATACCTGCTATCTCATCAAGAACAAACACTATGTGTTCTTCATACAACTTTGCTTTGCAATTATTTTCTCATGGAATCCTTCTCAGTATGATGCAATGATCTCTTCTGATACCCTTTAAATGGTATATATGGTACTGTTAGACCAAAGATACGCTCTTGGTGGGCGTCGAAAAACTGTTCACGAGACTGGCTCTCGGAGGGCACTTAACGTTTCACAGGATAGGCTCCCGGAGGGCACAAGTTAGACCAAAGATACGCTCCTGGTGGGCGTCGAACTGTTCACGAGACTGGCTCTCGGAGGGCACTTAACGTTTCACAGGATAGGCTCCCAGAGGGCACTTAACGTTTCACAGGATAGGCTCCCGGAGGGCACAGGTTAGACCAAAGATACGCTCCTGGTGGGCGTCGAATCTGGTAGTTTGAAATCTACCTCAAGATACGCTCTTGGGGGCGTCGAATCTAGTAGTTTGAAATCTACCTCAAGATACGCTCTTGGGGTCGTCGAAGGTCGTAGTTTTTAGAAACCACTCTCAAGATACGCTCTTGGGGGCGTCCAAGGTCGTAATTTTTAGAAACCACTCTCAAGATACGCTCTTGGGGGCGTCGAAGGTCGTAGTTTTTGGAAACCACTCTCAAGATACGCTCTTGGGGGCGTCGAAGGTCGTAGTATGAAAACTACTCTCAAGATACGCTCTTGGGGGCGTCGAGGGTCGTAGTATGAAAACTACTCTCAAGATACGCTCTTGGGGGCGTCGAATCTGTTCGCGGGATAGGCTCCCGGAGGGCTCAGAATATTACTTTACCTTGTTTCACTCCCCATGTAGGGTGTGTCTTTGATACTCCTTTTAGATCTTTACTTGAATTTTCTTTCCATGATATTGCCTGTTACCACGCTTTTCTTCAATGTGGGAGATCACCCTTCGAGGGCGATGTTTGTATGTTGTCAACTTAGGACGAGTTTGTACAGGGAGTTGAGGATGTTTTCCTCTTATGTGACCTCTTCTAGGAGGAGTGGTATTGCATGTTCTTGTGATCTTCTGCCTCTAATCTCTTCTTTTACACTTAGGTGGACTACCAAGCACTTGTTCGTTTGGTGGCCCCCAAGTTGCTTGGTGGTCATACCGCCTTTCATGTTTGGCCGTTGAAGGCCCCTTGTTCATTTTCTTGATTGGGTACCTCTTATGCTTGGGGCTCCCTTGTCTGCTTGTTTGGATGCGATGTGTGTCCCTTGTAGGACTTACTCTTTTTCATGCTTGCTTGTTTCAATTATAAGCATGGTTTGGATAATGCCTTTGTCGGATGTATCTCTTGATGTTGGGTGGAGAGCTTTTGCTTTGGGTGGGTGGGGGTGATTTTCATTCTCTTGATAACTAGGATGTGGCAGTGTTTGTATCCTGGGGGTGCTTGTAAATTCTTTCCCCCCCTTCCTTGTGTTTTTTAGAAAAAACACTTTTGCGGTGATGATAGAGTAGGAGTAACGTATCTTGGAAGGGATTGTATTTAGGTTGAAAAGTTTTCTCATAGAATGGTGTCTTGAGTTGTTAATCTCGAGGGTGTGTTTCAGACTAGTCAATCTGATCCATGCTCCTTGCTCGGGCATGGGGGGGTCTGACTGGGCTGTGATAATCTTCTTGAAGTGTTGTGGTACGTAGTGTGCTTTGCATTTTCCTTTACATTGGAGTATTCTTCAATGCCTTTAGGGAGTGTCACATTGGTCATGCTCGTCCCATCTTGAATCTTAATTATAGACTTCCTTTGAATTAGGACTTGAACCTAAAAAGGATGTTTTCCTTTAGGTTTGCAGGTGATGTTCCATGATTTTCCATGGGTTTCCCCCGTATTGGCTATTCCTTGTTGGATAGCTTCATTAGAGGCTGCATTTGTATTGCGCACGTATACGTGTTTGAGGTGTGTTGAGCTGACAAGTCCCTCCTTTTTTCATTTTGTCATAACCTTCATTCATCATGTGTTCGGCGTATGGCCTTAAAGGCGGGATGTTTTTCTAGTGCCCCCTTTATCGAGGTTCTCCTCTTGATGGGATGCCAGAGTCAAATGTCTTATCATTCGCAGACAAGGTGTTTGATCAGGATGTGCGTCTAGTGTGAGGGTCGATCTTTAAATCTTACTCCCCAAGCTTTTGAGCTCTTCTTTGGTTGATCTTGTAGAACTATTATCATGCCCTAAGGCTCTTGATAGGCGATGTATCTCCTTTTTCATATTCTAGTTTTTGCACTATCTCTTTTGCTAATCTTCATCTTTAGAGTTTCTCTCTTGGTGCATGACTTCAATGACGGGATTTTCTACCGATGTTTGTTCTGTTAGGAGTTGTATCCTTGGTTGTCTTCCTTTTTTGTGAGATGGCGAATGAGTGTTTATGAACACTCAAATGTGTCGTACTTGGTAGAGGTATGCGCCTAATCTTTATGGCGCTGTTTTGAATCTTCGTGTACCTATCTTTGATGATCATGTTATTCATTGCATATATAATACGGAGTCCAAGGATCTCCGGGTTAGGATCATATTTTGAGAACAGAGACATAGTCGTTTATTAGATAACCCCTCTATCTAGGGAGTTCATTTTTTCAAGGATACTTGTAAGGATATGTGTTCCATTCTTGTTCCTGGTTCATTTGCAGTGTCGTGTCCCTGATGGGTATGTTGATGTTCTGACCACCCTTACTAATAGGGGGTCCGTTGGTTTTATATATGCCGGACTCCTTCTTAGTATCATCAATAGCTGGATATGGGGGATGTCTGACGAACTTCCTTCATGCACTATGGTTCTCTTCATGTCAAAGTTGGTAATTCCCTCTCTTTTGACTAATATATCATTGTGTGGAAATACTATGTTTTCCATATCCCTTTTTGAAAGCTTGATGATGATGTTGCCCTTCTTCCTTTGCTAGGTTTTGTATCCTTGAGAGTTTTTTGATGGAAGTGTATTCCATTACCTGAGATGAGCTTACTAGGTGTAGTTGTATCTCCTGGCCATTTTGTGAAATCATAAAGATCCGCTGGAGGTGTTTGCCTCTGATGGTGGGCGTTGCCCATGTGATATGGTTTCTTTCGATTTTGAAGGGATGTGTTCGTGGGTACCCCCTCTTATGCTAATAAATAATCTATTTGTTTTCGGGCAGGACGCATTGTGACTGGTGCCCCCCTTGCATATTGATGCCAGATGGCGTCCTTCGACGGACTAGGCCCTAAGGTACTCAGTGGAAGGTTATAGTGAAGGTAGCCCTTTGTGATCCTCATGGTAATTCTTCTATAGGATGTTGAGAGTGCTCAACTTATTTTTGTAAGTGAGCCTTCCATCTTGTGATCTTTCCCAGAATCTTGACCTTATAGGTGCCTTTTGAGATTAAGAAATCTGTTCCCTGTGCATCTCTTGGTTGGCGGCGGCGTTTTCTGGACTCTTCTAGTAGTCCACCTGTGTATATATGTACCACGGAGCCCGAAGGCGTCCGGTATGGTCTTTTTTGGAAAACTTGTTGATATCAAGTATCAAAATCTACCCCTTTTAGGGAGTTGACTTGTTATGCAGTTAAATTAAATAAGAGGATATGGGAAGGATATGGGTGTGGGGGTGTTGATACCCCCTGCTTCCTTGGTAATGTAATTGTCTTCTTCCATTAGTCTGTGTGTATTCCTTCCACTTGAGGAATATAAGGTCGCATCCTTGCAAGGCGGACTAGGTGGAGGTGTATCCTTCATGTATGCTATGTGTGACCTCACTCCACTGCGTCTCTCCAAGAGACTTCCCATTGTAGTAGCTATGTACTAACATGGTGTGGTACTCTATGAGTCCCCTGTTCAAATTCTTGTCTTTTCGACTTCTCCCCTGTCCTAGGGGGATGTGTATCAAGGGTTGGCATACACACGAGGTTGGGACCTGTCGTGCTGTATCATGAGTAGGTGGTTGCCTTGTTGTGTTGTCGGGGCGATGTCCCTCCCTTTGAGCTTTCCTTGGAATGTCTCTTAGCCATGTCCGTGGTGATACGGACTGTATGTGTACCTTGCTGAGGTGGGTGTTGGAACTCTTATATCCTTGGTGGTCTGACTTGCATGTCCTCCCTTAGTGGGGTGTATGTCCCAGCTCTTTGCTGTGTTTGTTATTGCCTTGGAGGCACAAATTGTTGCCTTCCATCTGGGGGTGGCCCTTGCTCTTCTTTGTTCTTCTCTCTGCCCTGTTGGAGGGTGCGAGTAGTGTTCTTCTTCTGGGACTTGTTCTTCTTCTGGGACTTGTTCTTCTTCATGAACTTCTTCTTCTTCATGATGGTGTTGCCTTCCATGCCTGTTCCTCAGAGTCTCTCTATAGGCTAGCAGCTCATCCAATGCGCTCATCAACCTCGGAGTCACTGTCTGTGCTCCTTGCGAGTATGCGGGTCTTGTGTTGGTTGTGTGGGCGCGATTGTCATTCCTTTGAGTCGGCATTCCATATGGATACCCTTGAGGTTGTGCCTCATAGTAGTACCCCTGTGGAGGTGCCGTGTATTGGGATGGCACTCCTTGTTGCGCCCCTGTCTCTGTGGCCTCCTAGCCAATGGAGTTGAAGCTGTGGAAGACTCAGCCCCAGCTGGGCGTGAAGGTCCTCCTCCCTATTTGTTAGGCTGGGGTGCCTGTGGGGCTACCTGAGCCTCTGGGTGTGCAGGCTGTTTTTCTGGGATAGGCTGCCTTGCTGGAGGTATAAGCTGTCTCTCTTGCCTATTGCCCCCAGGTGGGCGATTATCTCTAGATGCTAAGTTGTTCGTCATCGCTCTCGTGATTGCCAGGCTTTCTGTTCGAAGCCCACAGACGGCGCCAAGTGTTAGGTTATAGGTTTTAGGTCAACGGGTCGCCGGCCTAAATCCCACTCCTCACTGGTGAACTAGCGGATCCTGTGCTTCCTGAGCTCGGTCGTTCTAATCCGTATCCTTCTGCCCTTCTTCTTCTCTTCTCCACGTGCCCTGCAAGAGGGGCAATATCAAGCACGGAGGGGAGGTGGTGCTTGATGTACCCTCTCCGATGCTTAAGTCAATACATTTCTTAGAGAGATAGAGCTTAGAGAGATGTCAGAGCTAAATTGCACACTTAGCCAAGATGATCAAATGAATGGTAGAAAGGTTGTATTTATAGGCAACGGTGTCATTAAGGTGGCTTAATGACATCGTTAACCTTCAAACACAATTAACTAGCCATTGATCACGTAATTAAGACCTTAAAGCACGGAGAAAGTCGGCGGAAATAAACTGAGTATGGGAGTCGGGAAGCGGTGTCGGGGCCCTTGGGGGGGGGGGGGGGGGGGAGAAAATCCAACCCCCAAGGGTAGGGGTTGGGTGTGGCCACCCAACCCCTCCCTAGGGAGGATAGGGTTGGCCTACCCGATCTCCCCTAGGGGAGATCGGGTTGGTCCACCCAATCTCCCCTAGGGGAGGTCGGGTTTTGCCACCCGACCTCACCTAGGTGAGTTTGCCGTGGTCCGGACGAGTATTTTGGCCTCGTCCGGACCGTTGGTGTTTCCGCGGGGTGTTTGGGTCGATGTTTCGATTTATAGTCATTAACGGGGTGATCAAAATAAAACGATTCGGAAGTCAACGGGTTCAAATTGGGCGTATATCCATCAGTCGACAATGGTTCTTCCAGGGACAAATGCCGTTTGGAAAGGCGAGATTAAGGCCGGGATTACCTTCCCGATACGATTGACAAGGATTTTTGCTACGACTTTATAGGTTGTGTTGCACAGGCCAATATGACGCCATTCATTTATTGTGCGAGGGTGATCATATTTTGGAAGGAGTACTATGGTGGTTGCATTTGTCTCGGGATCCATCCTTCCTTCTTCGAAGATATTTTTTGTAAACCTTGCAACGTCAGCTTGTGTGATTGTATTTGTTTGCTGATAGAAACGTGGTGTGTAACCATCCGGTCCTGGGGTTTTATCTGGTCCCAACTGATCCAGTGCGTTATCCTGCTCTGCGGACGAGACGTTTATGCAAAGAGATCTTGCGCGGTTCTCCTCAATCTTTAGCAGGTTATGTCTTGGCAAGGACGGTTGGATGAGATTGCTTTGTGATTGAAGCAGAGAAACGAAATAGTCGCTGACATGTTTCGCAAGTGCTCTTGGGTTTTCAAGTGTGGATCCATCCTCTAGGACTACGAAATGTAAGGTATTCTGTCTTCTTCTTGCCAAAGTATAAGCATGGAAAAACTTCAACCAGATCTGTCTAGATTTTTGTCTCCACATTACCTCTTGGCGGTTGTAGAGCTCCCTCAGTTGAGCAACTAAGAGGTCTATGTATTGGGTAGGGGCTTTTGAAATCTGATTGTCATTTAGATCTTGTAGGCATATGAGTATGGACATGTCGAGGTGGCCGAACGTTGTTAGATTCCATATTCTGACATCTGCTTTGAAAATCTAAGATTTTGGAATAGTTGGGAATGGGCGTTGCCGGGAGGTTGCCAATTCCATGACTGTCGAAGAAGATCTAGAAAAGAAGGATGGTTTAGCCACATGGACTCGAAACGGAAAGGTCGATTCTTCCTTTGGGACTAATTTTCAGGGAGGCAAGAAAGCAGAATCGGGCAATGATCTGAGGCTATTGTTTTGAGATGACGATTTATGGCAGTTGGAAACAAGTTTTGCCTTTCTGGGTTACTCAATTCTCTATCAAGTCTTGCCTGAATCGTGTTAGGAGGGCTGCGCCAGTTAGACCAGGTGAATTCTTGCCCTACAAATCCCAAATCGATCAGATCCACCGAATCCGGTATGATGTGTGACTGGAGAATCCTTTCAGTCGAGACTTGATTGCCCCTTCCTTTTCCGAAGAGTTCCAAATATCATTGAAATCCCTGATGGCTAGCCACGGGGAATACAGTGGCCTAGTGATTCTGAAATTTTGAAGGTTTGTCCAGAAAGCGGGACGATCGGTTTGTTTTGGCGGAGCATATATGAATGAAGGTATGAATGGCATTCTTGTTAGAGCTGATAATAGTGATCTTTGTGTGTTCATCCCAAGCCAATAGAAGGCCACCCCTCGTTTCCTCGGGTTGGATGCAGAAGGACTCGCCTAAGCCAGTACGAAGAATAGTATTTCTTAATATATCTACTTGACTCTTAACCTCGGATATGAATACTATATTAGGTTTATGTATTATACTAATATTTCTAATATGTTGAACTGTCAGAATGTTTCCAGCGCCCTGACAGTTCCAAGCTAGGAGCTTCATGATGTTTCCGGCAGCTCCGAATCAGAGACTGCCGTACTCGGATTGTGGCTAGTCTCTAAATAAACAAAAGTAGGTTGATGAAAAGATAGACACTTATGCTTTAAACGTACTACCTCCTGAGAGTTGTGTTTCGCCATGATGAAACGTCGGGTAGCACGCTCGCGGAAAGGCCAAAGTCCCACTGAGATCCTAACACCGATTCGAGGGGGGTATCACCTAGGTTGTGCCGCTGGTGTTGGAGCCAGGTTTGAGCGCGATCTTTTTTTTTTGGTCTGTATTCTTCTGCGTTCTTGAGGCATTCAATTGGTTCTTTTCTTGCACGCCTTATAAATGCTCCGTCCTCGCCCTCCGGTGGGGGCTCGGATGTCGTGCCCTCCTGTGGGGGATTGGCGGGATCTTCTACAATCATCTGGGGATCAACATTCAGATCAATAACCAGGAAAGATTCTTTGCCCGTATATGGAGGTTTGAAAAGCATTTTGTCGGAGTAGTCTGGTAAAGCCTCCTTTGGGGTCCATTCAGCAAGTAGGTGCAGTTGGATGTCCTCTAGGCCCAAATCAAAATCAAAATCGGGTAGTGAGGGATAAGGTGACACCTTGTGTTCTACCTAGGCGGCCATGAAGCTGTACTGCGAGGTTGGATAGAGGGGACAAGGGTGGGGACACAGGGTAGTGTGCCATGGTATCGATGCTCGGGAAGTCAGCCCATGCTTGTCCAAGTAAAGGTGGATGAGGTTCAGTAGTGGACTGGGTCAAGTTTCCGAGAGCGTTCCCGGTCCAATCCGCATTCAGGCTGTGATTCGAGGGGTTCCAACCCAGGCAATGGGTTTGAGGCCAGAGAGGATTCGGCAGCGCCAGGGGGGGGAAGGGTTGGGATGCTGCTAGGAAGGAGGGGGTCGTGGACCATAAGGAGGGGATGGACGTCAATTCATTAGTGTAGTGGGGGAAGCTTGCTCCTAGGTGGGGGTTTTGGTGGTTGGCTTGAAATAACTGTGGTGGTATCAGAGCTAATGCCGCACTGAGAAAATTCTGGAAACGCGCCTCTGTTGTATGATCCCATGAGTTCATACCCTGGTTTCCCATGCTGGGTGGCTGGGTCGACTATTCTGCATGGTATGCTTGTTTCTTCTTGCTTGTCTTTGTTATGGGTTTCCTCGCCAAGCCGCTCCCCGGTACGTTCAGATCAGAATATGGGTTCCATTTCATCCAATAGAGGAGCCTTCCAGAGCCTTTGTTGTTTTTTGGGGTGTACAAAATACCTCCAATTATGTCGATGGCTCGCATTACGGGCTGGCTGTTGACCAGATTTTTGCAGCATAGAAGCTGTTCTTCTGCGAGTAATTTAGGGACCAGGCAATCGTTTTCCTTGTGTCCAACCCGACCACATGCATTGCATGGCAGCCCATGGTGGTATTGGATGGTGACCGGTTTGACGGGTGGACTATTTTCCAGGTACATTCCAGGGACCGCCGGCCTCTCGAGATCCATGGCTACCCTAACTTTTGGGAAAGCAGTTTCCCAAGGTTTGGTAAAGTCATCATCAACCTGCAACACAACCTACGCACACAACTATACGTTTGATAGTCTCTATATTCACGGAATCCTCAGGGATATTTTTTATTTCTATCCACGAGGAAATGTTCGGGTAAGGATGGAATCAGGTACACCATTCTTCAGGCATTGGGTCAGGATTAACAGGCCCCTATCAATGTTGTAGGTTCCATTAATCAACAATTCTAGGATATCTGTCAGATTTTCGAAAAAAAAAAGTGATTTTTTGGTCTCGTCTAAAGGAATTTTCCGGTGGTTTGGTGGTTTTCCAGACTTGGTTAGCACAATTTCTAACCAAATCGCGTCTAATACGTCCCGAGCTAAGAAACCTACCCACTAAAATAAGATTCCAATCGTTTAGGTCCATTACCTTAGAAACTTCGGGTGGTTTGGCTGTTGTTTCGACCGGAAGGAAAACCGGTGCGGTTCAATCGTGATTCACTGAGTAGAAGACCGACCGGTTCTGTTTGGTGTGGACCGTGCTGCTGGACTGGCTGCTATCTTCGTTGGGCCTGGGTTTTGAAGAAGAGATTTTGCCTTGGACGAATCTTGTTAGGCCTGCCTCCAGAATTAATTGGGCCGGTGTCGTCTGGGCTAGAAACCTTTGGTCTGAGGCAGAATGATGAACTAGACTGGGCCAGACTCTAGCGGGCTTTGGAGGAAAAGACTTGGGCCAAGGAGCACTGAAGGGAGAGCCATTCGGATTTAAAGCGAGCAGGCTTTGGTGGGAAGGAGGCGCGTAATTCCCAGACGTCTTCTTCCTTGGACTGGTAGGTGAAGATGAAGGAGCGTGTGAGCCACGCTCCGGGCGCGTGAAGGGAGCAAAGGATTGGTGGAAGCGCGTGGTCACTCCGGAATGTCTGGGGGCGTATCCGTAGGGGTGTGGAATGTTAGGGAGGGGCAGTGGAGTATATGGTTTGAGGAATAGAGGGGGTGGCAGGTGGGGGGATAACACAGTTTGCTGCGCCAACGAAGTTTTTGTTGGGGAGATATTCAGAAACTTGACCACAAGTTTGAGAGGGAAAAGGGCTACTTAAAGAGGAAGCTCTCAACTCCGGTCGAGTTGATTGTGAGGATTGGGTGTAATGAAGCCTCCGAAGTGACATGTTCTCTCCCTGATGAACTACAGTTCCCCTGGCATTGAGTAGTGTTTCTATGATGATTACCTTCGTCTTTATGTCTCTGAACTGGAGTAAAGAGTGACGGGACTGCATTAGTTGATCTCAAACGAGAATTTGGAGAAGGATTTGAGGATATAATTGACGTGAATAACAGGCGAAGTGAAGATAGAGGAACAAATTGAGATGAAACTAAGTATTTCTGGTTAGGTAGTTTTGATCGTGGTGCGTGATACTTCGGCGAGATTCTTGACTGCCGGAGAAAGATCCGTTCTCGGAAGCTCTTGGAGAGTGTTGGAACAGTGACTGCTTCTTTTTCACATGCATTTAACCTTTAATAATATATAAAATAAGAAGAAGCATCGTAGGAAGCGAAGAAATAGTGTCATCATGTGGAGTAGGAGGTATAAGCCAACCTTTTTATTATATACATAGTTTATACACGCATGTACACTAACTAGTCCAACTCTCTCTCTTCTCCTGGCCTGGCTCTATATAAGCTGAAGACACAAGAAGCCTCCCCAATCGCAATCTAAAGGAGTTGTGCTTGTTCAATATTACTACCCTTCCCTTCCCTTCATTCATATACTTAATTAATTAGGAGAGACTATTTCTTTCTTCTTCTTCTTCTTCTACATAAGTAGCTAGCTATATTGATAATCAATATGGCAACAGTAGTGTGGCATGGTTTCCAGTACTCATCCTCCTCCGACCAACAGAAGCCAGTCACCTCCCTTCGTCTCAAGCTGCTAGCTCCACAGAAACCCACCGATGACCTCTCGTCTCTCTCCCTCACTCTGCAGAAGCCAAGTAGTGGTCGGGAGGGAAAGAAAGACAGTTTTGCCCCTCTGACCCCGCCGTCGCTACTCAAACTCAGTGACAAGAGCTTGGAGATGTGCACCGAGAACCTCGGGAGTGAGACGGGAAGTGAGGTGATCAGCGATGATTACTACTACCCCTCCTCATTCATCTCTTCTTCTAAATCCCGGCCGACAATTAGACACAACACACGTCAGCGATTGTTGGGGGTTAGGAATGTAAATTCGAGCGGACACAGCAGCTTTCCTCCACCTTTGACTACGATGCGGGGAGGGGAGCGGGTGGTAGTGAGGAGCCATAGAGAGGAAGGGCGGGTGGTGATGGATGCCGTCAAGTGTCCGTCCACTCGCTCTAATTTTATCATTGACCGCACCCAGGGCCGCCTCCGCCTCACCCTCCTCCGCACCCTCCATCATTCTGACCACAATATACCTCAACTTCACCTGGGAAACCAAACAAATACTACTACTACTACACTTGTCAATAATGAAAATCAATTCCGTCAAGGAAATTATCATCATCAAAGCAGCAGCAGCAGCAGCAGCTGCTTAGAATTGGATATAATAAATATTCGACAAAATGAACATCATATTAGACAACAGGATGTGAGAGAAAATGTGAATGAATCCACGGGGAGGTTTCAGAGGCAGCTTCCGGCCATTATGGAAGCTGGTGAGCATCAGCAGCTCTACCATCATTGCCATCAAACCAGACAACTGGTCAACCTTCGTCATTGGGTGGCTACGTCTTGATTGAGAGAGATATTATTCATTCTTTCCTATTTCTAGCTAATTTTCATTTTATCCGCTATCTTTTATATTATTATTATTATTATTATTATCAATAATAAAGTTTTTATTGGATTGGTAACATATAATTCGACAAATTATTAGATGAATTCAGTCCGCCGCCTTAGACTTTGGATTAACCAATAAATGAAAGACACGTCATTATTGCACACTGAATAAATAAATCTGGTTAACACGGGATTACAACTCATTAAATTATCATAATTAATAGGGCTCTGATACAAATTCCGAAGGTCGGAATCTAAAGAAGCCGATTTTCACTTAAAATGGCATGATGTAATTATTGGGAACAATGATGGCATTTTTTTATCACCTCACAGTCGGAGGTTTCCGGAACTCCAACATCGGAGTTTTAATCATTTCCCTAATTAATATGTAACTCTTTTTGGCCTAATAAACTAATTTCTCGTACAAAGTAAAAATATGTTCTTCCATATTTAAATATAATACGAGTGTCAGTGGTTTTTTTAATATTTTTCTAAAAACCTATTAGATATGGCGAACCCTAGAAAACAAGTCTTCATTTTTTCTAGGGTTCACCTTGCCTCTAGGGCTCACCATGTCTAATAGGGTTTTATGAAAATACCAAAAAATTAGTGAGACTCGTATTATATATATGTGAAGAACAAAACATTTCATGGAAGAAATTATTTTTACTAAGCAAATAAGAGATATGGATTAATTATGACAAAATTCTTGATTGTAATCTTATGCAAACCGATTTATTTATTTAGTGTGTAAAATGACATGTCTTTTATTTATTGGTTGGTCCATACGAGGAGACAGACTGGGTCCATACGAGGTGCGGACTGTGTCTATCTAATAATTTCTCAGAAATTATTAGATGCATTCCATTTTTATTTTAAGTTGCCTTTTATATGTTTATCTTGCGGTAGCTAGTAGTTAATATCGTTAGTGGAGTTGGCAAAAAAAAAATATATATCGTTAGTGGAATTTGAGATGGCCGGGCACTCACTTACTATGAGTGTGAAGTGGCGTTTAGATGATTTATTTATGAATTATGAAAAGTTATTTTAAGGTTCTATATTTTATTATTTACTAATATAGAATGTCATGGTTATGAACGGTTTTTTTTATTATTATTATTATTATTATATATATGATAATGCAGAAACACCAAAACTTTATAGACACAAATAGCTAGCGAAGGAAAATTGTGAAAATATTGTAGATAGTATAGTGTATACGCAGTGTACACCGTGCATATACAATACCTTGGATGGTGCTTTACCATGCATAATACAGTGTCTCTACACCGTGCCTTACTGCCTTGTATAGTGTCAACATAGTGTCAAGTATAGTGCTTAGTTTTTTTTTTTTTTCTTTTTTTTTTTTTTTTTTATCAATACCGAATTTTATTGAAATAATAAAAATTATACACTACAAATTAGAAAATATCCGCTTTGGAGGGATTGGTTAACATCCAAACCCCGAACATGTAGAGCAGCTACTAACAAAATAACAGAAGCAAAGATAACAGAGCAAGAAACAGAAATACAAGCGATAGTAAATAAGCTAGAACAACAACAGATCGGGTTAACGGTAAGGATGACACCAGGCAAATGATAGTATCTTAGTGGGGAGGAGTACAACTAATACAGCAACGAATTCGGTTATTCGGAGAAGGAAGGAACATCTCTCAACACTGACATGGCTAACAGAGGACCTGTGTAACAAGCGATGCTAGACAGGACCCACAGATGGGGGAGGAGTTCGTCTAAGGTGAAGTGAGGCGGCGCGTGGCAGCGCGTGACGGCGTTTGGCGGCACGTGACGGCGCTTGGCGGCACGTGACGGCGCTTGGCGGCACGTGACGGCGCTTGGCGGCACGTGACGGCGCTTGGCGGCACGAACAGTGACACATGGATGGCGCGTGGGTGGAGTGTGGCTTGCGTGTGTTAGGGTGTGAGCGAGTGGAAGGCAGACGATCACGCATTGAAGCGCGTGGAAGCTCGTGTGGTGGAGCGTGAGGTGGTGCGTTTGGCGGCACGTGGGGAGGTGCACGGAAGCGCGTGATGGCGCGTGATGGTGCACGAGGCGTGTAGTGAGGTCGTGGCCGGTACGTAGGGGGCGCGTCTGTAAGGGCGGATGGCGTGAATGTACGTGGAGTGGGTGGAAAGGCCCGACTAGGGTTTGGTGAGTGTGCGATTGCGTGCATTGCTTGTGGTCGTGGTTGAGGGGGTATTGGGGGGGTGATGGGTCTCGATATAGCCGTCGGGCCCAGTAACGGCGACTAAACGGCGAAGTAGGCCCACCGGGCCCCAAAAGAGGCCCAGAAGATCAATACGAGAGGTCCCGACAAGGTCGGTCCCGACATACGAGCTGAACGCTCCCGATGATATGCCTTTAAGTAGGCCCCGATGATATGCCTTTAAGCGCGGATGGCGTGAATGTACGTGGAGTGGGTGGAAAGGCCCGACTAGGGTTTTGTGAGTGTGCGATTGCGTGCATTGCTTGTGGTCGTGGTTGAGGGGGTATTGGGGGGTGATGGGTCTCGATATAGCCGTCGGGCCCAGTAACGGCGACTAAACGGCGAAGTAGGCCCACCGGGCCCCAAAAGAGGCCCAGAAGATCAATACGAGAGGTCCCGACAAGGTCGGTCCCGACATACGAGTTGAACGCTCCCGATGATATGCCTTTAAGTAGGCCCCGATGATATGCCTTTAAGTAGGCCCCGATATCGAATCCCTAAGAAGCTGGCCCTCTCCCGATGACGAGGGGCCCCGAGCGGTGACCAAATGAGATAACTCTGGAGTCCCCGACATCCGTCGGGACTTGCCACCAGAGCACATGGCCGAGAAATACGCCCACTATCAACATAGTGGGGAAGTGGCCGGAAAAGACGGAACGTGGGTTACTGGCCTAGATATACGGAACGTGGCAGTTATCTCCACAAGTAACTGAGGTGGCCCCTTCCCTATATAAAGGAAGGTGTTACCTCAGGATGGTTACGTCTTTACATATTCACTGATTCATACTTGTTTGCCAGTCTATACCGAGATACTCATTTAAGCATCGGAGAGGGATTCTGGGTCACCGCCCGGTCCATCCCCTTCTTGCAGGATTACTTGGAGCGAAGGAGTTCGGATTTCCGTCAAGTACGTACCGGAGTTCCAACCGTGATCCAACATTGGCGCAGTCTGTGGGAACGAAGAAAAAAGAAAAAATGACTTCTACCCGTTCGATGGCTGGCAAGCAAAAGAAGAAACATGGACAATCCGGCGGTTCCCGCCACCCTGCTGGGACTCTGAACTCAGGGCCGCCGGAGCGCACTGTTGATCGAAATGATCCACCCCCAACTATTTCTTAAACAAGGGGTTATCATGATGATCGCGAAGATTCCATCCGAAACTCGTCGGAGAGCCGGGAAGAGATCCCAAGGAGGGACCAGCACCTGCAAAGCCGGACTTGCTGTCGGAGAGCCGGGAAGAGATCCCAAGGAGGGACCAGCACCTGCAAAGCCGGACTTGGCGAAGGCCGTGATGGATGCCATGCCAGTATTTTTGGAAGCTATGGAGGCTCTCTTGGACCGAAGGGAGGTCGCCAAGAAGAAGGAAGAGCTGCCTCCACCTCCGCCGATGGAGAATCGGGACAGGCAGGAGGCCCAACCCGAGCACCAGGACAAGAGCAAGGAACCTGCCCTATCGGAGCAGTTCGTGGTCGATGGGCCTGGGCCTGTGCAGCATAGGAACATTCCTCTCAATAGCCCTATCACCCCCGATCAAGTGGTGAAGATCGTGAACATTTGCATGGGCGACCAGAAGAAGATGATGTCGGAGCTCTGGGACCGATCCACTCATCCCTTCGTCCCCCGATTGGTGAACACCACTGCCCCGCCGGGACTGGGCATCCCGACAATTAAGGAGTATGATGGCGAGGGAGATCCCGTTCGTCATGTCCAGAAGCATGTCATGGCTTGTCTAGGCAGAGCCCCGAATGATGACATAGTGTGCGTTTTGTTCCCAGGCACACTCGGTGAGAGGGCCCTGACATGGTTCTTCAGCCTTCCCCCAGGGTGCATCTCTAGCTGGACCCAGATGCATGATCGCTTCATCCAGCAGTACCAGGGCCGTCGGCGCCTTCTGAAAAGCGCGAGATCCCTGGCTGAGGTGGTACAGAGGCCCGACGAATCTCTAGCACATTACTACTAGAGATACACTGCCAGCGTGGCCGAGATTGATGAGGAAATGTCGGAGGGAGAGACCATCCGCACTTTCATTCGGAACCTAACAGCACCGTATGGTTCCTGATGGATATACGCCCAATTTGAACCCGTTGACTTCCGAACCGTTGTATTTTTATCGTCCCATTTATGATTGCAAATCGAAACTTCAACCCGGACACTTCGCGAGAACATCGACGGCTCGGACGGGGCCGAAGCGCCCGTCCGGCAGAGACGAACTCACCTAGGTGAGGTTGGGTGGCCACACCCGACCTCCCCTAGGGGAGATCGGGTCAGCCGACCCGATCTCCCCTAGGGGAGATCGGGTGGACCAACCCGATCTCTCCTAGGAGAGATTGGGTCGGCCAACCCGATCCCTCCTAGGAGGGATGGGGTTGGCCAACCCCACCCTCCCTAGGAGGGGTTGGGTGCCCTCACCCAACCCCTACCCTTGGAGGTCGGATTTCTCCCCCCCAAGGGCCCCGACACCACCTTCGGACTCCCATGCTCGGTCCACTCCGCCTACCTCCTCCGAATCCTAAGGTCTTAATTATGTGCTTAAAGGTTAATTAATTGTGTTTAAAGGCTAACGATGTCATTAAGCCACCTTAATGACACCGTTGCCTATAAATACCCCACCTTCACAACTCATTTGATCATCTTGGCAATTTAGATTATTTTGCTCTGACATCTCTCTAGCTTTATCTCTCTAAAAACGATACTGACTTAGGCATCGGAGAGGGTTCATCAGGCACCACCCCCCCCTCTGTGCCTGGTATTGCCCCTTCTGCAGGGCGAAAGGAGAAGAGAAGCTCAGGAAGGAAGGACGAAAGCTAAGACAGTACAACCTAAGAGAACCGGATCATCCACATCTCCAGTGAGGAACGAGATTTGAGCCGACCACCCGTTGACCCAGATCCCGGAACCTAACACTTGGCGCCGTCTGTAGGCTTCGGACAGAAAGCCTGGCAATTACACGAGCTATGACGAACAGTAGGGTGTCTAGGCACCAACGCCCACCCGGGGGCAATGGGCGGAGGAGAGAACCCATACCCCCAGGGAGGCAGCCTAACCCTGGGAAGCAACCAATGCATCCAGAGCCCCAAGAAATACCACAGCCTCCTCAACAACAAAACAACCAGGAGGGAGGACCTTCACGCCCAGCTGGGGCTGAGTCCTCCACAGCCTCCACCCCCCGGGCAAGAAGGCCACAGAGAGCAAGAGACAACAGGGAGTGCCTTCCCACAACACGGCACCCCCTGAAGGATATTATTATGAAGAGCAACCCCAAAGGTACCCGTATGGGATGCCGGCACAAAGAGATGATAACCGCGCCCACACAGCATATGCAAGGCCGGCATACACCCAAGGGACTTACACTGAAGCTCATGAGGAGGAGCAGATCCCGACAGAAGAGCACTACTCGCACCCTCGAGCAGGGCAGCGAGAGGAACAAAGAAGATATTACCAGGAGCCACCCCCAGAGGGAAGGCAACAATTTGTGCCTCCTAGGCAACAGCAGAGCAACAGGGCTTACACCCCGCTTGGGGAGGAAAGACAAGCAAGACCTCCAAGGAGGCAAGACTTCTATGAAGCACCCCAGCAGGCGTACCAAGGGTACACCTACAGTCCATACCAGCATGGAAAAGGGAGCCCAGTAAGCCCAGTCTACAACTACAATGGGTACCAGAGGGATTATACTCCGGCGCAGGTGATGATCACCCCGGAGGAGATAGAAGCCATGATAACCCGGAAATTGAATGAGTCAAAGAAACCTAGCCTGCATTGTCTAAGTGACAAGACGAACCATCCTTTCACAAGGGAACTGGAGATGAGTAGGGTGCCAGACTCCCTGCACACAGTACAAATTGCAAAGTACAATGGGAAGGGAGACCCCCTAGAGCATATCCAACAGCATGAGGCCTCCTTATTTGGGAGGACCACTGATGAAAGATACAAGGCACTCTTGTTCCCAAACACCCTAACAGGGGTGGCCTCACATTGGTTCTTCAGCCTGCCCTCTGAGAGCATCCACTCATGGGAGCAGCTAAAAGCTAAGTTTCTGCAGAGATACCTAGGGGAGAGGAAACTCCTCAAGGGAACAGGATCCATTGATGACGTGAAACAAGAATACGATGAATCCCTGGCCAGCTACTATACTAGGTTCAACCAGAATATTGCAGACATCCAGGGAGACATCACCGAAGGGGAGATAATACGAGCCTTCATCAGAAACTTAGGTCGCTTCGGGTCAACATTGGCTGAAAAGATGGCCAAAAAGCCAGCAAGCGCCTTGGAGGAGCTTGCAGGAAGAGTTAAAACGCATATTGACCTTGAAAGGCACAGGGCAAGCAAGAAGGCCAAAATCCAGGCAGCCAAGGAGGATAATCAAAAGCCAAACAAAGGCAAGCCACCCCAGGCACCGCAGCATGCAAGGCAGCAGGAATGGCGTCCGCCACAGCAAAGAAACCAAATGGGTGAACCCTTAAAGGCTAGAGAAATAAACGTCATCAAGTTCATCCCACTGAACGCCACTCCAGCCACCGTACTTAGAGAGATGCGGAACCAAAAGCTTTGGTCACCCCCTGCAAGGTGGAGAGCCCCAATGGTGGGAAATCACAAGGATAGATGGTGTGATAACCATGAGGCTTATGGTCACGACACAAATGAATGCTTTAGCCTAAAACTAAGCATAAACAACATCGTCCAGAGGGGAGAACTGAAGCAATTCGTAGACCATGGGGGCAACAATATGCAACTAGGGCCACCACAGAAAGACAAGGGCAAGGGAAAGATAGACTACAACCCTCCACCCAACAAAAAAGGAGTCATAAATATGATACATGGAGGAGTAGCGTCGGGTGGCCCAACGGCTAATGCAAGAGAGGTCTATGCATCTAAGCTAAGCTCAGTGCCAAGGTGGAGAAAAAGGCCAAGAGAAGGAGAAGAAGTGAAGATCGAGTTCCCGGAGAAGGACAAGAGCCACATCGTCTTTCCACATGACGATGCTCTAGTTATTACTTTAGATATTGACAATTTTGATGTAAAGAGAATTTTGGTGGATGGGGGCAGCTCAGCTGACCTCCTAAGCTTGAGAGTGTTGGAAGAGATAGGGAAAACCAAGGCAGACATCAAGCCAGTCAACTTCCCTCTAGTTGGCTTCTCAGGGGCAACAAGTTACCCCCTGGGGATGATAACCCTGCCAGTGACCATGGGCCAAGGATGGACCCAACTGAAGGTAGATGTCAATTTCTTGGTGGTTGAAAGCCTGGGAGCCTACAATGGGATCCTAGGAAGGACAACCATAAACCCATATGAAATAGTGCCATCCACTGTTCACCAGAAGTTGAAGTACATCACGGAGAACGGGGTTGGAGAGGTCCTGGGTGATCAACGCACCGCAAGGCAATGCTACGTCAACTCAATGAGACGTGGATCACACGGGACAGACACAGTGGCTGTAGTCATGGTAGGGGCCAACCAGGACAGAAGAAGGAGGGGAAGGAGACAAAGGCAAGGAAGGAGGAGGAGTGGAGTGACACTCTGTCTGAGCAGGCAGTTTTTTCAAACAGTGCCTACAAGGAGACACAGGAGCAAGGCTGTGAAGGTGACATCCATACCTTGGCAGCCAGACACCATAATAGGGAACAGGACAAGGAACTCCATCCTAAAAGGCTTCCGCTACATAGATGATATCAAGCAAATGCCACGGGAGTCTATATCAAGCTATTTCCAGAGATTCTTCAATTATGGTGCCAACATGGACATCACAAGGGGAGAAGCAGTAAGGGCATTCATTAGAAACATGCATCCAAACTCATTCGGGGCCTATGGAGGACTCTATGAGATGGTCGTGACGAAAACAATGAGAGAGCTCAAGGCAAGGCTGGACAAAGCATTTGCACAGGAAGCGGAGCAATTGGATGACACTCCAAAGAGAGGAAAAGAAATGGACACATTGGGAGGAGGTGTCAATTTCACATTCACACCCCTCACACTCAGCATAGAAGAAATTTTCCACAAGCACCTCAAGCAAGAGCTACCAACATGCAGGGAGGAAGGCAAGGCCTTCCTAGGAAGAGATGCACAGGGTTGGTGTGAATACCATGGGACCTGGGGGCATCAAACCAATGACTGCATGGTGTTGAAGGTGGAAGTGGAAGAAATAATTTACAATGGAGGCTTCAAGGAGTACGTGGCAACAGACACAATGGCCACCCCATATCCTTAGTTTCATATCTAGCATTTTGCATTTTTCACCTTTACAAGCTTTTCAAAAACAACTATTGAGAAGGAGAACTCACGAAGTTACTCCAACTCTACAACTATCTTTCATTCCTACAAAGGATGTCTTGGTGCACCAAGGCATCCCAAGTGTACAAAAACATGAATGCTCCTAAGGGAGTAGTAGTTACTCAAAAGTATTTTCCAGTGAATGCAGTGGTATAACCACGAAGTTATCCTTACACAGATACGACTTCAAGTCAATGACAGGTTCGACGCCCCCAAGAGCGTATCTTGAGAGTAGTTTTCATACTACGACATTCGACGCCCCCAAGAGCGTATCTTGAGAGTAGTTTTCATACTACGACATTCGACGCCCCCAAGAGCGTATCTTGAGAGTAGTGTTCATACTACGACCTTCGACGCCCCCAAGAGCGTATCTTGAGAGTAGTTATTACACTACGACCTTCGACGCACCAAGAGCGTATCTTGAGAGTAGTTTCCAAAAACTACGAATTTCGACGCCCCCAGGAGCGTATCTTGAGAGTAGTGTTCATACTACGACCTTCGACGCCCCCAAGAGCGTATCTTGAGAGTAGTTATTACACTACGAATTCGACGCACCAAGAGCGTATCTTGAGAGTGGTTTCCAAAAACTACGATTTCGACGCCCCCAGGAGCGTATCTTGAGGTAGATTTGCAACCTACCAGATTCGACGCCCCCAAGAGCGTATCTTGAGGTAGAAAAAACACTACCAGTTCGACGCCCCCAAGAGCGTATCTTGAGGTAGATTTCAAACTACCAGTTCGACGCCTACCAGGAGCGTATCTTTGGTCTAACCTGAGCCCTCCGGGAGCCTATCCTGTGAAACGTTAAGTGCCGTCCGAGAGCCTGTCTCGTGAACAGATTTTGACACCCGTCAAGAACGTATCGGTGGACTAACCTGTGCCCTCCGGGAGCCTATCCTGTGAAACGTTAAGTGCCGTCCGAGAGCCTGTCTCGTGAACAGATTTTGACACCCGTCAAGAACGTATCGGTGGACTAACCTGTGCCCTCCGGGAGCCTATCCTGTGAAACGTTAAGTGCCGTCCGAGAGCCTGTCTCGTGAACAGATTTTGACACCCGTCAAGAACGTATCGATGGACTAACCTGTGCCCTCCGGGAGCCTATCCTGTGAAACGTTAAGTGCCGTCCGAGAGCCTGTCTCGTGAACAGATTTCGACGCCCACCAAGAGCGTATCTTTGGTCTAACAGTACAACGTATACCGTGTAAGGGGTATCAGAAGAGATCATCACACCATTCTTAGAAGGATACCATGCTTAGAAGGATACCATGCTCAGAGGGATACCATGAGAAAGAAATTTCTAAGTAAAGTAATGTGAAGAACAAGTAATGTTTTTTCTTTATGAAATGGCAGGTAAGACATGAAGGAAAGCACGAAAGAAGGATAAGTAAAGGAAACACACCAAGGAAAGGGTCCATACCCAAAGAGCCATACACAAGGCATAGGGAGACATCATGAGAAGAGATATATACAAAAAGATGAGAAGCACTAATGTAAAGGCAAACGAACCACGTAGTCAACAACACAATGCGGCAAAGGAAAGTAACAACAAACACCATCACAATCTCAAAAGACACTCAACCCATACAAGGGGAGAAGGAGTGTAGTTATATATACAAGGATAGCATGAGATAAACACGTCAGTCAGAACCTTCGGGGGAGTCACCCTCACCCCCTGAAGCTGAACCGCCAGCGGAAATGGATGAAGAGGAGGAGTCTGAGGTACCAATCTCCACAGGTGTAGCATCCACCTGGGCAGGGGCAGGCTCGTCTGCAACGGCAGCCTGACCCATCAGAACAGTCGCGTAGCCAGTGGCATATGGCCCAAAGTCACCAAGGTCACCAAACGGGAACTGAGGATCAATTCGGTAAATGTGATCAACCAGATACTCACCGAACTGGTTCATCTCCTGAGTGAGACGCACGCTATAATCGGCAGCGAAAGCAGATGAGGCCTTGTACTCAGAAACCGCAACAGTCCTCTCCTCAGCACGACACTTAGCCTCCAACTTCCGTAACTCCTCAGAATGGAGCGACGCGGCAACCTCAGCTTCCCGACGCAAACTGCCCACAGTGGTCTCAAGCAAGGACACCTGGTCCTGGAGCTCCTGCATCCTCAAATCAGATAATCGTGCCTTCTCAGCAGCAGTAGCGACCTCCGCCTTGAGAGAGACCTGGCTGTCCTCAAGGGTCTTCCTCTCGTCAGATAACTCGAGCACGAGCGAGGACATGTTCACCATGTCAGATATACCCTAACAATTCAAACAAGGGATAAGTAACCGAAAGATAGCCATTATGAAAGTAATAAGAGGAAAGCAAAGAACAACTCACAGGTGCATAACGAGAAAGTACCCCTTGAACAAAGCGCCGAGTCTCCCCAGGAGACTTGGGCGAAGCAACACGATCGCCAGGGGGAACGGCACCGCGGAGTACGCGGACACCAACCTCAGGAGTCCGCAAAGAGGAGGTGCTATCGAAGTGGAACTCCTTCAGACCAGCGAAAGGAGTCCACTCAGACCCAATAACATCTTCATCAGTGAGACGGGCGAAATCCTTCCGACTTAAAGTCGGAGGCCCACCTACACAAGCAAAGCAAGTCAAAGGAGAATATAAACATAGAAAGATCAGCAACAAAGTAAAGATCATACCTGAGGACCGTGCCCTCGGCTGGGGGGCAGGGGAACCACCACCAGCAGGTCGCTTCCCTTTGTCAGCCAGGGAAGGCACCTCTTCGACCACCATCTCCTTATCACGAGATAGGGTCGGAGGACGAGCAGTAGGCGAAGCAGGATCCACAGCTTTCTTTCTCTTAGCAGCCGAGGCCCCGGCCTCAGAATCAGATCTCCGCGGTTTGGACTTGGAAGGTCCAGAATCTCTGCCAACGGAGACGACCCTCTCAGTCACCAAGGGGGAGCGCCCTAGCAAGGTAAGAAAAACAAGATAAGGAAAACATAGGTTATACCATAAAGAAGCAAATAGGAGAAAGCATACCAGAGGCCCCAGCCTTCTTCCCAGGCAGGGGGGATTTCTTCAAAGCAGAACTAGAAGGAGCCTTCCTCTTGCTCAGATCAACAGGGGCTCCCTGCACGTTATAGGTTTTTCCATGAAACCAACCTACAAAGGAAGAGCAGAAGGTAAATAAAGATGGAAAGACCAAGTGACATACCGAACCCCCGGAATCAGGAGTTAGACTGATCCCGGCCTCGTAAAGATCCGTCTCAGTCACTAAGGACACGGGGCAGTAAGACCGGGTCCTGTTGCTCTCGTGAATGATCTTCATAGTCTTCAAATCAACTGAAGAGAACTCTCCAAAAGCAGGCCAACCATCGGACCGATCCTCATTCAAAACCGACCAAGTGACGTATCGGTCCGTAATGAAGAAGTAATGCTTAGCCCAGTGACTGGCCGAATTGTCACTCTGGGTCACAAAACGGAGGGAGGTATCCCACTCGACCCCACTCAACCCGAAATCAGCGAATCGGGGATCTTTGAAGGTCGGATGGCGAGTTACGAAACTCGCAAACCCCACCTTCGTCCGGTACTGAAACCGATAGAAGCATCGGAATAGAACGAGAGAGTACTTCCAGGAGTACCAATGGCACAATACCCGGAAGCCCACCCAGACACGGAGGGCACTGGGGGCAAGGTTCACAGGAGAAATCCTGAAGAACCTGCTCAACTCTATAAGCTCGTCACAGTAAGGCAGCCTCAGCCCGAATCGGATCTGGGAAGGGTACACGGCGACCTTCCCTATAGGAGGCTCCGTCACCGTCTCGCGAGCATTCCCCAAGGAGGGGAGAAAAGGATACAGAAGCTCATCTAGGGGACAGATATCTCCTAGGGTAACATGTTCGTTGTAATCGGACCTAGTGAGATGGTTCACTGACAGGATAGCAAGACCTAAGGCAAAGGTAGCAGGAAACCCCAAAGCACGAATCAAATTTCGACTAACACCCCAATGAAGATCACGATACTAAGCTAGCAATAGAAAAGGAAGTAACGCGACCGAAAAGGAAGAGAAAAAGGAACTCACTCATCCTTCGGAGAATACGGCGTCTCTGAAGAGTCTGCGTACGCGGACACCACCAGGAGTATAGTACCTACCACGACACGACAAATATCAAGATAAGAGAAATTTCCGAGGAACTGGAAATACCCCGACACTTAACCAACGACAACCAAGTTGCATAATTTATCCGAGCCTAAGGTCGGTTTTTGGAAAAAATTACCGTTATACCCTCCAACAAAGATTAACACACCAACGGCGGTACGACATCAAATTTAAGACCGGAATAGCCCAATCGGACAAGAAACCATATCCGGACGACCGGCAAACATTTTTCTCCAAATCCACATCTATCAACGGCTATCCGTGACAATCCCACATTTCGGCAATCAAATTTCGGCAATCAAGCATCGGCAATCAAGTTTCAACAATTCAAAAATCGGCATTTTTGCGTGGTAACGGAAAGGAAAAGAATCGACCTTCGGAAAACCCGACCCGATGTGGTAAACGGGTCCGGATTTCGAATTTGGAGACCCCCGGAAAACAGCCCCTCGCCAGAGTTTAGGTCCTGCCGTCGCCGGAGGTGACCTCGCTCGCCCCACCGTCGCCGGAAAGCCCCACACGTCGCACCGGAATCGCTCCCCTCCGCCGTCGATGGCCCTCGATGGACCAGCAGCCGTTCCCGCCGACGACGACCTCACCGTCACCTCGCCGTCTCCCTGCGTCGCTGTTGGTTGGGTTACCGTCCCAGCCAGCTGCCGCCTCCACACCGCCGCCTCGAGCTGTCGACCCGCTAGCCGGCTCCGTCCGTGCTGGTGGTTCCCTCCCACCGGAGTTGCTGGTCGGATTTCTGCCTCTTGGTGGAAATTCCGGCCGGCCCTAGCCTTGGGGGTGCTCTCCAACCTTTCTTGCTCTCCAAGGGTAAGTGAAGAAGGAAGATGGTGGCTAGGGTGACTCTTGGAGGTATTTTTCTAACTCTCCTTTTTTATGTTAAAAGGATGATAGGGTTTTTTAGAGGGTTTTAATAACCACCATCCATCTAGCTTTAAATAAAATCTAAAGGTCAAGGAAAGACCATCATTTTTATCCCTTTCACCTATAGCTAAGTATATCTCTACACTTAGAAAACTATCAAGTTAGTTTTATTTTTGGAGCATTCCATACTTAGGAAAATTTTTGGCCAAAATTAATTTTTCCTCACTTAGATAAAATCCCGGCACGAATTTGAAGCATAATTCATTTAGTTGCATTCGTATCACACCCCTGTGCAAGTTTGTATTTTTTTGAATATACACCTGTAGCAGAGATAAGTTTATTACTCCCACCTCAGACGGACGCGTGCCTAGGCCCACGTCCGTGCTACTCTGACGTTTACAATTCCTCTATCTCATTAGACAGGGGGGCAGAGTCAGAGGCACGCATCCATGGGTAAGCAAGCATTCAGACAAAGAAGGTAAAACCCCGGTTTCAAATTGCGCGTGTCATACCATCCTAAAATAGAGTCAATCAAGGGTTAGGCCATTGGTTGACTCGGGGGCATGTGATGGATATACGCCCAATTTGAACCCGTTGACTTCCGAACCGTTGTATTTTTATCGTCCCATTTATGATTGCAAATCGAAACTTCAACCCGGACACTTCGCGAGAACATCGACGGCTCGGACGGGGCCGAAGCGCCCGTCCGGCAGAGACGAACTCACCTAGGTGAGGTTGGGTGGCCACACCCGACCTCCCCTAGGGGAGATCGGGTCAGCCGACCCGATCTCCCCTAGGGGAGATCGGGTGGACCAACCCGATCTCTCCTAGGAGAGATCGGGTCGGCCAACCCGATCCCTCCTAGGAGGGATGGGGTTGGCCAACCCCACCCTCCCTAGGAGGGGTTGGGTGCCCTCACCCAACCCCTACCCTTGGAGGTCGGATTTCTCCCCCCCAAGGGCCCCGACACCACCTTCGGACTCCCATGCTCGGTCCACTCCGCCTACCTCCTCCGAATCCTAAGGTCTTAATTATGTGCTTAAAGGTTAATTAATTGTGTTTAAAGGCTAACGATGTCATTAAGCCACCTTAATGACACCGTTGCCTATAAATACCCCACCTTCACAACTCATTTGATCATCTTGGCAATTTAGATTATTTTGCTCTGACATCTCTCTAGCTTTATCTCTCTAAAAACGATACTGACTTAGGCATCGGAGAGGGTTCATCAGGCACCACCCCCCCCCTCTGTGCCTGGTATTGCCCCTTCTGCAGGGCGAAAGGAGAAGAGAAGCTCAGGAAGGAAGGACGAAAGCTAAGACAATACAACCTAAGAGAACCGGATCATCCACATCTCCAGTGAGGAACGAGATTTGAGCCGACCACCCGTTGACCCAGATCCCGGAACCTAACAGTTCCGACCTGATGCACAGCGTGGCTGAGAAGGCTGTGTGGAACATGGAGGCGCTGCAGAAGAGGGTGAAGCAGCAAATCGACGTCCAGGAGTCGAAGATAGCTGCCGGAGACCTTGACCCTCCGAAATCAAACAAGGGGAAGCAGTCGTTCAAACCCTCGGACGATCGCAGGAGGAAAGATAAACCCGAGAGCAGTCGGGGTCGAGGCCGTCCCGATCGGAGGGAAGACAAGCGTTCCTCGAAGTCGGACAAGCGACAGGACCACTACACCCCTCTTATTTGTTCCATGGGTGCGGTATTGGCGGTGATGGATCGACATGGTATCGCCAGATACCCCCCGAAAAAGGATGGAGAGTCCATGGGAGCCCGCACGGATCGTTATTGTCGCTTTCACCGTGCCAACGGTCACGACACTAACCATTGTCGAGATTTGAAGAAAGAGATTGAGAAGATGATCCAGAAGGGTAAGCTCAAGGAATTTGTGGCTGGACAGCGGGGTCGATCCCGTTCCCGGTCCCGATCGCGGTCCCGCTCCCGATCCCGTGGTCGATCCCCGAAGAAAGATAAGCCCGAGTCTTCAAATGCCCGCTAGGAGAAGCGGGGAACTATTAATGTGATTC
The DNA here is from genome assembly GCA_036873135.1 of Clarkia xantiana subsp. parviflora. NCBI lineage: Eukaryota > Viridiplantae > Streptophyta > Magnoliopsida > Myrtales > Onagraceae > Clarkia > Clarkia xantiana. Next base: position 5,115,450 of record JAPTYO010000018.1, read on the forward strand.
ACGGAGGGCTTGCTGCAGGAGGAGATACTACGGCAGCTCGGAAGGTTTATGCTTCTCGGATTCCCATTGATGTGGTGCTGGGCAAGAGGGCCCGAAATTGGACTCCGAAAGAAGAAATGGTGATTCCCTTCTCAGCGGTGACCTGATAGGTGTGGAGACCCCGCACGATGATGCCTTGGTCGTGACCCTGAACGTGGATGGGTACGAGATGAAGCGGATCCTGATCGACGGAGGGAGCTCCTTCGATATTCTGTTCATGGACGCACTACAAGCCATGGGGAAAACCAAGAAGGACTTGAAGCCTGCGGACTTCCCGATGGTCGGATTTTCTGGCTCTACCTCTTACCCGGTCGGGGTGATTACCTTACCGGTCGAGTTTGGGAGTGGTTGGAATTCGGAGAAGAGGAACGTAGAGTTCGTGGTGGTCCAGTCTGCGGGGACCTACAATGCCATTATCGGGAGGACTACCATCAACCCGCTGGGGGCAATTGCCTCAACGGTCCATCAGAAGCTGAAGTTCCCGACTGACCACGGAATCGGGGAGGTCCAGGGCAATCAAATAGCTTCCAGGAGGTGCTATGTCAATGCCACCCGAAGGAGGAATCGGGAGGCTAGGACTGTATTCCAGACTGACGCTGATCCTCGAGAGAAGTTCGGGCGTCCCGCCCCGATGGAAGATTTGAAGGAGGTCGAGATTGATGGACCTCAGAGGAAGGTGAAAATCGGGTCCGCTCTGACTGAGGAGACGGCCCGAGAATTGATTGATCTGTTGAAGGAGTTCAAGGAGCTGTTCGCCTGGTCCCCGAGTGACATGCCAGGAATCAGCCCCGATGTGATTACTCACGAGCTGAAGATTGATCCCGCGATCAAGCCGATTACACAGAGAAGGCCCCCGATGGGTGCCGACAAGAAGATTGCGATCTAGCAAGAGGTGGGCAGATTGCTCGATGCTGGATTCATTAAGGAGCTCCGATTCCAGACCTGGGTCGCCAACCCAGTCCTGGTGAAGAAGAGCAATGGCAAATGGCGGATGTGCGTTGACTTTCGCGACCTGAACAAGGCATGCCCGAAGGATTGCTATCCGCTCCCGAGGATCGACCAGCTGGTGGATGCTACACCGGGACATGAGTTACTGAGTTTTATGGATGCCTACTCCGGCTACAATCAGATCAAGATGTCCAAGGAGGATGCCCCCCACACCGCGTTTTATGCTGATAGTGACATCTATCATTACGATGTCATGCCCTTTGGACTGATCAATGCAGGTGCAACTTATCAGAGGATGGTGAACAAGCTGTTCGGGGACATGCTGGGGAAAACAATGGAGGCCTATGTGGACGACATGCTGGTGAAGTCCCAACAGGCCGAGGATCATGTTCACAACTTGGCCACGGCGTTCGAGCGGATGAGGCTTCATCAAGTTCGCTTAAACCCGACCAAGTGTGCCTTCGGAGTACACTCAGGGAAGTTCCTGGGCTTTATGGTGAGCCAGAGGGGAATCGAGGTGAACCCTAAGAAGCTGAACGCGATCGAGGAGATGAAGTCCCCAACGAACCATCGGGAGGTGCAGGTGCTGAACGGCCGACTGGCCGCGATGAATCGCTTCCTGTCCAAGGCAAGTGACCGATCCATGCCGTTCTTTGAAGTATTGAGGGCCAACAAGAAGTTTGAGTGGACTGCCAAATGTGAAGAGGCGTTCCAGGCACTCAAGCAGCACCTTCGCACCCTCCCGCCATTGGCGAAGCCCATCCCAAGCGAGCCACTCTATCTGTATTTGGCTGTTTCTGAATTTGCTGTTAGCTCTGTCTTAGTGAAAATTGTAGAGGGTAGCCAAGTCCCCGTCTATTATGTAAGCAAGGCACTCGCCAAATCTGAAATGAATTATCCCGCCGTTGAGAAGTATCTCTTTGCGTTGATTGTTACTGCTCGGAAGCTGAGACCTTACTTCCATGCACATGAGATCACTGTTTTGACGAATCAGCCCTTGAAACATTTTTTGAACCGACCTGATGCGTCGGGGAGATTAGTGAAATGGGCAGTCGAGCTTAGTGAGTTCCGCATTCACTTTGCTCCGAGAATGGCTATTAAGGGCCAGGCGTTGGCGGATTTCATAGCAGAGTCTACAGCCCCCGATCTAGAAGAAGCGGGCCCTGTAGAGGGGGCAACCACGGAGGTCCCGATAATAGAACAGTCAGAACAGCCCGACGCCAAAAATACTTGGGAGATGTATACCGATGGCTCCTCAAATTCAGAAGGATCGGGAGCAGGCTTCGTACTGATACCACCAGATGGAGGCGAGCCCCTCCGATATGCCTTGGCCTTGACATTTAGGGCCACCAACAATGAAGCTGAATATGAGGCTCTCATCACTGGCCTCAAGATTGCTAAAGGAACGGGAGTTGGTCACATAAAGGTGAAGTGCGACGCTAGCCTGATCATGAACCAAGTCCAGGGGCGATACGAAGCAAAGAGCCCGATGATGAAAAAATACCTTCGGGAGGTGTAAACCCTGAAGGAGAGTTTTAAGAGCTTCGATATTGAGGCGATCCCGAGGGAGGATAATGCGGAAGCAGATGCCTTGAGCAAGTTCGCCTTGGGGGCACCCCTCGATGAAAGTCGGAAGGTGCATTTCTTGGAGAAGGTGATCCTATCAACCACCGATCAGTCGGAGGTATGTGCCATTGAGGTCAGATCGAAGGAGCCCACTTGGATGACCCCGATAGCCGCGTATCTGACTACGGGGGCAGTCCCCGACGATGAAGTAGCAGCAGGCAAAATACGCCGAATCGCGCCCAATTATGTGATGGTGGACAATCAGCTGTACAAAAAGGGACATTTAACTCCTTATCTGAAATGCGTGGCCGAACCCGACACAGCTCGGATCCTTAGGGAGGTGCACGAAGGATATTTGGCTTGTCATGAAGGGGCCCGATCCATCGTGAGGAAAGTGCTGAACCTGGGCTATTACTGGCCCTCGATGAACAAGGAGGCAACGATGCTAGTCCGATCCTGTGACGCCTGCCAGAAGTACGCCCCGAATATCGTGGCCCCAGCTGCCGATCTGACGTCCATCAAGAGTGCTTGGCCCTTCGCACAGTGGGGAATCGACTTGGTGGGACCCCTTCCAGTTGCAAAAGGTCAGTGTCGATATTTAGTCGTGGCTATTGATTATTTTTCGAAATGTATATAAGTAAGGCATTGGCCAAGACAATGGGGAACCACATCCTCAAATTCCTCCAGACCCATATCATATCCCGATACGGGATCCCCAAGGTGGTGATCAGCGATAACGGCCCTCCGTTCAACGGGGCCCAGTGGAAGGAGTACTTGGAGGAACTGAAAATTGAGAATCGGTCTGCCTCTGTCCGTCATGCTCAAACCAATGGACAAGTGGAGTCAGCCAACAAGATCGTGATGGATGGCCTGAAGAAGAGGGTCCACGCCTTGAATGGCAAATGGCTGGACGAGCTGGAAAATGTACTTTGGGCTGTTAGAACAACACCCAAAAGATCGACCGGGGAGACTCTGTTTGGCCTCGTCTATGGCACGGAGGCAGTTGCTCCCGTCGAAATAGCTGTGGCATCCCATTGGACGAGGTATTACGAACCTCTGTCGAATGATGAAATGAGGCGTCTGGACTTGGACTTGGTCGAAGAAAGGAGGCGGAGTGCCGATGAGGCCCAGGCTCGGATATTATAATCGACGAGTCAAGTCTCGACAGTTCTTTGTCGGGGAACTGGTCTGGCATCGGAACGAATTTACCCTTTTGGATCGGATCAATAAGATGTCACCAAAATGGGAAGGGCCTTATAAGGTCGTGGGGATGCCAGCTCGGAGTGCGTACAAGTTGGAGGACCTCGATGGCAATATGTTGAAACATTCTTTTAGTGGCGAACACTTGAAGAAATGTCATGTTTGATGTTAAGTCGCCTTCAGTGGTGCAAGTCATTTATTAAGTCGCCTTCAATGGTGCAAGTTGTTTATTAAGTCGCCTTCAGTGGTGCAAGTTGTTTATTAAGTCGCATTTAGTGGTGCAAGTTTAGCCATCAATGAATAAAGAGGTTGCTTCCGACAATTCTATTCTAAGACTTATTATTCTAAGTATGCTTAAATCGCCTTAAGTGGTGTAGCTAAGTTGCCTTAAGTGGCACAATTAAATCGCCTTAAGTGGCGTGGTCCCGCCTTAAATGGCACAATTAAATCGCCTTAAGTGGCGTGGTCCCGCCTTAAATGGCACGATTAAATCGTCTTAAGTGGTGTAGATAAGTTGCCTTAAGTGGCACAATTAAATCGCCTTAAGTGGCGTGGTCCCGCCTTAAATGGCACGATTAAATCGCCTTAAGTGGTGTAGATAAGTTGCCTTAAGTGGCACAGTTAAATCGCCTTAAGTGGCGTGGTCCCGCCTTAAATGGCACGATTAAATCGCCTTAAGTGGTGTAGATAAGTTGCCTTATAAGTGGCACGATTAAATCGCCTTAAGTGGCGTGGGTAAGTTTCCTTAAGTGGCACGATTAAACCGCCTTAAGTGGTGTGGGTAAAATGTCTTATGTGACGCGTCGAAATTGCTCTTAAGTGATATGATCGAATTGCCTTAGGTGGCGTAGTTAATTCACCTTAAGTGGTGCAAATGATGATCGGAACCGAAAAAGATTGATATTATAAAGATCTGGGAGGTTCGCAACAAAGAAGGAAATTACAAGGATTCGAAAAATAAAGCAATCAAGCTCAATCCTTGGCAGCGTCAAGGGGAGCAGGGTCCACGAGATCTGCGGCAGGAAGCTCCGCGGCCGGAGGATCGGACTCTGAAGGATTGGCCGCGGGAGGATCGGACTCTGAAGGATTAGCCGCGGGAGGGTCGATCATCAGGGGCTCTGTCGTCGGGATGTCTGCACTTGGAGGCTCCACCATGCCTTCAGCACCCACAGTCCCCTCGGGGGTGTTGCCCCCGTCACTCTCCTCATAAAGGTTGAAATACCTCTCCGCAAAGGGGGCGAGAGTCTGAGACTTGGTGAAGTCGATGGCACCACCATACTCCAGAAGAAGCTCCTCGACAACGTTAAGCAGGGTGTTTTCCACCTCCGCCATACAGAACTTCACCGAGTTCGCTTGAAAAGCTTCGGAGCCCCGATAATCCTCCCTACCTTTGGCTTCAGCTTCAGCCAGCTTGGCAGCGAACTCAGCAACCTCCCGCTCCAGCTGTCGGGACCGGTTGGCGAGGAGGACTTTCTCAGCCTCCAGCCCCGCCTGGGCATCCTCCAGAGCCTTCTTCTCGAGGACATGCCTGTCCGATCCTCCGCGCGCCCCTGCTTCTCTTCCTGGAGCCTCTGGCGCTCCTGCTTCAGCAACCTCTCGAAATCGTGGACGTGCCTCAAGAGGTCCCGAGTCTTCTGATTAAGGAGGGCCTGCTCCTTAACCAACTTCCCTTTTGACGACTCGGAGGCAGCCAGATCCTCCTCGAGCTTGGCCAAGACCTCGGGGGCCGCCTTGACTCGCTCCTCCTTCAGGGCCTCCTCCAAGGCCAGGATATACCCGAAGCAGCGGTGCTGGTTCGCCATTTCCTGTAGAAAAGAAGGGAGGTTAGTACATGAGAGTACTTTACATTATATACTATGTGTGAAAACAGGAAGACTTACCTCCACACGGCGAACGGCCATAGCGCGAATGTCCGCATGGATGTCCTCGGGGGCCAAGGAAAGTGGAAGCTTCATAGACGGCGGAACTGAACCTGCCAGTAGGTGCAGACCCAGTTCCGGTGACAAATTATCCCGACGTAGCGGAACCCCCTGTAGTGACTCGATCGGGGTCCAGGGAGCTGCCGCCTGATCGGGGGCATAAAGCCGATAGAAGCTCTCGTCTAAGGGGAGAGGAGGAGGAACGGCCTGAGCATCGGAAGTGCGTGCCTCCGAGCCGCCATGAGAACCCGTCGAAAAATGCTGCCCCGGAGAAGATGGAGGTAGCCCTTCGGAAGATGGCTCCAGCGGGGTCTGCCTCGCCCCCCGACGACGAACCAGGGTCTGGTCTTCGCCTGCCTCCTCAGAAGAATGGGAGACGTCCAGATCAACCACCCGACGGAATTGGCCGTCCGTCGGGGCGTCTTCGGCCCCCGATCTTGTCGGGGCAGGAAGCGACAGAAGGGTTCCCCGACCTGGGCGTCGGAGGGTGGCGTTCCCGCGGAAGCTCCAGCTCCAGATCGACCTGCAACTGGATGACGAGAAGCTTCAGAAAGAAAGTCAGGAAGTTGATCGGAATCCTTACACCAGATGACGCGACGGGAGAGGTACTGGTCCTTCCCGTAATAATTGTAGTAACCCGCTTTGAGAATGCGGGGAGTTTCCCCTTGCAGGATGCGTTTGATCCCTTCGATCCGGGCTCCCTTATCAGAGGGGATTAACTCATCGGGAATACGCCTCCTGTATAATCGAATTGCGGAGCGGAGTTGTTTACCTTCCTCGGGAGTCTTGGTGTTGAAGATTTGCTCCATCTTCTCCACCCGGGCCCGCTTGATTTGCTCCGAGGTGGGAGGTGCCGATGAGGAGGTGGCCCTCTTTGAAGACTTTCTCTCCCTCGCGGGGCGTGGGACAGCATCAGTCTCTGCCTGCTTAAGCACGAGATTGGTCAGCAGTGATACCTTCTTAGCTGCAAGGATGAAAACGAAAGAACAGTTAGAATATTACCCAAGTGACGAGGTTAGAAGGGCCTTCGAAGAGTTGACCCCCGGAGACGATATCAAGGAGTCGGATCCAGGTCAGAACCAGGTCTCGCTCCCCGATGGAGTTGGCGTCGAGGGGAGCGAAAGAGTCCCCCCAACGATAAAGCTCGATGCAGCGGAGAATCTGGAAATCCTCCTCGGAGTAAGTGTGGAAAGCAGGGGCAGGATCCGCCTCAACCTCGGGGCCATGGGATGGAGCTTTTTCGGATGAAGAAATAACTCCTCTTCCAGCCACTGTTGTCGGGCCCCGAATCAGTCATGAGCCCCCGACCCTTGGCGACCTTCCAGGTGTCACCATTCCAGCTGTACCGACAGAGCTGCGCCTTGCTCCACTTAGGCATCCGCGGATAGAAGGCACAGACCCCGACGTCATTACACTTTAGCCCATAAAAGGTCCGGAAGAGTCGGAGGCTATACGGCCATTGTTGGCGGAGGCAAAGCACGCGGAAGGCATTCCACACGCGGATGGCATGGGGGGAGAAAGTAGTTGGATGTTTTTTGTAATATTTACACATCTCGACCATGTCACCGCAGAAAAAGAAGCGGATCCCCGCCGATATTTGCCCGGTAGAGACAAATACCTCCCCTTCCCGGGGACGAGTGACGGCAGAGTCACCCGTGACGCGAGGCTAAGGATAAGGGAAGCGAGACTCCCAGGTGGAAGTAATGCACCCCTCTCGGAGAGCTGCATCATAGGCAGTGTCTCGAATCTCATTACAAGCATAGTCGAACTTGAAGGGTTTCCTCCCCCCGGGACTGGACTCACCGTCTGGAAAGTAATCATGGCAAGAAAAGGCACAGATGATTTCCGCAAAAGTTTGAGTAAGTTGATGAAGATGAAAGGAAAAACTATGCTAACAAGTTTCCTCGGAATCGAAAGAGGAAATCTTACCAGACATGTCGAATCGGAGAGGAAAGGATGAGCTTGATGGTCAGAGGTTCTGGTCGCCGGAGTGTTGATCAGAGACTAGAAAGGAAAGCTTGAGCTTTTGAAAACACAGAGAATGAAACGGTAGAGAAGAACAGAATAGTGCCAAGATGTGGGCTTTTATAGGAGAGAGGATAGGCAAAGAGACGTTGCGATCTGGACCGTTGAAGATGAAGCGCCTCAACCTGAATCGTCGAAACACTAGGGACAAAACGGCTATAAAGCGCTTTTTCAGAAAAGCAGGCACGGGCACTCAAGCCGTCACTTCATCACTCATCGCATTTAATAGGTGAGTAATCGAGAAATCTTTTCAGATTCGGTGGTTATCCTCGGAATATCGAAAGGTCCGAAGTTGGAAGAGACGACGAACTTTAAGTCCCTCAGGTCTTGGGGTCAAATGATGGGTCTCGATATAGCCGTCGGGCCCAGTAACAGCGACTAAACGGCGAAGTAGGCCCACTGGGCCCCAAAAGAGGCCCAGAAGACCAATACGAGAGGTCCCGACAAGGTCGGTCCCGACATACGAGCTGAACGCTCCCGATGATATGCCTTTAAGTAGGCCCCGATATCGAATCCCTGAGAAGCTGGCCCTGTCTTGATGACGAGGGGCCCCGAGCGGTGACCAAAGGAGATAACTCTGGAGTCCCTGACATCCGTCGGGACTTGCCACCAGACTACGAGGCCGAGAAATACGCCCACTATCAACATAGTGGGGAAGTGGCCGGAAAAGACGGAACGTGAGTTACTGGCCGAGATATACGGAACGTGGCAGTTATCTCCACAGGTAACTGAGGTGGCCCCTTCCCTATATAAAGGAAGGTGTTACCTCAGGATGGTTACGTTTTTACATATTCACAGATTCATACTTGTTTGCCAGTCTATACCGAGATACTCATTTAAGCATCGGAGAGGGATTCTGGGTCACCGCCCGGTCTATCCCCTTCTTGCAGGATTACTTGGAGCGAAGGAGTTCGGATTTCCGTCAAGTACGTAGCGGAGTTCCAACCGTGATCTAACATGGGGGTTCTTGTGCAGGCTCGGGGGAGGTGGTGGTGTGCGCACTTCCGATGGGTTGCCCTTGTCTCGGAGGCGTTGCTATGTCGATGTTGGGGCTGTGCGGAGAAAGAGGGGGTACACCAGAGCATGTTTTTTGTGGCTGCTAGAAAGGTCACAAAAGATCGTAAAACAGTCACATAATAAATCAGTGACCAAAAAAATGTTTGTCACAGGGTGGTCACAGTAGATAAGGTTGCTAAATGAAATAGTGACCATATGAAAAACTAGCCACTAAATAAAGCATGGATTTGTGACTACGCCAAAGAGTCACTAATTAATTATGATATTAATGATGGTTTTTATTGGTAAATAAAATGAATGGGTGAGTCAGCGCTCTCAACCACTAGACCACAACTGATGTTGATATATTAATGATGGTAGAAATATATATATATATATATATATATATATATATATATATATATATATATATATATATATGTTTAAAAAATATTATTTCTTTATTTATTTATTAGGTTTCTAATTGAAACTAATAAAATAAAATATTAAAGAGTGGATGGTTTACAAATTACTCTCAGTTAAACCATATCAACATACTTCCTACTTTGGAGTATTCATAATTATTATATATATCAATATCAATACATGTATAAAATTACGTACATTAATAAGAGACAACTCCTAAATAAAATCTCATGTATAATCTTACAGCATATAACTCTAAATAAATGGTACAAAATATATGCAAATTTATTTTGATACAATATACCCATGTTAAAGGAAGTAGGTGACATTGTCAATAAGTATAAATGATTCTATATGTCTCTCCTGAATTCATATGCATCTTACTCGATAGAATCCAGCAAAACAATGAAGAACATGACGACGATGGCACGCATGGCAGTCGTGAAACCCGACAGGAGATATTCGACAATCCATTTCGTATCCATGGCGGTTTTTTCTTCGAATTAACATTTAGATATGCTAGATAGATCACGTCAGGATCCAAGGGATAGAGAGAACCGAAAATATTACCTATGGAGGCATTGCGGAAGCCAATGACTGTCGCTACCACCACCTTCCAATTATATAAATTCCGATGTATGCACCCTCAAAATTGAATTCTCAAATAGATTGATCGATAAATTCAGAGAGGAAAAAGAGGGAACTGCAAAAACGCATGGTGGCCGGAGGAGATTGATGAAGATCAATTAGAGATTCTAGTGTTTTAAGGAAGATGAAAAGAGCTTTCACATACAAATTCATATGGAATAGATGGACACTTCAACGGCTAGGGAGCTCCCATCTTGTGTGATGGCCTCCCAATTATCACGAGCTTTGTGAGAAATTTAAGGGAGATTGAATACTTGAGATAATTATAATGACAGTTATTTGAGATATTTAAAGAAAAATTTAGGCCATAGTATTATTAACCGTGAGATAAAAGATGGACTGGTCCATCATCTAAGGTATAAAAAACCGTTTTTATTTATTTTATATATTTAATTGCTAGCTAATTTGTAAATAATTTATCTTATGTTCGGCCAAAATAATAATAATAACTAATTTTCTATTTAATTACTTGTTTATTAGTAGCACTTTCTTTTTTTTCAAATATATTCTTCTACTATTAAATAACTATAATTACTTTATCATAAAATACATAAAATAAATTATCAATGATAAACTATATTATTATTTTTTGGAGATTAGTTATAATAAGCTACTTTTTTTTTTTTGGCAAGATAGAAACTATTTCTCCAAACCAAAGTTATATGCCCAATAATATTTGTGAAAATAAATAAAATTATCAACTTAAATTCAACTAATTTTAAATATATGATAACAAAACAAAATGGTGTAATATACACATATGTAATGGTAGGAATAAAACAAACTAATATTAAAACTTCATTTACAATTTTTTAACTATATGAAAATCATCACATATTATATTTAGCAGTGGTACCTATCCAAACAAATATTTAGTAACTAAAACTTTCAATTATCGCCATGTGTTTAGCTAGTACATATATGTTTCACTTTGCTTTGGACACAAATTGGTTGTCATTAACAACTAAATACTAGTTCATCACTAAATAGTTTCACAATTTGTGACTAAATTCATATGTAGTTACTAAAAAATTAAATTTTAGTGACTAATTATATTATGGTCACAAAATATTCATCACTAAAAATATGTTTTTTTGTAGGCGTTGCCCTTGTCGATGGGTTGCCCTTGTCTCGGAGGCGTTGCTATGTCGATGTTGGGGCTGTGCGGAGAAAGAGGGGGTAGGGGCTCCCCGGTTTGAGGAGACGACGGCCGAATGTGGGGTGAAGGTGAGGTAAAACAAGGCCATCTGTGGTCGGAAGGCTTATGGCTTAGGCTTCACATTAGCCGGAGTTGGTGCTCTGCAGTTGACCCTGAAGAACTGTGCCGAGGCAGTGACTTCTTTCCAGGGGGGGCCAGTTGAGAGCTTCAAAATAGTGCCATTCTATTTGGCTCCCTACCAAATAGTGCCAGTGCTTAGTTAAGTTAGTTACAACCTACTATATATAGTACCTAATACACTATTGTAATACTTGATTGATTGATGAATAACATTACTCATATTCAATCCAAAATGATCTCTACATCATCTTTCCACTTCGAACATGATATCAGAGCTTCTCTTTTATGATCCATTCTTCAATTCGTTGATTTCATATTTTCAATCGAAATGATTGAATTTGCTTGCTCTTGTTCGTTTGATTGATTACTTCAAGAATTGAAGCTCGGTTTGCAATTCTTTGGAGCTACATTCTATTTCTTGATCATCATTTTAAGAATTGAAGTGTTGGAGCTGCATTCTTATTTCGTTGTGCTCTGGTTATTGATTTCTTGATGGTGAATCTCAACAAAGAAGCTGCGATGGAAGATCCTTTCTATATTCATCCTGCTGATACGACTGGACACATGCTTATTCTATTCCAGCTGCAAGGATCATCCAATTATCACGCTTGAGCACATCCATTAAGGAATGACTGCTTGTTAAGAACAAGATATGCTACAATGATGACACTTGTACTCGTCAATCTGTTCCAGCTGCTCAGAGAATCAAATGTGATAGAGCTAAAGCAATAGTAAAAGCTTGGCTCAAGAATACAGTGCTGAAGGAATTAGTTTCTGGTTTGGTTTAATCCTACAATAGAGTCGATATGGAATGATTTTCGTGAAATGTTCGATAAGATCGATGGAGTGCAAATCTTTCAGTTAACAAGACAGATTTATCAAACTTCTCAAGTTAATCTCTTGATCACTGAATACTTAGCTAAGTCGAAGCAGTTGTGGGATGCTCTATCTTCAATATATGATTTAATGCTTGGATAAAAAAAATACTAATGGTATGAACAATGTATTTTTTGCAAACATGTGGTAACTCTTTGAATTTTGAGTGAATGAAATAATTAAGTACTCCAAATTATTTGGTTTAGTCTTTTTTTCAGATGGTAGGAGAACCAGGGTCGCGTGGCTGGACTTAGGATAGAGAATATTAAATAAGATGTGTAGAATCTTGATATATATATATATATATATATATATATATATATATAATATGATAAGATTCACATGACGATTAATACGAGAATTTGTTGCTGCAGTGCATGTGGGGGATTCCAGTTGGATGACATAATCATCATTAATTAATAAAAGAAAAGCATATATTATATCGTACACCTTTTACACCATGCATCCATGTGGTGTGGTACTATCTATTTTAAAAATAAAACTAAAAATGTACAGCCAGCCAACCACAGCGTCAGATTTAACTGCTTTGCCCTTTCGCACCTTGTTGTTACTACACTACAGCCATTCGTTGGGTTCAAAGGAACTAACTGGCCTCCCCCTGAGTTTATAATAATAATCATTAACAAAAACAATATTATCAAACTCCACAGTTAGTATTTTACCTGAGATTGAATTTAAATGAAAATTTATATTAACCATATATATTTTATTATTCATCATAAATTTGTTGCAGTAGTGTTAATTACGTAAATTGAAATATATTATTTCATTTTAAAAGTCTTTATTTCTCATTTCACATGAGAAAAAAATAATTTTATAAATTAGTGTATCGTAGAAAAATTATTTTCGTTGATTTCCGTTATAGGAGAATATTTAGAATATATTCCTTGATAGTTGGCATCTTGTTGTATGTTGATGGTTATTGATTGTCATCAACTTGTCGCGCGTTGACGGTTGTTGATTGTTATCAACTTTTCGTGCGTTGACGGTAGTTGATTGCTGACATGGTGGAACACTTAGAAAATATTCCTTGATAGTCGACACATTGTCATTTGTCGACCGCTGACATAGTGGAACACTTAGAAAATATACCTTGATAGTCGACACCTTGTCATGTGTCGACCGCTGACATAGTGGAACACTTAGAAAATATTTCTTGATAGTCGACACCTTGTCATGTGTCGACCGCTGACATAGTGGAACACTTAGAAAATATTCATTGATAGTCGACACCTTGTCATGTGTCGACCGCTGACATAGTGGAACACTTAGAAAATATTCCTGACAGTCGGCATCCCGTTGTATGCTCACAACTGACATAGTGGAACACTGAGAAAATATTCCTGACAGCCGGCATCCCGTTGTATGCTCACAGATGATATAGTTGGAACACTTGGATAATATTCCTGATGGCCGACATCTCGTTGTATGTCGACAGCCGATATGGTGGGATCACTTAGATAATATTCCCGATAGCCGACATCTTGTTGTATGTCGACAACCGATATGATTGGAACACCTAGATAATATTCCTGATAGCCGACATCTCGTTGTATGTCGACAGCCGATACGCACGCACTTGTATGTGCGTGCTAGTATGTGCGCACTTGCCCCCATTCTTAGATTCTTTTCTCTATCCATTGCTATGTACGTTGTATCCATAGGCTGGATGTAGACATAGGGCGTATGTTGTCATGGTGATTGTTGTGAGTTGAATGTTTTTCGCTCGTAAACTAACGAACGTTGTCTTGATTGTAGGTTGCATTTTCAGGTTGCAGGAATTCCTTTGGCGAGGTTGTTATTATGAGTAAGTCTTTCATACCTACTCCGCAAACTGCTTTTTGTTCCGATGACAGCAGTGAGTCGGATGCCGACATGATTGCTCTACTGGACCAAACACTGAGTGCGGAGGCCGATGCTGTTATTGAGATTCCTGTCGCGCCGGAAGCGGCGAAAGGATCTGTGGTAAAAACTAGATATCTCTCGAACAGGATGGAGAGAGAGAAGTTCATACTAGACGCGTCAACTTCTGGACTTGACCCGATTTTTGAGGGTGTGTTTCCTCGCGACGTGTTGCCTGATGTTGCTAAAGGTGAAGCTACCGTCTTTCAAAGTGACTTGACCGCGGTGTATTCTTCACAGGTTAGGGAGGGCTTACGCTTTCCCTACTGCCCTGACTTAGTCGATTTGTGTCGCTTCTATCAGATTTCCCCTCTGGATCTTACACCTACCGGCATTCACGTATGGACTTGTTTTCAGGTGTTATTTCACCAACAGTCGTGGCCTTACTCGACTATTCTCTTCCGCTGCTTCTACCAGCTTTTATGTCCGGACATGACAGGGTTGTGTAGCGTGAAGATTCGTTGGCCTTGTCTACGTGACAAAGGATTTGAGCAACTTGGACTTTGGGACGTGGAGTGGAACCGTATTCATTGACTGGCGGCTGAGACTGACCGATCTGGTTCGCATTGGCGACATGACTACTTTTTTGTGTGTGATGACAGCATTACTTGGGATATTGAGGAGGTTAAGGTTGCTGATCCTGCCCCTGCCTTTTCTGAGCTTTCGTCGACGGACAGGGCGACTATAGTACGCATCTATCGATGTCAGCAAGCGCGCAGCTTTCAGTGTCTGTTACGCGCGTCGGATCAAGAACTGCTTGATGCCGGGAATCAAACGCTTCCTTCTGAAACTTTGGTATGCTGAGAGTGTTTATAACTTTCATTCTGTTGTGATGTAGGTTGGTTTGACGGAAAAAGCTCAACTTTGCAGACGGTGGCTGCGCGCGATGTTCCTCCTGTTGGAAGGACTGTCCCTTCCTCTGCCCTCGCTGCCCCCCCAGCATAGTCGTAGCAGGGACTTACGGGTAAGATGTTTACTTATTTTTCCGTCGACCTTATTGATATTTCGATTCGTTTTCTTCATATTACTTCTTGTTTGCAGGTCGTTCTGCGCCCGTGACCGAGCGCGTTGTCGCGGCACCCGATTCTATCACTCATGTCAAGAGGTCCGCAGTTGGGGCGCGTCCTTTGAGTGATCCCAAGCGCTCCAAGCCGAGTGCGTTTGTCCCGGCTCCTTCCCGCGACAAAGAGAAAGGATTTAAAGATCGCGCGGTGGCACCTTCTGCCCCCCGCTCGAAGGAGCGTCCCGCGGAGGAGTGTCCTTTGCGTCGAGGTTTGTACTGTGCACATTGTTATCTTTCCTTGTATTTTTCCTGCTTATGTCTCTTATACTTCCTTAATGTTTTAGTTGCAGCGCTGCCGTCACTTAATCGTAGTGACTTGGTTGTTCCCCATGAGGGTGACATATCCGGTGACGATTGGGTACCCTTTTCTACTGGGGGTCTTCGATTTCCTAAAGTTTCGAAGCTTAATACTCCGGAGGTTGGGGTACGCGTGTTGCAGCGGTGTATTCCTCCAGGAGATCGACGCCTTGCGCCTTCCATGGATGAGGAGATTCGACAACATGCTGAGGGCTCCCTATCTGGGTTTGCCCCGGTAAGTGACGACACTATTTTTATATTTTTGATTATCCGGTTGTGCCTGAATGCATTGCAGTGACTGTCTTGACTTCTTGGGTATTTTCATTTAGGCTGTTGCGAACATGGTGAGCATGTCTTCCTTCGCGTTGGATCTCATGCGCGAAAGGAAAGTTGCCGTCGAGAAACGAGGTGTTGCCTCCCGCGAGCTTGCGATTCTTAAGGAGAAAACTCAGAGTTTGCTTTCGACGACTGCTGACTTCGATGCGAAGTATGAATCTTGATGTGCCCATGCGAATCATCTTGACGCTGAGATCGCGGCTATCAAGAAACAGATAGCGGAGAATGATAGCGCGCATGAAATCGCGGTTTGTGCTGCGCGCGAGGAGGGGCGCAATGCAGGGATCGCAGAAGGACTTGTCAAGTATCCTACTACCCTGGCCTTTACTGCCGCCGTTACTTATGCCACTAAGGCGAAGTCTGAGCCGTTGATTCATGAGTTTGCTGCAGACTATGTTCGCAGAGTACGTCTACTTGATCCCGACTTTCCTTTCGACAAGTTGAGTCCTTACGCAGCATCCGTTATTGAGCGTGTTGCTGAGTTACGCCGTCTAGAGCTTGAGACGGTTAACTATGATATGATGTTAGGGGATGACAACGTTTATGATCCTGCCGACGAGATAATGGCGGTTATTCCTGAGCCTGCTGGAGATGACGGTGCTCCTTGAGCGTCGTCGGGTTGATTATTCTGAGCACGTTGAAATTTTGCTTTTATCGTTTGCCCCCCGTGTTCGGGTTGATGTTGGTTTTGGGAGTTGTCCCTAGGACTTTTGTATATGTTTTGCTTGCTTTGAGCTATGTCGTTTAGACCTGCTTTGATCATAGTAAAATGCATAATAACTCGTTAGTAGTATTTCATACCTTGTGTTATCTATGTTGTCCGTATTGATTGGACTTAGATTATAGGATAGATATCCTTAGATGATGAACAGGATGTCCGTAGTTGCGAATGTATACCGCGCATTGTTGAGTGTTATGAGCGCCCCTCTGTGTTAGATTCCAATGCATGGCAAGATGCGTACACTAGGTACTTGTAGCGTTGTAAATAGTAATGTACTCTGCACGGGCACTTGGCACTTGACACTCGGCACTGGCACTTGACATGTATGAGAGTCATCTTGACAAGGCAAGACATTAGTTTATACCGTCTCTTAGCTCCACTCGACGTTGTGACAACACGCTACTTATTGTATTTGGTGCGTTTTTCCATACGTCAATTTGGGCACATCCCGCGTGACGTTGTTACAAGGTTTTCCACGGCTAACCCAGTACTTACCCTGTGATGCTACTACGCCTCAACTTAGTTAATCCAAGGGGCGTGACAAAGGTCGTGTGAACACGCCTTGTAGTTTTTACCGTTTCTTGAACCATTTCAAGGCGACGTTGTGGCAAGACGCTACTTTCTCTATGCTATGCGTTTTTCCATCTGTTAGTTTGGGCACACCCCGCGTGACGTTGTCGCAAGGTTTTCCGTGGCTAACTCAGTACTTGCCTTGCAATGCTACTGCACCTCTCCATGGTTAGTCCAGAAGGGTTGCACAAGACCGCGTTGAAGCGACTTGCAGTTTTGTCGTCTCTTGGTTCACTCCAAGGCGACGTTGTGGCAAGACACTACTTGCTGCATTTGGTTTGTTTTATTCCGTTATGCGCTTGCTGGCAAGATAACGTTGTACAAGACTCGACTTTTATGTTTGGCGAGTTTTCCTGAGAGGGGTGCGCTCCTGCTAGCGTATATACGTGAAGTTATCCTAATAAGGAATACGTCTTCACGAAGTACGAACCCTTGAGTGAGTATACATACTGTTAGAGTACATGAAGTTGCCCATTTAAGGAATATGTCTTCATGAAGTATGATTCCGTGATTGGTCGTTCATACTTTTTAGAGTACATGAAGCTTCCCATTAAAGGAATAAGTCTTCATGAAGTGTGATTCCGTGATTGGTCATTCATACTTTGTTGATTTGTGGAGTTGTCGTCTAACAAGAGGACTTCCGACACGATGGGTGATCAGTCCCACCTATTTGCCGCATCCTATTTTGTATTCAGGGAATGGCTTATGAACATGGGGGTTTGTCCTCAAAAGAGGATGTCACAGCATGCCATTTTAATAGTTGTGAACATGGGGGTTGCCCTCGAAGGAAGATGTCGCAGCATGTCACTTTGATGATTGTAAACATGGGGGTTGCCCTCGAAGGAGGATGTCAGCATGTTACTTTGATAGTTGTGAACATGGGGGTTGCCCTCGAAGATGTCGCAACATGTCACTTTGATAGATCTTGTTTTAAACTCAAGTTATATTATGTTGTTGACGCTATTCGAGGTAGTCGTCATTATAGATGGAGAGTGTTTACGTACTCTTTGTTGATGTTGACAGTTGATTTTTCGTCGTATGATATAAGTTGATTGTTGTACGTAGCGCGATGGCTTGTATTGTTGATGTGAGTAATATGCTTGTAGTTGTTTCTTGGCGTAATTCCAAGGTAATATGCATGATATAGTATTGTACCTACGAAGGTAAATTAACTTCATTAGATACTTTGATTATTTACAGAGAGTTGCTGGAAGGCGTCAACTGATCATTCCTTCTAAAATGTAGTAAGTCTAGTAATTATAAAGACTAAACTTAAAGTACGAGATGCATTTGAGCTAAGACAATGGTAAAAATGCGTAAAGTAGATAGGTGTCCGCCGCCTTTATGAATAGTCTGATGGCGGATTTGTTCTAGTGCGAGCCACGTAGCTGGTCAATGCGCCTAGCGCGATGAGTTCTTGGATTTCCACCCTTAGGGACAGACAGTTGTTGGTGTTGTGCCCCCAAGTCTTGTGATACTTGCACCAATCTTCGATTTCTTTGCCAAGGAAAGCGGTTGGTGGCTCAAGTGGACAAAGAAGCTTGTTTTTCAGGAGTTTCACGTATATCTCTTCAACCTCCGTGTTCAAGGGGGTAAAGAACTTGTCGTAATTGGGGCTCGTTACTCTTGATGTTGTTACAGCTTAAGCTTCCAGAGTTGAACTAGGAGGTGTACCCCATCCTAGCTCATGTTCACAAGAGACCGCCGTCTCGAGTTTATCCTTCAGGTCTTCAATCGTGACAGTTGTTCGCCAGCCGTATGTCTCGCCAAATAAGAGGAAGGATCTGACGTTCATGTTCACAAAGAATGCAGTTATGACTTCTCTTTTCGTTGTCCTCGGCATGGCGGCGTTATTGGCGAATCTCCTGAAGTAAGCCATTATAGGCTCTCCTTGATCTTGTCTCACATCCCAAACGCTCTGTCGTGTTGAGAAAAGTATTGCATCGAGCAGAGCAGTTGGTGTTGACTGATGTTTTCTTCCTCCGTCATCATCACTTAGATCAGACATCTTTCTCTTTTTGCCAAACTCGACCATGGCAATAGAGACTTGCTGCATTTTCCTTAGGGTGTTCACATAGCACTTGCGTGCGGCTGATTGGTCTCCTAACACTTCACCAATGCCGTGTGGCGTTGGGAACTTCATTTTCTGGTGGATAGTGGATGGAACAATTTCGTATGGGTTGATCGTAGTCCTACCCATTATGCCATTATATGCCCCCAAAGCGTTTACAACAACAAACGTGACATCGATGTGAAGCGCCTTCCATCCTTCTCCTAGAATAACCGGGAGTGTGATCATCCCTAGTGGGTAAGTTGCTGCGCCGACGAAGCTTACCAATGGGAATGTGCTTGGAGATAGATCAGCCACCGTCTTTCCCATATTTTCCAACACTTTGATGTGTAGAATGTCTGCAGCACTTCCCCCGTCCGGCAAGATTCATCGCACATCGTACCCGTTGATTTCCATTGTGATGACCAAGGCGTCATCATGGGGGTAGACGATGTGCTTCTTGTCGGCGTTTGAAAAGTGGATGACGACATCATCCTTTTCTGGTTGGCATCTCTTGCCGTACTTCGGGAGTGTCTATAGCTGAGATGCGTAGACATCCCTAGCATTAGATATGCTTCCTGCTGCTGCTGGCCCTCCGTGGATAACACAGATTATGCCACACTTTGCAGGAGGTGGGTTGTCTTTCTCCTTCTCTTTTCCTTTGTTCCCTCTTCCTGATGGTTCCGCTCAGGATTTCTTTGGACGCTTGTCACCCTGGTCCACGTACTGCTTCAAATCGCCATTCAGGATGATATTGTTCACGCGAAACCTTAGGCTGACGCAGCTATTTGTCTCATGTCCATAGACTTCTTGTTTTTCACACCACTTATCTTGCTCCTTCCCGAGCGGACCCTTGCGGAAGTTGGTTGGTTCTCTCCTCATATTTTCTTCTTTCATCGTCTTTAAGATCACAGACAAAGGTGCATTTAGCGGGATGCACTCAGCAAGGTTGACCTCCCTAGACTTTTGAAATTCTGATAGGAATGGCCTTTTTTGAGGCTGCCACTGCTTGTTTTGTTGGGAGCCTTGCTGTGGCTTTGATTGCTTGTTGTTCTCCTTAGCGCTGGCTACTCTCAGCTTTGCCTTGTTTTGCTCTCTGAATCTTTCCAGATCTACGAACTCCTTCACCCTTGCTGCAAGCTCTTCCAATGTCTCAGCTGGACGCTTTGACATTTTCTCAGCGAGCATGAATCCTTTCTTTCCAAGGTTGTTTATGAAAGCGCGCACTATCTCTCCTTTCGTCAAGTTGCCATGTTTCGATTGAAACGGATGTAGTAATCCGCCAATGATTCATCGTTTTGTTGTTGTACATCATTCAATGCATTGGCACCCTTCAAGAGAGTGCGCTCCCACATATAACGTTGTATAAACTTCGAATTTAGGTACGGCCAGGAAGTTACTCTTCCGCAAGGTAAGGAGAACCAATGCGAGGCTGTTCCTGCCAATGTATTAGGGAATGTCATGGCGACATGATGCAGGTTGTCTGTCCTTCCCAGCAAGGATGCCTCGTGCTGTTGCACGTGTTCGATCGAATCTCTCTTTCCTCGATACTTGTCTATTCCCAATCTATACAGGGTATCTGGGACGCGGCTGTACACTAGCTCGTCAGCAAATGGGTGCGACGCATTCTCTTCCAACGCGTGCATTCCTTTCAGCTTTGATTCTCGCATCTTCTTTTCGATTATTACCTCCGAAGACTTTGCTGTGAGACCTGTGATTGGGATGTCTTCATTGATGACAGGTATTCTCCATCCAGCGTTGCGATGGATGTCAGCATTGATTTGACTTGTTCCTTGGAGGGAGACTTCCTTGTACTGCTGCTGCGAGCGGGTACGTGGAGATTGTCTTCTTACTTCTTCTGGATGCTGCATACTTCCGTAAGGAGTGTATGAGCGTCCTGGCTCCTGCCTTGGTTGCTGGTACTGGAACATGCCTTATGTATATTGACCTCTTCCTCCTTGTTGTTGCGACTCTTGTCGTCTGGTTTCATGCGACTCTGCTCTAGCCGGGGCGGCTTGGCCGTTGACAGGAGGTGGAAGTGGTGGTGGTGGAGCAAATCCTTGATTTCTCTGATTCTCTCTGAATGCTAGCAATTCTTCAAGAGCTGCCATCATGGCGGGTGTGACTTGTGGCGCTGGGTTGACACCTCCTTGTTACTGCTGAACATCCTCCACTGGCATCCCGTAAGGGAACTCTTGATGCATCCTTGGCTCAAATCCGGGCGGTGGTTTTCCGCACGGTGTGGTCTGGACCTCTGGGCCGTGCTGTAAGGCAGGCACACTCCTGGCTGGCACGGAGGAAGCAGTGGATGCTCCTTCAGGGATGTGCCAGGGTCCATGTTGACCTCTTATCAGCTTCTTGGTTGTGGTATCAGCTTTCCTTGGGCGACCGGGGCCTCTCTTCTTCTCCTGCAGGTTGACATCATCTGGAAGAGGTTGATTGCTTGCCATAGCTCGTGGTATGATGCAGTTTTTTGTTCGTTTCCCACAGACGGCGCCAAGTGTTGCGTTTAAATCCAACCGGGTAGTCGGACTCTTTGGCACTTCGGGTTAGGGACACGTCGGGTGTCGGAAGTGGGCTTTCTGATGATGGCAAAGGGGTTGTCGGCAATGTGCAAATGTCGGACAGGTACGGTTGTCGGCAGTGCAAGCTTGTCGGCAATGTAAGCTTATCGGCTTCACGCGGTGCTAACCTGCAGGAAGGGCAATAACCAGCACGGAATGGGGGGGGGGGGGGGGGGGGGGTTGGTGCCGGTTGAATCCTCTCTGATGCTTAAATGAGCGTTTTACCGAGAGAAAATATTCTAGAGAGAGGTCAGAGCTCCAAGGCCAAAATCTCCAGAATGTCTTCAAATGGGTGGTCAAGGTCTCCTATTTATACAAACCCGAATTGGGCAGATATCCAACAAATACAACATTCAATTTTTTTTAACGGAATAACTCCAAACAAAAAACTTGGCTAGAAACTTCCTTTAAACTCTCTTACAAAAGTTTTAGCTTTGTAATGAATTTCCCGAAAACAAAATAAATCCCAAACAAATTCTTATAATTTGTGAGGAATTAGTTCCCTTAAAAAATGCCGTCACAAGTTATCAATTTTCTTGTAGTGATTTTAGCATTACTCTTTCAACAATAAATATTTGGATTATAAGGTATTTGTGCCACATGTTTGACCAAAGTTGGTTTTTGGTATCATATGTTTCATTTTGTAGACTTTTGGTGTCATACGTTTGCATTTGGTAGACTTTTGGTGCATCTATTAGTCAACTATCAAGTTTGACCGATCAGTGCCCATGTGGAAGTCACGTAACCTCCCCTTAAGTTTATTTTTTGTTCGATTTAGTCCAATTTATATACCTAACTTTTAATTTTTACAATTTAGTCCTTAAAAAAACTCAATTGTACCTAAGGTCCAATTGACCTAGTCATGGTGCGACCCATGGTTGGGTCAGACTAAATTTTAATTTTTACAATACAATTTAGTCCATAAAATAACCCAACTGTAACCTAGGGTCCAATTGACCTAGCCACGGTGCGACTCATGGTTGGTTCGGACCACGACTAGGGACGCTTGACAATTAAAAGTTAGGTATATAAATTGGAGGACTAAATGAACAAAAATGAAACTTAGGGGGAAGTAACGTAACTTGCCCATGGGTACTGAATGGTCAAACTTAACAGTTGACTAACAGATGCACTAAAAGTTTACAAAATCTAAACGTGTGGCACCAAAAGTCTAAAAAATGAAACATAAGGCACCAAAAGCCAATTTTTGTCAAACATGTGGCACCAAAAGACCCTATAACTTTAAATATTTCGATAGTTTTAAGTTTTGTAATAGACTTTTTAAAGGACGGCCTTTTTTAAAAAAAAAAAAAAAAAATACCAATAGTAAGAGTTTCATGTACTCTAGAAAAGAGTAAGAAAAAAACATTATATTTCCATAATCTACTTAAAGTCATTTTTTCCTTGTAATAATATGTAATCTTCTGAAGTCCTTATTACCACACAACCCATATGGGAGTCGGCTCCACCATTCGAAGGGTGTAAAGATTTGTTTTGAAGAAGATTTATTGTGTAGCGACTTGGAATCGTACAATCTCATCAGAGTGTCCCAAGACTGCATGCTTGTTATGTGCAGGTTAGCTACAACAATATTGTCATTTATATTGTTCTACTTGTTGTCATCAAGCTCCTTACTTGGACCACTATTCAATTGTTGCAAATCCATACATATTGATTTTCATCTTCATCTTCCAAAATGAGAAATTATTATTATATCGCGTTTTCGATTTCTTAGATCCTTGGCATTATTAAACGTACTTCTCTACAAGGTTTTTAGGCACAATTCTTCCCTACTAGTTGGATCTATTTGTTTGGATCTAAAACTACTGGAGATGTTCTACTACATTATTACTTCTATACTCTCTTTTCCTTTTTGTATTTCTAATTATTGGATATACGTCCAAATTATTACAAACTACACTCGATATCATGAAATCATCGAGTTATGCATGATTGTAAACCGAAACATTAACATCGACTCGAAAGAATGCATCCCCCTAGGACAAAATACGGTCAGAATCTATTAAATCCATCCAGAACGAGACTAATCTGGATGGACCAATTCCATCCGGACTAGTCTGAATGGAATACGCGCGCTCGAACCAAAAAGGGTCTGAGCGGGTCCACTCGGACCCTGACCCCCAGGTCACCACCCACCCGGGATACACACTTAGAGGCTACCTCGAAATATAAAAACCTATATGAAAGTTATCTGGACCTCACTTGAATACTGTGGGTCTCTCTGTTGTCAAATAAAATATAAACCCGCTATTCCGGATAGCAATACCCTTATCCGGAATAGTGCCCTTGAGGCTCTATAAATAGAGTCCACACTCATACATTTAAGTCTTCTCTCTAATCTTCTACTTTCTTTCTCTAAAACTAGAGACTAATTTAGGTATCGGAGTGGGTTTACCGGGAACCCCATGTCGACCCCATTGCAGGCAAGGTTGTCAGGATCGCGATCCGGATCGTAGGATCGTACGATCCTACAAGGCTAAATCGATACGGATCGCTCCTAGGATTGCTAGCACTTAGGATCAGAGTAGGATCGAGCGTCGGATCGTAGGATCGGTCTAGGATCGTGATCCTAAAATATTATAAGATAATCCTACAAAAGATTTGAGTTTTTTTTATTATTTCAACCACTAACTACAAATTGGAGGCTCATTATACTTATTTATGACATAATTCTAATTATATTTTAATAATAAAAAATTAATTGGTAAATAGAATATCAAAAACACAAAATTTATATTGTATTTCTTATTCATCTCCATTTATATGTCTCTAATAAATCAAGTAACTTTGTTTACTTAGGATACATTAAACATATACATTTCTTATAATTAACTTGATACTTAATACGATTTTTGTTGTTGAATTCTTATTTTTAAATCATTTTCAAGTAGAAGTTCGACTAATTATCATTTAAATGATCAAGGTGATTTGGAGTTAAACTTGGATGATATTACAAAAATTTCGCGTATGCTTAACATTTGAAGCTGATGAGACTTAAATGGAGTTGATAATGGTGTTATAGACAGTTATTATTATAATTATAAGTTTGAACTTTGAACAAATTTAAGGTTGTTAGTTCTTTGTTAGACTTGGATGTCTATTTAAAAGTGTATAACTTAATTAATAATGTCTAAAATACTTTTGAATACTATTTTGGTGATTTGATATTATATTGAGTAATTTTTTCACTTTAAATAAATAAATTATTTTTAATATGAAATAATTCGTACAATTTTGTAGGATAGTACGATCCCCGATCCGATCCTACCCTCAATCGATCCTAGTTAGGATCCCGATCCTAACAACCTTGATTGCAGGTCACAAAGGAGAAGAGTACAAGAAGAGATGTAAGACTACAAGGTTCTCGAAAACTGTGAACCAACACTAATAAACACAACTAGACAAGCATCATAACTACATATGAAACTTCAGCACTTCAACAAAAATGAAATCTGAAACTCTCTTATTTAACATTTGAAACTTCAGAAACTAAATTTCAAAATTTGTGAAACTTTAGACAGTTTATAGGTTCTTGACCCAATATATATATATATATTAGGTCTTCCTATGATGCTCTACAAGCACCATGCTTGTGGTACTTTTTACATTAAGAAGTACTTAATTGTAGCATATGTAAAAGTTTAAAAGTGTGAATTTTTTTTAAAAACGCCTCATATTTGCATCACATTATTACTAATAATAATTTTCCTCTAAGATTCTTCTTTAGGACAAAAAAATGCAAAAAAAAAAAAAAAAAAAAAAAAAAATTGTACCATAAGCATAGTGCTTGTAGAGCACGATAGAAAGATCTATATGTATTTATATATATAGGGTTAAGAACCTATAAACTGTCTGAAGTTTCACAAATATTGAAATTTAGTGTCTGAAATTTCAAATATTAAAATAGAGACTCTCAGGTTTCATTTTTGTTGAAATTTGGTGTCTCCGTCAAAATTTAATTTTCACGTGACACGTAAAAGAGAATACTAAAAATGCTCCATCTTTATTAGTGTGCCCCTCACATATCGCAGTGAAACGTCGAAAATACCCCTAGGTGGAAAAAGGAAATCAACGCGCTTCTTCTTCTTCTTCCCAAAAAACTCCCTTCTTACACAAACTCCTAATTTCCCCCAAAACCTGAAGAAGGAAAACCTTGGGTTTCCTCTAGCGGTGGTTTCCGGAGATTTCCAACAATGATTTCCGGCAGAAAGAAGGAAGCTTCTTCGGTTTATTATTCCGGAAAGGTGATAGGAGTGTAGCACGCGGAGGAGGACGAAATTCACATTTGTATTCGTCGTTTTTGGCTTTAATAAGGTAATTACACTGAAAATTATGTTAGATTTGTTCGAATCAGTAGTGGGTTTGTTGAATATGTGGAAATTGAAGTTGAATTGATATAATAATGAATTTCTTTGAGTTATTTATGGGAATAATGTGGACTTCCATGGATTGAGAGAGAAAATAAACTTCAGCTCCTTTATTCATTCATAACAGTCTCAAATAGTAACGAAGAAGACGAAGACACTATTTATATTGTTCGTTATGTAACTAACTTTGACAGATATATATGAAACCTCATGAACTTTTATATTGAATGAAATAAGTCCTAATACTTCCACATTCCTCCTCATTTCTTTTCTCATTCTTCTTCTTCAAAATCCATCTCTTTCCTGAACATGTCTCGAATGCCAAACTGTCTCAGAAGAGCATCATGCTGCTTCCTACTGATTGCTTTAGTCAATATATCTGCTATTTGATCTTTGGTTCCAATATACTCAGTAGTAATCACTCCCATTTGAAGCATAGCACGAACAAAGTGAAAATCGATTTCAATGTGCTTGGTTCGTTCATGGAACATGGGATTACCTGCAATCTGAATCGCGACTTTGTTGTCACAAAACAGAGCAATTGGCAGCTTCAAATTGATTCCCATCTCTTCTAATAATCCACAAATCCAAACCACTTCAGCAGAAGCAACTCTCATGCTTCTATATTCCGCTTCGGGACTAGAAAAGGATACCACAAGTTGTTTCTTTGACTTCCATGACACTGTGTTGTCTCCCAACTTCATGTAGAACCCCATTACTGACCTTCTTGACTCAGTACAGGATCCCCAATCGCTGTCGCATAAAACATTCATGCTCTGTAAATTAGAATTTGCAGAGAAGAACAGACCTTGGCCAGGAGTTCCTGCAATGTATCTCACTACTCTCATGGCTGCATTCACGTGGGATTTCTTTGGTGAATGAGCATATTGACTCAAAACCTGAACATAATAAGCAATATCAGGTCTTGTGTTTGTTAGAGAGAGAAGCCTTCCCACAATTCTTCGATACTTCTCAATATCTTTGAACAATGTGTCATCTTTGTTTACCCCAAAATGATTGTCGTAGTCAACTGAAGTTAACCTGAGACCCTGCTCCATTGGAGTAGCTGCTACTTTTCCTGCGAGTAAACCTGCTTCTTGAACTAACTCAAGAGCATACTTGCGTTGATTCACCACTATCCCTTCAACGGATCTTGCTATTTCCATTCCCAGAAAATAGTTCAATATTCCCGTCTTTCAACTTGAGATGAGACGTTAAAACTCGTTTCAGCTCATCAATCATCTGCATATCATTCCCACTAATCAGGAGATCATCTACATATATTAGTAGATACACCTGCTTCCCATCAACAACTTTACTAAACAGAGAGTAATCAAACTGACTCTGCCTATATCCATGCTGCAAAAGTGACTCGGTCAACTTCAAATTCCATTGTCGAGAAGCTTGTTTAAGCCCATACAACGATTTAGTAAGCTTGCATACCCTTCTTGTACCATTAGTACCTGCAAAAGCTTCTTCAAATCCTTCATGAATGTCCATATAGACCTCCTCTTCCAAGTCCCCTTGTAAGAATGCATTGTTAATGTCCAGCTGGAATATTGGACATGATTTTGCAGCAGCAAGAGATAACAGAATTCTCACTGTTACCATCTTTACTACTGGACTAAATGTCCCTTTGAAATCTTTCCCCGCCTCTTGTGTATACCCTTTCGCTACGAGTCTTGCTTTGTAGCGCTCAAGAGACCCATCTGCATGATACTTTACTCTGAAAATCCACTTGCAGCCAATAGTCCTCTTGTTGGCTGGTAGTTTAACCACATACCAAGTTTGATTATCTTGCAGAGCTGATATTTCAGCTTGCATAGCTTCCCTCCAATTTTGATCCATTGAAGCTTCTGCATATGTTAATGGTTTATGTATTTTTGAGATTGAACTCAAAAAACACCTGTAATTCTCAGAGATCTTGTCATAAGTTATCGAGTTGCAGTTCATCACATAATGTCTTGCCCATCTTGGTGCCTCATTGATTCTTGTAGATCTTCTTTGAATGGATTGCACTTCTGGAGGTGAAGGAGGTGAAGTAATGATCCGAGAGGGAACAGAAAACTCAGAAACTTCATTCAGTTGAGAAAATTCATTCTCTGAAATGATCTCATTTTCTTTAGAAATCTCATTTTCTTGAGGAGGAATCTCTTGATTAGTCATCACTCAATCAACAATGCTACCAGTGCTCTCTTGTCTTGGAGAATCAACCACTCAAGGATTAATCACTTGTTGATGCTGATTTTGCAAAGTCACTTCTTCTTCAGTGATAAAAGAAGGTATCAATATTTCCTCATGTTCAATCAATTTCTAAAACTCCCTCCTTGGCATGCTGAAAGGGAAAACATGTTCTTTAAAAATCACATCCCTGCTAACAAATATGTGTTGATCCTGAATGCTCAAAAGTCGATACCCCTTTTGAGTTTGAGAATAACCCAAAGAATGGAGGGTATAGATCTGGCTCCAAATTTGTCCTTTTGAATCAGATTCGCAGCAAAACAAAGAGACCCTAACACCCTTAAATGACTTGGATTAAACTTCCTTTTGAATAGAAGCTCAAAAGGGCTTTGACCATTCAGAATTCTAGAGGGAAGTATGTTAATGAGGTTGCATGCTGTGTGGAGGCAAAAAAGACCAATACTTGTCAGGCACCTTAGCTTGCAGTTTTAGGGCTCGGGCAACTTCGAGCAAGTGTCGATGCTTGCGCTCAACGATCCCATTTTGTTGGGGCGTGTATATGCAACTCGTTTGGTGAACCACTCCTAAACGATGAAACAATTCTTTCAATGCAGAGTTTATAAACACGCTCCCATTGTCCGATCTACAAACTTTTACTTCCAATTGAAACTGCCTTCTTGTTTGAGCAAAAAAATGCTTAATATGTGTAATGACCTCATCCTTCCATTTCATAAAGTACACCCAAGTCATTCGAGTGTGATCGTCGACAATAGTCAGAAAATAACGAAACCCTTCAAGTGTTTGAACTCTGTAGGGCCCCCATACATCCATATGATTCAATTCGAAAGGTAATTCAGCTCTGGAAATACTCTTAGGATACTGAGTTCTAGTTTATCTAGCAAGAGGACAAACCTTACAATCATGCAAGCAATTAGAGCAATTATTATTGTCTAAGTTTAGTATCTTGAGAAGCTGATGAAAGGGTAGATGCCCCAGTCTTTTATGCCATCTGATTACTTCATCTTCCATTTCTACATCTCCATGTAAAGCAACAGCAAAATCATGCTTCTGCGTTTCTCCATGAATGTACAGTCCTCCTTGTCGTTTACCAATCACCATTGAGTTTCCAGTCAAAAGGTCCTGAAACTTCATAGAGTCACAAGTGAATTCAATTGTGCAAGACAAATCACGGAAAAGTTGAGACACTGAGATGAGATTAAATCGGAAATGAGGCACAAGAAGAACATTGGTTAAGGTCAGGCTTTCATTAACCAGACAGCTTCCTATGTGTGTGACTGCTACACTCTTACCACTAGGGAGGGTGACTGATTTGGTATTGGTTGAATTTTCTCTAACATCATACAAAAAATCCTTTATGCAGGTCATATGATTAGTTGCTCCACTGTCAACAATCCATCGACATTCAGTAGAATTATGAATAAAGGCAGCTGTGAAAATAGTACTTGCCATGGCAGCCATATTCTTTGGCTCAGATGAAGCTGGTTTCTGCTGTTTAGTGTTTCCCTGCATCTCCAGAGGATGATCCATATTTACTGCTGGGTGCTTGATTAAATGCCCTTCATTATTGTACTCAAAATCTCCATATTCTGAATAACTATTTGTAGCAGCAGCAGCCCACCTTTGATTGACTTCTTCTGGAACTCCATTCCCTTTCCAGCAATCGTCTATTTTGTGTCCCTTTTTACCACAGTAGGAACATATCCAATCTCTTTTGTTGTTCCTCTGTTGTGCATTACTGCCATTAGAACTATTAGACCCACTGAAATTCCCCTTTTACCCATTGCTTGATGAGTACATCGCTACATCACAAATGGTTTCAGAAGGCATGGAGTTTGTTAGGTTCTAAGCCTTCGGTCAACGGGTTGTCGGTCTAAGGCTTATTCCTCACTGGTGAACTGACGATTCAGAACTCTCGGGGCTAGTCGCTCTGATGCTTGTCCTTCTGTCCTCCTCCTTCTCCTCTCCACGTTACCCTGCAACAGGGGCAATATCAAGCACGGAGGGGGGTGGTGCTTGATGAACCCTCACCGATGCTTAAGTCAGAACGTCGTTTTTAGAGAGATAAAGCTAGAGAGAAGTCAGAGCTAAATTGCACACTTAGCCAAGATGGTCAAATGAATGGTGGAAGGGTTGTATTTATAGGCAACGGTGTCATTAAGGTGACTTAATGACATCGTTAACCTTTAAACACAATTAATTAGTCCTTGATCACATAATTAGAACCTCAAATCATGGAGAGGTTGGCGGAAATAATCTAAGTGTGGGAGTCAGAAAACGGCCCCGGGGCCCTTGGGGGCGGGGAGAAAATCCGACCCCCAAGGGTAGGGGTTGGGTGTGGCCACCCAACCCCTCCCTAGGGAGGTCGGGTGTGGCCACCCGACCTGAACTAGGTGAGCTCGTCACGTGGCCCGGACGAGTATTTTCGCCTCGTCCAGACCGTTGGTGTTTCGGCGGAGTGTTCGGGTCGAAGTTTCGATTTATAATCATTAACAGGGTGATAAAAATAAAGCGATTCGGGAGTCAACGGGTTCAAATTGGGCGTATATTCATCACATGCCCCCGAGTCAACCAATGGCCGGACCCTTGATTGACTCTATTTTAGGATGGTATGACACGCGCAATTTGAAGCCGAGATTTTACCTTTTGTCGGAATCTTTACTTACCCATGGGTGTGTGTCTCTGACTCTGCCCCCTGCCTTATAAGATAGAGGAATTGCAAACGTCAGAATAGCGCGGACACGTGTCCAAGCACGTGTCCGTCTGAGATGGAAATAATAAATCCAATACCGTCACGAGTTTATACTCGGAAAATATACGCATATGTGGGGATGCAACACGAATATGGTTAAGTGAGTCCATGCTTCAATTTCATGACGGGGTAAGCCTATGTGGGAAAAATTTTGATTTTTGTCCAATTTTTTTTCTAAGTATAGGATACTAAAAAATATGCTTATGGGATACTAACTAGGATAGTAAAACTCCTAACCTTAGTTAAAAAAGGAGAAGATAGTAGTTTTCTATCTAGGCCCTTGGATCTCCTTTTAATTGATGGTGTTGAGATTACGTCATCTAAAAAACCCTACACCCTTCTCATTATAAGGAGGAGTTAAGAAAATTACCTCATTTGAAAAAAGTTGTCATCTTTTCCCTTTTTCCTCACACTTGGAGAGCAAGGAAAAATTAGGAACACACCAAGGTAAGGGCCGGACCCCATTTCCGGCGAAGAGAGAGAGGACTCCGGCGTGGCAGCTCGGTGGAAGGAGGGGCCCATCGCGACGGAGGCGCAACCAGCAGCGGAGGCGGTAACGGGCTAGGGTGGTCCGGTGGCGGAGGAGTTCCAGGAGCAGCGGACCGAGGTTCTCCGGCGGGGCTCATGGCGGCGGAATTCCGGCGATCCTTCACGTGGCACAGCTCCGGGCGGCCAGCATCGGGACGTGGCGAGGGCAAGGCGGCTGAGCCCGGCTCCGGCGACGGCGGGGCCAGATTTCCGGCGACCTCGAAATTTGAACTTCGGGCCCGTTTACCAAATCGGGTCGGGTTTTCCGAAGGTCCAATCTTCTTTCTTTCATTTACCATATGAAATGTCAATACTTGAATTGCAAATTTTTTGTTGCCGATGCTTGATTCGTCGATTTTTGATCGAATATGTGATTTCCGTAGATAGCCGTTGATTCGGGAAATATTTTTAGCCGTTTGAATCTTTCCCGCTTGAATTTGACGTTGTAATGTCATTTGCACGTTGATTTCCATTGAGGGGCATAATCGTAATTTTGCTTGGGAATTGGTTTTTGGTCCGAGCAAAATTGCCCGATTTTTTCGTTGTAGTGTCCTTAGCATGTGTTCACTATCTTCGCTGGGTGCCTTTGAATTTTTAGTTGTTGCTTGTCGGGTGCCGGGGTATGCCCGGATTTTTCGGAGATCTTCTTAACTTAACACCCGTCATGCTATGACAGGTATTGTACTCGTGGTGGTGCCCGCGTACACAAACTAGGCAGAGGCGCTATATCCTTCGAAGGATGAGTAAGTTTTTCTTTCCCTCTGTTCGTCGCGTTATTTTCTTTCCTGGCATTAGTTCGGAGTCGGATTCTGAGTCAGATACTGAGTCAGGGTATTGGTCGGAGCCTGATTCGAGCTTGGAATTTCTCACCGCCTTTGATTTAGGTCTCGCTGCTTTGTCGGAGAACCATTTGACTAGGTCCGACTATAATGAGCATGTCACCTTAGGTGACATTTGTCCTTTAGACGAGCCTTTGTACCCTTTCCTCCCTTCTTTGGGAAACACTCGCCAGACAGTGACAGAGCCTCCTAGGGGGAAGGTTGTCGTCTATCCTTCCCAGATTCGGTTTGGGTTACGCCTGCCCTATTGTGATGAGCTCGTAGAGCTGAGCAGATTCTTTAGGATCTCCCCTGTGAACCTTGCCCCCAGCGCTATTCGCGTCTGGGTGGGTTTCCGGGTGCTATGTCAGTGGTACTCCTGGAAGTACTCATTGGTCTTGTTCCGGTGCTTCTTCCGATTTCAGTATCAGAAGAAGGTAGGCTTCACGAGTTTCGTGACTCGCTATCCTTCCCTCAAAGATTCCCGGTTTGCTGATTTCGGGTTGAGCGGGGTTGAGTGGAATACTTCTCTTCGTTTCGTGGTTCGGAGCGATAATTCGGCAAGTCATTGGGCCAAACACTACTTCTTTATCACGGATCGATACGTTACCTGGTCGGTTCTGAATGAGGACCGATCGGACGGTTGGCCTGCTTTTGGGGAGTTCTCTTCTGTGGACTTGGAGACCATGAAGACTATCTACGAGAGCTACAAGACCCAGTCTTACTGCCCTGTGTCCTTGGTGACCGAGACAGACCTCTATGAGGCAGGGATTAGTTTGACTCCTCTCTCCGGGGATTCGGTATGCTACTTAGTCTTCTCATCTGTATTTATTTTCTGTCTTTCCCTTGTAGGTTGGTTTCACGGGAAAACGTATAACGTGCAGGCAGCACCAGTTGATTTGAGCAAGAGGAGGGCTCCCTCCAGCTCTACTCCGAATATGCCTGGGAAGACTGCTTGGGCCTCTGGTATACTTCTTCCTTTCTCCTCTTATGGTATACTTGTGCTTTTTCTCATGTTGTTTTCCTTGTGTTGTTAGGGCACTCTCCCTTGGTGACCGAGAGAGTCGTCTATGTGGGCAAGGGCTCTGGACCTTCTAAGTCCAAGTCACGGAGGTCCGACTCTGAGGCCGGGGCCTCGGCTGTCAAGAAGAAGAAGGCTGCAGATCCTCCTCCCCCTGGTGTTCGTCCCCCGACCCTGCCTCGCGACAAAGAGATAGTGGTCGAAGAGGCGCCTTCCCGGGCTGATAAAGGGAAGCAGCCTGCTGGCGATGGTGGGGTGGTCACTGATTCTCCTTCTCCTGCCCCCCAGCCGAGGCCACGGTCTTCAGGTTCGTTTATTCTTTATGTCATTGATGCTTCTATGCTATTGTTTTTCTTTACTTTGCTTTCTTTGCATAGGTGGGCCTCCGGCTTTGAGTCGGAAGGACTTTGCGCGCCTCACTGACGAGTATATTGTGGGAGCTGAGTGGACTCCCTTTGCTGGATTGAAGGAGTTCGATTTTGACAGCGGTTCCTCCTTGCGCACCCCGGAGGTTGGCATTCGGGTACTTCGCGGTGCCATCGCTCCTGGTGATGGTGTTCCTCAGCCCAAGTCCCCTAAGGAGACCTGGCGCTTCATCCAGGGGGTTTTATCCCGCTATGTTCCTGTGAGTGGTGTTTCTCTTCCTTTTCTACTTTCATGTGATTGCTTGCTAAGTCATTTACCCCTTGTTGAATTTTCAGGGTATGTCCGACATGGTGAATATGTCGTCTCTTGCGCTTGAGCTGTCAGATGAGAAGAAGGACCTTGAGGATAACCAGGTATCCTTGAAGGCGGAGCTTGCCACTACCGCTGAGAAAGCCCGCCTGTCTGACTTGCAGATGCAGGAGCTTAGGTGCCAGGTAGCTCTACTTGAGACTACTGTGGGTGGTTTGCGCCGTGAGGCTGATGTTGCATCGTCACTCCATGCTGAGGAGTTGACGAAGCTTGAGGCGAGGTGCCGGGCGGAGGAGAGAGCTGTTGCAGTAGCTGAGTACAAAGCTTCCCCTGCCTTTACTGCCGATTCTAGCGTTCGGTTGAACCAGGAGATGAACCAGTTTGGGGAGTACCTTGTCGATCACATCTTCCGTATTGATCCCCAGTTTCCCGTCAATGATCAAGGTGACTTTGGGCCATATGCTGCTGGCTATATGGCCGTTCTTAGGGGTCAAGCTGCCGTTGCTGATGAGCCTGCCCCTGCACAGGTGGATGCTATACCCATGGATGTCGATAGTTCAGGCTCTTCCTCTTCTTCTTCGAGCTTTGTTAGTGGTTCTTCAACAGAGGGTCAGGACCGTGAGGACTCTCCAACAGGTTCTGGTTGATATGTTGATATCTCTTTATCCTTGTACATATGACTTTACCTTTCCTCCCCTTTAATGGGTTGAGTGTTTCTCCCCTTGATGGGTCGAGTTCATTTTGGGATTGCTATACTTGGGATGTTTTGTTGCTTTCCTTCTATGCATGGTTATGTTGGCAGTGTGTGGAACACTTGCTTTTGGTTGTCGTACGCGTGGTAGGGTGAGTTGTTACTTTTGATGGTTGCTTCATATGCTTCTGTATATATTCCTTTAATCATGGACTCTTCCTTTCCTTGTGCTTTCCTTTGCTTATGTTTCTTTTGTGTTTTCCTTCACATCATACCTGCTATCTCATCAATAAAAAACATTATGTGTTCTTCATACAACTTTGCTTTGCAATTATTTTCTCATGGAATCCTTCTTAGTATGGTGTAATGATCTCTTCTGATACCCTTTATATGGTATATATGGTACTGTTAGACCAAAGATACGCTCTTGGTGGGCGTCGAATCTGTTCACGAGACATGCTCTCGGAGGGCACTTAACGTTTCACAGGATAGGCTCCCGGAGGACACAAGTTAGACCAAAGATACGCTCCTGGTGGGCGTCGAATCTGGTAGTTTGAAATCTACCTCAAGATACGCTCTTGGGGGCGTCGAATCTGGTAGTTTGAAATCTACCTCAAGATACGCTCTTGGGGGCGTCGAATCTGGTAGTTTGAAATCTACCTCAAGATACGCTCTTGGGGGCGTCGAAGGTCGTAGTTTTTAGAAACCACTCTCAAGATACGCTCTTGTGGGCGTCGAAGGGCGTAGTTTTTAGAAACCACTCTCAAGATACGCTCTTGGGGGCGTCGAAGTTCTTAGTTTTTGGAAACCACTCTCAATATACGCTCTTGGAGGCGTTGAAGGTCGTAGTATGAAAACTACTCTCAAGATACGCTCTTGGGGGCATTGAAGGTCGTAGTATGAAAACTACTCTCAAGATACGCTCTTGGGGGCGTTGAGGTTGTTGTTGACTTGGAAGTCATATCCGTGTAAGGATAACATAATGATTATACCACCATCTTCTTTGAAAGATACTTTAGAGTAACTTGGATGGATCAAGACACCCTTTGGTGGAAATCAAAGATAGTTGTAGAGTCGGAGTAACTTCTTGAGTTCTCCTTCTCAAAAGTTGTTTTTGGAAAACTTAAAATGCTTGAACATGCAAAGTGCTGAATATTAAACTAAGGATATAGGGTGGTGAGTGTGTTTGTTTCCACGTACTCCTTTAGGCCTCCTTTGTAAATCATCTCTTCCACTTCTATCTTCAACACCATGGAATCATTGGTTTGATGCCCCCAGGTCCCATGGTACTCACACCAACCCTATGCATATTTCCCCAGGAAGGCCTTGCCTTCCTCCTTGCACTTTGGTAGCTCTTTTTTGAGGTACTCTTAAAAAATTTCTTCTATCTCTGCCGTGAGGGGTGTGAATTTGAAGTTTTTAACTCCTTCAAGTATGTTGTTCTCTTTTCCTTCTTCAAGGACCTCTTCACTCTCTTGCGAATGCCCTGTCCAGTCTCTCTTTGAGCTCCCTCATTGTGCTTGTCATGACCACCTCATAGAGCCCTCCATATGCTTCAATTGAGGTTGGATGCATGTTTCTAAGGAAGGCCCTTACGGCCTCTCTTCTTGTGATGTCCATGCTTGCACCATAGCTGAAGAATCTCCCAAAGTAGCTTGATATGGACTCCTTTGGCATTTGTTTGATGTCGTCTATATATCGGAAACCCTTTTCAATGGAGTCCCTTGTTCTCTTTCCTTCTGCATTATCTGGCTGCCAAGGTATGCTTGTTACCCTTACAGCCTTACTCCTCTGCTTCTTCTTAGCTTGTCCTTGAAAGAACTGCTTACTCAGGCGGAGTGTAACTCCCTTTTTCATCTTTCCATGCCTTAGCATTTTCATCACCATCTCTTTGTCTTGGATGGCCCCAGTCATGACCATAGCCACTGCGTCTGATTTGTGTGATCCACGTCTCATGGAGTTGACGTAGCACTGCCTTGCAGTGCGTTGATCACCGAAGACTTCTCCAATTCCGTTTCCGGTGATATACTTCAGCTTCTAATGCACGGTAGATGGCACGATTTCATATGGATTTATGGTTGTTCTTCCTAAGATCCCGTTGTAGGCTCCCAGGCTTTCAACCACCATGAAGTTAACGTTCACTCTTAGCTGTGTCCATCCCTTGCCCATGGTCACTGGCAGGGTTATCATTTCTAGGGGATAACTTGTTGCTCCTGAGAAGCCAACCAGAGGGAAGTTGAGTGGTTTGATATCCGCCTTTGTTTTTCCTATCTCTTCCAGGACCCTTAGGCTTAGGAGGTCTGCGGAGCTGCCTCCATCTACCAGTATCCTTTTTACATCGAAATTATCGATGTCCATCATGATGACTAAAGCATCATCGTGCGGGAAGACAATATGACTCTTGTCCTTCTCCGAAAACTCAATCTTCATCTCCTCTCCTTCTCGTGGTCTCTTTCTTCACTTTGGCACTGAGCTCAGCTTGGATGCATAAACCTCCTTTGCATTGGTTGTTGGGCCACCCGATGCCACTCCTCCATGAATAATGTTTATAGTCCCCCTCTTGTTAGGTGGGGGATTATAATCTACCTTGTCTTTGCCTTTATCCTTGTATGATGGCCCTAGTTGTGTGCTATTGCCACCGTGATCAACAAACTGTTTTAGTTCTCCTCTTTGGATGATATTGTTGATACTTAGCTTCAAGCTAAAGCATTCGTTCGTATCATGCCCATATGCCTCATGATTATCACACCATCTATCCTTGTGTGTCCCTACCATTGGGGCTCTCCATCTTCTGGGGGGGCGACCATAATTTCTGATTTCTCATCTCTCTCAGGACCAATGCTGGGGTGGTGTTTAATGGTATGAACTTGATAACATTTATTTCCCTAGCCTTCAATGGCTCACCCATCTGATTTCTCTGCTGAGGCGGACGCCATTCTTGTTGCCTTATGGGTTGAGGTGCCTGAGGTGGCTTTCCCTTATTCTGCTTTGTATTGTCCTCCTTTGCTGCCTGAATCTTGGCTTTCTTACTCACTCTGTGCCTCTCTAGGTCTATGTGAGTTTTCACTTGCCCTGCCAACTCCTCTAAGGTACTTGCAGGTTTTTTGGCCATCTTCTCTGCCAATGTGGACCCAAAGCGGCCAAGGTTTCTTATGAAGGCTCTTATTATTTCACCCTCGGTGATGTCGCCTTGTATGTCTGCTATGTTCTGGTTGAACCTTGTGTAGTAATCAGCCAAATATTCATCATTCTCTTGCTTCACATCATCTAGGGAGCCTGTTCCTTTGAGCAGCTTCCTTTCTCCTAGGTATCTCTGAAGAAACTTCGCCTTTAGCTGTGCCCATGAGTGGATGCTCTCAGTGGGTAGGCTGAAAAACCAATGTGACGCCACCCCTGATAGGGTGTTTGGAAATAAGAGTGCCTTGTAGCGGTCATCAGTTGTTCTCCCAAATAAGGAGGCTTCATGCTGTTGAATATGCTCTAAAGGGTCTCCCTTGCCGTTGTATTTTGCTATATGTATTGTATGCAAAGAGTCTGGCACTTTGTTCATTTCCAACTCCCTCGTGAAGGGGTGGTTTGTGTTGTCACTCAGGCAGTGCAATCCGTTCCTCTTGGACTCACTCATCTTCCTTGTTATCATGGCTTCTATCTCTTCCGGGGTTATCATCACCGACGTTGGAGTATAGTCTCTCTGATATCCTCCATAATTATAAACTGGGCTTACTGGGATCCCTTGTCCGTGCTGGTACGGACTATAGGCGTATCCCTGATATCCCTGTTGGGGTACTTGGTGGAATTCCTGCCTCCTTGGAGGTCTTGCCTGTCTATCTGCCCCCAGCGGGGTGTATGCCCTGGCATCCTTCTGTGTCTGTTGCTGCCCTGGAGGCACAAACTGCTGCCTTCCCTCTGGGGGTGGCCTTTGGTTATCTCTCCTTTGTTCTTCTCGCTGCCCTGTTGGAGGGTGCGAGTAGTGTTCTTCTTCTGGGACTTGTTCTTCCTCATGAACTTCTTCTTCTTCATGCTGGTGTTGCCTTCCCTGCCTGTTCCTTAGAGTCTCTCTATAGGCTAGCAGCTCATCCAATGCGCTCATCAACCCCGGAGTCACAGTTTGTGCTCCTTGCGAGTATGCGGGCCTTGTGTTGGTTGTGTGGGCGCGATTGTCGTTCCTTTGAGCCGGCATTCCATATGGATACCCTTGAGGTTGTGCCTCATAGTAGTACCCTTGAGGAGGTGCCATGTATTGGGATGGCGCTCCTCGTTGCCCCTCTTGTCTCTGTGGCCTCCTAGCCAATGGAGTTGAAGCTGTGGAAGACTCAGCCCCAGTTGGGCGTGAAGGTCCTCCTTCCTGATTGTTAGGCTGGGGTGCCTGTGGGGCTACCTGAGGCTCTGGGTGTGCAGGCTGTTTCTCTGGGTTAGGTTGTCTTGCTGGAGGTATAGGCTGTCTCTCTTGCCTATTGCCCCCAGGTGGGCAATTACCTCTAGACGCTAAGCTGTTCGTCATCGCTCTTGTGATTGCCAGGCTTTCTATTCGAAACCCACGGACGGCGCCAAGTGTTAGGTTCTAAGCCTTCGGTCAACGGGTTGTCGGTCTAAGGCTTATTCCTCACCGGTGAACTGACGGATTCAGAATTCTCGGGGCTAGTCGCTCTGATGCTTGTCCTTCTGTCCTCCTCCTTCTCCTCTCCACGTTACCCTGCAACAGGGGAAATATCAAGCACGGAAGGGGGGGTGGTGCTTGATGAACCCTCTCTGATGCTTAAGTCAGAACGTCTCTTTTAGAGAGATAAAGTTAGAGAGAAGTCAGAGCTAAATTGCACACTTAGCTAAGATGGTCAAATGAATGGTGGAAGGGTTGTATTTATAGGCAACGGTGTCATTAAGGTGACTTAATGACATCGTTAACCTTTAAACACAATTAATTAGTCCTTGATCACATAATTAGAACCTCAAAGCACGGAGAGGTTGGCGGAAATAATCTAAGTGTGGGAGTCGGAAAACGGCGTCAGGGCCCTTGGGGGCGGGGAGAAGGATTGGCCAACCCGATCTCCCCTAGGGGAGGTCGGGTGTGGCCACCCGACCTCACCTGGGTGAGGTCGTCGCGTGGCCCGGACGAGTATTTTCGCCTCGTCCGGACCGTTGGTGTTTCAGCGGAGTGTTCGGGTCGAAGTTTCGATTTATAATCATTAACGGGGTGATAAAAATAAAGCGATTCGGGAGTCAACGGGTTCAAATTGGGCGTATATCCATCAGAGTTCATTACCATCCTCTGATTTTCCTCTTGAATCAACACTGAATAAGCATAGTTAAGAGATGGAAATGGATAAATCATCAATAATGCAGATCTGTTGTTGTCAAAAGAGTCATTTAATCCAATCATAAATTGAATCAGCCTATGTTTCTCCTTTTTCGCCAAGACACGAGGAGATACCAAGAAGTCACCACAGAGGCCATCATCATCAATCACCGATAATTCATCCCAGAGAGACTTCAATTTACCAAAACAGGTAGCCATTGACAATGAACCTTACCTGATTTGATAAATTTCCCTAGTGAGATGATAAATTCTAGTTCCGTCAATCTTGCTAAACCTTTCTCGAACATCTTCCCATATAGATCTAGTTGTTGGACTATAATGCATCCCGTGAGTCAGATCTTTAGAGATTGAATTGATCAACCAGGATTTCACAACAACATTGCACCTATCCCACTGAAATTTCAAATCCTTAGTAACAGATTCGCGAAAACATGTCCCATTGACGAAGCACAACTTATTCTTGACTAACAATGCATCTGAGATTTCGTGAATCCATTTCTGATAATTGCTACTACCAGCAAGCTTAAGCTCAATCAATGAGACTCCAATTATATCAGAAGGATGAAGATACAACCTGTCATGAGGTCCGATTACAGAACCTGCAACTCCTTGACCTCAATTTGCTGGAATCGCAGCTCCAGAATTAAATCGATTAGCTCCGGGATTCCCGAGGCATGGCCAAGCACTTGGTGATCCAAGGGCGGAACTCCTTGATTTGTTGACTCCATCGAAGAATCAGAAGTTAAAGCTGATAACTGGTCTGGTGACGCTAAATGAAGAATCAAGCTGAGAAATCGAATGAATCTGATCGTCGAAGCTGAGAAATCGAATGAATCTGATCGTCGAAGCTCTGATACCATGTGGACTTCCTTGGATTGAGAGAGTAAATAAACTTTAGCTCCTTTATTCATTCATAATAGTCTCAGTTAATTACGAAGAAGACGAAGACACTATTTATATTGTTCGTTATGTAACTATCTTTGAAAGATATATATGAAACCTCCTGAACTTTTATATTGGATGAAATAAGTCATAATACTTCCACAAATTATTGATTAATTAGTTTCCTTCACAGCATGGACTCTTGGCCTATCTGTTTCAACATGCAAATAGAATATCAATGCCCATATAGGCACGGTTGTTTCTTCACCGAAAGAAATAAGGAAGGTTGTCCAAGAAGTATCCTCTAATGAAAAAGAGGTTTGTAGTAAACTGTTTGACAATTGATGCACCGTTCCATTGAAAAATGTTGTTGTAGATGAGCTTGAAGTTTGTGGAGGTCCATCATATCATGGTCTGCTCGCTACCTGCAAATTTTCTACTCTTAGATATTTAATTGATTATGTCAATTGAATATGTTGTAATTTTTTTGTTAAAATCCAAATTCATGCTGCTGGAAGAGATTTAAGATATAAGGACCTTTAAGAGCGGACTTAAAGGTAGAGTGTACATAGTCAAGTTTGATGAGGTGGAACAGATAGCTGATATGTCTTACTATCTTATAGTTTGACAGGCATTAGTCTCAATATATAAACAATCTTAACTTGAATGTAATAATTGCTGAAAAAATGATTATACATGTACTTGTTACAAAGCAGACTAGGCCTCAAAGGAAAGTTGTGAGCCAGGCACTCTACACCCTCCTCCCTTCTTTTCTCGTGGTTGATCTTCTCTCTTTTATATTTTTATCGAAGTTTAGTTTGCATCTCGCCTCTTAGTAAGAAGTTTTTGTGGATTGGACTGTTAGCATAAGGTGTGCGGGCGCCGTAAATGGTAGCTCGTTATATTGTATGTGTTACCTGAGACAATTGGGTAAGTGTCACATTAAGGTAATTGGGTTTATTCTAATTCCTAATTGACATGAGAGGCCCAAATATTGAGCCTCCCACATCAATAGGCCGGCCGAAATATAGTGAGGGGGTGAAGTGGACTTTTGTCCATTCTACTCCTATATAAAGGGGAGTGTTAGGGGTTTTTAAGAAGTGATCAACAACTCCTTCCTTATAGTAATTTGAGAATGAAAATCCCTCCTCCCTTCTCCTATAGTTCGGCCGAACCATATAGTCACCAAGGGTGTGCCAAATTGCTTTCTAAGCAATCAGTCCGAAGATCCGTCCCTGTTGAAGAACAGATCAGAGGATTTGCTGTGGAGTCATACTTCCTAAGACTTCTTTCTAAGAACTTGCACGAGGTTCCGATTGGTGGATCGTGAACTCCCTCCACGAAGATCTTGGGCAAATGATTCATCTAAAAGGTATGTGCGAATTCTTCCGCTGCGTAATTGTGATTTCTAGCACGTACATGATTTAGTGTTTCCAAGTATTACGTCCCCGTAATCCAACAATGGTATCAGAGCGAGGTTTAGAACTTCATGATTTTGATAAAATTGGTGTTCTTGAAATTTTTGTAAGTGCCGAAATTTTTAAAATTTAAGAACTTAAAATTTTCGAAAATTTTAATTATTGGTGTTTTTGAAATTTTCGGATTTTTGTATTCTTGATAGCACCGAAATTTTTATGATGTTCTTGGTTAAAATTGATGTTCATGATCTTCAAGAGAACCATGATTTTTATCAAAATAAATATTTGGATTCTTGATCTTAGTAAATTTTTATCTTAAAATTTGACAACTTTTCAATATTTAGTGTTTGTGCCGAAACCCTAGTGAATTATTAGGTAAATTTTTTAATTTCTTAGGGTTCAAGAAAGCTAATTTCGGCCGGCCACTATACTAGATATATTGTTTACCATATTTTAATTTTATTAAGGATGGCAATATATCTATAAAATTGGAAAGATTTGGATAAGATTCACAATATATAGTAAAATATATAAACTATCAATATATTTAGCTAAAAGATAGGGATAAAGATATATTTATAGAATTTAGTTACTTAAAAAGATTGAGAAAATATATTGTCTATATATTGAGAAGATACATAGGATTTTTTTATGGCCGAATATTATATATATTGTTAACTGATTTACATCCTATGGATAGAATCTTTAAAATATTTATATATATTAATAATATGTGTGCCGAATTTTATATATATATTAGCAATGTTGGAAATTATTTTACATAATTAATATTTTTTGTAGGCTAAGTTAAGTTTTTGGTGGATTTTAAAACTCTATTTAGCCCAAGGGAAGTATTTTGGCCGAACCCACTATGGTTTATAGGCCAATCTAGTTTGCATTAACGGAGCGGGTTAAACCAATCCGGGTTTTCTTAATCGGGCCGACCTAGGTGGGTTAGGTTGGACCAAGGTAACTAAGTGAATCTAAACTGAACCGGTTTTGAGTGATGAACCGAAAACCTATTTTATTAATCTGATTCGGACCGAACTAGATTTTGATTAAAGCGGACCGAACCCGAACCGGATTTATTGGACCGAACCGAACCGGATTTTAAATTGACTATTCCGAAATTTTAGGTCAATTTAATAAAATATGATGTCAAATTTTTAAATCCAAATATTTTGAACTTTAAAATTAGCCTAAACTGTGCTCAAAATGTTTAAATTTCACATTTTAAATTAAACCTTATTGCCCGGTATGGGGATGGATCTCGGAAATGCTTGTTTTAGGGACTGGATTAAATTAGCGGGCTGAATTGCAATTGTTTACTTTATGCTATGTATTTTGATATAATTAGAACTCTCGTCTTGACTATGTCAAGCTAGCTGGAAATTATATTGTGAGCTGTACTCTGGGATTTAAATATATAGTTTGCGCAATAGGATATACATGTTGTGTTGGTAGGAATTAACTAGGATTCATGTCTAGAAGTTCGCATGATTGATTGTAAGCATGAATTGCAAATCAGCCCCTAATATTTTAAAAGTGTTTAAAACGTAAATTCAGTCGGCAATTATGCATGTTTATGGAAGTTTCATTTATGAGTCGTATGCTAGGACGTTGAGGATGTAATAGCATGTGATAGTTTACTTAATAGTAGAATTATATATGCTAGCATGAGTTCCTCGGAACATTAAACACATGACACGTATGCATGATGTTTGGTTTAGCCGATTTTTATGGCATGATGTGATAATTTCCAAGTGTAGTAGAATTATATATGCATGCGTAAATTGTCAGATATTTTCAAAATAAATAGGTTCTTGGGAAAGCCAAGATCGGGTATGCATATTTTTCAAAATAGTCTCGTTCCGGTAATTTGCGATATAATAACCGTTTTCAAAAGAATGATCTATTGGATTGAAGACGGCGATAGCGTGAACTCTTTCACGGACCCCCTTCCCTTGGTTTAATGGGGGTTGGTTTGGTCTAGATAACTGAAGGATCATTATTTGTCGTATTCCATCTTGAAAGATAATCCGATGTTTGCAATTCTTTTTCAAAATGTTATTTTCTTCCTGATTATGCATGATTATCAATGTATTAGTATCAATGGCTGCGACAAGCAATGTTATCTCCCAAATGAATAAGGGGATAAGATTGAATAGGAATAATTATA
This sequence comes from Clarkia xantiana subsp. parviflora, assembly GCA_036873135.1. Classification (NCBI taxonomy): domain Eukaryota; kingdom Viridiplantae; phylum Streptophyta; class Magnoliopsida; order Myrtales; family Onagraceae; genus Clarkia; species Clarkia xantiana. The sequence continues at coordinate 5,159,761 of JAPTYO010000018.1, forward strand.
AAATCTGGAATAAGCGAGTAAAGATGGTGATTACTCTAATGAGGGGTTTGGAGCACTTGACTACGAAACACACCAGGCCTGAAGGAGAACTCACGGCCAATCTAAAGGAATTCCATGATGAATGGGATGCTAAGGATCAAGATGTTCGTTCCACCTTGCTATCGATGCTAGAGGATAACATCCTCTATAAGTATGATCATTTCGAGTATGCTAAGGACCTACGAGACGGTCTCAAGGCAGAATTTGGTGTATACACCATGTTAGGTTCTAAGGTTTAGGTCAACGGGTTGTCGATCTAAACCTTATTCCTCACTGGTGAAATTACGGGTTCAGTGCTCTTGGGGCTTGTCGTTCTGATCCACGTCCTTCTGCTTCCTTGCTTCTCTTCTCCACGCGACCCTGCAAGAGGGGCAGTATCAAGCACGGAGGGGGGGGGGTGGTGCTTGATGAACCCTCTCTGATGCTTAAGTCAGAACAATACTTCTAGAAAGATAAAGCTAGAGAGATGCAAGAGCTAAACTTCACAATAATCAAGATGATCAAATGAGTGGTGGAAGGGTTGTATTTATAGGCAACGGTGTCATTAAGGTGACTTAATGATATCGTTAACCTTTAAACATGATTATTTAGTCCTTGATCATATAATTACAACCTTAAATCATGGAGAGGTTGGCAGAAATAATCTAAGTGCGGGAGTCGGAAAACAGTGCCAGGGCCCTTGGGGGCGGGGAGAAAATCTGACCCCCAAGGGTAAGGGTTGGGTGTGGCCACCCAACCCCTCCCTAGGGGAGATGGGTTGGCCAACCCGATCTCCCCTAGGGGAGGTCGGGTGTGGCCACCCGACCTCACCTAGGTGAGTTCGTCGCGCGGCCCGGACGAGTATTTTCGCCTCGTCCGGACCGTTGGTGTTTCGGCGGGGTGTTCGGGTCGAAGTTTCGATTTATAATCATTAACGGGGTGATAAAAATAAGACGATTCGGAAGTCAACGGGTTCAAATTGGGCGTATATCCATCACATGCCCCCGAGTCAACCAATGGCCTGACCCTTGATTGACTCTATTTTAGGATGGTATGACACGCGCAATTTGAAGCCGGGATTTTACCTTTTGTCGGAATCTTTAGTTACCCATGGGTGTGTGTCTCTAACTCTGCCCCCTGTCTTATAAGATAGAGGAATTGCAAACGTCAGAATAGCACGGACACGTGTCCAAGCACGTGTCCGTCTGAGATGGAAATAATAAATCCAATACCGTCACGAGCTTATACTCGGAAAATATACGCATATGGGGGGATGCAACATGAATATGGTTAAGTGAGTCCATGCTTCAATTTAATGACGGGGTAAGCCTATGTGGGAAAAATGTCGATTTTGGTCCAAAATTTTCTAAGTATAGGATACTAAAAAATATGCCTATAGGATGCTATCTAGGATAGTAATACTCCTAACCTTAGTTAAAAAAGGAGAGGATAGTAGTTTTCTATCTAAGCCCTTGGGTCTCCTTTTAATTGATGGATGGTTGGGGTTATGTCACTTTAAAAAACCCTACACCCTTCTCATTATAAGGAGGAGTTAAGAAAATTACCTCATTTGAAAAAAGTTGTCATCTTTTCCTTTTTTCCTCACACTTGGAGAGCAAGGAAAAATTAGGAGCACACCAAGGTAAGGACCGGACCCCATTTCCGGCAAAGGGATAGAGGACTCCGGCGTGGCAGCTCGGCGGAAGGAGGGGCCCATCGCGACGGAGGCGCAGCCAGTAGCGGAGGCAGTAACGGGCTAGGGTGGTCCGGTGGCGGAGGAGTTCCAGGAGCAGCGGACCGAGGTTCTCCGGCGGGGCTCGTGGCGGCGGAATTCCAGCGATCCTTCGCGTGGCACAGCTCCGGGCGGCAGGGGCGACGACGGCGCTGTGACCGGCGACCTGCAAGGCGCGGGGGAGGCGAGGTGAGACGTGGGCGACTCCGACCGGCCAGCATTGGGACGTGGCGAGGGCAAGGTGGCTGATCCCAGCTCCGGCGACGTCGGGGCCAGATTTCCGGCGACCTCGAAATTTGAACTCCGGACCCGTTTACCAAATCGGGTCGGGTTTTCCGAAGGTCCAATCTTTTTCCTTTCATTGCCATATGAAATGTCGATATTCGATTGCCGATGCTTGATTGAATACGTGATTTCCGTAGATAGTCGTTTTCCCGGAGATAGTTTTTTGCCCGTTTAAACTATTCCCGCTTGAATTTTGATATTTGTGATGCCATTTGCCTGTTGATTTCCATTGAGGGGCATAATCGTCATTTTGCTCGGGAACCGGTTTTTGATCCGTGCAAAATTTCCTGATTTTGTCGTTGTAGTGTCCTTAGCATGTGTTCGTTACCTTCGTTGGGTGCCTTTGAATTTTTGGTTGTTGCTTGTCGGGTGCCGGGGTATGCCCGGCTTTTTCGGAGATCTTCTTATCTTAACACCCGCAATGCTATGACAGGTATTATAATCGTTGTGGTTCCCCCGTACACAAACTTGGCAGAGGCGCTATATCCTTCGAAGGATGAGTAAGTTTTTCTTTCCCTCTGTTCGTCGCGTTATTTTCTTTTCCTGGCATTAGTTCGGAGTCGGATTCTGAGTCGGATACTAAGCCAGGGTATTGGTCGGAGCCTGATTCGAGCTTGGAATTTCTCACTGCCTTTGGTTTAGGTCTCGCTGCCTTGTCGGAGAACCATTTGACTAGGTCCGACTATAATGAGCATGTCACCTTAGGCGACATTTGTCCTGTAGACGAGCCTTTGTACCCCTTCCTCCCTTCTTTGGGAAACACTCGCCATACGGTGACAGAGCCTCCTAGGGGGAAGGTTGTCGTCTATCCTTCTCAGATTCGGTTTGGGTTACGCCTGCCTTATTGCGATGAGCTCGTAGAATTGAGTAGATTCTTTAGGATCTCCCCTGTGAACCTTGCCCCCAGTGCTATTCGCGTCTGGGTGGGTTTCCGGGTGCTATGTCAGTGGTACTCCTGGAAGTACTCCTTGGTCTTGTTCCGGTGCTTCTTCCGATTTCAGTATCAGAAGAAGGTAGGCTTCGCGAGTTTCGTGACTCGCTATCCTTCCCTCAAAGATTCCCGGTTTGCTGATTTCGGGTTGAGCGAGGTTGAGTGGGATACTTTTCTTCGTTTCGTGGTTCGGAGCGATAATTCGGCGAGCCATTGGGCCAAACACTACTTCTTTATCACGGATCGATACGTCACCTGGTCGGTTCTGAATGAAGACCGATCGGACGGTTGGCCTGCCTTTGGGGAGTTCTCTTCTGTGGATTTAGAGACCATGAAGACTATCTATGAGAGCCACAAGACCCAGTCTTACTGCCCTGTGTCCTTGGTGACCGAGACAGACCTCTATGAGGCAGGGATTAGTTTGACTCCTCCCTCCGGGGATTCGGTATGTTACTTAGTCTTCTCATCTATATTTATTTTCTGTTTTTCCCTTGTAGGTTGGTTTCACGGGAAAACGTATAACGTGCAGGCAGCGCCAGTTGACCTGAGCAAGAGGAGGGCTCCCTCCAGCTCTACTCCGAAGAAGTCCCCTATGCCTGGGAAGACTGCTGGGGCCTCTGGTATATTTCTTTCTTTCTCCTCTTACGGTATACTTGTGTTTTTTCTCATTTTGTTTTCCTTGTGTTGTTAGGGCACTCTCCCTTGGTGACCGAGAGAGTTCTCTCTGTAGGCAAGGGCTCTGGACCTTCTAAGTCCAAGTCACGGAGGTCCGACTCTGAGGCCGAGGCCTCGGCTGTCAAGAAGAAGAAGGCTGCAGATCCTCCTCCCCCTGGTGTTCGTCCCCCAACCCTGTCTCGCGACAAAGAGATAGTGGTCGAAGAGGCGCCTTCCCGGGCTGATAAAGGGAAGCGGCCTGCTGGCGATGGTGGGATGGTCACAGATTCTCCATCTCCTGCCCCCCAGCCGAGGGCACGGTCTTCAGGTTCGTTTATTATTTATGTCATTGATGCTTCTATGCTTGTATTTTTCTTTACTTTGCTTTCTTTGCATAGGTGGGCCTCCGGCTTTGAGTCGGAAGGACTTTGCGCGCCTCATTGACGAGGATATTGTGGGAGCTGAGTGGACGCCCTTTGCTGGATTGAAGGAGTTCCACTTTGACAGCGGTTCCTCCTTGCGCACCCCGAAGGTTGGCATTCGGGTACTTCGCGGTGCCATCGCTCCTGGTGATTGTGCTCCTCAGCCCAAGTCCCCTAAGGAGACCCGGCGCTTCATCCAGGGGGTGTTATCCCGCTATGTTCCTGTGAGTGGTGTTTCTCTTCCTTTTCTACTTTCATGTGATTGCTTGCTAAGTCATTTACCCCTTGTTGAATTTTCAGGGTATGTCCGACATGGTGAATATATCGTCTCTTGCGCTTGAGCTGTCAGATGAGAAGAAGGTTCTTGAGGATAACCAGGTATCCTTGAAGGCGGAGCTTGCCACTGCCGCTGTGAAGGCGCGCCTGTCTGGCTTGCAGTTGCAGGAGCTTAGGGACCAGGTAGCTCTACTTGAGACTACCGTGGGTGGTTTGCGCCGTGAGGCTAATGTTGCATCGTCACTCCATGCTGAGGAGTTGACGAAGCTTGAGGCGAGGTGCCGGGCGGAGGAGAGAGCTGTTGCAGTAGCTGAGTACAAAGCTTCCCATGCCTTCGCTGCTGATTACAGCGTTCGGTTGAACCAGGAGATGAACCAGTTCGGGGAGTACCTTGTCGATCATATCTTCCGTATTGATCCCCAGTTTCCCGTCAATGATCTCGGTGACTTTGGGCCATATGCTGCTGGTTATATGGCCGTTCTTAGGGGTCAAGCTGCCGTTGCTGATGAGCCTGCCCCTGCACAGGTGGATGCTATACCCGTGGATGTTGATAGTTCAGGCTCTTCCTCATCTTCTTCGAGCTCTGTTAGTGGTTCTTCAACAGAGGGTCAGGACCGTGAGGACTCTCCAGCAGGTTCTGGTTGATATGTTGATATCTCTTTATCCTTGTACATATGACTTTATCTTTCCTCCCCTTTAATGGGTTGAGTGTTTCTCCCCTTGATGGGTCGAGTTCATTTTGGGATTGCTATACTTGGGATGTTTTGTTGCTTTCCTTCTTTGCATGGTTATGTTGGCAGTGTGTGGAACACTTGCCTTTGGTTGTGGTATGCATGGTAGGGTGAGTTGTTACTTTTGATGGTAGGTTCATATGCTTCTGTATATATTCCTTTGATCATGGACTCTTCCTTTCCTTGCTCTTTCATTTGCTTATCTTTCTTTTGTGTTTTCCTTCACATCATGCCTGCTATCTCATCAAGAAAAAGCATTATGTGTTCTTCATACAACTTTGCTTTGCAATTATTTTCTCATGGAATCCTTCTCAGTATGGTGCAATGATCTCTTCTGATACCCTTTAAATGGTATACATGGTACTGTTAGACCAAAGATACGCTCTTGGTGGGCGTCGAATCTGTTCACGAGACAGGCTCTCGGAGGGCACTTAACGTTTCACAGGATAGGCTCCCGGAGGGCACAAGTTAGACCAAAGATACGCTCCTGGTGGGCGTCGAAAAATTGTTCAAGAGACTGGCTCTCGGAGGGTACTTAACGTTTCACAGGATAGGCTCCCGGAGGGCACAAGTTAGACCAAAGATACGCTCCTGGTGGGCGTCGAATCTGGTAGTTTGAAATCTACCTCAAGATGCGCTCTTGGGGGCGTCGAATCTGGTAGTTTGAAATCTACCTCAAGATACGCTCTTGGGGGCGTCGAAGGTCGTAGTTTTTAGAAACCACTCTCAATATACGCTCTTGGGGGCGTCGAAGTTCGTAGTTTTTGGAAACCACTCTCAAGATACGCTCTTGGGGGCGTCGAAGTTCGTAGTTTCTGGAAACCACTCTCAATATACGCTCTTGGGGGCTTCGAAGTTCGTAGTTTTTGGAAACCACTCTCAAGATACGCTCTTGGAAGCGTTGAAGGTCGTAGTATGAAAACTACTCTCAAGATACGCTCTTGGAGGCGTTGAAGGTCGTAGTATGAAAACTACTCTCAAGATGCACTCTTGAGGGCGTTGAAGGTCGTAGTATGAAAACTACTCTCAATATACGCTCTTGGGGGCGTTGAGGGTGTTGTTGACTTGGAAGTCATATCTGTGTAAGGCTAACATAATGATTATATCACCATCTTCTTTGAAAGATACTTTTGAGTAACTTCTACTTCATTAGGAGCATTCATGTTTTATGTACATTTGGGGTGCCTTGGATGAATCAACACACCCTTTAGAGGAATTCAAAGATAGTCGTAGAGCCGAAGTAACTTCTTGAGTTCTCCTTCTCAAAAGTTGTTTTTGGAAAACTTAAAATGCTTGAACATGCAAAGTTCTGAATGTTAAACTAAGGATATGGGGTGGTGAGTGTATCTGTTGCCACGTACTCCTTTAGGCCTCCTTTGTAAATCATCTCTTCCACTTCTATCTTCAATACCATGCAATCATTGGTTTGATGCCCCCAGGTCCCATGGTACTCGCACCAACTCTGTGCATCTTTCCCCAGGAAGGCCTTGTCTTCCTCCTTGCACTTTTGTAGCTCTTTTTTGAGGTACTCTTCAAAAACTTCTTCTATCTCTGCCGTGAGGGGTGTGAATTTGAAATCTTTATCTCCTTCAAGAATGTTGTTCTCTTTTTCTTCTTTAAGGACCTCTTCACATTGCCCTATCTCTTTTGCGAATGCCTTGTTCAGTCTCTCTTTGAGCTCCCTCATTGTGCTTGTCATGACCACCTCATAGAGCCCTCCATATGCTTCAATTGAGGTTGGATGCATGTTTCTAAGGAAGGCCCTTACAGCCTCACTTCTTGTGATGTCCATGCTTGCACCATAGCTGAAGAATCTTCCAAAGTAGCTTGATATGGACTCCTTTGGCATTTGCTTGATGTCGTCTATATATCGGAAACCCTTTACAATGGAGTCCCTTGCTCTCTTTCCTTCTGCATTCTCTGGCTGCCAAGGTATGCTTGTTATCCTTACAGCCTTACTTCTCTGCTTCTTCTTAGCTAGTCCTTGAAAGAACTGCTTACTCAGGCGGAGTGTAACTCCCTTTTTCATCTTTCCCTGCATTAGCCTTTTCATCAATCTTCATCTCCTCTCCTTCTCGTGGTCTCTTTCTCCACTTTGGCACTGAGCTCATCTTGGATGCATAAACCTCCCTTGCATTGGCTGTTGGGCCACCCGATGCCACTCCTCCATGTATCATGTTTATAGTCCCCCTCTTGTTAGGTGGGGGATTATAATCTACCTTGTCTTTGCCCTTATCCTTGTATGATGGCCCTAGTTGTGTGCTATTGCCACTGTGATCAACAAACTATTTTAGCTCTCCTCTTTGGATGATATTGTTGATACTTAGCTTCAAGCTAAAGCATTCGTTCGTATCATGCCCATATGCCTCATGATTATCACACCATCTATCCTTGCGTGTCCCTACCATTGGGGCTCTCTATCTTCCGGGGGGCGACCATAATTTCTGATTTCTCATCTCTCTCAGGTCCACTGCTGGGGTGGTGTTCAATGGTATGAACTTGATAACATTTATTTCCCTAGCCTTCAATGGCTCACCCATCTGATTTCTTTGCTGAGGCGGACGCCATTCTTGTTGCCTTATGGGTTGAGGTGCCTGAGGTGGCTTTCCCTTATTCTGCTTTGTATTGTCCTCCTTTGCTGCTTGAATCTTGGCTTTCTTACTCACTCTGTGCCTCTCTAGGTCTATGTGAGTTTTCACTCTCCCTGGCAATTCCTCTAAGGTACTTGCAGGTTTTTTGGCCATCTTTTCTGCCAATGTAGACCCAAAGCGGCCTAGGTTCCTTATGAAGGCTCTTATTATTTCACCCTCGGTGATGTTGCCTTGTATGTCTGCTATGTTCTGGTTGAACCTTGTGTAGTAATCAGCCAAAGATTCATCATTCTCTTGCTTCACATCATCTAGGGAACCTGTCCCTTTGACTTGCTTCCTTTCTCCTAAATATCTCTGAAGAAACTTCGCCTTTAGCTGTGCCCATGAGTGGATGCTCTCAGTAGGTAGGCTAAAAAACCAATGTGACGCCACCCCTGACAGGGTGTTTGGAAATAAAGTGCCTTGTAGCGGTCATCTGTTGTTCTCCCGAATAGAGAGGCTTCATGCTGCTGGATGTGCTCTAAAGGGTCTCCCTTGCCATTATATTTCGCTATCTGTATTGTATGCAAGGAGTCAGGCACTTTGTTCATTTCCAACTCCCTCGTGAAGGGGTGGTTTGTGTTGTCACTCAGGCAGTGCAATCCGTTCCTCTTGGACTCACTCATCTTCCTTGTTATCATGGCTTCTATCTCTTCCGGGGTTATCATCACCGGCGTTGGAGTATAGTCTCTCTGATATCCTCCATAATTGTAAACCGGGCTAACCGGGATCCCTTGTCCGTGCTGGTACGGACTATAAGCTAATCTGTGATATCCCTGTTGGGGTACTTGGTGGAATTCCTGCCTCCTTGGAGGTCTTGCCTGTCTATCTGACCCCAGCGGGGTGTATGCCCTGGCATCCTGCTGTGGCTGTTGCTGCCTTGGAGGCACAAACGGCTGCCTTCCCTCTGGGGGTGGCCTTTGGTCATCTCTCCTTTTGTTCTTCTCGCTGCCCTGTTGGAGGGTGCGAGTGGTGTTCTTCATCTGGGACTTGTTCTTCCTCATGAACTTCTTCTTCTTCATGTTGGTGTTGCCTTCCCTGCCTGTTCCTCAGAGACTCTCTATAGGCTAGCAGCTCATCTAATGCGCTCATCAACCCCGGAGTCACGGTTCGTGCTCCTTGCGAGTATGCGGGCCTTGTGTTGGTTGTGTGGGCGCGATTGTCGTTCCTTTAAGCCGGCATTCCATATGGATACCCTTGAGGTTGTGCCTCATAGTAGTACCCCTGAGGAGGTGCCGTGTATTGGGATGGCACTCCTTGTTGCCCCTTTTGTCTCTGTGGCCTCCTAGCCAATGGAGTTGAAGATGTGAAAGACTCAGCCCCAGCTGGGCGTGAAGGACCTCCTCCCTGATTATTAGGCTGGGGTGCCTATGGGGCTACCTGAGGCTCTGGGTGTGCAAGCTGTTTCTCTGGGTTAGGCTGTCTTGCTGGAGGTATAGGCTGACTCTCTTGCCTATTGCCCCCCGGTGGGCGATTACCTCTAGACGCTAAGCTGTTCGTCATCGCTCTTGTGATTGCCAGGCTTTCTATTCGAAACCCACGGACGTCTCCAAGTGTTACGTTCTAAGCTTTAGGTCAACGGGTTGTCGATCTAAACCTTATTCCTCACTGGTGAAATTACGGGTTCAGTGCTCTTGGGGCTTGTCGTTCTGATCCACGTCCTTCTGCTTCCTTGCTTCTCTTCTCCACGCGACCCTGCAAGAGGGGCAGTATCAAGCACGGAGGGGGGCTGGTGCTTGATGAACCCTCTCTGATGCTTAAGTCATAACGATACTTCTAGAAAGATAAATCTAGAGAGATGCCAGAGCTAAACTTCACAATAATCAAGAAGATCAAATGAGTGGTGGAAGGGTTGTATTTATAGGCAACGGTGTCATTAGGGTGACTTAATGACATCGTTAACCTTTAAACACAATTAATTAGTCCTTGATCATATAATTACAACCTTAAAGCATGGAGAGGTTGGCGGAAATAATCTAAGTGCGGGAGTCGGAAAACGGTGCCAGGGCCCTTGGGGGCGGGGAGAAAATCCGACCCCCGAGGGTAGGGGTTGGATGTGGCCACCCAACCCCTCCCTAGGGGAGATGGGTTGGCCAACCCGATCTCCCCTATGGGAGGTCGGGTTGGCCAACCCGATCTCCCCTATGGGAGGTCGGGTGTGGCCACCCGACCTCACCTAGGTGAGTTCGTCGCGCGGCCCGGACGAGTATTTTCGCCTCTTCCGGACCGTTGGTGTTTCGGCGGGGTGTTCGGGTCGAAGTTTCGATTTATAATCATTAACGGGGTGATAAAAATAAGACGATTCGGAAGTCAACGAGTTCAAATTGGGCGTATATCCATCACACCACAGCCCAGAAGCGGTCGTTAAACATCGCTTTAGACTCTTACAAGATGAATCCTAAGCATTCGATGAGGAAGCACGTTACGCACATGTGTAACATGCTTGCCGAACTCAAGGAGGCGGGTGAAATCCTATCCGAGGAACAGAAAATCAACTACATGATCCGATCTTTACCTAACTCTTGGAACATCATGAAAATGAATCTTACCCATGCTACACATCTCGATAGCCTCGAGAAAGTGCGAGTTCACCTTGAGTTGAAAAAGGATCGACTCAAGGCTGAAAAGCCCAGAGTTGAAATGCATATTGCATCATCCTCACCAGTTGAGCAAAAGGGTAAGCGCAAGCAAAAGGGAAAGGCCTTCAGAATAAGGGTGAGAAGTATGTGTTCACCAAACCCCAAAGGAAGTTCAAACACAAGCAATCCGGTGGCAAGAAAAGGCAAGCAAAACAAACACGTAATGAAGAAACTCGAACGTGTTTCAGGTGTGGCGTAAAAGGACACCTAGCTGCTGCCTGTACCAATCCTCCCAAGGTACGTACTGAGAAATAATGATGGAAAGCATACATTCTCTTTGGATTCCTCGAACTCGAGAAGTAATTCATCTTTCTACATTTGAATTACAGAACCGAGAAGCGAAATCAGCGTAGACCTGAAGGAGGATGCCCCGGATTAATAAAGATTGAATGAAAGACTTTATCTTTACTTGCCAGAACTTTTGAAATTTCAGTTTATGATACTCTTGAGTTAGTTCCGTAAAAGGGACCTTATTTTTCCTTTCCAATAACGCATGTAAAAATGCTGGGATTGAGTATTGTGTGTTCATCTTCTTCGCGTTATTTTGATTTTGCCGTTATTTCCATTCAATGCATTGCTATATATTTCTTATTTGTTAGTACTCCGTTTAAATGATAAATTCTGTGGTAATTTAACATGTTATACACCGATTAAATTAAATTAATTTTGGAAACGAAACGATTTAAACCATGGATTAAAACTGGTTTTAGGCGCCACGCGCGCGTGTAGACGGAACACATCGTTTCAAAGTACGAATTTAATAATGAAATGTTTTAATGAATGAATGCTGAATTTTCGTTTGTTACCTGTATGGAATAACTCATTGATCACTTATACAAAAGCAAGAGGTACACATTAAAAGGCTACCACGAGCTAGTATAATATCAACTATCGCATAGGCGAAAGCCCAATGCACAGTTCAATAGGTGGATAAGTCTCTGAATGAGTTAAAAAACGAAAGGAAGTAGTCAGCAAAATGACTCTCCCAATATACTTCTTGAACGATAAGTCTGGCGAAACATTAATCTCAATAAAGCACTTCAAGAAGTATAATTTAAAATTACATAATGCTAGAGTTTAACAAATCACGTTCCCCACGGGATGAAGTATTGTTGACTCACATAAATGTAATTATATGCTCCAAAGAAATCGGTTGGGACACGTTGCCATAGTTAGCTAAATGAAATGATATGGGTTACACCTTATCATAGTGCGACATTAGTTTGCGCATTAAAAACAAGTATTTGGATAAAGAGTATCAAACACTCTTGGGCAATACATGTTTAAATTAGCTTCAAATTATGGTGCCGTGGTCGAACATGAAACATTACAAAGCTTGAGGACGAAACTCCAACGCTTAGAAAACAGACGAAGTCTTGATCGAATGGAGATTTGGCGACGATTCCCCGGTCCCACTTACTTCGAGTGGGAGATTTGACACAGCACAAGTGAATGAAATGGTAAATGATGATGGAAACATTATCATAGTAAATCCAGTGGGAGGGCTCCCTCCCCCCCACACTCATTAATGCTGCTAATGCGAATGAATTTGATGTGTTTGTTGTTTGTATTTGATTGGTGTTAGACCATCCCTACCTCCTAGCACAAGGGGTTTGGTCGAATATGTGTGGTGTAAGAGAGAGGGATTTCTTTAATCTCACTAAAATAGAGAAAGTGATTAACCCTAAAGAAATCACTGACATTCTCTATTTATAGAGGTGGTGAGAAAAACCCACCTCAAACCCTACACCTATTTCGGCCGGCCTAGGTGTTAAAGGGGAGGCCCAATTTTGGGCCTCTCATGTCAATTGAGATTTGAATCAAGACCCAAAATCCATAATGTGACATTACATCAAGAACTTAGGTGTTGGGCTTATATTAAAGGGCTTCTATTACGGCGGTCAATTCACCAAATGCCAGCAGCTCCCACTCGCCGGAATGGGAGGGTGCCTGTTAATGTGTTGTCGACCAACACATCAACATTTGTTCTTCTATTCAGTCCAGCTTCCAAATTGTTCATACGAGGTTTTCCATGCGACATACACACACAACGGACATCATGATACTCATCGGTTAAGAGTGTTGTAGCGTCCGCGGAATGTTGATTCCCAATGTGTTATCTGTTACTTATCTGTGCCGCGCTGTATCCCTGGTCAACTTTTATTCTCCAATTGCCTAGTTTCCACATAGGAACACTTCTCCAAAGCATCCGTAAAAGTATTCACAACCTTCAACTAATATCCGGTTGGTGGCCACCTAGTGAAGACAAGAGTCAAAAAATTACCGGAGTACATGACCATCCCCATTGAAAATTAGACGGTAGTTTAATTTAGGGTTTAGAGAATTGTGTGTTAAGGGGGCGACGACAGCAGGACGACCGGAATTAACGGTAGCAAGGGACCGGTGGCGGAGATGGCAGGACGGCCGGAGTTCCGGCGAGGTCTGGGCGGTCGCGGCGCGCATGGAGGAGGTCGGAACTGCGGCAGGGACAACCATACGGGAACTCCGGTGGCTGTGGCTGCCTGAGAAGAAAGGAAAAAAAGAGAGAGAGAGAGAGAGAGAGAGAGAGAGAGAGAGAGAGAGAGAGAGAGAGAGAGGGAGAGAGAGAGAGAGAAGTGGTGGTCTCCGGGAGAGAGATGCTGGCGCGGCGGGCGCGAAGGTGGGGCGGCTGACGCGGAGCAGGACGGTGGGTGGATGGCCGCACCAGCGGTTGACCGGCGGCGGCGGTGGCCGGAGGTAGAGCTGACAGAGACGGGAGGAGGGAATTCAAAAAAAATAAAAAAATTTACACTACAGGAAAAATTTACATGAATTTCGAGATCTGATGTATTATTATTAATATGGTGTGTTTTTTTACATGTAAAAGAAGTCTATTTATAGCTAAACTAGGACCCCTAAACTAGGAAAATAAAATATGAAAAATATATGCATTTAATATTCCGAAAATAAAAATATATATTTATGTATTTCACCATAAATACACATAATATATTTTCTAAATATTTTACAATAAATAATGCATATACACTATCCTATTTTAAGCCAGTCCTATCCTTAGAAACTTCGCGACCTTCCATATTTAAATACTTCCTTTTTTTTTTTTTACGCGTCACATATGACATTTTGAACGTGCTATGCGCGGACCAAAATTAGATGTTTACAGCTTGCCCCTCTTTGGGCGAATTCCCGTAGAACAAGTTCGAGGGGATTTGTCCAAAGACGAGTAAACACTAATTTTGGTTGGGAAGTATATCTTCTTTCGAGTCTTCGAATCTTCAAGGAAACTCCTGGCTTATTTCGGAAAGTGTAAAAAAGTAGAGCCTCTGTCGGCGGTGCCCCTGTTGGCGGTGCCTCCATTGGTCGTGCAGAAAATAGAACCTCCGTAGACGGTGCCCCTGTTGGCGGTGCCTCCATTGGTAGCGCAGAAAATAGAACCTCCGTCGGCGGTGCCCCTGTTGGCGGTGCCTCCATTGGTCGTGCAGAAAATAGAACCTCCGTTGGCGGTGCCCCTTTTGGCGGTGCCTCCATTGGTCGTGCAGAAAATAGAACCTCCGTCGGCGGTGCCCCTGTTGGCGGTGCAGAAAGTAAAGCCTCCAGTGGCGTGTGGAAAAGTAAAGCCTCCAGTGGCGTGCGGAAAAGTAAAGCCTCCAGTGGCGTGCAATAAAGTAAAACCTTTGGTGATGATTGGTAACAGAAGACTTCTACGTCAGACAGTACAAACAACCTCTTGTGACGCCTCTAGTGGCGAGTGGTAACGGAAAAACCTCTACGTCAGACCGTACCAGAAAACCTCTGGTGATATCTCTGGTGGCGAAAGACCTCTACGTCTGACCGTACCGGAGAACCTTTGGTGATGCCTCTAGTGACGAGTGGTAACGGAAGACCTCTACGTCAGACCGTACCGGAAAACCTCTGGTGATATCTCTGGTGGCGCAAGACCTCTACGTCAGACCGTACCGGAGACCCTTTGGCGATGCCTCTAGCGGCGTATGTTGGAGAAAAGCCACTAGTGGCGTCCGTCGGTGAAGAGCCTCAAGTGGCGTCCGTCGGAGAAGAACCTCTAGTGGCCTGACGACTCGAATGTCTGTCCCTACTTTTTGCCTAAGTTGTGCATGACACGACAACTTAGCGGGATCTTTTTTTTTTTTTTAAATCTCTCATATTCTCTCCTTTTGCCACGGTCGATTGAGAGATTCTGACCGTGCCCCTCGGTTTTTTTCTATCTTCTCTCCTTTTGCCATGATTGCACTTTATGGATTTTGCAATCATGCCCCTCATTTCCTGATTTTGCCTAGGCCGCCCTTTCGGGTTTTCAACCTAGCGGAAGCACTCTTTATTTGGTAGCCGATTAAAGGGTGGCTGTGACCCTCTCAATTGATTACCGCATCCTTCGTTGCGGAAGCTCTTCTTTTGAGTAGTCAATTTCGGGTTGACTATGGCCTGTTCTTTTGTTTCACGCCTTCGAAGTTGCGGGAGCACCTCTAATTTGTAGCCGTTTGGAGGGTGGCAGAGACCCTTTCTTCCCATCTTCAATGTTGTGCGAGCTCTTTTGATTTGTAGCCATTTGGAGGGTGGCTGTGGCCCTTTCCTTTATTTTCATGCCCTCACCGAGTTCGCGGGATCACTCTTTTTTGTGTAGCCATTTTTTTAAGGGTAGCTGTGACCCTTTTTATTCTCCCGCCCTCACAGGGTTCGCTGGGTCACTCTTTTATTTGTAGCCATTTGGAGGGTGGCTGTGGCCCTTTTTTATTCTCCCGCCCTCACAGGGTTCGCGGGGTCACTCTTTTATCTGTAGCCATTTGTAGGGTGGTTGTGGCCCTTTGTTTGTAGTCGTTTTAGGGATGACTGAGACCCTTTTTATTTCTTCGCTGCTCTCACAAAATTTGCATGAGCATTCTCTTTATTTTTCTCGGTAGCCAATTAAAGGGTGGCTGTGACCCTAAAGAAAAATGATGATTTTTTTTCAGCTCACCTTTTGCCATGACTGCCCCCGCGGGTTTTCAATCATGCCCCTCTCCCTATCTTTTTGCCTAGGTTTCCTAGTGGGAATTTCTCTCTCTTTTTTCTTTTCTTTTTTGCATTTTTTTTTTTTTTGCTTTTTTTGTTTTTTTTTTTTTGCTTCTTTTTTAAAATAAATTTACTGAAAATAATTAACAACGATTATTTACATGCCCCTAGTGGCAGATTTAAAATTCCAAATACAAATGACCTTTTTCTTGATGATGACTCGAGTCAGAACAAGTTGATTGTGTCGACGTCTTGGGTTGAGTACCCTCCGATGGAAGACATCGACAATGATCATTTCTTCTCTCGACTTTTCATATGCTTATTTATCGGCACAACCTTCACGGGATTCTCGATCCCTTTGAATAATCTCTTCATTTCTTGATAATTTCCCGTTTTTGAATATGCTCGATCTTAACAGAGGATGCCCCATGGTTAGCACCTATCGGGTTAGGCTTGTCACATACTGAATGAGTGATCTGGTTGAGGAAGGCTGCATATGGTAGGTAAAGCTTCAGAGGTTTGGAACCTATCCGAAGTATCAAGAACAAACTCGGCGGTTGATATCAGAATGGTCGACAAGAAAAAGAAAGCGTGCGATATGTGCTCTTTAGGGGACTCGATTTGAGATGAATATCAATCATGCTGCATGTTCCAACTTTTTTCCATCTGGCGGCTGTGCTTGATTTCAACGGAGATGCCCCTTGGTTACCACTGACCGGTTTAGACCTCGCCGTAAAACGGATGTACGGCTTGGTTCGGGGACGCGTATGAATTCCACACATGGTAGGTGGAATTTTAGCATTGAAGTTCTCTGAAGCAGTCACGTTTCACGTGGTTGGGACCTCGGTCGAAATGGTCGTCTAATCTGCAAAAAGAGTATAGATACTCCAATCTCAAAGAAAAATCAAGTATAATTCATCGTACCTGAGCGTTGGATATCCCGAGTGCGCAGTTTGTGCTTCATGCATCTGGATGGCTGCACGTTCTTTTTATGTTGCCCCATTTGGCCGACAAAACTTATATGTGCATGATACCAAACCAAGGGTACCTGAAGAGTGAATGGAAAATCAGTGTAATGAATATGAGAAATCATGCATGATTTTTTTAAAACTCTAATGTCATTCATTTCATAATTTTGATTACTTTTTTTAAAAGGGAATCAAAATTTATGATCTAAGGTGTTTTAACCATGGAGTTTACTGAGTTTGCTAGCTGCACTATCTGGCTCGAACGCATGACAGATGCTTGTTGGATCACGGTTGGAACTCCGGTACGTTCTTGACGGAATTCCGAACTCCTTCGCTACAAGTAATCCTGCAAGAAGGGGATAGACTGGGCGGTGACCCAGAATCCCTCTCCGATGCTTAAATGAGTATCTCGATTGCTGGTAAGCAAATATAGGTCTGTAAGTTAACGTAATGAATCCTGAGGTAACTCCTTCCTTTATATAGGGGAGGGATTACCTCAGTTACCTGTTGAGATAACTGCCACGTTCCGTGTATCTCGGCCCATTAGCCCACGTTCCGTCTTTTCAGGCCACTTTCCCATTACGCGGGTAGTGGGCGTGTTTCTCGGCCTCATCCTCTAGTGGCTAGTCCCGACGGATGTCGGGGACTCCAGAGTTGTCTTCTTTGGTCACCGCTCGGGGCCCCTCGTCATCGGGACAGGGCCAATATTCTCAGGGATTCAATATCGGGGCCTACTTAAAGGCATATCGTCGGGGCCTACTCAAAGGCATAACATCGGGAGCGTTCAGCTCATATATCGGGACCGACCTTGTCGGGACCCTTCGTATTGGTCTTCTAAGCTTCGTTTGGGGCCTAGTGGGCCTACCTCGCAGTTTAGTCACCGTTAATGGGCCTAACGGCTATATCGAAACCCATCAATGCTCAAAACAAAGTTTTTTAAAAAAGGTTTTCTCGTCCTTTGTTTAAACTCGAATAGTCGCACTCAACTGCTCAGTTAGACTATTTTTTTGAGAAATAATAGAATCAAATCTTTTTTAAAACACTAGCTCATGCGAATGTTGAAATGAAGATCTTGCCGAAAAAGTGTAACACCTTGGATAAACTGAATGACACTTTGAATTTTTTTTTAAATGCTCATGCATGCTCGAAGGTTAAAGTTTTACTGCTAATAAATTTACAACTTACAACCAGTTTACCTGAATAATACATATGTACAAAATGAAAAATCCAGGTAAATTGTTTTTATAAAAACAAATGCAAATGCAATGCATGTTTGGAATCAAAAGTTCAATAACTAAGGGAAGATTTAAAATCTATCTAAAAAAATCGTTTTTCCTAAAACAATACCTATGAGATGTACATGAGGTGAAAGTTGTACAGTTGAGAAAACTTACAAGTTACCTGAATTTTTTTATTTTTTTTTTAGGGAAAAAAATCAATGCATCCTAGTTGTTCAAAATTAAAATAAAATCAAGTAAAAAGAATTTTTTTTTTAAATGCATATGAGATGCACAAAAAAAAATAAATACAAGATGAAAACTTAAAAATGAAAGTTCTACAACTAAGAAAAATTACAATTTACCTGAAAGGTTTTTCCGAAAAATAATGCATATGATATGCACGTTTTTTGATTAAAAATTTGAGGTAAAATTTTTTTTTTCAACAAAGAGCCCTAAAACTAAGAGAGCTTACGATTTATCCAAAAGTTTTTTTTAAAATTAATGCACATTGGATGCATTATTTAAAAATAAAACAATTCAGTTAAATTTTTTTTTGATATGATGCATATGGAATGCACGTTCGAAATTAGAAGCTCTAACAGCTAAAGATGAATTACAATTTTTCCTAAAATGTTTTTTTACATGCGCGACGCGCTAACCAAAATCAAGACTTACCTGAAGAGTTTTTTTTTTAAGAAAAAAAACAATGCGTATGAAACGCAAGTTTAAAATAAAAAAAAATCAGGTAAGAGGTTTAAAAAAAACAATGCATGCAAAATGCAAGTTTGAAAAGAAAATGTATACAACTAAATGACTAACAATTAGCTGGAAAAAAAAAAAGAAAAAGAAAAAGTTTTTTGTTTTTTTTTTGTTTTGTTTTGTTTTTTTTTTTAAATGCAGTAAGATGAATGCATGAGAATAAAAGTTACACAGTTAAAAAAAAAAACTTACAGTTTTCCTGACAACTCTTTTTTACAACAGAAAAAACACGGATAAAACACAACATGTTATGGGATAAAAAATGTGTGGTTTTGCTCTACAATGTAGGTTCCACTGATAGGTTCCCGACAAGGTGGTTTCCTCACCCCATCATAGGGATCATAAGACCTTCACAAGCGAGTAGAGTTTTTCCGAGCCGTACCGGCGGCCCAGCCGCTCCGGTCGTACCGTACTAAACCTCCGGGGTTCCTAGTCGCCCTGGGTTTTAGGCGTTTTGGAGATTACATTAAAGTGGATGTGTGCAAATTTAAATAATACATAAACAACAAAGAAAAATAGTTAGTCATAATAAAAACTTAACTCCACACCTGAAATCACAAAAAAAAAAACAAGTTAGATCTGTGAAATAAAAAAAAATTACAAAATTCTAAAATGGCAAAAAGTGAACATACTGAGCCCGAACCCTCTAAATCTTCCCCAGCAGAGTCGCCAAATTTTCGGACCTAAATCTGACCTAAGGCGAATTATGTTTTGAAAACGTGCAATTTTGGAAGAGTCGCCACTAGTTAATTATTAGGCTAACTAGAATCCTAGATTACCTAAGTGAATAACGAATTAAATACCTAGGTATTAAATCGGTCTACGATCAGAAGTTTGAGTTCGGGGGTTCTATTACGAATTAAAACTCATGGAATTAATCACGCCCTTTCGGTACTCAATTCACAAATTTGCCAATTTCACTATTTAAACACATGTCACAAATTAATCTAACGATGCCAAGATTTAATTAAATTTCTATCATGTGCAAAATATTATCAAATATTAATCTAAGCCTATAAACGAATTGAAATCTGTAACTCCTAGTTAAAACGAAATCCAAAACACCAAAAATTATCAAACATGCTTAAACAACATAAATAACATATTACATATTTAATCACACATACAACTTGATTAATTAAACACTCTACCTAATCAAATTTATCTAATTACACGTAAACATCTAATTAAAAATAATATAGTAATAATAATAATACAACAAAATATAATATGCATAATTAAATGAAATAATAATAATAATAATAATAATAATTATAAAAAAAAATACTGAACGGGACTTACCTTCCTGCCGTAGGAAGATGGACACCAGGTCTACCGGAGCTGGGACGGTGCCGGACATGGGCGGGGATCGGGACCGGCGATGACGGGCGATTCCAGCAGCAGGGGACGAGCAGAGGACGGTACAGCAGGGGGCGACGACAGCAGGACGACCGAAATTAACGGTAGCAAGGGACCGGTGGCGGAGATGGCAGGACGGCCGGAGTTCCGGCGAGGTTTGGGCGGTCGCGGCGCGCATGGAGGAGGTCGGAACTGCGGCAGGGACGACCGGACGGGAACTCGGGTGGCTGTGGCTGCCTGAGAAGAAAGGAAAAAAGGAGAGAGAGAGAGAGAGAGGGAGAGAGAGAGAGAACTGGTGGTCGCCGGGAGAGAGGTGCTGGCGCGGCGGGCGCGAAGGTGGGGGGGGGGCGGCTGACGCGGAGCAGGACGGTGGGTGGATGGCCGCAGCAGCGGTTGACCGGCGGCGTCGGTGGCCGGAGGGAGAGCTGACAGAGACGGGAGGGGGGAATTCAAAAAAAAAAAAAAACTTTTCACTACAGGACAAATATATTTATGTATTTCACCATAAATACACATAATATATTTTCTAAATATTTTACAATAAATAATGCATATATACTATCTTATTTTAAGCCAATCCTATCTTTAGAAACTTCGCCACCTTCCATATTTAAATACTTCATTTTTTTTTACGCGTCACATATGACATTTTGAACGTGCTATGCGCGGACCAAAATTAGGTGTTTACAGCCCCCTGATTACTTGCCAGCCTTGCATAGTAGGGGCCCCCCTCCACCGCAATACGACCGTACCTGCGTGACTAGGTAAGGCCCACATTCGACATTGTTTGGCAGAGAATTGCGTCCTCCTACGACTCAGTTTATAGACCGTAAATTTGATGTAATCAAAATATTATGACGTCGATAGATTATAAACTCAGTTGCAATTCTTTCGCTTACAAAATGTAACTTTCAAATATCAAAAGGTTATCACAGATACAGGCCATTTCTAAACCCTACGCAATCCAAGCAGTTTTACAAGCTTTTCGAATATATCCCTGCGCAGTGGTTTAGTTAATGGGTCCGCAATTATATCATCATAAGACAAGTATTCCATAGTGATTATATTTTCTTCTACCATCGATTTAGAATAGAAATATTTCACATCAATGTGTTTGGTCCTACTATGGTACTTGGGATTCTTAACTGCCGCAATAGATGCCTGACTGTCGGAGAACACCTTTACAGGTTTACTTCCGACGTCACCACCAAGCAATGCAGTAAGAAGCCTTTTCAGCCAGAGTGCTTCCTGTGCATTCTTAGAGAGAGCTATGAATTTCGTTTCCATTGTTGACTGCGCGACACAGGTTTGCTTCTTACTCGTCCATGAAATTGCGGCATTAGCAGGGAGAAATACTCCTCCTGTGGTGGACTTACGATCATCCGGATCGCCACCATGGTCGGTGTCACTGTAACCGGTCAATTCTAACCTCCCGCCCTCATAGCACAGAGCATAGTCGGCAATACCTTTCGGATAACGAATTATGTATAACTAATAATCCGTTTTACAGACTTTTAAATGTTGATAGCTAGGATCTGATTGGAAACGTGCTACTAGGCCCACAGCGTGACAGATACTCGGATCGGTGTATTGCACGGTGTATATCGAAATACAAACCATGCTTAAAATCTCTGCACCCTTCATCTGTTCACGCTCTACCGGGTTCTTGGGGCTGTCACGATTCAACAGTGCGCACCCAAATACTACCGGCGCATCCACGTGTTTGGCATCCTGTAATCTGAATCAACTTTCAACTGCTCGTTGATATAGGCTTCTTAAGATAGACATAAATCCCGGGTAGCCCGATCTATGGCAATTTTAATGCCTAAGATGTACGTGGCCTCTCCCATGTCTTTCGTCTCAAATACAGATGCCAACCAAGACTTTGACTCATTCATGAAACTCATGTCGTTTGCAGCAATGAGTATTTCGTCCACGTACTAGGTTAAGATGACATACTTAGACTCGGAGGTCTTATAATACATGCACGGATTCTTGTGAAAACTCACTAATCTGTTTCCTACGATTTCCTCATGGAATCTGCGGTATCATTGCCGTGACGACTGTATAAGACCGTAGAAGGACCTTTTGGAGTTTACAAACTTTACGTTCGTTACCAGGAGTAATTAAACCCTCCGGTTGCTCCATGTAGATTTCTTCCTCCAGGTTTCCGTGGAGGAATGCGGTCTTAACATTCCTTCGGTGCAGCTAGAGATCGAGACATGCGACTAGGACCATGAATGGCCCTAACCGTGGTTTTACGCACAGTCATTGAGTTTCTCTTATCAAAGTCCTCTCCGTGAAGCATAGGGTAAGACCTTTCGCAATGAGTCGGGTTCTCCGACTTGTTCCATCAGTGGTGAGCCTTCTTCCAGGGTAAATCAACTATAGACTATAATGACTTTCATTTAGGCGATCTCTCTCATTAATTATTTCTTTCCGTTTCTCCACTTGAGGTCTTTCCAGTGCTTGCCAACAGTTTGAGCGTGGTTTTCACATTGCTCAATGGGATACTTGCCTTTGACTCTCGTCTAGGCATTATGAGTCCCACTAATTAGTCTGATCTTTTCACCCACTCGGAATAATGCTTCTTATCGTAACATCATTTCTATTGGGAATAATCCTCCAACTCGGAACAATGCTTCTTATCGGAGCATCGTCTTTGTTGGGAACAACAGCAGTGCTAGAACCTTGACCTATGACTTTCCTATTACAACCTCTTGGTCTCGGGGTTTTACTTCCGAGATGCATTCCTTGATCACTAGGATCTGGAACCATGTATGGTTGGATCACTCCCACTGGGAAAAATGGGTAATATAGGTAGTTGTGTCATTCCTGGTTCAGCAATGTTGACCATCAGGTTCGATTTGATTCGTCCCAACAGCAACAGTGATTACTTGTGGTAGGGTTTATTCCTCCCACTGGATTTACTATGAAAATGTTTCCATTCTCATTTACCATGTCATTCACTTGAGTCGCTGGTTCAAATCTCTCCCACTTGAATTTAGTGGGACTTGATTGTCATCGTTATTCTGCTATGTTTTTATCATGACTATGTTGATTGAAACTGTTGATGCATTTGGAAAATTCGCCCTCTTAGTGATGTAACGTGTCATGTTCGACCACGGTACCATTTAATCCAAGCTGTAAACAGGTATTTTCTAGGAGTAACTTGAGTTCCCTTGTCCTAAATACGTGTTTATTGCGCAAATTAATGTCGCATGGTGATATGATTTAACTCATTGTCACCCTTCAGCTATGATGGTTACCTACCTCACCGATCTTAATGGAACACAGTTTTACATTTATGTGAATCATATGTCATCATCCCATAGGGAATGTCTGATAGAATGACTCCAACATTATGTACATATATATATAAGGGTTAAAACTTAAAGGTACTTTTGATACCACATGTTTGATCGAATGTGGCTTTTAGTACTGGATGTTTAGTTTTGTATACTTTTGGTACCGAACGTTTGAAAAAATGTGGCTTTTGGTACATCCGTTAGTTGGCCGTTTGTTTTGGCCGTTAAATGACATGTGCAAGTCACGTGATCGACTCTAAACTTTTAATTTTGTTCAGTTTAGTCCCTCAAATATATTCCTAACTTTTATTTGTTTAACTTAGTCATAACACTTCAAAATCGGACCCAATTAAACCAATCGAATTCAATTGACATAGCCCCATTTGGGTCAAATTTACCCAATTGGAGATAGGTCCCAATTGGGTTCGATTTTGAAGCTTTATGACTAAATTAAACAAAATAAAAGTTATGAATATATTTGAGGGACTAAATTGAACAAAATTAAAAGTTTAGAGTCGATCACGTGACTTGCACATGTCATTTAACGGCTAAAATTAACGGTCAACCAACGGATGTACCAAAAGCCACTTTTTTTTAAACGTTTGGTACCAAAAGTATACAAAACTATACATCCAGTACTAAAAGCCACATTCGGTCAAACATGTGGTATGAAAAGTACCTTTAACCCTATATATAAACTATGCTTCTTGAAGTGTTTTATTTAACTTGAATGTCTAGCCTGACTTATCGTTCAAGGCGTTTGGAAGGAAAATCGTTTAACCGACTTTATCCTTCTTCGTTTGTCGACTTATCTCAGAGATTTTATCCCATCTCCAAACTGAGCATTTTAGGTTTTCACCTTATGCGTCAGTTGATACCTATTACATGGTCGTAGTAGCTTTCGAAGCTTACTTCTTACCGATGTAAATGTTATCAATAAGTTGTTTCCATAGGAATGCAAACGAAAAATTCAGCACAACCATTATTCAAACACTTCAATATTAAACTCTTACTTTGAAACGATGTGTTCCGTCTTTCGAGGTCCACTTGCGCATAGCGCAATTTTACCGAGGTTCCACTTCTTGGTATAATTGTTTCATTTCTGAATTTAATTTAATTCAATCGGTGTCAAACATGATCATCATTACAGTTTATTTCATTCAACGGAGTAATAATAATAAAGAAAGAGTTATATCATTCGATCTAGCTACGCAATCGACGAGTTTATTCAGTTCAGTTATCCTGAATGAGATGACGGAGCATGTATTTCATTTTGTTTCATTTAGCCTCTTTTACCTGGGCAGAAATTTGGTTCCAAACTTGTGGGTTTGTATTTTCGTTTCGGATCGTTCCCTCTTTATCGGGCCGTAAATTGATAAGAACATTTTGCTTCAAACCTAGCAATAATTAAAGGTCCTTTTGGTACCACATGTTTATAGAAATTACACTGTTCATACCACTAGTATTTTTTCGTACCGAATTGGTACCATATGTTTCCAAACCTTACTGTTTTGGTACCTCCGTTAGGGTTCCGTCAAAAACGGCCGTTAAATGGCATGTGCCATGCACGTGACCAGCCCAAAACTTTCAATTTTGTTACAATTTAGTCCATCTAATACATCCCTAACTTTTATTTTGTTCAATTTAGTCCTAAAACTTCAAAATCAAACCATTTCCCCAAATTGAACTAGCCGGACCTAGCCATGGGCTAGGTCCGACCCTGGGTCGGGGTCACCGGACCCAGGGGACCATGACCCAGGGTCGGACCTAGCCCTAAGCTAGGTCAATTGGACCTAGCCCCAATTTTACTCAATTGGGGCTAGGTCCCAATTGACCTAGCCGGACCTAGCCTAGGGCTAGGTCCGACCCTGGGTCGGGGTCGCCTGGGTCCGGCGACCATGACCCAGGGTCGGACCTAGCCCTAGGCTAGGTCCGGCTAGGTCAATTTGGAAAAATGGTTTGCTTTTGAAGTTTTAGGACTAAATTGAACAAAATAAAAGTTAGGGATGTATTAGATGGACTAAATTGTAACAAAATTGAAAGTTTTGGGCTGGTCACGTGCATGGCACATGCCATTTAACGGCTGTTTTTAACAGAACCCTAACGGAGGTACCAAAACAGTAAGGTTTGGAAACATATGGTACCAATTCGGTACGAAAAAATACTAGTGGTATGAACAGTGTAATTTTTGCAAACATGTGGTACCAAAAGGACCTTTAACCCTTATTTTATTCAATAACTCTGAATCTCGAATAACCAAAATTTAGTAATTGAAACGAACATTGATTGATGTATGACAGTGGTATAGTTCTTGATCTGAAAGCCGCATATTCAATCCATGGTCGTCATGCATATAGTCGAGAACCTTGAGTTGGACACTACATCTGAGTAGATTCACAAGTGAATCACGTCAAATTATTTGCGTCCTTATAAAACATTTCACAACTTTATACTCATGATATACGAGGCGTACTAGGGACGCACTTTATCAACGAGGTTTAACCCTCCGTATCATCGTATAGGACCTACTCGGTCCTGTTCTCTTCATCCTATGTCGATCATGGTTGACTTCTTTCGAGTTTAGTATGGTGAGCAGATAAGGTTTCCGTTTCACTGCTGTGGTCACTGTACTTGATTAGGCTCAAGGTTATTGATTCCCGTCAACATCAGATAACCATATACATCCTTTCCATGTTGACCTTTCATTGCGTGGGTCTCGAACGGCTTTTACACCAGCATCCATGGAAAGTGAGAAGACCATCACGTTCAACCGAAACGTGTAACTTTTGCATCCTTGCTTCCACCGAGGCGGATGCAAATGGATACTAAGCTGCAACATTGCCTGGTTGCAATTGAAGCCTTCTTCAACTCCTTTATATCAAGGTTGAATGTATCACCACTTGTGCGCTCAGATCATCAAAGAACCTACTCCCATGCTTGGTTAAACAAATTATTACATTCGTCCCTCATTGTCAAAATCATACAGACTACTATATTCATCCGTAGTTGTCCTCTCCACTTTTTGGAATCTTAGTAGTGAGTTCAACACGTACTCCTTTCATTCATCATGATTCACACCATCAAGATTGCGAGGAATATCGAATCGCACCTAAATCAACCAATTTATACTACCACATCGATGATTATGCAAAAATCAGAGAGACAACAACATTTTAAGAAATAATTGCATACATCAAATATCCATTGAAATAGAATCTGGCAGATAGTGATTCCTCAGTCATCTAAACCAAACGACCACCAGTAAACCAATGGAAGATGGTTGTGAAAGAGTTCACACTATCGTCGTCTTCTATCCAATTGATCAGTCTCTTAAAAACGGTTTTATTCGCAAATTACCGGAACGAGAATTTTAAAATAAGCATACCCGATCTTGGCTTTGCCAAGGCCCTTTTTGTTTTGGAAAAATCATTCCGATGAATTCACTCATGCATACACAATTCTACAATCCATGCAAATTATCATGTGCTAGTAACATTCATCATACATACCACATACACGCTTACGCGTCATGCGTCTAATATTCCGAGGAAGTCATGCTTGCATTTATAATTCTACTTTTAAGTAAATTATCAAACTCAACTACATCCTTAACATTCTAGCATACGTTTCAAACATGTAATATCCACATCAATCATACATATTTTGTGACTGGTTTTCGATTTTAAAATAATTTTAAACATTAGGGGCTGATTTGCAATTCATGCTTATATTCAATCACGCAAGCTTCTAGACATGAATCCTAGGCATTTTCAACCATCACAGCATGTCTATTCTAGTGTTCTAGTGTGCATACCATATATTTAACTAGGGCTCTGCCCACAACATGTAATATCCAGCTAGCTTTACTCAGTCAAGACAACAGTTCTAATCATGCATAAATATATATATATATATATATATTGAATGATAAACAATTGCAATTCAGCCTACTAATTTAATCTGTCCAAAAAACATGTATCTCCGAGATCCATCCCCATAATCGAAACAAGGCATAAAGGTTAGCAACCCTATGAGCACTGTGTAGTCCATTTCGATGTTCAAAAACATTTTGATTTTAAAACTTGACCTCCCTACTTTAATTGACTTGAATTCGGTTTAGAAAACATTGTTCGGTTCAGTCGATTTCAATCCGTTTTGGTCCAGTTCGATCCGGTCAGGTCCGGAGAATCCGGTTCGGTTCGGTTCGGTCCGGCAAAAATCCGATTCAATTCGGTCTGGTTTTAAATTTAAAATCTGGTTCGGTCCGAACCGGTCCAATAAAATAGGGTTCGGTTCAACACGCAAAACCGGTTCGGTTAGATCCACTTAATTACCCCGGTCCGACCCGACCCGAATAGGTCGAACCGATTAAGAAAATCCGGTTCGATTTAATTTCGTCCCGGTTTTAACATATTGGACCGGCCCAATGATTAAAATTTTAAAGGTTGGGCTGAAATGTTTACTTGTGGCGCATGTAGGGTTTTAAATCCATTAAAAATATTAAACTTAGCCACCAAGTAATAAACTATATAAAATAATTTCCAATATTAAAAATATATATATATATATATATATATATATATTTCGGCCATTATACAACATATATATATATTTATTGCTAAGATTATATCTTTAAGATTAAATCAATCAACAATATATATATATATATATATATATATATATATGTAAATTTAGGCATAATATATAATATATATATATTTTATTCATTGTCAATATCTTTAATAGGGAAATAAATAACTGACAATATATTTTCACAATCTTTTAGGTAACTAAATCTATCAATAATATCTTTAGCCATATTTAAATATTTAGATATATTGATAGTGATATATATTTCTATATATTAATGTGAATCTATCTTTATGTTCCCCATTATAGATATATTGTTATCTTAATTAAAAATAAAATATGGTAAACAATATAATTTTAAACAATTTTATATGTTTGGCCGAAATTTCTTTGCTTAATGACCAAGAAATTAAAAATTTACCTTGAAAAATAATTAAAAAAACTCGGCACAAACACTAATTGGGAACAAGTGGTCAAATTTTAAGATCAAGTTTTGATAAGATCTATAATCCAATGTTTGATTTTGATAAATATCACCATTTTCTTGAAGATCATGAACATCAACTTTACCATGAGCATGAAAATTTCGGACCTATCTCACAAAACCCTAAAATTCGAAACTTTTTAAAATCTTCTTTAAAAATTTTGGTCTAAAGTTTTGATTTTCAAAAACATCAATTTATCAAAATCATGAACTCCTAACACAGGCTCTGATACCACTGTTAGATAACGGGGAGTAATCACTACGGAAACATTAAAACATGGTACGTGCATGTAATCGTAATTACGCAGCGGAAGAGCTACACATACTTGAACAGTTTACCATAGACCAAGATCCTTGCACGAGGGAGTTCTCGATCCACCGGACGGAACCCGTAGAGGTTCTTGTGAAAGAAGCCCTACGTGATGTTAGCTCCACAGCAAAGCCTCAGATCAATTCTTGGCACGGGGACAGATCTACAAACACTACAAGAAATTTCCAGTTTGCCCACGA
Source organism: Clarkia xantiana subsp. parviflora (assembly GCA_036873135.1). Lineage (NCBI taxonomy): Eukaryota > Viridiplantae > Streptophyta > Magnoliopsida > Myrtales > Onagraceae > Clarkia > Clarkia xantiana. The sequence goes on from JAPTYO010000018.1 coordinate 5,188,284, forward strand.
CCAAACTAGTATGGAAGTTGTGTGCAAAGTAGTGTACACACCGATTCCACACCAAAAAAAACGGTGTGGAATTTAGGGGTGGTAAATGGTCTTCTTTATTGCATACTGAAATTGCGGTATGTAAATTTACACACCGAAAAATTTGGTGTGTAATCAGAGTGGGTTCAAATCGGTGTGCAAAATACACACTTAAAAACGGAATACAATCCGAGTTAGATTCCATATCAACCCTACCAAGTTAGATACTATATCCTACCATTTAGTAACACCCGTCTCAATTCAAGTGTACTTTTTAGTATTAGATTAACGATTTCAAAATAGTAACATTTAGTAACTAACATTTAAGCTCTATTTATAACTTTTAGTATTGTATTTGTGGTTCCAAAAAAGTTTGATTTAGTTACTACCAATATAAAATCTATTTAGAACCTTTAGTATTTCATTTGTGGTTCCAAAAAAGTTGGATTTAGTAACTACTAATTTAAAATCTATTTAGAGTCTTTAGTATTGTATTTGTGATTCCAAAAAAGTTGGATTTAGTAACTACAAATTTAAAATCTATTTAAAACATTTGGTATTGCATTTGTAGTTCCAAAAGAGTCGGATGTAGTATCTACCCATTTAAAATCTATCTAGAATTTTTAGGAATTGATAAATTAATTCCAATGGAGTTATTTACCTACAATTTTTTCAATTAAAGAAGTGCACATTTAGTATTACATTGATAAATTCCAAAAGTTCTATTGGAAGCAATGTTTTTTCGAAATCATTATGTATAAAATAAGCATTACTAAAAATTTATTGCTAAACTCAATTCAAGATGCTTAAATACATATTAATACTTGTGCAACTACAATATTTTCTTAATTCAAAAATTAAAACAACAATGAAGAAAAGTGACTGTTGGATCACGGTGGAACTTCGGTACGGACTTTGACGGCAATCCTAGCTCCTTTGCTCCACGCAATCCTGCAAGAGGGGATAGACCGGGCGGTGACCCAGAATCCCTCCCCGATGCTTAAATGAGTATCTCGTATGACTGGCAAGTAATAAACTCAGAGTGTATTCAACTCAACGTAACTCTTTCTGAGGTGATCTCCTGCCCTTTTATAGGCAAAGAGATGCCTCAGGTACCTGGCGAACCGTTAGGGGTGGTTAGCCCGTATCCCGCATATCTCGGACGTGATCTCGCGTATCTTAGCCATGCCCCGCGTATCTCGGCCACGCTCCGTGTATCTTAACCACGTTCCGCGTATCTCGGCCACGCCCCGCATATCTTGGCTTTATCCTCTGATAACGAGTCCCGACTCCCGTCGGGGACTCCATAGTTATCTCGTTGTGTCACCGCTCGGGGCCCCTCGTCATCGTGACAGGGCCAATCATTCTCAGGGATTCATCATCGGGGCCTACTTAAAGGCTTCTTATCGGGAGCTTCCAGCTCCACTGTCGGAACCGATTCTGTCGGGACCTTGCCTCGTCGGGACTCCCTTCGTCGGGACCCTTCTCCTAGGTCATCTTGACCTTCATTTTGGGGCCTAGTGGGCCTGTTTTCCGTTTCCTCGCCGTTAAAGGGCCTGACGGCTATAGTCGGACCCATCATTTGCCCCCAAGACATGAGGGACTTTTAGTTCGTCGTGTCTTTCAACTCCCGATCTTCCAATACTAAAGTCGGGGATCTTTTCCTTGGCTCAGTTATTCAGTTTATCAGTCTTCTCCTCTACGTTTCCTCAGGGTTTTGTAGATAACTGTTATATCCCAAGGGTCTCCTCGGTTTCCTAGTGCATTAAATGCAGTAGATAATGGAGTGACGTTTTCGACCCACGTGCCTGATTTTTTGCGCCTGTCCTTTTCTGAAAAGTGCTTTTCAGGCCGTTTCATCACTACGCCCGTTGTCCTTCTGCACGTTTCATCTCAACGGTTTAGATTAAGACTCTTCGACTTCGACGACTCGGATCGAAGTGTCCCTTCAACCGTCTTCTTCGACTATAAAACCCTAGCCATGGTCACAATTTAACTTTTACCGTCTTCGAATTCTCAAAAGCTCTCTGCGATTCCAAGCTCTGTGATTTCGAAGGTCTTTGGAGTTTTCCCGATCATCTTTCCGGCGACGTTTCGCTCATCTCCTTCAACCTCTACTTCACTATGTCTGGTAAGGAACCCCTCTTCGAGTGACTCTGAGGTTACTCGTCCCCAGAAAGGGGAGGTGTTTGTCTCTACGGGACAAATATCAGCGGGGATCAGGTTCCCCTTTTGCGGTAATCTGGTCGAGCTGTGCCATCATTACAGAACACACCCCACTACCTTTTCTCCCCATGCCATCCGCCTCTGGAACGCCTTTCAAGTCCTCTGTCTCCGACAGAAGTGGGTCTACAGCCTCCAACTCTTTAGAACCTTTTATGGGATGAAGTGCAACGAGGCGGGGGTTTGCGCCTTCTACCCCCGGATGCCCAAGTGGAGTAAGCAGCAGCTTGCCCGATACGGTTGGACCAGTGACACCTGGAAGGTGGTCAAGGGTCGGGGACTCTTGATTGATACAGGGTCCGACAATAGTAGCTGGAAGAAGAGCTACTTCTTTATCCGTCACTCCTCAATTCCCTGGCCTCGCTGGGAGGTGGCAGCAGACCCTCCGCCTGCTTTCCACACTTATGCTGACGAGGATTTCGAGACTCTCCAACTTATCCAGCTCTATCGGTGGGAGGAGTCTTATACTCCTCTCAACGCCAACTCACTCGTGGAGCGGGACCTGGTGCACGCCGGGATCCGACTCCTCGATATTGTTTCTGGGGGGCAGCTCTTCGACGGCCCTTCCAATATGGTTCCTTGGGTAAAATTCTAATTCTTCTTTGTTTACTGTTTGCAGCCAAGAAGGTATCTGTGCTGACCGATCTGTTCCTTAAGCAGGGGGAGACTGATGCTGTCCGCCCCTCGCGGAATAGGAAGTCTTCCAAGAAGGCTGCTGCCAGGTCGGGGTCTCCTTCAGCGGAGCAGCCCAAGCGTAAGCGGGTGGATCTGGACCAGCTCTTCGATGTCCAGAACGCTGAAGAAGGTAAACAACTTCGACTTGCTATTAAATCGTACAAGAGGATGGTCCCGTCGGATTTGATTTCCTCGACCAAGGAAGGCCGCATTACTGATGTCAAAAGAATCCTTCGAGGCGAAACTCCCCGAGTCTTGAAGGCAGGCTACTATCATTATCGTGGGAAGGATCAATACGTCTCCCGACGTATCATTTGGTGTAAGAATCCCGATGAACTTCCTGACTACCTTTCTGAAGCTTCTCATCCTCCAGGTGCAGGTCGCTCGGGAGCTTCCTCGGGTACTGCAGCTTCCGCAGATGCACCGCCTTCAGCGGGGGTGCCTTCCTCAGCTGGAGAGAAGGCTCCAACTGGCGAACAGTTTCGTCAGGTGGAAACTCTGGACTCCTCCGAGGAGACTGGCGGGGTTGACCCCCCTCAACAGCGTCGGAAGGCGGGGCAATCCCCCTTGAAACCAACCCCCCAGGGGCCGCCTCCTTCGTCTTCTCCGCAGCAGCGGCAGCTCTCACCTATCCACGACTTCTCTCGTTCCCCTGTTCGGGGCGAGACGGAGGCGTGCCCTTCCATTCCTCGTCCTATCTCTCCCCTTGCTCTTGATGGGGACTTCTACAGGCCCTTCAATTCTTCACAGGCGAATGCCCCCTGGACTCCTATCCAGACGCTTCAGGGAGTCCCGCTCACACAAGGGGAACAGGACCAGGAGCTGGCCCTGCATCTGCTGGCGGGTTCTATTCTGCCTTCTATGCGGCATCCGATTTACCTCAATCGGACGCATATGCAGCGGGATATCAGGGATATGGCTGTGCGCCGCGTAGAGGTGAGACTTTGCTTCTTTCTTGTTGATGATAGATCGGGTCGTTTGTTCATTAACACTTTTCCTTCTTATTGCAGGAGCTCGGGGACTACAACCGCCTCATCGGGTATGTTATTGCCTATGATGAGGCCCGGGAGCGGGACCGAGGGGTCCGCGAGCAGCTTCAGGCGGATCTCAAGGCCTCCCAGTCTCTGCGGGGGAAGCTTGTCAAGGAGCAGGCTGCCCTTAATCAGAAGATTCGGGATCTTCAGCAGCAGATCGCGGACTTCGAGGGGCTCTTGAGGCAAGAGCGGCAGGAGCGGGGGGTGATTGTGGACAGGCTGACCCAGGAGAAGAAGGCTGCCGAGGACCAACTGGTCCTTGAGAAGAAGGCTTTGGAGGAGCTAATCGCGGGGTTTCCTGCGCAGCTGGCCGAAGCGGAAGAAAAGGGCCGGGAGGACTATCGGAGGTCTGAGGGCTTCCAAGCTGATGATGAAGTTCTTTGGCGCAGAGGTGGAGAACACTCTCTTTAACGCGGTTGAGGAGCTCCACCTGGAGTACGGGGATGCTATCAACTTCGACAAGTCTCCTTCCCTCGCTCCCTTTGCGAAGAAGTATTTTGCTCTCTCCGAGGAGAGTGATGGGGGGAGTACCCCCGTAATTGTCGAAGACGCTTCTGAACTTCCAAGTGCGGACGCCCCGATAGCCAATCCTCCCGAAGCCAATCCTGTGGATCCCTCTGCTACCTACTCCGCGGACCCAGCTGCTGCCAATGCTGCCAACAAGGACCAAGCTTGAATGTTTTATCTTTTTAGAGTCCTTGTATCTTCTTCTCTTGCGTCGTCGTCGGGCCCTTGAGCCCTTATCAATATCAGACTTCTTTAGTTCCGATCTTTTGTTACACTTCTCCGAGTGACTTTACTTATACGCGCTTAAGTCGAAACCTCGACACTTAAGACATTCTCGTACGTCTTTCCCGACGATTTTAATAACTTGCACCACTTAAGGCGACTTAGTTCCGTGCATCACTTAAGACGACTTAATCATTACTTAGGATAAACCTAAAGATTGTGCACCACTCAAGGCGACTTAATCCCGCGCATCACTTAAGACGACTTAATCGTTACTTAGGATAAACCTAAAGATCGTGCACCACTCAAGGCGACTTTTCTCGTGCACCACTGAAGGCGACTTTTGGATACTTAGAATAAATCTAAGTATTGTGCACCACTTAAGGCGACTTTTCTCGTGCACCACTGAAGGCGACTTTTTGGATACTTAGAATAAATCTAAGTATTGTGCACCACTTAAGGCGGCTTGATCCTGTGCACCACTGAAGGCGACCTTCATCGTGTACCTCTGAAGGCGACTTTCATCGTGCACCACTAAAGGCGACTTTTCTCGTGTACCTCTGAAGGCGACTTTCATCGTGCACCACTAAAGGCGACTTTTCTCGTGCACCACTGAAGGCGACTTTCATCGTGCACCACTAAAGGCGACTTTTCTAGTGCACCACTGAAGGCGACTTTTCTCGTGCACCACTGAAGGCGACTTTTACACTTAGCATAAATCTAAGGACAACTCTTATTTGGAAGCAACCTCTTTATTTATTGATGGCATAAGATTGGCTTACATCGAATTAAACGATAAATAGCATACACCACTTAAGGCGATTTTACATCGGACACCACTTAAGGCGACTTTTTCGGGCACCACTTAAGGCGACTTTATCGAGCACCACTTAAGGCGACTTTATCGGGCACCACCTAAGGCGACTTTCTTCAAGCATGGTGTTTCTTCAAGTGTTCGCCACTGGAAGAATGCTTTAATGTTCTGCCATCGAGGTCTTCCAACTTGTACGCATTTGGAGCTGGCATCCCCACGACCTTATAAGGTCTTTCCCATTTTGGTGACATCTTGTTGATTCGATCCAAAAGGGTGAACTCGTTGCGACGCCAAACCAGCTCCCCGACGAAGAACTGTCGGGACTTCACTCGCCGATTGTAGTACCTGGCCGTCGCCAAACGCATTCGAGCTTGGACTTCATCGGCTTCCCGCCTCTTTTCTTCAAGTAAGTCCAAGTCCAGACGTCTTACTTCGTCGTTCGTTAGGGGCTCGTAATATCTCATCCGATGGGACGCCACAGCTACCTCCACAGGGGCGACAGCTTCCGTGCCATAAACGAGGCCAAACGGAGTCTCTCCTGTTGATCGTTTGGGTGTCGTTCTAACAGCCCAAAGCACATTTTCTAGTTCGTTCAGCCACTTGCCCTTCAAGGCATAGACCCTCTTCTTCAGGCCATCCATCACGATTTTGTTGGCGGACTCCACCTGGCCATTAGTCTGAGCATGACGTACAGAAGCAGTCCGATGCTCAATGTTCAACTCCTCCAGATACTCCTTCACCTGAGAGCCGTTGAATGGTGGGCCATTGTCGCTGATCACCACCTTAGGAATTCCGTATCTGGACACGATGTGGGTCTGGAGGAACTTGACGATCTGGTTCCCCGTTGTTCTGGCCAATGCCTTCGCCTCTATCCATTTCGAAAAATAATCGATAGCTACAAGTAAATACTTACATTGTCCTTGTGCTTGTGGAAGAGGTCCCACCAAGTCGATGCCCCACTGCGCGAAGGGCCACGCGCTCTTGATGGATGTTAGGTTGGCGGCCGGAGCCGCGATACTCGGGGCGTACCTCTGGCACGCGTCGCATGATCGGACCAACGTCGTTGCTTCTTTGTTCATCATAGGCCAATAGTAGCCTAAGTTCAACACCTTCCTCAAAATGGATCGGGCCCCTTCGTGACAAGCCGCGACCCCCTCGTGCATTTCCTTCAGGATTCGATTGGTGTCGGGTTCTGCTACACACTTCAGGTACGGAGTCGAGAACCGGCCCTTCTTGTACAGCTGATTATCCAGCATCACATAATTAGACGCGATCCGACATATTCTGTCTGCTGCTACCTTATCCTCGGGGACTGCCCCCGCAGTCAGATACGCGACTATCGGGGTCATCCAAGTGGGCTCTTCCTCCGATTTTGTCTCAATGGTGCACACCTGTGTTGGGTCGATGTTTGATAAGATCACCTTCTCCAAGAAGTGCACCTTCCGATTTTCTTCCAAGGGTGCCCCCAGGGCAAATTTACTCAAGGCGTCTGCCTCTACGTTCTCCTCCCTCGGGATAGCCTCGATATCGAAGCTTTTGAAGCTCTCTCTCAAGGCTTGTACCTCTCGCAGATACTTTTTCATTATCGGACTCCTTGCTTCGTATCGCCCTTGAACCTGGTTCACGATTAAAGCTGCGTCGCACTTCACTCTCAAGTGATCGATTCCAGTGCCTTTAGCGATTTTTAGGCCCGTGATAAGAGCTTCGTACTCCGCTTCGTTGTTTGTGGCCTTGAATGTTAAAGCCAAGGCGTATCGGAGCGGTTCACCTGGTGGTATCAACAAGAAGCCCGCTCCTGATCCGTCTGAACTCGCGGAGCCATCCGTGTACATCTCCCAGATATTTTCCTTGTTTGGCTGTTCTGATTGCTCTGCCCTCTCTGGTTGTACTTCTGTCGGGACTTCCATGGTTGCCCCCTCTACAGGGCCCGCTTCTTCCAGATCGGGGGCTGTAGACTCTGCTATGAAATCTGCTAATGCCTGACCCTTAATGGCTGTTCTCGGAGCGAAGTGTATGCGAAACTCGCTAAGCTCTACTGCCCATTTCACTAATCTCCCCGACGCATCCGGTCGGTTCAAAAAATGCTTCAAAGGCTGGTTCGTTAGCACAGTGATCTCGTGTGCGTGGAAATATGGCCTTAGCTTCCGAGCAGTAATAATCAACGGCGGGGTAGTTCAATTCAGATTTGGCAAATTCCTTGCTTACATAATAGACGGGGACTTGATTACCCTCGACAATCTTTACTAACACAGAGCTAATGGCAAATTCAGAAACAGCCAAATAAAGGAAGAGCGGCTCGCCTGGAACCGGTTTTGCCAGCGGCGGGAGTGTGCGAAGGTGCTGCTTGAGTGCTTGGAACGCTTCTTCACATTTGGCGGTCCATTCGAATTTTTTGTTGGCCCTCAAGACTTCAAAAAACGGCATTGATCGGTCGCTGGCTTTGGACAAGAAGCGGTTCATTGCAGCTAGTCGGCCGTTCAGTACTTGCACCTCCCGATGGTTTATCGGGGACTGCATCTCCTCGATTGCCATCAGCTTCTCAGATTCACTTCAATTCCTCTCTGACTCACCATGAAGCCCAAGAATTTCCCTGAGTGGACTCCGAAGGCGCATTTCGTCGGGTTCAAGCGGACTTGATGGAGCCTCATCCGCTCAAACGCCATGGTAAGGTTGTGTACGTGGTCCTCGGCTTGTCGGGACTTCACCAGCATATCGTCCACGTAAGCTTCCATGGTTTCTCCCAGCATATCTCCAAACAGTTTGTTCACCATCCGTTGGTAGGTGGCCCCAGCATTGATCAACCCGAAAGGCATGACATCGTAGTGGTAGATGTCACTGTCCTTGGCCATTTTGATCTGGTTGTATCCTGAGTACGCATCCATGAAACTCAACAGCTCATGTCCCGACGTGGGATCCACCAGCTGGTCGATCCTCGGAAGTGGATAGCAGTCCTTTGGGCAAGCCTTGTTCAGGTCGCGGAAGTCCACGCACATTCGCCATTTCCCGTTAGTCTTCTTCACCAGCACTGGGTTGGCCACCCAAGTTTGGAATCGGAGCTCCTTAATAAACCCGGCATCGAGCAACCTGCCCACCTCCTGCTGGATCGCAATCTTCTTATCCGTGCCCATCGGACGCCTTTTTTGCGTGATAGGCTTGATCGCGGGGTCTATCTTTAGCTCGTGTACGATCACATCGGGGCTGATTCCTGGCATATCGCTCGGGGACCAGGCAAACAGCTCCTTGAACTCCTTCAACAACTCCACCAATTTTTGGGTTGTCTCCTCAGTCAGAGCAGACCCGATTTTCACCTTCCTCTGGGGTCCGTCGATCTCGACTTCTTTTAGATCTTCTACGGGGGCGGGACGCCCAAACTCTTCTCTGGGATCTGTGTCTGTCTGGAGGACAATCATGGCCTCTCGCCTCCTCCTCCGGATGGCATTAACATAGCATTTTCGGGAAGCCACCTGGTCGCCCTTGATCTCTTCGACTCCGTGGTCGGTCGGGAACTTCATCTTCTGGTGCACAGTCGAGGCAACCGCCATCAGAGGATTAATGGTGGTTCTCCCGATAATTGCATTGTAGGTCCCCGCGGAATCAACCACGACAAACTCCACGTTCCTTCTTTCTGATTTCCACCCTCTACCAAACTCCACTGGTAAGGTGATTACTCCTAGCGGGTAGGAGGTTGAGCCAGAGAACCCGACCATCGGGAAGTTTGCCACCTTTAGATCTTTCTTCGTCTTCCCCATAGCCTCCAGCGCGTCCATGAATAGGATGCCGGAGGAGCTCCCCCCGTCGATTAGAATTCTCTTCATTTCGAACCCGTCTACATCCAAGGTTACCACCAAGGCATCGTCATGCGGAGTCTCTACGCCTATGAGGTCCTCCGACGAGAAGGAGATCACCATCTCTTCTTTCAAGGTCCAGGATCGGGACCTCTTACCCAACACCACTGCTGTGGGGATTCTGGAGGCATAAACTTCTCGGGCGGATGAGGTATCACCTCCAGCAGCAAACCCTCCATGAATCACGTTGATAGTGCCCCGTCTCTCCTTGCGAGCACCGGATGACTCTGGATCGGTTCTCTTCTTCTTTGGGGACCGATCGCGGGATCGGGAACGGGACCGCGATCGGGACCGAGAGCGGGATCGACACCGCTTGTCCCCGACGAATTCCTTGAGCTTCCCCTTCTGGATCAGCTTTTCAATTTCCTTCTTCAGCTCCCGACAGTGATTGGTGTCGTGGCCATTTGCGCGGTGAAATCGACAATAGCAATCTGTGCGGGACCCCAGGAATTCTCCATCTTTCTTCGGGGGGGTACCTGGAGATACCTTGTCGTTCCATGACTGTCAGCACTTCCGCCATGGAGCAGTTGAGAGGAATGTCAAAATCCTCCCGCTTATCCTTCCTTGAAGAACGTCTGTCGTCCCTCCGATCCGGACGACCTCGATTCTTGCCACTGTCGGGTTTACCCTTTGACTTACGATCATCGAAAGGTTTACTTGACTGCTTCCCTTTGTTCGACTTTGGGGGTTCCAGTTCTCCCGCGGCTATCTTTGACTCCTGGACATCGATCTGCCGCTTCACCCTCTTCTGTAATGCCTCCATATTCCACACAGCCTTCTCAGCCACGCTGTGCATCAAGTCGGAGCCATAGGGGGCTGTCAGGTTCCGAATGAAGGTACGGATGGTTTCGCCCTCAGAGATTTCTTCATCTATCTCTGCTACGATGGCTGTGTACCGCTGGTAATAATGAGCCAGCGATTCGTCGGGCCTCTGCACCACCTGGGTCAGGGACCTCACGCTCTTCAATAAACGCCTCCGACCCTGGTACTGCTGAATGAATCGATCGTGCATGTCTGCCCAGCAAGTGATGCAGCCTGGGGGCAGACTAAAGAACCAAGTCAGGGCCCTTTCTCCCAGTGTGTTCGGGAACAACGTACACACTATGTCTTCACTTGGGGCTCTTCCCAGACACGCCATGAGGTGCTTCTGGACGTGGCGAACTGGATCTCCTTCGCCATCATACTCCTTTATCGTGGGGATGCCTAGCCCAGGCGGGGCTAGGGTGTCAATGAGTCGGGGAACGAAGGGATGAGTGGATCGACCCCTCAGCTCCGACACCAGCGGCTTCTGTTCTCCCATACAGATGTTCACGATCTTTACCACCTGGTCGGGAGTGATGGGACCATTCAGGGGAATGGTCCTGTGCTGTACTGGTCCTGGCCCATCAACCACGAACCTCTCCGGCTGACCGGTCGCCCTACCTCTGTCTTGGCCTCGGGGCGGGGCTTCGTGTGCGTTCCGACCCTCTGTTGGCGGGGTCGCTTCCTCCAACGGGGGCATCTCCTCCTGCCTCCTCGCAGCCTCTCTTCGATCCAAGAGAGCCTCTACAGCCGCCAGAAACATGGGCATGGCCTCTGCCACGGCCCTCGTCAAATCTGCGGCTGGGGGAGCCTCCTGCCCCCTGTTGTCCTGGTGCTGAGGGGCAACATCTTCGGGATGCGATCCATTGTGCCCTCCTGTCTGGGAGAGCTCAAACGGGGGATGGTTCTGGTTTTCCTCTTGTTCTGGTACTGAATTCAGATTCGTTGCGGCGGGGTGACGGGAACCACCGGATTGTCCCTGTCTTCTGTTCTTGCCAGCCGCCATTGATCGAGTAGAAGGCATATCAGCTTTTTGTTTGATTCCCACAGACGGCGCCAATGTTGGATCACGGTGGAACTTCGGTACGGACTTTGACGGCAATCCTAGCTCCTTTGCTCCACGCAATCCTGCAAGAGGGGATAGACCGGGCGGTGACCCAGAATCCCTCTCCGATGCTTAAATGAGTATCTCGTATGACTGGCAAGTAATAAACTCAGAGTGTATTCAACTCAACGTAACTCTTTCTGAGGTGATCTCCTGCCCTTTTATAGGCAAAGAGATGCCTCAGGTACCTGGCGAACCGTTAGGGGTGGTTAGCCCGTATCCCGCATATCTCGGACGTGATCTCACGTATCTTAGCCATGCCCCGCGTATCTCGGCCACGCTCCGTGTATCTTAACCACGTTCCGCGTATCTCGGCCACGCCCCGCATATCTTGGCTTTATCCTCTGATAACGAGTCCCGACTCCCGTCGGGGACTCCAGAGTTATCTCGTTGTGTCACCGCTCGGGGCCCCTCGTCATCGTGACAGGGCCAATCATTCTCAGGGATTCATCATCGGGACCTACTTAAAGGCTTCTTATCGGGAGCTTCCAGCTCCACTGTCGGAACCGATTCTGTCGGGACCTTGCCTCGTCGGGACTCCCTTCGTCGGGACCCTTCTCCTAGGTCATCTTGACCTTCATTTTGGGGCCTGGTGGGCCTGTTTGCCATTTCCTCGCCGTTAAAGGGCCTGACGGCTATAGTCGGACCCATCAGTGACGACCATCTTCATAATGCATCTTTTTCTTCACAACGTGATTCTTACCACCTGTAATATTAAAAATAAAATATGAATAATTAAATCATAGAGTATAACAAAATGAAAAACTATTTGATTTTCAACTTAGAGATATAAAAATTTTAGTGCACCTTTTGATCTGAAAAAATTGGTCTAAGCAAGAAGTTATAGTACTCTACATTATAAAACATTTATCTTCTACAAAATAAAACTGCACATGATAAAGATATAACAATAAAAATGAGATCATATACAAAAGTATATATAACCAACGCATATCCAAACTCATAAAGTAGATCACTTATTAATTATTGAATTACTCAAACCAACACACATATATATATATATATATAGTATACATATATGCAAGGTTGAATTATCAAAACGTAAAACCATAAGAATGTAATACATTTCTGTGACAACCAAGGTTCCTCTTATTTTTCTCATACTAACTACATTTTTTTGATTAATTTCTACTGAATGTAAAACTCAATTTTAAGCACTATTATTTATCAAACAAATGACGAGATAAAAAGCAGTATGATAACCTAATAACAGAAGAAATAGGAAAAAACATTAAATATGCATATACTAGAACACATTAATTGACATGATTCATATTATATAAATATGTCCCGCGTTTTATCGACACAAATATAATTATTAATACATAAGTATGTAATTAGTAAGTACCTCACTCTATTTTGTACAGTTTATAGACATGTGATTGAGAATTTAATCAATTTACCTGTAGATCAAACCAACTGTATGTGGAGGACTGAAGGTGAACTACTCATCCAAGTTGGAGGACAACAATCTTCGAAAAATGTACTTGGATGTTAAAATGATTTAAGCTGAGATCACCAACCTTTATTGGGCTATTCTTTTACAAAAGACTGTGAGAGCTGCAAATAAAACATTATGGGTATCCATGAAATAGGCAATGTCATGGTCGACGTTCACATTCAAAGTCAAATGGTGTAAGATAAATTCGTACTATCACGAACAGATTCACAATACCGCATGAATACATACTACTTACTCAAAATTGAAATGCGCGAACACATTACCTAAAAGGAGTTATGCATATAATTGAATGATATGTTGGTGGTCAGTTTTATAAGCCATTGGATCAGGAAGGGACTGAAATGATATTAGTATTCTGACAGTAAAAATACTCATTGCAGCTTCTGCAGTGATTGTTCTTTAATTTTTACCAGATATAAGTATGATCAACCCTGAATAAGAAACATTGATTTAGCTATATGAAAGAAGAAATGGAAAGAATTGATGGAAAATTTATGAAACTGCCCCTCTGCGATGTTCGAATTCGAAAAATGCCCCTCGGAATGGGGCATTTATGAAAATGCCCCGTCCCGCTGATAATATCAGCGGGACGGTCAGCGGGACATGACCTGTCCCGCTGACAGCCACGCGGGATGATCTGTCATCCCGCGTGGCTCTTGTCCCGCTGGTAATACCAGCGGGACGGGAACCCGACAAAACGGGTTCCCTAGGCGCAGGCATGCGCGCCTGCGCCTAGGGGAACCCGTTTTGTCGGGTTCCCCGTCCCGCTGGTATTACCAGCGGGACAGACTGGTCATTGACCAGCTGCTGGTCATTTTGACCGGCTGCCGGTCAAACCGGACCAGCTGCCGGTCAAAACCGGACCAGCAGCCGGTCAAAACCGGACCAGCAGCTGGTCAAAACCGGACCAGCAGCTGGTCCGATTTTTTGAACCCTTAGCCTATATATTTGTACTCCCTTCTACAATCTTAAAATTTATATTTCCTTTGTATTGTTTCTTCTTGTTTCAAACTAAGGTAAAGTAATGTAAGCTTATAAAATTTAGATTTTTTATAGTTAATATATGTTGTTATAATGCTACAATATATGCTTTTTGGATTTTCAGGAATGCCAACTCATTTGAGTACGTTGTGACATAGCAGAAGTTGTATATCAAAAGAGAGGTAACATACTGTTATTTTTTTTACTAAGCATTCTGATTATAATGATATGTATAGTACAACTATTATGTAAGATATAAAAATAAGAGATTATGATAATTATTTTTGTGCTGAACTAGTGTAGAAATTATAATGTAATTAAGAAAACGTAATTTTGCATGATTTTTGTTTAAATTTTTGAAAATCAGGATTTTCACATATATAGATTATAATGATGTATATATTACAACTATTATGTGAAATAAAATAAATAATAGGATATGATGACATTTTTATTGTGATGAAATAATGTAGAAATTATAATGTAAGTAACAAAAATTAATTTTTGTTTATTTGTTTTGTATTCTGAAAATTAGAATTTTCACGTATATAGTATGTGAATAAAAAAATGATATATATAGTACAACTATTATGTTTAAAAAAATATGATAATTTTTGTTTGTACTGAAATAAAGTAGAAATTTTAATTTATTTAACAAAAACAAATTTTGTAAATTAAATTATATTAAAAATCTGTAAAAAAAAATCAATACTTTTTGAGTAGATTAGTAAGAATTATTAGTTATTAGGGAAGTCCAATTTCGCAAATGGATCTGAATTTGAAGTGCGGTAGAATTTATACGAGCTTGTCAAAGTTTAAAAAAAAAATTAAAAATTAACGTTTGAACTTTGATCTAGGACAACAGTTTATTTACAACTACAAATGCAATGAAACTCGAGATTTATTGAATTTTTTTATAATTAACGGTACGTTAAATTTTCAAATTTATTTTAAAAATTCGAAACTTAGGGTTTTCAGCATCGAACAGTGTTCAACCCCCCTAAAACGCAGTGTTCGGGCCAAAAACATTTAGTAAAATTAGTACGAATTATTAGTTATAAGGGTAGTCCAATTCCGCAAACGGATACGGATTTGGAGTGCGGTAGAATTTATACAAGTTTGTCAAAGTTTAAAAAATAAAAAAATAACAACAAATTAACATTTGAACTTTGATTTAGGACTACCGTTTATTTACACCTACAAATGCAATGCAACTCGAGAATTATTGAATTTATTATACAATTAACAGTATGTAAATTTTTCAATTTTTTTAAAGAATTTCAAAATTTAGGGTTTTAAGCACCGAATGTTGTTCGAGCCAAATGTCGAATTTTTAGAAAAATTTGAAAAAATTAGTACAAATTATTATTTATTAGGGAAGTCCAATTCTGCAAACGGATCTGAATTTAGAGTGCCGTAGAATTTATACGAGCTTGTCAAAGTTTAAAAAAAAAACACAAATTAACGTCTGAAATTTGATTTAGGACTACCGCTTATTTACAACTCCAAATGCAATGAAACTCGAGAATTATTGAATTTATTATTCAATCAACAGTATGTAAATTTTTCAATTTTTTTTGAGAATTTCAAAATTTAGGGTTTTCCGCACCGAAGGGTGTTCGACCCCCTTAAAACGCAGTGTTCGAGCCAAATGTTGAATTTTTAGAAAAATTTGAAAAAATTAGTACAAATTATTAGTTATTAGGGAAGTCCAATTCTGCAAACGGATCTGAATTTAGAGTGTCGTAGAATTTATACGATGCTTCTAATTCGGTTTATATTCTACATATAGGAAAATGTTTTACATTTTGTTTCGCTATGACGTCGAGGTCATTAGTAGCTGGCATATTCATATACACGGCGGTACATATGCTGAGCTACAATGTCATCGCGGTATTACATTTCGCGATGCAAAAATCCATGCAATGCGACTCTGCGGTATATCAAGGCCTCTTCTTGGGATCGTTTTACGGGATGGGTGGAATGCAATCACCACATTCGAAATGTGGGGAAGTATTATGTCCAGCTACCAGTCCCCGGTGGAGATCATTGTCGTTCCTAGAGCTGGAGTTGATGACGATGTAGAAGAGTATGGTGGGTATGATCTGTCCCGTCATATGTTACAACTAGGATTAATGGGCGGAGCTCCCACTGATGGAGAATGCAGCAACTCAATACCTGATCCAGATTGCACGAACACCTTAATTGAAAGACTTTACAGGAGCGCCAGACCTGATGGAGACTGCAGCAACGACGTGCAAGAAGGAGAATGCAGCAACGTTGATGGTGTAGAACAAGATGCAGATGTAGGCGAGGTTGTCGAAAATCAAGAAGAAGACGATGTGCGCGGAGAGGAGGACATGCAAGAAGAAGAAATTTACATTGAAGATGAGTCTCCTGCTCTAGTAGAATCTCGTGAACGATGGAAACAAGTTGAATGTCAAGAGGACTGGACTTCCGGTGACTGGCAGTATGGATTGGACTCAAGTGATTGGAGTAGGCATGGTGGGCAATCGACCGAAGATGTGGATGATTTTGTTGTTCAAAATACGTATGTCGACAAAGCTGAATTCCAAAGGGCGGTGAAAAGGTGGCACATCAGGCATGGGCGTGAAGCAAAAACGAAGAAATCAGACACTACGCGAATAGTGTACTGTTGCACACATGATACATGTTCTTGGTCACTTCGTTGTTCCAAACAAAAGTTGGGATGTTGGGAGATCACGAGTGTGGGCCCACCACATTCATGTGTAAACCGTACTACAGTCACCCAGAACAGGCTACTTGACAGTCGCTTAATGGAAGATTTGTTTTATCCGTTTGTTAAAAATAACAACGCCATAACGATTGTTGATTTACGCGGAATTGTAAAACAAGAATACAAAGTTTGGCCAACTTACCAGAAAGTTTGGTACGCCAAATGTCATGTCATTGAGAGGATATACGGAACTCACGAAGAGGCTTTCCAGATATTTCCACCTCATATGGTCGCAATAGCGTATTACAATCCCGGTACGGTTTACCGGTTTGAATTCAAGACGGTGAGAAATCAAGCTGATGGAGAAATGACATTCGACAAATGGTTTTGGGCTTTCGGGCCTTCAATATCGGCTTTCAAACACTGCAGACCGTTAATTAGCATTGATGGCACACATTTATACGGCAAGTACACAGGCAAACTTCTTGTGGCTGTGGCATACGATGCTAATAACCAAATCGTACCGTTGGCCTTCTGTTTGTGTGACAAAGAGCGTGACGAGACGTGGATTTGGTTTTTAGAGCAACTACGCGCACATGTGACGTGTGATCGACGTAAGGTATGCATCATATCTGATCGTCACATCAGTATATTAAAGGCGGTCAGACAAGTGTACGTGCAAGAAGACAAAGGTGTCCACCGATACTGTGCGCGTCATTTGTTGAGCAACTTCAATACCAAGTTTAAGGACGCGAAGCTGAAGCGAAAATTCGGCGATATGGTTTGGACTCCCTCGAAGAAGTTGTTTGAAAAATTGTATGCCCAATGGTATGAAGCCGATAACGGAAAATACAGATCGTTCCTGGAAAGTTGTGGTGAATTTAGTACGTGGTCTCTATCGCATGACGAGGGTTGGAGGTACGGGAACATGACAACGAATCAGTCTGAGTGCTTCAACAATGTGTTGAAGAATGCAAGGTCCTTACCTATCACTGCGATCCTTATAATGTCATTCGAACGAATGAATACCTATTGGGTGGACCGGACGAAGAAAGTGAACACGCAAATTTCTCAAGGACATTTCTATCTTGAGAATGTTAGACTTTTTCTAGAAAAAGCTGAGGAGGCGTCCAGGAATTTCACTGCTAAGACATATCACCAAGGCGTAGAGTACCAAGTTTCTGCTCAAGGTTGTGAAGCTAAGGTTGTAAACATAACGACAAAACAATGTACCTGCGGAGAGTGGAAGTTGTATCGCCGACCGTGCAGACACGCCGTGTGCGCTTACCGAGCGGCGAATACAAGTTACTACGACGGTGTTAATGGTCATTTCAGGATAGCAAACTATAAGCTCACGTATTCTTATCCATTTCACCCACTCCCTGACATAGATGAATGGCCGCCCTGGACGGGGCCCACCGTTGTTGTTGATCCAGCCATGATGGTCTCTCGGAAGGGACGTAAAAATAAAAGGTTGACAAACGAGATGGATGAGCGCGAACCCGGCAAGAAGAGAAAGTGCAGTATCTGTAAAACTGAAGGACACAATAGGAGAAATTGTCCACTGCGGGTAGTCGAACCACCGCCTGATGATGATGTATGAAGCTAGTGTTGTAATGTTATCATTTGTATTTCTCTATTTTAAATGTAACTTTAAATCTTGGTATTGTAATGAACTTGTTTTAAAATTCTGAATTTTATATGTTGCTAATTTGTGTTATTTTTGCAATGTGTTTGACTATTACTTTAATAAAATCTTATAATATTTCATACGGTCAGAAAAATTGTTTTTCCTATGTTATATATTTATGCTAATATATTTTTATGACAAATTTTGTATGGTCACATAATATAGATAATAAGTGATAAATCTTAGTTCATTACTTAGCTAATTTTTGGTCAGTAGAAAATATAATATTATCACAAAACGTCTATCGCAAAAAAAAAAAAAAGCATTCTTGTGTTTCAATCATCCAAAAAGATATATCAATATAACATTACAATAACGTTTAGTTCCCCCCACCGGGAGGTGGTTGATACCCAATATACGGGTTGTAATAGCCGTAATAAGAAGGTGGGAACTGCCCAGACGGTGCTTGGAGAGGCCCAGGCTGTGAAGAACTAGACCCACGCAGTGGTGGATAAGGACCGACTGGTGTTGGATAAGGCCCAGCTGGTGGTGGATAAGGCCCAGGAAATGGGCCGGGCCTTGCAGAGTGTGACATGGCGACCCTATCCTGTACAAATCCTGGTTGTGAAAACTGAGTAGCCATTGGAGGCTGGGAATCAGGTATATCCATTTCTTGTGCGTCTTCACGTTCCTCCTCGATGCTACAGTCAGACATCTCTCCATCTTCAAGTATATTGAGCATGTCATGTTGCCCAGAAACAGTCAAGCAATGAGTTGTGATGTCCATCATTTTTTTGTAACGTTCCTTAGGAGGGCCATTGTCATGCATCAATTTTCTTATCTGTTTATACATGAGACTGTAGCCACGCGCCTGTTCAACAATTCACGTAATAGTGGTTATTCGAATGACTTAATTGTAGACTTATAAAGATATATTTCACTTGTCTTACCATGTAGCTTATCATGTCACCGTGTTGACCGAGATACCCCTGCGAAGGGCGAACATGCAATGGTCGTTGTTCTTCAACTTCTTCAGCTTCAACTTCAACTTCTTGTTGATCTTTAGCTAAATAAGTTGTAATACGACGATACCACTTGAAATATTCTTTCGACCTCACACATTCGGGCTCAGGGATAGGATACATATCACGATCATTGCGGTTGTTCCACAACAATATGTACTCCTCATGGGTAACATGCCACGGTGTTGCCGGTGACTTCTGCCATTGGGCACACGAGTGGAGGTTATCCCATAATTGTCGATCAGGGAACACCTCGGGGATATAAAATCCAAAGCCTAACTGCTTATACACTCGTTGTGGCAGTTGATATTCAACAGAGTTAAAGTGGATCAGAGGTAGTTGTAAGTATGCCAATTCCCAACCTTCTCTGGCAATTTGTGGCATTATTGATGCAACTTCCGCGGTCCATGGGTTCCAAGTAACCTGTGTTATAACAATATTAGAGTCAACATATTAACTATAAATATAATATGCCATTCTAATGATCGATTATTTAAGTTTAATACCGCAGAGTTCTTCAATATCTTAAGTTCATCTCGGTAAAACCACCTAGTACGAGATTGGACAGTTTTCTTTGAACTCTTTTTCTCTCTCCACCAACAACCGACAGCACGACCAGCCTCAACATGACCAAAGCACGTGGGTCTACCAAGCGCGAGATACGTCCAACACCACACCTATATATGAGATAAATGCCATTACATAATATAAGTAATTAATAATATTAATAATGCATTTTCAATACCTGTACTAGCACACCACAACCGCCGATGTTGGTCGCTGACTTCTTACAAGTCCACTTGCACAATCCCCTGTACAAGTGGCTCAATACAGCAGAACCCCAACTGTATAGACTGCACACGTCCAGATCTTCGATAAAATATAAATATTGCAGTGGCACCAACGATCCGTTGGAGTCTGCGAATAAAACTGTCCCTAAGAGACACAATATATACGCTCTTGCTCTCTTTTCTGCTTCTTCATCATCGTCTGTTTCGAACTGAGGATGGTTTTTTTCTTTCAAGAAAGTGTTCTTCAACCAGCTGCACTTGAGATCACACGTCCCTTTGATTAATTCGTTGGCAGGCGGTTGTTCACCAAACAAACGCTGGAAAACAGATAGAGTGTGATTTTTCATAAATCCCGCAACTGAAACTTCGGGATCTAATACAATTCCATCTCTGTAATGGTCTGATATCGGCGGACCATCTATCCTTAACCCCAAGATCATCGCCACATCCTTCAGAGTAATCGTCATTTCACCTGTAGGAAGATGAAAACTGTGAAATGTTTCACAGTTTTCATCTTCCTACAGGTGAAATGACGATTACTCTGAAGGATGTGGCGATGATCTTGGGGTTAAGGATAGATGGTCCGCCGATATCAGACCATTACAGAGATGGAATTGTATTAGATCCCGAAGTTTCAGTTGCGGGATTTATGAAAAATCACACTCTATCTGTTTTCCAGCGTTTGTTTGGTGAACAACCGCCTGCCAACGAATTAATCAAAGGGACGTGTGATCTCAAGTGCAGCTGGTTGAAGAACACTTTCTTGAAAGAAAAAAACCATCCTCAGTTCGAAACAGACGATGATGAAGAAGCAGAAAAGAGAGCAAGAGCGTATATATTGTGTCTCTTAGGGACAGTTTTATTCGCAGACTCCAACGGATCGTTGGTGCCACTGCAATATTTATATTTTATCGAAGATCTGGACGTGTGCAGTCTATACAGTTGGGGTTCTGCTGTATTGAGCCACTTGTACAGGGGATTGTGCAAGTGGACTTGTAAGAAGTCAGCGACCAACATCGGCGGTTGTGGTGTGCTAGTACAGGTATTGAAAATGCATTATTAATATTATTAATTACTTATATTATGTAATGGCATTTATCTCATATATAGGTGTGGTGTTGGACGTATCTCGCGCTTGGTAGACCCACGTGCTTTGGTCATGTTGAGGCTGGTCGTGCTGTCGGTTGTTGGTGGAGAGAGAAAAAGAGTTCAAAGAAAACTGTCCAATCTCGTACTAGGTGGTTTTACCGAGATGAACTTAAGATATTGAAGAACTCTGCGGTATTAAACTTAAATAATCGATCATTAGAATGGCATATTATATTTATAGTTAATATGTTGACTCTAATATTGTTATAACACAGGTTACTTGGAACCCATGGACCGCGGAAGTTGCATCAATAATGCCACAAATTGCCAGAGAAGGTTGGGAATTGGCATACTTACAACTACCTCTGATCCACTTTAACTCTGTTGAATATCAACTGCCACAACGAGTGTATAAGCAGTTAGGCTTTGGATTTTATATCCCCGAGGTGTTCCCTGATCGACAATTATGGGATAACCTCCACTCGTGTGCCCAATGGCAGAAGTCACCGGCAACACCGTGGCATGTTACCCATGAGGAGTACATATTGTTGTGGAACAACCGCAATGATCGTGATATGTATCCTATCCCTGAGCCCGAATGTGTGAGGTCGAAAGAATATTTCAAGTGGTATCGTCGTATTACAACTTATTTAGCTAAAGATCAACAAGAAGTTGAAGTTGAAGCTGAAGAAGTTGAAGAACAACGACCATTGCATGTTCGCCCTTCGCAGGGGTATCTCGGTCAACACGGTGACATGATAAGCTACATGGTAAGACAAGTGAAATATATCTTTATAAGTCTACAATTAAGTCATTCGAATAACCACTATTACGTGAATTGTTGAACAGGCGCGTGGCTACAGTCTCATGTATAAACAGATAAGAAAATTGATGCATGACAATGGCCCTCCTAAGGAACGTTACAAAAAAATGATGGACATCACAACTCATTGCTTGACTGTTTCTGGGCAACATGACATGCTCAATATACTTGAAGATGGAGAGATGTCTGACTGTAGCATCGAGGAGGAACGTGAAGACGCACAAGAAATGGATATACCTGATTCCCAGCCTCCAATGGCTACTCAGTTTTCACAACCAGGATTTGTACAGGATAGGGTCGCCATGTCACACTCTGCAAGGCCCGGCCCATTTCCTGGGCCTTATCCACCACCAGCTGGGCCTTATCCAACACCAGTCGGTCCTTATCCACCACTGCGTGGGTCTAGTTCTTCACAGCCTGGGCCTCTCCAAGCACCGTCTGGGCAGTTCCCACCTTCTTATTACGGCTATTACAACCCGTATATTGGGTATCAACCACCTCCCGGTGGGGGGAACTAAACGTTATTGTAATGTTATATTGATATATCTTTTTGGATGATTGAAACACAAGAATGCTTTTTTTTTTTTTTGCGATAGACGTTTTGTGATAATATTATATTTTCTACTGACCAAAAATTAGCTAAGTAATGAACTAAGATTTATCACTTATTATCTATATTATGTGACCATACAAAATTTGTCATAAAAATATATTAGCATAAATATATAACATAGGAAAAACAATTTTTCTGACCGTATGAAATATTATAAGATTTTATTAAAGTAATAGTCAAACACATTGCAAAAATAACACAAATTAGCAACATATAAAATTCAGAATTTTAAAACAAGTTCATTACAATACCAAGATTTAAAGTTACATTTAAAATAGAGAAATACAAATGATAACATTACAACACTAGCTTCATACATCATCATCAGGCGGTGGTTCGACTACCCGCAGTGGACAATTTCTCCTATTGTGTCCTTCAGTTTTACAGATACTGCACTTTCTCTTCTTGCCGGGTTCGCGCTCATCCATCTCGTTTGTCAACCTTTTATTTTTACGTCCCTTCCGAGAGACCATCATGGCTGGATCAACAACAACGGTGGGCCCCGTCCAGGGCGGCCATTCATCTATGTCAGGGAGTGGGTGAAATGGATAAGAATACGTGAGCTTATAGTTTGCTATCCTGAAATGACCATTAACACCGTCGTAGTAACTTGTATTCGCCGCTCGGTAAGCGCACACGGCGTGTCTGCACGGTCGGCGATACAACTTCCACTCTCCGCAGGTACATTGTTTTGTCGTTATGTTTACAACCTTAGCTTCACAACCTTGAGCAGAAACTTGGTACTCTACGCCTTGGTGATATGTCTTAGCAGTGAAATTCCTGGACGCCTCCTCAGCTTTTTCTAGAAAAAGTCTAACATTCTCAAGATAGAAATGTCCTTGAGAAATTTGCGTGTTCACTTTCTTCGTCCGGTCCACCCAATAGGTATTCATTCGTTCGAATGACATTATAAGGATCGCAGTGATAGGTAAGGACCTTGCATTCTTCAACACATTGTTGAAGCACTCAGACTGATTCGTTGTCATGTTCCCGTACCTCCAACCCTCGTCATGCGATAGAGACCACGTACTAAATTCACCACAACTTTCCAGGAACGATCTGTATTTTCCGTTATCGGCTTCATACCATTGGGCATACAATTTTTCAAACAACTTCTTCGAGGGAGTCCAAACCATATCGCCGAATTTTCGCTTCAGCTTCGCGTCCTTAAACTTGGTATTGAAGTTGCTCAACAAATGACGCGCACAGTATCGGTGGACACCTTTGTCTTCTTGCACGTACACTTGTCTGACCGCCTTTAATATACTGATGTGACGATCAGATATGATGCATACCTTACGTCGATCACACGTCACATGTGCGCGTAGTTGCTCTAAAAACCAAATCCACGTCTCGTCACGCTCTTTGTCACACAAACAGAAGGCCAACGGTACGATTTGGTTATTAGCATCGTATGCCACAGCCACAAGAAGTTTGCCTGTGTACTTGCCGTATAAATGTGTGCCATCAATGCTAATTAACGGTCTGCAGTGTTTGAAAGCCGATATTGAAGGCCCGAAAGCCCAAAACCATTTGTCGAATGTCATTTCTCCATCAGCTTGATTTCTCACCGTCTTGAATTCAAACCGGTAAACCGTACCGGGATTGTAATACGCTATTGCGACCATATGAGGTGGAAATATCTGGAAAGCCTCTTCGTGAGTTCCGTATATCCTCTCAATGACATGACATTTGGCGTACCAAACTTTCTGGTAAGTTGGCCAAACTTTGTATTCTTGTTTTACAATTCCGCGTAAATCAACAATCGTTATGGCGTTGTTATTTTTAACAAACGGATAAAACAAATCTTCCATTAAGCGACTGTCAAGTAGCCTGTTCTGGGTGACTGTAGTACGGTTTACACATGAATGTGGTGGGCCCACACTCGTGATCTCCCAACATCCCAACTTTTGTTTGGAACAACGAAGTGACCAAGAACATGTATCATGTGTGCAACAGTACACTATTCGCGTAGTGTCTGATTTCTTCGTTTTTGCTTCACGCCCATGCCTGATGTGCCACCTTTTCACCGCCCTTTGGAATTCAGCTTTGTCGACATACGTATTTTGAACAACAAAATCATCCACATCTTCGGTCGATTGCCCACCATGCCTACTCCAATCACTTGAGTCCAATCCATACTGCCAGTCACCGGAAGTCCAGTCCTCTTGACATTCAACTTGTTTCCATCGTTCACGAGATTCTACTAGAGCAGGAGACTCATCTTCAATGTAAATTTCTTCTTCTTGCATGTCCTCCTCTCCGCGCACATCGTCTTCTTCTTGATTTTCGACAACCTCGCCTACATCTGCATCTTGTTCTACACCATCAACGTTGCTGCATTCTCCTTCTTGCACGTCGTTGCTGCAGTCTCCATCAGGTCTGGCGCTCCTGTAAAGTCTTTCAATTAAGGTGTTCGTGCAATCTGGATCAGGTATTGAGTTGCTGCATTCTCCATCAGTGGGAGCTCCGCCCATTAATCCTAGTTGTAACATATGACGGGACAGATCATACCCACCATACTCTTCTACATCGTCATCAACTCCAGCTCTAGGAACGACAATGATCTCCACCGGGGACTGGTAGCTGGACATAATACTTCCCCACATTTCGAATGTGGTGATTGCATTCCACCCATCCCGTAAAACGATCCCAAGAAGAGGCCTTGATATACCGCAGAGTCGCATTGCATGGATTTTTGCATCGCGAAATGTAATACCGCGATGACATTGTAGCTCAGCATATGTACCGCCGTGTATATGAATATGCCAGCTACTAATGACCTCGACGTCATAGCGAAACAAAATGTAAAACATTTTCCTATATGTAGAATATAAACCGAATTAGAAGCATCGTATAAATTCTACGACACTCTAAATTCAGATCCGTTTGCAGAATTGGAGTTCCCTAATAACTAATAATTTGTACTAATTTTTTCAAATTTTTCTAAAAATTCAACATTTGGCTCGAACACTGCGTTTTAAGGGGGTCGAACACCCTTCGGTGCGGAAAACCCTAAATTTTGAAATTCTCAAAAAAAATTGAAAAATTTACATACTGTTGATTGAATAATAAATTCAATAATTCTCGAGTTTCATTGCATTTGGAGTTGTAAATAAGCGGTAGTCCTAAATCAAATTTCAGACGTTAATTTGTGTTTTTTTTTTAAACTTTGACAAGCTCGTATAAATTCTACGGCACTCTAAATTCAGATCCGTTTGCAGAATTGGACTTCCCTAATAAATAATAATTTGTACTAATTTTTTCAAATTTTTCTAAAAATTCGACATTTGGCTCGAACAACATTCGGTGCTTAAAACCCTAAATTTTGAAATTCTTTAAAAAAATTGAAAAATTTACATACTGTTAATTGTATAATAAATTCAATAATTCTCGAGTTGCATTGCATTTGTAGGTGTAAATAAACGGTAGTCCTAAATCAAAGTTCAAATGTTAATTTGTTGTTCTTTTTTTATTTTTTAAACTTTGACAAACTTGTATAAATTCTACCGCACTCCAAATCCGTATCCGTTTGCGGAATTGGACTACCCTTATAACTAATAATTCGTACTAATTTTACTAAATGTTTTTGGCCCGAACACTGCGTTTTAGGGGGGTTGAACACTGTTCGATGCTGAAAACCCTAAGTTTCGAATTTTTAAAATAAATTTGAAAATTTAACGTACCGTTAATTATAAAAAAATTCAATAAATCTCGAGTTTCATTGCATTTGTAGTTGTAAATAAACTGTTGTCCTAGATCAAAGTTCAAACGTTAATTTTTAATTTTTTTTTTAAACTTTGACAAGCTCGTATAAATTCTACCGCACTTCAAATTCAGATCCATTTGCGAAATTGGACTTCCCTAATAACTAATAATTCTTACTAATCTACTCAAAAAGTATTGATTTTTTTTTACAGATTTTTAATATAATTTAATTTACAAAATTTGTTTTTGTTAAATAAATTAAAATTTCTACTTTATTTCAGTACAAACAAAAATTATCATATTTTTTTAAACATAATAGTTGTACTATATATATCATTTTTTTATTCACATACTATATACGTGAAAATTCTAATTTTCAGAATACAAAACAAATAAACAAAAATTAATTTTTGTTACTTACATTATAATTTCTACATTATTTCATCACAATAAAAATGTCATCATATCCTATTATTTATTTTATTTCACATAATAGTTGTAATATATACATCATTATAATCTATATATGTGAAAATCCTGATTTTCAAAAATTTAAACAAAAATCATGCAAAATTACGTTTTCTTAATTACATTATAATTTCTACACTAGTTCAGCACAAAAATAATTATCATAATCTCTTATTTTTATATCTTACATAATAGTTGTACTATACATATCATTATAATCAGAATGCTTAGTAAAAAAAATAACAGTATGTTACCTCTCTTTTGATATACAACTTCTGCTATGTCACAACGTACTCAAATGAGTTGGCATTCCTGAAAATCCAAAAAGCATATATTGTAGCATTATAACAACATATATTAACTATAAAAAATCTAAATTTTATAAGCTTACATTACTTTACCTTAGTTTGAAACAAGAAGAAACAATACAAAGGAAATATAAATTTTAAGATTGTAGAAGGGAGTACAAATATATAGGCTAAGGGTTCAAAAAATCGGACCAGCTGCTGGTCCGGTTTTGACCAGCTGCTGGTCCGGTTTTGACCGGCTGCTGGTCCGGTTTTGACCGGCAGCTGGTCCGGTTTGACCGGCAGCCGGTCAAAATGACCAGCAGCTGGTCAATGACCAGTCTGTCCCGCTGGTAATACCAGCGGGACGGGGAACCCGACAAAACGGGTTCCCCTAGGCGCAGGCGCGCATGCCTGCGCCTAGGGAACCCGTTTTGTCGGGTTCCCGTCCCGCTGGTATTACCAGCGGGACAAGAGCCACGCGGGATGACAGATCATCCCGCGTGGCTGTCAGCGGGACAGGTCATGTCCCGCTGACCGTCCCGCTGATATTATCAGCGGGACGGGGCATTTTCATAAATGCCCCATTCCGAGGGGCATTTTTCGAATTCGAACATCGCAGAGGGGCAGTTTCATAAATTTTCCAGAATTGATTATGCTATAAGTGGTGAAATAAATACTATAAAACTGAGAAAAAAATTATATTCCCACATACTAAGATAAACCAGCACAGGTTGAAGAAGAAAAATCTGATTATTTGCAGGATCGCGAGAAGCGGAGGATCTGACAAATGCAGTGAGTGCATCAATTGTAGCTGACCAGGCCTGCAGAAAGACCAAATAGCAAATCAAACTAAAGTTGCAAAACCCACTTAGATGAAATATGTATGCATTTTTTTATGTACAATAAGTAACTTTTATACATTTAAGATAGACTTTTACGATCAATAACCTGATAAAAATGTTGGATTTGCATCAATATGGAAAATACATTATCAAATATACCAGATCAGAAGCTTGCTTGATCTCAATGTCTTGATTCCCACCAAATGTCAGAATCCACAAGGAATGTATATCAAAAACCCGATCTTCAAGCTCCTATTAGACCAATGAATATATATATATACGATAAAACAAAGTAAGCGACCCAAACAAATATATGACAACCTACTTCCTTTTGCATGGAAGCTAATAAAGAAGAAATAAGTAATCATCCAGCTTCTATTAGAACAGTATCAACTGCAAAGTTTTGAGTAGATTGGAATATAATATTACTTCATACGTCAAGCATACCTCTATTACTTCACGAAATCAGTTCAACCAACACCAAATCACTACGAATACTTTATACTCTTATTCCAGAATATTAGGAATATTAGTTACTCCCACTTGATAACCAATTAGTTTATATGCATTTTGAAGTCAAGATACCTAGAAGAGCTCAATAAATATATATAGATATTAACCGATCATGGAAAACCATACGACACATACAGATGGGAGATTGATAATCTTTAGAAACAATCGCAATTTTCAACATTATTTCCAGGTTATTAAGTGTTTGCGTCCGGATAATAAGAAAAACCGTATGATACTAATCCTAATTCTTGAGTTGGCATTATATATCTAGGTAATTATTATTGAGAAATATGTAGACATATGCAACATACCTTGATGGCCGCAACCAGATTCAACCTGAAACACAAACACTTAACAGCATCAGATATGCTATTAATCAACAATTTGTTGTGATTGTTAGCATATGGTGACGTGGCACCGTAATAGGAGCTCGTTAATTAAGGCAATTACCTAAGTTAATTAGGTAATTGTCAATCTAGGCTAATTGGGCCAAATCCAATTAGTAATTGACAAGGGAGCCCAAAATTGGGTCTCCCCCTTATACATGCAATTCGGCCGTCCACCCTATACCACATTGGTTGGAGTTGCCTTTTGGCAACTCCACTAATACTATATATAGGGGTGTCTGCTAAGGGTTTATTCACTCATTCATAATAACAAGGATCTCTATTGAGAACACTTGTTTCCCTTAGTTATATTTCAGCACCATCACATATGGTCTGAGGTTCCATCTCCGTTGAAGAATCGATCAGAGGTCTTGTTGTAAAGCTACATCGCGTGGGAATTCTTCTAACGAAGAATTTGCACGTGGTTCTGACCAGAGGATCGGAACTCCCTCCACATCGTTCTTGGGCAGGAAAGCTAAAAGGTATGTGCACTAATTCTGTATTTCACTGCGGTCAAGCTTCGGCATTATCTGTTTCCGAGGCAAACAAAGGTCATGTGAGGGATAGAACCGATTTGACAAACACAAGTAGATTAGATTTCTTGCTAGTATACGTTTAGCATTCCGTAGTATTACGTCCCCGTAATCCAACAGTGGTATCAGAGCCTGTGTTAGGAGTTCTTAAAATTTTGATAAACTGATGTTCTTGATGTTCATAAAAACCGAATTTTTGATGTTCATGAACACCATGAAGAATCCGAAATTTTTAAGTAGATTTCATGTGTTTGATCTTTAAAAACTTAAATTTTCAAATTTATATGTTTTTCTAGATCAAAACCGAATTTTTCATGATCAATTGAAGTTTGATATTCATGATCTTCAAGAACACCATGAGTTTTATCAAGAACATGTTTTGGATTCATGATCGAGTTAGAGTTTGATCTTAAAATTTGACAACTTTTCCAATTTTCTTGTTAGTGCCGAAAATTCCTAGGGGTGTTTTAGGTAAAAGTTTAATTTTCTTGGCCACCAAGCAAAAATTCGGCACAATCTCTAATAGATATAGGTTGCCATTTTTAAATTTTATTAACAGGTAACTATATCTAGAAGTTGGAAATAAGGATAGGTTCTAATATAATATTGTAAAAGATATTAACTATCAATATATATGGATTAAAATAGGGTTAATATATATATATATATATATATATATATTGATAGATTTGGTTACTATTAAACAATTAAGAAGATATATTGTCTACATATTTTAATCCCTAAAAGATATATTCGATAATATTTATATATATATATATATATAATTCAGCTAAAAATATATTAATATATATATATATATATTTATATTGTTGATTGATTTATATCTTAAAGATAGAATCTTGATAATATTTATATATAAATATATATATATAAGTACCGAATTTTATATATATATATAATTCGGCCAAAATTGTATATTAATATATATTTATATTGTTGATTGATTTACATCTCAAAGATAGAATATTGACAATATTTATATAAATATATATACATATGCCGGATTTTTATATATATATATATAAGCATTATTGGAAATTATTTTATAGAATTAATAATTCTTGATGGCTAAGTTAAGTTTTATGGTGGAATCCCTACTTAGCTTATAGAATTATTTCGGCCGAACCCTAGGGTTCATGGGCCGGTCCAATTGCTAAACCGGATCGGGATAAACCTATCTGGGTTTTCTTAATCGGGTCGGGTCGGACCATAGTAACTAAATTGAACCTAACCTAACCGGTTTTGGGTGATAAACAGAACCACTATCTTATTTTATTGAACCGTTTTGGACCAAACCGGAATTTTTAAAAACAGACCGAGTTGATCCGGAGTTTAAAATTTGGACCGAACCTCTTTAAAATTTTCGGAAATTTTAAATTGTTCAATAAAATAGGATGTCAAATTTTAAATCCAAAATTTTTTCGAACTTTAAAATTAGCCTAAACAGTGCTCTTAGGGTTTGTGTTTTAATACACGGTTTCAATCAAAACCCTAACGCTTGGTTTTGATTATGGGGATGGATCTCGGACTTGCATGTTTTTGGGACTGGATTAAATTAGTGGGCTGATTTGTAATTGTTTACTTTATGCATCATATATTTTGATATAATTAGAACTGCCGTCTTAACTTAGTCAAGGTAACTGGATATTATATTCCGAGCATTGAGCTCAGGGATTTAAATATATGGTTTGTGCAATAGGATAGACATGCTATGCTGATTGAAAGTGCCTAGAATCCATGTCTAGAAATTTGCATGATTGATTGTAAGCATGAATTGCAAAACAGCCCCTAATATTTTCAAAGCGTTTTATAAAACCGAAAATTCCAGTCGCCAATTATGCATGATGTGTGCGGATGTTGCATGTTTTGACGCGTATGCTAGGATGTTCATGATAGAACGATGTGATAATTTACTTTACGTAGAATTATATATGCTAGGAACATTAGACGCATGACGCGTAAGCATGTTGTGTTCGATATTTATGGCATGGTATGATGATTTGCTAAATGTAGTATAATTATAAATATGCATGCGTAAATTATCGGATAATTTTACAAAATTATAAGGGCCTTGGGAAAGCCAAGATCGGGTATGCTTATTTGAAAATTCCCGTTCCGGTAATTTGTAATAGAATAACCGTTTTCAAAAGACTGATCTATTAGATTGAAAACGAAAATAGTGTGAATTCTTTCACGACACCCCCTTTCTCGGTTTACTGAAGGTTGGTTTGGTTTAGTGACTGAAGAATCACTATTCGTCTTATTCCATCATAATAGATAATCCGATGTTTGCAATTCTGTCAAAATGTTGTTCTCTTCCTAAACTTTGCATGATTGTCAATGTTTTAATATAGATGGCTGCAACTAGCAATGTCATTTCCCAGTTGAATAAGGGAATAAGATTGAATAGCGGTAATTATAAACGAGTTAAGATGATAATCTCTGAAATAAGAGGTCTGGAGCATTTGACCACAAAACGAACTAGGCCTGAGGGAGACCTCACAGATGAGCAAAATATGTTCTATGATGAATGGGATGTCAAGGATCATGATGTTCGTTCCACCTTGCTCTCTATGCTGGAAGACGAGATTCTCTATAGGTTTGACCATTTGGGGACTGCCAAGGACCTATGGGATGGTCTTAAGGCAACATTTGGTGTCTACACTATTGCCCAAAAGAGAGCGTTAAACATCGCTCTTGACACCTCTAAGAAGAATCCCAAGCATACGATAAAAGATCATATTATGCATATGTGTAACTTGATCGCTGAGCTCAAGGAAGCAGGTGAAAACCTGTCTGAGGAACAACAAATCAACTACATGATCCGCTCTTTACCCGACTCTTGGAATATCGTCAATCACTTCCATTCCTCTCGTTAGACCATCTGTAGCACTCATAGCGATAGCTCTAACACGATTATTTCCTAATAATTGCTGTACTTCACAAGTAACATTAATTTCTTGGCCGACAGTATCTCGACCTTTAACTACTAGAGCGTTATAAATATTAGGCATCTTCCCCGGGGGCCTTACCCATGCTACCCATCTCGATACTCTCGAGAAGGTACAAGTTCATCTTGAGCTGGAGGAAGATAGACTCAAGGCTGAAAGTCTAGATCTGAAATGCATATTGCATCCTCCGCTCCAACCGAACAAAAGGGGAAGTGCAAGAGAAAGGGAAAAAGCTCTCAGAACAAAACTGAGAAGTTTGTGGCGAACAATTCCCAAAAGAAGTTTAAACGCAAACAATCTGATGGTAAGAAAAATCAAGCAAAGCAGACACATAAAGAGGAAACTCGAATGTGTTTCAGGTGTGGCGTGAAAGGACACCTGGCTAATGCTTGCACTAATCCTCCTAAGGTACGTAAAGAGAAAAGATGATGAAAATCATTCATTCTCTTTTGCTTCTAATCACTCGAGAGTAATTCATTTTTCTTTTGAATTACAGAACCGAGAAACAAAAGCAACGACCTGATCGAGGATGCCCCAGAAGAATAAAGATGGAATGAGAGATTCTTTATCTTTAGATTTGCTAAAACTTCTACTTTTATTTCTGTTTGAAAATACTCTTAAATAAGTTTCTTGGTGGAACACATTATTTTCCGAGTATTTACTAATACTTGAATTGAGTATTGAATTTATCATCGTTCGTTTTTATCCTATTCACGCTATTCAACACATTGCTCAAGCATCCTTATTTGTTAAAGTACTCCATTATAGTTTGTATCCCAAATAATGTGCATGTTTAAAACTGATCTTGCTTTTAAATTTGGAGACTAAAACGATTCTCAAAACCACGGTTTTTAACCGGATATGCGCGAGGCACATGTCACCTCGAAAGACGGGACACATCGTTTTAGAATGCGAATTTAATAATCAAGTATTTTTATGAATGCGGAATTTTCGTTTGTAATTCTTCAGATATAACTCATTGATAACTACTTAGGTTTTATGTATGTCTTCCAGCTACTACAATCTAATTAGAATATCAATCATGGCATTAAAAAGCGACAGCTTAAATGCATGGTCCATAAGATAGATAAATCTATGGATGAGTTAAATAAACGAAAAGAAGTCGTCGGTAAAACGACTCTCCCACCCTTAGCCTTAAACGAAGAGTTTGGCAAAAATGCATTCATTAAAACACTTCAATAAACATAGCTTAGAATTACACAATGTTAGAGTTACACATTAATTGTTCCTGTGGGATGAGATTAATTTAACTCACATTAATGTAAAACACTATGTTCTGACAAAATCGGTTAACACATTACCATAAAAGCTAATGAATGATTCGGGTAAAACCTTATCACAAAGACGCATTAATTTGCGCATTAAAACGAGTATTCTAGCGAGTACGCACTACTCGCGAAGAATACGAGTTTTAAAATTAGCTTGGAACAATGGTTTCGTGGATAAACATGACACATTATAAAGGTTTGAGGATGAATTTCCAACGCTTTGCAGAACGAAACAAGCTAGTACTGATTGAGTTAACATATGGTTGATGGAGATTCTCAGGTCCCACTTACTTCGAGTGGGAGAATTGATATAGTATAAGTGATTGATTTGGTAAATGATGATGGAAACGTCTTCATAATAAATCCAGTGAGAGGGCTCACTCCCCCTCACACATAATCATCACTAAATTTCAAAATGCGATTCAAGTCGGACCTGATAATCATGATAATGAACTATTTCAACTACCCATTTTTCCTAGTGTGAGTAGAATAACCAATTGGTTCCAGATCCTAGTGATCGAGGAATACATCTCAGAGGTAAAAACCCGAAACCGAGAGGATATTCCAAGTAAGTTCAACCACCACCATTGTTCCCAGTGGGAGTAGAAGCATTATTCTGAGTGGGAGTAACGATCAGACTAAAACATGGGATTAACATGCCTAGACATAGTCAAAGGCAACGAACTTCTCTCGAGAAGTGTCCCATCAAATAAGATGTGTTACACATCTTGGTATTCGTTCTTGAACCAGTAACGGTTCATCAAGCAAAGGAATGACCTCAAAACGAGGGAATGGAGGAAAACCATGGAGGATGAAATTGCCTAAATAAGAACTAATTCGCTTTTAGTCTTAAGTTGATTTATCTGTTAACCACAGAACTAGAAAGTGAAATCTTAGAATTCACTTCTGGTGGAAATTTCGAGTGGTGCAAAAATTGAATAATTGCGAAAGGATATACCCAAATTCACGGAGTAAACTTTGATAAAGACGGACTCACCGACTATAGGTTACACCATAGTATGAGCCGTCCTTGCCCATGACTGCAAGTCTCGAACTCGAGCATGCATCAAATGTACATTAAGACCAAACCTCTCCAAGTAAAACTGGAGAAAGAGATCTATATGGAGCAGCCGGAGAGTTTCATTACTCCTAGCAAAGAACGCAAAGTTTGCGAACTCCAAAGATCTATATACGGTCTTAAACAATCGTCTCGGGAATGGTATCGCAGATTCCACGAGGAAATCGTTGGAAACGGATTCGTGAATCTTCACAAGGATCCCTGCGTATACACTAAGACCTCCGGGTCTAAGTATGTCATCATAACACTATACGTGGATGATATACTCATTGTCGCGAACGATATGAGTTTATGAATAAATCAAAGTCCTGGTTAGCATCAGCATTCGATATGAAAGACATGGGAGAGGCCACGTACATCTTAGGCATCAAAATTGCCCGAGATCGTGCCGCCCGGAGATTATGTCTATCTCAGGAATCATATATCAACAAACTGTTGAAAAGATTCAGAATGTTGGATACTAAACCCGTGGATACGCCGGTTGTGTTCGGGTGCGCGCTATCGAAGCGTTATGGCCCGAAAAACCAGCCGAAGCGTGAACAGATGAAGAATGCAGAGTATCTGAGCATGGTAGGGAGTCTAATGTACGCCATGCTCTGTACTCGGCCAGACATCTGTTAAGATGTGGGCCTAGTAGCAAGATTCCAATCGGATCCTAGTTATCAACATCTAAAGGCCGTAAAACGAATTATCAGATATCTGAAAGGTACTGCCGACTAAGTTCTGTGCTATGAGGGCGATCGGCTCGAATTGACCGGTTATAGTGACACCGACCACGGTGGCGATCCGGATGATCGTAAGTCCACCACAGGAGGAGTTTTCCTCCTTCCTAATGCTGCCATATCATGGTAAGCAAGAAGCAATCTTGTGTCGCGCTTTCCACTATGGAATCAGAATTCGTTGCCCTCTCCAAAAATGCACAAGAAGCGGTCTGGCTTAAAAGGCTTCTTACTGCATTAATTGGCACCGACAAGAAGAGTAAACATGTGAAGGTGTACTCCGACAGTCAGGCGACACTTGCGGCAGTTAAGAATCCAAAGTACCATAGTAGGACTAAACACATTGATGTGAAATACAATTATGCTAGGTCAGTTCTGAAAGACAACATAATCGCTTTAAAATACTTGCCTACAGACAATATGGTCACAGACCCTTTAACTAAGTCGTTACGTAGGGAAATTTTTGAAAAGCACGTAAAACTGCTTGGATTACATAGGGCTTAAACTGTGTGGCTTGTAAAAGTGATAACATTTTGACATTTGAAATTATGTTTCAATTAAATAAAAGAATTGCAATTTGAGTTTATGATTTATCGACGTCATAATGATTAACAACATCGAATTTTACGGTCTATAAACTAACTCGTAGGAAGAAGTAAAATTCCTCCACCAAAATTATGTCGAATGGGAACCTTGCCTCGTCACACAGGCACGGTCATCTTGTAAGTGGAGAGGGACCTCTACCATAACAAGACTGGCTAAGAATCAGGGGGGTAAACCTGATTAAGCAAAACGATAACATTGTCACGCTTAACAACATGACTTAATCTTCGTTTTGTAAATCGCCGAGTTGGACTTTGTCCATCACTATATAACATTCAAGGCCAGATGAGAGATTCTGCGATAGCATTATTGACATATCCCATCCCTGGGTTTACCAGGTGTGCTATCGACGCGTGCTTCATACTGCGCGTGCCATATACGACCACGGGGTCATGCTCGGTTGTGCTAGCTAGAATCCTTGTGATTCAAAGGGCGCATACTTCTTCACCTTGAGAGTTTTATTGATCCCTGATGCCTTATGAAGAGGCATCCAAAGTATCCTCATGGACTCAGAACTTATACCTAAGGTCTGGCTCAATGCTCGCTTCCCGGCGTACGAGCGTAGTGCCAAAGAAAACGGCCAAGTGACCACGTCTTGGAAACCGGTTGAGTCAGACTAAGGGTTTAAGCGATGGGGATGGTCAAGTTCGCCTTTAATTCAACGACTCTCGTGTTCACTAGGTGGCCGCCAACTGGATATTAGTCGAAGGTTGTGAACACTTGTACGGATGCCCTGGAGAAGTATTCCTTTATGGAAAACTGGGCAATTGGAGAATTAACAGTTAACCAAGGATACAGTTCGGTACATAGTTTAATTTCAAACAGGTTTGGTTCATGAAAGGGAATCAACGTTCTGCGGGAGCTACAATACTCCTAACAGATGAGTAGCACGATGCCCGTCGTATCCGTCGGTCGCACGGCAAGCCTCGTATGAACTATTCGGAGACGGAGACGAAGACTGGAGAGTGAGATGTTGATACTATTTCTTAACCGTATAGATTAACGAGCACCCTCCCATTCCGGCGAGTGGGAGCTGTTAGCATATGGTGACGTGGTGCCGTAATAGGAGCCCGTTAATTAAGGGAATTACCTAAGTTAATTAGGTAATTGTCAATCAGGGCTAATTGGGCCAAATCCAATTAGTAATTGACAAGGGAGGCCCAAAATTGGGCCTCCCCTTATACATGTAATTTGGTCGGCCACTCTATACCACATTGGTTGGAGTTGCCTTTTGGCAACTCCACCAATACTATATATAGGGGTGTCTG
Organism: Clarkia xantiana subsp. parviflora; assembly: GCA_036873135.1. Classification (NCBI taxonomy): domain Eukaryota; kingdom Viridiplantae; phylum Streptophyta; class Magnoliopsida; order Myrtales; family Onagraceae; genus Clarkia; species Clarkia xantiana. The sequence goes on from JAPTYO010000018.1 coordinate 5,225,327, forward strand.
CTAAGGGTTTATTCACTCATTCATAATAACAAGGATCTCCATTGAGAACACTTGTTTCCCTTAGTTATATGGCACCATCACATTTGTTCTGAAGTTCCATCTCCGTTGAAAAATCGATCAGAGGTCTTGTTGTGGAGCTACATCGCGTGTGACTTCTTCTAACAAAGAACTTGCACGTGGTTTCGACCGGAGGATCAGAACTCGCTCCACATCGTTCTTGGGCATGAAAGCTAAAAGGTATGTGTACTAATTCCGCTGCGTAGATTAGATTTCTTGCTAGTACACGTTTAGCATTCCGTAGTATTACGTCCCCGTTATCCAACAGTGATAAATACATGCAACGATATTGATCAGTTGAATTGACAAGTGCAACACTAATACTTGCATGCTCACGCTTATCACGAGCAACAACATTGTCCACATTGAACTACAACACACCAAGAGAAGAAGATGAACATAAAGAAGAACCATTTGATGCTTGCCAGGCACACTAACCAACAGTTAAACAGGGTAACTACATTGTGGTAAACGATCAATCCACGCCAACATCGTACAGGCTTTATGAAGTCCTAAATCAGAAAAAAAATCATCCCAAATCAGAAAAATCATATTACTTCTGAGACAACGATGAAGTCCGATATCATAAAAATCATCCCAAAATCAAATAACTGAATCAAACAAACTATAGCAGAAATTACTTGACAGTGGTGACGCCAGAGTTGCCGCAGCAAACGCAACTGAAGGGAGATGAAGCTTCTCTGCAAACACTCTGCTGGATCAGAGCACCCATGGAATTGTTGTATATTGTATGCAGAGGGATTATTACGGCCTGGTAAGGATTCACACAGATGAAGTAAGGGACGCCGATCACCGACTCCTGGTTCTTGTTCAATCTCCTTCATTTCCAGACGACGGCAAGGAAGCTTGCGATGGACGAAAACAGATTCGAAGAGCTACATCCACTCACCGCTAGATCAACGAATCCAATTCCAACCGCTCTGAGCTCTATGACGTCTCTAGGAAGATGATGTGGTTTAGAAGGAGAATCCATTGAAACTGTGGAAGCCAAAATGAATTAGCAACTGAAGGGTGGAACAATAATCGACAATGTAATTATTTCGACACTAAATTGATAATAGAAACCGAAGTTATGTGAGCTATCTACGACGAAGGTGGAGGAGATTGGAGGAAGACAAAACCCTTGAACCAGTCGAGCATTGCAGAGAGAGAAGAGATGAGAGAAGTGGATGAAAAGAATAGGAGAAGAAGATTTCTTCTTATTTATTCTCTTTTACTCAATAATAACAATAATTTATGTATTTATCATTACTATTGTATTTCTTCAATCAAATTCCACACAGTATTTAAGATTGAATTTTATTTGTGTATAGTACGATTTATTTATATACTGCTTACATAAAGATTATTACACACAACACAAATCAGTACGTAAACGGAATAAAAAACTATAATGGTACACATTGCACACCAAATATTTTCGGTATGTAATTTAGAGTGTACATTGTATGTAATTCAATATTCAAAATGTTAAACTTAAATTGTATGGACTTTGTGTGTAACGGCTATGAAATTACACACCAAACCTCCCGTGTGCAAACTTCTTGTGTGGATAAGAGATTTTTCTTGTAGTGAGAGAGTTGCTCGAAAGCAATTTGGCACACCCTTGGTGTAAAGCTTGATGTGGCTGAAACTTGATGTGTGGGAGGAGGGTTTTTCTCTAAAACACTCTTGAGAGGGAATTATGATTCTAAACACTCGATTTTGACCCGGACGTAACGACGTTACACATGATACGTCAAATTCCGGACGCGTCAAGCCACAAAGTCTCCAAAAATGCTTAAGGGCACATTAGGGAAATTATTATAAAATATATTTTAAATTATTTCGAATATATTTAATATTTTCGGAATATTTAAATATATATATATATAATAATTAGTTTTTTATTTTTAGAAAATTATCTGTAAGATATTTATCTCCAGATATTATTTTTTTATTAAAAAAAATAATTATCTGTAAAGATATATATCCTTAGGAATATTCTTTAGAATAATTATCTGTTAGCAATTTTTTTATTTAAATTTTATCTGTAATTAGACTAGGTTTTTAGTATAAATAGGGGTCTAAGTTTACATTGTAAAAGGGGGGGACACAGAAAAACACCACAACAATAATAATACACTCTGTCTTGTAATCTGTGCAAATTTCGACTTCTTGTGCTTTATCAAAAAAAAAACTTTTTTTTCTTCGTTGGACATCCCCACAGTGACCCCAGCCCAGCCAGCTCCTCCCGACGTCACCACACTGCCCGGCCACCGCTCGCCGGCCGGAGGTTCGCCTGTCGTGCTCGCCCTGTGCCTGATCGAGTTAGCGGCGTCTCCTTCCTCTGTTTAAGCAGCAACAGAAAGGCCTTGCAGCAGAACAAAAGGTCTCGCAGCAGAAGGCCTTCCACGTCAGCGGCGTCTCCTTCCGCTTTCCTGTGAGGATGTGACCGGAGTCCTCCAACCTCAGCTTTGCCGGTGACCCTCCAAGCCCTGACGATCGATCGTTCCGGTGACTGTCCCGAGCTCGCCGTCCCTGCTTCGCCTGCCCAGAGCCGCCGGTGCTTGATGCTGTCATACCGGAGATCCACAAGCCCCGGCGCCGTTCCCTTGTTCAGCTCGACCGGAGCTCGTTCGTCGGATTCCGTCCACCCACGGTTGTCCAGTCGTCCCGGTTACTGCTTGCCGTTGCCGGTGTCTGCTGCTGCTGGTCGTGTCATCCCAGAGCGTCGCCCGTCGCCGGTCCGCTGCTTGCTTCGGTACTTCAGGTTCCACTGTAGCTGTTTTAATTTCTTTTTATTTTATTTTATTTTAATTCGTTATTATTATTATTATTATTATTATTATTATTATTATTATTATTATTACTACTTTGATTTTCTTTAATTATTCATATTCTATTATTATTATTATTATCATTATACCATGTAAATTAAACAGCTTAGATGTAGATCTAATTGGATGACATGTTTTATTATGTATATATGTGTATGATATGTAATCATCAAATTGAATTATGATTTTGAGCATGTTTGGTTTTATTCAGATCTTATCTCAATTAGGAATTTTAGATGACTAATAGGTTTTTAGGCTTAGGTTTGACGTTAATAATAACCGGCGCATAAAAATTAGTTTAATTTTGATATCATTAAACTAATTCGTCGTAAAAGCATGATTAAGTTTTAAAATTTGCAATTAAGTGAATTGAGTACCGAAAGGGCGTAGTTAAAAATTATATTTTTAATTCGTAATAGAACCTCCGAGCTCGAATTTCTGATCGTAGATCGGTTTTATACGTAGGTGTTTAATTCGTTATTCGCTTAGGTAATTTAGGATTCTAGTTAGCCTTAATTAACTAGTGGCGAGTCTTGCAAAATTGCACGTCTTTTCAAAACGTAATTCGCCTTAGGTTAGATTTAGGTCCGAAAATGATTAACCCTAAAATTTCCTTAACACCTGTTATTTATAGGAGGAGTAAAGTGAACAAAAGTCCACTTTACCCCTACTATTAGTTTCAGCCGGCCTATGTAATTGGGGAGGCCCAATTTTGGGTCTTCCATGTCAATTGAGATTTGGGTCTAGCCCAATTACCCTTATGTGACATTTACCCAAGTTCATTAGGTAAACTATACATATTATGGGCTACTAATCACGGCGTCCATCACCATATGCTTACAAATCGATCCTAACAGTTAAAAAATCTGGTTTGGTTGGGTGGTGTTATGGATAAATATATCTAATATATGATAATATCTATTATTATTAGGGTTAATGTCAGTAATAGATTTAGTTATATTATATCAGTTATTAGTGATAGTGTTAGATATATTATTAGTGATATAGTTAAGTATTTTATTTCCTAGCGTTATCTGTTAGAATCTTATCTTCCTAGATTGTACTGGTTTAGTCCTATTTAAAGGACAATGTCCTATTTAAAGGACAATTCATTGAATAAAACGATAAGTAGAAAGTTAATTTTCTAAATTGTCTATTCTATATATGTACTCATAACAGGTGCGTTGGTATTTCTACAACAAGTTTCTGCATTAAAAGATTTGGAACTTGGTGGGATGAGATGGTAAAGGCTAAGCCTAAGGGACATATGACAGAAACTGGATAGACCGTAGAGGCCTTCGTAATAATACGGAATGAGCGTAATAATGCCTATTCTCAGGCAAAGTGAGATGAAGGCTTCATGCTTCTAACAGGATTTAAAGAGCGCCTTGGTATTTTTTTGTTTGGTTCTGGACTCAATATATTAGTTTGTAGGGTTAAAATATTTAGAAATTTAAAATAGGGAATAGAACCTAAAAGCAGTCCCAATTTTGCCTCGAGTGTCAGTTTGGTGTCTCAATACTGCGTTTTAGAAACTGTTGCCATTAAGGAAGGATAGGTGTAAGAGAAATTATGAAAATTATTATGTTAATATAGTGAGTGTAGTAGTTTAGCACATCACCAACTAACCAGAAGGTTATAGCTTCAATCCATGTTGAGAATGAAAAAAATATAACACTAGAAAGGGGGTAAATTCTCCAATCTATCTATCATCCAATGTCTAGCGCAGAATATATCAAGCTCCTCCAGCCATGTCCATGTCAGCCACACCACCATCAATGCCCTTGAAAGAGACTCGCAGCTTCCTTAAGCACGAAGTTTTCTTGCTATCCATGCCCGTAACATGCACCACGTCATTCATGCTCCGGCCCATAAGATCATACAGAGGGAGCCTCAGGTTCGATCTTGTCATCTCTTCCAAAACAGGGGGTGCTTGCATATACAAGTTCTTCCCTCCGTGCCTCACGCTCCCTTTTGATATCAATATCTTTGGATGTTCCTCCACCATCTCAATAAACTGCTTGTGTAACCACAAACCAATCATTTCATTTCTCTCAATTATGTAACATTTCATTTCAAAAAACAAATACTTATTTCCTCCAATACTAAAGAGGTGCAGCATCATTTTCACCCAACAAACAATTACTTACCCAAGAATTAAGGCTATTATAACAACAGTCAAAATATAGCACCTACCTTTTGGAGGGTCACGCTGGTATCTAACTCAATACCAACACCTGGACCACATACGAGGCAGTCTTTATCTCTCACAAATTTAGTCACTTTTATATGAAGACCTTCCACTCCATTGTACCTGGATTTTACACTCAGATGAGTAATGATTAGGGACACACAGTAACCTCTCTCCAAATTTAATTTGCAACAACACATTGATGTAACCAATGCATTAATATACTTAAAGCTACTTGTGCTTGTTCTTTTAGTGTAACTTTTACCTACCAGTTGATTCATGGAGCATAACAGTTACTTCCTTGATCTACAATCTACATAAATCCATTTAAATTCTGAAACTGACCTCACTAGGACAATTGAGATAATAATGGTGATAAAATTGAGAATAAGTTAACAACATATAATAATAATCAAGCAGACAACTAAAGAAAAAAAAAAGAAAGAGGCCGCACGTCAAATAGTTGGACAATGTTTTGCTGCATCCTGATGCAATCTTTAAAGTTTCCATAGCACATGCAGCAGATACAATTGCGTTTGTTGAAGCAATGGCTGGTATTATATTTTTAACAACACCCTGCAGATGAAGGCAGTATGTTTGTTGTACACTTCTTTAAATCAAAGTTTAAAAACAAAAATGATAATATTACTTGGCAGCAAATTTTTTGTTTGGATCGGATGTCTATTTGAGGAAGAAACAAGTTTAGGCTCATATGAGTAAAACACTATAGATGCATCTAATACCTGAGTAAGGGAATAAGTCACTCCAGTAATGCCAAACAGCTCTGCTCTTTTGACAGCCTGCAAGTGAGAGCAAATAAAAAAAGAATTAAAATGAATAAATAAGATCTAACTTTCTAGATAAAGATTGGATTTGTAAAAACCATTTCAAGTAACAGATTAATATATTTCTGACATATAGGAGAAATGAATAGTTCAACTGTGTTAACCTCTGTATACACCCACTGCATATGTTCGTGGTCATCAGGATCAAATGTCTCTCCTTTGTGATCCTGGAATTGCAATCCAGAGATAAATCACATGCAAGAAGAATAGATAAAAATCATATCATTAAATTCTAACATCTTTGATGTATGGCAGAGTGCACTAAGAGTCTATGACCAAAATAAAATATACCTCATCCCACTTTATTAGATGCGCATATTCAATGCAATGAGCAGCAGTTCTTGGAGTTTCTGCCAAGGTACAAAGTGGAAATTTTACTTGAGGCGGAAAAAGCCAGATAGTGCATTCAAAACATGGTGTATCGCCTGGTAAAATAACTCTAGCATGGCCTTTAAATCCTTCTGTTCCGCCGTCCACCATGGGCTTCATAGTTTCTTCTCTTGGGTTGTCATCAAGGTCATATTCTACATATATATATATATATGACAAACAATATCAATAACTCCATTACATTGTCACTACTAAATATATAAATACAAACTAAGAAAAAAGAGCAAAAACCCTTTTAAATTAATAAGCACAAGGATATGTACGTACCTAGAAAACTACATGCAACAGCATTTATGTAGCTTCGTGCCTCAATGGAATCGAGACCAAGAACAATAATGTGAAAATCACTATAAAAATCCAACTCTTTATCCTCAATGCGGCAAAAGTGTGGCTCAATATTCACACCACTGACTCTTTCCATGACACGTTTAGCTGCCACCTCAGCTTTCGGCTTCCCAACGTCTTCAAGCCTGCAGCAAGAGACAAATAATACTTGATAATAAATTAAAAAAATAGAGGTTAAATATATATTAATCAGCCTAAGCTTAGACCAAGCAGCGAAATATGAAATTGCTACATACCAGTCAAAGAAATATATGGAATCGGATACACAAGAAAACAAAATTGACGAAGATTGATCACTCTGTAGTCCCTTTCCAATAGCCAGCTTCATAGCTTAGCTCACAGTCAAGAGTCAACCGAGAAAAAGGTATGAATTGGGTGTTTCATGTTCGAAATCCCCACCAGGTGACATTACTGAAACCAGGGATGATTTTCAGAATCTGCTTGACCTTTTTATCTCTACATGTTTGTCTTTTAATAGGACAGAAGAATTTATCAAAACAAATGCACAATCGAGCTGCATCCTTGCAGGATCGCAGGTGCCTTCAAATACTGGTTTCTCGGTTGTGCATGTTTCCCTTCGAGGCTTGGTTGCCACCCATGTTCCTCATCTGTTTTGTTTGATCTTATTAAGATTTAGGGTGATAATCATGAAAAATGTTCTTGTCCTAGTATCCTAGTTTTTATATCACATAGTTAGGAAGCATATAGCCATTTGCTCACAGGTACCTGGTGTTTGTGGTAATTTTTCTTTTAAGTTTTGATTTATAAAAGCAAGATCACGCCGCTAATATTTTGTTATATCCATTTAACATAAATGATAAAGAAAGCTCATAGTGAAGGCCAAATTCTAGTAAAGAACAATAACATAAAACTCAGGGCAGAACAAGTGATCAGATACCTTGGCGGAGTAAGTAAGAGAGTCAACATTATAAATGAAAGCAGTAACAAACAACTCTACAGTTTCAGCTTCACAAAGTTGAATCAGCTTATGTTGTGTAAAGATTAGAATTTCTCTGCATATCACGTCACCTGGATTGTACGAAGTAGACTAGCTTTACATCACCGTACACTAGTAAGAGGATAGTCAGCAAATTAGACAATGATTTCCAATTATAGAAAAATTACGGCATCAGTACTCACTCTTTAGCCAAGTATAAGTAAGCCTGAAATCTTCAAATCTCCTGAAAACTACTATGACAACATAAAAGAAACTACAAGGTCACCTGAACAAAAACTGGCGATTGAGATTCGTGACCTCAATACGGTCCATATCTATAACTTCCAAGTTCTTGAAACCTGAGAGAGCCAGGTCTTTCAGCAATTCACACCCAAGGCCACCTGCTCCGACAACAAGTATTCTTGCATGCTCACGAAGATCGTCCCTTAACTGTAAAATGGCATCATAGCAACAGCATAAGATACCGAGAGTAAGTCCAAATCTCTGGCTCCACAATAATACCCATTCGAATTGAATGACTAGGTGAATCGGCAATAGCTCACAGCAGGATACAATTCAAAAACAAAACTATTATCTACTGGTATCAATAACATGGTATATGAGGGACTACTATAGAGCTGTAAGCAATGGCGGACGCATGGAAACAGAAAAATAGAAGAGCGGGAAGAGGAGAGGTAAGTACTTCAGGTCCCGGTTCGAATGTGGGGCCGACAAGATTGCCAGGACGGAGGAGAAGCTTATCGAGGTCTCTCGATCTGCTGGTAGTGGAATCCACCATCTCTGCAGAAGCTGGAATCAGTCTATAGAAACTTTCTCTCCACGAGAAAATTACTCAACACTGAGACTGCACTTCAAATGATCGGGAATTTGGGCACAAGGCAGTACGGAGGAGGAGCCAGGGCAGTAGAGTTTGTGGTGATTCTGACGATTTAGCTTCAGCTTCACGCTTTGTGTGAAATAAATGATGTACCTCCATCTTTGGATTTTGGAGTCGGGAGTTTGGTGGCCCAGCAGGCCCATCTTACTTTGGTGGGGGAATTCAAGATAGTGGAAATAAATATTATTCTTTCCAACGGAAACATACGATTTGATTATAGTCGAAATAGTGCCGTGTTTATGGTGGGATAAACTAACTCTCTATCCTTTACAATCAAAATAAAAAAAAGTGGGTGTAAACAACCAATTACTAATACACCATATCTTCCTAGTCTGGATCGCAATCTACTTACTATAGCGATTTGCAGATCTCGAGATAGCGGACCAACTCACAAGTTGCAGTTGCTCGACCGCTTTTTGATGTTGGTGACTTGAGTCGAAATCCATCGATTTATCCTTCATTCACTTCCTACGATACTTTGGGTTGCTTCTCTTGAATCTGATTCAAATATGACACTTCTCCAACCTTTCGTGATTGCCACCTCTACACTATCACTAAGGGTCTGCATTTCCAACTCTAAACCTCCATGTGTATGATCCTCCATGCTGAAGCCTCCGACGACCTCATCATTATGCATTAGAGCAATGCCTCCCACGCCACTGATGGGTTTCGATATAGCCGTTAGGCCCATTAACGACGACTAAACGACTAAGTAGGCCCACTGGGCCCCAAAAGAGGCTTATAAAACCAATACGAGGGGACCCGACAAGTCGGTCCGGACATATGAGCTGAACGCTCCCGATAATATGCCTTTAAGTAGGCCCCGATGATATGCCTTTGAGTAGGCCCCGATATTGAATCCCTGAGAATGCTGGCCCTGTCCCGATGACGAGGGGACCCGAGCGGTGACCAAAGGAGATAACTCTGGAGTCCCCGACATCCGTCGGGACTTGCCACCAGAGAATGACGCCGAGAAACACGCCCACTATCAACATAGTGGGGAAGTGGCCTGAAAAGACGGAACGTGGGCAAGTGGCTGAGATAAACGGAACGTGGGCTAACTGCCCCCAGCAGTTATCGCAACAGGTAGCTGGGGTAACTCCTCCCCTATATAAAGGAAGGAGTTACCTCAGGATTGAGACATTGACATTCACATACTCATACTTGCTTGCCTACATCGAGATACTCATTTAAGCATCGGAGAGGGATTCTGGGTCACCGCCCGGTCTATCCCCTTCTTGCAGGATTACTTGGAGCAAAGGAGTTCGGACTTCCGTCAAGAACGTGCCGGAGTTCCAACCGTGATCCAACATTGGCGCCGTCTGTGGGAAACGTAACAAAAAGCAAAGATAGCTTCTACCCAATCGATGGCTGGCAAGCAGAAGAAGAAACAAGGGCAATCTGGCGGTTCCCGCCATCCTGCTGGAACTCTGAATTCAGGGCTGCCGGAGCGCACTGTTGATCGGAATGATCCTCCCCCTGCTGTTTCCCAAACACGGGGGAATCATGATGATCACGAGGATTCCATTCGAAACTCGTCGGAGGGCAGAGAAGAGATACCGAGGAGGGACCAGGATGCTCCGACCAAGGTGGACTTGGCGAACGCTGTGATGGATGCCATGCCGATATTCCTGGAGACTATGGAGGCTCTCCTGGACCGAAGGGAGGCTGCCAAGAAGAAGGAGGAAGAGTTGCCTCCGCCTCCGCCTCCACCGAGGGAGAATCGGGACGGGCAGGAGGCCCAACCCGAGTACCAGGACAAGGGCAAGGAGCCCGCTCAGTCGGAGCAGTTCGTGATTGATGGGCCTGGGCCGGTGCAGCATAGGACCATCCCTCTTAATGGTCCTATCACCCCTGACCAGGTGGTGAAGATCGTGAGCATCTGTATGGGGGACATGAAGAAGATGATGTCAGAGCTGAGGGATCGATCCACTCATCCCTTTGTTCCCCGATTGGTGAACACCACTGCCCCGCCAGGACTTGGTATCCCGACAATCAAGGAATATGATGGCGAGGAAGATCCAGTTCGCCATGTCCAGAAGCACGTTATGGCTTGTCTAGGCAGAGCCCCGAATGACGACATAGTGTTCGTTCTGTTCCCGGTCACGCTTGGTGAGAGGGCCCTGACATGGTTTTCAGCCTTCCTCCACGGTGCATCTCTACCTGGACCCAGATGCATGATCGATTCATCCAGCAGTATCAGGGCCGTCGGCGTCTCTTGAAAAGCGCGAGGTCCCTGGCAGAGGTGGTACAGAGGCCCGATGAGTCGCTGGCGCATTACTACCAGAGGTACACTGCCAGCGTGGCCGAGATTGATGAGGAAATGTCGGAGGGAGAGACCATCCGCACCTTCATTCGGAACCTGACAGCACCATATGGTTCCGACCTGATGCACAGCGTGGCTGAGAAGGCTGTGTGGAACATGGAGGCGTTGCAAAAGAGGGTGAAGCAGAAAATCGACGTACAGGAGTCGAAGATAGCTGCCGGAGAGCTCGACCCTCCGAAATCGAACAAGGGGAAGCAGTCGTTCAAGCCCTCAGACGATCGCAGGAGGAAAGATAAACCCGAGAGCAGTCGGGGTCGAAGCCGCCCTAATCGGAGGGAAGACAAGCGTCCCTCGAAGTCGGACAAGCGGGAGGACCGTTACACTCCTCTCATTTGCTCCATGGGTGTTGTGTTGGCAGTGATGGACCGACATGGTATCGCCAGGTACCCCCCGAAAAAGGAGGGAGAGTTCATGGGAGCTCGCACTGATCGTTATTGTCGTTTCCATCACACAAGCGGTCACGACACTAACCACTGTCGGGAGTTGAAGAAGGAGATTTAGAAGCTGATCCAGAGGGGGAAGCTCAAGGAATTTGTGGCTGGGCAACGGGGCCGATCTCGTTCCCGGTCCCGATCACGGTCCCGCGATCGGTCCCCGAAGAAGGAGAAGCCCGAGTCTTCCAATGCTCGCAAGGAGAAGCGGGGAACCATTAATGTGATCCATGGAGGATTTGCTGCAGGAGGTGATACCACGGCATCTCGAGAGGTCTATGCTTCTCGAATTCCTATTGCTGTGGTGCTGGGCAAGAGGGCCCGATCTTGGACTCCGAAGGAAGAAATGGTGATTCCCTTCTCGGCGGAGGACCTGATAGGATTGGAGACCCCGCACGATGATGCTTTTGTCATGACCCTGAACGTGGATGGGTACGCGATGAAGCGAATCCTGATTGATGGAGGGAGCTCCTCCGACATTTTGTTCATGGACGCGCTGGAAGCCATGGGAAAAACCAAGAAGGATATGAAGCGTGCGGACTTCCTGATGGTCGGATTTTCTGGGTTTACCTCTTACCCGGTGGGGATGATTACCTTACCGGTTGAGTTCGGTAGTGGCTGGAAGTCGGAGAAGAGGAATGTGGAGTTCGTGGTGGTCGAGTCTGCGTGGACTTACAATGCAATTATCGGGAGGACCACCATCAACCCGCTGGGGGCAATTGCCTCAACTGTCCATCCGAAGATGAAGTTTCCGACCAACCACGGAGTCGGGGAAGTCAGGGGCGATCAGGTGGCCTCCAGAAAGTGCTATGTCAATGCCACTCGAAGGAGGAATCGGGAGGCTATGACTGTTTTCCAGACTGATGCCGATCCCAGAGAGGAGTTCGGGCGTCCCGCCCCGATGGAAGATTTGAAGGAGGTCGAGATCGATGGACCTCAGAGGAAGGTGAAGATCGGGTCCGCTCTGACTGAGGAGACGGCCCAAGAACTGATTGATTTATTGAAGGAGTTCAAGGAGCTGTTTGCCTGGTCCCCGAGCAACATGCCAGGAATCAGCCCTGATGTGATTACTCATGAGCTGAAGATTGACCCCGCGATCAAGCCGGTTACACAGAGAAGGCGCCCGATGGGTGCCGACAAGAAGATCGCGATCCAGCAAGAGGTGGGCAGGTTGCTCGATGCTGGATTTATTAAGGAGGTCCGATTCCAGACCTGGGTCGCAAACCCAGTCCTGGTGAAGAAGAGCAATGGCAAGTGGCGGATGTGTGTTGATTTCCGCGACCTGAACAAAGCATGCCCGAAGGATTGCTATCCGCTCTCGAGGATCGACCAGCTGGTGGATGCCACATCGGGACATGAGCTGCTGAGCTTTATGGATGCCTACTCCGGCTACAATCAGATCAAGATGTCCAAGGAGGATGCCCCCCACACCGCTTTTTATGCTGATAGTGACATCTATCACTATGATATCATGCCTTTTGGACTGATCTATGCAGGTGCAACTTATCAGAGGATGGTGAACAAGCTGTTTGGGGATATGCTAGGAAAAATGATGGAGGCCTATGTGGACGATATGCTAGTGAAGTCCCGACAGGCCGAGGATCATGTTCACAACTTGGCCACAGCGTTTGAGTGGATGAGGCTTCATCAAGTTTGCTTGAACCCGACCAAGTGTGCCTTCGGAGTGCACTCAGGGAAGTTTCTGGGCTTCATGGTGAGCCAGAGGGGAATCGAGGTGAACCCTGAGAAGCTGAAGGCAATCGAGGAGATGAAGTCCCCGACGAACCATCGGGAGGTGCAGGTGCTGAATGGCCGATTGGCCGCGATGAATCGCTTCCTGTCCAAGGCAAGTGATCGATCCATGCCGTTCCTTGAAGTGCTGAGGGCCAACAAGAAGTTTGAGTGGACTGCTAAGTGCGAAGAGGCGTTCCAGACACTCAAGCAGCACCTCCGCACCCGCCCACCGTTGGCGAAGCCCATTCCAGGCGAGCCACTCTATATGTATTTGGCTGTTTCTGAATTTGCTGTTAGCTCTGTCTTAGTGAAAGTCGTAGAGGGTAACCAAGTCCCCGTCTATTATGTAAGCAAGGCACTCGCCAAGTCTGAAATGAATTATCCCGCCATTGAGAAGTATCTTTATGCGTTGATTGTCACTACTCGGAAGCTAAGACCTTACTTCCATGCGCATGAAATTACTGTTTTGACGAATCAACCCTTGAAACATTTTTTGAACCGACCTGATGCGTCGGGGAGATTAGTGAAATGGGCAGTCGAGCTTAGTGAGTTCCGCATTCACTTTGCTCCGAGAACGGCTATTAAGGGCCAAGCGTTGGCGGATTTCATAGCAGAGTCTACAGCCCCCGATCTAGAAGAAGCGGGCCCGGTAGAGGGGGCAACCATGGAAGTCCCGATAGTAGAACAGTAAGAACAGCTCGATAACGAAGACATTTGGGAGGTGTATACCGATGGCTCCTCAAATTCAGAAGGATCGGGAGCAGGGTTCGTACTGATACCGCCAGGTGGAGGCGAGCCCCTCCAATATGCCTTGGCCTTGACGTTTAGGGCCACCAACAATGAAGCTGAATATGAGGCTCTCATCACCGGCCTCAAGATTGCCAAAGGGACGGGGGTTGGTCACTTAAAGGTGAAGTCTGATGCTAGCCTGATTGTAAACCAAGTCCAGGGGCGGTATGAAGCAAAGAGCCCGATGATGAAGAAGTACCTTCGTGAGGTGCAAACCTTGATGGAGAGTTTCAAGAGCTTCGATATTGAAGCGATCCCGAGGGAGGATAATGTGGAAGCAGATGCCTTGAGCAAGTTCGCCTTGGGGGCACCCCTCGATGAAATTCGGAAGGTGCACTTCTTGGAGAAGGTGATCCTGTCAACCACCGATCAATCGGAGGTATGTGCCATTGAGACCGGATCGGTGGAGCCCACTTGGATGACCCCGATAGCCGCGTACCTGACTACGGGGGCAGTCCCCGATGATGAAGTAGCAGCTGGCAAATTATGCCGAATCGCGGCCAATTATGTGATGGTGGACAATCAGTTGTATAAAATGGGGCATTTAACTCCTTACCAGAAATGTGTGGCTGAGCCCGACACAGATCGGATCCTCAGGGAGGTGCACGAAGGATACTCGGCTTCTCATGAAGGTGCCCGATCCGTCGTGAGGAAAGTGCTGAACCTGGGCTATTACTGGCCCTCGATGAATAAGGAGGCAACGATGCTAGTCCGATCCAGTGACGCGTGCCAGAGGTACGCCCCGAATATCGCGGCCCCAGATGCCAATTTGACGTCCATCAAGAGTGCTTGGCCCTTCGCGCAATGGGGAATCGATTTGGTGGGACCCCTACCAGTTGCAAAAGGTCAGTGCCGATATTTGATTGTGGCTATTGATTATTTCTCGAAGTGGATAGAAGCTAAGGCATTGGCCAAGACAACGGGGAATCATATCCTCAAATTCCTCCAGACCCATATCATATCCAGATATGGGATCCCTAAGGCGTTGATCAGTGATAACGGCCCTCCGTTTAACGGGGCCTAGTGGAAGGAACTCCTGGAGGAACTGAAAATTGAGCATCGGACAGCCTCTGTCCATCATGCTCAGACCAATGGACAGGTGGAGTCAGCCAACAAGATCGTGATGGATGGCCTGAAGAAGAGGGTCTATGCCTTGAAGGGCAAATGGCTGGACGAGCTGGAAAATGTGCTTTGGGCTGTTACAACAACACCCAAACGATCGACTGGGGAGACTCCGTTTGGCCTTGTTTACGGCACGGAAGCAGTTGCCCCCGTTGAAATAGCTGTGGCATCCCATCGGACGAGGTATTACGAACCACTGTCGAATGATCAAATGAGGCGTCTGGACTTGGACTTGGTCGAAGAGAAGAGGCGGAATTCCGAGGAGGCCCAGGCTCGGATGCGCCTGGCAACAGCCCGATATTACAATCGGCGAGTCAAGTCTCGACAGTTCTTTGTCGGGGAACTGGTCTGGCGTCGGAACAAACTTACCCTTTTGGATCGGATCAACAAGATGTCGCCAAAATGGGAAGGACCTTATAAGATCATGGGGATGCCAGCTCGAAATGTGTATAAGTTGGAAGACCTCGATGGCAATGTGTTGAAACATTTTTTCAGTGGTGAACACTCGAAGAAATGTCATGTCTGATATTAGTCGCCTTTGGTGGTGCAAGTTGTTTATCGTCTTGATTTGATATAAACAGGTTTTGAGCCATCAATGAATAAAGAGGATGCTTCCGATTAAATCGCCTTAAGTGGTGTGGATAAATCGCCTTAAGTGGCGTGGTTAAATCGCCTTAAGTGGTGTAGCTAAGCTTCGATCCTGAAGCAAAAACACTCGCGTGTGTTCTATTTATAATTGTTCTCGACCCCTAGATTTTTTTATGTATAGGACATGGGTCTCGATGTAATCTTTATTTTTGTACCATATGTAATTGTACAACGCATATTAATGGAAATTTACGTTTCAAGCATGCATCATATTTTTCCAAAAAATGTGTCATTCAAATCATTGTTTCTAAAACGCTTTACTCACCATTTTCGTTAAGAATGGGTAAACTGCACAATTTCCCTCGTATCACGGCTCTTCCATTTTTCAAGGCCGACGTTGACTAAATCCGGACTACCACGATAAAGACAAAACAAGACTATCGGAGAAAGCCTGCGTAGCGTGGAGTGCTACAATTATTTAGCATTGGAAATGCGACAGATAGAAACATCAGAGTTAAGTGCTCGTTCCAAAGTCCGAACAAGTGGTAAAAAGTAAATCCATTTTGAAAAAAACCTTATTGCATTACCTTCGTTCGGATTTTGGGGCTGTTGGATTATGGGGACGTAATACCACGGAATGCTAAACGTGTACTAGCAAGAAATCTAATCTATGTAGCGAAATTAGCACACTTACCTTTTAGCTTTCCCGCCCGAGAACGATGTGGAGGGAGTTCTGATCCTCGGTCGGAACCACGTGCAAGTTCTTCGTCAGAAGAAGTCCCACGCGATGTAGCTCCACAACAAGACCTCTGATCTATTCTTCAACGGAGATGGACCTCAGACTTCATGTTGGTGGTGCCGAAAATTTGACTAGGGTGACAAGTTTTCTTAATGGAGATCCTTGTTCTTAATTGTGTGTTTAAACCCTTAGGAGTCACCCCTATATATAGTATTGGGCGGAGTTGCCAAAAGGCAACTCCACCCTATGTGGTACTAGGGTTTCGGCCGTACCATGTAAAAAGGGGGGGAGGCCCATTTTGGGCCTCCCTTGTCAATTACTAATTGGATTTGGCCCAATAAGCCCATATTGACAATTACCTAATTAACTTAGGTAATTCCCTTAATTAGCGGGCTCCTATTACGACGCCACGTCACCATATGCTAACAGCTCCCACTCGCCGGAATGGGAGGGTGCTCGTTAATCTATACGATTACGCAATGGTATCAACATCTCAGTCTTCAGTCTTCGTCTCCGTCTCAGAATAGTTCATACGAGGCTTGCCGTGCGACCGGCGGATACGACGGGCATCGTGCTACTCATCTGTTAGGAGTATTGTAGCGCCCGCAGAACGTTGATTCACTTTTCATGAACCAAACTTGTTAGAAATAAAATATGTACCGCACTGCACCCTTGGTCTACTGTTAATTCTCCAATTGCCCAGTTTTCCACAAAGGAATACTTCTCCAGGGCATCCGTACAAGTGTTCACAACCTTCAACTAATATCCGGTTGGCGGCCACCTAGTGAACACGAGAGTCGGTGAATTAAAGGTGAACTTGACCATCCCCATCGCTTATACCCTTTATTTGACTCAACCGGTTTCCAAGACGTGTTCACTTGGCTGTTTTCTTTGGCACTACGCTCGTAGGCCGGGAAGCGAGCATTGAGCCAGACCTTAGGTATAAGTTCTGAGTCCGTGAGGATACTTTGGATGCCTCTTCATAAGACAACCGAGCATGACTCCGTGGTCGAACGTGGCACGCGCAGTATGAAGCACGCGTCGATAGCACACCTGGTAAAACCAGTGTTAGGATATGTCAATAATGCTATCTCAGAATATCTCATCTAGCCTTGAATGTGATATACAGTGATGGACAAAGTCCAACTCGGCGATTTACAAAACGAAGATTAAGTCATGTTGTTAAGCGTGACAATGTTATCGTTTTGCTTAATCAAGTTTACTCCCCTGATTCTTAGCCAATCTTGTTATGGTAGAGGTCCCTCTTTCCATACAAGATGACCGTGCCTGTGTGACAAGGCAAGGTTCACATTCGACATAAATTTTGGTGGAAGAATTTTACTTCTTCCTACGACTTAGTTTATAGACCGTAAAATTCGATGTTGTTAATCATTATGACGTCGATAAATCATAAACTCAAATTGCAATTCCTTTATTCAAATTGAAACATAATTTAAAATGTCAAAATTTTATCACTTTACAACCCACAAAGTTTAAGCCTTACGTAATCCAACCAGTTTTACGTGCTTTTCAAAAATCTCTCTACGTAACGGCTTAGGTAAAGGATCTGCAGCCATATTGTCTGTAGGCAAGTATTCTAAAGCGATTATGTTGTCTTCCAGAACAGATTTAGTATAATTATTTCACATCAATGTGCTTTGTCCTACTATGGTACTTTGGATTCTTAACTGCCGCAATGGCCACCTGACTGTCGGAGTACACCTTCACATGTTTACTGTTCTTGTCGGTGCCAATTAATGCAGTAAGAAGCCTCTTCAGCCAGACCGCTTCTTGTGAGTTTTTGGAGAGGGCAACGAATTCTGATTCCATAGTGGAAAGCGTGACACAAGATTGCTTCTTGCCCACCCATGATATGGCAACATTAGCAAGGAGGAAAACTCCTCCTGTGGTGGACTTACGATCATCCGATCGCCGCCGTGGTCAGGGTCACTATAACCGATCAATTCGAGCTGATTTCCCTCATAGCACAGAACGTAGTCGGCAGTACCTTTTAGATATCTGATAATTCGTTTTACGACCTTTAGATGTTGATAACTAGGATCTGATTGGAATCTTGCTACTAGGCCCACAACGTAACAAATGTCTGGCCGAGTACAGAGCATGGCGTACATTAGACTCCCTACCATGCTCAGATACTCTGCATTCTTCATCTGTTCACGCTCCTGCTGGTTTTTGGGCAATCACGCTTCGATAGCGCGCACCCAAACACAAGCGGCATATCCACGGGTTTAACATCCAGCATTCTGAATCTTTTCAACAGTTTGTTGATATTTGATTCCTGAGATAGACATAATTTCCGGCTGGCACGATCTCGGGAAATTTTGATGCCTAAGATGTACGTGGCCTCTCCCGTGTCTTTCATCTCGAATGCTGATGCTAACCAAGACTTTGATTTATTCATGAAACTCATATCGTTTGCAGAAATGAGTATATCATCCACGTTGTTGGATCACGGTTGGAACTCCGGTACGTTCTTGACGGAAGTCCGAACTCCTTCGCTCCAAGTAATCCTGCAAGAAGGGGATAGACCGGGCGGTGACCCAGAATCCCTCTCCGATGCTTAAATGAGTACCTCGATGCAGGCAAGCAAGTATCAGTATGTAAGTATATGAACGTATCAATCCTGAGGTAACTCCTTCCTTTATATAGGAGAGGGGTCACCTCAGTACATGTTGACATAACTGCCACGTTCCGTTTATTCCGTCCAGTAGCCCACGTTCCGTCTTTTCAGGTCACTTCCCCAATATGTTGATAGTGGGCGTGTTTCTCGGCATTGTTCTCTGGTGGCAAGTCCCGACGGATGTCGGGGAATCCATAGTTATCTCCTTTGGTCACCGCTCGGGGCCCCTCGTCATCGGGACAGGGCCAGCATTCTCAGGAATTCAATATCGGGGCCTACTTAAAGGCATATCATCGGGGCCTACTTAAAGGGGTATCACCGGGGCCTACTTAAAGGCGTATCATCGGGGCCTACTAAAAGGCGTATCATCGGAGCCTACTTAAAGGCATAGGATCGGCAGCGTTCAACTCGTATGTCGGGAACGACCTTGTCGGGTCCCCTCGTATTGGTCTTATAAGCCTCTTTTGGGGCCCAGTGGGCCTTCTTCGCCGTTTAGTCGCCGTTAATGGGCCTGACGGCTATATCGAAACCCATCATTTGCCCCCAAGACACGAGGGACTTATAGTTCGTCTTGTCTTTCAACTCCGAACCTCTCGATATTCCGAGGATAACCACCGAATCCAAAAAGATTTCTCGATTACTCAGCTATTAAATGCGATGGGTGATGAAGTGACGGCTTGGGTGCCGGTGCCTGCTTTTCTGAAAAAGCGCTTTCTAGCCGTTTTGTCCCTAGTGTTTCGACGATTCAGGTTGAGGCGTTTCATCTTCAACGGTCTAGATCGCAACGTCTCTTTGGCTATCCTCTCTCCTATAAAACCTCAAATCTTGGTACTATTCAGTTCTCCTCTACCGTTTCATTCTCTATGTTTTCAAAAGCTCAAGCTCTCCTTTCTATTCTCTGATCAGTACCCCGGCGACCAGGATCTCCGACCATCAAGATCGTCCTTTCTTCTCCGATTCAACATGTCTGGTAAGGCTTCCTCCTTCGATTCAGAAGAAACATGTTAGCATAGCTTTTCCTTTTATCTTAATCAACTTACCCGAACTTTTGCGGAAATCATCTGTGCCTTTTCTTGTCATGATTACTTTCCAGACGGTGAGTCCAGTTCCGGGGGGAGGAAGCCCTTCAAGTTCGATTATGCTTGTAATGAGATTTCAGACACCGCCTATGATGCAGCTCTCCGGGAGGGGTGTATTACTTCCACCTGGGAGCCTCACTTCCCTTTTCCTTGGCCTCGCGTCCCAGGTGACCCTGTGGTCACTCGTCCCCGGGAAGGGGAGGTATTTGTCTCCACCGGGCAAATATCGGCAGGGATCCGATTCCCCTTCTGTGGGAATTTAGTCGAGATGTGTGAATATTATAAAACACATCCGACTAATTTTTCCCCCCACGCCATTTGTGTGTGGAATGCCTTCCTTGTTCTCTGCCTTCGCCAATAGTGGACCTACAGCCTCCGACTCTTCCGGACCTTCTACGGGGTCTGCACCTTCTACCCGCGGATGCCTAAATGGAGCAAGGCGCAGCTCTCTCGGTACAGCTGGAAGAGGAATTATTTCTTCATCCGAAACAGCTCTATTCCGTGGCCTCGATGGGAGGTTGAAGCGGACCCTGCTCCAGCTTTTCACACTTACTCCGAGGAGGATTTCCAAATTCTCCACTGCATCCAGCTTTATCGCTGGGGGAATCTTTCACTCCCCTCGACGCCAACTCCATCAGGGAGCAAGACCTGGTTCAGACCGGGATCCGACTCCTTGATGTCGCCTCCGGGGGTCAACTCTTCGACGGCCCTTCTATCCTCGTTCCTTGGGTAATATTCTAATTGCACTTTCGTTTTCGTCTTTGCAGCTAAGAAGGTATCATTGCTGACCAATCTCGTGCTTAAGCAGGCGGAGACAGACATTGTCCAACTCCCCGCGAGGAAGAGGAAGTCTTCGAAGAGGGCCACCTCCTCCTCAGCACCTCCCACTTCGGAGCAGATCAAGCGGGCCCGGGTGGAGAAGATGGAGCAGATCTTCAACATCAAGACTCCCGAGGAAGGTAAACAGCTCCGCTTAGCAATTCGATTATACAGGAGGCGCATTCCCAAGGAGTTAATCCCCTCCGATAAGGGAGCCCGAATCGAAGGGATCAAACGCATCCTGCAAGGGGAAACTCCCCGCATTCTCAAAGCGGGTTACTACAATTATTACGGGAAGGACCAGTACCTCTCCCGTCGCTTCATCTGGTGTAAGGATCCTGATCAACTTCCTAATTTTCTTTCTGAAGCTTCTCGTCCTCAAGCTGCAGGTCAGTCGGGAGCTGGAGCTTCCGCGGGGACGCCACCCTCCGACGCCCGGGTCGGAGAGCCCCTCCTGTCACTTCCTGCCCCGACGAGATCGGGGACCGAAGACGCCCCGACGGACGGTCAATTCCGTCGGGTGGTTGATCTGGACGTCTCCCATTCTTCTGAGGAGGCGAGCGAAGGCCAGCCCCTGGTTCGTCGTCGGGGGTGTGAGGCAGACCCCGCTGGAGCCAACTTCCGAAGGGCTGCCTCCATCTTCTCCAGCACAGCAGCTTTCGCCAGTCTTGAGCCTGACTCACGAGGGGACGACGGGTTCTCATGGCGGCTCGGAGGCGCGCACTGCCGACGCTCAGGTCATTCCTCCTTCTCTCCCCTTAGACGGGAGCTTCTATCGGCTTTACGCCCCCGACTAGGCGGCAGCTCCCTGGACCCCGATCGAGTCATTGCAGGGGGTCCCGCTGTGTCGGAACAATGTGTCACCGGAACTGGGTCTGCACCTGCTGGCAGGTTCAGTTCCGCCGTCTATGATGCTTCCACTCTCCTTGGCCCAAGAGGACATCCACGCGGACATTCGCGCTATGGCCGTTCGCCGTGTGGAGGTAAGGCTTCCTGTTTTTACACTTAGTATATAATGTAAAATATTCTCATGTACTAACCTCCCTTCTTTTCCACAGGAAATGGCGGACCAGCACCGCTGCTTCGGGTACATCCTGGCCCTGGAGGAGGCCTTGAAGGAGGAGCGAGCCAAGGTGGCCCCCGAGGTCCAGGCCAAGCTCAAGGAGGATCTGGCTGCCTCCGAATCGTCGAGGGGTAAGTTGGTTAAGGAGCAGGCCCTCCTTAACCAGAAGAATCTGGACCTCCTGAGGCAGGTCCACGATTTTGAGAGGTTGCTGAAGCAGGAGCGCCAAAGGCTCAACGAAGAGCAGCACGGGCGTGCGGAGGATCGGGACAGGCATGTCCTCGAGAAGAAGGCCCTTGAGGACGCCAAGGCGGGGCTGGAGGGTGAGAAGGTCCTTCTCACCAACCGGTCCCAACAGCTGGAGCGGGAGGTCGCCGAGTTCCCCGCCAAGCTGGCTGAAGCTGAAGCCAAGGGACGGGAAGATTATCGGGGCTCCGAGGCTTTCCAAGCGGATGCGGTGAAGTTCTATACAGCGGAGGTGGAGACCACCTTGCTTAATGCTGTCGAGGAGCTCCATCTGGAGTATGGTGGTGCCATCGACTTCACCAAGTTTCCGACTCTCGCCCCCTTCGCGGAGAGGTATTTCAACCTTTCCGAGGAGAGCGACGGGGCCAACACCCCCGAGGGGGCTGCGGGTGCTGAAGGCACGGTGGAGCCTCCAAGTGCAGAACTGCCGACAACTGATCCCCCGATGATCGACCCTTCACCGGCTGACTTCCCAGAGTCCGATCCTCCCGCGGCTAATCTTCCAGGATCCGATCCTCCGACCGCGGAGCCTTCCGCCACAGACCTCGTGGACCCTGCTCCTCTCGACGCTGCCAAGGATCAAGCTTAGTCGCTTTACTTTTGAATCCTTGTAATTTCCTTCGTTTGTCGTGAACCTCTTAGATCTTTATAATACCAATCTCTTTTGGTTCCGATTATCGCTGCACCACTTAAGGTGAATTAACCACGCCACTTAAGGCGATTCGATCATACCACATAAGAGTGGTTTCGACGCGTCACTTAAGACATTTTACCCACACCACCTAAGGTGATTTAATCGTGCCACTTAAGGCGAAACCACGCCACTTAAGGCAAAACCACGCCACTTAAGGCGAAACCACGCCACTTAAGGCAAAACCACGCCACTTAAGGAGAAACCACGCAACTTAAGGCGAAACCACGCCACTTAAGGCGAAACCACACCACTTAAGGTGATTTAACTGCACCCCTTAAGGCGAAACTACGCCACTTAAGGCGGAACCACACCACTTAAGGTGATTTAACTGCACCCTTTAAGGCGAAACTACGCCACTTAAGGCGGAACCACACCACTTAAGGCGATTTAGCTACACCACTTAAGGCGATACCACACCACTTAAGGCGATTTAGCTACACCACTTAAGGAGATTTAATTGGAAGCAACCTCTTTATTCATTGATGGCTCGAAACCTGTTTAAAGCGAATCAAAACGATAAACAACTTGCACCACTGAAGGCGACTTCGATAAATAAATTGCACCACTGAAGGCGACTTCGGTAAATAACTTGCACCACTGAAGGCGAATTAATATCAAGCATGACATTTCTTCAAGTGTTCGCCACTGAAAGAATGCTTCAATACATTGCCATCGAGGTCTTCCAACTTATACGCATTTCGAGCTGGCATCCTCACGACTTTATAAGGCCCTTCCCATTTTGGTGACATCTTGTTGATCCGATCCAAAAGGGTAAATTCATTCCGACGCCAGACCAGTTCCCCGACAAAGAACTGTCGAGACTTGACTCGTCGATTATAATATCGGGTCGTCGCCAAGCGCATCCGAGCCTGGACCTCCTCGGCACTCCGCCTCTTCTCTTCGACCAAGTCTAAGTCCAGACGCCTCATTTCATCATTCGACAGAGGTTCATAATACCTCGTCCGATGGGATGCCACAGCTATTTCGACGGGAGCAACTGCTTTCGTGCCATAAACAAGGCCAAACGAAGTCTCCCCAGTCGATCGTTTGGGTATCGTTCTAACAGCCCAAAGCACATTTTCCAGCTCATCCAGCCATTTGCCCTTTAAGGCATGGACCCTCTTCTTCAGGCCATCCATCACGATCTTGTTGGCTGACTCCACCTGTCCATTGGTTTGAGCATGACGGACAGAGGCTGTCCGATTCTCAATTTTCAGTTCCTCCAGGTACTCCTTCCACTGGGCCCCGTTAAACTGGGGGCCATTATCACTGATCACCACCTTGGGGATCCTGTATCGGGATATGATATGGGTCTGAAGGAATTTGAGGATATGGTTCCCCGTTGTCTTGGCCAATGCCTTAGCTTCTATCAATTTCGAAAAATAATCAATAGCCACGACTAAATATCGGCACTGACCTTTTGCAACTGGAAGGGGTCCCACCAAATCGATTCCCCATTGCGCGAAGGGCCAAGCACTCTTGATGGACGTCAGATCGGCAGCTGGAGCCACGATATTCGGGGCGTACCTTTGGCAAGCGTCACAAGATCGGACTAGCATCGTTGCCTCCTTATTCATCGAGGGCCAGTAATAGCCCAGGTTCAGCACTTTCCTCACGATGGATCGGGCACCTTCATTACAAGCCAAGTGTCCTTCGTGCACCTCCCTAAGGATCCGATCTGTGTCGGGCTCAGCCACACATTTCAAGTAGGGAGTTACATACCCCTTTTTGTACAGTTGATTGTCCACCATCACATAATTGGGCGCAATTCGGCGTATTTTGCCGGCTGCCACTTCATCATCAGGGACTGCCCCCGTAGTCAGATACGCGACTATCGGGGTCATCCAAGTGGGCTCCTCCGATCCGATCTCGATGGCACATACCTCCGATTGATCGGTGGTTGATAGGATCACCTTCTCCAAGAAATGCACATTCCGGCTTTCATCAAGGGGTGCCCCCAAGGCGAACTTGCTCAAGGCATCTGCTTCCACATTATCCTCCCTCGGGATCGCCTCAATATCGAAGCTCTTGAAACTCTCCTTCAGGGTTTGCACCTCGCGAAGATACTTTTTCATCATCGGGCTCTTTGCTTCGTATCGCCCCTGGACTTGGTTCACGATCAGGCTAGCATCACACTTCACCATTAAGTGACCAACTCACGTTCCTTTAGCAATCCTGAGGCCAGTGATGAGAGCCTCATACTCAGCTTCATTGTTGGTGGCCCTAAATGTCAAGGCCAAGGCATATCAGAGGGGCTCGCCTCCGTCTGATGGTATCAGTACGAAACCTGCTCCCGATCCTTCTGAATTGGAGGAGCCATCGGTGTACATCTCCCAAGTATTTTCAGCGTCGGTCTGTTCTGACTGCTCTGTTATCGGGACCTCCGTGGTTGCCCCCTCTACAGGGCCCGCTTCTTCTAGATCGGGGGCTGTAGACTCTGCTATGAAATCCGCCAACGCCTGGCCCTTAATAGCCGTTCTCGGAGCGAAATGAATGCGGAATTCACTTAGCTCGACTGCCCATTTCATTAATCTCCCCGACGCATCAGGTCGGTTCAAGAAATGTATCAAGGGCCGATTCGTCAAAACGGTAATCTCATGCGCATGGAAGTAAGGTCTCAGATTCCGAGCGGTAACAATCAACGCATAAAGATACTTCTCAACCGCGGGATAATTCATTTCAGACTTGGCGAGTGCCTTGCTTACATAATAGACGGGGACTTCATCTCCTCGATTGCCTTCAGCTTCTCAGGGTTCACCTCGATTCCCCTCTGGCTCACCATGAAGCCCAGAAACTTCCTCGAGTGCACTCCGAAGGCACATTTGGTCGGGTTCAAGCGAACTTGATGAAGCCTCATCCGCTCAAACGCTGTGGCCAAGTTGTGAACATGATACTCGGCCTGTCGGGACTTCACCAGCATGTCATTCACATAGGCCTCCATCGTTTTTTCCAGCATATCCCCGAATAGTTTGTTCACCATCCTCTGATAAGTTGCACATGCATTGATCAGTCCAAAGGGCATAACATCATAGTGATAGATGTCACTATCAGCATAAAAGGCGGTGTGGGGGGCATCCTCCTTGGACATCTCGATCTGATTGTAGCCGGAGCTCAGCAACTCATGTCCCGATGTGGCATCCACCAGCTGGTCAATCCTCGGGAGCGGGTAGCAATCCTTCGGGCATGCCTTGTTCAGGTCGCGGAAATCAACGCACATACGCCACTTGCCATTGCTCTTCTTCACCAGGACTGGGTTGGCGACCCAGGTCTGGAATCGGAGCTCCTTAATAAATCCAGCATCGAGCAACCTGCACACCTCCTGCTGGATCGCGATCTTCTTGTCGGCACCCATCGGGCGCCTTCTCTGTGTGATCGGCTTGATCGCGGGATCAATCTTCAGCTCATGAGTAATTACATCAGGGCTGATTCCTGGCATGTCGCTCGGGGACCAGGCAAACAGCTCCTTGAACTCCTTCAGCAAATCAATCAGTTCTCGGGCCGTCTTCTCCGACAGGGCGGACCCGATTTTCACCTTTCTTTGAGGTCCATCGATCTCGACCTCCTTCAAATCCTCCATCGAGGCGGGACGCCCAAACTCCTCTCGGGGATCAGCGTCAGTCTGGAAAACAGTCATAGCCTCTCGATTCCTCCTTCGAGTGGCATTTACGTAGCACCTCCTGGAGGCTATCTAATCGCCCTGGACCTCCCCGATTCCGTGGTCGGTCGGGAACTTCAGCTTCTGATGGACAGTTGAGGCAACTGCCCCCAGCGGGTTGATGGTAGTCCTCCCGATAATGGCGTTGTAGGTCCCCGCTGACTCGACCACCACGAACTCCACATTCCTCTTCTCCGACTTCCAACCACTTCCGAACTCGACCGGTAAGGTAATCATCCCCACCGGGTAAGAGGTAGAGCCCGAAAATCCGACCATCGGGAAGTCCGCAGGCTTCAAGTCCTTCTTGGTTTTTCCCTTGGCCTCCAGTGCATCCATGAACAGAATATCAGAGGAGCTCCCTCCATCTATCAAGATTCGCTTCATCTCGTACCCATCCACGTTCAGATTCACGACCAAAGCGTCATCGTGCGGGGTCTCCACACCTATCAGGTCCTCCGCTGAGAAGGGAATCACCATTTCTTCTTTCGGAGTCCAATTTCGGGCCCTCTTGCCCAACACCACAGCAATGGGAATCCGAGAAGCATAGACCTCCCGAGATGCCGTGGTATCTCCTCCCGCAGCAAGTCCTCCATGAATCACATTAATGGTCCCCTGCTTCTCCTTACGGGCATTGGAAGACTCGGGTTTATCCTTTTTCGGGGATCGACCACGAGATCGGGAACGGGAACGGGATCGGCCCTGTTGCCCAGCCACAAATTCCTTGAGCTTCCCCCGCTGGATCAGCTTCTCAATCTCCTTCTTCAACTCCCGACAATGGTTGGTGTCGTGACCGTTGGCACGATGGAAACGACAAAAACGATCGGTGCGAGCTCCCATGAACTCTACATCCTTCTTCGGGGGATACCTGGCGATACCCTGTCGGTCCATCACCGCCAACACAGCACTCATGGAACAAATGAGAGGAGTGTAGTGGTCCTCCCGCTTGTCCGACTTCGAGGAACGCTTGTCTTCCCTCCGATCGGGACGACCTCGACCCCGACTGCTCTCGGGTTTATCTTTTCTCCTGCGATCGTCCGAAGGTTTGAACGACTGCTTCCCCCTGTTTGATTTCGGAGGGTCAAGGTCTCCAGCAGCTATCTTCGACTCCTGTACGTCGATTTGTTGCTTCACCCTTTTCTGCAACGCCTCCATGTTCCACACAGCCTTCTCAGCCACGCTGTGCATCAGGTCGGAACCATATGGTGCTGTTAGGTTCCGAATGAAGGTGCGGATGGTCTCTCCCTCCGACATTTCCTCATCAATCTCGGCCACGCTGGCAGTGTACCTCTGGTAGTAATGCGCCAGAGACTCGTCAGGCCTCTGTACCACCTCTGCCAGGGACCTCGCGCTTTTCAGGAGACGCCGACGGCCCTGGTATTGTTGGATGAACCGATCATGCATCTGGGTCCAGCTAGAGATGCACCCTGGGGGAAGGCTGAAGAACCACGTCAGGGCCCTCTCACCAAGTGTGCCCGGGAACAAAACGCACACTATATCGTCATTCGGGGCTCTGCCTAGACAAGCCAGGACATGTTTCTGGACATGACGAACTAGATCTCCCTCGCCATCATACTCCTTGATTGTCGGGATACCCAGCCCCGGCGGGGCCGTGGTGTTCACCAATCGGGGGACAAAGGGATGAGTGGATCGATCCCTCAGCTCCGACATCATCTTCTTCTGGTCTCCCATGCAAATGTTCACGATCTTCACCACCTGGTCGGGGGTGATAGGGCAATTGAGAGGGATGGTCCTATGCTGCACCGGTCCTAGGTCCATCGACCATGAACTGCTCCGATGGGGCAGGCTCCTTGCCCTTGTCCTGGTGCTCGGGTGGGGCCTCTTGCCCGTCCCAATTCTCCATCGGCGGAGGCGGAGGCAACTCCTCCTCCTTCTTCTTGGCGGCCTCCCTTCGGTCCAGGAGAGCCTCCATAGCTTCAAAAAATATTGGCATGGCATCCATCACAGCCTTTGCCAAGTCCGGTTTTGCAGGTGCATCCTGGTCCCTCCTCGGGATATCTTCCCGTCTCTCCTACGAGTTTCGAATGGAATCTTCACGATCATCATGATGCCCCCTTGTTTGGGAAACGGCAGGGGGGAGGATCATTCCGATCAACAGTGCGCTCCGGCGGCCCTGAATTCAGAGTTCCAGCAGGGTGGCGGGAACCGCCGGATTGTCCTTGTCTCTTCTTTTGCTTGCCAGCCATCGATAGGGTAGAAGCCATTTTTGCTTTTCGCTTCCTTCCCACAGACGGCGCCAATGTTGGATCACGGTTGGAACTCCGGTACGTTCTCGACGGAAGTCCGAACTCTTTCGCTCCAAGTAATCCTGCAAGAAGGGGATAGACCGGGCGGTGACCCAGAATCCCTCTCCGATGCTTAAATGAGTACCTCGATGCAGGCAAGCAAGTATCAGTATGTAAGTATATGAACGTATCAATCCTGAGGTTACTCCTTCCTTTATATAGGGGAGGGGTCACCTCAGTTAACTGTTGAGATAACTGCCACGTTCCGTTTATTCCGGCCAGTAGCCCACGTTCCGTCTTTTCAGGCCACTTCCCCACTATGTTGATAGTGGGCGTGTTTCTCGGCCTCGTTCTCTGGTGGCTAGTCCCGACGGATGTCGGGGACTCCAGAGTTATCTCCTTTGGCCACCGCTCGGGGCCCCTCGTCATCGGGACAGGGCCAGCATTCTCAGGGATTCAATATCGGGGCCTACTTAAAGGCATATCATCGGGGCCTACTTAAAGGCGTATCATCGGGGCCTACTTAAAGGCGTATCATCGGGGCCTATTAAAAGGCGTATCATCGGAGCCTACTTAAAGGAATAGGATCGGGAGCGTTCAGCTCGTATGTCGGGACCGACCTTGTCGGGTCCCCTCGTATTGGTCTTCTAAGCCTCTTTTGGGGCCCAGTGGGCCTTCTTCGCCGTTTAGTCGCCGTTAATGGGCCTGACGGCTAAGTCGAAACCCATCACACGTATAGTGTTATGATGACATACTTAGACCCGCAGGTCTTAATGTACACGCAGGTATCCTCGTGAAGATTAAAGAATCCGTATCCGACGATTTCCTCTTGGAATGTGCGATACCATTGCCGAGACGATTGTTTAAGACCGTATATAGATCTTTGGAGTTTGTAAACTTTACGTTCTTTGCCAGGAGTAATGAAACCCTCCGGCTGCTCCATATAGATTTCTTCCTCCAGGTTTCCATGGAGGAATGCGGTCTTAACATCCATTTGATGTAGCTCTAGATCAAGACTAGCAACTAGGGCAAGGATGGCCCTTACTGTGGTGTAACGCACAATTGGTGAGTATGTTTCATCAAATTCCACTCCGTGGATTTGGGTATATCCTTTCGCAACTAGTCGAGCTTTGTATTGCTCGACTTCTCCATCAGCAGTGAATTTGAGTTTCAAAACCCACTTAGCTCCTATTGCTCCGCGGTTCGCAGGCAAATCAACTAATGACCAAACCGAATTAGCTTTCTTTGAGGCGATTTCATCTTCCATTGCTTTTCTCCATTCCTTTGCTTGAGGTCCTTCCATCGCTCGTTTAACCGTTACTGGTTCATCAACAAATGTGAGAGTGAATATTTCGCCTCTCTCAATGTGATATCTTTTAGGGGAAGTGCGTTGCCTTTGACTGCGTCTAGGCTCACCTATCCCATTTTGAGTTTGACCCATACTCCCACTTGGAATAATGCTTCTTATCGGGGCACTACTCCCACTGGGAATGTTGGCGTTACTAGAACTTTGAGTAACAACTTTCCTAGGACTACCCCTTCGTCTCGGAATTTCACCTTCGAGATTAGTTCTTTGATCGCTAGCATCTGGAAATAATGGGAATTGATGGTGGTTGTGTGTTATGAATGTCAGGTTCTACTTGATTCGCATTCCCAGCAATAGTGATTTGTGTTTGGGGGGAGTGAACCCTCCCACTGGATTTATAATGGGGATCTCGTCCTCATTAACCGAATCACTTGTTGCTGTGCTAAATCTCCCACTCGAATAAAGTGGGACCTGAGAATCATAATCATCATGTTCTAGTTCGGTCAGAACTTCATCTGTTTTTATCTCTTGAAGCGATGGAAATTCGTCCTCAAGAAAAGTGACGTCTCTGGATTCATGTTCGTACACACTACCGTTTTCTTGAGTCGACACAAATACATAACCTTTTTAGTTCTTGGAGTATCTTATAAAGATGCTCTTAAGTCCTCTGGGGCCTAACTTGCCAAATCGGCTGTCAGTTGTATGTGTGTAAGCTGGGCACCCCCAAGGTCGCAGCTTGGTAAGATTTAAGTCTCTACCAGTCCAGAGCTCATACGGTGTTGTGTTAACTGCTTTTGATGGGACAAGGTTTACTACATGAGTGGCAGCAAGCAATGCGTCTCCCCAATAATAAATTGGTAATTGTGCTTGTGACATCATAGTTCTCACCATGTCTAGGAGAGTCCGATTACGACGTTCAGCCACACCATTATGCTGTGGTGTATTGGGGATCGTCGTTTGACGGGCGATCCCACTTCCTTTGAATAACTTATCAAACTCATTAGAGAGATATTCTCAACCTCTATCGGTGCGAAGGATTTTCACCTTCCGCTCCTGTTAATTCTTCACGAGCTTTAGAAAGCTTTTAAAGCAATCTATAGCTTCAGATTTGCGAGTAATCAAATGAGTAAACCCAAATCGGGTGTAGTCATCAATGAAAGTTACGATGTATCGCTTTCCATTCCTAGCAGTTACGTTCATTGGTCCACAGACATAAGAATGGATTATCTGCAATGGAAATTCTGCTCGTTTTTCTTCACCGAATGGCTTGCGGGTGGACTTTCCAGCTAGACAGTCATGACATGTGTTAGATATCTGTCCAATTCGGGTTCGTGTTTACATTTCGGGCCTCGCAAAATACTCCAAAACCCGTAAAAGAATTCTTCCGCGGACACCCAAGTCCAAAAACGGTCCGGAATACGCGCAGTACCCGGACCGGGGGACTTCCGGATTGCTAAATAATCCGGAGGTCCGAATTATCGACGTTCTCCGCGCTCATCCCGATTATTTTTGCCGATTGCGAGAAGTCGGTGCACGCATAGTCCACCTTGATGACGGTATACGTTTTCCTTCATACCGACATCATGCCGTTCAAAACTGGGCATGATCCTTATGTTCCCTATAAATAGGGGCCTAGGGCTCTCATTTGAGACAACATCCTCATTTTTGGACTCTGGATGCTCTGACTTCTCTCTAAGGCTTTCTCTCTCTACAAATTCTGACTTGAGCGTCAGAGAGGGTCCAACCAGCATCCCCCCTCTCCCACGCTGGTTACTGCCCCTCGTGCAGGATCCGAAGTTTGAGAGTTCGAGGCCGAGGACTGGAATATTAGTTCGAGGATTGTGTTTTAAGGATCACGGCGTTCCCGTCCTTTTACACATATCCCGAGCCCGTTCGTGAAAAAAGAAGCCCGAAGCTACCCTGGTGGAAGAAGACTTAACATTTGGCGCCGTCAGTGTGATTCAAACAAAAAGCCGTTCCGCACCGCGAACTATGACTGGAAGACGACCAAAGAAGGCGGGTGCAAGCAAGCCGAAGCCGACAAGAAACCAACCAGGACGTTCTCACGTTCCAGATATAGGATCCACCGCCTCATCCGTGCCAACCGCAAACGTGCCTTCCGCACAGCACGGTCCCGAAGTTCAGAAAAATGCATTAGCACATGATTTCGAGCAAAGGAAGGGGATCAATGAAGAATTCTCGTACGAGATGCCAGCCAACAAACAAAAGCAGGCAACGAGACAGTAGAATCATTTTCACATGCATAAAAATATGTTCGCTGCATCCTCCATGCCAACAAGCAGTGTGCCTTCTGCACAGCATGGCCTTAAAGTCCAAAATACAGCATACATTGCATCCCATCCGGAAAAGATGGCAAACGTACATATGATCCATGGAGACTTTGATGTTGAAAGTGAGAAGTCATACGAGCAAGAAGTATATGTTGCAAAGGCAATGCACAAGTCCCAGGATACCAACATGGAGTATGTCGACATAATGGAGGCCGTCACAAAGGATGCCGCCTTTGAAGATGTCATTGGTTTTTCATCAAAGGACAAAGAGCACATTGCGTACCACGACGCCTTGGCTGTAACTACGCAGAAGCCGACAAGAAGTCGACTTGGATCCTCCCACATTCCTGTTGCCACATCCAATGCTTTCTTCATGCCAACAAGAAGTGCATCCTTCGCACAGTGCGACCAAGGAGTCCTCCAATACAAAGGTGTCAACCCGCCACCACCTGTCACTCCTACCATGATGACCGCGCTCGAAGAGCTGCTTGCATTCCGAAAGATCTTAAGGAACCAAGGATATGCCCCGCCATCACCACCCCTGCCGCCGATCAACGGACAAGTCGAGGAGACAAGAACAAAGTCCCAAGTAACAAGTCACCAAGACACACCGTACCAAAGAATAGGGGGCCAATACACGGAAGGTACCTTCCAGTACCAACAACCAAGGCAAGGAGCTGCATGCTCATATAACCCGTATGTGATAGCACAACAACAAGAAGGGGCATGGAAACAACCTCCAACCTCCCGCACAAAAATACACAAGGAAGGTCCTTCCACGAAGACAAGCCAAGACGATGCTGACATCCGTCACAAGGAGGGATGGGGAAAACCCGTTGATGACGATGATGTCCCAATCGCGGGACTTACAACAAGAACCTTGAAGGTAATAATTGAGGAAAAGATAGACGCTTCCTGGGAAAAGAGACAACCGCAACAAAAGAGGTCATTCCAGTCAGACGTCCAAAGG
Organism: Clarkia xantiana subsp. parviflora; assembly: GCA_036873135.1. Lineage (NCBI taxonomy): Eukaryota > Viridiplantae > Streptophyta > Magnoliopsida > Myrtales > Onagraceae > Clarkia > Clarkia xantiana. The sequence continues at coordinate 5,258,566 of JAPTYO010000018.1, forward strand.
CTCAAAAAGACCAATCTCGCCAAATGTGTTCCATTGAACACACCGCTGTCCGTCATCTTGAAAGAGATAAAGGAAACCAAGTTGTGGAAAAAGCCCTCTAATTTCCGCAAGGGCCCATTGGGAAAAGATGAAAGCAAATGGTGTGAAAATCACAAAGTGTATGGCCACGAGACGAATGGATGTGTTGGACTAAGGTTTCATGTAAACAACTTAATCTTAAAAGGAGAAATGAAGAAGTATATCGACCAAGGCAATAAGCATCAAAAGAAGTCTCATGTGAAGTCTTCAGGAAAAGGCAAAGGAAAAGAAAAGGCGAATGATAATCCACCTATCGCCAAGCGCCGGAAAAACAATGTCACTTATGGAACCAATTATGACGACTTATACAATCCTTGGAGCACGAAGGTGGAGGAAACAAATTTCAAACTCCCGGAAAACAAACTTCCCCATCCACTTGAGCCAATGACCGCCTTCCTTGACAAGAACGTTAAAGAACGGTGCTAGCACCATAAAACCGGGGGGCATGACACCAACATTTGTTCATCCCCAAAGGAGGAGATTGAAGAGCTCAACACACTAGATGCACTATGTTGGATCACGGCGGAACTCCGATACGATCTTTGACGGCGATCCTAGCTCCTTCGCTCCACGCAATCCTGCAAGAGGGGATAGACCGGGCGGTGACCCAGAATCCCTCTCCGATGCTTAAATGAGTCTCTTGTATGGACTGGCAAGCAGTAATCTCAAGTAATGTAATTCAACTTAATTGATCTTAGGTGACCTCTGCCCTTTTATAGGCGAAGAGGTGCCTCAGTTACCTGGTGAACCGTTGGGGGTGGTTAGCCCGTATCCCGCGTATCTCGGGTGTGATCCCGCGTATCTAGGCCATGATCTCGCTTATCTCGGCCATGCCCCGCGTATCTCGGCCACGCTCCGTGTATCTTAACCACGTTCCGCGTATCTCGGCCACGCCCCGCGTATCTCGGCCTTATCCTCTGATAGCGAGTCCCGACTAACGTCGGGGACTCCAGAGTTATCTCGTTGTGTCACCGCTCGGGGCCCCTCGTCATCGTGACAAGGCCTATTGTTCTCAGGGATTCATCATCGGGGCCTACTCAGAGGCAGCTCGTCGGGAGCGTTCAGCTCGCTTGTTAGGTCCGACTCTGTCGGGACCTCTCATCCTCGGACTTCCTTCGTCAGGATCCTTAGCCTGGGCCATCTTGGCCTTCGTTTAGGGCCCACCAGGCCTATTTTCCGTGTCCTCACCGTTAATAGGGCCTAACGGCTGCAGTCGAACCCATCATTTGCCCCCAAGACATGAGGGACTTTTAGTTCGTTGTGTCTTTCAACTCCCAACCTCCCGACATTGGAATCAGGGATCTTTCCCTTGGCATAGTCACTCAATACTAGTCTTCTTCTTCACGTTTCCTTGATGCCTTGTGGATAACTGCCAAATCCGAGGGGACTCCCCGGCTCCCCAGTCATAAAATGCAGTAGATAATGAAGTGACGTCATCAGTACCCGTGCCTGATTCTCTGTGTCTGCTTTTTCTGAAAAGTGCTTTTCAGGCTATTTCATCATTGCACCTGCTGCCATTCCGCACGTTTCATCTCAACGGTCCAGATTAGAACGCTTCAACTTCGACGGTTCAGATTAAAGCGCCCCTTCGACTATCCTCTTCGCTTATAAATCCTCACCCAGGGTACAGTTTCCTCTTATCATCTACAAATTTTCGAAAGCTTTATGCAACTCTTGAGACCTTAGTGTTTCTTCGGCCATCTTTCCGGCAATGTTAGGTTCATTCTTCCAGCCTCCAATTATCATGTCAGGTAAAGGTTTCTTCTCTATTGTTCGCCTTCATCTTTTCTTAGTTTGATTGTAATTTTCCGGAAAAACCTAACGTCCCTTTCAATGGCTGATTTCAGACAGTGGATCTGGTTTCGAGGGAAGGAAGCCTTTCAACTTCGACTATGTTCTGAACGAAATTTTCAGCACTGCTTATGATGCAGCTCTCCGGGAAGGATGTATCATTTCCACCAGAGAAGCCGATGCTCAAGGCCGGAAATGCATACCACAAGTTCAGAGTGAAGAGGAGCTACTTCTTCATCGGAAACTCCTCGATCCCATGACCCCGATAGCCAGTCCTCCAACGGCTGACCCTGTGGAGCCTTCTGCCATAGACCTTGCGGACCCTGTTCCCGTTGATGCCGCTAACAAGGATTAGGCCTAATTGCTTATCGCTAGAATCTTTGTATTCTCCTCCTTTTGTAATCATCGGGCCTTCGAGCCCCATTAATATTAGACTTTCTTAGTTCCGATTCTTTCATTGCACTTCTCCCAGTGGCTTTACTATACTTTCTTAAGTCGAAACCTCGACACTTAAGATATTCTCGTACATCACTTAAGACGATTTACTAACTTGCACCACTTAAGGCGACTTACCATCATGCACCACTTAAGGCGACTTTCCAAGACTTAGAATAAGATCAAGAATCACGCATCACTTAAGACGGCTTAATCTCGTGCATCACTTAAGACGACTTAATCTCGTGCATCACCTAAGACGACTTTATCTCGTGCACCACTTAAGGCGACTTAATATCGTGCACCACTGAAGGCGACTTTACATCGTGCACCACTTAAGGCGACTTTACATCGTGCACCACTTAAGGCGACTTTTCAACCTGCGCCACTTAAGGCGACTTAATATCGTGCGCCACTGAAGGCGACTTTTCAACCTGCGCCACTTAAGGCGACTTAATATCGTGCACCACTGAAGGCGACTTAATATCGTGCACCACTTAAGGCGACTTTTCAACCTGCGCCACTTAAGGCGACTTAATATCGTGCACCACTGAAGGCGACTTAATATCGTGCACCACTTAAGGCGACTTTTCAACCTGCGCCACTTAAGGCGACTTAATATCGTGCACCACTGAAGGCGACTTCTCAACTTGCGCCACTTAAGGCGACTTAATATCGTGCACCACTGAAGGCGACTTAATATCGTGCACCACTTAAGGCGACTTTTCAACCTGCGCCACTTAAGGCGACTTAATATCGTGCACCACTGAAGGCGACTTAATATCGTGCACCACTTAAGGCGACTTTTCAACCTGCGCCACATAAGGCGACTTAATATCGTGCACCACTGAAGGCGACTTAATATCGTGCACCACTTAAGGCGACTTTTCAACCTGCGCCACTTAAGGCGACTTAATATCGTGCACCACTGAAGGCAACTTCTCAACTTGCGCCACTTAAGGCGACTTAATATCGTGCACCACTGAAGGCGACTTTATAACACTTAGAATAAATCTAAGAATAGCTCTGTTTGGAAGCAACCTCTTTATTTATTGATGGCACAAAATTGGCTTACATCGAATTAAACGATAAACAGTATACACCACTTAAGGCGATTTTACATCGGGCACCACTTAAGGCGACTTCCGTCGAGCACCACTTAAGGCGACTTTCATCGGGCACCACTTAAGGCGACTTTCGTCGAGCACCACTTAAGGCGACTTTCATCGGGCACCACTTAAGGCGACTTTCATCAAGCATGGTGTTTCTTCAAGTGTTCGCCACTAAAAGAATGCTTCAATACTTTGCCATCGAGGTATTCCAATTTGTACGCATTTGGAGCTGGCATCCCCACGACCTTATAAGGTCCTTCCCATTTTGGTGACATCTTGTTGATTCGATCCAAAAGGGTAAACTCGTTGCGACGCCAAACCAGCTCCCCGACGAAGAAATGTCGGGACTTGACTCGCCGATTGTAATACCTGGCCGTTGCCAAACGCATTCGAGCTTGGACTTCATCGGCTTCCCGCCTCTTCTCTTCGAGTAAGTCCAAGTCCAGACGTCTCATTTCATCATTCGTCAGAGGCTCGTAATATCTCATCCGATGGGACACCACGGCTACCTCCACAGGGGCGACAGCCTCCGTGCCATAAACGAGGCCAAACGGAGTCTCCCCCGTTGATCGTTTGGGTGTCGTTCTAACAGCCCAAAGCACGTTTTCCAGTTCGTTCAGCCATTTGCCCTTCAAGGCATAGACCCTCTTCTTCAGGCCATCCATCACGATTTTGTTGGCTGATTCCACCTGACCGTTAGTCTGAGCATGGTGTACGGAAGCGGTCCGATGCTCGATGTTCAACTCCTCCAGATACTCCCTCACCTGAGAGCCGTTAAACGGTGGACCATTGTCGCTGATCACCACCTTAGGAATCCCGTATCTGGACACAATATGGGTCTGGAAGAACTTGACGATCTGGTTCCCCGTCGTTCTGGCCAACGCCTTTGCCTCTATCCATTTCGAAAAATAATCGATAGCTACAAGTAAACACTTACATTGACCTTGTGCTTGTGGAAGAGGTCCCACCAAGTCGATGCCCCATTGCGCGAAGGGCCAAGCGCTCTTGATGGATGTCAGATTAGCGGCCGGAGCCACGATACTCGGGGCGTACCTCTGGCACGCGTCACAGGATCAGACCAACGCCGTCGCTTCCTTGCTCATCGTAGGCCAATAATAGCCCAAGTTCAGCACTTCCTCATAATGGATCGGGCCCCTTCATGACAAGCCGCGACCCCTTCATGCACCTCCTTCAGGATTCAATTTGTGTCGGGTTCTGCCACACACTTCAAGTACGGAGTCGAGAACCAACCCTTCTTGTATAGCTGATTGTCTAGCATCACGTAATTAGCCGCGATCCGACATATCCTGTCGGCTGCTACTTTATCATCGGGGACTGTCCCCGTAGTCAGGTACGCGACTATCGGGGTCATCCAAGTGGGCTCCTCCTCCGATCCTGCTTCGATGGCACACACCTGTGTCGGGTCGGTGGTCGATAAGATCACCTTCTCCAAGAAGTGCACCTTCCGATTTTCTTCCAAGGGTGCCCCCAGGGCAAATTTGCTCAAGGCGTCTGCCTCTACGTTTTCCTCCCTCGGGATTGCCTCGATGTCGAAGCTTTTAAAGCTCTCCTTCAGGGCTTGTACCTCGCGTAGATACTTCTTCTTTATCGGGCTCCTCGCTTCGTATCGCCCTTGAACCTGGTTTACGATTAAAGCTGCGTCACACTTCACTCTCAAGTGATCGACTCCAGTGCCTTTAGCAATTTTCAGGCCCGTGATAAGAGCCTCATACTCCGCTTCATTGTTTGTGGACTTGAATGCTAAAGCCAAGGCGTATCGGAGCGGCTCACCTCCACCCGGTGGTATCAACAAAAAGCCTGCTCCTGATCCGTCCGAACTCGAGGAGCCATCCGTGTACATTTCCCAGGTATTTTCCTCGTTTGGCTGTTCTAATTGCTCTGCCCTCTCTGGTTGTTCTTCTGTCGGGACCTCCATGGTTGCCCCCTCTACAGGGCTCGCTTCTTCTAGATCGGGGGCTGTAGATTCTGCTATGAAATCCGCCAATGCCTGGCCCTTAATGGCCGTTCTTGGAGCAAAGTGTATGCGAAACTCACTAAGCTCTACTGCCCATTTTACTAATCTCCCCGATGCATCTGGTCGGTTCAAAAAATGCTTCAAAGGCTGGTTCGTCAACACAGTGATCTCGTGTGCGTGGAAGTAAGGCCTTAGCTTCCGAGCAGTAATAATCAAGGCAAAGAGATACTTCTCAACCGGAGGATAATTCAATTCAGACTTGGCAAACGCCTTGCTTACATAATAGACGGGGACTTGATTACCCTCGACAACCTTCACTAATACAGAGCTAATGGCAAATTCAGAAACAGCCAAGTAAAGATAGAGCGGCTCGCCTGGAACCGGTTTCGCCAACGGCGGGAGGGTGCGAAGGTGCTGCTTGAGCGCTTGGAACGCTTCTTCACACTTGGCGGTCCATTCAAATTTCTTGTTGGCCCTCAGAACTTCGAAAAATGGCATTGATCGGTCGCTTGCTTTGGACAGGAAGCGATTCATTGCAGCTAGTCGGCCATTCAGCACTTGCACCTCCCGATGGTTTATCGGAGACTGCATCTCCTCAATCGCCCTCAGCTTCTCGGGATTCACCTCAATTCCTCTCTGGCTCACCATAAAGCCCAAAAATTTCCCTGAGTGGACTCCGAAGGCGCATTTCGTCGGGTTTAAGCGAACTTGATGAAGCCTCATCCGCTCAAACGCCATGGCTAGGTTGTGCACATGATCCTCAGCTTGTCGAGACTTCACCAGCATATCATCCACGTAAGCCTCCACGGTCTCCCCCAGCATATCTCCGAACAGCTTATTCACCATCCGTTGATAGGTTGCCCCAGCATTGATCAACCCGAAAGGCATGACATCGTAGTGATAGATGTCACTGTCTGCATAAAACGCTGTGTGAGGAGCGTCCTCCTTAGCCATCTTGATCTGGTTGTAGCCCGAATACGCATCCATGAAGCTCAACTGCTCATGTCCCGATGTGGCATCCACCAGCCGGTCGATTCTCGGGAGCGGGTAACAGTCCTTCGGCTAAGCTTTATTCAGGTCGCGGAAATCCACACACATCCGCCATTTCCCAATAGTCTTCTTCACCAGCACCGGATTAGCGACCCAAGTCTGGAATCGGAGCTCTTTAATGAACCCAGCATCGAGCAACCTGCCCACCTCCTGTTGGATCGCGATCTTCTTGTCTGTGCCCATCGGACGCCTCTTCTGCGTGATAGGTTTGATCGCGGGATCTATCCTCAGCTCGCGGGATCACATCGGGGCTGATTCCTGGCATATCGCTCAGGGACCAGGCAAACAGCTCCTTGAACTTTTTCAGTAGGTCGATCAACTCTCGGGCTGTCTCTTCAGTTAAAGCAGACCCGATTTTCACCTTCCTCTGGGGTCCGTCGATCTCAACTTCTTTTAGATCTTCTATGGGGGCGGGACGCCCAAACTCCTCTCTAGGATCTGTATCTGTCTGGAGGACAGTCATGGCCTCTCGCCTCCTCCTTCGGGTGGCGTTAACGTAACATTTTCGGGAAGCCACCTGGTCGCCCTTGACCTCTCCGACTCCGTGGTCGGTCGGGAACTTCATCTTTTGGTGAACAGTCGAGGCAACTGCCATCAGGGGGTTGATGGTAGTTCTCCCGATGATTGCGTTGTAAGTCCCTGCGGAATCAACTACCACAAACTCGACGTTCCTTCTTTCTGATTTCCACCCGCTGCCAAACTCCATTGGCAAGGTGATCACCCCTAGCGGATAGGAGGTGGAGCCAGAGAAGCCAACCATCGGGAAATTCGCCTCCTTCAGGTCTTTCTTCGTTTTTCCCATAGCCTCCAGCGCGTCCATGAATAGAATATCGGAGGAGCTCCCTCCGTCGATCAGAATTCGCTTCATCTCGTACCCGTCTACATCCAAGGTCACAACCAAGGCGTCATCGTGCGGAGTCTCCACGCCTATGAGATCTTCCGACGAAAAGGAAATCACCATCTCTTCCTTCAGGGTCCAGGATCGAGACCTCTTACCTAGCACCACAGCCGTAGGAATTCTAGAGGCGTAAACCTCCCGAGAGGACGAGGTGTCACCTCCAGCAGCAAATCCTCCGTGAATCACATTAATGGTGCCCCGTCGTTCTTTGCGGGCACCGGACGGCTCCGGATCGGACCTCTTCTTCTTTGGGGACCGATCGTGGGATCGAGAATGGGACCGCGATCGGGACCGAGAGCGGGATCGGCACCGCTTATCCCCGACGAACTCCTTGAGCTTCCCCTTCTGGATCAGTTTTTCGATCTCCTTCTTCAGTTCCCGACAATGGTTGGTGTCGTGACCATTTGCGCGGTGAAATCGGCAGTAGCGATCCGTGCGGGATCCTAAGAATTCTCCATCCTTCTTTGGGGGGTACCTGGAGATACCTTGTCGTTCCATGACCATTAGTACCTCCGCCATGGAGCAGTTGAGAGGAATGTCGAGATCCTCCCGCTTGTCCTTCCTTAAAGAACGCCTATCGTCTCTCCGACCAGAGCGGCCTCGATCCCGACTGCCCTCGGGTTTACCCTTTGACTTACGATCGTCGAAAGGTTTAACCGACTGCTTCCCTTTATTCGACTTCGGGGGCTCTAGCTCTCCAGCGGCTATCTTCGACTCCTGGACATCGATTTGCCGTTTCACCCTCTTCTGTAGCGCCTCCATATTCCACACGGCTTTCTCAGCCACGCTGTGCATTAGGTCGGAACCGTAGGGGGCCGTTAGGTTCCGAATGAATGTACGGATGGTTTCACCCTCCGAGATCTCCTCATCAATCTCCGCCACACTAGCAGTGTACCGCTGGTAATAGTGTGCCAGCGATTCGTCGGGCCTCTGTACCACCTGGGTCAGGGACCTCACACTCTTCAGCAAACGTCTGCGACCCTGGTACTGCTGAATGAACCGGTCGTGCATATCTGCCCAGCAAGTAATGCAGCCTGGGGGCAGACTAAAGAACTAGGTCAGGGCCCTTTCCCCAAGTGTGTTGGGAACAGCGTACACACTATATCTTCATTCGGGGCTCTTCCCAGACACGCCATGAGGTGCTTCAGGACATGACGAACCGGATCTCCTTCGCCATCGTATTCCTTTATCGTGGGGATACCCAGCCCTGGCGGGGCTAGGGTGTCTATGAGTCGAGGAACGAAGGGATGAGTAGATCGATCCCTCAGCTCCGACACCAACGGCTTCTGCTCTCCCATGCAGATGTTCACGATCTTTACCACCTGATCGGGGGTGATGGGACCATTCAGGGGAATGGTCCTGTGCTGTACTGGTCCTGGCCCATCAACCACGAATCTCTCTGGCTGAATGGACACCCCACTCCTGTCCTGGCCTCGGGGCGGAGCCTCCCGTACGTTCCGAACCTCTGCTGACGGGGGCGCTTCTTCTAACGGGGGCATCTCCTCCTGCCTCCTCGCAGCCTCTCTCCGATCCAAGAGAGCCTCCACGGCTGCCAAAAACATAGGCATGGCTTCTGCCACAGCCCTCGTCAGGTCCGCAGCTGGGGGAGCCTCCTGCTCCCTATTGCCCTGGTGCTGAGCAGCAATCTCTTCAGGACCTTCATTATGCCCCCCTGTCTGGGAGAGCTCTGCAGCGGGATGGTTTTGGTTTTCCTCTTGTTCTGGTAGTGAATTCAGAGTAGTCGCAGCAGGGTGACGGGAACCACCAGATTGTCCTTGCCTTCTTTGCTTGCCAGCCGCCATTGAACGAGTAGAAGGCATATCAGCTTTTTGTTAGATTCCCACAGACGGCGCAAATGTTGGATCACGGCAGAACTCCGGTACGATCTTTGACGGCGATCCTAGCTCCTTCGCTCCACGCAATCCTGCAAGAGGGGATAGACCGGGCGGTGACCCAGAATCCCTCTCCGATGCTTAAATGAGTCTCTTGTAAGGACTGGCAAGCAGTAATCTCAAGTAATGTAATTCAACTTAATTGATCTGAGGTGACCTCTGCCCTTTTATAGGCGAAGAGGTGCCTCAGTTACCTGGTGAACCGTTGGGGGTGGTTGGCCGTATCCCGCGTATCTCGGGTGTGATCCCGCCTATCTAGGCCATGATCTCGCTTATCTCGGCCACGCCCCGCGTATCTCGGCCACGCTCCGTGTATCTTAACCACGTTCCGCGTATCTCGGCCACGCCCCGCGTATCTCGGCCTTATCCTCTGATAGCGAGTCCCGACTAACGTCGGGGACTCCAGAGTTATCTCGTTGTGTCACCGCTCGGGGCCCCTCGTCATCGTGACAGGGCCTATTGTTCTCAGGGATTCATCATCGGGGCCTACTCAGAGGCAGCTCGTCGGGAGCGTTCAACTCGCTTGTTAGGTCCGACTCTGTCGGGACCTCTCATCCTCGGACTTCCTTCGTCAGGATCCTTAGCCTGGGCCATCTTGGCCTTCGTTTAGGGCCCACCAGGCCTATTTTCCGTTTCCTCACCGTTAATAGGGCCTAACGGCTGTATTCGAACCCATCACACTGAGGAACTATGTGGCACGTGGCAGAATCAACATGCCGAGAAATCACCTATGAACGTCAAACATTTCATCAATCCCTTTATCTCCATTTTTACATATCTACTTTAAGTCTTCTTAGATTAAATACAACTTATGTTTCATAGCCTTAGTACTTTTCAAAAGGAGCGATCAGTAGACGCCTTCCTGTAATCCGTTGTACGAACTCCAAATATCTAATAAAGGTTAAATCTACTTTCGTAGGTACATTATTATATCATGTATACTACCTTGGAATAACGCCAAGTAACAACTACGCACATATTAATTGCGTCAACAACACAAGCTATCGCACAGGGAACAACAAACGGCTTAGGTCATACAACATCCCCCATGCAACGGAGCCTCAAGCATTCTATACGCACAAGACTAAAAATCGCGTTGCAATAATAAATAAGACGGGGGCATTACCCAAATGACAACGTGGAAGATAGGAATTCAGGATACGCTCCTATGTTATACGCACGCCTGTGCCAAACCCTTCACGAGAAAAGAGTTAGAAAATTATTTCCAACATCCAGCAAGTTTACCCTTGTCAAGAACACAAGAAGGATCGTACCACTCAAAACGTACGCCGACAGCGAAACCTAATCTTCGGACAAAACAAAGGAGAAGATAAGGATTCCACCAGTATAACATCTCTCAACCATATGCACAACCGTCATACAGACATAACCTCGGAAAGAGTAACAAGTGTATGAAGAAACACATCAAATAAACCCAGGCCCCTTGAAAGTGAACACATGAAGCATACATCGCAAAGCCAGCACATTAATTCAACACCGCGCAATGCGCAATAGGAGAAGGAGAGCAACAACTCCAAATTGGCGTACCGTTCGTGATTGCAGAAAAGCTTGACGCATATAATAGAATCGGTAGGGAATGCAACCATGAACATGTGGGGTATGATAAGCATCAACATCACACCAAAAGATCAAGTTTCCAACAAAGACAGGAATTGGTGAAATAAAGGGAAATCAGCAGCTATCAAAAGACTGCTACAAGGTTGCTCTCCAACATAATGTCAAGACAACAATAGCGAAATTCCCGTCATTGATGAAAACCCAAGGGTAGATCAGGCACGTCTTGCTCTTGTTGAAGCATTACAAGAAATAAAGATAGACGAGCCAGAAAGGAAGGTCCAAGTAGGCGCATCACTGTCATAAGATGAAGTAATAGAAACCATCAGGAAACAGCGGTAAGACTGCCAAGCGACTTGGGGGGCACCAAGCTGACAAGTGCTCGGCATTCCACCGAAGTGAAGAAACGAATAATTGCAAGAACACGCGGTACCATTCATCTAAGAAGGATACACCCAGAAATGATCATATATAGGCATGTACATCATGCTAAGGAGGCATCAACGCATATCAACTAGAGGATGCATACAATGATGCATAGTCGCTGTTCATACATACATATTCACAATCACACATAGCGGGTGATACTTGGAAAAGCTCCGCTCCCGACATATGCGCACCTGTCACGATCCGCACCTATCGTGTCCGCACTTAGGGAAGTTTCCTTCACGAATAAGGAGTCCTCGTATCAGACTCCTTCACTTTATCTATTATATGCATTACTAAAAAGAAAATTTCATAACTCCATATTTTCGCAAACTTGTAAACATTGCAACTATCTAACAAAGAGCAACTATGTTCGTAGGTACATACTACACTATGATTACTACTTGGGAATTATGCCAAGTAGTAACCTATGCACATAATATCTACTTCAACAATACAAGCTAAGCATTATGTTCAATGAGGGATTTATGGCATACAACGCCAACATATCTATTATCTACACCAACAGGGAATTTATTTCTCCATCCATAACAGCGGCTATATCAAGAAGATATCGGCAACACAAAGCCATCACGCTATGTGCACAGTCAACTTATATGTTGCGATGACAACTTGCAAGTTATCTACAAAAAGGGACATATAAAGTTCTCTACTCAAAGTGACGACTATTCCAAAGGCGTCAACAGCAAGCAATATCTTGGATAAACACCAAGATTTATTATCAAAAGTAGCATGCTGTGGTATCCTCTTTGTAAGGGCAAACCCCATATTTACTTCTAAAAAATGGCATGCTGTGAAAGGCTCTTAGAAGCAAATCCTCATGTTCATAGCCATTCCCTGCATACAAACCAGGATACGGCACTTAGGTGGGACTGATCACCCCATCGTGGCAGAATTCCTCTTGTTAGACGACAACCCCACACACTAAAAGTATGCATACTCTCTTAAGGGTTCATACACCATGAAGACTTAGGCCTGAAAAAGGATAGCTTCATGTTATACGCTTTTTAAAGCACACCTTGTACAAAACTCATCAAACTTACAAGTTGAGTCTTGTATAACTTTATCTTGCTCTTTAGCATTTAACGCAAAAACAGAAAAATAAGCAAGAAATATCTTGCAACAACGTCGCCTTAGAGTGGAACTAAGAGAATGTATAAACTTAAGTCTTGCTACGTCAAGACAACACAGCTACATGTCAAAGGCCAAGTGCCAAGTACATTACTACCTGCAATGCTACAAGTACTAAGTGTACATAACACCCTGCAATGCGCAAGTCGCAACATCCTATGTTCTATCCATCACAACAAGGAGTTCAATCCTATCATGCAAGTCCAATACATACGGAAAATGAAGATAACGCAAGGTATGAAATATTACTAACAAGTTATCACATGTTTATTATTATTGAAAACAGGTCCAAGTGATGAAATACTATGCAAGCTGTTAGGTTATGAGATCTAGGTCAACGGGTGGTCGGCTTTGATCTCACTCCTTACTAGGGATGTGTGCAATCCGGTATTTCTGAGTTGCCCTGTCTTAGCCTATCTTCTTCCTTCCTTCCTTCCTTTCTTCCTTCCTTCTACCCTGCAGAAGGGGCAATACCAGACACGGAGGGGGGGGGGGGGGTGGTGCCTGGTGAACCCTCTCCGATGCCTAAGTCAGTATTCTTCTAGAGAGATAAAGCTAGAGAGATGTCAGAGCTAAAATGTCCAAATGGCCAAGATTCTCAAATGAGTTGTAAAGGTGGGGTATTTATAGGCAACGGTGTCATTAAGGTGGCTTAATGACATCGTTAGCCTTTAAACACAATTAATTAACCTTTAAGCGCATAATTAAGACCTTAGGATTCGGAGGAGGTAGGCGGAGTGGACCGAGCGTGGGAGTCCGAAAGTGGTGTCGGGGCCCTTGGGGGGGAGAAATCTGACCCCCAAGGGTAGGGGTTGGGTGAGGACACCCAACCCCTTCTAGGGAGGATGGGGTTGGCCAACCCCATCCCTCCTAGGAGGGATCGGGTTGGCCGACCCGATCTCTCCTAGGAGAGATCGGGTTGGTCCACCCGATCTCCCCTAGGGGAGATCGGGTCGGCTAACCTGATCTCCCCTAGGGGAGGTCGGGTGTGGCCACCCAACCTCACCTAGGTGAGTTCGCCCCGGCCGGACGGGCACTTCGGTCCCGTCCGAGCCGTCAATGTTCTCGCGAAGTGTCCGGGTTGAAGTTTCGATTTACAATCATAAATGTGACGATAAAAATACAACGGTTCGGAAGTCAACGGGTTCAAATTGGGCGTATATCCATCACATGCCCCCGAGTCAACCAATGGCCTAACCCTTGATTGACTCTATTTTAGGATGGTATGACACGCGCAATTTGAAACCGGGGTTTTACCTTCTTTGTCTAAATGTTTGCTTACCCATGGATGCGTGCCTCTGACTCTGCCCCCTGTCTAATGAGATAGAGGAATTGTAAACGTCAGATTAGCACGGACGTGTGCCTAGGCACGCGTCCGTCTGAGATAGGAGTAATAAATTTATCTCTGTTACAGGTGCCTTCTCAAAAAATACACACTTGCACAGGGGTGTGATACGAACGTAATTAAATGACTTATGCTTCAAATTCGTGCCGGGATTTTATCTAAGTGAGGAAAAATTTATTTTTGGCCAAAATTTTTTCTAAGTATGGGATACTAGAAAATAAACCTTAGGGGATGTTAACTAGGGTGAGCGTGGATTTAACCGTGGTTAATAGGAACTAGTTTTTGAATCTGTCCCTTGAAATTTTCCTTTCTAAAAATCAACGGTGTTGATTTGGCGACTCTAGAAAAACCCTAATCCTTTGTATTATAAAAGGAGAAGTGATTACCTCATTCTCATTGTCCTTTTCTCTTCTTTTCCTTTTGGCGGTGGGACTTCTGGTCAGGCTTGTTTCTCGGGGCGCGCGTCGCATTGAGGTATGTGTTTTCTCTTTTTGTGTAAGCATTGCCTTTGAGGGATTTAATTCTGCTTCTCCTTCAATCGTTTCCTTATTTGTCTCATTCTTGATTTGTATGTTTTCACGGTAATGTAGTCCTATTTGATTCGTCACTTTTCCAACTTTTTACTCTCATGTTTCCGCTTATTGGCGGGTGAAGTCTTCTATATTGGGATCATAATTATCTCCTTTTGCCCCTTGTCTTTGCTTGTTGGCCCGTGGGTCTCTCTGTGCTGGGGGTTGTAACTATCTCCCTCTGCCTTCTAGCCTCTGCCTATTGGCTGATGAGGTTTCCTTATGCTGGGGGTTATGACTATTTCCCCCTGCCCCCTGCCTCCGCCTGTTGGCTGGTGGGGTCTCCTTATGCTGGGGGTTATGACTATCTCCCCCTGTCCTCTGCCTCTGCTTGTTGGCTGGTGGGGTCTCCTTATGCTGGGGGTTATGACTATCTCCCCCTGCCCCCTGCCTCTACCTATTGGCTGGTGGGGTTTCCTTATACTGGGGGTTATGACTATCTCCCCCTGCCCCCTGCCTCTGCCTATTGGCTGGTGGGGTTTTCCTTGTCGTCTTTCTATTCTTGTCTTTTGGCTTTGTATCCATCACTTTAGGGAGATGAGTTCGTATCTCTTGTCTACTGTTTGCTTTCTGTTTTCCTTGGACTAAGCCTGTGTTTTTTCTGGTCAGCAGAACTTTCTGGTGATTGATGAGGAGTAAGAGGCCAGTACGTGTGGGAGTGGTTAATTCCGGGACCGGATCTTCGATTGCAAAAAGATCGGTTTTCTATGGTGCGGGGAGGTGTTCTCTAACTGGAGGTAAGGGTGGTGACGTTAGGGTGCCATCTTCTTTCTATATTGATGCCCCCCAATCGAAGGTCCGGGAGCCGTCTTTTCCTTCCTCCCTGTTTGGTGAGTTCTTGAGCAACTGAGTTTCCTTAATGTATATTGGTATTTACTCTGTGCTTTGTTATAGGTAGACTTCGTCTTCCACGTCTGAGTCGGAAGGAGCTGTCTCGTCCACCTGTTGATGGTATTGTTGGGTCTGAGTGGGCGCCTTATTATGGGCGTGGGGCTCGTTTTGACAATCAATCTTCTTTGCAAACTCCTGAGGTTGGAGTTCGTGTTCTGCAGTCTGCTGTTCCTCCTGCTGATCGTGTGTTCCTCTCCAAAGGGTCGGAGGCAACTTATGAGTTGGCT
Organism: Clarkia xantiana subsp. parviflora; assembly: GCA_036873135.1. NCBI lineage: Eukaryota > Viridiplantae > Streptophyta > Magnoliopsida > Myrtales > Onagraceae > Clarkia > Clarkia xantiana. Next base: position 5,273,982 of record JAPTYO010000018.1, read on the forward strand.
CGTGATGTGTTGGCTCGTTATGCTCCTGTAATGTTATTAACCATTTTATCCTTTGGCATACTTCTTCTCCATGCGTTATCCGTCTCATCTTTTATTTTTGTTGCAGGGTATGACCGACCTTGTTAATTTATCCACCCTTGCTATTCATCTTGCTGAGGAGAGGAAGGTGTACGAGGACATTTGTGTCTCCCTTAACTCCAGTCTTATTAGCTGTTTGGAGCATAGTCGCATTACTGATTTGCGGTGCCGAGACTTGGAGGGTCGCATTGCTCTTCTCAATGAAGAGGTTGAGGCGTTGAAACAAAGGTCTTATCGTGATGAGACACTCCGGGCTGCTGAGTTAGTCTCTCTGAAGGAAATGTTTCGTATGGAGGCGAAGGAGTGTGCCATTGCTGAGTATAAGGCCTCTTCCGCTTATCAGGCTGCTATGGACGTTCGCTGCTCTGTGGCGAAACGTATTTCCTTTAAGGAGATTCTTGAGCGTATTCACATGATTGCTCCTGACTTTCCTTTCTCTCGTCTTGGTGATTTGTCAGACTTTGCACTTAAGCATATTGCGAAGATAAAGGAATAGTACCCCTATTTATTGTGGTAGTCTCGTGTGTTTGTGAGTTGTGGTTGTCTTTAGAGTTTAAAACTCCACCTTTCTTAGTGTTGCCATCTTTGTCTGATACACTTGTTTATACTCGTTGTATACATGGCCGTGTGCTTATATCTCTTCTCATGATGTCTCCCTATGCTCTGTGTATGGTTCTTTGGGTATGGACCCTTTCCTTGGTGTGTTTCCTTTACTTATCCTTCTTTCGTGCTTTCCTTCATGTCTTACCTGCCATTTCATAAAGAAAAAACATTACTTGTTCTTCACATTACTTTACTTAGAAATTTCTTTCTCATGTTATCCTTCTGAGCATGGTATCCTTCTAAGCATGGTATCCTTCTAAGCATGGTATGATGATCTCTTCTGATACCCCTTACACGATATACGTTGTACTGTTAGACCAAAGATACGCTCTTGGTGGGCGTCGAAATCTGTTCACGAGACAGGCTCTCGGACGGCACTTAACGTTTCACAGGATAGGCTCCCGGAGGGCACAGGTTAGTCCACCGATACGTTCTTGACGGGTGTCAAAATCTGTTCACGAGACAGGCTCTCGGACGGCACTTAACGTTTCACAGGATAGGCTCCCGGAGGGCTCAGGTTAGACCAAAGATACGCTCCTGGTGGGCGTCGAACTGGTAGTTTGAAATCTACCTCAAGATACGCTCTTGGGGGCGTCGAACTGGTAGTGTTTTTTCTACCTCAAGATACGCTCTTGGGGGCGTCGAATCTGGTAGGTTGCAAATCTACCTCAAGATACGCTCCTGGGGGCGTCGAATTCGTAGTTTTTGGAAACCACTCTCAAGATACGCTCTTGGTGCGTCGAAGGTCGTAGTGTAATAACTACTCTCAAGATACGCTCTTGGGGGCGTCGAAGGTTGTAGTATGAACACTACTCTCAAGATACGCTCTTGGGGGCGTCGAAGGTCGTAGTGTAATAACTACTCTCAAGATACGCTCTTGGGGGCGTCGAAGGTTGTAGTATGAACACTACTCTCAAGATACGCTCTTGGGGGCGTCAAAGTTCGTAGTTTTTGGAAACCACTCTCAAGATACGCTCTTGGTGCGTCGAAGGTCGTAGTGTAATAACTACTCTCAAGATACGCTCTTGGGGGCGTCGAAGGTCGTAGTATGAACACTACTCTCAAGATACGCTCTTGGGGGCGTCGAATGTCGTAGTATGGAAACTACTCTCAAGATACGCTCTTGGGGGCGTCGAACCTGTCATTGACTTGAAGTCATATCTGTGTAAGGATAACTTCGTGATTATACCACTACATTCACTGGAAAATACTCTTGAGTAACTACTACTCCCTTAGGAGCATTCATGTTTTTGTACACTTGGGATGCCTTGGTGCACCAAGACATCCTTTGTAGGAATGAAAGATAGTTGTAGAGTTGGAGTAACTCCGTGAGTTCTCCTTCTCAAAAGTTGTTTTTTGAAAAGCTTGTGAAGCTGAAGCACGCAAAATGTGAAATATGAAACTAAGGATATGGTCTTTTGCTTGTGCTTTCTTCTTATACGTAGTACTTCTTTAGGTGCTCTCCACTGAAGGTGTTTGTGGAGATATACCCCTCCCCATCTTCGAGGCGGTAAGCGTTTACGTAGGGAACTGACGCTATCTTGTATGGTCCTTCCCACTTCGGAGATAATTTTCTGACTTGGTCTAAGTGTGAGAACTCATTCCTTCTTAGTACCAGTTCTCCTACGTGGAATTGTCTCTCCTTGACTTGGCGGTTGTAGTATCTTGCTGAGACAAGGCGCATTCGTGTCTGTGCTTCTTCTGAATTCCACCTTTTATCCTCCACCATGTCTAAATCTAAAAGTCTTGCTTTGTTGTTCTCATGCTCCTCAAAGTATTTGGTCCTCAGTGATTGTACAGCTATTTCTGCTGGTGCCACCGCTTCAGTTCCGTACACTAGGCCAAATGGCGTTTCTCCTGTGGATATCTTTGGTGTTGTCCGCACTGCCCATAGAACATTTTCCAGCTCATCTACCCAACTTCCCTTGGTGGCGTGGAGTCGTTTCTTTAGGCCATCTAGCACTATCTTTTTGCCGATTCTACCTGTCCGTTTGTCTGAGGGTGCTTTACTGATGCGAAACGGTGGTCTATATTCAATCTTTCGCAATACCACTGCAATTTCTTGCTCTTGAATTGTGGGCCATTGTCACTTATTATTGCTCTTGGTACCCCGTACCTCGAGACAATGTGAGATTGGATGAAATTGACGACTTGGTCGTCTGTTGTCTTCCCCATTGCCTTTGCTTCTATCCACTTGGAGAAGTAGTCTATTGCAACAATTATGCAAGTCTTCTGACCTTTTGTTTTTGGTAGGGGGCCTATCAAATCAATCCCCCATTGCGCGAAAGGCCATGCTCCTGAGATGGAGCTTAGCTTTGCTGGTGGGGCTGTTATATTTCTGGAGTACCTTTGGCAGTGATCACATTTTTGTACCAAGTCTGCTACTTCTTTGCTCATTGATGGCCAATAGTATCCTAGGTTGTAGACCTTTCGGCTTATTGACCGTGCTCCTTCATGGCACCTCGCATCTCCCTCATGGAGTTCTGCCAGCACTCTCTCTGTTTCTGGGTATGCTATGCATTTGAGGAAAGGTGTGGAGTATCCTTTCTTGTAGAGTTCATTGTCCATCACTGCGTAATTCCTAGCCATTCTTTCAATCTTGACTGCTTCCACCTTATCTTTTGGGAGCTTTCCTTCCATGATGTATTGTCTCATTGGTGTCATCCAGGCTTCTGCTTCATCTATTGCTAGAACCTCCATTTGTTCTATCACTGATTGCATTCTTTGCTCCACGAAGTGAACCTCTTTGCCTGCTTCTGCCCCTAAGGCTAGTTTACTTAAGGCGTCTGCCTCTTGGTTTTGTTCTCTTGGGACTGACTCAATGTCGAAGCTTTGGAAGCTCTTTATCAGGTCCTTGGCTTGCTGCAAGTATCTCTGCATGTTTTCGGACTTTGCAGTGTAGATTCCTTTCACTTGATTGACAACTAGTTGAGAATCACACTTGACCCTTAAATGCTTTGCCCCTACTCCTTTGGCTATTCTCAGGCCAGTTATTAGTGCTTCGTACTCAGCCTCATTGTTTGTTGCCTTAAAGGTAAGTGCCATGGCATAGCGCATAGGTGTATCGCTGTTTGGTGGGTATAGTAAGAGGCCTGCACCTGAGCCTCCTCCGTTGGATGACCCATCAGTATGCATCTCCCATAATTCTTCTGATTGTGTCTCCTGACTACTACTTGCCTCGCATGTAGTTTTGACTTCTCCCAAGTCTTCGTCTGGATTAATTCCAGTGAATTCGGCGATAAAATCTGCTAGAGCCTGACCCTTTATGGCTGTTCTTGGGGCGAAATGAATGCGAAACTCACTTAGCTCAATTGCCCATTTGGTCAGTCTTCCTGATGTGTCTGGTCTCTGTAGGAGGTGTTTCAATGGTTGGTCTGTGAGGACTGTTACTTCATGCCCATGAAAATACGGTCTCAACTTTCTTGCCGATATAATCAGTGCATAGAGGTACTTTTCTATTGGCAAGTAGTTGATCTCATACTTTGCCAATGTTTTGCTTACGAAGTATACCGGCAATTGTGCAGCGTTTTCTTCTTTAATTAGCACTGGGCTTACTGCCACATTGCTCACGGAGATGTAGAGGTAGAGGGGCTCCCCTGGTGTGGGCTTTGCTAAGGGCGGTAGTGTTTTTAGGTGTTGCTTGAGTTGCTGGAAGGCTTCCTCACATCTCGGTGTCCATTCAAATTTCTTGTTTGCCCTTAGTACCTCAAAGAAGGGTAATGCCTTGTCTCCTATTTTGGATAGGAATCTGTTAAGGGCTGCCAATCTCCCGTTCAGTCGTTGAACCTCTTTGTGCTTCGTAGGTGACTGCATTTCTTCAATTGCTTGAAGTTTTTCGGGGTTTACCTCTATGCCTCGCTGGCTTACCATGTAGCCTAAAAATTTTCCTGATTGCACCCCAAATGCGCATTTTTTTGGATTTAGACGGACTTGGTACTGCCTCATCCTCTCGAATGTTGAGCGAAGGTTCTCCACATGGTCCTTCTTTTCTTTGGACTTGACTATCATATCGTCCACATATGCCTCCATTGTCTTCCCTATCATGTCCCCAAAGATTTTGTTGACCATTCTTTGATATGTTGCTCCAGCATTTATGAGTCCGAAAGGCATCACCGTGTAATGGTATATCTCACTATCAGCATAGAATGCTGTGTGAGGGGCGTCCTCAGGGGCCATTTTTATCTGGTTATATCCTGAGTATGCATCCATGAAGCTCATTAGTTGATGACCCGATGTTGCATCCACTAACTGATCTATTCTTGGTAAGGGATATGAATCCTTAGGGCAAGCCTTGTTTAGGTCACGATAGTCAATACACATTCTCCAACTTCCCCCCGGCTTCTTCACCAGTACCGGGTTTGCCACCCATGTCTGGAATCTGATTTCCTTGATGAACTTTGCCTTTAACAACTTTTCTACTTCTTCTTGAATAGCTATCTTTTTACTTCCTCCCATTGGTCTCACCTTCTGTGTTGTTGGTCGCGTTGCCGCGTCTATATTGAGCCTGTGTGAGATCACTTCTTCTGATATCCCTGGCATATCGCTTGGTGACCAGGCGAACAGATCCTTGTATTCCCTTAGTAAAGCTACTAAGTGGTTTTCCTCTTCCTGAGATAAGGCAGTCCCGATTTTGGCCTTCCTATCGGGTTCTTCTATGAGTATCTCTTTTAGTTCTTCCATGGGGGCTGGTCTTCCATGATCTTCTCTTGGATCCTCGTCTACTAGTAGGACTTCTCTTGTTTTCTTCCTTTTGCCTAGTGCAATCCTTGCACATTTCCTTGCTACCTTCTGGTTACCCTTTACTTCCCCTATCCCTTGGTCTGTGGGGAATTTCATTTTCTGATATAGCGTTGATGGTACCATACCCCACTTGTTGATTGTAGTGGTACCCAGGACCCCATTGTACTCCTCCATTTCTTCTGTGATGAAGAATGGGACATTAATCTTTAACTGTCTCTGGCCTGTACCCAATGTCACAGGTAGTGTGACTGCCCCCAGTGGGTATGTTGGCTCTCCTGAAAATCCTACCAAGGGGGAGTGAACCTGATTTATGCTACTTGGCCTTACTCCTAGTATGTTGAGGACTTTCTTGCTAATGATATTGGGTGAGCTTCCACTGTCTATTAGGATTCTTCCAATGTCCATATCAGTGATCTTCATTGTTATGACCAGGGCATCCTTGTTGTCTGGTAACACATGCTCCATGTCTCTTCTTGAAAATTCTATTATGTCTTCTCTCTTTCCTTTTGGTTGTTCTTCTTTTGGCTTAGGAGTCCCTAACTCTGCCATATATGCTTCTTTGGCATTCGCTGACTCTCCTCCAGCTCCATAACCTCCATGGATGACATATACGCTTGCCATCTTGCTAGTGATAGTTAGGCTTTCTGTCCGAAGCCCGCAGACGGCGCCAAGTGTTAGGTTATGAGATCTAGGTCAACGGGTGGTCGGCTTTGATCTCACTCCTTACTAGGGATGTGTGCAATCCGGTATTTCTGAGTTGCCCTGTCTTAGCCTATCTTCTTCCTTCCTTCCTTCCTTTCTTCCTTCCTTCTACCCTTCTACCCTGCAGAAGGGGCAATACCAGACACGGAGGGGGGGGGGGTGGTGCCTGGTGAACCCTCTCCGATGCCTAAGTCAGTATTCTTCTAGAGAGATAAAGCTAGAGAGATGTCAGAGCTAAAATGTCCAAATGGCCAAGATTCTCAAATGAGTTGTAAAGGTGGGGTATTTATAGGCAACGGTGTCATTAAGGTGGCTTAATGACATCGTTAGCCTTTAAACACAATTAATTAACCTTTAAGCGCATAATTAAGACCTTAGGATTCGGAGGAGGTAGGCGGAGTGGACCGAGCGTGGGAGTCCGAAAGTGGTGTCGGGGCCCTTGGGGGGGAGAAATCTGACCCCCAAGGGTAGGGGTTGGGTGAGGACACCCAACCCCTTCTAGGGAGGATGGGGTTGGCCAACCCCATCCCTCCTAGGAGGGATCGGGTTGGCCGACCCGATCTCTCCTAGGAGAGATCGGGTTGGTCCACCCGATCTCCCCTAGGGGAGATCGGGTCGGCTGACCCGATATCCCCTAGGGGAGGTCGGGTGTGGCCACCCAACCTCACCTAGGTGAGTTCGCCCCGGCCGGACGGGCACTTCGGTCCCGTCCGAGCCGTCAATGTTCTCGCGAAGTGTCCGGGTTGAAGTTTCGATTTACAATCATAAATGTGACGATAAAAATACAACGGTTCGGAAGTCAACGGGTTCAAATTGGGCGTATATCCATCACAAGCAAAGGCATAAACAAAGATTTATCGAAAACCTAAAAACAACATCAACTCATTCACAAAGGGTTCAACATGTTGGTAACAGACAACCTGACACCAACCAAGACATAGCATCATCTCCAAGGATCTATGGCTAAAAGTTCATAATGTCAATATGAAAGGCAATGTCGTCATCCGCACAAAAGACACGGCAAGGATGGTCGCTTCAACTTCAATACGACATAGCTCTTAAACATAAGCGCTACAATCAGCAATGCGCACATCAAAATCAGCCGTCTTTAAAATCAAGTTTCAAGTGTGAAGAAGTAAACAACGCTTACCTCAATGGGAGGAACGCTCCTCCTTGGGCCGGTCCCTCGACCGGGGGGAAGAAGGCACCACCGCACGACCCTCAACTCTATTCCCTTTATCGCAAGAAGGAGTTAGCACGGTCGTACTCGGCGTAAAGAACTTAGAATCGCTCGAGGAAAACGCCCCTGCGTCGGATCTTTTGAGAATTGTGCTAAAGCCAGGAACTGCAACCACGCGTTCAGGAACATGAAAGTAACAACTTGGAAGATTAACAAGTTCAAAGAAGATACAAGGAGATGCCTTACTCACAAGTCCTTTACCGCGACCATGTCCGGAAACTCCAGAGTAGCAGGGGCAATTGTATGGACATTCCTTCCAACAAGCGGATTACTGTATACATCAGCTATCTGCAAAGACGAGCTTTTTCCATCAGTCTGACCTACATTGCAACATGATACAAGTCATAAAGATCATCAACATACCAAATCTTCAGAAGGACGTATATGTGTACCGACATCAATTAATCAAGTAACAAGCATCATGCAAGGGGGGCAACTTCTTCAACACATCAACCTTACATGTCGACATCGAGCTCATACTTGCAGCATACATGATTACAAGGGCGAAATATTTTCTAAGTTTTTTGCTCAAGATGACAGTCAGCATATTGCAAGCTGTCAGCATGCTACTATGTGTCAGCATATTACCAAGTGTTAGCATACAACAAGGTGTTGGCATACAACCTGTGTTTACATCATGCATATGGATGCAACGTACATAACCAAGGATAGAGAAAAGATTCTAAGTGTGGGGGCAAGTGCGCACATACAAGCACGTACATACATGTCGACAAGGATGGATGTTGACAAGCAGGGAATATTTCCTAAGTGTTTCCATGTACGCACCTACATGTCGACAAGGATGGATGTCGACAAGCAAGGAATATTTCCTAAGTGTTTCCATGTACGCACCTACATGTCGACAAGGATGGATGTCGACAAGCAAGGAATATATCCTAAGTGTTACCATATGCGTACATACATGTCGACAAAGATGCATGTCGACAAGTGTAGAATATTTTCTAAGTATTTCCATGTACGTACATACATGTCGACAAGGATGCATGTCGACAAGTGAAGGATATTTTCTAAGTATTTCCATGTACGTACATACATGTCGACAATGATGCATGTCGACAAGTGAAGAATATTTTCTAAGTATTTCCATGCACGTACATACATGTCGACAAGGATGCATGTCGACAAGAGAAGAATATTTTCTAAGTATTTCCATGTACGTACATACATGTCGACAAGGGTGCATGTCGACAAGAGAAGAATATTTTTTAAGTATTTCCATGTACGTACATACATGTCGACATGGATGCATGTCGGCAAGGGGAGAATATTTTCTAAGTGTTTCCATGTATGTACATACATGTCGATGAGGATTGATGTCGACAAGGGGAGAATATTTTCTAAGTGTTTCCATGTACGTGCATACATGTCGACAAGGATGGATTGCATGCATCAAGTAGCTATTATCAACTTCTACACAATGCCTCCTAAGCATTTCTGCGACACTTATCGACAAAGCTCATACGACGACATCTATGGTAACAAGCATTAGATATTGTTAAAATATTTTCTAAGTGTTTTAGCATGTTTGCAGACAATGACCGACAGTCTATACATGATGCTCAACATACATTGCCTAAGCTATCATTACCAACATACAACCATTGACGGCCATGTACGTACAACTACCGATCATCAATATCGGGCATACTAAAACAACGGCTAAGGCATGGAACAATATGTCGGCAATGAACACTATGCATAAGGGAAGTATAACGATTCATTTGCACTTTTCTAAAATTTTCAGAACTTAGAAAATTTTGGCCAATTTGGGCTAAGTATTTTAATGAATTTTATCAAACACCTTGTATGCATGGTAAGATAACTAGGTACATGAGGATTTCAAGATCGAATAAGGCCAAACGAAGTCATGAAATGTCCAGCCATGTACGGAATTGAACTCACCAACACGAAGCAAGTCCGAATTGACACGTGCCACACCGGAATCCAATTGATATCAACAATGATGTGTCTACTCCAAATCTATGATCTCAAAAGCTTTATCTTCATCAAGAATGGAGAGCTTGTTAGGGATTTATCTATAAAGGATGTAAGCTAATGAGTATTCTCTCTCCTAAATTTTTACTAATAGTATCTACACCATGTGCTAAGGACTAAACTTTCATGTATTTTCATATAAGTCCTTAGCAACCTTTACAAGCATCTTTGCATCTCTCCTATGTTCATATTGCATACATACTACACAATACTTCATGACACACTACACGTAATTACTATTACATATTACGTACATAGAATTTATCATACACGTTTATTATTTATGATCGTTACATGATTATTTTTATAATCTAAGTATGAATTTCATGTTTATATCATGTCTCACGTTTACACCATACTTCATGTTTGCATCATACTACATGTTTGCATCATTTACTATATCTACATCATGCTCAATGTTGACAAGCATGTTTTCCAATTTCATATTATTCTAAGTATTTTGCTTATTGCATGATTACGTCATCCGTTTACTATGTCGTCATCTACATGTTGACAACGTGTTATATGCTTACATCGTGTACCATGATATTATCACGTTGTATAAATCTTTATTTCACTCATCACACGATATTGCGAATATAATTGCATGTTGTTATACGTATATTGTCCGCTACGCTAACCCTATAAACAGATTACGTACGTAAGGCGGAAAATTGAAGTTGGTCAAATTTATGATCCCTACACTCGAATTGACAAACAGGCCACCCCTAAGGTCAGTACCGAACCTAAATTGGACAAATATCTTATCTTAAAAAGTGTCAAGCACGGGTTTTAAACCACTACTTGAATCGGGGGCAAGTGTTAGATATCTGTCCAATTCGGGTTCGTGTTTACATTCAGGCCTCGCAAAATACTCCAAAACCCGTAAAAGAATTCTCCCGTGGACACCCGAGTCCAAAAACGGTCCGGAATACGCGCAGTACTTGGACCGGGGGACTTTCGGATCGCCACAAGGCAATCCGGACCTCCGGATTGCTAAATAATCCGGAGGTCCGAATTATCGACGTTCTCCGCGCTCATCCCGATTATTTTTGCCGATTGCGAGAAGTCGGTGCACGCATAGTCCACCTTGATGACGGTATACGTTTTCCTTCATACCGACATCAAGCCGTTCAAAACTGGGCATGATCCTTAGGTTCCCTATAAATAGGGGCCTAGGTCTCTCATTTGAGACAACTCCCTCATTTTTGGACTCTGGATGCTCTGACTTCTCTCTCTACAAATTCTGACTTGAGCGTCGGAGAGGGTCCAACCAGCATCCCCCCCTCTCCCACGCTGGTTACTGCCCCTCGTGCAGGATCCGAAGTTCGAGAGTTCGAGGCCGAGGACTAGAAGATTAGTTCGAGGATTGTGTTTTAAGGATCGTGGCGTTCCCGTCCTTTTACACATATCCCGAGCCCGTTCGTGAAAAAAGAAGCCCGAAGCTACCCAGGAGGAAGTAGACTTAACAACATGTGTGTTTGACCACACTGTTTGTTCCGGGCAGAAGCCCTCGTCGAGCCAACGACTGAACTCTGTCATAGCCTATATGTCCAAGCCGCGAATGCCATCCGGTTGCATCAGTTTCTGCTTCTTTTGAAGACATTGCTTACAAACGATATGAATTTACATTGCCATGTAGTTCCATGATAAACAAACCATTATAAGAAAAGGCATATCCAAATAAAGTATCCCCTTTATTTATACGAGCAAAGGATCTCTCAAATGAAAAAATGAAGTTTTTATCCATAACAGCAGAAACAGAAACAACGTTCCTATGGATTCTAGGAGCGAAAAGGACATTATCTAGAAGTAAGAATTTGCCATTGCCCATCGGCAATGCAAGTCCCTACCCCTATGACTTCAACCTGTGAGTTTTCGCCAATGTATATCCTTTTAGAATCCTTCGGCAATTGTCTAAACTTGGCAAATAGTTCTCGATCGTTGGCTATGTGGTCCGTTGCGCCTGAATCAAGAATCCAAGACGGATTTGAGTCAGTTAAAATGACAGTTGAGGAAACTAAAGCTTCCTCTACATAACCAAATTTGCATACCTTCTCAGGATGCTATTTGCTGGAACCTGCTTCATCGCTTATTCGGCGTGGGCTGGAGTTCCCGCAAACTATCTCAGATTTTAATCTGGGACTGCCTTGTTTAGGTGAAGTCAACGTTTTACCGTCGACTGCCTGTTGTTTCTTTCCTTTGTTCCTGAATTTCCTTTTCTTGCGGCCAGCTTGTCTTGTTGATTTCGGTTCCTTCGTTACCGATTTTAATCGAGCCTGTTCCATCACGACTATTTTCAGGACATATGCAATATCAAGTACGGAACTGCTGACAGTCAATATAGACTTGGTTGCTCTCCAAGACTTCGGGAGGATCCCTATTATGGCCTGAATTTTATCCCATTCAGCCATCTGACTGTCATCTTCCAATGGCTTGAATAGGCGAAGGAGGTCGTATACTTTTTCAAGTATACTCTTACTGTTGTTGTTCAGACAGGTTTCTAATGTTAGTATAAGTGGGTGCAGTGTAACTGCCATGCCACTTCCATATTTCAAAAACAGGGCATCCCAGATGTCCTTTGTTGTCGGATCATCCTTATAGCGGACATAGAAATCTTCTGACATTTCCGACAGTATCAGCTCCTTTGCTTTCTTGTCATCTTGCTCCCACTTGAAATGGGCAAATGCCAGATCTTTGGTGAGTCCGACATTTGGATAATTCATGGTTATTTGTATGTGGTCACACTGACCTTGTGCTTCCAAAGTCGTAATGACGTGTTTGCTCCACGAGTCATAATTCGTCTCAACTAATAGCTCAGATTCACATGATAATTCCATCTATTCATCGATAATAACAATAGGTTGGGAAGATAACAACATTTTGACAGAATTGCATACATCAGATTATCTATTATGATGGAATGCGACGAATAGTGATTCTTCAGTCACTAAACCAAACCAACCTTCAGTAAACCGAGGAAGGGGGTGTTGTGAAAGAATTCACACTATTTTCGTTTTCAATCTAATAGATCAGTCTTTTGAAAACGGTTATTTTATTGCAAATTACCGGAACGGAAGTTTTCAAATAAGCATACCCGATCTTGGCTTTCCCAATGCCCTTATGATTTTATAAAATTATCCGATAATTTACGCATGCATATTTATAATTATACTACATCTAGCAAATCATCACACCATGCCATAAATATCGAACACAACATGCTTACGCATCATGCGTCTAATGTTCCTAGCATATATAATTCTACGTAAAGTAAATTATCACATGCGATCTATTATGAACATCCTAGCATACGCGTCAAAACATGCAACATCCGCACACATCAAGCATAATTGGCGACTGGAATTTTCGGTTTTATAAAACGTTTTGAAAATATTAGTGGCTGTTTTGCAATTCATGCTTACAAAATCAATCATGCAAATTTCTAGACATGGATTCTAGGCACTTTCAATCAGCATAGCATGTCTATCCTATTGCGCAAACTATATATTTAAATCCCAGAGCTCAATGCTCGCAATATAATATCCAGCTAGCTTGACAAAGTCAAGACGACAGTTCTAATTATATCAAAATATATGATTCAGAAAGTAAACAATTGAAAATTAGCCCACTAATTTAATCCAGTCCCCAAAAACATGCAAGTCCTAGATCCATCCCCATAATAGAAACCAGGCATTAGGGTATTAATTGAGACCGTGTATTAAAACACAAACCCTAAGAGCACCGTTTAGGTTAATTATAAAGTTCGATAACATTTTGGATTTAAAATTTGACATCCTATTTTACTGAACTATTAAAAAATTTCGGAAAATTTCAAAATGGTTCGGTCCAAAATTTAAAATTCGGTTTAATTCGGTCTGATTTTAAAAATTCCGGTTTGGTCCTAAACGGTTCAATAAAATAAGATAGTGGTTCGGTTTATCACTCAAATCCGGTTAGGTTAGGTTTAATTTAGTTACTACGGTCCAACCCGACCCGGCTAGGTCGACCCGATTAAGAAAACCTGGATTGGTTTTATCCGTTCCGGTTTAGCAATTGGACCGGCCCATAAACCCTAGGGTTCGGCCGAAATATGTCTTGTGGGCTAAGTAGGGTTTTAAAGTCCACTAAAAACTTAACTTAGCCACCAAGAAATATTAATTATTTAAAATAATTTCCAATATTGCTAATATATATATATAATTCGGCTAAACTCATATATATATATATACATATTGTCAAGATTTTATCACTAAGATGTAAATCAATTAACAATATATAATATATATATATAAAATTCGTCTAAATCATATATATATATATATATATATATATATATATATATATATATATATATATATATATATATATATAAATATTGTCAAAAATATATTTAGGGATAAAATATATAGACAGTATATCTTCTTAATCTTTTTAAGTAACTAAATCCTATCAATATATCTTTATCCCTATCTTTTAGTTATATATATTGATAGTTAATATCTTTTACAATATTATATTATAAACCTATCCATATTTTCCAACTTATAGATATATAGCTACCTATTAATAAAATTTAAAAATGGCAACATATATATTTTTTTATATTAGTGCCGATTTTTTAAAGTCTTGGTGACCAAGAAAATTAATTTTTTAACCTAAAATACCCTAGAGTTTTCGGCACAAACATGCAAAGTTTGAAAAGTTGTCAAATTTTAAGATCAAACCCTAACTTGATCATGAATCCAAAAGGTGTTCTTGATAAAACTCATGGTGTTCTTGAAGATCATGAACATCAAACATATATTTAAACCCAAATTTTTGACTATGATCCATAAAAACATGTAAAATTTGAAAATTTAAAGTTTTTAAAGATCAGACACATATAAATAGCTAAAAATTTCGGATTTCTTCATGGTGTTCATATACTTGAAAATTTCGGATTTTTCATAACATCAAGAACATCAATTTATCAAAAATTTAAGAACTCCTAACTCAGGCTCTGATACCACTGTTGGATTACGGGGACGTAATACTATAGAATGCTAAACGTGTACTAGCAAGAAGTCTAATCTACACACCGGAATTAGTACACATACCTTTTAGCTTTCCTGCCCAAGAACGATGTGGAGGGAGTTCTGATCCTCCGGTCGGAATCACGTGCAAGTTCTTCGTCAGAAGAAGTCCCACGCGATGTTGCTCCACAACAAGACCTCTGATCGATTCTTCAACGGAGATGGAACCTCGGACTTGATGTTGGTGGTGCCGAAAATTTGACTAGGGTGACAAGTTTTCTCAATGGAGATCTTTGTTATTAATTGTGTGTTTAAACCCTTAGGAGTCACCCCTCTTTATAGTATTGGGTGGAGTTGCCAAAAGGCAACTCCACCCTATGTGGTAATAGGGTTTCGGCCGAACCATGTAAAAAAGGGGGGAGGCCCATTTTGGGCCTCCCTTGTCAATTACTAATTGGATTTGGCCCAATTAGCCCAGATTGACAATTACCTAATTAACTTGGGTAATTCCCTTAATTAACGGGCTCCTATTACGGCGCCACGTCATTATATGCTAACAACTTGGAGGCCAAGTTAAGTTTTTAGTGGACTTTACAACCCTACTTGGCCCACAAGTAATAATTCAAAACGAACCCTATGGGTTGTGGATCGGTCCAATTTTTGCACAGCCGGGTCGGGTCAACTAACCCGGAGCACCAAGTGAACCGAATCAGACCGAATGGTTTACACCAGACCGAACCAAATCGGGTTATGCGGGTTGAACCAGAGCGGGTCAAACGTCGGGTTTTCTAAATCGTTCCGACCCATTCGGGTCGGGTCGGGTCAGTCCGGGGCAACTAATATGGGTCGAACCGACCCGGTTTGAGTGACGAACCGAATCCTATTTTAAACCGAACCGGTCCGGCCGAACTATTTTACCGAACCGGACCGGTCCGAATCGGCCTGAACAGAACCGGTCCAATAAATCCGAACCGAATTAATTAATTAGAATTGGATGGTCAAATTTTTAAATCCAAATATTTTCGAACTTTAAATAACCTAAACAGTGCTTAAAGGTTTAAATTATTCGCGTTTTAATTTTAAACCTGATGCCTAGTTTCGATTATGGGGATGGATCTCAGAAATGCATGTTATTGGGACTGAGTCATTAAGTGGGCTGAATCGCAATTGCTATTTAATTGATATAAATGCATGATTAGAACTGTTGTCTTGACTGAGTCAAGCTAGCTGGATTATGCATATTGTGGGCAGAGCCCTGGTTTTCATTAATGAGTTGCGCACTAGGATAGACATGATGTGATGGTTGCAATTGCCTAGGATTCATGTCTAGAAGTACGCATGATTGATTTATAACATGACTTGCAAATCAGTCCCAAATGTTTTAAAAGATAGAGATTAGTCGCCAAATATGCATGTATGTATTGTGTGATCACACATGATGCGTATGCCTAAATGTTGAGGATGAATTAACGTATGATAATTTACCCAAGCAGTAAAATTATATATGCTGAGCATGAGTTCATCGGAACATTAGACACATGACGCGTGTGCATGAGGTGTGTTTGGTTTCTTGGATGATTAAAGCGCATGATGTTTTACTTGTGAAGTAGAATTATATGTGCAAACTTGAGTTCCTAGAAACATTTTGAAAAAGGGCCTTGGGAGATCCAAGATCGGGTGTTTCAAAAACCTCCCGAACCAGTTTTAGCGATTAAACATTTTTAAAAGACTGATCTATTAGAAAGAAGACGATAGTAATGTGAACTCTTTCACGTCTCCCTTCCCTCGGTTTACTGTCGGTCTATTGGGTTAGATGTCTGAGGAATAATTATTAGTCATCTTCTGTCTCATAAATATCCGTTGGACGCAATTCTTTTTTAAAAAGGGTTTGTCTTCCCAGTTATGCATGATTGTCAATATAGTATCGAATAACCGCATAGATGGAATCATCTTGTGAAAATGAGCTTTTGAATGAGACGAACTATGACTCATGGTGCAATCGCATCAGTGACCCGCTAGAAGGCGAAGGTCTTATAGACCACATTCAGAAAACAATGAGCTGTCCAGATGCGGGTCTGACCAAGGGCCAAGCATATACCCACTTCAAGTAGGAGCAGGATGACACGAGGGCAAAGGAAGTTTTGCTGTCGCAGATGTCTACAAACATCGAAACCGTGTATAAGGATATTCCTTTCGCAAAGGATATATGGGATACCATCTTCCTGAAATATGGAAGCGGCTTGGCAGTAACCCTACACCCACTTATACCCGCATTAGACGAATGTCTAAAATACAACAGAACCAATGTGCTTTAAAAGGCACAAAAACTCCTTAGCATGGTGAAACCGATCGAATAAGAAAGTTAGATGGTTGAATGGGACAAAGTACAAGCCATCATATTCTCCCAAAGTCCTGGAGAGCAACCAGGACTTTACTGACTCACGGCAGTTTGGTATTGGACCTCCCTAGTGTCATGAAGGTAATCGAGATGGAAAAAACTCGATTGGCATCGGTTACAAAAGAAACCAGAATGCCAAACCAACCTGATGGACAAAAGAAGAGGAAAAGGGACAAGGGAAAAAACAACAGGCAGTCGACGGTAAAACGTTGACTAAACCTGAACAAGGCAAACTCCGGTTAAAACCAGATATTTTTTTGCAAGGACTCTGGCCCTCGCCGTATAGGTGATGGGGCCAGGTCTAGCAAATCGTATACTGTCAAGGTATGCTACTTGAATATGTTAAGGAAAGTTTAGTTTCCTCTACAGTCATGTTAACTGATTCAAATTCCTCTTGGATTCTTGATTCAAGTGCAACAGACCACATAACCAATGAAAATAGTTTATTTGCCATGTTCAGACGGATGCCAAAGGATTCAAAAATGATATATATCGGCGACAACTCGCAAGTTGACGTAGAAGGAATAGGGAACTGCAAATTGCCTATGCGCAATGGCAGAACCTTAATTCTTGAAAATGTCCTTTTTGCTCCTAGAATCCGAAGGAATGTTGTTTCTGTTACATCTCTTATGGATAATGATTTTTCTTTATCATTTGAGAATTCCTTTGTTCGCATAAATAAAGATGTTACCGTTTATGGTCATGCATTTTCCTCTAATGGTCTCATCGTTATGGATCTGAATGGACATGAATATTCGAACTGAATGTATTCATTATCATCTAGGGAAGCAGAAACTGATGCGGCCAGGAGCATGCGAGGTTGGGACACATTGGCTACGACAGGGTTCGAGCCCTCGCTCGGAGAGATCTACTCCCGGACGCAACGCAGGTGGTGAAAACCACTTGCAAAGACTGTCTAGCCGGAAAGTCAACCCGCAAACCGTTCGGTGAATCACTACGATCTGAATATCCATTGCATTTGATTCATTCTGACGTTTGTGGACCCATGAATGTCACAACAAGGAGTGGTAAACGTTACTTTGTCTGCTTCATCGACGACTTTACCCGTTATGGGTTTACTCATCTAATTTCTCATAAATCTGAGGCTATTGATTGCTTCAAAAGCTTTCTCAGCCTTGTAGAGAATCTGCAATAGCGAAAGGTGAAAACCCTTCGCATTGCTAGAGGTAGAGAATATCTCTCTAATGAGTTTAAGAAGTTGTGCGATGAAAAGGGAATTATACATCAGATTACAATTCCTTACACACCACAGCAAAATGGTGTGGCTGAACGACGTAATCATACACTCTTGGACATGGTTAGAACCATGATGTCGCAGGCAAAGTTTCCAATCTCCTATTGGGGTCACACACTTATGACTGCTACACATGTAGTAAACCTTGTACCTACAAAATCGGTGGATACGACACCATATGAGCTATGGTTTGGTAGAGAGGTGGATCTTTCAAGACTGCGACCTTGGGGTTGTGCTGCATACACGCATCAAACTAACAACCGTTAGGGCAAGTTAGGACCTAGAGGATGTAAGAGTATCTTCATAAGTTACTCTGAAAACTCTAAGGGATACGTATTTGTCGCGGCTCAGGAGAATGGTGGCATGGTCGAACATGAGTCCATAGACGTTATATTCCTTGAAGACGAATATCCTACGCTTGGAAACATCAAAACAAACGAAGTATTGATTGAATTAGAGAATGATAATGATCAGGTCCCACTCGCTTCGAGTGGGACATTTGAGGCAGCAACACAAGTGAACGATATGGTAAATGAAGATGATGACATTTTCATAATAAATCCAGTGGGAGGAGTCAATCCAACCACACAGATAACTGTTGCTGCAGGTGCGATTCAAGTCGGACCTGATGATCAAATTACTGAACCTATGGATGAAAGTCCAATTTTACCTCAACTACCTACTGTAACAAGTGGAAGTGGCGGGACCAACTCGATTCCCGCTCATTGTAACCGTGGAATTAATCTCGGAGGTGGAATTCCGAGACCGGGAGGTTGTCCAAGAAAAGTTGTTGGTGAAAGTTCTAGTAATTCTCTTGTTCCACGGGAGTATTGCACCGATAACGAGCATTATTCATAGTGGGAACGTAGTTCAAAACCATGATGGGACTATCTTTCATAGACGTAGTCTAAGGCACCGAACTTCTCCTAAGAAGTATCACATCGAGAGAGGTGACTTATTCACTCTCACTTCGGTTGATGAACCGGTGACGGTTAAACAAGCTATGGAAGGACCTCAAGCTAAATACTGGAGGAAAACAATGGAGGATGAGATCGTCTGTATGAAAGCTAATTCAATTTGGTCTTTAGTTGATTTGCCTCCTGACCGCAGAGTAATAGGTGCCAAGTGGGTTCTGAAATTGAAACTCACTGCTGATGGAGCCGTCGAGCGATATAAAGCTCGACTCGTTATGAAAGGATATACCCAACTTCACGGAGTGGACTTTGATGAGACTTACTCACCTACTGTACGTTACACAACAGTACGGGCCATTTTGGATTTGGATGCAAGCCTCGATCTGGAGCTGTACCAAATATATGTTAAGACTGCATTCCTTCGTGGTAACCTAGAGGAAAAGATCTATATGGAGCAGCCGGATGGTTTCGTTACTCCTGCAATGAACACAAAGTTTGTAAACTCCAAAGATCGATTTACGGTCTTAAACAATCATCCCGACAATGGTACCGCAGATTCCACGAGGAAATCGTTGGAAATGGATAGGATCCATGCGTGTACACGATGACATATTAAATGACGTGAGTTACATGAAAGAATCAAAGTCCTGGCTAGCATTTATATTTGAGATGAAAGATATGGGAGAAGCCATGTGCATCCTAGGCATTAAGATTGCTAGGAATCGGGCTGCTCGTAAACTATATCTATCTCAAGAATCCTATATCAACAAATTGTTGAAAAGGTTTCGAATGCAGGATGCCAAGCTCGTGGATATGTCGGTTGCACTGGGTGCATGCTGTCGAAGCGTGATGGCCCGAAGAATCTGGCTGAGCGTGAAAAGATGAAAAGTGCAGAATACTTAAGTATGTTTGGAAGCTTAATGTATGACATGCAATGCACACGTCCAGACATCTGTTACCCTGTGGGCCTAGTAGCACGATTCCAATCAGATCCTGGCACTCAACATCTAAAGGAAGTTAAACGAATAAGTCGATACCTGAAAGGTACTACCGACTACGCTCTGTGCTACGAGGGTGGAAAACTAGAATTGTAAGGATTCAGTGACGCCGACCATGGTGGCGATCCTGATGATCGTAAGTCCACCTTAGGGGGAGTATTCCTCCTTGCTATTGCCGCCATTTCATGGATGAGCAAGAAGCAAACCTGTGTCGCGCTGTTAACAATGGAAAAAGAATTCGTTTCCCTCTCTAAGAAGGCACAAGAAGCAGTCTGGCTTAATAGGCTCATAACTGCGTTGCTTGGCGTCGAGGACGGGAGTAAACCTGTGAAGGTATACTCTGATAGTCAAGCAGCAATTGCAAGAGTTAAGAACCCTAAGTACCACCGCAGGACAAAACATATTGATATAAAATACAATTATTCTAAGAATATGGTTGAGGACAATGTTATCACATTAGAATACTTGTCTACTGATAGTATGATGGTCTATACATTGACTAAACCTTACGCTGGGAAGTTTTCGAAAAGCAAGTTAAAATGCTGGGACTGCGTAGGGTTTAAGTAGACTGTATTGTGATGACAACTTTTTGAAACTTTATTAAAATTAATTGAAATTTGAGTTTATGATTCTCACGACGTCATAATGTTTGAAATTTCATCGGATTTTTACAGTCTATAAACTAGTTGTAGGAGGGACAACCTCCAAAGTAAAATAATGTCGAATGTTGACCAAGCCTCGTCTCACAGGCTCGTCTTCTTGATGGAGAAGAGGATTCTCCATTAATTCAAGACTGACTAAGAACCACGGTGGCAAACCTGGTAAAGCAGAACGATCAGTTGGTTTACGGAGTAACACGATATGATCTACGTTCTGCAAATCGCCGTTAAGAACTACGTTCGTAATAAAACAACATTATGGGCCAGATGATGAATCTGCGATAGCGTATGACATTTCCCACATCCTGACTAAACTCGGGTTATGCTACAACACGTGCTTCGTACTACGTGTGCCATGTTCGACAACGGGGTTATGCTCGGTTGTGCTAGATAGAAACCAAAAGATTCTGATGGGCACAAACTTCTTCACCTAGAGTGTGTGACTGATCCCGGATGCTATATGAAGGAGCATTCAAGGTATTCTTACGGACTCAGAACTCATACCTATGGTCGCACTCAATGTTCGCTTCTCGGCGTACGAGCGCAGTGCCAAACAAAAAGGCCCAGTAACCTCGTCTTAGAAACCAGTTGGGTTTGACTAAGGGTATGCGCGATGGAGATGGTCAAGTACACCTGAAATTTTCAGACTCTTGTATTCACTTGGTGGCCCCCAACCTGACATTAGTTGAAAGGTTGTGAATACTTGTACGGATGCCCTGAAGGAGTATTCTTATGTGGAAACTAGGCAATTGGAGATTTACAGTTGACCTAGGATACAGGGCAACACTTTACATTTAAACAGATTGATTAGACATGGGGAATCAACGTTCCGCGGGCGCTACAACACTCCTAACAGATGAGTAGCACGATGCCTGTCGTGTCCGCCGTTTCGGAGCGGGGATTGGATCTAAGACCAAATGCTTATGTGTTTGACGACAACATATTAATAGGCACATTCCCATTCCGGCGAGTGGGAGTTGTTAGCATTTTGACTATGGGCTGCCGTAATTGGGAGCCCATTAATTAAGTCCATGTACCTAAGATATTAGGATGGATCACATTAGGGATTTTGGGCTAGGCCTAAAATACCAATTGACATAGGAGGCCCAAATTGGGCCTCCCTAACATACATAGCCGACCGAATTATATGTGTTAAGGGGGTGGGATTTATCCAACCTCCTCTCTTATAAATAGGGACCTAGAGGAGGGTTTTACAAGTGCTATTCTCCTCTCCCAAGTTGTGAGATTAAAAGAAAACCCTGCTCCCCTAAAAGCAAGAGTTTCGGCCGAACCAAGTACACACCAAGGAGGTGCCAAATTACGACGAGCAATTTACTCTGAGTAGATCCATTCCGCGACGAATCGGCATAGGCTTTGCTTTGAGGCATAATCCGCGTAGGGCTTCTCTAACAGGAATCTCTACGAGGAGACGTCCGACAGATCGAGAAATCCCCTCAAAGGTCCTGGGCTACAAGAAACAATATAGGTATGTGCACCCTCTTCCGCTGCGTATTAGTTACTATGCACATATCTAGTGTTTTGTTTCCGTAGCATTAATCCCCTAAATCCAACAATGCTTGATATACATTTTCATCTGCATTTAAGACCCGTTTCGGGTTTTACTCATTGATTACTCATAAAACGAGAGGGAGTATGCTCCTAAAGCTACTACGATCTCGTAAATAATCAATTGTTATAGAAGGTGAAAACCTAATACACATTATAAAGGTGAACAAAACCTTTGAAAATGAGTATGCAATGAAAATGATATTGTTTGTCAAGTGACTATATGATTATACGCCTTTAACGATAAAATTGGCAGAGTATTCTTTCAAAATCATACACTTCAAGGACATAGTTTGAAACATGATGTCTTTAGCTCAAATTCCAATATCTCCTTCTAGGATGATTTGATATTGACTTTAACTCATGTAGAAATTTGTTCCTACAATTCACGACACCATGAGAGCTATTGATTGGTAATGACACGGATCTTACCAAAATTCGACATTTGGTTGCAAATCAAACACACATTTTGTTAGCATGTGGTGACGTGGCGCCGTAATTGGTAGCACGTCAATGTTAAGGAAATTACCTAAGTTAATTAGGTAATTGTTACATTAGGTTAATTGGGCCAGACCCAATCCCTAATTGACATGGGAGACCCAAAATTAGGCCTCCCCCTTAATTCACATGGTTCGGCCGAACCATGTACCACATTGGTTGGAGTGGACTTTTGTCCACTCCACCAATCCTATATATAGGGGGTCTCTTAAGAGGTTTAACACATCAATCAAATTATTAAGTCCCTCCATTGAGAAGCTTGAGAGAAACCCTCTCACCCCTTAGTAGAGATTTTCGGTGTACATCAGTCTGAAGTTCTGTCCCCGTTGAAGAATCGATCAGAGGTTTTGCTGTGGAGCTTATACCGCGTAGGACTTCTTCTCACGAAGAACTTGTACGGGTTCCGATCGGAGGATCAGAATTCCTTCCACAACGTTCTTGGGCAGGAAAGCTATTGAGGTATGTGTACATTATTCCATTGCGTAATTAGATTACTTACTAGTACACGTTTAGCATTCCATTGTTTTACGTCCCCGTAATCCAACAGAGGTAACAGAACGAGGCTTAGGAGTTCTTAAATTTTGATAAACTGATGTTCTTGAAACTTGAAAAACCGAAATTTTTATGTTTACGAACATCAAGGTATTTCCGAAAATTTAAACAAAATTCATATGTTTGATCTATGAAAACTTAAAATTTTCGAAATTTACATGTTTTTATAGATCAATACCGAAATTTATGTTTGAATTTGAGTTTGATGTTCATGATCTTTAAGGACACCATGAGTTTTATCAAGAACACTTTTTGGATTCATGATCAAGTTATGGTTTGATCTTAAAATTTGACAACTTTTCCAATTTTTCATGTTTGTGCCGAAAACCCTAGGGGTATTTTAGGTAGAAAAATTAATTTCTTTGGGTGCAAGTAGTAAAATTTCGGCCGGCCTAGCATATAGATATATTTGTTACCATATTTTAATTTTATTAAAAGGAGACAATATATCTATAAATTGGAAAGATAAGGAAAGATTCACATTATATAGTACAATATATTGACTATCAATATATACATAGATAAAGATAGGGTTAATATATATTGATAGATTTAATTGCTATAAAAGATTAAGAAAATATATTGTCTATATATATTTTAATCCCTAAAGATATATTTGACAATAATATATACATATATATATATATATATATATATATATGTGTGTGTGGCCGAAAATTATATATATATATATATATATATATATATATATATATATATATATATATATATATATATATATATATATATATATATATATATATGTTTATATTGTTAATTGATTTACATCTTCTAGATAAAATCTTGACAATATTTATATATATGTTACTTAATTATTGTGCCGAAATATATATATATATATATATATATATATATATATATGCAATATTAGAAATTATTTTAAATAATTAATATTTCTTGGTGGCTAAGTTAAGTTTTTAGTGGATTTTAAAACCCTACTTAGCCCACAAGATATATTTCGGCCGAACCCTATGGGTTTATCGGGCCGGTCCAATTTGCAAAACCGGAGCGGGTTAAACCAATCCGGGTTTTCTTAATCGGGTCAACCTAGTCGGGTCGGGTCAGACCAAAGAAAATAAGTGAATCTAAACCGAACTGGTTTAAAGTGATAAACCGAACCACAATCTTATTTTATTGAACCGTTTTGGACCAAACCGGATTTTTAAAATTGGACTGACTCAGACCGGATTTTGAATTGGACCGAACCAAATTTTAAAATTTTTCAAAATTTTAAATGTTCAATAAAATAGGATGTCAAATTTAAAATCCAAAATATTTTCGAACTTTAAAAAGTTAACCTAAACAGTTCTTTTAGGGTTTACGTTTTAACACGTTTTCGGATAAAACCCTAATACCTGGTTACGATTATGGGGATGGAACTCGGATATTCATGTTTTTGGGACTGGATTAAATTAGTGGGCTGAATTGCAATTGTTTACTTTCTGCAACATATATATTAGAACTGTCCTCTTGACTTAGTCAAGCTAGCTGGATAATAAGTTGTGAGCATTGAGCTCTGGAATTTAAATATATAGTATGCACAATAGGATAGACATGCTATGCTGATTGAAATTGCCTAGAATCCATGTCTAGAAATTTTGCATGTTTGATTGTAAGCATGACTTGCAAGTCAGCCCCTAATATTTTCAAAACTGAAAATACCAGTCGCCAATTGTGCGTGATGTATGCGGAAGTTGCATGTTTTGACACGTATGCTAGAATGTTCATGAATGAAATCATGTGATAATTTACTTTATGTAGAATTATGTATGCTAAGGAACACTAGACGCGTGACGCGTAAGCATGTTGTTTTGGTTTGTTCGATGTTTATGGCGTGATATAGTATTATGCATGCGTAAATTATCAGATAATTTTTATAAAATCAAAAAGGGCCATGGGAAAGCCAAGATCGGGTATGCTTATTTGAAAATTCCCGTTATGGTGATTTGCAATACAATAACCGTTTTCAAAAGACTGATCTATTGGATTGAAGACGACAATAGTGTGAACTCTTTCACAACACCCCCCTCCCTCGGTTTACTGGCGGTCGGTTTGGTTTAGTGACTGAAGGATCACTATTCGTCGTAGTCCATCCTAATAGATAATCCAATGTTTGCAATTCTGTCAAAATGTTGTTGTCTTCCCAACCTTGAATTGTTATCAATGAATAGATGGCATTTTCTTCTGATCTATTAGTTTAGACGAATTATGACTCGTGGAGCAAACGCGTCGGTACAATATTGGAAGGACATGGTCTAATTGACCACATTCAAATGACCATGAATTGCCCGAATGCCGGATTAACAAAGGATCTAGCATTCGCCCATTTTAAATGGGAGCAAGATGACAAGAAAGCTAAGGAGATGATACTGTCTGAAATGTCACAAGATTTCTATGATATGTATAAGGATGATCCGACTTCAAAGGACATCTGGGATGCTCTCTTTCTGAAATATGGAAGTGGCATGACGGTTACACTGCACCCACTTATACCAACATTAGAAACCTGTCTGAACAACAATAGTAAAAGCATACTTGAAAAAGTATGTGGTCTCCTTCGCTTATTCAAACCATTGGAAGATGACAGTCAAATGGATGAATGGGATAAAATTCAGGCATAATAGGGATACTCCCGAAGTCTTATAGAGCAACCAAGGCTATATTAACTGTTAGCAGTTTCGTGCTTGATCTTGCATCTGTCCTGAAACTAATCGAGATGGAAGAAACTCGATTAACTTCGGTGTCGAAAGAACTGAAGGTGGCAGGACAAGCTGGCCGTAAGAAAAGGAAATTTAGGAACAAGGAAAAGAAACAACAGGCGGTCGACTACATAGCCGAATAAGCGATGGTACAGGTTCCAGCAGATCGCACATTGAGAAGGTATGCGATTTTGGCTATGTAGAGGAAACTTTAGTTTCCTCAACTGTCATGTTAACTGACTCAAATCCATCTTTGATTCTTGATTCAGGTGCAACAGACCACATAGCCAACGATAAAGAACTATTTGCCAAGTTTAGACGATTGCCGAAGGATTCTAAAAGGATATTCATTGGCGACAACTCACAAGTTGAAGTCATAGGAATAGGGACTTGCAAATTGCCAATGGGCAATAGCAAATCCTTAATTCTTGAAAATGTCCTTTATGCTCCTAGAATCCGTAGGAATGCTGTTTCTGTTTCTGCTCTTATGAATAAGAACTTTGTTTTATCATTTGAGAGATCCTTGGTTCGCATAAATAAAGGGGATACTTTTTTTGGATATGCCTTTTCTTATAATGGTCTATTTATCATGGATTTGCATGGAAATGTAAATTCATATAGAATGTATGCAATGACGCGACCGGATGGCATTCGCGGCTTGGATATATAGGCTACGACAAAGTTCAATCGTTAGCAAAACGAGGGCTTTTGCCCGGAACAAACATTGTGGTAAAACACACTTGTCATGACTGTCTAGCTGGAAAATCCACCCGCAAGCCATTCGGTGAAGCAAAACGAGCCGAATTTCCTTTACAAATAATCCATTCAGACGTATATGGACCAATGAATGTAGCTGCTAGAAATGGAAAGCGATACTTCGTAACTTTCACCGACGACTACACCCGATTCAGGTTTACTCATTTGATTACTCGTAAATCGGAAGCAATAGATTGCTTCAAAAGCTTTCTAAAGCTTGTAGAGAATCAACATGAGCGAAAGGTTAAAACCCTACGCACCGATAGAGGTGGAGAATACCTCTCTAATGAGTTTGATAAGTTGTGCAAAGAAAGTGGGATCGCCCGTCAAACGACGATCCCCAACAAACCACAACAAAATAGTGTGGCTGAACGTCGTAATCGAACTATCCTTGACATGGTAAGAACCATGATGTCACAAGCACAATTACCAATTTCTTATTAGGGAGATGCGTTGCTTGCTGCTACTCATGTAGTAAACCTTGTCCCATCAAAAGCAGTTAACACAACACCGTATGAACTATTGACTGGTAGAGAGTTAAATCTCACCAAGCTGCGACCTTGGGGGTGCGCGGTTACACACATACAACTGACTGCCGTTTTGGCAAGTTAGGCCCCAGAGTACTCAAGAGTATCTTCAACAGATATTATGAGAACTCAAAAAGGTTATGTATTTGTGTTAGCCCTTGAGAAAGGTAATGTGTACGAACATGAGTCCAGAGACGTCACTTTTCTTGAGAACGAATTTCCATCGCTTCGAGAAATAAAAACAGACGAAATCTTGATCGAACTAGAACAAGATGACAATGACTCTTAGGTCCCACTTTCTTCGAGTGGGAGATTTGACACAGCAACAAGTGATTCGGTTAATGAGGATATAATCCCCATAATAAATCCAGTGGGAGGGCTCACTCCCCCCCTAACACAAATCACTATTGCTGGGAATGCGAATCAAGTAGAAACCGATAATCATGTCACACAACTACCTATTGTTCCCATAAATCCAAATGGGAGCGGATTGATCACTTCGGTTCCAGGTCCTAGTGATCAAAAAACTAATCTCGGAGGTGAAATCCTAAGACGAAGAGTTCGTCCTAGGAAAGTTGTTGCTCGCTCTAGTACCACCATTATTCCCAGTGGGAGTAGTGCTCTGATAAGAAGCATTATTTATAGTGGGAGTATGGATCAGACACAAAATAGGACAAATAAGCCTAGACGCAGTCAAAGGCAACGGACTTCTCCCAAGAAGTATCCCATTGAGAGAGGCGATATTTTCACTCACACGTCTGTTGATGAACCGGTAACGGTTAAACAAGCAATGAAAGGACCTCAAGCAAAAGAACGGAGAAAAGCCATGGAAGAAGAAATCGCCTCAATGAAAGCCAATTCGGTATGGTCTTTAGTTGATTTACCTGCTAACCGCAGAGCAATAGGAGCTAAGTGGGTTTTGACACTCAAACTCACTGCTGATGGAGAAGTCGAGCTATACAAAGCTCGATTGGTTGCGAAAGGATATACCCAAATTCACGGAGTGGACTTTGATGAAACATACTCACCAACTGTGCGTTATACCACAGTTAGGGCCATCCTTCCCTTGTTGCATGTCTCGATCTAGAGCTGCACCAAATGGATGTTAAGGCCGCATTCCTCCATGGAAACCTGGAGGAAGAGATCTATATGGAGCAGCCATAGGGTTTTATTACTCCTGGCAAAGAACGTAAAGTTTGCAAACTCCAAAGGTCTATTTACGGTCTTAAACAATCGTCTCGGCAATGGTATCGCAGATTCCACGAGGAAATCGTCGGAAACAGATTTGTGAATCTTCACGATGCTCCCTTCGTTTACACCAAGACCTCCGGGTCTAAATATGTCATCATAACCTTATACGTAGATGACATACTCATTGCTTCAAACGATGTGAGTATAATGAACAAATCAAAGTCCTGGTTATCATCACCATTTGAGATGAAAGACATGGGAGAGGCCACGTACATCTTAGGCATTAAAATTTCCCGAGATCGTGCCGCCCGGAGATTTTGTCTATCTCAAGAGTCATATATCAACAAACTGTTGAAAAGATTCAGAATGCTCGATGCTAAACCAATGGATACGCCGGTTGTGTTCAGGTGCGCACTATCAAAGCGTGATGGCCCGAAGAACCAGGAAGACCGTGAACAGATGATGAACGCAGAGTATCTAAGAATGGTAGGAAGTTTAATGTACGCCATGCTATGTACTCGGGCAAACATCTGTTACACTGTGGGCCTATTAGCAAGATTCCAATCAGATCCTGGCTATCAACATTTAAAGGCAGTAAAACGAATTATAAGATATCTGAAAGGTACTGGCGACTATGTTCTGTGCTATAATGGCAGGCAAATCTAATTGACTGGTTATAGTGACGCCAACCACGGTGGCGATCCGGACGATTGTAAGTCCACCACAGGGGGAGTTTTCCTCCTTGCTGATGCTGCCATATCATAGGTAAGCAAGAAGCAATCATGTGTCGCGCTTTCCACTATGGAATCAGAATTCGTTGCCCTTTCTAAAAATGCACAAGAAGCAGTCTAGCTGAAAAGGCTTCTTATTGCATTAATTGGCACTGACAAGAAGAGCAAACCTGTGAAGGTATACTCCGACAGTCAGGCAGCCATTGCAGCAGTTAAGAAACCAAAGTACCATAGTAGGACCAAACACATTGATGTGAAATACAATTATGCCAAAACAGTTGTGGAAGACAATATAATCGCTTTAGAATACTTGCCCATAGACAATATGGTCGCAGACCCATTGACTAAGCCATTACGTAGAGAAATTTTCGAAAAGCACGTAAAACTGCTTAGATTACGTAGGGCTTAATGAGTGGCTTGTATAAGTGATGGCATTTTGACATTTGAAATAATATTTCGATTGATAAAAGAATTGCAAATTGAGTATATGATCTATCGACGTCATAATGATAACTAACATCGGATTTTACGGTCTATAAACTAAGTCGTAGGAAGAAGTAAAACTCTTTCAAAAAAACTATGTCAAATGTGAAACTTGCCTTGTCACACAGGCACGGTCATCTTGTAGGAGAGGGGAACCTCTACCACAATAAGATTGGCTAAGAACCAGGGGGATAAACCTGGTTAAACGAAACGATAACTTGGTCACGCTTAAAGCATGACTTAATCTTCGTTTTGTAAATCGCCGTGTTGGACTCTGTCCATCATTAAAATCACATTCACGGCCAGATGAAAGACTCTGTGATAGCATGATTGACATATCCCAACCCTGGCTTGTCCAGGTGTGCTATCGACGCGTGCTTCATACTACGCGTGCCATGTTCGACCATGGGGTCATGCTCGGTTGTGCTAGCTAGAATCCTTATGATTCAAAGGTCGCATACTTCTTCACCTTGAGCGTGTGATTGATCCCGGGTGTCTTATGAAGAGGCACTGAAAGTATCCTCTCGGACTCAGAACTTATATCTAAGGTCTAGCTCAATTTTGCTTCCCGGCGTACGAGCGTAGAGCCAAAGAAAACGGCCAAGTGACCACGTCTTGGAAACCGGTTGAGTTAGACTAATAGTATAAGCAATGAGGATGGTCATATTCACTTATAACTCACCGACCCTTGTGTTCACTAGGTGGCCACCAACCAGATATTAATTGAAGGTTGTGAACACTTGTACGGATGCCCTGGAGAAGTATTCCTATGTGGAAAACTAGGCAATTAGAGAATTATCAGTTGACCAAGGATACAGTGTGGTACATATTTTATTTTTGACAAGATTGATTTACGAAAGGGAATCAACGTTCTGCGGGCGCTACAACACTCCTAACATATGAGTAGCACGATGCCCGTCATATCCGCCGGTCGCACGGAAAACCTTGTATGAACTATTCGAAGATGGAGACAATGACTGAAGAATGAAATGCTGATGCTATTGGATGACAATACATTAACAGGAACCGTCCCATTCCGGCGAGTGGGAGCTGTTAGCATGTGGTGACGTGGCGCCGTAATTGGTAGCCCGTCAATGTTAAGGAAATTACCTAAGTTAATTAGGTAATTATCACATTAGGTTAATTGGGCCAGACCCAATCCCTAATTGACAAGGGAGGCCCAAAATTGGGCCTCCCCTTAATTAACATGGTTCGGCCGAACCATGTACCACATTGGTTGGAGTGGACTTTTGTCCACTCCACCAATGCTATATATAGGGGGTCTCCTAAGGGGTTTAACACATCAATCAAATTATTAAGTCCCTCAATTAAGGAACTTGAGAGAAACCCTCTCACCCCTTAGTATAGATTTTTGGTGTACATCAGTCCGAGGTTCTGTCCCCGTTGAAGAATCGATCAGAGGTTTTTTTGTGGAGCTTATACCGCGTAGGACTTCTTCTTACGAAGAACTTGTACGGGTTCCGACCGGAGGATCAGAACTCCCTCCACAACGTTCTTGGGCAGGAAAGCTATTGAGGTATGTGTACATTATTCCGGTGCGTAATTAGATTACTTACCAGTACACGTTTAGCATTCCGTAGTATTACGTCCCCGTAATCCAACACATTGTACCAAGAAGAGTACTGAAAAGTATATCTATAATATACATGTGTGGTAGCTCAAGAGACTAGTGGCGTGGTCGAACATGAATCATTACGTTACTTGAGGTCGAAATTCCGTTGCTTTATAACATTAAAACGAATAAATTCTTAATCGAACTAAAGAAAGATGCAGATGATCAGGACCCACTTGCTTCGAGTGGGAGACTTGAGGCAGCAACACAAGTGAACGACATGGTAAATGGGAATGGAGACATTTTCATAATAAATCTAGTGGGAGGAGTCAATCCAACCACTCAGATCACTGTTGCTGAAGGTGCAAATCAAGTCGAACCTGATAATCATGTTGCTGAACCGTTGGATGAAAATCCTATATTACCTCAACTACCTACTGGGTACAGTGGGAGTGGTGTAACCATTTGGACAATGGGCCGCCGTAATTGGGAGTCCATTAATTAAGGTCATGTACCTAAGAAATTAGGTATTATCATATTAGGGATTTTGGGCTAGGCCTAAAATCCTAATTGACATGGGAGGCCCGAATTTGGCCCTCCCTAGCACACATGGCCGACCGACTTTAAGCAGGGGTATAGTGGACTTTTGTCCACTTTACTACTCTTATAAATAGGGAGTCCTATGAGGTTTTATTAAGGCTAATTCTCTCTTCTTAGGTGGTGAGATGAAAATAAAACCGTCTTCCCTAAATACCTAGTTCGGCCGAACCACCTAAGAAGCAAGGAGGTGCCAAATTGTGTTAAGCAATTTACTCTGAAGATCCATCTCGTGAAGAATCGACTGAGGCTTTGCTGTGAGGCATAATTCGCGTAGGGCTTCTCTAATAGGAACCTCTACAGGGAACCGTCCGGCGGATCGAGAACTCCCATCAACAGTCATGGGCTACAGGA
Organism: Clarkia xantiana subsp. parviflora; assembly: GCA_036873135.1. NCBI lineage: Eukaryota > Viridiplantae > Streptophyta > Magnoliopsida > Myrtales > Onagraceae > Clarkia > Clarkia xantiana. The sequence continues at coordinate 5,306,148 of JAPTYO010000018.1, forward strand.
AACATTATAGGTATGTGCATCTTATTCCGCTTCGTATTAGTTACGTGGCACGTATCTAGAGTTTTGTTTTCGTAGTATTAATTCCCTAAATCCTACAGTGGTATCGGAGCCTGTGTTAGGGAGTTCGTTTTTTTGATAAAAATGATATTCTTAATTTTCTCATGGTGGTCAAAATTTTAAAACTTGGTTTTACAGTTTTAAATTTTTTATTTTTTGGGGTAAATCGTACTGGTCGTGATTTTTCATGATGTTCATAGTAAAGTTTGATGTTCATGATCTTCAAGAAAAACAAGACTTTTATCAAAATCAAACTTTGGATTCTCGATCTTTGCAAGATTTGATCTTAAAATTTGACCACTAGCCCTAGTTTTCATGTTTCGGCCGAACCTCCTTTGGTGTTCAAGGTGAAATTTTTTATTTCTTAGTCCACAAGTAACCTAAAGTGACCAAAAATTTTGATGAATTTTTGCTAATAGGTTTCGGCCGAATTTCCTAGTGCTTATGGATTATGTCAAAATTATGGCTACGTTCACAAGATAATTATGGATAGTAACTATCAATATTTCTAGCACAATATTAGGGAACTAGATATTATTGATAATATAGTTGCCTAAAATATTGAGAAAATATATATATTATTGATGAAAATATATCCATAATATTTAATATTGACAATATATATATAGTGTTGCCAATTATATATATATGTATATATATTGTTGATTGATTATATATCTCTAAATATAAAATCTTGACAATATATATAAATATATGTGCAGAAAATTGGAAATTATTTTATAATTAACTGTTACTTGGTGGCCAAGTTAAGTTTTTAATGGACTTTAAAACCCTACCTGGCCCACAAGAATCAATTTTGGCCGAACCTAATGGGTAACAGGCCGGTCCATAGCATAAACAGGTTGGGTCAGCCAACCCGGGTGACCAAGGGAACTCGAACCAGACCGAACCGGGTCAACCGAACTGAACTGGGGTCGGGTTCCACGAGTCCAAACCGGAGCGGGTCATAAGCCGAGTTTTCTCAATCGGTCCGACCCATTCGAGTCGGGTCGGACCGGGGCAACTAATATGGGTCGGAACGACCCGGTTTGAGTGACAAACTGAATTCCTTTTCTAAACCAAACCGGCCCGGCGGAACCATTTTCAAACCGAACCTGACCCGTCCAAACCGGTCTGAATGAACCGAATTAATTAAATAAAATAGGATGGTCAAATTTTTAAATCCAAATGTTTTCGAACTTTAAATTACCTACACAATGCTTAAAGGTTTAATATTTCATCAATTTAATTAAACCTGATGCCTAGTTTCGATTACAGGGATGGATCTCGGAAATGCATGATTTTGGGACTGAGTCATTTAGTGGGCTGAATTGCAATTGCTATTCAATTGATATTATTGCATGATTAGAACTGTCGTCTTGACTATATCAAGCTAGCTGGATTATGCATGTTGTGGGCCGAGCCCTGGTTTTCAATTAATGAGTTGCGCACTAGGATAGACATGCTGTGATGGTTGCAATTGCCTAGTATTCATGTCTAGAAGTACGCATGATTGGTTAATAGCATGAATTGCAAGTCAGCTACAAATGTTTTAGAAGCGGAAATCAGTCGCCAAATATGCATGTTTCAATGATGTGATCACGCATGATGCGTATGCATGAATGTTGAGGATGGATTGGCATGTGATAATTCACTTAAGCAGTAGTATTATATATGCTAAGCATGAGTTCCTCGGAACATTAGACGCATGACGCGTATGCATGAGGTATGGTTTGTTTCTTAATTGTGATCTGCGCACGATGATTTACTTGTGTAGTAGAATTGTGTGTGCAAACTTGAAATCCTATAAAACTTTTAAAAAAAAGGGCATTGGAAAAGCCATGATCGGGTGTTTTAAAAACCTCCCATTCCGGTAATTGCGATTAAACCGTTTTTCAAATACTGATCTATTAGAAAGAAGACGACGGTGATGTGAAATCTTTCACGACCCCCCTTACCTCGGTTTAGTGTCGGTCGGTTGGGTTAAATGTCAGAGGGATCATTATTAGTCGTCTTTTATCTCATAGATATCTCATGAACGCAATTCTTTTTCAAAATGTCATTGTCTTCCTGCTTATGCATAATTATCAATGCCTTTATAGTATAGATGGCAGATCGAAATCGTTTATTCACTGAACTTGATGGTAGCAATTATGATGAATGGGAAATATATTTTATGAACATTCTCATTGCTGCAAACGTTGAGGAACGTGTAGTCTCAACTACAAGGAGGGTAAACACTGACGAATTCGGTAGTCCAAGATACAACTACGGTCAATTGTCGTAGAAAGATCGGATAGCACCCGATTTAATCCGTGCAACCCTGACAGAAGGAGTTGAAGAAAGCGACATGAACATTAGTGCTCTACACCTCTGGTGCACCATACGCCTTCGCTACAGCGGAGGAATGGCCGCACAATTAAGAGACCTAATGCTTAGGTATTACGGTATTCTTTTCAAGGACGGAGGTGTACTAACCACTGACGATCCCGAAGATGAAATATACATATGGAAAAGGATTCAAAGGTGATGAGAATGTTTCCCCTTTCGTGGTTTGATGATGGGCTCTCATGTATGATTAATACATTTCAGACTGCGAATGAGCTATTCAAAAAGCACCGTAATGATGAATGTTCCTCCAACGAATCCCAATCGGAAGATCTCTATGATCATATCCGAATTTGATGGGTAAAACCAGCAAGAAAAGGTCTAAACTAAATCTGGTGTGACAAACACCGTAGATAAAAGCGCGTCTTAGGTACGACTCATTGCCATATAAAGTCGTAAATACTTTATTTGAAACACAACGTCTGATAAAATTCATTTGTGAATTCTTCTCAGGTGTCGTGATCGATATGGCAAAGACTTATCGTCTATTTTATAGTTTTCTGCTTCTTTAATTTCTGCGACTTTACCGTTTTAGTTGTAATGTGTTTACTTGTTTGATTAAGTTGTTGAATTATTGGTTAATATATGATTCTGATTTATTGAATAAAAGTAATTGCTATTCAGTTCGAAATACAATTTACTTATCAATCATCGTCCCAGACAAAGGGTACGATCCGAAACGAAAATCTAAAGCCTCCGGCTTAGAACCAAGACTTTTCGATAAGGAAGACTGTTCGAATTAAACAACAAAATTAACATAGTCCCTTCAAATTGATATAAGTTAGTGAGAACGCAAATACCTATTCCTTATTTGTTAGTACCCATTATATAATAAAAATTGTAATGATGAACATGTACGAAACCAATTAAATTGAATATTTGAAAACGAAACAATTTCACCACGGGTGAAGCCTGGTGATGCGCGCACAATGCACGCGTGTTCCTCGAAAGATGGTGTAAACATTTGGGCTATGGGCCACCGTAATTAGGAGCCCATTAATTAAGTCCATGTGCCTAAGAAATTAGGTAATGTCATATTATGAATTTTGGACTAGTCCTAAAATTCCAATTGACATGGGAGGCCCAAAATTGGGCCTCCCTCCTTACATGGCCGGCCGAATTAATGATAGGGGTAAAGTGGACAAAAGTCCACTTTATTCCTCTTATAAATAAGGAGTCCTAGGAGGGATTTGAGAACACTAATTCTATTTCTCTCTTCTTAATTGGTAAGATTAAAAGAAAACCCTTCTCCCTAAATGAGAGCTAGTTCGGCAGAAACTACTAGGAGCCAAGGAGGTGCCAAATTACGTCGAGAAATTTGCTCCAAGAGATCCATCCAGTGAGAATCGACTGAGGCTTTGCTGTGAGGCATAATCCGCGTAGGGCTTCTCTAACAGGAACCTCTACAGGGAACCGTCCGGGTAGATCGAGAACTCCACTCAACGGTCTTGGGTTGCATGAAACATTGTAGGTATGCGCACCTTAATCTGCTGCGTATTAGTTACTTACCACGTATCTAGGGTTTTGTTTTAGTAGAATTAATCTCCTAAATCCTACAGTGGTATCAAAGCCTATGTTAGGGAGTTCATTTTTTTGATAAAATTGGTGTTCTTGTTTTTTTTTTCTTTGAGTTGGCCGAAATTTTTAAAAAAAAATTTGGTTTTAAAATTTTGAATTTTTTTTTTTGGTTAAATTCGGACTGGCTATGGTGTTTCATGATATTCTTAGTGAAGTTTGATGTTCATGATCTTCAAGAAAAACAAGACTTTTATCAAGATTAAACTTTGGATTCTCTCTTTGAAAGATTTGATCTTGAAATTTGACCACTTGCCCTAGTTTTGGTGTTTTCGGGCGAACCAAAACTATAGGTGTTCAAGGTAAAAATTTTAATTTCTTAGTCCACAAGTAACCCTAAAGTGACCGAAAATATTGAGGAAAATATTTTAATGTTTCGGCCGAATATTTTTAACCATAGGGATTCGACCAAAATTAGGGCTAGGTTCACAAGATAATTGTGGATAGTAACTATCAATATATCTAGCACAAAATTAGGGATCTAGATAATATTGATAATAAAGTTGCCTAAAAGATTGAGAAAATTTATATTATTGATGAAATATATATATCCCTAATATTGACTATTAACAATACTATATTTTCTACAATATATATATATATATTTGTGCCGATAATTATATATATATATATATATATATATATATATATATATATATATATATATATATATGTGTGTGTGCAGAAAATTGGAAATTATTTAATATTTAATTGTTACCTGGACGCCAAGTTAAGTTTTTAGTGGACTTTAAAACCCTACTTAGCATACAAGTCACAATTTCGGAACGAACCCTAGTAACGGGCCGGTCCAATTTAGCACAACTGGGTTAGGTCAACCAACCCGGGATATAAATGGAACCCGAACCGGACCGAACCGGGTCAGGTTCCACGGGTTCAAACTAGAGCAGGTAAAACGCCACGTTTTCTCAATCGGTCCGACACATTCGAGTCGGGTCGAACCGGGGCAACTAATATGGGTCAAATTGACCCGGTTTGAGTGACAAACCGAACTGAAACTTATTTTAAACCGAACCGGTCCGACCGATCCATTTTATCGAACCGGTCCGGCTGAACCATTTTACCGAACCGGTCTAAACCGAACCGGAATTAATCCGAACCGAAATAATTAAAATAAAATAGGGTGGTCAAAATTTTAAATCCAAATGTTTTCGAACTTTAAATTACCTACACAGTGCCTAAAGGTTTAAATTATTCGCGTTTTAATTAAACCTGATTCTTAGTTTCGATTATGGGGATGGATCTCGGAAATGCATGATTTTAGGACTAATTCATTTAGTGGGCTAAATTGCAATTGCTATTTAATTTATATTAATGCATGATAAGAACTGTCTCTTGACTATGTCAAGCTAGCTGGATTATGCATGTTGTGGGCGGAGCCCTGGTTTTCAATTAATGAGTTGCGTACTAGGAAAGACATGCTGTGATGGTTTCAATTGCCTAGGATACATGTCTAGAAGTACGCATGATTGGTTTATAGTATGAATTGCGAGTTAGCCCCAAATGTTTTAAAAGCGAAAATCAGTCGCCAAATATGCATGTTTGAATGTTGTGATCACGCTTGATGCGTATGCATGAATGTTGAGGATGAATTGGCATGTGATAATTCATTTGAGTAGTAGAATTATATACGCTAATGACGAAATTCATATATTCTCGTCAAATTCCGATTTCTCGAGAGTATCTCCAATCCTTCTTTTGAATTACAGGACCGAGAAGAGGAATGAGCGTAAAGATGGAGATTGTTGAGGTCGTTTCCACCTGGGACACCTCGGGTTGTTCTCTTCGGGCGGATTGGATTTGCACACAGGTACAGACTCCTATCAGCACGTCGCAATCTTCTGTCCCCGGATCCGGCTCCGGCTTTGGTCTCATTTTCTCACACGTCGGGTCCTGCAAAATGGGCAATTACCAGCATGGAGAGGGGGGGGTGGTGCTAGTTGAGCCCTCTCCGATGCTTTAGTCACAATCTAGTGAGAGAAAGTATGTAGCGAGAGGTCAGAGCCCAAAAAGCCAAATTGAGAGAGATGTCCAAAATGGGAGGCCTAGGTCCCTATTTATAGGAAACCAAAGAACCGTGCCCGGTTTTATACGGTTCGACGCCGGTTTAAAGGAAAACACGTACCGTCGTCAAGGTTTGCTATGTGCGCACTGACTTCTCATACTTAGAAAAAATAGGGGTAAGCGCGCAGTACTAGTCGGCAATCCGGAAGTCCCGGTCCAGGTGCTGCGCGCATCCGGACCGTTTTGACACGGGGTGACCGTGGTAAAATCCGTTTGTTGTTCTGACGTGTTTGCGAAGTCCTAAACATAATTGCGAACCTGAATTGGACAGATATCTATCACTTGCCCCCATGTCAAGTAGCGGTTCAAAACCCATGCTTGACTCTATTTAAGATAGGATATTCGTCCAATTTAGGTTGGGCACTGACCTCAGGGGTGGCCTGTTTGTCAATCGAGTGCGCGGGACACAAATTCGTCCATCTCTAATTTTCCGACGGATGTGTGTAATCTGTTCACGGGGTTACCGTAACAGACGATATACTTATAACATCATGCAATCAACAACGTACTTGTAATGACATGCAATGAGAAAAATACTTGTAATAATATCATGAAGCATGATGTAAACATGGGGCATGTTGTAAACATGAAGATCATACTTAAATTATAAAAATAATAATGTGATGATCATAAATAGGAATTATGTACTTAGAAATAATCAAACAAGTATTAGACTATGCGCGCGATGCATGTAGTGTGTCATGAAGCATTGTGTGGTGTAAGTATGTAATGTGAGCATAGGAGAGATGTAAACATGCTTGTACATGATGCTATGGACTTGTTTGAAAATAGATAGGAGTTTAATCCTTATCACATGGTGAAAATTAGGAGAGAGAATACTCATTAGCTTATATCCTTCCTTAGTGATTTTCCAAGAAGCTCTTGGAGTTGTAAATTTGGAGTAGTCACATCATAATTGACACCGATCAAAATCCGGCCAAGCAAGGAGTGTCATACGGCGGCGCGTGGGACAGAGAGGGGTGGCGCGTGCATTCTGCTGCAGCGGCGCGTGCGACTTCCAGGGACGGCGCGTGGTGCTCTGGTGACGGCGAGTGGCAATTCGAATTCGCTTTATGGTGGTGAGTCCAATTTCGTACATGGCTGTACATTTTGTGACTTCGTTTGGCCTTGATTTGATCTTGAAATCATCATGTGTTTAGTCATCTTAACATCCACATAAGGTGTTTGATAAAATGCATTAGGATAGTTAGCTTCCTAAATCGACCAAATTTTTTCTAAGTGCTGAAAATTTTAGAAGAGTATAAATGAATTGTTACACTTCCCTTATGCATAGTATTCATTGCCGACATGTTGTTCCATACTTTAGCTATTGTCTTAGCATGCTTGGTGTTGACGATTGATAGTTGTTCGGACATGATCGTCAATTGTTGTATGTTGATAGTGATAAGTTAGGTGTTGTGTGTTGAGCATCGTGTATTGATCATTGGCCACTGTCTGTAAACATGCTAAAACACTTAGAAAATATTTTGATAATATCTAATGCTTGTTACCATTGATGTTGTCATATGATTCTTGTCGACCGCCGGCATAGAAACACTTAGAAAATATTTTTTAGAAGTTGATGCGTGCTATCCGCCATCATGCTAGAATACATGGAGAATGTTCCTTCATAATTGATTCCGTGCCACTTGTGGATTGTTGATATCAGTGAAATACTTAGACAATATTTTCTGACGGTTCGTTTCTTGCCGCGTATAGTCCCATGTCGTAAGTGAAATACTTAGACAATATTTCAGCAATATTTCGTTGTATGTCAACACCTTGTCGTATGTTAACATTGGTAATATGCTGACAGCTTGTTGTATGCTGACACTTAGTAACATGTTGAAAGCTTGTAGTATGCTGACTGTCATCTTGAGCAAAACACTTAGAAAATATTTCACCCTTGTTGTCATGTATGTTGCGAGTATGAGCTCGATGTCGACATGAAGGTCGATGTGTTGAAGGAGTTGCCCCCCTTGCATGATGCTTGTTACTTGTTGTGCGAAGACTAGCAAGTCTTATACGTACATAGTTGTTCCATATGGAGCGTTCATTGCATAGATGTTTGTATAAGTGTTTGATGCGTGCTTGCGCACTGATGAGACTGTTGGTTGCACTTTTCAGGATATTAGATCTCGCTATCTTCTTGCCGGAATTAATCTTTCCACGACCGTTATCATGAGTAAGTCCACTATTCCCATTCTGCGAGAAACTCTATGTTCGGATGTCGACATGGTTGAGCAGCTAAATAATACACCAAGTGTAGATGTTGACGTCCTTGCTTGATTAATTGATGTGGGTATACATATACTTCCTTCTGAAGATTCGGTATGTTGATGATCTTTATGACTTGTATCATGTTGCAGTGTAGGTCGGACTGATGGAAAAAAGCTCGTCTTTGCAGACAGCCGATGTACACGGTAATCCGCTTGTTGGAAGGAATGTCCGCACCATTGCCCCCGCTACTCTGGAGTCTCCAGACATGGTCGCGGTAAAGGACTTATGAGTAAGGCTCCTCCTTGTATCTTCTTTGAACTTGTTAATTTTCCAAGTTGTTGCTTTCATGTTGCTTTTGTTTGCAAGTTGCTTCGTACATGTGACTGAACGCGTGGTTGCAGTTCCTGGCTTTAGCACAATTCTCAAAAGATCCGTCGCAGGGGCGCGTTCCTCGAGCGATTCTAAGTTCTCTATGCCGAGTGCGACCGTGCTAACTCCTTCTTGCGATAAAGGGAATAGAGTTGAGGGTCGTGCGGTGGCGCCTTCTGCCCCCCGGTCGAGGGACCGGCCTAAGGAGGAGCGTTCCTCCCATTGAGGTAAGCGTTGTTTACTTCTCCACACTTGAAGTTTGAACTTGAAGATGGCTGATTTTGATGCATGCATTGCTGCTTGTCGCGCCCATGTTGAAGAGTTATGTAGCATTGAAATTGAAGCGGCCATTCTTGCCGTGTTTTTTGTGAGGATGACGACATTGCATTTGATGTCGACATTATGAACTCTTTGCCTTAGTTCCTTGGAGATGACGTTACCTCTTGGTTGGTATCAGGTTGTTGTTGGATCACGGTGGAACTCTGGTACGGACTGTGACGGCAATCCTAGCACCTTTGCTCCACGCAATCCTGCAAGAGGGGATAGACCGGGCGGTGACCCAGAATCCCTCTCCGATGCTTAAATGAGTATCTCGTATGACTGGAAAGTAATAAACTCAGAGTGTATTCAACTCAACGTAAGTCTTTCTGAGGTGATCTCCTGCCCTTTTATAGGCAAAGAGATGCCTCAGGTACCTGGCGAACCGTTAGGGGTGGTTAGCCCGTATCCCGCATATCTCGGACGTGATCTCGCGTATCTTAGCTATGCCCCGCGTATCTCGGCCACGCTCCGTGTATCTTAACCATGTTCCGCGTATCTCGGCCACGCCCCGCATATCTTGGCTTTATCCTCTGATAACGAGTCCCGACTCCCGTCGGGGACTCCAGAGTTATCTCGTTGTGTCACCGCTCGGGGCCCCTCGTCATCGTGACAAGGCCAATCATTCTCAGGGATTCATCATCGGGGCCTACTTAAAGGCTTCTCATCGGGAGCTTGTAGCTCAGCTGTCGGGACCGACTCTGTCGGGACCTTGCCTCATCGGGACTCCCTTCGTCGGGACCCTTCTCCTAGGTCATCTTGACTTTCACTTTGGGCCTGGTGGGCCTGTTTGCCGTTTCTTCCCCGTTAAAGGGCCTGACGGCTGTAATCGGACCCATCATTTGCCCCCAAGACATGAGGGACTTTTAGTTCGTCGTGTCTTTCCAACTCCCGACCTCCCGATATCAGTATCGGAAGCTTTTCTCTTGACAAAATTCCTTGACACGGATCTTCTCGTCCGCGATTCCTCGATACTTCGAGGATAGCCACAAAATCCGAGAAGACTCCTCCAATATTCCTCGATAGTCGGCTCTTCATCGGCTGACCTCCAAGAGTCCGATCCTCCCGCGGTCAATCTTCCAGGATCCGATCATCTTGCTGCGGAGTCTTCTGCCTCAGACCTCGTGGACCCTGCTCCCTTCGACGCTGCCAAGGATCAAGTTCAATCGCTTTATTCCACTTAAGGCGAAACCACGCCACTTAAGGCGACTTAATCTCGTGCACCACTTAAGGCGACTTAACATCGTGCACCACTTAAGGCGACTTTACATCGTGCACCACTTAAGACGACTTTCGGATACTTAGAATAAATCTAAGCATCGTGCACCACTCAAGGCGACTTTTCTCGTGCACCACTTAAGGCGACTTTTCTCGTGCACCACTTAAGGCGACTTTATATCGTGCACCACTCAAGGCGACTTTCTGTCGTGCACCACTTAAGGCGACTTTTCAACTTGCGCCACTTAAGGCGACTTAATATCGTGCACCACTGAAGGCGACTTTACATCGTGCACCACTTAAGGCGACTTTTTGATACTTAGAATAAATCTAATGATCGTGCACCACTCAAGGCGACTTTTCTCGTGCACCACTTAAGGCGACTTTATATCGTGCACCACTTAAGGCGACTTTTCAACTTGCGCCACTTAAGGCGACTTAATATCGTGCACCACTGAAGGCGACTTTACATCGTGCACCACTTAAGGCGACTTTTCAACTTGCGCCACTTAAGGCGACTTAATATCGTGCACCACTGAAGGCGACTTTGCATCGTGCACCACTTAAGGCGACTTTTCAACTTGCGCCACTTAAGGCGACTTAATATCATGCACCACTGAAGGCGACTTTTCAGTACTTAGAATAAATCTAAGAATCGTGCACCACTTAAGGCGACTTTCTTCAAGCATGGTGTTTCTTCAAGTGTTCGCCACTGAAAGAATGCTTTAATGTTCTGCCATCGAGGTCTTCCAACTTGTATGCATTTGGAGCTGGCATCCCCACGATCTTATAAGGTCCTTCCCATTTTGGTGACATCTTGTTGATTCGATCCAAAAGGGTGAACTCGTTGCGACGCCAAACCAGCTCCCCGACAAAGAACTGTCGGGACTTCACTCGCCGATTGTAGTACCTGGCCGTCGCTAAACGCATTCGAGCTTGGACTTCATCGGCCTCCCGCCTCTTCTCTTCGAGTAAGTCCAAGTCCAGACGTCTCACTTCGTTGTTCGTTAGGGGCTCGTAATATCTCATCCGATGGGACGCCACAGCTACCTCCACAGGTGCGACAGCTTCCGTGCCATAAACGAGGCCAAACGGAGTCTCCATTGTTGATCGTTTGGGTGTCGTTCTAACAGCCCAAAGTACATTTTCCAGTTCATTCAGCCACTTGCCCTTCAAGGCGTAGACCCTCTTCTTCAGGCCATCCATCACGATTTTGTTGGCTGACTCCACCTGGCCATTAGTCTGAGCATGTCGTACGGAGGCGGTCCGATGCTCAATGTTCAACTCCTCCAGATACTCCCTCACCTGAGAGCCGTTAAACGGTGGACCATTGTCGTTGATCACCACCTTGGGAATCCCGTATCTGGACACGATGTGGGTTTGGAGGAACTTGACGATCTGGTTCCCCGTTGTTCTGGCCAATGCCTTCGCCTCTATCCATTTCGAAAAATAATCGATTGCTACAATTAAATACTTACATTGACCTTGTGCTTGTGGAAGAGGTCTCACCAAGTCGATGCCCCACTGCGCGAAGGGCCGCGCGCTCTTGATGGATGTCAGATTAGCGGCCGGAGCCACGATACTCGGGGCGTACCTCTGGCACGCGTCGCAGGATCGGACCATCGCCGTCGCTTCTTTGTTCATCGTGGGCCAATAATAGCCCAAATTCAGCACTTTCCTCATGATGGATCGAGCCCCTTCATGGCAAGCCGCGACCCCTTCGTGCACCTCCTTCAGAATCCGATTGGTGTCGGGTTCTGCCACACACTTCAAGTACGGAGTCGAGAACCAGCCCTTCTTGTATAGTTGATTATCCAGCATTACATAATTGACCGCGATTCGACGTATCCTGTCCGCTGCTACTTGATCATCGGGGACTGCCCCCGTAGTCAGGTACGCGACTATCGGGGTCATCCAAGTTGGCTCCTCCTCTGATCTCGCTTCAGTGGCACACACCTGTGTCGGGTCGATGGTCGATAAGATCACCTTTTCTAGGAAGTGCACCTTCCGATTTTCCTCCAAGGGTGCCCCCAGGGCAAATTTGCTCAAGGCGTCTGCCTCTACGTTTTCCTCCCTCGGGATTGCCTCGATGTCGAAGCTTTTAAAGCTCTCCTTCAAGGTTTGTACCTCTCGTAGATACTTCTTCATTATCGGACTCGCTTCGTATCGCCCTTGAACCTGGTTCACGATTAAAGCTGCGTCACACTTCACTCTCAAGTGATCGAATCCAGTGCCTTTAGCAATTTTTAGGCCCGTGATAAGAGCTTCATACTCCGCTTCGTTGTTTGTGGCCTTGAATGTTAAAGCCAAGGCGTATCGGAGCGGTTCACCTTCACCCGGTGGTATCAACAAAAAGCCCGCTCCTGATCCGTCAGAACTCGAGGAGCCATCCGTATACATCTCCCAGGTATTTTCCTTATTTGGCTGTTCTGATTGCTCTGCCCTCTCTGGTTGTTCTTCTATCGGGACCTCCATGGTTGCCCCCTCTACAGGGCCCGTTTCTTCCAGATCGAGGGCTGTAGACTCTGCTATGAAATCTGCTAATGCCTGGCCCTTAATGGCTGTTCCCGGAGCGAAGTGTATGCGAAACTCACTAAGTTCTACTGCCCATTTCACTAATCTCCCCGACGCATCCGGTCGGTTCAAAAAATGCTTCAAAGGCTGGTTCGTCAGCACAGTGATCTCGTGTGCGTGGAAATACGGCCTTAGCTTCCGAGCAGTAATTATCAACGCAAAGAGACGGGGACTTGATTACCCTCGACAATCTTTACTAACACAGAGCTAATGGCAAATTCAGAAACAGCCAAATAAAGGTAGAGTGGCTCGCCTGGAACCGGTTTCGCCAGCAGCGGGAGTGTGCGAAGGTGCTGCTTGAGTGCTTGGAACGCCTCTTCACATTTGGCGGTCCATTCGAATTTTTTGTTGGCCCTCAAGACTTCAAAAAACGGCATTGATCGGTCGCTGGCTTTGGACAAGAAGCGGTTCATTGCAGCTAGTCGGCCATTCAGTACTTGCACCTCCCGATGGTTTGTCGGAGACTGCATCTCCTCGATTGCCCTCAGCTTCTCAGGGTTCACTTAAATTCCTCTTTGGCTCACCATGAAGCCCAAAAACTTCCCTGCGTTGACTCCGAAGGCGCATTTCGTCGGGTTCAAGCGAACTTGATGGAGTCTCATCCGCTCAAACGCCATGGTAAGGTTGTGCACGTGATCCTCGGCTTGTCGGGACTTCACCAGCATATCATCCACATAGGCTTCCATGGTTTCTCCCAGCATGTCTCCAAACAGCTTATTCACCATCCGCTGGTAGGTTGCCCCGGCATTGATCAACCCGAAAGGCATGACATCGTAGTGATAGATGTCGCTGTCTGCATAGAACGCTGTATGGGGGGCGTCTTCCTTGGCCATCTTGATTTGGTTGTAGCCTGAATACGCGTCCATGAAACTCAACAGTTCGTGTCCCGACGTGGCATCCACCAACCGATCGATTCTCGGGAGTGGATAGCAGTCCTTTGGGCAAGCCTTGTTCAAGTCGCAGAAGTCCACACACATTCGCCATTTCCCGTTGGTCTTTTTCACCAGCACTGGGTTGGCCACCCAAGTCTGGAATCGGAGCTCCTTAATGAACCCGGCGTCAAGCAACCTGCCCACTTCCTGCTGGATCGCGATCTTCTTATCCGTGCCCATCGGACGCCTTTTCTGTGTGATAGGCTTGATCGCGGGGTCTATCTTCAGCTCGTGTACGATCACATCGGGGCTGATTCCTGGCATATCGCTGGGGGACCAGGCAAACAGCTCCTTGAACTCCTTCAGCAACTCCACCAATTTTTGGGCTGTTTCTTCAGTCAGGGCAGACCCGATTTTCACCTTCCTCTGGGGTCCGTCGATCTCGACTTCTTTCAGATCTTCTACGGGGGCGGGACGCCCAAACTCTTCTCTGGGATCTGTGTCTGTCTGGAGGACAGTCATGGCCTCTCGCCTCCTCCTCCGGGTGGCATTAACATAGCACTTTCGGGAAGCCACCTGGTCGCCCTTGACCTCTCCGACTCCGTGGTCAGTCGGGAACTTCATCTTCTGGTGCACACTCGAGGCAACCGCCATCAGGGGATTGATGGTGGTTCTCCCGATAATTGCGTTGTAGGTCCCCGCAGAATCAACCACGACAAATTCCACATTCCTCCTTTCTGACTTCCACCCACTACCAAACTCCACTGGTAAGGTGATTACTCCCAGCGGGTAGGAAGTTGAGCCAGAAAACCCGACCATCGGGAAGTTTGCTTCCTTCAGATCCTTCTTCGTCTTCCCCATGGCTTCCAGCGCGTCCGTGAATAGAATGTCGGAGGAGCTCCCTCCGTCGATTAGGATTCTCTTCATCTCGAACCCATCTACATCCAGGGTTACCACCAGGGCATCGTCGTGCGGAGTCTCCACGCCTATGAGGTCCTCCGATGAGAAGGAGATCACGATCTCTTCCTTCAGGGTCCAAGATCGGGACCTCTTACCCAGCACCACCGCTGTAGGGATCCTAGAGGCGTAAACCTCTCGAGCGGATGAGGTATCTCCTCCAGCAGCAAATCCTCCATGAATCACGTTGATGACTCGTCTTTCTTTGCGAACACCAGATGACTCTGGATCAGTTCTCTTCTTCTTCGGGGACCGATCGCGGGATCGGGAACGGGACCGCGATCGAGACCGAGAGCGGGACCTGCAGCGTTTGTCCCCGACGAACTCCTTGAGCTTTCCCTTCTGGATTAGCTTCTCAATCTCCTTCTTCAGCTCCCGACAGTGGTTAGTGTCATGGCCATTTGCGCGGTGAAACCGACAATAGCGATCTGTGCGGGACCCCAGGAATTCTCCATCTTTCTTCGGGGGGTATCTGGAGATACCTTGTCGTTCCATGACTGTCAGTACTTCCACCATGGAACAGTTAAGAGGAATGTCGAGATCTTCCCGCTTATCCTTTCTTGGAGGACGCCTATCCTCCTTTCGACCAGAGCGACCTCGGTCCCGACTGCCCTCTGGTTTGCCCCTTGACTTACGATCATCGAAAGGCTTGCTTGACTGCTTTCCCTTGTTTGATTTCGGGGGCTCCAGTTCTCCCGCAGCTATCTTTGACTCCTGGACATCAATCTGCCGCTTCACCCTCTTCTGCAAAGCCTCCATATTCCACACAGCCTTCTCAGCCACGCTGTGCATCAAGTCGGAGCCATAGGGGGCTGTCAGGTTCCGAATAAAGGTGCGGATGGTCTCGCCCTCCGAGATTTCCTTGTCTATCTCTGCTACGCTGGCTTTGTACCGCTGGTAATAGTGTGCCAGCGACTCGTCGGGCCTCTGCACCACCTGGGTCAGGGATCTCACGCTCTTCAATAAATGCCTCCGACCCTGGTACTGCTGAATGAATCGATCGTGCATGTCTGCCCAGCAAGTGATGCAGCCTGGGGGTAGACTAAAGAACCAAGTCAGGGCCCTTTCTCCTAGTGTGTTCGGGAACAACGTACACATTATGTCTTCACTTGGGGCTCTTCCCAGACACGCCATGAGGTGTTTCTGGACGTGGCGAACTGGATCTCCTTCGCCATCATATTCCTTTATCGTGGGGATGCCTAGCCCAGGCGGGGCTAGGGTGTCAATGAGTCGGGGAACGAAGGGATGAGTGGATCGATCCCTTAGCTCCGACACCAGCGGCTTCTGTTCTCCCATACAGATGTTCACGATCTTCACCACCTGGTCGGGAGTGATGGGACCATTCAGGGGAATGGTCCTGTACTGTACTGGTCCTAGCCCATCAACCACGAACCTTTCCGGCTGACCGGTTGCCCTACCTCTGTCCTGGCCTCGGGGCGGGGCTTCCTGTGCATTCTGACCCTCTGTTGGTAGGGTTGCTTCCTCCAGCGGGGGCATCTCCTCCTGCCTCCTGGCAGCCTCCCTTCGGTCCAAGAGAGCCTCTACAGCCTCTCTGCCACGGCCCTCGTCAAATCTGCAGCTGGGGGAGCCTCCTGCCCCCTGTTATCCTGGCGTTGAGGGGCAACATCTTCGGGATGCGATCCATTGTGCCCCCCTGTCTGGGAGAGCTCAGCCGGGGGATGGTTCTGGTTTTCCCCTTGTTCTGGTACTGAATTCAGGTTCGTTGCAGCGGGGTGACGGGAACCACCGGATTGTCCTCTTCTGTTCTTGCCAGCCGTCATCGATCGAGTAGAAGGCATATCAGCTTTTTGTTTGGTTCCCACAGACGGCGCCAATGTTGGATTACGGGGAACTCTGGTACGGACTGTGACGACAATCCTAGCTCCTTTGCTCCACGCAATCCTGCAAGAGGGGATAGACCGGGCGGTGACCCAGAATCCCTCTCCGATGCTTAAATGAGTATCTCGTATGACTGGCAAGTAATAAACTCAGAGTGTATTCAACTCAACGTAAGTCTTTCTGAGGTGATCTCCTGCCCTTTTATAGGCAAAGAGATGCCTCAGGTACCTGGCGAACCGTTAGGGGTGGTTAGCCCGTATCCCGCATATCTCGGACGTGATCTCGCGTATCTTAGCCATGCCCCGCGTATCTCGGCCACGCTCCGTGTATATTAACCACGTTCCGCGTATCTCGGCCACGCCCCGCATATCTTGGCTTTATCCTCTGATAACGAGTCCCGACTCCCGTCGGGGACTCCAGAGTTATCTCGTTGTGTCACCGCTCGGGGCCCCTCGTCATCGTGACAGGGCCAATCATTCTCAGGGATTCATCATCGGGGCCTACTTAAAGGCTTCTCATCGGGAGCTTGTAGCTCAGCTGTCGGGACCGACTCTGTCGGGACCTTGCCTCATCGGGACTCCCTTCGTCGGGACTCTTCTCCTAGGTCATCTTGACTTTCACTTTGGGCCTGGTGGGCCTGTTTGCCGTTTCTTCCCCGTTAAAGGGCCTGACGGCTGTAATCGGACCCATCATTTGCCCCCAAGACATGAGGGACTTTTAGTTCGTCGTGTCTTTCCAACTCCCGACCTCCCGATATCAGTATCGGAAGCTTTTCTCTTGACAAAATTCCTTGACACGGATCTTCTCGTCCGCGATTCCTCGATACTTCGAGGATAGCCACAAAATCCGAGAAGACTCCTCCAATATTCCTCGATAGTCGGCTCTTCATCGGCTGACCTCCAAGAGTCCGATCCTCCCGCGGTCAATCTTCCAGGATCCGATCATCTTGCTGCGGAGTCTTCTGCCTCAGACCTCGTGGACCCTGCTCCCTTCGACGCTGCCAAGGATCAAGTTCAATCGCTTTATTCCACTTAAGGCGAAACCACGCCACTTAAGGCGACTTAATCTCGTGCACCACTTAAGGCGACTTAACATCGTGCACCACTTAAGGCAACTTTACATCGTGCACCACTTAAGACGACTTTCGGATACTTAGAATAAATCTAAGCATCGTGCACCACTCAAGGCGACTTTTCTCGTGCACCACTTAAGGCGACTTTTCTCGTGCACCACTTAAGGCGACTTTATATCGTGCACCACTCAAGGCGACTTTCTGTCGTGCACCACTTAAGGCGACTTTTCAACTTGCGCCACTTAAGGCGACTTAATATCGTGCACCACTGAAGGCGACTTTACATCGTGCACCACTTAAGGCGACTTTTTGATACTTAGAATAAATCTAAGGATCGTGCACCACTCAAGGCGACTTTTCTCGTGCACCACTTAAGGCGACTTTATATCGTGCACCACTTAAGGCGACTTTTCAACTTGCGCCACTTAAGGCGACTTAATATCGTGCACCACTGAAGGCGACTTTACATCGTGCACCACTTAAGGCGACTTTTCAACTTGCGCCACTTAAGGCGACTTAATATCGTGCACCACTGAAGGCGACTTTGCATCGTGCACCACTTAAGGCGACTTTTCAACTTGCGCCACTTAAGGCGACTTAATATCATGCACCACTGAAGGCGACTTTTCAGTACTTAGAATAAATCTAAGAATCGTGCACCACTTAAGGCGACTTTCTTCAAGCATGGTGTTTCTTCAAGTGTTCGCCACTGAAAGAATGCTTTAATGTTCTGCCATCGAGGTCTTCCAACTTGTATGCATTTGGAGCTGGCATCCCCACGATCTTATAAGGTCCTTCCCATTTTGGTGACATCTTGTTAATTCGATCCAAAAGGGTGAACTCGTTGCGACGCCAAACCAGCTCCCCGACAAAGAACTGTCGGGACTTCACTCGCCGATTGTAGTACCTGGCCGTCGCTAAACGCATTCGAGCTTGGACTTCATCGGCCTCCCGCCTCTTCTCTTCGAGTAAGTCCAAGTCCAGACGTCTCACTTCGTCGTTCGTTAGGGGCTCGTAATATCTCATCCGATGGGACGCCACAGCTACCTCCACAGGTGCGACAGCTTCCGTGCCATAAAGGAGGCCAAACGGAGTCTCCCCTGTTGATCGTTTGGGTGTCGTTCTAACAGCCCAAAGTACATTTTCCAGTTCATTCAGCCACTTGCCCTTCAAGGCGTAGACCCTCTTCTTCAGGCCATCCATCACGATTTTGTTGGCTGACTCCACCTGGCCATTAGTCTGAGCATGTCGTACGGAGGCGGTCCGATGCTCAATGTTCAACTCCTCCAGATACTCCCTCACCTGAGAGCCGTTAAACGGTGGACCATTGTCGTTGATCACCACCTTGGGAATCCCGTATCTGGACACGATGTGGGTTTGGAGGAACTTGACGATCTGGTTCCCCGTTGTTCTGGCCAATGCCTTCGCCTCTATCCATTTCGAAAAATAATCGATTGCTACAATTAAACACTTACATTGA
Organism: Clarkia xantiana subsp. parviflora; assembly: GCA_036873135.1. Taxonomy (NCBI): domain Eukaryota; kingdom Viridiplantae; phylum Streptophyta; class Magnoliopsida; order Myrtales; family Onagraceae; genus Clarkia; species Clarkia xantiana. The sequence goes on from JAPTYO010000018.1 coordinate 5,325,169, forward strand.
CCTTGTGCTTGTGGAAGAGGTCTCACCAAGTCGATGCCCCACTGCGCGAAGGGCCGCGCGCTCTTGATGGATGTCAGATTAGCGGCCGGAGCCACGATACTCGGGGCGTACCTCTGGCACGCGTCGCAGGATCGGACCATCGCCGTCGCTTCTTTGTTCATCGTGGGCCAATAATAGCCCAAATTCAGCACTTTCCTCATGATGGATCGAGCCCCTTCATGGCAAGCCGCGACCCCTTCGTGCACCTCCTTCAGAATCCGATTGGTGTCGGGTTCTGCCACACACTTCAAGTACGGAGTCGAGAACCAGCCCTTCTTGTATAGCTGATTATCCAGCATTACATAATTGACCGCGATTCGACGTATCCTGTCCGCTGCTACTTGATCATCGGGGACTGCCCCCGTAGTCAGGTACGCGACTATCGGGGTCATCCAAGTTGGCTCCTCCTCTGATCTCGCTTCAATGGCACACACCTGTGTCGGGTCGATGGTCGATAAGATCACCTTTTCTAGGAAGTGCACCTTCCGATTTTCCTCCAAGGGTGCCCCCAGGGAAAATTTGATCAAGGCGTCTGCCTCTACGTTTTCCTCCCTCGGGATTGCCTCGATGTCGAAGCTTTTAAAGCTCTCCTTCAAGGTTTGTACCTCTCGTAGATACTTCTTCATTATCGGACTCCTCGCTTCGTATCGCCCTTGAACCTGGTTCACGATTAAAGCTGCGTCACACTTCACTCTCAAGTGATCGACTCCAGTGCCTTTAGCAATTTTTAGGCCCGTGATAAGAGCTTCATACTCCGCTTCGTTGTTTGTGGCCTTGAATGTTAAAGCCAAGGCGTATCGGAGCGGTTCACCTTCACCCGGTGGTATCAACAAAAAGCCCGCTCCTGATCCGTCAGAACTCGAGGAGCCATCCGTATACATCTCCCAGGTATTTTCCTTATTTGGCTGTTCTGATTGCTCTGCCCTCTCTGGTTGTTCTTCTATCGGGACCTCCATGGTTGCCCCCTCTACAGGGCCCGTTTCTTCCAGATCGAGGGCTGTAGACTCTGCTATGAAATCTGCTAATGCCTGGCCCTTAATGGCTGTTCCCGGAGCGAAGTGTATGCGAAACTCACTAAGTTCTACTGCCCATTTCACTAATCTCCCCGACGCATCCGGTCGGTTCAAAAAATGCTTCAAAGGCTGGTTCGTCAGCACAGTGATCTCGTGTGCGTGGAAATACGGCCTTAGCTTCCGAGCAGTAATTATCAACGCAAAGAGACGGGGACTTGATTACCCTCGACAATCTTTACTAACACAGAGCTAATGGCAAATTCAGAAACAGCCAAATAAAGGTAGAGTGGCTCGCCTGGAACCGGTTTCGCCAGCGGCGGGAGTGTGCGAAGGTGCTGCTTGAGTGCTTGGAACGCCTCTTCACATTTGGCGGTCCATTCGAATTTTTTGTTGGCCCTCAAGACTTCAAAAAACGGCATTGATCGGTCGCTGGCTTTGGACAAGAAGCGGTTCATTGCAGCTAGTCGGCCATTCAGTACTTGCACCTCCCGATGGTTTGTCGGAGACTGCATCTCCTCGATTGCCCTCAGCTTCTCAGGGTTCACTTAAATTCCTCTTTGGCTCACCATGAAGCCCAAAAACTTCCCTGCGTGGACTCCGAAGGCGCATTTCGTCGGGTTCAAGCGAACTTGATGGAGTCTCATCCGCTCAAACGCCATGGTAAGGTTGTGCACGTGATCCTCGGCTTGTCGGGACTTCACCAGCATATCATCCACATAGGCTTCCATGGTTTCTCCCAGCATGTCTCCAAACAGCTTATTCACCATCCGCTGGTAGGTTGCCCCGGCATTGATCAACCCGAAAGGCATGACATCGTAGTGATAGATGTCGCTGTCTGCATAGAACGCTGTATGGGGGGCGTCTTCCTTGGCCATCTTGATTTGGTTGTAGCCTGAATACGCGTCCATGAAACTCAACAGTTCGTGTCCCGACGTGGCATCCACCAACCGATCGATTCTTGGGAGTGGATAGCAGTCCTTTGGGCAAGCCTTGTTCAAGTCGCAGAAGTCCACACACATTCGCCATTTCCCGTTGGTCTTTTTCACCAGCACTGGGTTGGCCACCCAAGTCTGGAATCGGAGCTCCTTAATGAACCCGGCGTCAAGCAACCTGCCCACTTCCTGCTGGATCGCGATCTTCTTATCCGTGCCCATCGGACGCCTTTTCTGTGTGATAGGCTTGATCGCGGGGTCTATCTTCAGCTCGTGTACGATCACATCGGGGCTGATTCCTGGCATATCGCTGGGGGACCAGGCAAACAGCTCCTTGAACTCCTTCAGCAACTCCACCAATTTTTGGGCTGTTTCTTCAGTCAGGGCAGACCCGATTTTCACCTTCCTCTGGGGTCCGTCGATCTCGACTTCTTTCAGATCTTCTACGGGGGCGGGACGCCCAAACTCTTCTCTGGGATCTGTGTCTGTCTGGAGGACAGTCATGGCCTCTCGCCTCCTCCTCCGGGTGGCATTAACATAGCACTTTCGGGAAGCCACCTGGTCGCCCTTGACCTCTCCGACTCCGTGGTCAGTCGGGAACTTCATCTTCTGGTGCACAGTCGAGGCAACCGCCATCAGGGGATTGATGGTGGTTCTCCCGATAATTGCGTTGTAGGTCCCCGCAGAATCAACCACGACAAATTCCACATTCCTCCTTTCTAACTTCCACCCACTACCAAACTCCACTGGTAAGGTGATTACTCCCAGCGGGTAGGAAGTTGAGCCAGAAAACCCGACCATCGGGAAGTTTGCTTCCTTCAGATCCTTCTTCGTCTTCCCCATGGCTTCCAGCGCGTCCGTGAATAGAATGTCGGAGGAGCTCCCTCCGTCGATTAGGATTCTCTTCATCTCGAACCCATCTACATCCAGGGTTACCACCAGGGCATCGTCGTGCGGAGTCTCCACGCCTATGAGGTCCTCCGATGAGAAGGAGATCACGATCTCTTCCTTCAGGGTCCAAGATCGGGACCTCTTACCCAGCACCACCGCTGTAGGGATCCTAGAGGCGTAAACCTCTCGAGCGGATGAGGTATCTCCTCCAGCAGCAAATCCTCCATGAATCACGTTGATGACTCGTCTTTCTTTGCGAACACCAGATGACTCTGGATCAGTTCTCTTCTTCTTCGGGGACCGATCGCGGGATCGGGAACGGGACCGCGATCGAGACCGAGAGCGGGACCTGCAGCGTTTTTCCCCGACGAACTCCTTGAGCTTTCCCTTCTGGATTAGCTTCTCAATCTCCTTCTTCAGCTCCCGACAGTGGTTAGTGTCATGGCCATTTGCGCGGTGAAACCGACAATAGCGATCTGTGCGGGACCCCAGGAATTCTCCATCTTTCTTCGGGGGGTATCTGGAGATACCTTGTCGTTCCATGACTGTCAGTACTTCCGCCATGGAACAGTTAAGAGGAATGTCGAGATCATCCCGCTTATCCTTTCTTGGAGGACGCCTATCCTCCTTTCGACCAGAGCGACCTCGGTCCCGACTGCCCTCTGGTTTGCCCCTTGACTTACGATCATCGAAAGGCTTGCTTGACTGCTTTCCCTTGTTTGATTTCGGGGGCTCCAGTTCTCCCGCAGCTATCTTTGACTCCTGGACATCAATCTGCCGCTTCACCCTCTTCTGCAAAGCCTCCATATTCCACACAGCCTTCTCAGCCACGCTGTGCATCAAGTCGGAGCCATAGGGGGCTATCAGGTTCCGAATAAAGGTGCGGATGGTCTCGCCCTCCGAGATTTCCTCGTCTATCTCTGCTACGCTGGCTGTGTACCGCTGGTAATAGTGTGCCAGCGACTCGTCGGGCCTCTGCACCACCTGGGTCAGGGATCTCACGCTCTTCAATAAACGCCTCCGACCCTGGTACTGCTGAATGAATCGATCGTGCATGTCTGCCCAGCAAGTGATGCAGCCTGGGGGTAGACTAAAGAACCAAGTCAGGGCCCTTTCTCCTAGTGTGTTCGGGAACAACGTACACATTATGTCTTCACTTGGGGCTCTTCCCAGACACGCCATGAGGTGTTTCTGGACGTGGCGAACTGGATCTCCTTCGCCATCATATTCCTTTTTCGTGGGGATGCCTAGCCCAGGCGGGGCTAGGGTGTCAATGAGTCGGGGAACGAAGGGATGAGTGGATCGATCCCTTAGCTCCGACACCAGCGGCTTCTGTTCTCCCATACAGATGTTCACGATCTTCACCACCTGGTCGGGAGTGATGGGACCATTCAGGGGAATGGTCCTGTGCTGTACTGGTCCTAGCCCATCAACCACGAACCTTTCCGGCTGACCGGTTGCCCTACCTCTGTCTTGGCCTCGGGGCGGGGCTTCCTGTGCATTCTGACCCTCTGTTGGTAGGGTTGCTTCCTCCAGCGGGGGCATCTCCTCCTGCCTCCTGGCAGCCTCCCTTCGGTCCAAGAGAGCCTCTACAGCCTCTCTGCCACGGCCCTCGTCAAATCTGCAGCTGGGGGAGCCTCCTGCCCCCTGTTATCCTGGTGTTGAGGGGCAACATCTTCGGGATGCGATCCATTGTGCCCCCCTGTCTGGGAGAGCTCAGCCGGGGGATGGTTCTGGTTTTCCCCTTGTTCTGGTACTGAATTCAGGTTCGTTGCCGCGGGGTGACGGGAACCACCGGATTGTCCTCTTCTGTTCTTGCCAGCCGTCATCGATCGAGTAGAAGGCATATCAGCTTTTTGTTTGGTTCCCACAGACGGCGCCAATGTTGGATTACGGGGGAACTCTGGTACGGACTGTGACGGCAATCCTAGCTCCTTTGCTCCACGCAATCCTGCAAGAGGGGATAGACCGGGCGGTGACCCAGAATCCCTCTCCGATGCTTAAATGAGTATCTCGTATGACTGGCAAGTAATAAACTCAGAGTGTATTCAACTCAACGTAAGTCTTTCTGAGGTGATCTCCTGCCCTTTTATAGGCAAAGAGATGCCTCAGGTACCTGGCGAACCGTTAGGGGTGGTTAGCCCGTATCCCGCATATCTCGGACGTGATCTCGCGTATCTTAGCCATGCCCCGCGTATCTCGGCCACGCTCCGTGTATCTTAACCACGTTCCGCGTATCTCGGCTACGCCCCGCATATCTTGGCTTTATCCTCTGATAACGAGTCCCGACTCCCGTCGGGGACTCCAGAGTTATCTCGTTGTGTCACCGCTCGGGGCCCCTCGTCATCGTGACAGGGCCAATCATTCTCAGGGATTCATCATCGGGGCCTACTTAAAGGCTTCTCATCGGGAGCTTCTAGCTCAGCTGTCGGGACCGACTCTGTCGGGACCTTGCCTCATCGGGACTCCCTTCGTCGGGACCCTTCTCCTAGGTCATCTTGACTTTCACTTTGGGCCTGGTGGGCCTGTTTGCCGTTTCTTCCCCGTTAAAGGCCTGACAGCTGTAATCGGACCCATCAGTTGTCTGCTTCCAGCATGTTGAACCCTTTGTGAACGGGTTGATGTTGTTTTGAGGTTTTCAATAAATATTGGTTTATGCCTTTGCTTGCATGGTATTTCGTCACTTGGACCTGCTTTTAATAATAGTACAATTGCATGATAACTTGTTAGTAATATTTCATACATTGCGTTATCTTCGTCATCCGTGTGTATTGGACTTGCATGATAGTATAGGTATCCTAATATAGTGCGTATAGCATCCATAGTTGCGACTTAAATTGCGCATTGCAGGGTGTTACTAGCGCCCCTTTTGAAAAAATTTCCAAGGCATGGCATGTTATGTACACTTGGTACTTGTAGCATTGAAGGTAGTAATGTACTTGGCACTTGGCCCTTGACATGTAGCAGTGTCGTCTTGACGAAGCAAGACTTAAGTTCATACCGTATCTTAGTTCCACTCTAAGGCGACGTTGTACAAGACTCGACTTGTAAGTTTGGTGAGTTTTTCAAACAGGGTGCGTTTCTGCTAGCGTTTTTGAATGAAGCCTGCCCACTTAAGGTATAGGTCTTCATTATGTCTGCATCCTTAAGAGGATATGTATATTTTGAGTGTACATGAAGCTATCCTATCAAGGAATGTATCTTCATGGCGTATGGACCCTTAAGAGGGATGTACATACTTTGTAGATGTGTGGGGTTGTCGTCTAACAAGAGGACTTCCGCCACGATGGGGTGATCACTCCCACCTAAGTGCCGCATCCTGGTTTGTATGTAGGGAATGGCTTTGAACATGGGGTTTGCCCATGCAAGGAGGATGTCGCAGCATGCCTTTTGATAGTAAATCTTGGTGTTTATCCAAGATATTGCTTGTTGTTGACGCCTTTGGAATAGTCGTCATTTTGATAGTAGACCTTGGTGTTTTTCCAAGATATTGCATGTATTTGACGTCTTTGGAATAGCCTTCACTTTGAGTAGAGAATTTTATAAGTCCCTTTTTGTAGATAATCCGCGAGTTGTTATTGCGACATATAAGTTGACTATGCACATAGCGCGATGGCTTTGTGTTGCCGGCACCTTCTTGAGATAGACGTCATTTTGGATGGAGAAATAAACTTCCTTATTGGTGTAGATAATAGGTATGTCGGCGTTGTATGCCATAAGTCTCTCCTTGAACATAGTGCTTAGCTTGTATTGTTGAAGTAGATATTATGCGCATAGGTTGCTACTTGGCGCAATTCCAATGTAGTAATCATAGTGTAGTATGTACCTACGAATAGGGTTGCGCTTTGTCAGATAGTTGCAATGTTTGAAAGTTTGTAAAAGTATGGAGTTATGAATTTCCTTTTAACTAATGCATATAATAAATAGAGTAAAGGAATCCGATACGAGGATCCCTTCGTTGTGCAGGAAACTTCCCTTAGTGCAGATGTGATAGGTGCGGACGCAACAGGTGCGGACGCAACAAGTGCGCACATGTCGGGAGCGGAGCTTTTCAAGTACCGCCCACTGTATGTGTTTGTAAATATGTACGTACAAAGAGAGACTATGCATTGCTGTATGCATCCTTCAGTCGATACGCGTCGATGCTTCCTTAGCATGATGCACATACGTATATATGATCGATTACTGGTATTGTTTCCAAGGGAAGAGCTGATGTTTGAGTAGAATATTCGTTGAGATATCGCGAGTTATAATTAACTTGGAGACTTTTTGTGATGATGCAAATGATATATACGCGACCATTACTTGGCTTAGATGCCTAAGTAGAATGTCCATAGATAGAAAATTCCCGAGAGTGTTGCATACAGCTCCTCCTAGTGTTGTTCTCTAGATAAGGTGTGTCATTGAGACATCTCTTGGATGTACATATAACCTGTCTCAAATTAGTCGCAATACTTTGAGATATATATTGGTTAGGGAATAGAATGGAGTTATAAATCTCCTCATATGGCTCTATCGTCTGCAATGCCAATATGACTGGATCAGACTATTCGCGAATAGTCTGTTCCGTTCAGCTTCGATTTTATTTTGACTAAATCAGGCTACCCTGAGTAGATGTCCTACTCGAGTGGTCTGCTTTATTCATAGTAGTGTTGTTGTGAAGTTGTTACCTCATACCTGAGTTTACCTTTGGTAATAACGTGTGTTACCTGGACCTTGTTTAAGTAGGAGAGATCGTCTTTTGTGGGCGATGGTTGGTGTTTCCCTCTTGGGACTACTCCGTATAGGATGTTGAAGTTGTATTCCTCGTTGGTGCATTTTCTTAGAGGAGTGGTACTGCGTTTTCTTGCAATGATTCACTTTTTCACTTTGGTGATATGCCAAGCACTTGTCAGCTTGGTGCCCCCCAAGTCGCTTGGTAGTCTTATTGTTGTTTCTTGATATAATATAATGATTGTATCCTATACGGGGGTTTTTGTGTCTTGTATGCGGGGGTTCAGCAAGATGCCCCCGCTCTTGCGTTGAGTGTTAAGGGTGTCTCTTGGTGGCTGTCATGCAGCCGTGCTCATTCTTGAGGAAGACTTGTAAATTCGCTCATCTCTCTTCTTGCATTTTGATGCAAGTTTGTTTGTTGCTAGGAGTGGGTAAGAGTAATCCTTCCCTTCTCAGATGTGTGTCGCGCGTTGTTGAATATAGTGTGTACGCCTTGCGTTGTATGCTTCATGTGTTCACTTCCAAAGGGCCTGAGTTTACTTGTGTGTTTCATGAGTATTGTTGACAGGAATCGCATTCCGTGACCAAGTTGGTTGCTTGGTTCTTCATTGTTGGCCAGTAGTATCCTAGACTTAACGCCTTGCAGATTAAGAACTAACCCCCTCGTTACAAGCTGCTTGGCCTTCATGTAAGTCTTTCAACACCTTTTGCCTTATTGGAATGTGATGCACTTCATGTAAGGAGTTGAGAATCCTTTTTTGTATAGTTGGCCTTCTATCAGCGCGTAGTTGACGATGACTCTTTGAATTTTTTGCGCTTTAAATATATCTTCTGGGAGCACTTTGTCTGTGAGGTACGCCAGGATTGGAGTCATCCATGTTGGCTCTGAATTTATGTTAAATACTTCTAGCTTGTTGATTACGGACATGATCCTTTTTTCAACGAAATGTGTTTCTTTCCCCTGCTCCCTTCCTTGCGCGAACTTACTCAAAGTGTCTGCTTCTTGATTTTCTTCCCTTGGTACGGAAGTTTTGTTGAAGCTTTTGAAGCTTTTTATGAGCTCCCTTGCTTGTCCCAGGTACTTTTTCATGTTCTCTGACTTGGCTACGTTGTCGCCCTTGACTTGGTTGACGACTAATTGTGAATCGCACTTGACTCTTAGGTGTTTAACTCCTAGGCCTTTTGCAATCCTTAGTCCTGTTATCAGGGCTTCATATTCTGCTTCGTTGTTTGTTGCTCTGAACGTCAGGCTTAGAGCATACTTCAATGGTTCCGACCCATCAGGTGGAATTAGGAGGAAGCCAGCGCCTGTTCCTCCTACATTTGAGGAACCGTCGGTATACATCTGCCATACTTCGGTATGCTCCTCATTTTGCTGTGTTCCATCTTGAGTGTCGGTTTCTAGGGTTATTCCTGTGAACTCCGCGATGAAGTCTGCCAATGCTTGTCCCTTGATTGCTGTTCGCGGTGCGAAGTGAATGCTGAATTCACTTAACTCGACTGACCACTTTGTTAGCTTTTCTGACATGTCTGGCCTTGACAGGATGTGCTTCAAGGGTTGGTCCGTTAGGACTGTTATTTCGTGCGCATGGAAGTATGGCCTCAGCTTCCTTGCTGCCACTATGAGAGAGTACAGGTACTTTTCGATCGGCATGTAATTCACTTCGTACTTTTCCAGGATCTTGCTCACGTAGTATACTGGGAGCTGTGTAGTTCCTTTTTGTTTGAGAAGCACCGAGCTGACTGCAGTGTTGCTCACGGATATGTATAGGTAGAGTGGTTCGCCTTGTATTCGTTTTGCTAACGCTGGGAGCGTTCGCAAGTGTTGTTTCAATTGTTGGAATGCTTCTTCACATATCGGCGTCCACTCGAACTTCTTATTTGCACGAAGCACTTGGAAAAAGGGAAGGGCTTTGTCTCCTACCCTTGCCAGGAATCTGTTAAGAGCTGCTAAACGGCTATTTAGTTGCTGGACCTCCTTGTACCTTTTGGGGGTTTCCATTTCTTCTATCGCCTTTACTTTTACTGGGTTTGCTTCAATTCCCCTCTCACTGACCATGAATCCAAGAACTTTTCCTGACTGCACGCCAAAGGCATACTTTGTTGGATTTAGCCTGACTTGGAATTCTTGCATTCTTTTGAACATCGTGAGGAGGTTGTCAGCACGGTTACGCCTTTTCGTCGACTTCACGACCATGTCATCAACATATGCTTCCATAGTCATCCTGATCATATCTCTGAAGATTATGTTGACCATACGCTGGTATGCTGCCCCTGCATTGATTAATCCGAATGGCATGACCTTGTAAGTGTAGATCTCGTTATCTACGTAGAACGCGGTATGAGGTGCATCTTCTTCTGCCATTGGAATTTGGTTGTATCCAGAATATGCATCCATTACTGACATCAACTCGTTGGTCGATTCTTGGAAGAGGACATGAATCTTTTGGACATGCATTGTTGAGATATCTGTAATCGATGCACATTCTCATCTTACCGTTAGGCTTGGGCACCAAGACTGGGTTTGCCACCCATGTTTGGTATCGCGATTCTTCGATAAAGCCTGCGTTCAGCAACTTACCAACTTCCTCTCGTATTGCCAACTTCTTGTCACCTCCCAGTGGTCATAGTTTTTGTGCTACCGCTCTGGATCCTGGCTTGATTTTAAGTTTGTGAGAGATCATGTTTAAGCTTATTCCCGACATTTCGCTTGGTGACCACGCGCACAGCTCCTTGTATTCTACTAGGAGTGCCTTGATTTCTATCACTTCATCTTCTGACAGTGATGCGCCTACTCGGACCATCAAAGTGGGAAGGTCCCTAAAAAATCATCGGCATACCATGCCCCAACACTTACAAATTGGAGAATCCGCAGGGGCAACGCCTCAACAGAACTTTTAACCTGGAGCACTTGAAGAAATTCTATGTTTAGAAAGATGCTTTTTTATGTATCTTGAATAGAATGAAGTAAATAAAGATGTAATTTCTTTCCTCCTAATGTGCATGAAACAGGACTCCTCGACTTCTTACAGTCGGTGGCGATCAAGAGATCAGTCATAACACTGAATCCCTCCCCCGACTTCCGAAAGTCGCCTATACAAAGGAGATCAGTCATAAAATTGACTCCTCGACTTCCTACAGTCGGTGACGATCAAGAAATCAGTCATAACACCGACTCCCTCCCCCGACTTCCGAAAGTCGCCTCTACATAGGAGATTAGTCATAATGACTCCTTCAAATATCTACAAAGGAGATCAGTCATAACACTGACTCCTCGAATTCATACAGTCGGTGGCAATCAGGAGATTAGTCATAATACTGACTCCTTCAACTATCTACAAAGTAGATCAGTCATAACACTGACTCCTCGACTTCCTACAGTCGGTGGCGATCAAGAGATCAGTCATAACACTGACTCCCTTCCCCGACTTCCCAAAGTCGCCTCTACACAGGAGATTAGTCATAATACTGACTCCTTCAACTATCTACAAAGGAGATCAGTCATAACACTGACTCCTCGACTTCCTACAGTCGGTGGCGATCAAGAGATCAGTCATAACACTGACTCCCTTCCTCGACTTCCGAAAATCGCCTCTACATAGGAGATTAGTCATAATACTGACTCCTTTAACTATCTACAAAGGAGATCAGTCATAACACTGACTCCTCGACTTCATACAGTCGGTGGCAATCAGGAGATTAGTCATACTAACGGATGGAAAAACGCACCAAACAGACAAATAGCGTCTTGTGACATTGTCGCCTTTGAGGGAACTAAGAGACGGTAAAAACTAAGGTCCCTCCTTGTCGATACGAAATATTCGCGTGTATATATGGGTCTTGCGCATTACTACTCATAAATGCCAAGTACCAGGAAAATGGCCTTAGGCATTGTTGGATATGATTCGAGGCAGCCTAGTACGAGTCGACGGAGTAAAGGTCGAGTTCTCAAAAGAACGTATGATCGACCATTCAAGTCCGGAATAAGGAGACAAAGATGAATTGTCGACTACCCTACAAACAGAAGTCAACCCACCAGACGACTAAGGACAAGGCGAGAAACTCATTCAAGGCTCCCCTTTGTTGAAGTATAAGTTAAGTCGAGGATTAAAGCTTCCTTACTAAAGTACGAGTTGAGTCGAGTCGACCAACTCGTACTTTGAGGAAACCTTCCCTCTTAAGAAAGGACATGTGGAGACCAGCTTTCCGCCTCATAGAAGACTTCCTTCCGAAGGAAGGGGTACCAGCTGGCGACCTGCTCGCCGCCCTCTATACCGCGAAAACCTTCCACTGAAGAAAGTGGCACCAGTTGACAACCTGCTCGCCGCCCTCTATACCATGAAAACCTTCCTCTGAAGAAAGTGGCACCAGTTGGCAACCTACTGGTCACCTACTGATTTTCGCACCGTATTTCTCAACCAATCAAGTAAAGGAAGCCACCGCCATTAAACAGCCAATCAAGGCATAGTAGCCGCCTCCTTGAAAAAGTCGGTAAAGATCTCCCTATAAATAGGAGCTCACTTTCATTATTTAAGCTCTAAGATCTATCAATTACTATATATTATTCTCTCGATATCCATTACTGACTTAAGCTTTAGAGTGGAATCAGGGGCCTATCCCCACCTCTTTTTTAGGTCCTCGCCTAGCACAAAGCCACCAAAGGAAACTAAGTGTCCACGTGACCAAGAAAGATACCTGAGTGAGCTAGCTTCCGGCGAGACTTAGAAGTCCACTACTCGAAGTTCCAAGGCCACGTCATTTTGATCCCAACAGGCATTACTACCCATAAATGCTAAGCGTCACTCTAAAGTATTGTGCATTACTACCCATGAAATATGGCAAGCATACAACACATGTGTTTAACACATATCAACCCCGCCATGCCTTGGTATAACCAAGAAGGGCACACAATGTAGGGACATACATCTTCTAATAACAACTATGGATACCACATCCAATAAGAGGACAAGTTTCAACTCTACTCTATAGTCCACACCACATGGACAATCATGAAAGCAAATGTATGAAATATTACTACCATGTTATTGCATTACTAAAATATTCATGACATGACTTATACGACAACGTCAAAGCATCGAAACATAAACATAAAAGGTTCAAAAGGACAACACCCCAAAATGCAACCTCAACCCGACATGGGGAGCCAAAATATATACAAAGAGTTTGTAATAAAACCAGCACTCAACCCGGTGCCACGTCAGGAACATCACCAACAACGGCATCTCTGCATGCCCCAGGAACGACCTCAACGAGAAGAGTATCCTCGACTATAATCGGCTCACCATCATCATTGAACACTAACTCATACTCACGAGTATCAGCCTCTACATCCTCAGGAGCATTCACCTCAACAATTGGGGGGGTATCCACCACAGCAGGCGGAGAAACAATCCCGTCTCTAAGATGCAAAGCAGCCAGATGCCCAATAGCAAAGGTTGCATACAGACCTAATTTATCAAAGCATAGATCGGGCGCAATGGCATATACCTGCTCAATAAGACCCTCGATGGAGTCATACAACATCTCGTCCGCACCTACCTGGATATCGGCAGGATAACACTCGTAGGCCTTATACTCTGCAAGACCCTCAGCCTTGCTATCCTCATGCGCCTCCTCCCTCACACCTTGCAAGGCAAGGCTGTGTGCCTTTCCATCCTCAACAACTTTCTTCTGAAGGGCAGCAATATAAGACTCGAGCGCAACAACTCGAGCCTGACGAGAAGAACTCTCCGTCTGCAAATCAGCGACCTTCGAGCCCAAGAAGCGTGCTTTATCCTCCGCATTCTCCGCCTCACGACAAGCGATATCGCACTTCTTCCGGATTGCCTTCTTCTCCTCCGTGAGTTCAATCACGAAAGAGGAAAAGTTTGTCATCTGAATAGCGACCTAGAAGAGTAACGCGGAGATCAATAACAAACAAAGTTGTAACAACCAAAACAAGCATACATACAAGTTATAAAATAGTAAGGATGAATACTCACAGGAGCAAGACACGACAACGCACCCTTAGCATATGTCTGCGCATCCTCGGGTTTGCTGCGGCGATCCCTTCGATCCACAAGTGGGATAATCCGCTGATAGACACACACCACTTCCTCAGGAGTAGTCAGACTGGCCTCCTTGGAAAAAACGGGGCCCCCCCAGCAGCAAATGGTGCCCACTCCTCACCAGAAATAGTTTCCTTTTCAAGACAAACCAAGTTGGAACGGGTGAGTGTAGCAAGGGGTGGAACACCTATGAAAAAACACAAAGATAAACAAGAAGTGCCAAATATGACAAGTATAACAATAGCACAACATCAAGCAATATACCTGTGAAGGGAGGCTCCTCCTCCGATGTTCGGTCCCTTGACCGGGGGGCGGACATGGCAGTCGCACGAGCCTGAACTTCAACACCTTTCTCTCTGCTAATAGGAGTCTTCGACTCATCCCCACTGCCAGAGACCTGGGGCGCTAGGGATCGCTCGAGGACCGCACCCCGGAGTCGGGACGCTTCGCCTTGGACCAAGGGGGAGTGTCGGCAACAACACGTTCGATCACAGACAGGGACCGACCTATCAAAAAGAGCAAAGCAAGATAAGAACATGAACAGGGAGCATAGGCAAGAAAAATGGACTTACAAAAATGCGACTTACCCGCATTTCCCTTCCCGCGTCCAGGTTGCATGCCCTGGAGCACAGCGGAAACGTCCGTACGACCACTCCGCACGTCCATGACACCTTATGGGTATACGTGCGATTCGAGTTCGTTTTATATTATTCGGACTTCGTTTACACATCAAACCCACCAACGGTCTAGAATTATTCACGCGTGAGTACTAAAAAGTCTGGGGCACGCGCGTACGCGCCCCGGATTTGCACCGCGTCCGGATTTTCAACACAATCCGGACCGGGTCCGGATTGTTCCGACACCCCGGACCTCCTGGGATCCTCGCGATACTCTGGGACGGTTCGGATTACTTATCTTGGTGACAAATAAACCCCTACCTATACACTACACGTGCGGATCCTCCCGATGTCAGCTTTACTCCCGTCCACGCGCGGTTCGTATTTTACCCTAAACCGGCGTTGGACCGTTCTTATTTTCCAAGAATGAATTGATTGATTTGTTTGTTTGAAATGAGAATTAAATGAGGAATACAAGTGTGACTAGAGATAATAATTTATTGATGATAATTTTTTTTTTTTTGTAATGACGATAATTAATTTATTATAAATAAATTTTAGAAACATCACTTAAATACTAATTAATTAGTCATAATGATGACATTTATTGCATATGGTTTTCAACCAAAAACAAATAAATAAAATGAGAGAGGCCACTACGACATATGAGGCTACTTAAAAATAGGGGGCCTATTGATTTAGTGGTCTTATATTTGGGCCGACCCTAATCACAATTATAATTATTAAGGATATGAAAAAAAACTCCATAATTATTTATATGGTTAGAACTCAAAACCAACATTACCAGCAGGTGTTAAATTAAAATTTTATCTAGTTAAGTATATTCATAATTTATCTAATCATTAAAGGGAAAAGTATGAAAAAAATATAATATGTACGCCCTAAGTTGTAAAAGATAAAACATGTTTCATAATAAATATAACATGTTTCGTTTGGGTGATTTTAGATAAATTCCGTTTATTTTGTTAAATGTAACGATTAAGTTTATATGAAATACCTGATTTGCTTAAACACCTTTCCTTCTATATATTTCCAAGTCCTCTTATTTCTTCTCTTCCAATCTTCAGTTCTTCTCTTCCATGCTCATTATTGGATCGTGACTTTTGGCGGGTCGTTGACTCGAAAGTCGTCGGGTCCTTCAAGTGTTGTGTGGTTATGCTAATGGGTTATTTGAGCTCGCGGGTGTCCAACAGTCAGGATGTCGGAGAGTCGGAGCGTCGGACTGTCGGGCGTCGGACTGTCGGAGAGTCGGAGCTTTGAACTGTCGGGGACTTGCAAACCCTTGAAATGACTAAGTGTTTGGATGTCTTGCAGTGTCCGTGCATGCATGCACCTCACGGAGTATGCTCTATGCGTGCCCTGCGGAGTATGCGTGTATGCATGCCTTGCAGTGTATGCATGTAAGCATGTCTTGCGGTGTAGACGCGCCTCTTCCTGACACCTGCACAATGGGTGATATCGCACACTACGCAGAGGAGGGGGGGGGGTGGAGTGCGATAAACCCTCTATGATGCTTAAATCAGAGATCTAAAGAGAGAAATCTAGAGAGAGGTCAGAGCTTCCACGTCAACTTAATTGTGAAATGAATGATCAAGGCTCCTATTTATAAGGAACCTTGGTATCAGACCGGGTTTTGAACAGTCTAACGTCGGTTTAATTGTAAAAATGCGAACCGGATGTGGACTAGCATTAAGTTGACGTCGGAGATTCCGACACGTGTTGTGTGTATGGGAGTTCGCGCGTCACCGGGACGACCCGGACCACATCGGAGTATCCCGAAATCCGGTGTGGTCCGGTTTGTGCTGCAATCCGGATCTAGGTACGGATTGTGCCACGATCCGGACCTAGGTTTTTTAGGTCTGGAACGCGCACGCGCGCGTCCCGAACCTTTTCCAAACTTGCGGGTAAATAATTTGAAACCGTTGATGGGTTTGACGTGTAAATGAAGTCCGAATAATGTAAAAAGAATCTGAATCGGATGTATACCCATCATTTTCCCCCGAGAAAAGTGGTGGCGCGGCCCCTGCTTGACTCTATTTTCGATAGAGTATACATTCGATTAAAGTTCGTGTGTTACCTCGAGGTGGTCCTACGGTCCGTTGGCCCGTGGGCCTTGCTATTGCGTATTCCTCATTTTGTTTGAGCGGGAGTGATCATAACAGTCAACACGGTAAGTGCAGCAAGTGTATGTGTATGACATGTACATATATAATAATGTAAGTCTATGTATGCCATCATGGATACGAATGCTAACATGTGTACGAACATGGTATATGCGCGTATGTGAGTCGGCGCGTGACGTTCAATGCTAATAAATTAAATCATGTAAGTATGGGCATGTATATATGCGATGACATATGTATAAGTATGTGGGTAATGAGATCGTAATAATAAACACGTGACATGGATATGCAAACATGTGTATGTCTGTAGACATGCATATGTATGCGCGGGTATGTAAGCATGAATATATGCTAGGAATTCCCTCAAAAGAGTTAGAAGAAATATGTAGAGGCTAGGATATTAGCCATACACCTGTATAATGGAGTGTGTATGTGAGCGTCTCCATACTTAGTCTCCGCCTATTGGGATTGGTTTCCTAAATATTATTTGGTGGAAGAGACCGTAACTGCTGACATGGTTAGTGCAGCGAGCATGCGTGTATAGCAAATACATATGTAGTCATGTAAGCGTATGTACGTAACATAGACGTAAATGTTGACATGTATACAATCATGGTATACACGTGTATGAAAGCAGACGCGCGATATGTAATGACATGGAATTAACGATGTGAACATGTGAATATATATGCAATGATATGAGTATAGATGTATACGCAACAGGGTTGCGGTAACAGGCACGTGTCATGTATATGCAAACGTGCATATGTAAGCATGGGTGTATGCTAAAGACTTATAAAAGAGTTAGAGAAATTAAGAAGAGGTAAACCTTCACCCTCACACTATACAGAGGAGTGTGTGTTACGTACGTGTAGGTCCTGAGATTGCGGGGCGCCATGCATCTGCCACGTCGTTGACGAACGACTCATAATAAGAGTATGTTCGTAACATATATGTCGAGAGATTAGGCCTTTGTCAATATAGTATTGCCCTCGAAGTGGGAGCCTTTGTAGTGACGTGGCCGAGTATGCGGATGTATGTGCCGTATAGGCGCGTAGATCATATAGGTGTATGTAGGTGCTTGTTCGAATCATAGGTGCACTAGCACCTTATTTGCGATGTGTCAGGCTTCCGACGTGTTGTCGATGAATTTCCCATGATAGACATGTGTTGGGTCGCGCAGACGCGCGTAGTGCCGTATAGGCTGTATAAGTTTCGGGACGAGGCCCTTACTGACATTGAGTTTCCCCCGTATAGAGGATGTTTCTATGTAGTAGTTGTGAACTTATAAGTCCGTAGGTGTGGAGTTTCCCCCACAGTGGGGGCGTTTCCATGTAGTTATCTCGGACGCGGGGTGTTGACCCTAGTGCCGACTGCTACTTGGGTTTTCCAAAGTAGGATGCGTTCTACAACTGCTACTTGGTTTTTCTAAGGTTGGGTGCATTCAGCTACTACTACTTGATGTTTTCGACGAGGAGACGTACCCTTCCACGTCATTGGCGCTACCTGGCGTATTCAAGGTAGAGTGCATCTTGCGACCGCTACTTGGTTATAGATATGTTGATGTGACGCACAGACATGGCGATTTGCGGACATAATAGCTACTTAGAGGTGCGTGGACTTGATAGCCGCTTCAAGAAATGCGGACATGATAGCCGCATAGAGATGTGTGGACATGATAGCCACTTGGTGGAACCATTAGATGCTTTTTATGTGAGGTAGTAGATCTTGTATCGACATGTCGACGCGTGTGCACGGTGTTGCGCTTAGGGCTTATACTTAGAATTTGGAAGCAGATCGTTATCCCTTGTCGACGTGTTGAAACATGCGCGCTGCGCCAGGTGTCTCCGTACTTAGCTTTTGAATGAGAGGTGTAACTCCTCCTTCTTTGTGCGTTGGCATGCGCGTGCTGCGCTTTGCATCTCTATACTTAGTTTTCGGACGTGAGGTACTGCTCCCCCTTTTATTGTGTTGACACGCGCGTGCTATACGTTTGGTATGGTAGTCCATGCGAATCTCGCAAACTGGCGATCTTAGAGTAACAGTGTTACACTGTGACTTTTTACGACTTCCTGTTTGTAGGCCGTTCCTCTAATGTGACGAATCGCGTTGTTGCTGTAGCGGACACTCCGTCTCATTCCAAAACCAAAAGAGCTGACTCCGAGGTGCGTCCCTCGAGCAATCCCAAGCGGTCGAAATCTATCAGTAGCGAGGCGTCGAACGTTAAGGGTCAGGCTCGCGCGCATGCTATGTTTGCCCCCGTTCGAGGGACCGGACCTTGGAGGAGAGGTCTCCTCGTTAAGTTGTGCATCTTGCCTTTATTTTCTTGCTATACTTTGATGTTTAGGCCTTCTTGTTTATCTTTGTGTGCGTTCATAGGTATTGTGCCCCTTGCTGCGCTCACTTGGGCTGACTTGGTTCGTTCTGCCCAGGATGCTATCACTTGTGGGGAGTGGGCACCTGATGGGTATACGTCTAATTCGGGTTCATTTTATATTATTCGGACTTCGTTTAGACGTCAAACCACCAAATGGTTTTGAATTATTCACTCGGGAGTATTAAAAAGTCCGGGGCACGCGCGTACGCTCCCCGGACTTGCACCTCGTCCTGATTGTCTTACAATCCGGAGCTGGTCCGGATTGCAGGACAATCCGACCCTCCAGATTGTCCTGACACTCCGGACCTCCAGGGATCCTCGCGAACTCCGGGACGGTCCGGATTACTCCTCTTGATGACGCGTAAACCCCTACGCAAACACTACACGTGCAGACCCTCCCAATGTCAGCTTTACTCCAGTCTACACCGAGTTCATACTTTACATTAAACCGGCGTTGTACCGTTAAAAACCGGGTTCGAGTTGGAAAACTTCTATTTAAGGGACTCCACTCTCTCATTTTACAACTAAGTTGACAACGAAAGCTCTGACCTCTCTCTTACTTTCTCTATTTAAATACCTG
Organism: Clarkia xantiana subsp. parviflora; assembly: GCA_036873135.1. Taxonomy (NCBI): domain Eukaryota; kingdom Viridiplantae; phylum Streptophyta; class Magnoliopsida; order Myrtales; family Onagraceae; genus Clarkia; species Clarkia xantiana. The sequence continues at coordinate 5,344,543 of JAPTYO010000018.1, forward strand.
ACTTAAGCTTCGGAAAGGGTTCATCGCACTCCACCCCCCTTGCGTGGTGTACGATATTTCCCCTCATCCAGGTATATGGAGAGGCACGAGCCCTGACACGTGCAAAGACCCGACGAGCGAGCAACCCGAGGCATCTTCCCGCATTAATACCAGGATCCGAAACTTCGTCTAGTCCGGGTCCCAACATTTTGGCGCCGTCTGTGGGAATCGAACAAAAAGTCATCACTCGCCTCCAAGAGCTAAGAAGCCAATACAAACATATGCACTCATAAAGACTACCCAAGAGGAAACGCATAGTCTAACACAAGGGACATACAAATACCAACTATGGAATGCTATGCTACGCTACCCAAACAACACAGCGGGCATACCTCCAGAAAGGCATACCCGTAGGGGGCATACTCCTAGCTGACATACCCATGATATACCGCGGACATACCGCCAAGTTCACCGCACCTACAAGCAGGTGTACCGACAGCAGGCGCCCCTGAAACAGTGTTCATCGGCGCAATAGCATCGCTACTACCACCAACCATCGGCGCCACTTTGGCCCGACGAGGTAATCGTTATTACCGGAAATCGTGGTCAACCGAAAACAATGACGAGACAACCTAAACCAGGCCTCATGGTATGGATAACAACGCGAAGCCTCCAGACGCTCGCTACCATACCTATCGCAAACGCTGTCGAAACCTCTAATCGAGGAACTCTCACGACCAACGCAGAGAGTAACCCCTTACTATACATTCAATGTTTTAAGCACTTAACTATTTCTATACATTACATACTTCTATCTCCTAACAATGAATGATAGGAATCAAGGAAGACACAAAGCAAAGGAAGGTCAAACCTTCAAAAATTTGATATAACTCGAAAAACGACTTGACGCGGACCACCATCGCCGCCGGAATATTGTCCAAGGCCACTTAAGCTCTATCTAAGCTAGGCACTCAGTGAACATCGTTCACCATTCAAGCACACAGATTTCAAAGGAACCCTGTTCGATTATCAGAGTGGTCGCAACCACCTTGCTCTATCAAGCAAGCAACGCCAAAGAATAATATTAATTATCAAATGCATACACCTCCAACGTGCGTACGTCTCTACAACGCACCCAAGTCATGGGAAGCAATTCCTCACTAGGACAAAGTGCAACAGCCAACGCACAAACAACCAATGCTAGATATAGCAACACCCCATGCCTCTGTAACAAAAGACAACCAAGACTGCACATGTCTTGTTGCGCTGTGACGAAGCAAACAATGAAAGCATTGTTAAGCCCCACCAATAGGTGGAAACAAACAGACACATCCGGTCAAACACTCGACTAACTGGTGCCTACAAAAACGTAATCAAAGATTACAGCACGACAACTTAGTCCCTCGCGTTCGCTTAAGCACCATCACCCAACAATCCCCAAGCGGGAGCATAAGCTTGATGGATATACGCCCAATTTGAACCTGTCTCCTTTCAGATTGTCTTATTTTAATTGCCCCGCTTATGATTATAAATTGAAAATTGGACCTGAACACTTCACTCGCAACACAAACGGCCCGGACGAGGCAAAATATTCGTCCGGACCGGTCTGTTGGTATCACCTAGGTGAGATCGAGCTAACCGGCCCGATCTCTCCTAGGAGTGACCGGGTCAGCTGACCTGTCCCCTCCTCCGGGAAGTCGGGCAAGCAGACCGATCCAAGGCCTTAGGGGTCGAACTTTCCATCCGACCCCAAGGATCCCGACATCCATTTTACCCGACTCATACTTGATGGATATACGCCCAATTTGAACCCGTTGACTCCCGAATCGTTTCATTTTGATCACCCCGTTAATGATTGTAAATCGAAACTTCAACCCGAACACCTCGCGAAAACACCAACGGTCCGGACGAGGCCGAAGCACTCGTCCGGCCAAGTTAGACTCACCTAGGTGAGGTCGGGTGGCCACACCCGACCTCCCCTAGGGGAGATCGGGTGGACCAACCCGATCTCCCCTAGGAGGGGTTGGGTGGCCTCACCCAACCCCTACCCTTGGGGGTCGGATTTTCCTCCCCCCCCCCAAGGGCCCCGACACCGTTTTTAGACTCCCATACTCGGTTTATTTCCGCCAACCTTCTCCGTACCCTAAGGTCTTAATTACGTGATTAAAGGATAATTAATTGTGTTTAAAGGTTAACGATGTCATTAAGCCACCTTAATGACACCGTTGCCTATAAATACAACTCTCCCACTATTCATTTGATCATCTTGACAAGTTGCATAATTTTGCTCTGACATCTCTCTAGCTTTATCTCTCTAAAACCGTACTGACTTAGGCATCGGAGAGGGTTCATCAGGCACCACCCCCCCCCCCCCCTCTGTGCCTGGTATTGCCCCTCTTGCAGGGCGAGAGGAGAAGAGAAGCTAAGGACGGAAGGACACAAGCTAGGATAACACAACCCGAGAGTACCAAACCCGCAACATCTCCAGTGAGGGACAAGACTTAGGTCGACCGCCCGTTGACCCGAGACTTTGGAACCTAACACTTGGCGCCGTCCGTGGGCTTCGGACAGAAAGCCTGGCAATAACAAGAGCAATGATGAACAGCATGGTGTCTAGGCACCACCGCCCACCTGGGAGCAATAGGCGAGGGAGGCAGCCTATACCTCCAGCAAGGCAGCCTGACCCAGGGAAACTGCCTGTGCACCCGGAGCCTCAAGTAACCCCACAGGCTCCCCAGCACAACAACCAGGAAGGAGGACCCTCACGCCCAGCTGGGGCTGAGTCCTCCACAGCCTCAACCCCTTTGGTAAGGAGGCCACAGAGAGAGAGGGAGCAACAGGGAGTGCCATCCCAATACACGGCACCTCCTGAGGGATATTACTATGAGGCGCAACCCCAAGGATATCCATATGGGATGCCGGCCCAAAGGAATGACAACCGCGCCCACACAACATACACAAGGCCGGCATACACACAGGGGGCACATACAGTGACTCATGAAGAGGAACAGATCCCAACGGAAGAACACCACTCGCACCCTCGAGCAGGGCAGCGAGAAGAGCAAAGAAGAAATTACCAAGAGCCACCCCCAGAGGGAAGGCAGCAATTCGTGCCTCCTAGGCAACACCAGAACGCCAGGGCTTACACCCCGCTGGGGGCGGACAGACAAGCAAGACCTCCAAGAGGCAAGAGTTCTATGAAGTACCCCAGCAGGGACACCAAGGATACACCTACAGTCCGTACCAACACGGACAAGGGATCCCGGCAAGCCCAATCTATAACTACGGAGGCTATCAAAGAGATTACACTCTGACACCGGCGTTGATCACTCCAGAAGAGATAGAGGCAATGATAACAAGGAAAATGAATGAGTCAAAGAAACATGGCTTACATTGTCTAAGTGATAAAACGAACCACCCCTTCACGAGGGAATTGGAGATGACCAAGCTGCCGGACTCCCTGCATACAATCCAGATTGCAAAGTACAATGGCAAGGGAGACCCTCTGGAGCATATTCAACAGCATGAAGCCTCCCTATTTGGGAGAACTACTGATGAAAGATACAAGGCACTCCTATTTCCAAACACCCTATCAGGGGTGGCCTCACATTGGTTCTTTAGCCTACCTTCAGAGAGCATCCACTCATGGGAGCAGTTAAAGGCGAAATTCCTTCAGAGATATCTAGGAGAAAGGAAGCTCCTCAAAGGAACAGGCTCCATCGATGACGTGAAGCAAGAAAATGATGAGTCTTTGGCCAATTACTACACTAGGTTTAACCAAAACATAGCAGACATCCAGGGCGACATCACTGAGGGTGAGATAATACGAGCCTTCATTAGAAACCTAGGCCGCTTCGGGTCCACGCTGGCAGAAAAGATGGCCAAGAAACCAGCAAGCACCTTAGAGGAGCTAGCAGGGAGAGTAAAAACTCATATAGACCTGGAAAGGCACAGAGCAAGTAAGAAAGCCAAGATTCAAGCAGCTAAGGAAGACAATGCAAAGCCGAATAGAGGAAAGCCACCTCAAGCACCTCAACACATAAGACAGCAGGAATGGCGTCCGCCCCAGCAAAGAAATCAGATGGGCGAACCACTGAAGGCTAGGGAAATCAACATCATCAAGTTCATCCCATTGAACGCCACCCCAGCAACTGTCCTAAAAGAGATGCGAAATCAGAAACTCTGGTCACCCCCTGCAAGGTGGAGAGCCCCAATGGTGGGGACACACAAGGACATATGGTGTGATAACCATGAAGCATACGGGCATGACACGAACGAATGCTTCAGCCTAAAGCTAAGCATCAACAATGTCATCCAAAGGGGAGAACTAAAGCAGTTCGTGGATCATGGGGGCAACAGCATACAATTAGGGCCATCATACAGGGACAAAGGCAAAAGCAAGGTAGACTACAATCCTCCACCCAACAAGAGGGGAACCATAAACATGATACACGGAGGAGTAGCATCAGGTGGCCCAACTGCTAATGCAAGGGAGGTTTACTCATCCAAACTGAGTTCAGTGCCAAGGTGGAGGAAAAGGCCACGAGAAGGAGAGGAGATGAAGATTGAATTCTCGGAGAAGGACAAGAGCCACATTGTCTTCCCACATGACGATGTGTTAGTCATCACGATAGACATTGATAATTTTGATGTAAAGAGAATACTGGTGGATGGGGGCAGCTCGGCAGACCTCCTAAGCCTAAGGGTCCTAGAGGAAATAGGGAAAACAAAGGCAGACATCAAACAAGTCAACTTCCCTCTGGTTGGCTTCTCAGGAGCAACAAGTTACCCCCTGGGAATGATAACCCTGCCAGTGACCATGGGCCAAGGATGGACACAGCCGAAGGTGAACATTAACATCTTGGTAGTTGAAAGCTTGGGAGCCTACAACGGGATCCTAGGAAGAACAACCATAAATCCATATGAAATCGTGCCATCTACCGTACACCGGAAATTGAAGTACATCACTGAGAATGGAGTTGGAGAAGTCCTGGGTGACCAACGCACTGCAAGGCAGTGCTACGTCAATTCCATGAGACGTGGATCACACAGGACAGACACAGTGGCAATGGTCATGGTAGGGACCGACCAAGACAACAAGAAGGTGATGAGGAGACAAAGGCAAAGAAAGATGAAGAACGGAGTTGCACTCCGCCTGAGCAAGCAATTTTTTCAAAGAATGGCTAAGAAGAGACACCTGAGCAAGGCTGTAAAGGTAACAAGCATACCTTGGCAACCAGAAAGCGCACAAGGAAAAAGAACAAGGGACTCCATAATAAGAGGCTTCCGACACATCGATGACATCAAGCAAATGCCGAGGGAGCCAATGTCAAGCTACTTTGAAAGGTTCTCCAGTTATGGTGCCAACATGGATATCACAAGAAGGGAAGCCGTCAGAGCCTTCACTAGAAACATGCATCCAAACTCATTTGAAGCATATGGAGGGCTTTATGAGATGGTGATGACAAGCACAATGAGAGAGCTCAAGGAAAAGCTAGACAAGGCATTTGCAAAGGAAAGGGAGCAGCCGGAGGAAGTCCCGGAGAAAGAAAGAAAGACTGATACACTGGAAGGAGGTGTAAATTTCAAATTCACACCCCTTACAGTGAGCATAGAAGAACTTTTTCAGAAGTACCTCAAGGAAGAGCTACCCACTTGCAGAGAAGAGGGCAAGGCCTTCCTAGGAAGAGATGCACATGGATGGTGTGAGTACCATGGGACCTGGGGGCATAAAACTAACAACTGCATGGTGCTAAAGATAGAGGTGGAGGAGATGATTTACAATGGAGGCCTAAAGGAGTACGTGGCAACACACAAACTGACCACCCCATATCCTTAGTTTCATATTTAGCACTTTGCATGTTCAAGCTTTCTAAGTTTTCCAAAAAACAACTTTTGAGAAGGAGAACTCACGAAGTTACTCCAACTCTACAACTATCTTTGATTTCCTCCAAAGGGTGCCTTGATCCACCCAAGGCATCCCATGTGTACATAAAGCCTTGAATGCTCCTAATGAAGTAGAAGTTACTCAAAAGTATTTTTAAAAGAAGGGGATGATATAATCATTGAGTTATCCTTACACAGATATGACGTCAAGTCACCAACACCTTCAACGCCACCAAGAGCGTATCTTGAGAGTAGTTCCAAAAACTACGAAACCTGTGCCCTCCGGGAGCCTATCCCGCGAACAGATTCGACGCCCCCAAGAGCGTATCTTGAGAGTAGTTTTTATACTACGACCTTCGACGCCCCCAAGAGCGTATCTTGAGAGTAGTATTCATACTACGACCTTCGACGCCCCCAAGAGCGTATCTTGAGAGTAGTATTCATACTACGACCTTCGACGCCCCCAAGAGCGTATCTTGAGAGTAGTTTTTATACTACGACCTTCGACGCACCAAGAGCGTATCTTGAGAGTGGTTTCCAAAAACTACGAATTTCGACGCCTCCAAGAGCGTATATTGAGAGTAGTTTCTAAAACTACGACCTTCGACGCCCCCAGGAGCGTATCTTGAGGTAGATTTGCAACCTACCAGATTCGACGCCCCCAAGAGCGTATCTTGAGGTAGAAAAAACACTACCAGATTCGACGCCCCCAAGAGCTTATCTTGAGGTAGATTTCAAACTACCAGTTCGACGCCCACCTAGAACGTATCTTTGGTCTAACTACTGGTGCCCTCCGGGAGCGTATCTCGTGAACAGTTTCGACGCCCTCCGGAAGCGTATCTCGTGAACAGTTTCGACGCCCTCCGGGAGCGTATCTCGTGAACAGTTTCAAGGCCCACCTAGAGCGTATCTTTGGTCTAACTACTGGTGCCCTCCGGGAGCGTATCTCGTGAACAGTTTCAACGCCCACCTAGAGCGTATCTTTGGTCTAACTACTGGTGCCCTCCGGGAGCGTATCTTTGGTCTAACTACTGGTGCCCTCCGGGAGCGTATCTCGTGAACAGTATTAACCGCCCACCTAGAGCGTATCTTTGGTCTAACTACTGGTGCCCTCCGGGAGCGTATCTCGTGAACAGTATTCAACGCCCACCAAGAGCGTATCTTTGGTCTAGCAACACCATACATACCATTCAAAGGGTATCGGAAGACCATTACACCATACTAAGAAGGATCCCATGAGAAAGTAATTTAAAAGTAAAGTGCTATGAAGAACACATAATGTTTTTTCTTGATGAGATAGCAGTCATGGCATGAAGGAAAATACAAAAGAAGGATAAGTAAAGGAAATACACCAAGAGAAGAGTCCATAATCAAAGGAGTACATACAAAAGCATACGAAGTACCCATCAAAAGGCAAGTGAACCACACTGCCAACAACACAATACGGAAAGGGAAAGCAACACAAAATCCAACAGCAATCCCAAAAGATACTCAACCCATGAAAGGGGAGAAAGAGTAGGGTCGTATGTATAAAGATAGAAAGATGTCAATACATCAACCAGAGCCCTCCGGGGAGTCACCCTGACCCCCTGAGGCCGAACCACCAGCAGAGATGGAGGAAGAGGAGGAAGAATCCGAAGTGTCAATATCCACAGGCGTAGCATCCACTTGTGTAGGGGCAGGCTCGTCTGCAACAGCAGCCTGACCCCTAAGGACAGCCATGTAACCAGTAGCGTACGGTCCAAAATCACCAAGATCGCCAACCGGAAACTGAGGATCAATTCGAAAAATATGGTCAACAAGATACTCACCAAACTGGTTCATCTCCTGAGTAAGCCGCACACTGTAGTCAGCAGTAAAGGCAGAGGAAGCCTTGTACTCAGACACTGCGACAGTCCTCTCCTCTGCCCGGCACCTTGCCTCTAATTTCCGCAACTCTTCAGAATGGAGTGAGGATGCGACCTCAGCCTCCCGGCGTAAGCTACCTACGGTAGTCTCAAGCAATGACACTTGGTCCCTGAGCTCCTCCATCTTCAGATCGGACAGCCGCGCCTTCTCAGTAGCACTGGCAAGCTCCGCCTGGAGGGATGCCTGGCTGTCCTCAAGAGCCTTCTTCTCGTCGGATAACTCGAGCACAAGGGATGACAGGTTCACCATGTCAGACATACCCTGACAATTTAAAAAAAGACGAGTAACTGGAAAAGCAACAACATGAAAGTGAAAAGGAGAAAGCGAGACACCACTCACGGGCACATAACAAGACAGTACACCCTGAACGAAACGCCGGGTCTCCCCAGGAGACTTAGGCTGAACAGCACGAAGCACCAGGAGGGATGGCACCGCGAAGCACACGGATACCAACCTCAGGAGTGCGCAAGGAAGACCCACTATCAAAATGGAACTCCTTCAACCCAGCAAAAGGAGTCCACTCAGACCCAACGATATCCTCGTCGGTAAGGCGCGTGAAATCCTTCCGACTCAAAGCCGGAGGCCCACCTATACAAACAAAGCAAGATAAAGAAACATACAAACATAGAAGCATCAGTGATAGGAAGGAGATCGAACCTGACGGTCGTGCCCTCGGCTGGGGGGCAGGGGATGGAGAACCAGTAACCACTCCACCATCACCAACAGGTCGCTTCCCTTTGTCAGCTCGGGAAGGAACCTCTTCGACCACCATCTCTTTGTCGCGAGACAGGGTCGGGGGACGAACGACAGACGGAGGAGGATCCGCAGCTTTCTTCCTCTTGACAGCCGATGCCCCGGCCTCAGAGTCGGACCTCCGCGACTTGGACCTAGAAGGTCCAGAGCCTTTTCCTACAGAGACGACCCTCTCGGTCACCAGAGGAGAGTGCCCTAGCAATACAAGAAAAACAGAGTAAGAAAAATACAAGTACACCATAAAGGGGCAAAAGGAAGGAAGTATACCAGAGGCCCCAGTAGCTTTCCCAAGCATAGGGGACTTCTTCAGGGTAGAGCTAGATGGAGCCCTCCTCTTGCTCAGATCGACCGGTGCCGCCTGCACGTTATATGTTTTCCCGTGAAACCAACCTACAAGGGAAAAGCAGAAAGTAAATGCAGATGAGAAGACTCAGTAACATACCGAACCCTCGGAGTCAGGAGTCAAACTGATCCCTGCCTCATAAAGATCCGTCTCAGTCACTAAGGACACGGGGCAGTATGACTGGGTCCTGTTGCTCTCATAGATGGCCTTCATAGTCTCTAAATCCGCAGAAGAGAACTCCCCGAAGGCAGGCCAGCCGTCTAACCGATCCTCATTCAAGACCGGCCAAGTAACATATCGATCCGTAATGAAGAAATAATGTTTGGCCCAGTGGCTCGCCGAGTTATCACACCGGGCCACGAAGCGAAGAGAGGTATTTCACTCGATCCCACTCAACCCGAAGTCAGCAAATCGGGAATCTTTGAGGGAAGGATGTCGAGTTACAAAACTCGCAAAGCCTACCTTCCTCTGATATTTGAATCGATAGAAGCAGCGGAACAAAACCAGTGAGTACTTCCAGGAGTACCAGTGGCATAATACCCGGAAGCCCACCCAGACACGGATAGCACTAGGAGCAAGGTTCACAGGAGAAATCCTAAAGAACCTACTCAATTTTACAAGATCATCGCAGTAAGGCAGCCGCAATCCAAATCGAATCTGGGAAGGGTAAACAACGACCTTCCCCCTGGGAGGCTCTGTCACCGTCTGGCGGGTATTCCCCAAGGAGGGGAGGAAGGGATATAGAGGCTCATCTAAGGGGCAGATATCACCTAAAGTAACGTGCTCGTTATAATCAGACCTAGTCAGGTGGTTCTCCGACAAAGCAGCGAGACCTAAGTCAAAGGTAGCAGGAAATCCCAAAGTTTGAATCAAGTTTCGACTAATACCCCGGCTCAGATTACGACACTAAGCTAATGACAGGAAAGGAAATAATGCGACGAATAGAAGAGAAGAGAAACTCACTCATCCTTCGAAGGATGTAACGCCTTTGCAGAGTCTGCGTGCGGGGACACCACCAGGAATACAGTACCTGCCATGGCATGACAGATGTCAAAACAAGAAAATTTCCGAAAAACCGGGAGTACCCCGGTACTCGACCAACAACAACAACCAAAGATTCGAAGACATCGAACGAAGATAACAAACATGAGCCAAGGACACCACGACAACCAAATCGGACAATTTTGTCCGAACCAAAAGTCAGTTCCCAGGCAAAATTACAATTACGTCCTCCAACGGAAATCAACACACAAATGGCGCCTCGACATCAAACTCAAAACGGGAATAGTCTAATCGGACAAAAAACCATCTCCGGACGACCGGCCAAAAATTTTTCCCCAAAATCCACGACTATCTATGGCTATCCACGGCAATCACATATCCAAAGCATCGGCAATCGAATATCGGCAATTCAAAAATCAACATTTTACACGGTAACGGAAAAGAAAAGAGTGGACCTTTGGAAAACCCGACCCGATATGATAAACGGGTCCGGAATTCAAGTTCGAAGATCGCCGGAAATCAGCCCCTCGCCGATGACTGGACCTCGCCGTCGCCGGAGGTCGCCTCGCGTCGTGTCGGAGCCGCCTCGCCCCGCCGTCGCCTGCTCCAGCCGATCCCGACGCCGCTCCTCGTCCAGCCACCGCCCTCCGCTGGCCCTGCCTGCGCCGCGCCGCTCCTGTCCGTCAGCCGCCCGGAGTCGTGTCGCCGTCCCGATTCTCTGGCCACCACGGTGCTGGCCGGAATTCTGGTCTGGAATTTCGGCCGGACCCCCCTCCCTTGGTGTGCAAGAATTCCTCCCTTGGTCTCCAAATGTGAGGAAAAAGGAAAAACATGACAATGGTGGCTAAGTGAGGTAATTTCTATACTCTTCTATATATTTGAAAAGGTGTAGGGTTTTTTAAAGTGACATAATCACAACCCTCCATTTAAAATTAGAAGAGATCTAAGGGTAAAAGGAAAACTATCATCTTTACCTCCCTTAGACTATGGTTAGGCATATCTCCACTCAAGTTAACATCCCATGGGTTTATTTTTAAGCACCCCATACTTAGAAAAAAATTTGACCAAAATTAAATTTTTCTCCACTTAGACAAATCCCGGCATGAAATTGAAGCATGAATCGCCTAGCCGCATTCGTATTGCATCCCTACGCAAGCGTGTATTTTTCGAGTATACGCCCATAACAAAAATAGATTTATTATTTCCACCATAGACGGACGCGTGCTTAGACACGTGTCCGTGCTATTCTGACGTTTACAATTCCTCTATCTTATAAGGCAGGGGGCAGAGTCAGAGGCACACATCCATGGGTAAGTAAACATTCAGACAAGAAGGTAAAATCCTAGTTTCAAATTGCGCGTGTCATACCATCCTAAAATAGAGTCAATCAAGGGTCAGGCCATTGGTTGACTCGGGGGCATGTGATGGATGTACGCCCAATTTGAACCCGTTGACTCCTGAATCGTTTCATTTTGATCACCCCGTTAATGATTGTAAATCGAAACTTCAACCCGAACACCTCGCGAAAACACCAACGGTCCGGACGAGGCCGAAGCACTCGTCCGGCCAAATTAGACTCACCTAGGTGAGGTCGGGTGGCCACACCCGACCTCCCCTAGGGGAGATCGGGTGGACCAACCTGATCTCCCCTAGGAGGGGTTGGGTGGCCTCACCCAACCCCTACCCTTGGGGGTCGGATTTTCCTCCCCCCCCCCCCCCCCCCAAGGGCCCCGACACCGTTTTTAGACTCCCATACTCGGTTTATTTCCGCCAACCTTCTTCGTACCCTAAGGTCTTAATTACGTGATTAAAGGATAATTAATTGTGTTTAAAGGTTAACGATGTCATTAAGCCACCTTAATGACACCGTTGCCTATAAATACAACTCTCCCACTATTCATTTGATCATCTTGACAAGTTGCATAATTTTGCTCTGACATCTCTCTAGCTTTATCTCTCTAAAACCGTACTGACTTAGGCATCGGAGAGGGTTCATCAGGCACCACCCCCCCCCCCTCTGTGCCTGTTATTGCCCCTCTTGCAGGGCGAGAGGAGAAGAGAAGCTAAGGACGGAAGGACACAAGCTAGGATAACACAACCCGAGAGTACCAAACCCGCAACATCTCCAGTGAGGGACAAGACTTAGGTCGACCGCCCGTTGACCCGAGACTTTGGAACCTAACACTACTTAGACTTTTTCACCCACCTCTCTGTGTCTTTAAAGGTTTTAATCTTGCTGCTATGTGTTAATGAAGTACGTTTAGGGATTAACAGTGTCATTAAGCAACCTTAATCCCCCCATAGCCTATATATACTTAGTAAGTTCTATTCATTGGGACAAGTTTACATCTTTACACGTTTAGCTATGTCCTCTCCCTAAAATTTTCTCTCTCTAGAACCCGAACTCACTTAGGCATCAGAGAGAATTCACTAAGCACCATCCCCCTCTCCGTGCTCAGTACTGCCCCTTATGCAGGTCTACAAGGAGCTGAGCTAAGGATCAGAGAATCAAGCTAAGCGGATCAAGAAAAAGAGCGAAATACCCGAAAGAGGTGTCACTCGGATCAGAAACTCACCAACTCGAGGAACACGTCTTAACACTTGGCGCCGTCCGTGGGTTTTTAACAAAAAGCCTACCTATCACGAGTCAGATGGCAAGCATATACGTTCACGGAGGCTTTGGAGCAGGTAATGAGAAAAGAGAAGACACAATACAGTTCTCAAAGAAGGACATGGAGCATGTGTTACCAAAGAACAACGACGCCTTAGTCATAACGATGAAAATCAGTGACATGAACATAGGAAGAATCCTAATAGATGGTGGAAGCTCGCCAAGCATCCTCAGCAAGAAAGTGATTGACATATTAGGTGTGAGACCAAGTAGCATAAAACAAGTGCACTACCACCGCAATTAACAAATGGGCCATAGTACCATCAAAACCACATCAGAAAATGAAGTTCCCCACAAGTGAAGGAATAGAGGAGATGAAAGGAAATCATAAGGTGGCAAGAAAATGTGAAAGGATTGCACTCAACAAGAAAACAAAAAAAAAAAGGAGATCCTATCGATAGATGAGGATCCAAAGGAGGAGCACGGAAGACTTGCATCTATGGAGGAACTTAAAGAGATACTGATAGAGGAACCCGGAAGAAAAGTGAAAATCGGGACAGCCTTGGCTGAAGAAGAAGAAGAAGCATAAATAGTAGCATTACTAAGGGAATATAAAGATTTGTTCGCTTGGTCACCAAGCGATATGCCCGGGATATCCGAGGATGTAATTTCACACAAGCTCAACATAGACCAGACAACGCGTCCAATAACACAGAAAATAAGGCCAATGGGGGGTAGCAAAAAGATAGCTATCCAATAAGAGGTGGACAAGCTACTAAAAGCAAATTTCATCAAGGAGATCAGGTTTCAAACATGGGTTGCGAACCCAGTGCTAGGTAAAAAGTCGGGAGGAAGTTGGAGAATGTGCATCGACTATCGCGACCTCAACAAGGCATGCCCTAAAGATTCATACCCACTCCCAAGGATAGATCAGTTAGTGGATGCAACGTCAAGTCACGAATTAATGAGCTTCATGGATGCATACTCGGGGTACAATCAAATTAAAATGTCTGCTGAAGACGCCTCCCACACGGCATTTTATGCCGACAGTGAAATATATCACTACACCGTAATGCCATTCGGGCTAATAAACTCGGGGGCAACATATCAGCGCATTGTCAATAAAATCTTTGGGGACATGATATGGAAGAAAATGGAAGCATATGTGGACGACATGATTGTCAAGTCCAAAAAGAAGAGTGACCACGTTGAGAACCTTCAAATGACCTTCCAAAGGATGCGTCAGCATCAAGTCCGCCTGAACCCGAAAAAATGCGCGTTTGGAGTACAGTCAGGGAAATTCTTGGGTTTCATGGTAAGTCAACGAGGAATAGAAGTGAATCCTGAAAAACTGCAAGCAATTGAAGAAATGCACTCCCCTACGAAGCACAAAGTTGTTCAGCGATTAAACGGAAGGTTGGCAGCTTTCAACAGGTTCTTGTCCAAAAGAAGAGACAAGGCACTACCTTTCTTTGAGGTGCTACGAGCAAACAAGAAGTTTGAATGGACACCAAGGTGTGAGGAAGCCTTCCAACAACTGAAACAACACCTAAAGACCCTAACTCTCTAGCAAAGCCAACCCCAGGAGAGCCTCTTCTCCTTAACATCTAAGTGAGTAATGTCGCGGTAAGTTCAGTACTAGTGAAAGAGGGAGACAACGCACAATTTCCAGTGCATTTCGTAAGCAAAACATTAGCAAAGTACGAGATCAATTACCTGGCAATCGAAAAGTACCTCTACGCACTGATCATATCAGCAAGAAAGTTGAGACCATATTTCCATGGCCATGAGATAACAGTGCTTACAAATCAACCTATGAAACACCTTTTGCAAAAACCAAACAACTCTGGGAGGCTGACCAAATGGGCGATTGAGCTAAGTGAGTTCAGCATTCATTTTGCCCCAAGAACGGCCATCAAAGGGCAAGCCCTAGCAGATTTTATCGCAGAGTTCACCGGAATCAGCCGCAATAGGGACTTAGGGGAAGTAACAAGCATATCTGAAACAAGCACCAGTCAGGAGACACAGTCAGAGGACATATGGGAGATGCATACTGATGGATCATCCAATGCAGGAGGGTCAGGCGCATGCCTCCTATTATACCCGCCAGATAAGGGCACGCCACTCCGTTATGCCATGGCACTTACATTCAAGGAAACTAATAATGAAGAAGAATACGAGGCATTGATAACAGGCTTGAGAATAGCCAAAGGAGTAGGAGCAAAACACCTAAAGGTCAAATGTGACACCTAATTGGTCGTCAACCAAGTAAAAGGGAATTACATTGCAGAGTCTGAGAATATGCAAAAATATTTACAATAGGCCAAAGACTTGATAACAAGTTTTCAAAGCTTCGACATTGACTCAATCCCAAGAGAACAAAACCAGGAAGCAGATGCCTTGAGCAAGCTAGCCTTGGGCTCGGAAGCAGGCAAAGAATTCCATTTTGTAGAACAAAGAACATGATCAGTGATAGAAATGATGGAAGCCTTGACAATAGATGAAGGTGAGGCATGGATGACCCCAATGCGTCAATATATTATCGAGGGAAAGCTACCAGAAGACAAGGTGGAGGCAGTAAAGATTGAGAGGATGGCCAGGGATTACGCAATGATGGACAATGAGCTTTACAAGAAGGGATACTCTACACCATTCCTCAAATGCATAACATATCCAAGAGTGAAAGAATATTGGCAGAACTACATGAGGGCGACGCCGGATGTCATGAAAGGGCAAGATCGATAGTTCAAAATGTCTACAATCTGGGGTATTATTGGCCAACAATATACAAGGAGGCAACAGACATGGTGCAAAAATGTGAACATTGCCAAAGATACTCTAGAAATATAATATCCCCAGCAGCCAAGTTAAGTTCAATATCGGGAGCATGGGCATTCGCACAATGGGGGATTGACCTGGTAGGCCCCCTACCAAGAACAAAAGGGCAAAAAACTAGCATACTTGTGGCAGTAGATTACTTCATTCAATCACACATCGTCTCAAGATACGGAGTTCCAAAAGTCATAATAAGTGACAACGGACCACAATTAGAGAGCAAAAGGCTGCAATGGTATTATTAGAGGTTGAACATAGAGCAACGTTTTGCATCAGTGAAGCACCCCCAAACAAACGGGCAGGTGGAATAGGCAAACAAGATAGTACTAGATGGCTTGAAGAAGAGAATTCATGCTACCAAGGGAAGCTGGGTAGATGAGTTAGAAAATGTCTTATGGGCAGTGCGGACAACACCAAAAAAAATAGCCACAGGAGAAACACCATTCGGTCTAGTATATGGGACCGAGGCAGTAGCACCAGCAGAAATGACAGTGTAATCACTAAGAACCACATATTTCGAGGAGCATGAAAACAAAAAGGCAAGGCTTTTAGATTTAGATCTAGTTGACGACAAGAGATGGAATTCGGAGGAAGCACAAGCACGAATGCGACTGGTATCTGCCAGGTACTACAATCGACAAGTCAGAGAAAGACAATTTCATGTAGGAGAATTGGTGTTAAGAAAAAACAAGTTCTCACACTTAGATCAAGTCAGAAATCTATCTCAAAAGTGGGAAGGACCATACAAAATAGCGTCAGTACCATATGCGAATGCATACCGCTTGGATGACAGAGATGGATATATCTCCGCAAACACTTTCAGCGGGGGGCACTTGAAGAAGTTCTATGTCTATGGAAACGACACAAGTGAAACACTATATCCTTCGGTTTACTTTTAGTTTAATACTTGTTTCCGTTCTTAATTTTCCGAAACAACCCCTGAGGCAAAAAACTCATGAAGTTTCTCCAATCCTTCGGCTATCTTTTCTTTCCCTACAGGATGCCAGGGACAACCCATGACACCCCTCATGTATATAAGGCATGAATGCTTTCAATGAAGTAGAAGTTTATTAAAATATTTCCTAAGTATGAAATAACAATATCTCTACAAACCCCTTACTTAGATATAACAACCAAGTGCATGACACTTTATGCACCTTCCGAGAGCCTATCTCGTAAAAATTATGTGCCTTCCGAGAGCCTATCTCGTGAAAAATTTTGTCCCTTCCGAGAGCCTATCTCGCGAAAAATTATGTGCCTTCCGAGAGACTATCTCGCGAAAAATTCAGTGCCTTCCGAGAGCCTATCTCGTGAAAAATTATGCGCCTTCCGAGAGCCTATCTCATGAAAAATTCCGTGCCTTCCGAGAGCCCATCTCGTGAATACTTCTGTGCCCTACGAGAGCCTATCTCGCGAACATATTATGTGCCCTCTGAGAGCCTATCTCGCGAACATATTATGTGCCTTCCGAGAGCCTATCTCGCGAAAAATTATGTGCCTTCCGAGAGCCTATCTCGTGAAAAATTTTGTGCCTTCCAAGAGCCGATCTCGTAAAAAATTTCGTGCCTTCCGAGAGCCAATCTCGTGAAAAATTGTATGCCCTCCGAGAGGCTATCTAGTGAAAATATTCTGTGCCCTCCGAGAGCCTATCTCGCGAACATATTCTGTGCCTTCCGTGAGCCTATCTCGTGAAAAATTCCGTGCCCTCCGAGAGCCTATCTCGCGAACATATTTCGTGCCCTCCGAGAGCCTATCTCGCGAACATATTTCGTGCCCTCCGAGAGCCTATCTCGCGAACATATTCCGTGCCCTCCGAGAGCCTATCTCGCGAACATATTCCACGCCTTCCGAGAGCCTATCTCGCGAACACATTCTGTGCCCTCCGAGATCTTATCTCGTAAATAATTCAAAAAAAGACTCCAACAACGTACCTTGAAAAACCTTACTTTTTAAAACAAGGATACATGATATGAAAAATATACAAGTTCGTTCATGATGATATTACAAGTTTCATGACACAAGGGAAACCTAAAAAGACATCTCGTAAATGGATGCAAGCACAAGAAAGGAGTAAGCAAAGAAGGAACCATACAAACAACCACAAAAGGCTCTCATAGCCAAGTAATAGGTCATCCTACCATCCAATATTAAGGTAGACATCTCACAAAGAGCCAACTCAACTAAGTCAAGAAGCAAGCCTATATATACGCCTAAGTATGAGATTGCTAAAAGAAACTCAATCCAAAGGAGAAAGAAAAGCAAAAGACATAAAAACAAGCCAAGGAAGAGCTAAGGTGTCCATGACCCGAAACGATACACAAGTTACGACGTCCCTGGTATAAGAGGCCATGACAAGAGGGAAAAGACTACATATATCACAAGGGGCACACATAAAAAGCAAGAGGTGTGCAGACGTCATAAGGAATATCCGAGACACTTAACAACTTTAATAAGAAATCAAGACCACACTCCAACACCCTATAGCCGACCCCCGTAGTCAGGCGCCTCAACAATCTGATATAGAAGAACTAGACAGACAAAGTACCCAACACCATGTAAAGGCGATGCAACCATACTCAAAGGATAAACATATGGAAATCCCACAAAATAGAAAGGTAAACAACCGGCTGAGTTCGACAACCTAATAGGAGAGGTAACTAATGCAAGAAACACAAGAGGAAGGCATCTACAAAATGGAAACTGTATAGCAAAATCGGGGCACATGCGATGGGCGAAAAAACAACTATGCCGCACAACCACATACACTCACAAAGATAAGTACGCTATTTCTTCAACTTAGCAACATATCTAACCGCAAAGTCGGACATATCACCAAGCTGAGAAAACGGGAAATCAGGAGCAACCGCATACATCCGCTCAAGGATCATCTTTAGGGAAAGACTCTTAACCACAGAACACCGAACATCAATAGCAGCCTGGTAGGAGGACGAACTCTTATATTCAACAATAGCGTGCTCTTTTTCCTCCATATGAAACACTTCCTCAAATGAAGCCAACTCGGCAACCCGCAACACCCTATCACATGCAGCTTTCTGTTTCAAAATGACAACCTCAACTTCAAGAAGAGCACCGCAATCTTGTAGGTCACGACACTCCAAGTCCGAGATGCGACCATGCTCCAAACAACTAATGAGTTCAGAACTAAGAGAAACATAGGCATCTTCATGAGCCTTCCTCTCTTCCGCAAGACAAACAACAAGTGAGGACAAGTTGATGATATCAGCAATACCCTGGTGCAAAGGCTAGGTGCAAGAATAATAAAGATGGAAGACAAAAGATAAAGAGAGACAAGGACAGGAGAGGAATACGGGGGCATAACGAGACAGTGCTTCATGTACTAAATTTCAAACCCCCTCTGGCCCATCGGGGGAGGACACACGATCACCAGGGGGAACAACAGACTGCGATACCCGAACTCCAACTTCGGGAGTAAGCAAAGACGATTGATTATCAAAACGACACCCACGCTCAGAATAAGGAGCCCACTCGGAACCAACAATCTCATCACAGGAAGGGCGAGTCAAGTCCCTCCGGCTCAGCAACGGAAGTCGAATTCTACCTACTATGAATAATACTAAGTTAATCAAGTCACATATTAACGAGATACGCACATTCTAAAACCTACCAAAAGAAGAAGTCGGGAAAACCGGTATCCGCACCCTCGATTCGGGGGCATGGACAGGGAGAGAGGACGACATTACAACACCAGCATTAACCCCACCTTCATCCGCGAGTTGACTCCTCACACTGCAAGAAGGGGGTTTCTTGACAATCGAGGGTCCGGTCCCGAAACCAGGTACCCCCACCCGCATCGGTCTCTTACTCCTCATCAAGGGCTTAGATGATTCACCAGCTGCAAGAAGACACTTTAGCTCAAAAATGATGAGAAGAGTGTTATACGAGTAAGATAAAAAAAGCAATTCACTCATTCCCCTTAAAAACAATGGGAGGAAGGCCAAGAGCAGGGGGCAGGCACCCAAGAACAAAACCCTATCACACTTAAGCAAGACACTCGAACATCAAAGAGACAAAAGCAGATCGACAGGGATGAAGTCTAATCATGGTCCCATCACCATGAGACCACAAAAGTCAAGGGATGAAAATCACAAACAATGAAGTCAAGAGGGAGATGAGAACCTAGAACGGATCAAAAGAAAAAAAGCCGTTACAACAAAAGCAATCTACGTACCTTGTCGTGGCACGCACCCAGAAAAGTCCGACAACCGAAAGAAAGAAGGATAAAGATAATGAAAAAGAGGTAAGCACCTATTCCCATTTATAGTAGAGGAAATTAGGGTTTTTGGAACCTCTGAATCTACACCGTTCAAATCAAAAATGGAAAAATCCAAGGGACGAAATTAAGGATTAAAACCTTTACTTTTCCTTAACTAGGGTGAACAAAATCCTTAACTCAAGTTAACACCTTTAGACATACATCTCATTTTCCCATACTTAGAAATTTTTCGGATCCGTTCTAAATATTTTTTAAAAGAGATAGGACTCGCCTTGCATGCTCGCGTATTGATCATGATGACACGATGTGGGATCGCATTAGTCCATATCCATGATTGCATGCATCCCTATGCATATACATATTTTTAAAATGCATATAAAAGAGGATCAGATTTTTATATCCACATTTTTCGGACATGTGACTAAACACGTCCCCTTTTGCTCTAACATTTATTATTCCTCTGTTTTGAGAAATTGAGGATAAGGTCCGGAAAAGGCGCCTACAGACAAGCAAAGGATTCGTCCAGAGGTAACAACACGGTTTCAAATTGCGCGTATCATCCCATCGTAAAATAGAGTCAATCAAGGGTTGGCCATTCGTTGACTTGGGGGCACGTGATGGATATACGCCCAATTTGAACCCGTCTCCTTTCGGATTGTCTTATTTTAATCGCCCCGCTTGATTATAAATCGAAACTTGGACCCGAACACTTCACTCAACACGAACGAGGCTAAATATTCGTCCGGACCGGTCTTATGGTCTCACCTAGGTGAAATCGGGCTAACTGGGAGAGATCGGGTGGGTCAACCCGATCTCCTGGGATGGATCGGGTCAGCTGACCCGGCCCTCCCCCGGGTGGTCGGGCAAGCAGACCGATCCAAGGCCTTAGGGGTCGAAGTTTCTGTCCGACCCCAAGGATCCCGACATCCATTTTACCCGACTCATACTTCAAATTTTTCACCCACCTCTCCGTGTATTTAAAGGTTTTAATCTTGTTGTTATGTGTTAATGAAGTAGGTTTAGGGATTAACGGTGTCATTAAGCCACCTTAATCCCCCCGTAGCCTATATATACTTCGCAAGTTCTATTCATTGGGACAAGTTTACATCTTTGCACGTTTAGCTCTGTCCTCTCTCTAGTATTTTCTCTCTCTAAAACCCGAACTCACTTAGGCATCAGAGAGGGTTCACTGAGCACCATTCCCCCCTCTCCGTGCTTAGTACTGCCCATTATGCAGGTCTACAAGTAGCGGAGCTAAGGATCAGAGAATCAAGCTAAGCGGATCAAGAAAAAGAGCGAAATACCCGAAAGAGGTGTCACTCGGATCAGAAACTCACCAACCCGAGGAACACGTCTTAACAACGTTGATTACACCTCTGTGGGAGAACTCAAAGGTTATAAACATCGCATCGCAACAATAAACAAGAGGGGTCACCATTCAAGGGACAACCCCACCAGCACTTTGGAGCGTTACTCAAGAACGACTCTTGCGCTATACGCACACCTGTGCTAAACCATCACTTGGAGAAGGCGACATAGCTATCTATGACATCCTAAAAATACTCCTTCATCAAGAAAATAAGAAGGAGGTGACTCTAACACGGATGGAGGGGTCCCAGACAATCCGACACAAATACATGTGCCTACGCGCACCTACATTTGCCTATGCGCAACTACATGTGCTTACATATGCCTACCCACGTATACGTGGCCTAATGCGGATGTTAAAGGTAACATAAGCACTATCTCCGATAACGACACAAGAAAAAGAGGGGGACCTTGTCAGTTCGACATTCCTCAACCATGTATACATCCGTGACACAAGTACAACTTCAAGAGAAGTTAAGCTACAAGTCATAACCACAATGGGGGGCACGCCACCATGAAGAAACATAAGGTGTTGTGTTCGCTTTACCACTTGGGCTGCTTCAGGCTTTTTCTTTCACGAACAGGCTTCTTCCTTCACGATCGGGCTCGAGATATATGTATAAGGACGGGAACGCCGTAATCCTTAATACACAATCACTGAGCTAGACTTCGATCCTCAACCTTGGACTCTTGATCTTCGGGTCCTGCACGAAGGGCAGTAACCAGCGTGGGAGGGGATGCTGGTTGGGCCCACTCCGACGCTCAAGTTAACACTTTTAGAGAGAGAAAGCCTTAGAGAGAAGTCAGAGCATTTCAAGTCCAAAAGTGAGGGAATTGTCTAAAATGAGAGACCTAGGCCCCTATTTATAGGGAACCTAAGGATCGTGCTCAGTTTTGAATGGCTTGATGTCGGTATGTGGGAATACGTATACCGTCACCAAGGTGGACTATGCGTGCACCGACTTCTCGCAATCGGCAAAAATAATCGGGATGAGCGCGGAGAAAGACGGTAATCCGGACCCGTCCGGATTGCTAAAAGCAATCCGGAAGTCCTTCAGCCCGGGAATTGCGCGTATCCCGGACCGTTTTTAGACATGGGTGTCCGCGAAAGGTTTTTTATTACGGGTTTTGGGATATTTTACGAGGCCCGAAATGTAAATACGATCCCGGATTGGACAGATATCTAACACTTGCCCCCGAGCCAAGTAGTGGTTCAAAACCCATGCTTGACTCTTTTCAAATATAAGATATTCGTCCAATTTAGGTTCGTTACTGACCTCAAGGGTAGCCTGTTTGTCAATTCGAATGTTGATATCATAAATTCGACCAACTTTCAATTTTCCGTCGTACGTACGTAATCTGTTTACAAGGTTAGCATAACGGACAATATGCGTACAACGATATGCAACTATATTCTTAATATCATGTAACGAGCGAGATAATAATTTATATAACATGATATATCATGGTACATGATGTAAGCATATAGCACGTTGTCGACATGTAGATGATGACATAGTAAACGGATGACGTAATCATGTCATAAGCAAAACACTTAGAATAATATGAAATTGGAAATCATGCTTGTCAACATTGAGCATGATGTAAACATAGTAAATGATGCAAGCATGTAGTATGATGCAAACATGAAGTATGGTGTAAATGTGAGGCATGATATAAACATGAGATTCATACTTAGATAATAATCATGTAACGATCATGAATAAGAATTTTGCATAATAAATTCTATGTACGCATTATGAAATAATAATTACGTGTACTGTGTCGTGAAGCATTGTGTAGTATGTATGCAATATGATCATAGGAGAGATGCAAAGATGCTTGTAAAGGTTGCTAAGGACTTATATGAAAATACATGAACGTTTAGTCCCTAGCACATGGTGTAGGCACTATTAGTAGAAATTAGGAGAGAGAATACTCATTTAGCTTACATCCTTTATAGGTAAATCTCCAAGAAGCTCTCCATTCTTGATGAAGATGAAGCTTTTGAGATCATAGACTTGGAGTAGACACATCATTGTTGATATCAATTGGATTCCGGCGTGACACGTGTTAATTCGGACTCGCTTCGTGTTGGTGAGTTCAATTCCGTATATGGTTGGACATTTCGTGATTTCTTTTGGCCTTGATTCAATCTTGAAATCTCTATGTACCTAGTTATCTTATCATGCACACAAGGTGTTTGATAAAATGCATTAGAATACTTAGCCCCTAAATTGGCCAAAATTTTTCGAATTGCTGAAAATTTTAGAAAAGTGTAAATGAATCGTTATACTTCCCTTATGCATAGTGTTCATTGCCGACATGTTGTTCCATGCCTTAGTCGTTGCTTTAGTATGCTCGATGTTGATGATCGGTAGTTGTACGTACATGGCCGTCAATGGTTGTATGTTGGTAATGATAGCTTAGGCAATGTACGTTGAGTAACATGTATAGACTGTCGGTCATTGTCTGCAAACATACTAAAACACTTAGAAAATATTTTAACAATGTCTAATGCTTGTTACCATAGATGTCGTCGTATGAGCTTTGTCGATAAGCGTCGTAGGAATGCTTAGGAGGCATTGTGTAGAAGTTGATAATAGCTACTTGATGCATGCAATCCATCCTTGTCGACATGTACGTAAGTACATGGAAACACTTAGAAAATATTCTCCCCTTGTTGACATCCATCCTTGTCGACATGTATGTACATACATGGAAACACTTAGAAAATATTCTCTTCTTGTCGACATGCATCCTTGTCGACATGTATGTACGTACATGTATGTGCGCATTTTCCCCCACACTTAGAATCTTTTCTCTATCTCTGGCTATGTACGTTGTATCCATATACTTGATGTAAACACAGGTTGTATGCCCACACCTTGTTGTATGCTAACACTTGCTAATATGCTGACACATAATAGTATGCTGACACATAATAGTATGCTGACAGCTTGCAATATGCTGACTGTCATCCTGAGCAAAACACTTAGAAAATATTTCGCCCTTATAATCATGTATGCTGAGAGTATGAGCTCGATGTCGACATGTAAGGTTGATGTGTTGAAGAAGTTGCCCCCCTTGCATGATGCTCGTTACTTGATTAATTGATGTCGGTACACATATACGTCCTTCTTGAAGATTTGGTATGTTGACATGGTAGAGCAGCTAAATAATACACCTAGTGTAGATATCGATGTCCTTTATGACTTGTATCATGATGTAATGTAGGTTGGAATTGATGGAAAAAGCACGTCTTTGCAGATAGCCTGATGTGTACAGTAATCCGTTCGTTGGAAGGAATGTCCGTACAATTGCCCCCGTTACTCTGGAGTCTCCGGATATGGCCGCGGTAAAGAACTTGTGAGTAAGGCACCTCTTTGTATCTTCTTGGGACTTGTTAATTTTCCAAGTTGTTGTTTTCATGTTGCTGAACGCGTGGTTGCAATTCCCGGCTTTAGCACAATTCTCAAAAGATCCGACGCAGGGGCGCGTTCCTCGAGCGATTCTTAGTTATTTATGCCGAGTATGACCGTGCTAATTCCTTCTTGTGATAAAGGGTATAGAGTTGAGGGTCCTGCGGTGGTGCCTTTTGCCCCCCGGTCGAGGGACCGGCCCAAGGAGGAGCGTTCCTCCCATTGAGGTAAGCATTTGTTGACGGCTGATTTTGATGCACGTATTGCTGATTGTCGCGCTTATGTTGAAGAGCTATGTCGTGTTGAAGTTGAAGCGACCATTCTTGTCGTGTCCTTTGTGTGGATGACGAAATTGCATTTGATGTTGACATTATGAACTCTTTGCCATAGATCCTTAGGGATGATGTTATCTCTTGGTTGGTGTCAGGTTGTCCGCTTCCAGCATGTTAAACCCTTTGTGAATGGGTTGATGTTGTTTTGATAATTCTTTGTTTATGCCTTTGCTTGCATGATATTTCGTCACTTGGACCTGTTTTCAATAATAATAAACATATGATAACTTGTTAGTAATATTTCATACCTTGAGCTATCTTCATTGTCCGTATGTATTGGACTTGCATGACATGATTGAACTCCTTGTTGTGATGGATAGAACATAGAATGTTGCGAATTGCGCATTGCAGGGTGTTATGTACACTTGGTACTTGTAGCATTGCAGGTAGTAATGTATTTGGCACTTGGCCTTTGATATGTAGCAGTGTCGTCTTGGCGAAGCAAGACTTAAGTTTATACAGTCTCTTAGTTCCACTCTAAGGCGACGTTGTTGCAAGATACTTCTTGCTGATTTTGTTATTTTGGCGTTAAATGCTAAAGAGCAAGATAACGTTATACAAGACTCGACTTGTAAGTTTGATGAGTTTTGTACAAGGTTTGCTTTAAAAAGCGTATAACATGAAGCTATCCTTTTTAAGTCTTCATGGTGTATGAACCCTTAAGAGAGTATGCATACTTTTAGTGTGTGGGGTTGTCGTCTAACAAGAGGACTTCCGCCACGATGGGGTGATCAGTCCCATCACTGCATTTGCTGCATCCTGTTTCTATTCAGGGAATGGCTATGAACATGAGGATTTGCTTCGAAGAGAATTTCGCAGAATGCCATTATTTAGAAGTAAACATGGGGTTTGCCCTTACAAAGAGGATACCACAGGATGCTACTTTTGATAGTAAATCTTAGTGTTTATCCAAGATATTGCTTGCTGTTGACGCCTTTGGAATAGTCGTCACTTTGAGTAGAGAATTTTGTAAGTCCCTTTTCGTAGGTAAGCAGCAAGTTGTCATTGCCATATATAAGTTGACTGTGCACATAGCGTGATGGCTTTGTGTTGCCGACATTATCTTGATATAGCCGCTGTTATGGATGGAGAAATAAACTCCCTGTTGGTGTAGATAATAGATATGTTGGCGTTGTATGCCATAAATCCCTTCTTGAACATAATGCTTAGCTTGTATTGTTAAAGTAGATATTATGTGCATAGGTTACTACTTGGCATAATTCCCATGTAGTAATCATAGTGTAGCATGTACCTACGAACAGAGTTGCTCTTTGTCAGATAGTTGCAATGTTTATAAGTTTGCAAAAATATGGAGTTATGAAATTTTCTTTTTAGTAATGCATATAATAGATAAAGTGAAGGAGTCTGATACGAGGACTCCTTTTTTGTGCAGGAAACTTCCCTAAGTGCGGACGCGGTAGGTGCGGATCGTGACAGGTGCGCTTGTGTCGGGAGCGGAGCTTTTCCAAGTATCACCCGCTATATGTGATTGTGAATATATCGGTATGAACAGCGACTATGTATTACTGTATACGTCCACTAGTTGATACGCGTTGATGCCTCCTTAGCATGATGAACATGCCTATATATGATCATTGCTTGGTGTTTCCTTCTTAGAAGAAAGGTACCGCGTGTTCTTGCAATTATTCGTTTCTTCACTTCGGTGGAATGCCGAGCACTTGTCAGCTTGGTGGCATCCAAGTCGCTTGGCAGTCGTACCGCTGTTTCCTGATGGTTTCTATTACTTCATCTTCTTACCGTGATGCGCCTACTTGGACCATCCTTTCTGGCTCATCTATCTTGATTTCTTGTAATGCTTCAACGAAAGCAGGACGTGCATGATCTACCCTTGGGTTTTCATCAGTGAAGGGAATTCCGCTATTGCTTGTCTTGACATTATGTTGGAGTGCAACCTTGTAGCAGTTTTTTGATAGTTGTTGATCTCCCTTCCTTTCACCCATTCCTGCCTTTGTTGGAAACTTGATTTTTTGGTGTGATGTTGACGCTATCATACCCTGCTTGTTCATAGTTGTATTCCCTAGGATTCCATTATATGCATCAAGCTTTTCTGCAATCACGAACGGAACGCCGATTTGAAGTTGATGTTCTCCTTCTCCTATTGCACATTGCGCGGAGTTGAATTAATGTACTAGCTTTGCGATGTGTGCTTCATGTGTTCACTTTCAAGGGGCCTTGGTTTACTTGATGTGTTTCTTCAGACACTTGTGACTCTTTCCGAGGTTATGTCTGTTTGACGATTGTGCATATGGTTGAGAGATGTTGTACTGGTGGAATCCTCATCTTCTCCTTTGTTTTGTCCGAAGATTAGGTTTTACTGTCGGCGTACGTTTTGAGTGGTGCGATTCTTCTTGTGTTCTTAACAAGGGTAAACTTGCTGGATATTGGAAATAATTCTCTAACTCCCACAATGCTGATGATGTTGTCACTTGGGTAATGCCCCCGTCTTTTTATTATTGCAGCGCGATTTTTAGTCTTGTGCGTATAGAATGCTTGAGGTTCCGTTGCATGGGGGATGTTGTTTGTACTAAGCCGTTTGTTGTTCATAGTGTGATAGCTTGTGTTGTTGACGCAATTAATATGTGCGTAGTTGTTACTTGGCGTTATTCCAAGGTAGTATGCATGATATAATAATGTACCTACGAAAGTAGATTTAACCTTCATTAGATATTTGGAGTTCGTACAACGGATTACAGGAAGGCGTCTACTGATCGCTCCATTTGAAAAGTACTAAGGCTAATAATCATAAGTTGTACTTAATCTAAGAAGACTTAAAGTAGATATGCGAAAAAAGGAGATAAACGGATTGCTGATGTGTTTGACGTCTTCATAGGTGATTTGTCGGCAAGTTGACCCTGCCACGTGCCACATAGTTCCTCAGTGCATTCTAGCGTGTTGAGCTCTTCAATCTCCACCTTTGGGGATGAACAAATGTTGATGACATGCCCCCAGTTTTACGGTGCTTGCGTCGTTCTTCAACGTTCTTGCAAAGGAAGGCAGTCATTGGCTCAAGTGAATGGGGAAGTTTGTTTTCCGGGAGTTTGAAATTTGCTTCCTCCACCTTCGTGTTCCAAGGATTCTCTAAGTCGTCATAATTGGTTCCATGAGTGACATTGTTTTTCCGGCGCTTGGCGATAGGTGGATTATCATTCACCCTTTCTTTTCTTGAAGACTTCCCATGAGACTTCCTTTGATGCTTATTGCCTTGGTCGATATACTTCTTCATTTCTCCTTTTAAGATTAAGCTATTTACGTGAAACCTTAATCCAACATAGCTTTCCGTCTCGTGGCCATATACTTCGTGATTTTCACAACATTTGCTTCCATCTTTTCCCAATGGGCCCTTGCGGAAATTAGAGGGCTTTTTCCAGAGCTTGGTCTTCTTTATCTCTTTCAAGATAACGGACAACTGTGTGTTCAATGGAACACATTTGGCGAGATTGTTCTTTTTGAGCCTCTGGACGTTTGACTGGAATGGCCTCTTTTGTTGCGTTTTGTCTCTATTCCCAGGAAACGTCTATCTCTTTTTCAATTATTTCCTTCAAGGTTCTTGTTGTTAGTCCCGTGACTGGGACGTCATCGTCATTAACAGGTTTTTTCGGTCCATCATTGTGACAGATGTCAGCATCGTATTGGCTTGTCTTAGTGGAAGGACCTTCCTTGTGTATTTTTGAGCGGGAGGTTGGAAGTTTTTTCCATGACCCTTTTTGGTGTTGTGCTATCACATACGGATTGTATGAGCGTGCAGCTCCTTGCTTTGGTTGTTGTTACTGGAAGGTACCTTCCGTGCATTGCCCCCCTATTCATTGGTACGGTGTGTCTTGATGACTTGTGACTTGAAACTTTGTTCCTGTCGCCTCGACTTGTCCGTTGATTGGAGGCAGAGGTGGTGATGGCAGGGCATATCCTTGGTTCATTAACATCTTTCGGAATGCAAGCAATTCTTCGAGTGCGGTCATCATGGTAGGAGTAACAGGTGGTAATAGGGATGTGAGAGGATCCAAGTTGTCTTCTTGTCGGCTTCTGCGTGGTTATGGGCAAGGCGTCGTGGTATGCAACGTGCTCCTTGACCTTTGATGTAAAATCAATGACATCTTCAAAGGCGGCATCTTTTATGTCGACATACTCCAAGTTGGTGTCATCGGTCTAGTGCATTGTCTTTGCAACGTACACTTGTTGCTCGTATGAATTCTCGCTTTCAGTGTCAAAGTCTCCATGGATCATATATATGTTTGCCATCTTTTCGGGTGGGGTTTAATGTATGCTGTAATTTGGACTTTAAGGTCATGCTGTGTGGAAGGCACGCTGCTTGTTGGCATGGAGGATGCAGCGAACATGTCTTTATGCACGTGCAAATGATCATGCTGACTTGTTGCCTGCTTCTGTTTGTTGGCTGGCATCCCGTATGGGAATTCTTCATTGATCCCCATCCTTTGTTCGAACTCGTGTGCTGATGCATTATTCTTAACTTCGGGACCGTGCTGTGCGGAAGGCACTTTTGTGGTTGGCACGGATGAGGCAGTGGATCCTCTATCTGGAACGTGAAAACGTCCTGGTTGGTTTCTTGTCGGCTTCGGCTTGTCTACACCCGCCTTCTTTGGTCGTCTTCCAGTCATAGCTCGCGGTGCGGAACGACTTTTTGTTTGAATCACACTGACGGCGCCAAATGTTGTGTCTGCTTCACCACTTGGGCTGCTTCGGGCTTTTTCTTTCACGAACAGGCTTCTTCCTTCACGATCGGGCCTGAGATATATGTATAAGGACGGGAACGCCGCAATCCTTAATACACAATCACCGAGCTAGACTTCGATCCTCAACCTTGGACTCTTGATCTTCGGGTCCTGCACGAAGGGCAGTAACCAGCGTGGGGGGGATGCTGGTTGGGCCCACTCCGACGCTCAAGTTAACACTTTTAGAGAGAGAAATCCTTAGAGAGAAGTCAGAGCATTTCAAGTCCAAAAGTGAGGGAATTGTCTAAAATGAGAGACCTAGGCCCCTATTTATAGGGAACCTAAGGATCATGCTCAGTTTGAATGGCTTGATGTCGGTATGTGGGAATACGTATATCGTCACCAAGGTGGACTATGCGTGCACCGACTTCTCGCAATCGGCAAAAATAATCGGGATGAGCGCGGAGAAAGACGGTAATCCGGACCCGTCCGGATTAATAAAAGCAATCCGGAAGTACTTCGGCCCGGGAATTGCGCGTATCGCGGACCGTTTTTAAACTTGGGTGTCCGCGAAAGGGTTTTTTACGGGTTTTGGGATATTTTACGAGGCCCAAAATGTAATTACGAACCCGAATTGGACAGATATCTAACATAAGGTATTACAACCTCTAGTACGGAAACTACGGCATTCGAAGTGCCACACACGTCCGGACGAGAGCCAATTACCCCTACTCAATCCCACCAGAAAACACACTTGCATCCAAATGCAAGGAGTAAGGGAGAATAAAATTCCATGTCTTTCTCATATAAGGGTGTTGCCACACGGCAGTCATCAAAGGGAATACCCAGCACTCATCATAAGAGCGGGGGCACGTCGCGAGTCACAACTCTTACAAAGACTCAGCTATATCCTACTTACAAGAGATACACATTACAACTGTGTAAAGAAAGACAATACGATCACCAAATGACTTGGGGGCACCGAATGAACAAGATGTGAACACGCGAGCACGCGAAAACGCGAGCATGCAAACATGCGAACACGCGACGACGTAAGTGCTCAAACACGTGAGCACGCGACACCACTCTTCCTAAGAGGAAGCCACATATGAGAAAAACAACCTTAGCATCCTATACGGACTCAGCATCCTATATCAACATCAAGTTTCTCCCTCGAAAGGCGATCTCTTCTACTCAAAAAGGTCCAGGTAATCGGCATATTGCCAAAACTCGAATGAGAGGTAATAACTCTATACGAGATACTAAACTGAATAGAACTGACTACTCGGGTAAGATATATACCCTAAATAGTTTGATTTAACCAAACAATAATGCAATCTGAACGGAACAGACTAGTCGCGAATAGTCTGGTCCAAACATATTGACATTACAAGCTGAAAAGAACGAACCATCCTAACCTGATATAAGGATCGAATAGTTCAGTCTAATCTAGTCCAAAGAGACGACATGACATGCAACATAGCCTTAGAAGGATATTTATAGCTCCATATTATTTTACTAACCAATATACATCTCGAATCAATGTGAAACAATTTGAGACAGGTTATGTACAGATACAAGAGATGTATCAAAGACACAATCTACTTAAGAGACAACACCAAGTAGAGGTTGTATACAACACTATCTAGAATACTCTATCTACGAGCTCCCTACTTAGGCATATAAGCCAAGTTGCGGTCACATATGTACCACTTGCATCGTCGCAGCAAGTATCCAAGCTAATGTCAGCACACAACGGCTAGTCGAGCGAATTGCTCAAACACAAGATCCTACCTTGGAAAAAATACCAAGTAGCGATCACACACGTATATGCGCATCACGACATGGATGCAGCTACACGCATGGACTAGAGAATGCAAATAGCGATATACCAACGAAAACATACGTCTAGGAACATTTAAAAACTCCATGCCTAACATGTGTCGTCAGCCAAAGGGAGTATTCATACTAAAATCTCAATACATGCACTAATTAAAGAAGATCATAAAACTTAATCTATTCTCTATTATATTGCAAACATTACAATTATCTAATGAAGTGCATACCTTCTCGTAGGTATAAGCTTACTTATGCATCAACGACATACCCTACTCTGGAATTACACCAAGTAGTGGACTCTATGCATATAACTTGCATCAACAATACAAGCTATCACGCTTAACACAACAGCATGCCTATATTATACGCCACCAACATGTCAATACTGGACATCAACAACGTGCTCTCGATACGCTCTCTTGCGCGACATCTATTATGTCTACTTTATACAACTAAATCCTGTAAATTTTCCTAAGGATTATCTTCAAGTAACATGGCGCGACATCCCCGCTCTTGTCGATTGAAGGGTTCGTCCCGGCAAACTGAGTATGCGCACTCTTATGTTTAGGGTGCAATGACATGTCTTGCGCCTGTAGGTATTCATTGTTACTCTTTTATTTTTCTTCCTTTTTGATTTATCTCACGGAGGAGAAGAAGGCACTTTTGGAGAAGTGCGACATTGTAAGTCGTGAGCTGGCGAGCGCAAATGAGAAGGCGCGCTTCTTGGATTCGAAGGTTGCTGACTTGGAGGCAGGAACCTCATCTCGTTAGGTTCGAGTTATTGTACTCAAGTTTGATGTTGTTGCCCTTCATAAGAAGGTTGCTGAGGATAGCGAGGCGCACGACTTTACCTTGCAAGCTGTGGAGGAGAAAGTCTATTCAACAGGCAAGGTTGATGGTGTGGTGGAGTACAAAGACTCGGCGTTCTATAGGACTGAGAATCGGGAAGGTGCTGACGACCTGTTGTACGACTCCATCGAGGTATTTATTGAACAAGTATATACTGTTGCTCCCGATTTCCGCTTTGATCAGTTGGATGTAGTGCATATGTTACTTTAACATTCGCATTAGGCCGCGCATGCCTGGGTAAGTGCGTGTATGCATATGTACGTGCCCGTAGGCACATGTAGGTGCGTGTAGGCACATGTAGGTGCGGATGATTTCCTAGGGACTATCCATCCGTGTTAGAGTCGCCTGCCATGTTATTTACTTAGCGAAGTAGCATTTGAAGGATGTCTGGGATAACTATATCGTCTTTTCCACGTGATGGGTTTGGCACAAATGCTCGTATATCGCAGGAATCGATATTAAATAACGTTCTAAACTAGTGAACGGGTTGTCCCTTGAATGGTTCCCCCCTTTGTTTTTTTTTACCGCGATGCGATGCTTGAAGAGTTTGGATTCCTTCACAGAGGTGTAATCAGCGCATGCCTCCGGTTGGGGATTGACGAGCAAATTAAGGATTTTGCACGGTCGTGGCGTATTGAGCAGTTGTGTCGGAATCGGGTGATGATAATTGTTCCGATTGCATATTTCCTTTCCTTAGTGGGGTTTGGAATCGTTGTCATTGCTTGCGTCGTCTGTCCTTTCAACGCCTTCAGTCGACGATGAATTCCAGCGGTGGCGATCCTTTCGCCGAGCCTGAGTGGTCACGACACGTGAAAATTGTTGGTCGAACGTCGATGGTTTATGGTAATAGGTGCTGCAACTGTGGCAGTGTTAGTGGTGATAGCAGCGATTGCTGCTACCTTGGTGCACACAGTTGTAGGGGTGGGGGTACACACAGTCGCTATAGCGGTGGTTACGACGTCAGAGTAGCGTGACGTGGGTCGGTGTAGCGCTCTAGTGTTGGTCTTTGCATGTCTCTTTGCTAGACTATGCATCTCCTGTTGGGGAGCCTCTATGAATGTCAACGTTTGGATTGGTGCATCATCATGTTGGTGTTCTTGAGCATGTTGCATCTTCTAGAATGTGTATGCTTCCCTTGCCTAACGCCCCCATGTATGACACATATGTTTGCCATATAGCTGTTGCTGAAGCGAGAGCCTGTTCGTTCGAATCTCGCGGACGGCGCCAAAATGTTTGATAATGACTTTTCGCGGGTCGTTGACTCGAAAGACGTCGGGTCCTTGAAATGTTGCGTGGTTATGCTAATGGGTTATTTGAGCTCGCGGGTGTCCAGCAGTCGGGATGTCGGACTGTCGGACTGTCGGAGAGTCGGACTGTCGGGCTGTCGGAGACTCAGAGCGTCGGACTGTCGGAGAGTCGGAGCGTCGGATTGTCGGGGACTTGTAAGCCCTTGAAATGACTAAGTGTTCGGATGTCTTGCAGTGTCCGTGCGTGTGTGCACCTCACGGAGTATGCGCGTGTGCGTGTCCTGCGGAGTATACGTGTATGCATGCCTTGTTGTGTATGCATGCCTTGCAGTGTATGCATTTTTGCGGTGTAGACGCGCCTCTTCTTGATACCTGCACAAGGGGCGATATCGCACACCACGCAGAGGGATGGAGGGGGGTGGAGTGCGATGAACCCTCTCTGATGCTTAAATCAGAGATCTAGAGAGAGAAAGCTAGAGAGAGGTCAGAGCTTCCCCGTCAGCTTAATTGTGAAATGAATGATCAAGGCTCTTATTTATAGAGAACCTTGGAATCATACCGGGTTTTGAACGGTCCAACATCGGTTTAATTGTAAAAATGTGAACCATACGTGGACGAGCATGAAGTTGACGTCGGAGAGTCCGACACGTGTTGTGTGTACGGGAGTTCGCGCGTCACCGAGAGGGACGATCCGGACCACACCGGGGTTTCCCAACAATCCAAGGTGGTCCGGGTTGTCGGGACAATTCGGACCAGGTCCGGATTGTACCACAATCCGGACCTAGGTTTTTTAGGTCCGGACCGCGCACGCGCGCGTCCCGTACATTTTTCAAACTTGCGGGTAAATAATTTGAAGTCGTATGTGGGTTTGACGTGTAAACAAAGTCCGAATAATATAAAACGAACGCATACCCATCACACATAATACTCATTAATCTCATTGGTATGTTCCACACAATCGTTTTGATTGGTAATAGAATTTTATTTTACAGGCATATAGTGTGAAATCTGGATAAAAATAGATGAAACCATTAATTAAGATCTAAAGTTCCCATACATCTATGATGGGCGTAACTCCTATTAGATCATCCAGCTGATGCAGAAGGGTGTAATTGAGTCAAGTCGATCCGAGTATCTGGTAAGCTCGACTCAATTTATTATGTTCGAACTCGATTCGGTAACATTCTCGACAAATTCGAGCTCGGCTCGATTCGAGTCGTCAAATTTAAAATTGTTCAATTAAATCATACATCGTGCAAAGTAGCTTGAGCTCGAACTCGACTCAACTAGACTTTTGGCTCGAGTTCGAGCTCGAACTCGGCTTGAATTGAATATATATATATGTATAATATTATATAAAGCTCGAATAAACGCGAGCTCGAACTCGACTCGAAAATATGTAAAACAAAAAAAGCTCGAATAGGCTCGGAAGCCTTTCGAGTCAAGTATCATTGAACTCGTCCTTGACTCGACTTCAGAAAAAGCTCGACTCGAGCGAATCAGCTCGAAATTTAGCGAGTCGAATTTGAATATCGACCGAGCTGATCTCGAGCAGCTCACGAATAGCTCGACTCATTTACACCAAACGCAGAACATCTCCATGCTCCTATAACATTAGGACATATAAGTCAATGGAAAGAACCGACGTGCAAGGAGTTGATATATAATCAAATACAATAAGAGTTTTGAAAACCAAATATATATATGTACAACTCGAACAAACATACTCCAACATTACTAATTCAAAAAGTACAATTAGTACCTAAACATAGTTCATAAGTGGCACAGTCTTCCGCGGCAGAAGGCGTACAATCACCTGTTGAGCATGGCATAAGTAACTGCACTACCAATACTTTATCAGAGAAAAGAAAAAAAACTCGCTTAATTCTGTGACTTTATCCAATCACACCTTGCTGAATTATCCAGCAACCAAGGTACTATGTGTAACTGTTATAATCTCTAAGGTGATTAATTATTTTATTTTATAGGAAAAACTGACTTCAAATTATAGCTTACATTAAATGGAGAAAATAATAGAACTATGATAAGAGATTATAACAATTTGTCATTCTATGCTAATTAGAAAATTCAGTAAATACCACAAATATAAAATCTATCTACTTTTTAGCATAGTGATTCCTTGTGATAAGTAATGGTAGTAAAAATAATAATAAATTTACATAATTGTCAAATACTAAGCAGATTAATTGCCTTCTAACTTGGATTTTGTGAACACTAAATATCTTGAGATCTCACCTCAATTTTTTTATGAATAGAAACATTACATTGTGATATCATTTTCTTTTCATCTGTATATTAATAACAATGTATAATTAAATCATTAATAATGGTAAAACGCGAAATATAAATATTTAATAATAAATAAATAAAATCATTAAGAATTTGTAATAGATCATAGACCACACACCAATACTAATCAACAATGAATTAAATAAACTGAATAAATCAATGTATATTTGAAAGAGGATATCACATGGCCAAAAAAGGAAGAATAAACAATATCACGGAGAACTAAAGGTTACTCATTATTTTTCGGCACCACTTAGATTACGAACTACCTGCTGATAGCATCATATAAACTATGAAAGTTACTTTAACTTACAAATACACTTAGATAGTAGTTGTAAAATAATGCAATATCAACCGTTGTTTGAAACTACTATCCTATGTTAATTGGAGAAATATCTTCATCATTAGCGGTAAGAGTAAATCATTACTTATGTTAAATTTGACGATCGACTAATTTTGATATGAGTTAGATATAGTATATGAGTCTTAATATTATAATAATGGGGGAAAGTAGTAGAATAAGATAATTTGTGGGTGAAAGGGTAATTAAGGGTTAGTTGTTTATATATATGTTATGGGTGGGTGAAGAGAACAAGGATGGAAGATTATGAATGAATGTTGAGGAGCTTAGCTCTCTCTATCTCTACATCTATGATCTAATCTTCTTGAATCTCCAATTCTCCGATCCTAATCTATCCTTCTTCTATTCTATCGATTGGGTTCGTATCAAATTTGTATCAAATCGACGAAGGCCATAGATTTGATTTATTACCTCTATATCTCACAATCCATAGAACCACGCTCATTTAGATTGAGACTGACCAAAGTCCTGATGTAAAATTCGAAGAAAAAAAAAATCAATAAGCGGAAGTAATGATGAAGCAGCACGTTGTTTGGATTGAAACTTCAGAAAATCCTCCTTAAAAGCTCATTCCTTCCATATTATATATATACATAAATAATAAAATAAATTGTTTAATGATTGTTTTGTAGGTAAATTTATAGTTGAATGAAGATTAATTATATGCAAAGTGAAATATATAATCAAGTATTCTTTTATATATATATATATATATTATTAACTATTGCATAATATAAAATAATATATTATAAATTATTACATAATTTTTTTTTTTTCATCTAATTATCATAAGTCAAAATTTAAGTGCTTAGTCAAAGTTAACGCTAAATTCAAATTTTTTATCCGCAGAGTTTGCATCTAATAATAATATATTAGTTCTATTGAGAAATATTTTCTATGTGACACATATATGTTTTTCTCATTTCCCAATTAATCACAATTTTATAAATTTAGATATAAAATTTAATAAATAATGGATAAGTTGATATCAAGTCAAGGGCTGCATCTTAATATAGGCTTTCTTAAAATATAGCACAATTGAGTGGGCAATCTAGAGGCGAAATGATATATTAAGAATATTTATATTTAATGCATAATATATACAACCATAAAAATATATTTAATATAATATTATACGTACATATATCTACATATATATAATATTTTTATTAAATATATTCTTTGTGAAAAAAAACTAAAAAAAATGGATATTCACAAACTATATTTGGTGAAATAATATATATCAATTATGTACATATTTAACGTGTAAAATATAATAATATCTATTAAAAAAATATAACGGTCTATAATAAATTTATCTTTGAAATATAGAACATGCTAATAATATTAATTATCTCCCAATATTTAGCCTTTCCATAGGTATAACGTAGAAAATGAGGTAATCTAAAATTTTCAATCTCAACAATTCTAAATAACACATAATATCAGTCATTAGACATCTAAACCCTAATTACGATAATAGATAGAATTATCTCATTATGTTTAGAATAACTTTATATTAACTATGAGGGAGGCTCAAGTTATTAAAATAAAATAACTGGAAAAAAACCCCAAAATATGTTTATAAATAGTATAAACTTGCAAAAACAAATTAAATTTAAAATTTAAAATAGTATATCTCTATGACGAAAATAAGAATTACCTTCATGGTTGATGCATGTCCGATCAAATTGATGTGAAAAAAAATTCTTTTATGTCTGCACACACGCATAACTGTTGCAACCACATAACCAATGAAAAACGCATAATTAAAGTTCATCGCAATTATAAGGGGTAAGATATGTACTTACTTGAAGCAACTATGAAACCCTTTTAAATATTTAGAGATGCAACATTTTAGTGTATGGTTGATAAGAAGAGTTATTCAAGCTATTATCAATAAATAAAATAACTAAAAATCAACAAAAACCAAAATATGTTTATGAATAGTATTAAATACGCAGAAATAAATGAAATTTGCAAGTATAATTAGTGTATCTCTATGATGAAAATAACATTGACCTTCATGGTTGATGCATGCTCGATCAGATTGATGTGAGAAAAGAATTCCATGTCTCTTAATAGGCACAACTGTTACAACCACATAACCAATAAAATCACCTAATTAAATTCATTACTAATTAAAAGGGGTAATGACGTGTACTTCCTTGAAGCAACTATGAAACCCTTTTAAATATTTAGAGATGCGACCTTTTATGTATGATTGATAACAAGAGTTGTGGTTCGAACTCAGTATCAATCGCAATGAATGATCACATCATGCAATCACTTAAAATTGAAACAAAGATTCTCGTTAAGAAATTCAAAATTTCCCACAATATGTATGAAAACATGTCAAAGAACATTAAAAAAAATAACGATAAAGATTAATACAAAAATAGTTATCCTAAGTGTATACACAGAATATAACTACCATTATCATTCAATAATGACATACCAACACTGAATAACTCCTCTTTTTTATAATTGAAGTCGTCAAAAACACAGATTATACGATCTATAATTGTAGATTGACTAAACCCAAGTTCTAAACCACCTAGCAAAAAATAGCTATTGCCATCAGATTATCTATAACGTACGTAATCGACTTACACAAAATTTCAGAATTAAGATCAATAAGTCAGTAACATGTACAATAAAACTATCAAATAAGTAGTAGATATAATAAAAGCTTCTTGCTAAATGATTCACGACGAATGTAGCATCAGTTTGAATCAATATTCGCTATAATACAAATGGATGAACAAATCTATATCGACCACCGTGATTTAATAGGAAAAAGAGAGTTTAAGTTTGAGGCAATGTGTTGTCTAATGATGAATGCCTAGAGACGGTATGTACGGCTTGGGGGGATGACGCAGGGAGTCAAGCCCAATCGGGTTTGCAACACAATTTAACAATGTGTCAGATGCTCTTAAATGGTGGAGTTAGAAGAAGTTCGCGAATAAAAAGATCAAAATAAGGCAGCTCCAAGACTGTTTGGTCACGATTCAAAATATGTCAATTGAAGATCATAGTCAAGAAGAGGAAGTGGGGATCAAAGTTGAGTTAGCAAAGGGAAGAGACTTACTAGAGGCAACGATATCGAGTGCAGTGGTTAGATGATGGAGATCGTAACACACGTTTCTTTCACCAGACCACAATTGAAAGACGGCGTCGGAATAAGGTTCTTCATTTACAACAAGTCGATGGCTCATGGATGAAATTGGAGCAGACAATTCCAAATGAATGTAATTGGTACTTTCAAGGGCTATTTACGAAAGAGGAGACTACTAGTTGGGATGAAGCATTGAGTTGCATTCCTATGCTCATCACAAACGATCATATTACGACGAGGAGGTTCGTTTAGCGGTTTTCCAACTTGGCGGTGCAAAGGCTCCTGGCCCGGATGGTTTCTCTGGTTTGTTCTATCAAAAGTTCTGGGATGTAATTGGACGTGACGTAATTAATGTAGTTAAAACTTTTTTGAGACAAATAATATCCTTCCTAGCTTTTGTTATACTGATATAGTATTAATCCCTAAAGTGCCTAACACTGTAAACACCACACAACTTAGATCCATTAGCCTTTGTAATTTCAGCTATAAAATTATCTCAAAAATCCTTGTTAACCATCTAAAACCCATCATGCCTAACCTTATTACAAATTTCCAAAGTGCTTTTGTATCTGGAAGGCTCATACACGACAACATTCTTGTCGCACATGAGGCATTCCACCATTTGCGGATGCGGAACGGAAGAAAGATAGAGGAGGTCGTGATTAAGATTTACATGAAAAAGGCTTATGACCGGGTTGAATGAGATTTTTTGCTCGAGTTATTATGGGTGTATGGGTTTAACGAGCGATGGATAGGGTGGATCAATGAGTGCACCTCCAAAGTACGTTATTGTGTGGTGGTTAATGGAAAAAAGAAAAACCGATTCCGGCCGACACGAGGTATTCGCCAAGGTGATCCTCTATCGCATTATCTCTATATACTTGTGGCTGATGAGCTGTCGAGGAATATTTTGCGTGCCATCAACCAACGTTCGCTAGCGGGAATGATTATTAAGAGATCTTGTTAGATTATTCATCACCTTTTGTTTGCGGACAACGCTTTATTCTTCATTAAGGCCGATGAGAGAAATGCAAGGTTTTTGAAGGAAGTCTTAACAACATATAGTCGGGCATAGGGGCAAAGTATCAACCTCTCCAAGTCCGGTATTTATTTCGGTTCTAATGTGGGAGAGGCAACCTATTGGGATATTATATGTATGGGGACTAATATCTAATTATGCTAAGTTGTCTTAGTTCTAGTATTTACATTCTAGTCCCTAATATTTACTAGGGTTTTCATATTAGCCCATGAGGTCTCCTATATAAAAGAGCCTCCACTATTGTAATGGTTAAGCAAACCTTATCATTATGTTTAGTATATTGAAAGCTTTTCTCCTATCATTCTCTCCAACCAATCTACAATTATAACGTTAATATGGTATCAGAGCTAGTTTCGATTTTGGTGTTTTAATTTCAATTTCGTTTTTCAGAAATTCCCCAGAAATTTTCCTGCCGTAGGTTAAGTCCCTAGCCCCGAAAAATACCCATTTGATTTACACCTCTTCTTCCAAAATTGACATCACCAATCGACCCAGCAACCTCCGGCGAACATTCTGCAACTTTCGCCGCCGTCAACAGCCACCGCACGCGCTCTCACGCGCGGCCGCGTGAGCTGCGCCCCGCCGGCGCATGAAGGCCACGCGCCACCTTCCCGTGGTCCAATCGCCGCCGTTTTGACATCCCTGGAATCGTCTCGACGAGCTGAGTCCATTGTGATACTTTTCGTCGCATTTTGAGGTGATTTCAAATCTCGATTTTACTGAGATGTTTCGGCTGGATCTTGTAATTTCAGCAATGTTACTGTTCCATTGATTTACTGTTCATACTGGTTTGAACTTGCTGAAATCTGCTGTCCCGGGTTGAGTATTATGGCTGGAATCGCATTTTTCTGCGGTTTAGATGCTGTTTTTGCTTGATTTGCTGCTGTAAATGCTGAAATTGCTGGAAATCGGCTGGAAATTGCTGGAAAATGCAGAAATGTGCAGAAAATTGCTGTTTTTAGCTGAAATTGCTGAAATTTACTGTGCCGTGATGGATATGCTGTGGTTTTGATGATATTATGATGGATTCGAGCTATAGATAGCTTGATTGTTGGATTTCAACTGTTTTCGGTTGAATTTGTTGAAGATTGAAGTGTGGAGCTTCATCTTCGGTTGAACATTATAGAAGAGTGGAACATAGGAACCTCAGCATTCGCAATAAGACTGAGACATCGGAACTTCACCTTCTGGAAGATTGAAACATAGGAACCTCAGCATTCGCAATAATACTGAGACATCGGAACTTCATCTTCCGTTCAACCATTTTGTTTTTTTGAATACTTCAAGGCCATAGGTGGCAACTGTCATCACTCCGCTGAGAGCATGATGAAGACCAACCGATTGTTGCTACATGTGGATTATCACACCTCTGAGAGACCATGAAGGCTACAAATGGATGTTCACCTCTAAGAGCACGGTGGACCTTGAAGATTCATTTTGAAGATTGAGCATGAATTGTCAAAGATTGGGATGTGCTTCAGATTGAAGAAGGAAGGAGAAGAAGAAGATGGGGGAATATTGAGATATTATATGTATGGGGACTAATATCTAATTATGCTAAGTTGTCTTAGTTCT
Source organism: Clarkia xantiana subsp. parviflora (assembly GCA_036873135.1). NCBI lineage: Eukaryota > Viridiplantae > Streptophyta > Magnoliopsida > Myrtales > Onagraceae > Clarkia > Clarkia xantiana. Next base: position 5,386,263 of record JAPTYO010000018.1, read on the forward strand.
AGTATTAACATTCTAGTCCCTAATGTTTACTAGGGTTTTCATATTAGCCCATGAGGTCTCCTATATAAAGGAGCCTCCACTATTGTAATGGTTAAGCAAACCTTATCATTATGTTTAGTATATTGAAAGCTTTGCTCCTATCATTCTCTCCAACCAATCTACAATTATAAACGTTAATACAACCAAAGAAATGACTGTTAATGTGTTAGGAATTTGTGTGGTGGATAATGCAGGCAAATATTTAGGGCTACCGATAATATGTGGTCTGTCAAAGAAGGAGGCTTTGGGTTTTCTGCGGGACTGAGTGATGGCCAAAATTAATGGATGGAAAAGTCTCTCCCTTAATTAGGCGGGGAAGGAAGTTCTTATTAAGTCGGTAATAACGACGATTCCCACATATGCATTGACACGTTTTTAAGCTCCCTAAGTCGTGGTGTGAACAAATTACGAGGTTGGTTGCAAAATTTTGGTGGGGTCAACGTGGAGATGAGCGGAAGATGCACTGGAGAAGATGGAGCCGCATGACTGCACCTAAAGAAGAAGGGGGTATAGGTTTTCGAGACTTATAACTTTTCAATATCGCAATGCTCACTAATACGGCTTGGCGACTTCAAAACGAACCAAGTGTGTTTTGGGCGAAAGTCTTGAAAGGCATCTACTTCCCGAATGATTAATTCATGGAGATTCAAAATGGTGCACGAGCCTCTTGGGTGTGGTAGAGTATACTAGAGGAGCGAGATGTACTTGCAGATGAAGGTGTATAGCAGATTGCTTCAGGACAATGCATTCGTGTGTTTCAGGATGCCTGGATTCCGGGGCTGGATGACTATAAGCTAGATATCAACCCAGGTGATGTCACATTGCAGAATATGATGGTTTCAGAGCTTCTACGACCACCTGAGAACCAATGGAACTTGCAACCGGTTTAACATCTTTTAACAGAAGAAATAGCCCGTGCAATCCGCGCGATACATGTGTCCCCGGTTAGCTCCATGGATCAGATTATATGGCCCTCTTCTAAGGAGGGTGTTGCAAAGCCTAAACTCATGTATCACAGACTCCGTGAGAAAGCACGCCCACAATAAATATCGACAACATCGACATCCTACATGGTATCCAAAAGTGTTTGGGTTGGAATTTGGAAAGGCTTTGTATTACCTAGGGTAAAACATTTTCTTTGGAGATCATGCACGCGTGCTATCCCGATGTTTGATGAACTGAATAGGCAGGGAATCAATGTGTCACCAATAATCCCTTTTGTGATCGATGTGAAACCATTGAACATGCCCTTCTTCGATGCAAGTGGACGAAACCAATTTGGCTAACGGGGCCGGGTATCGATGGGAATAAGGTAATGAACCTCGTTGGACAGATTAGATCTAAGAGCTAATTGACATGGAGAAGTCCTTGGGCTCAACGGGTGCTATGGTACGTTTAAAAGCTGAGACTCTTGCATGGGAAATTTGGAAGAAGCGGTGTAGAGCGGTTCATAACCGTGATCGGCCATGACCCTTCAATGTGGTTCACTACACGACTGGCATCGTTGAGGAGGCATGGCACGTCTTTACTCGGAGACGACACGCGGCGAGAGAACCCACACCCATCACGGCGGTGAAATGGGTAAAACCACCCATCGGTAAGATTAAACTTAATTGTGATGGTGCATGGGTAGCGACATCGAAGAGAAGCGGGATGGGGATCGGGATCGTGGCAAGGGATTCCAATGGCTCCCTAGTCGATGGAAGTAACGGCTTTTTCCATGACATGAATGTGCCTAGTGTGGAAGCAAAATCTATTATTATGGGAATTCAACTCTCGATCAACAACAGATGGCACTCGGTGATAATATAATCTGAATCGGAGTATGTGATCAACAAAATTTGTGGGACCGCGGACACCGACTGTTGCGTCCAAATCCAACCGGGTAGTCGAATTCTTCGGCACTTCAGGTTGGGGACACGTCGGGTGTCGGGAGTGGGCTTTCTGATGATTGGCAAGGGGCTGTCGGCAATGTGCACTATTGGCTCCTCGTGGTGCTAACCAGCAGGAAGGGCAATAACCAGCACGGAGGGGGGGGGGGGGGTGGTGCCGGTTGAGCCCTCTCTGATTCTTAAATAGCGTTTTAGAAAGAGAAAGTCCTAGAGAGAGGTCAGAACTCCAAGGCCAAAATCTTCTGAATGTCCCCAAAATGGGTGGCCAAGGTCTCCTATTTATAGGCGGCCTTAGGACCGAACCCTTTTTTGTGCGGTTTGGTGCCGGTCTAAAAGGAGATAAGAACCGTCGTCAAGTTAGACTTTGGAGAACTCTTCACTCTTTGTGTTTGGACGATAAAGGATGTGCGCAGTGCCCGTTGACAGCAGTCCGGACCCTATCGAACTTAGAATCTGACGGGGTTCGGATTGCTTGGGACAATCCGGAGGTTCTGGTCTGAACGCAAACGCGCGTCCGGACCATTTTATTCCTCGGGTGTTTGTTTTTCGGTCCCATTTGTGGTTTTCGACGTATTTGCGAGGTCCGAAATGTAAATACGAACCCGAATTGGGAAGATATCCAGCACTTGCCCCCGAGTCAAGTAACGGTTCAGACCATACTTGACTCTATTTTAAGCTAGGATATAAGCCCAATTTCGGTTCAGACCTGACCTTAAGGATGGCTTGATTGAGCGCGACGGCTTTGATTTCGCTCCACTTTTATTTTTGTCGGGAGGGATGTTAACTGTCGGCATGATTAGCACAACCGAATATACATATAACAGTGAACAATAAACAATGTGCACATGTTCATGAACTCATGTAATAATTCTCATAGAAGCATGTGAACATGACATGTGACGTCAACATGAATGTGAAGTCGATATGAACGTGATGTCATCATGATTAGAAAAAACGCGAATAGACGATTGATAATTAAATCATACAAGTGACCATGTGATAGAAATAAAAGATACGAATCATACATTTAAAATTCTATAATGCGTGTGAAGTCATGTGCGCGTTATGTCATGTACGTACTAAATTATGTGTGCATAGTACATAGTCATGGCATACTTAGAAAATTCCAAGTGTTGCAATAAGGAGATGACAACATGTAACATGCTACTCAAGGACTTATTAATAAATAATTAATGTTTTAGGGTGCACTCATAGATAATGATGGATAGATATAGGAGAGAGAATACCCATTACTTAATCATCCACCATTAGTAACTTGTAGTGTTTTCTCCATTCTTGAGGAAGAAGAAAACTTGGGAGTGGCCAATTTGGAGACCAAATATTTGAAGACCAAGTATATTTAGGACAACCACACCAAGGTCATCACCGGCGGGATCCCGGCGACGAGAAATGGTGGACTCAAGGTGAACGGCGGCCGCGCATGGGGCGGACGGCGACGGCGCGTGAGGCGGACGGCGGTGGGTGACCTCCGGCGGTGGTGGGTAGCTTTCCGGGGTCGTCTCGTGGTGGTGAGTTTAGTTTCAGGTATGGTTGGACCCTTTGATACTTCGTTTAAGTTCAATTCGATCTTGATTGCTTCTTGAATTTGACTAATCTAGGATGCACACAAGGTGTTTATTAAAATTCCCAAAAGAGATTAGTCTCACAAATCGGCCAAAATTTTGGCTAAGTGCTGGAAATTTTAGAAAAATAGAGATAAGTTGTTAAACTTCCCTTATGCATTGTGATTGTTGTTGACACATTGCATTATGACTTAGGTGACGTTTTGGCATGCTCAATGTTGGTTGCTCAATGTTTGTTGTTAGCCAGTGTCCGGACATTGTTGTATGTCGACATACTGATCCTTGTTCATTGAGCTTATATGTTGTCTGCAACCATGATAAAACACTTAGCAAATATTTTTGACATATTTAATGCTTGTTACCATGATTGTCGTTGACCGCTGTTATAGGATAATACTTAGAATATATTCCTTGATAGTTGGCATTTTGTTGTATGTAGATGGTTGTTGATCGTCATCAACTTGCCGAGCGTTGACGGTTGTTGATTGCTGACATGGTAGAACACTTAGAAAATATTCTTTGATAGTCGACACCTTGTCATATGTCGACTGCCGACATAGTGGAACACTTAGAAAATATTCCCTGATGGTCGACACCTTGTCATGTGTCGATTGCTGACATATTGGAACACTTAGAAAATATTTTTTGATAGTCAACACCTTGTCATGTTTCGATTGTTGACATAGTAGAACACTTAGAAAATATTCCTGACAGCCGGCATCCCGTTGTATGCTCACAGCTAATATAGTGAAATACTTATAAAATATTCCAGACTGCCGGCATCCCGTTGTATGCTCACAGCTAATATAGTGGAACACTTACTTAGAAAATATTCCAGCCAGCCGGTGTTGGATCACGGTTGGAACTCCGGTACGGTCTTGACGGCGATCCGAACTCCTTCGCTCCACGTAATCCTGCAAGAGGGGAATAGACCGGGCGGTGACCCAGAATCCCTCTCCGATGCTTAAATGAGTATCTCAATTATCTCAATAAACTGGCAAGGAAGAGTCTCAGTCTCCACAAAACGTATATCGATCTGAGGTAACTTCTGCCCTTTTATAGGAGAAGAGCTACCTCAGTTACCTGGTGAACCGCTGGGGCGGTTAGCCCACGATCCCGCCTATCTCGGCCACGATCCCGGATATCTCGGCCATGATCTCGCTTATCTCGGCCACGCTCCGCGTATCTCAGCCATGATCTCGTTTATCTCGGCCACGCTCCGAGTATCTCGGCCTCAACCTCTGATAGCAAGTCCCGACCAATATCGGGGACTCCAGAGTTATCTGATTGTGTCACCGCTCGGGGCCCCTCGTCATCGTGACAGGGCCAACATCCTCAGATTCATCATCGGGGCCTACTTAAAGGCATCTCATCGGGGCCTACTTAAAGGCATCTCATCGGGAGCGCCCAGCTCGCCTATCGGGACCGACCCTGTCGGGACCTTTCACCATCGGGACTCCTTTTGTCGGGACCCTTTGCATTTGGTCTTCTTGACCCCTTTTAGGGCCCAGTGGGCCTATTCACCGTTTACTCACCGTTAAAGGGCCTAACGGCCATAGCAAAACCCATCATTTGCCCCCAAGACATGAGGGACTTACAGTTCGTCGTGTCTTTCAACTCCCGACCTCCCAACATCGGAGTCGGGGACCTTTCCCTTAGTAAAGTCACTTGATACGGATCTTCTCGTCCACGATTCCTCGATACCTCGAGGATAGTCACCAAATCCGAGAAGACTCCTCGGTTACTCAGCCATTAAATGCAGCAGGTGACGAAGTGACGGCTTTGGCACCCGTGCCTGATTTTTCGCGCCTGCTTTTTCTAAAAAAGTACTTTTCAGGCTGTTTCATCAGTACGCCCCTTTCTGTTCGTTTCATTTCGACGGCTCAGATTAAAACGTTTCAACTTTGACGACCCAGATTAGAACGTCTTTTCACTTGTCCCTTCTCCTATAAAACCCTAACCCTGGGCACTGTTTCTCTTTTACCGTTTCTGCGATTTCAAATGCTCTGCGATTTCAAAAGCTCAGGTTCTTCTTCGGCTTCCTGCTTTCCGATCAGTTTTCCAGAAATCGTTAGGATCATCCTCTCCGTTTCACTTCATCATGTCTGGTAAGACCTCCTTCTTTGATGTTAGCGTAGCTTTTCCCCTATCTTTGATTAGTTTGCTTGCGTTTTTTCCGAAAACCCACTACGCCTTCTCTTGCCATTGCTGATTTTCAGACAGCGGATCCAGTTCCGAGGGGAGGAAACCCTTCCACTTTGATTATGCTCCCAACGAGATCTCGGTGACTGCCTACGACGTAGCTCTCCGAGAAGGATGCATTACCCAGACCTGGGAGCCTCGTCTTCCTTATTCTCGCCACCGTGCCTCGGGTGACCCTGTGGTCACTCGTCCCAAGAGGGGGAGATATTTGTCTCTACGGGACAGATATCGGCAGGGATCTGATTCCCCTTCTACGGGAACTTGGTTGAGATGTGCACCCACTACAAGATGCATCCAACTACTTTCTCCCCACACACCATCCGCGTGTGGAATGCTTTCCAGGTCCTCTGCTTCCGACAGAAATGGGTCTACAGCCTCCAACTCCTCATAACTTTCTATGGGATGAAGTGCAACGAGGCTGGGGTTTGTGCCTTCTATCCTCGGATGCCCAAGTGGAACAAGGCGCAACTTGCGCTGTGCAGCTGGACCAGCGACACCTGGAAGGTTGTCAAGGGTCGGGGACTCCTAATCGACATGAGGTCTGATAATAGCGGGTGGAAGAGGAGCTACTTCTTCATCAAGAACTCTTCGATCCCATGGCCCCGATGGGAGGTGGAAGCGGACTCTCCTCTCGCTTATCACACTTACTCTGATGAAAATTATCAGACCCTCCATCTTATCCAGCTTTATCGTTGGGGGGAGTCCTATACTCCCCTCGTTGCTAACTCCCTAACGGAGCGGGACCTGGTGAAGACCGGGATCCGTCTCCTCGACATAATCTCTGGGGGTCATGTCTTCGACGGCCCCTCCAATATGGTTCCCTGGGTAATGTTTCTGATCTCTGTTTTCCATTGTTTGCAGCTAAGAAGGTATCCGTGCTGACCAATCTCATCCTTAAGCAGGGGGAGACCGACGCTGTCCAACGCCCTGTGCGGAAGAGGAAGTCGGCGAAGAAGGTTGCTGCTTCGTCGGGATCTCCCTCCGCGGAGAGAACTAAGCGGAGCCGCGTGGAGGTGGACAGACTCTTCGATGTCCTAAATGCTGAAGAAGGTAAACAGCTTTGCCTAGCTATTAAATCATACAGGAAGCAAGTTCCTAAGGATTTGATCCCCTCGACCAAGGAGGCCCGCATCGAAGAGATTAAACGCGTCCTCCCCGCATCCTCAAGGCGGGCTACTACCACTACCACGGGAAAGACCAATACGTTTCCCGGCGCGTCATTTGGTGTAAGGACCCTGACCAACTTCCTGACTATTTTTCTGAAGCATCTCGTCCTCAAGGTGCAGGTCACTCAGGAGCTCAGTCGGGTGCTAGAGCTTCAGCAGGGGCACCACTTTCGGCAGGGGCGCCGCCTTCAGCAGGGGCACCACCTTCCGGTGCTCGAGGTGGTCAACCTCCTGCCCCGATGGGATCAGGGGCTGGAGAAACCCCGACCGGTGATCAATTTCGTCGGGTAGAAAATCTGGACTCCTCCGAGGAGACAGATGAGGGCGCCGCCTTGATTCGTCGTCGGAGGACGAGGCAGTCCCCACTGAAACCATCCTCCGGGGGGCTGCCCCCCTCACCTTCTTCGCAACAGCGGCAGCCGTTGCCCATCCACAGTTTTACTCCCTCTCAGCCTCAGGGCGAGTCGGAGATGCGCACCTCCACGACTCCGGTCGGTCCTCCCCCTCTCCCCTTGGACGGGAGCTTCTACAAAGTTATGACCCCAGCCAGAAGGAGGCTCCTTGGACCCCGATCCAACCGCTGCAAGGGGTCCAGCTCCGACAGGGTGACACATACCCAGAGCTGGGTCTACATCTGCTGGCAGGCTCAATTCTGCCATCTCCGAGGTTTCTGATTTCCCTGGATCGGGAGGGCATCCGCAGGGATGTTCACGAAATGTCTATCCGTCGGATAGAGGTGAAGTTCTTATTTTTCTCCCCTTCATCAATAAGGCAGGTTGTTCATATGCTAACACTTCTCTTCTTTCCTTCGCAGGAGCTGGTGGACATAAACCGCTGCTTCGGGTACATCTTTGCCCTCGAGGAGGCCCTGGAGCAGGAGCGGGCCAAGGGGGCTCCCGCAATTATAGCCAAGCTTGAGGAGGATCTCGCGGCCTCCGAGTCTTCGAGGGGAAAACTGGCCAAGGAACACGCCCTCATTGATCAAAAGACTCGGGACCTCCAAAAGCAGGTTCATGACTTCGAGGGGCTGCTGAAGCGGGAGCAGCAGGAGCGACAAAAGGATGCAGAGGCTCGGGACAATCTTGAACTTGAGAAGAAGGCTCTGGAGGAGGAACTTGCTGAGGTCCTTGCGAAGCTGGTCGCGGCTGAGACCAAGGGCCGGGAAGATTATCGGGAGTCCGAGGACTTCCAAGCTGACGCGGTGAAATTCTGCACCGCGGAGGTGGAGAACGCCCTCTTCAATGCGGTCGAGGAGCTCCATCTGGAGTATGGCGACGCCATCAACTTCGACAAGTCTGCGACTCTTGCTCCCTTTGCGAAGAGGTACTTCGCCCTCTCGGAGGAGAGTGATGAGGGGAACACTCCCGCGGGTGTTGAAGATATGGCGGAGCTTCCAAGTGCCGATCCTCCGACGGTTGACCCCCGATAATCGACCCTCCAGCAGCTGAACCCGTGGAGCCTTTTGCCACAGATCTCGTGGATCCTGCTCCCGATGATGCCGACAAGGACCAAGCTTAGAATGCTCTATCTTTATAGTCCTTGTAATTTTCCTTTCCTTGTAATGCATCCTCGGGCCTTTGAGCCCTCATCAATATCAAACTATCTTAGTTCCGATTTTCCATTGCACTTCTCAAAGCGACTTAACTATGCCACTTAAGGCGAAACCTCGCCACTTAAGACATTTCAACACATCACTTAAGACGATTTAGCCCACACCACTTAAGGCGATTTAATCCCGTGCACCACTTAAGGCGACTTTTTCTCGTGCACCACTTAAGGTGACTTAATAACACTCAGAATAAATCTAAGAACCATGCATCACTTAAGACGACTTAACAACTTGCACAACTTAAGGCGACTTAACAACACTTAGAATAAATCTAAGGATAATCTGATCGGAAGCAACCTCTTTATTCATTGATGGCACAAAATCTGCTTACATCGAATCAAATGATAAATAACTTACACCACTTAAGGCGGTTTTACATCGGGCACCACTTAAGGCGACTTTTCATCAAGCATGACATTTCTTCAAGTGTTCGCCACTGAAAGAATGCTTCAATACTCTGCCATCGAGGTCTTCCAACTTGTACGCATTTGGAGCTGGCATTCCCACGACCTTATAAGGTCCTTCCCATTTTTGTGACATCTTGTTGATCCGATCCAAAAGGGTGAACTCGTTCCGACGCCAGACCAGCTCCCCGACGAAGAACTGTCAGGACTTTACTCGCCGATTGTAATATTTGGCCGTCGCCAAACGCATTCGAGCATGGACTTCATCAGCATCCCGCCTCTTTTCCTCGAGCAAGTCCAGTTCCAGACGTCTCATTTCATCATTCGTCAAAGGCTCGTAGTATCTCATTTGATGGGACGCCACAGCTATTTCCACGGGAGCAACAGCCTCCGTGCCATAAACAAGGCTAAACGGAGTCTCCCCAGTTGATCGTTTGGGTGTTGTTCTAACAGCCCAAAGCACATTTTCCAGCTCGTTCAGCCATTTGCCCTTAAAGGCATAGACCCTTTTCTTCAGGCCATCCATCACGATTTTATTGGCTGACTCCACCTGGCCTTTAGTCTGAGCATGATGGACAGAGGCTGTCCGATGCTCGATATTCAGCTCCTCCAGATACTCCTTCACTTGAGCCCCGTTAAAGGGAGGACCATAATCGCTGATCAACACCTTAGGAATCCCGTATCTGGATATAATATGGGTTTGGAGAAACTTGACGATTTGGTTCCCCGTCGTCTTGGCCAATGCCTTAGCTTCTATCCATTTCGAAAAATAATCAATGGCCACAAGCAAATATTTACACTGACCTTGTGCCTGCGGGAGGGGTCCCACCAAGTCGATACCCCACTGCGCGAAGGAGCCATAATATTCGGGGCATATCTCTGGCACGCATCACAATATCGGACTAATACCGTCGCCTCCTTGCTCATCGAAGGCCAGTAATATCCCAAATTCAACACTTTCCTCGTAATGGATCGGGCCCCTTCGTGACAAGCCGCGACCCCTTCATGCACTTCCCTAAGGATCCGACTTGTGTCGGGCTCAGCCACACATTTCAAGTAAGGAGTCGAGAACCACCCTTTTTTGTATAGCTGATTGTCCAGCACCACGTAATTAACCGCGATCCGACGTATCCTGTCAGCTACCACTTCATCATCGGGGACTGCCCCCGTAGTGAGGTACGCAACTATCGGGGTCATCCAAGTGGGTTCCTCCTCCGATCCTGCTTCAATAGCACAGACCTCCGATGGGTCGGTGGTCGATAAGATCACCTTCTCCAAGAAGTGCACCTTCCGATTTTCCTCTAGGGGTGCCCCCAAGGCGAATTTGCTCAAGGCATCCGCTTCCGCGTTTTCCTCCCTCGGGATTGCCTCGATGTCGAAACTTTTGAAGCTCTCCTTCAAGACTTGCACCTCGCGAAGGTACTTTCTCATCATCGGGCTCTTCGCCTCATATTGTCCTTGGACTTGATTCACAATCAGGCCCGCGTTACATTTCACCCTTAAATGACCAACTCCAGTACCTTTGGCAATTTTGAGGCCTGTAATAAGAGCCTCATACTCAACTTCATTGTTGGTGGCCCTAAACGTTAAGGCCAAAGCATATCGAAGGGGCTCACCCCAGCCTGGTGGTATCAATACGAACCCTGCTCCTGATCCGTCTGAACTCGAAGAGCCGTCAATGTACATTTCCCAAGTATTTTCCTCATTTGGCTGTTCTGATTGCTCTGCCATTTCTGGTTGCTCTGCTATCGGGACCTCCATACCCCCTCTACAAGGCCCGCTTCTTCCAGATCGGGGGCTGTAGACTCTGCTATAAAATCCGGGGAGCAAAGTGAATGCGGAACTCACTAAGCTCGACTGCCCATTTCACTAATCTCCCCGACGTATCAGGTCGGTTCAAAAAATGCTTCAAAGGTTGATTCGTCAACACAGTAATCTCATGCGCATGGAAGTAAGGCCGCAGCTTCCGAGCAGTAATGATCAACGCAAAAAGATACTTCTCAACGGCGGGATAACTCATTTCAGATTTGGCAAACGCCTTGCTTACATAATACATGGGGACTTGATTACCCTCGACAATCTTCACTAACACAGAGCTAATAGCAAACTCAGAAACAGCCAAATATAGATAGAGCGGCTCGCCTGTGATCGGTTTCGCCAATGGCGGGAGGGTGCGAAGGTGCTGCTTGAGTGCCTGGAATGCCTCTTCACACTTGGCAGTCCACTAAAACTTATTATTGGCCCTCAGAACTTCAAAATATGGCATGGATCGGTCACTTGCCTTGGACAGGAAGCGATTAATTGCAGCTAGTCGGCCATTCAGCACTTGCACCTCCCGATGATTTATCGGAGACTGCATCTCCTCGATTGCCCTCAGCTTCTCGGGGTTCACCTCAATTCCCCTTTGGCTTACCATAAAGCCCAAAAACTTCCCCGAGTGGACTCCGAAGGCACACTTGGTCGGGTTCAAGCGAACCTGATGGAGCCTCATCCGCTCAAACGTCGTGGCTATGTTGTGAACATGATCCTCAGCCTGTCGGGACTTCACCAGCATATCGTCCACGTAAGCCTCCATGGTTTTCCCCAGCATATCTCCGAACAGCTTGTTCACCATCCTCTGATAAGTTGCCCCGGCATTGATCAACCCAAAGGGCATGACATCGTAGTGATAAATATCACTATCAGCATAAAAAGCAGTGTGGGGGGCGTCTTCCTTAGCCATCTTAATCTGATTATAACCAGAGTAAGCATCCATGAAGCTCAGCAATTCATGTCCCGACGTAGCATCCACCAACTGATCAATCCTCGGAAGCGGGTAACAATCCTTCGGGCAAGCCTTATTCAAGTCGCGGAAATCAACACACATCCGCCACTTCCCATTGCTCTTCTTCACCGGAACCGGGTTGGCGACCCAAGTCTGGAATTGGAGCTCCTTGATGAATCCAGCATCGAGCAACCTGCCCACCTCCTGCTGGATCGCGATTCTCTTGTCTGCGCCTATCGGACGCCTTTTCTGCGCGATAGGCTTGATCGCGGGATCAATCTTCAACTCATGCTCAATCACATCGGGGCTGATTCCTGGCATGTCACTCGGGGACCAGGCAAACAGCTCCTTGAACTCCTTCAGCAGTCCAATCAATTCTCGGGCCCTCTCGTCAGACAGGGCGGACCCAATTTTCGCCTTCCTCTGAGGTCCGTCAATCTCGACCACCTTCAAATCCTCCACAGGGGCGGGACGCCCAAACTCCTCTCTGGGATCAGCATCGATCTGGAGGATAGTCATAGCCTCCCGTCTTTTCCTTCGGGTGGCATTAACATAGCACTTCCTGGAAGCCACCTGGTCGCCCTTGACCTCCTCGACTCCGTGGTCAGTCGGGAACTTCATCTTCTGGTGAACAGTCGAGGCAACTGCCATCAGGTGATTGATGGTAGTTCTCCTGATAATCGCATTATAAGTCCCCGCGGACTCAACCACCACAAAGTCCACATTCCTCCTCTCCGCTTTCCACCCGCTACCGAACTCCACTGGTAAGGTGATCATTCCCAGCGGATAGGAGGTAAAACCAGAGAACCCAACCATCGGGAAGTTCACCTGCTTCAGGTCCTTCTTCGTTTTCCCCATGGCCTCCAGAGCATCCATAAAAAGAATATCGGAGGAGCTCCCTCCGTCGATCAAAATTCGCTTCATCTCGTACCCATCCACGTCCAGGGTCACGACCAAAGCATCATCATGTGGACTCTCCACACCTATGAGGTCCTCCGCTGAAAAGGAAATCACCATCTCTTCCTTCGCGGTCCAGGATCGGAACCTCTTGCCCAGTACCACAGCAGCGGAAATTCTAGAGGCATAGACCTCCCGAGAGGCTGTGGTGTCGCCTCCTGTGGCAAATCCTCCGTGAATCACATTGATGGTGCCCCGCTTCTCCTTACGGGCACCAGAAGACTCTGGCTCTGACTTCTTCCTCTTCTCCTTACGACCAAAGCATCATCATGTGGACTCTCCACACCTATCAGGTCCTCCGCTGAAAAGGAAATCACCATCTCTTCCTTCGCGGTCCAGGATCGGGACCTCTTGCCCAGTACCACAGCAGCGGAAATTCTAGAGGCATAGACCTCCCGAGAGGCTGTGGTGTCGCCTCCTGCGGCAAATCCTCCGTGAATCACATTGATGGTGCCCCGCTTCTCCTTACGGGCACCAGAAGACTCTGGCTCTGACTTCTTCTTCTTCGGGGACCGATCGCGGGATCGGGAACGGGACCGCGATCGAGATCGGGAGCGGGAACGACACCGCCTTTCAGCCACAAACTCCTTAAGCTTTCCCTTCTGGATCAGGTTTTCAATCTCCTTCTTCAACTCCCGACAATGGTTAGTGTCGTGACCGCTGGCGCGGTGGAACCGACAGTAACGATCGGTACGGGATCCCAAAAATTCTCCTTCCTTTTCTGGGGGTACCTGGAGATACCCTGTCGATCCATCACCATTAACACCTCCGCCATGGAGCTATTTAGAGGGATGTGGTTGTCCTCCCGCTTGTCCTTCCTCGGGGGACGTTTGTCCTCCCTTCGATCAGAACGACCTTGACTCCGACTGCCCTCGGATTTATCCTTCCGCTTATGGTCGTCCAATGGCTTAAGCGACTGCTTCCCCCTATTCGACTTCGGAGGATCAAGCTCTCCGGCAGCTATTTTCGACTCTTGCACGTCGATTTGCTGCTTCACCTCTTCTGTAGTGCCTCCATGTTCCACACAGCCTTCTCAGCCACACTGGGCATCAGGTCGGAACCATAGGGGGCTGTCAGGTTCCGAAGGAAGGTGCGAATGGTCTCTCCCTCCGATATCTCTTCATCAATTTCGGCTACACTGGCAGTGTACCGCTGGTAATAATGCGCCAGCGATTCATCGGGCCTCTGCACCACCTGGGCGAGGGACCTCACGCTCTTCAAGAGGTGCCGACGACCCTGGTTCTGCTGAATAAAACGGTCGTGCATATCCGCCCAGCAGGAGATGCATCCTGGGGGCAGACTGAAGAACCATGTCAAGGCCCTCTCCCCGAGCGTACCTGGGAACAGCACACACACAATATCGTCATTCGGGGCTCTGCCCAGACATGCCATGAGATGCTTCTGGACATGGCGAACTGGATCCCCCTCGCCATCGTACTCCTTAATCGTGGGGATACCCAGCCCTAGCGGGGCGAGGGTGTCTATCAGTCAGGGAACAAAGGGATGAGTGGATCGATCCCTCAGTTCTGACATCATCGGCTTCTGGTCCCCCATGTAGATGTTCACGATCTTCACCACCGGGTCGGGGGTGATGGGACCATTAAGGGGAATGGTCCTGTGCTGCACCGGTCCTGGCCCATCAATCACAAATCGCTGCGACTGAGCGAGTTCCTTGCCCTTGTCCCGATTTCTGGGTTGGGCCTCCTATACGTTCTGAACCTCCCTTGGCGGAGGCACCTCCTCCTGCCTCTTGGCAGCCTCTCTTCGCTCTAGGAGAGCCTCCATGGCCTCTAAGAACATCGGCATGGCATCCGCCGCGGCCTTTGCCAGGTCTGCGTTTGGAGGAGCATCGGGAGCATCCTCCTCCCTATTCTCTTGGTGTCTTGCCGTATCCTCAGGAACTTCGTTGTGCCCCCCTGTTCGGGATTCCTCAGCAGGGAGATTTTGGTCCTCAGCACGCTCCGGTGGCGAATTCAGAGTTCCAGCAGGATGACGGGAACCACCAGATTGTCCTTGCTTTCTCTGCTTGCCAGCCGCCATTGAACGAGTAGAAGTCATTGTTGCTTTTTGTTGCGATTCCCACAGACGGCGCCATTGTTGGATCACGGTTGGAACTCCGGCACGGTCTTGACGGCGATCCGAACTCCTTCGCTCCACGTAATCCTGCAAGAGGGGAATAGACCGGGCGGTGACCCAGAATCCCTCTCCGATGCTTAAATGAGTATCTCAATTATCTCAATAAACTGGCAAGCAAGAGTCTCAGTCTCCAAAAACGTATATCGATCTGAGGTAACTTCTGCCCTTTTATAGGAGAAGAGCTACCTCAGTTACCTGGTGAACCGCTGGGGCGGTTAGCCCACGATCCCGCCTTTCTCGGCCACGATCCCGCCTATCTCGGCCACGATCCCGGCTATCTCGGCCGTGATCTCGCTTATCTCGGCCACGCTCCGCGTATCTCGGCCATGATCTCGTTTATCTCGGCCACGCTCCGCGTATCTCGGCCTCAACCTCTGATAGCAAGTCCCGAACAATATCGGGGACTCCAGAGTTATCTGATTGTGTCACCGCTCGGGGCCCCTCGTCATTGTGACAGGGCCAACATCCTCAGGGATTCATCATCGGGGCCTACTTAAAGGCATCTCATCGGGAGCGCCCAGCTCGCCTATCGGGACCGACCCTGTCGGGAGCTTTCACCATCGGGACTCCTTTTGTCGGGACACTTCGCATTTGGTCTTCTGGACCCCTTTTAGGGCACAGTGGGCCTATTCACCGTTTACTCACCGTTAAAGGGCCTAACAGCCATAGCGAAACCCATCAGTCGGCATCCCGTTGTATGCTCACAGCTAATATAGTGGAACACTTAGATAATATTCCAGAGAGCCGGCATCCCGTTGTATGCTCGCAGCTGACGTAGTGAAACACTTAGAGAATATTCATGATAGCCGAAATCTCCTTGTATATCGACAGCCAATATGGTTGGAACACTTAGATAATATTCCTGATAGCCAACATCTCGTTCTATGTCGACAACCGATACGCCCGCGCTTGTATGTGCGTGCTAGTATGTGCGCACTTGCCCCCATACTTAGATTCTTTTCTTTATCCATTGCTATGTACGTTGTATCCATATGCTGGGTGTCGATATATCGCGTATGTTTTCATGGTGATTGGTATGAGTTGAATGTTTGTCGCTCGTAAACTAACGAACGTTGTCTCGATTGCAGGTTGCATTTTCAGGTTGCAGGAATTCCTTCAGTGAGGTTGTTATTATGAGTAAGTCTTTCGTACCTACTCCGCACACTGCTTTTTGTTCCGATGACAACAGTGAGTCGGATGCCGACATGATTTCTCTACTGGACCAAACACTAGGTGCGGAGACTGTTATCGAGATTCCAGTTGTGTCGGAAGCAGCGAAAGGATCTGTGGCAAAAACTAGATATCTCTTGAACATGATGGAGAAAGAGAAGTTCATACTAGACGCGTCAACTTTCGGACTTGACCCGATTTTTGAGGGTGTGTTTCCTCACGACGTGTTGCCTGATGCTGCTAAGGGTGAAGCTAATATCCCTCCAAGTGACTTGACCGCTGTGTATTCTTCACAGGTTAGGGAGGGTTTACGCTTTCCCTACTGCCCTGACTTAGTCGATTTGCGTCGCTTCTATCGGATTTCCCCACTGGATCTTACACCTACGGGCATCCACGTGTGGACTTGTTTTCGGGTGTTATTTCACCAACAATCGTGGCCTTATTCGACTACTCTTTTCCGCTGCTTCTACCAACTTTTATGCCCGGACATGACAGGGTTGTGTAGCGTGAAGATACGTTGGCCTTGCCTACGTGAGAAAGGATTTAAACAACTTGGGCTTTGGGACGTGGAGTGGAACCGTATTCATCGACTGGCGGCTGAGACTGACCGATCCGGTTCTCACTGGCGACATCACTACTTTTTCGTGTGTGATGACAGCATTAATTGGGATATTGAGGAGGTTAAGGTTGATGATCATGCCCCTGCTTTTCTGAGCTTTCGTCGACGGATAAGGCGACTATAGTACGCATCTATCAATGTCAGCAAGCGCGCAGCTTTCAGTGTCTGTTACGCGCGTCGGATCAAGAACTGCTTGATGCCAGGATTCAAACGTTTCCTTCTGAAACTTTTATATGCTAAGAGTCTTTATAAACTTCATTATGTTGTGATGTAGGTTGGTTTGTCGGAAAAAGCTCAACTTTGCAAACGGTGGTTGCGCGCGATGTTCCTCCTGTTGGAAGGACTACCCCTTCCTCTGCCCCCGCTGCTCCCCAGCATAGTCGTAGCAAGGGACTTACGGGTAAGATGTTTACTTATTTTTCCGTCGACCTTATTGATTTTTTGATTCGCTGTCTTCATATTACTTCTTGTTTGCAGGTCGTTCTGCGCCCGTGACCGAGCGCGTTGTCGCGGCTCCCGATTCTATCGCTCTTGTCAAGAGGTCCGCAGTTGGGGCGCGTCCTTTGAGTGATCCCAAGCGCTCCAAGTCGAGTGCGATTATCCCAACTCCTTCTCGAAAAGGAGTTGAAGATCGCGTGGTGGCGTCTTCTGGCCCCCCACTCGAAGAAGCGTCCCACGAAGGAGCGTTCTTTGCGACAAGGTTTGTACGGTGTACATTGTTGTCTTTCCTTGTATTTTCCCCGATTGTGTCTCTTATACTTGCTTAATGTTTTCATTGCAGCGCTGCCGTCACTTAAGCGTAGTGACTTGGTTCGTCCCCTGGAAGGTGACATATCTGGTGATGACTGGGTACCCTTTTCTACTGGGGGTCTTCGGTTTCCCAAAGGTTCGAAGCTTAGTACTCCGGAGGTTGGGGTACGCGTGTTGCAGCGGTGTATTCCTCTAGGCGATCGACGTCTTGCGCCTTCCACGGATGAGGAGATGCGACAGCATGTTGAGGGCTCCCAATCTGGGTTTGTCCCGGTAAGTGACAACACTATTTTTCTGGTTGTGACTGTATGCATTGCTTTAACTGTCTTGACTTGTTGGGTGTTTTCTTTTAGGCTATTGCGAACATGGTGAACATGTCTTCCTTCACGCTGGATCTCATGCGCGAAAGGAAAGCTGATGTCGAGAAGCGTGGTGTTGCCTTCCGCGAGCTTGCGACTCTTAAGGAGAAAACTCAGAGTTTGCTTTCGAAGACTCCTGACTTCGATGTGAAGTATGACTCTTGTTGTGCCCATGCGAATCATCTTGAGGCTGAGATCGCGGCTATCAAGAAACATATAGCGGAGAATGATAGCGCGCATGAAACCGTTGTTTGCGTTGCGCGCGAGGAGGGGCGTAAGGTTGGGATCGCAGAATTACTTGTCAAGTATCCTACTACCTTGGCCTTTACTGCCGCCGTTACTTCTGCCGCTAAGGCGAAGTCTGAGTCATTGATTCATGATTTTACTGCGGACTATGTTCGCAGGGTACATCTACTTGATCCGGACTTTCCTTTCGACCAGTTGGGTCCCTACACAGCATCCGCTATTGAGCGTGTTGTTGAGTTACGCCGTATGGAGCTTGAGACGGTTAACTATGATATGATGTTTGGGGATGACAACGATTTTGATCCGGACGATGAGATAATGGCGGTTATTTCTGAGCCTGCTGAAGATGACGGTGCTCCTTGACCGGCGTCGGGTTGATTATATTGAGTATGTTGAACTTTTTCTTTTATCGTTTGCCCCCCGTGTCCGGGATGATGTTGGTTTTGGGAGTTTTCCCTAGAACTTTTGTATATGTTTTTCTTGCTTTGAGCTATGTCGTTTAGACCTGCTTTGAACATAGTAAAATGCATAATAACTTGTTAGTAGTATTTCATACCTTGTGTTATCTATGCTGTCCGTATTGTTTGGACTTGGATGATAGGATAGATATCCTTAGATGATGAACATGATGTCCATAGTTCTGATTGTATGTCGCGCATTGTTGAGTATTATGAGTGCCCCTCTTGGTTAGATTCCAAGGCATGGCAAGATGTGTACACTAGGTACTTGTAGCGTTGTAAGTAGTAATGTACTTGGCGCGGGCACTTGGAACTTGGCACTCGGCACTGGCACTTGACATTTAGGAGAATCGTCTTGACGAGGCAAGACATTAGTTTATACCGTCTCTTAGTTCCATACTAAGGCGACGTTGTGACAAGACGCTACTTGTTGTATTTGGTGGTTTTTTCCATCCGTCAATTTGGGCACATCCCGCGTGACGTTGTTACAAGGTTTTCCGTGGCTAACCCAGTATTTACCCTGTGATGCTTAGTTAATCCAAGGGGCGGGACAAATGTCGTGTGAACACGCCTTGTAGTTTTTACCGTCTCGAACCATTTCAAGGCGACGTTGTGGTAAGACGCTACTTGCTCTATGCTATGCGTTTTTCCATCCGTCAGCTTGGGCACACCCCGTGTGACGTTGTTGTAATGATTTCCATGGCTATTCCCGTACTTGCCTTACGATGCTACTGCACCTCTCCATGGTTAGTCCAGAAGGGTTGCACAAGACCACGTTAAAGTGACTTGCAGTTTTTACCGTCTCTTGGTCCACTCCAAGGCGACGTTGTGGCAAGACACTACTTGGTGCATTTGTTGTGTTTTATTCCGTTATGCGCCTGCTGGCAAGATAATGTGGTACAAAACTCGACTTGTATGTTTGGCGACTTGATTATGTGAAGTTATCCTAACAAGGAATACATCTTCACGGAGTATGAACCCATGAGTGAGTATACATACTGTTAGAGTACATGAAGCTGCCCATTTAAGGAATAAGTCTTCATGAAGTATGATTCCATGATTGGTCGTTCATACTCTTTAGAGTACATGAAGCTGCCCATTTAAGGAATAAGTCTTCATGAAGTATTATTCCGTGATTGGTCGTTCATACTTTGTTGATTTGTGGGGTTGTCGTCTAATAAGAGGACTTCCGCCACGATGGGGTGATCAGTCCCACCTGTTTGCCGCATCCTGTTTTGTATTCAGGTAATGGATTATGAACATGGGGGTTTGCCCTCAAAAGAGGATGTCGCAGCATGCCATATTAATAGTTGTGAACATGGGGGTTGCCCTCGAAGGAGGATGTCGCAGCATGTCACTTTAATGATTCTAAACATGGGAGTTGCCCTCGAAGGAGGATGTCGCAGCATGTTATTTTGATATGTCTTGTTTTGAACTGAAGATATATTATGTTGGAGACGCTATTCGGGGTAGTCGTCATTATAGATAGAGAGTGTTTACATACTCTTTGTTGATTGTTGACAGTTGATTTGTCGTCGTATGATATAAGATGATTGTTGTACATAGCACGATGGCTTGTATTGTTGATGTGAGTAATATGCTTGTAGTTGTTCCTTGGCGTAATTCCAAGGTAATATGAATGATATAGTATTGTACCTACGAAGGTAAATTAACTTCATTAGATACTTGGATTATTTACAGAGAGTTGCTAGAAGGCGTCAACTGATCATTCCTTCTAAAATGTAGTAAGTTTAGTAATTATAAAAACTAAACTTAAAGTAGGAGATGCATTTGAACTAAGACAAAAGTAAAAATGCGTAAAGTAGATAGGGGGATTTGTTTGATGGCAGATTTGTTCCAGTGCGAGCCACATAGCTGGTCAGTGCGCCTAGCTCGATGAGCTTTTGGATTTCCACCCTTAGGGACAGGCAGCTTTTGGTGCTGTGCCCCCAAGTTTTGTGATACATGCACCAGTCTTCGATTTCTTTGCCAAGGAAAGCGGTTGGTGGCTCAAGTGGACAAAGAAGCTTGTTTTCCAGGAGTTTCACGTATATCTCTTCAACCTCCGTGTTCAAAGGGGTGAAGAAGTTGTCGTAATTGGGGCTCGATACTCCTAACGTTTACAGCTTGAGCTTCCAGAGTTGAACTATGAGGTGTACCCCATTCTAGCTCATGTTCACAAGAGACTGCCGTCTCGAGTTTATCCTTCAGGTTTGCCATCGTGACAGTTGTTCGCAAGCCGTATGTCTCGCCAAATAAGAGGAAGGATCTGACGTTCATGTTTACAAAGAACGCATTTATGACTTCTTTTTTTGTTGTCCTCAGCATGGCGGCGTTTTTGGCGAATCTCCTGAAGTAAGCCATTATAGGCTCGCCTTGATCTTTCCATACATCCCAAACACTCTGTCGTGTTGGAAAAAGTATTGTATCGAGCAGAGCAGTTGGTGTTGACTGTTGCTTTCTTCCAACATCATCATCACTCTGGTCAGACATTTTTCTCATTTTTCCAAACTCGACCATGGCAATAGAGACTTGCCACATCTTCCTTAAGGCGTTCACATAGCACTTTCGTGCGGCTGATTGGTCCCCTAGCACTTCACCAATGCCGTGTGGCGTTGGGAACTTCATTTTTTGGTGGACAGTGGATGGAAAAATTTCGTATGGGTTGATCGTAGTCCTACCCAATATGCCATTATACGCCCCCAGAGCGTTTACAACAACGAACGTGACGTCGATGTGAAGCGCCTTCCATCCATCCCCTAGAATAACCGGGAGTGTGATCATCCCTAGTGGGTAAGTTGCCGCGCCGGCGAAGCTTACCAATGGGAATGTGCTTGGAGATAGATCAGCCACCGTTTTTCCCATATTTTCCAACACTTTGATGTGCAGAATGTTTGCAGTGCTTCCCCCGCCCGCCCAGATTCGTCGCACATCGTACCTGTTGATTTCCATTGTGATGACCAAGGCGTCATCATGGGGTTAGAAGATATGCTTCTTGTCAGCGTTTGAAAACTGGATGACGACATCATCCTTTTCTGGTTGGCGTCTCTTGCCGTACTTGGGGAGTGTCTGCAGGTCGGACGCATAGACATCCCTCGCATTATATATGCTTCCTCCTGCTACTGGCCCTCCGTGGATAACATTGATAATGCCACGCTTTGCTGGAGGTGGGTTGACTTTCTCCTTCTCTTTTCCTTTGTTCCCTCTTCCTGATGGTTCTGCTCGGGACTTCTTTGGATGCTTGTCGCCCTGGTTCACGTACTGCTTTAAATCGCCTTTCAGGATGATACTGTTTACGCGGAACCTTAGGCTTACGCAGTTATCTTGCTCCTCCCCGAGCGGGCCCTTGCGGAAGTTAGTTGGTTCTCTCCACATATTTGCTTCTTTCGTCGTCTTCAAGATCATAGACAAAGGTGCATTTAATGGGATGCACTCAACAAGGTTGACCTCCCTGGACTATTGAAAGTCTGGTTGGAATGGCCTTTTTTTTAGGCTGCCACTGCTTGTTTTGTAGGGAGCCTTGTTGTGGCTTTGATTGCTTGTTGTTCTCTTTAGCGCGGGTTGCGCTTAGCTTTGCCTTATTTTGCTCTCTGAATCTTTCCAGATCTACTAACTCCTTTACCCTTGTGGCAAGTTCTTCTAATGTCTCTGCTGGACGCTTTGACATTTTCTCAGCGAGCGAGAATCCTTTATTTCACAGGTTGTTTATGAAGGCGCGCACTATCTCTCCTTCCGTCAGATTGCCTTGAATGTTGGATATGTTTTGATTGAAGCGGATGTAGTAATCCGCCAATGATTCATCGCTTTGTTGTTGAACTTCATTCAATGCATTGGCACCCTTCAAGAGAGTGCGGTCCCCCATATTGCGTTGTATGAACTTCGACTTTAAGTACGGCCAAGAAGTTACACTTCCGCAAGGTAGGGAGAAGAACCAATGCGTGGCTGTTCCTGCCAATGTATTGGGGAATGTCATGGCGACATGATGCGGGTTGTCTGTCCTTCCCAGCAAGCATGCCTCGTGCTGTTACACGTGCTCGATCGGAACTCCCCAATCTATACAGTGCGTCCGGGACGCGGCTATACACTAGCTCGTCCGCAAATGGGTGCGACGCATTCTCTTCTAGCGCGTGCATTCCTTTCAGCTTTGATTCTCGCATCTTCTTTTTGATTATTTCCTCAAAGGCCTTTGCTGTGAGACCTGTGATTGGGATGTCTTCATTGATGACAGGTCTTCTCCATCCAGCGTTGTGATGGATGTCAGCATTGATTTGACTTGTTCATTGGAGGGAGACTTCCTTGTACTGCTGCTGCGAGCGGGTACGTGGAGGTTGTCTTCTTACTTCTTCTGGATGCTGCATACTTCCGTAAGGAGTGTATGAGCGTGCTGGCTCCTGCCTCGATTACTCGTATTGGAACGTGCCTTCTGTATATTGGCCTCCTCCTCCTTGTTGTTGCGACTCTTGTTGTCTGGTGTCGTGCGAAACTGCTCTTGCCGGGGCGGCTTGGCCGTTGAAAGGAGGTGGAGGTGGTTGTGGCGGAGCAAATCCTTGATTTCTAATATTTTCTCTGAATGCTAGTAATTCTTCAAGAGTGGCCATCATGGCGGGTGTCACTTGTGGCGCTGGGTTAACACCTCATTGTTGCTGCTAAACTCCCTCCGCTGGCATCCCGTAAGGGAACTCTTCTTGCATCCTTGGCTCGAATCCAGGCTGTGGTGTTCCGCGCGGTGATGTCTGGACTTCTGGGCCATGCTGTGCGGCAGGCACACTCCTGGCTGGCACAGAGGAAGCAGTGGATGCTGCTTTAGGAATGTGCGAGGGTCCAGGTTGACCTCTCATCGGCTTCTTGGCTGTGGTATAAGATTTCCTTGGGCGACCGGGGCCTCTCTTCTTCTCCTATAGGTTGACATCATCTGGAGGAGGTTGATTGCTTGCCATAGCTCGTAGTATGAAGCAGCTTTTTGTTTGGATCTCGCAGACGGCGCCAAGTGTTGCGTCCAAATCCAACCGGGTAGTCGGATTCTTCGGCACTTCAGGTTGGGGACACATCGGGTGTCGGAAGTGGGCTTTCTGATGATTGGCAAGGGGTTGTCGGCAATGTGCACTATCGGCTCCTCGCGGTGCTAACTTGTAGGAAGGGCAATAACCAGCACAGAGGGGGGGTGGTGCCGGTTGAACCCACTCTGATGCTTAAATGAGCGTTTTAGAGAGAGAAAGTCCTAAAGAGAGGTCAGAGCTCCAAGGCCAAAATCTTCCGAATGTCCCCAAAATGGGTGGCAGAGGTCTCCTATTTATAGGCGACCTTAGGACCGGACCCGGTTTTTGTGCGGTTTGACGCAAGTCTAAAAGGAGATAAGAACCATCATCAAGTTAGGCTTTGGAGAACTCTTCACTCTTTGTGTTCGGACGATAAAGGATGTGCGCAGTGTCCGTTGACAGCAGTCCGGACCCTATCGGACTTAGAATCCGACGGGGTACGGATTGCCTAATCTGGACCTCCGGATTTTCTAATCTGGACCTCCGGATTTTCTAATCTGGACCTCCGGTTTGCCTTATGGCAATCCGGACGTTCTGGTCTGAACGCATACGCGCGTCCGGACCGTTTTATTCCTCGGGTGTTTGTTTTTCGGTCCCATTTGTGGTTTTTCGACGTGTTTGCGAAGTCCAGAATGTATATACGAACCTGAATTGGGCAGATATCCAACACCGGTGATTGGAGGATAAACAACATTGTATCCACCATTAGGAGACTTGCTGAACAAGTGCCCGATTGGTCTTTTGTACGTCGAAACGCAACTCGTTGCGCCAACTGAAATGCTTTAAATCTAGAAAGGATATGTGCCCGATTAATTAGGTCTTTGTACCCCATCTCCTTTATTTTCCCTTTTGTTATTAGATTTTAACCTGGATTGAAGTTGACTTTTTTATTTTCTGATAAAAGAATTATTCATGGCAAAAAAAAAAAAAACATCTTGATGTGCTTAGAAACCACTTTCAATAACACATAAAAAATTATTTCGAGTATGTACATGTATAAAACATGTTTATTTGTCGATACAATATACAATTATTAACATATATTATTCACCTTGATATTGCCTCAGCTTAAATAATGTCTATGACATGTAAGTAATATTTTTAATTATATATATTCAGCTATTATATCCATTATTTTTAAATACATACTTATCATTATGTTATATTTAAAAATTAAATGGATAAAAATAGAACGCCTATGTGGCGATCTTAGAAAACCCCTCAATAAACCTATATATATTATTTTAAAATAATTTTTATTTTATTTTACGTAGAGATTAAATATGAGATAAAAATATCTTTTAATTTGCAGTCAATCAATTTTAGTATCTATATTTATAGAGATCCAATTAAATTAGGAAACGATATCTATGCAAAACGCTATGTTTCAACCAGAGAAGCCATCAACAATAATTATTTTGTATCTAAATTTAAAGAGGTCCAATTAAATTAGGAAACACTGATTGTGCAACGTGTCAGCCAGAGAAGCCATCAACAACAGAACTAATATACTATTATAGAATATATATATAATAGATAATATATAATTAAATCAATGTTTTACAAATAAATCAACTTTTATTCATATATACTCAATAAATCATTATTTGACTTACAATCAAATAGAAACAATAATATTATATTATTTGAGTAACATATTATTAAGCGTTTAGATAATCGTAGTTTACTCACAACAACATTTATTATCATCAATACATATGCCGGATGTGAATTTTAGATCGATGCATCGTTCACCGCAAGTTGAAGGCGCTGAAAAGCAATGATCGATTGGTATTTTTGTTGCACACTCTTCTCCTGTAGTCGCAGTCGTAGCTCCGGTACCTAATCAAATAAGTTACATGTATTACTAAAATATAAATCATGTTGTGATATTTGGGTAAAAAACTAAAATCAATATGAAATATATATTATATCAAAATTTTGAGTCTCCACTTTTTTTGTTGCGATTCCATGTTTGAAAAGTATACTATTTGTTACTTTCTTGTTTTATGTATGATTTTTAGGTTAAAAATGACATTTAAGCAACAACAAAAAGTTGTTTTTATTAGATTTGTTGCGCATAGTTTGATATTTCAGAACATGTTTCTGTTATGTCAATTTTAAAAAAAAAATGTGAAAAGCCACAAATCTAATACTCCAAACATCAAATCACAACAAAAAAGGCTGAAATACAAAATCGCAACATGGTTTATACTACAAGCTGTTTTTTTTCTTAACCCTAAAATAATTTGTATATATATAATTATATCTTTTGAAATCTAGGAAATTATGATATTAGATATTGATACCTGATAAATAAATGAAGAAGATCAATAGAAGAATTGATCCAATGCGGTAGCTAACGGAGAACTTCATTTTGTTATTTCGAGTCAAGAATGTTAAAGTTAATAGGCGTGTGTGGCTTAAGAACTTTTTTTTTTTGAAAATAAAAATGTTGATTTTTTAAATGTAGTTTCATTAATATGTAAATAGTGAGAGATTTATAATACTAGGGGTTCTAATAATGGTATGTGATAAATAGTTTTTTAATTAATTCTTGTTACAACATTATTTTCCAAATATGGCTATGAATTAGTTTCGTAATTTCACCAAAAAAGAAAAATTATTTTAGTAAAAACTGAAATACTTTTAGCCATTAATTTTGCACCCCATAAATAAATTACCAACCATACTTTTTTTTCTTCCACCAAGTTCTAATTAAAAATAGCTGCTCTACTCTACCCTGATTTTGTTATGGTAAAAATAGTAAATAGCCGGTTTTCAATTAATAGAGTCATTAATTAATTGTAACTTACACGGTTGATATATGAAATTTCATACCAACTTAGGATTGGATAAGTATTTATCGATTTATTGTTCCTATATACAAATTTATATACCTGTTCCAATTTTACTCGATGCTAACCCTGCGCACCACACGGGTAACAAAATCGAACAAAAAAAATTAAGTTTAGCGTTCGAAAATTTTAAAAGAGTAAATTATTTAAATTGGTTTTGAGATATAAAAATAATTTAAATATTTTTATAGATAAAATATTTAAAAATTTATATATTTTAATTAATAACCTAAAATAACTAAAATATCTTTAGGTTTTATATTTCATTTATACAATTATTGGTCGTAGTAAGTTTTTATATTATATATATATATATATTATATTTATGTAATTGGTCGTATTAAATTTTTATATTATATATATACATGTATATATATATTATATTTATGTAGTTGGTCGTAGTTAGTTTTTATATTATATATATATATATATATATATATATATATATATATATATATATAATATTTGTATATATCAAGGATAGAACTCGAGAATTGCCGATGCTATTATTTGGCATTCCTCTTCCAATGACTTGTTCTCATTTAAATTTTGCTATGAGTTATTGACAGAGTATTTCTGGAACGAGACCCACAAAATTTGGTGACTTATTTGGCATTGGAGAGGACCCGAGCATATTTCGACTTTTCTGTGGCTCACCGCGCACAATAGATTGCTTACTAATGAAGCTAGATGCATAAGGGGGATAACATCCAATAATTTTTGTTGTCACCGCCCAAATAGTGTTGAGTCCACTCTTCATGTTTTGAGAGATTGCTAAATGATAACAGGAGTTTGGATTAAACTCATGCAACATCAACCACATGCAAATTTCTTTTGCTTGACCCTACATGATTGGCTCGCTGTTAATTTAATTGTGCTCAATGGACTAGGCATGAATGAGACATAAAATTTGGCGTGACAAGTTTGTTGGCTTGGATATGGAGGAACAAAGGTATTTTAGCCCAGATTTTACGCGAGCGTTTGATGAATCATGAAGCATCCGCTCGATGACTGCAAATATTGTTAGCTCGTGGACTAGAGGTCCCGACGGAGTGCGACGACACAATATTGAAGTGTAGTGAATCGACCATCTCCGGGTTGGATGAAGTTAAACACTGATGGTGCATCCAAAGGAAACCCTGGGAAGGTAGCGACAGGGGGAATCCTTAGAGACTGTAATGGGAATTGGTTATTCGGTTTTGCGCTTAACATTGGTAATACCACATCGGTATGTGCTGATATAGAAATGTATATGAAGAAGACTACATTCAATACACTATGCATACACTTAGTTTCACTATGCATACACCCTGCCACTATGTATGCACCCGGTCATGTCATGCAAACACTATGCACCTGGTTCACAACTCTTTGTATAGTCTTAGTTGGTGAGCCTAGTTTTACTTAGTATAAATATTGTATCATCTTGATTGTAATCCCTAGTGATCAATGAAGTAAATTTCCAGCTTATATGGTATCAGAGCTATGTAATGGCGGTGCAAACTTGGAGATGAAGCAACCTAGTTCTTCTTCATTTCTACTTTTGATTTTCCATTGATCCAACTTGGATTACTTATTGGTTACTCAATTCAGCTCGTATTAACCTTTCTTTTGCTTAAGAAAGGCTTTGGGTAAGTCTCATTCTAAGATCTGAGCTGCGTAGGAATCATTTTGGTGATTTGAACTAGTCTTCAAGCTGATTTGCCTAGTTCTTCCTGGATTGAGCTATGGATTGCTATTTGCGTGGATTCTCTTGTTGAATTATTGGGTTTGCACTTGATTCCTGGTTATTATAGTGGATATATTTCACTATTGAGTTGTGCTTATAGCTTGATCTCCATTGTTTCTCTGCGTTTTGAGCTTTGATAGTTCATTGCTCGACTAAGGTGTTCTTTCAGCTTGTTGAAGAATTTTGTATTGAGATTGTGGATTTCTGCTCCCACAATCATTGGAGATTGTTCAGATTTGATTGTTGGTGGCTTCTCTTGATTGGTCTGCTCAGATTTGTGGGCGGATTTGTACGAATTCAGTTGGATATTGCTAGCTGATTCTTTGTCCTATTACAAGTTTGGTTGTGTGCCAGTTTTGTCATTTTGTGGTAGCTGGTTCATTTCGGTTTTCTTGGAAATCTGCTGATTATA
This sequence comes from Clarkia xantiana subsp. parviflora, assembly GCA_036873135.1. Taxonomy (NCBI): domain Eukaryota; kingdom Viridiplantae; phylum Streptophyta; class Magnoliopsida; order Myrtales; family Onagraceae; genus Clarkia; species Clarkia xantiana. The sequence continues at coordinate 5,414,652 of JAPTYO010000018.1, forward strand.
TTCCTTGAATTCTCCCCTGTTTGAATCAAGTTTCTGAATTGCAAGATGGCTAATGAGTATAGCATTGATGATCCCCTTTACATTCATCCCTCGGATACAACTGGCCACCTCCTTATCCCTTTTCAATTGCAAGGCATTTCCAACTACCATGCTTGGAGCACTTCAATCAAAGAAGGCTTGTTGGTCAAAAACAAGTTGGGTTTCATTGATGGAACTTTCACAAGGTTCAATGTTCCCCTTGATCAAAGGGTGAAATGGGATAGAGCCAATGCAATTGTAAAGGCCTGGCTCAGAAACACAGTGGCAAAGGACTTGGTTTCTGGATTGATTTATAACCCAACTGCTGCTTCAATTTGGAATGACTTGAGGGAAATGTATGACAAGGTGGATGGAACTCAAATTTTTCAACAGACAAGAGAAATTTATCAAACTTCTCAAGGCACAGTATCCATCACTGAGTACTTTTCCAAGATGAAGCAACTTTGGGATGCTCTTGCTTCCATTGATGACTTGCAACTTGAATGTGCTGGAGACATTGCCATTGTTAATAAACACAAAGAGAAGCAAAAGCTAATGGCATTCCTCTTGGGACTGAATGACTCCTATGACCACATTAGGAGTAGCTTGTAGATGAGGCAACCACTTCCTTCCTTAAGCATTGCTTTCTCTGTTTTGGTTCAAGAAGAGAGTCAGAGATCAATCTCTGGTTCTATTGGAGATATTGGTGAGACTACTGCCCTATATACAAGAAGGTATCAATCATTTGGAGCTGGAAGGGGCAATGGTGGCCCTGGCAGGGGCAATGGAAGGAATGGTGGCAATTCTGGTAGGGGCTATGGAAGATCTAATGACACAAGGTTTTGTAACTATTGTGGAAAAAGGTGTCATTTGGAAGATACTTGTTTCATCAAGAATGGTGTACCACCACATCTTCAACCATCCAAGAAGCCTAGGGCCAATGTTGTTGACAATGGTGGAAGCTCAAGTACAATCATGCATGTGGCAGCTGGGGACAAAAGGATTGTACATGGCACAACTGAAAAGAGGATTCAACAAGTAGCTGCCCATGATGATCACTTTGATCATTTAACCTTTGAAGATGTTGATCAAGCTCATGCCAATATGGTAGGTACCACTAATGAGCCTATGATTTGGATAGTTGATTCAGGTGCAACTAACCACATCACTCACCAAATTGATTGGCTACATGACTTGAGAAGAAGTGATTCAGATCATCAATTTGTTCACTTACCAAATGGTCACAAGTGCAAAGTGACTAATATTGGTTCTTGCTCTTTCTCAAGTGGATTGACATTGACCAACATACTTTTGGTCCCTGATTTCAAATTCAACTTGATCTCAGTTTCTAGGCTTCCTAATCAATTGAATTGCAAAGTGATCTTTACTTGTGATCATGTGTTGCTTCAGGGCCAGAGTGGCAAGTCCATGGTGATTGGGGAATGGAATAAAGGACTTTACACCTTGAAGTATGTGGTGCCTTCAGACTCAAGAAAGATAACTAATGCTTGCTTGGGAAATAAGGATGATGTTTTGAAATGGCACAAATGTTTGGGTCATGTGTCATAAACTTATTTGAATCATTTGGATGTTTTAGGTTTGAATAAGTCTTATGGTTGTATCAAACAATGCACTATTTGCCCCCTTGCAAAGCAATCTAGATTTTCATTCCCAATCAGTGATTCAATTGCTTCTAGACCCTTTGATTTGATTCACATGGACTTATGGGGTCCCTACAAGGTGCCTACATTCAAGAACAATCAATACTTCTTGACCATTGTTGATGATTACTCAAGAGCAACTTGGGTCTATTTGATGAAGCACAGGAAAGATACTTTCTTGCACATCAAGAATTTCTTGATAATGGTGAAGAATCAGTTTGCAACTATGGTGAAGACTTTGAGGAGTGATAATGGATCTGAGTTTATCAACTCAGTTTGCAAGGATTTACTTCACCAATTTGGCATCCATCATCAAACTAGTTGTGTGCATACACCACAACAAATGGAAGAGTGGAACGCAAGCATAGGGATATCCTCAACATTGCTAGAGCAATAAGGTTCCAAGCTTCCATGCCATTGAGACATTGGGGGTATTGCATACTCAATGCTTGTTATTTGCTCAACAGGCTACCATCTTCTATCTTGAATTTCAAGTCACCCATGGAGGTACTATATGGGAAAGTGCCTTCTCTACAGCATTTAAGGGTGATAGGTTGTTTATGCTTTGCAACTAGACTAAACAACCATGACAAATTTAGTCCAAGGGCTGAGCCATGCATTATTATGGGTTACTCCACATCTCAAAAAGGGTACCTTCTAATGAACTTGACCAACTCAGTCTTTCATGTATCTAGGGATGTTAAACTCCATGAGGACATTTTTCCATTCAGTTTGTCAAAGGAGGCCTTGAGAGCTTTGATCCCCTCTTGCTTGGATGCCAAGCAACATCTTGAAGAATTTCCAACTGAGACTCCAATATACTTTGATGACCCTCTACCTCAACATGTGGATCAAGCTCAGAATCAAATACCAGTTGATGATGCTCCTAATGATGCTCCTCAACCACCTACCTTGAGGAGAAGTGCTAGACTTGCCAAACTACATCCACCACCTCTTAGTAGGAGTGCGAGGATTGCTGACCTACAAAACAAGACCACTTCCAATGCTACTTTTGGCATGGAGAAATTTATGTCTTATGACACTTTGGGGCCTCAATACAAGTGTTTCTTGACTGCCATTGACAAAGTCAAGGAACCAACTACTTACAAGCAAGCCATCAAGGATCCTAACTGGATTATGGCAATGAAGGAGGAGATACAAGCTCTTCAAGACAACAACACATGGGAATTGGTGGATCTTCCTCTAGACAAGTCATCAATTGGGTGCAAATGGGTCTTCAAAGTAAAGTACAATTCTGATGGATCAATTGAGAGAGACAAGGCTAGATTGGTTGCCAAGGGTTTTACTCAAATTGAAGGGACTGATTTCAATGAGACATTTTCACCTGTGGTCAAGATGGACACAGTGAGGATTGTCTTAGCATTGGCAGCTGCAAAATCTTGGGGCCTATATAATATGGATGTTAACAATGCATTTCTTCAAGGTGATCTAACTGAAGAGGTGTATATGGATATTCCCCAAGGTTTTGATCATTCCAAATCCAATGATGGGTCTCCTAAACGTGTGTGCAAGCTTATCAAGTCATTATATGGCCTCAAACAAGCATCAAGACAATGGAATATCAAGCTCACAGAAACATTGGTGAAGAATGGATATAAGCAACATGCCTCTGATCATTCCTTGTTCACCAAGATACAAGGTGTTGATAAAGTCTTCTTGCTCATTTATGTTGATGATTTGCTAATCACAGGTTCCAATGCCAAGATGATCAATCAATTGAAGTGCATTCTACAAACATACTTCAAGTTGAAGGATTTGGGGGAATTGAGATATTTTTTGGGATTGGAAATTGCAAGATCCAATCAAGGACTTGTGATTAACCAAAGAAAGTATGCTATGGAGTTGATTGAAGATGCAGGCCTAGGATCAGCTAGGCCTATTGATACACCAATGGAATTCAATGTCAAACTCACAACATACGAGTATGACAAGGCAACCAACTCAAATTCAGATGATCCTCTTTTAGAGGATGCCACTTCTTTTAGAATATTGGTTGGTAAGTTACTATACCTTACCATGACTAGGCCTGACATTAGCTTTTCAGTGCAAAGGCTTAGTCAATTTGTGGACAAGCCTAAGAAATCACACTACAATGCAGCCATTAGAGTGATCAAATACATCAAGGGCACCCCTGGCCAAGGGTTAATCTATCCCTCAAACAACAACCTCAATTTGAGCTTGTTTTGTGATTCTGATTGGGCTGCTTGTCCTTTTAGTAGAAAATCAGTGAGTGCCTATTGTGTAAAACTTGGAGCAGCTATGATAGGTTGGAAGGTCAAGAAACAAGATACCATTTCACTATCAAGTGCTGAAGCAGAGTATAGATGCCTAAGAGTTGCAATTCAAGAGGCACTTTGGGTAGGCAGAATTCTTAAAGAACTTGGTTTGCAAGTAAGCCTTCCTATTCCCACATACACAGATAGTCAAGCAGCTGTGAAGATTGCTAAAAATCCAATGTTTCATGAGCGTACAAAGCATATTGAATTGGATTGTCATTTCACAAGGCATCACATTGAACTTGGGATGATTGGTGTCCATTACATTCCTTCAAAGGATCAACTAGCTGACTTGCTTACCAAGGCTTTAGTGAAGAACCAACAGTTAGCCTTGTTGAGATTATATGGAATAAAAGATGTCTTCCAAGAAAGAAAAGAAGAGGAAGAAAAGGATGGGAGAATATAGAAGTGTATATGAAGAAGACTACATTCAATACACTATGCATACACTTAGTTTCACTATGCATACACCCTGCCACTATGTATGCACCCGGTCATGTCATGCAAACACTATGCACCTGGTTCACAACTCTTTGTATAGTCTTAGTTGGTGAGCCTAGTTTTACTTAATATAAATATTGTATCATCTTGATTGTAATCCCTAGTGATCAATGAAGTAAATTTCCAGCTTATAGCTGAACTATGGGGTGTCTTTATTGGCTTGCAGAAGGCATGGTGTTTGGGATACAAGAAAATTGTATAGAGGTTAATTCAGTGATCGTTTTGAAATACCTTCATGGATATGTATCCTTTGCTGGTGGTCAACATAGATGACTAATTGCAAACATCAAACAGTTTATAGATCAATCATGGTAGGTTCTTGTAGTGAACACATATCACGAAGGTAATCGTTGCACGGACAAGCTAGCAAATATGGCTCAATTTGCCAACGGGTCTTCACTCTTATGTTTCTGTTCCTTATGATCTATCCTCGTGTTTATTTAGAGATGTAATTGGGATCACCATACCCCGACTTTGTTCAGTGTCTCGTAGCATTAGTTAAATAAATGGTTTTATGGTTGCTTTTCACCGAAAAATATTTATATATGCCAAAGAAGCTCGGGGCACCCGTTGCTATAAAATGTTGAAGACTAGCTAGAGTGCTGGCACCAGATACATTTAATGATGTCGGGAGAGACTTTACGTTCGATATAGTAGTGTCAGACTGTTGCAATGGGATAGAATACTTCAAATGGAAAGATATGAGATTTTTAGCTAATCCAATTTATGGCAGCCATCCCGACTTGGAGTGGAGTTGCGGGAAGTAAGGTTTGGGGGGAGACGGAAACAGAGGAAAAGTTGCTACTCATGTCAGCGAGTGGGCCATATGGCATGAAAATCTTCTTTTTTGATAGCCCAGGTGAGGCAAGGTTGGAAGCTAGTCTAATGTCTAAATCTGACTACAGAAATTGCCCGATTCTCTTAGTTCGGTAGGGTGGGGTGAGTAGAGCCCTATTCAGAAAGGAAGGACTTAAGCTTATTTTGTTTTAAAAGAGCTTGCTTATTCATACGAAACTGATCTGGCTTATTGTTATTTGATTAAAAAAGGAACACCTACGTGGCGACCTTAGAAGGTCTCTCAATCAAATTGTTTAAGTGGATCATTTAACTAGAAACTTTTAGTGCTTTGTTTATTTACTTATGATGGATATACGCCCAATTTGAAACCGTTGACTTCCGAACCGTTGTATTTTTATCGTCCCATTTATGATTTCAAATCGAAACTTCAACCCGGACACTTCGCGAGAACATCGACGGCTCGGACGGGGCCGAAGCGCCCGTCCGGCAGAGACGAACTCACCTAGGTGAGGTTGGGTGGCCACACCCGACCCGATCTCCCCTAGGGGAGATCGGGTGGACCAACCCGATCTCTCCTAGGAGAGATCGGGTCGGCCAACCCGATCCCTCCTAGGAGGGATGGGGTTGGCCAACCCCACCCTCCCTAGGAGGGGTTGGGTGCCCTCACCCAACCCCTACCCTTGGAGGTCGGATTTCTCCCCCCCAAAGGGCCCCGACACCACCTTCGGACTCCCATGCTCGGTCCACTCCGCCTACCTCCTCCGAATCCTAAGGTCTTAATTATGTGCTTAAAGGTTAATTAATTGTGTTTAAAGGCTAACGATGTCATTAAGCCACCTTAATGACACCGTTGCCTATAAATACCCCACCTTCACAACTCATTTGATCATCTTGGCAATTTAGATTATTTTGCTCTGACATCTCTCTAGCTTTATCTCTCTAAAAACGATACTGACTTAGGCATCGGAGAGGGTTCATCAGGCACCACCCCCCCCCTCTGTGCCTGTTATTGCCCCTTCTGCAGAGCGAAAGGAGAAGAGAAGCTCAGGAAAGAAGAAGATAGACTAAGGCAGAACAGCTCAGGAACATCGGATCGCACACATCCCTCGTAAGGAGTGAGATCAAAGCCGACCCCCCGTTGATCTAGATCTCATAACTTAACACTTGGCGCCGTCTGTAGGCTTCGAACAGAAAGCCTGGCTATTACACGAGCTATGACGAACAGTAGGGTGTCCAGGCCCCAACACCCACCCGGGGGCAATGGGCGGAGAAGAGAACCCATACCCCCAGGGAGGCGGCCTAACCCTGGGAAGCAGCCAATGCATCCAGAGCCCCAAGAAATACCACAACCTCCTCAGCAACAGAACAACCAGGAGGGAGGACCTTCACGCCCAGCTGGGGCTGAGTCCTCCACAGCCTCCACCCCCCGGGCAAGAAGGCCACAGAGAGCAAGAGGACAACAGGGAGTGCCTTCCCACAACACGGCACCCCCTGAGGGATACTATTATGAGGAGCAACCCCAAAGGTACCCATATGGGATGCCGGCACAAAGAGATGATAACCGCGCCCACACAGCATATGCAAGGCCGGCATACACCCAAGGGACTTACACTGAAGCTCATGAGGAGGAGCAGATCCCAGAAGAAGAGTACTACTCGCACCCTCGAGCAGGGCAGCGAGAGGAACAAAGAAGATATCACCTGGAGCCACCCCCAGAGGGAAGGCAACAATTTGTGCCTCCTAGGCAACAGCAGAACAACAGGGCTTACACCCCGCTGGGAGAGGAAAGACAAGCAAGACCTCCAAGGAGGCAGGACTTCTATGAAGCACCCCAGCAGGCGTATCAAGGGTACACCTACAGTCCATACCAGCAGGGACAAGGGAACCCAGTAAGCCCAGTCTACAACTACAATGGGTATCAGAGGGGTTATACTCCGGCACAGGTGATGATCACCCCGGAGGAGATAGAAGCCATGATAACCCGGAAATTGAATGAGTCAAAGAAACCCAGCCTGCATTGTCTAAGTGACAAGACGAACCACCCTTTCACAAGGGAGCTGGAGATGAACAGGGTGCCAGACTCCCTGCACACTGTGCAAATTGCAAAGTACAATGGGAAGGGAGACCCCCTAGAGCATATCCAACAGCATGAGGCCTCTCTATTCGGGAGGACAACTGATGAAAGATACAAGGCACTCCTTTTCCCAAACACCCTATCAGGGGTGGCCTCACATTGGTTCTTCAGCCTGCCCTCTGAGAGCATCCACTCATGGGAGCAGCTAAAAGCTAAGTTTCTGCAGAGATACCTAGGGGAGAGGAAACTCCTCAAGGGAACAGGCTCCATTGATGACGTAAAACAAGAATACGATGAATCCCTGGCCAGCTACTATACTAGGTTCAACCAGAATATTGCAGACATCCAGGGAGACATCACTGAAGGGGAGATAATCCGAGCCTTTATCAGAAACTTAGGTCGCTTTGGGTCAACATTGGCGGAAAAGATGGCCAAAAAGCCAGCAAGCACCTTGGAGGAGCTTGCAGGGAGAGTTAAAACGCATATTGACCTTGAGAGGCACAGGGCAAGCAAGAAGGCCAAAATTCAGGCAGCCAAGGAGGATACTCAAAGGCCAAACAAAGGCAAGCCACCCCAAGCACCGCAGCATGCAAGGCAGCAGGAATGGCGTCCACCGCAGCAAAGAAACCAAATGGGTGAACCCTTAAAGGCTAGAGAAATAAACGTCATTAAGTTCATCCCACTAAACGCCACTCCAGCCACCGTACTTAGAGAGATGCGGAACCAAAAGCTTTGGTCACCCCCTGCAAGGTGGAGAGCCCCAATGGTAGGAAATCACAAGGATAGATGGTGTGACAACCATGAGGCTTATGGTCACGACACAAATGAATGCTTTAGCCTAAAGCTAAGCATAAACAACATCGTCCAGAGGGGAGAACTGAAGCAATTCGTAGACCATGGGGGCAACAATATGCAACTAGGGCCACCACAGAAAGACAAGGGCAAGGGAAAGATAGACTACAACCCTCCACCCAACAAAAAAGGAGTCATAAATATGATACATGGAGGAGTAGCGTCGGGTGGCCCAACGGCTAATGCAAGAGAGGTCTATGCATCTAAGCTAAGCTCAGTGCCAAGGTGGAGAAAAAGGCCAAGAGAAGGAGAAGAAGTGAAGATCGAGTTCTCGGAGAAGGACAAGAGCCACATCGTCTTTCCACATGACGATGCTCTAGTTATTACTTTAGATATTGACAATTTTGATGTAAAGAGAATTTTGGTGGATGGGGGCAGCTCAGCTGACCTCCTAAGCTTGAGAGTGTTGGAAGAGATAGGGAAAACCAAGGCAGACATCAAGCCAGTCAACTTCCCTCTAGTTGGCTTCTCAGGGGCAACAAGTTACCCCCTGGGGATGATAACCCTGCCAGTGACCATGGGCCAAGGATGGACCCAACTGAAGGTAGATGTCAATTTCTTGGTGGTTGAAAGCCTGGGAGCCTACAATGGGATCCTAGGAAGGACAACCATAAACCCATATGAAATAGTGCCATCCACTGTTCACCAGAAGTTGAAGTACATCACGGAGAACGGGGTTGGAGAGGTCCTGGGTGATCAACGCACCGCAAGGCAATGCTACGTCAACTCAATGAGACGTGGATCACACGGGACAGACACAGTGGCTGTAGTCATGGTAGGGGCCAACCAGGACAGAAGAAGGAGGGGAAGGAGACAAAGGCAAGGAAGGAGGAGGAGTGGAGTGACACTCCGTCTGAGCAGGCAGTTTTTTCAAACAGTGCCTACAAGGAGACACAGGAGCAAGGCTGTGAAGGTGACATCCATACCTTGGCAGCCAGACACCATAATAGGGAACAGGACAAGGAACTCCATCCTAAAAGGCTTCCGCTACATAGATGATATCAAGCAAATGCCACGGGAGTCTATATCAAGCTATTTCCAGAGATTCTTCAATTATGGTGCCAACATGGACATCACAAGGGGAGAAGCAGTAAGGGCATTCATTAGAAACATACATCCAAACTCATTCGGGGCCTATGGAGGGCTCTATGAGATGGTCATGACGAGCACAATGAGAGAGCTCAAGGCAAGGCTGGACAGGGCATTTGCACAGGAAGCGGAGCAGCTGGATGAGGCTCCAAAGAGAGGAAAAGAAATGGACACATTGGGAGGAGGTGTCAATTTCACATTCACACCCCTCACACTCAGAATAGAAGAAATTTTCCACAAGCACCTCAAGCAAGAGCTACCAACATACAGGGAGGAAGGCAAGGCCTTCCTAGGAAGAGATGCACAGGGTTGGTGTGAATACCATGGGACCTGGGGGCATCAAACCAATGACTGCATGGTGTTAAAGGTGGAAGTGGAAGAAATAATTTACAATGGAGGCTTCAAGGAATACGTGGCAACAGACACAATGGCCACCCCATATCCTTAGTTTCATATCTAGCATTTTGCATGTTTCAGCTTTACAAGCTTTTCAAAAAACAACTTTGGAGAAGGAGAACTCACGAAGTTACTCCAACTCTACAACTATCTTTCATTCCTACAAAGGATGTCTTGGTGCACCAAGGCATCCCAAGTGTACAAAAACATGAATGCTCCTAAGGGAGTAGTAGTTACTCAAAAGTATTTTCCAGTGAATGTAGTGGTATAATCACGAAGTTATCCTTACACAGATATGACTTCAAGTCAATGACAGGTTCGACGCCCCCAAGAGCGTATCTTGAGAGTAGTTTTCATACTACGACATTCGACGCCCCCAAGAGCGTATCTTGAGAGTAGTTTCCATACTACGATATTCGACGCCCCCAAGAGCGTATCTTGAGAGTAGTGTTCATACTACGACCTTCGACGCCCCCAAGAGCGTATCTTGAGAGTAGTTATTACACTACGACCTTCGACGCACCAAGAGCGTATCTTGAGAGTGGTTTCCAAAAACTACGAACTTCGACGCCCCCAGGAGCGTATCTTGAGAGTAGTGTTCATACTACGACCTTCGACGCCCCCAAGAGCGTATCTTGAGAGTAGTTATTACACTACGAATTCGACGCACCAAGAGCGTATCTTGAGAGTGGTTTCCAAAAACTACGATTTCGACGCCCCCAGGAGCGTATCTTGAGGTAGATTTGCAACCTACCAGATTCGACGCCCCCAAGAGCGTATCTTGAGGTAGAAAAAACACTACCAGTTCGACGCCCCCAAGAGCGTATCTTGAGGTAGATTTCAAACTACCATTTCGACGCCTACCAGGAGCGTATCTTTGGTCTAACCTGTGCCCTCCGGGAGCCTATCCTGTGAAACGTTAAGTGCCGTCCGAGAGCCTGTCTCGTGAACAGATTTTGACACCCGTCAAGAACGTATCGGTGGACTAACCTGTGCCCTCCGGGAGCCTATCCTGTGAAACGTTAAGTGCCGTCCGAGAGCCTGTCTCGTGAACAGATTTCGACGCCCACCAAGAGCGTATCTTTGGTCTAACAGTACAACGTATACCGTGTAAGGGGTATCAGAAGAAATCATCCCACCATGCTTAGAAGGATACCATTCTTAGAAGGATACCATGCTCAGAAGGATACCATGAGAAAGAAATTTCTAAGTAAAGTAATGCGAAGAACAAGTAATGTTTTCTCTTTATGAAATGGCAGGTAAGACATGAAGGAAAGCACGAAAGAAGGATAAGTAAAGGAAACACACCAAGGAAAGGGTCCATACCCAAAGAGCCATACACAAGGCATAGGGAGACATCGTGAGAAGAGATATATACAAAAAGATGAGAAGCACTAATGTAAAGGAAAACGAACCACGTAGTCAACAACACAATGCGGCAAAGGAAAGTAACAACAAACACCATCACAATCTCAAAGGACACTCAACCCATACAAGGGGAGAAGGAGTGTAATTATATACAAGGATAACATGAGATAAACACGTCAGTCAGAACCTTCGGGGGAGTCACCCCCACCCCCTGAAGCTGAACCGCCAGCGGAAATGGATGAAGAGGAGGAGTCTGAGGTACCAATCTCCACAGGTGTAGCATCCACCTGGGCAGGGGCAGGCTCGTCTGCAACGGCAGCCTGACCCATCAGAACAGTCGCGTAGCCAGTGGCATATGGCCCAAAGTCACCAAGGTCACCAAACGGGAACTGAGGATCAATTCGGTAAATGTGATCAACCAGATACTCACCGAACTGGTTCATCTCCTGAGTGAGACGCACGCTATAATCGGCAGCGAAGGCAGATGAGGCCTTGTACTCAGAAACCGCAACAGTCCTCTCCTCAGCACAACACTTAGCCTCCAACTTCCGTAACTCCTCAGAATGGAGCGACGCTGCAACCTCAGCTTCCCGACGCAAACTGCCCACAGTGGTCTCAAGCAAGGACACCTGGTCCTGGAGCTCCTGCATCCTCAAATCAGATAATCGTGCCTTCTCAGCAGCAGTAGCGACCTCCGCCTTGAGAGAGACCTGGCTGTCCTCAAGGGTTTTCCTCTCGTCAGATAACTTGAGCACGAGCGAGGACATGTTCACCATGTCAGATATACCCTAACAATTCAAACAAGGGATGAGTAACCGAAAGATAGACATTATGAAAAAAATAAGAGGAAAGCAAAGAACAACTCACAGGTGCATAACGAGAAAGTACCCCTTGAACAAAGCGCCGAGTCTCCCCAGGAGACTTGGGCGGAGCAACACGATCGCCAGGGGGAACGGCACCGCGGAGTACGCGGACACCAACCTCAGGAGTCCGCAAAGAGGAGGTGCTATCGAAGTGGAACTCCTTCAGACCAGCGAAAGGAGTCCACTCAGACCCAATAACATCTTCATCAGTGAGACGGGCGAAATCCTTCCGACTTAAAGTCGGAGGCCCACCTACACAAGCAAAGCAAGTCAAAGGAGAATATAAACATAGAAAGATCAGCAAAAAGGTAGAGATCATACCTGAGGACCGTGCCCTCGGCTGGGGGGCAGGGGAACCACCACCAGCAGGTCGCTTCCCTTTGTCAGCCAGGGAAGGCACCTCTTCGACCACCATCTCCTTATCACGAGATAGGGTCGGAGGACGAGCAGTAGGCGAAGCAGGATTCACAGCTTTCTTTCTCTTAGCAGCCGAGGCCCCGGCCTCAGAATCAGATCTCCGCGGTTTGGACTTGGAAGGTCCAGAATCTCTGCCAACGGAGACGACCCTCTCAGTCACCAAGGGGGAGCACCCTAGCAAGGTAAGAAAAACAAGATAAGGAAAACATAGGTTATACCATAAAGAAGCAAATAGGAGAAAGCAAACCAGAGGCCCCAGCCTTCTTCCCAGGCAGGGGGGATTTCTTCAAAGTAGAACTAGAAGGAGCCTTCCTCTTGCTCAGATCAACAGGGGCTCCCTGCACGTTATAGGTTTTTCCATGAAACCAACCTACAAAGGAAGAGCAGAAGGTAAATAAAGATGGAAAGACCAAGTGACATACCGAACCCCCGGAATCAGGAGTTAGACTGATCCCGGCCTCGTAAAGATCCGTCTCAGTCACTAAGGACACGGGGCAGTAAGACCGGGTCCTGTTGCTCTCGTGAATGATCTTCATAGTCTTCAAATCAACTGAAGAGAACTCTCCAAAAGCAGGCCAACCATCGGACCGATCCTCATTCAAAACCGACCAAGTGACGTATCGGTCCGTAATGAAGAAGTAATGCTTAGCCCAGTGACTGGCCGAATTGTCACTCTGGGTCACGAAACGGAGGGAGGTATCCCACTCGACCCCACTCAACCCGAAATCAGCGAATCGGGGATCTTTGAAGGTCGGATGGCGAGTTACGAAACTCGCAAACCCCACCTTCGTCCGGTACTGAAACCGATAGAAGCATCGGAATAGAACGAGAGAGTACTTCCAGGAGTACCAATGGCACAATACCCGGAAGCCCACCCAGACACGGAGGGCACTGGGAGCAAGGTTCACAGGAGAAATCCTGAAGAACCTGCTCAACTCTATAAGCTCGTCACAGTAAGGTAACCTCAGCCCGAATCGGATCTGAGAAGGGTACACGACGACTTTCCCTATGGGAGGTTCCGTCACCGTCTCACGAGTATTCCCCAAGGAGGGGAGAAAAGGATACAGAGGCTCATCTAGGGGACAGATATCTCCTAGGGTAACATGTTCATTGTAATCGGACCTAGTGAGATGGTTCTCTGACAGGATAGCAAGACCTAAGGCAAAGGTAGCAGGAAACCCCAAAGCACGAATCAAATTTCGACTAACACCCCAATGAAGATCACGATACTAAGCTAGCAATAGAAAAGGAAGTAACGCGACCGAAAAGGAAGAGAAAAAGGAACTCACTCATCCTTCGGAGAATACGGCGTCTCTGAAGAGTCTGCGTACGCGGACACCACCAGGAGTATAGTACCTACCACGACACGACAAATATCAAGATAAGAGAAATTTCCGAGGAACTGGAAATACCCCGACACTTAACCAACGACAACCAAGTTGCATAATTTATCCGAGCCTAAGGTCGGGTTTTGGAAAAAATTACCGTTATACCCTCCAACAAAGATTAACACACCAACGGCGGTACGACATCAAATTTAAGACCGGAATAGCCCAATCGGACAAGAAACCATATCCGGACGACCGGCAAACATTTTTCTCCAAATCCACATCTATCAACGGCTATCCGTGACAATCCCACATTTCGGCAATCAAATTTCGGCAATCAAGCATCGGCAATCAAGTTTCAACAATTCAAAAATCGGCATTTTGCGTGGTAACGGAAAGGAAAAGAATCGACCTTCGGAAAACCCGACCCGATGTGGTAAACGGGTCCGGATTTCGAATTGGGAGACCCCCGGAAATCAGCCCCTCGCCGGAGTTTAGGTCCTGCCGTCGCCGGAGGTGACCTCGCTCGCCCCACCGTCGCCGGAAAGCCCCACACGTCGCACCGGAATCGCTCCCCTCCGCCGTCGATGGCCCTCGATGGACCAGCAGCCGTTCCCGCCGGCGACGACCTCACCGTCACCTCGCCGTCTCCCTGCGTCGCTGTTGGTTGGGTTACCGTCCCAGCCAGCTGCCGCCTCCACACCGCCGCCTCGAGCTGTCGACCCGCTAGCCGGCTCCGTCCGTGCTGGTGGTTCCCTCCCACCGGAGTTGCTGGTCGGATTTCTGCCTCTTGGTGGAAATTTCGGCCGGCCCTAGCCTTGGGGGTGCTCTCCAACCTTTCTTGTTCTCCAAGGGTAAGTGAAGAAGGAAGATGGTGGCTAGGGTGACTCTTGGAGGTATTTTTCTAACTCTCCTTTTTTATGTTAAAATGATGATAGGGTTTTTTAGAGGGTTTTAATCACCACCATCCATCTAGCTTTAAATAAAATCTAAAGGTCAAGGAAAGACCATCATTTTTATCCCTTTCACCTATAGCTAAGTATATCTCTACACTTAGAAAACTATCAAGTTAGTTTTATTTTTGGAGCATTCCATACTTAGGAAAATTTTTGGCCAAAATTAATTTTTCCTCACTTAGATAAAATCCCGGCACGAATTTGAAGCATAAGTCATTTAGTTGCATTCGTATCACACCCCTGTGCAAGTTTGTATTTTTTGAATATACACCTGTAGCAGAGATAAGTTTATTACTCCCACCTCAGACGGACGCGTGCCTAGGCCCACGTCCGTGCTACTCTGACGTTTACAATTCCTCTATCTCATTAGACAGGGGGGCAGAGTCAGAGGCACGCATCCATGGGTAAGCAAGCATTCAGACAAAGAAGGTAAAACCCCGGTTTCAAATTGCGCGTGTCATACCATCCTAAAATAGAGTCAATCAAGGGTTAGGCCATTGGTTGACTCGGGGGCATGTGATGGATATACGCCCAATTTGAACCCGTTGACTTCCGAACCGTTGTATTTTTATCGTCCCATTTATGATTGCAAATCGAAACTTCAACCCGGACACTTCGCGAGAACATCGACGGCTCGGACGGGGCCGAAGCGCCCGTCCGGCAGAGACGAACTCACCTAGGTGAGGTTGGGTGGCCACACCCGACCTCCCCTAGGGGAGATCGGGTCAGCCGACCCGATCTCCCCTAGGGGAGATCGGGTGGACCAACCCGATCTCTCCTAGGAGAGATCGGGTCGGCCAACCCGATCCCTCCTAGGAGGGATGGGGTTGGCCAACCCCACCCTCCCTAGGAGGGGTTGGGTGCCCTCACCCAACCCCTACCCTTGGAGGTCGGATTTCTCCCCCCCAAGGGCCCCGACACCACCTTCGGACTCCCATGCTCGGTCCACTCCGCCTACCTCCTCCGAATCCTAAGGTCTTAATTATGTGCTTAAAGGTTAATTAATTGTGTTTAAAGGCTAACGATGTCATTAAGCCACCTTAATGACACCGTTGCCTATAAATACCCCACCTTCACAACTCATTTGATCATCTTGGCAATTTAGATTATTTTGCTCTGACATCTCTCTAGCTTTATCTCTCTAAAAACGATACTGACTTAGGCATCGGAGAGGGTTCATCAGGCACCACCCCCCCCCCCTCTGTGCCTGGTATTGCCCCTTCTGCAGAGCGAAAGGAGAAGAGAAGCTCAGGAAAGAAGAAGATAGACTAAGGCAGAACAGCTCAGGAACATCGGATCGCACACATCCCTCGTAAGGAGTGAGATCAAAGCCGACCCCCCGTTGATCTAGATCTCATAACTTAACAACTTATTTATGTAAAAACAAAGCAGGATAATTTGTTTTCTTCTAAATTTGCAATTATTCAATACTTTATAACTAAATTTGCACAATTCTAATTAAATTAGGAAACAATGACTGGGAAAAATGTACACATGTCACTCAAAAAATGCATGTAACTCGAATTAATATTTTATAATACATATATATTATAGGATTAAAGGTACTTTTCACACAACATGTTTTGCCGAATGCGGCTTTTAGTATCAGATGTTTAGTTTTGTATAATTTTGGTAACAAACGTTTGAAAAAATGTGGCTTTTAATACATTTGTTAGTTGGCCATTAGTTTTTTTTTTCCGTTAAATGACATGTGCAAGTCACGTGAATGACCCTAAACTTTCGATTTTGTTCAATTTAGTCCCTCAAATATATTCCTAATTTTTAATTTGTTTAATTTAGTCCCGAAACATCAAAATCAATTCCAATTGAACCATCAAACCCAATTGACCTAGCCGGACCTAGCCTAGGGCTAGGTCCGACCCTGGGTCAGGGTCAGCTGGGTCCGGCGACCTCGACGTAGGGTCAGACCTAGCCCTAGGCTAGATCTGGCTAGATCAATTAGGACATAGCCCCAATTGGACCCAAATGGGGCTAGGTCCCAATTGACCTAGTCAGACCTAGCCTAGGGCTAGGTCCGACCCCGGGTCAGGGCCGGCTGGGTTCGGCGACCCCAACTCAAGGTCGGACCTAGCCCTAGGCTAGGTCCGGCTAGGTCAATTGGGTTCAATGGTTCAATTGGAATCGATTTTGAAGTTTTGGGACTAAAATAAATAAATTAAATGTTAGGAATATATATGAGGGACTAAATTGAACAAAATTGAAAGTTTATGGTCGGTCACGTGACAGGCACATGTCATTTAACGGAAAAAAATAACGGCCAACTAATGGATGTACCAAAAGCCACATTTTTTAAACGTCTGGTGCCAAAAGTATACAAAACTAAACACCTGGTACTAAAAGACGCATTCGGCCAAACATGTGGTGTGAAAAGTACCTTTAACCCTATATTATATTTATGTAGTTTTTCATAGTAAGATTTTATATTATATATCCTATATTTTTATGTTATTTGATCGAAAAAAAGGAACGCCTATGTGACCACCTTAGAAGGTCTCTCAATCAAACTGTGTAGGTTTATAGTTTTAATAGAAACTTTCGATGTTTTGTTTATTTATTTATGAAGAAACGAAAGTAGGATAAAAAATGTTTTCTAGATTTTTAGTTAGTAAATATTTTATATCTAAATTTTTAGAGCTCTAACTGAATTAGGAAACAAAGCCTGAGAAAAATGCACAAGTGTCACTCAATATATGCCCATCACTCGAATTAATATATTATAACAGATAGAGATGTAATTTACATATTTAAAAAATTCTCATTAGATTTAAAACCTAAAAATTATTTCTAAAGATCACCATTTGTCACCGCTCGGCCTACTATAGCCAACTGATGGATATACACCTAATTGGACCTCATTAAAGTTGACATGGTCGCACCGTTGACCCCGGACATGGTAAGTGGCCAAGGCCTTTTTTATTTATCACGCGCTAGTCCTCCCGACCGGACTAGTCCGGTGTCGAAACACTGGACTAGCCCGGACTAACGGGACCTGACTAGTCCGGTGTTCACAACAGTCTGGTGTTATATTACACACCGGACAAGTCTGGTGTTAACTGGATCGGCGCGTCCCGTTTCCTGTCCCCGACGCCTGGGTGATTGACACCCGGGTTATGCACATGACATATTCGTAATACTTTTTACACGGGCCCCACCCATAAATGTGGGCCCCTTCATTGCCAAATTCCCAAACTCTATAAATAGGACCCTATACCCTTCAATTATAACTATAATCTATAGTTGGACATCGGTACTCTGTCTTCTCTCTAACTTTATCTCTCTAAAACCAAACTCTCATTTTAGCATCAGAGAGGGTTCGCCGGTCACCCCCCCAGCTTACCCCTTGTGCAGGTAAGCGAGAAAAGGAACTGGGAAAGCAGAACACGAGTAACAAGGTGATCACGACTGGACGCAAGGCCGCGAAGATCGGAACCCCGACGAGTTCGATCCATCATTGGCGCCATTTGCACGATTCGAACAAAAATATATTACAAGCAAACCATTAGCACGAGCAATAGTACTCCGCCACCCCCTAAAAATCGGTGGTCGAGTACCCAATACTAAAGGAAGAGAAATCAGTAAGACGAACAACGAAAAACGTCACTGACGGAAAAGGCGGAATCCTCCAAGCTAGTGCAACACCAAGCGCACACATCGCGAAGCGGTTATCACGTCTGCACATCGTGAAGCGGCTATCATGTCCGCACAGCGCAAAGCGGCCATCATTTCCACGTATTACTAAGATATTATCATGTCAACACATCGCGAAGCGGCTATCACCTCCGCACATCATGAAGCGGCTATCACATCCGCACAACGCAAAGTGGCCATCATATCCGCGTATTACTAGGTGATTATCATGTCCACATACCTCGAAGTGGCTATGACGTTCGCACATCGCGACACGGCTCTCATGTCTGCATATTACTAAGTGGTTATCACGATCGCACATCGCGGAGCAGCTATCATGTCCACGTATTTCTAAGTGGCTATCACGTCCACACCCCTCGGAGCGCCTATCATGTTCGCATATAAAATATGTGACTATCATATAAATGAGTGATACTCCATGACACTGCGCTATGACATAGCAAAGATAAGTAATGGAGTGCTACGTTGTTCTACTCCATCACCACTATAATTGACCGGGTCTATCGCGCCTACCTCGAGACGTGTCCTCAACGTCATCTACTACTATGTTCTCAAGCACCGTCTAAGAGGTTACAAAAAGGAATACCATCACACGGATTTCAATATGACATGCCTTATGAAGTATCATACATAATACCATCTCGTCTTATGACGCACCCAAGCACAACCATCACAGGCGTCCGCCCGTCCAATATACTCCAAAGGAGCTCAACTAGTTACAGTGGGTATAACGCCAACTATAGACAACTTGTTGACCTACACAGAGATGGTCAGTATTGGAAGCTAAGGTCCAAAAAAAAGGAAGCAAATGCTCTTAGCATCCCATAGATGTAATCCCATGAAGTTCACAAATGACCACTTATTTATTGCAACAATCCGAAAATAGCTTAGCACCAAGCTTGCTGGAAGTCATCACATCGCAATGGTATGCAAGGAGAGGGGCGCCATTTAAACGGAAACACGTCGTCCCAACAAAAGCTCAGAGACGGATCAGTTCCTCTCGTCAATACGGAGTTCCAAAACACAAGGCAGACCATGCAATAACAAAATCAAGGAAATGGAGATACACCTCCCATTAAGGATCCTTAAAGGCCCCAAGTCTAATTAAGGAAAAAGAGTAACAACATATAAAGTGATGACTCGAGATCGCGCCCTCACGCTAGACGAATACCTCTACCAAGTTCCTCATCAGAAAGAGGAGGGCCACCGAAAGCATTGCTCGATGAAGGAGAATGTGGAACTTAGCCCTGATTGAGCGGCAAGTACCTGTTTCCATAAATCAGAAACTTCGAAGGAACGAGACATACACACGTTTCTCCGATAGGCAACAAAGGATACAAATCCTGACAAAGGAGGCGCCGGTAGAAAATCCTACCATTGAAGTCATGTGCCAAACACCGAATAAATGAAAGCTATTACAAAGGAAGAAAGGGGAGAACCCCATCATTCCTACATCCCTTATCAGTGTATACATACACAATATGAGCACAACTTTCAAGAAAGCCGCGCTACAAGACATAGCTACTACGGCGGGAGGGGGGGTGCTACCCCACGAACATAACATGAAGAGGATCATTCTAGAGCCTTTGAAAATTCTCTAAGGTAAAGGCGAGACGCATTAAGATTCGACAAGTATCGCCGACCAAAAGGTAATCCATTACCTTTTGTCCTATGATATGAATAATTGATATAACCATGCTTTGTGAGTCTTGATTTGATGATAAGAAAAAGAGGGAAAAGAAATTACAAGACTTCCTCAAGTGCGAACACCGCTACATGGCTCAATAAGGCAAATGTTCGAAACATTGAACACACATACATATATCTAAGGGCACGTTTGATTGCCGGTATTGCGATATCCTAATACCGGTATTAGCTAATACCGTGTTTGTGTCAACTTGGTATTGGTATTAGCTAATACTTGGTATTAGCTAATACTCAATTATAGAAGGAATTTGGTATTAATTAATACCATCTAAAAGTAAAGCATTAGCTAATACCAATCTCCTAATTACCAATTTACCCTTGTAATATATGGCAAACTCTCACTGTTTACATCGTAACTTCGGGCCGGACACCGTTTACATCGAAACTTCGGACACGGGTCGGGCCGAGTTATGTTCGGGCCGTATTGGGTGGTTCGGGCCGGGCTGGGCTATTCGGGCTATTCGGGTCGGTCTGGGCGGTTCGGGCCGGGTTGGGTGGTTCGGGTTGGGCTGGTCAGTTCGGGCCGGGCTAGGTGATTCGGGCTGGGCTGGTCAGTTCGGGCCGGGCTGTGTGATTCGGGCTGGGCTGGTCAGTTCGGGCCGGGCTGGGTGGTTCGGGCCGGGCTGGGTGGTTCGGGCCAGGCAGGTCAATTCGTGTCGGGCTGTGCGGTTCGGGCCGGGCTGAGCAATTCGGGTTATTCGGGTCGGGTTGCTTTATGTTGCTTTGGTTAGTTCGGGCTAGGCCCGGCTAGAACGGGCCGGGTCGGGCTAATCACTTTTTTCAATTGTTTTGTACTATTTTCTTTATATATATACATATTTATACATTAGCAAAAATAGTTTTTACTATTTATACATAAATTTGATTTTTTTTTTAATGAAAAATATTATTTTAAATAATTGAAGTTACTTTTTTTTGTTAAATTTTATATTTGTTAAATTAATCATATGTAAAATATATCTTCATTGAAAATGCAAGTAAGGGTATTTAGGTCTTTTAGTCATTATATTAGAATATCCTAATACAAAGTTCATTCAAACATTATATTAGAATATCCTAATACATGGCTTAATCAAACATTGTATTAGCTAAGCATGTATTAGCTAATCATGTATTAGCTAATACCGGTATTAGGATATCGCAATACCGACAATCAAACGTGCCCTAATTGTTTAGGATAATTATATATAATATAGATATATACTGGATTCTATTTCAGGTAATATATATGTATATATATATATATATATATATATATATTCTTAATAGAATATTTATATCTATATCTTTAGAATTAAATATATATTGTTGCCAATCTTAGGAGATTTACATATTGGAAACAAATTACCTCCTCGCCATATATATTTAATGATTTCAGCCGGCCACCTAAGGCATTCACAAGTGATTTTGTTATTAATTCTTCACACTACCAATAGACAGTTTAGAGAGGAAACCCTATTACCTAGACCCCTAATCTACTTTTCCCATACGTGAGGTTTAGTTTGAGGAGAATAGAGTCTTCATATCCGTAAAGTGCGAGACTGAAGGACTCTGGTCAGCGAACAGCAAAGCAAACTTGTCGAAGACGCTTGGGAACGAAGGATATTGAAGATCAAGAACGTGGGAAACAACTACGTACGAGGGCCAAGCTAGGACCTGTAAAATAATTTCGCCAAGAACGGTTAGTAAAGTTATCTTCGTCTTAGTAATTATAACTTATTTCCAACATACTCTTATATTAAATCTCTAAAACATGATTACACCTTAAACTGGGAGCGAGAAAAAACTATGGTTGAATTAGTAGGTATCTACATTTTTTATGTATATATACAATCGGTAGAGGCCTGCCGATTCCGCCATGGTTGCTGCTCACTCCTTGATTTATGGTGTAAATTGTTAGCATATGGTGATAGGGCGTCGTAAATGGAAGCCCATTAATATGTATATGTTACCTCAGACAATTGGGTAAATGTCACATTAGGGAAATTGGGCTAGACCCAAATCCCAATTGACATGAGAGGCCCAAAATTGATATTCCCTTATACACTAGGCCGGCCGAAACTAGTGAGTGGGCAAAGTGGACTTTTGTCCACTTTGCTCCTCCTATAAATAGGGAGTGTTAGGGGTTTTATTTGGTGAGAATCATAATTCCTCCTATGTGGTAATTTGAGAGAAAACCCTCCTCCCTAAATATTCCTAGTTCGGCCGAACCACCTCATTCACCAAGGGTGTGCCAATTTGCTTTGAGCAAACACTTCGGAGATCTGTCCCTACCAAGAATCGATCAGAGGCTTTGCTGTGGAGACTATACCGCGTATGGCTTCCTTAACAAGAACCTTTACGGGTTCCTTCCGGTGGATCGAGAACTCCCTCAGCAAAATATTGGGACTACAGAAAGCAATTAAGATATGTGCACATCTTCCGTTGCGTAATTGTGATTACTAGCACGTACCGTATTTAAGTTTCCGTAGTATTTAGCCCCGTAATCCAAAAGTGGTATTAGAGCCTGTGTTAGGAGTTCATGATTTTGATAAATTGATGATCTTGATTTTAACATGATGGCCGAAATTTTAAGTAATGATAATTTAAAATTTCCGATTTTTACAATTGTTGGTGCCGACATTTTCATGATGTTCTTAGTAATTTGATGTTCATGATCTTCAAGAAAAACGTGACTTCTATCAAAATCAAACATTGGATTGTAGATCTTAATAAAATTTGATCTTTAATTCGACCACTTGTTTCCAATTACATTTTATAGCGAAACCCTATTGAAAGTACAGGGTAAATATTTTAATTTCTTAGGCCCCAAATTTACATATTTCGGCCAAAATATATATATATTATATTGTTTACCATATTTTAATTTTTATCAAAGGTAATATTATATCTATAATTGGAAATATATGGATAGATTCACACAATATATAGAAATATATATAACTGTCAATATATCTAAATAATAATAGGGATAAAGATATTATTGATAGAATTAGCTGCCTAAAAGATTAAGAAAATATATTGTCATTATATTTGTTGGCCGAAAATTTATATATGTGTATATATATTATTAATTGATTTATATCTTATAGATAGAGTCTGGGCAATAAAAATATATATATTGATTTAGCCGAAATATATATATATATATATATATATATATATATATATATATATATATATATATATAATGGAAATTATTTTACATAATTAATACTTCTTTGTGGCTAAGTTAAGTTTTTAGTGGATTTTAAAACCCTAGTTAGCCCACAAGAAATGTTTCGGCCGAACCCTACGGATTTAATGGGCTGGTCCAATTTGCAAAACCGGAGCGGGTTAAATTAAACGTTAATGCCTAGTTTCAACTATGGGGATGAAACTCGGAAATGCATGACTTTGGGACTGGAATAATTAAAGGGATGAATTGCAATTGTTTACTTTTCGTCACATATATTTATTAGAACTGTTGTCTTGACAAAGTCAAGCTAGCTTGAAATTGCATGTTGGGGACAGAGCTCTGGTTTAATATATGGTTTGCGCACTAGGATAGACATGTTATGATGGTTGCAATTGCCTAAGATTCATGTCTAGAAATTCGCATAATTAACTGTAAGCATGAATTGCAACTCAGCCCCTATATTTTAAAATGTTTTAAAAACAAAAACCAGTCGTCAAATATGCATGTTTGATGTGGAAGTTTCATGTATGACACGTATGCTTGAATGTTGAAGATGTAGTTGCATGTAATAGTTTACTTAGAAAGTAGAATTATGCATATGCTAGCACGAGTTCCTCGGAACATTAGACGCATGACGCGTATGCATGATATGTGGTTTGGATGATGAATTTGGCTTGCTATGATGATTTTCTTGTGAAGTATAATTGTATATGCATGCGTAAATTCATTAGAATATTTTTCAAAAACAAAAGGAGCCTTGGGAAAGCCAAGATCGGGTATGGTTATTTTCCCGTTACGGTAATTTGCGATCAAAATCGTTTTAAAAAGACTGGTCTATTTGATAAAAGACGATGGTAATGTGAACTCTTTCACAACCCCTTCTCTCGGTTTACTGGCGGTCGGATAGTTTAGATGGCTGATGAATCATTATTTGTCGTATTCCATCTTAATAGATATCCGATGTATGCAATTCTTTCTCAAAATGTTATTGTCTCTCTGATTGTGCGTTATTATCAATATGTTAGATTTCATGGCTGGGTCGGTACGCTTCTATGAACCTCGCAATTTGTATGGTATGGATTATGATGCATGGAGTTAACATGTAAGAGAACTTCTCATCGCTGAAAGTACACACGAGTGTATTGATGCTGAGATGGGAAGGACATTGGTGGATGAGAATGACAATCTTAAAACCCGTCAAGGGATTAGAGGCCTTGAGGATAAGAGAGCTTGTAAGGTGATATTACCAGCCTTAAACAAAGAGGTTGCAAAGACTTCAAACTCATCTTCACTGCTCTTCAGCTTTGGGTTTCCCTCAAACTCCGCTACGGTAAAGTGAGGGCAGCCGAAGCCATAAAGTTTTGTTAGAGTATGTTGCCTACTTTCCCATGATGCTGGCGTAAAACCCGCGTTGGATCTTCAGGACGAAAGATCAAATTGGAGAACAATACTCAATATAGCACAGAGATACCCGTTATCATGGTTAGCTGACGACAAACGATTAGGTTACTTAATCAAATCGATTAGGTTTACCATGCTCCTATTCGTCGAAAGCAACCAAAAAGGAGCCGAAAGGTTCAATTGTGCATCATCGCAATAGATCAAGGGAATCAGCAGAGGGAACAAGATCAAATTGGTCCATAAACGAGATCCGGTGCGACAAATACTGTTGATTAGTGTTGTAATAGGTACGCCTCGTTTTCCACATATATAAAGCCGTTAAACGTTTTATATGACCAATGACACCAGATGTAATTAACTTGTGAATATGTCTTTCAGGAGCGTTAGTCGAGTTGGCAGGATTTCTATTTGTAGCTTTACCTTTATCTCTTATTCCTTCGTAGAAGATCTGAAATCAGACCCATTATCGTTATATCTCCTATTGTTCATTTAATGTTTGAATTTCGGTTTATTGAGATTCAGATTTATTGAATAAAGTAGTTTCCGTTCGATTCGAAATTTGATCTATTTGTCAAAATTAATCGACCCGGTTAAACGGAATCGATCCGAAACGAAGTTGAAACTGAAAAATCTGCCAAGTAAAATTGGACAGATCAAACAAATATACACACTCTCCTTCATCTAATATTGTTAACATCGAAATACCGTTAAATCCAACGATTGCGTAGTTCTAAAGCGAACCGATTTAACTCTTTCTTATTTGTAGTACTCCTTTATATGATAAATTCTGTAATGATGAACATGTGAGAAACTTATTGGATTAAATTAAATTGAATTTTGGAAAAGAAACGATTTATACCAAGGGTTAAACCTTGAATAGGCGCCACGCGTGCGTGTGCCTCGAAAGACGGAACACATCGTTTCTGAGTACGAATTTAATGATGAAGTGCTTTAATTAATGAATGCTGAATTTTCATTTGCCTCCCTTTGGGAATAACTCATTTAATACTTATACGGCGAAAAGAGCTATGATTTACAAGCTACTACGAACTCGTAAAGTATCAACTGACGCATAAGGCGAAAGCCCAATGCACAATTCAGATATGGATAAAGTCTTTGAGTTGAATTAGAAAATGAAAAGGATGATGTCGGTAAAATGACTCTCCCACTAAATGCCTTGAACGACAAGTCTAGCAAGGCATTCATATCGATAACACACTTCAACAGGAAAAGTTTGAAAACATAATGTTAGAGTTCAACAACTGACGTTCCCTATGAAACAAATGGCAGTTGACTCACATAAATGTAGAACTATGTTCCAATAAAATCGGTCAAACACGACGCCATAAAAGCTAAAAAGGAATGATAACGAGGTAAAGTTTATCATCATGCAACATTAATTTGCGCATTAAACAAGTATTCAAATCAAGAGTACGACAACTACTCTTAGAGGATACATGTTTAAATTAAATAGGGATTTAAATCAAATTGGTACCCGGGTTAACAGCCCAAAACGAATTGGTACCTCCACTAAATTTTGTGACAAATTGGTACCCGAGTTAACCTGGGTGTTGCACCGTTAGAATTTCTGGTTAAAACTAACGGAATCTCATTTTTGGCGCATGAAAAGACTAAAATACCCTTATTGCAGAATAGCTACGTAATAGCAATTCAAAACTTTGGAACCCAATATCTCACTCATTTCTTCATCTTTTAAGACGATTTTTTTTTTTGAAACCACATAATTTTTCGAGATCTATGCAACCCAAATAGCCGTAAAGTGATTTTCCCAGTTTTTTTCAATAAATATCGTTTTCCATGTTAATCCATTCTTTTTTGTATCAAACTCCACCGCATTCTAACACTTATCACCCTTGATCATCCAATTTTTTTACTAATTAGATTCCAATACTACAATCAAACCGTTGCTTTTGGATTCCAACACTTCTGTTTAAAAACCAAATTTATGTTATACCTTTCATCCAAAAGAAAACCAAAAATGAAAGTTTGTCGAATTAATTGTTATGCAATCTATAACTTACTGGAATTTTTCTTGATGTCTCCAATAAACTATATTGGTGTGTCTCTAAATCAATAAACGTCACTGCAAGAGAACATATGGATCTTAGATAGATAAATATGTTTCATACTTGAAATAGAACAATATGAAAAGTACTTTTAAGGGTACTGGAAGAACTTTTAGAATGGACACCAAGAAGAAATAGTTTATTTTCTCATTTAATCTACATGTGGAAATTGATACTCTCAGTTTCCTGAGGGATGACCGTAATGTGAGAAAATAAGATGAACTTGCATTAAAAGAACCACACAAAGAATTTTACCACTATGTGGCTAGAGACAAACAATAAATTTTCTTTCGAGATATTGCCAAAACTGTTCCATTTGCAATTTTATGTTGGACCATGTCATGCTTTTAAAATCGAAGACCTGCAGAACTGGTCAATTTTTCAGCATGTCCAAAAAATATATAAACGAAAAAATTGGTAGCTTATCATGCTAAGATCCATATATTCTCTTGTAGTGACGTATATTGATTTAGAGACACACCAATATAGTATACTGGAGACATCAAGAAAAATTCTAGTAAGTTATAGATTGCATAATAATTAATTCGACAGATTTTCGCTTTTTGTTTTCTTTTGGATGAAAGGTATAATATCAATTTGGTTCTTAAACACAAGTGTTGGAATCCAAGAGCAACGGTTTGATTGTAGTATTGGAATCCAATTAGTAAAAAAATTTGGTGATCAAAGTTGATAAGTGTTAGAATGCGGTGGAGCTTTATACAAAAAAGAACGAATTAACATGGAAACCGGTGTTTATTGAAAAAAACTGGTCAAATCACTTTAAGGCTATTTGGCTTGCATAGATCTCGAAAAGTTATGCGGTTTCAAAAAAAAAATTTGTCCAAAAAGATGAAGAAATGAGTGAGATATTGGGTTCCAAAGTTTTGAATTGCTATTACGTAGCTATTCTGCAATAAGGGTATTTTAGTCTTTTCATGCGCCAAAAATGAGATTCCGTTAGTTTTAACCAGAAATTCTAACGGTGCAACACCCAGGTTAACTCGGGTACCAATTTGTCACAAAATTTAGTGGAGGTACCAATTCGTTTTGGGCTGTTAACCCAGGTACCAATTTGATTTAAATCCCAATTAAATAAGGATAATGGTGTCGTGGTCGAACATGAGACATTACATTCATTGAGGACAAATTTTCAATGCTTGGTGAAATCAAAACAGATGAAGTCTTGATCGAAATGGAGCAGGATGACAATGATGGTCATGTCCCACTTACTTCGAGTGGGAGATTTGAGGCAGCAACACAAGTGAATGACATGGTAAATGAAGATGGAGACATTTTCATGGTAAATCCAGTGGGAGGAGACAATCCTGCCACACATTTCACTGTTGCTGCAAGTGCGAATCAAGTTGAACCTAATAATCATGTAGCCGGACATGTTAGCATATGGTGACGTGGCGTCGTAATAGGAGCCCGTTAATTAGGGGAATTACCTAAGTTAATTAGGTAATTGTCAATCTGGGCTAGTTGGGCCAAATCCAATTAGTAATTGACAAGGGAGGCCCAAAATGGGCCTCCCCCCTTATTATGCATGGTTCGGCCGAAACACTAGCACCACATTGGGTGGAGCGCAACTCCACCCAATACTATATATAGGGGTGACTCCTAAGGGTTTAAACACACAATTAAGAACAAGGATCTCCATTGATAAAATTTGTCACCCTAGTCTAATATTTCGGTGCCATCATCATCAAGTCCGAGGTTCCATCTCCGTTGAAGAATCGATCAGAGGTCTTGTTGTTGAGCTACATCGCGTGGGACTTCTTCTAACGAAGAACTTGCACGTGGTTCCGACCGAAGGATTAGAACTCCATCCACATCGTTCTTGGGCAGGAAAGCTAAAAGGTATGTGTACTAATTCCGCTGCGTAGATTAGATTTATTGCTAGTACACGTTTAGCATTCCGTAGTATTATGTCCCCGTAATCCAATAGTGGTATCAGAGCCTGGTTAGGAGTTCTTAATTTTTTTGATAAACTAATGTTCTTGAATCTATGAAAAATTCGAAATTTTTAGGTTGATAAACATCAATATGTGTTCCGAAGTTTTCAACATGAAATCATGTGTTTGATCTTTAAACACTTAAAATTTTCAAAATTTATGTGTTTTTAAGGATCAAAACCGAAAATTTTGTTATGAATTTGAGTTTGATGTTCATACTCTTCAAGAACACCATGAGTTTTTTTAAGAACACAATTTGAATTCTTGCTCAAGGTAGTATTTGATCTTAAAATTTGACGACTTTTCCAATTTTTAGTGTTTGTTGGCCGAAACCCTAGGGGCAATCTGGGTAAAAAAAATTAATTTTCTTAACCCCAAAATAATTAAAAATTTTGGCCACCCTATTAGAGATATAGGTTGCCATTTTTAAATTTTAATTAATAGGTAACTATATCTAGAAGTTGGAAAATAAGGATATGTTCTAATATAATATTGTAAAGGATATGAACTATCAATATATGTGGATTAAAATAGGGATAATATATATATTGATAGATTTAGTTACTATTAAACAATTAAGAAGATATATTGTCTACATACTTTAATCCCTAAAAGATATATTTTACAATATTATATATATATGTATATATATGGTTTGGCCGAATTTTATATATATATATATTATATATTGTTAATTGATTTACATCTTAGTGATAAAATTTTGACAATATATATATATATATATGTTTAGCCGAATTTTATATATATATTAGCAATATTGGAAATTGTTTTAAATAATTAATATTTCTTGGTGGCTACGTTAAGTTTTTAGTGGACTTAAAACCCTACTTAGCCCACAAGACATATTTCGGCCGAACACTAGGGTTTATGGGCTGGTCCAATTGCTAAGCCGGAACGGCTAAAACCAATCCGGGTTTTTTTAATTGGGTCGACCTTGTCGGGTCGGGTCGAACCGTAGTAACTAAATTGAACCTAACCTAACCGGTTTTGAGTGATAAACCGAACCACAATCTTATTTTATTGAACCGTTTCGGACCAAACCGGAATTTTTAAAATCAGACCGAGTTGAACCGGATTTTAAAATTTGGACCGAACCACTTTAAAATTTTCCGAAATTATAAATTGTTCAATAAAATAGGATGTCAAAATTTAAATCCAAATTTTTTTCGAGCTTTAAAATTATCCTAAACAGTGCTCTTAGGTTTTGTGTTTTAAAACACGATTTCAGTCAAAACCCTAATGCCTGGTTTCGATTATGGGGATGGATCTCGGACTTGCATGTTTTTGGAACTGGATTAGATTAGTGGGCTGATTTGCAATTGTTTACTTTCTGCATTATATATTTGATATAATTAGAACTGTCGTCTTGACTTAGTCAAGCTAGCTAGATATTATATTGCGAGCATTGAGCTCTGGGATTTAAATATATGGTTTGCGCAATAGGATAGACATGCTATGCTGATTGAAAGTGCCTAGAATCCTTGTCTAGATATTCGCATGATTGATTGTAAGCATGAATTGCAAAACAGCCCCTAATATTTTCAAAGCGTTTTATAACACCGAAAATTCCAGTCGCCAATTATGCATGATGTGTGCGGATTTTGCATGTTTTGACGCGTATGCTAGGATATTCATGATAGAACGCATGTGATAATTTACTTTACGTATAATTATATATGCTAGGAACATTAGACGCATGACGCGTAAGTTTGTTGTGTTCGATATTTATTGCATGGTAAGATGATTTGCTAGATGTAGTATAATTATAAATATGCATGCGTAAATTATCAGATAATTTTACAAAATCATAAGGGCCTTGGGAAAGCCAAGATCGGGTATGCTTATTTGAAAATTTCCATTCCGGTAATTTGCAATAGAATAACCGTTTTCAAAAGACTGATCTATTAGATTGAAAACGACAATAGGGTGAATTCTTTCACGACACCCCCTTCCTCGGTTTACTGAAGGTTGGTTTGGTTTAGTGACTGAAGAATCACTATTCGTCGTATTCCATCATAATAGATAATCCGATGTTTGCAACTCTGTCAAAATATTGTTGTCTTCCTGAATTTGCATAATTATCAATGTATTAGTTATCATGGCTAAGTCGGTACGCTTATATGAACCTTGCAATCTTGATGGTATAAATTATGATGAACATAAGCAATTTGTATTGGATTGCTCTCTGCTACGATTCTGAAAAGCGGAGTGGACAACTACGAATGAATATGGTAGTTCGTATGATTTTGACAATGAGAGATGAACGTGACAGTTTATTTCCCAAGAGTAGGAGTAGGTTCTTTGATAATCTGAATGCATATGTGGTGATACATTCAACCCTGGTTTAAGGGGGTTGAATAAGACTTCAATTGCAACCAGACAATGTCAAAGCTTGGTGTTCCTTTGAATCTGCCTTGGTAGAAGCAAGGATTCTAAAGCTAGAAATGTTTCGGTTTAATGTGATGTTCTTTTCTTTATCCATGGATTTCGGTAAAAAATCCGTTCAAGACCTTTGCAACAGAAGGTCTACATGGAAAGGATGTATAAGGTTGCCTTACATTGACATGATTCAATAACCTTGAGTCTAATTAAGCAAAGGAACTAAGGCAGTGAAGCGACAACCTTCTCAGCTCACCACAAGAGATCATCTGAAGTCAATTGTGATCCATATATATTGAAGTAAACTAGACCGTAAAAGGTTTTATACGATAATCCGGTGGGTCAAACCCCGTTATTAAAGTACGTCTAAAACACGCCTAGTATGACATATATATAAAGCCGTGAAATGCTTTATTTGAACACAAAACATTTGATATGATTCACTAGTGAATTTAATCAGATGTGATGTTCAACATGACTTAAAGTTCAGATATGTATGGATCGAACATGAGACTTTCAGATCAAGAACCCTACCATTATTATTTATCGTTTGTTGTTCATCTGAAGTATTAAAATTTTGGTTATTTTGAAATTCGGAGGTTTTGAATAAATAAATTGCTGCTCGATTAGAAGCACAATTTTCTTATCAATTTAACATTCCGGTTAAAGGGAACGATCCGGAACGATAATTCAAACCTACGGGTTAGAACTAAAATTTAATAAGACGAAACGATTCACGTACTCCGTCATCTCAGTCAGATCAAACTGAACTGAATAAATCCATCGATAGCATAGTTCTAAAAGGGCAGACCGACTTAAACTCCTCATGTTTGTTAGTACTCCATTAAATGACATATTCCGAAATAATGTGCATGTAAAACCGATTTGATTTTAAATTTGGAAACGAAACAATTTAAACCACGCGCGTGTGTACCTCGAAAGACGGAACACATCGTTTCAATGTACAAATTTAATAATGAAGTGTTTTAATAAACGAACGTTGAGTTTTCGTTTGTAATTCTTCAGATATAACTCATTGATAACTAGTTAGATTTTATGTAAGTCTTCTAGCTACTACAATCTAATTAGAATATCAACCATGGAATTAAAAGCGACAGCTAAAATGCATGGTCCATAAGATAGATAAATCTATGGATGAGTTAAATAAACGAAAAGAAGTAGTCGATAAAACGACTCTCCCACCCTTAGCCTTGAACGAAGAGTTTGGCTAAAAGCATTCATAAAACACTTCAAGAAACATAGTTCAGAATTACATAATGTTAGAGTTACACATTAATTGTTCCTGCAGGATGAGATTAATTTAACTCACATTAATGTAAATCACTTTGTTCTGACAAAATCGGTTAACACGTTAGCATAAAATCTAATGACTGATTCGGATAAAACCTTATGACAAAGACGCATTAATTTGCGCATTAAAACGAGTATTCATTAAGAGTACACACTAATCGCGAAGAATACGAGTTTTAAAATTAGCTTGGAACTATGGTTTCGTGGATAAACATGACACATTATAAAGGTTTGAGGATGGATTTCAAACGCTTCTCAGAACGAACGACCTAGTAATGATTAAAGTTAATAGATTGTTGATGGAGATTCTCAGGTCCCACTTACTTCGAGTGGGAGAATGGATATAGCATAAGTGATTGATTTGGTAAATGATGGTGGAAACGTCTTCATAATAAACCCAGTGAGAGGGCTCATTCCCCCTCACACATAATCATCACTAAATTTCAAAATGCGAATCAAGTCAGACCTGATAATCATAACGATGAACTATTTCAACTACCCATTTTTCCTAGTGGGAGTGGATCAACCAACTTGGTTCTAGATCCTAGTGATCGAGGAATAAATCTCGGAGGTAAAAACCCGAGACCGAGAGGATATTCCAAGTAAGTTCAACCACCACCATTGTTCCCAGTGGGAGTAATGCCCCGATAAGAAGCATTATTCGAGCGGGAGTAACAATCAGACTAATACATGGGACTAACGTGCCTAGACATAGTCAAAGGCAACGAACTTCTTTCGAGAAGTATCCCATCAAACGAGATATGTTAAACATCTTGATGTTCGTTCTTGAACCAGTGACGGTTCAGCAAGCAAAGGAAGGACCTCAAAACGAGGGAATGGAGGAAAACAATGGAGGATGAAATTGCCTATATAAGAACCAATTCAGTTTTAGTCTTTAGGTGATTTATCTGTTAACCATAGAACTAGAAAGTGAAATCTTAGAATTAACTTCAAGTGGAAATTTCGAGTGGTGCAAAACTCGAATAATTGCGAAAGGATATACCCAAATCGACGGAGTGGACTTTGATGAAACATACACAATAACTGTGCGTTACACCACAGTAAGGGCCATCCTTGCCCTAGTTGCTAGTGTTGATCTAGAGCTACATCAAATGAATGTTAAGACCGCATTCCTCCATGGAAACCTGGAGGAAGAGATCTATATGGAGCTGCCGAAGATCTATATACGGCCTTAAACAATCGTCTCGGCAATTGTATCACAGATTCCACGAGGAAATCGTCGGATACGAATTCGTGAATCTTCACGAGGATCCCTGCGTATACACCAAGACCTCTAGGTCTAAGTATATCATCATAACACTATACGTGGATGACATACTAATTGCTGCGAACGACGTGAGTTACATTAATAAATCAAAGTCCTGGTGAGCATCGACATTCGAGATGAAAGACATGGGAGAGGCTACGTACATCTTAGGCATCAAAATTGCCCGAGATCGTGCAACCCGGAGATTATTTCTATCTCAGGAATCATATATCAACAACCTATTGAAAAGATTCAGAATGCTGGATGTTAAACCCGTGGATACGCCGGTTGTGTTCGGGTGCCATCGAAGCGTGATGGCTCGAAAAACCAGCAGGAGCGTGAAGAGTTGAAGAATGCAGAGTATCTGAGCATGGTAGGGAGTCTAATGTACGCCATGCTCTGTACTCGGCCAGAAATTTGTTACGGTGTGGGCCTAGTAGCGAAATTCTAATCAGATCCTAGTAATCAACATCTAAGGGCCGTAAAACGAATTATCAGATATCTGAAAGGTACTGCCGACTACGTTCTGTGATATGAGGGCGATCGGCTTGAATTAACCGGTTATAGTGACGCCGACCACGGTGGCGATCCGGATGATCGTAAGTACACCACAGGAGGATTTTTCCTCCTTGCTAATGCTGCCATATCATGGGTAAGCAAGAAGCAATCTTGTGTCGCGCTTTCCACTATGGAATCAGAATTCATTGCCCTCTCCAAAACGCACAAGAAACGGTCTGGCTGAAAAGGCTTCTTACTGAATTAATTGGCACCGACAAGAAGAGTAAACCTGTGAAGGTGTACTCCGACAGTCAAGTGGACATTGCGGCAGTTAAGAATCCAAAGTACCATAGTAGGACAAAGCACATTGATGTGAAATACAATTATACTAAATCTGGTTAGGAAGACAGCATAATTTCTTTAGAATACTTGCCTACAGACAATATGGTCGTAGACCCTTTAACTAAGCCGTTACGTAGGGAAATTTTTGAAAAGCACGTCAAACTCCTTGGTTTACGTAGGGCTTAAACTGTGTGGCTTGTAAAAGTGATAACATTTTGAAACTTGAAATTATGTTTCAATTCAAATAAAAGAATTTCAATTTGAGTTTATGATTTATCAACGTCATAATGATTAACAACATCGGATTTCACGGTCTATAAACTAAGTTGTAGGAAGAAGTAAAATTCTTCCACCAAAATTATGTCGAATGTGAACCTTGCCTTGTCACACAGGCACGGTCATCTTGTAAGTAGAGAGGGACCTCTACCATGACAAGATTGGCTAAGAATCAGGGGGATAAACTTGATTAAACAAAACGATAACATTGTCACGCTTAACAGCATGACTTAATCTTCATTTTGTAAATCGCCGAGTTGGACTTTGTCCATCATTATATCACATTCAAGGCAAGATGAGAGATTCTGCGATAGCATTATTGGCATATCCCATCCCTGGTTTTACAAGTTGTGCTATCGACGCGTGCTTCATACTGAGCGTGCCACATTTGACCACGGGGTCATACTTTGTTGTGCTAGCTAGAATCCTTGTTATTCAAAGGGCGCATACTTCTTCACCTTGAGCGTGTGATTGTTCCCAGATGTCTTATGAAGAGGCATCTAAAGTATCCTCACGGACTCAGAACTTATACCTAAGGTTTGGCTCAATGCTCGCTTCCCGGCGTACGAGTGTAGTGCCAAAGAAAATAGCCATGTGACCACGTCTTGGAAACCGGTTGAGTTAGACTAAGGGTATAAGCGATGGGGATGGTCAAGTTCACCTTTAATTCACCGACTCTCGTGTTCACTAGGTGGCCGCCAACCGGATATTGGTTGAAGGTTGTGAACACTTGTAAGGATGCCCTGGAGAAGTATTCCTTTGTGGAAAACTGGGCAATTGGAGAATTAACAGTTGACCAAGGATACAGTGCGGTACATAGTTTTATTTCAAACAGGTTTGGTTCATGAAAGGGAATCAACGTTCTGCGGGCGCTACAATACTCCTAACAGATGAGTAGCACGATGCCCGTCGTATCAACCGGTCGCACGGCAAGCATCGTATGAACTATTCAGAGACGGAGACGAAGACTGAAGACTGAGATGTTGATACTATTGCGTAATCGTATGGATTAACAAGCACCCTCTCATTCCGGCGAGTGGGAGCTGTTAGCATATGGTGACGTGGCGCCGTAATAGGAGCCCGTTAATTAAGGGAATTACCTAAGTTAATTAGGTAATTGTCAATCTGGGCTAATTGGGCCAAATCCAATTAGTAATTGACAAGGGAAGCCCCCCTTATTATGCATGGTTCAGCCGAAACCCTAGTACCACATTGGGTGGAGTTGATTTTGGAAACTCCACCCAATACTATATATAGGGGTGACTCCTAAGGGTTTAAACACACAATTAAAAACAAGGATCTCCATAGAGAAAACTTGTCACCCTAGTCTAATATTTCGGTACCATCATCATCAAGTCCGAGGTTCTATCTCCGTTGAAAAATCGATCAGAGGTCTTGTTGTGGAGCTACATCGTGTGGGACTTCTTCTAACGAAGAACTTGCACGTGGTTCCGACCGGAGGATCAGAACTCCCTCCACATCGTTCTTGGGCAGGAAAGCTAAAAGGTATGTGTAATAATTCCGCTGCATAGATTAGATTTCTTGTTAGTACACGTTTAGCATTCCGTAGTATTATGTCCCCGTAATCCAACAGGACGCTGGATGAAAATCCAATAAATACCACAACTACCCATTGTTCCCAGTGGGAGTGGATCAACCAACTTGGTTCCAGATCCTAGTGATCAAGGAATTCATCTCGGATTCCATACCGGACCTTATATACATTCTCATTATGAGAAGGGTCATTCAAGCGTATCTAAATAGATACTATGTTTATATATGGATCCCGGCGTCGTTACATTCCATTTAGGTTTGCCAAAGCCTTGCTGACCTAACTGGATCAGCGGCAAGCAGTTTCATATGAAATATCTTGGTCCTTTAACCGGGATTGACCTTTTTCGGTCTCCGGGTATGCATCAGCGGAAGTAAAATCCTGAAACCGAGAGGTCGTCCAAAAAAAGTTGTAGGTCAAGGTTGTAGCACTGCTCTTGTTCCCAGTGGGAGTGATGCTCCGATAAGAAGCATTATTCCAAGTGGGAGCAACGTTCAGACTCAAGATGGGATTAACGAGCCTAGACGAAGTCAAAGGTATCGAACTTCACCCAAGAAGTATCCTATCGAGAAGGGTGAAATTTTCTCCCTAATGTCTATTGACGAACCGGTAACTGTCAACAAGCGTTAAAAGGACCTCAATGGAGGAAGATATCATCTCAATGAAAGATAATTCAATATGGTATTTAGTTGATTTACCTGCTAACCGTAGAGCCATAGGGGCTAAGTGGGTTTTGGAACTGAAACTCACTGCTGATGGAAATGTCGAGCGATACAAAGCCTGACTAGTTGCGAAAGGATACACCCAGCTTCACGGAGTGTACTTTGATGAAACATACTCACCG
This sequence comes from Clarkia xantiana subsp. parviflora, assembly GCA_036873135.1. Classification (NCBI taxonomy): domain Eukaryota; kingdom Viridiplantae; phylum Streptophyta; class Magnoliopsida; order Myrtales; family Onagraceae; genus Clarkia; species Clarkia xantiana. The sequence goes on from JAPTYO010000018.1 coordinate 5,451,757, forward strand.
ACTGTGCGTTACACTACAGTCCGGGCCATCCTAGCTCTGGTCACATGCCTCGGTCTAGAGTTGCACCAAATAGATGTTAAGACCGTGTGCCTCCGCGGGAACCTGGAGGAAGAGATCTATATGGAGCAACCGGAGGGTTTCATACTCCTTGTAACGAATGAAAAGTTTGTAAACTCCAAAGATCAATTTACGGACTTAAATAATCCACGAGGAAATCGTTGGAAACGGATTCGTAAACCTCCACTAGGATCCATGCGTGTATACAAAGACCTCTGAGTCTAAGTATGTCATCTTAACCTTATACGTGGATGACATACTCATTGCTGCGAACGATGTGAGTTTCATGAATGAATCAAAGTCCTGGTTGGCATCTGTATTTGAGATGAAAGACATGGGAGAGGCTACGTACATCTTGGGCATTAAAATTGCTAGAGATCGTGCCGCCCGGAGGTTATGTCTATCTCAGGAAGCCTATATCAACAAACTGTTGAAAAAGTTCAGATTACAAGATGCCGAACCTGTGGAGACGCCGGTAGTATTCGGATGTGCGTTGTCAAAACGTGACGACCCGAGGAACCAGAAAGAGTCTGAACAGATGAGGAGTACATAGTATTTAAGCATGGTCGGAAGTCTCATGTACGCCATGCTTTGCACTCTTCCGGACATCTGTTACGTTGTGGGATTAGTAGCAAGATTCCAATCAGACCCTGGCTATCAACATTTAAAGGCTAAAAAACGGATCTGACGTTATCTGAAAGGTACTGCCGACTACGTAATGTGCTATGAGGGCTGGAAGTTAGAATTGACCGGTTTCAGTGACACCGACCATAGTGGTGATCCAGACGATCGTAAGTCCACCACAGGAAGAGTCTTTCTCCTTGCTAATGCCGCCATCTCATGGACGAGAAAGAAGCAATCATGTGTCGCGCTGTCTACAATGAAATCGGAATTCGTTGCTATCTCCAAAAATGCGTTGGAAGCAGTCTGGCTAAAAAGGCTTCTTACTGCGCTGCTTGATGAAGATGTCGGGAGTAAGCCTGTAAAGGTAGTTAAGAATCCAATGTACCAAAGTAGGACTAAACACATTGATGTGAAATATAATTATGCTAATTCTATGGTAGAAAACAATATAATCACTTTAGAATACTCGCCCACTGATGACATGGTAGCGGACCTATTAACAAAACCATTACGCAAAGAGACATTTGAAAAGCACGTTAAATTTCTAGGATTGCGTAGGGTTTAAAAGTGGGCATGTATCTAGGATAACATTTTGATAATTGAAAGTTACATTTTTTAATAAATGAGAGAATTGGAAATCGAGTATATGATTCATCGACGTCATAATGTTTGATTACATCGGATTTTACGGTCTATAAACTGAGTCGTAGGAAGACACAATCCTCTGCCTAAATTATGTCGAATGTGGGCCTTGCCTCGTCACACGGGCACAGTCGTGTTGTAGGAGAGGGGGACCTCTACCGTAACAAGACTGGCTAAGAACAAAAGGGATAAACTTGGTTACGCAAAACGATCATTTAGTTTCGGAGTAACAAGACATGGTTTTCATTTTGCACATCGCCGTGATGAACTATGTTCGTCACTAAACACATTCTGAGCCATATGAAAATTCTCTGATAGCATTGTTGACATATCCCACTCCTGACAATGTTCGGGTATGCTATCGACGCGTGCTTCATACTTCGCGTGCCATGTTCGACCACGGGGTCAGGCTCGGCTGTGCTAGGTAGAATCCTCGAGATTCGGATGGGCGCAAACTTCTTCACCTCGAACAAGTGATTGATCCCAGAAGCCTCCTGAAGAGGCACCTGAAGTATCCTCATGGACTCAGAACTCATATCTAAGGTCAGATTCAATGTTCGCTTTCCGGCATAGGAGCGTAGTGCTGAAGAAAAAGGCCAAGTGACCACGTCTTTGGAAACCAGTTGGGTTTGACTAAGGGTATGAACGATGGGGATGGTCAAGTTCACCTGTAATTCACCGACTCTTGTATTCACTAGGTGGCCACCAGCCGGATATTAGTTGAAGGTTGTGAATACTTGTGCGGATTACTTGGAGAAGTTTTCCTATGTGGAAACTAGGCAATTGGAGAATTAACAGTTGACATAGGATACATCGCGATACAATTTAATGTTTTAACAGGTTGATTGGAAATAGGGAATCAACGTTCCGCGGGCTCTACAACACTCCTAACAGATGAGTAGCACGATGGTCGCATGGAAAACCTCGTATGAACTATTCGAAAGCAGGGGCAAGATCGGAAGACTGAAATGCTGATGCGATTTGGACAACAATACATTAACAGGAACCCTCCCATTCCGGCGAGTGGGAGCTGTTAGCATATGGTGATAGGGCGCCGTAAATGGAAGCCCGTTAATATGTATATGTTACCTGAGACAATTGGGTAAATGTCACTTTAGGGAAATTGGGCTAGACCTAAATCTCAATTGACATGAGAGGCCCAAAATTGGGTCTCCCTTATAAACTAGGTCGGCCGAAACTAGTGAGTGGGCAAATTGAACTTTTGTCCACTTCGCTCCTCATATAAATAGGGACTGTTAGGGGTTTTATTTGGTGAGAATCATAATTCCTCATTTTTGGTAATTTGAGAGAAAACCCTCCTCCCTAACATCCCTAGTTCGGCCGAACCACCTCCTTCACCATGGGTTTGCAAATTTGCTTTGAGCAAACACTCTCGAGATCTGTCCCTGCCAAGAATCGATCAGAGGCTTTGCTATGGAGACTATACCGCGTAGGGCTTCATTAACAAGAACATCTACGGGTTCTATCCGGTGGATTGAGAACTCACTCAGCAAGATCTTGGGACTACGGAAAGCGATTAAAGTATGTGCACATCCTCCGATGCGTAATTGTGATTACTAGCATGTACCGTATTTAATTTTCTGTAGTATTTAGCCATGTAATCCAACATAAGTCGTGTTTTATGTTTCTATATTTAAATTGACTTCACCTACAAGAGAGATACGTTGATATCGAGCGAGGGGCATGGAGTGTCGGTGGTGGGCAGAGACAAGCGGTGGCGGGCAAAGGGGAAATGCATAAAAAATATTGTTTACATTTTATATTTAATAATGAAAGTAAACATGTAAATTACATGACATTTTAGTATTTTATTAAAAATGGTTTATAGAAAGCGATTTCTGATTTACGAATAGAACTTACTTCATATATGTGAAAAAATTATGGGGACGAATGTGTGATATTAATGGGATTGATTGGAAGCCCATAGTAAGGTTAAAAAAATTAGATCTAGCCTTTCATCTAGTAAGATGTTACTAGTATAAAATGAATTGCACTTTATAAACTAGAAGAAAACCAAATTTCTGGCCGGTGTGGTATTGAAATATCACATAAGCAAACACAATTGCCATTCATACCACTCAAAAATGGGCTTCAAAGAAAACCCATCAAGGCCCACGAGGCCATACAGCCAACAATCCCCCACATAAATGGAAATTGGAAACCTAACGCTCTAGACTCGAATGTTGTGTTCAACGGTTAATACCTGCAAAGGATAGGTAGGGGTAACCCCTTTGAACCTACCCCTTGTAAGATCATTCATTCTCTACTGACTGGTCGGTAGACGCGATGTCCTTGAACCGACTGTCGTTGGTGTAAATGACGACATAACCCACACAGGTACCTTCCTAGTATAGTTCGGTTCACGCCCTGTGATCCCTAGGCCCTGGATCACTAGCCTGGTTCTGCAAGCGTTTCTAAGAATTGCGCCCTCAACAACTCCTTTCGAAGCGGCCCCACTTCTCACTCGTATAGCTGAATCTTATATCTCAAGAGCATTATCACGACTCTGAGTTCTCCTTACGAATCATTAAAAGCTTTGCGGAAAATGTGATTTCAATCAAGTAATATCAAATTACTATGCTCGGTTTAACTGTTGATTGAAGATCAACACGGGCAAAAGCTTAACCTCATCTCCATCACTGTTTGCATCATAGGAATGGGCTCGGGGTTTGATCCCCACAGTGACCACACTCACTCTTGTGATTAGGTTGTCCCTTTGAACCAAGTTCTTGGGATCTCCAGTCATCATAGTTGCGTTTTCCTTCTCAAGAGCGTTTCCTCCACGGGCTTTAGCCCCATTTCTTTCAATGCTTGGCCAAATAACTCTCTGTTTAACCCTTTGGTTAGCGGATCCGCAATATTATCAACCGATCTCGTAAAGTTGATCGTGATAATTCCGGTAGAGAGTAATTGTCTAATGGAACTGTGTCTTCGACGGATATGTCTTGACTTTCTATTATACATAAGATTGTGCGCTCTGCCGATTGCGGCTTGACAATCGCAATGAATGCAAATTGCGGGCACAGGTTTTGGCCATCTCGGAACATCCTCGAGAAAATGGCGTAGCCATTCTGCCTCTTCGGCACACTCATCTAGTGCAATAAACTCAGACTCCATCGTGGATCTGGCTATGACTGTTTACTTTGAGGATTTCCACGACGCAGCTGTACCTCCTAAGGTGAATACGTAACCACTCATACTCAAAGAGTCCGTGTCTCTGGAATCGGACACCCAATTTGCATCACTATAGCCTTCGACCACAGAAGGATACCTTGTATAGTGTAAACCATGACTCCGAGTATATCTCAGATACCTCAGTAACCTGATTACCCCATGCCAGTGATCAACACTGGGGTTACTCGTATATCGACTCAAAACACTTACAGCGTGAGCGATATCTGGCCTAGTGCATGACATTAAGTGCATGACACTTCCTATAATTCGAGCATACTCAATTTGGGAAACTAAATCTCCCTTGTTCTTTGAGAAGTACTTACACGTATCTATCGGGGTACTGACCTCGTTCTTGTCATCTTTAATAAATTTATCCAAAATCTTATCAATGTAATGGCTTTGACTTAGAACGAGACCTTCTGATGTTCTGTGGATTTTGATTCCAAGAATCACATCGGCAAGACCCATATCTTTCATGTCGAACCTCAAAATCAACATATGCTTTGTGGACCGGACCATCTCATCGTTACTTCCAACAATAAGCATTTCATCTACGTAAAGACACAGAATAACATAACATTTAACTGTATCTCTTACGTAAATACATTTGTCACACTCATTTATTTTGAAACCTTTCTCCATCATAACGCTGTCAAATTTATGATGCCATTGTTTAGGCGCCTGTTTTAGACCATACAGGGATTTGACAAGCTTACATACTTTCTTTTCCTGCCCTTGCGCAGAGAAACCCTCAGGTTGTTGCATGTAGATTTCTTCCTCTAAATCTCCATTTAAGAAAGCTGTTTTCACATCCATTTGATGTACTTCTAAATTTCGCAACGCTGCAATAGTAAGTACCATCCTAATGGAAGTGATTCTGGTTACTGAAGAATACGTATCAAAATAATCCAGTCCTTCCCTTTGTCTGTATCCTTTGATGAAAAGTCGGGCTTTATATTTATCTATCGAACCATCTGCTTTCATTTTACGTTTAAAGATTCACTTGTAGCCTAGCGATTTGCTTCCGGGCGGAAGATCCACTAGCTCCCAAGTGTGATTCTGCAAGATGGATTCAATTTCACTATTGATTGCCTCTTTCCATAGAGGACCCTTAGAAGAGTTTACAGCTTCTTAGTAAGTCTGAGGTTCAGCTTCAAGCATATAGGTCAGAAAATCTGGACCGTAGGATTTTTCAATCCTTGCCCTTTTACTTCTCCTGGGCTCGACCTCGGTTTCAACCTCGGTCTGCTCCTCATGTTCTCGGTCTTGACTATTTTCCTCCATAGTCTCATATGTTGTCTTGAAGAACTAGCTTCTCCTATAGAATTAGTTTCTCCTCTAGACTTAGCCGGAAATATATTTTCAAAGAAATATGCATTTCTTTATTCCATTACCGTGTTTTTGTGTATATTAGACACTTTTGATTCATACACGAAGAAACCGATATGCGCTACTGTTCTGAGCATACCCTATGAAAATGCAATCAACAGTTCTAGGGCCTATTCGCACCTTCTTCGGGGGAGGTATCATTACCTTAGCAAGACACCCCCACATTCGAAGGTGATTGTAAGAAAGTTTCCTCCCTTTCCATAATTCAAAAGGAGTTTTCTCTTCCTTCTTTTGGGGTACCTTATTCAAAAGGTAATTGCTAGTCAAAATAGCTTCCCCCCACATGTTCTAGGGCAACCCCGAACTAATCAACAAAGAATTCACCATTTCCTTCAAGGCCCGATTTTTCCTTTCCGCGACCCCATTTGACTGGGGTGAGAACGGAGCAGTGACCTGATGAACAATTCCATGTTTAGCGCAAAAATCTGCAAACGGAGCTTCATACTCGCCTCCTCTGTCACTGCGTAACATTTTTATTTTCTTGTTGAGTTGATTCTCAACTTCTTGTTTATAGATTATGAATTTCTGAATTGCTTCATCTTTTCCTTTCATCAAGTATACATAGCAAAATTTCGTACTATCATCTATGAAAGTAATGAAGTATTTATTCCCACCTTGCGTTTGGACATATTTCAAGTCACAAACATCGCTATGTATTAGATCAAGAGGTTCAGTAAATCTTTCAACAAGGTGAAACGAAGTCCGAGTAAGTTTCGCTTCAACGCAAACTTCACATTTTGGTTCATGATCTATTTTGAATTTAGGAATATGCTCCATGTTAATTAACTTCCGCAAAGAATCAAAATTAACATGTCCTAATCTACCATGCCATAAATTAGGAAACTCAAGCAACTAAGCAGAAGATGAAGCATTCTTATTCATGTTCTTTTTCGGCGCAACGGCCATTACAGACATCTTGAACATCCCACCATTCTCATATACCTTACCAATGAAAACACGATTCTTGGTAAGTACAAACTTGTCAGACTCAAACACAAGACGGAAACCATGCTTGTTCAATAAGGCCCCTGACACTAAATTCTTCCGGATGTCCGGAACGTATAGCACATTGGTCAGGGTGAGTTCCTTGCCAGAGGTCATCTTCAACATGACCAATCCTCTTCTTTTGATAGCCGATGAGGTAGAATTCCCCATGAACAGCGATTCTCAGGTTTCTTCTTCCTCCAAGCTTGTAAACATAGCCTTGTTCGAACAAACATGCTTTATGGGGCCGGTGTCCACCCACCATTCCTTCATGTTGGAATCAGCCATCTTTACCTCCGACACGACCGCGATCAAGCTAAGGTCCTCCATGTCCTCGGTGACCGTCGCCACGTGGGCCTCCTGTTTATTAGGGAACCCACACTCAAACGATTTGTGGCCTACCTTGCCCCAAGTGAAGCAGCTACCTTGGAAACGTTGTAGTGGTGGTTGAGAGCCTTGACCTCCTCGGGGTCCCTTACCTCCCTTGGAAGAATTGCCGACTTTGGATTTCTTGGAGATACCGCCTTTTGGACCTAGGTTTGCTCCTTTGTCCTGCGGCTTCTTTCCTCTTCCACGAGAGCCTTGCCTGTTTGACCCTGGTTATGTTCCACCACATTAACCTTGGTCGAGTTTGTCGTTTTCATTGGGCCAACCGGATTTCCCTGGGCATTCTTCTGGAGACCCTCCTGGGTAGCGATCCTATTGACCACCTCTGCCACCGTCATCTCCTTTGTTTTATGCTTCAGGTAGCCCTTGAACACATTCCAGCTGGGGGGGAGCTTCTCCATGATCAAAGCCGCTTTGAAAGACTCGGTAAAATCCATATGCGCATCATGGATCTCCTGTAGCAAATTTAGGAGCGCATTCACCTGCGGCATCACATATTTGTTATCAATCATTTTAAAGTGGGACAGTTTACAAACAAGGAATTTCTTCCTTGTGGCATCTTCCGACTCATATTTTTTACAGATGGACGTCCACAACTCCCTCGAGGATGTCGTCCTGCTGTAAACGTGATACAACGGGTCGGTCAGACAACTCATGATGGCGTTCCTGCACAGGTAGTCCGAATGCTTCCACACATCTAATGCTAGGAATGAGGTAGCATCATCAGGGACAATTGGCGGGGGCATATCTGTCAGGAAACTCTCCATGCTATGGAAGGTGATATAATACTTCATCTTCTCACTCCATATTTTGACGTTCATTTCGTCAAATTTTTCTTGTTTTTCCACCGAGGAAGCTAAAAGACGGGGCATGGTCATTCCTCCGTCCAAAGGTGCTCCAGCAAAGTTCCCCAATCCGAGATTAGGAACAGTTCCGGATGAACTTGCACCTGGAGCAACAAAATTAAATCCACCACCGGGAATAAAATTCAGGCCGGTGGATACAGCAGCAGCAGCAGTGGTCACAAAAGTCGGCTGCGGGAGTTCACCTCCTGTTCCCGGAATTGACATAGATGTCACGGGGGCCATCTCGCACAAGAAGGGAATGGCAGCATTGTTGTTGGGTTCCATCTGACAGCAAGAGAACAACAACGTTAGTTTCCCGCAGGAAATGAAATTCAGAAATATAATCCAACAACAACCCTGATAATCAACAATAAAATTGCGTTAAGAATGTTGGCAAATATCAGGGTCGAAACTGCAAAACACATAAGTTGAGGGATCAAACCACAATTTCTGAAACTTCGGTGACTAAAATGTAATTAGTCAAATTTCGGTTCTAACATTTAAATATATCCGAAATTACACGTAAAAAGACATAAACGAATACGTGATTTTTAATACTGAGGCCCGTGCTAATCACAGTCTCCTTAAGGCAATTTCGCCCCACTCCACCCTCGGGTTATGCAAAGGAGTTTCAACACGGGACGATCACCTCCCAGGATTCAACAGTATCGTCAACACGTGTTATGCAACGAACACGTTTGACCGAACCGAACCTAATACCTTAACATAACAGGATCGATAAAGATGCCGACGACAACGGCAGAATAGACAAACAAGAATAATGAAACAGATATGCTCCGAAAATGAATAACAACAAGCTTGATAACATAGATCGGTCGACAGCAGCAAGCACCACCTGACAGCAGCACGCAGAGAACAGTATCAGACAACAGGAGAAGATTTTCGACAATGTTGTGAGTGTAAAAATTTGAGGGGATTATGCTTCTATTTATAGTGCAGATAACACTGCATGGCATTAATGAAGTGAATAATTAGAGCAATAAATCAACTGAAATAAATGACAGCTATTATACTCTAATGATGGCAATTGTTAAGTTCATATTCACTTCATTTACTCATCTGTCTGCTGATTCATTGAACCTGGACGGAACCAGAGACCGGTTCAGCAAAACTAGACCCGCGCAAGGCAAGCATTTCCGAACCGACATTCGTGTACGTACGTCGCGGGCACGCACACAAGCCAAGCTTACCGGGGTGGGTATTCGAACCACTCGACAGCACCGCCCCCCCTGCGCGCGTGGAGAGGGCCTTTCATCTAGTAAGATGTTACTAGTATAAAATGAATTGCACTTTATAAACTAGAAGAAAACCAAATTTCTGGCCGGTGTGGTATTGAAATATCACATAAGCAAACACAATTGCCATTCAAACCACTCAAAAATGGGCTTCAAAGAAAACCCATCAAGGCCCATGAGTTCATACAGCCAAAAATCCCCCACATTAGGGCTGGGCATGGTTCGGTTCTGGGCCGAACCGGTTCAGAACCGAACCGGAACCGGATTTAAGGTTCAGCCGGTTTTCTATACCTGGCATGAACCGAACCGGTTTCACGGCTCCAGAACCAAACCATGACATAACCGGTTCAGAACCTTTTTTTTTTTTTGCTTCAAATCTTTTTTTATTTAAAATTCTAATTACACACCAAATTCGATAATAGACGAACAATTCATAAACTTTCAAAATATAAAGATAACCAATCACTTCAACATATATAGTATCGAAATCTAAATTCCAAACAATCTGATAATATAAGTTGAAATATTTAAAGCATAAATCTTGAGACTTCCACCGGTTCTCGAGAGGCGACATGCGTAGCTCAAACATCAATAGTGCAACAAATCTATGAATGAAAAATAAATAAAAAGAGTTAGTATATGAAGTAAGTTAATCATAAAGTAAGTTAATCTGTTGAACTGAACTGAGCCGTCGACGAACCTAAAATAAAAAATTCATCAAAAAATCGTTGTTGGTGATCCGAGCGAGGAAGGCATTATTAAATTGTATCAGTTGAAAGAAACAGATCGATTCAAACTCATTTAACGAAATCCTACAAAAACAATAAACGCTATAGGAAGTTAGAATTTAGGAACTCACCGTATCAAATTGGACTGGGCGATGTGGTGGACGAAGGATGGAGGTCCGGCGGGAGTGGCAGCGGCAGTTCTTCAGGAGCGGCGGGAGCGGCGATGCATTTTTTTTTTTACTGGACTGAGGAACGGCTGTAGTTAAGAGCGGCATAGGGTTAATAAATTTTTTTTTTTTTTTTTACAACCGGTTCAAAACTGGTTCTGAACCTGTTCTGAACCAGTTGAGAACCGCTCCTTATATATATATTAAAAACCAAACCATATACAAACCGGTTCGGCCAGAACCAGTTCTAGCCGGTTCGGTTCAACCAAACCGGTTTTTTTGCCCAGCCCTACCCCACATGAATGGAAATTGGAAACCTAACGCTCTAGACTCGAATGTTGTGTTCAACGGTTAATACCTGCAAAGGATAGGTAGGGGTAACCCCTTTGAACCTACCCCTTGTAAGATCATTCATTCTCTACTGACTGGTCGGTAGACGCGATGTCCTTGAACCGACTGTCGTTGGTGTAAATGACGACATAACCCACACAGGTACCTTCCTAGTATAGTTCGGTTCACGCCCTGTGATCCCAAGGCCCTGGATCACTAGCCTGGTTCTGCAAGCGTTTCTAAGAATTGCGCCCTCAACAACTCCTTTCGAAGCGGCCCAACTTCTCACTCGTATAGCTGAATCTTATATCTCAAGAGCATTATCACGACTCTGAGATCTCCTTACGAATCATTAAAAGCTTTGCGGAAAATGTGATTTCAATCAAGTAATATCCAATTACTATGCTCAGTTTAACTGTTGATTGAAGATCAACACGGGCAAAAGCTTAACCTCATCTCCATCACTGTTTGCATCATAGGAATGGGCCCGGGGTTTGATCCCCACAGTGACCACACTCACTCTTGTGATTAGGTTGTCCCTTTGAACCAAGTTCTTGGGATCTCCTGTCATCATGGTTGGGTTTTCCTTCTCAAGAGCGTTTCCTCCACGGGCTTTAGCCCCATTCCTTTCAATGCTTGGCTAAATAACTCTCTGTTTATCCCTTTGGTTAGCGGATCCGCAATATTATCAACCGATCTCGTAAAGTCGATCGTGATAATTCCGGTAGAGAGTAATTGTCTAATGGAACTGTGTCTTCGACGGATATGTCTTGACTTTCCATTATACATAAGATTGTGCGCTCTGCCGATTGCGACTTGACAATCGCAATGAATGCAAATTGCGGGCACAGGTTTTGGCCATCTCGGAATATCCTCGAGGAAATGGCATAGCCATTCTGCCTCTTCGGCACACTCATTTAGTGCAATAAACTCAGACTCCATCGTGGATCTGGCTATGACTGTTTACTTTGAGGATTTCCACGACGCTGCTGCACCTCCTAAGGTGAATACGTAACCACTCATACTCAAAGAGTCCGTGTCTCTGGAATCGGACACCCAATTTGCATCACTATAGCCTTCGACCACAGAAGGATACCTTGTATAGTGTAAACCATGACTCCGAGTATATCTCAGATACCTCAGTAACCTGATTACCCCATGCCAGTGATCAACACTGGGGTTACTCGTATATCGACTCAAAACACTTACATCGTGAGCGATATCTGGCCTAGTGCATGACATTAAGTACATGACACTTCCTATAATTCGAGCATACTCAATTTGGGAAACTAAATCTCCCTTGTTCTTTAAGAAGTACTTACACGTATCTATCGGGGTACTGACGTCGTTCTTGTCATCTTTAATAAATTTATCCAAAATCTTATCAATGTAATGACTTTGACTTAGAACGAGACCTTCTGATGTTCTGTGGATTTTGATTCCAAGAATCACATCGGCAAGACCCATATCTATCATGTCGAACCTCAAAATCAACATATGCTTTGTGGACCGGACCATCTCATCGTTACTTCCAACAATAAGCATTTCATCTACGTAAAGACACAGAATAACATAACATTTAACTGTATCTCTTACGTAAATACATTTGTCACACTCATTTATTTTGAAACCTTTCTCCGTCATAACGCTGTCAAATTTATGATGCCATTGTTTAGGCGCCTGTTTTAGACCATACAGGGATTTGACAAGCTTACATACTTTCTTTTCCTGCCCTCGCGCAGGGAAACCCTCAGGTTGTTCCATGTAGATTTCATCCTCTAAATCTCTATTTAAGAAAGTTGTTTTCACATCCATTTGATGTACTTCTAAATTTCGCAACGCTGCAATAGCAAGTGATGGGTTCGACTACAGCCGTTAGTCCCTTTAACGGTGAGGAAACGGCAAATAGGCCCGGTGGGCCCTAAACGAAGGCCAAGATGGCCCAGGCAAAGGATCCCGACGAAGGGAGTCCGAGGATGAGAGGTCCCGACAGAGTCGGACCTGACAAGCGAGATGAACGCTCCCGACGAGCTGCCTCTGAGTAGGCCCCGATGATGAATCCCTGAGAACAATAGGCCCTGTCACGATGACGAGGGGCCCCGAGCGGTGACCTAACGAGATAACTCTGGAGTCCCCGACGTTAGTCGGGACTTGCTATCAGAGGATAAGGCCGAGATACGCAGGGCGTGGCCGAGGTACGCGGAACGTGGTTAAGATACACGGAGCGTGGCCGAGATACGCGGGGCGTGGCCGAGATAAGCGAGATCATGGCCTAGATAAGCGGGATCACACCCGAGATACGCGGGATACGGGCTAACCACCCCCAACGGTTCACCAGGTAACTGAGGCACCTCTTCGCCTATAAAAGGGCAGAGGTCACCTCAGATCACTTAAGTTGAAATACCTTACTTGAGATTACTGCTTGCCAGTTCGTACGAGATACTCATTTAAGCATCGGAGAGGGATTCTGGGTCACCGCCCGGTCTATCCCCTCTTGCAGGATTGCGTGGAGCGAAGGAGCTAGGATCGCCGTCAAAGACAGTACCGGAGTTCCACCGTGATCCAACATTGGCGCCGTCTGTGCGAAACAAACAAAAAGCTAATATGCCTTCTACTCGTTCAATGGCGGCTGGCAAGCAAAGAAGGCAAGGACAATCTAGTGGCTCTCGTCACCCCGCTGCAACAACTCTGAATTCACTACCGGAACAGGAGGAAAACCAGAACCATCCCGCTGCTGAGCTTTCCCAAACAGGGGGGCATAATGAAGGTCCCGAAGAGATTGCCGCTCAGCACCAGGGCAATAGAGAGCAGGAGGATCCCCCAGCTACGGACCTGACAAGAGCTGTGGCAGAAGCCATGCCCATGTTTTTGGCAGCCGTGGAGGCTCTCTTAGATCGGAGAGAGGCCGCAAGGAGGCAAGAGGAGATGCCCCCGTTAGAAGAAGCGCCCCCACCAGCAGAGGTTCGGAACGTACAGGAGGCTCCGCCCCGAGGCCAGGACAGGAGTAGGGCGTCCATTCAGCCAGAGAGATTCGTGGTTGATGGGCCAAGACCAGTACAGCACAGGACCATTCCCCTGAATGGTCCCATTACCCCTGATCAGGTGGTAAAGATCGTGAACATCTGCATGGGAGAGCAGAAGCCGTTGGTGTCAGAGCTGAGGGATCGATCTACTCATCCCTTCGTTCCTCGACTCATAGACACCCTAGCCCCGCCAGGGCTGGGTATCCCCACGATAAAGGAATACGATGGCGAAGGAGATCCGGTTCGTCATGTCCAGAAGCACCTCATGGCGTGTCTGGGAAGAGCCCCGAATGAAGATATAGTGTGTACGCTGTTCCCGAACACACTTGGGGAAAGAGCCCTGACCTGGTTCTTTAGTCTGCCCCCAGGCTGCATCACTTGCTGGGCAGATATGCACGACCGGTTCATTCAGCAGTACCAGGGTCGTAGACGTTTGCTGAAGAGTGTGAGGTCCCTGACCCAGGTGGTACAGAGGCCCGACGAATCGCTAGCACACTATTACCAGCGATACACTGCCAGTGTGGCGGAGATTGATGAGGAGATCTCGGAGGGTGAAACCATCTGTACATTCATTCGGAACCTAACGGCCCCCTATGGTTCCGACCTAATGCATAGCGTGACTGAGAAAGCCGTGTGGAATATGGAGGCACTGTAGAAAAGGGTGAAACGGAAAATCGATGTCCAGGAGTTGAAGATAGCCGCTGGAGAGTTGGAGCCCCCGAAATTGAATAAAGGGAAGCAGTCAGCTAAACCTTTCGACGATCGTAAGTCAAAGGGCAAACCCGAGGGTAGTCGGGATCGAGGACGCTCTGGTCGGAGGGATGATAGGCGTTCTTTAAGGAAGGACAAGAGGGAGGATCTCGACATTCCTCTCAACTGCTCCATGGCGGAGGTACTAACGGTCATGGAACGACAAGGTATCTCCAGGTACCCCCCAAAGAAGGACGGAGAATTCTTAGGATCCCGCACGGATCGCTACTGCCGATTTCACCGCGCAAATGGTCACGATACCAACCATTGTCGGGAACTGAAGAAGGAGATTGAGAAACTGATCCAGAAGGGGAAACTCAAGGAGTTCGTTGGGGATAAGCGGTGTCGATCCCGCTCTCGGTCCCGATCGCGGTCCTGTTCCCGATCCCGCGATCGGTCCCCAAAGAAGAAGAGAACCGACCCAGAGTCATCCGGTGCTCGTAAGGAGAGACGGGGCACTATTAATGTGATTCACGGAGGGTTTGCTGCTGGAGGTGATACTTCATCCTCTCGAGAGGTTTATGCCTCTAGGATTCCTACGGCGGTGGTGTTGGGTAAGAGGTCCCGATCTTGGACCCTGAAGGAAGAAATGGTGATCTCCTTTTCGTCGGAAGATCTCATAGGCGTGGAGACTCCGCACGATGACGCCTTGGTTGTAACCTTGGATGTAGACGGGTACGAGATGAAGCGAATTCTGATCGACGGAGGAAGCTCCTCCGATATTCTATTTATGGACGCGCTGGAGGCAATGGGAAAAACGAAGAAAGATCTGAAGGAGGCAAACTTCCCGATGGTCGGGTTCTCTTGTTCAACCTCCTATCCACTATGAGTAATCACCTTACCAGTGGAGTTTGGTAGTGGGTGGAAATCAGAAAGGAGGAACGTGGAATTCGTGGTAGTTGATTCCGCAGGGACTTACAACGCGATTATCGTGAGAACCACCATCAACCCCCTGATGGCAGTTGCCTCGACGGTGCACCAGAAGATGAAGTTCCCGACCGACCACGGAGTCGGAGAAGTCAAGGGTGACCAGGTAGCTTCCCGAAAATGCTATGTTAACGCCACCCGGAGGAGGAGGCGAGAAGCCATGACTGTCCTCCAGACAGATACAGATCCTAGAGAGGAGTTTGGGCATCCCGCCCCCATAAAAGATCTAAAAGAAGTTGAGATCGACGGACCCCAGAGGAAGGTGAAAATCGGGTCTGCCCTGACTGAGGAGACAGCCCAAAAATTGATTGAGTTGCTGAGGGAGTTCAAGGAGCTGATTGCCTGGTCCCCGAGCGATATGCCAGGAATCAGCCCCGATGTGATCGTACACGAGCTGAAGATAGATCCCGCGATCAAACCTATCACGCAGAAAAGGCGTCCGATGGGCACAGACAAGAAGATCGCGATCCAGCAGGAGGTGGGCAGGTTGCTCGATGCTGGGTTTATTAAAGAGCTCCGATTCCAGACTTGGGTCGCTAATCCGGTATTGGTGAAGAAGACTAATGGGAAATGGCGGATGTTTGTGGATTTCCGCGACCTGAATAAGGCTTGCCCGAAGGACTGTTACCCACTCCCGAGAATCGACCAGTTGGTGGATGCCACATCGGGACATGAGTTGTTGAGCTTCATGGATGCGTATTCAGGCTACAACCAGATCAAGATGGCCAATAAGGACGCTCTTCACACAGCGTTTTATGCAGACAGTGACATCTATCACTACGATGTCATGCCTTTCGGGTTAATCAACGTCGGGGCAACCTATCAGCGCATGGTGAATAAGTTATTTGGAGATATGCTGGGAGAGACCATGGAAGCTTACGTGGATGACATGCTGGTGAAGTCCCGACAAGCTGAGGATCATGTACACAACCTAGCCATGGCGTTTGAGCGGATTTGGCTTCATCAAGTTCGTTTAAACCCGACGAAATGCGCCTTCGGAGTCCACTCAGGGAAATTTTTGGGGTTTATGGTGAGCTAGAGAGGAATTGAGGTGAATCCCGAGAAGCTGAGGGCGATTGAGGAGATGCAGTCTCCGATAAACCATCGGGAGGTGCAAGTGCTGAATGGCCGACTAGCTGCAATGAATCGCTTCCTGTCCAAAGCAAGCGACCGATCAATGCCATTTTTTGAAGTCCTGAGGGCCAACAAGAAGTTTGAGTGGACCGCCAAGTGTGAAGAAGCGTTCCAAGCACTCAAGCAACACCTTCGCACCCTCCCGCCATTGGCGAAACCGGTTCCAGGCGAGCCACTCTATCTTTACTTGGTTGTTTCTGAATTTTCCATTAGCTCTGTGTTAGTGAAGGTTGTCGAGGGTAATCAAGTCCCCGTCTATTATGTAAGCAAGGCGTTTGCCAAGTCTGAATTAAATTATCCTGCCATTGAGAAGTACCTCTTTGCGTTGATTATTACTGCTCGGAAGCTAAGGCCTTATTTCCACGCACACGAGATTACTGTGCTGACGAACCAGCCTTTGAAGCATTTTTTGAACCGACCGGATGCGTCGGGAAGATTAGTGAAATGGGCAGTAGAGCTTAGTGAGTTTCGCATACACTTTGCTCCAAGAACGGCCATTAAGGGCCAGGCATTGGCGGATTTCATAGCAGAATCTACAGCCCCCGATCTAGAAGAAGCGGGCCCTGTAGAGGGGGCAACCATGGAGGTCCCGACAGAAGAACAACCAGAGAGGGCAGAGCAATCAGAACAGCCAAACGAGGAAAATACCTGGGAAATGTACACGGATGGCTCCTCGAGTTCGGACGGATCAGGAGCAGGCTTTTTGTTGATACCACCAGGTGGAGGTGAGCCGCTCCGATATGCCTTGGCTTTAACATTCAAGGCCACAAACAACGAAGCGGAGTATGAAGCCCTTATCACGGGCCTGAAAATTGCTAAAGGCACTGGAGTCGATCACTTGAGAGTGAAGTGTGACGCAGCCTTAATCGTGAACCAGGTTCAAGGACAATACGAAGCGAGGAGCTCGGTAATGAAGAAGTATCTACGCGAGGTACAAGCCCTGAAGGAGAGCTTTAAAAGCTTCGATATCGAGGCAATCCCGAGGGAAGAAAACGTAGAGGCATACGCCTTGAGCAAATTTGCCCTGGGGGCACCCTTGGAAGAAAATCGGAAGGTGCACTTCTTGGAGAAGGTGATCTTATCGACCATTGACCCGACACAGGTGTGTACCATTGAGGCAAAACCGGAGGAGGAGCCCACTTGGATGACCCCGATAGTCGCATACCTGACTACGGGGGCAGTCCCCGATGATAAAGTAGTAGCCGACAGGATACGTCGGATCGCAGCTAATTACGTGATGCTGGACAATCAGCTATACAAGAAGGGCTGGTTCTCGACTCCGTACTTGAAGTGTGTGGCAGAGCCCGACACAAATCGAATCTTGAAGGAGGTGCATGAAGGGGTCGCGGCTTGTCATGAAGGGGCCCGATCCATTATGAGGAAAGTGCTGAACTTGGGCTATTATTGGCCTACGATGAGCAAGGAAGCGACGGCGTTGGTCCGATCCTGTGACGCATGCCAGAGGTACGCCCCGAGTATCGTGGCTCCAGCCGCTAATCTGACATCCATCAAGAGCGCTTGGCCCTTCGCGCAATGGGGCATCGACTTGGTGGGACCTCTTCCACAAGCACAAGGTCAATGTAAGTATTTACTTGTAGCTATCGATTATTTTTCAAAATGGATAGAGGCAAAGGCGTTGGCCAGAACGACGGGGAACCAGATCGTCAAGTTCCTCCAGACCCATATTGTGTCCAGATACGGGATTCCTAAGGTGGTGATCAACGACAATGGTCCACCGTTTAACGGCTCTCAGGTGAGGGAGTATCTGGAGGAGTTAAACATCGAGCATCGGACAGCTTCCGTACGCCATGCTCAGACTAACGGTCAGGTGGAATCAGCCAACAAAATCGTGATGGATGGCCTGAAGAAGAGGGTCTATGCCTTGAAGGGCAAGTGGCTGAACGAACTGGAAAACGTGCTTTGGGCTGTTAGAACGACACCCAAACGATCAACAGGGGAGACTCCGTATGGCCTTGTTTATGGCACGGAGGCTGTCGCTCCCGTGGAGGTAGCTGTGGCGTCCCATCGGATGAGATATTACGAGCCTCTGACGAATGATGAAATAAGACGTCTGGACTTGGACATACTCGAAGAGAAGAGGCGGGAAGCCGATGAAGTCCAAGCTCGAATGTGTTTGGCGACGGCCAGGTACTACAATCGGCGAGTAAAGCCCCGACAGTTCTTCGTCGGGGAGCTGGTTTGGCGTCGCAACGAGTTTACCCTTTTGGATCGAATCAACAAGATGTCACCAAAATGGGAAGGACCTTATAAGGTCGTGGGGATGCCAGCTCCAAATGCGTACAAATTGGAAGACCTCGATGGCAGAGTATTGAAGCATTCTTTAGTGGTGAACACTTGAAGAAACACCATGCTTGATGAATGTCGCCTTAAGTGGTGCCCGATGAAAGTCGCCTTAAGTGGTGCCCGATAAAAGTCGCCTTAGGTGGTGCCCGATGTAAAATCGCCTTAAGTGGTGTATGTTGTTTATCGTTTAATTCGATGTAAGCCAAATTTGTGCCATCAATAAATAAAGAGGTTGCTTCCGATCAGAATTATTCTTAGATTTACTCTAAGCTTCATAAAGTCGCCTTGAGTGGTGCACGGGAAAAGTCGCCTTAAGTGGTGCGCGATTCTTAGATTTATTCTAAGTACTGAAAAGTCGCCTTGAGTGGTGCATAAGAATTAAGTCGCCTTGAGTGGTGCACGAGAAAAGTCGCCTTAAGCGGTGCACGATTCTTAGATTTATTCTAAGTATTGAAAAGTCGCCTTAAGTGGTGCACGATATTAAGCCGTCTTAAGTGATGCGTGAGATTAAGTCGTCTTAAGTGATGCATGTGTTTTAGATTTATTCTAACTATTGAAAAGTCGCCTTAAGTGGTGCACGATATTAAGTCGTCTTAAGTGATGCACGAAATTAAGTCGCCTTAAGTGGTGCACGATATTAAGTCGTCTTAAGTGATGCACGAAATTAAGTCGCCTTAAGTGGTGCATGATGATAAGTCGCCTTAAGTGGTGCAAATTAGTAAATCGTCGGGAGTGACGTACGAGAATGTCTTAAGTGTCGAAGTATCAACCTAAGCAAGTATAGTAAAGCCACTTGGAGAAGTGTATCGAAAAGATCGGAACTAAGAAAGTCTGATAAGGGCTCAAAGGCCCAACGATTACAAAAGCAAGGAAAATACAAAGACTCTAAAGATAAGTAGCTAGGCTTGGTCCTTGTCGGCGGCATCTGAGGGAGCGGGGTCCACGAGGTCGGCGGCAGAAGGCTCCACTGGGTCGGCCGCGGGAGGATCGACTATCGGGACATCCGCACTTGGAAGCTCTGCTGCGCCTTCGACAATTACGGGGGTACTCCCCCCATCACTCTCCTCAGAAAGAGCAAAGTATTTCTTCGCGTAGGGAGCAAGAGAAGGAGACTTGTCGAAGTTGATGGCGTCGCCATACTCTAGGTGGAGCTCATCAACCGCATTGAAGAGAGTGTTCTCCACCTCCGCGCCGAAGAACTTCATAGCATCAGCCTGGAAGTCTTCAGACCCCCGATAATCATCCCGGCCCTTGGCCTCAGCCGCGACCAGCTGCGCAGGAACCCCCGCGACTTGCTCCTCCAGAGCCTTCTTCTCGAGGACCAGCTTGTCCTCAGCAGCCTGCCGCTCCTGTCGCTCCCGCCTCAGGAGCCCTTCGAAATCCCCGACCTGCTTTTGGAGGTCCTGAACCTTTTTGTCAAGGATGGCATGCTCCTTGGCAAGTTTCCCCCGCGAAGACTTGGAGGCCGCAAGATCCTCCTTAAGCTTGTCGATGGCCGCCCGGTCCTGCTCCCGGGACTCATCATAGGCGATGAGGTACCCAAAAAGACGGTTGAAGTCCCCGAGCTCCTACAATAGAAGAAAGAAAAGTGTTAATGGACAAACAACCAGATTTACCAATGAAGAGGGAGAAATGAAGTTTTACCTCTATCCGACGCAGGGACATCTCTCGAACATCCCGATGCATAGCCGTCCGATTCAGGGAAATCGGGTACCGCATGGTGGGCAGGATCGAACCTGCCAGCAGATGCAGAGCCAGAACCTCATGCTGGTCCCCTTGTCGAAGCTGGACCCCTTGCAGCGTTTCGATTGGAGTCTAGGGGGCATCCACTTGCGCGGGGTTGAAGGCCCTGTAGAAACTCCCGTCGAGAGGGACAGGAGGAGGACCAGCACGAGTCGTGGAGGGGCACGCCTCCAGCTCGACCCGGGCGGGGGAAGGAGTGAAGTTGTGGATGGGCGACGGCTGTCGCTGCTGCGGAGAAGATGAAGGGGGCAGCCCCTGAGAGGTTGGTTTCAAGGGGGACTGCCCTGTCCTCCGACGATGACGAAGGGAGCCACCCTCATCAGTCTCCTCGGAGGAGTCCAAGGTTTCCACCCGACGAAACTGTTCGCCGGTCGGGGTTTTCTCCCCAGTTGAGGGAGGCGCCCCTGTTGAAGACGGTGCAACCACGGAAGCTTCAGCACCCGATGGAGCCCCTGAGCGACCTGCACCTAGAGGACGAGAGGCTTCATAAATGTAATCAGGGAGTTCATCAGGATTCTTACACCAAACAATACGTCGGGAGACATATTGATCCTTCCCGTGGTAGTGGTAGTAGCCCGCCTTCAGGACACGAGGAGTTTCGCCTCGAAGGATTCGTCTAATGTCAGCAATACGGGCCTCCCTGGTCGAAGGAATCAAATCCTTCGGGACCATCCTCCTATACGATTTAATAGCGATTCAGAGCTTTTTACCTTCTTAAGCACTCTGGACGTCAAAGAGTTGGTCCAGCTCCACGCGCTTCCGCTTAGGTTGCTCCGCAGAAGGAGACCCCGACGGAGCAGCAGCCTTCTTGGCGGACTTCCTCTTCCGCGAAGGACGGACGGCATCCGTCTCCCCCTGCTTAAGGAACAGATCGGTCAGTACGTATACCCTCTTGGCTGCAAAAAGTAAGAGAAAAGAGTTAGAGATTTACCCAGGGAACCACATTGGAGGGGCTGTCGAAGAGCTGCCCCCCGGAGATTATGTCGAGGATTCGGATCCCGGCGTTCACCAGGTCCCGCTCCACGAGAGAATTGGCGTCGAGGGGAGTGTAGGACTCCCCCCATCGGTAAAGCTGGATAAGTTGAAGAGTCTGGAAGTCTTCATCAGTGTAGGTGTGGAAAGCGGGAGGAGAGTCCGCTTCCACCTCCCATCGGGGCCACGGGATCGAAGAATGTTGGATGAAGAAGTAGCTCCTTTTCCATCCACTGTTGTCGGACCCCGTATCAACCAGGAGTCCCCGACCCTTGACCACCTTCCAGGTGTCATTGGTCCAGTTACACCGTCCAAGTTGTGCCTTGTTCCACTTCGGCATTCGGGGGTAGAAGGCGCAAACCCCCGCCTCGTTGCACTTCATCCCGTAGAAGGTCTTGAAGAGCTTGAGGCTGTATACCCACCGTTGTCGGAAGCAAAGGACCTGGAAAGCATTCCACAGGCGAATGGCATGCGGAGAGAAGGTGGTCGGATGAGTTTTTAATGCTGGCACATCTCGACCAGATTACCACAGAAGGGGAATCTGATCCCCGCTGATACTTGCCCCGTAGAGACAAATACCTCCCCTTTTCGGGGACGAGTAACCTCAAGGTTACCCGAGGGGCGAGGCCAGGGGTACGGGAAACGAGGTTCCCAAGTAGAAGTGATGCACCCCTCTCGGAGAGCTGCATCATAAGCGGTGTTGGAAATTTCATTCAGAGCATAATCAAAGTTGAAAGGCTTTCTCCCCTCAGAGCTGGATCCACTGTCTGAAAAGTAGCAATGGCAAGGAAGGCACAGTGGGATTTTCGGAAAGCTGCAAACAAGGAAAAGATGAACAAGCAACGAAGAAGAAATCCTTACCAGACATGACGAATTGGAGGTTGAAGGAATGAACTGGGCGTTGCCGGAAAGATGGTTGGAAAAGCACTAATGGTCTTCGGAATCGCAAAAGCTTGAAATCACGAAGGTTATAGAGAGCTCCTGAAAATTCGAAGACGGTAAAAGTGATCCAACACCCACGGTTAGGGTTTTATAGGCGAAGAGGACAGTTGAAGGGACACTTCGATCCGAGTCGTCGAAGTTGAAGAGTTTTAATCTAGACCGTTGAGATGGAACGTGCAGAAGGGCAACGGGCGTAATGATGAAACGGCCTGAAAAGCACTTTTCAGAAGAAACAGGCACGAAAAATCAGGCACGAGTGCCGAAGACGTCGCTTCACTAGTTGCTGCATTTAATGACCTGGGGAATCAAAAAGTCCCCTCGGATTTAGCAGTTATCCACAAAGCATCGAGGAAACGTGAAGGAGAAGACTAGTATTGAGTGACTATGCCAAGGGAAAGATCCCCGATTCCAATGTCGGGAGGTTGGGAGTTGGAAGACACGACGAACTAAAAGTCCCTCATGTCTTGGGGGCAAATGATGGGTTCGACTACAGCCGTTAGGCCCTTTAACGGTGAGGAAACGGCAAATAGGCCCGGTGGGCCCTAAACGAAGGCCAAGATGGCCCAGGCAAAGGATCCCGACGAAGGGAGTCCGAGGATGAGAGGTCCCGACAGAGTCGGACCTGACAAGCGAGATGAACGCTCCCGACGAGCTGCCTCTGAGTAGGCCCCGATGATGAATCCCTGAGAACAATAGGCCCTGTCACGATGACGAGGGGCCCTGAGCGGTGACCTAACGAGATAACTCTGGAGTCCCCGACGTTAGTCGGGACTCGCTATCAGAGGATAAGGCTGAGATACGCGGGGCGTGGCCGAGGTACGCGGAACGTGGTTAAGATACATGGAGCGTGGCCGAGATACGCGGGGCGTGGCCGAGATAAGCGAGATCATGGCCTAGATAGGCGGGATCACACCCGAGATACGCGGGATACGGGCTAACCACCCCCAACGGTTCACCAGGTAACCGAGGTACCTCTTCGCCTATAAAAGGGTAGAGGTCACCTCAGATCACTTACGTTGAAATACCTTACTTGAGATTACTGCTTGCCAGTCCGTACGAGATACTCATTTAAGCATCGGAGAGGGATTCTGGGTCACCGCCCGGTCTATCCCCTCTTGCAGGATTGCGTGGAGCGAAGGAGATAGGATCGCCGTCAAAGACCGTACCGGAGTTCCACCGTGATCCAACAGCAAGTACCATCCTAATGGAAGTGATTCTGGTTACTGAAGAATAGGTATCAAAATAATCCAGTCTTCCCTTTGTCTGTATCCTTTGATGACAAGTCGGGCTTTATATTTATCTATCGAACCATCTGCTTTCATTTTACGTTTAAAGATCCACTTGTAGCCTAGCGGTTTGCTTCCGGGCGGAAGATCCACTAGCTCCCAAGTGTGATTCTGCAAGATGGATTCAATTTCACTATTGATTGCCTCTTTCTATAGAGGACCCTTAGAAGAGTTTACAGCTTCTTAGTAAGTCTGAGGTTCAGCTTCAAGCATATAGGTCAGAAAATCTGGACCGTAGGATTTTTCAATCCTTGCCCTTTTACTTCTCCTGGGCTCGACCTCGGTTTCAACCTCGGTCTGCTCCTCATGTTCTCGGCCTTGACTATTTTCCTCAATAGTCTCATATGCTTGTCTTGAAGAACTAGCTTCTCCTATAGAATTAGTTTCTCCTCTAGACTTAGCCGGATATATATTTTCAAAGAAATATGCATTTCTTGATTCCATTACCTTGTTTTTGTGTATATCAGACACTTTTGATTCATACACGAAGAAACCGATATACGCTACTGTTCTGAGCATACCCTATAAAAATGCAATCAACAGTTCTAGGGCCTATTCGCACCTTCTTCGGGGGAGGTATCATTACCTTAGCAAGACACCCCCACATTCGAAGGTGATTGTAAGAAGGTTTCCTCCCTTTCCATAATTCAAAAGGAGTTTTCTCTTCCTTCTTTCGGGGTACCTTATTCAAAAGGTAATTGCTAGTCAAAATAGCTTCCCCCCACATGTTCTAGGGCAACCCCGAACTAATCAACAAAGAATTCATCATTTCCTTCAAGGTCCGATTTTTCATTTCCGCGACCCCATTTGACTGGGGTGAGATCGGAGCAGTGACCTGATGAACAATTCCATGTTCAGCGCAAAAATCTGCAAACGGAGCTTCATACTCGCCTCCTCTGTCACTGAGTAACATTTTTATTTTCTTGTTGAGTTGATTCTCAACTTCTTGTTTATAGATTATGAATTTCTGAATTGCTTCATCTTTTCCTTTCATCAAGTATACATAGCAAAATTTCGTACTATCATCTACGAAAGTAATGAAGTATTTATTCCCACCTTGCGTTTGAACATATTTCAAGTCACAAACATCGCTATGTATTAGATCAAGAGGTTCAGTAAATCTTTCAACTGGGTGAAACGAAGTCCGAGTAAGTTTCGCTTCAACGCAAACTTCACATTTTGGTTCTTGATCTATTTTTAATTTAGGAATATGCTCCATGTTAATTAACTTCCGCAAAGAATCAAAATTAACATGTCCTAATCTACCATGCCATAAATTAGGAAACTCAAGCAAGTAAGCAGAAGATGAAGCATTCTTATTCATGTTCTTTTTCGGCGCAACGGCCATTAGAGACATCTTGAACATCCCACCATTCTCATATCCCTTACCAATGAAAACACGATTCTTGGTAAGTACAAACTTGTCAGACTCAAACACAAGACGTAAACCATGTTTGTTTAATAAGGCCCCTGACACTAAATTCTTCCGGATGTCCGGAACGTATAGCATATTGGTCAGGGTGAGTTCCTTGCCAAAGGTCATCTTCAACACGACCAGTCCTCTTCTTTTGATAGCCGACGAGGTAGAATTCCCCATGAACAGCGATTCTCCGGTTTCCTCTTCCTCCAAGCTTGTAACATAGCCTTGTTCGAACAAACATGCTTTGTGGCGCCGGTGTCCACCCACCATTCCTTCATGTTGGAATCAGCCATCTTTACCTCCGACACGACCGCGATCAAGCTAAGGTCCTCCATGTCCTCGGTGACCGTCGCCACATGGGCCTCCTGTTTATTAGGGAACCCACACTCAAACGATTTGTGGCCTACCTTGCCACAAGTGAAGCAGCTACCTTGGAAACGTTGTGGTGGTGGTTGAGAGCCTTGACCTCCTCGGGGTCCCTTACCTCCCTTGGAAGAATTGCCGCCTTTGGATTTCTTGGAGATACCGCCCTTTTGGACCTAGGTTTGCTCCTTTGTCATGCGGCTTCTTTCCTCTTCCACGAGAGCCCTGCCTGCTTGGACCCTGGTTATGTTCCACCACATTAACCTTGGTCGAGTTTGTCGTTTTCATTGGGCCAACCAGATTTCCCTAGGCATTCTTCTGGAGACCCTCCTGGATAGCGATCCTGTTGAACACCTCTGCCACCGTCATCTCCTTTGTTTTATGCTTCAGGTAGCCCTTGAACCAATCCCAGCTGGGGGGAAGCTTCTCCATGATCACAGCCGCTTTGAAAAGACTCGGTAAAATCCATATGCGCATCATGGATCTCCTGTAGCAAATTTAGGAGCGCATTCACCTACGGCATCACATATTTGTTATCAACCATTTTAAAGTCGAACAGTTTAAAACAAGGAATTTCTTCCTTGTGGCATCTTCCGACTCATATTTTTGACAGATGGACGTCCACAGCTCCCTCGAGGATGTCGTCCTGCTGTAAACGTGATACAATGGGTCGGTCAGACAGTTCATGATGGCGTTCCTGCACACGTAGTCCGAATGCTTACACGCATCTAATGCTAGGAAAGAGGTAGCATCATCAGGGACAATTGGCGGGGGCATATTTGTCAGGAATCTCTCCATGCTATGGAAGGTGATATAATACTTCATCTTCTCGCTCCATATTTTGACGTTCGTTTCGTCAAATTTTTCTTGTTTTTCCACCGAGGAAGCTAAAAGATGGGGCATGGCCATTCCTCAGTCCAAAGGTGCTCCAGCAAAGTTCCCCAATCCGAGATTAGGAACAGCTCCGGATGAACTTGCACCTGGAGCAACAAAATTAAATCCACCACCGGGAATAAAATTCAGGCCGGTGGATACAGCAGTAGCAGCGGTGGCCACAATAGTCGGCTGCGGGAGTTCACCTCCTGTTCCCGGAATTGGCACAGATGTCACGGGGGCCATCTCGCACAAGAAGGGAATGGCAACATTGTTGTTGGGTTCCATCTGACAGCAAGAGAACAACAACGATAGTTTCCCGCAGGAAATGAAGTTCAGAAATATAATCCAACAACAACCCTGATAATCAACAATAAAATTGCCTTAAGAATGTTGGCAAATATCAGGGTCGAAACTGCAAAACACAAAAGCTGAGGGATCAAACCACAATTTCTGAAACTTCGGTGACTAAAATGTAATTAGTCAAATTTTGGTTCTAACATTTAAATATATCCGAAATTACATGTAAAAATACATAAACGAATACGTGATTTTTAATACTGAGGCCCGTGCTAATCACAGTCTCCTTAAGGCAATTTCGCCCCACTCCATTTTCGGGTTATGCAAAGGAGTTTCAACACGGGACGATCACCTCCCAGGATTCAACAGTATCGTCAACACGTGTTATGAAACGAACACGTTTGACTGAACCGAACCTAATACCTTAACATAACAGGATCGATAAAGATGCCGACGACAACGGCAGAATAGACAAACAAGAATAATGAAACAGATATGCTCTGAAAATGAATAACAGCAAGCTTGATAACATAGATCGGTCGACAGCAGCAGGCACCACCTGACAGCAGCACGCAGAGAACAGTATCAGACAACAGGAGAAGATTTTCGACAATGTTGTGAGTGTAAAAATTTGAGGGGATTATGCTTCTATTTATAGTGCAGATAACACTGCTTAGCATTAATGAATTGAATAATTAGAGCAATAAATCAACTGAAATAAATGACAGCTATTATACTCTAATGATGGCAATTGTTAAGTTCATATTCACTTCATTTACTCATCTGTCAGCTGATTCATTGAACCTGGACGGAACCAGAGACCGGTTCAGCAAGACTAGACCCGCGCAAGGCAAGCATTTCCTAACCGACATTCGTGTACGTACGTCGCGGGCACGCACACAAGCCAAGCTTACCGGGGTGGGTATTCGAACCACTCGACAGCACCCCCCCTGCGCGCGTGGAGAGAGCCTTTCATCTAGTAAGATGTTACTAGTATAAAATGAATTGCACTTTATAAACTAGAAGAAAACCAAATTTCTGGCCGGTGTGGTATTGAAATATCACATAAGCAAACACAATTTCCATTCAAACCACTCAAAAATGGGCTTCAAAGAAAACCCATCAAGGCCCACGAGGCTATACAGCCAAAAATCCCCCACATGAATGGAAATTGGAAACCTAACGCTCTAGACTCGAATGTTGTGTTCAACGGTTAATACCTGCAAAGGATAGGTAGGGGTAACCCCTTTGAACCTACCCCTTGTGAGATCATGCCTTCTCTACTGACTGGTCGGTAGACGCGATGTCCTTGAACCGACTGTCGTTGGTGTAAATGACGACATAACCCACACAGGTACCTTCCTAGTATAGTTCGGTTCACGCCCTGTGATCCCTAGGCCCTGGATCACTAGCCTGGTTCTGCAAGCGTTTCTAAGAATTACGCCCTCAACAACTCCTTTCGAAGCGGCCCCACTTCTCACTCGTATAGCTGAATCTTATATCTCAAGAGCATTATCACGACTCTGAGTTCTCCTTACGAATCATTAAAAGCTTTGCGGAAAATGTGATTTCAATCATGTAATATCCAATTACTATGCTCGGTTTAACTGTTGATTTAAGATCAACACGGGAAAAAGCTTAACCTCATCTCCATCACTGTTTGCATCATAGGAATGGGCTCGGGGTTTGATCCCCACAGTGACCACACTCACTCTTGTGATTAGGTTGTCCCTTTGAACCAAGTTCTTGGGATCTCCAGTCATCATGGTTGGGTTTTCCTTCTCAAGAGCGTTTCCTCCACGGGCTTTAGCCCCATTCCTTTCAATGCTTGGCCAAATAACTCTCTGTTTAACCCTTTGGTTAGCGGATCCGCAATATTATCAACCGATCTCGTAAAGTCGATCGTGATAATTCCGATAGAGAGTAATTGTTTAATGGAACCGTGTCTTCGACGGATATGTCTTGACTTTCCATTATACATAAGATTGTGCGCTCTGCCGATTGCGGCTTGACAATCGCAATGAATGCAAATTGCGGGCACAGGTTTTGGCCATCTCGGAACATCCTCGAGGAAATGGCGTAGCCATTCTGCCTCTTCGGAACACTCATCCAGTGAAATAAACTCAGACTCCATCGTGGATCTGGCTATGATTGTTTACTTTGAGGATTTCCACGACACTGCTGCACCTCCTAAGGTGAATACGTAACCACTCATACTCAAAGAGTCCATGTCTCTGGAATCGGACACCCAATTTGCATCACTATAGCCTTCGACCACATAAGGATACCTTGTATAGTGTAAACCATGACTCCGAGTATATCTTAGATACCTCGGTAACCTGATTACCCCATGCCAGTGATCAACACTGGGGTTACTCGTATATCGACTCAAAACACTTACAGCGTGAGCAATATCTGGCCTAGTGCATGACATTAAGTACATGACACTTCCTATAATTCGAGCATACTCAATTTGGGAAACTAAATCTCCCTTGTTCTTTGAGAAGTACTTACACGTATTTATCGGGGTACTGACCTTGTTCTTGTCATCTTTAATAAATTTATCCAAAATCTTATCAATGTAATGACTTTGACTTAGAACGAGACCTTTTGATGTTCTGTGGATTTTGATTCCAAGAATCATATCGGCAAGACCCATATCTTTCATGTCGAACCTCGAACTCAACATATGCTTTGTGGACCGGACCATCTCATCGTTACTTCCAACAATAAACATGTCATCTACGTAAAGACACAGAATAACATAACATTTAACTGTATCTCTTACGTAAATACATTTGTCACACTCATTTATTTTGAAACCTTTCTCCATCATAACGCTGTCAAATTTATGATGCCATTGTTTAGGCGCCTGTTTTAGACCATACAGGGATTTGACAAGCTTACATACTTTCTTTTCCTGCCCTCGCGCAGAGAAACCCTCAGGTTGTTCCATGTAGATTTCTTCCTCTAAATCTCCATTTAAGAAAGTTGTTTTCACATCTATTTGATGTACTTCTAAATTTCGCAACGCTGCAATAGCAAGTACCATCCTAATGGAAGTGATTCTGGTTACTGAAGAATACGTATCAAAATAATCCAGTCCTTCCCTTTGTCTGTATCCTTTGATGACAAGTCGGGCTTTATATTTATCTATCGAACCATCTGCTTTCATTTTACGTTTAAAGATCCACTTGTAGCCTAGCGGTTTGCTTCCGGGCGGAAGATCCACTAGCTCCCAAGTGTGATTCTGCAAGATGGATTCAATTTCACTATTGATTGCTTCTTTCCATAGAGGACCCTTAGAAGAGTTTACAGCTTCTTGGTAAGTCTGAGGTTCAGCTTCAAGCATATAAGTCAGAAAATCTGGACCGTAGGATTTTTCAATCCTTGCCCTTTTACTTCTCCTGGGCTCGACCTCGGTTTCAACCTCGGTCTGCTCCTCATGTTCTCGGTCTTGACTATTTTCCTCCATATTCTCATATGCTTGTCTTGAAGAACTAGCTTCTCCTTTAGAATTAGTTTCTCCTCTAGACTTAGCCGGAAATATATTTTCAAAGAAATATGCATTTCTTGATTCCATTACCGTGTTTTTGTGTATATCAGACACTTTTGATTCATACACGAAGAAACCGATATGCGCTACTGTTCTGAGCATACCCTATGAAAATGCAATCAACAGTTCTAGGGCCTATTCGCACCTTCTTCGGGGGAGGTATCATTACCTTAGCAAGACACCCCCACATTCGAAGGTGATTGTAAGAAGGTTTCCTCCCTTTCCATAATTCAAAAGGAGTTTTCTCTTCCTTCTTTTGGGGTACCTTATTCAAAAGGTAATTGTTAGTCAAAATAGCTTCCCCCACATGTTCTAGGGCAACCCCGAACTAATCAACAAAGAATTCATCATTTCCTTCAAGGTCCGATTTTTCCTTTCCGCGACCCCATTTGACTGGGGTGAGAACGGAACAGTGACCTGATGAACAATTCCATGTTCAGCGCAAAAATCTGCAAACGGAGCTTCATACTCGCCTCCTCTGTCACTGCGTAACATTTTTATTTTCTTGTTGAGTTGATTCTCAACTTCTTGTTTATAGATTATGAATTTCTGAATTGCTTCATCTTTTCCTTTCATCAAGTATACATAGCAAAATTTTGTACTATCATCTACGAAAGTAATGAAGTATTTATTCTCACCTCGCGTTTGGACATATTTCAAGTCACAAACATCGCTATGTATTAGATCAAGAGGTTCAGTAAATCTTTCAACTGGGTGAAACGAAGTCCGAGTAAGTTTCGCTTCAACGCAAACTTCACATTTTGGTTCTTGATCTATTTTGAATTTAGGAATATGCTCCATGTTAATTAACTTCCGCAAAGAATCAAAATTAACATGTCCTAATCTACCATGCCATATATTAGGAAACTCTAGCAAGTAAGCAGAAGATGAAGCATTCTTATTCGTGTTCTTTTTCGGCGCAATGGCCATTACAGACATCTTGAACATCCCACCATTCTCATATCCCTTACCAATGAAAACACGATTCTTGGTAAGTACAAACTTGTCAGACTCAAACACAAGACGGAAACCATGCTTGTTCAATAAGGCCCCTGACACTAAATTCTTCCGGATGTCCGGAACGTATAACACATTGGTCAGGGTGAGTTCCTTGCCAGAGGTCATCTTCAACACGACCAATATTCTGCTTTTGATAGCCGATGAGGTAGAATTCCCCATGAACAGCGATTCTCCGGTTTCTTCTTCCTCCAAGCTTGTAAACATAGCCTTGTTCGAACAAACATGCTTTGTGGCGCCGGTGTCCACACACCATTCCTTCATGTTGGAATCAGCCATCTTTACCTCCGACACGACCGAGATCAAGCTAAGGTCCTCCATGTCCTCGGTGACCGTCGCCACGTGGGCCTCCTGTTTCTTAGGGAACCCGCACTCAAACGATTTTGTGGCCTACCTTGCCACAAGTGAAGCAGCTACCTTGGAAACGTTGTGGTGGTGGTTGAGAGCCTTGACCTCCTCGGGGTCCCTTACCTCCCTTGGAAGAATTGCCGACTTTGGATTTCTTGGAGATACCGCCTTTTGGACCTAGGTTTGCTCTTTTGTCCTGCGGCTTCTTTCCTCTTCCACGAGAGCCCTGCCTGCTTGGACCCTGGTTATGTTCCACCACATTAACCTTGGTCGAGTTTGTCATTTTCATTGGGCCAACCGGATTTCCCTGGGCATTCTTCTGGAGACCCTCCTAGGTAGTGATCCTGTTGACCACCTCTGCCACCGTCATCTCCTTTGTTTTATGCTTCAGGTAGCCCTTGAACCAATCCCGGCTGGGGGGAAGCTTCTCCATGATCACAGCCGCTTTGAAAGACTCGGTAAAATCCATATGCGCATCATGGATCTCCTGTAGCAAATTTAGGAGCGCATTCACCTACGGCATCACATATTTGTTATCAACCATTTTAAAGTCGAACAGTTTAAAAAAAGGAATTTCTTCCTTGTGGCATCTTCCGACTCATATTTTTGACAGATGGACGTCCACAGCTCCCTCGAGGATGTCGTCCTGCTGTAAACGTGATACAATGGGTCGGTCAGACAGCTCATGATGGCGTTCCTGCACAGGTAGTCCGAATGCTTCCACGCATCTAATGCTAGGAAGGAGGTAGCATCATCAGGGACAATAGGCGGGGGCATATCTGTCAGGAATCTCTCTATGGAAGGTGATATAATACTTCATCTTCTCGCTCCATATTTTGACGTTCGTTTCGTCAAATTTTTCTTGTTTTTCCACCGAGGAAGCTAAAAGACGGGGCATGGCCATTCCTCAGTCCAAAGGTGCTCCAGCAAAGTTCCCCAATCCGAGATTAGGAACAGTTCCAGATGAACTTGCACCTGGAGCAACAAAATTAAATCCACCACCGGGAATAAAATTCAGGCCGGTGGATACAGCAGCAGCAGTGGTGGCCACAATAGTCGGCTGCGGGAGTTCACCTCCTGTTCCCGGAATTGGCACAGATGTCACGGGGGCCATCTCGCACAAGAAGGGAATGGCAGCATTGTTGTTGGGTTCCATCTGACAGCAAGAGAACAACATAGCTAGTTTCCCGCAGGAAATGAAGTTCAGAAATATAATCCAACAACAACCCTGATAATCAACAATAAAAATGCCTTAAGAATGTTGGCAAATATCAGGGTCGAAACTGCAAAACACAAAAGTTGAGGGATCAAACCACAATTTCTGAAACTTCGGTGACTAAAATGTAATTCGTCAAATTTCGGTTCTAACATTTAAATATATCCAAAATTACACGTAAAAAGACATAAACGAATACGTGATTTTTAATACTGAGGCCCGTGCTAATCACAGTCTCCTTAAGGCAATTTCGCCCCACTCCACCCTCGGGTTATGCAAAGGAGTTTCAACACGGGACGATCACCTCCCAGGATTCAACAGTATCGTCAACACGTGTTATGCAACGAACACGTTTGACTGAACCGAACCTAATACCTGAACATAACAGGATCGATAAAGATGCCGACGACAACGTCAGAATAGACAAACAAGAATAATGAAACAGATATGCTCCGAAATTGAATAACAGCAAGCTTGATAACATAGATCGGTCGACAGCAGCAGGCACGACCTGACAGCAGCACGCAGAGAACAGTATCAGACAACAGGAGAAGATTTTCGACAATGTTGTGAGTGTGAAAATGTGAGGGGATTATGCTTCTATTTATAGTGCAGATAACACTGCTTGGCATTAATGAAGTGAATAATTAGAGCAATAAATCAACTGAAATAAATGACAGCTATTAACTCTAATGATGGCAACTGTTAAGTTCATATTCACTTCATTTACTCATCTGTCTGTTGATTCATTGAACCTGGACGGAACCAGAGACCGGTTCAGCAAAACTAGACCCGCGCAAGGCAAGCATTTCCGAACCGACATTCGCGTACGTACGTCGGGGGCACGCACACAAGCCAAGCTTACTGGGGTGGGTATTCGAACCACTCGACTGCACCCCCCCTGAGCGCGTGGAGAGAGCCTTTCATCTAGTAAGATGTTACTAGTATAAAATGAATTGCACTTTATAAACTAGAAGAAAACCAAATTTCTAGCCGGTGTGGTATTGAAATATCACATAAGAAAACACAATTGCCATTCAAACCACTCCAAAATGGGCTTCAAAGAAAACCCATCAAGGCCCATGAGGCATTACAGCCAACAAATGAAACACCTTGATTGCTCTCTTCTTGACATATCTAGTTTCATAACACGTTCTCAACATGAATTGCTCAAAAAATGAAATTGTTCTTGAACCTCATCGTTCCCTTCCATGATCATATATATGTTCGTCTATTATAGCATGAATTATTTTCTTATGATGAAATGGAAGAGAAGTGAACATGCATTGCGATGAAACGACCACTATACGTGGGCAGTGATGGAATTAGCTCTTCAAGGCTTGATCTCCTTTAGTTGATTGTCTTCCTTCCATTCGTCACGTTCGGTCTTATGTCTTGTTACGTCCGCTCGAAGAACCTGCAAGAAGGGGTAGCCGAGTTGAGGCCCGGTAAACCCAATCTTATACTTAAGTCAGCTCCCGTTTTAGAGAGATAAAGCAATAGCTCAAGTGTAGAGAGAGAAAGATAGAGATTCACCTCAAATGAATAGTAGAGTTGAGTATTTATAGGGTCTTGAGTCGTTATTCTCGAGTAGGAGTTAATCGTGTGCGAAATAGTGTTATTCCAGGATAGTTACCTCATTAATCGCGAATAAACTATGTTAAGCTTGGTTGGCAACAGAGGGGTTTACAAGTCGATGTAAGGGTTCAATTTGCTTTTCCCGTAGATGACAATAAGGGGGTGCATGGAGTAACCATGTCATGATGTAAGGATGTAGAGTAGCATGGACTACCCTTGTTGGGGTGTAAATATAGGGATGCATGGACTACCTTTGTTGGGGTGTAAGTGTCAGACCTAAATCTAACCTAGGGCGGATTACGTTTTGAAAACGTGCAATTTTAAAAGAGTCGCCACTAGTTAATTATTAGGTTAACTAGAATCCTAAATTACCTAAGCGAATAATGAATTAAACACCTAGGCGTAAAATCGGTCTACGATTAGAAATTCGAGTTCGGGGGTTCTATTACAAATTAAAAATATAAATTTTTAACTACGCCCTTTCGGTACTCAATTCACTTAATTTGCCAAATTTACTTTTTAATATATATTTTATTCAATTAATCTAACGATGTCAGGATTTAATCTATTTTTTTATCCTATACAAAACTATTATCAAATATTGACCATCTAAAACTAATTATAATTTATAACTCCTAATTAAAATCTAAAAAAAATATCAAAATTATTAAACATACTGAGATTCATACAAAACCCAATATAGATTTAACATACATACATGATTTATCCAATCCAAATTAACCAATTACATTAAATACCTAATTAATCATAATATAATAATAAAACAACAGAAATTGAATAATTAATAAACAATATAAGAATATAATTAATATATATATATATATATATATATATAAAACTCACCTCCCTTGGGACAGCAAGCACCGGAACAGGGACAGACGACGGGCGGTGGGGCGAGCTCCGGCACAGCAGCAGCTCAAGCGTGTCGGAGCTCGGGCAGACCAGCAGGGACGGACGACGGCGGACCTGGCAGTCGAAGGGCGAGGAGGAGTGGACGGCATGGCCGGAGTCGGATTCGAGATCTGGCTCTCGTCGGACCTGGGCTGAGGGCAGCGAACGTGGCTCCGGTAGTCACGGTGAGGACAGGGTCAGCTGAGCAAGACGAGGTGTCCCCAGGCGATGTGGTCGTGGCTCCGGCGATGGAAGGTAAGGGCCGGCGATGGCCTTGTCGGGAAGGGAGAAACAGAGAGAGAGAGAGAGAGAGAGAGAGAGAGAGAGAGAGAGAGAGAGAGAGAGAGAGAGAGAGAGAGAGAGAGAGAGAGAGAGAGGGAGAGAGACGGACGGGTCGGAGGGAGGTGACCAGGCGACGGACGGCGGTGGCGGTCGGCGTAGGGCGCCGGATGGAACCGAGGGCGGTGGTCGGAGGGGCCAACGGCATGGTCGGATGGACGACCACAGGCGATGGAGCCAACTCCTGCAGGCTACGTGTTGCAGTTCCAGCAGCAATTAATTAAAAAAAAAATACTTCATCACTAGGAGACAAAAAAAAGCACGATTTTCGAGAACTAATGGTAATATTATTGATGGTGTGTTTTTTTTTCCACGAGAAAACAATGTATTATTGGTATTGTGGTGTATTTCGTCTGTGTATTACAATGTAAACCTAGACCCTTATTTATACTAAAAACCTAGTCTAGTTATAGATAAAATTTAAATAAAAAATTTCTAATAGTAATTATTCTAGAGAACATTCCTAAGGATATATATCTTTACAGATAATTATTTTTTTGAATAAAAAATAATATATGGAGATAAATATCTTATAGATTATTCTCTAAAAAAAACTAATAATTATATATATTTGTTTTTAAATATTCCGAAAATATTAAATCTATTCGAAATAATTTAAAATATATTTTATAATAATCTCCCTAATGTACCCTTAAGCATTTTTGGAGACTTTGTGGCTTGACGCGTCCGGTTTGACGTATCATGTGTAACGTCGTTACGTCCGGGTCAAAATCGAGTGTTTACAGTTTGCCCCTCTTTGGACGAACTCCCGTAGAACGTGTTCGAAGGGGTTTGTCCAAAGAGGAAGAAACACTGATTTTGACCAGAAAGTATATTCTCTTCCAATTCTTCGATTTCTTCAAGGTGGCTCATACGCTTATTCTGGTGCGGAAACGATAAAACCTCTGTCGGCGGGACGCCTGTTGGCGATGCCTCCATTAGCAATGCAGAAAGTAAAGACTCCAGTGGCGGTGCGGTAAAGAAGAGCCTCTTGTGGCGGTGCGAAAAAGTAAAGCCTCGGTCGGCGGTGCCCCTTTTGGCGGTGCCTCCGTTGGCGGTGCAGAAAAGTAAAAACCTCGATCGACGATGCCTCCAGTGGCGGGCGACAAGGAAAAGCCTCCAGTGGCGGTGCGGAAAGTAAATCCTCCAGTGGCGTACAGAAAAGTAAAGCCTCCAGTGGCGTGCGGGAAAGTAAAGCCTCCAGTGGCGTGCAGAAAAGTAAAGCCTCCAGTGGCATGCAATAAAGTAAAGCCTCCAGTGGCGTGCATAAAAGTAAAGCCTCCAGTGGCGTGCGGGAAAGTAAAGCCTCGGTTGGTGGTGCCCCTGTTGGCAGTGCATCCGTTGGCGATGCATAAAGTATAGCCTCCAGTGGCGATGCAGAAAGTAAGGCCTCCAGTGGCGAGTATTTTGAAAAGAGCCCCTAGTGGCGTCCGTTGGAGAAGAGCCTCTAGTGGCGTCCGTCGGAGAAGAGCCTCTAGTGGCATATGTCGGAGAAATGCTTCTAGTGGCGTCCGTTGGATAAGGGCCTCAAGTGGCTTGACTAATTGAATGCATGTCCCTAATTTTTGCCTAAATTGCGCATGACGCGACAACTTAGCGGGATCTTTTTTTTTTTTAATATCACATATTCTCTCCTTTTGCCACGGTCAAAATTTTAGACTGTGCCCCTCGGTTTACCTAATTTTTGCATGGATTGCCCCTTGGGGTTTTTATTCCTTCGGGATTTTATTTTCTCTCCTTTTGCCATGATTGCAATTTCTGAATTTGCTATCATGCCCCTCATTTCCTAATTTTGCCTAGGCTACCCTTTCGGGTTTTCAACCTAATGGAAGCGCTCTTTTTTTGGTAGCCGATTAAACGGTGGCTGTGACCCGTACTTTATTTCCCGTCTCGATGGGAGAGTATTTGTAGCCATTTGGAGAGTGGTTGTGACCCTTTCCTCACCGTCTTCAGTGTCGCGAGAGCTCTTTTGATTTGTAGCCATTTGGAGGGTGGCTGTGGCCCTTTTATTTATTTCCATCGTTGAAGTTCCGGGAGCGCTCTTTCGATTTGTAGCCGTTTCAAGGGTGGCTGTGGCCCTTTCAAATGATTTCCCGGCCTCACAAGATTCACGAGAATACTCTTTATATGTAGCCATTTTGAGGGTGGCTATGGCCCTTTCAACAATCTCCCATCCTCCTAGGATTCGAGGAACATTCTTTGTAGGTAGCCATTTTAGGGGTGGCTGTGGCCCTTTCACTCGTTTCCCGCCTTCAATGTTGCGAGAGTGCTCTATATCTGTAGCTGTATGAATGGTGGTTGTGGCCCTTTATTTTGTAGTCGTTTTAGGGACGACTGTGACCCTTTTTTATTTTCCCGCCCTTACAAGATTCGCGGGGTCACTCTTTTATCTGTAGCCGTTTGGAGGGTGGCTGTGGCCCTTTATTTTGTAGTCGTTTTAGGGACGACTGTGGCCCTTTTTATTTTCCGTCCTCAAAAGATTCGCGGGGTCACTTATTCTCCGCTTTTGATTTTGCGGGAGCGCTCTTTATCTGTAACCATTTGAATGGTGGTTGTGGCCCTTTATTTTATAGTCGTTTTAGGGACGACTGTGGCCCTTTTTTATTTTCCCGCCCTTTCAAGATTCGTGGGGTCACTCTTTTATCTTTAGCCGTTTGGAGGGTGGCTTTGGCCCTTTCACTTATTCTCCGCTTTTGATGTTGCGGGAGCGCTCTTTATCTGTAGCCATTTGAAGGGTGGTCGTGGCCCTTTTTTTATAGTCATTTTAGGGATGACTGTAAACCTTTTATTTGTAGTTGATTTAGGAACAACTGTGACCCTTTTATTTCTCTATTGCTCTCACAAGATTTGTACGAACGCTTTCTTTATTTTTCTGTAGCTGATTAAAGGGCGGCTGTGACCCTTAGTGGAATTTTTTTTTTTTTTTTTTTTGCTTCTTTTTTCATCTCATCTTTTTGCCATGACTGCCCCTGCGGGTTTTCAATCATGGCCCTCTCCCTGACCTTTGCCTAGGTTTTCAACCTAGCGGGAATTTATTTTTTTCTCTCTTTTTTCTTTTTTCAAATGGAAAGAAAATCTACAGAAACTAATCAACAACAACTATGTTACATGCCTCTAATAGCAGATTAAACCTTTTAATTTCTCAGAACTTCTCCGGAGGAAAACTTGTCAAATAAGTTGATTATGTCGATGTCTTGAGTGGAGGATCCTTTCAATGGGTGGACGACACCGACAATAATTTCTTCTTCTTCTTCTTCCTCTCAAATGCTCTTTCACTAGCACGGTCGATCTTCATGGAATCTCGATCATTTTTAATAGGAAGATCTCTAGATGTCTTCTATCTTCAACTATGCTTGATCTTAACTGGAATGCCCCACGGCTACATCTGACTGGTTCATAATTCGTCGCATGCTGGACGAATGGCCTGATTAACGAACACACATGGATGGTATTGAGTTTGGCACAGTAGTCCGCAAATGGTAAATTTAGGCATAGATATCGTCCGAGGTATCTGGGATAAATTCGATAGTTGGCATAAGAATGGTCGGCGAGCGAATGGCCGTACACGAGATGTGCTCTTCAGGATTTTTGATTTGACTGATTATCCAAGTTGCACAATGAGTAAGGAAAAACTCAAATTTCGGGGATAAAAATGATCACAACTTCTCTTACCTGGGAGTTGGATTTTTCAGTGGGCAATGTGCTCGCTATGCGACTGGACCTGCTGCATGTCCTGATTCTCCTGCTCCCCAACTTGTATATGTAGACCTGCTGAAAAGTACATGCCCCTAGTGGAAGACTAAAAATTTCAGAACTTTTTTCGGAAAAGGATTCGGTTGATCGAGTCAAGCTACATTGATCGGCACATTGAATCTTCACGGGATTCTTGATGATCTCTTGAAATTTTCTCATCTCCTGACATGTTAGATCTCAATGGGAGATGCCCCATGGTAACCACTGAATGGTTTAAACCTGGCCACATAACGGTTGTATACCTCGTCTTGGAAATCGTATGAATTTCGCACATGGTAGGTGAAATTTTCATGGAAACTCTTCGAAGCGCTCACGTTTCACACGGTTGCGGCATTGGTTGAAGTGGTCATCCGACCTGCAAAAGAGTAGGGACACTCAAATCTCAAGGAAAAAATTAAGTACAATTTAACGCACCTCAGCGTTAGATATCTCGAGTGTGCAATTTGTTCCTTGTGCAACTGGATGACTGCATGCTCTTTTTTTGTTGCCCCATTTAGCTGGCATAACTTATGTGTACATGATACCTTTACCAAGGGTACCTGAAAAGAGCGAATAAAAAATCAGTGTAGAGAATATGATAAATCATGCATGATTTTTTGAAAACTCTAATCTCATTCATTTCGTAATTTTGATTATTTTTTTTGAAAAGAAATCACAATTTATGATCAAATGTGTTTTGCGCCATCATGGAGTTTACTGAGTTTGCTGAGTGCATTATCTGGCTCGAACGCAGGACAAATGCTCAAAACAAAGTTTTTTTCAAAAAGGTTTTATCGTGATTTGTTTAAACTCGAATAGTAGCACTCAACTGCACAGTTAAACTATTTTCTCAAAAAAGAATCAAAACTCCCATTTAAATGCTCGCTCATGCGAATGTTGAAATGACGATCTTGCCAAAAAAATGCAATACACCTTGGATAAAAACGAATGACACTTTGAGTTTTTTTTTTAAATGCTCATGCATGCTCGAAAGTTAAAATTCTACTGTTAAGAAAGTACAACTTACAACATATTACCTGAATGACGCATATGAAATGCATTTTTGAAAGTTAAAATTATATTCTAAGAAATTCACAACCTACAACAGTTTACCAGAATAATGCATATGAAATGCATATTTTGAAATGAAAATTTCAGGTGGATTTTTTTTTTTAAATAATGCAATTGAGATGCATGCGTGAATTTGAAAGCTCTATAACTAAAAAAAAACTCACAATTTACCTGAAATGTTTTTTTATAAAAAAAAAATAATGCATATTGAATGCATGCTTAAAAAAAATCAGGTAAAAATGTTTTTTGAAAATGATGCATATGCAATTCATGTTTGAATTTAAAAAACTCTAAGAGCCTAAAAGAAATTACAAATTTTCTTAATTTTTTAAAAAAATGATGCACATTGAATGCACTAACAGAATTTTACAACTTACATGAAAAGTTTTTTTCAAAAAATAATGCGTATGAAACACATGCTTGAAATAAAACATTCTCGTAAGAGATTTTTTTAGAAAAAAAAAATGCATATGAAATGCATGTTCGAAAGGAAGCTCTAATAGCTAAATAAATTAATTTTTCTGAAATGTTTTTTTTAAGTAATGCATACGTAACGCACTAACAAAAATTACAACTTACCTGAAGAGTTTTTTTTTGTTTTTTTTTAAATAATGCGTATGAAACGTAAGTTCGAAATTAAAAATTCAGGTAAGAGATTTTTTATTTTTATTTTTTAAATCAATGCACATGAAATGCATGTTTGAAAATAAAAATTCTACAACTAAATAACTATTTTTTGGCCAAATAAATGACTAATTACTTAGCTGAAAAAAAGTTATATTTTTTATTTTTTATTTTTTTAAAATGCAATGAGATGAATGCATGAAAAATAAAGTTATACAAGCAGAACTATTTACCTGATAACATTTACAACAAAAAAAATATGGACAAAAATAACATGTTAGGGGTCTAAAAAAAGAGTGTGGCTTTGCTTTACAAGGTAGGTTCCACTGATAGGTTCCCGACAAGGTGGTTTCCTCTCCCCATCATATGGATCACAGGACCTTCACAAGCGACTGGAGTTTTTAGGAGTCGTACCGGCGGCCCAGCCGCTCCGGTCGTACCGTACTAAACCTCCGAGGTTTCTAGTCGCCCTGGGTTTTAGGCGTTTTGGACATTACACAAAA
This sequence comes from Clarkia xantiana subsp. parviflora, assembly GCA_036873135.1. Classification (NCBI taxonomy): domain Eukaryota; kingdom Viridiplantae; phylum Streptophyta; class Magnoliopsida; order Myrtales; family Onagraceae; genus Clarkia; species Clarkia xantiana. The sequence goes on from JAPTYO010000018.1 coordinate 5,493,294, forward strand.
GTGAGTGTGTGCGAATTTAAGTAATACATATACAACAAAGAAAAATAGTCAGTCATAAAAAATTAACTCCACACCTGAAATCACAAAAAAACAAGTTAGATCAGTGAAATTAAAATAAAATTAAAATTACAAAACTCTAACATGACAAAAAGTAAACATACTGAGCCCAAACCCTCTAAAACTTCCCCAGCAGAGTCGCCAAAATGTCAGACCGAAATCTAACCTAGGGCGGATTATGTTTTGAAAACGTGCAATTTTAAAAGAGTCGCCACTAGTTAATTATTAGGTTAACTAGAATCCTAAATTACCTAAGCGAATAACGAATTAAACACCTTGGCGTAAAATCGGTCTACGATTAGAAATTCGAATTCGGAGGTTCTATTAAGAATTAAAAATATAAATTTTAACTACGCCCTTTCGGTACTCAATTCACTTAATTTGCCAAATTTACTTTTTAATATATATTGTATCCGATTAATCTAACGATGTTAGGATTTAATCTATTTTTTTATCCTATACATAACTATTATCAAATATTGACCGTCTAAAACTAATTATAATTTATAACTCATAATTAAAATCTAAAAAAAATATCAAAATTATTAAACATGCTCAGATTCATACAAAACTCAATATAGATTTAACATACATACATGATTTATCCAATCCAAATTAACCAATTACATTAAATACCTAATTAATCATAATATAATAATAAAACAATAGAAATTGAATAATTAATAAACAATATAAGAATATGATTAATATATATATATGAAAAATAAATAAATAAAAAAACTCACCTCCCTTGGGACAGCAAGCACCGGAGCAGGGACAGACGACGGGCGGTGGGGTGAGCTCCGGCGCAGCAGCAGCTCAAGCGTGTCGGAGCTCGGGCAGACCAGCAGGGACGGACGACGGCGGACCTGGCAGTCGAAGGGCGAGGAGGAGTGGACGGCATGGCCGGAGTCGGATTCGAGATCTGGCTCTCGTCGGACCTGGGCTGAGGGCAGCGGACGTGGATCCGGTAGTCACGGTGAGGACAGGGTCAGCTGAGCAAGACGAGGTGTCCCCAGGCGATGTGGTCGTGGCTCCGGCGATGGAAGGTAAGGGCCGGCGATGGCCTTGTCGGGAAGGGAGAAACAGAGGAGAGAGAGAGAGAGAGAGAGAGAGAGAGAGAGAGAGAGAGAGAGAGAGAGAGAGAGAGAGAGAAGAAAAGGAGAGGGAGAGAGACGGACGGATCGGATCGGAGGGAGGTGACCAGGCGACGGACGGCGGTGGCGGTCGGCGTAGCGCAACTGACGGCGGTGGCGGTCGGCGTAGCGCGCCGGACGGAACCGAGGGCGGTGGTCGGAGGGGCCACCAGCGTGGCCGGATGGACGACCACCGGCGATGGAGCCAACTCCGGCAGGCTAGGTGTTGCAGTTCCAGCAGCAATTAATTAAAAAAAAAACTTTATCATTAGGAGACAAAAAAACACGATTTTCGAGAACTGATGGTAATATTATTGATGGTGTGTTTTTTTTTCCCCGAGAAAACAATGTATTATTGATATTGTGGTGTTTTTCCTCTGTCTGTTACAATGTAAACTTAGACCCCTATTTATACTAAAAACCTAGTCTAGTTACAGATAAAATTTAAATAAAAAATTGCTAACAGATAATTATTCTAGAGAACATTCCTAAGGATATATATCTTTACAGATAATTTTTTTTTTGAATAAAAAATAATATCTGGAGATAAATATCTTACAGATAATTCTCTAAAAATAAAATAAAAAACTAATTATTATATATATTTTTTTAAATATTCCGAAAATATTAAATATATTCGAAATAATTTAAAATATATTTTATAATAATTTCCCTATTGTGCCCTTAAGCATTTTTGGAGACTTTGTGGCTTGACGCGTCCGGAATTTGACATATCATGCGTCGTTACGTCCGGGTCAAAATCGAGTGTTTACAGTAAGGGTGTATTGATGTAAAGATTCATGGACTACCCTTGCTGGGCTGTAAGGGTGTAGTGATGAAGAAATGCATGGACAACTCTTGTTAGGGGTGTTAGGTTGTAGTGATGTAAGTTACCCTTTGCTAGAGGGTGTGAGTCCCCAACGTGCCTATTTTGGATGGTATCGAGAGATGCTTTTCCCTTAAGGCATTGACTCGATTGGTTTGGACCCTCAAACCAATAAGACCAAAATGATTGGTCTGATTGGTTTGGACCATCAAACCAATGGGACCACAATGATTGGTCCAATTTCTTTAAACTATCAAACCAATTTGACCAAAATGATTGGTCCAATTGGTTTGAACCATCAAACCAATCGGACCAACATGATTGGTCCGATTGGTTTGGATTATAAAACCAATCAGACGAAAGTGATTGGTCTGATTGGTTGGACCATCAAACAAGTTAGATCAAAATTATTGGTCCGATTTATCGGATCGGGAGGAGGGGATGGGAGGGGGTGAGGGGTCATCTTACAAGAATCATTCTCGCTCGCGTGTTTCGGGGACTCAACCAAAATTCGTACATTGCCTTAGTCGAAGTTTTTAATCGTCGAGTCGGAAGACACCTCAATTAGGTGCATATCCATCATTTACTCCCAACTCAAATGAATGTTTTGTATTTACTTGACTTTATTGTAGAGGTTGTACCCAATTGAGCTTGGGGTCTTTATTCAATGTCAAACTTGTTATTCTTGGCCCGAGTGATTTAATGGTTCGCCTGGACCTCTTATTCTTCTTGATCACCCATGGTGACTTATTGTCTACCATGGTGATTTTTGATCGTTGCTTCGTTGTAGAAAACATTATGATTATCCATGGCGACTCTTCGTCGACCATTGTGATTCTTATCGTTGTTCATTAAAGTAGATAACTTTTGGTCAACCATTGTGACTTGTTGTCAACCATGATGATTTAAGTTGGTCTTCAGGAGTAGATAGTTTTTTATCCCCCATTAAGTTGTTCATACAACCAGTAAGTCAATATATCTGGTCGGTTCTGTCTTCAATTAAATCGTTGGGTTTAGCCAACATTAGGTAACGCCGTCAAAATTGGGATTTATTTATTTATTATTATATTATATTAATTAATTATTATCACTCAATTCCAGTATGCAGCATTCCTTCATCCATGCTCTTTTCCTTCCCAAGTTCCAAATTTATCTTTGTTGCACCGATTATTGTGTCGTCATTTAGATAAACTCTTCAATTTCAGCTCCACTGTCGTTCTGATGCAATCAAAAAGAAGGAACTCACAAATTCATTCAAAATCATCGATTGAAGAATTATTACACATTTCCCGCCTGTTTAAAATTCAAAAGGTAGTTAGGAGCTAACAACAACCCAACTCCCATTATTTGCAAGAAAGTCCCTCAGCTAATAAACTGACTAAAACAACCCTAAAACTCTTTATCATATATCAAATACCCATCCCTTAAGCAACCTTGACCTCAAGGTGAGAAATCAGGAAAACAAGCCTGAATCTCATCCAAGTATTCCCATGTTGCCTCAATAACTGGCAAATCAAGCCACTGAATCAAGACCTTAACAACATCACGATGTCCTTTCTTAGCAATCTTCCGATCCAAAATTGCAGCTGGTTGGAAATGGAAGCGTGAATCCTCAGATGAAACTTTGGACAGAAGGATGACAGCTGGGATGGGGCCTTGGACCTTCTTTAGCAGTGACACATGAACTGTTGGATGAATCAGAGCATCACTAGATAAGTCCAAATGATAAGCCACCTTGCCAAATCTCTCCACAATAAGGAAAGGCCAATAATACTTGGATGATAGTTTAGCCCTTGAGGTCCTCTCGTAGTGCCCTGTCTGTAAGGTTGCAGCTTAAGAAACACCCAATCTCCCACATCAAAACTCCTGTCAGAACGATGACGATTTGCGTGTTGTCTCATACGATTCTGGGCCCTCAGAAGATGGTGCTTCAACATCTGAATTGTGTATTCCCTGATTTGCATCAGCCCATCCACTGATTCCACTCGAGAATCATTTGCAACATAAGGATTGTGTATTGGGGGATCTACTCCATTTAATGCCTGATATGGTGTCATTCCAATTGAAGAATGGAAGGTGGTGTTATACCACCATTCAGCAAGGGAAAGCAAATTGAACCATGATGTAGGCCTTTCAAAGCACCTGCATCTCAGATAACCTTCCAAACACCTGTTCACCACTTCAGTTTGGCCATCTGAATGTGGATGATAAGATGAGGACATATGTAAAGAAACTCCTTGCAAATGAAAGAATTCCTTCCATAAAGAGCTCAGGAATATGGCATCCCTATCTGATACAATGGTGGCTGAGCAACCATGCAGTTTAAACACCGAGTCAAGGTATACCTGAGCTACCCGACCTGCCGAAATTGGATGACTAAGTGCTTTAAAATGAGCATACTTAGTTTATCTATCAACCAAAACCAAAATAGTATCCTTTCCTTTAGACTTAGGCAAGCCCCCAATAAAATCCATCAAGATGTCAGTGAAAACAGCTTGAGGTATAGGAAGAGGATTGATGAGACCTGATGTAGCAATTGGTTCATACTTATTCCCCTGGAAAATGTGGCATTCTCTAAAAAAGTGCCTGACATGCTTACTCTGGCCCTTCCAATAGCAAATCTACTTTAACCTTTGCAATGTATTATGCAACCCATAATGGCCTCTCATAGAAGAATTGTGGCAAATCCTTATGAGGTCCTGCCTTAAAACAGCATCCCTTCCAATCACTAACTTGCCCTTCTTCTTCGACATCCCGAGTGAAATTAGGAATGATTGTACCCCCAGTAAAGCTTCAATTAAATGTTGCACATTCAAATCTCGTTGCCAACTTGCTTTAATTATTGCTGGTAAAGCAGTTTATAAATGAGATATTGCCATCATTAGCAACTCAGTTCCTTGGACTCTTGAAAGTGCATCTGCAGCCACATTATCCTTCCCCTTCTTATAAAATATCTCATAATCAAATCCCATTAACTTGGAGAGCCACGTGTGTTGTAAAGGGGTAGTTATCTTTTGTTCCATGAGGTGCTTCAAGCTATTTTGGTCATTCTTAATGATGAAGTGGCTCATAATCAAATAATAATGCCACTGTTTCACTGCAAAGATAATGGCCATCAACTCCTTTTCATACAAAGATAAGGTATGATGTCTTGGTGAAAGAGCCTTGCTTATGTAAGGCAGAGGGTGATGCTCTTGCATTAACACAGCTCCAATCCCTTTCGAAGATGCATCTGTTTCCACTACAAATGTCTTTGTGAAATCATGTAAGGCTAACACTGGGCAGCAACCATTGCTTCTCTCAGTACTTCAAAAGCAAGTTGAGCTTCATCAGACCACTTGAAGTTGTCTTTCTTCAATAGTTCAGTCAAAGGCTTGGCTAAACCTCCATAACCACGAATGAAACGCCTATAGTAACCTGTCAAACCCAAGAACCCTCTCAGATCTTTAATAGTCGTAGGAGTTTGCCAATGTTTTATTGCCTCAATTTTTGCTGGATCAGTAGCTACTCCAAGTCCTGAGATAATATGCGCTAGATACTCCATTGCTTCACCTCCAAAAGCACACTTTGAAAGCTTAGCAAACAATTCATGCTTCCTCAATAGTGAAAGTACCTCTCTAAGATGCTCACAGTGATCCTCAATTGACTTACTGTACACAAGAATATCATAAAAGAACACCAGCACGCAATGCCTCAGGAGGGAATGGAAAGCTGAGTTCATAAGAGCTTGGAAAGTGGCAGGGGCATTTGTGAGGCCAAATGGCAAAATCAAGTACTCAAAATGGCCTTGGTGAGTTCGAAACGCAGTTTTAGAAACATCATCTGGCCACATCCTGATTCGATGATACCTTGAATCTAAATCAATCTTAGAAAATACAATGTTACCATGTAACTCTTCAAGTAGCTCCTCCACCAAGGGAATAGGAAACCTATTCTTGATTGTTGCCTCATTAAGCCTCCTATAATCAACACACATCCTCCAGGATCCATCCTTTCTCTTCAGGAACACCACAGGAGAAGCAAATGGACTTTTGCTGTGCCTTATAACAACAAAATCCATCAGCTGCTGGGTCAACTTCTCAATTATGAGCAGCTTGGTACCTATCAGACTTTTGGTTAATGGTAGGTGACCCTTCCTTCAATATAATCTGATGATCATGACTTCTAGGAGGAGGTAAAGTAGTGGGCACTTGAAATATGTCCTCAAATTGATCAAGTAATCCAGATAATTGAATGTTTTGAGTGCATCCAACTACCTTAGAAGAATAGGCTGGTTCCCATCAACATTTACCAGTTGAACAATACAGAGCTGAGCTGACACTATCTCGTTTGGATATTTTAATAAGGCAGATATCTTCTCTCCTGAACAAAGAGATAATTCATTGTGCTCAGTTCCTTTTAACTCCACCTGCTTGCCATTGACCATGAATTGCATAGTCAACTTCTGAAAGTTCCACACAATATTATCCAAGGTCATAAGCCACTGAACTCCCAAAACCATGTCATAAATTTCTAATGGAATGTAAACTAAGTTCCTTGCATCATCCATTAAAATTAGGGACACATTTTGGTAAAAGGCAATTTACTGCCATCAGCAACACTGACATGCATTACAGCTACATCCACCATAGAACAAGCCAACTTACTAACTGACTTCTCATTGATGAAGTTATGAGTTGATCCTGGATCAACTAATATCTGAAGTTTACGTGTGCCCATGGAGCTAATAATTTTCATAGTGGAGAATGAATGTACCCCATTCAATGCATACATAGATAACTGAGGCTTTTCATACATCTCATAATTCATCATTTCCAACTCCTCTTCTTCAAACTCTAGCAATTGCTCCAAGCCCAAGCTGAAGAATTGCTTCTAAGGGAATTTATGGCCAGGTGTGTATTTTTCAAGACACCAGAAACATTCTCCTCTTGCTTTCTTAGCTTCCACCTCCTTAGCTGTCAGAGATCTAAATCCCTTGTTAGGAGCAGACTAAACTGGTTGAATTAATCTTAGGGGTGGTGCAGGAAGTAATGGAAACTTGGCAGCATTTGATGGAGGCATAACTCTATTGATACTTCCTTGATATTGATTTGATGCCTTCGTACTCACACCAACAGGTTTCATAGCCAAATTAGTCAGCTCATGTGCCTTAGCTAGAGAATAGGCATCTCTCAGCGTCTTTGGCCTAAACATCTTAATTAGACACATAATCTCATTTGTTAACCCTTTTAAGAAGATGCTAACAGCATACTCCTCACAAATGGAGACCTTATAAGCAAGACACCAAATGAACTGCAATATTCACGCAAGGATCCAGTCTGGAAAACCGTAGTCAGTTCTTCCATAGCATCCTCATAAACTGATTCAGAAAAATGAGCAGTGATTGCACGAATATAGTCAGGCCAGGGCAGCTCAACAACTGTAACTCCTCTAGTTTTCATATAAGCTTGGTGTCATTGCAACACATCTCCATCTAAATGAATTACTGCATACCTGAACTTCATGTCCTCAGGTGTATCATCCATGGTAAAGAAATGATCACACCTATAAAGCCAACCTTGAAAATCTTCACCATCGAATCCAGGAAAGTCGATTCTACCAAATCGTGCTGGCTGCTGTTGCTGGACTGCTTGTTGATTGATCCCTGGTTCATTCTGATCCAAACGAGGCATCGAAGTATCTCTAACACTGATTCCAAGGCTTTGCATTATAGGAGCTTGTTGAGTCATCAGTATGGATTGCTGAGAAGAGAACACATTCTGTTGAGACATCAATACAGATTGCTGAGATGAGAATGTATTCTGCTGCGACGCAATTGAAGTCACCAATTGACGCAACTCCGCCATCGATCTCTCCATCTCATCAGTTTTGTTCACCAAATCATCATTTCTTAACCTCTTGTCCTCTAGTATTGTCTACCATGACGATGAAAAATAGAAGTCAAATCTTCACCGGAAACGCAATCGGAATCGGGAGCTTGCCACACAGGGGAAAGAGGAACGTAGCTCGGATACCAATTGATGCAATCAAAAAGAAGGAACTCACAATTAATTCAAAATCATCGACTGGAGAGTTATTACACCTTTCCCGCCTATTTATAGTTCAAAAGGTAGTTAGGAGCTAACGACAACCTAACTCCCATTATTTGCAAGAAAGTCCCTCAGCTAATAAACTGACTAAAAGGACCCTAAAACTCTTTATCATGTATCATGTTCCTCCGTCCACCTTGCTGCAGGTTTGATTTCTATCGTCTCTAGTGACCGCCTCCTCCGGCTTCTACCCGACCGTTCTTCGCAGCCATCTGTGAAGGCTTGAGATGCATAAAATTCGGTTCTACATAATAAGCACAAATGTTATTTAGATCCTTAAGAAGCATCATTCAACCCCTATCAAGAACCCTAGCATCCCCTCCTCCATTATCTTGAATTCCAAGTGTTCAATCACTGTTACGCCGTTGCCGAACGCTTTACCGGTTTACTTTCGTAGGTGGGTTGCTGCCCATTCCATCTTAATGGACTCATTCAGTTAGAGGAGTTCATAGCTTACCTAACACAAGGTTCCCAAAGAGAAGGCATGTGGACAAGCCTCGCCGCAAAAGGGCCAGCTTGAAACCTCCATGCCGTTCTTCTCCATTGATTGCATTTTTTCACACCAAGTATTTTGATTTTCCTCACTTTTTTTCTCGTGAAAATGACCCTGATCCCCACTTGAAAAGAACATAGGACACTTCGTTAGTCTTTCATTTGTTTGGTAAAGGAAACTTCTGCATTTGATTTTTCTGAAAATAGATTTGCCTCAATGGAGACCATCCTGATAACAAATATGTGCAGACGAAGAAGCTTCTGTTGTATTGTATTTTGTCATAGCAAACTTGGGAAAATTTATGAAACTGCCCCTCTGCGATGTTCGAATTCGAAAAATGCCCCTCGGAATGGGGCATTTATGAAAATGCCCCGTCCCGCTGATAATATCAGCGGGACGGTCAGCGGGACATGACCTGTCCCGCTGACAGCCACGCGGGATGATCTGTCATCCCGCGTGGCTCTTGTCCCGCTGGTAATACCAGCGGGACGGGAACCCGACAAAACGGGTTCCCTAGGCGCAGGCATGCGCGCCTGCGCCTAGGGGAACCCGTTTTGTCGGGTTCCCCGTCCCGCTGGTATTACCAGCGGGACAGACTGGTCATTGACCAGCTGCTGGTCATTTTGACCGGCTGCCGGTCAAACCGGACCAGCTGCCGGTCAAAACCGGACCAGCAGCCGGTCAAAACCGGACCAGCAGCTGGTCAAAACCGGACCAGCAGCTGGTCCGATTTTTTGAACCCTTAGCCTATATATTTGTACTCCCTTCTACAATCTTAAAATTTATATTTCCTTTGTATTGTTTCTTCTTGTTTCAAACTAAGGTAAAGTAATGTAAGCTTATAAAATTTAGATTTTTTATAGTTAATATATGTTGTTATAATGCTACAATATATGCTTTTTGGATTTTCAGGAATGCCAACTCATTTGAGTACGTTGTGACATAGCAGAAGTTGTATATCAAAAGAGAGGTAACATACTGTTATTTTTTTTACTAAGCATTCTGATTATAATGATATGTATAGTACAACTATTATGTAAGATATAAAAATAAGAGATTATGATAATTATTTTTGTGCTGAACTAGTGTAGAAATTATAATGTAATTAAGAAAACGTAATTTTGCATGATTTTTGTTTAAATTTTTGAAAATCAGGATTTTCACATATATAGATTATAATGATGTATATATTACAACTATTATGTGAAATAAAATAAATAATAGGATATGATGACATTTTTATTGTGATGAAATAATGTAGAAATTATAATGTAAGTAACAAAAATTAATTTTTGTTTATTTGTTTTGTATTCTGAAAATTAGAATTTTCACGTATATAGTATGTGAATAAAAAAATGATATATATAGTACAACTATTATGTTTAAAAAAATATGATAATTTTTGTTTGTACTGAAATAAAGTAGAAATTTTAATTTATTTAACAAAAACAAATTTTGTAAATTAAATTATATTAAAAATCTGTAAAAAAAAATCAATACTTTTTGAGTAGATTAGTAAGAATTATTAGTTATTAGGGAAGTCCAATTTCGCAAATGGATCTGAATTTGAAGTGCGGTAGAATTTATACGAGCTTGTCAAAGTTTAAAAAAAAAATTAAAAATTAACGTTTGAACTTTGATCTAGGACAACAGTTTATTTACAACTACAAATGCAATGAAACTCGAGATTTATTGAATTTTTTTATAATTAACGGTACGTTAAATTTTCAAATTTATTTTAAAAATTCGAAACTTAGGGTTTTCAGCATCGAACAGTGTTCAACCCCCCTAAAACGCAGTGTTCGGGCCAAAAACATTTAGTAAAATTAGTACGAATTATTAGTTATAAGGGTAGTCCAATTCCGCAAACGGATACGGATTTGGAGTGCGGTAGAATTTATACAAGTTTGTCAAAGTTTAAAAAATAAAAAAAGAACAACAAATTAACATTTGAACTTTGATTTAGGACTACCGTTTATTTACACCTACAAATGCAATGCAACTCGAGAATTATTGAATTTATTATACAATTAACAGTATGTAAATTTTTCAATTTTTTTAAAGAATTTCAAAATTTAGGGTTTTAAGCACCGAATGTTGTTCGAGCCAAATGTCGAATTTTTAGAAAAATTTGAAAAAATTAGTACAAATTATTATTTATTAGGGAAGTCCAATTCTGCAAACGGATCTGAATTTAGAGTGCCGTAGAATTTATACGAGCTTGTCAAAGTTTAAAAAAAAAACACAAATTAACGTCTGAAATTTGATTTAGGACTACCGCTTATTTACAACTCCAAATGCAATGAAACTCGAGAATTATTGAATTTATTATTCAATCAACAGTATGTAAATTTTTCAATTTTTTTTGAGAATTTCAAAATTTAGGGTTTTCCGCACCGAAGGGTGTTCGACCCCCTTAAAACGCAGTGTTCGAGCCAAATGTTGAATTTTTAGAAAAATTTGAAAAAATTAGTACAAATTATTAGTTATTAGGGAAGTCCAATTCTGCAAACGGATCTGAATTTAGAGTGTCGTAGAATTTATACGATGCTTCTAATTCGGTTTATATTCTACATATAGGAAAATGTTTTACATTTTGTTTCGCTATGACGTCGAGGTCATTAGTAGCTGGCATATTCATATACACGGCGGTACATATGCTGAGCTACAATGTCATCGCGGTATTACATTTCGCGATGCAAAAATCCATGCAATGCGACTCTGCGGTATATCAAGGCCTCTTCTTGGGATCGTTTTACGGGATGGGTGGAATGCAATCACCACATTCGAAATGTGGGGAAGTATTATGTCCAGCTACCAGTCCCCGGTGGAGATCATTGTCGTTCCTAGAGCTGGAGTTGATGACGATGTAGAAGAGTATGGTGGGTATGATCTGTCCCGTCATATGTTACAACTAGGATTAATGGGCGGAGCTCCCACTGATGGAGAATGCAGCAACTCAATACCTGATCCAGATTGCACGAACACCTTAATTGAAAGACTTTACAGGAGCGCCAGACCTGATGGAGACTGCAGCAACGACGTGCAAGAAGGAGAATGCAGCAACGTTGATGGTGTAGAACAAGATGCAGATGTAGGCGAGGTTGTCGAAAATCAAGAAGAAGACGATGTGCGCGGAGAGGAGGACATGCAAGAAGAAGAAATTTACATTGAAGATGAGTCTCCTGCTCTAGTAGAATCTCGTGAACGATGGAAACAAGTTGAATGTCAAGAGGACTGGACTTCCGGTGACTGGCAGTATGGATTGGACTCAAGTGATTGGAGTAGGCATGGTGGGCAATCGACCGAAGATGTGGATGATTTTGTTGTTCAAAATACGTATGTCGACAAAGCTGAATTCCAAAGGGCGGTGAAAAGGTGGCACATCAGGCATGGGCGTGAAGCAAAAACGAAGAAATCAGACACTACGCGAATAGTGTACTGTTGCACACATGATACATGTTCTTGGTCACTTCGTTGTTCCAAACAAAAGTTGGGATGTTGGGAGATCACGAGTGTGGGCCCACCACATTCATGTGTAAACCGTACTACAGTCACCCAGAACAGGCTACTTGACAGTCGCTTAATGGAAGATTTGTTTTATCCGTTTGTTAAAAATAACAACGCCATAACGATTGTTGATTTACGCGGAATTGTAAAACAAGAATACAAAGTTTGGCCAACTTACCAGAAAGTTTGGTACGCCAAATGTCATGTCATTGAGAGGATATACGGAACTCACGAAGAGGCTTTCCAGATATTTCCACCTCATATGGTCGCAATAGCGTATTACAATCCCGGTACGGTTTACCGGTTTGAATTCAAGACGGTGAGAAATCAAGCTGATGGAGAAATGACATTCGACAAATGGTTTTGGGCTTTCGGGCCTTCAATATCGGCTTTCAAACACTGCAGACCGTTAATTAGCATTGATGGCACACATTTATACGGCAAGTACACAGGCAAACTTCTTGTGGCTGTGGCATACGATGCTAATAACCAAATCGTACCGTTGGCCTTCTGTTTGTGTGACAAAGAGCGTGACGAGACGTGGATTTGGTTTTTAGAGCAACTACGCGCACATGTGACGTGTGATCGACGTAAGGTATGCATCATATCTGATCGTCACATCAGTATATTAAAGGCGGTCAGACAAGTGTACGTGCAAGAAGACAAAGGTGTCCACCGATACTGTGCGCGTCATTTGTTGAGCAACTTCAATACCAAGTTTAAGGACGCGAAGCTGAAGCGAAAATTCGGCGATATGGTTTGGACTCCCTCGAAGAAGTTGTTTGAAAAATTGTATGCCCAATGGTATGAAGCCGATAACGGAAAATACAGATCGTTCCTGGAAAGTTGTGGTGAATTTAGTACGTGGTCTCTATCGCATGACGAGGGTTGGAGGTACGGGAACATGACAACGAATCAGTCTGAGTGCTTCAACAATGTGTTGAAGAATGCAAGGTCCTTACCTATCACTGCGATCCTTATAATGTCATTCGAACGAATGAATACCTATTGGGTGGACCGGACGAAGAAAGTGAACACGCAAATTTCTCAAGGACATTTCTATCTTGAGAATGTTAGACTTTTTCTAGAAAAAGCTGAGGAGGCGTCCAGGAATTTCACTGCTAAGACATATCACCAAGGCGTAGAGTACCAAGTTTCTGCTCAAGGTTGTGAAGCTAAGGTTGTAAACATAACGACAAAACAATGTACCTGCGGAGAGTGGAAGTTGTATCGCCGACCGTGCAGACACGCCGTGTGCGCTTACCGAGCGGCGAATACAAGTTACTACGACGGTGTTAATGGTCATTTCAGGATAGCAAACTATAAGCTCACGTATTCTTATCCATTTCACCCACTCCCTGACATAGATGAATGGCCGCCCTGGACGGGGCCCACCGTTGTTGTTGATCCAGCCATGATGGTCTCTCGGAAGGGACGTAAAAATAAAAGGTTGACAAACGAGATGGATGAGCGCGAACCCGGCAAGAAGAGAAAGTGCAGTATCTGTAAAACTGAAGGACACAATAGGAGAAATTGTCCACTGCGGGTAGTCGAACCACCGCCTGATGATGATGTATGAAGCTAGTGTTGTAATGTTATCATTTGTATTTCTCTATTTTAAATGTAACTTTAAATCTTGGTATTGTAATGAACTTGTTTTAAAATTCTGAATTTTATATGTTGCTAATTTGTGTTATTTTTGCAATGTGTTTGACTATTACTTTAATAAAATCTTATAATATTTCATACGGTCAGAAAAATTGTTTTTCCTATGTTATATATTTATGCTAATATATTTTTATGACAAATTTTGTATGGTCACATAATATAGATAATAAGTGATAAATCTTAGTTCATTACTTAGCTAATTTTTGGTCAGTAGAAAATATAATATTATCACAAAACGTCTATCGCAAAAAAAAAAAAAAGCATTCTTGTGTTTCAATCATCCAAAAAGATATATCAATATAACATTACAATAACGTTTAGTTCCCCCCACCGGGAGGTGGTTGATACCCAATATACGGGTTGTAATAGCCGTAATAAGAAGGTGGGAACTGCCCAGACGGTGCTTGGAGAGGCCCAGGCTGTGAAGAACTAGACCCACGCAGTGGTGGATAAGGACCGACTGGTGTTGGATAAGGCCCAGCTGGTGGTGGATAAGGCCCAGGAAATGGGCCGGGCCTTGCAGAGTGTGACATGGCGACCCTATCCTGTACAAATCCTGGTTGTGAAAACTGAGTAGCCATTGGAGGCTGGGAATCAGGTATATCCATTTCTTGTGCGTCTTCACGTTCCTCCTCGATGCTACAGTCAGACATCTCTCCATCTTCAAGTATATTGAGCATGTCATGTTGCCCAGAAACAGTCAAGCAATGAGTTGTGATGTCCATCATTTTTTTGTAACGTTCCTTAGGAGGGCCATTGTCATGCATCAATTTTCTTATCTGTTTATACATGAGACTGTAGCCACGCGCCTGTTCAACAATTCACGTAATAGTGGTTATTCGAATGACTTAATTGTAGACTTATAAAGATATATTTCACTTGTCTTACCATGTAGCTTATCATGTCACCGTGTTGACCGAGATACCCCTGCGAAGGGCGAACATGCAATGGTCGTTGTTCTTCAACTTCTTCAGCTTCAACTTCAACTTCTTGTTGATCTTTAGCTAAATAAGTTGTAATACGACGATACCACTTGAAATATTCTTTCGACCTCACACATTCGGGCTCAGGGATAGGATACATATCACGATCATTGCGGTTGTTCCACAACAATATGTACTCCTCATGGGTAACATGCCACGGTGTTGCCGGTGACTTCTGCCATTGGGCACACGAGTGGAGGTTATCCCATAATTGTCGATCAGGGAACACCTCGGGGATATAAAATCCAAAGCCTAACTGCTTATACACTCGTTGTGGCAGTTGATATTCAACAGAGTTAAAGTGGATCAGAGGTAGTTGTAAGTATGCCAATTCCCAACCTTCTCTGGCAATTTGTGGCATTATTGATGCAACTTCCGCGGTCCATGGGTTCCAAGTAACCTGTGTTATAACAATATTAGAGTCAACATATTAACTATAAATATAATATGCCATTCTAATGATCGATTATTTAAGTTTAATACCGCAGAGTTCTTCAATATCTTAAGTTCATCTCGGTAAAACCACCTAGTACGAGATTGGACAGTTTTCTTTGAACTCTTTTTCTCTCTCCACCAACAACCGACAGCACGACCAGCCTCAACATGACCAAAGCACGTGGGTCTACCAAGCGCGAGATACGTCCAACACCACACCTATATATGAGATAAATGCCATTACATAATATAAGTAATTAATAATATTAATAATGCATTTTCAATACCTGTACTAGCACACCACAACCGCCGATGTTGGTCGCTGACTTCTTACAAGTCCACTTGCACAATCCCCTGTACAAGTGGCTCAATACAGCAGAACCCCAACTGTATAGACTGCACACGTCCAGATCTTCGATAAAATATAAATATTGCAGTGGCACCAACGATCCGTTGGAGTCTGCGAATAAAACTGTCCCTAAGAGACACAATATATACGCTCTTGCTCTCTTTTCTGCTTCTTCATCATCGTCTGTTTCGAACTGAGGATGGTTTTTTTCTTTCAAGAAAGTGTTCTTCAACCAGCTGCACTTGAGATCACACGTCCCTTTGATTAATTCGTTGGCAGGCGGTTGTTCACCAAACAAACGCTGGAAAACAGATAGAGTGTGATTTTTCATAAATCCCGCAACTGAAACTTCGGGATCTAATACAATTCCATCTCTGTAATGGTCTGATATCGGCGGACCATCTATCCTTAACCCCAAGATCATCGCCACATCCTTCAGAGTAATCGTCATTTCACCTGTAGGAAGATGAAAACTCCTACAGGTGAAATGACGATTACTCTGAAGGATGTGGCGATGATCTTGGGGTTAAGGATAGATGGTCCGCCGATATCAGACCATTACAGAGATGGAATTGTATTAGATCCCGAAGTTTCAGTTGCGGGATTTATGAAAAATCACACTCTATCTGTTTTCCAGCGTTTGTTTGGTGAACAACCGCCTGCCAACGAATTAATCAAAGGGACGTGTGATCTCAAGTGCAGCTGGTTGAAGAACACTTTCTTGAAAGAAAAAAACCATCCTCAGTTCGAAACAGACGATGATGAAGAAGCAGAAAAGAGAGCAAGAGCGTATATATTGTGTCTCTTAGGGACAGTTTTATTCGCAGACTCCAACGGATCGTTGGTGCCACTGCAATATTTATATTTTATCGAAGATCTGGACGTGTGCAGTCTATACAGTTGGGGTTCTGCTGTATTGAGCCACTTGTACAGGGGATTGTGCAAGTGGACTTGTAAGAAGTCAGCGACCAACATCGGCGGTTGTGGTGTGCTAGTACAGGTATTGAAAATGCATTATTAATATTATTAATTACTTATATTATGTAATGGCATTTATCTCATATATAGGTGTGGTGTTGGACGTATCTCGCGCTTGGTAGACCCACGTGCTTTGGTCATGTTGAGGCTGGTCGTGCTGTCGGTTGTTGGTGGAGAGAGAAAAAGAGTTCAAAGAAAACTGTCCAATCTCGTACTAGGTGGTTTTACCGAGATGAACTTAAGATATTGAAGAACTCTGCGGTATTAAACTTAAATAATCGATCATTAGAATGGCATATTATATTTATAGTTAATATGTTGACTCTAATATTGTTATAACACAGGTTACTTGGAACCCATGGACCGCGGAAGTTGCATCAATAATGCCACAAATTGCCAGAGAAGGTTGGGAATTGGCATACTTACAACTACCTCTGATCCACTTTAACTCTGTTGAATATCAACTGCCACAACGAGTGTATAAGCAGTTAGGCTTTGGATTTTATATCCCCGAGGTGTTCCCTGATCGACAATTATGGGATAACCTCCACTCGTGTGCCCAATGGCAGAAGTCACCGGCAACACCGTGGCATGTTACCCATGAGGAGTACATATTGTTGTGGAACAACCGCAATGATCGTGATATGTATCCTATCCCTGAGCCCGAATGTGTGAGGTCGAAAGAATATTTCAAGTGGTATCGTCGTATTACAACTTATTTAGCTAAAGATCAACAAGAAGTTGAAGTTGAAGCTGAAGAAGTTGAAGAACAACGACCATTGCATGTTCGCCCTTCGCAGGGGTATCTCGGTCAACACGGTGACATGATAAGCTACATGGTAAGACAAGTGAAATATATCTTTATAAGTCTACAATTAAGTCATTCGAATAACCACTATTACGTGAATTGTTGAACAGGCGCGTGGCTACAGTCTCATGTATAAACAGATAAGAAAATTGATGCATGACAATGGCCCTCCTAAGGAACGTTACAAAAAAATGATGGACATCACAACTCATTGCTTGACTGTTTCTGGGCAACATGACATGCTCAATATACTTGAAGATGGAGAGATGTCTGACTGTAGCATCGAGGAGGAACGTGAAGACGCACAAGAAATGGATATACCTGATTCCCAGCCTCCAATGGCTACTCAGTTTTCACAACCAGGATTTGTACAGGATAGGGTCGCCATGTCACACTCTGCAAGGCCCGGCCCATTTCCTGGGCCTTATCCACCACCAGCTGGGCCTTATCCAACACCAGTCGGTCCTTATCCACCACTGCGTGGGTCTAGTTCTTCACAGCCTGGGCCTCTCCAAGCACCGTCTGGGCAGTTCCCACCTTCTTATTACGGCTATTACAACCCGTATATTGGGTATCAACCACCTCCCGGTGGGGGGAACTAAACGTTATTGTAATGTTATATTGATATATCTTTTTGGATGATTGAAACACAAGAATGCTTTTTTTTTTTTTTGCGATAGACGTTTTGTGATAATATTATATTTTCTACTGACCAAAAATTAGCTAAGTAATGAACTAAGATTTATCACTTATTATCTATATTATGTGACCATACAAAATTTGTCATAAAAATATATTAGCATAAATATATAACATAGGAAAAACAATTTTTCTGACCGTATGAAATATTATAAGATTTTATTAAAGTAATAGTCAAACACATTGCAAAAATAACACAAATTAGCAACATATAAAATTCAGAATTTTAAAACAAGTTCATTACAATACCAAGATTTAAAGTTACATTTAAAATAGAGAAATACAAATGATAACATTACAACACTAGCTTCATACATCATCATCAGGCGGTGGTTCGACTACCCGCAGTGGACAATTTCTCCTATTGTGTCCTTCAGTTTTACAGATACTGCACTTTCTCTTCTTGCCGGGTTCGCGCTCATCCATCTCGTTTGTCAACCTTTTATTTTTACGTCCCTTCCGAGAGACCATCATGGCTGGATCAACAACAACGGTGGGCCCCGTCCAGGGCGGCCATTCATCTATGTCAGGGAGTGGGTGAAATGGATAAGAATACGTGAGCTTATAGTTTGCTATCCTGAAATGACCATTAACACCGTCGTAGTAACTTGTATTCGCCGCTCGGTAAGCGCACACGGCGTGTCTGCACGGTCGGCGATACAACTTCCACTCTCCGCAGGTACATTGTTTTGTCGTTATGTTTACAACCTTAGCTTCACAACCTTGAGCAGAAACTTGGTACTCTACGCCTTGGTGATATGTCTTAGCAGTGAAATTCCTGGACGCCTCCTCAGCTTTTTCTAGAAAAAGTCTAACATTCTCAAGATAGAAATGTCCTTGAGAAATTTGCGTGTTCACTTTCTTCGTCCGGTCCACCCAATAGGTATTCATTCGTTCGAATGACATTATAAGGATCGCAGTGATAGGTAAGGACCTTGCATTCTTCAACACATTGTTGAAGCACTCAGACTGATTCGTTGTCATGTTCCCGTACCTCCAACCCTCGTCATGCGATAGAGACCACGTACTAAATTCACCACAACTTTCCAGGAACGATCTGTATTTTCCGTTATCGGCTTCATACCATTGGGCATACAATTTTTCAAACAACTTCTTCGAGGGAGTCCAAACCATATCGCCGAATTTTCGCTTCAGCTTCGCGTCCTTAAACTTGGTATTGAAGTTGCTCAACAAATGACGCGCACAGTATCGGTGGACACCTTTGTCTTCTTGCACGTACACTTGTCTGACCGCCTTTAATATACTGATGTGACGATCAGATATGATGCATACCTTACGTCGATCACACGTCACATGTGCGCGTAGTTGCTCTAAAAACCAAATCCACGTCTCGTCACGCTCTTTGTCACACAAACAGAAGGCCAACGGTACGATTTGGTTATTAGCATCGTATGCCACAGCCACAAGAAGTTTGCCTGTGTACTTGCCGTATAAATGTGTGCCATCAATGCTAATTAACGGTCTGCAGTGTTTGAAAGCCGATATTGAAGGCCCGAAAGCCCAAAACCATTTGTCGAATGTCATTTCTCCATCAGCTTGATTTCTCACCGTCTTGAATTCAAACCGGTAAACCGTACCGGGATTGTAATACGCTATTGCGACCATATGAGGTGGAAATATCTGGAAAGCCTCTTCGTGAGTTCCGTATATCCTCTCAATGACATGACATTTGGCGTACCAAACTTTCTGGTAAGTTGGCCAAACTTTGTATTCTTGTTTTACAATTCCGCGTAAATCAACAATCGTTATGGCGTTGTTATTTTTAACAAACGGATAAAACAAATCTTCCATTAAGCGACTGTCAAGTAGCCTGTTCTGGGTGACTGTAGTACGGTTTACACATGAATGTGGTGGGCCCACACTCGTGATCTCCCAACATCCCAACTTTTGTTTGGAACAACGAAGTGACCAAGAACATGTATCATGTGTGCAACAGTACACTATTCGCGTAGTGTCTGATTTCTTCGTTTTTGCTTCACGCCCATGCCTGATGTGCCACCTTTTCACCGCCCTTTGGAATTCAGCTTTGTCGACATACGTATTTTGAACAACAAAATCATCCACATCTTCGGTCGATTGCCCACCATGCCTACTCCAATCACTTGAGTCCAATCCATACTGCCAGTCACCGGAAGTCCAGTCCTCTTGACATTCAACTTGTTTCCATCGTTCACGAGATTCTACTAGAGCAGGAGACTCATCTTCAATGTAAATTTCTTCTTCTTGCATGTCCTCCTCTCCGCGCACATCGTCTTCTTCTTGATTTTCGACAACCTCGCCTACATCTGCATCTTGTTCTACACCATCAACGTTGCTGCATTCTCCTTCTTGCACGTCGTTGCTGCAGTCTCCATCAGGTCTGGCGCTCCTGTAAAGTCTTTCAATTAAGGTGTTCGTGCAATCTGGATCAGGTATTGAGTTGCTGCATTCTCCATCAGTGGGAGCTCCGCCCATTAATCCTAGTTGTAACATATGACGGGACAGATCATACCCACCATACTCTTCTACATCGTCATCAACTCCAGCTCTAGGAACGACAATGATCTCCACCGGGGACTGGTAGCTGGACATAATACTTCCCCACATTTCGAATGTGGTGATTGCATTCCACCCATCCCGTAAAACGATCCCAAGAAGAGGCCTTGATATACCGCAGAGTCGCATTGCATGGATTTTTGCATCGCGAAATGTAATACCGCGATGACATTGTAGCTCAGCATATGTACCGCCGTGTATATGAATATGCCAGCTACTAATGACCTCGACGTCATAGCGAAACAAAATGTAAAACATTTTCCTATATGTAGAATATAAACCGAATTAGAAGCATCGTATAAATTCTACGACACTCTAAATTCAGATCCGTTTGCAGAATTGGACTTCCCTAATAACTAATAATTTGTACTAATTTTTTCAAATTTTTCTAAAAATTCAACATTTGGCTCGAACACTGCGTTTTAAGGGGGTCGAACACCCTTCGGTGCGGAAAACCCTAAATTTTGAAATTCTCAAAAAAAATTGAAAAATTTACATACTGTTGATTGAATAATAAATTCAATAATTCTCGAGTTTCATTGCATTTGGAGTTGTAAATAAGCGGTAGTCCTAAATCAAATTTCAGACGTTAATTTGTGTTTTTTTTTTAAACTTTGACAAGCTCGTATAAATTCTACGGCACTCTAAATTCAGATCCGTTTGCAGAATTGGACTTCCCTAATAAATAATAATTTGTACTAATTTTTTCAAATTTTTCTAAAAATTCGACATTTGGCTCGAACAACATTCGGTGCTTAAAACCCTAAATTTTGAAATTCTTTAAAAAAATTGAAAAATTTACATACTGTTAATTGTATAATAAATTCAATAATTCTCGAGTTGCATTGCATTTGTAGGTGTAAATAAACGGTAGTCCTAAATCAAAGTTCAAATGTTAATTTGTTGTTATTTTTTTATTTTTTAAACTTTGACAAACTTGTATAAATTCTACCGCACTCCAAATCCGTATCCGTTTGCGGAATTGGACTACCCTTATAACTAATAATTCGTACTAATTTTACTAAATGTTTTTGGCCCGAACACTGCGTTTTAGGGGGGTTGAACACTGTTCGATGCTGAAAACCCTAAGTTTCGAATTTTTAAAATAAATTTGAAAATTTAACGTACCGTTAATTATAAAAAAATTCAATAAATCTCGAGTTTCATTGCATTTGTAGTTGTAAATAAACTGTTGTCCTAGATCAAAGTTCAAACGTTAATTTTTAATTTTTTTTTTAAACTTTGACAAGCTCGTATAAATTCTACCGCACTTCAAATTCAGATCCATTTGCGAAATTGGACTTCCCTAATAACTAATAATTCTTACTAATCTACTCAAAAAGTATTGATTTTTTTTTACAGATTTTTAATATAATTTAATTTACAAAATTTGTTTTTGTTAAATAAATTAAAATTTCTACTTTATTTCAGTACAAACAAAAATTATCATATTTTTTTAAACATAATAGTTGTACTATATATATCATTTTTTTATTCACATACTATATACGTGAAAATTCTAATTTTCAGAATACAAAACAAATAAACAAAAATTAATTTTTGTTACTTACATTATAATTTCTACATTATTTCATCACAATAAAAATGTCATCATATCCTATTATTTATTTTATTTCACATAATAGTTGTAATATATACATCATTATAATCTATATATGTGAAAATCCTGATTTTCAAAAATTTAAACAAAAATCATGCAAAATTACGTTTTCTTAATTACATTATAATTTCTACACTAGTTCAGCACAAAAATAATTATCATAATCTCTTATTTTTATATCTTACATAATAGTTGTACTATACATATCATTATAATCAGAATGCTTAGTAAAAAAAATAACAGTATGTTACCTCTCTTTTGATATACAACTTCTGCTATGTCACAACGTACTCAAATGAGTTGGCATTCCTGAAAATCCAAAAAGCATATATTGTAGCATTATAACAACATATATTAACTATAAAAAATCTAAATTTTATAAGCTTACATTACTTTACCTTAGTTTGAAACAAGAAGAAACAATACAAAGGAAATATAAATTTTAAGATTGTAGAAGGGAGTACAAATATATAGGCTAAGGGTTCAAAAAATCGGACCAGCTGCTGGTCCGGTTTTGACCAGCTGCTGGTCCGGTTTTGACCGGCTGCTGGTCCGGTTTTGACCGGCAGCTGGTCCGGTTTGACCGGCAGCCGGTCAAAATGACCAGCAGCTGGTCAATGACCAGTCTGTCCCGCTGGTAATACCAGCGGGACGGGGAACCCGACAAAACGGGTTCCCCTAGGCGCAGGCGCGCATGCCTGCGCCTAGGGAACCCGTTTTGTCGGGTTCCCGTCCCGCTGGTATTACCAGCGGGACAAGAGCCACGCGGGATGACAGATCATCCCGCGTGGCTGTCAGCGGGACAGGTCATGTCCCGCTGACCGTCCCGCTGATATTATCAGCGGGACGGGGCATTTTCATAAATGCCCCATTCCGAGGGGCATTTTTCGAATTCGAACATCGCAGAGGGGCAGTTTCATAAATTTTCCAGCAAACTTGCTTATGTTTTAGTTGTATTGAATATTAATTGACTATCAATTCTGGGCGCCATTATAATGTAGGAATATATGCATGGGTCAAGTATGTGCTGGGAGCTTATACTTCCTAATCAACATTTTGAAGGAAGTGTCAAGAGAAGGAATGAAAAAAGTGAATGATTCTTCGCATTCATATTGGTGCGGTTTTCCTACCTTTTCATGAGATACCATTTTTTTTATAAGTATTGTCTCTGTATTTGCATTGTTAGGTTAGTATTTATATGCCTTAGAAAATGATGTTAGAGTTCTTGATGGTAGGTGTCGTGTTTCAGAGTACCATGTCTTATGAAAACAATGTTGTATGTAATATTGTTTAACTTGCAAATTAGTAGCTTATAAGAAGTTGGATATTTACTTTCTTAGCACTTGATTGTGGCTTATACTCCATGCATCATCAATTGTTTGTTCCGTAAACCAACACATGAATGGGTAATTTTAATGCAACTTGTTTTGTGGTAGAAAAGCTGAAAATTGATTTTTAATGTGGATACTATACGGTTTTTAAGTGAAGAATTTTTTATGTGGATGGACCAAATGCAAGATTGTGTTAGAGGCTATCAATTTTGAGATGTGGCACATGTTAGGTTGCTCATTCTGATATGATGACTGAGCGTGTTGACAGACGGAAGCAATGAATGGAAAGTGCAGGTGCATGAACAAAAAGGGAAGAAGCTTAACCAGAGGGTAAAGAAAAAGATGGCTGCAGTGGCAAGAGAGATAGATAATGGACACAACGGTTAGCAAAGCTAAGCTTGATGAAGACAAGAAAAAGGCCACCACTACCAGTCGGACTGCACGACAAGTATGAAAACCATCGGGACTACTTACATTTTTTAAAGTTGCTTCCAAAAATACAGTTGCTGTAAAAATGTGTAATTGGCTGCCAAAAAAGATTTTGAAATTTTTTATAGTGTCGATCAAATGCTAGCTTGCTTAATTAAATGTATGAATGAATTTACATTGGACAGTAGTCAATGTTGGATTTAAGGGAATAAATACTATAGAAACAAAATACGTGTACATGCCAGGTAATTTAATTATGCAGCGGAACAGAGGCACATACCAGTAATTTTTTTCCTGTAGTCCCAAGATCTTCAAGGGGACTTCCGATCCCCCAGACGACTCCTGTAAGGATTCTTATTAAGGAATCACCTAGATGGAATGGTCTCCACAACAAAGCCTCTTGTCGATTTCTAGCAGGGACGGATCTCTAGGGTGAATTTCTCAAAGCAATTTGACACCTAGAACCCTAGGGGGTTCGGCTTAAACTAATAAGAGAGGGGAGGGATTTCTTTGTACTCAACACTTAGGAGAAAAGAATGATTAGCTTCAAATAAATCACCGACAACCCTTTTTTTATAGAAGAGGTGAGATTTATCCCACCTCCTTGCTCCACAAGTATTTCGGGTGGCCTAGCTATTGGGGAGGCCCAATTTTGGCCCTCTCAAGTCAATTGAGATTTTAGGCCTAACACAAAATCTCTAATGTGACATAACCCAATAACCTTAACTATTGGGCTTACATTAAAATGGCTCCTATTATGGCGGTCCATTCACCAAATGCCAAAAGCTCCCACTCGCCGGAATGGGAGGGTGCCTGTTAATACGTTGTCAACCAACACATCAACATTTAGTCTTCTATCCAGTCCTTTCTTCGGAATAGTCATACGAGGTTTTCCGTGCGACCGGCAGACATAACGGACATCGTGCTACTCATCGGTTAAGAGTGTTGTAGCGTCCGCGGAACGTTGATTCCCCAACCCGTAATCAACATGCATACATCTCTGTGCAGCGTTGTATCCTTGGTCAACTGTTATTCTCCAATTCCCTAATTTCCACATAGGAACAGTTCTCCAAGGCATCCGTACAAGTATTCACAACCTTCTACTAATATCCGGTTCGTGGCCACCTAGTGAATACAAGAGTCAGAGAACTACATGTGAATTTGACCATCCCCATCAACCGGTTTCCAAAACGTGGTCATTGGGCCGTTTTGTTTAGCACTGCATTCGTACGCCTGGAAACAACCATTGAGATTAACCTTAGATATGAGTTTTGAGTCCGTGAGAATACTTCGGGTGCTCCTTCATAAAGCACCCAGGATCAGCCACACGCTCATGGTGAAGAAGTTTGTGCCCGCCTGAATCTCGAGGATTCTATCTAGCAGAACCGAGTCTAACCCCGTGGTCGAGCATGGCACACGCAGTATGAAGTGCGCGTCGATAGCATAACCTAAGTAGTCAGGAGTGGGAAATGTCATATGCTACCGTAGATTTTCATCGGGCCCATAATGTTGTTTCCGATGAACTAAGTTCATCACGGCGATATGCAAAACAAGATCATGTCGTGTTACCCCGAAACCAAATGATCGTTTTACTTAACCAGGTTTTTTGAAAACACCATGGTTCTTAGCCGGTCTTGACATGGTGGAGGTTCTTCCTATGTCAAGACGACCGAGCGTGTGTGACGAGGCTATGCAAACATTCGGCATATTTTATTGGGAGGTTTTACACTCCAACGACTACTTTATATACCGTAAAATCTGATGTAGTTCAAACATTATGACGTCGTAAGATTATAAACTCAAATTTCAATTCATCCATTCAAATTGGAAAAATTCGAAACTAAAAAATATTGCTTGTCACAATACTATCCTCCTAAACCCTACGCAGTCTAAGCATTTTGACATGCTTTTCAATAACTTCCCTGCGTAATGATTTAGTCAATGGGTCTTGTTAAGTCTGCTTCCACTTGGGTAACTTCGGGCTTCTCTCCCACGAACGGGCTCTGGATGTGTGCACGGGAACGGGTATCTGTCTGTATGCCGCGAACCTGAGACACGATCCTCGAACCGATCTTCAACTTCCCGACTTTGATCTCTCGAACTTCGGGTCTTGCACAAGAGGCAGTAACCAGCGGGGGAGAGGGGGGGAATGCTGGTTGGGCACTCTCCGATGCTCAAGTCATAATCTTTAGAGAGAGAAAGCCTTTTAGAGAGAAGTCAGAGCACGAAATGCCAAAATGAGGGAGTTGTTTAAAATGGGAGACCTAGGTCCCTATTTATAGGGAACCAAAGGATCGTGCCCAGCTTTGAACGGTTTGATGCCGGTAAAAGGAAAACGTATACCGTCATCAAGGTGGACTATGCGCACACTGACTTCTCGTACTTGGAAAAATAATCGGGATAAGCGCGCGGAGAACGTCGGTAATCCGGACCTACCCGGATAGTTTAGCAATCCGGACCGGGTCCGGATTGCCTTAGAGAAATCCGGAAGTCCCCTGGTCCGGGTACTGCGCGTATTCCGGACCATTTTGGACTGGGTGTCCGCGGAAGAGTTCTTTTACGGGTTTTGGAGTATTTTGCGAGGCACGAAATGTAAACACGAACCCGAATTGGACAGATATCTAACAGGTCTGCAACCATATTCTTAGAGGAAAAGTATTCTTGTGTGATCAATTTTTCTTCTACAATATTCTTCGCATAATTATATTTAACATCAATGCGTTTCATCCTACTATGGTACTTCAGATTCTTAACCGCCGCTATCGCTGCCTGACTGTCAGAGTAAATCCTCATAGGTTTACTCTCGTCCTTGACGTCAAGTAGATCAGTTAAGGGTCACTTAAGCCAAATAGATTCCTGTGAATTCTTAGAAAGGGCCGCAAATTCGGATTCCATTGTGGATAGCGCGACACCTAAGGAGGAACCTGCAGTACCATTGCCGAGATGATTCTTTAAGACCGTAGATCAATCTTTGGAGTTTACAAACTTTACGTTCGTTTCCAGGGTTAATGAAACCCTCCGGTTGCTCCAAATAGATCTCTTCATCCAGGTTTCCGTGGATGAACGCGGTCTTAACATCAATTTGGTGCAGCTCCAGATCGAGGCATGCAACCAAGGCTATGATAGCACGGACTGTGGTGTAACACACAGTCAGTTAGTAAGTCTCATCAAAGTCCACTCTGTGAAGTTGGGTATATCCTTTCGCGACTAATCGAGCTTTGTAACGCTCAACGTTTCCATTAGCTGTGGTTTCAGTTTCAGAACCCACTTAGCCCCTATTTCAACGATTTCACAAGATTTACACATACCTCTACAGTTATCCGTAGAACCAAGATCTTCGCAGGAGGGAGTTCACGATCCTTCGGTCGGCACCCGTAGGGGTTCTTGTGAAGGAAGCCCTACATGGTATATTCTCCACAGCAAAGCCTCTAATTGATTCTTGGCAAGGGGACAGATCTCCGGAGTGTTTGCTCGAAGGCAAATTGGCACACCCTTGGTGTTGATATATGGTGCGGCCGGTGGTGTTTCGGGGGGGAGGGTTTTCTCTCAAATCATCACTTAAAGGGAATTGTGATTAACCCCAATAGAACCCCTAACTCCCCATATATATAGAAGGAGTAAAGTGGACAAAATTCTTCTTTACCACCTCCTAAGTTTCGGCCGACCAACTAGAATAGGATTACCCAATTTTGGGCCTCTCATGTCAATTGGGATTTGGGTGTTGCCCAATGTCCTTAAGTGACTTATACCCAATTTACTTAGGTAACCTATACATATAATGGGCTACCATTTTACGGCGCCCATCACCATATGCTTACACCCAAGGCCCTTTTGAAAACGTTTCGAGCAATTCATGCATACATAAAAAATTCTGCTACATAGGCAAATTATCATATGCAGACACACCCAAGAAACAAACCAATCATCATGCATACGCGTCATGCGCCTAATGTTTCGAGGAACTCATGCTAGCATATATAATTCTACTACCCAAGTAAATTATCATATATGGCCACATCCTCCACGTTCATGCATACGCATCATGCGTGGTAACTCCACAACAAACATGCATATTTGGCGACTGCTTTTTATTTTATTTTAAAACATTTGGGGCTGACTTGCAATTCATGCTTATAATCAATCACGCGAACTTTAAGACATGGATTCTAGGCAATAACAACCATCACAGCATGTCTATCACAGTGCGCCACTCATTAATTGAAAACAAGGGCTCTGCCCACAACATGCAATATTCAGCTAGCTTGACATAGTCGAGACGCCATTCTAATCATGAAACAATATCAATTAATTAAGCAATTGCAATTCAGCCCACTAAATTATTTAGTCCCAAAAGCATGCATTTCCGAGATCCATCCCTATAATCGACAATATGTATCAGGTTTTACTAAAACGTGAAAATTTCAAACTGATTCGCGCTGTGTAGGTAATTTAACGTTTGAAAACATTTGGATTTTAAAATTTGAGCATCCTATTTTCAGTTGACTCGGGTCGGTCCGACCAAAACGGTCTGACTCATGTCAAATCGGTCCGACCGATCCGGTCAGGTGAAAATGGTCTGACCGGTCTTATTCGTTTCAATAGGAATTCGGTTCGGTTCGATCCTTCACTCAAACCGGGTCGATTTGGTTCGACCCATTAGTTACCCGGTCCGACCCGACCCGGATGGGTCAGATCGATTGAGAAAACCCGGTTGACACGCTCCGGTTTGACCCGTGGAACCCGACCCGGTTCGGTTCAGTTGACCCGGTTCGATCCAGTTTGGATTCCCTTATGTCTTCCGAGTCGGTTGACCCGACCGGTTGTGCAAAATCGGACCGGCCCATGACCCACTAGTGGTCCGGCTGAAATAATCACTTGTGGACTAAGTAGGGTTTTAAAATCCACTAAATCTTAACTTAGACACCATGTAATACTAACTATAGATATAATTTCCAATATTTGCACAATATATATAATTTTCGACACATACATATACATATATATATATATATATATATATATATATATATATATTGTCAAGATTCTATATTTGGGATATAATTCTACCAACAATATATATATATATCGGCAAAAACATATATATATATACATATATATTGTCAAGATTCTATATTAGGGATATAAATCTATCAACAATATATTTTCTCAATCTTTAGGCAACTAATATCTATCAATATTATCAATATCCCTAATATTGTGATAAAATATATTTATAATTTCTATCCACAATTATCATGTGAATCTAGCCCTAATTGTGACCAAATTAACCTAGCAATAATTTCGGCCGAAATAATTAAAATTTCATACAAGAAATTTCGGCCATTAGGGTTACTTGGTAAACCTACATGTGGTTCGGAAAAACATCATTTTAGGGCTAGTGGTAAAATTTCTAGATCAAATTTTACTAAGATTATAAATCCAATGTTTGATTTTGATAAAAGTCACGTTTTTTTCTTGAAGATCATAAACAACAGTTTAACTGAAAACACTCAATTTCGTTATTATTATTTTTACTAAAAACTCAAGAACATCAATTTATCAAAAATCATGAACTCCCTAACGCGGGCTCTGATACCACTGTTGGATATATGGGGATAAATAATACAGAAATAAAACACGTGTACATGCCAGATATTCTAATTACGCAGCAGAATAGTGGCACATACCAGTAATTGCTTTCTTGTAGTCCCAAGATCTTCAAGGGGAGTTCTGATCCTCCTGACGGCTCCTATAAGAATTCTTCTTAAGGAATCACCTACACGGAATGATCTCTACAAAAAAGCCTATTGTTGATTACTAGCAAGGATCTCTGGGGTAAATTGCTCAAAGCGATTTGGCACCTAAAACCCTAGGGGGTTCTGCCGAAACTAATGAGAGAGGGGGAGGTATTTCTTTGGTCTCAAGACCTAGGAGAAGAGAGTGATTAGCTTCTAATAAATCCTTGACTACCCCTATTTATAGAGGAGGTGGGATAAATCCCACCTACTTGCTCCACAAGTATTTCGGCCGGCCTAGCTACTGGGGAGGCCAATTTTGGGCCTCTCAAATCAATTGGGATTTTAGGCCTAGCCCAAAATCCCTAATGTGACATAACCCAATAACCTTAACTGTTGGGCTTATATTAAAAGGGTTTCTATTACGACGGCTCATTCACCAAATACCAACTGTGAAGCCATCGATCGAACCTGTTAATATATAAGAAGATCACGGTATATATGCATGAGGTGAACATCATCAGTTCTACATCAATTCTGATTTTATTTTGCAGAATGGAACAATTGCGATTTAAATATGTTTCTGATTCTCGTGGACGAATTACATCTGTTGCTCGACCGGTGGAAGCTTACCTTCGTATAGATGCGTCTAATACCTGAGTAAGGGAAAAATCACTCCAGGAATGCCAAACAGCACTGCTCTTTTGATAGCTTGCAAGTGAGAGTAAAGAAAAAAAAAAATTAAAATGAACAAATGAGATCTAACTCTGTAGATAAAGATTACATTTCAAAAGCATTTCAAGTTAAGATGAATATATTTCTGAATTAAATGAGAAATGAATTGTTCAACTGCGTCAACCTTTTTATACACCCAATGCATATTTATCATCTGGTAAAATAACTATAGCATGGCCCTTAAAGCCTTCTGTTCCGCAGTCCACCATGGGATTCATTGTTTCTTCCTTTGAGTTGTCACCGAGGTCATTACAAAATAACATCAATAACTCCATTACATTATCACTATTTTTTTTTTTTACATTAATTACATTATCACTACTTAATATATAAATATAAACTAAGAACAGAGACCAAAAAGCCCTTTTAAATTAATGAGCACAAGGATATATAATGTACGTACTTAGAAAACTACATGCCTCAGTGGAATCAACACCAAAAAAAATAATGTGAAAATCACTAAAAAATCAATCTTTTAATCCTGAATGCAGCAAAAGTTTGGTATATTCACACCATGACTCTTTCCATGACACGTTTAGCTGCCACCTCAACTTTCGGCTTCCCAACGTCTTCAAGCTTGTAGTAAGAGACAAATACTTGCTATTAAATTAAACCATTAGATGTAAATCTCCAAAAAAGAAAGCCTAAGATTAGACCAAGCATCGAAATTGGAATTGCTACATACCAGTCAAAGAAATATATGGAATTGATACAGAAAGAAATAAGGACTTTTCTAGTATGCTACAGATTAAAAACAAGTTTTGAACTATAACTGAAGACGGATTTAAAAGAGAAGAGCATGGAGGAAAGATGGATGCGCGCTTCTGTAAGAAAAGAAATCCAAAGTCTGACGGCGTCACCTAATATTGGCTAACCCCAACCAAGGACCTCGCTTCGGTCACGCAGCGGAATCGTCCCGCTTTCCGTAAATAGTAAAGCCAGAAAGCGGTTATATATGTCTTAAATTATTAAAAATAAATAAAAATGTATAATTACCTGCTTAACAGGTTGCAGGTTTTTTATTCTATTTTTTTTTTTTCACTTTTAGCTTCAATTGATAATAACTTTCGTTTTATAAGACCAAATGATTCACGGTCAGTTGTGTTGCATTCGTTATTTTACGAGCTTCTATTCAAGACCCATATTGATATATTTCTCTGTAATGTATTCAGCTCACAACTGTCTTACAAATCACACGTGCCAATTTCAATTATTTTCCCAAAAATATACATGCTTGAATTATGTTCCTAACGCTAGGGCTGTAAACGAATCGAGTCGAGCCGAGTATCTGACAATCTCGACTCGACTCATTTTACTCGAGCTCGAACTCGACCGAGCCTTAATTTTTTCGAGTTCGAGCTCGACTAAGTGCCATACTCGACGAGTTCGAGCTCGACTCGACTCGACTCGATAAAATTAAAAAAAAAATCAATTAATTAATTAATAAAAAGTGCGCCTTAGCTCGAGTTCAAACTCAACTCGATTAGGTTTTTGACTCGAGCTCGAACTCGACTTGAACTCAATATATACTTACATAAAATTATTATTTAAAAATAAAAAAACTCGAACTCGACTCGAATAGGAAAAAGAAAAAATCTCGATTAGGCTCGCGAGCCTCTCGAGTCGAGTACCAGTGAACTCAAAATCGAATAGGCTTTAGAAAAAAGCTCGACTCGAAATTTAGTGAGTCAAATTCAAATATTGACCAAGCCGATCTTGAGCAGCTCACGAGTATCTTGACTCGTTTACACCCCCTACTTAACGCATTCGAAATTTACAACTCAATTAAAAATCGAATGTTAACACTATGTAGAGCTATAAACGAGCCGAGTCGATCCGAGTATCTCGCAAACTCGACTCGACTCATTGTATTCGAGCTCAAGCTCGAACACGACTGAACCTAAATTTGTCAAACTCAAGGTTGACTCGGTGCCATACTCGACGAGCTCATTCTCGGCTCGACTCGACTCGAATCGCAAATTTTAAATTGTTCAACTAAATTATGAAATTGTGTATCTTAGACCGAGCTCGAACTCGGTTTGAATTGAATATATATATTATGCTAGCTAGGTATATTATGTTATATAAACTTTTGTTAAGTTAT
Organism: Clarkia xantiana subsp. parviflora; assembly: GCA_036873135.1. Taxonomy (NCBI): domain Eukaryota; kingdom Viridiplantae; phylum Streptophyta; class Magnoliopsida; order Myrtales; family Onagraceae; genus Clarkia; species Clarkia xantiana. The sequence continues at coordinate 5,525,836 of JAPTYO010000018.1, forward strand.
ATCTATTATAAAGACTGTTGCATATAAATATTTTGTCAAAGTAATGTATAAAATATTAATATAAATATTCTCCAAAATTTATTAATTATATGCAAATGTAATTTTGTATTAACTAGTCATGGTTTGATTTAAAAAATTAATAAAAAAAATTAATATATGTAGTATTATTATTTATAATATAAACTCGGGTGTAGTTTCTAATTTTTTAAAACTAATATGTGTAATAATTAAATGAAATTTATATTTTTTTTCAAAAAAAAAAGTTGATTTTTATTTTTTAGAACAATTTATTATTTTGTCTTAAAGAACCTTCTTAATAGGTTACAAGTTTAAATAATTAAATTATTTCCTAAAATATTATAACAAACTTTCCTTTTTTATTTTAGATTACTATTTTTAGCAGGCGTGACCATTCCGCAGCGGGATATAAGAATTTTCCAACCCCAACCAATTTAATTGAAGACGGCACCGACCGGTTATATTATAAACCAATCCATCCAGTTTTTTTTTACTTTAACTGAACCCTAAAAGGCACAAGAAGAAGCATGCTTCTGGAGCATGCCGGAAAATTCCTTTTTCAAAGTACGAGACTGAAGGAGCTTGAAGATAAAAAACGTACGAAGCAACCACGTGCGAGGGCCAGATCATCAAGCAAGGACTTGTGGGGTAATCTATCCATAATATGTTAGTTTTATTGGATTAATTGATCGTTTTGTTTGTGATTATCCGATATTTCCAACTGTGGTATGAGAGCTAATATATGTTGTGTTTATGGTTTGTGATTGTTATTTGATTTAAGAATTGGGGGTTCATGAAAATACTAGTTTTAATTTGGATAAAAAAAATTCTTAGCAACTAAACCAAGTTTTAACTGTGGTTACGCCAAGGCACCGAGAAACGCAGAGCCCAGTGGCCGCCAGCAGCCGCACCACCATTCGTCCCTCTGTGTCGTTGCTGTCCACCGTCGTTCCGAATATGTGGGGTGACCTCAAGTCACCCCACCCAAATCCCGTTTTACTTGTAACCTTAATTCTACGAATTTTAATCTTGATAATTAGGGCTATAGTTTCGATGTGAAAATCCTAACAAGATTCATTATCGGATTCTTCGAATAAAATTGAATGTGGATTTAATCAATAGATTGAATCTTGATCCAAAGCTAAAAGCCAGATTTTAGAGTTTTATTAAAATTAATGTTGATTTCTTCATGTTTATGATGTTTTTAGAATTCATGGTGAGTAAGAAATTATGTTTAGTGCCGATAGATTTTAATTAATTGATTGCGCACTAGAATTGAACTTTAAACTATGTGGATTTTTTTGCATGATAGAAAAATTCCAGGTTAATTGAAATTTCCAGAATTTGCAATACCTTAATTTGATTTAATTTCAAATTAGTCCCTGAAGAATTTAGGGCAAGAAATCTAAATTTTTGAAAATTGTAAATTGTTCCCCAAAGTTTAAAAAAGTTTTAGGTGTGCCCCTAATTTTACAATTTAAACACAATTTAATGTGCCGAACCAAAGTTAAATGTATTGTCCATGTTAAATGGACTTGATTTCTAGCATACGATAATTTATGGTGAGAAAATTATGAATGTTTGCTTGGTTGTTGATGTTGGGACCCGGACTGGACGGAATGTCTGATCCTGGTATTGACTCGGGAAGATGCCTCGGGTTACTCACTTGTTGGGGCTTGGCACGTGTCGGGGCTCGTGCATCTCCGTAAACCTGCAAGAGGGGCAGGATCACACACCACGCAGGGGGGGTGGAGTGCGATGAACCCTCTCCGAAGCTTAAATAAGGTATTTTAGAGAGAGAAAGTAAGAGAGAGGTCAGAGCTTCCGCTGTCAACTTAGTCGGAAAATGGGAGAGTGAAGTCCCTTAAATAGGAGATTTCCAACTCGAACCCGATTTTGAACGGTCCAATGCCGGTTTAATGTAAATTACGAACCGGGCGTAGACGGGAGTAAAGCTGACATCGGGAGGGTCTGCAAGTGTAGTGTTTGCGTATGGGTTTGTAAGTCACCAAGAGGAGTAATCCGGACCGTTCCGGAGTATCGCAAGGATGCTGGGAGGTCCGAGGTGTTGGGACAATGCGGAGGGGTCCGGATTGTCCTACAATCCAGACGGGATGTAAGTCCGGGGCGCGTACGCGCGTGCCCCGGACTTTTAGTGTTCGCGGGTGAATAATTCGAGACCGTTTGGTGGGTTTGACGTGTAAACTAGTCCGAATAATATAAAACGAACCCGAATCGGACGTAAACCCATCATTTGCCCCCGAGTCAAGTGGTGGAATGGCCCTGTCTTGACTCTATTTTCGATAGAGTATACGTTCGATATAAGTTTGGATGTTACCTCAGAGAGAAATTATTGTCCGTCGGCATGTGGACCTTATTGTGATGTATCCCTCCTTGGGCATGGACGGGAATAATTGTATCTACAGACATGATTAGTACAACAAGCATGTATATATGACATATATGTATATGAAAATTCTAGTCCGTGTATGGGATCATGAATGTGGATGCCAACATATATGTGATCATGATGTGTGCGCGTACGAGAGTCGACATACGATAAGCAATGTTATGAAATTAAATCATATAAGTATTGGCATGTATATATGATAACATGGATAAGAGTATATGCACGTCGGGGTTACAATTATAAACACGTGATATGGGTATGCAAACGTGTGTATGTAGATGCATGCGTGTATGCATAGATGTGTAAACATGCATAAGTGTTAGGGATTCTTCCGAAGGAGATAGAAAAAATATAGAAGGGGAAAGATGTTACCCTTAGATGTATATAAGGGAGTATATTCAAATATCCCCACACTTTGTCTTCCCCTTTTTAGAGTTGTCTTCTCCATTTCTTAGGGAGTAATTGATTTAGCATTCAAGCCATCCACCCACCCACACCCACTCACCACCGACCAACCACCAGTCACCGGAGGAACTAGCTCGTGGCGGCGGGACCGGCGGCAGTAGGCACGGCGGAGGGGGGCGGTGACCACGGCGGATTGCGGGCGGAGCTTTAGACGGCACTCCGGCGACGATCTCGGGTATGTAACCTCATTTTTTTGAGGTGATTCGGTTTTTTGGGGTTTAATAAAACCATTTCCAGGTATGGTGATGTCCTTACTTGCATCAATTTGGCTAATCTTTGCCTTGATTTTGAACTTGATAATCCATGCCCACCAAGTGTTTGATGAAATACCTAGCATAGTTTAGTATGACAAAAAGAGCATAAAAATGACTAAGTGTTTTACCACTGGTATGTATAGAGTAGGGATATCACTTCCCTTGTTGATTTTAATTCTTGAATACTTGAGATGTTGGCTTGGCATGTATGTATGTATATTCTTGGTGACATAGAGATGCTTGTAACTATGGTTAAGCTTTGTATTCCCAAGGAAGTGTCTGTATGTGTGTATCCATATCCTACACATGTTAGACAAGCATATGGATATAGGTGTTAGTGCTAAACATGTATTTGCACTTATTACCTTGGGAATCCGTCTTAGGCCGTGTAGGCGAAGGTAGATGCATGTAAGCATACGTATACACACGTGATCATGTGTAGGTGCATGTATGCACATGTTGGCACTCATAGGTACATGTAAGTGCAAGTATGCACATATAGTTGCACATAGGAATATGTAGTTATGCATGAGCACATACTAGTGTATGCAAACAGATATAGTTGGGCGCGGGTATGTGTAGGTACTCGCGGATGTGTAAGTGCACATAGACATACGTAGTTGTGCATACGCATATGTAAATCGTATAAGTGTTAGGACAAGGCCCTTACTAATAAAGAGTTGCCCCCGTATAGAGGATGTTCGCTATGTAGTTGTTGAATACTTATAGATTTTGTAAGCATGATGTTGCCCCCGAGCAGGGGGTGTTCGTAGCATAGTAGTTGTCAACACGTTAGATGCATGCGTATGTACTGAATGGGTTTTTGTTGTATCCTCGTAGGAGTTGTAGCATGGGGAACTGGCGTGTTTATCCATAGGATTGCCTTCCTGACTTGATGGATTTGTAAACATAAGTCACATATTCCCACTCCTCTTGTTAGATTTCGTTCTGATTCAGATTCTTATTCCGAATCTGAGTCTTCGGAGTTTACGAATTCTTCCGAATAGGAGACTATTGATGATACACCTTCTTCGTGAGAGTTGGAGCCTTGCGTGGAGTCAGGGGACTTCGTGCAGACCTTTGCAATTAACAAATTGGATCGCGATGAATATCAGCGTCTCGTTGTTCGTTCTGGCCTTTGTTCTTCGGGAGAGGCATTCTTCCCGTCTGATATTATCACTGATGCCAGTCCGGGAATCCCCACCGTGCCTCCGGACCATTTTTTGGCTATTTATGCCTCCCAGATTCGAATGGGGTTTCGTTTCCCTTACTGCTCGGGCTTGCGTAAGTTGTGCCGTTATTACAGGATTTCCCCTCTTGATCTTGCACATGCCGCAATACGGTACTGGGTTTGCTTCCGAGTACTATGCCATCGACAGTCTTGGAGTTATTCGACCTTACTCTTTCAATGCTTCTTCCGGCTCCATCGTCCGAATTCAACGGGGTTATGTTCTATTTCTATCCGCTGGATTTTGATGAGGGGGGAGGAGTTTGCTGATCTTGGGTTAGGCGAAGTGAAGTGGGATAGCACCCTTCGCTTCGTCACTGCTGTCGATCGGTCGAAGATTCATTGGCAAGGACATTATTTCTTCACTGACGACCCTGGGATGACTTGGCCTATTTTTCAGATTACGAGGCCCGATCCCATGCCGGCTTTTCGTGAATTCTCTGAGTCTGATAAAGCGGCGATGAAGAAGGAGTATCGGGCACACAAGGTGCGTACATACAAGGTCTTGTCTTGTGTGAAGGAGCGAGATTTGCGCATGGCTGGGATTTGCACTTCTCATTCGGGGAGTACCTCAGTATGTTATGAATCTTTATAACTTCATTGTGTTGTGATGTAGGCTGGTGTCATGAAAAACTTCCCGCTTGCAAGCAGGCTCTCAGGGTGGTGTTATTCCTCCTGCACGGAGTGGTCGCACGGATGTATCTGCTGTTCTCCTGGGCATGAAGCATGGACGTAGCAAAGGGAGTGCGGGTAAGTTGTATATTTGTAAGGTTATTTTTGTCTGTGTTCAATGCCTTTGTTCTTATCTTTCTTTGTTCTTGTTTGTAGGTCGATCCCCGCTCTTGACAAAACGAGTTGTTCAGTTGCTGACACTCCGCCTCGAGCCAAGGCGAAGGGTCCCGACTCCGAGGTGCGGCCCTAGAGCGATCCCAAGCGTTCTAAGTTCGGCAACGGGGAAGCGTCGAAGACTCCTTCTCTTATCAAAGGGAAGGGAACTGAGGCTCACGTGCCTGCTACACCTGTGATGTCTGCCCTCCGATCGAGGGACCGGACTTCAGAGGAGGAGCCTCTCCGCACCGGTATATTAGTTGATCTTGTTATTGTTTCTATAATTGGTGTATTTGGATCTTATTGTTTATCTTTGCATATTTTTATAGCTATTCCACCTGTTGCCGCCCTTACTCGGGCCGAGTTCGTTTGTCCTTCCAAGGACTCTGTTGTTGGCGATGAGTGGGTACCCTTCTCTGCTGGAGGACCTCGTTTTTCGAAAGAGGTTAGCTTGACCACTCCTTAGGTGAGAGTTCGTGTCTTCCAACAGTTTATTCCTCCCGGGGATCGGAGGGTTCGCCCGAGCGATCCCGAGGGTGAGCAGGCATGTTCTAAGGGTGCCCTATCGTGCCTTGCTGCTGTGAGTATTTATTCTTAATCCTTTGTGCCTTTTATGTATGCTTGTTGATGGGTATACATTTGATTCGGGTTCGTCTTATATTATTCAGACTTTGTTTACACGGCAAACCCACTAAGAGGTGTCGAAGTATTCACCCGCGGGTACTAAAAGTCCGGGGCACGCGCTTACACGCCCCGGACTTGCACCGCGTCCGGATTGTCCTGTTATTCCGGACCTCCCGGGATCCTCGCGATACCTCCGGACAGTCGGGATTCCTCCTATTGATGATGTTTAAACCCCTACGCAAACACCGCAAGTGCAAACCCTCCCGATGTCAGCTTACTACCGTCTACGCTCGGTTAATACTTTGCATTGAACCGACGTTGGACCGTTCAAAACCCGGTTTGATTCCAAGGTTTCCTATAAATAGGGGCCTTGATCATTCATTTCAAACTAAGTTAAAAAAAGTTGACACCGGAAGCTCTGCCTTCTGTCTTACTTTCTCTCTCTAAAATACCTGACTTAAGCTTCGGAGAAGGTTCGTCGCACTCTACCCCCCCCCTTGTGGGGTGTGCGATACTGCCCCTCTTGCAGGTATACGGAGACACGCGAGTTTGGCACGTGCGAAGACCCGGAATAGGAGAACCCGAGGCATTCTTCTGTCGTCATTGCCAGGATCCGACTCCCCACTCGAAAAGGATCCAACATTTTGGCACCGTCTGTGGGAAACGCTACGATAAGTCATGACGTACCACTGTTATTCTAAGACCACCAGTTTACAAGACTCTGAAGAACCATACATCGAGGTGTAAGGCGTGCACACGTCGACTCACCAACATGAGGCGTAATACCTCACTCCTGGATAAGCGCAGCGCGTGTACATCCATATAGCAATGTGATATCTACCTCCTCACGTACGAAGCACCTAACAGATACACTAGTTGGCGATCATGTCCGCGTATCTCGGAGCGGCTACCATGTTTGCGTATCGCGGAGCGGCTTTCATGTCTGCTCATTGCAAAGATCCAAGTCGCAGAAAACCAAGTAACGGTCGCAAGACACACTCTATCTTGGGAAAAACCAAGTAGTGGTCGCAAGACACACTCTACCTTGGGAAACACCAAGTAGCGGTCGCCAGACACACTATACCTTGGGGAAAGCCAAGTAGCGGTCGCATAATGCACTCTACCTTGAAAACTCCAAGTAGCGGCAGCAACATGGATAGGCACGTCGCCGCCGACCTCTGACCGACGCCATGGAAGGGTATGTCTGTTGGATTACGGGGACGTAATGCTAGGAAACAATAAATTCAAGTACGTGCTAATAATCACAATTACGCAGCGGAAGAATTCTCACTTACCTTTAGTCGATTCCTTTGCCCAATATGTTGTGGAGGGAATTCCCGATCCATCAGTCGGAACTTCGTGCAAGTTCTTAGAAAGATGTCCCACGAAGTATAGCTCCACAGTAAATCCTCTGATCAGTTCTTCGTCGGTGACAGATCCTCAGATTGATTGCTCGAAAGAAATTTGGCACACCCTTGGTGATGAACAAGGTCCGGCCGAATATTGTACTAAGGAGTGAGGGAAATTCACTCAATTCACTCTTAAGGAGAGTTATGAATTGTATTGTGAAAATCTCAATACCCCTCTATATATAGGAGGAATGGAGTTGACAAAAGTCCACTCCATTCTATGTGGTACTAATATTCGGCCGGCCACCTCCATGTATAAGGGAGGCCCAATTTTGGGCCTCTCATGTCATTAGGGAATTGGGTCAGGCCCAATTACCCTAATGTGACATATACCCAATTGACTTAGGTAACATATACATATATTAACGGGCTACCATTTATGGCGCCCGTACACCTTATGCCAACAGCTCCCACTCGCCGGAATGGGAGGGTGCCTGCTAATGTATCGTTGTCCGAATCGCATCAACATTTCAGTCTTCTGATCTTGCCCCTGCTTCCGAACAGTTCATACGAGGTTTGCCGTGCGACCGGTGGATACGACGGGCATCGTGCTACTCAGCAGCTAGGAGTGTTGTAGCACCCGCGGAACGTTGATTCCCTATCGTCAATCAACCTGTTAATAAAACATTAATCGTATCGCGTTGTATCCTTGGTCAACAGTAATTCTCCAATTGCCCAGTTTTCCACATAGGAATACTTCTCCGGGCATCCGTACAAGTATTCAAAACCTTCAACTAATATCCGGTTGGTGGCCACCTAGTGAATACAAGAGTCGGTGAATTACAGGTGAACTTGACCATCCCCATCCCTCATACCCCTAGTCAAACTCAATATGTTTCCAAAGACGTGGTCACATGGCCTTTTTCTTCAGCACTACGCTCGTACGCCGGGAAGCGACCATTGAGTCTGACCTTAGGTGTGAGTTCCGAGTCCATGAGGACACTTTGGGCGCCTCTTCATAAGGTACCCGGGATCAATCACACACTCGAGGTGAAGAAGTTTGCGCCCATCAGAATCATAAGGATCCTAGCTAGCACAACTGAGCATGACCCCATGGTCGAGCATGGGACGCAAAGTATGAAGCACGCGTCGATAGCATACCTGAACAAGTCAGGGGTAGGATATGTCAATGATGCTACCGCAGATTATTTCATCTGGCCTTGAATGTGGAAGATGACGGACGGAGTCCATCACGGCGATTTACGAAACGAGGATTAAGTCGTGTTTTACCGAGACTAAGTGATCGTTTCGTGTAACCAGGTTTATCCCCCTGGTTCTTAGTCGATCCTGTTATGGTAGTGGCCCCCCTCACCTACAAGACGACTGTTCCTGAGTGACGATGCAAGGCCCACATTCGACATAATTTTGAACAAAGAACTTTTACATCCTCCTACGACTTAGTTTATAGACCGTAAAATATGATGTTAATTATTCAGCATGACGTCGATAAATCATGTACTCAATTTGCAATTCTTTATTCGATCAAAATATAACTTTCATTAATCAAAATCTTATCACTAATACAAGCCACATTCTAAACTCTACGCAATACCAGCCAGCAGTTTTACATGCTTTTCAAATACATCCTTGCGTAAAGGCTTAGTTAGTGGATCCGCCACTATATTGTCTGTGGGCAAGTATTCTAAAGTGATTATATTGTCTTCCACTACAGATTTAACATAATTATATTTCACATCAATGTGCTTACTCCTACTATGGTACTTTGGATTCTTAACTGCCGCAATGGTTGCCTGACTGTCAGAGTATACCTTCACAGGCTTACTCTCTTTGTCAGTGCCTAGCAGTGCAGTAAGAAGTCTTTTCAGCCAGACCGCTTCCTGTTCTTTTTTGGATAGGGAAACAAATTCTGATTCTATCGTAGACAGCGCGACATATGATTGCTTCTTGCTCGTCCATGAAATGGCGGCATTAGCAAGAAGGAATACCCCTCTTGTGGTGGACTTACTATCATCTGGATCGCCACCATGGTCGGCATCAATGAAACCGGTCAATTTTATCTTCCTGCCCTCATAGCACAGAACATAGTCGGCAGTACCTTTCAGATAACGTATAATTCGTTTTACGGCTTTTAAATGTTGATAGCTGGGGTCTGATTGGAATCTTGGTACTAGGCCCACAGCGTAACAAATGTCTGGGCGAGTGCAGAGCATGGCGTACATCAGGCTTCCGACCATGCTCAAATACTCTGCGCCTTTCATCTGGTCACGCTCCTGCTGGTTTTTCGGTCAATCACGCTTTGACAGCGTGCACCTGAACACAACCGGCGTCTCCACAGGTTTGGCATCTAGCATTCTGAATCTTTTCAATAGTTTGTTGATGTATGATTCTTGAGATAAACACAATATTCGGGCGGCACGATCTCTGGCGATTTTAATGCCTAGGATGTACGTGGCCTCTCCCATGTCTTTCATCTCGAATACTGATGCTAACCAGGGCTTCGATTGTTTCATGAAACAAACATCGTTTCCAGCAATGGGTCTGTCATCCTTGTACAAGTTTAAGATGACGTACTTAGATCTGGAGGTCTTAGTGTATACGTAGGGATCCTCATGGAGGTTCACGAATCTGTTTCCAACGATTTCCTCGTGGAACCTGCGATACCGTTGCCGAGACGATTGTTTAAGACCGTAGATAGACCTATGGAGTTTACAAACTTTTCGTTCGTTGCCAGAGTAATGAAACCCTCCGGCTGTTCCATGTAGATCTCTTCCTCCAGGTTTCTGTGGAGGAATGCGGTCTTAACATCCATTTGGTGCAGCTCGAGATCGAGGCATGCAACAAGGCAAGGATGGCCCTGACCGTGGTGTAACGCACAGTTGGTGAGTACGTTTCATCAAAGTCCACTCCGTGAAGCTAGTTATATCCATTTGCAACAAGTTGGGCTTTGTATCGCTCGACTTCTCTATCAGCAGTGAGTTTGAGCTTTAAAATTCACTTAGCCCCTATAGCTCTGCGTTTAGCAGGAAAATCAACTAAAGACCATACCGAATTGGATTTCATTGAAGCGACCTCTTCCTCCATTTCTTTCCTCCATTCCTTCGCTTGAGGTCCTTCCATTGCTTGCTTAACTGTTACCGGTTCATCAACAGACGTTAGAATGAGTATTACACCTCTTTCAATGGGATACTTCTTGGGAGAAGTTCGTTGCCTTTGACTTCATCTAGGCTCGTTTGTCCCATCTTGAGTTTGATCGATACTCCCACTCGGAATAATGCTTCTTATCGGAGCATCACTCCCACTGGGAATAATGGCAGTGATGGAACCTTGACTGACAACTTTCCTTGGACGTCCTCTCAGTCTTGGGATTTTACCTCTGAGGTTAATTCCTTGATCACTAGGACCTGGAACCGAGTTGGTTAATCCACTCCCACTGGGAACAATGGGTAGTTGTGTCGTTATTGGATTTTCATCCGGTGGTTCAGCAATGTGATTCTCATGTTCAACTTGATTCGTATTAGCAACATTAGTGATTTGAGTGTGGGAGGGAGGGAGCCCTCCCACTGGGTTTACTATGATAATGTTTCCATCATCATTTACCATTTCATTCACTTGTGCTGTGTCAAATATCCCACTCGAAGTAAGTGGGACCTGGGAATCGCTGCCAAATCTCCTACTCGATCAAGACTTCGTCTGTTTTATAAGCGCTGGAACTTCGTCCTCAAGCTTTGTAATGTTTCATGTTCGACCACGGCACCATAATTTGAAGCTAATTTAAACACGTATTGACTAAGAGTGTTTTGATACTCTTTATCCAAATACTTGTTTTTAATGCGCAAATTAATGTCGCACTTTGATAAGGAGTAACCCATATCATTTCCTTTAGCGAGTTTATGGCAACGTGTTTCTACTGAATTTCGTGAAGCAAAGAATTACATTTCTGCGAGTCAACGATACTTCATCCCGTGATTCGTTGAATTCTAACATTATGTAATTTTATATTATGCTTCTTGAAGTGTTTTCTAAAATGAATGTCTCGCTAGACTTATCGTTCAAAGCTAATAGTGGAAGAGTCATTTTACCGACTACTTCCTTTCGTTTGTTAACTCATTCAGAGACTTATCCACCTCTTGATTTATGCATTGGGCTTACGCATATGCATGAAATGATATTATACTAGCTCGTGGTACCCTTTAAGGCGCACCTCTTTGTTTTGTACAAATAATCAATGAGTTATAACATAAACAAAAATTCAGCATTCATTTCATTAAAACATTTCAGCTTTAAATTTGTACTTTGAAACGATGTGTTCCGTCTTTCGAGGTACACGCGCGAGTGGCACCTAAAACCAGTTTATTCCGTGGTTTAAATCGTTTCGTTTCAAATTTAAATCAATCTAATCTAATCGGTTTTGAACATGTTCAATTACTACGGAATTTATCATTTTAATGGAGCACTAACAAATAAGAAAGAAATTTGGTTGGTTTAGCTTTTAGATGCAATCAATGGATGTTTTGATGAGTGATTGTTATGTTGTTTGATCCATCCGTTTTAGTGGAGGATCCTAGAGTTAGTTGTTCCTTTCGGATCGGTCCCGTTTAACCGGGTCGATTAAAGTTTGACAAGTAGACCGTATCATGAATCGAGTGGTTGCTACTTTATTCAATCATTCCGAATCACAATTAACTAATTCCAGGCATTCATTAATAATAAGAGAATTTAAAGACATTGGTACTTGAACCGAGATATATAACAAAGCCAAAGAGTGAAAAGGAAAATGTTGAAAAGGAAAACTTCAGCCATTTTCACCAATGTCCCTGAAAGAAATTCACAAGTGAATTATATCAGATGACTTTAGTGATATAAAATGTTTAACGGTTTTATATATATATGGCAAACGAGGTGTACCTTTTTTACGGTACAAAATAAGCAGTATTTGTCATACTACGGATCTCGTTTGAGGACCAATTTGATCCAGTATCCTCTGTTATTTCCTTTGTCCTCTTGCGGTGCTGCACAGTGGAACTTTCCAGTCTCCTTTGGTTGCTTTCCTTGAATAGGAACATGGTATACTTAACTGCATCGATTAAGTAACCTAGTCCATAGTCATCAGCAAACCATGATATCGGATATCCTTGTGCGATATTGATTATCCTTCTCCAATTAGACCTCTCGATCCTTTGGTTACACACAGGTTTTACGCTGGTATCATTTGAAAGAAGGTCAATATACTCCATTATTACTTTTCTGGCTTCGGCTGTCTTTCCACTACCAAAACGGAGTTTAAGGGTAGCCCAAAGCTGAATAATTAAGTGTGAAGTCCTCTGCAACCTCTTTGTCCAAGGATGCAAATATCACCTTACAAGCTCTTTGATCTCCCAAGCCTATATCCCCTGTTCGGGGAACTAGGTTGCTGTCCGGCGGCACCAACATCTTTCCTCTTATAGCCATGATACAGCCGTGTGTATCGCATGCTATAAGTCGTTCTCTTACCATTTCACTCCATGCCTCAAAATCCATACCATCCAGATTGCATGGTTTATAAAAGCGTACCGACCCAGTCATGAAAACTAACACATTTTTAATCATGCATAAATAGGAAGACAATAACATTTTGAAAAAGAATTGCAAACATCGGATTATCTATTAGGATGGAATACGACAAATAGTGATCCCTTAGTCATCTATACCAAACCAACCCCCAGTAAACCAAGGGAAGGGGGTCCGTGAAAGAGTTCACACTATCGTCGTCTTCAATCTAATAGATCAGTCTTTTGAAAACGGTTATTCTATCGAAAATTACCGGAACGGGAATATTTTGAAAAATATGCATACCCGATCTTGACTTTCCCAAGGCCCTTTTTATTTTGAAAATTATCCGACAATTTACGCATGCATATAAAATTCTACTGCACTTAGCAAATTATCACATCATGACATAAATTCGGCGAAACCAAACATCATGCATACGCATCATGCGTGTATTGTTCCGAGGAACTCATTCTACCATATATGATTCTACTATAAAGTAAACTATCACATGCTATTACATCCTCAACATCCTAGCATACGTGTCATACATGAAACTTCCATAAACATGCATAATTGGCGACTGTATTTTCGTTTTAAACACTTTTAAAATATTAGGGACTGATTTTCAATTCATGCTTACAATCAATCATGTGAATTTCTAGACATGAATCCTAGGCAATTCCTATCATCACAACATGTCTATCCTATTGCGCGAACCATATATTTAAATCCCAGAGTATAGCTCACAATATAATTTCCAGCTGGCTTGACTTAGTCAAGTCGACAATTCTAATTATATTAAAATATATATATATAGCTAAAAGTAAACAATTGCAATTCAGCCCACTAATTTAAACCAGTCCCTAAAACATGCATTTCCGAGATCCATCCCCATAATCGTAACTGGGCAACAAAGTTTATTTAAAATGTGGAATTTAAACATTTTGAGCACAGTTTAGGCTAATTTTAAAGCTCAAAACATTTGGATTATAAAAATTTGTCATCTTATTTTTTTAAATTGACTTAAATATCTCGGTATAGTCAATTTAAAATCTGGTTCGGTTCGGTCTAATAAATCCGGTTCGGGTTTAGTCCGGTTTAATTAAAATTTGGTTCGGTCCGAATCGGTTTAATAAAATAGGTTTTCGGTTCTGTTCATCACTCAAAACCGGTTCGGTTTAGATTCACTTAGTTACTTAGGTCCAACCCTACCCATCTAGGTCGGTCCGATTAAGAAAACACGGATTGGTTTAACCCGCTCCGTTAACGCAAATTGGATTGGCCCATAAACTCTAGTGGGTTCGGCCAAAATACTTCCTTGGGCTTAATAGGGTTTTAAAATCCACCAAAAACTTTACTTAGCCCACAAGAAATATTAATTATGTAAAATAATTTCCAACATGGCTAATATATATATATATATAATTCGGCACTTATTATTAATATATACATATAAGTATTGTCAAGATTCTATCTTTAAGATGTAAATCAATTAACAATATAAACATATATATATATATAATTCGGCCAACATATATATAATTATTGTCAAATATATGTTTAGGGATAAAATATATAGACAATATATCTTCTTAATCTTTTTAAGTAACTAAGTCCAATCAATATATTTTTATCCCTATCTTTTAGCTAAATATATTGATAGTTTAAATATTTTACTATATAATGTGAATCTTTTCCTTATCTTTCCAATTTATAGATATATTGTCAGCTTTAATAAAACTAAAATATGGTAACAAATATATCTATACTAGGCCGGCCGAATTTTTCTTTCTTGCACCCTAAGAAATTAAAAAATTTACCTAATAATCACTAGGGTTTTCGGCCAAAAACACCAAGAATTGGAAAATTTGTCAAAATTTAAGATAAAAAACCATTATGATCATTAATCCAAATATTGTTCTTGATAAAACTCATGTTATTCTTAAAGATCATGAACATCAAACTTAAATATGAACATGAAATTATCGGAACACCTTTAAAAACATGTAAATCCGAAAATTTAAAGTTTTTAAAGATTAAAAACACGAATATGTGTTTAAAAATTTCGGTGTTCATCAAAATTCAAGAACACTAGTTTATCAAAATCATGAACTCCTAAACCTGGCTCTGATACCACTGTTGGATTACAGGGACGTAATGCTGGGAAACACTAAATTCAAGTACGTGATAGTAATCACAATTACGCAGCGGAAGAATTCGCACATACCTTTAGCCGATTCCTTTGCCCAAGATGTTGTGGAGGGAGTTCACGATCCACAAGTCGGAACCTCGTGCAAGTTCTTAAAAGAAGTCCCACGATGTATAGCTCCACAGCAAATCCTCTGATCAGTTCTTCGTCGGGGACAGATCCTCGGATTGATTGCTCGAAAGCAATTTGGCACACCCTTGGTGATGAACAAGGTCCGGCCAAATATTGTACTACGGAGTGAGGGAAATTCACTCCAATTTACTCTTAAGGAGAGTTATGAACTGTATTGTGAAACTCCCAACACACCTCTTTATATATGAGGAATGGAGTGGAGAAAAGTCCACTCCATTCTATGTGGTACTAATATTCGGCCAGCCACCTCCATGTATAAGGGAGGCCCAATTTTGGGCCTCTCATGTCATTAGGGAATTAGGTCAGGCCCAATTACCCTAATGTGACATTTACCCAATTGACTTAGGTAACATATCATATATTAAAGGGCTACCATTTACGGCGCCCGTACACCTTATGCCAACAATGTCCTCGTCGACCTCTTACCTTCTCCCAACCTCGGAAACATCAGTTGTCGCTAAATGCACCCAACTTTGGAAAAACCAAGTAGAATTCGTGAAATGCACCCATCTTTGGAAAAACCAAGTAGCTGTCGTGGAACGCACCCTGCTTTGGAAAAACCGAGTGGCAGTCGTGGGACGCACCATACGTTGGAAAACCCAAGTACTAGTCGGCACAAGGGTCGATACTTCGCGACCGACACAACTAATTGGTGCGACATCCTCTATACGAGGGAAACCCCACACAACTTTGTGGCGAACATCCCCGACACGGGGGCAACTCCACACCTACGGACTTATAAGTTTGCAACTACTACATAGCAAGCATCCTCTATGCAGGGGCAACTATATGTCAGCAAGGGCCTCCTCCAGACACTTATACAATATATACGATACTACGCGCATTTGTGCGACCTAACATTATGCATATCTATGCGTCCCAACACTACGCGCGTTGGCACAACTTAACACATGTCTATCATGTGACGTTCATCGACAACACGTCGGAGGCCTAACACCTCGTGACTAAGGGGCTAGTGTGTCTATGGTCCGAACCAGCACCTACATACACCTATATGGTCTACGCACCTATACAGCACATACATGCGCGTACTCGGCCATGTCACTACAAACACTCCCACTCCGGGGGAAACACAATATCAACGAAGGCCTCGTCTCTCGACATATACATGGCAAGCATACTTCTGTTATGAGGCGTTCGTCAACGACGCAGCGAAGGCATGACGCTTCGCAGTCTCAGAACCCGCGTGTCCGTAACACACATCTCTCCGCGCAACATGAGGGCAAAGTTACTATCCCTTCCACCAAGCAATAGGGAGGAAACCGATTCCAATATGTGTAGACTAGGTATGGAGAGGTTCACATACACACTCCCTTATATACACGCGGGGGTAATATTCTATCCTCCTCATACTTTTTCTAACTCTTTTGGGAGAATTCCCTAACACTTACACATGTTTACATACCCTCGTGTACATATGCTTGTCTACATACATACACAAGTTTGCATATCCATGTCACGTGTTTTTTATTACAATCCCGACATGTATATACTTATACCCATGTCATCGCATACATACATGCCCATATTTATATGATATACTTTTATGACATTACGTATCGTATGCCGACTCTCGTACTCATGCACTCATAATCATACATGTGTTAGCATTCATATCCATGATCGCATACATGGACTAGGATTGTCACATATGTACATGTCATACACATATACTTGCTGCATTAACCATGTCGGCAGTTATAACCGCTCCCATTTAAATAAAAGGAGAGACGCACAATAGCAATCATACATGTGTTAGCATTCATATCCATGATCGCATACATGGACTAGGATTGTCACATATGTACATGTCATACACATATACTTGCTGCATTAACCATGTCGGCAGTTATAACCGCTCCCATTTAAATAAAAGGAGAGACGCACAATAGCAAGGCCCACACGCCAACGGACAGTAAGTCGACCCTGAGGTAACACCCGAACTTAAATCGAACGTAAACTCTATCAAAAATAGAGTCAAAACGGGGCCACGCCACCACTTGACTCGGGGGCAAATGATGGGTATACGTCTGATTCGGGTTCGTCTTATATTATTCGGACTTTGTTTAGACGTCAAACCCACTAAACGGTTTCGAAATATTCACCCGCGGGTATATTGGATATCATACATATGGTATCATACATATGGGGTCACTATCTAATTATGCTAAGTTATGTTAGTTCTAGTATTTGCACATTAGTCCCTATTGTATCTAGAGTTTGGCATACTACTCCTAGAGGTCTCCTATATAAAGGAGCCTCCGCTCTATGTAATCACTAAGCAATTATATTACAATGTTTCATATTAGTAAAGGATTGCTCTCTACATTCTCTCCCACCACTCTTCGATTATAACGTTTTATATGGTATCAGAGCTAGTTTCGATCTTGGTGTTTTGATTTCAATTTCGTTTTTCAGTTTTTCCAGAAATTTTCCAGAAAATTCTGTTCTTGGTGTTTTGAGTCCCTAGCCCCGAAAATTACCTATTCGATTTAGACCTCTTCTTCCAAAATTGACATCACCGATCGACCCAGAGACCTCCGGCGACCATTCTGTTCTTTCCGGCGCCGCCAGAAGCCGCCGGACGCGCCACCACGCGCCGCCACAAGCTGTTGTCACCGCCGGCGCGTGGGGACCACGCGCCGCCACAAGCTGTTGTCACCGCCGGCGCGTGGGGACCACGCGCCGCCACAAGCTGTTGTCACCGCCGGCGCGTGGGGACCACGCGCCACCTTCCACTACTCCGTTTGCCACGAAATTTAGTTTTTCGGAATCGTCTCGGTCTCACGATTCCATTGATATATTATACGTCAAATTCCGAGGTGATTTGGATTTTCGAATCTTACTGTCAAAATTCTGCTGCAATCCCATTTTCTGCTGTCACTGTTACATTAGTTTCTGCTGCTGTATATGCACCTATTGCTGCTGAAACTTCAGATTGGGGTTGTTGTTGATGTGTTATTGCTATTGCGGGAATGGTTGCTGTGATTGGCTGCGATTTTCAGTTGTTATATTGCTGTTAAAATTCTGCTGTTGCTGAATTTTGCTGAAAGTTGCTGAAAAATGCTGAAAAGTGCTGAATTTTGATGAAATTGCTGATTTTTGGATTGCCGGATGGATAGTCTGTGGTTTTGATGAGATATGATGCATTCAAGCATTGGATAGCTTGGATTGCTGGGATTTCAACTGTCTTTCAGTTGAATTTGTTGAAGAATGGAGCATTGTGTTGCTCGTTTTGATGGGATTTGTTGATACCAAGCTTGGGTTTTGCTTGGATTGTTGGTTTCAACTGATTTGCAGTTGAACTTGCTGATAATGGTTGCTCTGAGGACAGTTCTTATATTTTGAAGATTGGAATGACTGTTTTGTGATTACCGGTTGTCATACCTTGGTATTTTGAAGACTGAAGTGTGGAGCTTCGTCTTGTTGGATATTGTTGAAGGTTGAAACATTGGAACCTCATCACCTGAGACATAGGAACTTCACCTTCTGGGAGATTGAAACATAGGAACCTCAGCTTCGCAGTAAGACTGAGACATTGGAACTTCATCCTCCGTCCAACTCTTTTTGAAGATTCAAGGCCATAGGTGGCTGTCATCACTCCGCTGAGAGCATGATGAAGACCAACCGGTTGTTGTTACACGTGGATTATCACACCTCTGAGAGACCACGAAGGCTACAAGTGGATATTCACCTCTGAGAGCACGGTGGACCTTGATCTTATTTGTCACAATTATCACAGTCATTGATTCTTTGGAACTGTTGCCTTGGACCATTTGTTGAAGATTGGAGCTTTTTAGCTCTATTTTGAAGATTGGGAAGCTTTTTAGCTTTGTTTTTAAGATTGTGATGCACTTCGGATTGAAGAAGGAAGAAGAAGGAAAAGATGGGGGAATATTGGATATCATACATATGGTATCATACATATGGGGTCACTATCTAATTATGCTAAGTTATGTTAGTTCTAGTATTTGCACATTAGTCCCTATTGTATCTAGGGTTTGGCATACTAGTCCTAGAGGTCTCCTATATAAAGGAGCCTCCACTCTATGTAATCACTAAGCAATTATATTACAATTTTTCATATTAGTAAAGGATTGCTCTCTACATTCTCTCCCACCACTCTTCGATTATAACGTTTTATAGGGTACTAAAATTCCGGGGCACGCACTTCCGCGCCCCGGACTTGCACCGCGTCCGGATTGCTCTACAATCCAGAGCCGGTCCGGATTGTTACGCAATGCGGAGCCGGTCCGGATTGTTCCGCAATTCGGATCCGGTCTGGATTGTTCCGCAATTCGTATCCGGTCCAGATTGTGGGACAATCCGACCCTCCGGATTGTCCCATTATTCCGGACCTCCTGGGATCCTCGCGATACCTCGAGATGGTCCGGATTCCACCTATTGATGATGTTTTAAACCCCTACGCAAACACCGCACGTGCAAACCCTCCCGATGTCAGCTTTACTCCCGTCTACGCTCGGTTCATACTTTGCATTGAACCAACGTCGGACCGTTCAAAACCCGGTTTGATTCCAAGGTTTCCTATAAATAGGGGCCTTGATCATTCATTTCATACTAAGTTGAAAAAAGTTGACAGCGGAAGTTCTGCCCTCTCTCTTTTCTCTCTCTAAATTACCTGACTTAAGCTTCGAGACAGCGGAAGTTGACCCCGCGTGGTGTGCGATACTTCCCCTCTTGCAGGTATACGGAAACGCACGAGTTCGGCACGTGCAAAGACACGGAAATAGGAGCAACCCGAGGCATTTTTCTATCGTCACTACCAGGATCCGACTCCCAACTCAAAAAGGATCCAACACTTGTCATCGTTGCTACAACTTACTTGTTGTTGCTCCTTGTGTTATTCTTGTAGGTTGCCAGTCAAATGGCCACCTCTCCTCCTTTGTGATTGAGCTCGCAGATGAGAAGAAGATATTTATGGAGAAGTGTGACGTTGCTTGTCTCGAAGCTGAGCGTGCGGAGGAGAAAGCACACATCTTGGGATTGAAGGTTGTTGACCTACAGGCGGAGAGTTCCTCTCGTGAGGCTCGTATTGTTGCACTCGAGTCTGATTTTATTGCCCTTCAGGCGAAGGCCGTTGCGGATAGCGCGGAGCATGATCTCGCCTTGTGAGCCATGGAGGAGAAGTCCCTTGCGGATGGCAAGTTTACAGGCGTTGCGGAGTACAAGGCCTCCGAGTCTTATCGTGCTGACGTTCTGGCATGTGCGGACGATGTGCTTTATGACTCCATTGAGGTTCTTATCGAGCATGTATATGCTCTTGTTCCGGACTTGCGCTTTGATCAGTTGGGTCCGTACTCTGAGCTTGCCACTGGGCATGTGGCCGCCGACTTAGAGACGGGATTGCTGCCCCGCCTATTGTGGCAGATGTCCCCCCTATTGTTGAGGAGTACGTCCCCATCCCTATTTATGTGGATTCCCCTGAGGATATCGAGACTCACTCTCGTGAGTATGAGTAGGCGTTCAATGATGCTGGAGATGTGATTATTGTGGAGGGTACTACTATTGGAGAGGTTGCTCACGGGGCATGTGGAGATGCCGCTGTTGGTGGTGCTCTTGACGTGGCATCAGGCTGAGTGTTTGTTTTATAAACTCTTTGTATATAGTTTTGGCTCTCCAAGTTTGGGTTGAGGTTGCTTGTTGGGGTGTTATCCCTTTGACCCTTTATGTTTATGTTTCTATGCTTTGACGTTGTCATATGAGACCTATCATGAATGGTTTAGTAATGCATGGTAATATGGTAGTAATATTTCATACCTTTGTGTTTTGTGATTGTCCATATGGTGTGGACTAAAGAGTAGAGTTGAGACTCGTCCTCTTTTAGGATGTGGCATCAGTAGTTGTTGTTAGGAGACATACGTCCCTGCATTGTGTGCCCCTCTTCGTTATACCAAGGCATGGCAAGATGAATATGTGTTAGACACATGTGTTGTATCCTTGCTATATTCCATGAGTAGTAATGTGCAAGACTTAAGAGTGACGGTTAGCATTTGCGGGTAGTAATGCGTATGGCCAATGTCCCGGTACTTGGAATTTGTGGGTAGTAATGCGCAAATCCTTAGAGTGATCATTGGCATTAATGGGTAGTAATGCACAAGGTCGTTTTCTCGGTACTTGGAATTTAGGAGTAGTAATGCCCAAGACCCTTGTATACACGCGAGTGTGTCGTCTCATCGAGGCGAAACCTTAGTTTTTACCGTCTCTTAGTCCACTCTAAGGCGACGTTGTTACAAGACGCTGCTTGTTAATTTAGTGAGTTTTTCCATCTGTTATCTGGGAACTCCCCTTATAACGTTGTTGCAAGGCGTTCTTTTGGCTAACCCAATTACATGCCTTACGATGCTAGTATGCCTCAACTTTGTTAATCAAAAGGACGTGACAAAGGTCGTGTGATACGCCTTGTAGTTTTTTCCGTCTTTCGGACCATTCCGAAGCGACGTTGTAGCAAGACACGACTTGCCAATTTTTGGATGTGTTTCGATCCGCTATTTGGGTGCCCTCGTTATAGCGTTAAGGCGAGGTGTTCATTGGCTAGTCCTTGTAATGACCTTGCAATGCTACTACACCTCGTCTTGGTTATTCCAGGGGGCAGTACAAGTTTGTATTGCACAACTTGTAGTTTTTTCCGTCTCTTGGTCCATTCCAAGGCGACGTTGTAGCAAGACACTTCTTGCTTAGTTGGAGTGTTTTATTTCTGTTATTTGTTCACGAACAAGATAACGTTTTACAAGACTCGACTTGTATGTTTGGTGAGTTTTTCGCTGCATTGTGAATTGCGGCGATTGTTTTTTACGCTCCTGCCAGCGTAGAGTGTTTGGTACGTAATCTTGTGGGTAGTAGTAGGTTCTCATGGGGTTGCCCTCGTATAGAGGATGTCGCGCCATGAATATGTTTAGTAATCTATACTGGGTGTCTCGTTCCTCAGTAAGATATCATGGGGTTGCCCTCGTGAAGAGGATGTCGCGCCATACAAGGGTTTAGTAATCTATACTGGGTGTCTCGTTCCTCAGTAAGATATCATGGGGTTGCCCTCGTATAGAGGATGTCGCGCCATCTAATTGTGTGGGGTTACCCTCGTATAGAGGATGTCGCGCCACTTAATAGATGATCGCCTCTTGGTTGATAAATCCAAGGAATGATTGTTGTAATCATGAGGTTGCCCCCGAGCGGGGATGTCACGCCATGTTACTTATGGATAATCCTTAGAAAAATTTCCAGGATGTTGTTGTATAGAGTAGACATAATAGATGTCGTGGAAAAGAGCGTATCGCGAGTTCGTTGTTGATGTCGAGTATTGACATGCTGGTGGCGTATACTATAAGCCTCTTGTTGTATTAAGTGTTTGATCTTGTAGTGTTGTTGCAAAGTTAACGCATAGAGTCCACTACTTGGTGTTATTCCAGAGCAGGAATTGCATGAGATTAATGTACCTACGAAATACATTAACTTCATTAGATTCTTGCCAGATTTACAATGCTGGATAGATGGGGTCAACTAATCACCCATTTGTAAATAATCTACTAAAATCATAAGCACTTAAAAAAGTAAAACTTGAAAGTAGATGGATGCATAAAGTTGTGCGTATCGCAGAGATGTGGAAGGGATGTGATTGTTGCCTCCCGACATGTTGTTATGAAGACTGTCTGTTCACATTGTGTGATGGCTACAAGCCACGCGGTGTTGTAAGGCCCCAAAGGCTATCATCTCTTCGATTTCCACTCGCAGAGTGAGGCAGTCGTTAGTGTTGTGACCCCAGGTGTTGTGAAATTTACACCAATGCGTAATGTTGGCTCCTAAGATCGCATTTGGTGTTTCCCTTGAGGAGGGCAGCTTGTTTTGCAGAATGCTCACAAACATCTCTTCGACCTCTGTGTTCAGAGGCGTGAATGCATATTCTGGGCCATCAAGTGCGCTCCTGCTTTCGTGTTGTTGAAAGAGTGCTTATCCCTTACATGCGGGTGGTTTGCTCCACCCAAGCTCCCGTTCACAAGCGACTGCTCTTTCGTGTTTCTCTTTGTGGTCACTCATTGACTGAGTGGTCCTCCAACCATACTCTCTTCCAAGTAGAAGGAAGGATCGCGCATTCGAGTTCATGAAGAACGCGTTTATCACTGCTTCCTTTGTGGGCTGTGGCCTTTAGCCAAGCTGCATTCAGCGCGAAACGCCTGATTCGAGAGTTGATTCTCTTTCTTCTTGCCTGATGTCCCAAACACTTTGCAATTTTGGGGCTTGTTGGTAGTTGGCTGGCCGTATAGGCGCAAAGAGTTGTTCAAGTCGTACCTCTTCCACTTGCATATCCTCTTCCTGTTCGGCAAAACCCTGCCTTATCATGGCGATAGAGAGTTGATTTTTACACCTTAGAGCGTTTACATAGTACTTTCGTGCTGCGGTTTGATCTCCTACGATCTCTCCAAATCCATTCTTGGTTGGGAATTTCAGCTTCTGATGTGCCGTGGGTGGCCACTATCTCCAGGGGTTTATGGTTGTTCTTCCGAGAATCCCGTTGTATGCCCCCAAGGTTTCGACCACAATAAAGTTGACATTAATGTCAAGCTTTGTCCACCCTTCTCCCAGTGTTACCGGGAGTTTGATCGTACCGAGTGGGTATGTTGCAGCTCCTGCGAAGATTATGAGAGGTAATGTTCCGGGACTCAAATCTGCCTTTGCACGACCAAGTTGTTTGATCACCTTGATGGTCAAGATGTCAGCAGAACTTCCTCCGTCAACAAGGATTCGTTTTATGTCGTAGTTCGCTATAGGCATGGTGATGACGAGTGCGTCGTCATGGGGGTATACGATGTGTCTCATGTCTTCTTTAGAAAACATGATAACCAGATCCTCTTCCTCCCCTCTTGGTCCTTTTCCGTATTTAGGATGCGTCTCTGCCTGCGAGGCGTAGAGATTCCTTCAGTGCGAGCCTTGGCCCCCAGCAGCTTGTCCTCCGTGTATGACATTTATTACACACCTCTTGGGAGGAGGTGGGTTGTCATACGCCTTCTCTTTTCCTTTGTTTTACTTGGAGGTCTCTCCTTGGGTCTTTGTAAGGGCGTTTTCCCCCTGATCGACATAGTGCTTAAGCTCGCCCCTTAGAATGGTGTTGTTTATGCGCATCCTTATGCTGAAGCAGCTGTGAGTGTCGTGTCGTTTAACCTCGTGGTTTTCACACCACTTGTCTTCTTCCTTTCCCAAGGGGCCCTTTTGCCAATTGTTTGGTTCCCATCAGAGATGAGTTTCCTTCATCTCTTTTAGGATTGCCGACATAGGGGAGTTTAGTGGAATGAGGTTCGCGGTGTTGACCTCCCTTGGTTTTTGGAAACCGACCTAGACGGGACGCTTAGGCTGTGGTTGCCACTACTTTTGTTGCTGGTTTCCTTGGGGTTGTTTTGCTTGTGAGGCTTTGTTGGCATTGTCTTTGTTGTGCTTAGTGTTTAGCTTTACCCTTGCATTGTTCCTGAACCTTTCTAGGTCCACGTACTCCTTCACGCGCGAGGCTAACTCTTCCAGATTTTTAGCCCGGCGTTTGGACATCTTTTCCCCAAGGAGAAACCTAAGCGACCTAGGTTCCTTATGAATGCCTTGATTATTTCTTCTTTAGACAAGTTCGTCTAAATGTTGGCAATGTTCTGATTAAAACGAATGTAATAATCAGCAAAGGATTCATCATATTGTTTCTTCACATCGTCTAATGCGCTGGAGTCTTTGAGCAGTCTTCTTTCACCCATGTACCT
This sequence comes from Clarkia xantiana subsp. parviflora, assembly GCA_036873135.1. Lineage (NCBI taxonomy): Eukaryota > Viridiplantae > Streptophyta > Magnoliopsida > Myrtales > Onagraceae > Clarkia > Clarkia xantiana. The sequence continues at coordinate 5,550,673 of JAPTYO010000018.1, forward strand.
CTGGATAAACTTTCCCTTCAAGTATGTCCATGAGGTCACACTTTCCTTTGGAAGTGAGAAAAACCAATGTGCCGCTGAACTTATTAAGGTTTGCGGGAACGTGACCGCCACATGGTCTGAGTTTGTAGTTCTTCCAGCAACGAAGCCTCGTGCTGCTGCACGTGCTCTATGGGATCGTCTTTTCCAGAGTATCTCTCAATTCCTATGTTGTTTAGGATTCCCGGAACTCGTTCATACAACATCTCCTTGGCGAAGGGTTGACTTGCATTGTTTGTTAAGACGTGCATTGGTCTGGTCTTTTTCTGCTTTAGATTTTGCTCAATGAGCGCCTCCAAAGTCTTAGTGGTTAACCCTGTGAGGGGAACATTGTCGATTTTCTCAGGTATTCCCCAAACATTGTTTGGATTTCCACTATCCTGCCCCCAGCTTCGTTGGTAGTTAGAGGTCTCCATGCCTTGTCTTTCATTCATGTTACTTGGCTGCTTCCATGATTCGGCCGGGTATGGCCTTTCGTAGTAAGTTGCATCAGAGTGGGATCCTTGAGGTCCTGCACTGTAGTATTGAGGGTTGGCAGCCGAGGGTTGTCTTCCCTGTTGCCTTGGAGCTTCTCTTCGGGCTGTGTCATGGGCCACTGCTTCCCCTGCGGGATATGCTTGAGCAGGTGGTGGCGGTGGTGGCGGAGGTGGTGGAGGTGCGTAGCCTTGGTTTCTTAGAGTGTCCCTGAAAGCCAAGAGTTCCTCTATTGCTTGCATCATTGCGGGAGTTATGGTTGGGGCAGCTTGTGCGCCTTGAGTGTCTGTATCCTAAAAATGCTGGTTGTTAGCTGGCATTCCGAAAGGTTGCTCCTCTTCCGTGCACGCTCTTCGCTCTAAACCCGGTGGGGGTTCATTGGTTTGAGCTGTGTGCTCTGTCTGGGGGTTGGGAGCTTCCTGCGAGGAAGCTGTGGATATAGCCTCCGGGATATCCTCAGGACCTGGTTGTTTTCTCTTAGATTGTGCCCTGCTGGGCTCTCCTATAGTGTTCCTTCTCTTTGCCATTTAGCTGTTGCTGGTAAGCGAGTGCTTGTTCTTTCGAGTCTCACGGACGGCGCCAAAATGTTGGGACCCGGACTGGACGGAATGTCGGATCCTGGTATTGACTCGGGAAGATGCCTCGGGTTACTCACCTTTCGGGGCTTGGCACGTGTCGGGGCTCGTGTGTCTCCGGAAACCTACAAGAGGGGCAGTATCGCACACCACGCGGGGTGGAGTGCGATGAACCCTCTACGAAGCTTAAATCAGGTATTTTAGAGAGAGAAAGTAAGAGATAAGTCAAAGCTTCCGCTATCAACTTAGTCAGAAAATGTGAGAGTGGAGTCCCTTAAATAGGATTTTTCCAACTCGAACCCGGTTTTGAACGGTCCAATGCCGGTTTAATGTAAAGTACGAACCGTGCGTAGACGGGAGTAAAGCTGACATCGGGAGGGTCTGCACGTGTAATGTTTGCGTAGGGGTTTATACGTCACCAAGAGGAGTAATCCGGACCGTCCAGGAGTATCGCGAGGAACCCGGAAGGTCCGGGGTGTCGGGAAAATCCGGAGGGTCCGATTGTCCCACAATCCGGATGGTCCGATTGTCCCACAATCCGGACCGGCTCCGGATTTTAGCACAATACGCGTTGTTCGCGGGTAATAGTTCGAAACCGTTTGGTGGGTTTGACGTGTAAACGGAGTCCGAATAATATAAAACGAACCCGAATCGGACGTATACCTATCAGTTGATAACATGCCAAGCCCTACATAGAAAGGAGTTTGGTTAGGTCGGAGAATGATTTAGCTTTCATTTCGATTCACTTATGTTGAACTATTTTTTTAAAGATCAATCTAGGTGGGGATTACGAATTCTTTAAGGATTTTACTATAATTTATTTGACTTCACTGGGCTCAATGGTGACTTTCGTAAAGAACAATAAATAAACTTTACTAAACGTAATCCATCACCTAGATATTCAATTCATGTAGTTATTTGTATTAATATTTTAACTTGCGAACTTGAAGATGAGTACAAAATTGACAATGTGATTAGAATGGCTGCAACAAGAAATGTTATTGCTATGCTGAATAAGGGGATAAAATTGAACATATAGAGTTTACAAGATATAGAACGTACTAGCCCGTATGGTCGTGGATTAACTGAAATGTGGACCCCACCTAACGAACTAAGGTCTGAGGGAAATCGTAACGTTGATATTGTAGTCTTTCATGATCAAATGGAGGCCAAGGATAGAGAAGTTTGAGCCACTCTACTGGCAATGATGGAGGATTACATCTTGTATGAATTTTAACGAGATGCGGCTGCAATCCAACTATGTGAAGCATTGAGAAATAGATTTTGAGTACACGCAAGTGCAGATCCTCGCCCTGAACATCCCACTTAAATCATACAATATGAACCCTCAATACGACATAAGGTAACAACAGAGATATATGTCGAAATTATTGACCGAGCTGCTAGATCAAGTCAAATTTTGACCAAAGAATAGAAAATTAGTGCAATACTGCGATCTCTTTCTGACTTATGGGAACCTGATGCAGGCGAAACCGAATAGATTTCGAAGATTTTTGTCGTGAATAGTGTTTTTCGGGCGGACGTTCGGATTTTGGCGCGTGAATAGTTTTTTTCGATCAGAAACGGTGTTCTGGTTCAAAGTCACCGCTACGCCGTGCAATACGCTGCTTTTTGGCCAAATTCCATCATCTAGGGCTTCAAAATCGCGTTTTAATATTATTTCGGGTCTTTTTTTTGCAGTTTTTAGTTTATTCGGGACTTGTTCGTTATTTTCGGTTATTTCGCAGTTTAGGGTTTTCTATTTAAGACATTGTTGGACGAATTTGCATTTAGTTATTGATAAATCAGAAAATCTAGGTTTTTTCCTCAAATATGCGTCAATTTTCGGGTATTCTTAGAATCAACGAATTTGCGTTTCCTATCACGCTGCATCAGAACCCATAAGGATGCATCTGGCCATTCTGACAATCTCAAAACAGTAGATGTTGTGCGTCGGCATATTGAGTTTGAGGATGATCGATCAAAGGCTTATAAGACTGTGGTTAAAATCCGGTCTCATGCATTGACAACATTGTCCTCACAATAGAGAGGGAAGGAGGGAAAAGAGGAAATAGGAAAAACTTAAAGGTTAAGGATTCTCAGGAATTGAATGTTTGAAATAAAAATAGGATGATCCCAAATCAGGGTAAAAGCAAGAAGCGAAAATTCTGAAAAACTTGAAACCCGATGGTGTTTTAGGTGAGACTTGAAAGGCCATCTAGATGCTTCTTTCACTAATATTTCTTAGACACGTAATTGATAAGGGAAAGCATTTATTGCATTTTTAACATATGTTAGACTGAACCAATTTCAGAATTTCGCAATTGCAAAATCGAGATCGTCAACAGGAACGTAACTAAGTGAGCAGACTCATATTTGGAATATCAAAACCTTAGCTATTGTTCCTCACGTGCATGGAAGAGGGTATGTGGGGCGTGGAAGGGGAAGGGGACGACCAAGGGGAAGTCGGGGCCGAGGAAGGACATCGGCATCAGCGAGATTACAATTGACTAACATTACGGTTTCTGGTAGCTGTCCCGAAACAGCTACACGGGGGCCATGAGTCTACTCTTTTGGAATTGTCAGGGAATTGGGTCCGACCTGACGATTCCACATATCAAGGACCTACAAGGAAGGTATAACCCGACCATTATCTTCCTTATGGAGACAAAAAATCAGTCGGGAGTATGTGAGAGGGCGAGACAAGAAGTTGGAATGCAGAACGCGGTCTATGTAGATCCGGAGGGTCGATCCGGCGGTTTAGCCCTTTGGTGGAATAACGATGTTAGCATTAGTGTTTTGTTTAAATCAAAGAACGTTATTGATTGTACCGTCCGTTGTGAATCAACAGGTGCGTTGTGGTATTTGACGTGTGTGTACGGTAATCCTTTCTTGGATAGGCGCATGGAAAATTGGCAAACGATTTTACGTATATCTAGGCGGAGGACAGGGCCATGGCTGTGTGTGGGCGACTTCAATGAAATCCGAGCACATCATGAAAAAAGGGGAGGGTCAAGGAAGGATCAAAACCGAATTGACACTTTCAACGCGATGATAGATGGTGCGAGATTAATGGATCTGAGCTTTAAAGGTCAACCATTTACCTGGTCCAATAATAGAAGAAACGGGGTTCTTGTTAGACAACGACTCGACAGAGGGCTGGTTAACTCGGCATGGTTAGCTCTAAATCCCAAGGCACAAGCAGTCCATGAACCAGCTATTGGATCTGATCACTGCCCAATTGCTGTGATTTATAACTATGACGATAAACGAGGCCCGCGCCGATTCCGATTTGAGGAGATGTGGATGGAACATGAGGAATGTGACCCATTGATAAGCACGACGTGGGGAGCCCGACTACCACCGCGCAGAGGACCCCGAGGGGCCATTGTAGAACGGAAACTCGCAAATTGTCGACGTAATCTCATCACTTGGAGTAAGGCCCGATTTGGTAACAACAAAAAGGAAATGACAGCGGTGTATGCCCGAATTAAACTACTGAAGGAGCAGGCTGGTGATGGGGGATATATATCGGAGGAGGCAGACCTTCTCAAAAGGCTTGGTGATTTGTGGAAACGAGAGGAAATCTACTGGAAGCAACGCTCAAGGGTTAAATGGCTAAATCACGGGGATCGGAACTCGAAATTCTTCCATATGACAACGATAGACCGAAGAAGGAGGAACAAGATAATGCACCTCGTTGATGAGACTGGCCAGCCGGTCACGAGCGAAGAAGGCATCGGCAACATTATGAGTACGTTTTTCCAACGACTTTTCACCACCGAAGGAAATCGAAATTGGGGAGACCTCCTTGATGTCGTCCCCAGTATGGTCAATGACCAGGTGAATGTGCACTTAATGAGCCCAATTGAGAAGGAGGAGGTCAAACGCGCTACTTTTGGGCTGGGAGGATCCAAGGCACCGGGTCCGGACGGTTTTCCGGGTCTCTTTTTCCAAAGATATTGGAGTGTGGTGGGGGAGGACCTGTATCGGCTAGCTAAAGACTTCTTTGAATCGGGATATCTATCAGACATGCTAGGAAGAACGGACATAGTCCTTATTCCGAAAATCCCAAACCCGACGAGTCCCAATGAATTTCGACCGATCAGCCTATGCAATTTCGCGTACAAAATTGTGTCCAAAATCATGGTGAACCGGATGAAGCCCTACTTGACTGAACTAATTTCCCCGTATCAGAGCGCTTTTGTATCGGGCAGACTTATCCAAGATAATATCCTCATTGCACACGAAGCTTTTCATTATCTGAGAAACCGAGGAAACACGAAACGTGAGGATTGCGCGATCAAGGTCGATATGAAGAAAGCGTATGACAGAATTGAGTGGGACTTCCTTGCGGCAGCCATGACAAGACTTGGCTTTTGCGAGCGATGGGTCAACCTTATTCATGCGTGCGTATCATCGGTTACATACCAAATTGTGATAAATGGTAAAAGGACAACCCCTTTCCGACCTACACGTGGAATACGTCAAGGAGATCCGCTATCCCCCTATTTATTTATCATTGTGGCAGATGTATTGTCTCGGCTAGTATCGGCTGAGGCCGAGACAGGGGCTTTAGCCGGGATTCAAATAAAAAGGAGCTGTCCGATGTTGCACCACTTGTTCTTCGCCGACGACTCCATCTTCTTCATAAGGGCGACAGAAAGCAATGCTATGCGACTTAAGAACATTATGAATCGGTATTGCGAGGCGTCCGGGCAAGCAATGAATGTGGCAAAATCCAATGTATACTTTGGATCGAATGTGGGAGAAGACACAAAAAGGGCGGTAGAGAATGTTCTGGGAGTCCGTGCGACAAGAAATCCGGGCAAATATCTAGGCCTGCCAACGATCTGGGGAAGGTCGAAAAAAGAAGCTCTCGGTTATCTCAAGGAACGTATCTCGGCTAAGCTACAAGGGTGGAAATCACTTCTACTTAATAATGCCGGGCGCGAGGTACTCATTAAATCGGTCGTTATGGCCATGCCTACATATACGATGAGTGTTTTTCTTCTACCAAAAACGTGGTGCGCGGAAATCAATTCTTTAATAGCTCGCTTTTGGTGGGGGCAAAGGGGTGGAGAAAGACGAATGCATTGGCGATCTTGGGACACACTCACAAAGCCGAAGGCTCTTGGGGGACTCGGATTTAAGGAGCTCCAAACATTCAATGTCGCACTGCTTACAAAAACGGCGTGGCGATTACTAAATCAGCCGGAGACATATTGGGCTAGGATGCTAAAAGGGATCTATTATCCGCACAATACACTCCAAGATGCAAGAAAAGGGGCTCGTGCTTCGTGGGCATGGACGAGTTTACTAGCCGGGAGGGATGTGCTCATGGAACATGGTATGTGGAAGATAGGCAACGGACAGAGCGTGAATATATTTAATAACGCCTGGATCCCAAATATTCCCGGATTTCGATTGGGTGCTGCGGAACAACCGATGGGTGAAGGAGATAATGCAAGAGTGTCTAGCTTAATCGATCCGGAGCGTCGGACATGGAACTTAACGATGATGCGGGAAGTGTTGACAGAGAACGAAGTGCATGCGATACATGCCATTCCTTTACCCGACGAACCGACCCCGGATGAATTTATCTGGCCATATAATAGATCTGGAGTTATTACAGTCAGTTCGGCATACGAGCAAGTAAGGGAGCCAGGACCACAGACAGAGATGATCGGCGCAGACGACGTATCGAGCGGGGCGACTCTCAAGTGGAAGAACATTTGGGCTATGAAAGCAATCCCAAAAGTTCGTGAATTTATCTGGCGCCTTTTATCTAACTCCCTGGCGGTCCGACACAACCTTCATCGACGAGGAATGAATGTAGAACCGAAGTGCCCCTTTTGTGATGAAGTCGAAACTGTTGAGCACATGATTTTTAATTGTGGATGGACAACGCCGGTCTGGTTTGCAACGACATCGGCAAGGCCAAGTGAAACCCCGGAAAGCACCATATCAGGCTTTCTAAGATGGCTGAAGAACGTACCTAACACCTCGAAGAAGGAACAACAAATGAGGTGGTCATTGATAGGGGTAACGTGTTGGTCCATTTGGAAGGAACGGTGTAGGGCCATGCATGGCAATGGGGACCCGAATCCTGTGTCAACATCAGAGAAGGCCTTGGGTGATTTTAACGAGTTCTGGGCAATCCATCCAACCGGGTCAAACACGAACCGAATAGAGGGTAGCCAAAGCCGTTCGGGATGCACCAATTGGATGCCCCCCCTGCTGGAGTGATCAAGATAAATTGTGACGCATCTTATGAGAAACCAAGACCAATTGGCGAATCACCACGCAAGCAAAAAACCTTCGACAACGAGCTACTCGTATTCGTGGAGTCATCTGGTCAAGGATCCCTAGAGAAGCAAACGAATGTGCGAACTGGGTTGCTATACAATCCAGAAAAAGGTCGTGTAGTGTTAATTGGGTCTGTGCACCCCGCCCTCTCTAGTTGATTTACTTACAAAGGATCGGGAATTTACCCCCCTTGAATTTTTTGCATTATGAATGAATGAATGATTTTCTTGGCCAAAAAAAAAAAAATAAGACGACGATGAAAATCAAGTTCATATTGATATAAATCTACAATTTATTTATGAAATATCCGCGATGGATATTTGACTAATAAATAAATGAACTGGCTATGATAACAGTGCATGGACAAGTACATGTTCTTTTCTCTTAATTCACATGGTTGCTAGATTTTCTTGCTTAATCTTAAATATTGTGTTTATAGATGTGTGTAACTTAACCATTTTTAGGAACAAAATAGAAATAGGTTCGGAACCTATATGGGTTCGGCGCTAAAATTTACTAATCGAATATAATTAGAATTACGGAAACGAAAGTTAGATGTGTAACATTACATCATGGACCTTATGCTATCACTTGGTTAAATCAATAATTCAACTAAGTAATAGAAGCTTTACGAATCATTTAGTTCTTCGAAGAATAATCAATTAGACCAGACGATTTATAACCATCCGAACTGATGTAAAAGATGGAAACACTTTCACTAATGTTCAGTGGTAAATGTAATGAAATAGGTTGTATAGTAACTCAAACTTACACTAACACCGGTGTTGGGATCAAAGTTCCGTGGCCCTAGCTTTCGGGAATGGACTTCAGGATGTCGCATCGCCTTGCTCTCTTAGGTGTGTATCTCGACCTCGACGGGTACTTAGATTTCTTTATGGAGCTTTCAGTGGCGTTAACCTGAAAGGGGGGGTGGGAATTTACCCATGATTCCACTCTAAAGCTTGAGTCAGTAATGGAATATGATAGTATCATACTTTATAAAGTATATGAGAATGTAATAATAATGGAAATACTCAAAGGTATTTATAAGGAAGATTTACCGACTTTATATGAAGGATACCCTTTGGAGAGGGTTTCTGTCCAGAGTCGGTACAAGCAGGTGACAAGCAGGTTGCCACCTCACATTTCCTTAATGAGGAAGGTTTATTCGTGGCGGTGGAAGCATGTGACAAGCAGATTGCCACGTCATCATTCCTTAAGAGGAAGGTTTCTTCAGAGGGGCTGTGGAAGTAGGTCGCCATCTCACCATTCCTTAAGAGGAAGGTTTCCTCAGAGGGGCGGTGGAAGGCAAGTTCTTCTTCGAAAGAAGTCCTGAAAAATTTGAATTTTTCAATCTACCACCAGGGGCATGTAAATGGTTAGGGAGAGGGGCATGATAGAAAGCCCGTAGGGGCAGTCATGGCAAAAGGTGAACAGTAAAAAACTTTTTTTATTAAGGTCAAAACCGCCCTTTAATTGGTTACCGAAAAATAAAGAGAGTGTTCCTGCGAATATTATGAGAGCATAGAGTAAATAAAATGGTCACAATCGTCCCTAAATCGACTACAGAGAAAGGGCCACAACCACCTTCAAAATGGCTATATATACAGAGTATTCACGTGAATCTTATGAGGCCGGAAAATTATTTGAAAGGGTCACAACAACCCTTAAAATGACTACATACAAAGATCGTTCCCCAAATCTTGAGATGAGGAAAAATCGTTAAAGGGTCACAGCCACACTTAAAATGGCCACATATAAAGAGCGAACTCCCACAAATTCGGTGAGCGTAGGAAATATTTGAAAGGGCCACATTCACCCTCTAAACGGCTAAAAATTAGAGGCACTCATGTATCAGAGACGGAAAATAGAGGGTCACAGCCACCCTCCAAATGGCTACAAATCAAAAGAGCTTCCACAACATTGAAGACTGTGAGGAAAGGGTTGCAAGCACCCTCCAAACAGCTACAAATACTCCAACATCGAGGCGGGAAATAAAGAACGGGCCACAGTCAACCCGAAATTGACTACTGAAAACAAGAGCATCTGCAATGGATAATACGGAAAACAATTGAGAGGGTCATAGCCACCCTTTAATCGGCTACCAAATAAATAGTGCTTCCGCTAGGTTGAAAACCCGAGAGGGCGGCCTAGGAAAAATCAGGAAATGAGGAGCATGATTGCAAAATCCAGATATTGCAATCATGGAAAAAGGATAGGAAATAAATTCACGATGGATTGAAAACCTAAAGAGGCAGTCCATGTATAAATTAGGGAAATAGAGTGGCACGGTCGACAGTCTCTCAGTCGACCCTGACTAAAGGAGAGAATAAGAGAGAAATTCTAAAAAATAAAAGAATCCTGCTAAGTTGTCTCACCATACGCAATTTAAGAAAAAATTACGGACAAACATTCATGCGCATGTTTATTTTCTACGACACAATGTCTTCAAAGTCAACTTCACGGATATCATGATAGTTACGGTCTGCTCTCGCGAGTCACCATTCAAGAATAAGTAAGACTATTACAGTATGTTCCTAAAATTCAATTTCAGAACAATCAGGATCTAAAGTTTTCCAGCTTTCTGGGAGATATAACCCAACAAACGGAGCCTTTGATGTTCAGACTTCACGAGTCACAATCAGCAATCGAGATCTGTAGTTTTCCAGCTTTCTGAGATTCACAACCAGATGAACGGAGTCTTTGATGCTCCGTAAATCACAACCAACAATTAGGATCGGTAGTTTTCCAGCTTTCTGAAAGTCACAACCAGACGATCAGAGTATTTGGTGTTCAGTCTTCGCATGTCACAGCCAAAAATCTGGATTTTTAGCTAGCTTTCAGAGACTCACAACCAGACAAACGGAGTCTTTGGTGTTCAGCCTCCGCAAGTCACAACTGGCAATCGGAACCTATAGTTTTCCAGCTTTTTTAGAGTCACAACCGGATGAACGGAGTCTTTAGCGTTCAGCCTCTGCAAATCACAATAGACAATCGGGACCGGTAGTTTTCAAACTTTCTGAGTCACAATCCGACTAACGGAGCCTTTGGTGTTCAGCCTCCGCAAGTCACAACCGATAATCAGGATCTGTATTTTTCCAGCCTTCTGAGAGTTATCCTCAACGATGAACGGAGCCTTTGGTGTTCAGCATCCGCAAGTCACCACCGATGATCAGGACCTGTAGTTTTCCTAACCTCCAAAAGTCACAACTAGAATAAGCACATGAGCCACCTTAAAGATTCAAAGACTCAAAAGAAGATATACTTCCCAACCAAAATTAGTTTTTACTCGTGTTTGGGAAAATCCCCTCGAATATATTCTACGGGAAGCCACCCAAAGAGGGGCAAGTTATAAACACCTAATTTTGGTCCGCGCGTAGCACGTTCAAAATATCATATGTGATGCGCTAAAAATTTGAAGTATTTAAGGGTTAAAGGTACTTTTGGTACCACATGTTTTGGCGAATGTGACTTTTGGTACCACATGTTCAGTTTTGTATATTTATGGTACCGAACGTTTCTAAACATGCTGCTTTTGCTCCTTCCGTTAATGTTCCGTGAAAAAGTCCCGTTAAGTGAACATGTGCTGTCCACGTGACCATATTATTTAATTTAAACAGAAAACTTAAATTTGAAAAGACTATTCTACCCTTACCTCTTTACTTACTTAACTTGGTTGTTTCCTTTTCTCTCATCATTTCTGTCGTTTCATCTTCAAGAAATGCGACAAAAGAACCCGACAACGATGAACCACAGTGGCTCTCCAAACTCCGCGTCTTCTTCTTCTTCTTCTCTGGTGATTCCGCGGCCGGAACCGCGGACATGCAACTGCGGCGCGACCTGCAGAGTAAAGCCTGCGTATACATGGAACCACTTCTCCAAGAGTTTTCATGGTTGCCCCTATTTCAAGGTTTGGTTGCCTATTTGTGTATAAATTCCTTACGTGATATCTGGGTCTCACTAATTTCTCGTTCAGCAGTTGAATTGGACTAGAAACATTGAATTAGGGTTTCAGTTTCATTTTGGGGTTTCACTGTTAAATTAGGGTTTTTCAATTTGGGGGTGAACTGTTAAATTAGAGTTTGAATTCAATTTGGGGGTTCATTATTAAAGTATGGTTTAAATTTCAATTAGAGGGTTCAATGTTCAGTTAGGGTTTCATTTTCAATTTGGGGGTTCACTGTTTAATTAGGGTTTCACTTTTTAATTTGGGGGTTCAGTATTTAATTAGGGTTTGAATTTCAATTTGGGGGTTCACTGTTCAATTAGGTTTTATTTTCAATTTCGGGGTTCACTGTTTAATTAGGGTTTCACTTTTCAATTTGGGGGTTCACTGTTTAATTAGGGTTTCACTTTTCAATTTGGGGGTTCTCTGTTTAATTAGGGATTCCATTGTGGTTATTTCTTGGGGTTGTAATTGTAGCTGATTGTTTCTCCAGGTTGGTCAGGAAACTGGTTGTAAGTATTTTTATTGGGAAGATCAGGATATTTGTTCTTATGGGAAAAGGGCAATACGGAAATTCCAATCAATGCATGATGAGTTGTGTCAAAAATGCTCAAAATTGTTGGTGGATAATGCAACATTGAAGATGGAGAGTGCAAAATTGGACCTCGACCAGTATAAATTGAAGTTGGAGAATACCAAGTTGGTGATGGACAATGCAAAATTGAAGATGGAGAATACCAAGTTGGTGATGGACATTGCTAAAGGACGTGGTTCACCAATTAAGCTAATTAAGTATGTATGTGTAGTAGTTGCTGTTTTCTTAGTTATTCTGTTAGCCATGAAAGCTTAGAGTCAATGTACTATGTGGTTTAGGGATGATTGGTAAAACATGTTTCACTTATGTGATTGTATTGGTACAATATGTTTCACTTATGTTATTGTATTGGTACAATATGTTTCACTTATGATATTGTATTGGTACAATAACTTACGCTTAAACCTGAACAAAACAGACCAGAAAGAATAATAATCCACACACAACATCCATAATGCATACATAACAACCATAAAAACTGAATATTAAACTCAACCATAAAAACTGAATATCAAACTCAACCATAATCCATACATAACCATAATCCACAACAACCATATAATCGTTAGATAACAACCATAAAACACTCAACAACCAGGTTTTAACAAAAAAAACTGCATAATCCACATACCCATAATCCATAACCATAATCCATAATCCATACATAACAACCATAAAACACTCCACAACCTGGTTTTAACACAAAAAAACTGCATAACCATTACAAGGTGGTAACAAAAGACTCCATATTGGAGTACCAGGACACTTACTTCACTTTTGCTTTTTCTTCGATGGCTTTCGTGCCATTCTCCACAAGTGCTTCGTGACAGACCTTGTCATCTTTGGTTGGACCACTTGAAGAGGCTGTTCCACGAGCACTAGTTCACGGGAATCAGATGCAACTGCAGTCACCTTCAAAGTACCTTGAGCCCGTAATAAGTGAATGAAGTTATCACATATCCATTGCTTTCCGATATCCCTGGTGTAATGAGATCGGTCACAAGTATGGTTCTTCTGAAGCTTCCTAATCTCGAATGTGGTATCTCTTTTCACCCTGGCAGCAACAACAAAGAAACCACAGTTTTTCCAACAACGAACAATAATACGATCTGCATTGTTTCTTCTCCTCACAGTCGACGTCCCTGTTATAATAGCATGTAGTTTGATTGCCCTCCTAAATGTATCTGCATCCTCAAACTGCATTCCGAGCTCAAGCTCAAACTCCCCACCGAGATGACTCTTGTATCGCTTACAACCCACTCCTCCACTAGTGGCACCGTCCTCACCATAATAAAACAGAGGAGTCGTTATCGTATCAGTTGAAGCATCAGAAACGTCTTCTCCAAAACCAGGATCATCAACAAAGTTTTCAGCAACTTCTTGATTAATGTAAGTTCCATATTTGCTCTTGCCAAATCCAGGAACATCAATTACGTGCCCAGGCCTGTTATTCTTCAAACTGCCATTCTTCACCGTCGTTTTCTTATTGTTGTTTTCTTTTGAACTGCATGATTTGGCTACCTTGCCCTCCAAGACCTCGCTGTCTTCATCATCGTTGTCTTCATCATCGTTGCCTTCATCAGATGCCTCCATTGGCTCCCAAGATTGGTCTGACTCTTCTGATAAATCATACTCGTTCAAGTCGTTAATATCTATAAAATCATCATCCCCATACGGAATGTCTTCGTACACCTTCTGTTTTCCCTTTCCACTTAGCATAGGCGTGTCAACCTTCTTTTTTGCAGCATCAACTCTTGGAGTACCAATGACAATACCCTTTTCCTTTCTTCTAAACTGATTCCCAACGGCTTTCAACCTGAGTCTCTCCATAAACGGAGTCTTATACCAAACCAGTGTGTCAAATGGAGGCGTAGCATACAACTCCACATCAAGCAGATCCTCCTGCCTAATTATTATCCTCTTCATATCCCGATCATTTTTCAGCAACTCAATATCAGTGTGCACGCTTCCATCTGGTGGGAGGTACCAAATTGATGGAGCATACATATCAGAATAAATCTTCACTAAGTCAAGCATGGTTTCGTAAAGAAACTCACTAGGTGTAAACCAACCCAGTGTTTGAACTGATCCATCAAACACGATGCTCCCACCGCGACTCACCCATGAACCTTTATACCCTATTTGGACGGTATATCGGATTTCACTGTTCGATTTTCCTGCTCATAAACACAACCAAAATTGAATCATCCACTGTATAAACATTTTAACAAAACTGAATCTTCCTTTACACGGTTCCTATACAGTTACCCCCTAAATAAAAAGTTTTTCCCCAAATTTCCCATACAATCAGTGTTGTTAATAGTGGCCTACATCACATTCTACTTCTCCACCAGTCAAGAACAACTTTTATGGTGCAAATAACACTACCACAAACCAATATATCAGCTATCAGACCAGAACATGCAACTTCACCAAAACCCTAGTTTCTAAACTCGACATTTCAGTACGGATGGGACGAAAATACTAACCTCGGTCAGAATCTGAAGCTTTAGCCGGCGATCCTCCAGACGACGTCATTTCAAGTGGCCGAACTCACTTCCACCTTGAGGGAAACGAACCAACGAACCTCCAGGATGAACGGACTCGACAGTGAAGAGGAAATACGGCAACGCAGACGACTTCACCACCAAATAGGGAGATGAATGACCGGTTCCTGCTCTGAATCGGAAAGGACTGGCTTTTCCTCTTCAAAGCTTGCAGAGAAGATGGACTGGGTAGAACGACGCCTTTTGGACTTCTGGAGGGAAACAGCCAGTAAATAAAGAGGTAAGGGTAGAATAGTCTTTTCAAATTTAATTTTTCTGTTTAAATTAAATAATATGGTCACGTGGACAGCACATGTTCACTTAACGGGACTTTTTCACGGAACATTAACGGAAGGAGCAAAAGCAGCATGTTTAGAAACGTTCGGTACCATAAATATACAAAACTGAACATGTGGTACCAAAAGCCACATTCGCCAAAACATGTGGTACCAAAAGTACCTTTAACCCAGTATTTAAATATGGGAGGTCGCGAAGTTTCTAAATATGGGTCTGTTTAAAATATGATAGTGCATATACATATTTATTGTAAAATATCCTAGAAATATATTATATGTATTTATGGTAAAATACATATAATATATATATTCAGAATGTATATGTAAAAATATGTTGTCAGATTTTATTTTCTCAACTTGGGTCCTAGTTTAGCTATAAATAGGGTACCTATTACATGTAAAAAAGACACAACATAAAATTAATAATAAAAACATATTTTTTCTCGGAAAATGTGCAGTCATTCACACACACTCTCTCACCTCTCTCTTACCTCTCTCTCACTTCTCTCTCTCTCTCTCTAACCCTTCTCTCTCAAACGACCCTCCTAGCTCTCCACGCTGTCACCCAATCCGTCTGGTGCCCGTTCCAGGCCCGTCGATCCCAACTGAGACACTCCTAGCTTCGAGTTCACTTCATCGAAGGTCCGCCAGAAGCCATCTCCTCGCCCATCTGCTGCAGGTTGTGGCCACTAGAGCCCCGTCCGCTTTGCTTGCTACGCCGCTCCTGCTTCGCCTGCCCAGTACTACCATCACTCTACTGCGTCGTCATTCTGCCCAATGACCCGCCGGAGCTCTGCTCGTTTGCTGCTGCCGAGTCGCAGTCCTCGCCGCTGCCCAGGTGAGTCCTGTTTCCCTCTTTTTTTTATTTTATTTTATCATTTATTTATTATGTTTTCTGTTTTTATATTATTATTATTATTTATATATTATTATTATTTATATATTATTATTATTTATATATTATTATTATGTTAGATTTATTTTTAAATGGGTAAAATCTAATTAATTTAGGGTAATTAAAATTTGATTATTTAAGTTGTGTTATGTTAACTTATGTTTTGATATAAATATGTTTGATAGTGCTATTAAGTTTTCTTTATTTTTTTATAAAATTAGTTCATGGTGGATATTACTTAACAATAAAATTGGAAAATTAAGTGAATTGAGTACCGAAAGGGCATAGCTAAAAATTATATTTTTTTTAATTCGTAATAGAACCCTTGAACTCGAATTTCTAATCGTAGACCGATTTTTATACCTAGGTGTTTAATTCGTTATTCTCTTAAGAAATTTAGGATTCTAGTTAGCCTTAATAAATTAGTGGCGATTCTTTCAAAAATCCACATTATGTAATCGCCTTAGGTCGTATTTTTAGGGAATGACAATTTGGCGACTCAGGTGGGGATTTAGAGGGTTCGGGCTAATTATATTTACTTATTTGCCATGTGTTTAGTTTTTTTTATATATGATTTAGTTATTCTAAATTTATGTAATTTATGTGATAGGTATGGTGTTTTTATGACTAACATATTTTTCTTTGTTGAAATGCTTTGAAACTGCACACACATCACTCTAGAATAAATGACCAAAACGCATCAAACCAAAGGTGACTAGGAACCCCGGAGGTTTAGTACGGTACGACCGGAGCAAAAGTTCCGCCGATACGACTCAGAAAAACTCACTCGCTCGTGTAGGTCCCGATATCCTTTTTTATGGGGAGGAAATCACCGTGTCGGGAACCTATCAGCGGAACCTACCTACTATAACAAAGCAAAACACACACCTGAAACATCAATCCTTCCGCTATACGTGCACACGCGTGTTTTTCCTTTATTTGTGTCGCATGATGATAAGTTTCACCTCGTTATCATTCCTTTTAGCTTTTATGGCGTCGTGATTGACCGACTGTATTGGAACATAGTTCTACATTGATGTGAGTCGAATTCTTTTCATCCCATTGGGAACGTAGGTCGTTGAACTCTAACATTATGTTTCTCAAACTATGTCAGTTGAAGTGTTTTATCGATATGAATGTCTTGCCAAATTTCTCGTTCAAGGCATTTAGTGGGAGAGTCATTTTACCAACATCATCCTTTTCATTTGCTAATTCAACTCAAAGACTTATCCATCTCTGAACTGTTCATTGGGCTTTCGCCTTATGCGTCAGTTGATACTTTACGAGTTTGTGGTAGCTTGTGAAGTATACCTCTTTTCATCGTGTAAGTATTGAATGAATTATTCCTAAAGGGAGACATATGAAAATTTCGACATTCATTCATTAAAACACTTCAACATTAAATTCGTACTCTGAAACGATGTGTTCCGTCTCTCGAGGTACACGCGCCCGTGGCGCCTATTCCAGGTTCAACCCATGGTATCAAACGATTGTTTCCAAAATTCAATTTAAGTTAATCCGATCGGTTTCGCACATGTTCATCATTACATAATTTATCATATAATGGAGTAATAACAAGTAAGAAAGATTTAAATCGGTTCGCACTTAGAACTACGCAATCGATAAATACTAATGGTATTTCGATGTTTCACGATATTAGATGAAGGATAGTGTGTCTCATGTTTGATCCGACAAAGTGCATTTGGCGGATATTCTGGGTTTCAATTTCGTTTTGGATCGATCCCGTTTACTTGGGCCGATTAATTTTGACAAGTAAATCTCGTTTCGAATCGAACAGAAACTACTTTATTCAGTAAATCCGAGTCTTAATCAATCCAAAAACTCAAACATTAAACGAACAATAAGAGAAATAAAGACAATCTGTCTGATTTCAGATCATCTACGAAGCCATAAGAAATAAAGGTAAACCTTCAAAGAGAACTGCTACCATCTAGCCAACGATCCTGAAAGAAGTATTCGAAAGTGAATTTCATCAGGTGACATTAGTCATGTAAAACCTTACCGGCTTTATATGTGTGGCAAACAAGGCATACCTGTTTAGGGCACTAATCAACAGTGTTTGTACATCGAATCTCGTTTATGGACCGATTCGATCCTGTTCCCTCTGCTGATTCCCTCGATCTCTTGCGGTGATGCACAGCTGAACCTTCAGGCTGCTTTTGGTTTCTTTCGGCGAATAGGACCATGGTAAATTTAATCAATTCAATAAAGTAACCTAATCCTATGTCGTCAGCTATCTGTGTGCTATATTGAGTACTTTTCTCCAATTGGATCTTTCGTCCTGAAAATCCGACGCGGGTTTTACTCCAGCATCTTGGGAAAGTAGGGCAACATACTCTAACAAACTTTTTGCTTCAGTTGCCCTCCCTTTGCCGAAGTGGAGTCTGAGGGCAACCCAAAGCTGAAGAGCACTGTAGTTGAGTTTGAAGTCCTCTGAAACCTGTTTATCTAAGGCTGCCAATATCACCTTAAAAACTCTCTGATCATCAAGGCCTCTAATCCCTTGACGGGTTTTAAGATTTCCATACTCATCCACCAATTTCCTTCCCATTTCAGCATCAATACATTCATGTGTATTTTCAGCCATGAGAAGTTCCCTCACATGTTCACTCCGTGCATCATAATCCATACCATCCAGATTGCGAGGCTCGTAGAAGCGTACTGACCCAGCCATGAAAACTAACACATTGATAATCATGCACAATCAGGGAGACAATAACCTTTTGAGAAAGAATTGTATACATCGGATATCTATTAAGATGGAATACGGCAAATAATGATTCCTCAGCCATCTAAACCAACCGACCGCCAGCAAACCGAGGGAAGGGAGTTCGTGAAAGAGTTCACATTACCGTCGTCTTCAATCAAATAGATCAGTATCTTAAAACGGCTTTATTCGCAAATTACCGGAACGGGAATTTTAAAATAAGCATACCCGATCTTGGCTTTCCCAAGGCCCTTTTGTACTTGAAAA
Organism: Clarkia xantiana subsp. parviflora; assembly: GCA_036873135.1. Lineage (NCBI taxonomy): Eukaryota > Viridiplantae > Streptophyta > Magnoliopsida > Myrtales > Onagraceae > Clarkia > Clarkia xantiana. Next base: position 5,569,340 of record JAPTYO010000018.1, read on the forward strand.
ATGTTCGGATGAACTTACGCATGCATATACAATTCTACTTCACAAGTAAATTATCATAGCAAGTCAAATTCATCATCCAAACCACACATCATGCATACGCGTCATGCGTCTAATGTTCAGAGGAACTCATGCTAGCATTTATACAATTCTACTTTCTAAGTAAACTATAATATGTAGCTACATCTTCAACATTCAAGCATACATGTCATACATGAAACTTCCACATCAAACAAGCATATGTTGCGACTGGCTTTTGTTTTAATTTTTTTTTTGAAATATTAGGGGCTGACTTGGAATTCATGCTTACAATTAATCATGCGTGTTTCTAGACATGAATCCTAGGCAATCACAACCATCACAACATGTCTGTCCTAGTGCGCAAACCAAATATTTAACCAGGGCTCTGCCCCCAACATCCAGCTAGCTTGACATAGTCAAAACAACAGTTCTAATAAATATATGCGACGAAAAGTAAACAATTGCAATTCAGCCCTCTAATTAATCCAGTCCCTGAATCATGCATTTCCGAGATCAATCCCCATAATCGAAACTAGGCATTAAGGTTTAATCAAAACATGAATGTTTTAAATCTTCGAGCATTGTGTAGACTATTTAAAATTCGAAAACATTTGGATTTTAAAACTTGACCATCCCATTTTAATAATTGACTTGAATTCGATTTTTAAAATCCGGTTCGGTTCAGTCAATTTGGTTAAATCCGGTTCGGTCCGTTTCGGTTCGGTCCGATTTTATTTAAAATCTGGTTAAGTCGTAACCGGTTAAATAAAATAGTATTTCAGTTCGGTTTAACACTCAAAACCGCTTCGGTTAGGTCTACTTATTTACCCATGTTCGACCCAACCCAGCTAGGTCGAACCGATTAAGAAAATCCGGTTTTGTTTTAATCCTTTCCGGTTTTGCAAATTGGACCGGTCCATTAAACCCATAGGGTTTGGCCGAAATAATCTTGTAGGCTAATTAGGGTTTTAAAGTCCACTAAAAACTTAACTTAGCCTCCAAGAATTATTAACTATGTAAAATAATTTCCAATGTTGCATATATATATATAAAATTCGGTCATATCTCTATATATATATTTATTGTCAAGATTCTATCTATAAGATGTAAATCAATCAATAATATATATGTACATATATATATATATAAATTTCTGGCCTACCATATATTTATATATATATTTATTTATATATTTATTTACTGTCAATATCTTTAATAGGGAAACAAATATACCGACAGTTGGATTGTGATATATTAAATACGACCATACTAAAAGCGTTCCATTTTTGCGGCAAAACTCTCAGACACTAAATTCGGGACTATTGAAGTCGGGACCCTCAGAGAGTAAAGCCGGGAGCACTAAAATCGGAATCTATCAGAAGAGGTGAAATAGTGGCACCCCCCATGGACAAGTAGACCAAGGCAACCAAGGCGACCAAATCGACCAAGGCGACCAAGGCGACCAAGTCGACCAAGGCGACCAAGTCAACCAAGGCGACCAAGTCGACCAAGGCGACCAAGTCGACCAAGGCGACCAAGTCGACCAAGGCGACCAAGTCGACCAAGTCGACCAAGGCGACCAAGTGGACTAAGGCGACCAAGTCGACCAAGTCAACCATGGCGTCAAGGCGAGACCATCAAAGTCACCTTCGACTATCATCAACACCAGGTGGCAACCTGTTTGTCACCTACTTCGAAGAAAACCCTTCATCCTAAGGAAGAAGAGATGGCAACCTGCTTGTCACCTACTTAGAAGAAAACCCTTCCTCCTAAGGAAGAAGAGGTGGCGACCTGCTTGTCACCTACTAACACAGTGCCTCCCATCTCCACCAATGAGAGAAAGGCGGCCACCGCCCTTGTCAACCAATCAAAACGAAGCTGCCACCACCTAAAGTCGGTAAAAGCTTCCCCTATAAATACTCTTCGGTATTCTCATTAATGATTAAGATTTCTCACTACAGGAATGTTATACTAACTTAAGCTTCGGAGTGGAATCAGGGGCCATACCCACCCCTTCTCAAGTCCTCGCCTCACACAAAGCTCCCAAATGAGACTAGGTACCCAAGAGGTCAGGAAAGATACTTATGAGAGTTAGCTCCCGGCGAGACCTCGAAATCCACTTCTAGAAGTTCAAGGCCACATCATTTTGATCCCAACATTTGGCGCCGTCTGTGGGAACCCGATCAAAAATTCATATCGCCTCAACTTCAAAAAGGGGTGACACCAAAGGCGTCAATAAGAATATGAAGGTGGTGATACCTCCTAAGGCAATGACTAGGGGCCAGAAGTCGACCAAAAAGCTGACACCAAAGGTCATCGCCAAAAAGGTAGTCACCAAAAGTTTCATCGTTAAATGGTCGTAGCCATAAATGTCGATTCGGAAAAAGTCGTCGACTCCGAAAAGTCGGCGAAAAATCTAAAAAGGGATGAGTCATCAAACTGACCCTTAGCTTAAAGTCGTCGCCTCGGAAAAAGTCGTCGACTCCGGAAAGTCGGCGACAAAGCTAAAAAGGGATCAGTCATCAAACTGGCACTTAGCTTAAAGAAGTCGCTTTGGAAAAATTCATCGACTCCGAAAAGTCGGCGACAAAGCTAAAAAGGGATCAGTCATAAAACTGATCCTTAGCTTAAAGTCGTCGCCTTGGAAAAAGTCGTCGACTCCGAAAAGTGGGCAACAAAGCTAAAAATGGACCAGTCATCAAACTGATCCTTAGCTTAAAGAAGTCGCCTCGGAAAAAGTCGTCGACTCCGAAAAGTCGGCGACAAAGCTAAAAAGGGATTAGTCGTAAAACTGACCCTAGCTTAAAGTCGTAACCTCGGAAAAAGTCGTCGACTCCGAAAAATCGGCGACAAAGCTAAAAAGGGACCACGCATCAAACTGTCCCTTAGCTTAAGGTCGCCTTGGAAAAAGTCGTCGAATCCGAAAAGTCGGCGACAAAGCTAAAAAGGGATCAGTCATCAAACTGAACCTTAGCTTAAAGAAGTTGCCACGAAAAAGGTCGTCGACTAGGAAAAGTCGGCGAGAAAGCGAAAAAGGGATCGGTCATAAAACTGACCCTTAGCTTAAAGTCGTCGCCTTGGAAAAAGTCGTCGACTCCAAAAACTCGACGACAAATCTAAAAAGGGATCAGTCATCAAACTGACCCTTAGCTTAAAGAAGTCGCCTCGGAAAAATTCGTCGACTCCGAAAAGTCGGCGACAAAGCTAAAAAGGGATCAGTCATAAAACTGACCCATAGCTTAAAGAAGTCGCCTCAAAAAATTCGTCGACTACGAAAAGTCGGCGAAAAAGCTAAACAGGGACCAGTCATAAAACTGACCATTAGTATAAAATTATCGCCTCGGAAAAAGTCGTTAACTCCAAAAAGTCGGCGACAAAGCTAAAAAGGGATCAGTCATAAAACTGACCCTTAGCTTAAAGTCGTCGCCTCGGGAAAAGTCGTCGACTCCGAAAAGTCGGTGACAAAGCTTAAAAGGAATCAGTCATAAAACTGACCCTTAGCTTAAAGTCGTCGCATCAGAAAAACTCGTCGACTCCGAAAAGTCGGCGATAAAGCTAAAAAGGGACCAGTCATCAAACTGACCCTTAGCTTAAAGAAGTCGCCACGAAAAAAGTCGTCGACTCCGAAAATTTGGCGACAAAGCTAAAAAGGGATCAGTAATAAAACTGACCCTTAGCTTAAAGTCATCGCCTCAGAAAAATTTGTCGACTCTGAAAAGTCGACAAAGCTAAAAAGGGATCAATCATAAAACTGACCCTTAGCTTAAAGTTGTCGCCTCGGAAAAAGTCGTCGACTCCGAAAAGTCGGCGACAATGCTAAAAAGGGATCAGTCATAAAACTGACCCTTAGCTTAAAGTCGTCGCCACGGAAAATTTCGTCGAATGCGAAAAGTTTGCGAAAAAGCTAAAAAGGGATCAGTCATAAAACTGACCCTTAGCTTAAAGTCGTCGCCTCGGAAAAAGTCGTCGACTCCGAAAAGTCGGCGACAAAGCTAAAAGGGACCATAGATCAAACTGACATTTAGCTTAAAGAAGTCGCCTCGGAAAAAGTCGTCGACTCCGAAAAGTTGGCGACAATGCTAAAAAGGGATGAGTCATAAAACTTACCCTTAGCTTAAAGTTGTCGCCTCGGAAAAAGTCGTCGACTCCGAAAAGTCGGTGACAAAGCTAAAAAGGAATCGGTCATCAAACTGACCCTTAGCTTAAAGAAGTTGCCTTATAAAAATTCGTCGACTCCGAAAACTCAGCGACAAAGCTAATAAGGGATCAGTTATCAAACTGACCCTTAGCTTAAAGATGTCACTTCGGAAAAATTCGTCGACTCCCAAAAGTCGGCGACAAAGCTAAAAAGGGATCAGTCATAAAACTGACCCATAGTTTAAAATCGTCGCTTCGAAAAAAGTCGTCGACTCCGATAAGTAAGCGACAAAGCTAAAAAGGGATCAATCATAAAACTGACCCTTAGCTTAAAGTCGTCGCATCGAGAAAATTCGTCGACTCCGAAAAGTCGGTGACAAAGCTAAAAAGGAATAATTCATAAAACTAACACTTAGCTTAAAGTCGTCGCCTCGGAAAAATTCGTCGATTCCGAAAAGTCGGCGACAAAGCTAAAAAGGGTCCAGTCATCAAACTGACCCTTAGCTTAAAGAAGTCTCCTCGGAAAAAGTCGTCGACTCCGTAAAGTCGGCGACAAAGCTAAAAATGGATCAGTAATAAAACTGACTCTTAGCTTAAAGTCGTCGCCTCGCGAAAATTTTTCGATACCGAAAAGTCGACAAAGCTAAACACGGATCAGTCATAAAATTGACCCTTAGCTTAAAGTCGTCGCCTCGGATAAAGTCGTCGACTCCGAAAAGTCGGCGACAAAGCTAAAAAGGGATCAATCATAAAAATGACCCTTAGCTTAAAGTCGTCGCCACGGAAAATTTCGTCGAATCCGTTTGCGACAAAGCTAAAAAGGGATCAGTCATAAAACTGACCCTTAGCATAAAGTCGTCGCCTCGGAAAAAGTCGTCGACTCCGAAAAGTCGGTGACCAAGCTAAAAGGGACCATACATCAAACTGACATTTAGCTTAAAGAAGTCGCCTCGGAAGAAGTCGTCGACTCCGAAAAGTTGGCGACAAAGCTAAAAAGGGATGAGTCATAAAACTTACCCTTAGCTTAAAGTCGTCGCCTCGGAAAAAGTCGTCGACTCCGAAAAGTCGGCGACAAAGCTAAAAAGGAATCGGTCATCAAACTGACCCTTAGCTTAAAGAAGTTGCCTCATAAAAAGTCGTCGACTCCGAAAACTCAGCGACAAAGCTAATAAGGGATCAGTTATCAAACTGACCCTTAGCTTAAAGATGTCGCCTCGAAAAAATTCGTCGACTCCGAAAAGTAGGCGACAAAGCTAAAAAGGGATCAGTCATAAAACTGACCCTTAGCATAAAGTCGTCGCATCGAGAAAATTCTTCGAATCCGAAAAGTCGGTGACAAAGCTAAAAAGGAATTATTCATAAAACTAACCCTTAGCTTAAAGTCGTCGCCTCGGAAAAACTCGTCGATTCCGAAAAGTCGGTGACAAAGCTAAAAAGGGACCACTCATCAAACTGACCCTTTGCTTAAAGAAGTCGCCTCGGAAAAAGTCGTCGACTCCGAAAAGTCGGCGACAAAGCTAAAAAGGGATCAGTAATAAAAATGACCCTTAGCTTAAAGTCGTCGCCTCGGGAAAATTTGTCGAGTCTGAAAAGTCGACAAAGCTAAAAAGGGATCAATCATAAAACTGACCCTTTGCTTAAAGTCGTCGCCTCGGTAAAAGTCGTCGACTCCGAAAAGTCGGCGACAATGCTAAAAAGGGATCAATCATAAAACTGACCCTTAGCTTAAAGTCGTCGCCACGGAAAATTTCGTCGAATCCGAAAAGTTTGCGAAAAAGCTAAAAAGGGATCAGTCATAAAACTGACCCTTAGCTTAAAGTCGTCGCCTCGGAAAAAGTTGTCGACTCCGAAAAGTCGGCGACAAAGCTAAAAAGGGTTAAGTCATAAAACTTACCCTTAGCTTAAAGTTGTCGCCTCGGAAAAAGTCGTCGACTCCGAAAAGTCGGTGACAAAGCTAAAAAGGAATCGGCCATCAAACTGACCCTTAGCTTAAAGAAGTTGCCTCATAAAAAGTCGTCGACTCCGAAAACCCAGCGACAAAGCTAATAAGGGATCAGTTATCAAACTGACCCTTAGCTTAAAGATGTCGCTTCGGAAAAATTCGTCGACTTCCAAAAGTCGGCGACAAAGCTAAAAAGGGATCAGTCATAAAACTGACCCTTAGTTTAGAATCGTCGCTTCGAAAAAAGTCGTCGACTCCGAAAAGTAGGCGACAAAGCTAAAAAGGGATCAATCATAAAACTGACCCTTAGCTTAAAGTCGTCGCCACGAAAAAAGTCGTCGACTCCGAAAAGTCGGCGACAAAGCTAAAAAGGGATCAGTAATAAAACTGACCCTTAGCTTAAAGTCATCGCCTCAGAAAAATTTGTCGACTCTGAAAAGTCGACAAAGCTAAAAAGGGATCAATCATAAAACTGACCCTTAGCTTAAAGTTGTCGCCTCGGAAAAAGTCGTCGACTCCGAAAAGTCGGCGACAATGCTAAAAAGGGATCAGTCATAAAACTGACCCTTAGCTTAAAGTCGTCGCCACGGAAAATTTCGTCGAATGCGAAAAGTTTGCGAAAAAGCTAAAAAGGGATCAGTCATAAAACTGACCCTTAGCTTAAAGTCGTCGCCTCGGAAAAAGTCGTCGACTCCGAAAAGTCGGCGACAAAGCTAAAAGGGACCATAGATCAAACTGACATTTAGCTTAAAGAAGTCGCCTCGGAAAAAGTCGTCGACTCCGAAAAGTTGGCGACAATGCTAAAAAGGGATGAGTCATAAAACTTACCCTTAGCTTAAAGTTGTCGCCTCGGAAAAAGTCGTCGACTCCGAAAAGTCGGTGACAAAGCTAAAAAGGAATCGGTCATCAAACTGACCCTTAGCTTAAAGAAGTTGCCTTATAAAAATTCGTCGACTCCGAAAACTCAGCGACAAAGCTAATAAGGGATCAGTTATCAAACTGACCCTTAGCTTAAAGATGTCACTTCGGAAAAATTCGTCGACTCCCAAAAGTCGGCGACAAAGCTAAAAAGGGATCAGTCATAAAACTGACCCATAGTTTAAAATCGTCGCTTCGAAAAAAGTCGTCGACTCCGATAAGTAAGCGACAAAGCTAAAAAGGGATCAATCATAAAACTGACCCTTAGCTTAAAGTCGTCGCATCGAGAAAATTCGTCGACTCCGAAAAGTCGGTGACAAAGCTAAAAAGGAATAATTCATAAAACTAACACTTAGCTTAAAGTCGTCGCCTCGGAAAAATTCGTCGATTCCGAAAAGTCGGCGACAAAGCTAAAAAGGGTCCAGTCATCAAACTGACCCTTAGCTTAAAGAAGTCTCCTCGGAAAAAGTCGTCGACTCCGTAAAGTCGGCGACAAAGCTAAAAATGGATCAGTAATAAAACTGACTCTTAGCTTAAAGTCGTCGCCTCGCGAAAATTTTTCGATACCGAAAAGTCGACAAAGCTAAACACGGATCAGTCATAAAATTGACCCTTAGCTTAAAGTCGTCGCCTCGGATAAAGTCGTCGACTCCGAAAAGTCGGCGACAAAGCTAAAAAGGGATCAATCATAAAAATGACCCTTAGCTTAAAGTCGTCGCCACGGAAAATTTCGTCGAATCCGTTTGCGACAAAGCTAAAAAGGGATCAGTCATAAAACTGACCCTTAGCATAAAGTCGTCGCCTCGGAAAAAGTCGTCGACTCCGAAAAGTCGGTGACCAAGCTAAAAGGGACCATACATCAAACTGACATTTAGCTTAAAGAAGTCGCCTCGGAAGAAGTCGTCGACTCCGAAAAGTTGGCGACAAAGCTAAAAAGGGATGAGTCATAAAACTTACCCTTAGCTTAAAGTCGTCGCCTCGGAAAAAGTCGTCGACTCCGAAAAGTCGGCGACAAAGCTAAAAAGGAATCGGTCATCAAACTGACCCTTAGCTTAAAGAAGTTGCCTCATAAAAAGTCGTCGACTCCGAAAACTCAGCGACAAAGCTAATAAGGGATCAGTTATCAAACTGACCCTTAGCTTAAAGATGTCGCCTCGAAAAAATTCGTCGACTCCGAAAAGTAGGCGACAAAGCTAAAAAGGGATCAGTCATAAAACTGACCCTTAGCATAAAGTCGTCGCATCGAGAAAATTCTTCGAATCCGAAAAGTCGGTGACAAAGCTAAAAAGGAATTATTCATAAAACTAACCCTTAGCTTAAAGTCGTCGCCTCGGAAAAACTCGTCGATTCCGAAAAGTCGGTGACAAAGCTAAAAAGGGACCACTCATCAAACTGACCCTTTGCTTAAAGAAGTCGCCTCGGAAAAAGTCGTCGACTCCGAAAAGTCGGCGACAAAGCTAAAAAGGGATCAGTAATAAAAATGACCCTTAGCTTAAAGTCGTCGCCTCGGGAAAATTTGTCGAGTCTGAAAAGTCGACAAAGCTAAAAAGGGATCAATCATAAAACTGACCCTTTGCTTAAAGTCGTCGCCTCGGTAAAAGTCGTCGACTCCGAAAAGTCGGCGACAATGCTAAAAAGGGATCAATCATAAAACTGACCCTTAGCTTAAAGTCGTCGCCACGGAAAATTTCGTCGAATCCGAAAAGTTTGCGAAAAAGCTAAAAAGGGATCAGTCATAAAACTGACCCTTAGCTTAAAGTCGTCGCCTCGGAAAAAGTTGTCGACTCCGAAAAGTCGGCGACAAAGCTAAAAAGGGTTAAGTCATAAAACTTACCCTTAGCTTAAAGTTGTCGCCTCGGAAAAAGTCGTCGACTCCGAAAAGTCGGTGACAAAGCTAAAAAGGAATCGGCCATCAAACTGACCCTTAGCTTAAAGAAGTTGCCTCATAAAAAGTCGTCGACTCCGAAAACCCAGCGACAAAGCTAATAAGGGATCAGTTATCAAACTGACCCTTAGCTTAAAGATGTCGCTTCGGAAAAATTCGTCGACTTCCAAAAGTCGGCGACAAAGCTAAAAAGGGATCAGTCATAAAACTGACCCTTAGTTTAGAATCGTCGCTTCGAAAAAAGTCGTCGACTCCGAAAAGTAGGCGACAAAGCTAAAAAGGGATCAATCATAAAACTGACCCTTAGCTTAAAGTCGTCGCATCGAGAAAATTCGTCGACTCCGAAAAGTCGGTGACAAAGCTAAAAAGGAATAATTCATAAAAATAACACTTAGCTTAAAGTCGTCGCCTCGGAAAAATTCGTCGATTCCGAAGAGTCGGCGACAAAGCTTAAAAGGGACCAGTCATAAAACTGACCCTTAGCTTAAAGAAGTCTCCTCGGAAAAAGTCGTCGACTCCGAAAAGTCGGCGACAAAGCTAAAAAGGGATCAGTAATAAAACTGACTCTTAGCTTAAAGTCGTCGCCTCGCGAAAATTTGTCGACACCGAAAAGTCGCCAAAGCTAAACACGGATCAGTCATAAAATCTACCCTTAGGTTAAAGTCGTCGCCTCGGAAAAAGTCGTCGACTCCGAAAAGTCGGCGACAAAGCTAAAAAGGGATCAATCATAAAAATGACCCTTAGCTTAAAGTCGTCGCCTCGTAAAAAGTCGTCGACTCCGAAAACTCGGCGACAATGCTAAAAAGGGATCAGTCATAAAACTGACCCTTAGCTTAAAGTCGTCGTCACGGAAAATTTCGTCGAATCCGTTTGCGACAAAGCTAAAAAGGGATCAGTCATAAAACTGACCCTTAGCTTAAAGTCGTCGCCTCGGAAAAAGTCGTCGACTCCGAAAAGTCGGTGACAAAGCTAAAAGGGACCATACATCAAACTGACATTTAGCTTAAATAAGTCGCCTCGGAAGAAGTCGTCGACTCTGAAAAGTTGGCGACAAAGCTAAAAAGGGATGACTCATAAAACTTACCCTTAGCTTAAAGTCGTCGCCTCGGAAAAAGTCGTCGACTCCGAAAAGTCGGCGACAAAGCTAAAAAGGAATCGGTCATCAAACTGACCCTTAGCTTAAAGAAGTTGCCTCATAAAAAGTCGTCGACTCTGAAAACTCAGCGACAAAGCTAATAAGGGATCAGTTATCAAACTGACCCTTAGCTTAAAGATGTCGCCTCGAAAAAATTCGTCGACTCCGAAAAGTAGGCGACAAAGCTAAAAAGGGATCAGTCATAAAACTGACCCTTAGCATAAAGTCGTCGCATCGAGAAAATTCTTCGAATCCGAAAAGTCGGTGACAAAGCTAAAAAGGAATTATTCATAAAACTAACCCTTAGCTTAAAGTCGTCGCCTCGGAAAAACTCGTCGATTCCGAAAAGTCGGTGACAAAGCTAAAAAGGGACCACTCATCAAACTGACCCTTTGCTTAAAGAAGTCGCCTCGGAAAAAGTCGTCGACTCCGAAAAGTCGGCGACAAAGCTAAAAAGGGATCAGTAATAAAAATGACCCTTAGCTTAAAGTCGTCGCCTCGGGAAAATTTGTCGAGTCTGAAAAGTCGACAAAGCTAAAAAGGGATCAATCATAAAACTGACCCTTTGCTTAAAGTCGTCGCCTCGGTAAAAGTCGTCGACTCCGAAAAGTCGGCGACAATGCTAAAAAGGGATCAATCATAAAACTGACCCTTAGCTTAAAGTCGTCGCCACGGAAAATTTCGTCGAATCCGAAAAGTTTGCGAAAAAGCTAAAAAGGGATCAGTCATAAAACTGACCCTTAGCTTAAAGTCGTCGCCTCGGAAAAAGTTGTCGACTCCGAAAAGTCGGCGACAAAGCTAAAAAGGGTTAAGTCATAAAACTTACCCTTAGCTTAAAGTTGTCGCCTCGGAAAAAGTCGTCGACTCCGAAAAGTCGGTGACAAAGCTAAAAAGGAATCGGCCATCAAACTGACCCTTAGCTTAAAGAAGTTGCCTCATAAAAAGTCGTCGACTCCGAAAACCCAGCGACAAAGCTAATAAGGGATCAGTTATCAAACTGACCCTTAGCTTAAAGATGTCGCTTCGGAAAAATTCGTCGACTTCCAAAAGTCGGCGACAAAGCTAAAAAGGGATCAGTCATAAAACTGACCCTTAGTTTAGAATCGTCGCTTCGAAAAAAGTCGTCGACTCCGAAAAGTAGGCGACAAAGCTAAAAAGGGATCAATCATAAAACTGACCCTTAGCTTAAAGTCGTCGCATCGAGAAAATTCGTCGACTCCGAAAAGTCGGTGACAAAGCTAAAAAGGAATAATTCATAAAAATAACACTTAGCTTAAAGTCGTCGCCTCGGAAAAATTCGTCGATTCCGAAAAGTCGGCGACAAAGCTTAAAAGGGACCAGTCATCAAACTGACCCTTAGCTTAAAGAAGTCTCCTCGGAAAAAGTCGTCGACTCCGAAAAGTCGGCGACAAAGCTAAAAAGGGATCAGTAATAAAACTGACTCTTAGCTTAAAGTCGTCGCCTCGCGAAAATTTGTCGACACCGAAAAGTCGCCAAAGCTAAACACGGATCAGTCATAAAATCTACCCTTAGCTTAAAGTCGTCGCCTCGGAAAAAGTCGTCGACTCCGAAAAGTCGGCGACAAAGCTAAAAAGGGATCAATCATAAAAATGACCCTTAGCTTAAAGTCGTCGCCTCGTAAAAAGTCGTCGACTCCGAAAACTCGGCGACAATGCTAAAAAGGGATCAGTCATAAAACTGACCCTTAGCTTAAAGTCGTCGTCACGGAAAATTTCGTCGAATCCGTTTGCGACAAAGCTAAAAAGGGATCAGTCATAAAACTGACCCTTAGCTTAAAGTCGTCGCCTCGGAAAAAGTCGTCGACTCCGAAAAGTCGGTGACAAAGCTAAAAGGGACCATACATCAAACTGACATTTAGCTTAAATAAGTCGCCTCGGAAGAAGTCGTCGACTCCGAAAAGTTGGCGACAAAGCTAAAAAGGGATGAGTCATAAAACTTACCCTTAGCTTAAAGTCGTCGCCTCGGAAAAAGTCGTCGACTCCGAAAAGTCGGCGACAAAGCTAAAAAGGAATCGGTCATCAAACTGACCCTTAGCTTAAAGATGTTGCCTCATAAAAAGTCGTCGACTCCGAAAACTCAGCGACAAAGCTAATAAGGGATCAGTTATCAAACTGGCCCTTAGCTTAAAGATGTCGCTTCGGAAAAATTCGTCGACTCCAAAAAAGTCGGCGACAAAGCTAAAAAGGGATCAGTCATAAAACTGACCCTTAGCTTAAAATCGTCGCCTCGGAAAAAGTCGTCGACTCCGAAAAGTCGGTGACAAAGCTAAAAAGGAATCGGTCATCAAACTGACCCTTAGTTTAAAGAAGTTGCCTCATAAAAAGTCGTCGACTCCGAAAACTCAGCGACAAAGCTAATAAGGGATCAGTTATCAAACTGACCCTTAGCTTAAAGATGTCGCTTCGAAAAATTCGTCGACTCCCAAAAGTCGGCGACAAAGCTAAAAAGGGATCAGTCATAAAACTGACCCTTAGTTTAAAATCGTCGCTTCGAAAAAAGTCGTCGACTCCGAAAAGTAGGCGACAAAGCTAAAAAGGGATCAATCATAAAACTGACCCTTAGCTTAAAGTCGTCGCATCGATAAAATTCGTCGATTCCGAAAAGTCGGTGACAAAGCTAAAAAGGAATAATTCATAAAACTAACACTTAGCTTAAAGTCGTCGCCTCGGAAAAATTCGTCGATTCCAAAAAGTCGGCGACAAAGCTTAAAAGGGACCAGTCATCAAACTGACCCTTAGCTTAAAGAAGTCTCCTCGGAAAAAGTCGTCGACTCCGAAAAGTCGGCGACAAAGCTAAAAAGGGATCAGTAATAAAACTGACTCTTAGCTTAAAGTCGTCGCCTCGCGAAAATTTGTCGACACCGAAAAGTCGACAAAGCTAAACACGGATCAGTCATAAAATCTACCCTTAGCTTAAAGTCGTCGCCTCGGAAAAAGTCGTCGACTCCGAAAAGTCGGCGACAAAGCTAAAAAGGGATCAATCATAAAAATGACCCTTAGCTTAAAGTCGTCGCCTCGTAAAAAGTCGTCGACTCCGAAAACTCGGCGACAATGCTAAAAAGGGATCAGTCATAAAACTGACCCTTAGCTTAAAGTCGTCGCCACGGAAAATTTCGTCGAATCCGTTTGCGACAAAGCTAAAAAGGGATCAGTCATAAAACTGACCCTTAGCTTAAAGTCGTCGCCTCGGAAAAAGTCGTCGACTCCGAAAAGTCGGTGACAAAGCTAAAAGGGACCATACATCAAACTGACATTTAGCTTAAATAAGTCGCCTCGGAAGAAGTCGTCGACTCCGAAAAGTTGGCGACAAAGCTAAAAAGGGATGAGTCATAAAACTTACCCTTAGCTTAAAGTCGTCGCCTCGGAAAAAGTCGTCGACCCCGAAAAGTCGGCGACAAAGCTAAAAAGGAATTGGTCATCAAACTGACCCTTAGCTTAAAGATGTTGCCTCATAAAAAGTCGTCGACTTCGAAAACTCAGCGACAAAGCTAATAAGGGATCAGTTATCAAACTGGCCCTTAGCTTAAAGATGTCGCTTCGGAAAAATTCGTCGACTCCAAAAAGTCGGCGACAAAGCTAAAAAGGGATCAGTCATAAAACTGACCCTTAGCTTAAAATCGTCGCCTCGGAAAAAGTCGTCGACTCCGAAAAGTCGGTGACAAAGCTAAAAAGGAATCGGTCATCAAACTGACCCTTAGCTTAAAGAAGTTGCCTCATAAAAAGTCGTCGACTCCGAAAACTCAGCGACAAAGCTAATAAGGGATCAGTTATCAAACTGACCCTTAGCTTAAAGATGTCGCTTCGGAAAAATTCGTCGACTCCCAAAAGTCGGCGACAAAGCTAAAAAGGGATCAGTCATAAAACTGACCCTTAGTTTAAAATCGTCGCTTCGAAAAAAGTCGTCGACTCCGAAAAGTAGGCGACAAAGCTAAAAAGGGATCAATCATAAAACTGACCCTTAGCTTAAAGTCGTCGCATCGAGAAAATTCGTCGATTCCGAAAAGTCGGTGACAAAGCTAAAAAGGAATAATTCATAAAACTAACACTTAGCTTAAAGTCGTCGCCTCGGAAAAATTCGTCGATTCCAAAAAGTCGGCGACAAAGCTTAAAAGGGACCAGTCATCAAACTGACCCTTAGCTTAAAGAAGTCTCCTCGGAAAAAGTCGTCGACTCCGAAAAGTCGGCGACAAAGCTAAAAAGGGATCAGTAATAAAACTGACTCTTAGCTTAAAGTCGTCGCCTCGCGAAAATTTGTCGACACCGAAAAGTCGACAAAGCTAAACTCGGATCAGTCATAAAATTGACCCTTAGCTTAAAGTCGTCGCCTCGGAAAAAGTCGTCGACTCCGAAAAGTCGGCGACAAAGCTAAAAAGGGATCAATCATAAAATGACCCTTAGCTTAAAGTCGTCGCCTCGTAAAAAGTCGTCGACTCCGAAAACTCGGCGACAATGCTAAAAAGGGATCAGTCATAAAACTGACCCTTAGCTTAAAGTCGTCGCCACGGAAAAATTCGTCGAATCCGAAAAGTTTGCGACAAAGCTAAAAAGGGATCAGTCATAAAACTGACCCTTAGCTTAAAGTCGTCGCCTCGGAAAAAGTTGTCGACTCCGAAAAGTCGGCGACAAAGCTAAAAAGGGATCAATCATAAAACTGACCCTTAGCTTAAAGTCGTCGCCTCGGTAAAAGTCGTCGACTCCGAAAAGTCGGCGACAATGCTAAAAAGGGATCAATCATAAAACTGACCCTTAGCTTAAAGTCGTCGCCACGGAAAATTTCGTCGAATCCGAAAAGTTTGCGACAAAGCTAAAAAGGGATCAGTCATAAAACTGACCCTTAGCTTAAAGTCGTCGCCTCGGAAAAAGTCGTCGACTCCGAAAAGTCGGCGACAAAGCTAAAAGGGACCATAGATCAAACTGACATTTAGCTTAAAGAAGTCGCCTCGGAAAAAGTCGTCGACTCCGAAAAGTTGGCGACAAAGCTAAAAAGGGATGAGTCATAAAACTTACCCTTAGCTTAAAGTTGTCGCCTCGGAAAAAGTCGTCGACTCCGAAAAGTCGGTGACAAAGCTAAAAAGGAATCGGTCATCAAACTGACCCTTAGCTTAAAGAAGTTGCCTCATAAAAAGTCGTCGACTCCGAAAACTCAGCGACAAAGCTAATAAGGGATCAGTTATCAAACTGACCCTTAGCTTAAAGATGTCGCTTCGGAAAAATTCGTCGACTTCCAAAAGTCGGCGACAAAGCTAAAAAGGGATCAGTCATAAAACTGACCCTTAGTTTAAAATCGTCGCTTCGAAAAAAGTCGTCGACTCCGAAAAGTAGGCGACAAAGCTAAAAAGGGATCAATCATAAAACTGACCCTTAGCTTAAAGTCGTCGCATCGAGAAAATTCGTCGACTCCGAAAAGTCGGTGACAAAGCTAAAAAGGAATAATTCATAAAACTAACACCTAGCTTAAAGTCGTCGCCTCGGAAAAATTCGTCGATTCCGAAAAGTCGGCGACAAAGCTTAAAAGGGACCAGTCATCAAACTGACCCTTAGCTTAAAGAAGTCTCCTCGGAAAAAGTCGTCGACTCCGAAAAGTCGGCGACAAAGCTAAAAAGGGATCAGTAATAAAACTGACTCTTAGCTTAAAGTCGTCGCCTCGCGAAAATTTGTCGACACCGAAAAGTCGACAAAGCTAAACACGGATCAGTCATAAAATCTACCCTTAGCTTAAAGTCGTCGCCTCGGAAAAAGTCGTCGACTCCGAAAAGTCGGCGACAAAGCTAAAAAGGGATCAATCATAAAAATGACCCTTAGCTTAAAGTCGTCGCCTCGTAAAAAGTCGTCGACTCCGAAAACTCGGCGACAATGCTAAAAAGGGATCAGTCATAAAACTGACCCTTAGCTTAAAGTCGTCGCCACGGAAAATTTCGTCGAATCCGTTTGCGACAAAGCTAAAAAGGGATCAGTCATAAAACTGACCCTTAGCTTAAAGTCGTCGCCTCGAAAAAAGTCGTCGACTCCGAAAAGTCGGTGACAAAGCTAAAAGGGACCATACATCAAACTGACATTTAGCTTAAATAAGTCGCCTCGGAAGAAGTCGTCGACTCCGAAAAGTTGGCGACAAAGCTAAAAAGGGATGAGTCATAAAACTTACCCTTAGCTTAAAGTCGTCGCCTCGGAAAAAGTCGTCGACTCCGAAAAGTCGGCGACAAAGCTAAAAAGGAATCGGTCATCAAACTGACCCTTAGCTTAAAGATGTTGCCTCATAAAAAGTCGTCGACTCCGAAAACTCAGCGACAAAGCTAATAAGGGATCAGTTATCAAACTGACCCTTAGCTTAAAGAAGTCGCCTCGGAAAAAGTCGTCGACTCCGAAAAGTTGGCGACAAAGCTAAAAAGGGATCAGTCATAAAACTGACCCTTAGCTTAAAGTCGTCGCCTCGGAAAAAGTCGTCGACTCCGAAAAGTCGGTGACAAAGCTAAAAAGGAATCGGTCATCAAACTGACCCTTAGCTTAAAGAAGTTGCCTCATAAAAAGTCGTCGACTCCGAAAACTCAGCGACAAAGCTAATAAGGGATCAGTTATCAAACTGACCCTTAGCTTAAAGATGTCGCTTCGGAAAAATTCGTCGACTTCCAAAAGTCGGCGACAAAGCTAAAAAGGGATCAGTCATAAAACTGACCCTTAGTTTAAAATCGTCGCTTCGAAAAAAGTCGTCGACTCCGAAAAGTAGGCGACAAAGCTAAAAAGGGATCAATCATAAAACTGACCCTTAGCTTAAAGTCGTCGCATCGAGAAAATTCGTCGACTCCGAAAAGTCGGTGACAAAGCTAAAAAGGAATAATTCATAAAACTAACACCTAGCTTAAAGTCGTCGCCTCGGAAAAATTCGTCGATTCCAAAAAGTCGGCGACAAAGCTTAAAAGGGACCAGTCATCAAACTGACCCTTAGCTTAAAGAAGTCTCCTCGGAAAAAGTCGTCGACTCCGAAAAGTCGGCGACAAAGCTAAAAAGGGATCAGTAATAAAACTGACTCTTAGCTTAAAGTCGTCGCCTCGCGAAAATTTGTCGACACCGAAAAGTCGACAAAGCTAAACACGGATCAGTCATAAAATCTACCCTTAGCTTAAAGTCGTCGCCTCGGAAAAAGTCGTCGACTCCGAAAAGTCGGCGACAAAGCTAAAAAGGGATCAATCATAAAAATGACCCTTAGCTTAAAGTCGTCGCCTCGTAAAAAGTCGTCGACTCCGAAAACTCGGCGACAATGCTAAAAAGGGATCAGTCATAAAACTGACCCTTAGCTTAAAGTCGTCGCCACGGAAAATTTCGTCGAATCCGTTTGCGACAAAGCTAAAAAGGGATCAGTCATAAAACTGACCCTTAGCTTAAAGTCGTCGCCTCGGAAAAAGTCGTCGACTCCGAAAAGTCGGTGACAAAGCTAAAAGGGACCATACATCAAACTGACATTTAGCTTAAATAAGTCGCCTCGGAAGAAGTCGTCGACTCCGAAAAGTTGGCGACAAAGCTAAAAAGGGATGAGTCATAAAACTTACCCTTAGCTTAAAGTCGTCGCCTCGGAAAAAGTCGTCGACTCCGAAAAGTCGGCGACAAAGCTAAAAAGGAATCGGTCATCAAACTGACCCTTAGCTTAAAGATGTTGCCTCATAAAAAGTCGTCGACTCCGAAAACTCAGCGACAAAGCTAATAAGGGATCAGTTATCAAACTGGCCCTTAGCTTAAAGATGTCGCTTCGGAAAAATTCGTCGACAAAGCTAAAAGGGATCAGTCATAAAACTGACCCTTAGCTTAAAATCGTCGCCTCGGAAAAAGTCGTCGACTCCGAAAAGTCGGTGACAAAGCTAAAAAGGAATCGGTCATCAAACTGACCCTTAGTTTAAAGAAGTTGCCTCATAAAAAGTCGTCGACTCCGAAAACTCAGCGACAAAGCTAATAAGGGATTAGTTATCAAACTGACCCTTAGCTTAAAGATGTCGCTTCGGAAAAATTCGTCGACTCCCAAAAGTCGGCGACAAAGCTAAAAAGGGATCAGTCATAAAACTGACCCTTAGTTTAAAATCGTCGCTTCGAAAAAAGTCGTCGACTCCGAAAAGTAGGCGACAAAGCTAAAAAGGGATCAATCATAAAACTGACCCTTAGCTTAAAGTCGTCGCATCGATAAAATTCGTCGACTCCGAAAAGTCGGTGACAAAGCTAAAAAGGAATAATTCATAAAACTAACACTTAGCTTAAAGTCGTCGCCTCGGAAAAATTCGTCGATTCCAAAAAGTCGGCGACAAAGCTTAAAAGGGACCAGTCATCAAACTGACCCTTAGCTTAAAGAAGTCTCCTCGGAAAAAGTCGTCGACTCCGAAAAGTCGGCGACAAAGCTAAAAAGGGATCAGTAATAAAACTGACTCTTAGCTTAAAGTCGTCGCCTCGCGAAAATTTGTCGACACCGAAAAGTCGACAAAGCTAAACAGGGATCAGTCATAAAATCTACCCTTAGCTTAAAGTCGTCGCCTCGGAAAAAGTCGTCGACTCCGAAAAGTCGGCGACAAAGCTAAAAAGGGATCAATCATAAAATGACCCTTAGCTTAAAGTCGTCGCCTCGTAAAAAGTCGTCGACTCCGAAAACTCGGCGACAATGCTAAAAAGGGATCAGTCATAAAACTGACCCTTAGCTTAAAGTCGTCGCCACGGAAAATTTCGTCGAATCCGTTTGCGACAAAGCTAAAAAGGGATCAGTCATAAAACTGACCCTTAGCTTAAAGTCGTCGCCTCGGAAAAAGTCGTCGACTCCGAAAAGTCGGTGACAAAGCTAAAAGGGACCATACATCAAACTGACATTTAGCTTAAATAAGTCGCCTCGGAAAAAGTCGTCGACTCCGAAAAGTTGGCGACAAAGCTAAAAAGGGATGAGTCATAAAACTTACCCTTAGCTTAAAGTCGTCGCCTCGGAAAAAGTCGTCGACTCCGAAAAGTCGGCGACAAAGCTAAAAAGGAATCGGTCATCAAACTGACCCTTAGCTTAAAGATGTTGCCTCATAAAAAGTCGTCGACTCCGAAAACTCAGCGACAAAGCTAATAAGGGATCAGTTATCAAACTGACCCTTAGCTTAAAGATGTCGCTTCGGAAAAATTCGTCGACTCCCAAAAGTCGGCGACAAAGCTAAAAAGGGATCAGTCATAAAACTGACCCTTAGCTTAAAATCGTCGCCTCGGAAAAAGTCGTCGACTCCGAAAAGTCGGTGACAAAGCTAAAAAGGAATCGGTCATCAAACTGACCCTTAGCTTAAAGAAGTTGCCTCATAAAAAGTCGTCGACTCCGAAAACTCAGCGACAAAGCTAATAAGGGATCAGTTATCAAACTGACCCTTAGCTTAAAGATGTCGCTTCGGAAAAATTCGTCGACTCCCAAAAGTCGGCGACAAAGCTAAAAAGGGATCAGTCATAAAACTGACCCTTAGTTTAAAATCGTCGCTTCGAAAAAAGTCGTCGACTCCGAAAAGTAGGCGACAAAGCTAAAAAGGGATCAATCATAAAACTGACCCTTAGCTTAAAGTCGTCGCATCGATAAAATTCGTCGACTCCGAAAAGTCGGTGACAAAGCTAAAAAGGAATAATTCATAAAACTAACCCTTAGCTTAAAGTCGTCGCCTCGGAAAAATTCGTCGATTCCGAAAAGTCGGCGACAAAGCTAAAAGGGACCAGTCATCAAACTGACCCTTAGCTTAAAGAAGTCTCCTCGGAAAAAGTCGTCGACTCCGAAAAGTCGGCGACAAAGCTAAAAAGGGATCAGTAATAAAACTGACTCTTAGCTTAAAGTCGTCGCCTCGCGAAAATTTGTCGACACCGAAAAGTCGACAAAGCTAAACACGGATCAGTCATAAAATCTACCCTTAGCTTAAAGTCGTCGCCTCGGAAAAAGTCGTCGACTCCGAAAAGTCGGCGACAAAGCTAAAAAGGGATCAATCATAAAAATGACCCTTAGCTTAAAGTCGTCGCCTCGTAAAAAGTCGTCGACTCCGAAAACTCGGCGACAAAGCTAAAAAGGGATCAGTCATAAAACTGACCCTTAGCTTAAAGTCGTCGCCACGGAAAATTTCGTCGAATCCGTTTGCGACAAAGCTAAAAAGGGATCAGTCATAAAACTGACCCTTAGCTTAAAGTCGTCGCCTCGGAAAAAGTCGTCGACTCCGAAAAGTCGGTGACAAAGCTAAAAGGGACCATACATCAAACTGACATTTAGCTTAAATAAGTCGCCTCGGAAAAAGTCGTCGACTCCGAAAAGTTGGCGACAAAGCTAAAAAGGGATGAGTCATAAAACTTACCCTTAGCTTAAAGTCGTCGCCTCGGAAAAAGTCGTCGACTCCGAAAAGTCGGCGACAAAGCTAAAAAGGAATCGGTCATCAAACTGACCCTTAGCTTAAAGATGTTGCCTCATAAAAAGTCGTCGACTCCGAAAACTCAGCGACAAAGCTAATAAGGGATCAGTTATCAAACTGACCCTTAGCTTAAAGATGTCGCCTCGGAAAAATTCGTCGACTCCCAAAAGTCGGCGACAAAGCTAAAAAGGGATCAGTCATAAAACTGACCCTTAGCTTAAAATCGTCGCCTCGGAAAAAGTCGTCGACTCCGAAAAGTCGGTGACAAAGCTAAAAAGGAATCGGTCATCAAACTGACCCTTAGCTTAAAGAAGTTGCCTCATAAAAAGTCGTCGACTCCGAAAACTCAGCGACAAAGCTAATAAGGGATCAGTTATCAAACTGACCCTTAGCTTAAAGATGTCGCTTCGGAAAAATTCGTCGACTCCCAAAAGTCGGCGACAAAGCTAAAAAGGGATCAGTCATAAAACTGACCCTTAGCTTAAAATCGTCGCTTCGAAAAAAGTCGTCGACTCCGAAAAGTAGGCGACAAAGCTAAAAAGGGATCAATCATAAAACTGACCCTTAGCTTAAAGTCGTCGCATCGAAAAATTCGTCGACTCCGAAAAGTCGGTGACAAAGCTAAAAAGGAATAATTCATAAAACTAACCCTTAGCTTAAAGTCGTCGCCTCGGAAAAATTCGTCGATTCCGAAAAGTCGGCGACAAAGCTTAAAAGGGACCAGTCATCAAACTGACCCTTAGCTTAAAGAAGTCTCCTCGGAAAAAGTCGTCGACTCCGAAAAGTCGGCGACAAAGCTAAAAAGGGATCAGTAATAAAACTGACCCTTAGCTTAAAGTCGTCGCCTCGCGAAAATTTGTCGACACCGAAAAGTCGACAAAGCTAAACAGGGATCAGTCATAAAATCTACCCTTAGCTTAAAGTCGTCGCCTCGGAAAAAGTCGTCGACTCCGAAAAGTCGGCGACAAAGCTAAAAAGGGATCAATCATAAAAATGACCCTTAGCTTAAAGTCGTCGCCTCGTAAAAAGTCGTCGACTCCGAAAACTCGGCGACAATGCTAAAAAGGGATCAGTCATAAAACTGACCCTTAGCTTAAAGTCGTCGCCACGGAAAATTTCGTCGAATCCGTTTGCGACAAAGCTAAAAAGGGATCAGTCATAAAACTGACCCTTAGCTTAAAGTCGTCGCCTCGGAAAAAGTCGTCGACTCCGAAAAGTCGGCGACAAAGCTAAAAGGGACCATACATCAAACTGACATTTAGCTTAAATAAGTCGCCTCGGAAAAAGTCGTCGACTCCGAAAAGTTGGCGACAAAGCTAAAAAGGGATGAGTCATAAAACTTACCCTTAGCTTAAAGTCGTCGCCTCGGAAAAAGTCGTCGACTCCGAAAAGTCGGCGACAAAGCTAAAAAGGAATCGGTCATCAAACTGACCCTTAGCTTAAAGATGTTGCCTCATAAAAAGTCGTCGACTCCGAAAACTCAGCGACAAAGCTAATAAGGGATCAGTTATCAAACTGACCCTTAGCTTAAAGATGTCGCTTCGGAAAAATTCGTCGACTCCCAAAAGTCGGCGACAAAGCTAAAAAGGGATCAGTCATAAAACTGACCCTTAGCTTAAAATCGTCGCCTCGGAAAAAGTCGTCGACTCCGAAAAGTCGGTGACAAAGCTAAAAAGGAATCGGTCATCAAACTGACCCTTAGCTTAAAGAAGTTGCCTCATAAAAAGTCGTCGACTCCGAAAACTCAGCGACAAAGCTAATAAGGGATCAGTTATCAAACTGACCCTTAGCTTAAAGATGTCGCTTCGGAAAAATTCGTCGACTCCCAAAAGTCGGCGACAAAGCTAAAAAGGGATCAGTCATAAAACTGACCCTTAGTTTAAAATCGTCGCTTCGAAAAAAGTCGTCGACTCCGAAAAGTAGGCGACAAAGCTAAAAAGGGATCAATCATAAAACTGACCCTTAGCTTAAAGTCGTCGCATCGAAAAATTCGTCGACTCCGAAAAGTCGGTGACAAAGCTAAAAAGGAATAATTCATAAAACTAACCCTTAGCTTAAAGTCGTCGCCTCGGAAAAATTCGTCGATTCCAAAAAGTCGGCGACAAAGCTTAAAAGGGACCAGTCATCAAACTGACCCTTAGCTTAAAGAAGTCTCCTCGGAAAAAGTCGTCGACTCCGAAAAGTCGGCGACAAAGCTAAAAAGGGATCAGTAATAAAACTGACTCTTAGCTTAAAGTCGTCGCCTCGCGAAAATTTGTCGACACCGAAAAGTCGACAAAGCTAAACACGGATCAGTCATAAAATCTACCCTTAGCTTAAAGTCGTCGCCTCGGAAAAAGTCGTCGACTCCGAAAAGTCGGCGACAAAGCTAAAAAGGGATCAATCATAAAAATGACCCTTAGCTTAAAGTCGTCGCCTCGTAAAAAGTCGTCGACTCCGAAAACTCGGCGACAATGCTAAAAAGGGATCAGTCATAAAACTGACCCTTAGCTTAAAGTCGTCGCCACGGAAAATTTCGTCGAATCCGTTTGCGACAAAGCTAAAAAGGGATCAGTCATAAAACTGACCCTTAGCTTAAAGTCGTCGCCTCGGAAAAAGTCGTCGACTCCGAAAAGTCGGTGACAAAGCTAAAAGGGACCATACATCAAACTGACATTTAGCTTAAATAAGTCGCCTCGGAAGAAGTCGTCGACTCCGAAAAGTTGGCGACAAAGCTAAAAAGGGATGAGTCATAAAACTTACCCTTAGCTTAAAGTCGTCGCCTCGGAAAAAGTCGTCGACTCCGAAAAGTCGGCGACAAAGCTAAAAAGGAATCGGTCATCAAACTGACCCTTAGCTTAAAGATGTTGCCTCATAAAAAGTCGTCGACTCCGAAAACTCAGCGACAAAGCTAATAAGGGATCAGTTATCAAACTGACCCTTAGCTTAAAGATGTCGCTTCGGAAAAATTCGTCGACTCCCAAAAGTCGGCGACAAAGCTAAAAAGGGATCAGTCATAAAACTGACCCTTAGCTTAAAATCGTCGCCTCGGAAAAAGTCGTCGACTCCGAAAAGTCGGTGACAAAGCTAAAAAGGAATCGGTCATCAAACTGACCCTTAGCTTAAAGAAGTTGCCTCATAAAAAGTCGTCGACTCCGAAAACTCAGCGACAAAGCTAATAAGGGATCAGTTATCAAACTGACCCTTAGCTTAAAGATGTCGCTTCGGAAAAATTCGTCGACTCCCAAAAGTCGGCGACAAAGCTAAAAAGGGATCAGTCATAAAACTGACCCTTAGCTTAAAATCGTCGCTTCGAAAAAAGTCGTCGACTCCGAAAAGTAGGCGACAAAGCTAAAAAGGGATCAATCATAAAACTGACCCTTAGCTTAAAGTCGTCGCATCGATAAAATTCGTCGACTCCGAAAAGTCGGTGACAAAGCTAAAAAGGAATAATTCATAAAACTAACACTTAGCTTAAAGTCGTCGCCTCGGAAAAATTCGTCGATTCCGAAAAGTCGGCGACAAAGCTTAAAAGGGACCAGTCATCAAACTGACCCTTAGCTTAAAGAAGTCTCCTCGGAAAAAGTCGTCGACTCCGAAAAGTCGGCGACAAAGCTAAAAAGGGATCAGTAATAAAACTGACTCTTAGCTTAAAGTCGTCGCCTCGCGAAAATTTGTCGACACCGAAAAGTCGACAAAGCTAAAAAGGGATCAGTCATAAAACTGACCCTTAGCTTAAAGTCGTCGCCTCGGAAAAAGTCGTCGACTCCGAAAAGTCGGCGACAAAGCTAAAAAGGGATCAATCATAAAAATGACCCTTAGCTTAAAGTCGTCGCCTCGTAAAAAGTCGTCGCCTCGAAAAAGTCGTCGACTCCGAAAACTCGGCGACAATGCTAAAAAGGGATCAGTCATAAAACTGACCCTTAGCTTAAAGTCGTCGCCTCGGAAAATTTCGTCGAATCCGAAAAGTTTGCGACAAAGCTAAAAAGGGATCAGTCATAAAACTGACCCTTAGCTTAAAGTCGTCGCCTCGGAAAAAGTCGTCGACTCCGAAAAGTCGGCGACAAAGCTAAAAAGGGATCAATCATAAAACTGACCCTTAGCTTAAAGTCGTCGCCTCGGAAAAGTCGTCGACTCCGAAAAGTCGGCGACAAAGCTAAAAAGGGATCAGTCATAAAACTGACCCTTAGCTTAAAGTCGTCGCCTCGGAAAAATTCGTCGACTCCGAAAAGTCGGCGACAAAGCTAAAAAGGGATCAGTCATAAAACTGACCCTTAGCTTAAAGTCGTCGCCTCGGAAAAAGTCGTCGACTCCGAAAAGTCGGCGACAAAGCTAAAAGGGATCATACATCAAACTGACCCTTAGCTTAAAGAAGTCGCCTCGGAAAAAGTCGTCGACTCCGAAAAGTCGGCGACAAAGCTAAAAAGGGATCAGTCATAAAACTGACCCTTAGCTTAAAGTCGTCGCCTCGGAAAAAGTCGTCGACTCCGAAAAGTCGGTGACAAAGCTAAAAAGGAATCGGTCATCAAACTGACCCTTAGCTTAAAGAAGTTGCCTCATAAAAAGTCGTCGACTCCGAAAACTCAGCGACAAAGCTAATAAGGGATCAGTTATCAAACTGACCCTTAGCTTAAAGATGTCGCTTCGGAAAAATTCGTCGACTCCCAAAAGTCGGCGACAAAGCTAAAAAGGGATCAGTCATAAAACTGACCCTTAGCTTAAAATCGTCGCCTCGAAAAAAGTCGTCGACTCCGAAAAGTAGGCGACAAAGCTAAAAAGGGATCAATCATAAAACTGACCCTTAGCTTAAAGTCGTCGCATCGAGAAAATTCGTCGACTCCGAAAAGTCGGCGACAAAGCTAAAAAGGGATCAGTCATAAAACTGACCCTTAGCTTAAAGTCGTCGCCTCGGAAAAATTCGTCGATTCCGAAAAGTCGGCGACAAAGCTTAAAAGGGATCAGTCATCAAACTGACCCTTAGCTTAAAGAAGTCTCCTCGGAAAAAGTCGTCGACTCCGAAAAGTCGGCGACAAAGCTAAAAAGGGATCAGTAATAAAACTGACCCTTAGCTTAAAGTCGTCGCCTCGCGAAAATTTGTCGACTCCGAAAAGTCGACAAAGCTAAAACGGATCAGTCATAAAACTACCCTTAGCTTAAAGTCGTCGCCTCGGAAAAAGTCGTCGACTCCGAAAAGTCGGCGACAAAGCTAAAAAGGGATCAATCATAAAAATGACCCTTAGCTTAAAGTCGTCGCCTCGTAAAAAGTCGTCGACTCCGAAAACTCGGCGACAAAGCTAAAAAGGGATCAGTCATAAAACTGACCCTTAGCTTAAAGTCGTCGCCACGGAAAATTTCGTCGAATCCGTTTGCGACAAAGCTAAAAAGGGATCAGTCATAAAACTGACCCTTAGCTTAAAGTCGTCGCCTCGGAAAAAGTCGTCGACTCCGAAAAGTCGGCGACAAAGCTAAAAGGGACCATACATCAAACTGACATTTAGCTTAAAGAAGTCGCCTCGGAAAAAGTCGTCGACTCCGAAAAGTTGGCGACAAAGCTAAAAAGGGATGAGTCATAAAACTTACCCTTAGCTTAAAGTCGTCGCCTCGGAAAAAGTCGTCGACTCCGAAAAGTCGGCGACAAAGCTAAAAAGGAATCGGTCATCAAACTGACCCTTAGCTTAAAGAAGTTGCCTCATAAAAAGTCGTCGACTCCGAAAACTCAGCGACAAAGCTAATAAGGGATCAGTTATCAAACTGACCCTTAGCTTAAAGATGTCGCTTCGGAAAAATTCGTCGACTCCAAAAGTCGGCGACAAAGCTAAAAAGGGATCAGTCATAAAACTGACCCTTAGCTTAAAATCGTCGCTTCGAAAAAAGTCGTCGACTCCGAAAAGTAGGCGACAAAGCTAAAAAGGGATCATCATAAAACTGACCCTTAGCTTAAAGTCGTCGCATCGAGAAAATTCGTCGACTCCGAAAAGTCGGTGACAAAGCTAAAAAGGGATCATTCATAAAACTAACCCTTAGCTTAAAGTCGTCGCCTCGGAAAAATTCGTCGATTCCGAAAAGTCGGCGACAAAGCTAAAAAGGGACCAGTCATCAAACTGACCCTTAGCTTAAAGAAGTCTCCTCGGAAAAAGTCGTCGACTCCGAAAAGTCGGCGACAAAGCTAAAAAGGGATCAGTAATAAAACTGACCCTTAGCTTAAAGTCGTCGCCTCGCGAAAATTTGTCGACTCCGAAAAGTCGACAAAGCTAAACACGGATCAGTCATAAAATCTACCCTTAGCTTAAAGTCGTCGCCTCGGAAAAAGTCGTCGACTCCGAAAAGTCGGCGACAAAGCTAAAAAGGGATCAATCATAAAAATGACCCTTAGCTTAAAGTCGTCGCCTCGTAAAAAGTCGTCGACTCCGAAAACTCGGCGACAAAGCTAAAAAGGGATCAGTCATAAAACTGACCCTTAGCTTAAAGTCGTCGCCACGGAAAATTTCGTCGAATCCGTTTGCGACAAAGCTAAAAAGGGATCAGTCATAAAACTGACCCTTAGCTTAAAGTCGTCGCCTCGGAAAAAGTCGTCGACTCCGAAAAGTCGGTGACAAAGCTAAAAGGGACCATACATCAAACTGACATTTAGCTTAAATAAGTCGCCTCGGAAAAAGTCGTCGACTCCGAAAAGTTGGCGACAAAGCTAAAAAGGGATGAGTCATAAAACTTACCCTTAGCTTAAAGTCGTCGCCTCGGAAAAAGTCGTCGACTCCGAAAAGTCGGCGACAAAGCTAAAAAGGAATCGGTCATCAAACTGACCCTTAGCTTAAAGAAGTTGCCTCATAAAAAGTCGTCGACTCCGAAAACTCAGCGACAAAGCTAATAAGGGATCAGTTATCAAACTGACCCTTAGCTTAAAGATGTCGCCTCGGAAAAATTCGTCGACTCCAAAAGTCGGCGACAAAGCTAAAAAGGGATCAGTCATAAAACTGACCCTTAGCTTAAAATCGTCGCCTCGAAAAAAGTCGTCGACTCCGAAAAGTAGGCGACAAAGCTAAAAAGGGATCAGTCATAAAACTGACCCTTAGCTTAAAGTCGTCGCATCGAGAAAATTCGTCGACTCCGAAAAGTCGGCGACAAAGCTAAAAAGGGATCAGTCATAAAACTGACCCTTAGCTTAAAGTCGTCGCCTCGGAAAAATTCGTCGATTCCGAAAAGTCGGCGACAAAGCTAAAAAGGGATCAGTCATCAAACTGACCCTTAGCTTAAAGAAGTCGCCTCGGAAAAAGTCGTCGACTCCGAAAAGTCGGCGACAAAGCTAAAAAGGGATCAGTAATAAAACTGACCCTTAGCTTAAAGTCGTCGCCTCGCGAAAATTTGTCGACTCCGAAAAGTCGACAAAGCTAAAAAGGGATCAGTCATAAAACTACCCTTAGCTTAAAGTCGTCGCCTCGGAAAAAGTCGTCGACTCCGAAAAGTCGGCGACAAAGCTAAAAAGGGATCAATCATAAAATGACCCTTAGCTTAAAGTCGTCGCCTCGTAAAAAGTCGTCGACTCCGAAAACTCGGCGACAAAGCTAAAAAGGGATCAGTCATAAAACTGACCCTTAGCTTAAAGTCGTCGCCACGGAAAATTTCGTCGAATCCGTTTGCGACAAAGCTAAAAAGGGATCAGTCATAAAACTGACCCTTAGCTTAAAGTCGTCGCCTCGGAAAAAGTCGTCGACTCCGAAAAGTCGGTGACAAAGCTAAAAGGGACCATACATCAAACTGACATTTAGCTTAAAGAAGTCGCCTCGGAAAAAGTCGTCGACTCCGAAAAGTTGGCGACAAAGCTAAAAAGGGATGAGTCATAAAACTTACCCTTAGCTTAAAGTCGTCGCCTCGGAAAAAGTCGTCGACTCCGAAAAGTCGGCGACAAAGCTAAAAAGGAATCGGTCATCAAACTGACCCTTAGCTTAAAGAAGTTGCCTCATAAAAAGTCGTCGACTCCGAAAACTCAGCGACAAAGCTAATAAGGGATCAGTTATCAAACTGACCCTTAGCTTAAAGATGTCGCTTCGGAAAAATTCGTCGACTCCAAAAGTCGGCGACAAAGCTAAAAAGGGATCAGTCATAAAACTGACCCTTAGCTTAAAATCGTCGCCTCGAAAAAAGTCGTCGACTCCGAAAAGTAGGCGACAAAGCTAAAAAGGGATCAGTCATAAAACTGACCCTTAGCTTAAAGTCGTCGCATCGAGAAAATTCGTCGACTCCGAAAAGTCGGTGACAAAGCTAAAAAGGGATCATTCATAAAACTAACCCTTAGCTTAAAGTCGTCGCCTCGGAAAAATTCGTCGATTCCGAAAAGTCGGCGACAAAGCTAAAAAGGGATCAGTCATCAAACTGACCCTTAGCTTAAAGAAGTCGCCTCGGAAAAAGTCGTCGACTCCGAAAAGTCGGCGACAAAGCTAAAAAGGGATCAGTAATAAAACTGACTCTTAGCTTAAAGTCGTCGCCTCGCGAAAATTGTCGACACCGAAAAGTCGACAAAGCTAAACAGGGATCAGTCATAAAACTACCCTTAGCTTAAAGTCGTCGCCTCGGAAAAAGTCGTCGACTCCGAAAAGTCGGCGACAAAGCTAAAAAGGGATCAATCATAAAATGACCCTTAGCTTAAAGTCGTCGCCTCGTAAAAAGTCGTCGACTCCGAAAACTCGGCGACAATGCTAAAAAGGGATCAGTCATAAAACTGACCCTTAGCTTAAAGTCGTCGCCACGGAAAATTTCGTCGAATCCGTTTGCGACAAAGCTAAAAAGGGATCAGTCATAAAACTGACCCTTAGCTTAAAGTCGTCGCCTCGGAAAAAGTCGTCGACTCCGAAAAGTCGGTGACAAAGCTAAAAGGGACCATACATCAAACTGACATTTAGCTTAAATAAGTCGCCTCGGAAGAAGTCGTCGACTCCGAAAAGTTGGCGACAAAGCTAAAAAGGGATGAGTCATAAAACTTACCCTTAGCTTAAAGTCGTCGCCTCGGAAAAAGTCGTCGACTCCGAAAAGTCGGCGACAAAGCTAAAAAGGAATCGGTCATCAAACTGACCCTTAGCTTAAAGAAGTTGCCTCATAAAAAGTCGTCGACTCCGAAAACTCAGCGACAAAGCTAATAAGGGATCAGTTATCAAACTGACCCTTAGCTTAAAGATGTCGCTTCGGAAAAATTCGTCGACTCCAAAAGTCGGCGACAAAGCTAAAAAGGGATCAGTCATAAAACTGACCCTTAGCTTAAAATCGTCGCCTCGAAAAAAGTCGTCGACTCCGAAAAGTAGGCGACAAAGCTAAAAAGGGATCAGTCATAAAACTGACCCTTAGCTTAAAGTCGTCGCATCGAGAAAATTCGTCGACTCCGAAAAGTCGGTGACAAAGCTAAAAAGGAATAATTCATAAAACTAACCCTTAGCTTAAAGTCGTCGCCTCGGAAAAATTCGTCGATTCCGAAAAGTCGGCGACAAAGCTAAAAAGGGATCAGTCATCAAACTGACCCTTAGCTTAAAGAAGTCGCCTCGGAAAAAGTCGTCGACTCCGAAAAGTCGGCGACAAAGCTAAAAAGGGATCAGTAATAAAACTGACCCTTAGCTTAAAGTCGTCGCCTCGCGAAAATTCGTCGACTCCGAAAAGTCGACAAAGCTAAAAGGGATCAGTCATAAAACTGACCCTTAGCTTAAAGTCGTCGCCTCGGAAAAAGTCGTCGACTCCGAAAAGTCGGCGACAAAGCTAAAAAGGGATCAGTCATAAAACTGACCCTTAGCTTAAAGTCGTCGACTCCGAAAACTCGGCGACAAAGCTAAAAAGGGATCAGTCATAAAACTGACCCTTAGCTTAAAGTCGTCGCCTCGGAAAATTTCGTCGACTCCGTTGCGACAAAGCTAAAAAGGGATCAGTCATAAAACTGACCCTTAGCTTAAAGTCGTCGCCTCGGAAAAAGTCGTCGACTCCGAAAAGTCGGCGACAAAGCTAAAAGGGACCATCATCAAACTGACATTTAGCTTAAAGAAGTCGCCTCGGAAAAAGTCGTCGACTCCGAAAAGTTGGCGACAAAGCTAAAAAGGGATGAGTCATAAAACTGACCCTTAGCTTAAAGTCGTCGCCTCGGAAAAAGTCGTCGACTCCGAAAAGTCGGCGACAAAGCTAAAAAGGAATCGGTCATCAAACTGACCCTTAGCTTAAAGAAGTTGCCTCGGAAAAAGTCGTCGACTCCGAAAAGTCAGCGACAAAGCTAAAAAGGGATCAGTTATCAAACTGACCCTTAGCTTAAAGATGTCGCCTCGGAAAAATTCGTCGACTCCAAAAGTCGGCGACAAAGCTAAAAAGGGATCAGTCATAAAACTGACCCTTAGCTTAAAGTCGTCGCCTCGGAAAAAGTCGTCGACTCCGAAAAGTCGGCGACAAAGCTAAAAAGGGATCAGTCATAAAACTGACCCTTAGCTTAAAGTCGTCGCCTCATAAAAAGTCGTCGACTCCGAAAAGTCGGCGACAAAGCTAAAAGGGATCAGTTATCAAACTGACCCTTAGCTTAAAGAAGTCGCCTCGGAAAAAGTCGTCGACTCCGAAAAGTCGGCGACAAAGCTAAAAAGGGATCAGTCATAAAACTGACCCTTAGCTTAAAGTCGTCGCCTCGGAAAAAGTCGTCGACTCCGAAAAGTCGGCGACAAAGCTAAAAAGGAATCGGTCATCAAACTGACCCTTAGCTTAAAGAAGTTGCCTCATAAAAAGTCGTCGACTCCGAAAACTCAGCGACAAAGCTAATAAGGGATCAGTTATCAAACTGACCCTTAGCTTAAAGATGTCGCCTCGGAAAAATTCGTCGACTCCAAAAGTCGGCGACAAAGCTAAAAAGGGATCAGTCATAAAACTGACCCTTAGCTTAAAATCGTCGCCTCGAAAAAAGTCGTCGACTCCGAAAAGTAGGCGACAAAGCTAAAAAGGGATCAATCATAAAACTGACCCTTAGCTTAAAGTCGTCGCATCGAGAAAATTCGTCGACTCCGAAAAGTCGGTGACAAAGCTAAAAAGGAATAATTCATAAAACTAACCCTTAGCTTAAAGTCGTCGCCTCGGAAAAATTCGTCGATTCCGAAAAGTCGGCGACAAAGCTAAAAGGGACCAGTCATCAAACTGACCCTTAGCTTAAAGAAGTCTCCTCGGAAAAAGTCGTCGACTCCGAAAAGTCGGCGACAAAGCTAAAAAGGGATCAGTAATAAAACTGACCCTTAGCTTAAAGTCGTCGCCTCGCGAAAATTTGTCGACTCCGAAAAGTCGACAAAGCTAAACACGGATCAGTCATAAAACTGACCCTTAGCTTAAAGTCGTCGCCTCGGAAAAAGTCGTCGACTCCGAAAAGTCGGCGACAAAGCTAAAAAGGGATCAATCATAAAAATGACCCTTAGCTTAAAGTCGTCGCCTCGTAAAAAAGTCGCCTCGTAAAAAGTCGTCGACTCCGAAAACTCGGCGACAATGCTAAAAAGGGATCAGTCATAAAACTGACCCTTAGCTTAAAGTCGTCGCACGGAAAATTTCGTCGAATCCGTTTGCGACAAAGCTAAAAAGGGATCAGTCATAAAACTGACCCTTAGCTTAAAGTCGTCGCCTCGGAAAAAGTCGTCGACTCCGAAAAGTCGGTGACAAAGCTAAAAGGGACCATACATCAAACTGACATTTAGCTTAAAGAAGTCGCCTCGGAAGAAGTCGTCGACTCCGAAAAGTTGGCGACAAAGCTAAAAAGGGATGAGTCATAAAACTTACCCTTAGCTTAAAGTCGTCGCCTCGGAAAAAGTCGTCGACTCCGAAAAGTCGGCGACAAAGCTAAAAAGGAATCGGTCATCAAACTGACCCTTAGCTTAAAGAAGTTGCCTCATAAAAAGTCGTCGACTCCGAAAACTCAGCGACAAAGCTAATAAGGGATCAGTTATCAAACTGACCCTTAGCTTAAAGATGTCGCTTCGGAAAAATTCGTCGACTCCAAAAGTCGGCGACAAAGCTAAAAAGGGATCAGTCATAAAACTGACCCTTAGCTTAAAATCGTCGCTTCGAAAAAAGTCGTCGACTCCGAAAAGTAGGCGACAAAGCTAAAAAGGGATCAATCATAAAACTGACCCTTAGCTTAAAGTCGTCGCATCGAGAAAATTCGTCGACTCCGAAAAGTCGGTGACAAAGCTAAAAAGGAATAATTCATAAAACTAACACTTAGCTTAAAGTCGTCGCCTCGGAAAAATTCGTCGATTCCGAAAAGTCGGCGACAAAGCTAAAAAGGGACCAGTCATCAAACTGACCCTTAGCTTAAAGAAGTCTCCTCGGAAAAAGTCGTCGACTCCGAAAAGTCGGCGACAAAGCTAAAAAGGGATCAGTAATAAAACTGACTCTTAGCTTAAAGTCGTCGCCTCGCGAAAATTTGTCGACACCGAAAAGTCGACAAAGCTAAACACGGATCAGTCATAAAATCTACCCTTAGCTTAAAGTCGTCGCCTCGGAAAAAGTCGTCGACTCCGAAAAGTCGGCGACAAAGCTAAAAAGGGATCAATCATAAAAATGACCCTTAGCTTAAAGTCGTCGCCTCGTAAAAAGTCGTCGACTCCGAAAACTCGGCGACAATGCTAAAAAGGGATCAGTCATAAAACTGACCCTTAGCTTAAAGTCGTCGCCACGGAAAAATTTCGTCGAATCCGTTTGCGACAAAGCTAAAAAGGGATCAGTCATAAAACTGACCCTTAGCTTAAAGTCGTCGCCTCGGAAAAAGTCGTCGACTCCGAAAAGTCGGTGACAAAGCTAAAAGGGACCATACATCAAACTGACATTTAGCTTAAATAAGTCGCCTCGGAAGAAGTCGTCGACTCCGAAAAGTTGGCGACAAAGCTAAAAAGGGATGAGTCATAAAACTTACCCTTAGCTTAAAGTCGTCGCCTCGGAAAAAGTCGTCGACTCCGAAAAGTCGGCGACAAAGCTAAAAAGGAATCGGTCATCAAACTGACCCTTAGCTTAAAGATGTTGCCTCATAAAAAGTCGTCGACTCCGAAAACTCAGCGACAAAGCTAATAAGGGATCAGTTATCAAACTGACCCTTAGCTTAAAGATGTCGCTTCGGAAAAATTCGTCGACTCCCAAAAGTCGGCGACAAAGCTAAAAAGGGATCAGTCATAAAACTGACCCTTAGCTTAAAATCGTCGCCTCGAAAAAAGTCGTCGACTCCGAAAAGTAGGCGACAAAGCTAAAAAGGGATCAGTCATAAAACTGACCCTTAGCATAAAGCCGTCGCATCGAGAAAATTCGTCGACTCCGAAAAGTCGGTGACAAAGCTAAAAAGGAATTATTCATAAAACTAACCCTTAGCTTAAAGTCGTCGCCTCGGAAAAACTCGTCGATTCCGAAAAGTCGGTGACAA
The DNA here is from genome assembly GCA_036873135.1 of Clarkia xantiana subsp. parviflora. Classification (NCBI taxonomy): domain Eukaryota; kingdom Viridiplantae; phylum Streptophyta; class Magnoliopsida; order Myrtales; family Onagraceae; genus Clarkia; species Clarkia xantiana. The sequence continues at coordinate 5,603,143 of JAPTYO010000018.1, forward strand.
AGCTAAAAAGGGACCACTCATCAAACTGACCCTTTGCTTAAAGAAGTCGCCTCGGAAAAAGTCGTCGACTCCGAAAAGTCGGCGACAAAGCTAAAAAGGGATCAGTAATAAAACTGACCCTTAGCTTAAAGTCGTCGCCTCAGGAAAAAGTCGTCGACTCCGAAAAGTTGGCGACAAAGCTAAAAAGGGATAGTCATAAAACTTTCCCTTAGCTTAAAGTCGTCGCCTCGGAAAAAGTCGTCGACTCCGAAAAGTCGGCGACAAAGCTAAAAAGGAATCGGTCATCAAACTGACCCTTAGCTTAAAGAAGTTGCCTCATAAAAAGTCGTCGACTCCGAAAACTCAGCGACAAAGCTAATAAGGGATCAGTTATAAAACTGACCCTTAGCTTAAAGATGTCGCTTCGGAAAAATTCGTCGACTCCCAAAAGTCGGCGACAAAGCTAAAAAGGGATCAGTCATAAAACTGACCCTTAGCTTAAAGTCCCCGCCTCGAAAAAAGTCGTCGACTCCGAAAAGTCGGCGACAAAGCTAAAAGGGACCATACATCAAACTGACATTTAGCTTAAAGAAGTCGCCTCGGAAAAAGTCGTCGACTCCGAAAAGTTGGCGACAAAGCTAAAAAGGATGAGTCATAAAACTTTCCCTTAGCTTAAAGTCGTCGCCTCGGAAAAAGTCGTCGACTCCGAAAAGTCGGCGACAAAGCTAAAAAGGAATCAGTCATCAAACTGACCCTTAGCTTAAAGAAGTTGCCTCATAAAAAGTCGTCGACTCCGAAAACTCAGCGACAAAGCTAATAAGGGATCGGTTATCAAACTGACCCTTAGCTTAAAGATGTCGCCTCGGAAAAATTCGTCGACTCCAAAAGTCGGCGACAAAGCTAAAAAGGGATCAGTCATAAAACTGACCCTTAGCTTAAAATCGTCGCTTCGAAAAAAGTCGTCGACTCCGAAAAGTCGGCGACAAAGCTAAAAAGGGATCAGTCATAAAACTGACCCTTAGCTTAAAGTCGTCGCATCGAAAAATTCGTCGACTCCGAAAAGTCGGTGACAAAGCTAAAAAGGGATTAATTCATAAAACTGACACTTAGCTTAAAGTCGTCGCCTCGGAAAAATTCGTCGACTCCGAAAAGTCGGCGACAAAGCTAAAAAGGGACCAGTCATAAAACTGACCCTTAGCTTAAAGAAGTCGCCTCGGAAAAAGTCGTCGACTCCGAAAAGTCGGCGACAAAGCTAAAAAGGAATCGGTCATCAAACTGACCCTTAGCTTAAAGATGTTGCCTCATAAAAAGTCGTCGACTCCGAAAACTCAGCGACAAAGCTAATAAGGGATCAGTTATCAAACTGACCCTTAGCTTAAAGATGTCGCTTCGGAAAAATTCGTCGACTCCCAAAAGTCGGCGACAAAGCTAAAAAGGGATCAGTCATAAAACTGACCCTTAGCTTAAAATCGTCGCCTCGAAAAAAGTCGTCGACTCCGAAAAGTAGGCGACAAAGCTAAAAAGGGATCAGTCATAAAACTGACCCTTAGCTTAAAGTCGTCGCATCGAGAAAATTCGTCGACTCCGAAAAGTCGGTGACAAAGCTAAAAAGGAATTATTCATAAAACTAACCCTTAGCTTAAAGTCGTCGCCTCGGAAAAACTCGTCGATTCCGAAAAGTCGGTGACAAAGCTAAAAAGGGACCACTCATCAAACTGACCCTTTGCTTAAAGAAGTCGCCTCGGAAAAAGTCGTCGACTCCGAAAAGTCGGCGACAAAGCTAAAAAGGGATCAGTAATAAAACTGACCCTTAGCTTAAAGTCGTCGCCTCAGGAAAAAGTCGTCGACTCCGAAAAGTTGGCGACAAAGCTAAAAAGGGACTAGTCATAAAACTTTCCCTTAGCTTAAAGTCGTCGCCTCGGAAAAAGTCGTCGACTCCGAAAAGTCGGCGACAAAGCTAAAAAGGGATCGGTCATCAAACTGACCCTTAGCTTAAAGAAGTTGCCTCATAAAAAGTCGTCGACTCCGAAAACTCAGCGACAAAGCTAATAAGGGATCAGTTATCAAACTGACCCTTAGCTTAAAGATCGTCGCTTCGGAAAAATTCGTCGACTCCCAAAAGTCGGCGACAAAGCTAAAAAGGGATCAGTCATAAAACTGACCCTTAGCTTAAAGTCCGCCTCGAAAAAAGTCGTCGACTCCGAAAAGTCGGCGACAAAGCTAAAAGGGACCATACATCAAACTGACATTTAGCTTAAAGAAGTCGCCTCGGAAAAAGTCGTCGACTCCGAAAAGTTGGCGACAAAGCTAAAAAGGGATGAGTCATAAAACTTTCCCTTAGCTTAAAGTCGTCGCCTCGGAAAAAGTCGTCGACTCCGAAAAGTCGGCGACAAAGCTAAAAAGGAATCGGTCATCAAACTGACCCTTAGCTTAAAGAAGTTGCCTCATAAAAAGTCGTCGACTCCGAAAACTCAGCGACAAAGCTAATAAGGGATCAGTTATCAAACTGACCCTTAGCTTAAAGATGTCGCCTCGGAAAAATTCGTCGACTCCCAAAAGTCGGCGACAAAGCTAAAAAGGGATCAGTCATAAAACTGACCCTTAGCTTAAAATCGTCGCCTCGAAAAAAGTCGTCGACTCCGAAAAGTAGCGACAAAGCTAAAAAGGGATCAGTCATAAAACTGACCCTTAGCTTAAAGTCGTCGCATCGAGAAAATTCGTCGACTCCGAAAAGTCGGTGACAAAGCTAAAAAGGATTATTCATAAAACTAACCCTTAGCTTAAAGTCGTCGCCTCGGAAAAATTCGTCGATTCCGAAAAGTCGGCGACAAAGCTAAAAAGGGACCAGTCATCAAACTGACCCTTAGCTTAAAGAAGTCTCCTCGGAAAAAGTCGTCGACTCCGAAAAGTCGGCGACAAAGCTAAAAAGGGATCAGTAATAAAACTGACCCTTAGCTTAAAGTCGTCGCCTCGGAAAATTCGTCGACACCGAAAAGTCGACAAAGCTAAAAGGGATCAGTCATAAAACTGACCCTTAGCTTAAAGTCGTCGCCTCGGAAAAAGTCGTCGACTCCGAAAAGTCGGCGACAAAGCTAAAAAGGGATCAATCATAAAACTGACCCTTAGCTTAAAGTCGTCGCCTCGGAAAAAGTCGTCGACTCCGAAAAGTCGGCGACAAAGCTAAAAAGGGATCAGTCATAAAACTGACCCTTAGCTTAAAGTCGTCGCCACGGAAAATTTCGTCGACTCCGTTTGCGACAAAGCTAAAAAGGGATCAGTCATAAAACTGACCCTTAGCTTAAAGTCGTCGCCTCGGAAAAAGTCGTCGACTCCGAAAAGTCGGTGACAAAGCTAAAAGGGACCATCATCAAACTGACATTTAGCTTAAAGAAGTCGCCTCGGAAGAAGTCGTCGACTCCGAAAAGTTGGCGACAAAGCTAAAAAGGGATAGTCATAAAACTTACCCTTAGCTTAAAGTCGTCGCCTCGGAAAAAGTCGTCGACTCCGAAAAGTCGGCGACAAAGCTAAAAAGGAATCAGTCATCAAACTGACCCTTAGCTTAAAGAAGTTGCCTCATAAAAAGTCGTCGACTCCGAAAACTCGGCGACAAAGCTAATAAGGGATCAGTTATCAAACTGACCCTTAGCTTAAAGATGTCGCCTCGAAAAATTCGTCGACTCCGAAAAGTCGGCGACAAAGCTAAAAAGGGATCAGTCATAAAACTGACCCTTAGCTTAAAATCGTCGCCTCGAAAAAAGTCGTCGACTCCGAAAAGTAGGCGACAAAGCTAAAAAGGGATCAGTCATAAAACTGACCCTTAGCTTAAAGCCGTCGCATCGAGAAAATTCGTCGACTCCGAAAAGTCGGTGACAAAGCTAAAAAGGAATTATTCATAAAACTAACCCTTAGCTTAAAGTCGTCGCCTCGGAAAAACTCGTCGATTCCGAAAAGTCGGTGACAAAGCTAAAAAGGGACCACTCATCAAACTGACCCTTAGCTTAAAGAAGTCGCCTCGGAAAAAGTCGTCGACTCCGAAAAGTCGGCGACAAAGCTAAAAAGGGATCAGTAATAAAACTGACCCTTAGCTTAAAGTCGTCGCCTCGGAAAAAGTCGTCGACTCCGAAAAGTTGGCGACAAAGCTAAAAAGGGATAGTCATAAAACTTTCCCTTAGCTTAAAGTCGTCGCCTCGGAAAAAGTCGTCGACTCCGAAAAGTCGGCGACAAAGCTAAAAAGGAATCGGTCATCAAACTGACCCTTAGCTTAAAGAAGTTGCCTCATAAAAAGTCGTCGACTCCGAAAACTCAGCGACAAAGCTAATAAGGGATCAGTTATCAAACTGACCCTTAGCTTAAAGATGTCGCTTCGGAAAAATTCGTCGACTCCAAAAGTCGGCGACAAAGCTAAAAAGGGATCAGTCATAAAACTGACCCTTAGCTTAAAATCGTCGCCTCGAAAAAAGTCGTCGACTCCGAAAAGTAGGCGACAAAGCTAAAAAGGGATCAATCATAAAACTGACCCTTAGCTTAAAGTCGTCGCATCGAGAAAATTCGTCGACTCCGAAAAGTCGGTGACAAAGCTAAAAAGGATTATTCATAAAACTAACCCTTAGCTTAAAGTCGTCGCCTCGGAAAAATTCGTCGATTCCGAAAAGTCGGCGACAAAGCTAAAAAGGGACCAGTCATCAAACTGACCCTTAGCTTAAAGAAGTCGCCTCGGAAAAAGTCGTCGACTCCGAAAAGTCGGCGACAAAGCTAAAAAGGGATCAGTAATAAAACTGACCCTTAGCTTAAAGTCGTCGCCTCGCGAAAATTCGTCGACTCCGAAAAGTCGACAAAGCTAAAAAGGGATCAGTCATAAAACTTGACCCTTAGCTTAAAGTCGTCGCCTCGGAAAAAGTCGTCGACTCCGAAAAGTCGGCGACAAAGCTAAAAAGGGATCAGTCATAAAACTGACCCTTAGCTTAAAGTCGTCGCCTCGGAAAAAGTCGTCGACTCCGAAAAGTCGGCGACAAAGCTAAAAAGGGATCAGTCATAAAACTGACCCTTAGCTTAAAGTCGTCGCCTCGGAAAAATTCGTCGACTCCGAAAAGTTTGCGACAAAGCTAAAAAGGGATCAGTCATAAAACTGACCCTTAGCTTAAAGTCGTCGCCTCGGAAAAAGTCGTCGACTCCGAAAAGTCGGCGACAAAGCTAAAAGGGACCATACATCAAACTGACATTTAGCTTAAAGAAGTCGCCTCGGAAAAAGTCGTCGACTCCGAAAAGTTGGCGACAAAGCTAAAAAGGGATAGTCATAAAACTTACCCTTAGCTTAAAGTCGTCGCCTCGGAAAAAGTCGTCGACTCCGAAAAGTCGGCGACAAAGCTAAAAAGGAATCAGTCATCAAACTGACCCTTAGCTTAAAGAAGTTGCCTCATAAAAAGTCGTCGACTCCGAAAACTCAGCGACAAAGCTAATAAGGGATCAGTTATCAAACTGACCCTTAGCTTAAAGATGTCGCCTCGGAAAAATTCGTCGACTCCGAAAAGTCGGCGACAAAGCTAAAAAGGGATCAGTCATAAAACTGACCCTTAGCTTAAAATCGTCGCCTCGAAAAAAGTCGTCGACTCCGAAAAGTAGGCGACAAAGCTAAAAAGGGATCAGTCATAAAACTGACCCTTAGCTTAAAGCCGTCGCATCGAGAAAATTCGTCGACTCCGAAAAGTCGGTGACAAAGCTAAAAAGGATTATTCATAAAACTAACCCTTAGCTTAAAGTCGCCGCCTCGGAAAAACTCGTCGATTCCGAAAAGTCGGCGACAAAGCTAAAAAGGGACCACTCATCAAACTGACCCTTTGCTTAAAGAAGTCGCCTCGGAAAAAGTCGTCGACTCCGAAAAGTCGGCGACAAAGCTAAAAAGGGATCAGTAATAAAACTGACCCTTAGCTTAAAGTCGTCGCCTCGGAAAAAGTCGTCGACTCCGAAAAGTTGGCGACAAAGCTAAAAAGGGATAGTCATAAAACTTTCCCTTAGCTTAAAGTCGTCGCCTCGGAAAAAGTCGTCGACTCCGAAAAGTCGGCGACAAAGCTAAAAAGGAATCGGTCATCAAACTGACCCTTAGCTTAAAGAAGTCGCCTCATAAAAAGTCGTCGACTCCGAAAACTCAGCGACAAAGCTAATAAGGGATCGGTTATCAAACTGACCCTTAGCTTAAAGATGTCGCTTCGGAAAAATTCGTCGACTCCCAAAAGTCGGCGACAAAGCTAAAAAGGGATCAGTCATAAAACTGACCCTTAGCTTAAATCGTCGCCTCGAAAAAAGTCGTCGACTCCGAAAAGTCGGCGACAAAGCTAAAAGGGACCATACATCAAACTGACATTTAGCTTAAAGAAGTCGCCTCGGAAAAAGTCGTCGACTCCGAAAAGTTGGCGACAAAGCTAAAAAGGATGAGTCATAAAACTTCCCTTAGCTTAAAGTCGTCGCCTCGGAAAAAGTCGTCGACTCCGAAAAGTCGGCGACAAAGCTAAAAAGGAATCGGTCATCAAACTGACCCTTAGCTTAAAGAAGTTGCCTCATAAAAAGTCGTCGACTCCGAAAACTCAGCGACAAAGCTAATAAGGGATCAGTTATCAAACTGACCCTTAGCTTAAAGATGTCGCCTCGGAAAAATTCGTCGACTCCCAAAAGTCGGCGACAAAGCTAAAAAGGGATCAGTCATAAAACTGACCCTTAGTTTAAAATCGTCGCTTCGAAAAAAGTCGTCGACTCCGAAAAGTAGGCGACAAAGCTAAAAAGGGATCAATCATAAAACTGACCCTTAGCTTAAAGTCGTCGCATCGAGAAAATTCGTCGACTCCGAAAAGTCGGTGACAAAGCTAAAAAGGATAATTCATAAAACTAACACTTAGCTTAAAGTCGTCGCCTCGGAAAAATTCGTCGATTCCGAAAAGTCGGCGACAAAGCTAAAAAGGGACCAGTCATCAAACTGACCCTTAGCTTAAAGAAGTCTCCTCGGAAAAAGTCGTCGACTCCGAAAAGTCGGCGACAAAGCTAAAAAGGGATCAGTAATAAAACTGACTCTTAGCTTAAAGTCGTCGCCTCGCGAAAATTTGTCGACACCGAAAAGTCGACAAAGCTAAACACGGATCAGTCATAAAATCTACCCTTAGCTTAAAGTCGTCGCCTCGGAAAAAGTCGTCGACTCCGAAAAGTCGGCGACAAAGCTAAAAAGGGATCAATCATAAAAATGACCCTTAGCTTAAAGTCGTCGCCTCGTAAAAAGTCGTCGACTCCGAAAACTCGGCGACAATGCTAAAAAGGGATCAGTCATAAAACTGACCCTTAGCTTAAAGTCGTCGCCACGGAAAATTTCGTCGAATCCGTTTGCGACAAAGCTAAAAAGGGATCAGTCATAAAACTGACCCTTAGCTTAAAGTCGTCGCCTCGGAAAAAGTCGTCGACTCCGAAAAGTCGGTGACAAAGCTAAAAGGGACCATACATCAAACTGACATTTAGCTTAAAGAAGTCGCCTCGGAAGAAGTCGTCGACTCCGAAAAGTTGGCGACAAAGCTAAAAGGGATGAGTCATAAAACTTACCCTTAGCTTAAAGTCGTCGCCTCGGAAAAAGTCGTCGACTCCGAAAAGTCGGCGACAAAGCTAAAAAGGAATCGGTCATCAAACTGACCCTTAGCTTAAAGATGTTGCCTCATAAAAAGTCGTCGACTCCGAAAACTCAGCGACAAAGCTAATAAGGGATCAGTTATCAAACTGACCCTTAGCTTAAAGATGTCGCTTCGGAAAAATTCGTCGACTCCCAAAAGTCGGCGACAAAGCTAAAAAGGGATCAGTCATAAAACTGACCCTTAGCTTAAAATCGTCGCCTCGAAAAAAGTCGTCTACTCCGAAAAGTAGGCGGCAAAGCTAAAAAGGGATCAGTCATAAAACTGACCCTTAGCATAAAGCCGTCGCATCGAGAAAATTCGTCGACTCCGAAAAGTCGGTGACAAAGCTAAAAAGGAATTATTCATAAAACTAACCCTTAGCTTAAAGTCGCCGCCTCGGAAAAACTCGTCGATTCCGAAAAGTCGGTGACAAAGCTAAAAAGGGACCACTCATCAAACTGACCCTTTGCTTAAAGAAGTCGCCTCGGAAAAAGTCGTCGACTCCGAAAAGTCGGCGACAAAGCTAAAAAGGGATCAGTAATAAAACTGACCCTTAGCTTAAAGTCGTCGCCTCAGGAAAAAGTCGTCGACTCCGAAAAGTTGGCGACAAAGCTAAAAAGGGACTAGTCATAAAACTTTCCCTTAGCTTAAAGTCGTCGCCTCGGAAAAAGTCGTCGACTCCGAAAAGTCGGCGACAAAGCTAAAAAGGAATCGGTCATCAAACTGACCCTTAGCTTAAAGAAGTTGCCTCATAAAAAGTCGTCGACTCCGAAAACTCAGCGACAAAGCTAATAAGGGATCGGTTATCAAACTGACCCTTAGCTTAAAGATGTCGCTTCGGAAAAATTCGTCGACTCCCAAAAGTCGGCGACAAAGCTAAAAAGGGATCAGTCATAAAACTGACCCTTAGCTTAAATCGTCGCCTCGAAAAAGTCGTCGACTCCGAAAAGTCGGCGACAAAGCTAAAAGGGACCATACATCAAACTGACATTTAGCTTAAAGAAGTCGCCTCGGAAAAAGTCGTCGACTCCGAAAAGTTGGCGACAAAGCTAAAAAGGGATGAGTCATAAAACTTTCCCTTAGCTTAAAGTCGTCGCCTCGGAAAAAGTCGTCGACTCCGAAAAGTCGGCGACAAAGCTAAAAAGGAATCGGTCATCAAACTGACCCTTAGCTTAAAGAAGTTGCCTCATAAAAGTCGTCGACTCCGAAAACTCAGCGACAAAGCTAATAAGGGATCGGTTATCAAACTGACCCTTAGCTTAAAGATGTCGCCTCGGAAAAATTCGTCGACTCCCAAAAGTCGGCGACAAAGCTAAAAAGGGATCAGTCATAAAACTGACCCTTAGCTTAAAATCGTCGCCTCGAAAAAGTCGTCGACTCCGAAAAGTAAGCGACAAAGCTAAAAAGGGATCAATCATAAAACTGACCCTTAGCTTAAAGTCGTCGCATCGAGAAAATTCGTCGACTCCGAAAAGTCGGTGACAAAGCTAAAAAGGATTAATTCATAAAACTAACACTTAGCTTAAAGTCGTCGCCTCGGAAAAATTCGTCGATTCCGAAAAGTCGGCGACAAAGCTAAAAAGGGACCAGTCATCAAACTGACCCTTAGCTTAAAGAAGTCTCCTCGGAAAAAGTCGTCGACTCCGAAAAGTCGGCGACAAAGCTAAAAAGGAATCGGTCATCAAACTGACCCTTAGCTTAAAGATGTTGCCTCATAAAAAGTCGTCGACTCCGAAAACTCAGCGACAAAGCTAATAAGGGATCAGTTATCAAACTGGCCCTTAGCTTAAAGATGTCGCTTCGGAAAAATTCGTCGACTCCCAAAAGTCGGCGACAAAGCTAAAAAGGGATCAGTCATAAAACTGACCCTTAGCTTAAAATCGTCGCCTCGAAAAAAGTCGTCTACTCCGAAAAGTAGGCGGCAAAGCTAAAAGGGATCAGTCATAAAACTGACCCTTAGCATAAAGCCGTCGCATCGAGAAAATTCGTCGACTCCGAAAAGTCGGTGACAAAGCTAAAAAGGAATTATTCATAAAACTAACCCTTAGCTTAAAGTCGCCGCCTCGGAAAAACTCGTCGATTCCGAAAAGTCGGTGACAAAGCTAAAAAGGGACCACTCATCAAACTGACCCTTTGCTTAAAGAAGTCGCCTCGGAAAAAGTCGTCGACTCCGAAAAGTCGGCGACAAAGCTAAAAAGGGATCAGTAATAAAACTGACCCTTAGCTTAAAGTCGTCGCCTCAGGAAAAAGTCGTCGACTCCGAAAAGTTGGCGACAAAGCTAAAAAGGGACTAGTCATAAAACTTTCCCTTAGCTTAAAGTCGTCGCCTCGGAAAAAGTCGTCGACTCCGAAAAGTCGGCGACAAAGCTAAAAAGGAATCGGTCATCAAACTGACCCTTAGCTTAAAGAAGTTGCCTCATAAAAAGTCGTCGACTCCGAAAACTCAGCGACAAAGCTAATAAGGGATCGGTTATCAAACTGACCCTTAGCTTAAAGATGTCGCTTCGGAAAAATTCGTCGACTCCCAAAAGTCGGCGACAAAGCTAAAAAGGGATCAGTCATAAAACTGACCCTTAGCTTATAATCCCCGCCTCGAAAAAGTCGTCGACTCCGAAAAGTCGGCGACAAAGCTAAAAGGGACCATACATCAAACTGACATTTAGCTTAAAGAAGTCGCCTCGGAAAAAGTCGTCGACTCCGAAAAGTTGGCGACAAAGCTAAAAAGGATGAGTCATAAAACTTTCCCTTAGCTTAAAGTCGTCGCCTCGGAAAAAGTCGTCGACTCCGAAAAGTCGGCGACAAAGCTAAAAAGGAATCGGTCATCAAACTGACCCTTAGCTTAAAGAAGTTGCCTCATAAAAAGTCGTCGACTCCGAAAACTTAGCGACAAAGCTAATAAGGGATCGGTTATCAAACTGACCCTTAGCTTAAAGATGTCGCCTCGGAAAAATTCGTCGACTCCCAAAAGTCGGCGACAAAGCTAAAAAGGGATCAGTCATAAAACTGACCCTTAGTTTAAAATCGTCGCTTCGAAAAAAGTCGTCGACTCCGAAAAGTAAGCGACAAAGCTAAAAAGGGATCAATCATAAAACTGACCCTTAGCTTAAAGTCGTCGCATCGAGAAAATTCGTCGACTCCGAAAAGTCGGTGACAAAGCTAAAAAGGATTAATTCATAAAACTAACACTTAGCTTAAAGTCGTCGCCTCGGAAAAATTCGTCGATTCCGAAAAGTCGGCGACAAAGCTAAAAGGGACCAGTCATCAAACTGACTCTTAGTTTAAAGAAGTCTCCTCGGAAAAAGTCGTCGACTCCGAAAAGTCGGCGACAAAGCTAAAAAGGGATCATTAATAAAACTGACTCTTAGCTTAAAGTCGTCGCCTCGCGAAAATTTTTCGACACCGAAAAGTCGACAAAGCTAAACACGGATCAGTCATAAAATTGACCCTTAGCTTAAAGTCGTCGCCTCGGAAAAAGTCGTCGACTCCGAAAAGTCGGCGACAAAGCTAAAAAGGGATCAATCATAAAAATGACCCTTAGCTTAAAGTCGTCGCCTCGGAAAAAGTCGTCGACTCCGAAAAGTCGGCGACAATGCTAAAAGGGATCAGTCATAAAACTGACCCTTAGCTTAAAGTCGTCGCCACGGAAAATTTCGTCGAATCCGTTTGCGACAAAGCTAAAAAGGGATCAGTCATAAAACTGACCCTTAGCTTAAAGTCGTCGCCTCGGAAAAAGTCGTCGACTCCGAAAAGTCGGTGACAAAGCTAAAAGGGACCATGCATCAAACTGACATTTAGCTTAAAGAAGTCGCCTCGGAAGAAGTCGTCGACTCCGAAAAGTTGGCGACAAAGCTAAAAAGGGATAGTCATAAAACTTACCCTTAGCTTAAAGTCGTCGCCTCGGAAAAAGTCGTCGACTCCGAAAAGTCGGCGACAAAGCTAAAAAGGAATCAGTCATCAAACTGACCCTTAGCTTAAAGAAGTTGCCTCATAAAAAGTCGTCGACTCCGAAAACTCGGCGACAAAGCTAATAAGGGATCAGTTATCAAACTGACCCTTAGCTTAAAGATGTCGCCTCGGAAAAATTCGTCGACTCCGAAAAGTCGGCGACAAAGCTAAAAAGGGATCAGTCATAAAACTGACCCTTAGCTTAAAATCGTCGCCTCGAAAAAAGTCGTCTACTCCGAAAAGTAGGCGGCAAAGCTAAAAAGGGATCAGTCATAAAACTGACCCTTAGCATAAAGCCGTCGCATCGAGAAAATTCGTCGACTCCGAAAAGTCGGTGACAAAGCTAAAAAGGAATTATTCATAAAACTAACCCTTAGCTTAAAGTCGCCGCCTCGGAAAAACTCGTCGATTCCGAAAAGTCGGTGACAAAGCTAAAAAGGGACCACTCATCAAACTGACCCTTTGCTTAAAGAAGTCGCCTCGGAAAAAGTCGTCGACTCCGAAAAGTCGGCGACAAAGCTAAAAAGGGATCAGTAATAAAACTGACCCTTAGCTTAAAGTCGTCGCCTCAGGAAAAAGTCGTCGACTCCGAAAAGTTGGCGACAAAGCTAAAAAGGGACTAGTCATAAAACTTTCCCTTAGCTTAAAGTCGTCGCCTCGGAAAAAGTCGTCGACTCCGAAAAGTCGGCGACAAAGCTAAAAAGGAATCGGTCATCAAACTGACCCTTAGCTTAAAGAAGTTGCCTCATAAAAAGTCGTCGACTCCGAAAACTCAGCGACAAAGCTAATAAGGGATCGGTTATCAAACTGACCCTTAGCTTAAAGATGTCGCTTCGGAAAAATTCGTCGACTCCCAAAAGTCGGCGACAAAGCTAAAAAGGGATCAGTCATAAAACTGACCCTTAGCTTATAATCCCCGCCTCGAAAAAAGTCGTCGACTCCGAAAAGTCGGCGACAAAGCTAAAAGGGACCATACATCAAACTGACATTTAGCTTAAAGAAGTCGCCTCGGAAAAAGTCGTCGACTCCGAAAAGTTGGCGACAAAGCTAAAAAGGATGAGTCATAAAACTTTCCCTTAGCTTAAAGTCGTCGCCTCGGAAAAAGTCGTCGACTCCGAAAAGTCGGCGACAAAGCTAAAAAGGAATCGGTCATCAAACTGACCCTTAGCTTAAAGAAGTTGCCTCATAAAAAGTCGTCGACTCCGAAAACTCAGCGACAAAGCTAATAAGGGATCGGTTATCAAACTGACCCTTAGCTTAAAGATGTCGCCTCGGAAAAATTCGTCGACTCCCAAAAGTCGGCGACAAAGCTAAAAAGGGATCAGTCATAAAACTGACCCTTAGTTTAAAATCGTCGCCTCGAAAAAAGTCGTCGACTCCGAAAAGTAAGCGACAAAGCTAAAAAGGGATCAATCATAAAACTGACCCTTAGCTTAAAGTCGTCGCATCGAGAAAATTCGTCGACTCCGAAAAGTCGGTGACAAAGCTAAAAAGGATTAATTCATAAAACTAACACTTAGCTTAAAGTCGTCGCCTCGGAAAAATTCGTCGATTCCGAAAAGTCGGCGACAAAGCTAAAAAGGGACCAGTCATCAAACTGACCCTTAGCTTAAAGAAGTCTCCTCGGAAAAAGTCGTCGACTCCGAAAAGTCGGCGACAAAGCTAAAAAGGAATCGGTCATCAAACTGACCCTTAGCTTAAAGATGTTGCCTCATAAAAAGTCGTCGACTCCGAAAACTCAGCGACAAAGCTAATAAGGGATCAGTTATCAAACTGGCCCTTAGCTTAAAGATGTCGCTTCGGAAAAATTCGTCGACTCCCAAAAGTCGGCGACAAAGTTAAAAAGGGATCAGTCATAAAACTGACCCTTAGCTTAAAATCGTCGCCTCGAAAAAAGTCGTCTACTCCGAAAAGTAGGCGGCAAAGCTAAAAAGGGATCAGTCATAAAACTGACCCTTAGCTTAAAGCCGTCGCATCGAGAAAATTCGTCGACTCCGAAAAGTCGGTGACAAAGCTAAAAAGGAATTATTCATAAAACTAACCCTTAGCTTAAAGTCGTCGCCTCGGAAAAACTCGTCGATTCCGAAAAGTCGGTGACAAAGCTAAAAAGGGACCACTCATCAAACTGACCCTTTGCTTAAAGAAGTCGCCTCGGAAAAAGTCGTCGACTCCGAAAAGTCGGCGACAAAGCTAAAAAGGGATCAGTAATAAAACTGACCCTTAGCTTAAAGTCGTCGCCTCAGGAAAAAGTCGTCGACTCCGAAAAGTTGGCGACAAAGCTAAAAAGGGACTAGTCATAAAACTTTCCCTTAGCTTAAAGTCGTCGCCTCGGAAAAAGTCGTCGACTCCGAAAAGTCGGCGACAAAGCTAAAAAGGAATCGGTCATCAAACTGACCCTTAGCTTAAAGAAGTTGCCTCATAAAAAGTCGTCGACTCCGAAAACTCAGCGACAAAGCTAATAAGGGATCGGTTATCAAACTGACCCTTAGCTTAAAGATGTCGCTTCGGAAAAATTCGTCGACTCCGAAAAGTCGGCGACAAAGCTAAAAAGGGATCAGTCATAAAACTGACCCTTAGCTTAAATCGTCGCCTCGAAAAAGTCGTCGACTCCGAAAAGTCGGCGACAAAGCTAAAAGGGACCATACATCAAACTGACATTTAGCTTAAAGAAGTCGCCTCGGAAAAAGTCGTCGACTCCGAAAAGTTGGCGACAAAGCTAAAAAGGATGAGTCATAAAACTTTCCCTTAGCTTAAAGTCGTCGCCTCGGAAAAAGTCGTCGACTCCGAAAAGTCGGCGACAAAGCTAAAAAGGAATCGGTCATCAAACTGACCCTTAGCTTAAAGAAGTTGCCTCATAAAAAGTCGTCGACTCCGAAAACTTAGCGACAAAGCTAATAAGGGATCGGTTATCAAACTGACCCTTAGCTTAAAGATGTCGCCTCGGAAAAATTCGTCGACTCCCAAAAGTCGGCGACAAAGCTAAAAAGGGATCAGTCATAAAACTGACCCTTAGCTTAAAATCGTCGCTTCGAAAAAAGTCGTCGACTCCGAAAAGTAAGCGACAAAGCTAAAAAGGGATCAATCATAAAACTGACCCTTAGCTTAAAGTCGTCGCATCGAGAAAATTCGTCGACTCCGAAAAGTCGGTGACAAAGCTAAAAAGGATAATTCATAAAACTAACCCTTAGCTTAAAGTCGTCGCCTCGGAAAAATTCGTCGATTCCGAAAAGTCGGCGACAAAGCTAAAAAGGGACCAGTCATCAAACTGACCCTTAGCTTAAAGAAGTCTCCTCGGAAAAAGTCGTCGACTCCGAAAAGTCGGCGACAAAGCTAAAAAGGGATCAGTAATAAAACTGACTCTTAGCTTAAAGTCGTCGCCTCGCGAAAAATTTTTCGACACCGAAAAGTCGACAAAGCTAAAACGGATCAGTCATAAAATTGACCCTTAGCTTAAAGTCGTCGCCTCGGAAAAAGTCGTCGACTCCGAAAAGTCGGCGACAAAGCTAAAAAGGGATCAATCATAAAAATGACCCTTAGCTTAAAGTCGTCGCCTCGGAAAAAGTCGTCGACTCCGAAAAGTCGGCGACAATGCTAAAAAGGGATCAGTCATAAAACTGACCCTTAGCTTAAAGTCGTCGCCACGGAAAATTCGTCGAATCCGTTTGCGACAAAGCTAAAAAGGGATCAGTCATAAAACTGACCCTTAGCTTAAAGTCGTCGCCTCGGAAAAAGTCGTCGACTCCGAAAAGTCGGTGACAAAGCTAAAAGGGACCATGCATCAAACTGACATTTAGCTTAAAGAAGTCGCCTCGGAAGAAGTCGTCGACTCCGAAAAGTTGGCGACAAAGCTAAAAGGGATAGTCATAAAACTTACCCTTAGCTTAAAGTCGTCGCCTCGGAAAAAGTCGTCGACTCCGAAAAGTCGGCGACAAAGCTAAAAAGGAATCAGTCATCAAACTGACCCTTAGCTTAAAGAAGTTGCCTCATAAAAAGTCGTCGACTCCGAAAACTCGGCGACAAAGCTAATAAGGGATCAGTTATCAAACTGACCCTTAGCTTAAAGATGTCGCCTCGGAAAAATTCGTCGACTCCGAAAAGTCGGCGACAAAGCTAAAAAGGGATCAGTCATAAAACTGACCCTTAGCTTAAAATCGTCGCCTCGAAAAAAGTCGTCTACTCCGAAAAGTAGGCGACAAAGCTAAAAAGGGATCAGTCATAAAACTGACCCTTAGCATAAAGCCGTCGCATCGAGAAAATTCGTCGACTCCGAAAAGTCGGTGACAAAGCTAAAAAGGAATTATTCATAAAACTAACCCTTAGCTTAAAGTCGCCGCCTCGGAAAAACTCGTCGATTCCGAAAAGTCGGTGACAAAGCTAAAAAGGGACCACTCATCAAACTGACCCTTTGCTTAAAGAAGTCGCCTCGGAAAAAGTCGTCGACTCCGAAAAGTCGGCGACAAAGCTAAAAAGGGATCAGTAATAAAACTGACCCTTAGCTTAAAGTCGTCGCCTCAGGAAAAAGTCGTCGACTCCGAAAAGTTGGCGACAAAGCTAAAAAGGGACTAGTCATAAAACTTTCCCTTAGCTTAAAGTCGTCGCCTCGGAAAAAGTCGTCGACTCCGAAAAGTCGGCGACAAAGCTAAAAAGGAATCGGTCATCAAACTGACCCTTAGCTTAAAGAAGTTGCCTCATAAAAAGTCGTCGACTCCGAAAACTCAGCGACAAAGCTAATAAGGGATCGGTTATCAAACTGACCCTTAGCTTAAAGATGTCGCTTCGGAAAAATTCGTCGACTCCCAAAAGTCGGCGACAAAGCTAAAAAGGGATCAGTCATAAAACTGACCCTTAGCTTAAATCGTCGCCTCGAAAAAAGTCGTCGACTCCGAAAAGTCGGCGACAAAGCTAAAAGGGACCATACATCAAACTGACATTTAGCTTAAAGAAGTCGCCTCGGAAAAAGTCGTCGACTCCGAAAAGTTGGCGACAAAGCTAAAAAGGGATGAGTCATAAAACTTTCCCTTAGCTTAAAGTCGTCGCCTCGGAAAAAGTCGTCGACTCCGAAAAGTCGGCGACAAAGCTAAAAAGGAATCGTCATCAAACTGACCCTTAGCTTAAAGAAGTTGCCTCATAAAAAGTCGTCGACTCCGAAAACTCAGCGACAAAGCTAATAAGGGATCGGTTATCAAACTGACCCTTAGCTTAAAGATGTCGCCTCGGAAAAATTCGTCGACTCCCAAAAGTCGGCGACAAAGCTAAAAAGGGATCAGTCATAAAACTGACCCTTAGCTTAAAATCGTCGCCTCGAAAAAAGTCGTCGACTCCGAAAAGTAGGCGACAAAGCTAAAAAGGGATCAGTCATAAAACTGACCCTTAGCTTAAAGTCGTCGCATCGAGAAAATTCGTCGACTCCGAAAAGTCGGTGACAAAGCTAAAAAGGATTATTCATAAAACTAACACTTAGCTTAAAGTCGTCGCCTCGGAAAAATTCGTCGATTCCGAAAAGTCGGCGACAAAGCTAAAAAGGGACCAGTCATCAAACTGACCCTTAGCTTAAAGAAGTCGCCTCGGAAAAAGTCGTCGACTCCGAAAAGTCGGCGACAAAGCTAAAAAGGGATCAGTAATAAAACTGACCCTTAGCTTAAAGTCGTCGCCTCGGAAAATTTTTCGACTCCGAAAAGTCGACAAAGCTAAAAGGGATCAGTCATAAAACTGACCCTTAGCTTAAAGTCGTCGCCTCGGAAAAAGTCGTCGACTCCGAAAAGTCGGCGACAAAGCTAAAAAGGGATCAGTCATAAAATGACCCTTAGCTTAAAGTCGTCGCCTCGGAAAAGTCGTCGACTCCGAAAAGTCGGCGACAAAGCTAAAAAGGGATCAGTCATAAAACTGACCCTTAGCTTAAAGTCGTCGCCTCGGAAAATTTCGTCGACTCCGTTTGCGACAAAGCTAAAAAGGGATCAGTCATAAAACTGACCCTTAGCTTAAAGTCGTCGCCTCGGAAAAAGTCGTCGACTCCGAAAAGTCGGTGACAAAGCTAAAAGGGACCATGCATCAAACTGACCTTTAGCTTAAAGAAGTCGCCTCGGAAGAAAGTCGTCGACTCCGAAAAGTTGGCGACAAAGCTAAAAAGGATAGTCATAAAACTGACCCTTAGCTTAAAGTCGTCGCCTCGGAAAAAGTCGTCGACTCCGAAAAGTCGGCGACAAAGCTAAAAAGGAATCAGTCATCAAACTGACCCTTAGCTTAAAGAAGTTGCCTCATAAAAAGTCGTCGACTCCGAAAACTCAGCGACAAAGCTAATAAGGGATCAGTTATCAAACTGACCCTTAGCTTAAAGATGTCGCCTCGAAAAAATTCGTCGACTCCGAAAAGTAGGCGACAAAGCTAAAAAGGGATCAGTCATAAAACTGACCCTTAGCTTAAAGTCGTCGCATCGAGAAAATTCGTCGACTCCGAAAAGTCGGTGACAAAGCTAAAAAGGGATTATTCATAAAACTAACCCTTAGCTTAAAGTCGTCGCCTCGGAAAAACTCGTCGATTCCGAAAAGTCGTGACAAAGCTAAAAGGGACCAGTCATCAAACTGACCCTTTGCTTAAAGAAGTCGCCTCGGAAAAAGTCGTCGACTCCGAAAAGTCGGCGACAAAGCTAAAAAGGGATCAGTAATAAAACTGACCCTTAGCTAAAAGTTGTCGCCTCGGGAAAATTTGTCGAGTCTGAAAGTCGTCGACTCCGAAAGTAGGCGACAAAGCTAAAAAGGATCAATCATAAAACTGACCCTTAGCTTAAAGTCGTCGCATCGAGAAAATTCGTCGACTCCCGAAAAGTCGGTGACAAAGCTAAAAAGGAATAATTCATAAAACTAACACTTAGCTTAAAGTCGTCGCCTCGGAAAAATTCGTCGATTCCGAAAAGTCGGCGACAAAGCTAAAAGGGACCAGTCATCAAACTGACCCTTAGCTTAAAGAGTCTCCTCGGAAAAAGTGTCGTCGACTCCGAAAAGTCGGCGACAAAGCTAAAAAGGATCAGAATAAAACTGACTCTTAGCTTAAAGTCGTCGCCTCGCGAAATTTGTCGACACCGAAAAGTCGACAAAGCTAACACGGATCAGTCATAAAATTGACCCTTAGCTTAAAGTCGTCGCCTCGGAAAAAGTCGTCGACTCCGAAAAGTCGGCGACAAAGCTAAAAAGGGATCAATCATAAAAATGACCCTTAGCTTAAAGTCGTCGCCTCGTAAAAAGTCGTCGCCTCGTAAAAAGTCGTCGCCCTCGAAAAAGTCGTCGACTCGAAAACACGGCGACAATGCTAAAAAGGGATCAGTCATAAAACTGACCCTTAGCTTAAAGTCGTCGCCCGGAAAATTTCGTCGAATCCGTTTGCGACAAAGCTAAAAAGGGATCAGTCATAAAACTGACCCTTAGCTTAAAGTCGTCGCCTCGAAAAAGTCGTCGACTCCGAAAAGTCGGTGACAAAGCTAAAAGGGACCATACATCAAACTGACATTTAGCTTAAATAAGTCGCCTCGGAAGAAGTCGTCGACTCCGAAAAGTTGGCGACAAAGCTAAAAGGGATGAGTCATAAAACTTACCCTTAGCTTAAAGTCGTCGCCTCGGAAAAAGTCGTCGACTCCGAAAAGTCGGCGACAAAGCTAAAAAGGAATCGGTCATCAAACTGACCCTTAGCTTAAAGATGTTGCCTCATAAAAAGTCGTCGACTCCGAAAACTCAGCGACAAAGCTAATAAGGGATCAGTTATCAAACTGGCCCTTAGCTTAAAGATGTCGCTTCGGAAAAATTCGTCGACTCCCAAAAGTCGGCGACAAAGTTAAAAAGGGATCAGTCATAAAACTGACCCTTAGCTTAAAATCGTCGCCTCGAAAAAAGTCGTCTACTCCGAAAAGTAGGCGGCAAAGCTAAAAAGGGATCAGTCATAAAACTGACCCTTAGCATAAAGCCGTCGCATCGAGAAAATTCGTCGACTCCGAAAAGTCGGTGACAAAGCTAAAAAGGAATTATTCATAAAACTAACCCTAGCTTAAAGTCGCCGCCTCGGAAAAACTCGTCGATTCCGAAAAGTCGGTGACAAAGCTAAAAAGGGACCACTCATCAAACTGACCCTTTGCTTAAAGAAGTCGCCTCGGAAAAAGTCGTCGACTCCGAAAAGTCGGCGACAAAGCTAAAAAGGGATCAGTAATAAAACTGACCCTTAGCTTAAAGTCGTCGCCTCAGGAAAAAGTCGTCGACTCCGAAAAGTTGGCGACAAAGCTAAAAAAGGACTAGTCATAAAACTTTCCCTTAGCTTAAAGTCGTTGCCTCGGAAAAAGTCGTCGACTCCGAAAAGTCGGCGACAAAGCTAAAAAGGAATCGGTCATCAAACTGACCCTTAGCTTAAAGAAGTTGCCTCATAAAAATTCGTCGACTCCGAAAACTCAGCGACAAAGCTAATAAGGGATCGGTTATCAAACTGACCCTTAGCTTAAAGATGTCGCCTCGAAAAAATTCG
The DNA here is from genome assembly GCA_036873135.1 of Clarkia xantiana subsp. parviflora. Lineage (NCBI taxonomy): Eukaryota > Viridiplantae > Streptophyta > Magnoliopsida > Myrtales > Onagraceae > Clarkia > Clarkia xantiana. The sequence goes on from JAPTYO010000018.1 coordinate 5,623,206, forward strand.
TCGACTCCGAAAAGTAGGCGACAAAGCTAAAAAGGATCAGTCATAAAACTGACCCTTAGCATAAATCGTCGCATCGAGAAAATTCTTCGACTCCTCCGAAAAGTCGGTGACAAAGCTAAAAAGGAATTATTCATAAAACTAACCCTTAGCTTAAAGTCGTCGCCTCGGAAAACTCGTCGATTCCGAAAAGTCGGTGACAAAGCTAAAAAGGGACCACTCATCAAACTGACATTTAGCTTAAATAAGTCGCCTCGGAAGAAGTCGTCGACTCCGAAAAGTTGGCGACAAAGCTAAAAAGGGACTAGTCATAAACTTTCCCTTAGCTTAAAGTCGTCGCCTCGGAAAAAGTCGTCGACTCCGAAAAGTCGGCGACAAAGCTAAAAAGAATCGGTCATCAAACTGACCCTTAGCTTAAAGAAGTTGCCTCATAAAAAGTCGTCGACTCCGAAAACTCAGCGACAAAGCTAATAAGGGATCAGTTATCAAACTGGCCCTTAGCTTAAAGATGTCGCTTCGGAAAAATTCGTCGACTCCCAAAAGTCGGCGACAAAGTTAAAAAGGGATCAGTCATAAAACTGACCCTTAGCTTAAAATCGTCGCCTCGAAAAAAGTCGTCTACTCCGAAAAGTAGGCGGCAAAGCTAAAAAGGGATCAGTCATAAAACTGACCCTTAGCATAAAGCGTCGCATCGAGAAAATTCGTCGACTCCGAAAAGTCGTGACAAAGCTAAAAAGGAATTATTCATAAAACTAACCCTTAGCTTAAAGTCGCCGCCTCGGAAAAACTCGTCGATTCCGAAAAGTCGGTGACAAAGCTAAAAAGGGACCACTCATCAAACTGACCCTTTGCTTAAAGAAGTCGCCTCGGAAAAAGTCGTCGACTCCGAAAAGTCGGCGACAAAGCTAAAAAGGGATCAGTAATAAAACTGACCCTTAGCTTAAAGTCGTCGCCTCAGGAAAAAGTCGTCGACTCCGAAAAGTTGGCGACAAAGCTAAAAGGGACTAGTCATAAAACTTTCCCTTAGCTTAAAGTCGTCGCCTCGGAAAAAGTCGTCGACTCCGAAAAGTCGGCGACAAAGCTAAAAAGGAATCGGTCATCAAACTGACCCTTAGCTTAAAAGTTGCCCTCATAAAAATTCGTCGACTCCGAAAACTCAGCGACAAAGCTAATAAGGGATCGGTTATCAAACTGACCCTTAGCTTAAAGATGTCGCCTCGAAAAAATTCGTCGACTCCGAAAAGTAGGCGACAAAGCTAAAAGGGATCAGTCATAAAACTGACCCTTAGCATAAAGTCGTCGCATCGGAAAATCGTTCGACTCCGAAAAGTCGGTGACAAAGCTAAAAGGAATTATTCATAAAACTGACCCTTAGCTTAAAGTCGTCGCCTCGGAAAAAGTCGTCGATTCCGAAAAGTCGGCGACAAAGCTAAAAAGGGACCACTCATCAAACTGACCCTTAGCTTAAAGTCGTCGCCTCGGAAAAAGTCGTCGACTCCGAAAAGTCGGCGACAAAGCTAAAAAGGGATCAGTCATAAACTGACCCTTAGCTTAAAGTCGTCGCCTCATAAAAAGTCGTCGACTCCGAAAAGTCGGCGACAAAGCTAAAAGGGATATCATAAAACTGACCCTTAGCTTAAAGTCGTCGCCTCGGAAAAAGTCGTCGACTCCGAAAACTCAGCGACAAAGCTAAAAAGGGATCGGTTATCAAACTGACCCTTAGCTTAAAGATGTCGCCTCGAAAAAATTCGTCGACTCCGAAAAGTAGGCGACAAAGCTAAAAAGGGATCAGTCATAAAACTGACCCTTAGCTTAAAGTCGTCGCATCGAGAAAATTCGTCGACTCCGAAAAGTCGGTGACAAAGCTAAAAAGGAATATTCATAAAACTAACCCTTAGCTTAAAGTCGTCGCCTCGGAAAAACTCGTCGATTCCGAAAAGTCGGCGACAAAGCTAAAAAGGGACCGTCATCAAACTGACCCTTAGCTTAAAGAAGTCTCCTCGGAAAAAGTCGTCGACTCCGAAAAGTCGGCGACAAAGCTAAAAAGGGATCAGTAATAAAACTGACTCTTAGCTTAAAGTCGTCGCCTCGCGAAATTTGTCGACACCGAAAGTCGACAAAGCTAAACACGGATCAGTCATAAAATTGACCCTTAGCTTAAAGTCGTCGCCTCGGAAAAAGTCGTCGACTCCTCCGAAAAGTCGGCGACAAAGCTAAAAAGGGATCAATCATAAAAATGACCCTTAGCTTAAAGTCGTCGCCTCGTAAAAAGTCTCGTCGAAAATCGTCGCCTCGAAAAAGTCGTCGACTCCGAAAACACGGCGACATGCTAAAAAGGGATCAGTCATAAACTGACCCTTAGCTTAAAGTCGTCGCCACGGAAAATTTCGTCGAATCCGTTTGCGACAAAGCTAAAAAGGGATCAGTCATAAAACTGACCCTTAGCTTAAAGTCGTCGCCTCGGAAAAAGTCGTCGACTCCGAAAAGTCGGTGACAAAGCTAAAAGGGACCATACATCAAACTGACATTTAGCTTAAATAAGTCGCCTCGGAAGAAGTCGTCGACTCCGAAAAGTTGGCGACAAAGCTAAAAAGGGATGAGTCATAAAACTTACCCTTAGCTTAAAGTCGTCGCCTCGGAAAAGTCGTCGACTCCGAAAAGTCGGCGACAAAGCTAAAAAGGAATCGGTCATCAAACTGACCCTTAGCTTAAAGATGTTGCCTCATAAAAAGTCGTCGACTCTCCGAAAACTCAGCGACAAAGCTAATAAGGGATCAGTTATCAAACTGGCCCTTAGCTTAAAGATGTCGCCTCGGAAAAATTCGTCGACTCCCAAAAGTCGGCGACAAAGCTAAAAAGGGATCAGTCATAAAACTGACCCTTAGCTTAAAATCGTCGCCTCGAAAAAGTCGTCTACTCCGAAAAGTAGCGGCAAAGCTAAAAAGGGATCAGTCATAAAACTGACCCTTAGCATAAAGCCGTCGCATCGAGAAAATTCGTCGACTCCGAAAAGTCGGTGACAAAGCTAAAAAGGAATTATTCATAAACTAACCCTTAGCTTAAAGTCGCCGCCTCGGAAAACTCGTCGATTCCGAAAAGTCGGTGACAAAGCTAAAAAGGGACCACTCATCAAACTGACTGACCTTTGCTTAAAGAAGTCGCCTCGGAAAAAGTCGTCGACTCCGAAAAGTCGGCGACAAAGCTAAAAGGGATCAGTAATAAAACTGACCCTTAGCTTAAAGTCGTCGCCTCAGAAAAAGTCGTCGACTCCGAAAAGTTGGCGACAAAGCTAAAAAGGGACTAGTCATAAACTTTCCCTTAGCTTAAAGTCGTCGCCTCGGAAAAAGTCGTCGACTCCGAAAAGTCGGCGACAAAGCTAAAAAGGAATCGGTCATCAAACTGACCCTTAGCTTAAAGAAGTTGCCTCATAAAAAGTCGTCGACTCCGAAAACTCAGCGACAAAGCTAATAAGGGATCGGTTATCAAACTGACCCTTAGCTTAAAGATGTCGCTTCGGAAAATTCGTCGACTCCCAAAAGTCGGCGACAAAGCTAAAAAGGGATCAGTCATAAAACTGACCCTTAGCTTATAATCCCCGCCTCGAAAAAAGTCGTCGACTCCGAAAAGTCGGCGACAAAGCTAAAAGGGACCATACATCAAACTGACATTTAGCTTAAAGAAGTCGCCTCGGAAAAAGTCGTCGACTCCGAAAAGTTGGCGACAAAGCTAAAAGGGATGAGTCATAAACTTCCCTTAGCTTAAAGTCGTCGCCTCGGAAAAAGTCGTCGACTCCGAAAAGTCGGCGACAAAGCTAAAAAGGATCGGTCATCAAACTGACCCTTAGCTTAAAGAGTCGTGCCTCGCGAAAAGTTGTCGACTCCCGAAACTCAGCGAAAAGCTAAAAGGGATCAGTCATCAATTGACCCTTAGCTTAAAGTCGTCGCCTCGGAAAAATTCGTCGACTCCGAAAAGTCGGCGACAAAGCTAAAAAGGGATCAGTCATAAAATGACCCTTAGCTTAAAGTCGTCGCCTCGTAAAAGTCGTCGCCTCGTAAACTCCGTCGCCTCGTAAAAAGTCGTCGACTCCGAAAACACGGCGACAATGCTAAAAAGGATCAGTCAAAACTGACCCTTAGCTTAAAGTCGTCGCCACGGAAAATTTCGTCGACTCCGTTTGCGACAAAGCTAAAAAGGGATCAGTCATAAAACTGACCCTTAGCTTAAAGTCGTCGCCTCGAAAAAGTCGTCGACTCCGAAAAGTCGGTGACAAAGCTAAAAGGGACCATACATCAAACTGACATTTAGCTTAAATAAGTCGCCTCGGAAAAGTCGTCGACTCCGAAAAGTTGGCGACAAAGCTAAAAAGGGATGAGTCATAAAACTTACCCTTAGCTTAAAGTCGTCGCCTCGGAAAAAGTCGTCGACTCCGAAAAGTCGGCGACAAAGCTAAAAGGAATCGGTCATCAAACTGACCCTTAGCTTAAAGATGTTGCCTCATAAAAAGTCGTCGACTCCGAAAACTCAGCGACAAAGCTAATAAGGGATCAGTTATCAAACTGGCCCTTAGCTTAAAGATGTCGCTTCGGAAAATTCGTCGACTCCCAAAAGTCGGCGACAAAGTTAAAAAGGGATCAGTCATAAAACTGACCCTTAGCTTAAAATCGTCGCCTCGAAAAAAGTCGTCGACTCCGAAAAGTAGGCGACAAAGCTAAAAAGGGATCAGTCATAAAACTGACCCTTAGCATAAAGCCGTCGCATCGAGAAATTCGTCGACTCCGAAAAGTCGGTGACAAAGCTAAAAGGAATTATTCATAAACTAACCCTTAGCTTAAAGTCGCCGCCTCGGAAAAACTCGTCGATTCCGAAAAGTCGGTGACAAAGCTAAAAAGGGACCACTCATCAAACTGACCCTTTGCTTAAAGAAGTCGCCTCGGAAAAAGTCGTCGACTCCGAAAAGTCGGCGACAAAGCTAAAAGGGATCAGTATAAAACTGACCCTTAGCTTAAAGTCGTCGCCTCAGGAAAAAGTCGTCGACTCCGAAAAGTTGGCGACAAAGCTAAAAAGGGACTAGTCATAAAACTTTCCCTTAGCTTAAAGTCGTTGCGCTCGGAAAAAGTCGTCGACTCCGAAAAGTCGGCGACAAAGCTAAAAAGGAATCGGTCATCAAACTGACCCTTAGCTTAAAGAAGTCGCCTCATAAAAAGTCGTCGACTCCGAAACTCAGCGACAAAGCTAAAAAGGATCAGTTATCAAACTGACCCTTAGCTTAAAGATGTCGCTTCGGAAAATTTCGTCGACTCCCAAAGTCGGCGACAAAGCTAAAAAGGGATCAGTCATAAAACTGACCCTTAGCTTAAAGTCCCGCCTCGAAAAAAGTCGTCGACTCCCGAAAAGTCGGCGACAAAGCTAAAAGGGACCATACATCAAACTGACATTTAGCTTAAAGAAGTCGCCTCGGAAAAAGTCGTCGACTCCGAAAAGTTGGCGACAAAGCTAAAAAGGATGAGTCATAAAACTTTCCTTAGCTTAAAGATCGTCGCCTCGGAAAAAGTCGTCGACTCCGAAAAGTCGGCGACAAAGCTAAAAAGGGATCAGTATAAAACTGACCCTTAGCTTAAAGTCGTCGCCTCGCGAAATTTGTCGACTCCCGAAAAGTCGACAAAGCTAAAACGGATCAGTCATAAAATTGACCCTTAGCTTAAAGTCGTCGCCTCGGAAAAATTCGTCGACTCCGAAAAGTCGGCGACAAAGCTAAAAGGGATCAATCATAAAACTGACCCTTAGCTTAAAGTCGTCGCCTCGTAAAAAGTTCGTCGCCTCGTAAAAGTCGTCGCCTCGAAAAAGTCGTCGACTCCGAAAACACGGCGACAATGCTAAAAAGGGATCAGTCATAAAACTGACCCTTAGCTTAAAGTCGTCGCCTCGGAAAATTTCGTCGAATCCGTTTGCGACAAAGCTAAAAAGGGATCAGTCATAAAACTGACCCTTAGCTTAAAGTCGTCGCCTCGGAAAAAGTCGTCGACTCCGAAAAGTCGGTGACAAAGCTAAAAGGGACCATACATCAAACTGACATTTAGCTTAAATAAGTCGCCTCGGAAGAAGTCGTCGACTCCGAAAAGTTGGCGACAAAGCTAAAAAGGGATGAGTCATAAAACTTACCCTTAGCTTAAAGTCGTCGCCTCGGAAAAAGTCGTCGACTCCGAAAAGTCGGCGACAAAGCTAAAAAGGAATCGGTCATCAAACTGACCCTTAGCTTAAAGATGTTGCCTCATAAAAAGTCGTCGACTCCGAAAACTCAGCGACAAAGCTAATAAGGGATCAGTTATCAACTGGCCCTTAGCTTAAAGATGTCGCTTCGGAAAAATTCGTCGACTCCCAAAAGTCGGCGACAAAGTAAAAAGGGATCAGTCATAAAACTGACCCTTAGCTTAAAATCGTCGCCTCGAAAAAGTCGTCTACTCCGAAAGTAGGCGGCAAAGCTAAAAAGGGATCAGTCATAAAACTGACCCTTAGCATAAAGCCGTCGCATCGAGAAAATTCGTCGACTCCGAAAAGTCGGTGACAAAGCTAAAAAGGAATTATTCATAAAACTAACCCTAGCTTAAAGTCGCCGCCTCGGAAAAACTCGTCGATTCCGAAAAGTCGGTGACAAAGCTAAAAGGGACCACTCATCAAACTGACCCTTTGCTTAAAGAAGTCGCCTCGGAAAAAGTCGTCGACTCCGAAAAGTCGGCGACAAAGCTAAAAAGGGATCAGTATAAAAAACTGACCCTTAGCTTAAAGTCGTCGCCTCAGAAAAAGTCGTCGACTCCGAAAAGTTGGCGACAAAGCTAAAAAGGGACTAGTCATAAAACTTTCCCTTAGCTTAAAGTCGTCTGCCTCGGAAAAGTCGTCGACTCCGAAAAGTCGGCGACAAAGCTAAAAAGGAATCGGTCATCAAACTGACCCTTAGCTTAAGAAGTTGCCTCATAAAATTCGTCGACTCCGAAAACTCAGCGACAAAGCTAATAAGGATCGGTTATCAAACTGACCCTTAGCTTAAAGATGTCGCCTCGAAAAAATTCGTCGACTCCGAAAAGTAGGCGACAAAGCTAAAAAGGATCAGTCATAAAACTGACCCTTAGCATAAAGTCGTCGCATCGAGAAAATTCTTCGACTCCGAAAAGTCGGTGACAAAGCTAAAAAGGAATTATTCATAAAACTAACCCTTAGCTTAAAGTCGTCGCCTCGGAAAAACTCGTCGACTCCGAAAAGTCGGTGACAAAGCTAAAAAGGGACCACTCATCAAACTGACCCTTTGCTTAAAGAAGTCGCCTCGGAAAAAGTCGTCGACTCCGAAAAGTCGGCGACAAAGCTAAAAAGGGATCAGTCAAAAACTGACCCTTAGCTTAAAGTCGTCGCCTCGGAAAAAGTCGTCGACTCCGAAAAGTCGGCGACAAAGCTAAAAAGGGGTTCATCAAACTGACCCTTAGCTTAAAGTCGTGCCTCGGAAAAAGTCGTCGACTCCGAAAACTCAGCGACAAAGCTAATAAGGGATCAGTTATCAAACTGACCCTTAGCTTAAAGATGTCGCCTCGAAAAAATTCGTCGACTCCGAAAAGTAGGCGACAAAGCTAAAAAGGGATCAGTCATAAAACTGACCCTTAGCATAAAGTCGTCCGCATCGAGAAAATTCGTCGACTCCGAAAAGTCGGTGACAAAGCTAAAAAGGAATTATTCATAAAAACTAACCTTAGCTTAAAGTCGTCGCCTCGGAAAAACTCGTCGATTCCGAAAAGTCGGCGACAAAGCTAAAAAGGGACCAGTCATCAAACTGACCCTTAGCTTAAAGAAGTCTCCTCGGAAAAAGTCGTCGACTCCGAAAAGTCGGCGACAAAGCTAAAAAGGGATCAGTAATAAAACTGACCCTTAGCTTAAAGTCGTCGCCTCGCGAAAATTCGTCGACTCCGAAAAGTCGACAAAGCTAAAAAGGGATCAGTCATAAAATTGACCCTTAGCTTAAAGTCGTCGCCTCGGAAAAAGTCGTCGACTCCGAAAAGTCGGCGACAAAGCTAAAAAGGGATCAATCATAAAAATGACCCTTAGCTTAAAGTCGTCGCCTCGTAAAAGTCGTCGCCCTCGTAAAAGTCGTCGCCTCGTAAAAAGTCGTCGACTCCGAAAAACACGGCGACAATGCTAAAAAGGGATCAGTCATAAAACTGACCCTTAGCTTAAAGTCGTCGCCACGGAAAATTTTCGTCGAATCCGTTTGCGACAAAGCTAAAAAGGGATCAGTCATAAAACTGACCCTTAGCTTAAAGTCGTCGCCTCGGAAAAAGTCGTCGACTCCGAAAAGTCGGTGACAAAGCTAAAAGGGACCATACATCAAACTGACATTTAGCTTAATAAGTCGCCTCGGAAAAAGTCGTCGACTCCGAAAAGTTGGCGACAAAGCTAAAAGGGATGAGTCATAAAACTTACCCTTAGCTTAAAGTCGTCGCCTCGGAAAAAGTCGTCGACTCCGAAAAGTCGGCGACAAAGCTAAAAAGGAATCGGTCATCAAACTGACCCTTAGCTTAAAGATGTTGCCTCATAAAAAGTCGTCGACTCCGAAAACTCAGCGACAAAGCTAATAAGGATCAGTTATCAAACTGACCCTTAGCTTAAAGATGTCGCTTCGGAAAAATTCGTCGACTCCCAAAAGTCGGCGACAAAGTTAAAAAGGGATCAGTCATAAAACTGACCCTTAGCTTAAAATCGTCGCCTCGAAAAAAGTCGTCTACTCCGAAAGTAGCGGGCAAAGCTAAAAAGGGATCAGTCATAAAACTGACCCTTAGCATAAAGCCGTCGCATCGAGAAAATTCGTCGACTCCGAAAAGTCGGTGACAAAGCTAAAAAGGAATTATTCATAAAACTAACCCTTAGCTTAAAGTCGTCGCCTCGGAAAAACTCGTCGATTCCGAAAAGTCGGTGACAAAGCTAAAAAGGACCACTCATCAAACTGACCCTTTGCTTAAAGAAGTCGCCTCGGAAAAAGTCGTCGACTCCGAAAAGTCGGCGACAAAGCTAAAAAGGGATCAGTAATAAAACTGACCCTTAGCTTAAAGTCGTCGCCTCAGGAAAAGTCGTCGACTCCGAAAAGTTGGCGACAAAGCTAAAAAGGGACTAGTCATAAAACTTTCCCTTAGCTTAAAGTCGTTGCCTCGGAAAAAGTCGTCGACTCCGAAAAGTCGGCGACAAAGCTAAAAAGGAATCGGTCATCAAACTGACCCTTAGCTTAAAGATTGTGCCTCATAAAAAGTCGTCGACTCCGAAAACTCAGCGACAAAGCTAATAGGGATCGGTTATCAACTGACCCTTAGCTTAAAGATGTCGCTTCGGAAAAATTCGTCGACTCCCAAAAGTCGGCGACAAAGCTAAAAAGGGATCAGTCATAAAACTGACCCTTAGCTTATAATCGTCGCCTCGAAAAAAGTCGTCGACTCCGAAAAGTCGGCGACAAAGCTAAAAGGGATCATACATAAAACTGACCCTTAGCTTAAAGCCGTCGCCTCGGAAAATTCGTCGACTCCGAAAAGTTGGCGACAAAGCTAAAAAGGGATGAGTCATAAAACTTACCCTTAGCTTAAAGTCGTCGCCTCGGAAAAAGTCGTCGATCTCCGAAAAGTCGGCGACAAAGCTAAAAAGGGATCAGTAATCAAACTGACCCTTAGCTTAAAGTCGTCGCCTCGGAAAAAGTCGTCGACTCCGAAAAGTCGACAAAGCTAAAAAGGGATCAGTCATAAAACTGACCCTTAGCTTAAAGTCGTCGCCTCGGAAAAAGTCGTCGACTCCGAAAAGTTGCGACAAAGCTAAAAAGGGATCAATCATAAAACTGACCCTTAGCTTAAAGTCGTCGCCTCGTAAAAATAGTCGTCGCCGTCGTAAAAAAGTCGTCGCCTCGTAAAAAGTCGTCGACTCCGAAAACACGGCGACAATGCTAAAAAGGGATCAGTCATAAAACTGACCCTTAGCTTAAAGTCGTCGCCACGGAAAATTTCGTCGAATCCGTTTGCGACAAAGCTAAAAAGGGATCAGTCATAAAACTGACCCTTAGCTTAAAGTCGTCGCCTCGGAAAAAGTCGTCGACTCCGAAAAGTCGGTGACAAAGCTAAAAGGGACCATACATCAAACTGACATTTAGCTTAAATAGTCGCCTCGGAAGAAGTCGTCGACTCCGAAAAGTGGCGACAAAGCTAAAAAGGGATGAGTCATAAAACTTACCCTTAGCTTAAAGTCGTCGCCTCGGAAAAAGTCGTCGACTCCGAAAAGTCGGCGACAAAGCTAAAAAGGAATCGGTCATCAAACTGACCCTTAGCTTAAAGATGTTGCCTCATAAAAAGTCGTCGACTCCGAAAACTCAGCGACAAAGCTAATAAAGGATCAGTTATCAAACTGACCCTTAGCTTAAAGATGTCGCTTCGGAAAAATTCGTCGACTCCCAAAAGTCGGCGACAAAGCTAAAAAGGGATCAGTCATAAAACTGACCCTTAGCTTAAAATCGTCGCCTCGAAAAAAGTCGTCGACTCCGAAAAGTAGGCGACAAAGCTAAAAAGGGATCAGTCATAAAACTGACCCTTAGCTTAAAGCCGTCGCATCGAGAAAATTCGTCGACTCCGAAAAGTCGGTGACAAAGCTAAAAAGGAATTATTCATAAAACTAACCCTTAGCTTAAAGTCGTCGCCTCGGAAAAACTCGTCGATTCCGAAAAGTCGGTGACAAAGCTAAAAAGGGACCACTCATCAAACTGACCCTTTGCTTAAAGAAGTCGCCTCGGAAAAAGTCGTCGACTCCGAAAAGTCGGCGACAAAGCTAAAAAGGGATCAGTATAAAAACTGACCCTTAGCTTAAAGTCGTCGCCTCGGAAAAAGTCGTCGACTCCGAAAAGTGGCGACAAAGCTAAAAAGGGACTAGTCATAAAACTTCCCTTAGCTTAAAGTCGTCGCCTCGGAAAAAGTCGTCGACTCCGAAAAGTCGGCGACAAAGCTAAAAAGGAATCGGTCATCAAACTGACCCTTAGCTTAAAGAAGTTGCCTCATAAAAAGTCGTCGACTCCGAAAACTCAGCGACAAAGCTAATAAGGGATCGGTTATCAAAAACTGACCCTTAGCTTAAAGATCGTCGCCTCGGAAAAATTCGTCGACTCCGAAAAGTCGGCGACAAAGCTAAAAAGGGATCAGTCATAAAACTGACCCTTAGCTTAAAGTCCCGCCTCGAAAAAAGTCGTCGACTCCGAAAAGTCGGCGACAAAGCTAAAAGGGACCATACATCAAACTGACCTTAGCTTAAAGAAGTCGCCTCGGAAAAAGTCGTCGACTCCGAAAAGTGGCGACAAAGCTAAAAAGGGATGAGTCATAAAACTGACCCTTAGCTTAAAGTCGTCGCCTCGGAAAAAGTCGTCGACTCCGAAAAGTCGGCGACAAAGCTAAAAAGGATCAGTCATAAAACTGACCCTTAGCTTAAAGTCGTCGCCTCGCGAAAATCGTCGACTCCGAAAAGTCGACAAAGCTAAAAGGGATCAGTCATAAAACTGACCCTTAGCTTAAAGTCGTCGCCTCGGAAAAAGTCGTCGACTCCGAAAAGTCGGCGACAAAGCTAAAAAGGGATCAGTCATAAAATGACCCTTAGCTTAAAGTCGTCGCCTCGTAAAAAAGTCGTCGCCTCGTAAAAAGTCGTCGCTCGTAAAAAGTCGTCGACTCCGAAAAACACGGCGACAAAGCTAAAAAGGATCATCATAAAACTGACCCTTAGCTTAAAGTCGTCGCCTCGGAAAAATTTCGTCGAATCCGTTTGCGACAAAGCTAAAAAGGGATCAGTCATAAAACTGACCCTTAGCTTAAAGTCGTCGCCTCGGAAAAAGTCGTCGACTCCGAAAAGTCGGCGACAAAGCTAAAAGGGACCATACATCAAACTGACATTTAGCTTAAATAAGTCGCCTCGGAAAAAGTCGTCGACTCCGAAAAGTTGGCGACAAAGCTAAAAAGGGATCAGTCATAAAACTTACCCTTAGCTTAAAGTCGTCGCCTCGGAAAAAGTCGTCGACTCCGAAAAGTCGGCGACAAAGCTAAAAAGGATCGGTCATCAAACTGACCCTTAGCTTAAAGATGTTGCCTCATAAAAAGTCGTCGACTCCGAAAACTCAGCGACAAAGCTAATAAGGGATCAGTTATCAAACTGACCCTTAGCTTAAAGATGTCGCTTCGGAAAAATTTCGTCGACTCCCAAAAGTCGGCGACAAAGCTAAAAAGGGATCAGTCATAAAACTGACCCTTAGCTTAAAATCGTCGCCTCGAAAAAAGTCGTCGACTCCGAAAAGTAGGCGACAAAGCTAAAAAGGGATCAGTCATAAAACTGACCCTTAGCTTAAAGTCGTCGCATCGAGAAAATTCGTCGACTCCGAAAAGTCGGTGACAAAGCTAAAAAGGAATATTCATAAAACTGACCCTTAGCTTAAAGTCGTCGCCTCGGAAAAACTCGTCGATTCCGAAAAGTCGGTGACAAAGCTAAAAAGGGACCAGTCATCAAACTGACCCTTAGCTTAAAGAAGTCGCCTCGGAAAAAGTCGTCGACTCCGAAAAGTCGGCGACAAAGCTAAAAAGGGATCAGTAATAAAACTGACCCTTAGCTTAAAGTCGTCGCCTCAGGAAAAAGTCGTCGACTCCGAAAAGTGGCGACAAAGCTAAAAAGGGACTAGTCATAAAACTTCCCTTAGCTTAAAGTCGTGCCTCGGAAAAAGTCGTCGACTCCGAAAAGTCGGCGACAAAGCTAAAAAGGAATCGGTCATCAAAAGACCCTTAGCTTAAAGAAGTTGCCTCATAAAAAGTCGTCGACTCCGAAAACTCAGCGACAAAGCTAAAAGGGATCGGTATCAAACTGACCCTTAGCTTAAAGATGTCGCTTCGGAAAAATTCGTCGACTCCCAAAGTCGGCGACAAAGCTAAAAAGGGATCAGTCATAAAACTGACCCTTAGCTTAAAGTCGTCGCCTCGAAAAAAGTCGTCGACTCCGAAAAGTCGGCGACAAAGCTAAAAGGGATCATCATCAAACTGACCCTTAGCTTAAAGAAGTCGCCTCGGAAAAAGTCGTCGACTCCGAAAAGTCGGCGACAAAGCTAAAAAGGGATCAGTCATAAAACTGACCCTTAGCTTAAAGTCGTCGCCTCGGAAAAAGTCGTCGACTCCGAAAAGTCGGCGACAAAGCTAAAAAGGGATCAGTCATAAAACTGACCCTTAGCTTAAAGTCGTCGCCTCGGAAAAAGTCGTCGACTCCGAAAAAGTCGACGACAAAGCTAAAAGGGATCAGTCATAAAACTGACCCTTAGCTTAAAGTCGTCGCCTCGGAAAAAGTCGTCGACTCCGAAAAGTCGGCGACAAAGCTAAAAAGGGATCAGTCATAAACTGACCCTTAGCTTAAAGTCGTCGCCTCGTAAAAAGTCGTCGCCTCGTTAAAAGTCGTCGCCTCGTAAAAAGTCGTCGACTCCGAAAAGTCGGCGACAAAGCTAAAAAGGGATCAGTCATAAAACTGACCCTTAGCTTAAAGTCGTCGCCACGGAAAAATTTCGTCGAATCCGAAAAGTCGGCGACAAAGCTAAAAAGGGATCAGTCATAAAACTGACCCTTAGCTTAAAGTCGTCGCCTCGGAAAAAGTCGTCGACTCCGAAAAGTCGGTGACAAAGCTAAAAGGGACCATACATCAAACTGACATTTAGCTTAAATAAGTCGCCTCGGAAAAAGTCGTCGACTCCGAAAAGTTGGCGACAAAGCTAAAAAGGGATGAGTCATAAAACTTACCTTAGCTTAAAGTCGTCGCCTCGGAAAAAGTCGTCGACTCCGAAAAGTCGGCGACAAAGCTAAAAAGGAATCGGTCATCAAACTGACCCTTAGCTTAAAGAAGTTGCCTCATAAAAAGTCGTCGACTCCGAAAACTCAGCGACAAAGCTAATAAGGGATCAGTTATCAAACTGACCCTTAGCTTAAAGATGTCGCTTCGGAAAAATTCGTCGACTCCCAAAAGTCGGCGACAAAGCTAAAAAGGGATCAGTCATAAAACTGACCCTTAGCTTAAAATCGTCGCCTCGAAAAAAGTCGTCGACTCCGAAAAGTAGGCGACAAAGCTAAAAAGGGATCAGTCATAAAACTGACCCTTAGCATAAAGCCGTCGCATCGAGAAAATTCGTCGACTCCGAAAAGTCGGTGACAAAGCTAAAAAGGAATTATTCATAAAACTAACTTAGCTTAAAGTCGTCGCCTCGGAAAAACTCGTCGATTCCGAAAAGTCGGTGACAAAGCTAAAAAGGGACCACTCATCAAACTGACCCTTTGCTTAAAGAAGTCGCCTCGGAAAAAGTCGTCGACTCCGAAAAGTCGGCGACAAAGCTAAAAAGGGATCAGTAATAAAACTGACCCTTAGCTTAAAGTCGTCGCCTCGGAAAAAGTCGTCGACTCCGAAAAAGTGGCGACAAAGCTAAAAAGGGACTAGTCATAAAACTTTCCCTTAGCTTAAAGTCGTCGCCTCGGAAAAAGTCGTCGACTCCGAAAAGTCGGCGACAAAGCTAAAAGGGATCAGTCATCAAACTGACCCTTAGCTTAAAGAAGTCGCCTCATAAAAATTCGTCGACTCCGAAAAAACTCGGCGACAAAGCTAAAAAGGGATCGGTTATCAAACTGACCCTTAGCTAAAAGTCGTCGCCTCGGAAAAATTCGTCGACTCCGAAAAGTAGGCGACAAAGCTAAAAAGGGATCAGTCATAAAACTGACCCTTAGCTTAAAGTCGTCGCCTCGAGAAAAATTCGTCGACTCCGAAAAGTCGGTGACAAAGCTAAAAAGGAATATTCATAAAACTAACCCTTAGCTTAAAGTCGTCGCCTCGAAAAAAGTCGTCGACTCCGAAAAGTCGGTGACAAAGCTAAAAAGGGATCAGTCATCAAACTGACCCTTAGCTTAAAGAAGTCGCCTCGGAAAAAGTCGTCGACTCCGAAAAGTCGGCGACAAAGCTAAAAAGGATCAGTCATAAAACTGACCCTTAGCTTAAAGTCGTCGCCTCAGGAAAAAGTCGTCGACTCCGAAAAGTTGGCGACAAAGCTAAAAAGGGACTAGTCATAAAACTGACCCTTAGCTTAAAGTCGTCGCCTCGGAAAAAGTCGTCGACTCCGAAAAGTCGGCGACAAAGCTAAAAGGGATCGGTTATCATAAAACTGACCCTTAGCTTAAAGATGTCGCCTCGAAAAAATTCGTCGACTCCGAAAAGTAGGCGACAAAGCTAAAAAGGGATCAGTCATAAAACTGACCCTTAGCTTAAAGTCGTCGCATCGAGAAAAATTCGTCGACTCCGAAAAGTCGGTGACAAAGCTAAAAAGGGATCATTCATAAAACTGACCCTTAGCTTAAAGTCGTCGCCTCGGAAAAAGTCGTCGATTCCGAAAAGTCGGCGACAAAGCTAAAAAGGGATCAGTCATCAAACTGACCCTTAGCTTAAAGAAGTCGCCTCGGAAAAAGTCGTCGACTCCGAAAAGTCGGCGACAAAGCTAAAAAGGGATCAGTATAAAACTGACCCTTAGCTTAAAGTCGTCGCCTCGAAAAATTCGTCGACTCCGAAAAAAGTCGACAAAGCTAAAAGGGATCAGTCATAAAACTGACCCTTAGCTTAAAGTCGTCGCCTCGGAAAAAGTCGTCGACTCCGAAAAGTCGGCGACAAAGCTAAAAAGGGATCAGTCATAAAAATGACCCTTAGCTTAAAGTCGTCGCCTCGGAAAAACGTCGTGCCTCGTAAAAAAGTCGTCGCCTCGTAAAAAGTCGTCGACTCCGAAAACCGGCGACAAAGCTAAAAAGGGATCAGTCATAAAACTGACCCTTAGCTTAAAGTCGTCGCCACGGAAAATTCGTCGAAAAATCGTTTGCGACAAAGCTAAAAAGGGATCAGTCATAAAACTGACCCTTAGCTTAAAGTCGTCGCCTCGGAAAAAGTCGTCGACTCCGAAAAGTCGGTGACAAAGCTAAAAGGGACCATACATCAAACTGACATTTAGCTTAAAGAAGTCGCCTCGGAAAAGTCGTCGACTCCGAAAAGTTGGCGACAAAGCTAAAAAGGGATGAGTCATAAAACTTACCCTTAGCTTAAAGTCGTCGCCTCGGAAAAAGTCGTCGACTCCGAAAAGTCGGCGACAAAGCTAAAAAGGAATCGGTCATCAAACTGACCCTTAGCTTAAAGAGTTGCCTCATAAAAAGTCGTCGACTCCGAAAACTCAGCGACAAAGCTAATAAGGGATCAGTTATCAAACTGACCCTTAGCTTAAAGATGTCGCTTCGGAAAAATTCGTCGACTCCCAAAAGTCGGCGACAAAGCTAAAAAGGGATCAGTCATAAAACTGACCCTTAGCTTAAAATCGTCGCCTCGAAAAAAGTCGTCGACTCCGAAAAGTAGGCGGCAAAGCTAAAAAGGGATCAGTCATAAAACTGACCCTTAGCATAAAGTCGTCGCATCGAGAAAATTCGTCGACTCCGAAAAGTCGGTGACAAAGCTAAAAAGGAATTATTCATAAAACTAACCCTTAGCTTAAAGTCGTCGCCTCGGAAAAACTCGTCGATTCCGAAAAGTCGGTGACAAAGCTAAAAAGGGACCAGTCATCAAACTGACCCTTAGCTTAAAGAAGTCGCCTCGGAAAAAGTCGTCGACTCCGAAAAGTCGGCGACAAAGCTAAAAGGGATCAGTAATAAAACTGACCCTTAGCTTAAAGTCGTCGCCTCGGAAAAAGTCGTCGACTCCGAAAAGTTGGCGACAAAGCTAAAAAGGGACTAGTCATAAAACTTTCCCTTAGCTTAAAGTCGTCGCCTCGGAAAAAGTCGTCGACTCCGAAAAGTCGGCGACAAAGCTAAAAAGGAATCGGTCATCAAACTGACCCTTAGCTTAAAGAAGTTGCCTCATAAAAAGTCGTCGACTCCGAAAACTCAGCGACAAAGCTAATAAGGGATCAGTTATCAAACTGACCCTTAGCTTAAAGATGTCGCTTCGGAAAAATTCGTCGACTCCAAAAGTCGGCGACAAAGCTAAAAAGGGATCAGTCATAAAACTGACCCTTAGCTTAAATCGTCGCCTCGAAAAAAGTCGTCGACTCCGAAAAGTCGGCGACAAAGCTAAAAGGGACCATACATCAAACTGACATTTAGCTTAAAGAAGTCGCCTCGGAAAAAGTCGTCGACTCCGAAAAGTTGGCGACAAAGCTAAAAAGGGATGAGTCATAAAACTTTCCTTAGCTTAAAGTCGTCGCCTCGGAAAAAGTCGTCGACTCCGAAAAGTCGGCGACAAAGCTAAAAAGGGATCAGTCATAAAACTGACCCTTAGCTTAAAGTCGTCGCCTCGGAAAATTCGTCGACTCCGAAAAGTCGACAAAGCTAAAAGGGATCAGTCATAAAACTGACCCTTAGCTTAAAGTCGTCGCCTCGGAAAAAGTCGTCGACTCCGAAAAGTCGGCGACAAAGCTAAAAAGGGATCAATCATAAAACTGACCCTTAGCTTAAAGTCGTCGCCTCGTAAAAAGTCGTCGCCTCGTAAAAAGTCGTCGCCCTCGTAAAAAAAGTCGTCGACTCCGAAAAACAGCGGCGACAATGCTAAAAAGGGATCAGTCATAAAACTGACCCTTAGCTTAAAGTCGTCGCCACGGAAAATTCGTCGAATCCGTTTGCGACAAAGCTAAAAAGGGATCAGTCATAAAACTGACCCTTAGCTTAAAGTCGTCGCCTCGGGAAAAAGTCGTCGACTCCGAAAAGTCGGTGACAAAGCTAAAAGGGACCATACATCAAACTGACATTTAGCTTAAATAAGTCGCCTCGGAAGAAGTCGTCGACTCCGAAAAGTGGCGACAAAGCTAAAAAGGGATGAGTCATAAAACTTACCCTTAGCTTAAAGTCGTCGCCTCGGAAAAAGTCGTCGACTCCGAAAAGTCGGCGACAAAGCTAAAAAGGAATCGGTCATCAAACTGACCCTTAGCTTAAAGATGTTGCCTCATAAAAAGTCGTCGACTCCGAAAACTCAGCGACAAAGCTAAAAGGGATCAGTTATCAAACTGACCCTTAGCTTAAAGATGTCGCTTCGGAAAAATTCGTCGACTCCCAAAAGTCGGCGACAAAGCTAAAAAGGGATCAGTCATAAAACTGACCCTTAGCTTAAAATCGTCGCCTCGAAAAAAGTCGTCGACTCCGAAAAGTAGGCGACAAAGCTAAAAAGGGATCAGTCATAAAACTGACCCTTAGCTTAAAGTCGTCGCATCGAGAAAATTCGTCGACTCCGAAAAGTCGGTGACAAAGCTAAAAAGGAATTATTCATAAAACTAACCCTTAGCTTAAAGTCGTCGCCTCGGAAAAACTCGTCGATTCCGAAAAGTCGCGACAAAGCTAAAAAGGGACCACTCATCAAACTGACCCTTAGCTTAAAGAAGTCGCCTCGGAAAAAGTCGTCGACTCCGAAAAGTCGGCGACAAAGCTAAAAAGGGATCAGTAAAAAACTGACCCTTAGCTTAAAGTCGTCGCCTCGGAAAAAGTCGTCGACTCCGAAAAGTTGGCGACAAAGCTAAAAAGGGACTAGTCATAAAACTTTCCCTTAGCTTAAAGTCGTCGCCTCGGAAAAAGTCGTCGACTCCGAAAAGTCGGCGACAAAGCTAAAAAGGAATCGGTCATCAAACTGACCCTTAGCTTAAAGAAGTTGCCTCATAAAAAGTCGTCGACTCCGAAAACTCAGCGACAAAGCTAATAAGGGATCGGTTATCAAACTGACCCTTAGCTTAAAGATGTCGCCTCGGAAAAATTCGTCGACTCCCAAAAGTCGGCGACAAAGCTAAAAAGGGATCAGTCATAAAACTGACCCTTAGCTTAAATCGTCGCCTCGAAAAAAGTCGTCGACTCCGAAAAGTCGGCGACAAAGCTAAAAAGGGACCATCATAAAACTGACCTTAGCTTAAAGTCGTCGCCTCGGAAAAGTCGTCGACTCCGAAAAGTGGCGACAAAGCTAAAAAGGGATCAGTCATAAAACTGACCCTTAGCTTAAAGTCGTCGCCTCGGAAAAAGTCGTCGACTCCGAAAAGTCGGCGACAAAGCTAAAAAGGGATCAGTCATAAAACTGACCCTTAGCTTAAAGTCGTCGCCTCGGAAAATTCGTCGACTCCGAAAAGTCGACAAAGCTAAAAGGGATCAGTCATAAAACTGACCCTTAGCTTAAAGTCGTCGCCTCGGAAAAAGTCGTCGACTCCGAAAAGTCGGCGACAAAGCTAAAAAGGGATCAATCATAAAACTGACCCTTAGCTTAAAGTCGTCGCCTCGGAAAAAGTCGTCGCCTCGTAAAAGTCGTGTAAAGTCGCTCGAAAAAGTCGTCGACTCCGAAAACTCGGCGACAATGCTAAAAAGGGATCAGTCATAAAACTGACCCTTAGCTTAAAGTCGTCGCCACGGAAAAAATTCGTCGAATCCGTTTGCGACAAAGCTAAAAAGGGATCAGTCATAAAACTGACCCTTAGCTTAAAGTCGTCGCCTCGGAAAAAGTCGTCGACTCCGAAAAGTCGGTGACAAAGCTAAAAGGGACCATACATCAAACTGACATTTAGCTTAAATAAGTCGCCTCGGAAAAGTCGTCGACTCCGAAAAGTGGCGACAAAGCTAAAAAGGGATGAGTCATAAAACTTACCCTTAGCTTAAAGTCGTCGCCTCGGAAAAAGTCGTCGACTCCGAAAAGTCGGCGACAAAGCTAAAA
Source organism: Clarkia xantiana subsp. parviflora (assembly GCA_036873135.1). NCBI lineage: Eukaryota > Viridiplantae > Streptophyta > Magnoliopsida > Myrtales > Onagraceae > Clarkia > Clarkia xantiana. The sequence goes on from JAPTYO010000018.1 coordinate 5,642,955, forward strand.
AGGAATCGGTCATCAAACTGACCCTTAGCTTAAAGATGTTGCCTCATAAAAAGTCGTCGACTCCGAAAACTCAGCGACAAAGCTAATAAGGGATCAGTTATCAAACTGACCCTTAGCTTAAAGATGTCGCTTCGGAAAAATTCGTCGACTCCCAAAAGTCGGCGACAAAGCTAAAAAGGGATCAGTCATAAAACTGACCCTTAGCTTAAAATCGTCGCCTCGAAAAAAGTCGTCGACTCCGAAAAGTAGGCGACAAAGCTAAAAAGGGATCAGTCATAAAACTGACCCTTAGCATAAAGTCGTCGCATCGAGAAAATTCGTCGACTCCGAAAAGTCGGTGACAAAGCTAAAAAGGAATTATTCATAAAACTAACCCTTAGCTTAAAGTCGTCGCCTCGGAAAAACTCGTCGATTCCGAAAAGTCGGTGACAAAGCTAAAAAGGGACCACTCATCAAACTGACCCTTTGCTTAAAGAAGTCGCCTCGGAAAAAGTCGTCGACTCCGAAAAGTCGGCGACAAAGCTAAAAAGGGATCAGTAATAAAACTGACCCTTAGCTTAAAGTCGTCGCCTCGGAAAAAGTCGTCGACTCCGAAAAGTGGCGACAAAGCTAAAAAGGGATAGTCATAAAACTTTCCCTTAGCTTAAAGTCGTCGCCTCGGAAAAAGTCGTCGACTCCGAAAAGTCGGCGACAAAGCTAAAAAGGAACAGTCATCAAAACTGACCCTTAGCTTAAAGAAGTCGCCTCATAAAAAGTCGTCGACTCCGAAAAGTCAGCGACAAAGCTAAAAGGGATCGGTCATAAAACTGACCCTTAGCTTAAAGATGTCGCCTCGGAAAAATCGTCGACTCCGAAAAGTCGCGACAAAGCTAAAAAGGGATCAGTCATAAAACTGACCCTTAGCTTAAATCGTCGCCTCGAAAAAAGTCGTCGACTCCGAAAAGTCGGCGACAAAGCTAAAAGGGACCATACATCAAACTGACATTTAGCTTAAAGAAGTCGCCTCGGAAAAAGTCGTCGACTCCGAAAAGTTGGCGACAAAGCTAAAAAGGGATGAGTCATAAAACTTCCCTTAGCTTAAAGTCGTCGCCTCGGAAAAAGTCGTCGACTCCGAAAAGTCGGCGACAAAGCTAAAAAGGAATCGGTCATCAAACTGACCCTTAGCTTAAAGAAGTTGCCTCATAAAAAGTCGTCGACTCCGAAAACTCAGCGACAAAGCTAATAAGGGATCAGTTATCAAACTGACCCTTAGCTTAAAGATGTCGCCTCGGAAAAATTCGTCGACTCCAAAAGTCGGCGACAAAGCTAAAAAGGGATCAGTCATAAAACTGACCCTTAGCTTAAAATCGTCGCTTCGAAAAAGTCGTCGACTCCGAAAAGTAGGCGACAAAGCTAAAAAGGGATCAATCATAAAACTGACCCTTAGCTTAAGTCGTCGCATCGAGAAAATTCGTCGACTCCGAAAAGTCGGTGACAAAGCTAAAAAGGAATAATTCATAAAACTAACCCTTAGCTTAAAGTCGTCGCCTCGGAAAAATTCGTCGATTCCGAAAAGTCGGCGACAAAGCTAAAAAGGGACCAGTCATCAAACTGACCCTTAGCTTAAAGAAGTCTCCTCGGAAAAAGTCGTCGACTCCGAAAAGTCGGCGACAAAGCTAAAAAGGGATCAGTAATAAAACTGACCCTTAGCTTAAAGTCGTCGCCTCGCGAAAATTTTTCGACACCGAAAAGTCGACAAAGCTAAACAGGGATCAGTCATAAAATTGACCCTTAGCTTAAAGTCGTCGCCTCGGAAAAAGTCGTCGACTCCGAAAAGTCGGCGACAAAGCTAAAAAGGGATCAATCATAAAACTGACCCTTAGCTTAAAGTCGTCGCCTCGGAAAAGTCGTCGACTCCGAAAAGTCGGCGACAAAGCTAAAAAGGGATCAGTCATAAAACTGACCCTTAGCTTAAAGTCGTCGCCACGGAAAATTTCGTCGAATCCGTTTGCGACAAAGCTAAAAAGGGATCAGTCATAAAACTGACCCTTAGCTTAAAGTCGTCGCCTCGGAAAAAGTCGTCGACTCCGAAAAGTCGGTGACAAAGCTAAAAGGGACCATCATCAAACTGACATTTAGCTTAAAGAAGTCGCCTCGGAAAAAGTCGTCGACTCCGAAAAGTTGGCGACAAAGCTAAAAAGGGACTAGTCATAAAACTTACCCTTAGCTTAAAGTCGTCGCCTCGGAAAAAGTCGTCGACTCCGAAAAGTCGGCGACAAAGCTAAAAAGGAATCGGTCATCAAACTGACCCTTAGCTTAAAGAAGTGCCTCATAAAAAGTCGTCGACTCCGAAAACTCAGCGACAAAGCTAATAAGGGATCAGTTATCAAACTGACCCTTAGCTTAAAGATGTCGCCTCGAAAAAATTCGTCGACTCCGAAAAGTAGGCGACAAAGCTAAAAAGGGATCAGTCATAAAACTGACCCTTAGCTTAAAGTCGTCGCATCGAGAAAAATTCTCGACTCCGAAAAGTCGGCGACAAAGCTAAAAAGGAAATTCATAAAACTGACCCTTAGCTTAAAGTCGTCGCCTCGGAAAACTCGTCGACTCCGAAAAGTCGGCGACAAAGCTAAAAGGGACCAATCATCAAACTGACCCTTAGCTTAAAGAAGTCGCCTCGGAAAAAGTCGTCGACTCCGAAAAGTCGGCGACAAAGCTAAAAAGGATCAGTCATAAAACTGACCCTTAGCTTAAAGTCGTCGCTCGGGAAAATTCGTCGACTCCGAAAAGTCGACAAAGCTAAAAAGGGATCAATCATAAAACTGACCCTTAGCTTAAAGTCGTCGCCTCGGAAAAAGTCGTCGACTCCGAAAAGTCGGCGACAAAGCTAAAAAGGGATCAGTCATAAAACTGACCCTTAGCTTAAAGTCGTCGCCTCGGAAAATTTCGTCGACTCCGAAAAGTCGGCGACAAAGCTAAAAAGGGATCAGTCATAAAACTGACCCTTAGCTTAAAGTCGTCGCCTCGGGAAAAGTCGTCGACTCCGAAAAAGTCGACAAAGCTAAAAAGGGATCAATCATAAAACTGACCCTTAGCTTAAAGTCGTCGCCTCGGAAAAAGTCGTCGACTCCGAAAAGTCCGACAAAGCTAAAAAGGGATCAGTCATAAAACTGACCCTTAGCTTAAAGTCGTCGCCTCGGAAAATTTCGTCGACTCCGAAAAGTCGGCGACAAAGCTAAAAAGGGATCAGTCATAAAACTGACCCTTAGCTTAAAGTCGTCGCCTCGGAAAAAGTCGTCGACTCCGAAAAGTCGGCGACAAAGCTAAAAGGGACCAACATCAAACTGACATTTAGCTTAAAGAAGTCGCCTCGGAAAAAGTCGTCGACTCCGAAAAGTTGGCGACAAAGCTAAAAAGGATCAGTCATAAAACTTGACCCTTAGCTTAAAGTCGTCGCCTCGGAAAAAGTCGTCGACTCCGAAAAGTCGGCGACAAAGCTAAAAAGGAATCGGTCATCAAACTGACCCTTAGCTTAAAGAAGTTGCCTCATAAAAAGTCGTCGACTCCGAAAAGTCAGCGACAAAGCTAATAAGGGATCGGTATCAAACTGACCCTTAGCTTAAAGATGTCGCTTCGGAAAAATTCGTCGACTCCAAAAGTCGGCGACAAAGCTAAAAAGGGATCAGTCATAAAACTGACCCTTAGCTTAAATCGTCGCCTCGAAAAAGTCGTCGACTCCGAAAAGTAGGCGACAAAGCTAAAAAGGGATCAGTCATAAAACTGACCCTTAGCTTAAAGTCGTCGCATCGAAAAATTCGTCGACTCCGAAAAGTCGGCGACAAAGCTAAAAAGGAATTATTCATAAAACTAACCTTAGCTTAAAGTCGTCGCCTCGGAAAAACTCGTCGATTCCGAAAAGTCGGCGACAAAGCTAAAAAGGGACCAGTCATCAAACTGACCCTTAGCTTAAAGAAGTCGCCTCGGAAAAAGTCGTCGACTCCGAAAAGTCGGCGACAAAGCTAAAAAGGGATCAGTAATAAAACTGACCCTTAGCTTAAAGTCGTCGCCTCGGGAAAATTCGTCGACTCCGAAAAGTGACAAAGCTAAAAAGGGATCAGTCATAAAACTGACCCTTAGCTTAAAGTCGTCGCCTCGGAAAAAGTCGTCGACTCCGAAAAGTCGGCGACAAAGCTAAAAAGGGATCAGTCATAAAACTGACCCTTAGCTTAAAGTCGTCGCCTCGGAAAATTCGTCGACTCCGAAAAGTCGGCGACAAAGCTAAAAAGGGATCAGTCATAAAACTGACCCTTAGCTTAAAGTCGTCGCCTCGGAAAATTGTCGACTCCGAAAAGTCGACAAAGCTAAAAAGGGATCATCATAAAACTGACCCTTAGCTTAAAGTCGTCGCCTCGGAAAAGTCGTCGACTCCGAAAAGTCGGCGACAAAGCTAAAAAGGGATCAGTCATAAAACTGACCCTTAGCTTAAAGTCGTCGCCTCGGAAAAAGTCGTCGACTCCGAAAAGTCGGCGACAAAGCTAAAAAGGATCAGTCATAAAACTGACCCTTAGCTTAAAGTCGTCGCCTCGGAAAAAGTCGTCGACTCCGAAAAGTCGGCGACAAAGCTAAAAGGGATCATCATCAAACTGACCTTAGCTTAAAGAAGTCGCCTCGGAAAAAGTCGTCGACTCCGAAAAGTCGGCGACAAAGCTAAAAAGGGATCAGTCATAAACTGACCCTTAGCTTAAAGTCGTCGCCTCGGAAAAAGTCGTCGACTCCGAAAAGTCGGCGACAAAGCTAAAAGGAATCGGTCATAAAACTGACCCTTAGCTTAAAGAAGTCGCCTCATAAAAAGTCGTCGACTCCGAAAAGTCGGCGACAAAGCTAAAAAGGGATCAGTCATCAAACTGACCCTTAGCTTAAAGATGTCGCCTCGGAAAAATCGTCGACTCCGAAAAGTCGGCGACAAAGCTAAAAAGGGATCAGTCATAAAACTGACCCTTAGCTTAAAATCGTCGCCTCGAAAAAAGTCGTCGACTCCGAAAAGTCGGCGACAAAGCTAAAAAGGGATCAGTCATAAAACTGACCCTTAGCTTAAAATCGTCGCCTCGAAAAAAGTCGTCGACTCCGAAAAGTAGGCGACAAAGCTAAAAAGGGATCAGTCATAAAACTGACCCTTAGCTTAAAGTCGTCGCCTCGAGAAAAATCGTCGACTCCGAAAAGTCGGTGACAAAGCTAAAAAGGATATTCATAAAACTACCCTTAGCTTAAAGTCGTCGCCTCGGAAAACTCGTCGATCCGAAAAGTCGGCGACAAAGCTAAAAAGGGATCAGTCATCAAACTGACCCTTAGCTTAAAGAAGTCGCCTCGGAAAAAGTCGTCGACTCCGAAAAGTCGGCGACAAAGCTAAAAAGGGATCAGTAATAAACTGACCCTTAGCTTAAAGTCGTCGCCTCGGAAAAATTCGTCGACTCTGAAAAGTCGACAAAGCTAAAAAGGGATCAATCATAAAACTGACCCTTAGCTTAAAGTCGTCGCCTCGGAAAAAGTCGTCGACTCCGAAAAGTCGGCGACAAAGCTAAAAAGGGATCAGTCATAAAACTGACCCTTAGCTTAAAGTCGTCGCCTCGGAAAAGTCGTCGACTCCGAAAAGTCGGCGACAAAGCTAAAAGGGA